>LR999960.1:47894986-52894986 GCA_905220385.1 Xylota sylvarum | reverse complement strand
TGAGATGAAGTGAATGAAGTTCTTTCAAAAAACCACTTAAGGATACTGAGTTCTATGACATTTCTATGGTGGTATGGTATGATGTGTTCCTTCTTGGCGTTGTTTTTGTCTTTCCAGTCATCTTGGGGCCTGGATCAGACCTAGAAATAGAAAGTCAATGGTGGTGCACCATTACTGGTCAAACAGTCATAGAACTATTTTGTTTAAATATAACAAATGTTTACTTAAAAACCCCCTCCACCTTCACACCATCTGCAAAATGACAAATAAATTAACACGACACGCGAGGACAATTTATCTGCGTTCACGAACCGTAACAAGTGATGAGTCGCCCTCAACTCTTTCGTTAGAGAATCAGAAAAAAAAACAACCATTCGTCCACCCTTAAACGCTAAGCCCTCATAAAACATAAAACAAAAAAATTATGAACCGTAAAACAAAACAAAACAATGAATCAACTTAAATAGGCACGTGGCGATAGTAACTCTTCGTCGCACTACCAAAGGAAGTCTATAAAACCCCCGGTTCAAGTACATAAACTGCATGTTCCAGGACATATCCTTAAAATACAATACCGTGCCACTTGAACATGCAGCAGATGCGATCAGCATCCTCCGATCCTAAATCATATTCACTCTAAAATACCAGACCATGACTATTTTTAGACTCCCGCACACATATGCACATATTTTCAAAATAAATCTCCCGTGCAATATATATTTATGTACTAAGGGATGTCGGGACCCACCAGCCATCTTGTCGTATTAATCATCGAAAGTGTAAAATTGAAATATCCTCCTAAGGTGCACTTTACACGGCCGATTTGAAGTTTTATTCCTCACAGCTGCAGCAATAGTACAAGCAGCATACAACATGTCTTACATCGGGGATTTGGACCGCCGCTCCGCGGCCGAAGGGGCAGGGACTTGATTGGAGTTTTTATGATATGAAATTTTTGGGGTTTCTTTGGAAACATTTCCCTCGGCAGCTAATTAAATGTGCTCGATCGGCCCATCCGTCTCCGTGATGGGGGTAATAATCGTGTCTAATACGGCGACACAATCATCGAAATGATGCGGCACCGATCCCATTCAATTCGATTCGATCGCGCTGGCGTGCGTGCATGTACCCCTTTCTGTTCGGGTGTTTTTCTGGCCCCATGTCGATTGACTGAATTCCGTCAACAGTGACAGGCAATCCAACAGGGAATACCGGCAGCAAACACAATGGCTTGTGTTGTTATTGTTATTTACGAGCGGGTTTATCGCTTCCGAAGTCACTCTCGCGCGTATGGTGATATCGTTTTGTAGCAGCATTGTCATTGGCATGCTGCAGGAGGAGGTGTATGCTTGGAAGTTAGACACCCCGGGAATTGAATTTAATGGAGATACATGATGTAACGCATTAAGGAGAATACACTTTGTAACAAGGTGGCATACGTTATGGATTTAATCGTCCCAATGATGACACTGTAAAGGGTGCACCGATGAACTAGTGCATTTCGGGTGGTTATTTTTGGGTCCCTTTCCCAATTAAAGGCGCAAGCCAAACGAAAACAAGAAATGGGACATGACCATTTCAGTTTGAATTTGATTTCGGAGAAAAGATACAAGAAGGTGGATGCAGATACGAGGAGATGGCAAGTAGGAGATTGCGTATCTTTTATCTCTATCCATCTCCAATTTGTATAAATTGAGGCTTTGCCAGATCCTTCATTTCCATTAGAGTTTTCCAGTCATAGTGCATTCCAGAACTACGTGCATTCATCCATGTTCAAGTTCGACCACAAACTAAGATCAATTAACTCCCCGGGGAGAGCTACACAAGTAGTAAATGAATTATCGCTAACACAAGTTCCATTAGTTTTTTTTTTTTTTTTAAGAATTCCTTACATACGGGGTAAGTGCGGTCATAAGATTAATGTACAATTTCAAAACCCACAAATGTCTTACCCCAATATAAATAGTTCAACATCGTTTAACCGTAATTTAACACTCCTTTCTCCGGTTTACAGCACTCCTGTAAATAGCAAATCCCACCAGGCAGGCACTTGCTGACATTCACCATGGTCAGGTTAATACCTGTCCGATAGCAAAGTCAAAAATGACTAAAGCCACGCGAAAGGACATCCATTAGGTGCTTGATTACATTACCAGACAGTCAGTGCGCCAGCAGCAGACCGCTTGAAATGAAATCAATTCAAGAAACGAACCCCTCAAGGCAGACAGCAGTGGCAGTTTGCAAATGAAGGTCAGATTCCATTGGTCATAATAATCTGTTTTAATGGCTGTCAAACGTCTCGCGGACACTCATAAATTAAAATTCTGCGGATAAATTCCAGTAGCGCAAGAGTGCAGACACCAGCGGCACTTGTTTCTATCACAAATACCAACAGTGACCAGCAGGAGGAACATAATTTTTCAACTGATAAAACCATACCAGCTACTACTACTCTTACAATGATGATCTCCACACATGTCCTCACGAGTGGTTGGGCACATTAGCGGATAGAAATTTATTTGATTGATAGTGGAGTGGAGCCGAACAAGTGGAGCTTCTTTAAGCTGTTGTAATACTGATAGATGCGTTATGATGAATTGAGGCAATGCCAGTGTGCTAGTTTGAATGGGACTTAATAAAAGTCTCGTTACAGGATGCAAAGTGGGCTTTGGAATATTATACTCATTAGTAAATGTATAGTCTTAAATTTTCTTCTTATAGGTAGGTAGTATAAATCATGCTTTGTTTTATGTGGAGCGCTTTAAAAGGATTTAAAATTTTTTCAAGTTGATGAAGCTACTCCACAAATGTACATTTATCTTGCTCTCATATCGCTGCAAGAGATGCCCTTTTAGTGTTTTCTGACTAAGGCACTTCTTCCAGACTGCAGCGGACGAATTCTCTAGATAAAATCAACGGTGGCGTCCTCAGTTTCAGTCAGGCCGAACTATCTAGTGTCATCCCTACATCAGCTGCTTTGGCATATTCGAGCTCCAGGTCTATATGGATCTCCAACACTGATCCAGGGTGTTGGGAAACCCGGCCCATTGCCCTAGGGGTATAAAATAGAAATGGTCCTACAGGTTGGGGGTTAACCGTAGGGATAAATGGAAAACAATACGTATACTGCGGTGATTGCTATAGAGAGCAGAAGCAGCACATATTCGGATGTAGATTCGGCATACGCGGCAGACTTAGACAAGAAGTCTTGAGCTTTGGAACGAGCGTCTTGAGGGAACGTGAACGAGCGTCTTATGATAATCTGGCAACTATAGCGAGCACACGGTTTCCTGATCTCAATATTTACAAGGGGGCATAGTGGTCTCCCGATCATCAAACGGTCAACCAAATTGATCCTATTGCGATCGACGTAAGGCATGCCTCCAGTATTCTGGATGTCCGAACCTTCCGAGCAGCCAACACCGACTTGGATCATTAACTTGTTGCAGTCAAAAGCGGATATCCCAAACGCAACAACTAAGAAGAATCTACTGTGAGAAGATTTGTCCTGCTTTATGCCGTTGAAACTTAGATTCGATCCAAAGCGGATGAAGAAATATTCGGTCGCTTCGAGAAAAAGATTCTTCTTACGTTGAGGGAGGAGATTCAACGACGAACCATACGGACTGTACAGCGACATCGATCTAGTCAAAAAACTGCGCATCAGTTGTTAGAGATGGCTAGGACATATAGAGCAAATGGACACCAGTGCTCTGGCCCGCAGAGTTTTCCAATCAAACCCTGAGGTTCTACGCAGTAAAGGAAGAACTCTCCTTAGGTTGCGCGCACAAGCAGAACTGACTTGGAATGCGCAACTGGAAGCAGTTTTCCAACTGGAGAGACTTGTTGGTTGAGGCCTGGGTTCACCCCACCACTTAAGTAAGTAAGACAAGTTCTAGGACTGTTCGCCTTCCTACAGTACCGAATCGTATTTACCATTTGAGCTTTTCCTTCGCAACAAGGCTTCTAAAAGCGCAGATTGGGGATATTCATTATTTTACACTTTGGAACAACATATGTATGTCGTTTATATCCACGTTTACTCTTGTAGCGAATTCTTTACCTACTAACACTCTGCTAATCGAACGGTCAAGCTGCACCTAGTCTGCAACTGACAGTTAACGAGCTCTATCGACACAGAGTGATATTTGTGGCAAATGTGCAATACATGGATGCAGTTTGCTCATAATTCAGTCTAAAATTTAAAAAAAAAAAAGTATCTTTTAGATGCTTTCGCATTACTTATGAACATTAATTCCTGATTGCCCGCACTCCCTGTATCTAATTGCGTAAGCGCTTGCACCACCATTGAAATGAACTTAAAAGTCCCCGTAAAGTATTTGCACCTCGAACCCAAATTAGACTAAAATCTTGTTCAAGTTCCTACCACGCAAACTACCTCATTATTTGTATTAAGCAATTGCATCTGCTTATCTAATGAACCGTCATGCAATCGTCGGAGCATTGTAAATTCGAATCTAAACCACTTAACACCCGACCAACAATTATTCGAACAAAAGTCACACTTTGTCCACCAAAATACCGAACGGCTACGTGCCAACTGCACTTCCACCAAAACCAGGACCAGAACTCTCGCGCGGCGCGTTCATCTGATTGAAATCTCCAAAAGTTTACAATTACACTCCGGGGCCAGGCCAAGACCAAGCGCAAGCCGATTGCGGTGCGCCGGCCGGCGCGGCGTGTTAAGATTAATTCAAATTTATGTCGACTCGCTGGCAGATTAATTAAAGAACATAAAAGTGTCGTTATAGAACATAATTATTAATTTAATCTCAATTAGATATCTGGCGGGAAATAGACAAAAAAAAAATAAAAAACGATTCTCCTCATGTGTGATTCATCAGAGTGCGCCAGTGCACACCTGAACCTGAACCACGCTAGACACATTCAACCGTCGATCGACTCCATTTCTGGGTCGATCACACCGTAATAGACGCGCACTCACACCCCAGCAGTGCGGCGGCGGTCCAGTCCATTCGAATTCGGGATTTGTGGCACTGGCGCACGTAGCACGTGCTAAATTATTAAAAGCACTCGTAAACGTTCAGCCGGACCGAGGTTCGTAATTAATTTATCCTAACCTAAGACCATTTAGCTGGTCACATACTACAAGGTTTCCATTCAAACGTGGCCAACATGCCTACGAGTGGCCAACATGCCTACGAGTGGCCAACATGCTGGTGTTGTTGCCAACGATGCCAACGATGACTGCTGATTACTATCGTGTAATACATGGTCGTTGATTTAATCTTCAGAGGATGGAGCTTGCTGAGAGAGAGGGGTCCACACTCATCCCACAACCCCTTTCTATTGACACCCCGATATTAATTATTGTTCCCACCTTTACCTGTTCAAATTGTTATCTCGGCCAGTCCATGCTCGCGATAACGATGAAATAGTCGTTGTTTTTTTTTTTTTTTTTTTTTTTTTAAATCAACAGAACGGGACCGGATTCGATTTCCTTGTTTCTCTAGCCGTGAGGTGCAAAGTGCAGAGCATTTGAAGTGATCTGAAACGGAATCGGATTAGAGGTGGCATGTGGCAATATGCAGCAGCGGCGGCGTGCATATTTGCATACCGATTGTGGGCTTGGCCCTCTGCTGTACGAACGGAACGAGGCGACGCACTCTCGGCCGGGCGGTAGAACTCTGATGAATTATGGGCATTTGGTGCAAATTTAGTCAAATGGGCTATTCAGGGGAGATTTTTAGGTGGCGATTGGTGCCCGTACCGCTGCCATGCTAAAGTGCAATAATAAAAATAAAATTAGGCTTTTGGTATTATTTTAATTCTTGCACGAGACTGTATAGGTAGTGTGTACCGGGGAAGGTGTCCCGCAATCAAAATTAAGTCTTTCGATTCCAAACTTATATTTATTGAAATTGAAAATTAATTTTCTGCAGTTATTGATATTGCTGGAGATAAGATTTTATATTGATTTAGTTTCTGGTGTGAAATTGGAGCAAAAACATGTTGTTGGGGTCTTTAGCGGTTTTATTTACCTGACTGATCAAGTGAACGTGTCGCGTCGTCGTCGTCGTCGTCGTCGTAGGCCATGTGGTGGACGCATACCAAGAGCTAAGGCTCTTAGGTGTGACTTTCTAAAAATCAATTTCAAGAGATTGCATTCAACTTAATGATGACTTTTAGATAAGATTGAAAAGTTGGCTTCCCAATTAATAGTAGTTTGTGGGTAGGAATAGGGTACTGCCGGTCTTTTTACTTAACGTTCCCATTACACTTTAGATAGTCCAGGCATGTGAAATATATTTTTGATTGTATCTCGTGGCATAGTGCCCTCTTTAGCAAAATCACAGCTTACGGTGTCGGTAGCAACTTCTCGTCATGTTCGGTGGGAGTAATCTGTCAATGAAAGTTGTATTGGACGGGTATACTTCAACTCATTCTCAACCAATGCTGGTGTACCGCAGGGCTCAGTCCTCTCTCCGATCTTATTTTTCAAATCCTTCTCTTTCTTACTCCCAATCCAAAGGAGTGGGCCTTTTCGCATGACAGTACTCATGACCTCACTTATACTTTGGCGACTACACGCCTGAGACTCCAAGCTGTGGAGTCTCGCCGACAGCGAATGTCTACCGAGCTCAACTCCGATATTGTTGCAATCATCAACTGGGGTGTGAAAAACCGAGTTGAGTTCAATTCATCAAAAAGTCAGTACTGTCTCCTGTATCTAAAGCGGGATGCCAATGTAGCCAAACTAAATGTGAATGGAGTTGATATTGAGGAATCTAATGGGTTGTCAACGCTTGGCATGTAAGTTACCCCACCCCTTCTCTGGAATCAAAGTGGCGCTAGATGCCTCGGATTCCTCAAGAGGTGTAAATATTTTTCAGTCCTGCAGACTTGGCTACTGTCCATAAAGCTTGTATTCGTCCAAATCTTGAATACAACTCAAAAGATTTGGACGGGAGACATATCAGCATTTTAGCGACATATTCAACTTGCTTCCACTTGCAATCCGTGACTTCCATCATGATAGTTACTCATCTACGGCTTTTAGCAGTATAGTTATTAACAAAAGAGGTGAGTCCTGTATAGAATAGGACTGTACTAACACCTCGGTGGTGGTAAGCAAGGGAAATTTTTTATGAATACCTTTCGCTAAGAGGTACTTCTTCAAACCACTCATCCATAACTTCATCGCAAACTGGCACATGTCAGTTCATTACCTACAGGTGTCCCTTAAAAACCACACTAGGCTTAGTACACACAAACTTGATCTTGATCTTAATAGATCCTTGAACCCTTTAACTACACTTCCAGAGTTAGCGTTCGAGGCAGAACATCTCCGAAACACAATTTCGACCGTGAATGAGAGTAGCTGTGCGCCAATGAAAAAGGAAACTAGCCTGGAGGCTCTGGTAAGTAAGCTCTTCATAACCTAATACCATGAAACTGTACTCTGCTCCTTCATAACTCCATAACGAGGAAGCACGACCTCAGACAAGTATCACTGGAAAATATTCTCAATTACTTGAAGAATACGCTTACCTGCAACTTGCAATGCGATTATGGCAATGTACATGGACCACCACCTCTTTGTAAAACCTGGGAACTTGAACTCTTTTCAGTTGAATTGACTTTACCATCTAGCCTGTAAAGCCAATAAAACTTGCCCAACAGTAGCTATAGTAGGAATGCTTAACCTAAGACCACGACATCCAGCAGTACAGAAGGAAACTATACAGAGTGCCGCGGTAAAGGATTTTATACTTACCAGTCTAACATATCTTCTGATCGGAATTCTAGAAAGACATCTACATTCACTCCAAGCTTACCCCAAGGGACATCTCAGCTGCCCAACATGCCTATATGATCAGTAGACACAGTGCTACACGAATCCATCAAAAATAATTTATACCAGCAGCATTCCTGGACATTGAAGGCGTCTTCAACAGTTTAACTCAGATATCAGAACAGCACTAGACCAGATGCATGTGAATCCTATTCTATCGGATTACTTATTATGGGTAGTAGTCAAGCACATGCTGTGGCCTCGCTTGGAACCCCCCAGTGATAGTGATCAACGAAATACTTACCTAGGGTGCATATTAGATTGAAAATTTAACTGGAAAGACAATGAACTTGAACCTTAGTACGTTCAAAAAATCCATTGATTTTTACGCTACCATCCACTAGATGTACACCGCCATTATTAGACCTATCGTCACATTACTTACTTTACTTTAGGTGGCGCTACAGTCCGGGGTGGACCTGGGCCTCAACCAACAAGCCTCTCCAGCCAGCTCGATCTTTAGCTAGCTGCCTCCAGTTTCGCACACCAAGTTGGTTGAGGTCCCTTTCCACTTGAGAGCGCCACCTAAGGCGAGGTCTTCCTCTACTGCGTCGTCCCTCTGGGGGGACATACGACTACGTAATCTAGTGGCCTGCTAGCGCAAAAGCCGCAAACCTGAACACCATCATAAGGGTCCAACATACCCTTGTACCGCCGGGACATGAAAAAGCAATCAAATCGAACACCTCACCGTCACCAAATTGTCAAACGTCAAAACGCCTTCTGAATACCTTACCCAACACACACGGACTTCAGCCTCAACCACGACTCCACATTTTCCTCTAGAGAGAGCTGGACCCTATCCATCTTCAAGGATAGGTTGAAAATGGACGAAGGTACGAATTCTCAGAGCTACCATCAATTGCCTGGTCCATTGAACTTCCTAACCACGCAAGTGTGTTCCAGGCGAAAATATATGGAATAACCGAGGCTTGCCGGCACCTATTCATTCTGAAGAGCAGCCATCAAAGCCATCACTTACATCACAACCAATTCAAAACTGGTCAAGTGTTATAAAGAGGTATTCAAATCCCTTAGCTCGAAGCACAGCTTCACGCTATGCTGGATTCCGGGACATATGGGCTTCCACGTGAATGAAATGGCCGATGAGCTATCGAGAATAGGATCAGGATCAAAAGACCAAAATCATCTCGGACTTTTATAACATGGCCAACGTAAGGTACTCCCTCTCATCATGCCGCATCTCTAGAAAACTTGGGGCACAATACGACAAACAAAGGACAAAAGAATTTCTATCGCCACAGTTGACTCTCCTCATAGGTATCTTCACAGGCCACAACTCAATGGGGGTCCATCTTAGAAGAGTGAAAATCAGCACCACAGACCTATACAGAAGCTCTGGCGAGAGGTAGAGGAAAACACAAAACATTTCCTCTGCAAATACCCAAGCGTCAACAAAACCAGATACTCAACCCTGCGAAAAGTATCTTTCAACGACAGCGAACTAGCAAACTCGCCAGCTAAAGCCACCCAAAAATTCAATATGAAAACCGGATGGCTCAGGAGGGCCGCTCCCTTCATGGACTAAATAGTGAATAAATTGTCTTGTTCACTATATTCAGGTATTCCACACCGGAGTACACAATGGATCCGTTGCGATTCGAGTGGGGTTCCACTTTCGTTGAAGTTACAGTCGCTCTCCACCCAACCTCCCTATACAGAGTGCTCTAGTGCACTTTAACCAGTTTTTAGGATCCCGGATAGCATGCTCAACGGATTTAGGTTTTCCAGAAAGTTCGTAACAAATTCTTAAATCTGCTTCACAGATGATTCGAAATCGGAAACTGACAGAAGTAGAGCTGAGGTACATTGTCCCAGTTTCCACCGTGGGACAGCGTTTCAAAGTCACCAACAATATTTTAAGCAGTATAGTCAAGCAGCACTAATGGCGCTTAAATCCTACACGGTAAGTCGGAGAACGTTTCATTTACTTAATCTCTAATAGCACAAGTGAACCGTATGAGATCGTAGTGCTTCTTGAAGCTACTTCAAATCCCATCACCACATTTAATTTCCTTAATCTCTAAGTAAAGGTTTGATAGACCGCCTCGGTTTTTCGTCCTTTTTTGAAATGAAGGACTTCAAATTCTTCTGGTCCACATTTGAGTCCGTGAAAGTTTATCAACGTTAAGACCCTAGTTAGCAATAGATGGTTCGATATTTCGAAGTACCAATGTTAAGCATCATCCCTACTAGTGTAGGAGTTGACTTTGTCAGCAGCATACTGTATGTATTGCTTGAAACAGTGGCTGGAATCTATGGAGAAAACAAGGGACTTTATCTCAGAATTAAGAGTCGTAGTGTGCTAGACGATGGTCACTTTTTTGTTGTGTCCATGAATCTTCTGATGCTGATACTTACTATTTCCATTCTCTCTTCTGTTCGTCAGAAACTAATGCATATGACCCATATTTAATCGTTCTTGATAATCATGCTACAATTCTTTCAGTATGTGGGCTACCATAGCGATAGCTATGTTCTCTGAGATTCCAAATCTAGAGTCACTGTCGTACAAGATGATCCTGAGAATTTGGTTATCTTTAACAGTCTATCGGCATTGATGTCACTTGATTGGTTATAGAATCATCCAGTGTACAACAAGGAAACTACATCACAAAGTCATGTAAAATGAGGCTTTAGATACTATCCATTCACTGTGGTGATCTTAAGATCCACAAAAAAAACTCGATTCTCTTGTATATTGTAGCCAAACTTGCTCCTCGAAAAAGAGGTAGAAACACCATCGTATCTTCATCAGATGATAGAAAATATATATACCTCGATTCCAGTTTATACATACATCTAAGCCGGATTCTCAGAAAAAAAAATAGTTACCCTCTACAACTAGTCCATCTTAACTTGTGATTCGGTTCGATAATGAACGAGTATTAGGGATCTTTTCAATGGAATCCACATTAGCATAGTCAATATACAATGAATTTCTAAACCATGCAACAGTTTTCTAGGGAAAGTTAAGCGTCAAGACAGTTCTGTATCGAATCAAACGTTAACATTAAGTCATTCAGTCTAGAAAATCGACAAGGCCGATGAGCTATTAAAAAAAGGCTTAGACCTGGACCGATTAAACGTCGACAACTAAATCGCAGTACAACTGAGACTCATAAAATCCAACATTAACTTGGACTTTCAAAAATGAGCTGATGAAGTAATAAAGCGCAGTCATATACAGAAGGGTCGTATTTCGAAGTAAAATCAAAATAACTACTTGCACTAATCAGACTCTACATCCCATAGGCACTGTAGGGCCTCGGAAGATACGAAAGTTTCCTGGGAAACTCGCATATTCTGCGTAAAAAATTCGGGCAGTTTGTACTAGAAAAAAAAATATTACCAAATAGCCACAATTCTGGCATTTTTTCCAAAAAAATTTTTTGGTATTTTCCCCATTTCAAAAAAATAAAAAGGCAACAAATGTTTTGGAAAATACTAGAAATAGATATTGCCATCATATCATACAAACAACTGCTCAGCTTCGATCCACAATTCATCCTTCATTCACTATTCATCTTGAAGCCTCTGAAGCAGTCCTGCAAAATTGTTACAATTCATTTGACTTCATATGTATATCATCAGTGTCACGGGTTACTTCAACGATTGTAGTCCAGATTACGTAATCGCCAAATCCCGTCCTCCAACAATATTAGCTTTCGTTTCCGTATGCCACTCCGAAGCCAAACAAAAACATAAATAAATTTAAAATTTAATTAAATCATAAGGAAACGAAGGACTTACCGATAGGTTTCATAATAACTGAAGACATAGTGACCTTAACATATCGTTTCCATGCTACTTTGGTACTGACAACCATAAAACAATTATTACGACAACGCTGTTGTGCGATCCTAATTACTCGTACTTCAACCTTAATGCAAATACCTCATTAAAATGTGAACCCCCCACGTGGGTGGGCCTAATAAAGTTATCCAAACAACTTGTTCACGATCACGCAACACACACGATCAGTTCTCAAAGTCAAAAACAAAAAAGCAGAAAAAAAAGATATTTCCAGCTCGTCAATTCAAATGGAAATTTGTCCCGCGAACTGAGCTGAACTTTCTTTTCACGACCAAAAATAAAACCACGGGAACGACATGAAAACAAGTTGCCCGATCCTGAGCTGAGTCGGGCTTTTGTAAACCGAACGAAAAAAAAAATGCTGACTCGCTTGGGTTAAA
This sequence comes from Xylota sylvarum, assembly GCA_905220385.1. Lineage (NCBI taxonomy): Eukaryota > Metazoa > Arthropoda > Insecta > Diptera > Syrphidae > Xylota > Xylota sylvarum. Next base: position 52,882,932 of record LR999960.1, on the reverse strand, counting down.
AGTTCGCCACCATACACATTTGTCATATTGTTCAGTGCATATCATCAGCACCATCGTCATTGTTGCTGGCGGAGGGGAGCTACATAGCGGAGGAGCATAGCAACGAACAGTCTTTAGCGACAACAACTCACCTCGCTAGGGAACGAGTGTAGTAGAGATACAACCGATGAGATACACTCGTACACTCGTACTCTCAGCCCAATGCCAAAGATCATTCACAATTGGCAGCATTAAAATGCTAATAGCACCCCATTGACAGTCATATCGATCCACATTCGCCATTCAATTGCGGGACGATCGTCGTTCCGAGAGATGAGAGAAAATCCATGTCAAGCCATCCGGACAAGCTCTATACAAGCAAGCGCGCCAAGCAGTTAAGTGGCATCTTTAGTGCTTGGGATGGATAGGCAATGTACCTATATAGTACATAAGTATATCCGATAGATCCGATTACTTCGAAGAGTCAGGCACTCTGCCAAGATACAACAAGAGCGGGGAAAAAAAAAAAAATAAAATTCCATCCCGACTGATGCCATTATCTCTGGCAAATCATGTTGCATCGATGACATCGATGATGGGGCTCTAGCTGGAGAGGCACACTGTGTTCCCAAAGAGAACACTGAAGATGATGCGCGGTTTGCATGTCACGGCTGGCGCAACGAAAGAGGGCGCACAGCAACTAGCTAGTCGCTGGATGTCGCGTGGATTTTCTATTAATCTCGAGATTACGTTTAGTTCACTGACTATTAATTTGCTCCAAATACAACATGGTGGTGCACGGGTCGGCTTCTTTCCTCCGGCTTATTGCACATGAGATGTTAAAGATCTCTTTGGCTCTTTATCTTGGCGAAGTATCTGTGGTGCGGAGAATAGACGATCGCCGTAGACAATTTGTTATGTTGAGAGATAAATAGGTGCTAATGTCGGTATCGATTAAATGCCTCGTTAAGAGATTACACTGGCGGCGGTAAAATGTAAACACTTCGATCAGTGTGCCGATAAATTGTTATTTGCTAGACATATCAGGTGAACAATATCGAGACTTGAATGCGGGTATGTATTTACTTTTGCAGAATGAGTAGATACTTTTTTAATATGGTAAACAATTGAGAAGCCTTATGTATGGTGACAAACTTTAGGCTGAGATCCGTGCAAATGCAATAAAATGTACTATCGTGTATTTTGGAAGAGAGAAACGATCTGTATCTTCAGATGAAATAGGGCATTGCTTTTACTCGACTTGAGGCACATAAATAAGACCCACATTCACAGAAGCTATGTAGATTACTTATGAGTAAATTTTTCTGGGCTTAAGCCAAGATTGACAAGATCGACATAGAAGATCTACACACAAATATTCACAAAATTTGTATCTATAGATACAACTAGGAAAACTAGGATCTTGACATTTACAAAATTTGTATCTATAGATCTATAGATTCTATGTGTTAGTCATTGCATTGGCCTTTTGTTCGTTATAGGCCAAACAAACAAGTTCGACATTCACCAAACATGTATCTATAACTTAATTTTATCAGAATCACCTTTCAAGCATCATTGTATTGTCAACATAATTCCTTCCCCTACTGTAGTTACAGGAGAACTATTCACGCATGCACTAACAATATCTCTATCGATCGATTGGTTGAAACCTTTTGCATATACAAATTTATAAAAAGAAAAGAAAATCCCTTCAATCTACTGTAAAACCGGAACAAACTCATAAAGCATACGCCATCTATTCAGCTAGTGAACAACCTGTCAACGATGGAATAAATCATCTATTGTGGTTACGGCCTTAACGGGACCTTACCCTAGCAATTTCTACACCATACCACAGCATTGTTGGTTGCACACATATGTATGTATGTAACTAATAAAAAGATTTCTTTTTTGCTTTTTTTTTTTGCCTCTATTAACGTCAACGTATAGCTTTAGTCCTCCTCCAGGTATTTACATAGAGTTAGGTTGACATCGGGAAGAATGTTGACTATGCTCGGTATGACGTTCCGCCTTTTGTGGTTTGCACTTATACAGTTCTTTGATCTTAATTTCAAGCGATTGAATTGCATAATAAACTGGGCACTGGATTTAATTACTTCCCTTTATGGAAGGCGATTGAACTTTAATTAAAATGAAAGGAGCTGTTAGATAGGTTGAGTTATAAAGGCGACTACTTATGTATATAGATACACATAAATGTAACAGTTTTTGTGGTGTAACAGCAGAGAACCTGACGGTAAAATATGTAGTGTGGTTAGTGGGTATTTAGTTAAGTTTAACTCTGAAAAAAGAAAAGCTTCAGTATTCCGAGAAGTACTGAAACCCAAATTAAGGATTGAGAGTTTTGTAACAAAATGAATTTGGAAGAGAAATATTCACGCGGTAGCAAGTTATCTATTCAAATATCAAAACTAAAAAGTCATTTCATTATTCACGAAACAAAGTAGGTGAAAAAATCGAGCCCTGAGGCACGCCAGCATTACTAGCAAATGTATCGGAATACACACTGTCAACCACAACTTGAATAGATCGGTTGGTTATAAGGTTTTCATCTATCCAGCAGCTTGGAAGGGCTCAATGTAAGATTTGAGACGTTCATTGCTGAATCTGGTATTGAACATACATATGTATATTTTCGAAAAGACCGACATTTTCTTGTTGGTGCTGTGATACTTCCTCTTTCACAAAAAGTAAGAAGAAAGAAAGGCAGATGTTTTTACTTAGAATTTTTGAGATTGACCAAAAAGATACATGAGTCAATGACTTGAAAAGCTGTTATTCTTTTGCTTATCCCCTCAGTATGATAGTCTTAGCTGACACTTTAGCCACAGCAATGTTTATAGAGAATTCCTTCACTGGTATTATTGGACAAGTTGATTGAACTCTTTTATATTGAGTTAAGTGGGAACGCTACAACCTCCAATGCGCACTGATCCTGTAATAGAGATATTTATGTATCTCTAGGTATTTATCTCTAAACCCAGAAGAAGTACACACGTGACAGCTTCATTCCTGATGTTGATATCGAGTTGTTAAAACATTTGACACGGCCAATGGAAGAACCCAAAAAAATCTCGCGGTTCATCCCAGTTACACCTCTTGTAATCACAAGTCAGAGGACGCTCATTTAAGTCACTGTTGTGTCGATATCATTACTATTACATGGTTGTTTGATTCTGGAGAAAAAGTGAGATCCAAAGTATCTCCGAAGTTACTAGGTTTATCTGGCTACCATGTGAACTTTCCAACATCTGAGTGGAATTGAAAATGATGGCAGAGGCTTCAGCTTGTCTTCCAATTGTGGGGGCAATAACTTGAACCATCGAGTGGCAAATGTGTAATTCCGTGGAGTATATAGGAGATGTGGTACAATTTCATGGGTCGACAAGGGGGAGATTTCCTATCTGTTTTAACTCCAATTCTATGGTTAAGAGGCGACGTACCATCTTTATAAATAGTCCAGGAAACGGCAGAGACGTTTAATGTATCTTAGAAGTAGAAACGCAGTACAAAGTAGTCATGCAATATATGTCACAAGTTCTACAGATTAAGAGTGTATTTCAAAGCCAGACATGGTGTTCAGGAATATCTCAGGCAAAACCTTAGGATGTGGCGCAATTTCACAAAGGCGGATACATTCAGCAGGTTCTTTAGGGTAATGATGTAGGCTAACAGACCGCTAAGTGGAATGAGGATATTAATGAGTCAAATGCAAAGACTGGCCTGAATCTGTATGACAGTAGTTATGAAAACACATCTCCAAACGTAATAAAGATCGTTGTAGGACTAGATAAGTAGGTATAAGGGGTGGCTACACTCCAGCACTCGCATCACCAATGGATCCATTGTGAACGCCTGTCGTGGATAATCTAAAACGAGGACAAAAGTTAATTTGTAGCTTTGGGACAGCTAAGAGACCTCTCTGAACCACCCGGGTGGCTTTCCCGACAGGTAGCCCAGGTCTTCGAAGTGGTATTCACCGAGGACCATTTTCCTAGTTCTGCACAGGCTTGGGCTTATCATATGAAGTGAGATGTGCTCTGCATCAATGTCGCCACAGCCTCGGCACAGGTTATCAGTTTCTAGTCGCATTCTTCTTTGGTAGGTCGCCAGCAGGTTGTAGACGTAAAAATCTCCATTTAACCTAACGCTCTTAGGTTAAGTCTGTTTAGCGCTAAAATTTGTTTGGTCTTGGCATTGTCATGTTTTATGGAGTTTTCTGAAGACACGACAAGATGTGCGTGCGCTCCATTTCTCATTAGCTAGGCTTGCTCTATATTGGATTTGACTAGAGCCAGGGGCGGTAGAAAAGAGGTAACCGAGATTGTCAGGTTCCGTCCGGACCCCTTTCTTGCTAATTCATTCACCCATTCGTTTTCCTGAATGCCGCTGTGTCCTGGAACCCAAAGAAGTGTAACGTCATATTTTGCTGTGAGTTCTATGTTCCGGATTCTGGATGTGACGACTGTGGAGGAGATAGCCTTCTTAGCGGCTTGGCTGTCGATGTATATGTCGATCATATTTCTTGAGTGCAGTTTCGTGGATAGTTCTCGTGCTTCTGCGGTTGCTAGTTCTTTAGCTTGGAACACTCTGCCGTGGTTTGGAAGTCTAAGTGAACGAGCAATTTCCGGTTCAGATGAGTACCTATATACATATACCAGAGCCCACTCCTTCATCAGTTTTTGACCCGTCCGTGAAAATTTACATATTATTCGGGTTGATGCCCCTGGCGTTTATCCAATCCTCTTTTGAGGAGAAGAATGTTTTAACGACTAGACTGAAGTCGTGGGAAGGTGACATATAATCTGGCTCGATACAAAAGTGTGCCCATCTAGCAATAGTGCGTCTCGCCCTCTTTTCAAAGCTTGGTTCTAAGTTTAGGGCACTTTTTGCAGCTATTTCCTTTAGGTGTAGCTCTAATGGGATTAGTGCTTGTATGGTCTGAAGGGCTGCAATCGGGTTGGTTCTGATGCCACTTATAGTTCTTATACACGTTAGTTCTAGTATCGTCAGTGCTTTAAGATTTTTTTTATTTTTTAAGAAAGGTGGAAAACATCGAAAGCAGCAGTGTGTGACTTTAAACCTAAATGAAACCACCCCTGCCTCTAAGTCCGATTTGCCACGGAAGTGCGGTTAAGCATTTCGTCGTAGGGATGGTTTTTAGCCGTATCTTCTTGTTAGTGCCTCAAGTTGCGTGATCTTATGTGCTGCCGGCCCCCGGGCTAGGAATAGGTCTAACCATGGCTGTGTACATCCAGTGGATAATGGCGGGCTTGGGCCCCCATCTCTTACCAAACATTTTGATGCACGTATAGAAGACTGTGGATGCTTTCCTTGTTCTTTCTGACGTGTTTTCTTTCCAGATCAGCTTACGGTCGTGTATACAGCCCAAGTATCTCGACTTATCTGAGATTTGAAGGGATGTGCCATTGAGTCTCACGGACTCGATGTGTGGGGTTGTTCTCTTGTTAGGGAAGAAGACCACCTCTGGTTTCAAGTGGTTAACATTTAACCCACATTTTTCCGCCCATTTTTGTAGCGTACTAACATGACGGCGGATTGAAGTATTTCGGTAATGGTCGGTATGAACTTACCTGTCGCCATTATGACAACATCATCCGCATATGCGACAGTTTTAACCTCACTTAATTCTAATTTCTTTAAGTTTCCGTTCGCGCCCAGTATCGATAGTAGAGGGGATAGGATCCCACCTTGCTGAGTGCCTTTAGATGCCAGTGCATGTACTCGGCAGTCACCCAGTTCTGAGTTTATGTGTCTCGTCTTGACCACGCATTCAACCCAGTCTGACATTACTGGGTCTATATTTTGTTGGTGCAGTGCTAGTCGTATAGATTCAGATTTTACATTGTTGAAGTTCGTTATGTCCAGGAACAGCGGTAGCGTAATTTTTTTTTGTTGCGGAGTGAACTTTCGATTTCTGTTACCACCTCATGCAGAGTTGTCTCAACAGATCGGCTTTTAGTATAAGCGCGTTTTGCTGTGCACATATGCCTAGGACTAAGTTTGGAGCGAATTTGTAGATCTATCAATTTTTCAAATGTCCAACTTACCCATTTACACCAAATGATCAGGAACGTGAGAAAATTCTTACGATAACTTCGGACATTTAAGGATTTTACTTGCAAAATAGCATAAAAATCAGTTTTTAAATGAAAACGCCCCCGAAAATTGGGCGTGGCTGAAGATAATGTATGCGTGAATTGTAGATAATCTAAATATCTAAATATTTGGTCTTAACAAAATTTTTCGATTTCATGTAAAATAGTGAAAGTTATGATGAAGTGGTCATGTTAAGTTTTGTTTTAAGCTAATGTCAAAGTTTGTGATTATTTAGTCAGTTAAGATGATTACTTCGTGGCACATCTGATTGAAATGTCTAACTGAAATGATTAGCGAGTGATTAGTATATCCTCCATTACTCACCTTATAGGTGTGTCCTATCAAAATCTCATGTTACAAGAAAGTAGGTTACACGTCTAACTAGTGAAGTTTCCTGATGATGACGATGATGACATTTGATAGGGCAATTTCTCTTTGCAAATCAAACTATTTATTCGATTGCCTCGCCTTGGATTCCATCAGAGGATCATTCATAGTTGCTCAGTTGCTGAAAATTCCATAGAGCACTTCCCACGCGATGACCAACTTACTCGGTCAACAACAAATCACTGAGCGATCAAAATCGCCCGCGATCTGCAACAAAATTTGCTTCCCTCTAGGCACTCCCAAAACTCCTCATTGACATCATAGAAGACGGTCGGTGGGACTAGCGGTTTATCGCATGCCTGGTGTACGTTTATAAGAAAAACCCCGCACCGCGTAGATACTGTTATCCGCCGTGATGCAGCGCCATCACTTGGGCGGTCTCGGCACATCAAAAGGAAACCCTCTGTGTGTATATATTTCTGTTTTCATCTAAAGTACCACCTTGATGAGATGGCGATTTGCTAGCCAAAAAAAAAAAAAACAAAAAACGACTTAAGAAAACGGCGCAGTACAACACAAATCTTATTTGTTTATGCGTGCCATGGGGACGGGCTGCAGCAGATAGAAGCCAGACTTAAACGCGCTTGCGCGCGCGCGCTGCTATTTATTATTAATAATAATCTGCAAGGCGTTTTATTTATTACATTTATCTGGCCATTAACGAACTTTAGATGCTGTCCGCATCTCACTGTACTACCACCAGGTAGTAACCTGATCCGTGCGCTTTCATCTCATGCCACAACGCACGCGGGGATTTGCACAAGTATCTATCACACAGGGTACTACAACATCGAGCGATGCTTTCCTCCTTTGTGATGATGGAAAACATGCAAGTGATGGTGGTGCGGTGCCTCAATTAAACGTGCCCCAATGTGGGCTTTAATTGCCCCGAAACACATCACAATGGCAACAATGAAGCAGCGCGTCGACAAGCGCTCAACTACCATAAGCTGGCTCTGTTCCGAACTGTGCGCGCGCGATAAATCTCATTAAGTACCTTGCGCGTGGGCCTCTGCTGTGTGCAGCGGATCTAATGATCTTTTAATTGTACACCACGCGCAAAGGATATGGAAATTGAGGCGAAGCACAGTGTAATCGTTTGTTAGTTGGGCCAAAGATATGGGTGTAGCCGGTCCCAGAACCCATATCATCACAGATGATGGTAGAGTAGACACCGGCAGCGTCGCAGTAATGATCCGTGCCGTCTTGTTGCGATTGTAACAACACGCGTTGAACGGTTTTTTATTGCCACCTATTGCAGGACCATCAGACGAATACACCTCACATCAATCCCCGAGAAGTGTTATCTACTTCATAAACTAACAGATCGTATATTGGGCAGCTACCATGCGAGTCCTTTCGCTTTCTCTACCTGTTTTCATTACAACGCTGACGGTGTATTCAAGAAAGGATACAGAAGAAGCAAAATCCCGCTGAGCCTGGCATCCACCATCAGGTGTCGGAATGGTAAATTAAAGGTTCACCTTAAGCTGTCAGCACAACGGAACACGTACTGCGTACGGGAAGACAAAGTGAATTAGGATATTAAATTGAGTTGATTATCATTTACGGTCAGTCGCTGTATCATTATCCTGTTGGCTCATTAATAGAATACCAATGACCACACCATCATGCCATATGGTCAAGTGAAGAGGAGTCTTGCACCGGCACATCGATGATGTTGTTGTCTCTGATCCCGATTTGATAAGGCTACCAGCAGGCATGGCACCGTGCTCTACACGCGAGTCCTGTTTTTTTTTTGTTGATCGAAAGGGAAAGGTCCTTCTTTGGTATTTTAATCGATTGTTGGTGTTTTTTTTTTCCTCCTAATTTTGGATGGTGCTAGAAAACAACAGTTGTTGTTCTAACACTAGATGGGTTCATTATTGGCCATCATACTGGTCAGTGGAAAATGGATAGAACAACATGTTCATTATCCTTGTACCATAATGCATTCCGAAGAATTGTTATTTTTCTTATGAATTTCGAGGGTTGTACTTGTAACTGTTTCACTAATTAAATAATTTTCGAAACAAATGTATTCATGAGGGAAAGGGTTACAAGGGTTGGTCATGGGCAATTTGGCATTGAAAAGTCAACAAGGGCTTGGATAGGATAGAGTGTGCCATGCCGTATGTTAGCTTTGTTTGCTGATTAAAATTAAGTGATTGTTATCTAATTGTGTGGGGTTACTATAAAGGGGTCTGCTTGATGCACTTATGTAACTAAATTACGTAATTTATTTTCACTTACGTCGTCGATATTCACATTGCAGGCAACTTGATATATGAAATCTTTAGGGAGGGCTTGGAATGGGCGATCCTCTGTATATTAAGGAATCTACTGCCAAAGAGCTCAAGTTGGAATGCTAGCTAAAAATGCCTAGTTATCATGATGAGCAAGGCGATTTTCTTGTATTTCCATGGCATTGCATGGTATTACAATGGCATTGAACTGCTAAAGCACCCTGAGGGTGTTATTTCCTCTATTTTTACCAAAACTCATAATTTTTGACTTGCTGGGCTTATAAAATACATATAGACTCTATGGTTCGCTCTGAAAACCACTATATTCATCTTGCTCGCAAGATCTCCTGTCGATGTTGAAATGGACACTTTTGCTTTAAAAATGCTGAGGAACGTTCCCAGATGCTCTGATTATTTCATCCTGGGCTCATTCTCAGCCTTTTATTTCTTTGTGTTGAATTTTCAAAGCAGTATTTCTTGACCAGCTTCTGGACTAACCGAGCAATTAGGCTAGTCCAGAAGCTAGCCGATCCTGATAAATTTTCTAACTCTTTTTTGAATGATATATTTTTGATGCCGTGGATCAAGTGGTTAGTGCGTTGGACTACAGAGCGAAGGGGCCGAGGTCCAATCCCCAGACAATACCTAAAATTTCTTTCACGCCCTCACCTCTCACGAGCGTCTTACTAACATCCTAGAGTACAAGCACCACGGAAACGGCATTAAACAGTAGTCCCCTTCCTTTCGTGTAAAGAATATAACACGCACAACACGAATGGTTGTAAGGAACTAGGCTCTGGATCCCATCTGAGCAATTCTTTCCAACATTATGCGAAGAGGTGTAAGTCTTATTAGAAGCTCTAGTTTCTTTTTCTACCTATATGCTCCTGTGATGCAAATGCACCCTAGATGGAATTAACGAACGCGTCTACAGTTCCAGTCAGGTTGAACTATCAGTGTTATCCCTGTATGTGCTGCTTCAACTTATTTGAATCACAGCTCTATAGGGATCTCCAATACGACAGCGTTCATATCCCCGAAGCGGGTTACTGACTCCAGAGAATCCAGCCCCTTGTTGTAGTGGTATAAAAGCGAACTGGTCCTCCAGGTTGGGGGTTGTGCGTCGGGGTAAAAACACAAATAGTTGCGAAATACCCAATGGCCCCATGTTGATTTTACTATTGATAAGTTTTAACGCCAAGATAGGGAAAAAGGACATCTTTGGTAGGACAATTGGCAAGCACATCCTCCACGACACCACGTCCAGAAACAGACTTAGGCTTACTGACTTCGCTGCGGTGCGCAACGTCACTATACCAAGCTCACGGTTTTCTTATCGCAGTATCCACAAGTGGACATGGCTGTCATATTACGATCGACGCAAGGCAGGCCTCCAGTATTCTGGATGTCTGAAACTTCCGAGCAGCCAACATCGACTCGGATTGCTACCTTGTCAGCCAAGGTACGACTGCGGATACCTCAAACGCCACAACTACGAAGAACACAGTAGTTCTTCCGCAATATCAGGCGAAAAGAACGTGTCAGGCCAACAAGACCCGTACAGAAAACCGTATAAGGAAATCTCTTAGTAGAGTCACAGTCGGTGTTGAGAATATGAAAAGCTTCTTCTGCAGACTGTACAACGGCGACGAAGACCAACATCCCACTGTCAGGCAGAATGAACCATTCAGTCTAGACGATAATACCCAAAATTTCTGTTCACCTGACCAAAACGAAGTGAGGATAGCAATATCAAAACTCAAGTCCAACAAAGCTGTTGAGCCTGAAAGCATCTGGAAGTGACCTGTTGCAGAGCATAGACCTATCCTATATGCCATACTGTATGAAAGTCTAAAACCCTTCGTCAACAACCTGATTGGGCCCTATCAGTGTGTTGTCAGACCAGGAAAGTCCACAATCGATCAAATCTTCACACTTCGGCAGATCCTCGAAAAAACTCAAGGCCAAATCGATACCCATCATCTTTCATCGTTTTTAAGGCCGCATATGACAGTATTTATAGAGACGAGTTATACAGAACCATGTCCAGTTTTGGCATCCCTGCCAAACTCGTTCGCCTGTGCAGGATGACGATGGAGAATTCTCCCTTTGATGTCAAAAAAGGATTTAGACAAGGTGACGCTCTGTCATGTGACTTCTTTAACATCATACTGCAAAGAATTGTGTGAAACTCACAAGTCAACACCGGAGGCACAATCTTTCAAAAGTCTGTGGAACTACTAGCGTAAGCCGACGATATCGACATACATAATTGGGAGAACACAGCGGGCAGTCACCAGTGCATTCACTAGTATTGAAGCGGAAGCTGACAAAATGGGTTTAGCGGTAAACAAGGGTAAAACCAAGTATATGCTGTCAACCAGAAGGGACACTTAACATCGACGAATTGGACAGAACGTCACAATCGACAGCTATAACTTTGAGGTAGTAAGGGGCTTTGTCTACCTTGGCCCTGCTATCAATTCTGACAATAACACCTCGGCAGAAATAAAACGAAGAATAACTCTTGCCAATCGCTGTTTCTTTGGGCTGAGACGGCAATTGAGTAGTAAGGCCCTATCCCGAACAACTAAGGAGACTCTATATAAGACCTTGATCATCTCAGTCCTTCTTAATGGCGCTGAAACATTGACTTTATCGAAAGCGGATGAGGATATCCTCGGTCGTTTCGAGAGAAAAATTCTTCGTAAAATATTCGGTCCCGTTTGCGTTGACGGGTATTGGAGGAGAAGATTCAACGACTCAAAAGTCAAAGAATCTCGCATTAGTCGTCTACGATGGCTAGGACATCTGGATCGCATGAACACAAATGCTCCGGCCCGTTGAGTCTTCGAATCTAACCCGGAGGACAACGTAGTAGATAAAGACCTCGCTTTAGATGGCGCGCACAAGTAGAAGGGTACCTTAACCGACTTGGAGCAGAGGAGATCCCTACTTCGACGAATTCGGAGCACAGGTCAAAACCGATCTTTGAAGACTGAGGCAATGTCTTGAAAAAGAGATGGTGGCGGAAAAGCCCTAAATGACCCAAAGGAGCGAAGCCATATAAGGAAATTCTTTAAAATAGAGATAGAGTTATTAAATTATTGGAACAGCTTATATGGAATTTTGACTTGACGGGCACTTTGTCTAAGAGGTCAATGGCACTATTATATCTTCTTCTTTTACCTGATCTTCAACCTCGGACCCATCTATATTTATTAGCTGTTTCATACTAGCGTGTAAAATGGGGAAACTTACTTCTTGAATAACAGAGATCGTAATAGGTAGACTCCTAGATAAGGTTTAAGAATCAAACACATAGTGTTACTTCCTTGGTTATTAAGTAAAAGAAAAACAGATATTGTAGAAATTTGAAAGCCGTTTACATCAGTTTTTAGTCCGTCCCCTATGCTCCGGAGGATGAAGTTTAATCTTGATTTTATTATCTTAACAACCCAGCGAAATCATGTGCTTCAGAAAGGAAAAGACCAAAGAAACTTCACTAGTTGTGTTCACAATCCAGAAATCTATTCCAGAGTTGATGGCACAGTGCTGAGTATGATTTTTATTAGTGGAACGTAATAACATGAGACATATCGTATCACATTACCAAAACTCACCATATGAAGCCTATCAATACTTTCAAAGCCATAAGTAAACAATAATATTCATTCACAAAGCAATCACTCATCCAAATCGGAACTGATGACAAACTTCCTCTACTAAATGGAGACCACGACATTCTTCAAACATTTGCGCAGCTTTAATCACATCCTGTAATCACAGTCAATACGTATCCAAAGATCCTATTTGCCACTCTTTATTTAATTACCATCTGATGCCTGTTGCAACCCTTTTAACCAGCATAATCCCTCCGACAGAAAAGGGAAGTCCTTCAATGCACACAAAAATGTAGAAAGCAGGTGAAAACCTCATTGATCTACCTTTGCACAAATTCAAGTCATATGCGCTCAACTGAAAGGAAAAGTGAGACTCTGATAAAGGCTTTTGTTTGTGCATACAACATAAGTAGTCCGCCTGAGGTTGGGCAGGTTGTGAGCTCTCCATTCAATGGATATCGAATCCTTTGCAGAAAAAAAAATCGAAGCGAACACCCGCACACATAACACATTGTTTGCGATCCTCTTTAAAGGATGACGAGTGTCTGTCGCTACCTATACTAATAATCAATCCCAGAAAGAAGAGTACGATATGACTCTGTGTACATAGGAAAGGTGCAGCTTATGCAACGTTTGTCAAGCGAACACACCTGCGTCAACTTCAATATCTTTGTCTGATGCCCGATCATGATGAAAGTCCTGACTCATGTTCTGAGGGTGAGCGGATCGCTTGTGCCATTCTTAATTTTTCGGATTTTGAGGTTACCGTTCGATACCTTGATAAAAGGATATTCTTTTTCTGTCTCAGCAGTGGCGGGTGCAGTGCGCCAATTCGATGTCTTTGATCTTCGACGCAACAACTGTCCTAGCAACTGACACAAGAGACAAAGGTATATCATTACGCTTGACTTTGCAACTTTTATAGAAATTACCGCATTGTTTGGACATATTGTTCGGCCAAAGAAAAGAAATCAGATCATCGATTCAGAATTACGATATCGGAGGAGGAGGAGAAAAGGATCACTTTCGGCAAAACTCGAATTGAATGGACAATATTTTGGACGTTAAAGGTGTCTTAAGGTCTACCTATTTTTACAGTGTTTCTAGGAAGAATATACTCTTAGAGATGAGGGTGATCGAATGACGGTTCGTAACGACATTTCTGAAGTTGTCATTGGGTCATTTATCTTATACTTCATCTGGTATGATATTATTGAATGAAATTTCGTAATCAATAGCTGCAGTTGTTTTAATCGTTAGTGAGTAATAGGAATGATGTCAACGTTCTTTTAGAGGTCCTCCTCCACTTAATCTATAGAAGCCAACTCAACTCTATAGTTCAACAAATAGGGTCTTCAAATGGTAATTTTATCAATATCCTTGAAAACAACGACATTCAAGGATATCTATGGGTACGTTTCTATATACATATGTTTACATTTTCTATAACCTTGCTCAAAGATGCTTTCTTCTAACTCCAACCGTTTGCCAGAAAATCTACCATAAACCACCACAGACTTCATCCTGCGCTTGAGGGCTTTAGGCATTACACATCCTTGACTCCCATCATCTTTTCCTTCATTTTCCAATATATCAACTTCATAACCTTCCAAATGAGCCAACTACCATTAACCTCAAAATTAAAGCTAATTATCAAGAAAGTTTAACGAAAACCACGATTTTCCAGAGTTACACGAAATACGCCAAAAAGTCTTCTCAGTTTCTTACTCATTTTACTGAATTTTTTGACGTTATTTGGGAATTTTTTTCAAAAACTTTCTTAATCTGCTGTAAGAAGGACAAAAATGTGTTCAGATAGTTGGCTTTGAATGTTGAATTTCACTCAAATTTCGCCCAAAAATTGCATCAAACTTTGAAAATGCCTTTCTTGTGGCAAAGATGGAATAAGCCATTGTCAGCCATTTTGCTGATTATGCCTGATTTGATCGAAAAAATGACAAATTTGTAAAAAAAATGTTCCATCAAATAATTCATTCAAGAACAAAAGCATTTACAGCGTTAGGGTCGTCCTATGTCAAAAATGTTGCTGCCCTGGAATTTTCGGCGAAATGGTGATGCCTTCGCTGTAAAACCTTCGTGTATATGGTAAATTCAATGAATTTTTTTTATATTTATAAACATCATCAAAGGATTTCGATGTTCCCTTAGGACTAAGAGGGATTAGGATATTGCTTTGCATAGGTAGGGCGCACTAGAACCGTCCTATTAATCGATTTCTAAAACGTTCGCCATTATAAAATTACAACCGAAATAACAGATAAGTCTGGCAGGACTCTTTTTCTTTTTAGGTGGCGCTACAGTTCAGGGTGAACATAGGCCTCAACCAACAAGCCTCTTCAGTTAGCCCGGTCCTTAACTACGTGCTTTCAGTTACACACTCCAAGTCGGTTAAGGTACCCTTCTACTTGTACGCGCCATCTAAGGCGAGGTCTTTATCTACTACTTTGTCCTCCGGGTTAGATTCGAAGACTCTACGGGACGGAGAATTTGTGTGCATCCAATCCAGATGTCCTAGCCATCGTAGACGACTAATGCGTGATTCTTTGACTAGGTCGATGTCACTGTACAGCTCGTATAGTTCGTCGTTGAATCTTTTCCTCCAAAGCCCGTCAACGCAAACGGGACCGAATATTTTACGAAGAATTTTTCTCTCGAAACGACCGAGGATATCTTCATCCGCTTTTGATAAAGTCCAAGCTTCAGCGCCATAAAGCAGGACTGGGATGATCAAGGTCTTATATAGAGTTGTTTGGATAGGGTTTTACTACTCAACTGCCTTCTCAGCCCACAGAAACAGCGATTGGCAAGAGTTATGCTTCGTTTTACTTCTGCCGAGGTGGTATTATCAGAATTGGTAGAAGAGCCTGAGCCATATAAAGTCCATTACTACCTCAAAGTTTCGATGTTCGTCGATGTTGAGTATCCCTTCTTGTTGACAGCATAATAATCCGGAATTACGCCCAGATATAGCGGGGACCTCGAGAGTCTGAGTTCAACTCCGCTGATCTTGGGTGGGGTGCTAAAGGCAGAGATCGATATCTTCCTAGTGAAGAGCCCTACCTCCGTTTTCGACGGGTTGACTCCCACTCCTTTGGTGCTATCCCAGTCGCCCACTAGTTTTAATGCGAGATTGAGCCTTTCACTTAGAACTGGAAAGAACTTCCCTGAGGCCAGGATGACCACATCAGAAGTATAGGCCGACACGATGAAGTCATTTTCCTTCATATCCACGAGAAGGCATATTAGGAGAGAGCGGATTCCCCCATGGGGCATTCTTCAGCAAACCCTCTTCCGGAGAGTTGTATCTCTCAGTGCAATCCAGTTGCAGAGTCCGGTGTTTAGTATTGTCCTGCGTAAGCTGTCCAGGATCGCATCGGCGTTCACATTGTTGAATGCTCCTTCAATGTCTAGGAATGGGGACATTTCTAGTAAATTCCTTGAAGTGGAGGGATCTTTCTATGGTGGACACAACCCTATAGAATGCTGTTCCTAACGATCTACCATGTATGTATGCATGTTGTGATTTGAATAGGTAGTTATCGCCGATCACAATTCTTATGTATACATCTATCATCTCTTTATCACATGACAGGCACCTCTTGCCACGCTTTCGGAACATAACATAGCTTAAGGTAGCCAGTGAAAATTGTTTGAGCCATGGAGCAACGATATCTTCTGACTTGAGCAGCATCACATGCCGAATGTTATCCACTCCTGTAGCCTTGTACGCTATATTTTCTTCATCTATAGGTATTAAGTTCACTACTTCATCTTCGTTCATTCCCGACAATGATGTGTATATCATCTCCGGAGACCAGTGAGCAATCGGGAAAGTCAGTATTGAGTAGTATGTCCAGCGTTTCCTACTCCAACTCCGACCATGTACCATCGTTTTTTCTGATATTAGAGGCCGGCTTTGGTGTCTTGGCTAGAATTTTTCTGATGCGCGATGCTTCATTGGTCGATTCGATAGATGCACAGAAAAGTCTCCAGAAGTATATAAATTTTTAAGCCATACTTTATTATAGTCTTAAGTCTCTAACCATCCACAACAGTGGTTTAGATTCTGAAAAGTCTATAACAAACCGAATAATTTCAATTCAGTTAATTTTTGAAAACCTACCATATTTGTATCGATTTGAAGAAGGACCTTAACAGTTAACTAAAAGACCAATCGACAACTTCGTCTACATTTGATAAACAGCAAGGATTGCTTTCTAGGTCTAATTTGGGCCTAAAGCTCGCGAGGTCAGCAATAAATGTGTGTGATCCTTCTATCGGTCTTTATGACTAACCCTTCATGTGTTCGCAAAAATCTACTGATTACAGATTTGCAATCGTTTGGTTCAAATACTTCTCACACTACTACTCGCAATTCGAATTGGCTTCAATGATCCTGCAAAACTGTCGACGCCGTAATGCAATGTGAAGACCTTGTCATCACTCAGATGGTTAAGGACTCACACAAGTTCCAGCGACTTAAGATTTATGTATCTTCGATTTTTCAGACCATACCTTAATATATGTACATATCTGCACAAAATCTGCTACGGAATACAATGATAAAACAACAAAATTGCGTCGCTTGTTCTAGGACTATTAACCCACTTTAATGGGTCATAAGTCCACAATCGATTTGTGGAGTACCATGGCACTGTTTCCATTTTACCACTTTCAACCTACAAAAGTTTAAAAGTCTGCTTTTGAGAGTGAAAATCAAAGAATTATTTATATGTATGAGTATCTCTTTTTATTGTACAAATATCCTTAAAAACTAATGTAACACGATAGAAGAAAACAATTTATTTTAGAACTAAAGAAAACCACTTAAAACTAAACTTAATCCTCGACTAGAACTTTCACAATCATTCAATTGAATTATACAAATTAAAAATATTAATAAATCAGCACCATTGTAAAAAAAAAAATTATTTCGAATGTATCTTTGATAGTCCTCCTTGTGTCCTTTTTTGGTATTTTAGCTGTCTTCTGTGGCTGATTACGAATCCTGCATCTAAACTCAAACAATTGTGATTGTACAATTGGAGTTAGCATGCTTGTTCAACAGGGACATCCTTGAAAAGGACTTGTTGCAGACCTGGCAGGCGTATTTCTTCACTTCGACGTGGGTTTGCTGGTGAGCACGTAAATTCGATCGATCGGCGAAAGAGCGATTGCAATCACTGCATGAGAATGGTTTCTCACCAGTGTGAGTGCGAATATGTCCTTGCAGCAACCATGGACGAGAGAAAGCCTTTCCGCAGATGGGACACTTGCATGGTAGAGTGTGCGTACGAATGTGCATCTTGAGTGCGCCGAGTGTTGTATAGAGTTTGCCACACTCCTGGCAGGCGTGCTGTTTCTTCTCCTGGTTGCATTCAGCGGCTGGACAATGGTATTGCTGGTGCTTGGATAGTCCGATTGAGGTTGAGTACATTTTGGAGCACTTTTCGCATTTGAAGCGGTAGTTCTTGGCATTGAGAGTGTTGCTGCCAGCTGATGGTGCTTCGTCGAAGTTGTAAAACAGAATAGACAGTGGAATGTCATTTCGAACGGATAGATCCTCTGGTTCAGATGATGATGATGATGATGATGAATGGGAACTTGGACTCGATGGTGGTGTCAGATGATAGTTGTATATGGGCGCCTGCGTTGGATTGATGGTTTGCTGAGGGATGTGGTAGTTATTCCAGACTGCTGTCCGTGGGTGGTATGGCACAAATCCACTGCTGTAGCCATGGCTGGTTGGGCTGAGTCCTCGAAGATGAATGTTTGGATATTCCGTGTCCGAGCTGGGTGGCGAAAGTGAGTTATCCACATGGATGTACTGCGATGTTTCGCTTGAGATCGAAATTGGTGATTCTGAACGGCGGTTGTGAGTGTATCCCTTGCCTGATCTCATATTATCATAGACCGAGTTGACAGTGAGATTGAGGGCAAAGTTGCGCTTTGCATCACTCTCACATGTATCTACTGCTTTTCGTTTGATGGACAAATCCTGTGGTTCATCGTCCTGCTGTGACGATACGATGACGGACTCTTCATAGAACACCGGACGTTTCTTCAGTGGGCAAGTCTTGTAGTTATTCATTTTGAAAATGTATTTTTATCTCGAAACTGTCTAAATTTATTGTGTTCTCTTCTAAACTACTACTGTGTGTTTCCACCTTGAGCTATTGGCTGCGAATGACAGGTTTTCGAATCTACGTTCTCTTTTATACTGCACAGACCAACCCTCGGAATTGAATTCTCTCCTGTATTTGACCTGCGGGACCATATGTACGGGGGAAATACGAGAAAATCCCTCGCATTGACACGAGATGCAGTGTGTGCAGTGTGATTGCAGCAGAAGAGGCAATAAAATGTAAAACACCCCTAAACGGCGATGGTAGAGTGCGCAGGTATACACGGATGAGTATTTCCGCACTTTACGGATGTGTACTGGTTTCGTGCACATATGGATACTTTGGACCGTGACATGGAAGAGATCTTGGAAATTGGAAACTATTCCCCTTCATTTGGGAAGTGAACTATTTTAGGGATTGGTGGATTGAAAACTTCCCCCTCGATCATGTGTGATCGCTGGGTTTTGTTTTTTTTTTTACGATCTATAGACGCGGAAAATTTGTTCCCCCTCTCCTGTTTGAGATTTACTCCAGGTATTTAGTAGATGCAAGGGAACTGCTGCCTGCATGTTTTAATTTCATTTCGAGTTCTCTATGCTTCGTGCTTCCTATTAGAATAGAAAGAGGAGGAGTGCACTCTTCCAGGTAGAAGGTCTAATTAGGAAAGTCGAGTGAATTCCGAATGAACTTTTTATTTTGCTGATGAACTATGTATGATATTTCTAAGACTTGTTAAGTATAGTACATAAAATTTAAACCTGCAGTGAAATATTAGATGAAGGTTGTAGAAATTATTTTATTATTCACTTTGTGTCTAAAAGTCTTTGTTTATCTTTGTATCTTCAGGGCTTACACTGTATCTTCATAAAAAAATAAGTAGCTTCTCCACATTATTTGAGGTTTCTCAAGAGATGCAGAAATATTTGCTTACATTGAGGAACAGAACATGATGGTAATACAATTTAAGAACCCTATGTGTAGCTAATTCTACTTCTATCTATATTAGCTTCTTCTTCAGCAGTTTTCACTATAAATATGTTAGGTTTGAGCTTTTAGTAACAAAGGTCTAAATAAACAACAACATCAGTACGACGACTAATATCGAATGTGAGCTTCCTTTATAGACTGTGTGCAGACTAGAGCAGAGTAGCCACCATTCGAATACTGCTGTATCTAATATGACGATTGTTGATTTGCTATTGTTATTAGAAGCAGAGTTAATCAATAAGTCTTGGCTTCCAACCAGGTCGATGAACGCCTCATAACACTTCGCATTAATATTAAATTCACGCCCATACTGAGGACAAAGAAAACGACACAAAAGGCAGCTTCTACGATATCTTGGTCAAAATTTTCGAGCTTCACTTTTCTCGATATTCACAGAGATACGAGGAGGTGTCTTAATCAGTCAACCAGATTGATTACATTGCTATCAATGGAAGGCACTCCTCCATTATGAGGGATGTCTGAATGCTGCCAAGAGTGAACATTATCTCGGCCAACTACTTGGTTGTTTTCAATGTTCCAATACGAATATCCATATCATGCGAATAATGGCTACAGTCGCAAAAGATCGAAAAAAGCATTTTCATGATCATGAGGATAAGATCCTTAAGGATCATGAGAAGTATGAGATCGATTTTTACCAGCGAAAAAGAAAGAACATTTCAAGGGTACAAACAAGAGTCCAACCACATGGTACAAATATTGGACGCCTATTTCATAAAACTACAAGTGTTGTACTTGTAAACTTGTAACTACAAGCACAAATAAAGTATGGAGTTGTAATTTTGTGTTCCATAAACATTTTTCAGCACTTGTAGCGCGGCAAATTCAAATTATAAGTGTAGGGATCAAAATGCTACAAGTCTACAAGTCTGTAACTACAAGTTAAAAATTATTTGCGAAGAACGAGTCTGCCGCTATACTTCATAGTTAAGCGATCACAGTACGTGGTTTTATTAGTCCCTCTACTCTTGTAAGAAATTCACTTGTAGTTACAAATCCGTCGCTAATAATTTTTTCCCCAAAAGCTGGGAAACGTGGACATGAATACGCAAAGGATTTCAGACCCATCAGCTTATTCTCTTTCCTTATCTTAGACAACCACATACGAAATACCCTACATCAATCTCTTCTATCCAAATCTCAGCACGTGTATACTAAAGGGCGATCGACAGAGACGGTACTCCCATAAGTTGTGGAACTGATAGAAAAGACAATTCATTACAAATGATATGTATGTATATCCTAGCTACCTTCTTAGATGTTAAAGGTGCCTTCAATAACGTCAGCATTGAATCGATTAAGGAAGCTTTGATCCAACTGGGTGTGGTAGAGTTTATTAGCAAATGGATAGTTCCACCATATCTGTCGTAAGAGCAATTCCTTAGAGTGGGTCATATCTACTCTTCTTTGGCTTATGGTAATCAACAAAATTCTGTTTAGGCTAGACAAAGTTATCGCGTATGCAGATGATGTGGTAATACTGGCATCAGAGATGTTTCCTTCAGTAATCAGTGGGATTGTGGAAGGTACCTTGGACAAGATTAA
This sequence comes from Xylota sylvarum, assembly GCA_905220385.1. NCBI lineage: Eukaryota > Metazoa > Arthropoda > Insecta > Diptera > Syrphidae > Xylota > Xylota sylvarum. The sequence goes on along the minus strand of LR999960.1, from coordinate 52,861,854 downwards.
CAAATGGGCCACTGGATGCAGAATCAGAGTCAACCCAAGCAAAACTGAACTGTTGCTCTTACCACAAAAAACAAAATACCGACCCTCACGCCTCCACGCTTCCACATCTAAACAACCAACTACTCTCCTTATCCTCGGTGTGTTACTTCATCCAAAACTTAGTTGGAAATTAAATATTGAACAGCGGGTAAAGAAAACCTGCGTAGCGTTCTTTGCTTGGAGCAAAACCTTCGGTAAGAAGTGGGGACTTCGTCCAAGGATGCTCATGTGGATGAACACAGCTATGGTGCGTCCTATACTTTCCTATGGGTCGCTAGTCATCATCAAGCCTATCAACAAAGTGTAAAGAACTGCAGCTATAGGCGCAACGGGGGCCATGAGAACAAGTCCAATCGAGGCCTAAAACGTAATATTGCACCTTCTACCATCCGACCTTCATATTATGTTCTTATCTTCATGTCGTGCGGTCAGATTAAGAGAAACAAGATGCTAGTGTGCCAAACCTTATTGTCACAACAGTATCCTGAATCTGTTACCATGAGACCTGGTAGCTAATCTAACTGACTATATATATAACTCCCAGAGTGAACTTTAGAAATAACGTCACTGTCAGATTTCCAATCAGGGCAAAGTTCTAAAATGGACTGTAGGGTAGGGGCGGGGATATTCTCTGATTACCTGAACATTTCCATGTCTTACCAGCTTCCTCACTCGTGCAGTGCCTTCCAGGTAAAAGTTCTTGCTGTACGAAAGGCTTGCTGCAAACCACCATACCCCTTAACACCATACCATCATCATTAACAGCCAGGCCGCTTTCAAGGCTATCATATCTGCCACCACATCTTCGAAGCTCGTGGAGTAGGATGAGGATTAGCCTCCTTTGGGTGCCGGGTCACAGTAACATTAAGAGAAATGAGCTATGTAGCTGATGAGCTACCATGGCGGAGATCTGCCCTTGATAATTCCCTGGCGGAATCGGTAAACGCCCCGCTGGAGCCCTTAAGGGTAGAATCTTTGCACACTATCTATTAAAAACTGTCAGCAGATGGCAGGGGGTGAGGAATTGTGTCTTATCAAGGCAGATGTGGCCCAAATACCACTAGAATAGATTGCTAGTACTTTTAAATAGAAACCGTGCAGATATCGCAAGAGTTCTGGCAATTAGTAGTGGCCAAGTGGCCAAGTGGTCACTGGCCCATCGGAGTTGATGCAGCCAGAATAGGTATTTCTTTAAATGCAAATTGTCACAGTTGCAATATCGCTAACGAAAAAGAAACAATACTACACTTCCTCTGCAAGTGTCTAGCTCTAGGTAGGACCAGATAGCGCACACTAGGTAAACCCTTTTTTAACAACTTTGCCAGGGTAACTACATTTTCCAGTCAGCGTGAGGCAAGATTATCACTTTAAGAACCTGAACATAAACATACTTGTCTACAGAATTTTTAGCCCAAAAGACAAGACCGACTCCATACCAGAAGCAACAGCTTATATGCCTTCGTAGTATAATGATGACTTACTTAACTCTGTGTATTCCAGGTGCCTTAGCCGAGGTGGTCCTACGATTGAATATCTACTTAAATCAAGTCACAGTCAAGTCAAAATTCCTTAGACCGCGGTTACCTACATATGTATACTCAATTTCCAACTAAAGTGTTCCTTCCTGTAGTTAAGTCATAACTTGCTCTACAACCACTGCGTGTCATTTATTCCTCTAAATTCCAACACGTAATCTGAAAATCCAATGAAAAAGTCACAGCTTTCAATTTAGCTTATCCTCTGCTGAAAATATACACAATCAAGCCTGAGTATCCTGACGAAAAACTAAATAAAAAAAAAACAATTTCCCAGTTTATTTTCCCACAAATAAACATTCCCATTCCAAACGCAGTAGAGAATGTATGTATAAACCCAACGGGAAAACTTCCTTCCGAAAGGTATTTCCACCAAACACACACTCACAACAGATCCGCGTATGTTTTCAAAATTAATTTCATTTGGCTGCCTACATACAAACACCATCGCGCGAGGGGTGAGCGATCTATCAATCGACGGATTTTCCCCCATATGAACAGAAGACCCAGTCAAGTAGTAGTTTCCCAAAAACCAAAAAATCTCAAAATTATCCAATTACTCTTAGAGAGCCTTACAACGCGTGCGCACATGTCGGGCAAATCCTGCATCGCCAACCAAGCGCGTACTTTCTGGGGTTTTATTAAAAATTTCCTCACGCGATATTACACATACGTTGAGTGAAGAAAAAAAAAAAAGGTCCTTTGGCATCAGTACTTACCTACTACCTGAAGCCATTTGAAGGAAAACACCGCGGACCAATTATGAATTTGATAAAATGTTTGGTGATAGCTATGGAGAAGAAAAAACCAGACGTTTAGCGAAGTAACATGTGTTTGATGTGACTACGGGATGTGAGTACAAGTCTCAGCCTTGTGGGTATAAATTTGAGATTCTATCTTCCTGGAGCTACTATCTGAAGACATGGGGATCAATAAGTTAGTAGAACGAAGGATAAAATAGTCGGAGATCCATACGAAAGAAGATCCCATGCATTGCTCCAATTACAGAGGTATTACATTGGCGCGACAGGTCCTTGGAAATCAGGGCCTAGTTTCTACAGAGGTATTAGTCTCCTTAACACCCCGTACAAGATCTCATCTGTCATACTGTGTGAACGCCTTAAACCCTTGGTCAACACCCTTATCGCCCCTACCAGAGTGGTCCAAAGTCGATTAAATACTGAATACTGAATTTTCACACTTCGACAGATCCTGTATAAAACGAAGAGTAACTCTTGCCAATCGCTGTTTCTTTGGGCTGAAAAGGCAATTGAGTAGTGAAGCCCTATCCCGAACAACTAATGATACTCGGTATAAGATCTTGATCATCCCAGTCCTGCTTTATGGCGCTAAAACTTGGACTCTATCTAAAGCGGATGAAGAAATCCTCGATCGCTTCAAGAGACAGATTCTTCGTAAAATATTCGGTCCCGTTTGCGTTGACGGGCTTTGAAGGAGGAAATTCAACGACAGACTATACGAGCTGTACAACGACGTTGACCTAGTCAAAAAATTTACAAATACTCTGGCCCATAGAGTCTTCGAATCAAACTCAACAGGACAACGCAGTATAGGTAGGCCTCACGTTAGGTAGCGCACGTATGTAAATAGAAAGGGGACCTCAATCGACTTGGAGTGTGCAGCTGGAGCCAGGTAGCTATGGATCAGTCTAACATGAGTGGCTTGTTAGTGGAGGCCCAGGTTCACCCCGAACTGTAATGCCATCTAAATAAGTAAGTAAGTAATTCGGAGGTCCTTTTGTACAAGACCTGTGATGTTACTTGCAAGAGCACCGGGTTTTTACATTTTGTTTACCGACGATGGTGTAAAATAATCAAAACAGGCTACAATAAAAAAAAAATTATAAATTTTTAGGGCAATTAGGGAATCTGCAACCACAATTTCCCTCCCTTTCCCTTACACCTAATCACAAATTTAACATGATTGGTGACATTTAGTGCTTGAGTCCATTAATAGAGACTCTGGCTGAGTATGCGGAAAGACCCAACGCAGGTTCTGGTCCTGATAAATCATTTCCCGAGTCTTGTCTAGATCTCGTTACCGGTTATATTACTCGAAACTGGGATCTAATGGGATTCAGATGCGATATGCAATATGCATTCTTGCCTAACATGAAGACCTGCCTCGTCGTTTTCCAGGACGATATCACAACTAGATCCTTGACTGGTTTTGAAGCCATATCTGAAAGTTTTAGATAGGATAGAGAGTATCTAAGCATGACTTGACAGCAATTAGAAAAATTCAGTTTTGGACATTATTGAGTTGTGTTTCATTTTATGGGTGTTCTGGACGAGTGTTGGGCAGGAAAGCAGATCAGATATTGAACACTTTCGAGGGAAAAATTCTTCGGGAATATTCGGTCCCGTATGCGAGGAGGGCGAATGGAGGAGAAGATACAACGGCGAATTCTATAAGCTTTACCAAGATGTGGATGTTGTCCAAAAGGCCACAATATGTCGACTACACTGACTCGGCCACATAGAGCGAATGGACAATAATGCTCCAGCAAAGAGCATCTTCAATTTACAGCCCACAGGTTCGAGACGACAAGGAAGACCAAATCCTCCATTTTATGGATCATCTAGACAAGTAGAAGCAGCGTGCCCCGGATGGAAGAAAGTGGAAGGAAGACTCTCCACGGGTCGGTAGCCTGTGAAGTCAGTAAGTACTTTATTTTATGACACCGCACAGATACACAAGGCTAGTGTGTCATCTACCCCGTGACGCATTAGGAAAGCCTACTACGTCTCAGCCCATCCATAGGATATATTCCAGATCTCTTAATCTTTAGTCCCATGACAGTTGGTGCCACCAGAAACATTTCTTTTTTGTGCTGAATTCGGGAGGTTTTTGGGATGTACCTTCTTCATCCTGACGACTTGTTTGTGTACAGGAGTCCTATTTTCTTCTAACCAATCTGACTCCAGAAGCCTTTTCCAAAGCAAAAATGGGTGCAATACTGAATTCATCATCGATTTGAAGGCTATAGATGATCTGAGACGTAGAAGAGCTTCTAAGTACTCTACTCCAAATTGTCTAGAAGGTTTGCAAATGCGGTTCAATGTCAAAAGCGCCATCTATGTCGATGAAAATGTAGTGTAATCTTTTCGTATCAAGCTCGCATTCAATTTAGCAACTTGATGTTGGGAAATAGGTGGCATTTGTGAAGGATTCGATAAAATTTTGTCAATAATTTCTGCAGCCAATGAGAAAAGGGACTAGAATGGCTAAGAGTTTTGATTAAGTATGGAAGAACGCTTGCTAAGGTTATAGGCGACTTAAATAAATGCGACAACTAGAAACTTTCGAAAAGAGCCTCGTTAATGACCAACGTGGCATACGAATAATCCTCCGCTGACCGTTCAAACACCTAACCTTGTCAAGAAAATATTCACATAATCCTTATAGAAGGTTTCAAGTATTATTATATGTAATTATTTGAAGGATGGCCCCTAGCTAACACCTTGAGAGGTACAAGCCCTCATTAGAGTTTAAGTTACTAAAAAATATTTTATTCTGCTTTGAAGTAATAGCTCGAGAAAATAGCTATTAATTAGGTAAATCAATAGGTCGGTGCTGTCTATATATAGGCGAGTATAGATTCTCAAAGAATTCGAGACTTAAAGCGATGTAAGACAAGTCTGTATACCTTACTAGCTTCCCAGCAGCACAAATGAGCATTGGTGAATAACAAAACAAGAAATTACACGAATTAAGGCACCTAGGGAGTATTGAGGGTATTACCAAGTTGATTTTATGCATCACAATCATGGAGCAAATGTTAGATCTAGTACGCTGAATATTTCAAGAACTAGTATCCATCGCAACTGAAAAAGCTGCTTATAGGTCCACTAGGGATAGTATTGAAATTACAATTTTCTCAAATCTCGAAAATCTTTCACTGAAAATCTAGCCTTGTCTATAAACACCAACCTCAACATGTCCACAGTAGTCCTTGAAATTTTTGAAAACCTGCGGAATTCACCGATTAAAATGGAATTCCTTCGATTTATTTGAATAATTTCGAAGAGCACTTGTTATGATTAACCATACACCACGTAGCATGGAATGTTTATTACCGGAAAACCCTCACTATGTGTACTTCCCCTAAATTTTTAGATTAACCCAGAAGCAAGGAATTCAGATTTTCCTTAGATTTTTCATTGTTTAGGAAATGTTTATAATTTATTCATTAGTTAGATCATTGCCTCGTTACTTGTTATGTAGGGTATTTAGGAATCTCCCAGGCTGCCACTATGAACAGGTATTTACAAGTTTCCAGCCGGAAGGTTCATGTTATTTTAGGTCAATGGGTTACAACGGAAGTACGTACATTTCTATTGATTCAAATAGTTCAAGATACCATGTTATAACTATCGTTGTTGTGTAAGGTAGAATCGACCAAAAGGGATCTTTCGCCCAAATTCTTTCACGGAAACTATCAATGTATGGTAATGACACATTTTCTCTTATGCACTGGTTATAACCTCATCGGGAGATTGAATCCATTAACATATTCCGAAACCAACGTCTCAATGGTTAAGTGTCGGATCGATCTACGCAATGAAGCACGCGAGTCCCAGTTAGCACTGAGGATATGCAAGGAAGCGAGCAAAATGGGAAGGGAGCTAGCCATTATTAAACGAAAGTAATGAACCCTCAAAACCCTAATTGAATTTTGTGCGTAATATTGTATCAAATGAACACCTTCCACTAGGAGGAAGATACAGAAACTCATTCTCAAAATGAAACAATGTACTCCAGTGTTGGATAGAGAAGATGGATCAATGCAACACAACATTACAAACAGCCTTCCGAAGGTCCCGTGCTAGGACCTTTACTGTGGTCCACCTCGCTAATAACAGTGTAGAAGAAGCGAAATATCTAAAAGAGATGGAGCACGGCAGCAATGTATATATTAGGATCGTACGCGATTAATTGAAAGTCAAAGAAGACGGAAGTCCTCTGACACTTAGGAGCTGATTCTGAAAAGCATAGGACTTATGTATGCAAAACATTTCTCTTCGATGATATAATTAGGGAATATCTATCTAGATCTGGCAAGATCGTATGATAGGCTAATAACTTAGCCACGAGAAGTAAGGGTTTTGAGAAGAGGTCATAGTAGGAAATAGAATGCATTGATGAAAGAAAGAGGTACAACCTAAGATCCTTTGTAACAATGCGAAGGGGTTAAGTAAGTTCATTAACATATGTGCAAACAATATGTCGGTAATTTGGTGACGTTTGGTTTTCCAAGAGTTCGTAGATTAATCAGTTTTACCCGTTCTTCGTAGGGGTGTGTAAATAGTATCTATCAATTTAAGCAGGATAAAGTAAAGTGAATTAACTAACTAGATAGCTTCAATTCGTAGGGAATGGATGAGAAGTGAATGGACCTTTGAAGGTAAGATCGATGTTAAAGCAAGAACTGAGTTCCTTGTCACACATAACACCGTGATCACATGTAGAAGTGATTAGTCGGCCAATTAAGGATAGCAAAATCATATGTTTCAAACGTCTCTGTGAAGAAGCCGATATTAACCCCTGGCGCTCGATATACAAGAATGGTAATGACAAAACTGAAGGGTTATATGACCCCTCCAATAACATGTTCAATAATGCTGCGATCCATAGTAAAGCAACTTTTCCTCCAAATACCATCTACTATATACAACCTCGTAAGAGATCAGTCCATCGGATATTTCACTAATTACTCTGGAGGAGCTATGTACTTAAGGCATGCAGCAAGATAGGCGACACCAGGAACCCGGATGGTCTACGATCGACGCTTTCGACGAAGTCGTGAATACCGCCACAAAAGCCATAGAAGAAGGACGGTGGAAGGGCGGGAGCAAACAGTACTGCGCAATCATCACGCAGGATGTGAAGAACGCCTTCAATACCGCAAACTGGAGAAACATCTTGCGAGCACTTACCGCCAAGAGAGTACCAGAATACCTGCAGAAAATAATGACGGACTATTTTAGAAACAGAATACTGCTCTACGACACCGACGATAGAACGAGGCAGTATAACGTCATAGGCGGCGTTCCTCATGGCTCCGTATTAGGTCCGCTACTGTGGAACTTAATGTACGATGGCGTCCTCAGACTTGGAACCCCGAGGTCTTCGAAAATAATTGGCTTCGCCGATGACATAGTAATCGTTGTAATGAACAAACACCTTGAGGAGTTGCAGCATGACTGCAATGAAGCTATCGGGATGGTCCAGGACTGGCTAGTACGCATGGGGCTACAACTTGCAGAAGAAAAGACTGAGGTAATGCTCAGCAGCAGCAGACTAGTCATGGAAACTATAAGAGTAACCGTGGGCGATCACGTCGTAGCTTCCAAATCAGAGCTGAAGTACCTTGGCATTACCTTAGATGCAAGGCTAACTTATAAGCAGCATCTGCAACATGAAGCTGAAAAAGCAGCAAAGGCAACGGCTGACCTATCAAGGATAATGCCGAATATCGGAGATTACTCTTAGCAAGAGTTGCCGCATCAATAATGCTCTACGGCTCCCAAATATGGACTGATGCCATGAAAGCAAAATCATACAGACAGAAGACTGAGGCAGCCTACAGAAGCAATGCGTTGGCGTCCTTTGGCTTTAGAAAAATGCGATCTACTGTTGATGCTGTGCCATCGAAGGAGAAATATGGCTCTACGGCACCAAGAAGTACTGTCTAGTAGTAATGTTGGACATAAAAAAAGCATTCATTAGAAAATCACTTGCCATGATGGATACAACAGGAAGTTGAGATACAATACAGATGAAAGGGTAAAGTACTATAACGTCTGGGGCACTTCTACAGGGATCGCTCCTAGGACCGTTATTGTGGAACATCATGTACGACAGAGTCCTACTATTAGCGTCACCTGGGGGAGTAACTATAATCGGAATCACCGATAACATTGCCATCGTCACAGTAACTAAACAGATTCGTACAGCTGAATCAATTACAAACGAAGCAATTGCCTGACTAGAACTAGCCAACCAAAAAACAGAAGCAGTCCTCATAACCAGTCAAAAAAACTGTAGAGTGTACCAACTCCCAGGTTGGTAAACAGACAATTAGGTCCAAAGAAGTGGTTAAATACCTTGGAGTAATGCTGGGCAATGAACTCTACTTGGTCTACTTGGTCTACTTAACCAAGAATGCGAAGCTTTGCAGAGAGCTCCTGTCTAACATCGGTGGACCTGGATACGCTACTCAGACTGTGCGCGTTACGAACAATCAGCAGTTTTTCGAACCATTTCAGACGAGGCCGCTTCGATATTCTTACAGATGAAATGTTGGGGGCTTATAGCAGAAGAGCCTGAAGCCAACACGACGCCAATGGTAGAGGAACAAAATTTAAGAAAAGGCAGTATCAGCAGCTATGTGGCAAACTCCTTAAGGCAATAAAACGAATGGCAGATGTATCGACAATCCAAGCTTGGATAAGTTGTAAAGATGGAGACTGCAACTACAACCTCACACAGGTCTTGTCTTTTCACGGTGGTTGTCGCAAGTATCTCCACCGATTTAGACACGACAGCTGACTATGCTTTCCTGAATGCTCAAATGGAGATGAAGATACGGAGCATACAGCGTTTTATTGCAGACGTTTCATCGAGAGTTACCCTGCCCAGTCCGTCATTAATCTTCGACCACAATCTGCAGTCGGAAACGAATTGGACTGTAACATGTGTTTTCATAACAACTTTACAAAATGAGCTGAAGAATAGGGAGGCTAAGAGAAGCAGCGGAAGTAGCAGAAGCCTCAGAAGGAAGGCGACACTATACGAATAGCTTGATTTGCTAACCATCCCCGCGAAGTAATACCTAGTCTGTGTGCAGGGGAGAGGGCTAGAAAGGACTATGTATATGAATATACCATTAGCGCGGCTATTCCCCGTGTCCCTGGCCCAACCGTTCTATTTCGTTCTAACAACGAATGATAGGCAAGACTAGTTCAAAAGTTGGCAAATAGGTTAACAGGGCTTGAAACTGTTACTGAATCAAGAAGAATCTAGAAGCCAACAAACAAAAAAGTTTCAAACTAAAACAAAACCACGTACTGCACCAAATCTTATTCCAAGAATGTAGGACATTCCGATCCAGTTTGATCATAGCCCAGGAGGTTTAATTTATTTGCAAACAGGTGTGTCTGCGTGTACCGGCAATTTCAACAGAAATCTCCCTCACCCATAGAAAAGTAGTAAAAATATTACCGCACTTATAGCAAAAGGACGATCATAGTTCGTCCTTATTTTTGCACCTTGTCGATGTGGCAAGGTGATTGATCGTACATACATACATCCACACTACACCATAGAACTCCAATTCATTATTTTTTTGGTAGTTGGTTGGCTGGCGTTGACAAAAGGATATTATTTTTTTTCCTTTCAGCGTGCTCTATTCTCTTTTGTCCCATTTTGCCGATTACGACCTTGCCACGGGCCGATAAAAATCAATTGCACAATAGAAAATCAATACAGCAACAACAAACAAAAATCCCCATATACATGTATTGCGTACTAAATCAAAAACCCCCGCACAAGGGATGCAGTGTTTTGAAAAGCCAATGAAAGGAATTGCTTCCAGGAATCAGATGTAACGCGTCGATGACAAAAGAAGCAGTTTTTCTTTATTGATTTCACCTGGCTATCTCTTGCGTTTGATCCCTCAATTCAATCCAATCGTGCCGAGGTCTCTCAATGACCCCATCCCATTTAGCAGGAAGATAAAGCACCTGGCAAAACGGATCTTTATCCAATCAAGGTTATCTTTATAAAAAAAAAAATATAGATAGATACCAATATCTATGAACAAAAATGTGAACATACGGCTGTTATGGTGGCAAATACGATTAATTGTCGCGCAAAAGGATACACATACCTGTTGTTGGTGTGCCGTTGAGATAAACGGAAATCCGGAAGTAAATAACTTTAATCCTTCGATTCATTAGCAGGATATGGTGGATTGTCACCACCCTGTTTGTGTGTTAATACAAAAATCCTATTAATCGCTAATGGGGACGCATCCTACCTTGCAGATGGCTTGTTAGTGATGGCATTTCGCAACTCGACTGGTAGGGGGAAACCACGCCAATGATTCAGTTCGTGGTAGGTCGCTCCCTTTTCGGATGGCTTTGTCGGCAGGCACGACAAATGGGCCGACGATTTGAATGTTTGCTCAAGTGATTGATAGTAGTAACGGTTGTTGCTACTGATATTTAAATTTCACCAAACAATGTTGAGCGATTCGATTATTTTGGAACGGGTAACTGAGGTGACATATTTTGGCGGTGAGAGTTTTGAGAGACGGGATTTGTGTGGAATTTTATCTTTTTTTTTTTTTTTGTATTTTGCCAGAGTATTCACACACTAGACATTGTAGGTTTTTGGGGGAAGGATTGTAATCCCTGCTCTTAGTTAAGTAACAGGTACCTAGTCTAGCAAATGTGTCCACATGGACAAAGAGAATTTTTGTCCGCCACGAGGGTAATCCTTGATGAAGGATGATGATTTGAAATATTTCTTCAACTCATATTTCTGAGCATAAGGATGGAGTATTGAAGCAATTGATTGACCGTAGAGAGGATATCAGACTTAAGTCTGTCTAGTTCACACAAACCGGTGACAGTCCGCTGAATTCAACCAATTAAGTCCAAATCGTCGGCGTACTCTTGTAGTTGCACAGACTTTTGAAAGATTGTGCCTTCGGTGTTGACATGTGAGTCACATGACAGCGCGTCACCTTGCCTAAATCCTTTTTTGACATCGAAGGTCTCGGTGAGATCGTTACCGATCTTGATCGAGCAGCGAGCGTTCTCCATCGTCATCCTGCACAAGGGGAACGAGTTTGGCATGGATTCTAGATTCCAAATTAAATTGGAAGGATAACACTGCTGAACGCGTCAAAAAAGCAAGCGTAGCTTTCTATTCTTGCAAAAAGGCATTCAGTAACACGTGGGGTTTTAAGCCAGCTGTGGTGTACTGGATAAGACCCATTCTTACATATGGTTCACTGGTATCGTAGACGGTACTGGAGAAGCAATACCAGCTTTCTAACCTCACCAAAACCCAGAGGGCAGCGTGCATCGGAGTCATGGGATCAATGAAGACAACACCAACAGTGGCAATGGAAACCATGCTTAGTTTCACTCCGCTTGACATATACTGTGGCAGTCTGGCGGCTAAAACCGCTGTAAGACTGAGGGAAGGCCGAATGTTGTCATCGAGCCTGTACGGCCATGCCTCAATTTTGTCCCGATGGGGAACTACCAGCTGTTTGTCAGAAACTGATTACATAACCCCCACGCTAGCATTTGAAAGGAGATTCGCTATAAGAATTCTTGACAGAATGTACTGAAAGTGTCGAAGAACCATGAAGAAGAAGGAGCTGGCGTCCTATACCGACGGTTCTAAGATGGACATTGGCACGGGAGTCGGAGTTTATTGTGAAGCCCTAGGAATAAACAACTCCTTTAGAATCGACGATGATTGCAGCGTCTTTCAGGCCAAGGTCACAGCCATCATACAGGCTGCTAAGATTATAAGTGAGAGCAATATCGTTGACAAAACGATTACTGTGTATGTAGATAGCCAGGCAGCCGTTAAGGCTCTGGACTACGCTATAATCAAATTAAGGATTGTGAAGATCTGCAAATCGCTCTTGAATGAGATATCTAGAAGTAATGCGGTGACCATCTGTTGGGTGCCAGGGCATATGGATATCGTAGGAAACGAAAGTCGGCGCTGCACTTATCGCGGGCCATCCCTTTTGTAGTAACCCCAATGCGTTCAGAAGAAAATAGAGGATGAAGCCATCGGTCGAGCAAATAGTCGCTGGGTTCATCTGGAAACATACGCAACAGCCAGGGCTCTATGGCCGGGCATCAGCAAGAAGAGATCAACTTATCTGGTGAAACTGAGTCGTTATAGTACGGGTCGTTTCAGGGATAATTACTGGTCATTGTGCCATTGGCATCCACGCGGTGCGACTCGGTGTACTACATAATGACTTCTGTAGAAGCTGCAGGGACGAAGAAGAAATTGAGTCAATTCGTTACCTGCTGTGCGACTATCCTGCCCTATCCGTCAGAAGAATGAGGACTCTTGGCATTTCTCGGATTTGGAGAACTTGGGTAACGTAGAGCTGACGGATCTCCTGAGACTCATACCATTATCTGGGTGGTTCCAATAGCGGACCTTATAGGTTTCCAGGGTTAAATGATTTCACAAGGCACCCATTTACCTAACCTTGGCATGGATGCCAAAACTAGTCAATGGCTCTGTATAGCTTGTCTCTATAAATGTTGTCATATGCGGCCTTAAAATCGATTAAGAGATGGTGGATATCATTTGGACTTTTTGACTTTTCTCCAGGGTCTTCCGAAGTTTGAAGATTTGATCGACTTTTCTGGTCTGAAACCACACTGATAGTAACCGATCTGAGTGTTGACACAGTATGGCAGATAAGATCTTATACGCGATGTTAAGGAGACTAATACCTCCAGGGGAATTTCCTTTCTTGTGGATCGGGCAAGCGATGGTGAGATTCCATTCATCAAGCACACACACGTAGGCCCAAATTTTAGAGATGAGTTGGTGTATGCTCCCTACCAAATCGCATCCAGCTGCTTTGAAGAATTCGGTCTGTAGGCCATCAAGTCTAGCAGCCTTGTTGGATTTAAGCTTTTACATTGCTATCCTAACATTTTAATCAGGTTGACGGAAATTTTGGCTATAATCGTCTATGTTGATTGGTTCATACTATGAAATGGAGAAAAACACATCTAAATCTAAATCGAATTCTCTGTTCATTGAGAAAGATCTTCACCCAGATGCTTACTATACTACAGGCTAACACAATTGGGGAAGGACAGTGAGAGCTACAGAATTTGTTTGGCAGTTTTTTCTTTGGTTTCTTGATTGAGAACCAAATGTGTACTGTAACTGGTCCATACTCCTTCGAACTTGTCAATAATGACTAAGATAAGACTAAATTTCTGTGCTCATCCATAGATGATGCAAGTCGAAGGCATCCTTACTGAGACAGGAAATGGCTCATAAGTATCTAGATCAGCATGGTTTGAGCTACACCAACAAGGTTTCATGAATGTAACATATAACATCGAAAATGCCTCCGATATTGCTCTGACCAATATGTGTGGTATGTATTTCGTCTAATAGCTCCAATTTGTACTCGTTTTCGAAGCTCTTTCTTGATCAATTACAGAAGTACATCTGTAGGTATTCCAGGACTTTTTCTCTGCAAATTACATGTTTCTAGATCTTCTCTTCATACATTCAACAGATGAACTAATAGTCATTACCCTTACACACATACGTATACACAAAAGTATGAGGATCTGCTTCTCTCTTGGACCACAATTTTGTTTATTTGTATTTATTTCTGAAGAAGACCGATAACCCTTAGCGCCTCCACCATCAATCAATACACTACCCTTCTATTCCTGTGGATCTCTTTCACTTTCTTTAACATGATTAATCCACACCAGTGTTCTATTTGAACACGATAGTGATTAATCACCCTCAACCATGACAAACTACTAGGCTTGTAGTACGGAACATGAGGATCAGAGGTCTCTTAATGAATAAGTAATTTTCTAGGAATTCAATGCGTTTACCACCACAAAACCCAACATCGTCATCATTTCTTCAAATCAAAAGTGTCACACAAGTGGCATGGTAGTTCTAACCTCTGTTTAAATATATCGATTTGAGGTGATAATTGTAGTGTGGTGTTTCCAAACAATTTCCATAAGAAAAGCGCTTAACTCGCTTAGGGGCTCATGCGTGGCTTATCACTTGACAATCAGAACCTTTGTCCAATACGGATTGCATTGCCTCGAAGATTGAAAGGGGGAATGCCGGTGATCGTTGCCTCAGACTTTTCGTCCAGGTGCGCACTATGGAATAAATAATCGTCATTGCTGTACAGAACGACATATGTATGTAGCTACCAACGTACCTAAAGTGCGCGGTGTACTTAACCTTTTGTCTAAGTATAAGAGTCACCGACGACTTTGGAGGGTAGATACCATTGCGAGTTAGGGTTAGTGTAGTGTATCGGTGTTTTGGGGTCTTCTGCATTCTTCCCTATCTTGCATTCATTTCCGATGGTTAGTTGATTATCGAAATCGAACAAAGAACATTGTTGTGTGGTATATGCATGTTGGTTTAAGATTTTATGATTTCCAAGACTGCAGGATATGGAAAGTGCGAGGGTCAACTAACAAAAGAATATTCAAACAAACTTGTACGAAATGGAAAGGAAGTTCAGTCTGTACAAGTGTACATGGATAGTTTGTAGTGTTATCGACGTCATTTCAGTCGAAGGCAACTTCAGTCGCATTCCGAATTGTCCTTCACTGGGTTTCGTCGTACATTGATCGCAGAAATTTATACATCTACTCATACGCTATAATGCAAATCGACATCATCATGTATTCCCATAACTTCTATGGTAACCCTACTTCCAAATCAGTATGCTCTAACCTCAACCCATCCCAAAAAATGAAACAGTGCGGGAGGGAGGCTGCAATTTCTTCAAGTCCACAAAAATATTATTCGACCAAATTCACTTAATTCATCATGCACAATTGTCACTGGTTCATTTGCATTTAAAGGTGGCACTAGATCCCATTCAACTGATAGACTGATTCAATTGACCTGACGACACAGCTTCGGCGGCCGGCACATAATCTCGAAAAGCCGATCTTTTATTCAGTAATTCTTGGGTTTTTGATTTCACTTATAAACTGTCCCTGCATTGAAGAGATTTCAACCAAAAGATACATTGTAGCATTTGTAAAATTACCCGAGAAATCTATAGTCGAAATTGGAATAGGTAATTGGTCCATTTATTTACGGATGTAATATATAGATACATGGTTGGTGGTCGGATTGCCGAATGCGTATGAAGGGATGTGACAGATAGTCATAGGTCGGGCTTCAAATTAATGCAGGGTATTCGTGAGAAAAAAAAAAAAACAAAAAAAACCGAATCAAGTCAAAGATATTCTGTTAAAAGTAGATCAAGAATTTAAATAATGAACCTGGACGATCGAGATTGTGAAAGATCACCCAAAGGGAAGATTTGGGGCAATCGGATGTTGTGATACTTGGTTCCTTTGTGGAGTATTTTTAATATGTGGGTTAAAAGATGTCAATCAGAGTTCTAAAGAAATTCACTCTGAAAGGTATTGACAGCAAAATTGACGATCACTTGCATTCCAATTGTCTCGCCTGTAAATGTACATTTTAAATTAATTTGCGTTGTCAACAACGATAAAAAAACCGATGGTCACAAAGTACTGGGATTTCCCGGAATATTTTAAAATATCTGATGTGATGATTCCAAGAATTCCTTGATGGGATTTACTGAATAAATAGAGGGAGTAGTAACTATGTAATGTAATTGGGTTCAATGAGAGTTGTTTGCAATACTTAAGCATAAAAATATAGTCTGTCTGAAAGTTATACTGTAAGAGGATAGTAAGTTCAAAAGGAAGTTAGTTCATGCTGAAATCTGAGTGCATGCGATACACTCTAATAGAGATTGGTATTAAGAATTAATTGGGTAATCCTACGACTAGAAACGAACATAGTTCAGAAGTGTTTAAACTAAATTTTGTGCACAAATGTTGGTGAACAAGATGAACCATAATAAAACTTACAGTTTTGCCGATGACATCCTTAAATACCACAAAAGCGACGTGTTGTTTACACCCCAAAACATTCTCTTGTGTCCATCAACTCCATTCGACCATTCGTTCATGATTTTCGGTAAAGGTCTTGAAATCAACTCTCTATCCAAACCGACAAGTAGGTACAAGTCGACCTGATGGCTTATAACATTTCACCATAGTCGACTGATCGCTACTTGTCAGCTATTGTTCCCTTTAGACCGATCCGGATGGACACTTGATAATCGATGGTTAGAAACGGATTTTAACAAATGCTGTCCAAATTCCCATCCCGATAGTATGGTATGCTACTGAAAAAACTGTTCTACTTCGATAGCGTACCAACATAATATATCTTCCTTTATTACAACCCAATCTGTTCTACTAAGGAACATTGATTAGTTGAATTCAACTTAACTGAACTCGTCTCAAATACACTCTGCGCTAGAAAAAACAATTCTTTTCATTTTTTTTCCAACTGCGTACTCAATTTCTTTACTATATAGAACCGTACATAGTTTAGATACTTTACTTCAAATCTTCAATGTCCAATTAAAATAACTTCGGGAGTTCCTCAAGGCAGTTATTTCGGACCCTAATTCTTTCTAACAATAAACGTTACCTAAGGACAAACATATCAGTTTACATTTTAAGCAAAGTACAATTGTAGGCTTGTAAATACAGACATAGTATGTACAAAGGTACAATTTGGTGTACATAGTGGTCCACCCATACTGTCCATTGTCCAGAGGTATCCTTTTCGGAATCCTGTTGAAATTTACCAGCAAAAACATAATCGTACGCATATTTTACAGTATGTATAGCAATTTAAATACGATATCCATGTGCCATGCACGTGTATCCTGTTGGTATATTTTCTACAACTTTCCGTACGTGACTTCGAACAAAACTAGTCAATCTTCTGTCTGTCATATGCCATGCCTGGTGTGAGTACAAATCTTGACCGTATCGATTCAGTTATTTTAGCGCCAGATTTATTCACATTGTCTATTCAAATGCAATCTGCTTACCTAAGCGATCGTTTCTGACAAAAATATTTACCTATCCTCTTGACTAGCCTTCACCTTGGCATGTGTCAAGCATCCTTTCGGGGGCCAATAGTGTCAAAAGAATTGTTAAAAAAAAAAACAAAAAATGTGCACGTTCCCCATACAGATACAATATGCATGTATCTTAGCCCGTTGTTGGCGAGAGTGAAGAATTTATTTATGCAAATGCATTCGATATTCGATTACTCGTGGGCTAAATTCTAAAACAGATTCAATGCGACATTTATTATTTGATGGTGCACTGATGCATTAATTTGCATCCGCTTTAGAGATGATCACGGTTCAAGAACCACACCATGGCCTGATTTACCAATTCAGATTTTTAAATCTGATGATGATGGCTTTGCTATAATGGAATTCTAAACTGATTCTCTCTGGACACTGGGAAGGTGCGCAAAATCACGTAGCTGAATTTTCAATGCGCTTTGCTACATAATTGGCGTCTTGATTCTTATGGCGTGTTTTTTTTTTTTTTTTTGACGATCAGAAGGTCATACGGAGGATATAGTTTATGAAAATCCTTAAAGTCCTAAGACAACAAATATGCCTTAACAAGATTTTGTTACATAAACTGAAAATGTTTGCAAAGCCTTACTTCAAATAATTTCTTAAGTCAGCATCTAAACATATGTTGATGTGTGCCTTCCTACCCAAAGGCAGAGTGTAACCAATAAGCCCATTTGGTCTCAGGTTAGCCCTTGCCAACGCCAAAAGGGATGGTGTTGTCTCTAATAACAAATGAAACTTTCAAAAGGATCGCCGTTCGCTATCGAAATAAATGCCAGACAGAGATACCTTTTTATGCGATCTAGCAGATAATTCAATTTACCCATCGTAAATATTTTGTTAATGTAAACAATAGCAGCTAGCGCCGTGCCATTTCGTTCATGTTTCCCACAAGACGGAAGCCATGTGTTCGACACATCTTTCAAGCACTGCATTTGTATGAGCGGAATTTTGTACGCAGCATCGCTGGTTCATATGTTGCAATCCTTATGGGCTGGGCGGGGAATAACTAACTATGTATGTTCTTTTGAATTGTTTTACCTTCGCGAAGGATGTATGTAGCTAGTCATTTAATGTGACAAGGAAATCCCTATGCTGTGTTTGTGTTTTTTCCAAATTTAATGAAATTATAATTACATGCTGCGATTTTAGTAGAACAGATACCTACACTCGCGTACACTATGTACCTTAGATACTTATTTTCATTTACAACAGATGGACTTTTTTTTATCTTTTGTAGATTGTCAGGATTATATGCATATGTAGATACTACATGCATATGTGTACTTATTGTACTTGGAATAAAGTTTCTGAAAACTTTACTTTTGAAGGTCGAAAGGACCTTAGATACTTACATTGTTGGTTGCTATTGGGCTGTGGTGTTGACAATAGAGCACGTCTTTTAATATTCGCGAATGGTTTGGATAGGAAATAAGGCTGTGATGCCTCGGCTAATATTCATTGGTTTTTGCGAATTGAAACTAAAATGTGGACTAAAAACTGGTGTACAAGTTTGAGTCTTCCTCCAACTAGAAACTAAAAGAAATTCGCTCAAGTCATCAACGCCAAACCAGGCAAAATACTCGATTCGGTGGTGAACCCAAATCAGTTCATAGATCTCAAATCTATTTAAATATGAGTCCTTTAGCCTGAGAATCTACAAGAAAAAAAAAATACATCAACACTGCCTACACAGGCCAGGACTTAAACGGAATCCCCCTAGAATCCACAACGTTTTTAATAAATACTCAATTTTTTGGGTGCAGATACGGTTTCCAAAATGTACAGTACACACAGGGTACCAAGCTTCATCATGGTATGGATAAATTTCATCTAAACCACAGCGTTAGATATTAAGGAGTCATCATACATACAAGGTACACTTGGAGCTAAACACAAAATAGTGCGTGAAGACAACATGCGAAGAGAGACGAGATATATGTATTTGTTTTCCCGATGATGATCGAATAAACAAGTAAGGCCGAAATAAAGTCAAAAGAAACTGTCATGTGCCCGGTCATGACAACCCATGACACTATTTTAAAATTTTGACTCTATCTATTTTCGGTACTACTTCCTTCCACTCTGAACTATTGTCATTAACAACCACATGATTTGCCCTAACAAATTTAAACAAAATTCCCTTCTCGACCTTCCAGGCTGGAAAAGCTAAGGGATTCTAGTCTACTTTCGAGATCATTTTAGCGATCCAAGGATCGGAACTCTTCTCATCTATATCCGCTACAACCGCAACATGGTCCTTTCCCTTCCGATGCACGATTTCGAAATCGAACTGTTAAAGCCTAACCGGTGAATTATGCAGACCGAATGGCATTCTCTTGAACTAAAAGAGTCCTCGGTTTGGGGCTGTAAACTTTGTATACGGCCTAGGCTTTTCTTCTACAGAGATCTGGCAGAATGTGGACTTTATGTCCAAGGAAGACAAGAACTTGGCATCCCTGAGCGTATCTAAAGTGGCCGTAATGGATGGGAGAGAGTAAGCATCTCGTTCAGTAACTTTATTAGTCCACGTAAAATCTCAAGGACCCTACAACACTTACGTCAGATCGACTTACTGACCTTCACAACACCTTCACAACAGCGAAGTTATGTATCCCCAGAGGTTTCGGCAAGGAATACATCCCCTGCTGGAATGAAGACAGCGATAGATTGTACTAAGAATTCTGTTCAAATGGAAACAATGGAAAGCGAACGAGTTTATGAGAAGCCTAGACGAAAATAGGAAACAGAAATGGATGGATACGGTCAACAGAGTCGAGTTCAAACATTCAAGACGGAAGGCATTGAGCTTACTTCGGAAGTTAGGCACGTCAAACCCGCCACCTGCTACAAAACCAAACATCGAAATAGTTACCTATATAGTTAAACTATCGAATGCAAAACCAGATAACTCATTCACAAGTAGTACAAAAATTTACTAAGAAATACAACACCATATGCCACCTATTCAACTTTCTGTTCTACAGCTGAAGATGATACAGCCGCTCATCCATAGAATCTGAAATAGCAGCCGGCGCAGACGGAATCTATTTCTGAAGCAGAGTGGCCCACAAGTAAGAAGGTGGCTCGCTCGAGCCTACTTCAAAATACTGTGATCTGCAGAGCTTCCTACGCCCTTCAAAAGAAGGACTCATCAAGCCAAGTAAACCTCCAGATGTTCCACAAAGCTTCCGGTCCAGCACTCGGCCTAAAACTTCTTGAACGCATTATATTGGGCCTCCTGTTCAACAATCTCCAGATCATCCCTTGCATAAAAATCTGCAAACTAATATGCGCGATCCTCAGTGATAGGCTATTCAATGTCTTTGTCAACGACAAGTAAAGGAAAAGTAGGAAGCTCAACAACGGCCTTCCCCAAGGCTCGGTGCTCGCCCCTACACTTTTCAACATATACATCTGCGACCTACCAGACACCTCCTCCCGAAAATTTCACTACGCCGACAACATGGCATTTGCATTCCAACACAAGTCGTTTGGAACCGTTGAACAAGTAGCGACTTCAGACCCGTAACCACCTGTAGCATATTGCAAGAATTGGCGCCTACAACCGAGCGCAGCCAAAACTGAGATTAGTTGCTGTCACCTCAATCACAGAGAGGCCCAAAAGAACCGCGAGTGCTGTTTGACGGTGTATACCTAAGACACAACTTTATTCCAAAATATCTGGGTATCGCCTTAGACCGAACTCCGACATATAAGCCTATCAAAAAATGAAGACATGGAACAATGTGGTCCAAAAATTGGCAGGCACCTCCTGAGGTTCCTCTGCAAACTGCCTGCGCACCTCTGCTCTCTCCGGTTTGTTCACCTGCAGAATATGGAGCTTCAGTTTGGCTTCACAGTTGCCATACTAACAACTTAACAACTTAACACCACCATATCTGGCACCCTAAGACCAACCACAATTGAATGGCTTTCCATGCTCTGCAAGACCTAAGAAGGAAACAGGCCCTGATCAAAGAATTCCACAAAATCCGAGGAAATGCGAGAATCCCACTTTGTGCAGATATTGGAAACACCACCACCCCGAAACTACGCTCAAGACACCCTTCAATAGAACTCGCAAAAAAGTTGAGTGCTGAAAACTTTTTGTTTTAAAGAATCCTGGTCATCTTCATGGGCTAATTCCAGCAGAAAAAGTCCAATATTCAGAAACGGAAACAGAGAACCTAAATTTGAACTGACAAGGAAAACGTGGTGCAACTTAAACCAGATACGGACTTCTACTGGGAGATGCAAGGGTATCTAAGCTAGATGGGGTCGAACTATTGACTCGACCTGCCCAAGTGGCGTTCCCGTATAAACCACGGAGTACATTCCTGCTGACTGTCAATGTTTTGATTGCACTTTCTGTTTGTCAAATTGAATTTATTGACTACTAGATGAATAGGAGTGACAAAGAGACTGGAAACACTGCAATGTTTCGGTTAAGTAATAGATAGATAGCCGTTTGCTGAAAAGACATCGATACCAATTCACTTGATGCAGTATCTTTCACAATCTAAATTGAAGCATTCTAACCCACTTATTGTTGTCATTAGCATATCCTTTCAAATTACTTTTTCATACCACAATTGACAAACAAACTCCATGATTAACACCACTTGTTAAACAAAAACACTTCCGGTTTTGTCGAGAATCTCTGTTTCTTTCAAAACAATGCTACCTACTCAAATCTCCGGTAAACAGGTAGTCCTATACACTTGATGGCAAACAACCTGACACGCGTTTTTCGAGGATAATTGCAATAGTACTCATTCATCCTTTTGTTACCTGCGCTATCTCAAGTAGTCAGGTGGTGATTATGATAATATAAGGATACTACCTGTGCGTTGAAGATGTCCGCAGTGGGTGCTCAAGTGTTTTTTGTGGGTTTTCCACTTGCACTCTCGGCACTTAGCACACAACGAATCCGGTCAAGTGGTTGTTTAGTTGATGTTGGTAATTATTGTAATGATGATGGTTATAGTGGTGAACTTAGGCATGAACCATAATCATGTTTTAGTTGGATGTAGATACGAGTACGATTGTAAAAGGGCTGTCCTACCCATGTGAATCATTTTTTGAAAAATTCTTAGCACTCTCTGAGGGAATACCTATCCCGCCAAAGATAAAACTGTCGACGCCTTGTCTCGTCAGTATAGCGTATGTGTTGCGCATTTTTGACATATGCGGTGTTTTTCCATTACTCGGACGAAAAAAATAAAATAAAATAGTTTTCCCAACGCTATCTCACACCTTGGTACCCACGTGTTAAATGCAAACGCATATGTTATGTCCTTGCTATATGTGAGTTCTTGGTAGACACCATGGCGCTTACGATATGGAAGGACCAATTTTGTTTACCTTCGGTATTTTCTTTGTTTTTATGACGGGTAAATTGCGGTGCACACAAAACGTATTATCCCAAGAGCGCCTACGTGAAATCCGTGTGAATTTGGCTAATTTTCTTAGTGACCCCCGTTCGACAGGATTCAAGGAGGTTTACTCGTATTGAAATGTGTTCGCATACAGTTTGTTATGGTAGTTAATTTGGAAAAGTAACCGAATGTTTTGAGTTGTGATTACTTGTTTGAAGAAAAAGGACCCTTTGTGTTAGGATGAAAATGTAGACTTTAGTGTTTTCTTTTTGAGAATTTTGTTGATGTTCATGAATTGTTATAAGAAATATCAGTCTTTGGGTATAGGTTTGTAAAAGTATAGCAAATCGGATATATACATATATATATGAGAGTCTTGTATTTTAATCAATCTTCCCAGACTTCAAAAGAATGGGCAATAGAGCAGCCATCACTAGCGACTCACCGCCAGCATTAAGTGCTAAGATTTCATCAAACCCATAGTTCAATGGTGGCAGGAGCATGCTGAAAATTGCAAACAAGGAACTTGTCAATTAAAAAGAATAGACCTAATTCCAGCGATCTACTTCAACTTCATATTTCGGCGTAGATTGTTGGTGTGTCAACACTTTTTCTTGCGGCAATTGGTGGCCATTGGATTCAACCTGGCGGCAAATCATCTTGTCGCAGTTGATCTTCTGTGGCAAGATAAGCAGAGATGGCTCAATGATACAACCATGTAGACGGAGCGCCAAGTGAAGAGTCGACTCCTTCTGAATGTTATAGTCGGACAGAGTGCCACCATCTTCCAATTGTTTGCCAGCGAAAATCAAACGCTGTTGATCTGGGGGAATTCCCTCCTTGTCCTGGATTTTAGTTTTAACATTCTCAATGGTGTCAGAGAGTCCAACCTCCAAGGTTTTTCCAGTAAGTGTCTTGACGAAGATCTGCATTTTGAAGCAATTTCTGATGAAAAAGATCTGAGCCCAGAGAAGGATTAGAAACTTCTCCAAAGAATAAAAGAGATCTTGAGATACATATATGTGCGATCGGCAATGTACACGTTGCTGGTTCTGAGAAGAAGTAAAAAGAAAAAACAAAAACATGTCAAGACTGCAAGTAGACTGCTTGTAGTAGTGGAATCACAGCTGATACTGAATATTTGAAAGAATCACTCTTGTAGACGATATTAACCAACATCCCCCCTGTCAGGCTGTATCAGATAGGCAAGTTGCTGCTCACTTAGACCAACAGGATTGTGTCCATTGTGGCCAATTATTTAACCCAGGAAACGCTGAAAAGGAAATCTCTGTACTACAATCAGCCCGATAGTTATATGAATCGCAGGAGGTCCATTAGCTCGACATTACCCACTTCGTCCAAGTCAGGGAATAAGTAACTACCGATAGTTCTCATTTTTCTGCCAAATAGGGCAGGACAGTCACATAGCAGGTGTCGAACCGATTCAATTTCTTCCTTGTCCTTGCAACTTCTGCAATAGTCGTTTTGTAGTACAAGGTGCTCCGCATGAATACCAATGGCATAGTGCCCAATAGTTATACCAGAGAGGACTCGGATATTGTGATGACTGAGCCTCACCAGAGAAACAGATTTTTTCTTGTTTAGGGCCGGCCATAGCTCTCTGGCCTTTGCACATGTGTCTAGACAGTCGATTGGTCCGACCAGTGGCTTCATCCTCTAATTTTTTCTTTAACGACCATATTGGGATTGCAGCAAAGGGTAAAGCCTTAGGTGAATGCATAGCCGACCACTTTCTTACAAGTTCATCAGTCCTTGCGTTTCCTAAGATATCCATATGCCCTGATACCCAGCAGAGCGTCACCTTATTGGCTCTGGATATATTGGCTTCGATCTAAGTACGGCAGAGCCCAAGGCCTTAACAAACGCTTGGGTGTTTATGTACACAGGTATCGTTTTACCAACAATACTGCTCTCACGTACAATTTCAGCATCCTGAGTTACGGCCGTGATTTCAGCTTTCTAAAAGAATGGTCTGCTTTTAGACTTTAGCAATAGCCTTCAGCCCCAATGCCAATGTCCATCTTAGAACCGTCGGTGTAGAAGGCCAGTTCCTTTTAATCGTCGGTTCTATGGTGCTTCCAGTAGGCTCTGTCCGTAGTTCGTATAGCAAATCTTATTTCAAATATAAGCATCGGGTTCATGTGATCAGTTACCGTCGATTCGTAGGTGTCGTTCCATCGAGAAAGTATCAATGCGTGGCCATGAAGTTTCGATGACCATGATCGTACTGTCTTCAGTCGTACAGCAGTTTTAGCCGCCAGACTGCTGTGGATTAAGACTGAACATGGTCTCCATTGCCGTTGTCGGTGTTGTTCGTAGTGATCCCATTATAAGTTTAGAAAGCTTGTATTGCTTCTCAAGTGCCTTCCAACATAATAGTAAGAATGGGTCTCACAATCACCCCACAAATTACTGAACTCCTTTTTACAAGATTAAAAAGCTAAGCTTGATTTCCTTATCCGTTCATCGATGTTTCATGTTTAATTTGCAATGCAGAATTACGCCCAGATACATATCGCGGCGACCTCAAAAGTCTGAGTTCAACTCCGCTGATCTTGGGGGTGCTAACTGCAGGGATCGATCTCTTCCTAGTGAAGAGCCTCCGTTTTAGACGGGTTGACTCCCAGTCCTTTGCTGTCAGCTCAGTCCTCCACTAGTTGTAATCTGAGATTGAGGCTTTCACTTAGAACTGGAAAGAACTTCCCTGATGTCACATCATCAGCATAGGCCGACACGATGAAACCGTTTTCCCTCAATCACGCCAAGATTTCTTCAACTACGAGAAGCCATATTAGGGGAGAGATGACTTCGCCTTGAGGCGTTCCCCAGCAAACCCTCTGCCGGATAGTTGTATCTCGCACTGTTGAGTGTATGGTTCACGATCTGAGCATCAGTGCAATCCAGTTCCAGAGTCCGGTGTTCAGTTTTGTCCTGCGTAAGCTGGTCAGGATCGCATCGCAGTTCACATTGTTGAATGCTCCTTCAATCTCTTGGAATGTTCCCAGAGTAAATTCCTTGAAGTGAAGGGATCTTTCTATGGTTGACACAACCCTATGGAATGTCTACTGATCTACCACGGATATTTGGATGTTGTGATTTGGATAGGTAGTTATCGCCAGTCTTATGGTATACATCTATCATACCCACATCTCGCCATGCTTTCGGAACATAGACTAGCTTAAGGCAGCCTGTGAGAATTTGCTTGAGCCATGGAATAAGGATATCTTTTGATTCGAGCAGCATCACAGGCCGAATGTTATCCATTCCTGGAGCCTATTACAGGCTAAATGATTCGATTGCCCAAGCTACCTTTTCTTCATCTATCGTGTTCACTACTTCTTCGTTCATTCCGACAACGTCTCTGGAATGATGGGAATATCATCTCCATAGAACTGTGAGCAACCGGGAAAGTGAGTATTCACTATTCAGTAGTATGTCTACCGTTTCCTCCTGCGACTCCGATCATGTACCATCGTTTTTTCTGATATTGGAGGCCGGCTTTGGTGTCTTGGCTAGAATCTTTCTGAGGTGTGATGCTTCGTCGATTCCATAGCTTCACAGAAAAGTCGTTTCTTTTCGTTCATCTAATTTTTTTCTTGAGAATTTTGACGCTCTCTTTGTAGCTAGACTATTCTATGACCCCATCCTTATTGTGGGACCCACCCTGCTCTTGAGGTACACATGAGTACAACAATGATGGACCTTTTTTCCCTCGGTGTCTACTGATCGGACAGGATCCTTCAAAGTATCACTTGAGACAACCGGTTAGCCCATCGACTGTATAGTCAACTGCTTCAATAGAGGAGAGATTCTCAGTGGAGTGGAGTTCCAATGGTTTCCTCATTTCTCTTTTACATTTAAGGCCGTTGGCCAAGTTTGAAATCCTTTGCAGATTTCTGAAAATTTCCTTCTCACAAGTAGTTAGTTGTAGTTTGAAAAGTATCCAACAGTGATCAGACAGTCGACAACTTAAACAGAGCTCTGTTCAGATATTCAGATATGGGTGCACCTAAGATTGAACAGTCTATTAGTAGAGGCACATCTCAAGGTGCAGAAGTATCATCTTCTGGTTTTTTGAGGTGGTAGCAGATACGTATGATGTCGTTACATTTTCAGACAAACATCTGCTTACTATTAAAGAACTGATCATTGGACAAACAACAGTGGTTTGAGTGTCAATCTTCCCAAAGCTGGATTTGTACTTGAAATTCAGGTCCGTCTCCGAATTTGTGAAGTTTCATACAAAACTGACATCTTGCGGAAAAATAAAACCTAGAACAAGGCTTTCCAGTCTCTATTGTCTTATTCTGGGCTGATAGCTCAACCTAGAACTCCGTAGACATGGATGAAGTCATAAGAAAGCTTAAGTTTCTTAGCCAACATATGGAGTACGCCATTCGTTACAGTTTAATTTGGTTACTCTTAGACCGCTACAACAGATTTTTATTGCCTCTGTTCATACCTCCACGTAAGCGTATTATAACCTAAAGACCACATCCTCCTGGTCAAATGCCTAATATTTCTTTTTATACATACAATCCCTACGTATAATCTGAATAAAAAAGAAAATGTTTATGCAAATTCCTAATTTGTCCTTCCACTCTAAAACAAAAATCCATTAAATACCTCTCGCGCCTTGTGTAGGTACCCTATCGCTGCTTCACAAATTAATCCACTTAATCACAGCTAAACAATTTAATTGTTATTTAATCCACGAACCCCATTACCATTCCACATGCGAACAGGCCCACAACACAACCTCAGCAAATTCCTTGCATAACCTTCTTCCAATCTCTGGTGCTACACTTTACCCAACCACATCGAGAGCGAGAAGCAACATTAAATTAAATCTAGAATCTCTGTAACCCATATGACCCGCCGATGAAACAACAACCAACCAAACAACCATCAAATAAAATTCACCAAAGTACCTGGCCAGGACTAAAACATGATCGAAGTGATCGAGCGAGGCTTGGTAGTAGTAGTAGTAGTAGTAGGGAGAGAGGAAAACAGCCCCACGACACACGGCGGCGATCAAAACCGGCCCAGCAGAGAGCGGTTGCTTCTGCTGCAGTGGTAATAAAATCGATTATTGAAACATTAACCCAAAATGAAATCACTTTCGTTTCGTTAACACCTTTTTAACGATCGTTCCAGCATCACGATCACTTCGCGATCGCGATCGCGTTCGCGTTCGCGCTCTTTATTGCGTCAATTTTTCGCAGGCAATATGTATTTGCTGTTCAAATCCGCCGCTGCACCGCCATACTCTGTGGCTCATTTTATCGTTGGGATAATTGAAATTTTATGTAAAATCGTCTTGTGATGATCCTAGGCTCGGCCAATATCCTGCCTCGTACACATCGCACATCGCCAGACAAACAGACAGACAGACACATGCCAATGATCAGCGGGCCATTTGTAAGGCGGCACAACTGCCTCTGCAACTGCTGCAGATTCGCGAGATGCCACCACCGCTCTCTAAGCAGGCTTGTGCCTAATAGCCTTATTGCACTTTAGTGCCAGTGTTTATGTTATTCGATCGCGGAATTAATTCAATTCAGCTTGTGCGGACTTAAGCAGTCGTTACACTTGTACTATTAAACAAATCAACATAAATATCGTGTCTTCACGATATGTGTGCGTTTGTGTCGATTTGCTAAACGCGTTGTTGCATCGCATCGGCTGGCCGGCAGCGCAGGAGCAGGGTAAGTCTGCTGCGCGTTACAATTTCGCTATTTATGGCTGTACAAGGTGCGTTAGGTGTTCTTCGGTGGCGGGGTGTCGAACCAGGAAGGGGAGCTCCCAGGTGAGGCTAACAAAAACGAAAAACCCATCAAACAAGGCGTGAATTACATCGAAAAACTGTGTTAACTTGCAATCAAAACAGTACATTTAGCGGAGTGGAGTGTATTTATTCGAATGTGGACGAGCCGATAGAGTGGGGAGGGACGGACGGGTGGTAGGACCCCAAAAAGGATCATTTATCAAAATCTCACATTACCCGTTTGTACTTGCTCACTGAGTTAAACACCTGGACGATGACTATTACAACAACGGTGAGTGTTACCGCTTCGGTTATTAAGGCCGGTGCTGGTGTTATTGCTGCTGTTGTTGCTGCTGCAACAGTTATATTGTTGTGCTTGGGACCGATAACGAGAGCGCACGAAGACTGTCGAAGGCTGTCGAAGAAAGGGAGGAGGACATTGTTGCTCAGTGTGTAGATTGGGTAAGTAATGACGGGTTTCACTTTTCACACATCGTGCATGTTTTGCTCATAAATTTGGATCTGGTTACTTTGGTCAGTGCTGTGCTGACACATATCGAATGTAGAATTTTAGGTTTTCCTTTTTTTTCCTTTCTTGTGCGGGTGAGCGGGGTTTCCTGGCATTATATGGATTTGTTTAGAAAGGGAGTAGAGTACTAGACTTTACTTGGTTACATTTTCTTTACTGTAGTGGTAGGTAATGTTGCAATGGTTGGTTCAAGTCGCAACTATGAACATTTTATTATTCTTTTCCAACTAGAATAAGCAGACATTATATAGACATCCATAAATAATAGAAGTCGAATCCGAATACAAAAAGTAGCAACAATTATTCTAAATTAGTGTGAACACCAACCATGTAGTAATAAAAAAAATATGTCAGACTTTCAAACCAATTCTTCTCGTGGTCCAATGAAATCGGAATGATAGTCTACTACTAAGTATAATCTAAAACCAGTTCCGATATAAAATCTTATGTATGAGGGTTTAGCACAAGTATCTTGCTTATCCATATCCCCTATGGATAGCCAAAATATTTAGAATCCATCTACATCTACGTATGTAGCAACATGGACAACATACAACAGTCCATATTCTAGAGATGACTTTTGAAACAACAGCGCGGAATCTGGACCACAAGAAAAACATGTATCCGATATAAGAACCAGTTACACTTTATATGATTCTGCTAGCAGACAGTAGGTGGCAGTAACCGATCATTGGAATTACTATGTAGCTTTCTAAAAAAATCTTATTAGATCCTGGCAGTCTTCTGAGCACAGTAGATAGGAGCAGTACCAACATACCAAGACCTCGGAAAGAGGATTGGAAAATAGAGACAAAAATCTTTTCCAGGCGGCGCTTAGGGTCTTTCAAGTCACTAGGGGTGGATGGAATGACTTACATCAATCCTATTACAAAAGGTTCAAGGTAAACTACTTCCACATCTGGCAAGGATATTGAAAAGTAGTCTGGCACTGGGCTATATACCGAACCAGTGGAGACGGACGAAAATAGTGTTTATTTCAAAAATGGGAATGAAAGACCCAAGTCTTCCGAAGTCCTATAGACTGATCAGCCTAACATCGTTTATTCTCAAAACGATGGAAAAGGCTGTGGACAATTATTTAAGAAAGGAAGTACTGCGCACATCTCCTCTTCATCACCGTCAGCATGCCTACAGAGCAGGCAGACCCACAGAGACTGCTCTGTACCAGTTGACTGAAAGTATTCAAAGCGCTCTTGAAGCGAAAGAGATAGTACTGTATGTCTTCCTGAGCATCGAAGGAGCATTCGATAGCTCATCTCATGAATCACGAGGTCTAGATAGAAAGGGTGTAAACAACACATAATCCAAGTGGATGTAAGAATTTCTGAGCACAAGATCAGCAGAGACTCATACACCAGAAGGTATCATTAAGGTCAGCACATCAAAAGAATGCACACAAGGAGGAGTTCTCTCTTCCTTAATGTGGAGCCTTGTTGTGGATGAGCTACTTGAGAACCTAACAAACTATGGCATCAATTGTGAGGCATATGCTATTACAGCTATTATTGTATTATTATACAAAGGAACTCGATATAACCCGAGAATGGTGTTTGACGACTGGGCTAAGCCTAAACCCGACAAAGACTACAATAGTACCTTTCACGAGGAAAATAAAACTTGAAGGACTGAGGCCAATAAGGCTGTCGGGTACAATACTGACACCAGTCAAAGAAGTTAAATATCGGAGACTAAACCTAGACAGTAAACTCATCTGGAAGAAACACACAGAAGAGATAACCAGGAAAGCCACGCGGGTTCTAATGATTTGTAGAAGCCTAGCGGGCAAATCCTGGAGATGTAGCCCGACCATCCTTAGGTGAGACCAATGATCACATATGAAGCGATTGCATGGGCAAAAGAACCAATCTGGTCACCACGAGGAAGACACTCATTAAGGTGCAAAGACTGGCATGCCTCTATCACAGGGGCCATGAGAACTTGTCCAACTGAAGCCATGGAGGTACTATTAGAACTAACTCCTTTGCATTTTGTGGTTGAGGAATGTGCAAGTAAAACGATCCTAAGAATCCGACTCCCTAGCAAGAAAAGGAGCATCAGAAACCTTCATAAATCCTGAACTATTCTGCGGAATAGAGGACCTTAACCTCAAAGAAGAATTCAGGAAACAAGAGAGGGAAAACGTATGAGGCAAGCCAAGAAACTTCTAGGAGAATACAACCGAAAAAGATTCGACACATGTATCAGCATGAGCAAGAATAACCTTCGTATTCTAACGGGGGTCTGAAGATTCTGCAATGAGTTTAGTGAAATCCCAGAACATGTGTTGATATCTTGTGGGGCAATGACCCACAAAAGACTGAAATACTTGGGCAAGTATCAATTATCAGATGAGGAAATACCGTCACTATCCTTAGATTCTTAAATGAAACTGGATTAGAGAAAGTGCTCTAGGACAGATTTCTTCCGACAAGGTGTAGTAGGAGTACATAACCCTCAAAATGATTCCGAAATGAATCCAAATGCAAGGAGAACACTAATGAGGGCATATACCTCTCCAAGGTGTTAGCCGGGGGCACAATAGACCAATAGGTCGCAGTGCAACATACCCCATCTTCAAATAATAATACTGCAAGACTATAGGCCATTCTCAATCTACTTCCGCTGGATATCTGCCTCGGCAGCTATTAGCGCCCTAAGAATAGGGCAGTCAAATAGTTGGAGATTAAATACAACGGGTCCATGATTCTGAAAAAATATCTAGGAAATCTTCCCACCACGGATTACCTGACTCCGTACCTGGATTTCAAGAGACCTTTCACAAGCTCGTTCCCAAGCAGAAAAGAATGGAAAAGCGGTCAGCTTACCAATTCAGGTACCATCTCTGTGTTCACAGATGGATCAAAGCTGGATGTAGGGGTAGGATCAGGACTTCTGAACCACTGGGTATATTCAAATCAGTCCGTCTCCTGAACCATAGAAGTGACAATAGCCGCCCGTACGACTGCGTTGAAGGCAGTACCACAGGAAGGTATCACCTTTTTAATCGACAGCCAGGCATCAATAAAACCGATTTCTGCTGTCGAAATAAAGTCCAAGCTTGTGAAGTGCTAAGAGCTCATGACGAGCTTAAGGTTCTTGGAACGCAGCACAAAGACATGAAAATATTCCAAGCCAGAAGAATTTACATACGAACAGATCGACACCTCGGTGCTCATCCCGTCTTGCACACTGAAGCTCGTAGCAGGGAGTAAGGCCCGTAGAGAGGCTAACATCAGATGGTCCTCCCTAGACACTAGTATGATCTCAAGAAATATACAAGGGGCTTTGTTTCCATAAGAGTACGACCGACAGGATTAAGCAAAAGGATAGTAAATCCCTTTCTACTCTCATAGGAGTCATTACGGGGCATTTGCATTTGCGGTCCCACATGAAGCTGAAGGAGTTGGTTTGAAGACGAAACCAACCATGTAGCCAACAAAGTATTCTCTATTCAAAGTCTACTGAAGAAAGTCAGTTTTGCAACGATAACTTCGATGTATTGCAGTTAAGTAGCTTCGCTATCTCGGACTGGCATACTCTCAGAGAAATAACTACTTCCCCACATTTGACCCAATCCAATTACAAACAGTAAACTACTTGATACCCTATACTGTCCTAAGCTTTCCCTCAAAAAAAATATAAAACTAAATCATGCCCCAGACCACATCCGGAACCGGAAGTTTTACATTTCACTCTCTTAGTACTTAGTGTCCACAATTCATCCCCCTAACCTTTGAATACCCTCCACACACACACCTCCACCATGCAATCCCATTTGAATATCTTAATACCATCAAATAACTCTGAATCTTTAGAGCAACTACAACCATTGCAACTAGATCTCCATTAATCTAGCTAACTATTCAGTCAGTCAGTCAGTGAGTCGATGGGACACGGATAATACTCGGTACTTGCATCTTCCACTCAGCCATGCGCATAATCACAGATAAAAAGCAAAAACACAAATTATTGTGGAAAGATAATGACAATCTTTTGATGGTTCGTCACGATTCCGAGGTGTAGTTGGGAACTTTTTCTCACGAGTTTAATCCAAATTTAAAGATCTCCCCCGCGCTCGCTATACACAGCATCAAACACAAATACATTGGCTCTCTTATTTGTGTACATCTCGCGTACACAATTTGTATCGCATTTCACCAAAGCCGACAACGACGACGACGACGATGACTACAAAGACGCGGATGCCAGAAGCAGCAGCAGCAGCACCAGCATCAAGGTATCCCTAGCGAGATCCGAACTCACTCCCGCGCTATGCCATGCACATAGGCATTATGAAAGCCATTTAGGAAGCCTTCCACCACAGCCACCATTGCTGGTAGTGCAGGTAGATTTGAATTTCAATTGATACTACAACCAACCGTATTGGAATCCAAATCCAACCTGAAGCATAGTTAGCCTGGCCAGATGATGATGAGAGATCGCCAGAACTGACAAAGTGCACGCAATGATTGAAAGATTGAGATAGCGCCAGTGGTGGTGGTGCTTGTTTGGACCAGGCATCATCATCATCATCATCATCATCATCATGGTCGTAGTCGTTGTCGTTGTCGTCGTCATCTCGTCAGCATTGTTTGTCTTCGCTGTCATGTTTTCGGGTTGTTTGCCAACAATATTGGGGAAAATTTGTGAAATTTGTTTCGATTTGGAGTTGTGGAACTGTTAGATCGACAATCATCCTCTGCCGCAGCCGCCACCGCCGCGTTAGGGAACAATAAAATGAAACGTAGATCCAATTGCAACGCAAAGTGCGCTCTTGCGCGAGCCCGCCACATTTATCGGAGATATATTGGTCATAATTTCGATAAATTGCTGGAACTGGGTTACGTTCATTGGCAGCATGGAGAGTCCGACTGCCAGCGGTTAGACAATAAACTCTGTTTACTGATTGCGGGAGACTGATAGCAGGACCAAGTGGTCCGAATTAGATTTCTCTAGGTTTGATGGTTGTTTTTGTATTTTTTTTTTTTGTGTTTACCATTTAGCATTGGGGTCACGGTTATGTTTGGATTAACAATGAAATCATTAATCGGCGAGTTTCACAATAATTTTTATATCCGCTGGATATTGGGAAATCTCTTTAAATCATCTCTATTGTATCAGGTGAGTCATTAAATGCGACTTTTATTAATGTAGGCGATCTTCAAGGTAAGGAATGACGGTATTGGATTCATTTGTTGGTTAAATGGAATTATTTAATTATTGGCAAGGAATTGTGAATATAATCGCAAAGTAAATCGTCGAAGTAAGTCGACTACATGACTTGATCTATAGCATTGTACCAAGAACCATAAAATTACAACTTTCATGCCAGTATAGTTTCCGTCAGTATCCTGTTCACAGCAATTGCTGTCCTGCTGTTACTACTGAGTTTCGTGGACACCCCTATGCCCAGAGACTCAATAAAGCGAGAACTTATGATTTATGCTGAGGTGCTAGAGACCTCTTTGATGTCAACTGCACTCTTCAACTTCTATCTACCTATGTGCAAAAATTTGACACCTTTCACAAAGTTATAACAGATAGTTCTCGTAAAGTTTCGGCAACGACTAGGACGAGCAATTTCTCTTGAAACACACTGCCATGGTTTGTACGTTTTTGGTTGATTGGGTTGAGTTGGGTGGTTGTCCCCGCTCAGCAGGGACACATTTAGACCAAGGGTGTATTATATAAAACTACAGCACTAATAATTATTTGTGAATTCACTTGTAACTTGTAAATTATGTGCAAATTTTTGTTTCATAAAGAATTTCAATTCACTAATAACTACAAGTATGCCAGGCCTGTAACTAAAAGTGAATTTACAACTGCGGCTAGCTTTTCTGGTTCATAAAAGTATTTGCGCAAAAAATTGTTAGCGACGGACTTGTAACTACAAGTAAATTTCTTACAAGAGTAGAGAGACTAATAAAATCACGTACTGTGATCGCTTAACTGTGAAGTATAGCCCCAGACTCGTAGTTCTTCGCAAATAATTTTTAACTTGTAGTTACAGACTTGTAGACTTGTAGCATTTTGATCGCTACACTTATAATTTGAATTTGCCGCGCTACCTAAGTAAGTAAGTAAGTAGTTCACACAGAAGATGTGTCATGGTTTCCTCCTCTTCCTCGTCTTTGCAGCTTCTACAGAAATCGTTGAGTGCTCGCACCAAGTCTTCTGGCATGTTTGCTTATCAGACTGTGCCCTGTGAGGACGCTATTGACGGAAATAAGTCTGCTAGTTTTCCTACAATTCAACTCTGGTCCAAATTGTTTAGAAGACATATGGCTGATATTGTTTCACTTTATTGGCTGCGGTATCTAATTGGAATATTATCGTTTTAATAGGTGCTGACGGATTTCCCCTATTGTCAGGGAGGTTCCGCTCTGAACCCTCCTTATCTAGCTCGTCTGTTTTGCAATTGTTTGGAACATCCCCTGTGGCCTGGAACCCAGTATAGGGATACGCCGCACCTAACAGCGATCTCGTTAAGAGTTTCACTGCATGGCTTTACTAACTTGAATCGAATTATTGGCAATTCTAAAGCTTTTATCGCAGCTTGACTATCGACGTAGAAAACAATAGCGCTGCACTCTATCGAATTAATCGAAAGCAAGGACGTGACTTCACGGACTGCTGTGACTTTTGCTTGAAATATGCTACAGTTGTCCGGCAGTAGAGTGGTGATACAAAATATTCAGTGCACCTGTTCCAGACGCTGTCTTGGATTCGTCAGAATAAATCTCTGTCGCAGATTCGTTTCCCGCATGTTTTTAAGGATTCCTAATGACTTCTGCTAAGAATCCTAATTTTGTACTTGACGTTAAAGACCAAATAGGGGAGTTGCAAGGATTCTTAAAGCTGAAATGCTATTTTAGGCGCCATCAGCTTACCAAAGGTATAAACGGGAAGAAGAGCATAGTCTCTAGTGCAACTGTAGGAGTGGTTCTTAGGGCGTCTGTTGCTTTTCTTGTTTAGTGCCTTCCATCAGACTAGTACTCCGAACATAAGGATGAGGCTGACGACTGCCGTGTATATCCAGTGAACAATCCAGGGCTGGAGATCCCAGTTTGGACCTAAGGCTTTCCTACATAAATAGAGGGGAATCGAAGCCTTCCTAGCACGATCTGGAATATTTAGTTTCCAACTGAGTTTTTTTTATTGAGAATAACCCTCAAGTATCTGGTGATCTGCATTCTAATACCCTGGAGTTTTGGAGGAGATATACCTTCTTGTGAACAATACTAGTTCAGTCTTGGACGGATTAACTCCGAGACCAACAATATCCGTCGATTTTGCGAGTTTATTTAAGACAAACTCCATCAGATCCCTGACTGTAAGAAGATATAATTATTATCGTAATGTCTTCCACGTAGGCTATAACACTGAGCCCCTCTTAACCCAAGATTAGGAGAATCCCATTCACTACCATAAGCCCCAATAGTGGTGATAATACTCCGGCCCGGGACCCCTGTACACCGACCTTCTGGTAAGAAAGCACCCCAGCTCAACATGGATAAGCCTGCTTTTAAACATTTGCTCGAGCCAATAGCAAAGATAGTTGTCATCCCTCAGGTCAAGAAGTGCAGCAGATATAGCTTCTGTTTTGACATTGTTGAAAGTTCCTTCAATTTGATATTGGAAGGACACTATAGTGAAATTCTTGTTCTCAAAATTACTATCTACTTTTGTTCTAATGTGGACGTCGACCAGCTTTCCAAAGTCTTTAATATCATAGAAAGGAGGATACGCTGATCAGACGGAAGTCTTTAGGGGATGCGTGAGAAGTCTTACCGGCTTTCGGTATAAAGACTACTTTGTCCCTCCTCCAGAATTTAGGGTGTAGTTGAAGTTTTAAAAAACTCCTAAAGATAATGTGAAGCCGAGGACTTAAAGTATCAAAACGTTGCTGTAATTCCATTTGTACCATCGAGACTAGGGGATTTGTACGGGGGAAAGCTGTGCACTGCCCTCTGTATTTTCTTGGGAGTGTGCCAGAGGTCGTTGTTACTCCGTAAAGTGGTCTGTTGTTTTGTTTATAAGTTTTACTTTAGATTAAGTACCTCGTACCTCTGATTAACCTTCATTAAGAACGATAAGTTTGTACACCCTTCTATAGTGAAAATGAAGACTTGGTCGTTCAGGTCCTTGGTAGGATAGTGTTTTGGAAGTCTCTATTTATCCAGCGCAATGGACCTATATCTATCCTATATTTCTTAACGTCGAACTTTAGTGAACACATTTAATTTTGTGAACTTCTCTGTAGTTTACAGAAAGGTTTGATATGGGTGTGCATATTCAGTAGATGGCGAAGAAGTTGCACCCACTAAGGGACATAGTGGTCAGCACAAGATTGTCAGCTAGAGAAGTCTATCCTTTAACGCTTCCAAACTCGCTGATGGATTTGACTGATTGATTGGATATGTACGATCGACAGAAAGTTGACCTCCTTACGAACATCGTAAATTGTGTTTCACAGATTTTTGTTCTTCGAACCAAAGCCAGCATACACATATGTACATACATATGTATATATCACTTCTTGGGACAAATCTATTTAAGATGCTAATTATGGTATAACCGCGGAGGAAATCCGTAAGAAGCTAAGTTATTGGTTACTTCTTTTGTCCCGGAACTGAATAAATTTTTTAACTTGACGAAGACTCTAAGTAGGATTCCAAAGAATTATGAGTTTTTTATCCTACATGCATCCTTGGAAAAAAAACTATGTTGAGGGCAACAAGCTACTTCAAGAAGTCGATTGACTTTAAGGAGTTGAAACAGTTCCGTACAAGCTTCAAATAGACGTAGTAGAAGAGAGTGGCAAACGCACCATATCATTTTTGGCATAAGGCCCCACGGTTTCAAAAAACGTGTGTCATTGTGGACTGCAAGAACTGCGGACTTATAGTCAATCTACAAGACAGAATTGATTCTTTTTACAAACAAAAGGACAATACCGGAATTCAAAATGCCATCAATTGAGAGGACTCAGCTAAAAGTTTCTGACTACGCCAAATACCTGGGAGTCATCCTAGATAGGAAACTAAACTGGAGCCTCAACATAAAGAAAAGGGCAAAGAAAGCAATGATAGCATATTATGCCTGCAACAGGATATTCCGCAAAACCTGGGGTGCAAGTCCTAAAATCATCATGTGGCTTTACACTGCGGTAGTAAGACCGATACTGACGTATGGCAACTTGGTCTTTTGGTAAGCGTAAAACGTAAAAAGCCACCAACCTTAAGATTATTACAAAATTTCAAAGAATGGCCTGCATTGGCACGACTGGGGCAATGAGAACCACTCCTACAATGGGGCTGGAAACAATACTCAACCTAAAATCCCTAGTCCTTTTTGTACAAGAATCCGCCGCAAGTAGTGCTCTTCGAATAAGCCAAACTAGAAGCTGGAAACCCAGTTTGATAGGGCACGCACAGATTCTACAGAAATATGCGGGCAATATTGTATGCACAGACTACATAACCCCCCATCTTGACTTTGCAAGACCATTTGGCACTTACTTTCCCAGTAGAGAAAAATGGCTAGAAAAACAACCACTAGTTCATGGATCAACGATACCCATCTACACAGATGGCTCCAAGATGGACAGCGGCGTTGGTCCAGGTTTCTTTTCCGAATTTCTCTCGTTGTCATAGGTTCTATAGTATGGGAGGTATAACCCCTATGGGCATCACATTGGATCTATGATCTAAGTGTGACGGGTGCAAGATTCTCTTCTCCCGTCAACCCATTAACCTAACCTAACCTAGCTGACAGTTTTGTCTGATTGAACAGTCCTACCACTAATAAGGTTGTTAAGAGCTAGCAGTTCAGCGATAGCGATCAGTCGTTTCCCTACATTAGTAAGACAACAACATCTGACAAGTCACCGTACATACGTATATCGTCTAGTTTCATTTAGTAACAATTCTAGAACTTTGTTTATAGCTTTCGCTTCCACATCATTGCAGATGCGGTAGAGAGATTCTTGTTACAACCTCATATCGATCGATTGATGGAAAATAGTCTAATGCTATCTCAAGAGCGCTATGAAGCTTCAACGGGCAACCTGCACAGTGGTGACGACATCGATGAGATCAACACCAACGGCAGGCCTGAGAACGATATTAAATCTTCCCCCACTAGACATATATTGCAAAAGTTTGGCACTGAAAATTTCATTAAGGAAAGCCAGCCTGTGGAAAAAAAACTCCAGACGGATCAAACCATGCATAGAATGCAACTGGGGACAGAAGTCCTAGTACAGGATAATGGGATGAGATGGGGTACAGAAGATGTCCAATGGGTCCAAAGTGGATGTCGATACTGGATCTGGTATCTACTGTACCTACCTTTATCCTTATACTTTATCTACCTCTCTATGCAGAAGCTTCGATAGGACTCAAGCTTATAAGAACATGTAAAATAAGGCTCGATGAACCTATTCCGGATTGTTGGGACAATTTCTGAATGTCTGCAGAAATGAAAGGAACTAGACAGACGCGTGGACTCTTGACCCTATATAGAGAAATAGGCATAGGTCGATTACAGCGATATTTGAAAAGATTTCACTCTCAGTCTGTTATGATAGATAAACTAAGGGTCACCATTTAGGCATTAGATATTGTACGATTTTAAAATATGTACATACGTCAAAGTTGTTTTCAAAATTGGCTAGCTTTTCGCCAAAGTGTTGAAATCTCTCAACTCCTTGCTAGATCTTTCTTTTTATTGTTCTCAAGTTGGTGAATTGTGTGCACAAACTTGACCTTTTACTCCTATGAACTCCAGTTAATCAAGAGCAAAGTCGGACTTCTGATACGCCTTCTTCGAAGAAACGAACTCCGCCACTTCAAGGCACTGATATGAATCTAAACTTTGAGAACAAATCCGGATTCTAATCAGTTCCGCGTTGTTCCCCATGTGGTATTTCTGATTTAGTACCAACTTTCAAGGCCCAAACTTTTGATTTTCACTCCCAGACCAACTCCCATAATCCAGATCGATGTACGTGACAATAAAAATGCAATTGTAGCACTTAACTAGGAGAAGAAAAAAAAAAAAAAACGCCAAACTGACTTGTGACTGTCAACAGTTTTTAACCTGTTCATGAACTCAGACCGCTTGCTACACTATGCCAAGCAGTACCTACCTGTCTGGAAGCTGGGATTTTACTCAATTTACGATTTACCTGAGTTGATAAGTGTAGTACTGCCGCCACTGCCGTACACTGATTGTGTCACCGGCAAGCGCCTGATTTTCTGGGATAGGCTCCTGCACCGCAATTACATTCATCTCCTTAGATGAAGTGTGTGTTGTGTTTTTTTTTTTTTGGTTCGTTGTCGCCTGTCTAAACTGGAAGTGAAGTGGTGATTTCTTCACCAAAATCTCGCGACATCAACTCTGAAAGCTAAAATGTCAACTAGCGGCACACAGACATTTTAACCTTAATTTTCGAAATTTTTTTTTTGTTTTTTTTTTTTTGCTTGTTTTATCGCAAGGCATTGACTTACATTGTTGTTATTGTAGTTGGAGTTGTGCCACTGATTTTTGTCAACAAAGTGTTTGGTTTGCCGCTTGGCATGGTGTGGAACTAGTTTGCGAGATGATTTTGACATTAAGTCAGTTAATTTGGCAATAGGTTGGAGGGCTAAAGAGCCTTTGGTAAATATAATTGGTTGCCAGTCGAAGGAGTGGCACCACGGAGATAACTCTATTGAATGGAAAAAAGGGTTGGAATGGCTTCTGGTAAATGGAAGCTGATTAGATTTTGTTGCATTTTATTGGATGCATCTAGATAGCCTTAGATGAACTGAATAAAAATATTTCTTTATTAAATTGCCTACAAGAAAAATTTATTTTATTTTAGAAGCTGTTCCTGCATTGAGACTTGATGCCCTTTAATGACAACAATATTATATAATAATGAGTTTATGTAT
This sequence comes from Xylota sylvarum, assembly GCA_905220385.1. NCBI lineage: Eukaryota > Metazoa > Arthropoda > Insecta > Diptera > Syrphidae > Xylota > Xylota sylvarum. The sequence continues at coordinate 52,820,811 of LR999960.1, read as the reverse complement.
GTGTTAAAGAGTGTGGGTCTGTGGAAACCTACCTAAGGCTCACCCGGTTTGTAATCAGATTTATGCACTGTATGTGCTTCACTATCTACTTTAAAGCCAGGTGTGACACCATTCAGTGCATTGATCTTTACAAAGGGGTGACCGATGATTGTGCTGTCTTTAAATATTCATTAATTAGTATCATTCCGAACATGACCCGGTTTCCAGCAAGAAAATTTCTTCAAACTGTTGCCTAGAATTAGCACGAAACCACTTCATCGAAGAAGTCAATCCAACTTGTCGGATATACACTAGTGATCTTATCGAGTCGTGCTAAAAGTATTCACGGCGATTTATTGCCAAAGAAAAATATTCTTAAAAAAAAAAATGCTAGGTAGAAGGACATTAAATAATAAGTGACTATGGGTATGGTTTTCTGATGTCTTCGTTCAGCCATTAACGCCCTAGGTCATTTCACTTCACGGTGCATAGCTCGAATGAACCCGCTTAAGTCTGCACTAATGTAACTGCCAATGAACTACTAAGACAGTTCTGCGATCTATCGTTAAATTTTCTGTGAAGTTTCTCAATATAAACCTCTTTCAGCAAAGGGCACATTTAATGACCTCCTGGACTCACTCCACAAATGAGGCACCGTGGCTCGAGTGTGAGTTCGAAGTTCGATACCCAAGTTTAGTTTTCATTTTACATGGTTCCACCTCTCTCGAGCGTCTGACAAACATCACAGATGATAACGATCATAAAAAAACATTCTCAAATAAAAATTGCCCTTCGGACATTGCATCCCTTACATTCCAGTATGGATCCATCGCGACAAGTATTTGAGTGATGTATCCCATTCTCATCGCATCCTATCATTTAGATGAGTTAGTGTGGTGAACTCTGAGACTTCGACATATTCGGAGCTCAGGCCGATAAAGATTTCCAACAATAAGTCAAATTTTTGAATAAAGAGATGGTGGCGGGTGAGCCCTTATTGGGCCAACGACAGTGCTCGCATCCCGAAGCGGGTTACTGACATCGGTTTAAAACCGGCCACTCGCCTTAAGGGTTTTCAAAGAAATGGATTTGGGCCTCCAGGTTGGGGTTTGTGCCATCGAGGTAACTTCCTTACCTTACGTAAAAAAAACTAGTTATGCGAGAGGTACCAGCCTCGGTTAACAAGGGACCTCCTCATTTATTATTTCAACCCGGAATGTTCACGGACTATGAATTGATAGTATGCACCTGAAACGTACGTATACTGTACACTCCTGGTGCTATTCAAAAACTTGAATCTGTTCTGATGCGCTACGAGGCAGATATTACCGCAATCCAGGAAATACGATGGAAAGGATCAGTTAAACAGAAAAATTGCTATATTTATTAAAGCTGCCACAAAAGACTCTACCTCTTAGGATGTGGATTTGTTGTAGAAAATTGGCTAAACTCAATGATAATTGACTTTACGCCATTCCGCGATCACAGGTAGGCGAATCCACATCAAGGCAGCATTCCAAAACATCAACATAATATGTTCATGCGCCCCTACCGATGTAGCTAAAGATTCTATCATGGAAGAGTCGGAGTCTTTGACGGAGCCCACGGATGCTGTCTGGAGTATGATGCCAAAATCATACTCGGGGACCTCAATGCCTAAATCGGTAAGGAAAACGTCTTCGGCGGGTTAGACGGAAAGCACAGTCTTCACGATACAACAGACAACGGCGTGCGACTAATCGATTTTGCAGCAGCTCGTAATACGGTGATAATAGCACTAGGTTTCCAAGACTACGAATCTACACAGCAACCTGTAGCTCTCCAGATGACTGAACCGCCAACCAAATCGACCACGTGCTAATAGATACGGGGCACGCATCCAATATTTTGAATGTTCAAACCTTCAGAGGGGCATACGTCGACTCTGACCATTTTTTTATTGCAGCCAAATTCAGAGCTCGACTATCCAACGGGAAGAAGCTGCAAAAAGCCCAGAAAAACGTTGGAAGCCTTAGCACGACTGGAGTAGCTAGAGCCTACAGAGAGCGCCTGAGCGAGAGACTCTCCACTGTGCATTCACCATCCACTATCACCAACAATTTGTGGAACCAGTTTTGCGACATCACCAAAGAAGTAGCCGAGACCACCATAGGCTACCAGCTACCACCCAAAATGAAGCCTTGGTATGATGATGATATTTTCAAACATGGTGGTGATGCTTTGGTAGGGTGCATCCACCAAATCATCAACCAAGTATGGGTGGATGAAGCCATGCCCGATGACTGGACTATCACCTATGTATGCCACATTCTCAAGAAAGGTGATCATATATCTTATAAGAACTATCGAGGTGCATCCCTTCTTAAAGTCGCATATAAAATCCTATCCAACGTACTGTGTGAACGTTTGAAGCCTTTCCGAGCAGATCGACGATCAACCAAATTTTCACACTAAGGCAGATCTTGGAAAAGACGAACGAATTTCAAGTCGAAACTCACTATCTATTTATCGACTTCAAAGCCGCATATGATAGCATTCGTCGTTTTGAGCTCTACAAGGCGATGACCCAATTCGGGATCCAGGTAAACTGATCCTTCTATACCACGTGATGCCGTAAAATACGCGTTGCAAAGTGTAATTCGGAAAAAGCTCCTCCGAACTATTCCAAACATGTACCGGATCTCGGCAAGGAGATGCGCTATCATGTGACTTTTTCTATCTTGTGCTGGAACAGATAGTACGCAGGGCAGGTGTGAACACGGAAGGCACTATCTTTGACAAATCTGTCCAGCTGCTGGGATACGCAGACAACATCGATATCATTGGTCGCTCCCAACGCACCATCTTAGACGCTTTTACGTCAATTGAAGAACAGGCGCCTTTAAGTGAATGAGGACAAAATCAAGTACATGTCATGTCAACAAAGAATCAAGCATCTATCCACCGCCTAGGACACTGTTGTCAAAACCAAGTTCGAAGTGGTTAAGGAGTTTACCTATACCTACCATCTTAGTGGAGATTCGACGAAGATTTACGCTAGAAAACCGCTGCTACTTTGGTTTGGCGAAACAAATGGATTCAAAACTCCTAACTCGGAAGATGAAATGTATGCTGTACAAAACTTTGATCCTGCCAGTTCTGCTGTATGGAGCCGAGTGTTGGACGATAAGCAGGAAAGCAGAAGAGATATTGAATACTTTCGAGAGAAAAATTCTTCGTCGAACAGGGCGAACGGAGGAAAAGATACAACCGTGAACTCTATAAGCTGTACCAAGATGTGGATGCAGTCCAAAAAGCCAAATCACAATAGCTCGGCCACATCGAGCAAATGGACAATAATACTTCAGCAAAGAGGATCTTCGAATCACAGCCCCAAGGTTAGAGACGACAAGGAAGACCGAAATTTCCGTTTTAAGGATCAAGCTATCGCGGATGCCAGAGCGCTTCATTTAGACAACTGGAACCAGCGTGCCCGGGATCGAAGAGAGTGGAAGGCACGGGTTGGGTTGATTGGTTGTTACTTACATTAAGTAAGTAAGTAAGTGAAGGTTGTATCAGAGGGGATTGTGAACTCTTTCTGAAAGAGTTGAACTCTGCTACCAGCAGTGGTGGGACAAATTATACTTTCGGATAGATATATTCAATGACCAATAAGGAAGTCAGTCAAGCTAGTTTGATTATTATTATTATGGGAGCTTCCACTCTAACTAATTTTATTTAAGTATCGTTCATAACCAACATGAATCCTGAGATTGAATGGAAAGTGGCGAATTCCCCTGGTCCATCTATCCTTGGCCTCAATAGGCGAATATAAAGCAAACAATTTTTTCTTACAGGATACATATATACATACATCTTCCCAGACAACACCCGTAATGGATACACAGCATAAAACAATTGAATGAAGCCCAAGTCGTCTACACCGACATACAAACATCCAAATTATGCATATACATAGGTACATATTCAACTACACATCCCAAAAGCAGTAAAATAAGATTCCTCCTTCAGCTACCAGGAGTATTTTCTGCTTCATCCTCATTCATGACACCAGAAATCAATAAAGTTACGTAACCTAAAAACCCACCCTCTTTTATCCCAAAAACCACCCCTGACTCGACTTGAAACAAACACAATTCTTCTTTCATTCACACTTTACATCCGCCGTCGCCGCTAAATTTCATTGACCTCTGAGAACCCGAGGAAACCATGAGAGACAAACAATTTGACCTCGATTCAACATTACAACCAGGAGCACAGCAGAATAGCGACGAAACCTCAATGTATGTAACATACAATCTCCAAAAATGTTATCTTTTACAGTTCAAGTTAAAGGACAAGGTCGTGTGTGTGTGTTGAAAACATTTTTTAAAAACCTACCTGTGGACGCTTTCAAGGAAATCTGGAACCGGCAAGCAGTATTTTCAAACACAAATCGGCATTTGCAATTCGCTGATAAAAGTATTTGACAAAATTGCTACCGCATTCCGCACACTTTTAGCGTCAATCAATCATCCAAGAAGTCCCTGAAATCAAAAAGAAAAAGCATTCTCCCGACCAGGCGTCCAGGATTCACAGCAATATGAATTTTCGTTACACGTGCCGATGGTATTTCAAGAAAACACCAGCCAGCCGCCCTTATTCATACGAAAAGGATGTATACTATCTGCCAGCAGAATATAACATAACATCTGGTCTATGGGATAAAGAGAGACATTTTAGGGGTTGAATGTCCTTTTTACCCGCTGTGCTTGTGAGAACGTTCCCCTTTCCACAAAGAACAGAACACTTCGATTCGTTTGATTTCAACTGCGCATATCCTGTTGTGTTCAACGCACACACAGCAGGACATCGTTGTTAGGTGGATTTTCCATCAACTAACTGAATCTGATGTGCGCCTGATACGTGAAGGCGCCAAAATTCACAAATTTTTACTCCGACGACAAGGATGGCGCTAATTTTTATCCAGGAATTTCATTCATACCGCCGCCGAGAGGATTCTAGTTGGTTAGTGCTTTGCTCCTAATTGACCCGCCATCGTTTCCGGTCATTAATGTGTCATGAAGCTATTCCTGTTATCCTTTTCCTATTAGGTTTGGGATAATCCAGTTAGTGCGCTCTGTTTGTAGGATGTCGTCCTTTAAGCCGGGGCGAATCACCATTAAAAACCCATTTAGAGAGATTTTTATTTTGAATTGCACCAGGGCGCCAGCGACCAGCAGCAAGGATATTCTTCAGAAGGATGCTACAATGATAAGGGAATCAATGAAAATGGAGTTTGCGCATTGCGACGAACTGATATGGCAAGTGAGAAGGATGCTGTGGAGTACGAATATTCCTGTTGCTTTTCGGGAAACTGGGTGTAGATAGATGTATGAATCACGTCCTTGGCAACTAGGAAATCGGGGTATTCGCTAGCTGTTATCATTCAGCTGACCCGGTTTTCAGAAATGACTGCGTAGAAACATTTTCGTTTGTTGGGAGCGGGAAAAAAAAGGAAAATCAACTGAATTCCCGATGAGTAGGAGCTGTTTTTTGTTTCTTTTGCTTTTTCTTTGGTTGGTTATCAACGCTGTCGTCATGATTTGACGTTACAACGTCTTTCGCGGTGGGTTTCACAGAGTTTTAATAAACTCCTTATCAGTAGGTCACCCGGTTTTCAGAAAAACGTAGAAGGCTACATTATTCATTTTGAGGATACAGAAAATCTATACGAATAGGGAAGGATGGATATCCCCTGTGGGGGAGGGTATGTTTCAGTGATGATGTCTTTTTTTTTTCTCTTATCAACTTGACTTTTAATTTGGAATAATCAGGGTGGTGATGGGTGAAAGGAAAGCTATTGATAATTTGTTTGTTTGGCTTTTCGAGTTATGAAGAGAACTTTCGTTTGTTGTGGAGGATAGTTCGCACTTTAAGCTGTAGATATAGAGCTGTAGATAGATAAATGTATATCTTATGATTGCATTTTATGTACAGCATTTGAAAATGATGAATGAATCAATGAAGCAATGAATGAATGAATGAATGAATGATAGAATAAGTGAATCAATGAATGAATGAATGAATAAAGGAATGAATGAATAAATGAATGAATGAATGAATGAATAGATAAATGAATGAATGAATGAAGGGATACATGAATAAATGAATGAATAAATGAATGAATGGATGAATAAAAGAATGAAAGAATGAATAAATAAGTGAATGAATGAATAAATTACCAAATGAATGAATGAATGAACGTATGAACGAATGAATGTATGAATGAATGAATGAATGTATAAATGAATAACTGAACGATTGAATGAAAGAATGAATGAATCGATTCAGTCATTCTTAGAGTTCCAGGAATATTTCTTTGGCTTGGCACCCGACAAAAGTGAATGTAGAACTTCTCTGTAATCTCTGAGAGATGAAGAGTGACGAAAGAGCATGATTATAAAAATTTGATTGCCATTTGGCTATGAGTGAAAATACATACAACTAGATGCTTCCAAGGGACAAAACAGTACTTTGTCGTCGTAACACTTGACGTTAAGAACGCGTTCATTGCGGCCTACTGAAGCCGTGTAGTAAGAGCCCTGAATGACCTGCAGGTATCAAACTATCTACTACGTATAATAGTCAAGGAAGGCAGTTCCTCAAGGGTGCAAAAACATGCTAAAAAGTACTAAGAGGCCGAAGGGAGTGGATATCATTGTATATGCTGATGATATTGCTCTTGTAGTAGTTGCCAAACCACTAGAGGAAGTGACAAGAAACTACAACCAAACTATCGCGAATCGAGAACCTATGGCTACAAACAACAGGATTGGAACTAGCGGACCACTGCGCAGAACTAAAGCCGTTCTCATAAGCAGCCGTAAAAAGTGGAACGCGTAACCATGCGTGAGTGAGGGTATCATTGGATCGAAGCTGTACATCAAGTATCTGGGAGACTCAGCTTCAGAGACCACCAAACGTACGGAGACGAAAAACCCTCCCGGGCAATAGGGACGTTATGTTAATTAATGCCAAATACAGGAGGACCGAGGCAGTCGATGAGAAACCTTCTTACAACTGTGAGAAAGCCAATACTATTGTCAGCAACGTACCGTGAGTCGTCCATGGAACATCACAACCAAAGGGCGATGAACATATGAATTGAAACCTAACGTTGATGAATGAATTAATAGAAAGCTAAACTAAATGCTTCCGAGAGTATCTCCGCAAGTACAAGTATGCGGATAACTCATTCTGCCAGCAGTGTGATGGAGCAATGCAGAACGCAGAGCATTTGCTGAAGGAATACCAAAAGTACACTAGCGCTAGAAACATCTCGTAAAGAAAAATTGGCTGCCAAGTGACCCCAAGAAGCCGGATCACAATTATGTTGGCGACAATAAAAGGCTGTGAGATTGCAAATGAAGTTATCACGAATATGATGCAGAAACAGCGCATAAATAACCGATCAGCGAGAAACGTTGAATATGTTAGCTCTGTCAACTAAGAAAGAAGAGACGAAATGTCAAACCTGCCTCTGCGAAGAAATGCCTTGACTGGCGGTGCCGCAGGGATAAACAGGACATAGCAATAGAAGGAATTTTGTAGCACGTAGACATGCAGGAGCATGGAGTCCATAAGTATCCATAAGGGATTTTGACCCCTACCTGCAACACAAAAAAAAAAGGCTTCCTAGATGGCCATAATTTCGAAAGATTTTTAGAGAAGACACTACAATCCACCCCGCCTTAAGTCTTGTAGGAGTCTGTGTAGAAGTAAACTTACTGAACTATTATCCAAGGTAGCATCAGTGTCCCATTTACTGCGAGCAGGGATGCTCATTCGGAAGTTGCAGTCAAATTTTTATTTCAGTGGAGTGTAGTCGATGTTATTGAAATTATAATACTGCCCCGATCCACTACGTTCCACATCATTGGTTGATTCAGTATAGTACACATATATTTAACTTGGAGCTATCATATGTTAGACCCTTTTCTCTCGAAGGGAAAACTCTACAATATCGACTAACCACCAAGGTTTGGTCAGACATTACTTGTATCTACCTTACATCTACAAAAAGTTATCAGACAACAGACAAATTGTAGGAGTTCTTCATTCTCAAGACTCAGTTCTCAATCTTTTTGAAAATAATGTCATTCGGTCGGCGCTTCGTTGTTTTTAAAGAAACTATCTTCCACGTCAACTTTGAATCATCTTTCAAGACGAAAACAAACTATCCTTTGTCTACCACTGGGTGGCCTGGAACCTTGAATTTAAACACAACATCATATATCCCACATTATGGTCTATCTTACATCTAAAACAAGTTAATAGTCTGTAATACACTTGTTGACATGTTAACCTGTCAATTGAGCGCTCCCCCTCGAACAATGGGTGTGCCAAGCAACACCTGAGAACTCCATAATCAATGTTCGTCGGCCAGCTATTGCAACATAGACGGAGACGGAAAAAGAAAGACCCAAACACAAGCTGTCTTCGTCCAGAGACAAAAAAACACAGAACGAAGCACACTCGGGGTCAGAACAATTAAGGTCTGTGTTACCTCCTCCGCAGAAATGGATGCTAGGCATGATCACCATGTCAATACCTGGCGCCAAGTGTGCATTCATCGTTGACAACAACTACAACGAAAACGACGACGACGACGACGACGACGACAACAACAACGACGACTCCATCTTAGCCAGTGAATTGACTCCTGCAGCCCTCGGGGGTCCCCCTGCAAAAATCAATTGGCGCGTAAATCGCTTAAACAAACGCTGAGTCATTCCCCAGGCGGCGCGGCGGTTGCTCCGGTACTGCATTTCGTATTCTACCATTACGCCGCCCACATATTTTGGAAAGGGGGGCGCCTATATGCCCCTCGAGTTCGAATTCAAACTAATTTATGAATTCGAAATCTATGCTCACGGTAATTATTCATTTACCAGGGGAGGTACCCCCCGTAGGGGTCCACCGAAGCCCGAACGGGGTGTGGGCTTTGTGCGCCGTACTACCGTCATCCGCCGAGAGTGCTCCTCGAACTATTAATTTATGGAACATTAGTGCGGTTGTTAAGTGCCACAGCAGTGTTGTTGTGACAATCCAAGTGGTCGATAAATTAATTCAGTGATTTTTTTGTTGTTGTTGTTGCCACTAATTCGAAAGCTGACATGGGCACACTGAGCTGCTCCGACTGTCAGTCGAGGACAAGGGCTTCAGGGAGAGCTAGCTTCTCCCAATCACTGGCAAACAATCAAACGTGTAGTGGCCAATTGCAGTGGAAATCTGAAGAAATCACGCTGCACGCCGCGGTGAGGGGCACCCTTACCCGCCCTCTAACGTGATAATAAAGTGCAAATAATACACTTTACGGAGAGATATGGGCGAGATATGCCCGTCATTATCTCTGGGTGCCGACTGTGTCGGTGGCGCGGCGGCGGCGGCGGCGGCTTCGACGGTGCAATGGAAATGCACCTGACTCTGGAGGTATTTGCACGATTTGCTGGAATTCGCTGTACTTTCTGAGGTTTCCTGAGCTGGGTGCTGCTGAAGTAATTTTCTCGTTTGGCAGTGATTTGCACCAGCACCATGGTTCGGTAACAACAAGCGGCAGCTCAGCAACGTTGGGCAATTACTTGAACCAATTTCAACCTTTAGCCTGAAGTTCAATACTAAAAGTATCTTTGAGATTTTTTTTTCGTTTTTTTTTTTTTTTTTCCTTTTTCTTTCCTTGACGGTTCTTGGGTGATGTGAGGAGGTTTTTTGCGGTTTAACCGACATCAGAGGAGGTAGAATGTGAGTTTGATTGGGACCCGATGATGGAAAGGAAATCCATGTGAACTTTTCCGTTCTTTTGCATATAGCACTGGTGGTTGGTGGTAGTGTCGGTTGCGGCTGCAAGGTGTTGAGGTTGAACTTTGTGGCGGTGTGGTAGGTAGGACATGAAGTTCATGATTGTGGGGCACATTTGCGTAAGGTGTTGAGTAATTGGACCTAAAGGTGGTTTATTGTGTTCAGCTTTTCGTTGTGTATGTTACCTGAATCGTGGCATTTCGGTGATTTTAAATTTGGCTTGGGAAAATCAGAAAATGATACGATTTCGTAATGCAGGCCTCGGGAAGCAGTTTGAAATCATTGAAAACTAAGTGGTAAATGATGGGGCTGTTCAGTTGATAGTGGTGGCGACGTACATTATCCACTTTAGGTCGGTATTCTCATAGGCCTGTATGGAATATATGTACATATGTACGCTTGAAGGGATAGTCATAATCTCATTCACCACCACAAGGTATAGTTCTGTATTTTAAGGTAAGATCTTCATTTTCACACACAGTGTCATAATCTTTTGCACAATTTATCATCTCTATAGCTCGGTAGGTTTCAATTACATAAAGATTCACAATTTCGCACTTGTTGATGCAGTAGTTCTTCGCGAAAGTCCTGGAGAGCATGCTACGTGCAAAGGAAGTGTTGTAGGGATTTTTCATCTTGTTCGTCCAGATTCTACAGAAGTCATTTGGACATGACGTGACTGTCACTGATGGAGTGCAGTGTAAGAATACCTTTTCAGTATGATAAGACAGTTTGAGTAGGTACTTCTACGTCTACCCCAGATCTATCTGGTAATACAAGGCACGTAGTTTCGACTTCCCATAAGCGGTTGGACAAGCTAATGAACCCGTTTAACAGTAGCAAAGGGTATACCGGGATTACCTTGTCCGGTAATATCGATAAACTAGCACTTTACCTGGTGAGCTCGTCTGCCCTGCAATTTTGTGGACTGTGTCTGTTTACACGTCTTGTTAAAAGAATTGCGACAATTTAGGGTAATTTTTAGGTTGAAGTTGACAGATACGAGGGGTTTCATCGTGACTGGACAATCAGTAAAAATTGTAAATATAAGGTGGGCCTTCAATTCAAATGATTCCCCCGGCTAGCTTGACAATAAGCCATCCTGTCAACCGAATTTTTTAATACTTTTTCGATGGTTTTGGCTCCTATTTCACGAATAGCTTGACCAATATTGTGTCTGAATTGTTTCTGGATGGTTCGGATAGTATCGATCTTTAATGGCGCGACACAAAAAAAAAGTCCAATGGCGTCAAATCGCAGCTCGCTGATAGCCAAGCAACATCACTAAAACGACTGATTACACTTTGTGTGCAATAAATCGCTTATTGGGCGGGTTGTGTGGCACCTAGACCCATCTTGCTAAAACCATAGTTAGCCCAAGTCCAAATCCTCAATTTCTGATAAAAAAAAAAGTCGGTTATCATGTCTCAGTAGCGCTTTCCATTGACTAGCTGCAGTTGGTGCATTGTTTCGACCGAAATTTCTTTTCAAAATTCGCGCTGTTTCGGCAACACAGCATCCACGTTGGAAGTAACTTTGCAACTTTGTATTTTTCAACGTTACGTAGCATAAATCGAACCATTTCGTACCGTTTCGCAATATAATACTGAGTTTCTGTCAATTAATTGAGCGCTTACGAGCTGTCAGTGTCAGAATAACTTGTAATTCAAAAAGAAACCAACAGATGGACAACCCTATACTTTAGTTACGACTAAGCTTCATTTATCTCCATAATCTTCACCTGAAAGAAGCTACAATAAATGGAAAGACTGAAGGAGTAGCTCATGTACATATGTGATGGTCGTTAGAGAAAATATCTCATCCACTCTCGATTCTGTTTATGGTTCATTTATAGAAAAACAAAAAACATTTGGATCCTTATTGTGCGCCAAGTTTCTACTCCTAGTCGAGATGGGCCAAGATGGTAGCTTGCCACATAGACGTAATTCTTTGTTTTAGAATAGGGCAGTATGTAACTCGTGACTGCAATCTCCATCTACTTCGTAGTGCTTTCTTTTAGGAGTACCGAGCTGTAGTGACTTTCTTTACAAGCTCCTGCCAGGAATAAGACCTAAGTACTTGTTCTTATCTTCGAGTGTTAGACTTGTGCTACATAGTATTGAGGTTATTCATGCTGAGGTAGTTCCATGCTGAGAGGCTTACAGCATTTTTAGATTGAAGCTACACCGACTATAAGAGTCTATCAGTTTCGCCAGAGTCTTAAGATTTCAGAAAAAATTACGAAGGAGTTATGGGTCTGAGATCTTGGATATACATGCAAACGTTTACCTGGCTTTGATATAAAACTGTTCAATATTTATGGATGGGAACCAAATCCGGACAACTTCTAAGGATTATACATATATGTAGTTAACCAGGGCAGAATAAGGTTCACATTTTCCTTAATTTCAGCGGGAATTATACCGACAAGAGGGATCGACTAATGTATATTGCTTCAAGCTAGGTTAGGTTAGGTTAAGAAGAGGTTTGTGACAGAAAAACTCATCACGTCCATTCGAAGACCTAAAGGCCCATTGTAAATCCCCTTTTAAAAATATTGATAAAATGAGATCTAAAATCATTCCAATAAACCAAAACCTATCGCGTTACTGGTTGGACTGGGAACCAGTTGATGCTCTTGATGACGTGGAGGAGATCCGATATTTGGAAGTCTGCTACTCTGCGGTGCTTGCGAGCCTAGAGAGCGAAGGCATTCTTGGTAAGCGTTACAGTAGCAAAGCAAATGATGGATTGACTCCACCTCTTCTCCATTTATGGAGCATGATTCCGATAGCGCAGTGTCCTGTGATTAAACCAGTAAGGATACGGATAGAGAATCGATTTAGTGCCAGAAGGATCTTTGTTTTCTTTTTATCAAATTTCGGCCATAACGTGTGAGAGGTGACACAGTCCTTCCTAGATAACCAGGACGAGTTGGTCTCTTTCTCTATTATGCCGTCAATTATACTATATAATTACAATCGGTGGCAGTATGGATGTGTCCACTGTTCACTGATGTTCATTTCCGAGCCTATTCTTGCCAGAGCATTTGCCTTCTAGTTACCTTCAATATTGCTATGTCCGGGAACTCAACAGAGTTTGACCGAATGGTGCCCAATCGTGAAGAGTGTATTACGGCATTTAATCGAGTTTAGACTTGCTTGTCTTTCAACGAAGATGACTATATCCGACGGGGGAAGGTGACTATCTTCTATGCATCTAGCATTATTGCCAGGATATCAGCTTGGAATACACTACATGTTTGTTGCTGTTTTTGCAGTGCTTCCGAGTAAAATCCTGCTCCCGTGCCTATCTCCATATTTGAGCCATCCGTGTAGAACTGTGATCCCTAGATCGCTGTCTATTGTTGTACTCCCACTCTGCTCGGCTTGGGAATAGGATTGGGATATCAAAATTGAAGTCGTTGTAGGGGACTATATAATCCGATGTGGCTGTGAACCATTCGGAGTTCTATTTCCTACCCATTGTCTTGGTCTTAGTGGTCTCTTTCCACAGGTTGGAGCCTCTCAATCTGCGAGCTCCTTTCGTGACAGAACCTTTGATGAACAAGTCCAGGGGAAGGATATAAGGAATCGTATCCAAGCTTGCTTGCGGCGCGCTTTTCACAACTCTAGTGCTGCTGCGAAGCTTTGCACTCTGTAGAGTTCTTTCATATAGCTCTTTGTACCAGTTTCTGTCTACCAGACTAAGGACCCATAGGAGATGATGGGTCTGATGATTGCTTTGTATATCTAGTGATGTATACCTTCTGCCAAAGGCCCTCTTATTGGCATTCAGTCCTTTCTTTGTCCTTTCTTCAACATTTCGTTTTCAGGTTAACTTGGAGTCTAGAATGACGCCGAGATATTTCCTCTCAGATGAGAGAATTATAGTGCTGCCAGCTAACTTTGGTAATGTGATCAGGTATCTTTCTTCTCCCAGTGAACAGTTTTCCCAGTCCCAGATACACCGAACCATCAAATCAGTATCTTCCTGTTCAAAATTTTTTTCAAAACTCTTCTCTAGCTCTATTCTATTCGTTTTTATAAAAAGAACAAAACCAATTCATTTTATTATTTTAATGAAAACTTTTCCCAGAGATTGATGCTGTTGAAAAAAAAATCAATCTCAATCTCAATTTCAATCGCAATTTAAGGCGAATAACCTTCAACGGGTTTATTACCTTCACGTTCTCTACAACCACCGTGCAGCACCAAAGTGCTACCATTTAACGCAATATAGTAAAACTCTTCTTTTGTGTTTTTTTTTTGTTAAATTCAAAAACAGAAAATTCCGTTGTTTTGATAAACGAGGAAAAAAAAAACACGGATTTTTTAACAGTTTATTGACACCACAATTTAATACGCATTGCGAATCAGTGGCTATCAATCGAGATCACGACCACAAGGCAGCGTAACCCTGTAGCCATGGGGGTCTATGAACGTATCACACGAAACACCTCAGTATGGCACCCTGTCATTCTCCGATCCACGCACATATTATTCTATTTCAAATATTTGAATACCTAACGTATTCCGGGCTGAAAAGATCTTTCCGTGTAGCGAAATAAAGCCGCCAAAGTCCTTGAAATAGTTCGTCGACTGTGGTGTTGTTTTCGTGCGATTTGCGAAATTTACGCAATTTTTGAGGGCGTCCCAGGGGTGTTTGTTTGGCTTGGCTTCGTTAGAATTATTTTGAATTTTTACAGCAGCATTACAAATTCATGTATAGGTACGTAGGTACGCACCAGGAGATGATGGGGTGGCGTGCAGGGGGTAGATACTCGATTTTATTTGTTTTTATTGAATAAAACATGCGTTCGCCCCCCTACAACGAGAGGGAATTTTCGTTCGCGTGTGTGTTAAATAAGACGTCAGCAGTACGAAGTGTATTCGGCTGCTTTTTTCCAATTGGATTTGTTTTGCAGAATATAAAATGGAGTGAATTTCCTTTTCCTCATATTCGTGCTGTTGGATTTTATGGTTATCGTAGACATACACCCGGTAGATTCGATGTATTTCGTGCAGTTGATTTTGTAATCCATGTGGTTTGTGGCAATGCTAATGTGATTCTGTGGAAATGAGAGGTAGATGGCGTTGATGAAAATTTAGTTGATTTTGAATTCGTGATGTTTTGTCTGAGACCGTTTACTACATTGATGGTGAATCACATAAGTGACAACTTTTAAAAAATCATAACAACTTTATAACTACTACTCGTGGCGCCGTGGATCACTGGATCAAGGGGCACGCCACAAGGAGGAGTCCTTTCCCCACTGCTTTGGCTCCTTACCGTCAACAAAATCCTAAGAATCTTCACAGTAACTTAGTAATACTGATTAAAGGTAAATTCTTGCCAACAATCAGTGAACTAATGGAATCTGCTCTCAAAGTGCTCTTTACGTGCTCTAAACAGAACGGTTTGGGGGTCAATCCTCAGAAAACTGAACTTGTCTTGTTCACTAGGAGAAGAAAGATACCCGACTTCACATTACCAAAGCTAGATGGCATCACGATAATTGTCTCATCTGAGGCGAAATATCTTGGCGTCATTCTAAATTCCAAGTTATCCTGGAAAAGGAATGTTGAAGAAAAGACAAAGAAAGGAATGAATGCTCTATATGCTTGTAAGAGGGCCTTTGGGAGAAGGTGGGGATTGCAACCGCGCATCATTCACTGGATGTACAAAGCAATTATCAGGCCCATCATCTCATATAGATCCTTAGTGTGGTGGACAGCTACGAGTACAAAGAGCTATATGAAAGAACTGTAGAAAGTGCAAAGGTTTGCAGCACTCTACACCACTGGAGTTGTGAGAAGCGCGCCGCAAGCGGGTTTGGATATAATTCTTCATATTCTCCCCCTCGACTTGTTCATTAAAGGCTCTGCCACGAAAAGAGCTTTCAGACTGAAAGAATCCAAACTGTGGAAAGAGACCACCTATGGACATGCGGTAATATTAAACGCTACAAAGACAATGGGCAGGAAATATAACTCCGAATGCTTCACAGCCACATCGGATTACATAGTCCCCTACAACGACTTCAATTTTGATATCCCAATCCTAGTCCCAAGCCGAGCAGAGTGGGAGTCCAATAGTATAGACAACGATCTAGGGATCACAGTATACACAGATGGCTCAAATATGGAGAAAGGTACTGGAGCAGGATTTTACTCGGAAGTACTGCAAAAACAGCAAAAAGCATGTAGTGTATTCCAAGCTGAAACCCCAATCATGCTAGATGCATGGAAGATAGTCACCTTTCCCCGTCGGATATAACCATCTTCGTTGACAGTCAAGCAGCTCTAAAATCGATTAAATCTAATACAATTAAATCAAGGGCAGTTAGGAACTGTCGTAATGCACTGATCACGATTAGACACCATTCGGTCAAACTCTGCTGAGTTCCCGGACATAGCAATATTGAAGGTAATGAGAAGGTAGCCGCTTTGGCAAGAATGGGGTCGGAAATGAACATCAGTGAAGTGGACCATACTGCCACCGATTGGATTTGTATAGCATAACTGATGGCATAATAGAGAAAGAGACCATCTTTGAGGACAGAGGACTGTGCCACCTCTCCCACGTTATGGCCGAAATTAGATAAAAAGATAACAAAGAGCCTTCTGGCACTAAATCGATCCTATATCCGCATCCTTACTGGTATAATCACATTACACTGCGCCATCGGAGTCATGCTCCGTAAATGGGGAGTGGAGTCCAACGACCTATGTAGAAGCTGCGGAGATGAGGAAGAGGTGGAGTCAATCCATTATCTGCTTTGCTACTGCCCCGCTTTGCAAGAACGACGCCTTCGCACTCTAGGTTCTAGGCTCTTCGCAGGCACCGCAGAGGTAGCAGGCTTCCAGATATCGGATCTTCTTCACTTTATCAAAAGCACCAACTTGTTCCTAACCCAACCAGCGACGCGATAGGTTTCTTGTATTTTGTTGTTCTCACTCCATCTATATTTTAATAGGGAATTCACAATGGACCTTTAGGTCTCCGAGTGGACGTGATGAGTTTCTATCCGTTACACACTCCTTCTTTAACCTAACCTAAGATACTTCTTATAAATACACCTCAACAGCCAGGTCACATGAATGTAGTGCTACTTGGATTCTTTAACAAAATCGCCATCGCTACCGATGACCTTATTACATATTAAGGATAGTTTCGTCGTAGCTTTACAAGGGTTTCAAGAATTTCATTCCAATTTTTATTTGAGTGTTTTATTGTTGATTTGTGCTTCATATTTAACCAAATGTTGCGTGCATACAAAGGACCTTCAAAACCAAGAAAGATGCGCGTCTCGCCTACACCCCTGATCATTTTGTTACCAACTCAGACAGGGCAGACATTCCTATCTCTTCCTACGGCAATCCTTGTCCTTGTCCTTCCTACGGCAATGATTGTGGACCATGGAAGGTGCTTGCACGGGTGGCTATTAGTCCATAGTGATTCTCTATTGACTGTGGTACCATATCTAGTCTGGTTGCGATTCGGTTGGTCATGTTCCCGATTGGGACTTGTACCAGTTTCTCCAGTTCTCGAAAGTCTGTTCCCAGTCACATAGTAGGTACGGGATCGTTTTAGTTTCTTTTATATCATGACAGCTCCTGCAATAATTTGGTGATCTAATGATTAGTCTGGCAGCCATTGTACCTATCAGACAGTGTCCAGTTAGTATATCTATCATGATGCTGATTTTTTTTTGGTCAAAGAGAAAAGGTTTTTTCATTTGATTTTGACCATAAATTGTGAGATATGACCATACCAGTGGTTTTTAGTACACCAAGAGGGATGGCTACTAGCGCCTGCGTAAATTCTTCATTTCTTCTTCATCGGCTGCTTCATTCCATTCTATATTCCTATGTTCTGGGACCCAGCAGAGAGTGACTTCATTGGTATTACATATTCTGTTTAAAGTTAGTGTTAGTAGGCATGCAGAGACTGCCAAGTGCCTTGAGTCAGGCTTGGCTGTCCACGAAGATTGTGACTCAAGATGGGTTTAGTTTCTTTGTGTGTATAGTCTGTGCTGCATTTTCAAACGTGAAGAGTTCAGCTTGAAAGATGCTGTAGTCATCTGGGAGTTTGTATGAATCATAGATGATGAGTGATTCACAAAAAACTACACCGACGGCATTGGATTCCCATGCCTGTCTGTCGGGAAAAATAATGGAGTATTTGCTGTGAAAGTCTATGTAATGTACAACATAGTCAGTTGTTCTGTTGAGATCATTTGGAGTATATATCCATATTCATATGAGCTTTGCTTCCATGTGCTTGAATGTTTTAGAATAAAAGCACTTTTGAAGTATCTCCAGGCCTGCCTGAGGTGCTGATCTCTGTGCTCCCGCTACGCTAACACATGCTAAACGTTGTACCTTCATAAGATTAGCAAGTTAGCTAGCTTTTTCTGTTGCATTCCTCTATATAGTTGTAAAGTAGGTAAGTATGGGTCTTATGGTCACAGTATACGACTAAAGGATTATGGGTGGTCGCAAGCCCCATTGTTTACCAAAGGTTATCTTGCATGCGTAGAAAGCTCAATGCGTAGAAAGCTCTTCAAGGATGGTTCCTAGATACTTGGCTTCTGGTGAGAGATTCAGAGATATTCCGTTCAACTTTGGAAGGTCGAATTTTTCAATTTCCCCCCCTTTTCGTGAACAGAACTAATTTGGTTTTAGTTGGATTTATTCTTAGATCGTGGATCATGAGGATAGTTCTTTTAGTGCAGATTCCATAATATTGCTGATTGTAGGAAGATGTTTCCCATCGGTCATGATTACTACATCGCCTCCGTATGCTACTCTTTTAATTTGAAAGTTATTAGAATTTTGTTCACAACTAGAAGACAGGAAAAGAGTTATAAGTCCTCCCTGTGGAGTTCCTCTTGTAACCGTTCTTCTTACCACACTCTTTCCGAGTTCTGCGTTGATTATTCTGCAGTTGAGCATTTATGTAGTTACTTGCTTATGCAGGTGGCTCTACAGTACAGTTCGGGGTGAACCTGGCCTTCCAACTAACAAGACTCTCTAGTTACTTGTGTCTTCTTCCTCTACTGCGTTGTCCCATGGGGTTGGATTCCATTTCGCCCATTCGTGTCTATTCGCTCTGTATGTCCTTCCCATCTCAGAAGACTAATGCGAACTTTTTGACTAGGTCGATGTATCTGTACAACTCGTATAGTTCGTTGTTGTACTTCCTCCTCAAATTTGTCATATTTTCTTTTCTTTGTAAAAACAAGACTGGCATCATATCATACAAACTAATGCCCCGCTACCCTAAACTAATTTCTCCGCTACCCTGGTCGACAACTACTCTTCTGGGCTGATTTCTGAAAGTCTAAAAAGAATGTAAAGGAAAAACTATTGAATCCTTTCCTAAATGAATCCTTTCCTCTTAGTAAATAACGCAATAGATACATTGTATAAGTAGCTAGTGCCTTTAAAGTGAAAGAACAATGATTCATCTGACCTTAATCTGTTCGAACTAAAAGTGAATAAAAAAAAATCTCGTAAAACCAGAATGAATTGATAAGAATAGCAGAATGACTTTAAAAGGTTCGTCGCGTGCCTTCCGTAATAAACTGACAACGCAATCGTTCTCTGCATACAAGTTTAAGAACGTTGACGATTTGCAGGTCAAAGTCTATTGACCATTTGTACAGGGTACGACTTTGCAAGACACCACGCATAGGTTATCATGTAATAACAATCAAATAAGTTCTTTGAGTATTTTTGAGTAACGCAATCAAATGAGGCAATACAGTCATCTTATTACTCAAATTCGGAAGGCTTTTCATAAGCCATTTCTGGTTTGAAAAACAGTACTACATAGTTATGTACATTTGTGGGTTTTTCAATTAATCGACATCGAACTTTCCTGTTTCATTTCTGGGAATGTCTGACACGTAGAAAAATAATGTTACTATCTACGCAGATTAAAAAAAATATACATACATGTGTACGAGTACTGCAGATACTCATTTAAAAAAAAAAAAAAAACAAGGCTCTTCCTCATTTACAAAGGGCAGGCAATTTAGCATGTAACTCGATTTGAAGGCTTGGTATGCTTATGCTTGTAATTGATAAGAAATGTCAATTTCCTCTGAACTGGTAGTCAAGCTTCCGAGTTTACTTCGAGTCTAAGCACTTTCTATCTATCAGCATGCTATACCTGTGTCTTATCAATTTCAATTCCAAAACAAAGCTGTATGTTTGACCCAACACCAACTAAGTAATACTGAATTAGTTAATCATTTATAAAAAAAAAAATCAAAAAAGCACGAAAGTGAATTATGTATTCCAGTCTACATACTAAATTGATAGCTTTGCATGCATTCCAATAGACTTAGGCAATCATACGAGCACTATGCTCTCACCGCTTTACTTACTAGGGATAAAGTTTTTGCTGCTGTCTGTGTTTGGAAACAAAGAAAACGATCTTCGAAACTCAAGATTATGTGAAATGTAATTTTTTTTTTTTGATAATTGAACAACACACACCTCCTTTTATTCATGACATGCGTATCGTTATCTGTTTCTATTTTTAAGCTCAACGCATGATGGGATACTTTTTTAAGGCAGTGGTTTTTTTTGTATTGCCCCTATGGAAATCTATGAAGACCCCACTTCCTTTCAAGTTTAATGGGTTTACTGTCAAGGTTAGTTTTTAGTTTTCAGTTTTAGTTTTAAGATATGTAGGTACCTGCTTATTTTGTGGAATCTATTTCATTATAAAGGAATGGTAATATGTTTTACTATTTAAAGCAAAATGAGTGAGGAAGGTGTAAAATAGATACATTCGACTGAAGTTATGAATTGATATGTTTGTTCAATAAATGATAGAATGACACACATACATGGTAAAACCAATTGTACATTGAACCGAAGCAAATTGTTCGTTTCACTGAACGCTGCTATCCCGATTTTTCTACACACATCCAGTTTAGTGGCACAATACGCCGAGACAAACAATTCTAGACAAAGAAAATAATTAACATTGAGAGTACATATTCATTTTAACTATTTACTGTCATCGTATCTTAAAAAAATTACTTGATGCACAGCCGTTTATTGAAATTCTATTAAAATTTTTAAAATTGGTTTTGGTCTTCACTAAGTTTCCCTTTTGCATATTTAATATTCTTGTGGTAATGCTATTATTAAATTGAAGGTTCTAAACCGTATTTAATAAATTAAATTTTGATTTCAGATTGTTTTTGCTACAACTTACCCCTTTAATAAATTTGGTTAAATGCCTAGCTTATGCACAAACCTGACAAGTATGCTAGATGTACAATTCTATACTTTACCTTAGATGTCGTTGCACTCATACCTAGACCTGGGCTTCTTAAACTTGGACAAGACTCACCAATTAGGTCAATCTTTCCTTCCTCTTTTTTTCCTACCATTATGATGCACAAACATTCAAAACCAACGTGCATATGTATCTCCTATTTTCTCTTCCTAATTTCCCCATTCCCCAGATTCACCTCGAACTGGAGCGCCACCTAAGTAAGTAAAAAATATTTGCACTATGGGCAATTTGGCGAAAGAGTTAGATCGTGTGTACTGGTGAGGCACGGAGTTAAAACGGTTATGCTGGTGCATAAGTGAATTTTGAACACATCTGAGGTCAATAGACTTCAGAAAATCGTCTCCAGGGATCCAGTTTCCAAAGTCGGACTCATTGGTGATAGAACGGGAGAGATTGTTGAGACATGAATGAAATCCTCATGGAGATACCCTTTCCGGGAGGCCTTAAGTCAGATCAATCCTGTGCTCTGAAGAAACAATGAATAAACAGGATGAATAGAGCAGAAATGGAACGGATATAGAAACGTTACAAGACCGCAGGACCGGATGATATTTTTCCAGCTTTAATGCAATGGCTAAGGCTATATACGTTACATGCCTAGCAATAGGCTACATACCGGTAACATGGAGAGAAACAAATGTGGTGTTTCTTCCAAAACCAGGAAAAAAGGATTACAACGAAGCGAAATCCTTCATACCGATCACTCATGTCTAACATCATTTCTGTTGAAAACGATGGGAAGAATTGTGGTGGACCATACTGAGAGCACAGCGCTGAAAGCGTGTCCTTTGAATAGTAGACAACATGCATACAGAACTGGTAGGTCTACGGAAACAGCCCTTTACAAGATGGTACGAGTTGCGTAACAGGAGATACATACCGGAGGTATTGCTATGACCATAATAATGGACATTGAAGGTGCCTTCGATAAAATATGACTCGAAAGTCTCAGAGTAGCCCTCAGTGTGCTGAAAATAGGGCAATACATATTCAGGCGGAAACTTCAAAACTTAGAGGAAGGGAGAAGGTTGAGGTTGCCCGCAGGGAGGAGTTTTATCACCTACTCTGTGAAATATGACTGTGTATATTTATATATAACTCTCTTTTAAGAAGACTTGAAAAGACTGGTATTCACACTATGAAATGTGCCGATGACATAGCAATAATGGCAAGAAGCAAATTCATGAACGTCACAGCAGATACCATGAGAACTGATCTCCGAGTGGTGGTATCAGGAATAAGAACTCTCCATTAATGCGGAAAAGACAGATCTAATCATCGTCACAAGGAAGAGGAGAGATCTGGAATTTCAGCCATTAACACTTTTCGGATCGAAGCTACATTTCAGGTGACCAAGAAGGTTAAGTATCTGGGTGTATACCTAGATGCTGGACTAACTTGGAACGTCCATGTGGAAGAGAAGATCAGACAGGCGAATAGGGTGCTTCATTAGTGCAAACGGTTATGTGGACAAAGGTGGGGAATCTCGCCGAGGATTAGGGAGTTGAGTAGGCCCATGGATGGAATAACGAGTATGCGTGTCACCGAAAGGCATCACAATAATCTTATCGAGGATGGAACACTTCCGGAAAAGAAGATTGGTGATATTATCATCTTTACGGATGGGTCCTAATGGATGGCAGAGCGGGGGCAGGTATCTTCTCAGAAGAACTTGAACTAGCCTGTCATATTAATCTGGGGAAATATAGCTCAGTCTATCAAGCCGAAATGATTGCTCTGTTGCATGCGTTAGATCATCTGAAAGAGGGTCAGGTCGAGGGTAGAAACGTTACCATAGAACTGGACAATCAATCAGTGATTAGACGGATAGAGCAAACAGATATCAATATATCACTGGCATTGGAATGTGTTCATAAATTCAATGAGTGCTCATCTCGAAATGAGATGACGCTGCTCTGGTTGAGAGGGCACGTAGGGATTGAGGGCAACACGTTGGCGTGAAAATTTGAATTGTGTTTTCAAGGCATTGGAATCGACTTCTTTTTTCCTATTGCAGAACGTTCCGTAGATCTTCATTCAGTAGTACAGTGGAGTGTAGTATATTTGGTGGCATTAACACAGAGAAGAAATAGAATTGGTACTTACATGGATCCTTAAGGCACTCGTATAATAAAAAGAAGACACCATCGACAGTAACATAAATTTATGAATATACATAGATATTGTGGTAATGCATATGTAGCCTGCTAAAGGTCAGCATATCGAAAGCACTTGTAAAAATTTCGCAATTATTGACAGTGAGGCAACTTAACACTATGTGTCAAGCGACGAGGATCCTTTTGTCCTATCATTTGTGACAGTCCGAATTTTCTAAAGATATCGATACGTTTGTGGTGCCAATATTTTTGTTATCTTCTCAGCGCCCTCAGTTCTGCGTAAATAAACAAGTAGTTGAAGTCACGTCCTTCGGTAGCTTATCGTCGCGGTTTTAACGCAGAAATAGTATGGCAGGTTTTCCCTTTTTTGTTCCCATAGAGCCTGTAGCAAACTTAACACAATAAACGATTATAATTCCAAGACCTAAACCTACTGTTGTCCAAACTGTGTAAAAGAAGTAATCGTTGTTGTACTCTCCAGATGCCAAACAAATGTTGTATCTTTCCATCAATTTATTTTTAAAATGACTTATGAAATTGAAGGGATGACTTCTTAGCTAAAATTTAAACACGAAAACCTTCCGAATACGCGAAAGATACTTTACCATTTCCATCGCTTGAATCTGATGAGTTTAGTCCTATAAGTGAATAAACATTTGATGAATATAAAACAGACTTTTCACATAATTTATAGACAATATTGCTATTTCATTTTATTACTTATTCACTTAATACAACAATAAGCCTTACTATAAACTAATTACGGCTTTCTAAGTAAATTCAGGAAGTTAATTACCGAAATTGATAAGCTTACAACTGTCCTACTTAATCGGTGAACCGTCTATAGAACATTTCACATTCCATCACTGTCATACATATCTCACTGTATCTCTACATCTTCGCATGCCACCATCTCGCATCGCAAAGATTATGCAATAGTCTGCGATTTTCTATTCAACAGTCCATATAGTATATGTTTGTTAATAGTTATGTATGTGTCTACGCACACGCTGTATTTAGTAGCGCAGCCGCTAAAGGAACTATCTTTAATCATAGGTTGCGATCATTGAACAATTTGCGTGCCGTTTCCTCACATTTGTGCTGTTTTTTTTTTCAGATTAAAATACACTCATTTAAACAAAAGCAAAAAAAAATAATAAAATTAATACTAATGAAAGAATAACTCTTCCAAATTATCTAGTTTCTTCAGTCTGGTATCCCGGATAACAAGACGGCACTACTCATATTTTCTTTGCGAAATATTCTTTCACTGACGGGCAATTCACCGATCAAATAATCACGCAGCATGTTGATGGCAGCTTTTGAATGACCGGTTCCATGGAATGCCAACGTAGCATCACGTCCGGCATGATCAAGGATCATATCTTCGCCACCAGGATGCTAAATTAAATAA
This sequence comes from Xylota sylvarum, assembly GCA_905220385.1. Classification (NCBI taxonomy): domain Eukaryota; kingdom Metazoa; phylum Arthropoda; class Insecta; order Diptera; family Syrphidae; genus Xylota; species Xylota sylvarum. The sequence continues at coordinate 52,796,136 of LR999960.1, read as the reverse complement.
TAACAAATTAGTTACTGCTTACACTTTCACTTTAATTGCACTATACCGAAAGTAAGAATTTTGTAACATCATAGACACGATCGTATAGCACAATCCAGCAGTCACGAAGATCATCATGATCGGATACTTGTCGCAGGTTAATTTCGGGTAGGTGGGCTAAATCGATTGGATCCTTTGGGGTGTTTACTGTGGTCGTATTGGGATAGATACGAAGAGACATTAGGAGATTGTTTATCGATGCCATTTTAGAATTGTTTCCGTAGGGATATGTTACAAAGAAGTATTTTGTTTATTATGTGGTTTATTTAAACTTTTCAAATTATTGTCCGCCGTAACGTTATACTCGAATCACTTACTCGATTACACTGAGTTTTCTGAATGAATTTAATTATCAGCTTCAGTATGTATTTATAGTAGAATTCCAATCAGAGAGGCTGATTGAAGCTCTCTTGGAATGGTTGAACGAATAACAGGGTTGGATTCAATTGTATTTGCGCCTCTCAGAGTATGGGGCGTCAAATAGTGGTGAACTGATGGGAAAAAGATTGGATTATAGTTTGAAATTAATAAACCTCTACTACCTAGAGTTTGATAATATGAAATCATGCTATATATACATATATATTTGTTTATGTTTTGACATTTCGCACAAGTATTACTAAAGTGACACAACTCAAGAAATTAAATTTTTTTTAGAAAAGGGGAAACACTGTTTTGGTAGTTATCGGCAATTGAACTTCAAACTAAACAATGTTGATAGGAGAAAATAGATTATGATAGTCATCTGCAGAACTAATACGTTGGGTGGATGTTGAAAGAGCTTTTGTTGGTGATAGCTCAAATACAGCGTTTTTTTTTTATTTATGACACTTGTGATATACATGTGGGATATCTACTAAAACTTAAAGATTCCCTTAAGTGAAAAATCCTTTCATAATTAATAAATTGCAAACTAATGGCCTAAAAGATACACAAACAAAATGTCGAGAACCAAATCAAGTACACCCCTGTACAGTCCGATTAAAGACATAGTCGTCATCAACAGATAAAAGAGTACGATTACGCATTACGTTGAGCTAGACGTGGTTTTTTTGTTCTTATATTGTTGTTGATATTGATGAAAATTGATATGCGCAGAGATGTTAGGTTGTTTTTTTTTTTATTATGTTATTGTTTGGTATTCTCCCAATTACTCGCTGATGCAAGACCACATGAAAATTTAAAACGTGATTTAGTTTGTGGTTTTTTTTCTTCTTATTCCCCAGAATCTGAATGAAAAGGAATTTCCATCGCATGCTTATTTTTTGAATAGTACATCGCATTATGGTTATACAATATTTGATGCAAGGCTGTCAGAGGTGTAAACGAACTTGTTTCATTTTGTAAAAATTATTCATGTGCGAAGTTTTGAGATTTTATAGTTTTTTTTTTTCAATTATAAGTGTTAGGTTCAATAGGTCTAACATTTTTGATGTAATTAAATGGCTTTTAGACCTTATTGACTTTAGAATTTATTGACTTCGACTAATGATGAGAAGAGATAATAGTATTATCAGCTAATTTTTACAAGCACGTGCACTTGTAATACATATGTATCTGTTGTTCGATTTGTGTTGAATTTATTGGTTGTAATTGTTTATACATACTTATATTAATGTGTTAAGTGAAAACGTACTGAAATCAATAAAATAATTTCGTAAGAATTTTAATATTAAAAAATAATCATTGCAATCTGGAAATAATTAGTTTTTGCTGCGGGTTGCTCTGAATAGTGTTTAGCGTTTCACTATCTTATTTCCAGAAGCCAAGTATTTATGAAATGACCATATCTGGACGATGTTAATTTATTTTTTTGTTTCAGTTTTTTTTATTAATTTTAAAGACTTGTCAATGACAAAAAATCAGAATCTATTAAATTTTTTTTTTCCATACAAGCTAGAATGTGCAAGGATATGAAGATTTTTTTTTATATTTCCGAGAGACGTTCGAGTCATTCAGTCTCAAACAATTAAATGTTTGTTTTGATGATAAAAGTATGTAGATACCATATTCATATATTATCTATCGTATCTATAGGTACGAATACGATACGATTTTTGTTTCTGAAATAGGTACAGCCCACACCCAATATTTTGCTTTATTTTGACTCTTTAAGACTTGAATTTTCTGCTTTTTGGGTCTTGTAAATTTTGTCTATTTACTCTTACTTTCTTGGGACGTTTCATACATACACTGTATAACCACTAAATAACTCTGAACTTTGAGGTGACTATTTTCAACAAGCCTGTTAAAATTCCGTCTTCGTTCATTAATAAAATCAAATTCGATGAAGTTACCCTTACCTTAAATTTTCTGTCACTACAGTGGTGGTCCAGTATAACGAATGGTATTATGTTCCTTGTACGAATATTGTTTCTATTTATAAGATTTTATTTCATTTACTCATAAAATAAAAAAGAAACAAAATAAAACACAGGCAGCATGTTTTTATATATAAAATGAGTGCCTCAGCTGGCTTAGCAGTAGGCCATCCTGTCAACATAATTCTTCGGTTTCGGCCAATATTTGAGGAATAGCTTGACCAATATTCTTTTTGAGTCCCTGAATCGTCTCTGGATTGTTCGCATAACATTGATCTTTAATGGTACCCCACAAAAAAAAAGTCCAACGGAGTCAAATCGCAGTGAACTTAGTGTCCATTTTGCTGGAACTATAGCCCGCCCAAGTCCAAATCCTTAATTTCTGGCCATAAAAAACCGGTTATCAAGCCTCGGTAGCGCTCTCCATTGACTGAAAAAAATGGGCCAAACAGCTTCTTCCTGCAGACTTCTTGAGACAATTATTTTGGAATGTTCAACGAAACCTGCAAAATCCATTTGTCTTTAGATATAATAATGACATTTGTGATATCGAGTATCAACCCTTTTTACGTTCGTTATATAGAGACACTAATGCATTTGAAAAAAGTGTACGTTAAGTCGAATTAGTTTTGACGTCCCGTGAAAATTCAAGTCAGAGAGATTCTATTGTATTTATTATGATAATGATCAAAAGGCTGGAAAAAATAACACGCTGTCTAGCGTATTATAAGCGAGTAAAGTATAAAAATGGCTCAAAAATAGGCAGGGGATCTAAATCCCGAATTTTGAACAGATCATTTTCCACTGAATTGTAGATTAGTCTAGGCAATACTTAACAATTTTCCAGGCAGAAATATATGCCAACAATTAGTGTCCAAGCTAAAATTTTGAATTTACCACATTCATGGCCAAACGCACGTATTTTATAAGTAATGAAGAAAACTTGGTTATAAATACTGGAGTATCTGAAGTGGATCCAGAATTGGCTATTCTCAGGAAAGTCTTATTAGCGATTAGTGTAAGTATTTTCTTTCTAGTACTATGTGCAGATATGTAAGTCTTACTATACACTATCCCTAGTGCAGTTATGGAACATATTCTCGTAGCTCGTAAAGGGTTTTTCAATATGGACATAACAAATTTGTATTTTCATACAAACGCATCTTTAAACTTTTTTTATGATCTGTCAATGTCAAAACGTCAGTCAAGCAACGTTTCGGTCGTATTAATAGTGCTACCAGAGAGGCTGTGCATGCTATAGTGGATAACTTCGAGTCAACATATTCACAATTGAATATTCCTGTGCCAGTGAGACGCGCACCGGTCGAAGTACCGAAAATATCGCAGCCGTAAGAGCTTCAGTTCATGAGCCAAATCAGTCAATTCCACGCCGATTCGTTCACAGGAATTGGGAATCTCTCAGTCCACATTGTGGTGAATTTTGTGTAAGATTTTGCCCTTACAAGATCAAAATAACTTAAGAACTGAAGCCTCTTGATCATTTGAAGCACTCTGCGAAAGTTTTGAAGAAAATTCTGAATTTCATCGAAAAATCGGCTGAGTTCCAAAATGTAAAAAAAAATAGTTTCAATGCGGTAGTACTATTCTTTTGATGCGCATCTGCAACGCAACTTCTATAATTTGTATAGATTTTACACTGCACAAGTTTAATGTTTCGGAACGTAGTTTATACAAAGCAGGCAATTGCCAAAATTAAAATGACAAATTTTGAATTAAAAATAAATTTAAATGAGTGATTTAAATGTCAAATGAAAGCATCGATAAAATTATCGATGCATAGTTTGCTCAGTTGATGCGCATCGATAACGTTTAGGATACGTTTAGAAACTTGCGACTTTATCAAAACTTTCTCATTTGACTTTTGGAACTTATGACTTTGACCATCAGCTTCAGCGATGAAGCTCATTTTTGCCTTAATGGCTTTGTCAACAAGCATGATATGCGTTATTGGACAGCAACAAACTCACAGCAACATTTAAATACAAAATTGTTATGTCCTTAGTGAAAAACCCTTTACGTATACAGACCAGTCCTTCCAATTCATCTAACGATACCGTGGCTGTTGTTTGCCAGCACTTTGCCCTGGTCATTGATACTTGACTTGCTTTTGCTAAATATCTCTAATTTCCAATCTAATACTATTAGCTACCTATGCTGCAACTGCCTGTTATTAGTAGAAGGTATGTGAATTTGTAAAGAGTCTACCTTGTTAGCAAGTCTAAGTTACTGAGTCCAATGTACCGTGTGTTTTCGATTTCTTCTCATATGGTCCATTGATTGTTTCTTTAATCGATGTTCATTCCATTATTCACCTCATTGACACTGCAAGCTAGTCTCTGTCCGTTTTTGTTAAAATTTTTTTCGTTATGATTAAGTTTAGTTCCCTTGAACCAAAACAGCTCAAGAGTTGACTATTGTGACATACATTCAGTCACCGCAAACCATAAGTGAAAGAGTGAATTTAAAGCGTTTTTTCTTCGTATTTATTGGCCGATTAGTATTTATCTACAAATGCACACCTTATCCTGATTGTCTTAAATGTTTTCTACATCTACATAATAAAATGATGTAAAGTTCGCCAACCAACGTCCTCATGATGTACCTACTACATAAGTACGTAAATGTTCACGCGTCCCCTTGAAAAATTGTCTACACTATCCGGTTGTTTATACTTTATTAGTAAAAGAATTTTTAAACAAATTTTCAAATTGATCAAATAGTTCACAGCACAGGAAACTATTTAATGCCAACTCGTGCAGACACAAACATTACCCTTGACATTTGAAAAAGTTATTCACATTTCTAGACACGACCCGAGTAAAGGTCGTAGGCTTATCTGCGTATCGGCATCATCGAATGATTTGAAAAAAAAAATGTACTTACTTCCACTCGTACGTACGTAAGACGTACATACATATGTATTTTTTGAGATATGTAATTTTTTTTTCTTAAATCGCCATTCTTTCAAATAAATACGACGAATGTCATTGACAAAACCCCCCCATGTTTACGTCTTGCTGGTTTGAATGCCAGTGTGTCACTTGTGTTTTTGTTTTCGTTGATGATGTGTGTACTTAGGAGGTAAAGATTGAGTTACGTGGTTGGGTTGATACTTCTACGTAAAGGTTGGATTACTATGACGTTAATGCTGTAGTTGAGTTCTATCAATTTTATCGCAATAGAAATAAACACGTGATTTAACCCCATTGGAGAGATTTGATTTTCACAAAAATAAATAACATAACATCACATTTCAAGAACACTGAGGTAAATAGCTCTGTTTTTGAGTTTTTGATCATTACGGAGAACGAATCCGATGCTATTGGATTGATCTACTGACGTAGGCTGAATTGCGTCGATGATTAATGAACTTTTATAAAAAACATACCACGGAACGTGCTAGGGGATATCAGAAAACATACGCAGGAAGAGACCAACGTTTGTTCTGAAATGAAAATTTTGAAAATCAAGTGTATCTTTGTAACCAAGGAAATTTGCTCCATATTTTTTGGGGATTGTATTCCACATTCTAAGGAATATTTCTCACTAGTAATTATAAATAATACAATTCTTTAATAAAGGTCCATTCACATCTCAGCGAACTGCGAATGCGCGAACGGCGAACAAAGCGTTTTTAGCATATTTATAAGAACGCCATTGTCAATTTTACTATTCCAAAAGAACTTAAATAAATTTATCTATCGATTGATATAAAAAAAAGTTGAATTTGAATTAGTTTTTGTGAAGAAATTAACAATTCGCTGATTTTTCCGCGAATAGGCGAATGCTTTTTGCGAACTGTCAAAGTTTATTCACATTCAACACCATGTAGGACGCAATCCACATTCCCGCAACCAAAACATTCGCGAGAGTTTAACCTCACAATTCTTTTGCTTTGTTCTTGGATTGCTCCGACCAGATAAAAAGTGGCTGTGAATGAAATGTCAGAATTTGGAAATATTCGCCTATTCGCATTCGCAGGTCGCTGAGCTGTGAATGGCCCTTAAGAAAGGCAGTCCTCTTCCCAAAAAACTACTTTATGTTTGTGTATTCACATTTTTTCATCGCTTCCAGTTCATTCCCATTCATTTAATGCATCTTTACAGTATTGCCATCGATTCGATTTACTAAATGAATAGATTGTAGATGGTCAGGCAGTAGCATGGTGTACTGGAGTTTTCCGGTTTTTGAGAAACAGCGCTACTAAATTTTTAATTCAACTACTGCTCACTTTTAGTCGAAAATAACTCTATTTTAAAGATATGTATGTATTTATTTCCCACTAATGGACTCAATTTCAATAGAAATTATTGTGGACTGTTTGTAATCCGCTTTGAGGACACCCTCGGATCTTAAGAGCATCATCAGCGGTAGTACGTTTATTGTATTCATATAAGATTCAGTAATGCTCTTTTGATGCAAGAAAAGACGACGAGGTAGATTTCTTTGTTATTTTGTTAGACTTGGTCGACTGGATATGCTTTGTTTCTTGTCTGAGTAAATAGCTGAAGGAATTCATGAAACGATGGGACTGAAGTTATATCAGCGATTTGGAGCAGAATTCTGATTGACAGCGGATTGAAGAGATTCTCAGACCTTGGACATTATTTACATTTGGCTTACGTTGAGCCCTAAAAGATCTATTGTATCGATGGTACAGTAAATCTAATAAACTTGCCACCTATTATGCCTGAAGCATAATGTGATTAATTGGTGTTGGATCAAAGGACCCAAAGTCGGTAAATCAGACTAGAGTAATAGTGTCCAATACTGGTGCTTCATTAGACCAGTCTAACCGGTTCAATATCTCTACCTTAAAATATAAACAGAATTCTTTGACCATAACATCGGGAAGAGTGCAAAACATGAGTGTCCTTGTTTTGTATATGTGGGTATATGTATATTGGTATTGCTATATTGAAGAACCTATGCCGACAAATGCCAAAGTGCAACACTTTAGGTGAGCTCTATTGTAAATTTCAATAGTACTGAAAGAAAGTGATAACATCTTTTAGAATGCTACTGTAGGATAACAGCTCGTACATAAATTACAAATTGTCTTCTGTTTAAAATATAATTCCCCTTTTAAGTCTTCCACGTGACCAACAGCAAAGTTCAGCATAAATATTAAACAATTGTGATAATGACACATCATAGCTGAGAGTAATTTAATTGGTTTAACCTCAACTCGCGCATAAGTACCACTCGATTAATTGTGAGTTCTTGACCCCTAAAGAATTCACAGCTCGTCTTCTACTAGAATGCAGCTTACTACGTAGTAAACGTTTGTATTATATTCTTTTTTTTTTTTTAATTCCGATGATAAGACCATGAAATTTCTTTTTTGTGTCATTTGGCAGATGTATCCTCTATATTTTTTTTTATAAATAAAAACAAATAAAATGTAAATATAAAAATAAGTATGATGAAATGTATATAGGGTATATAACCATTTATTTGAAATATGATTTTATTTTTAATTTAATTTAAGACTTGTGCTCATTAGCTTTAATTTAATATTTCGTAGAATGCATATACAAAAATATTATTATTATTAAAATATTTGGATAGGTCTATGGGACCTAGGACCTAACTGCTTATATCCAATCATGTTGTGTGTGTTATATTTCTTTATATGAACAGAACTGTTTAATGCCGTTTCCGAAGGGCAATTTGGGAAGCTTTTCCAAGACAGTTACACTCTCGAATGTTTGTCAGACGCTCGCGAAATATGAGGACGTGAAAGATACAATGTATATAAATGATTTTAATTTTTTGCCCTGAAGGTCTAAGAACTCAGTAGTAGAGTATTTAAGGCTTGGTGTAGTGGAAACGAGCTTTCCTTAACCTTACTTTTGAGTTTTTTTTCCTACACCAATTCTCTTATTGCTAAAGCTGATGAAGGTGTCACTAGTGAGAATAGGAATGTGTGGAGTAGGTGCTATTAGGACAATAGGGTAAAATATAATTTAATTTTAATTCATTAAGTCTAGCTATGAATGCTTTAGATCGTATTTTAAGAAGTCGAATTTATTGCAAAAAAAATTAAAGCGAAAACGAAAGGAAAAAAGTGAAAGAAGAAAGAGTCGCTATCGCATTTAATTCATGGGTTATCTCATAAATATAAAAAAACTTTGTACTAATGTAATTAACTACATATGTACATACATATGCCTTAGTCTAAAATTAAAAAGTACATTTTTTGCAACTTTTTATTATTTTTTTTTTTCAAGACCACATTTTAATAAATTCTACAAAGTCATGAAATTTATTTGATAGACAAAAAATGATAAATTCAAGTTCAAGCTTTATTTTGTATTTAGTCAGATGTTTGTAAACAATAATCTTGTATATACACAAAACTGCAAGCGATACGACAGAGTTCTATGCGATGTAGATTTGTAGTATGGCACTAGTAAGGACGTTCATTGGCTTTGATTTTGTTCAGCGGTTGATGAGTTGGGGAAAGATTGTCAGTAGATCTTGTTTCTAGGAATAAAGTAGTTTGTATAACCATGGCTCCCAGGTATGCATATTCAATATCCTTACCTTGTTTTTCAAATTCAAATACTGACCCATTGACTCAACCTTGAAGCAGTGTCATCGGACTGGATATAAAAACTACAAATTTACAAACTAGTTAATAAAATCTTTAGCTTTCTGCACTAACTTGTAAAGTATTCCGTCATCTAAGTACCCTCATAGAACTAAGTCTGCATAACCAACTCTTTTAGACACTTGAATTTTCGTTTTGCCGTGGCTCAAGTGGTTAGTGCATTGGACTACGGAACAAGGGGTTAGAGGTTCGACACCTAATATTTCTTTCACGGCCCCACCTCTCGCTACTGACTGACAAACATCCGGGAGTAAAACTGACATGAAAAAGATTCTCAAATAAAACGTTTCCCCTAGGAAACGGCATTAAAAAAATTGTAGATCCCTTCGATTCGTGTAAAGAATATAAAACGTACGTAATGGTTGTGAGAATCCAGGCCCCGGGTCCCATGGATCTCTCGTGTCAAATATTTGTATTTTAGGCCCAGGTACACCCCGAACTGTAGTAAGTGCTTTAAACATTCCCACATAGGGCTTGAGAAGGCGAAAATACAACAGCATGGTGTCTAGTGATTTTGAAGTCCAAAGCGGGTGCAACAAGGAAGCATACTGTCACCACTATTGTTTTTGATTGTAATCAGTGACATTCTCCATGCAGACCTGACGAGGAATAACAGCGGTATACAATAGACTATGACGTCTTATCTAAAACAAGACAACATTTGCTTGATCTTACAAAATATTTTGAACCTACATCAAATGCTTCATAGAAGCTGAGGCAAATAAAATGGGACTAAAGTTAAATACGGCCAAAGCAAAAGATCTTTTAAACATTACTGGACGAGTGCAGCACCAAAATCAAGCTGCGATAGTATCGCTCAAATGTTGAATCAGTACCGCCATATATAAATAGTACGTGGAAGATGAACTCCACTGTCATTCTTAGGCTACAGTCTTTCATGTCTTCGCATCATCCTTATCATTTTCTGACCAAATCGCATTTCGTACCATTAGTTTCATATAAGAATGGGTCAGGATCAACAGTGGTTTGGTCACAGCTTGAAGCGTGAAGAAAATTTTGTTTCCCAACACGCCATGCAGTGGAATCTGCTTACGCAATGAAGCAGAACTTTACTTACTTAACGGGCTTCTGTCTTGTGAAGGGTTTCTGCTTCAGAAATTGTTGAAGAGAAATCTAGAGCCTTGGAAATATGTTGCATTTTCGAGATCTTCGGACACAATGAGTGACATGCTCCACAATGGGTGACAGGAACTAAAAGAGAAAGTACCTTTATTTTCAGTCCGTTTAGGAAATTTCCTTACAATTAATGTCCATGACTACAGTTGTTGATGTTCAAAGCTATTATCAGTTCTATTGATACCAAAACACAGAAAAAACTTTTGATTTTTCTATTTCCTCTGAAGGACTCATTTTTAATGTTTAAAATCACTTCAAAAAGAAAGAATGCATCTGTGGAACATGATGATAAGACACTTTTTACTTTAAATGTGGTTTGGAAAAATTGGGTGGCATTAAATAATGATAGTGTACACCATGGCTCAATGGCATAGAACTTCTGAGTGGAACCACCAAATTTTATTTCATTACTCATGGTCTCACCTCTCGCTGACATCCTTATGAGCATCTAAAGAGGTCTCAAACAAAAATTTTCCTTCGGGCACGAAATCAAACAATAGGTTTTTACAATTTGTACGAAAGTTTATAACAAACTAGGCTCTGAGTATCATATAGATTAAATAATAAACCTTTTTCTTCCTAGAAATCAACAAAAACAAAATCCCTTATCCGCATGAAACCTAGGTTCCAATCTGCCTTTTCAAGCTGTGTTATCGCATAAACTACTTTTTCCTACCAAGCTTATTGTTTATTAAATGGTCTCTTTAATTCCAGCTTTGAAACCACGCCTTATAGTCCATGACATGAAATAAACCTCAGCGCATAGATTTTACAATTTTAGCACCTGAAATCTAGGATGCTGTATTAAATCAGCTTATTTCACACGAATATCCTTAGACACATCTCTAATAAGCAAGCAAAATGATATAAAGTCTAATAAATTTTTGCTTGTATGTTAAATCTCTTATAATTTCTTTAGAAACAAAGTTCAAATAATACGTAAACACACATTTTTTTTAACTAAATTTTTGAAACGCAATTTATATTAGTTCGACAACCTATGCTACATGTACATAGATGTACGAATGTTTCGTTGAACTTCTGCCGGAAACCGTAGTTTATGTATATATGATTTTTAATTTCCAATTATTTAATTATTTAAAGATAAGAATGTCAAGTTCATGAGCAGCGATAGTGATTTGAAATAAATGCACTATTTTCTATAACTTTGGTGGAGACATTAGAATAATGGTCAAGTTGACTTTGAACCGTCTAGACTGATTATAGGACACATTTCGCTTTTTTTTTTTTACATAAAACTAACTAGCCAGCTCTGCTTTGAACAAGCTGGAATGATTTGTAAAATTTTAGGAAAAGTTATAGGAAAGCAATTGATTCTTGTCCCCAGATTCAGAAGGTTTTCTCATTCTCGAACTAATTTGAAACTGATTAAAGGATTGAGCAAGGCCTTAGACGCAGCCTGATATTTTTCAATATATGTTGTCCGTGCCCATGAGGATAGCATAGGTCTTCGCTTGGAAAATAGAGGCTCCAGCATCAGACTCCTAACTTGTCTAAGGGTTATGTCTTAGGGCTATGAAAATTCGATTACAAACCAATCCAGGCTCACACTCTGGGCAAAATCAGTCCTGAACACTAGAAATTGCGCTACAAAAGTTCGTGTTTCATTGCATAAGACAGCATATCTATGAGACCAGGGTTGTAGGACAAGTGCCGCGCAATGTCGTCAGAACTACAGTGCGGATAATATCGAAAGCTCCCGGATCACGCCTAGATACCCATATTTGGCTTTATCGGAAACCTAGATAAGCCTTATACACCGGCTGAATCAGATAGGTCACAATCCACCCTCTCGTGAAAAGAACAAAATCTATAAAGAGTAAGAGAGTCCTTTTCGAATAGGCTAGACTAGCGGTGGACAATTCGAATTATTCGAATTGAAATCGAGCCGAGTCGATTGTTGCTCGTCGATTGTTATTCGTCGATTTTTTATTCATTGATTGTCATTATGTCGATTGAACTTTTGAAATCAAATATAAAAATCCATGGACAAATATTTTTCAAGTGCAAGATGAAATTGATAACCTATAAACATTTCTTCAATTGATTATTAGTACCCACCATTCTCTCGTTTGTAATAATGAAACAAATTCTCTAGAATTCGATTCGATTCGATTAGAATAGATTCGAGTCTATTCGCCTCGATTAGAGTCGATTCGATTTTTTTCGATTTTATTCGATTTTACTCGATTCTATTCTATTTGATTCGATGCCATTCGTTTCGATTCGATTTTTATTCAATTGTTTTCTATTGAAACCAAATAAGTCGACTATCGAATTACATTTTTTTGCAATTGTCGATTAATTCGTTTGTGAGGTTCATTTACTATTACCCATCGCTAAACTATACCAATGCTGTTCGATACCTTGGTCACACCTTAAATTTGGAAGTATGTAGAGTCTTAGTCAGTGAACTAATATCTGTAGAACCTGTTTGAATATGACGATTAAATAAATGGATCAGTTTGTATCCAAGAATACAAGCTTTATCCACTTTTGAATTACTTTTATTCTGGCAACACTCATTCTACGTAAACAGTAAACAAGTAGTTAACCAAAGAAGCTTCCAATAAAAAGCACATCGTGTCGGCATCAGGAGGACGCTTTTCCACCCCGTGCTCAAAAGCTAATATACCCACCGGAGACAGCTGTTGAATGCTTTTGCAATATTTTCCTCCCAATCGAATCCTTGCCACATCTCAGTGATTGTTACACCTCGGCATAGGTTAGATGTTCCATATTTGTATAAATCACATCAGTACCGCAAAACATAGTCCGCTGCCATACCACCACCACCACCACAAGGTTGGCACAACAAAGTGTAGAGAAAATTACTCCCCCAATAGATACACCGACATAAACACTAGTGTAGTATAATTTAATTGTCCGATAAAGCCTATCGCAAACTATCGTCTGTCTGCAGTGCTTGCAACCGGCTGCGACGCAGCTACGCATTTATCGAACACCTTATCGCTAATTGATTTGCCCGAGTAATCGTTAATAAGTGACATCCAGTGTTTGCATAGAGTTCATCGCATAAACCGTGAGTGAATCCTCCTGCGCCTCGCCCTGCGTTCTGTGATTGCTGCAAATGATTAACATATTGTGCCACCTGGTCAGTAATTAATCGAGTCTGCTTATTAAAAGGGTGAGTAGCTACCTACCAATTATATACACATAGCCCATCCTTTTTCGCACAGCAAACAGAGTGAAGCAACCTAACACCGCGTATACAACGTGTACTGTATACACCGTGTGCGATGGCTCGTTATCCTTGAAAAATGCCATCCACCTCACTTAGCCTGCAGAGATTTTGTCCTCAAAACCCCACCTTTGGTCCTTTTCCTTTTTTTGGTTCCAACAATCTCATCCGCTACGACGTATTTTATATAATTTTTTGTTCGTCCTTTTTTTTTTTTTTTTGTAGAATATCATAAGAGCTTTTGCTATTCATTTGGTAGCCCGTATATGTATGTACGTAAGGTTGTCCCACCTCATTAGACGCAATAATGCGGATTTATTGCCACATTGACTCGACAGTGTTTTGCTGGTGTTGACGACCAGCTATTGTTAATCTCCTCCATTCATCCGCCTTCCAGTGAACCGACAGATGTGTCGGTTTGCCACAAGTCCATCAGATGAAGGATACCTCTAGCTCTGTGGTACTGGTAGATAGAAGCGGATTTTTACCCGATAAAAACAGTAGCAGAAAAGCGGTGACGTGAACAGGATACAAAAGCGGAGTATAATAACGAAATGCAATTTGTTGGTCGACTTGAACAGAAAAGGATATGGTTGACGGGGGGCTATATTTATTTGAACATCGCCATGTCGTCGTGGCTCCAAGGAATGCTTTGTCAGGACATTATATTTACGTTGGAGGCGGGGCGGTTCGAGATTATTATTACATTTTCCTGTCTGTTTGTGTTTACGCATTTGGTCGGGATCGAGTTTCACGATGGATGGAATGTGGCTTCGGTGCCTAATTGAATAAGTTGTTTTTCCTTGTTATAATAGTCCGTGTATGAGTGGAGAGGATTTATTTTTAGTATTTCCGGAATTTCAGGTTAAACATACCAACTTATTGGTGTCCCTTTTTAAGTACCTTTTCAAGGGTTTTATGTACCTAAAACGACAAACAGCCGGAGGCTCTTTAAGACAGGCAAAGTGCAAATCTCACGGGTATTCTTCAATTAAATCCAATAAAGGGTAAAAGGAAATCGCACTTTCATGTATCATACTTACATCACTCATCGTATGTTGGGGTACTTGCTTTATATGTAATTTCCCTCTGGAGCAGATCAGGAAAGAGATTGACTCAAGGGCAATTCTGTAATTGCATGCTCTGTCGGACTTGGATCTTTTACATGATGAATACAATATGAATTTGATAAAAATGGTTGGAATTGTAATTGATGATGATGAGTTGTAAGATTACACAAAAGTTCTTCCAATGTTAGGGATTTTATTCAATTTTATTAAGAGGATGTTTAAAGATTGAGACTAGCTAGAATCGGAGGCTTAGTCTCCTACTCTGTCCAATATTTAGAAATAGGTAAGCACAAAGTTTTTTTTTCAGCTAATTTTAGGCCCTAATAAGTCAATCTCAATTAACTACATATGTAGTTTCCAAAGGATTGTATAAAGTTTATCTGTGTTAAGAAAGATTTATTTTTTTCTACTATGTAGGAGATATCTTTCGTTTACTGCTACCTAGTTTGCAAACTAACTGCGGGCTTCTGTTTTTCTATTTGACTAGCATAGTCATGGACTCTTGCGACCTGTTGTTTGAACTCACTACACTACAAAACAAAAAAAAAGAAAATATATTGGTGACAGCAAACAGCCTTTTGGGACACCGTTTTCAGCATCGAATTCTTTCGACAAACTATTCCTACGACATACATATAAGACATTTGAGTCTTTTTTGTAGAAGCTATTGGAATTGTCTGGGCTCAGTATTGAGATATTTTTTAAGACTTTGATCTCTTAATGACAATGATGCAAATGACTAGATTCGAGAACCAGAGAGATGTTTATTAACATGTTCAAGAGGAGGTCTAAACTCCGAAATATTTGTAAAAAAAACTTCGCTTTTTATATGGTTTGAGATCCGCTTGGTCTGAACTCGTACCTTTATTGACACCAATTTATAATCTCAATTAAAGTCTGGCCTTATTCTGTACGATACTCAATGACACGGTCTGAAACCTAAACCAATTCGCCCATATATTTAATTTCCCTGCAGAATCTAAATATGTATGTATGTCCTCAATTTTTTTTAGTGAACCAACCTCATCCAAATTGTTGAAAAAGTATCTTTCGAGATATTTTACTCTATTCCGAGCAATGGCTTGACAGTCACAGAGTAGATGAGTAATATCCTCTGCGACATGTAGGTCATCACAATACTTGCATGTGTAAGGACATGTGTTCGTTAAACCTAATCTAATGGCTTGCTTCAATGACAATGGCCAGAATGTATCTCTATCGCTATTCTTAACTTTGATCTGCTGGGTTTTATTAATGTTCCGGATTTTATCTGATCTTACTCCGGCCACAAGGCCTTAGAAACCCTATGCCCTTCTAAGTTTGACTATCTTAGGTCGGCCATATTGATGATTTTATTGAAAATAATTCTCTTAGCCACGGCCATTGGTGGTGTAATGCCTTTAATTATACCATTTACTGGGAGCTCTGCTCCTTTTTTGCCAGTATGTCGGCACTTTCATTACCCTCTATATCACAGTGTCCAGCAACCCAACATATTCTGACTCGGTTCTGCGAACATAATGCCCTAAGCATTGTGCGACAACTCCTGACTAGTTAAGATTTAGTGATGTAAGACTCTAGCGCCTTCAGCGCAGCCTGACTATCAGTTTTTGCTCTCAGTGCTCTACCAAGCTCTATTTTCCCTCACATTATAATCCACAAACATTTAAAACCAACGTGCATCGATATTTCCTATCTTCTCTTCCTAGTTTCACTAACACCTGCGTTGTGTCTTAAGATTAAAAGGGTAGCAATTAACCCTTGAGGGCGCGTGAATTGTAGAAAATAAATGTAGATGATCGCATGATCTCATCTCAAGTAGGTACGCAGCTTTGAGTACGGCCAAAACCTCTGCCTGTAACACACTGCATGTGACCCTGACTTCGTAGGGTGTATCGATGTCGAGTGTACCAAGAACTTCATCCGCTTCATCAGGAATGTTGGAGAATGATCCCTGAAGAACAGAGCTATGTCCCATATATGTAGCTAGATTTATAGAGCCCCGCGTTAGTGAGGCAAAGCGCACTGTTACCTGCCTGTAATTTTATTTGTAGATCCAATGGTAAAAGATACATAAATGCCTCAAATGCAGCGGAAGGCGTAGTGCGTAGAGCACCAGTGATGGTAGTGATGGCAGGCTGTTCTTTGTACCCTGGTCAAATATATCCCTTTTATTTTTCTTAATTTCAGACATCCACCAAACAAAACCCGGATATGTAACAATGGTTCTGGCTACCATAATGTATATCCAATGCATCATTGGTGGTTTCAAGCCCCACTTTTTTCCTGCAGTCCTCTTGTAATTGAAACCATTGTGAGCCTTACGGACTCTTTCCTAAACGTTCAGTTTGTAGTTTAGCTTTCTATCTACAATAGTACCGTCCCAAAATATGTTAGGCTATCTGAGAGGGAAAGCTCCACTCCAACAAGCCTAGCTAATTTAAAGAGTGGTATTTCGTATGTCCTGCTAAAGAGATCTAGTCCTGTTTTTTTTCGGATAACATGAGTCCATGCTTTTTAGCCCATTTTCCGACGCAGTTAAGGGCTGATTCCATCATATCGCTCAATGTATCTAAGAATTTTCCCCAAAACTAAAATCACCACGTCATCACGTCGTCAGTGACGCTAAGCCCTTCGTTGAATACATCCTTAAATATATCATCTATGACAAAAACCCAGAGAGGGGGAGAGATAAACCCTCCCTAGGTTAGACATTTTATAAAAATTTCCCTGATCCTGTTTATTAATTTTGCTGGAGCCTTCCAGCAGTATAGCTGGTCGAATGCCGTCCAGACCTGGCGCTTTGAATGGTGCGAAAGACATAGCCCATCGCAGTTTCTTTCATGCGATGAGATGATCTACCTATTCATCTATTGACAAGCTGACGTTATCAAATTGCACGTTAGTTGTCGAAACAGTTGGTGTGCTACTTCCTGGAAAATGAGCTAATGAGACTAATGTTTCAAAAACTTCTTCACTACTTTCTGCCCAAGAACCGTCAGATTTTCGAATGAAGCTGAGACATATGTATGTAAGTCTATCTTTCTCAAAATTTAGAACAGACTTCGTGGCATGCAAAAATATATGTATATCTGTTTACAAGTAATTAATGATTAGGTATCTCTGTTGCAGAAAAAAGTATTGTGTTTCCTAGATTTGCTACATCTTCATAAATAAAACAAGTGCTTGAATCTTAGGGCACGGCCACAGTGAACCAGCTTTCCGGCGAATAGAAGTTCTTACAACGACCTTGACCAATTTTTTCGTCAAATTATCGTGTCAATATGTTTTTGACCCATTGTCTGGCTCATTGTCCGTCATAAAATCGTCCCTTCGAGATAAAAATGCATTAAAAAAGTTCTAAAACTGATAATAAAACACAGTTAATAGATGTCAGTGTTCAAGTGCACATAAAAGGACATTGAGACGAGAAACGCGTATAATTTTAATTTCGTGCTTACTAAGGATAATGAATTACTGCTTCACGATCTCCACACCCGCCACTAATGTAAAAACAATTAAATGTCGAATAAGAGCCACCCTACTCTCGTGCTTCTATGTTATTCTTCTTCTCATCCTCGTACTTTAAAAAGGATTACGTACAATGGAACCGACTATGCTATAGTGGTAAGATGAGTGTGTTCACCCGTTTAATTACCTTTAAATTAAATGCTTAAACAAAGTGAAAACTAGAAGCATACGGGTTTTCTTTCTTAAATGGTAACTGGTTGAGAAGGTACGATAGCTAAAACGTACACTAAAAGTATTTTATGTCGAAACTATCAAAGAGATTCCAACCTCTAGTGGGTACAATAAAGAAACGTTTGGTACGCTATGGAGGACTTAACCCGGTGAAAGATGAACCCCGTGTTTCACAGGAAATTACTTTGCATTTTCTTTTTATTTTTTAACATTGAGATGATTTTTAAAACCAAGCTGAAATAGGGTGAGTTCCAAAATGTATCAGATGCATCATAGATGCAAAGTCATAACTTCCAAAAGCCAAATGAGAAAGTTTTGGACAAAGTCGCAAGTTTCTAAATGTATCCTAAACGTTATTGATGCACGTCAACTAAGCAAACTATGCATTGATAATTTTGCCAATGCTTTCGTTTGAAATTCAAATCACTCATTTAAAATTTATTTTTAATTTGAAGTTTGTCATTTTAATTTTGGCAATGCCTGCTTTATATAAACTAAGTTGCGAAACATCAAACTTTTGCAATGTAAAATATATACAAATTATCAAAGTTGCGTTGCAGATGCGCATCGAAAGAATAGTACTACCACATCGAATAGTACTACTTACCTAATCACGTTTGAATTTAATGATTTTCAGGCAAAATTATCCACAATCTGGGGAACATTAGCAGCGTGGTTTGCTTCAAAAATCTTCACACTCGTCTTTGTTTTCGAGAATAGAGCATCAAAGATCTTCCTAAATCCGTCCCTATTTATGGCTTTGTTTCCTGAAGATTTATAAATTTTATTTTTTATTGTTGTTCAGTAGGTAATGCTAATGTACGACAATTGAATTGAAGTTATGAATACAAAAATGTTAGCAAATGGTCTCTTGGAAACACAATTTTCGCATGTATTTTCAAATCATTTTGTCTTCCGTGACTATAAGAATATTCTTTCCTGAACACAATAAAATTCCTTAAATAGATCCTCTTTTAGTCCTCCGAACCACGTATATTTACTTTCCTATGACTGTCAGGAGTTATAAGTTAGTAAGTGAAGTTATGAAGTTAAACGTTTTGCTCGAGTCTATCGAAAGTTTTCAAAATATAAAGGGCACTGACAGATAAATGTTTGGATTATATTTTTGCAAGAGATTCACCAGCAGGTCTCCTGCACAAGTTTTTATTTTTACCGAAAATAACACTAAGGATATGGAGGATAGTAGAAAGTGGTGTCAAAGGTATGGGTCGGTAAGGGTTTGGTATTAAAAAGTTTTTCTTAACTAGACTCATTTAATATTTCCCTCACTTTTTCAATCAAAAACAGTCCGATTTACATACATACAGTACATACATACATACATACAGGTATTCTTCCTTGATGTAAATTATAAACAGAGCAAATAATACCTACCTTTTTTGAAAGTCCTTGTAGAGCCCAAGTCCTCATGAGTTGAACTGTAGAGTCTTAGATATTTCTTTATTTGGCCGACAGACATTGTATATTCCAACCAGTCCACGCATTCAAGTTTTAGCCAAGCCTAAAGCCATTTTCATTTTCTGTATTGACAGCACAAATAACAACCAGTCTCTTGTCTATCATTCTGAGTGCGTTAAAAACATACATAGAGGGTGGCCACCCACTGTATAGGTAGACACCAATGATAAATCAATAATAATTATTTTCTATATTATTTTTGAAACTCCACCCAAGTAATTGGATTTTTATTTATTTTGTAATCGGATGAACGTACTCTCCTACAATGTTTATAACATTCATTGGAGTGGAGGATTGAATCACAGACCGTGAAATATCTTTTCGCCAATATCAAATACCAGTCAGATCTATTTTCACATCAAAAAGATGATCGATATAGCATCCGTAATAAGTTTAAAAATAGAATTATTTAAATATAACTCGTAGCTAAGTTTTAACAATAGCTTGAAGTCAATCGTAGGTACATATATTGGCCGTCTTAGAAGACTACCCAAGCGTATATCTCAGACAATTAGTAAACGAAACTTAATCTTCACAAAATTTAGTCTGGAAATAAAAAAATACAGAAAAGCTAAATACTTTCAATACAAATAACTCTATCGTTTCAAAAACGATACCGTACTAGCTTCAAGTTACGAGTAGATAGAGGAGTTTGTGACAATAAATGAGTTTTTACAAAAATTCCTCTCGAAGCCTTTTGCGAGAAAATACTGTGAAGGACAAGTCAAAAAATACCGAGCCATAATAGAAACAAATTATATATTGAAATGATATCACTTTTAATATTTAATAACTTTTCAACCTAATATTAGGTCTGTTCGGGTACTTTCTGCACCAAAATTCGTAGATTATGAAATTTCAAGGAGTCAACGAAATTTGCCAACTTTTTAGACGTCAAATGTCAAACGTTTAGAAATAATAGGTGTGTTCCCGTACTGTCTTAAGCTGTGAATTTCAACGAAATTTGACGAAAAATAATGAAAACCTTTTCCCGTTCGTCAAAATTTCGTAGTTTTTCACAGAAGAGAGAGCTCATGACAGAGTAAAAAATTTCCCCTACCTGTGAATTTCAACCCAAGAAATTTCTTTAGACAAATTTATGAGATCTGTCAAAAAGCCTTATTTGGATAAAACCGCTTGAAAATAAATTTGTTTACTGACAATAATTGATTTTTTCCTCACATATGTTTCTGACGTTTAAAAAGTGGGCATTTTTTTGCTCAACACGTTTCTTTACTTTCTGTGACTTTTTTACCCCCACTCTTAGAAATTTGACAAGCTGTGAATTTTACTGTAGAAAGTACGGGAACAGACCAAAAAAAATTACTTACAGCGATTTGACAGATTTGGCATAAATCAGTACAAAGAAATTTCTTGCACTAAAATTCGTAGAGTGGGGAAATTTTTTACTGTTATGTGAGCGCTCTCTTCTACGAAAAACTACGAAACTGCTGAGTACTCTAACAGGGTTTCGTGAATTTTCGTAGATTTGCGTGAAAATTTGTTGGTTTGGGAGCGTACGCGAAGGTGGCGAAGGAATAAGTTTAAAAATGTCACTTACTCATCCTTTGTCGAAAAGTTCAAATACCTCAAAACTGAGTAGCCAACATAAGTTAAATACACACAAAATCTTGATATTAACGACTCATTGCTGGTGTAGGCAGTCACTGCCAAACATATAACTTATTGTAACTATTCATGTAGTAAACTAGTTCATGCAACGTACTTGGACCCTTTTATTTCCATACTTAAAGTCTAGACTACCTGTCTAGACTACTAGTCTTGGTAATAACACATAATGTTGCTAAATTGAAAATAATTTCTCAATAGAATCATTATCTAGTATTTATTGATCCGTGAAGTTCACAATGTTGATACAAAGTGCAAATGAAATTTTACTAATGACACCGATGAGCTAGAAATTAAACAATATTTGTAGATAGTTACCTAATAGCACCATCACTTTCTTTTTTTATTTCTTCGTAATAGGTACAGTTGTGGATTAAAGAACCTAAATGGAGTGAGGATTTCAATATGTTAAAAAGGTTTTTAATTTTTCCATACGTAAACGTACTCAACCTTGAAGTTGTTAGTGGTTCTGATATCAAAAGTAATCAAACGTGGCAGGAGAGAGAACATAGTACTAGCGAAGCACTTTTAGAGCAAGCAGATCTACATACATACTTACATATCAAAAAATCAAAAGATGCTGTCATTATATACCCAATGTACCATTTTACGGAGTTCTATACATTGAATATACACCAATTAATTTACAAAAGGAAAGTTGGTTTCTCGTTTGTAAGAAGCACTGGAACTTCTGCTAACGATATACATTATATAAGCCGCATGACAGATGTCACCTAACGATACAAAAAGGTTGTCTGTAGAAGAAGAAAAATGGTCGAATAACATAAGTTAAATAAAATTTAAAACTGACCATAAAGGGATAGATACTCATCTCAAAACAAACAACACAATTATGATACTTACTTAACGACCTTTCGACCCGTGGGGAGTCTTTGCCTGGGACAGGATAGTCGCTAGTGTCTTCGATCACGGGCACGCGAGTTTCACATGCGTCATAGTTTAAAAATAAAAATATGTAGTTACATAAGCCATTTTCGAACGTCATTTGATCGTCATTTTGAGCGTCAAATTGATCGTCATTGCAATATGTACTTAAGGATTGCGAACATCAAACTGCAAACGTCATTTGGTATCGTTGATCTGTGCCATCTGCATAATATTTTTCTTGCAAGAGCATTTGACGTTTTCAAAAAGAGCAAAATGGAACCCTTAACAAAATTTATAGGAAAATCTTAATGAGAGCAGAGCAGCCACTTTCACTACTGTCAAAGTGATTTTACTTCGCTTTTTTTGATCTACTACCTCACTTCGGAGTTTTTTGTATCGGTGCCGTGACATAAAATCAAGCGTCATAAGGCCAAATTCTATCATTTTGTCAAGTCTAAATAAGTTTAAACTTCTTAGAATGGTAAATGAAGCGTTATGATGCAAAATGACAAAGACAAATTGGCCTAGTGTCGCTTTATCAAAGTGTTATAATGAAAAATGATATATTTTGGCCTCATGGCAAGGCACATTTTATATAACTTCACATTTTCGGATTTTACTTCCTTTTTCAGATCGTCTTACTTCACTTTTTGAAACTTAAGTGGCTGCTCTGAATGAGAGTACCTACAAGTAACAACAATTATAATAATTTACGTGTAAGAAGCAGACTTTTTCACAAAAATAAGTTATTGCTAAAACTGCTAAATGCACGGCAAATAATTCCAAAAGTTTTTCTCTTCTCCAACTTTCGCACAGCGCAGATTTGTGGCTGCTTTTTGCAGCGCAGTTGACGTTTTCGCATGTCA
Organism: Xylota sylvarum; assembly: GCA_905220385.1. Lineage (NCBI taxonomy): Eukaryota > Metazoa > Arthropoda > Insecta > Diptera > Syrphidae > Xylota > Xylota sylvarum. Next base: position 52,773,145 of record LR999960.1, on the reverse strand, counting down.
TCTGCCCTGGAAACACTGCATTATCGAACATACCGCAAGTGCAGTGTGATTTATGATGTTGTTTTCGAGTTTGATGCAGATGACATTTTCGAAAACGGCCATAAATATAACTTGTTACTGAATCCCTAATAATAGCTCAAAACTAACCAAATGTATTTCTCATACAATTACAAGTGAAATGTAGTCTTAAGAGTAAAATGAATTTTGTTTTATTTGTGATTAAACAATTTTGACTTATGCTACATTCTAACAAATAGAAACCTCGAGGTTTTGATGAATTTTTACCGAAACCTCGAAAGCCGTTCCCACCAATCTGAAATCAGTTCAAATGTTAATCTGAACTCATTTCAAATGCTAATTTTGAATTTCCGTTTTTTATATTTTTTGTCTTCCGTTTGCTGAAAAAAATTATTTATATTTGTAATTAGAATATTTCTTTTAAAAATATGACCTCTTTGTCCGATTCGAAATGAAAATAAAAACGAAAAATTGTGACATCTACAATTGACAATTATAAATGAACACCAAAATAAACCAAAGTTCACGCTATAGGTTTGTTCGGTTTGACAAGCTGTCACAGATGGATAAACTCAAAGGGATTTCAACTAGGTTTCGCTGAAATCACGAGATTTCGAAACCCCGAATATGTATGGGAAATCTTCAGAGATGTGGATGAAATTGGCGAAACCATCTGGTTCGGTGGGAACATGGTATTACACTTGTACTTTTGTGTAATAAAAGGGGAATACAAATCCCAGAGCACTTAGATTTCAATACAAACCCCATTTGTTACAGAAATCCTTCCTTTCGCGTAGTGTTTGGAGAAACTTATGTCATTGGCAAAAAGGATCCTTCTTTTTCTTTTCCAAAGTACTTTATTCATTCCATTGGCACTGCAAAATCCACTTCTTACAAACTTTCAGAACAATTTTCTCGCTTCTGGATTTGTATTCAGAAGCTGCTTAAGGAGTGCCAATAAACTTCCAGTGAAGTTCCAAGAAAGCAACTGTTTTTTGCAAATTTATTGTGGGAGATGAAAATAATTATGGAGTACCTGGAGTAATAGGATTTCCATCAAGGACCTCTTTTTGCACAGTTCACCAATACATTTCCACAACTGAGCAGATGTAAATTACATGTTGTGTTAGAAAAGAGAAGGAGAGGATTCTCAATGGGAATCGACATGGTGGCTCATCTGTACTTCATTGAAATGACACAATCCTCCTTCATATCCTTTATCGATTTTAAATAAAACATATGTAATATAAATTCATCAATAACTTTATTTTTAAATTAGTATTGCTTCGGACGTTTTGTATGAGCTGAAGTCAATGCACGACTTTTCAACAAAATTAAATTAAATTAAATTATTAGACATCCTACCAAAATCCATTTAAAGCTGACTTTACGTATTTATACATAGGACTAAGTAATAGTATAAACCACTGTTACAACCAAAATCAAAGTAAATATGAACCATTTAAACAGCGTCGTACACTTGCTCATGCTCGTTCTATTAATTTGAAAATAATGATCTAACTCTTCCATCTGTGTAAATAGAATCGAAATTAAGTAAAACTATCCAAAGAAGGACAAAGGATATACATACCATTCTATCTAGCTGCACATTCCGAACGGATAAACTAGTTTGTGACAAAAGTTGTGTTTTAGTAAATGACTCTGCCAACCTTTTACAAGATAACGCCATATAGATCACATCCAACACTACAACCACATGATAACAGAACTTAAAGTTTTTTAACAATAACGATATACTTCCTCCTTGCATGTACAACGAAACTGCATGCAATAAGAACATATATGAGAGAAGAAAAACAATGCTCATATAGCCTTCAATTAAGTTCCTGAATTTATAAAGTAATTTTAATGTCCTTTGAAGGCTGAATGCCACCTTATACACCTTGGAAATATCTACATACAATTTCCGCACTCGACCTTTTTGTTCTATAAAGTGTAACTCCAAGGATTTCAACTCATCTAGAGCTTCTTCCAATCTTTCATTTAACTGGGTGAAATGAACTTGAAGATAAAATAGTACTAAGCATAAACCACCTGTCTGCACAAACGTTGGGACCATAACATAAGCTATTATAAATTCAAGTGCAATTATGGTAACGATATGTGCGACAACGCCGAAAGGATAGTTAGGCAATAATGAAATACACAAACAGAGTGATTGCACCGCTTTCGATATTACAGATACACCAAAATATAAAGACAAGCCCATGTTTTTTCCATGCGCTTTATTACAAAGTTTAAGGTGATGCAGGAATATGTTCAAAAATATGACCTTCGTATCATTTGTCGATAAGCTTAAGTACACCAAAACTGGGTGGGAAATTAAAGACGAAAATAAAAACACTCTTGATAGAAATAATTTCTTGTTGTTGAATGAATCCGCGTATATAAACAATGCCGATATAATCCCGGTGATAATAATTCGAAAGTACTTCTTTATGGGATGCACTTGGAATTCTTGCTTCGCATATTTAAAACCAAAACATGGAAAAGGTTTTGTTATAAGATACACGCACTGAATGAGGATTTTATTGGGATCTCGAAAAGATACAATCTTACGCGGATCCATGATGATATACTGGACAGAGGCACGAAGTGGATTCAGTGTGGATCTATGAAATTGCTAATGTCATACCTAAGGCACATTAATTTAATTTTGTTCACTTACGATAAGCGACATTTGTCAGCACAGATAGGTGTGGTAATGGTATAAATTTATGACTCCTGTCAATACAAGTTTATTAAATTTTCATGGCAACTGGCAATCCAGTTGGATATTCGTTCACTTTACTAATTGCTATAGGTACGAGTATCATAGGTAAGGGAGGCAACACGCATTTCTAACATCCAACTTTTTTTCATATAAACTTCGAGCAGTTTAAAAAGTTGGCCTGAGTTCCAAAATGTAAAAAAAATAGTTTCGATGCGGTGGTACTATTCTTTTGATGCGCATCTGCAATGCAACTTCGATAACAGTTTGATGTTTCGAAACATAGTTTATACAAAGCAGGCAATTACCAAAATTATAATGACAAACTTTGAATTAAACATAAATTTAAATGAGTGATTTGAATGCCAAATGAAAGCATCGAAAAAATTATCGATGCATAGTTTGCTCAGTTGATGCGCATCGATAACGTTTAGGATACGTTTAGAAACTTGCGACTTTATCAAAACTTTCTCATTTGACTTTTTGGAACTTATGACTTTGCATCTATGACGCATTTGATACATTTTGGAACTCATCCTTGTTTATTAATTTTTTCCCCAAAATTCAGAAACATTTTTAATGACTTCCAACAGTGGTCTTGTTTTTGTATTTACTATAATTGTAGTACAAATTGTGATCTTCATACTATTCCTTTCCATTTTGTACTACTATCTTAAAATTGTGTGAACGTCTGAAACCCTTCGTCAACAACCTGATTGGTCCCTATCAGAGTGGTTTCAGAGCAGGAAAGTCCACAGTCGATCAAATTTTCACACTTCGGGAGATCCTGGAAAAAACTCAAAAAGTCCAAATCAATACCCACCACATTTTTATCGACTACAAGCTACATATATAGAACCATGTCTATGTAGTTTTGGCATCCGGGCCAAACACGTTAATCTGCCTTGAAATAGATAAAAAAGGTGGTGGGTATCGAACAGACTTTTCAACAAAGTATCTACATAAATAAAAAGAATCAATTGTGTAAGTAAAAGGATTTCATTATAGAATCTAGACGTATTTATATATGTATCTCACTACGTAAAAGTCAAAATCATAATTCCAAATAATAGCAAGGTAAGTATGAAGCAATTAAATATTGACGTACATTTGTCGATTTTCGTTTCAACAATCATATGATGATGAACTAGTCGTTCCATCTGTGTAAATACAATTGAAATTAAGTTAATCTTTCCAAAAAAGAACAAAGGACATACCATTCTATCTATGTCCACATTCCGAATAGATCCACTAGTTTGCGCCAAACGTCGTGTTTTTGTAAATAACTTCCGCAATCTTTTACAAGTTAAAGCCATATAGATCAGATCAAAAAACACAAACGCATGGAAGTAGCACTTTGTATGTATAATCGATCCAATTCCTCCGCGCTTGTACAGAAAAACTGCATCAAAAAAGAACACATATGTGAAAACTAAAATACAGCTCATATAGCCAGCAATCAAATCACTGAACTTAAAAAGTAGGTCTGCTGTCCACTGAAGGCTGAAAGCCACCTCGTTTACATTGGAAATTATTGCGTACACTTGGCGTATCCGACTTTTTAATGCCACAAAGTGAATTTCCGAAAATGTCAACTCCTCCAGAGCTTGCTCTAATCTGTCATTTAAGCTAGTAAAATGCACTTCAAGATAAAATAAAACTAAGCACACACCTCCTGTCTGTATGAAAATTGGGACTAAAATATAGTCTTGCATAAACTGAATAGAAGTTGTGTAAATGAATGAATGGATATCTAAATGAAAGTCGTAGTCTTCATAAATGAACAAAGAATAAAAACAGAGTGATTGCAAGACTTTCGATATTACAGATACAACGAAGTAGCAGCTTAATTTCGTCGTTTTTCCATGCGCTTCATGACAAAGTTTAAGGTGATGAAGGAATACGTTCAAAAATAAGACCTTCTCATAATTTGTTGATAAGCTTAAGTACACCAAAACTGGATAACAGGCATAAGTGAAATATGAACAAACTCTTGAAAGAAATGATTGCTTGAAGTTGAGGGAACACAGGTACATAAAAAATGCCGATATAATCCCGGTGATTATAATTCGTATTTGCTTCTTAATGGAATCCACTTGGAATTCTTCCATCGCATATTTAAAACCAAAACACGGAAAAGGTTTGGTTAATAGATACACGCACTGAATGAGGATTTTATTGGGATCTCGAAAAGATACATTCTTACGCGAACGCATAATATTGATATACTGCACACATAGTCACCAATTGGAAGTAGTGTCTAGTAAGGCATATGAATTTAATTTTGTCAACTTACGGAAAGTGACATTTGTCAGCAAGGATACTATAGTTTCGAACTAATGTAATGACACAAGTTCATACAATGACCTAATTGCGTAACCGGTCAATTAACTTATTAATTCGTTGTATTAGATATTTTTGTGCATAGCATAGACCAAATTATTTCTGACTCTTGATTTGTATCATGAGGTTGATATACTCCTAAAAGTTTGGTTACACAGAATATTTGAATGAGTGTTGTAAATATAAAGTATTGCGAAATGTTATTCGCGTCATTAACTTCTGAAGGGATCTGAGGCTGCGATTTGCCTTCTGCACCGTCTAAAACATACGCAGCTTTCAGCCGGTCGATTGAGATGTTTACTTATTTTCCATTTCTTTCGACAATGTAGAACAGGGTTGCCGTTAGGCGACTAAAGTTGCCATTTGGCGACTTTTTAGCATCCGGGACACCAGGCAACTACTTTTTTGAAAAATGCCGAAATTGGACACTTCAAAATCTTGGCGACTTCTTTATCACTTTTCTCAGGATTTAGTTATAAATTGTGCTGCCAAATTACTTGCTTGGCTACTGGGCCAGAGTTGTAAAAGAATTAAATCTTTTGGGAGATTAAGTCTATTGAATTCGTCTAGAAATGAGTTGAAGTCTTTTTTCTAAAAAAAAAATTGGGATTCAAAAAACGTAATTCGCCATTCTTTTGAATCACTGATTAATGCATTCAATATTTAACAAACACTGAATTAAAATCATTTCAGAAGTCAATCGAATTCACATATTTCGTTGAAGTCAGTAGTGAATTCACTTGAAACTTGAAATAGAGCATTTCCGCAACACTGGCCTTGATATACTCCTTGAAAACTGTTCGAAGTCCTAGAAGGACAGTTGGAAGGACGTCGATCATATTCGTGGAAGTGTGACATTTAATCGCTGCTTTTAGCGTACGATGCCGTCGCTCGATAATGCCATTCGATTTCAGATGGTAATGAGTTGTGCGTAAGTATGTAATGTCAATGGATTTTGACACTCCTTTAAACAGTTCGCTCTCAAATTGCCTTCCCTGGTCGGTTGTTATTCTCTGCGGAACCCCTTAACCACATACATATCCAAGTTGTGTATAGCAGTTTCCGGCCAGCGAGAGAATCTATCGCAATATCGAAATCCTTTCGATGATGGTAAGGTGCCAAGATATATACTCAAATCGGTTATCTGTTTTATTGTGCTCACCGATATGCGTTACATGTCAGTTACATTCTTGCCCAGGCCCGATATTCGCTCTTCATATTCAACCAGATGAAACGCTCGCTCACCATCTTCACATATACCCGAACGAATCTGACCATAGGGTCTGCATCGCTAGTAGAGTAAATTGTTTATCCGGTAAAATGTTTAGTCCGGATAAGGTCAACTAGGCTGTAGGGTCCTTCAAACCATTTAAGGCCCCCGGCGGTGATGGTATATTTTCGGCGCTTTTGCAGAAGGTAATTGATCTCATCCTGCCGGGTTTGATTGCTATATTTAGAGCCAGCTACAATTGGTGTTATATCCCGACAACCTGGAGACAGGTAAATGTAATCTTTATCCCCAAACTAGGCAATAGGCCTAGTGATCTGCCTAGATCTTAGAGACCTACTATAAGTCTAACATCATTTGTTCTCAAAACAATGGGGAGACTCATTGACGTTCATATTAGAGGTCGGATAGATTTGTCTAGCCCTCTGGACTCAAGTCAATTTGCATACAAGAAAGGAAAATCAACAGAAAGTGATCTTCACTATTTTGTGAAAAAGATGGAAGGAACTATAGGTTCCAAGGAAATAGTTCTGTGTGCCTTCCTTGACATTCGATAACACTGGCTACGACTCAATCGCAAGAGCAATTAGTAGCACAGGTATCGAGGATTCGACCAACCAATGGATACGGGCCATGCTGGAAAGTCGAATTATTACTTCTTAATCTGGAGGAGTGTCAGTGTCTGTGACCGCAGTTAAGGGATGTCCCCAGGGAGGAGTCCTTTCTCCCCTTCTATGGTCACTAGTCATCGACAGTCTCCTAGTCAATTTTCAGAGATTATGCTACATCGCCATTTGTTATGTAGATGACTTGGCGATTTTCATCAGTGGTAAACACAGTACGATCATTTCTAGTGTCATGCAATGTGCTTTACTATACGTTTATGATTGGTGCAGCAGAGAAGGACTGTCCATCACTCCTTGCCAAACCGTTCTTGTGCCTTTCACAAAAAGAAGACTGGTCAATCTAGGGCCTATTACGATCAAAGGCACCACCTTAGTCTATTCCAGTGAGGTCAAATATCTCGGTGTCATCCTTGATAAACGGCTTAGTTGGAATTCTCATTTCAAGTCTGCCATTCAGCGCGCCACTAGGGCCATGTGGGCCAGTAGACGCCTATACGGCAGAACTTGGGGTCTAAGTCCAAAATTGATTGTATACAATTATGGTGAGGCCCATTATCACGTACGCGGCCATTGTTTGGTGGCCTAAAGTTTTTGAACGGACATTTGCATATCTCGGCATTATGCGTGCTATGTGCATCTGCCCCACTGCAGCTTTAGAACCGGTTGTTGGGCTCTTTTCCCTACAAATCTTCATTAGGAAGACGGCCGCTAGATGCGCTATTAAGCTGCAACTAAAATACAAGTATATATCAGGCGGTCAGGTAGGACACCTGAAAATTCTTGACTCAATTCCCAAAAAGAAAATGTTTTGCACTATCCCCGACATCATGATCAAAGAGTACTGTTGCGGTAGGTTATTTGAGGTAGAAATATTGGACGGTGCAAACTGGTCTAATGGTGTTCTGACACTGTATCCTAGAGGTCTGGTCTGGTACTCAAACGGATCAAAGATGGAAACTGGAGTTGGAGCTAGCGTCTTTCGACCTAACACCAAAGTCTCGATTCCTATTGGAATGTGATAAACCTTGATAAAGGTATTAAGGGCGCTAGCATATATACCTTCTCAGATAGCCAGGCAGCACTTAAAGCGCTGTCGTCCAATTTAATGGATTCTATATCAGTCAAATGGTGCTACGATGCACTACAATCTCTTGCCAGACACAACAGGGTCAGAAGTCTTTTTCCTACAAGGAAATCCTTAATCTAGTAAAGGAAAGCATCAGGAAGCTGGTGAGCTTTATCACAGATCACTGCGGCCTGCGATATCATCCTAACAAACTCAATCTGTCACCAGAAACCGAATGTATGTAGGTTCTTCTTAGAAGATGACGAATCCTCCGATACAATAGATCTTCTCAGGTCGCAGTGTCAGCCATATGGGCAAGGGTCTTCATTAAAACAAAAAAAAAAAAAATCTTCGTAGTAGCTCTAACACTAAGGTGTGCCATGGAAAGCTCGCTGTTGATTGCTGGTCGCATTATCTCTTTCGTAATACACGATCGGTAAGGTTGTTGCTGACCGGTTTGTCATCCTCGTCTTTTAATTGGAATTTTGGAAGGCACTGAATAGTCGATGGTTTCGGTGATGGTGATGGCTTCGATGGGCGACAATGCGATATTCTTTATGTCAGTTGTGAATTGGCTGATATAATCCAATTGTCTTCGTTACCATGGAGAAGCTTTTTCCAATTTTTGGTTGAACGCGTATGTAAGCGGCTTGCGATCTGTAAAGATCGACCTTCAAGCACTTGTTTGAACTGTTTTACCGCTGAATATGCGCTGAGCAGCTCCCTATCATAAGTGCTGCATCTACTTTGTATCGATGATAACTTGCTGAAGTAGAAGCCTAGAGGTTGGAAAGAATTCTCAACGAACTGCTGAAAAACGGCCCAATAGCGAAATCGGATGCACCGACCATTAATGCCAGTCGGCCAGCTGCACTAGGATGAACGAGTATCGTAGCTTCAGACAAAGACTGTTTGCATTTATCAAATGATCGGAGTTTGGTCGTTTTTCTTGTTTTCCTTGATTAAGGTCTGAGTGTGGGAGTGTGGCTTGAGAATTGATAGCATGCGGTATAAAAAGACGATAAAAATTTATCATCGCAAGAAATCGACCTTATCTGGCAATGGTTTGATGCCTCTCGCGCCAATCATGTGACTTAAAAAACATACCTCTGCTTGTCCGAACTGACACTTTTCGATGTTAATCACTATCCCAAAATTGTCCTTAAATGCATCTGATGTTCTTATTTGTGTGCAAATTCGAATTTTCGAAGTATGTCATCAACGAACCGTTTCGGAATGCTTGTCCAGCGTTCCGCAGTCTGAAGGTCATCCTGCAAAACTCATACAGCCCAAACGGAGTGATGATAGGCTTCTACCGCAATCTGATGGTAGGCGCCAACGTAGTAAAAATCTGGAATTCTAGGAAGAAAGTGAAATCGTGAAAGTGGGGTATAGGGTATCTGTCGGGAAAGGTAACTGCAGTTAATTGCCGGTAATCACCACATGGACGCCATTCTCCATTGCTCTTGGATACCATATGGACCGGGTTAGCCTAATGGCTTTTTAATGTTCTTTAGCGTCTGGTACAGGTTCTCTTTCGGCGGGTTTAAAATTATGTGGCTTACCTGCGCCACTATGCTGCTTTCGATGGCGGAATACGCTGCGCTAGGGATAGGAAGACGCAGCAGAAAAAAAAAAAAGACTTTTCAACAAAGTAAAAGGATTTCATTATATAATCTACATTCCATCTATATAATCCTTAAGGCTGATAAGACGTATTTATACATATATGTAACTCACTACGTTAAAGTCAAAATCATAATTCCAAATAATAGCAAAGTAATTATGAAGCAATTAAATATTGACGTACACTTGTTGGTTTTCGTTTCAGTAATCATGTGATGATGAACTAGTCGTTCCATCTGTGTAAATGAAATTGAAATTAAGTTAATCTTTCCAAAAAAGAACAAAGGACATACCATTCTATCTATCTCCACATTCCGAACGGATCCACTAGTTTGTGCCAATAGTCGTGTTTTTGTAAATGACTTCCGCAACCTTTTACAAGATAAAGCCATATAGATGAGATCAAAAAATACAAACACATGATAGTAGCACTTTGTATATATAATCGATCCAATTCCTCCGCGCTTGTACCGAAAAACTGCATCCAAAAGGAACATATATATGAGAATTAAAATGATGCTCATGTAGCCTTCAATCAATTCACTGAACTTAAAAAGTAAGTCTGCAGTCCACTGAAGGCTGAAAGCCACCTCGTTTATATTGGAAACTATTGGGTACACTTTGCGTATCCGACCTTTTAATTCCACAAAGTGTATTTCCGAGAGTTTCAACTCCTCCAGAGCTTGCTCTAATCTCTTATTTAAGCTAGTAAAATGCACTTCAAGATAAAATAACACTAAACACACACCTCCTGTCTGTATGAAAATTGGGATTATAGTATAGTCTAGTACAAACTGAAGAAGAGTTGTGTTAATACATAAAAAGATATCTACAGGAACGTCGTAGTTTTCATAAATATACATAAAACAAAAACAGAGTGATTGCAAGGCTTTCGATATTACAGATACAACGAAGTAGCAGCTCAGTTTCATCGTTTTTCCATGCGCTTCATGACAAAGTTTAAGGTGATGAAGGAATACGTTCAAAAATAAGACCTTCTCATAATTTGTTGATAAGTTCAGATACATCAAAAGTGGATAACAGGCATAAGACGAATATGTACAAACTCTTGAAATAAATGATTGCTTGATGTCGAGGGAACACAGACACATAAACAATGCTAATATAATCCCGGTGATTATAATTCGAATGTGCTCCTTAATGGAATGCACTTGGAATTCTTGCATCGCATATTTAAAACCAAAACACGGAAAAGGTTTTGTTAATAGATACACGCACCGAATGAGGATTTTATTGGGATCTCGAAAAGATACAATCTTACGCGAACGCATAATATTGATATATGCACACAGAGTCACCAATTGGAAGTAGTGGCTAGTAGTCCTGGATTATACGTAAGGCATATGAATTTAACTATGTCAACTTACGGAAAGGATACTATAGATTCGAACTAATGTAATGACACACAATAAGTTCATACATGTCCATTCATAATATACGCAGTGACCTTATTGGGTAACCAGTCAATTAACTTATTAATTCCTTGTATTAGACATTTGTGCGCATAGCATAGACCAAATTATTTCTGACTCTTGATTTGTATCGTGAGGTTGACATACTCCTAAAAGTTTGGTTACACAGAATATTTGAATGAGTTCATAACGACACGATGCGATGCAATATTTTGTGCAAAGATAACCAACATTGGTGACAAAGTATTACACGTGACTCTATTCTAGGAATCGAGGAAGTTACCTTAGAAGCATCATCCATGAACTATGTAACACGTCATAAACAGATGTGTTACATAGTTCACCAGGTCCTCCTAAACCGAGTCTATGATTTGCTTATTAGATCATGTCCCTCCTACTAATTATGATAAACACAAAATAATGTGGAGATATATGTACGTGTTCTCGTATTCAAAGATAGTATTTAGTGCATCGCCTGGTTTTTTTGTTTTGCGACCAAAGTATATTTAGATTTTACAATAAAACGAGTGAATTACTGGAAATCATCATCAATTTTAATAAAAGAATCACGTAAATACATTTTATGGAGATTAAATATTGAATCACATTTTAGTCCGATTTTTTTACGATATACGATATTGAAGCATACATTTAGGCGACAAATGGCATTCTATGCATTTTGTCTGTTACTATTGGCTATTGGAACTTATACTTCTAGACTTGTCTGAGGACTGCTCGTGACTGATCGAACAATCTCTGCGGTCAATTGATAACACCAAATCCATCTGACCCTTGATTACAGTGAAGTCATTGTGTCGTAAAGCCTTGTAAAAGTACAGATTGACTGCATACCGATCGGTTCATTATTTATAAGCAACCATTAAATGACATCCATAGAGTTGTTCAAGTTAGAAAGTCAAAAGTATAATTACGACAGTAAAAACCGTAATTATCGAAGAACCAAGTATACGCGTACACTTGACGATTTTCGATTGCATAATCATGATTTGCCAAACTAATCCGTCCATCTATACATTTAAAGAAAAAATAAAATCTATTTCTACTTACTCAAAACAAATTATGATAATACATACCCTTCTATCTTGCTCCGTATTGAGAGTAGATCCACCAAATTTTGACAACAATTGCGTTTTTTTAAATGCCTTTACTAGCCCTTTGCAACAAAATACCATACCAATCATGTCAAAAAATACAAACACAAAATAACAGCAAATTAAATATGCCACTGATGTGATTGTTCCAATCTTGTACCGGATAACTGCATCCATAAGGAAAACATAGGTGAGGAATGAAATAAGACTCATATAGCATTCCATTAATTGACAAAACCTTTCGAGCATTCTTAATGTTTTTTGAAGGCTACGAGTGACTTTGAATACTTTAAGGAAGGTTGTTTGAACTTTCCACATTCGATTCTTAATTGCTATGCAGTGTAACTCGTAAGATTTAACTTCGTCCAGAACATTCTCCAATCTTTCGTTTAAACGGATAAAGTTTACTTCAAAATATAATAAAATTAAATACACTCCCCCTGTTTCTATAAACATTGGCACTACAATGTAGTTTAATACGAGTTGTAAAGTACTATATCCAATGAAGATGTTAAGCGTTTTAAAGTTTTTATGAAATGCGATTACCACCATGACATAGACTGAAGCTAACGTTTTCAATATCACAGATACAATTAAGCAGCAGCTCAAATTGACGTTTTTTCTATGCAATTTTTGACAGATTTTGTGATGCCGAAGGAATTTGTTCAAAAATACGACTTTTTTGTCCATTTTCGCGTAGTTAAGGTACAGTGAAAAAGGGTAGCAAAACGCAGTCAAAAACTCACAGAATTTTGCCACAAATGGTTCGTTTATATTGAACGACAAAAGCAATAATATTGAATAAAAAAAACAACCGATTACAATTCGAATATAATAATTCATTGGACGGATGTGAAACTTTTGATTATTGTACGTAAAACCTAAACATTTAAAAACACTTGCAATTCGGTATACGAGTTGAATTAGTCCCTTGTTTTGATCTCGTAGGGGTACCGCTTTCCGGGAACACATTATGGTGGTCTACCGAATAGAATTAATTTACTTAGGAGCTATTGACCGATAAGGTTTGCTATGGAATGTTAGTCCTTTATACGAAAACATTTTAATTTATTATAACCGCATGTAGGTGTACTATAATGGTCGAATCAAAATGCCAATCAACTAATAGGAAATGCAGCCACAGCGGGTAGATACAATTCCGTTGAACACACGGTTCCAACTTAGTGGAATATATTGTCCTTTGCGACTAGGTTAAAGATACCAAGACCATTTTTCACAAATTTACACGAGAGCCGTTAAAAAATGTTGTACAAATTTTTTTAGGATACAGCTAGTGGGTTTACACGGTCCCGTAGAAAAGGTGCGTGGAATGTTCCTACGAGAAAAGGAGATGCAAACGCTAAAAGTTTATTCCTATCTCTAAGTATAATACATACAAGTGTGACAGATACAAGAATTCATATATATATCGTTTAGCGATAGTAAATTCTTAACATAGGGTACTACGATGTACTCGATAGGTGTATTAAACTAAAATTGCATCCTAACTGAAATAAAGTCCTGAGATGATGTCAAATTGGATGATGAATCCTTTAGGAAAACGTTCTAGTCTGCTGCGACGAATGGCGAAACATTCGCACATAATGTGTTTGGCAGTTCTTAAGATATAGTCTCCAAGTGTCAGACTGGCAGTTGATATCATAGCAATACCCTCGTTCATTGACAAAATGTCCTTCGTTCGGGATATTCCTAGAAAATTTAATGAATTTCTTGAAATGACTTAGATCTGTTTGTGAATCCCAGTATGAGAGCTTTCCTTGATTACCCAGCGATTTAGTTCTAAATTTAGTTGGATAGCTGGGAACCCACAGAAGGGCCCGGAACTAATGAATTTCTATTGGGAGCCAGACTTGACTAAATCATCGAAATATCCTTATGACCACGAACCTAGATAGTTGTGTGGGTTGGTTGCGTGGACTGAGGTTGGTTGCGTGGACTGAAATTTGATAGTTTGAACCTAGGGTGGAATATTCCAGCCCCTACTCCGTCATCCACTTTTGATTTATCCATAAATTAGTTAAGCTAGTGCTCCACCAGAAAAATTTAAAGATAGTCCTTTGCCAGTCGCTGTTTCTTTGGGCTGAGAAGGCAATGGAGTAGTAGAGACCTATTCCAAACAACTAAGCAAACTCTGTATAAGACCTTCATCATCACAGTCTTGCTTTATGGAGCTGAAGCGTGAACTCTATCTAAAGTGGATGAAGAAATCCTCGGTCGCTTTGACGGGATTTGGAGCAGGAGATTCAACGACGAACTATACGAGCTGTACAATGACATCGACCTAGTCAAAAATTGAGGAAAGTCTTCGAATCGAACGCTGTCCCTCCGCGTAGAGGAAGACCTCAACAGACTCGGAGTGCGCAACTGGAGGCAGTTAGCTGAAGGTAAACATTTTTGGCGTGACAGGTCCATGGAACCCTGGGCCTATCTTCTCACAACCGTTCGTGTTGCGCGTGTTACATTCTTTATACGAATGGAAGGAACCTACTGTTTAAAGCTTCTTCCTTCGGATGCAATTGTGGTTTTAAGAAGTTTAAGTTCGGGAAGTTTCAATGTAGGTCTCCGGTGCTGGTAATCCGATTTTTCCATAGTGGTATCACAATCCCTTAGACCTCCCTTTTGGTCTAAATGCATCCTTGCTAAGATGGGACAATCACCCCACCCAACTCCAACCTTGCACATCACTAACAGATGCAGTCTTAATAAATTTTATGTGTGGAAGCGGGAGATCCAGAATTGTTTCCAGTGCCTACTCAGGCAAGTCTTTGCACCTTTTGAATGATGGACATGTATCGCTTTAATCCTTTCTCATCATACCATTGACGATAGTGACAGCTGACCAAGTTGTATGTCAGAAATAATTCTGGTGATCAACATAAAGCAAATCCATTTAGTTGCTTGCAACGTTAAGGAACAGCCCCTTAGTTGTTTCGATAGATTGGAACGAAGTGTTCTCGAAGGCTCTGCATGACGTTTCAACTCATCTGTTTGGTGTGAGTATCATATATATATATATATATATATTTTTTTGATTCTGGCAATACAGTCACAGTCCATGATGACTGACTTTCGAAGTTCAGCAACCATATTATCTCCAGGAGTGGATCAACCGATTGACCGCCTCATTTGTGTGATTTGACGGTTCTGGATATTTTCTTCGGGGCTATGTCAAGTTCATGGTCTATGCCGATAAGCCAGACAATTTAGATGACCTGAGAATAAATATTGAACGCCAAATTGACGGCATATCGTCCGATTTCTACAAAGATGTTATGGAAAATTGAGTTCAGGGCATTCACTCGTGCAACAAATTCCGTGGGGGAATTCATATTCACATCTTGAAGTAAGACTGAATTAAGCTTTTCTAAAAAGAAGTTTATAAAGAAAGGAACTTTAGACCTCTTCGTGAGCATGACCTAGTAGAAAAATTTAGGTTATTCAGACTAAGCACAAAAAAAAATATTTTTTTTATTATACAGATACATAGGTATTAATCTAATTTATTTTTCAGATCTATACGGATCTAATACTCTACATATAATGGCATACAGGAGTCGCAAATGTGTGTTTTTCATCGACTCCATGGGATGTTTCAATACCTATCAGTCTGGTCATTAGAGCGTCCAAATTAAATTACCACTGATAGAATCGTAATTATAAAACAATTCAGTCCTCGATTATATTTGGCCATCCTCGATTGAATAATAAAAATTTGACGAACCAACCCATCCATCTGTGTAAATAATATCGAAATTAATGTGCATTCTTGCAACAAGGTTTATAATCCTTCATACCTTTCTATCCAGCTCTATATTAATGGTCGATCCACCGATTCGTGCCAACATTTGTACTTTTATAAACGCCTTATCCAGTTGTTTGCAAGAAAAAACCATCAAAATCATGTCCAAAAATACGAGATATATAAAAATACCACATGTGTATGGAAGCGATTGTATTCCTCCACACTTGTACCGAAAAATTGAATCCATCAACAGCGTATATGTTAGAAATGCAATAACATTCATATAGTTTTCTATTAATTCACTAAACTTAAAGTACAACTTAAAGGTCATTTCAAGATTACAAGCAACATTGAAAAATTTTACTACATTCGTGTGCACGATCCATGCTTGATATTTTACTGCCATGCAGTGTAACTCGTAAAATGTCATTTCTTCCAGTATGTTCTCCAATTTTTCATTTAACGCGGTAAAATCGATTTCAAAATAAAATAAAACTAAATACATTCCTCCCGTTTCTAAAAATATTGGCACCATAATATAATCTAATGCCATTTGTAGACCAGCTAAGCTAATGTATCTTGCCATGTTAAACTCTCGAGCCATCATGGATAACACTAAGAAACAGAATGAAGCCATAATTTTCAATATTGCAGATAGTACGAAGTAGCAGCTCAAGCGGACTGTCTTTTTATGTAATTTTTGACAAATTTTACGATGTCGAAGGAATGAGTTCAAAAATTTGACTTTCTTACATTTTGTCGAATAGGTAAGGTACACTACAACTGGGTAGCAGACTGAAGTTAAATACTCGGAAATTTTTCCCAGGTTGGGGGGAACTGTTATAATATTTGGAAGCGCAAACAATGAGAACGTCGATATAAGGCAGCTGATTATAATTCTTATTAAAAAATAAATTCGATACACATGAAACTTTTGTTTTTTATATATAAAGCCAAAGCATCGAAAAACTCTTGCGACTCGGTACACGCAGTGAATGTATCCTTTGTTCCGATCTCGAAATGGTATCAAGTTGCGTGGATGCATGTTGTTCTCATACTGAAGAATACTTGGTTATTACCTCTACCTATACCGATAGGTTACTAGTAACTGCTAGTGCTTTTATGCCTAAGCACATTAATTTATAATGACCACATTTATTGGGCAGCTTATACATTATAATGATACAAGAAGAATTCCAATAAACTGCTGGGTACCTACATATATGTACATATATCCATTTATTCTACAACTGCCAATCTGTATAGATTATTCGTTACTTAGAGTTCAACAGTCAATGGATATGGTTTGGTTTGGTTGAAGTGGCTAGCAGCTCAGAAACGCCAACACACTTAGATAAGCAATAGATCCATTGTGATACCACATGGATCATAGGAGACAGTCTCTATCCACCTAATCTTTAAACCATTTTAAACTTCTGATGAAGCGTAAGAGGCTCTTGCTATTAAGTGAAGCATCCTTCAACGGGAAAAAGTTGGGCAGAAATACAGAAAGGGAGGAATGGTTTCATCCTTTCTTCATCCATGCAACTTGTACAAAAGTCGTTCGCAAAAAGGCCCAGTCTTGTGGCATTCTTGCCTATTAGACAGTGTCCAGTGATGACACCTATTATAGTACCGATATGCAACCTATTGAAAGAAATCAAATTAGAGCCTTTTAAATTCAGCTTTGGCCAAATTTGGTTTGTCGCTAGACATGTTACTCCCCTTTTCCAATTACGATTTGTACTCTCGATGACATCGAGCTTGAATTCTTGTTCCCAAGTAGCGATTGGTATACCTAAGGTGCCTTTGTCCGGAAAAATGGGTAAAGTTGTTCCAAATTCGAATTGATCGGCCTTATCACTGAAATATAACTTTGCTCCGGCACCCAACAAATGTGAATATTTAATTGCTCAACCATCGCCGTAAGAGACGTTCTGCAGTCTAGGATTTGATAGCTGCTTGACTGTCCGAAAAGATGTGGATATCCCTAGCAGATATCACGATTGCCTTAAACCAAGATAAGACTTCTTTGATCGTCATAATTTCCGTCTGGAACACGGTACAATAATTTGGAAGAGTTGTCTAAGAAAACACCACCTCCAACTCCGTCTTTTGTTTTTGAGCCATCAGTATAGAAGTGAATTGACTCATCTTCTAAAAGTGCTTCTTCATTTCGGAAGTGATCTGGAATGGATGGTGACAACGAAGGTCTTATCTAAATTTAAACGTGGGGTGGTGTAGGTCCGTGTTTTCGGGAAAGATTCTTATTCTGAATGGAGACGTGACCAAATCTTTTTCTTGACCACTGTAGGGAGTTGTGCCTATAGCACCACTTCTGCACAGATAAGCTGTACGCTGGACCTTACTTAGATAGTTGGGGTTTATAGCTTTTTCTAAGGCTAACAACCAAACAATCACGTACATCAGTGCATCAGTCTAATGACCGAGATGTAGAGCCATTATACGAGGTTGTAGACCCCTTTTAGTTCTTTTGGCTTTTTGGCAAGAGAAAAGTGCTACTGTGACTTTCTTGACTCTGGCTCTTTCTTGAATATTAGGTTTCCAGCTTAGCTTCCTATCCAGGATAAGACTCAAATATTTTGCTTTATCAGAAAAAGTTAAGCCGATACCACTGAGAGAAAGAGAGTGGACTAACGGATTTTTATATTTTCTGGATAAGAGTACTAGCTCAGTTTTGTAGGGATTTATACCCAA
The DNA here is from genome assembly GCA_905220385.1 of Xylota sylvarum. NCBI lineage: Eukaryota > Metazoa > Arthropoda > Insecta > Diptera > Syrphidae > Xylota > Xylota sylvarum. The sequence goes on along the minus strand of LR999960.1, from coordinate 52,754,481 downwards.
ACCACACTGAACTGCCCTACTGGCTAGTATTTAGGTGCTTTCCTGCGACAGCTAAAGCAATATCATCTGCATAAGCGATCGCTGTGCAATCCTCGCCTTCCAGGACTAGCAATAGTTTGTTGAGCACCAAATTCCATAGAAGACGGGATAGAACACCTCCTTGCGCAGTGCCTCTCCTGACAGATCTTCTAGTAGACTTCCCTCCTAGATTTAAATTGATAATCCGACCATTTAGTAGGAGATTATTCAAGTCGCAAAGTGAGCTGTCGACCTTCGGATCTGAAAGTGCATCTGTTATCGCTGATGTATTGACATTGTTAAAGGCGCTTTCTATATCCAGGAAGGTAGTTCTTCTGAAATAAGGACGGGACTTGTCTTTGTAGTCCGCATGCTGCGCCGTTGACAGTAGTTTGTTATCAATACTGGTGCGTAAGTGTATATCATTCAACCGTTCTAGGATTTTTAAGAGAAATGATGAAAGACTAATTGGTCTGAAATCTTTTGGATTTATGTGAGAACATTTGCTGGCTTTGGGGATAAATACAACTTTAACGTTTCTCCATATCTTTGGGATATACACCATATTTAGAAAACTTTCTAAAATTGTCTGGAGCGGAGGAGTGGAGGTCCCACTGATTTGTATGGTATAAAGCTATGAATAGCCCAATGCAGTTTGCTCTATGTAATCAGATTGGAGGAGAAGGTTATACGTGCAGATGGACTAGTAAAAACCATGTTGCAAACCATTTGGATACTCCCTGGGAAATGAGTGTCAAGCAGTATTTAGCGAGTCATCGCTGGAAGTCGTCCAGGATCCATCAGCTTTCTTGAGGAAGCTAGGTGGTATTCGAATTAAAGATAGAATTTCCCTAAGCCTAAAAGCTCCAAAGGCTTTCTCTATTTTTCACAAAAGAGTCTACAAGGACTACAGTTGGCTTTCCTTAATTCTTTTTTGTATATATTTAAGGATGTCTTGTACAAGTCCCAGGCTAGCGCGTATCTTGTACTCTTGGCATTATTGAATAATTTCCTACACTACTCCGTGTCGTGACCTTAAATGAGGGATCCCATTGTTATCCGAGGTTGGCGTCTCTATCATGTCTAGATTTTTTTTACGTGGTAAGGAAGTTACCCCGACAATTCAGCCCATTAATAGTTCATCCCCCACCATCTGTTCTTCTGACCTCCGAAAGTGTGATTTCTGCTTCCATTTAAAGCCAAGTGACGCCACCCTTGACTCCGTCAAGAGATTTCGTCCACCGTCGTATTTATAGTCCTGTGTTTATCTCTTATTCACCACTTGCGCTTAAAAGATCAGCAAGTCGGGTCCGGATGGACACCAACCAGTATCCGGTGGCTACCACTTGGAGATAAAATAAACACAACTGTTGTCTAGGCATCCGTTGGTTTACGTCGCATTACTAAAATGCTTTCTGAACTTCAAAAGCAATCACTTTGTAAGCATTCAATACAATGTGTACTATGTATGTACTTACAAGTAGCTTCTTCTGGGTATGAAAAGTAAGTTTAGCCACTAGTCCTTTCTAGCTGCGTAGAAAATAGTCCCGCCCTATATGTATGTATCAGAGTGCTTCCCGTAAGCTTCGAAAGGAATCTCTTTGTAAGCAATGTCTTTCATTTCATGCAAATTGTGCTGAGTGCTTACAAGATGGTTCCTTTAGTTATGAAGAGTAATCGCTTACACACTTCATGGTTACGAGCAGTATTTTACAACTTTCGCAATTGTACTTCATTTTATATATTTGTAATGGCTTACAGCTTTTTTCTTCTAAATAAAAAAACCGTTGAATACCATTAAGTGATGAATTCATTGCTTTATTAAATCGCCTCCATAGGACAGTTCGAAGTTTTATTCTAGTTACTCTCGTTACTTAAAATTCGAAAGAACTATAACAACTGTTAGGATTGTAATTATACAACAATTGAAAACATTCCCATATTTGAACATTTTTGACCGGATAATCATGGTTTGACGAACCAACCCATCTATCTACAGAAGGAAAATTAATTTGATTACATATCCTCCCAAAAAAATATCATATTTCATACCGTTCTATCTAGCTCCATATTATGAGCTTTTCCTCCAATTTGTACCAACAATTGTGTTTTCATAAGAGCCACTTCCAGCCTCTTGTAAGCAAATATTATAAAAGTCATGTCCACAAATACAAACGCATAAGTACAGCATATTACATATACAAATGATGTACTTCCTTCGCTCCGCAAAAACCGATAAACTGTATCCAAAACGTACACATATGTGAGAAATGTAATCAGGCTTATATAAGCCTCAATCAGTCCGCTAAATCTAACAAATAACTGTAATGTCCTTTGAAGGCCTCGTGTAACTTTAAACACTTTGAAAACGATTCCGTGCATTAACCATACTCGATTTTTCATTGCTATGCACCTTGATTCGTAAGAACTCACTTCTAGCAGCATGTTTTCCAATTTTTCGTTTAACGCGGTTAAGTGCGTTTCAAAATAAAACAAAACTAAATACACTCCACCCGTTTCTAAAAATATTGGCAGTACTAAGTAGTTTAATACAATTTGAAAAACAACAAGGCAAACACTAACCATAATGTCATCCTTATTTTTAAAATATCCGATCAGAAAAATAAAAAAACAAGAGGCGATCATTTTCAATGTCACAGATATGACCAAGCAATAGCTCAAGCTAATGGTTTTTCTATGTAATTCTTGACAATTTTTCAGATATCGAAGGAATGAGTTCAAAAACATGTTCTTTTTATGCATCATCGAAAAGTTTAGTAACATTAAGACCGGATAGCTACCACAAGTAATTAAGATTCTAGTCAAAAGATTTTTCTTGTGCACATTGTAGAAATTTTGATTTTTGTATTTAAAAGTTAAGCAATGAAAAATACTTGTAAATCGGTACACACACTGAATAAGGGTTTTGTTTCGATCTCGAAGGAGTATTGCGTTACGTGAGAGCATGGTGCTACTCTACTGTAACACCAGTGACTACTAATGCTCGGGTAATCAAACTAATTTCATTGTATCCACATACCTACAATGTAATAGTTGATAAATAGTACATACTAATGACCACCTAAGCACTTACGCTACCAACTATTAAACCTGGCATTTACCAAGCAGAATCAATTCAATTCATTATACAAGATTATATTTTACATTACACAGATTTTTATAAGAAAAATATGTATATATGTATATAGATTATCGACAGGAAATTGCAAATGAATCTGACAATCGGATAAATGGACAATCGCGATCGCTAAAAATGTAATTCGATTTTCGATATATTCGTTCTCAAGATAATAAAATCGAATAACAATCGAATCGAATAGAATCGAATTGTAGAGAATTTATTTCATTACTAGCGGATCCCGGCGTGCTTCGCTACGCATGAATATTAACATTGAATCAAATTCATTGGTTTTTTTTTTATTAGGAAAAAAAATGCAAAAAAAAATAGTTAATCAATTCAATACAATAGTCCCGAAATTTAGGTAAAAATCACAAATTACGACTTTCCCTTGATTATCTGGGTGAAATAGGCAACAAAAAATAAAAGGGTTGAATCAAAAGACCTACAATCGGATGACCTAAAACATAGGCTACTTCGTTGCAAGATATTTGGCATTTGGCAGGCAATCAGGTCCCAAGAGTTAGGTAAAAACAACGTGTATTTGCCGTGTGTAAGACGGCTCACAGTATACATACAGCACACGCTCATAGGTGTCTACGTATTTGTTGTTTTTTTATACCCTATCCTAAGGGTATATTAAGTTTGACACATAGTTTGTAACATAGAGAAATAATCGAGATAGACCCTATAAAGTATATATATTCGTGATCAGCATCAATAGCGAAATCGATTGAGCGATGACCGTCCGTCCGTCCGTCCGTCCGTCCGTCCGTATGTCACCGCTTTTTGGGCCTTAAATTTTGAGCTAGGACGATGAAATTTCATATCTGGGCTTCTGAGAAAAAGATACAGTACAAGTGTAAAAATTTTTGAATTCCGCCCACTGCCACGCCCACTTTTTCATAACTTCACTAAATTATATGAAACCGAAAAATTTTGTAAAGACCAAATATTTGGGTATTCAGATTCCCTACAATTCACCCATAGAACAGTTTTGGCCACGCCCACTTTTTGGGGGCGTTATCATCAAAAAACCGATTTTTGGGCCTTAAATTTTTAACTAGGACGCTGAAATTTCATAACTGGGCTTCTGACGAAAAGATACAGTACAAGTGTACAATTTTTTTACATCCGCCCACTGCCACGCCTACTTTTTTATAACTTCACTAAATTACATGAAACCGAAAAATTTTGTTAAGACCAAATATTTGGGTATTCAGATTCCCTACAATTCACCCATAGAACAGTTTTGGCCACGCCCACTTTTTGGGGGCGTTATCATCAAAAAACCTATTTTGATAAAATTTTACATGTAACATCCTCAAACGTTCGGCATTATAGCTATATTTGAGTATAAAATGCAATTTGGCCACGCCCACTTTATAGGGAGGAGGATAGGGTATCAGACGATCCGTTCCAGACGGATTGTAGCTTTTCTGTATGTTTTTTTTTATGGACGAAATCAGATGTTGACATAAAAAGTCATAACTCACGAACGCGTCGACCGATTTTGTTCAAACTTTAGATAAACCAGCTACACGACCATGCGAACAAACTCTAAAAATTTGATCGAATTCGATTTGACCGTTCTTGAGTTATAAAGTCACAACGCACTTGTAACAATTTTTAATATATATAGAGATATAGGGACTACACTCGAGGGAATGGTGGGTACCAATTGTCAATTGCACAAAAGTTTTTCTAGATTTATTTATCTGTTGGCATCAGTGTGTTTGTTGAATTTTCTTCCTACAAGAAAATTATTACTCGTTCACTCATAGATATCTTTTTATAGGTTATCAATTTCATCTTGCACTTTGAAAAATTCTAATATTGGACACTTTTCAAAATCGTTACAACTTTTGGGACACTTTTTAGTTTTACTTATAATATCTGAAATCGTTTATTTCTTTCCCAAAAAATATATTTTTTTAGTGTTCGCTAATTTTTCTCTACCCGTCGTTCACACGAGCAATTTATGGCAAGCAAGTAGCTTACATGTTACTATCTGTCAAATTCCTATTTGTGTGCTTGCTGTGCTGTGACATAGGCTGCTCAAGTGGCGTGCAGTTTCTTTCAGTTGCTCTCAAGACTCATACATATATGAATTGTGCTGTCAAATTACTTGCTTAATGGTTTGAAAAATTCCATAGCAGTTGACGGGCAAGTAGCAAAAGTTTGTATGCGTTCGTAAAAAAAGTGTCAATGTAATGCAACTTCCTTGCAAGAACGTGCTCGTGTGGCCACAGGGTTACACTATCGGTCAACACTACCACTTAAATCTGAAATCTTTGTCATATCAGCATTCATAGTGCTGCCTGTATGTCTATCCTATAGTTTGTATTGTTTTATTCCTTAAATGCCTCTTTTAGTATGAATTTAAATAATATTTTCAAGATTATGTATTGGTGTGCATTATTTCTGCATTATCCTGTTCTGGGCGAATTTTTTGGCGACTTTCTGAACTTTTTCAGCGGCAACCCGGCTTCCATCTAAACGTAGAGTGGAACAATCCTCTCTCTCTCTCACCGAAGTTAAAGAATCAGTGAATACACACAATCGTTGCCGATTGTATTGGTTGCAATATTGTCAGTTATTGGGGATGATGAACAATTGCGGGTCAACAATCGATGGATAAAAATTGACTAATAACAATCGACTTGACTCGATAAAGTTTGTACCATAGAGAAATAATCGAGATAGACCCTATAAAGTATATACATACATACATATATTCGTGATCAATACCAAAAGCGAAATTGATTGATCGATGACCATCCATCCGTCCGCTCGTATGTCACCTCTTTTTGGGCCTTAAAATTTGAGCTAGGATGATGAAATTTCATATCTTGGTTTTTCAGAAAAAGATACAGTACAAGGGTAAACATTTTTGAAATCCGCACACTGACACGTCCACTTTTCCATAACTCCACTAAATTATATGAAACCGAAAAATTTTCTTAAGACCAAATATGTATGTAGGCATTCGATACTCTACAATTCACCCGTACATCAGTTTTGTCCACGCCCACCTTTTGGGGCGTTTTCATCAAAAAATCGATTTGCATGAAATTTTACATGTAACATCCTCATACGTCCGCAGTTGTCATTGTAGTTCAGTACAAAATACAACATGGCTACGCCCACTTTATAAGGGCTGTATAGGAAGAAGGATAGGGTATCATACGATTCGTTCCAAACGGATTGTAGCTTTTCTATATGTTTTACATTTGTAATGAAATGTAATAAAAAGAAAACTATGGAATACGATTAAGTGATGAATGCATTGTTTTATTATTCTAGTTACTTTCTTTCTTATTCTAGTTACTTTCGTTGCTTGAAAATCGAAAGAACTATTACAACTGTTAGGGTCGTAATTATACAACAGTTGAAAACATGTCTATATTTGAACATTTTTGACCGGATAATCATGGTTTGACGAACCAACCCATCTATCTACAGAAGGAAAATTAATTTGATTACATATCCTCCCAAAAAAATATCATATTTCATACCGTTCTATCTAGCTCCATATTACGAGCTTTTCCTCCAATTTGTACCAACAATTGTGTTTTCATAAGAGCCACTTCCAGCCTCTTGTAAGCAAATATTATAAAAGTCATGTCCACAAATACAAACGCATAAGTACAGCATATTACATATACAAATGATGTACTTCCTTCGCTCCGCAAAAACCGATAAACTGTATCCAAAACGTACACATATGTGAGAAATGTAATCAGGCTTATATAAGCCTCAATCAGTCCGCTAAATCTAACAAATAACTGTAATGTCCTTTGAAGGCCTCGTGTGACTTTAAACACTTTGAAAACGATTCCGTGCATTAATCAGACTCGATTTTTCATTGCTATGCACCTTGATTCGTAAGAACTCACTTCTTGCAGCATGTTTTCCAATTTTTCGTTTAACGCTGTTAAGTGCGTTTCAAAATAAAATACAACTAAATACACTCCTCCCGTTTCTAAAAATATTGGCAGTACTAAGTAGTTTAATACAATTTGACAAACAAAAGCGCCAATATATAAATGAATATTATTTTCTAAATGTCCGATCAGAAAAATGCAAAAACAAGAGGCGATCATTTTAAATGTCATAGATATGACCATGCAATAGCTCAAGCTAATGGTTTTTCTATGTAATTCTTGACAATTTTTCAGATATCGAAGGAATGAGTTCAAAAACATGTTCTTTTTATGCATCATCGAAAAGTTTAGTAACATTAAGACCGGATAGCTACCAAAAGTTCCATAAATGCAAAAATTTGACAGAAATGATTCTTTCTCATAGCCTATAAACACATGGAACAATAGTAGTATCAAAATGTTGTTAATTAAGATTCTAGTCAAAAAACATTTCTTTGACACATTGTAGAAATTTTGTTTTTTGTACGTAAAATTTAAGCAAAAAAAATTACTTGTAATTCGGTACACACACTGAATAAGGGTTTTGTTTCGATCTCGAAGGAGTATTAGGTTACGTGAGTGCATGGTGTTGCTATTCGGTAACACAAGTGACTACTAATCAAACTAAATTCATTGTATCCACATCCCTACAATGTAATGGTTGATAAATAGTACATACCAATGAAGCACTTACGTTACCAACTATTAACCCTGTTTGCCACTTACCAAACAGAATTCATTCAATTCACTTCATACATATGTACATATGTTCATACAATACAAATTTTTGTAAGAAAATATGTATTTACTCGCATATATCATTAGCGATGGGTTATTGGGAATGAATCTCACAAGCGAATAAATGTAATTCAAGCTAAAAATGTAATTCGATTATCGATTTATATTATTTCAAGAGAAAACAATCGAATCGAAGCGAATGAAATCCAATCGAATAGAATCAAATCGAATCGAAAAGAATCCAATCGAGTAGAATCAAATAAAATCGAATCGAATCAATGGAATCGAATCGAATTCTAGAGAATTTATTTCATTATTACAATTGAGGGAATGGTGGGTACTAATGGTAAATTGCAGAAATGTTTTTCTAGATTTATATTTATATGTTTCTGTTAGCACCACTTTGTTTGTTCCTAAAAGAAAATTACTACTCGTTCACTCAATACTTCGCTTTTATTACTTACATTTTTATTAAACCCTATCCAAAGGGTGTATTAAGTTTGATACACTGCTTGGAACATAGAAAAATAATCGAAATATATTATATATTCGTGATCAGCATGTCCATTACCACTTTTTGGGCCCTAAATTTCATATTTTGGCTTTTCAGATAAAGATACAGTAGAAATATAAATTTTTTTAAAATCGGCCCACTGTCACGCCCACTTTTTCATAACTTCACTAAATTATATGAAACCGAAAAATGTTCTTAAGACCAAATATGTAGGCATTCAGATACTGTACATCACTTTTGGCCACGCCCACTTTTTGGGGTGTTTTTATAAAAAAAAACCGATTTTCATAAAATTTTACATGCAACATCCTCAAAAGTTCGAAGCTGTCATCTTAGTTCAGTACGAAATACAACATGGCCAAGCCCACTTTATAAAGGCTGCATAGGAAGGAGGATATGATATCATCCGATCCATTACAGATGGATTATAGCTTTTCTGTATGTTTCATTATATAAATATAAATAATCGGTTTAAACAGGGTAAAGTTTAAAAAACGTGATATTTGGGTGAATTCCAGTATCCAGAAAGTCAAATGAGAAAGTTTTGACAAAATTTCCAGTTTCTAAATGTATCCTAAACATTATCGATGCGCATCAACTGAGCAAACTATGCATCGATAATTTTTTCGATGCTTTCATTTGACATTTTAATCACTCATTCAAATTTATTTTTAATATTATTCAAAGTTTGTTATTTTAATTTTAGCAATTGCCACAACTTGTGTAGTGTAAAATGCATACAAATTATCGAAATTGCGTTGCAGATGCGCATCAAAAGAATAGTACTACCGCATCGAAACTATTTTTTTTTTACATTTTGGAACTCAGCCTTTTATTTAATTGTTGCCTAACCATAAATATAAGTTATACTTGCTCAATATTCTTTTTTGAACAAAGTCACCTCCTCATTTCACATCAAGAATATAAAAAAAACCAAATAAAATTTACCTGAATTGTTACATTCGTCACTAGTTGTCTAAACTTTAAAATGTATCTAAATATTTTTCAATACAAAATGAAAACCACATGCTATTTATTTATCTATGTCCATAATACTCAACTAATCGATTTAGATTATGAAGTATTGAAGTAAATCAACTACATGTATCTACATATATATTCTTATAATTTGTATTTTATATTGAATTGCTTTGAATAAAAATTATATTGACTCTGTTTGGTAAGTGCTAGTGTACGAATTTGTTAGCAGCTTAGACAGTCGTATCAATCATTACATTCCAGGTACGAGTATGTGAATACAATGAAATTAGTTTGATTACCCGAATTTTAGTAGTCACTGATGTTACAGGAAAGCAACACCATGCACTCTCGTAACCCAATACTCCTTCGAGATCGAAACAAAACCCTTATTAAGTGTGTGTACCGAATTACAAGTATTTTTTTTTGCTTAAATTTTACGTACAAAAAACAAAATTTCTACAATGTGTCAAAGAAATGTTTTTTGACTAAAATCTTAATTAACAACATTTTGATACTACCATTGTTCCATGTGTTTATAGGCTATGAGAAAGAATCAGTTCTGTCAAATTTTTGCATTTATGGAACTTTTGGTAGCTATCCGGTCTTAATGTTACTAAACTTTTCGATGATGCATAAAAAGAACATGTTTTTGAACTCATTCCTTCGATATCTGAAAAATTGTCAAGAATTACATAGAAAAACCATTAGCTTGAGCTATTGCTTGGTCATATCTGTGACATTGAAAATGATCGCCTCTTGTTTTTTTATTTTTCTGATCGGATATTTTAAAAATAAGGATGACATTATGGTTAGTGTTTGCCTTGTTGTTTTTCAAATTGTATTAAACTACTTAGTACTGCCAATATTTTTAGAAACGGGAGGAGTGTATTTAGTTTTGTTTTATTTTGAAACGCACTTAACCGCGTTAAACGAAAAATTGGAAAACATGCTGCAAGAAGTGAGTTCTTACAAATCAAGGTGCATAGCAATGAAAAATCGTGTATGGTTAATGCACGGAATCGTTTTCAAAGTGTTTAAAGTGGCAAAAGGCCTTCAAAGGACATTACAGTTATTTGTTAGATTTAGCAGACTGATTGAGACTTATATAAGCCTGATTACATTTCTCACATATGTGTACGTTTTGGATACAGTTTATCGGTTTATCAAGAGAGGAGAAAATTTTTCATTTGTATATGTAATATGCTGTGCTTATGCGTTTGTATTTGTGGACATGACTTTTATAATATTTGCTTACAAGAGGCTAGAAGTGGCGCTTATGAGAACACAATTGTTGGTACAAATTGGAGGATCAGCTCGTAATGTGGAGTTAGATAGAACGGTATGATATATATTTTTTTGGGGGGTACCTACATATGTAATCAAATTTTCTTTCCATAGATAGATGGGTTGGTTCGTCAAACCATGATTATCCGGTCAAAAATGTTCAAATATGGACATGTTTTCAATTGTTGTATAATTACAATCCTAACAATTGTTATAGTTCTTTCCATTTTTAAGTAACGAGAGTAACTAGAATAAAACTTCGAACTGTCCTATGGAGACGATTTAATAAAACAATGAATTCATCACTAAATGGTATTCAACGGTTTTCTTATTTAAAAAAAGCTCTATCTGGGAAAAATGTACGAGTATTTAACTTCAGATTGCTACCAATTTTGTCTATACATTTGTCTATGTACATAATACTTAACTTTAGATTATGAAGTATTGAAGTAAATCAACTATGTATCTATGTACATTAGCGGTGAGTAATTGCGAATCAAAACAATCGAATAATTCGATTCTTCTCTTAATTCGAATTAAAATCGATTGTTGCTCGTCGATTGTTAACCCGCGATTTCTCATCATCCTCAACAAGAGGGAAGTCCACACTAATCAAATGCTCCATCAAATCGGTATGATGTCTCCAGATTTGATGAATGTGAACGCTCCTAATTCCACACAATACAATCGACAATGACTGTGTGTACTACCGATTCTTCAACTTTAGTGAGAGATAGAGATTGTCGCACTCTCTATAAAAGGGTATCTCAATTGCAAGGATTATGAAAATAGAAAAAAATAAAGAAATAAAAGAAGAAACTTCAACAAACACGCTGATGCCAACAGGTAAATAAATCTAGAAAAACATTTGTGTAATTAACCATTAGTACCCACTATTCCCTCGATTGTAATAATGAAACAAATTCTATTCAATTCTATTCGATTCTACTCGATTCGATTCGATTTCACTCGCTTTGATTCGATTGTTATTCGTTTGTTTTCTCCTGAGACCTAATAAATCAACAATCGAATTACATTTTTTTGAATTTGTCGATTTATTTGATTTATTGAATTAATTCTAATTTCATTATATTTATGCTGTACATACATACATGCTTTTACCATTAATGTAATAGTAGTAACAAAATTAATGTATGTTACCAACTAATACATATAATTAATCCTGGATTACAACACACACAAAGTAAGAATCCATCTGGAAGTGGTCATTAAAAATTGGTCATGACGTTGATAATGCACTGCATGGCATTGTATGTAGTATCTTTAATTTTCGATTTTAGGGTAACCCTTAGATTCGTAGACTGATACCCATTATTTCAAAACTAGTGTGGGGTTGTCTAGGAAAAATTACTTAAAATAATGTCCCACCAGAAATTAGAGACCAAAGTATTAATGATCCGCAACTCACCAATGTTATAACAAAATATAAACAACAGCATATTAGTTTTATTTATATAGTCTTTTTTTATATTTACATTTTTGTTTTATTTTACATACTCACAGTATATTTATATCACTTTTTTCTGTATCTAAAATACATACATAGTTAGACTAATGGATTTTACTAAAACTGCCATACCGCGAATGCAACATATACAAACGTTACTATGTAAAAATTGAATACACTCGTATATATGGTCATATTTTCTTGAATAATCATTGTATATTGTATCATCTCCTCCAACTGTACAAATAAAAACAAAATTAAATATAAAATGTTTCCACAAAAAAACAAAAAAAAAACACTATTCCTTACCTCACTATCTATTGCCACATGATGACTAGGTGCCGCAGTTCTTACTAAAATTTGGGTTTTTTTAAAAGCGTGTTGTATCCTTTTACTAGAAAATACCATAAAACTCATGTCCAGAAATGAAAACAAATAAGAACAACAAAACAAATACGGAATTGAACTAAATTCTTCTCTAGACCTGGACAGCAAAATCATATCCAATATAAATAAGTACGAAAGGAATGAAATAAGTCCCATGTAGCTGTTAATCAATTCACCAAACTCAATGAGCAGTTTCAGTGTATTTTTAAGTCTTCCAACGATGTTCTTGACTTCAAGAATAACTTCATGGTCTTTCATTATTCGATGGGGACCAACTGTGCAGTAAAAGTCAAAGGATCTCGCTTCAAGTAGCACTTTTTCCAAACTATCGTTTAACTTCACAAAGAGCACTTCAAAATAAAATAAAACTAAATACATTCCACCTGTTTCGAGAAACATCGGTATTAAAGTACAATCTATAACCATCTGTAAAGCATCCATGAAATACATTCTAATGGTCAAAATATTTTCCATATCAGTAAGTGCAAAAACTATGCAGAATAAAGGCATTATTTTCACTATCAAAGATATAACAAAATACAAGCTCAGGGGAATACGTTCTATATACAGTTTCTGACAAATATTCAAATGCTGTATGAATGAGTTCAGAAATACTACTTTTTTCGCTTTCATACGGATGAAATTGAGATACACTAAAAGTGAATAACATAAACAGGTTATAACTTCAATTGCTTTTGAAATATGCAATTCTCTACTGAACATAACCACATATGTCAAAAATCCCGATAAAATAACACTGACTATAATTCGAAGTGAATGATTCATTGGTGGTTCATAAAACTTTCGTCGATTATATCTAAAAGCTACACATCGAGTTGCAACTGCAAATCGGTACACAAACCGAAGGAGGGTTTCATTCGAATCTCGAAAGGAACCCATGTTATGTGAATGCAGGATAATACCGGACTGAAGAACAATGGTAATTTAGTCAATAAGGAAAAAGGACAATTAATCATTCAGAGTACAATACGTATGTAGATGAGTTGAGTTGATTGCATACATTTACGCAGAGTGGCATTTCCTGCATTGACTATGAGGATTAATATTTAACTTCCACAAGAAGCACTCAAAATTAACTTACGAGTATATTGGTTTATTCCAGGTTGCATTGTTTAGTGAATTCAAATTCCGTTTATACATAAATAGAAAAGTTAAATAACGTTTGTTTACTATTACATGTATTATGTACACAAACAGTCCACAAAGGATCTAGGATCTAAAAGTTTATTGGCAAATAAGAATAGTAAAATTGAGAGTCTTTTTATGTCAGTCATATTCTTGGAAGTTAGTTTGATGTCTGCAAAGGTGGATTCTATTTAAGTTTGGTAGTTATTCTCGGATATAAACTAAGGATAGCATAACAACAAAAGAAGAATCCTTATTGGTTGGCAATTTTGTGACTACCAATTAAATTGTCATAAAATGAATTCGTAATAAATTTTTCAATGAAATAACCATACCAAACTCTGGAGAAACTTAAATCGATTTTGTATTTTAAATTTTATGTACCTACATAAGTAGGTAATATGTATGTGAGAACCAAGTTAATGAAACTTATTATGATGCAGTTCAAAGGAATATACTTTACCAACTCTGGTACTACCCTCTATAACCTAATATAGTGGCCGTAATGGGGTGGTGGCAAGCAAGATGAAAAAAGGTACAGATCTTAGGTTACAGGTCCTAGATTAAAGCGTGAAAATAATAAATTATATAAAATCACGACCTAACAAGGCTATTCAAAGTATTGTGCGATGACATGGGTAGTCTACATATGTCTTTACTTCTTCACGCAGAAATACGGTGGCTTTCTCGCGGTAACTGTAAACTGTGATACGGCTTTTCGAAATGAGGGCTGAAGTTAGAACCTTCCTGATTGATGACAACTTTGCTTTGAGCGACAGGTTGTGTAATGAACGTTGGAATTGGCGTATTTAGTAAATATTTTTGGAAAAGTTAATGATTTGAGTTTATCACTTCAGGGTAAAAGCAATTACTATTTTTGATGCCAGCAACAAAGTGCAAGCGTTGAAAAAAAATTGAGTTTTGGGCAAAATCTATGAAAAATCAGAACCTAAACAGCTTCCCAATAGTCATCGAATTCAAAAAAGAAATAGATTTAGACATTCCCGACGATATCTTCAATGAGTTTCACATTCACCTGCTAAATTTGCTCGATAGTTTCCACACTTATTTTTCGGACGAACACCAAGAAAAAAAAATTAAAGAAAACGTGTGGATTGTAAACCCATACTCTGCAGTGGGTCAGAAAAGCCAGCATCTTTGACATCTCAGCAGTATGAATGTTTAATAGATTTAATATCAGATAAAAGAACATTTTTCAACTAAAAAGATACTGTCAGAATGGTGTATGTTGAAGGACGAATTTAAAATTTTGTCGAATAAAGCAAAAATAATTCTGCCGTTTGCAACAACAAAACAAAATATAGATCCCGCTTTGATACAGATATAACAGCATTGTGCGGATCCAAACGGGAACATATCTCCCACTAGCTCATATCATGTATTTATGAATTCCTTAGCTTTCAGTTAATATTGTTATTCTTGTTTTTTTTTTTTTTATTTACCTAACTTATTTCTCCAATTTAATAAAAAAAAATGTTTGTCTTTGCTATAATTGCCAGGAGTGCCCCTGAAGAATTTCTTTCCTGAAAAGTCCACCGCGAACAAAAAAGATTGAGAAAATCTGCTTTAGCAGATTAAACAGAAATAAAAATAGATATAAGAAAAACCTTACTCATGTCCTTGCAAGAATTCAAAGTTAAATAGTAAAAGTCCGAAGATAAAGCACAAATCAAATCCTCAAAAACCATCCTCTAAGCTTTGTCTAGCAATACTAACATTCGTAGTGTATTCTTAAATAATATCATTTTTTTCTCTGGGTTGGATCACTCTATTATACTCTCCTGCCAATGATAACCCGTAGTGAAGGGCATCAGTGCAAACACACCTCGGTCATAAACGGAGTGCCCGAATACTTGGTGATGAGCTAGTCTTATCTGCACAATGAAGGCACTTCTTTAAGACGCAGTAATGGTCATCCTAGAATATCCTTTCTCATAATTACCTGTGTAATACATCACAGACATCATCTCCAATGAAGTGAAATAGCTGGGAGGGATACTGGATTAGAAACTTCTTTGGTTAAAGCATGTCAAGTCGAAGGCATCCAAGGCGCTCTCAGTTTTCTGGCAATGTAAGGGTGCTTTTGGCAATCCTAAAAACGTTTTCTGGATCTACACGACTATCAATCTTTTCTAGCATATGCATGGTTATTTGGTGAAAGGGGCTGTTTCATAAGTTTGTGACTGCCTTCTGAACTAAATTCCAAAGAACGGCTTGTCCCGGCTACACGACAGATTTTCCGAGTGGCTCTAGCTCTGCACTAGATGCACTGCTTGATTTACCTTCACTTGATACTTTTGTACTATCGGCTACACTATCAAAGCAAACTACCGTCTCAGCTGGAGTGGATTTTCGTATCATCCGCAGTGGAGTTTCGATGACGTAGTGCGGCACTTACCCTATGACAGTGGTTCTATGGATATGCCAACTGTGCAAATTTGGAATCGACTTTCCTTGCGTTCATAACTGGTTTCGGACAGAGTCTGAGCCTAGACTAAGTTTTAGTCGAATCTTTAAGAATTCGGTGCTGGAGTTTCCGTGGAGACCGACAACACTACACCTGACTACTCATTAGGTAAACATGCCTCTGTTTTTCAAGCGAAAATCTATGCTATCTACGTATCTACGTCTGTAGCGACAGTTAGGCTGCGTTTAAGGCCTTGCTCACGCTGTAACCCGTTCCAAAATAGTTCGCGAATGCAAGAACTTTTTGAATTTGGTCTTTGACTCTTGTTGAAGGTAGCACGGGGATTGTGGGAAATGAGATCTCCGATGATGTCCTTAAGTAAGGATAGTTTCTCAAGACCTGAACCTGCGTTGGGTCTTCTCCTCTCCTCGATCAGGGCATCCATTGAAAAGAAATCAGCACCTTTCTTGCTGTCTCTAAGCAGAGAAAACTGTAGACAATTTATTGGCTTTCTTGTGGGACATTCTTTTGCCAACCATCTTAGTACTGTCTGCGACGCTTGTTGAGATGCCTACTTATCCTACTGTTGCTGGAATCAGGTGGCAGATCTTCGGTGCTTTTTTTTTTGATGCGCTGGAGAGATGAAATCTTTTATGGATACTCGGTAGCCCGCGTTACGAGTTATGCCACACTCCATGCACCCGAACCCTATCCTGATTCACCCTACGGCACCGCCGGTCAAGGTATTCTTTCGTAGGGCCAGTTTTTAACGTCATGACTTCTCCTTCTTATGATCCAGGGTTTTCTTCCTTTTAGGCTCTCGGTATTTGATTTCATGATGCTTGCAATGTTACTATTGGCGGCGTCCCATGGTTCACTCGTAGATAGCATGAACGATATCAGTCTCATTGGGATTAGTTCATTGATCTTCGATGCTGATGTGGTGACTGCGCTCCTCATCACTGACGTGCATTTTCGGCTTTCTCTGAAAGTTGAAGAAAATCCAGAAAAATAGGTAATACCGGGCCTTGCTTCCTGGTAGTACAATGGACCTGTTGCGTAAAATGTTTCATAACATAAAAACAAAAAAACTCTAACACCGAAAGAGGTTAAGATGAAACCATTTCATGTCAACATTCGACAGGGGCACACTAACTGGCGCCCAATAGAACCTCCTGGTTCTATGCTGGTTCTATTGGAAACCACGGCCGGCACCCAGGATACAAAAAAGGAAAGTGTGAGAGAAAAGCAAGCTCGGAAATAGAAAATGATAAGTCTCATTTCCACTTCAGCTCAACTTTAATAACCAATAAGTCAACGGACCAACCAAAATCTTCTACAGAATTCCCAATTTATTTTCTATTTATTTTCATTGTCCTTTGGTTCTAAAATGAAAAAACTTCAAAAAGTCCTTCCTTCACCTCGCATTTATATCAAATTTCACTGAAAAATCAACAAAAGCATTTTTCATGAAAAATAAATCCTGTGCACATGTCCTTACAAAAAAACTTTTAAATTTTAACTTGTCAATGGTGTACTTCAGCCTCTGAATCATATTACTCGAAAATCATTTGTTGAGTTATAAATAAAATCGTTTTACTCGAATGAAAACAACATTTCCCACCCAGATACGTATTTGCTTTTACTTTGCTACATTGCGAAATTATTATTTAATTCGTTGAATTTATTCCACTTGGGTAGTAATAATGTCGAAGACATAGCAGTGCGCAATGGAAGCAACTTCAACTTAAAACGAGGAGAACAAAATAATTTTTTTTTTGGTCTTAAGGGAAACAAATTAAATTATAATCGCACAAGTTAATCATATATTCTGTTCTTATTCATACATATTCCAATGCTTACTCTTATTATTATTATTTTTTTATATTTACATCCATTCGTGTCGTTTTGTTTTGGGTTCGCTGTCTTGGGGGGTATTCGATGTAATTAGATTTTATTTTCATGAGACTTTGTAGCAGAACGAATATAAGGCGTACGCGATGCTGGGTATGGGTTTCAGGAGCATCTTGATGCGATCCTCGGTATCTTTGGGAAATCCATTGAACCCAACATGATCCTGTGTCATGATGATACGAATTGGTATAGCTCTTCTTCACATACATATGTACCTAACTAGATACAATTCAAATTAACATTAAATAATATTTGCGAAGAACTTAAGGTTCATAGCTCGTAGCACAATATTACTCTCTGCTAGGTCCCTGGTAACGTGGATATAACTGCTAATGGGTTAGCTGACAAGCTTCCAATAAAAAGGTCAAGAATGAACCAAAAGTACTTCAATGGATTCCTCAACTCTGTAAACTCAGGGAGCGATTTGAACGTAATCCTAATTCATTCTAAGCTAATAAGAGACTTCAGTCGAAATATTAAACTCTTCTCGATATAACTGCGGTGAATCTCGCCACACTATCTCGTGAAACTGGTTGTTTTTTTAAGCGAGTACTAACTTTAATTTTGAACAAAACACATGAAATTTCATTAAATAGTCATTTATTTGTATTCAGTCGATGGAATACATTCTGCAATTAATTTTTGAATACAACTTCACGGCTGGATCTGATAAATGTCATCCGCGAGACCACTTTTTCAAGCATTTGTGGACGTATGTCCTGTTTGTCAGTGCATACTAGCGACTTTACGTACTCACAAAGAAAATACTCAAGAGGCGTCAAATCCCATAATCTTGGAGGCTAATTTACAGGTCATCCATTAAGCGAAATTATGCGTTCATCGAATGTTTCCTTCAATAAGTTGATTGTTTCGTTTGCTCTTTGGCACGTAGCGCGCGATTCGTGCTGGAATCACATCTCTTCCACATTCATGCCATTAGTCATTAATCATGGCTATAACCAATACGGTTGACAATAACACGCTGATTAGCCTCATTTTTGAAAAAAAATATGGTCCTATGACTCCACCAGCCCACAAACCACACCAAACTGTGCAAACTGACAGAAAGTCCACAGTCGATCAAATTTTCACAATTTGACAATCCTGGAGTTCACAGCAATACCCGCCATCTTTTTATCGATTTCAAGGCCGCATACGACAGCATTTATAGAAACGACCTATAGAGAGCCATGTCTAGTTTTGGCATCCCTGTCAAACTTGTCAAATTGTGCAGGATGACGATGGAGAAATATCGCTTCTCCATCAAGGTCGGTAACGATCTCCCCAAGACCTTTGAAGTCAAAAAAGGAATTTGACAAAGTGATGCGCTGTCATGTTATTTTCTCAAACTTCATACTTGAAAGAATTGTGTGGAACGCATAAGCCAACACCGGTGAGATAATCTTTCAAAAGTTTGTGCAACTACTAGCGTATGCCGACGATATTGACATTATTGACAGAACACAACGGCCTGTCGCCGGTGTATTCGCTAGTATTAAAACGGAAGCTGTCATAATGGGTCTAGCGATAAATGATGGTAAAACCAAGTATAGGCTGTCACCACGAAGGGTCACACAACATCGACGTATTAGACAGAACGTCACAATCGACATCTATAACTTTGTGGTAGTAATGGACTTTGTCTACCTCGCCTCTGGTATAAACTTTGACAAACAACATCTCAGCAGAAATTAAACGAAGAATAACTCTTGCCAATCGCTGTTTCTTTGTGCTAAGAAGGCAATTGAGTAATAGAGCTCTGTCCCGAAAAGCTCAGGAAACTCTGTATAAGACCTTAATCATCCCAGTTTGGTTTTATGGCGCTGAAGCCTCGACTCTATCTAAAGCGGATGAAGAAATCTTCGATCGTTTGCGTTAACGAGCTTTGAAGGAGAAGATTCAACGACGAACTAAACGAGCTGGGCAGCGACATCGACCTAGTCACAAAACTGCGCATTAGTCGCTTAGGATGGCTAGGCCATATATACGTTCTGGCCCTCTGGTCTTCGATTCAAACCCGAAGGGACAACGCAGTAGAGGGAGACCTCACCTTAAGTAGCCCTTACAAGTAGAAGGAACCTCAACCGACTTGGAGTGCGCAAGTGGAAGCAGTTAGTTAAGGATCGAGCTAACTGGAGAGGCTTATTAGTGGAGTCCCAGGTCTAGGCCGAACCGTAGTGTCACCTAATTAAGTAAATAAGTAAGAATGGAAAGGTCTTCAGCAAGCCCTTATTCTGGTGGTGAGTGGCTATTCAACGACGTCAGCCTATGCTAATTTTCTTGACGCTATTTCTGGGACATCGTAGGCATAAGTTAAAAAGTAGCGAAGCCAATACTGATCCTTGGAGAAGCCCATTATTTAGGTTTCTTGGCTTGCTATATGAATCGTTAAGCAATACTTGAAATATTCTGCCGCTCAGCGTTTTGTTCAGTATCGACATGATATGACTTTCAGGAGTTTGAGGATCAGACCGTTCCTCCAAATAGTTTCATATGCTGCGGTTTGGGCGAAAAATTTTACTCAAGTCTTCAATTTGGCTTAATAGCCGACTTCAATATGGTTTTTAACCACTGACACGGCTTTGGCTATGTATTTATATACATATATCAGTCTTTCAAAGAGTTTACGCACCACATTAAGTAAGATGATCAAACGATAGATTTATGGGTTATCATTTGACTTTCCAGGTTCAAGCAAAGCGATAACTTTCGTTTTCTTTCATTTTTTGGGAAGTTGTCCAGTTTGCAGAATGCTGTGTTGGTAGAGAACCGCGGGAGCTAGTGTCTGAAATGTTCATCACTATTCAATTAAGTCTGGCAACCTTGTTTGTCTTGAGCTTTTTATTAGCAACTTCTACTTCTTCGGGGCTAAATGGACTTGAGAACTCCGCCAGTTCGATTGGCTCTTCCATGTATGTACATATAAGTACTGGCTTTTTTTTAGCATCTGCTATGTACTTCTTCGGGACTAAGTGGACTTGAAAACTCCGCCAGTTCGATTGACTCTTTCATACACTGGTACTGGTGTACCGTAGTCTAGTTTTCGACTAGACCTTATCTCTAAAGTGCACCAAGTATTGCCAGAGTATTGCCATTTTACCCGTTTTGCCTTGTCGAAGGTTTTTAATAGTCCGTCTGCTATTGCTGTGTTTCCATTTTTTTCAAACTCATTGTAGAAATACTCACTTTTTCCAAACAACCAAGGATTTATTCTGTCTGTTGGTAGATTTTTGTAAGGAAATCTTATAGTAGGTACCATCGACATCTTTCGAAAACCTGTCCCACATGACTTTTTGATGTATCTTCTTGGTTTGGAGTGCAAATTAAACGATAGGTATTTGGATGCATATTTCAATGATGACAGGTTTATTATTTCCTACTTTCTAGAAAAGATATGCTACTGTCCCAGCTTGCAGGTCTGTGAATTAATTCAGAAATCCTCAGTAGAAAGCACTTCCTTCGGATATATCACTCAGCAGATGTTCGCAAATGCATAACAACTTTCCTCTTCTCTTTTTAAATATCCGACTCCTATGTTATCCTTTTCTAGAAATTTTGACTATAAATTCAACACTTAACCAACTCATAATTATTCACAACCCATTCTCAATAAGAAGAGTGAATAACTTTCCATAAGAAATGAGTAAACAGTCACTCTTAGCAGCACCCACCACAGCACCATAGCATCCTCATCACGTAACGATTAAAGTCCCAAATAATGTAAATGTCAATGTCATGTTAATCACAAACAAGCTGATCAAAGAAGCGTCAAATTCAAACAGAGTCAGTTGTAATTTTGTCAAACGGCGACGCCTCCAGGAACGCACCGTGTCCTATAATGACTTCATCGTCAAAGTCTGTTCGCACCAAAAAGAGGTTAGCCCAAACACTAAACAGCCTTAGGTCTTTATTATGTATTCCTCCATTTTTTTTCTTCTTGGCTCTATAGGCGTCAATGTCGTAGGGGATTCTAAGAAAAGGAAATTATAACGCTCGAGGCATCCGCAAAATTAAATTCCTATCAATGGCCTTCAATGGGTAATCTGGGTGGTACCTCTGTCCTCACATCCAGCCGTTGTTGTGTTGTATCCTTTCTGAAAGAGGTTTGATTTTTTTTTTTTTTTTTTAAATTTCACTTTTCACTTTGCTAATTTGAGGGGAAAAATTAACTATCGCTATGTGGATACTAATTAATTTCTGAAAATTGCGTAAGACACGCACAGAATTTGCAATTCACTAGAAGTGAGAACCACTTTCGATTGTTCCAATAAATATTTAATTAAACAAGCAAAGAGGAATGAAAGTTTTCTTTGGGAATACTTTGGCTTCGGGGTGTGGTATGGGTGAGCAACTGACAACATTACACACACAGCACCTCGTCGTGTATGGCTAACAAGGGTATTATCAATACTTGTGTGTACCTACGTAAAGCAGGAAGAAAACAAATTAATGATAAAAGGCCAAGCCCTGTTGGTTCTTGGTATTAAATCAGCTTTAAAGATTTATACGCAACACTGTTGGTAGAAATTGTGTTGGACATTTCGCGGCTACTTTATATTGTTCAGAGCAGTGTTCTGAAGCTTCTTTAATTGTACGAAAAACAAGCAAGAAACCATTTAACTATTCATAAGCGAGGAGGGTATACTTGATTGCTTGGCTTGGGTAACTTTACAACCTTTGTAGGTTGAGGCTTTTCCCTATGTTATTTTATCTCCAGGGTAGACTTGACGGTTTTTCGGACAGGAAACACTGAATTTTGCTGTAGAATCCTTAATAACAATGTTCACATGACACAAGTTGCTTATACATAAGAACAGGATATGAGGATGAATCATATACTATACTTGCTACTTTGAATCATCCCTGAATTGATTTAGAACTTGATGTATAAGAACCCGAATATTAAAATCAAAAATTCAGAGAAGATGCTTCTTGTTCACAAGTTATTGTATCTACGACCAATAACTCAATCCAACTGACAAATATATTTACAAGACAAATGATTAAAGGTCATGGCAATCAGTAGTTACTGAATTCGATCACAATGAAGGAGATTGAAAATTCGAAGAAAACACCAACGAGTTTTTCTCCCCACACTCGTAAACCTCTGACAAATTACAGTCATAAAAAGTCTTTCCTGTTCTTGCGAAAGAAAAGAGTGAACATACTTTCAACCAAAACACTATTGCAAAAAAGAATGTCCAGCCCTGGGAATCTACATAAATGAAATTGATTGAATCTGAAATTAAACCATTTAAGAACGCCAAGGCAAGCTCCTTCTGCTTCCCCAACTTGCGATTCAATTTCGCTGGGACTTTGATTAATCTCGGCTTTAGATTAGATTGGGTATGTGGGGCTGCATTGATGAGCCAATAATATTATATTCTTCAGTACCACATGGGCGCCGTGGCTCAAGTGGTTAGTGCGTTGGACTACGGAGTAAGGGGTTACAGGTTCAATCCCCAGATAACACCTAAAATTTCTTTCACGGCCCCACCTCTCGCGAGCGTCTGACAAACATCCGAGAGTAAAAACTGTCATGAAAAAGCTTCTCAAAATTGCCGTTCGGATCCGGCATTAAACAGTAGGCCCCTTCTATTCATGTGAAGAATATAACACGCACAACACGAATGGTTGTGAGAAGCTAGGCCCTGGATCCCATTGACCTGTTGCGCCAAAAATTTGTATTTTTTGTACCACATGAAAAAGTTAGTCCAACGAAAGAAGGCCTACGTAGAGAGACTGTGGGGATGAGAAAGTCAGTACGAACACAATCCACATTCTCTGTCACTGTCTAGTTGTCATCCACCTCAGGATTAAATTCATCAGGTGACACATCTTTTAGGACCAAAATATGTTTTGTAAACCAGTGAAGGATATTTTGAACAATATCAAATTAATTGGATGGGTTACAAGTTCAAGCCCACAATCGTTTACTTGCTACAAACAGCGTTTAACGTTCTCAATAACTGGGCCAAACGCTATGGACTTGGTCTTAATGAAGAAAAACCGAACTAGTTCTCTTAACAAATAAGATGAAAATACCCGAATTCGAACCACCTAGATTGAATGGAGCCCAACTCCAAATATCAGACAAGGTCAGATACCTAGGCTGTATATAAAATCGAAAATTGAACTGAAAAGACAATATACTTGAATGTACAAAGACGGTAATCAATCTTTGGTAATCTTTGGTAAAAAATTGGCTATAACCTATCCTCACGTACCGCCTCCAGGCCACAAGCCTAAACGTATTTGGGAACCACCAGCGCAATTAGGACAACACCCACCGCTGCCCTTAAATCTATTCTCGGGCTTTGCCCTCTTCACGAAGTACTGACAAAAAGCGCAATACGCCTCCGACAAACCTGGATGTGGAAAGCAACGAAATCGGATACAGCACCATCACCAAGTGGTCAAACTACAATAAGTCTTCTGATTACCTTACCCCCCACAAGAACTTCAGCCTCAATCTCGATTCCAAATTTCGCTCTAGAGAGAGTTGGACAAATGACAAATGAATGGACTATTAACCTCGCCTTCATATCCATAGTCACGGATGGGCCAAGAATGGACGAAAGTACGGGCTCAGGAATATTCTCAGAGGTACCTTCAACTGGCCGGTCCATAAAATTTTCCAACCACGCAAGTGTGTTTCAAGCGAAAATATATGGAATAACCGAGGACTGCTGGGACCTATCTACTCTGAATATCAACAACTCTATAGACATCTACATAGACAGCCAAGCAGCCATCACTTCCATCACAACCAAGTCAAAACTGGTCAAGTGATGCAAAGAGGAACTCATATCCTTTAGCTCCACGATTTGCTGGATTCTGCAACATATGGACTTCCACGGGAATGAAATGGTCGATTAGCTATCGAGAAAAGGATCAGAATCAAACCATCTAAAAGCAGATCACTTGGTCCTAAAGCCCATCAGTCTTCTCACGTGTCTTCACAACGTGGCCAACATAAGGTGGCGTACACTCTCCTCATGTGGCATCTCTAGAAAACTTTGGGCCCAATACCACAAGTAAAGGACCAGAGAACTTCTATCGCTAAATAAACCACAGCTGAGTCTTCTTATAGGCCCATCTTAGAAGAATGAAAATCAGCATCACAGATCTATGCAGAGGCTGTGGTGATACAGAGGTAGAGTAAGACACTCAACATTTCCTCTGCGAATGCCTCAACAGAACCAGATACTCAACCCTGGGAAAAGTATCTTTCAACGACCTCTGCGAACTAGCAAACACAGCACCTAAAACCATCCTAAATTTATGAAAACAGGATGGCTCAGGAGAGCCGCTCTCGTCATGGATTAAGTTTTTGGACTAATTGTCAAATTTTTTCACTTTTTTCAGGTATCCCACACCGGAGAACACAATGGATCCGCTGATATCCGAGTGAGGCTGCATCTCCGTTGAAGTTGCAGTCACCCTCCAGGATAACTATGAATTTAAACTGTACCAATAGAACATGGTTAATCAATCGCCAAGAACAACTGAGATTTGCGTATGTTGACTCTTATCAATATGGCCTGTCATAACTCGTATCAAGGTAAAAAGGGATTTTCGGTCCTTTTACATAAATCTGTCGGTTCTTGTTTTGTCGAAGTAAGGCCATATCTTCATCTTCTGGTCTCACAAGCCTGAAGGTCTGACCATTTCCTCCTTCTTTGAGCTTCAGTATGTCCCGGTATATGTATCTTCATGTTCAAGGACTCAGCAGAGCGTAAACTTGTGCCGAAGACCGATGCGTAATTTATTTTACCTTTTCTCTCGATGTACCGACTGAACTATAGTTCTTAGCTTTGGGCCTACGTTCAGTTTAATCCCGCTAAGCTGTCAATATCATTCATCATTCATGACTATACATATATATAGTACGAATGGCGGGACTAGTGTATCTTAGAAGGAAATTGGTGTCCTTCGGATCAGTAGTTTTGAAGAATTAGAATCTAAACTATGCTCTAGAGTCACTCTTTATTGGATTCACTTTGATTTTATAACAGTTAGCCTTACCGATTCGTTCGAGTCTGTTAACAAATGTAGTCGACAGTCCTTGACACTATCTCACCAACACCCGATTCAAGAAATCACATGACAGCGAGTATCCGTCTCGAGAACCTCTTTGAATAATTTTGAAATAGTGTTTCCAAACTGCACAGTGAATATCAGACTTCAACAAAATGTTTTTAGGTTGCTAGGACATTTTAGACGCAATCACCTACCGAAAGATACACATGTTTTTTTAAGATTAAAATGCAACTAGCATTAGGAATGGGTTCAATACTGAATTTAGTAAAACCTTTTCGAGTATTAAGGAATGAAAAAAAAAAGAAATGCAAAAACCAGTTGAAATGGGGATACTACGTCTACAACATCCTTTGACACGTGTTACGAATGTATGTCCGATTTGCACTCTTCTGGAACTGGCAACGTTGACTGCTTCTATGTACCTCTATTTCCATAAACTTTGAATCTTTCACCATAGGTTTTCAAGTGATTCTTCAGCTAGTTGATTCGAATGAAGAGGTTATGTCCCATCCTAGACTTTTTATAATTTTACACACTTGCACAAATCTACACACCATGAGGTGAATCCTTTTCATTGAGCTGGAATGGATAAGTCATCCTTACAAGATACGGTTTCACTGCAGTTCTATTTGCAATTTGCATCAGCATTGCGGGGGTATGTAAACCAACTTTTAATATAACGTTTAACTCTTGTTTGTTTTCATTCGAGGAATTTCAAATTGCACAAAACCAGTAATAAAAAAAATTTAAACCATATGACCTGTATTCCAGAATCAATACCACCGTTGGTGTCTCTTTTATGGAATTGAGGGGGAATGTCGATGGTTTTTAGCTTGAAAATTCATCTTAAAATCACGCAAAGTGTACATACGCTGTGAAAGATACTGTATCTGATGTTAAAATGACGTCTGTACTTATATAATTTGCATATCCTTGTATACGCTTGCCGTCATTCTACTCATCTAAGTAAAGAATCTGAAAGGGTAGGGAATATTCAAATGTCACACGCAGGTATAGTCTCTATCGTTTTCCTCATAAATTTGAAGTCCTTTACATTTTTATTTCATAAGCATTCCATGAAGCTAGTGAAGTCGACTACTTTTCTGCATTAAACCTTCACTCACAGTTACAGCTTCTGTTGTATCTTTTTTAAAATTTATTGGAGCACGGAATTTCTTAGAAATTAATCCATTCAAGGATTTCGTTCTTTTTTTTTTTGCAATAGAAAAGCTGGAAATAAATATGCATGTATGGACATGAGCATACAGGAAAAGGAAGCGTTGGTCTTGTTCAATAATAGACTAATGCATACTGAATTGTGTGTGATTGTATAAGGACACAGATTAATAAAGACATGTGATTGGATTTGATATTTTCACATATGTACTATAAATAGAATCCTTGCGTAGTGAATAGACAGATTGTTAGTAACAGACTTGTCGAAGGATAAGTCACGTGTCCGTATACTACAAATATAATCCTTGCGTAGTCAAAAGACTGTTAGTAATAGACTTGTCGAAGGATAAGTCACGTGTCAGTACCTTCTCGTAGGATCCTTAATATTTAAAGGCATTCCTTGCTTCTTTTTACATAAACAGATACAATGCCAATGAAGGAATACGTTACAATTAATCACTAAATTGAACAATTTGATGGAACTAATGCCATCAACTTGCTATTTAAGTTCATGTGTATCCTTCATGAGTTTTTCTTCATCAGTCAGATGCAAGAAAGTTTGGATTTCTAGAAACTTTTACTCTCAGGAGTCAAACAGCAGGAACTAACAATAATTAATAATTTTCGTTGTCTAAGGACATATTTTGTTTCGTCTTGTGTAACGTCTTTGAAGTGTTTGAGGGAAATAAGTAAAGCAAATGTTTCTTGATCTGCATATAACTTACGGTTGATGGTCACAACTAGGTATGTTATGGATACGTAGATGAAAATCTTAAAATCATGGAAGGACTATATTGCAATACCAAAAGGAATCGCTATTAATTTAGAAAAAGTCACGACCATCTAGAGTGACATAAAGTATGGTTAGATACATCGATACATCATTTATGAAATTTTACAAAGAGTGTGTTATGCATAATAAAATCAGATATGAACGTAGGCCAATAGGTTTCGAAAGGATTGAATAATTAATTAGAAAGTGCTAAAAAATTCGACAACGTTTGGAGATTACATTCTGACCGCTGAATGTTCTGCGCGATAAGTGACGAAAGGAACGGTTAATTGAAATGAATGAAATTTCAGACCACCAGCTCTATCATGAATCAGTCTGTACCTTCACATTACAGTGAGGCCGAATCGTGAAAATGAACATTAGAATCTGAATGTCAACGTTTCCAGGATCCATGGATGTATATCACTGAAGTTTTCTTTGCAAATTTAGTGCCAAACTCCTTGTCAAGACATGACATTGCAGACAGGGTGCTACCCGTGTTTTGTTCAATGTACTTAGAGTTGACTTTTGCACATGTTTCTCTCAAAAAGGCGTATATGTACTACGTGTCACATAACGCATCTATCCGTCAACCCCACATAAAGGTACATGTAAAAAACAAAACTCAACGAGGCCAAGGACGACACTTGGCATATTTGATATACAATGTCATTAGATATCCTTTTAACATTAATAAAATATGTTGCGTACCTCTTACACTTCTCACCTTTATCTTTTACCAGTAAAGATCTATCACCCCTTTTGAAGAAAAAAAAAACCTCTATGACGCACGAGCATAAAAGCATAAACACATTTGAATAATGTACCAACCTTTTAGCCACCACTGTAAATATTTTTCAACAAAGCCTTAACAACATCACTTTAAGATATATTCGATATACGAGTATATATATTAGTAAGTATATGTATAAATCAATAAAAAAGGACGAAAGACAACGCATTTATGTTCAGTAAATAAATTAGGGGACATAAAACCATAAGCACAAGCCAAGAGCTCATGGCATGGCCTATCCACCCACAACTTTCTTGTGTTTATGAGATTTTTATTCCATTCCCCTACCGACAGACCTTATCGATTGGTAAAATCGAAAGCAACATGTGGCAACGGGTGACGACATATATTTGCAACAAATATTCCCTTTTGCCTCCCAGTCGGGCTCTAGCCTCTCTTTGCTCCGACCAAATGGGAATAATTGTTTTCGATGAGATACTACAAGTCAGCTTACAAGACACAATGACAAGTAATTTCAACTCCTTGAGCAACGTCAGGATGGTCATCATCATCATCCATAATGTTAGGCTATCGCCAGTATCATTTATTTTCATTCAGCAAGGATAAAGCATTATCAAACTCAATCAATAGAGGTTGTGGAGGAATAAAAAAAAAAAGGTCAAAGGTAGTCCTGGGAGTGGTAATGCCTTTTGGCGGCGCGGACTATGTGGTTGGTTGGCCATATAAATTGGGTTTCATTGTGTACTTTGTTGTTTGTATTGAATTTTCAATAAAAAATTGTTTGTCCTGTCGGAAATTAAATTTTAACTGAAGGTAGTTATCCTGTTATGATGAAATATAAACAATGTATGCGATGGCAATTTAGGGACAGTGTAGTGAGGTGGAAGGTACCTATAGTGAACATAAATTGAAAAACCCAAGCAAGTGAGGTGAGTTTACGGAGTCCCTTTATAGTCATAAAGTGGTTTCCATACTGCACTTAACTATTCCACCCAAAAGGATTTGGGTCCAATACCGGCATGATTTCGTGCCGGAAGTGGTTTGACTTGCATCAATGTTGAATATTGGTTAGACCACTAAAGGTAATTGCATTACTTCAATGATGGTGGCATGGTGGTCCTTGTCACAATCATGACCTGGATATTAACCAGGCGAGTTTGTATCAGAACAATCAGTGTATCAAGTATCCTGGGACGAAAGCATTTCGGAATGGCTAGTCTCATTTCTTTCCGCAAACCGGAGATTAAGGTTTGTCCGTTGAATGAGTGATTGGGTGTTCTGAATTTATTGACAAAACATACATGCACCACTGATTCGATGCGTGCCCTCCTACTATCGTGAGCAACTCAGAGATGTGGGGACAACTTGGTAAAATGATGAAAACCGACTTGTCTCAGAACACCTTAAACGAGTCTCATACTATTCCATTTAATGTTCTTCAGTACCATTGCGAACCACTCAGGCTGCCATAATAGTTCACACCCTTTATACTGAATAATGTTCATCGAGACAGGGTGTAAACAAATTGAGGTGATACGACGATAACCAACTCAACACCATGTAATGTGAGAACGCATAGTTTTCTAACTCGATGTGAAATTCATACTAATGGCACTGACAGAGC
Organism: Xylota sylvarum; assembly: GCA_905220385.1. Lineage (NCBI taxonomy): Eukaryota > Metazoa > Arthropoda > Insecta > Diptera > Syrphidae > Xylota > Xylota sylvarum. The sequence continues at coordinate 52,724,169 of LR999960.1, read as the reverse complement.
TGACTTCATTCCAATTGGAAAAGATGTTGAAAGCTCACGATGTGCGTGACAGTGAAATAGTTTCTACATTCATCATCCACTTCCTTCATCGATCGTATAGGTCGTCGTGGTTGTACAACTTGCTTCTTGCATACTTAATGAGGATGTAGGCTAAAGGAGAGGAAAACATGAAGACTATTGAATATAGTTGAATAATCGAGATACATATGTTCAGATGGATCCTTTTGCTATGCCGACGGCTACTATGGGAAAAGGCAATTCGAAAATGTCTGTTTTCAATGTAATGGTTTCAAGATGTTGTAGACGGTAGAGCTACATGTCGATTGATGATGATAAAGAAACTTGGGACAGCTCTCTTTTACCTCAAAAGATTTGGTGCATCATTCTTTATAAGGACGATTTTTAATTTCAAGGCCCGATGCAACGCCTTTGAAAGATTTACTTCTTTCGGTAGAAGAGTATTGAAAGGCGACTGAAAAGATATTGCGGAGATCTATTTCAAAGTTGTTTCTTCATCTAATTGTGTAAACGCAGACAAAATGCACTTAAATCTTTGGTGCCAAAAAAAAACTGGACTGTATACAAAACTATTGTTCTCACTCCATGCCACTGTTCTCACTCTAAGCCGCACATACTCTGCATAAATTTCTAGTATCTAAACGTCGTTCAACTAAGATGGATAGCAAGCAAATTATGTCCTGCGATTATACCTATAAGAAATGTTAATTTACTCTCCCTCCCTCAATGCTCTCTAATCAGGTTGGTCCTTAATATTAGGATTCTTGTAGCCACAAGAATACATTGTAAAACATTTTAAAACAAACAACCTTCTGCAGAAAAGCCTCTTAAGGGTTTCGCAGATTCCTATTGTAAATAACCTTAAGAATGAATTCAATTGAATAAAATTACAAATTACAAAATATCTTGAAAAGATGTACATAGACGAGGTGGGTTAGGTACCACCGTGTTTAGGTATAATTTCGTCAGGTCCTTCAGATTTGAAGGGTTTTAACGAAGTTATAGCCCATGCCACTTTTTCTTCATTTATAATATTGGTATTCACTTCCTCTCCTGCATGTTCTAAAGGAAATGCTGTCCTGCAAAGGATGGCAGTGTCAAATTCTGTACACCCCAGAAGTGAGTTTCCATTGGCTGTTCTAGAGATTCCTGGCTGGATTCTACCCATGTGCTGTTAATCCTCTGAATATATCCGGGAATGCAGGGGTCTTTGGATAGTACCTTCCGAAGCCTCGCGGCCTCATTTTCGTCCTCTATGGATTCGCAGAATTTTTACCATGATCTTAGTTTAGCTGCCCTGATACTGGATTTATTCATTAAACTTGGTCTGTATATGTAAATTCCAGTCTTCAGTGCTCTTACTCATGTTGGCCCCATTGAAAAGTTTCCTAGTTTTTATTCTAAGTAGTCGAAGTCCTGTGGTCCACCAGACCGCATTGGTTTTACTTCGAGGTCGACTGATAGGACACGAACTATTAAACGATTCTTTCAGAGTATATACAGAGTTGTCTACCACATTCTCAATGTTAGTCGTGTTTGAAGGAGCTGTGGCTGACGGCGGAGTTAACTTCGTTACGGTTAGATTTCAAAATCGTTCCCAGTTGACTTTTTGGGGATTTCTTAAGGGTTTGGGTCTATCGTTAATCAAGCTAAGGACCAGGGCTATATCTACGTTATATCTACAGTGATATAATTTTGCTCATTGCCTTCCTTTTCATGGGGTAGTTTCGTTTTCAAGGAACCCAGGCGGAACTCGATGCTGCCCCCAGTTTTCTTAAAGCTGTCAAGAGACATTTGGTCTCTTTAGTGACCAGAAGGTCCTTTCCGGTACAACAATTTTCAATATGATTTTCTAGTTTTGAGTGTTAAATTTTTTTGTCTGTCTGTCTACCTATTAATTTCAGAATGGCCTTGTCGTCTGAAACCGGTGGAGGCGACCATAGTGAAATCAATTGACGAATAGGCAGACACGATCGATATACATATGTATTATCTCCAACTTGGTATCTGGGCAAACTTCGCCAAGGCTATTGACCACACGCGTCAGGAAATCCAGGGATTGTTGCTGCAGCCTATCACATTGACACCGTTTTGCCAATTGGCCCGATTAAAGACGACCTTGTCAGCCTTAACCTTTTCCTCAATGATGGTCTCCAGAATTTTAATTTCCTCCTCCAGCGCCATATCCGATGTTATCTTCCCGTCTGGGTCTGAACGGTCGATAATGGCTGCCTGTATGTCCGACGGGGAGTTGAAGCTAACTGAAGGCTTCAGTTCATTCGGTACCCTTTGGGTTTCCTCTTCAGACCTTATCATTTTAACGATCTGCTTACTAATGGAAGCAGGTTGTTTAAAGAATGAGACTGAATTGGTTCCTGTTGGTATTGCCATGGCTGGAAGGGATGTTGCTCTGTTGATCGATTTTGACTGCAGGTGGCTCTACTTGAAGGTTATTGCTCTTTCTCCTTTGTCTGTCCTTTCGACAATCAATTAGGCAGTGGTTGTAGTGAGCAATGATTGCTTCATAACGCTCATATGCTAGCTTGGTGGTAAGCATGTGGCCTTGTTACCGGACAGTTGCTGACCCTCTTTCCCGAAATTCAATTTCCTCTCGATTTTGGCTGTGAAATTCCGATGTCTGTTCATGAGCATCTTCTCCCTATCCGCCAAGGTTAGGGGGTCTCTTGCTTCCATCTTACGCAGATATTGCAAAGACCTCAGTAGCCATTTTTCGATCTTTCCTTCTTTTTCTCACTCTTCACTTTCCTCTTGGCATTCCGGGTACCGGTGGCTTCTGGTTTTCTATCTTCTTCCAACAGTCGAACCTCAATTTCGGAGTTCACATTCATGGTCAAGCTGACCAGTGATGAAGCAAGTGATTCATCGTCGATAGCGTTATTAATCCGCAGACCGAAAAGTTGAGTCCCGATGTCATCCGAATCCAAAGATCCGAATCCAAATCGCCTTACGATAGTCTTTGGCGGTAGTCTTTCCGTCCATTGGAGAGAGTCCAGGAGTGTTTCGTGTATTTTGTCCTTGTTTTTATTTTCGATTTTGTTTATGTTCATTATTTATATGTTAAGTCGCATAAGTAGCTAGGGAAGAGGTCGTCACTCTGCACAGAGCCCCGCGTTATGCAGATAAGGCTAATAAATTCAGAAAGAGCCAAGTATCTGAATACATTGTTTGCGACTGAGCTATTTTCACTGGGCTATTTTTTGGGTATGAATTGCCATAAGGGTCTCTATTACGACTCCCTGGGAACACCCAATGACATCGATGTTGTCTGCGTATCCTAGTAGCTTGATTGTCTTATGAAAGATAATAGCCTTCCGTACTAACTAATCATACACTTAATTGAAGAATTCGCATAGCAATGCACCTCCTTGACGAAATCCGGTGCAAGTCGGGAAGAGTTCTGAAGTGTGTTTTCCAACGTAACTGGTCTTAGCTGGATCAGTTTATTTTGAATCCCGAATTCGGCTATCAACTTGTAGCACTTCAAGCGATAAATGCTGTCACACGTGGCCTTAGATGGTGTGTATTTCGACTTGAAATTTATTGGATTTTACCAGATTTTATCTTAGTCATTTTGAAGAGGTATGAAAATATTGCTGTGCAGGAAGGCATTAAACTCCAGATATGTGCTTCAACCGAAGATAATACATGACGACTTGCGTTGGAAAGCATATTTAGTGCTGTGTACACTTAAAGTGCGGTATGCCTCAACATTACTTGTGCACTGAAAATCTCTTCCACTAAAACTCCGACAACTACACGTCATTCACTTTCAATAAACATTTTCGGTTTCAATTGGCCACAAACTTGGCTCGTAGACTGATTCATGTTATATCGGTATCTTTAGAATACCACAAACATACTTCCCACTACAATAAATACCAGATTCCTAAATACAAATGTAGATGAACACAGGACGAAATAAATATTGATTCCTATTCCATATTGGTTCCAAACAAATCACCGATAACAATCTTCTTTCTAAGTATACATTGGATAGTCATTAAACACATTACATTACTCTACGCATTATGTTCAAACCCCTCAACATGCTTTCATCGAAACCAGACTGAACTGAAACAATATTAAACACACTTTAACGTCCTTTCTTCACACCTGAGCACAAGCATATACATATGTACGCACATACCTACCACATCCTCCCCACAAATATGTATGTAAGTAGCTGCCTTCCAACTTTCAAACTCCCATAAGGGAACTTTTATTGGCTATCAGTTCCATACTGTATGGTTGCAATAAATTCTCATAAAAGTACCTCGAAACAAATAAGTTATTAACTTTTTAAGTCAATAAAAAAAAAAGAAAAAAAAAAACAAAGTTCGCAACAAGTTAACCAACACATATCGCGACGTTTAACTCAATATTGTGTGGCAACTTTTATCAGTTGGTATCATCAGAAGCATACCAAAAGGATCAAGATAATTGATACAATTTTATATTAAAACGTACGTGCAAGGGTTACCAAGTCAGACTGCAATAAATCCCTTTTGTGAAGCCCATGACAAAACTGAATCCCAAGGGATTGCCAGACTTTGTAGGACTCTTGTGCTGAATATATGTATATTCAGAAGCTATGGGTCACGTACAAGGCTGGGTAAACCCACACTTTAAGGCAATCTATTATATAATTTAAGAATTCATCCAATTCAGGTACTTAATAGAGTGACAGCCTGACGGAATGATAATTTGCTTAAATCTTTTAATATATTGCCTTATCCATGTTATTATTTGCTTTTGTGAATATTTTACTGACTCGTCTCCAAAAAAAAAACAAAAAAACATCTTCAACTAGACCGAGTTGATAATTCAAACTATACACCCTCAGTTCGCAGTAAAGATATAAACGGAATGAATAGGCCCTGACCACACTGACCACTTTCGTTTTCCATAATGCGATTTTGAGGGTTACTCTTAACTGCTGGATATACCTATGTTGTAAGGTCAGTGGATGTTGTGGAAAGATTAGGGTACGCCGAATGGTTTTAAAAATAATTTTACATTTAACTAGCTACTCGATTGTGGTATTCGTTTTATTTTACTTCAAATATGTTCCTCTATTGCTTCATTAAATTTAATTAAATGAATAACCTTCGAGACCTGAAAATGTCCTCACAGTGTTAAAATGCAAGCAATCTACAGTTCCTGTTGGAATGTCTATTCAATTTGATGCATTCTTGCAGTTAAAAAAACCAACACAAACCGTATACATGGGATTCCAAATAAATATCTTAAGTTGGTTCTTCAAATAAAGGAACAGTGAAACAAGACAAACCTTGTCAATTATGACATTGGGAGTTTCGTAGGTCCCATGATGAATTGGAAGTTTGGAAAGTCGACTGGAAGTTAGCCGAACTGCTGTACGACCTTAGGGATTTGATTGGTCTGATGCAGAATGCTTCACCCAACGTTGGGGGATACAAGCAACTAACGCCTAAGGGTGGTGTTCTTTCACCACTCATATGGCTTCTTATAGTGAATGAGATTTTGGAAATTTTGGGGGAAATGGTTTTAACGCGACAGCCTACGAAATACCCTGCAGTACTACTACTAGTTAACAATTGGATCGAAAACCATAGTCTGGGAATAAACCCGTCAAAGGCAGAAATTGTCCTTTTCAAAAAAAAAAATAATTCCTGTATTTAAAGCCTACCCTTGGATTCCAAACTAAACCAAGATAATGTAGCCTTGCAAATGTGTAGCCTTCTACGGAGAGGAGAAAAGCATTCAGCAGCACACGAATCTTTAAACTACCCGTTGGTGCATGGAATGCACTTTAAAAGAAATACCACCTATCAAATCTCACCAAGGATCCATGAGAAAAAGTCATTATGCGAGAGCTGAGAAATATTCGACTGCCAAATTACCTGCTGCGAATAATCAGAAATTATTTTGAGGACAGAGCCCTCTTCTATGATATGGACGAAGAACCGAAAAAATTTAAGTTACAGGAGGGGTTCAACAGACACATTATGTTTGATAGAAAACTACTCATGCGGAGACCAAGAGGAGCGGATATAATCGGATACGCCAATGACATCGCGGTGCTGGTAGTAGCTAAAACCTTAGAAGAGGTAACGCAAAACTGCAACAACACCATCAAAGACGTGAAGATATGGCTTCGTTCACAAGGTCTGGAATTAAAGGACGCCTGGTAATACAGGTAGGAGAACACTCTATCGAGTCAAAGCCCTACATAATGTAACTGGAGGTGCTGCTAGATCATAGGCTCAACTTCAGAGAGCACATTACATACAAAAGCGTGAAAGCTAACCGGGCTGTTGCCGCAATATCCAGGCTAATGGCAAATATTGGAGGACCAAGGCAGCCAATAAGGAATATGCTTGCGACAGTGAGCAAGTCAATCCTCATGTACGCAGCCGCTATATGGGCACCGGCAAGAGCGTAAAGTTCGTACATGAGAAGTATAAATTTAGTTTAGATAGGGCTTCTTTTAGAATGTATAATGACTACCGCATATTTCAAGCTGAAATTATAGCCATCCTACAACCTGCAAAAACTATCTACCAAAGTAAAAATGGAGGATGGGTTTTCAAATAGTATGTTGACAGTAAGGCAACCTAAGCTAGTGTGGATCTGCAGGTTATATTTTTATGAGTTTTGAGGTATCAATGCTTATAGATATCACAGATAACAAAAAGTAGATGTACTTGTCTTGTAGGAACTATCGAGGCATATCCCTGCTTAATGTCGTATATAAGATCCTATCCAACGTACTGTGTGAACGTCTAAAGCAGTTCTGCTAATTGCACACTAATCGGCACGTACCAGTGTGGCTTCCGGGTCGGTAGATACCAAAATTGTACACTAAGGCAAATTCTGCAAAAGACCAACGAATTTCAAGTCGAGACTCACTATCTCTTTATCTCCTTCAAAGCTGCATATGATGGCATTCATCGTCTTGAGCTCTACAAGGCGATGGCCGTATACGGAAACAGTTCCCTTCGAACTATTCCAAACATGTACCAAATTTAGACAAGGAGATGCGCTAAGATGTGACTTCTTCAATCTCATGCTGGAACAGATAGCGTGCTGGGCAGGTATTAGCACTATCTTCGAGAAAGAAAGAAATCTGTCCAGCTGCTTGGATATGCAGACGACATCGATATCATCAGTCGCGTTCGCGCTCTTTTATAGGCTTTTGCGGCAATTGAAGCATAGACGAAACGAAACGAGAACAAAAACAAGTACATGTTGTTAACAAGCAAAGAAGCATCTGTCTACCGCCTAGGACAAAACGTCACTTTTGGCAACAGTAACTTCGAAGTGGTTAAGGAGTTTACCTATACTTAAGTCGGAGTAAATACCAATTCCACGAATAACACCTTAGCGGAGATTCGGCGAAGACTTACCCTAGGAAACCGTTACTACCTCGGTTTGGTGAAACAAATGGGTTCAAAACTCCTAACTGGGAAAATGAAATGCATACTCTACAAATCATTGATCCTACTAGTTGCTAGATCTGCTATATGGAGCCGAGTGCTGGACGATAAGCAGGAGAGCAGATCAGATATTGAACACTTTTGAGAAAAAAATTGTTCGTCAAATATTCGGTCCCTTTTGCGAGGAGGACAACCGCGGACTTTATCCAAGATGTGGATGTAGTCCAAAAAACCAAAACACGTCGACTACGCTGGTTCGGTCACATCGAGCGAATGGACAATAATGCTTCAGCAAAGTAGATCCTCGAATCACAGATTCCCCAGTTTGAAACGACATGGAAGACAAAACATCCGTTTTAAGGATCAAGGTATCGCAGATGCCAGAGCCCTTGGACAACTGGAAGCAGCGGGCGCGTAATCGAAAAGAGTAGAAGGCTGCCGTGTCTCCGGCAGAGACTTTGTCCTCTTTCCTCTCAGAGAAACCCGAACCATCTTTGATATCAATACCAAACAACTACAAGAAACTGAGTTCTGCCTTCCTTAACAGGAGAATGTCTTTTCTTTCTTCTAAACTTTCTATCCGTCACCTCTCTCCCGTATTCCTGCTTATTTCATTGTGTCGGATGCTCATGTGCAGCATAAACACTTTTGCGCTTGAACTTAAACGCACCCAAATGAGTGAATCAGAAATCCAGCATAAACACACACCTGAGGGGTGAACAACTTTATACCAGAAGCCATGTATGGTTTTCCATTTTGTGTAAACGGTCAGAGTGTTTTCTTATTGATCTACACACTCCACACCAAGTTAATTTCTTAGTCTGTAGACAGTGGAGTCATTTTTATTATTTCTATGAATTTTGATTTCGTGTAGGACTTTAAAATCTGATGTCTTCGTACATAGGTAAAACCATATTTTGCAACATCCCCTAGGTCCTTGACTACCAACAACCCTCTTCACAATTACAACTTCAAACACTGTATTTGTTCGGAGTAATTGCATTTCAAATTGGTTCAGAATTTATTTGTTTAAAAATCCACATTATGGATGGTATCCCCAACTCAATTCGTGCTTGACGATTGGCATAACAAAGTATTGTTGCATCTTTCCTTTTCTCAGCGGCGGCGCTGAATAATCTGTGAGATTAAAGCAAAAGCAGCCTTAAAGATACTTTCTCTTTGTTTAACAGAAATACAGTCAAGCGACTTTCCACTGCGGTAAAAACAGCAGATAGTTCTTTCAATTCCGCATATTCTCCATATTTTAAGGATTAAAATAAAACGATTTCTTTTCGATATTCTCAAAACCAATCGCACTCAATTTCCATATATATTGGGCTGCCTGACATCTTACAATCCGTGAATTCCTTATAGAAAACACTTCCATATTCACTGCTTAATATTATTTTCTTTTTTTGCAAATTTTAATAAAGCTTTTTAATCTGATTGGAATTGGCGCAAGTCACTGTATAAAATGACCACCAACCCACCACTCATTAGGTGGCTCCTTTCTGTACATTTTACTCCCCTAGCTCCAATTAACTATTCAAGTTTATATTCACTAATCCACTATTGTTCGTTCATATTTCTTTGTTACACATTTTAATAATATTATTTCACGAAATTGACTTCGTCACGCAAAAGATGCACGTTCTTTGGATGTAAATGCATTTAGAAGTTTTAAAAAAAGTCACGTGAAATACCAATCGATGTAAAATTTACATAATTTTCTCTACGTCTTGATCAAAAGAAGAAAATTTATTCAGATTGTATATTTGCTGATAAATTATTCCAACCTAATGAATATTTCTGGGAATCGCAACAGATTTCACTCAAACTTGTTATATAATTTATTCCACCCCTGATTAAGATAAAGATGATGTTTCTACTATGTAGAATAACGTGCCATAGAAGGGAGTTTATGTTTAGGTTCATGTTTATGTTTAAGGATTAACCTGTTGATTCAATCCGTACGTGACAGTAGAAAGGCTTTTTTTTAATGATGTGCTGTAGATACGCTTATCTTATTCAGGGAAACGTTTGAGTGAGTATTTCTTAAACGTTGGGTATTAGCCCTTGTAAAACATTATTTACTAAACACTAAAGTGGCACGCTCGTTTAAAAAAAAGAATTAATGTTATGACACGCTTGGGTTGTAAGTGTTTGTACTTTTATACTGATAGCTTGCTTTATCCAGATCATCATGTTTTAATCATAGCTGAAACAAATTCCTTCTAAAGATCCTTGAAGTGTCTGGCTGGTCGCCATAACTTTTATTTTGAATCTATTTTGTGTGAGGTTCCACATTGGGGACTCGGCCTCATTACAGTGCATTCATCAACCATCAAGGACCAGACTGTCTGACAGTATCGCAATATCTCTTGTCGAGGTTGAATTGGACTGGATCCCTATGTGGAAGATGCTGGGGAACGTAGCCAGAGCCTTCTAATATCTCGTCCTACAACCATACACAACGTTTTGAATCCATCTATCTACCTAAGTCTTATTTAGATTAATTGCACGTGTCCCTTTTACTGCTCAGCCTACTGTAGAATTCCTTGGCAATATTTCTCGACTATGTCATGGGAGGGTTCAGAAGTGTTATCAATTTAGATAGATTTTCTCGCTTTTGTGTGCTATGCATTTCCCTTTTCTAATTTCCTCTTTGACTATTTCTAACACTTTTTTTCTTTTGGAATCTATGTCCCACTTAACTAGGATATAAGACCCAAATTGAATTACGGACTTACGTATGTCCCACCCATCGGGACATAAGTCCAACATTTTTTTTGCGGAAAATGGGACACACATTCTAGCATTTGGCCTTATGACACTTTGATAAAGCGACATTAGGCAAATTTAGCTTTATGTCACTTATGTATATGCATAAACAGTGGAATATCTATGGGGGAGCATGCTGCCCTCCATGAAACCCCCCTGCTTGGGGTCACTGTTAGATTTGGGGTGGGTGCATTTCATGTATGTAGCATTTCATCTCGATCGAAGGTTAGATCGAGGTATCTCAAGCATATGATCGGCTTGAAAATTTGTCCTCCTTTAGTTATGTTGCACAATTTGATAGAAACCACATCAATAACAAATCCTTTCTTTCCTTTTTTTCAGAACTATTAACTGAATTGAATCAAAAAAAGAAAAATAAAAAAAAAACATTTAAATGACGATGGACATTATCATCCGACAAGAAGACATCTCTTTGTCGCAAGTAGCCTTGTACGCTTCAATTTCCTTTATGGTGGTTTCACTAATGGGTGCTATTGCTTACATAACGTGTTCAAAAAAATACCGTCTAAATTGGTTTGAGAAAACAATACTTGATTCTGCTACTGATCATGATGACATTAACGAGAGGTAAGTTCTTAGAATCCAAAAAAAAAAATCCCATTCCTATCACAGTCTCATTACAGTCGCGAAGCTCTTGTGGGTGGACCATCTGGATATAATGTTGACACCATCAGCGAATGTTCCCGAAAGGGAAACATTAGTCCGACTTCAATAAATGACGATCCAACATTTTGGGTACCACCGTCACGAACAAATTTAGCTTCATCGAATCAGGTTTTATCATCAGCAGGTACACACATGGTGTTAATAAAATGATGCAAGGACTATTTTAACTTTTTTTTGTTGATATTATAGATGAATCGCCACCACAAACCCCAACCTCCCCCACCGGAAGTAACAAATCCGTATCGCTGTCAATTGGATCTGGTTCAGTACCAATTGCTCGATCTGATAAACATGTCGTCCTGGGAATGACACCCGCCAGACCAAAGGTTTCGTCAATGAATTCCAAATTGGATCACACTAAGATAGACATGTCCTTGTATAAAAGTGTAAGTTTTCCACCACACCGAATACTATTGCGATGGTCATTAACCATGTTATACCATTCCAGAACTCTCTCCAAAAGTCCGCATCTACACCAACCAATGAAGAGATTCGAGGAACCATCCACTTGAACATTTTATACGATCCCATTGCCGGCATATTGTCTGTTCGACTCATCGAAGTAAGACTCGTAAGATACATCCTTAAATTAAATCTCTATTGAAATTTCTATACTCAGGCACAAAATCTTCAACCAAGAGATTTCAGTGGAACAGCAGATCCTTATGCTAAGATTCGTTTATTGCCAGATAAGAAAAATGTCTGGCAAACAAGAATTCATAAAAAGACATTAAATCCAGGTAATTTCTTAATTTGCATTTATCCTTCCAGCATTGTTAACACGAACAGGAGCATAAGGAAGAAAACTTTAATAATAAATCTTTGTTTAGCTATTCCTTGCTGTTGCACTGCATCACCTTTGGCTGTTGTTGTTGAGTGACGTTTGTTGTTAGGGAAACTTTTCTCAGTTCCATGCATATTTTATGGGGAAAAAACAACTTTGCAAGGACTTTTCCACAGAGAATGGGTGCAGCAGAGGTGTTGAAATTCTTTTAAAAAACACTCTGATAGGTTATAAGGGTTCTTCGGTTCACTTCACTGACTATCAACTGAAAGAGAGTGCACGTGAATGACATTTGAAACGATGCATGGGGTGTCAAATGGAAAATATAAACTAAAAAGTTATACAGAGTGGGAGGGTTGTGTCCGTAGAGGCCATTAAGATAAATTATGATCCTGACAGATGGTTTAACTTTATGGGGTTTCTGTTACAGCACCTGCATCGATAGTTGTATCTACGGTTGAAAAAATAGTTTGCTGGACTTATTCTGTTGTGTAGTTGGAGTTCCTGTGCCATTACTCGGTATTGATGAAGTTTAGCACAACATTAGGTGCCAAATGGAATAGAATGAACGATATTTTCAGAATAGATATTCGCACTGGTATCCTATTTCGAACAATCCAAGGTTAGACTTGGAACTTGAGGAATTCTATCGAAATAACTTTAGTACTACTGGAACTTGATGTGATTTTATATTTTTGTTGCTTATTTCACTTGTGTTTGTTCCTCTAAAGAGGCTGCTCAATAGAGAATTAAAAATCCCTTGAAATCGTTTCACGTTTTCTTTTCTTAAATATTTATTCCTCCAATTGACATGTGACAGAGGACAATACTCTTCCAAGAACCCTTCATGAAACAATTGTAAGATCAATTTCAAACTATTTTTTCAGTATTCGATGAGGACTTTGTGTTTGAAGAACACGCAGCTGTCATCGAAAAGAGGACAATCGAAATTCTTCTTTACGACTTCGATGCATATTCCAGGCATGTTTGCATCGGAGGTGCTCAGCTACCTCTCGCTAACATTGATTTAACAGACAAGGTTACACTTTGGACTCAATTGGGTTCCTGTGCTGAACAGGTAAGCTATACAAAAATAAACTCAAACCTTACCACTAAATAAATTTGTTTCCAAGGACTCTAAAATCGATTTGGGTGATTTAATGCTATCACTGGCTTATCTTCCATCCGCTGAACGTCTAACAGTTGTCATGATTAAAGCTCGCAATCTACGAGTTGTTGACGATACTCGAAATTCATCGGATCCATATGTTAAAGTTACCCTCATCAATGGTGGCAAGAAAATTAAAAAACGCAAGACAGGCGTTGTACGTAATACCGTCAATCCAGTTTTCAACGAGGCACTAACCTTTGATGTACACAAAGAGGTTTTGAAAAATTCAGTTTTGGAATTCACCATTGTTCATGATGGACTTTTAGGTAAGTTATCTACTAGTTCGTATCCTTAAAGTATGTCTAAACTATATATTTTGTTTACAGGATCAAGTGAAATTCTCGGTCGTGCTGTAATTGGTAACTCTCCAGAAGTTCGAGTGGAAGAGAAAATGTTCTTCGATGAGATGTTCCGCTCAAAAAGCGCTACTGCACAATGGGTACCCTTGCAAGAAGTCCTTGTTAAGTCATCCACTACCAATCCATCTCAGGGACAAGGAAAGGGATTTTAAATTCACAGATATGCCGGTTTTTTTTTTTTGTTGTTGGTTTTGTAAGGCAGCATAAATTATCCTAATTGTGGCCCGAGAGTTCCTCAACTGACATTGGGAACTCCAAAAGTGTAATCTTCCAAAAATATATACATTGTTGTTAAGATACATGTAAATGGATATCAGGTACTTGAACGGATTGCTGATGATACATTCCGGTGTTTTTATGTGTGACTATGGTTTCAAGTATTGAGTTTGGGAATCTCTAAGAGTTTATGCATAGATATTTTTAAATTGTAGACAAAACTTATGATTGGTGTATTTAGCAAACAAATATCATACTTGTACATCATTGCTTGTAATTCCTCAGAGTTGTGGTGGTCCAAAAAAAAAGAGTGTTCTGTTTTCTAAAACAAAATAATTCGCATTTATAAATATGTATTCTGTCGTAAAACTAATCAATTTCGAAAATTTAGTGTACTGTACGACAATTTTGAAATATCTTTCACGAGAATTTAGTAAGAAACCACGCTTATAAATCGTTCGTTCTTTTATGAGATTAGAGATTTGAAATTTGTAGTACTTCCCACCCGCTTGTCAGATGTCAGTAAATAATCCATTCGAAAACTTTAATATTGAGCAAATTATTAGAATAAGGCTATTTTGAAAATCAAGTACCCTCAAACAACCAATTTCGAACGTGTCCTAATGATTTGTGTTTCCATTGTAAGCACTTTGAATCTAATGCTATGTCCCCACCAAAACTAAATCCAGGATTTAGCTATGATTTCCCTAAATTCACCTAAATCTTCAATAAATCTCGAGGATTTACCATATAATTTGACGTCTATAAATCCCATCTAAATCCGAGATTTATAATAAATCCCATCATGCGACACAAATCGAAGAATCCTTTTTTATGTCAGCACATGTCATTTTCGTTTGCTGACAAAGAAAAAACAAAATGCATTGAGCAAATGAAGTTTTAAATCATTTTTGGCAATCATTTTAGTAATTCTGATCTTTAATTAATTATAGACAGCAATACAATTTATATCCACTTTCAAAAATTATAAAAAAAAATTACCAACTGTGACTACATATCTTCTTCACAGCAAACGTCGATATAAATCCTAGATCCCGGTGGGGACGGCCTACGTAAATTGACGTCTAAATATGGTAGTACCCGAACAGACTTGTCTAAAAATTGTACTGCACCATTGTTTTGACAGATCACTTATTAAGCTGCTCATTTTTCTACGAACTTTTTGTGCATCAAGTAGAACTTAAGGCATTCTTTACCGCAAGTTACGTCACATTTTTTACATGATTTCTTGTCACATCTTTTATGGTTTCAACTAGTGCATATGTACTTAAATATTTTAAGAAACTATCTACAATATTTAGGATGGCATCACAAAGTTTCGAGAATGGTAGAAAGAACCCATTCTCGAAACTTGTTAGTAGATACATCTTTTAAACCCTAACCTGAATCTACCCTTTTTAAAAATTCACTCACATGCGCTCACGTATTCAAATAAAAATTGAGAAAGATTTTGAGAGAATTAACATCCGCCCATTTGCTTATATCATTATACATAAGCTGTGTTCAATAAAGTTGTTCTGGACTGTTCGGAACAGAAAAGTACAGCTTTTAGTGTTTAATGATGAATTTTCTGTTCTGAACTGATCTAATTCTTGTTCAATGAGGTTGTTCTAGCACAGTTTAGAACAGGATTTTCTGCTCTTACTTTTTAGTTAGAACAGATTCGTGAAAAATGTCAAAATAAGCAGTCATCGTTTTGTTGTCATTTTCATCAAGTCTTGTGGTAAATTTTATTTCAAATAAGTTTTTATTTATTTTAATTGATACCGAATATTACGATAGAGTATTTTTAATTATTTCCTTTGCAAAATTTTAAAATATTTTGATTTTTTCGATGTAAACAAACGAAAACGTAACAACAATTTGTTTTGACAACTTCATTTGACGTATGACTGACTGTTCTAACTTGTCTGACGTTTTTCACGAAACTGTTCTGTTCTATCCTGTTCTACTCTGTTCTAAAATTCATTGAACAAAGCTATATTTACCTTATTTCCGGAGCGAGGGGTTCCAGGTTCAATGAGAAACTAGGCCCTGTTGCGGCAAAAAAATTATATTTGTAATAAGAACGGTATCATTTATGTTTTTTTTGAAAAGTATTCTCAATTCAGTAAAGATAAATTTATTTATTCTGCTAGTGGACCGGAGAAGCTTTTGTTAGTGGAGGCCCAGTTTCGCCCTGAACTATAGCGCCACCTAAGTAAGTAAGTAAGCTAGTGGCGTAAAAAATGTTACCACTCAAGAAAGTTGGTACTGATGTGAGTTTCAAGTAGACATCAAGTTTGATGCTCTTATGTTTGATGTTCGTATGCGCACAGTTTATTTTTCAAGGTCCCACACCTTCGCAATCTTTAAAGTTTATACTTCTAATTTGTGTTCTAATTTCATTAGAGAGAGTAACTTATATATATTTCTAATATTCTAAACACTGGGAACAGTAAGTAGGCCGGCTTAAGTAGAATTTGAAAATAAATTTTTTGATTTGCTTTGAATCGTGTTGCATTCGTATACTAAATGTAAGATTAATAGTATTTGATTAGAGTTGCAGAGATGACAATTATGGTGGATTGTTCCCTGTAAGGAAATGGCTGTGTATGAGCGATGTGTGTCCCAATCGAAGTCGGATAAAGGCTCTTATCATTTTCTTGTGACAGTCAGTTGGGTAGGTGGCTATTTGGGCATCGGGATTGAAGGTTGAGTAATGGTGGGTATATTCGTTCCACTTTTCCCTTATCCTGTCGTTCCAGAAACGTTGTATGTTCCTTTTAATGTATTTTTTGTTAAAGGTCCAGTGAGTGAGAAGAGGCTCTAATACCGCATCCTTAGCGGTCTTGTCCGCGTCCTCATTTCCTTTTATCCCCGCGTGGCCAGGTACCCAAAGGAGTTTTAATTGATTTCCGTTAGCAATCAACTTATCTCGAATAGATTGTATGACAAGTGTGTTGTTATTTATATTTTTAATTGTTAATATATCTGAGAGGCTGTCGGTACATATTATAGTCTTCTTATTGTCTGTTAATTGTATGGGTTGGAGGATAGCTATAGCCTCGGCAGAGAATACAGAACAAAGTTGGACCAAGTGCAATTGCTGCTCCAAATTCAGTTTTCGACCCGTCTTTTGTGAAAATTAGGTTCCAATTTTTAATTTTTTCAGGATTTGTAATTTCAAGGAACGTTTGTTTATAAATTTCCTTGGGAGTTAATGCCTTGGGTAAAAAATTAAGAGCAGTGTTTATGGATTGGTTGGTTGGATCGTGTTACTTTGAATAAGCATATTGTCTTGAAAATAGTGGATGGGTAAGTTGGAATTTTTTTTTTTGAATCAGCGTTTTTTTTTAATATCAGCAACAATTTGAAGCTTTTGCGTTGGGTCTAGTTTTAATACGATCAGTGAAGTGGGGTAGTTGAATCTGTCCTTGATGGAAGGTAACCCGGATTCGGTTAGCATGTTTGTTATGGGCGTAGATCTAAAGGCCTTCTTTAAGGATGATTACGAGGACTATCCACATATAGGGAGTCCGTAGTCAATCTTTGCCAGGATGGTGGATCTGATGATGTTGGTTAGGTGGCTAAAGCTGTTTTTGAGCATTATGTAGGAGGTTCTGTCATACCCCGGTGATTTGCCCTTGGATCCACTGAGAGTGCTTTCCAACTCAACAGTGGTAAAGGGGTGTTCAATGAAAGAAGCAAACTTGTCAATATCCGATGAGGTGGTTAGGAGTCTAGTTGCCGACGCTTTGGAAATAATGAATTCAAGGGAGCAATGTTTGAAGTGATATGTTTGATTTTGTGAGGGATCGATATGTGGACCATTAGCCCTATGCCTTGTTTTGAGTAAGTATTAGCTGGTAAGTTGTAAAAATAAGATGCGTACTGTTTGGGGGCTATTGGTTTAATATTAGCTTGTAGATGGGTTTCTTGAAGAGATAAAATGGCTGGATTATGATCCTTTATTAAAAGTTGAAGCTCGTGGGAATTGTTGAAATAACCTTTGAGATCCCATTGAAGGATCTTTAGTGGGTGTTAACATATTTATTAAGCGAGACTTTGGTACAGTATAAACTCGGTTATACTGTGCAAAGTTTGCGGTGGGCAAATTGGGGGTGAGGAGTCTCTGACTCTGTCGCCCGACAGAGTCAGAAGATTGCTTGTCAAAATTATCTTTAATTGCTATCATCATCATCTATTTCTGGTGGTTGTACTTAATATTGATTGGATTTAATAAGAAATTGTGTAACTCTAGACATGGGTGAAGGGGTTTGGGATGTGGTATAATTAGTTTGATGGGAAAGTGAATTGCTTGAAGGTCCATTTTGTATGTTTTTACTGATAAAGCTTGCATTGATGAAGCTTGCATTCGGTGAATTGACGAAATGTTTGAGACTTCTAGTGGTATTGATTCTGATTCGTTTGTATTTTTTTTCAATTTCGGGATGAGACAAAGTGGAAGTGGCGATCGGGTTACTACCGCTCGATGTTTGAGCTTGTGTTACACTTTTCGCAACTGCAGAGTACGTAGATTGGAATGATGCGATTGGATTTTGATCCCGGAATATTTGCTTGGCTTCTGACATGGTGCATTTTCTAATAGTTTTTATCTTAAGGGTTTCTTTGGCTTGCAGGTATGCTCTTCAGCACAGTTGGCACAAGACACGCGTGCGAACTTATTGGGGGAGTGGGGGGGTAGGTTGCAGGTTTCGTAAGTTGCGTTGGTATGCCCCAGCAACTGACAATTACGACAGCGCATAGGGCTAGGAAAGTATTCCTCGACTCTAAGATTATACCAACCAATGTTGACTGTACTTGGGGCACGGAAGAGGTCAAAAGTGAATAGAATTAGGCCAGTTGGTTGCCATCGATTGATTTTTTTGAATTTAAACACTTCCGTGACCCCTTGTACTTTTATTTCATTAACAATTTCACTTTCAGGGACATTGATCAGGCATGGGACATATACTGTCCCTTTAGAGGAGTTGAGGCTCGTGAGAAGATATACCGAAATTGGACAAAGATTGGAAAGAGACTTTTTGGTTAAGAATAGGTCAGCTATCCGCTGCGATTTCACCAGAATTAAGAGTTTCCCATCTCGTTGTTCGGTTATGTATTCGTAGCCAGTGCTTATATTGTCTATTGCTTTTTTAAGAAGGAAGACACTAAAGGACGTGAGTGGTTTTTCCGCATTCGAAGAAGAAATCACAATAAATTTGGGGTTAGATGATGTAGAGTGGGTAGGAATGATGTGAACCAATACATTACGTTGTGATTTCTTCTTCGAATGCGGAAAAACCGCTCACGTCCTTAAGTGTCTTCCTTCTTAAAAAAGCAATAGACAATATAAGCACTGGCTACGAATACATTACCCAACTACGAGATGGGAAACTCTTAATTCTGGTGAAATCGCAGCGGATGGCTTACCTATTCTTAACCAAAAAGTCTCTTTCCAATCTTTGTCCAATTTTTAGTCTCTCTCAGTCTTTTAGAATGTCTATATGGGCATGTTCATTTGAATACACCCAGTGTTAGAAACGGAGCAGCACTGCCAATGTTAGCCACTTAAAAGACTTACTGTGTCTTTTCTGGCAACATCGACAGTTCTTTCGTTGCCCTGGACAGCTTAGGATGTGCATTCCAGTGGTGATATATTTTATTGTCTGCATGAAAGACAGAAAAACTGCTGTTCATAGAATCTGCAGACAATGACTACAGATTTTATGATCAGAGCCTACATAGATCAAACTCTAGTACCAGAAATGCTGCCACTAAGGAATTCGTCGTTATATTTATAAAACAGTATCAGCTTGCTCAAAGTTAAAAAAATACTCAAGCAATCTGATCTGCTCCCAAAAGAATGTTCTTGAAGATAAGTTGTTTTCGAAAACTTTCACGCATAATGTCTTAAATAGGCTTTTCTGTTGATTTATTTAAGGACATTGATTTAACGCCGATACTAATATCCAAACTGTGATTAAAAATTTTAACTTTAAGTCATGAATAAGCCTTATGTATGGTCCCGTGGAGACATTGGGGTTCTAAAATGTGTCAGCAATTGCTTCATCGTTTCTTCTGGTTGTCAGTGCACCACAGACAACTCATCTTTGCAGTGTGTGTATATTTTGGTACTTATTTGTACTAAGTACTTTCTATTATGCATAATATACATACGTATTTTCAAAATAGTTTTTTTTTTTATTCTTATTACGACTGAGATACATATCACATCTAGTAATTTACATTTCGTGATTTGTCAAGTTATAAGTAAGAACTAAAATATTTTATTTATTCTCGGTTATTGTAATACGAAAGGTATTGTTAATACATTCATTGTTTAATACATTTATAACATTAAGTCCATTGGAGTTGTTCTCTGAAGTCTTCTCGGCTCAGCAGAGTATTTAACATTTGTTGAATGCTTCGTTGCAATTTCCACTATTTCTTCACTGTTACTACTGTACTGTTTTTAATTTCAGGTCCTTGTGAATGTTTATATTTTATTTAGTATTGCAACGTAGTGCTTTGTTTTGAAATCTTTGTATAGGGGTGAATTCAAAGCTGAATTCCGTACGTCCAAATTGGTTTGAGAACTTGGAGGTATAGCAGTAGTTGGTTGTGGACTGATAGCTTTGACCTCTTACCAATAAGTCAGTTCATTTTTCTAAATTTTAATTTCAGTTCATCTCGTTTTTTCTTATCGTGTTCTTTCCATTTGAGTTTCGCATCTAGAGTCATACCAAGGTACTTGGCAGTGTTAGCATACGGAACTCTACATGAATTTAATAAAAATAGGCTTAAAATCAATTTTTAAGTTTGTGTTATATAAAATAACTCGATTTAGATTCATTGAGTTTGATCCTCCATTTTTTGTCCACTCCACTATTTGATTTGTAGCTTTTTGGAGTTTTTCAGCTGCCTCTATGGAGCTTCTACCGATCGAAAGGATTGCCGTATCGACCGCAAAAGTGGCTATACTTGCACCTTGAGGTGTTGGGAGATTGCTCGTATATACCAAGTATAGAATCGGACCAAAGATACTGCCTTGCGGAACCCCTGCTCTTATTTCGCGTAATTGAGAATAATCATTTTCGTATTTTATGCGGAATTTTCTTTCAGATAAATATGACTTTAGTATAAGATAGAATTGCATTGGTAATAGTCTTTGCAGTTTGCTTAATAGTCCCTGGTGCCACACATTATCAAAAGCCTGCGCAACATCTAGGAATATGGTAGAGCAAATTTTTTTTGGCACAACGCAGTTTCAATCGTATTTGTTATCCGGTGTACTTGTTCTATCGTTAAATGTTTGCTTCTGAATCCAAATTGGTGTGCGGGGATCAGGTTTCTTGTATCTATAATAGGTTGCAGTCTGTTTAACAACATTTTTTCAAATATTTTAGAGATTGTAGGAAGTAGGGATATGGGTCGATATGATTTCTTGTCATTTGGCGGTTTGCCTGGTTTAGGAATCATGATGACTTCCGCTATCTTCCATTGCCTCGGTACAAAATGCAATCGAAGAGCTGCATTGAGTATATGAAGCAGTTTTCGTGTAGCTTTTATAGGCAAGTTCTTTATAATTTGACCTGTAATTAAATCATATCTTGGTGCTTTTCCTACTTTGATGTCTTTTTTAATAATTTCTTTGAGTTCACTCAATGTTATAGATTGTAGATCTACTATATCGATCTTTGGAGCAACTGTTGTATTTTGATCTGCTGTATGTCTAGGAAAAGGTTGAAATGTTTCTTCTAAGTGCTTCTGCACCGCTTCCAGCCCAAGTGCTGTCGTCTTTTTTGATCGGTGAGTTTTGTGTTAAGGGTTGTTTGAGTGCTTTAGTGGCTTTCCATAAAGAATACTCGGTACCCTTTTCTGTCGTTAGGCTACGGAGATAATTGCTAACACTTTCATTTTTAATTTCTTTTAACAAGGTTTTAATTTCGTTCCAATACTTGTTATGTACTTGCTTTACGCTTTGCTTTTAATAGTTCTTTTACTTCTGCTGGGTACGTAAATTCATTTGTTATTTTAGTTCTGTTTACTGGAGTGCTTTCCCATGCAGCGAGTTGGATGTTTTTCACAAGCATATCTAGTTCACCTTCAATTGTGTCTTCGTTGGTTATAGGGACTTCCAGGTTTATTTTCTTTTCAAGCAGGTAACGAAAGAAGTGCCAGTTCGTTTTTTTTTGTGCAAAGTCTAACTGCGCAATCTCTTTGTATCACTGGTGAATGATCCGATGATAGAAATAGTGAAAAAAGTATGTGATAACAACACTGAAGTACATATCATGGCAACACTTATTGTGTAGTGATAGCATCATTTTTCTTATGGATACTTAAAAATACCAATTTTCTTTAAATGCCGATCTGTTAAAAAATCAGTAAACCCAACATATCAATATAAAAGACAGATTGATAGACCTCTATGCTTAGTAGACAGCCACGAAGGACATGTCTATGGATGGTATCTTGAGTTGCTTGATTTTTTTCTATAAGACCTTCAAGTCAAAATTTTTAAAACACATAAACAGTCTTTAATAATTTTTAAATGAAGTCACAAAATAAATCACCAAACACCTAGATGAATAGCAACAATATAGACTCATATTTAAATTCAAGTCCCACTGTCGTTTATACATAAATTTTCTACAACCTTTATGTGCAACAAATACACAATAAAAAGGAAACAAACATTTTTATATAAAACCACTCGGAACGATTATGACTACCATCACATAATATGCTCCAATAAAAAGTAAAGAGTGCGCTGAAATTTATTGCGATGAAGGTATACTTTATGGTTCAAGAAGTTAATTTTTTTAGTTCAAATAGGGTAATATTCCTGGGATACTTGGTATAAACGTAATCATTTCCTTCGTCGATAGACTTCGGATATTTTATGTTAGTACTTTTTAAAGGCTTTCCTACTGTAAGTCAAGTATACAAATGTTTTTGTGTACGACATAATAACTTTATGAAAAAGAAAAGCAATGAAGAGCGATACACAAGATACCAACAAGAGTACGAGTATAATAATTTTTAAAAATATTCATTCTCATTTGTTGATTTAAATTGTTTAACGAAAACAGAAAAAAAAAAATAACAACTAAGCAGTTATTTTCAATTAACTTTCGTCTTTAGTGAGCTAATAACCGCACTGAATACTTATTTTTTTTTAAATTTGGCATTTCCAGCGACGTATCTTAAGATTTTTTTAATTTAACCATTCTAGTACTCTTCACGTTACTTTTATGATTAAAAATGTTATTCAACGATTTATTTTTGTGTCAATTATAAGAGTGCAGACAACTCCAAGTTGACCATAGAAATTGTCCTGTTTTTATTACTTTTTCTGTCTACAAGGATATTGAGAGAGATAATGATCAAATTATGACATAATTTTTTTAAAATTCCACCTAAATCTCGAGGATTTACCATACGATTTGACGTCTATAATAAATCCCACTTAAATTATAATGCGACACAAATCGAACAAACCTGTCAGCACATGTCATTTTCGTTTGCTGACAAAGAAAAAACAAAACAAAATGCATTGAGCAAATCATTGATCTTTAATTAATTATATAATAGACAGCAATACAATTTGTATCCACTTCCAAAAATTATAAAAAATTTACCAAGTGTGACCACATATCTTCTTCACAGCAAATGTCAATATAAATCCCAAATCCCGGTGGGGATAGCCTACGTAAATCTAAATCTTTTTTTTGCTAAATCCCGGATTTAGTTTTGATGGGGACATAGTATAAATCGAACGGTTTCGTTCTTTGTAGTCGGCGCACAGGGTTTGTCTCGTCCAAAATTTGGATTATGGCGTTATTACAATGTCCTTGTAGACGAATACGGAGTTTGCGAGCAAAGTTCGTTATTTCGTCAACGACGGTAGCTAAACCTAAGTCTCGGTGGATATCATTGTTCCTGATATACCACGGAGCGTTTACGATTACTTTTAGCACTTTATTTTGAAAAGATTTTAAAATATCTCTATTGCTTCGTTTAGTACAACCACACAGGTTTAAGCACTTGCTTGTATAAAAGCAGTTTGTTACTTAACTTGGAATATCTTCCAAGAACACAATACATTTCTCTAAATCTATTTTCCAGCTTGTCTCGTTTCTTTTTAACGTGCGACTTCCACTTGAGTTTTGCGTCATTCCTAGATACTTAGCCTCGTTTGCATATGGTATTTATACCGATTTAATGAAGATGGGGAGGTTATTAATTTTTGTGTTACTAAATCTTTGTCCACTCGCAAATTTTGTCCATAGCTCGTTGAAGCAGTAGATGACTCGATTGATTTATCTATTGCTAGTATAGCCGTATCGTTCACAAACTTGACTATGACAGTACCTTCATCTTGCAGTAAATCTCGAGTGTAGAGTAAGAAAAAAACCGGACCAAGAACACTTCCTTGCGGTACTATGGCAGCGATGTCCTTAAAATCAGAGTATTCAGCTCCTAGGATTCTAAAATCTTGTATAATTGTTCCGGAAGAACCTTTCTCAGGTTAAAATTCAAGCCCTTGTGCCATTCCTTGTCGAATGCTTGAGACACGTCAAGAAAGGCTCTAGAACATATCTTTCTCTCCTCGAGGGTTTTCTCTTTTTCGTTAGTTATTCTGTAAACCTGGTCAATTGTCGAATGCTTGGTTCTGAAGCCGAATTGATAGTCAGGAATCATTCGTCTGTCCTTAATGACCAATTGCAAGCGTTTTAACAAAAGCTTTTAAAATACTTTAGTTATTATCGGAAGAAGTGATATCGGCCTGTACGATTTCTTGTCGTTTGGAGACTTTCCCGGTTTTGGAACCATTAAACCTTTGGCGTCTTTCCATAGTCCTGGAACGTATAATAGTCTTAGCGCAGCATTTATAATATGCAGAAGCTTCAACAGGGCTTCCTTTGGCAATTCCTTGAGGATTTGTCCGGTAATTAAATCATATCCAGGGGCTTTGTTATTTTTAAGATTTTGTGTTGCCTGGCATAGTTCGACCAGCGACACACTCTTAATTTTAAAGTTATCAGGTGACGTAATCGTACCATCAAGGTCTTCCATAAGAGCCTGTCCGTCAAATGGCTTAAACGTTTCTTCTAGGTGCTGCGCGAATAAATCCGCCTTTTCTTTGTCTCCTTTTGGCCATTCGCCATTGTTTGTTTTTTAATACTTTTAATAATTTTTTTTTCGGCAGTCAAACCTTAAAGAAATGTAGAAATCTCTCGATTTTTGAAATCTCTTATTACTTTCTTGAGTTCATTACATTGATTGCCAGAAGCGTAGCTTTCGCAAGATCTTCATGGTTGAAAGATTTGCAATCTCACTATAAAGAGACTAGTAACTAATGTTAAGATGGGTTACCTTTTGGTTGTTTACTGTTATATTTACGGAATGCAATTAGAGAGTTTGGGTAATAAATCTCCAGTAGAGATACCTTAGAGTCATTCGACCGGATCAGATTGGGATCGTTCAATGGGGACTCCAGGATGTTAATTTCGCTCAGATAAGTAAATTTTTTCAGATACCAGGAATCAGGATCAGGGATATGGAATATTCTTTTAATTCGAATAAGATTCTAATTGAAACTTACCCATCTTACAAGATACCAGCTGTTCGCATATTAGATTTGCAATCCGGTAAAATGTATATTGTTCATATTTCAACCCACGATCCTCAACTTTATGCACATGAAGTATAAACAAGATTACAATAATTTGTAACCAGACATTATGACACGGTCAACAACTAATGTCCTAAATGTAGATTCGAGATACGTAAGATACATGTAATCTGCAGCTTTCTACAAATTTATTTTTTTTACATCGGAACTAGTAATGGAACGAGTATACTTGTCATTACCAAATCTCGTAATATAACACCAAACACATTAAATCTACAAATTTTTGGACCACTTCAAACTCATGACTAATAAAAAACAAAAAACAAAAAACTTTATACAATTCAAAAACAATTTGTATCCCTTTGGAAATCGCATAAAATAATCTTTGGAAAAAAAAACTAATAGAAAAGAAATCCTCGAATATATGAAAAGTTTAAAATAAAAATAAAACTTATAAATCTCCTTTAGGTACATAATTATGTACTCTGATGAATTGTCAATCTAAATAAATTAATTAACTTAACACAATTATTTATATATATACATATTATTAAAATGTCTTACAATTAAATGTCCATTGTACCTTAACCTTAACAAAGTATTAAACTAAAATTTAAACAATTTAAATAAAAAGAAAAGAATACCTTACAAAAATCATTTTACGTATGTATGTATATCTAACGCAAGTATTTTCTATGTGCTTTTGTATTTTATGGACTCTCCCTACAATTTGGGGAAGCATTAACCACATGGACCTAAATTAAAACTTAATTATATTCAATAAGATGTTATATATGAATATATTTAGGTATGTTGACTGCTTTCTATATATATTATACTATATAAATAAATTTTAAATGTAATGTTAAACAAAATGGCAACTAATACACCAGAAGTATGAGAACAATGTAGTCCCACACTGAATATTTTAGTAAAATAAAAGAAACTGACAAATTTATACGAATTATAAGAAAAAAATAATTATTTTGTTGGTAGCAAATTGAAAGTAAAATAATAAAAACAAACAAAAAAAACATTTATAGCGAAATATTTATGAAAAGAAATTATTATAACTAATATTGTGTATTTTATCAGAGAAATTATTTATAATAAATTGGAACTAAAATAAAATGTTGTTTATTATTACATATATTAAATTTGTGAGTGTGGCTACTTATGTATGACCATGTCCACAGAATGGTAATTTTTTTCATATAGCAACACCTTAAGGTTTCGAACCTGATCTCTGGTAGTTTTGTAATTTTTCGCAGCTGGCGACCAACGTTCAATGGTTGTGGGTCGACAAGGTTGTATACTATCGCCACTATTATTTTCGAACACTGTTACTGATAGAACCAGCGACATCTACATTATATTCATTGTTTTTATCTGAATAATAAATTTGCATCAAATAGTTCATTTAAAAGTTAAATCAAGAAAGTAAGTCCGAGATGAGAATTAATGCCAAAGTAATGAGTCTTCCAAAAACTATTCTAGGCATCAGAATCGAAAAATAACTATGTAAATTCAAAACAAAGATGGACAGTAGACATTTTAACGACAAATAGAGTGGTGTCAGGAATCAAATTCGATGAGGATTATCACACTACCTTGGGAAGAAGGTTGCAGCCTAATATTTTCAAGAATTTCAACTCCTTTCGTACTACACTAAGCTCCGTATTTTTCTTCCCTTCTATTTCGATACGTTACGAATCAAAACCAAAAGTTCAATAATCTAATCATTCTCTTCAACTTGCATCATGAAAATTCTTTATTTTTGTTCTGTCTTTTGGAAAAAGATAACCAAAAACACACAAGCTTAGCACCACACTCCTATACCCGTGTCAAAAGTAGGTATAACTTCTAGTTTCGGCTTGGAATGATCTCTTTTACGTAGGATTTTTCTGTCAGTGTCATCAACAGTTTGACACAGCACGTTGGCTTGATTCCAACATTCTTTGTCGGCTATTGAATGCCAAATTAGCTAGAGCTTCTGCAGCATCGATTTCATCCCTCTGATGTATTGTATCGTAAACATGATGAGGTTTATGTTGCCTTGGACGGTTTTTCTCAAGTTTGCACCTATTAAGGCAGATCAGTATGATATAATATAAATACCTACGAAAACAACACCCTTACCTCTTATTATTCCATTCAATAAAGTAGTTATTCTTATTCGGTGTGAACTTGGCAGCACTTTCTAGCCACTTGGACAACTCCGGGCTACAGTTTGCTGTCGAATTTGTTTTATCCGACGAAGATGTATCCCTCAGATACTTTTCCATCATCTGTTGTTTGTATTTTGTACTCGGTGAAAATGCTTGATTCGTGTTTGTTTTGTCGGACTTAAGGGCGTCCTCAGTCGTTGAGCTTATTTGGAAGCATTGTGGTGTTGCAGAGGAATTAAATGGTGCCTCGACATAAAATCCACTAGGAACATACGTTATATTTCTATTTAAACTATGAACAGAGTTATTATTCTGAATGTGCCCGGTTTGTCGGTGGTCTTGTGAGTCTCCTTCATCATCGCTGGACGTAAATGGCATAGAGTGTTCAGTTTCATGTCCTTCGTCTTCCCAGATACTATCGGCGGATGATATACTAAACTGTTCGACATTCCCCTTAGCATTGGTATTGTAATTTTTTATCAGGTGTCCCCAGGATTTCTTTGATCGTTCGCGTTTTGAATTTTTCAATTTTCTTCGCCAATTTGCAAACCAATTACAGATTTGAGTGTACGTTAAGCCAGTTTCCATTGCGAGGGTTCGCTTCTCGTCACGACTTGGATAGGGGTTGTCTCTTCGTCGTATTAGCCAGTCCTTTAGCATGCGTTTAATGTCGGGTGTGAAAAGTCGTTTCACGGGACGATGCATGTCATCTGGGGGCCATGCTCTTCTACAAAACGTAAAATGGTTAATTATTGTCTCTACCATCTAGGAATTGTGTTAAATATAAAAAAAAAAAAAAGATTAAAGTCATGCTTGTTATTTTCACATCAGTTGGCGAATAGGTTAGTACTTAAGGCTAAAATTAATGTATGAGTTGTTTATTACCAAACAAGTAAAATGTTTGCTTTTGGATAAGTTTTGAAATAAAAACTGGCCACACAACAATCCATGACGAACCTACTGTGGCGACGGTTACGCACTGGACGAGATGGTTTTTCAGAAATTGTCTTTTCCATTGAGGTAGCTTAAAAGAAAAAAAATATATAGCAAGGTCAATAGACGATAATAACGTAAGAGTGTTTCAAATAATCAAATATTCTACATTTTAAAAGTGTACTATGCCTAAGAAGGTCTCATAACCCTAAGAAGATCAACACTTCTTCAACAAAATAAGACCAATAAAGTACAGATATAGTATGTAGGTCAATCCAATCGATGGGTTTTAGCTTTAAACTCATATCCATCCACAGGATCGAAAATTTTGGCGACTATACATACGAGAAATAGAACTGACAGAATTTTCTTTTCACGAAGTATATTTTTTGCGGATTAAGGATTTTTTTTTCCACCAAACGAAATTTTATTATTTTTTACTGAACGGTCGCGCAATTTACAGAACAGGAGACAATGTATCATCACCTAACTAGCATGAGTATTATTGTGGATCCTAATTGTGGATCCTTTCTCGAAATACGCACATATTATGCCTGGATATTCAAAAAGTCGATTGAGTCCATTGTGTCACATTTATGACTTGAATCACTTTCTCAATTTTTGTTTCACTATGGGGGCGTAATATTTCAACCGCATTTGAAGCATCACCACTTTCAATAAATCACTCAATAAATCATTCAAAAACACTGAGAAACATAATGTACATAAATTTAAAATTTATTAAATTCCTATAACGACGAATTTCTTAATTTTAAATTTAATTGTTTTAATTTTTCGACCTCACTTTTTTCCTTTTTCTTTTCGTTTAAAAATCTAATTCTGGAATAATTCTGAACGCGAAATTCCCTCGTTGGTATTTTAAAATCGACGTCACTTAGCCACCCCGTGTAGGTGTCGCGTGAGGAAATTTCTAAATATTCATGTTAGAAAAACATGACAAGAATGTTTTCATGTTTAGACACCACCTAGATGGAAATCATTCAAATAAAAATAAAATAAACTGGGCCAGAGAGTTGGAACAGCGCATGCGTTTCAAACTGTTCTCAATTAAAAAAAATATGTCGCTCTTTCGAGCTATATACTAGTGTATCTCTAAAGATAAAAAATAGAAAATAAAAAGTAATGATGACCAGAAGGACACAACAGGCAGATGGAAAAACAGTAAAGTCGTGTTGTCATGTTTTCTAGTCATTCAATTACGCAACGGATCTTTTTTTAAATATTTTATTTTTCTATATAGAAAAAGATACTTTTAAATGATTTAAAAAAAACAAAAAACAGTGTATTTCCTTTCAAAAAACTATTAAAAGACACTCAACAACACACCTTGAATATATCACTTTAGGTTTTTTTTTTTTCTTTCTTGGGAAGGACACTTTATTTAAACTAGTATTTGTCGCCTGTGATTTCCTTATATTTTCACCTTCGGTATTGAATTTAGGAATTTTTTTTTGTTTTTGATAAATTATGTATGTATTACAGACACCCGGGGAAAAAATTCGACTTTTCGACTCTGAAAACTAATTTGAAATGAAATGAGAAAAACCATTTCACCTACCTCAGATAGACAACGTGCTGAGAGCTAGGAACATAAAAAAAGATCTCGATGATGTCGTGAGATCAGGAGAGAATGGTAGCGCCTCGCATCATGCTTTCGTCATAAAGGAGAGTGCGAATGAATTTATTTTGAAAGTATCTCATCGTGATATTTTTGTAGATAAATTGTATTAAGATTGTATTTCACTTTGGATCACAGGCGAATAAATAAACAGATTTTCCAATAATATGTGGAGGATGGGTGAGATTTTTATTTTTTTTTTTTTATTTGGGAATGATGGCAGAGGGGGGCGTTCTGTGTTTATAAATAGTTTTTTTTTTTTTTTAGTCATTTGTTTTATAGGATGTAGACATTTCTTGTTTAGGTTTTGATTGCTTGTTTTTTTTTTAAGGGCTACAAGCTTCTGTTTGTTGACAATTTGATTGACCTGTCAGAAAAATTTACTTTTACGACCTTTTTGACTATACGTAAACTTAGGTATAACATAAATCAGAAAATCGTATTGTTTTTGGATACAATTTGAGAAAAATATTAGTTATTAGAGTTTGTATATCTCTATCCCACTATCTTACTGTTAGTGGGATCCATTATAGGGATCTAATACAATAACTAAAGAAGGTATTTAAATGTACTATTAGCTTAATGTAGGGAATGTCTTCCTGAGATTTTGTTAGAGGAATAGACCGACAACTGTATCAAATAAGTATATAAGTATATAATACAAAATCGATTGCATCATTGCCTTTCAGACTCGGATTTGGATCTTTGAACTACCAGGTTCATTCCATTTATTTGGTGCAGTGGTGAAACAAACACGCATTGTGGCTTAGTGGTTAGTACGTAGAGCTACTAAACGACAGTTCAAGGTTCGATTTCCAGAGGATTTTTTTCATCTCGAGGTAGGATCCGAAAGTATAAATTACAAGAAAAAACTTCGCAGATACATAATTTACCTACGGAAACGTCATTACCGACTCAAACGAGAAATATGGTTTGCAGCTGACCTACGTTATCTGGCACTCAAAATCGTAATCGTACCTCGATCTCCTTAAATTCTCATATTTATTACGGAATCGAAGTTATCAAGATTATTCTTGTTTTCCATTTAAAACTATTCTAGTTAGAAGGGTACAATTTCCAAACACCATTGACTAAGACAAGGTTTTCCAGATAAACTCAAATTAGATTTAGCTTTCTCCAGCTTTAGAACCGTCTACTGTATGTAAACATCAACCACCAGTATTAAGAATACAGCTTCTAGTCATCATCGTTATTCCAACACAGTTTATATCAAGAAACTTCGAGTTAATGTTATCCGAGTTCTTCTGCAAATGGTATACATCTTATCTTTTGTATTCTGAAAGGCTGCTACTATGTACATGCATACATAAGTTAATTTAAACGTACATAACCACAGTACTGACATTAAGAAGGATTTTCAAGTCTCTTTTGCGTTGAGGAAGCTTTTCTCCATCAATGCCAAATGAATATATCTACTGTACGACCCTTTTAAATTTTTAAATTCAAGGAATCATGTATCTTTATGATATCAAAATCACAATTGTTATAATATGAATGACCCATTGTTCAGAATAGAGTGTTTGAGTAGTCTAATTAGGAAAAAGATACACGTACTTACATCACATATAACATATATGTACATATATATAGGTCATTACGTTTCGTTTTTTGCATTTCATGTTACATATCATCGTCATTAAAAATAAAACACGTCTCATTTAGCATTTCAGATTGCTGTTTGATAAAGAATTACGCTAATTACAGTGCTATCAGTCTCTTCAACATCCCGTGTGGTTTCAGACCAAAAAAGTCCACAATCGATCAAATTTTCACACCTCGGCAAATCCTGGTGAAAACTGAAAAAGTTCAAATCAGTATCCGCCATATTTTCATCGATTTTAAGGCCGCATATGACAGCATTTATAGAGACGACCTATAGAGTCATGTATAATTTTGTCATCCCTGCGAAACTCGTCAGATTGTGCAGAATGACTATGAAGAATTCTCGCTGCTTCATCAAAATCGGTAACGATCTCACCGAGGCTTTTGATGTCAAAAAAGGATTTAGACAAAGTGACTTCTTTAACATCACACTTGAGTCTGTGCAAGTACTAGCGTACGCCGACGATATTGACATAATTGGTAGAACTCAGCGGGCTGTCACCGGTGCGTTCGCTAGTATTAAAACGGAAGCTGCCAAAATGATATTAGCGGTAAACGAAGGCAAATCCAAGAATAGCTTAGCTAAATGAATTTTAGAACAGAGTAGAACAGGATAGAACAGAACAGTTTCGTGAAAAACGTCAGACAAATTAGAACAGTCAGTCATACGTCAAATAAAGTTGTCAAAACAAATTGTGATCAACTTTTCGTTTGTTCACATCGGGAAAATGAAAATATTTTGACATTTTGCAAAATAATTAATTAAAAATACTCTATCAGTAAAATTCGGCATCAATTAATATAAATAAAAACTTATCTGAAATAAAATTTACCACAAGACTTAACAAATTAATGACAATAAAACGATGACAGCTTATTTTGACGGTTTTCACTAATTTGTTCTAACAAAAAAGTAAGTGCAGAAAATCCTGTTCTAAACTGTTCTAGAACAACTTCATTGAACAAGAATCAGATCAGTTCAGAACAGAACATTCCTCATTGAACACCAAAAGTTGTACTTTTCTGTTCCGAACAGTCCAGAACAATTTCATTGAACACAGCTTATATGCTGTCAACATAAAGAGACACACAACATTGACGAATTGAACAGAACGTCACAATCGACAGCAATAACTTTGAGGTAGTAATTCTGATAACATCTCAACAAAAATTAAACGAAGAATAACTCTTGGCCTTGATCATCCCATCAAGCTTAGACCTTATCTAATGCGAATGAAGATATTCAAGTGAATTTTTTTTTTTCAATTTCATAAGTAGATACATATTCTCAAAACGAGTACAAATTAATAAAGCGGGTTTGCAGGATTAAATATTGTTTTTCGTTTTCCTGTAGTAAATAATTTTTCAGAAGGAACATTTTTACATTTTAAAAATCATTAAAACTCAAGCAAACTGAATTCTTAAAAAAATTTCACTAGGTTACTTTTACCTCTTCATCGGTTAATGAATGCTAAAAATGTTGATCTAGTACATTTTTCTCAAAATATTTCTCAATGATTCCTACCACCGAATGCAGGGAGAGTCTCTGACTATTTTCTTTGCGATACGCGTATTGTGATACCGATAGGAGTTTACTAGAAAGAAAGATAGGATGATTGGACGTCCTTTGGGGATGAATGAGAAGACTCACCGGTTTATAGTATGAAGACTACTTTTAACCTGCTCCTGAATCTAGAGATGTAGTTCTATCGGTTTAAACAGATTCTAAAGATAATGTGGATCCAGGGAGTTAATGTTTCAAAACCCTGTTGTAGTTCGAGAACAGAAGATTTGTACAGGAAACATTTGCACTATCAACTGTATTTTTTTTGGGTTGAAAACATCATCTAGCACTAGAAATTTAACTTTCTTATCTCTCTATCTCCATTTTTGTTACAAGGAAAATTAGTGTCGATAAGAAGTTCAACGGTTTCCTTAGTGGACATGATCTAGTCTCCATCTGATTTTGAATGTAACTAGAGATTTGGATACGATTTTCCAAAATCCGAAAGGAATCAGAAAATATTCCACGACGCCCTTTGTGAATTCTTAACCTCTCTGCTCTTGTAGAGATCCGAGTCGAATTGGTCCCTAGAACAATTTTGCTTGATTAAAATAGGCTTCTTGCCTATTCACTAAGGTTTACTGATTTCAGAATGCGAATACGCAGGCTTACCCCATGTCCTTTCAATCAAAATCAACGTCCAAGAGATTTAATTCGATTAAAGATCATATCAAATTCTTCAAATGCTTTTGATCTTCAAGAATTCAAGAGCAGAATCAACAATTATGAAGAAACCTTGGCTGAAAGTTTTTCACAAAATTCAAAACCTCTGACAGAAGCTCCAAAATAATATTACAATGTACTCTCAAATACAATTAGTATATTATATATTAGTTTACAAAAAAAAACCTTCGAAGGTTAATCAAACAAAGGATTTTATCAGAGCAATATAGGAACCAGTTGTACTGAGAATCTAGAGTAGAAAAAAATCAAAATTAAAATCATGTCATGCTTCAAATAAATCATTGTTCCAATTCCAACTTACCGACATAAACACGGAAAGTGATGGCGAAAAAAATGGCACCTTGATTGAAGTCGGCCTCTGAGCTCTCATAATTATCATAAGAATCATTCTTCGCGTTTCTGGATCACATTTATGCCACTCGACCAGATACACTGAATCGCCTATTTCCAGGCTCTGAAATTGCATCGTTAAATATTTTTTTTTTTTTTTTTGTTGAACAAAATAACCACGCACGCGGGAAAATACTCACGCTGTCATGCACGTAACTCCCACCGATGCAGTACATAAACAATTGCACCAATGCTGCTACACAATACGAAATATAGACCACTAGTCCAATTCCAGTGTTCTGAAAGAATTGTATCTACGTGTATACTGCCATAATAATACGCACTAAGTAATTTACAAATAACATATCCATGATACTGATACACAGCAATAACGCTGCCACCAGGAACTGTCCCATAATGATGAATGTGAAAATGTCCGTGAATTCATTGCACAAATCGATGACTTCATTATGCCGTCGAATGATAACCTTCAATTCCTGACGTAAAATTCTATTGTCCTGCACGTGAGCTTTGTCCTCTGCCATGGAAGGGAGAGAGCGATACAAATTATGTGAATTAAATTTTCGTCCATTTTATCGGAAGCTAGGATGAACTTACGGTTGTGCAAATGGGAAAACACTTGACGGATATCATATTGTATCATCCTGAACAGGGAACTGATGTAGAAACACAGACCGACGAAGCACCCATCCACACCGCTGAATGTAAAAACTGTCATCAGGCCTGAGTAGGCCGAGAAGAGGTATGTGATCGGATACATCGGATAATGGGTGAATATGTCGGGTAGTCTGTGGATTGAATGTGTTAAACATAGGCATGCTGTACGTGAGTTTCATTAAATATGAATTTTTGTGCGTTTCTGGGAAAGCCATATGTAGATGTATGTACATTTGTCCTCTAAAACAGAAAGTACTATCAGTGGTACTGAAAGGACTTATCGAAACATAAATCGATTGGCTTTAATCGTGGATTATAGCGAAACAAATGTGTAAATGAAAGAACTGGCTAATGATCGGCAGCCTTGTGGAACACCATTTTCACATAGAAAATCTTTGTCCTAGGAGGTTGTGAACAGACAAGTTAGACTCTTAGTCCTTACATTAATAGCCACAGGAATTACTCCAACATAGTTCCAACTCCTAGCGTACATATCTTTGGACCGGAAACATCTAAAACATCCACTAAAACTCACATCATTTTAAATGGCAAATCAAGAGTAGCATTTTTGCCATTCCACACAAGTAAAGCATTATTCACCAACGGCCTCAGATTAAAGAACATATTCGTTGAATTTCCACTTAAAAAGAGCAACGCACCCAATCCAGATCCAATCACTGACAGCTCCTGTGCAATTTTTCTCTTTTCCGTATCCCCATCTAAAACAATACACACATTTCCGTGAGTGACATAAAATCCTAACAAAAACCAAAAATCCTTACCGGTTGTCAAAAGTTTCTCAATCCGATCGATTATCGAAAATAATTTCTCACGCTGTAGAAAAAATACCCACATTTTGTAGAAGCAAAGCTGTTTGGTAATTCCCGGACACCATGCTTCCATAGATTCCAGAAGTTCATTCAGCGTTAATGCTCCGCAAATGCATTCCCCGAATGCTCCAAATGCCACAGCCGAACTATTCACTAGGAATAGCAGGACTCTGCTAAAAATTGGAGGATAACTTCGAGGCCAGCATCCCACAGCGCTCAATGCGAATTTTGGTACCCGGAAATAAGTTTTTTCGATTGGCGTTGCCGGAGATAAAAACTTAAACCCCATGTTGTTTGTAAGGGATGGGTGTGCTCCAATAAAAAAGTATCTACGAGTATGTTATCGATGGAAGTGATGATTTGAAATAAAATTCCGCAGTCATATTCCAAAGGCTTTATATCTGACCGCAATGTACATACATAGTACGTTTGCGATTGGTAGCAAATACGAACAATTCGAATTACATCATAACGTCCTCCGTTGTGGGCGTGAAAAAGGATATAAAGTTTTTAATTGTTTTCAAAACAAATGTTTCGTTTAATTATATGATTGCTTCGAAGTTGTGTACATATTGTGGATTATGAGCAGATAACCATAAGGAGGAAATATTTTTTCTAAATGTGTCATAAGTTTGAGTGGTAGGTACCTGCTAGTTTAAAATAGATTTAATAATGAATTGAAAAGAAAAAGTTACAAATTTTAAAGGGCATAGCTAAGGATTGGATATTTATGGAAA
Organism: Xylota sylvarum; assembly: GCA_905220385.1. Classification (NCBI taxonomy): domain Eukaryota; kingdom Metazoa; phylum Arthropoda; class Insecta; order Diptera; family Syrphidae; genus Xylota; species Xylota sylvarum. Next base: position 52,687,881 of record LR999960.1, on the reverse strand, counting down.
TATTGTAGGTACTTACGTCCTTCTTTCGTGTCAAATGGCAAAAACTGTTCGGATTCAATGAAGCTGATCTTAAATTGACTTTTGTACGGGTACAACCTTTTAGAGGGTACAACCATACGAGCAGAAGAGAAGGGAAGAACATCGGCTTCTCTGAAAGAAGAAAAAACAGCACGGGAAGTGCGCACTAGAGGACATTGAGAGATTATACTCCAGGAACCACTGAATACACCTTAATGTTGGGCTATAATATATAATCTCAATACCAGACAGAACTAAATGGACACAACGAAATGTCCTTTACCAAGAAGGCAATTGAGTAGTAAGGCCCTATCCCGAATAACTAAAGAGACTCTATACAGGACCTTGATCATCCCAGTCCTCCTTTATGGCGCTGAAGCTTGGACTCTATTAAAAGTGGATGAAGATACCCTCGGTCACTTCGAGAAAAAGATTAGAGGAAGACCTGACCTTAGGTGTCACGCACAAGTAGAAGGGAACCTAAACAAGCTTGCAGTGCGCAATTGGAGGCAGTTAGCTACGGACCTAGCTAACTTGAGAGGCTTGTTAGTTGAGGCTCAGGTTCTCCCCGAACTGTAGCGCCACCTAAGTAAGTAAGTTAGTAAGACTGACTCGGCTGGCTTAGCAGTTGGCTATCCTTACCCAATTTTTCAATACGAAAAACAAAATAGCTTGACCGATATTGTTCTTGAGTACCTTAATCATCTCTGGATTATTAGCATAGCATCGATCTTTAATGGCACCCCACCAAAAAAAGTCCAACGGCGTCAAATCGCAGCTCCGTACCAAGCAAAATCATTAAAAAGACTGATTACACAATTTTTGAACTTAGTGTGGAATATATCGATTGTTGGAACCATAGCTCACCCAAATCCAAATCCTCAATTTCTGGCGCTCTCCATCGACTGTAACGTTTCTTCCATTGTCGTCTTAGAAGAAAAATGGGCCAATTATGCCGTCACTCCAAAAACCTGCAAAGCGGCAATATTCTCCATTAAGCGTGCAAGACGAACACGGGAATATGTTCGGTTATCAATTAGCAAACCAGTTGAAATTTTTCTTAAAAATTCATACTGTTTCGGCATCTAGCATCCAGCATCCACTTTGAAAGTAACTTTGCAAAATTTCTCAACGTTGTTCAACCACAAATCGATCCATTTCGTATCGCATTGAGTAACATGACGTAACATTGAATTTCTGTAAATGTTTTGAACGCATAAGAGCTGGCAGTGTCAATTCAAAGACAAACCAACAGATGGCTAACGCTTTATAATCAATGTTTCTCGTGCTCTGAGTCACGTATCGCCGTCTGATTGGAATAACAGATTACTAAACTTCATACCAATGAAATGACATCTAAAACATGGTTGTTTTACTTGTTTATCAAAAATTGTCGTCGAAGATGAATTTTGTTTTACAGAAGTCGAGGTCAATTTCGAACATATTCCATCCAGCACCTCACGAAAATCGGTGAGTTGATGCACAACAGAGCCAATTTGTTTTAAATTTTGACATATTGTGATCGTTTTTTTATTCGACAATAAATTTTTTGTGTCACCCGAAACATTTGGCGAACAAAAAGCGAATTTTGGGGATAAATCGTAAAAATTTTGATACTTTATATGAGAGTGTGAACATTACTGTAGAATGCTGTCATTCTCATTCCTTTAAAAATGGCTGCTTTCAAAATATTCCAACTACATATGTACATATGTATGTGTCAATGTTAGCAGATAGACATATTTGATAATATTACAAAAACGCTCCAGTACTCTAAATACCAAGCCATGGACCAAAAAATAAAATGTTTTATTCCAATAATAAAAATTCTAACCATCTCCCTGTAAAATTTTCAAAACATGCGTATTTATAAAAAAAAAATTTAAACTCCTGCATCCCGTCACAATACATTTTCTTTTTACTACCTATCCTCCTTAATTGTGACACAAACACGAGTATCGTAATCCAATTCACTACACAAGGTATTTTAATAGACGGCACAGCACCACCAAATGCCAACAACAATTCACAGCACTTTCAAATGAAAATATACATAAAATCTTAATTTTAAAATTAGAATTCCAAATTTTTTTGTCACCAAAACAAAAAAAAAAACTCAAAGTGCTATTGAGATTGCGCAATAAAGTCTTCGTATCTATTTTTATCTATCAATGCAACAATAAATCTACTTGTGGATCGAAAATCTGTACCAATGTTTTTTTGTCACGACGTCATCATGTTTTTGTGATCAGAAAACATGAGTTTGATGTTTTCTTTTAATTGCCATCTATTGGCAAGTGGATAAATGGCACAATTGGCTTCATAGTTAGACTAAAGTCAATTCAATTGTTTTTCCTTGATGATCGCGCTGAAAAGTAGAATGGTTCTAGGAAAACTGCTTAAAAAAAACATGCTCGGTAAAAACATAATAGTCAACAGTAGCTGACAGTGTTCACTTGAACTTTAAGTGTTACGTACTGTTGCCTGGCGATTTCATTGAGACCGAGGATGATTTGTTTATATATGTATGTAGCTATTTATTTATTTGATTTTCGTTAGCATTTTTACACTATACATACGTTGATTGTGCACATTTGCTAGAGCAACTACTACGTAGAAATGGGAAAGACAAAATTTATTTTAAAACCTTGCATACTCGAAACTACTTTTTAAAGAATATAAATAGAAAATCATGTTGACGTATAAGATTATTTATTTATTTATTAAAGATATATAAATGCACACGTGTCATATGTTGACATCTGATTGAGATAAATTCATTCTCAAGGGGGTGGCTTCTAAATTGGTCTCCAAATAATGTTTGAATCAATTTTTAAAGTATGTAACATCAGGCTCGCCGGAAACGACATTTGGGCTTAGCAACATCATCACTGAAACTTGGCAGTACTAACTGCGTATGGAGTGACACTCCAACTCTTCAACTGTAAGGTAAACAAACAAAATATACATAAATTATCAACACAAGCCACAATAAAAATAAAGTAATAGCCCACATTATTCTGAGTAATAACTGCAACAAATATGTAATAGTAGAATCAATTGGATATCTACGATTTTTTGTAACATAAATTGTTGGATGTCAGCAACGTACGTCAGTTTTGACGTTTTCATACAAATTATCGATAACACAGGGAAAAATCAAGTCGGGTATCACCTGTCGGGGCTAAGGGTTTAGCCATGAAATTAATCTGGACTTAGCTATGAATGATTCAGGAATTAGCTCCATATTTATGATAAAATTCATTAAAGTAAGCAAGTGGCAATTATCTTGCACTAACAGACCGCTGAGTTCTACCAACTATGTCAATATCGTCGGCGCACACTAGTAGTTTCACAAACTTTTGAAAGATTCTGCCTCCGGTATTGGTTTGTAAGTTTCAATTCTCTCAAGTATGATGTCAAAGGAGTCACATGACAGCACGTCAAAATCCTTTTTTAACATCAAAGGTCAAAAATCGATTAATAGATGATGGGTATCTATTTGGACTTTTTGAGTTTTTTCCAGGATCGACGATTTGATCGATAGTGGACTTTAATGGTCTCAAATCACACTGATAGGAGTCAATCAGGTTTTTGACGAAGGGTTTCAGACGGTCCCACGAGGTTTAAACCCCAGAAGACACGTATAATATCTTTCACGATCCCAGCTTTCGCGAACGTCTGACAAACATTCGAGAGTATAACTGTCATGAAAAAGCTTCAGAAAAAGAGCCACAAATGACTGCAATGCTCTCATTCGTCGTGTCAAGTTCTCCTTTGACCAAAAATTGAGGCAAAAAATCCTACATTATCCTAAAGGTAGTAGAAATTTTTGGTCGTTCTTTCCAAGGTCATGTAAACACTGATAAAAATTCAGCTTATAAAATGACCGTCAGTATGGTTTTCGTATCAAAAGGTCCACTAGTGATTTGATTGTATATCTAACCGAAACGTGAAACCACACTCTACATCATTCTGGTGAATGTAAGATTGTTGCGCTTGATATTTCAAAGGCATTGGAGAAAGTTTAGCATCGATCTCTTTTGCCGAAGATTCGTGCATTTAGCATCGATGAATCTCTTCTTCAATGAATTAGAAACTACCTTTCGGAACGTTCAAATCAAGTGGTTTTGGACAGTTTTAAGTCTGCTATCCACCATATAAATACTGGTGTTCCACAGGGCTCCGTTTTGTGTCCGACTCTCTTTCTTATATTCATAAATGATCTCTTGTCTGCTACTTCTAATCCAATACATTCCTTCGCTGACCTCAGTTTCTCATATTCGTTCTCAGACTCACTAAACACACTCACTCATTAAATTTCGATCTTCGTGCAACAGAGTGCAATTTAATGCTCCAAAAGACAAATGTTGTCAGCTGTCGCTCAAACGTAATCTAAACCCTTTGCCATTATCAATGAATGGCACTTGCATCGTCGAAACCGAAAAACTTTCCATTCTCGGAATGTGTGTTAACGATCATCCCCGTTGGAATGACCACATATTCGAATCCGCCAAGAATGCTGCGAAAGGTCTAGGATTCCTCAAACGGTGCAAGAAGTTATTTACCCCCTCTGATCTAGTTGCGATATATAAGGTATACATCCGCCCCAAGCTCGAGTATAATGCTCATGTCTTGTCCGGTGCTCCTAAGACCTCTTTGCACCTACTGGATAGAATCCAAAATCGCGCGTTCAACCTAATAGGGAACAAAAGCATATCGGAGTCTATTGACTCGCTCCAACACCGCAGAAATGTCTCTTGGCTTTCCTTAATCTATCGCTTTTTCTTTAAACAGTGCTCCAGCGAAATAGACAGTTGCATTCCGCTCCTTCAACAATTTTCTCGCAACCTACGGAAAGAATGACTTACAGGAAAAAATGCTTACACCTGACTATAGTTTTACAAGAGTAAACATCGACGACAGACAAATGTGTAACTCATAAGCACTACCAAGCCTAACAGGTGGTTGACGGTTTAGTAACTGATGCCTTGAGCGGAATGTTGTGATCAACAATGCAACCATATATCCTTGCTAATATTTATTGCTAGTGAATCACAAGCCACTAAATGAACCCTTTACCACCCTGTTTAGCCAGATGTGACTCAGCAACAGACTCGAAAAGTTGCAGGTGCAAGCAGGATGTCTCCACGTATCAACGAAAGGCGAAATGAGAACAGTAGTACGAAGTAATAGAACTATAGTGTACAATACTAATTGTACCCTTAAGGAATGGACAGTGGAGGCGTTCCACAGCGGCCCGTGATGGGATCACTACTGTGGTAGTTTACAATACTAATTGTACCCTTAAGGAATGGACAGTGAGTGGAGGCGTTCCACAGGGGCCCGTGATGGGATCACTACTGTGGTAGTTTTAGGTTTAGCCTTCTATATTGCCGAGGTGGTACTTCCATACATATAACCATTAGAAAGAGTCCTGCAATCGAATCTAACGTGTATACATTATGTATACAGAAGTCACGATAGATTCGCATCTGCTCTTCAAGACACACCTTAGGTATGGAAAAATATTTACATACATAATCACTTAGGTCGTATTTCAATCAAAAATAAAAACTGAAGCAAATCGTACACAAATAATCTTTAAAACGATATAAAATTTAACGCCATCTCTGTATCTTATCTTATACACAAACCATTAGTTCCCAAACATTTCTCTACCATGACACTTCTCATATTATCTACCGGCGGCTGCTACACTCGAACGAGAAAGACAACAAAAGTCGTACTTGATTCGAGACAAATAACTTTTTACACAGTCCGGCGCACAGCAAAATCAGATGGCATCCATCTGAAGAGACTCGTAAAAATTTCCCGCGCAATAAGTACGAGTTCGACGAGTATTCATTCTACATTCAAACACACACACACACTGCTACTGTATTCATTGGAACACAGGCGGGAGAAATGTATACAAAGCAGAAAACAACTCAACGGACTGCCATGCCATTGCCACCAACCACCATAGCAGGCAGCGATAGAGTTCGCCTGTACGTTTGGCTGGGTGCTTTTATCGGTTCTGTAGCACTTACCTAGTGCAATGTTGCCGAGTTTATATCTACCAGTCACACAGAAATTTCAGCAGGCGAACTACCGAGTTTGGTTGCAATTTCATTTGATTGTCAGCTTTGGCATTGGCATTAGTCTTTCTCTTTTCGACTTGTACTCTTCATGGCGGTAGAAGAGTATTTCCTAAACATATTGCTCATCATTATAGAAGAGTGACACGTGTGTGTAGTAGTAGATGAGCGCGCGAGTTTACCCATATTGTTTGTCATAGGAAGGGTGTGGGAGAGAAAGAGAAGAAGAGCAATGAACTTTGATTTTGCCGAAAAGTGAAAACGTACCACAAAGCAGGGAAGGGACTCCATTCGTGTTCCGAAACATTTCGAATTCGGTACTGTAATGCAAACGGCGATAATAACGACCGCATGCTGTTCCATTGGTGGAAAAGAGAAAGCATGCTCAAAATGGTAGTGTAGCCCAAGAAAAGTGAAACAAATTTCTGACTGCCATACCAGGCGCCGAAGAAATACAGCAAGCGGCTGGGTACATCGAAGCGAAATAGTCTTGGGCGCGAAATAAATTTTGCTGTTGGGCGCGATGTTGTTGGTTGAGTTTCGTGGTCATGGTCATCCGAAGGTGCTTGCTTCCGTCGCTGTTCCAATTCAATGGCATTAACCCAACCGATGTGTAGAGGGTGGGCGAAGCGAAACCGTATGGCGGGCAACGTAGTCATAGCGCCAACGTTCCCCAACGTCGTCGTCGTAATGTTTCGGTACCCAGCTGCAGAAGCGTACTGCTGGTAGTGCCTATGTTTCGGAATATAACAGCAGCGACGACGACGGTTACGGTAAAGAGAGCTTACGTGCTAGCGTTGCTGCACAGCGTTACCGATATTTGCAATAGGCGCCCAGCAATTTTAGCAGGTGGAGTGGTATACACTAATCCACAAGCAGATGCCGCGTCATTGTATGGTGGTGGTGGAAATGTAAACATTCCTCTGTCGGTACCCACCCCTTTGAGCACCGACAACATGAACAAACCTGTATCGTGCGAGCAAAGAGAAAAACGACAGACCCAGTGTGGTGGCAGGTTCGTTTTTGTTGTTTGTACTCGTACGTTTTGGAACAGTTTTGTGTTGGTCGAATGCCACAATTCTGGTATCAGGAGTGCAGCTACTACTGTTGGCTCTATAACCTGGTTGTGTTGTGTTGTTATTGTTGTTTGTTATTTTAGCGGCGAAACTATTTTGTTGTTGTTTAGGCGGGCAGACTGACGTTGAACTAACAACAATGCGATGGAAGAACGAAGTAGTGTGAGGGTGCAAGGCTACGAGTAGATGCCGGTTGAATGAAAATAATGCGCGCATAGCAGTTGGTAATTTCCATCAGCACCACACAAAACGTACGTACACCCATTCATACATATGTACGTAGTATATACAGTTGTATTTGTGCTGTAAGCAAGGGTGTTTTGTCTATATTGGTTTGGGTTTAGATGGCATTTCATTTGACAGAAACCGATTCAGTCGGCGGTGGTTTACTTCTATCAACCAAGTGCTGACACTTTATATTGAGGTGTTGACAGTACACCAAGTAATTTTATTATTTTTATTCACTATGGGTAATGGAAAGATGAGTATCTTCATCATAGGTAATGAGTGTTGGAAAATGGTGTATATACTCACATGCATACATAATTCGCAAACAAAAATTATAAATCTTTCTTTACTTATGGTTATTTGCAAGACGAAAGTCTGTTCATTAAAGTTTCTATCTCGATGTCTCCTCCCACTGAATTTTATCCTTGAATTTAATAACAGAAATGAAATTGATATATTGTATCTTAATCAATGTTTCACAGTGTCGACGTTAGCTTCATTCTCTTACCAGAAGACCTTTAAAAGCTAGTTACTTATCTGTATACTTTGAAGTAACACCTGGGTCTCCACTGGCAATAATTCAATGCAAGAAATATGTCATGCCATCAGTGGAGACCGCAAATTTCTTAACATATGTACATAATTAATAGCAAGACATCCATGTCTGGTTTTATTTCTTGCCATCTCTAGACCTTGTTTTTTTACTTTTATAGGTGCGGAGAGAAGCGAAGTTACGACATGTTACGGCAATAAGGATTTTTAGATTTTCCGAAATGTTCTGGATTTTTTTTGACGTTTGGAAATGTCAATCGGCAAAAGCGTAAAACAGAATCTTAAAAAATTAAAAATTCGTGCAAAACAAAAGAAAACCGAAAGCAAACCAATTTAGTTGTTATGAAAAGCAATATTTTTTTTGTGAGGAGAATTTCGTGTTAAAAATTAAACTAGTTTAATTGGCGCTGACAACCAATATGTTAAAATGAGTCTGCGGAAGTGTTCAGACAGGACTATCAGTCTGATGACGAAAACGTCAGAAAAAAAATTCAGTCCTTCAGTTCTGTGTGAACATAAAATCCGTTGACTGTCAATTTGAGTTTTACTACAAAGAAAACATTGCCGAATTTCATGAAACTATGGTGAGGAAAACTAGTTTCTACATCATACAAATTTTATTATAAATTAATCCAAAAACGATGCTTTTTCTTTTTGATTTTTCTAATTTTTGGATTCAATTTAAAGCCCTCAAAACAAGAATTAGTTGTTGCTTACTCTTAAGCGACATGATTGGAAACGAAATGTCTTGACATAATTTGTCTACCCAGTAAAAATTTCTAACATAAAGTCTGACATAAGTACGTCTTGTGGATATATGATGGAAGGATCGTATCATAAGGCAGCAAGGAAATCTATGAAGGTACAAAGGATACAAATTAAATAACCTCTCTCAAGTCGCACTTTGACATTTTGGGTGAAAATAAGCGCTAGTCGTGTACCTACTGACATCAGTTTAATCAGCCACGCCTTACGCAAGGAACTACATCTTTACTATCTGCAAGTAGAATGTTGAAATATATGTATGTATGTATGTACGTCTACTCGTATGTAGTACATGTAACCAAGCATATAGCAGATGCAATAACAATATATGTATGTAGATATATACAGTAATAAAGTAGACGCAAACTTCATTTAGAACCGAAGCGAGATAAAATAGAATAATAATGCAAATTTTTGACATTAACCACATTTATGCCGCGCCAGTCTGTTGGTTTTTTTCCAAATAGTTACGGTATAAACCCTAAATTATTTGTGCGCTGCCACATTTTTGGAGTCAACAACGTAGCAGCGCTCGATTAGCACGGCATAAACACGGCCATTTACTCATAGAGTGACATTACAAACACTGGAATCAACTTTTGATACATATGTACATACATACATGTTGGCTGTGAAAACTAACTTAAGTGATCTTGAGCTTCAAGCATGACGTTGTGCATTTACAACATTAGAAGGATAAGCACGAAAAGATCTAAAATTAATTTTACGTGCTCTTGACTGGACATTGTACACGCATTATATATTTTCTGTTTTTACCTTCACTGGTGGAGGGATTACAATTGCAATGTAATATAGGTACGAATGTCATTTGGTAGTTGTTGTCAGTATCGTGATCAGGAAGATCACTATATCGTCGTTGTAGTTCTAATACGTAACGTATAAAAGTGCGTTTTTTATGATACGAGCAAATTGAATATGAATTCAACAATGAAAATAAATATTTGGGGACAACGAATTCTTAGCTATTCTATGAATTTTATAGTTTAATGTCAGAAAAGTCTCTATTTTAAACTGAAGGGAAGTGAAAAAAATCATTTCTGTAGAAGCGAATCCATGATATAATTATTCAGAGTAAACATTCATTAAGTATTTAAGGCCTAGCTTCTTCACGTTGTGCGACTACAGCTGTACATCGTTTCGGAAAGGCTGCATTGGTAGCCTTTTAGCCTTTAGTCTTGAATAACATTTAGAATTTTAAGTCCACAGTCTTACCAGGGTTAAAACTGTTTCTATGACTTTCAATTCGTTTGACCTTTGAGCAAGAACTTTGTAAGACTCAAAATTTCATGAAAAGCTGAACGGTTTGCTAGGGTATTTGGCAATAAGATTTGATTTGTGAAGTTATTATTTTTTTACATGTTGTAGGACTATTTTTAACAAGTAAATATTCTTTTTAATACTTACCAATTTATTTCGAAACATATTAATGTCTTAAACATTTTTCCAGCAAAACACAATTTGTCTATCAGCTCTTAATTTCATAGGAATTGCGTCGACCTAAGTTCTGGTGGTCGGTATTTCGCAAAGCCTTGTGATATACATAAAGCATGTCTACAACTCGAGTTATATTTTTTTAAGAAGTTGTCGAATCTTAGAGATGCAAAGTAATCTTATCAATAATGGATGCGACCTGAATATTGTTTCCACAGAAATCGCCGTACCTGAAGTGGTTAGTGCGTTGGACTATGGAGCGAGGTGTTCGAGGTTCAATCCCCAGACAACATCTAAAATTTATTTCACGACCCCATCTCTCGCGAGCATCTGACAAACATCTGTGAGTACAACTGTCACAAAAAAGCTTCTTAAATTGGTCTTCGAAAACGAGATGAAGACAGTATGAATGATTGTGAGAAGCAAGGCCCTGGATTTACCTGTAGCGTCAAATATTTGTATGCATTTTTGTATTTGTAAATCGAAAAAAACACATTCACACTAGAATTAATTAGTAGTGTAAAGGCATCACAATACTGAGAAGAATGTGAAAATGGTTTGGTGGTTTCGTAGTCAAACCTAACGATGTGACGATGACTACTAACGATGTAACGATAACGATGTGACCAATCATTAATGGAATGATTGGGTATCAGAGGATTGCATTAATCAAACATAGCGGAGAACTGTCAATAATGTTGCGAGAGCGCAAGCGTCTTACTCTACAGGGGCTACCAGAAATGGAAAACGACAGCTCCGAAGTACACTGAATAATGTTTACACCACATTTAAACCAAATAACAATAGTTCATATATGTACATATGTACATAGTTATTTATAGGACTAACTGGACAATTTTAATTTTTGGAGGTTTTAAAAACTACATACATACATGCATATGTACATATGCATTCCTTAGATATTCTAAAATAGATTACTAGTAGTTGATAAGATAAAAGAAATAAATGGTAATGTTTCTGTTGGAGAAATCGTTTCCGAGATTATTTGTACCTACTCTTTATTTATTCCATACTACCAACTCCATACTACCTCTTTTGAGAAAAGTTTAAAAAAGTGTTGAAGTTTTAACCTGAGGTGTCTACTGAGGTGTCTGAGGTGTCTGATCCCCATTTATCAAAGGCTCATCATTAGCGAACCATACGTCATTGCTCGCGATACTTCAGATTTACGGGAATACTTTTTTCGATATGGAAATTTGTTCAGATGAGCAATTTTCCAATTAGACTTTAACTTTACTACAAGAGTTTGTGAAAGGTGTTTTGTTTTAGACTGTTTCTTTTTTCACTAGGAGCAAACTGTCAACTTTGAGTGATTTTTTGCATTTAGGGTGAAATTTGTGAACTGTATACATACATACTCTGTCAAATCATTTTAGTATACCTTACACTGTACCAATGATTTCAAATTGTGGAAATTTATTTCCAAAAGCAGAGCTCAATTCGAGAATGTTACAGATCAATTCGTCCATTTTATGGTGCACACACTCGCCCAGGCAATTCGACGTGTTATTGATAACTTTTGTATTCAATTAACTTTTAATTAACCATCCAACGCATTGTGAACTGTGGCTTTTGAAGAAAATATCCCGCTGTAGAGGTTAGTGTCACTGAAAGCCCAAGATTATTGATTCGACTCTGTGGACATGAAATGGGTCTTTGTCAGTCCATTACGTAGAAGATTTTGAGAATAGGTCTTAGTGTAAAGACTTACAAGATTCAATTTTCTGCAAGAATTGACTAAATGACCATAAATTAAGTCTTGATTTCCTTACATGGACCCTAAATAAGCTAAATTGTATTTTATTCCCGCAAAATTTTCTTCAGCGACGAAACCCATTTCTGACTTAAGGGACAGGTATCTAAATGAACAAAATTGCCAGATTTGGACTTAATATTAAGTGCACATTTTAAGTTCACTCAAAAAACATTCATGAAATGCCCTTAAATCCAAAATGTACATACTTTTTGGTGCGCACTGTACGCTGGTAACATCATCGAACATTATTTATTTTAAAAAAACAACGATTGTCATTGATACATTTTTTTTCTTTACAAATTTGAATGACATCGACATGTGGTTTCAATGGGATGATGAAACATTTGGAAGCCAACATCGCCCGCGTCGGAAAATTTCATGTTACTGTCAGTAAAGTGGTGCCAATCATACATTTCAGTGTTATTGCCATAAGTTTGCGTGAGTTGGAAAGATTACTTTAAGACTTTTCTAATAATTCTATGTATTTGTCGAAAATACGCACCTACATAGATAAATACATGTATGTATATATGTATACATAGATAGACGCACGAGGTGCTTTACATATCTCAAATATCGTTGTTGACTAGTTAGTACGTTAAGATTCAAAGGGTCAACAAAAGAATAAGGCGCGTACCGTTTTATTTGGTTTCAATCTGTATATCATTCTGAAAATTTGAGAATCCAAATGTTACGATTTGTTATCAAATAAGAATGCAATGTTGCCCAAAAATGAATTGCGAACAATAAATTTTTATTTAAAAGCTGGAACGCTACTAAAACACTACCAACTGAGAAACTTTAACCGTCTTATGGTTTTGAAGACAATGAGCTTAAATATTTGTCTAATTTTGTACTCCTCTACCCAGAAATATTGAAAGTTAAACTATATAATATTCCTTCATTCTAGCACTATAAAAATTAAAATTTCTCAAACCACCATAAAACCATCATAAATACTTACAGCGAACTAAACAACTGCCCTAACCTTATTTTATTACTTGCAATCCCTTTATATCAACTTCTATAACCTAAATAAACCATTAAACTAAACATCAGTTAAAGAATATTGATTAAATAGTGATCAGAATCCAGTAACTTCTGATTGATGTCTAATCACCACCTTAAACTCAATTCGTTTTCGAACACAATTTACGTCAATAATATGCATTTGTTTGATTTCTTTCAAATGTGCGCATAATTGTCAAGTAATTCTCTTAGAAATCCCAACGGCATACCTACAATATAATTAATTAAATTAACAAAAACAATAATTCAATCGAATTTCTCGAATGCAATTGCGCGCCAAAATCAAATTCGAATATAATATCGAAAGTGGCAGCACTCATCAGTGTAGAAGAAAAAATAACACGGAGTGCCCACTCATCAGATACCGATTGTCATGTAAACGGAAATTCTAGAACATCAGAAACGTGATTAGATTTTCAGCATTAGATTTTCATGTAATCGACTTTTACAATTCATTATTAATTATTTCTCTGAATTGCAGCGATTCGCCTCTCACGGTAATGGCGGAATTGCCGGCGGCGCTTCCACAGTGAAATCGAGTGAAGTGTGTTTACAAAGTCAACGTAACCACATGCCGATAAGATACTTCCCAGCAGGCTGAGTGGCGTATGAAATATTTAAATATCAGTTTAATAAATTTATTATGTTAATTTGCATTCCATTTCGTCGCTACCCCTCGCCCAGGCTGTAATTCGATGGAGTTTTCCTCATGCAATCAACAGCCATTGCTCAAGGGCAAATCCATGCATACATACGGATACGTATGCCATTGCCATCCCTCTCGCCGAACATAAACTCACATCAGCTGCGATGACTGCCGCCGCCGCCATTGAGAAAAGTTTCTTCGCATAGAATGCGGCAACATTGTCGCGGTGTTGTACCAGGGCGCGCGTCAATTCCCAGGGTAACAGGCGAAACAGTAGGTAAACGACTGAGAAAAATTCCGTCTAGTGGATTTTTGTTTGGCTCTGGTGTTTTGCGCTGGCACATTCATCGAATGAATGCGATAGTTGCTAAGTCGTGTGGGGGTCAGAGCGAGACAGCTAGCGAATGGATTATAAATAGATGGCAAATAGTGTTGCCGTGGGTAAAAAATTGTTTTTGAATGTACACGAGTGTAGCCGATACTGATGGTTAGTACTTATAAGTAACTATCTATAGTACATAAGTATTCTCAAACGACATGAAGTAATGTGTTTGGAATGTTTTGCTTGTACATTGAGTCATAGATAATTACACCCATTGTGTGTGGATATTTCAAATTGGAAATTTGTATAATAATAATCTCTGGGAAAAGTTCCTATATTAATCAGCCAGCAGCGAGCGCTTGAATTGCTGGAGATTGATATCTTTTGATGGTGAATATATTTCGTCTAAAGGGTTGAACAGAATGAGAATCTGCATCTAGATCTCGAGCTTTCAGAAGTTAAATGCGCGTGTATCTGAATCTGCGTCTTGAAGTTAAACACGACCCAACTTTGGGATACAGATTCAATATCGACGTTTCATTGTTTGTACGCATTATTTTAACTTTATTTATGGAGTTAATTTATTTTAATGTGATTAGCTGTTCGGAACGAATTTATTGAATCCCTGCACAGGAAAAAAAAAAGGAAAGAAGGAATGCGTTTATGGAACAGATATTGAGCAGACAGCTGTTTATATTCAATCTTGTTGCCTTAACACGCCCATGCCCTTTGTCACGTTCTTTTAAACGATTGAAAGTGGTTTCAAAGAATCCAAAGAAAACTCTGAGCCAATCTGAGCTGTTTTGAGGCCAAGAAAGTCAAAGGTCTTTTGAATACTTTTTTTTGAACATCTGCTTTGAATGTATGGATTTGGTCATATTTCCTAAGTAGATTAGAATCGTGTAAGCATACTTATTTATCATTACTCCAAGTGGCATATTAAAGGCTTTTAGTCAGTAAAAAGACACATTGGAATAATGTGAGGCGGTTTTATATCATTGAAAGCCATTTGGCGTTAACCGTTTTGTGGAACCCATTGTTTGGGTCTATGAGGCGTTGAACGCCATAAAACTACAGAAAAAACGACGGTATTTGTCGGTCATAAAGTTAGCCCGGTCCTTAGCTGACTGCCTCCAGTTGCGCACTCCAAGTTTGATGAGGTCCCCTTCCACTTGTGTGCCCCACCTAAGCCGAGGGGTTCCTTTGGTTAGAAAAATTATTTTGATTTATAAATAAAATAGTACAAATTAATAAAATTGATGATGCTAAAACTTGTGTAAGAAAATATTTTAATGAAGATTCATTTGTCACTCCGGGTTAGGCTTGGTCTAGACAAGGAAGGAAGGCCGCCGTGTCTCAGGCAGAGACTCATCATGGGTCGGGAGCCCGTTAAGTAAGCAAGCAAGTAGTTACAATTTGTCAAAGTTTAAATGCTGAACGGGGATATATTGGTATGGAGAAGCTATAGAAATTTAGCTGTCAGATATAAATAACCATCCAGGAAGGACAGACAATAGAAACGTCACAAGGGATAGTTATAATTTTGAGACATTCAAGAACTTCGTCCATTAGTCTTTAAAAAATTTCTACCGTATTACTATATAATCAAAGCAGTTTGAAGCTTATCACAATTCTAAGTGGATTACGTCGCCATAAAAATAACTCAAATTCATTTCCTACTTGATTCTTTGCACTGTTTGTCATCACCCAAATTCTGTCTATAAGCTTAATTTGTAATTGCCATGCTGGAGGACTTGCCTAACGACTTTCTTGAGAAGTTACCTAGCTTAGAAACGATTAGTAACCAAAAGCATGGTTTGCATTGGATGAATAGTTTGCCTGGTTCGAGTGCCAAATACATCGAATCATGGTAACTGGTTTAAAGATAGTGATTGACTTTTAAATTTGCTTATAGCAAGGACACTGATTTACGTATTAGCCATACTCATGGGCTACCCTATAAGTCATAAACTCTCTATACAATACAGCCTAGGAGTATAACAAGAAAAATATCAATAAAGAGAATGTATCTCGATACGAATTTTGAAAAACATACTCTCAGGAGCTGCTTTTCCATGAAGGAATTTCAAATTTGATATGTTACCTACCCCTTGCACTTTAATACAAAAAAACTAACGTATCAGAGTCCTCACCAAAGTCACCCTCTGCATTCAGTGCCACTGTTCTTCACTATTTGTTTATATTTATGTGTGAGTTCTGATTTCATTCACCCCTACCAAGAAATAAAAGGAATGTTCATACTGCCAGATGGCTTGGTTTTATCAAGCATTCGAAACAAGTGCGCTACTTGGCTCCCTAACCGTTGATGTTTTCTACCTTCCGGTTGTCCCTAAGAAAAAAAAAAAATTAAAACAAGTCTGGAGGGCACTATGTGCGCCAGGATTTGTGCCGGAAATATACTTCGTATTACTCAATTTTAACCCCTTCAACTGCAACACGTACTGGTATTTAGCTCTCTTTTTTTCTCTAAACATGTTATAAAGGATTCCGATCCAAACACATTCCCAAGTGTAAAGGTGCTCTTGCTCTCTGCGTCGTCGCCGTCATCGTCATTATCATCTGGCAGCACGTGGCATGGCAATTGCATTAGGGAGGCATAATCGTATCTATTTGTGGTACAACAACTGCGCCATTTGTCGTCTACCTGTGACCTAACTCCCCACGTGCCACTGCAACTTCCTGCTGCTATTGCAGTGCTGCAATGACATGGATGCTCAGATGCGATGGGGGAAAGTACCAGCATTCAACACTTGAAAGGCAAGAGATACGTAATCGATAGTAGTGTTGTCCTGACTTGGAAAAAGGGGTTCCCTGTTTCTCTTCCCTTGTGCGTTATAAACAACCGGAATTTGAACTTCAATCGGCTCATTAGTGCTCGTAATGCTCTGCTGTCAGTTTGACGGTTCTTTGGCGGATGCTGCGGCGGGGGCACAGCACAGTGTTAGTGCATTTATTAAGTGTCACATTTGTGTTGATAGAAAAATGGGTTACACCTGCCGCGCCGTACCGACTGCACAGATCCAGACGAGGAATTTTGTTTAATTTACTCTTTGTCATGAGAGTGCTGTATGGGGGAGTACGGATGCTATCTCTTGGGACATGCTGCACATGAGTGGAATTGTTTTTTAAGGGCACACCGTCACTTACAGTTGATAGAAATAGAAAATTAATTGGAATGCTGTTCCTGTTTATGTTATAAAGATGTAAACATTAATGGGTTATTTGTGGTTGTACGTTGTTCTCATTTGGAAAAGGATTTGAAGTAAATTAATCAGAAGGGAGCAGTAAGGAAGGCTGTTAAGATAATTTGTTTTTTTTTTCTCGTTTTCTTCAAGCATTTGGAAATTAAGAATGAACATAAAATGGTGGAATGAGAGAAATTGCGATAAATGCTATTTGTTCTTTACCTATGTCAAAATGCGGCGAAACGGTCCTGAAAACAATGATCACATTGGTATCTGGAAATATGAAGTAAAAATCTGCCTTTAAAGAGATGTCAGACATGACATTAAACATGACATGACATATGTAGACATGTTTATAAGTCAAACATCCAGAGATGAATAATAACATTATTATCGATCTACATGCTATTACATGCAAGAAATGTCAAAAATTAAGAAGTCTACTATATGAAAGCCACAACTAACTTCACACTGTTGCCAACTTTGGTTTAATTATGCTTGCACACATTAACAGACATCGAAACTGAGTTAGAACTTATGAGACTATGTCAAGGTGCATAACTCTTTTTCGTAATACAACATTTTAAAGATGGCGTAGACTAGCTGTTCTACAAAAATCTTGAAAATCTATGGAGACTATGGGAACTATAGAGAAACTATAGAAATATGAAGAAATTAAGTACTTCTCGATGATTTTTAGAGAACTCCTTTATTTGTTCCTCTCTGTTAGCAATTATTAGATCTAATCAAAGAAAGATGAGCACACTAACAGAGGAACATGGAACTTTGAGGGTTAAATACTTTTCGGCCTTTTTGTTTTATTTTTAGGTTTGACTATGGTATACGAATGGATTAATGGATTCCATGTACATATAGTGGCATTACTATTGCTCTGAACTTCGAGATAAATATTTACTAATAGTCAAGACTCCTCATGTGTACCACAAAAATTTAATTACGAATAATAAAGTCAATCTCTGGGGCCTATTTCATAAAACTACAACACTAATAATTATTTGTGAATTCACTTGTAACTGGTAAATTATGTGCAATTTTTTTTTTCATAAAGAATGCCAATCCACTAATAACTACAAGTATGCCAGGCCTGTAACTACAAGTGAATTTAAAACTGCGGCGAGCTTTTCTGTTTCATAAAAGTATTTGCGCAAAAAATTATTAGCCACGGATTTGTCGACTACAAGTGAAATTCTTACAAGAGTAGAGAGACTAATAAAACCACGTACTGTGATCGCTTACTTTGAAGTATAGCCGCAGACTCGTAGTTCTTCGCAAATAATTTTTAACTTGTAGTTACAGACTGGTAGACTTGTAGCATTTTGATCGCTACACTTATAATTTGAATTTGCCGAGCTACAAGTGCTGAAATATGTTACAACTCCATACTTTATATGTGCTTGTAGTTACAAGGATTTCTGAACCTGAGAGTTTCTGCAGAATCTCAGAATCCCGTTTTAATGATAGAAAATAGTAGGAAAAGGGGTCTTGTTGACGTTGTGCTTATGTTTTTAGGGTCTGCAAGAATTAGCCTTCGAGTCACTTTACTAAGCCACAGGGTTGACTTTGTGCTCTCGTCAAAGGAAGAAGAAGGGGTATAGCTGTAGTACATTGGACTTAAATTGCGCTGTACCTCTTACAACCGTCCTACATACATTGGAAAGTATAAGAACATTTCTTAAATCGAGTTCAATCTTTTAACTAGGTTACAAAAATTCATTCTTTTGTGCGATCAATCTAAGCTGGATTTAGAGATTATCTAGACTGAAATTATGTCCTAAGGTGCTGAAATCGTAGCCTCTTTACAATCACTAAAACTCGTAATTGAACTTTCACCATAATGTGTCATAGATAGGATCATACTTACTTACTTGAATGGCGCTACGGGGTGAACCTGGGCATCAATCAACAAGCCTCTCCAGTTAGCACGATTGAGGTTCCTTTTACTTGTGCGCGCCACCTAAAGCGAGGTCTTCCTCTACTGCGTTGAGCCTCCGGGTTTGATTCGAAGATTCTACGGGCCGGAGCGCTGGTGTCCATTTACTGTACATGTTCTAGCCATTTCAAAAGACTGATGCGCAGTTTTTTGTTTTGTTGAAAATATCACATGACAGCGCATCACTTTTTCTAAAACCTCTTTTGACATCAAAAGTCTGAATTTCCTGCTTTAGCCTATATCCAGATATTAATCATTGTTTTGGTGAATGTTTTGGTGGTAAACTTCGTTCCTAGTGTAACTGACCATTTCGTTTTACCTGGGACCCAGGGCCCACAACCATTCGTGTTATATTATTTACACGAATGGAATGTTTAATGTCGCATCTGAAGTGCAATTTTTGTGTTGAAAAGCTTTTTCATGACAGTCTTACTCCCGGATATTTCTCAGACGCTCGCGAGAGGTGGGGCCGTGAAATAAATTTTAGGTGTTGTCTGGGGATTGAACCTGGAACTCTCGCTCCGTAGTCCCACTAAGTGTTGTTCTTGCTTTGTAATAAAAATTAGCATGAGGATACTCCGAATAAAAGCTTCAAATTCATTGCTTCAAGATAAACTCTCGAAATGGAGTTCAGACAGAATGGGGTAAAAGGAGAAGCAATGGCTACTTCTACTTTGGTAGCTCTACCAAACAATTTGTTTAATTGCCAATTACTGGGCCGCGCTTTTCCTTACAGTTCTACCAAGTAGTGGTCGTCCAAAGATTAGTTCTCTTCTTCTGATAAAAGGTACTGCCACCTAACTTGTGATCAAGTAGTTCGATTTAGTAGTAGTTTGAATAGTTTTCGTGACCAACCGAAATTAGGAAACAAATTGTCAACACAATCCGAAGGTTCTTCCATGATCTAGATCTCAGGTCTAAGTTCGAGAATATAATTCCAAAGCTAAATTTTATTTAGTTGGGTCTTCCTGTATTTTATGCTTACCTATGTCGTTAGTAATTTCTATATAATCCGGACTGGTCCAGTCCAGCTTCGACCTGATCTTGTATGCAGGCAATGGGTGGATTGCGTTCTCGCTATCTGACAGCATTCAAAGTTCTTGTTTGCGATTTTTCCTGTTCATCTTTCGATTATAAAAATATTTTGCAAATCCAGATTCCAAACAACTTCTCAGATAGTTTAACACGCCTTAAAGGTCGCATGTTCGTATTGGGGTTGGTTGGGCTCTTTAAAATGTACATATGTACGTACCCTCAAGACTTAAGTTGCAACACTCCCAAGTAATAGGAGTCAACAACTGACTGACGAGTAAACAAGTCTACTGGTGTTGTCTAGTTTAAATCTATGTATCAACCGCCGCCCGTATACGACCACAATATGTTTATCAAAGTGAAAGAATCCCCTTCGCATCCATTGCCACCTTTAACACTTTCACAGACAGAATCGCTCGCATTAACCAGAACTGTAGCCACGTGCCACCATCACCGCAATCATCACGTTAATATGGGTCAATTCCATAAGAAACCAAAACATACATAAGTATATCCACAGACTTTCCGCCAGACATCTTTCGTCTGACTCATCGTCCTGCATCCGAAGAGTATCCCGGCACCACACACCGCCACTTTTATTCCATTTTATTATTATTTGCCATGGTTCTCCTTAATTTTCTACACACATGCGACAAAACAGCTGTGTGGCTTAACAGCAGGAGTTACGCTGGAATGGTAATACTGTTGTTAGTTCCTTTGCAGGCCATAAAATAATTTGCCAGCTCTTCGTGATAGCCACCACAATTCATTGGTGCTGCTGCTGGTGCTGCAATGCCACCTGATCCAGAACTGGGTAAGGATCTGTTGGATCCATGCTGGCCTTTCTGCCCAGATGAATGTTAATGATAGCGTTTGGCTGGCTTGATGGCGGTGACTGTGGTAACCGCACACACAAGATTATTACAAGAATGTGTCCATTATCTGCAGTTTGCCTGCACCTGATAAGTGGAACACTGTCTCCCAATGGTGGTAGAGGGGTTATAATGGCATTTAGGTCGAATGTGTGTGTGTTTTTTCTTCTCTTTTCTTCTTTCGATTTCCTTTGGTATCCCTTTTTTTTTCTAGGTCTGCGGCTGACGCCTGCTCCATTTTTAACAGGTGAAACATTGTGTCTACCTACTTTTCTGCACCAGCATGTCCTTGTAGTCTAATAGAGAGATACCTCTGTGTATCGCGGCATGTTGTGCCACGGTACATGCCTTAGGAACACGTGAAATCGAAGGAAGGTCACTGGGACCTCCTGTAGTTGTTTAGTTGCCTTCATTTGGTTCAGTGTGCCAGAACGTGCAGCTGAGCGTGTTTTGCTTGCATAATTCTATGCTGCCAGTTGTAACCATCAGGTGAGCAACAAGGATTAGTAAACGATGTTGATAGAGAATAGAAGGATGCAGATTGTTTTGGATTATGTGTATCGAGTTATTGTATCTGTTATCTGTTTTCTGAGGAAATGAAATGTTTCATAGTTTGAAGATATGGGGCTTGTTCTTGCGCCACCCAAGGATATAAGCATCCGTCACTTGGTGTTTCAACCAGATGTTCCTCATCATTTTCATACCGAGAAGAATGTTCTTCCCTGCTCCACTTCCTGCATTATAACTATCTATTCATATTGATATATCCCACAATATTTAGGGAAATCAAGTTACGTCACTGTTTGGGAATTTTGTGATGATGTACCTACATAGATACACAATAATTCCTACACGTTGTGGATGCTGTTGGGTTATAATCGAGATTGATGGTATATCAGTGTCCTTGGGTAAAACTCCAGCGTTTCGTGCATGTGCCACAATGAATTCGTTTGCGTTTGGCTGATAGATTTGTTCGTTTTCTACACAATAACACGTGCAGTTAAATTGTACTCTGCTGATATACTCGTATGTAATGATGTAATTAAGGAGGATTATGTTTTCAGCAAATGAGGTTTATGATAACTATGCAGAGTGCGTTCATCAAGGACGTTTACGTTCGATGAGAATTTGAATGTGTTGCTTTTCCATTTGAATACACAGAGTCATGCTAAATATGACGACAGCTTTGTTGTTGTGTAAAGTAACCACCGAAACCGGATTTGATGTATTGTTATATAAACTATATGTACATTCGGGTTCCGACAGAAAGAGGCATAAAGGTGGCTGTATATTTGGGAGTAAATAAATACGTTGCGAGCAACCCTCTAGCCGGTCTCGAGAGGAAACTCGCAAGTGGACACAGTCTTGAGAGTAGCTAGCGAAGGTTTGAGTTTTTACTCGCGACATTCGAACGTTTTGGGAGTCACTCACATGTGGACACATGTTTGGCTCACTATCTCGGAGATTAGGATCTCGCAGAATTCTAATACAGTTCGACATACTTATGAAATATTTTTCAATTAAACTGTTAAAAATTGGTGAATAGACTTGGTACTGAAGGCTGCCATCCCCGAAGCGTTTTACTGATTCCGGAAAACCTGGCCACTCGTCCTAGGGACATAAAAGGAAACTGGTCCTCCAGGTTGGCGATTGTGCGTCGGGGTAATTTCCCTACCATGGAAAAATCTATTAGTTGCGAATACGCTACCCATCTCGCATTAACTGTTGACGACACCAGCAAACGTGATAAGGACAACGACTTTCGGATTTGCACGTGGAATGTTAGGTCCCTTAACAGACTACGTGCAGCCGAACAATTAGCGAAGGCTCTGGGAAAGAAAGAAAGCTCAGTCAAAAGAAGGACGAAAAACTACGATATCTAGTACGGCGATTGCTACCGATAACAGAAGCAACGAATATTTGGATACGGGTTTTTTATTCGAGACAGACTTAAGCTAGAAGTCTTGAGTTTCAGGTATGTGAACGAGCATCTCGTAACAATTTGCATCAAGGCTAAATTCATTAACATTAGCATGATATGCGCTCGTGCCCCACAGAAGAAAAAGGGGACGATAACTAAGACAGTTTCTATGAGCTCCTAGATAAGACGTATGAGCAGTGCCCTAGGTATGATATTAAAATTGTCTTGGGCGATTTCATCGCAAAGCCAGGAAGAGGTGGTATCTTTGAAAAACTATCCGAAAGCATAGCCTTCACTACAGTACCTATTGTAACGAATTCAGGCTAATCGACTTCACAGTGGGGCAAAATCTTATCATGGCTAGTACTCGATTTCCGCATTTCAATATTCACAAAGGAACATGGATATTTCCAAATCAATCAACCGACTTGAGTGTGTTCATATAATATTTTGTTGTTGTTATTGTGGAAAAAAAAATTAAAATAATTTTATTTTTCAGGTTTCTTCGAGTCAGTCGGCTGGCGCCCTTACTTGAGCGAGTACATATTTGGAGCAGAAAAATTCAGAGTTGAGTATATTGCTAGAATTTTTTGTTCTTTTAATTCTAGAAAAAAGAAATTAAAATAATTTTATTTTTCAGGTTTCTTTGAGTCAGTCGGCTGGCGCTCTTAATTGAGTGAGTACATATTTGGAGCAGAACAATTTAGAGTTGAGTATATTGCCAGATTTTTTTTCCAGAAAAAAAATATTAAAATAATTTTATTTTTCAGGTTTCTTCGAGTCAGTCGGCTGGCGCTCTTAATTGAGTGAGTACATATTTGGAGCAGAACAATTTAGAGTTGAGTATATTGCCAGATTTTTTTTCCAGAAAAAAAATATTAAAATAATTTTATTTTTCAGGTTTCTTCGAGTCAGTCGGCTGGCGCCCTTACTTGAGCGAGTACATATTTGGAGCAGAAAAATTCAAAGTTGGGTATATTGCTAGAATTTTTTGTTCTTTTAATTCTAGAAAAAAGAAATTAAAATAATTTTATTTTTCAGGTTTCTTTGAGTCAGTCGGCTGGCGCTCTTAATTGAGTGAGTACATATTTGGAGCAGAACAATTTAGAGTTGAGTATATTGCCAGATTTTTTTTCCAGAAAAAAAATATTAAAATAATTTTATTTTTCAGGTTTCTTCGAGTCAGTCGGCTGGCGCTCTTAATTGAGTGAGTACATATTTGGAGCAGAACAATTTAGAGTTGAGTATATTGCCAGATTTTTTTTCCAGAAAAAAAATATTAAAATAATTTTATTTTTCAGGTTTCTTTGAGTTAGTCGGCTGGCGCCCTTAGATGCCGTGAATGCTAACGTCTGAGATAAAATTCGGAGTCAACTAAGTCGACATAGAAATAGAATAGATAAATTTTTTTTTTCTGTTGGTTATAAGGAATTATGTAAATATATAAAATGCAATGTAAATATAAATTAATGTATTAAGAATAGATATCGTCGTAGTGTTGAAAGAGAAAAACCTAATATATTGCGTATTATAGAAAACGTAAAGTAAAATGAAAGTATTGTTTAAAAAATGATTGAATATATACACTGAGCGTCAAAAGTGAGTAAACACCTACATGATTACTGATGTAATTTTCAATATAATCCAAAAAATTAATAAAAATTAGATTTCAATGATATAAAACCAAAGTTTTATATAACAGCAATAAAAAAAATAAAAAATTTAAAAATTAAAATAAACCTAATACATGTTTTTCTAATAACAATTAATCTTACTCCATATTGTACGCGTCAAAAGTAAGTAAACAGCATGTAACTTCTTCCGTTTAATATGAATTAGTTATTTTTTTCCGTTAGAAATGTACATGGATATTAAGGCAGAGGTAAGAATTTGTTCTTACGTTACTGCAGAGTGCAGGCTGGTTGTGTTTAAAGGCTTAATAGTAGTGCAATTTGACATTTTTTTATAATAAAGAGTAAATGTGTTTTGAAATGAAGAGTATTAAAGTAAATTAAAGGAAAAAAGGATACTCGTATCGGGAAATTGGCCAAATCGTTAATATTAACCATTTTTCTGTAAAAAAAATTATTAATGAATTGGATACATTTAAAACATCGTAAAATTTCATAAAACAGAAGCAAGCTAAATTGTGACTGAAGTCAGACAAAATCACTGTTGAAATGCAGTTAAAATTATGGAAAACATATCAATAACATCCGAAAAAACAGTTTGTCCGAATACTTACATGGCTTACATGGTAGAAGTGCTTGAAAACCATTCAACCATCTGAACTAAATAAAGCTAGTGTTTACATTTAGCAAAAAAAAAAAAATACGGATACATATTTCGTTTTGGAAAAACATTTTATTTACGGACGAAAGGAAATTTAAAATTTTAAAAAGTCACATAAATAAAAATATCTGTAGAAAAAAAAAACAAAGAATGAAGTGAACAATATATTTACTAGGAGCAGAGTAAAGCATGGAGTGGTTGAGTGATGGTGTAAGGGTGTATTGCAGCATCTGGGGTAGAGAATCTTGTCTTTATTGAAAGTACAATGACTAAGCAAAACTATCTAAACATACTAAAGAATAACATGCAACCGAACGTAGGAAAATTAGGTTTCCTTACGAATGCAGTCCTTGAACCAAATGATCCTAAGTCTACCTCGCGGTTTGTTAAGGAATGATTTCTTTATAGAACTGCAAAACAGTGTTATCACCTTCCCCAATTATCAGACCTTAACCCCGTAGAATAATTATGCTATCATATAGACCGAGAAATTCGCGAAAGGACTAATTAAAAGCAATGAGACTTTTATTGAAGAATGGTCCTAAATATCCTCCGATGTTACGAGGGAACATGTTATGTTCATGCTACTTAGACTTAAAAAAGTTATAAAGTCTAAAAGTCATCAAACAAAATATTGAGTTTTGTTTCTACGATATTATTTTTATGAATTCCTTAAACATATTGTTAGTGTTTACTTACTTTTGATGCGTAAAATATGGAGTAAGGTTAATTGTTATTAGAAAAAAAATGTATTAGTTTTATTTTAATGTTTTAATTTTTTATTTTTTTATTACTGTTATATAAAGCTTTTATTTTGTATCATTGAAATCTAATTTTTATTAATTTTTTGGTTTATATTGAAAATTACATCAGAAATCATGTAGGTGTTTACTCACTTTTGACGCTCATAGTAAATATACGGATTTGAGATTGTTGTTGAAATATTTTATTTAATTGTATTAATTGAATTTGTTTATTAATATTAATAAATGCACATTTTGTTTATTAAAAAATATATAAAATTATGTTTTGGTGGGTCGGTAGGTCGGTCGGTTCGTCGGTCGGTCGGTTGGTTGGTTGGTTGGTTGGTTGGTTTTTTGGTTGGTGGGTGGGTGGTGGTCGGTCGGTCGGTCGGTGGGTGGGTGGGTCAGTGGGTGGGTGGGTGGTCGATCGGTCGGTCGGTTGGTTGGGTGGTGGGTGGGTGGGTGGTTGGTGGGTGGGTGGGTGGTCAGTCGTCAGTGGTGGGTTGCCGGTCGGCAGTGGGTGGTGGTGGGTGGTCGATCGGTCCGTCAGTCGTCGGTGGTGGGTTGCCGGTCGGCAGTGGGTGGTGGTGGGTGGTCGGTCGTCGGTGATCAGTCACTTTGTCATTTGTGGATGGTCGGTCGGTCGGTCGGTCGGCAGGCAGTGGGTGCTCGGTCGATCGTCACTGGTAGGTGGGTCGGTCGGCAGTGGGTGGTGGTGGGTGGTCGGTCGTCGGTGATCAGTCACTTTGTCATTCGTGGGTGGTCGGTCGGTCGGTCGGCAGTGGGTGGTGGTGGGTGCTCGGTCGATCATCACTGGTAGGTGGGTCGGTCGGCAGTGGGTGGTGGTTAGTGCTCGGTCGGTCGTCACTGGTAGGTGAGTCGGTCGACAGTGGGTGGTGGTGGGTGGTCGGTCGTCGATGATCAGTCACTTTATCATTTGTGGGTCGGTCGGTCAGCAGTGGGTGGTGGTGGGTGCTCGGTCGGTCGTCACTGGTATGTGGGTCGGTCGGCAGTGCGTGGTGGTTAGTGCTCGGTCGGTCGTCACTGGTAGGTGGGTCGGTCGACAGTGGGTGGTGGTGGGTGGTCGGTCGTCGATGATCAGTCACTTTGTCATTTGTGGGTGGTCGGTCGGTTGGTCGGTCGGTCGGTCGGTCGGCCGGTCGGTCAGCAGTGGGTGGTGGTGGGTGCTCGGTCGGTCGGTTGGTTGGGTGGTGGGTGGGTGGGTGGTGGTCAGTCGTCGGTGGTGGGTTGCTGGTCGGCAGTGGGTGGTGGTGGGTGGTCGATCGGTCGGTCAGTCGTCGGTGGTGGGTGGTGGTGGGTGCTCGGTCGGTCGGCAGTGTTTGGTGGTGGGTGGTCGGTGGTCGATCGTAGATTGTGGGTTGCCACAATTCTCGGGTCCCATAGTCAATCAGTCATATACTTAGTTTATCAGTCAGTTAGTAAGTTAGTGAGTTGTTGATTTGTGTGGTACACAAGTAGCAGAAGCAGAATTTAGAATCCCTTTTGGAGAATCAGCAAAAAGGGTATTCTTGAGGTAGATACACCAAAACAAAGAATAAAGGTACATTTTTTATTTTATATTATTGTTTTTTTACTCAGCCCTTTTACCAACAGATAGTGTTCACAAATCTAACTTAATTAACAAAACAGTGTACTTAATTCAATATCCATGCTCTTCCTTTAAAATCAGTTTACAGTTCTAATCTCATTCCATTTTCTAATTTTTCTATCAAGTTCCAACTCAAATCTAGATGCATGAATGCAATCATTTACTTCTCTTTTCATTAACTTCAGTCATATTATTCAAGTAGTGTCATTCATCGTAACAGTCTCCATTTTCGAAGTTTAGTCCAGGGCTATACATATAGACTTCTACTTGTAGTCTTCACCTCAAACCACGTGTAACCGTACAAATCACATCTGCTCTGGCAGGGAGAATTGTGTGAAGTCTCGATTGACGTTGAGCAAAACCAATGCGATTAGACTCGATAGGTGGTCATCTACTAACGACCCCCAGCCACCATATCAGGATGAAACGGATTCAATTCAAGGAGATGAGAAGAATATGTTTTTTATTAATAGTTCCATCAGACCATTCATACTCTTACTCACTCACATTACATCTAAAAATATATCACACTGGCCATTTAACATTTACATTAACATTAACATTTACCTGCGCCACTAGCAATGAAAAGCAGCAATATTACCTCCCTGTGAACTGTAGGGATTATTTCTTTTGTATTCCCTCCTTACGAACTGTATGGAGGATTTTAGGTCCTTTCCATT
Source organism: Xylota sylvarum (assembly GCA_905220385.1). Classification (NCBI taxonomy): domain Eukaryota; kingdom Metazoa; phylum Arthropoda; class Insecta; order Diptera; family Syrphidae; genus Xylota; species Xylota sylvarum. Next base: position 52,659,609 of record LR999960.1, on the reverse strand, counting down.
CCCTCCCTACCATCTGCATTAGTCCCTTACCATTCCCTCCCTACAAACTGTCTTAGGTTTTTTTTATTCCCTCCCTGCGAACTGTATGGAGGCTTTTAGGTCCTTTCTATTCCCTCCCCACAAACTCTAGCATGCCCTTCCCTTCCCATTCCCTTCCTACAAACTCTATTTGCTATTCCCTCCCTACGAACTGTATGGAGGCTTTTAGGTTATTCCCTAACTGCAATTTGTATGAAGCCCCTTATACACTTAGCAATCCTTTTATCCTTTACCTTACTATAGCTTAACTTAATTTAATCAGTCCTATTAGTCTGAACACGCTCTAAGACATAGCACATTGCATCACCCCTGTACCTGATATCCGGTGGTAGATTATACATTTAAACTAGTGTAACTTGTAGTATTCTATTCATACAAACTGCAAGGGAATGTTGATAGGGATCTAGGACCTTTCATTTCTTTTTCTTTTCTTTTTTTCTTCTCGTTTCAGGATTTATTCCCTTCCAGCGAATTGTTGGAAGGATTTTAGGTGTCTGTATTCCCTCTCTGCGAACTGTAGAGAGGCTTTTAGGAGTTTTTTTATTCCCTCCATGCTAACTGTGGGAAGGTTTCTAGGATATTTATTTTTATTTTTATTTTTTTATTATTTTATTCCCGGCATACTATGTATGTATATGAAACGTGAGTGTAGTTAGAATGTTACTAAGTGTTCGCGAATCGATTAAATTGACAGACGGGATGCCATTGTGTTGTATATATATGATTGCGATTCGTTAACTTCAGTTAGGTCGACATCAAGTTAGTTCGGTGGTTAGGCTTAGGATTTTAGGAAGGATACGTGCGATACTTTATCCCGCGATTAGGTTAGGATTTTATCTAATTTTGGTTAGGGAGGGTACTTGCGATATTTTTTTCCGCGGTTAGGTTAGGATTTTATTTAAGGGTACTAAGGTTAGGTTTTTTTTTAGCTAGGGTTAGGTAGGAAGGATATCCCCCTCTACGGACCGTGGAGGGTAGGCCAATTGGCAACGTGCGCGGTACTAAATTCCGTAATTAGGATAGGTTTTTTTTTAGCTAGGGTAAGGTAGGAAGGATATCCCCCTCTACGGACAGTGGAGGGTAATCCGAATGGCAACGTGCGCGGTACTAAAATTCGTAATTAGGATAGGTTTTTTTTAGCCAGGGTTAGGTGGGAAGGATATCCCCCTCTACGGACAGTGGAGGGTAGGCCAAATGGCAACGTGCGCGGTACAAAATTTCGTAATTAGGATAGGTTTTTAGTTAGACTACTTAGTTAGGAATTAGGTTAGTGAGGGATTAGATAGTTAGGCATTAGCTAGGATCAGATTAGAGGTGGTATTCTCCTGAAGACCGGTTGTAAGAGGGACGACCCTTAAGGTTTTCTCCATACTGACTGACGGAGTTTTATCGCCTGTAGGTTAGCTTGACATATTTTATAGGGATTAGATAGTTAGGAGCGACATCTCGGAGTGGCGAAACTAAATCTCGCGATTAGTATAGGTTTTGTTTAGCTAGGGTTAGGTAGGAAGGATATCCCCCTCTACGGACCGTGGAGGGTAGGCCAAATAGCAACGTGCGCGGTACTACATTCCGTAATTAGGATAGGTTTTTAGCTAGGCTACTTAGTTAGGAATTAGGTTAGTGAGCGATTAGATAGTTAGGCATTAGCTAGGATCAGATTAGAGGTGGTATTCTCCTGAAGACCGGTTGTAAGAGGGACGACCCTTAAGGTTTTCTCCATACTGACTGACGGAGTTTTATCGCCTGTAGGTTAGCTTGACATATTTTATAGGGATTAGATAGTTAGGAGCGACATCTCGGAGTGGCGAAACTAAATCTCGCGATTAGTATAGGTTTTGTTTAGTTAGGGTTAGGTAGGAAGGATATCCCCCTCTACGGACCGTGGAGGGTAGGCCAAATGGCAACGTGCGCGGTACCAAATTCCGTAATTAGGATAGGTTTTTAGCTAGACTACTTAGTTAGGAATTAGGTTAGTGAGGGATTAGATAGTTAGGCATTAGCTAGGATCAGATTAGAGGTGGTATTCTCCTGAAGACCGGTTGTAAGAGGGACGACCCTTAAGGTTTTCTCCATACTGACTGACGGAGTTTTATCGCCTGTAGGTTAGCTTGACATATTTTATAGGGATTAGATAGTTAGGAGCGACATCTCGGAGTGGCGAAACTAAATCTCGCGATTAGTATAGGTTTTGTTTAGCTAGGGTTAGGTAGGAAGGATATCCCCCTCTACGGACCGTGGAGGGTAGGCCAAATAGCAACGTGCGCGGTACTACATTCCGTAATTAGGATAGGTTTTTAGCTAGGCTACTTAGTTAGGAATTAGGTTAGTGAGCGATTAGATAGTTAGGCATTAGCTAGGATCAGATTAGAGGTGGTATTCTCCTGAAGACCGGTTGTAAGAGGGACGACCCTTAAGGTTTTCTCCATACTGACTGACGGAGTTTTATCGCCTGTAGGTTAGCTTGACATATTTTATAGGGATTAGATAGTTAGGAGCGACATCTCGGAGTGGCGAAACTAAATCTCGCGATTAGTATAGGTTTTGTTTAGCTAGGGTTAGGTAGGAAGGATATCCCCCTCTACGGACCGTGGAGGGTAGGCCAAATAGCAACGTGCGCGGTACTACATTCCGTAATTAGGATAGGTTTTTAGCTAGGCTACTTAGTTAGGAATTAGGTTAGTGAGCGATTAGATAGTTAGGCATTAGCTAGGATCAGATTAGAGGTGGTATTCTCCTGAAGACCGGTTGTAAGAGGGACGACCCTTAAGGTTTTCTCCATACTGACTGACGGAGTTTTATCGCCTGTAGGTTAGCTTGACATATTTTATAGGGATTAGATAGTTAGGAGCGACATCTCGGAGTGGCGAAACTAAATCTCGCGATTAGTATAGGTTTTGTTTAGTTAGGGTTAGGTAGGAAGGATATCCCCCTCTACGGACCGTGGAGGGTAGGCCAAATGGCAACGTGCGCGGTACCAAATTCCGTAATTAGGATAGGTTTTTAGCTAGACTACTTAGTTAGGAATTAGGTTAGTGAGGGATTAGATAGTTAGGCATTAGCTAGGATCAGATTAGAGGTGGTATTCTCCTGAAGACCGGTTGTAAGAGGGACGACCCTTAAGGTTTTCTCCATACTGACTGACGGAGTTTTATCGCCTGTAGGTTAGCTTGACATATTTTATAGGGATTAGATAGTTAGGAGCGACATCTCGGAGTGGCGAAACTAAATCTCGCGATTAGTATAGGTTTTGTTTAGCTAGGGTTAGGTAGGAAGGATATCCCCCTCTACGGACCGTGGAGGGTAGGCCAAATAGCAACGTGCGCGGTACTACATTCCGTAATTAGGATAGGTTTTTAGCTAGGCTACTTAGTTAGGAATTAGGTTAGTGAGCGATTAGATAGTTAGGCATTAGCTAGGATCAGATTAGAGGTGGTATTCTCCTGAAGACCGGTTGTAAGAGGGACGACCCTTAAGGTTTTCTCCATACTGACTGACGGAGTTTTATCGCCTGTATGTTAGCTTGACATATTTTATAGGGATTAGATAGTTAGGAGCGACATCTCGGAGTGGCGAAACTAAATCTCGCGATTAGTATAGGTTTTGTTTAGTTAGGGTTAGGTAGGAAGGATATCCCCCTCTACGGACCGTGGAGGGTAGGCCAAATGGCAACGTGCGCGGTACCAAATTCCGTAATTAGGATAGGTTTTTAGCTAGACTACTTAGTTAGGAATTAGGTTAGTGAGGGATTAGATAGTTAGGCATTAGCTAGGATCAGATTAGAGGTGGTATTTTTCTGAAGACCGGTTGTAAGAGGGACGACCCTTAAGGTTTTCTCCATACTGACTGACGGAGTTTTATCGCCTGTAAGTTAGCTTGACATATTTTATAGGGATTAGATAGTTAGGAGCGACATCTCGGAGTGGCGAAACTAAATCTCGCGATTAGTATAGGTTTTTTTTTAGTTAGGGTTAGGTAGGAAGGATATCCCCCTCTACGGACCGTGGAGGGTAGGCCAAATGGCAACGTGCGCGGTACTACATTCCGTAATTAGGATAGGTTTTTAGCTAGACTACTTAGTTAGGAATTAGGTTAGTGAGCGATTAGATAGTTAGGCATTAGCTAGGATCAGATTAGAGGTGGTATTTTTCTGAAGACCGGTTGTAAGAGGGACGACCCTTAAGGTTTTCTCCATACTGACTGACGGAGTTTTATCGCCTGTAAGTTAGCTTGACATATTTTATAGGGATTAGATAGTTAGGAGCGACATCTCGGAGTGGCGAAACTAAATCTCGCGATTAGTATAGGTTTTTTTTTAGTTAGGGTTAGGTAGGAAGGATATCCCCCTCTACGGACCGTGGAGGGTAGGCCAAATGGCAACGTGCGCGGTACTAAATTTCGTAATTAGGATAGGTGTTTTTTTTTAGCTAGGGTTAGGTAGGAAGGATATCCCCCTCTACGGACCGTGGAGGGTAGGCCAAATGGCAACGTACGCGGTACTAAATTTCGTAATTAGGATAGGTGTTTTTTTAGCTAGGGTTAGGTAGGAAGGATATCAACCTCTACGGACAGTGGAGGGTAGGCCAAATGGCAACGTGCGCGGTACCAAATCTCGCTACTAGTTTAGGTTTCTAAGTAGGGCTAGTTAGGAAGGATTTCTGGCAAAGAAAGTGAATATGAAGTAAAATATTGACAGCAACATCGTACATGTGTAAATATTGTCCCGTGTTGTGATTATAATAAAAAAACGTCATGCGCATCAAAAAACACATATCAAAAAGCTAGCTATGTTGCTGTTGTGTTCACAACAGATCGTGTCTGATCTCTGCGTGGTGGTGTTCGACCTCCCAGCCACTCTGCCGTCCGTCACACTTCAGTTCAAAATGCACATAAAGAACACTCAGCTGTCGTCGGTTTTAACGCCAAAAAAAAAAAAAAAAAGAAAAATTCCCACTTAATCGGTTGCTATCATAACTCGTCTGCGAAAATATTTTATTGCAACGATTTTATTGTTAAAACAATTCTGCTGAAATTAGTCTGTCAACTGGAATAACGTTGTCCCATTAGATGTGGCCAATTATAGTTGTCCCATAGTCGAACTCATAACAATCTCACTGGATCTGCGCCAAGGGACTTAAAATAATTCATGAGAGTTATTAAAACCAAAAAAAGAACCACACGTCTTGTTCGCCCCCGGCCATGCTTGGGATGCGGCTTTTAATATGAAATATGACTCGAGTAACACACCGGAGGCCAACCCCCAGCAGACAGTAGCCTGTTGTTAATGGGCTTCGCACCGTGTAGCGCGGAAGAATTTATCTGTGAGTGGATAATAATTTTAACTGGATGCGCTCACCCCCGCAATGGAGGAGAACAATTTACGCCATTTGGTGGATAAAACGCTTTCGGATCGGTCATCGTTGTTGATCAGTGATCCCGAATGTTGCAATGAGGCTATGATGAGGCGTTGATGGGACATTGTGGCTTCTGAATGGCATCGTGGACATCTATCATGAGTAGTCTCTGTATAATGATGAACAAAGGAATATCGTTCGTTTCACACTCTTGTCGAGACACATTGCCTCCTGGTATTTCCTTTCGAATATTTTCAGATCTTCGTTTATTTTTGGACTCTTTAATCGGAAGAGGAATGCTTTCTGGGGCATGGGTTAATGCGATGTAATTCCATTTGGCACAATCAATTAGTTTAATTACCCGCTGATTCGGGGTTAAATTTGGTCGTGTTTTGAGTGCTATGTAGTAGAAGTCTAGTGGATGTGGGTAGAGTAAAGGCGATGCACAACGATGAGGATGACGATCACTCTGTCAGCAAAAATGCTCATGGTATTCAAGTCAGGTCATGCTTGCTTGGTAAACTTTCATCTCTGGTAGTCATTGGACAACTGACTAATGGTCCTATCCCGAACAACTAAGGAGACAGCTGATGAAGATATCCTCGATCGCTTCGAGAGAAAAATTCATCGTAAAATATTCGGTCTCGTTAGCGTTGACGGGCTTTGGAGAAGGAGATTCAACAACGAACTGTACGAACTGTACAGTGACATCGACCTAGTCAAAAAACAGAGCATCCGTCGTTTGAGAGGGCTAGGATGTGTAGAGGGAATGTACACCAGTGCTCATGCCCGCAGACTCTTCGAATCTAACCCGGAGGTACAACCCAGTAGAGGAAGACCTCGCCTTAGGTGGCGCGCACAAGTAGAAGGGGACTTCTATCGACTTGGAGTGTGAAACTGGTGGCAGTTAGATAAGGACCGGGCTAACTGGAGAGGCTTGTTGGTTGAGGCCCAGGTTCACCCCGAATCCTAAGAAGGGCTCCAAAAATGATGAGCTTTAAATATAAGCAATTAAAACAAAAGTGCCTATGACAACGTTTTCTGAAGCATCGTCATCATCTCCAAAATCGTCGCAGACTGTAGTATTACTTTAGGCTAAGGGACTGCTGTTTTAGAACTTGCGCTTATTTAGGACAAAGAAAGGATAGGTTTATGACAACTAAAGTCTTCTAGTGTTGTCTTTCATAAAAACAGCAACCTCAGGCTCGTGATTGTTTTTGAGTCATTCGTGAAATTTCGATTACAGTTTAAACACCAAGAAACCATTAAGCACAACCTTGTGGAGCAACTGCTGATTTGTCCATAGGGAGGTAGTTTTTTTCCTTAAGGTATACAAATCCCAGAGCTTTTAGAGTTTGTTTTGTTCATCCACAATAATCCACCATTAATCCTTTATCCAAGCCACCCTCAATTTGTACTTGAGCGGAATACAGAATATGGAAAACCTAAAGTATATACATACATAGTATCTATTGATGCCAAACGACCGAAATATTTCTAAATACCCCCGACTTACTAATTAGTATATATTTTCGAAAGTCCCCTTGGCAGTTCCTTTAATGACAAGGTATGCCCATACACATTCTTTGGCATGCAAACAGTGTGTGCATGCTCTTCAAGGGATGTTGCCCAAGTTGTAGATTCCTTCTGATCGCCTATACTCGTACTATATATCTAATCAATTCTTACATTTCCAATATTTTTTGAGTTCATAATTGACCAGAAGGATATAAAAACTGAAAAAAAAAAATAACTTAAAGACGGACGGCATAAGCAAAGCGCCGTAAAAAGCCCACCGGGCAGCAAGGATAATTAACTGAAATTCTGGTATCTTCGGCTGTGCCGATGACTAAGCCGCCGGTTGGTTGATTTGTGGTCACGGAACATATTTTCTGACAGCACATCTGCATTTTTGCACAGTGAACACAAAAAGGTCCAGATGATAAATATTGCGTTTTTATTTTTATTTTGTACATATTCTTTAATTAACAGTGGTGGCCGTCAATTGGGGACTGCCAAAGCAAAATTATTCAAAAGTTGTCAGTTTATAAAAGACTAAATTGTGTTACAAGTTTTATTGAAAATGGCTGAATTCCAAAACGTCAAAAAAATGCACATCATGGCTACACACTGCTTTGGTGGTGGAAAATATTGCTGCTTTGACACTGTTATGCATTCATGATGTTTTTTTTTTTTTATTTTAAAACGATACTTTTGTTAATTGGCAACAATTACATGGCAATAATTCCACTAAATTAAAAGCTACAATTTTTTAAGTATAATTCGTTAAATAAGTTCCAACAACTTCCATTTCCGAATCAGAAAAGAAAACTATTTGCGCAGCTAATTCATTCATGATGCGTTTTGAAACGTGATGCTTTGCAACGTTGTTTTTGTTTGTATTTTGAAACGTTTGACGTGCCAAGCCGCCATAATAATGCTTTTACATCAGACTGTGAGTTGAAAGTTGCAATTACAACAGGCATTCGGATAGCCAACAACATTTTGCATAGCTAAAGTTAACTTCCATTGACAGCTCACCGACCTTCGAATGCGAACGAAAGAATACTCGTCAATTTTGACATTTCATTCACAGCAACCTTACTTATCATATAAGAGCTCTGACCAACCGACTAACTGTCGCGAATGTTTTGGTCGCGCGAATGTGGATTACTACCTACTTGTGTGGAATGTGAATAAAATTTGACAGTTCGCAAGAAGCATTCGCCTATTCGCGTAAAAATCAGCGAATTATTGATTTTTTCACAAAAACTAATTGGAATTCAACTTTTTTATATCGATTGATAGATAAATTAAGCTTTGGGGATCAATACCCAGACAAGACCTAAAATTTCTTTCACAGTGTCTGATATATGTATGTACACATCCGACAGTGAAACTGTCATATAAAAGTTTCTCAGATAAAAATTGCCCTTCGAACACGGCCCTAAAGAGTACGTCTCTTCCCTTCGTGTAACAAATATAACACGCACAACACGAATGGTTGTGAGAAGCTGGACCTGTTGCGCCAAAAATTTGTATTTTTTTGTTTTTTTGTAGTAAAAATTCCATTAGAAGTTATCTTTTTTAAAAATGGTCGTCATATGTCATATACTCCTCATATACTAATTCTAAGACCAATCGGAAGTAAAAAAATTAGGAAGGATATACAGTTTTGGCTTAACATTACTACCGAACTAGCCCACTGAAGGATCAAAGCTTATGTAACACCCGTAAGGTTACAGCACTTGGCATCCTACAAATTTGAAAACTTAAACTCCTTTAGGCAAGGCACCCATTTAGCCGGTGCTCTTCGAACTGACTTATGTCCTGTAATTAAGCGTAATGGTCAGGTGTCACAAACGCAATCAATCAAAACGCAATACACTTCTACGTACTAATTGTGACCCGAAAAAAAAAAATGGCAATTAAGTTACCTCACATGAAAAGTAGTAGTATCCCTAATAAATAGGCTTTACGCATGCAACCATCGCGAATGTAAATTAATTGAAATTACACACCGTGCGGCGAACAAAAAAAAAAATTAAAAACTTCAAATTGATTTGCAGAGGCGCGCGCGAAAACCACTCTGAACGCTGAACGCTGAGCGCTGAACTCCTCCTAAAGCGCACATAATTAATGGCAGTTACTTATTTTTATGACAATTGAAATTGCTGCACCGCTGCACGGATGTCAGTCTGGGGTATAGTGGGTTACGTGCTGCACTCGATGCATCCGCAAGTGCCTATCAATGTATCGTCAACAATTTGGCGGTGTGGTGCACATCGAACACGTGTCTGGCAGTGAGGTGGAAACGGAGCGCAAGGTGTTTACCATGAAAAAATTCGTGGAATTCGCAAAGGAGGGGAGGCGGACTAAAGCGCAAGCAGGAGGGCAGCCAAATGCACTCCGTTTTGCAGAACAATGATTAGTGAACCTGTCGGGGGACATTAATTGCTACCAGAATTGGATTGAGAGTGTACCAGGAGGCAGAACTACATTTTTATCGCTGAATGATCGATTGCGAGTGCTAAAAGTGTGGCAGAGTGTGCTTAGGTTTGGGTTGGCTGTGACTGCCCTAGAGGGCTGTTTGCAGGGTGCACCAGTGCCGATGGTATTCGTTGAAACAAAAAGCAATAATTGTCACATTTAACCTGTCACTGGGTGAATAAAAGGTTTTTTTTCTTTCTTTCGATGAATGGATGGGAAGGACTGAAAATTCCAGAACAGTAGTGGCCGTAAAAATTGATCGAGTTGGGTTAAGTTAATGAGTTTCTGAATGTAGCAATTGTTGGTTTCGATTTATTGATCGGTTTAATGGCCTGTGCGGCTTTTGCGAGTTGCGTGCACCCAGTGGTTTGATTTTAGAGACTTTTTGATGAAAATGTCCAATGACAGATGTGTCATTAAGGTCCACTTACATGGTGACTCTCTGCTCATTTGTCAAATTTAGGTTTGTGATAGCAGAATTGCGTATGATGTCCACGTATTTCAAAGCCAGTTATACGCATTATCTTGCCAATTCGACACAAAAGTTATGGAATTTGGAGACAGATTGTAAATATTTATATTACTGTAAAAAGATCTATGCCTCTATGCATTATATCTTCTGTGGAAAGGGTACCTTACTTTCTTACTTAGATGGCGCTACAGTTCGGGGAGAACCTGGGCCTCAACCAACAAACCTCTTTAGTTAACCTGGTCCTTAGCTAACTACCTCCAGTTGCGCACTCCAAGTCGGTTGAGGTCCCTGTCTACTTGTGCGCGCCACCAAAGGTAAGGTCTTCCTCTACTGGGTTGTCACTCCAGGTATGATTCCAAGACTGTAGGAGCCGTAGCACTGGTGTTCATTTGCTCTACATGTCCTAGCCATCTGATGCACAGTTTTTTTTTATCAGGTTGATGTCGCTGTACAGCTCGTGTAGTTCGTCATTGAGTTTCCTTCTGCAAAGTCAGTCAATGCAAAGGGGATCATAAATTTTACGAAGAATTTTATTCTCAAAGCGCCTAAGGATATCTTCATCTGCTTTAGACAGAGTCCAAGCTTCAGTGCCATAAAGGAGGACTGGGATGATCAAGGTCTTACACAAAATCTCCTTAGTTCTTCGGGATAAAGCTCTACTACTCAATTGCCTTCTCAGCCCAAAAAAATGGCGGTTGCCAAGAGTTATTCTCCGTTTAATTTCTACTGAGGTTTTGTTGTCAGAGTATATAGCAGAGCCGAGTGAAACAAAGTCCCTTACGACCTCAAAGTTATAGCTGTCTTGTGACGATTGTGACGTTCTGTCCAATTCCTCGATGTTATTAACAGGTCCCTTCTTGTTGACAACATATCCTTGGTTTTGTCCTCGATTACCCATTTTGGCAGCTTCCATAGCCCGCTGAGTTCTACCAATTATGTCAATATCGTCGGCGAACGCTAGTAATTGCACAGACTTTTAAAGGATTATGCCTCCGGTGATGGCTTGTGAGTTTCCCACAATTCTTCTAAGTACGATGTTAAAAAAACTCACATGACAGATCGTCACTTGTCTAAATCCTTTTTTGACAAAGGTCTCAGTGCGATCGTTACCGACCTTGATAAAACAGCAAGAATTCTCCATCGTCATTCTGCACAATCTGACAAGTTTGACAGGGATGTCAAAACTAGACATGGTTTTGTATATCTTGTACCCGATGTTGAGGAGACTTTTACCTCTGTAGTTGGGACAATTGAGGGGGTCTCCTTTCTTGTGGATTAGGCAAACGATGATGAGTTTCCATTCATAAGCCATACACTCGTTTGACCAAATCTTGGAAACGAGTTGGTGTATGCTATCTACCAGCTCATTTCCATCTGCTTTGAACAGTTCGACTTGTAGGCTGTTAGGTCCAGCAGCTTCGTTGGATTTGAGCTTGGATATTGCTATCCTTACTTCGTTTTGGATAGGTGGACGTCATATGCTGTAAAACTGCACGATTTTGTTGACCACTGGATGTTGACTCTGTGAAATATAACCTGGAAACGATTGTCAATACATATTAAGTGTTTCTCGAGCAGTGAAAGAGATCACATTGTCCTACTGGAACCAAATGTTGTCACAAAAACTTGGTTATCGAGAAGCGGTAATAAATACCATTGTATCTATCTGACAATCTATGGGATATTTAACATGTCTAAGGTCTAACACTTGGTTATTTGTACATTCTTTATGAAACAAAATTTTGCAGTGCTACGTCTGCAAGCTGTACATACTTCAACTAACATCAAACACTTCCTCCTACACGAACCGATTCAACAAATCATGTTTATCCGCATCCCCTCCCACCGTAGCCATAGCCATCCAAAAATAAAGCAATTACATCGTAAAACGAAAACTTAATCAGCTCATTAGTCTAAATTCCATGCCTCATCCAATCAATCGAGCCATTTTGTTACTTCAATTAAACAGGAACACACCAGCCCAACACATGTAGATGACATTTCCCCCACTTGGCTCGTAAAAAAGAAATGCATCGTCCACACCACTCTCCAATCACCCGAAACATCCGGCATGAGATATGATTCCACCATAAATCTGTCCCCTCTGCGTGCAGCGACTAAAATCCGTTTGACACCGACAAGAGGCATGCATGCAAACGGGAACAAAGTGTCGGTCGGCCATTTCAATCCAGCTACATACAACTACCCGACCAAAAAAATCTAATTTCCAAGTCCAAAAATAAGAAACCATTTCCTCTGTGTAGTTGCTCCTGATGGCACTTCTATGGTCGGTACGGTTCCGTGCCGGTTTGTGTCCTCCATTACCGTTCGACTAATTTCGATATATTCGTTAGCGTGAGCGAGCGCACTTTGCTATTTCTGACAGTAGCCACGCCACAAAATCGGCGCTTTTTTTCCCCCGGCGCTGCGACGACGACGCATTTGTCGCATTCATTGGTCCGAGATTTCGTTGCGAGGATGGCGCATCGGTGGCGACGATAATGCATATCTATCTTCGGAACATAGCATTTGGGTCCGTGTACCGTACACGACATCGGTCGGAAATTTGTCACTTTTCTGGATGGAAGCGCATTCTAAACCACCAGCCCACCACCAAAAACAAAAAAAATTCATCGTCTGTCATGTTCCAAAAGTTCAGTTCAGATTTTTCCTTTTTGTTGCATCGCGGTCCTCATGCTGTGTTGTTAGTTTCTTTTTTGGTAGCCATGCCCGACGATGGTTTTTGTTTTTTTTTTTTGGTAGAAACCGTTGAGTGCGCCGAGAAAACATGCGGGTGCCTTCCGTTTCGTGTGTTGAAAGCATTGCGGTTCAGATTATAGGCTAATGGGCTAATAAGACATCTGCTGCGACTGTCAAAATTTTGCTATTTTTGTTGGTATTTCGTTTTTGTTTTTCTGCTGACAGATTTTCTTCTCGTGTTCGAAACGGGATGAGGTTAAAATTCTCTTATTTTGGGGAGACTTACTTGAGAGCGATGAAAGAGGAGGACATTTTTTTTTTCTTTTGGTTTTTATGATTATGATGTTTGTTTTGGTTTAATGGCTTCCTACGGGGATCGAAGGCCAAACGGGGAAATTGATTTACTTATAATTAAGTGTTTAATGTGCGTGATGTTTTTTATGTCGCTTATTTGTCTGGTTTTTAATTAATTTTTTTTTTTATCTTATTTTTATATTTATAAGCCGCCACATGACATGCGAGTGTAATTTAGAAGCTTAATAAAAATTCTTATAACTCTGAACGTGGGGCCATTATGAATGAAAGTTTGACAGATGACAGATGATAAAAAAAAAAAAGTTTTGAAATTTCATGAAGATTTAGTATTAGTAGAACATTTTCTATTTATTTCTATTTATCGATGATATCGGGTACAGGACAATGAGATGGAGCACGAAAAAGAATATCATTTTCATAATATAAACAGATTTGACACATCGTTTTTTTGAGAACATACTACGAGTATTATAGGCATACTTATAGGTATACTTGAAGCTAAGGTAATGTTGTAGACGCCGGGGAACACCCTGGATAGATTAACTAAAGATGGGTCATTATTCCGAATTCAGAAAGCTAATGATCTTGGAGAAGAAGGCAAGGTGGTTTAGTTTTCAAGGCATATATCGTTTCGTAAGATCAGATATTCCTCCCAGTGGTCCCAGAGTTTTTGATGAATGAATTCCATATTATCTAGAAGAGTTAAGTCCACCACACGCAATCTAAAAGTCAGCCAATTTAAGCTTTACTTTCCTCCATGCAATCCTTACTTAAATTCGACGATTGAGCTACATCCAAGTGAGGTATTCTCCTCTTTGAGTCCTAATGCGAGTCGCGAATATCGTGAAAAATCTACGAATGCCCTGGTAATGATTGACTTGCTCATATATTCTTTGCCTGAAAAGTCAAAGTCATTTTCATACACAAAGCGGATAAACCCTCACGAACTAGCCCAAAAGACTTTATCCCGATTAGCCTTACCTCGTTCCTACTTAAGACATTTGAAATTAATATTAATTAAATGAAATTAATAGATTAACACATTCGCTGCAAACTAGCCCAACACGTCTATACTAAAGGCCGATCTGTTGAAACAGTCCTGCATGAGGAGGTGACAAGAATCAAAATCCACTTCACCACATTCACACTAGTGGCCTTTCTGGATATGAAAGGAGGAGCATACAACAATATAAAATCTGAATCTATACGACTAGCACTGGACCAACAAAACATAGACACAGCAAACTCAGACTGGATTGAATACATGTTCAACTCACACACATCAACTCAGAACTGATTGCCAAGTACATGCACTGGCCTCTAGAGGCACCCCGCAAAGTGGGGTTCTATCCCCTCTACTATGGATACCAGTCGCGAACGGAATCTTAAAGAAATTAGTACAAAATGAGGTCAAAATTGTAGCATATGCGGATGATGTCTTCATAATGGTGGCAGGTATGTTCATACCCACCATCACCGAAATACTTCAATCCGCCCTCAATACCCTTCACAAATGGGCGGAAAGATGTGGAGTAAACGTTAACCCCTTGAAAATAGAGGTGATCCTCTTCACTAACAAGAGAACAATCCCACAGATCGGGCACACTCATCCAAATTTCAGATAAGGCGAGATACTTGGGTTGAATACTCGATCGTAAGGTGACTTGGAAAAAATATACGTCAGAAAGGATAAAGAAAGGTAAAGCCATAGCCTTCTAAACATGCATCAAAATCTTTGCTAAAAAATTGGAGTCAAGACCAACCATCATCCACTGGATGTATATACATCATCGTCAGACTCATTCTATCCTATGGGTGCCTAGTCTGGTGGCCCGCAGCAGGTAAGACCACGCATCTCAGACTACTGACCAAGATACAAAGATAGGCAACGACATCAGAACCTCGCCGATTGTAGTCCTTGAAACCATCCTATCACTAATTCCGTTCGACCTACATCTAAAGGGAATGAAATAGCTGCAAAGAGTGCACTTCCCTTGAAGCAATCCAACCTTTAAAAAGAAGGCGGCACGGGCCACCGCACTATTGGGAGATGGGCACACTTGGCTCATGACCCCATGACTTCAGCCTAATTGTTAAAACAATATTGTCCTCAAGTCAGGATTGGATTAATGGTAGGGCCATCAACCCGAATAACTACTCGATTTTCATTGACGGGTTTATAAACTGACGAATGAGTGGATACATCGGCAGCCAGGATACAGTGGCATTCAGGGAAGCTAACGGGCGGACAATTTAGCAAAAAAGGGGTCCGAAAAAGACCTGACAATGGTTGTTACCTCCGTTCTACTGCCCCTAGCTCTTGTTAAATCCAATATAGAGCAAACCTTCCCGAAACTAGCTAATAAGAAATGACATGGCAATGCCAAAGCTGCTTAACAGACCCAACTTAGTACTCTTCACGGGGATTATAACCTCCTGGCGGTCCACCGAGGAGAATGCGACTATACACTGATGATCTCTGCCCCGGCTGTGGACATCTCACTTCCTAAGCGAATGTCCAAGCCTGTGCAGAACTAGGAACATGACACTCTCTGAATACCACTTCGAAGATCTGGGCGTCCTGTCAGGAAAGCCATATTGATCATTCTGAAATTTTTAACAAAATGGGGTTATTTTAGGGAGGCCGTTTAGCTATACCAAAGGTACAGACTAACTTTTGCCTTTGTTTTAGGTTATCCACGATAGGTGTTCATAATGGATCCAATGGACCCCTTATACTTAACTAACTACCTACCTACCTACCTACCTACATAATGACATCCTCGTCGAAGTTACTTCTTGCGATGACTGATATCTTAAAGGGTACCTTGAGAACTGAGGCTTTTGACCACCAAAATACAAATCTTCCCGTCTACACTGCTTAACAACCAAAAACTTGGGTTCTTAGTTAATTGCCCAAAAAGTTAGTTAGCAATTTAGCAGCATCTTATGAACTGACTCTGATCCTAAATCAATAGGGTAGAGTCCTAACAATTCATTGGATGATGCTTGGAGGTAGATGATTTCATTATGATGGCTTTCATTTGCTACTCTGGATACCGACAGTCTCGTTATTATGAATCACAAGAATTTTAGCGGCTTAGGGTTTGATGGACTCTATTGTCTTATCCTGATCTGTGTAAGTCGCTTAGATAAAGTACTCTTCGACGACAGCTTTTAAGGCGCATCATCTTTTTTCCTTGCATTCAGAGAAAAGCTCTTAGTGTCTCATATGCGCCTCAGTATCCTGTCTGATGCATTATTCAGTTTATATGGCTCGAGGTGGACTCCAAAATTTACTGTCTATTCGTCTAACTTTCTGACATTTTAGAGACTTGCTACAGTACATAAAATTTTTAACCGCTGTAGCCTAAGTATGTACATGTGCTCCATCTAAATCTTAAATACGTATTTCTTAGTATTCTGGTTCGGACAAATTCTATATACATACGCGTAGTACCCGTCCAAATTCCTTTAAAAAAAAAAAAACGTATGAGAACAATTCAAAAATGAGACCAGCCCAATTAGTTTCTTGTGTCACAATAATATAACAAATTCCAGAAACGAAAAACAAAAAAATCCAAATACAGAAAACCACATTCAACATCCGCAAACATCCCCACATAGAGAAAAACAAAAATTTATTGAAGACAAATGGCTGCTGCAGCCTCCACTCTACCGTGTGTTCATTCACATCGTACAGATACAAATATGTACCCAAATACCATCCCGATTCGAAACGTAATTATGTGTTAAATAAATTAATTCCACTCAGCCGAAAAATTAATAGCATAGATCAACCTATGGGATTCTATAATTCACCCAAGGGTGACATTTTCTACCCGTCGCCAGCAATGCCACACCACATATTTTAGGTGTCCACCATATCGCCTCCCACTCCCTTTCGGCTAAAGGTGCGCACAAAAAATAAAGCAACACAAACCTAAAAGTCAGGAATAAAGTTTCCTGTCAACGGACCTGACGAAAGTTCCCCCATAAATTTATCCCCACGCTGAATGCTCTCAGAGAAAACGCTCAGTTCAACGCAACGACAAAGAACAAAAGTATCTATCGCGCAGAGTATAGGGAAGATTTGTCAAAACAATCTTTAGGCATATCGGCGCGTATCCGACAAGCATCCCATCCGGACCGGACAAATTATATCTTCCAATTTTTTTGTCGTTTTGTTTTCTAAGATCCGTCGACATGGAACTATTAAAAGTTAACATACGATACATATATTTAATTGGAGGTGAAAACCGAACACTATTCGAGATTTGAACCCCGTGCCCCCGGCCGGCACCATTGTGAAGCACGATTTTCTGATTTTCTGACGCCGCCGCCAGCTGTTGGTTTGGATTGAGGCGGGGGATGCGCTATTAATTTCTCAGTTCTTCCTTTCATTCTATTTTAATTGTGGTGAACATTTTTAAGATTTTGAAATGAAAACTCAAAATTTATCGCTTCACGCTAAATTTGAAATTTTTCTTATAAGAAAAAAAAATCGAAAAAAAAATCATTAGTAGTTGTTTAGTTTGTTCTCCGCTCGACGGAACATGAAGTTTTTATTTATGTTTTTGAAAATTGTTTATGTTTTTGGAAAATATATTTTCGCTTCTGTTGCAAATATGTCAAAATTATTATAAAAAAATATTTCATTGTCTCTCTCGCGGGATCGGATGTGTGTTGTGTGATTTTATTTATAGGGAATTTATGGACGATTTATCGCAGTTTATTTATAAACACATTCGGTAGTCATAATGTGTGCTAAATTATGACTGAACATTTATTATGTATAATAAAATAGACAAGGGGTTGATTAGGGATCACGGTGGATTATCGTTTTGTTTTTTTAATACTTTTAAGTTTTTTTTTTTGTTTTCATGGTTAAAAATATTTTTTTTTTAAATAATTTGATAGAAGACATTCTTGGAGATTTTTTAATTGAGGTATTATGTCCTAGATTATAGCAGGACTTTGTTGATTAGTTGACATTTAGTGGAATTTCAAAGAGAACAAACGAATTGGTTTCGGTGCGCGTTTCTTCATAAATATTTGTTCTGGTATTTTCACAGAACGATTAGTTTAATATTGTGCGTGAAATGGTTTATTTTAATCTGCAAAAGGATAGTTACTTCTGAACTTTTGTGAAGGTATATACAGCTTCGAGAGATGGTTTGTAATAGAAGGAATTCGGTACTAGAACAGACCTATTTGAAATATAGTTGTATTTTATAATAAATATACAGTTCTGGTCAAAAAAATCCTAAAAACTCTTGAACCACAAAAAAAGTAAGACTAAAAGATTTTTTCTTAGTTTTTTAGACCAAACGCTCTGGCATCCGCGGTTGCTTGATCCTTAAAACAGAGGTTCGATCTTCTTTGTCTTCGCGAACCTGGGGGCTCTTCGAAGATCCTCTTTACTGAAACATTATTGTCCATTCGCTCCATGTGGCCGAGCCAGTGTAGTCGACATTTTCTGGCTTTTTGGACTACATCCAGATCTTGGTAGGTACAGCTCATAGAGTTCGCGGTTGTATCTTCTCCTCCATTTGCCCTCCTCGCCTACGGGACCGAATTTGAAACGATTTTTGTCTCGAAAATGTGTAATATCTGCTCGGCTTTCCTGCTTACCATTCAGCACTCGACTCCATATAGCAGAACTGGTAGGATTAACAGCAATTTCCTGGGATAAGTCTTCGTTGAATCTACACTTAGGTGTCATTGGTGGAGTTACTTAACCACTTCGAAGTTACTGTTGCCAACAATGAGGTTTTATCCTACGACAGATGGACAGATGCTTCTTTGTTTGTCGACAACATGTACTTCGCTTATTCTTCAATTGCCGCAAAAGCCTCTAAGACGGCACGCTGGGAACGAACGATGATGTCAATGTCGTCTGCGTATCCCAGCAGCTGGACAGATTTGTTAAAGATAGTGCCTTTCGTGTTAAAAACTGCCCACACTATCTATTCCAGCACAAGACTGAAGAAGTCGCATTATGGTGTACCTCCTTACCAAAATCCGGTACATTTTGGAATATCTCAGAGGAACTATTTCGAAATTACACGTTACACTGCGTATTTTTTAGCGTCACGCTGCACAGCTGGATCATTTTAGCCAGGATCCCGAATTCGGCCATCGCCTTGCAGAGGCGATGAATGCTATCATTTGCAGCATTGAAGTCGATAAAGAGATGGTGAGTCTCGACTTGAAATACGTTGGTCTCTTCAAGGATTTACCTTAGTGTGAAAAATTGGTTGATCGTTGATTTGCCGGGCCGGAAGCCACAACTGACACTCACTTAGACATTCATATATTATTTTGGATAGGATCTTATATGCGACATTAAGTGGACATATGTCTCGATAGTTTTTACAAAGCATAGGATCGTCTTTCTTGAAGATGGGGTATATAGAGCTGATAGTTCAGTCATCGGGCATGGCTTCATCCACCCATACTGGGTTGATGATTTGGTGCATGCACCCTACCAAAGCATCACCACCATGTTTGAAAAGCTCTGCTGGTAGACCATCAGAGTCGGCGGCCTTGTTGTTCTTCAGCTTTTTGATAGCTGAGCCGACGTAATCAAAACTGAGAGGGGAGATGGCTTCTTCATTGACTGGATGCGGGTTCTCTTCTTGTCATATCACTCTCTCTTCCTGATGTACATTCAGTAGTTACTGGAAGTGCTGCTTAAACACATCTGCTATTCCTTGTGCATCGGTGACTAGGTTTTTTTTTTACTGTTTCGAAGAGCCTGCGTTCCGCTCTTAAAGCCAGCTGCCAGTTGCTTGTCTTTCCTATCCTTGAGCTGCAGGACTGCGAGAGCTCTTTTTCTTACGCAGGATCTTATTCTCCTCCTTTCTTCTGGCTTGATACTCTCCTCTCGCATGATTTGCGCGTCAGCGCTTGTATGTTTGCATTCTGTGTCTGTGTTCCAGCATACCAAGGGCACTTTTTGGGTGTTGGCTGGTAGCCTATGGTGCTCTCTGCAAACCAGTTGATAATATCGGGATACTGGTTTCACAGATTGTTGGCGTTTGTGGATAATGGATGCACAGCGGAGATTCTCTCGCTCAGGCTTTTCTAAGGATTCCAACGTTGAATTTCATTTTATGAGCAGTTTGGAGCTTCTCTCCTGGACAGTCAAGCTCTGAATTTGGCTGCAACAATAAAATGGTTGATGCCCTTCTTGGTGCTACCCAAAAACTTGAATCTGTCCTCACGCGGTACAAAACAGATATGCGTGGGGACAGATTCAAATTTGTGAGTAGCACCAGGAAGGGCATACGGTTTCAACAATGCCTGCGCGCCATCTTGGACGGATTTTTGCAACGCATTTGAGCTGCCTCTAGCGCATTCCCAGAAAGCTCGATTGCTCCTCAACTGTTCTGTGCCACGTTTTGCTAGGACGTCCCGCTGATTTGCCTGCTTGACTGAGTGGATTCTACTACATAGCGGATTTCGTTGTAGCCTGTGTAGTTATGTCTATAGGTTCTTGGCTCATTCTCTGATAAAGTTGTTCGTTCGAGTACGATTACGCCAAAAACTTGTCAAGATGATTCTTAGACGTTTATTTACGAAGGTTTGCAGCTTGCGTGCGGTAGTGTTTTCCACCTTCCAAGTACTGCATCCATAAAGCAGTACTAATTCTACGTTAAATCGGAACAGTCGCCATTTGGTCCTTAAGCTAATAACATTGCTTCTCCAGATTTGGGATAGCATTCCGAACAAAGCTTTAGCTTTCCCGATTCTGCTGCGAACATCCAGTTTGGTGTCATCATGGCTAGCCGAGACCACACTTCCCAGATATAGAAAGTCGTTCACTTTTTCGACCACCTGTCCAGCAATGTTGAGTTGAGCGCTGGTGTTCGAAGTGCTTAGGGCTTTCGTTTTGACTGTGTAAGCCCCTATTTTTTTTTTTTGCCACAGCTTCTAGATTGTGGCTCCATCATCCGATATGAAAGTAGACGAACAGCGTAGTCAAGGTGTTTAAGCTAAGATGTCATGGTCGAATGAATTCCGTAGTTATCTTCTGTCAATATTGTACAAAGTACACAACTGATAACCACCAAGAACAATAGTGGTGACAGTATGTACCCCTGACGTACTCCACTTTGGACTTCAAAATCCTCAGATATCTTACCATTATGTAAAACGGGACACTTACGATGGATATTCGTTGCGGAGAAATTTTCCGATATTTCGTGGTGTAGATACATTAGTAGATACGCGTTGGAAATCTCGGTACGAAAACGGATACCACGAAGGTATCAGGCGTTGCGATCAGAATTTTCTTACGATTCGTAACTTTTTCGAAACGAAATCCATGATGGGGATGAAGATATACGACATATATCTACACACTTCTATTTGCGAGATCGTTTTTAGGAATCTGTCCGCAACTCTTGCAAATTGTAGAGTAAATGATGATGCCATATCTACGGCACAATTTGAGGAAATGAACCTTTTTGTCATAAACTTGATGCGCTAACTTTAAAAAGAGTTCGAAGGTCCAATTACTTGACATGGTCTTGGTTTCGTCTTGAAGCTCAAAATCGCTGAAATTTTCTCTATAGTTCCCTCTTGTCTACTCTTCATGTAATCATAATCAAAATGACCATCAGTTTGATTTAGAAAATCAGAGTTTTAAGTGCAGTAGTATTCTTAAGGCTAATCTTTATCAGAAGATCCTTAATGCCTTGATTCTGAAACCCATTCCTACATGTGTATCAGAAATTTTCTAAAAATTCATCCTGGCGCTAGCAATTTAATCATTAATTTACCGTTCCTCATACTCAAAAAGACCCTACACTCACAATCGCCTTACAACTCCGCCCTCTATAACCACAAGCCATTCATTTGATCCTTTTGTTAGCATTACTCATCCTTGAAGGGATAGTATACATACATACGTATGTATAACAAACGCACAGCAATAATCCTGACTTTCTCAAGGCAAACACAAGTAAGAAAATATCGTCGCACAATTTTGATTTATTACTCCTTAAGAGTTTGTTCGTCCTTTCTTGGTTATTCGCCTTCTTCGTCTTCCTATCGTCTGCCTTTGTTTTGTTGCAATTACTTTAACAATCGTTCAGTTGTTTTTCGTTTGTGACCTCTCCCTTCCATCCATACTCGTAGTCCGTTGGTGCAATTACAAGGAGGAAACTTTCCAAAACAAAAACCCTATTCGTATGCCATCACCATAACCATCACCATCACCACCACCTACTGTGAGTGTGGCGCCAGGAAGTTTCATCGACTTTTCTGGCCAGACATTGACTCACATACATAAAACCCAGAGTACTCGCTCAATTTGCAATTGCATTGCGCCTTTTGTCCTTTTTTTTTTTTTTGTGTTTTGTTCCTTGACTTTGTTTTCGTTTCTATCGATTTGTTGCACAGGTAACGTTCAGGACATGTGTTTAACGGGGTTGCTGTGGTAACATACCTGCCAAGAAAGCGCATTACTCACTACGGAAATTCTTGTGTAGTAATACATTTTTTTTTTTCATTTTCCTGCCAAAAAGGATTCATTGTTTCGAGGGCAAATGGCAAACATGAGTACTAATAGGGCGCGCTGTGCATTGAATCACTCGACGAAAACAATTGAAACAAAGGACAGTTTATGTACTAGAGAGCAAATACGAGTTTGTCCTTTTTCCTGTTGGTATTTTGTTTTTTTTTTTTTTGTATATCCTTCTCTGTAATTCGTTAAATTCGATTTTCATTCTCAATCTCATTTCCTTTTTTTTTTTTTTGGAGAGTTTAGGGAAACAATGCGAAATATTTCTGCGGCTCTACAAGGAATCCTTGACCCAGGAAATGTGTTTCATTTCTGGTGTCGCTGTTGGCAACCTTCAAGATATCTGTGTGTGTGTTTGTGTGCATGTGGGTGAAAGGAGATGATATCATGTGCACGTTGTCACTATCAAATGAAATGGACACGGAGCTACTATGGAGTGAGTACGGAAAACAATTAACAATGAACCAGATGACAGATTTAGATTAGTGCCAGATCCATAGTACAGGAGGAAGGAGGAACAACATGTGTGCTGACTTTGGTCGTCTGCACCATTTTAGGTGTGTGTGTGTGTGTATGTGTGTGACTGGCATGACAAATGACTTTAAGCACTTGCTGTAGCAGAAGTGTCCTTCGAAGTTGACGTGCAAAAATGTCGACCATTTCATATAGTGTTGATGGAAAAGGAAGAAGACTTGAAGACACACAAGGCGGGTCAGTTGGCTTTTCTGTTCTGTTGCGAGAGATCGTAAATTATGAAGCTATGACATTGCAAAATTATCTGGCTACTAAATTGGAAAGTAATTACCAAAATGAAATGAAGCGTATATACATACATATGTATGTAAATAGGAAGACAGTAAGCAGATGTTGATATGATGCTGAGAAATAAAATATGTGAATCGCCTTCTGTTGTTAACATCACGTTGACAGGTTTTGAATCATAAGTGGATTCTGACAAGAAGTTGGATTTGTCATTTAGGAAAATTGAAGCAGGCTTACAGAAAAATTATATTCAATGGACATATGTATGTACATATGTATGCCAGCCAGGGTTATCGATGTTCCACCATTCTACGTTCAGAAAATCCAAGGTAGTTCACTTTATAGAATACGTCGCCGAAAGTGAGATCTTACTTTATTGTGGTGTCTCTACGGGCTCAATTCAGAATTGCTTCGGGCCCGCTCTACCTATTAGAATCTTTGAATAATCAGTCCTTGAAAAATTACTTGTAAACTTTTTATCGGCCTGTCTAGTATGTATTGCACGAGTTGGGCAGGGATATCTATGTATGTAGGCGTAGCTTTTTATAGCTGGTTTCTGTAAAAGGTATCATACAAATCATAAAATCGACAGATGGGTTCTGAGAATCGTATTAATGACCAATTAAATTTTTTAGAAAAGGTTTTAGACGTTGAAACTATACGATATTCTTTCTTCAGAGTCATTCCAATGATACCAAACCTTTTGAGATCTACCTTTTTCCTTTTGAGAAGTCGATGTCCTTCTTCTAGAGGAGTGCTCAGAAGTTTCGTTCTGGTTCAAAAAATCGGAAGTTCATTTTATGTGGATCACATCCATTTGGTGGACGATTTTTGGATCGGGATATAGCCCGGCCTTCTTGTGAATATTGAAACTGTGTGAATGGTACAATAATAGAAGTCGATGTCCTTCCTTCTAGCTTATCATGTAGAGCTCAGAAGTTTCATTCTGGTGATCTACATTCAGAAAATCGGAAGTTTATCTTATGTCACGTCAAGAAAAACAATAAGGTGGGCCTTATTTGGGTCACTTACCGTACTCCTTTTGAAGAACTGCAGTTTATCTAGATGTGCCTGCGCAAGCTTAAGTGTCTAGCTCCTCATCTTGTATTTGCTTCTAGTATAGGTTTATTTTCCGCTTCGTGCTAAAGTGTGCCCTGAGTGTGCAGCGATTGGACAGCACCGGGTTCAAAGTTGACCCAAGCCTTGGCAATTCAATAAAATTGTTATTATCTAAGGGGTCCTTATAGCCACGAATCTAGCCGAGTCCTGCATTATACTGTGCTCCAAAAAGCCTAAGTTCGATAAATCCTAACAAGGTTAACTATTGCAGGTGATATTACTTTTATCATGTTGCTTGACTGGCAGTGGAAAGGTGATATCCTTTCGGTGTATTAACCGGAACCCAGTCTTAACGACAACTATTGTAATTGCTAGGATATTCGCTAAAACAATGGTTTGCCTGTCTTGGATATGCCCTGTCATTTCTCTTTAAGAGGCCAATGCCTTCGAAATAGTTTTACAAAGTCTAGGCTCGGACTCACACTAAAAAAATAAATCAGATTGAGGACAGTGTTGAATCCTACCGTTGGTGTAGTTCTAGGCTATGTTAGACGAAAAGGAATGATTGCAATTGTGATACCTTTAAGTCGAACCCTCCGGTATTAGTAATCGAATGATGTTCTTACGAAGGAGATTGAACTGTGGACCTTACGATACATAACACAAATAAACTGCAGGTCCTACCTAAAGAAAAAGTATGCACGCTGTGTTCTCCTGTTAATGTGCTTTTGGGATAGTTCCACATACAATACTACAAATGTACTGAAAAGGCAAAGACGACCCACCCAAGAACACTGGGCGACCACAATAAGCTAGATTGGGCCTAAAACACCTTTTAACCGTTCAAGGCTCCAGGAGTAGAAAGTATCTTTTCTGATTTAATGAGAAGTACTTAGTTTGGCACTTGCTTGATCACCACCACTTTCAATATTGAAATGATTGGAGAGTAGGTAGAAACCCATCTTCTTTTTTGTCTGGTTGCACCATGGATGTGGGAAATCTTCTAAGGATGTCAAAAGCCCGTCCTAGTGGATTCATATACCTAGTCCTGACATAGAGTGTCAGACGATATGTGTATGCCTACGTACTAAACCTCACCTCAGCACATTGACTTCAAGCATGCCCCCCACTGGACTGGCGTTAGGTATTACTTTATGGGGTTGGTTAGCAAATCATGCCATACGTCTTGTGCTTCTGTTCATTTTGGAGAGTTGTTATAAAATTACAAACTGCCATCCAATTCTTTCTAACCGCAACATATAATCGAGGAGTAACGACGGACGGAACAGAGTAATTCTACGTCCCGTGAAACGTGTGCAATAAAATACTGTGTGCTCTGTACCTTCATCTTCATCTGGATATTCCGGGCAGGTTAGGGAGCTATCATCTCCAAATCGGTGGATATAATTGCGGTAACCAACGTGACCAAACAGGAACTTCGTAAGATTGTCGATATCAGTTTGTAGGTCCATCTGCCCTTTGTTGTATTTTCCGAACGAACTTGTTACATAACTGCTGATGCTGTCTTTTCCTCCATTTTCATCATCTTGATGCCACTGGCGTCGCGTCGTCGTGGTTTAGGGTTTTTCTATTTTATATCCTCAGCATCTTACATGCAAAAATGTCGATGGAAACCATTCCAGCTATAACAAAGGCGGCCTCGTCTGAGATGGTTCCAAAGTCGCTGGTTGTCCGTAGTGTGCAGAGTCTGTATGCTACCGATAGTCTCCTTTGGGTCTGTGCCTGAGCCCACATTGTCGCGGCATATAACAAAACTGAGGTCATAACTCTTGAGAGAGGAGAAACCTTCTGGCATATCCAGGTTCACCGATATTAGGCAGTATGCGCCCGAGACCAAACTGCAGTTTGTTGTTCAGCATTACTCCAAGGTATTTATCGGCGATACAGGTCCATGGGACCTTCGAATAGAAGGGGCCCACTGTTTAATGTCGTATCCGAAGGACAATTTTTGTGTTGAACAGCTTTTTCATGACAGATTTACTATCGGATGTTTGCCAGACGCTCGCGAGAGGTGGGGTCATAAAAGAAAATTTCAGGGGTTCTCTGCGGATCGAAACTCAAACCCCTCTTTCCGTAGTCCAACTCACTAACTACTTGAGCCACGGCACCCCACGGTATGGTTACCGACCTCCAATTATTCTTACTCCGCAAGGTAGTCTATGACAGAGTCCTACATAATGTTTAACAATAGCGGCCCTACGACAGATCTCTGTGGTACTCCCGTAGTGACATTGTAGTATTTTACCCCTTCATCGGTATTGTACCTCAGCCTTCTGTTGTGGAAGTAGTCCATTAAGTAATTCATCTTGGCAAGTGATCTTCTAATGAACGACCAGTTCGAGCTCCTTTCTCGTCTGCTACTGCGAGTAATTTGTTGTAGATTTTCTTTTCGAGGATCTTTCCAATGGTGTCCAATATGGTGTCCATATTGGGCGATAGGACGATGGTTTTTCTGGAGGCTTCTCTTCTTTTGATCAAATCCTGCTTTTTCCATTTTTCGGGAAAGGTTCCTTTTTCAAGGGAATTCTGCATCGTCATTATGAAGAGGTCTGGTCTCTTTTCTACAGCCGAATTATTCAAAGTCCTGTCGGGTCCGGGCGCTTTGTTGTCGCCTATCTTGCTGCATGCCTTTAGCAGTTCCTCCAAAGTAATAAGTGAAATATCCTCTGGATTCACTTCTCTTACGATATTGCACATAGTAGATGATCTTTGGGGAAAAAGATACTCCACTATGGATCTCAGCATTATTTGACATTTTATTGGAGGCGTCCTATAGCCCTTCACTTTCGTCATCACCTTTCTGTATGCCGAACTCCATGGATTAATGTCCCTTTCTTGGTGGAGACGTTTAAATCATGCAGTCTTGCTCTCCTTGACGCCTGTCTAAGGGTATCTAGAAGTTGGTGGAAATCTGCTCTCCTTCTTGTTCCAGCTTGTAGGCATTTTGCCCGAAGTGACCTTATATTTTCATTCCACCAATAATATGGTGATGCCTTCCTGCTGTTGCTTTCTAGGGTGATGTCGATAATGCGGCCTACTACAGCGTTCCGAAAAGTATTTGCCCGGCCCTTATTATCAATGATTTTCGCTAGAATCGCTATTCGCCGATCATGTAGACGTCAAGATCTGACTAGAGGCAGTTGTCTCTACAACTTTTGCTGAATAGTTTTCACCGAAACTGGCTGGCTTAAGGCCATTTTGGATAATTTTCTAGAACGGTTTACGTTTAGAACGATTACCTTTAGATCCATCTGTTTGGAGAAATCTGTATATGTATGGGTAGCCAAGTGATAAGTAGTCGTGATTTAAAGTGACAGTTTCTAAATGAATTCTCGTTTAAATTAGTCTCCATGATCCCCCCAAAGAGGATCACCAAAACGATTTTATTTTTGGTCACGACCACCATATCCCATTAAATATTTCCCTCAAGAGAAAACCATTTGTGAAAGGATTACTAGACAAGTCATCCATTTTCGAGGGGATCCATTTCCAAAAATAAACTTCAACAAATTCCGATCGTCATCCACCGTCTGTCAATGCATTGGGCATCGACATCACATCGACGTCGATCATTAACCTCCCCTCACTCCTTAAGAAAAAAAAAAAAGACATGAAGCTGTGGAATTAATTTATACCCCGATGGTAGTACACAGTGAAGTTGAGAAAAAAAAAATTGTATCTAAAACGTTCTCGTCGGAGATCACACTTAACAATTTCTTAGCTAGCGGCATACAGGAGCCCATAATATAGCAACCATCGTCGCCGCACAAACACCAACATCTCAGAAAATAAACAGAAGCATGAAGTGTTCCTCGTCAGATGGTCGTGGTCGTGGTGGTGGTGTTAGTGTTAGTGGTGGGATCCAATAGCTGGGTTGGGCGTCGAACAAGATGCTACCCCCAGGGTGGGTAACGAAATATCCAGGCGTGGGAAATCGCTCCTGGAATGCGCACACGAAGAGATAACCAAGTGATTCGATCGCGTGCTAAACCTATTTGTAGTTCGGATCCACAAAGGATGACTTTATAGCTGGACACTGGACTAATTTGTAAGGATGGCTTCTTTTTGTTTCGTTTTGAGGGTCAAATGCGATTGCCATCCGATAAATACAAAACAGTCTAATACAGGTAAATTCCGACAGATTACCCACCGATCAATGCCAGCTCTGGCAGGCCGGTTTAAAGTGCAATCCTGGAGGCTGTCACGATGACGTTGATGATGATTATGCTGCTGCTGCTGCTGCTGCTGTTTTGCAAAACCCCAATGCGGGGGATTGCGATCGATTGCCCAAAAATTAAAATGAATTAGTTTGATGTATTTCAGACGGGTGAGCCTTCTGCTCTTCGAGGCGAAGAGAAGAAGCTATTCCTTTGCAAATTGACTTGCGATGCGATGGCAATTATAAGTCCGAGTTGTTTGCCAAATGACGGATACAAGGGTTTTGCTGTGCTTTGCTATGCCAGGACTGCATTTGAGACCGGCGGAGTGTGCATGCATCACAGGGAACCATTTGCGTTGAGACATTCTACGCCTTCGGGGACGTTTTCTTGTAAAATGCAGTGGCGGCTGCCAGATTGATTGCTAAAGCAGACTTGCAACAATCGATTGATTGTGGGAATGTTTTATTTTTTTTTCGGTTTAAATTTTAGCGTGTAGACAATGAAATACAATTTGGAGGTCTTTTTTGTTTTTTTTTCTCTTCTCTGTTTGTGTGAAGTGAAAGGACCAATGAATTTGATTAACCATTTCAAGACAATTTATTATTTATTGCGCGAAGGGAATTGTTTGAGTTATTGTGGAACCTATTTTAAATGGAGAGAACGAGCATACACTTTGAAGGGGGTTGGTTGTATCATTTGTTTTATTCTAAGTGAAGCACTTGGACTTGGTTCGAACCTATAGCCTACATGGCCTTACACTGTCAGAAAATTCGCGACACTCTAGTTATCAAATGATTGTTTTGACCAAAGAAGTTTTGTCCTTCCATTGACTGAAATCTAGGAGTGGACAGTTTCAAAGTAGGAGCTGATGGTCTTAAGTAGAGAATTTCTCATCCATTAGCGCAGACTTGTAGAACTTTTCGCGTTGATAGGTATCTCAGACAAGCATCTGAGACAGGAAATGTACACAGTCTCCGATCTTTAGTAAGACGCTGGATAGAAGGTTTAGAGCTGCTCGAAGGGATGCTGAAGAGAAGGCATAAACACTGGTTTCTCAGGAGAAAAAAGAAGGAACATGCAATGCGTCAGTTTGAAGACAAATGGAGGAGGTGGTTCGAAAGTTTTACCAGAAAATAGGAAGAAGATGTCAAGTCTTTAAAGCAATAACCGAAGACTTCAAGGAAGACCAATGAAATCTAGCAGTAGACTCGGAGTCGATGAGAATATGCAGAGATTACATCAACGATGATCGAAACTCTGCTGACAGGAAGAACGAATTTTTCAGTCTAGACGATGATAATCAACACTTCCGTCTACCCGATCAGGATGAGATTCAGCTTTGCCATACCTAAGCTGAAGTCCAATCAAGCTGTTGAAGCTGATGCTTGACTGTCCAGATATTCAAAGCAGCGGGGTATGACTTAAGGTAAGGAGCATGAACCAACGTATCTTCAAATTATGTTTGGACAAAGCGTACCCGATGACTGGAATGTCAGGGTTGTTTCCCCGGTCCTCAAGAAAAGAAACCTTCTAAACTGCCCCAACTATGGGTTGGGTTGGGTGGTTTTCCCCGCTTAGCAGCGACGTACTTAGGCCAAAAGAGAGGTCCATTGTGATACCACTATGGAAAAATCGGATTACCAGCACCGAAGACCTATGTACATTGAAACTTCCCTGATGGGACAGGAGGCAAGGTAACCATTTTCAGTGTAGAACCATGTCGATGATGTGTGGTTCAATGTTTAATCGTTAAACCAGTTTGACCTAGTGACAAAGCTCCTAATCTTGCCTAAGTCTTATCTGGCTAGATCCTTCAGATCTTCGAAGAAGTATTCGCTTAAGGTTTTCCTTCTTAAGACCGATAGAGCAGGATAGGTGCACAGAAGATGTGTCATCGTTTCCTCCTCTTCCTTGTCTCTATAGTTCCTACAGAAATCGTTGAAGGGGCACCAAGTCTTCTAGTATGTCTGCCTACCAGACAGTATCCTGTGAGGGCGGCAACTATCTTTCTAAGATTTATCCTATTGCTGGAAATACATAAGTCTACTGGTTTTCCTACAATCCAGCTCTGGCTAGATTTATTTCGAAGTGAGACATGTACTGATATTGTTCCACCTACTGTCTGCCATACTCATGGGTGCGGTATCTAATTGGAATTTTATCGATTTTATAGGTGCTGGTCAAGGAGGTCCCGGTCTACACCCTCCTTAGCTAGCTCGTCCGCTCTACAATTGCCTGGAATATCCCTATGGCCTGGAACCCAGCACAGGAATACGTCGCACCTGACAGCGATCTCGTTAAGAGATCCACGGCATTGCTTTCCCAACTTGGATCGAGTTATTGGCGTTTCCAAGGTTTTCATTGCAGCTTGGCTACATATATAGAAAACAATGGCGCTGCACTGCTTCATGGACTGCTGAGACTTTGGCTTGAAAAACACTGCAGTGGTCCGGCAGTCGAGTGGCGATGCGAATGTCCTATATTTGGGAGTATACTCCCGCACATGTGCCAGACGCTGGCTTGGATCCGTCTGTTTAAATCTCTGTCACAGATTCGTTTAAAATTTCTCCCGATTCCCAAGTACTTCTGCTAGGAATCCTGGTTCTGTATTTGACATTAAAGTCCCGATAGGGGACAATGAAGTTTTACATCCGTTTAGGATGCTTGCTTGGACCATATTTCCACGAGCCAGTTGCAAGGATTCCCTACATCGTAGTGCTGCTTTAACCGCCATCAGCCTACGAAAGATATCAACAGGAAGAAGATGGAGCATAGTTTCTAGTGCAGCCAACTGTAGAGCAATAAGTTTTTTATGTGATTGTGTGAATCTTCAAAACTAATTTGATTGGTTCATATCAGTTTGGTTTTAGAATAGGAAAGTCCACTATCGACAAAATTTTTACACTACGAAAGATCTTGGAAAAAGTTTAGAAATTTTAAATCGATACCCACCACCTTTTTATGGAACCAGCGCTTAGGAGAGCATTTACAGAGACGAGCTGTACAGAGCCTTGTTTAGTACACATCTGTGCCAAACTCGTCCGGTTGTGAAGGTAACAACAGGCCTTTCCAATGCGTTTGATGTCAAAAAGGATGTAGAAAGGGCGACGCGAATTGTCCAAATCACACGCCAACATCAGAGGCACAATGTTTGAAAACTTAGTGCAACTGCTGGCATATGTCGATGATATTGACATAATCCGAAGAACACAGCGTGATGTCAGTAGTCAACAAAAAAGGACATACAAACTGTTGCCCATTGTCACAGATGGTGAGTTGAGACGAAGATACAACCATAAGCTGTAAGAATTGGTTAGTGCCATCGGCATAGTCAGAAGAATTGAAATACGACGACTAAGATGGCTAAGTCATGTAGAGCCGTAGTGTTATGTAGAGCCGGAGATATGGCACAGTGAAGACCTCGACTAAGGTGGTGCGCTCAAAGGATCTCAACCACCCAGATGTGCATAACGCAGCTGGCTAACGATCGAGCTGACTGGAGAAATTTGTTGGTTGAGCCCTAGGTCTACTCAGGACTATAAGAAAGTAAGTAAGGTCGCCTGAGGTTCTCTACTAATTTGAGGGTTTTCAATTGGGACGTAGGAAGGGTCTACGTGGCCCTGAAAAACTCATCGTTATTATTATGAGAGCGATACGTGTCATGACTTGCACAACAGTATTGTGTCCACTGACTTTGAAATCCGAAGTGGGGTGTGATTAGTGATGTTCTCTGTAAAACGAATAATATGGGCATACAAGGGACTGTAATATCAAAATCTTTAAAATCTAGACTACCCTCACAACTTTTGGTTTCACTATCTGGAAACTTAAACAGGAAACTGAAAGTGCGAAGAAAATTCTGTTGCCAAATGCCCCATGCAATGGAATTCGCTTACCCTAAACGGGCAGAAGAGCGGCTCGTCAGCAGAATGGTTGAAGGGGATTCTAGATCATATTGAAGGCCTATGAAAAGAAATAGGAACTAAACAGGACTAGGTAGGTACAAGAAGGTAATTAGGTTGGTAGGAGTGGTGGTTTCTATACGGGGAAAATGCACTTGGCACTAGGATGCAACGTTTTGATAGCACAACTCGTGTAACATGATTGTTTGAGGATATTAGTGCAAACTAGTGGAACTCAGAAAAGGGGGTTCCTAATGCACCTTTTCTGGTCCTTACTGGGACCGGACACCTGCAGAGAAAGTAAAGTAGAGATTCTTTCTTGTTATTGTCTTTATATCTACAATAGTCTCATATTGGCCAGTGGTTTGTGCTTATAGCAACTACATGCAATATCCGATCTCGATCTGCTTACTTGCTCGTTTGTCTTTGATTTGTCATAGATGGGACATATCTTTCTTGATGTAGCATAGCTAGTAAGCTAATTCCAAGAGAGGTTGTTCAGCTGTTAGTTATTTTTTTTTACGTAGGAAGATGGGAATCTTTTAAGGATGAAACTGAGCCCCAACTCAGTAACAGTGTGGGATTTCCGCCCACTAAACCCACCTCCCCTTTTACCCCTGACCCTCGAGGCGCTGCCAGTAAGGATTTCATCGCGAGGAGGGACTTCTGTCTTAGGTACTCGACTCATTCGTGTTGGCAACCTACTGTGTTGCGTTTCGTTGTCCCTACTCCTTCATAATGCTTGTCACAGTGTCGTTAACTACTTCCTACTAAGTCTTCTTCCAGATACATAGTTTACTAGCTAGTTTATCTCTATCGGATACTGGACAGGGGAACTTGATGTATTTCGCATTCTACACTTCTTCCGTGTACGTTGTTCAATAGAGGTTGTCGTCGTGTTTAAACATACATATGTAGGTAGGCTCTGAAGTACCCATGGGCAGTAAGGATCTAGGTCAGGTACAAATTCAGCTCACTATTACTCCAGGAGTCTATATTAGGCATCAATCTGTGTGTCCATTTACCTTTATCAGAGTGACACCATCTCTGCTACCATCGCTCCAAACTTGTCTTTGGTGGTATTTCAGTATTACTTCGACTCGTCACTGTTGCCGTTGCCGTTGTCCTGCTGGTATGGTATTTCTGCTGCGCTTCTTTAGCAAGAAGGTCTATTGGTACCACGCCAGCCACTAAACATACCGCGTCGGAGAAAGTTATCCGAAAGGCGCTGCATGCTCTCAAAATGTTGGTTCTGTAAGCTGCCTCAGTCATCTTTCTGTATGACTTCGTCTTCATGACTCCAACCAAATTTGGGAGCTTTAGAGTGTTATTGATGCGGCAACTCTCAGCTAAGAATAATCTCTTCTTTGGTTTCGGTCCGCCAATATTTGGCATAATCCTTACCAACGCATCCGTTGCCTTTGCTGCCTTATCATCTGTTTGCTGGAGGTGTTGCTTATAAGTAAGGCTTGCATCTATAGTAATGCCACGGTACTTGAACTCTGATTTGGAAGTTACGACGTGATTGCCACGGTTACTCTTATAGTCCCCATGACTCACCTGCTGCAGATGAGCCTTATTTCGTTTTTTCTTCTGCAAGTTGTAGGCCCATAAGTACATAAGTGAGAGTGTATATTAGCCTTAACGAACACTGACTTTTTCCAATAGAGACTTATTCTTATTGGTTTCCGTCAAAATTACTGTCTAAAGGCAACTGGTTGAGTTCCTTCTGGGCATAGTTCCACTAGTTTGAATGATGTGGTAGCCAAAGTTATGGCTTTGACTTTGCCTTTGTTATCAGTAGCAGTATTTTGGCATGTAGTAGGGAGGGGGTTCTGGACTCAGTCGAAGACACAACCATTTTCGATTGGTATAGTTTCCAGGAATGCAATCTTAGAATTTTTTTCGAAATAATGGGAACAGCAATCATTAGTAACGCTGTTGTTATTTTGGGAATCAAACCTTGAAATCCCACTCAGATGTTCCGAGGCACGAACCACTTATCCACGGCATCCACCACAATAAACAAAGTGCTTGAGAATTTAAGGCTGGCCTTAAAGAGGAGTTCGATCACCTTTTCTGTGGTTTCTCGCATTAAAGAACCAAAAGGAGAAATTTATGAAGCTTCTTCCAAAAGTGTTCCAACATGGCAAAGCTTATAACTTTTATCAGTTAAGTGGTACCCATCAAACATTTTTCATTCGGCCCTCACTCTATTATTTTAGTTCGTTATCATCTTGACACATCCATACATACATATGTACATTTCGGGCCTATTTCATAAAACTATAACACCAATAATTATTTCTGAATTCACTTGTAACTTGTCAATTATATCCAAATTTTTGTTTCATAAAGAATGCCAATTCACTAATAACTACAAGTATGCCAGGCCTGTAACTACAAATGAATTTACAACTGCGGTGAGATTTTCTGTTTCATAAAAGTATTTGCGCAAAAAATTATTAGCAGAAAAATTATAACAGAATTGTAACTAGAAGTGAATTTCATACAAGAATAGAGTGACTAATAAAACCACGTACTGTGATCGCTTAACTGTGAAATATAGCCGCAGACTCGTAGTTCTTCGCAATTAATTTTTAACATGTAGTTACAGACTTGTAGACTTGTAGCATTTTGATAGCTACACTTATAATTTGAATTTGCCGCGCTACAAGTGTTGAAAAATGTTTATGGAACACAAAATTACAACTCCATACTTTACATATTTGTGCTTGTAGTTACAAGTTTACAAGTTCAACACTTGTAGTTTTATGAAATAGGCCCCTGGTTGTTACCTACATACCATTCCGTCCTAAGCTGGAACTCGGGCTTTAGATCTCAAAATCAACGTGATCTTCAGACTAACCCTAGAATATATAGAAGTGGTACGTGTACTCGAAATCTGTTTGATAGACTACCTCCAGTACAAGTTCTTAGAGATTCTGTTGAAATGGTCTCATCAGACCGCTTTACATACTATTATCGTGTCAAGCTATTAGAATGTCGTTCCAATCAAAATTATTCAGTACCCTGTGATTCCCCCAAAGAATGGCTGAGAATGATTCAAGCCCTGTCTATCGGAATACAATTCACTAGTCTTGGTCAAAGTTTCAAGGCCGATGACCTATAGCAGAGGTTTCGATTTTTCACAGACCCGAGCAATGACAGCTTACTACTAACGACTCACCAACTGCAAACTAGGCCTAGACAACGATCTGTACATATTCCCACGGAATGCCTAGTGAATATATGGGATTCTAGGCAGCGGAGGTACCGATCGTCCTTATTGCAATAAGTCCAGAGAAGGCGTACTACTTATTCTATACAAAAAGGCTCCATAACATAGCAAAAGAACTAGGAAAGTAATTTTCATTATACTATTCCACTGCCTGAACAGTCAGACTCAGTCAGTTTACTCATCTAAAACTTGATATCTTCCTTGCAATACAGACGCATACATATTTGATTGGCAGATACGCCCTTCTTAGTCATGGGCCAGGTTTTCAAGTGTAATCACATGGCTTCAACAAAATGAATGAATTTATTGAAAAATGCTTTTACCGCCCATCAATGAAAAAATCCAACCTGCTTGGAGGAATGTTTTACGATTATGACCCAAAATAAGTCCACACAAGGCAAGAGCCCCGAAAACTCCAGGACCGTACTTAAAGCGGCGGCATACTCATCAAGCACTCAGCTCATTTCCTCATTAATTTGGATTATTGACGACTTACTAAACACCGACCGACACCTTTTTCAATTTTTTTTCCCCCTTCTACAGACCATGACTTGGATGACGACACTGCCACTGCCAGTGCTGATGATGATGATGACAACGACAGGTGCCTCCTCAAATTGGCCCAATGCGCTCCAAGTTGATGATTTCACTGTGTGCTGTGTGCTCCAAAATTACACGGCCATTATGAAACGCAAGTGGGCTCCATATAATTAAGAACTCTTCGGTCCGGTTTGTACGAAAATTAAAACGCATTGCGTTTATTAAACACATTCAGTGCTGATGGTGGTGGTGGTTTGACGCGCCCAGCCCTCTGCTGGGACAGTTGTGTCCAGCCAGCAGAGGCAGATTGCGATAATACCATCGATAGATGCACATGTCCACGCAGGTCATGCAAATTTTTGCGGTCTCCTTCCTTGTTCCTGTGGAGTTTGGTTTGTAGTTTTTTGGACACCAGGCACATGGCATATTTTATACGGTCTCTCAGGAACGAACGAGAAAACTTAGCAACACTTGGCTCTTTGGAATTTGTGTTCACCGCCAGTGAACCGATTCAGCAGCACTCGAGACAGCCTGTCGATTGTTCGGGAAATTGTTTAATGATTGCTCTGCGGTCACGTCTTTCAGGTGGCTTTTTCGGGCTGTTCTTGCTCGTTTTTTTTTTGTGCGTGTGTCAGCCAAACCCCCTTCGAAAAAAAGGGTGTCCCCTAATTACCAGTTCTTGAAGTTTGTTGTATGTTCTGCAGGAGTGGTGCCCAACTTTGCTCAGCTACCGACTCAATTTGTTGCACTTGCACTGGATTGCAGCCGGGCTTGACCGTCGTCGTCGTCGTCGGCAGATTGTTTATTGTTCGATAAA
Organism: Xylota sylvarum; assembly: GCA_905220385.1. Taxonomy (NCBI): domain Eukaryota; kingdom Metazoa; phylum Arthropoda; class Insecta; order Diptera; family Syrphidae; genus Xylota; species Xylota sylvarum. The sequence continues at coordinate 52,622,705 of LR999960.1, read as the reverse complement.
ATTTTATAATTTCTCACGAAATGAGAAATGGCGAGCCATATATCTTCATGGGAGAATTAATCACCTCGGATTGCATAGCGGTTTTCGGTGGATAAATCATTTCGCCGATACGATGATGAGATGCGATTGCACATGCTCGCGTGATCTTAATCTCACTCTGCTGGTGGAATATATAAATTCATCAACAAAGCAGCAGAGCGGATAATTGGGAAAATTTTATGGATACCGGGTGACATCTGGTTATCACCCGTTGAAAGTTCACTTCATCCATCCATGTTGTGTTTGCGTTTTTTTTTTTTTTTAAATAAAGAAAGATACTCACTTAGGAGCATCTGCTTTGCAATTCTGTGCCACTGTCACATTTAGAAAATCTGTTGACCAGATTGCAGTTTTGCATGCAAGCGTTTCAGAGTCTGTTTGTGTGGGTTTTTCGAAGCCACCCGGAGGAGTTCTGCGAATCAACAGCAGAATTGTGAGAACAGATTGCAAGAGTCTTGAGATGTGGAGGATTTTGTTTTGACTTTGAGAGATCATCGCTACGTCGGCGTGAAGCATTCTCGATTGAGTACTTATCACAGTATACACCATCAAAGGAAGGGGTAATGGAATGTTGAATATATCATGACAAATGTTTTGACATATTGATTGAGTGTGAAGTATGATGTTGCAAATTACAGCTGATGGCCTATACATTCCTATTCAAAGGATAAACCATGGCCTAGTTATCCAATAAGAAAGCCTTGCTCTGCTAGATTCACTGAATCAAGAGGTCAGATGAAACAGTTCAAGTAGCAGAGCTGACCTCTCGAATTGAGGCTGTGATACTGTGAGACAGATTCCTTATCCCTATAGTACGTTCTGATCGAAATAGAAAAATATACAAATGAATAAGAGTAGGTAAAGGAGGAGAACTGCGCTTTCGTTTGTACTACTAACTATATACTATCAAATGTCATATTGAAAGCTCTCAGAAAGTTAAGGATCAATGCTAGAATAAGTCGATGGATCAACCAGATGCCAGTGAACAAAACAGGGTCCAGACGGTCAGCTTGGGACACCACAAGGAGGGGTACTATCATCACAACTGTGACCCTTTACCTTGAACGATTTAGTCCTCACCTTAGAAAAGGAAGGATTGAACGTTATAGCTTATGCAGATGATATTGCTAAGTAGTCAGTAAGAAACACCCAGAAATAATACGTGATCTCGTGGATCAATGCTTTAAGCATTTTTTTTAGATTACCAGATCATTGCAGTGTATTCCAAGCGAAGCAATGTCTATTCGTGAAGCATATTAATTGGTTTTCGTTGCGATCGGTATCGAGTGTTGAAATCGTCATTTACACCGATAACCAGGTCACTTACAAGTACTTGAATCACCAATAGTAAGATCCTAATAGGTTAAGCAATGTCGCGGATCTCTCAACGAGATATGGAATTATTGTGAGCTCACTCTGTACTGTATGAACTAGCTAAAAGTGACACTAAATATGAGCTCTCGACTGCTGAAGGGGGGCTTCATATACCCCTTGAAATGGGAAAATACAATTTCTCTACATTAGCTCTGCATCAGGCAAATGTAAAATGGCGGAATCATGATACGTGCAATCATGTTTGGCAAATGTTGCCATAGTTGAGCAGACGCAAGACAACAAGTCTGCTACTCATCACCAGACCAGGCAGAGGTACTCTGGTCGAATTATTGACGGATCACTGTGCAATCTGTAGGCATGCCTAGAGGCTTGCAGCTGTATGTATGAAGAGGAGGTAGAATCAGCACTTCAGCTTTTCTGCAGTCGCCTTCAATAGGAAAGTGAATTCTCGGTGGATACTTCTTCGGGGAACCGATATGGATATCAATAGAATCTGGAAACTCGTCCAAAAATCAAAATGGTTCCAGGAGTAGATAACTGGCTTGTGTGTTAGCGCAATGGATCTTTCCTGGTTCAAATGTATCCTACAATGAAAGGAGGATAATCACCTAACCTAAACCTAAAAGTAACACTACATCGTTCGTATAGGGTAAAGTCATTGGACGATCCCTATTTTCAAACTCTTCAAGAAGACTCACTGCATCCTCGTGGCGGCCGCAGGGCAACGGCTCTCATTTTCTAGCTGTTCATCCTCCAATCGGGAAACTTGTTACTGGGTGTGTGACTCTCAAGTCGTCGCGAATGACCGGTTACAGAAACAGCATGAGAGACGGCTAAAGTAAGCAACGTGAATCCAAATCCCTAATCCAAGGTGGAACAGCATTAGCCGATGGATGCATGGCTAAGAGGGTGCTTAGTCAATAATATGCGGACTCAGAATACCAGGCGACCATCGGAGAAATCCGGATGCTATTCCATTGGGAAGATCATAGATGGGCTACAGATCCAACAACAAGATGGTGGATTCATAAAACTGAATTCGTTGGAATGAAGGCGGTTCAAACATGCTTTACGCATGGGCAGAAGCAATATGTGCTCTCACTTATGCCAGATCCACCCCTTCAGTCTCTCCTACTCAGCGCGAAGCTAAGCGCGTTAGATCAGAGGATCAGACGCCACCAGCATCGGCTGTCAAGAAGGTCAAGGCAGGATCTACACCTGATGTCCCCACTTGGCTAGTGGCTAGTGGCTAGTGGCTAGTGCTGTCAGGTTAGGTGTTGTCCCGACCGACTTGTCAACTCAAGCCCTCTCGTCTGAGCAAATGGCACTGTTTCAAGAGGCGGTCATAGACATCTCGATTGAGATGAGCAATAGCGGCGTGTGGCCGCATTTTTCTGGCTCACATCACAGATCGGGATGGCTAGTTTTCGTCTGCTCAGACAGAGCTACTGCTGGGTGGATGCGCTCGAACTTCGAGAGGATCAGAACCAAAAGTGGACTGAGCGTGACGCTAGTGAAAGAGGGATCTTTCCATAAGCCACACATCGTCCGTGGGTTCTTTCCACAGAGTCTGGAGCTCTCCTCGAAGAAGATTCTTGTCACAATTTGCGCACAAAATGCAAAAAGAAATAAAATGACAAAACCAAGAGTCAAACTACTAAGAGTCGAACCACCAAGAGTCTAACCACCTTCCTAATGACGAACATATTTCTTTATGGAAAATACGCCTCTTTAACCAGTGTACTGCTAACGCTGGACATTCACAGAGAATGTGCTCCGAAGATGCGTCATTTTCGGATCAGAACCCACATTCGGTTTCCGAGCACAGATTGAGCTTGTTAAGGGGATACCGCAGGCCACAGTGACCTATGAGAAAACTAACCAGCTTTCTAATACTACCCTTGTCTAGATAAAGGATTTTCTGTTGGAATAAGGCCTGAACTTCGACTTTAATGACTCAATTGTTTGATCAGCTGTGCGTCACTATGGTTCACCAGATGAACTCTCTGTTTGTACTGTCAAAGGTCTTCTTGGAGACGATAAAAGTACATAGAGCGGAGTTCTACATATATTCGGTGCATTGGTCTATACTGTTTATGTGGTCAATGTGGAAACCTGCTGTTTGGAATCGAGATTGGGATCAATATGTGCTTTGATTCGATACAGGATCACTTAAGCTATTATTTTGGAAGGACGCTAGTACCCCTACAGTTCACTAATTCGGAAGTTATCACTTTCCTGCCAATAATTGGTCATGAAAGGTCTTTCTATATTATTGGGCGCTGCTTGGAGAAACTCTGTGGGATGCCAAGCAAATGAGCACATGATGCTCTCCAGGCAATTCTCAGAACCGAAAAACATATCTTACCCATGACTTCATATTCCATTCTCACGCAAAACAAAATATTACCCCTATGGTCTACTTCCGACTCGGCAATGTCATCTGGTGTCCTGGTGGTTCAAATGCCATGAACACATCTGGTTGTTTCATATGCACATCCGATTACTTATTAAGATACCGCCACTGCACCATGCAAAGCATGCTCTTCTGCGGCACATATTATTTACAATCCTCCCAAATGTACATATGTATGTTCGGATGATTCCAAAGAAAACAACAACCAACCGAATTGTAAAGAAAAGTCGGGGAAAATTTTTCACCATGTCAAGGTCGTCGAACGAACAACACCCAAACGCTGGCTGGGCTCGCACTCACAACAAAAGCGCTCTCACTGGCACTGCACATCCAGAAGGCAATCTGTTGGCCATATGTGACCGATTCCACTTGGTTTGGTTTGATTTCCTTTTTTTTTTTCCAGAAATTGCAAATGCAATAGTCACGCCTATCGTCGCATTGTTTTCCTTTTTACTTGAGAGCTATCCTTTAGTGTTTTGTCGGTGCGGCATCTTTCTGCGTCATATGCTTGTAGTTTGGTGTGAACTAATTGGGATCGCACAGGGAGATGCGTGCATGGAATGCTACTTCAGTTCTCTGAGTAATCCTTTAATTTTTTTTTGTCCTTTACCGCTTTCACTTCTATTATTACTGAGTAAATAGTATTTTGGAATCTTGAACATATTTTAGACAGAAGCGGTGTGTCCTTTTGGTTTTGGGTTTCCTAGCGTTTGACTGTGTGAATGGAGGTTGTGTAATTTTTTGTATGAGACATGGAGTGACTCAATTTTATGGATGTTTTCACACAAATGTTGCATGGATAATGGAATAATTTAGTTGGGAAGTCAATTGGATTGCAGTCGATCAGGGATGGCCATTTTTTTTTTTCATAGTATGACATTTGTCATATAGTATCTACGTCCTTTCTTTCTTTCAACTAGCGCAGCAGACAAAATGACAGATAAGAACTATATTTGCTAATATGACACATAACGTAGTTTTTGCAAAAAATGTCACTTGACCTACACTCTTTCATAGAAATGCTAAAAGCAGCTGTTCAAAATGTTAACCTTAATATTTTCCATCATTTGTATCTAATCAACAAAGTAATATAAAGCTCTCGCTTAATAAATCATAATTTTTATGGAACATTATAAAATATTCAAAGATGCTAAAAAATTACGGAAATTAAATAAAGCAAATGGCGTCACCGGAATATGACATTTCAAATTAATCACGACGTTTGTGCGTAGTTCAACACTGCGTTATCACGCGACTCATGGACTGAAATAGTCGGTACCGACTTGTGCGGAAAAGATGACTTAAGATATTTCATTTATTGGTGTTGAGTATATGAGGTACGATATTCACTGTCAGAATACAATGGATGATAACACTAACATGAGATAAAATGACTGGAAACTAGACAGAATGTGACGAGATTTGGTTGTTAACAGGTGCGTCAGGAAGAGACTTGTGATTTTGGATCAGGAACTGATAAACGACAATGCGCTGCACAACGAATTTCCAACACTTTCTCAGTTCCTGAGATACATCTACTTCCAAAATGTATTTATCGATCTGCAAGGTTTTGTGAAAGTTTGTGGATTTACTACTTTGTGACAACTGTCCTTTTTAGAAGAATGTGTCTCATACAGTACCACTGCGTGTTTGACGTCTTTTAGTTTCTGACCCGTTCCCTGGTAAAGGTGTCCATTGGAAATATGATAACTTAGCTCTTCGATAAATTAGTGGCATATGCTTCTGATTGCCATTGTCATTTGTAACAACGCAAATCAGCCATTAAAGCGTCATATCATAAATAGCTGATGACATCGTTTCTGGTTCCATAAATCGAGACAATACGTTCTTGAAACCGAAACCCATTGCAGCTTGTCTTTGCCTTAAGTCTCCTAATAGACCGGATAGATGGGACGTTTAATAGCAGAATAATCAGCTTGTACCCCGCAGGCAATCATATCAGGAACACAACCACTAAATAAATACTAAAGGATGGAGTTCTTACTTTGGCACCTCGTTACCGAAGTCCTATAAATTTTCACAAAAAAGGTATTGTTCCCTTATTGTGACACGTGTAGTCGGGTATTTGGGTCGGGTTAGGAAACACTCAGAAGGAACTGGTCCATTATACTAACAGGAAGCAAAATTCAGTATTAGTCATAATGCTGTGAATCCACTTCAGCGATATGGAGCTTAGAATATAAGCACTCACCACATCATCACTGAAGATCTGGCACCTGATCAGAGTAAAGGGAGGACAATAACAAAGGAAATGATCCTATGTATTAAACAGTAAGCCCCTTCCATTCGTGCAAAGAATATAACACACACAACACGAATGGTTGTGAGAAGCTACATAGGGCCTGTAGCGTTAAAAAAAATTTTTTTTTTGCACTCTGGAAACCCAATCGTCAATGGAGACCCTGACCGAGGACGCGGGAAGACCCAACGCAAGTTCAGGTTCTTAGCAATCATCCTCTAAGCTTTGCTTAGCAATCTCATCGGATATCTCATTTCCCACAATCCCAGCGTGATCTGGAGCACAGACAAGATTCAAAGAGTTTGGTCTTGAGACTGAATTCTAAGAGTTCTTGCATTTTCGAACTATTTTGGAACTTGCTACAGGGTTGAGTAAGGCATTAAACGCAGCGTAACTGTCGCTACAGACGCAGATACTCCTACCCCGACAACAATATAGTCGACAGCCATTAGGATAACATAGATCTCAGCTTGAAAAACAGAGGCAAGCTTGCCCAATGAGTAGTGAAGTCTAGTGTTTTCGGTCTCCACAAAAACACCAGCACCGAACCCTTGACTAGTTATCGAGCCATTCGTGAAAATTCGACTACAGCCCCCTCCAGCCTCAGACTCGGACCTGTGCCAGTTCTGAACGAAACAAAAGTCGACTCTAAATTTGCATCAGACGGAATAACCATGAAACCAGGGTCGAATGATAAGTGTCTCGCAAGGTCATCGAAACTCTAGTGCAGATGATATCAAAAGTCACCCCATCTAAGACGGTAGACTGCTTTGATAGTGCAGCACATGATGAACGTATCAAGGGTAGGTAAATCAAGCAGAGCATCTAGAGCAAAGTCAGGCCGTTCTTTAGTGTATCGTGCAGAAGGCAGTCACATACTTACTTCAAAGCTACTCTCCACCAAACAACTGCTGCATAAACTAGAAAAGGTCTTATCATAACGGTATAGATCCAGAGGACCTTTTTCGTTGATAAGCCCCATGTCTTCCCAAAAGCACCCATACACTTCCAGAAAACTGAGAACGCCTTGGATTTCATTGAATTAACATTCTTTGCCCAAAAAAATTTCTTATCCAGGATCACTCCCAGATATTTTGCTTCATCGGAGATTTGGATAGCAACTAGGGTGCATTGTCCGTCTAAACCGGTGCAGGTGAATCTCGACTAGTCTCTCCAAGCTTGTCATCATGAAGGAAGGCAGAGCTGTAGGTCTGAAACGCGAGGGAGTAGTCATCTCTACTATTTTTTGGCACAAAAGCCACTCGAACTGTACGCCAAGGTATAGGATTATATATATGCCAGTGGCAGACACGAAATGAGTATTCACTTCAGAGTCGGCAACAACTGGTTTATACAATATTGCAGGGTACACTCTATCGGTACCAGGTGAAGCTGTTAAAAAGGATATTTGATAGCCTCATCTGTTGCCACCATCTATGCAACAAACCAGCTATACTGAGTTTTGCAACTTATATCAAACTCAACCTGCGGAAGCGGACTAACCTGTGACCCAATCTGGTTGACTGGAAAGTGAGTTTCCAGCAGAAGGTAAAAAGTGACCGCTTTCACCTAAGTGACTCCGATTTGAAAGGTTCCAATCTTCATCTCAATTTGTCTTGAGTGACCGATTAGATTAGATTTTCTGGATTCCTCTCTTAGTCTCTGCAGTTCTGGGTTCCACCAGGGAATTGGCGATCTATGTATAGGCGGTTTTCATAACCGGGCACGTTAGTTCGAAACATCTGATGATGATACTAGTCAGGTTTCGAGCGTATCCAGTTAGTCTTTAGCGGATTCCTCCTCTCAAGCAATGTAAAGGCTTTGAATTTGATTTGGATGACGATGGATGTATGATCCGTGAGGAACACTTCCTTCAGAACTCTCCAGTTTCTAATCGACTTGAAGTACCGATTAAATAATATCAAGTCTATCACCTACTTTCTCCTTGCCGTAGGATGAGAACTAACATTGTTAATAACCATGTCAGACGATAGTAGATAGTCTAGAAGATAGTTTTCTCGTACATTGCATTTGCTGCTGCCCCAGACTGTATTCTGAGCATATCCCGAGAATCACAATACTCTATGAGTTCGATAACAAGAGGGCGGAGGTATTATCGAATCATAGACGCAACGACAAAGGTTTTACATTCTGCGTTCGCTTCGTAGCTCATAGCTGCAGTAACCAAATCCTGGCCACAAAATTGTCCAAGCTTCGTTTCTGAAAGAAAGTCTGGTAATATTAGACAAACTCGTTCGTCACAAAATACTGTCATACCGCGAACAGCTCTAAAACCACAAATTCGCTTACTTATTCATAGAACCAATTGAACCTTCTGGTGAAGCGAAGGTGTCTTCTAAGATCTGTATTTATCAGATCGCTTGAATCGAAAGGAAGCTCCAAGTGTGGTTTCGTTTTGTAGTAGAGGGTTGAACAGGTGAAAAAAGAGTGTAGAATAGTTTCTTTCTCTTCTTTATCCACACAGCTTCTATAGACAAGGTTATGACACCTATAGTAGCATTTATATGCAGTCTTTTAAGAGAGATCAAATTCCTTGGTCCTTTCCGATCCAGCTTAAATCAAATCTGTTTAATCGCGAGGACACGTTGTTCCGCTTATCCACCTAAAATTTGTTCTTTCGATAGCATCCAACTTCTGGGTCAAACTCGTCGGAATTATTTTAAACTCCAAGGTCTCCAAGTGAGCAGAATACTTATGCCAATTCATTTTCTAGCCTTTGGTCTTGATCGACATGAGTGGACCCACCAACTATACCCAGAAATACGCCTTAGGACACGTGTGTTTGAGGAAGAGTTCTCGATAAATTCGTCATTAATACTGGTTTTACGGAAGGTTCTATTCTTTCTCCTAATTTATTTGTGTTCCACATTAATGACCTAAAAGGATCGACAAAGAACATGATTTTTAAAAACGAGTAGTTTTTAAAACGAGTAGTTTCTCCTTCGAGTGAGTTAAACTGGAGGTCTCTCTAGATGAAAATTTGTCAGTTTGTTGCTGAAGCTCTGCATCATGAGCATTATATTCGACATTATATGGCACTTCACCAGCAAATGGGACTGGAATCTAGATGAGAATATGCAGTGTTGGCTTCAGCAACTAAATGAAAGAACATGTATCTCCTTTCCTTCGCCTTGGATACATGTACTATGTCAATAGATACTCGTAGAAGAAAACCTTTAGCGATCTTTGAGGTTCAGTCACATCTTTACAATCCAGTTACCTTGATGAACCGGGGTAAGTATCTGTAATGAATTCAACGACAATATTTCGGTATATCTCCAAAAATTACGATCATCTGTTGGCATAACAAATCTCACCAATAGTCCTCGTGAAAGGATCTGACTCATAGAGCAACAAGATAAGAGACGAGTTTTGGGACACGTTTACCAGTCGTTTACAATCCACACGATCAGTTAGTCCCACAAATATTTGTGACTCATTTTACAAATCGCCTCTCACTATCAAGAGACAAGCATCAAAACCTACAACGAATACTTTAGTCTCATCTATCAATCCATTTATCTCATTACTTGCCTAAAAGCCAATTGTCTACCGTATCCTTCATCTCAAGGCGTCGCGCATCCATTAGCAATCTCTCCATGTCCTAACCTGCATTAAATATGCATTCTTCTCGATTTCGACTTCTTCATCTTTTCAACACAAAAAAAAAAAAAATAACAAAAACCAGCTACAAATCCCCATCGATGATGTGTAACATGATCCTTTTTCACTTTCCAGATGATTGGCATCGTTGTTGCCTTGGTTATCCCTGGCCAAAGTGTTCAAATCACCTGAATCGCATTTCTCTTACGCATCAGCGCTCTAATCCCACAGACCCCGATAAAGCGTCAATTCTGTTCACTTGATGTGTTCCCTTCTAAGGATCAGACAGACAGGCAACAACAACTACAAAAAATGCTGCAACATTCCCTTTTTATGTCCCGTTGTTCTCCTCCTCCTCCCGCCGCCGTTCCTTCTTATTTGAAGTGTGATTTAAGTGCGGCGACATTGCAACATCGCACGTTAAGGAATCTAAGTAAGAATCCAACAAAGAAAAAAAAAAATAAAAAATATCCTTATACGGTTGGTGAATTTAATTCCGCGCTGCCATTATCTCCCGAGTGTGCGTTGTGCAGGTGTCTTGTATTACACACAGGACGCTGCTGCTGTTGGCGGCGGTACCTGAGAGCTGTGGTTTCGCATCCTTAAGGTGATGTATGCTGGTACTGGCAAGTCAAGTGTCGGAAAACATTGTTTCGCTCCTTAATCTGAGAATCTTGACATCTGCACAAAAGTGCATCGAAATTGTATGTATTTTTGTGTGGAACAAAAGACGGGAGGATATTGTATTGTTATCCTTTTTGTAAAGGTTTACTTGCTTATCGTTGCACTTTTGTGCAGTTTTATCGCCTCGAGACGTAACAATTGGTAATTGCTGGCTTATTACACAACATTTGTGATTGAGGGAGCCTATTGTCCTTGAATGGTTTATTGTTGGTGGCAAGTGAAGTAAGATATAAATTGGAATTGAAAGTATGTATATCGCAGGGAGCCTGTTAGGTGTTACAAAAAGGTTCCACTTAAATATCACTGTACCTTCCAGCATAAAGTCAATTCAACACGAAGACCTTCGTCTGTCTTCCTCAGGGCAATATATTTTGTCCAAACAATCGCGCCTGCATCCTTTCGCAAATGAAAACATTCCTCTTATTATGTGCATGCGATATCGTCAATTTACCGCCCCCAAGTCATTATGAAGTCCAAGTTCGAAACTTAGCTAATGGCCAGATTCAACGCACCACGGCACACACTTGCGGGTGCAGCTCGCCACGACATCCAATCACCGCTCTCATGGTCACGGATTTAGAGCCGCACACTGGAGTCGGGTCATTCGAAATTATATTGCGGCTTCGGAGAGAGATACTTTTGGGTTTTTGTTTTTTTGGTTTTTGTTTGCTCCTCGCGCACTCATTCCATTCATCATCGATCCTGAGAACTCCTGTAGGCGAGACCAGTTCCCCTATGAAACGGGGCTGCTCTGCTCTGCTCAGTTTTAAGGGCAATTATACCCGCATCGTCGTAATCGTGGGTTGAAAATTAATTGGGAATTTTACTCAAATTACAGGTTCTCCTGCGATAGCTAGCGGATTGTAGGATGTAGGTGAATGGCAAACGAAGATAGTTTTGTGGCTCATTAGGATGAAATGAAGTGAATAATAATTTTTCTCAAACTAACGGGATTCGTTTAACTAAATCAGAAATCGTGTAAGAATTCGATTAGAGGGGGAAAAAAAAATATGGATTCTAAAATTCCTGGTAAACTCCGATTGAGGGAGTGAAGAGATCATTATTTCTAAGTGGGAGGAGTAAGCCATTTGGAAGAAGTCAGGTGGCATCATTAAAAATCCGAAACGTAGTTTAGCGGGAGAAGGTTTTTTTAAGGCATTCCAATTATTAACCTCTTCGCTACTCCGTTCCTTATCTACAGGAGTCGCCAAGGTTTAGGCACAACTACTGTAGTTTTGTTCAAAATAAGGTGAACAAGCAATGAAGTGGAGCAGTGAAGTGGAGCATTGCGCATCTCTATCTATGGGAGCATTTGACAACTCCACGGTTTGGTAAATCAAATCTACCCTACAGTCATAGGACATCGCACCGACTTTCGTGGAATAGAACCTTGAGATGCTTTGCACAGAGAGGTGTGGAATTTATTGGTCTATTCTCTGATACGAAGTCTTAATATGGAGGAGTACTCTACTATCGAAAAGATGAGTCAGTGTCAGCGGAATCAACTTACTCCTGTGAGCATATGTAGTATGCGTCGGCAAAGTAGCACGAAGCGCTAGGAACAATATTGGTGAAAAAATGCAGCCTTGTCTTATCCCACTTTGGATTTCGAATACCTTCCACAACCTTCCTCTGTGAAGAATGTGACATTTGGAACCATCGTATGTAGCTTTGATATTACTTTATCGGGGATATCTCTCCTACGAAGGTAAGGTATTACAAATATATTCCCTGTTGATACTACCGAACCAATGGACAGCCAATGGATAAGGGTCATGCTTGAAAGTTGCATTATTTCTTCTTTCACTGGGGGAGTATCAGTATCTGTGACCGCACTTAAGAGCTGTCCCCAGGCACGGGTCCCTTCTCCTCTTCATCAGTCACTAGTCATCGACAATCTTCCAGTCGATCTACAGAGATCAAGCTACATCGCCATTGGTTATGCGGACGATTGGGCATAGCACTACCGTTTCTAGTGTCATGCAAAGTGATTTACTACACGTGCTAGAATGGTGCAGCAGAGAAGGACTATCCATCAATCCTCCTTTGTCAAACGACTTAACTGAAATTTTCATATCAAGTCCTCCATCGAGCGCGCTACTAGAGCCATGTGGGCCAGTAGACGCCTTTACTTCAGAACTTGGGGTCCAAATCCAAAAATGATACATTGGATGTCTACAATGATGGTGAGGGCCATTTTTACGTACGAGGTCATCGTTTGGTGGTTGAAAGTTCTTGAGAAGCTTCAGAGAATTGCCTGTTTCGGTATCACGGGTGTCATTCTTACCTGCCCTACGGCAGCATTAGCAGCTGTTGTTGGACTTTTACACCTAGAAATCTACATTAAGAAGATGGCTGCTAGATGTGCTATTAAGTTGCAGCCAGAGTACAAGTATAAACCAGGTGACCATGTGGGACACCTGAAAATTCTTGACTCAATTCTTATAAAGGACATGTTTTCCACTATCCCCGACATCATGGTCAGAAAGTATTGTTTCGGTAGGTTATTTGAGGTAGAAAAATTGGACCGTACAAACTGGTCTAATGCTGTTTCGGCACTGGATCCTAGAGGTATGTGTCTAGTGCACAGGCGGATCGACGATGGAAGCTAGAGTTGAAGCTGGCGTCTTTAGGCCCAACACCAAAGTCTAGATACCTATGGGAATGTTTCACACGGATTTCTAGGCTGAACTCCATGCCATTGAGATTTGCGGTAGGATAAACCTTAGTAAGGGTATTAGGAGCGTTCGAAAGTGCCATGGAGCACTTAAAGCACTGTCGCCCAATTTAATAGACTATATATCAGTTAAATGCTGCTACGATGCACTATAATCTCTTGACCCAACCGAGTTTCTGCAAATTATCTATTAGGACCTGAACCTTAAGGTGGTGCCAGCTGGGCTGCCACTATAGCGCTGATTAGCGATTGGAAACACAAACTTCGTCTGGCTCACTGGGAAAATTGCTCGGAGCTGACACAAACTAAGCGATTTATCAGGCCTTATTCCTGGTCTAGAAAATCCTAAATCTAGACAAGGATAGTATTAGAAAGCTGGTGAGCTTTCTCACAGGTCACTGTGGCTCAATCTGTGTACAGAAACGGAATGTAGATTCTGGTCGGAAGATGACGAATCTTCTGAGTTAAGAAATTCAGCTTCTAAGGACGTACTATCCTTCCGTTCTTGAAGTAAACTGACGGACAGGCGGGACACAACTATAGATTTCATCCAAACAAATAGGATGGAAATATCGGTACAGGACCGATAAGGATGCAGCATTCCGACGATGCTCTAGCGAAGGAATTTGGTTGCAAATTTATAGGTTACCGATCAATTTACATGCCTGACGCTGGACACGATCTAATAAACTAAGATATGTATGTTACGGGAGCTCCCGCCCAAACATTTGAGTTGTATTCTAGTTTCGGACGAATGTAAGCTTTATAGATAGTAGCCAGGTCTGCAGGACTGCAAATCGTTTACACCTCTTAAGGAATCCGAGCTTCGGAAATTTGATGATTCCGGCGAAGGTCTGGGGTAACTTGCATGCCAAGCATTGACAAGCCTAATTGATACAGTAGATCTTTTTAGGTAGCCGTGTCAGCCATAAGGGCAAGGGTCTGCACAAAAACAATCGGACCCCATCTCAAAATCACTTTACAAGTGACTATCGATGTGATCGATGATGATGTGATCGACAGAGGTGGATCCAAAGGGGAAAATCTGCTTGTTTGGCCTCGAGTATGTCTTCTACCTTAGGTAGGCACCACCGCCCCAGTTTTTGGATGTTGAGCATACTCTATTTCTACTCGTCAAGAAAGATCAGAGCCTCCAAAGCTGTCTCCAAAAGTAGCTTAGTCGTAAAAACTTTGCAAGGATATCGCCAAGTCCTACTGTTTTACTAGTTTTCAGTGCTTTGATCGCGGTAGGGATCTGATTCTTATAAGGGTTTTTTTTTAACTCGGATACCTCAGGCTCAGGTGGTCCAGAAAGTCTTCGCCTTTCACTGTATTTCTCTGATATTGAATGCCGCCATAAAGTCCTGCTTTTCCTCTTTCCTTATATCTTCTTGTTTAAATTGGAGTCAGAACGTACATATGTATATACTGTATATATGTAGTGCTTGTATGGTGGTCCAAGATCAGGGAGAGGTTCAGTGGTGGAAGGCTTGAGGCTGAACATCATGTTGGGCCTGACACTGAGTGCCTAAGGAGGTTATCTGAACGCCGATTTTAAGGTATTTTTTTCCGGATCGCTCGAAATGGAGCAGTAAGGGATGGATTATCTTTTTGTCAAATGACACTGCTTATATGTATGTACACACAAGAGTGTTTTTTGATCTTTTTGATCAAAACGGAGGGAGTCAAGGGTCAAACATTATGCCTCTGCTTCGACAGTCAAGCTGCTATGAACGTCCTTTCGGCTATAACGATTACCCTGAAATCGTTGAAGAGGTTAACATTAAACTGAATAAGCTAAGTAACGAGTTCATAAAAGTAAAATGACTGAGCTGCTAGATATCCAAACTATCTACCAAGTATCTGTTCAAACTGACTCGGCCTAGTGGACGTTATAACTAGTTTCAGCTTCCTTAACGAGCATCTCAACATCATTGGGATAGGAAACTCGGGTCTATGTGCGTGCTATATTGTACTGAATGAAACAGGCTTCCCCTGCATTAGGATGGCTAACACTTCCTCCGGAAAAAGGAGCTGATTGAGATCAATCCCGGCAATATCCTTCTCTTTACGAATGTTACTGGTAGGTTAAGGGATTTCGGGTCGATACACTAAAGCTTCTATGAAGAATCTTCGACTAATCAGTCAACCCTTGCACATGTTGATGCCATGTTGATGCGTTATCCAGTTGGATGCGATTTGGCTTCAAGTCTCTTACAGGGGCCTATTTCATAAAACTACAAGTGTTGTACTTGTAAACATGTAACTACGAGCACAAATAAAGTATGGAGTTGTAATTTTCTGTTCCATAAACGTTTTTCAGCACTTGTAACGCGGCAAATTCAAATTATAAGTGTAGCGATTAAAATGCTACAAGTCTACAAGTCGGTAACTACAAGTTAAAAATTATTTGCGAAGTCGGCAACTACAAGTTAAAAATTATTTGCGAAGAACTACGAATCTGCGGCTATATTTCACAGTTAAGCGATCTAAGCATTTCCCTTTCTTCTTCTTTCTTTCTTTCTTTGTGTCATTGAAGTCTCTCTACTCTTGTAAGAAATTCACTTGTAGTCGACAAATCCGTCGCTAATAATTTTTTGCGCAGATACTTTTATGAAAGAGAAAAGCTCGCCGCAGTTATAAATTCACTTGTAGTTACAGGCCTGGCATACTTGGAGTTATTAGTGAATTGGCATTCTTTATGAAACAAAAATTTGCACATAACTTACAAGTTATAAGTTTTATGAAATAGGCCCCAGAGATTGACTCCTAGAGCTATATCTACCTTCATTCGTAAAATTGCCTCACCGTTCACCTTATAGTATAAAACCAAGACTCCACTTGTCAAATCTCTCCACAAACAATCTCAGAGATCCGCCAGTCGATTGTCTGTGTAAACAATACCATCTGTTAATGAGTTACATTCACACACTTTTCCCCATATGCTTCAGCATTTATTGATGGACCCCCTTGAGTTCATGCATTTATCACAGTAATTCCATCTATTTATCTATTCTTCGATCGATTGACATCAAAGCCCCGGCTTCGTTCAAACAATCACTCCCCATTGGAGCTGCCTGGATTAATAAAAAAAAAATTCAATTAAACCCTCACACCACGAGCCCGATAGATACAATAAAACTGTCAACTGACCCCAAAAGTAATAAACACCGACAAACCAATTCAATTTGCATCTCAATGCCCTACAAAGACATCAAAACCACACCACAGCACATAAAAGCCAAACATTCCAGCCTCCCCATGGGTGTCAAAATATTCCCCTCATAATTCGTAATTAATTTTGACTATCGCCGGGACCTCGCGGTACTCTATGTATGTGCCGAACAGGTTCCCGAAGGTATACTGCTGATTAATGCGGTGCAACACCTTATTGTCAACCCGGTGTGTGAGTGTTGGCCGTCCATGGTATTCGATTCAAATGCGCGCAACGAAACAAGAAACAAATAGTCACACCTTATCCCACTCACACCGGGACCAGACTTCCACTTAATGGTGTTAAATGGCTAAGTGCCGGCGCGTAGAGAAAAAGGTGTTCTCAACTGGCGCCAGCTACCAACGGGGGGGCTTCATTGCACAAAAGGCCACGAAAAAGAGGCCCATACCTCGATTGTGATGCATGGTAACACGACCGAACCGATATGCGGTGCGCAATGTAAGAGCCTTTCCAAGTCCGACCTGGGTCTGTGTGCTGCAGTCCAGCTTTCGTGATCTCTGGGATCCATAGAGACCGTGTGTGCACAAATCAGCATGAGTGCGTATCTGAAACAGGTATCTCAGTTGCAGATACAATTTTCATACCTGGTGTGGTTGTGGTGTGCTCTGTTGCAAATAACATCCATGGGAGTTCTGCTTCTTCTTCTTCGTCTTCATCTTCATCTTCAGCTTCGACTTCGGCTTCGGCTTCGGCTTCAGCATCTTGGCCTGGTGTTATTGTCGTCGTTTTGGTTTCCTTTTCCTCTTCCACATGCCATTAAAAGCGCCACAGGATAAGAAATGGTTTCGCTGAACATTCCTCACGGGGTGTGGGGATGCTTTGTATACATATATCCGTACTGTATCGCTATAAGGTTGTACGAGTACCACAGTTCGTTGTCATGATTGCTGCTGCTGCCCCAAAAGGAGTAACTTGTTGAAACTCCTTAACATAGATCGGAATCAGTGCGCGCGAGATGATATTCCACGACGACGACGATGGCGAGGAGTTTGCGTTCATTTTTGCTCTCTAAATGGGATGCGGAGTGTGTGTGTGGACCATTTGCGAATTCAAAAGGTGCGCCCGACAACGACCAACGACGACGACGACGATGCCGCCACCATCACCGTCGCTTGTTGGCCCGATAAGGTTGCTCTTTTGAGCAAAAAAATTTAAATATTCGCCTTTCGGTTGAGGTGACAGGGGGGTGGTGGTGTGCATGTAGTTAGCGAGTTGGGACAATCAGTTTCCTTTGGAGGCAGCAGGCAGCAGCGTACCAAAAGTCGTGGTACGCTGATTCTGTGCCACGATAAGATGTCTCCGTCTCGAATGTGACACTTTGCGCAAAAGCCAGGCAAAGAGATATGTACATGCGATTGGGACTGTGTGGGCGTGTTGTGGTGCAGATGCGATGTGATAAAATTGTAATGTGCATGATAATGCTCCCATGTGGCAGGTGTGAAATGTCATTATGGGTGTAAATGAATTTCAATTGCTGTTCTAAGAGTCATGCGTTTGGGGTTGAAAGGTGTCACCGTGATAGTAGGTACTGTCATCACGTGGAAGGCTTTATGATGCGATATCAGACCACTTAACAGGAATACATACGTACATCTGATAAGAATTGAAGTTTGAGAGAAACTGAGATTTTGTACTATCAACAGGTCCTTTTGGGTGAATCTTTAGTTTCGTGACGTTGTCCGAAAAGGGGAAGGTATCTCATTCTGTTGTAGTCTTGGACTTTTGTCAGATATTCATGAGAGATTGTATTTTTTGGAATTGAAACCATAAACTGTGCACAGAAACCACTGAGACGCTGTTCACCTTGGATTATAATTTGTGCTCGAGTGCTGGTTCACTAATGATACGAAATGTGCTTTTGTTTGACCGACGTTGTTTAATTGGGCTTATAGGTCATTACTGAGAAAAAGCTGGTACACAACTGCTGCTATTAACATTAAATCCAAGCCTATATTGCAGCCGATCAATGAGATGGTGTCTCTCGTAGTCCAGACTAAAAAATCCGACCTTTACAGTCAGTTGGTTTCTATACTTTACTTTACTTATGTCCTGTATCCCCTTGTGGGTCCTAGGGCCGCTACAACGCCTTCTGCGCCATGTACTTCTGGGACCGCCGCGTATTCTGCCATCTTGAGTAAGCGGGTTCCATTGCACCGCGTGGTTAGCTATGGACCTGTCACCTTTTCGGAGAGTGTGACCAATCCACTGACACTTTCGTCGTTGTATGGTTGTGCCTATAGGTTCATGACCCGTTCTCTGATAAAGCTGTTCGTTAGAGATACGGTGTGGCCAGAAAATCCTTAAGATGTTTCGGAGGCACCTATTAACGAACGTTTGCAGCTTCCTCGTGATAGTAGCGATCACTCTGCAGGTACCACATCCATACAGCAGCACGGATTCAACGTTGGAACGGAACAGTAGTAGCTTGGTGTTTAAGATAATTCCATTTAAGCTGGTTTCATTACTACGCCAAATTGTGGATAGCATCCCAAACGCAGATTTTGCTTTCCCTATTCGGCTGGCTATATCCAGTTCGGTTCCGCCATCAGTTGAGACAATACTCCCAAGGTATTGGAAACTCTCTACTCTCTCAATCGTTTGTCCAGCAATGGATATATGAGTTGATGAGTTCGGTCCTAGGCTGATCATTTTTGTTTTTGCCGAGTTAATTTTCAGCTCAACGATGTCAGCTTCCCTCTCCACATTTGCTGTCATTTGATGAAGGTCCATTTTTCTGTGAGACAGTAGGCATACATCGTCGGCGTAGTTGAGGTGTTTGAGTTCGGATGTAAGAGTCCATCGAATTCCTCCATTTCCCGTCGCATTTAGCACATCGCTTATCACCTCTTTAGGTGATAACAATATTGGTGACAGAATGCAGCCTTGCCGAACCCCACTTTGGACTTCGAATTCCTCAGTGATATGTGGATCCATCATAAGAGCCTTGATAATAGCTATTAATTTATCAGGAATGCCTCTCCTGCACAAGGCAAGCCATTCCCGATTGACACTATCAAACGCCTTTTCGAAATGCAGGTGGTTTCGATGAACAGCAGGTGTAGTGGTGATCGATATTCAACGCATTGCTCGATGATGATTCGAAGGGTGTTGAAGTGGTCGACACAGGAGGATCCAGAGCGGAAACCTGCTTGTTCAGCGTCGAGTGTGTCTTCGAGGTGTTCTTTGATTCGCTCCAGGATAATTCTAGCTATTACTTTAGCCACAGCTGGCAGCACACAGATACCTCTCCAGTTTTCGCACTTCATTAGGTTGTCTTTTTCCATCTGAGGATCTCTTTCAGCCTCCAAGGTCCGTTTTTCAGGCGGAAATCATGAAGATCAAGGAAGCATTGTCCTGATTGAAATGTAATGCAATATCTGTGAGGGATCATCACTCTCAGTTAAGCGGCAATTAAGCTCCTGGAATCATGCTCTTTCACTGAATGCTATAAGCAGGACCAACCACAGATGGAAAAATGGCTATCGAGACGAGACAGATCTGGTCGAAGCTGGATTAGAAACATATTGCTGGCTTGATTATGCTAAAGCGATCGCAAATCAGCTTTGTAATAGGTGCCTTCACATGACACTGTCGGATAGGCCAACATTTTAAACGGTAGAGCTCCTTCTAAGACGACTTCTTCAGGAGCTGTAGAAATGAACTTCAACCGGCTCTGTTCCACAGAAGGGCATTTCATCTAGGAACTCTTTTCTACAACGACCTCAGCGAACTAGCGTTCTTAGACATCAAGAGTTTTACTACAAGCTCTGGCTCGTTTACGTATGTAGTCCCTTTGTTGCCTAAATGGAGAGATCCACGCTATCGCAAAAGATATCTTGTGGTCTAAGTGTGTCTGTAGTCTTGTACAGATAGCCATCCCAACCCTCGAATCAAACATAATACCTAAGTTAGTCTGACGACTGTTTTCGATATTAGCTAGTGAACATTGGGCAAGCATTATGGGCCAGAGACTTTTCGGTTCCCAAATCTGTTGCACCTTTGTTGACGGTTGTCTTTCAAAAAGGTCTTCAACTATCCTCAGTAGCACATCTGGCTAAGTCAAAAAAGGAAGCCTTTTTTCTGGATTCTTCTGTTGTGGTTGGATGCCTTAGTTCCTTCATGTTTTTTGAGTCAACATGTTGCTGGCAAAGGTAAGAACGATTTATTTTAAGCGGATGTCTGGTATTTTACCGAGTCTCTCCGAACTATTAGACAAAATCCAAATTCTAGGATTACGTTGTCTGAATAGGGACTCCTTCCTAATATTTAACTAGGATTCATCGGACAGCTGTCATGACTGATGTAACACGGTCTAAGAAAGTCGTATTGTCACACTTTTAAGATGAGGCTTACTGGTTATGCCAAATGTTTGACAGAATCAATCTGTTAGACATTGTTTCTCAAGATCTTTCGAATAGTTGACGTTAGGGATACAGATAACTATTTTATGGCAGGATTCGTGGATCTTTTTCCTCCGGCCAGCTCACAATTAGGTACATGTATGTATGTACTTGTACCTTCAGATCAACCAAAGACAACAAACAATAGATAAGAAGATATTGTAATTGATTATGCCTCCTGTGAGGATAGAACAATCTTCCCTCTATTCCCATTCGTAGGGAATCAAAGGCGTTTCACAAATAAATAAACAATTACTCAAAATTTAATAATCGACCGCACGAAACACTTCACATGGAAGCCAAACAAAAAAACGCTCACACATTAGCCGTCACACGTCTAGTGCCTCCTGATTGCATCCATCTGCAGTGTATCTCGGGGACTACATCGTTACCCCACATCTTTGAATGTGCATCGTTAATGCAGTCAGCCTGGTGAAGATCTTCATGATGATTACTCCATGAGTGATTGAAATACTCCATTCAATTTGTTGTGTGTGTGGATGCACACACTCGAGTCACCCTCATCCAATGAAACTGAAACACTCCTTGCAACCCTCCGCTCAGGCTCTGTCCAGGCGGAACATCAATTTCCGGATTAATTGAACTCAACACACATCGCACCAAATGGACTCGAACCATCAGAACTTGCTACTACTGCCGTCAACTACACCGACCGCCTTGAATTCCAAAATGAGTGTTTTGTGGGGACGACGGACGACGATGCAGTAGCTTCTTTCTGTCCTAAGTGCACTTCTGTGCACCATGCGGCGCACCATGTTGCCAGATGTTCCGCCTGCCTTTTTGACGGTCGAGTCAAATGTTTTCGCTGAACACTTACGCGCATGCAGATTCCTACGGTAGCCCTCTCTCGGTCTTCGACTTGGTGTTGGCTATGTGTGGGGGAATTTTTTTTTTTTTACGAGTATTCGCGTGATCTGGCCGCTCCTCGGCTGCTGGCATGTACGACAGATGTTGCAAGTGATCTCGGAATTAGATTAAGCGGCCCGACACGAAGCCATCATAACAAGATTGAGCATGCAGCCACAAATATAGACAGAGAGAGAGCCACACAAACCATCATCACCAGACCACCTCCACAATCCGAGGGTATATCGTTGTCGTCATCATCATCATCGTTGAACTATGAAATCATCTGTCTGCGTATGATGCATGTCAGAAGGGAGGACATCCTACTCCTCCGCTTCCTCCCACGAGAGAGTTTCCGCCAAAGTTTGGGGGGTGGTTCGTCGGTCGGTTTTGTTATTTTATGCTTCCCCGGCTGACGGCAGAAGATTTAATATGTTTCCTTGCAGTATGACGTGTCCCCTCCCGGTTTTGCGTTAACGAATGACGCACTTAATCCGAGAATCAACCCCTCGCGTCGCGTAGAACACTGGAAACAGATGTTCGACGCTGTCATTTATCGTTTTATAATATCCTCAGAGATTCTAGCCAGTTGCTCTGTGCTTGCGTGATTTTATTTGATTGTGAGGAAGTAGCAGTTTGTTGGTGTGGGCCAATTACATTGTCATAGATACTTGCACGCGACAAACCCGACGCACACGTGACACTACACAAGGTATGTTGGTATGTCGCGTTCTATACGACAGCATCAGTATCAGTGACAACCACTACTGTTACTGTATCATCATCTTGGGTTACTGCTGGCGTAAGCTTTTACAAGGAATCCTTGGTTATGTGTGAGAGCCAACAACCACAACTGCAGACTGATAAATGTTCGTTTGGGAAACGGAATACGTTGACAAATCCTTGGTGCCAGGTATTGAGTGGGTACCGTAATACATAATCCTCTGTTCGAAGTACACTGTAAAAATTTTAAGGTATGAACGATGGTGAAACAAATTGAAATGTCTCTGAAGGGTGTCATCTTTACTATGAGGATATGACTCGATTCAGTGAAGGATCTGCAAGGCTCCTTAGGACTTTAGTCTTCAATCAACAAATCTTTCCATAGATAGCTGCCTTCTAACAATAACAGCGGTGAAAGTACACAGCCTTGTCGTGTCCCACTTTGAATTTTAAAGTTCTCAAGCACCATTCTTATTTCATCTTCATTCTTCCTGGCTTTTTCAATTCTGTCGAAGCCTTTCTCTGAATCATTGAACAGTGGATGATCAATATTCCATGCATTGTTCGATGATGATCGGCAGGATGTTCCGGCAATGATTGTGTGTTCTTTATGAAACTATCCTATCCATCCAATCGTTAAGTTCCAAGTCCTAGGAGATATCACAATCAACCCCCAAAGCTTTTTTTTTGTACAACGATCCTTTCACGATGTCCTTCTATGACACTTTTAGCTACCTTTCTGCTTCACTGATAATGGACAATTAACGCTCAGACACGAACAGTGCGCAACAAGTTTTGGTTATGCAAGTACCGGTCCTGTGTTTGTTGGACCTCGAACAAATCCATTCCACATTCCTTCAAGAAGCATTACATCAGGAATATCAATGTCAAAGCATTCCACATCGATTTTGTGAGTCGCTGCCTGAAAAGATACTCAAAACCAAGAAATTTCTCACTGTGTAGTCAACCCTCCATTCATCAGCCGATGAGTGAAACCACAACGAATGGCATTACATGCTCCATTTGGATTAAGACTCACTTACTACTACAACCAAGTAACCATCCAGCAAAACAACGATAGCACTCCCAACCGAGACCATATACGAAAAGTCTACCCTTCTATATAATCTGCCACCCACCCAAACGATACATAAACAACAACAACAATAACAACAACAAACTAAAGTCCTTTCTGTTGCGAAATATCGAAATTATCATTTCAGACACGTGACACATGTGACTGTAATCCGGTTAATGACGTCACACTCACTTTCTTGTAGACTACGTGTCCTATGGCCATGTGTTACACATTTCTGCAATGTGTATCCCCGTAGCACACCCTTACCATTACAAAATTTCACCGTACCCACTCGTATTTTCAAGGATTATTTTTTGGTTTTGTTGTTGTTATTGCATCCGTTTGTTCGTCGTTGGTATTGTATCGATCGGGTGACTGGCTTCTGCAACTGAAGGGTTGACATTGGGGATGCGTAGGTTGCAGATGCTCATGCACGCAATTGGTTTCTTGGGAAAGCAATCGATGACAAATCCTTGGAGTGTTTGATATCAATCTGGAATTTCCGGATGAATTGTTGCAGTGGAAAATATAGTCAGGAATTTCTTTTCTGCGTCAAGGATGTTGGGATGGTGACTGCGTTTAGAAACACGTGGGGAATGATTTGAATTTTTTTTTTATTTCTTCTTGCGATTGATGAGAGATGAGAGGGTAAGGGATTGAGGGTGATGACGGTATTCTAATAGTTTCTGATTGGATGTGGAAGGTAGTCATGTGCTAATAATGATTCTTGTAGTCTCTAAGAATTTTTGTGTATTGGACATGGAGGGGAGAAACCAAAATATGAAGTATTGACCAATTTAGAATTTAATCTTTGCCATTTATAGATGCAGAATGTGGACAGTAGAGGGTACAAAAAAATTCATGAATGTCCTTAGAGATGGTCTATTGGTCAGGTCAAGATTCTTACGATATTTCAATTTAGATGCACTTAGCACTTAAAATTTGAATGCTTATCTATTAAGATTTCATTTGAGTTGATAAGAGAGACACCTTTCACTTTTTGAAGTCCTTGCAAAGCTTTATAATCTGATAGATTTTATTATTAGGTTTCCCACAGTTTTTTCGACCTTGGATAACGACCAGCTCTTGGAGCTGGAGAAAAGTATCTTCACTTTATGAGAATAGACATTTGGATCTCCATCATACACTATGTGCTAGGCTGTTTATCAAACCAAGAATTACTTTATCGCAGCTTGGTGAAACCTGATTTGCTGAATAAGTAACGACTATTCCTCTTTACGAGTGAGAGGAGTCGCTAAACTTCTCAACTGAACTCCTCAGTTTTACCTATGTACATATTTTATGTAGGTTACATACATGATTGTATGAGGTGGTAGTTTACTTAACCAAGTTCAATCAGTTTCGTGGTCCAAGAATTTTGAGCCATCTGTTCGTTGACTTCCAGAGATGAGCCTTGTACTTCATTGAGATACATATCTGTGTCTGTTGTAATTGCTAAGCTACCCTAGTAGAAGCATTTATTTTCCCATTTTTCGCCATCCTTCCAAATAGAAGGAATATCTGCTTCCAATGTAAGCTCTTAGTATCGCTTTGTTGCACAAGGGTTGAGAAATCGCTCAGAGACAAAGATGTTGTGGTGGGCTGCTTCTTTGACATCGAAGGAGCTTTCGACAACACTGAATGCATACAGGCACTACGCGTTGCGGAAGAGGAGATGAATACCGGAGGCATCGCAATGACCATAATAATGGATATTGAAGGTGCCCTCGATAAGATATGCTTCGAAAGTCTGAGAATAGCCTTAGAAGAACGATGGATAGATGGATGGACCATATGCTGAAAAATTGGGCGATAAATATTCAGACGGGAACTTCTAGACTTAGAGGAACGGTTAGCAGTGGTTGCCCGCAAAGAGAAGTTTCGTCATCTATTCTGTGAAATATAACTGTGGACTCTTTCTTGAGAAGACTTGAAGAGACTGGCATCCACACTGTGGGATATGCCGATGATATAGCAATAATGGCAAGAGGTGAGAAATGCTATCCGAGTGGTGGAGCGGTGGTGTCAGGAACAAGGACTCTCCATTAATGCGGAAAAGACAGATCTGATCATCTTCACAAGGAAGAGGAGAGATCTGGAATTTCAGCCCTTAACACTTTTCGGATCGGAGCTATATGTGACCAGAAAAGTTAAGTGTATACCTAGATGCTGGACTAACTTGGAATTTCCATGTGGAAGAGAAGATCAGAAAGGCGAAAAGGGTGCTTCATTAGTGCAAACGGGTATATGGACTAAGGTGACAAATCTCGCCGAGGTCAGCATACTGGATGTACACGATGATAGTTAGACCGATTATCACATATGCGTCAATTGAATGGTGGTAAAAAGCCACCCAGAATACTGTAAAGAAGCAATTAGATAGGGTCCAACGACTGGCATGTTTAGGGATCGCGGGTGCAATACGAATGACATCAACATGCGCAATTGAAGTGATCCTAGGTATTCTGCGCTGGACTTATTTAATAAGAAAGCGGCGGCTTCGACGGCACTTCGTCTGCATCGGGATGGTAACTAGCATTGGCGCGGTACTATCTACGGTCATAGGAAAATCCTGGATCTCGTAAAAGACGAGATTAGGGAGTTGAACATGCCCATGGATGGAATAAAGAGAATACGTGTTACCGAAAGGTATCGCAAAACTTTTATTGGAGATGGAACACTTCCGGAAAAGAAGATCGGTGATATAATCATCTTTACGGATGGGTCCATGATAGATGGCAGATCGGCTGTAGGTATCTTCTCAGAAGAACTGGAACTAGCCTGTCATATTAGTCTGGGGAAAGGTACCTCAGTCTATCAAGCCGAGATGATTGCTCTGTTGCATGCGTTGAATTACCTGAAAGAGGGTCGGGTTGAGGGTAGGAACGTTACCATAGTACTGGACAATCAATCAGTGATTAGACTAATGAAGCAAACAGATATCAATACATCACTGGCATTGGAATGTGTTCATAAACTAAATGAGTGCTCATCTCGAAATGAGATGATGCTCCTCTGGTTGAGAGGGCACGTAGGGCCTGAGGGCAACGAAAAGGCGAACTCTCTCGCAAAGCAAGGGTCAACCTTGGAGTTCTCTGGTCCGGAACCATTCGCTGCTATTGGTAGAGGGATGGTAGAATGCGGAACACCATTGAAGGTGGTCAACCGTAGAAGGTTTCAAGCAGGCGAAAATGGGTATTAAAATGACGATTGGCACCACTCATAGAGAAGTTCTAAGCTTAGGGTGAAGAACGCTGAAATGAGGGTAGCGTTATCTACAGGGCATGGAAATTTCGGGTATCACCTAAAGAAGATGGGTCTTCTGAAGGATGACACCTGTGAACTATGCCTAAAGGAAATCGGGACGGCAGAAGAAAGGAGGCCCTGGGGAGCCACAGGATGAACCAGATTTCTGTTAAACAGATGCTAGCGTTGACACGAGTAATCAAAGCCAGACAGAAACTGTGGGGAAATCTAGACAGACTCTCGGGCTAAGATGGATCGTGTAAGAGAGACGAGAAGGGACAATACAGTGGTCTGGTTCGAAATTTCTCTAAAATATATATATAAGTAAAAATGAGCAACTTGAAGTTGGAGTTATCATGGACAACTATCTACCAACATTTAACTTCAGTCAAAATTTCAAGGTTAAATAAAAATATTTATATTTCCTCCATCAAGGACTATTTCCAGTTCCTCACATCATTAGCCAAGCCAGCACAAACTGAGTTCATCTCATTTGAGTGGCAGGACACAATGGACATATAACCAATGAAAAGACGAACTTCGACCTTCATGACCCAAGAACTTTCTGTGGATTCCGATTACCAATCAGCACTGCAAAATTCTGTATTCAAAACTGGCTCAAAGTAGAGCTCACCTTTACTGAACGAAAACCGAAGGCAACAGACAAGTTTTCATGTCAAACATCTCCCATACAGTAACTAATCAACTCCTAGGACCAACTAGAATTCCGATTCAAATTTCAATTGCAAAATTATTCTCAGAGACGAAGTCTACTTCTTCTACTACTTCTACTACTTCGGCTTCGTTAATAAGCAAAATAGTCGCATTTGGGCAAGTCGTCAAGCCAAAGTCAGTCACAAAAAAGCCAAGTGGAGGTTTCATGTTGGAGAGGTCCTTAACTCATACATATTCTTCTATGATGCTGGCAACAAAGTCGCAGTCAATGAAGATTGATACCAGATTAACTATTGTTGGGATAAACTAAAAGAGGACGACTAAAAGTGTATGTGGCTTCACCAAGACGATGTCACATGCCACAGAGTTTGCCAAATAATCGAGTTATTGTAGTCGAAGTTCGTTGACATGTCATCTTCAGAAATGGACCAGTCAATTGGTCGCCTGGTTCGTGTGACTGTTCTTACATAATATCTGTGCAGGCAAAGACACAATACTAGTTTACCAACTTTCTTCCTTAAGGACATAACAAGACGTAAGGTGCACAGAGCTAAAAAAACGAAAATCCTTTAAAATACCAATTCTTTTACACCAATTTGCGTAGCTAGCGACTTCTTCCCACCCTTCCATTGGAAACCAAATATTATAAATACAAACCATGGATGTGGTTGATGTTGATGGATTGATCACATTGAGGACCATGTATTGTATGTGCGTATTGTAAGTATCTCTGAATATATTTTTCCCGGTAAGCTACTAGCAAAAATCTCTGTTTTCAACGTATTACGCTCGTTATTCGCCGAAAAATTTCACTGAATATATTTTTTAAAAAAAAAACCTCATACCACGTCCAGGATTACACTTTTACCACCCATCGACCTGATTCATTGGCTCGCGTGGTCAGACACGTTTTATTCGTGTCCTGAAGGGTAATGCCACATTTGCCGAGTGCCACCACAACATTTATTCCTTCAATCCAATTACTCGTTCCATGTCGTTGAAGTATAAAAACCGACGCCATTTGGATGTCGCAAATTTTTTTTTTCGGTTTTTTACATTCTACAGCTCGGGGATTATTCCTTTGACGTTTGCCAGCAATCATTTTGATTGCATACAAAAGATTTATGTCTTCCCCAGCATTCCACTGCTGAAAGAGAAAAGTGATGACAATTTCGATTTGTCACATTCAAAGTACGTACGTACTCGTACAAGAGTGCGAGTAACCTCATCTGCCAGTGTAATCCGCGACGAGACATGCCGGAGGATTCAGGATTTTGTTTGTTATTTTAGCGCAGAGCACTAATTACTTTCGGTCTGGTTTGGACTAATTACTTGAAAACCTTCCGCGAATTTGCGTTTCGTTTCGATTGAGAAATTTTTGGGATTTTCCCCTAAAGACGCGAACTTCAGGTAGTTGTCAAAGGATCTGCCGTTCGGGGAATTTTCATATTTTTATTGTCACACCAGGTTCGTTCATGTTATTTTGTTAGGACTTTGCACATCTGAACTATGTATCTGCTTTGTTGTTTTTAACGCCACCATATCGAGAGGTGTTCTGCTGTTGTATCTTGGGATGAGGTACTGCATCAGGTACATAGATACATAAATATGTAAGTAGGTGTAATCAATTTTATATCTGTTGTAATGTTTAACCGTGTGACATATATTTACACAGGGGTTTTGTTGGCTATAAAAGAAAGTATCAGGTAGGTGCTGTCTATTTTTGTCTGTCTAAGACGAAAAAAAAAATCATATTTCCCCAGCTGGTCTTTAGATACATAGATACGAATACATCTATTACGTGCCTCGTTCAATTGGCATTCCAAACAACTCTATCGATGGGCTCTCAACTAGCAACCAGCTGAAACAACATAATGTGGCGGGGCTCCCCAGTTGGTCTTTTGGAGAAGTACGGAGGATAAATATAGAAGTTCTTCAGAGGCATACATATGTAGGTATGGGTAATTTGTGGAAAGACTAGATAGATAGATGGAAAGCCGCAGTTGTCAATATATCTACGCATTTTATTGCGTGTCGCGCTTAAGTGAACGCACACACAGCAAACGAATTGTATTGGCGGCGCACTTCATCACGTTGTTAGTGCTCTGGAGTACACCACCGAGGAGGGGAGTAAATAAACAAATTGCGTGGAGGGCGATATTGTAAGCCCCCACAGCTCGCTGTAGTTCGGCGCTGGAAATGGTAATAATTGAGGAGCTGATTTGTGTTTATGGTGATGGTTGCTTTGATTTGATAGCCCAGATGGTGCCAAGCGCTGATCGTTCTAATAAGTTTTATCATATTATTGGGGGTATGGGGGTATATTATTGACGCGAGTTTATGTCCTGTGGTACGCAGTAAGCAGATATGCCATTCTTTTGATTACTATCTCCATAGGAATTTTGACTGAGTAGCGGGGTTCAGACTGAACAAATTCTTCATCAAATTTGCTTAACGATCGGCTGACAAACCATCCAACCCAAGTAAATTAGCGTTTACATTCATCAAATCTGGAGTCATCATACCGATTTGATGAAACCTTGAACAGTGTGAACCCTCCTAGTATCGACTATTCCTTTTTTTTTAGAAAATAGATTTCAGTATTGCATCTTTGGTGGAACGATCAGAAGGCATATCCTATACAACCTTCGGAAATAGACTCAAACTATTCAACTTTAGTATGGCGATAGGACAAGAATCATGCGCCGTATTGGTAGTCCTTAGATCAACAAACAGCTGGATCATACCACGATCGTTCAGTAGCTTTGATACGAAAAAGTAACATCTTCTCTTAGTATGAACCCTCTTAGGGCGATAAAAACTGCCAAGGCTTGAGCGAAGATATCCAGTAGAAGTAGATTGAGAATGGTCTCTAGTCCTGCAGTAGATATGGTTATCATGGCACTTGTGGTGCCAATACAAGTCAATCTCTGTATCTTCCTTAAAGTCGCTAAGTTGGTGGTCTTGCTGTCGGACTGCCACCATACAAGACAATCATAAGTCAGAACATAATATCGAGTTTTGGTCCCCAGGTTTTCCAAAACATTCTACTACATTTTGGTCCAGGTGTCTAGAGTCTTCAGGGCATCTTCCAATTGTTCACTAAGGATAGGAGGAATTTGCTCGTAGCCCTCAATATGACGTCATCCGCATAAGCGATGGTCTTGACATGACTATACCTGAGTTGTAGGAGTACTTCTTTTAGTACAATGACCCACAACAGTGTGGAGATAACTCCGCCTTGAGGGGCACTTCTAGAGGTGTCTGCTTCCAACTTCGTACGATTGTGTTCCGTTATAATGTGTCTTTCCTCAAGCATTTCCACAATCCAATTGATTCAGGGTATTGTGGATATTGAGGTTCGTGAGTGTGTTACACACTGCCTCCGTTCTATCTAAGAAGGCAACTAAAGTGTATTCTTTATCTTTCAACGATTTCACGATTGAGCTAACCACACTTTTTCTTTTGGTATAGGCATCTTGGGCCATGGATACATCCTCGGGGCGTAGTTTACTGTAAATATGTATGTCGGCTTGGCTCTCAAAAGTTTTTAGTACATATAAAGGAGGTAAGGCTGATGGGCTTGAAGTCTTTTGCGGTGGAATGACTTGCTTTACCAACCTTGGTACTCGTAAATACCACCTTGAAATCAGTTGAAACCAATAGTGAATTCAAATATTTCGTTGAAATCAGCAGTGACTTCACATATTTCGTTGAAGTCAATAGTGAATTCACTTGAAATCAGTTGAATTCAGCAGTGAATTCACATATTTCGATGAAGTTAGTAGTGAATTCACTTAAAATCAGTTGAAGTCAGTGAATTCAGTTGAAATTCCAAAATGATTTCAATGCAGTGATTGGTAAAAATTGAATGCATAAATCACTGACTTCAAAAGAATGGTGGATTACGTTTTTTAAATCTCAATCTTTTTTAGAAAAAAGATTTCAAATCATTTCTAGATGAATGCAAAACAATTAACCTTCCAAAAGATTCAATTCTTTTACAACTCTGCTCTGTGGCATGATCGGAATGATAGTGTCCAGTCATGGCCATTTGTAAGGGAAGAACGATCCAATTGCTCACTCAATTCTCTCCTCTGAAATCAAATTCGCTGGTAATTCATATTTGTTGCTTGTACCAACTCTGGTGTTGTCGACAGATTGGGTTCCACTTCCTGGGAAGTACGTACTTATCAGTAACCTCAGTTAATCTGAGCAAGATTCAGTCCAATTCACGTCGGGAACTTTGAGTGACTCTATAGCCGGAGTTTGTCTGGAGAGGATCTTCCTTTCGTTGTTCCCTTAATGTCGTTGCAAAAGTGCTGCCATGAGCAACGCTTACCTCTTTGCCTCTGAGTGTCCTTATAGTGATCTCAGTCTATATCTGATCTAGTCCTCTTGGCCACATTAAGGAGGTTTCTGGTTGCTCCCCTAATATCTGTCAGCTTTTTACTCCACCATGGAGTTGATTTTTCGTTCTTCCTTGAACTTGGGCTTCATGATATACAACCAGTTTGTCCATTAATTTATATTGAAAATTCACATTCTTCCGATGCCTGTCCCGCATGACACATAAGTAAATATTTTGAAAAGGAAATTCCTGTCAAGGACAAGAACAATGATTTACATCAGTATAAACGGGAGTGGAAGCTTTGAATATACATATATATACCATGTCCTAGACATACATGTCTTATCTCAGCGAAAAGTATTGCAAGGATTTATGGAATGTCCTTCACGAGTCTAAAAACCTGTGACCATTCCTCAGAAAAATATTTCAAACAGACTTTCACCGCTAACTACAAAGAAATACAAAAAAAAGTCGTACGGTAGCTAAACATCATAATCTCAAGTGGACATACCCGACTTGACCACACATTTATGTACATATCTAAGGATAAACAAAATATTTATCCTGATTCAATGACGTACTGTTGTCTTCCAATAGAATATGTATATTCCCAGGAAAATCGTTACTAAAAATATGCAAGCGTCTATCCCATCACATTCTCTGATTGTTATGATTCTGTATCCTTATTCACCATACCCGTCGGATAGTTTTATTTTAACCACTTCGTCCTTTTTCAGTAAATATGTATGTATGTATGTATGTATGTAAAAATAAACCTGTAACCGGTATAAGGTGCGACCTCGGGTGCACTTGAAAAACAAAAAAAAAAAAAAAAAATTATGAATAGAATTTCACGAGGAAGACTTTCTATGGTTGCGTTGAGGTGATTATTTTTAGGACGACACTATGAGTCCCTACTCAGGGTTTTGCTCTCAAGTTGCCAGGAAAAATCTCTCTTCTGCGGTAATATGAGATGAAGATGGTGACGGCATAACAGTTTTATGTAGGTTGCTGCCGTTTCTGAATTTGGCTTCTGTTACTGCCGCGCCGATGAACGGATGAACGATGGTGTGTAATCGATATTTGGAATGTTGCCTATAGTTGTGGATCTTATTGGGTTTTAATGGGTTAATCAGAGTAGAAGGGTTTATTTTTTTTTTGTTTCAGATTCTGGAATCGTGCTTCATAATGGAAAACAGGTTTGGTTTTTTTCTTGTTTGGGGTTTCTGCAGGTGTTTTGGATTGCATCTCATGTTTTTGGCGCCAAAATTTATACCACTGGCCGTATAATGAATGAACAATGACCGGTTTTGATGTATATATAGCTCTGGAGATTATCAAAAACTAGCCGAAATCAATATCATTGCAGTTAAATAAAAAAAAAAGTATTTTTTCAAAGATTTAGTTGTTTTTAAAGTTTTTGTTAGTTTTGGTTATTTAATCTTAAGAATTTACATAACTGATACCCATATCAGTTGAGGGGTCTTTTTCAATTTTTTTTTACATTTTCCTGGAAGGTGCCAAGAGGATTACATGTGATCTGGACAAAAAAGTTTCAAAAATTTAAGAAGAGGTTTGAGTAGCGGTCAAAAATGGCAGAGATTGAACTAGGATTCAATCTCAAACCGAATCTATTTTAATACATAGCCTACATTGCCTGTAGATTTTGTGTCCACTGGTCCACTGGTATTCCAAAACCATTCTGGGACGTCGAGGGACTCTTTTCACCTAAGAAGAAGTAGTACAAGAACATTGGGTAATTGGCTCATTTCAGTCTTTCAAGTCACCAGGGGTGGATGACATTCCATCAATCCTATTACAAAAGGGTCGAGGTAAATTACTTCCACATCTGGAAAGGATATTAAAAAGTAGTCTGGCACTGGGCTATATACCGAACCAGTAGTCTACCGAAGTCCTATAGATCGATCAGCCTAACATCGGTCCTTCTCAAAACGATGGAAAAGGCTGTGGAAAAGGCTGTGGAAAATTGTTTTAGTTGTTTAAGAGAGAGTACTACGTGCATCTCCTCTTCATCAGCAGAAGATTGATTCAGAGATCAGCAGAGACTCATGCATCAAAAGGTATTATATCATCAAGGTCAGCACAGCAAAAGGATGCCCACAAGGAGGAGTTCTCTCTCCCTAAATGTGGAGTCTTGTTGTGAATGAGCTACTTGAGAATCTAACAAACTATGGCATCAACTATCAGGCATATGCTGATGACATAGTATTCGGAGTATTCGGGTCCAGAAATAAATACTCTGACTCCATGGGCAAAATCACCAGTATCTATCAGGCTGAAATCTATGCCATAGATGTGTCCAAATCAATCTTGATAGAAACCATGCCAACTGTGATATATCTATAAGTCCAAACTTGTGTGGGAAACTTGGACAGAGTGCTCTAGGATAGATTTCTTCCGCCGAAGCGTAGTAAGAGTGCATTACCCTCCAAATGGTTCCGAAAGGAATCCAAGTGCGAGGGGAACTCTAATGAGGGCATGTACCTCCCGAAGTTGTTAGCTGGGTGCACAATAGACCAACAAGTCGCAGTGCAACATAACCCATCTTCAAATAATAATACGTCTTGCACCAGGTATCGAGGCATATCTTGTGGATTTCTGGGAGATCCACTATAGACCAAATATTCACACCGTTGCCAGTTCTGCTATATAGAACCGATTTGCCCCATTGTCCTAATCGGATTCCTTTGTTTGTCTTTCTAAGACTCTAAGTTCCTTTATTATATGGATTTGGGTCTTTGCGAGTGCATCCTATGCTCTTTGGCTTTATGGTCTTTACAATCTTATTTACTTTAAAATCTATAATAGCTACTTCACCACTTCATGTTATATTGGATCCACGGTTGGGTATGTGAGATGAGGCGGTCTGTCCATATGCCTGTTGATGTGATGGTTATAGAATAGAAGATGGAATAGAACACATACTGTGTCATTTGAAGATGTAAGAAATTAAGAGCAGTTTCGTACCTATCATCACTTTGGTACATATGTTAGATACTCTGTCTATTGGTTATAAGTACCGCCTTGGCAACGCTGAAGGCAAAACCTATGACATCTACAGTAGTGATCCCTGTGGGATCCCAGCACTCACTGTCTATTTCTTAAGGCTTCACTTAAGACAGTGTTCTACAGTACAAGTCTAAGACTTTCTACTACTGTTCTCAATTTTCCTATTGTTGATACCTGAGAAACAACCTGCTTTCACGAACACTTCGAGCCTGTTGCTGAGCCGTATCTGGCTAAACAAGGTGGTAAAGGGTTCAGTTGATGGCTTGTGATTCACTTGCAATAAATATTGACAAGGATACTAGTTGGAATCATTTGACAGCACAAGCGTTAATTAAAGTCTCCGGCAATGATTACAGCTTTCCGTTCAAGGCATCATCTACTAACCCGTCCAGAAGATCCGACTGTTAGTCTTGTTGATGCTTATGAGCTACACATTTGTGTGTCGTCGATGTTTACTCTTGCAAAACCAGGATCAGTTGTAAGCATTTTTTCCTGTTAGCCATTCTTTCCACAGGTCCAACGTTTGAAGGATTCTGATGCAAATACTCAAAAAGAAGCCATCCAAAGGTCTACGCCGGTTCCTGCATTTTGACTTTTGTCACCAATTTGTTATTTCAATGAAAATGTGTGAACGTACGTACATAAATATCTCTCAACAAAACAGTTGATACATTAAAAAAAAAAGTTTTCAAACATTCGTAGACCCTCACCATATTCATACAAATAATGACTCTGTTCTGTCTGTCAAGGTTCAACCTAAAATCACCTTGCTTGTAATTCTATGACATGCTTTGCTTTCCCCCAAACCATACAAGTATGTATATCTATGTATCTATTGTGTAAAGAATCATAAATCGTTAGTTTATCTCTTACTCTCACCATGACCTACAATATACAGCCAGACACCCTTGCCCAACTCAAACTGTATCTACAATAACTTATTCCACGCACCTGTTAACACCAAATATCGAAACAAACTCCAATTAAACGTCTCGATAAACTACATCGATTTTGTAAACATATTCCCGAAAAAGTGATACAAAAAATCGACCCGATTCCATGGAACTAAATTAAAATCGAAATGCCATTACGAAAACAGACACAGACATCCTGTTGCCCCCATAAACACAGGATGTTTATGCCAGCCGAATTAAAACACAGCGCTGCCAGCGTACGACGACTATAACCCAAAACTCAATCTCTCATTTGTATTCCTAAATCTGGTGTTAACTGCCGAATACAGACAGGAGGGCCATCATTTTTATCCACCTCATCACCACCAATTCTCATCCTCATCATTGTCATCAGAGATGTGAGAAAGAACACTCGATCGATTAAAATCCGCATCTGTATACCTGAATTGCTTAATCAATTTCCATCCATCGTCATTATTGGGAGGACCTGCTACAAGGGTTTAAAATATTTTTCTCCTTCATCCCTTCGAAATACCTGTTACAAATGTCAATGAGAACAGATCATCTACCTGTGGTTTCGAATCTATGCCGGGTGTCACTAGAAGATTCGCTCCTGATTCGCGGTCAAACGGACGAACGGACGAAGGACCTGCACTAATTCAAAAAATCGTTGGATTTCCCAAAAAGACTGAAAGAGGAAAAAAAAAAAAAAACCCAGATGAATTTCAATGAGCTGGCCCCTTGCCTGTTTCTTCTAGCTCGGTTAGGGGACATGGAAAGGAGCGAGTAAGCACCTGTTTTACGTTTGAAAGTAACCTTGCGATCGGTTGTGTATCTGTATCTGTTGCACGATTCAGGTGCAACAATTCGGGTAAGAACGCTAATAGACAGATGTTTCTTGGACGGAGCCGCCGAGTCTCAGGTAAGATTGGGAAATTTATTAGACAGAAGGGAATTAACGTGTGTAACATACGATTTCTTTTGATTGCACGTTTATTGAGAGTTCAGAACTCCGGACAAGAGGGATGGTCTCGGTGGGAATTTATAGCGTCAACTGTGGGAATGGACGTAGAGGTGAGTTTTTATTGTGCTCTTATTGAGAATTTATTGCACGGTGAATGGATTTGAATTGAAATTTTGATGGGCGAATGTTTAGAGATATTGCTACACGTATTTATGAAGCCGTAAATACGTCATTGTAAACATATTCAGTAAACATCGAGACGTAGGTGGTGACTGATTGAAAAATGTTGGATAGACTACTCTATGATATAGATGCAGTACAGTATTTCGGGCGGGCGTTCCACAAGGCTCCGTTTTAGGTCCTCTACTTTTAGCAGTTTTGAATGACGACGTCCTGAAGCTCAGTTTACTCGAAAATACTTAGGTTTGCTGATGAAAGGAAGATGAAATACAGCAGCACAACAAAGACTGGAAGTCGTACGCATCAGCTATGGAAGAAAAGTGAACACTATCACGATAACAGTCGGTAACCATGTGCCAAAGTGCCTTCACGGTATCATAGATACTTTGAGAACTTTTCGTCAACATTCACAATATGCCACTGGTAAGGCGGCAACGCCTACATCTGCATTAGCAGGTATAATGCCAATTACTATTGGAAAAAGATTGCTTTTGATAAGAGTGCCATCTGAACGAAGGAAAACGGAAGACAGAGGTAATAAGAGTTATGAGGTAATCACCAGATTTATGGCACAGAGCGATCCTGGAGTGATACATGAGAGACCCATGCATCCTAGTCGATTCAGAGAATTCCAATCTGTATTCACGAAACAATTCACTTTACACTTTTGCAGTTTGTTGTTAAAATTCTTTTTACTGAACTGTATAGACAACCTTCCTTTCGAAAGTCTAAAGTTCAATGAATCACTTAATACATTCTGCTCGATATACATAGTTTACGTCAGACCTAATCTGATGGCTTTGAGAATTTTAATTTATCCTCCACACTTTCACATAAATATAACCTGAATCGACCTTAAACCAGACCAATTATTCGATTTAATCTAGAAGCAGAAGAACCTGTAAGCGCTCGGTAATAGCATTTCGACTTCATTACTCGCAGCAGTAGCTGTAGTGAAATTAATGAAAAAAAAATTCCAACTTTATCATCGCATCAATATATCAGATGAAATTATGCAACATCCTGGATTTCCACCTCCACAGTAGCAAGTCGTTTAGTGAGGTGCTAAAACGACCACCTATACACACCATATACCAGCCGCGATGAACCCATTAACATTCTTATCAATCAGCTAGTTATAAATTCTTAAAAGCGGTCAGCAGTTACCAGAACAACAAATTCCAAACAACTTCTCTAGCATATCCCAAATCTATCTCATAATTCAAAAGCGAACTGCAAAAACAAAAAAAAGGAGAAATTCTCGCGCATAACTAATCGTAATTTGCACACAAAGTGTCACCGCACACTCTCTGTTATTTATTAATTCCAATCCAATCAATCGATTTCGATACCGAAATCTATTCATATTCCGCCCCCACACACCTGATGATGCTGTGCCATGGACACACATACCATCCTAATGTGAATGTGAAGACGACACCTGGTATTTCCAGCTATTCAATAAATTTACTGTCCGTTCTTTTATTTACGCTTGGTCTAGAGCTGGTCTCCACCACCTGAGCGTGATTCCCCATCTCATCTCAACCCGGATGGGAGATAGACTCGTCAGACGAGCCTCGTCCAGTCAAACTTACTTACACTCACGTTCTATATGTAGTATCAGCAATAGCAGCAGCAGCAGTGGCGACGACGACATCGTCGTCGTCACGGTCAAATGTATTAAACCGAGATAAAGATCTGCAATAAATAAACATTAAAGTTTGCAGCTTGTAGGAGTACCAACTCACACCTTAAGCACTAACAGTGGTCAAGCTCATGGACGACTACACAACGACACAACGACAACGACCGACGACTATGACAACGACGGATGGATGAACCGACAGATAGTGGATCTGGTAGAATTTCTGCTTGATTCACCCACCCACACAGATGCCACAAGACCTGGGATACCATTTCGTACTGGACAAACTGGTTTCGTTAATGATGATGAATCAATGAATCCGTTGACTAGACAAATATCCTGATGCCGCATAGCATTTCGCATCAATCCTCCGCATAGCTTCTAGAGTCTTGCAAGTCCGCCTTCTCTGGCATCTACTGTCTGCTATTAATCCCTGAGTTTGAGAGAAGGGCGAATCTATGGCACGTAATAAATTATTAGTTCATACGTAGGTATACACATTCCACCACATTTCTGATGCCTGTTGGTGATGCTTTAGAGACAGTGCGCCAGTAAGCAAAGACGAAGGCAATAGTTATCTCCTTCGGTGCGCCCAACGGCCAGAGATGATCATCCAGCCGGTCGATGGTGGTGTAATAGTGGAGAAGAACCATCTTTATGCCACCATCGATGCACAGTGGAACAGATGCATTCGAAAGGGATTTTACATTTAGAATGGACAGATTTTGTAGTCACAAAAATTCATGTACATAGCTACTTCGAATCTATGTATGTACGACCTGGGTCTTTTTGACACGGCTTTTCATAATTTTTTTTTTTTGAAGACTAGGCCGTGACTAACCTATACATATCCAGCACCAATGGTAATTCAATTTGTTTCGATGAGTTTTATTATAGATAAGAAGCAGTGTTGAGTAGATTCGTAGGCTGTGTGATCGATTCAGTGTCTAGTTTCAAATCTTTTTTAAATGTTCAACAGAATTGATATCTGGTATCTTTTACTTGCGCAAAGGTTTAAAGACTTCTGAAAAAATTGTTTTGTAAAGATAAAGTCATATCGAAGCTGGAAATGCAGCAAAAGATACACGCAACGTGAACCTTGCCTTGGTTTTGACAGTAGAAAGAAGTATTTAGAAAAAATTCTAATATGGAAAGCAACTAGCTTTTGTAATGTATCTATTATTGGTACCTATTAGAATTTGAAGGGAGTTTGAGCTAAGGGAGCAGAATTGGAGTTTCATTATATTTATAAATGCTAATAGATTCAATATATATGTACCTATGTACATATAACCGACTAATAGACCTGGAAGCTTCACAAAAGTATTTGTGGTTCATAAGGATTTTTTTTGTTTTTACTTGATTTGATAATCGACAATTGGACAATATGATTAGCTTCTTAGACACAATGGTAGTCATGTACAGATATTTCAAAGTGTACCCCATACCTCATAGGTTAGAGCAATTACGTTGGTGAAAGTGTTGTAATAAGGCGTATGGAATATTTTGATGCAATAAACGTATGTATCAATCGTTTTTTGCGCTGAGACAGACTTCTAAATGCTTCTTCTGGTTCCTACGATACTTACTTACTTACTTAGGTTGCGCTACAGTTCGGTGTGAACCTGGCCTCAACTAACAAGCCTCTCCAGTTAGCTCGATCCGTAGCTAGTTTCCACGATTCTTGTACATATTTACATGCTCTATGCTATTCTCTGACTGTAAGGTGTAACATAGAGATTTATATTTCTTAAGTTCAATGGATGCTGATTTATAATCCAAATAGACCAGAGATTAAACATACTTCCAAAGAAACTAGTCCAGGATCGTCAAATTATACGGTCTATGCCCAAGTACCTTTATCGAAGTCAACTTATCTTCGAATTTTGATTTCAATCAACCGATGGTTTCGGCCATCGTATAAAATGTGGCGCCATTCTGTTGAAACCACAACTCATCTGAATCAATGTCATCAGTATTTTCAAAGACATATTTATTGATCATATGGTAAAGATTACTATTGACTCTAAAGCGAGATCCGGTATCATTTAAGAAGAAAAGTCATCACATAAAAAAAAAAGTTCTGATGATGCCACCATCTGTAAAAAATTTACATATTTCTGGATATAATGAGGTCTGTAGGGTCTCGTCTAGGCTTCTCTTAACCAATGGCGAATCGATATAAATATAAGACATAAACTAGCAAATAGCTTCAGCAATAATTACATTTTGTCCAAGTTTCGGCCTTAACCATCAACAGATCGTAAAGATAGATCTTAACGCCTTTAGATTTGATCTTGTGGGAAAATGTATGTTTAAACTTTGGCCTTGATTTGTCAATCCCTCTAGTATGGCGTTGAAGACTTTAAGGACTGGAGCATCGATGTACATACGCTCTACATGACCCAGCACGCGAATGACCTTTTTCTCTAACACTTGCGCTAACCTTGCAAAGGGAGTTTTCATTCGATTGGGTACGGGTTATACCTCTGCACCATAGACGAGGACTTGAATGATTAGTGTTTTGTACCGCGTCTCTTTGGTTCTTCTCGATAGGGGTTTGTTCCTCAATTACATACTTAGCAAAAAGAAGCAACGATAAGCAATAGTTGTTTTACGTTTGCTTTCCGCGCTGATGCTGTTTGACAAGCTTACAGTAGTTCCCAGATAGACAAAATCCTTGACTCGAGGTTATCATATATAGTATCAATTGCCACGTTCCAGACCAAGTCTGCGGCGGGAGTTGACTCTTGTTGATGAAAGTGTGTACTTCGTTTTGATCTCGTTGATAACCAGTCCTGTTCTGATTACTGCTGGTTCCATGCTAGTGAAAGCACCAGTAACTGCTGGCTTTGTTCTTCCAATCACGTCGATTTCGTCAGCAAACCCAAGATATTGCGTGTGCTTTTGAAAGATAGTGCCTGATTTACGGGCTTGGGCGTTGCGTATTACCTTTTCTAGCACAATATTGAAGCAACTGCATGACAGTACGTCACCTTGTGTTATTCCTTTGGTGGTGTTGAAGTGGAATCCTTTCCAATTTTGACGGAGCAGCGAATATTCTCCAACGTCATCTTGATAAGTTTTATCAGTTTAGAAGGGATATTATGGATTATTCTTCCCTATTCACACTGTTATACGCGGCTTTGAAATCGATGAGCAGGTGATGGGTATCGATATTAAATTCGTTGGTCAAGATCTGACGCAATATAAAAATTTGGCCGGGGTAGACTTTCCAGGTCCAGCCGCCGGTCCATTGGATCATCAGCAAACGGCTTGAGACGTTCAATAAAACGCTGGATACGATTTTGTGTGGATCGTGGAGATGGTACTGAGGCTCCAATCGGCGGGGATACTTTGCTCCGGCCATATTTTGGAGATGAGTTGGTATCTGCTCCTTACCAAGTCATGTCTAGCGTGTTTAAACAGCTCTGCTTGTAGTCTACTAGCGCCAGCTCCTTTGTTCATCTTTAGCCCGGCTATAGCGAATTTTATCTCACTTTGGTCGAGCGGTTGAAACTCTTGGTTGTCAAATTTACAGGCACCGGTTGTTCATTGGCGGAATCTTAAATGGGATTACCATTCACTAGTTGAAGTAGTCTCTCCAGATGTGAAGCATCGATTGCGTGTCCACTACGATGTTCCCATCACTATCCTTGCAGGCACCAGGGCGATTCGTGAATCCTGATGTAGCTTGTTTCACTCTTCTATAGCATAACATTCGCACCTCTTTTCTGCTGAAGCATCTCTGCATCTCCTCGACTTCACGCTGTTGGTGTTCCCTTTTGTTGCTCCTGAGCATGCGTTTCTTATCCTTTCATATCGGTTAACATGGAGCTGGTGGGCCGCTCCACTTTTCTTCTGAAACCACAACCTGTACGCCTCTGTTTTTAATTTATTGCCTGAGGGCATTTGGAGTCGACCACATCC
Source organism: Xylota sylvarum (assembly GCA_905220385.1). Taxonomy (NCBI): domain Eukaryota; kingdom Metazoa; phylum Arthropoda; class Insecta; order Diptera; family Syrphidae; genus Xylota; species Xylota sylvarum. The sequence continues at coordinate 52,580,432 of LR999960.1, read as the reverse complement.
ATTGGTTTCTCGGATGTGGTTGTGAGAGGCCTAACACTTCTAACAAAGCGTTTCTACTGTCTTGTTGACATCGATGCCACTGGTCTTCCGGATTCATGTTGGCAGTCGTGGGTTTTCTCGCAAGCACGACAGATACATACAAAGACAGCATAGGCTGTAGCAGTCACTTCCGAGTGCAGCCGTCCAACGTTGAAGTTCCTTGGCGTAGTTGTGGGTCGTCTAAAGTCATCGATACATATTCGTAAATGCATTAGAGGTCCGAGGTTATATTAGCTGCTCGGAAGGTATGGATATCCAGTATGTTAGAGGAGTGTCTTCCAACATGATCTATTTGGGTGCATGTTCGACCATCTGGTGAACGCCATGTGCTTTTGTGGATGTCGAGACGAAGAAATTTCCTGCTCCACCATGTTGTTTCCAGCTACAAAATCGGGGAACCTAAGTCTATTATCGGATGTGATGATGATGATGTTTTCCTATCGTTTTACCAAAAGATGCCTTCTTTCTCAATTTTGGCGTTAAAATCACTCAAGAGTATCTTATTGTCATGTTTTGGGGATCGCTCGTAACTTTTTTTGAGGAGGTTGTGGAACATTTCCTTGGTACCGTCGGGAATGCGCGCTATTAAGGAGCAAATGATAGGATATGGCCAGGATACGGGTCTAGCTTTATCCAAGTTGACTAGACGACAATGGCTTTCAGCTAAAAAATACTTTGAAATACCTATATTCAGCAATTACAAGTTTTTAATTAGCAGCCAAGCTCTGTTCTTTAGTTCTCAAAACAAACAGAATTTCAGCCCCTGGCTGGATTTAGTTTGGCTTCCTAGAGCTGGTGGCTAAACTATGTTCTTTCTTAACTAGGGTCGTGCTTCCTGTCCAACGGCTTTGACATCACCCAAATATTACAAAGGTTATAAACCGACAAAGTAGAGTTCCAGCGCTGGATCATAGTCGATCCAAAACAATAAGCAATCCACAAAATTTGACGAAATCCTATCACACCACCTCAGACACCGAGCAACTTTCGAGCGGCTCACAGTTAAAATTGGATACCTATCGTTGCCTTTATGATATCCTCTTTAACACTAGGTCCCACTGTGTACCATAGGTTTGGTTGTCTGTCTTTTAGCACGGCACAGCATATTAGCACATCGCTCCATCAGCAGCACCCATCCGTCTGTCGTATCAAATGATCCACTAGTCGACTCTCAGAGGTGGAATTTATCTCTGGCGGCTGGATGCTGCACATTTGCACGTGGGTTGGCCTCGGCGGCTGATTCTGTTTGGCAAGCTGACAGAGTCCACCTCCGCACTCGTTGCATCGTTGTTGGTGCTGCCGCCGTTGTTGTTGCTGTTGTTGTTGTTGTCATCATCGTAATCCCTTTCAATTGAATTTAGCAAATGAGGGACTTAACAACATAGAGCATGCACATGCACAATCGGTCATGCAATTGCACATACACAAGCCAATGTAGCAGTAACAGCAGCACAGCAGCGCCAACAGCATCAGCAGATTAACTCCTTGGACCCCCATGCCAAGATAGGAGGATGATACTCATCTCAGCCCTCCACTTACTCTATCTGTGAGATGGTTTTCTGCTATGTAAACCATGGTGCGTGTTTCGTTGGAATACAGCTGGAGAGTGAGATAGAGTGGAATCTGGTCCTTTCGCGGCACATCGGCAATGGGTGGATGTGCTATGGTTGTGGGTAAATATGACACAACTGGCGCCTGTTGTCGACGTTGCCGTCGTCATGCTTGCCTGCCCTACGTAGGACGTAGTAGATGCGTCTAATATTGGCTGGGTGCCCTCGAGTGTCACAGCCGCATACCATGGGCATGAGCATAGAGTGGGTTCGTGGTCCGTCGCCTCATCCTTTGTGCAGTGATTTCTAGGTCCTCTTCTATAATATCAGGCGAGTGTGATCCATGTGCCAGATGTAAGTGGTGTAGTGGTAAAGAAGTGGTGCCCTGGTGTTGGCGGTTGAACACGAATCTCTATCGAAGGACGACGATGGCGACGCACAAATTGTTTTTTGCAATTTTTTTCATTTTTTTTATTTAGATTTGGTCGATGCCAATTGGCACACAAGGAGTGATTGTAACTCATGAGAGATTGTGTGGGGTAGATAATGAGAACCAAGGGAGTAATTCTTGTACATCTGTCAGATGGGGATATGTCCTTGTATGTGTATGTGTGTGTGTGGAGGAATCGTAGGAAAATTAGCATAGATTCATGGAATGTTGACTGAGTCATGGTTTTGTGGAAAAAGGGTTATGGTTATCGTTACCTTAAGTACTAAGATCATCGAGTAAATGGAATATGGAGAAACTGTCTTTGGATTAGAACAAGTTTTCTCTTGAAATGTCATCACTATGATCAAGGCCATGGAAAGAGTTATATTTCTAGCCAAAGCAGTAACTACCAGTTACGGTCAGCAAAAGGGTGTACTGCAGGCAAAAGCTGTAGTAGAAGCCTTACTAAGGACACGTTTGCAATGCAGTACCTAGTGTCAACCCATGGCCCTTGGATTTTTCAAACCACAGTGTTGGATAGAAGAACAAACGGCTTTAGAATGTCCACAATGATTCCCGCTTGATAGAAGTTCCTTTATAAGAATAAGAAAGAGAATCGTAAACAAGATGGAGCCCTGAGGAACACTAAACTAAGAATCTATCGGAGAAAGTCCAACCGTGGTAGGGTTCTGATAGTCACATTCTGAAGTAAGGCACAACGTGGTATGATTTTATTCTGTTACGACTAGCAAGGATCCGCGTTAAACACAATGTACAGACACCACACAGACTAGGCAGATCCGATGGCACCATGTGGGATATGGGTTTGGAGTGTACTGCAGCATTACTAATAGCCCTCGCCAACACCACTAACAGCATTCACTAGTTAAAACTTCACTGGGTCAAATATTAAGGTACCATCCTTCGAAAGCTTGGAAAACCATAAGCATAAGCTAACCATCGGTGTGTTGAAAAAAATTTCGTTCGTTTCTTAAGGAAGACTTGGGTTTTTAAGTACATCTAGAGGCTGATCGACTAACAAAAATAGTCGAAAACTCGCATTGCACCTAGTCCAGCAGAAGAGAGGATCAATCTAGAGTCTCTATGTTCTAAGAAGATGAGAGAAGCAGACGACAGATACTCGTATGATACTAGAATATACTACAGAACTACCAAGGAACTGACGGAATGGTCACATTTCCAGGCAACAGGCGGTGAAAGACTTAGATGGTTTTTTTTCACTTGTTTTTGAATGAAGATCAAGGTTTTGATCCGAGTATTCGCTAATGAGCTGCCTGAGGTAACAAATGTCTGAATAAGTTCAACAACTCCCAGTAATAAACAATACGGTAGGAGCCAAAGCAGCGCCAAGGACATCGTCTGAGCTCATACACGCACTTTTACGGAGAAAGCTGTAATGATGAGTGAAAGAAGGGAATGATCTTCAAAAATCTGATCTTCTGAATGATCTTCTTTCTAAAAGAGGTAGTCATACGAAAGCTTCTACTAGAGACATTTCTAAGTACGTGTTCAGTACAGTAGCCAAGATTCGCATTTATTCTGGCGTTAATTAAAGGACCCTTTGATCCTGCTGTGCCAACCACATCAACACCTTACGGATCATAATTGAAAGTGTATTGAATACCGATCGCCACTTCATCTGATTCACCATTGATTTGGAAAAGGCGTACGGCAGTGTCACCATAAATTTGTCTCTGGGTGGCTTGCGTTGGCTGTCTGATGAATTCATAACTCAAAGTAGGGTGACACAAGGCTGTATTCTTTCACCTATATTGTTTTTATTTGTTATTGACGTCTTACGTCCTGCTTTCTCGACTGGAAAATGGAGGTTCCACTTTAAACATAGGGGCCTTTTTCATAAAACTACAAGTGTTGTACTTGTAAACTTGCAACTACAAGCACAAATAAAGTACGGAGTTGTAATTTTGTGTTCCATAAACATTTTTCAGCACTTGTAGGGCGGAAAATTAGTCTACAAGACTGTAACTACAAGTTAAAAATTATTTGCGAAGAACTACGAGTCTGCGGCTATACTTCACAGTTAAGCGACCACAGTACGTGATTTTATTAGTCTCTCTACTCTTGTAAGGAATTCACTCGTAGTTACAAGTCCGTCGCTAATAATTTTTTGCGCAAATACTTTTATGAAACAGAAAAGCTCGCCGCAGTTATAAATTCACTTGTAGTTACAGGCCTGGCATACTAGTAGTTATTAGTGAATTGGCATTCTTTATTACAAGTTCTCATTCTCATTACAAGTGAATTCACAATTAATTAATTAGTGTTGTAGTTTTATAAAATAGGTCCCTGAACTATGCTGACGATGTATTCTTACTTCCGTGGAGGATCTGAAGAGAACATGATATTACAAGCCAGAGTTCGCTTTTAGAATGTTGTTCAAAATATGTTGAAGGAATGCAATTAGTTTGAAAAGTTTGGAAAGTAGTCGCGATCCTAGGTCTCAGTAGAGATCCTAGGGCTCAAGAGGTAAAGCAGGACTTTTCTCGATTGCGATATTCTTCGCCAGAATGTTGTTCATCAGATTGGCAAACTACGGCCATGTTGTTAAACTAAATTTTATGAAACCAATATGGCTTTCGAACTTTCTTCCTTTACCGATTTCTATGACCTTTAAATGACGTTCTCTAATTTCGTGAAGAAATTTCATATAACAGTACTTAACTTAATCTTCTTAATATAACCTAGATATATGTATCTGTATATGTTTATACATATGTATCTTTTTACTCCGGATTTTGTTTATTCTTCACTACGAAGTAAATTGATTTCGAAATTTTAGCATTAAAAATGGTAATCTTTGCATATTCTGTGCGTGGGCTTTAAGACTATAACAAAACTTGATAATGAGAAATAATGACAGACATTAAGGAAATCGCCAAGGTCTGATCATGAGAATATCTTTTCGTCGTTAAGATGCAATAAATTAATAAGAAAGATGTTCTTTTCATCGTAGATTTAGTTTCATCATGCTGAGCCTTTAAGTGCTAATCTTTTAATTACGTTGTGCGATTTTCAAAAAAGGTCATTCCTTTCCAGGGTTTGTTGTTTTGGGAATCTTAAGTTACCATTGGTATTGATGAACTCTGCTGCTAATTGGAGAAAACTTAATGAAATGAGTGTGTCTACGTAGTGAATCTCTGTTGAGTTACTGGATATAGTATTATAATGATGCATAGCATAGTCATATACATAAAATTCCGATAAGATAGAAATACTCTCTGGTCATTGCCTTCTGAGGAAGCATGCTATGAGATTAGGTTTAATGAACTTGGATACAAGCAGGTATTGTGATGACCTACATATCGCTGAGGATATATGTAACTCATCTGCTCTGTGAATGTCAAGCCATTGATCGGAGTAGAATGAAGTATCTCGGAAGATACTTCTTTAGCAATTTGGGAGTTTGGTTCCTTGAATAAAATCGAGTCCATATTTAGGTTCTAAACTAAGTTTATGGGCGAATTGGTTTAGGTTTCTGACCGTGTAGGTCCCCTAAGATCGCGAGGGACACACTATGGTGCCTAGTGCTTTATAATGAACTCATAACCCTATATATAACCAAACCGAACCTTCGTCCAATGAATCTAAAGTCTAAAGATCCTCAGACACCTCTAGTAAAATGTCTATAGATGAAGATACTTTTAATTTTCACAAGAAATACTACTTTTCTAGTACAGTTCTACTCACCAACCATATGGCATACGAGTAATTAGGTTGACAAGTCAATTTGCATAAACCATATGCAATTCAAATTGAAATCCAATCAGCAATTAAATGTAATAATTTATTTTATTCTTCTATGTTTGTAGTGAAATCATTTAGCTTTATTAAATAATTACAAACTGAATACACAACGTAGGGAGCTACCATCCAGAACAGATTTAATCGAAGAATTACTGCACGGTTGTCAAAACGACAGCTATAAGCAAGACTGTATGGTTTTTTGATTAGAAAATTAAAAATAATTGCAACTTTACAAAGTGGATCATATCTAAATAAATATAGTAATTATTTAAATTAGTTGCAGCAGTCCCACCAGAAGTCTTGCTAAATTTATGTAAGTTTTTCTGTTTTTTTATCGAAACTACTGGTTTTTAATAATTTAATAGACTGGCTGTGGTTATTGATTAAATTAAGAGATTTAATTATATAAGTATAAGTCAGTAATAAATTCTATATATATGTATGTATATATGTCACTGAAACATGACAGTACCTAAACTGAGACGAAAACGGAGACTTTTAGACTTCTGCTCGAAACTCACTTTTCGGGTAACCAGATCACAACTTAGCCCGCCTGTGCAGGTTGAGCTTGATCTAAGTCGAAAAACTGGGCGTAGCTGGTATACTACATCGGTGGTGGACACAGATGAGGCTGTATTATCTGTTGATAGCTTCAAATCGCTTGGTAGCGATGGAGTATACCCAGCCATGCTGCAATAGGATATAAACCAGTTGCTTACAAATCTGAAGAGTTGGTAAAGATGACTGTCTTCCTTATTACTGAATAGTTTGGAGAGACTAGTCGTGATTCACATACGAAAGTCTGCACTGAGGATGCACCCTCTATCTGAGATGCAACATGCATACCAGCTTTTAAAATCATTTGAGACTGCGCTTCAAACTTGCTAGAATTGAATGCGAGCTCTATAAGAGCCATGGGCATTTTCATCGACATAGAGGGCGCTTTCGATAATGCGACTTTTGATTGCATGTGTGACTCTACTAGACAACACGGTATAGATGTGACATTAGTATTATGGATCAGGGCAATGCTGATAAATAGAATTTTGGTTGTAGATGCCAACTGTGACTGCCATGTTATGGCAGGTGTAAAGAGAGGCCACCCGCAAGGTGGCGATTTGTCTCCACTTCTATGACGCGTTCTAGTTGGCTCTCTGTTGCATATTTTAATTAGTTCAAACGTCTACGCTCAGGCATACGTGGATGATGTTGCCATACTTTCTGTCAGATAGCCTTAGGAATCGACTTTTTGTCAATCCTTTGAAAATTGAGGTTTTTTTCTTTACGAGAAGGAGGATTGTGACCATTGACGCAGCCAGTGCTAAGAGACGTCCCTATCCAGATCTCCGATGAAGCAAAATATCTGGGAGTGATGCTGTATATGAAACTTCTTTGGGCAGAGCATGTCAAGTCGAATACATCCAAGGCGCTCTCAGTTTCCTGGCAGTGTAAGGGTGCTTTTGGCAAGACATGGGACTTATCACCGAAAATATCCTCTCAATTTATAAGACTATCATTCTAGCTTATGCGTCGGTTGTTTGGGGGCTTTCGCGTAAGTATGTGACCACCTTCCGCATGAAACTCCAAAGAATAGCCTGCCTTGGCTGCACGGAAGCTTTTCCGATACGCTTTGCTCTAGATGTTCTGCTTGATTTACCGCCTCTTGATACTTTCATCATGGGCTGTACTATCAAAGCAATCTACCATCTTAGACAGGTTGTCTTTAGGTATGTATCATGGGCACTGGAGTTTCGATGACCTTGCGCAACACTTATCCTACGACCTGGTTCCATAGTTATTCCGTCTGATGCAATGACACGGAAACTTCGACTGTTGTGCAAATTTAGATTTAACTTTTCTTGAGCTCAGGTATGGCATTGGCTAGAGTCTGAGCCTGGACTGTGTTGTAGTCGAATCTTTACGGATGGTTCCAAAACTAGTCAAGGATCCAGTGCTATTGTCGCCGTGGAGATCGACAACACTAGACTTCACTGATCATTAGGCAAGCATGCCTCTATTTTTCCAACCGGAGATCTGTGTTATCCTAGTGATTGTCTATATTGTTGACTATATTGTTAAGAATAGGTGACGGAGTCGAAGTATCTACGTCTGCTCAACCCCGTAAACCCGTTCCAAAATAGTTGGAGAGTGCAAAAACTCTTTGAATTCGGTCGGAAGACTGAACTCTTTAACCTGGGTTCCAGGTCACACTGGGATTGCGAGAAATGAGATCTCCAATAAGATTGCTAAACAAGGCTCAGAGGATGATTTCTCAGGACCTAAACCTGCGTTGAGTCGTCCCGCGTTCTCGATCAGGGCATCCATTGATGATTGAGTTCTCTACGAACACAATTTTGTTTGGCACTGCTCTCCAGGAGGCAGGCAGACTAAACGTATGGTCCTGAACGTCTGTAAGAAATCAGCGGCATTCTTTCTGTATCTCAGCAGAAAAGGCTGAAAATAATTTATTGGCGTTTTTACGGAACACTTTCCTTTTACCAAGCATCGTAGTGTGCTAGGCTTAAGAGAAACCACTGTCTGCGATCCTTGTGGAGATGGCGATGATACTTCAGATTATTTCCTTTGTTATTGACCTGAATTTGCTCTGATCAGGTGGCAGGTCTTCGGTGCTGAAGTGGTGAGTGCTGATATTGTGAGCTGAACTGCATCCTTGGCTTTCTCCAAAAGTAGAAGAAATTCTAGTAAAATGAGTAATACTGGACTTTGCTTTCTGGTAGTAGAGTCTAAGTGCTCCAGGTGAGTGTTTCTCAACCCGACAAAAAAAAATAAACTCCAGTATAACGACTTCTGTAGCTTCCCTATAGGGATGACGAAGAAGCTGAATAGTATCTTCCATCTGAGGTCCGTCAGCCTTAAAATAAACACAGCTCTGGGTACCAACTATTTTGCAGGACTACATGATCTACAAAATGTTAAGTTTAACAAGCTTCTGAGGCTCTTTCTAAATAGCTTAATAAAAAATATTAGGCTTCCAGGGTTTTTAGACAAATTGTGTCTCTGGTCTAACCTAACATATACCTAATTTAACCTAAAAATTTGTTTTTCTGGGTGCTTTTACCAACAAAAAAAAAAAAATAAGCAGGACGACTTTTTTAAAAAAGATTTTTCGAAAGAGACCACCGATATTATACCATTTTCTGAAACGAACTCAGACTGTTGGAGGTAACATGGAAATGTGTAGCATAAAGCCTGAAACAGAAAAGGGGATACATGTACTTATTGCACGACCAATCTCAATCCTTCCGAACGAGTTTGGCTGAGAAGTTCATTGTTCGACTTTATGTGTACATAGATACTGTAAAACCGCACTGATATGGATCAATTAGGTTATTGACAAAAGATCGTAGATGCTCAAACAATTCGGAAGAAAAGATCACGTGAGCGATGTTAACATGATTTACACTATCGTCCAACCATGTTTGAGCCAACAACTGTATACACAGTTTGGCAATCAGGAGATCAGTTTTAGCTGCTCTATTCGAAGACGGTTGGACAAATATTTTGCTTATTATCGTCCAGATTGATAACCGAGCAGCTCTGATCGTTTTATATATGTAGCTCCACTCTACAACTCGCATCATCATGTCCTTCTTTGGAGCGAGAGCGCACACCAGTATATTAGGCAGTATCGAATACCAACTATGTAGTTCTGTTCCAATTTGATTACTTTACCGAATACTGAATTTGAGGTAATCAGTAATCATTCGTTACTCAATAGTAATCCAATTGCACAACACTACAGTATATGTACATATGTATATAGCAGATATTAGTCGAGACCGAATTGCTGCCGATTCCTGAGGATCCTATTCCATAGTCAATAAAATTTCTTCCCAAAAATTAGTGTTACACCTAGTACCAACTTATACACGTACACATGTCTCATGTCATATGCTTTCTTTTCAAATGTTATACATATTTCCTTAATTTTTTTTTTTTGAACCCTGTTATAAAACTATTAAACCTAAAAATTATGACTGCGCCAAATATAATAATATCTTTCCAGGAACACAGATACCTATGTATGTTCCAGAGGTATGCATTTATTTTCTTAAAATAAAACCGGCAACAACGTAAAACGCACCACACTCATCTTAATCATCAGGAACATCATGCATTCTCATGTAACTCGCCACAGAGAAGTGCAAAGTGCGCCGGCTCACATTTTCCGCGATATGCAATAGTAGCAGCGGCAGGCGTCGTCATCGTCACAGAGCGCCACTATCCAAATACCACACCATTCCAACAACAACAACAACAACAACATCAATAAAACACACACCCAACATCAGACAACACTCGCAGATACCAATTCATATCTACATCTACATACATACAAAATATCTATAGTCATGCACACGTTAAATTAATAGTAACTCTCATGCGAGAACTCTCTCAACTCATCCATTCATCATTCCCATCGAACCCAACATGTTCGCATCCAACTGACATAACATTACTTTACTACTAGCAGGGGCCTTTAGCGCCCCTTTTTGCCTTGAACAGGTTGTGAAAATGTCAGACAGTAAAGAAAAAAAAGAAAAAATTCACACAACACAATCGGTCTGATTCGGTTTAGGGGCCGGCGCTCAGGCTCGTTTTTAACTTGAAACGATGGAGACAACAACGACGAACGTACGAATAGACGGCTGGCCTGGTGCTGCTGGTGGATGGAAATGGAATTCAATTGTGTAGATACTTTCGCACCGCATCGAGAACGTCGTACCCACTCAGTCACATTGCGACTTTGTTAGGTGACGGACGTGAGCGCTAATCAAATTGATAACACATCTCTTAAGTATAACGTGTATGTCTTGTGTAAACCACAGACAACCGAATCCGACTCGAATACGAAAAGTATCTTGTCTTGTCAGTGTAAAAATACGCACTGTGTGTGCCAAAAGTGGATTATTCGTCACAAATAGTGTAGCCTAAACACATTAATAAATTAAAATAAATTTCATACATCTGTCTGTCGCGCGAAAGCATATGCAGATACATTTTACATTATTTCGCGAAAAAAAATAAAAAAAAAAGAAAAAGATTTTTCTTCTTTTTCTTTGAAATAAAAAGATAAACAGATATTTATTGTTCGCGCTTTTTACTGAATGAAATTCTTATGCAAATCTGTTTACATTTGTGTTTGAGTGGTAAAATAAATAAATTAAAAAAATATAAATATAAATATAAATAAATACATAATAGTTTATAGTGCACAGAGATGAATACAAACAACGAAAGAGTTGAATAGTGTCAACAGTGTCGTGCTATCAGTTAACAAACTGAAGAGAATCATCTTAAACGGATATAGCCGCCAAATATAAAATTGTGGATTAAACTTGAGACTATTGTTCAATTGGGATATATAGATCGTACATTGACCGAAAAGCAACAGATTGGTTACGCAATATTCTATTGGATTAAACACCAGAGGTTTGGTCACAGGTGGAGGTCGGCGACGACATTATGGCAAACACCGACAACATTTGCATGCAACTAAATGCATCGGAGTTATCAGCAATCATGATGAAAGGTGCGTTATTGTTTTAAATGTTTTAGATATACCTACGAGTATCTAGGAGTTGATTTCGTTTTCGAGAAGAGACACAGCCCCAAAAAATCAGTGGTATCTGTGGGTTCTAATCTTCAATCGTTCAGTGAATCTAATCAGTGGCTGTGAAACTAGAGCTGGTTGTTATATTCGCTAAATGAACAACGGTTTTTCAGTTAAACTTGGTGACTTGTTTGTAAGAAATCGAAGTTGTCATTTGAGTCCTAGTTCATCTACTTTTAACAATATATCTATGTGCTTGTACTTTTATCAGAAACAGGCGTCTTTTCACCTTTTCCCTCCTTTTACTTAAAATGGAGTTGATCTGGCATTATTTTCAAGCCTAGCATTTCCGCTACAAGTCACTTTAAGAATAGATAACTTCAAATCCTTGGCATTACTTGTATTATATTCCCGAAGCTAGATATTTAAAAGTCCAGAGAATTTCCGATTAAAATAGATCGTTGAAAGAAGAGAGTCTTGGGACCATTTAACGCATGCAAGATACCCGACGTATCTTAATATATTTCGACCAATCTAAATGGTCCAACCAATCATTTTTAGGTATCTTAGTGTAACCTAGGTATATAATTAGGTCGATAGATTCTTATGGGAGACCCGTCGGTCTTGTCAAATAACATGGCAAATATCGTATTGGCAGTTTCGCTACTAACCACCTACAAAATGTTTCTCAAGAAAAACAAAACACAATATGAAAGTGTGGCCAATGTTATTCCAAAACTAGGGTTTCAAGACAGTTCGAATTGGTTATAAGGAGCCCTATATATATGTATATTATTGTTATATCTACAACAGCTGTTATATAATTTTCTGTGGCTTCATATATCGTAAGAATTCCTTTCCTGGTTTGCTGTAAACTCTGCATAGAACTTTCGAGATTTTAAAATATCTATTATAGAATGACTCGACCTTGTCTTATTGCATTTAATCTACATTAATTTCCATATCTGATTGCAACTCTACTCTACACCCTTAAGTGAAAAAAAAAGCAAATTTAAAATAATTATAAGATCAATAACCAGTAGCATTATAAGTTAACCTTTAATTAGTTCAATCTTTTGTAAAAAAAAAAAAAAGAATTATGTAATTCTTAACCACCTGGTATAATTTTTAAGTGATATACCGACGGATAAATGCAAAATATAATTAATTAATTCATTCAAATGTGATTACCTATTTAAAATTAATTTAAAGGGAGTGTACTTGATCGATTCGATCTCCCTTAGATTCCTTCATATCGATTTGAATAGACTAATGCAAATTTATTATTCAATACATTGTAATATGTGTAATTATATCTAGAGTCAATCCTTAGATCAACTTTTAAATAAATCATATAGTATTCACAAACAACTTTTTATCTGTCAAAATCACTTACATTCAAAACCAATAGACACTCGTACCTCATTATTTTATATTACAACCTATTGTACTGTACAGTCATGTATGTGGAGTATCGTCTAAATTTGCATTTTCGGCGGTATTCAGACTGATAGATACATAACGCGATATACATACGTGATATTTGCGATAATGAATGCGGATATAGTACTACGCAGTGTAACAAGCACGTACCGGAACAAGCAAAACATATACTCTTCCTGAAAATTTCGTGCATTATTGCATGACTTTAAGACGAAAGATGAGGATAGATAAGTAAAATAGTCTTAATAGTCAAACTTAACCAAACATGTATACATCAGAATACATACTACCTAGTTCTTGTCGTGAGAAAAAGATTGCTTAGTAAACATTTGCCGGTGTATCTTTGACTAATTTATTTTGCAACTATAATCCAATTTTCAACTATTATCGTCCAGTTATCCTTCCTTTGCTTGGATCAGGTGCCAGATCTTCGTTGGTGAGTGCTTTTACTACATATAATCACTAAATCGAGAAACTTCCTATGATATGCGTCTGAGTGCTTCAGCAGAGAGTTTCCTAACCTAGCAACAAAAAATTCCTCAGTGAAATTTAAGAAGACTATATGTGGAGTCCCTCAGGGTTGTAAGTAGTTCTCTGCACTTTTCTTCACTTACATACTTTAGCAACACGATATTCTATTCTGCGTTCCTGGAATGTATGCTTCCACTGGATCCTTTTAGTTTTTTCTTGTATATTTTTACTACTAACGCACGGAGAGACCAAAAAAAGAAGTACCACAGCACTGCAATATATGGCCTGTACTATTAATTGTATGTATTACAAAATGTTTTAGTGTGTTAAAGTATGTTAAAAGTGTTAGTTAAAATGAGCCAAATCACATAGATTTTCTAGACTTTACAAGACAACAGATATTGAATCAAGTTTTGCTGTCTTCTGGTATCTGGAAAAAAACACATTGTAAGGCTGAGGAAGCTGGTGATCGAGGATGACAAAAACGCACTCGGTGACACTGTTTCAACTTTCTCCCCAGAATATCCCTAAAATTTAAAGGTTTATCCAGGCAATTCATGAGTTCCTAGGAACGTGAGATATCTTCCTTCGAGTTGGCACCATCATTGTCAAATCAATTAGTTTTAAGTATCTGGTTTCATCAGAATAAATCCACTGAATCCTTGGATTCCCCAGATGTCATTGCCCCAAATCATTTCGATCATTCAAGTATTCATTGCAGTGAATGCTCGCTCTTCTTATTAATTAGCCCCAATCCATATGTACTACCTACACTTTCACAACTACTGCGCCATGAAATTGTCAGCCTATAGCAATAAACGAACACCTGTTCCACTATCCCAACCCAATGTTGAAAGGAAAATTTTTGAATCACTTTAAAATTACCCCAATTATACGATAGATTCTCAAGAATTCCTAAATATACATTAAAATATATTTTTTTTTTGTTTCGTTCTTGAAATATTACCGCCATATGGCGCACAAAGCTAATAGACTTTTCTCCGGAACTTCGTGTCTAGCCTACCTCCGCCAGTTAAATGTAAATAAATACCATAAAACAAAAAATTGGCTAACAAATATTTTGCACAATATAACGTGAGAATAAAAATAAAAAAAAAAAAGTACTTAAATTGGCATGCGGCAGCTGATTTAAAATTCCTAAAAACTCCTACAATATCCGCATGACTTACGAAATTCCGCTTAGCCATTAAAACAGAACAAAAAAAAAAAAAAAAAACGAAGGATGCCTACACTCTCACTAGAATAAAACAAAACATTTCTTAAGTTTATCGCAACAAATGGTCAAAATGTATTTCAGTTTGGAATGTCATCATAAAAATACGAAAAGAAACACATTTTTAAGAAACTTATTCCCAGGGGAGTCTGCTTCAATAAATTCCTGCCTTGGCAAATGCAGAGAAATGCAGAGAAGCAAAATTTGCTTCCGATTAACTACCTATCCAATCGATAAACAATCACTGCAACGACCCAACCTATAACCTATATATTGAAGCAAGTGTACACAAAAATTAGGATCATGTTTCGTAATAATTATTATTGACACACCTGTTACTGACGTTACACAGATACACAGATACACACAGCAAGGTCTGTACAATAAAAAAAAAAAGTGTAAGACTCACACTTTTAGTCCTCTCTCTGGGGAGTATTGGTTTCAATTATTGGTCAATACTGGGGGCAGCAACACCCAGAAATGACCAAATAATGCTGAAAAGCACTTGGAGTCTAAAAATCGTGGCAAACAAAGGTACAAATTTGCGCATATGGAATTGGTATCGGTTGGCTATTAAAATGTGGATTTCGAATCGATTGTCAGAAGTAAGTGAAATTTAATCGGCAGTTTGTCAGTAATATGCTTGCGCTAAGTGTGAACTGATTTATTGGTTCGAACACCGGGCGTGTGCTGTCGATCGGTTGCGAACTTTGAACCCAACTGGCGTGGAAATAGTGTCAGATAGAAATTTATGCATGAAATACTAGAAGAAGATACTTTTAGAAATTGCACAACGGGTGGTTTCAGCGGAACTATGAAGCAATGGGGAGCATTTTCAATGTGAAGTTTGCAGTCTATGGCGCTGACTTTAAATAATATTGTCAATAGGAATTATTGAAAGGTTTTGTTTTTTGTCAAAAAATGTAGAGATACATAAGTAGAGCCTGGTGTAAAGCATTTCATGCATTTTGAAAGAATTTCATCAAGGGAGTTTGAATATTGAGTAACTTATTGGGAATATTTGTGGATATATTGAAGGAAATGTTATCCTTAAAGGTTGGACATACGGGTTTCATCATAAGAATGCCTAAAATTACCTTAGGATACAATTTTTTAATGGAAAGATACCTTAAAGAAAGATCTTCTTTTTATAAAAGTAGTAGTAGTAGTAGGCTGCATAACCTCTAAAGTAATATTCTAAGCATCTCATTATTTTGTGATTTGCTGTGAGTAAGTAGTTTATCCTTAGTTCGGTGGAGTCGTAGGATCATGGAATAAACTTAGTGTTTTCTAGAACTAGAATTTTGAATGCGCTGTCCGCTCAGTAGTGTAATCATGTTGCCACTTTGGTAGCTAGGAACGAGTAGAAATTGTCGTTTAAGCTTTAGCTTTACTAGAGTAACTATTACTGGATCATCTTTTTTAAGAACCATGTCCTTAAAAGTCGTCTTCAACATCTGTGGCAACTCCCACTACGATTTGCCTTGCCTCGCTCCCTTGTATATTTTTTTTGAAAGTTGAATCAATAGCTTTACTCATCAACTTGATAGGTATACCAGCTGTTCCTCATAAGTACTGTTTTGGACTACGCATTGACTAAAAAACAGCACTTATCGTTTCAGAATCAGACCGTCTTTTACGGTAACACATTGTCAGTAGCTTAACTTATCCATATTTACGATGATTCAATAAAAGGCGAGCATTGTTGTTAAAACTTGGTACAAATACCTTGTGGTCTCATTTCCTTAAACAACTTTGCAACTTATCATTTTCCACTTTGCAAAACTTCCGTCAATTTAACGTTTCATCAAAGCTTTCAAACATTACTTAAATTTGAAATCGTACAACAGTTTTGCCGAAAAAAATTAGTAGACTTTGGAATCGATTTGCTAAGTGCTAAATGAAAAGCTGCAAAGTTTTTTGATAGAGTATGGCAAGGGAACCGTTTTTAAATAACTTTTCAACTTTATAAGCAGCATTATTAGTTCGATTTGAAAGCAATAATCCTATTCTTAATCTTAGATTGTTTTTAAGCACAAATTGCCAAGTGAAACGTTTATGGAATAAGGGGTGGGATTGTCTGAAGCTATCAAGGTATAAATTGCAAAGTGAAAAGTTGATGGAATGGGAGCTGGGATCCTCTGTAGCTGCAAATGTATAAATTGCAAAGTGGAAAGTACATGAAATGGTGTTGGGATCGTTTGTAGCTATAAAGGTATAAATTGCATAGTGAAAAGTTGAAGGAGTGGGGACTGGAATCATCTGTAGCTATAAAGCAATAAACTGCAAAGTGAAAAGTTCATGAACTGGGGGCTGGGATCGTCTGTAGCTATCAAGGAATGAATTACAAAGTGAAAAGTTGATGGCATTGGGGTTGGGATCGTCTGTAGCTATAAAGGTACAAATTGAAATACAGATGGTTACATAGGTTGGTAGAAGTTTGACTCTCGCTCAAATGAATGAAGGGCAGCAGATGCGGAGACCCGAATAAATGATGAACACTTGGAGTCTGCAAGGGGAGGGTGAGAGTGGCATTAGATTTTGTTATTTATTTTAAAGTTATTTTTATTGAAATAAAAAGATTATGGTTGTGAAACTTCTCTAAACACTACACCAAAATTCGCTTTCCACCCCCTCATCAAGCTATTCTTAGACGTAAGTCAATATTTCAATCAACAAAATAAGACTTCCTACGTAGATGTCAATGGGACTATTTTCAATCGTTACCTAGAGATACTTCTACGAACCAGGCAGACCTGTCAACAAATATTCATAAGTTCCTGACGAATATACCTTTCACCCCTTATTAGGTGGTATCACAACGAACCTACATATTCCTGGTCTAGATGTCAGCCTGGCAATAGATGTCAGCTACTTTTATCTAACCCAACCTATACCCATTATCCATTATCCTATTAAACTACAAAAGTATGTCAGACCCTTAAAATCTAATGCCAGTCACCATCACTTGTCTGCAATCCAAATCTTCCATAAGAAAATAAAAAAAGGGAAAACATTTCCTTGAAAAAAAAAAATCTGTAAACCCCCAACTAACCGTATATGACTAATCCATTCAATTTTTATTACGTGCTAATGGAAATTCCTTTTCTAATTTGTTGTTGTTTAATTTTCATATTCGTCTACAATACGCGCGTATAATTGTTCAAAGTGTGGGTGGCGATGGTGCGGTTGTTAGACTGGATTGAAGGGAAGTAGAAGAAAAATTTACGATTCGGGGGCAATTTCTTCGAATTTCCCTCCTCGTCGTTTTGCAAGAAAAATTAACAAAACGCAAGAAAAGATGAAAAACTTCAAAGGCCACAGAAAGCACAGAATGAGCAATGAATGTGGGAATCAAGATTTTAAGTTACCCACATTGAATGATGGCATTAGAGGGGTGCAGATACTTCTTCTCAACCCAGCCAGTGTGTATGCACATTTTGTTTTCCTTCTAATCTGTTTTTTTTTTTTCTTTATTATGTTTATTCGCGCAAGCACACCCCCTTGTTCCATTGAAAAAATTTCGATATTTAAGTATCTTTTTGGTTTTTTTTTTTTTTGTATATTTGCTGGATCAGCAGCTGGCAGATGATGCTGGTGGGAGGGATGTTTAGTAAACAGGAAAACAACACAGTATTTCTCATGTGTTCACAAACTGTGGGGGATGGTGAATTTTAAATGAGCCGGCAACTACTTACTCTCTACATTCGAGCCCACCCCCCAAAAACAAAAAAATGGAAAATTGAAATGAAAATTTAAAAAGAAAAATGATTTTCTGCCTCTGTAGACATCTGTTACCGCAGATAGTATTATTTTCTGTTGTGGAGTGCTGGTTATACATACAATTTGTTTAAACCTATAAACACAGTGGGGTTGCATTGAGGTTTGAGTATTGTTAGGCGAAATATTGTATTGTAGCTAAATAGGTATAGATAGATAATTTGGTAGATCATTAATCTTATAAAATCTTTGAAAATAGACACAGTACAGTACTTACGGAATGAAATCTTTGAAATACAATCTGATGACCACTTACCTACTTACTCCAACCCCACTGTATCTCATGCACAATTGATTAAGTTCAACATTTCTTCACCCTCAAATCTTTGTCATGTGTTTTAAATAATTTGTTTAGTTCAATTTGGCAAAAAATTTTCATCGTCAATCTGAGAAATGCTGGGAAATCCCCGGTCGGCAGCACACATCATATGGCTTGCAGCAAAAACAATCTGCATTATGTATGTTATTCTGCTGACACATGTCGGACATGCCAGCGATTATACGGTTCGTTCGTATTTCTAGTATTTCAACCCCTAAGTTGAGTTCTGTTTTATTTTTTTTTTCTCTCCCTCTCATCATTCTGCACTTGCTTGGAAAAGTGATAACAATCTAAATTGTGTTGACATGACTTGAAACAGTTGAGGAGAGTATTCCCAATGGCGCCAAACATTTGATACATTTGATACACTTGAATGCATTTAATAGTTTTTTGTGTTGTATGTCTTCGACTTAGATGGATGTGCCCAGTATTAGAGGGTTGTAGAAAGTTTATCTTCATCTGCAGACATTGGATGACAATTGGACTGGAGAAATATATGTACAGGGAAAGCAAATTTGAAAGTTGAGTGCCAAATATACTGAGATAACAGAGACGTTGGGGTTAAAGCTCCAAAATCATCAATTTATACTTACGATTTTAGTGACAGTAAATTGCAGATTAAAGTTGACCCTTTTAGCCAACTTTCAATGGGGAAAAGTGTATTAATATACCAAGGCTTCGATACTTAGATACATATGAATGATATCAGCATTTTGATCTCTCTGCTGAAAATAGGAACATGTTCTTTACCCCATAGACCCTCGGAAGAATAAAGAAAAGCTAATGTGGATCGTATCTATGGTATGAGTTTGGACAACTGTGTACATATGTATGTGTTTAAAAAAGTGGACGGGTTGTAGCACAGATTATTAGATTCTGATCGCAAATAATCGTAGGGATCACGATCGATCTCGAGTATATCTACTAAATATCTGCAATGTCAGTGTTGCGTGTAAGTGCCACAAGATTGTACTTAAAGTCGTTTTCTACTGAAGAAAGTAAGTTAGAACCTAATTCCATAGGCAAAGAGGAATATCAATTGCCTTGTTGGACTCCTGTCATTGGCAGTGTCTGATATTTTAAAGCCTTTAGCTTACATGTGAACTCTATTTCAACATCAATGATGACTAAAGGTGACTAGGATACGTTCCTGCTGCGCTGAGTATAGAGTATTGGAGTGGAGTATGTTTTTTAAAAACCTAAATTCAAGACTCATTTGCTTGCAACATATGAGAGATTTTCTCTGCTTGGGGTCTAAAAACTCCTTTGATTTTCACTTAAGTTTCATGTCATCCACAGGAAAGATACTATCCAATGATGGAGCGTCAAAGTTATCTAAATTCTCCAAAAATAGCATCGAAAGATACAGATTTTCTTGAAGCTAAAACCACATCGTAAGTATCTAACACACCACAATGTATTAAAAGTCCAATGTCTTCCTGGTAAATCTAATCTATTGACTTCAAAAAGTTTCAATAACCCCACACTCTTTCAGCCGCCTCCCGTCCGAAAAGCCATATCGTATGTCAACAATCGACAATTGTCGAAATTAACCCAACCACTTCTGCTGTAAACCACCATCCCACCACTACTCTTCACATATAGTTTCTCAGTCAATAAACATAAAACTCTCCCAAGAGGGTATTTTCTCCCCAAAATCCTTACAAAAAAAAAAAAAAATACACAAAACGAATACTTCCAACTCTCAACGATCCTAAAGAGGACCAACGGAGAATGGGGGGTTAGGGAAGCAAAAAAAAAAAAAAAACAGAGGCCACATGAACCCATTATCGTGGGCCAATATGTTCTCGATGTCAAGCACGTCGGGCATGCAGAAGATATGTACCAAAGATAAACGCATCCACTGTGTACGTCTACTATGTCTGCATGTTGTAGATACATCCATACATATAGCCATTCTCCATCTGGTGAAGTGCCCAAGCACAGATTTATTCCGTGCCACACATTAAAAATAAAAGACCAATAAAAACGCTGAAGAAGAAGAAGCAAAAAAAAAAGGGAAAACCCATGAAATCAATAAAACTGGCGACCAAAAAGGATTTTTTTTTGTTTGGTTCGTTCCGCCGAGCTAAAGGCGATAAAAAAGATCTATTCGCCACTCTCTCTCTCATTGGATGTGCGTGTGTGTTTTCTGGATGGTAGGACTCTATGTAAATCCCTTTTTAACCAAGTGGCAATAGCAATCTCTCAGCTGGTTTCGCATGTAGTATCCCCATCCCACACAACGCACAGGCACAGCACTGTGTGGTTCTTAGCGCGCCGCATGATATCTCTCGAGTACATCTCTATTCCCCCAAATCCCACTCGGATGAAACCGAAAACACATACAGCATCTACACCAAGTCAAGTGAGGACCAAACCGAAGAAAAAGGAAATAAAAATCTCATCTCAACAAAAAAAAAATGAAAAAAAAAAACGATGAAGTAAAGGAACAGCAACAAAAAGGACACAAACGTTTCGGTCTCTCTCTCTGCTGTTCGGGTAATAAACATAAAACTTCATCCATTGACTTTTATATGGAACAGATGGCGCCAAACCAATACTCCCCAATTGCCCGGCCAGCCAGCCAGCCAGCCAGCCAGCCAGCCACCGTTGCTACTCGCTGAGCTGATGATGATGATGATAGTAGTGTTGCCTTGGCTGGTGCTTCGGATGCCAATACGACACCAATTCACGCAAAAATTTCCTTCACTCTCGCACACAGATATGTATGTACTTCGAACTCGAACTACTGCATCATCAACAAGATGACTCCGGGTCTTTGTGCCTCTGACTGTGTACTCTGTGTGCTCCCCATGGAGAAGATGATTCTTCGTTTTTTTTTTTTTCAGTTTTCCCACTCTGAGCTCAATCGGCAATCCATAACTTCAGAAGCAGAGGGTCCATCGTCATAGTCTTCGTCATCATGGCACAGCAGTATCCCACATCGAACAGAACAACTGGAGCCAGTTAGTAGACCAAAATAGGTTAGCCCAGAGGGGTTGGTAGGGGTGTTTCGAATGTTTCACCAAGGCTAAGAGGATAGACGGGTGTCCTTTTTCGTCGTTGTCGCCATTTTCACATACATATTTCGCATGTATGGATGGAAACTTATAGTTAGTTGAGTTTTATGGATATGTCGTCGCCGTCACGAATATGTGTGTGTGCGCGCGCTTAGCTGGAGTAGATAATATCTTTCGATTCTTCTCCTTGTTCCACCCATGCCAGCCACAGTCAGGCAGCAGCGTGCAGTGAAATCCTATAAAGTTAATGCGTCTTTCCCATGCTACATGCCACTCCATATGATTGGTTATCTTTCCTTCGGCATACACACAGCCACCATTATTGGCAGCAGTGGAAGCGATCTAGTTGGCTTTGATGAGCTGTAAAATGACAACAGGCGTCGTTGTCGTCGTCGTCGTCGGTCCATAAGAATTGACGGGTAGCTTGGGGAGATAGTCTTTACCTTGCCCACGGTAGTCAACTTTAATTGACATCTGTTTAAACAGTAAATGTATCTCTCGCTCTATCAGATGTCCTATCCCCTACTTATATATTGGAAAATTAGCCGGCGGTACATCTATTTTATTTACTCTACAAGTTTGACGTACACTTTAAGTCATACGCTGATATAGTGATCACAGTGTGGCGCTTTTATGTAACTCTATACAGAGAGCTGCTGCTGCTGATGCAGTGTATGCTTCAGCGATGACGATGACGATTGTGCCTACTGCTACTGTTGGGGGCATTTAATTGTCAACCCATTCGTTGGATGTTGATTGTCATATAAGAGATTCAATTGAGGTATACCGACTGTCTTTGGGTATATGCATCATTAGGAGAAGAGGCGCCAGTGTATTTAAAGAATCTTGATAGATCTTCGCAATTGTATGGATGGTTGTAAAATGTAGATCGGACAGTTGTTAAAAGAAGACAAAAAAACAAAAACACAAAAGTGCAAGTGCAGTATGAACATTGAACGATGGAATAGGTACTTGTGGGCTAGGTAATCTATGTCTGACATTTATGATTTATGATCTATTTAGGTTGTGGAATGGCGTCAGAAACTAGTCTCAAATTTAGTTATTGATTGAAGTTTGCATCTAAACCCATTTGTATCTGAATTTAGAAAAAAAATCGTGTCCTGGTTGTGTAATATAATAAATATTTAGTTATTTAGATAGCAGATCTCGGTGAAGAATAATAGATTATTGATCTTACACGTCCAGCTAACTGGCGCCCGGTTCTGCGAAAAGTAAGATTTATCTGCTGTGCTGAAAAAAGACTAGTAAAGCTCTATGAACTGTATCAGAATATGGATATACTGTGAAGATACATATATGATATCAACTTTAATATTTATCCGCCAATCTCAGTGAATAGAATATTCATAGCTCATTGATCTTACTATGTACTGTGCTTAAAAAAGACTAGTAAAGCTCTATGAACTGTATCAGAATATGGATATACTGCGACGATACACATACGATGTCAATTTTAATAATCATTCGCAAATCTCGATGAATAGAATATATGAATGAATGAATATGATCTTACTAACTTACTAAATCTTGCTGAAAGTTACAAAATTTCGCAGTGAAAGCAGTCCTGGAAATCATGAAGCTCATGGAATGAGGTTGTCTTGTTAAAAATACACTTACTAGTGGCTTCTGCCACACAAACAATAATGACTGATCTAAGTATCTCATACATTTTTGAAGATGTAAAATACCCCATATCCTCTTCCTAAGAGCTTTACCTAGTTGCAAATACCTCAAACACTACACTTAATCACTTGGAAAACCCTACTGCCTTGTTTATATATTTATTTACGATGTATTTTGGCTTTGTTCACCGAGATCCCAATCTCATCATTCAAAGTTTGTTTGTTTGATTTTATTTTTTAGCCGCCCGTCATAACTAAAGAAAACAATTGTGCGCATATACATACGTCAATTATAGTTCCACACCTTAAGGTGTTTTAATCACATCTGTATACACTGTATCTATACACTGATCTCACTCACAAAGCAATAACATTTCCATCTACGGTCTGATATACCACCCGTTGTGTGGTGCATGTAAAAAAAAAATGTAAACCATACACCACAGCGTATGTAGTTATATTGATGCGAATGATATTTTCTTAACAAAAAAAAAAAAAAACACAAAAATACAAGTAGTAAACAATTGAACAGGTGTTTAGTATTTTCATAATGTCTCTCCGTCGTGTTACGTATACGCCGCACCGCCACCAACCGCTTCGGCAAATATTTACGTGACATTCTAATCAGGCACATTACACACACGTTAGATACATAATTGAACTCAGGTTGGCCTCCGATTGCATTTGTACAATTCGGTTTATTTGATTCTAAAAATATGGCATCTGTAGGGGTACTGTACTGTGTTGTACGCCTTAGATACATTTAGAGCGCGTGTGTTAAAACATCTGGGCACATGTAAAACATTGCCTGTGTGCTTGTGACTTTGCAATACATTTTTTTTCCCCCGGTTGACAATGACTGACAGACAAACAGATTGCGCTGAACTATAGACGCCAATAATTGCCTCATTGACATGACAGTTTTGCGTTGTTTCGTGATATTGTGTATGGAGTATCTTTTGGTACACATTCTATGAGTTTTAAATAAAATGCCAGAGTTTCAATGACCTGGGAAGTTACTCATATGTATGTATAATAAAAAAAAAGAAAAACTTTTCTGTGAGTGCAAAATTCCACGATGAAATTATCTAAGCGCCCAAGTAAGTAAAATGTATCTATCTAGAAATTCTTTGTGCGCTAAATTTGATCTATCTCTCACCATCTCATACACATCGCATCTCGACGACAAACAAGCGGCGCGGCGCAAATTGGCACAAGTAATAGTTGTTAATTATCATCACTGCTATTGACAGATAGTTTGACGATCATCCGAGTCGACAATGTTATGCTGTTATAGACGTGCCAAGCCGCCGCCGTCACCATCACCATTGCTGCCGCCACACGATGTGGCATTTCCAACTGTGGGGCAAGTGCCAGACAATGATTATAGATACAATCATGATGATGATGTACGGGTAAGTACGTACGGTGTACTCATACTCGATTCCTCATCCGCGAGAGAGTGCGAATTGTGTTGGGCACCCCGAAGCCCTCACCGTTGCCGCCACCACCACCGCCGCCGCCGCTGCCTCTCGACAAACGTTAATTATGTGTGGCGCTATGCAGGCAGGCAGGCAAGCAAGCAGGCTTTAAACCAAGCATACAGGCGGGCGGCAATCAACCTGGCTTGGAACAGACACAAAACATTCATTCACTTGTCATGTGCGGTGGTACACCATGGTTGGTCTGCTCTTCGACTTTATGTCTTGGACTCTCGAACCACTCCACTCCACAAAGTGATTGATGATGATGGTGATGAAGAAGCAAAACGCTGTTGAACACCAAAGTGGATATATAGAAAGCAGGTGAAGGGGAATAGATGCCTACAACCTTCTCTCTGTGGCAGGAAGACGCACGGTTACACAGGATGATTTGCTTGCAGAAAAGAAAAGAAGAAAAACAAAAAACCAACTCAAGCACCAAGTTGTATCTAAATACAGCACAGCGACACGCGTGTATGCATATTTGCGTTGGTAAAATTTCAAATGAATTTCATTACTCTGTGCTGTGCAGCCGAGACATTTGTTGCATAAATCGTATTTTGCATTCCGAATGTGAATGTGACCCTCTGTCACCATAGAGGTAACCAGTCATCATCATCATCATCAGATCGGCATGCATGCGCCGTCATAAGTGAGTCTCTCACTCGTGTGTGCATATCCGTGGAGGTGGATTTATTGCCGCTTGATTGATTTGCGTCAATTATGAACATTTTATTCAATTGCAATTGTATGCAGAGGCGCAGGGCTAATATTACCCATCATCACATCACCACATCCGATGTGTGGTGGCGCCAAAACCATTCAACCATTTCAACAGTCTTAATATTTAGCATTCTTCCCACCCATCGTCAACCGACAACAACGACTACGACTTCGTAGTCAACGACGACGAATGCAGCTGTCATTTTAATGGCTCGCTATTAAATGACAATAAATGTCTTTTTAGGTGTTTAATGGGAATTTGACTTGACTTGATCATAATGAAAATTTGAAAAAGAAAAAACTTGCCGGCTTCATCGGTGAATAAATTTTCTTTTCATTTTTTTGTTTTCCTTCCACAAAGTATCTTTTTTAGCTTTTTTTTTGTGTGAGTGAGTATCTTTTGTGCGAGTGCGTTCGATGGGTAACATTCTGAAGCTAATTTTCTGTCAGACATCTTTATTAAATCCAATCAAAGGGGTTATTAAACAAAAATCGCAGACAGAAACGATAGTGGCGACTGCTGCAGACACACAGATGTGAACAAATTCTTTTTTGGAGAATTGCATTACGGTTTTATTTTTTTCTTGTTTGATGATGGCTGTAGACCGTTTTGTTCACTAATTGACAAGTTATGTGGAACTGATTTAATTTAATTATAATATTGTATCAACATTTTTTTTTTTTTGGGTAATTTATCCATCAAATTATCAGGGAGATATCAACGAGACAAGGTGAATGGCTTCTGTTGGATGAATTGTTTGTGTGACATACAGGACAGGATTCACGAAGACTAAAGGAGAATCTAGTTGTAGACAGACATTCTGGTGAAATTAACCGACTAGTGCAGGGAAATACTTTAAGTTTTCAATTGAATATTGGGTTCCAGGATGAATAAAGGGAGTGTTAACTAAATTACTTGTTTTAACTTCAAGTTTAAGACAAAAATTGCTCTAATTTTGTCAAACCTCTATCTAACTAATTCTGTGTAGGGACTAGTATAGCTTACAACCACATTAACAGCACAACAGCTAGTGAAATAATAAGTTGACTGTCAATCTTGTACGATAGTCCGTAACGTTGAAGCTTAGCCTTGTGTATGGACCTTTTGCGTATTATGGACTTTATCATTTCAAACTTCGTAGAGATACTTATTGCAGATCCAAGTTCCTCTAAGTTTTTCTCCATCAGACTTAAGCAATATGACGTAAGGTATACAGGCAGTTTGGTCTCCGGTTTCATTAGTTTCTTATCCGAACACGAAGATCTATTGGAATTCTCGTAGAAGTAAATTTGTTTTTTTGTGCACTTTCGTGTTCTGAAGTCTGTGCAGTACTGTTTGATGTTAATTTAAATTTGACAGATGAAGTTTCGTTGAAGTTATTTACTGCAATATCTGACTCATTCAACTGTTAACCGAATCGAAATTCCTTTCAACGTAGATATTGGATTTAATTTTTTCATATTAAGCAACATTCTTCTAATTTTAACTTTTCTTGACATTTGACAGTTGTTTGACGTTTGCTAGAAAAGTTTGATTTGTTTCACTTCAGTTGACAAACTTATTGTCAGATCATTACTGCCTTATTGGTGACTTTTCAGTAACACTACATATATAGCTTTAGGGTACTTTGCATTGTTATGCATCCTGCTTTGACAGTTGTTTGACGTTTGCTAGAAAATTTTGAGTTATTCCACTTCAGTTGACAAACTTGTTGTCAGATCATTACTGCCTTATTGGTGACTTTTCAGTAACACTATACGCTATATATGTATGTATGTATAGCTTTAGGGTACTTTGTTGTTTATTGTTATGTGTCCTGCTTTGACAGTTGTTTGACGTTTGTAAGGGAAGTTTATTTGTTCTGTTTCATCTAGCGAATTTTGCGGTGGGCATTTGCTGGCTCGTTCGGGCTCGGTCAATGTTGAATATGAATATTTTACCAGTTTGGTACGTGGTTCTGTGTGTAAAAAAAATTGAATTCTTGAACGCACCCCAAAATATCGCATTTTTATATATTTTCTGTATAGTTACAAGTCTAATCCAAAATTATGAATGCCACAACCAAACCCACAAGGATGGATTTCTCAAAATCTGTTGAAAATTTCTTCCAAATTCAGTTCATTACTTCTCCAGATACACTCCAAGTTGACCGATATACCACTTCACGCACGTACCCACCATTTCCTTCAAATTAAACCACAATTACCACTCAAGGCCAAACTGAGTGTCACTTAAAAACGTAATATCAAAAAACAAGAAAATACCAAAAGGAAACAAAAATTCAAATCAATTTCCCTTACAACGAATACCAAAGTTTATCGATGCCAACCAGTGTCACACACCACCCATTCCACCCTCAAACTCATCAATGAAAACATTACCCGGCCGCACCTCACATCCTCCTTCGGTAATTAAATTCTTCAGCATTTTATTCCCCCACACAATCAATTAAAATCCCATAAAACCAAACAACATCACGAATAATACCACCCCCTACGTCCGTCCATACACACACATACAGCAATCCAAAGTAATGAGAATATAGGAGAAAAGAATCTCCTTCTCCTACACGAACAACGATTTAGAACAAACCAACTATAGATCTCGCTTCGAGTAAGAACTATGGCGCCTCAATTTAATTTTCTATTTCCGACGAACGTACTTAGAATGTGTGACAGAAACTACCCCTAGCCCCCTCACTAGTGATCCAACCCTATTTGCAAAACAACCAAAGAGCCAGGCAGCGCCACAATGACAGTTTTCATGTAGAAAAGTTTTATTTTTTTTTCCCTTTTTTTGTTTTTTTTTTTTTGTTTAAGTCATCCCCCTGAGTTCTGGCTCTGCATCTGCCTGTGAGTATCTCTGAGATACATATTTTTTTTTTTTTTTTTCATGGTAAAATAATAAATAGCATCTAGATTGATGCCAATAAACAAACAAATGGGTCAGCCAACAGGGTTAAGATTGTAATTTAACTGTCAACAGAAAATGAAAAAAAAAAAATAAACCGCCAGGCAAGAAAAACAAAAAAATTGGCATCCCCAAGCATACCCCAAGTGGAATACACATACAAATGTATCTACTGAATGTCAATGAAAGTTGGAGACAACTTGTAATTGATAAAGTGAACGTAGGGCTGGTTAACACACAGGTGTGAGATATAGATACTGTAAGTAGTATTTTTTGAAGTGTCCTTTGCGAAACAGATTTCTTTACTTCTAATAGCATACGATTGTGATTATGGGTCTTGATAAGAGATTGCATCATCCATGAAGTGATGAAGGAGTGATTATCAGTATTTCGTTCAATGGGATGGAATTGAAATGAACATTTTTTTCTTTCCATTGAAAGATAACCTTATTGAATAATGATAGTGACACATGCTACCACTGGTCAAGGGGCTTTTCGTGATTTTCTTGGTTTTTTTCTTTTCGATTGTAGGGGGTAGAATGTTTAAGCTGAAGTTTCATTATCACTAGACGTCTGGCCGGTTGAGGGGAATCTTTTTGATGTTGGATTTCCATAATAGATTACACATGGCAGCTGGATTAATGGCAGATGATTGACTAATGATCATGAGCTATGTAATATACATTCATATGTGAGAATAGATTAAAAATGATCATGAACTCTTGATCTAAAGCCTGCCTTTGAACACAATTGTACGTAAAAATGATTTCCAATGAAAACGTATCTCGATGTTTGTCGGTATAACATTTATGACAGAAGTCACTTATTTGGCGCCCAACGCAATCACCCACCCAAGTTGATAGAAAAATTATGTCATGATCGTTTTTACTCGATTTAGATATATTTGGATTTCACTAAAGTAAGTAGTTAAGTGAGTGGACACAGAATAATTCAGATATCAGGCTGAAATTTATTCTAGGTACACTACTAATTCCTGAACTTCACCTTCCTAAAAATGTAAACTTTGACTGACGATATGACACTGACAAAACATAAAAAAAAATGTAGGGTGCGTTTGTATTAAAAAAAGAAATTGTTATGTCCCTATTGAAAAACTCTTTACATAGTGCAAGTGGCACGTGCATATCTTCACATGTTAATTTCCAAGTGGCATGTATCTTCTCTGAAGTTATAAGGAAGGAATTACTTCTGGTGTTGCCTGAAGCTATTTATAAGTCTTACGAGTATCTGGCTTTATTTTCTTGGACCTATCTGCTGATGGAGGATCAGAATCGCTTTTTAACTCAACTAGCTCATAGGGCCGAGCTGTCGTATTTCTGAAATTTTAAAAACCACTGCAAACTTATTACCACAATTTTGAAGGGGTATTCATGGCATGCCAAAAATTTCGTAAAAGTTCCAGACATCTTCCATATTTATCCCAAATTATGATTGAAAAATCCATCCAAAAAGCTACATGGTCACCCCAAATGTGGTTAAACTTTTGCATATTCATTAACTCACCCAACAACTGTCTCATGCATATATGCATTCAGCCCATACCTATCAAAGGATTTAATTAACATCACATAATTGTCCAATCCGTAATGAAACTATAACCATAATCCGCATGGACAGCATACCGTCGAGTATCTCTTTAAAATTCCTTAAGTAAGGGAGAAATATTTCAACGTTTATTCCATTACCACCCAGTAACATCCATCCATCCATCGAAAGAAGCAAGCAATTTTCCTCATTGGTAACGTACTGACTTCACAAACATTATTTCCATAAATTATGACAAAAAGCGTAAAAATGTATTAATTTATGCATACCACAAAACGCATTCACAGTCACAGTCCAATGCAATACCTAAAAGTCCTTACCCGACGGGCAATTAAAATAATTAATTAATTTCTTTATATCGAACATAAATACAGAAGTAAAGGCGGTCGGGCGCGCGCGCGAGCTCGCTCACCCATGCAATCCAAGATGATGACGACTAGTTTAGATCGGGAAATTTTACACGCTGACGACGATACCAATGATGATAATGATGATGATGACATTACAAGGCGGCATTACAACACACCGGCGGCGACGGTGTTGGAAAACCATCTGTTGATCGATTTTACTTAGAATGCAATTCACTGTATCTACATACATACATATGTATGTTTTTATTTATCAATTACGCGTTGAAATTTTCCAACGAATACTTTTATAACTTTGTTTCCTGTTTATCGCGATTGAATTTTTTTTTGCATTTTAATTTATATAATTCGATTAATATCGTAATTAGTTATTAGAATAGTTTTTGTTGATCAACTCAGGGAGATAGCCCCCAATAATTGGAGCTTCAGCTTCAACTAATAGGAAGAGATTTAGTACGGGGTTCTAGAAAAACACATCGTAGATAGATGAACTTGTTTTAAGTAATTAGACATTGTAAAGTGATAGCATTTGAGCCTACAGAACAATGTATCGTATCTATCGCGACTTGAAGGCAATATTTCATTCCGATTCGGTAAATTTCTGAAAATACTAGGTATCCACATGCTTTACAAAAGTGATATCGTATCATCTAAAGCTCCAATCTTCTTCAGATACACTCTACTATCTGGCACAACTATTTATAAAAAATCTCATTAGCTTGTGACACAGACAGGCTTTAGGCATTTTTAAAGCCTTGATCATCTAAACTTTGACTCGTGTTTCATTCCTCAAACTACAAGCAACATCAAGTTCCTTTTACCAATAATCTGTGAATCAAAAAATGCTTAGAAAACAGATCAGTTTCTGTAATGGTGCAGTACACGTGTTAAATTTAAGTATGAAGATTAGTTTCAGATACAAAGTATCTACGATTGATAGAAGGTGAAAAATCATCTTGTCATCACTTGGGATATAAAGAAAAGTATTCCAAATTAGTGTTTCTTGAGGAAAACCAACACAATTTGTGGGCATATTCGCGAAATCTGAAGTATCTATGTCATGTATTTTTTAAGAACTATCAACAATTTCCCTAAAAATTCACTCATTACCCATTCCTTTCTATAATACATAGATAAAGATACATATTGTAATCAGAGATTTTATCTTAAAGGAACATTTCGCGGTTAACATTGCATGGGTGAACGGAGTAGAAGAAGTTAACATTCAGAACTCCAAATAAAGCCCACGGCTTTGTTTCTTTTTTTTTTTTTTTGTTTAGTTCAAGGGAATCAGACAGTGGAACAAAAGTGACCGAATAATGGTGAGAGAAGGGAGATCATAAGAGCAAGTTGGACCAAACCCAACACCAACCTGTGCCCCAGTATGGGGAAATATCGGCTCGATGTAGTTTTCCTTTTTTTTTTTCTTGTATCCCTCCACACATTTTTAGTCTGGTCAGACTGAAAAGAAGAGAGGATTTTTTTTTTCCTTTTAAAGAAAATAAAACCACGAAAGGAACATGTCCAAAAAAAAATGACCTAACTCATTGAATCGGACTCCTTTGATGATCTTGTGTGTGCACAGGGCCAGGAGTATAGTGGCTTCTTGGACTTCTGGCATTGGATTTTCTGTTTTTTTTTGCTTTCCTCCTTTGCTCTATACCTTATCCGTTTTAAAAATTTTTTTTTCATTTTTTCTCATCTCCCTTCGACTGGTTGTGTCGGCGGAAAGTATCTTTTTAGATTGTTGGATGCATTCAACAACACACACAGGTTATTTTTATGTGGCCTATAAAAGGAAAGTCTACCAGTGGACAGTGATTTTGTTTTTCCTTTTTTTTGTAGCCTTTCTTGGTTTCGGCTTTTGTTTCTGTTTTTTTTTAGGGTATACTGAATCCCAAGGGTTTATCATCATCATCATCATCATCATCATCATGGTCTCTCTCATCGTGTGGATTGTATTGGGGATGCAACGTTTGTTTGTTACCTTGCAGCACCACTTGTTCACATTTTTCTTGTTTAAGCAGTAGTTGTACCCACACACTTTGGTACATGACATAAAATCCTTCGATATGGGCTACTAATTTTTTTTTAAATAAAAAAAAAAAAGGATGAAAGAATAAATGAACTGACAACTTAACGAGAGATAAACAGAAGAAAAAAAAAAACGATAAGAAAAAAAATAAGAAAAAAAAAATAACACTTTGTAGTGTTATTTGTTCACCGTCCTCGGGCTGTAAAGAGACATTTAACATATTTTTTTTTTATTTGATCCTCTTCTGTGGGATTTAAATGCTGTACAGGTGTTGCTTGCAACTAGCCATGGGGATGGGCAATAGATACACTTATCTCAGATGCCAAGTGTCAATGATAGATATCTGAAATGCAAAGCACATCTTTTTCTCGCGCTGTCTGGCTATTAGGTAAGCCCCAACGATGGTGGTAGTGGCGCGCGTAACACTTTCTACCGCCAACCATTCGTAAAAGTCATTTGTCATTTGCATAGGTAATGGCCGTCATCGGGTACAAAGTGTTATAAGAGGCTGCCTGCCTGCCTGCCTGGCTGCTCACAAAAAGGAAGTCGTCGTCGTCGACTTTAACGTCTGGCAGCTGGCTATTTAGTGGGCCAACATGAATGCATTTTGTATCACCAAACACATGCACACGTCTTGGAGGAGGTTGAAATGCGAGAAACTGTTAAATAAGTTATTAACTTACAGCTGGTAGGTAGGTGGTGACTAACTTAGTGGCATGATGCCGTTTGCGCTACTTTACAATTCAGTAGAGTTGTTGTGTGTATCTATTGGCATGATATGGCGATACTATATAGTTTGTCGGTTACAGAAACGCTAATTAGCCGACTGTCGGCTTAGGAGATTATTTCCAATTAATCAGATGATTCGAGAAGGTGGTAGAAATGGCAATGGATTTCCTGTCGAAACAGAACTTGCAGCAGGTGTTGGATTGGAGGAGATAATCGCTTTGTATTAGTGCTTTGCGTATTATATTCGGTATTATTTTACGGACATTATTTTATAGCGAGAATTTTTCATGTTTGAAGGTGTTTGATAGTACTCTAGCCGCTACCAACAGTTGGTCATTGCTAATACTTCTCTCATCCCTACTGCGAGGAATTGGTATTGAATCGCAATTTCCTTAAGTTAGGCAAATTCAAATACATCAGCCGGTACTGGTTGTTGGTATTCATACCTTATATCGACTCAGACTATGTTGGTGTCAGAATTTTTTCTACTCCTTGCCTATCTCTGACAATTTTTGCAGCTTTTATGATATAAGTCACAAGGGATTATCACACCTTTGGAGTCAAAGATTTCTTAAGCTCCAAATATTACATTCTAAAGGATAGATAAAACTTCGACAGACTCCTACATCCGAATCGACTACGGATTTGGTTTTAGTTGCAAAATATTTCGATCGGTCACTGTGCACTCTCCCGCTGGGTTTGAATCTAGTATTTGCCTTCGAAAGATTATGTAAAGCTGCTAAATGAGAAAATGGTTTATTTCTAGTGGAACACGAGGTCAATCGAAAGCCTTAGTAAGTCAAAAGTAAAGCCTTTTCGTAATTTTGCCATTGTCTTGGTTGCACTTTGAATGTTGAATTCGATTTGTTGCCTAAGACTGCAGATACTCTCTTTTCAAATCGAATCCTTTTCTTGAGAATTCTAAAGATTAGGTAGTGATTGCTGCTTTAGCCCTGGTAGACAATTTCATTTGACACTACAACTGTCCCCTCCGAAGATTTCTCATGATTGTTTCCTATGCTTCGTAGGAACTTGTATCTGTCTGCCATGATTCGCTGATAGACTCAAGGGGCATATGTATACTATTGGTACCCTATGGTAGTCAATCGTAATTTCATGACTAGATAGAAATATTCATGGATTTTAGTCACTTGTTATTGGTTGGTAGTGTCTCCCCTCTGATAGCCTCATGTGAATGGTTCTCCAGTTGATGAAAGTTGCCTGTGGGTCGTTGATAGGTCTGGTATCTAAAACCAAAACATACGTTGTATCTTAAGCACTTGAATAGTATATAGATACTCTCTAAATACTTGGATTGTATTGTAATAAAAAAGGATGACATATATGTGATAATAGATATCCACTATCTGTCTGTATCTGTCCATAGTCATGATTTATTTCCCACAACAACAATGACTATACTTCGTATAATATGAAGTCATTATAGGAGCAATAATCTTTACATTTGCTTGACTTTAAAAAAAAATCTCATATGTACAAACAAAGATGTAAAAAAAACCTATTCGTTGTAAAGTGTTAATTTTATTCTTAGTTATACTATTCCCCTTCTGACCCCAAATACATTCTCAGATACAATAAAAAAAAAAAACCACGTCAATACAAATAGGCGCCAAACTATTTCCCATTAGTCGAACACTTATCACTTTCTCCCGAGTTCCGTACCATATGTACTAATTTCCCAACTCGCTCATGGTATACATATCTTTGTCTGACCAATTATTTAATTAACATTTCACCTGGACCCGCTCTGCTGACCATAATCAATGCAACGTCGTACAACATCCATCCCCAGAGGGTAATAGACACAAATACTTCCCGTCCGACATACAGTCCGCGGTTGAAACTACCGGGCCACCTAACAACTCGACCTTAGCGTCGACTGCCATAAAAAGCGTTTTCATTGGCTTTTAATCGTTCTCCAAGTGGTAGTCAGTCGCCGTGTTGTTAATTGGTAGGGAAATTATTCTCTTGACTCTTTTTCTTAGTTTTTCTTCATAATATATTTTTTTTTTCCATTAATTAAATTAAAGTGCCATTAAATTAGCGCCATAGGTGAAACTAAAAATCTACATATTCCAAAGAGTATCTAAGTATCTTAACATGCATATTGAGTGTCTAAAGCATGAATAAGAAACATCAATTTGCATAGAAATTGCTTAATCAATCAAATCGAGTTCGGGTTCTGTTCGTATTTGAAGTTTTTTTTTTTTTTTTTTTAATTCTCAGATACAAAACGAAACGATTTGTCGCAATCTAATCAATTATAGATATGGCGAAGGGGTTTTCTTAGTTAAGGATCATGAACAGAATAAACTTTTGTTTTTGTCGATTGCAAAGTGCAGCCGACCTTATTCGTTTAAATCATTCGAATTAGATACATAGATACAAGTGCATGTATGTAAGTATTTTTTGAAGTTTCTTTGACACTATTTGCAGGCACCTGTCTTGTGACATCGTGCCAGGAGATACATATACTCCTAATAATACCTCACTGGTTTTATTTACTTATGATCTACGATCGTTGAATAGATAGGTGTGGTCATGGGTTGCTTTGGCAGACCAAAATGTTACTCATAATTGGTGGTGTTCGCTGTGTGAGGTGATAGTTAATTGGGGGAGCGATGACAGCAAATGTGTGTATAGTATTTGTGTGGTTAGCATGTAGCACACGTCGTCCAAAGGGGGTGATGAAAATGTGATAATGGCCCGCTTTGAGTGGACAATTATCGGTGAGAGGGACTTGAGCTCAGAATATGTTATTAGACTGCGAATAGGTATGTTTTACTGAAGCTGACAGCAAGATAAGTGCAGGTGAGCTGTTTTTTTTTTTTTTGAGATACAATCAGAAGGGGGAAAATGCTATAGTTGATTGTTATGTGACCCATATATGGCACGTAGGTTGCACTTTCATTTGTAACTTTAATTATGGGACACAAGCCTGGGTTTTAGTTTACAAAACAAAAAAAAAACTTGGTCTGAGACAAGTAAATTAGGTGTTAAGTGAAAGGGCAATGGCATTGTGGTTGGAAAATGAAAAGGAAAGTGACACCGATATGCACGAATGCATTCGTTTTCGAATCAAAACGATATGCTGCAGGTCCTTGCCCTAATTTTCAGTTGATAACTCACGAAGGAAAGTGGTAAAGCATGTCTAGCTAGCCAGAAATAGAAAGCACTTTCTATTCCTTTTTTTTTTACTGAATACACTTACTTCTATCACGCTCAAGCAGTGCACCAAGTCTCCTATCTTCCCTGATCACTTGATCGTTTAAACGGAGGTTATTGCCTCACTAAACACTACCATCCATTCTAAACACTACTATCCCTTCACTGGTTTAGTGGTCATGAAACTCAAGTCTCTATTTTGAAGGCAGGCTTAATCTGAGTTTGTGGGATAGTTGTAACCGATGAGTGTAACCGAAATTCTTGTTTTTTGAGTGACTGTTCGTTATCCAATCAGTAGTTTAAAAATCTTTTCTGCATAGTAGGCAGTCTTCTGTGTATCTTCTGATAGTCACGTTTCATAACAAAGCCTACCAAGTGAATCTGAATCATCTCAGAGGTTGTTTCTATTTAGGCCTTTCGTAAAGCTAGCAAAAATTTTGTTCTAATTGATTTTGAGGGTAAACATTTTTTTGTGAATCAAAATTGGATCGTTGGAACATTGAAAATTGAATTTTGGTGTCAGAAGTGGGATTATTTTAAAATAAGAAAATTCTATAATGGACAAAGATACTATGTCCTGACTGAAGTTTCTCTGTTTCATCAACTTAGTATTCATGTAAAAGTCTGGATAGTTTTCCAAGTTGCAAAGTTTCCCACTTCTGACACCAATATAAGAAAATTTTATAAAATCCACCGCTTTTTTTTCCAGTCCTCCATTTTAGCAACCGGATTGTTGAGTAAATTGTTGTAAATCTGTTAAGATAGTCAGATTTTTTTTTGCTTATTTCCACTTCTGACACCAATGCTATAAGGTCTTGTTTTACTTTCGATTTTTTTGTCTGACGATCAGATTGTCATCTTTATCGGTGTAATTGTTTCTGTACAATATTATGAGTTCTGTAGGTTGTCTAGCCTGCCACGATTGTCCATGTTTTATATCATAAACCTTTCCTTACCATCAAAGCCAGCGGCATAAAAATCGGTTCAGCCATTCCCGACATTTAACGTTACACCGTGATCAATAAAAAAAACGATCATTGAATTAATACAAATTAAGACTTTGTAATGCCTGACCTTTGCGCACAAGACAACTTAAATAGCCATTTAACACATAATAATACCATAGATACAAGATCATCAATCTCTTATCTCACTAAAGTATCTACAACCTCTATAAAGCTAAAGAAAAAAAATTTTACCATAAGTATTGCCTTAACAAGGTACTTCCTGTACCACCCGACATAACAAGATCATTTCTAACTGATGTTAGTGAAAACATTGAAAGAAATTAATTCACCCGCTTGTGTGAGAGCACATGAAAACCACCTGTAAATACAGCTAACACCTAATAAAAGTAAAGTCAAATTTCCATATTTTTCCCATTACCATGGCTAATCGAACAACAATTGATTGCTGATCATACACGTTGATTGCGAGGCTATTGTTTCGATCTTGATAAAAAAAAAAAAAAAATTAAATGCCCCAAGCCAAGTGCGCCTGAAGGCCAACAGAGACACAATTGCATTAAACATGCATACACAGCACCGCCCATTGAATGGAAAACATTTTTCCGCCTTACATCGTCGGTGCATTCTATGATTGATTCCTCACTACAA
The DNA here is from genome assembly GCA_905220385.1 of Xylota sylvarum. NCBI lineage: Eukaryota > Metazoa > Arthropoda > Insecta > Diptera > Syrphidae > Xylota > Xylota sylvarum. The sequence continues at coordinate 52,542,524 of LR999960.1, read as the reverse complement.
TCGGACTGGATACCCCGCATTCTTTTAACGTTTTGATTGACCACTTCCTTGGGAGTTGGTGTGTGCTTTTTGTTTGTTTTTTTTTTTTTTTTCTTTCTTCACCTTCGAATATTGTCGTCATTTACACCTGATAAATACCGAGCAATTAATGTCGCTACATGGATAACTCCAGCTCGGTTGAGTTATAATGACATTATGAACGGTCTTCAAGTTCTGGCGCCACATAAATTGTTTCGTTTTTTTTTTTTCTTACTTTAGATACACTCCATGCGTTTGTATAGCAAATGAGTTATGTTTCCTTTTGGATGGGTTTTTTTTTGTTTGTCTCAGCTTCAAAACAAATCAGTCAGAGATTCCAAATATGGCCTTCCCATCCGCTAGACCAATTTAACTTTTTGTTAAACAATACATACATAGGTATTTAGATTAATTAATTTTCTTTAAAAATGCAAATTTCCTAATTGAATTTGAACTCCTCCTACGTTCTTCCTGTGTCCCCATCAATGGCTAAAAAAAAACATTTAAAACCAATGCCATCGACAGGAAACTCTATACTGTAAGTCTAGCTGTGACTAAGTTTTATGGGGATTTGACTCGCCCCAAGAGTATCTATGCAATAAAATGATGAATTTGCATATTTGTGGCGCGTCTTTTTAAACGTCTCTTCAACGGGTACGGTCAGTTTGTGCTTAATACGAAAATTGATTTCTTTTCCTTCATAAAAAACAAAAAAAAAAAAAATCAGACAAACAAATAATAATAAATGTTTAATTTTGATATTTTATTTGTGTGTAGCCGTTGAGAATTGAAAGTGATTGCGACGACTAGTGGCGCCTCTCAAGCCAACGCAAGGTGATTTTGTTTGGATTAATTGGTCTACTTGTCTTGTTGCTTTTGTGACATTTCTTATGTTTGGCTTTGAGATTGATACGATTTTTCTAAAATCTTGAATAAATTATACTAAAAACTGGGTGAAAGGAAGAGGTGATCCGTTATACAATTTTGTATAACAATGTAGGCATTTATTTTCCTTGAAGGTGGTATCAGATTTCATGACATAAATGTATGCTTGCATATCTTTATGAAGCGCATAGGCTGGAACAATCCTCAACGAACGGCCACTTTAATATTGGAAAGGTCTCCTGGTTGGTTGTCGATGAAAAAGAATCTACCCCAACCCATGCATAAGTGTATTCTACTTCTTCAAAAATTCTGTTGTATCATTATTCTGTTATTTTAAGTAGAAAATTCCGAAAAAAATTGTCAAAAAATATCCAATACCAGAACCATGGATCTGTTTGTTGATAGATGTCGTTAATGGTGAATGGTGGAAACATCGACTTTTATACTATTTTTTGATAGTGAAGCCTTCATTCTCTTTCAAAGCCTTCTAAATCGAAGATCTCTTGCTGATCCTTAACAGAAAAGCAAGTACTGAGTTGAGCAAAAATTTTGAACCCAATATCATAGGATAAGGAACTAGTAGAACCTACAACTTTTTAAGACAGAGGAAGTCAACTGAATCGTATCAACTGAATCGTTTCAAGGACTCATAGATTATTTTTCTTGCACAATTTAGTAGGATATGTAATTGAATAATTGTACTTAATCATTTGTCAGTCAAATAAACCCACATAAACATCTTCATAATATGGAAGATACTTTAAAATGCCCGCATATACTTCTGCTGCCTTTTTATCAACTTGTCAATGTTTCACCTTTCAATGCAAGTTGTATATATCTTCGACACGTTTCCTCTGGCGAAAGTGTTTCTTTCGTAATTAGGCAATCAATGGCGACCAATTCACATCGAAAACACTCAAAGATACCCCAAAAAACGGTGGACGATTTATCGATATAGTCGGCCGATATTAGCAGTTGTTTGCATAAATTACCAATCCATGTGTCCCATCGATACTGTTGTTGCATCGATCTGAGAGAAAATGTTTTGCCATTCGATTTTTAACTATCGAAGATGATCATCATCATCATACATCCATTTGAGAAACTGTCACATTCAGGTAACAGTAACACGGTACAAACAGGTAGGTTTGTGCAAAAAAAAAAAATTTCTTTTGCGTACCCTCTTTAACCTACGTTATGTGTGGCAAAGTATCTGCACATTGCGTGGGTGGAATTAAAGAGGAATATCTCGTGTCTTCTCTTGGATTTTTTTTTTGCTTTGTTTTTATTGAATTTTTCGTGGTTTGTGTTATTCAAGGGTTTTATGCAACGGATATTTATTATTTATGCACGACGCGACAGAGTTAAAGAGGAACAGATACCGAGATGAGGGTTTTTGTTGTATCTCTCTTATGGTGGCATAATTTTTTGAGAAACAAGTTCAGAGATAAGATATTTTTTTGTGTCTTGCATGTTAAGATAGACATCTCCTGAACCACTTAATTTAATTGCAACATTTTTTTCTTATCATTGCAGGATCACCACAATCCAATGATCGTGATGCTGGCTTCTGCTCAGGCAGCTCTGAGGGAGGCGATGACCTATCAATGGATCATTCAAGACTCGAACCCAGTAGCCCGACAGATGCATCAGAAGATTCTGTCGAAGTTAAAGTCACCCCAATCACGCTGATGCGAAACAAACGTAAAAGTACGGAACCCTCAAAAGTGATCTGTGAACGCGAAGTAAGTGGACCTCTAAAGAAACGCATACGCTACTCAACGGGTGCCGATGAAACGAATAACCACCATCACCGTCCATCATGGGACTCTAGCCAACAACTGCCACATGAATTGATGCCAAATCCAGCTGAGGTACTAGTCCGACATCCTGGAGTGACAACGTTACATCGCCTGCCATTGATCGATGATGATGACATTCAAGATGAACCTCTAGCGTTGGTTTTGAAAAAGCCATCAGCATCAGAAGAAGAAGATTGTCATGCTCAGGATGACATGTACGAACATAAGCAACTAAATAGTCATAACATCACACCATCGGTTGGATCGTCAAGTGATAGTATCAGCGGAGCCAGTACCAGTGGTAACAATCAACAAGGTAGACCTCAGCAACGTAACTATAAGAATATGACTCGGGAGAGACGAATTGAAGCGAATGCCCGAGAACGGACCCGCGTTCATACGATTTCGGCGGCATATGAGACTTTACGTAAAGCAGTTCCTTCTTATTCAAATAGTCAAAAGTTATCCAAGCTGTCAGTGCTAAGGGTAGCCTGTTCGTATATTTTAACTCTAAGTCGAATGGCGGGTCATGATTATAGTGAAGATCAGAGTGAACCATCGATTGCATCGTGCATAGAAGCAGTTACGGCGACAATACAGACTGAAGGTAAAATTCGTAAAAAGAAAGACGAGTAGGCTGTTAAGTCTACATATGTAAATATGAATCTATACCCGCCCACTGAGACAAGGAAGTTGTAAATTTTTAAGTCTTGTAGTTTTTATTTGAGTTTTTTTTTGTAAAGCTGTATAACAGCTAATTTGTGGATAATTTTTTATTTTTTTTTTTATAAATGCTCAAAAGTTATGTAAGGACAAATTTTTAAGCTATTTTGTAATGCAATTGTCAAAAAACTAGAGACTAGAGGTATAATTGTTCTTATTCCTGGAACTTTTAATTTAAGAGCGCGTTAGATCGTCATGCTTTGGACCCCATATGTAAGGCAAGCTCTGTGTTTTCTTGGAGTAGAGTTCCATTCATAGTGATCTACCGCCGTCCTGGCTATCTTCAATACTGGCTATCAGTAGTAAGAACTTTGAATTTCCCTGACATTGGAGAAAGAGAGTGGTAGATCGCTACTAAATGGCTGGACGTCAATGAATGAGTGATCTACCAGTTACCAAGTCTATTTTTTGGCAGCTAGCCGATATGATAACGAAAGCAATTACATGCCGTTAGAGAAATATATTGGTAGATCACAACACAAAGTCTTGGAACCAAGGGGTGCGGTCATTGTCTTAAGCGCTTTAGATTTTAAATATAGTGACCTGGCGCTTTGACTCACATTTCTATGTTGATGTTAACATGAGATATTATTTAATATTAATGAGTATCTATGGCAGATTATCAGATAAAGCCATGAAATCGACAGCGTTTACAATTAAGTGATCTACCGATCTTTGGAGAATATTTTCCAGCTGTCATTGTTCATAGACATTGAAAATTTTATATTAAGACCACTAGAGACAGTGGCAGATCGGTATACAAAATGATCTTTTTTTTTAATATTTTGTCGAAAAAAAACATAAGCAGCTCAATATGTGTCTGATCATTGCTGATTTATATGAATATTTACTACTCTAAACGTGCTATAGTGAGTTCAAAGAACCAACTTAAAAATGTTCATAAAACAAAGTTCAAAAGTTGCTATAACAATTATTATTCTTCAGGTTTCCAGGTTTTTGACCCTACCACTTGTTTTTTTTTTTTTTCATTCAATAGAACTTTAATATTTTAAAACTATTTATATGCCATAAAAACTGTTTCGAAGTCACAACATTTATAGTACAAACAATTAAAAAAAAAAAAACTTTACTTTACCATAAAATTTAATTTACAAAACGACAATAAAAGAAACTTTTCATATTTGAGCCAATTCTGTAATAATTATTGACAATAAAACAGTGCTAAGAGAAAAGTAAACAAAACAAAAGAAAAAAAAAGCTATTTATTAACTACACAAAATTTTAATAAAAACAAAAAAACAATTGTAAAGCTATTTAACTTTTTAAATCAAATTAAATTCTATTCGATAAATTGTAAATAAAAAATATTAAAATTTAAAATGTAAAACAAAAATCATTTTTAAAATGAAAATCTCAAATTTTACTATAAAATGATATATTTCTGTTTTTTTAAAAAAAGTGCCATACAATATATTATATACATACTTAATTTATATTTAAATACAAAAAGCGTATTTTTAAGTAAAAAAAAAAAACAAAACTATGAAAATAAAATTGAAGGCGGTGATCCTATCACCGTTCGAAATTAATGAAATGAAAAGAATTGGTCTATTCATTTATTTTTCAGCGTTGCGATGTGAATTCTATGAAGTTTGTGATTAGCGTGAGTATACAGAGGCTATTGTCAACAAAAAAAAATAGGTAAATCTTAATCTAAGAGATGTCGTCAGACATTTTCATCGCATGTACATACAGATATTGATATTTGCCATAGCGAGTTGTAAACAAATAGCGATGATTGCGGTTTTTCTCAGTAAAACTACAATTTTCCTGCCGTCATACGACAGCATTGTTTTGTTAGATTGATTTAATTCTCGATAGGTTTCGATGAGTGAATAACTTGAAATTCTGCTGTGTAAATAACAACGTGATATACAAACGCCATAGGGCATAAAAACAAATGTCATTCGACATTGCTTCTGGCAAATCGTGCAATACCTACCTATATTTACAAACTATGAATATGTGTCAAACGTCACGAAGCTATTCCTTGTACTACGTGATTTGTACCAGCTTTTAGTGTGAACTAATATTACTTTTTTTTAAAAAAAAGTGTGGGGACCGAAACTGTATTAAGAGTCAATAGCGAGCAATTGAATAAATAAAATATGCAGCACGTAACCGTCACCAGACAGACAAGTAACGCATCATCAGACAACCTTGTACGATAAAAAATTACAATAATAGGTAAACTGGTGGAGTAAGGGTAGAAAACAACATAAAAGTGCCTAGGTCCATGGATATTTTTCTATATCGCTGAAAGAAATCTATTAAGAGTTCCAGATGAGAGGAAGATTGTACGCACATACATAGGCCACCAGACAAGCCCCAGATAAAAACAGGAGTCAATGGGCAAAGTTGGACTGGATGTGAGAGCTGTTGAGCACAAGATCGATAGAAACTAAAACCACTGCAAGAGTATGATGGAATACATTTTCCTTGACAAGCTCTGACCAATCTGTGCATCGACTACATATACCACGTATATATGGTGGATTGAATTCGTATTCAATTCGGGTTGAATGCCATGTAAACGCAGATTGGATTGAAACTGGATTCACTCGATCCGATCACAAGATTTTCTACGATCGGGTTGAATTTTTGCATGTACGCGCTGATCGATAGATGGACTTTGACAGATAGAGAAACAAAGATAAAAGAAGTGTCAAACTCAATCCTTTTTCAATTCGATTCGAACTCGATCCCTCAATCCGGTTACAGCGAAAACTTGGGTTGAAACTCAATCCATTTTAAATCCAATCTCTCAATCCGGTCATATAAACGTGGTAATAGAACTAATCGAAAGGAAAAGGTTTAATATGACTTATGGAGATGAATCCAAGATGAAGTACGACATATCTCTACATTCCTGGAACAAAATCTAGTTCAAGTACTGCCATAAAGATGCTTCTGGAGCTATCTCATCTACATACAAAAAGAATTAGTTGAAGTAAGAGGTTCATTGGATCAAAATGATTCAATGTATGTACATACTCCAATCAAAGATTTTCTTCCTAGCAATCCATGACTAGTCTATGTTAGGTTAGGTAGAGAAACTCTTTTTGAAAATGATGTCAACGACTCAGTTAGTCCACATAGAGCCTATTTTTCCCAATTTGTTTAAAAATGTGGGTAACTGCTAACAGAACCATCCAGATATGTATGTATGTATGCAAATCTCAGGAGTTTTTTGCTAATTGCTTCGTAGCTCAAAATTACGGGTTGAAAACGCTGTATCAATTGCTTGTCTAAAAGAGTCTACGTTTGTATTACGAGGACAGATGCTCCAGACAAAAATTCGTCCTTAGAACAGACACTTATCTTATCACATTCCTCTCTGTTAGTTAATTCTGATAGAAAATCTCCCATTGTAGTCTGAGAGGAGGATGCTGTTGTTCGTTTCCGTTTGGAGTTTTGAAATACTCATCGAGTTAGCATTGAGACTGTCCCTAGACTTCTTTTTTTTTTCCCCTTCAAGAAATATGTCTAATATGGGAAGACTCAGTATCGTTTCAAGAGCTGTCCTTGGTGATTATTTTATCAGTCCCCTCCCTGAGCAGCATGCCCGTTGAATCTTTGTAACACTCTCAAGACAAAATTTCTTCTCGAGTAGCATCCACCAGTGAATAGAATCAATCTGCAGTCAGTCCGTTGAATCATACCACAATGAATTCCCAAAGTCTTATCATGCAAGTTCCATTTAGGCCTGCTTCTGTTGTAGATTCTTCAGAACAACAAAAACTTGTTGGCAACTTTGTTGAACACTTAGAAGTTTCCTCTTTAGGAAGGTTCTACCTTTGTATGTTAAGAGGTGTGTAATCGTTCTGCTTTGTCACCGTTCTATCACGGAGTATCTCTGCATTCGCTGGATCGTCTGAGTCATCTACCATCCTATTTGTATCTTAAGTGGAGTTGGGGCTTTCCCTTGGATAAGGCTTAGAAGTTTTTGCGAGCTCTTCATTGAATGGTTTCCAGTTAGGCCTGTGCGGTCTTACCTTTCGGAATTTAGATACAACAGTATCCAACTAGCTAGATGGCGCACAATCTATAGGCGGAGATGCCATACAAGATGGTCTGATAACTGAGGAAAATAATTGGGATTGTGTCCAGAAATTAAACGAACTAGGCAGATATCTGCTGGATACTCAAATATGACAGAATTGAGGGTAGCAAAGCAACAGATACCCCAACAAGACTAGGAACACCACAAGTTTTTTAAAGAATCTAAACCATTCTGCGGAATAGAGTATCTTACTATAAACCAAATTTTAGAAACACGGAAAGGGAAAGGAACTATAATTGGAAACACCAGATTTCCGAACGGAATCTGTATGAAGTAGAGAACGCCTTTCCAGATTCCACATTCATTCCAAGAGAATTCTAGAACAAACTCTGGAATCTTGTAGAGAACTAACCCAAAGAAGAATAAAATATTTACTCGACCACAACCATACTTTTTAATCTTAGATTTTACTGAGAATTTGGCCTAAATAGGTTGTTCTAGGGTGGATTATTCGAGAATAAATTACAGTACATACTTACTTACTTATTTTACGGTGTCTCCATTCGTGTAGGATCCCTACCTTTTATTATTGTCCATTTCTAGACTCAAGGCATCCGTAATAACACAGACTTTATACAGGAGGTTCGTTCATCTTTGCCGTCTCTAACCTGAAGGAGGATACTATCGACAGAAACATAGTTTTTCTATTCTATCCGATATCGTTGTAAAACATTAGGTTCTGCTAAAGACTGTCAGCCATGGAGGGAAATGATACAGGACCCATAATGATTCGAATAGGGTTCAGAATTTTTCAGGACCAATGATGATTTCTGATTCTCCCTTTCTTGTTACGGAGTCATTACCTTTTATTTAAACATGGTGAAGTATCTAACAGATGGTCATATTGTTTCTTGTACCTAGTTCACTAAGTTTTTGCAGGCATTCCCACACAAGTTTAGACTAAATGACATAGGAATCAAGTGTCATGATAGTAGCTTGGCTTTCTGACATTATGGCTATATCAAAGTTCGGGTGGTTTCTGTCAAGATTGATTTGGACACATCTGTTTAAGGCGTAGATTTCAGCCTAAAAGTTGCTGTATTTGATTTTTGGCCCAAATACTCCTGTTCTAGTTCCTTCATCAGTTCTTAACCCATCTGAGTACCATTTTGCTGTACAACTACTTAGAGTGTAGATTGTGGGTTCATTGGTCCAACTCTTTTTATTGCTGATAAGTTAAACCTTCCAATAGTATCGTCTTTAGGTAGTTTTTTGAGTAGTGCATCGAATTGCTGTGATGTAATGCACTTATCTCTTCTTTTTCCTTCCTTAGCCATTCTTCGAACCGTTTTACTTGCGCATTCAAGTGCAAAGGATTCAGTTTCTTCCATGGCTGCAGTTGGGCAAACTCTAATACAGAGGCATGATAGTATTTGCACCTTATTGAGTATCTCCCTCGTGGTGGCCAGATTGGTTCATGCAATCGTGCCATATCTGATCATTGGTCTCACAATAGCAATATACACCCATCTATGCCTCGTCGGACTACATCTCCAGGATTTACCCTGGAAATCATTATTTATTATTCAAACCGTAGATGGATAGAGAAAATATACGAATCCAGGAACTTTTTATTGGTAAAAACTGGAGTATATACCCCCAATTGTTGCGAACAGTAAACAAACTTCGACGATTAGCCGGTATATGCACAACAAGCGAGCGGTATGAGACCAACTTTCACTGCCACGTTAGCTATCAGCTACGAAATGTGTTTGTAAACGAATATCTCTCTATCGAATCCATGGTACAGGAGACGTAGATTCATCACAGACAATATATTACCAGAAGCTTTCAATCTCCAGCTTAGTAAGAGCAGAATCAAAAGTATCTGCAGGCATCTAGTCGACGCAGCTCGATGGTTAGTGTGTCGGAGTATGAAGTTAGATTCCCAGAGAGATTGCATAGTTTTACTTGTCACGAACGTCCGACAAACATTTAATAGTAAATGTAAACTGACTAAACTGTCAACATCCTGGGATAAAAGTGTCACTCAAACAAAAAGCGTTCTAAATACTTCAGTGTCACACAAGAATTCGGCGTTATCGAGGATACACTCTCTTAAGTTAATTTTCAAACACAGCCTCTTAATCAGTTCGACAATTTCCAACCACCACCAGCTGATTTCTCGAGGCATTGACATAGTATCGCATTCACTTCTTATCTGAAATCTCGACCTAATCCGTCTCGTAAATAATTGTCACCGTCAGTTTCTGAACTTGACATAGTCCAAGGTAAACAGTAGCTCATGTATAATTATGTCGGCTTACCTATCAGCACGATGCGTGTCACCAAATCAATTGACTAAAAAAAATCAATTAGCTATGGAAAGCTTGATATTCAAATGCACACATCGATCATTTGTTAACAAAAAAAAAAAAACGCCCTACATTGTATACAGATATTGCATGTCAACTGTCAGTGCGACCTCACCTGTAACATAGCACCATCGGGTATGCGCTCCAACAACATCTGTATCTCGTTACATATTCTATATTATTTCACCGAGCGCATTCTAAGAAATGAAATGAATTAATCTAAATATTTTCATTTAAAAGTCTGCGCCTCCATTTAAGGTGTGCATTGTACAAATGCGTTCAGATCTTAACACGTAAACAGTATCTAGAGCACAGTTTCAGCTGAAAGAAACCTCTCAGTTCCAAGAATTCGAGTCGTTTTAGTCCGCCTCTTCTCTTCTCCCAGTGATAAGCCTGATGCAATAGCGACTACTGATTACGTGCGAGCATTGCTCGCAAGAAAAGAAAAGAAACAAACCGCCCGACTCTCCGGGTAATTAACTTATTTTTATTCTTTATTTAATTTTTTATTTTGATATAAGATTGTTTTCATTTTTATCGATACAGGTTTTAATCGGGGGGTACCAGCCACCTGTGTCACAAGCCTGTAAGCTTTTCTTTGGGCTCGGTGCAATGAACAAAGGCAAGCGAAAGGCTTTAAATGCCAATGGCCATGTCGAACTACAAAAAATTCAGGAGGTATCCTGATTGGTTTTCATAACGAAATGTAAAAACAAATTTAAATGAAATGACTCCATGTCATGTGATTCGATAGAGGTTGCCTGGTTAGCTCTCATACTTCACACCTTGGTATCATACTCTTGTGAAAAATCTCAAATCGAATTTCTGATTGGTCACAAGTTTGGAGCTATTATCAGGCTATGTAATGCCAAAATGATTAATCGATATGATATCAGAGATATTTTTAGATTTGAAAGTGTCAAAACAGAGAGAATGGCTACGTAATAAAATGTCAAACCGACATTACGTCAGATGACATACGTAAGAGCTTATGAACTCAGCGCCTATGTCAACAGAAAAACATTGAAATAGTCTGACGTTACTTATAAAAATATCAAGACTCTAGTGTGTTAGATGACAAACGGATGGCCACGCCTTACACCAGTTGAATCAATTAGACCGATCACCCTTCCAATATATCGGACTCGGACAGATCTTTTCATTTCGTCAAATGTTTTGGTCTAAATGTGTCTCTGCTGAGCGTGGACAACCACCAAACCCAAGCATTAGTCACCAGCTGATAATTCCGGATCCAGTCTCCAGTCCAGACAGTAAAAATCTGGAGGATTTTGCCATATATTGCAAATGTAGTCTCTGTGACTGCATTTAAAAAAAAACAATCGAACCTCTTTTCAGTTCTAACATCTCAGACTCTGTTCGTTGTCTATACTTCTTTTGATTTCTAGTGAACAAGTGGTTTGTGTCATTACTGATCTGCTCTTATGGTTTGAATCAATGATTGCAACTAAATATCTAATACGTTGGCTCTTCCATCGATCACATGATGATCATTTTAAGTTTTGGTAAGGTGATCAAGTTACTTCGGGAACTCTATTCTACAAATTATCAAATTTTGAGGGAAGTCATCACATCAACCCAATGCTTGTCAAATCCTGTTAGTCTATATATATATATCTGCAAGTATAGTAAGATTTTGGTCGTGTAATACGTCTAATGCTTGTTTAACGATCGCAATATGATCCTCTGATCAGTTGATCAGGCCGATGATCATGATGAAACTATTTTGTTTAGACTTGCCTTCTACGACAATCAGCGTTGAGATGCGTATTGTAAATAATTCCAATAGAAGATACATAGATATTGAATCGACGATACCAACGTGATCATGGTATGAGAAATAGAATCGTGTGATCGTCAAACGATCATTTCTCAAGCGATTACACTATAAGGCGACTTCAAAATAGTTTTCCCAATAAAACCTTCATCTTCGTTTAGACAAACGAGTTATATTTGTTATAAAAGTTTGAAGCTACATATGTAGATACCTGGATTCCTAATTGATCAGATAATACAGGTACTTCTACGTAATAAAATTAGAGTACCCACAACAAAGTATTCTAAATTCGCATAAAAATCATATTTATCAACTTAGTTGCATATATAATTAGAAATTAAATTTATTAGTTATCCGTATCTGAAAAAGTTCAAGCACTATTTGCATATGACAGATATTCAATAAATTGCCAATAAAATAGTTAAATTTACAAGATCTTTATTGTAACTAGATTCCTTTTTAGTAATAGCACAGCTGGGCTATCAAATAAAGTGCAATACAAAATCAGATTTAATACTAGATTAACCACTTTTAATCCAAGGTTCATCTATAAAAGCCTTAAAGCATACACTATCAATGCTGTCGATTAGATTTCACACTCTAAAGTGATTATTAGCAATTGACTAGTTTATGTTAAGATTTTTATGACTTAATCCACACACATATCGTAAGTAGCATAATAAATTATGTATTCTCGTAGGTAAAAGATATTTTGAATGAACGAATCGTTGTGGCCCAATTTCAAGCAAACGAAGACTGAATGACGACGAACTTGGTCACTGAATGTCTTGACATGTCAAGCTATAAAGTAATGCTGTTTGAACGACATATACATAGAGTCTCAAGCCTTCCTTACAAAGGCAAAATTCCACAAGCAACGGTTTAAGAATTGGAGTTTTGAGTACTCAGTCTGCTACATTTTAAAGGCAAAACAATTGCAAGTTGGTTTAAAACACCTTGTATGGAGTCCACAAGTTTTTCTATGGTTTCCATCTTAGAATATACATTGGTATGTACAAAAATATGTGTATTAAATGGGCACACTTGAAGTGGCGAAAAAGGATACACACAATCGACTGAACATGTTGGTTTGTTGATCGGATAAAAGTAACTCACAAATTAGGCAACATTTCTATTTTTGTAAAAAGTTGAAAAATTCGAACAAATTGCAAGTCTCTGAAGCTTATAACTTTTCCATCTACCCATGTTCTAGCCACATTCTCCGGTGGAAATAAAATATTGCCCATTCAGAAGTAAAGACGCTTAAGATCCCTGATTCCACTCTTTTCCACGGATTGCTGCAATATTCAAACTCAACTTTGAAAAAACTAAGTTTATACTTAGTGGCTGGAGCTCGGGAGAATTTTTCTCGTCATTCAGAGAAAAGTAAGCTAATTCAGTGATGAAGAACGTAGACTAATTCAATTTAACGCTGGTTGTGAGAAATCATCATCTGAGCCTTGATCCTCGTGTTACATGGAACCCAAACAAGTATCTAAGATAGTAGCCTTGTGACTGAATTTAGGGAATTCTAGCATTTTTGAACTACTCTGGAACTAGTTACTGGGTTATACAAGGCTTTAAGCGCATATTACTTACTCTTACTTACTTACTTAAAGGGCTCCCAACCCGTGAGGAGTCTCTACCTGAGACATGCTGCTTTCAGTTATCTAGACGAAGCGCTCTGCCATCCGCGATAGCTTTAACCTTAAAACGCAGATTCGGTCCTACTTATCGTCTCGAATCTGGGGATTGTGTTTCGTAGATCCGCTACTAGTTTGTTGCCATATAGGAGAGCTGGCAGGGTCAAAATTTTGTAGAGCATGCATTTCGTCTTTCGAATTAAGAGTATTAAACCCGTTTCCTTCGCCAAACCGAAGTACCAGCGGTTTCCTAGGGAAAGTCTTCGCCGAATCTGATAGAGTGGAGTTGATATTTACTCCGAGGTAGATAAACTCCTTAACCACTTCGAAGTTACTGTTGCCAACAGTCACGTTCTGTCTCTAGGCGGTGGACAGATGCATCTTTGTTTGTTGACAACATGTGCTTGGTTATTATCTCATTCACCTCAAGGCCAACTCATTTTGCTTCTTCTTCAATTGACTTAAATGCCTCAATGTCAATGTCGTCTGTGTATCCAAATTTATTGAAGATAGTGCCTTCCGTGTTGACACCTGCCCTGCGCACTATCTGTTCCAGCACGAGATTCAAAAAGTCACATGATAGCACATCTCCTTGCTGAAATCCGGTACATGTTTGGAATAGTTCGGAGGAACTATTTCCAAATTACTCGTTGCATCGCGTGTTTTTCAGCATCACGCGGCACAGCTGGATCACTTTAGTCGGCATCCCGAATTGAGCCATCGCCTTGTAGAGCTCAAGACGATGAATGCTATCATATGGGGCTTTGAAATCGATGAAGAGAATCAGGATCTGCCTTAGTCTGAAAATTTGGTCGATCGTCGATCCGCCAGGCCGGAAGCCATACTGGTACGTGCCGATTAGTGTCTTGCAGAGAAGCTTCAGAAGTTCACACACTACGTTGAATAGGGTCTTATAGGCGACATTAAGCAAGGATATGCCTCGATAATTCTTACAAGACGTAGGATTGCATTTCTTGAAAATGGGGCATATAAAGCTGATAGTGGAGTCATCGGACATGGCTTGATCCACCTATACTTGGTTGATGATTCGGTGCATGCATTCTACCAAAGCATCACCACCATGTTTGAAAAGCTTCGCTGGTAGACCATCAGAACCGGTCACCTTGTTGTTCTTCAGCTTTTTGATAGCTGAGCCCACCTCTTCAAAACTGGGAGGATGGGTTCTTCATTGACTGGATGCGAGTTCTCTTCTTGCCCTATCACTCTCTCTACCTGATGCCCATTAAGTAGCTGCCGAAAATGCTGCTTAAACACATCTACTAATCCCTGTGCTTCGGTGACTAGGTTTCCTTGAATGTTTCGAAGAGCCTGAGTTCCCGACTTGAAACCAGCTGGCAGTTGCTTGGTTTTCCTAAAAAAAACTTCCGGATGTTGTTCCTATCGCGGGACTTCTCGATATCCTTAAGCTGGGAGACTGCGTGCACCATTTTCTTTTACGCAGGATCTTCTTCTCCTCTCTTCTTCTGGTTCAATACTTTTCTCTAGCTACACTTGTTTTGCGCTGCAGCTCTTTGTGTGCATTTTCTGTCACCTATTTCCGGCGCACGTATTCATCATCATACCAATGGCTCTTTTTGGGTGGTAGCTGGTAGCCTATGGTAGGCTCAGCTACTTCTTTGATGATGTCGCGATACTGGTTGCACAGATTCTTGGCGTTTGTGGATAGTGAATACACAGCGGAGATTCTCTAGCTTAGGCGCTCTCTGTAGGTTCTGACTACTCAAGCCGTGCTAAGGCTTCCAACATTGAATATATTTTTTCTGGACGGTTTGCAGCTTCTTCTCATTGGAGCTGTCGAGCTCTGAATTTGGTTGCAACCAGAGAATTATCAGAGTCGACGTTTGCCCCTCTGAAAGTTTGAACATTCAGAATATTGGATGCGTTTCTGGCATCTATTAGCACGTTGTCGATTTGATTGGTGGTTTGACCATCTGGAGAGCGCCAGGTTGCTGTGTGGATTCGTGGTCTAGGAAACCTATTGCAACTTATCACGGTTTTACAAGCTGCTGCAAAATCGATTAACCGGAAGTTGTTATCTGTTGTGGTATCGTGGAAGCTGTTCTTTCGACTAATCCGCTGATGATGTTTTCCTTACCGATTTTGGCATTAAAGTCCTTGAGTATAATTTTGACATCATACTCCGGACAGGCTCCGTAGGGTCCGTCCAGAAGGTCATAAAACTTGAACGTGAACGTTCGAACTGAAAGTCAATCACGTTGCACCTTGCGCAGAACCTCTTTTTCTTACACATAGCCCCATTCCTATCTATCTGTTCCTTAGCTTTGCTCTAATCCATGATTATGTCACATATAAAACCTTCTTCAGAGTGTGTCTATCAGACATAAGACTTGGATGGGATGAAACAACCTACCATGAACTGCATAAGGAGTCGCAGGACCTTCAGTAAATGATTTATACTTATTTCTCTTGCAAAGAAATACTATTTAAGACAACAGACTGCGGTAGACACATAACTCATCGCCAACTTATAATCTCTCAACTGACTCACTTCCTACGTAAGCATGTTACTCAGAAATGTGGAAAGCATTCAATGACATTTATCATAATAACTAAATCGCACGTCTGCTATTCAGATACAAATGGCACCTTAACCTCGCCCGCAACAACACCAGGCAGGTAGTTTTAATCAGTTTATCAACGACTTAGTCCGATAACTTGATTGAAAGTTATCAGCAATGTTTTCGAACTGTCAAATCTAACCAAAAAGATAAAGTTTCATTACTTCAGCGCTCCAGCCAAGTTCATATGCACTTCATTGTGGCCTCAGTAATGACGAGGCTAAAAATCGTTAATCAAACACAAACCAAAGCCAAAGGTTGCTCCATACAATCTGTATTTTAAGAAAGATCTATCTGAGGGCTTCGAGCTTAGATAGACAAGATATAAATTAGAAAACACAGTGGTGGTGGAAAAACAACAATCGATTAATGCAAATTCAATCACCCACTCAGTTAGATCTCAATGACATTGAAAGTTTTACATTAACCGTCAGTCAGTCATTGCACTCTAGACACGAGGAATAATTGCATCCATTAGAATAATTAATTGGAGTGAATTAAAAATAGAAGTCATTTGTAACCTAGTTGTCGGCAGACTGGTTTGTGCAAGGGCTGATGACATACCCGGGTGAGATTTCATTGATTGTTTCATAACGCTAGTGTTACGCATAAACAAATACTCTCTGTGTAAGCTGTATGTAGCTGCAATATAGTACCTCTGACCTTTGATAGCAATACAAGTTGTATACGAGTACATATGTACATATATGTAGTTGGAGTCAATGGCATTTTGTTTTTTGTTGATATCGGTTGCTCGGAGCATTGCTTTGTTATTATCTGTAAGTGGAATCAGGTTGAATTAGGGTGTAATTGAACCGACTATCATTGGTAAAACATTTTTTTTCCACACAAGTGAAATGATTTGGAATATAGATTGCTAAAAATAGTATTTCCATTTAAGGGATATCTATTTTCGACAGAGAGTTATGCTATTTCAGATTTGTCAAGGGGTTAATGTGCAATAGTTTAGAGTGGGTCACTGGTCACTGTAGTTATCAAACAGCACTCATTTGAAATCATGGTCAGAACTAACAGTCACAGAGTAGAAAAGGATATGATTTCAAATATCATGTGTTCACAATATGAATACATAACAGTCTGGACACAGGTAGTATATAAAATGGGAAGATTCTTACGAAAATAATACACCTTAGTGTTGCAGATACAAAAAAAAACTTCAGATAGTCCTAAACGACGAATGACGGATTTGTAAGGAGATATACCGGATACTAACAGCTGATGTGGGTATTGAAACTAGGAATTGTTGTGAATACTGGTAGTGGATGATCTTTTGACATCAGTGGGTTTAAATGTTGGCCTATGTTAATGACCTCACAATCTTAATTATAGAAAAACATCTGACTGCGCTAGGAGGGCTTATACAGTCGGCCAAGCATATCACAAACAAATGGGCAGGGTACTGTAGTTTGGATGTCAAACCTCAATAGACTGACATGGTATTCCTTACAATAAGATACAAGCTAGGGAAATTCCAGCCCTTTTTATGGTTTAGGTTCATCCTAGAGAACAAGCTTTCTTAGAGAATAATTTAGAAAACAAAACCATAAAAATCGGAATAGTGTACTGGAGAAGCATTAGGAATTTCGGAAAGCAGAGGGTTTGCAACCGAAGCAATTCAAAGTTAGGCTCATGCTACTCTATGGACTGTTTGTACGATGAGCAATAGTAGGGAGGAAATATGCCCTTGTACCCCTGTCGAACATCAAGCGTATGGCCTGCCTGGGAATTACCGGATCCTAAAGCAGTACACCTACAGCAGCCATGGAAACAATTTTTAACTTAGTGGATTAGAGTGGAAAGACTTCCCGAGATGTGTGCTCTCAGATTCAAGACCTTAGGTTACTTCAACAAACGGACACATGGTTATCTGGAAGGAAGTATAGGCGGCCTCTAGACTCTTTAAAAATCCGAGCGTCCTTTTAAATAAGGAGTATCACTTTGATAGAAGTTACACAGTTCAATTTCTCGAAAGAGAGGAATATTAGCAGGGCACTGCGCCGATTACACATCAATAGAGATGCTGAACGCCACTTCTCAATTTTTCTCAATCACGCTATGCATCTAGAGCGCGGAACTATTTTTCAGCACCAGAATGCAAGGCAACACCTATAATGAATAAGTGTATTTTGAAAGACTGCAATAAAAAACTCAACATCCCAGCTTGGGTGCCTGGTCACTGGCGAAGGAGGAGGCAGTAACTATAGTAATTATAGTATGGCAGCACATCCCCAAGTCTCCATTAAGACATTTAGAAAGGGTTGCAAACTTGCAAAGTTCCCAACGTCATAACTGAACGTCTTTGATCACGCCAGCCAAAAAGGGCGCTCGACATTGGTAAAAGGGAATTAAGACAGATACTTGATATATCAAACTGAACAAAAATGCCTATAGACTGGAGGGAGTAGGGAGGACAAAAAAAGTGTCGAGCACTTCCTCTGCAAATGCCATGCCTGTCGAGACAAGTCCTGTCCTGGAAAAGACTTTAAGAAGTTGATCTCTCTCAAGAAATCATACCGTTCCTTCTTTGATCCTGTCCAACTCTCTTTCCAGGTCTTCTTAACTGTAACTTATAAATCAGAGAGTCTGTAACTTATAAAGAGTGCACTAGATGTTTACCTGTCGGGCAAACACGTAACTAAAGGAAAAGTAGGTCAAGGCGCCTTGATCTTTTAACTTGATAACGTCTAACCATGTCTATTTTCGGCCAGCTGCATTCACCAGTAATGGTTACGAAATGTCTTCATTTATAGTCGATTTGGATCGATCGATCGAAACAGAAATAGTCAATTGTATGCTGGCCGCTAGCAGAGAGCCTCTATATGACTTACACTGTACCTAAGCAAGGATAAAGAAGCCTATAGCCTTCTATTCTATACAAGCAGTAAGATTTCTGGCCTAAGTCTGTCATCATCCTCTGAATGTACACATCAATCATCAGACACATTCTGTCCGATGGATGCCTAGTCTGGTGGCTTACAGCAGGTAAAGTCACGAATCTCAGAGAGCAAGATCTAAAGATTAGCATGCATAGATACCATTAGTCCCATTAGAATGCCGCCAACCACTGCCTTTAAAACTATACTTGGAATAGTTCCATTTGACGTGCACCTAAAGGAAACAGCTCCGAAAAGTGCCCTACGTTTGAAACCGTTCAACTTTTAGAAAAAGAGCGACATAGACCATTGTACTATTGCGAGATGGGCACACCTGAGTACCTCCTGAATGTTAGGTTAGGTTAGGTAAATGGGTGCCTTGTGACAGTGTCACTGCTCACTTAGACCACAGTTCGTGTTCATTGTGCCCAATCATTTAACCCCGGAAACCTATAAAGTCCGCTATTGGAACCACCCAGATAATGATATGAATCTCAGGAGGTCCGTCAGCTGTACCCAAGTCCTCCAATTCCGAGAAGAAGTAACTACCAAGAGTTATCATTCTTCTGACGGATTGGGCAGGACAGTCGCAGAGCAGGTGACGAACTGACTCAATTTCTTCTTCGTCCTTGCAGGTTCTACAGAAGTCATTATGTAGTACACCGAGTCGCTCCGCGTGGAAGCTAATGGCACAATGACAAGTAATTATCCCTGAAACGACCCGTGTTTTATAACAACTCTGTTTCACTAGAGAAGTTTATCTCTTCTTGCTGATGCCCGGACATAGGGCCTTGGCTGTTGTGCATGTTTCCAGATCAACCCAGCGACTATTTGCTCGACCGATGGCTTCATCCTCTATTTTCTTCTGTAAGGAACTGAAGGGAGGAAGGGAGGGCCCGCGATAAGTGCAGCGCCGGCCCTTTTCTAGCAAGTTCGTCAGCTCTTTGCCCTGGCACCAAACAGATGGTCACCGCATTAGCTCTAGATATCTCACCTCCTGAATGTTAAAATAATCTCCCCGTCAAAAGAGTATTGGGCAAAAGGTAGAGCCATTGACCTAAGTAGAATCTCGATCTTCACGGACGGATCAAAAACCGATGTAGGAGGATCTACTCGTTTGAATCCGAAATTACACACAAGACTTCCACACCATGGCAGTGTGTTCCAAGCGGAAGTCTTAGAAATCGCTATCTACGAAACTACACTCCAGGAAGGTGTTCGATGTCTACAACGACAGCCAAGTCAACAAAGCACAATATTTCGTGAGGCTAGTCAGTGAGAAATGGACTCTAATATTCTCATGTCTCCAGAAAACTCTGGACAAAATCTTGCCCTTAAAGAACGCACTTAGCACTCTTCATAGGGATCATTACCAGCCAGAACCGTGTGGCGATCCACCTAAAAATAATGCGAATAAGTACAAATGATCTCTACAGAGGCTGTGGCGATACATACACAGAAGAAGGTACAGTTCCCTATTAGGAAATCAACTCTCGGGGAATACCATTTCGGAAACCTGTGCGATCTGTCAGGGAAGTCACTATTAACCATATTACAGGGTAGGTTTGAATCAGGGAGGCCGCTCAGTCAACTCAAAACCACTAATAAATCTGTTTTCCATTTTCCATATAGATTTCTCTCCGACAGGGACAGTGTTAACTGGGTCTGCAGTAACTCCTTTTTCCTACCGACATAGATACCTGTCCTATCTCATTGGTATCCCAATTTAAAGAATTGCACATTTATGGATTCATCATGAGATTTTGTTGATTTTGCCATTTGGACATATTTTCGTTGGATAAAGGATATAAGGGAGGGACTGATAGGTAGTTCTGCTACTCGTCTGAATGATGGCCATGCGCTCGGTTACTTGATATCATTTCCATTTATAATTAGTGTTGTACCCAATTGTTGAAAATTTCGACAAAACCACACCTTTGTGAGGATTTATGTAGCAAAATACGCCAGCCAACCTATGACCATCTAAATGAAACAAAGGCGCCATTCAAAACCAATGCGCATAACTACTCCTCTCTTCATCTCAATACTGTCGCGTTGAACTATGCCATCTCGATGGTTTCAAAGTCTCCTTGGAAAATCCCAATTCTCCATTTAACTGATAAGGAATTTCATAAGAAGAAAAAAAATTCTAAAAACTCCGACAGTATATCAGAAACTCGCATGGTGATTCATTTTCGCATTCAATTCCTGCCGAAGTAACAATAAACAAATCGAAAATAATTCCCAGATAATGGTGCAGAGTGTGCAAGCACCTAAAAAACCGAAATGAAATACAATATTGTATGTAGCTCCACTAGTAGGTATTTTAAGAATGCCTCATGCGTTCCCAAGAACTGATTACGCAAGTGTAACAGCCAAACACTGCGCTATCTAATCAATAAATAGCAGTTTGCTGATTGTTCTGTATGTTACCTGCCTTCAGAGTTAATTTTTTGCACAGCCCTCGCGACTGACTTTGTGTATTGTGATTCCAATTAAGTCGTTCCCTACGTGTACACCTGTTGTGGGTGCATGTGTCCCCTAATATTGCAAAAAATAAAAAATATAATTATTATTATTCCGTCCAATGACACACATTGGTCGCAAAAAATAATAATTAATGATATCCCGCATAAGAGTGAAACTTTCCTTATCACCTTATCGGCAAGGTTCACCTGAGCGTGGAGGATTAAGAGCATGTGTACTCCCGAAATTACTTGTTTATGGCACACCTGTTGGAGTAAAGTGTCACTGTCTTGTTTTTTTTTTTTTTTTGTTCTGTTTTTGGGCGTAGATACTTTTCGTTTTTGTTTGGATTCGTTATCGCTAGAGAGTAGAACAGCTCACTCCATGGAAATGGGCTTTTGCGACTTTTGAACGAGCAGCAAGCTCTGTATTGACTCGCGCTAGTTTTGTGATAATGAATTGAGGAACCGTTTGCGTGTACTTAGATCATGTGCAGTCGTTCTGAGTTTCTGTTTTTAGCACAATTGAGATTGAGATACATGCTTTGGGGTTTTATTAATAGATCGGTGTCATGTGAGATGAGATACCTACTCTTTGGGTGCTATTTTTGCGCGTCTCTTAATGGTGTGGACTTATGATTATGACTAGCTATTGCTGGAGGATTAATTTAAGTGTCAGCGGTTTTGGAAATGAAATACGATCGTGGAATGTGTTCGAGTGTTTATCTAAGATGTTGCGAAAATGTGCGAAGATTAACGTCTGGCGTGTAGAGTGTGGCTATATAATGTATACAATCAAAAGATTATATTACACTACATAGTTGATTGTCATACAATGAACCGATGATCGCAACGACCGACACACGACGAGACGTACATACATATATACTCGTATGTATGGTTCATGAAGAAATTGAAAGTCACGCAGCGAGATGTTGTAAAGCGTGATAAGATAGAACTGCGACTCTTCTGGTTGTGACGAATGGAAAACTATTTCGATGCGGTTTGATGTACATTGGACATTGCGTAGTTCTGATGAATGAATCTAAAGGCACAGGCGATAAGCCGTCCTCGATCGATGCGCACACACTTATTGACTAACTTTTTACGCCGGAGATTTATTCATTATAGTCTGAGCATCAAAGTGCGCAGCGCATATAATTTATAATATGAAATCATCATAAACTAGATTAATCATAAATCTAATGCAATAAGTTGAAAGACCTTTGAATGCTAGACTGAATAAACGATGCGAGGATTAGAAGGTTAATGTAATACTATTACAGCATCCAGTCAAATCCACGGTTTTTGAAAGAAATTTTTGAGTCTCCTCCTAACCTGGTTAACTGCTAGACATTATCAATTCTAGATTCTTCACCAAACTATATTGAATAAATCGCCTTTAGTGATGTTGATCAGAAACTAACACCTGATACGATCAGTCCAAACTGCGCTTTCATGCTTGGTTTGGTTGATTTTGAATAGACTTCAATGGTGGTGCACTTACACTGGAAAAGGGACCATAGTTCAGCCACTGACACTATGCACTCGCTTACCTAGTGTATCTATCCTAATGTTGGCGAGACTAGGTCACGTGGCCGATAGTTTATTTTCACTCTATGCCTCTGAAGCTCCTGTAGAAATCGTTACGAAGAATTCCCAGCCTCTGGGAATGAGACTGTAGTTCGACCTAAGAACTAGCTCTTAAATGAGCAGTGTGCTGTTTTTCTCTGTTGTTTGGAGTATCTTAGTCTTAATACTGAGCTGATAGTCATGTAACAGTCTGAAATACTGGTTAAGAACAACGTTTTCAGTGCGAGTTTTCACCATTGCAGGCGACTTTAACGCCTGAACTATAAAATGTGGTTCATGTAACACGAACACTAGAGTAAATATCCTTTTAAAGGCATTTGCTCCATTTGACATCGTTATTTCGAAAATCAGAGCCTAGGTTTACCAAAAATGGAAATATATACTTCAAAAATTTTGATATTATGTTCAGCCTGTTCACACATAGCGACCACCAAGTAATAACATGCGAAGTTCACCCTAACTCTGGCACGAACAGAGCAACATTCAGGAGACATGCACATTGAAGAGCCTATGAACCACAAAAGTTTGATGCAGGCCTTTTATTCACACGCCAATCGAGTATCGAGAAGATGATTAAAGAGCTGTGAGAAGGATCCAACCAATTATTTCGGTTACATCTGACGAAGTTCTCAAAAGGCGCCTGACATCGATAGCATCACCTATGTATGTATGTCGGATTAAAAGCAGATATTGGGCGTAGACTGAAAAAATTCACGGATACTTATAATACATATCGAAAGGAAGGCGAATTTCCGCATCAATGTGAGGTTCAAAGACTGGAGCACCTTCTAAAATGAATCAAGGCACCACAAAAACCCTTGCTCTTATATAGAGGTAGAAGATTGCTCTTAACAAGAGTGGCTAACATCAATAATTCTCGATTGAACCTCAATATTGGCGAATAACACAAAAATTTAAATCTACAAATGGCCTGTATTGTAGCCACCATGGTCCTGACTGACATTTGGGCAAAATTTGAAGCCTAGAAGAAATAAAACATAAGAGAATAGGAGGCAGACCATCGGACAACTTACTTACTTTCTTAGGTCTCGCTACAGTTAGGGTGAACCTGGTGCTCCACTAACAAGTCTCTCCAGTTAATCCAGTTCTTAGCTAATTGCTTCCAGTACTCCAAATTTGTTGAGGTTTCCTTCTACGTATGCGCGCCACCTAAGCGAAGTCTTCCTCTACTGTGTTGTCCCTCCACGTTAGATTCAAGGACTCTATAGGCCGAAAAATTTCTGTCCATCCGCTCTACATATCCTAGCCATCTTCGACGATTAATGCGCAATTTTTTGACTAGGTCGCTGTACAGCTCGTATAATTCGTCGTTGAATCTCCTCCTCCAAAGCCCGTCAACGCACACGAGACCGAAAATTTTACATCAGACATTATGGGGCCCAAAAAACAAGGGTGACCAGGCTAATCGAATGTCAAAGATGGAACTTCTCCGAAAAGGGCAGATGGACAAACGTACTTATATGTACTTATATGTACTTATATGTAGAATCATTCCCAACATCGATACGTGGACAAACTGACAACATGGCGAACTCAATTGTAATATAACCTAGGTGATAACATGGATGCTTCAGTGTGTATTTACACAGGTTTAGGTGCTACTATTCTCCACACTGTCCTAGGTGCGCAGAGATCATTAAAGACGTGATCATGTCTACAGATACGAAATACATCAACGGGAGGAGAATTAAGGCGAGGCCATCACCCTGGAAAATAGATTTGATTTGATTTGATAAACTTAATCTAAAACTGAAATACAAACTTACGAACTATCGAGAGAAGGGAATGAGAAAGTATGGTAAGAAGAGGAGATATGAAGAACAGTGGCTAGGCGGGATTGAAACGATACTGAAGGATGTTCCGAAGGGTGGCTCTGCTGCAGTGGAAGTAAAACGAATTTTCCATATTGTTAGCCAAACGGAGCATTATAGACAAAGGTGTGTTATAATCGTAATTCAGGCGATGAGTACTGAGACGAAAGAGGTGAATAGATCTAAGGTTATGAGGAACTAGAACTAGACAGATGCTAAAGTTTTAGGAAGGCTGGGGCGCAATCAGTGCGATTATGGTAATAGGCGCACTGATTGCGCCCCAGCTAATAACAGAACAACTGTCAAATGTGACTGAGCCAATGAAATAAAACTGGAGCTCTCCACGCGATGCAATGCTTGACAGCAGCGCTGCAGGGACTTAAGCCAAAGGCTTAGTTTGGTACAATTACAAGATTCCCATCTTCCAACAGAAAAACTCCATCAGGGTCGGTGTTTAGATTCACATCCCTGGTAAAAACCTCCTTCCTCTTGTCTACTTCATATGGAGTTTAACATCTAACTATGGAGTGGATTCGATACATTTTAAGATACATAACCTAATGTCCGCAAAATGTTGCTCTCCCTCAACGATGTTTTAGCAAGAATACAAGATGATATACATATGCATCTTTGTTGAATGGTAGAGGGTATAGCCCTCAGTCTAGTAACGTTGGCCTTTACTATCAAAACTTCTTAGATGAGAATGATGTCGAAACCTCTTTCGCTGAGGCAGGGAAATATGGAATATACATATGTACATAGTACAGACCTCTCCACATCTTACTACCGGACGATGATGGATTATCATCAGACTGAGTGTCACGGGAGGGGAGGCCTTAGTGCGAGCGGAGGTCCCTAGGTGTTTATTTCTGGAGCACAATGTCTTCTCAACCAAATTCCAGTCTTTGTCTAGTAAACCGGACTTTTAGTATTTAATAATAAAGAGGGTCTTGGGTGGATCACTGAATTTAAGAGGAACCCAGACTTTCGGTCTCAGACTGAGTAGGATCTGAGTGCGATCTGCGATTTTGGGGTGGCACTTGAGCAGATGTAACAAGTGCTGCCGATTACAGTAGTTATGTTTCCATTGTATTTTGACAAAGCCTTGATGCCAGTCAGTTTCCACAAAGATGGATGCAGTGTTAGGGTTATTGAGGATACGCTCTTAAAATCCATTCATTAATAAATCAGAATCAAATAAAATCCAATACAATGAGCATTTATTTAAAATAAAGCAAAAACAATATCAATCGTTACACCTTCCCAATGATATCATATTACTATTTCACCACAAAAAAAAAAAAAAGTATTTATAACATCGATAACAAAAGCAACCTAAAATAAATGTTGCTAACTCCATATGTCGCCTTTGACAAACGCATACGTTAGACAATTCACACATTGTAAAATTATTTTCGACGCTCTTGTTTTTATAGCCCGCTAAATTACACCTCAACTTACGACACACTATATGTAAGTATTATGTACAACTTTGCCCAGCGAAATTCCACATTACTAAATGGCAAGAATCGAAATAAAAATTAACATCAATTTGTTTAATTAAAAAAAAACAAAACCACAAATATCATCGATTCGATATTCATCCATCATCGCATCCCATCCTCATCATCATTTGAAAAATCAAAAATAAAGAATACAAAACTTTATTAGACCTGCTTGTGCAATAGAAAAAAGAATTAATAAAAAAAAAACAATTTCCCACCATCACACGGAATCCAGTTCACTTGCCAGCCGAACCACTCTAAAATGTAGCGCGGTCTTGTGGCCAAATTAATTAGACCACTAGTGTTAATTTTCAATAATTTAATTAGATTTACATAAAAGAAAAAATAAATCTGTTAAAGAAAAAAGAAAAAAATGTATCGCATATTTGCGACACACACATGTCTGTCTGTTAATCTGTAGATTTTTACGGAGAGCTAAAAATACACATACGCCATCGAAACTAATTATGATACCACCTCAAGGTAGGGTGTTTCTACTTTGATCATTTCTTTAAGATACAGAGAGGTAATTGAGGTTATCCCCGTTAAAAATTGTTGCAAATACGTCTACTCTATACAAATGTCAGTAATTGAGGAAATTCGTTTATAAAACCATGGACACGCCCACTTCCCTTAAATGACAGTCAGATATTGATGATTATTATGGAGCAAAAGTTCTGATGACGACCTTAAACATTGTTGTGGACCCAAAGTAACAAGTGCAAAGTCAGACCTGCTTTTGAAAAAATTAAATATTTGGTCTACACTCTCTGTGACACTTACAGGCGTATCTACGGCGACCTAGTCGATCTTGCATAGGTAAATGAATTGTGGATCTAAAGATGAACTCTACACCGCCCATTTTAAGTGGGCGTTTCACAAAAGAATATCAGTTTATGTAGAGTAGATACGTCCTTTCAAAAATGCTTTCTAGAGAAAAATCTTCCAGGACAGTACTTTTTGCTTTGACCTCTTAACATTGGGAAGCCACGCCTATTTTAAAAAAAAAAAACTTCCTTGCAAAATAAGGTATCGCATAACTATTCTACACTCTCTGTATCTGTTTTGTTTGTACTTATCATTTGCACTCTGGCTAGCTGGCTGGCTGGCTGGCTGGTTGGATGGGTGGCGGGTATATGCGAAAGATCTATTTCGCATTTAATTTTATTGAGCATTTAATTTACACCGGGTGGTGGTATGTTAAAAAAATTTAACATGAAGCCCGAAACGAATACTTTTGTCGGGATATGGAAAAAACAAAGTCATGGATCTTGTGAGTGGGGAGCCTCGGTGTATTTTATTAGCATGCCATACGACAAATTCACATGATCGACGATCAGTTAATTAGCGGCTGCCGCTATCGAATTAGCGGGCCTGTCATATTCTTTTTGAGGGATTTTCCTTCGCCTGACAGGTGATGTTTTATTGTTTTGCTTTATTTTGTCGTATCCCCAATCGGACTCAGGTGAGGGGGAGATTCCGCGATTAATATTATATATCTTTTGTGTGAGAAAAGATGCTAAATGCCACATTAAAATCGTGTCACACATATCGCAGACACTGGCGACATGAGAGACCATGTCAACCAGTGGGTTGGGTTAGTTGTGAATTTTTCTAATTATTTTGTTTATAATTTGTACACATGGTACGTGTGTGTATAATTTTTGGTTAATTTTTGAGTTATTGCCTATAGCCTTGTGGAAAGTTTCGGAAATTATGTGTTAATTGTTTTAATTTTGATTTAATCATTTCCCTATTTAGAAAGATGTATGGAAAAATATTCTGTCAGGGATGTACTGTCTTATGACAAAATAACAGACACGTGCTTGAGAATAAATTGACAATAGTGCACGTTTATTGTTTTTTGTTTTTTTAATTATGTTTTGACATTTTTGATTAATTTTGATAAAATGCGTTGCAAAGTGTTTTTTTTTTGTTTTCTCTAATTAACACACGGGTGGAGTCGGATGATAATTTGTTTTTTCCTGTTTTAATTTAAGAAAATGTCGACTAGTCGTGGTACAGGCTAGTATTTCGAATATAGAAATGACTTCACTTTTATTATAGCTTTTGTGTAAATATGTAAATTGGGTGTTTTCGTAAAAGGGAATTCCTTTGGAATTTAACGAACGAATGTTGAATAAGTACGTTCAAAGTCGGCATTTCATGGCAAATTACAAGAGCGATCTAAGTGTACTCGTAAGTACATCGGAAAAAAAGTAGTTACTGTAGGTTCAGTGCTCAACAAAATGTATGAAGTGCTTAGATTGTTCTTTCACTGGAAACTTAATACCGGAGAAAACTATGGAGAGTGCATAGTAGCAGAATTCCCATATTTCCCTTTACCAGAGGAGAAATCTACTTCTGTAGCTAGGCCGAGTAGTAGCAGAGGTGTTTCGCGGTACATCCCCATCTTTCGATTTCGCTATCCTCGCATACTGGACCATACATATATTCAAAGAAAATATTCTCGCTAGAATGATCTCTAATACAAGTCCTACTTTTTTGTTTATGGGGCAGTACTCGGCACTGTACAGCAATATGGTTGACTACTAGCAGGGATACAAACGTCAACATTTCTAATCACTATAAACTGGCTCTAAGGCCAATTGCAAGTGCTGGGCTGGAAAGAATTTGCCATACTCGTGCATGTAGTACGAGCATATAAGAGCTGCAGGGGTAGGTTGTCGAAAAAATTTGAGATCCGAATTGGCATTCGGTGACAAAATCAGGCTCTGCAGCAAAAGCGTCCACTGGTGGCCAAAGGGTAAAGATGTGAATAGATGTCAGTAAAAGCGCTCCTCCTACTCTACACCTCCACGATGGTGGCTGCTGGGTGTCTAGTACATCTACAAGAGATTGAGTAACCAACCCCTTTGCAAGGTTATTGGTGGCAGTGAATGAGAGAAGGGGATGAGTGTTTTCTCACTAAGGCACTCCCCTAGATGGAACCAACTGTGGCGTCTACAGTTCCAGTCGGTGTTATCCCTATATGGGCTGCTTCAACATATTTAAATTCCAGGTCTATAGGGAGATCCAATACTGAACCAAGATATTGGAAAAGGGTTCCTAGCGAATGAACCCTTAATGGGATAACGGCAGCGCTCATATCTCCGAAGCGGGTTACTGATGCCGGAGAATCTGGGCCCTTGTACTAGGGGTATAAAAGGGAACTGGGAGGACTTTTGTTTCAATTGTCTTGAACGGCTCTGGGGACGCTCTATGATGTTTATGTCGTCGGTGTATTTAAGTAGTTGGATTCACTTATGAAAGATAATTCCTTCCGTGTTGGTCGGCTTAAGATATTCGCACAGTATGCTGAACAGGATCTGAAGATTGGGGATTAATTTGTCTATGAAGCCAAACTTAACTTAGGTTCAGCTGGAAAGTGCCCTTTAGATTTCCTAAGTACATATGTTTGGTCTACTGGCAAAAGTTGCCACAAAACTGATCCAATAATTCGTTTCGAACCTCCAATGTCTACTTTTTGTAGTAAGTTAGGCATAAGTGTCTAATAAGGAAACCATCCACTCAGTTAATCCTCCGAGGATATTTTTCTAAGAGAAGGAGAACTTTTTAAGGAAACACAGTTTTCGGCATAACCTCTAGAAGTCTTACAGATAAGGCATCCTCCTGGCAATTTAAAATGTACTTGGTAAAACATAGACATAGACTTAATGTTATATTTACCATATAACCACTGTTTGATGAATATGCCATCTGATGCAATAACACTTGAGTTACAGCTTCTAATCTAGATAATTACTGAGAACTACATATTTTGTTTTAATTGGGTGCAATCTAAACAGATTTATAAGTACTCAGTTCCTTTCATTTGGTTCCTTCTTATTGATAAGTCATGGGCATGCTTTTACTATATACCATCCCTCAACATCGATCAAACCCTTTAACAATTCCAGTTACTTATAGAGATATGTATATTTTCTTCTTGTCAAGATAAGATACATTTCACTGAATTACTCAGATGCAACTTGCCCAGTGTACTACCTAGAATAGAACGCTTTTTTACTTGTTTTTCAGGTTTAGCTTCTAAGAAATCATTTCATCTCAGTATGACCTGAGACCTAAACAAGAGTTGCATATTAGAGTCAGACAGTCGCTCTACCTAAGTCGACTGCTCTATTCAATGGCATTACAACTAAAAAAAAAAAAAAACACACGTTCAACATAAGCTTAGCATACCCTGTGTGAGTACCTAAGTTTCAACAGAATCAAAAAGTAGAGCCCTTAGAAAATAATCGTTCTGAGTGGAGTTGTGCAACATTTTGTGGTGCAACCTCTATATCTATCGCCGTCAACCACCATAAATAACATTCATCTCTTCAACAAAGTCAATAATAACCTCCAACTAGAGACTATAAATCTGCAAAAAGAAGTGAAAAAATGTATATTTAGTCGGTAAGAACCAGAAAAGTCTCCGAGCGAATCCATTAGCAAGAACATAATCCGTAATCAGGATAACTTCATTTCATTTCATTTTTCCGATTGCAGAGGCATTGCGACCTTACGTGTCGGTTACATGAAAATTGTTTCTATTTTTACGATTTCCTGGGATTTAAAGAGGAATATGGAATTAAAGTTTTCTAATTCATTAGGTCAATATGTTCTAAACCTCGTCAATTCTTCGACAAGATCTTAAAGTTAGCGGATACAACCGACGAATAGGAATAGATGAGCTCAAATCAGAAGAAGTATCTTTCTTTCAAAAGAGTTCATAATCGACTCTAATTTGTTACTTTTCGTTAAGTCCTTGAAATGGTATAGTAGGGGTGGTAATATCAAAAGTTTTGAAAGCACCAATTTTGTTCGAACTTGAACCCAGTTATTTCAATAAACCGGGGCATATCAATTGGTTTTCTTAACTCCTTCGAATTCGATGTTTCTTCTATTGTGGACATTATTTTCGATAGCTCAGTAGTAAAATCATTTCACTTGTGAAAAGCTCTAAACTCCATATCGGGCCGACTAGGCAGCGCGAAGTTATAAGCAGCTTTGAGAGCGATGATAATAATGAATAGATGGTTGTTTTCCACATGAACAAAATCTAGTAAAATCGATTAAAGCGTTATGTTTTTTTTGTACAATACACAGTACAATATTCCACAAAGCCCTGGTAGGTTCCTGTGATTGAGGACACAACCTACCGTGTTAAAACTAGGGTTATGTAAAAATTGAGCTCTCCAAGTTGTAAGATTACCTATCTTTATCAGATCCGACTCAGCGGAAGTCTCATTCCCAAACTCACGTCATCGAACCAGTTCCAATCATCGATCATGCTATAGTCAAATCATATATCATAGATGAGTTTGTGCATGCGAGCTGGCAAAGTGTCTTTGGCAGCTTGGATAGCTTGGGCCTGAAACCTTGTTGAAAATATGTAAGTCTTATCTTAGCTTGGTTGATCTTTAGAGATTGTAGAAACTTATTATCTTCTTACACACCTCTGGCAGACTATGCTAATCCTCAATATTTTTCCTGTAACTCAGCTGAAAGACTGGATCTCAATGCACTAGGTTTAAGTGACACTATAATTGGAACGAATAGTGTGAGATGACACTACTTTGGAACGATTGTTCTGAATTTACGCGTATACTAGGTTTATTACTTGGCTTTTTACAAAAGACGTTAAGACCGATGACGAATACATACAAGGGTAGACTACTTACCGCTGTTGATCAAGTTAAAGATCGATCAATTTGTGGATTATACTGTTCTTTTGGAACTATAAGTTTTATAACCATGCCAATTTCACACTTTTAAAAATTCGGTAACCACGGATGTGATGGTGTAAGTCAGGGTCCTTGGTTTCCTGAACCTAACATCGAACGATGCAAATGCTTTCCAGATTGCTTTGAATAAAAAACAACTAATGTCGATGGCTAGAATGGAAGCTTCGTGCGGATGAATTGGATCTTGTTGTGTTGGCGAGGCATATATGCTGGTCTACTTACTGGGTCTTCTGGGCTCCAAGTATATTGACAAAGTTGGACTACAGTGAAGTGATACAGAAAATGGACAGCCGATTCAAGGCGAGAATTAATAGTTAAACGTCTGATTTGTTACTAAGACACAACAATATCCATTGGAAATATCGCCACCTTTATTGACAATTAGATATTGAGAAAATCTCAGATAGGTAGCAGATCATAGCAAAATGGGGGAATAACTAGTGTAACAAGTTGGTAAAGCAGGAATTAGTGGTTGAGGTAGTCTCCATTCCGTTGGAAGTCATGTTAGGAATAATCTCACACTTTTTATAAAAGATCATCGAGCAGTGGAATAGCTTCCAGACTAAAGTCAAGTGAAAGTAAAACCAGACTAGAGCACAAGAACTACAAAAAATTACAAAAATTCTGGCGATCAGCATAGGGACGTATTAGTCTACCCTATCACTCTTAAGCTTAGGTAAACTGCTTTAAATTTGTACGAATCTAGCAAAGAATGCATTCACGAATTAAAGAATTATGCTCATGAATATTAGGAATTTTGAAATACTAGTACATACACAGCAATACAATGTACTCTATGTTCTCCTTTAGTTTTTCTCTATACTGAAGTATAATTCACTATTTTACTCGAATACTTCGCTTATCTTCGCAGCACCTTTAAGCAGGTGGTGAAGTCTATTTAATCATAAATTTAAAACCAATCCTATACTTTAGTATTTCCTATTACAGGCACATACTCTCATTATCTCAAGTTCACGTTGTTGGCAGTCAACTCTACTGTGCATTCTTACGAAATGTAACTTTATTTTGTCGTCAGCCACTTATAACTTTATAGGCGTTGTCGAGGTTATAACCGACGTTGTCGTTATAAATCCAATATCGGACCAAATGTATCTGATTACTCCAGTAGTAGTTAAATCTCAATTTTATGTCTGATTATATAATTATATAAACCGATGAATTTGTAAAAGTTCTGTGAACTTGTTTTTAAAAAAACGTTTCCTTTTAATTTTGACTAACTCGTATACCCGGAAGCAATGCCTGACATCTGTTGACGTTTATTCAAATTGAAATACAAATATTTTAAGAGCCAATAACTCAACGTTTATTGTTGCACTAACTTACAATATACTTAAGTTACAATCTTTGACATTTATTACGTTTCACAATTAGCTGTTTAATTATCCCCATGATACTTGAAAGTTGTCAACGAACTTAACAAATTCGTTGGCAACAATTTATGTTGATCCCGACAGTTACACGCCGATAACAGGCCAACAACATCTCATCTTTTCTCATTCTTGACCGATAAGGGAGTTTTCGGTCAATAAATTCTTAAAAGATACGAGATTTTTGAAGAAAAAAAAAATGAAGCACTCATCCGTTGTCAGCTTAATTGTCATTTTCAATTAAACGATGATAAACAGGCCGAATAAACTCATAACACCAGGTCCACCACTGATAAGGGCGAATCCGAAATAAAGTCGTGCAAAATCCATGTAATCCACTCACAAATAAATGTACTTTTTCGTATCTGATTGATGAGTGTCAACTGTCATGCAGATGTTCAGTGCGACCGACGACGACGGATAAAAGGCTCATTACCCGGAACGTCATAGATACACTATCTGCAACTCAGTGCCCAGCTAAAAGAGCCAAGAAATGAATGAACTAACAAGTCGGTTGACGCACACAAGTCAAGCTGGAAGGAAGTCTTCTTATCAGCCAAATGGTGTTTGCCCTCTGACGTTTGTTTGTCTCCCTGTCCATATGCAAATTTCCATCAGACCACGATCGCCAAACACATACACGCTTTGTGTGGATTTGTAGCTCTGCCAGTCTGCCATATGGCGGAATTTCAAATCCAGGTGCGATAAGCGATATTCTCCGGAACTAGTTGTGACTTGTGTGTTGACAATCTTAAATCTGTTTGCAGAGATAGTGACACCGAACGACCGAACCAAAAAAAAAGTAAAAATAACAAAAAGGAGGCTTGACAGCAGAAGCACACAAACAAGTAAACAGAATGAATTTTGAATTGGGAACTTCTGCGGGCCGGTCTTGAATGTTTGACGTACCCGAGCGCGCAAACGACCGGCAAATGAAATGCCAATAAATTTTGGTTCGGTTAATTTGTATGCGAAACGCGTGCGATCCGATATTAAAGATTTACGATGCGTATACGAGTATGGTGGACGTAACTACAACCAAGTGGAAAAAAAAGGATTGGTTGATCGATTTCGAAGAGTCTTTTGGGACCTTTGGTCCTTAGTAAATTCCATTGAAAATTGGATGGCAAAAAACGATTTCAATGGAAAAACGGATACAAAAAGAGAGCAACTAAATCACAAATTGCTATTGTTTCGGCGGATAATTTCGTTTCGTATTGAATTCAATTGAATTTATTTGATGGAGAGCGGAGGTTATACTTTCTAGTTTATTCATCAATTGGTTTTACAGTACCTACTCCTGTCAGGGTTCAGATCAGACGATACTTCGTTTTATGCTTCGTTCTATGCTTCAATTCTCCTTTATTTAGGTCATATTATGTACGGAAGACCATGTGTCTTTACCTATTTCCAATAGTATCTGATCTAGTTTCGAAAGATACTTTGGTGACAGTCTGTGACTTACAATTGACTTTTGCAAACTCATGGTTTAGAGAGGAAAGCGCCAAGTTGTCAGCTTGAAATAAAACGTGGGATCAGATGAGATAAAATTGAGAATATTGATGGTAGAACTAGGACAGTAAGTAACTATCATTCAGTGCTATGTTTCAGAAAAAACTACAAGTGACAATAAGACAGACATGTTTATGTACATAGCACTGCCAAGAACACCTAGCGGAGACGACGGCTTAGTGATATAAAATTATAACAGTAGAGTGGGTAACGACAACACTAGGTTAAGGAATACGAATACGAATAGGCCCGTGAAATGCGGGCCTTGGAAAATACAATAAAAATGGCGAACGGCTTAAAGACTTAAGCAATGTCACACTATTTGAGCACAAGATCTACAAGATCAATAAAAATCTTAAGCAAAAGGTACCGAATGTCCAACTAGATGGACTCGGCCATTAGTCTATAGTATGTTTTCGAAATGCATCCGTTTGCAGACATTTTTCCAATTTGGTCGTTTATCCAGGTATCATGTTAATAGGCTTGAAGATCCCTCGATGATAACAAAATATTCAGTACTGTACTTCAAAGAAATATGAAGTTACAATGAAAACAACAAACAAATCGAAAACAGAAGAAGGTATTCCACTAAAAGTTCGAATAGTAACAGCCTCAGCTACAAAGAGAGGTAGGCTGAAGGGTGATCTAAGAATGTTTGGAAATTGGAGAGAGACTTGTGCTAGGAATTTGAGAGCTTGCATAATTCTAGAGCGAACAAATCAAAGAACTCTTGCTGTTATAGTGAGAATTCAGTGAGAATATTTGGAAAAAGTTTAAGTCGAGCTGAACTGCAGAACTGATTACTAAATATTAAAACAATCCACAAAGAATCCAAAGTATCATTTTTTGGGTGAGGTATACAACAAGGTAGCATAAGTTTCGAACTAATTTTTTATTTGATTGGGGAAAAGCGTGTAATACGATGGAAGATGGCCCCGACGATGGTACCTAACCACAAACATCATAAAAGTGTCATTCTAGAAATACAAAATGATTACGTGCATCCAAATTAACCTGAACAGATGTAATATTTTGCAATAATACGGCAGAATTCCTGGCTGCATCTAGCTCAATGGAAATCAACAAGGCTACCGATGAAAGAAATTCCTAACTTCGTATTGGAGGAAACAATTTTTATGAAAACAGAAACGTTCGAGAACTTTTACATAAGATGCCTGCCAGAAGAAAAAGTCCCATTGTCATAGAAACGATAGAGACTTGAATTCATTCCAAAAGGTGACAAACTTCGAGAATAACCATCGTCGTATCACATTGAACTTAGTGGGGAAAGTGCTGGAAAGATCATACGCGAAAGACTGAACCAGTACACCAAAGGAGCCAATGGTTTCTCCAACCCACAGTGGGGCTTTAGAAAAAAAACGTAGCACTAGCCACCCTATTCAAACAGCATGTGATATTGTACCCGAAGCAATATCTGGAATGGAGAATTATGATAGATACTGCAGCTATAAGAGTGGCAAACATTAGGTGTCATATCTGTCTTCTAAACAAATCTGGGCAGAGCTAGATTGTAGAAAAACCCGTAGACTTGTTTCCGTCAATAGGATAAATGTGAGAAAGAAAGTTGGCCTCTCTCAGATAGTGCCCTATCTGGTAGTGCCCCTCAATGATTTCTGTAGAAGGAGTCGAGGAAGAGGAAGAAATCATGACACATCTTCTGTGTACTTGTCCTGCTCTATCGGTATTAAGAAGGAAAAACCCTAGGCGAGTACTTCTTCCAGAATATATAGCTAAACTAGACTTAAGCAACATAAAAAGCTTTGTCACCGGATCAAATTGGTTTAATGCCTAGACGGCGAACCATACTTCATCAGTATGGGTTTACACCGAAACTGGTTGTCCCGCCTTGTCGTGTCCCATCTGGGATGTCTCCATGTAGATCTCACAATGGACCTTCTTTTTTGGTCTAAGTGTGTCCCTGCTGAACGGAGCAACTACCCAATACAACCCAATCAACTTAACCCAAATATCTCGAATCTGGTGGAACGGAGGAGTCAAAATGCAGTAATATGCAAACTAGCGATGTCAAAACGTTTCCCACTGGACCAGTTGGAACATCATATGAGCTTTAGAAAATACGTATGTTCATGCAAATAATAAGATACTGTCTTGAAGACGCAATCCTGTTCTACGAATATGCAGCCTAAGAGTTGCAATACTCCAACTGGTCTGGATCTGGCAGATCACAAAACAGATTCCAAAAGCGAGAAGGCTGATCGAGCAGTTGTCGCAGTATCCAGGCTAGTTGCAAACATTGGACTATCCAGCCAGCAACAAATAGGAAGACCTACATGACAAGGCTCAACAGAATAACATCATCATGAACAAGCAGCTGAAAAACCAGCAATTATTGGGCTGGTGGCCAAAATCTCCGCATCATATAACGACGTAAGCATAGTGGTAATGGCGATGGGACATCTCAGCAAATGGACGGTGGAGATACAAACAGCTTCCGAACATGAAAAAGTTGACATTCCAAAAACACGCAGCTTCTAACGAGACATGGAAGCTTTCGAGGATACCTCCACAATAATATCCATCATAGGTAGGTGAAGGGAAACACCAATAGGCTGAGCACGTGCATCGGAATGCAGAAAATACGAACCAGCTAGAAATACCTTGAAGGCAGACCCCCAATGACACTATACTATCGATGAGAAAGGCATGGGCGATTGCCAATAGCATCATTTCAAGCATTTTGCAAGATTTACAGTAAGAAAACCAAATATCAAACCGTAATATGGACAAGAAAACTTTAGAAAATAAGAAGGAAAAGGAAATACCCTGGCTGGCGGTACTGTAGGGGCTACAGGATAGGGACATGCAAGAGCATGGAATAGGGCAAAATAAAGGAGACTATTAGGAGATTTGCATTCATAGTGGATTTGCTTCTGGACGGGTAGGGGACAATAGAATTGTTCTATTGATCGATTTCTTTCTCGGAAGGTAGATGGTTCTAGCACCTTGTCTGGTTGTGTGCATTATCGTTTGCTATAAGCTTTCTCTAAGCATTGACCAGTCCTATAAGACTATTCTGTACAATAAGTTATCGTAACTTAGTCCGATATTTCAGTATAATCATTTCGTTATGGTTTTGACTGTAAATGATCATACTTTCTTCAAAGCCATACTGATCACTTAAACACTTACTAAAATTCTTCAAATAGTTTCCGTTCTTCCCTCAAGCAACATTCGTCTTTGGTAAACTCCTCCTTTGACAGCTGTTTGAAATATGACCCACCAGACCTACCTATCACACAAGTTAAAATCTAAATATAATTGTAAAACATTTCCACCCAAAAACGCCAACAATAAATCACACCCAATCAACTATACCGACCCAACACGCCTAGCAGCCATTAAGGAAACCATTAAAATACCAGTTTGACATTTGTCCACCGCCACACCTGTTGCGAACGATCTTGAAAATCGATTCATCAAAGACAAGATCATTGCACCGTGTGTCACAAGTAATTAATCTACGATCAACATTGTTGCAACTACCGACGATCGCCGGATTCGATACAGATGCGATCCGCAAACTTAATGTACCATGAACTATTATGACATTCGTGGTGCACAAAACGATCTTGCACGCCTTCAACCGGCCGACACCTCGACAAATCTTTAGTTTTTATTTTAATTTTTAACTGTTTTTCATGAGTTTCCCTCCCCGCCCGGTACAAATCAGATCACGTTGAATCTCTCTCTCCCCCTGAAGTGATGTAATTCTGGTCACTTGTTGCAGTATGAACTTGTTCCAGCTGCTTGATCGGTAAGGTTGCATTAAGCGCGGGGGTTTTTCTTTTTTTTTTTTTTTGTTATTTTGAATTGTTCTCTGTGACGGCGCGCGGCGCGGCTGATCTCCTCAAAAAAACAGCCAGACCTGAGGCGTAAACAACGACAAATGGCCATGTTTACACATCAAATGCTAATTAATTCACAGGAACAACGATCGCGATTGATCTAGAGTGCAAACACACGATCGCGACGCGACGTGCGCGTTGTGGTGGCGCAACCTACCTACAACGCCTGGTGGATCAGTGATCGCACATAATGCTAATTAATTACAGAACCATTTGCGTTTTAATGCCCCTGCCGTTGTGGTGTACACCCCACACAGAAAGGCGGTCAGCCGTCCAGGTGTTCGACGGCTATTCGGGCGGCCGGTCTATTTTGAGAAAGCTCAAGGCGTACGGTGTCATGGCTAGCCACCCCATGCCGACAGCAAGTACTACAAATCAAGGGCTCATTGTAGTTCTACAATATACGAGCAAAAAAAAAACTTCCGCTTTGCGTTGCGCATGCAATAAAGGGTCACGGAGACAAACACGGCTCATTGCATGTAACTATAGCTGACCTTTTGGCCGCTCAAAAGTCGTCGACTGCAGTCGCAGTAGCTTACACAACCGAGTCCCGAGATAATCCGAGTGGACAGCGCCTATCACTCGGCTAATGAGTGAACAGATACACTCGCTATGGACGATGCTACATAGGACTCAGCTTAAGGCGCAGATTAGGCACACATGTGTTCGGAATTTTATTTCTAATTAAACTTTAGACGGACTTTGCTTCCTCCTTCGAACTATTAGATGCTGTCTGAGTCGGAGTCGCAGTCTGCCATTTGGACTCGGGCCGGGAGTTCGCATCGCGAGCAGTTGATTGTGCAAATGCAAATTAATTGCAAATTGCAATGACTTTTGATTTCATTTACATCTGATGTAATTAGTTGGAATAATTGCGTCTGGCTTTCCAGCTGCTTGCGCTTCCGCCGCTGCCACCGCCGCCGCATCGAGCTGCTGGGGTGCTGCTGTTGTTTTGTTTGACGTGGCGCGAGAAAACCAGACTGCTTCCGTTAAACGACCGCTCACCAGAAGGTGAGGAATATCTACATAATCATTTCGAGTAAATCATTTGCGGGTTACTTGCTGACTTGCTGATAATTGTGGCGATAGAGATGTAATTGACCTAAAGTGTCAAGATGCTGAGGTCGGCGGGGATTCGAAGAGTTATCGTCCAGGCTGGGTCTCTAGACATCTGGATGTGTTGTGGTTGGGGCTGAGCCGCGTTGTTAAGCGTAATATTTGCCACGTGAAGCAGTATCTGTTGTATTTATTCATTTACACTATCAATTTGAAAAAAAAGGTCATCAAAAGATTGTTTGTTTTTTAGAGATCTCCTCACAGGAAATGCAATCCACTTATGCATTAGCTTCGAATGGCCTGAAATTGCAAGAAACTGCTCTTGAATCGCTAGAGATTGAAGACTTCTGGAAATATGTATGTATGCCAATTAGAAGTGTAGCATACGACTACTACCAGTCTTCGATGAGCTATTAGTTTGTCTCTATAATCTGTCAATCCATAGAAGTGGATATTTCTAGCTTACGTGAGCATTGTGGCTCCATGATTAGTGCACCAGATTTTGAAGTTCAATTCCCAGACAAAACCAAGATATTTTTTTTTCACGATCACACCTCTCACAAGCGTCTGACAAACATCTGAGAGTAAAACTGTCATGAAAAGCTTCTAAAACAAAAATTGAAAAATGTCTTTACTGGAAACAGTTAACGGTCGGAATCGTTAGTTGTGCCATTTGATAGCAGATTAGATGCGAAGGAGATTCATTTGAACAATAGATCGCCAGTGGTTTTTCTTTCTGGAAAAAGCCGGACGGTATAAATCCCTCTAAAATCCAACAAACTCTGAACCAAACTTGGACGAAAGTAAATGTGGTTCATACCAAAGACAGGTAAAAGCCCGGATGTCATGCGATAGATCTCAGACCCATAAGTCTATTGTCCTTTCTTCGAAATACTTCGGTGGAACTTATAGATGCCCATATAAGCATCCCGCTTAAAACAAATTTAGTCCTCTTCAGAAGGAAATACAAAATTCCTCATTTTGACCATCCAAAACTATGTGTCACTAGTCTGATAGCCTTAGTCGCAGGGAATTGCATATGTCCGACGCGTTCAATTGTTAAACTCCTACTTAATTTAATGTCAACAATTTAACCAACCGAAGATCTCTCCTTAGCATCACCGAATGTTTGCCATATTGCTATCATGAGCTAAGGGCAATAGCTCATTATTTGTCGTTTCTAACATGTCATTAATAGAATTGGTGAAAGTATGGATCCCTGAGGTACTCCATCGTTTATCGCTAAAATATCTAACCTGCAACAACGGCAGTACATGCATGCCAAGACAAGGTGTAGTGGATCGAAACGAGCAAGCAGTATCCAAATATTTTTTTATGAAGCAAACACTTTGGAATAGTTATTAAACTTCTTAGCATACTAGATCACAATTTATACTACTAGATCATAATTTAATATACCTACCTAAGCACACACATCAGAGGTAATTGTAGTGTGAGAGCGTGGTTTAACGCTCCATACCTGATGGGATTTGCAAGATTCTGGTTACTCATAGCGCTATAATATTTCAACAAGGAAATTTTCAATGCTAATTGTCGATAGTATTCTTAAGGACGTGCGTACAAGCTGTCAACACATGGAGTCAATGATGTGATCATAATACATAAACTTCTAGACACATTAAGTGAAAGAATGAAAACTTCAATCATAAGTCTTCAAAAGTAGGCAAAAGACCGAGGATTTGATTCTCTTCCTCGAAAAAAGGCTGATCACACTACAGCCAAACTTAAAATCACTCCATGGCAATGAGACTCGCGATGGATCTGCATTGATCTAAATATGAATAAGCGGCGCCTCTTCTCTATGTCAAATCGACGATACCTTACCAACATTGCATCATCTTTGTATCAGACTGCTATTTTCAGCTGCAACATCTTTTAAGAAAAGCATGAAAAGGAATGCCAAACACTCAAAAGGAGCACACAATAGTCTACTCGGATACAGCCATTTGCATTGATAGTAAGACTCTGCTCATAAGACACATAAAATAAAATTTTAAACCAGACAGGCTAAGGTTGAAATCAGCACGAAACCCATGACCTAAGAGAAATCATGCCAAAAGATTTCGTTGAGAGACTAAATTGTTCAGAATCGATTGGAATACCATCGGCTTATTAAGGTGTTTCACATTTTTATGATGACCTTTATTACAAGCTGGGAAGTCTCCAATACAGTCTCCTTCTCCGACTGCATAATTCAAAGACTTACCGTAACCCCAAGAGGACGGACTGAGTGATCTTCAATAATGATTTGGCCAACTCTTATACGCAACACTCCAGAACCCCAGCCAATTCCATTTCGAAAACCATCCAGAACGCTTTCGTAAGATCCTGCCCATTATCAAAAAGCAAGATACAAAACTACCGCATCTTTTGGTCCAGAGAACTGGGTTCTCTACTTAAAGAAGCGATAAGGCTGTACAACGTAACTAAAATTACAAAAAGTCCCAATGACTAAGACCGCTACAAAGAAAGCAAAGGGACGGCACGTGGGCTGACTCCTGTTCTGACACCTGGCTGCTCCTCCACCAACTCACAACTCATAGAGAAGGCCAGCAGCTTAATGACACCAAAAAGAATACAATCGGCTGTTCAAATTATTGACGAAAAGAAAATAGCATGTGCCATTGACATCTTTTTCTCCTACAAATCGCCGGGACCCGACAAAAAAAAATAAATACAAATTTTTGGCGCAACAGGTCCATGGTACCCAGGGCCTAGCTTCTCACAACCATTCGTGTTGTGCGTGTTATATTCTTCACATGAATGGAAGGGGCCTACTGTTTAATGCCGGATCCGAACTGCAATTTTGAGAAGCCGGGACCCGACGCACGGCATTATTTCTATGATGTTGCAAGGCTCAAAGGTATATTCCGTTCCATGGCTCACATGGATTATAACAGGCTGTTTAAGCTGCACCTATGTACCCCAATCATGGACATTTTTATACCCAAGGCGGGAAAGCCTACCTTCACCACAGCAAAAGATTTCCGATCAGTCTAATAACTTTTCTGCGGAAAGCCCTAGAAAGTATACTAAAGATCTACATTCGCTCCAAACTAATCCCGTCTCAGCTGCCTAACATATCTATACGAAGGACCGGTCAGTAGAGACACGAGGTGGTTACAATCATCGAGAAATCGCTCCACCAAAGAGAATTTACATTAGCAGCATTCCTGGGCATTGCTGGGGCCTTCAACAATGTAAACTTGAAATCATTCAGAACAGCACTAGACTAGACGCACGTGACTCCTATCCTATCAGATTGAATAGAATGTATGCTCAATACACAAAATATTAAATCTGAACTAGGTAGTAGCCAAGCACAAGCTGTGGCCTCGAGTGGAATCCCCCAAGGAGGAGTCTTATCACCACTACTCTGGAACCTAGTGATCAACGATATACTTAGAAGATTAGATCAAAACGGGTTGTGGACCATCGCTTATGCCGATAATGTCGTAATATTAGTGACTAAAAAACTCCTACCCACAATCGTTAACCCGCTACAAACATCGTTGAACGCCCTGAACAACTGGGCCAAATGCCGCGGACGTGGTCTAAATGAACAAAAAAGCGAACTTGTTCACCGAACAGCCACCTAGACTGAATGGAATCCAACTCCAAATATTGGACAAGGCAAGATACCTAGGGTGCATACAAGATCAAAAATTGAACTAGAAACACACTATACTTGAACGTACAAAGAAGGCCTCGATTGCTTTTTACGCATGCAGCAGAATCATTGGTAAAAAATGGGGGCCAAACCAGCCACCATCCACTGGATGTCATCGCCATCGTTAAACCCATCCTCACGTACGGCTGTCTGGTCTGTTGGCTTGCTGCAGCAAAAGCCACAAACCTGAACACATTCACAAGGATTCAACGTCTAGCGTGTTTGGGTACCACCATCGCAACACCCACCGCTGCCCTTGAAGCCATGCTCGGGATTTGCCCACTAGACTTCCTCACTATTCTCAGAGGTACCATCAATTGCCCAGTAAATAAAACTTCCCAACCATGCAAGTGTGTTCTAAGCGGAAATATATGGAATAACCGAGCCCTGTCGGGACCTGTCCAGTCTGAACAGAATCACGCTCTGCTGAATTCCGGGATATATGGGCTTCTACTGGAATGAAATGACCGATGAATTAGCGAAAAAAGGATCAGAATCAAACGACCTAGCAGTAGATCATTCGGTCCTAACACTCATTAGTTTCTCATCACCTTGGACTTTCACAACAAGGCCAACGTAAGGTGGAGTACACTCTCCTCATGCCGCGCCTCAAGAAAACTTAGGGCTTAATAAAATTGGGAAGTTTGCATGTAGACCTACAGTGCTGGTAACCCGGTGTGTGTCTCTGCTGAGCGAGGACAGTAACCCAACTCAAGATGATGGTGGCTTATGCACTTCAACGTAGATAAGACGTGTTTCTACTATCAAATGCCTGTAGTTTGCCCATACCTACAGTTTACTTCTGAAATTATATTTTTGCTTGAAGCTTCTAGTTGTTGTCAAGGTCCTGATTGACAATTTTTGTCATATTGTCATATGCTTGGCACTGTAAATGTTCTTATAGTGAAAAGTATAGCCCTTGCTTTACAGAGATATAGTAATTGGGTGGCTTAGCC
This sequence comes from Xylota sylvarum, assembly GCA_905220385.1. Taxonomy (NCBI): domain Eukaryota; kingdom Metazoa; phylum Arthropoda; class Insecta; order Diptera; family Syrphidae; genus Xylota; species Xylota sylvarum. The sequence continues at coordinate 52,498,130 of LR999960.1, read as the reverse complement.
AGACCTACTAAATAATGATAATGAAGCGTATTAGATAATCAGGGCAATACCGCATTTGGAGATCGCTTTCAGATTGTTTCGGTGTTGTTCAGATCACTGATCACATGACTTAACGCATGTGTCACGCAATCAGGGTGTGCACCTCGTTCACGGTTCCAAAGTGCACAACTCATTGACAACGACAAAGAAGTTAAACGCCAGTTTTTTTTTATATAAATTTCCCCCCATCACCTGCATCCGCATTTTTACTCTATTCTATCATCCAACCACTAAACTACTCGTGTGATAACATTTTTTAGATTTTTTCTCTCTAATGACAAACTAGCGCAGTAGAACCATTGGCATCCGCATGCTTCCGCTGCATGATAAACAAATGCTAATCGCCTTTTGTCATCATCCATTTTCGAACCAGATACCTAGCATATTTCTGACCAATTGTCATTGATCATAAGACCCACTGTCCTGGTCCCGCCTTCGCTTGAACTGAGAAAAGGAAATGCAAAGCAAATGTCAAGCATGCCACCAACATCATCAAACACCAAAGGGACTCTAGCTACAAAAAAAAAAAAAAAAAAAAACAATTCGCAACTTTGCATCTTCGCCGCCCTCAGATGTTCTCTTAGATTGCTACTACTAGTAGATCGTTCCACTTGTGTGCCCGAGCAGCAATCCACAGCATGTATCTCAAATGCAGATTCACAAAAAAAAAAGAAAAAAAAAAACAATCAACAAGAAGTGCATTCCGCCAAGGAGCACCAAACTGCGAGATGTGATTATGCAGCTGGCCGGCCGAAAACCGAGAATCATCAACGAGGATCGGAGAGTCGAATCTGAATTTTTGTTGACATGCGTCCAAAAATTAGCTCGTAAGAGTGCAACGCCTCTTCGTCAAGCGAGCGATCTGTTGCACGCTTTTGGATGTGCGATATCTAGACATCGGTGGGGCAGGGCGATCGTAATTTGGCGCCGATGATCATGATGATTCTTTTAATCAAGAGCTCATTTGGATTGTTGGATCGCTGCCGCCGCCGCCGCCGCTGCGATTTTGCATACAGATATAAGCCCAGCTATGTGGAGAATGATAGTGCACTCGAGTGATTGCGGTGCTCGGGTAAGAGTCGTTTGGTGGCGACGACGGCGGCGACGGCAGTAGTTCGGCCGGTGGCACTTTGGATTGCTATCGGATCGCCATCGGATGGGACATGCTATGGTGGTGGTCGGGCAAGATACAGATAGAAGTGCGCGCGTCCCATGGCTGTGTTTACTGTGCGCCAATGAAATGAAAAGTTTAACCAATGGACTTTGGATGCTGAGTGACTTTCAGCATGCGGTCTTTCGGTATAGTGTGATGGTATTTAGCACTCTTGGCGGGAAAAATAGCAAAGTTCGTCCATCAAGTGAACGAGGGGCGCTTGCCAGAGGCTATCTGGTTTTGTTTCGTTTCATTGTCGTTTGTTTGGTGTCGGCTGTCTGATGTTTCGTGTTCAATTAAATTGTTGGCTTTTATTCTTTTGAATATTAGATTGAGGAAAAGGAAGGTGCCGAATGATTTATAGTATCAAGTTAGTTTCTACTGAATTTGTTTTTTGAAATTTGTCAAAGAATGTTTTTTTTTTTTGCAGAAAGAGATGAGAGGGATCTACAGATACAGACGACCGGATGTGAGTAGGTTGTCATAAAGTTATTGGACAGATAGTGGATTTAAGAAATGAATGTTGCTAATGGGATGATTGTGATTGAAAGGACTTTGATTTTTATTTACCACCATGATCTTCCTTCTTTCTTTCTTTGGCATAGTCTTGTATTCCGATAATTCAAGAACATAGAGTAACAGAACTATTAGTCGTCGTTCTTACGTCCTGGACAACAATAAAGGCTCTGACGTAACCAATAGTTAAAATGCGTCTAAGTAATTCAACTAATGATACTTACTTACTTATTTAGGTAGCGCTACAGTTGGGGGTGAACCTGGGCCACTAATGATATATGAAACATTTATATGATACCAACTCCTTGGGCCTACATATGTATGTAAGGTAAAGCGGCATCTATCTAGAGGAAAACCAGAGTTTCGGGAACTACCTTCCGGTTGGTGAAAGGCGAAAGGCTGGCGAGACGCAGAAGGTATTTAAAAGCCATCAAGGAGAGGCAGGCAAGATGCTCCAGATGAATAAATGACGAAGCAGATCTCGACTCCTCGGGAATGTCATATATTCTATATGAGGATGATGAAGAAGCTGAAGTAGCAGTAGGTCCTCACAAATATCTTACCCATCAAGAATGCTGAAGATAATATTCTATTGTAGATCATCTACTCTAAGTACCGTCAAGAGGAGACCAGCAAGGAGTACATCCCTGCAATTACGTCGGATGAATAGCTAGATGAATAGGAAGATAGGCGACAATATCTCAAATATAGCAGTCAAAGCGACCAAAAGAGACTGGACCTTTTTATACCAATGATGCATAAGTGCTTCGAGGAGGGGATCTTCCAAGAACAGTATAAACTCTAATATTAGGTGTTGGTAGCTAAGGGAAACAAGCCACCCAGAGAACCTTCGTCGTATCGGCCAATGTTCATAACTGCTAGATACAATGGGAAAGATCCTAGAACGTATCATATACAGCAGATTGATCGCAGTAACATCGGGTAGAAAAGCTTTGCCAGACGACCAGTATGATTTTAGGAAATCGCGTTCTACCGCGTATCGATGCTGTAAGGGCTGAAAAATAGATGGCGACAGTTAAAAATCCCTTTAAGTCGACGAACACCACTTGAAATTGGAGATCTCTGGCCAATGGATACACCATACTACCTGCTGAAGATAGTCATGAACTACTTCACAAGTTATTATGAAGTTGAGGTATCAGATTGTCAATGGTGTCAAGTACTACTACGATACTGCGGAAGACTTAAAGGCGTTGATGCTTGTACCTCTGCTGTGGAACATAATTTATGACGGAGTTCTGTGAGAAAAATCACCTAAATTTAGACCGAGGATGTTCTAATAACCAGCCGAAAGACTGTGGAATCACAAATTTCCGGTTGCTGCCAAACATCGTTGGACCCGGATACACTGTCCAGAGTGGTAAGCTCAATCCTTCTATACGCTACTCCGGTTTGGGCACGGGCACTTACAACGAAAGAAACAAGAAGGAAGCTCTTGGTCTGAATACGGGCTCTGCTTAATCAGAAAAATAAGTCAATTTCGCACGAAGCAGGCTGTGTGATATGCAATCGTCAATGAGATGCAAGGGGTTTACCCTAGGCGGACCGCGATTGGGCAAGAGGCCAACGGTACCAAGAAGGTAAGGACAGAAGCAAGGCCAACTTCTGAAGCACTGTCGTGAGCCAAATGTGGTAATACAGCAATAGCTACATAGATCCACAAGCTGATCCCTACAAACTCGATCTAGCCATAGAGAGTATACCTGAACTGGACTGGCCGCGACGCTATCAAACATAGCTTCGCAAATTTGGACACGATAGCTCGCTCGAAGAATGTTCAGTTGAAAAGAAAGACGAGCAACACACAATGTTCCAATGCAGGCACTTCGAAGAGGAAAGAATTTACTTGGACCTGCCAAGTCAGTATCGGCTAATAAGCGATATGACAAGGTCAGGGGACGACTAATTGGAAATTTTTTCTTTCATGATGAACGTGCAGAAGCTGAGAAGAGTCGAAAAACTAAAAAGAGCCGAAATGGCAGGTTATCATAAGTGGCTTACCAGCCATGCTAAGTAATACCTAAAGCCAATCCCGCGGGGTTAGTGATAGCATAAGGTATGTATGCATTCCTGCGATCGATTATTCTGTTTGGCGAACCGTACATCCTGGTAGCTCGGGCTACTAGTATCTTTCTTTAAAGATTACGCAATGGCGTAGCTGAAAAGTAGAGAAATAACGTGCACGACTGGATTGGATCTGTAAGCTATAAATTAACGAACTTTTCGAGAATTTAAATTCAAGTCGTGTTCTTCTTATATTCGAGAAAAAATGGCGATTCAAACCTAAAGTGGTATACTGGCTATGCTATACACTGTGCCTAGCCTACGGTTCGATTATTTCGCGAAAGGAGCTCGAGAAGGAATATCATTGTCGCGGGATCGATGAGATCAATATCAACAGCACATACACACATACTCGGGGACTTCAATGCCAAAATCGGTAAGGAAAACATCTTCGGCGGATTAGTTGGAAAGCACAGCCTCCACGACACGACAACAGACAACGGCTTCCGGCTAATCGATTTTGCAGCAGCCCGTAATACGATGATTAGTAGCAATAGGTTTCCAAGACTACGAATCCACACAGCAACCTGGCGCTCTCCAGATGGTCGAACCGCCAACCAAATCGACCACGTGCTAATAGATGCGAGGCACGCATCCAACATTCTGAATGTGCAAACGTTCAGAGGGGCAAACGTCGACTCTGACCATTTTCTTGTTGCAGCTAAGTTCAGAGCTCGACTATCCAATGAGAAGAAGCTGCAGACCGCCCAGAAAAAGAAATTCAACGTTGGAAGCCTTAGCACGTCTGGAGTAGCCAGAGCCTACAGGGAGCGCCTGAGTGAGAGACTCTCCGCTGTGCATTCACCATCCACAAACGCCAACAATCTGTGGAACCAGTATCGCGACATCATCAAAGGGGTAGCAGAGACCACCATAGGCTACCAGCCACCACCCAAAAAGAGCCCTTGGTATGATGATGAATGCGTACGCCGGAAAAAGGTGACAGAAAATGCACACTTGCAAGCGCTGCAACGCAAAACAAGGGCAGCGAGAGAAGAGTATCGAACCAGAAGAAGGGAGGAGAAGAAGATCCTGCGTAAGAAGAAAAGGGCCCACGCAGTCTCCCAGCTCAAGGATATCGAAGAGTCCCGCGATAGGAACAACATCCGGATGTTTTTCAGGAAAGCCAAGCAACTGGCAGCTGGCTTCAAGCCCGGAACGCAGGCTCTTCGAAACAGTGAAGGAAACCTAGTCACCGAAGCACAGGGAATAGTAGATGTATTTAAGCAGCATTTCCAGCAGCTACTTAATGGGCAGGTAGAGAGAGTGATAGGGCAAGAAGAGAACCCGCATCCAGTCAATGAAGAATCCATTCCCCCTCCTAGTTTTGAAGAGGTCGGCTCAGCTATCAAAAAGCTGAAGAACAACAAGGCCGCCGGCTCTGATGGTCTACCAGCAGAGCTTTTCAAACATGGTGGTGATGCTTTGGTGGGGTGCATGCACCAAGTCATCAACCAAGTGTGGGTGGATGAAGTCATGCCCGATGACTGGACTATCAGCTCTATATGCCCCATCTTCAAGAAAGGCGATCCTATGTCTTGTAAGAACTACAGAGGCATATCCCTGCTTAATGTCGCATATAAGATCCTATCCAACGTACTGTGTGAACGTCTGAAGCCTTTCTGCAGCACACTAATCGGCACGTACCAGTGTGGCTTCCGGCCCGGCAGATCGACGATCGACCAAATTTTCACACTAAGGCAAATCCTGGAAAAGACCAACGAATTTCAAGTCGAGACTCACCATCTCTTCATCGACTTTAAAGCCGCATATGATAGCATTCATCGTCTTGAGCTCTACAAGGCGATGGCCGAATTCGGGATCCCGGCTAAACTGATCCAGCTGTGCCGCGTGACGCTGGATAACACGCGGTGCAACGTGCAATTCGGCAACAGTTCCTCTGAACTATTCCAAACATGCACCGGATTTCGGCAAGGGGATGCGCTATCATGTGACTTCTTCAATCTTGTGCTGGAACAGATAGTGCGCAGGGCAGGTGTAAACACGGAAGGCACTATCTTCAACAAATCTGTCCAGTTGCTGGGATACGCAGACGACATCGACATCATCGGTCGCTCCCAGCGAGCCGTGTTAGAGGCTTTTACGGCAATTGAAGAAGAGGCGAAACGTGTTGGCCTTGAAGTGAATGAGGACAAAACCAAATACATGTTGTCAACAAACAAAGAAGCATCTGTCCACCGCCTAGGACAAAACGTCACTGTTGGCAACAGTAACTTCGAAGTGGTTAAGGAGTTTACCTACCTCGGAGTAAATATCAACTCCACGAATGACAACTTAGTGGAGATTCGACGAAGACTTACCCTAGGAAACCGCTGCTACTTCGGTTTGGCGAAACAAATGGGGTCAAAACTCCTAACTCGGAAGACGAAATGTTTGCTCTACAAAACTTTGATCCTGCCAGTTCTGCTGTATGGAGCCGAGTGCTGGACGATAAGCAGGAAAGCAGAGCAAATACTGAACACTTTCGAAAGAAAAATTCTTCGTCGGATATTTCGGTCCCGTATGCGAGGAGGGCGAATGGAGGAGAAGATATAACCGCGAACTCTATGAGCTGTACCAGGATGTGGATGTAGTCCAAAAAGCCAAAACACGTCGACTACACTGGCTCGGCCACATCGAGCGAATGGACAATAATGCTCCAGCAAAGAGGATCTTCGAATCACAGCCCCCAGGTTCGAGAAGACAAGGAAGACCGAACCTCCGTTTTAAGGATCAAGCTATCGCGGATGCCAGAGCGCTTGGTCTAGATAACTGGAAGCAGCGTGCCCGGGATCGAAGAGAGTGGAAGGCTGCTGTGTCTCAGGCAGAGACTCTTCACGGGTCGGGAGCCCGTTAAGTAAGTAAGTAAGTTAAGTACATACACACATTCTGCGACAGCTCGGCACTTAAAACGGCGCTAAGACCAAGGGAACCCGGACTATGGTATGCCTCAATTCTGAACCTACATATGTATATCGTGGGATGAAGATATAGTCTGCACCGAGAATGAGATCTATGTTCATTATATTTCACCTATACCGATGAATCCAAAATTGATGTAGATACTGGTGCTAGTGCCTACTACGAGTCTCAAAATACAAATCGGTCCTTCAGACTTAAGGCTATTGCACAGTTTGTCAAGCTGAAGTCACTTCAATAAAAACAAGCTGCGGGCGTGATTATCGAGGGAATTATTTCGGTAAGCTAATCAGTATCCATCTTGCCATTGTAGCAGTCATTAAAGCGATACAGTCAGCATAGGAAAGGTCCAAACTCGTAGAAATGTGAATAAAAAGACCGAATGGGTCACATGGATATCCTCGGTAACAAAAAAGCGGATGAACCACCCAGGACAGGGTTCAATCTAAGCTCTGCATATGACTGAGGCTGGACGAAGAGGAAATAGAATCCATTCTTTGTGATTTGATTGTCCAGCATTAACCACCAAAAGAAAATACCCTCTTTGTAGCTACATACTTCCTTGTGGAACTGGAGGATCTAAGAAATATTAAGCTGAACCAACTCCTGAGGCACTTATCTGGGTGGTTTAGTTTAGCCATCGATGACTGAAATTTAGGTTCTCATGAGTCTTATAAGTGAATACAATGTCAAAGTGAACCGTTGACAATTTTTTTTGTCAACAAGGGCACCCATTTACCTTACCTAAACTTGTATTTAAATAAGGCCTAATAAAGAGTGGATTTGGTTCTAATTAATGTTCCGATGAATGTCAAGGCCTATAAATTTGGTGTTAACAATTTTTCTTTTCGATTTGTAACAAAATTTTTTAAAAGTTAGGTAGGTAGGTTGATGGGATGATTGCATCTACAGAAATACAGCTTCACTTGGATCTCAACGGATTCACTGTGTTCTCCTCTCGGGGATAACTATGAAACAATAAAAAAATACTAATAATCCAACAGCCAATGTAAGCCAAGAATAGCTTTGCACTACATCTGTGCCGCTATAGCCTCTCCATTGATCTATGGTGCCATTGAGTTGTATGCCTGTAAAGATTACTATTAGGAGAGTTAGTTATTTAGTTAGACTGAGGGCAACGATAAAGCGGACTCTCTAGCAAATCAAGGGTCAACCTTAGAGTTCTCTGGTCCGGAACCATTCGCTGCAATTGGCAGAGGAATGGTAGAATGCTTAATTAGCAACTGGGCCGCGACGAAACACCAGAGAAGGTGGAGAAGATGGCTATTAAAATGCCGATTGGCACCACTCACGGAGAGGTTCTAACCTTAGGGCGCAGAACTCTGAAGTGGGTGGCAGCGTTATCTACATGTCATAGAAATTTCGGGTATCACCTAAAGAAGATGGGACTTTTGGAGGACGACACCTGTGAACTATGCCTGTAGGAAGTCGGGTCGGCAGCACCTACATATATTGTGTCAATGTCCGGCGCTAGCTAGCAGAAGAAGGGAGGTCCTGGGGAGCCACTGGGTAGATACCAAGAGGATGAACCAGATTTCTGTTAAACAGATGCTAGCGTTGGTATGTGGGATCAAAACCAGAAAGGAAATGTGGAGAAATCCAGATTGACTCTCGGGCTAAGATGGATCGTGGAAGAGAGACGAAAAGCGACCCAACATTGTGGTCTTGTTTGAAATCTCTCTAAAATATATATATATGATTTGTTTAGTGACAGAAGTTCCCTAGTCGTCTTTTTGATAAGTTAGTCTACGTCCACTAGGAGACCTAAAGGTCCATTGTGAATCCCCTCTTGAAAGTGGAACCAATACCTATCATGTTAATGGTCGGCTTGGGAACTTGAAGATCCGATATCTAAAAGTTCATTCACTCTGTGGTGCTGCGAAGAAGCTAGATCCTAGTGTGCATAAAAGTCCTTCTTGCAAAAGGGATGGCAAGACAGATATTGGATTGACTCCACCACGGATTCATCTCTTCAGCTTCTTCATATGTAAATCATTGGACTCTACCCTCCATTTACGGAGTAAGACTCCAATGGTGCAGTGTAATATGATTATCCCAGTTAGGATGCGAATCGAAGATCGATTTAGTGCCAAATTCAGTGTTAGTTCGGTCATGGCGTGCAAAAGGTGGCACAGTCCTCCCTAGATACAATGCTATACAATGGACCTGTCCACTTCAATGATGTTCATTTCCGACCCCATTCTCTCTAAAGCATCTGATGTTTCGTTACTTTCTATATTGCTATGTCCAAGAACCCTTCAGAGTTTGACCAAATGGTGTTTAATGGTGATTAGTGCGTCACGACATTTCCTAATCGCCTTTGATTTGATTGTATATTGAGCCAAAATTTTTTTAAAATGCAGCATGAGGTGAGTGTATGCCACATTTCGTTAAACAGGTTGTGAAAGTTCGTAGAGACTTTGAATGTGATAAGACTTATGGGCGTTAGGACCATGTGGTCTGTTTGTGGGTCGTTTGATTCTGAACTTCTTCTAAATAACTCATCGGCCATTTCATTAGCATGGAAGCCCATATGTCCCAGGATGCAGCAGAGCGTGCTAATATGCTTCGAGCTTATTCATTTGGGTTCCTCCATACAATTAGCTTAAGTCCAACAAGGCTGACGGCTGCTCAAAGCAGCTGAAAATAATGTGATAGAGGACATACACCAACTCGTTTGTAAGATTTGGTCAGAAGAGAGTATGCCTGATGAATAGAATCTCAGTATCGTTTGATCCACAAGAAACGAGACCCCTTCAATTGTAGTTTATAACCTCCTTATTAAAATTTGTTTTGATCTTCGAAGGCTGCATCCAAACAAAACGAAAAAAAAATCACTCTTTCCAAAGAAAACTAAAAATGTATCAATCTGCTGGACTCGCCCCATAAATACAACCTCTTACACAAAATACCCAATCACTCAACACACTATTACACCGATTCCCAAGCCCACAAAAACCGTCATAAAAACCAGAACAAAATTGCTACCAAAAAGCGGACAACAACAACAAAAAAAAGCCTCCCATCAACTGCCAATTGATTGACAACAATATAATTTATTATTTATTCAATATATGTTGTATGTAGGTATGTACGTGCAAGGAAGGAAAGGGGTGCTCAGAGCTGGAGCTCAGAGCTGAGGCAAGTAATGCAAAAAAATAAATGGCGCTAATAATTCCATAAAGACGAGCTCATTAGAAGTCCATCAAGAACGCGTGATGACTTTAAGTCGAAAATCCCTAATGGGCTGTGGCTGCTCCTGCCAGCTCCCTTACTGGGTATAGATCGACAGCAACAGCAACAGCACCAGCACATCAGCACACCAGCAACGACAACCACAACAGCGATGTCGATGACGATGATGATGATGATGATGGTTATGACGATGTTGAATGATGGCTGTGTTATTACGACGAAGAGAGCAAACAGCCATAAGTTCATTTGGACTTTCCGTACATAAATTTTATTTAAGCACGCATTCTCCCATAGTCCTCGGCCGTCTCCCCCTAGATGATTGAAAATATTCCAAGCAAGTGACAGGTAGGTACCTACAGAAATCCGAATGCGTAGCATTACGCGAGATTAATTCAGACGAACACAGGAAAAATTTCATAACTCGCCGCCAGTCATACCTACCTATACCATAAGCGAGTACAATGTACGCCTCCTGACCAGTCCAGGGAGCTGTTTGAAATTCATAAACATGTGTTTGCAATAAAAATATGTGTGCTCAACATCGGATCGTACATGCGCCCACCACTTGTACCCGGCTGGCCCCAAAAATGGAGTATGGAGCCCGAAAAATCAATCGACTCTCCGCTGGCTGGCTGTGGCTCCGGCTTTGAGTTCGATCGAGAACGGCCGACGTGGCCGCATATGCCGCGCTCCACCAATTAATATTTATTGTTATTATTATTGTTGTCATATGCGCTGCGGCGGAGGATCAGGCAGGCATGGCACGCATGACGATCGATTCGAGATCCAGATCGCGCGCATCCAAAAGAATTGATGATCGATCGTTGGATCGACCGATGGATAGCCATCTCGGGTTTTGGGAACTCTCATTGATTTCGCTGAAAGATTGGACAGACTTTGTAGTGGTAGTTGGTTTGTGATGCGCGGTAAAACAAAAAAAAAACAACAAAAGCGCCCCATCACAGGAGCTCACATCCTGTTTGTTTGCTTCTTGTCAATCGATCTTGTGTATCAACAAAAGATAACATCGTTATGTGGACGGAGAGATGGAGATCGCTTTTTGTCGGCATTGTATTCGACAGTATATCGCATTTGAAAAGTTGGTGGGGGGGAGGGCGGTGGAGGAGGAGTCAAGGAATCCGCAGAGTTATGAATTCATTGGAGACGTTTTCGGGAACCTCTGGTATTTTATGCTCGAAATCTATTAATGCTGTTCTGTGTGCTCTTGCAAGAAGGCAGGCGAAATTTATTTCCAAACCCGAACGTGAGTGAAATGTCCAATGGGGGTCTTATGTAAGCGAAACTAGACATAGGTACCGATTTGATTGAACTAGGAGAAGGTGCTTATGTTGTCGAGAATTATAATGAGTTGTACGAACTTAAGCTATTTTTAAAGTCATTTTGTTTTTGCATTCATTTGGGAGATAGTATGGTATGACATTTTGAAATTAGACGGAACGGCGACTACGACCTACGTCAGTCAGTAAATGAATATTTTTTTTAAGTATTGAGTGAGGTCCACATAAAGCCAGTAATGATTGTGGACACTAGGTAACAGCTCTTAGTTATAGTTCATCCTACTACCCGCCAAAGTTAGGCTTTCCTGTCGGACTATAGAGCAAATTATTGAGTAGATCTTGATAGTCCCACTACACTGGTAGACTGTGTCGACTGATTTGCCTTTGTGGTACACATATTGGATTGATACTATGGCGCAGGTTGATATCAATCTACATTTTCAGCAGACAGACTGATAGGTCGGAGATTCTTAGATTCCACATGCGAGCTTTTCGCTGTCTTAGGTATGAAGACGATTTCAACCTCAGTTCATAGTTTTGGGAATGTGAACCAGATTCAGACAACTCTACATGATGGCTATAAGCCAAGGAAGCACTACATATGTCTTCAGATTGCTGACTCTCAGCAGAAATGATGCCGTCAATCCTGAAATCCTATTTGGGTATGCTGTAACCAATTAGAGTCATTTACCGAGGTAGCATGTCCATAGCGTTGCAAGGATTTGTACACAAACATCCTCATTCTCTAAGTCTAACCGCGTTGTACGCTTAAATGATTCTAATGCGAAGGTCAGTCGTATATGGTCCCAAGGTACCAGTAGGGTCTATACTGCAGATAGGACAGGCAGAGTCTAAAAGACTAGTGAGGTTTCCAGACTCAGTACGATGCAGTCCAAAGATACGACAGTTCCCGGCTTCATCAAGAAATCTGATGGCAAACGTTAGTCGAAACCCACTTTCCAGGTAGTATGGGTACTCAGATTACTTTTTCAATCGAGGAATTGGTAGCGAATTTCATTTCATGGAAGAATTTGCAAAGTTAGGGAAATGCTTAGGGATATCTTCATACATTGCCTAACGCTATGCTATATACCAGTAGCGTGGGGGTAAACCAAGTTACACCTCAGCGAAAGACAAAGGACCCATTTATATGTACCTACATATGTAAGTCGTCATTCCTCCACAAGACACTTGAAAGACTTGTTGATATGCACTTTAGAAGCAAGTATTGCAAATGCACCTTATGTAAACCTCAATATGCATATGTAAAGGATAAATTAATGGAAGGAAACAGTTTTACAGAGAAAATTGAAAATGAGCCTTCACTAGCTGCTTTCTTAGACGTAGAATGCAATAGATGAACCCCTCAGAATGTTAATAGAGAAACCCCTCACGGAAGCCCTTTCTCTGGATTCTATTCCTTGATAGTATACTTAAAGAACTGACTAAAGCACATCACTGCAATCACTGGAATCACTGGATCATTTGCAAATGATGTGGTGATTTTAGTCCAGAGAATCTCACATTAACTTAACTCGACTTAACTTCAACCCGGACAAGACAGATCTGGTACTCTTCAGCAGAAAATATAAGATATTACCCTTGAAAATGCCGAAATAAGCTTGGGTGTCTCAGATAAGGCGAAATACTTGGGCTGTATACTCGACCAGAAGCAGAGTTGGAAGAAAAACCACATCAGAAACGAGGATGGCATCAATAGCCTTCTGCAGCAAATCTTTAGTAAGAAATGGGAGCCCAAGCCTACCATCGTCGGATGTACACAACCATCGTCAGATCCTTTCTATTTTATGGGTGCCTAGCCTGGTAGCCCGCAGCAGATAAGGTCACGAATACAAAGATTAGGATGGATAGGGACTACCAGCGCCATCAGAACAACGCAAACTGCAGCCCTTGAAACCATACTGTCACTGATCTCATTGGACCCACCCCTAAAGGAAGCAGCTGCAAAGAGTGTCCTACGCTGGATGCAATCCAACCCTTAGAAAGAGTGCGACACGGGCCACCGCATTATTATGAGATGGGAACACTTGGATATCGATACAGATTATATGTATATCATCATCCCACGACTTCAGCCTAAACTGCAGGGTTTAGGGCCATCAAACCAAATAATATCTCGATTCTAACAAACGGGTTAAAAACTAACCAAGGAGTAGGCTCTGGCAAATACTCATCTGAACCCGAAATTGCTCGCTCTAACAGACTTCGAAACCAGGGCAGTGTGTTCCAAGCGAAAGTATTAGCAATGGCTGAAGCGGCATGTTCGCAAAACTGCACTCGAGGAAGATGATCCACAAATACATAGAAGTACATCGACAGTCAAGCCTTCATGGCCATCTTATCCATATTCGTCAAATCCAAACTTTTAAAACGATGCCGTGAAGAGCTCAATACTCACACAGCAAATCATGATGTTACACTCCTTTGGATTCCAGAACACAGCTTTATTCAAGGGAACGAACTGGCGGACGAATTAGCAAGGAAAGGGTCCAAACTGGACCTGATAATGGTCGTTGCCTCTGTTCTACCGGCCCTAGTACTTGTTAAATCTAACATAGAACAAGCTACTAATCATTGAAGGATGGAGCGCAATCTTATCATGTCGTGTCTTTAGAGAACTCTGGATAAAATACGGAACTAAGACCAACCAAATTCTAGCACTTAATAGTACGAACCTAGTGCTTTTCACGGGGATTATTACCCTCAAGAGGTTGTGCTCCTCTCAGCCCACCGAAGAAGAATGCGATCTCTATGGAGGCTGTAACGATACAGACGCAGAAGAGCACACATCTCAGTTCCTATGCAGAACTAGGACAGCGGCCGTCGGCGAATACCACTTTAGAGACCTAGGCGACCTGTCAGGAAAGCCACCATTAACCATCCTAAAACTTAACAATTTCGGGTCGCCTAGCTATACTGAAGCCACTATCGAACTTTTATTTTCTTTTAGGTCACTCCACGACAGGGGTTCGCAATAAGGATCCATTGGTGATCCGAGTGTTAGCTGCATGGGAGCCTAAATGTCAATCTGTTACACGGTCAATAATCACCAAACCTAAATAGACTTGAAAACTATGTATCGATCTGTCTTTTTATGAAACAACAGTTTTAAATAACTAACTAGTCAGACCCATTCTCACATATGGGCCTCTTGTTTGGTGGAATACTTACTTACTTACTTACTTAGATGGCGCTATAGTTCGGGATCAACCTGGGCATCAACCAACAAGCCTCTCCAACTGCACTCGAGGTGTTTATGTATCTTTTACAACTAGACCTACAAAAATATTAAAGGCGGATTATAATGCATTTCGCTTCACTAAGCAATGTGGGACATAGTTTCATTCCTAACTTCCCAATATTCCTGACGAATCGGATAAAGTCCTTGGTACTTTTCATTTCAATACACCATACGTATTAATGCACCCTGAAAGGGAGGATTGGCAAGGGAAGGTAGTCACTTTCCAAAATGAAACCAGTAAAGGTACAACGTCAGGTATATATTGTGTAAACCTACAGACTTCCGGACACATGCAGTGTGTTCCAATCCGAATGAAGTCAGCTTCATATTTTGCATTGTTACTCGAGGAAATATCCCTCTCTGCGTCTAAAGCACTTAAGCTCATGTATATTCTGAAAACTATAAAGTCCTTAAATATTCAAACAAATTACTTCTCAAAAATAAAGTTGTCGTACATATTTATCAAATTCAATCTTCGTTGGAAAAAAAAACCTAGTCCCTCAGGCAGTGAAATAAAAAAAACGCTCATCTCCCAGTTAACAAGATCTTATCATGAAACCAAAAAAAAAAATAAATAAAAAAAAACAAAATTCCCAGACCAATCTGATGGAATTAAATTCAATTATTTTATCTGTGCACACAAAAATCCTTCACCTGATAGTTATCTACTACTCATACGAACCGCAAGTACATTCATTTGATCATGTCCATCCGTCGTCGTTGCGTCCGTCAAACTATGAGGCGAACGATGATAACAGGAATCGACTCCTCGATTGTTATGAACTCGATGCTCATAAATAATAAGGGAATCCGGAATGGGAGAACAAAAAATAATAATTCGCGTATCACAACAAAAAGGACATGGCATTGTGCATGAAAACATTTGTACGATTCCATGTTCTGTTTGGCTGTCATAAGCTGCTTCTAGATACATTCTGCGAGAGATTCAACCGCAACGCGGTATCCTTAAAGACGATGCGTGTTTTTTTTTTTTGCAGCCCCTATGTGGATACAATGGATTTTATGATTGCAACACATGTCGACATAAATGTTTCTTCATAATAATTTCTTATACATAAGTATATCGATGGTGGAAGGAACCACCGCTCCTTTCGAACCTTTCCATTCGCATAATCGATTATAATTTTTAATATTCGATTCGTAAGCATTTTAGTTATGTGGACGATGTTAATGACGTGGCCGGTTTGGAGGAGTAAGAATAAGGATACGCCAGCCAACAATGATACTCACAGCAGCGCGCTGTGCTGCATGTTTGTCATGTTTTGTAACGAAGGATGTCATCGGTGACGATGCTGACAATGATGGAGACATGTTAGTCAACGAGAAATGAAAATTGAATTGGCAGCGCCTTTCATCGTTCTGACTCGACAGATGATTTGTGGTTTGGATAAATTCCAAGCAAACATTAATGAATTAACTTTAAGGGAACAAAAACTCCCCAAAAAGCATCACAAAAATTTTTATTCCCATCCGTCTGGGGTTACACGGTGCCGATAGCAGATACATTCATACTGCAGTGCATTCCATGTGCGCTAATTAATTCTCGAGCGAAAATTAATTATTACTTTTCCGTATCGCTCGCATCTCTCGCAATGACAATAATTAATAAGGAATTTCCATCTTCCGCTTGGGGGCTGCTGTCACGCATACGTGCATGTAAGGCTCCGGTGACAGTCAGTCATGTCATGTGACAATTTCATCCCGAAACGTTAACATATCAATAACTAGGCTCCGAGCTGTAGTACTGGTCCTGGTACCAATGATGATGACTTGATGTGACCGTCGTAAATCATCGGAAATTCATAATTAATTTGGCAAAAATATGAAACCCGTACAATTAAGATGTTGCAACGTATAGGTAACGAATGAGCTGCGCTGCGTTGCGACGGACATTAAAAAGGTGACAACTTGGTTATGGTAGGTATTGAGCTATCATGGGCAGTCAAGTATTTAAGGATTGTGGCAATATATTTTCCTCGAGAGGTGGTTATTAATTTCATAATTCTTTTTTTTTTTAAGGATTGTTGTTTGCGCACGGTATGGGTTTTTAATTGGTATTATCGATAATTGGTGGTCTGGGAGTATTTTTTTGGTTAATTGGTGTTGTTATGGGAATTCACAAGAAAGGTATACTTAACTCTCTAGTTACAATTTAGATACATCAAATGCGTGGGAATGCTAATAAAAGAGCGCATACTTTAATAGGTATCCCCTATTATTGGCCCTATTTTGATAAATCAAGAAACAAAGAGCTTGTTAAGGAAAAAAACCCGATTGGGGACAGAGAAATAAGGAAATCCAAAGATGCGTCCGCTATACTGTCAAAGACAGTCGTTCATTAACTGGAAATTTTTGTAAACAAATGCCTTTTTAGGGTTGGTACGAAGTCCTCAAGATTGAAATCCCCAAACAAAGATCCCCAAGTTTATATCCTTTTTCAAATACGTCATGCAATAGAATACACTTATACAAGATAGTCGATGAGAAAGTCCTTCTAGGCAAAGGTGAAGCAGATCGGAAGTCTTAATCGCGCTGAGCATATTCTGAGCTCTCCTGAGAGTCTAAGAAATACCTCTTAGGTCTTACAAACGATGAAGGAAAAATCCCGATCCACTCCTCTTCGCGGGAAAGAGTGGAGAACCAAGTGTGGAAGTAGATGTGGAGTAAGTGGGCCGAACGGTTGCCGACAAAAAGTATTCAAACCTCGACTGCGGGGTTTATGGCACGAACTTGTCCGAGAATAAATTTCCACCGAAAACGGAGGAACTGTCAAGGACGGTCCACTGCATGTTTTCTACTGTATGTATCAAGCTAGGGGCACGGGAAATAGAGTGGCGGTTAATAAACCCTATATACATATGTACATATAGGGGGCCATCTTGGTTACATATGTTGAATCATATGTTATTTTGACACTGACAGCTCTTATGCGCTCAAAAAATTGACAGAAACTCAGTATTATGTATATTTATTTAGGGACTTTTTTATTTTGTTAATTGATTGATTTCTTCTTGGAAAAACTTTGGGAAGTTTTGCAATGTTACTTCCAAAGTGGACGCTGTATTTCTGAAACAGTGGGAATTTTGAAAAAAAAAATCAGTCGAAACAATAGACCAACTGCAGCTGGTGTACGCAAGTATGTGACGAAAAGTCGTGAGATTGGATTGTTTGGCTGATTGGTAACCGAATATACATATTCTCGTGTTCGTCCTGTGCTCTCAACGCAGTTTAACAAATGTGATTCCTAAACGAAAACAAAACAAAATATACTAAAGTAAGCTGCAACCTGGAATATTGGCACGTTTACAGGACGAAGCTAAGAATTGGCAGAAATACTGAGAAAACCTCGAATTAAAGTCGCATGCATCCTGGAAACTAAATGGAAAGGAAAGAAGCCAAAAAGAAATAGGCTTTCTTTAATGGAGTTCTATCGAGGCAAAATGAATTGGAAATTGTAATTGAGGACAATCTTCAAGGAAGACTAGTTAAACGTAAGCAGAATTTATGCCAGACTTATGCCAATTAAACTAGCCACTGATAGAGGTCCCTGTATCAATATCATATCTGCAATCGCCCCGCAAGTAGTTTGTGATAACTTAATCAAAGTGGCATTCTGGGAGGATTTCGAAGACCTACATACATACCTTTAAGCCCTCATTTGTAGAGATCATAAACTCTTTTGTGAAAATCTAAATGTTCATATTGGTCGAAAAAAAGGAAACGCTTTGAAATGATTTATGGCGATTATGGCTTCGGTATCAGAAGCACCTAAGGTAGGGAAATTTTAGAATTTGCTCAGGGTTTGGGTTTAGCTATTGTTAACAGCTTCTGTGCTAAGGAAGAGAATCACATCATCACATATAAATCAGTTAGATCAAATCAAATTGAATACCTTCTCTGCGAGTGTAACCAAATTAAACACTTCAAGGACTGCAAGGTATTTCCCGGAGAAGCACTAAAACACATTGCAGACATTTGTGTGCACAACTTGGTTTTTTTTTTGTCAATTACAATCAATATCAATTTCAATGTCCAATATCTT
The DNA here is from genome assembly GCA_905220385.1 of Xylota sylvarum. Taxonomy (NCBI): domain Eukaryota; kingdom Metazoa; phylum Arthropoda; class Insecta; order Diptera; family Syrphidae; genus Xylota; species Xylota sylvarum. The sequence continues at coordinate 52,479,579 of LR999960.1, read as the reverse complement.
AAGAGGGGTGACTTAAATAAGGAAGAGTTTGCACCCCGACCTCCTACTGTACAGATATTAGCTACTCAGTCAAGTTGCTTTTTAAGAGAGATGAAACCGAAGAGTCTGATTTTAAAGATAGGTCTCACTATACTCTAGCTTATAGCTAGGGTCCGGTTAAAAGTTGAATCTGTGGAGATGTAATTTCAATAGACTGCTTAAAGCTTGGTAAATGAAGGTTAAATTAAGTACACTTATGCTGTCAAGAAGAAGGATCATTCAACATGAACAGAACGTCAAAGTCGATACTGATTTTGTCTATCTGGGCTCTGCTATCAATTCTGACAACAACACCTCAGCAGAAGTAAAACGAAGAATAACTCCTGCCAATCGATGTTTCCTTGGGCTGAGAAGGCAGTTGAGTAATAAGGGCCTTCTCCGTACAACTAAGTAGACATTTTCAAAAACCGATGAAGGTATATTCTTCGTAAGATATTTGGTAAAGATTAAACATTTAACTGTATGAGCTGTACAGCGAGTCAAAAAACTGAGCTTCTATCGTTTGAGATAGCTAGGTAACTCTGGCCCAAAGAGTCTTAGAGTCTAATCAAGATGGACAACGTAGTATAACAAGACGTGAACTGCTGACTTAGACTGTGCAACTAAAAGCAGTTATCTGAAGACCCGGGCAACTGAATAGGCTTGTTAATTGAAGACGTCCACGTTAACTCCAAACTAGCGCCACCTACATGAGAAAGAAATTAATAATTAGTTCAAGCTACGAAATAGTTCCTGATTGGATTCACAGGAAACTTAAAATTCTTATGGCTTGGATCCGTCTTCTATTCAGACAGGATAAATGCCATTGAGTAGGTTTGATTCAATCTCAGATTCTTCAGAGAAACTGGATTAGAGAAGGTACTCAACAGTGCAGTATCATTGCCAAGCACAAGCAATAGTACAAAACCCTGTATCACAATTTCTCAAGAATAATAGGATTAGTGGACTCAAATGAAGGATCACTAGTTCGCGGTGCAAAATAACCAAGCTCTGTAGGTAAGGTGAAGTAGGAGGGTCTATGTCAATACCCTTTTGAAGCAATGGTAGGTACATATGTATCCGTATGGCATCCTTAAAAGAAGTCTTAAACGGTGTCATGAAGGATATGAACAATTTGGTGATCTCGACAGTCTATTATATCCTCGCCTTTTACAACAGATTGGATATTTCTGGCTTAGGTGAAAAGTGAGTGTTAGCACTTCTAAAGTTTCCTCCTTAGTTTTAGTCTGGCTTTCATCTTTCTTGGTTAATTTAACTTCAAGGATGTTGTCCAAGAACTTTGGCATCTGTGATGGTATTGCAGAAGCATCCAAACAATTGTCCGTTAGCCTACTTGATATGTTTGCTAATTTTTAGTGAGAGACTCCTTACTTAGTCTAATCCTGTTTGAAGTGTTATGACGGGATTTCATTTATACGCAACTGCAGCGTACAGTCCAGGGATTCTGTGCAAGGCTGATATGGGGACCCTTGATCGAGAGAATGATAAAGTTTGATTTCATCGGAGTCTATATTCTGTTTTACTGAAAAATCTTCCCACATACTTTCTTGGCGGGCTTAGCCAAGCTTGATAGTTGCATAGAAGGCCTAAGCCGCTTATTCTGTTTTCGGTTACTTCATCACAGGATGGGATGTATGATGTAAGTTGATCGATAGTTCAGATTCTCCAAAAGTCTTACTTAACACTCATCCATCAAAATGTTCCAGGATTTGGTTAGCAACTTTACAGTCTTTGGTCGGTTCTTGTTTTTTACTTTTACTAATGAGGAGTTTGCAGAGATCTTGGAGACAATAGTTGCCAAACGACGTTAATGACTGCGTTGTTTACTACATTACAACTTGTACAACTAGCCCAAAATACGTATTGGCAAACCAACCTAGGAAAGGACAGAAAAAGCTCAGAAAACGCTGCTTTTTTCAGTTTGCGGTCAGAATTTTTGGTTTTTAACTGCATTAGGTCTACACGTGTATAGATAAGATCTAGTCTGAGTTGAGCTGGTGTCTATATAAAGCTACAACTTCTACAAAACAACGAGAATTCAAAACTCCTGCCTATGATGTTCTGAAGGAAGTATAAATGAAATTACTTTCACGTTTGTGTAAATGGAGTTGAATTCTGGAAAAAAGTGAATCTGAGAGTATCATAAACTAAGGGTCCTCTACAAAGGTATTCGAATGTTCACTCTGAAAACCCTTCTATCAGACTGAATGAATCAGTAGATTCCTATGTCATGAATCTCTTCAATTCAATACACAGTTCACGTAGTCAATAATTGCACTCATGTACAGACAAACTCATAGCACTTCTTCGACAACAATCCAAACTGATGTCGCCGCCTTCTTGGCCGCCCTCAAATAAAAGCCGACACCGAAATTAATTGCCATCACAATATGCAGTTTCTCTATAGATCGAGTCTTGTCGAACCGTGCGTCGCGTCGTCATCATCGTGTTTCCAGACACTTCAGGACATACACACTCAATATCCCCTGTCACATCCCGTATGCATGTATGTAGTCCATTTTTCGCACAATCAAAAACGTTCGCGTCTTGCGTGCGCGTTTCTTGTGCGAAACGCATAGTACGAGTATATAGCGCAACTTATCAATATTCCTGAATTTGATACGTGAATGGTCAACGGAATGTGACTCGTTTTCAGTGGCCTGGCCAGTTCATGCCCACAAAGCGGTGGTAACCTTCACCATAAAGGTGTTCCACTCGCTAGCCCCATATATATCACCGGACAAAATACCAACAATCCCATAGCTTCCTTTGAAGTTCGAAGTATGTCCAGATCAATTACGCGGTTCTGGCAAAAACACAGAAAAAATCAAAAAAAAAATCGAAAAACCCACCACGAGCCCAAAGAACAAGAACCTCACTGCAGCCTTACTCCTTACCGCCGCCGCCGCTGCCTTACTCCACCATGTGACAACAATACACAATCTGACTCGTGAACAGAACAGACAACACAGCGCACAGAAGTCAATTTAGGGGCAAAACCTAAGAAGCGGTAAGTGAAACAAAAAAAAAATGGCCAACTGATCGCTCCACCGATCGCGAGGACGATCGCGCATACGACAGTATAATAAGGTGGAAAATAAGAACGCGCACCGTACACAAATAATCTGTAACAAAGTGAGGATTGATCGGCCAGATTCGGTGTCTGTCCGTCCGCAGAGCGTCGTAGGCTCGATTTATTGGCGGCGCGGCGGCCGGCGTGTTGCTCCGTTTTCGCTTTTTCGCTTTTTCGCCAAAATCAACGCTTAATTTTCTGTCAGCTTTTTAGTATAAAACAGAAAAAATAAAACTGTCAGGAAAAAAGAGGGTAAAACTGCCATCAGCATCGATTGTTTATCGAATGATTCCTGGCACATTGCACTGAGCGCGGCGCAGTCGACTTGAGACTTGAGGCACACATTACGAGTAGAAGTAGTGTATTCCTTTCGGGGTCCTGGCATTTTTTTTTCTTGGTTGGTTTATCTGATCGAAATTGGATATTGGATGGTGAGTCAGATGGTAATTTGTCGGATGTTGCCAGGCTCAGTTTCAGAATGTACGACTCTTTGTGAAATCATTCGTCGTGACAGCTCGGAAAGGCGCAATAGGTTGGCCAACCTGCTATGCACCCAGAAATGGACGCAATCTAAGACCCTGTTCACACAGGACTGATGGACTGGATTTTTTTTTTTTTTCCGACGTTTACAGGCAAGGAAGGAAGCGAAGAGGTGACAGGTTACGGCCATCTTGATTTTCAGATTTTTTGAACTTTTCTGGAATTTTTTTTTTTGACGTTTGGAAATGTCAATCGGTGTCACTCGACGAAGGGATGGAGAAAAGCAAACTAATTCAATTGCTGTAAAAAGCATAAGTTTTGTTGTGGAAAGAATTTCCTGTGGAAAATCAAACCAGTTTAATTGGCGCTTACAAGTAATATATCAAAAAAAAAAGTCTGTGGAAGACAGGACTATCAATCTGAACACAGAAATGTCAAAAAAAATCGAGTCCGTCAGTCCCTGTGCGAACAGAGTCTAACTTTGTGAAAATAATTCCGAATTTCGTTAACTGTCAACATTGTTGAACTGTCACTCCGTGAAGTCATATACATAGGTTAACATTTCGTTTAAAAATGACGCCTCTTCATATTTTATAACTGACATTGAAACTTAGACGATAAACAATAATAGATTTCTATGACAGCGACACTACACAAAACTGACTCCTTAAGAATGCAGACATTATTGTGGGCACAGGGCACAGGGTGGTATAAGTAAATGATACCATAGTGGACCGTGTCCTGACAGTCCAAAAATTCGTTGTGTTCATGTAGTTTCTGATCTTATTTTGATTAAAGTCGATGCACCTTTCCTCATGTCTCAAGTCTTAAAAATTGGCACAGTGTCCAGACACGCTAACTGGTAACCCAAATCAGCATTCAAGACCAAAGAATGGGCAAATCACACCTCCTCTGATTCCACAGTCTAACCGTTCATATCTCTCGAAACTTTTAAGTCCTGGAATTCAGGCTTATTGTCGGAAGATCTTAAAGGAGATTAATACAATCGCAGATAAAGGTAATGACGGCTTTCAGCGGGACTGTCTGTCCGTTTTGCCGCCATTTTCTAAAACATGCATGGACTTCCATTTAAAAGATTGTTAATGACTCCATTATCCATGCATCTGAGTTCGCTCGCTTTCATAGACCACAGCTCTATTCTTCTAGTTATCGAAAGGTATATGATGAAGTGCATGCTTTATCTTCCCGCTATGGTCACCGGTAAATACATGTGGAAACCCTTGTGCATGTAGCTCAAAACTGTACGCTAAAACGGGCTAGAATCTAGGCAACGTGGGTTAACATTCTTTGTTACTGAAAAACAATTGCTACCGAAACCAACACCACACCTCGAATCATCAATAATTTGACGATGATAAGCTATTGTACGTAGACAAACATTAATGTGACAGCTCCAGATACTGGAGCGTAAGTTTAGAGCTTGACTTTTTTTGAGAATTAGTGAAATGAGGTTATTGGGCGTTATCGATATCGATATCGATATTTTTTCGATAAATCGTCGTTTTAGAAGCTATCTCATGGACGTTCGTTACAGACGGAGAGGAAACATAGGGAATTCGTTTCACCACCAACTTATGCTAGCCGCTATCAAACAAAGTACTGGATCAGTAAAAAGACTGCGAAACATCATTAGGATGCCCAGGCCCAACATCGACGAAGAAAACTGATCGGAGAACGAATTGCAACAACCTCAACAGTACGGAGTAATGAACTATTGTAAGAATATCGAGGAAGTGCAGCGTAAAGTGCGACGGGATCAACGCAATTACACCAACAGTCTGCAGAGTCACTAAAGATCTGACAAGTGGCCAGAGCTCTAGACAAGATCCGATGAAAGATTAACACCTGCTCATTTCGAATGAGGACCAATACAGGAGCATTTAGAAGGATCATTTGGCAATGGTTTTACGGTTCCGTGTATTTGCTAGCGATATGAAACAAAGTGAAAATTAACTACCTGGTGTTACCATTCCCCGAATCTGCACCTCTAACCCAGAAAAGACGAGATCACTTCCGTGACTAAAGCACACTTGGAGCGTTACAAGGAAAGCAAAGGTGTTTTCAATAAAAAAGTAAGTTCTGAAGAAGGAGCAAGTCCTGAAGCGAAATAAAATCAACCAAAAACGCAATTAGACTCTGGAAGATTCTATCAAAGGTGTCCATACTCCAGAAAAAAAACGACGAATCCGAGGTGCAATATTTCAGTACCTAACACTGCAGTAAGTCCATGAAACAGAATGACCAACACAAGCCACTTGCTCGGCAATCAGATTGTAGATGAACAAAAGATTTACTGGGCAATTATCCTTCACCTCTGTTAAAGCACCGGGCCCTGACGGTTTATTCCCTATGATACTACAAAGCATCGTTCATTTTCCGCGGGTGTCTTCATTGCGGGTACTTACAAGCAAGAGCCTGGAGAGAAGTTAAGATCATTTTTATACCCAAAACGGGTAAACATTCACAAACTAGTTCCAAGAACTTTAGGACGATAAGCTCCACCTCGTTCCTGACCAAGCCATTTGAAACACTAAAAGATTTACACATTCGCTGTGTGTGCCCAGCATTTCACTTCCTGGAGATGAAAGGAGCATTCAACAATGTGAAATCTAACTCCATTTGACTGGCATTGGACTATCGAAGTGTAAGCCCAGTAATCTCAGATTACTCATTAAATCAAACGTTAACTCAGAATTGAGAAACAATCAAGTACGTGTACCGGCCTTTAGAGGATCCCTGCAAGAAATAAGGATATCGGTAGCCAACAAAACTTGAATGAAACTAGAAAACAGTGCGGTCCCAGTTGTTGCAGGCATGTTCCTAGAACATACGTCGTCGTCAAACCCATTCTACCGTCTGAAAACCTAGTCTGGTAGCCTGCGAAAGATAAGTTCACATACCTCAGGGAACTGACCAACATCCAAAGATTATCATTCCTAGGCACTACTAGCGTCATAAGAACCACACCAACGGTAGCCCTTAGAACTATACTTGCACTGATTCCATTAGACTTCCACCTAAAGGTAACAACTGAGAAGAGTGTCCTTCGTTTAAAACAATCCAACTTTTGGAACAACTCGCATTTTTGCGAGATGGGCATACCTGGGTACCGACACAAATCATCCCTTGATCTCTACTTAAAAGTTAAAACAATCTTCCCCTCATGAGAGGATTGAGTAAATGATAGGGTTTTAAACTAAATAGAATCTCGATCTACATGGACGGATCAGAAACGGATGCAGAAGATTAACCAACGGAATAAGCAAGGCAAAATCTACGTTAAACTAAGCTTAAGGGCCAAACTGCGGCTGCTGCTATCCAATGATGATTCCATGCTGCTTTATGGCTGCAGCACCTGGGAAATATCCACCACTATCATAAGAAAACTGCAAGCATTGTTGACTCATCGCATTTTTAACGCGGAGCTCTATGAAAGAACGGGTCAGGATCGTATTGACATCACAATTCAAAGACAGATGTGGGAGTGGATCGGACAGGCGACACCTCTACTGCTTGCCAATGAAACCCGCTTGCCCAGGACGAAAGAAGAACGGTTCGAGTGGGACACACATGGCGCGGAAAAGTCGAATAAAAGTCACTGTAGCTAGGTAGATGTTGGGCATAGTTGCGAAATGTGTCTAGAAGCGCTCAGGCCCTCAGATTCCGAAGGGTATATTACATCGTCTCCTCACTTCGTTGTACAATTCCATGGGTTTACCTAGGACTATATCAACATTTAAGAAAGAGGAAAACGAGGAGTAGGCCAAGTTCATTGTTTATCTTTGGTGTGGCTTGCTTCAGGCTTGCTACACCTCAGTAGTCCGTAAATGATGGAAAGGATTCTCCAAACTCGAGTTTAATTCGAAGAAAACTTAAGACCTGGTCTATTTTACGATACCCTACCATAACACCGCCTTTAAATCAAAGAACTGGTAACACTGCAGAGCTTATCTCCACTTTAGTCTCTTGTCGTCACAACTAACTAAAGTGGACAATCCCACAGTCAAAGGGTGTCCTAACTAAAAAAAAAACAAAAAAAAAAAAACCAGTGTCCACTCTCAAAAGGATGCAAAGAAGAACTAAATCAAAAAAAAAAAAAAAAAAGCGAAAAAAAACAGCACACCTCACCGACACAATTCAAAATATGCCAACAGCAGCGGTGGACAACGACAAGGAACAACATTTTCGCAGAAAATACTCTTAGCGCCTTTTTCGTGTATCGGCTGCTGTAACTGCCGCAGCCGTTGGCAGCCACCACCGCCAGCCGGCCATCGCCACTGTTCCTGTGTGTTGCCCTTTTTAATGCGAAATAAATTTGGAGCGAGATTTCAATAAAAAGGATTTTTTTTTTGTTTTATTCCTTCCACTTGTTCGCTGGACTAAACCATGTGTGTGAGTTGTGTTGGCTGGCCAGGCCAGGTTTTATGTTGCTCCACGATGATCGCCCTCGTGAAGAACAACATTTTAAAATTCTATAGACGGGTCCGCCAAACTGTTGGCTGCGGTGACGGTGATGGCTAGCTAGGGCCTCTGCAATACAATATACCCACGGTGTGTGCCCGAAAGAGCCTTCCCTGGAAGTGATTGCATTTCGGGAATGCGCTTAAAATTCTAATAAGCTGCTGGATTCCCAATTGTTGTGGCTGTTCCTTGTTGTTGTTGTTGTTGTTGTTGTTGTTGTTGTTGCTATTGCTGGTGCTGTTGTTAGCGGTATGATAGTGGTGTTGTTAGCCACTACGGTGGGAATTGACAACGATGGCACGACGACGACGCGGTGGTGATGACAACGATGATAATGACGAGTTGAGGTTCCGAAAAGTTGCCTGTCCCGTGGTGGACCAAATTCGATCGAATACCAGAGCGTGGTTGACAGCAAAGTATATTCAGTTTTTTTTTTTTTTTTGTTGTCCTGTTTTTTAGGACTTTTTTGGATAAACCTCAGATTGAATGCAGCGATAGGAGAACGCAGGGAGAGAGCGCAATAAATTTTGGGTTTTTGCAATAATTAATGTGTAATTAAGTTTGGCGTATGGGAGGAGAGGGCAGCGCTGGCAAATCGCCTGAAAAGTTCTTGGCTATGGTCTGCGGGAATGGACTGATTGGATGATACATATCATTGCATCAATTACCACCGAGCGCTGTGTTGAGTGTCGTGTGTAGGGTTTTTTTTTTTTTTTGTTTCGATTGGTCAGCGCAGGAAATGCGAAAACGACGGCGACATTTTAAATGAGAAGGGCGCCATTTAATGCACTTGACTTTGGGGGCATTTATTTTGGAATTGCTAATTGTGCATGGAATTGAGGATTTTATTATAAAAAATTCCCACGGGTCGGTTGAAGAGTTGGATGCACTCTTAGTAGATCGACGGGGAGTGATTGCAAGGATATTCACTATGACATGTATACTTTTATACTTACAAGGTTTAACCATCGCATCAGATGGGGTTTCGCAGAGATCGGTTCTAGAACATATTTTGTAGACCATGATGTTCGACGGCGCGGCGTTCTGAGACACTCTGCGGATTTAAGAAGCTAGTAGCACCTAAATATAGTCACAAGACATCTGAGTTCATCTGCAATGATTACGTAATCGCAAAAATTAAAAGGACAATACGGATGAGAGCCTATCTGTTGTGTTGTGCCGTTTCAGAAGTGTTTTTTTTTCCAAATTCCAGAAACTGTTTCATGACAATTATACTCTCGAATACTTGTCAGACGTTCACCAGTATTGGCATCGTGAAAAGAAAATTCAATGTTGAGCCTTTAGTTTCCGCTCAGTTATCGAAGACACTATCCAGTGGTCGGACAGGACTTGTAAAATGTACCATAGCAGCATTCATAAACTGACTCACATCCTGTAGCATCAAATCCCTCCCACTTTACTGCATGAGCTTAGTTTTTCACAATATAACTGCATGATGGATAACATACATAATTAAGTTATAAATACAAAATCCATCTGACATACTTGTCACAAATGACACGACCTAGCATTCCTTTCATAGATTTCATTATTCCTTTCCATTCAAAAGGATAATCGTTTTCATTCATCAATGATACCGACTTTGCATCAGCATTACACCACCCACTGTGCATGGCATCTTATTGTGAATGGAGGCAGCGTAAGCACATCATGAGTTGTAAGTTTTTGTTAAGACATCCTGTGACGTACATGCTCGTCGTTGTCCATGCAACAACGTCATAAGGGATGGATTTTCATTGAAAAAAAACGATACTATATGCTTGTTGATAGATCCTGCTATTTTAAAATAACACAGCTGAGTATGAATGGCTCAAATGGTGTATCTGGCATTCCCTCGTATCATTAGACTGATTCGAAAAAAAAACGAACGTTTTAATGTTAAGCGTGATCAAGTTCATTTTCATTGAGCGTCATCAAGCTTCTCATCTCATAGGATTATCAACGTCATTAGGATATACTCAGTCCTATTCTGTAGGTCATGTCATCCAAATCAACGGGATGTCAGTGAGATGTTAATCCAATGAGGCGTATTAGTGCTTTGGGTATCTGGACGAGAGTAGGTAGCTTTTGGTTTTGAGTAGCTATTGAAATAAAAATGAATTGATTGTGATTGTCGTGTTACGTAATGCCCTAGTATGAGAAGACGTAGGTATGCTTTAAGTAGTAAAAGAATTTTGGATGGACTTGGCACTGTCGACAGCATCACAATGTCGTATATTAGAACTCATACAACCCCTCACATTTTTATCTTTACCTTTGGATGGTATTGAAGGGCGTCTTTCTCAGTCCTAGTTATGTTGGACGAATACCTTACCATCGTTTACCTGGACATAATCGACAGACGAATTATAGAGATGGTGGTCGATGAACCATTAAAATGCCATCGACAGTGCTACTGACACCGGAATACCTGACCCCGAGTCCTAAGGGTAATGAAATTGAACATGTCCACCAAGTTGGGGGTTGCTTCGTCAGGATATCTTCCTTACCTCGTAAAAAAAAGTCCGATTTTTTGAGAGACACTAGCCTTGGATAATACCTAAATCCCCTCAAATAGCAAATCGACCCGAAACTTCAATGGACTCTGACTTTAGGGTATGGGCTCTGATTTGCGGATATGGACTCTGACTTGCGGGTATGTACCTAGAACGTGCGCACATTGTACACTCCAGGTACTACTCAAAAACTTGAACCTGTTCTCGAGCAGTACAAGGCAGAGATAATCTATGGCAACATCATTAAAAAAAGTAGCCCAAATCCACCTAGGAATACCAACTACCCCCGAGAAGATAACTGTGGCATGATAGTGCTTACAAATACCGGAAAAGGTGACAGAAGATGGAGGAGTACCGAGCCGAAAGAAGGGAGGAGAAGAAAATTCTTCGTAGAAAGAAAAACAGGCACATGTCATTTCCCACCTCAAGGAAATCAAAAATTCGAGTGACAGGAACAACATGCGGCAGTTCTATAAGAAGACCAATCTACTGACAGCTAACTATAAAGCCAGAATGCATGCTCCTCGAAATAGTGAATGAATCCATTCACGGATGTGCAGGGAATTGTATTTAGATGTGTTTAAGCAGCACTTCCAAGAGTTGATGAATGAACATAATGATAAGGCAAGGGTGATAAGGCAAGAAAAGCGTCCACCACCAGTCACCTAAGAAGAAATACCCTCTCTTCATTTAGAAGGCATTGGAGCTTCTTTTCTATAAGATCCTCTCCAAGGCACTCCAACACATTAATCGGCACGTACCAGTATGTCTTCCGGCCCGGCAGATCTACTATAGACCAAATCTTTACACTTAGACAAATTCTGGAAAAGACTAACGAATTTCAACTCGAGACTCACCACCTCTCCATCGACTTCAAAGCTGCGTATGAAAGCATTCATCATCTGATGCTCTACATGGCTGATTTCGGAGTCCATAGTCGCGTAAAGCTGAAGAACAAGCGATACAGCATACAGTTTGGAAGTAACTATTCTGAACTTTTCCAAACATCCACAAGATTTTGGGCAAGGAGATGGGCTATCATGTGACTTCTTTAATCTTGTACTTGAGCAGATAGTCCTTAGGATGGGTATTAACCTGGAAGGTACTATCTTTAACAAATTCACTTAACTCAACTCAATACGCAGGCGCGCCGTTTTATAGACTTTGACGGAAATCGGTGAACCATTTCATCTTGAAGTGAATGTGGACAAGACATAAGCCCATCACCTTAAACTAAATGTCGATATTAATAGGTACAACTTCGAGGTTGTTAAGGAGTTCGTCTATGGCACCCTAGTTGACATTCGACGAAGGCTCACCCTACGTAATCGGTGCTTCTTTGGTTTGGCAAATCAAATGGTGTCAAAGCTCCTTACTCTGACTCTAGTCTCTATAAGGAGATCAAGTGTTAGACGATAAGCGATATTGGAGTCTTTTGAACGAAAAATTTTTCATCGAATATCTTGCCCTGTTTCCGAGAATGACGAATGGAGTAGAAGATTCAACCTCGAACTCTACGCGCTGTACCAATCTGTGGATTTAGTACCAGAAGTCAAAATAAGATAACTAGATTGGCTCGGTGATAATGAATGAACGGACAGGAATTCAGCAACTAATAGGATCTTCGAGTCCAAGCCCCCAGTTTCGAGACGACAAGGAAGATCTCAGCTTCGGTTCAAAGACCAACTGATTTCCGATGCCAAGTCACACGTCTAGGACACCTTGGACAAACGAGGATGGAAGGCTACAACGCAACTGTTTCTGGCTATGTCAACTATTTCATTCTTTGACCTTGCGACTTCTTTTCCGATAGCTTATGTAGACGGGAACAAGGACATGGAGCTAAGACAACTCCAAATATGATTCAAGCCTACATTTCTACAACGAAAACCTTGCTCTAAACTAGGAGAATGATGGTAAGTCCCTTAGACAAGTAACACTCTCGACAAACTACAGTAAAAGTCAAGATTTTGCTTAACCCCGATCCCAAAGATAATCTGATAGCGCTAGCTTTGGCGATTGAATTTTAGTTTATTCAGCTCGGCCTTAACTACAAATAGATCAAGCAGTCGATGAGAGCAGGTGCACTAAATATTCTTCTAAATACAAACACACACCGAAACTAACCCCATAAACAATAAATCAAAAAGAAAATTTTATTTTCACGGATGAGCTCAGTCTCCCCGCACATCTGGTACGAATTCCGAATAACGGTCAGCGTTCCGGTCTCAGATAAATCTGGCAGTTGGTCGTTTCACCACCAGCCGACGATAATCCGCTAAACGCCTATCAACGCCTCTAACCTCATTAACCCACCACCACCATCGCCACCATCATTGAAATGCGTTTTTCTAAAATATTTTCTCGAATAATAATCATTTTGCCGAGAGCCCCTGCTCCCAAAATGACTGCCTCCCCCAGCGTCATCGGTCGGTTCAGCTCCTAATTGCACACCACACATGCATGCAAGCGCTCCCCTCAAACACCCGCACCCCAACAAAACGGCCACGTTCATTCACCAGAAGACCCACAAACGATTCATTCAAAAAAATGTATCTAGATACAAAAAATAGCATCCACGGCTGCTGTGCACTGTGAGCTGCAAATTTACGCAATAAATAAAAAAAAAAATAAATCTTTCTATTTGTTGTCATTGTGGTGGGGTTGCTTGGTTCCTTGGCCAGTGCAGCGCGCCGATAGTACGACCGAGAGATCACTTGCCAACTAGCAGGCGACAAGCCGCGGGGAGCAGGAAGAACAGCAGCACCAAGTGCTTAGGAATATTATTCGCGATTGAGATACGCGCATCAGTTCAACTGAATTGAGCCGATGCCAGCCGAGGCCAAATTGGCCCCAGACATCTGGTCCAACAATACGATGCAGCAAAAGATGTGCAAAAACAACAAAAGCTGGTGGCAAACCCACCAAAATATTCCGTGGAATGTGTGTGCATTTTAGAACGCAGCGGAGCGCATACACTGTCGCGACAGTCTAGCGATGCCTTATGTCACCAAATTCTATGTACGAACGCCTATTTTAGATGTCCCATCGTCTGAGGCGGGTTTGGAGAGATGGGGCGAAATGCTTTGAGGAATGGATTTAGAAAATTTAGTTTTTTTTTTTTCTCGAAACACTAAAAGAAGTATTCCGGATTCTTTGGCAAATGATTTGAAAGGCAACCAGAGAACTTGTCAATTTGGTACCAAATTTAGGACAGTTCTTGAGAATTTAATTAAGTACGCATAGTTGTGTGACTTTGGTTGTGAAGATAACTTCACAGATGTGGTTCTTTTTATAATTCACTTTGATTGGTTTAGATTGTACTAGGAAGTGCACTGTTTATGGGAAGGAAATTGAAGGTGATCGATGTTTGAAACTTTGCTAAACTTACACCAAGGTTCTGAACCGTTTTTTTTTGACATTTCTTCGGACTATGACAATCCTTCGAAATAATTCTTACATAATGACTACATAGGTGATGAGAATATTGGCCTTGACATGTAAAGCTTGTTTTGATATTGTTCGAGATCTGTAACGTATTACAGATCTCGATATTGTAGCAATTTGTTGCCCTTACAGGAGTGAATCCTGGGGCTTCGTGACATTTTTAAAGAATATGTTGAACTCATTTTTCTTCTGATCTCTAGGGAGAGATCTTTTATAAGCTTAAGACCACCAGCTCACCGGTATGGCTCACGATTAAATCTGTTTTGTGTTAAAATCGTCAGCAATCTAGAAATTTGTCGAAGCGGTTTTTGTTTAAAGTGCTCCTTAGCAGCAATCCTGAAATTAATCGCAATTTTTTCTGTTTATTGATGAAGCAACAATGTGATCCCAGATTTGGTAAATTTGTTTCCGGTTGCAAGAGAAAATGCCTTCGGAGACGCCTTCAGGACGCGTTCGTCCAGGAATGGCTCTTGAGAAAAGGAGAACTTAAAGGAATCCTGAAATCCTTCAGTTGGGCGAAGCAATTCAAAAACAAAAGGGGCATGCAAACCGAGAAGGAAGTTCGCTTAATGGAGAACAAGAAAAGTCAACTTGAGATGAGTATTTCTATTGTACAGAGAGGTAAGCTGCTCGAAAAAGCAAAGCTGTGGAGAAGTGCCAATTCGATATAAATTCTATATGGAAAGGAGACAACTCGATACAGAAGAGCCCTCTGCCAGCACAAATTGAGAGACAATAGTCAGCCCAAAGCAGGAGGGCTGTCTTCCAAAGAACGTCCTCTTATTGATAATGCATCGTAGAGACCCAAATCACAAGATGATCAAAAATCCCAACAAATGGTAGAAACCATGTCCAGTGTCCCAAACTTTTTAATGAAGCTGTGAAGGAACATCTTACCTTTTAGAGATTTTCAACCAGAGTACCGAAAAATGTAAGATCAGTACGAAGAAATGATTGATTGATAAAGAAGACTTCATCAACGGACATTCGCATGTACTGTCTGAATAGTTCAACGAGATTGTCACCATTTCCGTGGAGCTACAGCAAGGCTTTGATGTACTCTACCCGTGGCTTCGCTCGATACCAAGTTATTGCTACCAACTTTCATTTCAAATCTTCTGGACTCGATGGTAGTTGTTCAGTGGAGCTTTAGAGAGGCTGTGAAGTACTCTACCCGTTGCTTCGATCGATACTAAGTGATTGCCACCGATTGAGACTGAGATTGCCGCTAACCTTCATATCAAATCTTTGTAGTATTTCAGTGGAGCAATAGGAAGGCTTTGAGGTACTCTACCCGTGGCTTCAGTCGATACTAAGTGCCTGCCTCAATCTACGCTACATTCCAGACTCCTGAAGGGAAGTTAAAGCAGTTTTTACTCCGAAATCTGGAAATGCGTCTCACTTTATCAATCTTTCCCCTTTGTTTCTAAACACCCTGGAAAGACTAGTTGAAGTTTATATGCGTATAGAGCTGAATAAGAATCTTTTACCGGATTCTCAGCATCCCTATCGTTAAGGTAAATTTGTTGATACCGTCATCCATTCACTCGGAAGATCTATTGAAAGCTCGTTTGATAATAAGGATTTCCGAATGGTGTCGTTTCTAGATATTTACTGTGTTTTCAACCCTGTCAAGACTAAAGTTATAACGACTATACTACATTTTGACTGACAGGATCATCCACGTAAAGATAGGAATTTGCTC
Organism: Xylota sylvarum; assembly: GCA_905220385.1. Classification (NCBI taxonomy): domain Eukaryota; kingdom Metazoa; phylum Arthropoda; class Insecta; order Diptera; family Syrphidae; genus Xylota; species Xylota sylvarum. The sequence continues at coordinate 52,463,837 of LR999960.1, read as the reverse complement.
AATAAGTAGGTCTGGGTGTAGAGGAACCCCATTTACATATATGGCTAATAGAACATGTAGCGAATGAGGTATGTACCATCCTAGAGAGGAAATATTTGAAAGTTAAAGCCTATGTGGACGACATAGCAATAGCTACTTCCTAACTATAAAAGGTCTTAGGGGATCAATATAGTATCAAATATAGTTGGTATCGGGATCACCACCCATCGAAATCGCTAATTTTTACAAAGAAATCTTCCATTACTTCACTAAGTTGACCAAACCAAATACGGGAGCAAGAATCTTTTCCAATTCGTCTTCCAGACCACTATAGTTTGTTCCTAGCAGAGATCATGGGACTTCGAGAAGAAGCAGTCTGGCTATCTATGAATACTATAGAGAGTCTAGCTAATGTAATATACATTAAAAGTAAGGCGGCAATGAAAGGACCAGGTTCATCCTGAACTGCAAAGCCATCTTAGTAAATAGCTAATTAATAAAAGCCTTGGAATCGCTAACTATGTATAAGATCCAAGTTGGTTAAGCAATGGCTCCTATCTCCACAAAAAAGATCTCTGACAGAAGCGAACTTTATCGATGCTGGTTCCTAGGTCATAAGGATATTGCAGGCAACTGCAAAGTGGATGTGTTGCCAAAAGAGAATGCCAGTCAGGAAATCGTTGAATATAGAGTGGCTCCCTCTTTTAATGCAATTAAATTTCGTCTGAACACTGAAGCGACAGAGAGTACAAAGTGTAGATGGAGTAACATCAAAACACTTGTATCTCGTCTAGGCAGATTTGGCTGGACTTGAATAAAGGTATACGAGTATACCTAAAGATAATAAACAGATTAATTTCAAAGGGTAAAAAGAAAATAAGATCCAATATGTAAAAAAATATAAATTGACTATTCGATGGTCCCATTTGTGAAAATAGTGTTTGGAGGTGAGACGATTCAATATCCGAATGGTATCCGTCTGTTTCCAGTAATTCTCATTATTTAAATTTCCCATAATTATAACATTTATCTATTGGATTGTGCACATTCTTAGCGAAGACAACACTCTTTCCTCAATGTTGTATTAAAATCGTAGGCAACAACCAAAAACTTAACTAAACTTTAAGGTTCAAACATGAGATCAACGAGAAAAAGAGATGACTGCAAAAATAAATATTTCAGATAGGGTACATGTCCTGTAAATTGATGAAACATTTTTTTCTTTTTGAGTAACTTATTGAGTCAAATTTATGATTTTCAATTTCCAATGAAATAAATTGCTAATAAATCTATCAACTATCGCATCTATCGCATCAACTGCGATTGTTAACTGATAAACCCACCACCATATGTCTAGAAACTAATCGTATGGATCTAGCAAGGTATTGCCTCTTTGGAATCATTGCAATTCAAAACAGATATGTTAGAGCAATGCCACTACAGTGATACCTACTACAGTAGCCTACAAAACAAGAAAAATCAATCACGTGCGCACTATCACCGGTAATACAATCGATCTAAGGACCTGAATTGAATTATTCTCAGAAAAAGCACTGCACATGAAAACGCTTCTATTTTACTTTTTCTTGTGGGGAAATCCTTGTGAGATCAACGCGCACTGATTTACAGACCAGCACTGGTTGTGAGGATACAAGGACTTTTAACGCACACACAAGGGGTATTATTTTTTTCAGAGACGAATACCACTTATGTACTTCAAAAAAAGCACAAGGAGCAACAGAACTAGAGATAAAAAGAAAACGTTTCCAACCGTGAGTGATATAACAAAATGGATGCTACAACGCGAAGGAATAAATAAAAGATTTCATGATTCGAACAACATGACTCAGGGCAGTGGATTAGATTGGCGATGATCACGGTCTTGGACAGGATAACTTTAGTTGTTCGAGACAGTGGTGAGTTACTGAATTGCCTTCTTAGTCTAAAGAAGCAGTAATTGGTAAGAGTTATTTTTCGTTCGATCTTAGCGCGGGTATCAATGGTCAAATTTATAGCAAAGCCAATATAGAAAAGTTCCCAAAGTTATAGTTATCGTCTGCGACGTTCTGTCTAAATCATCGATTGTGTAGCCCTTCTTGTCCGTTACACCCATTTTGGCAGCTTTCGTTTCGTTACTATTGAAAACATCGTTGACAGCCCGGTAAATCTGCCAATTATGCCAATATCATCGGCATATGCTAGTAGTTGCACAGACTTTTCAAAGATTGTGGCTCCAGTCGGCTATGAGTTCCGCACAATATTTGCAAGTATCATGTTAAAGAAGTCGCATGACAGCTCGGACAGAATCCCAAAAACCAAAAACCTAAAATCCCGAAAATGAAACTGAAAATTTTCGTATGGTTTTAAAGAAACTTTGCACATACCCATCCTATAACAGTGACTCCAAGCAGGGGGTTGCAGGGGCAGCACGCCCTCCATACATATTCCATTGTTTATACACAAATCGAATTGTGGACTTATGACCTGTAAACTTATGACCCAGAAAAGGATTAGACACTTTGTTTGTTACGTTGTTATATTGTTATATTTCGTACCTAACCCAATTTTTCGGGATTTTGGATTTTTGGGATTGTGACCCCAACCCCGTACCATGTTGCATAAATCCAGTTTTTACATCAAATGCCTCGGTGAGGTCGTTATCGACGGATATCGATGGAAGTGGCAGCGTTCTTCTTCGTCATTTTGCACAAACGAACGAACCCAAAACTAGACATGAGTCTGTATAGCTTTCTCTGTTTCTATAAATGCTGTCATATGCGGTCTTGTAATCGATAGAAGATGTTAGGTATCGATTTGGACTTCTGTGTTTAATCCAGGATCTGTAAATATGATAGATAAGCTCTTGTACGTAATGTTGAGAACACTGATATCTATTTAATTGGTGCAGTACAGGTGGTCTCCTTTCTTGTGGATCAGCGAAGCGATGCTGATATTCCATTTATCTGTCCAGGCAAATCTTAGAAATGATTTCATCGTTTCTAGCTACTTGAATAGCTCAGCTGATATGCCGTCAGGTTCGACAGCCTTGTTGGATTCAAACTTGGATATTGGATACGGCTTCGGGGAAGATTATTGGGATCTCTTGCGATGCCAGCTTTTAGACGTTATATCTTCTCACAGGGAGACCTACCAAATGTCCAAAACCAAGATTCCCAAACTAACAAATCTACAACTTTTTAAAAACCCTCAAATCCAAAGTACCCATGTTATCCCCACGATCTTTAAGGAGCAGGGAAAGTAATTTCTCTCATAGGCTCGAATTATAGAGGATTTTCTCTTTTGGGTTTTTCTGTTTGGGGATTTTGGTTTATGGATTTTGATGAGTGTATTATGGTTTGGGGATTTTGCGTCTGGCAATTGTGAAATTATTTTGGTGCTTGGGATATCCGCATTCGTACCTTGACAGCAACAAGACAATGATATGTGTCAATATTGGCTGCTCGGAAAGTTCGGACATCCAGACTACTAAAAAAATGCAGTTAGGCCCAGATTCCTGTCAGGACCTTAAAAAATATTAAGTTCAAGGACACTATGTCAATATCTGAAACTTTTACTTTCAAGTGTTTAATATAATCTATGCTCCGCTCAATATTTTTGTACCTAGCTATCACAGATATCTGCTTTAACTAGGTTAATTTACTTGCCTCAACCCTCTGCTAATCATTCGTATCAGTGTCGTCAGAAAAAAATCCTTTTTTCGTTTTCCCTTCTGTTATGTTAAGAAAATCCTTCATCACATTATAAAGCTGACAGTATTTCCAATCTTCCACAAATAATGAAATTAATTTATGTAAAATCAAAGAATATTCCCTCATTGAATGCATTATCGTCGTTAAGATCTTCCATAAGCATCCTTCACAACGTTCATTATATGGTATGTACTCCTGTCAATAGCATCAACAAGTAGACGTTGTCTACGAAGAGGTTCAATGATGGATTTTATCGACAAAGCAGAATGTCGAACAAATTGTGTTTTAATTATGCTCCTGCAATGACTTTTAGTCGTCCTTATGCAAAAAAAAAAAAATTAAAACCAATCGCAATCTATTTGATATTTAGAGCCTTTGCTATTAATCGCTTCCATTTGGCAGTAATGAAGTCATTCACTTTGAAGGATAAACTTACTTTTTTTTTTCTCATTGCAAAATAATGATGCCAGGACTCCTTTCATTATCCTACATGACATGTTTTAGTCTAATCCCAATGCAACAGTGCACTTAGCAAATGATTCAACAAAGTATATTCCTGCGCTCAACGATGGTCAATTACCGTCATCATCTATTCCCATAATCTCCTCGCCACTCCAACTAATTAACACGTCGCTATTGACAAATTGACAATCTCTAAAAGCCATTTGCGCAAATCATAGAAGGATACTCAACCAAGTCAAATTCATGCATAATTGGAACAAAGACCATCCGCAAAAAATAGTCGACAATCAGCAAAGTAAAAACAAAAAAAAAAAAAAAAACAATAAAAAAGGATTCTCTCGTTTGCGTTTGCAAGGGAAACTTCGCCGACCTCTAGTCCACTCATTAAGGATGCTGCTACACATATTTTTTTTTTGTTGAATGAGTTTCGTCTGGCATTTATACAATGAAGCTATAGATACATAAAATAGGAACAAAAAAAAGAAACACCTTTTCATGATAGGATTACGGAGAAAGTTTACCGCCACTGTGACAATGCGGTTAGTCCAGTGAAGAATTCTAATGGGCAACTTTGTTTGCAGTTAATGGGCGCGGTACTACTTGCAGTATTAAGGACACTAGTGAACTGAATTAGAATTTAATATTTAATAGTTTTACTTTCAGTGTAAGAACAAATGAATGCTAATACATTCCACAACCTTGGCTGTGGATGTACCTATACAAGATGTTGGTATTTTTGTGGGGATTTTAAAAACGAAAGCATTCTGATGGTGTGTTGAAGCTCAAAACCAAATTGAGTGCTCAAGTTGGTTGGTTTGAAGTGAGTCAAAATGGATTTACTTGTACCAGAAATAGATCCTTTTACTTTTGAGTATAGACGCTGCTGAGATAATTGCAAAATCTAGCTTAGAGTTCCTGACGTTGTTCTTCAAATTCATCATCACTTCTCTGATCAGGTCTAGAACCTACCTATAATCCATTGGCTTTTTGCTATTGGTCCTTTTTTGGCAGGAAACGTTGCCAATTTACATTGTATAAAGCAAAAGAACTTCGTTGTTTCTCGCGATGGTTTACTCAATGGATACTATGATGGTCCTGTCTCTTCCCATACCATTGCTGCGATTGCCTACCTTCGTTAGTGGACTGGACTACCTTCACTAAAGAGGATTTTTAAATAGGCCAGTCTTTTCCTATCTTTGTAGATTTTACATCCTCTTTCCTGTTTTTCTGTTATTAATATCGTTAGGACGCTTTTGCCAACTTTGCGTTAAATTTGTGTTCCAATCAGAGGAAACGGATACATTCAGTGAGATGTGCATTCAGGTGCTAATCAAAAGCGCCGGGGTCTGTAGTACCTTTCTAAGATCTCCATTTAATTGCCTTATTCTTCCACATAACAAACGTTTTTGTCAGCAGTCTGCCAATCTAAAGAAGTTTACAGCTCCATACTTAGCTTCTAAGCGTGAAGAACCGCAAAAATAAGGATTCAAATCTGAACTATTTACCTTGAATATGATCTTTATTCCAACTTACATGGGTAAAAACCTGACTAGATACTACTCTTAAAGAAAGCCAAAAATATCTCTCTACATTAAAGAATTGACAAAGGATGTCTTTCCCTATCTCAGGGTCACCCTAACAGATCCAGAGGTGATGACTGCTACTATAAGTCAATCTAACTAAAATATTTGTTCGCCGTTTTACTACTTACTTACTAAGGTGTTGCTAGAAACCGGGCTGGACCTGGTCCTCAACCAAGAAGCCTCCCCAGCCAGCCCGATCTTCAGGCAGCTAGCTGAAGTTTGACATACCAAGTTGGTTGAGTCCCTTTCCACTTGAGCGCGCCACTTTAGGTGAGGGCTTCCTTTTCCTCTTCCAAACATCGTCCGTTTTGGGTGGATTCGAAGTCTCTTCGGGCCGGAGCATTTTTGTCCATTTTCTCTACATGACCCAACCATCTTAATCGTTGTATTCGAACTCTTCTGACTAGGTGGATGTCACTAGCAGTACAGCTGATGATTGTATCTTCTTCGCCACTCTCCGTCTATGCAGACGGGACCAAAAATCACCCAAAATATTTTTCTCTCATAACAACCGAGAGCGGCCTCATCCATTCTTGACATATACCATGCCTCTGCGCCATAGAGCAGGACTGGGTTGATCAGGCTCTTATATAGAGTTACTCTAGTTGTACGAGAGAGGGCTTAGCTACACAATTGCCTTCGTAGCCCAAAGACACATCGATTAGCAAGAGTTTGTCTTCGTTTGATCTCAGCACTGGTGTCATTGTCTGAATTTATACCGGATCGTAGGTAAAGAAAGTCCTTAACTATAAGTTAGTTATCAGTTCTTTCTTTTGTATTAGGCAAATAATGCTGAGGTTCCATTCAACGGGCATACTTTCGTCTGACTATATTTTCAAAATGAGTTGGTGCATGCTCCTTATCAAGTCATCCCTTGCTGCTTTGAATAGCTCTGCAGTCAGGCAATCAGTCCCAGCAGCTTTATTGGATTTCAGCTTAGATATCGCAATCTGACCATCATCCAGTTCAGGTGGACGGAAATGTTGGTTATCATTTTCTAGATTGCATGGTTCGTTCTGCCTGACAGAGGAATTTTGGTCATCGAGGCGGTTATGCTGCCTGCAGAAGTAATCTTTCCATATTCTCAACATCGACTACGATTCTACTACTAGGTTTCTTTGTTCGTTCCTCCAGGCTTTGTTATTCTTTTCCTTATTCTTTAAATTAATAAGTAGTGGGACTAGATCTAAAACCTAGTGAATAACACAAGATAAATCCCATTTCGATCTCAGTTCCCGTCTATTTTACTAATCCTACCACCATTTTTGAGTTTTTGATTCAAAATGACAAAATTCACCTATTACTCCGAAAGCTCTACACAAACCCCATACCCACCACTTGTGGAACCCATTGTGCAAACTTACGACCAGTGCAAAATTCATCGGGCGAATTCAACTTCGGAGAAATTTCTCCGAAAGCTTTTTCCCCACTCAGCTGTTTTGGTTCAGCCTGTGTTGTGTTATATCTTATATTTCTCATCTAAGGACATCATTATTATTATTATTGCTGTGCATTCACTCATTCCTGTGGTTAGTGTTCGACATTTACACATACCCGCACTGTTTACCACAAACACGAACTCATTCCCAAACAGGAAATGTATTTTTCCTCCTTTTTTTTGCGTGGCGGTTCGATATCCTTTGGCGGTTTTTATTCGGTTATTTTGGTTGCAGAAGCCAACATATTTCTGTTTTTATTTGTTTTCCCCTTCTTTTATTTTTATCCTTATTATTGGCCCACTGTCCGGATGAAATACGTGGCAGCCAGTTAGCCCTTAGCGTTGTAATGAGAGTGCTTACGTTTCGAGACCGTGACACTCCTCTGGGTACAACTGTCTCATAGGTAAATAGGTAAAATTAAATGGCCAGACATAAAGTTTTTCGACTAACAGTTCATCTATCGGGCACAAGGACGTACTTCAGCATCGTTAGAGAAGAGTTTAGAATGGTAATTCGGAGGCAAAAAGAAGATTATTTATGTCAGATGTGATAAAAATTTGTGTTGATTAGATTCATTATGGCATTTGATGACCTTTAAGGGCCAGATTTAAGGATGACATGAAAGGATGCAAGGGAAGCCACCACGCACAGATCTTGATCAAAGGGAGAGAACAAAGAAACTGACAGAGCACCGAAGGAGTGTGCTAATTCTTTGACAAAGGAAATTAATTTGTATGCACACATTAAAAGGCAGACAATGTCTGAAGTGTTAAGGTTCCTTTGTGTTAATCTGTTGAAATGAGATTGAAGTTTTATATTAAGTAGGAACGTGTGCGTAATATATACTTAAGTGCAAGGTAGAATAACTTAGGTACCTAGACTTATTATCCATTCATTTGGTTAATGCTGGGTTTACTTTATGGTTCTGATTGGAAAATAATGGCTATTAGTCCTTTGATCAATTAAAGAAAACTCGCCAGGAAGCACGTATGTAGGTAAAGTTTAATTCTATTGACATTGATATTCATAATCGCTACATTGGATATGAAAGTATAGTCTGAAGACATGTGTATCAATATAGTCACCGCTGAGGTCATCGAACTCTGCAATCAATTTGAAAACAAAAGAAAAGCCACGATCTCAACATAATTCTTAACAGAGTCCTTTAAACGGCAAATAAGGTACGACTATCATGGACTACTGTATTCCACAAGGCTGTGTGTTGAAACCACTTTTTTTTATTTAATAATGTACTCACCTCGTATTGTACCTTTATACTGTTATAGGATTAACAGCGAGAGATAGATTTTTACTTAGGTTTAAGAGAATGGGCTCTAGTTAATGCAATTTTTAGGAAATAGGCGATATAGTTTGGAAACAGTTCTAAACTCAGGTACTCAGGTTGGTATCCAAGTGAACTAGTCAGCGAGAACTCGTAGCAAATATTTGCGTTCGATTAAATTTAATTTGATCATTTTGATGAAGATAAGCTGCAAAACCAAAAAATAAAGTGTTGTCCTACGATAATGGCATTCCGACATCCTACTTTAAAATTCTAGTCACCATATGGTGTGAACATCTGGGGCAGTTCCGCAACATAATTTTAGTCAAGTACCAGTGTCGATTATATCTTGGAAAATGCTGACTAATTTTATGTTTGGACTAATTTTTCCATAAATAACAGAATTAACTTCCCTCTGAGACTATGTTGGACCTAGGGATCACGACAAAACTGATCTAGTACTTCTATGAATTTTGCCAAATATTTACCAGGTTCCGCTGCATGCGGTTTGTTCAATTTGAGGCTCGAGGAGATGATACTTAGGACTTGCTACTACGGTTTGGTCGCACACCAGCGTCTTCGAAATTGACTGATTTGATTGAGATTGGTGTGAGGTTTAGGGACTTAATTTTAGAGCTCCAGGGTACTTAAAAGCTATTCGTATATTTAAAAAGCAATGGTCAAAGCTGACTTGGTTACAGAAAGGGTGTATCTCTCGGGAACTTGACTAAATCATTCCAAGTTAATGAAGTCGCTCTTATGGTCCGTTTTTGTGATTGACTTCGACGAAGGGGCGTATTATTTTAAGGTAGTAAATGGTTAAATACTTTGACATCTATGGTGATTCAAAGACATGAAAAACTGTATTTGCTGTTGAGCTTGTTGAAGCCAGGCTTTGACCTATTTTTTTTGGTTTGGCATTGAGAATCATTCAGATAATAGTGTGCCTTCTGAGGAGGCATGCCATGAGATTAGTATTAGAGGAAGTTGGATCTGTGAACCAAATTATTGAAATATAAAAGTTTTGTAAATGCTTGAAAAAAATGATTTAGGTTTAGGTTTGTTAAGGTAATCGTTATCTAGGGACCGCGGTGGACCCACTATGGTGCCTATTGTCTTTTGAAATACTCATAACTCTACCTAACTACCTACCTACCTACATATCTACTTACCTACCTAGCTAAATCTTTGGTTGATTGAATCTAGCTGCTAACAGGCTAAAGCTTACGACTTCTACTACTCGATTAAACCTTGCAAATGTTCGAATCTATGCATCTTTTATTCGAAAGAAGATGAGTATTCACAATTCTATACCAAAGGTATAGTGCGTTTTTACTGATGACCATGGTGAGTTTGCGTTCTCTTCCCAAATAGTAAAGCTTCATGGAAGCATTTGACGGGATATGTTGATTGATATTCACGATCATTGAGACTCTGCGGCGATAAATGCTTAATTCATATTACCATGAGTCTCCAAGTCTCGGCAAATGTTACTTCAAAAATGGCTTCGTCTGTTCGAGGTTGCATTGGTTACTGAAGCATTAAGTCTGCCTTCAACCTTGAAATATACCTCTTATTACTTCACGATTCTTTTTTTCGAATAATTTCTTAAGAAAGGAACTGGACATGGCTGGTACAAGCTCTATGCACTATATGTAAAACCAGCTTTCGGTTTATTTGCAATCTGGCATCCTGTGTCAGAATTTAACGAATTTTCAGACAAAGACTTGGCGAACACTGACCCCAAAGGTTCGGTGAAGTAGATTAGAAACATTGCGCCTAGAGATTGCGCTGGATAGTAAACCATTGTAAATCAGAGAGTATGGGTCAGAGTCAAGAGCTAGACAAAGTAAACGTAGAGATACAGTTGACGCTATTATCTTTCTAGACAGCTACCTTGAAGCTTACGTTTATCCAATTACATCTTACAAATGAGTTGTTCCATTCTTCCGAGCAGATATTTTCATCAGTCTTAATGTTCCATCCAACAGAGATCGTTTTGACTGACACAGTCAGTAGAATGGGACGTTCAAATGCCGAATTGTGTGAAAATAGTCTGACCGACAAATTTGTTGTAAAATCTGCACGTTTTGTCAGTTTCTTACTGAAAACAGCATTCGCCTAAATCAATGATAACTACCTATACCACTTGCAATATTAGTCACATGCCATACTTCCATTCAACCTTGTCTGAACTAAAAAAGTAAAACAAATTTTCTAATCCTTGACCTAAAATATAACCATCGACTTTCTATATCCTTTCTAGTGCCATTAAACTCTTTTTTATTCAATAAAATAAGTTTTCTTTCAACTTAAAACCCAGTTGGCAACTTATTTCCATAACTTGTTGAGATATGGAGCCTCACTATGGAGTGAAAAGAGAGAAAGAACAAAAATTCTCTCTGACATCTTGAGAAAGTTTAAAAATTAATTTAAATAATAAAAAAAAAAAAAAAAATATTAAATTGTTCCCTTAAATGCATTAGAGCCAACTACCTACCTACTCGTACCTATTTGCAATTTAACATTCAATTTGCTTGAGGACTTCATTCAAATGCTTCACAACTGTGTCTACATAGAAGTGTAGCTGCTGCTATCCTTCCTCGACAGGCGTTGCACACAGGAGCCGAATGCATAGAGAGTTCTCTGTTCTATAATGACTCAAGTCAAATGAATTTCTAAACGATTAGCACATTTGGAATATTATTTCATGTACAAAGCAGGAAAAGGAAATCTGCGGAATTTAAAAGACGATGCAGCCATGTGCACCTTTCTAAACTTTTGGTATAGGTATAGATACAGAGGAACATTGTTGTGGGTGGATTTCTCTGTGTGGGGTTTCAGAGCGTATTATTTTGAGGCAATTTGCTGGTGGTACGCGTAAGTGGCTTTTTAGTTTCACTTAAATTATCATAAAGGAAATAAAACGGTTTTAACCGGCGGAAGTACTTTGTGGTTGTACAGGCTGTTGACCCATTAACAGTTAAGGAGTATACTTATAAATTTCTATCAATATACCATCTTGTGGGAATATATTAACTCGAAAGCAGTCTCGAGAAATATGATACCTAAAAAGCAGGTTGGCCAAAATGTGAATTAAGGTTTTGCATGGTTGAGTCAACTTTGTACTTCTACCGTAGGAGTCCAGCAAAGCCCAAAGTATCCATAGAACATGTGTCCTTATACGCTCCATGCTACTAAACAAATTTGAGCCTGTCCTATAGTAGAAAGAATTTCTTTCGACAATGTCAAGAATACAAAAAAGAGAAAAGTGCTACATTTGTTCAAAATGTAGCTGTTCATCATTAGGATGCAGACTATTCGCGGGAAAGCATTTATGGTCGAGGGTCGCTAACATTAAGTCCATTATTTTGGGCAAACCATGTCAAGTCGAAGACATCCAAAGAGCTCTCAGTTTTCTGACAGTGTAAGGGTGCTTTTGGCAAGACATTGGGCTTATCACAGAAAAATGTCCTCTGGATCTTACGGATATGATAAGATCTTTTTCTATCGTTTGGTATCATCGGCGTTGATGATTTTGATGACCTTGTGATTGACTTGTCTTGCCGGTCGGGATTGCGGGAAATGAGATTTCCGATGAAATTGCTAAGCGAGGCTCAGAGGACGATTTCTCAGAACCTGAACTTGCATTAGATCTTCTCGCGTATTTGTTCAGAGCTTCCATTGACGATTGGGTTTCTTACTAACACGTTGTTAGCACAGCTCTCCAGTATGGAGGGAGACTAAACGTGCACTCACGAACGTCTGTAAGAAATCAGCGGAATTCTTGCATTCTTATAGTACTTTTCAGGGCAAAAAATCTTGCAGTTCGTCCCAGTTCGACAGATGTTCGACAGACCAGGCGACGGTTTTTCTGTTGCTCTATTCGATAGCTTGACTCGAGAGTAACTATTGTGGAGATATTAAGACGTGCGTTGATATTTTTAGCGTACAGCTATTTGACCCTGGAAAAAGAAGAAAATCGAAAGTATTTCAACGTCATCACCTGGAACCCGTGTAGGCTCTTCCAACATCTGAGGGAGGTGAGAATATCACACAATCAATATTACTTCTACTATGTCTACTATGTAAATAGTTTAGCGATTGCTTTAGTCCTTGGAATGGAGTATCTGGATGAGTATGTGTTGATAAAACAGAAAGCAGTCGGTCGATTTGATCACAGCTCCACCATAAAATTGAGTTTTGTATACTCTCTCTGTTCAAAATACCAATACAAGTTGATTGTAAATGCCTTGTACAATCTTCAACAGACCTCTCTAAATGTTGAAAATCTTACCTTCACCATCAATATTGATTAAAATAATTCTATTTAAATTGCAAACATATTGTATTTATTTGTAAAAGTGAGAACCATTTTGCAATGTATTCAAACAACACCAAAATCATCGATAAATTAAATATATGTACGTATGTATGTATAATATGTGTATTCACATATCACATTTAGCGAATGCATACAGTATGTCCCATTACCCCCGCAACCTCTTACAAATTAATTGTAAAATTTCTCCCACTTATCGCCTCAATAGATCCCTTTTCTAAGTCATTATCTCGCAGAGATAATTCAGTCAAATTCTTCAGATTTGGAATGCTCTCGATCGACGACAATTTATTCTTGTCCAATGTGATGCTCTGAAACAAAATAAAGTCATTTACTTGATTTAAAAAAAAAAGAAAGACATCCTTAGAACCTACCTTAGCAAATCGAAAAGCAGTCAGCTTAGGAATGCAACGGTTAGAGAGTGAATTTCCAGTCAAATCTATGGCATCAGCTATACTCAAATACTGGTCATAACATATAGATGTTAGGTCTAAATTTTTCAGAGAGATCTCTAATGGGATTTGCGAGGATTGGTCCCACGATTCCAGGCACTTTTCAATGTTCCATTTAGATGCTAGGTCTTCGTAGTATCCCTTGCGAAGGTAGTCGATTTCTTGCAGCTTTTGCAAGTACTCGATCGATTTTTGGTGATACTTTGTGCGGTCAGTGGCTCTCATTAAAAGTGCCGACGTGAGGAGAGTCCCTGAAATAAGAAGCATGTTTTCACAGAGTATTCTATCTTTAAAGAGTTCACTTACACTTGCTATCTGGCTCTAGTTCCAGTAGCTGATTGCATGAATCCAATTGATTATTGAGCTCTTCGATAATTGCAGCACCAAATTCATACTCAAATCTGGGACACTTAATGGCATAGTAACCGTCATGGGATGTTTTTAAAGATAAATTACAGTCCTTCCCGCTGAGTTTACACTTTAGGGTCATACTCGTGCCATTTATGAGTGGAAAATCCCCTTCCACATACCACGTACTATCTGATAAAGTGCCATTGGCTGACTTCCATTCCAAAGACACATTGAGATCTGGTGAGATTTCGACTGAAAAATCACTGGCAGTGACAGGTTTGGTAAAAGCGATCACAGCTAAGTTCTTGTTAATGCGAAAGGCACCAATATCCAATTCAGGGCGGGAATAACCTACGAAGAAAATCATATAAACTCCTGCCATTGATTACTGTGTAAGCCTTACCCAGGAGCCAGCGTTGGTAGAACCACGCACTGCTGTCATTCGGATCAGTAAATGCAGCAGTAAGTACCATTTCGAGTTCTTCTTTTAATTTCTTCTCGGAAATCGGTCGCAAGATATCGGTTTCATGGGGATGTAGAACGGGGAGAAGCTTACTGCGATAGTCCCATGAGGAGTAGTTGGAAAAGTTATTACGTATCTTTTCTGTACAGAAATCTAGTTCCTTGGCGGGTTCAATTCCTGCCTTTGCAACTACGAAACGACGATAGTCCCAAGTGTGAACTATGGACAAAACATTCAAAATGATTAATAAAAGGGATGTAAAGACTAAAGCAGTGTTTACTCACAATTCCTTTCGTCCATCTTCAAGTACTTATTGCACAACGCCACCTCTCTGTCCATGTTCGGTTTCGGGCAATTCTCCAAAATCCAACACCGATGATGCCACGCACCATACGACTTCGGATTAGCTAGCAGACACTGTTCAGCGAAGCTCAGATCTTTATCGAACACCTCTTGTTTAGCGCTAAAAACACCAAAAAATATCGATAATACAATAATACATCGTCTGACTCAATTGCATGACTCACTCTGCCTCCAAGTTCTCACTTATTTTGAGAATACACTCTTTACGGATATTCCAAAGGGTGTAAACATCAGGATTTCTACCAAGGATCTGGCCAGAAATGGTCAACATTTCAGCATCCAGTTCATTGTTTGACCTTTTTGCGAGAATTTTAGTCATCCCAGCTCGGTAGGCCTTCACCTTCAGCTCTTGTTCCTTTTTCTTACGAGCTGCCTCTTCGGCCGAAGTGCGTACTTTTAATCTACCATGCTGAAGAGATGGATCATAATTAAATAAATATAGTAAATATTTCATAAATTCGTGTATTTACCATGTTTTATTAAACTTTTGTTAACTAACTACGAACAGTGAAGTGTATTGGAAATGTAAATTTCCTTGTAATGTCATTTATTAAACGTCAAATGTGACAACTGCAACAGCTGATTTTTGAGCTACTTGTGCGGAGTTTTCTTGAAAATAAGTCTTGCGTTGTAATGTCAGCCATTTTGAAAACAAATGTACGTTAGATATTTAAATATTATAAATTTTGTTATCATAATTTTTGATTTTGTTGCAATGAATATTTTGATAGTATGACGTAAAGATGATGGTTTCGAACTTATTGACTCGATGGAGAATCGGAGAATCGAAGTAGATACGTCAGATTTCTGCTTTTGGGGGGGTCACTCACCTATTAGTATGTATAGTATCTGAAAGTATCTTTGTTTCGTGAGAACTTATTAGCGCACGGTACTTGGTCCCAAATTCGTGAACATTACTTGTTCTTAATCTTGAAATACAGTCTTGTCTACCACATATATGGGATCCCGTACCGGGAAAAACTTAGAATGATCCAATTGAACCTTCACCACAGCAAAGGTGCATCAACAATGTTGACCAAATGTTTTGTGGAGGAGTCGAGTGTGATATTGTCTTGCTGCAGGAGCCTTGGATCTTCAAAAGAAGGATTAGAGGTCTACCTGAAAGTATTACCACTATGCACGAACTGGCGAAATAGTTGTGTACTGGTGAGGCACGGAGTTAAGGCGGTTAAGCTGCCGCAACTTTGTGCCTCTGATCTTGCCGCTGTGCGAGTTGTTGCAGGCAGTTTTTTCATGGCATCTGTATACCAGCCGTATGATTCCCTAGAACCTCACCACCGAAAGAGGTAGAGACTCTGGAAAAATGTCTGCAGGGATAGGAGCGCAGATCTAATGATTGGTTGCGATGCTAATGCACCCAGTACTGTGGAGAAGCACCAACGATAACTTGGTACTCGTGAATGTCGATTTCTTTAGTTTTTCAGTTCCAATATATAATACGTTACCTAGACTAGAAAAGTTTGATCATTTCCAACAGGTTCAGCTCTGATCTCTACTCCTTCTACTGCCTTTCTAGACCTCTGTTGTGTTGCCCCTGCAGCTTAGATTCGAAGAAACTTTGAACTCTCTGATAGTGCTGGCATACACATGTACTTTCGCACTACATCCAACCCAGTTCCAAAGTCTCACAAAGCTTGTTTTAAAATTCAATTCAAGACGGTCTCTGTTCCATAACTCATCATGATTACCTTTAAAAGTTCCAGACCATCAATAACCTACATGATTCTGATTACCATACAGCACAAAGCTTATTTTTACAATTTCACTTTATTGTCAAACAAATGTCCGGACACCCGAGATCCTATCACTCAAGGATTTAATAACTTATTAGCCGCAGTACATTCGGAGTTCTCTAGAATATTTCCACAGCATGACCAATGTCTTCTACCCGGATGTCCAGTATGTCCATGTCCGCAACCATTGTAACCAGGCATTCGTCCATCGCAGAAACATGTTGCCTGCTTTGAACCCTTACTTGAACAAAACGCACAACAGTGATAGATGCCACTATGTGGTCGCACGGTTCTTGCAGCAAATGTGAATGGACTTCCCTGAGAATGAATAGGCATTTAAGTAAAATCGACTACATCTTCAATGTCTGATTGTACCTTAATGTGTTTATCATTTATGGATATTGTTAATACCATGGTGCCCTGAGAGTCTGGTACGAAAGAGATACCATAGCTGCCATCACGGCGGTCACTAACCTATCAAGGGAAACAATATTATAATCACTGGAGGCTGGGTATGCATATATTCTGTTATACTTCAACTGGTAGACATTTTGATGAGTCTTTGAACTTTAGTTGAGCGTTAGGCTTAAGGCCGCCATGGCATAAAGGCATTCCATCGGCATCTCTACTTAATATTACCATTTCAACCTTGCGGTGCACTCGTAATTGGGTGTATCCTACATTGAAATAGAAAAGTAAGTAAATATGAGAGCAAAGTTCTACAGAAAGTCCAAAAGCAACCTTCCGTTTCCAAGGTACATAGGGTGGGCTCTACTGTTTGGGTTGTAATTATGCCGAAAATCGGGATATTTTTCTGATTCTTCGTCGTTGGAGCCCGAACTTCAGGTAAAAAGTGTAGAGTATCCGAAATCTGTTAAAGAGGCTGTTAGCTGGTTACCAAATTTTACTCTGAAATCCTGTTACCCTCGGATCTACAGGAGGCTTAAACTTTTGACAGAACTCGAACCGCTTTAAAAGAATATTTACAAACGATAAAACCTCCACCTCTGTTCCATTGTCAATGAGGTCTTCACTGAATCTTATTGCACTTAGAGCCTCTGCTGATCTTTTCTCTAAAATATATAAGACCTGTCTTAAGTCAGTGGAGGTCAAATTTAACTTTATCCTACCCATATCCAATTGCTGTTCCACAATCATTTGAATTTTAGACTCTCTAGCTCGACCGATTTGCTGAATCAAGGTCCGTCCATGAACTTCTACAGCTTCTGTGTAAGCTGCCATAAATATCTCAACATCAGACTGAACGTTGTCACATTTCTTGTTGATCCGCTTTGCAATCTCATTTAGTCGACTGATGGCATGATGAGCGTAGTCACAAAGCGGTCTTGCCTGATCTGTCGATTCTCTGATGATTTTCGAATAATTCCCAAAGGCTTTAGTGATAGATTCATGTTTATGTCCCTTATGAAGAAGAACTAAACAGTCAGGACAAGCAACCTAATAAAGACCGACAGAAACTTTGGTTAGATGTCGAATTCTAGAAGAAGAAACTTTGCTAACCTGTAAGCAGGAAGTACAAAATGATTTCATTTCGAATCCAGGATGCATGGAACACTTTATAGAGAATTTTGAGTCACTAATGAAGGCTCGTTTAGCGTTACGAGACTTTCGAAGTTCTAAGATATTTTTAATCTTATGACTTGCCGTGTGTCTCTGTCGTTCGTGAGCTTCTTTACAAAATGTACACAGATTGATGGTGCATGTTACACAGTGATAGGTGGCCTATTAAAGAGAATTTACTAAATAAATGTATATGTGTACATCAGGCAAAATCGATCCAACTCACATTAGATTCCTCAAAGCACAAGGTGCACCATACCTTCGAGATGACGTCGTTTCCAATTTTTAGTTTGATTGCTTCAATTTTTCGTAAAAGAACGAAATTTTGTGGTAATTGACGTATGCCACCGATGGGCACCTCTGTTGATTGCTGACATTCCTTACAGATAATGATGCGAGATCGTTGAGGTGGAAGAGATGGCGCTTCGGGTTTTTTACTCTTCAAAGGATTTCATAAAAGATTAGTGATGTACAAGGAAATTAGTAATAATCTTCCGTACATGTTTATCCTTTGTAATCGATTTGGCAATCGATTTTTTGCTACGGAAACTGGTAAACGATGATCGGCTTTCGGGTCGAGTGGAGCCAGAAGATCCATTGCGATATGACATCTCTGGCGAGGACTCCACCGACATAGATTTGAGGCTATAATCCGATTTTGTTGTTGCTGAAAGGATTAATAAATAAAATAGTAAATGAGTTAGTTGTTAGTTAAAACATCAGTGAAAGAGGAACAGTTTCATAGTCAGAATAAGATTATAAGTCTAAGGGATCAACTATAAGAGATGCGGGAAGCAAGTGCAAAGTACAACAAATGTCCTTTGTCTTATTTGAACTTTACATAGACAGGATAATCATTAACAAGGGAAGACTGCAGGCTATCAGCAATTGCAAAAAAGTACGATGTACTTGCAAGTACAGTACAAATCGAAATTTGGTTAGCTGATGCAACTCACTTGGTATCTAAGCCATAGAATCCTAGCCAGTGTCATAAGTATCAAATGCGTTTTGAAAAGCCCATCTTCAGTCAAGATATAGTACAACATTTCGTACAGTATTTCGATATTTTTTTTCATGAGCTAAAGTAGTCCAGTTTCATGAGTTCATCGACCAAGTTAAAAGGATGAAATGAATATATAAAACTGTCCACTAAAACAGCTTGTCGTATTTATGTACATAAAGCGCCTGCATGGATGTAGGTGAACTTTTCCAAGGCCTTGGGCAGCACAATTTTGCGGTTACGTTCCATCGTTTGTTTCATATTTGACTTCATTTTGGCTCACATCCAAATCAGGTGCCGCCTGACTGTAAAATATTGCATAACTCAATGTAAAATCAATTCTTATCAAGGATTTTTCTTTTAAATCCTTGCAATACAATAAAATAATTGTCTGAATCTCTCTACACACTATGAAGTCATTAAAAAAAATGCACAATTAACCAATAAGTAGTAACAACCTGCTGACATCCGTTTCCATTAAAAACAAAACAACGGGAAATACACTATCTGCGCTATCAGATATCAAACCTATTTTTTGAATTAGTTTGCATAAAGCCTTCTAGTTTCACCATCGACGCATAAAAAACCAACCCTTATGGCTGGTGTTGCCTGTTCAATGGGCTCGCAACCTGAAATAGAATCCGATAAGCATCCTTGCAGCTACATAACTCACAAAAGCCTCAGAGCAAGGTACCATGAAATGTGTTTCACTCTTCAATAGACACCCGATTAATAATTTAAACGAATTCCACACATCCTGGCCATTGATTGTTCCTCATCATTCAGCCGCAGAGCACATCATTACAAACCCCTGTCTAAACAAACACAAAACCCGCACCGTCTCCTGTGCCCTACTCATGACTTTTTCCCCGCATAGATGCATCTCAAAGGATATGTACATAGATTTTTTATTTTTTTTTTTGTATTTTTTATGTCACACTCTTGTAGCATGCGCACTTACGCAACAACACTCAGTTTCATTTGATATGTCAAACATTGAATTCACATCGCGTCCGGGTCGCGTTAACAATGTTTTTAAAGAAATATGTGAAAAATCGTAGAAAACTAAAGATACTCCTGCTAGTGACTGTTATCGCGCTTATTGTTGCCACTATTGTCCTGCTGAATACAAGTAACGAAAACCAACACGAGAAAATAATCGATGTCGGTTTCATCGATGCGTTCGATACGAAGCCCGAAGCACAGGAACGTCCATTTATCGTACCAGAAAAGTACAATGAGCACAAAGTGAAAACCCGTCTAATCAAGGACAAAATCAAGTATCTCACTCAGAGTCGGGACAGTGATGCGGAGAATGAGGAGCACACGAAACTCGATACGGTCACGACAAATGTACACATCTTCTATACAGCTCCGGTGGCATGGTACAAGAAGGGCAAACCGCACAAGTTGGTCAAGGAGACTATCGATGAGAATGACACAGTTGTAACGCCACAAAAGGCACCAAAAGTTTTGAATACAGCATTCTACCCTGCTTTGGGGTTGTATAAGCCTACAACGGGTTTGCTGCGAAAACAATTTGAGAATATCAAAAACTCAGGAATCGGTGTAGTCATTCTAACACTAAATCCAAAGCTCAGCGAGGAATTAGTCCACTTGATATTGGACACAGCGCCGTGTTTCAATTTAACGGTGACTTTTGAAGTGGCTCTAGCCAATAATCAGAGTGTGGACTTTTTGAGGAGTCAACTGGAGACAATTCGGAAGTATTCCACTTCCGAAGCCTTTTACAGGGTTCTATCGATTGCGAAGAGCTCTTATGTGCCTTTGATATACGTTAGCAACGCGTACAAGTTGAACGAGGTGGAGAAGGTGTTCTGTGCCAATCAACCGGATAATGTGCGAGATGTACTGGATGCGCTATTTATAGGTCATATAAGGTGAGACATACTCATACATGTTTTTTTTTTTTCTAAGGGGGTTGTATTAAAACGAACCTTGGGGGAGATAATTTAGGCCATGACAACATTTTTATTTTTCAAAGAACTCAGTGGTAGTGCTTCCGCATCAACGGGTTGTTGATTTTGAAATGGAACAGTTGGACCGGATAATTTTAGATAAAGACTTGTACAAACTTATTCGCATCGTATCGCTTCGTATTATGTATCTTGAGTGATGAAATAGTAGTAATAGAGGGGTTAAATCATATGAGTGCTATTTTTAAGCTTAAGTCAATTTAATTTTAAGTACTTTCGACGTCCGAGGTGTCTGACTTGTCGACTCGTACAGTTCCTAAACAATTTATAATTAAGACATAATAATTGTAAAATGACGAAGAGAACACACTCATCCTGGTTTGAGTTTTGAGGTTATATTCAAGATGAAATATTTTTAAAGCAGTAACATCATTAAAATAAATTAATTTGTATTAAAACATTAAAAAATGCTGGATTACGTAAAATTGTTTTAATTTTTTATAAATTACGAAACGATCTCCGTTTCCTAGTAAAATATTATTGAGACACAAAATATTGCATATTAAAAATTTTGTGCCGCCATATTGTGAAACATTTTCATTTTTTATGGTTTTCTAATTTTTATGCTCTAGTGGTTGTTTCAAAAGTAATTAGATACATGTATAAGTGAAGGTCTTAGATGCCGACGACTTATTGTTTGCTTTAAAGAACGCGTAAATTGGTCTTTTGGAAAGTTTGGAGCCGAGGTGTATTCGCCGGTCTTGTAATTTTTAAAATTTTCGGGAATACCTTCAAATGAGTGCTTACTTAAAATAAGTCTACTAATCTACTTTACAAGAATGTGGAAACGTTGAATATTTGAACTTCTAAAACAGTTTAATGGCTTAACAAAGTATTCAAAATTTTTCACCACAGTTCTCAATTTTTCCTTAATACTCTCAGGGTTTTTTTGGAAAAGAAAAAAGGAGCACAGGGAGCCTCTTGTACGATAAATTCATCTCAATACGTTTAGGTAATAATCTCATCAAGTCAAAGGATGCTGATAAAGAACATCTGACATCATAAGTATGGTAGGTCCGACAATCTTTCGAAAACGGAGTAAAGTTAGAGACCCACTTGACTGAGATCTCTATAAGAGCAATCTTAGGAAATTTAAGTTAGAGGTGACGAAATCACAAAGGGCCCCTTGGCATCTTTTCTGTGAAAATATAGAAAGACCAGTGATTCACCTCGGATTTGAAAGATCTTATCCAAATCTCCAACTATTCCTAGTTACATAAAACACCTAGATGGTGTCTGGACCATGACCTGCAAAGAAACCTTAGAGCTTCTTATGAACATCCATTTTCCTGGTAGTAAAACAAAGACAGCACACTCTGTAGAAAACCTTAAAAGAGCTCAACTTACAGTCCGAAAGGATGTATTTTACCAGTGGAATTTCAGCAAGGTTATGATACTTTAAGTCCTTGGCTCAATATTATCTTTAAACTTCGGCTACACCCTTAGATCCTGGAGGAGGACAAAAGTAGTCTTTTTACTGAAACCCGGTAAGACCTTCCACGCATCCCGTAAGACTTCCGTCCGATCAGTCTATACTCCTTTCTATTAAAGACTTTGGAGACGCTGGTCGATATCTGAACAAAATTGGATAGTAATCTCCTATCGGTACTCCAACACGCGCATCGTAAGGCAAAATCGGTAAAGACTGCCCTGCACTCGTTGGTAGAAATCCTTGAGAAATCTTTGGAGAACAACGATTTCACTATGGTTTCCTTCCGTGATATTGAAGGAGCAATATCAAAGTAGAAGCTATATCTGGTGCACTTCTTGACTTGAAGGTTGACAACTTTCTTTGCTATTGGATCGAGCAAATGCTTAAAAGCAGGCTTATCCATGCTGAGCTGGGGTGCTGGGTCCTATGAACCTGTTGCGCGGCTCATGGTAGTGAATAAGATACTCCTAATCTTGGGTAAAGAGAGATTCAGTGCCGTAGCCCATGCAGACGACATGTTGCGCGGCTCATGGTAGTGAATGAGATACTCATAATCTTGGATAAAGAGAGGTTCGGTGTCATAGCCGATGTGGACGACATTGCGATAGCGATATTAGGGAAGCTCGTTCTTACAGTTCGAGATCTGATGAAGTTTGCTCTAAATTAACTCGCAAAGTGGACGCATAGTGTCGGTCTAGGAGTTAATCCGTCTAAGACTGAACTAGTATTTTTCACAAGAAGGTATTAAACACCACATATAACTCCTCCAAAACTCAAGAGTACTGAATTGTGATTTGCAGTTCACGCCAGATACTTAGGGGTTATTCTCGATAAAAAAAAAAATCAGTTGGAAACTGAATATTCAAGACCCTGCTAGAAAGGCCTTGATTACCCTTTATTCATGTAGAAAGGCCTTAGGCCTAATCTGCGGTCTCCAGTCCCGGATTGTTTACTGGATACAGATGGCAGTCGTTAGACCCATCGTTATGTATGAAGTACTAGTCTGGTGGACGGCACTAGACAAGGAATGCAGCATTGCAATATTTGAGAAGGTTCGAAGGTTATCCTACATTTGTATGACGGGCGCCCTTAAAACCACTCCTACAGCTGCACTAGAAATTCCATCCATCTTCTCCATCTTCTTCCTGTTGATATCTTTGGGAAGCTGTTGGCGGCTAAAGTAGCATTGCAGTTTAGGGAATCATTGCAACTGGCCCGTAGAAATATGGGCCTAAACGCCCGTAATACTGTTCCTAGTAATTCGGACTACATTGTCCCTTATCTGAATTTTAACGTCAAGTATAAAACTTAGATTCCTAGCAGAAGTGCTTGGGAATCGGGAGAAATTTTAAACGGATCTGCGACAGAGATTTACACTGACGGATCCAAGAAATCGTCTGGAACAGATGCGGAAGATTACTCCAGTGTAATGGATATTTGTATTACCACACGACTGCCAGACCACTGTAGCGCATTTCAAGCCGAAGTCACAGAAGCCGCGACCTGGCTTTTGATGAACTCCATAGAGTGCAACGCTATTGTTTTCTAGATAAAAGCCTTGGAATTGCCAATAATTCAATAATTCCACAGGGATATTCCAGGCAATTGCAAAGTGGACAAGCTAGACGGGAACCGTCAGCACCTATTTAATCGATAAAATTCCAATTAGATACCGCAACCATAAGAATGGACAGTAGGTGGAATAATATCAGCACTTGTCTCTCTGACCAGAGCTGGATTGTTGGAAAACCAACAGACTTATTTCCGTGAATAGATGGTAGAGAAAGGTAGTTAGCACCTTCAGAGGAAATCATGACACATCATCGGTCTTGGAAAAGAAAACCCTAGGCGAGTACTTCTTCGAAGATCTCAACGATCTAATTAGACTAGATTTAGGCAAAATAAAAAGTTTGGTCACCGGGTCAAACTGGTTTAATGTCTAAACGGCGAACCATACTTCATCGACATGTGTTTACAGCGAAACTGGTTGCCCTGCCTCTTGTCCCATTGGGAAGCCTCTATGTGTTGATAATCCAATTTTTTCCATAGTGGTATCACAATGGACCTTCTTTTTGGTCTAAGTGTGTCCGTGCTCAGCGGGGACAACCATCCAACTCAACCCAACCTAACCAAGCAGTATCAGAATTCTAAAAGTATGTATTTTGAAAATTCCTGATATTCAAGACAAACTCCGCATAATAATTGCTGATAAAGCGAGCTTGTTCAAAAATGTTTTCCATATTATATGAGTTTCTGTAGAAAGGATCTGCATTCTCTCACTACTTTGTGGGATCTTAATTTAAGTCAATGATCAAGGTTTATCTTATTAAACATACACTTAGTAGGTCTGTCGCGTAAGATAAGGTTACCCAAACCTAATGATCCGTGAGGTTACCAGGTTTGAAATTGCATACTTGATTGAGTCTTAAGACGCTGGACACTACGTGTCCAATTTATGTTTTTTGCCGACTCAGGCCGACTCATGCTCAACCAAATCATTGCATCAAACTAGCAAGGCATATAATAGATCATTTTAGAGCTAAACCTTAGTTCGGAACGGGGACTAGCTAAACATCATATTTAGCTAGGATGATTATTATTTATATCTGATGTTTGATTGACCTACATATATAACGTATTGATAAAATGATTATTTTTACTTTAAGGTTAAAAAGTCACGCAGAGACAATGCGTCGACTTTGTTTCGATGGATTCTACAGTAAGGTGCCAAGTAATGGAGCAACATTTGCTAGTACGTGGAAGAATTGGTCATATCTCAAGTCATTTGCATTGACATACAAAATGCTCTTTGTGCCAACTGTCGGTCCGGGCTTTGCGGAACGAAACAAATTCCCTCGTCATGGGGACATTCAAAGACATCGTAGTAATGGAAGGGTAAATTAATACATATCACCATAAAAATTAAAATAATTATAATTTTTCTATTTTTAGTACTATGGTGTAGCATGGCGAACAGCAATTATCAATCATGTTGGATTTATTAATATTGCCAGCTATAATAATTGGCAAGATGGTAGTCAAATTGAAGAGGTCCTTCCCAGAAGTGGTTTTCTCGACTATAATCCCGGATCACCGAGAAAGTATTTAGAACTAACCGCCCATTGGGTTGGTAATTTTTTAAAGTCTAAAAAACAATCACAATCAAGTTGCTATGAATTATTAAATAATACAATTTGTTAAATCTTTATACATAATAAGTACATATATAAATTCATCCATTTCGAGCATTCCAAGTAGAAAATGATTCTATCCAATTTCCAGTTTTAAAAAAAAAAACAAACATTTTTTTTGAAAATTTCGTTATTGTTAAATAATTATGTATATTATATTACAATAATTAGGGAATAGCTATTTTACTTACTAAATAAAATAAGATATATATATTCTATATTTTAAATCTGCTTAAAGTGTTTGTTTTAAATGAAATAAGAGAGAGCAGAAGTAAAAGAAAAAGGAGCAAGTATATAAGAAAGTATCATTAAAGAACTGGCCACTGGTAAAAACTTCAAACAATAGTTAGTGAGAGGTTTAAAGGATACCCTGTTGATTTCAAATAAACATCATGTTATAACATTTAACGTTTACATCGTTTATTTCTATATTTCGATAAATTGATGTCGAAATTTCCAAATAATCGTACGTACTTAACCCTAAAGAGGCATAGAGCCCTCAACTGGAACCAGAAAATTCAATAGAAATAAATGCGAAGTAGTAGGTATTGATGGCTTTTGCGTATAGTTTTTTCTAACAGCGCGTGGCCATTGCAGAATCTCGTCTACTAATTAAGAGCGTTTGGACAAATAAAGACACTACAAGGAGGATGGATTATGTAAACTATAAACTAGCTAGTTGCCAAAAAACGAAGCTATTGTCTTCTAACACAAACAAAGGTCTTGTCGTTTCAACCTTCCATGCCAAAAGGGTGAAGCGGATTTCTGCTAAACATAATCCACTTTTACAATACAAACATACAGTTCGACTTCGAGGACGTTTATATCAACGTGACGCAGGAGAGGCATCCCAAAGAAACTCATAGCTATGGTTGATGAGTTTTGGTACTTCAGGTACCTCAAGGTTGCATATTGTCACCTCCGCTATTCTCACTCATCATGGATGGACGAAAGACTCGAAATACATTTGATATTGACATCTTGCCTCAAACATCTTGACCACATTGGCGATACTTGTTTGGGATTTGAAAATTCGACTTTATTTATGAATACCCACACTTCTTTCGGCTTAATTTATAAAATTTGAAGAAGTAACAACGTCTCCACACAATATCCCAGAAATGATAATATTTCGAAGGATTTATTAGTTCCTACAATAAACAAAAAATATCCTAGACAATTTTTTTGGCATATTGTGTGAAAGCCTGAAATCTTTCGTCAACACCCTGATTTGACCCTATCAGTGTGGTTTCAGGCCAGGAAAGTCAACAGCCGATCAAATTTTCACACTTCGACAGATCCTGGATAAAACCCAGAAAGTCCAAATCTGTACCTACTATCTTTTTATCGATTTTAAGCCGCATATGGCAGCATTTATAGAGACGAGCCATGTCCAGTTTTGGCATTCCTGCCAAGACCCGTTCGCCTATGCAGGATGACGATGGAGAACGCTCGCTACTCCACCAAGGTTGGTAACGATCTCAGCGAAACTTTTAATGTCAAAAATGGACTTAGACAAGGTGACGCGCTGTCATGTGATTTTTTAACATCATTCTTGATTGTGCGAAACTTACAAGTCTGGAGGCACAATCTTTTAAAAGTCTGTGCAACTACTAGAATATGCCAACTGGTGCGTTCGTTAGTATTGAAACGGAAGCTGCCAAAATGGGTCTAGCAATAAATGAGGGCAAAACCAAGTATATGCTGTCAATAAGAAGGGACACACAACAATAGGCAACTATAACTTTGAGGTAGTAAGGGACTTTGTCTACTTTGGCTCTGCTATCAAGTCTGAAAACAACACCTAGCAGAGATAAAATGAAGAATAACTCTAGCCAATCGCTGTTTCCTTGGACTGAGAGGGTCCAACCAACTAACAAACAGCTAAGAAGACTCTGTATAAGACTTCGATCATTCCAGTCCTGCTTTATGGCGCTGGAGCTTGGACTTTGTATAGAGAGGATAAAAAAATCCTCGATCACTTCGAGAGAAAGATCCTTCGTCAAATTTTCGGTCCTGTTTGCGTTGACCGACTTTGGCGGAGGAGGTTCAACGACGAACTATATGAGCTGTATAGCGATATCGTCCCAGTCGAAAGATGGCTAGCACATGTAGAGCGGATGGGAACAAATGCTCCGGCCCGTAGAGTCTTCGAAATTAATCCGGAGGGACAACGCATTAGAGAAAGACGTCGCCTTAGATGGCACGCGCAAGTTAAAGGGGACCTGTGCCCACTTGGAGTGCTCAACTGGAGGCAGCTAGCTAAGGACTGGTCTAAGCAGATCTTGTTAGTGGAGGCTCAGATTTACCTCGAACTGTAGCGCATGGTCTGTATTTTTTCATGGATGGGAAGCGAAATTCGGCATTTAATGTCTAGGACAAGCGATACATCAAGCTATTGATTCTGCTCGTGAATTGTATGAAGGTGATTGAAATCTTCAAGAAATATGTGTCCGGGTATTAAATTCTAGAGTTTTCGGCAGCTGTCAATGCCACGGAGCAAGGATTCAAAATCTTGTATTTCTAAGGATATCTACAGTATTCCTCGAAAATCTGCAGGCGAATATCTGTGGTGCAGGCATAAGTAAGCCACCCGTTTTTTGATGGACCAGTGTTTGGAGGTTGGAAACAAGTTTTGGATCTGGAACAATGTTTTACGGCTGAGCTCTAAACGTGTGAGTAATACCCAAGTCCTGGTCTAACTTGTGTTTTGGTTAAAAGAAGGACCTGTACCGACTTGAAGTACAGGTTTGTTTAGCTTGTTTTGGAGGGCGTGACGCTTAAATAAGGAAGCTACGTATTGGCAATGTCTTGGGCAGTACTAGAAATGGTCATGTATGGATTTTGAGTATTTGTTTTGAAACATCTGGTTTTGTCATAGTTTATAGCAGCTTTAATGAGATGAGTTGAGTGAATTTGTGATGATTATTATTGGTTAAGCCTCCGTCGGGCACATTGTGATAAGTTGGATAGTAAGAATACTTAAGTGATGAAAATAGGGCATGGACTAGATCCCTTGATTCAGTGTTGAAGAATCTCATTATGAATGCTGAATTGTTAGTGCTGATACAGACCGTGGTTTAAAAACAAACATCGTTCTTTTTGCAGATTCTTGATCACAAAAGGAAGAAATATGAATGCGATACGTTTCCAACTCTTCTTTACAAAAAATTAATCTTGGCAACAAAATTCCTTCCATTTCCAAACGCATCACCTGATTGTGCGATGTTGGATGTATAGTTATGCCATATGGTTATGCCACAGGTGACTCAATCACCAAGTTTACTTTTTTGGTTTGGTTTTCCATTCTGAGCTGGGGTACAGAAGATTATTCCTGGACACGTTGGTGGATTATGTTTCCTTCGAATGGAAATATACTGGGTACACTTTCTTGCTTTGTAATATTTCCTGTAGTTCTTCAAATAATTTGTGAAGTCGACTAAGTACATAATGACTTCAAATATTACTATTCAGGTGAAAACTTCATTTTTTAAAGAGATTTTCAGTGCAGTGTGCTCATACTTCAATAGAGTTATCTGCTGATACCTAGGTCAGAATGTTGTACTATGTAGAGAAAAGTCATTAGAAAGAAAACTTGCCGAAATAGTAAACCGATGGCACTCTGTAGATTTTTAATTTAACATAAGCCATGACAGTGAAATCGTTTCATACACAGATTGAAACACTCTACTTACATATTTAAAGTTTTAGTTGAAGCCATGCGAAAGGCCATATATCCAACAAAGAACGTGATACACCGAGAAGTAAAAAACTGACAGTTGCTCTTATTAATAAAGAACAGCACCCCCATAAGCGACAGAGCGAATGTACGAGTACAAGTTTGAAACCCTTTTATTATAAAATGCTTGATGGCTTGATTATAAAAAGCTACAAGGAACCGGAGTAGTTAAGGGAAAAGCAACCGCTTCTACAGTATCTTGAGAAGATTTTTACCTTCCAACAAGTTTAAACACTGCGC
The DNA here is from genome assembly GCA_905220385.1 of Xylota sylvarum. NCBI lineage: Eukaryota > Metazoa > Arthropoda > Insecta > Diptera > Syrphidae > Xylota > Xylota sylvarum. Next base: position 52,434,477 of record LR999960.1, on the reverse strand, counting down.
TCATCTGGAGATGAAATTATTAAACCATCTTCACCCTCTTATTTGCTTCATTTCAAATAAAAAAATAATAACCACTATTAAACTTTAAATACTTACATTTCCAATCATAGTCCTTTTGATCTGGTTGTGACCAAAATGGAATACTCGAGTCCTGTTTAAAATTTTCATCCACCAAACACTGGAAACAGAATGAATGTAAACAATACAGTGTCCTTGGATCCTTGTAAACATCATGGCATATGCCACAATGGAGTTCCTCTGGAACAGGTGCAGTATTTACCGCCATTGGTATGCTGTTAAATAATAAATGTCAAACCATAACAACAACACTATAGAAATATACTAGATATCGATTTATTAGTTCGATTAACTGTACGAATGAAGGCACACAAATCCGCCCTAGGCAACAAAACTGACCTTGACTGACCACAATCGATATTCGTCTTTGGTTGTTGTTGCACGGGTACAACCTCTGACGTTGAGTTCAATAGTTTCTCCGCCATGTCACTGGAATTATCGCTACTGCGATTGGAAAGCGACGATGCCGCACTTAGTTGTGTATCCAAATACGATTCCGGAGAAGGTGACTGGTCATCCTGCTGTTGAAAGGCAACAGCTGATGATGGTGCGGTTACAACTGGTAGTGGTGCTGGTGTACAAACCGATGATGATGCTTTGGTTGTCACTCGGCTACCCTTAATTGTCGGTCCGTTTGTAACACTGCTACTGGCGGAGGTAGTCCTTTTATTGACTGCTGCCACCTCAAAGGAGGTCAAAACTATTTCTGGTAAATGGACTTTAGAATCATTTCTACCGTTCCGGTCTTCTTTTCTGGCATCCAAGTTTATGGGCACTATAGTGAAGGTCGGTACTGAACGGTTCTTAACACCAACCTTCTTGTCTTGATTTTCACTGTAGAACTCTGGCCCGGCACTATGCTTAGGCGAATTCCCGAAAAGAGCAATTTTCTCCGCCGAAAGGCATAACTTTAATTTTTCGCTTTGATTCGAATCAAAAGGTTTACTAAATTTTCGTACTTCAGCAGGGACGTCGGTAATACTCTGGAATTTCTTATATCCTTCCAATTCACAATCACTGTTCTCGTGCGAGGAACTATTATTGATGAACTCGTAATCACTTTCGCAGGAATTATTCTGATCGTCAGTGAACTGTGAGAGGTATTCACTATTCATTGTGGCAACTGCGAACGGAACCGACCACGGGGTGGTTCCCAAGAGAAATTCTAACACACTAAATGCGACCTCATTTGGTAATTTAACAAATTGCAATTGTTTCTTCGATTCCATTTCGTTTTAGAACTTTAATCCAATTAGATTGGGTTTTGTTCCATTGATTTCGAAATGAGGCTTGTTTTGGGAGGTGGTGGTTTGGGGGCACGGCTTTCTACTGTTCATTCATTGTTTACATGCCAAATGTGATATTGTATGTATTTGTTGCAAAATTTCTGATGGAATATTATTCATACGAGAATGTTGAGTTGAGCTTCTTATGAGTTATTACGCCAGGTAATGGTTTTAAAACAGAATTTCATTTGTAAGGTCAACATGGAAAATGCATGTCGGCTAAATCTCATAATGAACCCAATTACAAAGTATGACGTTTGTGGCAATGATCCCATTACACCCAACATATGTATGTATGTACACATACATATATGTACGAGTATGTCCATAGGAAGATGAGTTACAAGCAACAGTTTGAAGACGTTTTGAACACATTTTAGGCTTTAAGGTGGGTTTTAATCCGCTTAGTAGGCATTTGTAGGCTTTTGATTTCACGGGGTCAAGTATATCTATTAATAGGATAGGACTGTTTCCGATTCTGTTTTACAGGAACCATGCTCAAAGTCAACCACTGGATTATAACAGATACACATGTACAAGGTACATAGGCTTTTGTTTATGGTGGGAAGCGGATATCTTCGAAAGTCACTACTAAGCCATACACTAAAGGGTGGAAAACATGGGTTCTACGTCTTTCAAGAATTTCACATATAATGGGCTTTCTTGATTTTCTAACCTAAGATTAACGAAAACGTATGTATCTCTTAAGAGTGCTATTGGGATCAGACACTTTTTATCTTCAAACTAAATGTAAGCCTCAATATTTTGATCCACAGTGACCGAGAACATATCTGCTACCCTAAAGAAAAGCAATTTTTCTTTTCTCAACATCATTGCTATTCATTTTTGTATGTTCTAAATTGTAGACCCACCTTCCAAAACATTCCTAAAAATCGTGTTTTTGCCACAAAGACTTTTATTTAAACTGTTGAGAACAATTAGAAATCACAGGGCACTAGATCCGGGGAATAAGAAAATTATCCGTTTGGAGCATGGTGAAAAAAGTAGCGGCGAAGTTTCCCTTCCTTCTGGTATCCCAACAAATTTTTTAAACTTTTGCTACCTAAACAAGTTCCAGTATGTCGGTAGCTATACTAATTAGCAGTTATTGTTTGGACAGTTTCCAATGAAATAGCAGCAACACGAACGCGACAGACCCTGCAAATTTCTTTGAGTAGTCCAGGTGATGACTTAATACTCATGACGCAGCCATGAAGCTTTGGATTGCTTGCGTTGAAGAGGAGGAGCCGTCTGATGACGAAGTAAGTTCAAAGTGTTTGAACAAAATGAGCTCGGAAGTTTCAGTGTTCTCAAGACAAAGTCTGCCCATGTCGGATTGGCTTACATATACCGATTTGCGTGAGGTAGTGTTTAACAGACCAGTTGGAATGTTAGTCAAGATGTTGATGTTATATTTGTTCATTGCAAGAATCTCTTTCGTTCGATTTTTGAGAAATTGATGAATTTGTTGATGTCTTAACCTTCCTATACCCGCGTCAAAATAAATAAATCGCACGGTCTCTGGGACCGAAACTCAAGAGCCCGTAGTTTCTCTTCTACTTCGAATATTTTTATGAATTTTTTTTTAATCAGTGGAGTGATATATTGTTAACGAAATAAAATAAGTTCATATTAGTTATTTTATTTAACAAATAAATGGCAGTCTTTTTATTAAGCCTCTTAAAATTAAAGTAATTTGTCGGTCTCACAGACCAATTCGCGGGTATAGGAAGGTTAAATCAGACACCTTTTCTTTTTGTTTCTGGTGGTTTAGCTGTATTCTTATTTGCGTTACAGAATGAATGGAGATTGGGCATCAAATGTGGCTAGATCGTCAGCAGCTCCATATATGCCGTTTTTCTAGAATCTTGAACATATCGTTAAACTGTTAGGAATCTTTGTTCAAAAAATAATATTTTCTCAACTTAGCGAACTTTTTTGAGACCGTTGGTATGAGTCCAGCCACTACGATAGGTGATCTAAGGTAAATACTTTAATACGAGTCGTGTGATTTATTGAGATTCATAAGTTTTTTTTTCCTTTTAATTGTGCTGTTTATAATATAATCCAACTTCTCGCTTCTAGGTACATTTCTATGGCTCCACATCGAACAGAGTGTGGCGTTATGTTTGGCGAGTTTATAACTTCTTCGTCAATTTATTAAGATTTACATTTCAGCTGGTCTGGTGAAAACGCTATGTCTTATTCGAGGAGTTTAATTAGTACTGGAGTCGTATGGTACTTTGACTTCAGATTGTTTTGGTGCCAATTAGTGTGAAACGTTCCATTTACTTACAGTTTACCTGAAGGCATTGATCTAATCTACTAAATGCAGGACGGGATATCAACATAGCACTTATATACTTACGCAATTCTTTACTACAGGTAGTTGCACCCATCAAGGTGTAAATTTGAATACACATCTCAACCATCGACTCTTTTTTCTAAAATTCAAGATAAACAATCGAAAACACTATATTTTTTTTTTAATTTAAAATGTATCTGTATTTTCAAACAATAGTCCACCATAATGTTCTTCTTCTATCTGTACATACATAACAATCATACGTAATTTTGTAATATAGCAATCTTTATTATTGTTTATACTATATAATATTCTTAAACATTTATGCCGGTGTAGAACATTTCCTTGACTCTCACGCGCGTTCAGTTTTTACTCATCATTTTGCTACGTTGATTTTGTTTCATAAATATATGCATTTCTTTATATATAGATATATATATATATTGTTCTTTTTAATTTTTTAATTTATTTAATTCGCTTTCTAGGTGTAACGAAATAATTTTTTTAATTTTTCCCCCATTAATCTGCAGAATAAATATTTACAATTGGTACAAATAACACAAAAACCCTCTAATGTACATGCAAATAAAATAATAATAGAGTACAATTCATAAAATATATAGATGTGTGTGTGTGTGTGTTTGTTTGTTTGTTTGTTTGTTTACGTTGTTCCTCCTTCTTTATACACGCCTTCTTTCACAGAACAACTTGTTTTCCTACGATACATAAATATAAATAATTGTAATAATAGTAATAGTGTCTTGTGTCCATTGGGCTTGTAGCACAATTTCTTTTCTTTTCTTTTTAATAAAAAAAAAATAAACAAGTTAAAACGTGTAGAACAGTTGCAGACTAAAACAATAATAACAACAATAGAGTATGCAAATAACAAATAAGGTTCTTTTGTTTATATTGATATATATATAATTAGAGCAGAAGTATGCCTTCTATACACCGAGACGCGTGTGAGCTTTTGGGTTATTATTAGTGGAATAGTCACTCACAACAGTGTCTACAGCTACGTGCTAAGGCAACAACACAGTAATTTAATATAAGAAGCAAATCTTGTCAAAAGTCTGGACTACAAATTTCCAGCGGCAAGCAAAAAAAAATTTCGAATTAAAAACAAAAACTGAGCCATGATCTTCGTGGATGTAATCTGGCAATTTGTAGTTCAGAATTTTGTACCAGACTCGGCTATGAAGAAAAGGAATTTGAAATAATATTAAGTAAGTTACGGCGTAGTTCCATTCTAGTTCTCCACGTTCCCTATTCCTGACAGAAGCCTTCAGTCTCTTCGATTGCAAATGTAAGTTTTTCAACGAGTTGATCGTAACTCTTATACGGTGGTAGATCTAAACGGTTAAAGCATGTGTGCGATCGCGGCAACCATGTTTCTTTGCCGACTTTCTCGATGCAGAATCGTTGGGGCCCATTCGAGCCCATTAGTTCAGCGAAACCACCGACAGGAACACGACATGTACCAGTGACGAATTGAAGGAGACGTGCTCGCTTCTCGTTGTCTGTATCACGAACAAACTAAAACATAAAATAAAACACAGAAGTCGTAAATTAATGCAGATAATGTTTGAATAATTTTTAATTGTTTACCTGCCAGAACCATACGACTTGTTTGCTATTGCGATTGTAGTGTCTGTAGATAGTATTTCTTTGCCAATCGTCGACATCAACGTCTTGCATGCCGCATAGAATTAATTCCAATTCACGTTCGTCAAAGTATTTGAGCCATTCCAAAGGCACCACCTCGTTGAAGCCTTCTAGGAATGTTTTTGTCTGCTGTTCGATACCTCTGTGAATTTGAAATAAAACGATAGATTGTTTGGAGTTAAGGAAATATTAAAGAAAAAGGCACGTCACCAAGACGTTCACTCAATAAAAATGGCCCTATGTTTTCTCAAAGAGGGATTTGAATCAATTCTTGTGTTGGATTATTGGGGAATTCACCTTATTAACTGAATCTTTTTGGATTGCGATAGATTGCCCTGATTATTTACTACATCGCCATTTCGCTTCGTATAGCTAAAATTTCCTGGGAGGACTAAACATTTGATAAGATAGTGCATAACCGGACACTATCTTATCAAACGTTTAGTTTCTGTGAACCAATTTCTTTGTTCCACAGATTTTGCTGTGTAAATAACGCATCAGACATGACGTGTTCAAAATAAACATAATATTATAAATATTTTATTATTGTGGCGAACATTTCCGATACTTGTGATATATTCAACTCTCAAAACAACACCACAATCTAATCTAAGAAAATTGTATCATTTGCCGCACGAATCAATCAAATGTAAAATCCCCCCTTACTCACCTCGTCATACGCCATTCAGTCATCAGTGTGATATATTCCTCTTTGTTCTCCTCCGACACCTTTTCCTTTTCTCCATTCTCCTTTAGCTCATGATGAATAATCTGTCCCAACACTTCAAAGTCGACACTGAACCACAGTTCTAGTCCGCATTCATCGATGTTATTATCACGTACCCAAATGAGGGAATTATAAAACTCTGGATCGATAGTTTCGATGTCTTTAATGGTGAGTTTCTTATTGAGCATACGTTTGTAGAAGGGCATTGTGAATCCTGAATAGATGAAACGTCCATGATACAAAGCCATCGCAATGAAACGTCCAATAAACTTAAAGTACTGCAGGTGGTCGGGATTCACATAACTCGCTGGGTTTATTTGAAGGCTGTAATTGTTCTTGTTCGCATACTCGAAAAGGCAATACATTGGATTGAGCACTTCGTGGGATAGCAGGAAAAACCATTCACGCGAGACGCCACCATAGTCCAGGCCTTCTTCGCCGCGGAATATGATGTATAGTCTGCGCCTGAGCTCGTACGCTGGCAATCGCATAATTTGGTGATAGGAATCCTCGAAGAGCGTCTGTCGGGTTACTGTGATTTTGATATGCGAAGGAAGTGCATTGCTCTGGCATAGATAGCGGAACTGACTGAGCTTCCAGCGGAAGGATCGCTCGTAAGCGCGGGGAACACCATAGACACCTTTGACGCCCTTAGGGGCACCAGGACGAGGATCGTCAAATGTTGTACGACGGGTATTGTGGTCCACAAAGAAACGTTCGCCAGCAGCGGTGTATCGAATTTCCCAGCCTGGTGGCAAGGGTCCTTCATTGATGAGGTTAACCTCCTGACCTTGCGTCCGGGGATCTTCCCATTGTGTAGTGCGATTCTTGTGATTTACAAAGTACACTCTATTGTCGGACTGTAACTTCTTCTCCCAGCCATCGGGTAGAGGGCCCAGTTGCTCCTCATCATCCTGACTTAATGGCGCTGTCACCGCTGTGGGCTGTTGTTGCTGTTGTGAATACAAGAACCTCTGGTTGCCTTGTGCTACAACGTGAGCGCGTTGTCCTTGCCAATGCTGGAAATGCATTAGGCGTTCACTATTTGGCCTCTGCCAGGTGGTAGTACGTGTATTGTGATCCACATAGTAAACCCGACCGCGAGGATCCTTACGTATTTCCCAACCCGGCGGCAGTGGCGTTGGTTTCTCCCAATACGTAGACCGTGTATTGTGATCCACGTAGTACCTCCGGCCATACTGATCGAACCGAATCTCCCACCCAGTTGGCAGTGGTTCATCGTCAGCTTGCGCTGCTTGTAATTGCTGGTCACCAACACTCGACACAGGGACGGGATTTCCACCGGCATTACCTTGAGCCGCATCCAGGGGCACAGTACCATTCGTCTCTGCCGCCATATACGCTCCGGCTGCAGGTGGTGGCGGGCCTCCAGGAGCAGCTGCAGCTGGCATTGGAGCTGTATACACTTGCATCACACGTTGTCCTGTTCCGTTTACACTTTGGATGGGTATTCTCTGTTGTTGCATTTGTCCCTGAGGCGTAGGCGGCACCATTTGTTGAGCTCCGCTAATTTGCTGTTGTTGTTCCCAAACAGCTACAGCTGTTGTTGGTTGTGTCTGTCTGCGAATCGCACCTGAAGATGAAGGCGCTACAGCAACTGCACTCAAACTACTACTGCTACTAGCACCATTACTTAGACTGCCATTCATGGCCACAACCGCATTAGTCGACTGTACTGGTGACCGTCCATTTGTCCCCACCATAACACCAGAATTTATCGCGTTATCTGAACCATTAGTACTACGCAATCGCATACGAGCCCTCACCCCGCCGTTGAGAACACTGCTTCGATTTGGATTCGCCGCACCATCAACCGATGGGAGACTTTGTTGTTGTGTCGTCACAGCACCATTTCCATTTGTAACAACCAATTTTGACATGTCCAAGCGCAAGCCATTAAGTATTGCTACCAGCTCGCCACTTTTCGTCTGGCGATTATCTGACTTGGAGGTAATCACAAGATCCATACTGAGTTCCAGGAATTCCAATCGCCCATTGTAGTGTTGTAGAATTTGATTAAGGTTAACAGAACGTTCGCCGAGCATAGCATCTTTACGAAAACTCGAATGATCCAGTACTTTAAAGTGTAGAATCGAATTCGGTGTGATCTAAAAAAAAAAAAAACATTAGAATAAGTACTCCATAAGGTGCTTTCACTATTTTTCTTACCAAAACTGTGAACTCTTCGTTCCATTTGGGTAAGTGGGTATTTTTCATCATGTCTGTCTTACGCTTGCTCTTATTGTCGATAAGAAGCTCCACGTAGGGATTAGGCTTGAGGAATCCATTATTTCTCAGCGATGCCTCTTCAACTGAAAGTTGAGAAGTAAAAATTAGTTTTGTTCTTATCTAAACAATGGAGTTTGTGCTCCGCCAACAGTGTTGTTAATCAGTCAGCTGGGCGCTTTTTTTTTGTCTATTGTTAATCTAAGTTCTGAGTAAATATGTATGTCATTAAGAAGACAAATTGCAGGCACATGTAAGTATAAAATAATTGACACCTTTTTAATGAATGACGATGCCGTCTTAAGGTTTGTTTTTTTCATAAAAAGAAACACAAATATAATTGAGTATTTCTTATCGCGTTCGATGCAAAAGTAGGGGACTTTTTTTTTGGAAATTTCCAATTTAATCTAAATATGGATTTAGATTAACATACGAGCACGCTTGAGGGTGTTAATTTATGGCTGACAAGCTAGCGAAAAAAGTAACTGCAGTTTTGCGGTTTGAGTTACATACCGTGAAAATAAAGCATTATATCACTGGCTCAAATGTACCCGACGAATCCCTGATAAGAACAAGGTACTGCACCAGAAAAGTCAAGTACACTCAAGTTCGTGATAAGCAATTAGAATTTATGAAACAAATACGAGCTTCAGACGGAGGGACTCAGCTATAGTACTTAGTCGAGTTTAGCAAAAAAAAATTGATATTTCTGGAAAGAACATTAGAGTAAACGAACACAAGGAGACTCTATGAAATCAAGAAATGATAGATTATATTTTATCCGATATCTCTGATGTAAATGCTGGAGTGCCTGAGGGGTCTGTTATTTTACCAACTCTATTATTACTTACTTACTTAGGTGACGCTACAGTTCGGGGTGAACCTATATTTATTACTGAATATATTTACTTTTGCTGATGATAGGACACTAATAGCATCCTGCCCTTCATTGCAAATACCGGAGATCTTTAGATAGGAGACTTAATCTCCTATTTTCAATTTTTGACTGGCTTGGAATGTGTAGTACCGATTCGAACAACAAAATTGTGATATGTGATGAAACTCAGAACGACTAAAACGACCCCGAAACAAAAACTAAAGCATACAATGGAAGCGACATGTCATGCCGTCGCTTTATCATCAAAATAGAAGATGTGTCCAAAGTCTTTTAAATCATGTTCTTCAACGTAACCTGCGAGAGACTATATTATTGTATCATTATCAGATTGTTAAAGCTAAGTGTGACGATCACGAAATAAAAATCATCGTGTTTTTAATCTTTCCCCATGATGAACTTTAGCAATATCCATAGGACCATTAAAATATCATAAAAATCATAGCTTTAGCAACTTTATTGCGAAAAAAACTTAAATGACGATGATGCTAATGCCATTCGCAAGAAACTTACTACACACATCTTCTATTCATCAAACGAACATTTACGACATAAAATACCATTATAACCGCTTAATTCAATGGCATAAACAATAGAAAGTGAGAATGTCAGTCTACTAAAGTAACCTCAATGGTTGAATGCGTGCGTGCAAATCTTTTAATTGGCAACAAAAGTTACGATCACCGGCTTCTAAAAAAAAAATACTAAAAACTTCAGTTTCACAACTCGCGCATAGCAAATAAAGTCTTCTGTTTGTTTTTTTTATTTATTTTCAGTTGCTGTTTTTGGCGTCTTTAACCTCCAATACTAACAATGCGTATTGTTTGTTTGCGATAAGAATTTTTATCTTGAAATACATACATATAACGTCATAAGATAATATATTTTTTTTCTACCAGAATAGAACCCAATCTACATACACCACTCTCTGCTCTTCCTTCGCAATTACATTGTCGTGACATTGACAACGTTTACTACGCCAAACACTAAGTAATGGAATTCCAGTAACTACTCAGGAGGCGAACGTAAGTGCTTTCTCATTAAAATAGGTCTAACAAATCGATAGACTTCGTTATGTATGCATAGCTAATTATGTAATTCCAATTAAGTAATAAATTATTAGCACTACAGGTAACTACCAATTCACATTCATAGTGAAATGATAAATATTAAACTACAAACATAGCCGTTTCAAAAGAAAGTATATTCCATATTGTATTGTGATTCCATTCTTTATTGACAATAAAACAATAAAAAAAACTTGACTGCAATACAAACAATAATCAAAGCCTGAAACAAGCTGATATATTCAGAATGACTGATAGCTGTTAGTATTGTATTGTAATAAGGTTTTGATGAATCACTACTGCAATGCTTATTTACATCAGTTTGCATACATAAATAAACATAAATAAACATCATCTGAAAAGTTCTGATATCCGGAACCTCGGTTTTTAATGATTTGATTTGTACATAGTGCAGGAATTAAGAATTTACAGAATTAAAGTATTTTACGTCCGCTCATGCTTGAAAAATCAGCTTTTTCCATCAGGATGATAGATCAGCTGTTAACAGAAAATTTAAACAGATGAATCTAACGACAAAGCAATCAACTAAAACAAAAAGGAGAAAAACATGTGCCAAAACAATTTATAAGTAAACAATTAGTGCCCATAACAAAGGACAGTGTGTTTTTGTACAAAAACAATTGATTATTCAATGCAATCGACTGCGTATATTACCTTACCATATTTTTCAAAAATTCACAATGACATCGATTTAGAATACTTGTGCACAAATAAATGGGATAGACATCTGCTTATGACACTTTTCATGGAAGTGTTCCTTGTTAAGAGTCATTGCACAGAAAGAAAAATACTTTTAGATGAAAAGGCTTCTTATGGACTGCTAAGCCATGTATTTTATTGTTTCTAATACATAATCCAAAAAACCTTCACTGAACACTCACAAATAAAAACGTTAAAAATACCTAGCCATAATCTAACACTTTCAATTCCCATGAAACGTTAGGAGTTTCGTTCGTCACATTTATTAGAAATCTTCCACTTTTTCCTCGTAGTTTTTTTAAATTTCTATTCGTCAGCGAAAAAAGTGATGACACGTCGAAGAAGCTCTCACGTCATAAAGAAATGTGAAGGGAATACCGAAACGTCAGTTAAATATCCAAAAGTGATAATAGAAATGTCGTCATGCAAATTTAAAAAAAAAAATAATAAAACAGAGCTTCCATGTGAGCTAAGTAATAAAACTTCTCACATCAATTACGAATGAGTAATTGACAGCTGTTAAGAAACTACAAACGCTTAACAAGAAAGTTTAAAAATCATTGCTCTGGCTAGAGTGATGAGAAAATGAAAATGTGACTATCGTAAATGTTAGTATAGATTCAACATAGTCAAATATTTCACCACTTTGCGTAATACATTTGACTTATTCTGTAATCATTAAACTTCCTATATATGAAGGGTTTTTCATTAAGGACATAACAACAATAGGGAATAATAACAATTTTGTATCATAAAACACAGAAGAATTGAGATATCGGGCTGAAATTTATTCCAAGTGTAGTAAACACGTTCGATATTGTTCCCGAGCTCCTCTAACGTTGCTGGTTTGTTGGCCATAAATCACAACTAAACGTTACCCCATAAAAAGAAATCCAATAAGCGCCATTTCTCGAGATTACACGATTATCGAACTTTCCCTTCAATAGATTAATTGTTTTACTAGCTGTATGGACTGTATTGATGGAACCACATATCACTGATGTACAGTCCATCCTATTCTGGCAAGATAGCGAACTCCATTCACCGTAACATGGCGATCAACCACTGGGATAAAATCCACACCGCACGGTCACTTTTTGTGAATGCAATGGAGTCTCTTGAAACACATGTGGATTTGTTTGCTTATTGATAAATCCTTAAGCCAAAAATGAGCTTCATCGCTAAAGATGATTTTTCGAAGAAATTTAGGATTTCCTTCAAACTTTTGCAAAACACAATCGGAGATGTTTCGGCGCTTCAAATGATCAAGAGGCTTCAATTCTTGAGTTTACCTGATCTTGTAAGGGTGTAAGCCAAGATCATTAGGCAAAATTCGCCACAATGTGGACTGAGAGATTCCCAATTCATGAATCACTTACGGCTGCGATATTTTCGGTACTTTAGCCGGTGCGTTGTCTCACTGGCACAGGAACATTCAATAGTGAATATGTTGACTCGAATTTATCCACTTTAGCACGCACAGCCTGTCCGATGGGACGATTATTGCGACCGATAATTGGAGTAAGCACTCTTAAAGTTGCGACTACCGACTCAGAATTTCGGAAGCAATTTTTAATAATTACCAATCTTCTCCCTCTAGACCTTTTTATACAATGATCGGTAGCCACAAGCGCTCTAAGGATAAAGCAATCGGGCAGGTGGAAACCGAACGCATCAGTTCATGCTAAGATCGTTTAGGAGTATGTAGACAATCTAACAACATACTACATGATACCTTATTTTGACTTCATAAAACCTTTAACAACCCTCTATCCAAGTAGAGGGGAAAAAAGAGAATTACCGAGCCCAGAAATTACAGAAGTATATACCTGATAAGTCCAAAATATACATCGAAACTTCTTAAATGTTGTCGGGAAGAGCTTAAGGTTCTTGAAACACAGCATAAGGTAAGACTCTGCTAGAACCCTGATCATAAAGGTATACTAGGGCATCAAAGAACTGATCAAATGGCTAGGAAAGGCCCGGCACCTGACCTGAAGCAAGCCAACCGCACTATAAACATCCCGCCTTGCACAAGCACGAAGCGCAAAACAAAGCTCTAACGACAGCAACTAATAGATGGACTTCTCTTAGCAAATGTACTACAACGAGAAGAATGTGACCTCTATTTAAAAAAGGAAGAACCGACAGATTGACACAAAAAGAAAGGAATTTCCTATCTATTCTCATAGGATCTATCACGGGGCACAACATTCTCCGGTACCACATGAAACTACGATTGACCAAGGAAGATCTTTGTTTAGTATACGGTGATGAAGTTGTCCAAGAAAATACTACCCACTTCTTGGAAGGACAAATCTTCCAGACAAACTGGTGGACGACATCTGCAGCTATATTAAATCCACTGAATGGTTTGTTTGCCAGACACAGTAAGTATCACACATTCCATCTTAAGTTGTTATTGCTTAGGTAATGCTCCACGAGCTAAAGGATACAAATTTTTCCCCTATGGGCAACACAATGGGTCTATACTGACATGAGCGCGATAAAGAGAAGAGGGGTTTCTCTCCTCTTAACCAATCCACTACCTACCTTCCTACCTATTCTTCTTTTTGAGTAATTAGTGAAACGTGACAAATGAAAATACTGCTTGAGAGGCGTTCTCTTAATTTTTTGTTGCAACTATGTACCGCATTGATTTTTATTTTTATTTCACAGCCTGTTGCACTTAAAAGTTTTTCCCAAGAAGTTCAGAAGAATAAATTTGAGACCATAGTAGACGAATCCAATTAGGTAGCAAATTTGAAAATAGTCGACTCTTAAGAGGCAATAGAGAAAATCCCTCTCACACAAATCAGCTGTAGAAATACACAGAAGTGAAAACAATCCTCATAAATTCTCGTTAGTAGCCTTTTATACTACGAAACTATAAAAGTAACTGCGAACTATAGAATTACGTAAAGGCTAGAAGTGTCAGACATAAAGTTTCGAAGTGGTTTTTATATTTCCATTACTAAGACTTTAGTTTCACAGTATGCAAAGGAATTGATATACATATGTATCGGTGACTGCAGGACCTTATACTGGCACTTCAAATTAATTTGTTTCTCTCCAAGTTTACTGTGTCACACTTTACCCGATGCGTATGATTTTAATTGGGCTTATCATTTCTTTCCGGTACGTGTAGACACCAAACGAAATGAAAAGTTCTGAGAAATATGCACCCTAGTGCGAGTAATTTTATAGGTTACGCCCTAAACTGAGGTGTGAGAGTTTGTAGATGCTCCCAAACGCACAACTGGATAAATCATCACGAATTGTGGGTTAGCACGAAGTCCTCACACTTCTCGTTGAAAAATCCTGTCACCTACGATAAAACATGAAGGTCAATGAAATACACAAAAAAAAAAAACTTCTACCAATGCAACGCACAATGGAGCAAAGAATGCATATGGCATATGTGTGCGATACATTTTCCGATCGAATGTACATATGTACATACATACATTAATCTTAATAGTGCTGCATGCAACCATGCACTTTCCAAATAAAACTCAAGTGGTAAACAATTTTTGTTTTATACGAACTTTCGGTTGAAATTCCAACACGAAACCGACACGATAAGCATTTACTTTCACTTTCCTTGACATTTTTGGTAGTCCATGGAGAGCCCCTCCCGCTTTGAACTCGAATTCTTATCTAACACCATCACGCACATAACAAAAGGAAGCACTTTCCACAACCCCAATAAAAAAAAAACCGACACCCAACGCCTTGGTACTTACTTGTAATACTCAGCTGATGATATCCTTGATTGTTCAAAGCGCTCAGACCAGCATCTGTCCCACCAGAAGCTGACTCTGCCATCGCTTATTTGTTTGTTTATTATTCTCGGTGAATATTCCTCTCCTTTCCGATGTTCTCCTCCGTCTTATCAGTCGAAGAATATACACTTTTTACTTTGTCTCCTACGTCAAGTGGTGCAATCGTATGGATGCCTGAGAGAAAAAGAAAAACAGCAAATCACACAAGGCACACACGAAACGAGTCAATTAATAAATCAAATAAAATAAAAGTTTTGCAGATTTTATTCCTCTGTTTTGTCGTGATAATAACAAATGAATCAGACTCAAGAAAGCTCTGTTGCTAATCGGTAAATTTTATTACTAGTAATCTAATCTGCCCGACTATGGTTAGTTGAGGAAACAATCTTTGGAAGAGTAGATAATTTACTTGACAATGGATAAACTATTCTCGAATATTTATGCGGGGACAAGAGGGAAAATTAAAACTATATCCAATTAGACGGAAAACAAGTGATTTTTTTTTCGGGCGATTTGATTGCGAAGCACTTACGTCAAAGTCTCACCGTGACAACATTTTGATGGAGACGTAAAAACTGCAATGGGTTGCAATTTGTTTTGTAAAATTTCGCCTTTCCGGAAGCGTAGAATATTGCAGATGAGATTGATGCACTTTTTGGAAATAATTCGCAAACGTATCCACAGTTTTAAGGTGGAAAATTGTAGATTTTCACTTTTCTTCCACAACTACAATGGCTTCTTGGATTTTTGACTTTTTAGCTAATTGGAAATTTCATCTTCAGGTGGCGCTGCAATAGGAGAGTTTCTAGTTGTCAAAATGAAGTATTTGAAGTGAAGTACAGTAAGAGTGGAGATTGGAAAATCTTAACAAAATCATGCATTCATCTTATTCCATTTCTGGCTGAAGATTTATATGGGTTTTGTGAAGGCATAGCCCATTCAATGTAGTCAGAAACTTGCCATGATTTATTAATTTTTTCAGTTCAATGTCTTCATTACAATCATTTGAGAAAGCCTTTGGTATCGTGACATTGTTGGGTAGATTTTTAAAGTCCTCGCAAAAGGCGCTGCACGATTTTCTCTTGAAGATTCATTGCACTTATTGAATCTTTATACTTCATAACTCCCATTGTCAGTGAGTTCTGCGCACTCCTTTAGCAAGGAATGGTTTGATGGACAGGCTCAACGTCAAATAAGCATCTACTGCGAGGCTTCGTTATCATTCCCACTAGGATTGACGTAGGCCTGATAACCTGGTTACAAGTTGGTTCGTTAAGATGGCAGATCTCTAGGAAAATGAACAGAAGCAATAAGACCACTTGAGTACTTGCTGCTGCACCTACTTCGCCTAAAAGCGGCAGAATTATTACAAATGCTTAAGATGGCTAGATAGTTTATTTAATTTGCAATAAAACTGGCAGCTTTGGGACGCTACCTAGAGTTGTTCATGTGTCCTGTAACTTCTTTGTATTGGCCCTTAAGGCGTCTCTAATGTCACATATGAAGTTCCTTTAATTGCAAGAAAATCTTTGAATTACAACTTACGAATGAATTACAACGATTTGAAGTATTGCGAACAGCATCTATCGGACGCCTCGTTGAGCTTTATCTCTATTTGTTTTAAGTTAAGCCTTTGTAACCACCTTTTTAAGCGTGGTCCTGCTGTCTTATCATCACTTTTCCTGAAGTGTAACGGTTCCTGTAGGTTCCGAGCACTACGAACACATCCGCCTCTCTCACGTGTACATACATAAGAAATCCCACCTGACACTTTTCTCTGTTTTCGACGATTTGCTCTCTGTTTGCATTCGGCACGCAAAAAATTTTCCAACACTTACACTTAAATAACAAAAAAATGTAAATAAACTTATAAACAATGAGTGAATTAATTGATGTCTTTAAGAAACTCAGTGAATTCTATCATCCCACCTTGGTGTGGGAACAAGTCGAAGAAATATACCTACGGGCCGAGCAACAGAAGGAAAAACGCTCAGATGAGATCCGCGCACAGCCATCCACTTCACGCAGACAACAGCGACATCGAAACTCCTCGAGTGACTCTAGTGGAGTAGAAGATGATGCCCCAGATGAGGAAGAAACTATCCTTGGATGCATACCACTAGTCCAGAGAGCTCGTCATGATAATAGCATCCTATCCGCTCTGCTGGATGTATCGACAACAATTCGCGCGCTTCGTGAATCAGCAGGCAGTTATGACAACACCTCCGACTGTTGGGATCAAGTGGTGAAAGTATCACCTAGAGGTGGTTATCT
Source organism: Xylota sylvarum (assembly GCA_905220385.1). Classification (NCBI taxonomy): domain Eukaryota; kingdom Metazoa; phylum Arthropoda; class Insecta; order Diptera; family Syrphidae; genus Xylota; species Xylota sylvarum. The sequence continues at coordinate 52,417,425 of LR999960.1, read as the reverse complement.
TGCATTTATATACACCTTACTGGGTTTGGGTAACCATGATCCCAAGTGTCGAAGGTATCGGCAACTATCACTTGCTGCTTCCAGTGCTTACTTTCTTTCGTTAACCATTCCCGGGGCAAAAGGATTTCACATATTCGAAGAGGATATTATTAAGACAGCATTGCAGGTCTTTAGCTTGGTCGAAAAGATTCAGACACCAGACATCGCGAAGGGGTTAACCCATCAGCAATCGATCGAGACGTGGGTGAACTTTACGTCCTTTTTGGACGACATCAAGTTGATATTTCGTTATGTGCATTTTGAGGAGTACAAGTCTGCAAGGAATGCGATTATAAAAAAACTGGTTGACATGCAGTACTTAAGTTATGAGAAGGGATTCATCAATGTTTGTAAGATCGAGGTGAATGAAATTCTCAAGTCCCAGTGATGTTTAGATTTTGTGTTTCAGATTCTTCTAATCTGCATGGGAAGTGTTTTGACATTCTGGAGGAGGTGGTGACTGCTCACAATGGAGATCCACACGAGACGCTCTTGAAAATTATGAATATGACCCTATTTCTGCATACATACCCACCCAAACCAAGAGGCGGTGCCTCAACGTCCACAATGCAAACGAGTGGATGTGAACATATATCTGATTGGTTTATAAAAATCATCGGAATGTACCCTAGGATCGTATCCGAAGTATTGGAGTTCTACATGAAAGTTGTCATCACCAATCCGGAGAAAGCTGTAAGTAGCATTTTCTAATTCATTTCAATGATGATGAGGTGTGGGTAATCTTTCTATGAGTCCACTTATCTTGTAATAGAGGCGAGATATTACATAACCAGAACAGAATCAACGAACATAGGAACAGTAAATAGAATCTAGGGCAACTAGTACAAGTCGGAAGCTCTCAGAAATTGTCGCCCTTTCAAAAAGTGTTACAGATCGAGCAAATCCTAAATTCGTTGTGTATTACTGCTAGGGACAATAGACTTCTTGAAAAATTGATTCACACTACTTTCCTCTTGATGGACTAACACCTGTTAGAGACTGTTGGCGAATTTGAATATCCTCTAATCCTTCAAAAACTACTATTTATTGTATTTTTTTTTTTAATTTAATTTTTCTAGTGGAAAAACGAACAAATGCAAAGAGCTCTTGACTATGCGGCTAAGTATGACGCTGCTTTGTTTACCCGCTGTAATGCATCAATTGTAGATTTCCTCTCTGAAGCTGTATATGCCGACGAAGTAAGTATCCGATCTAGAGCTGTGGAACTTCTATCAAAAATGATCGTCCTTGAATCCAATGTCGATTGGCAAATGTTTCGTCATGAAGTTTCTGAAACTCCACGGGAAGTGTATATTATAAAGGAACTCATCGATAGTTTTCGTGATTCGAATAATACCATCAAAATGAAAGCAGTTCAAGCCATTCTACAAGCCCTCATTAGAGGTTCACCCAATGCCAAAAAGATTCTTCACGAGGGACTTAAATACGCACATTTCAACGATCCTGGTGTAAAGCTTCCCGAAGAGCCGAGAATTCTAAAGAATGAAATACGATTTGTTAAGCCAAGTACACAGCAACCGGATTACACCTTCTTGGGCGTGGAAATTGTCACTCTAAGTTTTCTGCATATGCCAGAGCACATCTATGCGTTGTTTGCGAATCCTGTAGCACACCTCCGGCGAGCTGCAATTATGCTGGTAGAGGCTATTGTTAAGATCAATCCGTTGATTATATTCAATACTAACTTTGTTGAGGTTTGTTGTATCCCATAGATGTGGAAATTGTGTGTTGAACTGAAATGCATTTCAGGAAACTTGCAGTCTTCTTAATGATCCTACACAGTTGGTACGTAAGCAAACGATGATTATGGTTGATTCCATTCTAGCAACCTATCCGAATTGTTATCCAGTAATCTATGTGTGGTGTAAGGTAATTGGACCAATGATGCAGGATGGAGATCCGAAAAATATTGAACTTGCTATGGAGGTTTGTACTAAATTGTAAATTGCTAACAAACTTCTATTCCGTACATTCTATTTCAGTGTTTCAAGAACAGAGTTTTGTTGAATATAAAGAGTATTGATCAGACAAATCAGGCGGAACATTTCATGCCGTGGGTTATTATTCGGACTTTACTCATAACGCAGTCCAGGCTGTACTTACAAACTAGTTTTCACTTAGCACTGAAAATGCAGATGATTAAGTAAGTATTAAGCGAAGTGTGATTTTTAATTGTGTAGGGGATGAGTTTCCGTCGCATTCGATACAAATTGGACCCACGTGAGAGGGCTACTCATTGTGTTCGAAAAGACGTCTTAAACATTAGTCTACGCATCCTTGTTAATCTAGATGGCAAGCAGCAGGAGATGGGATCTACATAAGCTATATTCTTTCATTCTCTGTAAATTCTTGTACTACAACATATTAAATTTGTATAATTGATTCTAATTAGCCAACAAATTATCAGCACTATTGAATCTCATATACTCGCGACAAACTCAACCGAAGCCTGGATACTTTTGAATTTCATTTGCGGAAAAATAAAGAGCAAGGAGCCTGATTCTCTTATACATTGCTTTGTCTCCTACCATTCGGTAAGCAATACAACCCAATTAATATGTCGAATTTAAAATCACACTTTTCTTGCAGTCACTCCAATGGAACAACGAACAGAATCTCTTGATAGCCCTAGAAGTCCTTAATACCTGCGCAAAAGACTTTAGCTACTCAGCACTGAATTACGTCTTCAAACATCTACTGAAAGCTATTAAATCAGGAATGATCATTCCTCAAGTTATTGGCAAAGCATTTGATTTTCTCACCACAATCGACCATCGTTCACGAGAAATCCAATTGAGAACTGCACCTCCCACCTCCAGTCAAATGATAGATGTCCCAGCACATGATTGGGTCATAGATCTGCATATATACCTAGAAGAAAAGCTTCTCGAGGATATGTCACATTTCCCAGACAATCGATCGATATACATGTCACATATGTTTTCCTATTCCGAAGCAAATTTACAAATCAAAATACGTCCCCACCGAACAATTGTAACCTTTATTCATAAGTACATCATAGAGTGTATAAGACTACCCGAAACCGAATGGGAAATGGACAATGATCGGATTTTTAATTCGTTGATTTTGATTGCTGGTCGATTCTCGATTCGTGACCCAATGATTGCTAACACTACCTGCAAGCTGTATGGAAGAATATTATCAGAAATTGATCGCCCATCGATAGTTAATTCGATTCTTGTAGCGATTTCTGATCTTTGCAAGAAACACACGCAAGTGGTGGAGACAATATTGGATAGAATTTTAGAGAAACTATCATCCCCATATTTGATGAATCGCATGGAGACTTTTAGGAGTTTTGCAACGCTAGTGCTGCAGGATCAACTTAAATTACGTGGATCGCTGTTATTGGCTTTGTTGGCGGTGATCTTGGACGACAGTGAAGAGTTAGCTGGGAAAGCGATTGGATTTTTTAATGAATTTGTGAGCAAAAAGAATCCAGCGTTGTTCCATAAGTGTTTAATAGAGTGTCCGTTTGTTTTGAATGAATATCCGGTAAGATAAAGATTATACAGAAATGCAAGCTTATACTATTCTCTTCCGTCGACAGAACTTTGAAGGATTGGATACTTTTACAGCAAATATGATTAAATCCCCACTTAAAGGTGACGATAAGCGTAAAGCTCGTTATAAGTTGTACAATCACTTCATGGAAAGCATTGATGATATCCATTTAACGATGTATTTTGCAAATTTAAAAATTCTTGCTGGTAAGATAAGTTTAAACTTTTCGAATTCTTGCTATTTTTGGTATCCTATTGTTAAGATGCTATTGCGAGTTGCCTGTGATTAATACTGGTTCATTCTATTTTTTAGAAAAAACTCAAAACGATCCTCTTATTAGATCGCCCGAAGGTCGGTCACTAATCAAAGACATCCTATTCATACTAAAGCGAGTTTGCAAGAGGGAAAAAAAGGAACCAGAGCAACCACCTGAGAATCCCGACGAGGATCCAAATTTAACAACACCTGATGAGCAAATAGATGCAGTTCCATCTACCAGCGCTGCTGCGCTAACACAAGGAAGGCGAGGTAGACGCCATAACGCCATAACAATGGGCGAAGCTGTAAGATTCGAAGCATCTATTTCCACTTTATATTCTTATCAATTTGTTTTTTAAAAAAATCACAGCTAATTGCTTTAGAAAAATCGATCGTATTCATTGTAACGATCTCAGAAAATATGGCCAACTGTGATCCAACCATTCAAAAGTCCATAGATAAACTGGCCAAGGCATTGTTTCTACGTTTTCCAACAATTATTCAATTTGCCCAACCAGCTGAATTTTGGGGTAAATACCGCCAAGGCAGAGCCACATCAACGCCAAAGAACAAAAAACGTCCTGCAAATGCAGACGAAAGTACAGCAACAGAAAATGCACTTCCCGAAATCGATACCGATGATGATGATGATTTAGATTTACCAACACCATCAAAATTGCAGAAAAACTCTTCGGAAACTTTGGAGTATATGCTACTTCCTTGAAATTAAATTATAGGCGTAGTTTGCATTTCAAAAGACAGGTTTCAGTACAAATTACGTTTAGTAGTTAAAAATATCCTTGCCATTAAATTATTGGTATGTCGTGTTGTAATTCATTTGAATTTAAGTTAACTAAGCATACAGTGAGTGTAGTATTTTAAAATATATTCAATATTCCAATTGATTGTAGAAATTTTCTTTCTAACAATAATAAGCATTAATGTAAGTCTATAAGCGTGCCAAATAGGAAATGAATTTATATTTATGATTCCGGTATCAAAACAATAACTTATTTTATAATTTCACATTTATTTTCAAATTCATAAGTAGCATTCGTTTGTACATACATATGTGTTTCAAAAACTATATGATTTTTAATTTATTTTACTTAATGACTTTTGTCAGTATACTATTTAAAGCTTTTTTTTTAAAAAGTGTAAGTACCGTTTACAGGAAAGAATGTAATAAAATTGATGTTTAAAAAAATAAATTTGATATTTTAATAACTTGCATATGAAGTGAACCTTAAGACGACGCAACGGCAGAATGATCTCCATCAATATGTCAACAACGTTCCATCCCAACGCTTGTTCATAATGACTTTCCATTATCTGGGGTCTTTAGAAAAAGCAAATTTCATTACGTTTTGAATGATGTGTTGCTTACTTCGTATCACGACAGTTGTGTTCATAAAACCAGTCTGTGTAAACGTAAGGTTCTCTGGTGGAATGAGTACTTTGGAGAAAGTTAGTTAGGAAGAAAGTTAGAAAACTCTGCTAAACACACGAAGAGTTGGGATGAAAGGTTTGCTCTTACAGAATACAATTTAGAATTGAGGCGATCTAAACGTGCTATACGCCTATTAAGCTGCCTAAATCTTATAGACCTATAAGTCTAACATCATTTTTTCTCAAAACCATGGAGAGACTTATTGACGTTCATATTAGAGGCCCTCTGCACTCAAGTCAGTTTACATACAGGAAAGGTAAATCCACAAAAGGTGCTCTTTACTAACTTATGAAGTAGATAGAAGGAACTTTCTGTTCCAAGAAAGAAGCTCTGTGTGCATTCCTTAACATCGAGGGTGTATTCGATAACACTGGCTACGACTCAAAATCAAGAGTAATTAGTAGCAGAGATATCGAGGATATGACCAACCAATGGATAAGGGCCATCCTTGAAAGTTGAATTCTTACTTTCTCCTCTGGGGGAGTGTCAGTGTCTGTGACCACAGTTAAGGGCGGTCCCAAGGGAGAAGTCCTTTCAACCCTTCTGTGGTCATTAGTCATCGGCAACCTACTAGTCGATCTGCAGAAATCAGGTTTAATCGCCATTGATTATGCGGATGACTGAGCGATTAACACAGGACTTCCACTTCTGGTGTCATGCAAGGTGCTTTATTACACGTGTTATAATGGTGCAGCAGAGAAGGACTATCCATCAATGCTTGCAAAACCGTTCTAGTGCATTCTACAAAAAGAAGTCTGGTGAATCTAGGACCTCTTAACATCAAAGACACCACTTTAGTTTAATTTAAAAATATAAAATACGAATATTTCGCGCCACAGGTCCATGGGACCCAGAGCCTAGCTTCTCACAATCATTCAAGTTCTTTACACCAATAACGAATAGAAGGGACCTTCTGTTTAATGCCGTTTCCGAAGGGCAATTTGAGAAGCTTTTTTGTGACAACTATATTTTCGGATGATAGTTAAACACTCGCGAGAGGTGAAAGAAATTTTAGGTGTTAACTAGGGATTGAACCTCAAACCCCTTACTCCGTAGTCCAACGCACTAACCACTTGAGCCACGGTGATACTCGGTTGGGTTCCTCGTCATCAAGGAATTGCAGGCAACGAATCTCCAGATGAACTAGCTAGGGTAGCTCAGAATCTGCGTTCACAGGACCTGAACCCTACTGCTGTGTTAACTGGACTGCCGTCACAGCGCTGATTTAGTATTGGGAACACAAACTTCGTCTGATCTACTGGGAAAAAGTATCGGGGCAGGCCTTATTCATTCAAGAAAATCCTTAATCTAGACAAGGATAGTATAAGAAAGCTAGTGAGTTTTCTCATAGGTCACTGCGGCCTGCGGTATCACCTTAACAAATTCAATCTGTGCCCAGAAACGGAATGTAGATTCTGCTCGGAGGACGACGAAACTTCTGAGCACATTCTATGTGAATGCCCAGCATTACATTGGTTAAGGAGGCGTTTTTTCCATAAAGAAATATGTTCGTCAGCAGAGTTGAGAAATTCTGTTGCTAAGGACGAACGATAGGGAGGTGGTACAAATCTTGGTTTAAACATACCCTAGCCATATGGACAAGGCTCTACACAAAAAAAGGTGTATTAATGAAAATTCCAATTGGAAAGACCACATATTCGAATTCGCGAAGAATGGTACGAAATGCCTCTTCCCTACCTACTGGCTGCGATTTGTGAGGCAGACTGTATCTCATTTCAGGCCTGGTGCACATAAAACCTCATTGCACTTGTTAGACGACACGAAACCGTGCATTTCGACAATGGGTTCGGATTCCACTTACCTGGGAATGCCTAACTAGTCAACTTCTTCTGACTGCCCCTAATCCTAGGGGGAAAAGCTAACTTACGTATTCCTAACCTAGGTATGGAGTCCCAAGGGACAGAATGATGGTGGCGAAGATGATCATGATGAGATGAGAGTTTATTTTTTTTGGGAATGTTCTACTAGAATAGTCCACAAATTATTTTGTTATTGAACTTGTGCTTTTACCCTGAGATTAAATTTCAAATGCATACATAAATGAAGCACAGAAGTACCTACTTATTTGAAGTGAGGACATTGAATGTGTCCAACTCTATAATTCCCCCTTCTTACACAAAACTACATCCCATTTGGTATGATGTAAGATACATATCCCAGCAACTGCGTAGGATTACTTTGGAATCTCCAAGAAGTGCCATTGCAGTAATGCATTGTCATATATGGAACTATCATAGTTTGTCATAGAAACCAAAGAGCAGTTACGTCATAGTATACAATTGCTTTCGCAAGGATATATGCAATATCCTAAACTGATTAGCGATTATCTACATATTCACTGCTGACAAGGACCAGAATATGAATGAGCTGCAATTTACTGGGAAATCAGCGGCGTATACATATGTACATGAATGTATTGTTCATATTCTTGTCGTCTGTCAAAGGAACATAACGCTTACAATTCCCACTTGTTAAAGCAAAATCCAAAACTCAAAACGAAGAATGTTAACAAGAGTTTGGTTAACCAATTTCCCCAATCAACTTTGTGGAAACAGTATATGCTGGCACGGTCGTTACTGTTTACCGCTTCCGAATAACAATTTTAATGGATTATCTGTGTCTGTTTTCAATTGGACAGCGAAAACTCCTCCGCAGCTAATGGCGGCGGTTGGGTGTGCAGAATAAATCCTTCATAATGTGGCTCAGATTTGTTTCATTTCCTTCCCCCCAGAATTGCTGTGTTCCTGCAGCTAATTCCATTCCATTGTCGTGGAAATCTTGCTTTGCATGTTACATTGTGGCAGCCTCTTGAAAATGTTTTATTGGGCTCTTCGTTGTTATTTCGGTGGTTGGTCCTCGTTCGCGACCACCCGTAAAGAGACGCACACCAAATAAAACCAACGGTGTAACCATTGTAGATGGTTAGAGTAGGATCCTTTATAAATAGCACATTAGAATGGGCACAGCTGGAAATAGGGGTGGTTAGTTGGTTATACATATGAATGTGTATACATTCATATATATTTTTTTTTTAAAAAACCACAAAACCAGTCAGTGGAACCACTCATGGTTAACACCGGCAAGCGGTGATAAAGTACAATGTTGTGCTACGTAAGCATATAATTTTTGAAGTAGGTATATGCACATTCTAAAGGTTATTGTCATCATTATTAAGGATTAGTGGTAATGGTCCTAAATGAAAAGTGGTTCATTTCATAATGTTCCTTACTTACTTACTTAACGGGCTCCCGACCCGTGAAGAGTCTCTGCCTGAGACACAGCAGCCTTCCACTCTCTTCGATCCCGGGCACGCTGCTTCCAGTTATCTAGACCAAGCGCTCTGGCATCCGCGATAGCTTGATCCTTAAAACGGAGGTTCGGTCTTCCTTGTCTTCTCGAACCTGGGGGCTGTGATTCGAAGATCCTCTTTGCTGGAGCATTATTATCCATTCGCTCGATGTGGCCGAGCCAGTGTAGTCGACGTGTTTTGGCTTTTTGGACTACATCCACATCCTGGTACAGCTCATAGAGTTCGCGGTTATATCTTCTCCTCCATTCGCCCTCCTCGCATACGGGACCGAATATCCGACGAAGAATTTTTCTTTCGAAAGTGTTCAGTATTTGCTCTGCTTTCCTGCTTATCGTCCAGCACTCGGCTCCATACAGCAGAACTGGCAGGATCAAAGTTTTGTAGAGCATACATTTCGTCTTTCGAGTTAGGAGTTTTGACCCCATTTGTTTCGCCAAACCGAAGTAGCAGCGGTTTCCTAGGGTAAGTCTTCGTCGAATCTCCACTAAGTTGTCATTCGTGGAGTTGATATTTACTCCGAGGTAGGTAAACTCCTTAACCACTTCGAAGTTACTGTTGCCAACAGTGACGTTTTGTCCTAGGCGGTGGACAGATGCTTCTTTGTTTGTTGACAACATGTATTTGGTTTTGTCCTCATTCACTTCAAGGCCAACACGTTTCGCCTCTTCTTCAATTGCCGTAAAAGCCTCTAACACGGCGCGCTGGGAGCGACCGATGATGTCGATTTCGTCTGCGTATCCCAGCAACTGGACAGATTTGTTGAAGATAGTGCCTTCCGTGTTTACACCTGCCCTGCGCACTATCTGTTCCAGCACAAGATTGAAGAAGTCACATGATAGCGCATCCCCTTGCCGAAATCCGGTGCATGTTTGGAATAGTTCAGAGGAACTGTTGCCGAATTGCACGTTGCACCGCGTGTTATCCAGCGTCACGCGGCACAGCTGGATCAGTTTAGCCGGGATCCCGAATTCGGCCATCGCCTTGTAGAGCTCAAGACGATGAATGCTATCATATGCGGCTTTAAAGTCGATGAAGAGATGGTGAGTTTCGACTTGAAATTCGTTGGTCTTTTCCAGGATTTGCCTTAGTGTGAAAATTTGGTCGATCGTCGATCTGCCGGGCCGGAAGCCACACTGGTACGTGCCGATTAGTGTGCTGCAGAAAGGCTTCAGACGTTCACACAGTACGTTGGATAGGATCTTATATGCGACATTAAGCAGGGATATGCCTCGGTAGTTCTTACAAGACATAGGATCGCCTTTCTTGAAGATGGGGCATATAGAGCTGATAGTCCAGTCATCGGGCATGACTTCATCCACCCACACTTGGTTGATGACTTGGTGCATGCACCCCACCAAAGCATCACCACCATGTTTGAAAAGCTCTGCTGGTAGACCATCAGAGCCGGCGGCCTTGTTGTTCTTCAGCTTTTTGATAGCTGAGCCGACCTCTTCAAAACTAGGAGGGGGAATGGATTCTTCATTGACTGGATGCGGGTTCTCTTCTTGCCCTATCACTCTCTCTACCTGCCCATTAAGTAGCTGCTGGAAATGCTGCTTAAATACATCTACTATTCCCTGTGCTTCGGTGACTAGGTTTCCTTCACTGTTTCGAAGAGCCTGCGTTCCGGGCTTGAAGCCAGCTGCCAGTTGCTTGGCTTTCCTGAAAAACATCCGGATGTTGTTCCTATCGCGGGACTCTTCGATATCCTTGAGCTGGGAGGCTGCGTGGGCCCTTTTCTTCTTACGCAGTATCTTCTTCTCCTCCCTTCTTCTGGTTCGATACTCTTCTCTCGCTGCCCTTGTTTTGCGTTGCAGCGCTTGCAAGTGTGCATTTTCTGTCACCTTTTTCCGGCGTACGCATTCATCATCATACCAAGGGCTCTTTTTGGGTGGTGGCTGGTAGCCTATGGTGGTCTCTGCTACCCCTTTGATGATGTCGCGATACTGGTTCCACAGATTGTTGGCGTTTGTGGATGGTGAATGCACAGCGGAGAGTCTCTCACTCAGGCGCTCCCTGTAGGCTCTGGCTACTCCAGACGTGCTAAGGCTTCCAACGTTGAATTTCTTTTTCTGGGCGGTCTGCAGCTTCTTCTCATTGGATAGTCGAGCTCTGAACTTAGCTGCAACAAGAAAATGGTCAGAGTCGACGTTTGCCCCTCTGAACGTTTGCACATTCAGAATGTTGGATGCGTGCCTCGCATCTATTAGCACGTGGTCGATTTGGTTGGCGGTTCGACCATCTGGAGAGCGCCAGGTTGCTGTGTGGATTCGTAGTCTTGGAAACCTAGTGCTACTTATCACCGTATTACGAGCTGCTGCAAAATCGATTAGCCGGAAGCCGTTGTCTGTTGTCGTGTCGTGGAGGCTGTGCTTTCCAACTAATCCGCCGAAGATGTTTTCCTTACCGATTTTGGCATTGAAGTCCCCGAGTATGATTTTGACATCATACTCCGGACAGGCTCCGTAGGCTCCGTCCAGGAGGTCATAAAACTCCTCCTTGATAGAGTCTTCAGCTTCGTCGGTAGGGGCGTGTGCACATATTATGCTGATGTTTTGAAATGTAGCCTTGATGCGGATCACAGCCAGGCGATCGCTGATCGGCTTAAAGTCAATTATCATTGAGCGTAGCCGATTTCCCACGACGAATCCGCACCCTAACATGTGCAGTCTTTTGTGGCAGCTGTAATAAATGTCGCAATTTTTCCGTTTTTGCATACCTGATCCTATCCATCGTATCTCCTGGATCGCGGTAATATCTGCCTTGTACCGCGTGAGGACAGATTCAAGTTTTTGAATAGCACCAGGAGTGTACAGTGTACGTACATTCCAGGTGCATACTCTTATATCATAGTCCGTGTACGTTCCGGGTCGTGGTATTAAATGAGGGGGTCCATTATCCGAGGCTTGTGTCTCTCTCATAACTAAATTTTTTTTACGTGGTAAGGAAGTTACCCCGACGGCACAACCCGCAACCTGGAGGGCCAGTTCCATTTTTTGAAACCCCTAGGACGAGGGGCCGGTTTTAAACCGAAGTCAGTATCCCGCTTCGGGGATATGAGCGCTGCCGTTGGCCCAATAAGGGCTCATCCGCCACCATCTCTTTTCCAAAAACCTGACTTATTCTTGGAAATCTTTATCGGCCTGAGCTCCGAATATGTCGAAGTAGCCCAGATAAAGTGTTGTGCTTCCGTTTGAAGCTTTAACGCCACCGTTGACTCCATCGAGAGAGTTCGTCCGCTGTCGTATTTATAGTGCTGCAATTTTCTCTTGGTCAACACTCGCGCTTATAAGTTTAGCAAGTCGGGTCCGGATGGACACCAACCAGTACCCGATGGCTACCACTAGGAGGTAAAATAAGCACAATTGATGCGCAGTAACAGTTACAACACTGGACGTCGCCAGGTTGACGCCAGTCAGTGCCTACCCTATTCCTACAGCATCCAACCATCCATAATGTTCCTTAGTGAAGATAAAATAGAAGAGTTCTTAAAGGTACTACTCTACTCGTAGTTGTAATTAGCTTAGCCATACTCCACTATAAGTATACAAAGTTCAAAAGAATACAGGCATTGTCTATGCAAACCACTGCACTAAAAAGTGATTACCCTCTCAACTTTTTTTTAAATACCAAAAAAAGTGCATTTTACATTATAGACCCCTTAATGAGTCCATTCATCCCCCTTAAGGCTGCAGTTCTATGCCTCTTTCGCCTAAACATACATCCTCCCTCCAGTGTACTTGTATGATATGATTTATAATCAAAATTTATGCGCTCAATTTCAGTGAGCGAAAAAAACCACATGTAAAGGTGTATGGTGTAGGGATTTCAATACAACCAACTTAACCTCTCTACGCCTCATTGTTACCCAATTATTATTATCCTGATTTTGTTTCCCACCAGAGGTTATTTATTTAATCGCACTTGCTTTGCTATCCGAACCAATTATGTGTTGGGTTTGAAAAATTAATCAGTTGTAATCATAAATCATTTGTGTGCCATAAACAAAGCTCATCTAACCCCCATTCTGTCCCACTCTACCTGTCGCGAGAAATGATAAACATTCAGAGTCCCCTTGTGGGATCTGTCGGTGGTTTGCCAACCATTCCTCCCATTAGACGGGGTTAAAAGCTAAAAAAAAAAGGAAAGAGAAAAAAAAAACTCAAAACCGAAGTACACCGCAAAACCTATTTGCAATTTCACCTGTGTAATAAATTATCCAATTAGAATTATTTTTTTTTTTATCCGCCTTCATCGTCCTCCTTGAGACAACTATGCGCGCAATAAATATTCTAAACACTAATGGGACCTTTCGTCACAGACCGTACCGCGTTTTGCTGTCGTTGCTACTCAGCGGAATGCGCGTTAAAGCAGGGTAGTACTCGTACACATCTATGCTATACCATCGCGATGCCACTTCCCGAAGGACAACGGCAGAGCGCCCGCACTTATGAATTTCAAATTTCAAATTCTGCTGCCTTTAGTCCTTTGAACATTTTCTCACATTCAAATGCCACAAGAATTAAAAAAGAAAAAATAAATTTAAATATACTAACTGTGCTGTTGTGGATGACTCTGGTGGAATGTACGGCGAAGGTCCGATGATCCTTTGCCGGGTTGTCTCATTAATGTTGTATGCGGCAACAATTTCGACAATGGTCCTTCGCTGTTGTTGGCTGCTGCTGCTGCTACGAGTCATTTGGTGGTTTTTGGCAAAATTTTACTGCGAAAAGTGCACCTGGAGTGGTCTGGAGCTTGAATAAGGAAATTATTGGAATGAAGTTGGGAATTGGGATATGGCTTCTTCTACGAGGTGGTGTTTGCTTAAGATTTATATTTTACGAGTATTTCATTCCTTTCTTTGCAATTAACCGGCGACGGGGCTTTAATGTTAAAACAATGGAACAAGTTATTGGGGAGAGTTAACACGTTTGCAATGGGCAAGGATGGTTGTATAAACTCAAGAATGGGAACCTCAATCTCTGAAAAAAACATCATCTCCGATTTTTAAGTAAAGTGGAAGGTGCAATATGGTCAATGGAAATGACTGCAAAATTAATTGTTTCGTGACTGTTGAAATGTTCGAAGTGAGGTTAATTACGTACTTAGGTGGCGCTACAGTTCGGCGTGAACCTGGGCCTCCACTAACAAGCCTCTCCTGTTGGCCCGGAACTTAGCTAACTGCCTTCAGTTGCGCACTCCAAGTCTGTTCTTGGTCCTCTTCTACTTGCACGCGCCATCTAAGGCAAAGTAAGATCTTCCTCTATTGCGTTGTCACTCCAAGTTAGATTCGAAGACTCTACGGTCTAGAGCATTTGTGTCCATCCGCTCTACATGTCCTAGCCATCTCAAACGATTAATGCGCAGAGCGATCTCGGTGAGACCGTTACCGATCTTCATGGAGCAGCGTCATCATCCTACACAGGCGAATGAGTTTGGCAGGGATGTCAAAACTGGACATGGCTTTGTATAGCTCGTCTCTATGAATGTCGTCATATGTGCCCTTGAAATCAATAAAAGATGGTGGGTATCGGTATGGACTTCTTTAGTTTTTCCAGGATCTGCCGAAGTGTGAAGATTTGATTGATTGTGGTCTTTCCTAGTCTGAAACCACAGTGATAGCCGCCAATTAGGTTGTTGACAAAGGGTATCAGATGTTCACACAGGATGGGAGATAACATCTTGTACGCGATGTTGAGGAGACTGATACCTCAGGATCTCCTTTCTTGTAGATCAGCCAAACGGTGCTGAGACTCCATTCATCATATGTCATACACTCCTCTGACCAAATTTTAGAAATGAGTTGGTGAATGCTCTCTGCTAGGTCATTTCCAGCTGCTTTGAAAAGCTCAGCTGGTAAGTCGTCAGGTTCAGCAGCCTTGTTGGACTTAAGATGTTACTATCCTTACTTCGTTTTGGTCAGGTAGACGGAATTTTTGGCTATCATCGCCTATGTTGTACCGTGTACGTTGACATATTTCGGGATACGCGTTCGGCAAAGGTTCTGGCGGTCTCTTGCGATTGTAGATTTTGACCTTGCATCTCCTTACAGTATTTCTTCCTTGTTGTGGCTTTTGGGATATCCGTTTTCATATCATGGCTGCAACATGCAATAAGGTAATGATCCGAGTCGATGTTGGTTCCTCGGAAGGTTCGGACATCCAGAATACTGGAGGCGTCGATCGCAATGTGATCAATTTGGTTGACAGGATATGGATATTTGATGATCAGGAGACCGCCATGTCCCCTTGTGGACATTGAGAAGAGGAAACAGTGTGCAATAAGCCTAAGTCTGTTGTCAGACATGGTGTCCTGTAGGCTGTATTTACCAATCGTCCAACCAAAGATGTCCTCCTTTCCTATCGCCCAGAACGATTTGAACGTCATATTTAGGACATTGCTCGTAAGTTTTGTCGAGGGGATCGTAGAAACATTCTTTGGTGGCGTCGTCCTTGTACTCCATGGGGGCATGAGCGCGTATTAAACTTATGTTGACGAATTTGGCCTTGATGAGGATTGTCATAATCATGTCACGGCGGAAGTGATGGCGAAAAAATGGCACATTGATTGAAGTCGGCCTCTGAGCTCTCATAATTATCATAAGAATCATTTTTCTATGCCACTCGACCAAATACGCTAAATCGCTTATTTACAGGCCCTAAAATTGCATCGTTAAATATGTTTTCTTTTTTGAACAAAATACCCACGCCACGCGGAAAAATACTCACGCTGTCATGCACGTAACTCCCACCGAATTCGAGCAGTTTTTGCCATTTGACACGAAAGAAGGACGAAAGTACAATATTTCCATAAATTTTCAATCCCTAGCTTTTCCTTTTAAAATTGTTAACTCCTTTTCTAGATTCATTATTAAATTTTTTTTAAATTAGCAGGTATCTACCACTCAAACTTATGACACATTTCAAAAACAAAAATATTTCCTCCTTATGGTTATCTGCCCATAATCCACAAGCCACAATACAAAACTTCGAAGCAATCATATAATTAAACGAAACATTTGTTTTGAAAACAATTAAAATCCTTTATATCCTTTCTCACGCCCACAATAGGCGGACGTTAAGATGTAATTCGAATTGTACGTATTTGCTACAAATCGCAAACGTTCATACATATGTACATTGCGGTCAGATATAAAGCCTTTGGAATACGACTGCGGAATTTTATTTCAAATCATCACTTTCATCGATAACATAGTTACTCGTAGATACTTTTTTGTTAGAGAACACCCATTCCACACGAACCCTTACAAACAATATGGGGATTAAGTTTTTATCTCCCGCAACGCCAATCGAAAAAAGTTATTTCCGGGTACCAAAATTCGCATTGGGCACTGTGGGATGCTGGCCTCGAAGTTCTCCTCCAATTTTCAGCAGAGTCCTGCTATTCCTAGTGAATAGTTCGGCTGTGGTATTTGGAGCATTCGGGGAATGCATTTACGGAGCATTAACGCTGAATGAACTTCTGGAATCTATGGAAGCATGGTGTCCGGGAATTACCAAACAGCTTTCCTTCTACAAAATGTGGGTATTTTTTCTACACCGTCAGAAATTATTTTCGATAATCGATCGGATTGAGAAACTTTTGACAATCGGTAAGGATTTTTGGTTTTTTGTTAGGATTTTATGACACTCACGGGAATGTGTGTATCCTTCTTTTAGATGAGGATACGGAAAAGAGAAGAATTGCACAGGAGCTGTCAGTGATTGGATCTGGATTGGGAGCGTTGCTTTTTTTCAGTGGAAATGCAACGAATATGTTCTTTAATCTGAGGCCGTTGGTGAATAATGTTTTCCTTGTGTGGAATGGCAAAAATGCTACTCTTGATTTTCCATTTAAAATGATGTGAGTTTTAGTGGATGTTTTAGATGTTTCCGGTCCAAGGATACGCTATGATTTTGTAACACTCTTTGGAGTAATTCCAGTTGGTTATTAATGTAAGAACTAAAGGTTTAACTTGTCTGGTAACGACCTCCTAGGACAGACTTTTTCTATGTGAAAATGGTGTTCCACAAGGCTGCCGACCATTAGCCAGTTCTTTCATTTACGCATTTGTTTCGCTATAATCCACGATTAAAGCCAATCCATTTATGTATCGATAAGTCCTTTCAGTGCCTACCACTGATAGTACTTTCTGTTTCAGAGGACAAATGTGCATACATACTTATGTACATACGTCCATACATACATACCTACATATTCCCTTCCCAGAAACGCACAAAAAATCACATGCTGCTGTGCATAATTAATGAAACTCACGCACAGCATACATACGTTTAACACATTCAACCCACAGGCTACCCGACATATTCACCCATTATCCGATGTATCCGATCACATACGCCTGTATGACCTACTCGGGCCTGATGACAGTTTTTACATTCAGCGGTGTGGATGGGTGCTTCGTCGGTCTGTGTTTCTACATCAGTTCCCTGTTCAAGATGATACAGTATGATATCCGGCAAGTGTTTTCCCATTTGCACAACCGTAAGTTCACCCTGGCTTCCGATAATATGGACGAAAATTTAATTCACACAATTTGTATCTCTCTCTCTCTCTCTCTTTTCCATGGCAGAGGACAAAGCTCACGTGCAGGACAATCGAATTGTACGCCAGGAATTGAAGGTAATCATTCGACGGCATAATGAAGTCATCGATTTGTGCAATGAATTCACGGACATTTTCACATTCATCATTATGGGGCAGTTCCTGGTGGCAGCGTTATTGCTGTGTGTCAGTATCATGGATATGTTATTTGTAAATTATTTAGTGCGTATTATAATTGCAGTATACACACATAGATACAATTCTTTCAGAGTACTGGAATTGCACTAGTGATCTATTTTTCGTATTGTGTAGCGGCATTGGTGCAATTGTTTATGTACTGCATCGGTGGGAGTTACGTGCATGACAGCGTGAGTATTTTTCCGCGTGCGTGGGTATTTTGTTCAAAAAAAAATATTTAACGATGCAATTTTAGAGCCTGGAAATAGGCGATTCAACGTATCTGGTCGAGTGGCATAAATGTGACCTAGAAACGCGAAAAATGATTCTGATGATAATTATGAGAGCTCAGAGGCCGACTTTAATCAATGTGCCATTTTTTTTCGCCATCACTTCCGGTGTTTATGTCGGTAAATTGGAACTGGAACATTGATTTATTTGAAGCATGACATGATTTTAATTTTGATCTTTTTCTGTTTTTCTGTTCTAGATTCTCAATACAACTGGTTCCTATATAGCTCTGATGAAATCCTTTCTTTGATTAACCTTTGAAGGTGCTTATTGTGAACTAATCTATAATATACTTACTTGTATTGTGAATTCATTGTAATAATATTTTGGAGTTTCTGTCAGAGGTCTTTAGGTTTTCAATTTTGTGAAAAACTTGCGCCCAGGTGTCTTCATAATTGTTGCTGCTCTTGAATTCTTGAAGATCGAAAGCTTTTAGGAATATATCTGAAAAATCTGATATAATCTTTGATCGAAATAAATTGCTAAGTCTCTTGGACGTTGATTTTGATTGAAAGGATATGGGGTAAGCCTGCGTGTTGGAATTCTGAAATCAGTAAACCTTAGTGCATTGTTTTTATAATTTTAATCAAGCAAAACGGTTCTAGGGACCCACTCGACACGGATCTCTACAAGCGCAGAGAGGTTAAGAAATCACAAAGGGCTTCGTGGTATATTTTCTGTGAAAATATAGACAGAACACGTGATTCGTTACGGATTTTGGAAAATCTTATCCAAATCTCCAGGCTCATTAAAAACCAGATAGATGATATATTCACCCCCAGGAAACTACAGTCAACAGTGATTCTGAATCAAATCTTCTGGTCTCGAACTAAAACCGGATTTTGAGTCCCTGGATCCACATTATCTTTCAGATTTGTTTAAATAGTTAGGGCTACATCCCTGGATTCAGGAGGAGGCTCAGAGAAGTCTTCATACTGAAAATCGGTAAGCTTTCTCACTCATCCCCAAAGGACTTCCGTCCAATCAGACAATCTTCCTTATTACTAAATTCTTGTCGGTATCCCAACACGCGTATCGCAAGGAAAATCATCAGAGACTATCCCTGCACTCATGGGTAGAAATCATTGAGAAATATTTTGAGAAAAAGGATTTCACTATGGTGTCCTTCCTTGAAATTGAGGGAGCTTTTAACAATGTCAAAACAGTTATGTCTGTTACTGTTGAATGGAGCAATGTACTTAAAAGCTGGTTTATCCATGTTGAACTGGGGTGCAATCAAAGGGTGGAGTACTATTACCACTACTGTGGCTCATGATAGTAAATGAGATACTCCTAATCTGGAATAGCCTATGCGGATGTCCTTGCGATAACGATATCAGGAAAGTTATGTCTCGAACTTGCAGCTGTGATTCGAGGATCCTCTTTGCTGGAGCATTATTGTCCATTCGCTCGATGTGGCCGAGCCAATGTAGTCGACGTGTTTTGGCTTTTTTGAACTACATCCACATCTCGGTACAGCTTCTGCTCCATTTGCGCTCCTCGCATAAAGGACTGAATATTCGACGAAGTATGTGCCTCTCGAAAGTTTTCAATATCTTTTCTGCTTTCCTGCTTATCGTCCAGCACTCGTCTCCATATAACAGAACTGGTAGGATCCAAGTTCTGCAGAGCATGCATTTCGTCTTCCGAGTTAGAAAATTTAAACCCATTTGCTTGGCCAAGCTGCTACAACCCATTTGTAGCAGCGGTTTTCTTGGGTAAGTCCTCATCAAATCTCCACTAAGGTCCCATTCCTGGAGTTGATATTTACTAAGGAGTAGGTAAACTCCTTAACCACTTCGAAGTTACTGTTGTCAACAGTGACATTTTGTTTTGTCCTTGGCGGTGGACAGGTACTTCATTGCTTGTTGACAACATGTACTTGGTTTTGTCCTCATGCACTTCAAGATCAACTCGTTTCGCCTCTTCTTCAATTGTCGTAAAGGGCTATAAGACAGCGCGCTGGGAGCGACAGATAATGTCGATGTTTTCTGCGTATCCCAGCAGCTGGACAGATTTGTTAAAAATAGTGCCTTCGGTGGGAAAATCTGCCCTGCGCCCTATCTGTTTCAGCAAGAGACTGATGAAGCCGCTATCATATGACTTCTTCAATGTCCTTACCGAAATCCGGTACACGTTTGGAATAGTTCGGAGGAACTGTTTCCGAATTGCACGTTGCACCGTGTAATTTCTAGCGTCATGCGGAATAGTTGGATCTGTTTAGCCGGGATCCCAAATTCGGCATCGCCTTGCAGAGCTCGAGACAATGAATGCTATCATATGCGGCTTTGAAGTCGATAAAAAGATGGTGAGTCTCGACTTGAAATTCGTTGGTCTTTTCCAGGATCTGTCTTAGTGTGAAAATTTGGTCGATTGTCGATCTGCTGGGCCGGAAGCCACACTGGTACGTGTCGATTAGTGTGCTCCAGAAAGGCTTCAGACTTTCACACAGTACGGTGGGTAGGATCTTATGTGCGACATTAAGCAGGGATATGTCTCGATAGTTCTTACAAGACATAGAATCGTCTTTCTTGAAGACGGGGCATGCAAAGCTGATAGTCATCGGGCATGGTTTCATCCACCCATATTTGGTTAATGATTTGGTGTATGTATCCTAGCATCCTACGAAAACATCACCACCCTGTTTGAAAAGCTCCGCTGGTAGACCATCAGAGTCGGTGGCCTTGTTGTTCTTCAGCTATTTGATAGCTGAGCCAAGCTCTTCAAAACTGTGAGGTGATGGCTTCTTCATTGGCTGGATGCCGATTCTCTTCTTGCCGTATCACTCTTTTTATCTGATGCCCATTAAGTAGCTACTGGAAATGATGCTTAAACAAACCTACTATTCCTTCACTTCGGAAGAAAGTGAATATTCCAGCTCGTGAAAGGAAGGTTTCTAATAGGGCCCAGGGAAGGTCGCAGGCCTGAAATAGGGACTGCGGCCCCGAATTATACATGTCAGTCATCAGACTCAACCTAATGTATGTAATACTAGTCTGATGGACGGCACTGTTAGAATCTTCAAACGGTTCCACAAGAAGAGACTGTTCCCGCGTCGGGAGCCATTTAAGTAACTACATACTTTCATATGTAAGTGTGGAATTTTCTCAGCTTCAAATGATATTTTATAGCACACTCAACCCAACTTTTAATACTTAACTGAATTTAAAGTCTTAAAGCTTTAACCTTTATCCATTATCTTCAAGAATCACTCGATAACGCAAGAAAACTTATACACTTCAACTTTTTGAATACATTATTTATTATTTAACCCCTGGATCCGCTCATACTCAATCTAATACTTAAACTTATGAAAGGTTTCCAGAAATTCCCTTCGCATAAGATAACCGTTTCCGCCCATAACCAACAGAGAAAAGTTCGAAATTATCGTGTAATTAAACGAAACATGTTGAGAAACAAACAATTAAAAACTTTCTAATCCCAACAAACGCCCTCACATGGAATTGTTTTGTTTTGGAGTACTCCTCAGTCCGGTCAAATTGAAAAACTTCATCAAAAATTCACGAAATAATTCGAATAATCTCCTTACCACCCTCAAGCATATTACCGAAACCAAAAACGCTTATAAAAACCTTCGAAATCTTTGCCAGAGGATATTATTTCAAATAGTCACTCTCATCGTCAGCACTGTTCCTTTTGTTTGTTTGTTTTTTGTTTTGTGGCACACTTCCTCTTCCAGAGTGACACAATGGGTTTTCGATTTTTATCTCCAGAAACGTCAATCGAAGAAACTTATTTTCTGATACCGAGATTCGCGTTACGCGTTGTTGGATGTTGGCCACAGAAGAACGTACCAACTTTTGTTGGTGTCCTGCATTTTCTTGTGAGTAGTTTCGTCGTTGCATTTGGAGGATTCGGAGAATGTATTTGTGGAGTGCTAACACTAAATCAACTATTGGAATCCATGGAAGCCTGGTGTCCAGGGATAACGAAGCAGATTTGCCTTTTCAAGATGTGGATATTTTTTGTGCATCGAAGGAAGTTATTTTCGTTAATCGATCGAATTGAAAAACTACTGACAGCAGGTGAACAATGTGTTTGGTTTTGTATTTCATGCCACTCATGGGGATATATCCTTTTTAGATAAAAATGAAGAAAAGAGGAGAATTGCACAGAAGCTATCTGTGATTGCGTCTGCATTGGCTGCTTTGCTTTTTGTGAGTGGTAATTCAACGAATATGTTCTTCAACTTGAGACCATTGTTGAACAATGCTTACCGCATGTGGATGGGTCAGAATACTACATTGGATTTGCCATTTATGATGATGTGAGTTTTTGATAATTGTTGATAATACGTGAACTGTATTGATGCTGACCCAAATCATTGAATTTAGGATCCGTTGCTTAAGATAGTTCTACCTGTACTTGCATCACTGAAGAATATGAGAAACTACTTCGTTCCTAAACTGTTCTTCTCAGAATTTTTAAATTTGCTAGAGTGGAGCATAATTTTTACTTTTTGACATGGGTTACCACAAGGCTGTGTACTATATCGTAGACTTTAAATAACTCTGCTATTTTTTTTTGTTATTAAAGCCACAGTCAGTATCTTTATTCGACAGACAGGAATTCGTAAATACGTAATAAAATAAAAAACTGCAAAAATCGTATGTCCTTGTAGAGTCCTTACCACTTAGCTTAATTATTCATACTATATTATAATCGTAATAATCATTAAAAAAATTCTCCCACAGACTACCCGACAAATTAACTCATTATCCTCTGTACCCGATCACATACGCCTGTATGACCTACTCGGGCCTGATGACTGTCTTTACCTTCAGCGGTGTGGATGGCTGTTTCGTCGCCCTGTGCTTCTACGTCAGTGCTCTGTTTAAAATGATACAGTTCGATGTTCGAAAAACATTTCTCACTTTAAAAAACCGTAAATATGCCATGCATTCGATAAGGTGAAGAAAAAATTAATTCACACAATTTATAACCAAACTGTAGATGATACAGCCCACGTGCAGGACAATTGCATTGTTCGCCAGGAACTGAGGGATATCATTCGACGGCATAATGAAGTCATCGATTTGTGCAATGAATTCACGAGCATTTTCACTAGCATCATCATGGGGCATTTCGTATCAGCAGCACTGGTTCTGTGCGTCAGCATCATCGATTTGCTATTCGTAAAGTTTTTTTTTTAAATAATTCGATTAATTAAAATAAAATTATATGTATGTGTATAATATTTGCAGAACACGGGAATTGGATTGATACTTTATGTCTCCTACAGTATAGCAGCGCTTACACAATTGTTTCTGTATTGCATCGGGGGTAGTTATGTCAATGATAGTGTGAGTATTTGCTGCGGGCAAAGTTAAATTTTGTTGAAAAAAATGGTAAAAGATACATTTTCAGAGTCTGGCTATATGCGATTCTGTGTATCTGGTCGAATGGTATAAATGTGATACTGAGACGCGAAAAATGATTCTGATGATAATGATTCGAGCCCGGAGGCCGACTTCTGTGAAGGTACCATTTTTTTCACCATCACTGCCAGCTTTTATGTCAGTAAGTTATAGAGTGGATATGAGATGAGAAAGTGATGGATATAATCGCTTTTTATCCTAGATTCTCAGTACAACTGGTTCCTATATTGCTCTGATGAAGACGTTCATTTGAAATTGCGTTTAAATATCCATGTGATGTCATCAGTTTAAAGACATGTAATAATTTAGTGAATATCTTACAAATTTTAATAAAATCATAATTTATTTTAGTTTTGTTAGTTTTTAGTTTAGGCGAATACTTCCTTAAGATTCAATATTTTGACGAGTTTCTAGAACAGTAGAACCGGAAACTTTCGATTATGCTTGTCTCATCCTGTGAGTAATCTTATCGTGTGCCTACACTAATGAATATGAGGAGTGTGTTTTTTTTATTGAGAAAAGTGGACTGCAAAAAGTGTCCTGGCAATCAGACAATCGGAGAGCTATGATGAGACACTGTTAGATTTTATCTATGTACTTACTAAACACACTTTGTATACTCTTAATAAACATCATGATCATGGAAAAGATTTCTTCCAGACATTCAAGAGCATATATACATTTACTCCATCTGCATCCTGAACTACCATGCTACACATCGTCAATGGATATTCTCCTCTAATCTTTGTAAGCAAGGAGATCTTCTGATACATAACCGAATACAGACAAGACTTTTTGACTGCAACCTTTTGACGATTTTTTTGGAAAGGCTTTAGAGACTGAGTAAGGCTTTGACCCAAAAACTAAAACCGAACGAACATCATCTCCGACTTAACTTCAGTGATTGGACTCGAAACATGCACGAAAAAATTCATTCTTAGCGATGAAGCCAATTTCTGCCTCAACGCAAGTCAGCAATGTGATAAATTGGAAGAGGATAACTTGGTTCAAACAAGATGACTGCCGCCATGATGAGTTATTAAAATCGATGTTCGGTGAACGCGTTTTCTTCAGAAATGAACCAATCAATTATCCACCTCGTTTGTGTGGTTGGACCTCAGGACTATGGCAAGTTTATGGAGTCTGCCAATAAGCCAGATACTTTAGACGACCACAAGACTAACATCGACCGTCAAATTAATGGGAAAAGTCAATGAAAATTGGGTTCAGTGTATGCACTAGTGCAGGTGCCAGTGTGGATGACATTTGAATGCTGATGTGTTCCATAATTAATTTCTTGTCTCGATATCTTATGCTATGTCTCCACCAAAACTAAATCCGGGATTTAGCAAGTATTTAGCTAAATCCACATTAATCTTCCTTAAATCCCAAGGATTTACCATACGATTTGACGTCTATAAATCCCATCTCATGGTACATAAATCAAACAATCCTCTTTATTGTCAGCACATGTCATTTTCGTGTAAAAAGTAATAAAACATCAAATAGATTGAAAATACATTCAGTAATTCGGTTTTATTTTATTTTTGGTAGACAGCAATACAATTTGTAATCACTTCTAGAAATTATAAAATTATTACTACCTCTTTGACAGCAAACGTCAATATATGTAAGTAAATCCTAAATCCCTGAGGAGACAACTTACGTATGTAAATCTAAATCTTTTTCGATAAATCCCAGATTTAATTTTGGTGGAGACATAGCATTAAAAAGAATCTGTTTTATTTGGAAAATAAAATGGGGCACTCTAAATGAAAAGCCCTTTACATAGGTGGGAATACTTTGCTACTTTTACTTAGATCCTGTTACACCTTTAAGAGATCTTGTTCGGAATCCTGCAACGCATTTCAATTCTTTCCAACTTTCAATTTACTTCAAATATACAATTCTTCATTCCAGTTCAACTGTTTTGCGCCATGTTGTCAAGTGTGACACACTCATCTGTTAGATTGGAGAAGTGGATTCCATTGGATGACATATTTAACAACAGGCTGTAGGACCCGACACGCAGGACTGACAGACTGGATTTTTTTTGAGTTTGCGATGAAAGTTCGTAAGACTGGTTTACCGATTGATAACCGAACAAATTGCCGTGTTCATTCTGTGAGTTCAACGAAGAATATTGAAGCTTTTTGAAGGTTTTTAGAATGGTGGTATTATTGACCTATTTTTCTTCCTGGACGACAATGGATGAAACGTTACAGTCAATGGGAAGCGCTGATAATAATCGATTTTTTGTGGTCAGAAATTGAGTATTTGGACTTGGGGGAGCTATGGTTCCAGCAAGATGGGGCTACGTGCCACTTACGGTTGGAGGGCGGCATCAAGGTCGATTTTATGCGAACAATCCGAAGACGATTCAAGTACTCAAGAACAATATTGGTCAAGTTATTCGTGAAATAGGGACCGAAACCATCGAAAATGTATTGAAAAATTGGGTTGACCGGATGGGCTACAGCCAAGCCAGCCGAGGCAGTCATTTGATTAAGTTAATATTCCATCATTAATGGGAGGGATTTCTTTTTGCTTTAGGGAAAAGTGTTTTTTTTTATAGCCTTTTAAAAAGGCTGAAAGATGGCCTATACCATAAGCATATTGTAGCAATCATTCAACGTTGGAGAGCAACAGTCGCAGCTTAGTATAAATAAATTACAAGACTTTGGATAGAATTCTAAACGCAGCTTTGACTTATCTGATTCAGCTGCTCATCTCGAGTTTGGTGCCACCATCGACCAAGAGAATACTTCCTAAATGAAGAAAAGTGTTAAATCTTTCGACTTGCTGGCCAGTAGTGTTTACTTCAGATTTTGTCTTAGCCGTATTGATCCTCAGCCCGATCGGTTCGTTCGCTTTCCAGACTGTGCACCATTAGATTAAAGTCCATTATTCTTTGTGAAAGCAAGCAAACGTCATCAGCGTTGTTCCGTTGTTTAAGTTAAGTTGTCAATATCATTCCATGCCTAGTATGTACAACATCACTAATCACCACCAAAAATAACAGCGGTGAAAGTATGCATCCTTGCGGGATCCCACATTGGACTTACCTTAGCGTTGTGTAAGACGTGGCACTTAGGATCCTCATAGCTATAAGTTATTCTGGAATACGTCTCTTGCGTAAGACACACCAGATGAAATCACGATCAAACTGTCAAATTCCTCCTCGAACTCGATAAATAGCAGATGATGCGGAGTCCTATACTCCATGCATTGCTCTATGAATAGGTGAGAATGTAGACTTGCAACTTTTTTTTAAATATCAGTCATCGTTTCATTTACTTTACTTTTAGATTTATTCTGTAAGGTCTACATTCTTAAGAAAAAAAAAAAACACACGTACAACAATTTAGTAACAGCTTGCCTCGTTTTAAAGAAAGGCTTCAAGCAATGTAAAATAAGATCCAGAAGTTTTCACTATCTAAAAGTAATAAAGTGTAAGGATTTAAGGCTTTCCATTAAATACATATGTATATGTTACGTACAGTAGCAAAGAGTGATAATGATAGCCCAAAAAATGGTACCTTTAACAAGCTTCCTCTTTGTGATTTGATCATAACGAACAGAATTAGTTTTCTCACCCTTGAGTCGTATTTATACCAATCACAAAAATATAAAGTTTCCCCTAAGTATTGACACTAAAATAAATTTTATAACAAATAAATATGTTTTAACAAAATAATGTCTAGCCTCACAGTTTCGTTAACACTCTCAGCACCATAGCAATAGGCGTATAGCTGACTGCAAGCTCCCATGGCATATGTCACGTAAATGGTTTTGGATATTCCTGGAGTCTTAAAAAGGATAGTTAAGTGCTTTGTAAGGTCTTTTCAGAAACTTACCAGTGCTACATCGATTAAGGCAACTCCTAATACAATAGCAGCAAAGAGAAAATGTCCGAATATCATAAACTTGTAGACTCGGTTGAAGCGGTTGAACATCCCGATTATCTTTTGTTGACGTTTCACAAGTACCGTCAGTTCATTATAAAGCAAATTGGTCCCAGTCATCCATTGTATATTCCCAATAGCATGCCTCTTGAAAGTTTGTTTGAAATCTTCCTGCAAACATTGATACGAAACGGATAAGTACATGCAAAAGCAAATAAATGTCCCATCCACTCCGGGAAATCCAAATATTGTGACAGTTCCAGAATATGCCAAGGTGCCGTATATGAAGGAGTATAGGGTCTTATTTTGCATTTGTGTCATGTCCTTGTAGGGTAAACTTAAAAAATAGCAAAAATGCAGTCTTTTGGAAATAAATCTAGTATTAAACTTACGCTGCTTGAAACGGTAAGCTGACCCAATTGTTATTCGATCCAGTCAGTCGTCGATAAGTCCAGACTACTAACGGCCTTATATTATAAAAGCAATTCGTAGAAATCCCAAAGAAATAGAGCACCATATACCAAATCGTTGAAACAAATGAAACTCTCCCAATTAGTGCATTCTTTCGCATGTTTTTCGTATCTATAAAGTTGCACTTGAACACTCTCCCAGAAAACTAACAAATTCTAACCTTCATACAAATGATCGTACACCTCCTTCAGTAATTTAACAAACTCCTTACGATAGATTAAAAAGCAAATTAATTTCATCCATGTCACAATTTTCGTAAGGCACGGGCAAATGGCAGCAAGTGCTTCAATCGGTTCCCCTCGGATAAGCCAAGTGAAGCGGATTTCACCAATGATGGCTGTTAGCAGGATACTCAAATTAATGAAAATCATAATTAAGATCGACCAATTTAAACGGTCCAATGGCCAGAGACCAAGAAATCTCAAAATCCATTTTCCCATTCGAAAATATGCCACTTCGAAGGGATCTGAACGATAGAAAAATATTAACCGCATGTTAAAGCTTCCGTATTAAGACTGGCGATGAGTTAATTATGTTATAAGATAGACTGCTTAACTTTATAAAAGAAAAACGCTGCAAACTATAAGGACGAAGAAATTTATTAAGCGCATGTTGAAGTAAGTATGGACTACATACATACATCCATATAGCCTTATGTTATAAAAAAAAAAACCTACACATAACGAAGACATTGTTGCGGTTTGATTGCAAAACTTCCGGTAACAACGTATCAATATTTAATAGCTGCAATTAGAATTTAATATTCAAATCTAAATTGATTACATTGGGCGGAGTTTTGATGAGTTCATAATAATGATTTAATAATGAAACAATTAATTGATTGGTGGGAAAATATAATGAGACTATTGGAATTTATACTTTGGTGGAAGTTAGTGGTTGGGGATTGCAATGTCATGAAGAAAACAACCCCTAAGTGGAGGAGTAGGAGGAGTAGCGACAGGATAGAATAGGTGCATAGGAGGTGAAGGATGGCTTCTTCCTCCTCTTCGTTCTTGCAACTCCTGCAGAAGGAATTTAAAATGAGATTCAGCCTTTTATCATGTTGGCCTATTAGAAAATGGACATCGATTCATAACCAATCATAACCAGCTGTCAACCCAAATCTGTCTTTATACATGTATGGTACGTCAAGCCATTTTTCCATCTGTGGTTGATCTTTTTAATAGCATCCCTTTCAGTACATGTTTACATGTAGCAAGGGGCATACCCAGGTTTTGCCATTTAGTTAGAATCCTTACAGTCGAAGCCTTTCTGACAAACTCGTCAGTTTTGTAGTTTGCTGGAATGTATCTAGGGCTTGACTTAAAGCAAGAGTGAATGTTGAAACAAACGGCAGTTTAAAAGTGCCTTTGACGTGAAAGAGCACGTTTCCAGGGACTTGATTGCCGCTTGACTGTCAGTGAAAATGCTAAACTCCCTGACAGATATTTTATTACATTTCAGTCGGAACAAGGTTTTCTTGATCGCCAAGCTGACATCATTGTTCCATTCACTGGCGGCAAGGATGCTCGTTCGGAATTTGCGGTTACATCACAGTTTCTGCGGGGTTTAGTGGATCTGTTCATGGTAAAGTTTAGTAGATCGAGAATCAAGGAATATCCAGTCTGTTAACTGGAGCACGGTGAGAATGGATGGCCAAGGTTTTAAGATGGAGGCCTGCATTCGGAGCCATCTGTTTGCCAGATATATCATATACCAGTAGCAGATGAGATACGATGGCTGGACGAACGAACGAGCTGATGGCTGGATGCTGCAGGAATAGGGTAGGCATTGACTGTCAACTTGGCGATATCCATTGTTGTAATTGTTACTGCACATCAATTGTGTTTATTTTATCTGGGCTACTTCGACATATTCGGAGCTCAGGCCGATAAAGATTTCCAAGAATAAATCAGATTTTTGGAAAAAAACAAATGATGGCGGATGATCCCTTATTGGACCTATGGCATCGCTCATATCCCCGAGGCGGGTTACTGACATCGGTTTAAAATTATGCTCAATGATAATTGACTTCAAGCCAATCAACGATCGTCTGGGTGGGATCAGCATCAAGGCAACATTCCATAACATTAGAATAATATGTGCACATGCCCCTAACGACCGACGAAGCTAAAGATTCTTTCAAGGAGAAGTTTTATGACCTCCTGGACAAAGCCTAAGGAAGACATCACCGGAGTGTGATGTCAAAATCATACTCGAGTACTTCAATGCCAAAATCGGTAAGATTTAGCGGAAAGCACAGAACCCTTGATACGAAAACAGACAACGACTTCCGGCTATTCGTAATATAGTGATAAGTAGCACTAGGTTTCCAAGACTACAAATCTAACCTCTAGATGGTGGAATTGCCAACCAAAACAACCACATACTAATAGATGGGAGGGACGCTTCTAATATTCTGAATGTTCAAACTTTCAAAGGGATAACGTAGACTTTGACCATTTTCATGTTGCAGCCAAATTCAAAGCTCGACTCTCCAACAAGAAACTGCAAACTAGGTGACAGAAAATGCACATATACAAGAGCTTCAGGGCAAAACAAGGACAGCGAAGGAAGAGTATCGACTAAGAAGAAGGTAGGAGAAGCAGATCCTGCGTAAAACGAAAAGGGCCCACGCAGTCTCCCAGCTCAAGGATATCGAAGAGTTCCGCGATAGGAATAACATCCGGATGTTTTTTAAGCAACTGACAGCTGGCTTCAAGCCCGGATCGCAGGCTCTTCGTTTTAGAGGCTTTTACGAGAATTGAAGAACAAACGAAACGAGTTGGTCTTGAACTGAATGAGGACAAAACCAAGAACATATTGTCAACAAACAAAGAAGCATCTGTCCACCGCCTAGGACAAAACATCACTGCAATTTTGATGTGGCTAAGGAGTTTACCTACCTCGAAGTAAATATCAACTCCACGAATGACATCTTATATAGTGGAGATTCTGCTGCTTCGGTTTGGCGAAACAAATGGATCCAAAATTGATAACTCGGAAGACGAAATGCATGCTTTACAAAACTTTGATCCTGATGAATGTAATCTCAACATCGTTTGTCCGATCCACAAGAAAGGAGACCTCTTCAATTGCGCCAACTACAGAGGTATTCGTCAACGCCTACAAGATCCTATCTACCATACTGTGTGAATGCCTGAAACTCTTCCTCAACACCCTTATCTATCCCTATCAGTATGGTTTCAACTCAGGAAAGTCCACAGTGGATCAAATTTTCACACTTCGACAGATCCTGGATAAAACCAAAGAAGTCCGAATCGATACCAACCTTCTTTTCATCGATTGTAAGGCCGCCAGCATTTATAGACACGAGCTATACAGAGCCATGTCTAGTTTTGGCATTCCTACAAAACTCATTCCCCTGTGCAGGATGACGATGGAGAACGTTTGCTGCTCCATCACCGAGACCTTTGATGCCAAAAAAGGATTTAGACAACCTGACGTGCTGCCCTTTAACATCATACTTGATTGTATGATATTCACATGCCAACACCGGAGGCACAATCTTTCAAAATTCTGTGCTACTACTAGCGTATGCCGATGATATTGACATAATTGGTACTACTCAGCGGGCTGTCACCGGGGCACTCGCTAGTTTTGAAACGGAAGCTGCCAAGCTGGGTCTAGTGATAAATGAGGGCAAAACATCGACGAATTGGACAGAACGCCACAATAGGCAGCTATAATTTTGATGGACTTTGCCTACCTCGGCTCTGCTATAAACTTTGACAGCAGAAATGAAACGAAGAATAACACTTGCCAATCGCTGCTTCTTTCGGCTGAGAGGGCAATTGATTAGTAGAGCCCTATCCCGAACAACTAAGAATACTCTGTATAAGACCTTGATCATCCCAGTCCTGCTTTATGGCGTTGAAGCTTGGACTCTATCTCGGTCGCTTCGAGAGAAAGATTCTTTGTAAAATATTCAGTCCCGTTTGCGTTGACGGGCTTTGGTATCCGTGGTATCATTGAACCTATCTATCTATTTAAAAAAAAAAAAACACAATATTTAACTTTCATTTATTTAATTTTATTTCATTTCAAAAATTCTTGCAATTTACTCTACACAAACAGTGAGTTGCGTTAGACTGTAGATAAAATGTTTTTGATTTAAAGAAATGCTTCTAGTAATGTGAAATAAGATCCAGAAGTCCGCATAATCTAAAAGTTACATAATTTAATCTATTAGGCTCTCCAACTGAAAAGGGGTAACTTACCGCAGCAAATAGTGCTAAAGATGGCGAAAAAAATGGCACCTTTAGTAGGCTTCCTCTTTGCGACTTGATCATAATGAACAGAATCAAGTTCTTCACTCTTTTGTCACGTTTATACCAATCGCAGAAGTATAGGGTTTCACATAAATTTAAACACTGAAATGAAAAGAAAATAAAAAACTTACAATCCGTATCGAACAGATCGTTTGATACCTTATCCTCATTCCTGTCCTTCAGTCTTAACAAAATGGGCATGGCAAGCCGCCATTTTTTTTATTGAATTACTACGATAACCTCGAACGTTTGAGGATGTTACTTGCAAAATATCATGAAAATCGATATTTTAATAAAAATGCCCCAAAAAGTGGATAAATTGTAGATAATCTGAATATCTAAATATCTAAATATTTGGTCTTAACAAAATTTTTCGATTTCAAGTAAAAGTACGCTTGTACTATATTTTTTCTCAAAAGCCCAGATACGAAATTCCATCGTTCTAGCTCAAAATGTAAGACTTACTGGTGATACTTAGACAGACAGACCGATAGACATGCCTCACCTTCACCTTCACTATTGTACTGCCTTCAATATTTTGAACTTGATATCAATAATAACTGATATTTACAAAGTTTTATAATTTTTTTCTACAACTCTAGACTAGCAAAAGAATACTCAACCTTTAGACAAAAGTCAGTTCTAAACTAAAATACAAACAACATAATGATTGACTTACGCTTTCGTTTACACGTTCAGCGCCGTAGCAATATGAGAAGAGTTGGATCCCAGCTCCCATGGCATATGTTGCGTAAATAGTCTTTGTTATTACAGGAGTCTTAAAAAATTAGGCAAAAATTATTGAATGTCTTTATGTCAGTAAACGTTTTTACCAATAAAAGATTGACTAAAACCACTCCCAAGACCATACTAGCGAAGAGAAAGTGACCAAATATCATGAACTTGTAGAGCCGATTGAAACGATCGAATATCGTAATTATATTTTGATGACGTTTCGCCAAAGCCGAGAGTTCTTTGTAAATCAAATCGCTTCTGGTCATCAGATGCATTTTATTAGGCTCAATGTTCGAAAGGTTCTTCAAAGCTTGTTTGAAATCTTCCTGCAAACATTGATACGAAGCCGAAAAGTACATACAAAAGCACATGAACATGCCGTCCACTCCGGTAAATCCTGTTACTGTTATATGTCCAGAATATGCCAAGAGACAGTATACGAGCGAATATAGGGTTTTATCCTGCAGCTGTGTCATGTCCTTGTAGGGCAAACTAGAAAGAGAAGGCCATTCAATCTTTTGAAAAAAAAAAAAAATAAAAATTTCTAGATTCTTACGAAACTGAGAATGGTAATCTGACCCAAATATCATTCTCTCCAGTAAGACGTCGATAAGCCCAAATTATCAGTGGATTTATAGTATAGAAGCAGTTTGTACAGAATCCAGAGATATAGAGTAACAGGTACCATATTGAAGTAAAAAAGGAAATGTTGCCGATTAGTGTATTCTTTCGGATGTCCTTAGTATCTACAAAGATGTCTTGATGATTATCTCTCAAATGTTGAACAGAAACTTACCTTCAACAAGATGCTGGTACAGTTCATTCAGTAAGCTGGCAAACTCCTTACGATACATTACAATGCAAACAATTTTTATTAAAGTCACCGATTTAGTAAGGCAAGGGCAGATGGCAGCAAGCACTTCAATTGGCTCATTTCGGGTGAGCCAAGTAAAGCGTATTTCCCCAATGATAGCCGTTAGAAGAATGCTTATGTTAATGAGCATCATGAGCACAGTTGATCGATTTAGACGGTCCAAGGGCCAGAGTCCAAGCATTCCCAGAATGCATTTACCCAGTCGAAAGAATGACACTTGAAGGGGATCCGAGCGGGAGAAATTTATTAAGCGCATGTTGATGTCAGTGTGGACTATGAACACTGATGAAGCCGTCATGTAATAGAAAACCAACAACTAACGTAAAACCACATGATGAGAACGAGTTGCGCGGTTTGATTGCAACAAAACATTGTATCAATATTTCATAGCTTCAATTAGAATTTAATATTCAAATGTGAATTGATTATATGGAGCGGAATTTTGATAGGAATCATTCATGAATGAATCAATTAATTGAGGAGTGCCACTGTCAAACAGTAGCAAGACCTTTCCATTTCCTAATCTATTCTTCTATACTCTCACACTTCTCTATATCAGTACGGCTACATGGTCCATGTAGGTATACCATGTAGTATCAGCAAATATCGTAAATTAAATAAATTCATTTATTTAAAAAATTTAAATAAAGTCCTTTGGTCCTGTCATACGTCTAGACAACACAGGCGACACAATTGTACATATGGTTTATTTGTGGCATTTCAATTCTCTACCCGAATTGTATTTTCCACGTCGCGTTGTTGTATCCATAATCTTCTTGAAATTGCTTGACAATACGGTTGCTATATGTCTACTGTCCTGCCGATAATTATGCACACACACGTTGGGTATTTATTTGTAAATAAATTCTGATTGTTACTTACTTTTGTCAGTAAAAGAATAATTAATTAAAATTGAATTTGGCTGCAATCATTGGACCTGTCTCTATTATTTTCGAATATTGTCGGGTATCGACAGATACCTTTTGGTTTTTTATTGTATTTTTTTATCGCACTGATTGAGTGATAAACATGAAATTGGCTTTTGAATTGCAATTACACTGTCGGACTCTGTCGGATGATGGACGGAATTGCATCAAAATGAACAGCCGAGAGCAGAATGACGCCTTTAGCACGATTAAATTGTTTAACAATTTCCATCGTGTGAAATTACCAATTTTATGTTAATCGTATGTTAATTTTAATTGTAACTTCTCTTTTGGTCGAAGGATTATCTAGGAACAATAAATAGTCCTCGAGGAGGAAATTGATAAATGGAAAATAATGCATCGAACAAGGACACATGTGTTCTGTTGCAAATTACACTTGCTGTGCAGGTAGTATAAGCTACAGTTTGAATGTGGTCAATAGACAGTACCTTCAATGGATGAGCTGTGAAATGGCATTGGGCCAGATCAGAAAGCGGAAACGACGTATTAGAGTCTTTAATATTTCTACAGCATTTACGGATCTTTTGCATGAACGACTCAATTTCAGTTCAATTTTCGTTCAGCTAGTTCGAAGCCTTTTCTGTTGTAGTTGTAGTTGTAGCGCATCTGCTCAGAGAACAAATTATCATAGCTTTATTCCCTGACTCATGCCTATAAGTGCGAAGTGCTGGATGTTTGCCAAGTGTACGGTTTGCTCCAAGTCAAGTGCCGATCCTCTCCTAGTTTGTTCATCAGATCTTTCATTCTCAGGTATGCCTTCATCCAGAGTGTTACCTTGTGGACTTCTCGACACTCCTTCGCAAACTATGATTTTATTCTTGTGACATCCTGCGATATCACTGCTAGTTCGGGAATCTGCCCCAAGTGGTTTTTACCAATAAAAGATTGACTAAAACCACTCCCAAGACCATACTAGCGAAGAGAAAGTGACCAAATATCATGAACTTGTAGAGCCGATTGAAACGATCGAATATCGTAATTATATTTTGATGACGTTTCGCCAAAGCCGAGAGTTCTTTGTAAATCAAATCACTTCTGGTCATCAGAGGCATTTTATTAGGCTCAATGTTCGAAAGGTTCTTCAAAGCTTGTTTGAAATCTTCCTGCAAACATTGATACGAAGCCGAAAAGTACATACAAAAGCACATGAACATGCCGTCCACTCCGGTAAATCCTGTTACTGTTATATGTCCAGAATATGCCAAGAGACAGTATACGAGCGAATATAGGGTTTTATCCTGCAGCTGTGTCATGTCCTTGTAGGGCAAACTAGAAAGAGAAGGCCATTCAATCTTTTGAAAAAAAAAAAAATAAAAATTTCTAGAATCTTACGAAACTGAGAATGGTAATCTGACCCAAATATCATTCTCCCCAGTAAGACGTCGATAAGCCCAAATTATCAGTGGATTTATAGTATAGAAGCAGTTTGTACAGAATCCAGAGATATAGAGTAACAGGTACCATATTGAAGTAAAAAAGGAAATGTTGCCGATTAGTGTATTCTTTCGGATGTCCTTACTATCTACAAAGATGTCTTGATGATTATCTCTCAAATGTTGAACAGAAACTTACCTTCAACAAGATGCTGGTACAGTTCATTCAGTAAGCTGGCAAACTCCTTACGATACATTACAATGCAAACAATTTTTATTAAAGTCACCGATTTAGTAAGGCAGGGGCAGATGGCAGCAAGCACTTCAATTGGCTCATTTCGGGTGAGCCAAGTAAAGCGTATTTCCCCAATGATAGCCGTTAGAAGAATGCTTATGTTAATGAGCATCATGAGCACAGTTGATCGATTTAGACGGTCCAAGGGCCAGAGTCCAAGCATTCCCAGAATGCATTTACCCAGTCGAAAGAATGACACTTGAAGGGGATCCGAGCGGGAGAAATTTATTAAGCGCATGTTGATGTCAGTGTGGACTATGAACACTGATGAAGCCGTCATGTAATAGAAAACCAACAACTAACGTAAAACCACATGATGAGAACGAGTTGCGGTTTGATTGCAACAAAACATTGTATCAATATTTCATAGCTTCAATTAGAATTTAATATTCAAATGTGAATTGATTATATGGAGCGGAATTTTGATAGGAATCATTCATGAATGAATCAATTAATTGAGGAGTGCCACTGTCAAACAGTAGCAAGACCTTTCCATTTCCTAATCTATTCTTCTATACTCTCACATTTCTCTATATCAGTACGGCTACATGGTCCATGTAGGTATACCATGTAGTATCAGCAAACATCGTAAATTAAATAAATTCATTTATTTAAAAAATTTAAATAAAGTCCTTTGGTCCTGTCATACGTCTAGACAACACAGGCGACACAATTGTACATATGGTTTATTTGTGGCATTTCAATTCTCTACCCGAATTGTATTTTCCACGTCGCGTTGTTGTATCCATAATCTTCTTGAAATTGCTTGACAATACGGTTGCTATATGTCTACTGTCCTGCCGATAATTATGCACACACACGTTGGGTATTTATTTGTAAATAAATTCTGATTGTTACTTACTTTTGTCAGTAAAAGAATAATTAATTAAAATTGAATTTGGCTGCAATCATTGGACCTGTCTCTATTATTTTCGAATATTGTCGGGTATCGACAGATACCTTTTGGTTTTTTATTGTATTTTTTTATCGCACTGATTGAGTGATAAACATGAAATTGGCTTTTGAATTGCAATTACACTGTCGGACTCTGTCGGATGATGGACGGAATTGCATCAAAATGAACAGCCGAGAGCAGAATGACGCCTTTAGCACGATTAAATTGTTTAACAATTTCCATCGTGTGAAATTACCAATTTTATGTTAATCGTATGTTAATTTTAATTGTAACTTCTCTTTTGGTCGCAGGATTATCTAGGAACAATAAATAGTCCTCGAGGAGGAAATTGATAAATGGAAAATAATGCATCGAACAAGGACACATGTGTTCTGTTGCAAATTACACTTGCTGTGCAGGTAGTATAAGCTACAGTTTGAATGTGGTCAATAGACAGTACCTTCAATGGATGAGCTGTGAAATGGCATTGGGCCAGATCAGAAAGCGGAAACGACGTATTAGAGTCTTTAATATTTCTACAGCATTTACGGATCTTTTGCATGAACGGCTCAATTTCAGTTCAATTTTCGTTCAGCTAGTTCGAAGCCTTTTCTGTTGTAGTTGTAGTTGTAGCGCATCTGCTCAGAGAACAAATTATCATAGCTTTATTCCCTGACTCATGCCTATAAGTGCGAAGTGCTGGATGTTTGCCAAGTGTACGGTTTGCTCCAAGTCAAGTGCCGATCCTCTCCTAGTTTGTTCATCAGATCTTTCATTCTCAGGTATGCCTTCATCCAGAGTGTTACCTTGTGGACTTCTCGACACTCCTTCGCAAACTATGATTTTATTCTTGTGACATCCTGCGATATCACTGCTAGTTCGGGAATCTGATTCATTTTGCTCATCTTGAACACATCAATGTAAACTTCTGCAGACAGAGTGCTCGGTATTTTTCAGTGTATCCATTTTTCCGGATAGAAGCTTGTAAAAGGTCTTGCAAAATCGTTATAAGGCGTTACTTTCTATGGGCCATGATCCCTACACTGCCTAGATATTAGTGGAGGATCATAGTATGTTCTGTTGGGTTCGGCCTACAGCTGTCTAGTTGGTTTATTCTTAGGACGCTGGACCGTTAGCTTCAAGTCCTGCCATTGGAGTTGTTCTCTGTCTGGTCTTGTCGTTGACAATTACATGTAGGTCTCACAATAACCATATTCCGATATCCATAGGATGATTCTGGGGCTTGGTCTCCGTGTGACACACCGTCTTGTTGAAACTATACTGCAAGTCTTCTTGTTCCAATTTATCCCAAAAATAATCTATGAACATGGTCCGGTAGCAATTCCAATTAACTCTGACTGTATTGCCAGCATCACTGAAGGAAAAATATAAAAGGCCAATGACCCCTTCAGTATGAAACTCGCAACAGGCAGTCAATTTTTTTTGGGTATAATGGCATTTCGTGTATGGCTTTGGGTTTCTGACTTCCCAAAATTTGATCGACGCCCGGATTTTATTTTTTGAAGATTTTTCATCAAAATGAATGAAAAATTTGCAAAATTTATGAAAATTTCGATCGATGCCGCTGGATAGGGTTTTTTCAGCAACTAGTCTCTCTTTCATTTACGTTTTATATGTTGTTCCATAAATGCCACATATCTTGCAACAAAGTGGCCCATGTTTTAGATCATCCGATTGTAGGTCTTTTGGTTCAACCCTTTTATTCTTTCTTGCTTATTTCACCCAGATAATCAAGGGAGAGCCGTAATAAGTGATTTTTACCTAAATTTCAGGACCTGGACGAAGTCGAAAATTTTGCTGGACATGATTTTTCCAGCAAAGAGTCTCTCTTTCATTCACATTTTACACATTGTTCCATAAATGCCACATATCTTGCAACAAAGTGGCCCATGTTTTAGATCATCCGATTGTAGGTCTTTTGGTTTGACCCTTTTATTCTTTCTTGCCTATTTCACCCAGATAATCAAGGGAAAGCCGTAATAAGTGATTTTTACCTAAATTTCGGGACCTGGATAAAATCGAAAATTTTGCTGGACATGATTTTTCCAGCAACGAGTCTCTCTTTCATTCACGTTTTACACATTCTTCCATAAATGCCACATATCTTGCAACAAAGTGGCCCATGTTTTAGATCATCCGATTGTAGGTCTTTTGGTTTGACCCTTTTATTCTTTCTTGCCTATTTCACCCAGATAATCAAGGGAAAGCCGTAATAAGTGATTTTTACCTAAATTTCGGGACCTGGATAAAATCGAAAATTTTGCTGGACATGATTTTTCCAGCAACGAGTCTCTCTTTCATTCACGTTTTACACATTCTTCCATAAATGCCACATATCTTGCAACAAAGTGGCCCATGTTTTAGATCATCCGATTGTAGGTCTTTTGGTTTGACCCTTTTATTCTTTCTTGCCTATTTCACCCAGATAATCAAGGGAAAGCCGTAATAAGTGATTTTTACCTAAATTTCGGGACCTGGATAAAATCGAAAATTTTGCTGGACATGATTTTTCCAGCAACGAGTCTCTCTTTCATTCACGTTTTACACATTCTTCCATAAATGCCACATATCTTGCAACAAAGTGGCCCATGTTTTAGATCATCCGATTGTAGGTCTTTTGGTTTGACCCTTTTATTCTTTCTTGCCTATTTCACCCAGATAATCAAGTCAAAGCCGTAATAAGTGATTTTTACCTAAATTTCGGGACCTGGATAAAATCGAAAATTTTGCTGGACATGATTTTTCCAGCAACGAGTCTCTCTTTTATTCACGTTTTACACATTCTTCCATAAATGCCACATATCTTGCAACAAAGTGGCCCATGTTTTAGATCATCCGATTGTAGGTCTTTTGGTTTGACCCTTTTATTCTTTCTTGCCTATTTCACCCAGATAATCAAGGGAAAGCCGTAATAAGTGATTTTTACCTAAATTTCGGGACCTGGATAAAATCGAAAATTTTGCTGGACATGATTTTTCCAGCAACGAGTCTCTCTTTTATTCACGTTTTACACATTGTTCCATAAATGCCACATATCTTGCAACAAAGTGGCCCATGTTTTAGATCATCCGATTGTAGGTCTTTTGGTTTGACCCTTTTATTCTTTCTTGCCTATTTCACCCAGATAATCAAGGGAAAGCCGTAATAAGTGATTTTTACCTAAATTTCGGGACCTGGATAAAATCGAAAATTTTGCTGGACATGATTTTTCCAGCAACGAGTCTCTCTTTCATTCACGTTTTACACATTCTTCCATAAATGCCACATATCTTGCAACAAAGTGGCCCATGTTTTAGATCATCCGATTGTAGGTCTTTTGGTTTGACCCTTTTATTCTTTCTTGCCTATTTCACCCAGATAATCAAGTCAAAGCCGTAATAAGTGATTTTTACCTAAATTTCGGGACCTGGATAAAATCGAAAATTTTGCTGGACATGATTTTTCCAGCAACGAGTCTCTCTTTTATTCACGTTTTACACATTCTTCCATAAATGCCACATATCTTGCAACAAAGTGGCCCATGTTTTAGATCATCCGATTGTAGGTCTTTTGGTTTGACCCTTTTATTCTTTCTTGCCTATTTCACCCAGATAATCAAGGGAAAGCCGTAATAAGTGATTTTTACCTAAATTTCGGGACCTGGATAAAATCGAAAATTTTGCTGGACATGATTTTTCCAGCAACGAGTCTCTCTTTTATTCACGTTTTACACATTCTTCCATAAATGCCACATATCTTGCAACAAAGTGGCCCATGTTTTAGATCATCCGATTGTAGGTCTTTTGGTTTGACCCTTTTATTCTTTCTTGCCTATTTCACCCAGATAATCAAGGGAAAGCCGTAATAAGTGATTTTTACCTAAATTTCGGGACCTGGATAAAATCGAAAATTTTGCTGGACATGATTTTTCCAGCAACGAGTCTCTCTTTTATTCACGTTTTACACATTCTTCCATAAATGCCACATATCTTGCAACAAAGTGGCCCATGTTTTAGATCATCCGATTGTAGGTCTTTTGGTTTGACCCTTTTATTCTTTCTTGCCTATTTCACCCAGATAATCAAGGGAAAGCCGTAATAAGTGATTTTTACCTAAATTTCGGGACCTGGATAAAATCGAAAATTTTGCTGGACATGATTTTTCCAGCAACGAGTCTCTCTTTCATTCACGTTTTACACATTCTTCCATAAATGCCACATATCTTGCAACAAAGTGGCCCATGTTTTAGATCATCCGATTGTAGGTCTTTTGGTTTGACCCTTTATTCTTTCTTGCCTATTTCACCCAGATAATCAAGGGAAAGCCGTAATAAGTGATTTTTACCTAAATTTTGGGACCTGGATAAAATCGAAAATTTTGCTGGACATGATTTTTCCAGCAACGAGTCTCTCTTTTATTCACGTTTTACACATTCTTCCATAAATGACACATATCTTGCAACAAAGTGGCCCATGTTTTAGATCATCCGATTTTTCCAGCAACGAGTCTCTCTTTCATTCACATTTTACACATTGTTCCATAAATGCCACATATCTTGCAACAAAGTGGCCCATGTTTTAGATCATCCGATTGTAGGTCTTTTGGTTTGACCCTTTTATTCTTTCTTGCCTATTTCACCCAGATAATCAAGGGAAAGCCGTAATAAGTGATTTTTACCTAAATTTCGGGACCTGGATAAAATCGAAAATTTTGCTGGACATGATTTTTCCAGCAACGAGTCTCTCTTTCATTCACGTTTTACACATTGTTCCATAAATGCCACATATCTTGCAACAAAGTTGCCCATGTTTTAGATCATCCGATTGTAGGTCTTTTGGTTCAACCCTTTTATTCTTTCTTGCCTATTTCACCCAGATAATCAAGGGAAAGCCGTAATAAGTGATTTTTACCTAAATTTCGGGACCTGGATAAAATCGAAAATTTTGCTGGACATGATTTTTCCAGCAACGAGTCTCTCTTTCATTCACATTTTACACATTGTTCCATAAATGCCACATATCTTGCAACAAAGTGGCCCATGTTTTAGATCATCCGATTGTAGGTCTTTTGGTTTGACCCTTTTATTCTTTCTTGCCTATTTCACCCAGATAATCAAGGGAAAGCCGTAATAAGTGATTTTTACCTAAATTTCGGGACCTGGATAAAATCGAAAATTTTGCTGGACATGATTTTTCCAGCAACGAGTCTCTCTTTCATTCACGTTTTACACATTGTTCCATAAATGCCACATATCTTGCAACAAAGTTGCCCATGTTTTAGATCATCCGATTGTAGGTCTTTTGGTTTGACCCTTTTATTCTTTCTTGCCTATTTCACCCAGATAATCAAGGGAAAGCCGTAATAAGTGATTTTTACCTAAATTTCGGGACCTGGATAAAATCGAAAATTTTGCTGGACATGATTTTTCCAGCAACGAGTCTCTCTTTCATTCACGTTTTACACATTGTTCCATAAATGCCACATATCTTGCAACAAAGTTGCCCATGTTTTAGATCATCCGATTGTAGGTCTTTTGGTTTGACCCTTTTATTCTTTCTTGCCTATTTCACCCAGATAATCAAGGGAAAGCCGTAATAAGTGATTTTTACCTAAATTTCGGGACCTGGATAAAATCGAAAATTTTGCTGGACATGATTTTTCCAGCAACGAGTCTCTCTTTCATTCACATTTTACACATTGTTCCATAAATGCCACATATCTTGCAACAAAGTTGCCCATGTTTTAGATCATCCGATTGTAGGTCTTTTGGTTTGACCCTTTTATTCTTTCTTGCCTATTTCACCCAGATAATCAAGGGAAAGCCGTAATAAGTGATTTTTACCTAAATTTCGGGACCTGGATAAAATCGAAAATTTTGCTGGACATGATTTTTCCAGCAACGAGTCTCTCTTTCATTCACGTTTTACACATTGTTCCATAAATGCCACATATCTTGCAACAAAGTTGCCCATGTTTTAGATCATCCGATTGTAGGTCTTTTGGTTTGACCCTTTTATTCTTTCTTGCCTATTTCACCCAGATAATCAAGGGAAAGCCGTAATAAGTGATTTTTACCTAAATTTCGGGACCTGGATAAAATCGAAAATTTTGCTGGACATGATTTTTCCAGCAACGAGTCTCTCTTTCATTCACGTTTTACACATTGTTCCATAAATGCCACATATCTTGCAACAAAGTTGCCCATGTTTTAGATCATCCGATTGTAGGTCTTTTGGTTCAACCCTTTTATTCTTTCTTGCCTATTTCAC
This sequence comes from Xylota sylvarum, assembly GCA_905220385.1. Lineage (NCBI taxonomy): Eukaryota > Metazoa > Arthropoda > Insecta > Diptera > Syrphidae > Xylota > Xylota sylvarum. Next base: position 52,374,313 of record LR999960.1, on the reverse strand, counting down.
CCAGATAATCAAGGGAAAGCCGTAATAAGTGATTTTTACCTAAATTTCGGGACCTGGATAAAATCGAAAATTTTGCTGGACATGATTTTTCCAGCAACGAGTCTCTCTTTCATTCACATTTTACACATTGTTCCATAAATGCCACATATCTTGCAACAAAGTTGCCCATGTTTTAGATCATCCGATTGTAGGTCTTTTGGTTTGACCCTTTTATTCTTTCTTGCCTATTTCACCCAGATAATCAAGGGAAAGCCGTAATAAGTGATTTTTACCTAAATTTCGGGACCTGGATAAAATCGAAAATTTTGCTGGACATGATTTTTCCAGCAACGAGTCTCTCTTTCATTCACGTTTTACACATTGTTCCATAAATGCCACATATCTTGCAACAAAGTTGCCCATGTTTTAGATCATCCGATTGTAGGTCTTTTGGTTTGACCCTTTTATTCTTTCTTGCCTATTTCACCCAGATAATCAAGGGAAAGCCGTAATAAGTGATTTTTACCTAAATTTCGGGACCTGGATAAAATCGAAAATTTTGCTGGACATGATTTTTCCAGCAACGAGTCTCTCTTTCATTCACGTTTTACACATTGTTCCATAAATGCCACATATCTTGCAACAAAGTGGCCCATGTTTTAGATCATCCGATTGTAGGTCTTTTGGTTTGACCCTTTTATTCTTTCTTGCCTATTTCACCCAGATAATCAAGGGAAAGCCGTAATAAGTGATTTTTACCTAAATTTCGGGACCTGGATAAAATCGAAAATTTTGCTGGACATGATTTTTCCAGCAACGAGTCTCTCTTTCATTCACATTTTACACATTGTTCCATAAATGCCACATATCTTGCAACAAAGTTGCCCATGTTTTAGATCATCCGATTGTAGGTCTTTTGGTTTGACCCTTTTATTCTTTCTTGCCTATTTCACCCAGATAATCAAGGGAAAGCCGTAATAAGTGTTTTTTACCTAAATTTCGGGACCTGGATAAAATCGAAAATTTTGCTGGACATGATTTTTCCAGCAACGAGTCTCTCTTTCATTCACATTTTACACATTGTTCCATAAATGCCACATATCTTGCAACAAAGTTGCCCATGTTTTAGATCATCCGATTGTAGGTCTTTTGGTTTGACCCTTTTATTCTTTCTTGCCTATTTCACCCAGATAATCAAGGGAAAGCCGTAATAAGTGATTTTTACCTAAATTTCGGGACCTGGATAAAATCGAAAATTTTGCTGGACATGATTTTTCCAGCAACGAGTCTCTCTTTCATTCACGTTTTACACATTGTTCCATAAATGCCACATATCTTGCAACAAAGTGGCCCATGTTTTAGATCATCCGATTGTAGGTCTTTCGGTTTGACCCTTTTATTCTTTCTTGCCTATTTCACCCAGATAATCAAGGGAAAGCCGTAATAAGTGATTTTTACCTAAATTTCGGGACCTGGATAAAATCGAAAATTTTGCTGGACATGATTTTTCCAGCAACGAGTCTCTCTTTCATTCACGTTTTACACATTGTTCCATAAATGCCACATATCTTGCAACAAAGTGGCCCATGTTTTAGATCATCCGATTGTAGGTCTTTCGGTTTGACCCTTTTATTCTTTCTTGCCTATTTCACCCAGATAATCAAGGGAAAGCCGTAATAAGTGATTTTTACCTAAATTTCGGGACCTGGATAAAATCGAAAATTTTGCTGGACATGATTTTTCCAGCAACGAGTCTCTCTTTCATTCACATTTTACACATTGTTCCATAAATGCCACATATCTTGCAACAAAGTTGCCCATGTTTTAGATCATCCGATTGTAGGTCTTTTGGTTTGACCCTTTTATTCTTTCTTGCCTATTTCACCCAGATAATCAAGGGAAAGCCGTAATAAGTGATTTTTACCTAAATTTCGGGACCTGGATAAAATCGAAAATTTTGCTGGACATGATTTTTCCAGCAACGAGTCTCTCTTTCATTCACGTTTTACACATTGTTCCATAAATGCCACATATCTTGCAACAAAGTTGCCCATGTTTTAGATCATCCGATTGTAGGTCTTTTGGTTTGACCCTTTTATTCTTTCTTGCCTATTTCACCCAGATAATCAAGGGAAAGCCGTAATAAGTGATTTTTACCTAAATTTCGGGACCTGGATAAAATCGAAAATTTTGCTGGACATGATTTTTCCAGCAACGAGTCTCTCTTTCATTCACATTTTACACATTGTTCCATAAATGCCACATATCTTGCAACAAAGTTGCCCATGTTTTAGATCATCCGATTGTAGGTCTTTTGGTTTGACCCTTTTATTCTTTCTTGCCTATTTCACCCAGATAATCAAGGGAAAGCCGTAATAAGTGATTTTTACCTAAATTTCGGGACCTGGATAAAATCGAAAATTTTGCTGGACATGATTTTTCCAGCAACGAGTCTCTCTTTCATTCACGTTTTACACATTGTTCCATAAATGCCACATATCTTGCAACAAAGTGGCCCATGTTTTAGATCATCCGATTGTAGGTCTTTCGGTTTGACCCTTTTATTCTTTCTTGCCTATTTCACCCAGATAATCAAGGGAAAGCCGTAATAAGTGATTTTTACCTAAATTTCGGGACCTGGATAAAATCGAAAATTTTGCTGGACATGATTTTTCCAGCAACGAGTCTCTCTTTCATTCACGTTTTACACATTGTTCCATAAATGCCACATATCTTGCAACAAAGTTGCCCATGTTTTAGATCATCCGATTGTAGGTCTTTTGGTTTGACCCTTTTATTCTTTCTTGCCTATTTCACCCAGATAATCAAGGGAAAGCCGTAATAAGTGATTTTTACCTAAATTTCGGGACCTGGATAAAATCGAAAATTTAGCTGGACATGATTTTTCCAGCAACGAGTCTCTCTTTCATTCACGTTTTACACATTGTTCCATAAATGCCACATATCTTGCAACAAAGTTGCCCATGTTTTAGATCATCCGATTGTAGGTCTTTTGGTTTGACCCTTTTATTCTTTCTTGCCTATTTCACCCAGATAATCAAGGGAAAGCCGTAATAAGTGATTTTTACCTAAATTTCGGGACCTGGATAAAATCGAAAATTTTGCTGGACATGATTTTTCCAGCAACGAGTCTCTCTTTCATTCACGTTTTACACATTGTTCCATAAATGCCACATATCTTGCAACAAAGTTGCCCATGTTTTAGATCATCCGATTGTAGGTCTTTTGGTTTGACCCTTTTATTCTTTCTTGCCTATTTCACCCAGATAATCAAGGGAAAGCCGTAATAAGTGATTTTTACCTAAATTTCGGGATCTGGATAAAATCGAAAATTTTGCTGGACATGATTTTTCCAGCAACGAGTCTCTCTTTCATTCACATTTTACACATTGTTCCATAAATGCCACATATCTTGCAACAAAGTTGCCCATGTTTTAGATCATCCGATTGTAGGTCTTTTGGTTTGACCCTTTTATTCTTTCTTGCCTATTTCACCCAGATAATCAAGGGAAAGCCGTAATAAGTGATTTTTACCTAAATTTCGGGACCTGGATAAAATCGAAAATTTTGCTGGACATGATTTTTCCAGCAACGAGTCTCTCTTTCATTCACGTTTTACACATTGTTCCATAAATGCCACATATCTTGCAACAAAGTGGCCCATGTTTTAGATCATCCGATTGTAGGTCTTTCGGTTTGACCCTTTTATTCTTTCTTGCCTATTTCACCCAGATAATCAAGGGAAAGCCGTAATAAGTGATTTTTACCTAAATTTCGGGACCTGGATAAAATCGAAAATTTTGCTGGACATGATTTTTCCAGCAACGAGTCTCTCTTTCATTCACGTTTTACACATTGTTCCATAAATGCCACATATCTTGCAACAAAGTTGCCCATGTTTTAGATCATCCGATTGTAGGTCTTTTGGTTTGACCCTTTTATTCTTTCTTGCCTATTTCACCCAGATAATCAAGGGAAAGCCGTAATAAGTGATTTTTACCTAAATTTCGGGACCTGGATAAAATCGAAAATTTTGCTGGACATGATTTTTCCAGCAACGAGTCTCTCTTTCATTCACGTTTTACACATTGTTCCATAAATGCCACATATCTTGCAACAAAGTTGCCCATGTTTTAGATCATCCGATTGTAGGTCTTTTGGTTTGACCCTTTTATTCTTTCTTGCCTATTTCACCCAGATAATCAAGGGAAAGCCGTAATAAGTGATTTTTACCTAAATTTCGGGACCTGGATAAAATCGAAAATTTTGCTGGACATGATTTTTCCAGCAACGAGTCTCTCTTTCATTCACATTTTACACATTGTTCCATAAATGCCACATATCTTGCAACAAAGTTGCCCATGTTTTAGATCATCCGATTGTAGGTCTTTTGGTTTGACCCTTTTATTCTTTCTTGCCTATTTCACCCAGATAATCAAAGGAAAGCCGTAATAAGTGATTTTTACCTAAATTTCGGGACCTGGATAAAATCGAAAATTTTGCTGGACATGATTTTTCCAGCAACGAGTCTCTCTTTCATTCACGTTTTACACATTGTTCCATAAATGCCACATATCTTGCAACAAAGTTGCCCATGTTTTAGATCATCCGATTGTAGGTCTTTTGGTTTGACCCTTTTATTCTTTCTTGCCTATTTCACCCAGATAATCAAGGGAAAGCCGTAATAAGTGATTTTTACCTAAATTTCGGGACCTGGATAAAATCGAAAATTTTGCTGGACATGATTTTTCCAGCAACGAGTCTCTCTTTCATTCACATTTTACACATTGTTCCATAAATGCCACATATCTTGCAACAAAGTTGCCCATGTTTTAGATCATCCGATTGTAGGTCTTTTGGTTTGACCCTTTTATTCTTTCTTGCCTATTTCACCCAGATAATCAAGGGAAAGCCGTAATAAGTGATTTTTACCTAAATTTCGGGACCTGGATAAAATCGAAAATTTTGCTGGACATGATTTTTCCAGCAACGAGTCTCTCTTTCATTCACGTTTTACACATTGTTCCATAAATGCCACATATCTTGCAACAAAGTTGCCCATGTTTTAGATCATCCGATTGTAGGTCTTTTGGTTTGACCCTTTTATTCTTTCTTGCCTATTTCACCCAGATAATCAAGGGAAAGCCGTAATAAGTGATTTTTACCTAAATTTCGGGACCTGGATAAAATCGAAAATTTTGCTGGACATGATTTTTCCAGCAACGAGTCTCTCTTTCATTCACGTTTTACACATTGTTCCATAAATGCCACATATCTTGCAACAAAGTTGCCCATGTTTTAGATCATCCGATTGTAGGTCTTTCGGTTTGACCCTTTTATTCTTTCTTGCCTATTTCACCCAGATAATCAAGGGAAAGCCGTAATAAGTGATTTTTACCTAAATTTCGGGACCTGGATAAAATCGAAAATTTTGCTGGACATGATTTTTCCAGCAACGAGTCTCTCTTTCATTCACGTTTTACACATTCTTCCACAAATGACACATATCTTGCAACAAAGTGGCCCATGTTTTAGATCATCCGATTGTAGGTCTTTTGGTTTGACCCTTTTATTCTTTCTTGCCTATTTCACCCAGATAATCAAGGGAAAGCCGTAATAAGTGATTTTTACCTAAATTTCGGGACCTGGATAAAATCGAAAATTTTGCTGGACATGATTTTTCCAGCAACGAGTCTCTCTTTCATTCACGTTTTACACATTGTTCCATAAATGCCACATATCTTGCAACTAAGTTGCCCATGTTTTAGATCATCCGATTGTAGGTCTTTTGGTTTGACCCTTTTATTCTTTCTTGCCTATTTCACCCAGATAATCAAGGGAAAGCCGTAATAAGTGATTTTTACCTAAATTTCGGGACCTGGATAAAATCGAAAATTTTGCTGGACATGATTTTTCCAGCAACGAGTCTCTCTTTCATTCACGTTTTACACATTGTTCCATAAATGCCACATATCTTGCAACTAAGTTGCCCATGTTTTAGATCATCCGATTGTAGGTCTTTTGGTTTGACCCTTTTATTCTTTCTTGCCTATTTCACCCAGATAATCAAGGGAAAGCCGTAATAAGTGATTTTTACCTAAATTTCGGGACCTGGATAAAATCGAAAATTTTGCTGGACATGATTTTTCCAGCAACGAGTCTCTCTTTCATTCACGTTTTACACATTCTTCCACAAATGACACATATCTTGCAACAAAGTGGCTAATGTTTTAGATCATCCGATTGTAGGTCTTTTGGTTTGACCCTTTTATTCTTTCGTGCCTATTTCACCCAGATAATCAAGGGAAAGCCGTAATAAGTGATTTTTACCTAAATTTCGGGACCTGGATAAAATCGAAAATTTTGCTGGACATGATTTTTCCAGCAACGAGTCTCTCTTTCATTCACGTTTTACACATTGTTCCATAAATGCCACATATCTTGCAACAAAGTTGCCCATGTTTTAGATCATCCGATTGTAGGTCTTTTGGTTTGACCCTTTTATTCTTTCTTGCCTATTTCACCCAGATAATCAAGGGAAAGCCGTAATAAGTGATTTTTACCTAAATTTCGGGACCTGGATAAAATCGAAAATTTTGCTGGACATGATTTTTCCAGCAACGAGTCTCTCTTTCATTCACGTTTTACACATTGTTCCATAAATGCCACATATCGTGCAACTAAGTTGACCATGTTTTAGATCATCCGATTGTAGGTCTTTTGGTTTGACCCTTTTATTCTTTCTTGCCTATTTCACCCAGATAATCAAGGGAAAGCCGTAATAAGTGATTTTTACCTAAATTTCGGGACCTGGATAAAATCGAAAATTTTGCTGGACATGATTTTTCCAGCAACGAGTCTCTCTTTCATTCACGTTTTACACATTGTTCCATAAATGCCACATATCTTGCAACAAAGTTGCCCATGTTTTAGATCATCCGATTGTAGGTCTTTTGGTTTGACCCTTTTATTCTTTCGTGCCTATTTCACCCAGATAATCAAGGGAAAGCCGTAATAAGTGATTTTTATCTAAATTTCGGGACCTGGATAAAATCGAAAATTTTGCTGGACATGATTTTTCCAGCAACGAGTCTCTCTTTCATTCACGTTTTACACATTCTTCCACAAATGACACATATCTTGCAACAAAGTTGCCCATGTTTTAGATCATCCGATTGTAGGTCTTTTGGTTTGACCATTTTATTCTTTCTTGCCTATTTCACCCAGATAATCAAGGGAAAGCCGTAATAAGTGATTTTTACCTAAATTTCGGGACCTGGATAAAATCGAAAATTTTGCTGGACATGATTTTTCCAGCAACGAGTCTCTCTTTCATTCACGTTTTACACATTGTTCCATAAATGCCACATATCTTGCAACAAAGTTGCCCATGTTTTAGATCATCCGATTGTAGGTCTTTTGGTTTGACCCTTTTATTCTTTCTTGCCTATTTCACCCAGATAATCAAGGGAAAGCCGTAATAAGTGATTTTTACCTAAATTTCGGGACCTGGATAAAATCGAAAATTTTGCTGGACATGATTTTTCCAGCAACGAGTCTCTCTTTCATTCACGTTTTACACATTGTTCCATAAATGCCACATATCGTGCAACTAAGTTGACCATGTTTTAGATCATCCGATTGTAGGTCTTTTGGTTTGACCCTTTTATTCTTTCGTGCCTATTTCACCCAGATAATCAAGGGAAAGCCGTAATAAGTGATTTTTACCTAAATTTCGGGACCTGGATAAAATCGAAAATTTTGCTGGACATGATTTTTCCAGCAACGAGTCTCTCTTTCATTCACGTTTTACACATTGTTCCATAAATGCCACATATCTTGCAACAAAGTTGCCCATGTTTTAGATCATCCGATTGTAGGTCTTTTGGTTTGACCCTTTTATTCTTTCGTGCCTATTTCACCCAGATAATCAAGGGAAAGCCGTAATAAGTGATTTTTACCTAAATTTCGGGACCTGGATAAAATCGAAAATTTTGCTGGACATGATTTTTCCAGCAACGAGTCTCTCTTTCATTCACGTTTTACACATTCTTCCACAAATGACACATATCTTGCAACAAAGTTGCCCATGTTTTAGATCATCCGATTGTAGGTCTTTTGGTTTGACCATTTTATTCTTTCTTGCCTATTTCACCCAGATAATCAAGGGAAAGCCGTAATAAGTGATTTTTACCTAAATTTCGGGACCTGGATAAAATCGAAAATTTTGCTGGACATGATTTTTCCAGCAACGAGTCTCTCTTTCATTCACGTTTTACACATTGTTCCATAAATGCCACATATCTTGCAACAAAGTTGCCCATGTTTTAGATCATCCGATTGTAGGTCTTTTGGTTTGACCCTTTTATTCTTTCGTGCCTATTTCACCCAGATAATCAAGGGAAAGCCGTAATAAGTGATTTTTACCTAAATTTCGGGACCTGGATAAAATCGAAAATTTTGCTGGACATGATTTTTCCAGCAACGAGTCTCTCTTTCATTCACGTTTTACACATTCTTCCACAAATGACACATATCTTGCAACAAAGTTGCCCATGTTTTAGATCATCCGATTGTAGGTCTTTTGGTTTGACCATTTTATTCTTTCTTGCCTATTTCACCCAGATAATCAAGGGAAAGCCGTAATAAGTGATTTTTACCTAAATTTCGGGACCTGGATAAAATCGAAAATTTTGCTGGACATGATTTTTCCAGCAACGAGTCTCTCTTTCATTCACGTTTTACACATTGTTCCATAAATGCCACATATCGTGCAACTAAGTTGACCATGTTTTAGATCATCCGATTGTAGGTCTTTTGGTTTGACCCTTTTATTCTTTCGTGCCTATTTCACCCAGATAATCAAGGGAAAGCCGTAATAAGTGATTTTTACCTAAATTTCGGGACCTGGATAAAATCGAAAATTTTGCTGGACATGATTTTTCCAGCAACGAGTCTCTCTTTCATTCACGTTTTACACATTCTTCCACAAATGACACATATCTTGCAACAAAGTTGCCCATGTTTTAGATCATCCGATTGTAGGTCTTTTGGTTTGACCATTTTATTCTTTCTTGCCTATTTCACCCAGATAATCAAGGGAAAGCCGTAATAAGTGATTTTTACCTAAATTTCGGGACCTGGATAAAATCGAAAATTTTGCTGGACATGATTTTTCCAGCAACGAGTCTCTCTTTCATTCACGTTTTACACATTGTTCCATAAATGCCACATATCTTGCAACAAAGTTGCCCATGTTTTAGATCATCCGATTGTAGGTCTTTTGGTTTGACCCTTTTATTCTTTCGTGCCTATTTCACCCAGATAATCAAGGGAAAGCCGTAATAAGTGATTTTTACCTAAATTTCGGGACCTGGATAAAATCGAAAATTTTGCTGGACATGATTTTTCCAGCAACGAGTCTCTCTTTCATTCACGTTTTACACATTCTTCCACAAATGACACATATCTTGCAACAAAGTTGCCCATGTTTTAGATCATCCGATTGTAGGTCTTTTGGTTTGACCATTTTATTCTTTCTTGCCTATTTCACCCAGATAATCAAGGGAAAGCCGTAATAAGTGATTTTTACCTAAATTTCGGGACCTGGATAAAATCGAAAATTTTGCTGGACATGATTTTTCCAGCAACGAGTCTCTCTTTCATTCACGTTTTACACATTGTTCCATAAATGCCACATATCGTGCAACTAAGTTGACCATGTTTTAGATCATCCGATTGTAGGTCTTTTGGTTTGACCCTTTTATTCTTTCTTGCCTATTTCACCCAGATAATCAAGGGAAAGCCGAAATAAGTGATTTTTACCTAAATTTCGGGACCTGGATAAAATCGAAAATTTTGCTGGACATGATTTTTCCAGCAACGAGTCTCTCTTTCATTCACGTTTTACACATTGTTCCATAAATGCCACATATCGTGCAACTAAGTTGCCCATGTTTTAGATCATCCGATTGTAGGTCTTTTGGTTTGACCCTTTTATTCTTTCTTGCCTATTTCACCCAGATAATCAAGGGAAAGCCGCAATAAGTGATTTTTATCTAAATTTCGGGAAATGGACGAAATCGAAAATTTTGCTGGACATGATTTTTCCAGCAACGAGTCTCTCTTTCATTCACGTTTTACACATTGTTCCATAAATGCCACATATCGTGCAACTAAGTTGCCCATGTTTTAGATCATCCGATTGTAGGTCTTTTGGTTTGACCCTTTTATTCTTTCTTGCCTATTTCACCCAGATAATCAAGGGAAAGCCGTAATAAGTGATTTTTACCTAAATTTCGGGAAATGGACGAAATCGAAAATTTTGCTGGACATGATTTTTCCAGCAACGAGTCTCTCTTTCATTCACGTTTTACACATTGTTCCATAAATGCCACATATCTTGCAACAAAGTTGCCCATGTTTTAGATCATCCGATTGTAGGTCTTTTGGTTTGACCCTTTTATTCTTTCTTGCCTATTTCACCCAGATAATCAAGGGAGAGCCGTAATAAGTGATTTTTACCTAAATTTCGGGACCTGGATAAAATCGAAAATTTTGCTGGACATGATTTTTCCAGCAACGAGTCTCTCTTTCATTCACGTTTTACACATTGTTCCATAAATGCCACATATCTTGCAACAAAGTTGCCCATGTTTTAGATCATCCGATTGTAGGTCTTTTGGTTCAACCCTTTTATTCTTTCTTGCCTATTTCACCCAGATAATCAAGGGAAAGCCGTAATAAGTGATTTTTTCCTAAATTTCGGGACCTGGATAAAATCGAAAATTTTGCTGGACATGATTTTTCCAGCAACGAGTCTCTCTTTCATTCACATTTTACACATTGTTCCATAAATGCCACATATCTTGCAACAAAGTTGCCCATGTTTTAGATCATCCGATTGTAGGTCTTTTGGTTTGACCCTTTTATTCTTTCTTGCCTATTTCACCCAGATAATCAAGGGAAAGCCGTAATAAGCGATTTTTACCTAAATTTCGGGACCTGGATAAAATCGAAAATTTTGCTGGACATGATTTTTCCAGCAACGAGTCTCTCTTTCATTCACGTTTTACACATTGTTCCATAAATGCCACATATCTTGCAACAAAGTTGCCCATGTTTTAGATCATCCGATTGTAGGTCTTTTGGTTTGACCCTTTTATTCTTTCTTGCCTATTTCACCCAGATAATCAAGGGAAAGCCGTAATAAGTGATTTTTACCTAAATTTCGGGACCTGGATAAAATCGAAAATTTTGCTGGACATGATTTTTCCAGCAACGAGTCTCTCTTTCATTCACGTTTTACACATTGTTCCATAAATGCCACATATCTTGCAACAAAGTTGCCCATGTTTTAGATCATCCGATTGTAGGTCTTTTGGTTTGACCCTTTTATTCTTTCTTGCCTATTTCACCCAGATAATCAAGGGAAAGCCGTAATAAGTGATTTTTACCTAAATTTCGGGACCTGGATAAAATCGAAAATTTTGCTGGACATGATTTTTCCAGCAACGAGTCTCTCTTTCATTCACATTTTACACATTGTTCCATAAATGCCACATATCTTGCAACAAAGTTGCCCATGTTTTAGATCATCCGATTGTAGGTCTTTTGGTTTGACCCTTTTATTCTTTCTTGCCTATTTCACCCAGATAATCAAGGGAAAGCCGTAATAAGTGATTTTTACCTAAATTTCGGGACCTGGATAAAATCGAAAATTTTGCTGGACATGATTTTTCCAGCAACGAGTCTCTCTTTCATTCACATTTTACACATTGTTCCATAAATGCCACATATCTTGCAACAAAGTTGCCCATGTTTTAGATCATCCGATTGTAGGTCTTTTGGTTTGACCCTTTTATTCTTTCTTGCCTATTTCACCCAGATAATCAAGGGAAAGCCGTAATAAGTGATTTTTACCTAAATTTCGGGACCTGGATAAAATCGAAAATTTTGCTGGACATGATTTTTCCAGCAACGAGTCTCTCTTTCATTCACATTTTACACATTGTTCCATAAATGCCACATATCTTGCAACAAAGTTGCCCATGTTTTAGATCATCCGATTGTAGGTCTTTTGGTTTGACCCTTTTATTCTTTCTTGCCTATTTCACCCAGATAATCAAGGGAAAGCCGTAATAAGTGATTTTTACCTAAATTTCGGGACCTGGATAAAATCGAAAATTTTGCTGGACATGATTTTTCCAGCAACGAGTCTCTCTTTCATTCACGTTTTACACATTGTACACAAAGTGGCCCATGTTTTAGATCATCCGATTGTAGGTCTTTCGGTTTGACCCTTTTATTCTTTCTTGCCTATTTCACCCAGATAATCAAGGGAAAGCCGTAATAAGTGATTTTTACCTAAATTTCGGGACCTGGATAAAATCGAAAATTTTGCTGGACATGATTTTTCCAGCAACGAGTCTCTCTTTCATTCACGTTTTACACATTGTTCCATAAATGCCACATATCTTGCAACAAAGTTGCCCATGTTTTAGATCATCCGATTGTAGGTCTTTTGGTTTGACCCTTTTATTCTTTCTTGCCTATTTCACCCAGATAATCAAGGGAAAGCCGTAATAAGTGATTTTTACCTAAATTTCGGGACCTGGATAAAATCGAAAATTTTGCTGGACATGATTTTTCCAGCAACGAGTCTCTCTTTCATTCACGTTTTACACATTGTTCCATAAATGCCACATATCTTGCAACAAAGTTGCCCATGTTTTAGATCATCCGATTGTAGGTCTTTTGGTTTGACCCTTTTATTCTTTCTTGCCTATTTCACCCAGATAATCAAGGGAAAGCCGTAATAAGTGATTTTTACCTAAATTTCGGGACCTGGATAAAATCGAAAATTTTGCTGGACATGATTTTTCCAGCAACGAGTCTCTCTTTCATTCACGTTTTACACATTGTTCCATAAATGCCACATATCTTGCAACAAAGTTGCCCATGTTTTAGATCATCCGATTGTAGGTCTTTTGGTTTGACCCTTTTATTCTTTCTTGCCTATTTCACCCAGATAATCAAGGGAAAGCCGTAATAAGTGATTTTTACCTAAATTTCGGGATCTGGATAAAATCGAAAATTTTGCTGGACATGATTTTTCCAGCAACGAGTCTCTCTTTCATTCACATTTTACACATTGTTCCATAAATGCCACATATCTTGCAACAAAGTTGCCCATGTTTTAGATCATCCGATTGTAGGTCTTTTGGTTTGACCCTTTTATTCTTTCTTGCCTATTTCACCCAGATAATCAAGGGAAAGCCGTAATAAGTGATTTTTACCTAAATTTCGGGACCTGGATAAAATCGAAAATTTTGCTGGACATGATTTTTCCAGCAACGAGTCTCTCTTTCATTCACGTTTTACACATTGTTCCATAAATGCCACATATCTTGCAACAAAGTGGCCCATGTTTTAGATCATCCGATTGTAGGTCTTTCGGTTTGACCCTTTTATTCTTTCTTGCCTATTTCACCCAGATAATCAAGGGAAAGCCGTAATAAGTGATTTTTACCTAAATTTCGGGACCTGGATAAAATCGAAAATTTTGCTGGACATGATTTTTCCAGCAACGAGTCTCTCTTTCATTCACGTTTTACACATTGTTCCATAAATGCCACATATCTTGCAACAAAGTTGCCCATGTTTTAGATCATCCGATTGTAGGTCTTTTGGTTTGACCCTTTTATTCTTTCTTGCCTATTTCACCCAGATAATCAAGGGAAAGCCGTAATAAGTGATTTTTACCTAAATTTCGGGACCTGGATAAAATCGAAAATTTTGCTGGACATGATTTTTCCAGCAACGAGTCTCTCTTTCATTCACGTTTTACACATTGTTCCATAAATGCCACATATCTTGCAACAAAGTTGCCCATGTTTTAGATCATCCGATTGTAGGTCTTTTGGTTTGACCCTTTTATTCTTTCTTGCCTATTTCACCCAGATAATCAAGGGAAAGCCGTAATAAGTGATTTTTACCTAAATTTCGGGACCTGGATAAAATCGAAAATTTTGCTGGACATGATTTTTCCAGCAACGAGTCTCTCTTTCATTCACATTTTACACATTGTTCCATAAATGCCACATATCTTGCAACTAAGTTGCCCATGTTTTAGATCATCCGATTGTAGGTCTTTTGGTTTGACCCTTTTATTCTTTCTTGCCTATTTCACCCAGATAATCAAGGGAAAGCCGTAATAAGTGATTTTTACCTAAATTTCGGGACCTGGATAAAATCGAAAATTTTGCTGGACATGATTTTTCCAGCAACGAGTCTCTCTTTCATTCACGTTTTACACATTCTTCCACAAATGACACATATCTTGCAACAAAGTGGCCCATGTTTTAGATCATCCGATTGTAGGTCTTTTGGTTTGACCCTTTTATTCTTTCTTGCCTATTTCACCCAGATAATCAAGGGAAAGCCGTAATAAGTGATTTTTACCTAAATTTCGGGACCTGGATAAAATCGAAAATTTTGCTGGACATGATTTTTCCAGCAACGAGTCTCTCTTTCATTCACGTTTTACACATTGTTCCATAAATGCCACATATCTTGCAACAAAGTTGCCCATGTTTTAGATCATCCGATTGTAGGTCTTTTGGTTTGACCCTTTTATTCTTTCTTGCCTATTTCACCCAGATAATCAAGGGAAAGCCGTAATAAGTGATTTTTACCTAAATTTCGGGACCTGGATAAAATCGAAAATTTTGCTGGACATGATTTTTCCAGCAACGAGTCTCTCTTTCATTCACGTTTTACACATTGTTCCATAAATGCCACATATCTTGCAACAAAGTTGCCCATGTTTTAGATCATCCGATTGTAGGTCTTTCGGTTTGACCCTTTTATTCTTTCTTGCCTATTTCACCCAGATAATCAAGGGAAAGCCGTAATAAGTGATTTTTACCTAAATTTCGGGACCTGGATAAAATCGAAAATTTTGCTGGACATGATTTTTCCAGCAACGAGTCTCTCTTTCATTCACGTTTTACACATTCTTCCACAAATGACACATATCTTGCAACAAAGTGGCCCATGTTTTAGATCATCCGATTGTAGGTCTTTTGGTTTGACCCTTTTATTCTTTCTTGCCTATTTCACCCAGATAATCAAGGGAAAGCCGTAATAAGTGATTTTTACCTAAATTTCGGGACCTGGATAAAATCGAAAATTTTGCTGGACATGATTTTTCCAGCAACGAGTCTCTCTTTCATTCACGTTTTACACATTGTTCCATAAATGCCACATATCTTGCAACTAAGTTGCCCATGTTTTAGATCATCCGATTGTAGGTCTTTTGGTTTGACCCTTTTATTCTTTCTTGCCTATTTCACCCAGATAATCAAGGGAAAGCCGTAATAAGTGATTTTTACCTAAATTTCGGGACCTGGATAAAATCGAAAATTTTGCTCTAAATGATTTTTCCAGCAACGAGTCTCTCTTTCATTCACGTTTTACACATTGTTCCATAAATGCCACATATCTTGCAACTAAGTTGCCCATGTTTTAGATCATCCGATTGTAGGTCTTTTGGTTTGACCCTTTTATTCTTTCTTGCCTATTTCACCCAGATAATCAAGGGAAAGCCGTAATAAGTGATTTTTACCTAAATTTCGGGACCTGGATAAAATCGAAAATTTTGCTGGACATGATTTTTCCAGCAACGAGTCTCTCTTTCATTCACGTTTTACACATTGTTCCATAAATGCCACATATCTTGCAACAAAGTTGCCCATGTTTTAGATCATCCGATTGTAGGTCTTTTGGTTTGACCCTTTTATTCTTTCTTGCCTATTTCACCCAGATAATCAAGGGAAAGCCGTAATAAGTGATTTTTACCTAAATTTCGGGACCTGGATAAAATCGAAAATTTTGCTGGACATGATTTTTCCAGCAACGAGTCTCTCTTTCATTCACGTTTTACACATTGTTCCATAAATGCCACATATCTTGCAACTAAGTTGCCCATGTTTTAGATCATCCGATTGTAGGTCTTTTGGTTTGACCCTTTTATTCTTTCTTGCCTATTTCACCCAGATAATCAAGGGAAAGCCGTAATAAGTGATTTTTACCTAAATTTCGGGACCTGGATAAAATCGAAAATTTTGCTCTAAATGATTTTTCCAGCAACGAGTCTCTCTTTCATTCACGTTTTACACATTGTTCCATAAATGCCACATATCTTGCAACTAAGTTGCCCATGTTTTAGATCATCCGATTGTAGGTCTTTTGGTTTGACCCTTTTATTCTTTCTTGCCTATTTCACCCAGATAATCAAGGGAAAGCCGTAATAAGTGATTTTTACCTAAATTTCGGGACCTGGATAAAATCGAAAATTTTGCTGGACATGATTTTTCCAGCAACGAGTCTCTCTTTCATTCACGTTTTACACATTGTTCCATAAATGCCACATATCTTGCAACTAAGTTGCCCATGTTTTAGATCATCCGATTGTAGGTCTTTTGGTTTGACCCTTTTATTCTTTCTTGCCTATTTCACCCAGATAATCAAGGGAAAGCCGTAAAAAGTGATTTTTACCTAAATTTCGGGACCTGGATAAAATCGAAAATTTTGCTGGACATGATTTTTCCAGCAACGAGTCTCTCTTTCATTCACGTTTTACACATTGTTCCATAAATGCCACATATCTTGCAACTAAGTTGCCCATGTTTTAGATCATCCGATTGTAGGTCTTTTGGTTTGACCCTTTTATTCTTTCTTGCCTATTTCACCCAGATAATCAAGGGAAAGCCGTAATAAGTGATTTTTACCTAAATTTCGGGACCTGGATAAAATCGAAAATTTTGCTCTAAATGATTTTTCCAGCAACGAGTCTCTCTTTCATTCACGTTTTACACATTGTTCCATAAATGCCACATATCTTGCAACTAAGTTGCCCATGTTTTAGATCATCCGATTGTAGGTCTTTTGGTTTGACCCTTTTATTCTTTCTTGCCTATTTCACCCAGATAATCAAGGGAAAGCCGTAATAAGTGATTTTTACCTAAATTTCGGGACCTGGATAAAATCGAAAATTTTGCTGGACATGATTTTTCCAGCAACGAGTCTCTCTTTCATTCACGTTTTACACATTGTTCCATAAATGCCACATATCTTGCAACAAAGTTGCCCATGTTTTAGATCATCCGATTGTAGGTCTTTTGGTTTGACCCTTTTATTCTTTCTTGCCTATTTCACCCAGATAATCAAGGGAAAGCCGCAATAAGTGATTTTTATCTAAATTTCGGGAAATGGACGAAATTGAAAATTTTGCTGGACATGATTTTTCCAGCAACGAGTCTCTCTTTCATTCACGTTTTACACATTGTTCCATAAATGCCACATATCTTGCAACTAAGTTGCCCATGTTTTAGATCATCCGATTGTAGGTCTTTTGGTTTGACCCTTTTATTCTTTCTTGCCTATTTCACCCAGATAATCAAGGGAAAGCCGTAATAAGTGATTTTTACCTAAATTTCGGGACCTGGATAAAATCGAAAATTTTGCTGGACATGATTTTTCCAGCAACGAGTCTCTCTTTCATTCACGTTTTACACATTGTTCCATAAATGCCACATATCGTGCAACTAAGTTGACCATGTTTTAGATCATCCGATTGTAGGTTTTTTGGTTTGACCCTTTTATTCTTTCTTGCCTATTTCACCCAGATAATCAAGGGAAAGCCGTAATAAGTGATTTTTACCTAAATTTCGGGACCTGGATAAAATCGAAAATTTTGCTGGACATGATTTTTCCAGCAACGAGTCTCTCTTTCATTCACGTTTTACACATTGTTCCATAAATGCCACATATCTTGCAACAAAGTTGCCCATGTTTTAGATCATCCGATTGTAGGTCTTTTGGTTTGACCCTTTTATTCTTTCTTGCCTATTTCACCCAGATAATCAAGGGAAAGCCGTAATAAGTGATTTTTACCTAAATTTCGGGACCTGGATGAAATCGAAAATTTTGCTGGACATGATTTTTCCAGCAACGAGTCTCTCTTTCATTCACGTTTTACACATTGTTCCATAAATGCCACATATCGTGCAACTAAGTTGACCATGTTTTAGATCATCCGATTGTAGGTCTTTTGGTTTGACCCTTTTATTCTTTCTTGCCTATTTCACCCAGATAATCAAGGGAAAGCCGTAATAAGTGATTTTTACCTAAATTTCGGGACCTGGATAAAATCGAAAATTTTGCTGGACATGATTTTTCCAGCAACGAGTCTCTCTTTCATTCACGTTTTACACATTCTTCCACAAATGACACATATCTTGCAACAAAGTGGCCCATGTTTTAGATCATCCGATTGTAGGTCTTTTGGTTTGACCATTTTATTCTTTCTTGCCTATTTCACCCAGATAATCAAGGGAAAGCCGTAATAAGTGATTTTTACCTAAATTTCGGGACCTGGATAAAATCGAAAATTTTGCTGGACATGATTTTTCCAGCAACGAGTCTCTCTTTCATTCACGTTTTACACATTGTTCCATAAATGCCACATATCTTGCAACTAAGTTGCCCATGTTTTAGATCATCCGATTGTAGGTCTTTTGGTTTGACCCTTTTATTCTTTCTTGCCTATTTCACCCAGATAATCAAGGGAAAGCCGTAATAAGTGATTTTTACCTAAATTTCGGGACCTGGATAAAATCGAAAATTTTGCTGGACATGATTTTTCCAGCAACGAGTCTCTCTTTCATTCACGTTTTACACATTGTTCCATAAATGCCACATATCTTGCAACAAAGTTGCCCATGTTTTAGATCATCCGATTGTAGGTCTTTTGGTTTGACCCTTTTATTCTTTCTTGCCTATTTCACCCAGATAATCAAGGGAAAGCCGTAATAAGTGATTTTTACCTAAATTTCGGGACCTGGATAAAATCGAAAATTTTGCTGGACATGATTTTTCCAGCAACGAGTCTCTCTTTCATTCACGTTTTACACATTGTTCCATAAATGCCACATATCGTGCAACTAAGTTGACCATGTTTTAGATCATCCGATTGTAGGTTTTTTGGTTTGACCCTTTTATTCTTTCTTGCCTATTTCACCCAGATAATCAAGGGAAAGCCGTAATAAGTGATTTTTACCTAAATTTCGGGACCTGGATAAAATCGAAAATTTTGCTGGACATGATTTTTCCAGCAACGAGTCTCTCTTTCATTCACGTTTTACACATTGTTCCATAAATGCCACATATCTTGCAACAAAGTTGCCCATGTTTTAGATCATCCGATTGTAGGTCTTTTGGTTTGACCCTTTTATTCTTTCTTGCCTATTTCACCCAGATAATCAAGGGAAAGCCGTAATAAGTGATTTTTACCTAAATTTCGGGACCTGGATGAAATCGAAAATTTTGCTGGACATGATTTTTCCAGCAACGAGTCTCTCTTTCATTCACGTTTTACACATTGTTCCATAAATGCCACATATCTTGCAACTAAGTTGCCCATGTTTTAGATCATCCGATTGTAGGTCTTTTGGTTTGACCCTTTTATTCTTTCTTGCCTATTTCACCCAGATAATCAAGGGAAAGCCGTAATAAGTGATTTTTACCTAAATTTCGGGACCTGGATAAAATCGAAAATTTTGCTGGACATGATTTTTCCAGCAACGAGTCTCTCTTTCATTCACGTTTTACACATTCTTCCACAAATGACACATATCTTGCAACAAAGTGGCCCATGTTTTAGATCATCCGATTGTAGGTCTTTTGGTTTGACCATTTTATTCTTTCTTGCCTATTTCACCCAGATAATCAAGGGAAAGCCGTAATAAGTGATTTTTACCTAAATTTCGGGACCTGGATAAAATCGAAAATTTTGCTGGACATGATTTTTCCAGCAACGAGTCTCTCTTTCATTCACGTTTTACACATTGTTCCATAAATGCCACATATCTTGCAACTAAGTTGCCCATGTTTTAGATCATCCGATTGTAGGTCTTTTGGTTTGACCCTTTTATTCTTTCTTGCCTATTTCACCCAGATAATCAAGGGAAAGCCGTAATAAGTGATTTTTACCTAAATTTCGGGACCTGGATAAAATCGAAAATTTTGCTGGACATGATTTTTCCAGCAACGAGTCTCTCTTTCATTCACGTTTTACACATTGTTCCATAAATGCCACATATCTTGCAACAAAGTTGCCCATGTTTTAGATCATCCGATTGTAGGTCTTTTGGTTTGACCCTTTTATTCTTTCTTGCCTATTTCACCCAGATAATCAAGGGAAAGCCGTAATAAGTGATTTTTACCTAAATTTCGGGACCTGGATGAAATCGAAAATTTTGCTGGACATGATTTTTCCAGCAACGAGTCTCTCTTTCATTCACGTTTTACACATTGTTCCATAAATGCCACATATCGTGCAACTAAGTTGACCATGTTTTAGATCATCCGATTGTAGGTCTTTTGGTTTGACTCTTTTATTCTTTCTTGCCTATTTCACCCAGATAATCAAGGGAAAGCCGTAATAAGTGATTTTTACCTAAATTTCGGGACCTGGATAAAATCGAAAATTTTGCTGGACATGATTTTTCCAGCAACGAGTCTCTCTTTCATTCACGTTTTACACATTGTTCCATAAATGCCACATATCTTGCAACTAAGTTGCCCATGTTTTAGATCATCCGATTGTAGGTCTTTTGGTTTGACCCTTTTATTCTTTCTTGCCTATTTCACCCAGATAATCAAGGGAAAGCCGTAATAAGTGATTTTTACCTAAATTTCGGGAAATGGACGAAATCGAAAATTTTGCTGGACATGATTTTTCCAGCAACGAGTCTCTCTTTCATTCACGTTTTACACATTGTTCCATAAATGCCACATATCGTGCAACTAAGTTGCCCATGTTTTAGATCATCCGATTGTAGGTCTTTTGGTTTGACCCTTTTATTCTTTCTTGCCTATTTCACCCAGATAATCAAGGGAAAGCCGCAATAAGTGATTTTTATCTAAATTTCGGGAAATGGACGAAATCGAAAATTTTGCTGGACATGATTTTTCCAGCAACGAGTCTCTCTTTCATTCACGTTTTACACATTGTTCCATAAATGCCACATATCGTGCAACTAAGTTGCCCATGTTTTAGATCATCCGATTGTAGGTCTTTTGGTTTGACCCTTTTATTCTTTCTTGCCTATTTCACCCAGATAATCAAGGGAAAGCCGTAATAAGTGATTTTTACCTAAATTTCGGGAAATGGACGAAATCGAAAATTTTGCTGGACATGATTTTTCCAGCAACGAGTCTCTCTTTCATTCACGTTTTACACATTGTTCCATAAATGCCACATATCGTGCAACTAAGTTGCCCATGTTTTAGATCATCCGATTGTAGGTCTTTTGGTTTGACCCTTTTATTCTTTCTTGCCTATTTCACCCAGATAATCAAGGGAAAGCCGTAATAAGTGATTTTTACCTAAATTTCGGGAAATGGACGAAATCGAAAATTTTGCTGGACATGATTTTTCCAGCAACGAGTCTCTCTTTCATTCACGTTTTACACATTGTTCCATAAATGCCACATATCTTGCAACAAAGTTGCCCATGTTTTAGATCATCCGATTGTAGGTCTTTTGGTTTGACCCTTTTATTCTTTCTTGCCTATTTCACCCAGATAATCAAGGGAAAGCCGTAATAAGTGATTTTTACCTAAATTTCGGGAAATGGACGAAATCGAAAATTTTGCTGGACATGATTTTTCCAGCAACGAGTCTCTCTTTCATTCACGTTTTACACATTGTTCCATAAATGCCACATATCTTGCAACTAAGTTGCCCATGTTTTAGATCATCCGATTGTAGGTCTTTTGGTTTGACCCTTTTATTCTTTCTTGCCTATTTCACCCAGATAATCAAGGGAAAGCCGCAATAAGTGATTTTTATCTAAATTTCGGGAAATGGACGAAATCGAAAATTTTGCTGGACATGATTTTTCCAGCAACGAGTCTCTCTTTCATTCACGTTTTACACATTGTTCCATAAATGCCACATATCTTGCAACTAAGTTGCCCATGTTTTAGATCATCCGATTGTAGGTCTTTTGGTTTGACCCTTTTATTCTTTCTTGCCTATTTCACCCAGATAATCAAGGGAAAGCCGTAATAAGTGATTTTTACCTAAATTTCGGGAAATGGACGAAATCGAAAATTTTGCTGGACATGATTTTTCCAGCAACGAGTCTCTCTTTCATTCACGTTTTACACATTGTTCCATAAATGCCACATATCGTGCAACTAAGTTGCCCATGTTTTAGATCATCCGATTGTAGGTCTTTTGGTTTGACCCTTTTATTCTTTCTTGCCTATTTCACCCAGATAATCAAGGGAAAGCCGTAATAAGTGATTTTTACCTAAATTTCGGGAAATGGACGAAATCGAAAATTTTGCTGGACATGATTTTTCCAGCAACGAGTCTCTCTTTCATTCACGTTTTACACATTGTTCCATAAATGCCACATATCGTGCAACTAAGTTGCCCATGTTTTAGATCATCCGATTGTAGGTCTTTTGGTTTGACCCTTTTATTCTTTCTTGCCTATTTCACCCAGATAATCAAGGGAAAGCCGTAATAAGTGATTTTTACCTAAATTTCGGGAAATGGACGAAATCGAAAATTTTGCTGGACATGATTTTTCCAGCAACGAGTCTCTCTTTCATTCACGTTTTACACATTGTTCCATAAATGCCACATATCTTGCAACTAAGTTGCCCATGTTTTAGATCATCCGATTGTAGGTCTTTTGGTTTGACCCTTTTATTCTTTCTTGCCTATTTCACCCAGATAATCAAGGGAGAGCCGTAATAAGTGATTTTTACCTAAATTTCGGGACCTGGATAAAATCGAAAATTTTGCTGGACATGATTTTTCCAGCAACGAGTCTCTCTTTCATTCACGTTTTACACATTGTTCCATAAATGCCACATATCTTGCAACTAAGTTGCCCATGTTTTAGATCATCCGATTGTAGGTCTTTTGGTTTGACCCTTTTATTCTTTCTTGCCTATTTCACCCAGATAATCAAGGGAAAGCCGCAATAAGTGATTTTTATCTAAATTTCGGGAAATGGACGAAATCGAAAATTTTGCTGGACATGATTTTTCCAGCAACGAGTCTCTCTTTCATTCACGTTTTACACATTGTTCCATAAATGCCACATATCTTGCAACTAAGTTGCCCATGTTTTAGATCATCCGATTGTAGGTCTTTTGGTTTGACCCTTTTATTCTTTCTTGCCTATTTCACCCAGATAATCAAGGGAAAGCCGCAATAAGTGATTTTTATCTAAATTTCGGGAAATGGACGAAATCGAAAATTTTGCTGGACATGATTTTTCCAGCAACGAGTCTCTCTTTCATTCACGTTTTACACATTGTTCCATAAATGCCACATATCTTGCAACTAAGTTGCCCATGTTTTAGATCATCCGATTGTAGGTCTTTTGGTTTGACCCTTTTATTCTTTCTTGCCTATTTCACCCAGATAATCAAGGGAAAGCCGCAATAAGTGATTTTTATCTAAATTTCGGGAAATGGACGAAATCGAAAATTTTGCTGGACATGATTTTTCCAGCAACGAGTCTCTCTTTCATTCACGTTTTACACATTGTTCCATAAATGCCACATATCGTGCAACTAAGTTGCCCATGTTTTAGATTATCCGATTGTAGGTCTTTTGGTTTGACCCTTTTATTCTTTCTTGCCTATTTCACCCAGATAATCAAGGGAAAGCCGTAATAAGTGATTTTTACCTAAATTTCGGGAAATGGACGAAATCGAAAATTTTGCTGGACATGATTTTTCCAGCAACGAGTCTCTCTTTCATTCACGTTTTACACATTGTTCCATAAATGCCACATATCTTGCAACTAAGTTGCCCATGTTTTAGATCATCCGATTGTAGGTCTTTTGGTTTGACCCTTTTATTCTTTCTTGCCTATTTCACCCAGATAATCAAGGGAAAGCCGCAATAAGTGATTTTTATCTAAATTTCGGGAAATGGACGAAATCGAAAATTTTGCTGGACATGATTTTTCCAGCAACGAGTCTCTCTTTCATTCACGTTTTACACATTGTTCCATAAATGCCACATATCGTGCAACTAAGTTGCCCATGTTTTAGATCATCCGATTGTAGGTCTTTTGGTTTGACCCTTTTATTCTTTCTTGCCTATTTCACCCAGATAATCAAGGGAAAGCCGTAATAAGTGATTTTTACCTAAATTTCGGGACCTGGATAAAATCGAAAATTTTGCTGGACATGATTTTTCCAGCAACGAGTCTCTCTTTCATTCACGTTTTACACATTGTTCCATAAATGCCACATATCGTGCAACTAAGTTGACCATGTTTTAGATCATCCGATTGTAGGTCTTTTGGTTTGACCCTTTTATTCTTTCTTGCCTATTTCACCCAGATAATCAAGGGAAAGCCGTAATAAGTGATTTTTACCTAAATTTCGGGACCTGGATAAAATCGAAAATTTTGCTGGACATGATTTTTCCAGCAACGAGTCTCTCTTTCATTCACGTTTTACACATTGTTCCATAAATGCCACATATCTTGCAACAAAGTTGCCCATGTTTTAGATCATCCGATTGTAGGTCTTTTGGTTTGACCCTTTTATTCTTTCTTGCCTATTTCACCCAGATAATCAAGGGAAAGCCGTAATAAGTGATTTTTACCTAAATTTCGGGACCTGGATGAAATCGAAAATTTTGCTGGACATGATTTTTCCAGCAACGAGTCTCTCTTTCATTCACGTTTTACACATTGTTCCATAAATGCCACATATCGTGCAACTAAGTTGACCATGTTTTAGATCATCCGATTGTAGGTCTTTTGGTTTGACCCTTTTATTCTTTCTTGCCTATTTCACCCAGATAATCAAGGGAAAGCCGTAATAAGTGATTTTTACCTAAATTTCGGGACCTGGATAAAATCGAAAATTTTGCTGGACATGATTTTTCCAGCAACGAGTCTCTCTTTCATTCACGTTTTACACATTCTTCCACAAATGACAAATGATTTTTACCTAAATTTCGGGACCTGGATAAAATCGAAAATTTTGCTGGACATGATTTTTCCAGCAACGAGTCTCTCTTTCATTCACGTTTTACACATTGTTCCATAAATGCCACATATCTTGCAACTAAGTTGCCCATGTTTTAGATCATCCGATTGTAGGTCTTTTGGTTTGACCCTTTTATTCTTTCTTGCCTATTTCACCCAGATAATCAAGGGAAAGCCGTAATAAGTGATTTTTACCTAAATTTCGGGACCTGGATAAAATCGAAAATTTTGCTGGACATGATTTTTCCAGCAACGAGTCTCTCTTTCATTCACGTTTTACACATTGTTCCATAAATGCCACATATCTTGCAACAAAGTTGCCCATGTTTTAGATCATCCGATTGTAGGTCTTTTGGTTTGACCCTTTTATTCTTTCTTGCCTATTTCACCCAGATAATCAAGGGAAAGCCGTAATAAGTGATTTTTACCTAAATTTCGGGACCTGGATGAAATCGAAAATTTTGCTGGACATGATTTTTCCAGCAACGAGTCTCTCTTTCATTCACGTTTTACACATTGTTCCATAAATGCCACATATCGTGCAACTAAGTTGACCATGTTTTAGATCATCCGATTGTAGGTCTTTTGGTTTGACTCTTTTATTCTTTCTTGCCTATTTCACCCAGATAATCAAGGGAAAGCCGTAATAAGTGATTTTTACCTAAATTTCGGGACCTGGATAAAATCGAAAATTTTGCTGGACATGATTTTTCCAGCAACGAGTCTCTCTTTCATTCACGTTTTACACATTGTTCCATAAATGCCACATATCTTGCAACAAAGTTGCCCATGTTTTAGATCATCCGATTGTAGGTCTTTTGGTTTGACCCTTTTATTCTTTCTTGCCTATTTCACCCAGATAATCAAGGGAAAGCCGTAATAAGTGATTTTTACCTAAATTTCGGGACCTGGATGAAATCGAAAATTTTGCTGGACATGATTTTTCCAGCAACGAGTCTCTCTTTCATTCACGTTTTACACATTGTTCCATAAATGCCACATATCGTGCAACTAAGTTGACCATGTTTTAGATCATCCGATTGTAGGTCTTTTGGTTTGACCCTTTTATTCTTTCTTGCCTATTTCACCCAGATAATCAAGGGAAAGCCGAAATAAGTGATTTTTACCTAAATTTCGGGACCTGGATAAAATCGAAAATTTTGCTGGACATGATTTTTCCAGCAACGAGTCTCTCTTTCATTCACGTTTTACACATTGTTCCATAAATGCCACATATCGTGCAACTAAGTTGCCCATGTTTTAGATCATCCGATTGTAGGTCTTTTGGTCTGACCCTTTTATTCTTTCTTGCCTATTTCACCCAGATAATCAAGGGAAAGTCGCAATAAGTGATTTTTATCTAAATTTCGGGAAATGGACGAAATCGAAAATTTTGCTGGACATGATTTTTCCAGCAACGAGTCTCTCTTTCATTCACGTTTTACACATTGTTCCATAAATGCCACATATCGTGCAACTAAGTTGCCCATGTTTTAGATCATCCGATTGTAGGTCTTTTGGTTTGACCCTTTTATTCTTTCTTGCCTATTTCACCCAGATAATCAAGGGAGAGCCGTAATAAGTGATTTTTACCTAAATTTCGGGACCTGGATAAAATCGAAAATTTTGCTGGACATGATTTTTCCAGCAACGAGTCTCTCTTTCATTCACGTTTTACACATTGTTCCATAAATGCCACATATCTTGCAACTAAGTTGCCCATGTTTTAGATCATCCGATTGTAGGTCTTTTGGTTTGACCCTTTTATTCTTTCTTGCCTATTTCACCCAGATAATCAAGGGAAAGCCGCAATAAGTGATTTTTATCTAAATTTCGGGAAATGGACGAAATCGAAAATTTTGCTGGACATGATTTTTCCAGCAACGAGTCTCTCTTTCATTCACGTTTTACACATTGTTCCATAAATGCCACATATCGTGCAACTAAGTTGCCCATGTTTTAGATCATCCGATTGTAGGTCTTTTGGTTTGACCCTTTTATTCTTTCTTGCCTATTTCACCCAGATAATCAAGGGAAAGCCGTAATAAGTGATTTTTACCTAAATTTCGGGACCTGGATAAAATCGAAAATTTTGCTGGACATGATTTTTCCAGCAACGAGTCTCTCTTTCATTCACGTTTTACACATTCTTCCACAAATGACAAATGATTTTTACCTAAATTTCGGGACCTGGATAAAATCGAAAATTTTGCTGGACATGATTTTTCCAGCAACGAGTCTCTCTTTCATTCACGTTTTACACATTGTTCCATAAATGCCACATATCTTGCAACTAAGTTGCCCATGTTTTAGATCATCCGATTGTAGGTCTTTTGGTTTGACCCTTTTATTCTTTCTTGCCTATTTCACCCAGATAATCAAGGGAAAGCCGTAATAAGTGATTTTTACCTAAATTTCGGGACCTGGATAAAATCGAAAATTTTGCTGGACATGATTTTTCCAGCAACGAGTCTCTCTTTCATTCACGTTTTACACATTGTTCCATAAATGCCACATATCTTGCAACAAAGTTGCCCATGTTTTAGATCATCCGATTGTAGGTCTTTTGGTTTGACCCTTTTATTCTTTCTTGCCTATTTCACCCAGATAATCAAGGGAAAGCCGTAATAAGTGATTTTTACCTAAATTTCGGGACCTGGATGAAATCGAAAATTTTGCTGGACATGATTTTTCCAGCAACGAGTCTCTCTTTCATTCACGTTTTACACATTGTTCCATAAATGCCACATATCGTGCAACTAAGTTGACCATGTTTTAGATCATCCGATTGTAGGTCTTTTGGTTTGACTCTTTTATTCTTTCTTGCCTATTTCACCCAGATAATCAAGGGAAAGCCGTAATAAGTGATTTTTACCTAAATTTCGGGACCTGGATAAAATCGAAAATTTTGCTGGACATGATTTTTCCAGCAACGAGTCTCTCTTTCATTCACGTTTTACACATTGTTCCATAAATGCCACATATCTTGCAACAAAGTTGCCCATGTTTTAGATCATCCGATTGTAGGTCTTTTGGTTTGACCCTTTTATTCTTTCTTGCCTATTTCACCCAGATAATCAAGGGAAAGCCGTAATAAGTGATTTTTACCTAAATTTCGGGACCTGGATGAAATCGAAAATTTTGCTGGACATGATTTTTCCAGCAACGAGTCTCTCTTTCATTCACGTTTTACACATTGTTCCATAAATGCCACATATCGTGCAACTAAGTTGACCATGTTTTAGATCATCCGATTGTAGGTCTTTTGGTTTGACCCTTTTATTCTTTCTTGCCTATTTCACCCAGATAATCAAGGGAAAGCCGAAATAAGTGATTTTTACCTAAATTTCGGGACCTGGATAAAATCGAAAATTTTGCTGGACATGATTTTTCCAGCAACGAGTCTCTCTTTCATTCACGTTTTACACATTGTTCCATAAATGCCACATATCGTGCAACTAAGTTGCCCATGTTTTAGATCATCCGATTGTAGGTCTTTTGGTTTGACCCTTTTATTCTTTCTTGCCTATTTCACCCAGATAATCAAGGGAAAGCCGTAATAAGTGATTTTTACCTAAATTTCGGGAAATGGACGAAATCGAAAATTTTGCTGGACATGATTTTTCCAGCAACGAGTCTCTCTTTCATTCACGTTTTACACATTGTTCCATAAATGCCACATATCTTGCAACAAAGTTGCCCATGTTTTAGATCATCCGATTGTAGGTCTTTTGGTTTGACCCTTTTATTCTTTCTTGCCTATTTCACCCAGATAATCAAGGGAGAGCCGTAATAAGTGATTTTTACCTAAATTTCGGGACCTGGATAAAATCGAAAATTTTGCTGGACATGATTTTTCCAGCAACGAGTCTCTCTTTCATTCACGTTTTACACATTGTTCCATAAATGCCACATATCTTGCAACTAAGTTGCCCATGTTTTAGATCATCCGATTGTAGGTCTTTTGGTTTGACCCTTTTATTCTTTCTTGCCTATTTCACCCAGATAATCAAGGGAAAGCCGCAATAAGTGATTTTTATCTAAATTTCGGGAAATGGACGAAATCGAAAATTTTGCTGGACATGATTTTTCCAGCAACGAGTCTCTCTTTCATTCACGTTTTACACATTGTTCCATAAATGCCACATATCGTGCAACTAAGTTGCCCATGTTTTAGATCATCCGATTGTAGGTCTTTTGGTTTGACCCTTTTATTCTTTCTTGCCTATTTCACCCAGATAATCAAGGGAAAGCCGTAATAAGTGATTTTTACCTAAATTTCGGGAAATGGACGAAATCGAAAATTTTGCTGGACATGATTTTTCCAGCAACGAGTCTCTCTTTCATTCACGTTTTACACATTCTTCCATAAATGCCACATATCTTGCAACAAAGTGGCCCATGTTTTAGATCATCCGATTGTAGGTCTTTTGGTTTGACCCTTTTATTCTTTCTTGCCTATTTCACCCAGATAATCAAGGGAAAGCCGTAATAAGTGATTTTTACCTAAATTTCGGGACCTGGATAAAATCGAAAATTTTGCTCTAAATGATTTTTCCAGCAACGAGTCTCTCTTTCATTCACGTTTTACACATTGTTCCATAAATGCCACATATCGTGCAACTAAGTTGACCATGTTTTAGATCATCCGATTGTAGGTCTTTTGGTTTGACCCTTTTATTCTTTCTTGCCTATTTCACCCAGATAATCAAGGGAAAGCCGTAATAAGTGATTTTTACCTAAATTTCGGGACCTGGATAAAATCGAAAATTTTGCTGGACATGATTTTTCCAGCAACGAGTCTCTCTTTCATTCACGTTTTACACATTGTTCCATAAATGCCACATATCGTGCAACTAAGTTGCCCATGTTTTAGATCATCCGATTGTAGGTCTTTTGGTTTGACCCTTTTATTCTTTCTTGCCTATTTCACCCAGATAATCAAGGGAAAGCCGTAATAAGTGATTTTTACCTAAATTTCGGGAAATGGACGAAATCGAAAATTTTGCTGGACATGATTTTTCCAGCAACGAGTCTCTCTTTCATTCACGTTTTACACATTGTTCCATAAATGCCACATATCTTGCAACAAAGTTGCCCATGTTTTAGATCATCCGATTGTAGGTCTTTTGGTTTGACCCTTTTATTCTTTCTTGCCTATTTCACCCAGATAATCAAGGGAGAGCCGTAATAAGTGATTTTTACCTAAATTTCGGGACCTGGATAAAATCGAAAATTTTGCTGGACATGATTTTTCCAGCAACGAGTCTCTCTTTCATTCACGTTTTACACATTGTTCCATAAATGCCACATATCTTGCAACTAAGTTGCCCATGTTTTAGATCATCCGATTGTAGGTCTTTTGGTTTGACCCTTTTATTCTTTCTTGCCTATTTCACCCAGATAATCAAGGGAGAGCCGCAATAAGTGATTTTTATCTAAATTTCGGGAAATGGACGAAATCGAAAATTTTGCTGGACATGATTTTTCCAGCAACGAGTCTCTCTTTCATTCACGTTTTACACATTGTTCCATAAATGCCACATATCGTGCAACTAAGTTGCCCATGTTTTAGATCATCCGATTGTAGGTCTTTTGGTTTGACCCTTTTATTCTTTCTTGCCTATTTCACCCAGATAATCAAGGGAAAGCCGTAATAAGTGATTTTTACCTAAATTTCGGGAAATGGACGAAATCGAAAATTTTGCTGGACATGATTTTTCCAGCAACGAGTCTCTCTTTCATTCACGTTTTACACATTCTTCCATAAATGCCACATATCTTGCAACAAAGTGGCCCATGTTTTAGATCATCCGATTGTAGGTCTTTTGGTTTGACCCTTTTATTCTTTCTTGCCTATTTCACCCAGATAATCAAGGGAAAGCCGTAATAAGTGATTTTTACCTAAATTTCGGGACCTGGATAAAATCGAAAATTTTGCTCTAAATGATTTTTCCAGCAACG
This sequence comes from Xylota sylvarum, assembly GCA_905220385.1. Classification (NCBI taxonomy): domain Eukaryota; kingdom Metazoa; phylum Arthropoda; class Insecta; order Diptera; family Syrphidae; genus Xylota; species Xylota sylvarum. The sequence continues at coordinate 52,343,246 of LR999960.1, read as the reverse complement.
AGTCTCTCTTTCATTCACGTTTTACACATTGTTCCATAAATGCCACATATCGTGCAACTAAGTTGACCATGTTTTAGATCATCCGATTGTAGGTCTTTTGGTTTGACCCTTTTATTCTTTCTTGCCTATTTCACCCAGATAATCAAGGGAAAGCCGTAATAAGTGATTTTTACCTAAATTTCGGGACCTGGATAAAATCGAAAATTTTGCTGGACATGATTTTTCCAGCAACGAGTCTCTCTTTCATTCACGTTTTACACATTGTTCCATAAATGCCACATATCGTGCAACTAAGTTGACCATGTTTTAGATCATCCGATTGTAGGTCTTTTGGTTTGACCCTTTTATTCTTTCTTGCCTATTTCACCCAGATAATCAAGGGAAAGCCGTAATAAGTGATTTTTACCTAAATTTCGGGACCTGGATAAAATCGAAAATTTTGCTGGACATGATTTTTCCAGCAACGAGTCTCTCTTTCATTCACGTTTTACACATTGTTCCATAAATGCCACATATCTTGCAACAAAGTTGCCCATGTTTTAGATCATCCGATTGTAGGTCTTTTGGTTTGACCCTTTTATTCTTTCGTGCCTATTTCACCCAGATAATCAAGGGAAAGCCGTAATAAGTGATTTTTACCTAAATTTCGGGACCTGGATAAAATCGAAAATTTTGCTGGACATGATTTTTCCAGCAACGAGTCTCTCTTTCATTCACGTTTTACACATTCTTCCACAAATGACACATATCTTGCAACAAAGTTGCCCATGTTTTAGATCATCCGATTGTAGGTCTTTTGGTTTGACCATTTTATTCTTTCTTGCCTATTTCACCCAGATAATCAAGGGAAAGCCGTAATAAGTGATTTTTACCTAAATTTCGGGACCTGGATAAAATCGAAAATTTTGCTGGACATGATTTTTCCAGCAACGAGTCTCTCTTTCATTCACGTTTTACACATTGTTCCATAAATGCCACATATCGTGCAACTAAGTTGACCATGTTTTAGATCATCCGATTGTAGGTCTTTTGGTTTGACCCTTTTATTCTTTCTTGCCTATTTCACCCAGATAATCAAGGGAAAGCCGTAATAAGTGATTTTTACCTAAATTTCGGGACCTGGATAAAATCGAAAATTTTGCTGGACATGATTTTTCCAGCAACGAGTCTCTCTTTCATTCACGTTTTACACATTGTTCCATAAATGCCACATATCGTGCAACTAAGTTGCCCATGTTTTAGATCATCCGATTGTAGGTCTTTTGGTTTGACCCTTTTATTCTTTCTTGCCTATTTCACCCAGATAATCAAGGGAAAGCCGTAATAAGTGATTTTTACCTAAATTTCGGGACCTGGATAAAATCGAAAATTTTGCTGGACATGATTTTTCCAGCAACGAGTCTCTCTTTCATTCACGTTTTACACATTGTTCCATAAATGCCACATATCTTGCAACAAAGTGGCCCATGTTTTAGATCATCCGATTGTAGGTCTTTTGGTTTGACCCTTTTATTCTTTCTTGCCTATTTCACCCAGATAATCAAGGGAAAGCCGCAATAAGTGATTTTTATCTAAATTTCGGGAAATGGACGAAATCGAAAATTTTGCTGTACATGATTTTTCCAGCAACGAGTCTCTCTTTCATTCACGTTTTACACATTGTTCCATAAATGCCACATATCGTGCAACTAAGTTGCCCATGTTTTAGATCATCCGATTGTAGGTCTTTTGGTTTGACCCTTTTATTCTTTCTTGCCTATTTCACCCAGATAATCAAGGGAAAGCCGTAATAAGTGATTTTTACCTAAATTTCGGGAAATGGACGAAATCGAAAATTTTGCTGTACATGATTTTTCCAGCAACGAGTCTCTCTTTCATTCACGTTTTACACATTGTTCCATAAATGCCACATATCTTGCAACAAAGTGGCCCATGTTTTAGATCATCCGATTGTAGGTCTTTTGGTTTGACCCTTTTATTCTTTCTTGCCTATTTCACCCAGATAATCAAGGGAAAGCCGCAATAAGTGATTTTTATCTAAATTTCGGGAAATGGACGAAATCGAAAATTTTGCTGTACATGATTTTTCCAGCAACGAGTCTCTCTTTCATTCACGTTTTACACATTGTTCCATAAATGCCACATATCGTGCAACTAAGTTGCCCATGTTTTAGATCATCCGATTGTAGGTCTTTTGGTTTGACCCTTTTATTCTTTCTTGCCTATTTCACCCAGATAATCAAGGGAAAGCCGCAATAAGTGATTTTTATCTAAATTTCGGGACCTGGATAAAATCGAAAATTTTGCTGGACATGATTTTTCCAGCAACGAGTCTCTCTTTCATTCACGTTTTACACATTGTTCCATAAATGCCACATATCTTGCAACAAAGTGGCCCATGTTTTAGATCATCCGATTGTAGGTCTTTTGGTTTGACCCTTTTATTCTTTCTTGCCTATTTCACCCAGATAATCAAGGGAAAGCCGTAATAAGTGATTTTTACCTAAATTTCGGGACCTGGATAAAATCGAAAATTTTGCTGGACATGATTTTTCCAGCAACGAGTCTCTCTTTCATTCACGTTTTACACATTGTTCCATAAATGCCACATATCTTGCAACAAAGTGGCCCATGTTTTAGATCATCCGATTGTAGGTCTTTTGGTTTGACCCTTTTATTCTTTCTTGCCTATTTCACCCAGATAATCAAGGGAAAGCCGCAATAAGTGATTTTTATCTAAATTTCGGGAAATGGACGAAATCGAAAATTTTGCTGTACATGATTTTTCCAGCAACGAGTCTCTCTTTCATTCACGTTTTACACATTGTTCCATAAATGCCACATATCGTGCAACTAAGTTGCCCATGTTTTAGATCATCCGATTGTAGGTCTTTTGGTTTGACCCTTTTATTCTTTCTTGCCTATTTCACCCAGATAATCAAGGGAAAGCCGTAATAAGTGATTTTTACCTAAATTTCGGGAAATGGACGAAATCGAAAATTTTGCTGGACATGATTTTTCCAGCAACGAGTCTCTCTTTCATTCACGTTTTACACATTGTTCCATAAATGCCACATATCGTGCAACTAAGTTGCCCATGTTTTAGATCATCCGATTGTAGGTCTTTTGGTTTGACCCTTTTATTCTTTCTTGCCTATTTCACCCAGATAATCAAGGGAAAGCCGCAATAAGTGATTTTTATCTAAATTTCGGGAAATGGACGAAATCGAAAATTTTGCTGGACATGATTTTTCCAGCAACGAGTCTCTCTTTCATTCACGTTTTACACATTGTTCCATAAATGCCACATATCGTGCAACTAAGTTGCCCATGTTTTAGATCATCCGATTGTAGGTCTTTTGGTTTGACCCTTTTATTCTTTCTTGCCTATTTCACCCAGATAATCAAGGGAAAGCCGTAATAAGTGATTTTTACCTAAATTTCGGGAAATGGACGAAATCGAAAATTTTGCTGGACATGATTTTTCCAGCAACGAGTCTCTCTTTCATTCACGTTTTACACATTCTTCCATAAATGCCACATATCTTGCAACAAAGTGGCCCATGTTTTAGATCATCCGATTGTAGGTCTTTTGGTTTGACCCTTTTATTCTTTCTTGCCTATTTCACCCAGATAATCAAGGGAAAGCCGTAATAAGTGATTTTTACCTAAATTTCGGGAAATGGACGAAATCGAAAATTTTGCTGGACATGATTTTTCCAGCAACGAGTCTCTCTTTCATTCACGTTTTACACATTCTTCCATAAATGCCACATATCTTGCAACAAAGTTGCCCATGTTTTAGATCATCCGATTGTAGGTCTTTTGGTTTGACCCTTTTATTCTTTCTTGCCTATTTCACCCAGATAATCAAGGGAGAGCCGTAATAAGTGATTTTTACCTAAATTTCGGGACCTGGATAAAATCGAAAATTTTGCTGGACATGATTTTTCCAGCAACGAGTCTCTCTGTCATTCAAGTTTTACACATTGTTCCATAAATGCCACATATCGTGCAACTAAGTTGACCATGTTTTAGATCATCCGATTGTAGGTCTTTCGGTTTGACCCTTTTATTCTTTCTTGCCTATTTCACCCAGATAATCAAGGGAAAGCCGTAATAAGTGATTTTTACCTAAATTTCGGGAAATGGACGAAATCGAAAATTTTGCTGGACATGATTTTTCCAGCAACGAGTCTCTCTTTCATTCACGTTTTACACATTGTTCCATAAATGCCACATATCGTGCAACTAAGTTGCCCATGTTTTAGATCATCCGATTGTAGGTCTTTTGGTTTGACCCTTTTATTCTTTCTTGCCTATTTCACCCAGATAATCAAGGGAAAGCCGTAATAAGTGATTTTTACCTAAATTTCGGGAAATGGACGAAATCGAAAATTTTGCTGGACATGATTTTTCCAGCAACGAGTCTCTCTTTCATTCACGTTTTACACATTGTTCCATAAATGCCACATATCGTGCAACTAAGTTGCCCATGTTTTAGATCATCCGATTGTAGGTCTTTCGGTTTGACCCTTTTATTCTTTCTTGCCTATTTCACCCAGATAATCAAGGGAAAGCCGCAATAAGTGATTTTTATCTAAATTTCGGGAAATGGACGAAATCGAAAATTTTGCTGGACATGATTTTTCCAGCAACGAGTCTCTCTTTCATTCACGTTTTACACATTGTTCCATAAATGCCACATATCGTGCAACTAAGTTGCCCATGTTTTAGATCATCCGATTGTAGGTCTTTCGGTTTGACCCTTTTATTCTTTCTTGCCTATTTCACCCAGATAATCAAGGGAAAGCCGTAATAAGCGATTTTTACCTAAATTTCGGGAAATGGACGAAATCGAAAATTTTGCTGGACATGATTTTTCCAGCAACGAGTCTCTCTGTCATTCAAGTTTTACACATTGTTCCATAAATGCCACATATCGTGCAACTAAGTTGACCATGTTTTAGATCATCCGATTGTAGGTCTTTCGGTTTGACCCTTTTATTCTTTCTTGCCTATTTCACCCAGATAATCAAGGGAAAGCCGTAATAAGTGATTTTTACCTAAATTTCGGGAAATGGACGAAATCGAAAATTTTGCTGGACATGATTTTTCCAGCAACGAGTCTCTCTTTCATTCACGTTTTACACATTGTTCCATAAATGCCACATATCGTGCAACTAAGTTGCCCATGTTTTAGATCATCCGATTGTAGGTCTTTTGGTTTGACCCTTTTATTCTTTCTTGCCTATTTCACCCAGATAATCAAGGGAAAGCCGCAATAAGTGATTTTTATCTAAATTTCGGGAAATGGACGAAATCGAAAATTTTGCTGGACATGATTTTTCCAGCAACGAGTCTCTCTTTCATTCACGTTTTACACATTGTTCCATAAATGCCACATATCGTGCAACTAAGTTGCCCATGTTTTAGATCATCCGATTGTAGGTCTTTTGGTTTGACCCTTTTATTCTTTCTTGCCTATTTCACCCAGATAATCAAGGGAAAGCCGCAATAAGTGATTTTTATCTAAATTTCGGGAAATGGACGAAATCGAAAATTTTGCTGGACATGATTTTTCCAGCAACGAGTCTCTTTTTCATTCACGTTTTACACATTGTTCCATAAATGCCACATATCGTGCAACTAAGTTGCCCATGTTTTAGATCATCCGATTGTAGGTCTTTCGGTTTGACCCTTTTATTCTTTCTTGCCTATTTCACCCAGATAATCAAGGGAAAGCCGTAATAAGCGATTTTTACCTAAATTTCGGGACCTGGATAAAATCGAAAATTTTGCTGGACATGATTTTTCCAGCAACGAGTCTCTCTTTCATTCACGTTTTACACATTGTTCCATAAATGCCACATATCGTGCAACTAAGTTGCCCATGTTTTAGATCATCCGATTGTAGGTCTTTCGGTTTGACCCTTTTATTCTTTCTTGCCTATTTCACCCAGATAATCAAGGGAAAGCCGTAATAAGTGATTTTTACCTAAATTTCGGGAAATGGACGAAATCGAAAATTTTGCTGGACATGATTTTTCCAGCAACGAGTCTCTCTTTCATTCACGTTTTACACATTGTTCCATAAATGCCACATATCGTGCAACTAAGTTGCCCATGTTTTAGATCATCCGATTGTAGGTCTTTTGGTTTGACCCTTTTATTCTTTCTTGCCTATTTCACCCAGATAATCAAGGGAAAGCCGTAATAAGCGATTTTTACCTAAATTTCGGGACCTGGATAAAATCGAAAATTTTGCTGGACATGATTTTTCCAGCAACGAGTCTCTCTTTCATTCACATTTTACACATTGTTCCATAAATGCCACATATCTTGCAACAAAGTGGCCCATGTTTTAGATCATCCGATTGTAGGTCTTTTGGTTTGACCCTTTTATTCTTTCTTGCCTATTTCACCCAGATAATCAAGGGAAAGCCGTAATAAGTGATTTTTACCTAAATTTCGGGAAATGGACGAAATCGAAAATTTTGCTGGACATGATTTTTCCAGCAACGAGTCTCTCTTTCATTCACGTTTTACACATTGTTCCATAAATGCCACATATCGTGCAACTAAGTTGCCCATGTTTTAGATCATCCGATTGTAGGTCTTTTGGTTTGACCCTTTTATTCTTTCTTGCCTATTTCACCCAGATAATCAAGGGAAAGCCGCAATAAGTGATTTTTATCTAAATTTCGGGAAATGGACGAAATCGAAAATTTTGCTGGACATGATTTTTCCAGCAACGAGTCTCTCTTTCATTCACGTTTTACACATTGTTCCATAAATGCCACATATCGTGCAACTAAGTTGCCCATGTTTTAGATCATCCGATTGTAGGTCTTTCGGTTTGACCCTTTTATTCTTTCTTGCCTATTTCACCCAGATAATCAAGGGAAAGCCGTAATAAGTGATTTTTACCTAAATTTCGGGAAATGGACGAAATCGAAAATTTTGCTGGACATGATTTTTCCAGCAACGAGTCTCTCTTTCATTCACGTTTTACACATTGTTCCATAAATGCCACATATCGTGCAACTAAGTTGCCCATGTTTTAGATCATCCGATTGTAGGTCTTTTGGTTTGACCCTTTTATTCTTTCTTGCCTATTTCACCCAGATAATCAAGGGAAAGCCGTAATAAGCGATTTTTACCTAAATTTCGGGACCTGGATAAAATCGAAAATTTTGCTGGACATGATTTTTCCAGCAACGAGTCTCTCTTTCATTCACGTTTTACACATTGTTCCATAAATGCCACATATCGTGCAACTAAGTTGCCCATGTTTTAGATCATCCGATTGTAGGTCTTTCGGTTTGACCCTTTTATTCTTTCTTGCCTATTTCACCCAGATAATCAAGGGAAAGCCGTAATAAGTGATTTTTACCTAAATTTCGGGAAATGGACGAAATCGAAAATTTTGCTGGACATGATTTTTCCAGCAACGAGTCTCTCTTTCATTCACGTTTTACACATTGTTCCATAAATGCCACATATCGTGCAACAAAGTTGCCCATGTTTTAGATCATCCGATTGTAGGTCTTTTGGTTTGACCCTTTTATTCTTTCTTGCCTATTTCACCCAGATAATCAAGGGAAAGCCGTAATAAGCGATTTTTACCTAAATTTCGGGACCTGGATAAAATCGAAAATTTTGCTGGACATGATTTTTCCAGCAACGAGTCTCTCTTTCATTCACATTTTACACATTGTTCCATAAATGCCACATATCTTGCAACAAAGTGGCCCATGTTTTAGATCATCCGATTGTAGGTCTTTTGGTTTGACCCTTTTATTCTTTCTTGCCTATTTCACCCAGATAATCAAGGGAAAGCCGTAATAAGTGATTTTTACCTAAATTTCGGGACCTGGATAAAATCGAAAATTTTGCTGGACATGATTTTTCCAGCAACGAGTCTCTCTTTCATTCACATTTTACCCATTGTTCCATAAATGCCACATATCTTGCAACAAAGTGGCCCATGTTTTAGATCATCCGATTGTAGGTCTTTTGGTTTGACCCTTTTATTCTTTCTTGCCTATTTCACCCAGATAATCAAGGGAGAGCCGTAATAAGTGATTTTTACTTAAATTTCGGGACCTGGATAAAATCGAAAATTTTGCTGGACATGATTTTTCCAGCAACGAGTCTCTCTGTCATTCAAGTTTTACACATTGTTCCATAAATGCCACATATCGTGCAACTAAGTTGCCCATGTTTTAGATCATCCGATTGTAGGTCTTTCGGTTTGACCCTTTTATTCTTTCTTGCCTATTTCACCCAGATAATCAAGGGAAAGCCGTAATAAGTGATTTTTACCTAAATTTCGGGAAATGGACGAAATCGAAAATTTTGCTGGACATGATTTTTCCAGCAACGAGTCTCTCTTTCATTCACGTTTTACACATTGTTCCATAAATGCCACATATCGTGCAACTAAGTTGCCCATGTTTTAGATCATCCGATTGTAGGTCTTTTGGTTTGACCCTTTTATTCTTTCTTGCCTATTTCACCCAGATAATCAAGGGAAAGCCGAAATAAGTGATTTTTACCTAAATTTCGGGACCTGGATAAAATCGAAAATTTTGCTGGACATGATTTTTCCAGCAACGAGTCTCTCTTTCATTCACGTTTTACACATTGTTCCATAAATGCCACATATCGTGCAACTAAGTTGCCCATGTTTTAGATCATCCGATTGTAGGTCTTTTGGTTTGACCCTTTTATTCTTTCTTGCCTATTTCACCCAGATAATCAAGGGAAAGCCGCAATAAGTGATTTTTATCTAAATTTCGGGAAATGGACGAAATCGAAAATTTTGCTGGACATGATTTTTCCAGCAACGAGTCTCTCTTTCATTCACGTTTTACACATTGTTCCATAAATGCCTCATATCGTGCAACTAAGTTGCCCATGTTTTAGATCATCCGATTGTAGGTCTTTTGGTTTGACCCTTTTATTCTTTCTTGCCTATTTCACCCAGATAATCAAGGGAAAGCCGCAATAAGTGATTTTTACCTAAATTTCGGGAAATGGACGAAATCGAAAATTTTGCTGGACATGATTTTTCCAGCAACGAGTCTCTCTTTCATTCACGTTTTACACATTGTTCCATAAATGCCTCATATCGTGCAACTAAGTTGCCCATGTTTTAGATCATCCGATTGTAGGTCTTTTGGTTTGACCCTTTTATTCTTTCTTGCCTATTTCACCCAGATAATCAAGGGAAAGCCGTAATAAGTGATTTTTACCTAAATTTCGGGAAATGGACGAAATCGAAAATTTTGCTGGACATGATTTTTCCAGCAACGAGTCTCTCTTTCATTCACGTTTTACACATTGTTCCATAAATGCCTCATATCGTGCAACTAAGTTGCCCATGTTTTAGATCATCCGATTGTAGGTCTTTTGGTTTGACCCTTTTATTCTTTCTTGCCTATTTCACCCAGATAATCAAGGGAAAGCCGCAATAAGTGATTTTTACCTAAATTTCGGGAAATGGACGAAATCGAAAATTTTGCTGGACATGATTTTTCCAGCAACGAGTCTCTCTTTCATTCACGTTTTACACATTGTTCCATAAATGCCTCATATCGTGCAACTAAGTTGCCCATGTTTTAGATCATCCGATTGTAGGTCTTTTGGTTTGACCCTTTTATTCTTTCTTGCCTATTTCACCCAGATAATCAAGGGAAAGCCGCAATAAGTGATTTTTATCTAAATTTCGGGAAATGGACGAAATCGAAAATTTTGCTGGACATGATTTTTCCAGCAACGAGTCTCTCTTTCATTCACGTTTTACACATTGTTCCATAAATGCCACATATCGTGCAACTAAGTTGCCCATGTTTTAGATCATCCGATTGTAGGTCTTTTGGTTTGACCCTTTTATTCTTTCTTGCCTATTTCACCCAGATAATCAAGGGAGAGCCGTAATAAGTGATTTTTACCTAAATTTCGGGACCTGGATAAAATCGAAAATTTTGCTGGACATGATTTTTCCAGCAACGAGTCTCTCTGTCATTCAAGTTTTACACATTGTTCCATAAATGCCACATATCGTGCAACTAAGTTGCCCATGTTTTAGATCATCCGATTGTAGGTCTTTCGGTTTGACCCTTTTATTCTTTCTTGCCTATTTCACCCAGATAATCAAGGGAAAGCCGTAATAAGTGATTTTTACCTAAATTTCGGGAAATGGACGAAATCGAAAATTTTGCTGGACATGATTTTTCCAGCAACGAGTCTCTCTTTCATTCACGTTTTACACATTGTTCCATAAATGCCTCATATCGTGCAACTAAGTTGCCCATGTTTTAGATCATCCGATTGTAGGTCTTTTGGTTTGACCCTTTTATTCTTTCTTGCCTATTTCACCCAGATAATCAAGGGAAAGCCGCAATAAGTGATTTTTATCTAAATTTCGGGAAATGGACGAAATCGAAAATTTTGCTGGACATGATTTTTCCAGCAACGAGTCTCTCTTTCATTCACGTTTTACACATTGTTCCATAAATGCCACATATCGTGCAACTAAGTTGCCCATGTTTTAGATCATCCGATTGTAGGTCTTTTGGTTTGACCCTTTTATTCTTTCTTGCCTATTTCACCCAGATAATCAAGGGAAAGCCGAAATAAGTGATTTTTACCTAAATTTCGGGACCTGGATAAAATCGAAAATTTTGCTGGACATGATTTTTCCAGCAACGAGTCTCTCTTTCATTCACGTTTTACACATTGTTCCATAAATGCCACATATCGTGCAACTAAGTTGCCCATGTTTTAGATCATCCGATTGTAGGTCTTTTGGTTTGACCCTTTTATTCTTTCTTGCCTATTTCACCCAGATAATCAAGGGAACGCCGTAATAAGTGATTTTTACCTAAATTTCGGGACCTGGATAAAATCGAAAATTTTGCTGGACATGATTTTTCCAGCAACGAGTCTCTCTTTCATTCACGTTTTACACATTGTTCCATAAATGCCACATATCGTGCAACTAAGTTGACCATGTTTTAGATCATCCGATTGTAGGTCTTTTGGTTTGACCCTTTTATTCTTTCTTGCCTATTTCACCCAGATAATCAAGGGAAAGCCGTAATAAGTGATTTTTACCTAAATTTCGGGACCTGGATAAAATCGAAAATTTTGCTGGACATGATTTTTCCAGCAACGAGTCTCTCTTTCATTCACGTTTTACACATTGTTCCATAAATGCCACATATCTTGCAACAAAGTTGCCCATGTTTTAGATCATCCGATTGTAGGTCTTTTGGTTTGACCCTTTTATTCTTTCGTGCCTATTTCACCCAGATAATCAAGGGAAAGCCGTAATAAGTGATTTTTACCTAAATTTCGGGACCTGGATAAAATCGAAAATTTTGCTGGACATGATTTTTCCAGCAACGAGTCTCTCTTTCATTCACGTTTTACACATTCTTCCACAAATGCCACATATCTTGCAACAAAGTTGCCCATGTTTTAGATCATCCGATTGTAGGTCTTTTGGTTTGACCATTTTATTCTTTCTTGCCTATTTCACCCAGATAATCAAGGGAAAGCCGTAATAAGTGATTTTTACCTAAATTTCGGGACCTGGATAAAATCGAAAATTTTGCTGGACATGATTTTTCCAGCAACGAGTCTCTCTTTCATTCACGTTTTACACATTGTTCCATAAATGCCACATATCGTGCAACTAAGTTGACCATGTTTTAGATCATCCGATTGTAGGTCTTTTGGTTTGACCCTTTTATTCTTTCTTGCCTATTTCACCCAGATAATCAAGGGAAAGCCGAAATAAGTGATTTTTACCTAAATTTCGGGACCTGGATAAAATCGAAAATTTTGCTGGACATGATTTTTCCAGCAACGAGTCTCTCTTTCATTCACGTTTTACACATTGTTCCATAAATGCCACATATCGTGCAACTAAGTTGCCCATGTTTTAGATCATCCGATTGTAGGTCTTTTGGTTTGACCCTTTTATTCTTTCTTGCCTATTTCACCCAGATAATCAAGGGAAAGCCGTAATAAGTGATTTTTACCTAAATTTCGGGACCTGGATAAAATCGAAAATTTTGCTGGACATGATTTTTCCAGCAACGAGTCTCTCTTTCATTCACGTTTTACACATTGTTCCATAAATGCCACATATCTTGCAACAAAGTTGCCCATGTTTTAGATCATCCGATTGTAGGTCTTTTGGTTTGACCCTTTTATTCTTTCGTGCCTATTTCACCCAGATAATCAAGGGAAAGCCGTAATAAGTGATTTTTACCTAAATTTCGGGACCTGGATAAAATCGAAAATTTTGCTGGACATGATTTTTCCAGCAACGAGTCTCTCTTTCATTCACGTTTTACACATTCTTCCACAAATGACACATATCTTGCAACAAAGTTGCCCATGTTTTAGATCATCCGATTGTAGGTCTTTTGGTTTGACCATTTTATTCTTTCTTGCCTATTTCACCCAGATAATCAAGGGAAAGCCGTAATAAGTGATTTTTACCTAAATTTCGGGACCTGGATAAAATCGAAAATTTTGCTGGACATGATTTTTCCAGCAACGAGTCTCTCTTTCATTCACGTTTTACACATTGTTCCATAAATGCCACATATCGTGCAACTAAGTTGACCATGTTTTAGATCATCCGATTGTAGGTCTTTTGGTTTGACCCTTTTATTCTTTCTTGCCTATTTCACCCAGATAATCAAGGGAAAGCCGAAATAAGTGATTTTTACCTAAATTTCGGGACCTGGATAAAATCGAAAATTTTGCTGGACATGATTTTTCCAGCAACGAGTCTCTCTTTCATTCACGTTTTACACATTGTTCCATAAATGCCACATATCGTGCAACTAAGTTGCCCATGTTTTAGATCATCCGATTGTAGGTCTTTTGGTTTGACCCTTTTATTCTTTCTTGCCTATTTCACCCAGATAATCAAGGGAAAGCCGAAATAAGTGATTTTTACCTAAATTTCGGGACCTGGATAAAATCGAAAATTTTGCTGGACATGATTTTTCCAGCAACGAGTCTCTCTTTCATTCAAGTTTTACACATTGTTCCATAAATGCCACATATCGTGCAACTAAGTTGCCCATGTTTTAGATCATCCGATTGTAGGTCTTTCGGTTTGACCCTTTTATTCTTTCTTGCCTATTTCACCCAGATAATCAAGGGAAAGCCGTAATAAGTGATTTTTACCTAAATTTCGGGAAATGGACGAAATCGAAAATTTTGCTGGACATGATTTTTCCAGCAACGAGTCTCTCTTTCATTCACGTTTTACACATTGTTCCATAAATGCCTCATATCGTGCAACTAAGTTGCCCATGTTTTAGATCATCCGATTGTAGGTCTTTTGGTTTGACCCTTTTATTCTTTCTTGCCTATTTCACCCAGATAATCAAGGGAAAGCCGCAATAAGTGATTTTTATCTAAATTTCGGGAAATGGACGAAATCGAAAATTTTGCTGGACATGATTTTTCCAGCAACGAGTCTCTCTTTCATTCACGTTTTACACATTGTTCCATAAATGCCACATATCGTGCAACTAAGTTGCCCATGTTTTAGATCATCCGATTGTAGGTCTTTTGGTTTGACCCTTTTATTCTTTCTTGCCTATTTCACCCAGATAATCAAGGGAAAGCCGAAATAAGTGATTTTTACCTAAATTTCGGGACCTGGATAAAATCGAAAATTTTGCTGGACATGATTTTTCCAGCAACGAGTCTCTCTTTCATTCACGTTTTACACATTGTTCCATAAATGCCACATATCGTGCAACTAAGTTGCCCATGTTTTAGATCATCCGATTGTAGGTCTTTTGGTTTGACCCTTTTATTCTTTCTTGCCTATTTCACCCAGATAATCAAGGGAACGCCGTAATAAGTGATTTTTACCTAAATTTCGGGACCTGGATAAAATCGAAAATTTTGCTGGACATGATTTTTCCAGCAACGAGTCTCTCTTTCATTCACGTTTTACACATTGTTCCATAAATGCCACATATCGTGCAACTAAGTTGACCATGTTTTAGATCATCCGATTGTAGGTCTTTTGGTTTGACCCTTTTATTCTTTCTTGCCTATTTCACCCAGATAATCAAGGGAAAGCCGTAATAAGTGATTTTTACCTAAATTTCGGGACCTGGATAAAATCGAAAATTTTGCTGGACATGATTTTTCCAGCAACGAGTCTCTCTTTCATTCACGTTTTACACATTGTTCCATAAATGCCACATATCGTGCAACTAAGTTGCCCATGTTTTAGATCATCCGATTGTAGGTCTTTTGGTTTGACCCTTTTATTCTTTCGTGCCTATTTCACCCAGATAATCAAGGGAAAGCCGTAATAAGTGATTTTTACCTAAATTTCGGGACCTGGATAAAATCGAAAATTTTGCTGGACATGATTTTTCCAGCAACGAGTCTCTCTTTCATTCACGTTTTACACATTGTTCCATAAATGCCACATATCTTGCAACAAAGTGGCCCATGTTTTAGATCATCCGATTGTAGGTCTTTTGGTTTGACCCTTTTATTCTTTCTTGCCTATTTCACCCAGATAATCAAGGGAAAGCCGCAATAAGTGATTTTTATCTAAATTTCGGGAAATGGACGAAATCGAAAATTTTGCTGGACATGATTTTTCCAGCAACGAGTCTCTCTTTCATTCACATTTTACACATTGTTCCATAAATGCCACATATCGTGCAACTAAGTTGCCCATGTTTTAGATCATCCGATTGTAGGTCTTTTGGTTTGACCCTTTTATTCTTTCTTGCCTATTTCACCCAGATAATCAAGGGAAAGCCGTAATAAGTGATTTTTACCTAAATTTCGGGACCTGGATAAAATCGAAAATTTTGCTGGACATGATTTTTCCAGCAACGAGTCTCTCTTTCATTCACGTTTTACACATTGTTCCATAAATGCCACATATCGTGCAACTAAGTTGCCCATGTTTTAGATCATCCGATTGTAGGTCTTTTGGTTTGACCCTTTTATTCTTTCTTGCCTATTTCACCCAGATAATCAAGGGAAAGCCGCAATAAGTGATTTTTATCTAAATTTCGGGAAATGGACGAAATCGAAAATTTTGCTGGACATGATTTTTCCAGCAACGAGTCTCTCTTTCATTCACGTTTTACACATTGTTCCATAAATGCCACATATCGTGCAACTAAGTTGCCCATGTTTTAGATCATCCGATTGTAGGTCTTTTGGTTTGACCCTTTTATTCTTTCTTGCCTATTTCACCCAGATAATCAAGGGAAAGCCGTAATAAGTGATTTTTACCTAAATTTCGGGAAATGGACAAAATCGAAAATTTTGCTGGACATGATTTTTCCAGCAACGAGTCTCTCTTTCATTCACGTTTTACACATTCTTCCATAAATGCCACATATCTTGCAACAAAGTGGCCCATGTTTTAGATCATCCGATTGTAGGTCTTTTGGTTTGACCCTTTTATTCTTTCTTGCCTATTTCACCCAGATAATCAAGGGAAAGCCGTAATAAGTGATTTTTACCTAAATTTCGGGAAATGGACGAAATCGAAAATTTTGCTGGACATGATTTTTCCAGCAACGAGTCTCTCTTTCATTCACGTTTTACACATTGTTCCATAAATGCCACATATCTTGCAACAAAGTTGCCCATGTTTTAGATCATCCGATTGTAGGTCTTTTGGTTTGACCCTTTTATTCTTTCTTGCCTATTTCACCCAGATAATCAAGGGAGAGCCGTAATAAGTGATTTTTACCTAAATTTCGGGACCTGGATAAAATCGAAAATTTTGCTGGACATGATTTTTCCAGCAACGAGTCTCTCTGTCATTCAAGTTTTACACATTGTTCCATAAATGCCACATATCGTGCAACTAAGTTGACCATGTTTTAGATCATCCGATTGTAGGTCTTTCGGTTTGACCCTTTTATTCTTTCTTGCCTATTTCACCCAGATAATCAAGGGAAAGCCGTAATAAGTGATTTTTACCTAAATTTCGGGAAATGGACGAAATCGAAAATTTTGCTGGACATGATTTTTCCAGCAACGAGTCTCTCTTTCATTCACGTTTTACACATTGTTCCATAAATGCCACATATCGTGCAACTAAGTTGCCCATGTTTTAGATCATCCGATTGTAGGTCTTTTGGTTTGACCCTTTTATTCTTTCTTGCCTATTTCACCCAGATAATCAAGGGAAAGCCGCAATAAGTGATTTTTATCTAAATTTCGGGAAATGGACGAAATCGAAAATTTTGCTGGACATGATTTTTCCAGCAACGAGTCTCTCTTTCATTCACGTTTTACACATTGTTCCATAAATGCCACATATCGTGCAACTAAGTTGCCCATGTTTTAGATCATCCGATTGTAGGTCTTTCGGTTTGACCCTTTTATTCTTTCTTGCCTATTTCACCCAGATAATCAAGGGAAAGCCGAAATAAGTGATTTTTACCTAAATTTCGGGACCTGGATAAAATCGAAAATTTTGCTGGACATGATTTTTCCAGCAACGAGTCTCTCTTTCATTCACGTTTTACACATTGTTCCATAAATGCCACATATCGTGCAACTAAGTTGCCCATGTTTTAGATCATCCGATTGTAGGTCTTTTGGTTTGACCCTTTTATTCTTTCTTGCCTATTTCACCCAGATAATCAAGGGAAAGCCGCAATAAGTGATTTTTATCTAAATTTCGGGAAATGGACGAAATCGAAAATTTTGCTGGACATGATTTTTCCAGCAACGAGTCTCTCTTTCATTCACGTTTTACACATTGTTCCATAAATGCCTCATATCGTGCAACTAAGTTGCCCATGTTTTAGATCATCCGATTGTAGGTCTTTTGGTTTGACCCTTTTATTCTTTCTTGCCTATTTCACCCAGATAATCAAGGGAAAGCCGCAATAAGTGATTTTTACCTAAATTTCGGGAAATGGACGAAATCGAAAATTTTGCTGGACATGATTTTTCCAGCAACGAGTCTCTCTTTCATTCACGTTTTACACATTGTTCCATAAATGCCTCATATCGTGCAACTAAGTTGCCCATGTTTTAGATCATCCGATTGTAGGTCTTTTGGTTTGACCCTTTTATTCTTTCTTGCCTATTTCACCCAGATAATCAAGGGAAAGCCGTAATAAGTGATTTTTACCTAAATTTCGGGAAATGGACGAAATCGAAAATTTTGCTGGACATGATTTTTCCAGCAACGAGTCTCTCTTTCATTCACGTTTTACACATTGTTCCATAAATGCCTCATATCGGGCAACTAAGTTGCCCATGTTTTAGATCATCCGATTGTAGGTCTTTTGGTTTGACCCTTTTATTCTTTCTTGCCTATTTCACCCAGATAATCAAGGGAAAGCCGCAATAAGTGATTTTTACCTAAATTTCGGGAAATGGACGAAATCGAAAATTTTGCTGGACATGATTTTTCCAGCAACGAGTCTCTCTTTCATTCACGTTTTACACATTGTTCCATAAATGCCTCATATCGTGCAACTAAGTTGCCCATGTTTTAGATCATCCGATTGTAGGTCTTTTGGTTTGACCCTTTTATTCTTTCTTGCCTATTTCACCCAGATAATCAAGGGAAAGCCGCAATAAGTGATTTTTATCTAAATTTCGGGAAATGGACGAAATCGAAAATTTTGCTGGACATGATTTTTCCAGCAACGAGTCTCTCTTTCATTCACGTTTTACACATTGTTCCATAAATGCCACATATCGTGCAACTAAGTTGCCCATGTTTTAGATCATCCGATTGTAGGTCTTTTGGTTTGACCCTTTTATTCTTTCTTGCCTATTTCACCCAGATAATCAAGGGAAAGCCGAAATAAGTGATTTTTACCTAAATTTCGGGACCTGGATAAAATCGAAAATTTTGCTGGACATGATTTTTCCAGCAACGAGTCTCTCTTTCATTCACGTTTTACACATTGTTCCATAAATGCCACATATCGTGCAACTAAGTTGCCCATGTTTTAGATCATCCGATTGTAGGTCTTTTGGTTTGACCCTTTTATTCTTTCTTGCCTATTTCACCCAGATAATCAAGGGAAAGCCGCAATAAGTGATTTTTATCTAAATTTCGGGAAATGGACGAAATCGAAAATTTTGCTGGACATGATTTTTCCAGCAACGAGTCTCTCTTTCATTCACGTTTTACACATTGTTCCATAAATGCCACATATCGTGCAACTAAGTTGCCCATGTTTTAGATCATCCGATTGTAGGTCTTTTGGTTTGACCCTTTTATTCTTTCTTGCCTATTTCACCCAGATAATCAAGGGAAAGCCGTAATAAGTGATTTTTACCTAAATTTCGGGAAATGGACGAAATCGAAAATTTTGCTGGACATGATTTTTCCAGCAACGAGTCTCTCTTTCATTCACGTTTTACACATTGTTCCATAAATGCCACATATCGTGCAACTAAGTTGCCCATGTTTTAGATCATCCGATTGTAGGTCTTTTGCTTTGACCCTTTTATTCTTTCTTGCCTATTTCACCCAGATAATCAAGGGAGAGCCGTAATAAGTGATTTTTACCTAAATTTCGGGACCTGGATAAAATCGAAAATTTTGCTGGACATGATTTTTCCAGCAACGAGTCTCTCTGTCATTCAAGTTTTACACATTGTTCCATAAATGCCACATATCGTGCAACTAAGTTGCCCATGTTTTAGATCATCCGATTGTAGGTCTTTCGGTTTGACCCTTTTATTCTTTCTTGCCTATTTCACCCAGATAATCAAGGGAAAGCCGTAATAAGTGATTTTTACCTAAATTTCGGGAAATGGACGAAATCGAAAATTTTGCTGGACATGATTTTTCCAGCAACGAGTCTCTCTTTCATTCACGTTTTACACATTGTTCCATAAATGCCTCATATCGTGCAACTAAGTTGCCCATGTTTTAGATCATCCGATTGTAGGTCTTTCGGTTTGACCCTTTTATTCTTTCTTGCCTATTTCACCCAGATAATCAAGGGAAAGCCGCAATAAGTGATTTTTATCTAAATTTCGGGAAATGGACGAAATCGAAAATTTTGCTGGACATGATTTTTCCAGCAACGAGTCTCTCTTTCATTCACGTTTTACACATTGTTCCATAAATGCCACATATCGTGCAACTAAGTTGCCCATGTTTTAGATCATCCGATTGTAGGTCTTTTGGTTTGACCCTTTTATTCTTTCTTGCCTATTTCACCCAGATAATCAAGGGAAAGCCGAAATAAGTGATTTTTACCTAAATTTCGGGACCTGGATAAAATCGAAAATTTTGCTGGACATGATTTTTCCAGCAACGAGTCTCTCTTTCATTCACGTTTTACACATTGTTCCATAAATGCCACATATCGTGCAACTAAGTTGCCCATGTTTTAGATCATCCGATTGTAGGTCTTTTGGTTTGACCCTTTTATTCTTTCTTGCCTATTTCACCCAGATAATCAAGGGAAAGCCGTAATAAGTGATTTTTACCTAAATTTCGGAACCTGGACAAAATCGAAAATTTTGCTGGACATGATTTTTGCAGCAATGAGTCTCTCTTTCATTCACGTTTTACACATTGTTCCATAAATGCCTCATATCGTGCAACTAAGTTGACCATGTTTTAGATCATCCGATTGTAGGTCTTTTGGTTTGACCCTTTTATTCTTTCTTGCCTATTTCACCCAGATAATCAAGGGAACGCCGTAATAAGTGATTTTTACCTAAATTTCGGAACCTGAATAAAATTGAAAATTTTGTTGGACATAATTTTTCCAGCAACGAGTCTCTCTTTCATTCACGTTTTACACATTGTTCCATAAATGCCACGTATCTTGCAACAAAGTTGCCCATGTTTTAGATCATCCGATTGTAGGTCTTTTGGTTTAACCCTTTTATTCTTTCTTGCCTATTTCACCCACATAATCAAGGGAAAGCCGTAATAAGTGATTTTTACCTAAATTTCGGGACCTGGATAAAATCGAAAATTTTGCTGGACATGATTTTTCCAGCAACGAGTCTCTCTTTCATTCACGTTTTACACATTGTTCCATAAATGCCACATATCTTGCAACTAAGTTGCCCATGTTTTAGATCATCCGATTGTAGGTCTTTTGGTTTGACCCTTTTATTCTTTCTTGCCTATTTCACCCAGATAATCAAGGGAAAGCCGTAATAAGTGATTTTTACCTAAATTTCGGAACCTGGACAAAATCGAAAATTTTGCTGGACATGATTTTTGCAGCAATGAGTCTCTCTTTCATTCACGTTTTACACATTGTTCCATAAATGCCTCATATCGTGCAACTAAGTTGACCATGTTTTAGATCATCCGATTGTAGGTCTTTTGGTTTGACCCTTTTATTCTTTCTTGCCTATTTCACCCAGATAATCAAGGGAACGCCGTAATAAGTGATTTTTACCTAAATTTCGGAACCTGAATAAAATTGAAAATTTTGTTGGACATAATTTTTCCAGCAACGAGTCTCTCTTTCATTCACGTTTTACACATTGTTCCATAAATGCCACGTATCTTGCAACAAAGTTGCCCATGTTTTAGATCATCCGATTGTAGGTCTTTTGGTTTAACCCTTTTATTCTTTCTTGCCTATTTCACCCACATAATCAAGGGAAAGCCGTAATAAGTGATTTTTACCTAAATTTCGGGACCTGGATAAAATCGAAAATTTTGCTGGACATGATTTTTCCAGCAACGAGTCTCTCTGTCATTCAAGTTTTACACATTGTTCCATAAATGCCACATATCGTGCAACTAAGTTGACCATGTTTTAGATCATCCGATTGTAGGTCTTTTGGTTTGACCCTTTTATTCTTTCTTGCCTATTTCACCCAGATAATCAAGGGAAAGCCGTAATAAGTGATTTTTACCTAAATTTCGGAACCTGGACAAAATCGAAAATTTTGCTGGACATGATTTTTGCAGCAATGAGTCTCTCTTTCATTCACGTTTTACACATTGTTCCATAAATGCCTCATATCGTGCAACTAAGTTGACCATGTTTTAGATCATCCGATTGTAGGTCTTTTGGTTTGACCCTTTTATTCTTTCTTGCCTATTTCACCCAGATAATCAAGGGAACGCCGTAATAAGTGATTTTTACCTAAATTTCGGAACCTGAATAAAATTGAAAATTTTGTTGGACATAATTTTTCCAGCAACGAGTCTCTCTTTCATTCACGTTTTACACATTGTTCCATAAATGCCACGTATCTTGCAACAAAGTTGCCCATGTTTTAGATCATCCGATTGTAGGTCTTTTGGTTTAACCCTTTTATTCTTTCTTGCCTATTTCACCCACATAATCAAGGGAAAGCCGTAATAAGTGATTTTTACCTAAATTTCGGGACCTGGATAAAATCGAAAATTTTGCTGGACATGATTTTTCCAGCAACGAGTCTCTCTTTCATTCACGTTTTACACATTGTTCCATAAATGCCACATATCTTGCAACTAAGTTGCCCATGTTTTAGATCATCCGATTGTAGGTCTTTTGGTTTGACCCTTTTATTCTTTCTTGCCTATTTCACCCAGATAATCAAGGGAAAGCCGTAATAAGTGATTTTTACCTAAATTTCGGGACCTGGATAAAATCGAAAATTTTTCTGGACATGATTTTTCCAGCAACGAGTCTCTCTTTCATTCACGTTTTACACATTGTTCCATAAATGCCACATATCTTGCAACAAAGTTGCCCATGTTTTAGATCATCCGATTGTAGGTCTTTTGGTTTAACCCTTTTATTCTTTCTTGCCTATTTCACCCACATAATCAAGGGAAAGCCGTAATAAGTGATTTTTACCTAAATTTCGGGACCTGGATAAAATCGAAAATTTTGCTGGACATGATTTTTCCAGCAACGAGTCTCTCTGTCATTCAAGTTTTACACATTGTTCCATAAATGCCACATATCGTGCAACTAAGTTGACCATGTTTTAGATCATCCGATTGTAGGTCTTTTGGTTTGACCCTTTTATTCTTTCTTGCCTATTTCACCCAGATAATCAAGGGAAAGCCGTAATAAGTGATTTTTACCTAAATTTCGGAACCTGGACAAAATCGAAAATTTTGCTGGACATGATTTTTGCAGCAATGAGTCTCTCTTTCATTCACGTTTTACACATTGTTCCATAAATGCCTCATATCGTGCAACTAAGTTGACCATGTTTTAGATCATCCGATTGTAGGTCTTTTGGTTTGACCCTTTTATTCTTTCTTGCCTATTTCACCCAGATAATCAAGGGAACGCCGTAATAAGTGATTTTTACCTAAATTTCGGAACCTGAATAAAATTGAAAATTTTGTTGGACATAATTTTTCCAGCAACGAGTCTCTCTTTCATTCACGTTTTACACATTGTTCCATAAATGCCACGTATCTTGCAACAAAGTTGCCCATGTTTTAGATCATCCGATTGTAGGTCTTTTGGTTTAACCCTTTTATTCTTTCTTGCCTATTTCACCCACATAATCAAGGGAAAGCCGTAATAAGTGATTTTTACCTAAATTTCGGGACCTGGATAAAATCGAAAATTTTGCTGGACATGATTTTTCCAGCAACGAGTCTCTCTTTCATTCACGTTTTACACATTGTTCCATAAATGCCACATATCTTGCAACTAAGTTGCCCATGTTTTAGATCATCCGATTGTAGGTCTTTTGGTTTGACCCTTTTATTCTTTCTTGCCTATTTCACCCAGATAATCAAGGGAAAGCCGTAATAAGTGATTTTTACCTAAATTTCGGGACCTGGATAAAATCGAAAATTTTTCTGGACATGATTTTTCCAGCAACGAGTCTCTCTTTCATTCACGTTTTACACATTGTTCCATAAATGCCACATATCGTGCAACTAAGTTGACCATGTTTTAGATCATCCGATTGTAGGTCTTTTGGTTTGACCCTTTTATTCTTTCTTGCCTATTTCACCCAGATAATCAAGGGAAAGCCGCAATAAGTGATTTTTATCTAAATTTCGGGAAATGGACGAAATCGAAAATTTTGCTGGACATGATTTTTCCAGCAACGAGTCTCTCTTTCATTCACGTTTTACACATTGTTCCATAAATGCCACATATCTTGCAACAAAGTTGCCCATGTTTTAGATCATCCGATTGTAGGTCTTTTGGTTTGACCCTTTTATTCTTTCTTGCCTATTTCACCCAGATAATCAAGGGAAAGCCGTAATAAGTGATTTTTACCTAAATTTCGGGACCTGGATAAAATCGAAAATTTTGCTGGACATGATTTTTCCAGCAACGAGTCTCTCTTTCATTCACGTTTTACACATTGTTCCATAAATGCCACATATCGTGCAACTAAGTTGACCATGTTTTAGATCATCCGATTGTAGGTCTTTTGGTTTGACCCTTTTATTCTTTCTTGCCTATTTCACCCAGATAATCAAGGGAAAGCCGTAATAAGTGATTTTTACCTAAATTTCGGGACCTGGATAAAATCGAAAATTTTTCTGGACATGATTTTTCCAGCAACGAGTCTCTCTTTCATTCACGTTTTACACATTGTTCCATAAATGCCACATATCTTGCAACAAAGTTGCCCATGTTTTAGATCATCCAATTGTAGGTATTTTGTTTTGACCCTTTTATTCTTTCTTGCCTATTTCACCCAGATAATCAAGGGAAAGCCGTAATAAGTGATTTTTACCTAAATTTCGGGAAATGGACGAAATCGAAAATTTTGCTGGACATGATTTTTCCAGCAACGAGTCTCTCTTTCATTCACGTTTTACACATTGTTCCATAAATGCCACATATCGTGCAACTAAGTTGCCCATGTTTTAGATCATCCGATTGTAGGTCTTTTGGTTTGACCCTTTTATTCTTTCTTGCCTATTTCACCCAGATAATCAAGGGAAAGCCGTAATAAGTGATTTTTACCTAAATTTCGGGAAATGGACGAAATCGAAAATTTTGCTGGACATGATTTTTCCAGCAACGAGTCTCTCTTTCATTCACGTTTTACACATTGTTCCATAAATGCCACATATCTTGCAACAAAGTTGCCCATGTTTTAGATCATCCGATTGTAGGTCTTTTGGTTTGACCCTTTTATTCTTTCTTGCCTATTTCACCCAGATAATCAAGGGAAAGCCGTAATAAGTGATTTTTACCTAAATTTCGGGACCTGGATAAAATCGAAAATTTTGCTGGACATGATTTTTCCAGCAACGAGTCTCTCTTTCATTCACGTTTTACACATTCTTAAATAAATGACACATATCTTGCAACAAAGTGGCCCATGTTTTAGATCATCCGATTGTAGGTCTTTTGGTTTGACCCTTTTATTCTTTCTTGCCTATTTCACCCAGATAATCAAGGGAAAGCCGTAATAAGTGATTTTTACCTAAATTTCAGGACCTGGACGAAATCGAAAATTTTGCTGGACATGATTTTTCCAGCAACGAGTCTCTCTTTCATTCACGTTTTACACATTGTTCCATAAATGCCACATATCGTGCAACTAAGTTGACCATGTTTTAGATCATCCGATTGTAGGTCTTTTGGTTTGACCCTTTTATTCTTTCTTGCCTATTTCACCCAGATAATCAAGGGAAAGCCGTAATAAGTGATTTTTACCTAAATTTCGGAACCTGGACAAAATCGAAAATTTTGCTGGACATGATTTTTCCAGCAACGAGTCTCTCTTTCATTCACGTTTTACACATTGTTCCATAAATGCCACATATCTTGCAACTAAGTTGACCATGTTTTAGATCATCCGATTGTAGGTCTTTTGGTTTGACCCTTTTATTCTTTCTTGCCTATTTCACCCAGATAATCAAGGGAAAGCCGTAATAAGTGATTTTTACCTAAATTTCGGAACCTGGACAAAATCGAAAATTTTGCTGGACATGATTTTTCCAGCAACGAGTCTCTCTTTCATTCACGTTTTACACATTGTTCCATAAATGCCACATAGCTTGCAACTAAGTTGACCATGTTTTAGATCATCCGATTGTAGGTCTTTTGGTTTGACCCTTTTATTCTTTCTTGCCTATTTCACCCAGATAATCAAGGGAAAGCCGTAATAAGTGATTTTTACCTAAATTTCGGAACCTGGACAAAATCGAAAATTTTGCAGGACATGATTTTTCCAGCAACGAGTCTCTCTTTCATTCACGTTTTACACATTGTTCCATAAATGCCACATATCGTGCAACTAAGTTGACCATGTTTTAGATCATCCGATTGTAGGTCTTTTGGTTTGACCCTTTTATTCTTTCTTGCCTATTTCACCCAGATAATCAAGGGAAAGCCGTAACAAGTGATTTTTACCTAAATTTCAGGACCTGGACGAAATCGAAAATTTTGC
Source organism: Xylota sylvarum (assembly GCA_905220385.1). Lineage (NCBI taxonomy): Eukaryota > Metazoa > Arthropoda > Insecta > Diptera > Syrphidae > Xylota > Xylota sylvarum. The sequence goes on along the minus strand of LR999960.1, from coordinate 52,317,872 downwards.
TGGACATGATTTTTCCAGCAACGAGTCTCTCTTTCATTCACGTTTTACACATTGTTCCATAAATGCCACATAGCTTGCAACTAAGTTGACCATGTTTTAGATCATCCGATTGTAGGTCTTTTGGTTTGACCCTTTTATTCTTTCTTGCCTATTTCACCCAGATAATCAAGGGAAAGCCGTAATAAGTGATTTTTACCTAAATTTCGGGACCTGGACAAAATCGAAAATTTTGCTGGACATGATTTTTCCAGCAACGAGTCTCTCTTTCATTCACGTTTTACACATTGTTCCATAAATGCCACATAGCTTGCAACTAAGTTGACCATGTTTTAGATCATCCGATTGTAGGTCTTTTGGTTTGACCCTTTTATTCTTTCTTGCCTATTTCACCCAGATAATCAAGGGAAAGCCGTAATAAGTGATTTTTACCTAAATTTCAGGACCTGGACGAAATCGAAAATTTTGCTGGACATGATTTTTCCAGCAACGAGTCTCTCTTTCATTCACGTTTTACACATTATTCCATAAATGCCACATATCGTGCAACTAAGTTGACCATGTTTTAAATCATCCGATTGTAGGTCTTTTGGTTTGACCCTTTTATTCTTTCTTGCCTATTTCACCCAGATAATCAAGGGAAAGCCGTAATAAGTGATTTTTACCTAAATTTCGGAACCTGGACAAAATCGAAAATTTTGCTGGACATGATTTTTCCAGCAACGAGTCTCTCTTTCATTCACGTTTTACACATTGTTCCATAAATGCCACATATCGTGCAACTAAGTTGACCATGTTTTAGATCATCCGATTGTAGGTCTTTTGGTTTGACCCTTTTATTCTTTTTTGCCTATTTCACCCAGATAATCAAGGGAAAGCCGTAATAAGTGATTTTTACCTAAATTTCGGAACCTGGACAAAATCGAAAATTTTGCTGGACATGATTTTTCCAGCAACGAGTCTCTCTTTCATTCACGTTTTACACATTGTTCCATAAATGCCACATAGCTTGCAACTAAGTTGACCATGTTTTAGATCATCCGATTGTAGGTCTTTTGGTTTGACCCTTTTATTCTTTCTTGCCTATTTCACCCAGATAATCAAGGGAAAGCCGTAATAAGTGATTTTTACCTAAATTTCAGGACCTGGACGAAATCGAAAATTTTGCTGGACATGATTTTTCCAGCAACGAGTCTCTCTTTCATTCACGTTTTACACATTATTCCATAAATGCCACATATCGTGCAACTAAGTTGACCATGTTTTAAATCATCCGATTGTAGGTCTTTTGGTTTGACCCTTTTATTCTTTCTTGCCTATTTCACCCAGATAATCAAGGGAAAGCCGTAATAAGTGATTTTTACCTAAATTTCGGAACCTGGACAAAATCGAAAATTTTGCTGGACATGATTTTTCCAGCAACGAGTCTCTCTTTCATTCACGTTTTACACATTGTTCCATAAATGCCACATAGCTTGCAACTAAGTTGACCATGTTTTAGATCATCCGATTGTAGGTCTTTTGGTTTGACCCTTTTATTCTTTCTTGCCTATTTCACCCAGATAATCAAGGGAAAGCCGTAATAAGTGATTTTTACCTAAATTTCAGGACCTGGACGAAATCGAAAATTTTGCTGGACATGATTTTTCCAGCAACGAGTCTCTCTTTCATTCACGTTTTACACATTATTCCATAAATGCCACATATCGTGCAACTAAGTTGACCATGTTTTAAATCATCCGATTGTAGGTCTTTTGGTTTGACCCTTTTATTCTTTCTTGCCTATTTCACCCAGATAATCAAGGGAAAGCCGTAATAAGTGATTTTTACCTAAATTTCGGAACCTGGACAAAATCGAAAATTTTGCAGGACATGATTTTTCCAGCAACGAGTCTCTCTTTCATTCACGTTTTACACATTGTTCCATAAATGCCACATATCGTGCAACTAAGTTGACCATGTTTTAGATCATCCGATTGTAGGTCTTTTGGTTTGACCCTTTTATTCTTTCTTGCCTATTTCACCCAGATAATCAAGGGAAAGCCGTAACAAGTGATTTTTACCTAAATTTCAGGACCTGGACGAAATCGAAAATTTTGCTGGACATGATTTTTCCAGCAACGAGTCTCTCTTTCATTCACGTTTTACACATTGTTCCATAAATGCCACATAGCTTGCAACTAAGTTGACCATGTTTTAGATCATCCGATTGTAGGTCTTTTGGTTTGACCCTTTTATTCTTTCTTGCCTATTTCACCCAGATAATCAAGGGAAAGCCGTAATAAGTGATTTTTACCTAAATTTCGGAACCTGGACAAAATCGAAAATTTTGCTGGACATGATTTTTCCAGCAACGAGTCTCTCTTTCATTCACGTTTTACACATTGTTCCATAAATGCCACATATCGTGCAACTAAGTTGACCATGTTTTAGATCATCCGATTGTAGGTCTTTTGGTTTGACCCTTTTATTCTTTCTTGCCTATTTCACCCAGATAATCAAGGGAAAGCCGTAATAAGTGATTTTTACCTAAATTTCAGGACCTGGACGAAATCGAAAATTTTGCTGGACATGATTTTTCCAGCAACGAGTCTCTCTTTCATTCACGTTTTACGCATTGTTCCATAAATGCCACATATCTTGCAACAAAGTTGCCCATGTTTTAGATCATCCGATTGTAGGTCTTTTGGTTTGACCCTTTTATTCTTTCTTGCCTATTTCACCCAGATAATCAAGGGAAAGCCTTAATAAGTGATTTTTACCTAAATTTCAGGACCTGGACGAAATCGAAAATTTTGCTGGACATGATTTTTCCAGCAACGAGTCTCTCTTTCATTCACGTTTTACACATTCTTCCATAAATGCCACATAGCTTGCAACAAAGTGGCCCATGTTTTAGATCATCCGATTGTAGGTCTTTTAATTTAACCCTTTTATTCTTTCTTGCCTATTTCACCCAGATAATCAAGGGAGAGCCGTAATAAGTGATTTTTACCTAAATTTCCGGACCTGGACAAAATCGAAAATTTTGCTGGACATGATTTTTCCAGCAACGAGTCTCTCTTTCATTCACGTTTTACACATTGTTCCATAAATGCCACATAGCTTGCAACTAAGTTGACCATGTTTTAGATCATCCGATTGTAGGTCTTTTGGTTTGACCCTTTTATTCTTTCTTGCCTATTTCACCCAGATAATCAAGGGAAAGCCGTAATAAGTGATTTTTACCTAAATTTCGGAACCTGGACAAAATCGAAAATTTTGCTGGACATGATTTTTCCAGCAACGAGTCTCTCTTTCATTCACGTTTTACACATTGTTCCATAAATGCCACATATCGTGCAACTAAGTTGACCATGTTTTAGATCATCCGATTGTAGGTCTTTTGGTTTGACCCTTTTATTCTTTCTTGCCTATTTCACCCAGATAATCAAGGGAAAGCCGTAATAAGTGATTTTTACCTAAATTTCAGGACCTGGACGAAATCGAAAATTTTGCTGGACATGATTTTTCCAGCAACGAGTCTCTCTTTCATTCACGTTTTACACATTGTTCCATAAATGCCACATATCGTGCAACTAAGTTGACCATGTTTTAGATCATCCGATTGTAGGTCTTTTGGTTTGACCCTTTTATTCTTTCTTGCCTATTTCACCCAGATAATCAAGGGAAAGCCGTAATAAGTGATTTTTACCTAAATTTCAGGACCTGGACGAAATCGAAAATTTTGCTGGACATGATTTTTCCAGCAACGAGTCTCTCTTTCATTCACGTTTTACACATTATTCCATAAATGCCACATATCGTGCAACTAAGTTGACCATGTTTTAAATCATCCGATTGTAGGTCTTTTGGTTTGACCCTTTTATTCTTTCTTGCCTATTTCACCCAGATAATCAAGGGAAAGCCGTAATAAGTGATTTTTACCTAAATTTCGGAACCTGGACAAAATCGAAAATTTTGCTGGACATGATTTTTCCAGCAACGAGTCTCTCTTTCATTCACGTTTTACACATTGTTCCATAAATGCCACATATCGTGCAACTAAGTTGACCATGTTTTAGATCATCCGATTGTAGGTCTTTTGGTTTGACCCTTTTATTCTTTTTTGCCTATTTCACCCAGATAATCAAGGGAAAGCCGTAATAAGTGATTTTTACCTAAATTTCGGAACCTGGACAAAATCGAAAATTTTGCTGGACATGATTTTTCCAGCAACGAGTCTCTCTTTCATTCACGTTTTACACATTGTTCCATAAATGCCACATAGCTTGCAACTAAGTTGACCATGTTTTAGATCATCCGATTGTAGGTCTTTTGGTTTGACCCTTTTATTCTTTCTTGCCTATTTCACCCAGATAATCAAGGGAAAGCCGTAATAAGTGATTTTTACCTAAATTTCAGGACCTGGACGAAATCGAAAATTTTGCTGGACATGATTTTTCCAGCAACGAGTCTCTCTTTCATTCACGTTTTACACATTGTTCCATAAATGCCACATATCGTGCAACTAAGTTGACCATGTTTTAGATCATCCGATTGTAGGTCTTTTGGTTTGACCCTTTTATTCTTTTTTGCCTATTTCACCCAGATAATCAAGGGAAAGCCGTAATAAGTGATTTTTACCTAAATTTCGGGACCTGGATAAAATCGAAAATTTTGCTGGACATGATTTTTCCAGCAACGAGTCTCTCTTTCATTCACGTTTTACGCATTGTTCCATAAATGCCACATATCTTGCAACAAAGTTGCCCATGTTTTAGATCATCCGATTGTAGGTCTTTTGGTTTGACCCTTTTATTCTTTCTTGCCTATTTCACCCAGATAATCAAGGGAAAGACGTAATAAGTGATTTTTACCTAAATTTCAGGACCTGGACGAAATCGAAAATTTTGCTGGACATGATTTTTCCAGCAACGAGTCTCTCTTTCATTCACGTTTTACGCATTGTTCCATAAATGCCACATATCTTGCAACAAAGTTGCCCATGTTTTAGATCATCCGATTGTAGGTCTTTTGGTTTGACCCTTTTATTCTTTCTTGCCTATTTCACCCAGATAATCAAGGGAAAGCCGTAATAAGTGATTTTTACCTAAATTTCAGGACCTGGACGAAATCGAAAATTTTGCTGGACATGATTTTTCCAGCAACGAGTCTCTCTTTCATTCACGTTTTACACATTCTTCCATAAATGCCACATAGCTTGCAACAAAGTGGCCCATGATTTAGATCATCCGATTGTAGGTCTTTTAGTTTAACCCTTTTATTCTTTCTTGCCTATTTCACCCAGATAATCAAGGGAGAGCCGTAATAAGTGATTTTTACCTAAATTTCCGGACCTGGACAAAATCGAAAATTTTGCTGGACATGATTTTTCCAGCAACGAGTCTCTCTTTCATTCACGTTTTACACATTCTTCCATAAATGCCACATATCTTGCAACAAAGTTGCCCATGTTTTAGATCATCCGATTGTAGGTCTTTTGGTTTGACCCTTTTATTCTTTCTTGCCTATTTCACCCAGATAATCAAGGGAAAGCCGTAATAAGTGATTTTTACCTAAATTTCGGGACCTGGACAAAATCGAAAATTTTGCTGGACATGATTTTTCCAGCAACGAGTCTCTCTTTCATTCACGTTTTACACATTCTTCCATAAATGCCACATATCTTGCAACAAAGTTGCCCATGTTTTAGATCATCCGATTGTAGGTCTTTTGGTTTGACCCTTTTATTCTTTCTTGCCTATTTCACCCAGATAATCAAGGGAGAGCCGTAATAAGTGATTTTTACCTAAATTTCCGGACCTGGACAAAATCGAAAATTTTGCTGGACATGATTTTTCCAGCAACGAGTCTCTCTTTCATTCACGTTTTACACATTCTTCCATAAATGCCACATAGCTTGCAACAAAGTGGCCCATGATTTAGATCATCCGATTGTAGGTCTTTTAGTTTAACCCTTTTATTCTTTCTTGCCTATTTCACCCAGATAATCAAGGGAGAGCCGTAATAAGTGATTTTTACCTAAATTTCCGGACCTGGACAAAATCGAAAATTTTGCTGGACATGATTTTTCCAGCAACGAGTCTCTCTTTCATTCACGTTTTACACATTCTTCCATAAATGCCACATATCTTGCAACAAAGTTGCCCATGTTTTAGATCATCCGATTGTAGGTCTTTTGGTTTGACCCTTTTATTCTTTCTTGCCTATTTCACCCAGATAATCAAGGGAAAGCCGTAATAAGTGATTTTTACCTAAATTTCGGGACCTGGATAAAATCGAAAATTTTGCTGGACATGATTTTTCCAGCAACGAGTCTCTCTTTCATTCACGTTTTACACATTCTTCCATAAATGCCACATATCTTGCAACAAAGTTGCCCATGTTTTAGATCATCCGATTGTAGGTCTTTTGGTTTGACCCTTTTATTCTTTCTTGCCTATTTCACCCAGATAATCAAGGGAAAGCCGTAATAAGTGATTTTTACCTAAATTTCAGGACCTGGACGAAATCGAAAATTTTGCTGGACATGATTTTTCCAGCAACGAGTCTCTCTTTCATTCACGTTTTACGCATTGTTCCATAAATGCCACATATCTTGCAACAAAGTTGCCCATGTTTTAGATCATCCGATTGTAGGTCTTTTGGTTTGACCCTTTTATTCTTTCTTGCCTATTTCACCCAGATAATCAAGGGAAAGCCTTAATAAGTGATTTTTACCTAAATTTCAGGACCTGGACGAAATCGAAAATTTTGCTGGACATGATTTTTCCAGCAACGAGTCTCTCTTTCATTCACGTTTTACACATTCTTCCATAAATGCCACATAGCTTGCAACAAAGTGGCCCATGATTTAGATCATCCGATTGTAGGTCTTTTAATTTAACCCTTTTATTCTTTCTTGCCTATTTCACCCAGATAATCAAGGGAGAGCCGTAATAAGTGATTTTTACCTAAATTTCCGGACCTGGACAAAATCGAAAATTTTGCTGGACATGATTTTTCCAGCAACGAGTCTCTCTTTCATTCACGTTTTACACATTGTTCCATAAATGCCACATAGCTTGCAACTAAGTTGACCATGTTTTAGATCATCCGATTGTAGGTCTTTTGGTTTGACCCTTTTATTCTTTCTTGCCTATTTCACCCAGATAATCAAGGGAAAGCCGTAATAAGTGATTTTTACCTAAATTTCGGAACCTGGACAAAATCGAAAATTTTGCTGGACATGATTTTTCCAGCAACGAGTCTCTCTTTCATTCACGTTTTACACATTGTTCCATAAATGCCACATATCGTGCAACTAAGTTGACCATGTTTTAGATCATCCGATTGTAGGTCTTTTGGTTTGACCCTTTTATTCTTTCTTGCCTATTTCACCCAGATAATCAAGGGAAAGCCGTAATAAGTGATTTTTACCTAAATTTCAGGACCTGGACGAAATCGAAAATTTTGCTGGACATGATTTTTCCAGCAACGAGTCTCTCTTTCATTCACGTTTTACACATTGTTCCATAAATGCCACATATCGTGCAACTAAGTTGACCATGTTTTAGATCATCCGATTGTAGGTCTTTTGGTTTGACCCTTTTATTCTTTCTTGCCTATTTCACCCAGATAATCAAGGGAAAGCCGTAATAATTGATTTTTACCTAAATTTCAGGACCTGGACAAAATAGAAAATTGTGCTGGGTAGAGTTTTTCCAGCAACAAGACTCTCTTTCATTTACGTTTTATACATTGTTGCATAAATGCCACATATCTTGCAACAAAGTGGCACATGTTTTAGATCATCCGCTCTGCCATCCATCATGGACCCATCCGTAAATATGATTACATCACCAATCTTCTTTTCCGGAAGTGATTCATCCTCAATAAAGGTTTTGTGGTAACTTTCGGTAACACGCATCCTAATCTCGTTTTTCAAGAGATCCAGGATTTTCCTATGACCACAGATAGTACCGCGCCAGTGTCAGTTCGTATCCCGGTGTAGACGAACTGCCGTCGATGCCGCCGCTTTCTTAATAAATAAGGCAAGCGGCAGAATACGTAGGATCACTTCCATTGCGCATGTTGGTGTCGTTCGTATTGCACCCGCGATCTCTAAACATGCCAGACATTGGACGCTATCTAACGGCTTCTTTACAGTTTTTAGGTGGCTTTTTGCCACCACACAACTGACATATGGCCCATAATCGGTCTAGCTATCATCCTATACATCTAGTATGCTGACCTCGGCAAGAGCTGAAATTCCAGATCTCTCCTCTTCGTTATGAAGATGATTAGATCTGTCTTTTCCGCATTAATGGAGAGCCCTTGTTCTTGATACCACCGCTCCACCACTCTGAGAGCATTTCTCATGGTATCTGCTGTAATGTTCATGAATTTAAAACCATTATTGCTAAATAATCTACATATCCCACAGTATGGATGCCAGTCTCTTCAAGTCTTCTCAGGAGAGAGTCCATAGTTATATTCCACAGAGTAGGTGATAAAACTTCTCCCTCCGGGCAGGTTCAATGGCTATATTGAGGACACTAGATCCTGTGGTATCACAATCGACCTATTCTGGCCTAAGTGTGACTGCACTTGCTGCCAATCGAACATAACCTAACCTACAGTGGATACTGCTGCATTGTGCATTATTTAATGAGTTCGCGCTTTTTTTCATTTTCAGTGGAAACAAATTGGAAAGTGTGGGAAATCCTGTCGAGGATAAACGAACAAATACGTTGAACGTTGTTTTTTTTTTTGTAACAATAGCCATTATTATTGGCTTGGATTATTTGCAATTTAAATTCAATTTATTAACTATTTTATAAATATTTGCTTTTTTTAAGCCAATGCCAAGTTAATTAAAATCCACATTTAACAATAAAAATGATTTGTGTTTCACATCTCTAATGGGATTCCTTGGAATAATCCCGACAATTACAATCACAAAACAATCTGTGCCCCTTCATTTGGAAATAACATTTTTTATTTTCATTATTTTTTTTGTTTTGTTTATTTTATTTGTACAAATCCTTAATGTAATAAATAATATTTCGCTACCGTATTTTTGTTTTTATTTGCCATTTGTTTTTTTGTTTTTTTTTTTTAATTAATTTTTTTATTTACAAGGTACCAGTACACTACAACATCAAATGAATAATTAGTTTGATGAGATTTACGACATTGGCCACGCACCATGAACGCTGTTGCTGGAGGCTCCTACTGGCCTGACTCTTTTGCATTGCTGCAGGTTTTTCATCTGAAAAATAAAAAAAAAAAAAATAAAAATAATGGAGAATGGGAAAGCCGAAAAGGGAATTCCTTAGAAGGATTAAAATTGGTATATAAGCAATCTCACGGAGGATTTACCATCAATCACATGGACCATTACGCTGGCACTGCTTGCCGTCGTCGGCGAGCAAGTATAATTCCCAGTATCTAATGTCTGAGCATTTGATATTCTTAATCTGAAAATGTGAAGTGGATGGAATTGAGTAATAAATTATTTGAGATGTATGTATTTACCTCGATTTTAATGTATCTCCTAATTGTGATTCCATTGAGATTCGTTTGGATAGATCAGCAGATGCTTCGTTTGGGTGGAGGTTAAAGGGAGTTATGGAGTCTTCTCCGCGATACCAATGGATCTGTCCATTTAATTTCGTTGTTATTAGTGGTTGTTTTACGATGCATGTAAGGATAATGGAACTGCCGACTTTGAAGTGCAAATCATCAGGTCCGGCAATAACTGCCTTCGCATGTGGTGGTGTTACTAAACGTGGAGATGTGATTAGTTATATTGCGTTTTCCTTAAGAGAATTCATTTGATTTGTGTTTCCAAGGATAACACTGATTGTCATCTTAAGATTCGAAAACATATGAATCAGAGATACTCGTGAAATCGACGTGAAGTCGTTAACCTCAGTCGTATATTGAAATGGGGTCTTCTATGTTTGGAATTAGCTTTGCTACGAGGGGACACATTACAAGAGGTACATTATATAATCACCCATCCTGCCTGAGAAGTACATAAAAATAAGGACGTGGAGTCGTGCCACCTTTACGGATAAGTTCGAATTTAATTCATACTGACTGCGGCAGATGTTTGCACGTACATATGGTAAAGTGTATGAAATTGAATGGCTTCATCGCGGGAAGAAATTAATTTAATTGCAACCAATTCCACAGACATGAATATCTGGTACAAATGGAGAAAGTTATGTATGTGAGATCTGATACTAAGGGATGGGGACAGTTCCGGTTTATGAGCACTTTAGAATAATAATTCAGTTAAAGGTATCAAGGTTGATGGATAGGTTTTTTTTTTGCAGAAGTTATGGAGCACTTACCAGGAGTGAAGCTATTAATTGTAAAAATGTAAGACTCCTTCAAATATCCTTATTAAAGTATGTACTTACAGATATTCACGGTAAACTATTCGCAAGATACCACAACTTGGCAAACGTTGCCACATTTTTGTTTTTCTTGACATACAATCAAGTTATTACTCGTTCAAGTCCAAAGCCAAGATAACATACAATAGCAACTAGTCTTAAATAATCTTCTTTGGAATCGACTGCTTTCGGGGACTTCGTCTTAATGAATTTCAAAGAAGAACTGCTGCTAAACCAAGAAGGTATCAGTTGTTAAAACCTCGAACGGGGACATCTTGTACGCATTCCTTTTTAAAAGCATTCCACAGACCCAAGTCAAAATTTTTTTTTCTGATCTTAAGCCCAGCTTTGGGTGCATATAGAGACAAGCTATTTTGCCCCATACCAAGTATTGGAATACTTGCTTCTCTAGGATGGCTGCTATGTTAAACTCAGGAAAAGACCACGAAGCTCTGTAGTACAAACAGTTTTGCACAATAGTAGGGAATCTACGCCTCAATTCCCTCAAACATTTCTAAAATTGCTTCCATTCCTTCCATACGCTGTTGGTTGTCATGTTTTTTTTTTTTTTCAACAATCGACTCTTTTTTCGCCCTGGCTCCTAGGGTATCAGTGTATAGCAGTGTATAGATGGCAATGCTTCCATCATCGGATTAGAGACTAAGTAGCTATATTGAGCGTGCTAATAAAAGCAAAGACCTTGCCAAAATCGAATGTAAGCACTCTAGGAGTTAAGAGACAATAGTTATTTGTCCCATCATAGATATAGGGCTGCGTTGACGGTACATTAAGGAGAATATTCAAGACGACAGCCTGGATAGAAGTATAAGCATTCAGCCTTAAGATGACTAGGTCATGTGAAGTGACTGAACACCGAACTAAATATTCTGCGAACAATTGCGTGTGACTTCAACCAACTCGGCATATGCAACTAGATAGAGCAGGGTTAAGGACCAAGGTCGATTCACCTCAAACCGCACCTAAGTAAGTCTATGGAACCAAATGGTTGTTAAATTACAAAAGAGTTCACTTTGTTCTGTTGCAAACTGCATCCCGTATCTACAAATCCGCAATAAGAAGGAGATTGTGCTACATAGTAGGTACTTTGCTTAGTAGACTGGAGAATAAAAGGAGAACTGGTCCCACATTTACTTTATTATAACTTCATACCTTGTGATAGTATCCGAAAGCCGTCTTACTCAGTGTGAAGGATCGCTTTATAGCATCCCAAGAGCCTTATCGTAATTCTCATAAGATCTGCTTCGATAAGCATAATAATATTCACTCTGTGCTTTCTAGAAGTATTTTTAAGGACTGCCTAATCTAAGTACTATACGTTCAACACGGGATGAGGTAAAAGTGGTTTTCATACCAAAAATCCGGAAAAGTCTCTTACACACTTCCGAAGAAATTAGGAATCTTTAGGGGGTGCGCTGCAAACCATAATTCACTCCTAATTCACATACCCTCGGCTACGTCTACAGTGTTTCTACAAAACGTGGTGGCTGTACTCTTTCCACAACAAAAAGAATTGGAGGAACAAACGGAGCGGATAAATATGATGGGGTCGTTACCAATACCCCTCGTCACTGCAGAAGGTGTTTTTCAAGTTTGCGCAAAAATTAAGGACAAAAGCACACAGCACCCACATATCTTCTCAGTTGTATGGACTTATACAACACTTGCCGCAAAAAATAAGTAATCCTCGACCAGTGGAAAAAAAAGACTACCAAAAGGTAGTAAACCACCGCAGGATCCTTCATCGTTTAGATCTCTATGTATGTTGAACACCATGCAGAAAATACTGGACCGCATCATGTTATAGATTAGAGAGTGCAATCGATGAGGCTGGAGGTCTTGTAGATCACCAGTATGGTTTCCATAGGGCACGGTCTATGATCGACGCTATCGACTAAGTCGTGAATACGGCGAAAAAAAGCCATAGAAGGAAGGCGATGGAAGGGCGGCAGTAAACAGTACTGCTCAATCATCACGATGGATTGTGATGCCTGCAACACTGGAGACTGGAGAAACATCCTCCGGGCACTTCCCGCCAAGAGAGTACAAGAATACTTGTAGAAGATAATAACGGACTTGTAGAAATCGGATACTACTCTACGACATGGACGATGGAACGAGGCAGTATAACGTCACAGTCGGCGTTCCTCAAGGCTCCGTATTAGGTACGCTACTGTGGAATCTAATGTATTACGTCCTCAGACTTGGAATCCCGAGATCTTTAAAAATAATTGGCGATGACATACCAGTCGTTGTGGTGAACAAATTCGTTGAGGAGCTGGAGAATGCCTGCAATGTAGCTATCGGGATAGTCCAGGATTGCCTAGTACGCATAGTTCTATAACTTGCAGAAAAAAAGACTGAAGTAGTGCTCATCAGCAGCAGGCAAGTCATAAGAGTAACCGTGGGCGATCGCGTCGTAGCTTTCAAACCAGAGTTGAAGTACTTTGGTATTATCATAGATGCAAGGCTAACATATAAGCTGCACCTGCGGCATGCAGCTGAAAAGTCAAAAGTATTATGCCAAATATCGAGGCGACCGAAACACAAGAAGAGATTACTCTTACGGACAGTTTTCGCATTAATAATGCTTTACGGCTTCCAAAAATGGAGTGGTTCCATGAAGACGAAATCATACAGAAAGAGGACTGAGATAGCTTAGTGCCTGGCAAAGTACCAATAGACTTTCTTGCTAAAGAAGTACAACAGACGAGCCGGCAACAGCGACGAGTCGAAATAATACTGAAGTACCACCAAGGCCAAGTCTGAAAGCATGACAGGAGAGTTGGTGTAACTCTGATAAAGACAGAGATTGATACCCAATATAGACGCCTGGATAAATAGAAAGCATGGCCAGCTGAATTTTTACCTAACCCAGATGCTTATTGGCCATGGATACTTCAGAGCCCACCTGCATAGGTTTGGACACGACGACAACCCCTATTGTACAATACATCATGTTCCACTGCTCCCGAATATTATGTAGAACGGCACCTGATGGTAAACCAACCTGAGAGGACCCAGATAACTTCACCAGACAAATGATGACCAGTGAAGAGCCGTGGGAAGCAGTTAACGACACTGTGACAAGTATTATGAAAGAGCAGCGAAGACAGAAGCGGCAACGAAATGGAGCACAGCAGCCTGCCAACATAAATGAGTCGAGTAACTAAAGCTAACGTCCCCTCTCGCGATGAAATGGTTGAAAGCAGTCCCGCGAGGACTATGGGTAGAAGGGGTGGTGGATTTAGTGGGTGGGAATCCCACACTGTTACTGAGTACGGGCCCAATTCCCACCTTTCTACGTAAAAAAAACTCCTAGTCGACATTTTCAGTTCACAACTTGCCACAAATTCGGATTTAAAACTATGGGAATCGCGATAATGGAAGGAACAGCATTAGGGACATGCCAAAGTTCTCATTCTTAATCGGAGTCTCCCTTGCACCACAGATCTACTGCTCATAATAGTTCATTTCAGCATGGGCTTCAAGTATCTATCTATATCTCCTTCATAACGATTCTATCTTTATAGAGGTCCTAAAACAAACGATGGAGTTGCCGCAGGTGTCTGTTAGGCTGTCCTGAATTTACACCTATCCTTCAATTTACTGTGCGTCTATCTATCTACAAATCAAAACCTAAACCGAACTGGAGTACCAATAGTGTTCTAAATCCTACTCGATAATTCGCCCAAACGTTTATGTAAACCACTGACTATACATGTATGTATGTATGTACGTATATGGAAATAGATTCTTCCTTTTGATTGCATTTCCTGTGAGGAACAAACGTAAAACGACAGGAATAATAATTAATTTCCTTTCGACCGGAAACCGGATCTCAAAATTCATATCTTTTCCGAATTTTAATTACGACAACTGCCATCATTACCCCCCGAGCACATTCCAGCGAACTGCACTGAAATTCTTATGTATGTATGCATATATATTCTCTCTATAAATGAATACGAAATGTGGGTAGTCCTGGTAAAAAAAAAACACCCAACCCCTAGTGGTCCACTTACCTATAACACTCAGTTGAAATGCCATGGAAATCTTTGGCTCGGTATTAACTTGGCATTCGTAGATTCCACTATCTCGTGGCTGAGGAAATTTCACCTGCAGCGTCCATTCCTTTGAGTCCTTCGTTTGGGTGACCTGTTTTTTTTTTTTTTTTTATATATATATGTATTTGACGACCGACCAAATATATACAGCAAAGCAGAGAGACCAAGAAAAAAAAGGATAGAAAGCCATTATCGCTTGCAACTTTAGTGCAAAAAAAAAAAAGGCAAAACAAAACAAAGTAAGCAAAAATAATATAAATAATAAAAAGGAAATATTTCCGTCAGCAATCAGGGTGTAAAATTGGTTCGCTTTTTGCTTTAGCGCTTCCTGGCCGAATTAAGGATTCAGCTTTCCTCTGCGTCTCGCTTGGATAATTGCAAAAAGGACTGAGGAGTAAATAGCAAAACACAAACACAAACACCAGAACATACCTGAAAGCGCTCGTCTGAGGTGTACGTTGAGGTACCAACGGTTAGGATGTGCAAGTCCCGCTTTCGTATCCAAGAAATCTGAAAAAAAAAAAAAAAATGATATAAATGGAAATGGGTGTGGGTGAATCCTTTTTTAACACCCATAAGCCCTCTTCTTTACCGATTTGTCGCCAAGGTTATCCACATGGCATTTAATTAAAGCCACTTGTCCCGTTCGCGCCGAAATGTTCCTGGGCATGCCAAAGTCGAAAACAGGCTGTGTGGTTGAAGTATCTAGATTTTCGGAATCGTAGTCACTGGTGGTTGCGAGATCCTTCTCGCCAAAGACTGTGAAATAGAGCAGCAAAGAGGGAAAGAAAACAAAACGTCAGTTAAACGGAATAAATGAAATGTCTTCGTTTATTGATTGAGAGCGAATCAGTTTTGCAATTGAAATCCGAATGCCGGAGATGCTACCAACTGTTTATGCGAGAAATGTTTCGACTGGGAGTGAGTGCTGAGGGTCACATGTGAATTGGATTTAGCTTCGCTTTTTTTTTTTCTGAGAGTGGGTGGTGTCTTTAGCTGTAGATACGTGTTGGCGCATAAGCCTGAGGGTGACATTTGAACTTTCAGACGAGTTAAACAGATTCTAGTACACATTACTTATGTATGTATGTATGTACATGTATTTACGTCAATTGAGAGTTGAATTTGGAGATATTGTTGGGTCGATTGTATTACAAAGCATTATTTCGTCCTTGAATCTTATTTGTACACTTGTGGCGTGCTGTTGTTAGTATTTAGTTTCTGAATGCGTCTGGTTCTATGTTTCGAGTCATTGTGCTGTGGAGGAGTTTTCCCAAATACATAAGTGCTTGCCAATTGCACATCATTTGCAAATCAGAGGTTATAGGAATGGCCCCAGACGTGGAGATGGACTTTACCAATTCCGAAATGCTAAGTTCTTTATTCTAAAATGCTTTACTATTGTCTTGGAATATACAAATTTACGTATTCATACAAACCAAACATACTTGAGGTAGGGAAGGATGTGGTCTGACATTCCTAATTCCCATTCACTAAATGGTACTGTCTTGTACCGAGTTACAATAGTGATGTTCTTTGTTTTGAAAATTGGATGCAGATTTGATAGGTCTTTACCTATCAATGCAAGTCTGTGACCGATTTTATAAATTCATCTGTCTTTACTACTATATCTAATGAAGAAGAAAGACATGTAGTGAAGTGAAAGACAGCGTACAAATGTCAATACACTTACTTGCTGTTGATACAAAGGCTGTAGAAGCAGCAAGCAACTATAATATTAGGACAGCATTGTGAATTACTATGAATTGTCGAAGCTTCAAGGAATAGTCAATGAAGATTTAAATGGTAATCTCGTATTCATGTTCATGAGATGGAGAGAGAATATCGCTATAGAGCTTAATCCCTTAAATAGTAATACTATGCTACTGAATTCTAATGAGTTCTCCGAATTAGAGAATTTCCAAAGGCTTAACAACATTGCAGATGTAGGTAGTACTTGTGATTGGGTTCTGCAGTAGATGCTCTGTTGAGCTCCATCAAGCGGCTCCAAAAATATTAACATATGTAATTGCTTCAGCCGTTTCTATGGAAATCATGACAAAATGAGCGATAAAGAGGGATGATCACCAAGCACTCAAGACAGAGTAATGAATTGGGGTTCGGGAACTCTGAATGTATTTAAGACAATTTTGGACAGAATACGAGTAAAGGAAATTGTGTAGATGCTTAAATCTACTAAGTACAGGTCTTTGCTACAAGCTATAGTGGTAATGGAAGATCGTGCATTCAAATCCATAATCATTCAATGCGGACAGTCCCGTCACTCCACCTAGACCCATAATCGCGAACTAACTGCCAAAGGCAAAATTCTCCTCAATTAGCACGGACACCAGTCATGGAGAACCCTAATGATACCTGAGTTTCAAACCACTATATCATAAAATGTATCCTATACTCTTACCTGACTTCCGATTTAGAGTGTGTACTCTTAGACATCAGTGAAGCAACCTACATATGTCTTGATTTTATAAGGGTAGTTATAACCGCTTAAGTGGAAGCATAGTATTAAAAAAAACATAGACCATTCATGGACTATTTGGTTGACGTTGCGCAGGAATGACATCTTGTGGTAAGTGGGACACTTTGCACAATTGTAGGATATGAGAGGATTTTACAGTTTAAAGTGGGTGACGACGAGGTTGGTGATCATCAATGTTGTATCATACTTCAACCACCATTGACTGCGGAAATCAATGTAGTCAAATGGGTTATCTGAAACAAATACCTTTAGCAGAGAATGGTTCATAAACCTCTAGACACTATTACACGAAGCAGACACTGCCAGTAGATTGGTCACATCTTAAGACACCAAGGCAATTTTGTTGCAAAACAAATCGGAATCTTGGCTGAAATCTCTGCCTTTAGACTATACTGAAGTGTCCCCTAGATATAGACCGAAGAGTGCTTTGAAAACTATAAACCACCGATCTCGATGGCATTTATACAGCGGTGCTTAAAGTTGGTGATGACATTTAAATCAAGACTCTGAAAAGAGCTTAAATAAGCTCTGCTGAATAAGCTCTGCTAGATAAGTCAACTTAGCAAATACAAATAAAATGCAAAATACAACAAGTTTGTAAGGACCCAGGAACTAGTTTTTCACAATCGTTTGTGTTTTGCTTGCGATATTCTTAGAAAAAATGGAGGGAAGTCCTTTTTTTGGATTGATAAACTGTTTATTCAACCAATTTGTTGTAATACGATCAACGAAAGAATCACCTTCCTCAAACCTACAAGTATTTTTATTATTATACTAGTTGACTCGGCGAACTTCGTTCTTTCGAATGTCGAGCCTCTCTATTGCAAGAATGAAACTGAATAGAAAATGTCGCTTGCTGGTTCGTCATTCGTCTGAAGATTCAATGGCAATCTTAACGCTGAATGAGCTGTCCGACAACGTGCTCTTCACATATAAAATGGAATTTTCAGATATCGCCACCATCCACCCCTGAAAGTATGAAATTTCGTGTTTTCACGATTTTCAAACTTTTTCGGTCGAAATTTCCAATTTTCGGCTCCGTAGTGTGTTTACCTGGCTGAATACGAATCCAACAAAAAAAAATTTCCATGCAAATCGGATAAACTTCAGCCGAGTTATGCGCGTACGAACCGACATCGACAGTTATACTCTTGAATGGTTGTCAAACGTTCGTGAGAGATAGGAAAGTAGACAAAATATTGGTAATTTTTGTGTCGACTCAGAAAAAACGTGACTACACTATCGCCTACGTGGTGACTACACTTTCGTAAAAGTTTTAAACAATATTCCGGGTTGATGATGTCTATCTAGAATATGAATTATCTTGTCATATTTCGTAAAAGTTATTGGTGATGAAAGCATAAGGCTATAGCCGGTAGCCACTTCAACTCACCTAGTTTCTTCATACTTCTTCTTCATCCATACAAATTTTATAAAATAAGAAATCAAGCCCCTTTTTAAAAAGTTAGGGTTATACCATTTCCGGTCAATAAATAGAGTTTTATATTACCTAGAGAAGACTACTAGTTCCGTTTTATGGTTTTTCAGACGCAAACCACAAAGAGCTGTCCATCAAGTTAGCTTACAGCATAAAGCGGTTTGGAGGTTTCGAAGTACAGTGGAACTCGCTTATAACGACCGTCGGATAAGGAAAAGATAGCGATTATCCTCCATTTGGAGTTTGAAGTTTGGTGTAAAAAAACTGAAATAGAATGCGGGATAAAAACTAAAAAAAATCCAACATTTCTTTCATTTGTCAGTTACTTTTTTTGTCTGTAAATGTTTTTAATTTTTTCTTGAATACTGACCAAATAACCTCATTTTCTCGGTCCCTTTACCGTCGTTATAAGCGACTTCCACTGTATTTAGGTGCTCTCCCGCTTCTGATTTACCAACATCATCTGCATAAGTGATCACAGTGTATCGTTCGACTTTTAAAAGAGAGGATGGCATGCCATCTTATGGGGTGCCTTTACCAACAAATATTGCAGTAGATTTCCCAATCAATTTCGAGTTGATAATCCGATTAGTAAATAGATCAAAGCAAAGAGAGCCATCTACCTTCAGATCTGAATTGTTTATGTATTGACGTGATTGAAGGGGGCCTTCTGCTACCATTGCTTATTCCTTATGATGTAAAGAATTCTCGATTTTACGTACTAAAGTATGGAAAGCCGTTTCGTTTGAGGTAGATAAGGAACTAACAACTCTCTTAATGGAAGATATTGTTGTAAGTGCTTTGGCAAAAACTTTCATTTTTCCACTTTCCTTGGAACCACTGCAATCCTCGTAGTATAACCAAGACGGACTGAACATTTTCCGTACGCCCCTGTTATGGACGTATGGTATGAAATTGGATTTCTTAAAGTCACCAGCGCCTCTTCTGTAGACCTTAGTTGGATAATGTGAATACATATATTCATATGGCTCACATTAAAAAATTAACTTGAGCTTTGTGACGCATCAATTAGAATATTAAGATTTCCTCCTACTTGAAAATATTCCAGGAGGTCTTTGTGAGTATATCCGATACTGTTCCTTGTTTATTCCCACGCAAAATATTCCTTAGGGCTGCAGCTGTTTGGCATTTAGGAAATCTTGTTTACTTGATATGTAGATGGAATAAATCTTCGTCTTTGTTACTCATTTTCATCAAGATTCTCCTCACGTACTTACATACATATGTACGGATGCAATTTGACCTTTAAATGGAACAATCAACATGCAGGCCTGTGTGAGAAACCTAGTCTGACCTGACACGTTCGATCTCCCGCCAACTTCGATTAGCAAATCATAATCCACACCATCTCATCGCTACTTGAATCGCTCTGAAAATAATCTAAAAATAGAATTATGCCATAACCCTTTAAGCCATTCATAAGCCGAATAATTTTGCTTTTCACTTCCTCATCATCCATCAATCGTCAAAGAGCTGTTTGAAGACTTTAAAATTATAATCCACCCGCTTATGACGCATTTACGCTCAGAACAGAAAATTCTCCTCAAGGACGACGGAACTGTGAAAATTATTCATCTTCTGCGGCAAGCATATCCATTCATGTCTTTCAAATTTAATTTCCATTAAGCGTCATCTCTTGAGACTTTCAATATTTCCAATTGCTTGAAATTTCCTTCCTTTCCTTAATAGGATGTGTACCCACCGAACGGGCTCCAAGGTGTTAATATGCAAATCAGAAATACTGCCGTTTTTCGTAAATAACACCAACCTTCCGTTGAAAAACACAATTGACCTTGTGCCTTGCCTCTCGGTGAGTGAAGATTTATCGCAGAAAAGGCGCACACACAACCCTTTCCATATTCGACATGGTGAATAGATATATTTTCAAAATCAATCATCGTCAAACTCACCGGAAACATGGAACGAGCACAAATTTTGCAAGAGGCTTCAGGGAATTACTCAATGTATTCTCTTCAGTTAGCCGGCCTTGAAATTCACTAGATAACATCATTCCACAGACAATGTAAGGATTAATGAAGGAATACATGTTAATACCATCCATATCCGCTTATGATCCACTTTATTCGAACGACTGTCATTTATTTTTTAGATTTAAAAACTTCAATACGTACGCGTATACTCGAACAGGCCCCGAAGCGGGCTAAGCAGGACGAATATTTTTTTTTTCTAACAAAATTATGCATTCATAAAGAAAAACAAAAAAAAAATGTTGTCCTAGGGAGAAATGTATTCGATTAAGGAGTCACTGAACCTCGGAATTTTCCACTTCGGTTGATTAGATACTTTTTTTTTTTGCCTTTTCTTTCTACGAATACAAATAAATTACTTTTCGAAAAAAAAAAACAACAAAAACGATGGAAAGAGAGTACATATATATATCTATTGAAATTGGGTCAGGGATGGTTGATAGAAAAGAAACCACTTCAACTAAATCCCTTTTATCTTTGCTCCTTTGTAGTGTTTCTTAATTAATTAAAAAGAATCTATTTGTACGAGGATTTTGTTCAATTATCCTGTCTGGGCACGGTTGTAGCTGCTAAGAGTAAGGGATAATAATTAATTTGCATTTTTAGAAGGCGCCATAACACCACTGGCTGGACACGTTAGTAGTAAACGCAAAGAAGCCTATTATGCCAGACATCTGTGCCCTAGATCCGGATGCGTAGACATAGTGGAGCAGAAATGTGTATTTACGATAAAAGTCGAACACGTTTAATGAATGTTGTGTGGTTGCAGGATAAATTATGGCTGTAGGTTGTTATTCGCTGTGGGAATGAATGATCAGAGGTCAGTCTCTGTTCAACAATCCGATTAAATCTCTGGAATAGGAGCAGAAGTTTGTAGCCATTGAAGGCAAATAATGGTAAAAACAGGAAATCAATAGCGGAATCTGGAACAAAGCGAATCCCCGAAAGTATTGTGCGAAAGTGCAGGGTACCACATTTGGTAGCAGGTAGAGTCTAATCGTAGCTACTGGGTGATTTCCGTATTTCTTGTTTATCGATGGACTTAAGCAGAGGAACGTAACGTGGGAGTTATAGTATGTAGCGACGTAATTGGTCATTAATTCAGAAACAAAACTACTGAAACGCATCGTTTGAGTAATTTAACCTGAATTGAATGCCTTGTGTGTATACTCTATTGATTAGAGTAGAGAAGTCCGTGGTGTTATACAACATAGCCTTAGCTTCTATTGAAAAGCCAATTAGAAATGAAATGAATCACCATGAAAACATGAACTGCGGAATCTCATGAGCAATACCCAAAAAACGTGCCAGTTTTCGATCAGGTTTAAACAGGACGAGGTAAGTGCTGCTCTATTAGTAGTAAAAACCAAAAGAAATGCGTCAGTGCCTCACTGCCTTACACATAGAATCAAACTAAACATGACGAAATCCAGCGAACATTTTTAGCAGCTTACTAAAGTCAAACAAAATTCCAAGTAATAGCCATTTTTAACCTCGATAGCCTTAAAAACTTTGTGGAAATTCGTCGTGCTTGAGAACCTACTACAAACTATGTGAGTTCCATCAAATCATTCCATAATTGTCGAACAAGCTGAATTTGTGCGAGTATACATTGTACAGGCCAGGTTCTATTATTTACAATACATATCGACGAATAACTTGAGACTTAAAAATTGTTTAAGCTGTTGAAAGCAATTCCATGCAATCAACCTACTTTCAAACCATGCGTCTGTTCCAAGACTTCGTCAATGATAACAAAAGAAAATTGGCGAAACTTAAAAATGGTTTACCACAGGCGTTCATCTTAGATCCATTGCTCTTCAGCCCATAATCAGCGAGATATCTCTGATTGTATACATCGAAAAAATTTAGATACACGGTTGACCTGGAGACTGCGATTCAGTATGAGCTAATAGTGAATGCAGAGAAAACTAAAACCCTAGGTCTTGAGCAATTCAGCAACTTAAACTGGAAAAACAAGGCGGATGACAAAATGTGTAAGTTTGAATGCAATATTTGTTTATTTCTATAGCCAAGCAATCGTATGGAGTATTTCATAAGAACTACTGGAGAAGCTATTGGAACAAGAAAAAATGGAATCATTCTGACCAATAGAGGAATGATGACTCCTCAGAAAGTGGAAAGAACTATGTATGTAATATTGAACGCCCCCTTGTCCTTAGATTTATATTGAGGCAATCCTAGATCAGAGGATTTATCTTCACTGCTTTATCTGCGAAGCGTACTCAAACGATACGATGAACCCAGCTAGGAGCAGTGGCTGACGTCCTAAATGATTCATCTAAAGGGTCTATTCACACCGCCGCCGTCTTGAAATTGACTGTACAGATGAAATTTACTCCAGCTATTCGTGCGCCCTCTACTACCCGTGCGAGACAACTCATCCGTCTGACATATTTGATCACGTAGTCAAGAATATTACTCATACGTTGATATCTAAATGAACGAAATCTATCAATAACTTTTTGTGTTGCAAAGGCTTGAAACGTCTATCGAACTTCGTTACACACACTTTTCTAGCCTACACCTGTAGTGCAGACAGACAGAATAATGATATAAGACGTTATCACGTCAAAATCTGTAAAGTGTGAAGTCCCTTAAGACCCTGGACTGGATTTTTTTGACGTTTACGGGCAATGGAGGAAGCGGAGAGGTGGCATGTTACGGCAATCTAGAGTTTTTTGACGTTTGGAAATGTCAATCGGTGTCACTCGACGAAGGGGTGGAAAAAATATAAAAAATTAAAGCATTTACGAAGCAGAAAAAAGTAAATCGAAAGCAAACCAATTCATTTGCTGTAAAAAGCATTAGTTTTGTTGCGAAAAGAATTTCTTGTAGAAAATCAAACCATTTTAATTGGCGCTTACATGAACATGGAAAAAAAATCAAGTCCGTCAGTTCTATGTGAACAGGGTCTAAGAAAATTATTATTCTTGAGTTAACCACGATATTTCAATTTCAGAATGTTCGGCAAATACGAGTATTCACGACTCTGAAGTTTTGAATGACATTTACATTTCCACTTACATTTGCTTTTGACGTTTGTTTATAGTGGAACGGATTTTTGGCAATTTTATTTGCTCATTGGCCACCTCGTCAATTTTTCTTTGTCATATTGCTCTTGTCTACGTCAAGTCAGTTCTTAACCATAGAGTTGCAGATATTTATCATAATTCGCAGCAATGAGCTTCGAGAAATATTTACATAATTTTTTTGAAAGATTCAAATTTTATATATCTGAAACTTTTCCTCATGGCCAAAGGACCTTCATATTGCGATGATTTGATTACTTTTGGAACATTATTTCTTTAAGCTTCAGACAACGTTAATATGAATTATGGTTAAAACTTCGTCCATAATGCGGGAATGTAGTGTGAGTGTCAAAAAAAAAAAAGAATGCTTCATTGGGAAACAAAAAATTTAAAATTCCAAGCTGATGAGACAACTTTTATTCACAAGAATGTTTAAATTATGGCAACATATTCACACGTCACCATTGTAGCCACATCTGACCTACTGCATATGTGTAATGGTTCTTTAAATTCACACACGATGACTATGTTGAATGGAGAGGCGTTTGGGTTACCTGTCAAAATGTTGACGAAGGCAACAATGAGTGTCGGCTTTAGAACTTAAATGGGTTAGTCGAAATTGATGTATGTACCAAGAGGACTGATGTAAATCCTCTTGAAACCTGTTAATCCCTATGAGACTTAAGGTCGAAGAAGAGCCAATAAATCCTACTGTGATAACTTTTGGCACATATGAACAACAAAAAACAAAAAAAAAAAAAAACTTTGTAAGTGGTTTTTGTGGAAGAGCAAATAGTCCTCGCACATATGTACCCATTCCCATCATCATAAATGTATTCATTTAAGGTTTTTGTTTGTTTTTGTTTTTTTAGTTAGATGTTTGTGTTGCCTAAGAAGTTTGTTAATGTTTTCGTTACACAAATGTGTTATGGGCAGGGGATCGAATACAAAAAGCCTTTAAATAGATAAGTGAGTGTGAAATAGACCAACAGTTGTAGAAATGAGGTATGAAATCATTCTGTTTGACTTTGACAGATAGTCGAACAGCCTCCTGTTGAAGAGATTCAGAGAGTGAGTTTGAGTCTTTTTTTTAAGAGAAATGAAGTGCAGTTTAGTGTAAGAAGAGACGAGTGACACCGCATCCACGTAATTACATCGCAAGCAGAGGATGCAATAGCAAATGAGAAACAAGGTTACCAAAGTTTCAAGCGAAAGATGGTAGCAATATTTCGAGGTGGTACTAATCGGATTGTACAATTCGTAGAAAAGAAAAATATAGAATACTAGCTCGCACTTAGTTTTAGGACAGTGGTAGAAGCGAACTGGATGCAATATGCTGTCAAACTCTAGTAGTCTTTTCGATATATTTTTGAAAGGGGCCATCTGTTGGTTTCTTTTTGAATCATATGTTATTTTGACACTGACAGCTCTAATGTGCTCAGACAGAAACTCAGTATTATATTATCGCGTTACGAAATGGGTCGATTTACACTTGAAATATTGTAAAGTTACCTCCAAAGTGGATGCTGTGTTGCCGAAATAATGCAAATTTTGAAAAGAAATTTCGGTCGAAATAATGCAGCTGGTGAACGCAAGTTTGTGATGAAAGACTGGTTTGCTGATTGATAACTGAACATATTCATGTGTTCATCTTGTGGCCTCAACTCAGAATATTACAGCTTTTTGAAAGTTTTTGGAGTGTCGACATTATTGGTCCATTTTTCAATAGAAGAAACGTTACAGTCAATGAAGAGCTCTACCGAGATATGAGACGACTCAGGCACTTAAGAATAATATTGGTCAAGCTATTCGTGAAATAGGGGCCGAAAGCATTAAAAATTTATTGAAAAATTGGCTTGTCAGGATGGCCTACTGCCAAGTCAACCGGGACGGTCATTTGAATGTTAAATAAAGCAACAATCGTTGAAAAATATTTAACAGCATTTTTAAATAGCCCACCCTTTATACATATGCATGTAGCATGTTTTTTCCAAGATATGTGCATACTAACTGACTGGAAAAATTGACAAATTTTATGACGGAAACCACTTACTAAAAGCAAACATAGCAAACACAACTTTGTTTCCAAGCTCTTTCGTCTAGGAGAAGGAGAATTTTCATCAAATTTGGAAGACTTTTTTCATAACATCGATACATCAAAAGGGATTTAAGGATGATGTTACTAATTCGCCCACTTGCGAAACTTTCACATATACCTAAACTTTTTGAATGGATTTTATATGAAGCCTTAATGTTTCAGTGCAAAATATTTTATTTTCCTCAACCAACATGGCTTCCTGGTGGTCAAAGGTGGTAGTGTTGCGATTATATGTATGTCCACACAAGTGCTCTCACACTAGCCTCTCACTATCAACTCCTACTCTACACCTCCACAATGGTGGCTACTGCATGCCTAGTACCTCGACTGGAGATCGGGTAACCAACCCCTTTGGAAAGTTGTTGGTGGCAGCGAACGAGAGAGGGGGGAGGAGTGTTTTTCTGACTAAGGCACTTCCTCTTGCTCTAGGCGGCAGAGGACAAAAAGAGAATGAAAAACTGTGGCATTTACTACGGTCATTGCTATAGAGAATAGAAGCAGCGCTTATTCGGATTTGGATTTGTCATACGAACGTAAGCTTAATATGAAAAACTTTTTCCTCAGACTGTATAACGGCGACGAAGATAGATATCTTCTTACCTGGAAAACTGTTGTTATGGTGTCTGCTTCAGGGCTGTCCGCTCGGTTCCCCTGGTGTCCCACAAGGTAGCCATTTAGGTCCCCTTTTCTTCATCGTAGCTATAAAAGAACATGCGACAGTCATTAAACACTCCCATGTCTCGCTCTATGCTGATCACACCAGATTTTTCAAGTGCATTTCTTCACCGCAAGGCTGTAGTCTCCTTCAACAAGACCTCCATAGTTTTTCGATCTGGTGTCTCAAAAATTGGTTAGAGCTCAACATCGATAAATGACCAGTTGCTGTCAATGTTATCCTTCTAATACCAGCCCTACTACTGGCTTTTTTTCAACAGTTGGTTCGCAGATCTATACAGATTAATTCAATCATTCAGGGCAGTAAATTGTTATAAAACCCATCGTACCACCCATAGAGCATCAAATCTCTTTTCACGTGTCCGAATCTCTCTAAGAAGGAAAAGGATTCTTCGGAACCAGGAGCATGCTATGACATGACGAACTAGTTTGTTGATCCCTTTAAAGCAAATCTAAAATACGGATTTTGCAAACATAAACTAGCAATTTTTTGACCGCCATTCTTGTGTATTTTTAACTGCAAAGTGTTGTAATAAATAAACAATCACTTCATTGCCTCTCCAACTATTCCCTAATTTTCAACAAACACCATCAAGGATATCGTCGAAAATAGACTTCCGCAAAACAATGATTTTCGCTCGTATAACTTCCTGCAAATAGTCCAAAAAAAAAACCCCTTAGGGAACCCTATTCAATTAACTTAAATTTTCACATTTTAACCGAATTAACACTAATTACGCGCTAATGCACATAAACCATCCCCAGAGTGTATTTGGCTTACTTTGCCGCTACGCATCCTCTCATCACAACCATCACCATTCAATGTACATAACTATTAATCTTTTAACGCATTAATTCATGTCAAAGGGATGCACGTCGTTTCGTAATTCCCCATCCAAACTAAAGATTGCATGGTTACATAATGAATTCAATTCACAAACTCACATAAAGCCCTTAAACGCAATGGCACTTGTGAGGAAAATTATAATCCTTCGAAAGTATTTGCCACAACTCTTTGGTTTTGTTACAATATGCAATTTACAAGGGTAAAGTTGTCCTCGCACACATGTACACTTATCCTACTTTGGTTAGAAAAAATATCATTTGTTGATTTATGGATAAAACAAAAAAGTTTTTACACTTCAGTTGGAATGTGTGGTCAACTTAATAAATACATACCAGAAGGATTTTTTCTTTCATTTCAAGTTAAAACTCATACCAGTGTTTTAAGCCAAAGGCTTTATTTAAGTAGATGGCACAAACATTGAAGAAAGTTTTTTATCAAACGATTTTGTACATGGATTCATGTTTATAAATTAATGTTCTTGTTAAATCGACAAAAAGAGTTGTACACCGCACACAGAACTTCCCTCAGGATGATTGCATGGATAATTAGATATGAAGACTTTGAGTTTATGAGTTTATTCGTATTTGTATTATCCTTTTTGAAATTATTTATGTACACATCTCTTTTAAATATTTCGACCTCCGGCATGATGTGATTTGGAATTAGAGAAATCAGAAGCAACCAGTTTTAGGCATGACTTGACTCGAGTTAAGCAATTTAATTACATTAACGTAACTTTTCAAAAAGGCCGCACTGTTAAATATAAATATTTTTCAACGACTATTGCTTTATTGAAACATAATATTTACTTTCAGATTAATTATGGAATATTATTTCATTGAAATGACTGCCTCGGAGTAGGACATCCTGTCAACCCAATTTTTCATTTCATTTTCGTTGGTTTCGGCCCCTATTTCACGAATAGCTTGACCAATATTGTTCTTGAGTGCTTGATGCAATAAATCGATTTCTGGACGGCTTGTGTGGCACGTATCCCAATCTTGTTGAAACCATAGCTCATCTAAGTCAAATTATCAATTTCTGACCACAAAAACTCGGTTATCATGCCTCGGTAGCGCTCTTCATTGAGTGTAACCTTTCTTTCATTGTCGTTTTGGAAGAAAAATGCTTCAATATTCTCCATTGAGGGCACAGAACGAACACGGGAAACCAGTCTTATGAACATTCATCACAAACTTGCGTACACCAGCAGCAGTTGGTGCATTATTTCGACCGAAATTTCTTTTCAAAATTCGAACTATTTCGGTAACAGAGCATCCATTTTGGAAGTAACTTTGCAATATTTTCCTACGTTGTTCAAGCGTGATACGATCCATTTCGTACCGAGAAAAAATAATACAGAGTTTCTGTCAATTTTTTGATCGCATAATAACTGTCAGTGTCAAAATAACATATGATTCGAAAAGAAACCAACAGATGGCCCACCTTTTATAAGCTGTATGACCGTGCCTTACAGCTCCTTACCAAGTAGTAATAATAAGAGGTAGACAAGGGTGCAACATTACTTAGCACAATAGTTTACGGCATAGTACCCTCTTCAGAATAGCATCTTTATCTGATATTCGACTCTTAGTCAAAAATAATATTTGTATGTGAGTTTCACACTTTATTTTAGGAAGTGTTTTGGAGTGTCCCTCTAGGCCTTTTCAGGATTCGCGGAAAACATGGTTGAATTATCATGTGGAATAAAGTCAAATTACATTTTTGGTTTTCTGTCACTTTTTTGTGGATCAAACCCATGGACAGACAACAGACAGTTGCGAGAAACTGGACAGTTCAGTAAATGCTGTAAAAGACAAACTTGGTCACTTTTTATCCTATGACAGATCCTCATACTCCGTTTGGACCGAGAGTGACTTGCTTAAATACTGAAGCTTTGAGTTTGACTCTAATATTTCGAGCAGGCCTCACAGATCTTCAGCTTGCAACGTTATATTAAAGTTAGCAGAGCATACGACAGAAGTGGTGTGGATCAGTAACAAAATATGTGTTTCTGACCACCACATCTAGTCCCAAAGACTACTTTCGCTGTTGTGGTCACCATTATTGGTCAAAAATGTGAAAATATGTTCAAAGAAACATTATTCCGATACATCCTGCGTCAGAGTTTCTTCCAATTTACAACGTGGGGCAAATGTAATGTCATAATGTGAATGTACCATAATTATTGCAAATGGTGTCAAATGTCATTGCGCTTTGACATTTATGTTGTACATAGGTCTGTTGTTTTAACGCAGCGTGAATTTCGTCGTTGTTTTCCTCGTCATTCTACACCATGTACGCGAACAATTAAGCGTTTGACTTAATGCTCGTTCGGCTGAGAATATCACTGCTGTAGCCGAGGACGTCTGAAAGAGTTCACAAACATCGACGAGAAAACGATGCACACAATTTGACATCAGCAGTCGTTCGTTGCCTTGAAGATGTTCCCTTATAAAGTGCAAAGCGTTCACCAATTGTTGCCTGCTGACAAGGTTAACAAGTGAGGTTAACTTACTTCCATGCTCTGCTAAACCTGGTGCAAGAAAAGGATGATTTCGTATCCAAAATCAAAATGAGCGACAAAGCCCATTTGCATTTAAGTGGTAAGAACATTTGCGTTTCACGGAGCATGGAGAATCCACATGAAATACAGGAAAAGTCATTGCAGTTCCTCAAAGTGACTGTGTGGTTCGTCAGTTGCGGTAATAAGGGATTGGCCCCAATTTTTGAGGACCCCGACGGGCACCACTGTAACCGTAACTGGTGAGCGCTACAGACAGATGTCAAACAAGTTTTTTCCCCGCAAGTTGCTGAATTGAGTCCCGAGCATTGTTCCATCAGGACGGAGCAATCGCTCATATAGTTCGAGCAACTATGTAGATTTTGAATGACCAATTTCCGGGCCGTGTGATCTCCTAGATCTGACAGCACCCGACTTCTTCCTTTGGGACTTTTTGAAATCTTGCATTTACCACAACAAATCACAAACTTTGCAAGTCTTGAAGAAGAAAGAGGTGATCATTTGACCGATATCCTTTTTTCAACTTAATGTCATGAATTTTACACCTTTAAATAAATTTTTCGTGAAAACAGAACCTAATTTTTTTTCATTTCTAACAAAATGGCAGCCAATTTACATACTTTTACCCCAGCTTGTATGTATGTATGTACATGGTTACAGTCAGCCAAAGATTTACGAAAACCATATCAATAAACAAAGAAACGTTTGAGGTTAGCAGTGTCTTTAAAACTAGTCCTAAGAGCGCCCTTAAGTGTCCAAGTGCACTGTAAATATTTTTCGCAAATTTTTCCGCATTCCCTCATGCAAAGCCGACCTTTACTCGTTCCAATTTCTGGTGCAATTCTCTTTGTTAAAACGTTTTCTTATTCCTCAGCCTCGGGACATTTTTCAAGTCGCTTCCTCCACTATTGTAAGAGTATACGTTGTTTACCTTATGGCGTTGCACTG
The DNA here is from genome assembly GCA_905220385.1 of Xylota sylvarum. Lineage (NCBI taxonomy): Eukaryota > Metazoa > Arthropoda > Insecta > Diptera > Syrphidae > Xylota > Xylota sylvarum. Next base: position 52,287,307 of record LR999960.1, on the reverse strand, counting down.
CACATCTGCACTAAAAAGAGGATGAAATGTAGCTATATTTACCCAAACATTCAAATGGCCTCTCTAGAGTGTCAGTCCCATAACACTGCAAGAGAAAGCACAGACTGAGATGTAACAGATTTCAAAAGTAAGCAACGGCGGCTGTACTCCACCCCTTCACATACATATGTATAGCAATTCAAAAGTTCCTTTCATGTTCTTCATATCCCACACAGCAGTACATAGATATGCATGTGCATTCCTCAAAAACAACCAAACACTGCACCAGGTCAATGGGCCCTCAACTGGACGCCTTACATTGCAAAGTCCAAAGCAACTTTAATTAAATCTCAATTTGCCGGGCGCCTAGATTCTGATAAATTAGGCACTTTAACAATCTACAAGTTCCATTCATCATGCTTAAGTCTAATAAATGCCGAGGAGGAAATTTCTCCTCAATATTTAAATATTCCTTTTCATGCTGTGGGGTGCACATTCCTGGGAAGTCCTAGATCACACGGAGACCAAAGTACCAACATATGCCACCTTCAAGTGAGAATATGCAATCAGATAATAATTGTTAACATGAACCACCACCCGCCATGACATGTCAGGCCCAAGACCCTGAGTATTAATTAACAAACTTCATTTCGTTCTAATTTGGAGAGTCCTATTTCTGAAAATAGCATAACAAACGACTAGTCCTCATGCCACAGACGAAACGGCAAGACGAAGCCCATAATCAAAGTACCCAGTTTGTCCGGTCGTCGGCACATATACAGGCACTTTTATGAAAGTGCCAAGCATCAAGTGCAGCTTTTACCCTTTACCGCAAGACCGAAACGATAATAATAGCTGGGATCCTTTTTTTTCCTCCACTAGTGGCAGGGCAGTGCATGTGCAAAATTGTGGTTTCCAGCGCAGCGCACAAACACACACCTCGTCCGACATGTCCGCAGTTATGATACACCGGGGGCTGGTAGGGAAGAGATATTTTTGATGGAATATTGCATCACATCTACGACCATCCAAACCGTCGTCGTCGTCTTGGTTTCGAGTACATAAGGACAACACTGCAGCAATTGTTGCCGAACGCGTGTGTGCCAGAGGCCGGTATCTGCAGAATTGCAACCGCACGTTGACTGTTTAATCAACGTGCACGTTGTGATTGAAGTATGACACAAGTTCGTTGGCAAAAGAAGGCCTACGAAGGTCTTTGACATACAATGCACATCATGAGAGTCGATGTTTCTATCTATGACGAAATGTCCTTCTTGTATCCTCGTCTATATATTTACTATGTGTTCCACTATACTTAAGTGGAACTCTGTTGCCTGCGCCTACGAAAAGTGCTTGTGGGTGTTTGTTTTAAAAATGAAGCCGGAGATGTATACGCCAAGTGGCATTCCGGCGCTGCACGGGGAAAGGATGTGTGCAGGAAGGCTGTTTATGGATTGTATCTTCCGGACTTTTAAATGTGTTCCGCATCGAATGATTAATTCGAGAAGGAAATGTAAAAGAACCTTTACGAGGCGCCCTTCAGTTTAGTATTCCAAAGACGCATACGAATCGTGAGTGGTTTTTGGAATTCATCTTCGGGTAAGGATCCTTCGAAATGGGTATGGGATTATAAAATTACGTAATTGCTGGAGCACATTGTCGTCATTTCAGCTGGTGAGAGTGAGTGAGTGTGCCATTAAAATTTCGTCATTAGTTGTGAATATTTTCATCGTTTTAGATGTAATCAAGTTGTGTGTGCGCTTCAAGGAGAGGTAGTGTTGAAATTTTGTGGACTCTTACAGGAAAATATTGCGAGGACACACTGACAGGACATTGTCGAATCGTATCTTTGTGTAACATTTGGTGGTGTTTGGAGATACACGTGTCTACCGGTCGATGACCATTTTGGGTAGGCAATGTGGCACGTAGTTGTGGAAGGGTTTATGTTAAAATTTCACTGAGCAGACAAGGAGGTCAGGCAGTGTTTTTTAACACAGGAACAAGTAAACGTATTGAGGTCAAACAAGTTATGAAATCTACATAGGTTCGGAGGACATTGCTTTGTACAGCAGGTACCATGATCACTTTTTCAGCTAAATGGTCTGATGGAGGCTTTTCGAATATCGATATGGTATTTGTAGCCAGCTTTGTACTTTTGGTTGCAATACGAGATTCTAGAGATTAGCTACCAATAGAAAGAGAAGTTTAGACAACATTTGGGTTGCGGCTCATGTCTATCCTGAAGTGTAGCGTCTGCGAACAATAGGACGGAATCTTTCCTCTAAAAATGAGTCGATCATTTCCTAAATCGGGTCTATCAGGCTACGACATATAGCAGTGTCACATCTCTCTTTTTCTCTTGTAAACCACAGTCATAACTACAGAGCTAGTTTAAACTTAACCAGTCCAATACTCTAATGGGGAATGCTAATTTCAAAAGCAATTCTATTACCAAATACTACGATGCACTCATTTCAAATGAATAGCATAGCTGTTGGTAGTGCAGTATGAGTTCCTTACTCATAGACTGGCATAAAAATAGGTACAATCCAACACCACTAAAAGCCGAAACAAAAGTAGCTGGGTGCTTTCTAAAAATGGAATCCTTTTGTGCACACCCGTTGCTGTGTAGTAAAACTTTAAGAGATAATTATTTTAAAACTTATATCTTTTACGTTGCATGGCCATTAACTGAAATGAATGTGGTTTATTATTCAGGCAAATTGCCTGACCTACATTCAATGGTTGGTATGTATAGTTAAATGTATAAAATCTACGAGACCATTTGGCCAGAATTTAGTTCTTTAATTATTATTATTCTTGGTACGTGCCTCACACAATGCTATTACGTTTCCTGTGCATATTTGAATACAAACAAAGAGAATGGTAACGTTTCATACAAGCTTAGCTTTCCGATTTTAAGAAAACTCATTGTAGTGTGTCAGAGAGAAAATCGTTTTACATATCCGAAAACAGTTTACTTTGTGGCTAGTAGGTATCGTGGTCATAATGCCCTAAATTTTGATATGAGATACATTGTGGACAAAATGCAGTGAATGAGTTCTTCGTTAAGTGGTGTACGTTTACGAAAGCTGTAGGCGTTTTAGATACTGGGTGTTGAAATAGATATACAACCATATAGGTAACCGATCTCGCAGTTTAAATCTGATTCAGAAACCAAACTTGCAAATGTAATTAGTCGCACCCTTTTCCCCATTGAGATACTACTACATCTTCCTATGTAAACAAACAGACTGTGGAGGCAAATGACGCGTTTGTAGCATTAGAAACCTTGTATGTATCCAACAATGTGAACATGAGCTTTGGTCATCTGAAATTTTAAGGAAACAACCTGCATTTTCTAGCTTTAACCGAAATCCTGAATAGCTGATCTGAACTCGAGATTCTACATATTTTTGTTGCCCCGACTACAAACTGCACAATCGGTTTCGATTTAGGCGCAATTTTAGTTGCTTGTCAGCTCTGATTTATCTTTTCAGAGGGAGGAATCGTTGGAATCATGAATTCCAATGGACCATGTGCGGAATCTGAGGAAGCATCGATTAACCTGCTTATGGACACTGACTTTTCCGGCAGTATGGCTATCCTTAGCGATGGACCTGGTCTGGTAAATATTGCACGCCCAGCGCCACCTTCCGAACTTATCAGCGAGGATTAACTGAAATGGGCGGTGATCAGTTTCGAGTCTTTTAACTGCCCGGGATCGGGCGGCATATTTCGGCACAAATTCAGGCATCCTTCAACATATTAGTGTATAACCTGCCCTGTATTCTAAAGGTTTGCTTGGAGCTAGGAACAATGCTGGTCGCCTGGACCGAAGTAAGAGTGATCTTTATACTCTAACCAGGTAAAACATCACATACCCTCCCGAAATACCTTAAACCAATCAGTCTAACGTCTTTTCTTTTCAAGATTCCACAAGATCCACATCATGGCCACTATTGATAGCACCCTACTATACACGTCACAACATGCCGGTCAGAAAGGTAAATCTGTTATAGCAGCCCTTCACTATATCGTTCAATCCATCGAAAAATTCCTCTCAATCAAGGAATTCACATTAGTGTCTTTCCTAGACATTGAAGGATAACCAATGCCTTACGAAGGCTCAGCACCTGTGAAATCTGCTGTTTTGTAGAGCATATGCTTAAAAGCAGAATAATCACTGCATCTTTCGGAAGCAACACTGTTAAACGATGTGTCCACCAAAGCACCACCCATGGAGGAGTATTGTGTCCACTACTATGGCATCTAGTTCTCAACGAAGCCCTTCTGAAAATAGAAAAACACTGGATGCAAAGTCATCGTCTATGCAGATGACGTCATTATACTAGTAACTGGAAAATACCAGTCTACAGCCTGCTCTCAATAAACTAACAAGCTGCAATGAAAGCTGTAGCTTCTCCGTTAATCCGACGAAGACTGAGCTGGTCCTGATCACAAGAAAACACAAATTCCCTGACTTTAATCTAACAAAGCTAAGACGCACCCCCTTATCCTCTCAAATAGTGCCAATTACTTAAGCATAAAGCTTGGCCGCAAACTTTTTTGGAGAGAAAACATAGTCGAACGTAGCGAGAAATCCCTGGCAGTCCTATACATATGCAAAAAGGCAGTAGGATTCACTGACCAAACTGGTTGCCCGCCCTAGAGAAGAATTCAGGATTACTAGTGCCCTGAAACCTCTCCCACTGCAGCGCTAAAAACCATGTTCCACTTAATTGCAGTTGACATCGTCAGCAAACAACTGGCTGCCTGATCAGCAATAAGACTGAGCAGCTCCAAACAATGAAAGGAGCAGCACACTGGACATGACAGAATACTATCGATGCATCGTCATGTCCACACCACACAACTTCAATATGGGCTACAAATTCTCAATACTAAACAGATCTGAATAAATACACCGGGATGTCCTGTATCAAGAATCGCTGTCAATCTTTACGGATCGGGGTCCAAAATCAAGGACGGAGTCAGTCGGACGTGGATATCCACCTCTTCTTTAACCTACCAAACTATTGTAACATTATTCAAGCCAAAGTCACTACCATTCATAAAGCAGCTGAATGGTAGCCGGTTAATGAAGTATCAGGATCGGATATTGCCATATATGTACATACATCGATAGTCAGGCAGCCATCAAATCCATTGCACTCAGCACAATGAGATCCAAGGTTGTGAAAGACTACCGCGTATTTCTTAACGAGATAGTTGGACAGTACACAACCCGTTGCTGGGTACTAGATCACTCTAACGTACCACGGAATTGTGAGGCTGACGAACTAGCTAGACGAGGTAGTATAACTGTCACCGACATCGAGGCGCCAACGTCTTATGCCAAATACCTTATCAACGTCGACGTGGTGAGTGAGGTCAATCACCGATGGCATCAATTTGACCAATGCAATGCCGCTAGGCGGCTCTGGCTGACTTTAAATAAGACCATGTTCAGCTGACTCCTAAAATACAAGAAATGAACGCTCTCCAAGATAGTTAATACCCCCACCGGACACTGTGCTTTAGGTAAACATGCTTAAAGATTGGGCATTCCCTAGAACGACTTCTGTAGAAGCTGTAGGAACGAAGAGAAAGAGGAAGAGGAGACCATTAATCACCAAGATCACAAAATCAGCGTCAATGAAGTTAGGCTATCTATTCCTAACTTTTTCTGTTACAAAATCTAAGTATGACCAGGACTAGAGTATTGCTCCCAAGTTTGGTGCTCGGTCTTAAAGTGTTGATGTTTCGAAGAACTTAATGGGATCGTGGATACCAGTGCACCCAATTAGCAATCGCCGAATATCTTTGTACAAAATTCCTTTTTTTTACAGACCAACCAAATTCTGAGTTTCACTAACAGGAGACATACATATTTTCAGAAGGTTCCAGTCTCCAGCAATTCAAGAGGTGAATCAAGAAATCTTAATCAGCTTCATTTTGCTTTTCCTCAAAACGACGACATATCACAGATGACCATCTTTACAGGAGTTCATCTCTGAAAAACCTAAATGCCTATCAACCATTAACATAAACAAGATATGCTCTCCAAAAATTCGCAACAAGGATTAAAAAAATCCCTAAGAATCTAAAAGGTTGTAGTGATCTATTTCCTGCTTCATCGAAGGAGCTTTCGAAAACAGCAAACCTTCAGAGATGTGGATTTAAAAGACTGGATAAATTAGCTGTTAACTGATAAAAATGCCATTGATACACATGCTTGGCATTTATTAAAAATCAGCATCACGGTTTGAAAGGAAGTTATCCTTAACATTCCACCACGTCAGCTTTAGATAAATAAGCGCCTTTAAATATCAGTGGAGATGGTACTAATTCCATCCAAACATTGCATCAGATTTAATGAACTTGACGTATCACACTCTTAGACGAAATTATCATGATACCTGTGAAAATAGGTAAATGTTCCTAGTTCAATTTTAATGGAACAGAAACGTTAAAATGTGGGCCTGGCACTATATTTATAATAGAATACTTTGTTTTAACCATGTTTATCAATTGGAAGTAAAGATATTCCAAGAACTGATTTTATTTTAAAGTAGACATGTCCTTGTCTATAATTATTATATTATTTATTAAACAACAAAATAAATCGACAGTTTAATTGAAAAGACTTAGCACCATCTTGAAATTGAAATTCCAACTGATACCATACCAACGAATTTTCGAGGATTGACTCAAAAGACTCAGAGAAAATTTAAAAATATCCTTAACCAGCAGGACATTGTATATTCTATCTGATAGTGCCTACAATTTAAATATAATATTTAATCCTGTAATATTAAATCATATCTGCTAATAATTATGGAAAACAAAATGAAAATAAAATTTCAATGGAAAACCTTTTAAAATTTTGCTGATTTCCAGGAAAAAACCGAATCAACAATATACAAATTTAAAACGAAAATAATACATTTACAAAATCATTATAATCTGAATGTAAATGTCGCTTTCAAAATGTCAGTGTCAAAAGTAACGGGGGTGGAAAAATTGGTTTTAACACATTCCGTTGACAGCCAAAGCGGATATACGAGGTAAAAAAAATATGTTTTCCATGAACATATTTGGATATAAGTATTTGACAGGAAATGTATTTATATATAGGTTATTAAGGTTTGTTTTTTTTTTTCAATAAATGAATATGAATATAAATGAATATGTACGTAGATTAATTCTTATCATGTGAATTTCCATTTAACAGAAGAATGCGATTAATTCTTTAAATACTCTTGATTTTGTACGAAATATGGAAAGTGCGTCACACATATTCGACTAAAGTGTGGACAGGGGTGTTAGTTGTAGTTTTTATTCTAAGTACACTATACCTCGAATAGTTTTATTCCTGATAATTCAAAGCAGGGCTTATAATTCACAGAAAGACAAAATGAATTTTAATGGAAAAAAGGAATTTTGTGCAGGAATCCAGATTCTCTGGAAATAGAAACACGATTCATTCAAAATAAAGGTTGCATTTGAAGTTATCCCTTATTTACATGTCATATTTTTTTAGGTAATATGTCATATTGGTTATCAGTAGGTTTTCTGATTGATAAGTGAACATATTTTCGTGTTCGCCCTGTTCGCTCAAAGGAGAATATTGCAGCTTTTTGCAGATTTCCAGAAACGATTCAGGTACTCAAGAAAAATATTGGTCAAGCTATTCGTGAAATAGGGGCCGAAACTATCGAAATGCATTGAAAAATTGGGTTGACAGGATGGGCTTCTGCCAAACCAGCCGAGGTAGTCATTTGATTGAAATAGTATTCAAAAATTAATCGGAGGGTTTACTCTTATCAATAAAGTAACAATTGTTGAAAAATATTGAAAAGTGTTTTTTTAATGTCCACCCTATATATAGAGCTAAACGTAAATGGAAAAATATTATGGATATGGAAGTATCATTTGCAGTTCAAATAAGCATGTCAACAAGCACAGAGTTGGAGAAAATCAGAATTTTCTACGAAAGTTCATTCATTCAAACAAATTTACTTAGACATATAGAAGTGATACCAGGGCCAATAAAAATGTAATGACTACTTGAAATAATAAACCTTATAAGTGCAGCTTGATAATTCTAGCCCTTGAGGTGTGCCTCTGCTAACAGATATTTAAATCTTGCTTGTACCTATATTCTATTCAAAATTGCGGCCGATCATAGTTCCAATCATTCAGTGACTCATTCATGAGATGGTATTCAATTCATGATACAGATGGTCTCTAACGTTATGTAGCAGGATATAAGTTATAAAGGTTTGACATAGCGTTTGCATAGTTCTTCATGATAGCACTTAGCTATTTGTTTTTATGATCATTAGACTGCTTTGTCACCTCGAGACCCTGTGGAGGTCTTTATTCTGTATGTACCATGGTGCATTCACGATATTCTCTAGCACTTGGTTTTAAAATCTTTGGATGATGTCTCTCTCATCACAACCAAACCAACTCTCAGATTTCTGATAGACTGTCGCGAACAGCTGTGAAATCCAGTAGTTGACAGAACTGCATCGATGTAAGTGCAGGAGTGAGCAGAGTTATTTAAGTGTCCTTTAATTTTACTGCACAGAAAAGCGTAGAGAACACTGGATATGACCCGGTAATAGCGAGTCTACAGGAAAGGTGACATAAGAATTTTCAAAATCGATAAAGCGTAGATGGGTTCCTGGGATTTTGGCCATTGGTCTTTGTCTTTCTCAGACATTTAGAGACAAGATTTTGTCATATCTGCAGTTGGTGCCAATCATCCTTCTGAATCAGGAAAGCGATGCTGAGATTTCATTCAGCATCAGGCATTACTTTATCACACAACAAATTAAGGATGCACCTTTCCAAGTCATCTTCTTTAATGAGATTTATGTATGTAGCAATGTTCATCTAAGAAATTTTGCACCATTAGGTATACTTCTGTCTTTGAAGGACATAATTACATAATACTATCCAGCTTTGTACTGGAGAATGCATCAGAAGAAATCCCAGTGTATCACACATAAATATTCTAACCGATAGGCAAGTAGCCCCTACAGCTCTTCAATCCTTTAAGTCTAAACTGGTTTGGAGCTATCGTATCTTTTATATACATATATGTCAATCTAGCTGCTGGGATGAGTGATATGCAATATTGGTCGCAAGGTCAACGCGTATAAGACCGAAAATTTGTCGAGAAATAAACAAACTATCTGTCTAGGGTTTAGCACAAAACGCCACTATTGGGACGTAGTTGAGAAATTCACCTACCTCGGAGGATGTAACAGTTTACTGTACCAATGACGTCTTAGTGGAGATCCGGTGAAGAACTACCCTCGCATACAACTGGAATCAAAACGAATGAAAATGATCCTCTACAGAACATTGATCCTACTATTCTTACAACATAAGTACGTACTATATGTACATGTATATGGTGCAAAACGCTGACCGATAAGCAGGTACGCGAAGCTTCCTCGAAAATAAAATATTGTACGTCGATCCCACATGCGAGAAGGACGAATGGACGAGAAGATATACAATTGAACTAAACGACCTATACCAAGATGTGGATGTAGTCTGAGAGTCCAAAACTTCGCGACTTTATGTATAAGTTTGGCACAACGCTCCAGACAAGAAAATCTTCCAGTCACAGCACTTAGGTTTGAGATGACAGGAAATACCGACCCAACTTCGTTGGTTTTGTCGAACTGGCAGCTGATGAGAGTTTAGAACACTAGGGGATGCAAGGCAGCAGTATCTCAGGCAGGGACTCGCCGGGAATCGGTAACTAAGTGAGAGAACGTACAGGAACTATTGAAGTTTCACTTGAGGCGTTGAATTTAAAAGGATCTTTTATCCATTAAAGAAGGATACCTATTTCATTCCTGAAAATATGTAAACAATTACATATGATTCAGCGAGAATCATTGCTTTGCATCTATGTAGATATGTAGATTTCTACTGTAAACCATTTATAGCCCTAAAACTTAAACTAGTACACAGGATTTTACTGCCGTCATATCTGTAACAGAAAAAAATATATTCCTTTGTAAATAATTATATTTTTTTAAAAAACTATACACAAAAATGTTCAGAAACACCTATCAGAAGGGATTTCTGACCATTTTCTACAGCATCGGGAGCAAACCTCTATCAATATGGCGACTACAGGTAAGCTAGTTCCCAATTCTCTTCCTTCTCATCTCCTTATCCAATTTCTTTTTTAGGTAAGAAACGGTCACATAAAGAGGGTAGTCGATGACGATATAAAATCAATGTGCCTGGAGGTAATGGGCACAAATGTGTCAACAATGTACATAGCAGCTCCAAAGGATCCAAAGATGTCGCTTGGCATCAAGCTTCCATTTCTTGTTTTACTATTGAAAAACATGCGAAAACTATTCACATTCGAAGTTCAAGTATGTTTTGTGCTTTTAATGCTTTTTGGTGACTTGATTCTAAAAAACAAAAAAAAAACTGATCCTGTCTAGATTTTAGATGATCAAAAGTTTCTAAGACGTTTTCGTATATCCAACTATGAAAGCAAGACACGAGTCAAGACATTTTGCATGTCAATGCCGATGGGCTTATCTCCGGGTTGGAATCAAATTCATTTGAATTTGGCAGACTTCACAAGAAGGGCCTACGGAACCAATTACATGGAAACTGTTCGGGTACAAATACACGCCAACATTCGGATTCGTAGAATTTATTTCACTGACCAGCTGTATACAGAGGAGAATCTTCCAAACGAGTACAAGATTATGATTCCGAAGCCCAACAAGAAACCACCTGGTAAACATCCACCTCCACCACAAGCCAGACCGCCTTCACCGGAGAAGCAATGTACAGCCACTGTTACTTCTACTGATAAATAAATTTTGTGTGTAGAATAAATTGTTAAAGAACTAAGCTGTGTGGTTTGTGTTCCTACAATGTCCAATTGTTGGCCATGTGTGTATCTATGGCAATAACTACAGAATCCCTTTTAACTTGTTTCATGAATCGAGGTAGAAATAATGTATGAAGGCTCTGACGTATACCTACTTGAAAACGATACGAAAATTCTTTTGTTATCGACAATAATTGCCCGCCTTGAGCTACTCATATCGAGTGTGTATTTGATGAGGGTGAGGATGAGGAAGGTGGAGCACAAAAGGTTTTTGAGTACTCAAAACCCTCCCGGACCTTATATTTGCCCGAATTTAAACACACAGGAGACGTTATCAATGGATTTAACAAGAAATTGGATGAATCTACAAGAAAGTACAATGACAATGCTCCTCTTGAAATACATGTATGCTAATGGAGTATTATTTATCTGTTACCCAGCTTATTTTAAAAATCGATATTTTAACAGAAGGTTAATGTATATCCCTGTCTTCGGTTGGAATACAGAATCGTATTACTTATGTACATACAAACGAGTAATACACATGTGAGGAGGGTTTGTGTTAAGTTTTCTTAAACCATTTACTGAGTCTTTATGGGAAGTCATCGTCAAGTCGTACCTGTGAGTACATGTGGGTGAAACCAACAATCCTTCCCAAATACCTATACCAGGAAGCAATAGTTCTTGGTAGTACATATGTCAGCCGTAAGCAAGATAGTTTTAAGTTGTTTGCTGTTAAAATCAAGTAACGTAGCTCATTAGTAAATTGCAAATGTCCTCTTATGTAACAGGGATCGGATGAGATACTTTCAATATTCCTACATATGAGCTATGAGTGACAATGTGGGTTTGCATTCAGCATTGCTGAAAACTAGTTGCTGCCAAAACCTACACCACGCCTCGAATAAGGTATGAGTATTGGATAGCAACGAATTCGTAGGTCTTTTCCTATTCTATTCCGAAAAGCACAACGACAATCATGGGTAAGGATTGGGCTTGAAACTGTCAAAAAGGCCTGTGGTAAGCTATAGTCCTGGCAACACAATGGCGAAAGGATACTTTTCGGCCAGATTCCGGATTAGAATAAGGAACGTCACGTTAATACTATGTTACTCCTCAACAAATCTTGCATTTTAGACTTACCTTAGTGCCTTCATAAATGCAGTACCAAACGGCAACAACGTGATCATGATAAAAGACCTGAATGCGCAGGTAGCCATCAACTATCAAGCTCTTAGACATGTGATATGGCAAACAAGGCCTTGAAAAGCGGTATGACAATAGCAAACGACTTGTGGAAAACGACTTGTATGAGCACAATATTTTGAGAAGGCGACACTTCCATTGCTATCATGAGATGCAATGGAACCTGCTTACCCAGAAGATCGGGTAGACCGAGACACATACTCGTATGTCATAAAACAGTCAAAGCGGAGTCAGAGCAACTAGTTTGGCAGTGCTGTGCGTCTTGTATCAAAAAACATCCTTAAAATGATTATAGCCGATCTGCACTGCTTAGATCTTTTAGAATTAGATTCTGTTATACGGGGGATACGACGTCAATAATGCCTGTGCGTCATCGTATCCAGAGTAATGCGTTTCAGTTCTATCAAACTCATTTCCAATGTCCTTGATTCCTGTTTAAAGCTATGCTTGCCAAGAGTAACCCACTCTTCTGTCCGATTGGGTAAGTAGACTTTTCTTGCGCTGTAGAGTATGAACAATTCATTGTCACTTTCGTGGTCGAATTGTGATGGAAGTAGGTTAATGACTCATTTTTGTTCTAAGTTGCTTGCTTAGGTACTGCTCGTTGATGAATAGGGTCACCAGCCTTAGAAACCTGGAAAGATTTTCAAGTGAGACATCAGATAGTCATTGTACATCCTGGAAATAATATGTTGCTAGTGTTTTGTTCCTCAATTGACATAGACTTTGGCAGTGACACAGAAAGTGAGGTGCACCCTCGTGAGCCTCTTCGTCACTTCATCCTCTGCATATGTTGTCATCGTTGAGTTTAAGTTTCGTTGTGTTTTTCTTTAGAAGATTATGGCCAGTGAATTCACCAACCACAACATTGACAGCGTTTTCCTTTCATTTGAAAGGACTTTGTTGGTTCTGCCTTTGTCATATCTTGGCCAGAGCTTCCTTGATACGTCACATGTGGTAAGAGATTTCAGCCTACTGTTGGCTGTCAATAGGTATTTACGTTTGATACACTCCCTCTGTTTGGAAAATGGAGGTTTGATCCAATGTCGTGCCTGATGTTGGTCCATGGAGAATTTTTTTTCAAGTTCGTCAGCTATCTTATTTCCGGTTATATCCTTGTGATCAGGGACTCTGCAGAGATTTATGTTGTACCATGAACCAAGCTAGTTTTTGCGACAGCGTCTCACCAGCTTGGACCTTATTTCTGTAGCAAAAATTGCTTTAATGGTTTCCTGATATCATACTGGCTTCCTATGTCACTGCCTGTACCTTCGCTTGGAAGACACTTCTGTAGTCAGGAAGTCTGATCGAGCAGTTATGTTTAGTTCCATTGGAAATATATATAGATTTGTATAGATTTGTCTTTTTTTGGTTTTGGATATGTGAGTATTGGTCTTACAATTGCCGTATATATCCACAGAATTATCATAGGGTTTGGTCGCCACCTTTTGCCAAAGATTCGGTTGCAAGTTTAGAGCGCAATCGCTGCCTTTTTAACTCTTTCATTAACATTAAATTTCCTGTCTAGTATGACTCCTAGATATCTTGTAAAATTAGTAGGCAATGCCGGTATAGTTCTATTATTAGTGAATAGCACTAGCTCGGTTTAATTGAGATTAACCCCAAGACCACAATGCTTTGTCCACGTGTTAAGTGTTTTTAGTGAATTTTCTAACAGTTCGCTCATAGTGGGTAAGAATTTTCTTTTGCCAGTAGCACTACATAGTCTGCATAAGCAACTATCTTAACCCCTCTGTTTCCTAGTTTCAGAAGTATTTTGTTGATGAATGGAATCCATAGCAAGGAAGAGACGACTCTTTCTTGGGGCGCGCCTCTGGAGGCAATAAGTTTTAAATGGCTGTCACCCAGTTTTGCATTAAAATTTCTTTTGTTTAGTAGACTAAAGATCATATTGGTGAGTGTTTGATCAACGGAGAATGATATTGGAATTTTCAAGTCCTCTTCTCACTGCGCATGTTTTCGCATCTTCAATCAACAGAATCAAAAAGTAGAGCCCTTAGAAAAAAATCCTTCCGAGTGGGGTTGTGCAACATATTGTGTAACGACCTCTATATCTATCGCTATCAACCACCGACAAAATAAACATTAACCTCCCACTACAGACTAAAAACTCTTCACAAAAAATAAAATCGGATAAATCTACAAAAAGAAGTGAAACAAATGTATATTAAATAATACATTTTATTATGTATTTAATATATTTTTATTATTTAATATATTAAATCGGTAATAACCAGAAAGTCTCCTTGTGTGCCCGCGAGCGAGTCCATTAGCGAGTACATAAACCATTGGTCCATAATCCGGATAATATAATTTTCCAAACACAAAGGTATGTAAATAGCCAACATTATTCGGTAAAATTTAATTCGAGAAATTATGAATTGCTATTTCCTGGAAATGGCGTCCTACTCCAGGCACTGCAGCCTTACATGCTTGTAGGTTACAGAAAAATTGTTTCCATTTTAGCAGTTTCCTGGGATTAAAGGTGGAATATAAACTCAATTTTTCTTATTCATTAGGTCAATATGTTCAAAACCATGTCAATTCTTCGACAAGATCTTAAAGTTAACGGATAACGATGAATAGGAATGGATGACCTCAAATCAGAAAAAGTATCTTTCTTTCAAAAGAGTTCATAATCGACTCTAATTTGTTACTTGTTGTTAAATCCTTGAAACAGTATAGTAGGGCTGGTAAATTGTTGAATCCAGTTACTTCAATAAACCGGGGCACATCAATTGGTTTTCTTAACTCCTTCGAATTCGATGTTTCTTCTGTTGTGGAAATTATTTTCGACTGCTAAATAACAAAATCATTTCACTTGTGAAAAGCTCTGATCACCTCATGATGTTAAAATTAACTCCATATCGGGCCGACTAGACAGCGCGAAGTTATGAACAGCTTTAAGAGCGATGATGATGAATATATGGTTGTTTTCGACATGAACAAAATCGGTGAGAACAGTATGGAACACAGAACAATGTTCCACAAAGCCTTAGTAGGTTCCTATGATTGAGGACACAACCTACCTAACATAAATAGGGTTGTCCAAGTTGTAAGATTACCTATCTTTATCAGATCAGTCCCATCTTTCTTGCCATTCAATTGGACTGACAAAATGGTGACTTAGAACTAGGTCACCCTCGGTTTAGGCCGATATATTTTGATGTTCTTGCTTCTATTCTCCTGCCATTTGGTCTCCGTTGGTTGGTTAATCGCACTTCCTAAATCCCATCAAGAATTTTTCCTGGCTTAGGAGTTGGTAAACTTACTGATGCTGTTCTTACTGATCTAAGTAATTACATCTGTGAAATTTTGTATCTTTTACTCAATTCAAATGTATTTTGCCTATCAAACGGCCTTACAATATCGGCACGAACTTAGTTTTGTTGTACCAACGAGTTATTCGGTGGAATTATAATTGTTGAGCAGCAAGTCCGTTAAAGCTTTTTATCCTATTGGTACCAGAATAGATTCAGGTTTAACCATATAGGATTTTTTTTAAGTCTTGAATTATTGAATCTCTTCTGAAGAACTTCCCTCTACCAAAATGCAAGAGTAATTTCCTCGTTCCTCACAAGGTCCAATTTGATTTTCTACTGTTTCGTATAAATTGGGCCTGACTTATTAATTTGTGCATTTCGAATAGTTTTTTCAGGTCTTAGCCGTGTCTGAAAACCTTAACAGCGGTTAGAAGTCTCAGCGCTGTCATACCTCACGATATCGGAACAGTTCGAATTATCGATTATGCTCTAGTCGTATCATATTTCATAGATGAGTTGAGCGCCGTGGCTCAAGTGGTAAGTGCATTGGGCTACGGAGCAAAACATTTGAGGTTCAAAGTGTTCCTTCAATGTCCAAATTTACTACGTTACATTCCACATATAGTAGCACTGCTTCAAATTGAATGCCGCTTGTTATTTACCGTAAAACATGACTAATTACCACCAAGAATAAGAGCGGTGAAAGTATGCAGCCTTGTTGGACCTCACTTCATCAGACACCTTTATTCCGTTCATCTTTGAAATCAATTTACGATTTCTATTATACATTATTCGAGGGTTATTCCAGCAGAATTTATTTCATATAAATAATATATATGTACAAAGTTAAAAACATAGTCATATTGAATTCTAAAACCAATCAAATACATACTTAGTAAATTACATTTTAACTATTTGTGCATGTAGAGTACATTGATTCCCCTACCAAGCTGATCAAAGAGACAAAAAATAAAGACTAAAATATTTTATTGAAAATGAAGCGAACAAAAAAATACATATCAATATTTGATATTTAATAGAACAAATATCTATTCAATGATGGTACTTAAGTTATTAAAAAAAATCAAATATTTTTCCACTATTTGTTTAGCTGACAAAAATTAAATTAAAATTAGACTGATTACTATTGAAGCGTTTCCACTTACATGAATTGTGAACAATTTTAAATAAATATGATAGATTTGAATAAATAGAATTAATCGATAAAATATTAATTGAAACACAATAATAAAAGCAGTTTTTGTGTGCAGTCTAACAGGAAACCTATTCATAATAACACTAAAGGTTTATTAAAGCAAAACTCATTCAAAAAACATTTGCACGTCGATACGTAACAAATCATGGTTACGACATTAAACTATTCCATTCGAAAAAAGAGGGAATTATGTGAAACGCGCATAACCATCAACTTTCGAATCTAGAAATTCAAAACAGGAACTCCTAACAACTCATTTTTTTATGGGTCGTCGCCTCACAGTTTGTAATCATGAACTCAGAAATTTCTTCGACTTTGCTGCAAAGTTGCGCATTCCATTGCTTTCCAAACTTAAGCTCCTGAAATACTCACAGAGTTACTCACAGAGTACTCTGGTGAACAAGCTCCTAAGTGCATGGAATTCTTATAATATTTTTAGCGGAATCTGGACATTAAATAATAAAGGAGAAGTAAAGCTAATATTGCCTTTAAAGATTTCACTTCTTATGAAACCTCAGATTTCAAAGCAAGTATCTAAAGTAAAAAAAAATGAATGTCGAAATGCATGGCTGATAAACTAGCCAGGAAAGACATTTCCCTTGGGATTCTGTTAAAATGGCAAGCCTTGGGTATACTTCTCGTATCATGCAAACATTTCTTTAAACTGGATGCTATAAGCAAGACTATCGACAGATGGAAAAATGACTTGACATGTTATATCTGGAAATAGATCTGGCTTAATCTGGATCATAAACGTGGCTGGTTATGTTAGAGCTATCACAGATCAGACATTGTCTGTGTTATAAAACAAAACCTCTTTTCTAATGGCATCTGAGACGACGTTGTTCCATGTAGATGCTCTTCCCATCAACAACTTCAGAGAACAAGCGTCCTTATCAATCTTCAACAATCTTCTTCAATTTGAAGTGTGGTAATGCCTTTGTTTGTTAAGGATGCGATGATAGAGTTTTGTCTCATCCTGGAGATCAATTGAGATGTGGTGATGGTTTTTTCCCATTTAAAATTTCGTCGTCGGGGTACGCACACAACCCTACCGACGAAGCTGAAGACTTTATCAAGGAGGAGTTTTATGATCTCCTGGATCTCCTCCTACGAAGCCTGTTCGGTGAATGATGCTAAAACCGTACTCGGGGACTTCAATGTCAAAATCGGTAAGGAAAACATTTTCGGCGGATTGGTCGGAAAGCATAGTCTCCACACCTGAACAACAGACAACGGCTTCCGGCTTCCGACTAAATGATTTTGCAGCAGCTCATAGTACGGTGATAAGTAGCACTAGGTTTCCAAGACTTTGAACCCAAAAAGAAACATCCAATATTCTGTATGTTCAAACTTTCAGAGGAACAAATGTCAGCCATCAAAATCTTATCTGCCGTACAATGTGAACGTCTAAAACCCTTTGCCAACAACCTGACTGACCCCTGTCAGTGTGATTTCCGATCACGAAAGTCCATCGATCAAATCTTCATATCTCGTCAGATCCTGGAGAAAATTCAAGAAGTCCAAATCGATACCCTTCATCTTTTCATTTATTTTAAGGCGGCATATGACAGCATCTATAGAGACGAGAGGAGCAATACATAGCCATGTCTAGATACGACATACCTACCAAACTCGCCAGATTGTGCAGAACGATGATGGAGAGTTCCCGCTGTTCCGTTAAGGTCGGTAACGATCTCACCGAGACCTTTGAGGTCAAAAAAGGTTTAAGACAAGGTGGCGCGCTTCCATGTAACATCATACACACCGGAGGCACAATCTTTCAAAAGTCTGTGCAACTACTAGCGTATGTCGCTGCTATTGACATTATTGGCAGAACACAGTAAGCTGTCACCGGTGCTGGATGAGGCAAATGAAGGCAAAACCAAGTATATATGTATATACTGTCAACAAGAAGGGACACACAACATCGACGGATTGGACAGAACGTCACAATGGACAGTTATAACTTTGAGGTAGTGATCATCCCAGACCTGCTTTATGGCGCTGAAGCTTGAAGTCTATCTAAAGTAGATGAAGATATCCTCAGATTGAAAGATTCTTCGTAAAATTTCCGGTCCCTCCTTGCTTTGGAGGAGGAGATTCAACGACGAACTATGAAAAGCTGTACAGCGACATCGACCTAGTTAGAAAAACTTCGCATTAGTTGTTTGGGATGGTTAGGACATGTAGAACGAATGGACAGCAGTGCCGCGGCCTGCAGAGTCTTCGAAGTAAACCCGGAAGGGCAATACAGTAGGGGAAGACCTCGCCTTAAGTGGCAACACCAGTAGAAGGGGACGTGAACCGACTTGGGGTGCACAACTGGAGGCAGTTAGGTAAAGATCGGACTAACTACAGAAGCTTGTTGATTGAGGCCCAGGTTCACCCGAACTTTAGCGCCACCGAAGTATGTAAGTATGCAGTTTCAAGGAACTGAACCTCTTTCAACAAGTTCATAAGCTACACATTTAACAGTCATAGTCAAATACAGAACGCCCTATATTTTTAAGAAAATTGCAGAAGTCTTGGAAATCCTTAAATCTTAAGGTTTGTTTTGATCTGATAGCAGCTTTGCTATGTTTTTTCTTGCGTACCATAATAGCAAACTTTAAGAAATTCCTCTCCACAATGATAATGAAAAAAATTTCAAAATCACGCCGCACACCATTCTAAAGCAAATACATAAATTGGTTTTCAAACAGCAAATATTTTCTTAATGGGACCACCTACAGACTTACATATACATGTACATCATATAAAGGACGAGAACTTTGTTTCTATCAATTAATAACTTTGTAAACGATTGTGCAGTATGAGGTCCTGCTGCTCTGAACATTTCCATTATTTACATCTTAATGAGAAAAGTTACACCAATTGCCATCCTAACCGCTACATACTGTTGACCTTGGCAACAACCAATGAGTTAAGTTGTCAGATAGAAATTGCTGTCTCATAATATGTCTGTTGCTATATGGTTGGAGGATGACAAGTATTCGTGGGACAAGACAAATTACTCAAACAATATACGCATATTCTTGCCATGTGTCTGTCAAATAAAATTTTGCAATTTCACTGAGAGTTAAGTTGCCTAATGAAATTAAAATATAATATGCTTAGTGCGTTCCAAGAAAATCCACATAAGCTTAAAACAAATTAATTAATTTAAAAGTTCAACTATTTATACCTTAGACTAGTACCTCGGGCGTACAACTTTTAAATTGTTACCCAAAACAATAGGAAAATAAATTTTCGGTTGAAATACACTCTCGTTCAATAGAGTAGGTTCAGGAGGTACCTTGTCGAAAAGTAAAGGATCATCTTTAGGGAATGCGTGTTTTATTGTTGTTTTCGAAAAATGGTTTAAATTTAAACTATAAAGAGGATCATCCAGAAATGGCCGTGAATAATTTTTGGTGGTTGTTCAAACTCATTAGAATAAGTTTCTTTATACAGTTTGCGTTTTGTAACAATCAGTGCAACTATTGTGAACTATTGTGAATATTGTCCAGAATGATGGCATACGCAAACAAAGGAACAACAGGCTTTTTGGCACTCTTTTACAGCAAAAAATATGTTTTCATTTTCAAACAAAGTATCGAACCAATTCTATTGAACGGGACTGTACATACATAAATGAAAAGCAGTTTTTTATTTATACTTTTACTGTACTATAGCCCTTGGGTTCTCATTGATCACAATTTTTAGTGGAACTTGTGTTAGCCCTAAAGGTTTTTGTAAAGCTTTTGGAATGACCTCGCGGATATGTTGGAATTTGTTGTTGAAGCAAAAGCAGCATTCTACTGGCAATCGTTCACAATTATTTCCCCAATGAATTGCTGCTTTGTATACACAGTTCAAAGAGAATTCTAATATGTAACGCTAAATCCCTAAGGAGTAAATTCCTTGTTTTTTGATTCTTTTTTTTTTTGTGTTTCATTCTGTATCCCTTTTGACATTAAAATCCTTCTGGCAGTTTTACTATAAATTGTTTTCCCTTTGTACTACTGTAGATACATTTCACAAAAAAAAAAAAAAATGAGAATGAATACTACCCACTAGCGAAGTGCATATACCTACTTACATATGTACATACATATGTAAGTACATTTTCCACAAAACGTGAGCCTTCTAATTTTAGACTTGATACGCCTTGATATGCCTTACCTATTTGTATTTTGATGACTGTGTATCTGTTGGATTAAAGAGCAAACATTCTGCCTTTGAACCAGGCGACAGCTGATGAATTCTTTAGATGGAAATATTGGTGGCATCTATTGGTTTGAAGCCGTAAGGATACAGTAAGGGTAATGAGTTGAATAGACAGTCCATCAAAAGGACTTCTTTCTCTCAGGACGGATTTGTACCAATGAACTTAACATTTAACTGAGCACATTGAAGATCCAAAAACTTTATTTTTTCTAAAAAAGTACGCAACGTCCTAGGAGTGGATTTATAAAATAGGGAATCTGGTAACCATGGATAGACTGACATATGGTCGTAAATCTTAGGACTACGCTTCGAAATAATTATTCTAATTCAAATAAACTCATAGTGCGCAGAGAATGAACTCCGACTACCGACTATAAAGGAGACATCTTATATCGGAAGAAAGACGCTGAGAGATCGCCCCAAGGTGCAAGCAGATAAAGGTTAATTCCGCTCCTTTTTGATTGGAGATTGAAACCTCTTAGAGGGAAAGTAGTAAACTATTCAATGTACCGAACCTAGTGAAAGTCATGGCTAAACAATCGAGGGTCAATTCCTAGACGACACTAAAAAAAAATTGTTTGCGAGCCTCTGGCAAACGTGCGAGAGTATTATTGTTACGAAAAGTGTTTTCAAACAAGACTATAACATGCAGATCACCAATGGTTCTGGGTACCTTACGGACCTGTCGTGTATTATTGTATTTGTTTTTTTGTTTTACCATTTTACCACTCATCATTCTGGGATCACTAGATTAGACCCTAGAATGATGAGTGGTATTATAAACTATGACTATCAACTTATTTTGATATCAGCAAGAATGCAAATGACTAACCTAAGTAACCTAACCCGTAAGGTTTCCAGCTTAAAGAATCTAACCTTAGATTACCAGAAATCTGTGGGGGTTATCGGTCCATCGTATTTGTGTCAGCGATGCATTTATGTGGTTCATAATTCTTTAAAATATATATTTTAATCGTGTTGTGTCTACCAACCATACTTATGTAAGTAACTTCCCTGATGAAGATGAAAATGACTGCATCGGATGAAATCCGTAAGCCTGTTTGAAAAATTAGATCTTTAAGCAATCACTTTCCTCTTCTAGGGTTTGCAGATGATATCCTTAGCGACTCTCACTTAGTTAAGGTGGTACTTCGATTTGCAGTAACCAGTTACAAGCCTTTTTACATGTGTCATTCCGCATTTTGAGGAAGGGGTGACCAGCTCCCTTAGTCCGTCTGAGTTCTTGGGTATTATTTCATCGGGATAGGTACATATTACTTTCCCACCTATTATGGTTATATCGGGTGGTCCATCTATTGGTTACTTTTTGAATTAAATGTTATTTTGACACTGACAGCTCTTATAAGCTGAAAAAATTGACAGAAACACAGTATGTAGTATATTTCGCGGTACGAAATGGATCGATTTACGCTTGAACAACGTTGGGAAATATAGCAGAGTTTCTTCCAAAGTGGATGCTGTGTTGCCGAAACAGTGCAAATTTTGAAAAGAAATTTCGGTCGAAATAATGCACTAACTGCAGCTGGTGTACGCAAATTTATGATGAAAGTTCGTGAGACTTGAGGTTCCACAAAAGGGTTCAACTCCATTACGTGATTTTGAACTAATAAAGTGGAATCCCAGTGATGATTTGAGCGATGCTTGGCTGTCTATGGATGGTGGCACCTTTAATTTCTAAGTTAAAGTTGATTTTGAATCAAGCAATGGTCTGTTAGGAATCTATGAATCTAGGCTTGGAACCTAAATCTTAAATCTCCTGCCGAAACAATGCGATTAAAGTTTTGAACATTTTTAGTTGCTAGAGGTCGGGTAGCAAGTCCATAAGATCCACATAATCATGGATTACACCGTCTTCTACAGGAGGGTGAAGCCAGCTATTTAAAAGCATAATATCCTGTGAAAAAGAATGAAATGCAACGTGGTATAAGACGTTACAAACGTCAGTATATCGACTCATTTGACTCAAGTGCTGAACAAGTAGAAAGTAGGTGTAACAGTAAGACTGTCCATAACATCACCAAAGAGCTCATTAGTCTCCGATATATCTACTGTTTATCGACTTCGAAAATGGTTTCGACAGTTTGAATCCAAATAATATCTACTCGGGCTTGTACAAGAGCAACATCACAGTAATACTCATAGCCATTATCAAGGCTACATGCAAGGGTAGTAAATGTTATGTCTTACCTAATAGTAGGGTGTCGGAGGATTTTAAAGTCCAAAGTTGAGTAAAGTAGCTCTCTTATTATTAGAGGTTAACAAAGATGTACTATTCCAGTACGGTCTATGATATCTTACCTTGAGGTTTTCACCTGCACTGCACTGAACTGGATGTATGCAGAAGAATCAGAAAGGCAAATGCTACACTTGGAATGTTATCCAAAGTCTGGAGGTGCAATATTCTCAGCACAATAACCAAGCTGCGACTTCTATGCTCCAATCTACAGTAAACACTATGTACTACGAGTATATGGGTGCAGTACTTGGGATATAGAAGGGAAGTCCAAATCGATACTCTCCATCGTCATGTATATACAGAGTCATGTCGAGTTTTGGCATCCCTGCCAAACTCGTTCGATTGTGCAGGATGACGATGGAGAACATTCGCTGCTAAATCAAGGTCGGTAATGATCTCACCGAGACCTTTGATGTCAAAAAAGCATTTAGACAAAGAGAAGACGGGTTGTCATGTGATGGACACGAGTCCTCTGGTAGAGGAATACCTCGCCTTAGGTGGTGCGCGCAAGTATAAGGGGACCACAACCGAGTAGTTAGCTAAGGACCGGGATAAGAGGCTTGTTATTGGAGGCCCAGGTTCACCCCGAACTGTAGCACCACCTAAAAGGAAGAGGGAAAACCAATTGTTGTCTCATCGAAGTTAAACTTTCTTTTTCTCAAAAATCTACAAGGACTGCCTTGATAGACAAGGATCGATAGACTTTCTCTAGCACACCAGTCAGAAACTTTAAGTAGAGGAGCTTGCATGGATCGACACACATTATCTTCATGTTTATCCGTGATTATGATCACTAGATCATCTGCATACATACCTATATGCAGCTAAAGCCTGAGCTATTTAGTCTTACTAGTAGGTCTTCCATGGCAAGTGACCATAGAATTGGCAAGAAAATGCTTTCTGCTGCAGAGACCGTCACAGAAACTGCTGCTGATATGAATGTGATTCTGCGTCTATCGTCCTGGTTGTTGTTATATCACTGTAACCCATGGTGACCCAAACATACTTTTGAGTTGAAAGGATAACAATTCCAAAAATAGAATTACATTCGAATACAGACTGATAAATGTTGTGATCGAAAATCAATGAATCAAAAATATAGCAAAATGTCCTTAATGTACCTTTCATGCTGTGTTCTTTTGTTAAAGTTTTCTTTGGCAAATCACGCATTACATCTCCTCCTCAAGCTTAGGTGCTCGTGCCAGGAAGAAACCTTACCATTGATATTAATATCTGCTGCGTATTAAGCAATTTAGATTGCCCAAGTAATTATACTCCATATGGTGCACTTAACTCATTGAAAAGCACAATCTAATTCATCAGACAAAAGCCCAATTTCACCTTTGTATTCCATACATCTATTGAACTATGGCTCTGTCATATACGCACTTTTCGTACGGTCGCGTCGCACATAATTTCGCAGAGATAATGTAACTTACATGCGTAATATAGCACAAGACCCACGTACCTCTACATACATGCTTATCATCATGAAAATTATTTACATTGAATAACGCCCCTAGAAATGGTTTCCTTTTTTCATAGTCGTCCTGTGTATGGCTCGCAATATACCCCCGCTTTATTCTCATTAAGCGATTTGTGTGCTACAGGTAATCGCGAAAGCAAGGCAAAATTAATGTTGACTTTGCCTTTTATTATCCCGATTTCGTTGGAATGTATTTACTCGTTGTATTTAATCTTCATGGTATACAGAAGATAGAGCTTGTGCAGAGGGAGCAGAACATCCTTTGAATCATTTTGCAAAGGTAATTAGGTCAAGGTGAAATGTTGAACAGAAATTTTGATCTATGTACGAAATTTTTGAGAAGAGTCAAAGCCGACTAGGATAACATAAATCGTTAGAATTACACGTTGCCATTTGCAAGGGAATTCTTAGAATTGGAATTTCAAAATACCAACGTTCATTTAAATCGTATACGTATATCTATGTGAGTAGACTGATGTTAGATGCAAAGTAAATTGCTTACATTCCAGGTACTTTCATAGTGGTATGAGATTCTCTTGCATTAGATAGAGTTGATATTAGGAATAGTTAAAATTTTAGTTGTTATTATATTGTTCATAGTTATGACTTTACTATGTGAAGTGACGAGTAGTAATGAACAGTCGTACATACTACATACTGCGTAAGGAGTGGCATGGGACAATTGATTTTACAACACAAATCGCCTTGTTATAGGTGGCATCATGTTTGACCATTAAGTCTGCCATAAAATTAACCCAGGTTGTTGACCAGGGTATCAACTGACTGGCAAGCGATTATTTTAGAAGTAGTCTCCTATAAATCCGAAACAGACGTGGAGCAGACATAGGGTTGGTACTTGATCACGATATGATATGTCCAATTACGAGCTGCTGCTGTTCGAAAAACAAACGAAACAATGTTGCCGAGGTTCAACACCAACTGACTTAGTCATCCCTTAGTGTGCCAAGAACTAAAGGACCATCTCTCACGTGATGCGGAAACAATCAGCAGCTCACTGCCCGCCACCATACAAGAGCATTGGTGTTGTGGTTATGTCACAGGTAAGACATAAGGAGTGGCTTTCCGAGGTTACCTGGAGAACGATCAACGAAACCAAGCAAGAGTCCCTATATCGCATGAAGATGATAGTGTCGGATGAGGATCAACTCAAATGAGGAGCATTTTGCTATGCTACTACAAATATGCACCCAAGTCAAACTGAGCTGTCCGAAGCAAGAAATACCCGAATTCGCACTACATCCCTCCAGTAAGTATGAGATTAAAGCACTAAAAATCTACAAAGCTGTAGGACTTGACGACATATCCGCGAAGCTATTTCGAGCAGCGCCAACTGCATCAGCCAATCTACTGCAACCCACTTATTGGATGACTTTCCGGATGACTGGGAAAAGGGAATGATCGTCAAGCTCCAAAAAAAGGCAACCTAATGCAGTGCGAAAACTGGCGAGGTATCTGCGTGCTTGTTATCCTTGAGCGGATCAAAGAACACGTCGAAGATACACTAGACGCCAAACAACTGCTTGTTTGGATCTTCCTATGTTGACCATATCAACACCCTTCGGATCATCATCGAGCAGTGCGTTATTATTTACCACTTCACCTGCTATTCATCGATTTTGAAAAGGCGTTTGATAGTGTCAATCGGGAATTTATTTGGAGTGCCTTACGCAGGAGAGATATTCCAGATAAACTAAGAGCAATAATCAAGGCTACATGTCACGTTTTGCATACAGGAAATTAGCGTAGCCTGTCTGAGGTTGAGTTGACTTCGAAGTTCAAAGTGGAGTCAAGGCTGTATCCTTTCACCAATATTGTTTTTATTGTTGACCAATATTGCTTGCGATGTGCTAAATGCTGCATTGTCAACGGGAAACAGAGGAATTCGATGGACTCTTACATCCAAACTTAAACACCTCGACTACGCTGGCGATGTATGCCTACTTTCTCACAGAATAATGGACCTTCTTCAAATGGTAGCGAAATTTGAGAGGTAAGCAGATGTCGTTGAGCTGAAAGTTAATTCGACAAATACAAAAAATGATCTGGGATCGAACTCATCAGCTCATATATGCTTGGTGGACAAACGGTTTGCAGAGTAGATAGTTTCCATTACCTTGAGAATGTTGTGTCAACCGATGGTGGAACCAAACTGGATATAGCCAGCCAAATCGGCAAAGTCGATAAAGTCCGCGTTTGGAATTCTAACCAAAATTTGGCATGGTACTTGGAGAGTAACCCCTACTATCAAAAAAAAGCTGGAAACGTTCGTTAATAGATGCCTACACAGTATCTTATGGATTTCTGGCCAACGAACATCTTTATCGCCATGAACCAATAGGATTGGAAACACTTTCGGAAAAGGAACCTTCCTTAGAAGGAACCTACGTGTGCATCAAAACCACTAACTAGAATTGAAGCCAACAGTAGTCAATTTGAAACACGATTCAAAAACTTAACATTTTTGTCTGTGGTCTTCCAAGAAGCATTGCTTATGTTTGTTTGCAAAGACTGATCGAATAATAAACTTTCATTTGTATGTGATCAGATTTCTTCAGCAGAGGTAAAGCTATACAGTTGTTGTAATGAAATTCGATAAAAGGTTGAAGCCTTTATTCGGTAGGTTTATTTAAGTATCAACATGGGAATATATTGCACTATGCCACGGACACTATGTATGCCTGGTAGGTCCAAAATTAGAACAATGCAGTTCGTTACAGACCTAGTTTTTGAAGTCACAATAGAACCGGTTAAAAAATCCATCAAAGTCGCAGTAAACATAATTGTTTTCTGGAATCAGGCTACAGACCAGACTATAAACCAGTAAAGAAGAAATCCGATAGAGATTACCAAACACCTCAAGACGGGAAGTACATACAAAATATTCCTAGTAATCCAGCAGCTTTTAGTTAAAACAAGAGCGCCAAGAAAATGATTGCATTAAGTCAACGCGGTCAAAACTTTTCCAAAGTACTTCAAAAGCTCACACCTTACTGCAGTAATTCTACCTCAATCCCGGTGCCGAAGTAAGTTACCTAAATTCATGAAAATATAATATCCACATAAAATGTTGAAAACCTTAAACCACTTCCACCTGCCCTAGTTATAAAGTAGCTCTGTCCAAATAAACAATACCCCAACCCAATACCCCAGTCATAACTATTCCATTTTTGTTGGTTCGGTCTGCATTATCCAAGCCATCTACCCCCTCGCATGAAAAATATACTGCACCGATGATATCGGTCCCCAAAGTGCTACACGATGACTTCAGTGACTTTGGCAAACGCTGCCCCTAGGGGCCGCAGTACAAAAAACTCATATTGTTAAGTAGTGTTACCTTGGCCCTTCTCAGAGCTCGGAAGTAAAATACATTTTTTGGATTAAAAACAAAAAAAAAAAAATGCATTCAAACCTGGAGCAGTACCAAGTTCACTGATTCATCGGGACTGTTTTATCTTTTTGTTTCGTTATTTTAATTTTCTCTTTCTTTTCGATTCTTTTTCTTGTTTATTCTTCATCCCTTTGGTGCATGTACAACATCCATTAAGTTATCTTGACAATAATTGCAGAAAGTGCAACAGAAATTCAAGTGAATGCACATTGATCTAAATCAAGATGCAATGATGGTACTGCTGGTGGTGGCGATAGTGGTGGTGGTGGTGTTGGTGCACACTTTAACGCCAAACCAAGTGAGAAGCTATATAGAGTAAAGTTTACGTTAGAGATTGCTGAACTTAGTTTGGAGTTTTATCTAACCCTCTTGTCTCTTTTGAAAAAAAAAAAAATGCAAAAATGAGACCAAAATCACTTCAAGTGCACAGAACGGACACGAAGGATGAGGTGAACTTTTTTTTTTCTCAATAATAACCGAGTGCAGTGTAGGGAAACCCAAGCAAACAGCAACAACAACAAAAACAGGAGCAACACTGCGAAGGGATGGATGAAGCTATTAATGGGGTCATCTGTCTTGGAGCTTATACTGTGCATTTTAAAATAAGACTACGTAGGTGGGTATGCATTGGCAGTAACTCTTTTCGACTAGGTTACCAGTAAACCACAATATTGATGATGGTCCTTATGTGGATGGAAATCCACTCGACGAGGATATTGGCCAAAACGAGCGTTTAATACACCAGAGCACATATGTGTATCATTGGAATTCCTATTTTATTATGATGTATGAGGGACATTAAGACCGTAAAGTAGCGAACGACAGATAGTGGTTTCCATTGCTGTCTGGCTGTGCATTTCGGTAGCTATGTCACTAGTGGCTTCGCATGTGTGTCAGAAGTGAGGGGGATTTTTTTTTCTTTTCAACGAACTTGGTGGATATTTTCAAGAAGTTAGTGTTGCTATATGAAGTGACTTATGATGTTCGAAATTTTTGGTGAAGATTAAGAAAAGTGGTTCTACTTTCATGATCGAAGGATGAAATACATCAGCAATGTTTGTTGGAAATAGCCCTTAGTTCTTAGATGACACCTTAATCTTCTGCAAGGATAGCAGCTATATAAATATTCACGGTTTCAGGTAGCAATAGTAATTATAATTAAAGAGATTCTTTGGCTGGGTAAATGTACCAAATCATCACAAAAGTCTGAGAGAACGAAAGCATGTTCAATGGAAGGCAATCCAATGTCTTGCTGCATACCCTACTCAATAATGTACAGAGCAGAATGCAGAACGGAACGGATACAATGCATTAACATGCAAAAATGCAGTATGATACAATAGACATAAATCTCGGAAAAATAGGAACAAATTTTAAGTCCAGACTCAACATCTCTTCATCACCATTAAAGTTGGAATTTATATTATTCATCGCCGAAGCTCAACAGGACGATTCAGGACCGCAGCAAATCTGATTCATCTTTATTGCATATCGCTGAAGAAGAGGTTATGCAATGTAAAGTTTAAAAACAATGAGCACTCCAACTCCCTGTGGTAGGAACTGGAACAAATAATGCTCAGAGTAGGTATGCACACGGAAGGCACTATCTTTTCGAAGTCCACCTATGCTACGATACGTGTAGGATACGCTAATGCTATCCACATCATTCGTCGCTCTCAGCGTTCTATTGGTAGAAGTAAATGTCTCTAGATGTACCACTTAAGGCAGAATAATCTCCTCTCTACTATAGGTTATTGTTTCAAATGAAATACTCCTACTACTCAGATGCAGTGGTGTCAAAACCAACGCATATGGGGATGATGTTATACTGACGGGTATAGGTAAATACCTCCAGATCCTTAGCGAGCAATTGAAAGGGGTACTAAAGACCTCAGACTCCCGAACTAAAAAAGGTGGATTAGTTGGCATTCCTCAGAAAACCGAAATGGTATTACCAACAAAATTTCAGACTTTATATTACCTTCTATTGGGGCACTTAAGAATCTATGTTTGCTATTCTTGCTTCGTGTTTGATAAAACGCTGAATTGGAGGTTAATCACAAATGAGAGAATCAAAAAGTAAGCATTGCTTTCTATGCATATAGTAGAATATTTGGGAAAACATGGCCACGTATCTGGTTTGGCTAGCACGAACATACAGAAAGAACTACACCTAAAGTTGGAGACTATTCTCAACCTGATTCCGCTGGATGTATATATATAGTAATTATATAAGCTTCGGCAAAAATAACCTGCAGATCAAATACGATGAGTTATTCTACGATCCTAAAGAAATTTCTAGGTGTACCTAGATTTCATAGGATCTTTCACAACCACATATCAAGCAGAAAAGAATAGAAAAGTGGTTGGCTTATCCCTGTAAATGGTACGAGATAATATGAAGACTAAATCGTCTCAGAAATAAAGCTGACTATTTAGTTTTAAGCAATTTTTCTAAAAAAAACTAAATCTGAATGATATATCATTTGTGTGACGATTGGCACCAGAAAGAAAATTAAGGTAAGGGTCTTCCTTCTCTAAAGTATGGTTTTTAAGGACATACAAAGAGATTTGAAGTTTGGAGAACTTAAACTTTCTGAAGATTACAACGCAGGTATTCAAAATTTGAAATAGAAAATAGACAGAATCTTTGGGAACTTGGGAAGAATAGATCGATTGAGAGGCGATTTAGGCGTAAAAAAGATGTAAAGTAAGAGTTAGGTAAGTAAGGGACTGCACACCTCATCGTGGTGTAAGGACCAAGTAGAGGTCGAAGATTCTTGGGATTCATTCCCTAGATGAGTTTCGAACTCAAAATGCAGTGAAAATGCAATCCATTCTTTCTCATCCTTAATTTTCCCTCTCCCTTCCGGTGGGCTAGATCATGGTATAATACAACCCGTGCCGAGGATCCAAAACAAACTTTTAAAATAATAGACAATTAATAAGGTTCTCCTGTTACACCGGGGAGAAGTACTGGGCTCAAGCTGTCTACCGGTAAAACTCTTGAAGAGCTGGTTAGTAGGAAAATTGTGGCTTTACATGATCCAAGTACTTTCAATAGCCGCGTGGAGCCCCAAAGTACTAGAACTCCATCCAAGTTCCACTAGGGAATGTTCGGGATCAAGGCGTGTCCTTGCTCACATACAAAGGGTCTATATACATATATGTGGACTTATTGTTATCAATAAGAAATCTTTCGCTCTTTTGATGAAGACTGAAGGTTTTGTTTACTACGGTTTTGGCCCTATTACCATTCCACTATGGTGGAGGTTTCCCTGCATAATTGTAGCCCCAATGCTGCACTTAGTGTAGATTAACCTCCACCACATCTGCCGGCCTTCTTGTCCGTCTCTCAGGATAGCACACGGACGATATCGTCTTGGTGCAAGAACCTTGGGCTATAAACAACTTGGTATACAGATTCAAGACTCCGAAATACTACGCTTTGCATGCGCGCGGCGAAGGTAAAAGTAACCTAAAAGTAATCTTACTCCTTAATTACAGCGATCGAGATACAACTGCGACAAAAATAGAAGTAAGTACCTGATGGCATGATGACATGGACTCTCTTTTTGAGGAAAACACTGAAAGATTGATTATGCGCTGCGACGCTAACCCTCACTATAATATTTGGGTAACCTCTGATATCAATAAAATACGTGAGCTACTTCATTTTAAGTAGAAACCTCATTCTGTGCAAGATAGGTAACGAGCCTGCTTTCGTCACCAGAAATACGAAAGAAGTGCTGGACATCACCCTTGCCTCCAATTGAATTGGAAGATATCCAGCGAACACCTTTTTTCTTAAATCACAGATATCTCAAATTTTCTTTGTATATATAGGCAGATTCTATTAGCCCTCCAGTTTTCAGAAATTATCTTAAAACTGATTGGCTTAATTGTTGGGCAACTTTAAATAATTTAGTTATACCTCCAATCACCTTAACCCACTTCAACCTCTAAGAACTTGGTGGCTTAGTTTAGGATATAACCTAAGCCTCCAATAAAGCGATGGCCTTCGCTTGTCCTTTGATTCAACCCCGACGCAAGAAAAAGAATACAGTCATGTCTCCAAATACTTCCAATGTGCAGGTCATTAAAATTATACTTCAACGAATTACTATATTAACTATATCAACAAGGTAGGCATGGTACGTGGCCATACTAGTGACCGAAGTATTATGATAGATTCTATCCATTTCAAAAACAACATCGCATCAAAACTAAACTATCCCAGTCCTATTGTATAAAGCATGAACTCTATCGAACTTGGATGAAGAGATCCTTTTTTTTGTGAAAGACATTTGATTCTGTTTGTACTAATTGGATATGAACTTCACAAGCTCTACAATGACATCAATCGAATTGTACCGCTACGAACATTGTTGAACAAGACAATAATCTCAATGTGAAATCAATGAACATGGCTCAATTAACCAATCTTCAAGTCCCAGAGTATACAATAAAAAGAATTAATTCAGTCGTCTGCAAGCGACATACATTTGCAGATTAGTTCCATTTGTGCACAAAACTATAATGCTTAAGCTTGGGGCCTCAGATTCCATCCCTTTTGACCTAAAATAATGGAATCTACATATCAATTGGTTTCGAGCAAACATAATTGAAGGCTCTATGAGGAACAATGAATAGGATTGAGTCGTTGTACTAGATTCTGGCGAAGCGAACAAGCTGGCTCAGAATCGTCCAGGCTGTAACCTCCCTGACCATGAAGATGGCCTTTATTAAATCGATAAAGTTCAACATAGATACTGCAGCCATCAGAATGGCGAACAATAAGTGGAACAGCCTCATATAATAACATAATTCTCATCTAAATAAATGTGGCCAAACCTAGATTGTAAGAAAATAAGGAGACTTAACTCCGATATACTAAAACAAAATTTAAGAAACATAGTTGGAGTCCTCACAAGCCATTGTGCGCTAAACTGGCAACGTTTTTTTAGAAGCTATAGAGATGAGGAAGAATACAAAGCTTCTGCGTTCTATTCTATCAGCCTTAAGAAGGACAATTCTTGACGGATACTTCTTCGAAGATCTTAGTGATCTAAAAAGACACGACATAGAAGATCAAAAATTTTGTCTATGCGTTAAATTGGTTTCATGCCTAAACGGCAAATCATCTTACACCAAAACTGGTTACAATGCCTTCTATACTATATATTCCGGTGTGCTGGTAATAGGATTCTTTCCTTTGCTATATCGCAATGGACATTCCTTTTAAACTAAGTGAATTTATGCATGAGCGAGGATAGTCAACCAGCCTAAATCAACTCGACAATACTATGCAAAGGACAAATGCCACCAAGATTCCTTATTTTTTTTTTATAAAATTGCTTTTGATACACTAGTACTGAACACCACTTTTGAAACGTGAAACTATATTAGATGAAAGACTGAAAAGTTACTTCCCCTTCAGATTCTGCTTCACAAAATGTAACTCATTTGCTTACAATGCTTTGATGTACGATTTCGAGAGAACGCTTTGATGTACAGACGGAATGTATTCGAGGCCATAAAACAACTACTATTACCAAGGTTGTTTCAGGAAGGAGGTTAGTTTATTTAAAGTACTTAAAACAAAAATACATACTGTAAAGGAATCCCCCTTGAATGAAATTCATTTTCCCACTTCACTCAAGTATAAAGCTACCGATTTTTAAAAGTGTCCTGTTGGCTTCATAAAAATAAACTTCAATCAGAGCGAAACTTCCAGTCATAAGTTTAAAACTCCGCATTGATTAAAACTTAAAGTAATATGAAATCCCCCTATAAATCACGCGAATACCACATTCCACCCCTACCAGGGTGACCACACAAGCACTCCAAGGGACAAAAAAATCCTGCCAAAACAATAAAGGAATTAAATTAACATTCTAAACATACCGACAACATTGAACGCAGTGAGAATAAACAGCAATGACGTGAATCCATTTGAAACACACGCACCCGCCAATAGTTTCACTGGCATCCAGCAGATATTATCCAAGGTATCCAGGCAGTGTCAACATATTTTGGTATTTTTCAGATTTTTGAAATATTTGTTTCGCACTAAATTGCACTTTAGTGGATTCGAAGCACATTCACTTGGCATAGTTAAGAGCCGACAAAAGGGTAAACAATCATGGTAAGGAATTTTTTTTTGTTGTACCTCTAACCCAACAAAATCCTTTACGCGACTATTTTTTTTTTTTTTTTTTTGAAATTCCTGTGAACTTTTCTCTGTTATGAGAGGAGGACAAACCATACAAACATTACAACCGAGCTATTGAAGAAGAACTGTTGCGAAAATTCAAAATTTCGACTGATGAATCCTTTCTACAAGCTTTTGCCGGAAGGTATTCCGAAAGCTTGAGCTTTTAAAGTTGACTACTTGTACAGGGGGATGAAACTGTTCCTAGTTCCCCATGGTGAAGGAGGAAAGCAGTTCAGTACAGGGGTAGAAATGTGAAAGTTGCTGTTAAGGAAATGTATGGAATCATTACTTGGTCATGGTATGGTCCTTTTAAGGATTTTGTTTGAAAGGCAAACCGAAGAAAGCTGGTGGTTAGGGATTTAAAGGGCAGCGGGTGGTTTTCTTTGAAATTGAATGAAAATAAAGAAAACGTCGGAGAAGAAAGGATGCTGACTGCGTTACCATGGAGTCTGGTGGAGATATTTCAATACAAAAATGCAGCATAGTTGCATGCCAGTACATTCCGTATAAAGTTATGTTTTTATGCACGCGGTAATGTTATGTTATGTTGAGAATACGCCGAGTCGAATTTACTTGTCTAAATATATAAACGCAGATGTGACCGAACATTTTACGAAGAGTCTTTCTTTCGAAGCGACCGAGGATATATTCATCCGTTTCAGATAGAAAGTAAGCTTCAACGCCATAAACTAGGACTGGGATGATCAAGGTCTTATATAGAGTTTCTTTAGTTGTTCGGGATGGAGCTCTACTACTAAATTGCCTTCTCAGCCCAAAGAAACAGTCATTGGCAAGGGTTATACTTCGTTTTATTTCTGCTGAGGTGTTATTGTCAGAGTTTTTAGCAGAGCCGAGGTAGACAAAGTCCCTTACTACCTCAAAGTTATAGCTGTCGATTGTGACATTCTGTATAATTCATCGATGTTGAGTGCATATATGTACTTGATTTAGCCGTCGTGTATCTCTAAACCAATTTTGGCAACCTCCTGTAATTGGTGCAATTGAGGGGATCTCCTTTCTTGCCTATCGGGCAAACAGTGTTGAGATTCCATTCATCAGGCATACACTCATCTGCCTAAATTTTAGAAATGAGTTGGTGTATGCTCTCTACCTGGATATTGCTATCCTCACTTCGTTTTGGTCAGGTGGATGAAAGTTTTAACTATCATCGCCTATGTTGAATGGTTTATTTTGCCTGACAGCGGGATGTTGGTCTTCGTCGTCGTTATACAGTCTGCAGAAGAAGTTTTTCCAAATTTTCAACACCGACTGTGACTCTACTACTAGGTTTCCTGCTTCATCTCTACAGGTTTCTGTACGGGTCTTGTTAGCTTGGCACGATCTTTTTACGATCGCTCTTCTATCGCCCTTCGCATGCTCTTTTATCTTCTTTTGGAGAAGCCGATGTTTTTCCCGTCTCTTTTGCTCGTAGAGCTCGCGAGCCACTCTCGTCCTTTTTGCAGCGCCGCTATGTATGCCTCTTGTTTAGCTGCATTTGTTTGCCGGCATTCTTCGTCAAACCAGTGGTTTCTTGGTGGTGGTCACATGAAACCCAGAACATCAGTTGCGGTGTTTCTGATGTCATGTTGGCAGCATTGCCATTGGTCTTCGGCATTTGATGCTGGGGGCGAGATTTCAGGATACGCGTTCAGCAAAGGTTCTGGCGGTTTCTTGCAATTACAGCTTTTCAACGTTATAACTTTTCACAGTAGTTTTTCCTTGTTGTGTCGTTAGAGATATCTGCATTCTCCTCTCATATTCCTCTTCTTCTTTGCAAAAGATACATTGTGAGAGTAGCATTCTTCATTATTAGTCTATTATGCAACACAAGTATCTTAAAATATTGTTTCCAATTAAACCGTCAAATTCACCATTAAAACTCTTTTTTTTTCTAAAAAATCGCAAAAATAATTTTCTAACTGAAATTCCTTAAATATTAGAAATTTACAAATTTTATTGATAGTAAATTCTTTTCCCATGGTTTTTGCTAATACCTGTACCTACATAAATTTTCCATTTAGGGTGGTAAATATTCTCATTAATGTAAATGCATTCTGCTCCAGTATCTATAATAAAATTATATACGCTATTCTCTATTCTTATACATATGTATAGGTAGAGGGTAGTTTTTTGAACCGTTTGCTTAAAATTTGCAAACGTTTCAGTTTTGTCTTTAAAATATTCCCCTATTGTAGGAAAACTGCTAAAAACGATCGTTTTCGAAAGACTGGACCAGTACACCGAAGTAGGCAATAGTCACTCATGCATTACAAGTACTATCTGAATGTATGAACAACAACAAGCAGTACCACGCTATCGTGACCCTCGAACGAAACAATTTCAACTTGTCCATTTGGAACCATTATAAGAGCGTTACGAAATAGGTACCAAACTACTATAGCGAGTACCAAACGACGTACTCCGAATAATAAAAGACTAAGTACAGAAGAGCCAAAGGGCAAAAGAAAAACAAGATAAAAAAAGGCGTTCCACAAGGGTCAGTCCTAGACCGAATCTTGTGGAATATAATATACGATGAAGTACTTCGACCAGGTAGTCATAATATTCGTTGCCAAAACCAGAAAGGAAGTGATGCAACACTGAACCTTAAAAAACGTATGACGTAAGATATACATAGATTCACTCATGGGTTCTGGAGCTGGCACACCATAAAAAAGAAGCTGAATTGCTCGAAAATGCATCAAAGCATCGCTCAGAGTATGCTGCACATACAGAAAGGTGCCGGAGGATACAGTCAGTGAAATACTATCGCGCTAAAGGGCAAAATATTGGCATAAGTATAGACGATACAAAAAAGAAAATACAAATTTTTGGCGTGACAGGTCCATGGGACCCAAGACCTAGCTTCTTACAACCATTCGTGTTGTGCTTGTTATATTCTTTACACGAATGGAAGGGGCCTACTATTCAATGCCGTATTCACCGAAGGGCAATTTTTTTTGGGAGGCTTTTCTATGTCAGTTTTACTCTCGGATGTTTGTCAGGATGGGGCCCTGAAAAAAGTTTTAGGTGTTGTCTGGGGATCGAACCTCGAACCCCTCGCTCCATAGTCCAACGCACTAATCACTTGAGTCACGCCGCCCACACAAAAAAACACATAGACGATGGTCATTCGATAATATGTATACAATCGCGGATTCTGCCAGCACTGTTCAAACGAACACCAAAACGCACAACACGTGTTACTGAAACACAGGAAATATAAAGCAACTAGAACAACCTTGGGTAGGTACGCAGTGCCGTCATCCTCTAAGGACTAATATTGAAATTGCTGGAATCGTTGCCAGAATTATGCAAGATCTACTGACTGGCAGTACCATACAGTGCTCTTGGGGGCTATTTCAGCCACGTAAACATGCCGGAATATGAATTTGGGCATAAAAGTACCCATAAAGACGTACTACACACTTTTGAAGTAGATCCTCTGATCTATTCCAAACATGCTTTGGATTGCTGTAAGAACCTTGAAGTTAGTGTAAAAAAAGTTAGGAGCTTCTTGCCAATAAAAAAGGGTCCAGAAGGCTGTTTCATAGCTCACGTATGACACAAATCAATGGATAGCATTATTTCTACTTATGAACTCCAAAAAATTAAATATAAACCAACACAGTATATTGTGAATTAAGAAGAAAAATCGACGGAATTTGGCATCTACTTAGCTTAATACATATACATATACCACCTGCTTTGTTTTCTCATCGTATATTGTGTGCACTCTTAACACGAGGACAACAGTACGATGAACAATTTCCATTTTCTTATTCGTTACATGTCTCTTAAGAATTCAAGTGAAGGGTATTGATGTTAGGATAATGTAAAGCACCTTAACCACTTCAAGGAAATGTTTTCCAAGAGTTGTATCTCTCTGTCAAATATGGATATTCGTGTACAAATGACGCACATTTCTTCTGTTGCAGTATGTTATTACATGTAGCCGCGACATAGTTATGTTATGTCAGAGATGACTTATGGATTTCTGTACCTTTCCTTAACCAGACAAATGTTCTTTTCATATAGATGGTGGAAAACATAGTTCTTGCAGTTACGACTTCGTACGCGTTTCAAGCTTTTCCTAACCCCTTCCCAGAAGCAGAGTTTTCAACATTATCAACGATTAAAATCTACCTAAACTACCGATGTTTTTGAGGTTGTCAACTACATCAGAGCTGAATGAAGAACACCACGGATTAGAACCAAAAATAAACGTGGCGATAGTTTGCAGCCTTGTTGCACCCCATTTTAGAATGACCATTGTATCATAGTGTTTGGTTTACTTGAAGGTAGCCTTAAAATTAGTTATAATTTTTTTCGAAAGTAGATCTCCGACACAAGGCGTGCTAGGAAGCTTCATGTATTATAGGTATATAAAATGAATCGAAGACCTGTACTCGAAGCTGCGGTCCATGATAATTCGCTAGATCAATGCGGCATACTCAGTCCTTTACTTCCTTGTTCTTCATTCAGCTTCCTGAACTTCAAACCAAGAGTTAATGAAGTACGTTCATCGACCACAATAGGACCCTATGTAACCTAAATGAGCTGTTGACACGCAGTTAACAAGGACACCTATACACCGAACCTAACCTAATGTTCTTTGAACTGTTTCCAGACGCTACGTTGTGAGTAAACCCGCCTGGGCTAGCACTCATATTTTTGCGTCTTTCATTGCTTCTTTCTGTGCAGTTGTGTAAATATGTCCTTAATATTCATGAGCTTAATCTGGGTTACGTAAGATTTCAACTCACGCTGTTGACATTTTATCCAACTATCGATGGTGGGTATGATTTTGTGCGTCCATCTGCCTTTGTCGGAGGAATACCATCATTGTTGCAATTCGAATAAACTGGTCACCAATGGTGGTCGGATATCGTTTCATGTTCTCCAGTGTTGTGTTTGCAAAAATATTCATTGGCTTTGCTCACTGATAGCTCACGTTGGTCATGTATATCACAGTTGTGTGTTTTCTGTAGGTTTCAACATTCACGACCTCCTCCCAGAATTGGAATCCATTATTGATGTTGATACGACTTGGACTTTTACTGCATGTGATATGCACGTTTTTTTCATATCCCTGCACATCTTTCATTCCTTCAATCCTACTACTTTACACTGTCTACATCAAAATGTGATAATAATTCTCTACTACCTACTTGAAGACAATATTTTTCTAATCGCACATAAGCCTCCCCATCAATACTTAACCCACACATACTGTCATTCAGACAGTCTACACGCCTATAAGTGCTAGCTAATGCGCTACTTACAAACAAATGGTTATGATGGATTTCTCTCCATGGCAACACCAGATCTCACACACTATGAATTGTGTATTAAAAGTTCAAGGTTTACCCATAAACAGCACACACACACCCTCGTCAGTTATCCCAAAAAGCAAAAACCTATTCATCCTGACCTACAAAATGTGGTTAAATAAACAATGAAATACATTCATTCAAGATTAAGGACGACAAAATCAACCAACGTATCAAGGAATACAATCTCTTCCATACATGATTTAAAACGTTGTAAAGTAACAAGAGTTTCAAGCTTCGTCAGGACCTGTTGATTTTATTAATAAAAATCGAGTCTATCCACTGAAATTCAGAAACCCTGACATACATGTTCTGTTTGGCATTCTGGGTCGAAATTGTGGATCATCCTCATAACTAAACAGCAGGCATCCAAATACATAAGTATACGTCCATTCATTGGACGAAATTTTTAATTGCTAGCATTTCTCTGCTGCCTCCTTTCCTTTAACATCATATTGCGCTTAAGGCATCCAAAAATGAGTCCCTAAGAGAAATCAATACTAAGGTTCATTTAACCTGGCATGGACAGTGTTTCCTTGCCAAAATAATAATTTCTCATTTTTTCCTTTTATCCTGCTCGTGGAGTAGAAGCATTTTTCAATGCCACTAGCAAAGTACTGTCGCACGTTTTGTCCTTATTTTCATTTTCCTTTTTATTATTTGAGAACAATCAGAAGAAAATAATTTCTCTTTGCCTCTTTACTTAGAGTAACAATTGTGTCCCGATATATAAGGGAATTCTTCCTGTTTTTTAATAAAATATATTTTCAACTGACGCCTTAAGTCATGCATTATTGATTATAGGCACAAATCAGAAGGTAGCCTACATAAAGTATGACGAAAACCCTGACTTATTTGGGGATATGGCCCCAAAGGAGGATTAAATTCTCATTCGGTGGCAATATTTGACAGTTTGCCGCCTGAGGGAAGATTGAACGCGTTTAAGAAGCATAAGTGGCTATTTATTTTGTTAGTGCCACTAAGGTCCGGAAGACTTTAATGCTAGAATTTAATCCTATACGGTAAGGCACTTACGAATAGGTATTTCTGGATTTGGGGTATTTTGGGATGGTGGGTGTTTTTATGGCAGGGCAGTCAGAATGGCAGTCATAGACGTTGATATACATACGTATCAAGCGTTTGTATAGTCTTACCGCGTTCTGGAAAATAACGAACACACAATAAGACATGTTCATAAGAAACCGAATCATCAGTGGATATCCTGGCTAAGAACTTAGAAGGGTTTTCGCAGCCATGTTCCGAAATCTTATTGATTCATACATCGAAATCTTATTATGACATACAATCCAAACAAGAATCAAAGTTCTATCTTACAATCAAGTTTATAGTGTGCTTGCATTCTAAAACAGTTTTGGAAGTTGTTAAAAGATTGAACAAGGTTTTGAGCACCGTCTGATACCTCTTACTATTCTTTACTTAAAATAACTTATTAGGATAGGAGCTTATAGGAAACTTATAAGGATAGCGAAACCTGCTGTCGATAGTATACTCCTTGATACATTAATTTTTTTTTGTCGGATTAGGAAACACTAACCTGGAGTACTCAGGCGCAACTGGTCCATTGTACCAGAAATCAAATCC
Organism: Xylota sylvarum; assembly: GCA_905220385.1. NCBI lineage: Eukaryota > Metazoa > Arthropoda > Insecta > Diptera > Syrphidae > Xylota > Xylota sylvarum. The sequence goes on along the minus strand of LR999960.1, from coordinate 52,246,215 downwards.
CAGTACTACCAATTTTACTGGAATTTCTTGGGCTTTCGAGGAAAGCCGAGAATCCACTTCAGCGATGAGGAGCTTACAGTGTCAGCACGTGATCCGGTCAAAGTCGGGACAATAAGAAAGGAAATGATTCAAAGTATCATCGTCCTCTCCACAAGCGTCGCAGACAAGCCCAGCATACGAAGATTCTTGGCAAAACGAAAGTGTCCCGTAAGAACGCCAATAATTTGTCTTTTTTGCTGAAAGACAGCAAGAATGCCGCTGACTTCTTACAGACGTCCGGTAGCATACGTTTAGTCTGCCTGCATCCTGGAAAGCTGTGCCATACACAATTGTGTTCGTAGAAAATCCAATCATTAATGAAAACTCTGACCGAATATGCGGGAAGATTTAAAGCAGGTTCAGGTCCTGAGAAATCATCCTCTGAGTCTTGCTTAGCAATTTCTAAAGGATCTCATTTCCCGCAATAGCAGTATGACCTGAAACCTAGACAAGAGTCAAAAAGTTCAGCCTTGTGACCGAAGTCAAAGGCGTTCATGCATTCTCGAACTTTTTTGGAACGTCTTACAGGATTGAGCAAGGTTTTAAGCTTAGCCTGACTGTCATCGCAGACGTAGATACTCCGACCCCGCCACCTATTCTTAATAATATAATCGGCAGTCATTAGGATAGCATAGATATCTGTTTGACAAACAGAGGCTTAACGAGTGGTGGAGTCTAGTGTTGTCGGTCTCCACGAAGACACTAGCACCGGAACTTTGACTAGTTTTCCGTGAAGATTTAACTACAACCCAGTCCAGGTTCAGATTCGGGCCAAAGCCATTCCAGAACGCAAGGAAAGTCTACTTTAAATTTGCACATCAACCGAAGTTCTGGTGTCATTGCATCAGACGGCATATCCATGGAACCAGGGTCTTAGGATAAGTGTCGCGCAAGGTCATCGAAACTCCAGTGCGGATGATACCAAAAGTCACCCATCTAAAACGGTAGACTGCTTTGATAGTAGAGCGTACTCGGAAAAGGTGCAGTGAGCCGAGACAGTCCGTTCTTTGGAGTATTATGTAGAAGGCAGTCACATACTTACGCAAAAGCCCCCTCCACCAGACAACCGAAGCATAAACTAGAAAAGGCCTTATCATAGCCATATATGTATATCCGAATACCTTTTTCGGTGATAAGTCACATGACTTGCCAAAAGCCCCCTTACATTGCGACAAACCTGAGAGCGCCTTGGATGCCTTCTACTTAACATGCTTTATCCAATGAAGCTTCTTATCAAGGATCACTCCCAAAGTGAGCACTGGCTGAGTCAGACCGATCGCAGTCCTCCTTCTTGGAAGAAAACAACCTCAGTTTTCAAAGGCTTGACAGAAAACCCATTCCTAGTGCACCATCCATCGACTATGTCTAAAATTATCTGCGTGTTAGTACAGATGGTCGTAGGCATGCCCAGACAGAAAGTATTGCAACATCATCCACGTATGCCTGAGCGTAGATGTTTGAACTGTGAAGAGTATATGAGAGTATAGAAGTGGTTACAGAACGACACCTTGCAGTCTCTGTTAACACATGTCATAATATGTCGGCAACAGTCGACATTTACAAGCAACGTTCTATTCATATGTTGTCTAGTAGAATCACACTTGGAATCAAAAGTCGCATTGTCGAAGGCGCCCTCTATGTCGATGAACATGCCCATGACGTATTTCTTTCTATAGAGCGTGCATACAATTCTGCAACTAGATTTCGAAGCGCAATCACACAGAATTTTGTAAGCTGGTATGCATGTTGCATATCTCATACTTACCTGCCTGCTCATAGTGGCAGCAACTGGTTTATACCATGTTGCAGCAAGGTTGGTACACTCCAGATGATTTGAAGCTATCAAAAGATGCTACATCACATTTGATAGCCTCATCTGTTGCCACGATCGATGCAGTATACCAGCTACGCTGAGTCTTGCGACTTAGATCAAGCTCAGCCTGCACATGCCGGCTAGCTGTGACACAAATCGTTCTCTAGCTTCCCAAAAACTGAGTTTCCAGCAAAAGACTAAAAGTATCAGTGTAGGTGTCGTCAGATTTTTTAAGCGACTCCGGTATGATTGGTTTGCGTTTTTTGAGAACTTTAACCAACCTACTGGTTTCACGTAGAGTCTCGATATTACCACAAAAATCTTTAAAGAAAGCACTATTCGACAGGCGAATTAACTTCTTATATTCTTTTTGTCTGGATCGGAAAAGATAGCGGCTTCCTTTCATAGTCTCTGCGGTTCTGGGTTCCATCAGGGAACTGCCGATCTACAGGAGTGGCCCGGGGACCGAGTCCAAAAAGGCAAGGTACAGGTATTCCGCTTTACGCACATTAATTCTTAGTGCCATTCACTTAACTTCTAGATCTTGCGCTTCTTCTTCGATCAATACCAGGTCATCGGCAAATAGCATATTCCAGGGAACTAGTTTTTGGGCATTTTGGCCCCTTCTACTAGTTTAGTGAAAACCGTTTTTAGCCAATGTATCCCATACTCGTACATTCATGTGGTTTTCCATATATCAATTGGAATTTAGTCTGGTCCAGTTTCGTCATGGAGCTCGCACCTGAATAAGGTTGCCAACAAGATCCTGTTAATGTGACAACGCTTCTACGCAAAAAGTTGTAAGGACTTACTGGTCACATAAAGCCATTATCCAAAGCAAAGATCAGCCAAGCACCGACCTCTGACGGTAGTAGGAAACTACATATGCGGAGTGCCCCCATGCTGTCTCGGATCTTGAACCTTTAGATACCATGCGATACCATGTTCACAGTTATCTATGCAGTTAGAAATTTGAGGATGTTTTAGTCCCGGGAAAGGTCAGTCTCCCTTTCCAAAAGCCATACTCGCCTTAAAGCAAAATGTACTTTATGGACACAAAACAAGATTGGTACTCAAAATAGATAATGGCTCCTAAATCAGTGACTTTCAGTCTTAAATACAAAGAGTGCAGACGAAACTATGTAACAGTTAGATTGAATATACTATAATGTAGAACATTTGCCAACCACTAGTGAGTGTAGCTACAGGTCAGGACATAGAGATTCCATCAGCGACACGCTCCAAGACTATAGCATTACTCGCCCTCATGCTATTAAAATGTCGATAAAGATCATTTCCACTCCAGCTAAAGTCAATTTTTAAATTGTTTTCAACTACCATCCCCGAAATACAAACGCAACACATTTTTATTGCTCCTTTGTCGGTGTTATAAATCTCGAATGCATGGTGAGAGATAAACATTAGGGTACACTGAATCGCGTTCACTATTTTCATTCCCTCGAATGTATGTATGCGTTCCGTAATTTTCCGGTCAACTCTCTACAGTTTCGCAATTTTATGTGAAACTGGGACAGTTTTTGAAATTTATTGGATTTCTTTTACCTCCCCCAAGGACGACTGCAGCATGGTGTCGCTACTGACACATATAGGTAGGTACATTACCACATCATTGGACAACCCGTAATGTCCTAAATTTAATAAACTCCGTCCATGAGCAACGCCAAAACATTAATAAACTTCATCGACAATGACAGAAACGAACGCAAACTGAACAAAAATTCTGACATTTCCATTGGTTTGGCACACGCATCTACAGATATTGAATCTAAGTAAATTATTTCATTGAAATCCTTTTTAACCATATCGTCAGCGTAGCTCAGCCACGCGGAAAAATCGATTTATGCTCTGATAAATCATAAAAGCCGAAATTTTTCGAAACACCCCGATACTGTCGTCAAAATTGAATGACATTTCGTATTGAGCCTGTTAAAAGATTGGTCCACAGTGGGGTGGTGGTGTGGTGGTGTGGTGGTAGAAAAGTGGCTCATGCGGAGATTTTCCGCACTATTTTCGTAGAATGCTTTACGAGTGGGAGTTTGAGGGATTTACGGGCTACTCGTACATCCGGATGAAGGGTATTGCAGGAATTTTCTTTTTCACCATTTTGTGTGCATGTGCGAGGAAAGGCTTTTAGATTTGGGGTGTATCCTGTTTGGTGTAATACCTCTGAGAACTTACGTAGACCGTGTGTATAAAGCAGTAGTTGGGAGGAATTGGCTTAGGAAAAAAGTCCCTCTGAAAAGGTAGCAGAAGTGTGAAGCATTCAAATAGTCTGGTAATCATATTGATGTGTTTTGTGGAAGTATTTCTCTTAGTTCGGATTCAGTTTGAATGTATTGCGAATTAGATTTTTTTCAAATCTGCTTTCTTTTAGAAGCAAGGACTACAAGGTAGCACATTTTATGGTCAGAGTGTGTGGGAGACATTGCAGGCTGAATTCTGTGCAGAAAATTTAAAAGACGGTTTGGGATGGATGACTTTCGAGACTTTGGAGCTGAGTTCATATTGACAAGATACATGGTGATGAGCTAATCACTCCAGAAACAGAACTGGGTGAAAATAAATCAGATTCAGAAAAAGGATCTAACCAACAGAGGCCCAAAAACATAGACAAATTGATGTCGAAGTCAATGAATCAACTGATAGTCTTAGAAGTAAGTATTTATCATCAAATTTTTTGTCCTTGGAATGCATCTCTAAATTTGCATACATTCATTGTGGAACGCATCCTTCGCGTATGTGAAGGGTTTAGTTTACTCTCAATAGAACCCATCAACAATTTTTTTCTTATTTTCTTCATGATATTTTCAAGAGAAAATGTGGCCCTTAAAGAATGAGGTTGCTTGTATTTTATTCCATTTGAAAGAATAAGGACATTTTAGTGGTAAACATCGCCATAAATAGCCCAACTAGAAAAACATTACCACTGCTAAATTTCAACCCTTTTCTTCTGATAAAAACAAAAAGAGACTTTATTTCAAAGCAAATGCGATTATATTCCACGAAAGGTCCTTCATGTTCTCTCTCTGTTATCGAAGCGAGAAACACACTCAGTTTCTCGACATCAATATTTGATCCTTCGTGTTTCTTACCTCAAAATTTATCACATGTCTGTCCGAAGGCTTGAGGCATGTGGATGTAATCCGAAAATGCATTTTCTGATTACATCAACACAATACTATCAAGCCCGAGGAAGGCACACCGGTACCAACATGTGATATATAACAAGAGCAAACGGATATGATTTACGTACATCTAGTGTAAAATGATAATCAAGGACCAAATAACAATCACATAGTTAATATACAATGCTAATGGGAGCATGCATGCCGGACCAGACCGTGCCTGTAACAATAACCTCGTGTGTGTTTGCCTAGTTTAGCATACCAATCTGCACGCTTACACAGCCCTGGAGTTTCTCAATTAATATCAATCAGATTTGTTTCGGCCGAGAGGCTGGTATTGTAGTTTCCCTTCCTCCACGGCCTGTTGTCGTCACGTGTTCGGGATGCGCTTGTCCCTTTCGTGTTATTGGTGAAGCCTTCACCTATACACATGTGATTTTGGTTAGTGGGTTCAATAACAACAGCAAACAACTGGTGGAAGTAAATTTATTTCATCAAAAGGACACACAGTCATGTGGGTTTTAGGATCAGTGATTCGCTTTTGTGTATGAAAAATTACGTATCCTGAATGTGGTTAGGGTTGTCATTGACGGTTAGGCTTCTGAACATAATCATGTGAGGTATGAATCTGGTGTATGTGGTCATAGTGGAAAGATGCTCTTCGATGACTTGGAGAATTCTGTGGTATTCTCACCATTGCTGGTGTTATTAGGAGCTTTCCATCAAATCATCACACTGTGGCATCACTCTATAGAAAAGATAACGATACTGAGGAACAATTGAGCTTCTGTAGTCCTGTCTTTGCTTGTATGAGGTGTTGGATTGGAGAACTCGTTACTGTAATGGCTGGTGTCACAAGATCCTATTTCACAAGTTAAGAATAGTGCTAATCAGTAAAGTAAAAGGAGACCCGAAGATACTACTGATATACAAACGTTGATTTATGCCAAAAACGCAGGACTGGTCTAGTTGCTAATTAAGCTAGAAACCACAACTCTGGCAAGTAGTTCCCTTTTTGTTTATACCTGTCGAGGTAGTGCAATGCATGCGTTGGTTGCATAGAAGCTGAATGACTGAACTCGACTGTCTCCGCAGAAGGTAGAACTAAGAGAAATATTCCTAGTACGGTGGCGTATACGTAACTTTTTTTTTTCAAATTTCTTTTTTTATTACTTAACGAGGCAGTAGGCGATAGTAGGGGCATTTCTTTTGTCAAGATGCATTATACCTTAAATTTCTCTCATCTTCATGCGATACTGGGACTAGAGCTCGCTTCTACCCTTTAGAGGCGTAGCTGCAATGTAACCTTTAAGTTGTTTCCGCTTGTCGATCCTCGATCAGCAGGTAACCTCAAAGGATGTCTTCTCCATGAACTTCTAACAAGAGTTTCAGCTTCGGCAATGAATACATCTTCACAGCACTCCAGTGCTATCTGTTTGCCGGTATGGCACTTCTGTCCCAACTAAGAGTTCCATTAGTCTGCCAGTATCACATCTGGCTTCTCAAAGCATGGTTTCTGTTCACCCTATGCTCGTGTAGGGTACCCCTCATGACAAGGCGATTAGTATTGCAGAAATCGATAAATATGTCATGAGTTTCAATGACATATCGGAGGGCTATTATGCTAGGCACAAGTGCAGGGAGACCTCATTCTCCCATCCAAATGATTACATTTCCATCTGGCATTGCGAGGATCTTCTTCTTCTAGAATGGTCATCACACTCCAGAAAGCAATTCATGTCCGAGCATGACAGCCAAAAGTCATTAAGATTACTCAGTTCTTATCCGAGGCAAGGTGAAAGAAAGCTTGAAAGAACGCTGCTCAATCTAGAATTGAGGTAATCCACTATCTGCTCTTGCTGTTTCAGCTTCCGGGAATCACCATGAAGTAGTAAGGTTAGCACCTGATCACGAAATTGGTTGTTGCGCTACTGGTACAAACCATGTTTTCGGCGGTTAATAGTTTCCCGACCAATCGGGATGTTGTATCCCCTAAAAATGTTCCCGTTGAGATCCAAATGGTATTATCACAGGATAGAGACTCTTTGTCTTACCTTCACTGGACTATACGCCAAGCTTCTAAATATATTCATAAGTACTTTACGGAATTCGTAGCCAGAATAGTAAGATACCACCCAGTAAAACAAAAAAAAAACCTGTATCCATGTCTCATACCTGACATTCGTTGCCTGTTCTTCGCCCATTACATTAATTTTGCAAAAAAATCGGTTCTAGCTTTACAGAATCTCACAAAATATTTATACTCGTAACAAGGACTACCATTCTATCACTCCTTTCTGTATTGTTAACATATTAAGGAAGTCTACTCGCCTCATTCTTTGTGCTCGCCTATAGTTTGGTTTTGAATTTTTTATCGATCTCATGACTGAATATTGAAGAATGCGAAATCGGATTACGGGTAATGCATTTAAATAACCATGATATACATTTTTTTTTCTCCTCTCCTTTTCAGAATTTCCTTCGGAGATTGATGTTCATCGTGTACATGTTGTATGTGGGATTTATTTCAAAGGAGCTGTTGATTCATTTTCATTTTCTAACATATGGATTACATGGCTTAGTGTGGTAAACATATCGTTTCGTATTTAAGTTGTGAGTACGATAGAAAGCTGTTAAGCTGGGAAATGAGTTATGGAACTGGTTTGTGGAATAAATTGGCCAAAAATCAATCAGGGTAGTTGGGTATTGGTCACAATTGAGTGAACATCGTAGTAAAGGATATTGATTTGAGTTGAAATCTATGAGGTGAATTAACGTTTTCAATAGTGCATGTTCCATTGGCAATTAAGGCCAGCAAATGGGTTTGGGTTGACTGTACTGTTCAAATATTAAACAGGACGTTCGCTTTTGTCTCTTGATTTTAGGAGGTATTCAACAAATTTGTAACGAATGGAAGAGCATTGCGATGTCAGCTCGGATGTTTGGATTCAGTGTAGAATATTTGGATTAGCTTGTTCCTGCATTGTTTTTATTGGTCCTTTGAGCCGGATGAGAAATGGCAAATTCTTTAATGAAGACGAAACTTTCAATTAACCACTACAGATTGGGTGGACAGAACTGTTGGCTATTATCGTTCAAATTGTGAATGAAATTCTGGCCATGGTTGCTGTAATGCATCCAAATGTTAAGACTTTCATCTTAATTCTCCCATCTTCAACTCATTTGACGTACTTATCCCTTAGAATACAAATAAATTTTCTCCTTAATGATGATGACTTAACAAAATTTAAGAATTCTATTCAATCTGACATTAAAAAGTCATAATCAGTTATACACGTGTATATCTGTGCATATTTTATCGCTGACTGTCACATCAACATTTAAGATACAAAAAAAAAAGTATTTCACAAATGATTGTCACTCCGTTTAATTAGATATATTGTCAAGCGAACAATGGATTGCCTTAAAGAGTCGTTTCTTGTATATCCTTTAAAAAGAAAGCTTTGTAAAAGTAGTAATTTAAAAAAAAAAAACATTGTTATTTTCTATATGATACACTCTCGCTTTAATAGTGATAACTACCCTTATACGAGTAATGTGTATACACAACGCAAGTTGTCAACATTAACTTACTCCTAAGAGTATGTACTTCTTTCTGAGTAAGTAAGTCGGAAATAAGACGTAAATCGGAGCGAATTTATGGCATAATGGTTTGGAATTCAGGTGTCATTAGGCTTTAATTTGCAAAGTAGCTCAGACTTCTAATCTATTCTTTACTTATGTTGTTATGCCTTCGGGTTCTCCGCTCGCACCTACTCTGTTTCTAGTATTTGTTCTTGATTTCCTGTCTATTATTAGCTGTGCAATCCATTAATTTCTGAATGCTAGTAACATTTACTAATGACTTTTAAAAAATGGGGGCCCAAGGTTCCCATCATCCACTGGATGTAGTAGTCGGATCCATTCTAATCCATGTATGCCACGTTTGGTTTAGCATGCACAGGCGCTACCAGCGTGATTATAGCTACACTAATCTCAGCTTTGGAAACTGTACTAGCACTGATTCTATTAGACTTGCTTCTAAATGAAATCGCAGTAAAGAGCGCCCTACATTTGGAACCATCCACTTTTTTCAAAGACGCAGACCTGGGGACTGATAGAGGCTATCTAACATCATCCCCTGACTACGGCCTAAATCTTAAAACAATTTTCCTCTCAAGAGAGAATTGGTAGGGCTATTAACCCAAATAGAATCTTGATCTTCACATTCAGGTGAAAACCAAAGTAGAAGTGGGTTTTTGTTTTTCTATACCCTTGCTCATATGACTGACACTGCAACCTAAATAGATCTATAATACCAACTAGGGTATATTTAAAACAAGAGTCGCACCACCTCCCTAATGAAGGATAGTGGCAGGATTTCCCAACTCCGCTGACGAACACATTTCTTTATGGGAAACACACCTCCTTAAGCCAATGTAATGCTGGACATTCACAGAGAATGTGCTCAGATGATCCATTATCTTCCGAGACGAACCTACATTCCATTTTTGGGCACAGATTTAGCTTGTTAAGGTGTATCACCTATGAGAGGACCTATGAGAAATCTCACCAGCTTTCTAATACTATCTTTGACTAGATTAAGAATTTCCTTATAGGAAAAAGGCCTGATTAATCGCTTGGATTGTCTCAGTCCCGAAATATATTCCCATTGCGTCAGACAAAGTTTGTGTTCCCAATCGTTTATCAGCGCTGTGGCGGTAGCCCAGTTGACACCACAGTAAGGTTCAGGTCCTATGAACTCAGATTCTGAGCTAGCCTAATCTAGTTCATCCGCAGATTCGTTGCCTACAACTCCTTGATGACTAGGCACGAACGACGAACCTGAAGACTCTATCAAGGATGAGTTTTATGACCTCCTGGACGGAGTCTACGGAGTCTGTCCGGAGTTTGATGTCAAAATCATACTTGGGGACTTCAATGCCAAAATCAGTAATGAAAACGTCTTTGGCCGATTAATCGGAAAATATAGCTTCAACGACACGATAGCAGACAAGAACTTCCGGCTAATCAATTTTGCAGCAGCTTGTGCTACTTATCACTAAGTTTTCAAGTCTACGAATCCAGACAGTAACCTGATGCTCTCCAGATGGTCGAACCACCAAGAAGCTGCAATCCGCCCAGAAAAAGAAATTCAATGTTGGAAGCTTTAGCACGACTGGACTAGCCAGAGCATACAGAGAGAGACTCTCAACAAGAACCCTTGGATAATTGCGTATGCCAGAAAAAGGTAACAGAAAATGCACACATACAAGGACAGCAAGAGAAGTGCATCGAGCCAGAAGAAGGGAGCAGAAGAAGATGGTGTATAAAATAAAAGGACCCATGCAGTCTCTCAGCCAAGGATATCGGAGAGTCCCGCGATGGGAATAACATCCAGATGTTTTTTAGAAAACCCAAGCAACTCGCAGCTGGCTTCAAGCCCGGAACGAAGGCTTTTCAGGAAATAGTAGACGTTTCTAAACAGCATTTCCAGCAGCGATCCAGTCGATCCAGTCTATAAAGAAGCCATTCATCAACCAAACGTGTGATTGGGAAACAGTTCCTTCGAACTATTCCAAACATGTGCCGGATTTTGGCAAAGAGATGCGCTATAATATTACTTCTTAAATCTCGTCCTGGAACAGATAGTGCGCAGGACAGGTGTTAATACGGAAGGCACTATCTTTAATAAATCTGTCCAGCTGCTAGGATACGCAGACGACATCAACATCATCGGTCGCTCCCATCTCGCCGTCTAAGTGGCTTTTACGGCAATTGAAGAACAGGCGAAACGAGTTGGTCTTGAAGTGAGTGAGGACAAAACCAAGTACATACAAAGAAGCATCTGTCCACCGCCTAGGACAAAACGTCACTGTTGACAACAGTAACTTCGAAGTAGTTAAGGAGTTTACCTACCTCGGAGTAAATTTCAACGCCATGACTGATACCTTATTGGGGATTCTTACCCTAGGAAACCGCTGCTACTTCGCTTTGGCGAAACAAATAGGTTTGAAACTCCTAATTCAGAAGACGAAATGCATGCTCTATAAAACTTTGATCCTGACAGTCCTGCTATATGTATGTAGCAATAATAAGATTTTCGAATCACATCGACAACTGGAAGCAGCGTGCCCGAGATCGAAGAGAGTTTAAGGTCGCCGTGTCTCAGGCAAAGACTATTCACGGGTCGGGAGACCGTTGATTAAGTAAGTAAGTTGGTTAATATCTATGTACATCGACCTATAAGAACCATCCATTCACGGTTGTTAAATATTTAGTTGTGAAACGATGCTGCGCTGAGCTCATACCATTAATAGCAAATCACGACATTACACTTTGGTAGATAGGTAGGTAGGTTTCAGGACACACCGGTATTCAAGGAAACGAATTAGTAAAAAAAGGGGTTTGAACAGGTTTTGGCAATAATCGTTAACTGTGTTTGACCTCTCCTAGCCCTTTTAATTTCAGCATATGATAAAACTTCCTGAAAGTAACCAATAAGAGATGAAACACACTGTCAACACTGTTGTAAAAACAGCTGACCTCTGGAGAGGCTGTGTCGATATAGCCGCAGGAGAAATCACAAATGACTTTCTATGTAAATGTCCTAGCCTTTGCAGAAGCAGAAAAGAGGCCCTCGGAGACCTGGGTTATAAACTGTTATTAACCACCTTAAAATTTATAATAATCTTGAGATGAGTAGATTAGGTTACGTCAACAAATATGCCCTCATTCACTGTTTCACTTCATATTAAAAAAATTGGTTATTGGTCCGACTAATTCGGACTACGCAACGGGAATTCAAGACTGGATTCTAAAATGACACCAAAGTTTTTTACGATCTCATCTCGTGCAAACTTTTGACATACCTCCAAGACAACCTGTGACAAAACACCTTCTCAAAAAACCATCCGGTACTGCTTTACACTGTTGGAACCTTTCATTCGTGAGAAGTGAATTTATTATATTTAATAATAAGAATCAGATCTTGATCACCAACCAATAAGTGCCTGAGACATTGAATAGACATTGAATACCCAGGATTAAAGAGAGTCCTTCAAAGTTTACAACCACCATTCTCGATTAAATTGATGCACTCAATTGGAAGTTGGCCAACTTAAATGGTAAACTTTCGTCAGATTTCCTTTATTAAAGAAGGGTCAGCCTCTTGGGCATGGCTTGGCATTAGTTACCCACAGCAGGACACTGTAATGCGGTCAACTTTCAAGATTTACAGAAATAAATCTCCAAGTACAGCAGAATCGCAAAAGTTCAACACAACAAGTTTCCGATGGTAGGGATCAACTAAATAACCTATGATGGTGGTTCTCCTTGCATTAGGGTACTTAAGTCTTGTTTTTTTTTATGGAACTTGTACTTCGTATATTTTGTTTTTTTTTTTTTCTTTTTTTTTTAAGTCCTTCTTGTGACGGTTATACTGGTAGTGTTACGAGAAGGACCTTGTGGTAGGAATTTGTTTATTGATGTTTATTCATGACTTATGTATATCTCTGAACTTGGAAACAATCTTAATTTGTTCGTACGTTCAGTTTTTTCTTGTAGGGTGAAGTTGGATGCAGTCTACACACAACAGTGGCGGGTAAGGATGAAGAAAAATAAAACTTTCGCTGTTCGACTTATCTATTTTCTGATGGGAAAACTAAAAGTTGGTGGCTCTGTTGATGGATTGAAAATTAGTTTTACGAAAGTTACGTATCAGAGGAGATTATAGAACATACGGGTAATAGTTTACTCGTGGAGCAGCTGTATCAGATTTACAAAAGCCTCGTGGATCTAACTATGAATGTATGTAGGTATAGATATTTGTTTTATATTTTTTTGTAACCGACTTCGACGGAATGTTTTCTCAAACAAGGAAAACAGCCAACTAGTTTTAAAACCAAAAACTTAGTCAACTATTTGTTGAAGTGTGACATGATGACACAGATTTGGGGCAACTTTTTCTCGATGTCACAAAGTTTTTGGGCAAAATCGAAAAATCATTGATTTATCATTGACGGATTGTACACAGGAATGGAATTGAATTGAAAGGCATTGGTGGCCAATGCTACAGCTAGCAATAGCAATAGCTATTATCAAGGCAATGTACAATGTGTCTAAGTGTCACTTAGTGCACAAAGGAAAATTGTTTGAACAACTCAAAGTGGAGTGACAAGGTTGCATAATATGCTCGAATTCCTTCTCTCTTGCAAATGGTATGTTCAAATGATCCATCAGATAGTTGAGTTCGTAACAAAAGTTGGTTGAGGCCATCATATCAGACGATAATATACAATCCACGAGATGTTTTTTTTTCATATTCTCCGTAGGTAGGGAGTGACCTATCTGCTGTCAGTTCATTCCCTTTTTTTTTCTTGTCGATAGGATGACCCGTTTTCGATTTAGAGTTAACTATTCAAGATACGGTTCGGACAGATTATCCTTAAGATGGCGTTTAGACAGAGGTTTGCCAGTTATGGCTGACAGAGGTAGTCACTCTCCGCGTAATGCATCCATAAAGGAGTTCTGACTCTACGTTAGAGGAGAACAATTGTAACTCAGTTTTTTAACTGTAGAAGTCAGAAGTCAGAAGTCAGAAGTCAGAAGTCAGAACTCAGAAGTCAGAAATCAGAAGTCAGAAATCAGAAGTCAGAAGTCAGAAGTCAGAACTCAGAAGTCAGAAATCAGAAGTCAGAAGTCAGAAGTCAGAAGTCAGAAGTCAGAAGTCAGAAGTCAGAAGTCAGAAGTCAGAAGTCAGAAGTCAGAAGTCAGAAGTCAGAAGTCAGAAGTCAAAAGTCAGAAGTCAGAAGTCAGAAGTCAGAAGTCAGAAGTCAGAAGTCAGAAGTCAGAAGTCAGAAGTCAGAAGTCAGAAGTCAGAAGTCAGAAATCAGAAGTCAGAAGTCAAAAGTCAGAAGTCAGGCCGTTGCACATGTATCTAGATGTTCATCGTCTATTGGCTCGACCAGTGGGTTCATTCCCTAATTTTTTCTTTAAGGAGCATACTGGGATTGCAACAAACAAAACTTCAACCATTTTCTTGCAAGCCCGTCAGCCCTTTCGTTTCCTAAGATATCCATATGCCTTGATACACAACAGAGGGTTTCCAGAGCCAGTTATCTGGATATATTGTTCAGGAGTGATTTGTAGGTGCCCAGATCCTTAACAGCTGCTTGGCTGATTATATAGACAGTTATCGCTTGCCAACAATACTGCTCTCGGCACTCGAATCGTTATTTATTCCAAAGGAACTGTGCCAATGTTCATCTTAGATACGTCAGTGTAGAAGGCCAGTTCTTTTTTCTTGACTATTCTATGGTGCTTCTAGTAGTCTCTGCCCGAAATTCGTATAGCAAATCTCCTTTCAAATACAAGCATCGGGTTCGTGTCATCAGTTACCGTCGATCCGTTGGTGTCTTCCCATCGAGAAAGTACATGTATTGATGCATGGAAGTGAGGATTTGATGGCCATGATCATACTGCCTTCAGTCTTACAGCAGTTTTAGTTGCCAGACTGCTGCAGTACAAATGAGACTGAGCAAGGTCTCCATTGGCGCTGTCGGTGTCGTGTCTAGTGATTCCATGATACCGATGCAAGCTGCCCTGCGTTCATCGATGTTGTCCTCCCAGTTAAATTTAAAATCCAGACTTATGCCCAGATATTGCGCCAACCTGGAGAGTCTGGGTTCAACTCCGATAATCTAGCTAAAAATAGGAATCGATTTTTTCCTTGTGAAGAACAGTACCACCGTTTTCGACTGGTTGACTAAAGTTCTTTGCTGCCAGCCGAAATGTAATGCGAGATTGAACCTTTCACTTAGGACTGGAAGGTACTTCCCTAAGCCCAGGATGACTACATCATCAACATAGGCCGATGAAGCCATTTAGGGGAGAGAGGACTCCGCCTTGGGGCGTTCCTCTGCAAACCCTCTTCCGGATAAATTGTATCTCCCAGTGTTGAGTGTGTGGTTTTCGTTTCGATCTGAGCATCAGTGCAATCCAATTGCAGATTCCGGTGTTTAGTTATGTTCTGCGTAAGCTGTCCAGGATCGCATTGGCAATCACATTTTTGAACGCTCCATCAATGCCTAGGAATGCTGCCAGAGTAAATTCCTTGAAGTGGAGGGAATTTTCTATGGTTGGCGTAACCTTGTGGAGAGCTGTGTCCTGAGATGAAACTCTAGGTAGCAGAGTATCACCTAAATCCTTGGGGGCTTTGATTATTGCATCTACTTGCTGTTTTCTCTGTTTTTATGAGGTAAAGGATATATACAAATATATCCTTCAAGTGCAATTGAATTTGATACTCTACAGTTTTGAAAAAGTTACGGCCAGTGAACTATTTATTTTTAGATAGATAAGCTTCTGTCCTTAAACAATTAAGGAAACAAAACAATATTCTTTCGTTTAAAAGATCTTACATCCTTCCCACGAGTTTACATCCTTCCCACGAGTTTACATCCTTCCCATGCGTTTAATTTTCGCGAAAAAGAAAAATATTCATCACCGGAACTGTATTTATCCCTCGTTTTTTGGAATCTTTTCCGCCAAAAATATAATTTAATCTTCCCGTGACACAACTCGCACAGCAGGACAATTCTTTATTGCGTTCGTCCTGCAAACCTAAGCTTAATTGCATTTGACTTGGATTAGATTGCAAGAATATTTTGTGGTAAATATTTGCGGGGGCTTAAGTTCTTTGAAAGGTTTACCACACAATCCTTCTCCCACACGCAGTGTAAGACTTTAATGTCTGCGGGGCTGTTAATTCCCACCAAAACATTCTTTCCTCCCTCGCAAAGGATTTCGCCTCGCGACACAGGGTACCTATTTACTAAATCACAATTCTCACGTAATATGTCAACGGAATTACGAATCCGGGCGACTCTCTGCACGCGCAGAGGAAACAAGAAATTTGCATTCAAAGTGTAAGCTTCCTCCTTACAAAGCGCACGCTGAAACCCGGAAAAACTCCTGCAGGGATAATACATCATGGTATTACTTTGAGGGTTTAGATTGGTAATGTGCATAATGTGTACGGGGTGCACTGTATGTGTGCAGTGCAGCGGGTGCTTTATGCGCAACCCAATGTTCGTTTGGCTAAGAGTTTTCTTGTATATATAAATGAGTTTTGTTGCCTTAGGGCGACAACGGTGTAAAAGGATGACGGTGGTCTCTTGCACCAAGGCACGGCTTAGTTGTTTGCCGCATGCAGCATCAATCATAAAGGTGTCATGTACCTAGTAGAATTGTTTTTCCTCTGCAATTGAGGGTTTGCTGGTATGTGGATGAAGAACTCTTTAGGGAATGGTTTCATCGGTTTTGCATTTAAAGCTTTGGAATAACTTTTTGGGGCACGGTAATTTCCATGGAGAATTTTTATGGCAGAGAAGATTTCAACTAAGTTTACTAATTATCTGTCAGTCGAAATGTTCAATTCCTTGAATGTCTTCTGTTCTATTGGTCTAATGAAACTATTAGGTGTGTGCCACGTACAACAGCACTAAAGGTGATGCTATAATGAAACTTAACTCTAATTCAGTGCACCCATGTGACGCATTTAAACACAGTATATTCCTAAACAACGAATGGTGCATGTTGAGAAGCAATGAATTGTTCTTGATCCACCTTGGAGCAATCATTTCTTAGAAACTCCAACTAGAGGTGGATACCTATTATGTCTTTGTTCAGTATAGTATACTGTATAATGTACATTTAGATACTCATTAGAGAAATTTCATTATTTTAAAATTTTCTTTTGTGCTTCAGGAGCTCTGTGTAGAAAATGTTCACAAAGATGAACAACAACTTAGACGATGTACAAAGTACATGCCATCAAAGAAGGCATCAAAAGTCCACAGGGGGAATTCCAGAATTCCACAGAATTTAATTCCATCAGGTAACACTTATATTCAAGAGTTCTGGCTTAAAATAATGACACTATCCAGGACAAAAATAACTACCACAAATGTGGGCAGAAGTATCCTTCCTTATAAATGCGGATATCCTAGAAAGGAATGGTGGACTTGTAGACCATCATAGTGCGTCGGTAAATTACAAGATCAAGAAGTATTAAAAATATGCGAAGGTCCTTCAATCGTATTCATTCACAAATGGTGTCCACTGCCTGGCAGGTTATCTCGAACTTGTCTTGTATCCGCCTGACATCCAAAGTAACTTCGAAGTTAATGTCTCACCCAATTACCTTCACATTCAATCCTTCGACTCTAGGTGTTATATTTTCAGGACATTCTTTGTATCATTCACTCAAAAAGCCTGAAACTATTCCCATCTTTACAACTTTCGTCTTAATTGGTTTAACAAATGAGAAAGGAGCATTAAATTTATTTTTCATTTCTCCGTTGCTCATGTTTCCTTTCGAGTAAATTTGTTCCTTACTTATAAACGTAATTTGCCATCTTTTTTTGTTCTTCATCAAGGAATTAAATTTACTCCCTCAAGGTGCATATTCACATCCGCATCATCCCGAAGGAAATGTGCAAATGCTCTTTTTGAAGGAAGCAAAAGTCATATCCTTGTTCACATGATGTGTGCACTCAAGTACTAGGAAAAATAATGTCAGCTTCGTTGCATACGTACGTACATATGTAAAAGAGTTTCTCATTAAGACACGGATTAAGGAACTGCTAGGTGGAAGTAAAGAAATTAATTTAATTTTCTTATTTTCGAACAAAGTTTCAAAGAAAACTTATTTGCTTATTCATGTCATCCAGTTGCATGTATCTATCTATCTGTGTACTGCTAGTCAGTGTTGCTGTGGGTAGGCAGTGTGGTTCAAGAAAAAGGAATAACTTATTTAATGCCACAAGTAGTATAACTTTCAATAACTAATTCAACTAAAATTTCAGTAATAGGACTCTACTAATTGGAACGTTCATCAGGTTATTAAATATACGATCTGAATTAATTCAAGGAGCAATGAATTCAACATCAAAATATATCCAACAGATCTGAATGTCAACCCACGAGACTGGTACAGATCAAATCACTTAATGATTTCCTGTCTATATAAATTGCAATTTAAAATCAAGTGCAGACTTTCAAACATCCCCACAGGCATATTGACAATTATAGAGCAATCGTCGGAACCGGAATAGTATTCAATACGGATGCCTCTGTTGGTTAGCGCACGTACACCCCCATGCAATCAAAAACTGAAGCATTCGATGATTTCTCACAGCATTCGCACTTGTGGAGATAAATCAAGAAATCTAGGTGAATATCGATTCAGATTTGTTGGAATGCTCTTCACGTTTCCCATGAATCATTAAATAACTTACGGGAATCATAGACGGACATGAATATTTATTGATTTACATAAGGATATGCATAATTTCGTTTTTATGTATCGAGAGTTACAGCCACTGAGATGGACTTGGATTTAAGATTATTAAGGACATCTTGTGCAACAGTTTTTTGTTCTGATTCTGGGAATAATTGATTCAAACTAACACTGGTTTGTCAAATTGAAAGATTTAGGCATCCCCAAGCCACGGATATGGATGACCCCCTTGTTGACGACCCCAGCAATACAAGGCAAGTGGAAGCTGAACAATTAGCAAAGGCTAATTGACTACTATAATGCAAATATGACCGCCATCCAAGAAGTGCGATAGAACAGGCCGGGCAAAAGAAGGATATACAATTGCGATATCTACCACAGCAATCGCTACGGACAACAGAAGCAGCGCCTCTTTGGATGCCACTTTGTTATTGGAGACAGACTTAGGCAAGAAGTCTTGAGTTTCAGGCTAGTGAATGAGGTATCAAGGCTGAATTCGCTAACATTAGCCTCATATGCGCTTATGCCCCCACAGAGCAGAAAGATTACCAAAGACAGCTTCTACAAGCTCCTAGACAAGATGAGCAGTCCCCTAGGAAGAACGAAGCGTGATGTCAGTAGTGTTTTTGTGAGCATTGAGACGGAAACAAACACCGACACCTAGAACAGAACGTCACTCTCGACAGATATAACTTTGAGGTAGTTAAGGATTTTGTTTACCTATGATCCCCTAGGGTTGGGTTGAGTGGTTGTCCCCCGCTTAGCAGGGATGCACTTAGACCAAAAGAGAGAGGTCCATTGTGATACCACTATGGAAAACCGGATTACCAGCACCATAGACCTATATTGAAACTTCCCAGATAGAGCAGAAGGCAGAGCAACCATTTTTGGTGTAGACTCAAGCCGAAGATGTGTGGTTCGTTGTTTAGTCATTAAACAAGTTTGACCCGGTGACAAAGCTCCTAATCTTACCTAAGTCTAGTCTGGCTAGATCGTTCAGATCTTCGAAGAAGTATTCGCCTAAGTTTTTTCTTCTCAAGACAGGTGCACAGAAGATGAGTCATGGTTTTTTCCTCTTCCTCGTCTCTACAGTTTCTATAGAAATACCAGACAGTGTCCTGTCAGGGCGCCAACTATCTTCCTAAGATTTATCCTATGGCTGGAAATAAGTCTACTGGTTTTCCTACAACCCAGCTCTGGCCAGATTTGTCTAGAAGTGAGACATGTGCAGATATTGCTCCACTAATTGTTTGCCATACTCATGGCGGCGGTATCTAATTGGAATTTTATTGGAATATTTTTATACCTCCGTATTGGCAAATAGGTCCCGGTCTGCACCCTCCTTAGCTAGCTCATCCACTCTGCAATTGTGTGGAATATCCCTATGGCCTGGAACCCAGCACAGGAATACGTCGCACCTGACAACGATCTCGTTAAGAGATCCGCGGCATTGCTTTACCAACTTGGATCGGATTATTGGCGATTCCAAGGCTTTTATCGCAGCTTCCCTATCTATATAGAAAACAATGGCACTGCACTCTATCGAGTTAATCGAAATCCAGGTCGCGGCTTCAAGGACTGCTGAGACTTCTGCTTGAAAAACACTGCAGTGGTCCGGCAGTCGAGTGGCGATACGAATGTCCAATACACTGGAGTCTTGGATCCGTCTGTGTAAATCTCTGTCGCAGATTCGTTTAAAATTTCTCCCGATTCCCAAGCACTTCTGCTAGGAATTTTGGTTTGAATTTGACGTTAAGATAGGGGACCATGCAGTCCGAATTACTAGTAATAACCTCTCAACTTTCTCGAGTATCCACTATATATTCAGACAATGACACGAGCTCTGAGATCAAATGAAGATTAACTCTTGGCAATCGATGCTTCTTTTGGGTAAGAAGGCTTCTTTGATGTAGCAAAGCCCTCTCAAAAACAACTAAAGTAACCCTATTTAAGACCCTGATCATTCCAGTCTTGCTCTAAGACGCAGAGGCTATGTCAAGGATAGATGAGGCCACTTTCGGCTGATTTTCGGTCCCGTCTGCATAGACGAAGAGTGGAGAAGAAGACACAATTATGAACTGTACGAGCTATATAGCGACATCGACCTAGCTAGAAGAGTTCGAATACAACGACTAAGATGGTTGGGTCAGGAGAGTCTTCGAATCCACCCCAGAGGGACGACGCAGTATAGAAGGATCTTGCCTAAGGCAGCACGCTCAAGTGGAATTGCCGAAATTTCTCCAATTGGGCTCTGCAAAAGTTTGCAGAAAATCCTGCATTTCATCGAAAAATCATCTTCAGCGACGAACCTCATTTTTGGTTTACATTTTGGCACTCACATGTGCTTCAGGAGACTCCATTGCATCCACAAAAACTGACCGTGTTGTATGGATTTCATGCAGAAGTTGAGATTGGACCGTATTTCTTCGTCTATGAAAATTATCGCCATGTTACAGTCAATGAAGTTTGCTATCGTGCCTTGTTGGAAAACTATTTTTGGCCAGAATTGGAT
Source organism: Xylota sylvarum (assembly GCA_905220385.1). Classification (NCBI taxonomy): domain Eukaryota; kingdom Metazoa; phylum Arthropoda; class Insecta; order Diptera; family Syrphidae; genus Xylota; species Xylota sylvarum. Next base: position 52,225,402 of record LR999960.1, on the reverse strand, counting down.
AGACTTGACATCCAACAAGATGGTGTCACATGCCACATAATCTATTGAAGAGGCAGTTCAGTAATCGTGTAATCTCGAGAAATGGTCGGGTCGGAGGGCCAGCTCGCTCATGCGATTTAACACCATTGGATTTATTTTTATGGGGTTACATTAAGTGGTTTAATTTATGCCAATAAGCCAACAACTTTAGAAAAGATCAGGAACAATATCGAACGCAAAATTGTCAACATTCCGGCCGATATGTGCGGAAGAGTGGTGCAAAATTTCCTCCAAAGAATCGATCGTTCCAAACGTGCTCAGGGTAGTCATATGACCGAGTTCGAATTTCATGCTTAAATTTCAGACCGATATCTCAATTACTCTGTGTTTTATTCAAATACAAATTTGTTATGTCCTTATTGAAAAACCCTTTATATACCCCTTGGTTGCGCGTTGAAAGTCCTTGTATCTCCTACAATCAGTGCCAGTCTGCAAATCAGTGTCTGATGTCCATTGATCCCAAAAGGATTTCGCTATTCTGCTTTTTTTCATAATTCCAGTTCCTGTCCAGTTTCCAGTTTATGACCTTGAATATGAGGGTCCGTCGTGGCTGGTTCTTGCAGTCATCTACTTTGAATATATCGAAGAATCTCGAATAAGGTTTTCAGCAAGAAAAGCGAACTGACTGGAACTGTGAATGCTACTTCATTGTGGAAATTTGCCAGGAGAAAGGACCTCGTTTTCTTTCTCTAGTTTGCTGCTTAGAACCCAATCTCAATATTGAGGTACTAAGCAAGCTTTCCTAGAATTTGCTGCTCTATATCGCTGAATAGGGTTTGAAATTTTCCTAGTTATTCCTTCTAAGAACGACTATAATGCAGTTCCTCTAGAAGCAATATTTTGTCAGCATGCTACCTATTATGAAGTTATTGTTAAGTGATGGTGAGTTGAACCGACGGATATGATCTTCCATCAATCATACCTATATAAGTTTGTATTGGAGATAGGCGCTTCGAATAATGTCCAAAAATGGAGTGGAAAGCAACAGCCCGTTATAGATTACAGAGTAATGCTATGTCCCCACCAAAACTAAATCCGGGATTTGGCTATGATTTCCCTAAATCCACCTAAATCTTCACTAAATCTCGAGGATTTACCATATGATTTGACGTCTATGAATCCCACTTAAATTCTCATGCGACAAAAATCGAACAATCCTTTTTTATGTCAGAACATGTCATTTTCGTTTGCTGACAAAAAAAAAAAAATAAATATTGAAAATGTCAAAAAAAAAATCCAAAATGCATTGAAACCACAAATAAGGTTTTAAATCATTTTTGGCAATCATTTTAGTAATTCTGATCTTTAATTAATTATAGACAGCAATACAATTTGTATTCACTTCCAAAAATTATAAAAAAATTATAAATCTTCACAGCAAACGTCAATATAAATCCTAAATCCCGGTTGGGACAGCCTACGTAAATCTAAATCTTTTTTCGCTAAATCCCGGATTTAGTTTTGGTGGGGACATAGCATAATATTGCCCTGAAAATTGTAACATTACTCCTGTGTACCTACTATTTTCTGTTGAGGGTCATTCCACAAAGCTTTGAAGAACTGTTACAGTCTAGCATATTTCTTGTGATACATACTTCATGAAATTCTTAGAACTCACATGCATTACTAACCAAGTTTGTACAAACTTTGTTGTTAAATAATTCAGATTGCTACTTCCTTTAAGGAATACGTATCACTCACTTAAATTTATAACAAGTTGGGAACCCAAAGAAAATGTTTTTCTCGGAATATAGTGTTCTACTAGTTCATAGAATTTATCGGTATATTCATGAAACTCGGACAAATTGTTAAGGGAAATCAATCTTTTGAGGAATATTCTTAAAATTTGGTAATTGGACATCAACAGGTTTTATTTGTTTTATTTGTTTTCAAAGTTTACGCATTTCACTTCCACACAAGAACAACAAACCTTTTCTTCAATTTACATGCTTCTACAGAGTGACCTTCCAGAGCTATAAATACATTTCATTACTGTCATTGTTTAAGGAAGTACGGAAATGTGACTACCAAATGAACGTCCACAATTCCAGTCTATTTCGAAATTGAATATTTGACTGTGACCGGGTTAAGTTCAACAGGCAAATCGAACAATTCTTTTTTCTTAAAATCCATTTCTCGAGAATCGGATTTTAAAATTCGAAAAATAGTTTCGAAAATACAAACGATAACCCAATTTTATTGATGTAGTCCTTGACAGCACCGTTGAGTTATACATATCTGCATTTTTTTTTTCGCCAAACAAATGCTATGACCTATCCATACCCTATACAATCAAAGTTGAAAGTCGATGAAGAAAAATTCACTTTTAAGCCTTCAGGAGAATGGAAACGAATTTAATTTTCCTTTCACATGTGGATTGTGTGAGGATGTCGTAAAGACGTCTCCTTCAATACATGCCCTGTAGCAACATGCATGTCATCGAGTACAACTCTTGCATTCGACAACTTGCAGTGAAGAGTTTCCCCCTATTATTACCGGAAAACTTTTCCTCTTATCGAATTTAGGGGAGAAAAAAAGATAAAATCCCACTACGAGTATAGGTATGCATGTGGAACGTGATTGATCAAAACGAATTCCCAAGAATGTTAAGGAACCCTGCCATGCATCCTTTTAGAGTAAACTCTAATCCCATTCATTCGTTTTATTCTCAGAATGAAGGTCCTTTCCTTATTTAAATTGCTTAAGAGTTTTTCCGTCTTCTTTTTTTTTGAAGAAGAAAAGTATAAGTATGAAAATTCAAAGAATGTATTTATGTACATATGAAGGAATTTGAAGCGGAAGTAGTATGGATAGTATCTTCATATACTTATTTAAGTTGTATTCTTTTTTAAGAGGAATTTTAAATAACAAGAAAGTGGAGAGTATCGGTATCTATAAACTCTAAGCTATCATAAGTATCCATTATGTGTACAGATACTCTCTATTGTAATGGTTCGCATTTACTTGTTCAGTAAAGGAAGACGAGTATGCACTTTGTTGAACAATAAAAAAGAAAACTCCTAAATAATTGCCAGATATCTATGTTGAATGGAACGATACGTGAAAGATCTGCCAATAATAGAGCGCAGAATGTGTCTGAACTTTAAGTATCTAACTACTTGTCGCATTGGATAGTGTAGTGGGTAGCTCTTTCCAAAAAATTATTCGTATTCTCTCCGATTGATAAAGCAGATTATGCCCTCTCAAGAGCTAGACTCGTTTTCAAGTGAAAAGGATGTCACTTGTAAAAGTAATTATGAGCTTCTCTCCGCTGCCAATGCAAAAGTCACTAAAAGTGAAGACGACCTTCATATTTATTGCTTGTGATTGACGCGCATAAAGAAGCTCAAGGACGTTCATTCTTGAGACACAATGACACCAGCACATTTAGCAAAACCTTTACGACCTTTACGAGTGCTGATTGCTATATCTCCCGTTCCATCATCGGATCATCTATATCGCTGCTACGTGACAACAGCAAATATTTTGTCTCTTATCTTATTGAGTCGACCAATTTATTTCCACAGGAGTCCATAGAATTTGCGAATAATGCGAAGCCTCCTGGAATGTTCGTCTAAATTACAATACTTGGCTGGTCACACATAATAGCTTGTACGACAACTGTGTACCCCACCTATCGATTGTATCGAAGTATTGATTCGATTTGAGTCATTGATGGTCTGCAAGGTCTGGTGGCATTTCAATGACTGTGTTGTCAAAATAATTGTTCAGGTGTAATGTATTGGTCAATTGTGTGAAGTTACATGGAATAAAGAAAGAACATGAATATATGTATATCCTTAGCTATGCAAGGATAATTGAGTATTCATTGGTCTACGGAATATGTTTGTGGATTCAGAAGTTAAACTGTACCTCTGGCCTTTGGTTTACAAAATAGTATCTATCTATTTCTAACATCGTACACTCTCATTAGATAAATTGTTGAAAAAATAAAAACTAATCTCTGTGCATTTTCCAAAAGGATAAATTCAAAAACGAAAATATAAATACGTATCCGTACCTATACATTCCTCTCGACTGAATTTGGATCTTGTTTTATGCCAAAATATTATACACAAGGACTTCTGGCCATGGACTTAGTTCCTATCGTGAATTATGTTCATTTCAACAGGACTCATGGTCTATTAGTAATTCGATAACGAATGAAAGGATAGAATATGAATTTTCGTGTCGTCCAGACCAACGTACTGCATACAGTTGTACTCTGTGTTTGTTAAGAAAATGAATGAATACAACTCATACGCTATTTGCTAATGCATGCAAAAGAGGATTTAAATTAGCCCAAGAATCCTCCGTATGTCGGTTTGGAATTTCCCTCAAATTCCATTTGCTTGGTTGAGGAGACTAAAGAAAGGATTTTCCGAAAACCGAATGGCGAGCACAGATGCCATACATGTGGGTCCTTTCTTTGGCTACGAAATATTTTGTATGAAGCACGTGTATCGCATAAATCATGGAGCTCATCAAAAATGGAATGATAAACAATTAGTTTTCTTTTTTTTTAAATGATTCCTGTTGTTGGGATTTTGAATTCGTTGAGCTTGAGAATTTGGATGGAGACTATAACCAGATGATGCTCTGGCAATTGTGATGGGCGAATGAGTTTAGTCTTTTGTTGGATTTGCACGAAGGATTAAAAGATTAACGATGCACAATGATGAAGTTACATATGTAGGTGCATATGTATGTATATTTCTTTTAAGAGGAAACATAATAGCAGGATCTGTTGGTTTTGTTGAAATGATGATAGTTTGCATTGTTTAGTAAATTATGGAATTATATGGAAGCAATAGTTAAGGTCTTGGTATATCCTGTTCATTTGGAATTTATTTAGAATTTAATTGGATTTGTTTTTCTTAATCTTTTACAGGTTGTTTGCATGCTTTACTCTATGCATATTCGCTCATCTCAATCCCTTTATGGTTACCAACTTGCTGTTGAATCGACCAATTCTCTATTTAATCTTGTAGACCTCTGAGATGTTTCCGTAATTCAAGAGAATTTCAAGAACTGAGCCTGATAAGCGCTCATACCCCACAGAACTCCAAGACAAGACATACGAGCAGTGCCCTAGTTATGAAGTTAAAATTGTCCTTAGCAAAGCTAGGACGGGAGGGCATTTTTCGTAGTACTGGCATAGCCTGCACGACATCAACGGATTCAGGCTAATCTACTTTGAAGTGGGGCAACATCTTGTAGTAGCTAACACGTGATTCCCACATCTAAATATTCACAAAGGAACAACCGTCAACTACATTGATCACAATGCGATCGACGCAAGGGAAGTTCGAAGTTCGAACGTTCCGAGGAGCAAATATCGACTCGCACCACTACCTTTTCGTAGCCAAGGCACGGATGCAGATATCCAGAACATCGCGGAGACAAGAAAATACTGTGAGGAAGTTTGACATTGGGAAACTACAATCGCAAGAGATCGCCAAATGATTTTTCGATCGAGTGTCCCTTAATCTCTCAAGGGGTTCTATGCCGCTAGCATCAAGTACTGAATACCAGTGGCTACACTGCCAAAAAGCCATCAGGGATGTCGCATTTGATGTGCTAGGTTTCTCTCGGAATTTACACCGAAACCCCTGGTTCGACGAAGAATGCCGACAAGCAAATGCAGAAAAACAACAGCACTGCATAGAAGGACCAGAGAGCTCTACTACCAATAGAGAAGGGATGTACACCAGCATCGCTTCTCAAAAGGAAAAAGAAGGAGCGCTTCTCATGCGCGTTTGAGGAAATAGAGAGATGCTATTGTAGGAAGATGTTCTGAAGATTTACCAGAATATAAAAAGAACATGTCAAGGCTACAAAGCGAGAACCGAAGCCAACAGGGACGATCAGGGAAACTTAGTAGTAGAATCGCAGTCGATGTTGAGAATATGGAAAGATCACTTCTGCTTGAATGTATAACGGCGACGATGAACAAAATTCCGCTGTCAGGCAGAATGAGCCATTCAATCTGGATACTAATAACCAACATTTTAGTCCACCCGACCTGGATGAAATTTAGAAAGCGATATCTAAGCTGAAATCCAACAAATCTGCTGGACCTGATGGCCTGACTGTCGAGCTATTCAAAACAGCAGGGGATGGTTTGGTATGCACTTGGCATGCACCAACTTATTTGCAAAATATAGTCGGAGGAAAGTATGCTGCATGAATGGAACCTCAGTATTGTTTGCCTGATCATCAAGAAAGGAGACCCTCTAAACTGTGTCAACTATAAAGGAATAAGTCTCCTCAACGTTGCCTACAAGATTTTATCTGCTACTTTATGTGAACGCTTAAACAAGAAAACCTATCATCGACCAAATGTTCTCACTACGGCAAATCTTGGAAAAAAACCCAGGAATTTCAAACTGATACTCACCATCTTTTTATCGATTTTAACGCCACCTATGAGAGTATCTATAGAGAAGTGCTATATAGAGCTACGTCTAGTTTTGACATCTCTTCCAAACTTGTCCAGTTGTGAAGCATGACGATGGAGAATGCACGCTGCTCCATCACGGTCGGAAAGACTTTGCAGAAACCTTTGATGCCAAAACAGGATTCAGGCTGGGCGACACACTGTCATGCGATTTCTTCAACATCGTACCTTAAAGAATAATTAGTTTAGAGGCACAATGGTAGAGGTTCACATATGCCGATGATGACGAAGTAATTGGAAGAACAAAGCGTGCTGTCAGTAGTGTTTTTGTGAGCATTGAAACGGAAGCAGCTAAGATGGATCCCAGTCCTGGTCTGTGGCGCAGAAGCATAGACTATATCAAGAATGGATGAGGCCTCTCTCGGTTGTTATGAAAGAACAAAAATTGCATGGTTTTTGGTTCCGATGCATAGATGGAGAGCGGAGATGAAGATACAATCATGAACTCCACGAGCTATATAGCGAGATCGACAAAGTCAGAAGAGTTCGAAATACAACGACTAAGATGGTTGGGTCATATAATGCGGAGGAATCTTCGAATCAACCCCAGAGGGACGACGCTGTAGAGGAAGACCTCGCCTAAGGTGGCGTGATCTAGAAGAAAGGGAGCTCAACCAACTGGTGTACGAAACTGCAGGCAGCTTTCTACGGATCAAGCTGAGTGGAGAGGCTTGTTGGTTGAGGCCCAGGTCGACTTTGGACTGTAGAGCCACCTAATTAAGCAAGTAGTCAAGTGACACCGATTGACATTTCCAAGAATCAAAAAAATCCAGAAAATTTCAGAAAATCTAAAAATCCAAATTGTCGTTACATAAAAATTAAATTTATCAGTCCTGTATGAACAACGTCCTTGTCGCGGCGACGATTGACAAAAGTCGTCTGAAATGCCAAAGACCCTATTCACACGGGACTGACAGAATGGATTTTTTTTACATTTTCGTGTTCAGATTGATAGTCCTGTCTGAACACTTCCACTGACTTTTTTGACATATTAGTTGTAAGCGCCAATTAAACGGGTTAATTTTCCAAAATGGAATTCTTTTCACAACAAAACTAATTCGTAAATTCTTAATTTTTTTTATTTTTGTCCCACCCCTTCGTCAAGTGAACCCACAACATTTCCAAACGTCAAAAAAATCCAGGAAATTTCAAAAGAATGTGGATTGTATTTTTCAATGACTATGACAATGTTCACACAGGTCTGATGGACTGGAATTTTTTTTGACGTTTACTGGCGAAGAGATGTTACAGTAATCTAAATTTTCAGATTTCCTAAAATTTCCTCGATTTTTTTTTGACGTTTGAAAATGTTAATTGGTGGCACTCGACAAAAGATGAAAATTGAAAAATTCGCAAAGCAAACCATTTTAATTCTTTGAAAAGCATTCGTTTGGAGAAGCAAACCAATTTTATTGCCGCTGACAGCTAATACTTCAAAATGATCTGCGGAAGTGTGCAGACAGAACTATCAATCTGAACATGAAAACGTCAAAAAATCCAGTCTGTCAGTTCACTGTGAACACCGTCTAACGTTGCTATTGTGTGAGGCATTTTGTGAGGATTGCATGATTTTTAATTAACGAAGTAAAAATTAGCATTTAGTTCCACGATAGGGATGATGGTCTCTTCTTTCTCCTTGCCTTTGCTACTTCACTACTGCAATGTCACTGCTAAGAAGGGTGCCTTCAACTTTAAAGAGTTCAAAATAAACTGTATGTAGATTCCGTCAAAGGAAGAAAAGTTGCTATGATATCAATATTACAATAAGAACTGCACCAGTGACGTAATGATAAAAGCAAAGAGCTCAAACTAACAATCCATATTGGTAAACAAAAAAAAGTTTTAACGAGCTACACAACCAAGCTGATTTACGTAAATCCATGAGGTAATACCTAGAGAGTAATTATAAATCAAAGGTACGGAAATATTCGTTACCTTGCCTTGGTTGAAAGTCATCGTTTGGACTCATGTGCATTCATTTCCTACAGTTAAACAGACAATGAGGGTACTCATTATTATGCAGTCTGGAAACCATTAATGGATCCCATATTCATTTCATTACAAAAAGAAAAAACTCAGTACACTCAGGAATAATGCTGCTAAAAGTACATAAAAAGACTCGACTGTATCGTATTGGTGGAAACGTTCAAAAACTCACCTTAACCTACGATTTTTAATGATGATTGTCTTAAATATATTCGCATCACCAGTTACCAGAGTAACTTTATCTTCCACAATAAGCATGTGGAAAATGTGTGCTGATGCAATTTATGAAAATATTTTTCGTCTGCAACGTAAAATGAATCCAATTAAACTGTGTGTAATAATAAATCCACTTCTGTATTGCCTTTCATGTGAAGCAATAACTTTTTCCGGTATTTCATTCCGGCAAATCTCCCTTTGATATCCTTTTTAGCTCAGTTCAACGAACGAAGCCAATTTCCTTTTTCTCTCTCAGCTCTCATAATCCACTACAAAGCGTGCAGATAAAATTCAATATCACCTGAATTCCATTGCAACTACAACGACTCTCTCTAAGGATCTCAAATAGACGCTTACACTGTGTGTGCACCAGTAACTGCGGCATACTTCACACACACACACATACGCTCTCCCGAATGCCCGCAGCTACCACCATCAACAACCGGAAAATAAGTAAATCTCAAAAAAGCAACTGCCATTCATATTTGCAACATTTTATCCTTTATCCCATCTGCTGAAAATGGGAAAAGTTCAGAAATTTACCTAGCAAACTGCAAGGCACACATGTAGACAAGCAGAGCAGAAGCCCATCACCCGAAAAAGGAGTCAACGTGTACTTCGTGTGCCAGGATAACAAATCCTTCTTGCACAACATTTCGGATCTCTTTTCAGTTGCAATTCTCGCAATTCTCACTCTACCAGTTTATGTGTATGTTTTCCGCAAACAAAGTGTTTACTTCTTCTCGCAGGATGAAGGGAATCTAACAAAAAAAAAAAAAAAACAAAAGACTTAAACAGGAGGAGCAGGTCCATGAACACGGCGATGACTAGTAAGCGACGGCATGCTGTGGTTGCCTTGTATGCCGTCTCGTTATGCCATCCTTTAATGCATTTTCTGGCAGTGTACATCCTTTCATATCATATGCACACACTCGGAAAATGCTCTGCTGCTATAGTAGATGTGTGTTCTGCATGCTTAGTACTACCCAGGCTTACACCCGCTGCCTCAACAACCAACAAAAAAAAACAAATAGTAGGGGGAAGCCATTCGCACCTACTACTGAGGCTTTTGGCTCATTGTGCTTTTTTTATTCCTGCTTTGCGTTTGCTCGTGTTGGAAATTTATTTATTCACATATTTCTGGATGTGTTAAGGATGCCTGATGAATGTTTCCTGTGCTTCCTGTGGCGGTGCTGCAATGCAGTCAGGTGTTGCACGTACTTCTGCAATCGTTATTTGTGCGCGGCGTGCGAACCGGTAATATGATTCCTTTTGCATACTATTCCTAGGATTAAAATTGAATTGGCAGAACGAGATCTGTGCCTGAGCATCGTAAAAATGGCTAACACACTGGTGAATATGGACAGTAGGTCAACACGTGGTCGTCTGAAAATGGATTTTTTTTTTTCCTTTTTAGTTGGCAACGCTAGAGTTGAATTAAAATTTCGTGCAGGATCGTTTGCATTATTTCATTGGCTTGGTGGTAGTAGGATGATGTCCTTGATTGTTGTATGACACACTTGGGGCGAAAAGTATTTTGATTGGCGAAGTTTTGTCGAAGTGTGCCAAGACGTTATTGTTATGAGGCCTTTCAAGGTAATGTCTCCTTGGAGATGATGGAAATGTGTTAAATGATACCTCAGTCCTGAGATGAATTGAGGGAAACATCACGTTTCGGTATTTTGTCAAAAGATATTGAAACTAAGGAGGCGAGCTTTTCCAGGAATAGCACTTGGTACGTGCTTTTTTCATATTTTATCAATTCTTTCGGTTTATTTATTTACTGTAAAGGTGGTGGATGGCGCATCCTTGGGGATACGAGAATTTAAGAAGTTTTCTTCCTTATCATTTTTTTTTTTTCTTTGATTAATTTGGCGTGCTGTAAGGGTACTTTTTTTTATTATTTGTCGTTTTTTTTTGGGTTTCCAGTTGAACATACATATGTGAGGACAAGACAATTCACATTATTGGAACTTATCGACATCCAGGACATAGTGAGTAATCAATTTTATATTTTAGTTCTAGAGAAACTCTCCATTGATGTTGGTTAAAGTTTTATCGAAATCTTGTAGTTTTCTCTTCGTTCAATGTCCTCCAAGTGGAAGTACTGGCGAGACCGGGAAACTTGCCGCATTTTGAAAAGTGCATCCGTACGTGAAATAGTGCCATTCTTATTGAGGGGAAGAGCTGCCATCGGAGCGCGAGCATCGAATACGACATCTTGCTGAGCTGATTGAACACTACATAGAGGAACTCACTTCATTAGGGTACTTCTGGGTCACTTCTGGCACAGCGAGATTCAGTCCTTGATAAATCTCTCCCGTATGTGTCAAGTTAAAAATCCATTCACACTTTCTATCAGAGGCTAACATCGGGTGGCACAGGTTACAGAATTGTGCCATAACAAGGCAGATGTGGCTCAACTGCAATTGGTTCACAAGATGTACAATAAAGGACAAGCACAGACATTGCAGGAATTGGGCAGTTTGCCCTTTAGGGCAGTTTGACCCAGAGACAGGGCTTTTTATTTTGCTTAAGTTGAGTCTAGCTAGATTGTAAGAACTTCGAAGAGGTATTCGCCTAGGGTCCTTTTCCTCAAAACCGATAGGATAGGTTCTCAGAAGGTGTGCCATGGTTTCATCATCTTCCTCGTCTCTACAGATTCTACAGGGAGGGAGCGCCTCATGCCCCGACTGTCTTTCTTTTTTGACCTTAACGGAGATACGTCTTCTGGTTTACCTACAATCCAGTTGTGGTCAGATTTATTTTGTAGAAAGACATGTGCTGATGTTATTCCATCTCTTGTTTGCGCTTCTGATAGCTGCTGTATCTAATTGGAATTTTGTCGATTTAAAAGGCACTGTCTGTCCTGCCCTATTGTCAGGGAGGTTACGGTCTGCACTATCTTTAGCTAGCTGAATTAATTGAAAGCCAGGCTGCGGCTTCTTAGACTTCTGAGACTTCTGCTGAAACCTGAAATATACTACTGTGGATTACAGTAGACTCTGTCGGTATATGTCTCTGCTGGAGATTCATTTAAAATTTCGCCCGATTCCCAAGCATTTCTGCTACGAGTTCTGGTTTCATACTTGATTACGGATTTTAGTTTCACTGCAGTGTTAGTGATGTGTCGTTTGAACGACAGAGTTTAATCCCGAGTAGTTCCAGCTATGTCGAGGTCGTCCGAGTATGCAAATTTTCTTGATTGCGTACTTGGCAGATCATAAGTGTACAAGTTAAAAAGCGCTGATACTTGAGGGAGTCCATTGTTCAGTTTTCAGTGTGAACTATGATCCGCGCTCAGGAAGACTTGGCATAGTTTGTCGTTGAGCAATGTTGTTGAGAATGGTGGCTATCTTCGTGCATGGTACGACTTCAAGAAGCTTTAGAATCAAGCCATCCCTCTAGACTGTATCATATGCTGCAGTAAGGTCGATAAATACCACCGGTGTTTTGAGGTTGGCCTGGTAACCTGCTTCAATGTGGGTTGCCAGCGCTAATGCTTGGTTCGAACACAGCTACGCCGAGATATAAAACCAGACTGCTCGGTACCACTGCGTTGATGGTGGGATCAATTCTCTTGTATATCAGCCTTTTAAAGATCTTGGACACAGCTGGTCGCTGGGCTTACCAGATTTGAGTAAACCAATTACTTTCGATTTCTTGAAGTTAGCGGGAAAGTGCTCTGAAACTGGCTTGAAAAGAAGCGCGTGATCCAGTTCTTAAAATGGGTACCACTGTGTGTGAGAAATTCTGGTAATATACCGTCTAGTTCAGCTGCCTTGCCCAACTTGAGTTCTTAGTTCAGGGTTAATGGTGCCTCTAATTTCAATAACTTAAGACGCTTCTCGATGAGTTTGGTGTCGATTTTATCTAGGGGAGCCTTGGAAAGCTTTACTTTTCTGGTATCTATCGCTTTTGGGCTGATTTAAGGTTTTGGAGCTGCTATTGTTGTGCTGCTGCCCCGAATTTGCGGAGGCCTTACGGGTGAAGTTTACAAAACTTGTATATTCAACCTCTGTTTTTTTACAGGCAATTCGCTTCGAACTCTTTGTTGAGGCGATCGCTTTCTTCTGAATAATCAAGGACATATTGTTTCCGATATCCTCTCGGAACCTGTTTCTTCGGTGTGGAAAGATGCCGACGAGTCGATCATAGTGTTTGGCAAGCGGGTGGATCCATCTTATATTGGCGTCCAAGTCTTTTCTGTCCCAGTCGCAGGACGCTTTAGTGAAATTCCATCTAGGTTGGGCAACAGATTCAACAATAGGTATCTGAATGCAGATGTCAATGACAATGGGTGTATGCTGACTATGGGGGATGTTTGCGAGGACTTGATGACTGGCCTAAGTCACCGTCTGGAATAAGAAGGAGCTGGTATCCTTGACGTCGAACACGAGGTAAAGACTGTTGACGGACTACTCTGATAGCACAAGTCCATATGGGTTGTTATTTGCGTATCTTCAAGATGTATGGTGACTGTTAGAATCGCGCGCATAAACAGCTGGGTGGTCAAAGAGTAACATGACACATGGTTGGAGATTTATAAACATTGGTAACGCGTGTGTAAGCTACTTAAGCTACTTCCATGGTGATGCAGAATATGTGGGGCTTTGGTAGACTAGCTTCGCGTTCCCAATGTTTATAATATTTGGCGCGACTGGTCTATGGAACCCAGGGACCAGCTTGTCACAACCATTCATGTTGTGCATGTTATATTCTTTACACGAATTGAAGGGACCTACTTTTTAATGATGTTTTCGAAGGGCAATTTGAAAAAGTTTTTTCATTACAGTTATACTCTCGAATGTTTGTCAAACGCTCGCGAAGGGTGGGTCTGTGAAAGAAATTTTAGATGTTGTCTGGGAATTGAACTACTCGCTCCATAGTGCAATGCACTGCTGCCCTTGCTGCTGTCACTGCTCCATTCCGAGTTAAAGTGGCAGATTGGTATTAATAGACTCCGATGGCTGTGTACCCGTTTCCTCTTTTATTAGAGTCAACTTCCGAAGCCGAATGAGTTTCTTGGATAACTGCTAAGTCGATGGCTTTGTTCTTTAGAATCTTTTAGAGGTAATCGCCTTTGGACGTGGTTATACCCTCAATATTTAGTTGGAGAATGCGGATTGAAGATCTGATTCTCTTTGTTAAGAAACTCTTAAGAGAATTGTTTCTTGTGTTAGAATTTCGGTTGATTGTCAGGAGATTAGTAGATATTATTTGATTGTTTGGCAGTCTTGTTGTGCTGGATCATTTATCATGACACAGATGCACTACATGGTGGCGATCTTTCATTGCTTTCTGTAATTTAAAAGGTTTCTGCTTTTGCAGTGCCACCGAGTAAAAATCTGCTCTCGTACATATCTCCTATCTTCTGAGCTATCCGCATAGATTGTGATCCTTAAATCGTTGCCTATAGCATTAGACTCTCACTCTGGTCGGCTTAGGATTAGGATTGAGACATTAAATTTGAATTTATTGCAGGGAACTCTATAGTCCGATGTGACTGTGAGAGTTTTGGAGTTATATTTTCTAACCATTGTCCTTATAGTCTGTCTGAGGTCAACCTGAGTGTTTCTTTTGTGACAGAAACTTTTCTGAAAAAATCCAGGGGGAGGAGATAAAGGATCATATCCAGCTTAGCTTGTGACGAAAAAAACAGCGTTTCTTACTTTCTCCTCCTTAATGAAATCTAAAATAAAAAGATTAGCGAGTTAATCAGCTTTCCAAGTGCTACAGGATGGATGTAAGGACTTTCGTATCTTCTTTCTGTTAGGTCTATAACAACGCTAACAATCAGGTTAAAATGGTGCTAAATCGAAGACTACCTACCCCTCGTTTGGAGAACTCAATACCACCATAACAATGGCAAAAGTACTTGTAGTCTACACAAACCTGATATCTCTTCAGAAATGCTCGCATGGTTTCAATGAACTCTACAAAAAATCTTATCTATACATACCACAATCATCTCAAGCAAAAAAAATTCTCAGAATCACCCAGACAAACCTAAGATTTTAATTTACTTACCAGGCGAAGTCAAGCTCTGTTAATAGAAGGCTTCATGCGTGTGACGTTCCAAATGTTTATTTATTGATATAGAAAGAATAACTCTCCAACGTAAAGGATGAAAAGAAAATGTTTTTCTTTTGACGTAGAATTTGCCTCCCAAATGAACTTTGCTGCAAAAAGAAAGTCGACTCACTTGGTTCATAGAGAAACCATTTACAAGGACGAAACCAATGCGTAGTCTCAAGTAGCAGAAGAAATGAATTAAAAATCAGTCAAGTACGTGTATAATTTTCCTCTTCACAATTTCGCTTTGAAAAAATGTTGCGTATACGCCATACACACCTCGAGGTCATTTTGTTAGGTTTTCCCCCGAAACAATGAAATACGACGAAATGGTTTTTTTTTTTTTTTGGTTACAAAACTAGCTTTTATAACTTTGTTTTGAATTGTATACGAAAGAAAAAAAAATCTTTGTAACTATAGTAACACTCGGCCATAGCAGTGTATTGTGTACACGTTTAGCTACAGCAACACTTCACAAGAGAGTCCTGACTCTTCAGTTAAGCTCGTTGTGCCAATTTGTAAGCAAATTTAACTTTAACAATCCGAATGGAGAGTGTGAGTGTGTCTTTAGAAGATTTAAAGTTCGTTAAATTTTTAAGTCCATTCGTAGAGTAGTACGCCACACGCCCACAAACAAACAAAACCCTTACGTACTTCCATGCGGCATTCGACACGTCCTTGCGACACATGCATAGCACAATAAGTGCTATTGACATGCTTCCTTTTTTTTATTTTTTGCTTGGGAAATGAGTTTCCTGTTTTTGTCTGTGAATGAGTTTTAAGCCTTTTTTGTTGCACACACGCATACACAGTGCTGGTGTGTGGACGTTCCATGAGGTATTATGTCGTTTCGCAAGGACTTTTCAAGAACGAAAGTTACACTAATTGGTTGGTAGGTTCCCAGCATGCATACAAACTCCTTTGAGTCGATCTCTATAGTAAAACCAGTGTGGCAGGGCTCTACGAATATCATCTTACAGTAACAGCAGTAGGCAGTAGGCAGCAGGCATCAGGCTTTACAAACTCACTCCTCCGTATGTTATTTAATTTGCGTACAGCACTTTTGGTTTGATTACAATAATAACACATGTCAGTGGCTTTGCATGGAGGTAATTAATTTGAACTCCAATTTAATTTTGCATTTGCTTTCGTTTGTGTAATGGGATGGGTGTGCGGTACGAATCGAATTACAATGTGTCAGATGTTGGATTGAGTGATGACAGGGTAATTATCCTGCGATTAATTGATTTTTTTTTTGCCCTGAAATGGTGACCTGATGTATGTTTATGTGGCATAAGCGTATAACTTATAAAAAGTATCATTACACGGATTGGAATATGTCGACAGGACAAAATGTGTAATAACCACTTACTGTCGACATATTAAAGGAAAAAATGTTTTATAAATCCTTTTTATGTATAAGTCCATTTACATACATATCTGTGAGTCCATCTGTTCAATTATTTAGTATCAAGGCATATATTGGCTGTGACGTAACCTCATCTTTCGTATTCCAATTGTGGAACTAATGCGATATGATACCGTAATTAGTGTATAGTTAGGCAGCCTAATTTTATGCTCAACACCTCCGTGTGTATACTCTGTGATAGGCAATTGACAGGTGTCCTGCAGGTAAGTGCTTGGTCTTGAATCATCGCTGCCTGGAAACCAGAATTAACCCAACTGAAGGTCTACTCCCATCACATATGCCATCTCTATTGGGGGTCGACTTTGGGTTGACGGACAGATGGATAGTGATCCTCTTGAGTATGACCTTTTGTCATCAGGTGCGGTTGATGCCAACGATACCGTGGTAATTGTATCTAAACCGAAAAAGCCCTAATGCTGCGAATCGTTCAGATTAACTTACACCACTTCAAACCGTCTTCGGCCGCTCTCTCTACAAAAGCGGACAAGACTTAGTCTTGATCTATGAGTACTGGGTAGTCGGTCATTGGATATGCGGATTCAAGACCCCTACCTACACTCTCATCAGCGCAAGAACTGAAGGTAAACCGAGATCATACATCCTTACGAAAACCCATCTTAAAATATTTTTACTCTCTAATTACAGCAACTAAGATATAGTCGCTGGCAACCTGGAATTGCGAGAAAATAATTACTGGCTGACTCCTTTTCAGACCATTGCTACCACTAATTTAGTCTAGATGACCACCTTCCAAAACAAAAGGTTTTCAGAAACTACTACTACAGCCATGCATAGTTTCAAATCATACAAGTCCCCAGGCACAGATGGTATTATTCCGGCTGTGGTTCGCCAATCACCAAGACATAGTGCTCTCTTGGCTTAGAGTCATCATGTCTAGTTATCTGAATCTGGTCTACATTCCCAAACTATGGACCGGGGTTGAAGTTGTTTTTATACCCTTTATACAATACTTTGTACAAAGGATATCCAATCTATCAGCCTATCATCCTTTCTATTAAAAACACTGGAAAGATACCAGAGCATCAGCCCTATCTTTGCTCTTTCCTCCCAACATTCTTCATACTATAAAGGCAAATCAGTCGAGATAGCATTGAAAAATCACTGAACATCAAGGAATTTACCATTGTCGTGCCCCGGGACATCGAAGGGACCCTTTACAATGTCAGATCTACTTCATAAGCGCATCTAGCGCTTGCAAGTCTGAAAGCCGACTCTTCGGTTAGAGTGTTGATCCATAAATTGCTCCCACGTTATGAATTCGCAGCTGGGCGGCAGCGCATCGGCTAGAACACTCGCTAGTTGCTGAACTCCTCAGGGAGGCATTTTGTCCCCTATTCTGTGAAACCTAATGGTCAACGGGCTGCTATTGGACATAGAAAGGACTGGATGCAGAATGTTCGCCTATGCAGATGACATTACTATCACAGCTTCCAGGAAACACCCTGGTACTCTCAGGGAAATCTTCCAATGTACTCTCCTACGGCTTACAAGATAGGCCTCAAAATCCGGACTAGGGCTTAACTTGTCCTCTTTACGAGGAAATATAACGTTCCCCGATAAATATCACCAGTCTCTCCTTTAAAGATAATGTAAAATACTTGAACGCGTAAAGAAAGCAACTGTGGCTTTATACTCCTGTAAAAAGGCTATAGGCACGAGCTGGGGTTTTCAATCTAAAATCAAACTTCTATCTAAGGTGTAAAGATCTGCATGTATATCCATCAGTGGTGCACTTAAAACTTCTCCCTCAGCGGCGCCAGACAATATACTCCACCAGCTCCCCTTAGATATTCGTGGCAAGCAATTTGTTGCGAGTGCGCTATTCGACTCAAAACATCCTTACAGTGGTCTAGCTATAAGAAGAGCCACTTCTTGATCATTGATCTCCTCAATTTTACATCTTACTACACCCCGCCGACCTTGTTATTTGATCGAAACTTCTGTACGAGCATCCCTGACCGAGGTGAATGGGTCCCTCCTCCTTCTCCAGAGGACAGTTCAGTCCACATCTACATGAAGACCAAGACTGACGAGGTTATAGATTGTGGAGTCTTCTCCGATAAGCTCAATTTAAGCATCCCTTTCTGTCTTCCAGATCATTGCAGCGTTTTTCAAGGGGAAATCATGACGGTCAAGGAATCCTTGTCCTGACTGAAATGTAATCCACCATCGGTCAGGGATATTAGCATTTTCACTAACAGTCAAGCGGCAATCAAATCACTGGAATCGTCCTCCTTCACTTCAAAGACCGCTTTACACAACCGTTTGTCTCTCCTGGTGATGACTGTGCAGTTCAACATTCACCTTTGCTGTGTACCAGGCCACAGAGACGTAGCAGGGTATTGCAAGGCTGACGAGCTCACCAAACAGGGTATGACTCACTGGATCCTGCCGAAGTCGCGAAATCTATGGGTCTCTACTTGTAAACTCTTACCTAAGCTGAACGCTTTCAGCAAAACGAACTCTATCTCTCTATTTGCAACACTTCGAAACAGATCTGGCCAAGGCGTGATTTGAAACATAGTGCTGAGTTGGATCGGATTGGTTAAAGCGATCGCAGATCACAGCCACGTTATCGGTGTTCTTAATGGACACTGTTTGATAGGCCAACATGCCAAAAGGCTGTGCCTCTTTTCATATGATTTCTGCAGAAGCTGTAGGGATGAGAAAGAGAAAGCAACCATTCTCCACCTCATGTGTACAATATGTGCCTAGCTCTGTCCCAAAAAAGACTACTCCATCTAGAAACCCACTTCTTTGACAACCTAGACGAACTTCGCTTTATCAAAAGTTCCAGTTGATTTTCATTAGTCCGGGGTAGCCAAACGATGCGATTCATAGCATCACAATAGACCTTTATTGGTCTAAGAGACAGCCTCTCTAACCTAACCTAAACCTAAAGGTCTACTCGAGTGAATGCGCTGAACTCAATTTTCCATAATTTTTTCCCATAAATCTGATGATGTTGGTCCTGAGGTCGTCTAAAGTCTCTGGCTTATTGACATACACTATGGACTGGATATAGTCCCAAAAAAAACAGTCCAGAGACGTCAAATCACACAAATGAGGCAGCCACAGATAGTTACAGAATTTCGGCTTGAATAACTCGATTATTTGGCCAGCTATGTGAAATGTAGCGCTGTCTTGTTGAAACCACATATAGTCCAAATCATCGTCTTCCAATTTATGCCAAAAATAGTTAACTCAACACGATCTGGTAGCACAATGTAGTGTTCCCAACTTTATTGACGAAGAACTATGGCCCAATGATACATCCAACATGAAACCCTCACCAAAAAGTAATTTTTTTTGGATATAAGGGCATTTGTGAATTATATCAAAATGTCAACATACCCAAGTGCTAGAATTTTGCTTATTAACGAAGCCGTTGTGCCAGAATTGGGCTTGAGTAGTGTCTATGAGCTTAGAATTAGATGTTCTGAGTCTCTGGGAACGCTGCCAGACAGATTAAAGTTGTACTTTAGGAGAAGAAGCAGCAAGTCTGTGTGTCAGGATCCCATAAAATACGGGAAAAGCTGAAAAAGACGAAAAGACGAAAAGAGTAGACGATTCAAGGAAGAAACTACAACTGGTATAACTCTCCTAAGAAGAAACCAACCCTGCATTCTAACAGGCATGACGATGGACTACGACGTGTGAGACTGTGCCATCGACTAATTTAGTATCCAGTGGTTTCGTATGAAGTATTATTTCGATTCCTAGTAATTCATACTGTAGTGTACCATCTCCATCGCAATGATTTCCACCAACTAATATAGAGCATCGCCATACAATCCAATTAAGCTCGATTCACTCAAGCCCTATTCCACAAAAATTAGAACTCGTGTCACTGATGACAAGCTGAGGCTTAACAATTTTAAACAACAGCTCGCGCATTAATTATACTACACATGTACTCGTATGTATGTATGTACGTACGTCACATATACAAAATTAACAAATACACCGCACAATGTTTCAATGCAAACATTTACCCTTGGAAGACAATTCAAATCCTCTTACGCATAACTGTCGTCGCTAAGTAACACTTTCGGTGTTGGGAAAACACTTCAATGCTTAAGTACATCGAATCCACTCCATACGCAGCTCCTTAACCACACTCTAATTGCTTTTTTTTTTTGTTCCTACTTGAATACTCGCGTAGGTCCTCCAAATGGGGATGGAGGCGGGGGGGTGATAGCATACACGTTACACATGTGAGAGCGGAATTAATGCTGTGGAAATTTCGAATGACATGCCACACAGCTAGTGTCGTCGTTTCTAACGCTGGGCCTAATTGCGTTGAAAACCTACCGACACGGAAGAACGGCAAGAATCCCTAGATGAAGCATTCTCATTCCCCAGTTGCAGAGAGCAATCAATTCAAACATCGTTGTCGACAATCCTTCCACCAGTGGGAAGTCAAATTGCAGCAACGCGTTCCACTTTGTCCAATAAATTGTCGAAACCATTCGGACTTTGAGCGCGTCCTCTGCAGCAAATGTCGCCGATGATGTGATGATTTAATTGATTGCACTGCTCGAAGCCGGTGCCGGAGCCGGAGCCTTGTGTAGTCGAATGTGCGGTTCAATGTGTTGAAAATTAATCAATTTCCCAGATACGTGGTCCCATGTTGACTGTGTACAAGGAGCGCGTGTTTCCTATTAATCCGCTTTCCTTAACGAAGTTCCTTGTCAATAGAGGGATTAGTTCGTATTTCAAAAGTCGATGAAGGTTATTATTTCGTGGTTGGAAGATGGTTTTGCTGACATTGGTAGATACGCATTTGTGTACATTGTACATACATACATAGATACAGATACTGGCAAGGGAATCCATTGGATCGCTAAAACACGTTAGGAATTAGCGATAAGCTTGTAAGCTCAATGTCTTGTCCCAGCGTAATGAACTTGTGCTCAGGATTGTAAGGTATTTTGCTTATCATTGAGGTTGCTATGGTATGAGTTGTTATTGGTTTAATTTTTTTCAAGGATTTTCGATTTAGTTTTGAAGTTACTAGTGGATATTATTATAAGTCCTTTTGAAGTAATTTTTTCGAAGGAAACTCAAACATTAATTAGAAAGAAATGATCCCCGATAGACAAAAGTTAATAACATTAGATAGCAGTTGTTGTTTCGTTAATTAATGAGTACGATACACGAGGATACGATCCAGGATAACTCATCCTTTTTTACCAACTAAGATAGGAAAGTCATCATTGTACGAAATTGAAGAAAAGGGAATTTAAAGTAAGGCATTTACTGTTTAGAATAACCAAATGGAATTGGGGATTCGCAGTTCCTTTCGTAGACGTTGATTCGCAAGCTTGAGTATGTATTTAAGAAAAGCTAACAAAAAAAGCTATCCAGACTTTTCTCTTCCTGGTGTCTACATCTAACAAATTAAAGTGTTATCTTTACGAGAAGGAGGATTGGTATCGACCAGACTTAGCCACTTCTAAAAGCCGTCACTATCCAGAGTGCTGATGAAGCGAAATATCGGAGAGTGATCCTGGATAAGAAACTTTTTTGGGTAAAGCATGACGAAGTCATCCAAGGCAGTCTCAATTTGGCAAGATATAGAGCTTATCACCAAAAAACGTTCTCTAAGGGCTATGATAAGGTATTTTCTAGTTTATGCATTGGTTTTTCTGTGAAGAGGGCTTTCGCGTAATGTATGTGACTGTCTTGTGGTCTAAACTTCAAAGTACGGCCTGTCTCGACTGCACGAGATTTCGAGTAACCTTGGCTCTGCTTTAGTTGCTCTTCTTGACTTACCTCTCCTTGATACTTTTAACATGAGCTCTACCATCAAGGCAATCTATCTTCGTAGACGAGATGACTTTTTATCTCATCCGCAGTGGAGTTCTAATGACCTACGATGCTGGTTCCATGGATATGCCGTCTGACTCAATTACATCGGAACTTTAGCTGCTACGCAAATTTAGAATCAACTTTCCTTGCGTTCAGGACTGAGTTTGTCCAGAGTTTAAGTTTGAACTGGGCTGTAGTAGAATCATCACGGATGGCTCCAAATCCATGGAGACCGTCAACACTAGACTTCAGTATTCATTGTATTAGCGTAAACCTTCTTTTCTAATGGCTGCCGACTATATTGTAAAGAATAGGCAGAGACGTAAGTTTTACAGCAACACTAGGCTTGTGCTATCTGGCAACTAGATTTAAGATCAGCTCTGCAAAATAAACTATGGGATACATTTATGAAAACCATTTTTCAGTAACTAAAATCACTAACTTACTAAACTGGATGTCGCTAGTTAAGAGAGCTAGTTCTAAAGCTTAGATCTATCATCAGACCTACTCAATCTGTATTAATATTGTTCCTTTGCTTGAAAGTTGAAAATTTCTAGGAATACTGAAGCGTGACTTATACTTAAAAGACTCGATATCCTTGCTACCCATTTTGCTTGTGGTATATCTTACAATCAGAAAGGGCACCAACCTTGTCTTCATAGTTTCTTCATTATAACAGTTATAGTGACACTGACTAGATTCGACAGATCGCCTATGTTTTTCTGTATTCAGGACCTTAAATATATGGCTGTATCCTTGCTAAGTAGTTGCCTTTATAGTCATATGTTTTAAAATAACTCAACAGTACCTTCGGGCCACATTTCGCATTTTTAGCAATAAGTGTCTTCTTTGTAACTCCCCCTGCCTCATAACACACTTCGAAATGATACTACTCGCAAACCAGATAAGATTTAATAAACTCCTCTTTACCCTTAAGGAATCCAACTCTAGAGAAATCATTAAACACATTTTTTTGGAAATGCTACGAGATGCGTTCCGTATTTCAACAGTAATCGACTTGGTAGGCCGTTTAACCTTCCACATTTGAACAAACTCTCTATAGCATTCTATCCATCTAACCTACAATTTGACCTTTCCATGGGTCAAGCTAAGAACAAGCAGTGGAATAGCCATTGCAGCGACAGGAATCATGTACATAATTCCAATTTCATGTTATACATCCAATTACCTCGTTTAAGATCAAAAGGCGTCTTTAACATCCTTGTAGAGATTTTTTTGCTTCCACTTCTGATTCCTCCTGGTACCGCCTTTGTACACTAAGTGCTTAAAATTTCCAAATCACGTCTGCCCAATTTATTCAAACAATGTCTCTTAAAGTTGATATCCTCCTCACAGAGAGAGAACTGAAATAAAATCTTTAAACACTGGTCTCGCATTCTCTAGTGCGTCCACGTTTCTTGTGTAAAATAACAGGACCAACAAAACCTATACAGAAACCGAAGCCGACACAAAATTTTCTTTTGAACTTTGAGTACCTAGTAGGTAACCACACAGTGAATGGAGGGGTTGTCATCATAGAATAATGTCTCTTAATACAACATAAAAGGACACACGGTATCCTTTAGCCAGATACACCACCTACTCCACCGATAAAACGCAAAAGAATGCAATAAAGTATTTTATTTCTACTTCCTCACTGTGTCGCTCTCTTCCACGAATTGGCGCCAATACACGGAAACGGATTTTCTCATTTTCACTTGAATCATTCGATTTACCTTAAAAAACAATTCGAAGTGAAATTCAATGTTATCCTGTAAACGGAAGAGGATATGTTCGCATTTCTCAAAGCCATTCGAAAATTACTTTGAATTGATATCACAGAAAAGAAAAAGAAAAAAGAACGGCAAAATGTATTTTCTCTTTCAAAGAGTGTGGTGAGAGTGCTGCTATGCTTTGAATAATGGCAAAGGACGAATTCCTTCGACAGGATATTAATTGATTTCACCATGGATAGTATAGTAGATGAAATAGAGATGAGTTGAGGACAAAACATAAAAGGCAAAAACAAAGAACTTATTGAGTGGAACGAAACCGAGAGGGTTTACTCCCGCATCACTCGGAATGGACTGTAATTAAAGGATCCTCATTGTTGGTGTATAAAGTGGAAGAGTATTGATTTTCGTAACATGTACATATATCCAGCCGGGTGTATATATTTATTATGTGTTTGATTTCAAATTGAAATAAGTAGTTACACATAAATATTTGGTTTTTGTTGTCATGTATGGGTAATGACACTCGAATTGACGACGGATTTTGTTACTATATATGACTTCTGATTAACTCAATCACTATAATTATCGATTAAAATAAATATCCTCATTAAAATTTCATTTGACTAATTCGGTAAATATACATATACAATGCGTGGGGCGATCATATACATAATTAATATAATATTGTTTAATTAGCAAACAGATACTATCTCATTAATGAAGTTATTTTTACTGGCTATTGGATGTCGTGTCCTTGAATGTTGCTGGTTCCTAAGTAATGGGAAAAACAAGTACTTAAGTCTACTCCGGGGGTGGCCGAAGGAGATAGATTTTTTTTTAGTAATATGTGTGAGTATACTCACTCGTTGATGAAATGTCATTTGAGGAATCGAAATATGTATTTATTTCGTATTAATTTCATTCAGCTGTTCAAATTTCTTGAGAACAGAGCTGATATATCCTCAAGATCTTTGCAAGTTTCCTTTTTTTTGATTCCTTAAAAATATTTGTTGTTTTCGTGCATTGCACTAAATGTGAAGAGAGATGTATTCGTATAACTATCGGAAGGATAAACACTTTACTGAACAGGTGCTAGGAAATACTTGCAGGAATACCGGTTACTGGTCCATAACCGAGTTTTAGAAAAACTTCCTTCAAAAACAGAGGTTTTCTTTGAGACAATATCAACCCTCGTATTCGAATTCCGGGTTGAATCAGAAGACTTGACAAAAACTTTCGAGATCAGTACGATACTTGTATGAAGTGTAAGATTCCAAACTAAAGAAAGGAGAACATCGAGAGATGCATTAAGAAAACAACTGCAGTCTTCTATGAATGCAAAAGGCATCCAGTATACGAATATATTGTGTATACTGGTTATACATGACAGTTGCAAAACCTACTCTAACGTATGGTTTGATAGTACAAATTGAGAAGAGAAGGCATCCTGCAGAACTCACTAAAATACAAACGAGATCCTGCGTGGAAATCGTAATCATAAGAAAAACACCCACAGTAGTAGTGCAGGCATTGCTGAGGAAACTCATTCCGGTGGAAGTCTACTGTTCAAGTGTGTCACTAAAAGAAGCTCTTCGGCTGAGAGAAGTGAGATTGAGATCAAATTGTTATGTCTCCAACCTATTTTTATAGAATACTGCGATAACAAGCCTCTGCTGCTGGCATTGGTGGTGAAATAAAATTCATTAACACAATACCTGACAGAAATGACTGGAAGAGTCAATGGCGTATATTCTTCAGGATAGGAGTCGATACAGAAGTTGCAATTCACTCAGGAGTCAACCGTTCTCTTAAAATATACATTAACTAAAATTCAACTATTTACGTGGTCAAAGCTAGTAGTTATCAAGAACCTATGCGGTGACCTTATGCTGGGTTTTGAGTCATCTATTCCATATAAAGAAGGCATATGGACTTATAAAGATCAGGTCGGCGCCGTTCCAAACTTTTCAGTCTCTCCCCTTTGTGAACAGAACTCTGGAGCATTGTAAATAAGATTAAAGATGATGATTAGTCGAAATTGTGTATTTCGTTTCTAAATTTGAGTCGATTTGCTAACAAGAAGCCATCATGTCAAACATTGGTATTAACAAAGTCAGAAGTATGTATTGAAGGGTGCCTCTGTCGCTACTGCCAACGATTTCTTCATCAATGTTGAATAAATGGTTTACTTGTTCAAATTTAATTCGAACCACAGTCGTTTCCAGGGAACAGTCTCCAGGTGTTTTTTTTTTTGTTATTTGTGATCTTTCAGAGTGATACAGTGTATTCACTACTTTTGAAAAGGTATTGACCCATTTGGCTGGTGGCGTCAAAAAGGTCCCATTGAATACCTACGATTCATCAATGAAGGTTGTGTCTAACCCCAGTTACACCATAAAGTACTTGGCTCCTCTAGCTGAGGTTATCAACGACTACTTAAAAGACTGTTGATAGTCCATCCGGCAAATTGAGACGTGATAGCCTTAGTGCTGCCAAAATTTCATCCCATCTGTCACTGGTGCTGTCAAGGTGGTTGACAAAGTCATTCCAGACTTGAATAGCAAACTACCTGACATCTCTTTCTGCGTGCCAACTGCAAAGGTATCTGCTGTGTATTTCATTATCCATCTCGGCAAACCAGCCAAGAATTAAAAAACTCACCTAAAATTTACCAGAAAATCTTCCTGATATTCATGACTTTATCTGGGTGGTTCTAAATCAGCAGGGGTTCATTCTGTACAAATGTCTGGTCTACGTATCTACTAATATCACAGGACATCTACCAATCTATTCAGTATTCGATTCTAGTCTCATCTAATAGGAATCCTTGGTATTTCGTATTGAAAGTTTTCGTTGAGCAGTGCCAGGTATGACTCTTTGCCAATCCGTCTTACATTTTTTGCTCCCTCTTGCATTTATAACTATCTCGTCGGAATATTCTTAACATTTTATGTTGTTTTCCAATAACATTTACAAGAATCTCTTTATGATTTCACGAGGATCATACACATATGTACATACATATGTATGTAGGTATCTACGTATGTCCCCATCAATGTCATAGGAGTTGATTTTCGGAGGTAATCTCATTGGTGCGACTTTAATATTAATCATAAGTACATTGCCGAAGCTTGTTAACCTATTACTCGGGCTGCCGGGTGTGATGGCAAAAACCCCCTTGTATTACCATAGGTACATGTATACTTTGTGTACTTCCTAGATTTAGAATATCTGGGTTTTCTTTAAAAATACATACAAAGATAGAATTCAGCCGTCTAATGTCGAACTTTTGTGGACAGTTTTACTCTACTCGTTGGAAGTCTATATTTGAATTCAGAGCTTTAAGAGGATAATAGATAATCTAGAGGATAATAGATAACAGATCGCTGTCCAGATAAGGTATTCAAAACAAGGTTTTGCAAGGATTCTCCAAAGCTCAGCAAAAATACTTGTGTCACTCAACACCTTTAATCCAATAGCGTGACTACCATGACTGTCCAACGACAATTTTCTTTTGAAAATCCACTCTGCTTCCATCTAGAATAAGTCTGACTTACGCTGGTATTACTACCCCTTTGGTCACTTTCCAAGTGATGCAGAAGCTGCATACTTTACCAAGTAACACGGTTTTTCTACAACATCAGAAGAGCCCCGAAAGAGCCTAATGCTTTCCCAAGTATCAAAAGTTTTGTATACCCTCTGTGCGTGTCCTTGAGGATTGTCGGTTACGAAGACGCGACCCTACACCTATTCGAAATGTCTCAAATTGTTAATGATAGTCTATCTATGTAAGTTCATATCGAAACCAGAATTTCGACTCCACGGACGAAATGTACGAGGAGAACTTCAAGCGATCTTCTAAAGGCAGTCAAGATTTAATTCCCAAAGAAGATGAGAAACTCAAAACTGGGACTGAATCGATACTTAGCTTCAATTTGACTGCTATTACATGATAATGCAGGTCACTGTCAAAGGATGTCACTAAAATTTTTGAAAACTTTCAGTCCGCCGAAAATATCTGGAACTACTGGAAAAAAAAATCTGGCAATAAAAAAATCACTCAATCAAGTGAGTCCTTTGACCATCCAAACAAACACCTTAACACACTATAATCTTTGTACCATACTATCTCTTTCTTTTGTCCTTCTATTTTGTGTACAAACCATTAAGGCAATTCCTTTCAGGATAACTCGTTAAGTTACTTCCTTCGGTTTGTGTCCTTGAATATTACAAAGGTTTGTATAACACTTTCAATTTATAGCGAGTATCTGTAGTTGGATTGCATTCGTTTAACGTTTAACGGATATTTAAATTTCCAATTCTTAAGGAAAATTTCAAACACTTTCTGTCTTTTATAAAAACGTTTACTATAACAATTTACACAACATAAAAAACACAATCCTTCTCAGTTAAGTTATAAAATTACACAAACATAAAGTTTAAACAAATAATTAAGTGAAGCTTAATAAGCATAGTCAAAGTACAAATGATAAAAATGCAAAGTTATCGTTGAATGCCACTTCACGATGTCTGGCAGTGAGATCCTCTTATCCTGGTCAAATGTCAACATTCTCTCGCAAAGCCCTACCCACATTGAGCCATAAAGGGCCTTCATTTTTCTGCAATTATAAAAATCCGACGAGCTATGCAACACCATTGCCCTCAGCTCACTCATAGTCTCAGCATATCGAAATGGGCTCATTCCGGTACACATCTCATATAGAATACAACCGAGAGACCAGACATCAGCCTTGAAGTTACAATGAAGTCCTTTCAAGATCTCCGGAGCCAGATAGTAAGGTGTTCCGAAAGCATCCATTTTTGTTGCATGGCTTGAGTGAATCAATGCAATTCCAAAGTCGGCGATTTTAATGCGATTCATCTTGTCCAGCAAGATATTCTCGGGCTTCAGGTCGCGATGGATGACATGACGGATGTGCAAGTATTCCAATCCACTTAGGATGTCACAGAAGTACGTACGGAGCTCTGGTTGTGTGAGAGGCTTTTGCATGTGATTGTTGATAACGTTTCGGATGGTTCCATTCGGTGCGTATTCCATGATAATGTTGACGGTATCCTCGTGGACGAAGGATTGTAGGAACTTTATGATTCGAGGGTGTTTTAGCTGGGAAATGATGTACACTTCTTCGCGGATCATTTTCAATTCTTTTGCTGGGTTTTGCATGACAATCTGCTTCACACAAACTGGTGGATGATAGTGTGGTGTCTCAGCCAGGAATACTTTGCCAAATGTTCCCTTGCCAAGGAGTTTAACTGCATGCAGACCAGGTAATCCAAAGTCCATCGTTTAAAGTTAATATTATCTAAATTTGATTTAACAGAGACGAACAAAAATTATACACCGCCCCGTGCAGTGAAATGTCAAGCTATTAACTGTTATGAATTGTTAACAGATTTTCTTTGTTTACAAGTCGGACGTAAAGTTATAGAACTTCTAACGTGGTGAATGCGTTCAATTGACGATTAATTTAGGCTAAGGCTTAAGGCTGTGATTAACATGGTTTTCAGCTACGTACATCAAATGGAAATTTGGCAGACTATATCCGTGTTTAGGATAAAACGTTGGACAGAGACGAGCTTAATATTTTTTTTTTCTTTCAAGGCTTAGACTGTGTCTCCAAGACTAAGACTGTACTCGAGATGTCTATAAAGGGTGTGTCCATTTAAAACTTCGTGAAATATGGTACCTGAAATTGTACTCCGATGCTCTGTACAAAAAAGGGAATTAAAGGTGTTTTGATAGAGTGATATAATCCTTCAGGTTATTTGTTTTAACGTCCAAATGCAGTGGTAGTTTCTGCAGTAAAAACATAAATCTGCAACTAATTTTCGGTGAGCCAGTTGTTGGATCAAGATTTATTTAGTGTGACTTCTGGAATTAAGCGAACTGCTGGAATCTGTATGACGCTAACTATCAAGTAAATGTAGACGGACGAACTCCGAGTGAAGTATTTAATTCCTTGAAACAGATGATGAGCATTCATTTTTTTCCCAAAATTAGACATGGCTCTGTATACCGTGTCTAAATAAATGCCTTAAAATCGATAAAAAGATGGTATCGATCTGGAGTTCTTGGGGTTTCTCCAGGATCTACCGTAGTGTGAATATCTGATTGGTTGTGGACTTACCGGGCCTAAAGCCGCACTGATAGGTGCCAATCAGCTCGTTGACAAATGGTTTCAGGCGCTCACACAATACCGCCGACAAGATCTTGTATGCAATGTTAAGGAGACTGATGCGTATAGTTGGCGCAGTTTAGAGGCTCTCATTTCTTGTGGATCGGACAAACGATGCTGAGGTTCCATTAATTAGGCATACTTTCTTCCGACCATCTCTTAGAAATGAGTTGGTGTACGTTCTCCACTAAGTCATCACCTGCTGCCTTAAATAGCCATCCAGTCCAGCAGCCTTGTTGTACTTGAGTTTGATTATTGCTATCCTCACTTATACTGATCTAAAAAAATGTTCGTTAAAGCACATGGATACTATGCTTATCTATGATAGGACACTGTGTGAGACTTAATTGAATTTTGGGATGTTCAGGATGATAGCTATGAATTCCACGTGTTATTCGATGGCTTAAGTCCAAATGAATGTTACACCACTATTACTTCTGTTATAATTGCAGATTTTAGTATGTCTCGGATCTAATATTGAATTGTTTGGAATCATGTTTAAAGAAGGGAAGATCTGGTCACTTTCCCTTTCGACCAGAGTGAACACTATTTGCGGATTCAATCTATTCTTTACAGTTGTTCTGAAGCATAAGGGAACTCTTTTATCTATTCTGCAGCGATGGCTCATAATCTTTGTTGGCTGGAGTCTGACTTATTAGTATAGTATGTAGTATACATACATCTCGCTAATGGATTGTGAATTGTGATCCTTAAACCTAGCGAAGGTAATCGTTTTGGCGGAGTCGTGGATTTTCAAATAATAAAATAATAAAAATGGTTCCATTTTAAGAGCAGTAAATGGAATACACAAACTTGTCATATAATCTCTGGCGAGCTTTGATAAACCAAGTATAGAAAATATATTGAGGTCATCCTTAAATATAAACCAAGAGCGATGAAGGTGGTTTTGGGCTTCAACAACTAGAAGGTGTCTAGCTGTCTTCAATCGCCTTTAAAAATTGGTTAGGTTTACTTCTACTGGCATGAACTATCAGCGATGAGATGAAATGTACTCGAAGTTTTTCATGTCTTAACCACCTTGAACAATAAACGAGTTTATGCTTGTTTGTGACTGAATCTTCTCCTTCAATCAGGTTACAATCACCCTTATTATGACTGGCGTTACGCGCATCTCCAAAAAACGACAGTGCGAACTCGGCATTATAGCTGGCGTTACGCCAGTCGTTTTACGTCATTTCCGACAATTGTCGTTTTAAGTTTTGTGGAACGTAATTTTTGTTCACCTTTCTACGTCATTTTACAGAACTGGCTTGATAATGATTTCATGGAACGCTGCCAAAGTTCTTATTGGGTTTTAACAAGAAACAGCGGTTGACTATTTATTGATTATTTGTTTGATATCCGCGCTGATTTACTCGGAATTGTCACCTATCATACGTAAGCGATCCATTTGGCTAAAGCATTTGTATAGATTAGTTTAGGTATCTGGGTACATGCGGAAGAGAAACGACTCGACTTCATCACACTTATGTACGTCCTTGTGGACTCATTGTGATACCCAATTGTTCCCAATTGGGAGGTTGGTCCCATTTCTTGTACTAAATTTTTTCCTTATTGCTCGTTGGTGAGCAGGACCTCCAGCAAGAAAAGATTATTTAGTGAAACACAAGTTACTTCTGCTAAACATCTTTCTAAAGTTCTATTTCTTAAGTGAAAGAGATCTGAGTCTCTTGAGTTTGAGTTTAAATGCGTGGTTTCGTGGCCAGAGCTTCCTTGATATATCACAGGTGGTGTGCGAGTTCCACCTACAGTTGGCTTTCATTATGATCTTTGAGGTTTGAAAGTGGAAGTCGATTGAAGCTCGCGCGTAGGATTTGTAGATGTACAAACTTTGTCTTACTCTTATAGAACAACGAGGCCAATCTGTTATTTCCAATTCCTCGTTTTAAAAACGGACCATAAGTAGCCCACTCCAAGCTTATCTTTAGCGGACTTACACCAGAATTCGTATTAGAACTTGTGTTTCGAAGACTAACTCCTCTGTAGCGAGCACAATAAAAGGGATCACAAGGAAGGCCAAGGAAGGTTTTGGTAGGAAGATTTCGCACATTGCTGTTGAAACATTTTTTGGTGGCATCTTCTTTTTTGAGATTGATGTGTGGTACCTTGTGTTGAAAAATACCGCACCCTGCCGGATGTTTTTCAAATTTTTCTAACAAATAACAACACTAACTAATTATAATATTTCAATTTTGTTTCTTTGTTATTTTTCTTTATTATTAATACTATTTAATAGAAATTAAAATAAAATGTTGTCGCCGCCGGCTAACGCAAAAAAATGTTCGTTCGTATGTATATTATTTTCTTTACTTTAAATTTCTAAAAATCGCGTCAGCCGCTAATTCTCTATTATGATTCGTAGCTTTAATTTGTGTGTGTATAATATATAAAACATTTTTCTTATATTTTTTTTTCTTTCACAAATGAACAACAGTTTACTGGAGATAAATATGTATAATCGTCTCACAACAAAATATATTTATTTTTTTATTTTTTAAACAGTTTTAATATTGTAGCAGTATAGCTGATGTATAAGTATGTATAATTAGACAAAAATTTACATTCAAACTTAAAACATAGGAAGGACTCAGGGTATACAGAACTATAGGTAGTATACTCGTGTGGTGAAGTTTCGACTGGACTGGCATTTTTTTTTAAGTTTGACTTTATGACTTCACACTTGACGTAGATGCGCAGTGAAAATGAAAATAGAATTCGTAAATATTTTACCTCTAGTTCAGTATATCCTGGGAAGGACTAACACGAGGCTACTTTTGCTCGAATTAAATTATTTTTCTTGTTATAGAGAAGTTCGATTGATCTAACACTAGAGGGAGTAGGAGTTGCGTTTGTTTTCTCATTTTACTGCGAAGGAACCTGAGAGGGACGTGGGGGGAAGGCCATTTAATTGCCAGATATTTGCTTCATACGATTAAGAGCACTGCCAGCCTTGAACCATTCGATTTGTTGTTCGTTCAGTGTGTGGTTCAGTTTGATTTTGTCGACTTTACCGTCGGTGTGCTTGATTTCGCAATCGACTGGCTTGCCTGGTGCCAAGCCGCTCAAGCCGAGCAGGGAGATTTTGTCTGTTGGTGAGATCTAAACGAGAAATTATATCAGTCAGCTGTGCAAAGTTGAGATGATGTACAAACCTTATCGTAATCAGCGGCATTGTCGAATGTGAGAGGAAGGAGACCTTGTTTCTTCAAGTTTGTCTCGTGGATACGAGCGAACGATTTCACAATGATGGCACGACCTCCCAAGTGACGTGGTTCCAAGGCGGCATGCTCGCGAGATGAGCCCTCACCGTAGTTCTCATCACCAACAGCAACCCACTTGATGTTGTTTGCCTTGTAGTCTCTGGCTACATCAGGTACTGCTCCCCACTGGCCTGATCGCTGGTTCTTAATTTTGTTCATTTCGTTGTTTTCAGAGTTTGTGGCACCAATGAACATATTGTTGGAGATGTTATCCAAGTGACCGCGGAATTTCAACCATGGACCGGCAGCGGAGATGTGATCGGTTGTGCACTTACCCTTGACTTTAATGAGAATGGTCATGTCGGTTAAATCCTTACCATTCCACACGTCAAATGGTTCCAGGAGTTGAAGGCGCTTGCTTTTGGGATCAACGTCAACCTTGACGCTTTCTCCATTCTGAAAAGGGTGTATATGCAGTGTATTCTATTTGAGAGGTTGATTGGTGTTGACTTACGGGTGGTGGAGCATCATATGTATCCATACCGGGATCAAATCCTTTCGATGGCAATTCATCACCGAATGGAGCGTCCAATTTGAATTCCTTACCATCCTTACCCTTCAGACTGTCCTTAAGTGGGTTAAAATCGAGACGACCGGCAATGGAAAGTGCTGTCACCATTTCGGGGCTGGAAGCAAAGAGTAAAGGTGATTCTTTCGAAGAACAAAATAAAAACACAACTACTCACCTTGTGACAAAGCAATGTGTAGCGGGGTTAGCGTCATTACGTCCGGTGAAATTACGATTGTACGATGTGACAATAGTATTCTTCTCTCCCTTCTTAACATCTTTACGATCCCACTGACCAATACAGGGGCCGCAAGCGTTAGCCAACACAGTACCGCCGAATTCACCCAATGTCTTAGAGATACCATCACGCTCGATGGTTGCGCGGACCTGTTCAGATCCGGGTGTTACATTGAAGGGAATCTTTGATTTCAGACCATGCTTCAGGGCGTTCTTAGCAATGCTGGCACAACGACCCATATCCTCGTATGAAGAGTTGGTGCAGGAGCCAATCAAACCGACCTTAATATCCATTGGGTATCCATTCTTCTTAGCGTTCTCGCCCAATTTGCTGATTGGATGAGCCAAATCTGGTGTGAATGGTCCATTCACATGTGGTTCCAATTTGTCCAAGTTGATTTCGATCAATTCATCGTATTCAGCATTGCTGTCGGCAGCCAATACCTTGTCCTTATATTTCAACGCCTCAGCAGCGATGTCTCCACGACGAGTTGATTTCAAGTAATCAGTCATACGGCTGTTCAAGGGGAAAAGCGATGTAGTTGCACCGATTTCAGCACCCATATTACAGATGGTAGCCATACCAGTACATGAAATCGAATCGACACCCTTGCCGTGGTATTCAATGATGGCGCCAGTACCACCCTTGACAGTCAGAATATCGGCGACCTTCAAGATAACGTCCTTAGGCGAAGTCCATCCACTGATTTTTCCAGTCAAATGCACACCAATAACTTTGGGGCACTTCAACTCCCAAGGGATGTTGGCCATTACATCGACGGCATCAGCACCACCGACACCGATACACAAGCAACCCAAACCTCCACCATTGGGTGTATGGGAGTCAGTACCGATCATCAATAAGCCAGGGAAGGCATAATTCTCCAAGATGATCTGATGGATGATACCACTGCCTGGCTTCCAGAATCCCAAACCGTATTTGGCACAAGCCGTAGCCAAAAAGTTGTAGACTTCCTTGTTGAGGTCCTTAGCGCGAGCTAAATCCTTAGCGCCACCTACTTGGGCTTCAATCAAGTGATCGCAGTGCACAGTTGACGGTACAGCAACCCTTTTCAAGCCGGACGAGATGAATTGCAATAGAGCCATTTGAGCGGTGGCATCCTGCATAGCAACACGATCGGGACGCAGACGAAGGTATGATTTACCACGAATAATCTCCTGTTCTTTGGGATTATCCAAATGAGAGTACAGAACCTTCTCCGACATCGTCAATGGGCGGTTCAAACGGTCACGAACAACTTCCAAGGTTTTGGTCAATCTCTCATATGGAAGATAGACGCTGGTGTCGAACTTCGACATTGCCACCTTGGAGGCAACTGCGCACGAGGCGTGGAAGTTGCGCGACTGAACATCAATGCCATATTGACCGGCTTTGCGGATCTAGAAGAAGAAAAATAGATATTATTGTTAGCAAGCGGCGTAGAAAGGTTATCTGATAGGAATTTCTAACGAGAAGACAGTGAAGCTTACAGAAAATACTAAATTCCTCGGGTTCATTACAGACTGCACTACAATCTAGCCAGGCCCCCATCGAAGTTGTATTCAAACTTAAGCTACGAAAGCAAACAACGTGTGAACAACTTTCAGTTTCCACATTCACAAACAGGCCCGGATACAAAGACAGAAAGTACACAATATCCAGGTGCTCACTTCTCATTGCGTAATACGTCACACAGTCAATCTAACTTTTATACAAACCGTGTAAACTATCGTTGACATGCCCTGCTAGTTTACATAACAATTTTCTAGAGTTCATAGCTGAATTGAGACAGCAACTGAGTACAGAGAATGAAAATAAAACCTGCAAATAAAATGCTATTTATATTTAAAATTCCCACCCCAGTCACGTGAGGAGGCAGCGGACTTTTGAAAGTGATAATAGAAGGCGCAAATATACGATCAATCGCAAAAAATTATGTGTGACTGACTGAGTTGTTTGTTTTTTTTTTTAAATTATTCCTGGATGACCTGTGGGCGTTAACGTAATTTAACGCTGAAATCTGTCTCTATCCAGCCTCTTTTTATTTTGACGGCAATATTTGCGAAATAGCAATGATAACAAGGAATCAGAACAGAATACGCAGTACACGGAATGTAAACAATACTGACGGCGAGAGATTAGACGATTTTTCACTAGAATACTGAATTTCGCATGACATGAAATAATCTCAGAATACTATCATGGATTCATTGCGAAATTGTGCCACTATCGAGTGAAGGGTTTATACTGTCTGTAATCTACCGAATTGTTATGTGATTTATTTCTATGTCACGAGTGTTTTGCATTAAGTAGAATGTATTAAAAAAATACTGATATGACCAGCATTTTCGCAAAGTGACGACAGGTAATTGGTTCCACTGAGAAAAGTAATCGTTTCATCAATGGTTGAGTAAGAATACAATGATCATGTGTTGTACTGAATGGAATAGGTATGCAAATAGTCACAAATTTGACGTCAACTTTGACAGCGGGGGAAGATATTATGAGTTTGTCTTAATTTTGCATCTGTGCCAAACTTTTCGTTCGGGTTGGGATATCAATGTCAAGGTCGGTAGTTACGTAGGACACACAATCAATCAAAAAAAAAAAAAACTCATGGTGTCTTTATCGATACACTACAGTCGTTAAATAACACCGGTATATCGGCAAGTTTTTACGTCATTACATGATATGGCGTATAAATGAACCAATTTTCGCTTATCGCCAGCACCAAGTCACGTCCCCTGGATTTTTTCTACGCAAAAGAAACAACAAAGTAGTCTAGTAGGTTTAGCTGCACGAATCAATGAAAATGCACAAGTTGCTAAAGCTAGTAGCTTATACTATTCACACAGCATTAAAGATTTAAGGCTACTAGACGGAAGTTAACAGTGCGTAGTCAGATCAGATGTGAAGCTTACTCCTTGAGATTACTTGGAAGGTTGACAAGTGAATGATAATCGAGCTGCTTAATAGAGTGCTAAGACTGGAGTGTGATTTTAAGAATAATAGTAAAAATAATATTGATCCAAATAAAGGGCAATTCGAAACTTTAGGTTGTCCTGAACTGATTATATCAGCAGGACAACCTTAAGACAGGAATACCCCAAGTATTCGTTTTGAATCCTCTCTTGTACCTAAAACTTATTTCTGTAAGTCAACAGATAAATGGAAGTGACACGGCGATCCTAAGCGCACATTAAGTACCTGCAACTCAATACCTAGACAGGCCTTCTTGAACAAGAAGGTTACCAACGAGACAAAAAGTTGTTAAATCATTTTTAAAGAGAAACGCGAAGCATGTTCAACAATCAGCCTTAATGGCGCCCAAATGCATCATGCAGATAGATAAGACTTTTCACGCGAAATAAAGCCTATATAAGGTTCAGAATTAAAAAGAGCTATCATCACGCTCTTCTAAACTTATGGAATCCAGCTTTTGGAGCTCTGCAAGCATCTCTAACAAAGAACTACTCCAACGAGCCCAAGAATAAGCGGTGACTCCTTAATGTCAGAAACATCTTTGTCCACAAAGATCTATAAGTAAAACACTGCCAGAATGCCTGTGTCACAAAACATCTCTTCAAATTCTCGTAAACCCACACTATAGAAAGAGTTGAAGTTACTTAACAGAAACTTTATTAATCCCATACTTATAGCGGCAGTAAAATGTGTTAAAGGTCGTAAAGTTTACGAAGCGCATTGTATTCAACTTTGGCGTTTTGGCTGATTCAAGTTACAGACTAAGTATATGATTACCTAAACAAAAACATATATATGCTGGCGTTGCAATACATTCTTCACACTTCATTGCAACCAGACGGAAGTGAAAATGAAATGAAAAAACTGAAAAAAAAAACAAAATACAAAAATAAATAGCTTCTTCTCCTGGAAGCAATAAAAACGCGTTGGCGTTATAAATCTGAATAACAATACGCTTCTGATAAGATAATACTAAATTAGAACTGTGATGAGAGAAAATATCACTCTTATCGAATCTTTTAAACAAAAACTTAGCACTGACATTAAACGCCTTTAAAAAAAGAAAAATGTCAAGTACGTAAACAAAGCTTTTGTACAAGCTTTTCGAATAAAAATACCCGGTACGTTGGCCTTGAACTCTTTTAAAAACAAAAAATCAAAATAAAAATCCACAATCACTAGCACATGTATAACTTATTTTAAGACTCAAATTTGAAATCATTGCGATCAACATCTTCGGCTATGAAAGTATCTAAACACTGCCAATTAGAATGAGCAAGGAGTTACATAACGCCCGTTGGTACTTTATACTGCAATAATATGCAAAACTTATCAATTATCCGCTGACAGCTTTAACTACGATCAAGTAAACAAACAATAAATCAATTAAATGCTTATCGAGACATCATACAAAGCTCTACTTTTGATGACCTTACATGCAAGAGCTTCTGAACTATAAAGATAGTGGGAAGGCACTTATCAAGGGAACGCAAATGAATAAGACAATTGGCATAGTACAAACGCCAAATCCACGATAACCTTCAACTAATTAAACTTAGTGTAATGCCGTGACACCAATTATGTTCTCGCTCACTAATTGGCCACAAAATTCATAATCTTCAGCAAGCGTGTCAACGTAGCCATAAATTGTGTTCTTGAATTACCCATGTGATAACAGCAAGCGTCTACGTTTTTAGGGGAATGTCCCATCCAGGCAAAAACTGATAATTGTCTGAAGCCATGTGATGTCTTAACTTGATGACGAAACCAATACCTAAGACTGCTGATCTTGAATTTATTTTTACACCCTGACAACACGATCGACTGAAAGGACGACGCACGTTCCGATGAGTGAGAAACCGAAAGCGACCCTCAAAGTCATCAACCAAAGGTTCACCGACCTGACATTTAATAAGTGCACTTGTCGTTCTAAATAAGACACAAGAAAAAAAATTCTAAAGACGAAATGCTTTGGCAGAAGGACAACCATGGTTAGGTAACATGCCCCCCCATATATGTAAAGTGAGGTTAGGTGGACAAAAATTTTCTCAATTTGCCCGTTGTAAGCCTATTCCTAGAGTTTACTTGCATTACCCACAACTGGAGTACAACAATTCCAGTTGTATGGCTCGTATTTATTTAATGAATATTCTACGCAACTAGAAAAACTCTTGAGTAACCACACATACCTGGCTGTGTAACACCCTTAACGATGAAGACATCCTGTAGAACGGCCTGAGTCCTTGTAAAATTTACGAAAATATTCCTATTGTTAAAAAAAAAAAGTTCACAACACTTATGAGCTTAGGAGCTCGATGAAATTACTTGGATTTAATCGGAAATTTTTATTAACAAATCAATTGACACCGGACGAAATCTTCAGCCTTCTCAACTGGAAGATTTTTTATTCTGAGTGGAGTGAGAAATTTCTTATTCGGTACGAGGAATGGCACTTTTCTTGACTTGATTATACAACCACCATATCGGGGGAGTGACATTTTATGTGGTTTTAGTGGCATCTGGTGGGTGATAGTAATGAGTGTGTTATGAACCTGCATATAATTTGATTTATTTAAAATTTTATTGGAGGAAAAGTACTTGTTTGATTTAGGAAATCTTTGATTTATAAACAGCTTAGGATGTTTGTCAGTCCTTTAAAAGAAAATTTCATGCTTTTTCCACTCAATATACAAACTACCGAGATTACAATGAAAGAATGCATGTGGAGGCGCTGCGGAAAGTACAGGGCTCTTCACAAATGTCACTTCGGATATTTCAAATACGAATTGTTGAAGGTAAATAATTTATTTTCTTTTTCTATTCAAATAAACAGCAAATTTAACAATTTTTGGTAATAAAGACATTTAAAAAAAAGATGAAGGTCACTGTAATCTATATCTCCCGATGAAATAGAATGGCTGTCATGCTGGCTTGGCGATTTTGCAAAAGAATTTGTGCTGCTTGGGAGAATTGTCTCACAAACTGATTAGTTCCTTTTAAACGTTGTACTTAAATATAGTCAACAATATATGTAGATTAAGTGAACTTGAAGCTCCTTCATGTTCATAGACTTGGTCTGCTATTTGGAGCGATTCGCTGGGGTTTTCATTTACCTTATTTACCTTCTCCAGTCAATAGTTCTGTAGTCGTTTCTCAAGAAATGTATTTCCCCCTTTATTGAGCAGTTTTTTGACTAGGTCGATGTCACTACAGCTCGTATAGTTCGTCGTTAAATCTCCACCTACAAAGTGCGTCAACGCAAACAGGACCGAATGTTTCAAAAAGAATTTTTTTCGAAACGACCGAGGTTATATTCATCCGTTTTAGGTAGAGTTCATTCTTCAGTGGAGGACTGGGGTGATCAAGGTCTTATATAGAGTCTCCTTAGTTGCAAGAGTTATTCCTCGTTTTATTTCAGCAGAGCCAAGGTAGACAATGTTCCTTACTTCCTCAAAGTTATAGCTGTCGACGGTGACATACTATCCAATTCGTGTATGTTGTATGTCCCTTGTTGACAGCACAGTCTGACGAGTTTGGCAGGGATGCCAAAACTAGACATGGCCCTGTATAGCTCGTCTCTGTAGATGCTGATTGAGGAAAATCTCCTTTCTTGTGGATCGGGCAAACGGTGGTGCTGAGATTCCATTCATCAGGCATACACTCATACTCCCAAGACATTTTGAACAGCTCGGTTTGTAGGCCTTTAGGTTTGTTAGGTACTTTTACCGGTTGGTACATTATTCTTGGAGTATAGTCTCTCAATACCTTCGATCGTGCTTTTTTCTTCTTTTGGAGAAGCCGATGTTCTCCTCTTCTCGAGCAGCCCTCATTCTTCTTTGCAGCGCCGCTTTGTATGCCACTTATTTAGCTGCAAGTGCTTGTCGGTACTCTTCGAGAAACCAGCGGTTTCTTAGAGGTGATCGGGCAAAACCCAGTATATTAGTTGCCGCACTTCTGATGGCATGTTGGCAGCGTTGCCTTTGGTCTTTGGCACTTGATGCTAGCTGCGTAGGAGTCATTCATAGATTTCGAAATACGCGTTCAGCGAAGATTCCGGCGATCTCTTGCGATTGCAGCTTTTCGACGTCAAATTTTCTCACAGTAGTTCTTCTTAGTTCTGGTGTTCGATACAATAAATATTGATTTCATCCATTTTCTCGTGCCGAAGGGTGGATAGTCTTCAACAACTGATGTTAGTCTTCTCATGTCCTTGATCATTTGCTAAGAATATCATTTTACTTTCCCGTAAAACACAATAATTTATTTATACACATGAACCTTTATTACTAAATTGAAAAATTACATTCTAAACCTAAGCAGTCCACTTAAGACAGCGCGTATCCTGATGAGTATGCAAGCAACGTATGCAACAATACCGTGTACCACAAGCGGTGCAATTGTATTTCGAAAAGTTCCCACAGACGGCACAAAAGTGTCGCGGAGGAAACTTTGATGGCGGAGCTAAAGCCGTAAAATAGTTGGGACCTTCTGGGCGAATTTGCTTCTCTTCCTCCAACAACTGCGCTAAAGTTTTCCTATACTTGGCCTTTGATTCGATTCCCTTCCGCTTTGGTTTCTTCTCTTTGGGACTCTTGAGACTATCTTGGAACTTTGGCAACTTCTTGGACATTACCAAATCGGCATGTGGATCTTCATGAAAGTTGTCTTGCTCCAATGCCTCAAGAGCTTTTCTTGCACGTCGTTGCCTAGCAGCCTCATCAAGAACGCGCTTCTTGTCTGCATCCTTAATTCTATTTGATTCTCTTCCTGTCATTTTTTGTTTTTATTTATGGATCCTTCTCGTGAAGTGGGAAACTGATTTTATCCATTAATTCGTCAACGCGAGTTTGTAGAATTTCCACGATATCTGTTGAAATGAATAGATGTCCCTCATCCAAGTCTTGAATAATGAATTTTCTTCC
The DNA here is from genome assembly GCA_905220385.1 of Xylota sylvarum. Classification (NCBI taxonomy): domain Eukaryota; kingdom Metazoa; phylum Arthropoda; class Insecta; order Diptera; family Syrphidae; genus Xylota; species Xylota sylvarum. Next base: position 52,183,498 of record LR999960.1, on the reverse strand, counting down.
TAGAGCTAGTTTCTCATCCAAGTGAAGGAGGAATTGTTTCATAGCAGGATCGCTGAAAAAAGAAAACAGAATCCATTAGAGATGTCGAAAAAGAAGGCACTGTCAGCAGAAGAGAAGCGCACCAAAATGCTCGAGATCTTCCATGAAACACAAGATGTGTTTCAGTTGAAGGATTTGGAGAAAATCGCTCCGAAGGAGAAGGGATTTGTTCAGCAGTCAGTGAAAGGAGTTGTGACCGAACTGGCCGATGATGGTCTAATTGATTCGGAGAAAATCGGCACTAGTGTCTATTATTGGGCTTTTCCAAAGTAACTATGCTGCCCCTTATAGACATGGTTGTCTTCATAGTTTTTGTTTTCTATAGAAAATCTATCACCGACTTGCGGAAGAAACATCGTGAATCCGAAACAGCCAACGAGGCAGCTGATGTAAGAATCAAACAACTTGAGGAATCCTTACAGAAAGCGACAGAGACTTTGGAAAACATAGACGCCGTTACCAAACTCCAGAATGAAGTCACACTCCTCAAAGTGGAAAAAGCCAAACTTGAGAAGGAATTGATTGCGCTTGGCGACAATGATCCCGAAGTGCTGGCCGCGAAGGAAGACGAAATAAAGGTAGAGATGATGAGTGTTTTTTTCTATGTACCCATGAGACGGCTTATGTATGTACGTTTTCATTTCCAGAAACTCTTCGCAGCAGCAAATCGTTGGACAGATAATATTTTCTACATCAAATCGTGGTGCAAACGAAAGTTCGGGAAGGAGGACAAAGAGTTGGATAAGAGCTTTGGAATACCGGATGATTTAGATTATTTGGAAGAGTAATATGTACTTACCACGCAACAAGGACGCCTTTCATAACATTAACCATGTTTTAAGTTGATTTCATGTTATTTTTCTGTCAGTTCAAGCGAAATAAACTCTGTGAAATGCACAAACGAAATTATGAAGTGTTGACGTTTGAGAGTATTCTATTTGTTGGCAGAGGGAGCTGCGCGGTACTTGCACAGGGTGTTGCCGTAGAATTTATTAAATTCTTGAGAGTAGAGTTCGTATAGTTGAAAGAAAATGTATTTGATGCGTCTTCTGTACTAAATACATAAACCCTTGTTCTTAATTGAGTTTCAAAGACATTGAACTAAAAAAAAAAATGTGATCGCAAATATGATGGATGCTCCTAGGTATTTTCGAAGTTAGTAACCGGCATTAGTTTAGTAGGCATCTTGTCCTAGGAATTTATAAAAATGAATAGACTATTCAAGGGGACTGTGACATCGTTGCAGCTTTCTTACCATGAATATTTTTTGAAAGGCACCTGGCTTCGACAATTAATCCTTCCTGACTTGACCAAGGATACATTTCTGTGATCAAAGATGAACAGTAGATAGAATTAGGAGCACATAAGTTGCGACTTACACGTTGATTATGCAAAAGTTGAAGTGAGAAATGATGGGATAACTGGGTTCTGCAATATCAGCCTAATCAGACGACAAGGATGAAAACTTTGTCAAGGAAGACTTTTATAACCTTCTGGACGATGTATGATTTGCAGTAAGATGTTAAGATGATGGAAACCAAAATTCGATACCGATTTGGAAATCATATTCGACAGTTTAATGAGGAAGCACAGTCTCCACTTAGAACTCCATTAGATAGGATAATGCACCAAGAAAATACAAATTACTCAGAAAAGGGAACTGAGTGTTGATATGTTTAGAATATCTGAAGTAGTTAAGGTCTACAGAATCCATCTGCCTGAGAAACTGAGATGGATGTAGGAAAAGAAGAACAAGGTCTAAGTGGTCGCATTCTTAGGGCGTCAAGGAATGTCACATTTTTACAAGAAGCTTGCTTTACCTCCTAGTAATATAGAGTGGCATCTTTCAATTCTCTGTTGTCACATGCAGCGCTTGTTACTGGCTGATCGAATTCGATGCGTTGCAAAGCGATAGTACGCTAATCTGGAATGCCGTTGATTGCATCTAAATCAGACATCAAATTACAGGGTGTTCTCGAAGTTGACTATCCACCCAAGGTTTACTTTAGATATACATATGTGTGCCCTCCTTACCCTGATCCAGGTGATTCAACGCATGCAAAAAGAGCAATCATGTCGGCTTGATAGACTAAGGTATATTTCCCCAGACTAATATTACAGGCTAGTTCCAGATCTTCTGAGAATATACCTGCTCCAGCTCTGCCATCCATCATGGACCCATCCGTAAAGATGATTATATCACCAATCTTCCTTTCCGGAAGTGTTCCATTTCCGATAAGAGTTTTGTGATACCTTTCGGTAACACGCATTCTCTATATTCCATCCATGGGCATACTCAACTCCCTAATCTCGCTTTTTACGAGATCCAGGATTTTCCTATGACCAGAAATAGAACCGCGCCAGTGCCAGTTGGCATCCCGGTGCAGACGAAGTGCCGTCGAAGCCGCCGCTTTCTTAATAAATAAGTCCAACGGCAGAATACCTCGGATCACTTCCATTGCGCATGTTGGTGTCGTCCGTATTGCACCCGCGATCCCTAAACAGGCCAGTCGTTGGACCATATCTAACTGCTTCTTTAGAGTTTTCTGGGTGGCTTTTTGCCACCATACAACTGACGTATATCTGATAATCGGTCTAACTATCATCGCGTACATCCAGTATGCTGACCCCGGCGAGATTCCCCACATTAGTCCACATACCCGTTTGCACTGATGAAGCACCCTTTTCGCCTTTCTAATCTTCTCTTCCACATGAAAGTTCCAAGTTAGTCCAGCATCTAGATATACACCCAGATACTAAACCTTCCTGGTCACCTGCAGCACCGATCCGAAAAGTGTCAAGGGCTGAAAGTCCAGATATCTCCTCTTCCTTGTGAAGATGATCAGATTTGTCTTTCCGCATTAATGAAGACCCCTTGTTCCTGACACCACCGCTCCACCACTCTGAGAGCATTTCTTGCCATTATTGCTTTATTATCGGCATATCCCACAGTGTGGATGCCAGTCTCTTCAAGTCTTCACAGGGGAGAGTCCACACTTATATTCCACAGAGTAGGTGACAAAACTTCTCCTTGCGGGCAACCTTTGCTGAACCTTCCTCTAAGTCTTGAAGTTCCCATCTGAATATTTATCGCCCTATTTTTCAGCATATTGTCCACCCATCTCACCACCAATGGGTTAACGTTCCTCTAAGCCTAGTCTCAGACTTCCGAAGCATATCTTATCGAAGGCACCTTCTATGTCCATTATTATGGTCATTGCAATGCCTCCGGTATTCATCTCCCCTTCCGCAACGCGTACCACCTGGTGTAGCGCTGTTTCCGTAGACCTGCCAGCTCTGTATGCATGTTGTCTACTACTCAAAGGACACGGTTTCAGCGCCATGCTCTCCATATGGTCCACCACAATTCTTTCCATTGTTTTCAACAGAATTTATGTTAGGCTGAGCGGTCTTAAGGACTTCGCTTCGGTGTAATCCTTTTTTCCCGGTTTTGGAAGAAACACCACATTCGTTTCCCTCCATATTACCGGTATGTAGCCTATTGCTAGGCATGCCTTGGTACTATGTGGTCTGCACCCCATTGCATTAAAGCTGGGAATATACCATTCGGTCCCGCGGTCTTGTAAAGAGAAAACGTGTTTATCGCTCCATCGTTCCGCTTCTGCCCTATCCATCCTGTTTGTTTCTTGTTTCCTCAGAGCCTAGGGCTGATTTGACTTCAGTCTTCCCGGAAAGTGTATTTCCATGAGGACCTCATTTGTACGATCCAGTGTCTCAACAATCTCCCCCGTTCTGTCGCGAATGAGTCTGACTTTGGAAACTGGATCCCTTGAGACAATTTTCTGAAGTCTATTGACCTCAACTGTGCTTCTCATATTCGAGCAAAATTCTCTCCACGACTCCCTTTTACGTCGTCGCAAATTTGCTTTTAGCTCTTTCTTCTTTGCCTTATACTCATCCCATGTTTCAGGATCATCCCTTCTCATGGCATGATTAAAGGCTTTTCTCACCTCCTTCTTTAGATTTTCAAGTTCCCTACACCACCAAGGCGTGGGGTCCTTTTCATCTACCAAAGTCGGTGTATACGCCTCTTGGTATGCATTCTCAACAGCTGATTGTGAGTGTTTCAGCTGTGACTCTACATCCCAAGTGGTTTTCGGTATTTTGGGTACCTTCCCATTCAGTTCATTCCGTAACACTTCCTGGTATTTTACTATGTCCGTGTTCCTGACATATTTTCGACCTTTTTTCCTTTTAGATCCATCAAATGAGATGGCTCTGTGGTCCGACGTCATTGTCTGATCCATTATATTCCAATTTGATATTCTATCAAGCATTCTATTACTAAACAGAGTCACATCAATCACTTCTCTTCTTTTCGCATCCACAAAGGTCAGTTCTGTTCCTCTGTTGAGAATAGTTAGCTCTTTGCATACTACAAACTCGAATAAAGCTTCTCCTCTGTATGATAGATAGTCTTCGTCTTAAGCTCTTGAGGTGATGGCTGAATTCGAAAACCATGAAGCAGCCTATCCTTTCCTCGCTGTCGAGTGATTTCTTCAATTCCGTTCTGACTAGAAACTGACTAGAGTCGCCAGAGTCTTTTGAGTCTAACTAGAGACTAGTTCTTCTTGAAGCAAACACATGTCAGCAGTCCAAGAATCGTCTATACATAATCTAGGACAAAAGATCACTGCTGAAGCAGTTCCAGTTCAAAGATCAAGCGTTTGCGGGTGACTGGGCGCTTGATCTGAATAATTGGAAGCAACATGCTCGGAACTGTCGAAGATGGAAGGCAGCACTGTCTCAAGAAGAGACAACTCACAACTTATCTCCACAACAGGGTTTCAATGATCAAAGATCAATGGATCTTGTTAGTCCCTATTGAAATCGATTCTATTTTCTAAAACTTGTAAGCACCGTGATTGCTTTCTACATATTTAATGGGCAACACAAAGGTATACAATAAATAGCAATTCCCAAGAAAACTATTACTCATAACCTAACTATCCAACCGCATAATAATTTTGAATAAATTCAATTCACCATTGCAAGAGAAACAATTTAATAAGTTGATCAATCCGCATTGAGAAACTTCAACCGCTTGCCAACCAAAAGTTCCTCCGTCCAAATGCCTTCAATGGTAACTGGGTTCCAATACACATTTTCCATGCCCAAACTATGTACCTCTTTCAATCCATTTGGCATTTTTGAAAGCACCACCCACACATCACCTGAAGGAGCACTATAACCTCAGCAACAAGTATTGATTCCATTACAATCAATTGATGAACCGAATATTCATTCTGTAGGTTGCCTCAGAAGTGCAGCAGAGGATTTCAATTATCAACCACTTCTGGATGTGTACATGTGCCAAAGAATTCACCAAGATCCTCACATTCTCACATCATCCTCTGAAGTAGTTCAATTCCCGGTTAAGTGCATGCATCCTCCTCCCATGGCAGCCATGTATGGGGAATTTTCGAAAACTTTCTGAAAATTTGCCCAGGAAAGTGAAAAGGAATAAAAAAAATAAAAATAAGAAAACCCAAAGGCTTCTCATTCGCACTGGAGGGCTTCTCACTCCATGGTGCGTTTTATTTTCTTTCCAAGGATACGGCCAACGATAGCATCGTGCGAAGGAACTTCGTTCAGGGTCGTAGGCAAAGCAGACACATCCTAGGCATTCAACACATTCACTCCCATGCCAGTCACTTTGTATGGCTTTCAAGTGGATTCCGGGCTTACACTCAGAGCTGAAGGAGCAGTTCAGTGTGTTATCCTTGTTTTTTTATTTTTATTCTCCGTATTCCCTCTTTACAGTGTTTTCTCTTTTCATTCGTTTGGCGCATAATGCGATTTCCTTGGCAAATAGCTTAATTTGATTTATTCGATTGTGTTTGTGCTTCTCATACAAATACCATATTCCAGGGGTCAGTGAAACTATATACAACTTGCCAATGATGGAGTGGGAGGTAGGCTTTTGGATTTACGTTGGAATTGTCCTTCGAGGAGGAATAAACAAGCAGTCCCTCCATCTTTCTTCTATAGTCATTTGGATTTTAGGGATTTTCTTGGCCCTGCCTCCCTAACTGGGGCAGATGAAGTGACGTCGTCCTTCGGCTGTAATACAAAAAGGATGTCGCAGGATTATAGTTTTACCTAGAAAAGTAAAAGCACAAAAAAAAAAAAGGATTTGGCAGGATGTTGATGACATTTGTAAAGAAAAAAACAGAAACATCGTAAATTTAAGGGATTCCCTTATATCTGTTTAAAGATGAGGTATTTAGGTAACATCGACATTTAAAATAATCCTTTGTACGTCATTTTTGTTTTTTTTTTTGTCACTTAAATGGGTGTGCCAAGAGCTTAGGGATTGTTCGGGATGTGAGCCCATCCAGATTGCCAGGAAAATGATAAATATGCAATCGAATCCGTGGTAGCCTTGATGGTGCTGGCGTCAATTTATTTAAATATTTTATGAAGTAACAACACTGGCCTTTAAGATCCTGTTTACTGTAATGTCAACGGCCGAAACTTTTCATAAAACGAATCCTTACCTCCAGGAAACTGTGCGGCAGATGAACTAGCTAATTACATACATGTCGAAGGAATATAGACAAATCCAAAGTACCAATTTCTGTTGGCACATAGCTACAGGACTAATGTGCAGATGAACAGAGATAGGTTTTTATGGCCCTATCTAGTTCACCGGAAAGTGAAGGATCTGCTATAACTTACTTGAGGGTACAGCTGGTACTGAACCAACAAGCCGAACCAATTAGCCCGATGTATACTCAAGGCATAACTATACCAGATTAGAATGAATCAAAGACAAGGTAGTCACTAACCGAGGAATATAGTACGAAGAGCCGTTTAACACTCTCAGGTCCTGCTACTAGTAAGACGCAACAGATGATGAACCACATTAAAAGAGTATGCGACGCATCTATCCAACGCAGAGGAAACACCCGTGGATATACACCAGTTTACTGGTGAAATGAGAAAAAAAGGGGGGAACCGCTACAAGAAGCATGTCCGATTCCTGCAGTCAATGCAGAAGAAGTAATCGTGGCCACCAACAGATTAGGAAATAAAAAACACCGGAGATTGATGGCATACCAAACATATCTCTTGAAACTGCGGTGAAAATTCTACCGATCATGTTTGCGGATATGTGCAACTCATTCCTGATTGAAGGGGTATTTTCAACGCGATTGAAGAAACAGAGATTAGTACTTATCCCCAAAGAAAGCAGTGCACCTGATGGTTCATCCACATGGATGGATCACATCATCAACGCCCTCCGAAATACATATGAGAGTACACACATACCTCGTGAAGGTAGTGGCAGATTACTTCAGACAAAGGACCCTGATATGCGAGTATGCTGTAACAGGAGGAGTACCATAGGGGTCAGTGTTGGGCCCACTTCTCTGTAACTTTACGACGCAGATGATAGCTCCAAGGAGTATGCTGTGACAGGAGGAGTACCATAGGGGTCAGTGTTGGGCCCACTTCTCTGTAACTTTACGACGCAGATGATAGCTCCAAGGAGTATGCTGTGACAGGAGGAGTACCATAGGGGTCAGTGTTGGGCCCACTTCTCTGTAACTTTACGACGCAGATGATAGCTCCAAGGAGTATGCTGTAACAGGAGGAGTACCATAGGGGTCAGTGTTGGGCCCACTTCTCTGTAACTTTACGACGCAGATGATAGCTCCAAGGAGTATGCTGTGACAGGAGGAGTACCATAGGGGTCAGTGTTGGGCCCACTTCTCTGTAACTTTACGACGCAGATGATAGCTCCAAGGAGTATGCTGTGACAGGAGGAGTACCATAGGGGTCAGTGTTGGGCCCACTTCTCTGTAACTTTACGACGCAGATGATAGCTCCAAGGAGTATGCTGTGATAGGAGGAGTACCATAGGGGTCAGTGTTGGGCCCACTTATCTAGAATGTTATGCATGTTGAGATACTCAACGATCGTGGGATTAGTGGATGACATACAATAGTCGTGGTCACCAAGCTGAGGAAGTTGTTCAATTAAGCAATCGATATAGTACAACGCTGGCTGCGATCTGAGGGTTTAGAGTTATCAGAACATAAAACAGAAGCAGTACTAATCAGAAGAGGGAAACAATCAGGACTTTACTACTCAATTACATTCTTAGCCCAAAGAAACAGCGATTGGCTAAAGTTATTCTTCAATTTACTTCTGCTGAGGTGTTGTTAACAGAATTGATAGCAGACACGACTTTGAGCCACCTAGACTGAATGGAGCCCAACTCTAAGTATCAGACAAGACAAGATACGTAGGGTGCATATTAAATCGAAAATTGTACTGAAAAGACAATATACTTGGACGTACAAATAGAACCTCGATTGCTTTCTACCCATGTAGTGAAATCTTCAGTAAAAACGGAGGTCAAAACCAGACACCAACAATGTATGTACACCGCCATCGTTAGACCTATCCTTAGGTACGACAGTCTGGTCTGGTGGCCACAAGCAACAAAGGTTCAACGTCTAGCGTGTTTGGGTACCACCAGCGCTATCACGACAACACCCACCGCCACCCTTGAATCCATGCTCGGGCTTTGCCCACTGGACCTCTTCACCAAAGCAATAGCGGCTAAAAGCGCCCTACGCTCCGATAAATCTGGATATGGAAAATCAACCAAATCGGACACAGCACCATCACCAAGTGGTCATCACCAAATGATCTGACTACTTTAACCACACGGATTTTAGCCTCAACCTCGACTCCAAATTTACCTCTAGAGAAAGCTGGACAAATGGTAGGGTCATTAACTCTACCTCTATATCTACCTTCATGGATGGGTCAAAAATGGATGAAGGAACGGGTTCAGGAATATTCTCAGAAGTACCATCAATTTCTCTATAAAACATCACAACTACGCAAGTGTTTTCCAAGCGGAAATAGAAGGAATAACGGAGGTCTGCTGGGACCTATCCATTCTGAACAATCCTACATAGACAGCCAAGCAGCCATCAAAGTCATCACTTCCATCACCACCAATTTAAAATTGGTTAAGTGATGCAAAGAGGAACTTAAATTCCTTAGCTCGAGGCACAGTATCACGCTTTGCTGATTTTCGGGTCATATAGGCTTCCACAGGAATGAAATAGACGATGAGCCAGCGAGATCGGTCCATACGCCCATTGCTCTTCTCATTTCCAATATCACCTCGGATTTTCACAACATGGCCAACGTAAGGTGGAGTACACTCCCCTATTGCCGAATCTCTAGAACAATTTAGACCCTATGCGACATAAAAAGGACTAGATAACTTCTATCACTAAATAGACTACAGCTGACTCTCCTCATAAGTATCCTTACAGGCTTAACTCAATAGCGGCCCATCTTAGAAGAATGAGAATCAGCAGCTGTGGCGATACAGTGGTTGAGGAAAGCACAACACATTTCCTCTGCGAATGCCCAAGCCTCAACAGAACCAGATACTCAACCCTGGGAAAAGTATCTTTCAACGATCTCAGTGAATTAGCAAATACTCCACCTGAAACCACCCTTAAATTCATTGTGAAAACGGGATGGTTCAGAACGGTCGCTCTCATCATGGATTAAGTATTTGAATAATTGTCTTGTTCACTATTTTCAGGTTTCCCACACCGGGGAACACCACTTATCCATTAAGATCCGAGTGAGATTATTTGGGGGATGGGGTATAAGGCTTCAAATTCCTTCTCCACTTGTTCCAGTAGTTTCCTAAATCTTGCTAGTTTGTGGTCGACAGTGTATCTTCGGATAAATTTGATATTAATGATGGTATTCCGCAGGGATCTGCTTTTTCATCTATTCTATTTTCTCTTCATATAAATGATCTACTAGGATCAACAAAAAGTACGATTTTTTTTTTAATTTAGTTAGTGTCCTTGCATAATCTTGCACGTGGAGGCCCAGGTTCACTCCGAACTACAGCCCCACCTAAGTAAGTAAGTAAGCCCTTGCAAAACACAGTCAGACTTGAAACCAAATTGTGCCTCTTCTACAATTCAATAACCAAATAATCGAAATCGAGGAGACAATGCATGTTCTTGGTGTCAATTAGTATTTCTCCGAACAAGCAACTGTCAGTCAAGCCCTATATCCCCTATGTACTCAGTACTGCAAGTAATTGCTTCTTAAATTTACATCATTTCCATTAAAAATCTATGTTTGACCAAGAGCAAGACCTTCGAATTTCTATTTGCTAGTCCTTGACATACCATTACATGCTTATGTGTGTGCAACATCATTAGTATAAAGAGTTATCTAAACTCATTGCACGTCTGCTTAAGCACACTTAAAGCTTCAATCTGTCTAATACGCTCCCTAATGACTTCAAAGGCATCCTACACATCGTCACACACGCACGCACAGTAGCAGATCCTTTGTTAATGCTAATTTATATTAATGTTACCCAAATTAATCTGCAAATGCCTCCGCACTCGACAATGCATTGTTCTACTCGACACAAAGGAGATTATATCCTCGTTCGGATGGAATTATTTGCAAGTAATTTACCCAACTCTTCCAGCGATTAATTTCGCTCTTTAAACATCAAGGACTGTATGCCTGTGTGTGCCTGTACGTGTGTGTTTATTTTCATCCATGACTCGTCCTACTGTCTGTTTGTGTAGAGTGCATATCAAAAATCGAGTAATTAGCACCAACCATCAGGCGAGCTGGGGAAAAAAACCCGCCAAAAGATTAAATGAATTTATTTCAAAGTTATCCTTGACTTATCCCTTAGTATGTCGATTTGCCTTCCTATTTCCGTTTGTGTGTGTATGTGTGGAAGAACAAATTTTTATTTTCACACCAAATTTCCAACTTTGAATGGTTTTAATATCCTTAGGTTGCTCATTTTCTATTCCGGTGCATTCTAACAGCGCGCCGCGTGAAGTCCTTAAAACAAAAAAAAAAAAAAAAACAGTTCACACCCCGTTTAATAGAGAGCTTGAATATGCTAATTACCCCCGTTCCATTAGCATGCACCCAACGGGGGTTGGGGTAGTGAAAAACCCTGCACCTAATGACAGCCATAAAAGAGTTTCGAATACGCGTGCGGTTAACTACACCCGCGGATAGATACACATGTAGTCATTTGCCAGAAACTTTTCCCCGACTGCTATGGGTAGGTCGTCCTGAAATTGAGTTCAACTTGGTTAAGGGCATGATGCACGTACCTACGTAATGCAGTGCGTTTACCTATTTTGACGGCGGCGGGGAGGAGGCTTTGGCTGAAGCATGGGTGTTACCCTGAACTTGTTGCGATTTCATCATTAATTTTAATGGATTTTTCAAATTGAATTATTCGCAGCGGAATTACCCGCATTTGCTAATTCGTAATTCGAATTGAATTTAATGCAGTTCGGGGTGGTTTTAGAAAGTCAGTTGGATTGACGGGGTTCGGGGCTGCAACCATAAGGCATAAGTTCAATTGTGCTGTTGGAATTCGTAACATGATTGATGATATTCGATGGGCTGCTTCCAATCAAAACCAATGCGAATCCTTATGAAGTTAAATAAAGTGCCATGGGGCTTATGTACCTGTTACGTGAGTAACTTTTGATAGTTATGAATGGATGGATGTTCTATTGGTTTTCAGTTGAATTGGAAATTCCTGGCGGAATTTTTGAGGTAGATTTCTATGCTCGTTGCCATTTGGATTTTGTTTAGAGTAATGCAGCAAGGGATTGTTAGTTGAGAATCGTATGTAAAGTAAGTATTTATATACAGATAAGTTGCGATTATAAGTTCACATTGTTATTGTGATTAGTACGGAAGTGGAGGCCCAGGTTCAACCTGAACTGTAGCGCCACCTAAAAAAAAACTGCGAAACTCTAGAGGAGAAACAGGAGGTCATTTGGCAATAGTTTACCTCAATACGGTTCACTTGCTGAACACACAAATGCCAGGTGACATTTGAATGTAAGAAAAATGTCTTCAAGCAGTCACTGAGGGTATGACCAACAAATAAAGGACCTAGGAGTCCTTTATAAATCCGCTGATCTTGATAGCGTATTGTCTATTGTATAGCAAATGGTTCAAGATGTAATGATCCTATGCCTAGTAAGGATTTTCAAAACCTGTAGAGTGCTCGAGTAGAGTTTATTTTTTAGTCTGTGCCAAGTTACAGACACACTCAACCCATAAGACGTCCTACGTATCATTGATCTTTCAATTTTGCTACCCAGGGATTAATAAAACCAACCGGAGTTTCTTATGAAGCGAAGGATGCTTACGACATCTAAGGACGCTAGTTCACTGAGGCCATTGATAAATAGAGCACCTTAATGGAGTAATCTTCTTTGAGACCGGATAGCTGCATACGAGGTGAAGGATGGTTTTCGTCTCCTTTTCGTCCATGTAACTTCTGGAGAAATGATTTGAAAAGGGGTTCAGTCTTTTAGAGTAAGGACCTATCAGACAGTTTTCGTTGAGGACACCGATTACGTAGCTGATCTGAGATCGCTTTAATATAACTAATTTGGCACTCCGTTTCTGATTCCGCTTAGGACAGATCTGTCCTGATATATGATGCGTGGAGTCATTTTTCCATCTGTGGTTGGTCCTACTGATAGCGCCTTAGTAAAATGCTTATAGACAGTATCCGTAGAGTCGTTCCCAGAATGTCTATATGGCCTGGCACTCAGTCAAGGTGACATCTTCGAGAGAGACAAACGACCTTTGACATAAAAGATCACGACTTGACTTTCGCTTGACTGTCAGTGAAAATGCTAGTATCTCTTACAGATATTACATTACATTTCAATCAGGTCAAGGCTTCCTTGATCGCCATAATTTCCGCCTGAGAAACGCTACAGTGATCAGGAAGAGATGCTCAGATTGAATTTTTCAAAGAAGACATCACAACCCACAACGCTTTCGGTCTTGGAGTTGTTTCTAAAGAAATGTGCTGAACTATCATCCAAGGTCGCATCACTGTCTCTGCGGGATGTTCTTTCGGAAATTGCAATCAAATTTCAGTTTCAGCGGGATGTAGTCGATGTTTTTTATGTGTAAGGGTCAATAGATTGAGGAATGGGCAGCGTAATAACTGGACCGCTGCGAGGAGAGTTTAAGATGCCATCTCATAGCCATCTAGGGGCAGAATCCAGCCATCTAGGGGCATGAGATTGAACTTTATGTCTTGATTGAAATTGAGGTAAACGGCGTTATCCAGAGATCGCCACATAGTCTCCGACGGCACCAAGTGTAGGCCTGATGTGAGACATTTACATCCATCGTGTGATTCAAGGTTGTATATCCCATCTCCTACCCATAGCCTTGTTACAGAAATAGAAAGCTCTATCTCCTTTCTGGTAGATTGGCTTCCAGTTGAGTTTACCATCCAAAATAAAATTCAAGTCCTTAGCATTTTCTGTAAAGGGGAGGCTGTTGCGATTAATCATAGGAGGGTCTATGAGGGCAACTTTGTATTTCCTCGTCAAGAGAACAAGTTCAATTATTTGAGGGCTTACCCCCAGTCCGCATTTGGAGTACCATTTGGAAAGAGAGCATATGGAAAAAATTCCATGAGAGGATCCTGGTGCTTGTGTGAGACTGCAATAGCAATCACATTTCATGCTGTCCTTGTTAGGTCTACTAGTAGCACATTGACTATCAGATTCCAAAGAGGAGACAAGACACTACCTTGAGTTGTAATGCGACTGACAAGCCTTCTAGCCGCTGTGTGTTAATAATCCTGCCTGTGAACAATTGATTGATCGAAACTCCAAGCGATGTACCTAGATATGTATCCATTTTCAGGCTTGAAAAAGCGAACGTATGCCATGATAGACATAATCTGCAAAATATTTCAGCAAGCATTTTTTTTGCTTGTTAGGAAACACTCACCTGGAGCACTCAGATGCAACTGGTTCATTGTACTACCAGGACTTGATTTTGCTTTCTTGATTACCCATTTTACTGGCACTTCTTCGACTTTCGAATAAAACCGAGAATGACATTCAGCGATGAGAAACTTATCGTTTCAGAACTCACCATATCACCACCGAAGATCTGCCACCTAATCCGAGCAAACGAAGGACATTAACAAAGGAAATATTTCGAAGTATCGGCGCCCTCTCCACAAGTAGACAGTTATGTCTTTTAAGACTAGCAAGATGCTTGGCAAAAGGAAAGTGTCCGGTAAGAACGCCAATAAGTTGTCTACAGTCTGTTCTTTTTAAGGACAGTAAGAATACCGCAGATTTTTTACAGACGTTCGGAAACATGCGTTCAGTCTGCCTGCATTCTAGAGAGCTGTGCCACACGCCACATAATTGTATTCGTCAATGGAGGTCCTAACTGAGGACACGGGAGCTTCTGAGAAATCATCCTCTGAGCTTTACTTAGCAATCTCATCGGAGATCTCATTTCCTGCAATACCAGTGTGACTTGTAACCCAGACAAGAGCAAAAGAATTTAGTCTTGCAACCGAATTCGTGCATTCTCGAACTATTTCGGAATGGTTTACAGGGTTAAGGAAGGCTTTAAGAGCAGCCTGACTGTCGCCACAGACGTACCTATTCTTAACAATATAGTCGGACGCTATTAGGATAGCATAGATCTCCGCTTGAAAAACAAAGTTGTTGGTCTCAACAAAGATACCAGCACCTTGGACCCTTGACTAGTTTTGGAGCCATCCGTGAAGATTCGACTACAATCCAGTTCAGGCTCAGACCCTGGCCGAAGCCAGTCCAGTTCCAGTGTCATTGCATTAGACAGCATTTCCATTGAATCATGGCCGTAGGATGATTGTCGCACAAGGTCATCGAAATTTCAGTGGGGATGAAAGCCACCCGTCTAAGATGATAGATTGTTTTGATAGTACAGGCCTTGATGAAAGTATCAAGGGGAGGTAAATCAAGCAGAGCATCTACAGGAGAGCCAGGCGTACTCGAGAAATCTCCCGTGCAGCCAAGACAGGCCGTTCTTAGGAGTTTGGAAGGCAGTCACATACTTACGCGAACCGATGCATAAGCTAGCAAAATTCTTATCATAGCCGTATAGATTCAGAGGAACTTTATCGGTAATAAGCCCCATGTTTTGCCAAAAGCACCCTTACACTGCCAAAACACTAAAAGCGCCTTGGATGTCTTCGACTTGCCATCCTTTACAAGAACATTACACGACAACAACAACATTAAACGACTAAGTCAGGTGCAGAGAAGAACAATGCTCTGAACGTACTTCCACACTTTCTACCTCTTGATATCTACATTGAAAAGATATACATAAGTAGTGTGGTCAGAATCAAAGACCTAGGATGTTGGGATGCCAGATCCTGTAGACATAGCAACGTCTTGAACTCATTGCTAGAAGATTTGGCAACGACTTTAGCAACTACATCATACCCGGACTAAGTCTCAGAAAAGGGTACCATATTTCCAAGCTGGTAGTATATTGCAAAGAGGAACTCACATCGTTAGGTCGTCAGATCAGAGTCATCGTTCTCTCTGCGCAGCTGGCTGATAAACTGACGAGGAGGAGTTCCACTGTGAGCTGTCAAGGAGCGAATCTTCTTTCACTTTCTAGCAAATGCCAATAACAGATGGAACTGAACTGTGCCATATCCAGGCAAACATGAGAGAAAGCAAGATCTTCAAAACAGGGCTCTTGCAATTATTGTATGAATCGTGGCGATTAGCATCACTGACCGGTAGGAACCCATATAAGTTTGGACTGAACATCCCTTTCAATACATACTATCTAACTACATCTGAAAGGATTTGAGTTACAAAAGAACTCTGGTCCACTTCTGCTACGAATATTCGGCGTTGAAAAACAAAAACAGCGTAGGTATACTCAAGGAGTAAAATTAAAGAAAAATTAACGCTGTAGGATGGATCTAAAGAACAGTGCTCCTTTCCTAACAACATACTTAACATACCCTGGTAACTACCTACTTCTTTAGGTCATGTACACACAAAGTTTGGGTAGAAAGTTCAAAGAAATTTCTATTCTCCCCCAGGGATTTTCGACTATCATAATTCCTCTCCTGATTGTGTTGTAGTAGCACAGCTTGATTTTGTTTCCTTGTAGGCCAATCCAGTTTTGGAATCACACTACTGTCCATATTCCCCAATTCCAATCAACTAACATTTTCATTTCTATGGATCGCCAATGTTCAACGCACCATCAACAACATATCCTTTGGCCTGATAATATTGCAACCAAATGTGATGGTCGTCGTCGGTATGAATGAATCCAACTTCCTCAGCGTAATAGCTGCCACCGACCGAGCTTAGGAAGCAAAGCAAATGCCAGTAAAATTATTTATAGCTTCTACCCATAGTGATGTAGTATGGGGTCAAAGGGGCACTTTTGGGAGCCACCATAAGGTCGGCCCATTCCCCGACAAATCCCCACAGTTTAAATATTAAGTCGGCTTTTCTGGCATTTTTTTTTTTCTGATGTTTTGCGTTTTTCCCTTCGCATCGGTTGTCGTTCGAGGAATATGCAAATACGACAAAGTCCTTAGAACCCGATAGAATGGAGAAGAAAAATATAATAACAGACAGTTATGAAGAGGAAGGAAGGAACCATCATATTAAATTGAGACGAAGAAGTAGATGAGGGATATGTGTAACATTTGATGCTGGCGGCAATAATAACTCATAAAAAGGACTCCAGTGGCTGATGTAGATGAATATGTTGCCTCTATGGGGGATACGAGTGTGAACCCCCAGCTACATTATTGGTGATACACATGTGGCACGTGCTGAATTTGATTAAAAATACGAGCCAACCATAAAGACCTCTTTTCTTTTTTTTTTTTTTTTTTTAAAGTGTGTCGGTGCGTAGGGCTCTTGTGGTTCGCTTAATGGGTGTCCTTGAGTGTACTAAAGAATATCTGTCTTCAGGCATTCTTCATCTTGAATGGGCTAATTGCTGATGTGTAAGTGCCGATGGAATCATAAAATTATGGCAATCATTCGATGCAATTGATCGTACACAAGCCCTTTTTGTGGTTGAATCCTGAGACGGTGAGGAGGTGCCTCGTCCTGTTTGTGTATGTGTGTGTGTGTGTGTCAGAGTTCGCGGTGGCGGTCGGTGGTTAGAGTCCCCTAATGGAAATTCAATGGAGATGAAGCTGTTATTGATTATATAGAAGTTGGAGTGCGGTTTGGTGAAGCTGATGAAATGAAAAGCATTTTCCATTTTCCAGTCGTTATGAGCTATTATGTGGTTAAAAGTGTACTTAAGTAGTACGAGCAGTGGAGCATTACAGCCACGCCATCACAATTAAGAAGCACTTGACTTGAAGGTAGATTGAACTGAAATTGTTCAGAATTTGTTTGGGGATTAGGTGGGGTTTCGTTTAAAAGTCGTTCGTGCTTGCTTCGGTAAGAGGGAAGTACATAGATGACTGGTTTTGGTTGTTTTTGACTTCCTTCGCCTGTACAACATTGGTGGTTTATTTCAACAAAAGGAACTGAAAGGACCTTGGGGCCTTCAAACTTTATTTATCCACCTGTGTCTCATAAGGTTAATGGTCTACTTTCCATTCCACCACTGAAACTAATGTGAGAGTTATCCTGAACAATAATATTTATATTTTCTGGGAACGTAAGGGTTTATGAAGCAATTCCTTAAGTTATCAAAGCTTTGTGGATCTACATGGATAAAATAAAACCATTCTGGGGACGATTTGTTGAAAAAGGTTCTTCTACAATACCTTAAACTTTTTCGACCAACTTTCTAGAGGAATGAACTTTAAAGTAATTCTGTTGTTCTTAGACTTATGTATATAAAAGTTTACAATAGAATCTTTCCAAATAGATCATGCTGAACTTCAGGCTTTGCTTAATCCTTCCAAAATGGTTCGAGATGTGCATAAAAGTACTCCTTTCTCAGCTCACTCGAGGACCTTGGAAGTGTGATCTGCGACAGTTTTGTTAGGAAAAGCCCTCAAAAGACTTCTGAACCTGAACTAACACTAGGTCTTCGTGTGTTCTTGCTAAGAGCTTGCATTAACGATTGGACTTCCTTTGGTACTGCTTTCTACAAGACAGATTGCTTTGAGTGATTTTTAGTATCAAGCCAGGAAATAGACATAATGAGCTGCCTAAACCCTATAGACCTATAATTTTAACATCATTCGTGCTTAAAACTATGAAGAAACTCACTGACATTCATACTAGATACCGGTTAGATCTGTCGCATTCGAGTCAGTATCAAGTTTGCGGAAGAAGTTCACCATGTCGTCACATAGATAAAAGGGATATTGCACTGCAACGAAAAAGCTCTATGTGCCTTTCTACATAGGATGCTTATACGATGCTTCCTGATACTACCCACGACTCGATAGAAACAGTAATTAGTTTCAAACAACTAATAGATGAACAAGGCTGCCATCAAGGAGGAGTTGTCTGTCCCCTTCTGTGGTCATTAGTCGTCAACAATCTTCTAGTCGATCTACAAAGATAAAGCAATTCTGTAAGTGGTAAATAGCACGACCATTACAAGTTTTAGAATGGTAGAATAAAGAGGTACTTTCAATCCAACCTAGCATGACCACTCTAGTACAATGTACGAAAAGGATAAAGGTAAATCTTGAATCTGTCATCATCAAAGGCACCACATTACTCCAGAAAGTTACGTACCTCAGCATCATCCTAGACAAAAGACAGAACTGCAAATAAGATATCAAGGGTCAAGCGTGTCACAAGAGCCTTGTGCAGTAGACAGTTCCACAACGACATCTGAGTTACAGGAGCTTCAGAGAATTGCCTGACTTGGTATCATAGTTATTATGTGCAACTGCTCTATGGCAGTATTAGAAACTGCAATTGGGCTCTCACCTCTACAAATTATTAGGAAGACGGCTGCTAGATGTGCTATAAACTTGTAGCTAGAGTACAAGTACAAACCAGGTGATCTTGTGGGACACCTAAAAACACTTTCCTCAATTCCAACAAAGGGCATGCTTTCCACTATCACCGACTTTATGATCAGAAAATACGTACTACTTTGGAAGGTTATTGAATATTGGATCGTGAGACTGGTCAAATGGTGTTTGGGTAAAAGACCTTAGGACACTTCCCCTCAGATAGTTAGGTAGCTACCGTCCAACTCAGTGGTCAATCAGTTAAGTGCTGCTATGATCAACAGAGAATCGTAGCCAACGAATCTGCGGACGTACTAGCTAGATCTGAATAAGAACCCACATTCATAGGACCAGAACCTTACTGTGACGTTGGACTGCTGCGTCAGCGCTGAATAATTGTATAGTAGCGATCTGTAGTGACGTCCGGTTGGTTGTCGTAGTCTCACCTTCCGAAGCGTCAGTCGCCTCATCGTTGCTTGCCAGTTGAGCTTCAGAGTGACCTCTCCCGCTCCGTAAAACAGTCTCCACTGATTGCCCTCCAGAAGTGAGGTCGAGGGTTCATTCATCAGAATGATGAACTCTATGGTCCTATTCTTTGGTTCTACCTTTTTGACGACCTCTCAGCTCTTCATAGCAATTAAAGTTTAAAGTTAAGCCCTGTGGCCTTCGCGAATTCCAATGATAACTAATCTTTGCAATCTATTGTTGCGACTCCGTGCTGCCAATTGGCTCTGCTAAACAAGGGCGCAGTTGCGCTAGCATTCTCCAGAATGTGGTCAAAGGCTGCTCGGGCTAAAGCCTTCTCAATCATTTGGTCGCATTTTAGAGAATACTGACTTGGTTTTCCGAAAATCACCACAGCAAGCTGTAACGAACTACGGGCAACGCCGTATCAGCCTTCGGCCTTTTGGGGGGGGTTTGCAGTCCTTCTAAGTCTCTTTCACCCGAGATTGTCTCTTTTGGCCTCGGCCATCTTTCGAAGACATTCAGCGGCCCATGATGTTTCTGGCTGCTCGCTTACAGGACCTGCCTTAACGGCAGCGGCCTTGTTGTGTGTTTTGTCGGTCACCTTTTCACCTTCCTGTCCGCTATGTGTGTGGTAAGAGAGTTCTATTTAGGTACAAGCCTCGTCAGGACGACCATTGCTATCGTTTCGATAGCCCAAACCAGGGATTTATTTTCCTTCTCGCAGTGAGAAGATCTTCTTGACGTGCCTTGCTCTACAGAACAACTGCCGTCGTACCATACCTGGAGGGACCTTACTTCTCCGATGAGTCTTCCGGATGGATCTGCCAGCAGTAGTTCTTTCAACTCCATAGAGATCTCCTCAACCGGGCCAATGGCCGATAGCGGCTGGTTCCCTCGGGTAAGTTCGGGTAGTGGGTTCACCCACCCCAGAGTTGCCATGCTTGGGTAAGGCATTTATACCACAGACCTCGTCAGGGCATCTATGGAAGCTCGTTAGTGGTTAGTTTATTTCAAGCCCCCAAACATTTCAAGCTAGAGAGTTTGGGTTCGACTATCTCTCAGTTTTTGGACTTTAGAGATTCGCCGACTACCAACCATCGGCCCTACTTAAGCCCCGGCACCACGACAAGATGACTAGTCAAGGCTCTGGGGTTTCCCTATGACCGATGAAAAGGTAGAGAAACTTCATATTATATGAGAGTTTATTATATATTGGTTTCATGTACATAAATAGAGATCCAATTTGGATTGTCATCAAGCCTTCACTCACATGCTTACCACTCAATACTTTTAGTCTGTCATTGGTGACAAATTTGCATTTAATTAAATATTGTAAATGATGTCACACTTTTGACAAATATAGGTCTAGGGATTTGACTAACACCACATTTGGCTAAGGATCTGAATATTCTACTTGCAAATTCGAAAGTGGTTGACCTAACTTCATTTCCTATGATCGTCGTACAGATTCAAGAAACAAACTTAAAATGGCCAGATTCTGGTTTACTCTAGAATTTCCTAAGAATTTTAATCAACTGTTGTTGAACCCATTGAATCTATTTGGGGAATTCTTCTGTAGTGACAGCAGTTATCCTTTCCTTCTCCCATTTTATCATTAACTTCCACCCACGACCTTCCATTGAGTATACATACATATATGTGTTCCGATTTTTAGTTGATCTAGGACACCTCCACGTGTGGAATTGAATACACATATCCACCATTTGAGTCTTAAGAGCTAAGACCTTGCAAACATAGTTATAGAGTACAGTTCTAAATGAAGTGAGCGAGTCAGTTCTTGGTTAACCTCTATTTAAAATGCAAATAATCTCTAATTAGAATCTCCACTTACAGTGCCGTAACTCATCAGTCAATGTGTACATGTGTGAAGACTTCACCATGACCCTTTTTTAACGCCTCGAAACGCAAAGCAAATTTAACTGTTTCAGTGAAAGAACCCTACCATGAGAAAAGAACTAGAACTGCAGCTGAGGATTACTCAACTGCGAAAGGAAGAGTAACAACAGCAAGCTTAATCCGCCTTTACTTTTAGAATTTGCAAATTTAATCCTTTTACGGACCCCGCCACTTGTTAGTCCATACACACTACGATTCGAAAGAAGACATCTGCAAGACCTTGCTCCACCTTTTAATAACCCGCCCCCACACCTAAAATGATATGATTCAACCTCTGCTCACTTTCAGTTCCTTAAGTATCCTTAAACATTTTTTATTTTTCCGCCATGCCCAACCATAGGCATCTGCATATCGCCTCCTCCTTTTCCGCCAGTTTTGGTATCCTTTGCAATTAAAGAGCATAAATAAAGCTTAATTACTTCCACTGCAATGACGGAGTCTCCGCTTTGAGAGAGAATTTATTCATCCATGCATTCCCCTTGCTCCCACCTCTCTTGCATTCATTTTTCTTTCTTCCTTTTGTTGGCTAAGAAAAAATCTTAAAACAGAAAAGGAAACGAAAAAAAAAAAAGAAACGTCGACCGAAAAGAACTGCAGGAAAGAAAATACCCTCCTTATAAATGATAGCACTTAATTATAAGGATACAAAAAAAAAATAAAAATATTAATCCAACCCCAGCACAGTGGAACAGGAGAATGACATTTACAATGAAAAAGCGGAAACCAAGACTGCATTCTGATTGTTGTACCAAGCCAACAGAGCACTTGTACACACCTTCTACGACTCCCGCAACCCATGTGGTTGACACTCATTAGGACAATTGTTCTCTAGTGGTTCAAGATGCGGGAGGAGTTAAAAGAAGAAGAAGGATGAACACAGGTTGAGATGGTTTTTTTTTTTTTTTTTTTTTTCTTTTCTTTGTCAATCCACAACAACTGTACGCGATGCAGTAAAATTTTACACGAAGGACCTTGTTGGTCAAGGAAAGCCCTACCGATGTTTAGCGAGCCCGAGTAAAGACAATGCCTCACGGAGCTCGAGCCATTGGAATTTAATGCTGCGAACTTAATTTGCACCTGAAGGGAATACAAGCCAAAAAGAAAGAGCAAACAAAAACTTTGTCTTACCATGGTGCTTGTAGGTCCTGTGGAAGAGGCAAACAAAGTACTTTTGTTCGCGGCCAACACTTTTTCCGGGCAGTTCAACCTCGGTTCGAATGCTTGGGGCACATTAAAGTTGAAAATGCGTTCGGGGAATTAATTAAATGAAGGGATATCCTTTTTTTTCCCCCCCTTCTTGCCATGTAGTCGTGTGGGAAGTTAGTTCAAGTAATTAATTTGTAGTCGGTTTCTGTCTCTCTCGCTCTCGCTTAGCGATATCCTTTTTCTCGTTATTGACAGAAAAAGTTTACACTGCAGGACCATTAATAATTTCGGTTGCAATATCCTCCACATTAAAGTGCCGGACAAGGATATTGTGCAATTTTCCATTCAAATCTCATACAAGGATCAGTATCCGAATCTATTTCCTAATTCCCGGCTCGTATCCTTCTTCTGTGTGTGTGTGTCAAACTTTGATCAGAATTTAGGATGTTTTTCGTTTTCGTTGACCCATTCGAAATAGTTAACGTGCACTTTGCTTATACTATGATACACTTCACACACACACAGCATAAAGGAATACAATAACAAAAATAGAAAGGATAACGCAACGCAAGTTTGCATAACTTTGCAAATTGAAAGTTGGACGTCTGCATAGTTAGACTGAGAAGGAATGCGTGTGTGTTGTCTCTTCCTCTTTATTTGCCGTACAAGGATGTGTTTATTTTGCGAAATAAATTTATAATATCCTTTTCATTGCATTTTATGGGAAAGCAATAAAGTTTTAGAAAATTTGTTCGTTGTTATGGTTTCTTGTTGTTGTTTTAATTTTAACGCCGCCGGTGGGCGGAGAGTGGCAGGATTTTGTGGTCCATCTGCTGCATGAAGATGAAACAAAAAGTAAACTTTTGGTCGTATTTTGAATTGCTCGGGGCTGTGTGCTCTTTGGATGTGAAAGAGAGGAATTGCTTACGTTTTTGGTTAGAGAAACAGAACGTCTTGCATAAATGATTGCTTTCTCTATGCGAGGGGTGTGTGTTTGTACGAATGAATGTAATTCGAGTGGCATTCCTCTGTCTTTTAGTTAAATGCCATTAGCCATTAGCCATTAGGTATTTTCTTTTCTTCTTTTATCCAGAATTACAGCGATTTCTTTGAGATTTATTGTAATATTCATGCTTAAGGCTTTCACCATTCGAAGTCCTTTCAAAGGACAGTAGCATTCTGAACCTCACGTGGAATTCTAATGAATGAATCTTTTAAAACACGATTTGGATAAAAGTTAGGATACCGTGGAAGAATGTTTACAGGATATTTGACAATGTAAGCTCATGGCGGTAACCGAAAGCAGACAGGTTGATGTACATATATCGGTCTGACAGTGATTGAAAGGAGGGCGCTACAGTGATTGGAAAGGGGGAAAGAGATACTTATATTTAAATCATTGGAGAAGAAACCTCCTTCTACTTCCGATTTTGTTTTTTATCCTTCCGTGCAGAAACATATGGATCCTGTATTTTGTAGTCACAGAACTTTCCCCAAATCAACTCTTAAGGTGATTCGTGTTTCAAAGTTTATCAAACAGAAGTTGTAGAAGTACGTAGTCGATGGCTTGCGGAAGAAATTCAAGATTATTAACCTTGACGACTACTTACCTTGACGTGGTGGAGATGCTCAGTATGACCTTATGATCCCAGTGAGCGATTGCAGTAGGGCCACCCATGCTGTAAGGTCTCTGGAGGAGGGTCCAAGCTAAAGGGTAGTCAACCTGATTCCAGTGGTGGTGTGAGCACATCGCAAAACGTGCCCAAGGATGCAAGGCCGAGGGTTAAATCAGTCTTTAACGAGCTCCTTCAAGATTGTCGTAATAGTGGCTTATCCTACTAAAACCGGCTAAGCTGAGGATGGACCACTTCTAACCGGCTTACTCATGGGACCAACAAGAAAGAAGCGACTAAACAAACCAGGTGTGTCACAAAGACGGTGGAGAGGTAGCCTTACAGACTGAGTATCGATGATAATACAGACGACGCAGATTCCGATTCGGTAGCGACTTCTGTTTCGGAGGTTGTAACCGTATTCACGTCTGCCAATAGACCACCGGCTGAAACGGGAAGTCCCTCGGCTAGTAAAAAGCACCAAAATCCCGGTGCAATAGCTTACAAGATCTACAAAGTTCGTCCTAGAGTGTCTCGTGAAGAAGGGAGAAGCTAACTGGGATGAGGATGATCGGAGGTCTGCCAGTTGAGCGAAAGCTTTTCTCAATGACAAGAGCAGCCAACCTGTTTCGGGAGGGTATTCTTGTGAGAGCACGGCGGGCCACTCCTCTCCCATCAGGCCGCTGTTCCAGGGCGTGCCATCTGAAAAAGGAAGGCCCCCTGTTGCTGCTAGGGGAAGCTAGCTCATTACGGGAAGGCTCCCAATTCATAACAGGCGGAGAAGTCAACTCGAATTGGGGGGGTCTTCAACCAGCTCTGAAGCCAGAAGGGATCCGACCTCCAAGAGACCCAGGTCACAGGAGGATCGTTCTAAGACCCCTAAAAAGGTAAAAAAAACCATCCCGATTTCTAGGCCCTTCAATGAGGTTGCAAAGGATCATCTGATTTTTGGGGTCATTGACCAGGGTGACGAGGAAGAATGGATCAGTGCGGAGAATTGGTGGCTTTTGAAGGCACAAATGTCTTCGGACATCCTCTCCCACTATCTGGCTAACCCCACGTTAGCGCCGCCGACTTTTAAGGATGGCGGTTGGCATTTGCAGAAACGAGAACTCAGCTGACTATATCAAGTCAGCAATCTCGAAAGCCGGTGCTGTGTGGCCTGGCGTCAAACTCAAGGCTCTACCAAAAGCCGAAATTTCCACTCGGCCGAGGGCCAGAGTCTGGATACCTCTTGGTCCTAGTGACCCGAAAGACATTCTTCAGCTCATAGGGATCAAAAATCTCGGCAATCCGACGTACAATTAGAAGGTCATAGAAGCTCAGGAGCCAAATGAGACCGAGCAATTAGTTTCAATACTATTGAACCCGGAGTCTATTGAGCCCCTCGCCGCAAGAGATTTCAGGATCTCATATGGGCTGGAGACCCTCCACCTTAAGGTTTATGAGAGAGACGACAAACTGGTTTCTGGATTAGCTAAGAAACAAGTTGGTTCGTCCCAGTCTAAGCTTTGCGAAAAGCAGGCCAGTGGTGACCAACCCTCTGTTCCGGAGTGTTGTAACACCGCAGTAATAGAGACGTCTGTATCAATTAGCACTAATGTTTCGGTTGATACAGATTAATCTTCAAGGAGAAACCAGTGTGGATCACTTCTGCGTATATACCCTATGATGAAACGAGGCATCGACCTACAGACAATATACGCAGAGTGATCAGTCAGGCCGAAAAGGAAAACCACCCTCTCGTCATGTTTAGCGACGCTAATGCTCATCATGTAGCATGGGGCAGCAGCGGTTCCAATGTCCGTGTCTATTTGATTACTTAATGGAAGCTAACCTCGTTATTTGTAACAAGAGATCAGATCCCACATTTATTACTAACAATAGGCAGGAAGTCATCGATGTGATTTTTGTCATGTATTCCCCTAAAATTAGCGTCAATAACTGGATGGTATCTAGGAATGCGTCATTCTCTGACCACCTTTATACAGTTCGGTATTGATTTTAGGAATCCAAGGAGAACGGATTGGGATAGTTATAATATGAAGTTGAAAAGTCATCGCAACAGGTTTGCTTTAGTCCAACCGCATTCACAGGAGCAATGAATTTAGCCTTACGCAAAGTTTGCACAATCAGTAGACACAAGAATGGGGGTAAATCTCCGTGGTGGAACTTTGAAATAAGTAAGCTTTGACGTAAAGGCAGAAAGTTTTTAATCAAGCTACACCCCTAGACCGAAAGCCGGTAAGACCAATCCCCTAAAGATTTCCGTCCGATCAGTCTATCCTTCTTTCTACTGAAGACTCTGGTAAGGATAATCGACGTCCACATTAGAACAAAATTAGATAGTAATCTTCTATAGGTATTCCAACACCCGTATCGCAAGCGAAAATCGGTAGAGACTGCCCTGCACTCGTTGGTAGGAATCATTGAGAAAGGATTTCACTATAGTGTACTTCCTTGATATTGAAGGAGCTTTCAACAATGCCAAAACTGAAGCTATATCTGGTGCACTTCTTGACCTGGAGATTGACAACTATCTTTGTTATTGGGCTTATCCATGCTGAGCTGGGGTACTGTCTAACCAGAAGGTCGGGGTACACGGTACCCCCAGGGTGGAGTAGCTAGTGAATGATATACTTTAATCTTGGGAAAAGAGGGGTTCAGTGTCATAGCTTATACGGACGGCATTGCTATAGCGATATCAGGGAAATTTCTTCTTACAGTTAGAGACCTGATGGAGTTTGGTTTAAATACACTAGCAAAGTAGATAGATAGATTCGGTATCGGAGTTAATCCGTCGAAGACTGAACTAGTATTGTTCACAAGAAGGTATAAAATACCACATATAACTCCTCCAATATTCAATTGCAATTTGCAGATCACAACAGATACTTGGGGTTATTCTCGATAAAAATTCAGTTGGAAACTGAATATACAAAACCGTACTAGGAAGACCTCATTTGCCCTTATTCATGTAGGAAGGCCTTAGGCCCAAACTGGGGTCTCCAGCCCCGGGTCGTTCACTGGATATACACGGCAATCGTCAGACCCATCTTTATGTATGGAGTACTAGTCTGGTGGACGGCACTGAACAAGAAAAGTAACTGCAATACTCGAGAAAGTTCAAAGGTTATCTTGCGTCTGCATAATGGGTGCCAAATAGTGAACAGAGTTTATTCATAGCATTTTTAAAAAGAAACCAACAGATGGCCCACCCTATACAACCAGATCCATCTAAACAGCCTAATTCGATGTTCGTGATGATGCTAGTGACTGTTTGTTTCGTTCTACGAATGATGGCAATAACGTCTGCGGAACCTAGTGACTGGATTGATTTGTGAAAAATGGTATCCAGTGTGTTAACGTGGGAACTACAACCACATTCCTCCAATACCAAGTCTTGATGATGTCTTTTCGAACCGCAAATGGAGCTCTGGCGTTTTCGCCATGATTTGGCTTAAAGTAAAGATTTGGTCAATCATCAATTTTTCACTTAAAACAGCACCACACATGGATGTGCGGGATTCGTAACCCGTGTATGTCCAAATCGTCCCATTGTGGTAAGAAAATGGAGCTATCATGTAGAGTAGAGCATTTCGTTCACATTCCGTTCCTTTGTTGTCAGCTTTATTTTCAAGGACATATATTTCACTCCTTGAAAATGAATTCTCTCTAATTTACGTGTAGACTTCTAAGGACTTCTAACTTCTTAGGTAACTAAGGTGTAGATTTTTGGAGCCCGACGCCTACAGTTTTGCTTGTTGACACAGTCTATGAACTTCGTTCACCTTTCTTTCACCTCTGATCTGATTTGGAATTTTACAAGCATGAAATCCGATGTTGTTATGTAATATTGTCCTCAGGGAAATGAGATTGCTTGTTCACTGAAAAGTTGACATTTTTGGATTATTACACTTACTTCGGACAACATCAGCAAATCTTTCGTCTGTGCGCACTGGACGAGCACGGCGAAATCTTTAGTTATCCACAAGTATCCTAGTTTCACAAGCTTTCTCTATGACCTTCCGCTGAAGGGACTTCATTTCAACAAAATATTCATTTTAAATTTTACATAGTCTCTGCAACACAACACGCACTTTGAAAATATTTTTTTCTTATTGCGGTTTCGTACTGAAAAAAGCATGCACTTCAAAAAGGAACCAACCGAAGTGCCACCCTCTGTCAACTCTATTGAATGGAACTTAACTTATCAACCAAGGTAGCCTGAGTAATGAGTTGGCAATCGATTGACTGATTGAACACCAGAATGCACTCAGCCAAATGCTTGCAACGTAATCGTGAAGCATAACGTATAAAGTCCTTTCATCTTCAAAGGCCCTTACCCTTAAAAGTAAAACACACACACACAGTCAGTGAACATTATACACCTGCAAATAAAAAAAGGGAAAACTCCTTAACAACATGTGCAAGTCGCTGAATAAATACCGTCTAATTCTAACATTCAAACAATTAAGCTTGCCGCAAGGCACCCACTAAGGACCACATATGTTTTAAGCCTACGCATTCAAATCTCGTTACAGCTCCTCCTCTTCCCCATAAACACAAAAACTATCTCGCACGACACCGCCCTGTAGTGATTTATACACTTTTGTGTAACAAACAAACTGAATACATATGTATGAGTTATGCTAATGTTCATTACCGCATCACCAAGGTACATCGTAACCATTGCGTCGAAAAGTAGACACTCTCCCGAAGGAAAGCCGCACATAAACAACAATCTAAAGTCATCCAAAAGTCACGCCCGCGAGAGTACTGCAAAAACCCCGTGCTCCTGTTCCTCCTCATCCTTATTCGCCGCCGTCGCCGTCGCCATCACCGCCATAGTCGTCCTCATCGTCATCGGCGCGGTGAGTCCTTGCAAATGCACACGTAGAAAGAAACTTTCCCATTCATAAATTAACTTTATTGTTTTCTGCCTTCGCAGGATTCACAAGCGGAGCGAGCGTTTTATTAAATTCGCTTCATTTAATTTTTGGTTTAATTAAATGTACGCGCGGCGAAGTTGTAGATGTGCACTGTGCACCCACACTCGTCGTCGTGTTTGGTGTAACATACGGGCCAGAGTCTTCAAAAAGTTTTCCACAATTAAAGGCATTAAGGTGGATGGCGGTTTGTTTCTTGTTGTAAACTAATGGCAGTGTGTATGCCTTCGTGAGTGGGTGCAGATATACATATAAACACACATTTTGTTGGAAGCAACTGGATGTACCAATGGAAGCCGCAAACATCCTTGCGGAAAGGAAATTACCCCGGGCGTCTTCATTTATTTCTTTTCGCGGTGAACGTGGTTCGTTTCTCATAGTAGTTTGGCTTTAAGTAATTTCGTTGAATAAATACCTTGAGTTTTGTAATTATATGAATTCAATGGGTTAAGGATACAACAGAGCGGCGCGGCGTAGTTTGAAATTTTCATGCGAAAGACAAATGATACCAGGAAGCGTTGAAATGAAAATTACGAGTTTGAGGTTGGAGGAATTACCACGCACACCGGTAGGAGAGTACAAATACATTGCGAAATAGTCGTTAGGGGGAATCAGGTAAAGTCGGAATGACTGCAGCAAGAGGAGTTTGGTATAATTTCGCATTAATTGCTTGGGATTAGGTTAGACTATTATCCTAGCAACTAGGTCGTGGATTGTTGGACGAGTCCTTTTATCACAGACTTACATATATATGTGAGCAATGTGTCCTATGTTGCAGTTAATTGAAACCAATCTGGCAGATAGTTTCCTAAACTTTGCTAATTTGCTATTTAATTTAATCAAACTCAGGACTGATTTAATCTAAAATATCTGAAATAACTATGTGTTAGGTGGCGTTACATAAAGTGGATGTTTTCCGAAGTGGTAGGACACACTAAGATCATTGTCGGTCTGAAGGTGAAGAAACTACGAAATGAACTTTCTAAGTTCCTGTGGAGTGCGATTCTATTCGAGTTTCGAATCTTTAGAACATCTACCAAAATAACAAAAAATTTCAAGACCTGTTCCTCAGAAAGTATCCGAAGGTGGCTGTCCGTGTTTCGGTTGCTAGGGTCGTCAACAGTAAAGCCATCCTCATCTGAGGTTTGAGTGATTTTCGTAACTACGCACAACCCCCAACCTGGAGGACGAGTTCCATTTAAGCCAGTAACCCTGTTCGGGTATAGGACTGTTGCCGTTGGCCTATTAAGTGTTCATCCGCCACCAACTCTGCTCAACCACCCTGGCTTAGCATTGGAGATCCCTATAGACCTGGGATTCGAATATGTCGAAGCTGCTCATATAGTAATAACACTAATGACTGGAACTGGTAGACGCCACCGTTTATTCTATCTATGGAACTTTGATATAAAGGAAAAACCCATCAACCCTAGACCTAACTCCATCTTTCAAAAAAATGCAATGAACCATAAGTATAGGTATTATGTCCTCTTAAGCCTTTAAGACCAGTACCTCAATATTTCAGATCTGAACGTCCTAAACAAACGCTGCTATTCTTACCAGCACTATGCCCAACTAGGCCTATGCTCAATAAAATCAACTACTCTACTCCTTAAAACCGTCATTCCAAACTGCTCGTTTTAGGATAACCCTAAAATCCCTCAATACACTGACGGCCAGACTTCTTATCTGCCATACCAGTGGGATATACGAAAGTCCTATTAAGTAGAGGTTTATCCGGAAGTAATACTTATGCTTATAGATTTCTGATATAGTATCAGATCTTTCAAGGAGTATTTGCAGGAATGCAGGGTATAGTTCTTCCTATAACCTACACAACCTACTGGTATGACTACCAGACCTGTTTAGGTAAGAGACATGTACTGATGCTATTCCACCAACTGTTTGTCATTCTGATGGCTGCAGCATCTAGTGGAACTTTATCTATTTAATAATGGTTGATGAACCCTTCGCTTTTAAGAACCTAGGCCCTGGGTTCCATATACCTGTTGCATATATATCACATCAGCACAACAAACTTGGATCGCATTATTGGCGATTCCAAAGCTTGGCTATCTATATGTGGAATAATAGCGCTCTGCAATTTACTGTGTTAATTGAAAGTTAGGCTGCGGCTTCTCGAACTGATCTGCCCTATACCTATAGTGGTCCAAGAATCGTGTAGTGATACAAATGTCCACCGCGCTGGAGAAAACTCTTGCACCTGTACCATCTGTGGACAACTCTATCGCAGACTTATTCAAAATGATTCCAGATTCCCAATAGGAATCCTCGTTATATACTTAACGTTAAAGTTCAAAGAAAAGACAATTTAGTCTGAATTACGAGAAAAAGTGTTATACCAGTTAGGGACATATTATCACGAGCCATCTTCCTTAGCCTTAATACTTCCTTTTGGTTCCATCAGCTTGTGCATAGTTTCTAGTGCAGGCAACCTTAGAATATTCTTGAGCGGTGCTTTTCTTAAGAATGGGTTTGGCGACTGCCGTTTGTTTCGAATGTAACGCTCGTAGCTGGATGCTTCATTTCGGAAAAGGGTATTTCAATATGAATATACGGCAATCGAGGCACGTCTGATATGTTCGTGAATATTCAGTTTCCAGCATAATCGCCAAATGTCTGACGCTGTCCGCAGACTGAAGTTCAATGCTTTGTAGGAGCACATAGTACATGGTACCTTGTACCTTCTTGTAAACAATACTAATCCAATTTAAGATGAATTCATCTCTAGACCAATAGTATCCATCCACTATACAAACCTGCCTTTTACCTTACCTTTTCGTTAGACGACACACAATCTCGATATTCATAAGTCCACTTTTAATTTGAAAACTATCCAATAGTAAAGGCAGATGTCAACCTTCATATTAAGAAGTGTAGCAGATACTTGTGTAGGTTCTGTTTTGAAATTGCTAACTGGCTCAATTATAGGACAACTTTAAGTAATTTAGTTAACTTCGATCACCTTAACCCTCCTGCAACTACCAAGAATTTGATCGCTTAGTTGAGGATCTAACCTCAGCCCTTAACAAAGCGATTGCTTTCTCCTGGCTTTTGATTCAACCCCAAGGTAAGAGAAAGCCACATTGGTGGCCTATAGATCTAGGTTCTTTAAGAAATAATTGTAGGAAGCTATTCAATAATGCCAAAAGTACAAAAGATGTGCTAGACTGGGACTTGTAAATAGAAGGCATCCTTAAATATATAAAAAAAAAAGTATTAAGGAAAGTCAGACGTAATTCTTGGAGACTCTTCAATGAAAAAATAGAAAAAACCTTTTGAAGCTTCTAGGCCAAGGAAAATTCTCTCTTCAAATCCAATAGCACCCATTTTCTTTAAGAAAGCTGATGGATCCTGGACGACTTCCAGCTTCTCATTTCTCAGGTAGCTCCCAAGTGGTTAGCAACATGGCTTATAATTGTCCATCTGTAACCATCCCCTCGAATCAGCGGGACCTGGCGGCATAATATCTAGCAAGTTGTAGAAGGCATCGGACATAATCTTGCCGGAGCTTGAGACAATTTTAAAAAGTTGTTTAGATCTGGTGTATATCCTAAAGATATGGAGAGAAGTTAAAGCAGTCTTCTACCCCAGGGTCTTATCCTGGATAGAAAACTAAGCTATAAATCTGACATTCATGAAAGAGTCAGAGTCAAGAAAGCCACAGTAGCGCTTTTATCTTGCAAAAAAAAACTATTGGAATTCATCTGGAAATACATCTGAATTCACTGGATCTGCATCTCGGTCATTAGACCGATACTGACATACGAATGTTTGGTGGACAGCCTTAGAGAAAGCTATAAGCCGCGACTATCTAAGTAAGGTCCAGCGTACAGCTTGTCTGACCATAAACAGTGCTGTGAGTAGCTCCCTCTGCGGCACTGGACATCACGATTTATCTGATACCCGTGGATGTATTTAGCAGGCAAATGGCAGCAATCGCAGTCGTTTGTCTCCAAGCTACCCTACAGTGGTCAAGAAAAAAATTTGGCAACGACTCCATTCTGAATAATTTCAAAATCTTTCCTGAAAACCCGAACTACACCACTCCACGTCTAAATTTTCATAAGAAATACGTAGTTACCATCTTTAGAAGATGAATCGATTCACATCTACACTAATTTCTCAAAAATCAAAGACGAAGTTCGTAAGCTCTCCTTCCGTCTTCCAAATCATTATAGAGTCTTCCAGGCGGAAATTATGGCAATTAAAGAAGTCTTATCTTGGCTTAAGGAAACGTGATATCTGTTTTGGATACCTGCATCTTTTCGGATAGCCAAGCAGGTAGCAAATCCTTGCAATCGATCTCTATTCTCTAGTAGCTCTAGACTGCCGATCGTCTATCACAGAGATGGATGAGAAGTTCACATTTGTTAGGTGCGGGGGCATAGTGATATTCCAGGGAATTGTAAGGCCGATCAACTCGCCGGACAAAGTCATCTCTTAGGTATAGCAATCGCTACTTGCAAACTAAAATTCAAGCTGGGTGCTGTCGAGAGTACAAATCTTAGATGGACGAGTGGTCCAACACGTCTAGCAACAAAACAAATTTGGCCAAAGCTGGAGCTCTAAGAATTTGATTTCTGCCAAAAGATTACATATCGGCACTACAATAGATGTCATCACTGGACACTGTCTAATAGACAAGCATTCCACAAGGCTGAGACTTTTTGCGAACGACTTTTGTAGAAGCTGTTCATCTTCTTTGTTTCTGCCCAGATCTCTTCTGTAGAAAGAAGCTTTACTTAGGAGCCTTTTATAGGAGTCTATTATAATGATTTAGGCGATCTGATAAACATAGATGTCAAGACCTTCTTACGAGAGAATCGTTTTCCTATGATCTATGTGGCATCACAATGGCACTAATGCTGGTCTAAGTGTTTTGGCATTTCTGACCTGGCAGGCATTTCAACTAAAAATGAAATGCGAACGATTTTCAGTAGAAATGTATTTTTGTATCGATATGAGCTGGACCCTTCAATGCCTGCATGAAACAAGAGTATGAAACGAGTACCTATATCATTCATCTGAATAGGCCTTCAGTCATCTTCTTTTGATTCATCATAGAAAGGCATTAAGTCTTCTATTTGGCCTTTGCAACACCTTCCAAATTGAGACTACCTATGACTGCCATCGATGATTCCATCTAAAAAATAGCTCTATTACACACCAGCTTCACTACATGCATTTGACAACGAGATCACTCTTAGAAACGCACGTGAAAAATCCACCATCAATCTGGAAAACAAAAAGTTTTTCCCAGTGAATCTCTAAATTTCGAAATAACACCATTTTGCTGCTTTGAGATGGCATTCAAAAAAAATGTTCCTCTCCAGCATAATTTTAAAATCCATATTGGAAAATTTTTGTTTTCGTTTGTTTTAATCAACAACGTGCCTCGAATATTTAATCCAATTGGGCGTTGCTGTGCTAAAGGAAAGCGTATTGAGTTCTTGAGAAGATATATTGACTTGGTTTCGGAATGGTGCGTATACGTCACGTAGACCAAGTCTTGTTTATCTTTGAAATTTTGTACTTTTTTTGGTTTTTTTTTTTTTTGTATTTTAGTTGAAATTCAAAGGAAATTTTTGGCAAAGGAATGAAAAGGAATTAATATTGCCTTAAGGTGTGTACGAATAGGATTAGTTGGTTCCGCATTGAATCTGTGCGAGGATTTTATGATTCAATGATTTATGTATCTCATAGGCATGGATTTCTTCTAGAGGGGAGACGGTGTATGTCACAATGATCAAACGATAGCGCCCAAATTTAACACCGCAAACTGGTCCATTTGCACGCAACATCAAAGGTGAAATCATCCTCGCACGTATTTGATCCATTTATTGATGAAATTAAGATGATTTTTATATTCCATTCCATTAGTATATCTCTCTTGAATCACACTCTCCAGGGAAGATAAATACTTGTAGCACACTCAACCCCATTCAACCCCATTCAACCCCCCAAAAAAAAAAAAAAAAAAGAAGTACGCGTGCAATCAATTTCACGGCGGTAACCATCAAATCCCAACGAAAAACGACCATCACGCCAGGCAAACATCCTAAAATAAATGTCAATATTTCTGTATTAACGGTGCTTTATTTTCAATTTTCCAAATTCAATTTTATATTGCAGCGTACTCGTACTTTAGTAGCGTGCGCCCACTCTTTCACGCACCAGCTAACGCTGCTGCTGTTCCCGGTGCTCTCATATCGCTTAACGTCAAATGAATTTCACAAACAGTCACATACGTCCTGCTCCTTGAAATATCCTGCCACTAGAGCTCTCCTCATTCGAGGATTATTGTTTCGAAACAGATATGACGATGAATTGTTATTTTATTGCACGAGCGTCATACTCACCCACACCGGCACGACAAGAGAGTATTACCGGGGGTTGGTTGGTTGGTTGGTTGAGTTCGCATGGGAGAACGAATACGAACGGTATCCATAAAAACAGAGGACCCTCGTAAAAAAATATAAATTCCCAAATAAAATGAAATAAAACAAAAAAAAAAAAAAATGAGAAGTTCATACGACTATGAGTTTATCAAAACACAGTCCTAGAGGTGTAAGCAAACAAATAAAATGCATTCCATAGGGATGCTATGTGGGGGTGGGGGGATGCTATAGGGATGCAGGGTTGGGGGTGAAAATTACGAATTGACTACGAAACAGATGGAGTGGTTGTGATATGACCCCTTGAGACAGAGGGTTGCTTGGAAGGGTTGACAGCACTCCTTGGGACATGTAATCTCGATTTTAATTTAACGATAGACATGGGGGTGAACAAAATATGCCCACTTAGGCCCTAAAGATGTGAGTACCATGACCTATTTTGTGTTACCAGATTAAATTTGTTTGCCCTATTCAGTTGGGATAACATGTTGGGAAATATGGAGTTATGTATGTACTTATAGGACACTCGGAAGTTTTCGAAATGAGCATCGTATGTTTGGACGCACCCACGCTTGACACTGACGTTGATGGAACTGTAGGCTTATGGTGATTATGTAACATATGTATGTAAATGATAAATAAACCGATTTCCTGTTGTGAGCCATGTAAATGAATATTATATATACGCAGCATGTAAACATGGTCTCACGAGGTTGTTTCTAAGAAGAATACCTACTAAATGTCCATATGGGACCAAGGCTTAGGTTCTCACAACCCCAATCGTGTTGTGCATGTTATATTTTTTACACGAATGGAAGGGGTGTACCTACTGTTTAATGTCGTGCATACTCTTGGATGTTTGTAAGATTCTCATGAGCCGCAGCACCCCTCAGAAAATGGTGAAAGATAAATTCAATTACTAACAACAACGAGTCTTTTCAAATATCCTGATTCTTAGTTAATTGCATCAAATTGCAAGTCCAATCCGACTTGTTTCCTTCTATTATTGCGCGGCACATCAGACAAGATCTGTGTCGAATGCATTCTTCAACACACTGGTCAAAGAATCAATTTTAAAAGATCAAATTGGTTCAACCAACTCTTCCTTCAATGCTCGTCCAGGCAAATGAGATCGATTATCATACCAAGGATTTTCTTCCCGAAACGACCGGTGATATCATTCGCCTTAAATAAGTACTGGTGCACGAACTACCGTGACTGAAGTGAATGGGTCACTGCTCGCTCTCCTGAGGACAGTTCAGTCCACTTCTACACGGACGGCTCCAAGACTGACGAGGGTGTGTGTTGTAGTCTCTTGTCCGATAACCTTAATCTGAGCATCTCTATTCGCCTCTTAGATCATTGTAGCGTTTTTCAGGCTGAAATCATGGCTATCAAGGTAGTCTTGTCCTGGGTGAATTGTAATGCAGTATCTGTCAGGGATATTAGCATTTTCACTGACAGTCAAGCGACAGTCAGATGCCTGGAATCGTACTCCTTCAGTTTAAAGGCCGCTTCTGGTGATGATTGAGCAGTTCAAAATTCACCTTTGCTGGGTGTCAGGCGACAGAGACATAGGAGATCGGGTATGTGCATTTTTCGCTTTATCAAAAGCCATGGTTGGTTTTAATTAGTTTCGAGTAGCCAAATGGTGTAATCCTCGGCATCACAATGGACCTTTATTGCTCTAAGTCTGTCTGCACATTGGTGCAGATAGCATCTCTAACCTAAATCTAAACTAAACCTAGGGTCCTTTATGGAATTTACTTAGTAAGATTCCACGAATCCAAAACTTTTGAACGTCTAATCTCCATCATCACAGGAAGTTTGAGCTCTAGACGCGACTCCAGAAGGATGCAAAAATCAGTGGAAGGCGCCGAAAAAAAAAAAAAAAACAAAAGTGAGGTTCCTGCAGTCCTCTTGGGTAAAGAGGATGCTGTAGCCAGTAAAGTGTCCAGCATCAGTCGACAGAACACTCCAAGCCTGCTACTGTTTTTCCACGGAGCCCCATGTGGTTGCATGTTCCTTAAGCATTCTGTCTAGTTGTACTGAAGTTTCTCTCAGTGAACAAGCTTGGACAATTTTGAGGTCAGGATCTGCTTACTGCAGCAAAGCGAAAGTGGTCACACTCTACGTAAGGACGAAAATGGTATTGCTCAACAAGTCATGCAATAGAACTTGCAAACACAACAAAGTTGAATACAGGGAGGTCCTCGTATGACGTGGGGCAGAAAAGTCAAAGGGGAATCTCAACAACTGGAAAAGAGCTGCATGGAGTTGTAAGACATCACCAGGAATCAAATATGATGGCGCGTAGACGTAGTTGGTGACCGGAGACTCTTTACGGGACATACATCTAAGTAAGTAAATAACGAAAGATTCTCTTCAAAACCTTGGTATCACAGCCTTGACTCAAAAGTCAATTAAATTCGAAAGCATCGGTTATCCTTATTACTTAACTTGCAAATGTTCTTCTTCCGACTAAAGACCTCATCTCAGTAGCTTCGATTGGCATGGACTGTATGGCTGTAACCATTAGATACTGTAACACCTTTCGTTGTGCTGTCAGAAAGTAAAAATTCCATTAGATCATATTAACAGGACTAAGAATAGAACTAATGTAATAACACAGACAGAAGAATATCCTTCTCTACGAGTACCTGCTTCCATTTGGAAATTAAATAAAAAATTGTAACACCTTACATTTCGTGCAGGCCCTGCAAAAGCCCAAAGATCAATTCAATTTTCCAGCCCGACGTCAGGAAATGAATAAAATATCGCACACACACACATGTATGTATGTATAGGCTCGGAACTGTGATGAGGGTTGGTTTTTTTTTCTTTTTTTTTGATAAACCGATTAGAATGGATCCAAGGCATAAAAAAATACATATACGCTTAACTATGAACGCCCACCACCGACGAGGGATCCGAGAGGGAATGCGAATTTATTCCAGCTACCCCTCCGGAATGAACAACATACAGAGAAAAATATTTTTAGAATAACATGCAAGGAAACAGGAGCAAAAAAAAAACGTAATAATAATAAAAATAAATATTCCACAGCCGCCGCCGCAGAGAACCCCACACCCGAACCCACCTGCCTCAGCACACCCGTATCAATATACAATTTCCGCGAGAGTAAAATATAAACGCAGCCCTAATCGAATAATTCGACGTGTTTGGCGAGAGAGAAGGCACAAGGACCTTCGTACGACGACGACTACGACGACGAGGACGACGACGACATATCATCCTTGGTATACCCGCTCTGGAGGCGCAGTGTTTGTCAGGGCACCCGGAGGTGTCGCTATCAGATCACTGCGGGGAAAACATATCTCGGCTATCTGGAAACGAGAGCGCGTATGGTATGTCACAAAATCGAATTTCAATCAATCGCAAGGATTCCAATCACGTATAACGCCCATCGCATTCTCACACGTGTAGAGCGTGGCGACGGAGATGCTATGGCATTAGGTTTGCTTGCGATGCCAGTCAACCTTCAGACACAGGCACACAACACACAACACACAGACAGACACTGGTACACCTCATCCATTAATACCAGGGCTGTGATAAAGCGAATATTAATGATCAATGTGGAGGAACTTCTAGCGCTGGGCTCATCCTCTCCGCTCTGCGGTGATACGTGACTGTTATGTTATGAGTAACCATTGCCGCCGCTATCGTCGTTGGATGCTTCGCTTCTACATATATATTACGGACAACACATCATGTTGGTTAAACCTGTAAGTCCAATCGTAGTTACTTCGATCCTTCGTCTGTTGGGGTGTTGTGCTCTCTGGGATATTGCTTCCTTGGTGTTGATTCCTATATGTGTACCCATACGGGATTTATATAGTTACTCGTACTTAATGAGTTTAAAGTAAATAAATCGAAGAAATACTTTAATCAAAGTTTCAATTGGATTTGATTGAGATTTCTGTGCAGTTCAGTGGTGCGTCAAACACGTTCGTTTCGATTCTTCTTCTCGGACTATTTGGTATATGGTATATCGTTCGAGGATTGTATTGGTATCTGGGCAGGAAAACTGGGAAGCGCTTGATTTATCGGTGTTGTCGCTTGGCGAACCATTTCATTATTATGGAACTTCGCCAGGAATCTTCTCTCATATCTTTAACAGCTTTTTACTAGAACAACCTGCTGAGTCCTGTAACATTACACGTAAAATAATATCGATTCCTGGTGCCTTTTATAGAGTCAAGGTAATAATTGTAAAAATTTATCAAAGTCGAATATTGAGCCTGCTTTATCTGCATTTAATCCTGACGGAGTCTCCGGAATAGATGGAGCATCTTCTTCAGTTAGGTAGGGAGAAGGCAAGGTATGCAGCCAGGACTCACATCACCAATGAATCCATTGTGAACCCCTGTCGTGGATAACCTAAAATGAAGACAAAAGTTGGTTTCTAGCTTTAGGATAGCTAAGCGGCCTTCCTGAACCACCCCGACATTGTTATAAATTTCAGGATGGTTAATGGTGGCTGTCCTGACAGGTCGCCCAGGTCTTCGAAGTGGTATTCACCGAGGACCGTTTTTCTAGTTCTGCACGGGCTTAGGCATTCGCATAAGAAGCCACAGCCGGCAAGCGTTAAAATTTGGTTGATCTTGGCATTGTCATGTTTTGTTCAGAGTTTTCTGGAGACACGACGACATGAGAGTGCGCTCCATCTCTCATTAGCTAGTCTTGCGAAGGACTCTATATTGGTTTTAACAGACGTAGAATAGACTTAATGACCATTATCAGGTCCTGTCCGGGCCTCTTTCTTGCTAAATCGTCCACCCGTTCATTTTCCTGAATGCCACTGTACCCTGGTACCCAAAGAGTATAACGTCGTGGTTTCCTCTGAGTGTTGTGAGTTCTTCACGGCATCGGTTCACAAGTTTAAATTTGACGACTGAGGTGGCTTCATAGCGGCTTCATCGTGGACGTATATGTCGATCATCTTTCTTGAGTCCAGTTTCGTGGATAGTTCTCATGCCGCTCCCGTGATTGCTAATACTTCCGCTTGGAATACACTGCCGAGGTTTGGAAGTCAAAGTGAGCGAGCAATTTCGGGTTCAGATGATTGTATACCAAAGCCCACTCCTTCGTCAGTTTTTGACCCATCCGTGAAGATTGAGATATTATTGGGGCTGATGGCCCCGTCGTTTATCCAATCCTATCTTGCGGGGAAGATTGTTTTAACGTTTAGGTCGAAGTCGTATGATGGTGATATATAATCTGTCAAGGTGCCCATCTCGCCATAGTCCGGTGGCTCGTGTCCCCTTCTTTCCAAAGGTTGGATTGTTTTAAGCCTACTGTTGCAGCTGTTTCCTTTAGGTGTAGGTCTAATGGGCCCTCATCTCTTACCAATGATTTTGCTGCAAGTATAGAAGGCTATGGATGCCTTCTTCGTTATCCTCTCTAGAAATATATGAGCAATTAAGACAGCCGTGAAAAATATTCGCCAGCTGCGGACTGATATACTCCTTGTGGCTTAAAAGCATCATGGGGAACATATCGTCAGAACCGGGTTCTTTAAAGGTAGCGAAGGAGTCAATTCCCCAGATGATCTTTTAGGTGTTAGGATTTCACACCCTGGAAAATGTGTCTTAAAGATGAGTTCTAGGGTCTCAGAGCATGATTCTGTCCAGGATCGGCCTGGTTTTTTGATGAAGCTTGTTTTCCAGTTAATTTGCCTACTATCGTTCTCTTGACTGCGTCTTGGAGTGAACTTTTCCCAGAGATCCCTAACAGATTGAATCGAAATATTCCAAGTAATTCATTTATGAACTTTTATGAATCTTTCCCACCAACTCGAGTGCAATGGGTGAGTTCTTCCACTAACTGAATAAAGAGACTGATCCTCGCAACTGAACAGGCTTAGTGCATATAGTGCTTAGTGAATATGATGCTTACAAGACAGTGTTAGTAAATAAAGATCGCTACAATGTTCACTGATTATTTTTGGGATAAATTGGAAGATGCTCGGGTGGAGCATATGTGGTTTCAATAAGATGGAGCTGTATGTGACAGCTGACCAAACAAGCGAGTTGTGAAACTCGAAGATAGGCCACCGTGATATGTCCAGAAATGGATCAGTCAATTGGCCGACACCTTGTGATAAGACGCCACTTTGACTTTTCTGACTTTTTTTTTCCTTGGGACTAAGATCCATGCCACTTAACTAGAGACTTAAGCCAACCTCATGAAAAAGTCATAAATAAATGTGATCGAGGGATTTACTAGTGTATAACCGTCGAAATTGATCGATTTCTAAGAAGCTCCGCAATGCACTTCTAGCCGTATAGGCGTATACCATCTAACATTTCTAAATACAAAACCTTATTCTTTTGAAATAACAGATAAGACTGAAGCCAGGTATGTACTGAAATTATTCCAAAGATCACTTACGATCATATCAACGTTTACATCTTGCACATCAGCAGGTGTAGGAGGGCACCAAGGTTAAAAGCTGGACTTGGCAATGTTGTTGGGAAAACCCAAGAGCAGGCATTTTAATACCACAACTCATGCAACCTAATTGTTTGAGGATATTAGAACCAACCTGTGCAGTTCAGAAAAAGAATGGGTTCATCGATATTTTTTGCCAGATATCTACTTAAGATCTACATTTGCAGATCGAGTGAATTAGAGATTCCTTCTCGCTATTATCTCTTAGCTTAGCTGAGATAATAGAAATGGTCTTCTATTGGCTACATGGTCTCTTATTACCTGCATGGTCTAAGTGGTCTAAGTGGCCTGTGCTTATAGCTACGGTTCTTGCAATATCTGACCTTGATCTGTTTTGTAACTCCTTTGTTATATCTTTCACAGTTTATTCCACAGATGGAATAGCCATCTGAAGTTGGCCTTGTAAAGAGACATTAACTCTTTCCGATAGAGCCCTGTTAAGGGCAGACCCTAGCCTCACAAATTGCGAGAAGGCCCTCCTGGAAGGCATAGTCCGGTAGGCGAAAGGACATCGATATACACCATTCTTGTAGCGTTTGTATAAATAGTAGTTTCGTATGTAGTCCTTGTTCACTTTTCCGTTCTGCCATGCCCCTCTAGTTGAA
The DNA here is from genome assembly GCA_905220385.1 of Xylota sylvarum. Classification (NCBI taxonomy): domain Eukaryota; kingdom Metazoa; phylum Arthropoda; class Insecta; order Diptera; family Syrphidae; genus Xylota; species Xylota sylvarum. Next base: position 52,141,039 of record LR999960.1, on the reverse strand, counting down.
CATTTTACTGAGAAAAGTTCACTAAGTTTAGTGAAGGCGTTTTGTAGTCAGTCAGAGATGCAACTCGTTCGTTTGGTATTGCCTCCAGTGGTAGTACGACTTAGCGGGCCAGCATCTAGATCCTCTAAGCCAGATTGCGCTGCAAATAGCTATGACTTTGATGTATAAATGGATAGGCAGAAGGTATAGGATAACAGTTAAAGGCCTCTATCGGACAAAATATCAGTGCCCCGGTAGGGCATACACAGGCTTTATTTTTGACTTTTTGCATTCGATCGATATTATATTTTCTACTTAAAGCGTGCCACCAACAATCACGTAATTCTTGGCTGCCGTGACCACTTTTCATAGAAAGCCTTGTTGCTGCATGCGTAAAAAGTATGGAAAGGAGGGCTCATGAGTGAAGTCTATCCAAACTATTCTCCATTAGTTGAAACCTAGAGAAACTTTTCTGCCACTAAAACGATCACATCGTCCACATACGCAATCAGCTTAAGCCTTTTCTTGTCTAGTCACACCAACATTTTGTTCTTGACCATTAACCATAATGGAGGACGCCACCCTGAAGAGTGTTACCTGATTAATTCTATTTCTTATGTAGCTAGGATACTATCCATTGGCTAATACATCCCTCTTACCTACATACTTACATAAATCATGGAGGGATTTTGAAATAACATCAGTAAAAGCTCCATCTATGTCGAAGAAGGTACCAAGAAAGTATTGTTTGTAATCCGAAGAACATTCCTTCCAACTGTACGCATCGCCACATTGAGGGCCTGCTTTGCGGATCTACCTTTGAGATAGACGTGCTGGGATTTGGACAGAGGCATTTCGTCCAGAAATTAAAGACGAAAGATATAAGACGAAAATGTAAGAAAAGTAAACAGACACGTCCCAAGGATTTAGAAACAGTGTTTTAAAAAAGCAGTTCCTATAGATCGTTCCTAACCAAGGAATTTCTACGTTTTGTAAATTCTGGAGCATGATAGGCAATATACTGCCAAAATCCAAGGATTTGTTTTGGGAAAAGCTGTTCGTAGCCTAGAAGATTATTTCTTTCGTGATAGTATAAACTTGTCTTAGCAAACAAAGTGGGGTTTGTAATTAATATGACACTCAGTCTCATAAAATCAGTAACAAGATGGCGCATAAGTAATCACCCTATTGGAAGATGCTCTCATTTTTGCAAAATGGCGGCTTATGTCATTGCGATTTTGACATTTGTGAAATAAATAGAAGCAAAGTATACACTTTTAGAAGATGGATCGCTATAATCTTCAAAAACTCGGAATAATTGTGTTAATGTTTTTGAATTTCGTCGTCAATTCTGCAGCTTTTAGCCAATCGCCTTGAGGAGACTGACTCAATACGTCATAATAGTAGACGTGGCCAGAGCAGTCTTCTAGTTATTTTTCGTTTAATTGCTGCTGACGTGTTGTTGTCAGAGTTTAAAGCAGAGCCGAGGTAGGAAAAGTCCCTTACTACCTAAAAGTTATGTCTATCGATTCTGACGTTTTGTCCAATTCGTCGATGTTATGTGTCCCTTCTTCCAAACCGTAGTAAACCTCGATCGAGTGAGGACTTTTGCACCACCTTGCGTATGCAGGTACATTATGCATGTATTTGAAAGCTTTCTCCACGCAGTAGTTTGCTACAGATGGGCACTTCTATATCAAGGTTTTGCTCTATTAAGACTTCCACCTGTAGTGTGTTCTTCACAGTTCTTGCACTCTATGTGAGTTCGGCTATCGTCATTGCTTATAGGATGTCCTGACATTCTTTTACATTCCATTCCTTCCATCTATGTATTTTCTTTTGATTTGCTACACTATATTCTAATACAATGGCGACTGCCCTTTAACTCCAAACATCTTAACAAAGAAGAAAAACACTAATTGACTACGCGTGCCTTCAATTAGTCACCTGTTCGTGCCATAATACTGCTATTAAGATAATTTCAATCTAGAAATCCCTGAATTTAGTTCCAGGGTCAGCATGCAACACGTAAGTCCCCGCTTAGCTTCTTAAAATTCCATTACATGAGGCGCTTTCGTTCCCCTAATGAGGCGAATTTCTTTCCAGCTTTTAAGCCGATTTACCATAAAGGTCAAGGTTAATCCCCATCGGATATTGCTACCATCGAATCCATCGTACCGTGTCGACTATGCCGACTCATTTCGCCCCAAAAACAAGTGCGATAACGAGCGCGCCACTGCCACTGCCACTGCTACATCCTGTTTCCTTTTGTATCTTACTACGTGAATTACGGTATTTAATTTCAGAGAGAAAAATATACAAAACCCCGAAAAATGTATTAACATGTAATTTGCCATAATGCAAAGAAACATGTAACCGTTTCAAAGAATTAGGATAATGCGAGCATAAGAAGCATCATTGAGTCTCTCTGTGACTGGGTGGCTGTGTCTCTCTCTCTAGGTGTGGGACTATGCCACACCACTTGATGTTTCCACGATTCCAAAATTAACTAAACGCCTGAATTGCGTGCACAAATAAAAAAAAAAAAAACCCTAGCACGGGCCGACGCGGCTCGACACAAGGACGAAGAGGATCCTTTGTTATGATGCTACCAGTTGGATTTTTGGCGAACTCCCTGAATGGATCAATATGGCGACGGAAGGCATGGGGCGGGTGGGGCGAACTAATGCTTCCGCCGCATCAGCAGGCGAATTGCGAAAACGTGAGATTAACTCAAATTACAGTAGCGCCACTAATTTAATACTTTTACCCCAAAAAAATAACAAAATCAGAGGAAGGAGTCGAAAACAGAGCAAGACAGCTGGGGATATAATCAAATAATCGTTATAAAATATCACGTAGGGATGATTTTAAAGTTTTTCCTTTCCTCGGCGGCGCTGAGAGCGGTTTATAGCCCGCCCAGTTACGAGAGCTGGCTGCTGTCCTGGTGGTGCGAGATGAGCAGTTTATATGCGCCGAGTTTTTCCCAAACGGAAACTGATTTACTTTCGTGCCGCAGTGTCGGAGTCGTTCTTGTCGTATGCCATATCGCAGGCGTAGGGAGGCACGGCAAAGTCGCAGAAGTTTTTGTTTTCTGGTGGCTGAGTCGTGTGGTTTCAGTTTTCTGTCGGAGGATTTTTGCATATTTGATTGACGGAGTGGGGGGGTGCTTCAATTAAACACACAATTTAATGGGCCTAATTGTTTGGAAACTTTTCGAGGATTTATCTTCAACGTTGCGATGTTGCGTGTGCTTTTTTCTTCGTTTCGCGGAATTGCTGCTATTAATCTTGTGTGTGGGTTTGCAATGTCATGTAAGTTGTGATTTTTGTGTGGGTTTCACTTTATGAAACATACATATTTGATTGGAATATAAAGTACCATTGGAATGGCGGGACTGAATTTAGGTAGTCTGGAAGAGCTGTGTTTGTAAATTAAGTCGCTGGGACGAGATGTATGCTTTAGCCTGACAAGCATTTCGTGATTTATTTTCAACAAGGAAGGGATAAAAGATTACGTACTTACTTTACCTGACAAAAGTCTTTGCAGATCCGTTTAATTTCTTAGGTTTTGGTTAAAGTAAGAGTGGCCTTCTATAAGAGAATACAATTCAACTTTGGTCCGTTGTGATAACACGGAGCTATCACTCCTACCAAGCGACCCAAGACTAATTGAATCAGGTTGCTCCTTATGTATTGATGAAGTAGTTGTAGACAGGAGCACCTATGTAAGCGGAGCTTTTTTCAAATAGAGTAAGACGGGTGCAATGGAGGTGGAGAGTCGTCACTTCCTCCTTTTCGTCCTTGCAGGTCCTGCACAACTATTAGAGAGAATGGCTAACATTAAAGTGCGTAATCATATCAGATAGTGCCCATTCAAGGCAGCGATACAAGAAGTTACTCACTTAGGTGGTGTTACAGTTTGAGGTGAACCTAGGGCTCAACCAACAACCCTCTCCAGTTAGCCAGGTCCTTAGTTAAGGGCCTCCAGTTGCGCACTCCAAGTCGGTTGAGATCCTCTTCTACTTGTGTGCCCCACATAGATACATAAGGCGAGGTCGTCCTCTACTGTGTTGTGCCTCCGGGTTTGAGTCGAAGACTCTGCGGGACGTGTTGTTGTTGCTGAGGTGTTGTTGTCAGAGTTTATAGCAGAGCCGAGGTAGACAAAGTCCCTTGCTACCTCAAAGATATACCTGTTGATTGTGACGATCTGTCCAATTCGTAGATGTTGCGTGTCCCTTCCTGTTGACAACATATACTTGGTTTTGCCGTCATTTATCGCCAGACCCATTTTGTCAGCTTTTGTTTGAATACCTGCGAACGCATCAGATAGCGTGTCGGCATGCGCCAGTAGTTCCACAGATTTTTGAAAGATTGTCCCTCCGAAGTTAGCTTATGAGTTTCGCACAATCCTCATTGGCTTCCTCATCACCAAATCTACGACACATGTCTTCTTCGATTTGTGTTAGTTTTTTCATGTGATACCGCAGAGTGTTATGACCCGTGATAACTCCTATTAAGGTGAAAAGGGATTTCCTATCCTTTTGCATAATTCTGTCGATCCGACTCTTATCGAAGCAAGGCCATACATATAAGTACATACTTCAAGTGTCTACGAATGAGCATCTAATGTAAGTCTCCCTGGGTGCGGAACGATGTGTCCACCTGTTCTGATATCGATTTTGAACCTCTTCTGGCCAACTCGCCGGCCTTCTCGTTACCTGGTACCTATGTATATCTTCGTGTCTAGGAACCCAGCAGAGCGCGACTTTGTGCTGTATTCCAAGAAATTTAAGCTGTTCCCGACAGCACTTCACAAGCTTTCAATAGCAGAAGTTGCTTTTATTGCTGCCTGGTTGATGAAAAAGGTGATACCTTCCAGTGGTATTGCCTTCAACGCAGTCTGACGGGGACTATTGTCACTGCTAGGACCTCCACTTGGAAAACACTGCTATGGTTCGGGAGACGGACTGATTTGGATATACCCAGTGGTTGAGAAAAGATACCTGAGCCTACGCCTACATCTATCTTAGACCCATCTGTGACAGAGGTGGTACGTATATCGGTAAGCTGACCGCTTTTCCATTCTTCTCTGCTCGGGAACAAGCTTGTCAAGGGATCCGTGGTGAGAACAATTCCTAGATATTTATTCTGGATCATAGAATTATCCGTTGTATTTTGTCTCCAACTATATGTCTGACTTATTCTCAGGGCGCTAATAGCTGCCTAGGCTTGAACGAAGATATCCAGCGGAAGTATGTAGATTGAGGATAGCCTCCAGTCCTGCAGTAGCTGTGGTTCTCATGGCGCTTGCGGTGCCAATACGAACCAATCTCTGTTTCTTCGTAAGAGCCGCTAAGTTGGTTGTCTTGCTGGTGGACTGCCACCATACAAGACAGCCATAAGGCAGAATAGATCTTGCTATAGCCTTATACATCCATAGTATAGTTTTGGGTTTTGATCCGCAGTTTGTTTCCAAACATCCTACAGTGCACCTTCCACTTGTTCACTAAGGGTAGGTAGAGGAATTTGCCCGTAGTCATCAATATGACATCTATAGGCGTATGCTTCCAATTTCGTATCCTCGTGCTCTGTTATAATACATATGTCTTTCCTCAAGGATTTCCACAATCCAATTAATCAGGGTATTGTGGATATTGAGGTTTGTGAGTGTTCTACGTACTGCTTCCTTTCTGACATTGTTAAATGCTCCTTCAATGTCCAAGAATGCAACTAAAGTGTATTCCTTATCTTTTAACGATTTCTCGATTGAGCTATCCACACAGTGCAGAACCGTCTCAACACTTTTTTCCTTTGGTGTAGGCATGTTGGGCTATGGATATATCCTCGGGGCATAGCTTACTGCAAATGTGAATGTCGGATAGTCTCTCAAAAGCTTTTAGTATAAAGAAGGTAAGGCTGATTGGCCTGAAGTCTTTTGTGGTGGAATGACTTTCTTTACCAGCCTTGGGTATAAATATCACCTTGACCTCTCCCAAGGTATTAGTAGAGTCGTCAGATTTTTCGGTAGAAGTGAGGGCATTATATAAGCTCGTATTGGAGGATATGTCTGCACTGTTGATTTTACCGAGACTGGTATTTTTGACATTAAGTCGATGGAACTTTGTCCCTAAGAGATGCAGTCTATCCATCCTACGTATCTCCTGGATCCCAGTAGTTTGTTTGATTTTGGATGATGTCTTCGAAGAAGTCTCAATATTCAGAAGCCAACTTGTAAGCCACCATCCGACTACACTCCCATAAACTATAAACAAACCATTCCTCTAGAGTATGTTCCAATGTCCCAAGGAAGACGAAGTCCTTACTAAAAAATTCGAAAGACTATTACAGTGGATAGCTAGATATCGATAAAAGCCGAATCCCGCTGCTGTGTTGCGTCTATATTCGAAAATTATTAACTCAAAAGTTCAATAAAATCCCAAATACATTTATGTACAAGGAGCTGAGCAAGAGTCTGCAAACCAGATACGGCCCACAGAGCTTTGCTTTCTTTATTTACATATCTGAACAAATATTGAAGATCCTGAAACCATGTGTCGAAGAACTGACAAAAAACAGTGCTGGCTGAGGCACTTAAGACCACTTGACTTAAAGCTCAATCCTGACAAAAAACCAAGAATTTCAATCAAAACCCGGTCAGATGTTTATTGCTTTCAAGGACGAATACACTAGTACTAGAAATGAAGTCACTTGGTTCTTCGAAACCAGGGATATGATAGGGCTGATCTTCTTGGTACTAGTAGGGAAGCAAACAATTCCACAATTCCAAGATTTTTTTTTCAGTTTTGAAACTTTTTAATAAAAAATGAGTTCAAGATCCGCTCGTAGCAGCAATATTTTCTAACGAAAATAAATATCAGTTTCGCTGGTGTGAAGAAGGAGTAGCCAAGTTGGTTGGACCCACTTTTTCGAATTTCCCTAGAAATTGTATGCCTACACTAATTTACTTCCAAAGCCCACTTGTTGCGCTATTAAATTCCTAGTACTGCCTACGCCATCAACTAAATTCTAAATGACAATAGATTTCGAATTGATACCTCGTCGTTGTTGTTTAAGATGACTTTATTACCTTTAATTAAATCAGCAATAAATGTGACAAACAGCTTTCGCCCACTTTATATTACAAAAATTTTGTAACAACACCCCAGAGAGATTCGCTTCTGTAATTGACCAAACCGAATGTAACAAGGACAATAGCAAAAAATTACACTCCTCATTGTCCTGGATAATCCCTATAAAATTGAGCAAGCAAAACAGCCAAAATGAAAGGAAATGCAAAACGAAAAAGTAAAAAAGTAACAAACAAACGGCAAACACTCACACGCTCTTCCTACTTTCTGCCAATCATTCATTCATTCATTCATCATCGGTACTCGTCCAGTAAACAGGCTCAAAGCAATGGAAAACAACACACAATAGGGCTAGAGCCCAGAAACACCAAAAAAAGGAGAAAACGAAAGAATGGCCCTGTTGTCCATCCAAAGAGAAAAAAGTAAAAGGACGAAGGCGGCGATGTTAATGAATGCAAATACACACACAAACTGTAAATAGAAAACAAAACAAAAAAGAAAAAAAAAACCGATGAAAAGAAGCGAAACAAAACATGAAATTCGTTACAAGGACATTCAAATGAAATGAGGAAAATTTCTGTTTCTGTTAACTTCCCCTACAAGTTTGGCAGGACTCCTTTTTTTTTTGTTTTGTCCTGATTTCCTTCTTTTTATTTTGTTTGTCGTTGTCCTGAAAATTTATTTAAAACGTGTCATCACTGCCAATGTGTTTACACGAAAAGTCTCTCTTGAAAGTATGCCTCCCGTTTTGATATCCTTATTTTGATGTGTTCCAGATTTCCAGAGTATGGTGTCGATTGAGTGAAAGTCAATGTCTAATAGGGGAACGCCACCATAATTCAGTGCAACACCAAGAAAAAAAAAAAAAAAAGAAACAAAACAAGGACGAAAAGGAAAAGTTAAGCTAAAGCTGATGAATAAAAATTTGTCTCCCTGTTGATTTTCCTCGTTACAGCAGTCATTTGTGTCATTTCAATGAGGAGGCGGCGAGGATGCTTCGTTGCCATGATGTATTTACTCCTGTGTATTTCATGATCCACTTGTTTGATGTTATCCAAGCGATAATGAGATTCCATTGTTCATGTTAATGGCTTTAAAATATTTACGAGCCACTAACACTTCTTTGGTCCTTTTCTGTTTTGTGAAATGGATCCTTATATACACTGGCGTATGGTTGGCTTATGTTGGATCAGGTATGGTGTCACTTTCATATCAAGCAATTAAAAATAACTTTTACATGGACAAGGACTCTGTGAAGATGACTGATTAATTATTATCCTTGTAGAGCATGAAGTATTAGCGCTCTATAATTAAATTTTAAAACAATATTCACTCATTACGAGGTCTTACGGGTAGATGGTTTTCATCCTGTTGCAGGACCGCTGATGACTCATCCTTTCGTTGATCCTTCAGTGCTGGGCTTTGGTAGTCTAATTATTTTTTATTTTTTTTATTTTTTTCCTTTTCACCAATAAACGCCTGCTTCAGACCATCGCTGTGGACATGAAGGAGGATAATCCTTTGAAAGTTCATTGCAGCAATTTACACGGGACGGGTTAGCTTAATGCAATAGAAGTGGAGTAACACTAGCTTAATGCCAGTTATACTCGTCTGTCGAGCACAGACGAAGCACATTGCTTCTAATTTAGAATGAAAACCTACATCAAGGACCTCGAGATGTGACTATGATTAAGTAACCCACAATCTGCATTTGTTGTGTAAAAGTATATTCCTTCGGTGAACTGGGTGGCGATTACTGTCTCTCCAAAAGGCTTCAAGTTAAACGAATGTAAATACACATGTGAGCATGTACAGGACCTACTCAGAGAAATTGTGTGTACTTACATTTTTGGCTGCCTTTCAGTAATTCTTTTCCACAGTCCTCTTGTTTGACCTCGAATCTTTGTATCGAACAGTGTTTTACGATTGCAGACCTTGAACTTTGATGATGGTTTTGAATGTTGATTGGTTTATTACGTTGAAGTGGTCCTCAATGAAGTGCACTTAGACCAAAAGTAGGTTTATTGTGTTTCTTCTAAGTGTACATAGATTGGATGGTCTACACAATCTTCTATTGCAGTGGTTTACTTTCCATGGTGGAGTATGTACCTATTTGATGTTAGTTGTGTAGGCGTTACTGATTTTATTGAGGTCACTGAAAAGGTACTCACCTCTTGAAGGATTTCCAATGTTGGCAAGGACAGAACATGTGCGAAATGGCTAGGACAAACGAATTATGAACAGAACCCTTTTTCCAGGAACCTTTCCCTTTCCAAGTGCGAGACGGTGGAGATATTTACACTATAAGACATTGAGAGCAGCACGAAGCTTTAAGGCGAGAGCAGACTTATAGAAACTCATACCCATTGCCTCCAGAAAGTTAATAGAAACTAGGAAGGGTAGTACATTTTTTATCAGTTCGGATATTACAAGATGTCTAGACTTAAGGCTGAAAAAATTTTTAAGGTACCTGTCCGTGTAAAAGCAATTCTCAAAATAAGAGCCTTGACCAAGAGATTTGTTTAGAGCATTCAAAGGCAGGAAAAACTGGCTTTAATACTCAATTAATAAGCTATTAGATGACTCTGGATAAAAGTACTAAATTTCTGAAACATATTGTTTGCAGTCGACACAAGATGGCCATTAAAAAAGCAAGCGGCGTATGAGACCACCAGTATGGATTCCAAAAAGTTCCCTTAATAGAAGACACATACTACGTGCGGTCCCTTAGATAATTAATGGTGCTGTAGTCGCTGAAAGTCACTCTTTGTATATCAGGCTGACAATGAAGTACAAGAATAGGTCCTAATATGGTAGTTATTCGCGTGGATTGTCGAACCGATCTAAGGTTTCCAAAAGAAGTCAATGTTTAAGGTTTTGTCGACGACACTAAGCAGAACACGAAATCAGTGCTAGTTAGAAGAAGGATAATAGGGTAAACAACCATATAGTATCAAATATTTTAACATGATGTCTAATGGCAGCATGATGGCAGCATGTAGTTCATTGTAGAATTCATTATATCTTGTATCTCTTTGGAAGTTCCTGCGATTTCGTGATTTCTTTCTGGCGATGGGTCTCCGTTCTTCAGAACCCTACCTCAGCAGCCGTGACTCTTTGTTGAGTATATTGCCCCATTTTCTTATTCGAACTGTTAGGTCTTCTGCCATCCATTACATTACGCGTAGTTAGCTCTGGTACATTGTATGGATGTACCTGCAGGTTCTTGACCCTTACTCTTTAAAAGAAGTTCATTTGAGATACGATTAGACTTTAAAAAAAATCCTACCGACGAAGCTGAAGACTGTATCAAGGAGAAGTTTTATGACCTCCGAGACGGAGCCTATCAAAATCATACTCGGGGACTTCAATGCCAAAATCGATAAAAAAACATCTTCGGCTGATTAGTTCAGCCTTCACGACACGACAACAGACAACGGTTTCCGGCTAATCGATTTTGCAGTGCCTTGCAATACGGTGATAAGTTGATAAGTAGCACTAGGCTTCCAGGACGGTTGTGCTACAACAACCTGGCGTTCTCTAGGTGGTCGAACCGCCAACCAAATCGACTACGTGCTAATAGATGCGAGGCACACATCCAATATTCTGAATGTTCAAACTTTCAGAAGAACAAATGTCGACTCTGACCATTTTCTTGGTGCAGCCAAATTCAGAGGTCGACTATCCAATGAGAAGAAACTACAAAGTGCCCAGAAAAGAAATTATGTTGGAAGTCTTAGCACGAATGGATTAGTCAGAGCCTACAGAGAGCATCTGAGCGAGAGACTCTTTGCTGTCCAATCAACATCCACAAACGCCAACAATCTGTGGCACCAGTATCGCGACATCATTCAAGGGGTAGCAGAGACCACCATAGGCTACAAGTCACCACACAAATAGACCCCTTGGCATGATGATGAATGAATGCGTCGTAAAAAGGTGACCGAAAATGCACTCATACCAGCGTCACAGGGCAGAAAAAGGACACCGAGGGAAGAGTATTGAGCCAGAAGAAAAAGAAGATCCTGTGTAAGAAGAAGAGGGCCTATGCAGTCTCCCTGATCAAGGATATCGAAGAGTTCCGCGATAGGAACAATATCCGGATGTTTTAGGAAAGTCAAGCAAATAGCAGCTGGCTTTAAGCCCGGAACGCAGCCTCTTCGAAAGAGTAAAGGAAACCTAAATGTGTCTAAGCAGCATTTTCACCAGCTAATGGGCATCAGGTAGGGCGAGAAGAGAACCTATATCCAGTCAATGAAGAAGCCATCCCCAGTCCCAGCTTGGAAGAGGTTGGCTCAGCTATCAAAAAGTTGAAGAACAACAAGGCAGTTGGCTCTGATAGTCTATCAGCGCAGTCTTTCAAACATGGTGGTGATGCTTTGGTAGGGTGCATGGTACGTGCATCCAGTTTGGATAGATGAAGGCATGCCCATGTCCATGACTGGACTATGAGCTCTAAATGCCTCATCTTCAAGAAAGACGATCCAATGTCTTGTAAGAACTATCGAGGCACATCTCTGCTTAAGGACGCATATGAGTTCCTATCTAAAGTACTGTGTGAACGTCTGAAGCCTTTTTGAAACACACTAATCGGGACGTACCAGTGTGCCTTCTGGTTCGGCAGATCGACGATCGACCAAATTTTCACACTAAGGCAAATCCTGGAAAAGACCAACGAATTTCAAGTCGAGACTCACCATCTCTTCATCGACTTTAAAGCCGCATATGATAACATTCATCGTCTTGAGCTCTACAAGGCGATGGCCTAATTCCGGGTCCCGGCTAAACTGATCCAGCTGTGCCTTGTGACGCTGTGACGCGGTGCAACATGCAATTTGGAAACAATTCCTCACAACTATTCCAAACATGTACCGGATTTCGGCAAGGTGATACGCTGTCATGTGACTTCTTCAATCTCGTGCTGAAACAGATAGTGCGCAGGACAGGTGTTAATACGGAAGGTACTATCTTTACCAAATCTGTCCAGCTACTGGGATATGCAGACGATATCGACATGATCGGTCGCTCCCAGTGTGCCGTCATAGAGGCTTTTACAGCAATTAAAGAACAGATGAAACAAGTTGGCCTTGAAGTGAATGAGGACAAAACCAAGTACATGCTGTCAAACAAACAATTAAGCATCTGTCCACTGCCTAGGATAAAACGTCACTATTGCCAACAGTAACTTCGAAGTGGTTATGTAGTTTACCTACTTCGGAGTAAATATCAACTTCACGAATGACCCCTTAGTAAAGATTCAACATAGACTTACCCTTGGAAACAGTGTAACAAAAGAGTTCTAGACTCCTAACTCGAAAGACGAAATGCATGCTTTACAAAACTTTGATCCTGCCAGTTCTGCTATATGGAGCCTAGTGCTGGACGATAAGCAGGAAATCAGAGCAGATATTGAACACTTTCGAGAAAAAAATTTTTTGCCGAGTATTCGGTCCCGTCTGCGAGGAGGGCGAACGGAGCAGCAGATAGGTACAACCGCGAATTCTATGAGCTGTACCAACATGTGGATGTAGTCCAAAAAGCCAAAACACATCGACTACACTGACTCGGCCACATCTAGCGAATGGACAATAATGCTCCAGCAAAGAGGATCTTCAAATCACAGCCCCCAGGTTCGAGACGACAAGGAAGACCGAACCTCCGTTTTAAGGATAAACTACTAGAACTGAACTTGAACTAGTGACTTTAATTTTTGGTGGTAAATGACAGATACTGTGAAATTCCGTATATTGCTACCGATGGGTATACATATTTTGAAGTTGTTTGCATTGGTAAGGTGGGTTTTTGATGTTAGCATTATGTCAACTAAGCCTTTTTTAAGTAATTTCTGCTGTGAAGTCGAGCCTTTTGTAAAAAGTTTTGGGTTCTTGGAACACAAGTAAGAAAGCTGATTACTTAGAAAAAATCCTATAATGCCAGATAAATATGAAAATAACAGAAACTGACAACCGATGAAAATAATGGCCACAGTTTAATAAAACCATAACCAACCAAAAGAATTCTAGAAAACCTCACGAATTCCAGCAACTAGAAACGAAAACTTAGACCTACACACTTGAAGATTTACTAGTAATAATGGAAATATTTAACCACCCATATGTTGCTGCTCCGATATCATATTTTTAGCTTCAAATAGTTACAAAAGTAATCTCCGCTAGATGATTTGAAATACCTTTTTGCCCAAGAAATATGCGCTCTTACTTCATTCTTTCTTAATTATAAGTTAAGCGAATGTGTGACCAAATTAATTGCCAAAGGTATTCGCCGTGTACTCCTTCGGAATACGAAATTTTTTCGAAGAAGAAAAATCCTTAAATTACCTCATAAAAACAAAACCCAAAGACATTTTCCATAAAAGATAAAACTTCCTTTTCTCGAAAAAGGGAGGCAAAATGGGGGCAAAACGAATGTCTCCTCGAGATTAATATAATTGAAATGGGGAGACAAACTCAGGCATACCAAACTAAATCTTCTAATTTCCAGGCTCCTGTGTTTCGTCACTTTACCTCGTTTCGTCAGGTAAGTGCTCTACCCACGCCAAAAAGGAGAAGAAAATAAGAAGAAGACAACAGCCAGCGCTTTCCTTTGAGAGCACACATAAAACATAACAAACCCAATGAAGCAACAACTTTTTGCCAACTTTTAACTACCTTTAGATACTGTTCAAATAATAACTTCTTCTTCTTCTTCTTCTTCGCTATCATAGTCATCGTCGTCGTCGTCTTTCGCTTCGTCTACAAAAAAAAAGTAGTAGAACCACAGCAGACAGAATTTCTGAAACTAGAAGTAATAAAATAAAAGAAATTATAACAACAAAACAAAAAAGAAAAAAAAAGGACGAAAAAAGAAAAGGAAAAACTTCAATAATCTCCTTCGGGGTAACGAGGAACCCTACGTATGGTATATTCGGTTACGTTCTCCTTTGTCTACAACGCTGGTCTCCTTAACATCATTATATCGTACTATCAACCGTTATGTTGCCACAAACACAACATGCGTGTGGGTCGGAATTTCAGCAGGGAAATGGAAAAAGGCAAAAAAAAAAAAAAGCAACAAAAAAAAAAGGAAACCAACCCACAACCAGTGTTATCCCCATCGGCATCCACTCGACATAATCATCGATTCCCATAGTGCGGAAATGTTACTTTTAAGGGGTCGTTTCAATCCTTGAAAGTACTCCGACGAAGTACCGACCCAATCCGACTTATACATGGTATGTAGTTGGTCGTCGACTCGACGAGGATGGAACTGATGTGGAGAGCCAAGCAAAGCATCCATGACGCAAAAGATGAAAATGGCATGACAACCATTTCACAGGAAATAGTTTATTAGAGGCACAAATACGAAAAATGCGTATAGCCCCAGACCCTTTAAATATCGATGCGGATACGGACGCACATACATTCATAAGTTAGCTGGAATGCCCAGATTTGCAAAGGCTTTTGCCAAAAGTTCCAAACTCTGAAAACAAAATGCCAGAGGTCGTGTATATGTACACAACTGCCATCAGTCAACCACTAAATTGGCGAACGGAATCAGTTGAAGAAATAAAAAAAAAAAAAAGAAGAAAGTATCTAAACTTTTATCCTTATCTACAATTCATGTGTACACTGGTGGAATGAAGTTCGGTCGGACTTGAGCTCAACACGTTTAAACACCCAAATCGTAAGCCATCTTTCAAGCAGTTTTATTACCTCATCGATTTTTAGAGCACAAGCGTCTATGTGGGTAAGAAATCAAGGCTCTCCTCCCTCATGACGTCACCTGATTGGAACCACATGCCAGATAAATCATTATCTGATGTAGATAACTTCCGAAGCAACTTTGTAATTAGTTGAAGTAAAATCAATTTATCATTCAATGTTATCCACTTGGGGATAAGGCACGATTAGTCATGAAACCAGCAGAGGGACTGTCAGCAGCGGTAGTGTGCAAACACTTATTTCAAAATGCCGATCTCTACGGACGTATCCCACAACACACATGGAACTAAATGTAAATACATATGTACTGTGCTTCAGGCGGATTAATGAGTCTATACTACATATCATAAGGAATGCAAATGCAAACGTATTTCCCAACAGAGAACGTCTGGGAAAGAGGAATAGGACCTGCCTAAGCGTAATCAAGTTCTGGAAGGAATGTTAAACAGGTCATCAGAGGCTGGGCATAGAAGCAAATGGATCAATAATGTAGAGATCTTGAGAAAAGACCAGCACTCTCTCTCGTGGAATGTAAGTAAATACACGGAATAAGGACTTTTCATTTCAAAGATATACCAAGTACAAAGGCTTTGATGTGAAGGCCGAAATTCCTAAGAATTACAGAGACATCGCATTTGAAATTGTAGATGGATTTGTTAAGACTACACTCAAGGGCCTGTAAAAGTGTATAACTGCGAACTCTAGATCCTAGTTTAGTCATCGCATCATATTCAGTCTTTATAGTGTTTTGAAGGAACTAATTTTCGTCTCATCTTTGCTAACAATTCTGTAGTTCAGCTATATGTATAAGTTCCTGTAAGTTTTGAAAAATCTTAATTAATCTCGATAGCCCTGCATTCATATAAAAAGATTCTGAGCCTGAAATGGGGTCTATAAACTCTAATGATTAATTGGAAATATGTATAAATGTCAGTTGTCAGTTTCACACTGATCTATAGAGTACCAGTCAGGTGGATACCATTGAAAAAGAAAAGCAAGCTCGAGAAGTTGTATATCGACTACTCTGAGTATGACTACTACCTGCTTAATCTCTCATCCTCTCAGTTAGCTTGTGCTTACATGGGACATTGAAAAATCCTAAATGGCCATAATACAATCTCCAGTATCGCCTCCTATGATGTGCCTTATTGGAACGTCAATGTCAAATGTAAAGCTAGAATTTTTATCAAGACATAGACATAGACATTGCATAGGACCTCAACTGGCTACTCCTATGGAATCCAAATCCAAAATTCCACCTTGGTTGGTTGGTTGAAACCGGCCCTCGATGAGGATGCACTTAGACCACAAGAAGGTCCATTGTGCTGCCGATGTGTAAGGTTGGGAACAATTTAGTCCTTAAGCTAATTTTAGTCGTGCAGGCGTTGCTTAGATCGTTTAGATCATTGAAAAGGTATTCACCAAATGTAGCCTTTCTGATATTGGCGAGGGCAGGGCACGAGCATAAGAGGTGACTAATGGTCTCCTATCCCTCTTTGTCCCTACAGGTTCTACAGAAATCTTTCCAGGGAATGCCCAATCATTGATTTGAGGTCTTTCTATAGCACCTTGTCCGGTGACGGGATTGAATATGTTTTATTATGTTTTAGGAGTCCGAAGAACCTTATTTAGAGTCAGCCAGAGAAGCATAGAGGTGTTGCATTGGTCGACCCATGTCGGCGTTAATATAGTATTTAGCATAAGACGTTGGCGCCTCGATGTCTATGACACTTATAATATTTAAACCAGCGGAGCCTCGTCTTCATTCACACAGCTTCACAATTCCCTGGTATGTTACGGTGACCTGCTGTCTATTTAAGAGATACGTTGCAGTCTTTCACTACCTTGGATCTCGTTGTGCTGGATGAAAGTGATCTAGTGGCTGCCTGACTGTCGATGAATATATTCGAAGCTGATATTCCATTAACCGCCAGCTACTCACTTGCTTGACGAAAGGCAGTGACTTAGACCCTTGCCTACCTTTCTTGTTGGAATGGAACAAGATTCATTAATTGGTGTCGCACACTAGCACAATTCCTTCTCGTGTCCTCCTTGCTTGTTGTACCACAGCTTTGACCTACTTTGATAGAGCAGATTTCGGGTTCTTTGAAGCCAACCAGAGAATGCAAGCTAAAAGTTTGCCTCTGATACTTGCATGGTACAGTGTGTAGTCTCAGTCCCATGACGGTGTTCTTCAAGGTTCTTGAATGAGGGCGATGTCGAAATCTCTTTGTTAGAGGCGGAGATTTAAAGTAGTGGATGTTAGAATGGAGTGATGGAGGTTAATCTGTATCAGTTTGAGCATCATTGTCATCTGGTACATACCTCTCCACAACGATAGCGTTTAGGTCCTCAGGTGATGATGGTTCATCATCTGGGGCCAAAATGTGAGGTGAGGCGAGTGTCGCCGGTATGTAGGGTCAAAAAAGGGGTATCGCCGGTATGGAGGGACAAAGATTTCAATTTAATACCGCACCCAATAGAATGGCAAACAACAGGTAGGCTAAGACCCCAGGAGGATAAGCTCTACCTTCAACGATTTTTGTAGAAGATGTAAATAAAGCTAGAGTATGTTATATTTGCACACCCATAAGGAAAGCAAATCTAGCTCTCTATTCCTGTAAAAGGCTATAGGTAGAATCTGGAGTATGTAACCTCGAATCGTACACTAGATTATGTAAGTATGTGCTCGTCATCGGGGCTTTGCTATTATTTGGCATGATCGTTTAGCCAGCTCTTAAAAAAGCCATACACCTCACTCAGTTAGCAAAAGTGCAAATATTTCCTTGTTTTTGTAACAGCGATGCACTAAAACTGCTCCTAGTCGTAAGCTCGTCAAACAGATGGCCTCCAGCAGCGGTTTAGTTATCGTGCTGCCTACTCCTCTATCCTCGATTCCTCCAAAACTGAGATTTGACTATAACTATCGAACGAATGGGTTGGTGGTTGGTTGGTTTGGGACAGTAGGGTTATGGGTATCCGCATCATATAGACCACTTCTTGGGCCCATTGTGTTCCCTTCTATAGATACTGTCTGGTAATGAAAGCTAAAAAGGAGGAATTCAGGTCAAGGGTAGTCTGTTCCGAGAAACGCCCTGTAGTTTTAACGCACTTCAAGTTTTTACGGAAATATAACGCAGGACGTGTCTTTCCAGGTGTTTGTATTTTAGCGCACCTAATTCAGGGCATTCTTAAACGAAGTGCTGGAAGCTTTCTTTTTCTTGATGTGTCCAGTGTATAGACCAATCATCTGTCTTAATTATCTTATGTCTAGATTGTGCACCTCGTTTGCTGACATTAGCAGAGGCCCTCCGTCATGGATTTGGCAGCTTGGCAGCTTTGTAAGTTGGCAGTCCTTTCGTGTTGTTTGGCAAACAAGCTACTGAAAGCGGTTTTAACAACCTTTAAGGTTACTCTTAAGGTTTTAACCATGGGCATGTCCATGTTTTCGGTCCCCTTCCTCCCCAATTCATCCGTGGGCTCGTTTACTGGTATATTACAGTGACTAGTGACTGACCAGGGAAGAGGTTGCCAGGAAATTAAGTTTTTCTTCGTATTCCTTCACCAATTTCGAAGGTACGTTAAGGGGTGATTGACTATTCGAGAAGACATTAATGCAGTTGTTTTCGGTTTCGATACTGAGTATTAGTTGCGTGCCCTTTAGTATAGAAAAAGTTTTTGTCTGAAAAAACTATTCTCGATGGATTGCGTGATTGAGATGTGGTGTTCGGCAGTAGAACCCTCCCACGATTCTTCATCTTTGTACACTGTTATTCCACCCTCATCTGGAACAGCAGTGCACTGCTGCCATTGTGGGGACAATGATTATAGTTCAGTTCGCCAAAGTGGGGTGTTTTGTGGTGTCTTCTCTCAGATCACTGTGGCCTGTTTTAGGCAGAAAAATATAGTGATGAAGGAAACTTTGTTCTGGTTGATATGCAATGTAGTATATGTTAGCGATTTTATCATTTTCACTGACATTCAAGTCAAGTCCCTGAAAGCGCGGTGTTTCACCTAAATAGCCGCTTAAAACTGATGTTTTTTAGATTATTTCAAAATGGGTGCCAGGGCAGAGAGACATTCCGGGAAACTGCAAAGCTGACGAGGTCAAAAACGACTGCTCCATTTAGGGGCTCTTTTCTTCAATTACCTCAGCGAACTGGTATCCTTAGACGGCATGAACATCCTTTACTTCATTAGAAGTTTACTTTTGGTTGTATTAGTCCTTTGGTAGCTGTTATCGTGGAGATAAGTCTTAATACCAGAGGGACTTATATTATTTGAATTGTGTGAAAACTGCTAAACTTCCACAGTTGCAAACAAAGCGTCATCGACTTCTAGAAATGCAACACAGATTCGTACAGTAGACAGGCATTCTTATTAAATTCTTTAGTGACTCTAAGTAATTCGTATCCTATTATTCGCAAGAAAACCAGTTTTAATCAACACCAGTATAGGATCGTGATGAAAGTTCATTAAATCGCTCAATTGTTTAAATTTTTTTTGCCTAGAGTAGGTGAAAATCTTCTAATAACACCATAAGGCCCGACCGCGCGTGCTTATGGCTTTTCCGTCACCGCAGTCAAGCACGAAAGACTGTTCAAGATGGCCACCACATGGTCACTCCTTAACTGGCTGAAGGGCTTCACTGTTGTTGGAAAAAATTGTTTAAATAAATCCGAAAGATTTCACAGGAAATCTGAATAGAATAGGTTATCTGAATAGAATCAAGCCAAGAATAACACTTTTCGTGCTGTAAGTACAAGCTACATATGTATATTCGTTTATTTTGAAAACCTTACATACAATTTTGAAGTTGCAGATTACAGCTATGATCAAGCTTCGAAATCTCAGCAATGCTCCAAAGTTTCCATGTGAACGCTATAAAAATTCAAAGGGTAAGCAGCATACCATACGGGAATCATTATTATAATTCCTCGTTATCTACACTTGAATGCGTTTGTCAAAGGTTCTGCAGCAAATGAAAGAAAACGGAAACAGTCCTCGAATGGCAAAAAAATGAGAATAAGTTCCTATTAGAATGCAGGGATGCACAATGGAATTTATTTGCACACCTCCAGCAGCAAGTAATCATACTTTTTTTTGGAAATTGGTTGAAAAAAGCCGCAATTAGTTCGAACTTTTGTATGATACCCCAACCGACCGCTTTGAAGCTTGTGAGGCTGTCATAGTTCTACTTCGGAAAAATAAAATGGCAGTGTCCCAGGTTCTGTAAATCAGTCCCAGTTGTATTAACTAAAAACCATCATCTCATAAATGTCTCATTAATCCCGATGAAATGAAACATTCTAAATCATCGTCAATGTTCTACCCACCGCCAAACTGAATAGAGTAACCATCTCCGAAATTTTAGAGCATATCCTTGTTCCACACAAACAACACCATAAATTTGTTGCGCCTTAGTGAGCTGATTATTTATTACTTTCGTAGCAGAATGAGAAAATTTCATATCAGTACGTAGTGGGTACTAGGGCAACAGCTTATGTTCATCTAAAAACACCGTTAAATTGAGGCCCCCCCATTCCCTGGGCTGCAATGAAGAACCCTTTGCAAGAATTATTATAACCAACAACAGAGCATTAAAAATACCTTATCATCCTCGTATACGTGTCCTATGTGTGTGACACATCGAGCAGAAAATTTGGTCGACCAACAAACGAGCTCTGTATCGTGTATCTCACGACCTCCTCTCGACTCCTCGGTAACAATGCTCGAATGGCATGTTTTCACATTACGTTTTGGCATATGTCCAAAAAAGCTCTATCGGAATATCAATTTTGTTATAAATACCCCAAAAGCAACGCATATTACGGAAAAAAAGGAAGAAATCCTTTCTCCGCAGGACATCAGCCGAATAATATCGTCGTTGCTTCAGTTTGCATTTAAATTGAGTGGGAATCTAGAAAAAAACAAAAAAAAAAAAAAAATGAAAAATACCTACGTTGTCTTGACTCCTGGAATTTTCTGAATGAAATCCAACCTACAAGGATTGAAAATTCCAGAAATAAACACTATGTGTGCATGCGTGTGTGTGTGTGATGTATGACTTTGGACCGTCTCCTCGTACCTATAAAACAAACATCACAACTATTTACTGGGGTATTCCCAGGACTTTCCAAAAGGACCATACAAAAATCCAAAAGGAAAAGCTCTCAAAGGGAGCGGTATTATTAAGCAACAACAACAACGACGACAGTATAGCCGAAGAACAACAGAAAGGATGTGGAATGTTGATTGTGACCTTGGTTTTCGTCTCGTTAGAGTGATAACAGGGATATATGTAGGTTTTTTTTTTTTTGCTCGCAGGCATCAAACTCATCTTCGAAAAAGGACCTCTCTTGAAAGAGAGTGAAAAAAGCTTACAGATGCTCTCACTTTCTCTTTCAAGAGAATCACAGAGTGTGGAGAAATTTTTGTGGAACGTAATTTTGTGTTCGAAAAAGCTTCCCCGCAAAGCTGTCTCTCTCTCTCTCTAGAGTATTCTCATCTGCTGAATATCTTTCAAAAGGTTTTTCAATCAGTTTTTGCTCCCATTTTCCTACCTACCCCAATGAATACACACACCAAACATTGCCCATCTCGGATTGCCCAAGCGGATGAAAAAGGAGCACCACCGACAGCGATTTATGAGCGGAGCACACAAAACTTTTGCTCAAAGTTATGCATAGTTTAGGTATTTCAAAAAAAAAAAATGCAAAAAAAAACTCCTTTCAACTCCCACGGCAAATAATATCCCAAATTTCCGATTCGTTGTGAAATTTACAAACAAAAAGCATTTGTAATTGGACAGACAGAAGAGCAGTGTTTCCAGCAACCACCTACCTACAGCCCTCTACACCCGGTCGCGTTTTATTGTGATTTGCTGTCTTTTTTTTTTTCTTTCTTTAGTATGTTTCTTCTTCTTTGAGTTTCTGTCCCTTTGGGCCTCTGGGACGAACCCAGGCGTCTTTTGGCATCATTATGTGGAGGATACACACTCTCTGTCTGCCTGTCTAGTCTCGCATACTCGTATAGGTATAAAAGTTTTAAGTCAGATATTTTATCCTCATTTTTTGTTTTTTTTTTTGCCCATTCCCTCGCGCCCGCTGACTACATTTAGTCAACTTTTATGGAATAAATTTGAAAATGATAATCCTGGCAGCCACCACGATACCCACCAATGGGGGGTGCGGGTGCGCGGAAGCAAATGATTTACTTTGCCGCTTGTTTTTCTTTTTTTTATTTTTTTCTGTATTTTGCTTATTTCTTGCGGATTAATAAATTTTTGCGGAACAAATCAAAATAATACCACGGAATGGAGCGAGCTAAATGATTTCTTGTTTTGTGTTTTGTAAATTTTTTTTCTGGTTCCGGTTTGATAAGGATGGGCGTGGGGTGTCTTGGCAAATGAGATGTGGAATGTGTGAAGATTAAAAGTTATTTATGTGCGAGAGTCTTATATTCACAATCAAAGCTGGAGATGATTCTATTTTTTTTTTGCGAAAGTAGGTACCTAATGAAAATTGTTGGTTTGGGAATTTAATTTGATATTGAGTTTAAGATACAGATTAGAGATATAAAGTATCTAGTATCTGTATCGTATAAAACATGATGTTATAGGCAGCAGCAGCAGTGCAAAAGGATAATGAAAATTTACTGGCTCTTAAGCTCTTCATGCTTAACTCAGACTCAGTTTAATGGCAGGTTAAAGTTTACGATTGGTTTTTGGGTAGGTTGTCATTAAATGGAAGCTTATTGATGAGAAGGAACGTATCTAGTCATACCATTTTCAAAGATCGAATAGTTCTTTTCGGAATAAGCATTTGTGGAAGTGTGGGATAGTCTAAGCCAACTAGATATTGTAAGCACAGGAAAGGAAACTGTAGGAAGAATGGACTTTCAGTACTGGATCGGCCATATATGAGGCAGCTAATGTCCAGCGAATTTTTGTGAAAAGTCTAAGTTTGACAAGACCATCAAATATTTGGCGTGACAGGTCCGTACAGATCCCAGCTTCTCACAACCATTTGGATGTTATGTTCTACAAACGAATAGAAGGACCTTACTGATCAATGTCGTGTTCGAAGGTCAAGTTTTGTTTTGAGAAGCTTTTTCCTTACACTTATACTCTCGGATGTTTGTCTGACGCTGGCTAGAGGTGGGGACGTTAAAAAACATAGGTGTTGTCTAGGAATCAATCCACCCGCTCGCCAGTTCGATGCATTAATTTCTAAGTCATGGTGCCCACAACTCCATCTATCTACTAAAATTGTAGAAGGTTCTTATGTCACATCGCCTCCAATGGCCCATTGTCTCTACTGACTAAGTTTCTCAACTACGTCTAAGCTCCACAAATGACACCCTCGTAGTGTGTCATCAAAGAATGATTCTAGGAAGCTGCTGGTACTTACTTCGATTTGCAAAAACTATTGGATTCTGTAGGAATAGGGTAAAGACTGACTGGGGTCAACCTGGCGATGTCCAGTGTTGTAATTGTTACTGCGCATTTTATCTTCTAGGGGTAACCATCGGGTACTGATTGGTGTTCATCTGGACTCGTCTTGCTGAACTTATAAGCGAGAGTGTTGAACAAGAGAATATAACAGCATTATGAATACGACAGCGGACGAACTCTCTCTATGGAGTCAACTGTGGCATCATAGCTTCAAACGGTCACACTTTATCTGGGCTAATCGAAGATTTCCAAGAATGCTCACAACCTTGAAGCGAGCTACTGACATCGGTTTAAACCGGTCACTCGTCCTAGGGGTTTCAAACGAATGGAACTGGCCCTCTAGGTGGGGGCTGTGCCGTCTGGGTAACTAGTTTAACAAGTAAAAAAAACCAGTTATGACAGAAACACCAGAATCGGATAACGACGGACCCCATCATTTAATATCACGACTAAGAACGTTCACAGACTATGAATAGAGGGTATGCACCTGGAACGTACGCAGACTGTACACTCCTGGTGCTACTTAGAAACTTGTCCTCGCGTGATACAAGGCAGATATTACTGCGATCTAAGAGATACGATGGATAGGATCAGGTAAAAAAACGGAAAAATTGAGACATTTATTACAGCTGTCACAAGAGACTGAACATGTTAGGATTCGATGGATCGGATTCGATGTTAGGACACGGATTCGCACAGATTATGGGAAATCGGTTACGCTCAATGATAATTGACTTTAAGCCGATCAATCATCGACTGGTTGTGACCCGCATCAAGGTAACAACTCCACAACATTAACATACTATGACCACCGTAGACTACCAGCCCCAAACCCAAAAAGAACCCTTAGTATGATGATGAAGAGTATCGAGCCATCAGATAGAGAGAGTGGTAGGGCAAGAAGAGAACGCGTATGCAGTCAATGAAGAAGCCATTCCCCATCCCAGTTTTGAAGAGATCGGCTCAGCTATCAAAAAGCTAAAGAGCAACAAGGCCGCCGGCTCTGATGATCTACTAGTGTATTCCTTCAAACTTTCAAAATGGTGGTGATGCTTTAGTAGGATGTATGCACTAAATCATCAACCTAGTATGGGTGGATGAAGCCATGCCCGATGACTGGACTATCAGCTCTATATGCCCCATCTTCAAGAAAGACGATCCTATGTCTTGTAAGAACTATCGCGGGATATCCCTGCTGAATGTCGAATATAAGATCCTATTCAACGTTTTCTACAGCACACTAACCGTCACGTACCAGTGTGGCTTCCGGCCCGACAGATCGATGATCGAGTAAATTTTCACACTAAGGCAGATTCTAGAAAAGACCAACGAATTTCAAGTAGAGACTCACCATCTCTTCATAGACTTCAATGTCGCATAGCTGCAATTCGGAAACAATTCCTCCCAACTATTCCCAACATGTACAGGATTGCGGCAGGGGATACGCTATCTTGTGACTTCTTGAATCTCGTGCTGGAACAGATAGTGTGCTGGGCAGGTGTTAATACGGAAGGTACTATCTATAACAAATCTGTCCAGCTGCTGGGATACGCAGACGACATCGACATCATCGGTCGCTCCCAATGCGCCGTCTTAGGGGCTTGTCCGGCAATTAAAGAACAGACGAAACAAGTTGGCCTTGAAGTGAATGAGGACAAAACCAAGTATATGTTGTCAACAAACAAAGTAGCATCTATCCACTGCCTAGGACAAAACCTCCAGTAACTTCGAAGTGTTTTTGGAGTTTACCTACTTCGGAGTAAATATCAACTCCACGAATGACCCCTTACGAATGACCCCCGACGAAGACTTAACCTAGGAAACTGCGAAACAAATGGCTTCCAGACTCCTAACTCGAAGGACGAAATTTATGCTTTACAAAACTTTGATCCTGCCAGTTCTGCTATATGGAGCCTAATGCTGGACGATAAGCAGGAATTCAGAGCAGATATTGAACACTTTCGAGAAAAAAATTTTTTGCCGAGTATTCGGTCCCGTATGCGAGGAGGGCGATTGGAGCAGCAGATAGGTACAACCGCGAATTCTATGAGCTGTACCAACATGTGGATGTAGTCCAAAAAGCCAAAACACATCGACTACACTGGCTCGGCCACATCGATCGAATGGGCCATAATGCTCCAGTAAAGAGGATCTTCGAATCACAGCCCCCATGTTCGAGACGACAAGAAAGACCGAATCTCCATTTTGAGGATCAAGCTATTGCTTATGCTTTCAAAAAAATATTCATAACACAAAGCATAGATGTTTGGCTTCCTTAAATTTTGTCCACAGACTGTGTAGGACTTTCATATCCAGCAACACGACACCTGGAAGATCGGTCCAAATTGCCCCCACCTAAGCGCGGGTACACTTCCAATAGACACGGTTCCTCTATTTATTTTATTTCTCTTCCTTCTTTCAGCGTAGGATTTTATTTGTAAACCGGTTTTCAAAGGTTTTCTTCTATTTTCCCTCATAATCAGAGAAAATGATTATCCTTTCACCGATGCATGCTCAAAGCGAATGGCTTAATCTTCGCCTTAAATGTCTACCCTCTGACTGTGCATGAGTACTTCTGTATAGAGAGAGTAATAAGCTGCTTACAATCCTTCTCCAAGCAAACTGCCTTTGATTTTTCATTGAAGTTACTGAGTAGCGTAATTGGAGCGAAATCCTTCATCCTATCCTGCGTACAATACCTCAAAACCGTTTATGGTTGTTTTTTTTATTTTTTTCCACAGCTTGTGTAAATAGGGAACAAAAAGTAAACTCTCACCGTTTTGCAGTGAATAACCTACTCATTTTGTTTTTCATTTTTTTTTGGAAAAGCACTTGATATCGATTTTGATTTCAATCGAATAAACAAGGAACATTTCGACGGAATTTTTTGTATTGAAAGCTAACCAACGGGACGGCTTTTCCACTTCAGGAATGTTAAGCTCAGATCAAATCCTAATCTGTCTGGAGGTAGGTCATTGAATCCAGATGAAAACACTTTCCCAAATGAGATGAATGGATTTCGTGGCTAATAATAATAATTATTAGTACTTAACCGGATCCGGATGTTGTCCAACAACTAGACGCAGGACATAAGCCATGGAATGGTAGTTCAATTCATCAAACAGCACCAGCAGTCTGCAACCTCAACTGACCCGTAAATCGAACTAAACCCAATATCTAATGCCCATACCACAATCATTTCGACAAGAATTGTTATTGAATCAATTTGGGATTGCCCAGGAGATTATCTCCCGCCCGAGGGAGACACAAGGGATTGAATTTGTAGCGATCCGAAATTGTCTTCTGCTGCTTGTTGCTCGGCCGGCTTAGCCAGGTCTTCTGGGTTTGTAATGCTGCATCATGATGGAATGGAAATTTAAATTTATTACATTTTATGGATTATGACTTGAGTCTTGATGTCGGAGCATCCCCCTGTGCACAATCCCTTGGAGCAATCATTATCGTCAATTGAAATCCGCATCGGTATTGTAATTCTCTGTCGGTGTACTGGCAAATCGTAAATATGTGCAAATGGGTTAGTATCCAGTGAATGCGAAGGTGCAAAACCCTTGTCGATAAAAGGTAAGCGGAGACAGAGTCCTGCAGATGACAGAAATGCTATTAAGTAAGTCCAATGGCATTGTACTTGTTTGGGGTTGGGGAGGGGGAGAAATGGAAATTTGTCCATCCAATGGTATGAGTTCAATGTCCTGCCGTTGGATGTTTACTTATCTGTTGGTTGGAAATTATTTGCATTCGAATCGTTGATATCGGTTTTGGGAATTTGCCTCAATGTTGGGCACGACGATGATTAAGGTTTAACAGATAAGAAGTTAATTTAATTGGATTTGCATATATAAAGGCAATTGTTTACTTTTTACAGGACGGACTTGTGTGCGTATGTAGGTGGATTCTGCGCCTTCGAATTCGATAGGGTGGAGGTCAATTCCCTAGTTCCTTTATTTCATTGTGCTACGATATTCATGAGATGACCATTTGTGATCTGGGTCCCATTTTGTCCACTATGTACAGACGGAATGGGGGGGGGGGGGGGACTATACCCTAGATGACTGAAAAGACCCATGACATGGCTTTAAAAGGGATGATGGCACAGTTTTGTAGATTGTAGGGTTATGCCAGACGTGCCTTTTGATTTGGGTGCTTTTGACAGATTTTAACCACTTAGAGTTTATGTCCTACTACACCGCAGGACAACAATTTAATACATTAGCACGCATTTGCCTAAATTGCTGAGATGACAATTAAAGCTTATTCCTGCCTGCAACGCAGAAAGGATTAAATTTGATCCCAGTTGGTATCTTAATCAGTTGAAATTAATAACCAATTCACGATATTTAATTTTATGCAGGTTTTTTTTTTAATCGATTTTTCCGCCCCCCTGTCCCGTTTAAATATAATTATCCATAAAAAATATGTATGTAGTTGTTTTAGCCATAGTGCGAACTGTGTGTTTTTAATTTATAGCGCCGATATGGATAAAAAATCGATTTAAACCATACTCTCTATACTATACCTCTGGTTAATCGCAGGATTTATTTTGCCAACAAAAATGAAGGATGTGGGTGTCATTGTTGTGTTAACAGGAAAGGTAAATAAGAACTTTTCATGAATATGAGTTATTTGATGTTTTATTTTTCAGAGAAACAAAAAAAAAAAAAAAAACAAATTAAATGGAATGAAAATATTTAAAAAAGGGGGCTGATTCGAAAAGGTCAATCAGTAGAACTTACACAGAAGCCGACATTTCGATTATAGAGCAATTGTACGGTTCATTTATTTACTAATTGATATGTAAAGGATTTCAATAAAAAAAAAAGGGCATGAACATGCACCTTTATACTGAAGGACCATAAATTATTCAGGAATGAAGTTCAAGGAGAATAGTTCATGTCAATAGTCTGAAGCGATAGATATGACACCCACTGAACTTAGCCTCTTATACATGAGGCTAAGTTCATTGGGTGTGACACTCCGCATTTTTGAGGGCACTACCACGATAAATTTTAACAGATGTAATCTGTAAAGTTTCATTTTCACAGAAAATGTTTTTTTTTTTTTAAAAACGCCCCCAAAAAGTGGGCGGAGCACTACATTATGTGTGAGTGAATTAATGAATTCAAACTGTACCGTCTATGAATTTTTTTCAATTTCTGGTCAAAATATGAAAATATTGGAAGTTTTAAAATGTGGGCGTGGTTGTTTCAAAATTTCGTACGCCATCTTTGTATATGCTTTACATTCCTCATATATGTTAGAGAAACGGCAAGTTACGTATTTTTCGCCCTAAACGTGGTACGCTATCCACTATTTTGAATTCGAGTTCAAAATTTTTCAGGAAACCAACACTTGGACTTTAGGTATAGGTGAAAGTAAAAAGGTTAAAGGTTATTATAATATTGTATTCAACTTGTGACATGACAAGTAAAGAGATGTTTGGCTACAGGCTCTTGGAAAGTATTACGAAGGAGTACCACTGGTACCCAGTAGACTGAAGATGAGCTTGTAGTGAAACAGTGGATTACAAGTTCCTGCTCATAAAATCTGTAGGTAAATGTTTACAAAAGGGACCTCCACCCCTGATTTTGATATATGTGGTAGAGGACATTTTTCTGAGCATATTGATATATTTATATGTATGGGTCGCAAACATATAGTTTACGAGATATAGGAATAGGATAGAACTTTGCACATACCCAACCTCGCACCTACTCCAAATCCAACAGTGATCACAAGCAAGTGGGATCTCGTAAACTATTCGTTTGCGACTCCTAGATATATACATATCTACATCAAAATGCTCAGAAAAATGCTCTCTACCAAATAGTTTTGTAAATATATACCAATCTCTAGAATTATTTTCTAATGATCTGAATTCCTCTTAAATTGTGTGACGTTTTGGCATATTACAATTAAACAAGACGATTCTTAGACGGATCTCGTGCGAAGAGCTTGCAGATTCAGAATCAAAATGCCAACTAATTTCAAAGTACAACGGTCGTTAAGTACTTCTAACTGCAAGTGACTTCACAGATTGATCTTATCTTTCTCTATTACTCGTACTGCTCATACCCAGTTTGATTATTCGATTACACTTCAGCCCAAACAATAAATCCAGAATAGATGAATTGATAATATTTTCTGTTAAGCAATATGGTCAGTGTGCGGAACTTATGATTCGAATCCAAGAAAACGCCAACAAGTCATTTTAATTCGGCCATACACTTTCGGCTCACGTTTGTCCAAAAGAAATACTTTCCTTTCAATACAGTGCCTTGCAAAAGTATAACCGCACACTGTAAAAGCCGTTTTGCAGGAAATTCTAAACAGACATCAGCCCCTTATTATTTTTTTATTTTATGGCATCAAAAAACAAGTAAGTTTTATTTTCGGATTTTTAACAAAAAAAATATTTTGGCTAGCTTGCAAAAATACATATAACCACACTTCAATTTTCTTACTTTTTTTTTTGTATTGGCCAATTGTTTTTACAGAAATTAATATGAGGTTTTATTACCCCTTTTTCAATAATACTAAAAATTTCATTGGGGACATTCCCAACTAGTATTCTTAATAGGGAATCCCTTAAGGAGTTTCATACACCCATAATTGATTCTTGGAGCTCGGAAAAGTTCGGGAATTACCAATTTTGGGTATAAATTTGGCATGTAATGATTCCCCAAAGATTTTCTTTCGGATTGCAATCCAGAGAACGTACCGGGCACTCCAGCAATCTTATGTTTTGGGCTTTAAACCATTGCAACCTTTGACGACTGACGTGAATCGATGCGTTATCTTGTTAGAAGACATGAGGAAATCGACGAGATCGCTTTAAATATAGTACCAAGTTGTCTTCGAGTAGCAGGGTGTAGGCTGCACTATCCATTTTGTGGAGGTAAAGGCAACTGGAACTTTACCTGAGCACAGAAAGCACCCCTTACCATACAACTTCCACCGTCGAAGTTCATCGTCGAAAAAAACCTCAGATCCTTCCTCAAATCGTGCCAATATCGTGCCAATTTCGACAGTAGTGACGAAATGAAATTTAATCTTGATGGACCAGATGGCTTTAAAACAGGTTTTTCTATTGATGGGGGACAAAAGATTACACTAATGTTTTTGAGGCTCTAGGTCTAGTAATCCAAATATTTTTTTATTTAACCTTTTTTTCGATTGCAAAATGAAAGACTCCACATACTTAAAATGGTTTCTATTTCAGAGTTAATATGCACCTGCAAACACTGGCTGTGACGAATGGCGTTCTTCTTTATTACTTCTTTAACCAGGTCAATCTGCAATTCACGATGCAAGTCCTTGTTTCTAATAAACCAAGGTGCACTTGGTCTATTCTCGAGTGTTTAATTCTAGACCCGATTTGATGGTTTGGGATAAGTTTTCTTACATCGATCATTTTGTCTAGTCTTTTCAGAAGTAGTTTCTCGAAAATTTTTGACAATATCGGCAAAAGTGAGTTTGACCGATATGAAGTCACTTCAGATGACTAACTAACATCAGGTGAGTAACCTTGTTTAAGTATAACAATTATCTCTGCTATCTTCCAATGATGTGGAACATATGTTAGTCTAAAACAGGCATTATTATATATTTTACTTTTAACAGGGCAATGCATGGCAATTCTTTCATGATCTGTGTAGTAATAAGGCCATATCCCGGAGATTTTCTATTAGATAGTTTCTGTACGCAGGTGCTGAACTCTCTTAGCGAAATATAAAATTTTCTAATTTATTTTGCCAACAAACTCAATGTTGTCATTTGTCACTGTGGATGGAAAAGGTTTAAAAGCATTTGACAGGTACTCAGCAAAGATCCTAGCCTTTCCTTTTGGGTCTCCGATCCATGTCCCATTAGATGTTTTCAGCAAGGGAACTTGTAATTGGGGTCTTTTTAAACGTTTAACAGCCTTCCAAAGCGAGAAGTCAGAGGCTATTAGCCATAAAGTTTCGACGATATTTATTTAGAGAATCATTTTTAAACTCACAAATGCTCTTTTTGAGCCTATTATTTAGTCATTTGCCATTTTCTCCGAGCTCTTCTCTTTTCCATTATTAGTCTTTAATTTCCATGGGATATTTTACTGAGTCTTGTCTTTTCTATTGATAGGTCGGTGTACTATCATCGGATGTTTGTTGTATGTCAGCGATGAATTGCTTCTATATCAATTTGTTTTGTTGTGGTCAGTGGCGATCTAAGATCAATAAATCTTTCGATTAATTATCTAAATGCACACTCACCTGTTTTTTTTGTTTATAAGTCTTACATTATTTGTCTGTTCTACTGACATGCCTCTCGTTATGAAGAAATCAAGAATTGAAATCCCTTTTGACCCATTTTATTGAAAGTTTCTCGTCTTTAAAAGAAACAAAATGAGTGCTTTAGACTTAATACGAGCAAAAACGTAACCCTCTCTATAAGCATTGCAAAGTCTAGAGTCACTGCACATTAAAACATGTTTTGATGCCAATAAGTTTCTTATTGTCTTTTCACTGTTTTCTTACAGATATCTAGAAGCATTCGTTTAGTTTGCTTGAAATTTTCCCTAAATTTGCCTCAAATTTATAAGAAACTTAATCCCCTGATCTAGTACACGAGAAGACCCAATGTAGATGGTTCTAATAAATTGTTTTTTAAACCTTGTAAAGCAATCTCATTGGAGATCTCGTTCTCCGTGATCACTTAGTAGAAAACAAGAATTAAAATGTTCACTATTGCGATAGATTTTAGATAGTTCTTGCATTCTCCACCTATTTTAGAAATGGCTAATGAGTTGAGAAATATCTTAAGTGTTATCGCAACAGGCACGTTTACTCCGACCCCTCAAACGTTTACTCCCTTCAACCCATTTTAGTCGCATCCGTCTCAATGGTCACAAAAGTATTACTGACATCACGCTTTGATTTTCCGATTATTTCAGTATCATCGGCATATGCGAACAGTTGCATGGACTTTTGAAAGATTGTGCTTCTGATCTTGGCGTGTGAGTTCTGCAAAATTCTTTCAAGAACGATGTTTACAAATATCGCATGACAACGTGTGTCCTTTTCTGAATTCTTTTTTTAAATCAAAGGTTTCGGTGAGATATTTCTCCATCGTCATCCTGCACAACCGGACGAGTTTGGCAGGGATACCAATACTACATAGCTCTTCTCTATAGATGCTGTCACAGGTGGCTTTGAAATCGATAAAAATGTGTTGAATATCGATTTGAAATGCCTGGATTTTTTCCAAGATCTGCCTTAAGTAGTATGAAAATTTGAAAAAGGTTTCAAGCGTTCGCACAGAATAGCAGATAAGATCTTGAAGGCGACGTTAAAGAGACTTATTCCTCTATAGTTGGCGAAGTTTACAGGGTCTTCTTTCTTGAGGATCGGGAAACAATGCTGAGGTTCCATTCATCAGGCATATTTTCGTATTTTGCAAATGAGTTGGTGCATGCTCCTTACCAAGTCATCCACAGCTGTTTTGAATAGCTCGGCAGTGAGGCCATCAGCTTCATCAGAATTATTGGATTTCAGCTTGGATATTACTATCTTAACTTCATTCAAGTCGGGTGGACGGAAATATTGGTTATCATCGGTCAGATGGAATGTTTCATTCTGCCTGACAGCGGAAGTTTGTTCATCGTCGTTGATGCTGGCGACATAGGACCCCTTAAGAGATTAAGGGACATTCGATCAGAAAAGGCAACGTCAAACTTCCTCACAGTATGGCCTTGTCTTCGCGATGTTCTGGATATCCCAATCCGTACCTTAACCTTGTTCGATTCGATGTTTGGTCCTAGGAACGTTTGGAGATCCATCACACTGGAAGAGTGACTTGCATCGATCGCAATGTAATCAATCTGGTTCAAGGTTGACTGATCCGGAGATCTCCATGTTCCTTTGTGAATATTGAGATGTGAGAATTGTGTGCTAGCTACCCCACTGCAAAGTCGATTAACCTGAATCCCTTATCGGAGGTGGTGCCATGCAGGTTATGCTTTCCGACAGTTCTACCAAAGATCTCCTCCCTTACTAACTTCGCTTTAAAATCGCTCAGAACAATTTTAACTTTATAGCTAATGCACTGCTCGTATGTCTTGTCTAGGAGCTCGTAGAAGCTGTCTTTGGTATCGTTATCTTTCCCTATGAGTGCATGAGCGCATATCAGACTAATGCTAGCGAATTTAGCATTCACTTGCTGTTACTATTTCATTAAAGAAGTGCTTTGCAACTTATCTGCAACTATGTATTAAAGAAATTTTAGGTGTTGTCTGTGGATTCAACCTGGAACCCCTCGCTCTGTAGTCCAATGCACTAACCACTTGAGGATTAAGGACATCGATGAAGCTTTTTAACCTTTCTCCTGCGTAAACCATTATTCTTTTTCATTAAAAGAACTGTTTCTACTCCTAGATGATCCTTATGTTATCGGCGCACATAGGCATAACTAGGCCTATTGACTTGATAGGTGATTATACGTCTTTTATGGACGAAAGCTGATCGTTAAGTAGTCGCATACCCATTGTCACAAATCATATTACATTTTAAATTCACAGGGGCTTGGAGTCCTATCAAATATTTCAGTCAGATACTGTCATTACTTAGACAAACTAAATTTATGAACCTCCATTGCTTTGGCGATGACTTGGTATTGTATTGCGGGCAGTGTTCACAGTAGAAACAGGAAAAGCCAAAATAAGATAAATGAAACACACACACATACAAAATAATGGATTCTGCTTGTTAGTACAATCGATTTGAATATGAGCATATCCTTCTTTCACAAAAAAAAAAAGAGAAGGAAACTGAAGATATTCGACAGGAATTTTTCTTTCTAGTTATGTACCTACATAGTTAGTAAACTAGTATCTATCGGGATTCGGGAAATATTACTTCTACGTTCTACAAGGACTATGTATATATGTCTTTTGTATAGAATATTTATCACAGGAAAAATACACTCACGAATAGATATCATAAAATTTATTAGTGTGTCAAGTCATTGCAAGGATATGACGTGCCATTGTGAATTGAACAAAACTGAATGTCAATGCTTAAAGAATTTCTCTAGCAAATAGTTTATCTGAACAAATAATTGTACTTGAAAAGTTCTATAATCCTCTCTATCAGGAAAATAAGTTTAGCATAATTGAAAACATTTGAACAAATGGTCAAAAAAAAACTAAGAAAGCCATGGCAACTAGCTGTAGTCCTTGTAAAAGAAAAATGGCAAACTCAAGTGCTTTTCATTTAAATTGGCTTGCTCTCCTATACCAAAGTTTGGCATAAAACACTTCTAATTACCTTTGAAAGAGTGAAATAAAAATATTTCGCGTTCTGTATAATTTTTTTAAAAATTACTTGAAACTTTAAAGTATACCTACATCCGCTGACAAATCAATTGAGACTAGAAAATTTAGTTCCACGTTAAAGGAATAAGACTATCCATTTCTAATTTATTTATTTGTAAGATTTGGTCAGGTAAGTGTATGACCGATGAATGGTATCTCAGCATCATTTGCCTGAAAGAGACTTTCTCAATTGCGACTATTACAAAGGTATTAGTTTCCTCAATATCCTGTACAAGATCTTATGTGTCACATTAGGTGAATTTTTGAAATCCTTCGTCAATAACCTGATTAACCTCTATCAGTGAAGATTCGGTCCACAATCAATCAAATTTTCACAGATCGGTAGATCCTACAGAAAACTGGAGAAGTCCAAATCGATACCCACTATCATTTCATTGAATTTATGTCACCAGGTGACAGTAGTTATAGAGACGAGCTATACCGAGTCATGTCTGGTTTTGACATCCATCCATTGACATCGACCTTGTCAAAAATCTACGCATTAGTCACCTGAGATGGCTGGAACATGTAGAGCGAATTGACACTAGCGCTTCGGTCCACAAAGTCTCCGAATCCAGCCCAGAGGGACAACGTTATAAAGGAAGTCCTCGCCTTAGGTGGTGCGCATAAGTTGAAGGAGACTTGAATCGTTTTATCGAGTGCGATGGCAGGATAACTGAAGAGATTTCATGTTGGAGTCCCAGGCTCACCCCGTAGCGCCACTTAATTAAGTAAGTAAGGCTTGAGAGTATTTTTCTTTGCGATTTAGCCAGCTGTCTGAATAACATATGTCCTGCGATTCGATGATGACGCCAACATCTTCTAATAAAGTTCGAACACACATATGTATGTATGTACTTACATATGTATCTGCTCCACAATGACGCAGGTCCAGCTTTATTAAGAAACATGCCACTTCTAATAAAGAAAGGACCTTCATACCTTTAAATAGATACGCATATTGAAAAAAGGGTTCCCCAACACTTGGGCTTCGTTTTAATGCATAAATCGAATTCCCCTAATCGTAAGGAGACATACATACATACATACATACATACGTGTCGAATAAGCTGCTCCACATTGCCGATAAAATTGTATCCCAGATGTTGTCTAAACTCCTAATACTTATGTAAATTTTTATTTAATAATTTCATTGCCTAACCCTTTGAATGTCCTTGTTCCATTGAATGACAAAAAAAAAAAAACAAAAAACTCATTTCATTTCACTTTAGAACGACCATCAATACCAATACCAGGCAATTGCATTCACCTGTCCGCACCCCTTTTTCGATCCGTTTATTGGTTTATATTTTCAATCTTTTATAATTGGATTGTCAATGCGACGAGATTGCCTATCTAGGTGCGGCGGCCGGCGTGGGAAAATTCAATGCAAGTGTGTCCCAACGTGCATCGTTAAAAAATAAAATAAACTGTGGGACAAAATGGTTCAAGGAACCTAACCGACACAAGGACGACAACAGAAGCTCCTTTGTCACGTCCACTATTAACCGAATGTCAATCGATTACATTTAAGGCTGTCAATTGCCAAAGTGGAGAGATGTCTTCCTCATTTGAACGATGTGGTAGATGAGGAAATGAGTAGGGAGGAGACATGCCTACACCTCACAATGGCGCACGATGACATTCAACCGTTCATAGCCTTCATAATGATGATGCTGATGGTAATGATGACGATGAAAAGGACGTCATTTTCCGACCAACTATGTGTTAAGTGTTTCATGCTTTTTCGTGTGTTATGGTGGTGGTGTTGGTTGTGCTTTTTTTTTTTTTTTTTTGTTTTCTGTCGTCCTGCCCCAATAGCCTGGACGTGTTCAATAAGATTCATGTCATCCTTTGTGTCGTGTGTATTGGTACGAGAGGACGACGATGAACACAGCAGCACGGATCAATAAAATGGCCATGTCCTTGATTCTAAAAGGAGAAAGCCAAAGCCAACCCTACACTTAGTAGTGGAATAGGCCACGGAAATCAGAAACCGGGACGAAACAAATGTGCCTGACGATGTTGGTCGTAAATAATGCGCCGATCGTTAGATTTATTTTTATTCATGAAAATTGCGGTAAATAAATCACTATTTATTGATTTGGGATGGGACTATTTATTTTCTCTTGTTTTCCGTTGGATGTTCATTTTTTTTTTTTGTCTTTGGTTTATCCTAAAGCTGTTCATGGTCACGCATGAAAATTTCCTGTTGGAAAATTTTTGAAAGCACATAGATAACATGAATTTATGTTGGGATAGTTCGCCTCATACATACATAAATATATATATAAATGGAATTTGGTTAAATATTTTAATTAAAGTATGACCAGTGCACGCAAAATTTATTTAGAAAATGGTTAAAGGGTTAAACCCACATGAAATTCAATGAAGTTTCATTTCAATGAACTTTGACCTTTGAATCTGTATCCGCAAACAGTTTAGAAGACAAATTCATATTTCAAAGGAAATTTCCCAGAACTCAGGACAAGATTGACATGGAAGACGGTTGAGTTTCAAAGTTTGAACGTCAGACTTTTGTTATTCCGGGAAATCTCAAATTCGGATACTATGTACAGATGGGTGGTGATTCACTGAAGGCCTCCATCTTGAAGGATTCTTAAAGAATTTCTACTATGTACTGATTTAAGGACTTCTTGTTATTTTTATTGGTCTTCTTAAGAATCGTCCTTGTCGGAGAATTCTTTGGTAGATCCTTGAAAATATTATCCGAAAAAATTAAATATTTTACTAAGTTGTTTGGCGATAGTCAGAGTTGCGGAAGGTAGCTACACGCCGCGTGTTGAAGTAGCCTTAAGGCAGTTCGGGTATTAGCAGGATTTAGTCAGATGGTTCGGTGGAGAGTTTTCAGAAATAAATTTGGACTATAGTTTGAATCGGTTTTTAGGTTAAATTACATACAAATTACCATCAAAACCAATGAAGACTAAGAAATTTCAAGGAAGTGTATTCAACATGAAAACTTTTTCCAGCAGTTCGTCTAGTTGGACGTCTAAATGTCGCATTTCTCGTCATTAGTTCATGGAGTCTTTTGAAGTATCTGCTACAAATTGGGCAGAATACTCAAAATGGTTTAGCATATGGATACCTCATTCTTGCGACGAGATACTGCCAAATTGCACTTCCATTGACTCTGCCGTTCAGTTCATCACTGCAATAATGAAGAAAGTCCTTAGAAAATTCTCTCCCATATCTCGTAATCCCAAGTCGACCATGGCTACTTGGTGGACCAGTGAGTTCAGAACGCGTAAGACTGAGGTGAGAAGACTACATACTCCTATAGGGCCGCCCTCAATTTCTACGGACGTAATATTAGAAGAGCTAAACAAGAATCGTGGAATCAATTGAGAACACTAACGAGGCTGCTAGACTGCGTAAAGTTCTATCCAAGGACCCATCGCTCGCGGAATATCTGAAGCGTAGCTACAATTCCTGGACGGAGACGAGTCAAGAATCGTTAGGACTCTTAATATATACACACTTCCCTGGGTGTACCGAACTTTAACAGAACGAACCCATCGTTCAATCCGTTCTAAACTCAAATTCACTTTCCGACGAGGAAGAAACGACGACATCATTACACAGCAAAACATAATAAGGGCAGTGAAATCTTTGTGGCGCTATAAATCTGCGGTGCCGGGTTTTATTATCCCTGGAATGATTCAGCATGCTCTAATCAGAATCTCACCCTGGCTCACGGTAATCCTTCGAAGTTGTATTAAGATAGGATAGGTACCCAAAGGTTTTCATTCCCAAAGACCTACCCACTCCACCGTAAAAAGATTTTAAACCAATTAGCCTTTCTTCCTTTCTTCTGAGATCTACACGTGAGAAACTCACTCACTCGTGAGTACAACCGATGTAGCATCCAATAAGCCTACCTTAAGCGGAAATCAGTGGAAACAGCCCCACATTACGTTGTCTCAGAAATCGAGAAAAGCCTTAATTACAAAGAATTCACTTTTGCTCCTTTTTTATGCATAGAAGGAGCTTTACACAAAAACGTGAGAACTGAGTCAATCAAAGCAGCATTAACCAAATTTGGAGTAGAAGCAAGGATAACGAATTGGATCGATGAAATGGACATAGGGACCGACGACGCTGGGTTTTTTAGTGAATCACTTAATATCTATGATTCATACAAACCCCCAGATGACTGTAGCACCTTTCAAGCCGAAGTCTTTGCCATTGAAAAAGCAGCAAATACTAAAGAAACTAAACCCATCTAGGGTCATAATCTTCATGGACAGTTAAGCAACACTCAAGGCACTTAACAGTGTACAAAAGCAGTATTCGCTTTTGTCGGTTAACTATAAACAGAATATGTAATACCCATGAAGACACTCTTCTGCTGGATCCCCGGACAGTAATAAAGAAGGGAATGAAAGAACGGACATACTTGAACAGAAAGGATCAGCATTAAATGAAGAATTTACCCAAGAACTAGTAGCCATCCCTCTTGGTGAACTAAAGATAAAAATAGACCGGAAAGCAAGAGATAAGATCAATACCTCCTTGGAAACACGAGAGGTGACTGTATCATGTCTCGCAGTTTTTGGCCAACGTCGAATGAAAACAGGACTAAAACCCTTTTGTCTTTGAACAAAAAAGAAATCAGCATCATGATAGGTATTCTAACTGGACACGGCCTGATAGATGCAATGGCTGCCAGACAGACATATCATCAGAATACCTACTGCAAGGACTGCCATGATAAAGAAGAAACTGAAATTATCAAACACATACTATGTGACTATCCCAACCTCCAAACTGGTTGCTTCCGATACATGGGAAACAGATTCGAAGAACTGGGGAAATCTGGAAACAGATTCGGAGAACTGGGGAATCTGGCACAAGTTCCACTCGGGGACATGATATATTTCATCAAGAGCTCAGTTTGGTTTGACTCAAGACTAAACGAACGGCAACCAAACTAGATATGGTACCACAATCAATAGGGAATCACAAAGGATCAATAGGCTCCCATGCAAGCACTCTCCATGGTGGACAATCCTCTATACCATACTATACCATCTGCCATGTTTATTAAAATAGCGCCTAGAGACTGGATGTTAGTATGAGATCTTCTACTCAATAAACTGATCGTCTAAGTATCCTGAAGTTTTTTTTACTTTTAAAAAGGTATGTACATACCGCAATTTCATGAACTCCGATTTTGTGCGGTACGATATGGCCACCGATCAATCTACATGCCTGACGCTGGACACGATCTAATAAACTCAAACAAGTTGCAGGAGCTCCCGTCAAAACATGTGACATATATTTGAGTTTCGAACGAATATACATACATTTAAACCATGTCCGCAGAAATGAAAAAAAAAAAAAAAAACGTTAACAACTTCTATGGAATCCGAGACACCAAGCGCCAGCGAATGTTTGAGGTAACTTGCATCCCAAACCAGCAGCACTTGGTTGAACTCAACTCGGTTTTTGGCACCCAAATAAATAATTGCACCAACGCGGTAGATTCTCCAGCTTTGGGTCTAAGCCGTGGAGTCCTTAAAATATAAGTGAAGTCCTTAAAATATAAGCGAAGACGTCCAGAGTATTGCCGTCCTTAAAGAAATGATTTGGATTGCGAGTGAAAGAGAGAACGTCGTTAATAAATATTACAAACAGGTACGGAGAGAGAACTGAGCCCTGTGGTACACCAGAATTTATTGAGAACTAGGTAGAAGTACAACCTGTATTGACCTATTACTTAAAAAACACGGAATATTTGAGGAGAAAATGCTACCGACGACGACGTATCCTTGGATTTTGCTTAAGAGGTCAATGACACAGGCTTTCAAAAAAGTCTTTTATGACATTCAATCCCATTTGAGTTGCCGGGTTTTAAAAGAGAGACTACATTGATATCGACAACGTAGTCGAAAAAATGAACGTTGGTCGTTTGAAGTAGATAGGGCATGTAGAACGAATGGGCTCTATTGATACGACAGCGTATTCAAATCAAACTTGGAGGTACAACCCAGTGGAAGAAAATCGCTCCTTGGGCCGTATAAGTAGAAGGGAACCAACTTGGAATGCAACTAAAATCAGTGAGCTAATAGTCGGGCTAATTGGACAAGTTTGTTGGTTGGTTGCGACTCAAGTTCACACCGAACTGTAAGGTCATCTAAGTGACGTCTCTGAGATGTTTTGCGTTTCCAATGTGTAATGTGTTACTTTTTGGAATTGTGATAATTTGAAGCAGTTAATGGTCAATGACATCATGAAATAGACCATGAATTACATAGAAAATGATTTCGAGCTCCACCGCCTATATCCTGTGATGAATCCATTATTAATTTTCCAAGTTCTTCCACTGCTTTGCCATGCTCTAAATGACTCCAAACCCTTCGTATTGGGTTTCAATCCATACCTTGGGGTCCCTGGTTTTTCGTCTTTGTCGCTGCACCCACTTAAATAGGTTTTTGGAAGTTTTTTGTTATAGTTTTGAAAGTCTGGTATAAATCACCTATCGCGACCTTAGCGATTCTATCATGAAAGTGTTTTCGGTCATCTCCACTCGAATGATTCATCATAAAAGACTCCCTAGGTAGGATTCCAAGTTTGATCCAAGATAATATGTCAGTTGTCTGTTTCAGAATAACCTTTCACGATTCGCAGGAAAGGGGGTTCTAAGGCATTCCATCTGACTTAAGCGTTTTAGTGCCTACTCTCATCATGTATCATGAAAGGTTTGAGCCACCTTTTGTAGAGTGTCCCATTCTGAACCTGTTTTCTTTCGCGAAGGTTTCCATTTGTACACCGAATGGATACCGGGGTTTTCTTTGCTAATTTGGATCGGACCAGTCTTTTCGAAAAACATCTTTCTGCACTGAATGATTTTTAGAAAACATTTTTTCAAGGAGATGTGGAACCTATTGAGGCTCAAACTCCAATGTTCGTTCATTTCGCCAGTGACTGACATAAGTGGGAATTTTTTCTACCTAACTTACCCTAAGGATCTTGAAATTAATTTATGGAAAACTCAAAGAAGTAATGCTTGCCTTTTCAAAGATTTCATGGAATTTCCATTTAGTATGAAGGCAACAACCGCTCCAAGCTATCAGCAAACTATCAAACCCACCTACAACCCTTTTTGCATGCGTGTCCCAAAAAAAAGAAAACTACACAATAAACCCACGTGAACGATGATTATTTCTTTCAAAACCACATTTCCCTAATAGAAACCTCACCCGTATAACGTTAAGCACCGTAAAATCCTTTTCATCTCTGCTACATTAGGCAAATCGTCTGTGCGCTGTTCAACGAAATAATTAAATATTCGAGATGACCTCGTTTTTGTGGTCATAACCACATCGCCTGGTAACATACTCCAGAAACTGGCTCAAACACACACATCCGTTTGTTATTATTTTTTTTTTAAATTTCCAAAATATTCACCCGTTAAAGGCAAAGTTCCTTTAGAGAGCCAAAGTAATCAACGTTTTAGCCTAGGTTCCCCTACACGCCCGGAACAAAAAAAAAGAAACTGGATCACATAACCAAAACTCTTACACACATCCGCACAACCAGATCCAGATCCCCCCACCAGCTGTGGTTAGGATATGTTGCCTCAAAAAGAAATCAACCCGTTTTCCATCTCAAATGGTATACACACTGCAAAGCGGATACAACTTGAGGCAAAAGGACGAATAAATATGCATTTGTAAAATGGTTACGTGGAGGTGGTGGTAGAGGCACCAAATGCCCCTCAAATGCCAGGAATAATAATAACGCTTTCGGGGTCTACTCGTGCGATGCTAGGAGTTCTTCTGGGTTAATCGACCTAATTGCCAGCTTAGCCCCAAAAAGGACTTTACACAAAAAAACTTGATTTTTTTTTTTTTTGTATTCTTCTTCCAGTGTGGATCGCTTTTGTATGAAGCTTTGTTTGTCTGTCCTGAATCTGACAAAGAGAGAGGGAAAGATAGAAGATCCTTTCCACAAAAGCGCCAGATAAATGGTAATAAATTCCCTTTTGTAGCCTATTCCTTACGCCCTCTTAGCCCCCCCCCCACTCATATGTCGACAGAGCGACACAGAGACTTTGAGAGAAGAAAAAATAAGGCAATGCACAGGATTTTAAATCCTGCCAGGGAGTGTAGAGTGTATTCATACGAGTACGAGTATGTGACCGAGTAAGTAGTTTGCAAAGTTTTTAATGAAATAAATTTCATAAGCCAATGCCTCGATGGAATACTAATGGAATTAAAGTCGAACGTGAATCCTTGTAAGTTCCATAATTGACATAGTGGAACGCACGTGAATTTACCACCCAACTCCCGGCGCGCACACAAAAAAGGATACCCGCAAATTAGATGGGATAAAAACAAATAATTTAGACGGAAAGGGATTTTTTTTTTCTCTCCGTTGCCGTACCGTTGCGGGTGCAAAATCCTCTTGCAGAAAACCAGCCAGAAATGTGTAACAAACAGGAGCGGTATGGTACGGGTGTAACCTAAATTTTTGTGGTATAATTTACGAGCTCCTGCCAAGAGTTGGGCATGTTTCCAAATCGTATCAAAAGCTGACGTCGACGTACACGAGTACAATGACGCTGACGCGGAGCACCAAGGACCACGGAGGCGCACAATTAGGATGAGAGGAGATCGCTGAAACAAAACACAAAAAAAAAAAAAACAAAAAAACAAGGAAAGAAAAAAGGGACTCATTTCGCGGGTAGCGCAGGATATTGTTTAAGTTTGTTTCCATTATTAAAATGCATAGAACTGCTGCAGGAAAGATTTATTATCCTTGTATTCAGGCTGGTTTTTTTTTTCTTCCTCCAAAAAATGAGTAGGTGTAGGTGCCAAAACGGTCTGAGAAGGGTTTATTTTCGCCTGACATACATTCATAGGTGTACGAGTATGTATGTGCTTTTTCGAAAAAAATAAAGTTCCAAGGTATTATTAATGATGGCAAGGTTGTTGGGGAAGAACACCTTGCGTAGCTAGGGACATACCGGCAGATGCGGCCGAACCTTTTTCGGTAAGACTAGGGTATTAAAATGTCTGTCTGAGAGGTGGTAGTAGACGGATTAAAACCGAGCACATCTGTATAAAGACTAAAGTTTCCTGTAGTAATTGATAAGAGGGATTCATACAGTGTCATGGGTGTTCCAGTTGAAAGGTTTATTTTTAGAGAAAAGTTCACGAGACCTGCCCGATGTACATACTTAGGTACAAGGATACGCTGATGTCGTCGAATTTAATTGGAGTTCAAGGAAACTCATGAAACAGAAGTGTATTTTAAAATGTCCAACTGGAAGTAAAGGCTCCTGCCTTTACTCTGGATCATTTTCCAATAAATTTTTTTTTAACACTGCTTCCTTGTTAGTTGGGTCCAAATACTTTGGGGGTAGATTGCGTTTTCACAGATTGTCTGTTTTTG
Source organism: Xylota sylvarum (assembly GCA_905220385.1). NCBI lineage: Eukaryota > Metazoa > Arthropoda > Insecta > Diptera > Syrphidae > Xylota > Xylota sylvarum. The sequence goes on along the minus strand of LR999960.1, from coordinate 52,097,003 downwards.
TTGATGCAAAACAACTTGTATTTCAGTCGTTGCGGGTTGACGTTGTCATTTTCAACGACGTTTCTGTTGACAGTAAATATTTTGTGTAGCCTTCGTTTAGTAATAATCCCATACTCGCAGATTTCGACGTCTATTGGTAGGGGTGTAGGCTAGAAAAGTTCATGTAACGAAATTAGGTGGGCATTTGAAATCTACGTATAACAGATAACTATCTGATGCATTATGTTCATTCATGTATCAAATTGTTGGATATATCCAACGTGCATCGGGGTGAAAGACAGTCCACAAATGCGGTAGGAAGGCGCGGATAGCTGTCAAAACAAAAGTATGTACATCTGCTGCGTCTAATAACCTAAACGTTGACAGCTATCTTTGCAATTGAATCGAGCAAATGCTTTAAACCAGGCTTATCTAAACTGCACTGAGATTCTGTTTAACAAAACCGTCGGTATACAGCGGTTAACCTCAGGGTGAAGTGCTATTATTTTTGTGTCTCATGGTAGGTAATGACATACCCCTAACCCTAAGTAAAGAGGGTTTCAGTCTCATAGCCTATGTGGACGACAATGGGATAACTATATTAGAAAACTCCTTCTTCAATAATAATTTGCTCTTAATAAAGTTGCAAGCTCGACAGATGATGTTGGTCTCGAGGTCAATTCGTCTAAGACCGAATTAGTATAGTCCACAAGAAGGTACAAAATGCTGCCTATCTACCACTCCTCCAAAATTCAAAGGCATTCGTCTGCAATTCACGGACTACGCCAGATAAAGACTCAGCTAGAGACTGAATTTTCAAAACCCTACTTCGATTCACAGGTAGCATTAAGGTTTAGGGCATCTTCGCAGCTGGATTATGCTAATGAGGGCCACTTTAAAATCCAAAACGGTCATAATACTATTCCTGGTACTTCGAACTATATAGTCCCTTGTTTGGCCTCCAATGCAAAGTATAAAACCATGACTCCGAGCAGAAGTACTCGTAGTTTAAAATTAGTCTGTGATAGAGGTATACACAGATGGACTCTATACAGCTTTTGATACAGATCTTCGCCAGTACAACCGACATTTGTACCTTGAAGCCGCGGCATAGCTTCCATTAGTGCAGTAGAATGCAGCGCTTACAATAGTTATCTGTGATAAACCCATGTTGGTCAAGTAATGACAGGAATTTCTTAACGAGATTGCTATGAGATGTGTCGTATCATTGTCCAAGGTTCCAGGGGACAAGAATGATCCGAGGAATTGTAAAGGCGACCGGCTTGCTAAAAAGGATGAAGGCCGTTTATAAGAAGGTGCCGTCAGCTCTCATAAATTCGATAAAGATCCACTTAAATAGTGCAGACAATAGATTCGCAAACAGTAGGTGGAATAGTATCAGTACATGTCTCTCGTCTAATTAGATCTAGCTACACCTCTATTGGAAGAAAACGAGAAGACTCTTGCCGGTAAATAGAAAAAACTTAAGGCACTCAGTCATAGCTCTAACAGGGCATGGTCTGGTGGGCTGACATATCTGTAGATTGGCTGCATACTTCACCGATTTCTGCAAAAGCTGTAGAGACGAGAAAGAGGAAGAATAGATTATCAACCTTTCATGAACTTGTCCCGTACTATCTACAAGGAGAAACCTTAGCGAATCCTTCATCCAAGATCTTACTGATCTAGCTAGACTTGATTGTCTATGCCTATGCTTATGTGTCTTTTTGGTACCACACCTTGCGTGACCTTGTTGTTAATGTGCGCCTTCCCTATCTGATCAATTACAGCTCGAGGAGTTCAATAAGTTACTTAATTTACAAAATGGTATCCTTGAGATTCTGGAAGGCCTTTGAACAGTGAAATACCTAGGCCAGTGGCCCATACTGACGGATGCTATTCTTGCTATTATAATGTGGGTTGACTGCCTTCGCGGTGGGGCAATCAATACCTGAGCCGCGCCTAGGCAACTCATCGGCTTTTTCATTTCCCTCTACGTATGACCAAGAACGAAGAGGGGAGTGATATTGAACCTGCCCGTGTGATTTCTTTCTTAAACTGCTGTCCTTGAGGCTGTCCAAATATATTACTTTGTTATTCAAAGTGGGTTTTTTTTTTTTTTACGTAGGAAGGTGGAAATCTTTTAAAGATGAAACTGAGCCCGTACTCAGTAACAGTGTGGGATTTCCACGTGCTAAATACACCTCCCCTTCTATCCCTGGTTCTCGTGGCACTGTCGTCGAGCATTTCATCGCGAGGGGGGATTTCAGCCTAAGGTACTCGGATCATTCATGTTGGGAGCCTGCTGTCCTGCGTTTCCTTGTCGCTTCTGTTTTCGCTGCTCATTCATAATGCTTGTCACAGTATCGCTAATTGCTTCCCAAGCCTGTTTGCTGCTCATCATCTGTCTGGAGAAGTTGTCCTCTCCTCTCCCAATTGGTTTACTAGCAGGTGTCGTTCTACGTAATGTCGTGGGGAGTGGAACATGATATGTTCTGCATCTTCCGCTGCTTCGGTGCACGTTGTACAACAGGGGTTGTGTTTAAACTTATCCAGTAAGCATTTGGGTCAGGTAAAATTTCAGCTCCCCATGCTTCCTATTAATCCAGGCCACTATGTTGGATATCAATCTCTGTGTACTTCTTTAACAGAGTGACACCATCTCTCCTGCCATTCTTCCAGACTTGTCCTTGGTGATATTTTAGTATTACTTCGACTCGTCGCTGTTGCTGTTCTCCTGCTGGCATTTTATGTCTGCTGCGGTTCTTTAGTAAGCAGGACTATTGGTACCCTGCCAGCCACAACACATGCCGCGTCATAGGAAGTTGTTCGGAAGGTCCTACATACTCTCAACCCATTTTCTTTCTGTATGATTTCGTCTTCATGGCATTAGCCCATATTTGGGTGCCATAGAGCATTATCGATGCTGCAACTCTTCTTAATAGCCATCTTTTCCTATGGTTTGGTCCGTCAATATTTGGCACGATCCTTGCCAAGGCAGCCGTTGTCTTTGCTGCCTTATCAACCGCATCATACAGTTCCTGCTTATAAGTTAGCCTTGCATCTATGGTATTGCCAAAGTACTTCAGCTCCGATTTGGAAGTTTCCTTCTTATAGTCTCCATGACTCACCTGCTGCTATTGAATACAACTTCGGTCTTTTCTTCTGCAAATTGTAGCTCCAGGTGTACTAGTCAGTCCTGCATCATCCCGATAGCTTCATTGCAGTCATGCTTCTTAGGGAGTTTTTTTTTACTACAACGATTGCTATGTCATCAGTGAAGTGGAGTGTATCATACATTAGATTCCACAATAGCGGACCTAATACACTGCTTTGAGGAACGCCGCCTGTAAAGTTATACTGCCTCGTTCTATCGTCCATGTTGTAGAGTAGTATTCTATTTCTAAGTTAGTCCATCATTATGTTCTGCAGGTATTTTGGTACTCTCTTCGCAATAAGTGGTTGCAAGTTGTTTCTCCAGTTTGCAGTCTTGAAGGCGTTCTTGACATCCAGCGTGATGGTTGCGTAGTACTGTTTCCTCCCGTCTTCCTTCTATGGCTTTTAGCGCAGTATTCATGACCTCGTCGATAGCGTTAATCGTGGAGCGATACTTACCGAAAGGTAAGGCAAGGCTTCATCGATTGCACTCTCCAATCTATCACTTATGAAGCGCTCCAGTATTTCCTTTATGGTGTCCGACATACATAAAGGCCTATACGACTGCGGTGGTTTACTACCTTTTGGTAGGAGAACAAGTCTTTGTTTCTTCCACTGGTGGGGGAATACTCCTTCTTTAAGGCAAGTTTTCCAGTATCTGTGTATTTGCGAATATGCGTAGGCATCAATTGATTACTGCTTTTAGGGCAATGTTCGGGATTTCATCGACACTAGGCGCCTTTTGGTGCTTGACTTGGAGCACATATTCTGCAGTGACGAGGAGTATTGGTAACGCACCCTCTCCGTTTGTTGCTCCAATCCTCTTCTGAGCTGATTCGACTTGTTGGTGGCGTTGGTCCCACAAAGGGATATATCTTACATATTCAGCCGAAGTACTTCAATGTCCAGAGTCCACAGCGGCTGTCTTCTCTGCTCTCTTCTATTTTCAATGGAACTAGATCATAGTTGGAGTCACCCGTTGAATGGAATGAACTCCTGCAGTATACATTCACAGGATCATCTTAGGTTTCAGTTCCCCTCTGTAAGAAAAAGGATGTTACAAGCATAAAAAGGCATTTCTATGTTTATCTTCCAATCAAGATTGGGATCTAGTAAGTGCATAACGCCTAGATACATACATACTTCGCATTTGAGGACAGGGTTAGTGGTTGGTTAATAAGCATTGGAAGCTTGAAATTCGGTATTTTGGTGTTATTAGCAATAGCATTAGATCAGTCTTGCTTGGATGAACACTGAGTCCACAGAAGTAATTCCTTTATATACTCCGCATCTCGAGCCTTCAGAAAGATCCGCCTACCGACCATTTGAAAAGTCGACACCTCGTTGATTACATTTAAGAATTGAAAATTGACTCTAATATTGCTAAAGAAATCATCTTCATATTTTGTAAGCTATACCTTCAAAGTATTAAGGCCTTTTACTTACCTTAGCACTAAAACTACTTCTAAAAAGGATATCTCATCAAAAATCAATAAAAAAAGGCAGTTGAGTAGTATGGCGACGGGTAACTAAGGCTTGATTTGTTGGTTGAGGTTCAATTTGAAGTTTAGATCCACCCAACATTCTAGTTGCACCCTTTTCGAAATGAAATCAAAACATTGTCGGTATTAGTCCTTATTTTCTTCAACGAGAAGGAGAAGTAGATATAAAGATATGCACTTCTCCTTTTGGAAAAAAAACCATTACCTACACTTTAAACTGGAAGGTAGTATAGTATATTTTTTGAAATGCAAAACTAATATCTCTGTCGATAGCTCTCAAGGTCAAATATTTACCCTCGCACCCAATCTATTTGCTCTTCAGCTGAAACGAATGAATTGAAATTGAAAGAATAAAATACTTTTCCTTTGTAATATTTACTTTCAAAAAGCATTACACACACAGAGAGAGAGAAACAAAAAAAAAATTCTAGTAAAGTGTAAAAGTTTTGTCGAAAGCCAACTTCTAAATACTGAATGCGAATGAGAAAACTTTAAATCGTATTCATGGACCAAGAAGAAATCAATTTGCACTTTCGAAACTTTCGAGAATTGAGATTGCAAATTACACACTCGTCGTCGTTGTTGCCGATGCAGGTCGTCTTCTATCTGGGCTCTGTGTAGCGCTTAAGAATATTTTTCCCTCAAACAACACTACTATACCAGTTTTGTAATTTTCTACTTCACTAAACATAAATGGAAATCCTTGAGAGGGAATTTCCTTTTGCTTCCAACGAACAACCAACCATCATCGTTGGCCAATTCGTTATTTCATTTAGGAATCGAATCACGAAAATCTCATTTCACTACCAACGAAATAATCTTCAAGACTTGTCAATACTAAAATTGGTTCCACTTAGCCTTCATGCATGGAGAACATTCTTCAAATGAAAAAAAAAAAAAAATAACATAAAACAGCAACTATAGCAGGATTTAGATACAACAGAAAAAAAAAACTTCCCTCAGACATCAATCACTGTACCTGTCGCCTGGACTGGGTTCCGTCTTCCACCAGAGTGGCATCATTTGAGTGTGCAGTTTTTTTTTTTGTTTTTTTTTTATAGTTTTCTCGTCTTCTTTTATCCACGTTTTGTGATTTGTTTTTCTTTCCGTTTTTTATTTGTTGCCTAAGAAACGACGAAAAATCCAGGAAGATTGATTAGGTTTTAACCATTTAACAAATTTCCCTAGTCCCCCCCTTAGACACAAAAGGACATTTCTCAGTTAAGAATGGTATACACCAACGCACATGGAAACGTGTGTATCTGGGGCAGCAATTGTCCAATAGGTAAATCAGTTCGTTAGACTATCACTATGGTATGCGAGTAGAGAGGAATGCCATCCATTTGTCAGAGTCTAATGTTGCCAATGACAAAGTTTCGATGGCCAAGCTTCATCGTACAAACGTGAAAGTGAGAGAGTACTTGCAGTGCAATATAAAACACATTGCGTGACTAAGTTGGGTTTTGTGACACCCTATGTATCCTGTGTCATCTTTCATTCCAAATGGCCGGGTTAAATTCCCTTAAATACTTTTCTTGGTGAGGATTGCAAAAGTTTCAATATTAGAGCATAAATTCATGTCTAAGTTATGAAGGACGAATAAATTTAGGAAATTGGTGTCCTTTGGTCCTCAAATCAAAAGGGGGTGGGTGGGGGTTTAATAAAATAGTTTTGTGTAGGTATTATAGTACGATTCTGCTAAGAAGGACTAGTGGAAATTTATGGTCGATGACTTTTGAGCCGAATACGGCGATTTTAAGAAAAGAGTTGGATGTGTATCTGCACCTATAAAACGACATGTCACTTACGTGAATTATCAAGTTTAAAAAGACACAATTTACCCTACACCTCCGACACAGAAAACAACTCATCAATCGTAGAACAATTTTTCGAAAAAAACATATGCCAACATACATAGTAGTCTGTACGCAAAGATGGATAAAGGATGCAAATGGGGTTTGTCCCAATTTCTATGCACTCTGTCCTGGAGTATCTTTAAATTGAAGTTACAAAAAATTCACAAAGCAAAAGTATATCCAAGAGAAAATCCCTATTGTTGTTTGGAATGAGTTCATAAAAGTTGATGCTAATCCATCCACAAGGATGGTTAAGTATGCATTTGCACATCATTACCAACCAAATGCAAATGAAAGTTGACATTCCGAAAGTGTTTGGCTTTCAAATTCGTTGTTTCAAATGGGGAATCCTGGCATTGTTGTTTGTTTAGGTCTAGCTACAAGGCAGCAAGGATTTGAGTGGATGTAGTAGCTTGGTAAATCAAATCATTTGCTCCCTTTAGCCAGTCATGCGGCAACTTTTAAATGGAGTCGTAACTCAGACAGATTTGCTTGAGTAAGCTGTTTTACATTTTCAAAACTCGGGAGGTCAGTAACACTAGCAATGAAGTGTGTAGACTTGTCTGTTAAAACTTTCTTTTGAGGACCAATTAAAAAAACTTGTCAAATATTTATATGAATGATGGGTTGTAAATATCTGCATAAATCACCATAGGAGGATAAAAAGATACATCCAAGGTTAGAGACTTAAGTAAAGTAGTATCTGCACTATGGCTTCTGCGATCGTAATTAGGTTGAAATTCTGACGTTATAATGTCATACAATTCGGTCTGCCAGTAGCGGTACAGGCTAGAAAAGTTCGTGTAACGAAATTCGGCAGGCATTTCAAGCCTTCGTACGATGAGAAGTTACTGATGGATGGCATTCATTTTGGTATTAACATGTGGAACGTATCTCTTCTACGTGAGGAGATATCCCCAGTTGGGGAAAGATGTCGTTCACAGGTGTGGAGGTTTACGCGAATTGCTAGAGACAATTTCGTATCCACAGCTAACTTCGAGAAGGGGCTGTGATTACACCTATTTGTTTGATTTGGATAAATTTTTTTAGACGAATACTGATATTAAATCAGAAAAAACCAACAAAGTTTAAAGCTGAATGGTTTAGGAACTGCAAGAAGTGCCAGAAAGTGCTTGACCGTCCTATGAAAGTTATTTGCAACTGGACAAAGAGATTCAGTGTTGGATCCCTAAGCACGCCTGGAGTAGTCAGAATCTACAAGCAGTACCGGGTGAGAAATTCTCCCCTTCGTTTGATCCAGTGACGGTAACATCATTAAAGAGGTTGACCGGAACCAAGAGCTGCAGTGTAAAGTAAAGTGACCAAAGTGAACCATAACAAAACAAAGGCAGAAAGGAAACACCATTTATCCAGAAGGAGGAATGAGGGTTTGCTATAGGGATGACATATGTAAATATGTACAAAAAGTTCAAGAACCCGGCACCTGACTTATAGGACTTCGTACCGACTCTTCCGAATAGGAACGAAAGCACGGATGCACAGAGATTTATAAATGCTGCTGAATATCCATAAGATTAAGTGAGGGATAGGACAAGAAAAAAACCGACTTGAAGAAGAAGAGGAATGACCGCTGATGGTCTATCTATGAAGCTTCAATACCAACCAAAACCAATTTTTGGCGCTTCAAGTCCATGTGACCCAGGGCCCAGCTTCTCATAACCACTCATGTTGTGCGTATTATATTCTTTACACGGATACTGTTTAATGCGGTATCCGAAGGGCAATTTTTGTTTTTAGAAGCTTTTTCATTACAGTTTTACTCTCTGATGTTTGTCTGAAGCTCGCGAGAAGTGGGGCCGTAAAAGAAATTTTAGATGTTGTCTGTGGATCGAACCTAGAATACCGCGTTCCGTAGTCCAACGCACTAATGACTTGTGCCACGACGCCCAGATTTGAAGCTTCAAATGGAGGGTGCAAGCATGACAACTGGAAAATCGGTTCCATATGCCATATGTATCTACAAAAAGGTATTCATATGCCTTACTCTTCCACCCGAAGAATAATGCTACTCAAGGTCACATTGAAGATCCTACTTAACATAGTCAAAACCAACACAGTAATCGAACCAAAATTACACACTGGGCAGGGCCAAGATATTTTAGGTTGCGATCCGTAGTATAAATCCTTTCGGTAAAAAGAAGATGTGAATATGAAAGCCAGAGCTCTAGCTTTATTAAACTTGATGATATGAGCTCAGGGTCGACAAGAATAGAAAGTTGCTATATCTAAAGTAGATACTATGAACGGATTTGAAACCCACAAAGTAAATAGGAGGACACTCTCCCGAATGCGTAGAATAACGATGACAAACGCTTGCTGCGTAGGTTATGACTTCTCAGAAACCTCAAAAGGAGGCGAGCTGACTGGGAGCAGACACACTTGGTCATTCATAGACATGAACATGGGATTTTTAGTCCCACAGTATATTTACATAGTTTATCATCGAAATATTGACTGTTCAGTCTTAGGAATCCACTCACCCAATAAACTTAAAACTAACTGTCCACCATGTCGCATAACATCACATCAAATCTTTCATAAGGTCGCACGTTTTGGCTACATCTATAAGCCTCATTTATGTAATGTCTACTACGGTGCTCGTAAATCAACAGCGCCAACAAAATGGCCCAAAACCCAATACAATGCATCCCTAGTGCCTTTTCAACGCACGGCACAAATGCAAGAGGATCACACTAACAGCAGCTTGTACGGGTATACCTAGTTTTCATCGACCTACACAATACATCCTATAGAGCAATTACAATGGCTAACATGCGTTTCGTCTATCTAATTGAACGGGACGGGACACTGTACACTTCCACTCCTGGTCTGCAGTACTACTAAAGCCAATTTACGCCGATAATAATACCAGGCAAAGCCATTCGCCATTGGAAAACCGCTTGGCAAATGGTAATGGTTACTTTAATTCGTACAACGCGGCCTAGCCTCTGACGAAATACACGACAGGACTACCGGAACAGGACGCTGGGGCGACGACGTTTACCCATTAAATCGACGGATAAACATTTCTCTCCCATTCCCATGGACAACCCATTTACCCGAAATGCACCACGCAATGAGATTTTAGACAGTCATGAAGCTGCCGCTCTTCCACCATGCCCCACTCATGGCCATTGCAGGATTTGTATGAGTTTTACACGCGAATCCGTTCGTTATTTTATAGCCTCTGGTGGGTCACTTGCAATAGCAACAAATTGTATCCATGCACTCACTTTCTCTCTGTCTCTCACATTGTACATACACATCTATGTATATTTTTCTATTGCGGTATCTGTATATACGCAGAGATTTGGTTTGTTTGGCGTCCACAGTTTCCCGAATTTAGCTGCAGAACCAACAATAGAGTACAATGAGAGAAGGAGAGCATGTGAGTCAGTGTTACCACTTAACTGGTAGTATGGACTGAACGGTTTAATGATTTTTGAAAGTCAAACTAGTGTAAGCTTTATTTCTAAACAGGAAACAAAACGGCACCTTGTGCTAATTGAGTTTCCCCAAATGGAACCGCCACTGCTACCCATCTAAACAGGATGATATGATATGGACTATGTTCCAAGAGAGATTGAAACAGAATAATTTTTTTCTTAAATTGAGGACCTATAAGTGTATCGTTTATTAGTAATTGGGAAGCTTAACTCTTATGTGTTTCTAAAGAACCGATGTCTGCAAGGACGAACAAGGAAACCTAGTAGCAGAATCGTAGTCAATGTTTAGGATATGGAAAGATTACTTCTGCAGACTGTATAACGATGATAACCAACATTTCCGTCCACCCGACCTGGATGAAGTTTAGATAGCGATATCCAGCTGAAAGCTGAAATCCAATAAAGCTGCTGGAGCTGATAGTCTGACTGCCAAGCTATTCAAAGCAACTGGGGATGACTTGGTAAGGAGCATGCAACAACTCATTTGCAAAATATGATCAAACCAAGTTATCCCCGAGGAATGGAACCTCAGCATTGTTTGCCCGATCCTCAAAAAAGAAGACCCTCTAAACTGTGCGAACTATAGATGAATAAGTCTCATCAACGTCGCCTACAAGAATTGATCTGCTATTCTATGTAAATGCTTAAGACCTTTCGTCAGACATCCGAGATTGGTCCATCTCGGGAGGTCAGTAACACTGGCATATCAGTGCGGTTTTAGGCCACGAAAGCAGTAGAGGAAGACCTTGCTTAAGGTGGCTCGCTCAAGTGGAAATGAACCTCAACCAACTTGGTGTGCGAAACTGGAGGCAGCTGGCTAAAGCTCCAGCTTACTGGAGGGGCTTGTTGTTGAGTCCCAGTTTCACCCCGGACTGAAGCGCCACCTAAGTAAGTAAGTAAGTAAGTAAACAATATTAAGGGCAAACTGTTCTACATGGACCTATTACGACAAAATGTTTAACTTTTTCCCGCAACTTAAACAGTTGTGGAATACAGATTTATCTGGTATGTGTCCTATTTTTAAGCCCAACCTTGTGAGTTATAGGTATCATCTCAGTGGGCTTGCATCTGTAAGTCTTGGTTTGTGCGTCCAATGCATTTTCCTTTAAAATTCCTACTTTTGTCAATCTCTTGACCGTTCTCTTTCCTTTTTTTTCGATGATCAGTTGTAGAAGTGATACATCCTGGTTTATTCCATAACCGCCATTGGACATGATGTGCATTCTCTATTGTTTCTCGAAGTTAGATGCATGTCCAGATTTTAAGTGATTCTCGAAAAGCAGCCAGGAGTTACTTCAGAACAGCATTCTAGATTGCATTCTTATTACTGTGTCAAGCTTTTATTTAAATGTATCTAAATATAAAAAAAATTCCATCAAAGTGGTAACACAGTTCTAGTGCATGTGTGCAATTTGTTGCTGCTGGAAGTGGGCCACCAGAGGCTATAAAATAACGACCGGATTCGCGTGTACAATCCACACAATTTTTACAATGAGCATTGGGTTTCCAGCGGATAGAGGTTGGTCATTCTGAAGCTCGAGCATATTACACTGCAATGGATTACCTGATTCCGAGTGTTCCAAAGTCACCATGCAACACCACGCAAGTCCTCGCACAGCATTTGTCATAGGCATGGGTCATGTAATGTTGCCGCAAAGGATTTTTCCTACAATATAATTAATGACGAGTGCTGGGCGATATGTGGGCGGGCGGAAGGGATTATTTTAAGCCGGGATAAGACCGACTCACACTTAGAATTTAGTTGTACCATCCGGTGGTAGTGACGCTGGTGGTATTTCAATTTAAACAACAAGTGGGCACACAACAAAGTTGGCGACGGACGCGATACTGTAGTTCGGTTTTTACATGAATTCCGGCGCTCGTATCGTCCGGGAATGTCATCCGTCATGGTATTCCCTGGCGGGCAATAGAGAAACTTGGAGAGTGCTTAGGGAAATAAAATATAACTATGATTTATAGAGATGCTTAGTTTGTGAAAGCGCTGCTGGTGTGGTGCTTCACAACGAAATTTAAGGACACCGCTGAGGAATAGTTTTGTCGTGGGCAGCGTAATAGTGTTGGTAATAAACGGGATAAGAGCTACGCATTAAATTTCGAATGTGATGATTTATTATGGAATGTGGAATAAAAGTTATTTTTCCTGAAAGTCCCATCGAGACGGCAAGGAAGAAAGTTAAACAGAAAGACGGTAATTATTGTAAAACTTAAGAAAAGCCATTAAGGTTATATGATGGGAATCAAATGCAGAGCTGTTAATTGACTTAAGTGGTGTTCTGTAGGTACTTTCATGGATCGTATGTCTTTTTATGTAGTCCCAGAGGTGAACCGTGATAAAGTCGGCACACGTAGTAAAGAGTTTTGAAATAAAAATTAAAACGGTAGCGATTAAATGAAAGCGGTATAAAATACAAGGGGTTGAGTTACTATTAACAAGGACGCTCCGTCCTTGGACGCAATCAACTGACGAATGATAATAAAGCTTAGAACGATGTCATAAGATTGTGTACAATAGAATTTTCCAAAGGATTGTAAGTACGTAAGAACAGAAGTTCTAAAAGCAAGAGTTTATTGCTGAAATTCAAACAACTCCCTATGAAAAATAATTTGAAGCATTCCAGATTTTATCGGATGTGGATCCTTGATGACCACTCTCAACAGGGTCTATGGTCGAATTCCATGTCTGGTATTTGTTACTGGACCAGAAATTTCATTTTTTTTGTGAGTCAATGCCGCACAGAAGATTCCACAATGTATTCCGGCACAACAACAGTCCTTCAGAAAAACACATCTCAAGTCTCATGCATAACAACAGTCCTTCAGAGAAACGCAGCTAAAGACTTTTGTACAACTCTTGCTGGACTCATTGCAGAATCTGCAAATGTTTTCATTTGCTTTATCTAGTTTTCCAGGGTGTTTTTTGAGTTTATGATTCCTATTAGGGTGAGTAAGTTGTTTTTATTGAGATTGATGCAAGTCTTGAGACTGTTTTGGGTTATAATTCTTAAGAAGTTTCTTAGCTTGCACCAGACTTTGAAGATATTTTTTGAACCTCTTCCTTTTTGTAGTCTCCTGAAATATTATTTTAGAGTGTGTTCCCCTATTCCACAGAATAATAGAGAGTCACTCTATTGTTTTGACTTTATTTTTGATTTTTGTAGACATTCCCACACAAGTTTAGCCCTGATACTATCTATACTATGTCACAGCTGCTATATTTTTTGTCAAGAGTTATCTAGACGCATCTGTCTTTGGTGCACAGTTCAATCTGGAAGATGCTATTACTTTTGCCCATGTATACGACTTATTTTGTTTTTTGTTTTTTTGCCAAAACGCTCCAGCAACCTTTCAGTGCTTGACCCGACTATATACCACCACACTATGGTTGCTCATTCTATAAATTCTTGATGATATGATATGATATGTCATATGTATCATTCCAGTCTTTCTTGTTGCTTAGTAAAGCAATTCTTCTAAACACTAAGCGGTACGTACCAGTGTAGATTCCGGACCAGCAGATCGACGATCTACCAAATTTTCCAACTAAGACAAACCCTGGAAAAGACCAACGAATTTGAAGTCGAGACTCACCATATCTTCCTCAACTTCCAAGCCGCATATGATAGCATTCTTCAGTCGCGCTCTGCGTACCATTTTACAGGCTTTTGAAGAACAGGCAAAACCAGTTGGAGACAAATCCAAGTACATGTTGTCAACAAACAAAGAAGCATCTGTTCAGCACCTAGGACAAAACGTCATTGTTGGCAACAATAAAGAACTTAAATATCTGGGACTAAACCTAGACAGTAAACTCATTTGGAAAAACACACTGAAGAAATAACCAGGAAAGTCACGTGGGTTCTGATGATTTGTCAAAGCCTAGCGGGCAAATCCTGGGGATGTAGCCCGACCATCCTTAGGTGGTCTTTGCTGCCAAACTCAGTAACAAAAAAAGTTGTATCCACTATCTACAAAACTGAGCAATCAAACAATAAAGTGGTACACAGATGGATCAAGAACTAATGAAAGAACTGGAGCAGGAGTATTTGGGCCCAGAACTAAATACTCTGAACTCATGGGCAAAAGTACCAGTATCTTTCAGGCTGAAATCTATGCCATAGATAGATATGTCCAGTTTTCAGTCTTGATATAACTATAATGTCAGATAGCCAAGCTGCTATCATGGCACTTGACTCCTAACTTAATGAACTAAGTAGTAGGAACAAAGTGACCCTCTTTTGGATATCCGGCCATATGGGAATAGAGGGTAATGAAATGGACGACTCCCTCCCGACAAGAAAAGGAGCATCAGAATCCTTCATTTGTCCTAAAACATTCTGTGGAATAGGAGATCTTACCCTCAAGGAAGAATTCAGGAAACAAAAGAGAGAAAATAGGGCAAGAACCTGGAATAATGTTCATGGAATGAGGCAAGCCAAGAAACTTCTAGCGCAATACAACCGAAAAAGATTCGACGCATGTATCAGCAAGAGCAAGTATAACCTTCATATCTCGACGAGCTTCCTAACGGAGCATTGTAAACTCAAGGAGCACCTAAGGAAACTAGGTATATCTAAAGAACGTCTCTGCAGATTCTGCAAGAAGTCAGAACATGTGCTGGGATTTTGTGGGGCACCTACCCACAAAAAACTGAAATACTTGGGCAAGTACCAATTATCAGATGAAGAAATACCGTCACTAGATCCAGCTCTCATCATTAGATTCTTAAAGGAAACTGCATGAGAGAGAGTGCTCTAGGATATACATCTTTCTCTAAGGCGTAGTAAGAATGCTTTACCCTCAAAATGATTCCGAAAGGAATCCAAAAACGAGGGGAACTCTAATGAGGGCATGTACCTCCCCAAGGTGTATTGTTGTTGGCAATAGTAACTTCGAAGTGGTTAAGGAGTTTACCTACCTCAGAGTAAATAAAAACTCCACAAATGACACCTTAGTGAAGATTCGACGAAGACTTACACTAGGCAACCGTTGAATGGATTCAAGATTCTTACCTCGGAAGACAAAATGCATGCTCTATAAAACTTTGATCCTGCCAGTTCTGCTATGAGGAGCCGAGTGCTAGACGATAAGCAGGAAAGCAGAGAAAATATTGAACACTTTCGACAGAAAAATTCTTCGACAAGTATTCGGTCCCATATGCAAGGATGGCGAATGGAGGACAAGAAACAACCGTGAACTCTATGAGTTGTACCAAGATGTGGATGTAGTTCACTAAAACACGTCGGCTACACAGCCTCGGCCTCATCGAGCGAATGGACAATAATGCTCCAGCAAAGAGGATCTTCGAATCACAGCCCCCAGGTCCGAGACGATAAGACAGACCGAACCTCCGTTTGAAGCCGATTCCCATTCTCAGGATCGTTTTGTACGCAGTCTCCTCGCTTGTAATTACTCCCTAGGTGATCATTGGCCTCACAATGGCAATATTCTTCCATCTCAGGATGCTCGACCTGCTTCAATCAGGATCTACCTGCAAGGCTCTTGGATATTATAAGAGCACGGGTAGTCTTTCTGCAAGATCTCATCCGTGTGCAATTTACTATCTAGGCATAGTCCGAGATATTTAACTTCATTGACTTCTCAGTAAAGTGCCTGAAAGACTGATTCTTTTCCTTCGTTAAAGTTTCCCCTTCCTTCTATTGTTGTTCTGACTGGTGGCACAATTCTTGAAATACTTTAAGACCCCTTTGTATTATGTCACAAAAGGTAAACAAGAAAATTTAACAAAATGGAACCCAGATCATGTCCAGCAAGAAAACCTTAGAATTTCCTATGAACACCCATCTTGTTGGTGCCGAAACAGATGTAGAACATTCTGTAGAATACTAAAGCAGAGAATTTCTAAGGATGTTGTTATTCTTCTTTTATTAATGTCCTTATAAAGTGTGATTGACTGACCAATTTGGACAGTAAACTCCTCTGGGTATCATCAGAAAATAGATAGGGACTGCCTTGTATTCGTTGATAGAAAGCAGTGAGAAATCTTGAGATAAACCTATGGTGCCATCCCTATATATTCACGGAGCTTTCAACAATGTCAAAACAGAAGTTACATCTGCTGCACTTGAAGTTTGAGTTTGTCATTGGATCAAGCATAAGCTTAAAATCAGGCTTATCCATGCTCAGATTTGATTTCAAGGATAACCCCCAAAATGTTATCTATCGCCACTGTTGTGGCTCCTGTTAGTAAACGGATGTATTAAGCAGCGCTATTATTCTATACAGCCTTGGAATCACTAATAATACAATCCAAGTTGATCAAGCAACACCGCAAATCTCTTAACGATCTTGCTGCCAGAAGTAACGTATCCTTGTGCTGGGCTCTAGCCCACAGATCAATTGCAAGGCGGAAAAGCTGGGTAAAGAAACTGCAGGCCTTCAGCTCCTATGAAATCTATGAAGTTCCGACTAGATACTGCAGCCATCAGAATCTCAAATAGTTAGTGGAATAGCATTAGTACATGATTTAAATCGAAACATATCTGGCCCAACCCGGATAGGCAGAAAACATGACAACTTATTTCCCTCATTAGGAAATATTTAAGTTGCAACACTTCTAAGAAACTACGACCCACATCCTTTGCACTTGTTCAGCACTATCGGCTTGAGAAGGAAACCGAATACTTTCTCGAAGATCTTATTGATCTAGAAAAACTCGACCACCTACTACTTACGACTTACCATCATTTTACACATTCCACATGCATTCCACAGACTACTGCTTTCTTAGATTGTTCGGAGTACCTATTTTCGAAGTGGTCAAGAGATAGAGCAAGTCTTTCAGCTCGGTCTGGGTGTAATTTTTTTTAAGGATTCTAATCAAAATTCTGAGGTTAGTGGGTTCTCCTAATATTTCGTCAGATAGCCTAATGATTTGTCTGTAAAAACAGTCGTAGAATATGTGTGAGAGCTCCACCTTACCCCCTGACTCTGTTATAGACTGCAGGAAGTCTTTTCCTTAGTTCAACTCCCCTCCATTACCATCCCTTTCCATTCCACTTTTCTCATTAAACACGGCAATATAATTAAATGTATTAAGTTTGCTGCAGCATATCGTATACTACTAAATAAATCGAAAGTAAAACTAGGCTAAATGTTAAACGACGATAAAAGGCGCTTAAGGAGCGCTAGTACTACGCCAACATTTTGAACTCCCAAGTTGCACGTTTAAAATCCATAAACAACTTCTGGACGAAGTTGGAAAGAGTTTCTAGTACACCAGCATGTCCTTTTTTTTTTCGTTTTCCTTACACCATTGCTGCATTGATAACCGAAATGCAACTGTAGATTGCAAAGAAATACCATTTTTCTCAACCCCTCCCACTTCCGAGCATTTTACTTATCGAGTCGCGAACAGTGCGCTGTTTGGATGCAGTAATCTCCTCCGAGAGATTGATTTCAACTTCATGCACACAAGTCCTGATTTCGTTTTTCTGTTTCCTTTTTCATTTCAATTTAACAATCCGATCTAGAAAATGAGAACAAGAACACACTCACACTCACCCAGTGGTGAACGGGGTAACAAGCAGTCGAACAGCCATAATTCCTTTCAGGCGAGAGCACAACGAAAAGGAGAAACACCAAACTCATTACTTGCACTCACAGACATTCAGCATCCCCAGTCATAAGGACGTGCGCTTTTTATGTACGAGTGTGTGTAGGTATGTGCCTACATAATTATTTATCCTTAAACGCGAACTAAAAGAATGGCCGACATTTTCAATTACGGCGGAATGTTGGCAAATTTATTATTCCTACCATCACTACCACCATCATCATCATCATCATCATCATCATAGTTATTATCGTCATATCCTGCTCTATCGCTTCCTAGCTTCCTGTAGGAGCTTTGGAGAAAATGTGATATTTCTTTCTTCAGTTTCCTTTGCTATTTTTATTTATTTTCGTTCATTTTTCATTCTTTTGTTTCTTCGCTTTGCTATGTAAGTACATTAAAAAAAAAAAAGAAAAAATTAATAAAAAATGTTTCTCAATGTAAAGGTGCATAAGTCCTTATACCGTTTTGGTGTGCAGCAAAGAGTTCCTTCATCTCCTTGCACCAGCCGAAGGATGTATGGTGTTTCTTCTGAATGAAACATAAAATTGTCCATCACCTTTTGTCAGCCTGGTCCTGGGAAATGAGAGGAGAAAGAGCAGGAGTTACATTAGTAGGATATGGTTTAAGACAAAAGGGTATACGGAGCTGGGGGTCTTGTTTAAACTTCGAAAATGTTATTAAAACAATGCTTGCCAAGTAAATTACCCAAGGAAAAAGGGATTCTTGTAAAATTGCTATTTGCTCTAAGGCTTTACGTAGGAAATGTACGAACAGTGAGATTTATTCTTGTAAGAAGAAAAGGAGGAAGACGAATATTTTGTTTTGAATCCCTAGCACGCACTGGGGAATCTCGTCGAAAGGGATTTTACTTGTGGAACAGGGCAAACACAAAAGATAACAAACGGTGAATATGGTACAAGGAATTTGTTTTCAAATGTGTACACACATACGCGTACACTCAATTCATAATAATTTACAATTTGCACTAAGGCACCCTGCTAAGGAGCTGTGGCTTAGTATTAATGGGCGGCATGATGACTGGCTTTTAAAATTCATTTCACCCGAAGGGAATCACTCACTTGGTTTCAGTTCAGGAAATTTTTCAGTAAGTACTGTCTGATTGAATATTTTCTGACTTCTAATACTTTCGTAGAAGTAGGTATGTTTACTTTAAGTGGAGAGTGTTGTCGATTGTACCTACTTGTGTGGTTGCCTTGTAATGGACGTGAGCTCGGGAAAACGAAAGCGATAGGTGTAGATTTTCAGATCGAGAAAAGCCAATAAACTCCTAATTGTCTTCCAGTATAACAGCTTATGGTAAATTTATTTACATTTATTGGAATTTAATGGACTGTTGACAGGTTGATTAGTGTAAGGATATGCAGCAGATAGTACTAGTTAAAAAAACCGAAGCAGTGCGAAGAAAAGAAGAATTTCGCGCAAAAGTGACACTAAAGCCAATCATTGCTTATACGTTCTACCTCATAGATATTATGAAACAAAAAAATGGACAAGTCTATACCTGCTCCGCCATACATAAGGTGCAAGGATCTATCACCTCTGCATCTGAGACTCATGAAGACTGCGGCTGGCAGTTTGGTAAAGCTACATCTCCTATGCAAGATCAGAACTTCTGATTGTGTCATACTATTGTAGAAGAAATCAGACGAAATGAGACTAAGCATGGCATTACTTTCAAGGACTCTAGGATCTCAATGAGATTTTGGTGATATTTGAAAGATAATATTTCTTTGCAAGTACCTTCCACTACATAGTGCACCACTGCTGGTTTGAGGGTCTACGACTTGCTGAATGGCTTTTTGCATGGGCTTAGGGATGCTCACTATTTTTTGATGCGACACAGGAATTTATTCTTTTCTTTAGTGAAAAGGACGATTTCTGTCTTTGATGGGATGACTCACACACATAATGGCTGCCGACTTAGTCCTAGCTGTTGCGGAAAAGGAGATGAATACCAGACGGGAACTTCAAGACTTAGGGGAAGGGTAAGCAGAGGTTGCCCGCAAGGAGGAGTTTTGTCACCTACTCTATGGAATATAACTCCGCAGAGGACTTTCCTGAGAAAACTTGAAGAGACTGCCGTCCACACTGTGGAATATGCCGATGATAACGCAATAATGGCAAGAGGCAAATTCATGAACATCACAGCAGATACCATGAGAAATGCTCTAAGAGTGGTGGAGCGGGGGTGTCAGAAACAAGGACTCTCCATTAATGCGGAAAAGACAGATCTGATCATCTTCACAAGGAAGAGGAGAGATCTGGAATTGCAACCCTTGACACTTTTTGGATCGGAGCTACAGGTGACTAGAAAGGTTAAGTATCTGGGTGTATACCTAGATGCTGGACTAACTTGGAACTTCCATGTGGTAGAGAAGATTAGAAAGGTGAAAAGGGTGCTTTCTAACAAACAAAGGGTATGTGGACAAAGGTGGAAAGCCTCGCCAAAGTCAAAAATACAAATGGGACCCTTCACACAACCATTCGTGTTGTGGGCGTTATATTCTCGCCAAAGTCAGCATACTGGATTTATACTATGATAGATTATCACTCTGTATGGTGCCAAAAAGCCTCCTAAAGAACTGTAAAGAAGCAGCTAGATAGGTTCCAATGTCCGGCATGTTTAAGGATTGCCGGCGCAGTACAAACGACACCAACATGCGCAATGGAAGTGATTCTATGTATTCTGCCGCTGGACTTATTTATTAAGAAAGCGGCGGCATCGACGGAACTTCGTCTGCACCGGGATGCCAACTGGCACTGGCGCGGTACTATCTATGGTCATAAGAAAATCCGGGATCTCGTGAAAAACAAGATTAGGGAGTTGAATATGCCCATGGATGGGTGGTATCAGAAAACTCTTATCGGAGATGGAACACTTCCGGAAAAGAAGCTTGGTGATATAATCATCTTTACGGATGGGTCCATGATGGAAGGCAGATCAGGAACAGGTATCTTTTCAGAAGAACTGGAACTAGCCTGTCATATTAGTGTGGGGAAATATAGTACCTCAGTCTATCAAGCCGAGATGATTGCTCTGTTGCATGCGTTGGATCACCTGAAGGGTCGAGGATAGGAACGTTACTATATCAATCCACAGTGAATAGACGCATGGAGCAAACAGATATCGGTACATCACTGGCATTGGAATGTGTTCAAAAGCTCAATGAGTGCTCATCTTGAAATGAGATGACGCTGCTCTTGGTGAGAGGGAACGAAAAGGCGGACTCTCTGCCAAAGCAGGGGTCAACCTCGGAGCTCTCTGGTCCGAAACCATTCGCTGCAATTGCCAGAGGGATGGTAGAGCACCTGATTCGCAACTGGGCCGCGACGGAACACCAGAGAAGGTGGAAGGTTGCAGGCAGGTGAAAATGACTATTAAAATACCGATTGGCAGCACTCATAAAGAAGTGCTAAGCTTAGGGCGAAGAACACTGAAATGGATGGTAGCGTTATCTACAGTAGGATGACATCTGTGAACTATGCCTAGAAGACGTCGGGCCGGCATATATTGTGTCAATGTCCGGCGCTAGCTAGCAGAAGAAGAAAGGTCCTGGGAAGCCACTGATACCCAGAGGATGAACCAGATTTCTGTCAAACAGATGCTAACGTTGACACGAGAAATCAAAGCCAGAGAGAAACTTTGGAGAAATCTAGAGGGGCTATGATGAATCGTGGAAAAGAGAGGAAAAGGGACCTAACACTGTGGTCTGGTTCGAAATCTCTCTAAAATATATATATACATATATATGTATATAGTTCTAGCTGTAGTGCACAGTTGAGTGTTTCGCTTGGAACTGGGTGTATTTACATGGTACCAGGATGACAGCATAGCACAGGTTATTACTTTGAAATAATTTTTCTCTAAGATCTCCAAAAATTTGTTCACTTCTAGTCTCTTGGCTAACACTTTTCTTAAACGAAACGCTTCAGTTGTTGTTTTTAAAGAGCCACAGGAACTCCTCCAAGTGTCCTTCTTCGTGAATCTAATTTTTTGTTTAAGGAGCTTTACGTTCTCTTCATACATACACTCCACCACTCGATAATCTTCTCGTTGGTAAGATTCTAACTTAATCTTCAGCTGCGTATACCCTTCGCAATATTTGCACTCAACCAGGCTGGACGGTATCAACCGCTGTGTGACCGAGAGTAATAATGCTTCACCTGCTACTGTAGAGGTAAGACCCCCTGATGGATAATGGCCTACTAATCTACTTGCTCTTTGTGGATCTCTAAAGGTATCCTTCCTACCAGTAGTCAGTTGCGCAACCTTATTTATATAATTGCCACTATCTACTCAGAAGAAGGTTTCAATCCACTGCGGACGAGTCAAGGTTTAGCTCTAAATCTCTTCAGTTATCATCCACGCTCAGTACATCATCACAAAATGGTTAACCAACGTGAAATGTGTAGGTGTGACGAAGAAATGTCAAAAAGGCCTGTGTGGAGGACTCCGTAGGTATGCATGTATTTCTTAAAGACGTGCAAGATTTTCGACTGCAATGGGACTTGTCGTTAGGTAGCGAACCAATATGTATCGAAGGATGTTACTTTCTCGACGGTTTCGATAGTCTTTCAGTTGGAAGTGCATCTAAAGGCTTCTTTCATACCTACCATCTTGAGCCCACGCACGCCGAGTTCAAGCTTACAAACTAAAAGGATGCTCAAAAGGATTTAGTGCTTTGATCAGCTCTCTCTTGGCTTCCTCATATCTCCTATGCCTATTTTTGCGAATTTCCTAGCCCACAGACTGTCGTTAGATCAAAATTTTTGGTTCTAATCTGGGTTCGCGGATAGAGTATATTCCTTCAATGCCAATTAGCAAACTAAATTCCAATTATTTTTTCAAAATCAAATTAGCTTGTCCAATCTAAACAAATGAATTTGAAATTTTGTTCAAAATTTATTTCATTCAACTATAAATAAAGTGTACGACTGAGTCGTACGTACTTGCACCCTTACAGTGAAGAAATTTAAATTATTCAGGATTGGAGGATAGTTAAAGTCAATAGTCTAAAACTATGTATATGTATAAAATGCCATCCTTTTTCTTATACATGATGATTTGTTCAGTGGGCGTGGCACTCCGCATTTTTAACGACACTATCGCGATATTTTGAATATGGATAAAATTTCACTGAAAAAATGTTTTTTTTTTTTTGTTTTTAAAAAAACGCCTACAAAAAGTGGGCGGAGCCCTATATTACATATGAGTGAATTAAAGAAAATTGTATCGCCTATGAATTTCATGTTAATAAAATTTTTTCAATTTCTAGTCAAAATATGAAAATATTGGAGTTTATAAAAGGGAGCTTTAAAGGACGTTTCAAAATTTGGTACGTCATACATATCTTTGCATAGATATCTATTCCTTATAATATTTTAATTTTTAGTAATTTTTAAAATTGTAGTATCTAGTAGCATATTCCAAAACTAACTCACATACGAAATTTTATCAACATCGTTGGAGCTGTTTTCGAGAAAATCCATTTTTAGTTAGATCGGCCTTAAGGAAAGTACCTTTAATTTTGAGGTTATCTTGACGTTCCAATTTCACATCGGGGCGTGATTCCTTAGATCCATGCACACTTAGTCACAGATAGACAGCCAGACAGTCGGAATTGGTGGACCTAGTTCTATGAACTTCTCCATCATAGTACTGACAAGTTTGGTTAAAATCTCGATTTCGAAATTTTTCACGAAACCAATACGTGCCCCATAGGTATAGGTAAGTGCTTGTAAAACAAAAAAACATGTAATGCCCAATTAAGCCTCAAATTGACTGCACAGCACATACTATCCTAATTACTAAAACTACAAGCAGATAAAGTTAATCTCGATAGCCGATAGCCGAACACATTTTATCAGTGGAAATCAATTACCACACATTTCGGTGTTTGCCAGATAATTAACATAATTTCCGAATTTTTCTTTCATTATAGAATTAATTTCAATGGTTTTTTGGGCTAATGCTGCCACAGCAACAGGATCTCTATACATACATAGCAAATGAACCGAACGAACAGAACGTCAGTTTGTAGCTGACATTGTTCCAATTAATCTGAATGTAATTTGCATAGATTTACCTACTTCCGGACTTAAATTTCTAATTTTTCGATTACATCCTTGTGACTCGCGGCCCAATTAATCCGCAAACACAAAATGTATTTATTTTATCGGGATGATGCGATTATAATCATTAGCATTACCAGGGTCGACATTTAACGGAAGCGCTTGAATAGAGTTTAATATAAATTTTAGTGACAAACTGACCTAGCATGGGTTTTAGTTTAAAGGATTTTGTGACTAAAAATCGATAAACCATACATATAAGGACGACAAACTTTCGAAACACACAATAAATTCAAAATTACGTACCGAGTTAAACAATTGCCGGCAAATGAGTTAGAAAGCGGTCCGATAACACAAACATCCTTGCCGTACGGCCTGTGTAAAACTTTTCCCATGGTAATTGGTGCAATTAAAATTTGAAACGCCCTCCCTCTCTCTCTCTCTGTCTCTCTACACAATTCGAAATAAGGATACCCGCATACAACAACTGGACAAGATAACCCCCCGACAGGATTCGTCCCTCTGACTTTATTAAGCTTAGTTCAGCTATTTGTCTTAGAGCTAGGGTTCTTGTTCTCTTGTCGTGGAACAAGTGTGCATTGGTTTGCAGGTCGGAGATCCTTCCGCCTGACCACAAAACACATCTGGAGTTGTGTGCTTCACTACACAACAATCAAATCTAAAACCGTGTTGAAACAAAAAAAAAAAAAACTCCGACTGGGGCAATGAGGCAACAAACTTTTGTTGCCGACATTTTCAAATTTTGGACTACTCATGCAAACTGAGTCCTGTTCCCTGTTCCGGTCGAAGTGCAAAAGTATTCAAAGTTTGCCGCTTCATATGGAGCAATTACTTTGGATTTGTGTAAACTCCAATTTCACTTTCTGGGGGATGTAGTGCAAAAAGTTCTTTTGCTCGGGTCGGGTGGAGAGTTGGGAAAATCTTGGTCCGAGTAATAGTGCGGTTGGCCGCTGAATGCATTAGGATGGTTGAAGGATAATTATTATTGCTGAATTGTAGACATATGCCGTGGGGCTTGATGGTTAAATTACTGCAATTGATATCTTAATAGGGGAAGAGATTTGTAAACAAGCACCTTATATGTACCAATAGCCTTAAGGTGATAGGACATGTGTCAAGTAAGTTAGTTATGGACAATTTAACATGAATTCCCGCGGGATATGTAGGGAGAGGAATAAATTTATTGCGCGAGGGTTTCAAATACGTTTTCAACTAAAAATGTGGCAAACCCTTCCCGATACATGTTGGTTCAATAAATAACCCAAAGGCACTTTTTTTTCATAGGACCTATTTTTCCAATAAGCCTCCACGCAGTGTCATCTAGAAATTTCTTTACTCCATCGACAGGCTTCAGGGCCGAACATGTGAACTCTGTAGAGTTCCTGGAAGCAGCGGACTCAATGAAAAGCAATAAGAAAATTCCCTCTGCACTGGAAGCGACAGTGGCTGGTATTAATCCCCCAAAGGCGACAATTCCCCAGAGACCACTGTGGAATAGTGTGGATGCTAGACATGGTAGGGAAAGTGTTGGAAAGAGTTGTCCGCGACGGACTTGACCAGTACACCGAAGGAGACAATAGGCTTTCCAACCGAAAATACGGGTTCAGGAAGAAAACGAGCACAACCCATGCGATGCAAGTAGTCTGTGACATTGCACTCGAAGCCATGTCTGGGATCAGATGGAAAAAAGGATAAAAGCAGTACTGCACTGCTGGAACGGCCAGCTGGAACTTCATTATTAGATGATCGCTAAGGAATAGTCGAGTGCCAAACTACCTGCTGCGAATAATCAATTACAAATCATTTTGAGAACAGAACCGTCTTCTACGACAAGGCCGAAGGACCGAAAAAATATAAAACTACAGGAGAGGTGTGGAACAATATGCATGAAGGAGTACTACGTATGCGGAGACCGAGAGGTACTGGTAGTAGCAAATTCCATAGAGGAGATGACGAGAAACTGCAACAACACTATCAAAGAGGTGAAAATAAGGCTTCATTCAAGAGGTTTGGAATTAGCAGCCGAAAGAAAGTAAAGCGCCTGGTAATACAGGTAGGAGAACACTCTATCGAGTCAAAGTCCTACATAAAGTACCTATGGTACAGTCAGTCCCTATATGGGCACCGGCAACAGCGCTAAGTTTCAACATGAGAAGTATATACTCTGTGCATAGAAGGACATCGCTCAAAGTATACTGCGCTTATAGAACAGTATCGATGGATGCAAAAAAATGTGATGATGTTGGCGCAAATGACTATCAAGCTGGAGTCAAAATAGCAGCACTAACCTACAATGACGAAAACGCGGATAAAAAGCCATAAGAGTAGCTGCTGAAATACAATGGCAATGTCAATGGAACACTTCAGAAAACGGCAGGTGGACATGCAAACTGCTGTAGAACATAGAAGAGTGGACAAGAAAAAAACACAGTGAAGTGAACTTCTAACTTATCCAATTACTAAAGGGACATGGAAGCTTCCAGGAATTCCTTTTCATTCGCATTGTGAAGGCAAAGTCCAAAAAGTCCAAAGGCCGAGCACGTCCTGCTGGAGTCCAAACAATACGAAGCTTCCAGAAATGCTCTAAAACAAGAGATGGACAATGAAATAATCCCAAGGAAACTGATATCTTTCATGGTATCAACGAGGGGCACCATCAACAGTGTCAGTATCAGAAAACCCTGGATCGTAAGAACGAAAAGACATGATGTCAAAATATGCCCCTATGAAGGAATGCCTTGACAGGTGGTATCGTAGGGGATAATAGGCCAGGGTTAGGTAGGGTCTTTTAGCCACCCAAACATGCAGTAGCATGGAGTCTGCTATAATTCGTAGCATTAGCTATCGATAATCCTCCAGCGTATCAACAAACAAAAAACCATATGACAGCTATTAGTTGATAAATAAAATCAGATTATCACCTCGACCTGGATAGCAAGATGGTAGTAGGCAAACGTAAGCTAATACTGAGACGGACTGTAGATGCATGGATGAACTTCAGCACATATACGTACACATGTATTAGATAAGTCTCGACGTCTAGCAAGAGATCTTCAGAAATACGACGTGTAGCGGATGAATTCACTCGATGGATTCAACTGTGACTAGACACACTAAGCCTAGAAGATACCTTATTTTAGCTAATTCTACATATTCAGAGCTGAGGTTAACAAGGTTTTTTCAAAACGAAGTCAAGGTCTTGAAAACCAGATTGTGACGGCGGAGTCCCCGTGTGTCTCCGAAAAGTGTTACTGGCATAGATTTATCCGACTTTCTGTCTTCTGGATTCTAACCAAGGCACTCCAAGTCGAGAGTCCTACTGCAAAAAAACGAAAGTGCGATGAGAAGGGCCGGATAAAAGGGGGATGAATATATTAAATACTATGGTGATTGCTATTGGGATCAGAAGCAATGCCTATTCGAATGCGGGTTTGCAAGAAGTTTTGAGCTTTCGAAACTACCTTTTGATAACTAGCAATTAAGACTGAAGTTACCTACAGTACCTTATTATGCGTTCATGTCCGTTCAGAACACAAAGACGGTGCCACCAAAGAGTATTTATAGGAACTCCTTGAAAAAACCTATAAGAAACGAAAGGAAATAGACTGCGCTGCGGGGTTAAATGTGCATAAAATAAACTGATCACATCAGGATCAACGTAAGGCACCTGGATCCCAAGGATCGACTACCGAAATGCCGCAACTGATGTTCTAGTTTTTAACTGACCACGTTCAAGAAGATCTTGATTTGGGGAAGAAAACCGACAATCATATGCTGTCTATGAAGCATATGAAGCAACGATGCATAGAAGATTAAGAGCTGAAAAACAAAAATCGGGAAGAACATCTACTTCCCACAAAAAAAAAAGAACGAAAATCTCCCGAACAAAGATATTGAGGGACTACTTTCTCTTGAAACAAGGATATCTTCATCTAATATAGAAGACAGCATGCCTTAGCAATCTCCTTGGTTGTTCAGGATAGGGCCTTACTACTAAATTGCCTTCTCTGCCCAAAGAAAGTTTCTACTAAATCATCTCGAGCTGCAAGAGCCGGTAAGCTGTCAGGTTCAGTCACCTCATACTATTATTCTCACCTCGTTTTGGTCAGGTGTATGGAAGTTTTGGCTATCATGGTCTAGGTTGAATGGTTTATTTTCTCTGGAAGCGGCATAAGCTACGACCGTCTTGTATGGCATGTTGACATCCATGGTCTAAGGCATTTGATGCTGAAAGCATAGTAGTCATTCAGAGACTGATCATGATTCTGGCCGTCTTTTGTTATTGCATCTTCTCAAAATAATTCTCTCGAACCTTCACTGCAACTAGGTAGTGATCCAAGTCGGCGCTGCCTGCTCGGAAAATTCAGAATACTCAATACGTGCCTTGCATCCATCATGTGCTTGCTATAGTGAGTTTCTGTACCACGCACCGCATTGTCTTATTATCTTACCAAAGATTTTCTTCTTTTCTATTTTGTCATTCAAAACACCCTATACGATTTTAAAGCAAAGGACATTGATCAAAGTTTTTGTTTAGGATACTCTCTTGACACGATGTGTCACACAACGTTCGCTGACATGTCGAGAATTTAAGACTTCTTGCCCAGGTCTCTCGACTAGTCTGGGTACGACTAAA
Organism: Xylota sylvarum; assembly: GCA_905220385.1. Classification (NCBI taxonomy): domain Eukaryota; kingdom Metazoa; phylum Arthropoda; class Insecta; order Diptera; family Syrphidae; genus Xylota; species Xylota sylvarum. The sequence continues at coordinate 52,068,696 of LR999960.1, read as the reverse complement.
TGCTGCTTATGCTCTCTTTAGCAAACACCATATCCATAATATCCACAGGAGTAACAGAATTTCAATTGGATCAGTGTTCGTTTACTATCAGACAGGTATCCAGTGGGCCTCACGTGGAGATGATGATGCGATTTTACCCACCCCAATAGAATAGAAATTGATTTCCCTACGTTAACACCGACATTGCACAGTAGGTCCTCGATATCAAAAAAAAAATCTTTCTCCTCTGAATATAGTGTACTTGCCCTTGGTTCCACGGAACATGATGCTATTGGAACAGGTAAACTTTTGGCGTTCTCCATATTCATCTAAACTTATTCAAAAAAAAAAAAACCTGTCAAATCCAACGGAATGTGTATTAAATAACTACGAAGACTCAGTACAACTCAACCACACTTCTACAGAAGTATCCCTCCTCACTGTAGGAGGGGACCCTCCAGACAAATTTGATTTAAAAGTTTTCATAAAAATATGAAAACATACTTTTTTTTCGGTTCAGAATTCCTTTTACATTTGAAAGGTGCCCCCAAACAGGGTAAACCAAAAACACGGCTATTTTTAGTTGCAGTGTTGTGAGCATTGCTATCATCCAGACAGTGGTGGTTGGTTTCATATCTCACCTGTCATACCCTGCAGTTTTTCTTATTCTCATTATAGACCGCTATGCATACATATGCTTTTTACCGACCAGCTACAACGATGCAACGTCAACTCTTTGACTTCGACAGTTGACTTCTGTTTGCTCTGGTGCTCCTTAGATTACTTTCCTCGGCAAGGACGAATCATGTAATGTCAACTTCGAAGCTACCGCCACCGCCACTGCCACCGCCATGTGATTGTGTTTCATCTGCTGTTTTTGAAAATTCAATTTCTAAGTTTCATAAAGTTTTTATTTTTTATTTTTTATTTTTTTTTTTACGGAGAGAGTTCATTTTGTGTATGTCGAGTATTAGGTGGTGTCGTCTTCCATTTCATGTCCTGCTAAGGATGCTACTTTTCTGATTCTGCCGGCTGCTGATGTAATTTCTTGTTTTCAGAATTTGTATACATATTTCGGAGATTTTTCATTGTTTTTCTATTCGTTTTGCTTTGGCTGCTCTGGATATCATGTTTGTGAGGAATGTTATTATTCCTTTACAGTTTGGGGAATGTGTCCTTTAAAATTGTGTTATGAGCAGTCGTAGGAGCTGACAGTTGTTGTCTGTACCAGATCCAAGACACCACCACAAACCAAGACGATGATATTCAATATTCAGTTTCGTTTGGAATTAGTAGACATTTCTTGAATAGTCTGTTCTGCTGTGGTTGGCAGCACTGAACTATGTAGGTGCAATTGGATTATAGGGATGTACCTACATACCTATATATTTGAATATTTTTTCTTGTTTTCTTTGGACTACCTATAGTGGAGGAAAGAATTTTATGTTATCGGTAAAATTTCATGATATCTCCACCTGGCATCAGGGATATGGGGGATGGATTCAATTTACTTTAACGGGATTTGTGTGCCAATTTGTGGAGAAAATCTTTTGTTTACATACCTTAGTGGTAACGAAGTGGTGTTTTAACAGAAGATGTTTTTCGTCCTCGAGCGTATTATAATAAATTGAGAAAAAAGAAATTATAAGGATATTAGGAAAAGTTTGAGAGTTTTGAATACCAGCTAACCGGCAAATAGTTCCTTAAGCTCGGGAAAGAGGGTCTGTGGATGTGATTATGAATAAGAAATATAATAAGGTCAGACAAAAACGATAGACAGTACCTACATGACATGACAAACCTAGCAATAAGGTTCTCATCATTTCCTTCACCTGCAGATATTCGAGATCCATCCATTTAGACACCCTTCACGAAGGTTGAAGATGCCATTCGGACTTAGGAGCAGATTCGTTAGCAAAATGTTAGTGTTTTGCTGGGTATTTATTGAGTACAGTCGGAAAAGATAATCTAAGGAATACCATACTACATACTATCTTATTTATGTCCTTATGGGGACCTTCCAGTGTGCTTAGGTGAATAACAAACTTTGCTCAACAGATTTATTATGGTTCAGCTTAATAAGTTGCTAATACCACACAGCTAAGCTAATTTTGCTCATGTCATCTTTTTGAACTGAAATCGTAAGGACACCATCACTCGTCGGATCGCCTATGACTATAAACTTCTAGCCAAAGTACTACAAAATATACAGATTTGAGTTCAGGTATAGAGTATCATATAGCAAACCATCACGTCACATTCTTTGGCATAAAATGGATTAAGTCCCTCCCTCCACGTGAGATCAAAGGATTTTTTTCCAAAACTCTAAGCCAAGCAACACTGTCTAATGTACAGACGACTTCCTTATTGATGTCCTTTTTTCCAGTTGGATTCTACTTTATAGATGCTCGGATCAAATCCACTACAAAATTGAGTAGACTTACTATTGTCTTTAAGAGAGAACTTAAGAGATCCTCTTAAGGAAAAAATAGTCAGTAATTAAGCTGTTTTCAAAGCCTGTAATAGTTGAAGAGGTATACTTAGATTGAGTCAGCTAGGGGGATCCAACTCTGCGACTATGATCTACTACGTCGTCAGCACTCCATGCTGAAATGCAAAAATGGGCAGAAAAGACGTGGCTTTAGCGCGTTTTGGCCCGGGCTTCAGCTCCTCAGTATACCATCTCAAGACTATTAGAAGAAGAAGCATGGGCCAATGTAAGTGTTTTCTTGAAGCTAACTGTCTTATATTTTATCTGCTATCTTACTCAAATACTGTTCCCGAAAGGACGAGGTGATTGATCTCAATCTTGCTAGATTTCTCTGTCGGAAAGCAGGTTTGCAAGCTTAAGATATCTCGGTTCATTGACAAGGAATTATTAGGCGAACACGCTGAAGTAAGAGTTTACTATCTTCGGATGATCAACCTTCCTTGCGAAAAAAGTGCCTGCGTGAGCATCGACATCACGAACATAAGTACTGTTTGGTATGAAGAATAGGCGATAAAATGCCAAATAACTTCGGAATCACGAAGATAATTATTACTAGCAAGGACGACTCAAAAAAAAAAAGCTTAATATCCGACTATGAAACTGATGGAACCTGTGGGAAAAATGAGGTGACAATAGGATGTGACGGCTCAATCAAAAAAAGAAGTGTCCTGAATCATCGTTTCCAGCTTACTGGTGGAACGAAGAAATCCCACAGCTACATGACAAGTGACATAAAGTGAGCGAGAGCTGCCTCCAGTGAACTGTTAAAGTAATATAGTGTGGAACGATATCTTTTTGAATCATTCGTTATTTTGACACTGACAGCTCTTATGCGCTCAAAAAATTCACAGAGACTCAATATTATATTCGTGGTACGAAATGGATCGATTTAAGCTTGAACAACGTTGGGAAATATTGCAAAGTAGCTTTCAAAGTAGTTGTCGAAACAGTGCGAAGAGAAATCTCGATCGAAATAATGCACCAACTAAGCAAATTTGTGATGAGAGCTCGTAAGACTGGTTTGCTGATTGATAACCAAACACATTCGCATGTTCGTTCTGTGCGCTCAAAGGAGAAATTTGCAGCTTTTTGGAGCGACAGCATTTTGGCCCATTTTTCTTTGAAGACGACAATGAAAGAAATTTTATAATCAATGGAGACTGCTACCCAGGCATGGCTACCTATCTTTTATGGCCAGAAATTGAGAACTTGGGCGAGCTTGGGGCTACGTTCCACATAGGTCGTCCAAAAATTGATTTATTGCAGACTAAGTTCAATAACCGTCTAATCAGTCGTTTTTAGTGATGTCGTGTTTTTGTGGGCTACCATTAAAGATCGGTGCTATACGAACAATCCAAGGACGATTTTGGAGCTCAAGTTTCTCTTCTCCCGTCCACCTAGACGATGTATGTACAAAGAAAACTCAATTAACTAACATTTCAAAGGACATGGCTACTGTATTACCGACACCGAGGAAACATCTCACTAACAGATCTTCTTGTTACATCTTCAGTAATTGAAGAAAAGAATCATTCTCCAGGTATCTCAATGTACCTTCTAAACGTTATAGGTTCGCCTGTCCTTAAAGAAAATAAAAAACATTGTTTAATAATTTGATGTCATTTGTCACGAAGGACACGATATTTGCTCAGAACACAAATACTTCGTGTCATAAAGTTGGTATGCTATTAAATGCATAAACACATGAGTCTACTATCTACTAATCTACTAAAGATCCTCAAGTTATTGAAGTATCTTCTTATGTCATACACTTTTACCACAGCTCTCAATTTAAATTACAAAAATTCGATTTCGTCACCACTATCACAACACCATCCTCTCATCACTATCTAGCCAACTTTCCCCATCATCCATCAGCTTCATTCTAGAGTCCATGAATTCCATTTTATCCAACCTACGTGTCCTGCTTTGCTTTTTTTTTTAATTAAATACACATTACCCGTAACCACTTAGCTAAACCGCGCTTCACACGGTTTTTGAATCAACAAACGCGCGCCTGAATAATCTCTTGTGCTAGACCGACATTTATATTAGCAGGATCATGGTGCTGAATAAAAAAAAAATCCAATTAAAGCTTCAACTGAAACTAATAAAATTGAGTTATGAAAATGTCATTTTTAGCCATTGTACGGATTTTATAATCCTTGCTTCGTGTGCTGGTGGTCCGAACCCCACCCTATGGTAAGGCAACACTTTTTGCGATTATGTATCTTTTGTGAGAGTGTCTGTGTGTGTGTTTTTTTTTTGCATCCCGGTTCGCACCTAACCGTTGTTGCCTCCCGGTCAGATGTGATATGACGGCTAACATGCTACTGCTTCACTGTTAAACGTAAAAAAAAGGAGTTTAATTAAAACGTAGGGAGACTTTTATTTTGTTGCGTCTACATCCCTCTCTCTCTCTTGTTTGAAATCGCGTGTCCTTTTACGACCCATAGGGCAGAATTTTTGGCCAGCAAAGCTTCAGCATCATCATCGCTGCACAAAAGGGTTGATGGCGTGCAATGCACTTTCATTTTAATTACATTCAAAAATTGAATGAGTGACAGCAGCGCAGAACTAGGACACGAGCTAGGACGCGCTCTAGTGATATAATGTTGCTTCTGTGCTGCTGCTGTTCTGCTGCTGCTGCTGGGCGCTAACAGCTACTATCCTGTATCCGTATGCTCTGAAGTAGAAAATTTATGATGAGAATAATAAAAATTCGCTGGGTGCTTCGCGTTTTTTTGGTTTTTATTCTCGTCCATCTGTTTTTTTTTTTTTTTGTCTTTTGGGTATAATTTGACGGATACTGCACTGAGTGGTGCTATCGTATCGCGTCTCAGGAAACGTGCAAATGTCACAATGTTGTAATTTGTGTCGCTAGGAGAAGTTACTGTAAGTGAAAAACTTCTCCTCCCGCTGCTGTGATGGTATATTTTAGCCGAACTTTTGCGAAAATGTGCGCACAATTGCTGGAAGGGTTTGTTTTCTTTTTTAAGCCGGACAGTGCATTGCTCTGGGCAGGTTAATTTCATTCTAGATTACTATTTGGACTAAGCGCACTCAGCTTGGTATTTACTAGTTTGCAGGGCATGTACTATCTAAACGCGCTTTCCTTCACAGTTGGGTTATTTCGCTAAGAGGAGTGCTACTATTCATTTTTTTGTTGATAAGCCAGGAAAGTATCCTCAACTGATTCTAATGAGAGGAAAGGAATAAGAGTAGTAAGAGGTCCACGACATGGTTGTATGTATTTATCAGGAAATATCACTATTACTAGAGAAGAGCAGGAATGCCATCCTATAGTATCCATTTACCAAAGCAAAACCTGTGTGCCATGTTCGGTTTTGGGCGCAATTCGCTCTTTGTTGACACATGATAAACCACCTCAAAGGAACTGTTCTATTACGCGAGACTCATACTGTGGAACATATAATTTTTGATGCCGTACCACATGAGTCTCGATTAGGACCCAATCTATAAATGTGTTATGAATTGTACGTTCTAAGACTCAGGATATACAATGAAGGGAAACTTTGGCTTTCACAACGACATTCCTGGAAAAGGTGAAGGCAAACCATCCAAATACTAAGACGTTGACTCTCATCAGTGCCACTAGTGTTTTAACAAGACAACGTCCATCAACACCCAAGGATGTATATTCCTCCCAGGTGTGCTCTTTTTCAAACTAGAAGCCTCTTGCGAAGAGGCCTAGTCTGAGCGCGAGCCTGCTAATAATATAGTGCCCTCTAATGACTTGAATTGTAGTTGTGATGATCGACCTTAAAGTGACCTTAGTAGCATTATGTTTAAGCAACAGGTCAATCGCAACGTTCACATTGAAAGTTGATTCGAGTCGATCGACCGTGACAGAGGTTTTCGGTTGCTTTCTGGCATTCCCTGTATCCAAGTCGTCGTGATGCGTCGTGAGATCTTCCCTGGTTAGTGAGCAGTATCAGGATCGATAACGCTCATACCAGGCAGAGGTTTTTGTTGCTTTCTGGCAGTCTTTGTAACCCTGTACCTCTAGATTCGCCATGAGATCTTCCCTGGTTAGTGAGTAGTGGCAGGATCGACAATGCTCATACTTGGATGCGCGATCGTCACGTGCACGGCTTTTTGTCATTTTTGTAAAGATCCACCCTGCTAACAATGTAGACACTTTCTTGAGTTCATTTATTTGCTCTACCGACTTGAGGAATTATCTTATTTTACAAAGACTTCAAACGACTACTACATTTCATTACATCGACTTTTCTAGGCTAAACCCTCACGGGTGAACCGAATTTAAAGACGTTTTCACCTCAAAAGCTTTCTTGGATAAAGTAGGACATATCCTTAGGTTTGGTTAGGTAAATGGTTGCATTGTGACAGTGTGACTGCTCACTTAAACCACAGTTCGGGTCCATTGTGCCCAATCATTTAACCCTGGAAACCTATAAAGTGAGCTATTGGAACCACCCAGATAAAGATATGAATCTCAGGAGGTCCGGCAGCTCTACGTTACCCAAGTCCTCCAAATCCGAGAAGAAGTAACTGCCAAGAGTCCTCATTCTTCTGACGGATAGGGCAGGACAGTCGCACTGCAGGTGACGAACTGACTCAATTTCTTCTTCGTCCCTGCAACTTCTACAGAAGTCATTATGTAGAGTATACCGAGTAGCTCCGCGTGGACGCCAATGGCACAATGACCAGTAATTATCCCTGAAACGACCCGTGCTTTGTAACGACTCAGTCTCACCAGAGAAGTTGATCTCTTCTTGCTGATGCCCGGCCATAGGTCCCTGGCTGTTGCGCATGTTTCCAGATGAATCCAGCAACTATTTGCTCAACCGATGGCTTCATCTTCTATTTTCTTCCATAAGGAACTGATTTGGGTTACTACAAAAGGGAGGGCCCGCCATAAGTGCAGCGCCGACCCTTTCCTAGCAAGTTCGTCATCCCTTTCGTTTCCTACGATATCCATATGCCCTGGCACCCAACAGATGGTCACCGCATTAGCTCTAGATATCTCATTCAAGAGTGATTTGCAGATCTTCACAAGCCTTGATCTGATTATAGCGGAGTCCAGTGCCTTAACGGCTGCCTGGCTGTCTACATACACAGTAATCGTTCTGCTAACGATATTGCTCTCACTTAAAAGGAGCCTGTATGATGGCTGTGACTTCTGCCTGAAAGACGGTGCAATCATCGTTGATTCTAAAGGAGTTGTTTATTCCTAGGGCCTCACAATAAACTCCGGCTCCCGTGCCAACGTCCATCTTAGGACCGTCGGTATAGAACGCCAGCTCACTCTTTTTCATGGTTCTTCGGCGCTTCCAGTACATTCTGTCAGGAATTCTTACAGCGAATCTCCTTTCAAATGCTAGCGTGGGGGTCATGTGATCAGTTTCTGACAAACAGCTGGTAGTTCCCTTTGGCGACAATATTGAGTCATGGCTGTACAGGCTCGATGACCACATTCGGCCTTCCCTCAGTCTTATAGCGGCTTTAGCCGCCAGACTGCCACAGTATATGTCAAGCGTAATGAAACTAAGCATGGTTTCCATTGCCGCTGTTGTCTTCATGGATCCCATGACTCCGATGCACGCTGCCCTTTGGATTTTGGTGAGGTTAGAAAGCTGGTATTGCTTCTCCAGTACCGTCCACCATACCAGTGAACCATATGTAAGAATGGGTCTTGCGACCGACGTGTATATCCAGACACTACAGCTGGCTTAAAACCCCACGTGTTACTGAATGCCTTTTTGCAAGAGTAGAAAGCTACGCTTGCTTTTTTGACGCGTTCAACAGTGTTACCCTTCCAATTTAGTTTGGAATCTAGAATTACATCCAGGTATCGAGTTGAACCTGAGATACTTAGTTCAATACCACTGATGCTTGGGGGTCTGAAGGCAGGAGTTGATCTCTTCCTACTGAAGAGAACTGCCTCCGTCTTTGAAGGGTTCACTCCTAGCCCTTTGCTGCTAACCCAATTCTCCACTAGTTGTAGTGCGAGATTGAATGTTTCGCTTAGGACTGAAGGGAATTTCCCCGAGACCAGGATAACCAAGTCGTCGGCATAGGCCGTCACGTTGAAGCCGTTTTCATTCAATATTACAAAGATCTCATCTACTACAAGGAACCATATAAGAGGGGATAAGACTCCTCCTTGGGGGGTTTCTCTGCAGATGCTTCTCCTGATAGTTACATCTCCTTGCGATGAAGATATAGCTCTCGATTGAAGCATCTGAGCAATCCAATTGGAGAGACCGATGCTCAGACGAGCTCTGTGTAAGCTGCCCAGGATCGCATCGGTGCTTACGTTGTTGAACGCCCCTTCAATGTCTAGGAATGCCCCAAGAGTGAATTGCTTGAAGTGGAGGGATCTTTCTATGATTGATACGACCCTGTGGAGGGCTGCATCTACCGACCTACCGCAGATGTATGCATGTTGTGATTCGGATAGATAGTTATCACCAATCACGTTTCCTATGTATACATCTATTAAACGTTCCAGTGTTTTTAGCATAAAAGACGACAGACTGATAGGTCTCAAGTCTTTAGCATTTGTGTGGCTCGCTTTGGGAATAAATACAACACGCACAACCCGTCATGCTTTAGGAACATATCCTAGCTTAAGGTATTCCGTGAAGATGCGCTTGAGCCATGGAATAGCAATATCCACTGACTGTTGCACCCACACAGGTCGAATGTTATCCATTCCTGGAGCCTTATATGGAGCAAATGACTTAATTGCCCAAGCTATCTTGTCTTCATCTATTATATTACTCACCTCTTTCGCGCCTATTCCCGATGTCGTCTCTAAAATGGGTAGATCATCTTCGGAGATTGATGTACATCCGGGAAAGCGGGTGCTCAGAAGTATATCCAGCGTTTCCTCATGTGACTCTGCCCAGGTACCATCACTTTTCCCGATATTGGATATCGGTGTTGGTGTCTTGGCCAGGATCTTCTGTAGGCGGGACACTTCGTCATATCCTTGCCTTTGAGTACTTTTGAATCTGATACGGTCTCATCTATGGCAACGTATCAAGCGAATTCGGTAGTTTTCGGCATTTTTTTTCTTATTACAACCTTGGGGCATACCATCTTTCATAGATTCTTGTATCTTTAAGCTGACTGATGCAATTATTTGATCTGGTTTTGCTGTTACTGCTTTCTCGGCTACTGTATTGCATATCACGATGCACGTAGACTGGAAATACGTTGAAGTTAACGCGCCCCAGAATGTTAAGTATCATCTAGTCTATCTAGAGTCAGTAGGATCCAAAAGTAAAGACGCCGACTAGTATCTTTTCCAATCAACTGTACGCACAAATCCATATAAATTTGAGGTCATTTTTCAGGATATGTTTGGATTATAATCAAATGCATCTATAGTCAGCTGACTGCCTCTAGTTTCACATAGGGAGTTGGTTGAGGTTCATATTTAAATATTCGAATGATATGAGTCTTATTAACTTCATTGTCTTTGCCATAAGCTGAAGATTCTACTCTACCGTCTGTACAAATGGAACTGACCTATCATTCCTATCGTCAGCATGTCTATTACGAAAAATAGGACCTTGGTAGTTTCCATCTACATATGGTAAAAAAAACAACTGTAAACAGCACTTAGCACACATAAAACTTCTGTTTGAATATTTTCTCCCATTTTATGAACTCGGGTTAGCACCATTTGTCTTTAGATTCTCTACGACTTTAACTCCTTATTTAACGTGCCCATCCACATCATTCCATCATCCTACAAAGCTCTATAAATCCTTAATACTCCATAAAACACGACCAACTAAACTAGTGAACCTTATTTTATGGTATTGAGTGTACTTACCAATTTCACAATAACCTAATGCAAGATATATTTTCGCTGGCATCTGTTGTGCAATACCCCAACCAAAACATATCGTGACAAAAGCCTTACAAGTCAATAAAACTGTATTTGATAGCAAAAATAAAGAAAAAAAAAAAAAAAGGACTCAGTATCTCATATCCTTTCTATTCGCACAGTAAACGAATTTGAATGTGGGTGCCATTCAAAACACACAGAGTATACAGCCCCCCTATTGCCCCAGTTACTACTATTAACATCGTACAGACCTTACATCTCGCAAACTTTTGCGAATTTTATGGATTCTAAAAGATGATGTATAGTATCTATTGTTCCCAATCTCCAATGTCTTCGTATTGTTGGTTGGCTGCTGAATCCTTCCATTCGCTTGATATCTCAATAGACTATGTGTATGGTGTATTTTATTTGGTTGCTACCACAATTCGGTTAGTCGCTATCCCTATCCTCATACTCCCAGTTATGAGTCTCCATTACCCGTTCGTCGTGTCCTTGTTGATCATTGAATTTTCTACTGAATTTCGGCGCGAGTGGGCTGCTGGGTCACAGGAGGCAGACTGGAAGAAGAGATATTAAAATTGCGCACTAGGCACGTAATTCAATAAAACGGTTCTTGAATTTCAATTTCATTTTCAATTTTATTATAGGTTTTCGCAAAACTTTTCGATTCACCCAGATACAGATACAAATACAGATACAGAGAATGAAAACAGATTTTTTTCCTTTTTTTTCCCTACGACGACGACGACGACACAGGGTAACCAATCAAAAGAAAAAAAAAAAAATAAATAAATAAGAAGAGGAATAAAATTGCCATTTGGCATGACCGAAAATAGCAAAGGATAATAAATGCACGTAGTCTTGAAAACGGGTACACACGCAGTCATAATAATTTATTTTTTCGAACCGCATACACATTAAAATTTCATCAACAAAAGTAATCTTCACTAATTTTCGTTGAAAAGATTTTTCATTTCCATATTGAATGAGTGCAAAACTCAATGCCATGCCATGAGAACGAACTCGTGGAATGCTATAACTGGGAAGGACGCCGGCCGTCAGATGGTTTCATGAGGAACACTGGGCCATTCCACTTCTCAATGAAGGTATTAATTGACAACTGTTGTTGAATGATGGACGTTTGTAATAATCAGCATAAATACGGAACCGAGGCCACACTATAGAAGTCCACATGTAAGGCCAATCTGTAGTCTTTTATTGAATTAAGGAATTAAATATCAAGGGGTGGACTGAGTTCAAACACGGTACGAAATGAAATTCAGATCCCGCATTCGCTGTGATATTCACAGATGATCACTTTGGTCAATTGAAGAGGTTTCAAGGCAAAGTCTGAGCCTTGCTTAAGAAGGAACTAGTAAATGGTCTATACACCAGACATAAACGGCTCAAGAAGGATATAATGTTTTCAAGACAGAAAACCTGTCAAAATTTAAAAAAAAAAAACTTTTACAGATGGATCTCGGTGAAGAAAAATTCTTGCCAAAATGTCCACTTTCCAAACTGATCTTCTATCAAGTATCTATCAAGTATGGTTAGTTGGATAGAAACTCTACCTTAGTATTACATACTTCCATGACTATGGAGGAGCACGGACATAACACCCGTTCTCTATATTTATGGCAATAGGAACGAAAACCAATACAATCGTTGTCCATCAGTTTACTTTCCACTTATAAACCACCTAGTACCGATGAGGTGGATCTATATAAACTACTATCGCTCCTAACCTTCACTCGAATGTACCTTGCTATACTTTTTCCTAACAGGACACGTCTCCTGAATATTTTTCTCAAAACTACATGACCGTATGGGTGTGGTGAACTAAAACTTAAAATATTTTTCTTAACTCATGAATTTATCTCCTCATCATAATTTTAATAACGAACTGTTCACTTCTAACTTAAATATCTTTTGGAATGATAGTGCTGATAGCTCCTCTGGTCGAAGTGGAGTTTTTTCTCTTCATACTAAACAGCTTCCACACACCACTATCTCTATACTTTTTGTAGAACAGATTAGGTTAGGTTGACGTTAAGCCAAAGGACATATGTGGCTATATTCCAAAGTTGGACACTTTTAGAAAGCGACATGTTGGTCAAGCTATTCAGGTAATATGGGCCGAAAGCATTGAAAATGTTTTGAAAAATTGGGTTGACATGATGACCTACTATCTCATAAAAATGTTCGTTTGAGATATGGATTAGCCAATCAACTTTCTCACTTACTTACTAACTTAGGTGGCGCTACAGTTCGGTCCTTAGCTAAGTAAGACACTCTAAGACGGCTGAGGTCCCCTTCTACTTAAGCGCGCCAGCTAAGGCGAGGTCTTCCTCTACTGCGTTGTCCCTCCGGGTTAGATTCGAAGACTCAACGGGTCGGAGCTTTTGCGTCCATCCGCTCTACATGTCCTAGCCATCTTAGACGACTGATGCGCAATTTTTTGACTAAGTCGATATCGCTGTACAGCTGGAATAGTTCGTCGTTGAATCTCCACCTCCAAAGACAGCCAACGCAAACAGGACCGAAAATTTTACGAAAGAATCTTTCTCTCGAAGCGACCAAGGATATCTTCATCCACGTTCGATACAGTCCATGCTTCAGCGCCGTAAAGGAGGACTGGGATGAACAAGGTCTTATATAGAGTCTCCTTAGTTGTTCGGGATAGGGCCTTATTGCTCAATTGCCTTCTCAGCCCAATGAAACAGGGATTGGCAAGAGTTATTCTTCGTTTTATTTCTGGCGAGGTGTTATTGTCAGAATTGATAGCAGAGCCGAGATAGACAAAGTCCCTTACTACCTCAAAGTTATAGCTGTCAATTGTGACGTTCTGTCCAATTCGTCGATGTTGAGTGCCCCTTCGGCTTAACAGCATATACTTGGTTTTGCCCTCGTTTACCTATATACCTATTTTGGCAGCCTCCATTGCAATACGTACGAATGCACCGGCGACAGCCCACTGAGTTCCAGCAACTATGACAATGTCGTCGGAGTACGCTAGTAGTTACACAGACTTTTGAAAGATCGTCCGGTATTGGCTTATGAGTTTCCCACAATTCTTTCAACTATGCTGTTAAGGAAGTCACAAGACAACGCGTCACCTTGTCTAAATCCTTTTTTGACATCAAAGGTATCGGTGAGACTGTTACCAATCTTGATGGAGCAGCGAGAATTCTCCATCGTTATTTTGCACAATCTGCCAAAACTAGACATGGCTCGTCTCTATAAATGATGTCATATGCGGCCTTGAAATCGATAAAAAGATGGTGGGTATCGATTTGGACTTCTTGAGTTTTTTCCAGGATCTGTCGAAGTGTGAAGAATTGATAGATTGTGGACTTTCCTGGTCTGGAACCATACTGATAGGTCCCGATCAGGTTGTTGACAAAGGGTCTCAGACGTTCGCATAGGATGGCATATAAGATCTTTCATGCGATACCTCTGTAATTGGCGCAATTGAGAGGGTCGTCTCTGTTGTGGATCGGGCAAACGGTGCTGAGATTCCATTCATCAGGCATACATTCATCTGACCAAATTTTAGAAATGGCTTGGTGTATGCTCTCTACCAGGTCATTTCCAGCTGCTTTGAACTGCTCGGTTGGTAAGCCATCAGGTCCAGCAGCCTTCCTCATCTCTACAGGCTTCTGTACGGGTCTTATTGACCCGACACGTTCATTGTTGCCTTTTTCCAAAACTCTCGTCCATTATTGCTGGAGAAAAACCCCTCAACATCTTCGATTACGCGCTTCTCGTGCTATTTTTTCTTCTTTCGGAGAAGCCGATGTTCTTCCGATCTATTCTGCTCGTAGAGCTCACGAGCAACCCTCGTCCTTCTTTGCAGCGCCGCTTTGTATGCGTCTTGTTTAGCGGCATGTGCTTGCCAGTATTCTTCGTTAAACCAGGGGTTTCTTGATGATGGTCAAGTGACACCCAATACATCAGTTGCGGCACATCTGATGGCATGTTGGCAGCGTTGCCAATGGTCTTCGGCACTCCTTGATACTGGCGGCATAGGAGTCATTAAAAGATTTTAGGATACGCGTTCGGGGAAGATTCTGGCGGTCTCTTCCTCTTGCAGCTTCTCTCACAGTATTTCTGCTTTATTGTGGCGTTAGGGATATCCACATTGGTATCGTGACTGCAACATGTGATCCGAGTAGATGTTGGCTGTTCTTAAGTTTCGGACATCCGGAATACTGGAGGCATGCCTTACGATGTTAAAGTCATATTTAGGACATTGCTCGTAAGTTTTGTCGAGGAGCTCGTAGAAACATTCTTTGTCCTTGTCCTCTGTGGGGGCATGGGCGCATATAAGGAGTATGTTGGCGAATTAAGCCTTAATGTGGATTGTCATAAGTCGTTCGCTCACGTGACAACAGCTTACTACTTCTTGTCGAAGTCTGCCGCGTATGACATATTCGCATCCGAATAAGCGCTTCTGTTCTCTATATCAATCACGGTAGTAAATGTCGCAGTTTTTCATCCTTCTTTTCCTCTGCCCAACCCATCGCACTTCCTGGATGGCTGTTAGGTTTTACTATCAATTTTTTCCGTGGTAGGGAAGTTACTCCGACGCACAACTCCAACTTGGAGGGCCAGTTCGGTTTTATACCCCTAGGATAAGCGGCCGGATTTTTCAGAGACAGTAACCCGATTCGGGGATATGAGCACAACCGTTGGCCTATTAAGGATTCATCCGGTACCAATTTGTTTCCAAAACCCTGCCTCAGTATTCGAGATGACTATAGAGCTTTTATTCAAATATGTATGTCGAAGCAGTTCATATAGGCATAACACTAATAGTTAGACCTGACGTAGGTAGACGCCACCGTTGATTCCATTTAGGGAATTCGTCCGCTGCTGCCTGGATGAAGAGGAAGTGCCTTAGTAAAACAAATATTCCTTCCCCCTCTCTCGTCTGCTACCACCAACGGCCTTCCGAAAGAGTTGGTTACCCAATCTCCAGTCGAGGTACTAGACACCCAGCAGCCAGCAAAGTAGAGGTGTAGAGTAGGAGCTGACAGTGAGAGGATAGCGCAAGAGCGCTTCTGCTGGCATATATTCGCTCAATACTCTTTGGCCACATCCGGCCTTACACTATTTTTTTTTTTAAAACTGACCCTTTTAATTAATTTTATTTGAATTTAATAAATACATTTTCAGTGTAGTTGACATTTAAAATGACATAACTATACGACTTCACTGTGAATGCATTTTTTAAGAGGGTATGTGACATTGGTGCTCGATCTCAAGTGACAGCGACTACACGGACTACGACAGCGACATCCTTGTGTTCCAGCAATTAAGTTCCGAGTTTTAATAAATTAATAAAATAATCAAATATTTCTTTTGATGTGTCTGTAATTTTTGTATGATCTGCATGAAACGATAACTCCTTAAATTTTCCCTTTTTTTTTGTTTTAAATTAATCAATTGATGTAAATATTCATATATTAATAAAAAAAAAAACAAAAAAACAAAATAATTATGAATATGCATTTCGATAAAATTCATAAATGATTACACATATGTATGTAAATAAATTTAATTGCTGAACAAACGTTTCGGAGAAATCGTTTTCCGCGTGTGAAATTGTTAATTAATCGATTTATGTTTGTCTGTGATGCGAAAATCCAGATGATCACTGAGTCAAATATGTTTGTATATGAATGAGAGTAAAATTACTACCAGAGACTGACACGGCGGAAGTATTTTATTGGTTATCCTTTCAATTAGTACCGTGTTATGTACATCACAGTTGAACAGTTAGCACATATAAACTTATGCCATTGCGTGATTTTTTTGTGTGGAAACCACTTTTGAAGTTTTTCAATTCCTCTGTGTCCTTAAAAGTGAAATCTTAAGCTTAAGTTTAACCGATTTAATTAAAACTTATACCAATCTATCTGGATAATCGAATAAACAACCGAAAGATACTTCCCTTTTGAATGCAATTCGTTTCCAATACATGTATGTACATAAGACAGATTAAAACTTCAGTCATTACTCATTTAAAATTCGTATCCATACAGTGTGTGTCCATGCTTAAGACGTAATCCATTTTGCGTGCACCATTTTGCAAGACGTCGTCGCCGCACCACCCACAGGACATCTAATATTATGATAACATCAAGACGTGAAATGCGCCGAAGATGGAACTTATTGAAAGATTTTACGTGGTGATTGAACAATAAACATCATGTACAATTCCTCGTAACCTATTTGGCACAGGGATCTGCTGCTGCTGCTTTACTATCCAGAAATTGGCTACGCTTCGGTGCTTGAGTCCTGCACATTTTCTCCACATACTACCATATAAGTGTGTGAGCAGTTTATTTTTTTATTTTTTTTGTTTCGTGTGCTTGGCGTCCATGATGTAGACATCGGCGACGATGTCGTCGTTGTCGTCGTCATCATAGCCACTGTGAACCCCGTTTTCTAGAAAATTGTTTGGTATCCGTTCAAACCGGGCGTATATCCATAAAGTTCTTGGAATTATTTCTGATGTCGTCCGTTAACCTCCTGCTTCTGGCATGCGAGTGTGGGTGAGAGAGAGTGTGGCAACGTAAAATAAGGACATCTGATATCTTTTCTGTGGACGAAAAGTATCTCGGCGGAAAACATTGCATCGCAATGCCTTTGAGATAGTGTGGGATGTATTCAACTTCCGTGTTGTGGCGCTTTTATCCTTCGTGCTATTATCCGAATTTCTTTTTTTTTTTTTTTCCTTTTTTTCGATTTATTTTTTATTACATACGAGTACGTATACATAGGATTCTTTTCGGAACATAACCTACAACTGACTGTACGAATGCGATGCCGCTGCACACAGGATGTCGTTGCATGGACAGAGTTTTAACTTTTGTTATGTGGATAAGAAAATATTGAATTTGGCAGCCATGTCACATGAATTAAATTTATCTACAAAGTAAGCATTCGATTTGGATTCGCTAAGGTTCGTTTGGAACCATCACCGGGGGTGGATTTTTAGTCTATTTTGTTTGGGGATTAAATGGTGCTATGCTTGCACAACAATTTTATGAACTGGATTAGATAGAATCCACTAGCTCTGTTCGACCAGTGCAGTCCTTGTCTACAAATTGTAAACTACAATGTGTTTATGGATTCTAGGAAAACTTAGTGGTCACATGGAATTGGTCCTTTCATTTTGTCTCCTAATTGGCATTCCATAAGACTCTTAGTTTAGGTATCCATAGAGTTGGTTATGTAGACTAAGAAACGGTGAGGTGACGGTGTCATTGCACAATTCAATCTCAGTTGGGCTATTTTATGAAAAAACATATCTTAGTCAAAGTTAATCTGACAAGCTCGAGAAGAGAACCAACAAATAATTATTGACAGGAACCCAAGATAAGACGAATACATTGACTCGGCCACTTCAAGGCTCAGTACCTTCAGTCAAGAAAATCTTCGACTCCCAGTCCCTAGGATCAAGCAATTGCGGAATGCAAGGGCGTTAGCTCTAGAAATTTGGAAGCATCGTGGCCGGAGCCAAGAACAATGGAAAGTTATTCTGACAGAGATCTTACTCTGGTCTGGACAGAGTCCCGTCTCTAGTTGAAAGAAGAAAAAATTTTTGTAAACTTTGTTTTTTAAATATCCGTCAAAATTCTGGGTAAGACGGTGACCTATTTTTTATACATGTATAAATTCAAAAACTCATCTACTAAAGCCGTTTTCAAGAAAGTCACGAACTAAGGTTAGGTTAGGTTAGGTAGTGATGGATAAGGACTTTTACATTCATTTGGAGACCTAAAAGGTCACTGTAAATCCCGTTTTTGCCAAGAAAGAAAAAGACTAAAAATAGGAGAAACCCAGCCTACCCTGTTACTAGCAGACTTGGGAATTAGGTTCTCTTAACAAAGTGGAGAAGATTCGATAACTTCTGCGGTGCATGCAAAAAAATTTGGATCCTAAGGTACGGTCTTGAAAAGCAGGGCAGTGGCATAGCAGATATTGGACTAACTTCACCTTTTGTTCATTTTCGCAAGCTTCTGCATGAAATGTTGGTCTCTCCTCCCTTTATGAAGCATGACTCTAATGGTAACTCAAGTGAAGCAGTTCAGTTCTGGCCAAAACAAACAAAAGGTGACATAGTCTTCCCTAGATAACCGGGATGGTTTGGACTCTTTCCCTATTATGCCGTCAATTATGCGATACAATTTGCGAATCGGTGGCAGTACAGATAAGTCTTCTTCACTGATGTCCATTGGTGGCTCCATTCTTGCCAAAGGATCCAGGTCTTCTAAGTGGTATTCACCGAGGACCGTTTTCCTAGTTCTGCAAGGGCTTGGGCATTCGCATGGGAGATGTGCTCAGAACCTCGGCAGCGGTTATCAGTGTCTACTCGCCTTCATCTTCGTTGGGGAAGGTTTTGGTAGGGAATAGTTGCTAAAATTTGCTTGGTCTTGGCATTGTCATGTTTTCCAAAAGTTTTCTGGAGACAGGACAAGATGAGAGTGGGTTGAACAGAGGTAACGACCAGAAGAGCAGTATATATACCAGAGCCCACTCCTTCATCAGTTTTGACCCCTTCGTGAAAATTTAGATATTATTGGGGTTGATGGCCCTGGCGTTTATCCAATCCTCTCTTGAACGGAAGATTGTTTTAACGTTTAGGCTGAAGTAGTGGGACAGTGATACATATATAAGGTGTCTCGGTACCCAAGTGTGCCTATCTTGCTATAGTTCGGTGGCCCGTTGCGCCCACTTTCCCAAGGTTGGGTTGCTTTGCAGCTGTATTCTTTAGGTGTAGGTCTAATGGGATCAGTGCTAGTATGGTTCCATGATATACAATCGGCGAGGTTCTGATGACGCTGGTATCATGGTCAGTTTTATGAGGTACGTGGTATTATCGGCTGCGGGCAACCGGACTAGGCACCAATAGCTTACCAAAGATTTTGCTGCACGTATAGAAGCTTATGGAAGCCTTCCTTATCCTTTCTAACGTATATTACTTCCAGAACGTATATACAGCCCAAGTATCTCGCCTTATCTGAGATTTGAAGGAGAGTGCCGTTGAGTTTCATCTGAGAGCTTTTTTGGTGCCTGAACCTTTCATGAACAGTTTCAGAGGAATGAGAGGAAGGGTGCACTGCAAGTAGGGCTGGACATAATCCTTCATCTTATTCCCCTCCCCCTCCTCATAAATCTAGTAGTATGCTTGCCTATACTAGACGTGTTGGTCCACTTGTCCACCTAAGATTTGTACTCGATAGCATCCAGCTTGAATTTTAGTTTCCGATTGGTATACCTAAAGTGCATTTGTCCGGCAAAATGGGTAAAGTTGTTCTTATTCTGGCGAGTTCATCGGATTAACAGTTCCTTGAAGTATCACTATGCCCTGGCACCCAACAAAGGTGAATATTGAAATGCTCAGTCATCTTCGCGAGAGTCGATCGGAAGTCTACAGCTTCTTCTTCTTCATAGGTCACGTTACAGTACGGGTTAAACTTGGACCTCCATTAACTAGCATTTCCAACTAGCCCGGTCCTTAGTCAACTGCTTCCAGTTGCGCACTCCAAGTCTCCTTCTACTTGGGCCCGCCACCTAAGGCGAGGTCTTTCTCTGACTTGTGAGTTTCGCACAATCCTTGCTTAAAACCCTTTTTGACATCAAAGTCGTTATCGACCTTCATGGAACAGCAAGCGTTCTCTACTGTCATCCTACACAAGCGAACGAGTTTCGCAGGGATGCCAAAACAAGACATGGCCCTGTATAGCGCGTCTCTATAAATGCTGTCATTTGGGGGGATGGGGGTATCGATTTCGACTTCTTGGGTTTTATCCAGGATCTGCCGAAGTGTGAAAATTTGATCTCTTTCCTAGAAAATTTGAGCGGACTTTCCTAGCCTGAAACGATACTGATAGGAGCCGATCAGGGCTTTCAAGCGTTAACACGATATGGCAGATAAGATCGTTTACGCGATGTTAAGGGCACTAATACCTCTGCAATTCAAGGGATCTCCTTTCTTGTGGATCGGGCAAAGGATGTTCAGATTCCATTCCCATTCCAGCCATACGCTCGTCTGACCAAGTTTTAGAGATGAGTTTGTGTATGCTCTCTATCAAGTCATCTCCAGCTGCTTTGTAACTCTGCTTGTAGACCACCAGGTATAGCAGCCTTGTTGGCCTTAAGTTTGGATATTGCTATCATGACTTTGTTTTGATTAGGTTGACGGTAAACAGTCTAGAACTACTGTAGAATTAATAGAAATCGATTCCAAGGATTTGAAGGATTTGGTAGGTGCTTGGCTGTTTGAAAATATGCGGATATCCCTAGCAGATCTCACGTTTTCCTTAAGCCACGATACGGCTTCTTTAATGGCCATAATTTAAGCCTGGAAGAAAAGCTTAAGATTAAGACTGACGGAGCAAACACCTCTACCAACTCCATCTTTGTTTTTTTTTTGAGCCATCAGTGTAGAAGTAAATCGATTCATCAAACACATTCCATTAGTTCACTAATTGTTGGCAAGAGCTTGCATCTTATCAATATTTCCAAGTCGCCTGCATAAGCTATAATTTGAACTCTCTTCTCCGTAAAGATTCTTTGAATTTTGTTGACGGTAAGAAGCAAAGGCAGAGCGGAGAGGACTTCCTGTGGCGTGTTGTAATTTTCCTTGCAGAACTTGGCCTAATGCCAGAGTTGATTTCGACTTCATTTATGATGGACCTGTTTAATGCCAAGTCCTCCAGGACTTTCATTTTTGAATCAGTTTGTACCCATTTGCCATTAGGTATAGCTTCACCTTCAGTGAATACTCCATTTTCTTAATAACACTATGGAGTGCGTCTTGCACCGAATCGTGTTGCGCTTTAGGTTTTTTAGAATTGATTATTCCGCTGATATGTAGGCCAATGAGTCACTCTAAGGCTTTTCGCAAAAACGACGAGAGACTAATTGCAAAAACATGCTTCAGGGATGAAAACCACCCTTACCTATCGCCATGTACTCTGTATACTACGTACAGCTTGAAAAGATGTCCATAATGTGGGGTACAACCGTGTGTAGAAACTGGTATAATTTCGTCAGGTCCTGCAGGTTTGAATAAATTTATAACCCATACGAGTTTGTCTCCACAAAGCCATTGACAAGATTGTACAGGCGTATCCAAAACTACAAAAACAATTCCAAATATGGCTTTCAAAATCAAGATTTCTATACTTTAACAAACTGACATCTACGTAGAGGAAGTCACATTTTTTTTGTGTCCTTGAAAAGGAAGCTTTTGGTCTGAATTCTATCCTGCATTATCCTTGCCCTAATTCATCCAAAAAAGTATCTTAGAATTTTTTCGAGTACTTTTAAACCATTTTTATTGAATTTTTATTTATTTCTTATACAACATATATAAATATATAAAAAGACGATTTTAAAAGTACATTACAATTAGCCTTAAAAATAATTTCTATTAAATATTTATATTTCAGTTAAAGAAAAAAATATTTTTATTTTAATTAAGAAGATGAATTACGCTTGTGCGTTTAAAGTTATTTAAAAAAAAAAAACAAAAAGTTTATTGAATGTGCGTTCTGTTATATGTATGTGCGTGCTTTTATTTTGTACGTATTTAAATGTATATGTATGTATGAATTTATTTTAAGCAGTACACATAATAATTACAAACTGATTTTACTTATACAAAAAGTTCGCCCTCTATTGGCAAATTTGTTATACACAAAAAAAAGTAAAAAAAAATTTAATTTTAAAATTTAATTACAATCGATAGGGGACACGACCAACAACCTAAAAAAGGACAATTGTCGGAGGATATTCAGTGATTTATATTTTCCCTTTCGAATCGGTGCTCTCTGCGGTCGTTCCACTGGATGTTGGCTTTTGTACGTAAACAATTTCAGCATATTCTGTTGAATTCTTCGATGGAATCGGTTGATTATCTGATGGTTTCAACACTAGCTCTGCGTAGACGAGTTGTTTGTCCTCCTGGAATTGGAAAATTATAAAACTTAAAGCGAGTGCGTTTGGATGGAATTTATAAAATTCAATAGTTCATGTCTAATCTATTCACTTTGTGGTTCAGCCTTCGTGAGCATATCCTTTGACTTTGACAAAAGCATACAGAATCCTTATGAAGTTGTTTTTTTTGAAAAAGTAAAGAGAAAGGAGATGGAGAAGAAAAAAACTCTATATACAGAGTTTGCATCATATTCCTTTCCTTTAATGAATTTTAAAATGAAGCAAGTGAAATTTTCCAAAGGATTCATCTTGTTGGTTGGGTGGCTTGTGTCCGTAGTCTACCTGTCAGATGGAATACTAAATGGTATTCTTGATTTTTTTTTTTTTCTTCTTTTTTTCCTTATACGCATTTATGCTTTGATATATTTATGTATCAGACATACATATGTATATTGTTCAAACGTTGTAAGCAAAGTTTGTTGTCCTGGCTTTGTGTAAATTGAATTACAAGCGAGAGATAGGGGGGAATTCTTTTTTGTGAATTTGTGTTCTGTTGTGTTTCTGTGATTTTGTAATCTTCTGCACAGTAGTGTGTACAAAGGTAAGGTTTTGTTTACCTCCGAAGGATCTATGAGAATCGGTATAGGTAGGGAGTATTGTTCGGATTACAGAAAATACAGACACAAGCATTTCTCTTGCTTTCTTTTACAAAACTAAACAAAATGTAGTTTGAATTACAAGGATGTTATAGTGCATGGAGGAATACGTAAAAGGATCGATAGTGAGTTGCATTACATGGTTTGGTTCTTATTCTTTCATTGTTTGATAGTGCATTAATGAGCGTAAATATGGATATGGATAATAGACCAGTCATTAGCAGAAAGAAGAAGTAAATAATCAACTTTATAAGGGAAAGGTACAAGATTATTTATTTAATCTAGACCGTAACCTCTTTCGAGCTGAAATTCATGCCATTCCGATCTGCGTTGAATAAATCTTAAGAAAGTATCAAGGTCTGAATCTAGTTTAATACTTTTCAAGATTCAGACAAAACGTACAAAACAATCATTTGCTAAGGGGGTCTTTAGATCGTCAAGACGCTATTTCGATACATTTCAATATTTTCCCAGACCGTGTGGTCTGGTCATCAAAGAATAGGAAGGACCAAGTCTGCGGTGATGTCTTGGACTGGTCAGAGTACTTTCTGGCACTTTCTGGTCATTTGTAATAATGACCTTTTGAAGTGTTTCTGAGAAATCGATGCTCATGATTATTCCTGTCAAACTATTTCATCCAAAGGGTAACCAAAGAGTTACGGCTCATTTGGGAGCCGATATTGGATAAATTTTGGTTTATACTGTAGGAGGCGTTTACCAACAACGAAAAAGGACCGCAATTGCATCTGTTGTCTGATGAACTGATTGCTATTGGATTTACTAGATCGGTTATTACACAACCGAAGGTGGTTGTGCAATCTTTGTGAAAGAAGAAAGTAAATTCTTCTAAATATCTAAAGGACACCCATTGAGGAAAAGACTTTAAAAAAAAATAGCAAACTATCATTTGCGCCTGATCTTTACACACTGTTTTGACCAATAGAGTCAATTATTTCATCCCATTCCAGATGATGATCTAAGTTTACTATCTTCTGGGCAATTCCTGGGTGCCGGAGCTCTATTAATGCAATTCCAATATTATAAGGCTTGCTGCCTCTTGCAACGAATTTTGTTAATTCAAGGGCATTACCACCTAATTGATGTCATTGCTATATTTTAAATCAGGAAACCACGTTAAATATGAATTAGCAATGTTAGCTTTTGTAAAAAACCTGACTTATGCCAATGCTAAGAATATTGGGATATTCAGATCAACAGACAGAAAAAAGACTCTGCTACTACAAAGTACAGATAACTTCTACAAACTAGAAAGAAAATATTGTGTCCTCTGCAGAGATGTATGTTCAAAGGCTTGATATTAGAAGTAATAAATTCTGAAAATGGATTTGAAGGATAAAGACATTATAATTCCGCTGTCCATATTGAAAAGGCTACTCGAGGTGATTATCTGTTCCAGAAACTTGGACTACCTTTTCAAAGGAGCAGACATTTGGAGGAGTAGATGTGAAACAAAATCACTGTTTCGTATGACCTACATCGGTTGATGTACATATATAAATGCCTTAGTCGTAGCATTTCAACTGAAGCAAAGGTAAGGAGCCTAAGCAATAGCGGCACATGTTTATAAAATGGTTGTGCGTCGGTGCACGAAAAAAATAGTAGTTACGAAGCAATAACGAGCCTCGGATAAGGATGACCCTTCTGTTGACGACGCCAGCAAACGAAACAAGGACAGTGACCTTCGGATTTGCACGTGGCGCCGCTAGAGTGTTACAATGTAGATATCACCGCCATCTAGGACATGCGATGGGATGGCTCGGGCAAAGAAGATGGAAAACTGTGACGTATATTATAGTGATTGCTATACATTGCTATAGGGAACACGCTTATTCGAATGCGGACTTGTCATACATACGCATCAAGGTTAAACTCGCGAACATATGCCTAATATGCGTCCATGCCCCCACAGAGAACAAGGACTATGCCACCAAAGAATGTTTCTACAAGCTCCTTGAGTAAACCTATGAGCATTGTCCTAAATATGACATCAAAATCGTGCTAGGCGATTTTAACGCCAAGATAGGAAAGGAAGACATCTTTGGTTGGACAGTTGGCAAGCATAGCCTAGACGTGGTATCGTCTGGCAACGGACTTAGGCTTATTACCTTTGCGGCGGTTTCCTCATCTCAATATTCACAAGCGGACATGACGGTCTCCTGATCATGAAGCGGTCAATTGATCATATTGCAATCGACGCAAAGCATGCCTCCAGTATTCTACAGCAGCTAACATCAACTCGGATCACTACATTCTTGCACCTGAGGTAAGATTGCGGATATCCTAAGTGCCTGAATAGACAAAAACTAATATTCAATGTCGAATCCGCCGAACGCGTATCCGGATATCTCTCAACGACTCCAATGCTGCCAGCCGAAGTGCCGAAGACCAATAACGACTGTGCCATCATGCCATCAGATGTGCCGCAACTGATGTCCTGGGTTTCACCCGACCAACGCGAAGAAACCCCTGGTTTGATGAAGAATGCCGGCAAGCACATGCAGCTAAACAAGAGGTATACAAAGTGGCACTGCAAAGTAGAACGTGAGCGGAGCGCGAACTCTAGGAGCAGAAGAGACGGAAAGAACATCGGATTCTCCGAAAGAAAAAAAAGTATGAGAATCGCATGATCGAAGATATTGAGAGATTATACTCCAGGAATAATGTATGGAACCAACACCTACTACCAACAGCTCCTAAGAACGTGTCATGCAAACAAGACCCGTACAGAAACCTGTAGAGATGAAGAAGGATACCTCGTAGTATGAATATGGAAAAACTTTGTCTGCAGTGTCTATAACCGCGACGAAGACCAACATCCCGCTGTCAGGCAGAACGAACGTTGAAACCGTCCACCTGACCAAAACGAAGTGAGGATAGCAATGTCCAAGCTTAAATCCAACACGGCTGCTGGACCTGATGGCTTACCAGCCGAGCTGTTCAAAGCAGCTTGAAATGACCTGGATGATGACCCATTTCTAAGATTAGGTCAGATGAGTGTATGTCTATGAGTGTATGCCTGAAGAATGGAATCTCAAAAAAAAATACAAATTTTTAGCGCAACAGGTCCATGGGACCCAGGGCCTAGCTTCTCACAACCATTCGTGTTGTGCGTGTTATATTCTTCACATGAATGGAAGGGGCCTACTGTTTAATGCCGGATCCGAACGGCAATTTTGAGAAGCTTTTTCATGACAGTTTTACTCTCGGATGTTTGTCAGACGCTCGCGAGAGGTGGGGCCGTGAAAGAAATTTTAGGTGTTGTCTGGGGATTGAACCTGGAACCCCTTGCTCCGTAGTCCAACGCACTAACCACTTGAGCCACGGCGCCCACAGAATGGAATCTCAGCATCGTTTAATCTTATCTGCCATCCTGTTTGAACGTTTGAAACCCTCCGTCAACAACCTGATTGGCCCCTATCAGTGTGGTTCCAGACAAATCGACAAAAAGAAGAATTCCATATCGATACCCACCATTTTTTCATCGATTTTAAGCATATGACAGTATTTATAGAGACGAGCTATGTATATACTGCCATGTCTTGTTTTAGCATCCCTGCCAAACTCGTTAGATTGTGCAGGATGACGTTGGAGAATTCTCGTTGCTCCATCAAGATCGGTAACGATCTCATCTCATCTCTCATCAAAGGTCTGATGACAAAAAAAGGATTTAGACAAGGTGGCGTGCTGTCATGTGACTTCTTTAAATTGTGTGAAACTCACAAGCCATCACCGGATGCGCAATCTTTCAAAAGTCAGTGCAACTATGTACCAGCAGTAGGGGAAGACTTCGCCTTAGGTGACCCGCACAAGTAGAAGCAGACATTAACCGACGTGAAGAACGCAACAGGCGTTACCTAAGAACCAGGCTAACTGAAGAGGCTTATTGGTTCAGGCCCAGGTTCACCCCGAACTGCAGCGCCACCGTCACTTACATATATATTTACTAATTGCCAACTCATTCCTTCACACTGATTCCTGCTCGTTTCTGATATTCATCACAAATAACAATAAATTCAGAAATTGTATGAATCCATGTATTGGAATTATTTCACATCATTATTAATAATTAATAGCCTGCAACACATGGAAATTTTAATGCTCCTTTCTCGAGAAATTTTCAAGTACCCTCACGTCTGCATGTATCTAGCCATTTACATAATAATAATATTAAAAAGCGTAAATATTGATTTCAGATTTTTCCCAACACATTTGAATGTATGTACATATAGGTAATATCCTGCGAAATGAAATGAAATAATTCTTACCTTCGGTTCATTGTCGTTTCCAGGAGTTGTACCCTCCGGTGCTTGTACACCATCATCTCCAGTCGACGCCGTCATCGCTCTGTTGGATTCGCCCAGGTTCTGTTCATCGTCAGTATTATTGGTTGTGTTACCGGTCTGATCTGTTGCCAAAGTGGAATCCTTTTTGGATTTTTCATTTTTTCTCATGAATAACGATGTGAACGATGGCAATCTCTGTGATTTGGCAGCATGCGACTTTGTCTCAGTCTTAATGTCGGCACTCTCTGTGTCGCTACTAGATTTAAAATATTTTTTTTGTTTGTTTACCTGGTTTTCTCTGTTTTCTTAGTTCTACAGTACAGTAAACACATACGTAAAATAAACCCAGCAACAAAAAAATTAAAAAAAAAAAATAAACATTTCTCAAGCTAAAAACAATATTTGAACGCACACACATATAGCAGATACCCCACAAAAAATGCAGATACAGATTTCAAAAAGGGCAATTTAAATTAATTAACAAAATACTATCCAACACCAATTTATTTTACATATATAAAAAAATATAACCAAACTGTACAACGTAAAGGATCATCATCAAACCGTTACTTGGGTTTTTTTTTTGTTTTTTTTTTTTCAGGACTATTATGCTGACGACGCTGAAACCAGGAACACTTACAAGTATTCATCCAACAAAGTATACACGTACATATATATTTGTTGCTATTGTTAAAGGAAAACAAAAAAATAATAATATAGGTATACAAAAAGAAACTGAAAAAAAAAGGATCACAAGAAGGACGAGTTGTGGGTGTGGGAATATGCGAAGGAGATTCGCGCGGCAATTTAATTAATTTTTGTTCTCCCGTCTGCCACTATGTCTGCTGCCTGTTGTTTGTCCATTTCTTTCCTTTTGCTAATATATCATCCTCACCACTCTGCCTTACGGTCCGAGGATACTTTTATTCGGATATTGTAATATTATGTTATTTACAATCTCTTCTTGCTCACTGTGCTGGTGTGTGTGTGTGTGTGGAATTGGGAAACAAAGATACTTGCAAAGGTAATTAAGATGAGACTATAATAATGAGAACACGGTATCCGGAGTCTGGACGACGACGATTATATTTGTAGATATTCGTGTGTGTTTAAGTGTCAGGATGTAGAATATGTAATAGTGCTGGGAACACAGAATAGACAATTAAGCAATCTGTCGCATTGAAGTGATTTTAAGAGGTTAGCCGGAGAAGCGGAAGAAACTACGTTGTTAGATGCAATCAAAAAAATGTGGTTATCTTGGGATAGTACATCCTTGTTTGTTTAATTTTGGAGACATGTTCATGAAGAAATATAAATCACATTTGTCAACACATTATATTGAAGACCCTTTACTTTGCAACACGACCCAATCCTAATTAATCGTTTCCAATACGATCTGTTGACTTTGTAGTAGCTCATTCTATCGGAAAGCAACGTACTCATGGTGTATCCATCCAAAGCATATTAATTAATCCGATTGCTAAGGATATCATTGACGGAATCTGTTGTCGAATCGGTTATCGGTTGACTTTAACATGTAAGTGCAGATATGACTGATATTCACCGCAAGGACATACCCCAGTGAGCTAAATTTAATCATTTCACCGACCACAACAACCACAAGTCAATCGATTGCCCTGAGTAGACACTTGTTCTTGTTGCGGTGCTGATAGAGTTATCGCACCCCTAGGTCCTGTAAACCAATTCCATGTGCAACATGTAATTTGTGGTTAATCTTTAAAGTGCCAGTAAGTCCTTAAAGTCGAAACGATATCTACCCTGTCCACTAATCCTCCTATGCAAGTGTTTACGAAATTATTAGAAAATCTATGCTAAGTCCTTCTGAGTGCTTTCATAGCAAAAACAAACCAAAAAATATTAAATTTTCAAAAACAATATTGAAAACATTATTTAAATATTAATAATTGCGAAAACTTTCTCCACACAACACAAC
This sequence comes from Xylota sylvarum, assembly GCA_905220385.1. NCBI lineage: Eukaryota > Metazoa > Arthropoda > Insecta > Diptera > Syrphidae > Xylota > Xylota sylvarum. The sequence goes on along the minus strand of LR999960.1, from coordinate 52,039,505 downwards.
AAAGGATTCAACACAAGCGTTGATGAATGGCTGAGTTAAAATTAAGTCCCAAAAGGAAAACTTCTGCACTGGCGAACTGGCGAACTGGTCCTCTGTGCACTCCATGTCTGTGTCTATCTGTTCCTGAGAATCCTTTTGAGCGATTACTGTACGAATATACGAATTGAATGTCAAAATCAGAATAAATTTAATTATTCTTCTCTTCTTCCAACAGAAAGAATGGCGAATATTTATGAAAACAAAGTAAATGAACATTCCCTTTAGAAGGAACTTTTGCAGCAACTTACTTTGTCCTTTTCACCGTGTAACAATGCGTGGGGATCTCCGCTCTCCCAACGAGGAGGACGAAATCAGCTTTGTTGATGTTTAAAACGGGGGAATAAGCGAAAATTAAATTTCAATTATTTGAAATATTTTTCCATTTTCAAGTGCGCGCACTTGGTCATTTGTCATTGAAAAAAAAAACTGCCAGCTCACGAGAAGTGATTAAAGAAATTTTACTTTACTTTGAGTTGGGTTACTTAGGCGTATGCGTATTATTTTATTTATTTAAAATTTCATGTTGGGGAGGGTTTTTGTTCTGTATTAGGGTTCCTTTCTATATAATGCTATAATTAGAAAGCTGAAAAAATCGCATAATAATCGTAATCCTCTTTAGTCAACTGGTTATGTCCTGTTTCTGTTCTTTCATCTAAGCACTTGTCGCATTGACTTAACGTTCGCCTTAATAAGCGTTCCTTCTTTTCTGTTACTAAGTAGAGATAAACTCTAAAGGTACAGAAAAAATAAACAAAAGAAAAGTAGCTTCAAAAATGTTTTGAAATTCAATTGAATGCACTTCGCTTAAGGAGGTCTCTGATGATTTTTTTATTTAAAGTGGAATACCACAAGGCTGCACATTTTCGCCGCTGCTATTTGTGGTCATAATCAGTAACGTTATATTGTGAGTAGTAGCCACATACAGTAAATAAATTTAAATAACAACGCATCTTAAACTCATGTACTGATCTGACGACAATTGAAGTAGTTTGAATGTTATCCATCAAAAGGTGTGTAGACTGAATGCCGAAAGTGGAGGTGTGACCATTTCAGCAAAATATTCTAGACACCAAGTCGAAAAAGTTCACAACCTTGTTTGCTTAGGAAGTATTGTGACCTATGAACAGTAGCACCAAACTTGTTGTGAACAGCAGAAGTAAGAAAACCATATTTGGAAGAATCCTGCTATTCCTTTCTAATTCTGATTTCAATCTTCTTGGTAGGTTTAGTACTTAAAGGATAAACGCTAATATCATCGGAAAGCTGCAAGCCTACATTACCAAATGTCTTTATAGTAGGATTAATGATTTTTTTTGTCCGAATCACACCTTGAACGTAGAGTTGTATACGGGGATGCTATTGGTTAAATCTTTTTTTTAAAAAAAAAGGTTCTTTACAAAACATATAATAAAATAAATTCTTCTCATCCAATGCCAAATATGGCATAGAAGCATAGACCGTCAAGACAATTCTTTACAAAAAATTGTTACGTTAGACGTTAGAACTGGAATGGTCAACTCGACTTTTTAAAAACAGCTCTATTTGACATTGTTTAATTTTATTCAGACTTTTTGAGACTTTTTCGTATAAAGCTGCATATCTTAATATGTACTTGTACCATTTTGACCATGTTCCAGATATTATGTAAGGATATGCAGAACAAGGATTCGCTTCCCTCTCTCTAATTCCTTTATTCCTTAGAGAATCTGAATTAGAAGAGGTGTAAATTGAAGTATTCTTACCAAGGCTAAGCCATTCAAATCAAAAGAAAGAACTGAGGTCAGTAATTTAGAGTAGGTGAAGAAAAGATTTCCGAGCAACATTGTAGAAATCATGTGTGATTGAACCCCTGTTCAGATGGGGCGGAATCCTCGCGGTTTGAACTGTAGAAAAATATACACAACTTAGTGCAAAGATCTCCACCACTCAAAAGTAGCCTCGGCTAATTTGTTGCTCCGTTGCGCCCTCATCGAGGAACCGTGGGTCCTAAAAGACAACCGTATAGCAGGATCAAGGGCAGGACAGGGCCTGTATTCTTGCCAAGAACAATTTTAACCTGTTTCTACTATCTAATTTCAGCGGTCCTAACTTCGTCTGGATCACTTCTGCGTAAGCCTCCGTAAACTTCGACGTGAAGGTATGAAGCTTTTTAAGCAAGCAAAGTGTTCTAGGGACCCACTGGACTGAGATTCCCATAACAGGAGTTTTAGGAAATTTAAATTAGAGGTTGGTCTCTTTGTGTCTTTTTTGTGAAAATGTAGCAAAGACTAGTGATTCATCTCGGATTAGTAAGATATTATCCAAATCTTCATTTGCTCTTAGTTACATTAAGAAAACCGATAAGACATTCGATGCATCCCCTAAAGTCCTCCTTTCTATTAAGGACTTTAAAGGCTGATCGAAGTTCACATTAGAACAAAATTAATACAGTGTGAATGAGATACTCCTAATCTTGGGTAAAGAGGGGTTTACTGTCATAGCCTACGCCAACGATATTGCGATAGCGATATGATCGAGTCTGCTCTAAATAAACTCAGAAAGTGGACGGATAGTGTCAGCTTCGGAGTTAATCCGTCCAAGACTTAACTAGTATTGTTCACAAGAAGGTATAAAATACCATATATAACTCCTCCAAAAATCAAGGGTATTGAATTGCAATTTGCAGATCACACCAGATACTTGAAGGTTATCCTCGATAAAAATAACTAAGTTACAAACTGAATATTCAAGACCGTGGTAGGAAGGCCTCGATTGCCCTCTATTCATGTAGGAAGGTCCTAGACCCAAACTGGGATTGTTCACTTGATCGTCACATGTACCGTCAGTCCCATCATTATGTATGGAGTAATAGTCTGGCGGACGGCATTAAACAAGAAAACAAATATTGCAATACTTGAGAAGGTTCAAAGATTATACTGGGTCTGTAAAACTGACACCCTTAGAACCACTCCTACAGCTACACTATAAACTATGCTTCATCTGCTTACTGTTGATACATTTGGTAAACTTATGGCGGCTGGAGCAACAGTGCAGGTTAGAGAATCCTTGCGACTGTCTTGTGAAAATATGAGCCACGTAAGCACCCTAAATGGCCATAATACTATTCCTAGTAATTCCGCATACATTGTCCCCTATTTGGACTTTAACGTCAAGTATAAAACCAGGATTCCTGGCAGAGGTGTTTAGTAATCGGAAGAAAGTTTAAACGAAACTGCGCCATAGATCGACATAGACGGATTCAAGACAGCATGTGGACCAAGTGCGGGAGTTTATTCCAGTGCACTGGATATTTGTATCACCACTCGACTGCCGAACCACTGTAGTGTATCTGCAGCAGAAGTCACAGCAGTCCGTGAAGCTGCGACCTGACTTTCGATTAACTCAATAGAGTGGAACGGTATTTTTTTCTTTATAGATAGTCAAGCTGTGATAAAAGCCTTGGAATCGCCAATAATTCGATCCAATTTGGCAAAGCAATGTCGCAGATCTCTTAACGAGATCGCTGTCAGGTGCGACGTATCCCTGTGCTGGGTTCCAGGCCACAGTGATTCCAGGCAATTGCTTAGTGGACGAGCTAGGTAAGGAGGGCGCAGACCAGGACCCTCAGCATCTATAAAATCAATTAGATACCGCAGCAACCAGTAGGTGAAACAATATCAATATGTCTGTCTTCTAAATAAATCGCACCAGAACTGGATTGTTTGGAAACTAGTAGATTTATTTCCGTGATTTATTTCCTGAGAAAGATAGTTGGTGCCCTCACAGGGTAGACATGCCAGAACGCTTGGTGTAGACACGAGGAAGAGAAGGAAACCATGACACTTCTTCCGTGTACTTTTCCTGCTCTGTTAGTCTTGAGAAGGAAAACCCTAGACGAGTACTCTTCGAGGATCTTAATGATCTGGCTGGTCTACCCTTAAGCAAAATAAAAAGCTTTGTCACCGGGTCAAACTGGTTTAATATCTAAACAGCGAACTATCCTTCTGCAGCATGGGTTTAAACCGAAGCTGGTTGTCCTGCCTCCTATCCCGTTTGGGAAGTCTCCATGTAGGTCTCCGGTACTGGTAATATCGCAATTGATCTTCTTTTTGGTCTAAGTGAGTGTTGTGTAAAGGGAGACAACTACCTAACCCAATACTCTTTGAATTAGGCTTGCTGTCAAAGCCGCCACTTAGAGATAAAAAAAAATGCCCAACAGATATGGAAATATAGAAAGGTTTACGCCGACCTATGGTGTGTGCTATAATGTCTGCCTTACATACAAGGACTGCCATAAAAACGAAACTAAACACGTTTCTTGATTGTATCTCCATCTCCATATGTATACTTTGCTACTAGTCATAAGGTTTGCCAAATGGCCATGAAAAATTCTAAGCGAAAAATATATGAAAATAGATGATTTTGGTGAAAACAAGTTTCCTACGATCCTTCCAGCACTGCATAGGTACTATTGAAGCCGATATGTATGGATATATGAATCCGTAAAGTAAAACAAGAAAAACAGCAACAGTGGTGGATCATATCTGAGGTAAACTCAAGTAAAATCCTACCTCGATCATGAACTTAAGAGCAACAATATCTCTGAATCCGATTGCATACCTCCCGAAATACTGAAGGACAATCCAGAAGAGTTGCAAATCTTTGTACTTGAAAACATATGATTAGAACAAAAAAAAAAGAACGACAGTACCGTAACGAGAATGGGGGGTTGTAACTTTGGAGGTGGTTTTAAAGACAAAGATTCTCCGTTTCCTTATGCCTTATGGTGAAAACAAGGACGTTAAAGAAAATAGTCATTCATGTAGCTGAGATAGAATCCTTCACAATTTTTTCGCAAACATAGTATATGTTCTACGTATCCAGACGTTTACTCAGTGCGTATCTGTATTCTTTTCAAAACTTATTTCGGTACTAGAAAGATACATATGTTCTCGAATATAATAGCGACTTTCCTTTCTTCTGGTATTCACTCTAAGATATAAAAGTAATAGACTTCGAGGTATCTTTTGCCCTTTTTTCTAACCCCATATTCGGCAGACCAAGAATTAATCAAAAGAGACATACATCAGTAAATTAAAACAAAAACCAGACAAAATCAGTAAATCACTTATTTAAAAAAAAAACTATTAACTCCGCCTGAAAAGAAATACAATAAACCTTTCCATGTAAAATACAAATCCACCATTTTCATGCAAATCCTTTCCTGGTCCTTATGCTCTGTTAGTGCAAAATTTGTGGTGTTGGTCGATAGAGGAAATGATATCTAATGAAACTTTATAAAAAAAAAACTCATCTTTGTCACCTTCACCTTAAAGCGAGACCTCATTACAAATCATAGCCCAAACAGACAGCAACAGAGAGATACAAGGACATGTATAAATTATTCATAAATTACATACATACGTCTAATAAACATGAAAAGCAGACAAAGAAAGATAGTTGAAACTGAAATCGAAGAAGGAAGGTGGAACACATTGTGTCTGAGTTAATATTTTCTTCTTTCTAGCTTACATACACACATATACTATAAATATTATTCCCTCCTTTTTTTTTTTGTTGAACAGCACAAGGACACTTTCACAAAAGAAAAAGAAATGCTCAACACAACTTTTGATTTTTGTTCATCTTCGTTCGGTTTAATTAATTCTCGTTAACATCTCGTGTCTTGTAAAATTCGTTTAATAGTTTCGTTGGTCTTAATTTAAATATAATACATTAAAAAAAAAAAAATTAATAAAATAAATCTCGTTAAATACACAAAAACTTAGAGAGTATGATCATGTGTGTGTGTGTGTGTGTGTGTGTGTGTTTGGTTGTGTGTTGTGTGATGTGTACATGCGTGTGCTAGAATTCAGTTTCAACTGGTTTCTGTATACGATTTGCTAACAATTTTGCTTGCTTTTCTAGAAGCTCCCGCTGATCCTTTGGTATCCAACGCGAACATCTCGACTCTGGAATACCCAATTGATTGCCCCGTACTAATAGGTCACCACCACCAGCTGTTGGCTGCTGTTGGTCTAAGTCATCTGATGCCGTCGTCTTGGTCGATTGACGTGATGTTGCGCTATTGCGGGCACCCTTCAAGGGTACTGTCGTTGGATTATAAACGCCGCTTTCCCGATCTGTGGCATATTCAAAGGAATCATCATCGTTACCATTAACCGCCCCCGTTGAAGCCATTAAGGAGCTGTTCCTTTGACGGCTGTTCATGTTGTTTTGATTACTATTGTTGTTGCCGTTGCCGTTGTTCTTGTTGTTATTACTGATGATAGTTACACCATTTGGTGTGCCGGAGTTGATGTTAGATTCTAGGAGGGCAACATTTGGTCCTGGCTGTTGGGTCTCATCGTGTCTAAACGATTTATTATTGGCAAGAATGAGTATATAAAAGGAAAATGTTGCAAGGATGGATATAGAGAATTTGAAAGAGAGCGAGAGTAGTCGATTTAATTTTGGTTTGGTGGAGTGTGGCTGATGCTTGAAAATTTACATATTAATGCCATTTTTTTTTACAAAATAGAGAGAAAAAAAAAGTGAGTTTTAACGATAATGGTAATTCATTCTTCGGATGTGAGTGGATGTATGAATTGTGAATTTTTGTTTTTTGATGTCCTCTGACAAAGCGTAATGAGGAATTGAATCTTTTCTTTGTTGGTGCAAGGAGATGCGATTTGTTTTTATGACGTAATTTTCCTCAACTGAACGAACTTTCGGTTAAATTTGTTATCAAAAACCAAAAAAATATAAAAAAAAAATTAAAAATCTACATATTTATAAAATGTACAAAATGAGGTTGGTTTATGTTACATGCGTTTAGTTATGTATACGTATTTACAAAGAAAATCCAATGTTAGGCTTAATGTGAACTTTAGAAAAATAATAACAAAGCGGTTGATGTATTGGATGCACTTACGTTTCACTGGTTGGAGACTTGGATGATTTTGCTGAAAATAGAATAAAGAGAGATATATGAATAATATGATGAGGATAAACAAAGTGCGGTAAAAATACATATATTCCTATAAACAAATACAAAAATAAGAGCGTAACTAGATTTATTAAAAATGTTGCATTTATTCCGTCTTTGCTAGTTCTATCCAAGTCACTTACATAACAGGGAGATATCTACACAAAAACCATGTAAAGCTTAGTCTTTACTATGTAGTACTGCCTGTGTTCTTAAAAACATGTCCAAAGATTTTAATATGCATGTATCATGACAGTGAACACTAGCATATTCGAATTATTTTATGTAGATCTCCGAAACAAAAACTTTTTTCCAAGTGTAAACAAGGAGGTCCTAAGAAGTATTATACTTTGCGAAGTACTATATCATATAGGATGGTGAGTTTTGGTATTTAAACCCAGCAAAACAAATAAAATATTTTGTGTTAAAAAGGTTGGGGGAGGCGACTACCAGTATCATAGAAAAATGTATACCTTTTGTGATTCGGTGTCAAGTATGTACGTATTTACTTCAAATGATTTTCTGGCGAAAATAAAGAGTTTTCCAATAAGGACTTGACAACTTTTTTTTTAAATAAAACGCAAACCATTTGAGATATTTCAAAAACTTTATTATCGGCTGGAAGTACAATCAAAATATTTATGAATGGAACTCGACTTCGTTCATATGGCCACCGCGAGCACGTTTGCAGCGGTCGATTCGGACCCAATATTCAACGACTCGGCCACACATTTCGGCCGAAACGAAACATTTCGGCATGCAAACCGCACTAAACAGTTATTTTTTGTGGATGAAGTGGTGATTCATGAAGCACATGTGGATTTACACCCGACCAATAACTCTTTTTTTGCTTATTGACGAACCCATTGAGCCAAAAATGAGCTTCGTCACTGAAGATGATTTTGCGATGAAATTCATCATCTTGGCGCGTCTTCTCCAGAACCCAATCGGAGAACGTACGTCGCTTCAATTGGTCCATCGGCTTCAATTCTTGAGTCAGCTTGATCTTGTATGGGTGTAAACCAAGATCCTTACGCTTGAGAACGCCGTGGAATTGACTGATTTGGATCGTTTGCTACGGACGCCTGAACGGCAGCGATATTTTCGACACTTCGACCAACCCGTTGTCTCATTGACACACACAACGAATATGTAGACTCAAATTTTTGGACTAAACTTGTTATTGCCTTTCTACTAGGGCGAGAATTACGACCGAAAATTGGAGTTAACGCTCTTAAAGTTGCAGTCATCGACTCCGAATTTCGGTAGAAAATTTTTATAATTTGCAGACGTTGCTCGTTCGTGCACTTTACCATGATGAAAATGTTGAATAAATTGACAATGACAGTTTGATGATTAGTGAAAGTGCGTTCTCAAATTAAATTCAAAGTTGTCAAGTCCCTATTGGGAAACCCTTTATATCTCGAATAAAAACCTTTATCAGAGGTTCATCAATTCATTCATTCGTTCATTCATTAATTTATGCATTCATTCATTAATTCATTCATCCATTCATTCTAGGAACTTCAACCTTATAACGACTAGGAGTGTTGGAGAAATTTTAAAACATCGACGGCAATGGGAAAAGATGGGGAAACGTGTAAAAAAAGATACGTAGCAGCTTTTTTGAAACACGGTTTGGCAATGGGTGAGAAATGGGGGGAGATGATTTTCAACTAAACATGTTACTGCTCTTAACCCGATGGTAAGCTTCAGCATCAGCATTTTTGACCACTCTGTACATAATTTTCTAATAAGATGTAGATCATCATTTGTCCTAATTGAGTGGCATTAGTAATGCTTCAGATTGATTTAAAGGGGCCTGACATCGAAGATCTAAAATGAATTTTATGCTAGCGTTATTCCAACTATAATTTAGCCTAACCATTATATGTAATTATTAATTTTATGTAACTTCACGGTTAATAAAGGCCATAATGGTTTGTACGTAGTTGTATCGGGGTAAATGGGTAGACGTCATACTTATTACCACATAATGATGCATCGATTTGCTTGAAGAATATAACACGTACAACACTAATGGGTGTGAGAAGCATGGCGCTGGGTTTTGTATGGACATGCCGTGCTAAATATTTGTATTTTTATTTTTTAGTAGATAAAGTGGTAGAATCGATTGAACTGAAGTACACCTGGCCTAGATATTTGCATTCTACTGATTCGCTTGGTTATCAGAATGATGCTTGAATTTTAAGTAATTGAGTTTAGCACTTTATTGTACCAGGGTAGAGTTTTTCCAAGGCAAACAAGGTAAAGATCGGACTAGACACGCGAAGACTTGTGGGGACTTGATGGTTTTTCTTATATTCCATAACGAGTAGGAATATTTTAATATTTTAGCTAGGACACTGCTTGTATGTTTTATCATAATACAAGTACTTGGAGGTGAAAACATGACTGACAGCTATAATATAAGCTCTACAAGCCTATCTACAAAAAAAGGTATTGTATTAACAAGGTGTACCCTTGTTACAAGTCGAATATACTATTTTAAACGGGTTTTCAATAGGAACGTAACAATTTTATATTTTAATACAAATGCGCCCTTAAATCTTTTTATGATCTGTCAATGTCAAATCGTCAGTTTGTCTGTCATTTTTATCATAGTGAAGTTCAATATGTTGGAAATTGTTAAAAATTTCAAGTTTCTACGTCTAGGGGTTTTTGAGACACTGGGATTTCAAGGACTTTTGTTTCCTTAGCGTTTTGGATTGTATAGTATTTAAGATTACTACCGAAATTCTGTGTTGGTGGACCAAACTTTGTGGATAAACTCGAGTCAACATATTCACTATTGACTATTCCTGTACCAGTAAGACAATGCGCGGTTGAAGTCCCGAAAATATCGCATCCGTAAGTCCTTCAGTTCAAAATGAGCCAACTCAGTCGATTCCACACCGTTCACAGGAACTAAGAATCTCTCAATCCACATTGTGGCAAATTTTGCATTAAGATCTTGGCTTACACCCTTACAAGATCAAACTATCTCAAGAACTGAAGCCTCTTGATCATTTGAAGCGCCGAAACTTTTCCGATTGGGATCTGCAAAAGTTTGAAGAAAACCCTGAATTTCATCCAAAAATCATCTTCAGTGATTTTTTGCTCATTTTTTGCTTAATAGCTTTCACCAAAAGCAAAATATACATCATTGGGCAGCAACAAACCCACATGTGCCTCAAGAGACTCCATTAATTCATGTCGGAGGTGTGATGGAACCACAGCTTTTCGTCGATGAAAATGGTCATCATGTTGCGATCAATGGAGTTCGTTATCGTGCCATGTGGAAAGACTATTTTTGGTCAGAATAGGATGGACCTGATATCAGTGATATGTGGTTCCAACAAGATGGATGGTGCCACATGCCACACAGCTGGACAAAAAATTGATCTATTGAAGGGGAAGTTCAAAAATCGTATAATCTCGAGAAATGGTCCGGTCGAATGGCAGCCTCGCTCATGCGATCTAACGCCGTTGGATTTATTTTTATGGGGTTACATTAAGTCGTTGATTTATGCCAAAAAACATATCGATATGTGAGGAAAAGTGGTAGAAAAATGACTCCAAAAAATCGATCGCTCCAGACGTGCTCGTGGTGGACATATGAACAAGATCGAACTCCATACTTAAATTCAACATGTGTACTACACCTGAAATAAATTTCAGACCGATATCTCAATTATTCTCTATTTTATTTAAATACAAAATTGTTATGTCCTTATTGGAAATCCCCATTAATACATATACTGTTTAGCACATTGTAAGATCGTCTGAAATCGTTTGAGTGGCTTCAGGGATCGACAATAGACTAAATCTTCACATAGAAGCCAACTTCGATGAAACTCGCCTTATTTATGTACAATACGGCACGTAGGTAGACTTTTAAGGTGAATTCATTATTTTGAAATTCGCAAGATTAGAATTAATCTCAGGTTCTAGAGCAAACTGATCCAAATTTTGCTGGGTTTTGGAAATTATTCCAAAGATCAAGGCTGTTAAAAATTTCATTCTTATGTCAGTGTACAAAAATGTAAACTGCTCAAACAATATCCATAAATAGTGCATATTCATCAAAAAGGTTTGGTAAAGTTATTCAAAGGATGCATGAACTTGCTTAAGAACAAAGATATGGACTTTGTCAGTTATTCAATCTTTTGTGCAATGAAAACAGAACGTTACAGGTTGCTTATTGATTTTTTGCAATCGTCATCGTACCCTTTGTTAATTTTTTTTTCCAACTTTTACAAAAATTTTGTATAAATAAAACTATTGAACTTAAAGCGTGCATATGTAGGCTGCTTTCCTAAATTCAACCAAAATGCCTATTGTGACTGCATATCGCATCCGTTCTGCAAACACACGATACTTTTAGTATGCGATGCGCATTCTGTTGCGTTGTGAATTATGACGGGTAGCAATAACAAATACTATTTGCTTCGTGTTAGTTACGATGCGCTGTTTGCTTTTGTTTGCGCAGTGTATTCATTCACAATGCATTAAGGAAGGTAAGGAATGGTTGCTGATGATAGGAAAGCAGCCGTACTATATACTGCCTCATCTACGCTACAGGGATGCGTTTCTCTTATAAACGAAAGAGAGAATATCATATTAAATCTGATGAATCTCATAAGTATGATACATATGTACATTTGTTGTTTTTGATATTTTTTGCCAAAATATGTTCATCGGTTATAATGACAGCAAAGGTCCATTTAGTCCGTGAAGATACATATGTACAAATGTTGTAATACGAATGGTTGTTGTCTGCTGTGGTTAACTACAAGATCGTGACAAAAATTTATCGAATTATAGTGTGACACAGAACTCTAATTTGTTCATTTTGCAATCTTTGTTCCTGTCAGTAAATCCCAGAAATACATTTACGTAATCATGTTCGCTGCATGTCTTGTGTTTTGTATCCTCAAAATCATTAAACAATGCTCAATTATTTTTTTTTATAAAACATATTTATTTCACATTACCTTAAATATCTTTACAGTAATATATACCTAACTATGTAATTTAAAAATAATATTTTGTTTTTACTTTGTTTTTTTTTTTTTTTTGTAAAATTTAATTTTAATTTTTATTTTCTTGTTGTAAATTTAAAAATAAAGGCAGATTCTGTTTTGAAATATAACTTAAAGCAATATTTTCACCAAATGCTGTCTAGTTTTATATACTTTTTTTTTATACAAACTCTAAATACTAAAATTAGTTTTATTTTATTTTTGTAAACTTCAGATATATAGGAAATATATATAAATATATTGTTTAATAGAGTTACATTGTTTCGTAAATTATTCGAGATAAAAATATTTGTGTTTTTTATGTTTTGTTTGAAAAGTTTTTATTTTAATAAAATTATTTAAATAAATTACTCACTATAAAATATCTTCTATATTATATTCGATTCGTTATATAATAATTGAGATTGGAATATTATGTTATGTTCAAATTTGCAAATGCATTTTTGTAGTTTTTTAAGAATAATAATAAAAAAAAAGTATTTATTTATATAAAAAAAAAAAAGTTTAATAAAACAAATATTACAAAAGGACGGTAAACTGTTGCAGGAATGCTGCCTTTTTTTTTTTTGGAAACTAATTCTAAATACTTTTTGTTAAAGAAACTATATTTAATGTTTCTTGGATGATTTCTGATGGTAAAGTTGTAAAGAAATACAAAACTGGTAAAAATGTTTGCCTAGAAGGGGCAGTGATGGGGGGGACTTGGTGGTTCTTTTCAGAGTAAGCTGCCAACTAGCTGCCAATTTGATGAAGTATGGTTTTGGTTCGTGCCTTTTAATATTAATCAATCAATAACTGGGGTATCTTATTCGACGTTCATGTTCAGTATAGACATTCATTTCAGTACAGAAAATAGCTGTAATGCAATGGATAGATTTTCCAAAAACAAATGAGTTACTAAGAAATACGGAACGTTTTAGACTGTATGAACAAATATCTTAGAGCCATTAGCCACTTTACTCTAAAGGTAAAAGGTTGCTTTGAAAGTTGAAAAGGGGCGCTATAGATCCAACTGCTAATTAACGTCAGCCAGTGTGTTTTAGATTCTGGCTTCATCTTTAAAGTCTGATCTTTTAGCTTTGACTAAAGACGAAGATGAGAGACTTTTCATGTATGTACATATTCATAAGATTTCATTTCTCTAAAAGGTTGCTTTGAAGGTTGAAAAGGGACTCTATGGATCGAACTGCAGATTAATGTCTCTGCATGTGTCTCAGGATATAGCTTTATAGACTTAAGAGCCTGATCTTTTAGCTTTGACTCATATCCATTCAAATAGGTGGGGCTCTTAGTTGATTGGGACATTATACATATACTATCTCGCATTTGAAGCTATGAGGTATCTACCAAAGTTGTATCAGGAACAAGTAAGCAATTATTTCGAGAAATGGAGATTCTAATTTTTGAAGTTTCTGTCTTGATGGAAGTCTGCATCGAACCTTCGAGGTAGTAGGAAAACAAATTAACGTAATCACAATCCACAGATATTTTAGTTGTACAAACTTTTTTACTCGAGATTTCTAACCACAACCTACGACCTAAAATTATATGCACTCTTGATTGTAGGGCTCTTATTTCAGAGAGTTTTGCAATCAGAGTTTAAGTTTTCTTTGCAAATATCGCCAACACCTGGAAATGGCTAAAAAGATGGCTACAATGCCAACAACACGCGGTGTTCCCAGGCGGTCCCCCATCTAAGTACTAACTGCTCCCTATGACAGGGGATACGTGAAACCGGGCATTAGTGTCTCAGAAGTCTACCTTTTCTCCTACGTAGATGCGTGCGTCTTCTAGTTTTCCTTCAGCTGTTGGAGTTAAGCAGTTGCGTTTGAATTACGACCAACTTGAAATTGCTGCCAGTTGAATGGTATTTTGGCCGATTTGCCGAACTTTTTGTATCTATTACTAACTATTTCATGTAGACGTGTGTTAAAGTCGAGCTTTTGTAAGACAGATATGCCAGGTAGGTAAGTTGGTCCAACTAAAAGTTGCTTATCTGCGGCTTCCTAGTGCAAATTTATACAATCCTCAAGGTACATTTGTACTTTAAAAAATACCTCCAACCGCAAAAGGCCTTCGCCAAGATTGAAGGACTTTTCCATATACATACATACATACATACTATACTCAAGGGCGTCATTAAATATATTTTTTTACTGCAACCGTCTCATGACATCTGTCTAAGTCTTCATCATTCTAAACCCACAATACAATCGCATATACGCAATAGACTTGCATTTGTCCCATCACTGTCCTTTCTAGCCCCGGGATTTATAAGATACAAAAAATTTTACTGGATATTTCATGAGATACTCGTTACAAAAAGAAAAAAAAAACAATAATTCATAATAAAAGAAAAAATTGTGACAGATTATAAAAATATTAAAGTACAATTGTGCGTGTATCCTAGAAAGTACAGAAAAACAATAAACTTTACAGCATTCACAACACATGATCCGTTCGGAGAGATATTTGCATTCTTTTTTTTTTTTTTTTTCTTTCTTTTGTTGTATAGATTATTATTATTTCTTTTCTTATGAAATATGAAACAGTGTAAAATGAGATTTTTTTTTTTTTTCATCTTTAAGGATGCTTAAACGGTAAATATTCTGAATAGAAAAACAATAAAAAAAAAAAAAAAATAGAAAAAAAAAAAAAGGATTGAATGTCCTGCGGAATTGGCACAACGACACCAGAGTTAGCAGTAGTGTTGTTCCCATCCCTTAGACGGGTGTATTCGATTTCAAATCGCTACCGCCATTATGATGTCCATTAATGTTCTTCGTATTCTTTAAATCGGCCTTCTTTTGTGCCTCCAGCTTATCGGTTACGGGTGGTGTAACTTCTTCTGATTGTGGTGTTGTATCGATATGTTGTTCGCCTTCGAATTCTCTGCCATCGAAATCTTCATTATGGTGAGGGTTGATTTGTGCCTCAGAATCTGGTCCAATATCGGTGTTCAATGTTGCTCCTGTAACAACAACAACAAGAACTAACTTTAGCACCAATTTTATCACAAGAGAGAGGATTGTTTTTTTTTTTTTTTTTTTAAATAGGAATTTTTAATTTTTTTTGTATAAAAATATTTAAATTTGCGAACAAAAAAAAATTGAGTCTTAAGCTAAATATTAATTTTTTTTTTTGGTTTCGCAACAATGCACATTAGTTTTCGAAACTGAATTGTTTGCTCTTGTCGTTGTTGTTTGCTGGGAGATACATTGAACAGACTTTACGTAGATAAAATTATCAAAACTACTAAAGTTGTTTTTTTTTTAACAAAACTTGTCCCTTATTTTATGTGGTGGTGTGTTTTTGTTTTTTGTTGAAAATAGTGTAATTTAAAAAAATAGTTTTATGAACTTTATAGTGTGTACGAGTAAATTAAATTCGTTTTGTGCCAACAAACACAAGAGGGACAAACAGACAGAAAATCAAACATGCATTGTGATATACTCAAAATTTTGAAAAAACAAAAAAAAAAAATTATTTCAAATTTTGTGTGTACAAGTGCGAAAATGAAAGTAAAACTGGTGTGTGCTTTGAAAAGTGTATGTATATTGTAGTCGAGTGAAAAAGTTTTTTGAATGTTTATGGTTTCTGAAAAGTATCGTTGTAATATAAATTTTAAATAGTGAAGACAAGTTTTGTCTTATTTTTTACTTATTCCCACAAAAAAAAAAATTAATAAAAATTAGGATCGCTACGCCGAAAACAAAATTTTTTAAGACAAGCAACTGGAGTGATAAGAATTATATACAAATTCTCATTTGCTCCATATAAGACTCCAGGAATGGATAACATTCGACCTGTTGCAACTGTCAGTGGACATTGCTATTCCATGGCTCAAGCGCATCATCGCGGGATGCCTTAAGCTAGGATATGTTCCTAAAGCATGACGGGTAGTGCGTGCTGTATTTATTCCCAAAGCGAGCCACACAAATGCTAAAGACTTCAGACTCTATTAGTCTGTCGTCTTTTATGCTAAAAACACTGGAACGTTTAATAGATGTATACATAGGAAACGTGATTGGTGATAACTATCTATCCGAATCACAACATGCATACATCTGCGGTAGGTCGGTAGGTGCAGCCTTCCACAGGGTCGTTTCAAGCATAGAAAGATCTCTCCAGTTCAAGGAATTCACTCTTGGGGCGTTCCTAGAGATTGAAGGAGCGTTCAACAATGTAAGCACCGATGCGATCCTGGGCAGCTTACACAGAGCTAGACTGAGCATCGGTCTCTCCAATGGGATTGCTCAGATGCTTCATCGAGAGTTATATCTTCATCGCAAGGAGATGTAACTATTAGGAGAAGCGTCTGCAGAGGAACCCCCCAAGGAGGAATCTTATCCCCTCTAATATGGTTCCTTGTAGTAGATGAGATCTTTGTAATATTGAATGAAAACGGCTTCAACGTGACGGCCTATGCCGACGACTTGGTTATCCTGGTCTCGGGGAAATTCCCTTCAGTCCTAAGCGACAGACTCAATCTCGCACTACAACTAGTGGAGAATTGGGTTAGCAGCAAAGGGCTAGGAGTGAACCCTTCAAAGACGGAGGTAGTTATTTTCACTAGGAAGAGATCAATTTCTGCCTTCAGATCCCCAAGTATCAGTGGTGTACCTGGGTGTAATTCTAGATTCCAAGCTAAATTGGAAGGATAACATTGCTGAACGCATCAAAAAAGCAAGCGTAGCTTTCTATTCTTGCAAAAAGGCATTCAGTAACACGTGGGGTTTTAAGCCAGCTGTGGTGTACTGGATATACACGTCGGTCTTATGACCCATTCTTTCATATAGTTCCCTGGTATGGTGGACAGTACTGGAGAAGCAATACCAGCTTTCTAACCTCACCAAAATCCAGAGACATAGGATCAATGAAGACAACACCAACAGCGGCAATGGAAACCATGCTTAGTTTCATTCCGCTGAGGGAAGGCCGAATGTGGTCATCGAGCCTGTACAGCCATGACTCAATATTGTCGCCAAAGGGAACTACCAGCTGTTTGTCAGAAACTGATCACATGACCCCCACGCTAGCATTTGAAAGGAGATTCGCTATAAGAATTCCTGACAGAATGTACTGGAAGTGCCGAAGAACCATGAAAAAGAAGGAGCTGGCGTTCTATACCGACGGTTCTAAGATGGACGTTGGCACGGGAGCCGGAGTTTATTGTGAAGCCCTAGGAATAAACAACTCCTTTAGAATCAACGGTGATTGCAGCGTCTTTCAGGCCGAAGTCACAGCCATCATACAGGCTCCTAAGATTATAAGTGAGAGCAATATCGTTGGCAGAACGATTACTTTCTATATAGGCAGCCAGGCAGCCAGGCAGCCGTTAAGGCACTGGACTCCGCTATAATCAGATCAAGGCTTGTGAAAATCTGCAAATCGCTCTTGAATGAAATATCTAGAGCTAATGCGGTGACCATCTGTTGGGTTCCAGGGCATATGGATATGGTAGGAAATGAAAGGGCTGACGAACTTGCTAGGAAAGGGTCGGCGCTGCACTAATCACGGGCACTCCCTTTTGTAGTAACCTCAATCAGTTCCTTACGAAAGAAAAAAGAGGATGAAGCCATCGGTTGAGCAAATAGTTGCTGGGTTCATCTGGAAACATGCGCAACAGCCAGGGCCCTATGGCCGGGCATCAGCAAGAAGTGATCAACTTCTCTGGTGAAACTGAGTCTTTATAAAGCACGGGTCGTTTCAGGGATAATTACTGGTCATTGTGCCATTGGCGTCCACGCGGAGCGACTCGGTATACTACATAATGACTTCTGTAGAAGTTGCAGGGACGAAGAAGAAATTGAGTCACTTCTTCACCTGCTGTGCGACTGTTCTGCCCTAGCCGTCAGAAGAATGAGGACTCTTGGCAGTTACTTCTTCTCGGATTTGGAGGACTTGGGTAACGTAGAGCTGACGGACCTCCTAAAATTCATATCATTATCTGGGTGGTTCCAATAGCGGACTTTATAGGTTTCCAGGGTTAAATGATTGGGCACAATGGACCCGAACTGTGGTCTAAGTGAGCAGTGACACTGTCACAAGGCACCCATTTGCTTAACCTAACCTAACCTAACCATATACAAATTCTAAATTTGAGCCCCAATTCGATATTTTTGTGTTATTTGAAAATTTCAGAGAAACTTCAAGTACCTGAGTAAAGAAAACGTAAGATTAGTGATGTAGGTTCCACTGAAATTCCATCACCAATAGTGGTTTGCCATACTCTACAGCTCTCGAGGTCAAAATGCATTTGGAATAAATACAATAAACCATCTCTCATGACTGTTTCCAAGTGGTTTCAATGATTCAATATTGAAAATTTTTCTGTGCAGGGCGAACCTCGTAAAATTCACCCCAAATACTGAATTTACGTCACAAATGTGGTCCTCGTGAAGGCAGAAATTGACGATGATCCCAGATCGAACTGGCCATACATAACTGGTTACAAATATTGGGTCATTACCTGAACTACTCCAAAACTACGACCAAAATAAAGCACATGCCTCTGGAATCTATCTCCATAAGCCAGTGTGGTGCCATGGCTCAACTAGTTAGTGCGTTAAACTACGAATCGAGGAGTTCCAGGTTCAATCCCCAGATAACACCTAAAATTTCTTTCACGGCCCCACTTCTCGCGAACGTCTGACAAACATTTGAGAGTAAAACTGTCATGAAAAAACTTCTCAAAACAAAAATGGCCTTTCGGATACGCCACTAAATAATAACCCCTTCCATTCGTGTAAAAAATATAACACGCACAACACGAATATTTTTGAAAAGCTAGGCCCTGGGTCCCATGGACCTATCGCGGCAAAAATTAGTGTCAGTATTATATAAGCCAGATGACGTGAGGACAACGAATGCCAAATTGCTGGTGCATAGAATGATTTATGCGAAAAAGTCACAAAAATCTAGTTTCAGTGCATTTACTCCTTTCTGTGGAGGACATTTGAATCATATTGTGTTCCAAAATTAATGGCATCGATGGTACTTTAGCCGAAAATACAACACTCTACTCTATTGAAATGTGTTAGAATAATGATCTAAGTGGACATGTAGGTTATGGACCATAAGAGCGTACATTTCCGGATCTCAGTTCATTTACGTTGCAACGAAATCCTTGTTATTCTCATCCTCAGTGTCTGAACAAGTACGTTCATATATCCTTAGCATCACACTTTTAATAAGTCTACTAACTTACAGTGTTTTGATTTTTGAATGACAGAGTCTTGTTACTAGATTGTTTAATGAACTTGTGTTCTCTTCCGCGATATAACAGTGGTTAACGATATCCCTTTTGTTTGACCCTTTTTGTGTAAAAGTCTTTTAACGAAGTGAGTTGTGATGTTGAGGTCTAGATTTAGGTTAGAGTGTGTGTCTCCACAAACGTGCAGTCGTTGTACCTTGTCCGGCGAGCTCGGGAGCCTTGTACTTTTCTGCAATGTGTCTGTGGGCTATTACCCAGCATAGGAGACAAAAGGCAGTTTAAAGTGGACTTTGAAGTTGAGGAGCACGATTCCAGGAATTTGATTGCTAATTGACTGTCAGTAAAAATGCTAGTATCTCTGATAGATATTGCATTATATAATATTTCAGCCAGGATAAGACTTCCTTGACCGCCATGATTTCCAACTTAAAAACCCTACAATGATCTTGAAGGCGGGAATAGATGCTCAGACACCACAACTTATCTCTCATCAGTCTTGGAGCGGTCTGTGTAGAAGTAGTCTGAATTGTCCTCAGAAGAAGAAGCAGGATGCTCGTATGGAAGTTCCGTCAGTAGGTTCCTTCTAGGGTAAAATTGACGAGATCAATGATCGAATGAGGAGGCTTAGAGTCGGATAGCCCCATTAGGAGCGAACTACTTGCCAATAATATCCAAAGGGAGCAGGTGGAACATAATATCCAGAGCTGTTGAGGAAGAAGTTCTCAGTGAATTACTGATGCACATACATGCAGATCTTTGGACCTTAGATAGAAGAACCGGCCACCAGGCCTTCACGTCATCCAGTAGTAAAAGTCTGACATGGAACACGTACATCCAGTGAATAGTACAAGGTTGAAAACGCCAGCTCTTACTTATGCATTTTTTTATAAAGGAAATACTGGTACTATGAATTGCAGGAGGATAGTACTGGACAATCAATCAGTGATTAGACGCATGGAGCAATCACATATCAATATATCACGGGCATTGGAATGTGTTCATAAACTCAATGAGTGCTCATCTCGAAATGAGATGTCGCTGCTCTGGGTGAGAGGACACGTAGGGACTGAGAGCAACGAAAAGGCGTACTCTCTAGCAAAGCAAGGACCAACCTTGGAGTTCTCTGGTCTGGAACCATTCGCTGTAATTGGCAGAGGGATGATAGAATGCCTATTTAGCAACTGGGCTGCGACGGAACATCAGAGAAGGTGGTCAACCGTGAAGGGTTGCAGGCAGGCGAAAATGGCTATTAAAATGCCGATTGGCACCACTCATAGAGAAGTTCTAAGCTTAGGGCGAAGAACACTGAAATAGGTGGTAGCGTTATCTACAGGTCGTATAAATTTCGGGTATCACCTAAAGAAGATGGGTCTTCTGGAGGATGACAACTGTGAACTCTGACTGGAGGAAGTCGGGACATATATTGTGGACATATAATGTCCGGCGCTATCTAGCAGAAGAAGAAAGGTCCTGGGGAGTCACTGGGTAGATACCCAGAGGATGATTCAGAATTTTGTTAAACAGATGCTAGCGTTGACACGAGGAATCAAAGCCAGAGAGGAACTGTGGAGAAATCCAGAAAGACTCTGGGGCTAAGATGAATCGTGGAAGGGAGACGAAAAGGAACCCAACACTGTGGTCTGGTTGGAAATCTCTCTAAAAAAAATATATATATATAATTGCAGGAGGATCAGTTGTGATGTTAACAAATGCAACAAAATCTGAAGTAACAATCTGAGAGACACGTATATCAGACAGGTGAAGACAGAAATATTCTCAAGGCATTCCCTCATAAATCTAACTATTCGACAGGTACAGTTTGTTCAAAGAGTGTCTCATTAGCTTTTAGTTTGGCGACAGCCTAGTTCCAGAGGTTGTTCGCTTCACTAAAAAAAGAACAGTACCAACAATCGGGCTCTTGGGACTCAATGGTACCCTATTGTTGTATACTCAACCTCGATCTCGAGCTGGAAAGAGAACAGAACACAAGGAAAACAGAAAGCCATTTATATGCATTTCTACGCATCCATTAAAATCACTGATAAAAAATTTGGGCCCAAAGCTGGTATCATCCACTGGACATACAAATGGGTGTTCTGTCACGATAACCACCACTAACTATCCTACAATTTATAGTGCGGTGTCTTTCTTTTTCCCAGTACCGTAGGGGCACACCATGGATACATTGGTGATTCGAGTGTTGCATCTCACCCTCCTACCTTTACATGCCCTACCGGGGATTTGTCCTTAAATTTATTTTAATTTTGACATTTTCATTATTAATGTTAAACTTTCGACTCCCAGGATATTCGGAATTTTCATACATTCCAAGCTAAAAATAAACTCTAAATGACCGTCCAGCATATTCTGGGAAATGTTTCTTGAGATTCACCCAATGATTGCACTTAATTCTGTCCAGCTCATACCAACAGATCTCATTCCTTACATAAATTGAAAACTCTCAAGTTTTGAGAAAATTCCTTGCCCACATAAATCCTATGGAATTGTAACCACCTCCAGGGAGAATAAAGTTGTCAAAGTGAATGTCCTTTACGAACTTGAATCCATTACCAGTCGACAGTTTAAATTGGAACCGTTTTAAATTAAATTACCTTCGTTGTAATACCAACTTACTTATCGGTTGGCCACATTGCCCACAATACACAAGGCACGTCTTTTTAATCCCAGCACGCTGCTTCCACTTATACTATAGCCAAACTAAAACACTATGCATTTTAAAATAAATTCATCCTTATTACACGACTCCTTTTCCCGGCAGAAGCTTGAAGAAAACTTTCGCTTCAGTCACTTTAAATAATTTTTAATTGGATTACAAGTCGAGATGCAATCGAGGAGTGTCGTCCCTCCCTCAGCTGAGGACTGAACTTAGTCATTAGAACGAAACTTTAATCTCATTAATAATAAATTAATTAAACATAGTTAATCTATGGTGAAACTTTTGCATTCTCTCAATCGACCTTTTTTGCGCTCGAACAGGAAAAACCCCCTATCGACAGCATGTAGACATAGACTGCAGAGGAAAAAAGGGATCAACTCCTCCATCTACACAATACGCGTTCAATGGAAAATTACCATCCTTGCTAGGCGGTGACGACGCAAAGGCCATTTGTAAGGTGGTTAGTTGGTAATATCGCAACTGCCACTTCCACTGGTGCCAATGGGATAGAACACTGTGCACAAACCGCTTCGCTTCGGAAATCTGGGTGCAACTGGAGTGGGAATACGACAAAAGTAATTTAAACTTGAAGGGGAATTTCGCGAAAAGTTTGGTCGTTTTGCAACTGCTGCAGCAAGGACGGGAGTGTTGAAATTCGCTTTCTGCGAGTCCCTTCGGATTGCAAAGGCTCTATGGGTGTGTTATAGTAATATTGTACGTTCCTAACTGTGAAATATTGTCCAAATGCATTTGATGAGGTACATTTCGTTTTTGGGTGCCACGAGGACTTTTGCCATAATAAGGATTCATTCATTTCGTCGGGATTAATATTTCAAGTGAGGTGGTGGTTTCATTGCATAGCCGAAAACAGTAACTCGTCGTCGGCATGGTTTCTGCCCTGACGATTGTTAGGATCAAGTGAATTCATTACATACCGTCGAAGTTTGGGACAACATTCCGACCTTTGGTGCGCTTCTTGGTACAACAAGCAGCGAGGATATTTGATCCTGACTGCACAGAGAGCAATAGTATTGTGATTAATGTGAGGGTATAATTACTGACATTCCAGGTGAGAGTTTGAGCATTACTTGCTTTGGCGGTTTGCTTTGGGGAGGCTAAAGGCAGTACGACCGGATTCGTCGTGATGTCAAGAGTTTGAAATTGAAACTACCCCAAGCTACTCAAAGGAAGAGTTAAATCGGTGGGTGACAAACCCAGTCCGGCCCAAAGGAAATGGAGGTCCATCTTCATCCCAGGAGCGTATTTAATAGAGATTTGCCAGATTGGCTTCTGAGTTGACATGAAAGGTAATATTCAATAATGCCCATGAGCTAGGCCACATTTGACACCACATTTCGGTTAATACTGGGACAAGTGGTTATCAATCAATCTCCTCCTTCCATGCTTTCAACAGGAAGAAAGAAAGACTCATAGTTTGGAATGTTTACCTTGGTCCACATCTTATAGATAAACACTACAAATAATAGACTCCCTGCTAGAGTCGGTTCCAAGGCCATCCGGATTCAAAAGGCAGCTGATTATTGGAGATGGTACCACAGAAGTATCTCCTCCATACGTGCTTTTCCTTTCTTAATGGAATCCTACCCTGCAGTGTTTTTAGAGATCATGTTTTTATTAAAAGTTTGTCTGCACTTCTTCTAAGGTGTACTTACAAATGACCATCCGTTCTGTATAATAGAGAACAATACTGTATTTGAAGACTTTGTTCTGTATGATTTATTTTTTAATACAAAATATAGAAATGTTCTGTATTTTAGCATTTGTTCTGTATTTCTACTGTATTCCATAATAACTTCTTGAATTTAAATTGAAATATTAATACGAACAAATAATAAAGGAAAAATATAAAGTAAAGCAAGAAACTAATGCAAACAGACCCTAAGCAACTGCACAAACTGAACACACCCTCTGTCAATAGGGCTCTTTTCTTTTGGACAGCTGACAGCCAGAAACGGACGAATAATGAAATCAGTTGTCACATGAAATTTGGTAAGGAAATACCAAACACGTATAGCTTGCCGGTTGTATTTGTCCGTGTAAAACAGCTTGGGTTCAATTCATTTTTATTTTTACTCTGTTCTGTATTTTGATTTCAAAAATATGGTCACCGTAGGTATACTAAGAGTGGCATACCATCACGGCAGTTTCTTCGTCCCGATTGGCTGCAGATAAGGTGTCGCATCTTTTAAGCGCCTCTAGAGGGTTTCTACGTTGAAGGCAGAACGAAGCCTTTTCAAGTGTCTCCTTCAAAGTTATCTATTAGTATTAGCAGTCCTGGCTAGTGTAACTATGACATCTCCAATCTTATTGTCTATTTGGACGCGAATTTTAACTCAGAATATGCCTAGTAACGATCTTTATTTCTGATATCAGTCGCAGCTCATATGATTCCAAGGAGAATTCTAATTCCACAGATTATTGCCACCAGAAAGGAAGCCAGAAAACTTCAAAATTGAAAAAAGTTAGATGGAGACTGGGACCTTTGTCTGCTAGAAGCTTAGTTTCCACGTAACCCGAAAACCACTGGGTCAGAACCATAGATAATGAAAATTTCGGAGCTTATGATTACGAATATTCTGTATGACTTCCTCTTTACTAGTAGCCTCTGACAGAAAAAGGTTTCCTTCGAAAAATGAACCTTCGTCAGAACTCTGACAAACTTATTCAGAAATATTTTCCCACTCGTTGAAGTGTGAAAACAAAAATTTGCACATCACAACCGACCTTTAACAGAGCAATTTGCATTGAACTGCATGCATTCTTTAATGAATACTCTTTAAATTTAAAGCACAATGGAAACTATCCACAAAAAGGCCACGTGTCTGTTAAATGGTCCAAGGTAAAATGTGCTTAACAAATTGTTTAATTTAAAATATTGCCCATTCCAACCTGCCATCCAATAATAAGCAGGACAACAATCATGTCGGGCATAATTTCATTAATTCCTTCGTGTAAACAACGAATAAATTGCATTCACGCGCGTTCTAGATACATACGTCTCCCAATTATTCCCACACAATGCCATTTCCAATTCATAAGGAACACAACGAGCTATGAATAAAAACCAATAAAACAGATGAATAAAAAAACATCAACTCACCTCCGAAGCACCATCGTCCTGTAGCGCGAGCGAAAATAATCAACAGAACAATAATCACCAGGATGGCCACAGCCACCGCAATACCAACAATCGATCCGATATCGAGTCCTGAACTTGGTGGGGTACTCGACGAGCTTATCCTTACGGTATATTCACGTACGCCCAACGCATTCGATGCCTTCAGGTAGTAGGTTTTGGTTGTGTCCTCGAGTGTCAGACGGTCAATGGCTAGCGACACATTGTAATAACCGTTGCCCAAGTTGACCGGCTCATAGGCTGAGTAACGTCCATTCTGGGTTCCCTGTGGTATGGCGATTCCTTCAATTGTCCATTCAGTAATTGGTGTCGGATTGGCTCGGATCTTTATGATAACCATGGCACTACTTTCCAAGTACAGGCCATAGACCGTCTCGTCGGGTTGTGGAACTGGCGAATCTGTAAAGGAATTCAATACGAGAGGTTAATAGAATTTCTTTGTATGATTATGGGTGGCATTGAGATACTTACAGCGTACTTTAAGTAAATATTTTCCCTCCTGTGGCTGTTCCCGATCGGTTTCATGATATGAACGACATATGAGTACTCTACCATCATCCTCGGGTGTCAGATGCCTTTGCATTTGTTGTACTGTCGTCGATAGGGTAACATTTTTGTCATTTTGTGATTCAATCACTTCGGGAGGACTGAGACCTAGGGTGATTGGTACGTCGTCAAGTAACCAGGAAATGTTTGCCGCTGGTCTACCATCGCGCACTATGCAACGTGCACGGAATAGGCTGTCGGCTGCGTATGTTTCATCACGGTCCGTTGGCGATTGGGGGTCAATTACGGGCTGTTGTGGTCGCACTGTGAAATAAAGAGGATATAGTTGTGTAATGAGAGGTACGTTATGATGTTGAATGGAAAATTTAGGATACGTATCCAAGAAAACAAAAAAAAAATCATCGATGGCTTTGCCGTTCCTTAAGTACATTTGTATGACAACTAGCAATCTCTACCTCTCTACCAAAATTTTTTTCACTACAAAGCATGACATCTTTGTACTATACTTCCAGGAGACAACAAGGTATCAGCAGGAGATACAGTCTATGATTAAAGCGCTTTACCTCCTGACAGATACTTCATAAAAAATGCATACGATATACATCTGTTCTGATGTCCATAAAACAGTCCCCGCCACTAGTTCAGGTTCAGGTCCACCCCGAACTGTAGCGCCACCTAAGTAAGTAAGTAAGTCCTCGTATCGGGTTCCAAATTTCTTCCATGTAAGCCAGCAGAATTGATTATGTGTAGCACGTTCGCCAGTATATCCTTAAATCGTTTGCATTATTCTAGCAAACTTCTGTCTTTTGTATGTTGGCTCTGTTTTCGTCAAGCTTTGGGTACAACTTCTCCCATCTAAGCGGAGTTTTGAACCACTAGCAACAAGCACATTTTTTGAATACAATTGGAATGGGTATCAATGAGCTATCACTTCAAGAAATATAGACCTGATTCCATATATCTACTGTCAGTATCCAGTCAAATTTATACCGTCGAAGCAGAGTTCTGAAACTGCAGCAGTAAAAGCTTGTTACAAGCATCCTAGCGCACGAATTAAGAAGGAGTATCTACAGAAATTATTCGCTTAAGTAAGGCAAAAGTCATCACTGGAACAGATACCGATCGTTTGACCCGTATATCGAATCACAGTCATTAACAAAAAGCAACGAAGATGGCTCGATCCGATCACTCAAAAAATCAATGATCTTAGTCAAGACATAGACCCAAGCATTTGCTTCTATGTCACAGAGTTTCAGTTCTTTGAATGAGCCGGAGATAGCTCTAATGAATGTGGTGCTACGATTAGTGTTCTACCTTAGTTCTATGCCCTGATTCAACTAACCTCTGTGAATCTAAGTAGTAACTGCTGCCAAGTATCTTCCATCTATCTTCCTTCGCTACTGTCCGGTGAACATAATGACTTATTACCTATCGATGTCGCATATATCTTCAGTTTTATAAAAAGCTCTGTATTGTTCAATTACTCTTTGAATAGTCCTGTATTCTACACCTAACCCTATCTAAATATCCTCCTACTTACTCTATTTAATCCCAGAAACTAATCTTGCAAGTTAACTGGACATAATAGTACTATGGCGATACCAATAAAACCCATTCAACTAATGTTCCAATACGAAATCCTGCATCCAACATTTATCGAAATAAAAACTCATACTTACAAGCAACAACCAGTTCAATGGTGCCTTGATATTCCTCTCCTTCGACGCCCAGACTGCATTTCACATTGCCATTCTGTGAAGCAACTGCCCTATCAATGGTAACACCACACTGGCCTGCCTCGAGGCCAGCTCCGAAGTACGAGAATCCTGGTGTTTTACTCCATTCCGGTGATAAATTCAATACTTTCTCGCCAGGAATTTCAATGCGGCAGTAATTGATTTTTCTCCCATACCGACATAGTAGTTCGGTTTTTTGTCCTTCGATTAGAATGGCTCTGTTTGGTTCCACGGTCACTAAGGCTGCATGGATGTGATCTGCAAATATATAGAAAAACAAAAAAAAACATCTCAATTAATACAAACACACAAACACAAGGAAAAAAAAAAAGAGAAAAGCTCATAGATTAACACGGAAACCGTTTAATTTATTATTCAACATTAAGGACATCCCATGAATCGAGAATGTGTTCCATAAATACAATAGATTTAAGCCCGTCTCGCAAGAGATCGTTAGCATATATCATTCAATCTTCCGGGCC
This sequence comes from Xylota sylvarum, assembly GCA_905220385.1. Classification (NCBI taxonomy): domain Eukaryota; kingdom Metazoa; phylum Arthropoda; class Insecta; order Diptera; family Syrphidae; genus Xylota; species Xylota sylvarum. The sequence continues at coordinate 52,011,679 of LR999960.1, read as the reverse complement.
ATTAAGTGGTTCTCCGCATACCCCATTATACGGTGGGGTTATTCACGTATTCATATAATGTGGGAGTCAGTGGTGCATATCCCTAGGAGACACGCTCCTCCACCCAACTCCTATTTGAATCACGATGTCAAATTATTGGCAAGACACATATTTCTGAGAATCAGAGGTCACTTCGTGAGTACGATAATAAATAATTCACGGCGTGCGATGAATTTGCATTATCTAACTACACCACCATCACCATCAATACCCTACCACACCAGTATCTGCACCTGCTATTCGGTGGAAAATGCAGGAAAACCATTTTTCTTCGTGATGGATTCGAAGAAAGAAAATACTAAAAGTATCTGAGGGACACTCAAGGAAAAATGAATGTGACTTCCAAGCGTGTTGTGTGCGATATGATTTACCACTGACACTTTTGACAGATGCAGACATGGCGTGCGGCTCAAATTCCGTACCGGGATCAGATATAAAACCAAGAGATTCAGCTTCGTAAAATCCGCAGCGCGATACCAAATCAGATACAATTACTTAAAGGGAAACAATGTTGTCATCACTGTCACACTGTACTGGTGGTGGTGGTGCGCGGAATTGGGCAGGTGGATGATATGCTGACGATGAGGAATATCAATTTCATTTAGTCCCCTACTAGTGTATCTAAGCCGTTGAAAGATACTTCTAAAATTTCCGTAAGGCGAGGATGTATAGCCCTTGGTGTGGGTGTGGAAAGGGATAAAAAAGTGTAGGTAGGCGCATTAGATATAGTCTATCGCGGGGGTGCTTTGTGGTATTTATATTACATTCTTCGTATTTCCACTTTTAAACTGTTACCAGAAATAAACATTGCTGAGAGGAAATATATTTTTGAAAACAGATACATAGTTATATACAGTATGACTGTATGTATCTCAGCAAACAGAATCGGTAATGTATTTTCAAATGCCAAAGGAGTAAACAGTTCTTTGAAAATAATTCGACAGACGTAAATACTTGAGGAAATAATTTAAAGAATATAAGTATCTACAAGTGTCCTTAGGGCAAAACGCTTTTATGAGTGATTGACTTATTTATGATACTTGAAATAGCATTGATATCTGAAAATAGGAATAGAAACCAATTAGAACCAAGTGTACAGACAGAGCGATGGCCTAGTTGATAGGATCAGGAAGTATCCCATATTTGAATTGGAAACCCACGCAGATCTAATGAATATCATCGTGCGTAGGTAAATCTATCTAATTGTCTTTATGTGTATCTTTTTACAATCCTATTGCTACCATTGTCCCAAATTAAAATCTAAAAGTTTTACAACGCAGGATGATGCGGGCTAATTGGATTATGAACCGTCACATTCAAAAGATGTACCTCCACAAGTCTTGACAGAAGTCTGAGTCTACATTTTGATTCTCATTCAAGAGCACCCAATGTGTGGTGGTTCAAGAATACACGGTGAAGAAGTGCTCAAGGGTCATATCTTAGGAGTTAAATTCTCGACAAAGGTTGAATATTCCCCGATAATGCAGCTGCGTGTCGATTGTAATGAAAATGAACATCATATCATTACGAAGATGGACTTGAATGTAAAAGTTGTTAACTACATCAAAGAACTCAGACATAGTATCGAGAAATATAGCTTTGGAGATCGAATTGCTACAGAGGCAATATACTTGACACTATGCTAGAAGTTGAAACCACTAAGAAAGTCATTTCAATGTCCGCCCACAAGCAACGTCCAAACAAATTGCAATGGTTTAGGAATCTTCTAGCCATCAGGAGTGACTAATGTATGGTTTTGAAAAATTGTTTACCTCTGAAGCAAAAGTTATCGTCGGTAGAGCTCTAAAGTCGAATCGGTGATAGTAAATGAAAGGTTAAGACGGTTCTCTTCTTTTTCAGGTGAGGACATTCTTCGACGATGAAAGGAGCATTATACCACTAGTTGGAGGCTCGTATTCACCAGTGATATGCAAAACAATCAGACAAAGCCGACCCGACGTCACAGAGATTATTTGGCTTGTCTTGCACAAGTGAATAGGTGGAAGTACACAAGGTTGCATTCTTTCACCAGTACTGTTTTTGTCAGTGATTAGTGGTGTGTTGCACCTTGTTTGGTTGACGAAAAGGGAGGAATGTAATGTATGTAAACCCTATCCTCTTGTAGAATCCTTTTTGTTAGGGAAGATAACAAAAAAATTTTAGATCCATCTATGTAGCTGAGGGTATAAGTATGTATTACAGTCCAAGACACTGTACAATCTAGCCGATGGGAACGAAGATGATAAGGATATGAAGCTACTGATGAAATTCTTCCATTTAGGTATCAACGCTTAGGCAATATCCCTGACTATGCAAGTAGGTATGCCAAGTGGGAAAGTCGCGAGTAAATCTCGAGTGCATTCTTCGGAAAGGAACTGCGATTAGATAGATCTAGATGCATTACACGGCATCCGTTTGCTAAAAAACGTATTTTCGCGAATGAAAAGTAAGTAATACTTTATCAAAAGTTTTAGTGTAGACTTTAGGAACGTGAGCGTGACTTTAGGAAAAGTGAAGTGTGAGTGGAATGGAGAGCTTGCGATGAACGCTGAGCAGGTTATGAATGCTCCTAGCTCTACTACTATTCTCATGTCCAAAGAATATATGTATGTATCTCCAAAAGGCAGCTATGATTTCACAGCATGTCATTCACTAATATGAGAAGCTATCAAAGCAGGTACAGGGAACGTCATAAAGTATGACTCAAAGCAGCGCGAGGGTCTGCCGTAATAGATACAATACTGGTAACAGCTTCTGTTCTATGAACTGGAAGAAGCTGGTTTTTGACGTTATCCAGCCTATTTCTTTGTTTTGGGGTTTCGAAGATGCCTTCAAAGATACTCTACGATGATCGCTAAATTTAGTAGATATACATACATACATACATAATCCGTATCCGATGTCCAGTGTAGATATAAACTTGCTAGGAATTCAGCAAATCGATACGATGCAAGAAATAAAATCTGAACTCGAACAGATACACTGGAAAGAGCTCAGGTAGTACTTTCCTATCTTTAACATATTTCTCAAGCCCCTGTGTCTTGAAAAGTCTTTGCTTGAGACAGCCCATTACTTTAGTTGATATTTGACATTATTTTCTATTGGAAATGAACGTTCAAATTCATTTGCTCTCTCTACCCTGAAAGTTTGGTTTCAAACAATTGCTTTCTGGACCACATAAGATTCATATAGTTTTACATTGTATCTTCTGCTCCATATTTGGTCACATGACCCATTAGACTCATTAAAGCTCAGTCCTTAGCAAAGCTTAAATGAACTGAAAGGATCATAATCATTATTTTGAGAGGACAGACCCCTTTGATACCAACTTTGATCTGCTAGTCACGTAATCATATTTCTATTGTACTGGCAAGTCTGCCGTGCAAGACGTATCTATCGGATGGCATGATGCCTTTTTGAAAGTGTAGATATAACAGCTATTCCTTCACAATTGAAAAAGATTATATCGAACGCCTCAATTTCGCAAAGAGAGGTTAAAAAATCCTGTCCCCTTCTACCATTACGTATTAAAACCGCACAGTACGTGTTTATCGTAACCCCCATTACCACAAGCTACAATCAGCTTTATGGCACAATTCATTGAGCATCACATTTGCGAGTTAATTGAAATTCCATTCAACCTTAAGCTCTAAATTGGAGAACTTAATAGACAGATAAGTATAGTGGCAAATATCGCTTCCATCACATTATTACAAGCCGATCTAGATCACATCTCAATCGTACTCCGCAATCCGTTCCCAATTAAAACCAAAAGACAAGTAGAAAAGGAAAAACTGAATGAAAAGCAAAAAAAAAATAATGCTCCTGGCATCAATAACCCATATTGTAGCACTAGATTGTTCCTTCCATAGCCAGTGGTAGCACTGATGATGATGATGTTATATACAGTCGTACGGCGGCGGTCAACTTTAATACCCGTGTACAAAAGACCCCATTGTGTTTGGCAGCCTCTATGATGCATCCAGATGCTGTTCCTGGTGGATAGCTCCGAGATCATGATGATCATCATAATAATTGCGGTCGGCATTAAGCAACCCAATCAATTAAATCAGGCCACAGAGAGACGAGAACAGTGGATATTACGTGTTATAGTTTCCATTCTTAGAGCTCTATGAGCTATGGACAGTCAAGGAATAGATACAATATCCACAACGTAAACAGAAACTAATTTCAGAATGAAAGAAGCAAACAAACAATCTCTCCACTCGAACGAGGTGAGTATCGCGTATGTATAGTGTACTTGTTGCCAAGAGCATCAGTTTGTTCCATCTAGCACCACAAACAGGTAAACTCGTCTCCCATTCACGATGGTGCGACGGTCAACGGTGGAGTTGGATTCTGAAGTAGAACGACACGGTTTGAAGCTAAATTGTATCTAGATGTTATTATGGGGTATGGGTAACAAAACAAAAAATAAAAAAATAATAATAAAAACGGACCGTTAAAGTGTGTCGCAATTATACTCTTTCTCCATAGTCATATTACTCTCTCAGTTCATGTACGTGTGTACGTGTGTATCTTTGTATCTAACTATCTAACGTTAGGTCTTCCTAAGCAAATACCTTCGAGCATCAGGTTGGGAGTGTATTTTTATTTTATTTCCATTCTACATTCTTTACCGATGCTTCAATACAATATTTGTCGTCGTTGACGTAGCCATCTCGTCATAGTCATCTTCATCATCATCACAGTCGTCGTGTCGTCTGTCTGTTTTCGAAGTTGGTTTAGTAATACGATGACGAGATTATTTTTCAAACGTTCCAACTCGGGATCGCATTACTTTTTCGTCTTTAAACCTTCGTTTATGTTTAACTATTGCTATATGCGGGGTACTTGGAATACTATGCACAGTGGGGTCAAATGGTGATGTTGATTCAACTGCAACTTATTAAATAAAAAAAACATTATATCTGCAAAGAAAAATTCTGAGCGCGTATACTGTTCGTACATAGGAAGTACATTTGAGTTTCAGATCTCGAAAGATACTATACACAGATACACATACATATGCCGGATACATGAAGTCTGATGACTCTAATTGATGGAATAGGAAGGAGTTTAAAGCTTCTGGTTCACCAAATGACAGAGGAAATCGAATTAAAAATCACTGCAAAAGACAAATGGTAACCTGAATGGAGTTAAGTAGTCTAAAGATCTGCTTGCTGTTAGAGGTTTTATTTCTAAAGAAGGTCCACAGGACTCAATCTCAAAAAGTCTCCGACACCGACTCAAACTATGCTAATAGTGTCGAGGAAATGACGAAGGTGTCCACACAAATAAACATTGGCATTCTGGGGTGGTCACTATAGAGTATTTTGGCGAAAGACTTGAAAATAATTCTGTAGAAGATCTAGCTGATGGACCAGTTATTACGGAGGGAATTCAACCATGCAGTGACTGAATTTTCGCGTTTTTTTTACGACGATGAGCATTTGCATTTAGAGGCTTGTATTGCAATGGCAATGCTTACATTTAAAGTCAGTTCGGGTTGATGACCGCAACTAAGTGGTCAATTTCATGACGGTAGCACTTTTCTTAAATTTTTTCCAACTAACCGCGTGACCCTTTTTGGCATACCTAGTCGCGTAGGGAATGGTAGGTAAAGTAGGCCAATAACTTCCTGTCATACGAAGGCTTAAAGTTGTTACCTAATTTCGTTACACCAACTTCCTAGCACGTCAAAATATTTGATAGTCCAAATGAAAAGAACTGATATAGATACTTTCTGCGCCATTTTGAATGTGTATCCAGTAGATCCTAACAAAGTTCTGCTTTCACAGGGACAAAATGAGACCCCACAGTGTAACGCTTAAAAGTAAATACCAGTAAATTGATTACAAAAACATTCAACACCAAGTTTGAAGTACCAAAAAAAAAGAAAACACAAACGAAAGAGTAACAAAACGAACGGAAAGAAAAAAAGTATCTGAAGGGTGAAAAAAAGACATCCTCTACGAAAATCACGTTTCAAAACGTGAAGGCGTCATTTCAGTTTTCAGAAATGGGTGACATAAGTAACTGAGTGGGCAAATACATGCCAGTCTTGTCGGTAGTGGAAGTACATATAGTTTCTGCTCTAGGGAGAAATTCCCTTCACACAGGGTCTCTCTGTGTGTATAGAAAACTTCGAAGAATACATAGAGAAAACGGAGCCGAAGAAGAACAAATAAACATTTGAAAGTTCGTTTAAACTGCGAATTGACCCCGAACTCTGACGAAGTTTCTTCTGCCATTGTACTGTGCCTCTTCCATGGGACGTTGTCAGTCATAGTGTGAAGGCTGAGAACGGATCGATTCTGTCCGGCCGTTTATGTATGGTTAGACAAGAAGATGTTGTATCTTTTCTTTGTATTTCTTTTCTTAAGGCTACACACACTTCCTGTGAAGGGTTTGTCGTCGTTCAGCAAATGTCAAGGGACGAATGTTCTAACCAAGTGCAAAGGAGGACACGGAGGTGACTGATTTAATTAAACTGTAACTTGAACAAACAATCAAAACTGTTTAATGTTGTGCTAAAGTTTGAGACAGTCTATTTATTGTTGACTAGCTAGCCGGTGTAGAGGAAGACTTGATCCCGCAGGGCCATCTGATGGGACAGAGTTTATGAGATATTCGACAATGTGGCATGTTTTGAAAGTTTGTGCGTCGTGGATGAGCTGGGCTGTATCACTAAAAAGTATCTTAAGTGCATTCCTTAGCCTTAATGTTGTTTAGATTGTTTCTTATTTTTTCTAAACGTGTTGTTTATGGTGGTAATTTATATCGAGTGGAGATAAACAAACTAAGTCAGATTGGAATGACAATGTGTCAGGGAATGGATTTGTTTTGTTAAGGCTCGTGGATCAATTTGTTTATTGGTCATTAGTTTGAAGAGTATTAGTAAAATGTATAGTAGTATACGATAAGACTGAGTTAATCACAGCAACAAATTAAGGATCATCATGAAGCAGTGCATAGTCTTTACTATCGATTCGAATAGAACTACGATTGTTTAGATACATAACCCTTGCGGCTGAGAAAGAGCAAGATGGAACGAGTTGATTGTAAGAAAATTATTGGAATGTCATGCCATGAAATACCCTATCCCTCTGATCTTGAGGCATGACGTACAATGTCATGGGAGACATGATTTCCACTCGATTTATGAGGTACTGTCAGCGGATACTTTGATAAATTTATCCTCTAAACACACTAATACTAAAGTTACCACCAAAGGATTCCAATTATCAAAGGACCACAGTCCGTATACCTATCCAACACTCCCAATGTAAATTAAGAGCAATTTCGCAAATCCTTACAAATTGCTTGCGCACAGGGATAACGAAGAATTCCCCCAAAGAAGCTATTCACCTGATCCACACTTAACTAAGATATTAATCAAAAAGGTAGCACTCTCAGTCTCTATTCGTTTAGCTGATTGGTGTAGAATTGCACTCGACATTCCAAGCTGTCAGCAGTTTTAAGGCTTTCAATTAGCTGAACATCCCTCAGCATCCTCCCGAGACTAGTCCTTCGCGTAAAGTGTGTAAATTGAGCAGGTAGTCGAAATTATAGCCGAAACACCAATCGATAGTATATCCTGAAACTTTGATTGAAGTTTCAATCAATATAACCCTCAGCGAGGGAGCGCCCCCGCGTATGTTGTATACATCCTACCTGGCTCAGCCACCCATTCAACCATCAAACAAGAACAGCAATATAACCTCCTCCATAATGGGCAAACTTTATAAATTGCCAATTGGATATCCGACGGTGCTAGCAGATAATAATGATGGTGGCAGCCGCAGCCGGTAGAACAACATACCGCCGAACATCGAACACCCCGAACCAAGCCGAAACCAAATCGAGAACCGAAAACAGATAAAGGTAATAAATTTTAAACAAAAGAAAATTTTTGGAAAGTTTTCGCTTAGTAATTGGAGGCTTGGTTGCGGTTTCTGCATTAATAGGTCCCCTGCGGATGGGCCGATAGATTTCTGCTCTATCATGGTTGAATGGACATAGATGTAGATACTCGCTGAGTGGCAAGAAGTATGCAAGAGTGTGGCACAAGGAGTTTTCCATTTTCCAAAAAAAAAAAAAAATCGATTTGTTTGGTAATCATTTTGCCTGGGTCTGGCCAAGAGGTGAGCCATGATAGAATCAATCATTGCGTTGTTCCATTCCATTTCGGCATCATTTGTGAGGAGGTCTGTGTTGTTTTTAAATGTGTTTTTGTTTCGGGATTATTATTATCGCAACCATCAGGGTCACTGCTGTTAATGAACTTCTCTACTGTCGGTCGGTTGGTTAGTCGTCATCGTCTGTGATGAAAGGTATGACGAATGGACGGACAACAAAAGACGTAGGCAGATACCGTACATAATTAAAGTGGGCCGCTAATAACTTTGTCGATAGATGAATTATTGGAAGCCGTTTGTCTGTGTCGAGATTGTGCCGCTGATTTATTGTTGTTTGATGAGAAAATGCAGCAGTGCACAGCTGCAGAGTAGTAAGCTCTGTGGCAATCGGCAATCATCAATCACCAATCACCCGTGACCCATTGATGAAAGAAAGTTTTTAGGCTACAGGTGGAGTTTGTTAGGATTTAAAAAAAAAAAAAAAAAGGAGTTCGTACCTCGTCGTCAGGCGAATGGAAATCAACTGACTGAGTGGATATCATAAAACAAAAAGAATTGCTTACATAAATTATGTTTGTTTTCCTTAAAGGAATACCACAAGATTCTATGTTGGGACCAGTATCTTTTACTCAATTTAGAATGAGTTGGTTTTAATAGGTCTATGGAAAATATCATGTCTTATATTCTGCGTTATAGTGTAGACAGAAGTACTTCACATAGCTTCCATGAATAAGAGTGTTCAAGCAATAAGCACTAGAGAGCGATATCTTCTTAGACTTGGAAGGTATCTTTGACTAGATTTTATACGAATTCATGCAAAAGTCACTACAAGATATAATAATAAATGTAAAAGATATAGGTTACAAAGTCTTTGGAATTACAGGATGGATGATTGTCAGATTAGTATAATCTTAAAAGGCTATACTTTGTTTGAACTCTTTTAATGTAAAGAATACAAAATTATTTACGAATACGAATTTTCTGATAAGTTTTTAAGACCCGCTACGAATATGTTAATATACATATGTAGAAGAGGCAAGAAAAAGTAGCTAATTGCACTCAAACTACTCGTAAAATAATTGCAAATGTTGTCCCGGCACAGTAATGAGAAGATCCTTTTGAAAAATAGAGGTGAGTCCCTAAAAAACACTTTCCATTTTCAATGAACTCTTGTCTCCTAAAGGGAAGCAATGCAAACAACTTGCTAGGACGGTGGATGCGTAACAGCAAGCATAGTGACAATTGACAGTGTTTCGAAAGAGCTTAAGAATATCTTGCTACCAGAACAAAATTATTAACAGCGACACGAAGTGATACCAATATACTACCTAGGGGTAATCTTTTTGCAAGAAGGGCAACATAAATGGGATCACTCTGATAGAGGCATGTAATCGTGCAGATTGATATCCAATATAGAGGCTTAAGACATTGAACTCTTGTTTAAATCAAATGCTTATAGATCATGGATTTTTAATGCCTATAAAGAGAAACAGTCGAACATACAGAGCAAGTCTTACTGGGTTTGGAATGGACCTTCTAAAACTTTTTTTTCTTTTTCTCATGGGTATCTTTCAGAAGGTTAGGTTTCAGCTACAATATATAAATACAAATACAAATATTTGGTGCTAGAGCAAATTTCTGGAACCAGAGGCTAGCTTCTCACATCCTTCTGCGTATTCTTCACCAGAATAGAAGGGACCAACTGTCTAAAGCAGTGTCCGAAGGGCAGTTTTTGTTTTGGGAAGCTTTTTCATGGCAGTTATACTTTCAGATGTTTGTAAGACCTTGAAGAACTTTTTAGTGTTGTCTGGCATTCGAACCTCGAACCTCCAGCTCAGTAGTCCGACGCACTAACCACTGAGTCACGGCGCACAGGTTTCAAATATCGAAAGAAATATTTATATTAGTCTTCTTGAAGTTTTTGATATTTTGTAAACCCTCGAGATACTTGCTTAAGATAGTTGCAAACTTCTTTACCAATAGGAAGCTGAGGTACGACGAGAGGGTAAAGTACTACAATTTCACTGCGAGAGTATCTAAAGGATTGGAACTAACGTTGCTTTTGCGAAATCAGTCAGTCATAAACCAAGCCATCGCTAAAGTCTTCAAGACTTGAATCCACTGGTTTGGAATTATGTAGCTGACCACAAAATCGACAAATATTTCCTAAAGAACCGGAAAACTGTGGAATATACGATTATTTAGGTCGATTTTAAGTACTTCAAACCCAAGGAACCACTTACATAACTTGAAATGATGCTTGACTACAGGTTAAACTTTAAAGCACACAGAAACTACTCGAGCTAGAAAGCATCACTACAAGTACTACATGCAACCCTTTCTCGAATACTGCTAAACATCGGTAGACCTGGATATGCTAGAATACGTTTACCACTTAGAAGTTCAGTTCCCTAAACGCTGTTCTGGTTAATGTCGGCAGCAACAGTGCTAGAACGATATCAGACAATGGATTCATTAGCATGCCTTGGACCCAGTGTGATCTCCACCATGAGGAAATCAGGGCCCTGAGTCAACAAAAGACAGATGTTGACACGTACCGAAGTAGAGAATTAACCTACTAGGTCCACCGGTCCTCGTAGACCATATTCTACGATCAGGAAAAAATTGGCGAAAAATCGAAAAAACAAGTAACATAACCCCTTTCGTTGGACTAGAACACGTCTATTGAATTGGGGAACACATCATCCTAGAGCATTATTTTCGAGAAGTTTTTCATGACGGTCACACTTTCGGGCTAGTCTTTTGACAGACTACTGATGTCATCTACATAGATTCCCCATATATAGGAGCTCTGGGTAGTCAGGACCAGAATGTGTTCCGTGGTTTGAACGGGAGCGCCGCATAGGCAGCTCGAGTCAGCCCTTGCATTTTCCAGTAGAAGTCCGTATCCGGTTTAGATTGCACCAGGCTTTCCTCGGTAGTTCTCCGTTTTTGTTTCTGAATATTGGACTTTGTCTGCCAGAAATAGCCCATGCAGATGACAAGGTTTCTTCCATCAAAAAGTTTTCAGCACTCAACTTTCTCGCAAGTTCTATTAGCGGATGTCTTGACCAAAGTCCCAGGGTGTTGATGTTTCCAATATCTGTACCAAAGGAGATTCTCAGATTTCCTTGGATTGTATGGAATTCTTTAATCATGGCTCACTATCTTCTTAGGTCAGGCGGGGCTATCTTGCAAAGCATAGGTAGCTACTCAACTGAGGTTGGTCTAAGGGTGTCAGATATTAACCTCATGGTGGTGTTCAGTTGGGAATCGATCTTGTGGCAATAGGTAAGCTAAACTAGGGCTCCATATTCTGCAGTTGAATAAACCAGATAGAGAGCAGAGGTGCGTATGCAGTTTGCAGGGGATTCCTGTCAGTTTTTGGAAGACGTTGTTCCCTGTCTTTATTTTTTAAGAGGCTTTGGTTTGATGTGGTTTATATGTCAGAGTTCGGTCTAAGGTGATACCCAGACATTTTACTGACTGAATGACCGAACTAGGATGCAAAATAGTTCGCCTTCTCGCGGTGCATCATGGATAATGCAAAAAGGAACTAAAACAAATGGAAGCCAAACAATCACGTCAACACTTATCATAAAAATTGATCTGCTGGCTACCAGAAAGAAAGGATACCAAAACTAAGCTGACCAAGATCGTTTATCAGAAGAAAAATATCAGCAGTGCCCAAAGATACATTGAAAGTGGCACATTACCTAGACTTATTCAGTACTATTCAAGTCAGTGAAGTGTTAATGTCTGTCTGATCCATGTATGTACTGCTATTATTGCTATTAGCGTCAGTCACTTGGCTGTATATAGGATAATTATCATCTTAGCTTAATGCACTGACATTTTGTAGCCAAATTCTGATGCAAGGGCGGCCCTTAGGTGAAGACTATGAATATCTGCAGGCATATTAAAATTTCTTAATAAATTGTAAAATAAAGTTGTGACAGATACTGGGAAGTCTAAGAAGCCTGTCATAAAATAATAGGCTCACATTTGGGCTAAGCGTTTCCTTGCTTGAACAAGAGTAGGATAATTTTTTTGCGGGAATATTCCAGGTATTTTTTAGTTTGTTTGGTACAAATAGATCAAAAGGTTGTCCAAATAGAGTTTTCGCAAATCAACAGCATTCAATCAGACTAACAAAATTTATAAAAGCATGACACTACGTAAGGATCCCCTTTGGATTCTCTATACCTCTATCATGTGTATCCTAAACCAAATCATTTTTAATCATCCCACACTCTAGTGTTTATCTCTACAACATTAACACATTCCATTTCGGTCTATCGAATCCATTTTCAAATCGATAATTCCAAATGCCAGCACCTCCCCCGTATTTACCCTACGATACATCAAACCCTTAAAGCCCAATATCATCAAGTTCCCATTCGAAAGTAGGTCAATGGATATTAATTGTAACTTTAAATTCTGCTTTGAATCCAAAAAAAAAAAAACTCGAATTTCAACCACATTCCAAACTAACATAACATCCTTCAAAATGTTCTTCGGAAACTTACCTCCTTCGACCCTAGCCATTTGCAACTCCCACTTAATGACCGAACCGTTTTTGCCTTTTTTTTTTCTCTCTTTCTCTTTTCCTTTTCCTTACTATTCAAACCCTTTTTTTTTTGGTCCCCAACCCACATCGCATACAGAAAGTATCCAACTACAATAAAACGATACATTAACCAAGGCCAGTCTCATTTTCAAAGATAAAAATGAAAAATTTTCCGCTTTTCTGGTCCTTCCACTTGGCATTTCTCTATCTATCTGTCCATCCCGGCACCGCTTACGAACTAATGATAATGAACGTCGGGTCGTCTCATGGAATAGGGTCAAAAGTGATAGTGAAATGTGCGGACCCAACTAATGCCTCTCCATTCATTGGCTTCCATCGAGTTAAAAAGTTTCAACACAAATATTAGGGGAAAGGATACCCCACCAAAACAAATCGGTGTTTTTTTTTTTCTCCACGAAATCCCAAGACCTTCAAAATTTTGAAACATGTTTGATTATCATCGAGTTGCGATTTTTCGTAATAGAATTGAGTTAAACTATAGGTGGCATGCTGTAGATACATTGCTTTTCTCTGAGGCCACTTAAACTCACTTAAAGAACTGTGCGCCAAGGAAAAGCCTCTCTAAAACAATTAATTTCCAGACAAAGGAGATAATTGACGATGCCTCGTTGTCGACGCCTTCCAGTTCTACTAGAGTAGGTAGTTGAGAAAACTTAATTGGTAGCGATAGCTAGCCCTTTTGTGAGGATAGATACATTCAGTGAATGCGCGAATATTTTCCGAAGTTGGGCAATTTATTTAAAACTTCTTGGGAGAGTTGAGAATGTGCTGACATAAAGGTGTCAGAAGTAGGAGCAGAGTAAAATCTCCCTCCCGGCTAATGGAACCTAATTGAGCACCCGACAAGGAAGTGATTCCAAGACAATGTCTTCCTTCCATTCGGTGTTACATTTTTAATTGAAAGACGACGAAGGAGATCGCTATTCTTTTTTGCTTACTGATTAGTGGGGCGCTCTGATGGAAGTGTCATAATAAACACAAAGCTCCTTGATATTGTTTATGATGATGGAGGAGAAGCGGTGGTGGTGGTATCTGTTCTTTTTGTTTAAATTTATCGAAAGATTCGCGTGATAAATCAATTTTGAATATTTTATTTGTGACAAAGTGCTTTCTGATGTTTAAGTCGATGCCACTGGGTTATTAATTAAAACGTGAGAGGGATTAGAATGGATGATACGACAAGGGTGTTGAACACAAGTTAAACTTGAATAAACTTCTTTTGAAGGGTGGACGTCGGAGTTATGAGGGTTCACTTGCCATTCATTTTTAGAGAAAGTTACAAACTTAAGAGGGCAACAGTGAGCATACATATATATCTTATTCTTCTGTAGCAGAAATTACAACACAAATCAATTATGCTTTCATGAATCATTAAGCTGATTGATTTACATTTTATAACTAAGAAGTGGAACATCTTCCTGTCATGTCAAGAAGGTTTCTATTTCGTCCATTTAAATTGAAATTCTTGAATAATAGGCAGTGTCATTACTACGTCTTCACCAGAGTATACTGAGTACATGCTGAGCTACATTTGCTATAGAATGGAGGACCGACCATTTTTACAAATAGAATTCCTGGACTTTTCACCTGATAGGCTTTAGAAACAAGACAATTTTTCAGATTTCGGAGCAAGAAATAGATTAAACATACCATAAACCATTTTGGTATACATAGATACAATCAAATTGTCGAAATTTTTAATGAAGGCGCAAAAGTATACAGCTGTTCCAGGTAAAGTCATCAGGGGGAAGAGTCATCAGGGGCTAAATCCACCAAAACTCAAGAGTATTGAATTACAATTACCTCAGATACTTGGGGGTTATTCTAGAAAAAAAACTCAGTTGGAAACTGAATATTCAAGACCGTACTAGGAAGGCCTCGATTGCCCTCTATTCATGTGGGAAGGCCTTATCCCAAACTAGAGTTTCCAGGCCCTGATTGTTCACTGGATATACACGGTAGTCGTCAGACCCATCTTTATGTACGGAGTAATAGTCGGCATTAAACAAGAAAACCAACATTGCAATACTTGAGAAGGTTCAAAGATTATACTGGGTCTGTATAACGTCCGCCCTTAGACTCCACTCCTACATCTGCACTAGAAACTATGCTCCATCTTCTTCCTGTTGATATCGTTGGAAAGCTGATGGTGGCTTAAGCAGCTTTACGGCTTGGGGAAACCGTGTAGCTGGCTGAAGAAAATATGGGCCATGCAAGCATCCTAAACGTCATAACACAGTTCCTTTTAATTCGGATTACATTGTCCCCTATCTGGACTTCAATGTGGAGTATTAAACCAGGATTTCTAGCATAAGTGCTTGGGAATCGGGAGAAATTCTAGACGAATATGCGACAGAGATTTACACAGACAAATCCAAGACAGCGTCTGGAACAGGTGCGAGAGTTTACTCCAGTGCATTGGATATTAGTATCACCACTCGATTGCCAGACCACTGTAGTGTTATTCAAGCAGAAGTCAAGCTGCCATAAAAGCCTTGGAATCGCCAATAATTCAAGTTGGAATCTTAACGAGTTCGCTGACAGGAGAGACGTATTCCTGTGCTAGGTAAGGATCTAGCTAAGGAAGTTTCAGACCGGGATATCCCTGATAGCGAGAAGAGACATCCAATTAGATACTGCAGCCATAAGAATAGCAAACAGTAGGTGGAACCATATCTGCACATGCCTCTCTTCTAAATACGTCTAGCCAGGGCTGGATTGTAGCAAAACCAGTAGACTTATTTCCCTCAAAAGGACACATCTAAGAAAGTTAGACAGGGCACTGTCTGGTAGGCAGATGTGTATGCCAGAAGGTTTGGTGCTCCTCTCAATGGCTTCTTTAGAAGCTTTAGAGGCTAGGAAGAGGAGGAAACCATGACACATCTTGTGTAGGAAGATACTTCTTCGAGAATCTCAACAATCTAGCTAGACTAAACTTAAGCAAAATTAAAAGCTTTGTCATCGGGTCAAACTGGCTTTTGTTACACCGAAACTGGTTGCCCTGCATCCTGTCCCATCTGGGGAGTTTCCATGTAGGTTTTCGAACTGGTAATGCGGGTTTTCTATAGTGGTATCACAATGGACCTTCCTTTTGGTCTAATCATGTCCCTGCGAAGCCAAAAATTTACGAAATCCAGCCGTCTGTATACAAAGAGTGAGTTATACCATCTTGTGGAAACAGATACAACCGTGAGCGGAGCAGCAGTGGAGAACTATATACAATTCTATTACCTTCTCCTGATGAGCAACACTTAGTTAAACATAGGATTCTAGTCCCAAAGTCTCAGAAACCCAGACGAACTTGCTAACCAGGCTTGGGAAGAAGAAAGAAAATGCGTAAGCACAGTTTAAAGCAACACTCAGTGAAGAGTTTAAACAGTTCCCTATTGGGTTCGGCTGATAGTCAGTTAGGAATATTAACGGCGAATTTTGACACCATTCAAAGTCACATTGTAAAAAAAGCGAGACTGCAAAATTGGAGCTACCCGATGTTCTTGCCAAAGTAGATGGAAGAATGGTTTCCTTGTCCTCTTCGTCCCTGCAACTCCTGCAGAAGACATTTGAAAAAAGGTCTAACCTTTAGTGAGGACACCGCTTACGGAGATGATCTATGATTGCTTCAGAATAACCAGCCCTAACCACTATGTTTCCTATCCAGCTGAGGCCAGATGTGTCTTTATATTGATACGTCTAACCATTTTCGCATCTATGGTTGGTCCTACTGAAAACGTTTAATTTCAGTAGAAGGGACTTGATAGACGTGTCAGAAGGAATCACTGCCAAGCAGCTAGATAGAAAGATATGATAGATAAGCCAGGAACGTTATTAAGCGATTTAGTTATTCCAAGCGGAATCTAATCCATATGCTGTGGTCTCTACTATTTTGCATGAGAGGTAGGACCACCATCTACATTTTTTACATCAGATGTAACCATTGCTGGACAACAGCTCGAAATAGAAGCTTTCTGCCACAATACCTTCATAGTATTGTTTCAGTCGAAGGTGGTGCCGAAAAAACTATCAAATTTCAAGTCGAAGAGCCAGACCAAATTGATTCAGGTAGGTGTGGAGCTGAATTGGGAACCATATCTGATGGCGAGTAGGTATGGTATATGCCCTGAAACGCATAAATGGATACAGAATCAATAAACTGAACTCTGTTGACAGCCTTGGTTTGCTTATGAATCTTGAGAATGATGGCGCTTCTTTAGTAACCTAACCTATCAGTGTGTAATTTGTTAACCTAACTAGTGGCCGTTGTATATCCAATGTATCTGTAACCAATTATTATTTAGCAATCCTTACCATTTCATGTACTATCTATAGTCACATTAGTAATGTCACATTTCAGATGCCAGTCATTCAAAGTAGGCCACCATTTCAGCATGATGGCTCAATTTATTCCAGCTACCTTTTCCTAACCCAAATCAACAACCACCTGCAATTTGTTTTCGTCTTCAGTTTTCTTCATTTTCTTAACTCATAATTGGTTACGGGTACGTTTTCCTCTGAACATTTCCCAGCTTCTGTTTAGCCACTAACTACCAGTATCTTCGCTCACGTTTACATGTAGGCAAAGCTATTACCCCAAAATGACTTTTCCTCAGCCTAATTGCCGGACACCACAAAAATCTCTGCCGAATCCTATCATCTTCTCATGTGACGACGAGTAGATTCCCATGTCCCGATGCCACATCACTGATGACCATAAAAACAAAGTAAGCATTACAAATCCATTACACTGCGTCAATCATTCGAAAGTCATGTTTATTATGGTCGTCGCTGTCTAATTGAGGTTGAGTGCTTTATTGTGGATTTATCACCGAATATGGTCATTTCGTCATCAGACTTTCGCAAAATTAACAAAAAAACCGAATAGAAGAAGAAAACGAAAAAGAAAAATTCAAGGAAAGGAAATATAATTGAAAAGAGAAATAGAAAAACTTTTTTTTTTTTTTTTGCTTTTTTGCTGTGAAGGTCCAAGCAAAAGCCTAACTTCTTTGTTGTGCTCGGTTAATTGACCAGAAGCACATAAAATGGAAAGCAGTTAATGCCTTTTAGAGGATACCCTTGAACCTCATGCGAAAAAGTTGATTAGACGAGGAAAGTCCGATCGTTACGATGATGATTTCTCGAGTAAATTCACTTTTGATTGATTGATTGTTGGTGGGTAATCAATTAAGTTACGTTTGTCCGGAGAAGACATGAAAGTCGTGTCGGTTGTTTCAGGCCATGACAAGTTTATATTGGACATTAAATTGAGCCGAAACGTTTCTATTTGGATGCCATCTCACGTTTTTACACTATTAAGTGATTTTTTTTTATATGATCACGAAGGAGTGATTAACTTAAAACAAAAAATATTCTGGAAGGAGTTTATTGTAAGTGATTTCGTGGGTAAGACGTTTAAGTAGTTTAAAGCCTGGCCTAGGGAGTTTTATTGTTTTGATAGTCACATACTGTCAGTCTGTCAGGCAAACTATCTTCAAATATTGACGGATGATGAGGATCATATGTTTACATGTACTTTCACTACTTTCTTGTAAGAAACATCTTAATACTGACTCAATTCAACAGTTCATTTTTAAACTATATGAAAGGACTCTCTTCATTTTAGGCGTTTTTCTAAGGTGAAAGTCTGTGAGATAGAGAAACAAAATCTAAGAACCTCTCGTCTAAGGATGACAAAGTGGAGACTTATGCAGGGCTAAGGTGTATTTCCATTCTTTTACTGGAAAACTCGTGAAAGAAGTTTTCCCATAGAAGATGCTAAAAGACAGTTTTAATGCCAAGATATGTGACAACACCGGGCTCAAAAATCGATAGACATACTAATGACAACGGCATGTTTTTGTATCTCTTAGCAAAAATTTTATAGCCAAGCACATGCTGCGACCTCGCGTGGAATCCCACAAGGAGGAGTCTTATCTCCACTACTCGGGAAGAGATGAGAGCAAAACGGGGATAGGGCCGTCGGTTATGCCGATGATGTCGTCATATTACTGATTGAAAATTTTCTGCCCACAATCGTTGATTTAGTACAAACAGCGTCGAACACCCTGAGCAACTGGGCTAAACGCTACGGACTTAGTCTTTATGAACAAAAAACCGATATAATTCATTGTACGAATAAGAGAAAAATACACGACTTCGACCCACCTAGACTGAATGGAGCCCAAATCAAAATATCAGAGAAGGCAAGATACCTAGAGCGCATATTGGATCGAAAATTAAAATGGAAAGACAATGTATCAGAATCTTTGTTAAATGGGAGCCATCCACTGGATATACACCGCCCATCGTTAGACCTATTCTCACATACGGCTGTATGGTCTGGTAGCCTGTTGTCGCAAAACCCACAAACTCGAACACCCTTATAAGAATCCAAAATCTAGTGAGTGTGGAACAGCGCTGTTAGGACAACACCTACCGCCACCCTTGAAGCCATGCACTGGCTTGAACCACTGGACGTCTTCACCAAAGATGTAGCGGCAAAAAGCGCCCTACGCCTCCGACAAGCTTAAATGTGGAAGAGGAACCAAATCGGACAAAGCACCATCACCAAGTGGTCAAACGATAACACACCTTCTGGCCACCTTAACCACACGGACTTCGGCCGCAACTTCGACTCCAAACTTCCCTCTAGAGAGATTTCCCTTCAACCTTAACTTCGACTCCAAATTTCTCTCTAGAGATAGCTGGACCAATACTAAGGTCATTAACCCCGCCACCATATCCATTACCACGGATGGGTCTAAAATGAACGAAGATACAAGCTCAGGAATATTATCAGAGGCACCATCAATCGCCAGGTGTATAACACTTCTCAACCCCTCAAGTGTGTTCAAAGCGGAAATATATGGAATAACCGAGGACTGCCGGAACCTATCCACTCTGAACAGCAACAATTCTATAGACATCTACATAGACAACCAAGCAGCTATCAAAGCCATCACTTCCATCACAACCAAAATCAAAAGAGGTCAAGAGATATAGGTTAGGTTAAGTTCGGGCTGCAGTAAGTGCAGTCACACTTACCCAGAATAGACCCATTGTGATACCATAGGATCTAGTGTCCTCAATCTACCCGTTGAACCAACATAAGCTTATTATAATGCGCTGAAGGCAACTAATGCTTATGGTAGCTAGTTCGCCAAGGCTATCGAAGAAGTACTCTCCTAGACTAGTTTTCTTCGAGTTGAGAGAGCTTGACAGGTGCTTAGGAGGTGAAGAATAGTCTTTTCCTCCTCTTCGTCATTCATGCAGTCTCTACAAAAATCATTTGCCAAGGGACACAGCCTGCATGCCTCCCACTGACGCAGTATCCTGTAATGACACCTACTATTGTACTGATGAAAGATCTCTGTAGTCTTATTGGAGCTCTTGAGACCCAGCTTTGTCAAGAGATGTAAAGAGGAATTTAAATCCCTTAGCTCGAAGCACAGCATCACGCTATGTTGGATGACGGGACATATGGTCTTCCAAGGGAACGAAATGGCCTATGAGCTAGCGAGAAAAGGATCAGAATCAAGCTACCTAATACCAAATCATTCAGTCGTAATGCTCATCAGTTTTCTCACACGGCTAACTTAAGGTGGAGTACACTATCCTCATGCCGCGTCTCTAGAGTACTTGGGACAAAATACGACAAAAAGAGGACTAGACAACTTCTATGGCTAATTCGACCAAAGCTGATTCTCCTCATAGGTATCCTCAAAGGCCACTACTCAATGAGGGCCCATCTTAGAGGGATTAGAATCGGCACTACATACCTATGCAGAGGCTATGGCGACACAGAGGTAGAGGAAGATACAACACATTTCCTCTGCGAATGACCAAGCCTCACCAGAACGAGATACTCAACCCTTGGAGAAGTATCTTTCATCGATTTGAGGAAACCACCCTAAAATGCATTATGAAATAAAACGGGATGGTTCAGGAGGGCCGCTGTCGTCTAGGATTAAGTATTGGACTAAATGAATTATTCACTATTTTTAGGTACCCCACACTGGGGAACACAATGGATCCGTTGCCATCCGAGTAAGGCTGCAACTCCTTTAAAGTTGCAGTCAAATTTGTCTCACCAATCCAGATACTATGTGAACAGGCTGAACGTTCACCGTCTGCGTGAGTAATTTCGGAAACATCTGGCCTAAAACGTGAAAACAATGATCACCTTTGGATCAAATTTACATGGTGCTAAAGTATTGGATGTTCAGAGACTTTGGTAACGCTCCTCCGACTTTTTCAAGCATACATTCATCAAACCTTAATGGGAGATATCGCAGCAATATATGGCGATATTGTCAGGCCGCAGTCAAGGAGCTGGGTTCATGCGTAAGCAGATCCAAACTGCAATGTGCCCGACTGAGATCAACACACTGAGCCAGATTAACTAAGACACTCTTTACTGGGTAAGAGTTGAAGGAAATGTTGCAGCTGAGAAACTACCACGGAATAGCTCGATAACCACGTTCTAGAAACCGACTAAACTTTGGAATGACAACCTTCCAATGAGACACTCTTAGGCTCTTCACAGTAGTATTGGAAGACAAAAGAAACTGACTATGCATAAGTGACAAGAAAAAAATTCCAACAAGGAATGACGATAACAGGAGTCCAAAAACTACGAAGAATCGCATATCAGAGCTAGACTCAGCAACAGGTTACGAACTAAAGAGCAGAACTTTGATAGTGAAATGCTCATCCACAATGCTCATAAAAAGGATGAGCTCTCATACATCTTTTTCAATCTCGTACTGCGACAATGTGAAGAGTCGGTACTCAAACGGAAAGCCCTTTGATGGTTATTGAAGACCCATGGCTTAGGACATCAATCCTCCTCAATCACAGTATTGCATCTGGACTTCAATAAAAAGTAGGCACCTGACCTGAAAAAGATGGTATATGTCTATTCTGGAGACAACTTCAAGACTAGTCTCTATAAAAGGCAGCAGAAATCGATAACATTCAGCGTATGGCGTTACAAAACTTAAGGTAAATTTGTATCCTTTTACCGAGGATAGGCTCCCAAAACACAGCTTCTTTGGGCGTTTACTTCCCTACTTGTCTGAGTTAAGATAGCAATTTCAATTGAATTTCTTCGTATAGCAAAGAATTTGGAATGCGGAACAATCATCTAGATGGTCTTACAGCTCCAAAGTGTTGAATTACGATCTCAGGACGTTAGTATCCACAGGGGGTTTCAGGTTTTTTTTCTTTCTTTCCTTCGATACAATAATTTTGGAGTACTCAAGAGTGTGTTGAAGATAATAAGCTACTGCGAGTAGTTGAGCCATTTCCATTCAATGAGTGTTTGCTTTATAGCTGACCAAAACTAGGTAATCGTGGCGTACCCCTGGAATAACATCCTTTTTGCAAAAGGACTGATAGTAGGTACCAAGCGTGAACTCATTTTTGACAGAGTGGGTACTGCTTCTTCTACTAACTTGTTCATACACCTCTGAGAGTCCTGAATTATTTTGGAAATAAGGGGCTACAGGCCTTGGAATTCCTCAACAACTTTGAATGTAAAAAGTGCGACGAACGATGAAGTGAGCGCTTCTGAACTGTTTTGCAATAAAGCGGAGAATATTTCTCAGCAAGTTCTATGAATAAAATTGCTGCAGGAAAAGGAGTTTCCAATTTCTGAAAATAAAAAGTTTTGTTGTACTTTTTAGTCAATAAAGTCCACAAAGCTTCCAAAATTTCTTTTGTACTTACAAATGACTAGCTGTTACAAGCTGTAAACTTAAAAACGTCCATGTAAACTATTATTCCCTGAAGACAAGCCTGTTTAACGTTTCAACATGTGTTAGCCTATCAATTGGATAGTTTCGAATAGGGTGGACGGTGGTATCTTTATAACGACTATACACTATACAAACATACAGAAAAGCTACAATCCGTCTGGAACGGATCGTATGATACCCTATCCTCCTCTCTATAAAATGGGCTTGGCCAAATTGCATTTTGTACTCAAATATAGCTATAATGTCGAACGTTTGAGGATGTTACATGTAAAATTTTATCAAAATAGGTTTTTTGATGATAACGCCCCCAAAAAGTGGGCGTGGCCAAAACTGTTCTATGGGTGAATTGTAGGGAATCTAAATACCCAAATATTTGGTCTTAACAAAATTTGTCGGTTTCATATAATTTAGTGAAGTTATAAAAAAGTAGGCGTGGCAGTGGGCGGATGTAAAAAAATTTTACACTAGTATTGTATCTTTTTCTCGGAAGCCCAGATATGAAATTTCAGCGTCCTAGTTAAAAATTTAAGGCCCAAAAATCGGTTTTGTGATGAAAACGCCCCCAAAAAGTGGGCGTGGCCAAAACTTTTGTATTGGTGGATTGTAGGGAATCTGAATGCCTAAATATTTGGTCTTAACAAAATTTTTCGGTTCCATATAATTCAGTGAAGTTATGAAAAAGTGGGCGTGGCAGTGGGCGGATTTAAAAAAATTTTACACTTGTACTGTATCTTTTTCTCAGAAGCCCAGATATGAAATTTCATCGTCCTAGCTCAAAATTTAAGGCCCAAAAAGCGGTGACATACGGACGGACGGACGGACGGACGGACGGACGGACGGACGGTCATCGCTCAATCGATTTCGCTATTGATGCTGATCACGAATATATATACTTTATAGGGTCTATCTCGATTATTTCTCTATGTTACAAACTATGTGTCAAACTTAATATACCCTTAGGATAGGGTATAAAAACAAGACTCAACCCCTCGACAATCAAATGAAAGACTATCCTCCTTACTACACTTCTTCATTGATTGTTTCCTTCGAGTTCTTCAACCCCAATTCAGTTCACGCATAGTGCCATATCGAATAAAACATATTCCCATAGAACTGGAGCTGACAGGTAATCAAATTCAATAAAATAAAGCCAAACAAAAGTGCTCCATTTAGTATTCCTGATTTTAATTGCGGTCATCATCATGAGCCTCTCCGAATCGAATAAGTTCTATCAAATCAACATATTTAGATGTCAATTCCAGTAGCAGGATATCGAAAAAATTCAATTATGAGTGCGGTCGTGTACGCATCAAGTATGGCTCTTAATACCCGCGCTCGTTCACTTCAAAATACCAGCGCACACTTCAATATGACGGACAGCTTGAAAACGCTTGAAGGCTAACCAAATTGTGTTGATACCTGCTAGTAGTTCGTTCAGGTTGACATACCGCCAACCACGCAGTTTATACAGAACCAACGTCAAAGGCATCAATCACACTACTGTAACTGTCTCCTTGTGGTTCATGTAAATCATCACTGATTCCAAGTTAGCACTGATTGCATCTCAAACATGTCAGAGCTAGTATCCCAAAAAAAAAAAAAAAAAAACCAAATATTCTGCGGGTTTGCCAACCGAAAGGGTCGTGAAATGCGAATTTTCAATTTTTATCGAACCCGTCCAATTAATCTTGTTTGTCCTCGTTTCACTATCCTGTTTCTGTGGGGAGATGAATTGATCGACATTGAAAGGAAATTTTTCTTCATCAGTTAAGGATTCCTTTTCCTCGGGGCCAGACATGCTGAGGAAGGAGAACGAAATGGATTTTCCAAATGTGGGTACAACTTGATTCCTTTTGACACTTTAGATATCGTATCTATTTTGATTTCCTAAAAACATTTCTTCCTTCGTCAGATAAATGTCCTCTTTAAAAACAGGGAGAAAAAAAAAAAAAAAAAAATCTCGACACATAGTCATCCCATTTTCAGTGACATTCGAAAGGATTGAACTTCAGCAAGGACCAACCAATAGAAAAATTCATTTTTCGTTCCTATTTTCGTGCCATAATTCATGGTATTAGCTTTATCCTTTTTCCTTTTGCCACCCAATTCGGACATGAGCGGGGGGAATGGAAAGCCCCTATCTCCCCCCAAGTAGAGAGAGTGTATCCCCAATGAATTAGTAATAGAAGAATGTACAAGGTACTTGTAGTGTGCTGTGCTATGCTGTATTCGTCGTACACCCCCCCTTCTGTTTTTGAGGCTAAAAGTGAAAGCTATCAGACAATATCCTGGGAAACGATATAATCCTTTTCTCAACAGCTTAAGTGTTAGAAATTAAGATTAATCAGCTTAAAGCAACAGAGTACCAGTTGACTTGGTTTACAGTATCGTTACTGTTGTAGCAGATAGCTGAGCTGTGGTTGGGGGTAGTAACTCTAATCGGGTAGTTGCTTGCGATTAGGATAATTGACTTTATTGAATTATGAAAATTTAACCTAAAATCAGATGGGCTCTTACCGCAGGAGATAAAGTCACTGTCTGGAGTGTTGTGGCTTCAAATTCACATTTTATGTTATTAGTGTCTAGTGGGTCCTAGATAAATATCTTTTGCGCCACCAGGAGGTGGGGTGTACTATAGAATTTAATACTTCTCTACTTCACAGGTGGTAATTTATTTGCTTAGACCTAGAGGCGGGTTTAATGTGTGCTCAGAAAATACGCACACATACATACACACACATATGTACCTGCAATCGTTTAATGCAGTTAGTGGCTGATTTATTGTTTTGGTAGGGCCCAGAGGATATAGCGTAGCAAAAGATATTACACGCCGTTAGGGATACAAATTAAAAATTTATTTTTTCTTCCCAACTGTTTTCCAGATTTATGGCTACCATTGCAATTAGGAGGCCGTTAGGCGAACAGGAAGCTAGTGATTCATTGGAATAGAGAAGGATTACAGGAAGTGATTTTTTTTTTTTATTTCTGGGATGGCGAAGATGATTAATAGTTTTTTTTTTTGTTTAAGGCTCTGAGAATATGGCAGATGTAATAGTTTTAAATGCGAATTTAGAATTCAAAAGGCAATGCATCCTTACGAGTACGGTTGGTAATGTATCTATGCCTTGAGAAGTAGTTGTCCTGTCCAATCTCATGTTGGATATCGGATAAGATAGAACCATATGACTTCCATAACTAAATAGATACCTTCTAGGATTCAACAATGACTTGCAAAGCCCGACTTAAGACCAGGACCTCTTAGTTGTATATCGACTTTCCCTTCCAGAAGCCAGGCATTCCACCAGCGACTTACGTTAACGACAGCAATAAGATTGGAGAAGTTTACCATATCTACATCGTGGCAGAAAATATTAGACGATAAGGAATTAAGTTAGAATGCCACACCAGAGCCAGAGTTTTACGCGATGAGTCTCCAAACACCGAGTAGATACTTCGATAGTCAGTCTTACTACAAACAACGAACTTACAGGTCACTATAAGTTACGAGAACATCTTAAGAAGTTAGACAAAGTACTATGTACCACGTACATTATATCATGTTTCATCTATTGCCTCTAAATGTATCCGTCAAAGAGATACTCCTATGACAGTCATAGGACATAGGACTGGACTTAAAAAGTCCAGTTATCATGCTGTCCAGTCCTTAGTTTTACCGATGAAAACATCGACTGCACCCCGCCAAAAACAGAGATTTAACTAACTTTCGAACGAGCATCCCAGCTCGCAGTAACTAACACTTCTACACAGACGACTCCAGGACCGAAAGCTGGTTAGTTGAGGTGTCTGAAAAGCTGGTTAATCCTTTTTTTCTTTTTCGGATATAACAGAGCAGTTTAACGTTGAGCTTTCCTGGATGCCAAGCAATAGAGACCATTCTGGAAAGCTGCATGACTGACGAGCTTGACAGAAATGGTACGACTCTAAGGATTCTGAACGCTTAGAGTAGGACCAACCATACATGGGAAAATTGTTCGACGTAGCATGCATAAATAAAGACAGATCTGGCCTAAGTTGGGTCAGGAACGTAGTGCATGCCCCGTTAGTATCCTAAAGCAATCGTAGATCGCTGTCTTCACGGAACATATTCTAAAAGGATATGCCTCTTGTCAAATTACATCTACAAGGTTTTCAGATGAAGATGAGGGGGAAACCTTCACCTCCATTAAGGCCTTAAGGGGATCTTTCCTTAGACGGTTGATTTTATAAGTCCCTGGGTAGCCAAAGTGAAAAAATCCACGTTATCACAAATGATGCCTTTTGGTCTAAGTGTGACTGTACCTTGATACAGAGAGCCATCCAGAAGAATGTTCAGATTTTACAACGAAACTGAAAAAAGCCTGAATTGCAATCTAAGGCACTATAGCATTCACTTGGAGCAGCATGTCAGATCCAGATCAACTAGATATTTTTATGTAATTACTTGTCAAGTTAAGTGATGTCCTGTAACTTGAAAATATCTTTGAATTTTGCGAGACAAGGGACTATAGGACCTCTAGATCAAAAAGTACATTAAGTCATTTTCTGACAAGAAGATTTATTACGAGTGTCCCTTGCTGGCAGAATACTTTAATATTTTCCTAAGGGTTAAGGGTACATATAACCTATATCTAACGAAGAAGATACAGGTCACGAAGAAGACATCTTGTCAAAGAAGTTTCAAAGAAAACGCAGACGATTTTTTTTTCATGTCAGAGTGTAATTGTATCTTTCTCCTGTGCTATCCATTTTGTATTGGTTATTGGGTCTAAATAAATAAACGCTGTACCTGTCGTTCATTTCCAATAAAAGTAGAATACTATAAGTACTTCTGGCGATTAGGCAATTCCCTAGCCGTTGTAGGTTTTGGTGGTGTGATGGATACCATTTGATGTTAGACAGCATTGATTTCCGGTGGTACCGCACCATATTTAAGAGATATAATGCTTAAATCAAACACCCTAGCAAGTCAGTGATGAATGTTATTTATTGTCAGACCCTTTCCATCATTCTAAGCCAACAGTTAGACCAGCAAGTAAATAAATATTCATAGATTTGCAAATAAGGGTGAAATATTTGTATCTATTCCAGTATATTGCCTCGATCGGGTTTCTTCGAAGATTTAATATACTCTACTTACAGATTTAGAAATGCTTATATCGACTTATTTACCTGAAAAGATAAAAAGAAAAATATTTATTAGATTTGAAGTAATAGATACATGTTGATTATGAAGAAAAATAATTTCAAGCAAGTACTAAGTAACTTTTATTCTCCAGTTTTCTTGGGTATGGACTTGTTAACTATTTAAATTTATAAAAACTACTATTAGGGCTTTTCGCGTGTCGAATATGGCGACATTATCAAAGAGTTAGCCGAGACCAGCTCAAGGACATCAAAGAGTCCCACGATAGGAACATCATATGGATGTTTTTTTTTAGGAAAGCCAAGCAACTGGCTTCAAACCCAAAACGCAGGCTCTCCGAAACAGTGAAGGAAACCTAGTCATCAAGGCACAGGGTATAGTAGATGTGATTAAGCAAGATTTACAGCAGCTACTCAATGGGCATCAGGTAGAGTTTACAATCCCCGAACAGGTAGGTTTACAATCCCCGAACTATTACAGAACTTCAAAAAGATACTAGATTGATTGATTATATTTATGTCAATCCAATTAGGCATAAGTAAACGTGAACTCAATCAAAATGAATAAGAAGACTATCGTCCCTGATAAACCACAGATTGCAGTTACAAATGCGCTACATATTTCTCTTAGAACGGATACAAATTCCAGAGAATTGAGTATACATTTCTTGTACTTCAATCCCGACAAATTGCATTTAATATATATACTCCACCAACGAACAAGAGAAGGGGTTTAAATCCAATCCGCCCACAGAGAGATGTTTATCCACGTCATGTGTAAGCATAATGTAATCCCGATTGTGCAACATAATTCAAACAAAAAAAAAAGAAGAACATTTTATGAAATATATCCATATCCCGATGCAGCAGTCAAGGAGAGAAGGAACAACAAATGAAGAAATTCTTTCCTAGATAAGAAAATATATATAAAAATCCACCAACGACGACTACGTTAGCCGCTGCTGGCTGGGGGAAGAATAAATTCTCCAGCAATCGGCTAACAAACGCGAAACGCAAGTGCACGTAAAACCGGGATGACAAGAGGAATAACAAGATAATTCAACATCAACCCCCCCTCCCGTCCTCACAATCGAGCACCAGCCAGTAGGTAGGTAATAGTGATGTAGTGCGGAAGCTTGCGTCGTGGTATCTTCATCTTGCAGTATCCAAGAGCATGTTCTACGTAATGTACGTGCAGAAATTGAATTTTAAATCTTAACCAGAACACATACTACAGAGCACACTGCTGCTGCTGCTGCGACTGTTGCAATGACTATAAAACGATTAAGCCAAATCTTATAGTCCGTGTATTTGTTCGCATCGAAAGAGGGTGAGTATCGGTGTTCGTTGTGATAAAATGCATTCGGGGTGCACTCGAACTGGGTACCGAAAATACCACTTTTCCACCGATATACCCCACAGTGCATTGGCGGCA
Organism: Xylota sylvarum; assembly: GCA_905220385.1. NCBI lineage: Eukaryota > Metazoa > Arthropoda > Insecta > Diptera > Syrphidae > Xylota > Xylota sylvarum. The sequence goes on along the minus strand of LR999960.1, from coordinate 51,982,579 downwards.
ACATCCTCGCCTGCAATGAAAAATCCTTATATCAAAACCCAATTCCTTTTTATTGCTCTATTAATGCAACGTTTTTGCCAGAGATAAGCTCCCTCCAAACTACCCGTCGTCCTTTCAAATTATAATACATGCTCAGCAGCGCCGGTTAAAGCTATGAAAACGCGACTTGGGTGCGCCGAAGATATGCAACAGGATGCTCCGTTTTCCAACGGAGACGATATGCACATAAGCGATTTGTCCTTAAAAGTTTTATTACTTAAGCACTTTGGATTCTTTCGGTCTCCAGAGAGGCTCTCTCTCTTGTGCGTCTTAAGTGTTTTATACTTATTCCTAGTTAAACACTCCCTCGTGTGAAGTTTGTAATTTTCTTTCCCGATTATAGTTGTTTTGGATGATGATGGCTGACATCCTTCCCGCTCATAAAACTTCACACAATCATTGGGAAATGTTATTGTTATTGTGATTATTATTACCATTGTCTCTCTCTCTGCTCCTGATGTGTTCGTTCGTCTCATCTTTCAGTGTGTGTGCATCAAAAAGGATCATAAATAATAATAATAAAGCGAGTAGAAGAAGAAAAGACAAAAAAAAGGACTCTACACAATGAACGACTCCTTGACTGCCTGCAGATGGTTGACAAATTGCTGTGTGTGCGTCGTCGTCGTCGTCATCATCGTCATGTATGTACGTGATGATGATTTATTCACACCATAAAAATATTGGAGACTTTTTTTTGTTGTATGCCAAGCCTCCTTTTTACCCCAAAACCGATATGTGAGTGTCGTGTGTGTGGTGATGGTGGTATGTACATATGTGTCATCTTCTCTTGGGGTAGGTTCAACAACGATGACGCCGATAATGATGATGACGGTATATAAAGGAAGAAAGTTTAGTTAAATGATAGATAGATCGAATGGGTGTTGGATGAAATTAATAGAGCTACTGTCAAAATGTCACATCGATGATTGTTTGAATGGAGTTTCAGGACCGCGCGCAACGATGAATTGATGTGACACATTTTGTGCCCACATACTTAAGCTTGATTTATTGTACTAATTTTGCGTGCGGTTTTTGTGGATTTTCCGTCAACAGTAACGAAAGTGACGCCATAATTAGTTTGGAAATAGTTTTGTGTTCAATTTCGCAAATTCATTTCAGGTATAGAAATACACATAGATACATAAATTGGAATTTAATTACCTTGAAGGTGGTAATAGGATTGTGGGCGCATACTTGCCAAGTAATAGAGCAAACGCACATCATGTCAAAAGAGTTTCAAACTTTTCAAAATTGGCTAGAATCTGTTTTTATTTATTAAATTTTTTTTTGCCGTCTTTGAAGTAAAGCAATGTCATTCTTCTGCTCTACACGACCTAGCCGTCTTAGGTTCAAACCCTTATGACTAAATCAGTGATGCTGCACAATCTATACAGTCATTGTATCACCGCTTCTATCTTCAATTGTTTCCTTCGGTAAGATAAGGAAATTTTGAGATTCAATTTCCAGACAAAGTGCCTATTCTGGTCGCATGGACAGTACTAATTACCAGAACTCTTGCGATATCTGCATGGTTTATATTTAAAAGATTTTCTGATCTATTCCTGTGGTATTTTGGCCAAATCTGCCAGGATATGACACAGTTCCCCACACCCTGTCATCTGCTGTCAGCTTTTAATAGATAGTCCGCAAAGATTCTACCCTTAAGGGTCCCCAGCAGGACGTTCAATTTCTCCGCCTTGATAGTTCATCAGCTCGCTCATTTCCCTCAATAGTACTGTGACCCGACACCCAAAAGAAACTAATCCTGAACCGATGACCAGTGGAGGCACTGTTCTACGAACTTCGAGGATGTGGTGGCAGATATGATAGCTATCAGATATGATAGCCTCATTGGCTGACAATGAGGATGACAGCAAGAACTTCCTGCAGAAAGACGCCGCACGAGTAAGACATGGAAATGTTGAGGTAATCAGAGAATATTCTCGCCCCTATACCACAGTCCATTTTAGAACCGTTTCAAACTCATTTGTCACTTCACCTGATTCCCACTCCACCCTGGTTGGGAATCTGACCATAACGTCATTTCTAAAGTTCACTTTGGGGGTTATATAGGCAGTTAGGTTAACTACCAGATAGATTCAGGATGCTGTTGTACCAATAAGGTTTGGTACACAGTTGGACTTGTTCTCATGGCCCCCGTTGCTCCTAGAGCCGCAGTTTTTTGCACTTTGTTGATAAATTTGATGTTGTATTCTTTCCTTAACGCAAGGCCACCAGATTAGCGAGCAATAGGAAAGTATAGGATGCACCACAGTTGTGTACATTCATATGACCATCTTAGGGGGAAGTCCCCACTTATTAGAAGGCCACGCCGGCTTTCTTTACCCGCTGTTCAATGATCAGTTTCATTTTTATATTATTTGATCATTCATCATTTTGGCCCAGGATCAACCCGAACTATAGCGCCACCTACGCAAGTTTTGGATTAAGAACCACACCTAGGTACTTGGCATTGGAGGATAAGGAGAGTAGTTGGTTGTTCAGCCGTGGAGGCGTGAAGGGTGATATTTTGGTTTTTGTGGTAAAAAGCATAAGTTTAGTTTTGCTTGGGTTGACGCTGAATCCACATCCAATGGCACATTTGCTAGTCTTGTCCAAAGCAGCTTCCATAATCTCACTGATTAATGAAGGAAATATCCCTGATACCAGTATTACCACATCATCCCCATACGCGACAACCTTAACTCTATCTATGTCTAGTCTACACAGGATTTTGTTGACTACCATAAGCGAAAAAAAGAGGAGATATGACTCCACCCTGAGGCATTCCTCTTACAATAGGTGGAACTGCTATTACTGAGGGTCGATTGATTGATTCGATATGCCAATAAATTCTTCCACACCCAGTTGGATCAGAGCTTCCTGAATCGATTCAGTGCTGATGTTATTGAAGGCACCTTCAACGTCTAAGAAGTTTTGCCATACTTCGTCATCAAACTATAGTCGCCTTGGTGGTCAGAAAATCGCTGGTTAGGATCGCTGTATATAGCAAGCCTATGACTGCATATCGGACTAAAGCTCTTCGACACAAGTATGAAATAATGAGAGCTTGAGTCGACTTAACCTCAAGGTGCTCATTCCACTTCAGTTTGGTATTCGAAATTACTTCGAGATCTTGAACAATTGTGGCAAGTTGAGAAGTGACAACCTTTACCAGAATTTGTTTTTATTCAGATTCACGGATAGCCAGTGCCTAATAAACGGTGTTTTTTTACCCGGTACTAACTTCAGACAGTTACATCTGTCAAACCAATTGTCAGATTGCAAACTGTCAGTGTCATTTTTATTCAGTAGTCTTTGCAATTTTATTGTGATGACATACACTTCTGAAAGTAAGGGCAAGGTTGTTCTTTTTATTTTATTTGACTGGATAGACAGTTTCGTAGCATTCAAAGCAAAAGACAAGAACCTGCACCCTCTAAGGTTTCTAATGAGTTTCACGACATCATTTTAGGTATAATGAAACCCTTGAGTCCTTCATGACACTTTGTCACTTTCGGCACCGTATATTAACTAGCATAAACATCAATGGTCCAAGGTGGGTTCATTAAGGGACCCCAAACATTTTTAAAATGGGATCAGATACTAAAGTTCTAGAACGAGCTCACCCAGGTATGGTTAAGTATATAAAATACACCGCAGTTGACAGTTAAAGACCTATGACTGGGGAAAAATTATAAGGACAGGAGTTGCAATTGTTGACATATACATATATCAAGGCCTGTGCCATTTGTAAGACATTGTTGTAACTTTAATCACCTTCACACAAAATCATGTTTTTTTTCCATTTTTTTAAAAAATCCTATGTAACCCATTTACATAGTTTGACTCTGTCAAGTTCACTAGAGGTTCTAAGCAATTTCAAAATTATGACTGTCCTTACGGTGAAAAAATAACGACATATCGTTATCCACCCTCCTGCATATGCATAAGTCAAATTACATTAATTTAAAAAAACACCACCAACACGTACTGTTCCTAGGAACTGGCTTAAAAGCATTTTGAAATAAAAACTCTGAAGTTGATTTCATTTTGATTTCTCATTTTGAATTCATGTCCTTATTTGTGGCGGCAAACTCTCACTTCAGTATCTGCGTATCTCATTTGGTTCATGCAGTAACGACCAAGAACAAAAAAACCGAAAAAACTCCTGTAGACATACCTTGTCCTGTGGTTGGAGGTACTACCATACACCACCACCCGCACCACCACCTACACTCAGCCACAATACACCGCAATTTAATCGACTTATAAAGTACCGAAACGTGTTTTCATTTCCATTCTACGGAAAATGCGAAAATCGTGTCAAACTCGAAATGTCGCTGCTTAATCGCGCGCTTTTCAGCTTCATGAACTTCCCCCTGTTGACATTTACATTGGACGCATATATCACCCACCAACCATTATCACCGTCAGAGGAATACAGTCAGCCAGCCGTGGTGGCAGTAATCTCGGTCAACGGCCTCGTTGACGCACAAGTGAAGGTGCCAGCTTAGAACATACCTTCCATCAGCCCGTGTTAGATGTAAACAGGAGCATACTTCAACTACCCATGATACTTTCAATATGCGCAATAGATGCACACAGAAAGACGACGACGCTCTCTGGTGATGATGAAGAAGAGTTACCTGCCATGATGACGGCGGCGTCGTCGTCGTCGGTCTGTCGCAATTATCCATGATTTTGTGTGACTCCGCGGTCGTCAACGGTGCCATCACCACCAGCCACCATAACGTCAGCGTATTCAAATTATAGCGTACTGTTGGTGCTTTTCAAAGCAATTGACTTTCAACTGCTAGAAGATCTTCTCATGTGTATCTAGATACATTATTTATTTACTTGTGGCCTCGTCGACATGTGCAAAGTGTAGAGTACGACACTTCGTGTATGATATCTGGGCAATCTATCTCGGTGTGTGCTGGAATCGAGTGCAGTGTTCCCAAGCATTCCAAATGCAAATTGTTGCTCTATAGCCCTGCCGAGGTTTTATGAAATTTATTACGTTGGTGTCCTTCAAATGTTTGACTGATGAGCATGGGGAACTAGATAATAGTTCGTGCGTGCAATAGCCACTAGATAGATACATTTTTCTTCGATGGGAATGGTTTAAAAATTTATGAATTCTCCGAAAACACTTGTTGTAGGGCAGCAAGCCATTTTAACCTCACCACGCACCGCCCCTATGTAAAGTTCAAAAAACATATTATTAATATAAAATCACAAATGGCAACCATAACGACTTTATGCGCCTTTAAAAAGTAAATAAATTTCTTAAGCATCCAAACGGTCAACGCATCTGCTCCCAAAGGGGACACCCGACACATTGTCGATGACTTTTCTGCTTTAATTGCGCACATAAAAGCGTCGAAAATATTCTCAACTTTGTGTTCCCTTTTGCGTATCCTTGTGACCCACCGACATTAAATATTTTAATAAAATATTAACTACGCTAACCTACATATTCACTTTAACGATAGGTAGCTACACTTAAAAAAAAAAAAAAAAACAACCTTTATGGGACAAAGTATCACATTGCAAAAAAGGACCACGCAAACGTCATAAATCGACAATAAATCCGTCCAGGAGAAGAAACTGCAAAAAAAAAAAAAAACGAACGAACCATGAAAATAAAAGCTGGAAATTTAATTAGCAAAGCACAAGCTGCTTAGGTAAACCTTTTGTGGTATAATTATCACAGAAACTCTCTGTGGGCCAGGCAAGGCGGCAACACCCACAGGAAATTAAACACCGCACACAGGCTGGGTTCTGCTATGGTATTTTTTTTTGTTTCCCCGTAGTCTTGTGCAAATAGGCGCCAACGACACGCGGTGTGTCTTAAACCATAAACCACAGCCTTTGTTTGATTTTGGGAGAATCCTTGTAGTCCTATGACCACAACGTGGAATAGAGTGAAATGATAGTGAAGTTAAGCTGGAGTATCCTGAGAGGTGGTACGATATCCTCAATCAAGAGGATTTTTTTTTTAATGATTTTATTATGCCAGGATAGTTCATGTGAGGGTGGCAAGTTTTTCTTTTCAGGATCTGCTCTGGTATAGTAGAGGAAAGAAAAAAAAAACCAAAAAGGGAATATTTAAATCTTGAAATTCTTTACGCTCACCTTACAGTCGCACTAATCATCAGTACTGTCATCTCTCTTAGGACACATCGTCTTAAGGAACTTTGAGGGGCTGATTCTGAGACTTAACGAAACTTGAATTTGATTCCGAGAAGTATTTAATATATGTAGTTGTGGCGGGACTTCGAAAGCCGAATTCAATACAAGACAAGAAATTGGTGCACAAACCTTTTTTCGAAACCTCTAAGCCTCTCTTTGAGACACACTTTCGAGAGTCGGACTAATAATTTCTCAAAGTAGGATCTTGTCGAGTACATACTTCTGTCTGAATGTTTGGATAGAATCGAAAACAAATGTGTTTCCACTTCTTAAATATCGTAGGAATGTAGAAAAGATTAGAATGGATATGTTGTCAGCTGTTGTACCTACTATGCCATGACCAATCTAGAAGTCAAGACTTGTTAAACTTTTCTACAAAAGTTCAGTCTTTAGATACGTGAATAAGTTAAAATCTTTTAGTGATACATCTTTCATTGGTTCATCTAAAGATACTATTAAAGTCGTTCAATAACGATACCAGGCAAAGGTAGAAAATGAAATGAGGTCATTTGAGCCGCGCTTTCTAAGTACACGGTTTTGGATTCTAAACCATATCCTCATCGTAATCCTGACCACATTTAAAAAGGGCTTAAATAGGTATCATGTAACTGCTCATCGATGATACAGATTCGTGGTCACTCTTACAAAAAGACAATTTGCACATCTTACCAATTTTATTATTTTATCATAATGAACTTCTATGATTAGAGGCAGCAGATTGATGATAGCCCTAAGTTTTTAACTGATACATTCATTTGTATCTATTTGAATAATTCTGCCTCCTATGATCCTTAGATATCAGTAAATATTAGAAACTGAGCTGTGATTCCCAAATCGTACTTGGTGAACTATTTTAGCCCATTTGGCTTAAAGCCTTGGCAGAAAAAATATACTATTCAGCAAAGGTTGTGAAATTTTTAAGGTGACTTGTATCTATATAGAGTATGATTGAGTAGAAGCTGAATTTAAGTATGCACACGAGAAGACTTTAGGGAAACTAATGAATACTCACAAATTAAAAAAAAATCACTTCACAGGAGGACCAGTAGGGATGCAGTAAAGTGGGAGAGTTATGATCCTTCTACTCCAGATCATAACCTCGCCGTAAAGGAAAAAGAAAAACGAACATTCACACTAAAAGTTGCACATATTTAAAAATAGAAAAGTTGTCGTAGATACATACATATTAAGATATGAATGAAGGATGAGAGAAAATAACTGAGACAACTGAAATAACTAAGAAAAATTCCCACTAAAAGTGAGAAATAATTTCACCTGGAATGCAGTAAAAGATTTTTCCAGGATTAGCTGGTGCAACTTTTGCAAATAAGGTGAATGGAAAAGTGGACATATTGCTTACTTTAACCCTCTCTCTAAATTGGTGGATTGATTTCCAATCAAATGTGAACTTAATTCCCTCATGGTACTGTTACCTGTGAAGTTATTACCCCTCACCCACATGAATTCCAAAGAAGAAAAAATATATTGGGTGGCCATCTATTGGTTTCTTTTTGAATTATATGTCATTTTGACACTGACAGTTCTTATGCGCTCAAAAAATTGACAGAAACTCAATATTATATTTTCGCTGTACGAAATGGATCGGTTTAAGATTGAATAACGTTGGAAAATATTGCAAATTTACTTCCAAAATGGATGACGTGTTGCCGAAACAGTGCGAAATTTTTAAAAGAAATTTCGGTCGAAATAATGTACCAACTGCAGCTGGTGCACGCAAGATTGCGATGAAAGTTCGTGAGACTGGTTAACTCAGTGATAATCGAACATATTTCCGTGTTCGTCATATGCGCTCAACGAAGAATATTGCAGCTTTTTGGAGTAGCGGCATTTAGCCCATTTTTCTTCCAAGATGACAATGGCAGATACATTACAGTTAATGGAGAGTGCTACTGTGGGATTCTGTGGATACTGTGGGATTCTGTGGACAGAAATTGAGAATTTGGACTTGGGGGAGCTATGGTTCCAGCAAGATGCCACACAAGTTGTCTAACAATCGATTTATTGCACACTAAGTTCAATAATCTGTCGTTTTGGTGATGTTGCTTGGTCGGCATGGAGCTGCGAGTTGACGCCGTTGAACTTATTTTGTGGAGTACCATCAAAGATCGATGCTATTCGAACAATCTAGAAATGGTTCAAATTGGGTTGACAGGACGGGCTACTGCCGTCATTTGAATGAAATTCCATAATTAATCAAGAGGCTTCCTCATTTCATAAAAGCTACAATCGTTGAAAAATATTGAATAGTGTGTTTTTTTTTTATTTCCTCTTTAAATTACAATAGATGGACCTCCCTGTCTGCCATTCGACCCATCAGAGTGTTTACAAATTACCGAGTTTTGCGAATGATGCCTTAAAACTTTAAAAATGAAATAAAAATGGACAAAAAGAGTAGGATTTCTCATTGTTTGCCATTAACGCATTTGTATGAGATTTCATTGAAATTCGGTTAAAATTCCGAGTACTATTCGTATGAAAAATATAACACATACCACCGAACTGCTGCGTGAAGCTAAGCTTTACTCTTTATATGAGTTTATGTGAGTTGGAGATCCAATAGATATGTATTTTGTATTTTGTATTTTTTATTTTATATTTTTGTTTTCATTCTTTTGTGTAGCTCATGCGAATACAACAAATGTATCGCAATTCGCTATGAATTTACAAATGTTTACAAAAAAACTTTATTCAGATCTGATTGCCTTTGATAGTAGCACTTTTTTGTTTTTTGTTTCATTTCCGAAAAATCGCACAATGAGACTTGAATAAACTATTATAGTCAAACAAATCAATGTTTAAATACCATGAATTATTATTTGTTTACGGAAAAATAAGCAACTTTTGGTTTTGTTCCATTGAAATGCTTTTACTATGACTTTTATTTATTTATTTTTTGCAGTACACAGTTTTTTTTTTTTTTGAAAGATATTTGATATAGCTAGTAGTTATTATTTTTTTAGTACTATTAGTAGGTGCGCAAATCTGTACAGAGTAGGTAAAGCCATAGATCGCTACAAACATGATTCAAAGAATCATAAAATACCCTTGAATCCATACGCTATTCATCTGTTCAATTTAAAGACTTAATGGAGTAGCATTTAAAAAAAAATTCAAACAAAATATGAATGAAACATTGAAATGGTACCTGACCCTGTAAACTCTATTCCGATATCAAGGAACAATATATTTGACCAGTATCTGACAGGCGATCCATTAAATGAAAACTAATAATCATTCGACAACTCGAAATGTTGATAACCAGTAAATCCATTATCGCACCATCAACCAAAACTGCGAACCGACTGAGTGCATTCAACAGAAAAACGTGGCGAAAGATACATACGAAAGATAAATAAAAAAAATAAAAAAAAAATCTCATGAGCATAACAACATCACAAACATCTAAGGTCGACAAGCTCACAATTAATAGGGCAACTAGCTGAACTGAAGTATATGTACATGCATACTGAAGACAGCCATTTAATAAATATGCAAAAAAGAATTGGTCGCAGAATGGAACCCTTAGGCACACCTTGCTTAAGTTATGAAAAATTATTACCAATAACTGATCTTTTTGAAAACCAGCTTCGCATCAGTATGTGTTCAAAAATAGATTAAAACGAGTTCAACAAAAGGCTCGAAGATAAGACACTAAGGATCTATTAAGTTATGTATAAGTTTTAAAAAAAAAACTTTGGACAAGCAATATAGGATGCTAATAGGCCTGAAGGCGCTAGCGGAGACAACATTCGGATACCTTGTCTATATGACTCTGACAATCTTCCAAGAGAGCGGAAACCTTGAAATCACGAAAGTTTTAGTTGAAAAATAATGTTTGTATTACTAAGTGACAACTTGTTGGAAATAATTAATTTTTCAGGATTGGCTTCACGGCCAATCGAAGTCTTTAAAGAGATCTCTTTAGTCAAGAGAGCATTTGATGAGCAATAAGATAATAAAGGCGTTTGATACAAAAGCATAATTAAATAGACTAGGATCACAACTTTCGCAAAAATATGTAGGATTGCAATTCACTAGACAAAGACACAATACATGTGGGATTGCAATTCAGTAGTCGAAGACCCAATACCTAAGCCAAGTTTTTATTTGGAAAGCACGTGAATCGACTTCGACAAGGACTTCAAGTTTGATATTAAATGTGAGTTCCTCGAAATATATAATGAAGCTCGTCACCGTCATCAGATAAAAGTATGATAAGCCAAGAAAGAACTAACATCAAGTCTATCACGAAGTAGTTCCCCAGTGAGGTTAGGTTCGAAATGCAGCCACACGTATGCCCACTGTGATACAACAGTATATAGTGTCCTCATTCTACCCGTTGAACCAACATGAACTTATTATAAAGCGCTGGAGGCGACTAATGCATATGTTAGCTAGTTCGCCAAGGTTCCCGAAGAAGTACTCTCCTAGATATAGTTTTCTTCGAGTCGAGAGAGCTTGGCAGGTGCATAGGCGGTGCAGAATAGTCATTTTCCTCTTCTTGCAAAAATCGGTTGTCGGCAGACCCAGCCTAAGGGCATTCCTCCCAATGACGGAGTGTCCAATAATGACACATACTATTGTGCTGATGAAGGATCTCTTTAGAGTATTGGAGCGCTTGAGATCCAGCTTGGACCAGGTCTTTTTCGTGATAGAGCGCGTGGTCCAGTTCGACCACCTGCGGTTAGTAGTGTTTATTGCATCTTCCTTGATTAAGAGTTTACACGCAGCGAGAGGTATGTTGAGATTCTTCTTCTTCGGTAGAATCGACAGCTTGGCGAGTTTGTCAGCCAAGCATTTTCCTGGAGTGTTCCTATGGCCCGGCACCCAAATGAGGTGAAGAAGAATTCTGCCATCTCTTTAAGAGATAAGCGGCAATTAAGAGCATTTTTGGAATTAAAGGTGACCGAATCCAGGGATATAATCGGAGCTTGACTATCGGTAAAAGGCCTCCTTGATGGCCATAATTTCCGCCTGGAACACGCTACAGTGATTGAGACGGCGAAAGGAGATCTTGCAGTTTAGATCTTGAGACAAAACACCTCCAAAACAGCTGTGTTGAGCCCGTCTGTTAATATGCAAACGGGTCCACAGCGAAATCCTATATCACCCTCCCAGTCTGCCCTGGAGGGTATAAAGGTTTCGAAATTTTTATTGAAAATGAGCTAAAGGAGGGTGTAATCAGTGTCTTTTGAAGTGAATTCTAGTTTATTTTGAATTGACGAGTGTGAATAGCCGCATTTGATATCGAGCCAAATCATGTGGAACAGCGTGTCCATAGCCGCAGTTGGAGTAGTCCTCAGGGCTTCACTAATGCAGTCGCATGCCGTTCTTTGCATCCGACTGAGGAAATTGTAGTGGATAGGTTTATCCAGCGCAACCCACTAGACGATCACGCCATACGAAAGTATGGGCCTGATAATGGATACATAGAACCAATATGTAATTTGAGGTGGAAGTCTCCATTTAGTTCCAAGAGCTTTCTTACAGCAGTGCAGAGCCGTGGTGGCCTTCTTAACTCGCTCCAGGATGTTGGATTTATAGCTTAATTTACTATCTAGGATTAGATCTAAGTATGATACTTGGCCGTACACCAGGGAGTGCAGTTTAGTTTCGGTGGAACAAAGTTGGCAATTTTATACTTTCTTGTGAAAAGGACCAATTTGATTTTCTGAAGATTGACTTCGAGTCAGAGATTCGAAGAGCTTGGAGAGGGAGTTCCGTAGAAGATCCCATATTGAGGTGTTTCCCTGAGACAGTAGTAGCAACGTCATCTGCATAGGCAACTACCTTGCATTCTACTCCTTCCAGGATTAGAAGCACTTCATTCAACAATAGGTTCCAAAGAATAGGGGAGATCACACCTCCTTATGGTGTACCCCTACTGACGAACTTTCGAACTGAGACCACGGACAGTTTTGAGTTGATGAACCTGTTAGTAAGCAACTGGTTCACCAGTACGCCAATCGCGACGTCTCAATTAAAAGGTTCGACAGTGCGCCTATAACCGCCTCTAGTTCGACGTTGTTAAACGCTCCTTCAATGTCCAGGAACGCTACCAAAGTATATTCTTTGCAATCTAAAGATTTTTCAATAAAGCTAGCTAATGACTTGTAGAGCCGTTTTAACCGATGACCTTATACTATATGCATGTTGAGAGGCTGACAGAAAATTTGGATTAACATTGCAACGTATTTATATGGGTATCTATCAATTTTTTCTAGGGTTTTCAGGAGAAATGATGACAAGCTTATGGGTCTAGGATATTTGGGGTAAACGTGCGATATTTCTAGGATATTTGGAGTAAACGTGCGATGTGCTATTACCCGCCTTGGATATAAAAACTACATTGACTTCCGTCCATGGCTTGGAAAATATGAACCAAATCCGGGCAACTTTTTTAAAATTTAATCAGGGATGCAAGCCGCTGAAGTTCGCCAGGTATAATACCATCGGTTCTAGGAAACTTGAATGGCTTTAAACCGCTTATTGGCTTGACATTGACCTTGCCGAGTTGACAATTGGACCCGAAATGACATTGCAGCTGTTTGGGAAGTGGGAATCCAGTAATAGATCCAATCCAAACTAGAGGTGATCCACGAGCTCTTTTGAGATAGTTAGACATTCTGAGAGTGGCTGCAATGATTTTTCTCTTACCAAAAATCTCTTCTATCTTACCACAGAAAAGTCTCCAGGATTTTCGCAGCACTTTTTGATGTAACGAAATTCGGTAGTAGTTTGAAGACTTCGTACGATAGGAAGTTTCGGACTGATTTCGTTTATTTATGTGTCAATTCCTGCGTAATATCAACCACTATGTGTGCATTTATGTTTAGGAGACAATTTTGGAGAATAAGACTCCTTTCATAGTACAAACATCCATTACCGACTTTCAGGCTAATACAAACTAAATGACAAACATTTGTATACAGGACTCTTTAGTAACATTTTAATGGTTCGCTTATCTATTCTATTCTAATTTTCAACTGCTTTTTCATTTTGTTTATAAATCGTTTACTTATGCTTTTCTTGTGAATCCTTTATCATACCAGACATCATATTTACCATCAGTCGGGGATTGAAACAATATTTATAATTTATCCAATACACTCTACAATTTGTTTACAGACTTAAAAAAAGGTAAACAACAAAAGTAGATAAAGCAATCATTAGGGCATCAGTAAAAAAAACAAACCCCACAAACAGTTTGTGAGTTTGTGTGCATTTCAGTTTGTGGGGTCCTTTCGTTTTGTCAAAATCTTCCCCAATGTCTATGCAAACATTTTTAAAAGCGTTAAACACCCAGTTATGAGGTCATTCTGCTGTATAACGACTAACGGCCAGTAATAAAAATTCACTGTCTGCTTTTGAGCATGTCCCGCACAATTAGAAGGACTTTATTGTCACAGTATTGTGTGTTCTGTTGGTGTGTACTTTAATAGGCGCACTCAATTGACGGCAGAGGACTGCTGTCATAAAACTGATACGTAGGTGGGAGGTAAGCTCAAAAATCTCACAGCTAATAATGAAATTATGAAAATGAAATGACACAGAACACGTTGGGAATGAATACATAAAAGTTTGTACAGTATGGCCAAAAAGAATTCGTTCGACAATTATCATTTGTCACTATTAGTCCTGAATTTATGGTTTATCATGCACAGATGTATCTATAAGATTTAGATGCCTATATTACGAACTCAGAATAATATCATACATTTTACGATTTCCTCAAAACCCAGTATTCCAAGATTGATCCTTGTACACCATCTACACAGGTAATATGGTAGTTTCTTCAAAAGACAATCAATTCGTCAAGTCTTTAAAATGCTTGTATCTCGCGTTACAAATTTTAAACCTTTAATCAAAAGTTTATACAAGAAAAAAACAAAAAAAAAAAACTAATCAAAAAGAAAAACACCTTCCACACGCAACACCTTCCTTCTTTCATTTAAAACTCGGAAATGAGAGTAAGCCCTTCTTCTCCAAAAAAAAACAAAAAAAAAGAGCAAAAACTTTGAAACGCTTAAATGAATTTCGTTTTCATTCGATTGTTGTGTTGTTCTTGTAAATTTGTATGTAAGTCCACGACTGTGGCGCTCCCTGAGAAAGTTTTCAAATTTACGTTACACAAAACAAATATTTTCGAATCGAGTAAATACTTGGTTCTTTCCCGTTGCTGTATGTTATTGTTGCAAAAGAAAAAGTTATTCAGTATCTATACAAGCTACTCGTTGAATTTTTTATCCAGGTACCTACCCATACATACAGAGATGTGTTTACCTAAGAATTGAATTGTATATTTAACAATAAAAACCACTGACCTCATGGTATTTCGTGAGGGAAAAAAAGTATCTACGAAAAAAAAAATTAAATAAGAAGTGAAATTAAGCCATTGAAATGGTGGTAATTGGTAGTTACGACCATTGTGGTGTATTAGCAGGAAATGCTCTTTGTTTGCAGAGATAAAAGTAATAACGATGAATTTTTATTTCTCATGACTGGAAAATGTATCTACTATGCGATGACGAGAAGTTATTTGACGGTATTTGTTGTAAATTATGTGGGAATAAGCGAAAAAAAAAATGCACTTAAAGAATTAACTTACATCGAATTGCTTTAAATAATAAAACAATCTATAGGTTGCATTATTATGGATAGTAGTGGAGCTGTTCATAGAAAGTACTCATAGAAGATTAATTTTTTCGATGGATATTCAATTAAGTGCGTTGATATGTATCTACTTGTAAGTGGTTGTGCGAGATTTTGTAAAAAAAAAAAGGCGAAAGATATCATTAAAAACCTGCTGCTGTCATATTAGCGCACAACAATGAGGAAAACGCTTGAAAGATACATGGACCTAGTACCAAAAAAATATTCCTACCAAACCGAGATTCCTAAAACAAGGATAGCAAAATAGCTCTGACAAATCAGACTAGTTCCGTGGAATAAAAACGATGACATTTGTCAACAAAATCCTGCAGGGCTTACGAACAGATACTCTTACCATTCGTGTTCGCAACAATTGAATCCGATGGTCCAATGCACTGTCCATTAAGCCCCAGTACCCACTGAAGTGTACATATATACATATGGATATGCAGATGTGTCCAATATACAGAAATAGATAATAGATATAACTGGAGGGCAGATACGGAAGAGGAGGAATCCTGCGACTTGTTGACAACATACAGCGATGGCGTTTGTTATTTATTGTAATCAGAATGCAATTCACCACCATATGGCTCTATACGTAGCTTCTGATGGCAAAAAAGTTGTCCTTAAAACTTTACCTCACCCTTATAGGTCCCATTTAGACAGTAACCCATTCATCCAGTAACCGTTTAACCATTTGAGGCTATAAATTTAATTTTTCATGAGACTTCTACTGTTACATTTAAATTTAAATAAATAAATAAATAAACGATGACATAATACTGAATTTCTTAATTAAATAAATATTTACATATAATTACATTATATTCATTCGTTAAGAATTTTTTTTCTTAATTTGTTAATAAGAATTAAATAAATATTTAAACAAATTATATAAGGTTAACTTTTATCGAAAATATTGATTTACATATTTATTTTGTATAACTGTATCGTACTTTAATTAATACCGCCCGGCCTTGTTTTAAATTTATGAACTCATTGGCATGCAATACATATTATGATAAAATAAAAAATAAAAAAAAATATGTACATAAGCGAAAAAATAAATGCAAATATAAATTGGTTTGTCTACCGATACGGTAGTGAGCTGAAATCAATATTGTAGGAGGTGGTGTGCTATGTTGAGCGGAAATTTAATTTTCTGCTACATATATCCCGCGTTATCGTTTTATTGAAATGCAATTGCTTTGTGTTTGATTGCTATTTATCAACGCCATTAGCAATGAACTTTACCCGATAAAGGCAATATATTTAGTATAGATACTAACTTTGCCTCTACGTTTTTCTATTACAATAATAAAAAAAATTAAAGTTATAAACATACCATTGATAATGATTCAAGGAATGTTACATTAGTTATTTATATTTTTTTTTTTTAATTTAATAGAAATGATCGTGTTAATTTGTGTCATAAGATTTATTCGATACCACGTTGCAGAGGTGAGAATTCGTGACTGACATGACAATAAGAAACAAATTAGGTTTTGTAGATGTTTTAAATTAGCAGTTATTCGCAAGCGTATCAACAATATTTTTTTAAACAAAATAAATATATGTACGTCACTCGAGAGTGCAAGGGTTCATAACTAAAAGAGTACGATAACATACAGAAACATAACCTGTATCTACTGAAGGATAAACTGAAAGTATCTTATAAGCCTTAAACCAGACTTATGTGAGATAAAGCGTCGATTTTTCAAGGCGAAAACAATTTACTTTAAAACAAAAGCATTTTAAGATCGTCAGCTTAAAAACAGCACAAAAGAGACCATTTTTTAAAAGTACAAAGTTTAATGTAAGTCACGCATCATCAGCAGACTAAACTCCAAAAAATCACCATTTTTACGACTGAAAGAGAAATGTCATTTTGAGTTTCATGTCATTTCCAATTCCATGGAATAGAGTTGTGTTGAAAACGAGGCTTCGGAGAGATCCCGAGTCAAACTATCCATGCCTGCCGTCAATCTATATAGAAAAGCGCATCGAGCTTCGATTTTAGAGAATGCAAACGCCAGGGTTTCTTATGAATGACTCCGTTGCTACCAAACGCAACGAAATCTTAAAAAAAGAAAGGCTTCGATGATGCTGAATGCTTTTTGAGACTGTAGTAAAGTTTCCAGTGTAATGAGATGGCACATACTGTAGAAAATCCCTAAACTACCGGTGAAGATACTATCTACAAGTAGTAGATATTCAGTCAAATCTGACTGATTTTAAAAAAATAAATTTAGTTATACGGTCAGATTTGAACGGATTCACATTTTTTTAGTGGCAACACTGCCTACAAGTAAATTATCACAACAGTGAGACCGTCTCAGTTAACTTAATGCTGATTGACTTGACCCTAGTTCAAGAATCATGGTTTCTTATTGGGAAGAAATTAGGGTTATAAACTGCAGATCAAACAAAATCATCACATACTAATCCAATCCAATTACAGCCGGTCTCACGGTGGTGGATATTTAAAGGAAGAATCTTAGAAGCCTGTGATGGAGAACCAACAGTTTTGCCCATCTTTACCTGAAGATAATACATTCGAAACTAGAAAAGATTCAAGACAGAGCTGGGGTAATCTCATGGACCCTACCCAGAAAAGAGTCCCAACTCCACTTAAGATCTCGATAGGATAGTAGTTAACCACACTTCCAGAAGAGCCTATCCTGTCAGCCAAATCAACGGAAGGAAACATATATAGTGGTGGAATGCGACGACATAAATTGTAGGTACCTTGCTAAAGAGAGACCTATTGAGAGGTCAGCATAATTTTCGAAAAGTAGAACTTCTGAAACTATTGTCTATCCGAAACTATCCGAAAAAATTGTCTCCGTACTCAGCAGCGACCCAGCGACTACTGGGTCAAGGGAAACGGCCTTTTCACAAGAAAAGATTAAATATTCTCCTTAGAATAGAGTTGATTTGGAACTGAAGAAGGCCTCGTTAGATTCTGTTATGATTCTGTAAGTACCAAGTACCTATTATTATCAAATATTATCAAATATTGTCGCCAGAGTCAACTTTCATTCTTAGATTCCTAAAAGAAACTGCATTAGAGAGAGTACGATCTTCTTCTCCCAAAGCTAAGCAAGAGTACAGGACTCTCAAAGGTGATTCTAAAAGGAATCATAAAAGCCAGGGACATACCTCCAGCACCAGAGTTAGTACGAGCACGGAATATGAATTACCAGTGGATTTGATCTCAAATGAGAGAATTCAAGAACTCTTTACTAGAAGGCTCACACGAAGACATAACCCACGAACTTGGAGAGAAGTCAGGTTGGTGTTTATGTCCAAGGTTGGTAAAGCAAGACATTCCACCTCAAAAGACTTCAGGCCGATCAGTCTTGCTTCCTTTACAGTAAAAACTTTTGAGAGATTAACCGACATTCACATTCGCAGTAAACTACGCTCCGAGGACATATCCATGGACCACCATGCCTACACCAAAGGAAAAAGTGTCAAAACGGCTTTGCACTGTATGGTCAGCTGAATCTAGAAGTCCTTAAGATAAATAATACATTTTAGCTGCATTCTTAGACATTGAGAGAGCATTTAACAATGTCAGAACGAACGCGATGTGTAGAACACTTATAAACCTTAATATTCACAATACCGTGATTAATTGGATTGTGGAAATTCTTGAGAAAATACGAGGATACGGAACACGAGTGTACGAAGTTAGAAGCATAAACCCTGTAGAGATACTCTTCAAGGCAAAGTAATCTCCCAATTACCATGGATCATTGTACTAAATGAAGTACTCCTACAACTCAGGTATAGTGTGGTCAAGACCATTGCTTATGCGGATGATGTCATATTGATGTCTGCAGGCAAATTCCTTCCTACCCTTAGTGCACAATTGGAAGATGCTCTGAGGACCCTGGATCAAAAAAATGTGAACTAGCGATCAATCCCCAAAAAACCGAGTTGGTATTGTTTAATAACAAAACAAAAATTCTAGAGTTTACATTATCTTTCATAGGGGGCACTCCCCTTAGAATCTTAGATAGCACCAGATACCTAGGCCTCGTACTTGAAAAGAAACTGAACTGGAGACCAAATGTTTGAGAAAACCTGGGAACCAAAACCCAAAATTATACTATGGATCTATATGTCTATAGAAAGACCTATTCTAACTTATGGCTGTCTTGTATGATGGCAGGCCACCAGCAAGACTACCAACTTAGCGGCTCGCACAAAGATACAGAGATTGACTTATATTGGCACCATTAGTGCCACGAGAACCACACCGACTGTAGCACTGGAGGCTATCCTTAATCTGCTCCCGCTGGACATCTTCGTTCAAGCCTCAGCAGCTGTTAGAGCCCTCAGCAGCTGTTAGAGTCCAACTAAGTCAAATAGTTGGAGACAAAATACAAAGGGTCATTATATGATCCTGAATAAATATCTAGGAAATGTTCCCACCACGGATTACCTGACTCCGTACCTAGATTTCAAGAGACCCTTCACAAGATTGTTTTCGAGCAGAAAAGAATGAAAAAGTGGTCAGCTTACCAATACCTACATGTACCATCCCTGTCTTCATGGATGGATCTCAGGTATTTTTTCTTAACCACTTGGTATCCAAATCAGTACGCCTCCCGAACCAGAGCTAGAGTGTTTTCCAAGCGAAGAGCCTAGCAGTGACAAAGCCGCCCGTGAGACTGCGTTGAAGGCAATTAACAGCTAGGCAGCAATAAAAGCGATCTCTGCTAGCGAAATAAAATACAAGCTTGTGAAGTACTTTCGTGAAAAGCTTAAGGTTCTTGGAAGACAGTAAAAGATTGCGCTCTGCTGGATCTCTGGACGTAAAAATATTCCAGGTAATGAAAAGGCCGACGAATTGCCCTTTCATTACCTAAAGTAGTTCAGAATCTACATCAGAACAGGTCTACACCTCGGTGTGCATCCCGGGGAAGAAGACCTACGGCATGGATGTGATGATAAGGAAGTCCATGAGCATACAATACACTTTCTCTGTCACTGTTCAGGTCTTATCCACCTTAGATTTAAATTTCTTAAGCTTTCTGTTTTCGCTTTTAGAAAATGGAATCCATGGAACTTAATCCTATCGTAAGGATATTCGAATTGCTGTCAGTATCTTGTTTGGTCAATGCGTTTAAGGCAACCATGCAGCATAGTTAGGTCTCTCTGGAGAATATTTATAACCGAAGAAGAAATTGGAAACTACCACCTACTGAGTGCTTACGATAGAATGAGCTTATATTAGATGAGCATTAACATTAACCCAAACAATCTCTTAATTTGATACATTTATCTGGGTGCAGCCTTGAAATCGGTTCTTGTATAAGTCATCTACCTCATATACTAAACATACTCATTGCAAGGCGCACTTCTTGGTACAGATTATGTCCTGTGAAGTAGTAGAAGTAAAAAATTAGTGATTAACCACTTTCATGAAAACAGTGCTTGCTCTAGATACAGGTACAAGTGAAACAAACAACAGACCGACTTCTGCAACAAGTTCTTTGAAAATATTACTCTCTTTTTGTTCCAAATGGCATCCTTTTAGTCAAAAAGTCTAAAAAATATTGCTGATACATCAGGATTCAACTCAAATACTAAACCAATTCCATTGCATCTTTGTGCCATTATAGAACAAAATTCTTTATCTACGTTTAATAACTTAGTACTTACGATAGCAATTTGCAATATTACATTGAAATCAAGTCACCCTTACCTGAAAATACACGAAAAAAAAAGTCAATTAGAACCTTCCATTGCAAAAGATACACAAAAAAACAAAAGTCTACAGAATATCCCCAGCGCCAGTGTAATTCTAAAAACTAAATTGAATTCTTGTTTTCATATCTCGTCTCTCTAATTAGAATTTTATTTAATAAAAAGCACTCGAAGTTTTGCAATTTCATTTAACCCGCACTGATTATATCGTTGTCACGAAATCTCTAAGGACACGAATACACTTCTATAGAAAATGGGTTTCAAAATTTTTTCTCTCAGGGACACACTAACAGTCATTAACCTTTCTTTTTTTTTTTCTAACGCCAAAAAGAGAAAAACGAAATCAATTCATTCATTCAAGCTGTTGCATGAAAAGGACTTTCAATCTGTGTATGTGTCGCGCGTCCTTATTTCCATAACGATTCACATTTTCATTGAAATCAGTCGTCTGATGGTAAAATGACAAAAATTCAAATCAGCAAGGACGACCAACTGTACAAAAAAAAAAAAAAAGAAATTAAAACTAAAAACTCTAAAAAGCGTTACTTAATTGAAATCAAATTGTTGACTAGTTGACCAGTAATTGCTAGTGCATCCACCCACACAATCCACCCACATATGCGCATCCTTGTGCTGCCAGTGGTCCTTGTCAACATTTCCATTTGATACACACACCATCCTCATCATCATCATCATCATCATCATCGTTGTCGTCAGCAATATTGGCGGGACAATATTTGTGTAGATTTTCATCAAGCGTTAAGTGCTGACGAGAAAAACGAGTTGGTTCTTGTTCCTTTTTTTTTTTTTTTTTCCTATTCGTCCTGCAAACAATTCAGTAATTTGTTCCAACATTCTGGGTGTTATATATGAGGTTAGGATTCGCCTCCACTACCATGTATGTAAGTGCTTAAATGTTTGCAATGTAGTAGTTGTACTAGTAGCTTAAGTGTATATCATTTAGATAGTTTCCGTGTAAACACTTTAGTCTGTCACCACTTCCGAGGATACATGCCGGATGTTTGTTCTAACATAAGTGTCCGGTTCATTTGTTTTGTCCAGAAAGTTGTGTGAAAAATGCTTGAAAAATATTTTCATGAACAAAAAAACGAACTTTAATGGAGTACAAGATAGAGTTTAACTCATTTGCAAAATACTAGGTACGTATACTCTTGAAGGACTTATACAAAGTACTTGTGAGAAGGAGGAAACTTTTAGAGATACAAGTAGTTTCTTTTTAAAGAAAAGTGGTTAGTAGTACAAGACCATTGGGATCTACTCCAACTAATTAGATAAAAGGGAAACAAAAAGTGCACTCACTTTACACAGTTTATAGACAATTTAGTAGAGCTTATGAAACAATTTGGAATTGTTGTACTTTTGAAGTACATACATACCTATTGAAGGGTCTTTACACAGTGATACAAGATATTTACGTTGGTCTTTTGGGAGAGCGCATCCTTAAGGGTATCTATGCTATGATGTAATGGCTTCATAAGTTGTTTGCTTTTAAGAACTTAAGAAGGCACCTTTGGGAGGATCATAAATTGAGCTGAAGTGTAGGTTGCATTGATTTAAGGTGGTAGTGGGTGTTCAAAGGAGCTATCAATCAAAGGAGCTCTTTTGGAGCAGCACAAAGGAGGGTACTTTCGTAGGAATACGGGATTAAATAGTCATCCTGGCAGGAGGTGGAATATGAAAATTTAAAAAACATAAAATCTCCTTCTTCTTCAATGATTAGGAGTTAATTGGAAGAGGATGAATTAGAGCACATGTGGTTTCAACAAGACGGGACCACATGCCACACAGCTCTTCAAAGGTGTCTGTATTATATCCAGTCAATCTTTTAGGTGGTTGACCTTAAATGTATCTAAAGGTATTCAACTACCAAATTCTGGTTGTCAGAACGAACTTGTTCACACAAAAGATACATCCTTTCTTCCTAGATACCCGATGTAGACTAAATTAGAACAAATCCCTAAAATATCCACCAGATCCTGTAACTACATTTGTTTCAACTAAACTACCACATCTAGAGGGCTCCATCCATTTGGATAATCCCCAAACGAACAAAGACCATCGATAAAAGAATTCTAAAACACAATTTCACGGCAAAGATATTTGCAGAAAATTAAGTTGCCATTCGATGGGAATATAAAGGAAAACATCCAAATGAATGAAGATAACAATTCTTCCTTGTCCGTTCGCTCGTCGCTCACACTTTCGGTTTTCATTTAAGAAAATTCATCCGCACAATTCGACTTCATTATTGTTGTTATTCTTATTTACTTATTTCGTTTTCTTTTTTCTTTTTTTTTTCTCACCCAATTGCCCCCGTCGTCGTCGCTCGTCTAGAACAGCAAACAACTATAACAACAGCAGCTATTGATGAACAATCCTCGTAGAAGGATAACTTGAGTCGATAGAATCGAACAATCGTGTAGCCGAGAACAGCGTCAGCAAATCGATGGAGTTCTAGGATATAATTGAATTTGTAGTCGTTCTCTGGAAAATATCGATTGAGAATTTTTTCCTGAAAATATTCGATTTTCTTCAATCACCACGACGATACACGGAAGGTAGAGGGATGTTTTTGATTTTTTTTTTTTTGTGTAGAAGCATAAACTGTCATTGTCCTCGAAATCAATTCATTTCTCGCGCGACTGCCGTCTCGAAAATAACAATTTTCAACTTCAACGAACTAAATTCAATGTGGAACAAAAAAAAATAAATGTCCTTGGAGGGCAACAGCATGGGAGAGGGTGCACAATTAGTTGTGAATCTGTTTCTGGTAGCAGGGGGGTGTTGTAGGGCAAAGGACAGTTGAATAGAACTTAACAATTTAACCTGATTGCAAGCGTGTCCAGTTCATTGATATGTAAATCTAACAAAATGGAGGTGATTTATCTACATACATATCTAAATCATCTAATTGCAATCATGCACGCAAGCTCTAGTGCTCATGATAAAGGGATTGAGAAAAGGACACACTCTAACCAAAAGCATTCGATAATTATTTATGAACATTGAAAAGCTATAATCGATTCTGTGAAATGATTGCATTGAATGGCCATAATGAAAATTGTCATGTCAAGGACACAGTTCCATATCGATGCAGAAAGTCCACGGTTAAGTTCGAAATCGTGTTTCACTCAATTTCAAGGACGAATGACTTTATGGCGCGTGTAGAGGAGCACTGCAGAACCATTGCCAGGTCAAATTGCTTGCATAATCCTCATCGAAATGTGTAATTCAATTATTTTGAACTATTGTTGTTCATGAAACGTGACATGTCAACACTAAAACTGATTTCAACAATTCACAGGGCAATGCTGACATTGGAATGTGCTATACAGTTGCAAAGGAATTGAATGTGAGTTGTTTGGTGGGATTTGATGGGTTTCTATGCATGAACATGGAAAAGTTAAAAGCTCTGGACTAGTTGGTTTCCACTGAATAAATACGAAATGAATTAGAGTGTAGTTCATTTCAAAGGTTTTCAGTATGAATCTGTGGAATGTGTGGTTGCGATATCATTGTATAGCTACAGAAAGTATAACTTTGGGTAGAGGTAAGTACTGAAGGGCTTTCTGTGTCAAATTGTACAAAGAAAGTACGTAGGGTTGTGCATTCAATGAAGCCACTAGCCTTTTCAATACATTTCCATCTTTCGATAAAAATTCAAGATCCTGTCTCAGTTTTTGCCTTTGATTATTAAAGACTCCAAAGAGTAAGCTAATCTTGTTTGCCGAATACATATATATTTCTCGTCTCACACCTCTACTGGCAACGATTGAACATTCGTTGTGTAGCTCAAGTCCAAACTGGAGAGGTATCTGCGTGCTACCTGCGGTGGCTAATAACTAGAATTATCCTGGAGCGAATCAAAGAACACCTCGAAGACACGCTCGACGCTGAACAAGCAGATTTCCGCTCTGGATCCTCCTGTGTCGACCACATCAACACCCATCATCATCACACATCATCATCGAGCAATGCGTTGAATATCGATCACCACTACACCTGGTGTTCATCGATTTCGAAAAGGCGTTTGATAGTGTCAATCGGGAATGTATTTGGCTTGCCTTGCGCAGGAGAGGCATTCCTGATAAATTAATAGCTATTATCAAGGCTACATACGATGGATCCACATGTCACGTTTTGCAAAGAGGAAGGCTGTCTGAGAAATTCGAAGTCCAAGGTGGGATTCCGCAAGGCTGCATTCTTTCACCAATATTGTTTCTATTGGTGATAAGCAATGTGCTAAAAGCGGCTTTATCGACGGGAAATGGAGAAATTCGATGGACTCTTACAACCGAACTCAAAAATCTCGACTACGCCGACGACGTATGCCTACTACCAAATGACAGCAAATGTGGAGAGGGAAGCTAACATCGTTGGGCTGAAAATTAACTCGGCATAAACAAAAATGATCAGCCTAGGACCGAACTCATCAACTCATATATGCATTGCTCGACAAACGGTTGAGATAGTAGAGCGTTTCCAATACCTTGGGAGTATTGTGTCAACAGATGGCGGAACCGAACTGGATATAGCCAGCCGAATAGGGAAAGCAAAATCTGTGTTTGGGATGCTATCCACAATTTGGCGTAGTAATGCAATTAGCTTAAACACCAAGCGACGACTGTTCCGTTCCAACGTTGAATCCGTGCTGCTATATGGATGTGGTACCTCGAGAGTGACCGCTACTATCACGAGGAAGCTGCAAACGTTCGTTAATAGGTGCCTATGCAACATCTTAAGGATTTTCTGGCCACACCGTATCTCTAACGAACAGCTTTATCAGAGAACGGGTCATGAACCTATAGGCACAACCATACAACGACGAAAGTGGCAGTGGATTGGTCACACTCTCCGAAAAGGTGACAAGTCCATAGCTAACCACGCGATGCAATGGAACCCGCTTACCCAGGATGGCAGAATACGCGGCGGTCACAGAAGTACATGGCGTAGAACAGTCGAGAAGGAAGCACCGCAATTGGGAAAGAGTTGGGGTGAACTGAGGCACACTGCCAGAAACCGCACACGAAGGCGCATAGGCCTTGTAGAGGCCCTAGGACCCACAAGGGGATACAGGACATAAGTAAGTAAGTTAAGTCCATAAAGAATCTACTTCCGCGAAAATTTCACGTTAATTCATCTACCAGTCATAGGTATTTTGCCTATGGAAACACTGTCCTAAGGAAAGCGATAATACTCTCACCTCTAATTATCGGCGTATAGCCTTGACATGAGTATTGTCCAAGGATATGGAGAGCATCGAAAGTGGTATTATGGAGTCCCCGTCTGAAAAGTAGTCTAAAGGTTTCCTGGACGAGTTGACGTCTCCATGCCTACAGTTTTGTTTTCTACACTTTGGGATCATAATGCATGTGGTTCCACAGAGTTCCATCTTTTCTCCGACACTTTTTGTTGGTTTTTTTAGTTGATTACCATTCCGTCACTGTGTATCTAATTGACTTAGCTTCCTATTTAGTGGCAAAGGCTCCGACCTGCGAAGTTTTAGCGGCATTTGTGGTGGGCTAAACTAAAAACTAACCTGACTTCCAAGAGAGGATTTAAATTGATAAATCTGGTTTCGATGTAGGTATACAAGTAATTCGTACTTGCAGAAAGGAATCTTTTCAGACACGAATGTACTTGGGCCTTCTAACGAAACGAGACAAGTCGCGTTTGGTCTAAACATGTTGAGCGATGCTAAAGGTCGTTGGCCTCTTCTCGAAGAGCTGGTTAACAATCTTCTTTACAACCGCCTTCTTGACGACCAATGGCTCTGGGGCCACTTTCTTGGTCACTGGCTTCTTCTTTTGTCTTGGCTTCTTAACAACCATTGTGGATTATCATATTTTCGATACGTTGAGCAAGTTCTTAGAACGCATTATCTGGAATAAACTGGATTCCTGCCTCCAGACCGGTTGGACGCTCGGAATCTCAATTCAGTTTTTGGAAAACATGCTCGATAACAGCTGCTATTGAATTGGTGTTGGAAGTGACAGGCTTTACAGGAATAAGAATACCAATGTCATCAGCGGTGTACCACAAGGCACTATACTTGGTCCGCTGCTATAGAATATCACGGGCATAGGCGGTTTTATACAGGAAGAGTCTAAGATAGTGCGATTGGCTGCTGGTGGAGGAAATGGTAGAAAAAACTGATACAACAAGATTGTGCGGCAATGATTCTCACCTAAGATATACAAATCAGAAATAAACCGAAAACGTAAATTTAGAGTCTATTGGGCACTCGGCACCACACATGATGATGCTCAGAAAGGCTAGAGAACATTTGAATATATTAAAGTTCAGTAGAGCATGTTTAGCAACATGGTGTTTTCATGGTGTTTTCATGAAAAAGTGATGAAAAGGGAGAGAGAATATATTCTAGATCGTTCCCTAGAATCCCTTATATTTAAAAGACTACTCTAAGTGAATAACAGTTCAATAACTTCAATAATATCAGGGACATCTATACGGATGTGTCTGATTCGTGAACCAAATGGTTTATGTCCTTGCTTATTGACAATATAATGAACCACTCGACCTATGTATGTACTTAACTTTTGTTCTATGTGTACCTTATCGAGTACCACTTTTAGGCAGCCAACAAAGCAAAACTCCTTTTAGAGATTTTAAATCTCATCATCTTTAAATTGCTGTCAAAGTCTGTGGCGGAGTCTGATCCCATATCCTACAGGATAAATCACTAAATTATATGAAACTGAAAAATGTTGTTAAGACCAAATATTTAGATATTTAGATTCCCTACAATTCACCCATACAAAAGTTTTGGCCACGCCCACTTTTCGGGGGCGTTTTCATCAAAACCCCGATGTTGATGAAATTTTACATGTAACATCCTGGAACGTTCGACATTATAGCCATATTTGAGTACAAAAATGCAATTTGACCACGCCCACTTTATAGAAAGGAGGATAGGGTATCATATGATCTGTTCCAGGCGGATTGTAGCTTTTCTGTATGTTTTTATATATAAAAGTTTTGTTGCTATCCCGCATTTGTGTCTACATAGTTACAGAAACCACGATTAAGTCCTTACTTCTCGACACTAAAACTACTTAAATTGACGTAAGCACATCAGTCCCCAGACTGACCTTGGCTATCATTAATTCACAAACTGTTCATCTCTGGTTACTTTCAGCTTTCATTTGGCCATTGTACATGTCCACCATCCATTGGATAATTCATCAACCTCACTTTTAACATTTTAATAATCAAATTCCTGCTTACATGGTTTCATAAAACTCTTAAGCCCCATTACCTTCTCTGCGTCAGTCAGTCCCTTCTCTAAAAAAAACCATCCAAATCATAATTTTTGGTTTTAGTAAAATATGTTCACGAATATATTACATTCACAGCCACTTACATCGGCCTACTCTCAATATTCAGCTCACACACCCTAACCACAAGTACCGGCACACAACCCCTAAAAAAAAAACAAAAAGAAGACACACACTCTAACCATATCCAGTGGAGCACCTAGGGAGTGGCGCACATCCTCCTCCGTTTCTCGCTTGAATAGAACTCGCTTTTACCATAATGAGATTATGAAAATCATAAAATAACCAAAAGACCTAAGAGCGGTGAATGGTAAATGGTGAATGGTGGAAAATTTGTTAAAGGCTACTTTCGACGCCTTCACCAATAAAGCCATCCGCCACACCAAACCGCATGTCGATCCTTCTTTTTGGAATTTTTTCTTTTTTTTTTTCTCCTTTCTTTTTCGGATCAGATTTCGTGCCTGATGAAATGTATCTATTTGTGTGAAAGTAGATTTCGTCAATTACTCTTGCTGTTGTCCGTCGTCGTTATAGTCATAGTCATCGTTGTTCGCCTGTCTGGCTCCTACCTCTCTATCTTTGTTTCGGATAGGAAAGGAATTCCCCACTGTGTGATATTGGAAGTAATTAATTTACTTTGTTATATAAGGGAAATCTTCGATTGATTTTTCTTATGTAACAGGATATCGGATAATCTAGGTAATTTATTCGATTTTCATTTGTTTAGGCATGAGGCGAATTGCACACTTATTTTATTGGAATTTAAAAGACATGAAGGTGGGGGGATTCTTGGTTTTGTATCTAAAAGGTTATTGACTTTGATTTTTAGTATTTTTCTAAGTTGTTAAGAGATTAGGATTCGTATCTGAACGTGTTACAAATAGGCAGTTTTGTGCCACACCGCCTAAATATTAGAGCTAAGTTAGCAACTATGCATTGCAAATACTTAAATATATCCAATACCCCAACCATTTATATAGCATTACGAGTAGATGTCGCTAGTTCATGAATTCGCTTTAGCGCCATTTGTTGCTTATTTTTACGAAGTATGAGGATCCACATACGTCTCATTATTTAATGAACCCTCCACTTCAATTGCTCCAATCTAGCACCAACAATTCACAAAAGTATTCTAATGCTAATCCATGAATCCCTTTCCCAAAAGAACTCAGTCCATTGCTTAATTATGCTATTAGCACAAGAATTTCCTAACCAAAACCAACTTCGGACCAAAAAAGGGAACCAAAACAAAATAAAAAAAAAGAACAAACATTCCACAGCAACATTCATTCAAAGAGCATCTGTTTCTGTTGCGTCCTGCATATCCATACCCACGTTACAGGTGTGGGCAGCCTCGAAATGCTTTGAGCATTTTAGGTCACAGACTATTCCACACATCCATTCCATCCAAGTACACATGATGACCACACGAATATTTTGCTGAATAATTCATGGTAAGGTGTTCAAGGTGCACCAAGAGCAGCAGTACAAACTTTCTTCCTTTCCCCAGAGCAGTAAAAATTCATAAAAGAATATTTTCAACCAGCATTCTAGTACATTCTGGTAGATACAGGGTGTAGGTAAAAAAAAAAACCAAACCACATGAAAATTTAACAAAAACTCGTGTGAAACTTTAACCAGTCGCGTTGGTCATGTAAAAATGCATTTGCCTCTTGCAGAGGACCTAGAATAAGGAGTTGGAAAAATTCTCATATTGAAGCAGGATTCAAGGATCATGGAACTACAGACCCTGAGAGGGTGAAAGGAACGTTAGAGCGGGTGTTTATGCATATTGTATTATGTGTGTCGGGTTTTTCTTTTCAGCATTATTTGCTGTTCTTTGACGAATGTTTTCTCACTTACGCCACTTTTGGCGCATAAAGTTGAGTTAAGGGCTTGCTTCCACTTGAATTCGTCATACCGTCAGGTACAGGGTGGATTAGTTTTGAATTTCCCTTCTTTGATGCGGAAGCACTTGCAAGTGAACAACATTTACATATGTTGTAGTTTGCTGTCGTATTACCTTTTGGGACGTAGGGTACTCAACGAGTATTTTAACTTAGTGCTTGAAACTCAAAATGGCGTTTCGTTTACTGGTTAACATGACTGTTGTTCCCTGTCAATTTTTTCGGTGAATTAACTCAGGACTTCCTTAAATGATTGATGTGCTGGAATTTCAAAAAAAACTAGCCTTCCACAGTAGGTACATCAATCTGTACATCAATCTATATGTCTATCTGTACAAAACAACAAAAAAAAGACAATTTTCATTTATTTAATTGAATTTCTGCAGCACACATCGATAGCCAATCCAGCGCAGGTAATTTAATTATCATGCCAATCGAAATAAATGTATGCACACTGTGTTGGTGAATGGCAAAAGTCAAAATAAACCCAAAAATTTGTTCTCAATCAATTAAGCAAATTAAATTGGGACAGAACCTCTAGCTATTTAAAGTGATGGGCATCGGATATTTTGTATTCGATTTATTTGTAGTGTAGTTCTCGAAATGGATTGAATTTACAATTACAAGAAAAAATTTAACAATTTTTTTATTTGCAAAAGTATGCAACTTCACAACCACTAAGCTTGATGAAATTTGTTATGAACGATTCCATATGAAGATAACATTCTAGCATTCAGCTCTGTTTGTTTTCAAATTGAAGCTTTTGTTTTGACATTGACGTAAGTGCAGTCAACCATAAGCAATGAGGTGAATGTCTCCTTCTAATAATAATTAATTTTATTAACTAATCAAAAATAATGACCATGGTAAGTCATTTACGAATGGACCTATCGAATCAAAAGAGCAGAATTTAGAAAGCCCAAATGGCCTTTTCCCCTATTCTGTGGTGACAAGCCGCCAGCAAGATCACAAGATTAGAATTCTAACCTGAACGTGTGACAAACAGGCCTAATGCTACAATAGTCATGGTCGAAGTGTCACTTCTAACATGTCCAAGCTAACATCCGAATAAATTCTGTGCCAAAATGCCTGAATATTAGAGTTCAGTTATTAACTTTGGAATTGCAAACGCTGACTAAAAACAAACAAATATTTGACCCAAGGCCTAGCTTCTCAGAACCATTCGTGTTGTACATGTTGTATTCCTAACACCCGTATCCGAAAGGCAATTCTTTATTTGAGAAGCTTTTTCATGACAATTTTACTCTCAGATGTTTGGCAGACTCTCGCGAGAGGTGGAGGTGATAAACAAATTTAAGGTGTTGCACTAACTACTTATGTCACGGCGCCCTCTTGAAAATGCTTAGTTATATCCAATATCCCAACCATTTACTTAGCATTACAAGTAGATGTCGCTATTTCATCAATTCGTTTGAGCGCTATTTGTTACTTATTTTTACGAAGCAGGATGATCCAGGTTCACCCCGAACTGTAGCGCCACCGAAGTAAGTAAGTAAGTAAGGATGATCACAAACTTCAAGGCTTTTATGAAAATACATAGGATAGCATGCATTGGATCTAACAATGTGCTGAGAATATCAATGGCATGATTCGACCTACCTCAGTTAGACCTTTTTATACATCGGTTACTATAAGTGTTCTAGAATCAGTCAATCAGAGAGTAGGAGACCGAACACATCAACCCATTAAATGATTCTACATCAATATTGAAGTAATGTGGCTATATGTATCTTTACAAGACCTTTGACAACTTTCTACCCGACTAGAGAAGAATAAAGAAGCAGAGCTAAAGCTACAGAAATTTACACGGATAGGTTCAAAATAAACATTGGTGTAGGCGCGGGTATATTTTCTGTTTCGCTAGGAACGTTAAAATCGGCGAGACTCCCGAATCACAGTAATAATTTTCAAACTGAGATCGACAGGATGGTTTATATTCCAGACACAGTAAGTAGTATAGGGTGAGCCATCTGTTGGTTTTTTTTTGAATCATATGTTATTTTGACACTGACAGCTCTTATGCGCTCAAATTGACAGAAATACCAGATACGCCAGATACGATTCAGGCACTTAAGAACAATGTTGGTCAAGCTATTCATGAAATAGGGGTCGAAAGTATCCAATATGTATTAAAAACTTGTGTTGACAGGATGGCCTACTCCCAAGCCAGTCGAGTAAACAGTGCTTTTTTATATCCTTTTCAACAAGAAACCAACAGATGGCCGCCCTTTGTTTTCTGACTCGCTGAACACGTCAAAATCAGTCAGACTCCCGAATCGCTGTAGCGTTTTTCAAACTGAGGTCCTAGCTGTGACAATAGCCGTCCGTGAGACTGTAATGAGGGCAATATCACGTGAGGATATCATTTTTTCATCGACAACCAAGCAGCGATAAAAGTAATAGCTGCTACAGAAATAAAATCGAAGCTTGTCAGGATAAGGTAAGCAGCACAAGATAAGACTCTGCTGAACCATTATACAAACCTCTGCGACTCAGAAATAAATTCGTCGAAAGACATTTTTTCCAGGACATCGAAGAATTGTCCGACAAACCGTAATACAAAGTAGTCTACTCAGGCAGTAATATATGTATTATTAAACAGGTAATGTTCCACGAGCAAAGGAATACACATCTTATTAGTTCTCTGCCCGAAGTGCACATATCTAAATTAGAAAGAGGCCCATTGTGCCGCCACTTAGGAGATGGACCAGCCATCTAGTCCTGAAGTCATTGGATTTTATTAATAAAGACATGGCTACGACTCGTAGAGCGGATAGTCACAAATGCTTCGTAGGGTCGAGGAAGACCTCACCTAAGGAGGCGCGCACAAGTAGAAGGAGACCTCAACAAACTTGGAGTGCGCAACTGGAGGGAGTTAGCTAAAAACCGGACTAACTGGACAGGCTTATTGGTTGAGGCCCAGGTTCATCACGAACTGGAGCGCCATCTTAGTAAGTACGTACATAAATATGTAAATTTTAAAAAGCGGCCCATTGACCCGTCACCTATGCGGTCTAATGTGGACGAGATCGAGACATGTGTTTCTTGAGATCCTGCAAAAATTCTTATGAAGAATATCCTGACTATGACTATGTCTGCTTATTGCACATTGACCGGTGATGACATTGGTTACTATTTTTTTTTTTTCAATAAACGTCGGAGCAAACACATTTTATTTAAGGGCGTGCCATAGTAATACATTTTGTTTTCGCAACTAGATGGCGCTACCATTATCCCCCCAGTACTTGAATTTTTTGACAGATGAACTTTAACTTTAATAGTTGGAGATTGCTTCAATTGGACGGCGACATAACGTTTATAGATGGCTTTTTGAGGAAACATGTTAAATCCCTATTCTATACTACTAAAGTAAGAACAGCTTCGTACCTGTTATTGGTGAAAACGGGTCTCATTCACGGTAAAATATCAATCAAAATTGAACCTCTCGCATCCACGCGAACCCCAAATGACAGACGTCATAATTCATGAATAATGGCATTGATTGTACTCTAAGTTGTATTTAAAATTATTTAGATACCTCAACTTTGTTTATTGAAAAACACTTCTATTAAAAAACACTTTTCAATAACAAAGTATCTATGAACTAGCATATACTCGTATTCAGAATAAAACCAAAGCACGTGTCCCATCATACATATCTCATAACTCATCTGATGTCAGTTATAATTGCAATGCAGTCATTAGCAATTTAGAAAATCCAGCTTTACAAATTAGTCTTCCAATTTTTCAAAAAAAACATTTCCAAACACTAATCTATTAAAACCATTCGTCCAAACGAACCTAATAACCATCAATTTGTCTGCCATCGCCCTGTGTGTCTATTCAATTATCTTTGCCACATCATTAAATAATTACCCACTAAAAAAAGGAATCAGATCCGTATCACAAGGATTGCATCGTATAGTATCCTGGGGCTGCGAAGCAAACATCTGCCATGTTTCAGTCGTATTTCATCGCTAGTAATCGGAAACTACACAAATGTCATCAAAAAAATTTCTCGCTTCAATACCTCAACTGAGAGATGACACCTTCAGTCGAACAATGAAATATAATTCAAATGATGAATTCAACACTTAATTGTAACGAGAGACAATAGATTATCATGTAAGGAATGTACGACCGCAGCTAATCCTCAAAAAAAAAAAATTTATAATGTGTACCAACGCCCATCGCACCATGTGCATCCGATTTCAAATCAAATAAAAGGAGCAGACCGACAAAAAAAAAATAAAAATAATAAAATTCGAAATTAAATATACGTATCGTCCTGTGGCAAAAGTTGCATAAATCCAACAAGGATGCCAGGAGTAGTAAGTAAGGTTGCGACCGCTTATACAATTGCCGCCTAAGGCGCAGGCAATCACGCTCCCATCAGGGGTGTTACCATGCGTGCCCGACAGGAAACTAATGTAATTTTTGCAAACACACACACACACACAGCAAGAAGTACCCTTGCACTCAATAACAAGGTATATACCTCTAACTCATAGCTAACATCTAAATTAATAACAGAACGCGGTGCGGGCCTTTTTTCCATTAGGGGTGGTGTGCTGTGCACAAATGTGTTCACTCTCAAATCGAAGGATACAAAATCTAATAGATACCTAATAGGCCAGTTGCAAATCTAATAATAAATTATCCATGAAGGGGTCCTCTCTGTAGCGGATCAGGAAGGGCAGACAAAAATTATTACTTCCTCCTTTGTGCATATATTAATCGTGGAAAATTAAATGTATTTCTTTCAAGGATTCCTAGACGCGAATAGGGGTAGTTTACACACACTGCAATTGCGCACCCTTAACGTAGAGTAAAGGATTTCACTAGGTAGGTAGTACGGTTGCTCTCTATTGAATTTATGAAAATTCAGGCCGGCTAAGCCATAATTACACTTTTAAGTTGAATTGCACTTTTTAGATGTAACCCGTAATTTTGTGTTCTCGCAGGAAGAACGATAGAGAGAGAGTGAAATCCCCTTTGAAGTGGCAGGCAAGGCAGCAGCCCTTGATCCGGTGCACTTTGATTTTTTTTTTTATTTCTTTTTTTTCATGGAAAGGGGTTTTTTTTTTCAAAAACTTTCCGGTCCTACTTGCACGGCAATTTCACGCGACCGTTTGATCAAACAAAAATTTTCAGGAACTCAAACTCAAAGTGAAAGGACACTCTTTGCAAAAAGGGGTTTGCCGTTTGTAATCGGCTCGCGGTGCCAGAGAGGAAAGTGACACACAATATGGCAATGCAACGCGCGCGTAGAGAGTCAAATGTGTTTATTAATTCGTCACGGTTGTGATTCCAGGTCCTGTCAGCCACTCGAGGACATTTATTCATGAAGGGTTTTACGGGACGAAATTAAAAGTTAAGTGTCTGCATTTTATATCGCTTAGATACGGTGTTTTAATTCTGAATGACACTCCAGGATAAGAGTGGTTAAATTGACTTTTTTTTTTTCCAGCATCTCCTTTTTTTTTCGCCTCTTCTGATGCGGGGGGTCCTGTGCTCTTGTCGGTGACTTGGACTTTTTGTGTTGTTGGGCTTTGAACGTTTGTCGTTTGTCGTTGAGGTCGTCGAAGTTTCTAAAAGTAAAGCTGGGTGGATATTTTTGTTTTTTTCTTGTGTTCTCCAGAGTCGTTAAGAGGTTTACTTTTAGCTATTCATTGAGGGGGTATAGTAGAGAGGACCGACGACGACGTTGATCGGTTTAATTATTTGTGTCAATAGGACTCGAGTAAAATGGAAAGCGCTTAGCGTACTTATAAGCCAATAGCGAAAGAGAGGAGGCAATTAGGGAATTGTGTTGCCATACGTTACCTGGGTATCGAGAGTAAACAAGAAACAGGGAATTACATAGTTAATGTTATGGGAACGGATTTAGTGTGACTTTTACTCATTACCATGATGTCGAAGGGTTCAAAGAGGCTGGTAATTTATTTGTTTTTACCAAGTAAACATTGGTTACAGTGGCATGTACATATGTATGTATGTTCATAATATCCCTGAATAGTCCTTGGAACAAATCTTGTGTGACAACGTAACGAATAGAACTTGGTGCCTAAATGCATTTTGAGTACAGAAGTCCAATACAGAATGAACAGATTTCTTTTGCCAAACTGGGGAGCAATTCAATGTGATGAGGTCAACGCTTTTGAATCAGCTTGGCTATAAGAGTTGAAGTCGATTTCTACTTAAGGTGAAACCATCTGCGTTTTATAACAAAGCTGGTAGGAATAAAGGTTGATAGAGTAGACATTTCGAAATAGCAATGGCTTCTGAGGAAGGCCTTCGGCGAATGTCCGGCCATTTATGGAATTGATATTGATTCCGTGGTAGAAGAACTCCTTAACTAACACGAGGTTGTATCTGTCAAGAGTGACATCTTGTCCTAGGAGGTGACAGCATGTATTTAGTTTGTCTTGTCTTCATTTGCAAGGAAGCCCTTCGGCGAATGTCCACTGAGATTGAAAAACTTCTTAACTACCACTAAGTTGTTGCTATCAAGAGACACAACTTGTCCTAGCAATCATGCGTTTCGTTTTGTCTACATTCACTTCAAGACCAAGTGAATTTCTTGTTCTGCTCATCAACTGCCGTGAAAGTCTTTTAAATGGGATGCTGAGAGCGACAGATGATGTCCATGTTTGTGTATCCCAACTGGTCGGATTTCACTTGCCCTACGCACTATCTACTCCAGCACAAGATTGTAAAAGTCACATGCTTACCAAAATTCGATGCATGTTTGGAAAAGTTCAGAAGCGCTGTTTCCAAACTACACGTTGCATCGCAAGTTTTTCAGTGTTATGCGACACAGCTGAATCAGTTTTACCGGGACTCTGGAGCTCCTGATGATAAATGCTATCAAATGAGGCTTTCAAGTCGATGGAAAGCCGATGATTTGTCTTAGTCTGAAAATTTGCTCTATAGTCGATATGCCGGAGCGGACTCCACAATGACTGGTACGTGGCGATTAGTGGGTTGCACAAAGGCTTCAGACGACCACACAGTATGTCGGATAGGAACTTAAAGCAACTTTTACCACAGATATGCCTCGATAGTTGCGATAAGATTTAGGACCACCTTTACGGTGGATGCGACGTTTGCAACTGGTCATGATGCACGCATCTTATCAAAATATTATTTTCGTCTTTGAAAAACCACGCTATTCAGCAATCAGAACCGGCGCGCAGCCTTGTGGTTCTTCAGCTTTTTTACAACCAGGCCCAACTCTTCTATACTTGGGTGGATCGGTGTTCTTTTTGCTTTATCCACTATCTCAACATTATGACCATTCAACAACTTTTGAAAGAGGTGCTTGGACATATCATGAATTCCCTGCTCATCGCTGACTAGGTACCTTGTAGTCAGATGTCAATTGATTGGTCTCCTCTTCTTAGCTCTTGTTTTGCTTTGCAGCGCAAAACATTTGGGTCTTTTTGGGAGTAGTTGGTTTTTTTCTTCTGCATACCGGATCCTACTCATTGTATCTCCTGGATCGCGGTTATAATTACACTGTACGCCCGATGGACATTCACATAACCTTCAATCTGGAGGACCAGTTCCACTTTATTTATAGAAAGTTAGTATCTACAGAATGAATGTAAAAGACTTTAAAGTCCTAAACCTGGCTGCATCTTAGTCAACATGTATACCACGCGGGTAGATACAAGATTGTTCTATATCAATTACATTTCAGGACGAATTTCACAAACAATCTCCGAATATAGTCAAAGCCGCAGTGTCTAAGTGGATGTTTAAGGTCATGAAATCCAGATCAGCGGAGATTCAAATGTTGCAAGATTATTACAACAAAAAGATACCAACCAGGTTAGATGCTATCTATTTTAATAAAGACCCTGCTAGTAGCCGATATCCTTCCTAGGCAACCTGGATAAATAGTTGATGGTATAGATAGTACCATTGTATATAAATCTAATCTACCTAGGACAAAACCTAGACAGCAAATTAGGCAAAAACCAGGAGTCTACTAGTGCTCTCATGACACATGAGAATATAGGGCGTAACACACTGTGTTAAATGTATGTCATCCAACGAAAAACTCTCAAAATTAAATTAAAATTCCATTGAAATTCACAATCGAAAATCAGGTCATAACAGATTCCAAGTCATTTTAATTCTCATTAATATAGATGGCTTCCTAAAGATCAACAATAAATTATGCCTTTCGTTGCCTGTGCTGACTTCTGTTATTGACTAATCGTCCTTGTCTGGTTCCATTTGTAGCCGAAAATTCCAAGTGTCGCATACTGTTGACAGAATTAATTACCATTTAATTGTCAAGTGTACACTTCTGCAGGATTAAATATTTCATTAGTACTTGCCTGCAAGGCAATTGCATTAACACACATACGACAACAACGACAACGGACAATGATGTTGACAACAACACGACGACGATACCGTGTCATTATCCTTCCACTGTTGTATGGGACTTTGCATGCGGTGTGATAAATAAATAAAATTTTAATCAAATTAAATTTAAATTCAATGGGAAATCCATTGGTATGGCTTGATGGTTTTACCACATCGCCACATCAAGCTCTGACAGTGGCATTCTTTTAAGGATCATAGATATTTAACTGTTTTTTTGTGGTTACTCCTTGCCTAGTTTTTCCGCTTAAATTATGCAAATGCCAGTTAGCTGTTCAAAGAATGTGGACACTGCGGTCGAGTGTAACCTAAATTGCATAGTTTCTCTGATTGCTACCTCGAGTTCAAGGTCTATGCAGTAATAGCAACAGAAATAGTTGTTGTATAGAGCATGTGGCATTAGCAATCAGTGGTTAGAGAGATAAAAAAAACAACAACAGCAGTGGTAGCTGTAGTTGCAATGGAGTGGCACTTCAAGGGAATTCGACTGTGGTTACGGCAAGGACAATACTGTGATTTCGGATAGAAAGGGATTAGCCGATAATCTTCTCAATAATCCAATGCATGGCGGGCTAATTGACAAATTAACTATGAAGTGAAATGGTTTGCGTCGTAGTTGGAGGAACATTTTCACTGAAAGGTAGTACAGTCAAGGTTTGTGTTACGAGTTATTCAATTATTTAGTGGACAGTTGCAGATGGGTATAGAAATTTAGGTTGAAAAGGTGCATCTAACTTATCCAAATGGAAATAGTTGACTTAATGGATTTTTTGTGTTTCCCTTTAAGTGGTATGAACTCTTAGATACTTTTCGTAGTGTGACACGCGTGACAGTTGTAAAATTGCCGTGGGAATATGGTAATTATTTTCTCAGATTGAGAATAGTTTAGAGATACATGCATACATATGTACGTATAGGCAGTTCCAAATGTTGAAAATTAATCCAATTTTGTATATAAGAATCAATTAATGTCTGAGAAATAGGTAGGTAGGTAGAAGTGGTTACTTCACCATTCCAAGATGAGACTTAATTAGCACTTTAGTGTCAATTTAACACTACAACTCACGTGA
The DNA here is from genome assembly GCA_905220385.1 of Xylota sylvarum. Taxonomy (NCBI): domain Eukaryota; kingdom Metazoa; phylum Arthropoda; class Insecta; order Diptera; family Syrphidae; genus Xylota; species Xylota sylvarum. The sequence continues at coordinate 51,943,228 of LR999960.1, read as the reverse complement.
CCTGATTCTTGATGTTGTTGTAAAAACATAGAAGAGGACAGAAATCATCTGTAAGCATCCTGTGGTATTTAAGAAACTGACTAATCTGAGTTTTTTTTTGGAAAAAAAGAATAGTGACCAAAAGAGGACAGAAAAGTTGTATTCATATTAAAACGTTGGTATGACCCTATTCCCCATCTTCAAACCCGCAAACTAGGAGTAAATACATTGAATTTCAAGGACACATAGGTAGAAATACATACCTCTGCTACTCAGAAAAAAATTGTTTGATTTTAAAAATATTTTTTTTGCTTAAAATCTGTTCAGAATTTCTTATAGGTAAAAAAGAGTAAAAAAAAGAGTTTCTTAAAAAGTAAAATCTGACTTTGTTGTATGGAAACGCCCACAAAAAGTAGGCGTGGCTCCATGCAACCTATTTGGAAATATAGAGAAAGTTAACGTCTACAGTTTAATGGAGAATTTTTTTTTGAATTTTAATAAAAAATGGTGAAAGATACAATATTACAAAAAGAGGATTTTTGAAAAAAACGGACTTTTTTGAATTTTTCGATAAAAACTCTATCATGTAAAACATTCTGATTTACTTATCTACATACGTATATCGTATATAGTCAAGGAGCACTAATGGGCCTTAATTTCGACATAGTAAGGTCTAAGGTTACATCGAAGTAAAGAAGTTTTTCTAACGATTGTTGACATACATATGTATTTCTAGCTACTTCAAGGAGTAATGACTGAAACGTTAGTGCTGTGAACAGTCGAATCCTGATACTGTAAGCTCCTCAAGGCTGAAGTGCATTCTTGGCTTTCTCTGGAAGTTGAAAAAATTCCACTAAAGTGAGAAATGCTGGATTTTGCTTCTGAGTACTCCGGTGGAGTGTTTCCTAACCCGAAAAAAATATCTAGGGAATATCTAGAGCTCCTGATACACCGAATGGTTTAGAATTTTCTGGTCATTTTAAAGAAAACTTTCGCAGGAGAATAGTAGTAGAAGCTAAACGGTGTCGAATGTACATATATAGGAAGTCGTGAAAGCTTGATCGACTTTTGTATCAATACTGATCTCGCAGTATAATCCATGATTTTAAGAATACTAATTATCATAAGATTATTTTATACTAGAACCAGCGTCTAAATCCTTTAAATACCGTTACCCTAGTTTTTACTGCTGCTTGGAGTATTACTTTGGGGAACGACTGGAAAAGTAACTTAAACAAACTATTTGATTGAAACTCGACTTATAAAAAGCAGCAGGCAAACAACTTGGTAAAAATCAAAGTAGTGAAAGCCAGATTCTTGAGAATAAAGCTGGACACCTAAACCTACTTAGAATAAGCGGCTTAACAAAACTATGAACAAAGTTAGAACAAGTTCGGTGGCCACTTAGTATTTCTCGTAAAAAAATGTGACTAAAGGTCAAACAGTACTGAGTCTACCTCCAATCCCATCTATATAGTTAGAGGAGCTAGAAAATCTTCCGCTCAAACTACACTTTAAGAAATTCAAAGTTGTGCTCCTATCCAATAGTAGCTTTGGAAGATTGCTTTAAATTCTCCGACTTCATTAGAGTAAGTAAGTTAACGCAATAAGCTTAACTTAACTTAGACTTGAACTTCCCCCTTCTTATTGTATTAGAGTCTTGTTAAACTCTATCTCGAAGGCGTAATGAATGGATCAATCGAGACCTACATCTGAGTGACAATCATTCAACATGGTACCAGTATATCGACGGATGGCCGAGTGTCCCGGAGTATCATTGGAAGAAAAAAGAACCCACTTTCAAGCCATTGAATAATGCCAACATCGTAAGGCTAGAATCAATTCGGCAATCAAGCAGTCATAAGATCACTTAACTCGTCCTACTTTAGGACCAAACTCGACACTAATGTGAAGTCCTTGTGATAATAGCATCAAAAGTAATGAGTTCGCAAATGGTCTAGCTATCTTGTACCTTGGCTACCATCTTTCATTTGCGACCCATAAATCGATCTCAAAACTCCTTGAAAACTTTGAAAATTTTGTTTGAAATAAAATTAAGAAACTGCCAAGCGTTTCTTTTACGAATGTCCCACCATTGAATGAAGCAGACGCAGACTCATATTCTTTTTAGGGCGCACTCTTGGGCGTCGATCATAGTCCTGAGAGCGTTTTCGTCTCTATGAGCTCATCAGAGAGGGATGCTACATCAATACCCCAACTCGATACTAAAGTCGATGTATAGCATGGGTGAAAGTTGCAAAGGATTTTTAAGATTTTGTCCCTTTAAATCAGAATCATTGCACACTTGAGAAGCACCCTAATTTATATCTGAACAACTTTCATTATAGAAAGAGTAATTCACCATTAGATCCCTTGAGTTATAACTCTATATTTGAATGAAGACTGCAATTAAACAAATGAAAATCCCGAAAGGATAATGTATCTGCCATACTCGCCCAACACCCTCTCGTATTGTTAATTTAAATTCGTCGTAATAAATTAAATCGTTCAGACCATAGTTTTTGTGCATACACCACGCAGCACTCTTAGCGTAATTAAAAATATCCTTTAAAAAAAAATGTGTCCTTTCTAATCTACCAATTCAAATTCACCCAAGATGCACACTAATACAGCAACACCCAATGGCTAGTCTTAGTAAATCACTGGCGAATAATTTAATTAAAAGCAGACGTCAAGGAATCGTCTTTTGGTTTCTATTGCCAGCCCACCCGCGCCGCCATCGTTCCACTGTAACTCACGTCACCGAATACAAAGGGGAGGCGATGGAGGGAAAGAGAATTGTGTTATTTCCAAATGCGTACACTTGAAAATCGAAATATGCGTATAAATTACAAATTAACCGCCAGGATAATAGTTAATTTATTGCGTAAGTGCTGCTCCAACATTTGTCTTATCGTCCTTTCAACATACCACCAATTGAGTTGAGCTGCTGTACAAGGATATACGGCAAGTTCCAAGTTCCGACAGTGGGTGTGGTGCGAATGGTCGTGCGTGTTAATTGCGAAAATGTTTTTGCAAAAGTTTACGCACACTAAGAGACCACCAGGCAGCATTAATTACGCAAAATAATAAAGCATTGTTGCCATCGTCGTCGTGGATGTCGTTAAGTCCTACTTCTGCTTCCACACTTTTGCTTCTGTTGCGCTATTATCCTGTTCATAGTTTTGTCAGTAGTTGGTGGTTGGCACTCTTGTTGTAACCAATTATCGAACGCATAACTAGCAGAATTCTCTCCCCACACTTGTGGAGGGGAATGCATAAACGAGAACGCATGGAAAATTTAATTACAGGTATTTCGGTGTAATAACTTTGTCCTTTGTCCTTTGTTCCACTAATAGTTAAGCAAAACAGCAGCGGCGCCCTATCTGGATTTATGTTCATGGCACGAAGGATAAATTATGCCGAAGCTCTATCTTATAATTATCTAATTAGGGAGTAATTATCAGTTATACATCTTCCACTGGATCATGTTTTCTACAAGGGACATCGCATAATTAGAAGCAAAAAAAAATAAAAAAATTATGTCGTCCTTTGCTTTAACGTATCCTTTTGACCCGTATGATATCGGATAGGTCTATAGCAGTGCTTTATGTTTAACATTCAAGACTTTAACTTTAGGTGTGTCTGGGGGTTTTTTTTTTTTTTGTTCTTTACTGGGTGGGGGAATAGGAACTGCAAACGGAAATGTTCCTGTTTCCGGTCGCCATATACATATTTTCAGTCTGAGACTGAGACACGGACATAAAATATCAATTTTCCCTTTTCTGCCTTTTAATCGTTCGACGTGATTTGTTGTATTGTAATGGAGGGTGCGATTCTATCTACTGCAATCCGATTGGTTGGTACCGACATTCCAGGGGTGAATTTATGAATTTATTTGATTTTTCCTTTTTTGTTTTTTTTTTTTTTAAGGGATTTCAGGAAATCCTTGTCGCAGGCTTTGGGTGAAGAGAAAAGGGTTTGCCAGCAACCTTGAATCTATATAGACTGGATGGTGTATACGTGTGTCTGGCGAATACTAATGACTTTTGTTTTACAACCCAATTGGGGGACGAAGTATTTGAACTGTTTGAACCGGGGTGAAAATATAAAATGGTTTCCATCGGTTATTTTCGATGGTATGAGGAAGAAAAGGAAAAGAAGGACAGGATATGTCCTTTCAGATTTTTCCATGATTTACATTTTTTACGTCCTAAAGCAATAGGGACCACATAGTGAATGTTAGAACTTGCGTTAGACAGTTTGATTAGGCAAGTATCTATTGACGTAAATATGGGACTCGATCACTGGATGAAGAAACCATTAATCTGTCTCAACTCGGAGAAGATCTAATTGATTTAATACCGTACACAGTAAAAACCATTGACTCTGTCGAAAGAGATACTTTAAAACTGACTGTCACCTAAGATCCTACAGAACGTACTGTGTGAAAGTGTAGCTTCCGACTTGCCAGATCGACTATAAGCTAAATTTTCTGGAAAAGAGTTACGTACATCTCAGGACCTAGAGCGTACGAAACCCTTATCATTCTTCATCTACTTATATCAATCGAAAAGGCTGCACACCATTTCTTGACGTTCTTACAGGTGACTCTACAAAGTATCTCAATGTATTGCGTTTAAATGTCACCACCATCTGCAATGCCTGTAGATTGCATCATATAACAATTTTCAGATGAACAAGATTTCGTAGATATCTAACCTTTCTGACGCACAAGAGGACTAAGAATAACTTACATCATACACTCGTAAGGACGATTATTTTACAAAATCCCTTGTCAACATACACATACGTTCTACGCACAATTGGTACTAAAAATAAAACAAAATCAAGGCAAGCCTCTCTGACGTCATTGAGTGACGAAAATCATTTATTTAAATCGACAATAAATCACATACAAACACGCACATACAACCAAATGTCTATTTGCAATCGAGTCTAATGAAACCTAATGACTGAGCTCTTACCAAATTACCAAAAAAAAACCAAGAAAAACAAAAACAGGCGCCTACTTACTACTGAAAAGGTCAACAATCCCTTAAGGACTTGAGGAGGATAATTAACAGAAATGTACTACGTTTGATTCATTCACAGTTCCTACTTGAACCTTTGCAAAGCGCGCTGTGTTGGGCGCCTCCTAGTCAATTTATCGTCGAACAATGCGAAATGGGTTTTATTTTCTTTTCTTTTCGTCCTTTGTCGGGAGTTTGTGAATCAAATGAAATTGAAACGTCAACAGCAGGATACTTAATTTATTTCTCCACACCCGCCCCCTCGCCCCATCCCACCAAATGCATTGTAATCCGACAGATAACAAAGCGAAAAATATATGTACATCTTTCGTCCTTGAGAGGTTCTTGTTCGTTCTCTTATCCGTCAGCCAGCTCCTCACCTTCAACATGCATATGCAGAATGCAGCAGCACCTCGGGTGTAATACCGGGGAAAGCGTCAGAGATTATTTCTCGTTAGTTTCGCAGGCGATGGATGCATTCCATTTCGTGAATGCATATTCAGATTTTCCGATGCGTATTTAAGGAAAGTGTATTTCGAAGGCTAAAACACCTTGAATTCACACTGACACTCACGTACACTGACTCCGAAGCAAAAATCAGCTCCAAACGCTGCCAGGTATTCACAGAAAATAAAAGCGGATACATATCCAGGACGCTCTCAATGAATTTCGAAATATTGTCGGGAAAAAAGAAAGGAGGAGGGAAAGAATTATCCGCGTCGGAATGGTGAAAACATGTAAATTCTCGCATATCCTAAAGGTGGAAGGATATACCTACAACTTACCCATACACTTTTTTTTTCGTCCTTGTTTCATTCTCTGTATGTTTTGAGATTTTAGAACGATGAGTGTTTTTGCCTCGAGAGTATGTGTGTGTTGTTTATGGTTTGCATAGAGAATCCAAGCGATGGCAAAAAGGATTCTTTTTTTTTTTTTTTGCGCCCGGAATATCATATGCACCTGTATGTTCAGCCCTGGTGATGTGTTAGCCAAAGGGTGTGTTAGCAGTCGACCGTTGTTTTCATTGCCTCGCTATTACTCACTTATGTACATATGTAGGAAGACGTGGCTTGGTGCCGAAAATATTTATTTTTCGTGTTGCCCGTCGAATTACGGGTCCCGAAATACACGAGCTTATTCGCATGGGGTAAGGTTACCTGTTATATGTATGTATCTGAAACATAATTTGGTTGTTCCCATTTTTTGGTTGTCTACAGGAGTATCAATATTATGTTAAAGGTTGGATTCGACCTGTGTCAATGTTTATTAAGGATTTTTTATCGCCTCTCTGGATATGTGAACCAGTCAGGTCCAAATTCATACTGCAAGTCCACAAAATATTCATGTGAAGCCTTTACATCTATAAACTGTATTTATAGGTGGTAACCAACCGGGCAGACTGATTGTCCATCTATTTGAAAGGATAAACTTATGACAGATTTATCACCCAGAATCGACGAAACTGGAAGACAAGATGTAACCTATGCAAGTATCCACACGAGTTGTAGATAATCAAAGGAAGTTTGAAGATACTTAGAAAATTTGCCCGACAAGGCAACAGGATCACTAGGCAAAAGGAGATCTAGATCTGTAAGAAGTCTAACTGGAATGAACTTTTTAATGACTTTGCCACGGATCGAAATTTATTTTAAGAAAAATACCAAAAAACCCAAACGCCCGTACGGGATCCAGGACCTAGTTTTACTCTTGGATGTTTGTCAGATGTTCGTGAGAAATGATACCGTGAAAAAATTTGGGTGTTGCCTGAGAATCGCTTCATCCAACCGATTCCCAAAAAGACGGAAACGGACTAATAAGCGTCCAGCAGTAAGTTTTTGATTCAATAGAACCAGCTTTTTTTAAAGTTCTTTGTCACTTAGGACTAATGTCCTAAACCCACTGATGGAGTGAGAGGAAAGGGTATTGGGAAGTTAGAGGTTGGAAGGAAGGTCGCAAATTATAATTTGTTGGGAATATTGAGCAGGGCAAGTCATTCCACTTATGTATGTACCTGCTGAGTAGCTAAAGAACGAGCTTCTGGATTACACTGTGCGACTGAAAATAGGTTTTAAAAGATAAGGTTGTGTGGAAGAAGCCGCTCGTGTATTACGATTAAACTGACAGACAGGCGGGACACAACTATAGATTTCATCTGAACAACTGTTGTGGAAATTTCGGTACAGGCATGATAAGCATCCAACATTCCAGCGATGCTCTAGCGAAGGAATTTGGTTGCAAACTGATAGATCACTGATCAGTCTACATGCCTGACGCTGAACCCAGTGTAATAAAAGAAGAAAAGCTAAGGAAGCTCGAACCCAATTATATAAATTATATTCGAGTTTCGGACGAATTTAAACTTCATAGATAGTAGTCAAGTCTGCAGGACTGAAAAAAACGTGTACACCTCTTGATGAGTCCGAGGCACCTAGCGCCACTTTTAGCAGTTTTGGAAATCTGATGATTCCAACGATGATCTGGGGTAATTTGCATGTCACGCATTGACAAACCATTAGATTCCTCAATATTAGCTCCATTCATCTTTAGTTTGGCTGCATTAGTGTAACGCTTCAGAGACAGGGGACAGGACTGGGTTTTTGACGAATTGAACTCAACTCGGTTTTTCACACCCCAGTTGATGATTCGATGGCGGTGAACCTCCACATCTTCGGGTCTCAGTCTTGGAGTCGCCAAAACGAAGTCAAGAGTACAAGTAGTCATCTGCTAAGGAAAGGATTGGATCTCGAGTAAGAGAGAGAAGATCGTTAATGAATATTAAAAACAGGGTCGGAGAAAGGACTGAGCCCTGGGGTACACCAGGATTGGTTGAGAATGGGGTATTGACCGATTACTGAAAAAGCTTGCAATGAGCAGATGATACCGACACCATAAGCTTTGATTTTGCTTAAGAAGGCACTGCGCCACACTCAATCGCAAGATTTGGAGATGTCAAGAGCAACTACTAGGCATTCACCGTGATGGTGAATACTTTGTTTCCATTTTTCTGTAAGGTACACAATAAGGTCTCCGGTGGAACGTTGTTGATTGAAAACGTACTGACGGTCATTTAGAAGACGGTTTCTTTCAAAATATCTCAATGATATGGAAACTTGTAATGCTTTCTATGACTGAGTTATAAAAGGCAATCCAACTAGAGGTGTCATTTAAAATATCATACTATTGTTGAACCGGCAATATTCAACCATAATTGTGATGACTTTTGAAAAGTAAAAACTAGAAGGTTATTAAAAATGGATTGATACACATTCCCACAATGTGTTGAAACAGTATTGTGGAAACGTTTCGTAAAGTTTGTACTGCTTTTGGTCATCTTCAAGCGCCTTCTCGCAAAGTTATAGTGAATCTAAACAATAAATTTGTTCGTCCGGCAAGGTCAGCTAAAAAATCGCCACCGTATCTAAGAGTGTGGCTGGAAAGCCAGATGTGCCCATTTCGAGACGATCAAAGGAATAGCGTCTATCCACAATCACTTACCACCGCATTTTACATAAAGATCTTATTCCATTACATACTAACCTCAGAGCTTGTACTTGTACTCTGGAACTGCTAATGGAAACTCATTTCTCCGGCTGTATAGAAATTGAAATTGCCATCCCTTGCAGGACTGTATTTTCTTTAGAGCATGCAGAAGAGGAAGTGTGATATCCAACGTCACTATAAATGAAGACAACGGGGCATGGGCTAAAAATTCGTTCAAACCTGCAAGTCTCTAAACACGGTGGTACACAAAGCTTTTCAAGCGGTATGCGTACGGGATATAAGAGTGGTTATCATTCCTAAAGCAGGAAATTCTAAACACGTTACCGATTAAGACTATAGGCCAATTAGTATCTCGTCATTTTAGCAAAAAATCACAGGGAATGATCAACTCCCAAAACCTATGTGAAGCGCAACACGCCTATCTTAAAGATAAATCGTTGAAAAGGGCTTTCCGTGGTCAGGGAAATTGCACAATTTCTAGATGCGAAAGAATACACTATGGCAGCGTTCCTTGACATTGAGATCGCTTTCAATAATGTAAAATCTCAACTCAATATTGAAAGATTTGGAAGATTTGGTTGAAAACATGCTTAACTGCAGGATCATCAACTCAACCATCATTTTCGGTAAGGAAAATGACAACATTGGCACTACACAAGGAGGAGTTCTTTCTCCACTGCTTTGGCAACAAAATCCTAAGAATCTTTACAGAGAAGAGAATCAAAATTTGTAGCTTATGGAGGCGACTTAGTAATGCTGATTAAAGGTAAATTCTTGCCAACAATCACTGAACTAATGGAATCTACTCTCAAAGAGCTCTCTGTGTGCGCAAAGCAGAATGTTTTGAGGGTTAATCCTCAGAAAACTGAACTTGTTCTGTTCACTAGGAGAAGAAAGACACCCGACTTCACACTACCACAGCTAGATATCACCATAGCAGGCCCCTTATCTGAAGCGAAATATCTCGGCGTTATTCTAGACTAAAAGTTATCTTGGAAAAAAAATGTTGAAGAAAGGACAAAGAAAGGAATGAACGGTCTCTATGACTGTAAGAGGGAATTTGGGAGAAGGTGGGGATTGCTGCCGCGCATCAATCACTGAATGTACAAAGCAATTATGAGATCCATCTTATCCTATGGATTCTTAGTCTAGTGGACAGCAAGAGGTATAAAGAGCTATATGAAAGGACTCTACAAAGTACAAAGACTCGCAGTACTTTGCACCACGGGAGTTGTGAGAAGCGCGGCTTAAGAAGGTTTGGATATGATTCTTTATATCCTTCCACTGGACTTGTTTATGAAAGGTTTTGTCACAAAAGGAGGTCTCAGATTGAGATGATCCAAAGAAAGAGACCACTTTGGACATGCGATAATATTAAACACAATAAAGACAACGTGCAGGAAATATAATCCCGAATGCTTCACAGCCACATCGAATTATATAGTCCTCTACAACAATTTAACTTTGATATGAAAATCCTATTCCCAAACCGAGCAGAGTGGGAGTCCAACAGCATAGACATAAATTATCACACGGATGGCTCAAAAATGGAGATTAGCACGGGAGCAGGATTTTACTCGGAAGCATTGCAAAAATAGGAATCTTTTAGATTACCAGAAGCGTGTAGTGTATTTCAAGCTGAAATGTGGAGGTGAAATCAATCTAACATCTGCTTTGCTACTGTCCCGTTTCGCAAAAAGGACGCCTTCGCACTCTAGGTTCCAGGTTCTTCGCAAGCACCACAGAGGTCTCGATTTATTTTTAGATGTCATTCTATTAATATTTTAAAAGGAGATTCACAATGGACCTACCTAAAGGTAGTGAATAAAGTGTCAGAACTTACTTTGTAAAAATTCTTATGTTCTAGAACTTTATTAACATAATGGAGATAGACATTTGCTTACCTGAAAAGAAAGAAAATAAATTTAAATTAGCAATGAACTATGAATATGTATAACTCAATTAGATACTAAATAATTAAATAAATAGCTATTCTAATTATGTTTGTTTTTATATGTATCATATATTTTAAGAGGAGCAACAATTTATTGCCGTATCTCAAGGTAAGATTTTAAGAACCTTTTCAAGAATGAAAAAAAATGCTTGCAGGTTTCTGACTTTCGAACTACATATTAACCTCTCACTCAATAGTCTGACGCAATGACATCAGCGCCATGGTGTTCCTAAAATTGCTTTCTATTGCAAATCATTAATCCAAAAATCAGTTAGTTAGCAGTTTTAGTTTTCTAGGAAAATATGTATCCGATAAGGTGGGGTTCACACTGATCGAATTTTCCATTAAATCGGTATGACCAGCCATCCAATCCAAATATCCAATCCAAAATCTAGGGTCGTCAAGCACATTTAATGAAAAATTCGATGGGTGTGAACCCCGCTAGAGTCAGTAAGGCACAGTGAAATCTTGTTTAAAAAAAAAACACAAATCGACTGATTCATGTCCGATATGCCTTTCATTCGTGCCCTTCCAAAAATATATGTTTTTTGTATTATTCTTGAAAGCGTATTCGTTAGAGCTCCAGGCGATCTGAGAACGAGTATCCAATTGAAGTTTGCAAGATTATCTTGAATGATCTGGACTATGCTAATAAAATGTAGCTGCTGTCAGTACTCCAACATACAGAAGAAACTAAAGGATGTCGACGACATACCCAAAAACGAGTACGCTATTAACCACAGAAAAAGCTTTATAGTCGAGAAACCAGCCATCTCGGAGCCTGAAAGCTGACCGTACCTTTGGAGCAAATCACTGAAAAATGAACAAACTGACCAAATATTTGTCAAAATATGCTTCGGATCCTTCTTCAGAATTCGATGGCGAACCCAATTACTAATGAACAACTTTATAAAGGACTGCATAAAGGAACATCTAAAAAGGCAAAAGAAAGAGATTTGTGGTCAAGCCTTGGAATGGAAGCCATGAGGCAGCAGAAGATCCAAAAGACCAAAAATTATGCAGAAGATGACCATACTAAAAAAAAAGTTGAGAGTAAAACGTGTGATACACGAAGCCGCAACCGATTTAGGGACTAAAAGGAGATCCTATCCTTCGACAGCAACACCGGAACGTTTTCACAAAAATAAGTTCAGCAAGTTTCTAAGACTTCGCCAGAGCCCACTATTAGCTAAAGTCGCGTGATATTTTCAGATCGGGAGTCACTAAGAAAGACAAAATCCTGGCAGGTACTATTCAGTAAACGAAATAGATGGAAGATAGCGCCTGACGTTAACACCAGTATCTGTCATCACAATAAAAAGACGTTGACAAGGTGCTGGTCAGACATCCAGACAAAACAAAAAGCATTAGAATGGGCACGAGTCCATGAGTTTTGGGCCGCAGAAATTTTTGAATCAGTACCTACCTTGGAGTGACGAATCTAAATTTGAGATGTTTGGTATAAAAAGTTTGTCGTAGCTCTGAACAAAAAATTCTACCTGGTCTGAGGATGGTTCTCATCGATGGATACATGGAAAATGAGGAGTTCACAACGATTCTGAAAGGCCATCCTCTGTATCATCTGTACTGCAACTACTGTACTTGAAAATGTTTCCATTATGTCACATAACAACGATAAAAAACAAAACTCTACAATATTTGCAGAAGTTTGCTCGAGACAAAGAAAGTAGAAGGTCCTTGGAAAATATGGTATGGCCGCCACAATCTCTGAGGGTTAGCCTCATATCCTCAGTCCTCTGTGGGACTGTTTCGCGTGAAATTTCCGAATATTCCGACAATACTTTCTTCTCTGTAAATAATGCTTAATCCAAAAGGATTTATGGGACTTTTCCATTCCCTCTTTCATTTGTATATACTCTCAGACTTACTGTCAGTACCAGTAACATCCACAAATACATAATATACCAACACTAACTAAGTCGGAAACCGCGTGTAAAGGGTCCTTTTACGCGTAACTCACATTTATCCCTCCGCGGAATGTATTCACGTAAATCAACAAAAAGCAGACAACAACTGATGTTTGTAAAACAACACCAATTAGATGGATACAACAAAATCCGGTCCAACAACCATCCAACAGGTAGGCATGGTTTCGCCCTTATAATTTTCCTACTCCAGGAATAAAGGATACCCTCAGCGGCTAGCATCTCTTTTTCTGTAATAAAATCCCGAAAATTTTCATTCATTTCAATCGAAACTTTCTCTCCACCAGAGCTAACCAATCCAGGTGTACCACCAATTGTTTGCTTCGTCATTTTTCAATGCAAGCATTTTAACTTTACGTGTGTTTGTTAGGAAAACATTATCCCTATCCTGTGTTGGAGTTTGGTAAATATTTATTTTTTGTCCGACAATACAAGGTTGTGTCAACAAGCGAACCGCTAGAGAGACAAGAAAAAAACTCCCAAAAAAAAAAAGGAAAAATAACAGCTCTAATTATTTCAACAAATTTTCTTAGAAAAGAGAGGGTAAAACATAAAAAAAAACTAAACACAAATACATACATACATATGTACATAAAAAATATAATAATTGTATGTAAAGAGAGCGATGAATATTTGTGTGTTGGGATAATGTTTAAGAAACCCCCTCACAAAGCTGTCATATTGCCGAAAGAAACCAAAACAAAAAAGACGCTTCGGTAGAATGTAGGTTGTATCTATAGGCTGTATCTATAAGGACACGTTCTGGAGACTTTCCAAATATTTAATTATCTGTATTTCTCTCTGTTCTTGGCTGTTTAGATGACGCTAACTCACCAAACGTAAACACGCTTAATCGTCGGATATCCTTGATTGAAGTTCATGTGCTTTGAGCGGAGTGAAACAAACAGGTAATACACGCAGGAAGGATGTTGTTTTTCGTTTCCAAAAAAAAAAATCGGTATTTGTAAGGATGGGTGTCCGGTCGTTGTTGTTCGACTAAACACCGATCGGGGAACCTAAGTAAATACACAATTCGTTGCATTGTGTTTGCACGGCGATTGTATCTATCATATAAAATACGTTTTGTTTGATTATTTGTTTAGTTTCTTTTTTTTCTCATTTTTTCACTGTTTCTAGGGGTTTCATTCATTTAGTAAGGAACTCCTTAACCATGAGATACATATATGTATGTATACATACAACAGACTTTCATTTTACATCCTTTTTACGACAAACCGCCACTTAACAAACCGTTCGCTATTAATCGGTTCAGTTTAATTTTTATCCTTTTTTTCGCCGAACAAACTCCAATGCGATACAATTTAATTTTAAATGTAATTCACACATTCGTTGTCAGCGATATTAATTAAGACATAAAAACACCAAGTGAGTGAGCTCGTTGTCAGAATCGGAACTTTTGTGTGTTATGCGGTGGACAGACATCGGACGGCGCGGTTAGCGGCATGGTTTGATTGCACTGAGCAGTTAATTATGATACAATTTACAGGACAATGTTGCAATAAAATGAATTGCTTGTATGTAAATACGAGAAATGCACGGCAAATAATTTGCACGCTTTATTCATCTCGTTCATGTGCTGCCGTTTTTATTTTTATTTTATTTTACCAGCAAATTCAATTTCACTTACAGCACAATCATCACCGAAATAAAGGCATCAATTTCAGGCCACCACAAAATGAATGCAATAAATTGTGAAAAATTTAAAAAAAAAAAAAGATAAAAATTCATGACATTTAAACATATTTATGTCAAATTATTGGTTAATCTATGCGGATTGGTGATTTGGTGTTTGTAAATGAAATACAACGGTGCCATGGTGATTGTTTAAAATATTTTCGAAACTGTAACTCAATCAGAAGGGTATACTGCACAGAATGATATATAATACTTTTTTTGATTCATTGTGTGATCTTCACTATCAATCTTACAATTAGTAAATAAAATCATTTGGACTAGCAAATTACACGAACGAATTATTTGCAAAGGATACCATCCCATCAGCAGAACCGGTAGCGACTTTCTGGCGTTTTCTGCCTTTTCTGGTTCCAATTATAATCGACCGTTCCTGGGTTTATTCAGGTGCACTATCGATTTGGGGAAACGGCCATTGTAACACGATGTAACAATAATTTTTAACTCAAATTTGTTTACACGCGAGCCTCTCCTAGCTTTGTGCTCTTTCTCCTACTCAATGTATCAAGACATGTAGTGCCCAACACGTTGATACCTAAATGACCGAAATCCATCTGTAACTTCCTATCTTACCAGGAGTACAAGGTACTACCCATTTTCGTTACATCAACTTTTCCGAATCATAAGACGACATTACGTCGAAAATTTCCATACCCACATACATATGTACATATATACACCACTGTACTGTTAGAGTAGATGTCTTCAGAAGGCAATGCCCTAGAACTTACGTATGGACATTGAACTCTTCACATAAATCTGCTACTATTTTACGTCGTTCGGACCAGTTTATGAACAGTTTCACAGACTAGTAGACGATGACTTTAATGCGTACCTCCTATCAATAGATGACGTGAACTGAAGCAACATAAGGACAACCCTCCTCCATAAGGCAGAACAGCATGCATTAGTGAATGATAATTACCCTGAAATGCCTTCTGAAAAGCAAGGTTGACACATGATTGAACAATTTTATAGGAAATTGGATTATCACCTTACCCAATTTTTAAGGACAGACAATGCTTCTAATCGAATCTTCAATTATGTAAGTAGAAGCATGAAGCCAGCTTCTATTCACCCCGATGAGTGGATTACGAAGACGTCAGCCACTTATTTGACAGGCAATGGAATAAGTTTACTTAGCACTAACCTTAGTGAACACTGTTGACCAAAAGGCTTGGTAAGCAACCGCTCAAAGCTAAGGACGCATAATAAAATATGTAGCTTTACCCGCTTGAACGCCCAGCTGAGAAAATCAACGATGGTGAATTGCTTAGCGAGGAATCGATATCTTCAATAAGATGGTAGCAATATCTATCTACACTGAGTGCTACTTTATGGGTGTATTCTAGGGAACTACGGGATGATGATCTTCTCAGGCATCCACAATTTGACAGTTGACAGTTACAGTTATATTTCTGACTGCCAGATGCAAACAATTACTTAGTCTAGTTAATGTGACATCAAGTGTCATGCCATGTCATGAATCATAATAAGTTCCCGACATAAGAAGTTCACTGAAAAAACTGAAGATTTATAGAGTTCTATGAAACTATTCTGGATTAAGTGTATCTAAGACCATAAGCTGTCACTCGAACTTAGAAACTAATAAATAAATATTGCAGTTACTACATACATATGTATGTTCTAAACACGAGTTTTTTTCCTTAGAAATTGGCGAATCATTTTAAATCGGACACCTTTATAAATAAAGATTTTCGTATCCTGTTTATCCCGGCAACACTTTCGGAAAAGGGGAATCCCCTTATTCTTCAAATACTCGCATGTAGTGTATTTCCCTTCATTACGTAAGTGAAAAGTATTTTCTGAAAAATAGGAGTTAATGTTTATCTATAGGGGGTTCCCCTTTATATGTAACTCGAAGCAATGCGGATATACACACTAGTCACACCTTGATAAGGAGTTATTGAAATATGTCCAAATAAATAAACTGATTCGCTGGAAGCAAATCGCTAGCAATCAACAGATGGATAAACAGTCTTCATAGAATAGGATATATCGTCATCGGCATTAACGGCGATCTTTACTAATAGCATACGTGACACTACCAACGCGAGTATCCTGGAGTACGTACATACAGGCATTAAGGTATTCACAGAGCATTATGTATAAACAACTCCGAGGTCTGTCATAGATATAGACTACGGAATTTTTTTTTTCCAGCACATATCTACTAGGGAGACAACCACAGCCTAAAGGAAGCTATTCCTGAGACTTTTGCCGAATACCTCAAAATAATTACATAAGTCAATTTCAAAGAAGGACATTTTGACGTAATAACGTTCTGTAATCTTGTCAGTTGGTTGGTTAAAAACTTTAATGCAACGAAATTTGATGGCAGTTTGAAGGCTTTGTAGAGAGGAAGCTACTGATGGATTTCGTTCATTGAGGTATCAAAGTAAAGGGCATATCACCCACTACGCGATTAGACATATTAGATGGTACAGGTGTCCTGCACATTATGGATAGATACGTGGATAGCTGGAGCACAATATGGAGTACACAATCAATTTCAAGAAAACACTGTGATTACATATGTTGTTCGATGTGGAGAAAGTAAGCGGCATTCATTTGAATGTGGGTGTTGTAAGCATGTTCACAAGTTTAAAATTAGTACAACATCTGCAATGCCCGAATCTCCCAATTCAAACAGAGATGGCATACTCAAACCCATGGAGTAGTCTAAGAAACCTACATAAAACAAGTCTTCTATAAATAGTAGTTAATAGACAAAAGAGTGCACGAAAACCTAGAAAGTCGAAGGTGCACTTCGCTGCTCTTCAAATGTCCTACGAAGATATGTGCAAATAGCATGATCAACAGACAAGATCTCACAGCAGCGCATTCGAAAGGAACATATGTACCTACTGAGAACGTCAGAAAGTGGCAGCACTAAGAAGTGAACAACCTACTATCTATGTTAGCGGCGACGAATCCAAATCGACTACGAATGTGGACATCGGATGCCTTACTGGTAGCATTTGACAATATTACGCCAAAAAATTTGTAGCCATGTCAGTGACATTATCCACCCCCCTTTTCTGGACATTATACTCGCTGCATTGTTTGGAAGGAAATTTGGGACAAATGTTGAACAATGCTAATTTTCCTTAGATAACTGCCTCCAGTTGCGCACTCCAAGTTGGTTGAGGCCTAGGGTGCGCCACCTAAGGCGAGGTATTTCTCTACTCTGAATTCATCCATCATGTGGGCGCCGTGGCTCAAGTGGTTAGTGCGTTGGACTACGGAGCAAGGGGTTCCAGGTTCAATCCCCAGACAACACCTTAAATTTCTTTCACGGCCCCACCTCTCGCGAGCGTCTGACAAACATCCGAGAGTAAAACTGTCACGAAAAAGCTTCTCAAAAACAAACTGCCGTTCGGATCCGGCATTAAACAGTAGGCCCCTTCCATTCATGTGAAGAATATAACACGCACAACACGAATGGTTGTGAGAAGCTAGGCCCTGGGTCCCATGGACCTGTTGCGCCAAAAATTTGTATTTTTTTTTTGAATTCATCCGCTCTACATGTCATAGCCATCTCAAACGACTAATGCGCAGTTTTTTGACTAGGTCAATTTCGCTGTACAGCTATTTTAATTCGTCGTTGAACCTCCACCTCTAAAGCCCGTCAACGCAACCGGGACCGAATACTTTTCAAAGAATTTTTCTCCGAGGATATCTTCATCGTCTTTCGATAAAGTTCATCCATAAAGGAGGACTGGGATGATCAACCTATAGTCCCCTTAGTTGTTCGGAATAGGGCCTAACTACCTAATGACCCTCTCAGCTCAAAGAAACAGCGATTGGCAAGAGTTATTCTTCGTTTTATATCTGTTGACCAAAGTAGACTAAGTCCCCCCTGCAGAACCCATGCTGAAACTAATAAATCTAATGAAGGGACAATTTTGACTATTGGGTATACACTTTCTAAACCCCGTTGAAACCAATACTGACTACTGCAGGCTCTTTAACCGAAATCAGAGCTACTATCTCTCGGTTACAAATGTAATCAAAAATGGTGGTACTGTCCGAAATCTCATTAAATTGTTCAGCACAACGATTCAGTGTTTACACAAGACATGCATATGCATCGAAGTCCTACTGGCTCAACTTCTATCCACTAATTAGAGTTTAGGACAAACCATCCATAACAAATATGTATGGCCAATTAAGGTGACATCATACAACCAAATACTACCGACTATCAACCACCCCACCAAACATTAAATCATGCATCCAGTGAAATCCAACAACTCGAAGCGATCTCAGCATCCCCCCGCGAGTACATCTATGCAGCTCGATATCGTATCTCTAAAATTCAATTTGAAATGAACTAAACCATGTAGCGCCCGCGGTTGCGGTTTAGCTAAGCCCGAGTATCACTGATTTGGTGGGATTCCATTTTCCCCAGCCAGAAAGTCACTGGGTCACCACCGTTTCATCCAAATATACTCGTACATATATACATATGTATAGAGCTCGCAGGATGCATTAAATAAACTTTTCCCGGAACAGGAAAACATGCATCGAAATATATATATTTAAAAAAAACAACATATCCCGGAAAAAAGAGTGAAAAATAATTAAATGCGGTTACACTGTGAAGGTAATCGTAAATACGCTTAATGTCAGCTTCCCTGTAGTTAATGTGATGCTGAAGAGCCCAAAGCCACTCTCACTCGCCCACTATACTATAGAGCTTGTAGGCCAGTAACGTAACGCCGCCGCAACGCTATAACACCACGAGTTGGTGATAAAATTTAATAATTGATTGTTACTGCAGTACCTGACGAATACTGATTAATTGCATTCTGGGTGCAATGGTGGTGAGATATTTATTTATTTATTTAATTCTGTGTTTTTTTTTTTTATTTCTGTTGCATGCGGTACAGCTTGGGTTAAGCCACAAACGGATTGAGGGGCATACAACGTGTGAATACTTTGACCGACAACGGTTGGGGAAAGGTATTTCAATGTAAATGTATCTGATGTAATTAAATTAACATTTGCATCGGGATGAACGAACGCAGGATTACAGAGATTAATAGATTGGGTGCTTCTGAGTTATTTGTTAATTTCAGGTTGGCACAATGTGATGGTGACAGCTTTGCATAAGGTGATGGATGACAATGTTATTTTGACGGGTTCGTACAACTATTTGTATATAAATCTACGAGTGAGTGATGGAATTTAAGCTGACTGTACAAACATGTTTTTTTGTTTTATGATCCTTCACAGAGTAAAACGATTTTCTCTAAAACATTTACTATACCGAGTATCTTACTGATCTATCTTTACTATACCGAGTATCTTCTATCTTCAGACTGAAGGTGTGCTCAACTGTTCAAATCTCCAAGATTAAAGTACATATCCAACGTATGTCTCGACTGATTGACAGAGGCCATATCATCTTTCAAACCTTACAATCTGCATCAAGATCTGTAAGATCTGACAGCTGCAAAGAAGACCATGCTAAATTTCATTTCGCTGTATCTCTAACATTTTTTTATATTGCACCTACCGTCAATGGGTTATGGATACTCTCATTGTGTCAAGTCGACGAGAGTAGGATAGATTTTGTCGTTCAGTGGTTTGAAACTCTGGTGTTTTTAGGTTCCAACATGTACTCCATGAGTGGTGTTCGCACTGAGCAGGAAGATTTGCAGTGAGCTTTTGCAATTGGATCTTCATTTTTGATTGTTTATCCTAGTATGCAAGTCTCCAGTCTAGGTGAGTTGCAAGTAGAGTATAAAGAAGGCAAAATGAATATATATAGATAGGACCCGAACCAACTACAATCTACACATTGGCTACACCACACTTTGCCATTTGAATGCAATAATATCAACATGATCATGCTTCCATCCTATTCTGGCTGGTCACTTACAAAAGGTTCTACAGACACTGTGTTAACTCATCCACGACAGAACTTTTGCTTTTCACTAAGGACACAGTTTGCCTTTTGACGATTCCATTAAAATTGAGTCTCAGGCTTTATCGAAAACCTTAAAGGATCCTGGACGGAATCAAGAACTCCTTTTTAGGTTAAAATTTACAGAACCTAACACCGCAGTACCTCCAAGAGACATAGTGGCTTACACAAATCAATTCCTGGGCAAACAGATAGTGCTACTGTCTAGCATCATAGGGAATATACCCCCATGGTAGAGTCCGTTAAAAATCCGCCTTTTTAATGGGTTTATGATGCCAGATAGTAGCAAGAACTACCTTAGTTGCTCGTATGTACCTACCTAGAACATGGAGAGAAGTCAAGAAAGGGTCTTATCTTCGCAGACAAAGCGTGATAATTCGGTTGTTGCAAAGCGAATACATCAGAAAGGGTAAAGATGCCATCTATATCTATGCAACCAGGAAAATCTTTGATAAACATACAGAAAAGCTACAATACAACTGGAACTAATTTTTTGATACCCTATCCTCCTTTCTATGCAGCCCTTATAAAGAGCGCGTGGCATACTGCATTTTTTCTCGAACTGCAACGATAACTTCGAACATTTGAGGATATTATATGAAAAATTTCATAAAAATCGGTTTTTTAATGAAAACGCCCCCAAAAAGTGGGCGTGGCTAAAGACAATGTATCTGTGCATTGTAGAGAAACTGAATAGATAAATATTTGGCTCCTAAAAAAATTATCGATTTCATGTAAAATATTGAAGTTATAAGGAAATGGGCGTGGCAGTGGACTTATGTTTACCTTTACCTTTTAGCTTCTTCTTCTCGAAAACCCAGATATGGTCTTTTGTATGATCTTTCTACTTATGACCCATAAAGCGGTGACATGCGAATGGATGGACGGGCATGGCTAAATCGTCTTCACTATCAATGCTCTCGTGGTCTACAGTAGGTAAGGTCACGTATCTGAATGAACTGACTAGAATCTAAAGATTAACATTCATAGACCATAGAACCACCCTAACAACAGTACAGATTCCAATATACTTGGGTATAAAGAAACGGTCCTAACCTACTTCCCAGTAATTTCCGCTCAATCCGAATAAAATCTCGATATATACAAACGGTTCTAAAACCGATGTAGGAGTGGGCTTTGGAATCAACCCATCTAAAGACTTCGAAAACAAAGATGCTTACCTGCATCATTGCTCTTCCTAATTAACACGTATTCAGAAATTTCAACCTAAGTACCATTCGCAGTACCTATACGCTTCAATGGTTAGGGGCAGTTGAAAAATTCACGGTATGAACAACGTCTTCTCGACTAAGCAGCTTTTTTAATAAAGAATATGTATATTCTTGGGTTAAAACCAGTCCGAGAGAGATCTAAGAATAATCATTGAATCTCACATTCGGTCCTTTTTTCAAGATGAAAACGCCAAGAAGGAAAAGATACCGTGAAATACTAATGTAGTTCATCTACACGTGTTGAACTTTTTAGCAGAAAAATATCGAGGTTCTTGAATGACACAATACTATCCATTCAATGCATTTAAGCTACGTATCATTAGTCTATGTTAAATCCGTCGTCCAAACCAAAAATATCAGCGACAACATCACTCGTGTTATTGTTAATAAAGTGGTAGTCCTACACATCCGTCCTCGATAGATATTGGTATCAAATATACAAAGATTGTTATATTTCCATAAGCAACTTTGATCTATATCCTTTGAAACGCCTTTCCCTAACTTTGTACACCAAACACATGCCAATACGCCGCTGCCTTATGGAGAAAGATACTTCAAACGCTAACCATCCGAATACAGATACTTTTTGTTTGCCTCTAAAACACTTTTTTTTTTTCAAAATTGTATACTTCCACTTGAAATGAAAAACATTTTCCCCCGAAATCCAATATAATTTTTCAAAATAGATTACTCTGTCATTTAATTATTACGCCTAATACACCACAAGTAGACTTTAACTTCACTTGGATACCGCCTTGTCAACAGTTTAACTACACTTACATGTTCCTTAAGAGTCAACTCCAGAGAGGATACTTAGAAAATTGTTCAATTGAAGCGAGAATTCTCGGAACCATTATAAGAAGAACAAATAGTAAACATTGGACGTTGTTTCAATGTCCAAAACAAAAAGAGAATCCCAAAGCGTAAATAATTACAAAACAATTACGCCCACGAATTGAGGGTTCGAAGAATTTTTTATTTTTTTCTTCTCAAATCTTTGCCATAGTAACATTCTTTAATTGGCTTCCATACGAATAACTGTTGACGTAAACGATTAGATAAATGTCAATGTTTGTTTATAAATATTTATTATTGACTAAATGAATTTTTGCGTCGGTGGAGCGACTGACGAGTGGTACTAAGATCAAAGGAGCAATTATTGTAAACGAGTACAATGGTGGCCCAGTTCTCATTACCATTCAATGTAACAAATACTTGACAGCTTGTGTTTTCGAAAGGTTATCAACGAGGAGTAAAATTAAACAATAACTGCATATCGCCGCCGGTAGCCCAAGGCAGACAGTTTCCAATAATCCAAGCACCCATCATTACACATTCATCCTGCAACAAAACAAAAAATGCACAACCCCTCAAACTCATCATAATAATGTAGTATCTAACGACTGGACGAACTATAAAATAACCATCGGCGTGTAGTATCTATGAAATGCAAAAAATAAAAAAATAACATAGACCTCTCTCCTTTGTGTATTTTATGCAACGTAAATATTAAAAATTATAGCAACAGAGTTTCCACTACATCAAGCAAAGCAGCAGATGCCTTTAAGGTGAAAAACTAATTTCCTTTCTTGAAATAATATTATCTTCTGTTAATTTCTTTCTCGTCCTTGTTACGCGAAGGACCGAACAGAAAATTCGTAAACAGTATTCAGAAATGTTGTGCTTCTTCTCTATAGCACTTCGGCCATTTACCCGAGGGTGAGAAGGCAACAAAAATATGCTAAATGTAATTAATTTTGATCCTGCAAAGAAGTTACTTCCGCAAAACTCCTTATCCCGTGAGTAATAGGAAAAAAACGGATTTTTTTTCCTTCTATCTCTCTCTCTCTCTCTGCCTCTCTCATCGTTTAATAATAATTTTTCAAGCGCTTTAGTCAATTAAAAAGGGTCAAAAAGGACCGGGCCTTGGATGTATAGTATAGCCCAGCGGATTTAGATGAATGAAAGGAATAATCTTTTAAACGGGAAGGGTTCTTTGTCATTATCTACGGCTCTCGTCCTTATCCTATTGAAGGCGATACTTTGACTAATGAAAAGTGACATCATTGGCATTTGTGAGTAATAGACTAGTAGGCCGCGAATGTTGGTATTTTTAAATGGAAAAATAGTTTAGTTAATAGTAGCAACGGCCGGCGGCGGTGTTGAAAAGTATCTTTAATTTGAAATTATACTATTATAGAGACCGACACGCGGTTTTTAGTATCTATGAGTCTTTTGGGGGTTTCTATGAGTCTTTTGTGGATACATTAGCAAACTAATTGTCGACCACTTGGTGGGTGATTAATTGGAATTTCGGATAAATTTACTATGAGCCGCTCTGGCTCTGGACCGCAATATTTAATTGGATCTTGTTGGGTCAATGTGCGTGGTTTGATTAGTCAACCACGAGAATGGAAGTTGATTGATTTGGGAAAATCATGTGTGAGATGTGTTTTCGCGTTAAAACATAGCCCGAAATCATAAAAACGACCCAGAGGTGAAAAAATTGCGAGGTTCCATAAGGTTCAAGTTTAGCTCCCCTACTGTGGAACGTAATTTACGAAAGTATGCTGAAAGGACAAGTAAATACTTCAGATGCTGCCAATGGATAAAACAAATAACAAATAACAATACAATTGTCCAAAATAGGTACATTGACTTAGCAACAACTGCGAGTGAAGATATAGCCACGGTCCACAAGCCAAACGTTTCTCAAATGTGAGAGAAGACTTCGAAAACGTAGTTTTCTAGAGGAGAGATCATAACCTCGATACATGAAAGAACAAAGCCATCAAGATTCTTCAATATTTTTACAACAAATTCATCTCCTAATCGTAAAGGATCGAAAGGGATGCGATGATTGGATAGAAGATGATCAGAATAGGTCGTAGTCGTACATAGAATATGACTGTTATGAAAGTATAAATACCATAAAATATCAAAAGAAAAGGAACTCCTACACCGTGATGCCAGGGATTCAAAGATTACCAGCAGAATGGTCGCGGTGGAGGCAAAGGATATTTGCGTTAACCAGTTCCCCAAGATAGTCGAAGAAGAAAAAGAAGAGAGCTTGGCACACATAAAAGGAGGTGCAGCATGGTTTATTTTTCTTTTTCTTTAATACAGCTTCTACAGAAGTCACTTCCCAGGATGTCTAGTCTAATGGAGCACCTTCCGTATGCAGTCCCCTGTACTGACACTATATTCATAATGAGCTACATTTTCTATCTGATAAGGCAGATGGATGGTTTCCAATCCAGCTTAGGCCAGATCAGTCTGCTAATGAGGCACCTAGTGCTGTCTGTCCAACTGTGGTTGGTTAAGTTAATAGCGTTGAGTTTAAGTACATAGCAGTTTATACCGAGTGGTATACACGGATTCACTTTATCTGGCAAAATCGATAGAGCAGTCCCTGCTTGATGAACTCGTTGGCCATGCGATTGGGTGGAATTGAATTTTAATTTGTTTAGCCATCTCGTTAAGAAACAGACGACAATTAAGGATAATTTTGGAGTTAAAGGTGACAGATTTCAGACATTTAATTGCGTTTTGACTGTCAGCAAAAGTGGTGATATACCAATTAGATATTACATTATACTTTAACCACAACAAGGCTTCCTTTATCGCCATGATATGCGTCTAGAAGACGCTACAGTGATGATTAAGATGGAAGGAGATGTGTTTATCTGTATATGTATAGATGATTGGAGAAAACAAGCCCACCTACTCCCGATTTCGCTATAGATACATCTGCACAAAAGCATAGGGTTCACTTTTCTAACTCCAGACCTCAGTCAAGTCTGGACGGGATATGGCTTTCAAAGTTGTGGAATTACATAATCGATGTCGTGCAGATGAAATTCAAGGTCGTTAAAAATAGAGGAGTGTCCTGCACTTAGGCTGAACCACTGAGATATGACTTTCATGCGAGCTGGCACTTATGTACTATAGATTTCTAAACGTGGCAAATGTAACAAAATGTCTAGAGTCACTATTGGGGTGGTTTTTAGTGCTCTTCTATTGTATAACCAAGTCGACCTTTGTAACGTCCACCAGACGATCATACCATACGTTAGTATACCTCTGATGATGGATACATAGAGCCATTATGTAATTCGTTGCCTTCTTACAGCAGTACAGAGATGTTGTGCCTTTTTTTACACGTTCTAGGATATTGGCGTTCCAGCAGTCTTATCGAGAATGAAACCCAAGTATTTGGGTTTATCTGCGAGTGCCAGACTATTTTCTATTTCTTTGGAAAGAAATTTTCTATGAGTTCACGGTGACCTCAACATAAAAATGCTCCCATATGCTATTAAGTTTGTCTGGAACTCAAAATCGTATCGACTGACTGATTCTGTCAGTGTTGCCCATGCGAAGATACTTACAATCCATGAGGCTTGCAGTGGACATAATGCATACGCAAACACTCTTATCTCTGTGGACAGTCAAGCAGGTATTGAATTCATATTTTCTAAACTGATACAAGAGTTTCAAACTGTTTAGATGGTTAGTTCAAGATATCTCCACTCTACATTACATTGCTGAAGAACAGATTAGATTGGAGTCTGCTTCCTACAGATCACCAGTTACGTTAACCAAGTAACCTACTTCTATGAAGCTATCGAATCATAACTCAATTGAGCCTTTATTTTGAATGTGTTGTTGTATTTTTTCAGCTACTAACTCGAAATAATTTTCATGCTAAAAAAATATTTCGTGCTAAAGCGTTAACAAAACCACCTCCCACTGGCATCATTTGCTCTTTATGTTCCCTAACATCGCATCACAATCCAATCTGAGTTCCCATAAATATTAAATTCGATTAAATCCAGGTCAGGCGAACACAAATATACATTTTTTCCATACAATCCTGGACCACAGTCAATAACAACACACACACAATCACCATAGAATTGTGTAACCATAAATGCGTGTGAACCTTTGTGGCCCATAGGTGTCAGCACTTTTTGCTTTCAATTGTGGTCTCCATATATATATTTTTATTTTTTTTTTGGTAAAAATCGTTCGTCCTTTTTGGTGTTTTCTTTGCATCAGACTAATAATATCTGCACAAAAAAAAAAAAAAAAACCAAATCAAATTAACAAAACATGGCAATCTGCTTCGAACTTTCCCCATGGGAGGGCAACAGACCGTATACGACCCAATATCGACCTCCTAGATCTATGATACATTCATAATCACGAGGTGTGAATATTTATAGATACAGCAGGTACATATAGATGTGTGTATCTAAAATTTTAAAGTATCCACAAATTTTATGTGTCCACATGGCGAGAGAGAGAGAGCGAGAGAGTGCTAGAAGTTACACCGAAAACTACGAAACAAAACGTGACGTATCTGCCTAGCCCCAACGGCAGCATGTTAAATCATTTGAAGCGTAAAATCAGTGAAAATTACGTGTAAACGGTTTTAGTTTACGGTTTATGGCTTTTGAACCCCTTTTTGGGGCAAATAAATTCCATGTCATTTTCTCTGTGTGTGTACATATGTAGGTATCTGTAGAATGCAATGATTTGTGGCGGTGATGGGGGTGGCTTAATAGAGTATAGGTTCACCGAAAAGTTCTACTTCTGCCTGTCACGTCACTTTCATGTGTGCGGCTTAAATCACATCGGGTAGAGTGGTTACAAGCCAATTACATTACACCTCATTAAACGTTCCATCGACCGGAATCAAGTTCGATGTCAAATATCAAGCGCATAGTTACAAAAGTATCTACTACATAAGTGTATGCGGTACGATGTCAGCAGTGGTTCAAAGCCTTGATTGAGACTCGGGCATCCCCACAGAATTATGGTTAGTTATCTGTATCTCTGTCCAGATCCAGTGGATATTCATTTTATTTTTCCTAGTCTACTTAAACAACCCACTCCTTAGTGGTTGCGTATAATATTGAAATGCAAATGAATGAAACTTTTCATTTATTTTCTACGTCAAAAGACAAAAAGGATCTTTTTTTTTTCTTCTTTCTCCCATTTGGCATCGTCCTTTGGAGAGAAACAATTTTGAACATTTTATTTATTTCTTTTCCTACATTTCCTTGGCTTTGTTTCTTCGTCTAAAAGAAAGGTGAAGACATAGTCGAAGTAAAACTTGTTCCATGACTCTTTCTATTTGCAACTTTCGAAGAAAGGACTCGGGCGCAGTATAATGCACTTATGTCGGGAATTCTCAAGTAGGAAGTTAGTTGTCTCAGTATACAAGCAGGTTGCTAGAAAATTGTTTGCTTTATGTGGAAAGAAGTTTTTCTTTTAGATAGATATACGCCGTACTATGCAATACGGAGGTGGTAAATGGAAGGATATCTGAAAATGTGATAAAGGCGACTTGGGTTTTATTTTTTTTTTTCGAGTTGAAAGTTTCGCTGATTTATGGTGAATTTCATTTGAATTCGTTGAAATGAAATGAAAGAAAGTCACACAAGTTATGACTTCTGAATGCAGATCGTAGAGTCACTCATAAAATTTGAATGTCCCTTTGATGTATAGTCCCTTTTTTCCAATGGATTTGAAGGATAATTTTTGCAATTTATCTGGAGTCAGGAATTGGATGGTTGGCACAAAGCTTCTTGAAACAGAAGCACTGAGAGGAAGAGGTTCATTGCATTAAATGGATATCTCATTTTAGCACCCTATTAGCAAAACCGTGGCAATAAAAACGTAGTCCCTAGTCAAATCAGACATAGTCGAGGCAGTCCGTAGCCGAAACCGATATTTGAAATCAAGTCAAATGCAAAAAATCCCAAAAATGTAGTGCAGACACTACCCATGGATACCAAGGTTTCAAACCATCTCCATTAAAATATAATATTAAGGATTGGGCGGGAAATATAAGCTGGATAAGAGCAACTCTAAGTCTTAAACTCAAACTAGACGATGAAGTGTTGGAAACATGATTTTACAAAAAAATTCTGGACAAAGTCCCTCCGCGAAGAGGAAAGAATACACTGTACTACATTTCAAAGAGAGCCTAGTATCCAATACAACGAGCCAGCGTTATACAATCACTAAGTCAATTATTTCACAAATGCCCCGAATCTGACAAGCTGGAGCAGTGGATAGTATCTATACATGACTTGTTCGTCAACAATTCTACAGCAAAGAGAACCCTTATACGATGAGAATCCACTTAGTGAAGGCTGCTTTACAACAATCGAGAATACTATACGTGTTTTTTATAGCTGACTTGGTCCACCAGTTGAAAGAAAATAAGGATAGGTCCTTCATAACCAGAGAGGATTCAAAATAAATCTCATTATCTCCATTATTATCACACACCTTTCATCCTAACCTAACATAACTTAAGCTAGCCTTCTGTAGATTTCATCATCCTGCATAGTGGATCAAAATTGTACTTTAATTTGTAGTACGATGGAGTACCTCAGAAATCCATGCTTTGACCAACTATAATTATGTATTTCTCCTCAACTTTCGTGACCTTTTAGAGTCGAAAAATAGAAAGATTTTTAGATGGGGACGGATACATAGCTATCATAATCGCATGGTATGAGGAAGTATCTACAAGTTTCTCGGTGCGATTTGGGATCATTACAGGCTTGACTGTTCTAACAGCTGATTGTGAATCAAAAGTCTGCGTAGAGAAGACAAGACTAGTTCCATTTACAGTATTTAGCATTTACTAAACCTAGCCAGCTTCATATCGAATCAAAGTCACGAAACACCTCAAAAAGATACTTGAAGAAAGTAACAGAACCTGTTCACGAAGTACAGCAAAATTTGAATGACCAAACAGATACATACCAGGTCCGTGTTTTGAAGTGTATGATTTTTTATGGATCCAAAGGACAAAAACTGACTAGAGTCTTATGACTTCTCGAAAACTATCTGGACGACAGACTGCCATTTTAAACCCAGATGGCTTAACTTTGCAAACAGGGGTCATTCTACAGCGGACTGGAACAAAAGTGTCCAGTATGCAGCCATAGAAGGGTGCTCGGTTAAGAGCTGTAGACGAATAAAGAAATTGTAAAGATTCGCCAATACAACGCATTCTGGGTCTCATTAAAAGTTAGAGCGATGGACAAGGGGCAGATGACGGGAGAATTTTCAATAGAACCGAGCGAGCAGCCATCATGGTTCTCATCCTACTCCTTAAGTCCACCTAAGCCTTACACGTGAAGAAAACTAGAGGTGAAATCTGTTATTTCTTCGGTTTTTTACACCAAGAATTTCAGTAGCTAACCAGTGCCTTCACCATGAGTGGAAAATAGTTGCCAACTAGAAAAGTCTAAAATCATTTGGTAAAGGTAATTGTAAGATGGCATATATTTCTGAAAGTTTATCGGACCTACACGAATTCCGAAAATGAAGACCTTCTTAACGTCAAACCCATTTTATGATCTTCAAATGAATATCTGACCATATTCTCCGAATGTGCCAGATCTTTCTGCCCTACAACTGTATGCCCTGCAACCAATCAAGATATCAACCGTACCGTGCCAACGATCAACTTGGCTGAGGGCCCAGGTATATCAAAAATAGCTCAGCCATGAACGGTGTATCCACGGTGGTATACACTGGTTCAACGAATCGGGAGCCAATCCGGCGTTGCGACAGGAACTGCGCCCAAAAGGCGCAAACGAGGAATCCAACGCCTCGAATAAGACTAGGAATTCAATGAGTTCCAAACCCTGTTTCGAGGTGAGTGGATCTATCTGACGATGAAGGAAGGATCCCTTATGAGAAATGGAGGCTCATTGAATACAGAGTGATGAGCTGCCTTTACGAGCGTCTTACCACCCATCCAAACTTTACATTCACCTTAAAAGACACTGGCTGACCTGCGACAACCTAGAAATTTGTTCGATTTCATTACCACTGCCATCAGCAGTATTATAGTATATTTAAATAGTACAAGTCCTATCGACATCGAGGCGGCAACTTCTTATGCTAAATACCTTATCAACGCAATCATCGATGGCATCAACTCGACCATTGCAACACCGCTAGGCTGCTCTGAGCGACTCTAAATAATACCAGGTCCATCGGACTCCTAAAACATAAGAGAGGAACCTCCTCCAAGATAGTTATTACCCTCACCGGGCACTGTACTATGCTCAAAGATTGTTGCTGTTAATCGTTCCTATAAATGGTTTAAACGTATTGGAATGGATTGTCTGAAATACAAATACAAACAACTGACAATTCAAGTATTCTTAATAAATTTCAGATAAAGAATATCTTTAATAGATACAGACGACCATATAGTGTGATAACTACACAAACACTGAAGTAAACGTTCATCTTGTTACACCCAGTTATTTTCGGACAACATCTAGTTAGTTGTATCTGAACTAATTAAAGACGATGTATCTATTCTTTATGTATGCTGAACGGCAGTAATTTAATCCACTGTCTGCTATTGCAGCACAACTATGAACCACATTGTAACATAGTGTCACATATACTCCTTAAATGGCAATTGGTCTGCTATTCTTATACTCGCATCTAAAGCACTTATTTGGTAGTCAAGTCTAGACACACATTTGTCACCATTAATTCCGAAGTTCTTACAGTGAATTTATTAAACCGGTATCTCTGAGTTGGTAGTACTTTTAGAAATAAATTGCAACTTACTAAAGTATCTAGACGAACTTTTTACGACTTTGACTGTCAATTACCTGAAATGAAAAGAGAAACAAATTAAATTTAGTATTTCTACATGACATAGATACATTAACAAAATTTGCTTAATCACTTTATTTTCCAGAATAAAATTCTCTACATTAAATGAAAAATTCATTCATCCAGCATTTCCCTTCATTTTTTAATCAAATGGAAGCATAATGAAATTTTACAAAAAAAAAAAGGAAGTTATTTTCCAAATGATTGACTGCAAAGTCATGTAGCAAATTTTGTTAAAATTATTATGTTTTAGGAAAACAGGGGACTACCCCAAAAATAAACACACACGGCTATGTATCCAATGAATCGCAAGTCATCAGGGTTTCCTAGTTTTTTTCTGTTTATTTGTTTTAGATTGCAAAACCATAAAAGGGTTAGTCCTCGTGTTGACTAAAAGTAGTTCAATGATTTAGAAACTTTTTTCTTTATTTTTTTTTTGTTTATTTACGGAAAGTGTTGTGAAAAATAAAAAAAGAAAAGCTAAATTATGCTTCCGAGTAAAGTCAACACGAATTAAAGTGCAATTTTCTATAATTTCATTGGATAGGGTGTCGGGTATACATACACTTGTGTTTGGGGGAAAAAGAGGCCTACATACTACGTCGCTTCGTTTATTTGTTTATCAAAGGTTTGCCTTGACAACGCTTTGTTAGTTCGTAATTCAAAGGAAATTATGTTGTTCACACTATTTAAAAGCAACGATGCAAGAGTAATGACATTTTAATAGGTTTATTGTTGAATGCAATGTTTTGAGAAAAAATGTGTAAATAATGGCAGCAGTGATTTCTTAGAGAAGTATCTAAGTACCTTCTTACATTGAGTATTGTAAGAATGAGTATTAAAAGAAAGTGGTTTGATACTTAGCAGTAAGTGTGACAATCCTCTGCAGCGTTCGGTGGAAATCAGTTAAAACAGAGGGAGATTTATGCGCTTGCCACATAAGCAATATCTGAGAGTACATCGGGTATTAAAAACGGAATTCAAAATATAAAACTAACTCTGCAAAGTTCAGCTGACAACATCCATAATATATGAATATATCAAATATGTACTACCACTGTATGACCACTGAGCTACCATACCGACTGAAGGTACGAAAGTAACGACATAAACGGTCTGAAGCTAATACAGAGGAGTACGAACACATAATTTTTGACTCAAAGGATGCTGGTTTTTTCTGATATAGATGGGGGCATAGGGACTAAAACCCCGAACTTATATTTGTGTGTAGCAATAATGAACAAAAATTTCTTCAAACTAGATAAAGTCTTCGAAAACTTGTCGCACAGTACAGGTCTTTGCTGAAGTCTTTGAATTTAATATACAATTTCCGATCATTCAATTTGTTACCCATCCAAGCTGGAACGTTAACTAGGCGATTTAGGACACGTTTCGAAAGACCTCGACACAACCAACAGCAAAAAAATAGTTGGACTTTCCACTGGTAAAAAGCATGTACTACGAGGCTGTAAGCACTGCATCCCTCGTTGGTTCGAAATCCATCTAACCGCAGCATGTGACATAGTCTGAAAGGTCGGCCTGATCCTAAGATTTGTGAAAGTAGTACCATGTATGAAAACAGCCTTCAAACTGAACAACATGGTGAACGACATTCCAAATATTAATTCTAAATATTTCTAAACGTCAGATCCAGCAGAATAAGAATATTAAATGGGGTCCCGCAGGGATCAGTTTTGTCCCCGATACTACTTAACTTAAATTCCAGAATCAAAAATTTGAAAATTTACTTACGCTGTTGGTACTATAATAGCCACACAACACAAGAGCATGACTCACACTAAAGCAACCCTCACTAACAATCGTTCCACATTAAGCTCATAGATACCTAAAGAAGTGGAGGTTACGCCCAAGCCTAAACAACAAACTCAATGAAACAAGACTAGATGTATCTTTCAACAGTGTGCTGCTATATTACTGGACTACGCTCCAGCTACTTGAAATCTTTGGGAAGCTGATGGGAGCAAGGGCAGTATTAAGACTGAGGAAATCGTAGAAGATGCCTCAAGCTTATATGGAACACACTAGTATCCTTAACAGCCATAGTACTCTTCGGACTACTTAAAATAATCAAGTATAACACTTGGACACGTGCTTGAGATTCAATCTTGAATGAGTCTGCGATAGAGGTATGTACGATCTTTACCATACGATTGTCGTATCATTGTAGAATATTTCAGGCAGAAGTTGCAGCAGTCCGAGAATCCGCGACCAGGGTTTCAATTATCATAGTAGATTGCAGCTATGTTGTTCTATACATAGATTCAAGCAGCGATAGAACTATTGCGGACGAGTTGGTCAAAGAAGGTGCAGACTATATTCTTCCTAAATGGGATCGATAAAGTTCAATCTAGATACTACAGCCAACAGAATGGCAGACAGTAGGTGGATTAGTATCAGAAATATCTCTCGTCGAAACAGATCTAGACAAACCTGGATTGGAAGCAAGCAATGAGACTTATTTCCATCAGTAAGTAGCCATCCATCAAACTTATGAATACGAAGATCTCAGTGATCTATTCATATTGAAGCGACTTAAGCAAGGGTAACCGTTTTGACTCCACGACAAATAGGTTTCATACCTACATAAATGGCATATTATCATGCGGCATTAGTAGACTCCGAAACTGGTTACCCGTCTTGGCTTAAATTCCTTTTGAAAATGGCTGAAGATATGCAAAGCAAAAACCTCATCAGCATCAGCATGGACAAACGAGTGAAGCTCCTGATCTGCTACTAATGTGTTCCCCATATAAGACTCCCGAGAAAAACGTAGATCAGTCTTAATCCACTTCAAACAAATGATGGAAGATGTGCTGCAATCCTTTTCAAATAGGATGCTGGTGATTCACCCTAGTGAAACTGTGGAAACGAAGTCCAGGATAGCAAGCATGTGCCTACTGAATGTATAATCAGAAAGCCTAGATTGCTGTCTACATTTTCACATACGAACCAAGTTGCTATGATTGTATCTTTCTCTCCTCGAAACCGTTTTTCTCCTCTCAAAACAAGTGCCTTCATAATTCTGTTTTAAGGATGTGGCAATCCAAGTCTGAAAGTCTTAATTACTAAAAAAGTATCTTACATCCCGGGTTATTATTCATCAAATAATCTAAAATGTTCATGGGATTCATTCAACTAAATCGCCCAACTAAGATGTATACTTCTTACTATGAACACTCGAAATCCTTTCCAGTTAATAACAACGAGCCAAGTACATGCGTACTGGTTTAAAGCTCCAAAGGTCGGCCTTTTCCGTTCAAGTACAAGTGTGAAGTAAATTTATTAAGAATTTGTACATTACTTGTGCTTGTAATTCTGCCCCAATCCAGGAATCTACATCCCACCATCATCTCGTAATCCGTATCATCAAATCACTTAGAGTATCTCTTCGAAAACACATAATTCTTCTTAAATTACTTCTTCTCCTTCGATTGGCATTTATTGCCAGATACTCTTACTTTTTAGCAAAAAAAAAAAATAAAATAAATGTATCTACTCATACTCCACCCTGTGGTAGTCGGTAGTCTACTGTGTAAGCCCTTCGATTGGAAATATTATCCTGTCCATGGCCGCAGCACATATTCAACAAAAGCCTCCCTGCTCTACACTCCTACACAATCGAGTCGTCGAATCGAATCGAGTGCACGAGTGTGTTAGAACGTTCTTATGTCGGACTTAGTTCGCAATTAATGTCAAATTCGTTTCTTCGAAATGGCAGACACAGGCAGAGTACTAAATATCGTTATTATTGCCACTGGTTCGCACCCAAAGGAGAGGTTAATAGTTTTCGATATTTTCCAGCTAAATGGACACAGACACAAACACACACACACACTTTCCAGTCGAATCAACTAATTGCAAGGACTCTTTCGATGTGCAGTAGTTGTCTCAAGCGAACTGTTGGGATAATAATTGTGCAGTGAGGAAAAAATAATGAATGGCGCTCATAATCATAATAATAATCCGGCGCGTAAGGATAACAATTGGAAGGAGGACGAAACTCTGGCTCGCATATCGTTTCATCTTTTTAAGTGGTGGTGGTGGGAATATACGCACACGGTGGTGATGGTGAATGCATGCGTGTGGATTGTTGTTTTTCTTGTTTTGATAGTTACCTGCGTAACGGTGAGTGCGGGCACGAGGATATTCCACAATGGGCTATTATCCTTCTTTTTTGTTTTGTTTTGTGTGTGTGTATCTCTTCTCTTTAACGGATGGTTGGTGTGTTCATATCACCACTCCGGAAAATGGCAGGATGCAAGAGGAAGTCGAGGTAAACTTAATTTTCCACAGTAACTACAAATCGTGCGTATTCAGGAGCAGGACAATGCAATATCCCTTTTCACGGTTAACTGCATTTTTACGCCCAACGAACAATAAAACGATGAATTTCATTGTAAATCGCTTTTTTGTTTGCGTCTCGTCTTTTTATTTTTTATTTTTTTTTTTTTTTAGTAAGCAGTTGACGGGGGAAGGATAAATGTTAAATTGTTGTGTTACTCGTATTTGACAGACAAAAAGGATTCACTGATTGATGCATGAACGGAAACCAACTACGGGGGCCCCATTACACACAATCAACGTTGATGTATTAATTTGTCGTATTCATTAACAGGGATTACAAGGCATCAGAAGGGATTGACAGTGGGAAGACTTCTGAATAAATGTCCTTTCTATACATAAGTAGGTTTGGGTGGGGGTAGTACAACAGAGCACACTACTGATGCAAATGGGCATCTATAGGTTAAGGTTGATAGATTCTTGTGTATCGTATTTGCGATGGGTGATTGGTAGTGATTGGGAATTTAGTTTTGTTTACTGAGCTTAGTCGGATGGATGATCAACCGTTTATCCCGAAATTTGTTTGGTCCTCTTATCGAGTGATTTACAAGGACATTTGGATCTGTGGGACGTAGTGATTGCTCACAGATAGGAGAACACATTAACACGATGGAATGTTAAATTGAAGTCATTAATTTTATAACTACGAGTACTAATGATTGGTGGACGTTTGAAAGGACATGCTGTAGGTTAATACAACTCGAAAACTAATTAACCAGTTTTAAATCGAGATACGACTAGAGATATGACGAGAATTTAGGCACCTACGTAAGTGCAATCTTCTGCGAGCGAAGAGAGCTTGGCACGTACAAAGGAAGTGAATTGTAGTTTCTTCCTGTTCTTCATCACGTCTTGACCTCCGAGGGAGAAAGCATTGTTGGTAGGGCGTAGGTAAAGATACGTAGAGGCTTGGTTGTCGAGCTTAAACAGCTTTAGGCTCGCAGCTATCCCGGTAGCAGATACATAGGAGCACGATAGCATCCCAATATCGTATGGATGTCAAAGTGAAATTACATACATCAATCCGTTGGCTAAAGAAGCGCAAGGAAGTGCAAGAAGTGGTGACAGCCAACCAAAGATCTAACAGACTCAGCATCCGCTCTAGACGGTTCCCTAATTATTTCCGATGAAAACCAGGTCACACGATGGAGCATTTTGCTACGGTTTAGAAAGTGGATTGCCCCCGAATCCGATTTGGTTGCCCAATACACAAGATTACCGCCGTTTTTGAACAGCCGGTTGAGAGATTAGACTTTCATATCGAACCTTAGGAACCTATTGGCACCACCATTCAACGACAAAAGTAGCAACGGATCGGTTATAAACTTCAAAAAGGTCGCAGTTCTGTAGTAAAGTACTCTATGCAATGGAATCCACTATCCCAAGACAGCAGAATAGAGGCTCGAACAAGAAGTACAAGAAAGGATGAGAACGATAAGAAGTCTCGGCAACTGGAGAGAGCTAAAAGTCATTGCCAGAAGTAGTGCATGATGCCGCGTAGGTGCCTTGTTAGTCAAGGTTTAGGGGAAAACTTAAATCTACGTACATTGAGTCTACCTTGTCCGAACTTCTATTGTTTATTCAACGCAGACGGACTAAACGGATAATGCTGTATATCTCTATGAAATCTGCAATATTCTTGCTGTCCCTTAGCAGAACTAGCTGTTACTACAGCTTTACCAAGCTTCGCAATGTGGTAGGTTTACGTGACGCTTCGGAAGACGAGGTAATGATATCCGGTAAAGTGACAGATAGATGCTGCTTATGTCATAAGTGCCTACTCGTCTATCATATTGATCCTAAGCTCTCCATTCTCCAGTGATATTTGTGCGACTTGAACAGAAACAAACAAATCATACGACAAATTCATCTAAGCTATCTAGAGGCGTTCGATGACGCTATAGAAGTCCTCTAGACTAATCCTAGAACAACGATCCCCAGCCAGATGGAGAAAAAAGTCTGCTGGATGTCATAGTTCATCGTCCAACACAAGAAGATACTGAACGAAGTTGGCGGACATTTGGTCTTTTCTATGGAATCCATCGATGAATTACAACAATCGATTCCAACTCAAGTTTAAAAAATTATCCTCAGTCGCTCGTTTAAAAGACTGTATGCACTTTTTCGGAGCTCCAACTACGCTGCAGATACAGAATATTTTATGGTCATGGTCGAGGTCTACTAAACTTCAACTTTTGAACGAACTCCCCTAAACATTTCATGTGCAATTAAAAGTAACCCAACTTTAATACTTTTTTACTTTAATAACCATCCACTTTCGTGTGTCGTTTCAAAACTAGAAAACAATTTTACAAATTTTCACTTAAGCCCCAGTGGCAGCGCATATTAACTTTCCAACTAACTAACAATCGCGTGCCACATTCCAGACTTGTAAGAGATCAAAAAGTTCACGAGACCACATTCAAATTCATTTGCCCACTTTTCAGGACAAACAGTGACTATACCAAAATGTGTCACCTCCTTTCTCCAGAGTACTGCGTGTGTTTGGTGTCATGCACATCGCACAGAGCAACAGAACGTGAGTGAGGGAGAGAACGAGAGAGTGACTGGCTAGAAAGGTACTTCATATTTAAATGGCTTGCTTGGCAATGGGGGTGGATGGGGGCGAGATACTTTCTAAAATTCTCAAAAGGCTCTTCGTTTCCCTGCCTCCTGTTATGGGTTGGTTCAGTGAATCCTTAACAACATGTGGCCGTGCACGTGTATGAACATGTGTGTGCATGTCACACTCTCTCTTCCTTCGCCCGTGTCCACCCCCCTTCAAGCTTAAGTGGTCTTTTTACACAGCCCCAGTGCAATTATTCGATGCACTTTTCTCTCCGTACAAGAGTGTGAGTTCGCCGT
The DNA here is from genome assembly GCA_905220385.1 of Xylota sylvarum. Lineage (NCBI taxonomy): Eukaryota > Metazoa > Arthropoda > Insecta > Diptera > Syrphidae > Xylota > Xylota sylvarum. The sequence continues at coordinate 51,905,018 of LR999960.1, read as the reverse complement.
GCATGCCACTCAATGCGAATTGCTTGCCAGACTTGCTTTGTATCTTTGGCTTGATAATTTGCCTGTACAACGGGGGAGTTCAGTGGGGTGGTGCAATATGCAAAGAGTCAGTCTTTTGCCCGCACATACACCACCCACCACCGCTCTGTATGGGTTGGTTGTGTTGTTTATGATCTGATAAAAAAGATACCGACCGGCGGCGGCGGCAGCGTCGGAGACCATTTTTTTGCATCCAACCTTGTTGCCGAGTAGACGGGAAAAGGTGTGCGATACATATCAAGGGCTGTCTTGGTTTTGTATCTGCGGTTCTCCTTTGCATATCCATGTGAATGTTGATTGATCACGATTAAAATATGAGAGCGTCTGTGGAGGAAGGAAGGAGATTGTGTTCTGCGGAATATAAAAGATTGCCACAGAGAGCTGTTGTGGTTCAAGGAGTGTGGGTGAGCGTATCTCCGCCGCCGCGCCAGTAGGGCTATAAACAATGAAGGTGCATTGTAACCGCCGCTTGTTGGATGCTATGCGGTTTTATTGTTGTCTCTGCTGCTTCGGGTGTGGGTGGGTTTTTCAATATGCAGTTGCAGCGCCTTTAAGATGAAAGTAATCATGCAGGGCAAACCGGGATTTGTTTTCTTCTTTTTTTTTGCTTTTTTTTTGCGTTTAAAGTCAAAGTGAAACTGATTACTTTCTTGGATTTGAAATTAAACTTTTCCCAGGTGTAGAAGAAGGGAAACCTGTCTCTGTCGAGTGGGAAAATATTTCCATAAAAACGGATGAAACATTTCGATTTACATATGGAATGGTGAATTAATTGGTTTTAAAGTTTCGAATAATTAGTAGTTCATTATCGTTTGATAGAGAAGTGCAGGGTGGTGCTGATGATGTTTATATTTCTTGTGGTTAGCTTTGCTACTATAATTTTCTTGGAAACATATGACGTTTATTTAATAGCAATGAAGTGGTCATATCATTCGAAGATGCACAGTATGCATTCAAGATAGAAGATGAACAGATAGTCCAAGTACAAAGTACTACGAAGGACGACAGTTGGGAAAGTGTTGGATAATTGGGATTCATCACAACTGGATACAGTGCCTAAGGGACATTTGACAGGATGAGGGAGATAATACTTGGAAGATACGAGTATAACATCGTGTAATCTGCAACCGACAAGTCTATCTACAAGTCAAATTTATCTACAAATAAAAACTGAATATTTGGGGTGACAAGTGCGTTTACTTGTTGTGTATGTTATATACTTCGTACCTCTAGAGCAATTGGTTCTTTTTTGAGAAGCGTTGTCATGACAATTATACTCTCGGATGTTTGTCAGACATTCCCGAGAGGTGTGTCATTGAAAAATACGTTGCTGTTGCCTGTAAATAGGAACTTGATATCCCCCTTAATAGTCTGATGCCCATCAAGACTATCTGATGAAGTAAAACCTATAAAGTTCCTAAATACTGAGAAGTTCTTTAAGTCTGTTGAAGAAATAAATTCTGCAAGGCAAATGCTTTTCCCTATATTACGCAGAGCAACATACAGACATCCCTTGACTTCTTTTTAGACCAGTTGAGTATTTGGATATTATTCTAGTGGGATAGGCACATGTGGCTTTTCCTTTCTGTTTAGCAAAATCTGGTCAGTAGTTGCCTTCAAGGCCCACATGAACCGGAGGGTGATCCATGTCAGTCAACTGGATACCCAGCACAGTCCTTTAAGCACCTATTGACTGGCCGTGAATATATGGATGGTGGTATTTTGAATTAGGGTCTTACACCCCGATACACAATTCCTTTTGAATCAAACAGCGATCCGCCAGTAGACCGTAAATTTTAGCTTTGAATCACAATCTCAAAACTTTTGCCCAAGGAAAGTAATTTGGGCGTAAAGTTGGAAAAGTTGGATAGCAAGTCCATGAGATTCAAATGGATCTTTCGGTGTCTAACCGCACTACCAATCGCCACTATCTAGACAAGTAGATACAGGGGAGTGAGCTCAATAATACCCTCTATAGCTGCCGAGGGACAGGTTGCACATATTACGATTGTACTACTAAAACATGCTAGTCTCTGAAGCCGATTAAGCTTCACCAGGCAATGGACGCAAGTCAGGATGGGTAAAAGGTTTTGCTTTCTGTTGGGCCTTCTCTAGTTAGGAACTTTAAGTAGAGCAGTTTGCACAATTAGAAATAAACACACATTATCTTCCAAGCCAATTAATAGTCTTTAGAGCTCAGGACTAAGCTATTAAGTCTTATCAGAAAAGTCGAAAAGATGACACCCTTTGCAGCACAGATCGTTACAGAAACCGTTCCTGATATGGTTGTTATTATGTCGCTATCAAACATCGTCCTAATTCATCCATTTGTTTGATGACCTATACCTCTGCGTCTCATAGTGTGTACTAGTAATAGAATCGGCGGACATAAGTCTTTAATGGAAGTCTCAACCCATCGGGACCTAAGTTCACCGAAATAAAAACGTGTGTGGCCTTATGCCCCACATAACCCTCTGCCTACCAATATCTTACAATGATCGTTAGGGAGCAGCAAAGCGAAGCGAGCGTTAAGGAATTTTGCTTGACTATCTTTCCAAAAATTTGGAGACTTATGCCATATCTTCGACAACAAAAAAATGTCTCTCCCGCCTCATCGGGACATACGTAAGTTTATAATGGATTACGCTGATGGAATCATAGGCAATATCGTCAAAAGCACCCTTCACGTCAAGAAGGCACATAATCATCTCCTTGGCAACCAAATAATTCAGACAACTTTCTGCTGGATTAACATGACAAATACCATGAAGTTCATGTTAGCACTAAGCTACCTATCCTATTCTAATACAAAGCCTAAGTTAGACAGGGCCTTAAATAATTTCTATCTCGTTTTTTAGTCGACTCCCAACCAATATTTGAAGATTAGACTGAAAGATCCGACATTTAATTCTTAAAAAAAAGGTTCATCGAAGGCAGATGTCATAATATTGGGAAGACCCAAGACATACCGACTCCATGTTCAATCGTTAATCACAGCTGTGGTGGCAGCCCAGTTGGTACCACAGTAGTGTTCAGGTCCTATGAATGCAGATTCTGAGCCAGACCTAGCTAGTTCATCTGCAGATTCGTTGGCTGGAATTCCTTAATGACTAGGATTGTAGTGCATCGCAGCAGTATTTAACTGATATAGAGTCCATTAAATTGGACGACAGCCTTTTAATTACTGTCTGGCTATATATCCTAGTCTCCCTAATACCTTAACCTTAAACTAGCGCAGTTCAGCCTGAAAAACCGTGCGACACTTTCGCATAGATATCGAGACTTTGGTGACGCCAGCTCCAACTCCAGTTTCCATCTTCGATTCGCCTGTGTACCAGACCAGACCTCTAGGATCCAGTGCCGGAACACCATTAGACTAGGTTCTTGGACGGTCTAATATGTCTACCTCAAATAACCTACTCGAAAGTGTCATAGATACTTATGTAGATAATGGCTCGCATGTTACCATACCAATGAAAAAGTTAATCAATATCCACATGATAAAAAAAGGAGCCAAATAGATACTTCTGTACCCACTACGCAGTTTCCCTTTCCCTTAAATCCTTAGCATGTTTCTATTTAAAATATTCTTAAGTTAAAAACTAATTTCGAGAATGTTGAACCACCCTTTGCGTTTAACCTCTGTATCCACAGCTATGTATGTAGTATCTGTGAAAAGACAAAAAAGGAAATCAGATCTGTTTCTTTTTTGTTTACAGATTTTCCTCTTTCGGTCTTCTTTAAACAGAACCTTACCATGGAGATCTATGCATAAGTAGATGAGTACACCAAGATAAAATTATAGTCTTCAGTTTCCCTCTCGAGTGGATCCCCGCCTTTTGATAACTAATAATCTCTATTCACGGTTTTTGTTTTTTTTCTTTTCTTTTCTCCTTTGCGTTTCGTTTTCTCTTTCCGCGTCGTCTTTATTGGATTTTGCTTTTGGAATAATTTTATTAAAACTAGAATCTTTTGTAGATTATAATAATGGTCAGGTTGCCCTTTACCTTGGAGGATGGAGGATTTTTCATTTTTTTAATTTGTGCCCGGATAAGGAGGAAATAACCTCTTCAGGTGATGTTGTAGAAGATAGTTCGTCAAGCCATATAATCCGGTTTCGTTTAATTTGATTGGGAACGAGAGTTGTTCTTTGTGGACTTATTATTATGTAGAAATTAGAAGATGATGAATGTGATTAGGGTTTATTGTAATTTCATTGATTTGATGGAGGAGATAATAACAGGGTTTTGTACATTTAAATTATACCGAATTCCTTGTGACGGAGATTTGAAAGTGGTATCCAATGCAATACCTGTTTGTATTTATTTTTTTTAAAAAATTCCAAAAGTATTTACTGTTAAAGAATTTCAATAGTTTATCTCTTCCGGACACAGAATGGTATAAGTTTTGTGTTGCATGCACTCATCCAACCGATACATTCACGAAGTTCTTGTAACTTTTTTCCCGCACCTGGAGAAGACATCTCAAATGAAATTGAGGTTGAGGTATGTTGGAAGGCACCTTGTGGTCTGATACTATGTTACAAGTAATTTTAAAGTTTGTCTCGTATTTTCCATTCGGTGATGTGGAATAAAAGACATGAACATTTCGTATGTATCTAAACGATGACCAAAGGCAATGCATACCGTTGAAGTTAGTCCCAACAGAAACACTAACATTGAAATGACTGCAATTTTACACTGTGTGCATCCTGTTTGGAAAGAAGTCGTGAAAGGGTATCGTGGCAAAGGACTATGTTGGGTTTGTGAATTCCTAAAGAAGCTTATTTTATGTGTTTTACACAAGGACTATTGGACGTTTGTGTGTATATTTGGCACTACAAGTGCGTACGGGACCAAAGATTTAGCTTGTAACAACTATTTGTGTGGTGTGTGTTACATTCTTCACCCGAATGGATGGGGTCTACTGTTTAGGGGCAATCTATGATTGCGAATCTTTTCCATGACAGTTTTACTATTTGACGTCTGTCAGACGCTGGCGACAGCTTTGACCGTCAAAAAAACTTTACTACCTCTCACTCAGTAATCAGACACATACACCACTGAACGACAGTGGCGCCCACCTGCTATTTACCGGTCAAAAATTTCGTTCGTTAGAGGAACCCAAAGTCCCATTTCATCATTTAGTTTTAAATCAAAACTAAAACCACGTCCCAGTTCCTGGCTTAAATATGGGATAGTTAAGTCCAATGACATTCTTAGCAACCGTAACAAGATCAGAATTTACGTATTGAAAGATCAGGGCTCTGGCACACTTTACAAAGTTAAACCTGACACAGACCTCAAATGCATGAATTTTTTCGACTTTGACTTAGACAAGGCTGCAAGATGCTAATTTAGACTGTTTTCATTTTCGTTTTGGGTCCAATGAAGGTCTACCATCAGACCAGGATACACGATATTTTTACTTCGAATAACCATCCAAAACAGGAGTCTTTTCAATCAAATCGGATGTGGGGCAATAAATATATCTGTTTTTCCATAGAACTGTTGCAAAGTCCTTGAATTAGCTTGAGATGGTCATGCACTGCTGCGATACTTCAAGCAAATCATTGAAGTTTTTTAGCTTCATTGCTCTAGTCTTTCAAAGGGCTATTCTTTTAGGGCTATTCAATTTGGCCTTACCATCCATGTCAGTATAAAGGCGGCAATGGATCTACATGACCCTAGAAGCATGCCATTGCCCTTCAATTTCTCGCCCTCCTGAAGGCTTACCAGCATTTCAGTTGAGCAATGCCTAATGATTGGTTGATTTAGGACCATGATTGACTATCGTCAACCCTCTTAGATACAGAAATATATAACCATCTGACTCTCTAATGATGATAAGTATTAAGAAGTTATCCCGAATGGATTGTTGGACAAAAGTTGAAAACATTTACGTCTCGACTATATCTCTACATCAGTTTAATGGATATCCCACTCATCGTAGTAGTGATACGAGAACTTAGTCAGAACTTCGCACAAATGGTTTGTGTTGAGAACAAAGGTGCCAGGGCGTCTTCTTAGGAGGCGCTACAGTTCGGGGTGAACATAGGCCTTCAATAACAAGCCTCTCCAGTTGGCCCAGTCCTTACCTAACTGCCTCTAAGTTGGTCCATCTGATACAGTAAAAATAATTCGGAAATACAAGCCTTATCGGTATGCAGTCGGCATGCTCTATTTATTGAGTTCTATCTAAGTCGCTACTCATAATGGGATTTTTTGATAAATCCCATTATTTCACGGGAATTTATTCCACCTGTAGAGGGAAATATATTCACTTTTAAAATGAGGAATTATTTTCCACTGTAAATGAGTTAAAAATCAGTTATGGGAGTGTGGTTATTCCTCACATAAAAGCGAAATTTTTATTCACTGTCAGTCAGAGATACTTTGACTCTAAATATGTGGATTTATTTCCTACTAAATGTGGACTAAATTCCCAAGTGAAGTAGATTCTGGTGTATTTATTTCCCTGTACCGAAAGTTCATAACATATCCGTACCAGTTTTACCATAATAAAAACTGCAGAGAACTCATTAGTCCGCTGATAGATCACTATGCTTTGTTTATATCAGGTATCTAAGGCTTAAGAGAGTTACGAGATTACTTCAATTTGATGCGAGAAGATTGATGGTAGACTGATAAAAGGCTAAAGTCTAGCATCAAGCCAGAAGACGGAACCAAACGTCGACTGGATGACCGTAACCACATCGGGAGAATTTGATGCGAGAATGCTAATAGAAGACAGATAGGAGTCTAGAGACTAGAAACAAGGCGGAACCAAACGTCGACTGGATGAACATATTCATATCGGGAGAATGCACCCAAAGGAGCTGAGGATGTCAAAAAAGAAGAAAACCTCTGCTCAAGAAAAATACGATTAGATATCAGAACGCATGGTGAAGCTGATTGGAGTTAACATGTTCTAAATCTTGACTAATGGAAGGTGACTATGAATCAAATAGTCTCATGACAGAAGGGATGGTAATGACAGTGTATTCTTGATGTATTCTGATGGCTTTGAGTCTTTTGCAGGCCTCCCTTGAGAGACCTTTAACAATCAGCATAGTCAATGGTTAATTGATTTACCTTTTCCAGAATAAGATAGTTGTGGAAAGTTTTCATTTCTTGCAGCACAGTGCTGTGCCAGCACATAAGATACGCTTTCAGTTCTCTAAATGACTAATGACTGAACTTGGACGATGTTCGATACTAAACACAACAAGAAACTGAAAGCACCGGCAACGTATGGATCAGATGAAGGAAGATCTTATCCACAATGATTTTATACATCCAAAAAAAATGGGTCAAGAACCGTCTCCATCACAGCCACGCACCCATTGTATCTGAACATGTACTCACTCATTGCCCCTACAAAACACCTCAAAGTAACCCTTTAACTTTACAAAACAACCATTGATAGTGTTACAAAAGCCACAACTCAAGCCATTCTACCTACACAACTGATATGCACCACTTGAGCATATAAAACACAAAAGCCACTTGGAAGATTTTCTCTGCAATGATGCATGAGGTTGTAAAAATTCCTCGTAAACACTGAGAATTTCCTGCCATTAAAACGAAATTTTATTATTATTTGGGAAATTTTTACTGCAGTAGCACTAGCACCCAAACTCCAGCGACTCATCCTCTCTAACGTCAAAGCACTCATCTGTCATCTGTGTACTCTTGTGCTGCTTTGCTTTTGTGTTCAGTTCAGCAGCTTAGAATTTGGGTCAAAGCCTTTTTTTTTTTCTTTGGGTACCTCTCACCGTTTCTGATTCTATAAGTCATGCTTTAAGCAAGAGCTACAGTGTTACACAAGCACAAGCACAAGCCAGAGACCCCAACAACGTCATCGTCCTCGTGTATCTGTGTGTGTGTGTGTGTGTGTATCTGTCGGTCGCGGGTTAATTTGTGTGCTTTGATAGTATTCAGTTTTTTTTTTTTACAGACTTAGGACCGTTGTTGCTTTTGGTTGCATTCAGTCTAATCCTCTCCACTTTAGATGTTGTGTAGCAATAAAACGCTCAGAGTTTTTGAGAAAACCGGGAGCATAAAGCCAAAATGGCAATGAAAAGGAATGAAACAAAAGTAAAAAAAAAAAAAAAGAAAAAAAATAAACGCTTAATCGCTGACTGGCAAGAAGGAGAACAAAAACAAGACAGCAATGCGCGAGTTTCTTTTCATCCATCTTCTCTGAGAGGTGCATAGTCGGTTGGGTTTACTTTTGCTGTTGGCGGGTGCTGCTGTGCTGCCTTTTGTCTACGTTTGGTGTAGTGACTGGTTTTGTAATCTCGTGTTCAACTTGTTAAGAGAAAGAAGTAAGAAACTGATTGTACTTGTATAGAAGAGGCACAACACAGTGGGACCGAAAAATACTTACAACAAGGGGTGGACTATATTGACACGAAAAGCAGTCATTTTTAATGTTGAACAAATAGCCCTGTATAGGAAGATGGAAGGCTCTGGCTGTCAAGATGGACAAAGATTCGATATGAGCATTGGTACTGTGGTACTGCAAACTATGTGCAAATACATATATTCCATCTCGATCTGTACTGAACCTGCAGTGCCCAGAGTCTTACATGAAGCTCAATTGAAACCATTTTTGTTACAACTTCACTACTAAGCCTCAAAAGATAATGCGTAGATAGACTGTCAAGCAGCACATAAGCTCGGTGAACCTGAAGGAAATAATTTTTCAGTCAGATCATTCTTTAAGTCAAGATCAAAAACCATCCTCAAGCCTGTGAAAGCGATCTAAAAAAATATCGCCTACTCTATATTAAGGTCTATATTGACAGCCAGTTGAAGATTAAAGTACTGAAGTCAACAGCGATTGGATAAATATTGGTTAAGGTCTGCAAGTAACCTACTGTAAGAGGGAGGCTCTTTTGAAGGACCAATGTATCCACTCTACATTGACAGGAGCTCACTTTCCCCGGTGAAGCTTGGTCACATCGCTTTCTAAACAGAACCAAGAAGTAAAAAGTAGGTAAACCTGTTTGAATTTCTGAAGATTTTGCTTTGTAGAGAAGTGGCACTTAATGATGATCGCAGCAGTTTCAAGCCAGAGCCAATTCATGCCCCTGCCGAAAAGTTTTGTTTTTTGGAAGCACTCACATAAAATACGTTCGAAAGTTTCCCGGTTCTATAGATAGAGTCAACATATAGTCAAGATGCTACTTAAAGTTGGAATTGATGAAGCATCCTCCGCTAAGGTTCGGATCAGTATCAAGCTAGTAGCTACTTTAATGTTCAGAGTTAAGTAATAAAGGAGTAGATGGCAGGCTAAGCAAGAAAGCAATTTCAAAACTTGATTTGCAGGACACAAGAATCCCAGAATTTATTTGGCCAGCGTTTGTTGAAATCAGGGTTTACCTATCGAAACCAGCTCGAATATAATAAAAACATACAGAAAAGCTACAATTCCTGTGGAACGGATTGATACGGTTTGATACCCTATCTCTCTTCCTTTCCATCAGCCCTAAAAACGTGGGCGTGGTAATGATTTTTTTTTATTGAATTACTACGATAACTTTGAACATTTAAAGGTGTTACATGAAAAATTTCATCAGAATCGGTTTTTTAATGAAAACTCGCCCAAAAAGTGGGCGTGGCTAAAGACAATGGATGGATGAATTATAGAGAATCTGATTATCTAAATCTTTGGTCTTAATAAAATTTTTCGGTTTCATGTAATTTAGTGAAATTATGAAGAAGTGGGCGTGGTAGTTGGTGGATTTGAAAAAATTTTACACTTACACTGTTCGTCCTTCTCCAGCCCTGATATGCCCAGATATGAAATTTCATCCTCCTAGTAGGGTCTATCTCGATTATTTCTCTATGTTGCAGACTATCTTTCGAACCTAATATACCCATGAATAGGGTATACAATTTCAAGGGCATAATAGAAAGCGATTGGGTCTGTGCCAGTAATTTTGTACACCAAATGGAGAACCTATTTAGGTTATATTTATGACAGCAGAGCGAGAATTGGCTGGAGACAATATGTGTGCTTGAAAATGGTCTTGCCATTCGTTTTTGCTTACCATATATATATGTATCAAAAGACTTTACATAGCCTTGCAAGTTGATCCGCGATCTCAGTGCCTTTAGTGCCCTGAACTCCAAGTAGCCAAGACAGTAAAACTCTGTTTAAAGAATTGAGACAATCACTAGCTTGGGATGGAATAGGAAAAGAAGGAGCTCAAGGCTTTAAGCCCAGTTTGATTGTTTTAGAATCTATTACTGGCATAGAACTGAATGAGTTGATTGTTTAAACGATACTACCAGGCGATACTTTAAATCTGATATTTGTTTGAGAATGAGAACTTGATCGATATATCTAGCCACATATACCACTGAACCAAATTTTTGGCATTTTAGATCCCGAGGCATCTTAGATACGTGTACAATCCAATTACCCAATGCGCAGTCAATTAGACATCAGCAAGAAGCATATCTCGATAACTTTTAATATAAATTAGCCATCTGAGGACTATTGTCAAGCCTTTTAGGCCCCTTTTCGGGATCCGTTTTTATACATATACATAAGTTACAAGTACCAAGATGGAGGAAGATTTTGGTACGTCGAGCTAGATATTTACAGACTGGCCATGAAGAGAAAACGAAGGCACGTGAAACGCTGATATTTAATGCCTATTAACTATTATGGTAAAAACTGGTAGTTACGAAGCAACCAGAAGCGGCTTAGATTATTCATTTATTTATCTCGACTGCGAGTAAGTCGAAAAAATAGTAGAAATATGTTTATATAGTATTAAACAGTGTTTAGAACTGATCTTCCAATCTCCTAAAACGACAAATCGGTAGAATTTTACGGCATTCCTTCAAACCCTTTAAAACTGTGGCTTTTTGGGACTTTGAGGAGCTGTCGTTAAGCTTCCTAACAGGTGTCGGCTTCAATCTATCGGTTGACTATTTCTCTGCTCTTGACAGTCTTAATATAGTTTGTTTGGTTTGCCCTAGTTGAGCTAGATAAAGTTGCAATCATTAAGCCTTCAATTTTACCTTGATGACTTTCTTTGCTACTGCTCTGTTGACAGGAAACCAAAACAAAACTACCATTTTACTTAAAAAAGTGTTACCTAAACTGTCATAAGCTCATGAATCTCTTCCAAATGACAGTAAACTAGAATTATGAAGCGATTACGAACAGGTTACCATTAACATTCTTTGTCAAATGGTACCTACGGGATTTCGTATCTTTAAGGATCCCCTTTATCAACAAATGGGTGAGAAACCTACAGACCTGTAACGATTTGCCAGGACAAATGACAGTAGATCAGCCAAGTACTATTAGCCTAAGATAGCAGAACAGCAGGTCGCCCGAATTTGTTAACTTAAAATGTTTCCTCTGTGACAACGCTACGGACCCACTGTGAACTCAGCACACAGCATGATGGTGTCATGAATAATGTTTACCTTCGTAGGTATGAAGCAAGAAAATATACCAGTAAAACCAGTTCTTATGATCTCGACGTCCCCCCTTTTAACCAGCATTGTAAGTTCTACAGATACACACTTAACAAGACAATGGAAGCCAAGCCAGCGCCCCAAACAGAAGTGGGTCCATTGTATTATGCATGAACTTCGACGTCAAAGTCCAAGAATACCCATAGATCTATCCATCCATCTACCTTGTTGTCTCTAAAAATAAACACAAGACGGTGTCGTAGTCGTCGTCGTCATCATTGTCGTTGCAGAACGTTTTGATGACGAAGAAGAAAACGAAGCAAAGTGCAGATGAAAAGAATAAACGGGAGAGAGACAAAAGCAAAACGCTAGTTATACCCTTGGCTGCCCGATCAAAGTGTCCAGGTTTACGATGGCCATGTCCGCGTGGACTTTTGATACGTCAAGCTATACATCCGTATCTATAAGATGCTTAAGTCTGTTTACTACGTTTTTTTTTTCATTTAAGGGATTCTGTACAGAGTATTTTTTATTTTTTTCTTTTAAATACTTTTCGGAACAGGTAATAAAAACCAAGCGGAACCACTCGAGGGGGAAATGTAGAGAATGGATACTGGCCAGGACCATTGGATACAGGGTGCTTTGTGTGCAGCATCACTTAATGTTGCATTGTGTATCCGTGCAAGAGGACACGAAGAAAGTCAATTACACTTTTTTCTTGTTTAATTTTTTCTTTTGTGATTCGCTATCTTGTTTAATGTTTTGTTGATGTTTCGAACCAGGAAAGGGGGGAATAAGAGACTACTACTATCCTTCTGTAGTGGACAGACAGAAGGATAGTAGAAGCGATGTATTTAATGCTTTCTCGTCCGTTCCGTTGGACAGTCAACAGTCACTCGATGGTGTTCCAGAGATTTGCATTGCATTTGTTTTACTTTACTCCCTCATCCGCCTTCTTTTTTTTCGGTTTTGTTGTCTTTTTTTTACACTTTCCTTTGCAGTGTAATTCAATTTGTAGTTTATTGGGAATTTTCTTTTAATTAAATTGAACATCACTGTTGTTTGGATCCTAAAATCAATTACAAGTTTTATTTTCAATTAAAAGTAAATGATGGAGAGTTACTGTGTTACATGCTGTTTTTCTCATTGAGATACTCTGCACAAAGGTTCTTGATCTTTGTTCATAGAAGCTTTTCAAGTTTCTTTCTTTTTCTTTTTTTTTTTTGTTAAGAGGTGACTTTCAATAAAATGCTGCTGTAATGCAAAGAAATTAACTGACAAGGAGTAGCAGCTTATAAGAGAAAATGTCAAGCTTAATAGATTGAAGAAGGTCAATGAGTATAAAATTCACTGAAACCAGACGGCATTATGTAGATACCCGATAGGAGGGAAACTTTCGAGTACAATATCTAGTTTTAATAGCGAACGCCATTGACACGATACTAAATAAATCGATGTCGAATTACTTCAGGAGAAAAAACTAGGACCAAGGTACAAGAATATTCCACATTAAGTGGCGTTCCTCAAGAGACTGTGCTAGGACCCATTTTATACAAACATAAGACTATATAACAACTTTCTGAGACTCGGGATTGCCAACAAAGAGAAAGTTATTGGTTTTCCGAGAACTTTGTGAATTGTAGCCGATTGGTGACAGAGAATGAAGACTTTCGCCGTCGTTAGTCAGAAGAAAAGAACAATTTAGAGGTTAGATGCAGAGATGTTTGACTTTGAAGTATACCTACAAGTAGATACGAAGTGCTATAAAAGATATACAAACATTTTTGTGAGCTCAGATCCAGCAGAAATTTCCTCCATTTGGAATTGATGCACTAGTATGAGCAGGAGCCCAAAACGTATGGTGGATACAAAATCACAAAGATACTACATACTTACAACATCTTATAGAATAAAACAATTGATTTGTCAAACTTTGTTGACAGTATTTACCTGAAAGAAAAGAAAGAAATATTGTTATACAATCATTTATTTGCAGATTTTAAAAGACTTAAATATATTATTCAAAACTATTCGCTCTCTAAGGTTATAATATCTTAAGCTTCAAAGAAATATAAAAATGCGTTGAAAATCTAATGGTTAGTGGTCACACTGACTTTCAATTTACTATCTATTTCTCAAGCTAGCAGCGGTGTGTGGTCGTAGATACTTTTCGTAGATAGTATCTTCTTGTATAAATTCCTACATGGCTTTATGAAAATTGGAACAGAGTAAAACTTAATCGTAAAATGCTTGAAATTGTTTTAAAACAAAATTGAAAACATAAAAATTTAATAGCTTTATGTCCTTTTCATAGACATCTGGAGTCCGATAGGCGATAGGGCCATATTCCATTCGAAAGATGTGTACGCATTAATAAAAAACAAAATCATAGATTTTCAGAGTGAAATACATACATATTTCACATCGATGCAGCTCGAATACATAAACTTTTGTCTACTGATTGACATTGAAGAATATGGAAAATGTAGAGGTTCTGGTCATTCAATAAGAGGTGTCATTTTAAATGAATAGAAAAACGCAATATTTTCATGAAAAGTGAAGATATTTTTATTTTAATCTGAATTACAAGGTCTGACGTTAGTAAAGGAATACAATATCAGCCAACAGCAATATCATATCTACCTCGGCTCGGCCTACAAATAGTCAACTTTTGATGAAATCTTTCATCAGCTTTTCGCATGATTCCGGTTGTATTTCGCGATATTTTCTTTGAATCATTGCTTGGTGGAGCATTGGCGTAGACTTCATCTTAAACACAACACGAAGGAAAAAGTGTAACGGTGGTAAATCGCACGATCTCAGCGTCCAATTGAAGTCTCCATTTCGAGAAGTCACACGTCCACGAAATTTATCAAGTAATAGAGCTATTATTTCACCAGCTGTGTAGCATGCGGCGCGCGTAGTCCTCATGACGTTTTTGAAGTAATTTTTCACTATTTTAACACGTTGTGCAAGTTTGTATCGATCCATATTTAGAGATTGCTAACCAGACCACAATGTTCGGTCACTTTTCATTTCTCTTCCACGAACCATCTTAGCCCGAGAAACCCTCTGAATTTCTCCACAGTTCCTCTCTACCTATTACGGCTCGTGTCAACACTAGCATCAGTTTAACAGAAATCTGGTTCATCCTCTGGGTTTCTACCCAGTGACTCCCCAAGACCTCCCTTCTTCTGCTAGCTAGTGCCGGATTTTTACACAATATATGTGCTGCAGGCTCGAGTTCCTCTAGGCATAGCATAGTTTACACGTGTCATCCTTCATAAGAGTCGTCTTCTTTAGGTGATACCTGAAATTCCCATGACCACCCATTTCAGTGTTCTTCACCCTAGGCTTAGAACTTCTCTACCAGTGGTGTCAATCAACATTTTAACAGTCATTTTCACCTGCCTGCATCCCTTCTTTGATGTTCTGTGGCGCCCCAGTTAATAATTAGGTACCTCTGCTAATTGCTGCAAATGATACCGGACCAAAGAGCTCCGAGGAGGACCCTTGCTTTGTTAGAGAGTCCGCCTTTTCATTGCCTTCAGTCCCTATATGCCCTCCTATGATCATAGATAACACCGCGCCAGTGCCAGTTGCCATTCCGGTGCAGACGAAGTGCCGAAGTGCTTAATAAATAAGTTCAATGGCAGAATACATAGGATCACTTCCATTGCGTATGTTGATGTCCTTCGTACTGTACCGGCGATCCTTAAACATGCCAAACATTGGACCCTATCTAACTCCTTTTTACAGTTCTCTAGGAGGCTTTTTGGTACCATACAACTCACGCATATGTGATAATCGGTCTAACTATCATAGTATACATCCAGTATGCTGACCTTGGCGAGATTTTCCACCTTTGTCCACATACCCTTTGTTTGCACTGATGAAGCACCTTTTTCACCTTTCTGATTTGCTCTTCCACCTGGAAGTTCCAAGTTAATCCAGCATCTCGGTATACATCCAGATACTTAACCTTCCTGGTCACCTGTAGCTCCGATCCGAAAAGTGTCAAAGGCTGAAATTTCATATCTTTTCTCTTCCTTGTGAAGATGATTAGATCTGTCTTTTCTGCATTAATGAAGACCCCTTGTTCCTGACACCACCGCTCCATCACTCGGAGAGCATTTCCCATGGTATCTACTATGACGTCCATGAATTTGCCTCTTGCTATTATTGCTTTCTTCAGCATATCCCACAGTGTGGATACCAGTCTCTTCCAGACTTCTCAGTAGAGAGTCCACAGTTTTATTCCACAAAGTAGGAGATAAAACTTCTGCCTGCGGGCAACCTTTTCTAACCCTTCCTCTAAGTCTTCTTTTCAGCATTTCACCACCAATAGGTTAACCCTGCGTTCTTCTAAAGCTACTCTCAAACTTTCGAAGCATATTTTATCGAAGGCACTTTCAATGGCCATTATTATGATCATTGCGATGCCTCCAGTTTGCATCTTCTGTATCAAAATTTTTTCCATTGTTTTCAACAGAAATGTGATGTTAAGCTGACCGGTCTAAAAGACTTCGCTTCAGTGTAGTCCTTTTTCCCCGGTTTTGGAAGAAACACCACATTTGTTTCTCTCCATGTTACCGGTATGTAGCCTATTGCTATGCGTTTAAGGTACATAGTTCTAAGCCTTGGTATAATAAGGTATGCACCCCATTACATTAAAGCTGGCAAAATACCATCCACTCCTGCGATCTTGTAAGTGGAAAACGATTCTGTCGCCCCACTGACCGCTTCTGAGGTTACTATCCGTCCCGTTTCTGCCCATACATCCTTGTTTCCTTAGAACCCAAGGCTGATCTGACTTAAGACCATTAGGATCTCAATTGTTCGATCCAGTGTCTCAACAATCTCTCCCGTGCTATCACGAATAAGTCCGACTTTGGAAAATGGATCCCTGGAGACGATTTTCTGAAGTCTAAGTTGAACTGAGACTAAGAGATACAACTTCGTTCTCATAAATATCCGAAAAAGAGTCTTCAACATAAGAGCCTTTTTGCTCATTCGCAACATGCGCTATGATAGCCTGACTCCGAAGTCAGTTAGTCTTCCGTTCATATTGATCGTGCAGATACATACTTTTCTCTAGAAGTCCGAACTTGGTCAACATTTTCGATCTAGCAAGATAGCTCGCTAGCTTTCACATGTCTTATCAAGTACTCGATAAACCATCTCGCATTTTTTAGAAAACCTTGGAGACGCTTATGCAATAGCATGCTCTTTAGATAATAATGAACTATAGGAATTGCGAGTTTAAGTATTCTGCTTTATTCTGCTAACTATTCACTGAAGATGACTCTACCTGCAGTTTCTGAACGATTTTCGAATATAGATGGAAAAAACCAGAACTATCAAACAAGGTACCACAAGGTTCATCTTCTTCGGCAAACAAATGCCTCAGCTCATAAAATTTAAGAACCGTTTAAGAGATAATTTTGTGAAAGCACTTGGAACTAATCAGTTCTTCAGACTTGTTAGTAGATCGAATCTAACATTACAGGATAAGTACCTACTTGCACAAAGGTGTCTTCAAGGTACTTAAACCCGCCAATTACAGTTGATTAAGAACGTGATGCACATTTTAAAACCTAAGTAAGAGTTCACAACCTTCTGCAACAGACATGCATATTTTATTTGGCTTAAATCTCCTGTTTCATTGTTATAATAACTCCACGTTCAACTGCATGAGTAAACGTCACTATAGACGTGAAACAAAATATAAAAATTTTTTTGGGGTCGCATACCTTGCCGTCCATCGTGGTATTTAATGGTTCTTTTTTTGCATTTTATTTCAAAAAAAAAAAAAAAAAATTCTGAAAGCAGGATGTATACACTCTGAACTCAGTATTTAAAATTCACAAAGCATAGCGTGACACGTAAAGTCTCCTCTTCATTTAGCATACACACACGGCAACAGTATAGGGGCCGAGCTGAATAACACTAAATGACAAAAGAGATTGTACCATGGAGACGTACTTTATGCACAGAGTAGAGTTCATATGCAAACACCTGATTGTATGGAAAAAAAAATCGTTATTTTTGCATTTTTTGTTAGAGAGTATCTAGTAGATACGAGCAGAGTAGAAAGTCCCCTCTATGCACTCGCGCGCTGTCAATTTCCATGCAGTCACCCTGGTTTTTGCATATGGGTTGCATGCATGCACATTCGTTCATCCATGTAAGTAACAAAACATAAATTAAGCCAAAACTTTACACTGAGTCACTTTCGAGAGTCCGACGACAGACACACACACAAGTAGTCGACGTGTAATACAAAATGTATCTGGAACTTTGTTTTTTACACTGCTGAGCACTTCACAATTGAATTGTTTGGTACTTTCAACGTCATAATGACGATGACGATGCCCGATTCAAAGTGAATGTCATTCTAAAAGATACATTTGTCGAACACAGAACACTGAGGGTTGTGACGAATGTGACGCACTAATAAAGTGGATGACCCGTGATCCGTGTGCGAAACTGTAGCATGACAACTTGTGGCAATCGATGATGATGATGGTTTTGATTTTCACTCCTGATTTCGTAATTATATTGGAATGACTGTTGGGATTTTTCTTTTTTTTTTTTTTTTGTATTTCCCTGTGGACGAGAATAGGCACGACTTACAGTAATTGAGGTGACGAGGCCAAACTCGAGTTATCTTTATTGACAGCAGATGTGGTAAGCTGATTTGGTTGACTCACCTGATGGAAGTCGAACGATGATTTTTTTTAGAGAACTGATATAATCAAGGCTTAAACTTGGCTTAAACATACATCTACACTTTGTAGATACTGTGACAAGTCGAAACGATTTTTTTGAAGAAAATCTTTCAGTTATAAGCTTGAAGCTTACCACTCTCCTGTCAGAAGTTAGAGTGTATTCTCAGTCAAGGATAGGATGCATAGGAAAAGGTCGCCCGCCACAAAAGTGTAATTCCTGCTTTGTGTTGTTTCTAGTTCGATGTCTTGCTGTCGAAGATGCAAAGAATATCAGTTTTATGTTCGCAGATACTCTTAAAGCAAAGGCAAGACCCTTAAAGAATGAAATCGACGATCATCAAACGTCTAGTAAAGATGGCAAGCATTCACAAGCTGTAGCTCTCTGGAAGGTATGCTATAGAATATGCGTTTTTCGAAACTAATCATTTGCCACTGATCATACCTTTGCTTAGGAAGCATTTCTAATTCAAACATTGGAAGACTTCAATGGATGGGTTCAAAGCCATTGCTTGGGCGCCAATTAAGAATTCTCAAAGCAAAACATATTTCGACGAATCTATCCCTTAAATTGACGACTCTGAGGTTCAACTCATTTAGGTATTGTACAAATCAGCTTTGTAAAGCCAACCGAATAAGAAAAATAGATCCAAGCTGATGATGGTGTCTAGGAATAGAAGGGCATGAGAGTAGATTATTTGTACGAATTTCCAAAGCATCAAACTATAAACTAACTTTGAAGCAAAAAATCAAATTCAATGGATCTTATTAATTCAATCTCATGAGTGTCACATTTTGTGGAAAATGAAAACCTGCGTATTTTGAAAGTTATTCATCTCCAATTTACGCTCGTACTAGATGAAATCATTCCCAAAACCACTTGTCATCCCTCTGACAGTTTCGTCAGATACACAGTCTTCACTCCACGTTAAACTAGTCAACTTTCTACAAATATTCTCCATCCAATCCATAAAGTGAACAAAGAAAAGAAAAGAAAAAAAACTTTGATTAACAAAACTATAATGTACATCATATTAATCACTAGCCATGTACATAGAGCCACTTTAGACATTCAATCGCGTTCATCAACGACCATCTGACTATGTGGCTCGTATCCCAATCTATGCTAAGCCGGCAAAACCGCCTGTGACCATATTCAATTAGACATATGCACACTTCAGATACACGACGAGCATATGCCCAACCAAATTGCCCATAAATTATGGAATCAAATAATCGTTATTCATTTAGTCATTCCATGTGGAAGATCATATAGTGAGAGTGAGGGGGTGCGCGCATTGCACACTAGAACTAGGGAGAGTATCTGTCCATCTGTGATTTGTGTCTATCCGTGTGTGTGTGTACAACATATCTTCATTCCACTTCAATTTGTGTACGCTTTTCGAACTATCCACGTAGTTCATGACTTTTTAGCATCAGCCAATGCGCGAATGCAGATTCGTAACACGTATCTGCATCCAGTTAATTGAAAATAACAAAATTTTCGCCAGCGCAGATTCATTAGATACACATTTATTTCATTAAGTATCTACAAGTGGTTAATCAAAGAAATCCAATTAGGAGGTGATTTATCTGAGGTCGCCTCATCCAAATGAAATCAGCAGCGCATGCATGCAAAATGAGTTCAACAAACTGCTCATCCGGAATAGAGGCTAGACCAGAGAATAACAAGTGCTGGTACTTCCTGTGGCTGGGCGTAGGGAATCCTAGAATCATTCAAACTACCGGCACGGCCAGTGTAGTGTGTAGATTTCATTAAAACTCGAACAGAAATCGTAAATTTCCGGTGCAGGACCCATCGTCCACTCGATGTGGGTTACGTTCGTTATTTTTCCTTCTGTTTTTGTTTCTCCCTCCTTCTTTGGTTTTCCTTCTTTTTTTTTTTTTTTTTGTTTTGTTTTCGGAATCCACATGGTTGTAGCCTCTAACGTAGGCGGTTTTGCCCGCAAACTTTCCAACAACTTTTCGACACAGCACATACGGCAGAAAAAAAAAGACCATGGCACACGGAGAGTTTTAACCTCTTTCACTGTGCGTTGCGATCTGGTTTTTGGTCAGAAGAGGCAATTGGCTATTGGCAACAATTTATGAGTACTTTCCATTTTTACTGGTTTTCTGGGTGAGTGTGGATGGCTGTGCACAATTGTTGATGTCGCCCCGTTCGGCCGGTTCCAGAGCCGACTGTGGCTGGGCCCAATCGCTTTGAACTTATATTGTATGTGCTGGGGTAATTGATAGCCCATTAATGTGGTTTTGCGTTGCTAATCAAAATACTTCGTAGGATCGGTTTTAATGGCCGTTCTGCTTTCGGGTTTAATTAGATAAATTGAATTGTTTCTGCGTTGCTAAATGTGTCGCGTCTATGAAAGTGCTGACCAAGAAAAAAAAGGAAAACTGCAGTAAGAGCTGCTGTGGTAAGTTGTTTTAGATTTGTCGGTAACGAGGTGAAATTTTATGAAACTTAATCTGACTGCTAGTTTTTTTTTTTTTTTCATTACAACATGTTGGGAGCGGTTTGTCGAAGGAGGCTGGTAATTGGATTTATATTTAAGTAGCCTTTCCCTGATTGCAGTTTGGCCTTAATTGGGATAAATCGTTTAGTTTTATGAAAGGTATTACTTAGGAGTTTTTAACATTAGGTATGCGGGCAAAAGGATGCTGGTAATCGAAAGAATTACTTTCACATTGTACACTTTCATCTAAAAGCATGTAGATACTTCGTTAAGGCCTCCATGTACTAAAAGTATCTATGTATCGTAGACGACCTATGTTTGGGCGCCAGTTAAGGGTTTTTAAAGCAAAAGATATTTGTAACAATTTCCTGATCTCGTTCGGCTAGTTTTTTTTTTAATTATGGGTAAGAATTTTACTGCCACATTTATTAAGAAATTTATTTGAAATTTGTCATGCCAAGCGGACAAGAGAAATTTGCATAGTAGTGATGACGTCTAAGAATAGAAGGAATGGGATACAAGGTACTATTGAAAAAGGATTTACATATATTAAAATTAGGCGAGTTTTAAGAAAATATCTGTTTGTAATGTACCTAATGAAAGTACCAAGACCCCTGTTTGGGCGCCAATTAAGAGCTTTCAAAACGAAAGATGCATTCAAGCAACCCGCCAAATATTGACTGTTTGGTGCAAGACAACTCATTGGCCCGTACTTCTTCTATGATCTGAGATCACTCCCGGACCATGTTGACTAACTATTTTTGGAATAAATTGGAAGAGGATGACTTGGAGCATATGTGGTTTAAACAAAACGATGTCACATGCCAAACAGTTATTAAAATTGAAGTTCGGTGAACGCATTCATGTAATTGTGTGGTTTGACGTTTCTGGACTTTTTTTCTGGAAGCTATGGCACAACCTAGGTCTAGGTCAATAAGCGAGAGATCTTGGACTACCTCAGGATTAACATCGAACGGCAAATTCGCAGTATATCGCCCGATTTTTGTGAAAAAGTCATGGAAAATTGAGTGCAGGCGTTTCCGTGGAGTGACGTTGTGTCCTATAATTATCGCCATCTACACAATCATTCAATATGTTGCAAGAATGATTTATAACTCCAGCCGGAATGTAAAATTAATACAGATCACCTCATCAAAAGCAAACAGTTTCGATCATATTGTTTGAAAGGACTGTTGTGAAACGAACACAATCGCCTCTAGAACAATCTTTGGGCAATGTGAAGCAGGCAAGTATGTGAACCTAACCGAAATGAAGTTCAACATTCATATGAATGGTAATCTTACTTCAAAATTTCATTCTAAGATCGTTTTTCCTTCTAAAATATGAGAAGATCGTTTCTAGCTTCTGTTCATAACTAACCCTTTTACGCCTTCGGTTCTACGCTTCTAATTTTAAGATCCCCCTTTGTTTATGTTTCCTTCTTGTCACCGTACCTGCTGAAAGGCTGGGAACGCCTTTTTTTTTTTTTGAGTGTGTCTAATCATTCTAATTACACCAAATTGCCACCTTCCGCTTCCACTTCTCGCCAAGGCACTTCTCTACTCCCGGGGGGAATACCGAATTCCCATCTATTTATAGCTTCATCTGCATCTGATCCAATTGCTAATGGTCGCGTTGCGCTCCTGTGATCCCGGTTTGAATTAAAATCACACACAAGAAACCACCCATCCGATGTGTAGCTGATCATGCGATCATGAATGAACGCGGGAAGATTCTTCACAGAAGATCGAATGAAATGCCTCTTTGCTTTGTTATTCCACTGTTTTCGTCTGATTTATCACATTCCTCCTCCCTGCCTCGAACGTATGTATGTAGTATGTTTTCTGTATCGTAAGGCACACGTCTTCGTGGTATTCCCTCTGTTGTTATTCGTTTCCCTTCTTCAGATCTCAAGTGCAGAGATACATTCGAGACGTGCAATGCGTACCACGCTAAAGATACGAACCGTCTATCAAAATATTTTCGTTTCGAAGTGCTACTGCGGGATTTAATGAGAGTATGTGCTTACAATGCAATTTAATTTTCAATCGGGACAAGGGATGCATTGAATTACATCCTGATCCAAGAGTCACATTGCTAATGGCTGAGATTATGGCCAATTGAATGAGTATTTCCGATCAACTCCGATTCCAATACGACCGAGTCGACGAATGTGGAATGTGTGTTGGATTTCTGATTTATTCCCGGAAAATTTATGGCTCTCACTCTCCATCCAGATGGTCAATGTTAGAGCTCACTGCTAATGGAAATCATATTTTCGACGTCGAACGGAACACTTTAGATACGTGTTTATAATTTCAGATACATTTTTAATGAATGTATCTGCCTGCCATCTATGCAATTAAACTCACCACAAAGTGGTAATCAAAATGCAGTTCAAAAGTGCTACAATTATGGACTATGGACTACTTTGGGAGTCGGAAAATGCTTTTGTGTATTCCAAGGCGAACTCCGAATTGCGTTGGTCGTTCGCTTGAACAATTGCAGAGCGTCAAGAGAGACGCAGCTGGATCGAATTTAATTAGACAACAATAGACCACAAGCTACAAAATGGATAAAGCCTCTGCATCGACTGAGACTATAATTTTCGTCATTGACGTTGGCGGCAGCAATTGGAGCATTATGCTCCCATACACGCCGCACTATTACGTTCCAGCAGTAGCAGTACCAGTAGCATTAGAAGATAGACACCTACCTCTAGACACAATGGGATAGTTGCGAAATGAGATTCCGTTTCGTGAACTGAAGAGGAAACTACCCGTCGTCGTCATCGTCGTCGTACCTGCGTTTGTATCTAGTGAATGTGCTTTCATATGAATGAGAGAGGAAACCAAAAAGCAGAGAAGCGGAAAATAATTGCATTATGTTGTGTAGTGGTAGTTTTCACCTTTTCCCCTACACACACACACACACACACACACATAGTGTGGCAGCAGGTGGAAGCTGTACGGGTATATGTAGGAAATGGAGTCATTGAAACTACTTGAGCTTAAACGAACTGTTGGCGGTTGTTCACGGGCTGTGAAAGTTAAAGGTTAAGCTCTGGAAAATTGTAATCTAATATTATATAAATGTGTTTTGATTTTCCTTTCGGTTATCTTCACTCTTTTTTTTTTTTCTTCTTTAGACTCACAAGTTTCGCGGTACTGTTAATGGGGAAAGTAAAAACTGTTTTCTGATTATGTTTTTTAATTTGGTTGCTGATTGGATAAAGAGATCCCCATTAGCATGGCAAGCGTATTATTTTACGCAGATACTCGTAATTGTTTGTTTATAAGTAAGCTGCTCCAGCCAACTCATGTCGGAAACAGAAGATTGCGCGATAAAGGTTAACTGGTAACATTCCTCGACGTATCCGTTCCTCGAGCTAAAGGAAAGAAATCACTTGTGTGCAGAATTCACTCACGTCTTAGTGAAATTTTAATATGACAGCCAAGTCGTTCTTCAATATCAAACATTTGTATATACTGGCAACATTTTTTTACTTATTTTTCTTATGAAATCCACCGATGGAGCAGTTGGACTCCAATGAACTGGTGGCCAAAATGCGAAGCGATCGAACAGAGGCTTAAGGTCGTACAAACAAGACTCGAAACTGATCACAATCAAAAAAATATATCTTTTCAAATGGGAGTGCCTAGGACCACAGTCTACGTCCGGGATGTTCATAAAAAACTTATTCGCAGGCCTATTCCCACAACAATGGAATGCGAGAACGGATAGATACCTCTTATATTTTCAGGCCAAGTATTGATCCTACTCCCAAACGAAAGAATGGCATCTTAAGAAAGACGCTAGGATATGTCACAAGTAATAGGCTTCATACTACGATCGATGATGATGTAGGCCTTAGGGATTACTTGCAAAGCCTTCAGTAAGCGAAGATCGATGCTATTGAGGGAATTGTCTGTGTAAAAAAGAACATAGAGGCCACATGATGGAAGAGTAGAAAGAAATAAGTTCTGAGCTATTATTTGGTTGCATGTCCTAAACGCATTTAATACTGCAAATTCGGAAGGTATTTTACATCCACTCCCAAATATTTGTCAAGGTACGCAATATGTAGTGGTACCAGCGGCATACCGCAAGGTTCCAATCTGGTTCGCCTAATATACAACGATGAACTTAAGAGACTCCAAAGATTTGAAATATAGCTTCCTTTGTTGTCGATTTATATGACGTAAAACGAAAAGCATGATAGTAACGAAGAAGCTGGACTAATCAACAGTGAATGTGGTGAAGCAATGAGAATTATATTAAACTGCTGCCAAACTAGGCTTCAAATGACATCTGCAATATATATCTGACAGAATAGCAAATTGCAACAATACGGATCACGCCAAAAGATTTACGGGCTCAAGAACTGAAGAAGATTATTCTTTACAAGAGCGTCAGTATCTACACAGTCTTATGAAACCTAGGCCAGGGCCGGGATCAAGAAACATAAAGTCTAAAGAACCCAAAGTTGGTCTACCACTGATTTAGACGCATTTCATGTTTGAGTCAGTCAAATCAGTCAGCCCCTACAAGTGACATATCTAGATGAATGGCAGTTATGATTGGATGGACGTACAGAGAGTTGTACCCAAGCCAAAACATGGAAAGCTGAGCTTTTATTGAATCCAAATGCTAAAGCTCACGAATGATCCAAATGCTAACAGGTCCACACTGATTCTATATGATTCTATATGAGAGTCACAGAACAAAAGTGGGACCTGGTGAGCGATACCATAAGACTACAATGATGAAACGGAGCCAACAACATCAACAACAACGTTTAAGAAAAATTCTAATACTCCCTCGAATGGATGGATGGGTTCCTATTGGTATTTAGATAGATATGACCACATACTTAGTGTTCAGTAGTCTTGAGATTTCGTGGTTTAATCCAAAGACACCAGCACCCATCTAAATTCTATTTTGTACTAAGGTAGGTAGATAGATATATGGGTGTTTTGTGACGCTCACTTAGACCATCTATTGGGTCCATTGTCCCCATTACCCTGTAAAGAATAGAGCGCAGAATAAGACATCCAGACAAGATGTGAATCTCATGATATCTTTAAGGTTAGTTTTACGTAGGAGCAACAGCTCCATGAACAAGTAGCTGTCAAATGTACTCATTCTTCTTTTGGCAATGACAGATTTAATTCCTTTCTCGTATCTTTGGATTCTGCAGTAGTCATTGTGAGATACCTCGAGATGCTACGCAGAAGTACCAATAGCACTCTGCTCTGTAATGTGGGTCTAGTGATCGTTGGTTTTCTTGATGGCCTCATTATCAACAGAATTTAGAGAACACTTTCCACACAAGTTCATTTGGTTTTCATTATCTGATAACTCATACAACATTTAGAGATTCTCACTGTTTAACACATTGACGTCTTTATTCCTCTATTTGTCCCAGTTGCGCAAACTCCGATCTGTATCTCAACAATTAGCCAAAGCAAAGGAATCAAGTCCAGGACTAAGCAGAATAATTCCCTATTTGAAAGGTCCTTAAGTAAGGCTGAATGATCTCTTAGTTTACATGGTATGATGATTTTTATTTGTTCCATAGTCCTCGTAAAGCTTTCAAAAACAAGAGATGTATTCGGATCTAAATGAAGAGTTGTATTCGGATTTTACTTTTTTCACGGATATTGTCAGTTAGGAACGCAGCCTTTGTATTCATTTGGGCTTGGATATAGTCACATTTGTCTACCATACTACAGACGCATATGCAACTATTTAACGTGACACCTTCCTCTAGAGCTGGTTCTATGCCCTATCACACATATCTCAGATCTTCTACTTAAAAAGATGATTTCATCAGAAAATTCGGTTGATGCAGATCGATAGTCCTTACTTGTTGCAGAATTCTCAAACTACTTAGAGATTTTCATAAAAAAGATTTCGATCATAAGAAGGATGAAGGTATTCCCTCTTGAAGACATCTATTACTTTAGTGTCGACCACGGGTATATCCCAAAATCGACCTAAAAAACCTGATGTTGAGCTATTTGAGCAGTAGGATACGGAAGGCTCTGAAGGGTTGTCATGACATTGAATGATGTATCTCTAGCAAAAAGGTCATAACTAACCAGTAAACAAAGATATAGTCAGTTGGCTTATAAACTTTTTTTCTAATTGGCTCTATTATTCGAGTATATCGATTTGATTTTGTGGGGGCACATGTAATCCAGTAGTTCTGGTACCGTTTAAGATGGGAGAAATAAAGATTATGATCCACGAAAAATCGCGAAAGTTGAAACCTTTTAAACAGACAAAGAACCTGGAAACCACCCGATAACACTGCAATCGCAACTGTTGGCTACTAAGCTGATACTTAACAAGTTGAAATCATCAGCAGTTTGTTTTGAAACACACCCGTTCAGCCATATCTTCTGTCGAGCTGGACATGAAAGGAGAAAACTTGGAAATAAAGTATTTAAAGTAGATGTATCTGCCCTGAATTAAATGGGAGTCTAGGTGTTTTGTTCTGTTTTCCTGTATAACAGTAACATATCATCTGAGTTCATAAACTATCAGCAATCAGTAAAGACTCATAGTATCTAGTTTGTATATTTGATGAACCAATTGTGAACCCTTTGATACTTCGTAGCAGTAGTCGGTCATCACCCTATTTAGCATAATTTTTCTAAGTATACACAACACTCAGTTACTGTTTCAAACGCTTTATTCAGACTACGAAACCTAACACGAACTTGATACAAGTTTGCCAAAGCAAACTACTATTGCAAACTGTCCTACTTCCGCCAAAATCAACTTATTTGCCACCCCATCGTTAATTGATAATGCAACCACACATATTCAAATACCAAATTTGGAACAGTTTACCTAAAACTAACAAACATCCCTTATCGCTGACATAAAGTATCTCCAAACTAGGTCTTGTTGAAGTTTGACAAATCTCCATCCAAAACAAAATCAATTTCCAACAGAAAAGGAAAACATACATAATTTATTCTTAACCCATTCCACCGTATCTATCTATCACTCAACTTTACATAACCAAAACAAAAGCAAAGAAATTCAAATTTCAAGAGAACAATGCCTCAAACAGTCGTCGACTCTCCGCATCATCCACTCGAGAGTGACTGTACACAAGTGTTTCGACGTTGCACCATCAAACGATGTGCTGCGCCCATAGGTTATTGCCCCAACATGAACTTGGCGTTGTAATACATATAACGAGAAGTATTACAAAAAAAATTTCTTCATCAATTTTTGACTTTAGATACTTTTTTCAACCTGTAGATACATATTGAGTGTGGTTATAGTACACCTGCTTGTACAAAATTCTGTTAAATGTCACCTAGATGACCGGAACGAATGACGAACAACAACAATATTATTTATCCCCTTCTTTCGTTTTATTTATGATTCATAGATACATATGTACATATGATAATTTATTGCATGGCATCCCACACATTAACTAGAGTATAAAACCATCCATACGTGTGCATCGCTAGTGTGCGCATTGTGTATGCATGGGTGGTTACTCCACTGTCTTTATGTGTAAAATGTGATTACACTATATTGCTTCCGATAAATACAAAAAAAAAACATAACAACAACAAAAGAGACAGGAAAAAAAAAACAAACACGAAATCCAAATCTAATTGTGTTGGGAAATTATTAGAAGTCGTGTTGGTTTCCAATGAAAAAAGAAAAAAAAAAAGGTGTCAACACTATTCGGCTACTGTGTGTACTGAACGACGGGTTATTAGTTCTTTTACACTATCGACGTATCTATCGGTTGTGTGTGTCGTGATAATTTTAAATTGGTCATCACATTACACCGTTTGTGCGGGTAGATTAATTGAAAAATCAAGACGCGTACACACCACACCGATGGCTAACACGTGGAAAAACGTTAGTTTTCTTGACCCAATTCCCGACCACGTACACGAGAGTGGGTCAAGAAACTTTATTCTAGCCATGTACGTTCTCGAACCTTTTAGTTATTTATATACATATAAGTGTATATGTATTTTTTTCTTTAATTTGCCGTGAGATTTTTAACATTTGTTTGAAACCAAGCCACCGCCGGCCATTGGGTATTTGACCCACAATTCAGACTGAACAACCGGTGTTTTATAGTCATTGTTGTTCTTATTCTTGTTGACTCATGACATTATTCATCGAATGAATAATGAGTACACTCTAAGCTTGAGCAGTGTGTTAGTTGGAAAATAAAAATCTAAACGGAAAAATTAAATAGAGGATGGGAGCAATTAAGTACCGAGCACACGTAACCGCCTGCACAGTTACTATATACATACATGGCAGACGTGACGTTTCTATGAGTCACTGCTTAACCTAGCTGACATTGTCATTGATTTTTCCCCACACAGTTGTTGTTTTATTGGTTTTTAATTTTTAGATGATGACTGTGGCCCCTTGATCATCATTTATGAGCTAAAAGTTGCGTAATCTTGAACTAGAACTTAATAATTTTATGGTATGTGCTTTAATTTGTTCATAGTTTCTGTTTCTATTTCTGTAGGGTGCGGCTGTCATATATATCTCATGTCATGTCATAGTTTGGTAAGGACCACACGACTCATCCACTAGTTGATAGAAGAATCCCTCAATTCCTTGCCATACTTGACGAAGCTTGCTTTAATGGTTCGTGGTTAAATGGATGTTATGTTACTTAGTTCCAGGATATCCTGCTGTAAGCACTTGTTCTTAATAAGGAAGTTCCTAGTAAAGACAGGTTGTTCTATGCGAACCTACTGAACAACAACGACCAATCGTCGACAGGTTATGACTTGGAGTTGGAAATGGGAAATGGAGTTTACATTGGGTACAAGCAACTCCATCTCATCGACCATTCAATACCTAACAGCGGGGTTCACACTTATCAAATCTTTAATCAAATTGGTGTAACTACCACTGAGCCACGTTGACCATCACTTTGTACATTCATATAGTAAAGTCCCTACAGTTGTAAACGAAGACAGCTTCCAACACTTCGTGTATCTTTGACTTAAACCTAGTTTACAATTTCACTTTTTTAGTACTGTTTACATCGATGTAACTATTTTCAAGGAAATTGGATACAAAAAACCCGCAGGTGGTCAAAAATACCGACTGAACTTTTCTTGATTCTTTAACACCATCTCAGTGAATAGAAACATAAAATTATGATTCCAGAACAATGAGAACAACTGACCCACGCCACCCATTAAAGTTAAGCATCTTATGTAAATGATTTATATGGTATTTAATGGCCAGTTCAAACCAGAGAATTCTACTACACTGTTAGCTACCATTGCTATGGTCATAACCAGTTTATCTACAACATTTATAAATAGCCATGCTGTAAGTTGTTGATAGAATCAATTATTCTCTGTAAGTGAATATCTCTCAGCGAAGAAAGAGAGATATACTTATAGAAATTCCTCAATAATACGTGACTATCGTATGAAATTAAAGATAATTGCTCTCATAGATACTTAATCGTATTGCCATGAATTTTTGTATCTGACACTCTTTTTTTTTGCATTGCATTGCATTAAACTCCTATAAACCGCTAATCTGTTATAAAACAGACCAATTCATTCAACAGTTCTGTGCACTAGATTCACCACTATGCGGTTGAACCAGATTCAATAATCCGTCAAAAGTGAGAAGCCGAATTAATGCGACATCACGGCCCTGCTTATGCATTGTATCTACGCGTATCTATTCTATGCGGACATGGTATTTTTTTCACTATTTTTATGTCCACTGTTCCGATTTAGTTTAATCGGTGTGCAAACATAAATATATGACCATAAAGATACAAAAAAAATGCCCCCCAAAGCCAGAGTGAATATAAAAAAAGCCAGTTCACATTTTGGAGCACCGTGTTTTTTGTGGCATGGATTTGTCTGTGATGTGTTGCTCAATACTTGGGTCATAATCAGACAATCAGACATCATGGCGAGACACATCGAGAGTGTAATCAACTCTGTCGGGCATATATTCAATAAATTCTCGCGAAAGTAGCACACTGGCGTAGTAGATACTTGCATGCGTGGGACGACAAACGCTAGACGTATATGTACTACATCAAAACTACAACAGAAGCCTGCCTTTGTAAAGGATTGCGCTCTCTCATAATTAAGACATCTCATCCTGAGTGGTAAGACTCAAAGTATAAAAGAGTAAACGCAAAGCGACCCGAGTTAATTGCTTTCAAAGCAAGAGTTACGCCGTCAAAGTATGTATATACAAAACTTTGTGCGAACCTCAAATAGAAAATTATGGTTGGGTAATTTTTTTAGTTTTTCTTTTCTAAAGTTTTGGGTATATTAACCTTTGGAGTGTGTTCACTCATTCACTAGTTTAAAACTATGAATATTTTCCAAACGAGTTGGCCGCAACACCAGATGATAGTGGGACGATGATGGGACTTTGTTTTATATGCCCCATTTGACGTGAACATTATTGTTGAGGGTTATTGTGGTGTAGTACCTACTTTTTGGATTATTTTTACAATTTTTTTAATTTTAAACAAAATGTTGATACATTTTTGCTCCAGGCAGTGTGTGAGTGTGCTGTGTTTATGACCGAAAGTTAATTATAGTGTTTATTTTTTTTTTTTTTAACTACTGGACAAGTGTGAGTACATAAATCAAATTAACTTTCGTGGTTTCACCGGAATGTATACAAAATAAAACAAATTTAAATTTTTTATATCTTTTATAGAGAGCCGTTAACCTATTTTTTAATTTGAGAAAAGAATTTGTTCAATTTTGTACCGTGCTAGACTATAAAACAATCTAGGGGGAAGTGATTGACGTTGTTAATTTTTTTTTTGCTGTAGAAAAATGAAAAATGAGGGGCTTATGAGTTAAGCTTGTGATGGTTGTATCTGTTTGTTTTAATGGGGATTATACTGTATTGAAATCCAGTCAGATTGTTAAAGAATTATGGAATTATGATTCTGGTTTGGTAGTACCTACCTAGTTGGAATGTCGATGTAGACAAACTCTTCATCATACAGTTGAATTAGTGTCACTCTCCGTCAACTGATTCTAAATCTGAGGTCAAGGTGAGTAAGTTGCTAAGACAAAAGAAAAAATTTCCCAACGAATTCCAATGCTAAACATCGTCGCAGATCAGGTTTTTTTTTTCAATTTAACAGGTTTTTTCAGTGGACACAACTACAAGGCCAATTAAAGCAATACGATGATGTGTTAACTCTTTAGAGAGTTTTTTTGAAATTAAAACTTATCTATTATATATTTGCTTATGCCGCAAAGTATAGAACAATTCAAAGTAAACAGAGTGGTCATGGATAAGATAAAGTGAACATTGTTCCAAGAACGACGACCTCACTAAAAATCACACAAACGAAATTTTCGCAAGCAAGAACCTGTTGCAATAGCGAGTCAATTCATAATAGTAGATAAGTTTAATCTTATCTTTATTTATTTTGAGGTGATTCAGGTTGGCTGGTGACGTGGAAATTTGGCATTTAAAATTTTAAGTATAGTTTATTTATAAAAACAAAAAAACTTTTAAAAGACAAATTGGTAACGTGAACAGATCACTATTTAGTTCAGACACTACCCAAGAGGAAGATCGCAACAGATGACACCAAAGTCACAAACCGATACCTACACAAAAAATCTTTCTCTAGATATCCCAAGTTTTTTCACTTGCGAAAGGAGAGGTAGAATGATTGTAAAGCACTGCTTCTAATTAACGTGAACACATGTCTGAGATGTTTAAGGTTCCCTCGTTTATCCAAATGCTACTTCTGGACACCAAGTCCATCGTATATGGGGAATTATTGTTTGGATACGCCTGCGTTTTTATATATAAGACTTTTTTAGTACTTAGAGGATAGAACAAGCTCCTAAAAGCATTCTCTAAAACCACTACTAATATTTGTATACCACTTAGCAAAGCATAGATTGGTGTTGAATGGAGGAGCACAGAAAATTCAACAAAAAACTCAAGATTCTAGAACAACAATACGAAGATAATTCGAACTATTTACGAGTAGATCAAGTAAGAAAGAAGAGTGACAGTTTAAACCGCCATACAGCAGGCGTATCTTTAGCATGTTTTTGAACAAAATTATTATTTTTCTGTTTGTCCATCAATTAACAACAATTATAGCAATAATTTTAAAAAAAGAGAAACTAATTAAATTTATCAATTCACTTACTAGGGTTATGTTGTATATACATATTTCAATAGTACATTGTTTGGTTGCTTACCTGAAAAAAATAAAAAAATTAAGGTTATTATAATTATTTAAAATTTAAATAATAATTGAAATTAATTTTTAAACCAACCATTTGAATTCTATGATACTGATTTTCTCTTTGATTTTTCCAGAAACACACCAAAGTTTAGCTTAAGTTGTGAAAAACAATCTTTTTCTAGTCATCATGAGTGATAACCTTAATCAATTACACATTGTCTTGCATTGGACTACTAAGCAGAAGATTCAGGGTTTAAATCCCAAAATAAAACAGCGTCACCTCTTATTGTGAACGTCTAACAAACATTAGGGAGTTTTATCTATTATAAAAAATTCTGAATTCCTGAGATCAAACCGGCAAGCCTCACAGGCGAACCAGTAGCGATCCAGGAAAGTGGGAGTGTTGTGATCCTTCTACGCCGGACCATAACCTCGCCATAAATGAAGAACGTCTGAAGCCTTTCTGCAACACACTAATCGGCACGTAACAGAATGGCTTCCGGCCCGGCAGATCGACGATCGATCAAAATTTCACACAAAGGTAAATCCAGAAAATTACCAAAGAATTTCTTCAAGTCGAGACTCGCCATCTCTTCATTGACTTCAAAACCGCATATTAGCCTACTTCATAGCTTTGAGCTCTACGAGGTGCTGACTGAACTCTACGGGCGAAACTGATCCAGCGGTGCTGCATGACGCTGGAAAACACGCGGTGCAATGTCCGATTCCTCTGAACTATTCCAAACATGTACCGGATTTCGGCTAAGAAATATGCTATCATGTGACTTCTTCAATCTCGTACTGGAACAGATAGTGCACAGGGCAGGGTAACATGGAAGGCACTATGTATTTTCAACAAATAGCCAGGTAGCCAGACGACATCAACATCATCGGTCGCTTATAGAGTGCCATCTTACAGGCTTTTACGGCAATTCAAGAACAAGCGAAACGAGTTGGCCTTGAAGTAAATGAAGACAAAACCAAGTACGTGTTGTTAGCAAACAAAGAAGCATCTGGCCACCGCCTAGGATAAAATGTCATTGTTTGCAACTTCGAAGTGGTATCAACCATCTACGAATGACTCCCTTCTGAAGATTTGGCGAAAACATAACCTAGGAAACCGCTACTACTTCGGTTTGGTGAAACTAATGGGTTCAAAACTTCTAAGCAGAGCAAATATTGAACACTTTAGAGAGAAAAATTCTTCGAATATTCGATCCCGTATCCGAAAAGGGCAAATGGAAGAGAAGATACAGCCATGAACTCTATGAGCTGTACCAAGATGTGGATATAGTCCAAAAAGCCCAAACACGTCCACTACAGTGGCTCGGCTACATCGAGCGAATGGACAATAATGCTCCAGCAAAGAGGATCTTCGAATCACAGCCTCCCGATTCGAGACAACAAAGAAGCTCGAACCTCTGTTTTAAGGGTCAAGCTATCGCGAATGCCAGAGCACTTGCTCTAGACAACTGGAAGCAACGTGCCCGGGATCGAAGAGAGTGGAAGACTGCCGAGTCTCACAGAGATATCGTCTTCTTAGACCCTTTCTCAAGATGGTCCTCAGTCAACATGACTATAATAAGCTGAAAAACGTGGGCTTCTCAAGTCAAGGACATTTCTTGTTCTTAACCAGATAGTCTTCAAATACCTTCCATTGCGTTCTGACTCTTCTCTTCTTCAAAATTGACGTCCGATTTGGTGCACTTTGTCACTCAAAAATTCCACAAACTTGTCTTGTATCTCAGGATGTTAATAACAAAAACTAATAGACTATATTAGGCAACTAACAATACTAAAAAAATGTTCGCACCATTCCGATTAACCCAAAAATCGTTGCCCACTTAAAGACATCGATTCATAGTCAGACATGTTCCCATATTTTAACACACCAAAACTCAAAATGAATATTGAAGCCCTTGAGCGATGTACGCATGTAAATTTCAAAGAAAAAAGGTACCACTCCATCATTGAAGGTAATTAGCATGCATGTAGATACACATGTACATATATGCCATACGTAGGTTTAAATAATGAAAACACGTTTAACATTTGCTTTTCTTGTTTAAATTTCCATTAAAAGCTAAAGTGACAGACAGTCAGACTTCTTTCGGTGCATGTATGTATGTATGTATGAAGAAAAGTGTTAGAAAGTTGAGAAATATACCATTAGCATATTCTTAACGACTCAGTGTTGACTTATAATTAAATGAAGGAATGTAGCTTTTAACTTCATTTAGTAGGTTTATTGCTTTTTTTTTTTTTTTTTTTGCCTAAGAGATTTCGAAACAATTGCAATTAAA
This sequence comes from Xylota sylvarum, assembly GCA_905220385.1. Lineage (NCBI taxonomy): Eukaryota > Metazoa > Arthropoda > Insecta > Diptera > Syrphidae > Xylota > Xylota sylvarum. The sequence goes on along the minus strand of LR999960.1, from coordinate 51,869,789 downwards.
CAAGTTCATTAACTAACTAGATACACAAAGGGAATAATTAAACTCATTTGTGTAGTTTATGTATAATTCTTACCAGACTATTTGGCTGGTTGATATGAGGGTTGTAGGTTTATTTCACCTGAAAAACGTTTAGAGGAGGGAAATGCGTTAAAAAATAAAGCAATAAGCTGATGGAGTTCTGTTAAAAAAATTATTTAGGTTTGATGCATTTATTTGTAAAACGCGTTACAGAAAACTCTAAAGGCATGAGGCTAGTAACTATGTATATACTCTAGAATCAGGGTTGACCCAATCTGCTTGATTAGTAATTAGATATAATGTCTAATCGGTTATTTTAGCTTTCATAAGTTGAAATATATGTCAATTCTGCTAGAAATTAACAAAACACATTAATTTCTTTGATCCTTTAGACCATAGATACTTGCTTTGTGTCGTATCTTTTACATTACCCTGCAAGCTGTTAATTTCGTTGCTTCCTAAACGCGTCTACTACATCTCCAATGTCGTTTTTTTTCTTTTTTTTTTTACTTGATAAATAGATTGGACTTGGGTTTACTTGTGTTATGACCTAAAAAGGACAAAACAGTCGTATTTGCTGTTAACTATAGACGTCTATTCAATCGGAAATAAGTCCTGTTTCACTCATTACATGGAGTGGCCCAACCAAAAATACGGTGATACATGACTTCCAGTCATTTCATGCCGTCATTGTCTTAAAGTCTACAATAGTTAAGTTAGAAAAATAGAGCATAAATTCGGTGCCCTAAAAAGAAAGATACTTTGTTGTGTACCAAGGACTAAGCAATCGTTTTGAATCAGGGAATGACACTGCATTGATGGAGACCTGTAAATCTAAAATAAGTCAATTTGTTAAAAGATGAGATCACTTGCCTTGGACTTGGACTTTTGTAAGGGTTTCTTAAAACCACAGAACTATACCAGTAAACCATAAACAATTCTCGAATTCAAGGCCGAGACAGAATGTACAAATTTCATTGAACATTTCATAAAAAAAAAAAAAAACACTTCATTCGTGGATTACTTTTGGCGGTCAATCTGTTTAAAATCTATTCGCACTTGTAGGAGCTAAGTAGGACATGCTATAGTTAGCCTATCGAAATCCTATTGCAAACATTTCATCTTTAAACTGAAAATCTTTTAATAGACAACTTCAAGTACATAATTTCGAAATAGTAATAGCATCAATATTTTGTTTCGCTAATACGTGCTCTTTAGCATATCACCGGAAACTAGTATTTTTATATCGACACCATTAATGCGGATATTTTTTTTTTTTTTTTTTTTACTTAAGTAAGTGCCTCTGAGATTGCCCCTTTCTTTTTGTGAGCACGTTCCATTAGACTAAGTAATTAAAGGAAATCTAAGAGATTCAGACTTTCCTCAATGCGATGTCTGAATCACATATCTTTAGGCTATACTACATGACTAATGACTGGCTATTACATGGTTTCATTGTTAATTTGTGGTGACAAATCGATTGATAGAATGACTAATATTTCACAACAAAAACTTGTCAGATTCTACAACGCAGGTACAAGCACATGTTATTTGACTAACAACGTGTTTAACCAAAACGAATGTACTTATTCATTAGTTCTGGTTAAAAAAAAAAATAATAATTACATACTAATTAATGATAGTAGATACTTCTGTCATTTTATATCCCGTGTCCGACCATTAAACACAAAACACAAAAAAAAACAGGTCATCATCATCCAGTAAAGTATTATGATGCACCTGCTGCATAAAATAAAATAAATAAATAGAGAATAAGCTTTGATACTTTTTTGTCCAGAGTATCTACAAATATCCGGCTTTGTATTTCAGATTTTTTTTTTCTTCTATAGAATCGCATGTAGCTGGCATAATAAATTTATAGCTATTTTAAAAACCAACGTACAATGGTGCTACATGACACGTGTTGTTTTACTGTATGATGATACTTACTTTTTTCAGTAAAAGGGTGATTAAATGTATAATCCTCAATCAATTTAATGTTTTTGCACACCTTTTTCACATTTTATTTGACACAAAAAACAAAAAACATATGATATCCAAGAGCCCACCGTACGTGATTCATGATAAAAACAAAAAACGAAAAAAAGTAATTATGTTGGAAGAGTTGTTGTCTAATGAATAGCTTGCACTGAGACGAGTTTATTGTACGTCTTATTGTGAAAGCGCTCGCTCGGAGTGAATGTACTTACTTCATAAAAAGCACAGACAACTTGAAAATGAAACAGATGCGACAGGACCTCGAGGAGGTGATGGCTCTTCAGTTTTACTACCACTGTTTGAGAGTTATCCTCAAACATTAATAAATATCTACTGAAGAACTTCAAGACTCATTATAAGAACCGACATAATGTTCGTCCTGAACTGGAAAGAAATTCAGTGTCGTTAAATAGGACTTTAACGGATCGACTGGATATAACCAGTTCGTGAAGTAATAAAAGAGTCTATTTCGAACGGTTTATACTACGATCTGTGTATGATTGGAAGCAGAAGATACTTAAAGATCCCTTTCAGCAGCTTCTTCATAGAAATCAAAGGAGCAGGAAGGTGGTAAAAAAAATACCAAAATTCGTCGACGAATTGCAAAAGAGATTGACATATGTACATTGGTCCTACTGATTGATTGACATTGATACTACTGACCTATCATCGGAAATATTCAAATATTTTGGTAACGACAACAGCTGCTTTAAGCCATCAACCAAGATGAAAGTATGTATACTCGAATATCAGCCCTGTATCTACAGCCAATATCCTGTAAAAACTACCAAGACATATCTCTGATTCACATCACATATTCAGCAGAGCAGATACTAGTCACAGGTACTAGTCGGTCATGTCTAGTCAAATTTTTTAAAATACCAACGGATTCAATACCATAAGGCTTATGACAGCATGTCATCGTTTGGAGTTCTACACAGTGATGGTCGAATTTGGGACGTCACAAAGTCTGACCCAGCTATGCAGGTATTGCTTTATAACCTGCTCGTCGAAACTTTTACAAAAATACCCCAGTTTTTGTCAATTTTGAAGCACTATCATACGACGTCTTCAACTATTGTTTACTATAGTAAACAAAAGCTATCATTAAAATAAAAGGCACTATATTCCACAAACCCACACAGCTTCTGGGATATTCAAACGGTCCATATGACAAATAAAGAAAAGCCTAAAAAGGTTGGTTTTTACTATAATAAGATTATAATCCAATTTATGGAGAGAACAACCGCGAACCCTGTAATACCAAAGCGTGGATACGATTGAAACATGTACTAACAACACTACTTAAGCACTCAGCACTGCAGCTAAAATAATCCTCAAATCCCAGCCTTCAGGTAGTTGATCACCTGCAGACCGAACTCCTTTGAGAGTAAGCCACCAGGATGCTAGTTTGACGAATTGTCACTAGTCCGTCTGGGATCGACGACTTTTCATAACTCCGAGGCTTGGTAAGTAGGTGACTACATATAGAATAATGGCATTTCTATAGACTACTGGATCCTACATATTTTTACAAATACCTACCCAATCTCTAAACTGAATAAGTAGTTGGGCTCTTTATTAAAGAAGAAGGAAGAATGCGCTACGAATTCCTATTATGTGATTGTCTGATGATGTGGACGCCGTAGCTCAGTGGATAGTGCGTTGGACTATTGCGTGATGTGTTCGAGGTTCGATTCCCAGACAACTGCGTGTGAATGGTTCTTATTTCAGTTCGAAAGACACTGCCTTAATTGATTATCTTAAAAGAGTCGTCAACTTCTAAAAGTGTTAAAGCAACCCCCATCTTCAGTATCAATATCGCAACATTTCAAACAGTCATTGAGGAATGCCTTCTTCGTTAGTGCCCTGTTTATACATTCTACCATATATTAAGTGTGTAAGGAATTCTGATAGTCAACGCCCTGATAGCTCAGTTTCTGATGTGGTCAGTTCTAGTCTACCTATGTGCAGCTTCGCATGGACCTAAGACGGAGGCATGACGCTAGTAACTACAGACTGTAGAATACTTCTCACAACTGGTTTGAGGCTCTTAATTTGATTAAACGCCCGCAATGGCCCATAAACGCTTTCTTGGTGTTATCGATGTTTGATCTTGAAATGTTCAACTCAACTCCATCGACCTTTAGAGTTTTGCATACAGGCATTAACCGAAAGGTTATGAGGTGCTAGGTCCTGTTACTCTTGACTGAATATTGATCAAATCGTCACCAGATGCAATAAAAAGTAGTAAAGATACTAGCCTTAACCAACAGTCGAGCACACGATACGATATAGGAATAGGGCCTAAGAGCATAGCAAACTATACGTTCAAGTGAAGTAATCTATGATTAGCTGCTAGATAACATTTTGTTCCTCTGTTTGCTGTTCTTCTTTGCTAGTTACAAGGCCGCAATGAATCCGTTTCGAATAAATCCATCCTGTTCCGAATATATCCTAACAAACAATGTTCCTTATGGTAGCCAGTGCATGCAATCCCATGGAATTCCTTTTATGTCGTGTGCTCTTGTAGATTGGATTGATTTCATCAGTGTTAAGTCCTTAGATTTGACTCATTGATTATCTACTCATTCTCCCTGCATTGTGTTATTTTAAGGTGAGCAGTTCTTCCCGGTGGAAAGAAGCATGGTTCAGGTTACAAATGAGAGGGTGCCTTCTCTGCCTAGACATTCTGATCGTTGATTCTCATTGAATGTCAAATTGATATTATAAGCAAACGTGACACACAAATACAAAACTTTGAATGGATATGGCTTTAAAAATAAATAACTCCAAATATTTGTTTGTAGTTACAGTGGTTTCTAAAGGTAAGGGCAAGTTCCTAAAGCTATTTATTTATTCCTTCAAGATACAAGTAAATACTAAACTATTTTCTTCCTCCTTTAGCAGGAATACCTGTCCTTACAGATATGCTCGATTGATAGTAGGATAACCCTTAATCGTTTTACCCACTTCGTGATTAACTTCGTGATAAACGTGATTACCCACTTCAAAATGGATGAACAATATGGTTGCCTTCGACAAGATCATTTCGTAAGGCTCATTGATCAAAATTGAAGTCATACTTTCTACTGTGTATAGTCAGTTCCACTTAAAGTTTAACTACTTTCGATATGAAGCCGCCTAGTTTGCCAACCAAAAGAGACTGAGAATGTTGCAGTCAAAACGTTGTTTTCAGGAGACAAAATACCTCCTACACTTTGCAAACAATTCAAATGTAACTTTTGTCGAAGACCACTTTAATAGCTTTTTGGGTTTTAGGTTATCTCCGTTCATGGTAGGATACACTTGGACCAGGTAAGATCCATTGTGTTACCCGCGAGCCGGTGACTTTCGTTACTCTTCGAACCATTTTGATTTTTGGACGAGCTTCCAGATTTGATTGATATCCGAACCGGAAATATTTTCAAGTTTATCGAAGAAATATTCTCCCAGTATCTGTTTTTTTTATGAGGATAACGCAGGGCAGCTGCAGATAAGGTGAAACGGTGATTCTTTCTTTTCTTCATCCATACAGCTGCGGCAGAAGTCGCTGGCCAGGATTCCAATCCTAAGGCGTATCTACCTAACGCACAATGACCCCTCAATAGTACCTACATATGCGTGATCTGCTGACGAGTAGCAGACATTTTGTCTGTTCAACTGTGGCTACATCCAACTAGCTTGATTGCACGTATCAATCTTACATTTGCTTGATGCAGAGCTAATGCAGAGATATTGTATCTTGCCGTTTCGATGGGTAGATGAAGCCCCTTAACAGTCGAAAGCTCGAGTTTAATGCACTTGAATAGCTTACATAATAAAATGTTACTAAATATCAAATAACTTCCTTCTACTACTACTTGCTACTGTGATAGCCCAATGTACGAGTAATGGTTGCCCCTAAAATGAGTTTCGGCTCACCTTACATATCATGGATATCGTAAACAGGATGCTTTAGCCTCTAAGAGACCAAGGGATTGAAGCTAGCGATGGACGGATAAATTTGACACCAGTGTGTCAGAAGTATTGCAGAACGCACTGTCATAGATACACGATATTCCACCAAGAGTAGCCCCCTATGGACCACAAAAACACAACCATTCTGTTTTTTTTTTTTTTTCTTAGAAAAGGAAATCTACTGCAAGAAGTTAAATAAAACCAATAACTTCAAAGCAATGGATGTTTCAGACATATACGAGTTGTACGTGTGAAATTTTTCGACGAAACGTAAGTATCTACAGCCTTAATCCGCGTGCGAAGGAAGAAGCTTTCTTAAGATTAATTCCTGGATGTGTCAAAAGTTCGATGAGATGTGGGACCGACAAAAATCTTCTATTTGAACAGGCGTACGTAGCCATTTAACTTGGTGTCTTGGACAATTTGATCTGATTTGATCTATTCGTTTTACCAATGTGAAATTGGATATAGCCAACTCTGTATAGTTCGTACATTTCAAACAGATTTTTGTGTAAAATGCAAATAGGAATACCAGAGCACCTTCTTTAAAAAATACAATAAAGAGCAAAAGTCTTATAGTTTGGATGTACGCCGCGAATAAAATACACGTTTCGACAAGGTTTATTGATCTTTGGCAAAAAGCGTCCCATTTGGGATAAAGTATACATCTATAAACTACACTCAACCACTAATCTTGGTTTAGTCGGTCTACCAAACTTGGTATCTTTTCCAAATACGTGTACAAAAAATTTTATTTTTTTCAAAAATTCCATCCTAATTCAAATTTCCGTTCAAGATCACGACTTCTGTGCCTAAAATACCAGAGTGGAAGTGTTAAATTAAATACACGACCACAAGCCGACACAACCATAAACTGGAAACTAAATGAAATTGTAAACAAAAACATCATCCCGAGACCGCCAAAAACAATCGAATGATGTGTCTAATTGCGCACCACTTTCGACCGCTCAAAACCGGTTATGAGTTAGCTTTCGATCAGGGAATCGTTAATCCGTGAAATTGTTCGCTATTTTCAACAGATACTCTTACTATTTACCTTTAGATACATTTTTTTTATCGTCTCAACACTTTTCTCTTTTTATTTTGTGTGTAGGTATTATAAAACATAAAAACTGATAATAAAGACATCAATTACCATTCACACTCGACAAAGAAAAGCGAAAGCGTAACATCGGAATCAACATTATGCTCTCCAAGCAATTACTGCAGATTTTCCTGCTCATTTGATGCCCATTTCTAATGGTCTTTGCAAAATTGTATTTCTTTTCAAATGACAGAGCACAAGAAAAGTGCAAAAAACAAAAAAAAAAAACAACAAAAATGGAAAGAAAAACGACATCCCAGCAGCGACCACCGCCCTCACTCAATACGTGTTCTACCGGTTTTGTTTTTTCATAAGATCGCCATCGGGTGGCCAATAAACCAGCCAGCAACGCAACGCGTCGCCATCGTCGTCCCCTTCCCAATGGGGAGCTGTATATTCCAACAATTGAATATCCAACTGCAAAGTACTTGCTAAATACGCTCTGAGTCACACCATAACACAGTGGCCTGTCGTGTTCCACTTGAGGAGAGTATCTAAATACATTCTCATGCGCCATAGATACACATTTGACCGCTCGCTCGGTCGCACTGTACCTACAAACACACAAGAGGCGGAATAGAAAGTTTACTCGTTTGGACGGACAGAGAATTATTATTATTTTTTTTTTTTTTCCGCAACAGTTATTGCTTGGTGCCGCAAAAAAACAAATATTTCACGCAAATATAGCTACACACCGAAATAAAAAGAAAAAGATACAAATTTTTGTTCACGAACGGTATTTATTGTTGTTCTCTGCGAAATTGTTTGCCTTTAAGTCATATACATATGTACATACATATGTATGTAAGGGGGGATACGTATGAAAAAAAAAAAGATACGAGTTCATAAATATGTCTTTCATATCCGCGGAAGTTTGGAGTGTTATCTGCTTTGACGTTTGACGTTTAAAAGCCGGCGTGCATAGGCAGAGAGTGACGTTTACGATGAAAACGTTTTTATTTTTTCGTTCATTAATTAGCGTTCTACGATGGTTGTTTCTTTTTTTTTTATTTGATATATGAACTCATGTGAATGATAATTTAATTTTTTTATATATATTTTTCGGGGCAACATGCACCTGTATAAATATAATGCGGTCGGATGAGGTAATGGCTTTGATGGAGGTCAGGCTAATGGAAGTACGTACATATGTACGTAAGCCAGACCACCACATTGAGTGCATAGGCAATTGACCTGGTTTTTTATGATTCGAAAACACATCCAATTGACGACCTCGTATAAATTGAAGTTAATTAAATTGTGGATGGGCCTGGGTTGTGTTATTATTTACCTATATCTTCTGGTAGATACATCCGATACATGCATTGTAGATAACTCGATTAGAAAGCGCGATTGAGGGGAAAAAAAGGTTGGTCTATGTATGTATGTACAATGTTTGCATAAAAATATTTTATCCGTGGATACATAAAATAAACACAGATATCAACATTCTACATTACGGCCGATCGATGGTAAAAAATGTATGGATTCCATGTACATATGTAAACAATCATTACATAAAAGGGAAATTAATCAATCGATGACAGTGTGCTTTGAACAAGTGTTTTGAAGGGGGATTTTCGATTTAGGAAGCATTCATCTATCCCTAATCTATCAGCAATTCACTCAATCACTGTAGAAAATAGGGGTGGTGTCATGGCATTACACTGATATTTTACCTCTTACAGCAATATTTCCATGGTTTCAACAGTTTTCTACTCAAAAAACTATTATTTGTAAAGTAAAGTGGGCGTGGCAGTCACATTTTGTGACCGAAATTCACGATCTGAGAGATATCAACACTTACGTTCCTAAAATCGATAGAAATTACAGAACAAACTTATAGATTGATGACCAATTCCACGCCGAACACTTATGTATAAGTACACGTAAGAAAATGAAAGTCCGCATCTTGGTTGTTCCTGTAGCTGATGACCTCTCTATGACAAAGTGATAAGCAATTTAAGCTGCACTAGGAACTATACACTAACTAACTAACTAGTTTCGCAAATATATAAATATCTACGATTATGTATATTCTTCAGCAATTTGTCTAGTGAAACTACGTACCTCTACAGGATGTTCAAGTTTCGTTTCACACAACACACCCTAAGGCAATTGAAAATAAATTTACTTCCTATATCGTTAAACTATCACAACACTTCTGTAGACTTATGAACTATTTTCTGTATAACAAATCCATTAAAGTTGTGCTCAATGGTGTGTTCTGTTTTCCTGTAAATGCGGAAGTTATAATTTAACGTACTAGGTACTATAAAACTTCTTGTCTTAATGTACAACTCTTTTCAAATGAAATAAATGAAATAAAAATGAAAGTGCCTCAGGGATCTACTCAGTTGCCCAGTCTGTTTCTTTTTATAGTTTATACCCAAGAATTATCACTACACATAGTCCGAGCTGCGATCATATGCACTTCATAAATGAATATCTGCATGTAATTCAGTGAGGAATAAACCCAACTCACAGCAGTTTTCATAAAGAACGTATCTAATACTCAAACATAAGGACACTATGTATCTTCTTGACGTTGTAATGTCACATTGAATGCCCTCATGTCAAACATCTAAAACCAAGCCTCTAGCTATCTGTTAAGAGCAAAAAGATTTGTCCAATCGTCGCAAATCCTAAGACAAGACGATAAAGGACAAGGACACGCATTAACCAAAAATGCACAAGCGTCATCAAAAACCGAAAAGCAGCACTTAAAAGATATTCCTTCAAAATATTGTCAAAATCCAGAAGCCATTTTGATTTGTGACTCATTTATGGAAACTTCTAGCGACTTAAAGGAACAAAAACTTAGAAGTACCACAATGTTACACAGAATGGTTCCATAGAGCTTTGACACTACACCACATAGGTCGCAGCCGTCCTCAGAACACTTCCTAACCTAAGCAATCAGCTGGGATCCACAACTTCAATGTCCGCCTTAAGACATTGCGGCTTTTATTCTTTCGAAATTCATTTTGTTATGGAAGCGAATAATCCTTGGATTATTTTTTCAAAGCTTCGTAACAATCCAAATGGAAAATCCATAGGTATTAGCAGTCATCTCTAGGCACCATCTAAGCATTTTAGGTCCACCTTCTCTCAATGCAAAGCGATGAAGTCAGTATTTATGAAAATAGATCCGAAACTATCTAGGAATTGGGCCCCTTGAGAACGCGTTACGGATCCGGCATTTCAAAATTTTGTCTAGACTGTCGATTGTAACTATTGTATCTGGCCATACTGTCAGGCTCCGAAAGCGCTGTCAACTAAATCGATAAGAACATCACAATTGACATTGACACCCGAGCTAGGTGCAGAATCATTTAAGACTATGTTGGATGTCTGATCATAAATGAAAGTGCATTATCGACAAATGGAGTCTAAAGCGTTATGGGTTCCTTTGAATATTAAAGCCTTTTCAAGATCAGTAACAGCGAAGTGTGACAATAGGAATTCTGTCAAGACACTGTCTCTTGTGAAAGCTTGCCAATAAACTAGAGATTGCAACGTCATTTGCGTACAGATATTGTGAAGATACACACCAGCCAACCAAATGAGAAATATTTTTACAAGTGAAGGGTTGGCTCGTACTTGGTGAACTTGGAATTGACTTTCATTTGAAGAAGTCTCTGTAATCATATGCACGATTGACTTTGCTCAGAGTAGAAAACTCTAGATCCTAGTGCCCTGGCTCAATGTTCTGTATAACCTTCCAAAACAGAAGTGAATTGTTTTAGAAGTGAATTAGTCTACGTTTAAGGTTCAGGCACATGATTTTTAATCCAAATATCAGAAGATCCTGCCTCAAAGTTTGGTGCAAAAAGATGGAAACGACATCGAAACACTCCAAGAAATAGTCGTCATACCATAAAACATATATTTCTAAACATCAAAATGTCAATATTGTTCAATGTGGAATCTAGGACCCACATTACTCTATGTGTACCCCACCTACTAAAATGGAAGCAAATTCTCATCAACATATTCATAGTCCACTCCATCGCCTGAATGAAAAGATTTAACGCAAAACATTCACTCCAGCCCTGTGGAAAAACTTCATGAATGAGTATCTACACACGGTGAATACCTTGAATAGTATCCTTCGACATATCCGAAGTACTAGTATTACTACAAGAGTTTTTGAAACTACGTAGAGTATCTTTTTTGTAAAAGGAAAAGCGGATGCAACCTTAATGGGTCAACGACTGTACACTCATTCCTAAAAGAGGGTTACTGGCTTCGATGTGCATAAGTATGACGAACCTCCAAAGATGGTGTGTATAGTTACAGGTAGCTGTTTCAAGATAATAATTATGAAAAAGAGCACAGTACTGGAAAATAATGAATCGTGTCATTTATCAACGCGAACTGGAACCCTCAGCAGTATCTCACCCTGAGATCATTCACGAGTCACGAGCAAGTAATGAAATCTATGTACATACCTACCCAAGTATGTATCTACTCCTTTCAAAGTTTTGAATTTGTGGTGTAACATAAAATGGATGGAAATCCTTTGCAATTAGAAGAAATCTTAAATTAAACATGTGTAGACACTTGTACATACATATGTACATATGTACTCGTAGGTATTCTCATGTGTAATTTACTGCCGCGAACTTGAAGATATTTTATTTTTAGAAATTTTTATGCCTCAAAGGAATTAAGGACTTTACATTAAATTAAAAATTTCCTACCAAATCTCCTTGTATCCATGATCTACGAGTTTTGAGCTACATTCACACATATATGGATGTTGTGTGTGTATCTACATACGTATCGCATTAAAATATGAAAGCGACTTTCTCCATAAAAGTGGCATTAAAAGTGGAAAAACAAGGAACGTTAAATTCCTTTTCGGTGTGGTTAATTCCGTGGAGGAAATTTCAAGGATTTCTCAATTTAAGATGGCTTTAATGTTGCTTTAATTTACTGCTTCTAATTAAGTAAGTACCTATGTAGTTATTGGAATTTAATTTTCTTTGATTTCAACTTTGTTTCATCCATTAATCATAGCCTAGTTATCTATTGAAAGGATTAAAGTTCTACTTAAAAGGAAAGTTTGCTGAAAGTTTTACTTGAACCAGGAGTTACTCTCATTCATTATGTAATGATACTGCATACAATGGATTGAAGTAAAAGGATAACAATGCTGTATGTATCTACATCTAGCAATGATGATAATAAACACAAGCCACCACTCATATAAGTCCGTATAATATTGACAAGAAGGCAGGCATTCATTTAGCTTTAATTTATGGTTATGCGAGGACAATTTTTGAAAAGGATAGTTGACCCAGCAACAGAAACTATCGTATACCATCAATCTAATCGAAAAAAAACAATAAATAATCTCACACTCATTCCAAGATTAATCAGTTAAAACAGCTTTTTAAGGACAAACCTATGACCACCACAAAATAGGTAGTAGGTACCACGCCCTTAAACAAATCAGGCACCTAACCACATTTATGTAAATCGCTCATCTCCCTCCTTATGCGCATATGTGGAACCTACTGTTATCTCATATATTACATCAACACCTTTGTGACACTGCGCCCTCTTTTAAAATTTCACGGTAACTTCAAGTAAATTATTCTCAGACACGTGATGTGTAAGTTGGCCAAACCGTTAACAATGGACTACTACTACCAGCCACACAAACAAAATGGCTTAAAACGAAGTCAAGCACATTTTGTGGGAACTTATTTACGGTCTACGGGTATATGGTACGATACTTAAGACAAGCAAAAAAAAAATCGCACACAAAATGGTCGAAAGTTTTACTGGGATGGCGTTGTCAGAAAATGATGAACGATGTTGGTCTCAAAAATTTATTAAAGTTGTACTTTAGTTGGCTTGTAATACTGCTTCAATGGTTGTGAGTTTAACAAATTTTGCAGTCGGTAATGTGGAATAGAGATTGTGGTGTTATTTTTTTTTTTCTTTTATAGTTTGTTTGACAAATGGAAGCAAGCAAAAGTGTACTTTAGATTATTTTACTTCAAGTTGGTATACAAATTACGGTACCACAGGGGTTAAGAAGGTGCATAGCCAAGTTTGTAAGTAAGCAGATACATTTATCGTTTCTTTCGCAAAGTATAGTTGCATCAAAGAGGAAAACTTTGGATAGAATCGATTAAGAGTCGAAAAAGAATTGACAGTTTAGTATTCGATGATCGATTTGATGTATGTGTCAAAAGTGTTTGACATTTCTGTAACGTAAGGGGAACATTAAATTTTGGAATACAGTGGTTGAAGTTTGGTTCTCCTTTTATTGGAGTTTCTGGCTCTGTTTTCTAATGCGCTCTTCGAAGGGTTTCTGACAGGTGCTCAACTAAGAGGTATCTATGACTATTTCTTTAAATAAGTGGGCGTGGCTAACAAAAATTCACGATTCCCCAACAGCTAATAAATCATGACGCGCAAAAAATATGGTTTTTAGAGAAATTACACTTAAAAAGAGGGCATAACCCACCTAATGTACAAATGAGTTAACAAGAGTAAAAAATTTGACATTTTTTGTTAACTAAATTTGTTTTGTTTTCTAGTAAAAATTTTGAGAAAATTAGATTTTTTCAATAGTGGCTTTGGTTAGGGCCGTACACCATCGAACATTTTAAAATCAAAATTGTTATTCTTTTGCAATAATAGATGGAACTTCAAAGTTCAAGCCGCTTTGGAACAGTTCCTTGAGAACCCTCAAAATTGTAGATCAATGGTATCTAATGCCCTATGATGAACATTAAATCGCAAAAATTTTTGGGAATTTTTCAGACTTGGGAAACTTAAGCTAAGAGACTAAGATTCACAGACCTACGATAGGACTTATTACCCCAACATAACCGTACAGGCCAAGTTTCGCGAAAGGAATCCACAAAATAAGAACCAACCATATTCGACGGTATATCGGCTGAAAGTTGCAGAACATTAATGTCAAACTCATCAAAGGAGCGGCTGTCAGACTTGAGGAATAAACATTTTTACAGCTTTCGACGGTATTTCGACTTTAAGTTGCAGAATATTGGTGTCAAGCTCATCAAAGAAACAGCTGTCAAGCTTGAGGGATAGACATCCTTGCAACTATTGCATAAGTCACTGGAAACTTTGTAGAGAAATTGATGGCAGATATATACCTACATATGTATGTAATCTACATAAAGAACTGCTCTCATTTTCAAATAGAAAAAGAGGAATACTAGCGGTTGCGCAGTGATTTAATTTGCTGATGCGTTTAATGAATAGATGGGCGGCAGAAGCTGTTTTACGTTTACTAGCAGTATCTATGTATCCCAAGACATAACATAAGACCACAAAATTTAATGCAGTTGTTAAATTGATTTCCGCAGATTCCAAAACCCATAGTACCAACGACCACTTGACGTTGTTTTGGCCTTAAAAACACTAGGGTCATGATTGACAGGTATCAGAAATTTAGTAAACGACTGGGTTTTTATGGAACTCAGAAGCTGTGAGGTAGACAGCTCGTTGCTTCTAACAACTCTTTGAACTATCTAGTCGTCTATCTATAAAGGTTTGTTCTAGTGCCCCTTCCAGGTTTTTCTTTTCCAACTGAAGGAGAAAAAATTTCACTAAACCTCGGTGGATATGGTTCACTATTGCATATGTACATATTTAGGGTTGTGACGAAAAAGAATATTTCAAGCCATAGTCTCCGGCTTGAACTATAGCTTGATGTAACCGCTTCACATTCAAAAACCGTCTTGTCCAGAATATCCCTGACACTTTATGCGAAAGGGTACCTGTAGTACTAGTATGCATCCAATTGACAAGATAATGGCATGTAGAAATACCACACCCACAATCTCCCAGCCATCTCCAAGATTGAAAAAAGATATAATCAACCTGCCACACGTAACCTTATTCCCTATTCCTGCCTGCAAAACGTCTTGCTTTAGCCTAAAACCCATGTGACAAATCCGTCACCATGCTAATCCTCTTCCCACACAAATACCTTATTAAGCAGTGATGCAAACTTATAACCTAGGCAGGTACTTCTTCTTGTGAATTTCACCGTATGTACCTCCTTAGCTTCCTGGTAAACAACTATATCTACATGTATGTATGTGTCTCTTAAAATAATATTATGTCACCCCCGCAAGACAGTTCACGTGTGTGTACTTATCTTCTTTTCGGGATTTAGTTTTCCAAAAAAAAAAGTAAAATAGGAAAATGTATGTTCTACAAATGTAAACAGAAGAATTCCCGCGCGCGCACAACATCCAAGTATCTCGAACGCCACTAGTACATAAACATCCACCTTAGGAACAAGTTTCTAATAAAATACATCTCGAACACAAAGATTCATCCTAACTAAATAAATAGGGAAACATCTGAGAGATTTTTATTTTTATTACCATTTGGGATCATTTTTTTTCCTCCCACGAGTTTATCTGATATGTATCTCAGCGTCACAAGCGTCACAAGCGTCACAGACAAATTGTTGTACGGTGTAGTTAACAATCAAATAAAGGAACATTCTACTTATTTATCGATAAATCGTTATCTTTACCGGTGGGCGCGCGTATCTATGCGATTAATCAGTGAACGAAAATAAAAGAAAAAAAGAAAACTTTCATTCCGTTTACTAAGTGCCGCAGACAAACAATTTTTTTTTGTACAGTCAGACGCAAGCTTATAGGTAATCAGTCGCCCCAAACCCAATACTACCTCACATATACAGTGTAGGTATTGACTAAACTTTTGAAATAACGAACTTCATAGATACACAGAGAGTATGAAGGTAGATAGGTAGTATACACGGCTACCACGCTCTGTTGTAGGTAAGAAGTATGGCGCACTCACCTGTTAACATTGAGACGATGATGAAGACCAACGCCAACGTTGTTATATGCAAATTCGGGCGATTTTTGTATAATCCACGTTCCATTTTGATGAAGAAGAAGTATCTGATTCGTGTATCTATCTATTAAAATTGGGTGTTGTTTCTCTTTAGAATTGAATTGATTTCTTTTATTTTCTATTTTTTTTTTTTTTTTGATTTCAATTCACACTGGAATTTCACTGATTATCGGGAGCTATTTTGGTGATTTTTTGCACTAAAAACTGAAGGATTTAATTTTTAAAAACACACACTGAACAGGATTGGGAATTCAAACGCGCTCTATTCGTTTGTCGCTGTTCCTCTGTAACGGTCACAAGAGATGGTATTGCAATACAATTAAAATAACAAACTATGGTATGTACATGCGCTCACGCAAAAGAAATATGTATTTTGTATCTACGCGGGAATAAATCAATCTACGAGTATCTTTAATCCGTTTCATGTATTTTTTTTTTCAAATTACATATAATGAACCTGTCGACGACACCTACCCTCGAATATCACAACGAACGATGCAACAGTTACTAAACGACTGAACCAGCAAACAAAACGCTAGAAGCATGGCACATAACGAAACGACGACAACGACGACGGTGGCGACAACGACAGCGACGATGGTGATGATGACGGCGAGACGTATCTACGTATCTACAACGTCACCGCAACAGCAACATGTCTCGTATACAAAATGAAAAAAAACGCCATTATGTGTGTATAGATGTGATAGATACATTTTTGTAGCGAAATACACACATAGATACTTTAGAAACAAATTGCATGTGAATGGTTATATGGTGCTGTGGTGTTGTGTATGGTTTACTGGACTGGTTGGGTTGGTCGTAGGTTGGAAAAGGAAAACAAAAAAACAAAATTAATGGCAAAGGGTGCGCGAATAGGTATGTGAGAGAAGGAGGATGTAATAATTGCTGTTTGGTGTGAAGAAGTCTGCTTCATACTTAGAAAAATGATGGAAATCTATGTTGCATGTTGCATTCAAATTGGAATTGGGACTGGCAACATCGATACTCGAATTCTGTTTTTTTTTTTATTATTTTTACTGGAAAATGATCATGAAAGACCTGTTTGGATCGCTATAGATACATGTTGCTGAATAATTAGTATACAAATTGTTTATTTCTCCGTGTGTTTGTGGGAGAGAAATCAAACTTGTTTATAAAACAGATCGGATAAGAGAGTAATAGATATTTTTTTCTTTTCATTTATGATTACTAAAACAATAAACAATCCAATCCACACGAAAGGTAGGTATTTGGTTCACTAATAACCGCGTGATCACTTAGATCGAATGGCACAGAAAAAGATTATATAAAATAATTTTAGTAAAGAATTTGTTATTTTGTTTCCTCCTATGCTGAGCCTGCTAGATACAAGTTTGTAGGCAAATATTAACCTCACCAGTTTAACATTAATTTACTGCTGTTTGCATGAATAATTATGAATTTTTGAAGGAGAATTGTATAATAACCAAGTGGATTGGCGACTATTTTCTATTTGACAAAAGTTATAAATAGATTGTCCAATTGATGCATATGTAGCTGGTAGTCATTTACAGGCTATTGTCTCTTGTAACCCATAAAATGCGGTCATACTCTCACTCACCGCTACACATTGCAACATCATTTAAAATCAGATCTTCGCAGTGCAGCTGGGCAAGTTGTGGTAACGAAGTAAAACAAATCAAACGAATTCGTTCTAGTACCAACCTTTGTTACATTAGATTGTGTTCCCCTTTGTCTGATCGGAATCTTAACACTTTTTGTAGACGACCGATGCCAAAAGCTGCGGTCTTGACATTCATGTATTACAAATCAATGCACTTTTGGCGTGAACTCTGTAGATACTGTTTGAAACCATATCTGTACATGATTCTTTCCTTCTCTATATTCAAGGCTTTTCAAAAGAAGGTCGTCGACTCACTATCTAGCCTAGGTACACGGTGTCCATTTAGTTGATTTGCAAAACTTATTAAGAAATCAGTACATCCTTCTTCAGAATCTCCCGGATACCCGAGTTATTGAGCTGACAAAGACCAAATTGATTAGACTCTATTGGTTAAGTAATTCAAGGTCTATTCCATAGCAATCATGACCTTGGATCTGTTTGTTAATTTTTTATATACCAAGGGGAACACCAATGACAGAGCCCTTACCTCACGTTGTCCACAAGTTTGAATATCTAATCTGGCCCCTACTCGCAAAATATCGCAGAAATATTGCCCAAATTGTTTAAGAAAATGTTTGTATAAGAAAAGCTACAAGTCGCATTGCTATCAAAGGATTTAAACTCTGGTACTAAGTATGTACCTAAGTATCTGGATTTTTATTACAAATATTCAGAAAAGCCACTAAGAGACATGAACATATCTGATACCTTGGTAAAATGGGCAACTAAAAGCAAACATCGCCTAAAATTGAAATTAATCAAAACCCATAAAGTGGTCATCAACTGATGCCACTGGGTGCAATCAAACCTAAGCATAGAAATAGGGTAAAATTGCCGATTAGTCTGACAACTAAGTCATATCACAGGATGCCTGATTTTAAGGATGGTGTTTTCAAAGGTGTTAGAGTTCCCCACTACTATGTTGCCACATAGTATCTTTTTAGATTTTCTCCCACTTCCTAAAGTACTAGTAATGTAAATATTCTAATTCCAAGTTCACTGTAACCGAAGGTTGAGCGGAAATTCAAACATTTACCATATCTTGAGGCTATACACATGTGCATACATAGTTCTATATGTACATACATGAATGATACAGGTTTCATTAGAAAAACAAAAAATATATTTACACCACTTTTTCTTAGATTGCAAGTTTCGTTTTATTCCAAAAAAACATGAGTAATAATTTATGCTAATAACGCAGATAAAAACAAGCCACACTTTCCTCATTTTGTTGGTCTTTAATCGCTTCTAAGTCAACTCTCACTATTTAAGTATCTACATACATGAAAAACTAATTCACGATCGTTAAGTAGAATTGGATTTATGTTGAACAATTTTAAGCTGACTCATGGACATGTTGCAGTAGTGCTAGTTTACTGTAATTAATTTTATCTTGGCCTGAGTGTAAATACAATGACTAACCAGACATTATGTTCGACAAAGGTGCCGCTATTGCAATTATAGAACAGTGCCTACTCATTAATTCATGCATATATACATCTAAGTATCTGCAAGATATATGTAATACGGGTTTTAAAGTGACGCCGAGCTTATGCTTAAACTAATTAAACTCTTGGATTACGTCTGAAAGATAAAAAGAATTCATCATGTTGGTATACATTTGACTTAATAAATACTTTGCTCCTCGCAGTTTGTTTGCGGTCTAATACTGTAAATACACAAAGCGGATTTCTTTGAAGATCTGTCGTATTATAGACTTCAAACAATGTTTCACGCTTGACAAAGCTTTATCAACTTCCAAGCAGACCAAAAAACTTGTATGCGAGATGACAGTTTAGATAAGATGATATTTTTTTACTGAATTCCTCGACTTTCCTCCAAATGATGAGTACACAAAAGATGTCTGGTGTAAGCGTGCAACCCTGTAGTACCCCAGTTTCTACTTCAAAGTATTTGAATATCTTAACGTTGTATGGTACCCTAGTAGATAATCTGCTCTATAACAACAAACGTGCAGTAAGGTCCTGGACTGAGACGATTCGAAATCGAATTAATATTTGAATCTAATCACGTCATATACCTCTTTAGTTCTCAAATTTTAAAGATTCCTATTTCAAAACTTAATTATTATGGCCTTGAACAGATTTCTATTTCAAAACTTGATTATTCCAAGCATTCCTTGTAGACAATTGGTTGAGGAAGTTTTGACAATTTGCTTTGTTCAATTGATATTCAAGTTGCAAACGACCTTCCCTTATATATAAAATATATCCAACGGCTTCCATCTTTTGCTCGAAATCCAATTGACTCGTTTCCGGGTACTATTTTTTTAAAAATTCCAAAGCTCTCGAATACCCGCATCAGCAAAACTCAATCCGATTCAAATAGGATATGAATGAACAATAGAATCAATGAATATTTGAAGAAATATAATTCCTGTCTTGAGCTTTACAAGGCGATGGCCGAATTCGAGATCCCGGCCTATGACAGATGCCTTGGAGAAAACGTTACGATTGGCAACAATAACTTCGAAGTGGGTAAGGAGTTTACCTACCTCGGAGTAATCAACCATCGATCCGAAGGACAACTTAGTGAAGATTCGGCAAAGACTTACCCTAGGAAACCGCTGCTACTTCGGTTTGACGAAACAATTGGCTTCAAAACTCCTAACTCGGAAGACGAAATACATGCGCTGCAAAACCTTGATCCTGCCAGTTCTCCTATATTAAGTCGAGTGCTGGACGATAAGTAGGAAAGCAGAGCAGATATTGAATACTTTCGAGTAAGGCGAATGGAGAAAAAGATACAACCGCGAACTATGATCTGTATCAATATGTCCAAAAAAGCAAAACACGTCGACTACACTGGCTCGATCACATCGAGCGAATGAACAGCGGTGCTCCACCAAAAAGGATCTTCGAATCACAGCCGCTAGATTCGAGACTACGAGGAAGAGCGAACCTTCGTTTTAAGGATTAAACTATCTCGGATGCCGAGCGCAAAATGGTTGGTATCTATAAGTCGGACTTATCCCTATTAAGTAGGCAAACCACCTATAAGCTGCAAAGTTAGGACCGCCTAACCAAGCTCTATTGATCTCTGAATGTTTAAATGTCAGTTAATCAGCAAGAGAAAATAATTTAGAACTGAAACTTGTCATTGAAGCGTTAATGGGATTGTAATGGATCCTTAGAGATACAGCTCTAACCCCACTTAGCTTGAAGGTCTAAAAGGGTTTGGGAATTTGGGTAAGTCACTGGTATGTCAAAGCAAAAACCATATTCCGCGCAATAAAACCTGAATTACGACCTAATAAAGCAAAATTCCAAGTCCCTAGAAGCCCTATAAAAGATGACCTTTAAACAGTCATTTATTTAACTTCTCAAAACGATTCTTTGCATACCGAAACCCACCCAAAAATTCAATGGAATTTTAACGCAAAACGCATCGCAATTTATGCGTTAACTTCATCGAAACAATAAAACGGCATATGGGTATGTAGGTACTTATGCACTTTCTACTTCATTTAAATTCATTGCGTGTATCTTTCTACTGTAAACATTATACAAAAGCTGCATACAGTTAGTCTTCAAGAGCTCAACACTTTATGTTATGAAACAGCAACGAGGTAGCACAAGCACTACTCCAATACTTAAGCTTGGATTGGCATGGCATTAAAAAAAAAATAAAAAAAAACAGAAACAATCTTCCGCACAGACAATGCAATCGGTTTTCTCTATATGCACGTACATATGTAGGTATAACCTTACGTAAGTTTTATCAACTTTTCTAACATTTCATAAACCAGTTCCATAAAATCAAAAGGTTTTCAACATTTTTCCTCTTGTAGCAAACTGCTTGACAACTAACGCACTATGCCTTTACACTAAATTACACAACAAAAAGTATCTTAACGTTTTTTTTTTCAATTAGATACTTTTGTTCAACAACCAGCAGTAGTCGGCTTGTGTACTCATGTTGATGCAACATTTGTTGCATGGAATTTGTGGAGTCTGGGGGGAAGGAGATATGTATTAACTTTCAGTTGTCTAAAGGGGTACCCTTTTGGATTTGTGTTGCCTTAAATGGCACACCCAACACTATACACACAGAGATACTCAACACACGCAGGCCACAAAACCACAGAAAGCCGGTTTATGCCGTCATGTTGAAACGTTCCCCCCTTTTCCCAGATACAGGTTTCTTCTGTTGTTTTCCGTTGAGGTTTTTCAAAGTTGTCCCTTGTCCCTCTTGAACCTTTTTGTCTTGTTGGTCTTCCACTTTCTTACTTCTGCTATTCGTGTTTCTTTTTTTTTTTTTTGTTTTTTATGAAATTCATACATATTTTTATGAGTAAATAAAAAACAAAAGAAAACCCCAACGAGGACACCATTCTTTGTCAGATAGATGCATATAAGTGCGCTTAGTCAGCTGAACATATGAGGCAGCTCCAGAGCAGCGCTTAGTTCATTTCATGGTGTGTCTTAACTTAACCAGATACAGCAATGGTATCCACGATAGATAAAAAGATACTTTTTCTTTTGTAGGTTACATATTATTATTATTTTTTTTTTTTTGTTGGGTCTCTTCTTCGCTAACACTTCGTTTTTATCGTCTTCTTTTATTTTTCATGGATAGAACAACATTTTTCTGTTAGTATCTTACCATGTGTATGCTGGTGTGCATGGTGGTGTATCTATGCCAAGCAACCAAGATGCTACCAACCTACCTGTCTGTAGTATAATATCTATTCTATGACATTTTGACCGAACGTTGAACGAACTGTGTGCGATGATGCTTTTGTTGTTTTATCACCTCTTTCTTAATGTTAGTGAGTGCTACTAAAAGGCGAGGGGAGTTACCAGACTGGAAATGCTGTTTTAATAGGGGATTTTTCAATGTGATGCACTTAAAAAGTGGCCAAGTGAAATAAACACACGTTAGACGTGTTCTTAAACACTTAACCTATTAAGACTTCGTACCATTGATGGTCAATTGGGTTTATTTTGTGGTTTTAAGTAGATATACACAGTATGGCATTAACGTGCAAGAAGGCTATTTCCTGATAGACAAGTTGGAAAACTTTTTTTTTAATGCATTTAAAGTGGGTATTCATTTGTTTAAGTATAATGAAGACATAAAGCTGAATTAAGACATTTAGGAGCTGATATGGAAAGTGGAATGAGGAGACGACCTCAATCAAAATTCTCAGAGACAGTAAGGGTTTGTTCAGATTCGAATCGCTTAAAAGTTTCCTTATTACAAGCATCGCTCATTCGAATACTACTCTAGATTGATAGATCGTCTTCCTTTTATATGAACTGCAGAGCTATCAGGCTCTGTGGGACAAGGCATACAATTCAGAGCAACTGTCCTTTGGGGTTTCTTGAATCATGAATCTTTTTACAAGACTTGCCATGGACCCATTAAAACAGGTCTGGGAAAGGAAAGCTACATGATATAGAAATCAGTGTAAGAGATGCTGTGCAAATGAACCACCGATATATAAGTGGAGGAGGTTTATCAGCCTTTATCTTCCAAATGAGGTATCTTGACAATTGTATCTTGACACTAGTAGACGAACTTTTGGGTACCCTGTCGACTTGTGGCGTAAAATTATTTTAACGCCATTTTATAAATAGCTAAAGGCAGTTTCAGAAAGAAACTCTGTGATATAATGCAAAGAAGTTAGGTCTAAATGCCCAGTGACATCCTCTTCTAGAGAACGGTTTTCATATCATTAAAGCCAAATGCTGCGAACTTGGCCTTAAAGAACAAAAAGCCGACCTAGTTCTCATAAATAAGAAAAAAATACCCAACTTCGACGCACCAAGACTAAATGGAACCCAACTCCAAATCTCAACCAACCCACGGTATCGAGGGTACATACTAGATCGAAAATTGAACTGAAAAGATAAATGCAGTAAAATTTTCAGTAAAAGATAGAGGCTCAAACCTTCCACCATTCACTAGGCGTACACTGCCATCGTAAGACCCATCCTCACATAAGTTTTTTTGGTTTGCTGGCCTGCTTCGGAAAAAGGTACAAATCTGAACCCTCTTACAAGGAGCCAAAGTTTAGCGTGTACAGATACGACCAGAGCTATTAGAACAACCGCCAACCGCCGTGCTTGAAGTGATACACTCGGGGGCTATACCCACTTCACATCTTCATCAGAGAAGTATATAGCTGCAAAAAGCGCCCTCCGCCTCCGACTGAACATGTGGAAAAATAGACCAATCGGACACTGTATCATCACCAAGTGGTCAAACGTTAATGTGCCTTCGGTTTACTTTAATCCCTACACGAACTTCAGCCTTAACCTCGGCACCAGATCCCCTTCTCCGGGAGAGCTGGACAAAAGGAGAGGCCATATACCCCACTTTAATATCCAACTTCACAACCAAATCAAAACAGGTCTAGTGATACAACGAGGAACTCATATTCCTAAGCTGTATTGGATCCCAGGATGGATGGTGTTTCACTGTAATCAAATGGCCAATGAATTAGCTAGAAAACCCTCCGAATCAAACGAACTACAAGCAGACCACACAGTCCTAACGCCCATCAGTCTTCTCACGTCCAAAATCGCTGTGGATTTCACAACCTGCCAATGAAAGTTAGCGTCTCACGTCGCTTTAACAAAAATTATGAACTCAATATAACAAAAGAGGACTAGAGAACTTCTGTCACTAAACAGGCTCTCCTCATAGAAATCCTCACAGACGATATGTCCATGGTGGGCCATCTAAGAAAAATGAGAAGCAGCACCATAGATCTATGCAGAGGCTGTGACGACACAGATGTAGAGGAAGACTCGTCACATTTTCTTTGAGAATGTCCAAGCCTCAACAGAACCTCGGAGAAGTATCTTTCAACGATCTGACCGAAACACTGGGAAACAAAATGGATCCATCTGCACTTCAACCTACCTATATGCTGCCATCCAGCGAAAACAGAAAGTCACCTACTTAGGACATATTCTGGACTGCCAACTGTTATCCAATAAACATGACATAGTTATTAAAGAGCTAAGAACCTACATACATCCATGAGAGTATCAATGTGGTTTTCGAAGGTGGGGATAGTAATGTCATCTGCATTGGCAACCACTCTGCATTCAGTTCTTTCTATGTCAAATAGCAGCCCGAAGACTACTAAATTCCACAGAAAAGGGAACAAAACGCCACCCTGAGGAGTTCCGCACCTAACAAGTCTTCTAGCCGATGCGCCACCCAGCTACGAATTGATAATCCTGCGTGTGAGCAGGACCAATTGTGATTGATCAATACTCCAAGCGAAGAATCGACTTTCAGGCTTGACTTTCTCGACTTTCAGTGCATCTATGATTGACGTAGATCTATCATTGTCCTCGATGTCCAGGAACGCGAGCATGGTGAATTCCTTGATGCACAGTGATTTTTTAAGGCTGCCCACTAACGAGTGCAAGGATGTCTCGACTGATTTGCCTTTGTAGTACGCATGGTGGGACGCTGATGCTGTGGTGTAGATAGATATCAATCAGTCTTTCTAGAGTTTTCAATAGAAGGGACGCTAGGCTGAAAGGTCGAAGATCCTTACGTTCCATGTGCGAGCATTTTCCTGCTTTGGGTATAAAGACAACTTCAATTTCGGTCCAAAGTTCTTTTCTTTTTACTTATGTTACATACTTCTTCTCAGACCATTTTGGTAGCATTGTCAAAAGAGTACTGAGGATTGACAAAAGGGTCCTCCCAATGTCAAAAGAAACCTCTTTGAACTGACAGAAACATGTGATCCAGGGGAAATTAAAAATCTCCACACAAGCCATCATCACATAGCCCAGTTTGTATGCTAGATACAGCGTCAGGTATCATCTACATCAGACAGCCGCAACGGCTTCTATTCTTTATCAAGATAGAAAGAACCTTCAAGATATAGCTATATGTATCCAACAACTTAAAATGTAAACGTACTACTAGCATATAGTGCAGATTGTGATCTGACATAATGCAATACGTGTACGAGCAAAGGAGTACCACAAGAGACTGTGCCTGGGCCACTGTTATAGTAGAGTGCACTGTATGATGGCGTTACCAACCTAAATCTTCAAATACCGGAGGAAAGAAAGATTGTAGGTGTAGTTGACGTTTGATACTTTAAAGTGAATTGCTTCAGTTGGTCAGAGCTAAGACTGAATAAGTCTTTATAACGAGTAGAAGGAATGCTAAGTTTTTCTTTTGTCTAATACAACATCTTAAACTTTCTGATTAGAACGCTAAAATGCTGAGTGGGAGTCAAGGTTTGAATTCTATTAGAAATTGTAAAACAAAAACATTACTTTTATCTATTAGCCTTTAGATTGCTACACTGCACTGATGGAATCCTTACCGGGTCTAACATATTCTCTGCTAGATTTTTCTTTCTATTATGACATATCTCCATTCCTAGATTTGGTTAATGGTTTCTTAGAAGACAAAGTCCGCGCTGGCAAAAGCCACCGCACAATAGCAGTCCAGTTTTCCCATATCCTTCACATCCTGAATTTCGTTTAAAGGTTTTATGCCAACTAATCCTACACTATTACTTTAAAAATTCACAAAGCCAAAGTTTCCCCTTTTAAAGTAGCCACTTAGTGGCACAAATGAAAGTCATCCTGTCCAGGACATCGTTGCTGATACATACTTCGATTAGCTTTCACAAACTCGTCCAAGCATATCGTTTGCTTCATTGTTTACAACGTCCATAGAGGCAGCAATGCGCTAAAAACTCCTTCATCTGGAAATTTGATACACAAGTCCTTTGACGAAATTCTAAAGCAGCAAGGAGTAAAAAAAAAAAACCAAAACACAGAAAAAAAGGAGTATTTTCAAAGTCTGGCAACATCCACCTACTTCTGTTACACCTTCTTTAGCGTGTTGATTTGTTCTTTCCATTTCAAACATAAAGGTGTGAAAAGTCGGTTTACCTACCTGCCTTCAGCAGGAGCATAGAGTTCAAAGTTGAAAAACTGTATACACGGGGCTTGTTTGTCCTGTCTCGTCTACCGGATGTCATTATTAAGGGGGAACGCTGCAGCAACACTTTGGCTTCATAACTGCCACCGATCGTCCCGTGCAGGAATAACCATCCAACCAATCTACTACAAGCCGTAGCCTTTTTCCGTTTACCGACATTCAG
Organism: Xylota sylvarum; assembly: GCA_905220385.1. Lineage (NCBI taxonomy): Eukaryota > Metazoa > Arthropoda > Insecta > Diptera > Syrphidae > Xylota > Xylota sylvarum. The sequence goes on along the minus strand of LR999960.1, from coordinate 51,843,026 downwards.
CAGCCACCATTTTGTTCGTTTGGTTTTTCCTTTTTTTGTTTTTTGTGCACTTTAGTCGTGCAACCCTTGTTGTCGGCCTTCGTCGCATCATCGCATCGTCACTAGCGCGTCTGTAAGTGAATCCATAAATTTTCCCACCCGTCCAGTCGTTTTTATTTGACTCATATTTGCCTAAGGGATGCTGTTGTTGGTGTGATAATGGCTTCTTCTGCTGATGGTCCTATTATTAGCTGAAGCGTTGAAAATGCTGTTGGGTGGCATTAGCCCTATGTCTGGTGCCAGTATGAGTCCTCTGTTGTGAGAAATATCCTCTGGGATGGACGGACATGTAATGTACTGAGTAATTTTTCTAAACTACAATTCACGCGCTACACATACAGCGGTGTCACACCCCAACCGAGATGGGGTTGCTTCTGCACTGGTAGTGTGTTGTTGAACTTTTTAATTAATTTATTGCGTTTGCGAGATGAGGGATGGGTAGCAGGAGTACGGACAAATGCAAAAGTTTTTAGCACTTTACTCGCATTGATTCTAATTAAATGGGAAACCACCCCTTTAGAGGATTGCCGGGGCTACTTAGGTACTACTCCTGGCAACATTGAATCGAAATATTAGCTCTCGACACAATGTCAGTGGCTAATGTTGCAGCAGCCCCATGAACGACCTTATAGAAGCCGGCATGCAACCCCCTGTTCTTTGTTGTGTGTGGGTGCTTTAACGCGGGGGTGAGTGTGAGATTTTGTTGAATAAGGTTTCAATGTTTCGCAGCTTTAAAGCATCCTCCGGGGATATTAGTCAAACGGGCTTCATTCGTTTTTCTTTGCGTATAGACACTAATGTCTGTGTGTGTGTGTGTGTGTGTGGTAACAATACCGTTAACGAATGAACAAGGACTATGAAACGAAAACGAAATGCAATTGCGGTAATGTATCAGGATGTACATTTAAAGTAATGGATGTTGAGCCACAGGTGGCTTGCCTTCGCCTCCCTTCGGGTGTGGAGGAGCACTATAGTCTTTTTCGGAAAGTTTGAAAGCATTGTGAAGAAAAAGCGTCAAAGCATCTCTCAATGGGAGTCATTTACGGATGAGATTACGGGAGGATTACGGAATTGAATTTGGATTTGCTTTGCCTTTAGCCTGAAACGTGGCTGGCTTGCCAAGTTGTGATGATGTATGTGCGGATTGCTTTGTAGCTGAAAGGAAAAATCACAATGACTTGGCACGCGAGCTTTAGTAAGATTAACTTTTTTTCTTTTCTTTTTTAATATACGTACGTACATAGTCTATGTATTCAAGGTTTATGTAGCCTTCCAAGCAGGTGGTACGAAAAAGACACATTCAGGATAGGAAGGGACGAGATGGTTTTGTGTCCTGCGGTGTGGGTGCAGATTTGATTGGATTGGCAAGGTTTTTGAACACAAAAAGCTAAGCAAGCGTGTGAAGGAGATAGTCTTCCTCAAGGACTAATGAAATTTAGAATTGTCAGTTTCATTTATACAAGAATGTTTCATGAATTTCATTCAGTTGCTTGGCTTAGGAGTCTGAAACGGCGGGTGCTATATTTAATGAATATTGGAGCTAAGAAACATTGCCAATAGAAATGGGGGAAATGGAAAACCCAAGATTGTCCCGAGGTCGATTTTACTGACAAATCGATACATAGTGAAGTGAAGTCTGCTATAATAACGAATTCTCAGCTTTTCACAGTAGGTACACCCTCATCATCGCACACATTTCAATCTTATCTTCAACTTGATTTCATCACGTTAAGGAGACTGATGCCTTTATAGTTTAGATGATCACCTTTCTTGTGGATCAGGCAAACGATGCCCTCCTCCGACCAAATCTTGGAAATGAGTTGATGTATGCTCTCTAACAAGTCATCACCCGCTACCTTAAATAGTTCGGCTAGTAGGCCCCTCGATCCAGCAGCTTTCTTGAACTTGAGTTTAGATATTGCTGTCCTCATCCTCAATTCATTCTGGTAGGGTGGATGAAAATCGTGGTTTCCATCGTCCAAATTGAATGGTTCATTCTGCCTGACAGCGGAATTTGGGTAGTCGTCGCCGTTTAACAGTCTGCAGAAGTGGTCTTTCCATATCTTCTGCACCGACTGCGACTCAACTACAAGGTATCCTTGTTCATCCCTACAAGTCTCTGTTCGGGTCTTCTTGCCTTGACACGTTCTTTTTACCTTTACCGAGCTTCTCGTGGTTTTTCTTTTTTCTTCGGAGAAGCCGATGTTTTTTCCTCCTTTTTTTGTTCGTAGAGCTCATGAGCCGCTCGCATGTGCAGCGCTAGCTGTAGGCGAGTTGTTTTGCTAGCATGTGCTCGTCGGCATGTGCTCTTCATCAAACCAGGGATTTCGTGGGGGTGGTCGGGTGAAACCCAGCACATCTGTTGCGGTGTTTCTGATGGATTCTTGGCAACGATGCCAATGGTCTTCAGCATTTGATGCGGGTTACATAGGATACGAGATCGGTAGAGATTCTCGTGGTTTGTTGCGATTGCAGCCGTTCAATGTTAAATCTCTTCACAGTATTTTTTCGTTGTTGTGGCGTCTGATATCCGTAGACGTACCTTGGCTACAATTTTGGCAAAATTTTTCATCCTTCTTTTGCCTGGTCCATACCACCGCACTCCCTGGATGGCGGTTATATCAGCCTTATAGCAGTCTAGGGCCTCCGCTAGTTCAGTGGAACCCAGCCGCTTCTTTGACAATAAACTTTGCAGAACTGAGAGTTATTCTTCTGAAAGTTAATGCAGGAGAAATATGAACCAGTCTACTCTTTCCAACACTCCCATTAGTCCCAGGATCCACCGTGGAATCATTACACTATTTCTTGACATTTATTTGATACCATTTGGGAAAATTGTAAAGACTGCGTCTTCGGTGAATCCTGGGTTATAACTGATACCGGCTTTAAAGACCTTGAAAGTCCTTATTACTTTAAATGAAAAATTGAAGTTTACCTTCTGGATTATTAGACTAGACCCCTATATTTACTAAGTTCCTGTATCGGCAATCATTTTGAAGCCAACACTTGAGAAGGGCAAACTTTTCATCAGAAATTCTAGTAACCAACCACTTTTCAAATATGTACTAGTATCAGAACCAGAAAAGCACTTTTTTCTGCTTTCTCGAAGCCTTCCGCCAAGCACGATCATAGGTTAGGTTTAAGGTTATATGTCTTCCTTAAATTATTACATCCCTGCCGTGCTTTCTTCATACTTATACGTATCTAATTAGTCTTTTGAATGACATACACCAAAAATCTCGAGGAAATGTAACAATCTAGCCTAGTGACCGCCTCTATTGATGGAAGGTCATACTAATTAATTTTTAGAAAAAATATTCGAACAGTCTTTGTTAATTAGCATACTATCTTGGACCGTACATAATTATGTTGCCTTGTGGCTTAATTACCACAAGTAAACTCTCCCACACCAACAAGTCGAATGAATTTATCTAGTATCTTGTAATGCCCATATAAGTACATCCATACGATACTAAGCTCAACTTGTAGATAGTGATTCAAGATATTTTCTTACGCTTACATCGGTTTTCTGTGTAAGCTGCTAGTAGCTGCAAGTTTTATCTGAAACCTTATCACGCACTCGGCTCATGTCCAACACCAAAATAATTATTTTTACAACCGAAGGCGAAGTAAACTTCCACAAGCGCTACCGTGTGCACCGCGCACTTGCATAACTTGACCATTTCCAGTAGCCGCTAAGCTCAGAGTGAGATTTCTTTGGTTTTGATTTCTAGGAAATTCAGCGAATACCACTGCAGGTGTCGTGAACGGAATACCGATGATTAAGAGTGTACACCCCATCAGAGGCTGTACATACTCGTCGTTGTGTTCTCAGAAAAGCAAAAGCTTTTCCAACTAAAACTGCCGTCGTCAACACATTCTGTTGATCTTAGAATGTGTGGAACAAGCTGATTCATACGTTTCTCAGCGTCAATCTAGAAGCAATTCAATGCCAAATTGATGACTTAGGTCCCCGCTAATTGTTGAACGAAGACGTGAGTAACAAGTAGCTGTGGGCTGTGACCCAAGTATTTGGTTTCTATGTGTATTGTAGGTTAGCAGTGTTGTTTATCAATGATGCTAGGGGGTGAGATCATGTACACATAGGATGGGGAAGTGTACAAAGTAATGTATTGTCTACGAGGTATGCTTGTTGATTATTAATTTAAATGACACTACTACAAAAGGAAGAAAAAACTTCAAATATTTGCATAAGAGATACACAGATAGATCGTGTTCTGAATGCAGTATGGAGTGACAGGTTGTAGAACACTTATTTCAACTTCGAGGTTGAGGCAATGTGGGGTAGCAATCTATTTAGCAGCATTGTAATTGTTTGATAAAACGACTGAAGATGTATCTAGGTCAAAGACCAGCGATCTTTAATTTTTGATGTAAAACTTCACAAGATTGTCAATGAAGAGCAAGCGCCTGAAAATAGGAAGCTGAGTTTAAATTTCATTGCATACTCTTTGGTGCCAGAGTTTTATTCTAAATTTCTGGTTTTCAAGCTTGTTTCTCCAAGACTTCATGACAAATTAACTTTGCTAACCAGACGTTCACAGTTTAAGAATTCAAAGAAAGACTTCACGTTTTGTTTTATATTAAAGTCTTGGAGAAAATAAGCTCTTCACGCAACACATCGTAGTTAAGTAGTTAATCATGTCTACCCCCAATCCGGATAACAGACGCTTAATGGATAGTAATTCAGATATCGAGGACCCAAATTTCTAATATTAGAAATTACATTAACCCATTCATGGCAGCTACAGACATACCCTTACCTTCAACAATACAACAGTTAATTGCCTCTCAACCATCAACACAACCATCCGATTCGAGCAGACACAACATCGAGAATCCATCAACTGCCACGAGACGAGCCAAATTGTGTAATCTGCTGCAAAATTCACTTTTAACAAAGTCCATCCGGCTTGTGTCTCATACCAACCTTGTTAGCTGCATTAGAGTGGCCCTAATGCATCCATTGTCGAATCATCCCATTGGACAACATATTCCCTTTTGACCTGTCTTCCTGTGTACAAAGCAATTCAGAAATAACAACAAGGACACATCAACTGTGGAATTTATCCTCCAACACCAATCAATGCCATGACGGTGTGTAGTATTCAATTTCATATACACACACGAAAGCCTGATGGAGCGTTGATGATGTCATTGTACCGTTGGAAAGTAATCTCATTAAAAGTCATTCCGAGTTCATCCTCGGTCTTCGTAACCTGCCATATACATATGTATGTATAGAGAAACGGGTGAAGGACGAAGTAAAATATTTGGAACATTACTTCATATCAAAACTGTCAACGCTGTCCGAGAGGATTACTCCTCATACCGGTGCGATACATTGAGTAAAATATCGAGCAATGACATTGCAGGCGGGGGGGAGGTAAGCAATGCCAGATCCTGTCATAGTGTCGTCCTACGTGGTAAATTACTGCATTACCCACAGACCATATACACACATGAGTTGCAGGTAGATGGACGGTTGATGAGTCCAGTGCGCGCCGAGGACAGCAGTCTTTATTGGAGATCCTGTTTATAACGCTATGTTTCCACCTACTCAATCATTTGTTAGATCCTCTGACATCGTAATGGACGGCGGATGTGACCGACTCTTCTCCGGACAGATGGGTTGAAGGCGAAATTTTGTTTCGTTACCCTACCATGGCAACTGAATCGATTCCATTTTGTTGTGTTTTTTCTTTTTTTATCGTTTTTTTTTTTTTCTTCCTGTTCACCGATGACCAGTCGTCGTACAGGTACACACATCCATCAAGGACGTGACTTTGTCTTTAGTTTTCGTCCTTGCACCATCAACTGATGAGAAGAATAGTGCACACCCGACACAGACATTGGAAGGGAGGCGAGTGCTTTAACGGATTATCGCGTTCACATGTCCATTGGTTCATCGATAAACGAGGGTGACTTGATGGGTGGAGAAAAAAAAAGGTCGAACTGTAGATATACATACGAACTGAGATAGTAAGGAAAAGTTTTGAAACCCGTATTATATGGGAGTAAGGTTCTTTTAATCGTGGACGTGTATAGCACTTTAGAGTCTGGGATGATCGGTCATTTCGCGATTTAATGGTGGCAACACATGAGAAAAACGTGGTCAACCTTTCACCTTAATGTCTATCGATTCGGATGATCTAGGGACACAGATTGAAAGGCAAGTTAATGTGCTCGTTCAGTTGTAAACTCCATGATTCTTACAATGTCTGCATGAGTTCTAATTTATAGTCCCTGTGTCCTGATCTGGGACAGTTTTTTTTTTTTTTTTGTCAGTGTTACTATGTTACTCCAATTGCTTGTGGTTGGTCTTTAATAGAAAATGTGAGAAGATTATGTCCTGACAGTGTAGACTTCCTCAGCAAAGAAACCCGCCAAAGACTAAATAGTGCCTCATAAGCTTATCGTCCACATTATGATATCCTAGAACACAGTGAAGTCTGACTTTAAACCAACAGCCTATCGAATCAACAGCCTACTACTTGCAATATTGCTGAGGCTTAGAGGATGACGAATCCTCATCAAGAGCTTTGAGATTGCCCTGAAAATCAATGAGGATTTATGTCCAATGTCACTGATTATTTAATGGTAGAGAAATGGAGGATTTAAGAACAGGCATCCCTATTGAATCATAGGTGGATAATGTTTCAGCTAAGCCTCCTATCCAGGGCCAGTAATACCTACGGAAACCCTAGGCGAGTAGACTGGGGCAGTAAAAATAGCAATTTCAAACAGCAATCCCCAAGATATAGACAAGGCAGTAGACAACCTTTGCAAAACAATGAAAGAAGCATACGAAAAGGTTTACCCAGTCAAAATAGAGTGCAAGAGGTTCCAATCTAAAGTCGAGGTGCTATACATTCTCGACTGCACTCTAGGGGTTTCGAATAATTGTGCGTTTCGGCTCACTGACGTAGGGGAAGATTGGGGCATAGCTTCATTCTTACGTAATTTTTACACTTGACTTCGATAGAACATCCGAAAAAATGTACCCTGACAGAGGATTGGGAAAGGATGGTAGTTTCTTTCCAAATGAAATTGCAGATGGTTCCAAAACCAGTAAAGGTATTGGGTCAGGTATTTGCTCTAGACTTCCAGATACACGCAATGGTTCTACGTGTACTCGAGTCTGCAAAATTACTTGAGTTGGACTCAATATTTGATAGGAATATCACCATTTACCCAGACGTGCTGACGTACTATGATTCCTAGTGTCTTCTTTTTTTGTTTACGTCGGAAGGTTGTAATCTTTTAAAAACAAAACTAAGCTCAGTAACATCGGAATCTTAAGTGTGAGGATGTCATCATACATTAGGTTCCACAGTAGTGGATCTTACTAGGGGAACACCGCCTGTGACGCTATACTGCCTCGTTCCATGGTCGGTATCGTGGTGCAGTATCCTTTTTTTACCTAGTGTCTTATGATAACCTCACAACTCTACTTAACATATCCTAACCTAACCTAATTCCGCGTTTAATATTGCGGCATTCCTGTCAAACTCGTCCGTTTGTCCAAAATGAAACCGCTCACTCCATCAACGTCGGTAACGATCTCACCGAGACCTTTGATGTCAAAAAGGATTTAGAAAGGTTATGCGCTGTCATAACTTCTTTAATTTTATATTTGAAAGAATTTAGCAAAACTCCCAACCCAACACCCGAGGCACATTCTTGCAAAAGTCTGTGCAACTGCTGGCTTACGCCAAAGATTTTGACATAATTGACAGAATTCAGCGTGCTGTCATCTAGTATTGAAACAGAAGCTGCCAAAATGAGTTTCGCTACAAATAAGGGGAAAACTTCAAGAAGAAGGAACACAAAAGTCGACAATTAGGTATAAGTTTGAGGTAGTAAGGGACTTTGTCTACTTTGGCTTTGGTATGTATTCTGACAACAATAACATCAGCAGAAGTGAAGCGATCTTGTTAATCGTTGTTTCTTTGGGGTTAGTACGGAAAAGATGTAGTAGTACGGACCTATCCTGCACAACTAAGAATATTCTATGTATAAGTCCTTTATCATCTCAGTCCTACTTAATGCCGCTGAACCATGGACTCTATCGAAAGCGGTTGAAGATATCCTCAATCGTTTCAAGAGAAAAATTCTTCGTAAGATCTTCGGTCGCGTTTGTGTTGATGGGCTTTGCAAAAGGAAATTCACCGACGAACTATACGAACTGTCAAAATCTAAACCATCCGTTGTCTGAGATGACTAGGATTTGTAGAGCGAATGCATACCAAACACCCGGCCCACAGAATAAAGGAAGTTCTGCTTTAGGCGGCGCTCACAAGCAAAAGAGGACCTCAACTTGATGTGTACAATTGCAAGAAGTTAGCTATGGACAGAACTGACTGTAGATACTCGATAGCGGCGAACACAGAGTGGACCTTCCTGGGCATTGTTTTTTTTAGAAAGACTGTGTCCAGATGCCTATTAGTTCGTTTGAATAGCTGGAGATTGCATGCTTCAAAAATTCAAGTTGTTTGCTGTCTGATACTTACTTACTTAGGTGGCGCTACAGTCCGGGGTGAACCTGGTCCTTAACAATCCTCTCCTACTGTCTTATAGGGCCTTCAAATATTGTGCTTCCAAGTATTATTCTTCGAAGTCCGAAACTTTAAGATCCTTAACACCAGCCACCCATTACTGGATAACAACTCACTGTGACATTTGAGGGAACTGCCTAAAGCTATTTTTGTACAGACAACAGCTGAGAGCTGATCGAATTCAAGAAAAGTAGCAAACTATTGCTACACGTGTTCCAAATGTGAATGTGTACAAAGTGGCAACACAATGGACCTATTTATAGTCTAATTGTACCTCATCGAGAGCCAAACAATTTAACCTCCCAATTATGGTGTTTCCAAAGGGGACTCACCCTTACAAGATGTCTGTATGTATGTACAATATGTATGCCTTCATCGTGATTCGCTGTGACATGACCTGACTAAATAGTCGAGACAGAACCAGGTGCATGCTATTAAAAGCCAAATACTTCACCATTGTACAAACAAATGTATCTTGTTCCCTTCCATTTATTTGAAGGCCATATTAAATTACTTGTCAAGTCCATACACCCAATCTAATGTCACGCTCGTCATGCTAATCGTCTGCCAAGTCTGTCTCCATACCTGTGATCTCTGAAAGGGTTCGAAAAAATTCCTCAGCCAGCATTCTTCTTATGTCTATCCACTTCCATCTCTACCCACCACATTGACCCGCCATTTATCAGACACACCACCCACCCGCTCTCTCTCTCTTTCGGTCTAGCTAACTTGGAACAAATTCATTAACCAAGCTATATTAATTAATAAAATGAAGCCCTGAATGCACCCCATCATCAATAAAGACGAGAATTCTTGTCCAACGAAATATTTTCGAAATTAATTTCTTCACTTTCTCGAAAGCCGAAAACAATCGCACCACCACTTGAAGTGGCTATAGGAACAAAACAAAACAAAACCCTTTTGTGTCCCAGAAACCCCAGAAAAGAAAGAAAGAATAATATAAAAAAAAAACCTAGAAACATGGAGCGGACCGTCGTCCGTCGTTAAGTAATCCCCACGGGGAATCGAATCGTATCCAACAATCGAGAGTAAGACGAGACGACCGACCCGTTCCACCAATTAATGCCCATCAACTACAGCAGCAGTTAATAGATTTTCCTCAGCACGCCGTGATGTCCAACAAACGTTCACGGTTCAACGAATCCATCCCAGAGGCTGGCTCGCATCCTACCCACAGTACGTGGACCAAAAGGGGGCCGAAAGGGGACAACCGGAAAACTGTCAAATTGAAATTGAAAATCAATTTGGGAAGAGTGTCGAACATCTCGCCTACACATCATACTGAGTTGAGTTCGGGATTTTGGGGTTCATAAACCCGATCATCCCCAAGATGACGATGATTTTGCTTTTTTCTGTGGGCGTCAGGCTCTTGAATCGCTTTGGGGAGTGAGACAGAGCGTGAGAGAGAGAGAGAATAGGAAAAGAAAGAAAAACGACTCAATTGGACAAGATTTTATTGCGCTTGAAATGTATCTGTGTATCTGTGACAGAGCACTCATGAATAAATAATTAAACTGGGGAACGACGACGACGCTCTTGCTACAAGTGCATAATCAAAATCACACATTGTTATACTCTGCTGCATTGTCCTCCATTCCTATTATTTTACGGTGCAACGACCAGGAATGAGAAATCCTAATCGATTTCCTCATGAGCGACACGGCTGGATTGCGGCTACACAGAATGATGCAATCCCTTAAGGATTATTCCATCGGTCTCCCGATTAGGAGTAAACAAAGAGCAATGATTTTCCACTTTCTCCAGCCGAAAATCGTTGAACCGTTGCTTATGTCCTTAGTCACTGAACACAATACATACATACATACATATATCCATACCATGGCGGAGGAGTTTTGTCTTTGGATCGGATTCGATGGATATGGGATATACAATACAGATATTATGGTTGCGGGTTGTTGATATGGCTCTGAGCAATTCCCCAAAATGCATTTCAAATTTGCCATTCTAAGCCGATCACCAAACTATCGGAAAATAGCGTTTTCTCCAAATGGTATTTCCAATTACCACAGCACACAGCAAAATGCGCATCCGATGGGATATTTTGGAAAGTTTCTCTGTAAGGTTTTGATACGAAGAAGATGCGTTAATTGCGTTTATACTTGCGAGGTGGTTTTGAAGATATCCTTTGAATCCAATGCGAACGATATGAGATTGATTTCAATTTCAGTTAAATAAATCTGCTTAGGGGCAAATTCGTTTTAAAGTTTTATATCACATCCTTACTATGGAGTGTTGGATGGAATCGAATGAATAAGATACACTTTGAGGAGGAAAGCAAATAGAAGGAGTTAAGAGCGATATATCGATTGGAAGATCCATTATGATAACAATGTACGTGAGGTTTTCATGTAAATTTTGATTTATGCAAACTATTAAATGTCTGCTAAGAAGCTCTTCGATCTTCGGATCTGCACGTGGAATGTTCGGACCCTTAACAGGCCGCGTGCAGCCGAACAATTAGCAGAGGCCCTAGACTGCTACAACGCAGATATCACCGCCATCCAGGAAGTGCGATGGGATGGCCCGGGCAAAAAGAGGATGAAAAACTGTGACGTATACTACGGTGATTGCTATAGGGAACAGAAACAGCGCTTATTTGGATGTGGGTTCGTCATACGCGGCAGACTTAGGCAAGAAGTCTTGAGCTTTCGACACGTGAGCGAGCGTCTTATGACAATCCGCATCAAGGCTAAATTCGCGAACATAAGCCTAATATGCGCTCATGCCCCCCCAGAGGATAAGGATGACGCCACCAAAGAAAGTTTCTACGAGCTCCTCGACAAAACATATGAGCAATGTCCTAAGTATGACGTTAAAATCGTCCTAGGCGATTTTAACGCCAAGATAGGAAAGGAGGACATCTTTGGTAGGACGATTGGAAAGCACAGCCTACACGACACCACGTCTGGCAACGGACTTAGGCTTATTGACTTTGCGGCGGGGCGAAATGTCAGTATAGCAAGCACACGGTTTCCTCATCTCAATATCCACAAGGGGACATGGCGATCTCCTGATCATCAAACGGTCAATCAAATTGACCACATTGCGATCGACGCAAGGCATGCCTCCAGTATTCTGGATGTCCGAACCTTCCGAGCAGCCAACATGGACTCGGATCATTTCCTTGTTGCAGCCAAGGTACGAATGCGGATATCCCAAACGCCACAACTAAGAAGAACTACTGTGAGAAGATTTGACGTCGAAAAGCTGCAATCGCAAGAGATCGCCAGAACCTTCACCGAACGCGTATCCCGAAACCTCTCAACTACTCCTATGCCGCCAGCATCAAGCGCCGAAGACCAGTGGCAACGCTGCCAGCAAGCCATCAGAAGTGCCGCAACTGATGTGCTGGGTTTCACCCGACCATCACCTAGAAACCCCTGGTTTGACGATGAGTGCCGGCAAGCACATGCAGCTAAACAGCAAGCATACAAAGCGGCGCTGCAAAAAAGGACGAGAGCTGCTCGTGAGCTCTACGAGCAGAAGAGACGGGAAGAACATCGGCTTCTCCGAAAGAAGAAAAAAGAGCACGAGAAGCGCGCGATCGAAGATATTGAGAGATTATACTCCAGGAATAATGTACGGAAGTTTTACCAACAGGTAAAAAGAACGTGTCAGGCCAACAAGACCCGTACAGAAGCCTGTAGAGATGAAGAAGGAAACCTCGTAGTAGAGTCACAGTCGGTGCTGAGAATATGGAAAAACTTCTTCTGCAGACTGTATAACGGCGACGAAGACCAACATCCCGCTGTCAGGCAGAATGAACCATTCAACATAGACGATGATAGCCAAAACTTCCGTCCACCTGACCAAAACGAAGTAAGGATAGCAATATCCAAACTTAAGTCCAACAAGGCTGCTGGACCTGACGGCTTACCAGCCGAGCTATTCAAAGCAGCTGGAAATGACCTGGTAGAGAGCATACACCAACTCATTTCTAAAATTTGGTCAGATGAGTGTATGCCTGATGAATGGAATCTCAGCACCGTTTGCCCAATCCACAAGAAAGGAGATCCCCTCAATTGCGCCAATTACAGAGGTATCAGTCTCCTCAACATCGCGTATAAGATCCTATCTGCCATATTGTGTGAACGTCTGAAACCCTTCGTCAACAACCTGATTGGGCCCTATCAGTGTGGTTTCAGACCAGGAAAGTCCACAATCGATCAAATCTTCACACTTCGACAGATCCTGGAAAAAACCCAAGAAGTCCAAATCGATACCCACCATCTTTTTATCGATTTCAAGGCCGCATATGACAGCATTTATAGAGACGAGTTATACAGAGCCATGTCTAGTTTTGGCATCCCTGCCAAACTCGTCAGATTGTGCAGAATGACGATGGAGAATTCTCGCTGCTCCATCAAGGTCGGTAACGATCTCACCGAGACCTTTGATGTCAAAAAAGGTTTTAGACAAGGTGATGCGCTGTCATGTGATTTTTTTAACATCGTTCTTGAAAGAATTGTGCGAAACTCACAAGCCAACACCGGAGGCACAATCTTTCAAAAGTCTGTGCAACTACTAGCGTATGCCGACGATATTGACATTATTGGAAGAACACAGCGGGCTGTCACCGGTGCGTTCGCTAGTATTGAAACAGAAGCGGCCAAAATGGGTTTAACGGTAAACGAGGGCAAAACCAAGTATATGCTGTCAACCAAAAGGGACACGCAACATCGACGAATTGGACAGAACGTCACAATCGACAGCTATAACTTTGAGGTAGTAAGGGACTTTGTCTACCTCGGCTCTGCTATCAATTCTGAAAATAACACCTCAGCAGAAATAAAACGAAGAATAACTCTTGCCAATCGCTGTTTCTTTGGGCTGAGAAGGCAATTGAGTAGTAAGGCCCTATCCCGAACAACTAAGGAGACTCTATATAAAACCTTGATCATCCCAGTCCTGGTTTATGGCGCTGAAGCTTGGACTTTATCAAAAGCGGATGAAGATATCCTCGGTCGTTTCGAGAGAAAAATTCTTCGCAAAATATTCGGTCCCGTTTGCGTTGACGGGCTTTGGAGGAGAAGATTCAACGACGAACTATACGAGCTGTACAGCGACATCGACCTAGTCAAAAAACTGCGCATTAGTCGTTTGAGATGGCTAGGACATGTAGAGCGAATGGACACCAGTGCTCCGGCCCGAAGAGTCTTCGAATCACACCCGGAGGGACAACGCAGCAGAGGAAGACCTCGCCTTAGGTGGCGCGCACAAGTTGAAGGGGACCTGAACAAGCTTGGAGTGCGCAACTGGAGGCAGTTAGCTAAGGACCGAGCTAACTGGAGAGGCTTGTTAGTTGAGGCCCAGGTTCACCCCGAACTGTAGCGCCACCTAAGTAAGTAAGTAAGTAAGAAGCTCTTGGTTAGGTACTGCAAGGAAGAACTTAGAAAAAGGTTAAAAATGGTTCTATCTTCAGCCAAGGATTCCAATTACATTCAAATGTTCCGACGCATAATCCTTTAAACTGACCTCATTAACTTCCACTCCAAAATGAAATGGAAAGTACCCCACTTATCCAATCGAACAATAGGTCTCCAGTTTCCTAGATCCTATTCCAATATACATAATTTCATCCACATCTGCCCACACGCCGCCGGCGGCCATGCCACGTTGGAAAACTTTCAAATTTATTAATTAAATATTTATGTTTATCGAAGAAGCAACTTTCACCAAATTACAATTGCTTGCTCAAACCAAATTATTTAACTTTCTCAGAATAATGGATACGTCTTCACCTCACCGTATCACAGCTTGGTGATTCTGATTGATTGCTTCAATTCTATTTTAAAGGCAAAGTGACAAAACTCCTTCTCCTAAGGATTCGTGTTTATTTGATGATTTATTTTACGGTCCCTCGCCTTTGGCAGAGCTTCAAGTCAAAGTAACACGAATGGGGCAAGACTGATAAATTACTTTTCAAAACCCAAAGTCCTCAAACACGTATTCGTCTTATGAGAATTGTCCAAACTCGTTCTGTCCTCTGTCCTGATGGTCCAACGACACAGGTAAATTGGGGTGTTAAACAAGGAAACTGGATTTGCTTATTTTTTATTTTTTTTTTGCAAGCATTACCTCAATTTAAGTTTACTAACCCTAGGTCAGCAGAACCTCTCTCTATAAATAGTTGATGCGAATCACAAGGAAACTACCATCCAAAGGGACACCATTCATTAGATACTTATGGTGGATAAAGTTTGCTACGTTCGCCTCCAACTCTTCATTTCTACTCCTTTTTGTACAAGAAAATGAATCTCAATCACAAGTCCCTTCTTGAGGATGGCTGTGTGTATGTAAGGTTTGAAAGAAGGAAACTTCTTCCATAATCTTTTTATGGATATCTCACTTTTAAGTTTTAATAACCCATGAGGATGGTTACTTTTCGCACAGAGAGAGAGACAAGTAAGGAAAAATGTTGAAATTGAAAATTTTCCTGAAATTTGTGATGCAAATAGATACCCAGACCTTGTTCACAGCGCTCTCTAACGCTCAAAAGGATAGATAAACTGTCTGAAGGACTATTACAGTGTGGAGGAAAAAATACATTTGCACAAAAGAATTGAATAAGAAATTTCATCTATGCTGGTCAACTCAAAATTACATGAACCTTTTCGAAATTTCTACAGAATCCTCGACTGAACGCTTTTAAACTAGGACCCTTAATATGCACTCCGACCTACATATATGACCATTGTATAGGGCTATGTACATAAGTTAACCAGAAGTTAAGTATTGGGGCTCTCGATAAACCCCGGTATAGCTTTAGGTTCCAGGTTCTGAATTTCTGCTGGATTGATAGAGTTCCGCGCCAATTGGAGCATCTTTTTATTGCGACTCCTGAACATATGCAAAGAATATGTTCAACGATATTTTCTCTTTATATTGCACTGATATACATATGCATCTGAAAATTTTATGTCGTGCAGATGGTATGCATCTAAATGAACAAAATGGTTCTTAAGTCGTCTTTGTTGAGATGGAGTGAGGTCTTGGCTTTAATCAGTAGAGGTTGATGAACGTTTTCGCTAGTAGTCAGTGTGTCTTTCGAACTTGCATTATGTTGTCTTGGAGTGGGCACTATCAGGCGGTAACCCAAAAAATGTTCAGAATCAACAAGTAGGAAACAAGCGTCTGTTCTCGCGAGGCAATCAGCCCGTCATGACCTGGAATTCAGGCTGCAGAAACATTATTTGTAACTGCAAGACATTCGAGGGAATGGAAACAGACCCAGACAAGCTACACAACCGTGTAGGATGTAGTGGCCATGTAGTAAGGACTTCTGCTTGGAATATTGTTGGAGACTTTCGAAGCATTGTCACTCGTTAAAAACTCCATCACCAGTGCTGCACAATTAGAAATTTCAATCCATCTGTATACCGGGTTTGGGAAATTTGTAAAATGATGAGACCTTTATGTTCTATTTTGTGGTCACCTATAAGAACTTTAAAACTGCAACAGCTTCGAACTCTTTTAAGCATGGTCCACTCTTTGAAGCAGCCTACGAGCATAGCTACTTGATATACTGCCGAATATAGAGACGTGAGACTAAGGTTAGCATGTTAAAAGCACTTGCCTCATTTCCCACAAGTTTATTTTGCATGCAGTGTATCACGAGTAAGGAACGTATCCCTTATGGGGTTTCTCCATTGTTTTAAGGACAAAGGAACTCAGGGTAATAGGACGGTAAGATTTAAGTGACAGTTTCAGCTCATTGTCAGTTTCGGTATGAAAACTGTGTCCAGCTATAAGGAATGTTGTCTGATAAGGGTAAGAGTGCATCTGAAGATCCATATAAGGAAGCGGATTAGTAGATCGTGTCCCTGTTGTAGGAGGCAAGAAAAAATGCTGATTTAAATGGGTTGAAAGTGGACAGAGTCTATTTTATATATTTGGCTTTAAGAACTATTCCAGACGAACTATGGCTCTGACTGTAAGGATTGCAAACGTGATTGTTCTGTGAATCCATGGAGATAAAGTCTAGGTAGTGGATGTCGAGTACTAATTGACACGTTTCATCAGAGCTGCTAGTGAATTCGCCATTGAGTGTCTTTAAGAAACCTAGATAGCTGGAGTGACTTTGAGCTAAAGTCTTTTGAGGACGTTTGCGTTTAGATTTTAAATTTCTTCAAATCCTTCTTAAATGAATTTAGAGCTTCTCTTGGGACCGTTTGCCATTATTTTTGAATCTATTGAATTATCTTCTAGTATCTCGCCTGATCTGTTTATTTTACCACAGGACATTTCAGTTGGTTTTCTTGTTCAATTTGGTACAGCTGCCCTCATATGCGATGGAAATTGTATTTCAAATGTGTTCTGGCACGAATTCCGATTCTGAAATAGTTGTTATAGGGTTCGAGACGTTATTCACATAAACCTTGGGGAGAAATCGATAGGTTTCCAAGTTTGTTTGTCTGCTAAAGTTGTTAAATAGTCTTTAAGATACGCTTCCAAGACGCATCTTATATGATTATAATCATATAACATAGAGACCTCCTGGGATGTTAGGGATTTCAGCAGATATCGTGAATTTTTGTTTCTAAATGGCGATCGCCATGTCCACTTATGTAAAGAATTAGTTCCACAAACTGATTCAACCTCTTGCCTTCAATTTGATCGCCTAACAGCTGGTGATTCGTTAAAGCCTGAATCGGAAAAATGGCATTTTTAGGCTTGTATAGCCTTCAAACAGCTCCCAATCAAGACTATTTATTCTCGCATTGCCAATTGCGGCATTTAACTCCGAAATCTCAAGCATGGTTATCAAGGTATGTTAAGAAAAACTGAGAAGTAAATAGTTTACTGTTTGGAAACCATTCCTCCGAAGAGGAACCGTATCTCTCTAAGGGGATCCGCTATCGTAGTTTTTTTTTCAACCCTGTGTTGAAACAGGCAGCTGGTGGGCAGTCGATACCTACACGGGGTACCTCTCATAGAACGTCACCTCATCTTTGGATTATTAAGGAGTCGACGATGCAGGCGCTACACTCGACTTGTCTGTAGAAAAATCTTGTCTGAATAGTGGAAGAAATTTTTCAACCAAAAGAATGATAGAAGCCACCTGGACTAAAGAATATGGTCCACTTACTAGACTACATCAGGTCTTAATGCATATAAGACAGGCATGATATTCGACAAAAACAAATTAACTTGGGCCCTTACCCTGTAAACGTTTGAGTTGGAAATTTGTATTCCTTACCTCATGCAAGACATTGTGTATCTTATTCTTCCGCCAAAAACCATAGACTCTGTCTATATGTAGAAGATTCTCAAAGCCAAATTGCTGGTATCCATCCACTCTATTACATATCTCGCCTAATGTCCTACATGTCCTTACTGCTCATGGTTGTATCTTTTCCTTCAGTAACCGTTTCTCACCGAATATCACTCTCTGGATCATGTTGCAAGACGGGGATTATCAGTGTCTTGTTTGGAGTCATGTACATATGTTTCTTCCAGTATTTCACGCTCCCTTTGAATTGATGCAGGAGTGCACGCCAGTAGCCTAGACGGAGGACAGCGATTTTCAAAAAAAGCCTATATAATGTAATTAAACCCAAACAAACGGAAATCCCAGATTTCAGGAAAGAAAACTCCTTTAGTGTTCCACAAAGGACGGAGTGATTGGACAGTACCTGCTTCCTCCAATAGTACGACACATTTTGTCCACTGCAAGGGCACTTCAACTCCTCTCTGATTACAGCAACCCTCGTCTTCTTCAAAACCATACAATCCAATCAATTTATTTTACAGTCACACTGTAACCAAATGACAGACATCTTCGGAGGTAATCTTCTCGAGAGAGCATTCAAAGGCTCTTTTGTAAATGCGTCTGTTTTTTATTTTTTTTTTTTCCTCCAAATTGTCCTCCTTCTGTGCGTTTACATGCAAATGAGTTTCATATTGGATTTTCAAAATAAGTACATAGGTACCCACAAACACATATAGAAAGCAATTTTAAAATTTGCTTTTATTTTCTTGTAAACAAATTAGGAAATTGACTAGACACAACCGCTATTAAGTGGAGCACAACGAATGACTCAAGTTCATCGGCTTGTATTATCGATTCATTTCCAGTGAAGACAAACAAATACGAGATGAGATAGGTATCATCAACATTCATGACCTTGAGTCTAAGATGTCTAAGAGTAAGAGGGCGACGACAAGCCGGCAAACTAATCCCGATTCTCGAAAAAAAAAAATAATAAAATCAAAAAATAAAACCTTTTGATTTGTCAAAGAATATAAAATAGAAGGACATTCGAACTTTGTTTGCCGCGCACTTTAAAGGGTTCTGTGTCTTATAAGAGTTCGCTGCCTTTCATCAATACACCCTCCCACCCTACAGATTGCTTTTGAGAGGAAATGTCTTCCCTCAAGGTTCTAAATTGACTCCCAACCTCAAGGATAAATGAAAGGAGAGAGAGAAGGAAAAAAAAGGACAAAAAGCAACGTGCGCTCTATAGAATTTCACCTTCAACCCACTGCGTCCTTTTGTTGAGGAAGGAAGTCGCAGAGTGTGTGTGTTTTTTTTTTTTTGTATCTTACTGGTATATTCCTGGTACTGCTTGGTGATATGCTGTCGCTTTGTATGGTACCGTGCGGGTTCCCTACGAGAAATTCCTTCGGAAACTTTCTTTTTTTTTACTGGGGTGTGTGGAACTTTTTGTTGATACCGGGTTTTTGGCGGTTTGGAGGGGTGACTGCCTTGTGTTGCTGCATATTAGCCACATACAAGAAGGACAAATGAGAGGTTCTGATGGCAGCTGAGGATGTCATTGTGCTGTTAATGTTGGAGTCTGAAAGGAGAGCGCTTTTAGCTTTAAAATGGAAGTTCGTGGTTTAAAGGTGGAATTTTCCAACACTAGAGTTCATTAGGGTATTGAGATTTTGTCATGTAACATGGTTAATGTGTTATCAGGGTAGTGATTCCCTTGAATTTTGAACTTGGAAATAGTTTTCATAGTCATAGGATAGGTTGTTGAATATATGTTCAATACTTATCGCCTTTATAACTACTCAGGCACGATAGGAATTTACAGACAAAATTTTATAGAAACAGAAGTTTCTTCATATAACCGACTCTACATTGAGATAATATCGTGTAGGGGATGTGACACACAGAAAAGCCAAGAAGATTGATTTGCTTAACCTTTAGAGCTGCCACTCATCGCCAAGATGAAGCAGAATATATGATAAACAGAGAAAGTGGTGGCGTAGTCCATGCTAAAAAAAAGTGATGAAGATGGGCAGTTCCATTCAAAGCACTACTAATGGAAAAGAAGTAAATGTCATGACGGCTTACATGATAAAACTTACGACACCACATTCGAATACACACTCAGGCTTATCGATTTCTCAGCGGGACAAAGCCCATTCCCGGTGTTCAAAAATTCCTCCTGAATTATGAAGGGTAAACATCAATCTATTGCCATCGGAACAGAGTGCCAGAGCCTTTGATTTCTACTCTCTTCAGAAGTTCAATCTTCTCAGCATCATGTACAACAGGCCCGTATCAACATTTTCAAGAAGCTTCTAGGACGAACACCGCTGATATCGAAAAACCAAAGGACTCTAAAGAACTCTATTATCTTAGGCAGTAATTACTAGCACAGAACTGCAAAGCAAGAGGCTTATAGGGCGGCCTTTTAAAAAATCGATAGTACACCTTTATCCTTTTACATTTGTCGTAACAAGAACCATAATGGATCCAAATGGACAGAATTTGAAGAAAAATTTGCCTATCCCTGATGATAACCTTGAACCGTTGTCGACTGGACATCGATAAAGGGGATTTTAATCATTGAAATCTCTGGCACTAGATGGTATCTTTTCAGCACTCTCGATGGCTTTTCATACTACGAATATATAAGACAGGACCTGTCATGCATGAAAGGCTTACTAGCACTCAGAACTATACTAAGCAGCTTGACTGAACTTCGGCTGCTGAGCAAATTTTGAGTCGACTTTTCTTGCGTTTAGGACTTTTTCGGCCAGAGTGTGCGCCTAGACTGAGCTGAAGTCGAATCTTCACGGATGGCTTCAAAACTAGTCAACGGTCCGGTGCTGGTCTCTTCGTGGACAAAGACAGCACTAGACCTCATTACTATTTAGGCAAGCATGCTCTGTTTTTCAAGCGGAAGTCTACGATATTCTAATGGCTCTCGACTATATTGTTGAATAGGTAGCGGAGTCGTAGTATCTGTGTCTATAGCGACAGTCAGACAGTGCTTAAGGCCTTGCTCAACCCTGTATCCCAGCAAGAATTCTTTGACTCTTGTCTGGATTCCAGGTCACACTGGGATTGCGAGAAATGCGATCTCCAATAATATTGGTAAACAAGGCTGAGAGGATAATTTCTTTTGACAAGAACCTGCGTTAGGTCTTCCTGTGTCCTCGCTCAGGGCCTCCATTGGCGACTGGGTTTCCTTAGAACAGAATTGTGTATGGCACGGTTCTTCAGGATGCACGGAGACATATGTTTGCTCCGAACGTCTGTAAGAAATCAGCGGGATTCTTGCTGTCTCTCAGCAGAAAAGACTGCCGTTCTTATGGAACACTTTTCTTTTGCCAAGCATCTGATTGTGCTAGGCTTAAGAGATACTACTGTCTGCGACGCTGGTAGAGAGTGCGACGAATCTTCAGATCATTGCCTTTGTGATTGTCATATCTGTCGTCGGATAAAGTATGAGTTCTTCGGTATCGCTTCCCATCACTGAAGTGCCTTCTCGACTCTCTGCTAAATTTGAAGAAATTCCAGTAAAATGGTAGTAAAATGGACCAGTTGCGTCTGAATCCAAAACTTGGTGACCTTGTTTACAATAAACGCCCTAGATTGAACCGCTTTTGTTCTAAATATAAACAGTCAAGCAGCGATAAAAGTCTTGGAATCGTCTAGAATACGATCAGTGTTGGTTAACAATGCCGCAGATGTCGAACGAGATTACTGTAGGATGTGATGCATCTCTGTGCTGGGTTTCCAAAATTGCAATGTGGATGAACTAGCTAAGGAGGATGCAAAGCTGTAACGTTCCTGACAATAGACCCCTGTTAAATCAATAAAGTTCCACGTGGATACTGCAGCCATGAGAATGGCAAACAGTAGGTGGAATAGTATCAGTATTCATGTCTTACCTACCTAACCAAATCTGGCCAAAACTTGATTGTCGGAAAATCTAGAAGACTTATCTTCGTCAGTAGGAAAAATTTAACAATCATAGTTGGAGCTCCCACGGGTCATTGTCTGGTAGAGAGACATGCCAGAAGTCTGGATCCTTCAGCTCTCTTTAACGATTTCTGTTGACGCTGTTGAGCAGAGAACCTATTCTGCATTATCGGCCAATCTTCGAAAATTTTAGTAATCTAGCCAGACTGGACTTAAGCTAAATGAAAAGTTTTTTCGCTAAATGGCAAATCATATTACAGCATGGATTCACTCTGAAACTGGTTACCTTTTTGGTATCTTTTGAGGTATCACAATGGATCTTCCTTTTTATCTAACTGTATGTAGCTCTACCTGAGCAGGGACAGTAAAGGAGCTATAAAAGGTGCTAATCCGTATACTCTTGCCTAACGTGGACACCTGTTATGTATATCCCAAGGCCACTTTACAAGTCTTTACCAAAATGAAGGCTCTTTCTCTCTGTTTTTAAATCAGCCGTAGAAATTAAAGAGTTGTTTCTGGAATCCTCGCGTCATCCTCACAATTACTTCTAAAGCAATTGCGAGGACGAGAAAAAAATAATAAAATCTGTTCCACTCCTGCTATGCTAGCTAGCATTATCTAAAAGTTGAGACCATTTAAAACTAGCACACAAGTTTTGGTTCACCGAAGGTAAAACGTCAAAAATATGCTGTTCCTGTTGTAGAGGCATGGTTCTGATGGATTCAGAGATGAAAGGGAGAGTCTGTTCTGCCTCGTGATGGTTTTTATATAAAAAAAAAAAAATTAATAGTTCTAATACAGCAACACCTATCTGTAGATATCAAACGCACAAAGGACCCAACTGTTGCACTATAGTTACCCATCATCGACAGATTTAAATTCAATTTCACCCATCCACATCCTACAGTGGAAAGGATATTTTATCCATCTAATCGATATCAATTTCTCAACTATAACACAATCCATTCTATGTATATAAACCTACATAGAACCATTCTACAGAAGTGTGCACTTAAAGTTACATCAGTTATTGTCAACATGGATATTGAAAAAATTCATCTCATAAAATTCAGTTTAAAGATTCAGCCACCGTACCATCCGAAGTTGGTCGTAAATAAGAAATGCTTGCCTAGAAAACTTTGCTTCAACAAATACCCAATTCCTTTCCTAGAGCGCTGCTATCAAAATCAACTGCATCCCGGAGTAAATTCCATCAACATACAAACTATCTATGCATGCACAATGCCTGGCACTCCACAAATAAAACCGGCAAGCCAAAAAGAGAGAGAGGAGCAAAAAAAAACAAAAAAAAAAGAAGCGGAATCTCCTGGCAGAAGGCCAAAGTTACCAACGTTGACAGGACTCGTAAATACACTACATTCCGGCAGCAGTTTGTTCTCTCCTTGCTTAAAGAGAGCGAGACAGGGATAAAATCAAATCCCCAAATATGCCCTTCGCATGAATAGGATTATGCAGTTCGCTACATACATATGTATGTATGTATGTGAACTGTAACTGTCTCTAGGACGACACGATGCAAACAATTGGCTGACCACTAGATTTTTTGGCGTGACAACAGGATCAGCTTCATAAGAATTTAATATATTCATTGAAACGCTCGCCATGAATGTGACTACGAAATGGTGACGGTGACGGTGACCAGGACTTTTTAGATTGCAGCCTGAAAAATATATCATTCGATTCCCGGGTGTCCTGTCGATTGGGTGACAAATTTAATGAATTTTAAACAACTCACATCACTTGGTTATTCGAATTAGAATCTCTAGAATCCATTGTTTTCGAAACAAACAATTCCCAAAGGACCCATGCCATGGACCATTCATTAAGTTGCTTTCAACGCCAGCTTATCTCTAAGACCCTTTTGGGTTTTTCCGTTTGTTCTCTCTGTAATGTCTTCCTAATTCGTTGGTAATCTTTCGATCCGGAAATGTACGTTTTAGTGAAAGCTACGTCCTATGTAGTTTGTCCGTGCGCCTTCCGTAACCACTAAACTTCGAAAGTGCAGGTGAATTATCGTCTTCGTCTCTTCTTGCTGTCATTGTTTATAGAGATGGTGTTAGTGTTATCCTTCGTTTCCTTCGTGTTGCAGAAAAGGAAATGATAACTGTTTCTCTAGATTTAGCTCTTCCATTCACTTCCGTGTCGTTGTCTTTCAGGGGGAGACAAGTTCTTTTCATTAAGCTTTTAAATGAACCGGAAACATGTTCGTATATCTGGCTTGGAATGTCCTTTCTCTATCACTATCACCATCGATGATGGTGGTAGTGGTAATGCACATTATACTCGTCCTGTAGATATCATTTAGACTCTGCCACCTTTAAGTAGCTGTAATTCCTCGCAGGGAGTGTGGTTAATTTTAGGTAATGTTGTTGGTTAGGTTAAGAGTAATTGATTTTCTACTTCATTTTACGGAAAGTTTGAGAAGAACTATTGGCCTTTGGTTTGTGGGATTTATTTTTTCCACCCCCCACCCCTGCACCAATGTAGAAAGTTAAGTGCTTTAAGAAAAGTTTGAAGTTTATTTAGCGGGCAAACTTCTGGGTGAACAGCACTTCTTTGGTGAATTATACGTTGCGTAGTAAGAGTGTGATGTGGCAGGGTTGGGAGTTCCTAAAACGTTAAGGTATTGAGTGTAAAGGGCACTTAACTGCCAAAATGACTGTAACAATGCTTCGGATATGATTGAAGAGGTTTCAGGATGTTATTCCCATGGGAATTTCTTCGGAATTGTCAAAACGAAATATTTTACGTTTCTGATTGTGGACTTTGAGGTAATAAGGGATATTGTCTACCTCGCCTTTGCTATAAACTCTGAAAATCATCCCTATTTCGCGTGACATTTTACTGAAACGCCGATTGTCGTTTGTTAATGTGTTTCGTTTTTAAAGTGTTTCGTTTTCTAAGAGTTATTTCAAGAATTGAACGCTACAAAACGACTTCAGCGGTAAGTAGGTATACACTCCACATACGATCCACTTTTAAAAACGAAGCGCCTTAACGGACGACAATCGACGTTTTACAGCGTTTGAATAAAACGCCACACGGAATAAGGGTGCATAACATCTCAGCAGAAATTAAACGAAGAATAATTCTTGCCAATAGCTGCTTCTTTGCACTGAAAAAGCATCCCAGTCCTGTTTTTTTTTTAAATGACTCAAAGTAGACTGACGTATATCTGCCCTGCAGGAATGCAAATCTCGATACTTGTAAACAAGAAATTGTCATTCAAATTCTACAAGGCTTCACTAAGGAAATATCAACCTCGATCCTTCAAAATATCGTCGGAAGCTTCCATATTGCGAAAAATTCTTTCCAGAAATCACCCAACTCCAAGATACCTAATAAATCTAGGCGACCACTCCACTACTTCTAGTCAGGTATCCATTGATCTCTGATGGTATAATCACTTTCCTGGTAGCTGTACCACGGCGTGCAGGAATCCTCTGAATATATGTAGTAACTACAGCCTAACCTTCTTTCTGCTAAAAACGAATAACAGCCTGATTAATACTCATATCTACCTACGCAGGAGTACAATTCCGACTTTGCTTTTTGCATCGCAGCATGCGTACAAGTAAATCAGTCAAGATAGCCCTACATACAGGAAAAATCTCGGAGCATTAAAGAAGCTTTGAACAATATCGAATCACTAACGCAGTACAGGAAGGATTATCAACCCCTACCCAGTTGGGGAATACCACAGGGTGGGGTCTTGTCACCTTTTCTGTGAAACCTAGCAGTCAATGACCCATGCAGAGTGATTGTCTGTACTAATGGCATTGCTATTGGAACCTTAGTCAAACACATGGATAGACTTAGAGAAATCTAAAATTCAAAGTGGCACCATTATCCCACTGTTTTGCCGGGATACCTCTTTAAACTAAAAACGCTTAAAAGCTTTAAACTATTGTTTATCTCTAACGGAGATGACGGAGTAGTTCCTCCTTTACCTGGTAACTGCAAGGCTGACGAGCTCTACAGAAAAGATACTCACTACTTGTAGGACTCTACCAAAATAAAACGTGTCATATCTCTAATCAGATCTAGCCTAAGCTAGATCATAAATGGATTGGTTGTGCAAAAACGATCACAGATCAGATAGACGAAGAAAAGGAGGAGATCAAATGGTCCTATGCTCTGTAATCGTTTCTACAAGGATCAATATGGATGAACTCCATCTGTTACATGTATCCAACTGAGACGTATAGTCACTGAGTGATCACTTTGTGATCCATGGAGTCACAATCAAGACAAAAGAAAATCCTACGCAGGAAGAACAGGATATAAGAGTTGTGAGACAGGAACAACATCCGATAGTTCTACAAGAAGGTCAGCAATTGATAACTGGCCTCATGACCGGAACGAAGACTCTTCAAATTGGTGAAAGGAACCTTGTTGGAACCTTAAACAGCAGATAGGTCAGGAAAAGTCAAAGAAGAAGTAATCTCGCTTCCCAGCATAGTTGAGTTTGGCGCACCTATCAAAAGTTGAAGAACAACAAGGCCTTCAGCTCTGATAGCTTACCAGCGGAGTTTCCAAACACGGAGGTGATGTCTTGGTAAGGTGCGTGTACAATGATTGGAATATCAGCTCCATATGACTTATTTACCAGAGAGGCAATCCTATGTATTGTGATCCAACGTACTTTATGAACGTCTGAAGCCTTCCTGCAACACACTAATCGGCACGTACCAGTGTGGCCATTAGATCGACTGTAGACCAAATCTTCCTACCAACAGAAATCCTGGAAAAGACCAACGATTTTCAAATCGAGGCTCTCACCACCCTTTCATGGACAATATAGCAGCATATGATAGAATTCATGGTTTTGAGCTCTACACGACGATGGCTGGGTATGGAATCCCTGCAAATCGGATTAGGCTGTTTGGGGGTGCACAGTAGAACACTCAATGCATTCTGCAGTTTGGAACCAGCTCTCCTGAACTCATCTAAACATACACCAGATTTCGGCAAGCAGATGCTTTATCACGTAACTTCTTCAATCTCGTGCTAGAGCAGATAGTGCGTAGGACAGGTGTTAACACAGAAGGCAGCGTCTTTAATAAATCCGCCCAGCTGCTGAGATACTAAGACGACTGGACGCGTGGACAACCAGTTGGACTTGTGCCATCTGTGTACCGCCAAGAACAAAATGTCACATTTGTTAGCTACAACTTCGAGGTGTTAAGCAGTTTATCTATCTCGGAGCCAACATCCATTTCACGAATGATACCCAAGTGTAGATTCAATGAAAGCCCCATAGAAACTGTTGCTACTTCAGTTTGGCTAAACAATTAAATAATTAATTTATTGGACTCTAATCCTTCCAAGTTCTGCAAGAAGGAACAGAGTGCTGAATGATATTTGCTCCTATTTTCGAGGAGGGCGAATGCAAGAGAAGATACAACTGCGAATTCGGCAAATTCTACCAAGATGTAGTCCAAAAGATAAGATAACTATATTGCCTCGGCCACTTCGAACAAATGGACCATGCTCCAGTCAAAAGGATATTCGATTTCCAGTAGCCAGGTTCGAGGAAGAATGTGAATGCTAGAGTGCTTGGTCTATAAATTTGGAAACACACCACCTGGGGACCGACGAAGATGAAAAGCTGTTAGAAAGATTGACTGTCAAAAATGAGTCATTGTCCTCCAAATGTTTGTAATATCCCACAACACCTCAATCCACTCAAATTTTCAATTTTTAAATTCCCAAATGTATCAGAAAAAATATTTATATACAAAAACTCCTAACTCATAAATACTGTTGCATCATACACACACCAAAAAAAAAAAAAAAACGACCATTCTCCACTTCAACTTGGGACACTAATCCATGATCGCATAATGATCGTCATTAATGTTTGTGCCTCTCGGCATCTTTACAAGCATGTTCATTTGTGGTTTTCCTTTTACTGCCACGTCCCCTTAATAAATTATAACACAACGAAAACAAAAAAAAAAAAAAGGATTCTCTTCTACCCGCCGCCACACCACTCCGTGTATGATAACAAAAAACACGTTTTCCCTTTCAGAACGAATTTTCCCATTTTACCACAACAATGGCCAGCACTTTTCCACCAGCCAATGACCCCTAAAACAGCATAATAAAACCGAGAGATGGTAAACTCACTGGTTCAGAAATCCCCTCTGCATGGACCACAAATCTATTGGAAAATCCCAGCTCTGCATCGTGTACTCCTACAAACTAAGCACATGCCGAGGACGACCGAGGCGATAGTGAGGATTTTACAACAACAGGTTCAATGACACCAATCTACAAGCCATATACCAACACTAGTTTCACCTCATATTGTGTGTAGTTGTCTTCTACCTGATAATTCGATGATTCCATGGTTTATGGACGGAAGATTTCCAATTTCTGTTTTTTTTTTTTTTTGTTATTCTTGGATGGTTGCAACAATAACACACGTATCCACAGCTGCAGTGATAGAGGAACAACACAGAGATGACCAACTGAATTAGATAAACCTCGAACCTGGTTGTACGAGTATTTATGTGATGCCCTGCATTGCACTCACATCAGAGAACAACTTGTAGTTGTGGTCGATGTATCCCACATAAAGGATAAATTTATGGTTTACTTGCAGGTACAATGAAAGCGAATAATCCGTGTTGAAATTACAGAGTATTTGATGCAGGAAGTGATGTGGACCAGTGAGTCTTATTGGGAGTTGTGGTACTCTTTCGGTGTGTTTTGATTATTGCAATGTATTCTAACATCCTTTAGATGATGTCTAGTCATTAATCCTATTTCAGATTTTAATGCGAATTAAATCATTGAACGTCAGAGGGACAATGGCAATTTGGAAAATGGATTCCATTTTTAAATAGCTACTCACTGCATTCCGCATATCCTGCGATAGTGGTATGTGACGTAGCGTATCTTCTGGAGCTGTGTAGTTTTATTTCCGATTGATGGACAATGAAAGAACTTTTATTCCACTTCTTCGGAAGTGTCATTGCCATGATAGACCGCCGGAAAAGTTATCCTAGTAGAGATACATAGGAGTGACACCACCAAAATCCCTCTCATACATGTCTGCAGCATATCCTAATCTCAGTGGACGGGATAAAACCGTGAATCTATCGTTTCTCCTTGAATTTTATTGCAATGCACCAAAATGCAGTTCTCCTTCCAGTATCACCTAGTCACATGCTACTATCACAGGGTAGTGGCATAAATCAACCTACGCTTAAAAACAATTATGCTCTTGGATATTTGTCAGACGTTCACGAGTGGAGTGACTTGGATAAATATTTAATGTTTTATCGGAACTAAATCTGACTGAGCCGGGGATCTCAGCAGCTCGCAGGATATAGAGATACTGTGGATTTTGTTGCCACACCCTTAGTAGAAGAGATCCTAGTAGTTGTTCAAAAGATTTAGACCAACATGGTGGAGCGCGTGCACCAAATAGTTAACCAGATATTGAAAAAGTCAAATATCAATTCTATCTTTTTGCCAATCTAAAAATGGGTGGCAATATGTCTTACAGCAACTATTGTTTGTTGTCAATTTTTTTTAAACAAAATATGCTCATATGTACGACATAGGTTGGAAATTAGTAGAAGACAGGATACAGATTGTGGTATGATGGTTTGAAACTCAGGTGTTTTAGGTTCCAAACTCAATGGTTGGTGTCTTAACTGACCAAGTCTAAACTGACCATATTTTATAGACCTAAAACCTGGACATGACCTAATTTATTGTCTTGAACACAACAAATCGAACTAAAAGGCCGAGAACACTCATTCAGAGATACATGAACAATGCAACTGGAAGGACTTCTTCAAAATTAGTCGAAACACCCTGTTGACAGGTACAGGCGATAGTGAGGGTAGTCGTGGAAGGCTAAATTTGGCGATTCCACATTTATTTGAACCCAAACTCGTGTCAAATCTTAACCTCCTTCAAGTAAATTAGCGAAAATGCTACTTATCTGTCCCCACTATCGACAGCTATGATGTTATGGACATTACGGATTTTACCTACCTTGGGGTAAATGTAAACTCATTGAACAACCTTTCAATATGGAATTAAAAGTATCCGCAGACAAGCAGTCGTTGATAGGAATCATTAATAAATCTTTAGGGAACAAGGATTTCATCAAGGTGTCCTTATGATGGTGATATTGAGAGATTGACAACCATCTTTGCTACTGAATTGTGCAAATGCTTAAAAGCACTATTATCCTTGCTGAGCTGTACTGCTGCCTAACAAAACGATCAGTCTACAGGGGAATACCTCAGGTTGGAGTATTATCATCGCTGCTGCGGCTCATGGAAATGAATAAGATATTTCTAACATTGGGTAAAGAAGAGGGGAAACTGAATATTCAAGACCGTGTTAAGAAGACCTCGATTGCCCTTTTCTCCATTTATGAAGGCTCTTGCCCATCCTTATGTACGGCGTAATAGTTTGATGGACGGTAGCACAAGATCTAAGTGTACCCCTAGCTGAGCGGGGACAGCCACCTAACCTAACCCATCCTAATCTTTCCTGTCTAGTATAAGAATATAAGTATTTTGTTTCCTTCTTTAAGGAATCACAATTGTGATGACAGCATCCCTCCTTGTGGTGTGCCACGTTGATCTGATCTTGCAAACTTGTAGTGGCTAAGTTATGAATTGGTCGCCCTGCTTATTATCATCTGGTTGATCCAATCATAGAGCCTAGCATTGACTTCAATTTTGTCATAGCATTGACTATGGTCTCCGGCTTTATACTGCTGTAAGCCTTATATGTTAAAGAAGACGCTACCATCGTAAATTCTTTGTTAGTCAGCGATCTTTCAGTAGTGCCAACAAGGAAGTGTAAGGCGATTTCAATAGACCTACTTATACTACTATAAGCATGGTGCGATCTCAAAAACATTCTTATGTTAATATTATCGCGGATGTACATAACTACCCACAAGTCTTTGAATAAAAAAAAAGTTAGACTGATGGGTCTGAAGTCTTTTGTGGTAATCTTCGGTATAAAACCTCTACCCAAAGTTTTGGTATGTACCCGTTGTCTGGGCATGATCCAAATAGTCTTGCCAATCAAGGACGGAGAGGAAGAATTTTTTTCTGAAAAAAATCAGTGTGTCCTAACTCAGCTGTCCATGTTGGAGGACATTGATTGTCTAAGAAAAACCCTAAAGAATCTTGATTAGATGTTGCTATTAGAAGTTGCCATGGACTCAAGTAATTATTTAAAAGAGGGAAAAGGTCAAGTCGTCATACAAATACACATCTGACTACATTATCGACACTTAAAACTACCTCGGTATATACTATAGTAAAGATCATATTACGAATGATCTTAGAATCACTGTTACCTCGGTTAGAGTCGAAACATTTTATCTGAAGAACAGAAGTTATGGTCTGGTAGCACAGAGTGTTGGACGATAATGAGGATAACAGAGCTATATGTATGCTGGAAGCTTTTGAAAAAAAGGATCTTCGCATGGAAGATAATATTGGAATATATGGATGCAATTCACTCGCTGAGACATTCCTAGTCTAGTGAATGGAAAACAACGTTCGAACAACACAAAAGCATCTTACAAATCACTTCTTCAACCAGTTCAAGACGGATGCGATTCCGGATGCCAGATGTCATGGCTTAGTAGACGGGAGATAGCTTGCCTTTGATCATTAAGTGAGCGTTAAAACTCACTCTACAATTGGAACAATTTCTCATGCGTTTTACCGCATAATGGATTTGATCTGTAGATAGGTAGGTTGGTAGAAGGGGTGGCTGCATATGCAACTAGCACTCGGATCACCAATGGATCCATTGCGAAGTCCCTTTCGTGGAGAAACCTAGAAGAGGAAAAAAATTACGTTTTGTGTCTTTAAGGTGGTCGGTTAACTACCTGAATCATTCCGAGATTGATATAAATTTTAGAATAGTTAATAGTGGCTTTCCTGATAGGTCGTCCAAGTCTCCGAAGTGGTATTTGTCAAAGGCCACTTTCCTAGTCTGCATATGCTTGTTCATTTGCATAGGAAATGGGAATGAGATGTTCTCTCTTCTTCGTCTGCATCTATCGGGACGGTACAACAAACGTGACCCTTTTCATGCTAATTCGTCCGCCAGTTCGTTCTTTTGGGAACCGGTGTATCCTGGAACACAAAAGAGTGTAACATCGTTATTTGTTTGAGTGTTGTAAGCTCTTTCACAAGTAAGCATTATTTCACAAGTTTGGATCTACCGGCTATGGATGGGATGGCCTTGATAGCGGCTTGACTGTAGATGTACATAACATACGTATGGATATGTCGATCACCTTTCAGGATTGTAGTTTCGTGGATAGTTCTCGTGCCGCTTCTGCAATTGCTAATACGTCCGCTTGAAATGCACTACCGTGGTTTGGAAGTCTATGTGAGTGAGCAATTTCAGGTTCAGATGAATATATGCCAGAGCCTAATCCCTCATCAGTTTTTGACCCATTCGTGAAAATCGAGATTCTGTTTGGTCTACAGGTTGAACGTTTATTCTGAAGTCATCAGATGGTGATGTATAGTCTGTCTCGGTACCCAGGTGTGCCCATCTCGCAATAGTGGGGTAGCCCATGTCGCCCTCTTTTAAAGGTTGGATTTGATGCATAAGACTGGCACTGAAGTCTTTTGTTATCATTCAGTCCCTAACCTTGCTAGCCTCCTTTGGGTCATTTAGTGAAACACGACACGTTACGTATTTTAAATAGCAGCGTTTGTCCTTGCTTATATCTGTTCACCTAACGTTGTAGGTAGCTACACCTAAGCATGTCTCTGCAAATGACTAGATTTACTGCCTGCTTGACAAAGATATTTAATGTTGATAGGGCAAAGTCCTTGTCAGATTTCTGGGTAATGAAGAGAGCTGGTCCACGCCATCAGCGTATAGAGACTTTATTAACATTCTCTATTTCGACTGTATTCATCCTTTTTGGGATCCAAATGACAGTCTCCCCACTTTGAACAGTAATTATACTACCCCTACAGATTTTACCTATATAAGTCCAGGGTTTCAGTTAAATATAATGAAGTGAAAGGGATTACAACCCACTTACGTTCCACAAGTTGAATGTCTAGCAGAACTATCAATTTCTTACTCAAGATACATACGAAGCTTGCTTTTCATTTATTCCGTACATATTCCAGAGAGACAGTACATAGCTCAACCCACCTAACAATGAGTGAAAGTGGACATACCAAACGATACGGCTTGTTAAATTCCACTAACCTATGGTGGTCCACAACATAAAGGGGTAGAGCTCAGTTCATCACTATCCCTGACGGGTATAAATCCAATTTCTCACCCAGATAAAGTACCCTTGTCTGCCTGGTGGTACAGTGTGTCAAGTGGTATTATTTCTCCACATTATTGCTATCACTATGGCATCATCATCATGACCAACAAAAGGAATTTTCTGTACACAGATACGAAGTGTACGTGGTACAAAACCGCACTCAACAATGAAACCAGAAAAAGATAAAGGGACAAACCCCTCTCACATCGAATACAGGTAGAAGCCACAACAATCAACCTGCAGTCATGTCATCATGACACATACTCCCTCCTACTACTGCAGTCCATTATCGACGGCAAGAATCTAACGAGACGTCTCCCCAGACACAGCCTTCGACTATTCCTATGGAAATTAATCATCACCTGTATAAGTTGGTCTGGTCCTCATCAGATATGTATATCCGTACTCCTTTTGCTGTTCCGAGGTATATTTAACTTTTATTGTGGTTTTAATTAGCCCATGTTGCCCTACGTGAGTTGGTGTTATCCCGAAATGAAAGGACACATTCCTTTCCATCTACAGGAGTGGCGGGACGATGGCCCATTTATAAAGACATTTATCATCGAAATTGTCAGCTGTAAAGAAATTTCCCATTTCACCTGCTGGCACACAGGACATCCACCAGCACGAGACTGACCTATTATTTCTAATGCCAAAAGGACTCACACCTTATTGGGGTTAAGCGCAATATCTCACACACACCCCGCCGTGTCCTGGATGACGTCTGCAAAGAATTTTTTTTCCGCGTTGCGAACAGGAAATACTAAAAAAAAAAAAAAAAACAAAAGGACCAAACAAAAATTAACTAAAATGGATACTAACCTAATTAGCAACACGACTGGGACAAAGTTAATTTCTTCCCAGGCTGATGTTGTTGTTGCGCGCTGCTATTTCCATGTTTCGGGGCAGTGGGATGGATATTCATTCCTGTATGCTGAATGTTCATAGTGAGTTAATTAAACTAAAAGGATATTGTTTAATGGAATAACGTCTGTGTATGTGTGTGTGTGTGTGTTGGACGATGAGGCTGTGTGGTGTGCTGGGAAATGGCTTACCAGTGGTCAGCAGTAGATTGTCTGTTTCTGAAGAGACTGTCTGGGAAGGTTTCACTATTAATTGGGGAGCGAGAGAAAAATTACTTAAACAACAGGAAATGGGTTAGGTAGTGACGTCGTCGACGACGTCTATAGCGAAACAGTTTACGGGGAATAGCATAATTATAGTTGAGTTCCTGGTCCGTTTTTTTTTTCATCACTTTTGTTTGTATTTCGTATTTGTATTTGCACGGCTTCTGGGCGGGAAAATTGTACCATAACAAGGGTAATACATAAATGTTTATGAAGTTAATTGCACAGTTGGGTTGGTTTTGTTTCTGTTTTTTTTTCTCTCTCTGTTGGAAGTAGGTCGGGTTTTTGGAATAGCTTTACGGCACAGAGTAATGCTGGTAATTCCACTAAAGTGAGTTGAGGAACTTATGCGGCCAGGACTCAGATTATGAAGATAAGTTTTGGGTAGACGTATTCTGAAATTATGTTGACTATTTGCTTACAGGCCCGCGAAATGTGGTGTCCTTTCTTAATTAGGCGAGAGGGAGCGCTTGCTAGTAATGTACGTGTGTCTACTATCATTAATCCAACCGATTGGGCTATTATGTAGATAAGTTGGTTAAGATTAGGGCAAGAAGGGTGTGTAATGAACTAAAATTATAACATCTATAGGAGCTAATCCTTGTTTCTGGCGGATTTTGACTGAGTGCCGAGGGAGTGGGAATGGCAGGCCATCAGAAGGCAGTTCGTCCCAGAGCTCATTATAGAACTGGTCTGTGGCACATACCATAAAGTAGCAACCCAAGTTAAGTCCATCTGTGGACTTAGGATAAATTCAAAGTAAAAGTGGGTGTCTCTCGAGGCTCACGCTTGAGCCCATTGCTGCTCTATCTATTGATGCAACTTCTGACCCGTAAAATCCTGCCACCGCCGCACTAAAAATAGGTAACCAACACATCACAGGCTCAGATATTTTTGAACAACTAAGCTCACTCAGTTTCTACACAGTTGTTACTTACAGGCCATCACGTCAAGATGTTAAGATTTTGAAATCCAGAGTCTTTCTTGCATCGGGTACCATAGGACCTGATTTCAAAACTCAATACTTCTAACGAAAGAAATAAAATCTATATCCTTGGATTGCAATCGAATAAATGAATACAAATTCTCAACGGGCTCACTGTGTGTCCATGTCTACTTCGAGATCCTTACTTCATTAAGCTCTGCATTATCCATTTATAAATATTGCTAATACTCCGTTTTAGTGGCTTAACTCTTCCAAACTCTTCGCTGCGAGGTTCTATTTGTAAAAGAAGGACCTTCGCGAAAGTGTAAAGCTATTACTTAAACAATTCGCTCTACAATACATATGCATTGTAGAACTCTAATGGCAAATCCTCTGAAAGCCTTTGAATAAAACAAAAACAAAAAAAAATAAAAAAAAGGTCGCACTCCACTTGTCTTCCGACGACGATGTCGGCGAAACAGCGCACATACCCCGAAGGCAACTTTGGTATGAAATACGAGCGTTGAATCGCCCGTAAATAATCCTCCAACAAGTAGAGAGTGTCCTTTTCGCCGAGACGCCTCCCTCTCTCCGCGAGAGACTTTAAGGACTAATCCAAATAAATTGCACCTATAGGAGATCGTTGAAAAATTACCACCACCACGACCGGACGGGACTTGAACACCGCTTCCTCTTCGTCCTTTTTTTTTTCACTTTCAAAGGATACATAGAATATTGTTTATCCCCTTTGTCCTTTGCATATTGAAACAATAGAAAAGAGCAGACAAAAAAAAAACTTACATATTCTCACACATACAAATGATGTATGCGAGTGTGGAGCCTGTGTAGTAGGATGGAAGAATGACTCGAATAATGGTACTCATGCAATAAATGTCCTAGGCACGCAATGACTAAACTTCCGCTCGGTTCGTTGAAGTATCATGAGATACACATATAGGACGATACTGACAGATTGCCGTATTGTACCTGTTGGTGGCATGAAATGACTCCGTATGTGTATGGAATAGGAACCGTGAGCCATGCAGAAGGGTTTTTGAATATTTCGAGTAGTCCTTGGAGATGCATTCGTTTGGTGGACTTGGCAAAAGTGAACAAACGTAAATGCTCTGTGAATGCATTAATAGGGAAACCCTTCAACGGGATTTGTTCATGCGGGGGGACACTAGTATGATATTTGCAAGGAATCGGAGAGAATTGTACAGACTAGCTGAAGAGGATGTTGGTATGGTGTCTATGGTCTGGGAATTTGCCTTTTGCGTTTTGGGGAATTCCTCAAAGTCCGTTTGCATAGAATGTTTTGAAAATTACAAGGAGAACATTTGTGAACTTTTTGGCTGCACCAGGAGATAATCTAATTTGGATTTGTTAGACAAGTTACACAGTTTGGATGTAAAAGTTATTCCGGTACAAGGTTTGTGGTTAAAGGGCATCAGAAGGAATTCATCGTGGTCTTCTGTCAGGTCTTAAAGTATTTTATTCGGTTAACTTCAGAGTGTAACAAAATGTGGAGCAAATGTGGGATAGGAGTTACATACAGCTTATCAATGGACTAGATGGTTATCGTTACTTCCTACCTGATAATGTCTAACTGAATACATGGAGGTTGATACTCGGATTAACACCAATGGGCATGTGTAAGGTTATGCAACACTTGTTGACCTGATTGGCAATAATATACATCTCAGCTGTCTAGAAATCGTTCCACAGAAGGAGGAAGTGGAGTGGAGGAATTCTCTTGATGGAATCAACAGCAAGACTGGGGGATGCAATATTTGAGCTACTTTGACATATTCAGAGCTTAGGTACTGAGGTATGTCTAATGGATCAATTGCAGCAGTGTTATTGGCCTCTGTTACGAGATCCTCGACAAGACATACATACATATGTATGAGCAATGTCCTAATGTCCACCGTGCTCGGCAATTTAAATAGGGAAGGAGTCATAGCCTACACGACACATCGACACATCGGCAAAGACATGGTAATTCTGTAAGGAAATGTGAAGTCTCCAGAGACTTTCCGATCGAGTGTCTCTTAATCTTTCAAAAAGTTCTATGCCTCAAACAGTAAGTACAGAAGTCCATTGGCTACAAATATATCAAAGATGCTGCCTCTGATGTGCTAGGTTTCTCTCGACTATAACAACAAGAATGATAGATCATGACTTAGCTTATAGTTTAAGAGTTTGTTTGGTATAAAAGTACTGCAGCAGCTGCTTATGTCGGCATTTGTTGGCATTTGAAGACCCAGGCTAAACAGAGTCATATCCATTTTTGGCATCCCTGCTAAACTCGTCCGGTTGTGGAAGATAACGTTAAAGAACGCACGCATGGTCCCGAAAGACCTCAATGAGACCTTTGATTAAAAAAAAAGTGACGTCCTGTTCCAAATTCCTACTTCCTTGGCTAACAAAGTCCAAAAACACAGCTGGCTAGAGAGAGGCTTGTTGGTTGGGCTCAAGTCCAACCCAGACTGTAAGTAAAAAATTTTCGCAGAGGCTTGTGGTCTAATTTAAAAAGATTCTAACTACTTTCGTGGCTCATAATGATACAAAAATGGAACACAGCCATATTCTTAGGTCGCCCCAGGGATCACTTGTCATACTGATGCTTCAACTGATGAGTTGGTTAGATACCGATCATTGGGTCATCATATATAAGCTATAACCGAAAACAGACATGAGCAATGCTGCAGTGTTTGTTGGTCGACTAGGAATGGTAATGACTTACGAGTTCAGATAAGCAGTTGCGGATACAATAGCAGTGTACGAAATGTAGAAAACAAGAAAAATCACTCACCAGAAGAAGAATATGCTTGTTGAGTGATTAATTTTCCCTCGATGCCTTTCGTGAGAATTGTATTAACAAATTGAAAGGTCACGGAAATTACTTGCGTACTATGACCGAAAGAGGGTTCAAACTAAGCACTTGATTGAAACCTTTGAAGCCGAGTATTCTCGGCTAAAGCAGTTCACATAAAAATGCACTTTTTTCACTTTTTCTTGTGGGTAATCCTTTTGGGGATTAATGAACATCGCGCACTGATTTTCAGACCGGCACTCGTTGAAGGAAATTACAAGGACTTTTAACCCGAACTGAAAAACCTTACCACAAGGAGCGACAGAACTGGGAGCAAACAGAAAACATTTTCAACACTCGCGGGTGATATTACGATTATTTGAGACATGAATATGGAATAAAGAAACGATTTCATGATTCGAAAAGAAAAACCACTCACAACACGTTCACGAATTACGGTGATTTTCACTTTCCATCACGGCCACCGCATTTGCCATTGATAAATGCTTTGCAAAAATGAAATCCTCTCATTCACCTGAAAAGGACTACGGCACAGGACACTAACCGATTTGTTTTTAAAGAAAATTCTTATTCAAAGCTTAAAACCGCTGCTACGTCAATTGAATTCGATTCTCAACTAACGATAGTTCAATGACTTGCAATGGTCGGTAAGTTAGTGAAGGCAATGCAGTTAAAATGGTTTCTTATAATCTCTGTTGTTTCAATGGTTGTAAAGATAAACATGTTGACATCCATTCGTTACTTACGTACTTACTTAGGTGGCGCTACAGTTCGGGGTGAACCTGGGCCTCAACTAACAAGCCTCTCCAGTTAGCCCGGTCCTTAGCTAACTGCCTCCAGTTGCGCACTCCAAGCTTGTTCAGGTCCCCTTCAACTTGTGCGCGCCACCTAAGGCGAGTTCTTCCTCTACTGCGTTGTCCCTCCGGGTGTGATTCGAAGACTCTTCGGGCCGGAGCACTGGTGTCCATTCGCTCTACATGTCCTAGCCATCTCAAACGACTAATGCGCAGTTTTTTGACTAGGTCGATGTCGCTGTACAGCTCGTATAGTTCGTCGTTGAATCTTCTCCTCCAAAGCCCGTCAACGCAAACGGGACCGAATATTTTGCGAAGAATTTTTCTCTCGAAACGACCGAGGATATCTTCATCCGCTTTTGATAAAGTCCAAGCTTCAGCGCCATAAACCAGGACTGGGATGATCAAGGTTTTATATAGAGTCTCCTTAGTTGTTCGGGATAGGGCCTTACTACTCAATTGCCTTCTGAGCCCAAAGAAACAGCGATTGGCAAGAGTTATTCTTCGTCTTATTTCTGCTGAGGTGTTATTTTCAGAATTGATAGCAGAGCCGAGGTAGACAAAGTCCCTTACTACCTCAAAGTTATAGCTGTCGATTGTGACGTTCTGTCCAATTCGTCGATGTTGTGTGTCCCTTCTGGTTGACAGCATATACTTGGTTTTGCCATCGTTTACCGTTAAACCCATTTTGGCCGCTTCTGTTTCAATACTAGCGAACGCACCGGTGACAGCCCGCTGTGTTCTTCCAATAATGTCGATATCGTCAGCATACGCTAGTAGTTGCACAGACTTTTGAAAGATTGTGCCTCCGGTGTTGGCTTGTGAGTTTCGCACAATTCTCTCAAGAACGATGTTAAAAAAATCACATGACAGCGCGTCACCTTGTCTAAATCCTTTTTTGACATCAAAGGTCTCGGTGAGATCGTTACCGACCTTGATGGAGCAGCGAGAATTCTCCATCGTCATTCTGCACAATCTGACGAGTTTGGCAGGGATGCTAAAACTAGACATGGCTCTGTATAGCTCGTCTCTATAAATGCTGTCATATGCGGCCTTGAAATCGATAAAAAGATGGTGGGTATCGATTTGGACTTCTTGGGTTTTTTCCAGGATCTGCCGAAGTGTGAAGATTTGATCGATTGTGGACTTTCCTGGCCTGAAACCACACTGATAGGGCCCAATCAGGTTGTTGACGAAGGGTTTCAGACGTTCACACAATATGGCAGATAGGATCTTGTACGCGATGTTGAGGAGACTGATACCTCTGTAATTGGCGCAATTGAGGGGATCTCCTTTCTTGTGGATAAGCCGTCGGGTCCAGCAGCCTTGTTGGACTTAAGTTTGGATATTGCTATCCTTACTTCGTTTTGGTCAGGTGGACGGAAGTTTTGGCTATCATCGTCTAGATTGAATGGTACATTCTGCCTGACAGCGGGATGTTGGTCTTCGTCGCCGTTATACAGTCTGCAGAAGAAGTTTTTCCATATTCTCAGCACCGACTGTGACTCTACTACGAGGTTTCCTTCTTCATCTCTACAGGCCTGTACGGGTCTTGTTGGCCTGACACGTTCTTTTTACCTGTTGGTAAAACTTCCGTACATTATTCCTGGAGTATAATCTCTCAATATTTTCGATCGCGCGCTTCTCGTGCTCTTTTTTCTTCTTTCGGAGAAGCCGGTGTTCTTCCCGTCTCTTCTGCTCGTAGAGCTCACGAGCAGCTCTCGTCCTTTTTTGCAGCGCCGCTTTGTATGCTTGCTGTTTAGCTGCATGTGCTTGCCGGCACTCATCGTCAAACCAGGGGTTTCTAGGTGGTGGTCGGGTGAAACCCAGCACATCAGTTGCGGCACTTCTGATGGCTTGTTGGCAGCATTGCCACTGGTCTTCGGCGCTTGATGCTGGCGGCATAGGAGTAGTTGAGAGGTTTCGGGATACGCGTTCGGCGAAGGTTCTGGCGATCTCTTGCGATTGCAGCTTTTCGACGTCAAATCTTCTCACAGTAGTTCTTCTTAATTGTGGCGTTTGGGATATCCGCATTCGTACCTTGGCTGCAACAAGGTAGTGATCCGAATCCATGTTGGCTGCTCGGAAGGTTCGGACATCCAGAATACTGGAGGCATGCCTTGCGTCGATCGCAATGTGGTCAATTTGATTGACCGTTTGACCATTCGTTAATAACTTTTAATAGAAAATCAGCATTCATGCATATATGTATTTTTTATTAATTGGCAAATTTGTTTTCTTTTTGCAGAACTTATTTGTAAAAATATAGTAGTTAGCAGTATCTTATTGGAAGGTATATTGTGTGGCAACATTTAGTCTATGTATATGGTTAGAACCTCAGATATTATCTGATTTGTAATAACTGGGACTTGTATTTCTTGATCTTAAGCAGCTTAACTTCTTACTGCTGAATAATGCTTTAAATGCGACTAAAGTTACTGTGTCCTGCGACACAGATGAAAGTGACGATAGGTAGTGCGCTCTGTCTGGTATTGCTCTACTAGTTCTGAGGACGCAGTAGCACCAAAAATGGCTTTGATAGCGACTTGATTATTTATAAAAATTGCTATCTTATAGATGGCTGCTGAAGAATTGTGCAACATATGGCCAGCTTCGGAAATCCCAAGCAGTTCTACTAGAAAATGTGGACGAATAGATTCCTATATATTCAACATGCGCCGAATTTGCGAATCGTTTTCAAACGTTACGTGTAGATTGTTGTATCAAAATGTTTAATTACTTTTCCATACTTCCATTTTGTCCCGTTTTAGAGTGGTACTGAGAAGAATTTTCCGAATCTTAGATTGAGAGTTTTGTAGTTTTTCGAAGATGCAACCAATTTGAATGCCAGAAGTTTAAAGCCGTACTTAACTCATGCTAATCATCCTTCTCCTTAGCGATTCTAACTAGCAATATAAGTTGAGGTGTAAGTCCCACTGTTAGCTCTAGTTCTACTATGGGACAGGTTTTCCATAGTCGAGTAGAACATCACTTCTGTGCGACCTCTTTGAACAATTTTACAGAGCGTTTCCTCAAATTTGCCTCTTTCAATAAAATGTTTACCATCCTTGATAGTTTATACTAACAGCTGTCAGTTCTTGCAATCCAATTAATCCCGGCGACATTTACTCGTACTCGTACTCGTACCTTTGTGGAAGGTATTGACAAATACTCATTTTTTTGAGTACATCCAAGATTAAACTTGACATCTGGTAGAGTGAAGGTTTTGTGAATCTACTATCAACTTCCGCGGTAACCATAAGAAATATTCATCCATTACCGTCATTCTGCAATTCTATGTATCTAGTATGTAGTTCCCAAATTGGTTTTTCAGTGAGCATAGGCGCTAGCTTTATCTTTCGAAAGGACCTTCTGCAATCTGTCTGCTATGTTGTTACCTATTTCTTTTATCCTTTCTGATAACTTAAACATAGTCTGTGGCTGGCATCAACGCCCTTTTCCACGAATCTTAGGGACATCCATTCCCTTAAAGGAGCCACCAACCTTCGACCTTGAAGATTGTATCTCATAAAAGCAGTAAACCCGATTGTCATATTATTCCTTTTCTTTTCACCTCATCCATGGAATCCTAACAACATCCCTTCATCGGATTTATAATCAATTTCAAGCAGATTTTCATTTTGACATAACAATGCAAGGAAAACGAAAAGAAAGAAAAGAAAACAAGAAATTGCAAATAATTTAATATCATCGTGGATAACCTTGATGTTCTCATACTG
This sequence comes from Xylota sylvarum, assembly GCA_905220385.1. Taxonomy (NCBI): domain Eukaryota; kingdom Metazoa; phylum Arthropoda; class Insecta; order Diptera; family Syrphidae; genus Xylota; species Xylota sylvarum. Next base: position 51,800,450 of record LR999960.1, on the reverse strand, counting down.
TCTCGGCTTTAGAATTTCAAACAAAAAAAAAAAAAAAAAGTAGCGACAGAAACTTAATAATCATAAAATCGACTAGTGGTAGTCGAGGTGCACAGTAACTGAGACTTTCATTTGAAATCCAAAGCAGCTAATATAGAGGAAAATATCAATCCCGCCCACAGGAGACCTGCATACTCTCGAAGGATAAAGCAAATGAGCTTCTTCTTTTTCCACTTTGATCCCATTCTATGGTACAAAAAGAATCCCTGAGTGGAACGAAAAAGACAGAGCATAACTATAAAAGAATCCCACACTTCAAGGATATACCTAAATTTTTCTATTTTTTTTTTTTTTTTTTTTTAATATTTTCCTGGTGGGTCCTCTGCCAACACCGGAATTCCATAAGCAATTACGATAAGGATTTTCGTTCGTTTCTGGCTTGAATGAAATTGAATTTTTTCTTTCGACCTATTTCTATCAATGGTAGAGAATTTATTAGTTGGTTGGTCAAAAAAAAAAAAAAAAAATATCAGGACGCTAGAACACAGAGAGAAAAGCATAACGTCCTCCAAAGACTGAAGCTATACGGGCACACGGTCAGTCAATATTTCCCGATGAAGTGGATTTTTGCAAGAGAGCTCAAGTGAATAGATTACGTTGGCGGGAGCGAAGGATAATTCATTGATGTTACTTTGGCCATGAGTAATCCGTTGAATCTAAAGATTTTGCAAATAGTAGACGATTTTAATGCTTTCCAAAGAATGTCCTGTCAATGCTGTTATTACGGAGTGATTATGAAACTCTTGTTGTCCTTTAACATGATTTGGTGCTTAACATTAATTCTGTCTTTTGTTTGGAATAGGTGCTATGCCCTAATTGACTTATTGAGTTGAGTTCGCAAGTGATATCCTGATGGGGATTTAATGAGGTATGAACTAAACTCTTATTTCGGTGTTAATTAAGGGAATTGTACTTAAAGCAAAGCCATTGTCCAATTAATTGTTCCTGTGGTAATGTTTAAGGAAAATAAAATAGTTTTTGGGACAACACATGATAACCAGAAAGGTTAGAAATAGAAGCTGGTCAGACAAGTTTGATAATCAACATCTGGTTGTAAATGTTTTGTGCCTTCAAATATGCACCTTCCTCCTTTCTCCTTCCTAGATACTCTTTTTAGTTTCAGTGTCCCACTACACCCTTATAAGTAGTCACATGACTGATATTAATGCCAATGCTGGACTGGTACTTGCATATATTCCTGTTTCATGGCATAGAGTATAGTATAGAAGATTACTCACTCGCGCCAAGAGATTCAGACAGAAGTCTTACTGGCTAAGTCTCGATCATCCTTGGAAAACCAGTTTGGCACTCCTAAATTCTGGACATTCTGGTCCATGCCATTCTTCCAAAGTAGGCATGGTCTACTATGCTATTGATTCGAACTTGATTCGCGGATACAATACATATTCGCACTCGAAGGACCATACCAAGAAGATATTGATCCGAATTTATATTACCACCTCGGTATGTTTATGCCATCAGGTTTAAGAAGCGGGGCGATCTTTCAAGTGGCAAAAGAGGAAGCCAAGAATCTCTTGGTGGGGTTCTGCACTTGTCATTTCTTCTTTAGCTATCGTCAGCAGTCATCATGAGCATTTCTATAGCTTCTACAGGAATCATTGAAAGAAGCACAGATTCTACGGCGTGTCTATCTACTAAATAGTGGGCGCCAATTAAATAGCTCAAGCTTTTCCTGCTTTTGGTCGTATTTATTTATTATTCAATCAGCTTATGGGCATTATATTAGCTGCAGTATCAGGTTGCACCTATATCGATTTCTTAGAGACAGTAAATGGTTCTATCGTGCCCTAAAATTATCCAGAACACTCCTATTAGCACTAACTCAACACATGAATACCTACCTATTCATCTGATAGCAATCTCCTCCTGATTCCCAAGCGCTTCTGCTGTGAGTTTTGGACTTTTACGTCCGTGCAGTCCTTTGGTTCTATGAACTCTAGACTGGCCCATATTGGCCAAAGCCAGCTGCGAGGATTCTATAAATCGAAATGATAGTTTGCCGTCATTAGCTTCCATAGCAGATATAGCTTCACATTGTTGAAGGCTCCCTCGATGTTAAAAAAGGATAACATAGTGGAATTTCTGTGCTAAAATAACATCTCGATGATTCCTACTTTGACTGTTCTCCAGGATCTAAGGGCGTACCCAGTTTTATTTACAGTCAAGGTGTTTTGTATGAAACGTAACTGTGTACTGCATCCTGCACCATCCTCTGTCACTAGAAATTGGACTCTGGTTTCCTACAGAATGTTCTGTTCTAGTGTTTCCTCGATCGACAGTTTCTGTCTTCATCTCTAACTTCTTTCTCGTATGACTGTTCTCGTAGAGATCCCAATCATATGGGCCACTGAAACTACATATTTTCCTGGTTAGAAAGGTTCCATCCTTCACGCAGAAGATGGGAATTTCACCACAGAGGCCTACCTCCGTTCTTGGGTTTAACAATAGTCAAGCAAACGACGGGTGCTATCACACAGTGTGTTGCACCCACTGACCGAAAGCTGATCCATGGCCCTACTAATTGTGTACAACTTGTGGAACAAACATGATCCCATTCCGAAAGATTGTTCTAATTAGTTCATCTCATGTAGGAACAGACCTGGTTTCCATCAGTCTGAGAACACTTCTTTATAGAAATAAAGGTTTTACAGCTGGATAGGCCTTTACCTCAAGTCACGAGGAACACTCGGATTATTTACTCTCCACTAGTCCTTCCACCTTCACAATCAGACCTAGTGCTTTTCTAATTTGCTGAATTTCAAATCACAGTGTAGATATTCAATGGCTTCATTGAAAAATTGAGAAATTGAGACAATGATTGGTGACATGATGGTTCATATAAATGTGGGATAACTCAATCATTCCGAGTCTTTTTTTCAGGGGAGTCTCGAGTTTTACAAAAGAGAATAGCTTGAATAGCATACTCGTACACTCCCCTGAGTCAAAGGAATCCAGCGTTTTGAGAACAAAAACCAATCTATGTCTGGATACAATGGCCACACGTTGTCAACATCGAATCTATCTGTTTGACTGTCTCTACGTCAACATCAAAGAAATTCATCCAGTGAGTGCATGAAATATCTCTAAAACTGATTGAATGGCTCACAAATCAAAAACCTTACTCAAGGTAAGTTCTAAGAGAACACAGGACACGTTGTTAAAAAACACAAGGGAACAAATGTTATGGCATGAATGGTATTGCAAGTCCTGAATCCAAGCTATACACTTTGCATGCTCTGGAATGTCCGTATCTATTCTAAAGAAACTTAAATACCTTTCTCCAAACTAAAAGGACATTAATTCCGTTTCGTTTCAGTGATTTGGATTTCCTTTACAGATACCGGTATCTTCGAATAGAATTAGGCAACAAATAGACGCTTCCAAAGTTGATTGAAATATCCTAGCACTTTGAATGATTCTCTCCTCCACATACACACACATATAAACGGAGTAAAATTTGTGAAATGTGTTTCGTCAGGTCATACGATTCACCGAGTTAAATCTGAAATTTTGCAGGTTTCAATCGAATGCTCAATTTGGGCACCACTTGGATATGCTTCATCCGAAGAGCTGTGCACAACCCAAGCCATGTCACGACGGTTTCGTACTGTCACGGTAGGATGTACTTAATTTGCTATCATCGGTTGACAATTCATCATCAGCAATGGATGTCCTTGTGGATGGTCTTTTCTGGTTCGGGAATATATTCATCCGTTTGTCTTCGATTGTTAAGGATTTACATGACCAAAGTGGAAACAACACCTTTGCGTCAAATCATTTGTTGTTGACTTTAGGTACCGGAAATGGTATACGCAGAGATGGCAAATAAAATTGAAATGTCGACGGTTAGTATTTCGTGAAATATATAGGACTAAGTTTTTGGGATACGAATCCAAGATCGATTGGTATGATACCATCGGCTTACGGGGTTATTTATGGGGAGAAAGGTTACAATGTCGGTAATGTAAATGCAATGTAAATGTAATGGAAATTACATATACTATCGGTGTTGGACCTATTTAGTGATAAGGACTACGAAATCAGAGTATGCACTTGAATCAGTCTTCACGCGGTACAAGGCCGCGATCCAGGAGATATGATGGATAGAATCAGGTATGCAGAAACGGAACAATTTGCAACATCCCAGTTTTGAAGAGGTTAGCTCAGCTGTCATAAAGCTGGAAAAAAAAACAAGGTCGCCGGCTCTGAAGGTCTACCAGCGGAGCTTTTCAAACATGGAACCATGCCTGATGGCTGAACTATCAGATCTGTATGCCCCATCTTCAAGAAGCCGATCCTATGTCTTGTAGGAACGAATGATACCTTAGTGGAGGTTCGACGAAGACTTACCGTAGCTCGGCCACATCGAGCGAATGGACAATAATGCTCCAGCAAAGAGGATCTTCGAATCATAGCCCCCAAGTTCAAGACGACAAGGAAGACCGAACATCCGTTTTAAGGTTCAAGCTATCGCGGATCCCAGAACGCTTGGCCTAGACAATTGGAACCAGCGTGCCCTTAAGCAGGGACTCTGCATGGGTCGGGAGCCCGTTAAGTAAGTAAGCAAGTAGATGGAACCATTTGGACCTATCATAGAGATTTTGTATCAAACTCAAAATTGCATTCGATTTAGTTTTCAGTACTGAAAAAATGAGTGGTTATGATTGGAGCCTTAAACAGCAACCTAGGTACATATGTAGATCCATTTACTATCGAATTGAAGAGTCGCTTGTCTTCTATTCATTTTAAAGGAAAAGATACCAGGTTATCTTTTATGAAGACCCCAAATTTACATTGTATCTTTTTAGGATGTCCTTCTAATCGTTGTTTGTTGGTTCTTTTTGAGAAGTTTTTTCTACAACATTGACTGTTCGAAACTGAACCTACATAATCCGTTAAAATTTAATTTTGCTTAGAAGCCTTGATTACATCACTGACTTTGCAAAAACTGTAAAGTCATATCTTAAACCATGGAAGCAACCTTTGACATAACCGCATCAAACTATATTATGGTCTCCTACATTAACAAAAGAAACCAAAATACCTCACCCTTCATTATTTTTTTTAACTCATTGCCTTGAGTACTTCAAACTTACGAAGTGATGTTCCTCTATTTCCCTTTGCCGGTAAAAAAAAAGGATATTTTTTTTCTTTCTCTTAATCCTGTGAAAATGTTTATTAAATCCATTAACAAATCCTTACTTTGAGTTTTGCAATTACCATTTTCTGACAAAGTTGCAACAGCCACATTCATTTGCTTCTGAGTTGAAGGAAAATTTTGTACGGTTCAGTGCAACAGCTATAGCTTAACCATGTGTGTGAGTTCGAGAAAAGTTTATCCTTAAATCTCGTCTATGGTTGATTTTTTTTTTACTAGTAAATGCCTTCTGTTTATACGAAATAGTCTGCATGAATGTTTCTTTTAGCTAAGGATACATATGAATAACAGTGACGGATTTTTTAGAATTTTTTACCCGACTGGATACCGTAATTACTTTAGTTGCTCAACAGAAGGGTTTGTTTTGGTTGACCACGAAACCATCCAAAGGGAAATGAATCCTCTGAATTTTTATTTCCCTACTGAATACTGCAGGACTCGAAAAAAAAAGAAATGGGTTAAGGAAAGTAGGAAAAGGAATACGTGCACACGCTATGTAGGAATAGAAATGAAAAAAAATGTGTGTTTGTTTGGTGGTTGGTTTAACAACAAATTAGCTTAGTATGTGTTAGGAACTTTTCAGAAGAGTAGTTTCATATTTATATTGGCTCAACGAAATTAGGCACCCAAAATCTAGCCCAAGGTCACAAGTTTTTTTTTGGTCAGTAGGATGAAGAACACCAACGCATATCCATATTTCTGTATCTTTTGAGCTAGCCACTTGGTCTTGCAGCCTAGCTGAAATTAAGTAAGTTCTTTGATGAAACCAAAACCCTGTGATTCCTTTTGAACTTAAGCCCAGAAGAATCTGAGTATGTTGTGTTCAGTATAGTACAGTATAGTAGAGCAGACAGACCACCCCCTTGAGGACAGCTTGTGGAAAGTTTTATGGACATCGAGAACTGACTAATGTTGCCACGAATAAACCTACTGCTTAGCATGGACCAAATCCATTTAGTAGTCTGAGACTGAATGACTTAACCGTTCGTGTCTGTTTTAGCAGATTGAAATTAAATATCCGGAGATATCTTGAAAGGCACACAATGTAATATCTTTCTGGTCTTTCAATCTTTTCCACAAGATTTTGTAAGACTGTGTCTATCTGTCTATTTGCCTAGTTGGTATGCGAATTGGCTGTTGTTCTACTATGGCAGTGTTTTGAATATGAACAGATAGCTACATAATTTGGCTATCTTGGATATGTGGATGAGATTAACAGAGCATTACTGGTACTAGGAACATCAGTTTCTTGGACGTTGTCTAAATTCTAAGTTGTTTGCTAACTTTGCAGTGCTAGTTGGTAATCCACAGAATGACTAGTATGACCATCATTTCATTGCCTTAATGCTCTGTACGAATTCCTACTTTAAGATCTGTCATCAATTACATATCTGAGGACAACCAATTGCTGTAAGCTATATGAGATCACCAGAGAAAGTTATAATGCACGTCTGCATCAGAGACAAACAAATATTTTTCATAGACTCTATGTTCATTAGCATGGATGGCAGTGCTGATTACTTCATTAGGACACAGTACGGCATTAAGTCCTATTCCACTCCGATGTAGATTCAGCTTCGAACAGTCAATTGAATATTTAAAGTAGGTCGCTATGTCTGATTGTCACGGATTGTGAAAAGGCGTGCAGTAGAGCGATAAAAGAATATATCCGGCCTTCTCCAGAAGTGTACGTTGTTAGAGTCAATATGGAATACTCCTATATGTCCCCGATTGTCGTATATTCATACAACTTATAACAAAAGCTTTAACTATGCTTATGATGTTTCTCTGACGGTCAATGTCACGAGAAATTAAGTTTTTGTAAACCTTGTCTGGAGAAGCGAGTAAGAATGTACAGATTCGTTTAAACCGAAGCAAACATGGCAGACTTTGTTTTTTTTAACACTTGCAATCACTGATGTAAACTGCTCCTTAATAATTCATATCTGACCTTGGTTTTATCCTTTCTCTTCCTACAGCAAAATAAGGAGCCTACAGCCAGAGTTATAAGAGAGTAAGCTATGAGCATTATGGCTTATGACCAATTTGATGCTCTACACATCGTTTATCTTACAAGTCCTATTATAAGCCTCTGAGTGCTGGGATAGGGATATATCAGTGGGTATTTGGAACTGTACGAACTGTGCAGATGAAACCCTGTGACGCCTCAGGTAGATCTCTAGACAAGTTACCACTACAATAAGTGAGTTAATATATGTACATAAGCATCATTTATTTTATAAGAAATGCATAGCTTTTGACCGTTTCGACAAGGAGCAAACCAAGAAAAAAATTCATCTGTGAAAATTGCATAAATATGTCAGTATTGTGGAAGAAATAGTTCAAATTATTTTTGAATTTAAATTTGAACTCATAAATAACCTACCTTACCCACATTTGACTGCCATCTACTTGCTGATAGAAAAAGTATAAACTAAATTTCAGAGTAGCATAGATTACTATCAAATTGCGATGTTCTCATAAAAAAGTAGATTTTTCTCCATCTACATGTTCAGGGCGAAACTACTGGAATTAAATATTATGTTCCATAATTTTACATCCTTTAATATCCGTTCCCATAAATGTGTCTTCCTGAATAACGAAGATATAGGGATTTTATTATAGGTATCAAAATCGAAATGGAATATCCATAAAAAGCTATAATTATTTTACGACACTCAATCGATGGTGCGGCGGAGGGTGCAGCGGAGTCAACAAGACGTAAGACGGACATCTATATACGAAGGTTTGCAGCCTTGGATTGACAGCGTTGATAGCCTTCCAATGCTTTATGTGAATGGAGACAAACATTGTCAGCGTAGTCCAGGTGTTTCTTACCTCAAACATTGTCATTGTCCATCTCAATCCTTAATCTCCTTCAGTTAATGCTCCCCGAAATAAATCGCTGATAACCACCAGGAATGACAACGGTAAAAGTATCCAGCCATAACGTGCAATGGAGCATCATTGGACAGCTTACCACTGTGCGGAATGTGGCATTTACCACCCTCGTAAGTAGCCTTAATTATAGCTATGAGTTTTTCCGGGACACGTCTCCTGCGCAAGACTATGCAGATAGCACCTTTGATCAAACTGTCAAAAGGCTTTAAATTTGATGTGATCTACGTAAAAGTACCCTCCACCCGAAATCTCGTTTGCTCAACGTCCAGTGTTGAGTCTAGATGCTCTCTTATCCGATCTAGTGCTACCTTGGCTACGTCGATCCTCTTCAGCTACTGATAGTCCTCTTCAGTTGCTACATTCCATCAAATTTTCCTTTTTGGGAAGTTTGATGATCATCCCTCTTTTCCATTCCTCCAGGAATTTCTAATTTTCCCACGCCCCGATGTAGTTAACGTCTTTTGAAAAAGCTGGGCAAGGATAAATCTTAAACTTAAGTTAAGTAGGAACACTAAAATTCAGTTCAGTAATGGCTTTAAATTTGAGCATCTTTTTCCGCCTATAAGAAGTTATGGCGGTCAACGAAAAGTTGTCCTGGTAGAAATGTAATCTGGCATCTATCAGAGATAGTGCCATTTTCACTGACAGTCATTTACATTCACCTATCCTGAGTGTTACAGAAATATTCGGAGTAGGTAATTGCAAGGCTAACGAGCTCTCTAGTAATGGTACTACTCTTGTGAATCTGCCAAAATGGAGAGCTGTTGGAAGCTTTTATAGAAGCAGAAACAACCACATATTGCTCAAAATGCCATGTCTCGAAACAGGTGCATCTTTCCTGCCCTGCCTCAAAGATTACTGATCTGTCTAGGGACCCGAGCGAATTGGCGTCCTTAGGCGTTGTGAGAATCTTTCACTTCATCAAAAGTTTCGGTTGGTTCTATTAGTCCATAGGTAGCCAAAAATGAAAAGAGATCTTCTGCCAAGGAATCAGCGTTTAACAGGAAAACTTCTTCGCTTAAGCAAGAGAGAGAGAAATTCTTCGAAAAGAGTCTTTTCTAGCCTTTTTTCTATTTCCGATTTCTCGATTTCCCTGAACCATTTTTTGTAAATCATTTGATTAAGGTCTTTGTAGGGTTGTAGGTACTGATGTTACCAAATAATTTTACGTAAAATCATCGCACTCGCCGTGTAAGCCCAGTTTGAAAACGACACACTCAATTCAACAAACCCAACAAAACGAGAAACAACTGCGAATTTGACATTTCATTCAATTTTGACATTTCCAATTAGCAGCTCTCCTCGTTTTTTGAAACTCCATCTTTGCGGTGTTGATCTAGTTCCTCCGAGTTTTATTCAATAAAAAGTTAGTAATACCACCAGAATATATTCATAAAACAATCGCAAATAAAATCTCAAAACTTTTCAGTTTTATAAGAATTGAAAATTTCATTGAATCACGGCACTAATCCAACCAAATTCAGCTAACATAATTTCCTAACCTCAATGTGATGAAATCGTGATAAGATTCATGAAAAAAAGAACAATTCGCTGGGTGACCTTTCATCTAACTTTGATATCAAAAAATTTCCTTCAATTTCAGGACATATAATGGCTTCACAATTTTTCAATCGTATCGGCCAATTAGGCTTGGGTGTTGCATTAGTCGGTGGAGTTGTAAATTCTGCATTATATAACGTCGATGGTGGTCACCGGGCGGTGATATTCGATCGATTCACCGGTATTAAGCAAGACGTTGTCGGCGAGGGTACACATTTTTTCATTCCTTGGGTTCAACGTCCAGTCATCTATGATATTCGTTCACAACCCCGCAATGTTCCAGTGATTACTGGCAGTAAGGATTTGCAGAATGTTAACATCACACTTCGTATTTTGTACAGGCCAATTCCTGATCAGCTACCAAGAATTTACACAATTCTCGGTCAAGATTACGATGAGAGGGTTTTGCCTTCAATTGCTCCGGAAGTGCTGAAATCTGTTGTGGCACAGTTTGATGCTGGTGAGCTGATTACACAGCGTGAGGTGAGTTATTAAATTCATTTATAGAAATTAATCCGAGTGACTTTATAAGTATGATACGTACTTAACCAGGGGGTTGAGGGTTTGCTGAAAAAACTGCATATCTGAGTAAATTAGCACGTCATTCTGCAGTGCAATTCTATTAGTGCTAACGCGAGTATAGGGAAAGAGTGGGAGTGATGTTAGTGACCTAAACTCTCTCGTTTTTGACAATACGACAATAATCGTAAGCAACAGCCATCAAAACATTTGAGGGAAACTAATAAAATCTACCATTGTCTGGTAGTACAATGGACAATACAACGTCTATTTTAGTGACGAACATCCAAATCCCTTTTTTTTCTATTTAAAGTGATTATACTGCAACACCTTCAATAATAACTCTCATTTCAGATGGTTTCACAACGTGTCTCTGAAGAGTTAACCACTCGTGCCAAACAATTCGGTTTCATCCTCGATGACATCTCCATCACACATTTAACCTTCGGTCGGGAATTCACACTGGCCGTCGAAATGAAACAGGTCGCACAACAAGAAGCTGAAAAAGCTCGATTCGTCGTGGAAAAAGCTGAACAACAGAAATTGGCTTCCATCATTTCAGCGGAGGGTGATGCTTCAGCTGCTGATCTCCTCGCCAAGGCATTCGGTGAGGCTGGTGACGGTCTAGTTGAACTTCGTAGGATTGAAGCTGCTGAGGATATCGCTTATCAACTATCCAGATCAAGAGGTGTTGCCTACTTGCCATCCGGCCAAAACACACTTCTCAATTTGCCCACATCGATTGCTCAGTAAACGTGGCCACGCTGTCTACCGAGTCGATTAGCATTTACATTATGTAACAGCAAATTAGTTCGCATATTATTTTTTTCTCTTCCTTTTGTACACATGTGTAAGTTTAGTTCTAAAAAAAAGTTTCAAAGTTTTATCGCCGATAAGCGAACAGTGGCAATATGAATTTTGACTGTGTCATAATTGTTCACTGTTCTGCACTAGGGCTGTTAGGGAAGGTTTTTATTGTTGTCTTTTAACAGCTCTTTGAGGAATAGTATCTTTAGTTTCTTTTTGGTAGTTTATAACAAAAAAATAAAATAAAATTCGAAAAACAATATTCTTTTGGGAAAGACAGAACTGTGTATTATCTTTTCGATATTAAATATTATAAAAGAAAATTTACTCGTGTTGTTACTTTCTTAGAAGGAGCTAGTTGTTATGTGAAATATATATTTTGCTTTATCATCTTGTGTTCAACTTCTGTAAACGACGATGAAATGAAGTGGCGGCATCATTGGCAAAGATGGCTGGTACTCCCTTCAACCTGCCCCAACTGAATTTTTTTGGAATCTTTGGACCCCGATCCAGTAAGGTCATTGTTGCCCGAAATAATCCCAAATCGCACGAGATCGATTTTTTTTATAGCAAAGCCATGTTTGTGATCACTTTGAACAAGAAATAATTGTCACATCAGATGGCTACGGGAATACCGATAAAGATTTCAATCAATGAATTGAGAAATACATTTTTTTTTAGAATATGCAAATAATTTTATTCATATACATATATATTCATTTTTACTTTCATTGTACACTTATTAACTTAACTAATTATTTTAAAGTTAAATTGCTATCGTAGTATTATTGTTTATAGTTAATTTTCTAATTGGAATGTTATTGGCATTCTTTGGGTTTTATCCGTGAGTAATAATAATAATAATAATAATGGAATATCGTGTCTTTGTGATCAGTGTGCAACCAACAACAAAATAAAACTAAATAACGCAAAACAAACGTGTCACACTTTACAATCGATAAAATTAAAAAAAATAAAAAGAAAAAAAAATACCATTTCTTCTGTGTATACGTGTATCACTTTGTCCTAGGTATAGTTATAATAAAATAATAAATATAGAAATTGTTCTAAAAGCTCACATCACGCGGTCATGGGAGTTTAAACACCTAAACTTTTTTTTTTAGATGTGATTGTGATTAGCATAGAAGGACAATGTTTCCGCTTTCATTGCCAGCGAGGAAAGTTCGGTTTAGAGGCAAGACTGCAAGGCTAGTTAGTACACCACGTAGTGTTTCCGAGCGAAGTTTCGTCACCGAACATGTTGGATCGCGACTTCCGATGTCTGAGTAGATGCCAATGCGATTGGCGGTGGTAGCGAATACTAATTCTGAGCCAATCGGCTGAAGGCAGTGAGCTGGTTCTGGTGGGGGTCTATAGACAAAACAAAAAAAAAATGTATCACAAAACATACAAACTCTCAAGTTGAACTTACTTTAACTGATATTGGAGGCTGCTGTCGTTTACGTTCCACACAGCGATGCTGTGATCCAATGCCGAACTGATGACTTGACTGTCATTAGCTGCAGCCAACTGCAGCATATCACATTCCATTGGGCGCCACGATGACATCAAAATTCCTGTTCTAGCGTCTAGCAGTGAGATCACTCCCGACGATAGACCAGCGGCAATCCAATTGCCTGATGGCGAAGCGGCTAAACATCGAACTGTGCTGTTCAGATTCGAACTCAGACGCCATTCATTCACATACTGCATGGTTCGAGAGTCGATGATTTTAACCGACGACTCAGCCGTTCCTGCCATGATCAATGGGCTTGGCGATGGAAAACATCGTACAACAGTCACCGGATTGTGCTTTGGAGAGTCTAGAATCCCCAAGGGACGGCCAATAAATGGATCCCACATATGAACTCCAGAATCACATGAAACAACAAACCGCATTGATTCCAAGAATGTTAACGAATGCACAGGCTTTTTGTGGCTATTGTAGGTAAATTGACAGGACGACACCTTTTTACCATCACCCTCACTCCGCAGAGACCAAAGTCGAACGGTTTTGTCCTTCGAAGCTGACATAAAACTATTCTCATTGTCTAAGGCAATTATCGCCCGAACTGAGTTCGTATGCCCAGCGAATGTCTGTAGCTTAATCTGCTTCAAACTAAGATGAGTATCTTTATCAGGCCGGCTGATTTCATGGCGCCAGTAGGCCAACCAATTCCCACGCAAATGACGCGTCTTACCGATTTGATCAAACTTATACGCCACCATATCGAGCACCTCCATAGGACCCATTTCATGTTTGGTGCTGGTCGTTGCTACTTCTATTCGATTGCCAATCAGAGTTGTTCCAAAACTATTTGCCGTCGCTTGTTCCTCTATGGAACCTCTTCTCGAAGATTCAGGTGTATTAGAAGCATTCGTCCTATCCGGTGGGGAATAATCGGGCTGTTCGAACTCATGACAAAGGGTCAAGATGAACTCAAGATTCAGAACAGTTTTCGTCATAATCGATTCGCCGAGAAAGCGCAAGAACGCCAGGTACGAACAATGAGCCAAATTCGGACTGAACACATCACGAATCTCTTCGTTTTCTTTTTGGTGATTTTGAAAGTCACCGGCATCTTCATTCCCTCCGAGCATGTAGTTAGGTGGAGAGACACCTACTTCATCAGATGTGTCACGGAAATTTTCACCAATTCCATAGGCCTTATCGAAAATTAGGAAGAATTTGCGCAACGCTGGAATGCACAAGTGTTCTTTGGACATATCAGGACCAATGCGAACTGACAGTACATAGATAGTATCGAGCAATTTGCGGGCAAGCACACTGCGACCGAGAAAACTACTAGGCATAAGGCAACGTGTTGAGCCGAGTAGACGGATGATTGGTATCAAAATTGTATCCAAAATAACGTCCTGAAACGGATAAGAGGTAATTTCTTTGCCTTGAATGAAGTAACCTTTCATTTTACCTTTAATCGCTCCATAATAGTGCTTTCAATCAAGCACGGAACCAGAAATTTCAGCAACTGCAACGAACTAATCAAAGCGCCCTCCAAGCTGGGTGTAATTCTCTTCTGACACAGCGACACTAGTTCGCTTATGTGAGGGAAATACTGCAGCAGGATGAATTCCTCACCGAAAAGTGCTGAGGAAAGAGAAAATTATGATAAAAATTTATAATGAACTCCGAAGTACATACCAGCAATAGAGGTAAGACATTCCAAAACTCTCGCCGCGCTTCTGTCTCCCACAACCTTTGCATCCGCGGTCGAGAAATAATTCAAGTTACCACACTCCTCGGAGTCATAGTTCTCCGGTAAGAGATTCTCTTGTCCCACATAACACAGCGACAGCATTTTCAAGAGATTCTTGGTTAAGTAACGCGCAGTTAGCACCGGCCCTAATCGATGAGATAGCCACACCAAACTCTCCGCGCTCATTTCCGATATCCTATTGTTTTGCACCGACTTCGCTTCGGATATCTTAGAGATCACTGACGCTTGAAGTGAATCATTCGGCTCACTCTTACTCTTCTGTTGCTCATCAGCTAACTCAAAAGAGTCGATACTCTTTTTGCTACCAATCTCACAGTCAATCGTATTCAGTACGTAGGATCTTCGAAATGTGCTGGGAATAGCGATTGTCGGTGACTTCGGACCCATGAACGAGGAATCCACTTTAGACGGGCTACCTGTCTGACTGTTGATAGAGAGTTTGTCGTCCTCGAATGAGGTGTTCGACAGCCTCTGATGGCCGTAGATAATCTCATTGATTGCGATCTTCTCTGGAGTATAGACCGGTGTGTCCTCCGTGGCTTCTTCAGCATTAGAAGGTCGAATATCAAATGAATCCACCGATTTATTCTCTGGATCTACGACATTGCTGGATTTATCTGAGTTGTCGTCGTCAAAACTGAACACGTCCTCGATTTCCTGCTTAGTCGACGCGTCAAATGATAGTGTAGCATCTGCTTCGGGTGAAATCAACGTAAGGGAATTCTCCGACTCGTCATTGCAAGTAAATTTCAAATTCTTTCCACAGCGGCTCTGGCGAGCATTAGAGTTACTGTGATAGTGAAAACCAGAGCTATCCTCCGGTTCTTTGTAGCCACCAACAGCTTCAATCAACGGAGCAATAAAGTTGTCTAAGAAGCACTTCAATCCAAAACGCACGATCAATCGCAGGAGAAAACTGTGGTGGTAAAGCTTCACAGACTTTCGACTCTTGAAAGACGAACTCGTAGTGAAACGTATCGAGTTCGTACCTCCATCTAATGGCTTCCTCGTGGTGATCATGGCGCGATCATACGATTCGATATCATACAGTTTCATAATCGGGTCAAGTAGATACTTTTGCGTCTCTCTTATACCCAAGGCAGTGGCTATTAGGTCAAATAAGTACCAAGCGGTTAGAATTGATGTCTCATCGTTTCGCAGCAAATCAATAACATGCGGTAGGAGAAGCTCCACTGAACCAAATTGCTCATAGGCCACTGGTTCGAGGAGATTCTCAATTTGTACGCAACATGATTTCACCTTACATTCGGCAATTTTTCTTGTAAAAAGCACTCGCTTTCGATCGATCTCTGTGTATCGACAACACTCTTTGCCGTCACAGTTAAAGTGAGTGTGCAAGTCGAGGAGAGTAGAGTCAAATTCAAAGTTATGCAGCGTCCGGATGAGGGTGTAAATGGGAAAATACGTATTCGGAAATGGTATAAGGTTATGAGCAAAGATTGGCTCTAGAATCTGATGCGATGTCGGTGGGGGTAAGCCCTGCTCCGTGATCAAGCCCACTTCATTGAGATTGAGTAAAAGTTGCACCACATATCGCAAACACTTTGGAACGTCTTGGACATGTGATGTTGCCACCAACCGGCATGCTTTAAGACGTTCATCGAAACTCGCATTCATACCGCTCATGACAAGCGGTCGTATCTTATTCACCAGAAACAATTCTACGATAAGGCAGCCGATGACTTGCAAATCCTTCTCTCGCTTCTCGGTTAAGATTAGTTTCAGATTTCGCCTACTCCCCGCCGGTGGAGCTATGAAACTCTTCGCTTTTGTTTTGCCTTCAGCACCTTTTGGCTGCAGCTCGCCTTGAAAGAAGTTTTCTGCGAAGAATTGGTTGGTAAATGAACTTTCTGACTCCTCGAAGAGCAGATCATTATGTGCCATTTTCTCGGTGTGATTTTGATTGACCTTCTGGCCAAGGAAAGTTTTTGCGAAAAATGTTTCCATCGTTTCCAGACTCTGCAGAAGGGCGTATGGGGTATAATCCTTTGGTAGTTCTATGAAGTTCGTCGTGGGATAAAAGTTAGACGATGAAGATTCAATTAATTGAGCGTTATCCTCTATAATGATGTTGGATTGAGATGTACTTTTGGGACTAAGACGGCCGAATTTTTGTGGAGTGGTTTGCAGTAACGATGGATCATTCTCTCTGGAGGGCGATCTTACGCTAGATGATGATGCATCAAGGGTGAGACTTCGGGTGAGATCTGCAGCTGTGGTCAGTCGTGGCGGTGTTCTATAGAACCATGGTGATGGAAAGCGTTTTGGTGGATGAGGTTGAGTGAAGAGCTGGACGATTCCCCGCTGGCAAAGGTTTTTGTGATTATCCACCATGCTAAGGCAGACATTTTTTGATTTAACTGCGGCTTTTCCTGTCAGTTTGTACCTGGAACCAGGGAAACAAATGATGAATTAAATAATGGGGGTAGACATGCGTAATCCATGTGGGGTTTCTAAGGATCGATTTCTACATAAGTCTCCGACATGCATAGACATCTTAACACCAAGTCTGGGCATACATTAATCAATGATTTTTAAAGTAACATTATAAAATTCAATAGCGCTTCACTATCTATCGCAAATCATGCTTGTTTACTACTTTAAAACAAAATTAGTTAACGCCACCGATAGTGGTTATCGAACAGTGGCAACTGCTGTTGATACGATGACTAATCATTCATTGTACGAACCTCTTGCGATATAGAAGTAAGCCATCAATAACTGATGAGATACCATAAACCTGAAAGCCTACCACAAATGTTTTATGTCGCATAAACACACCGACTGATTAAATGTATTACACTTTCCTTTTTATAAATAATTCTTATTGATTGACCGTGAGTCATCATGACATCAATCCCAACAAGTGCATTCGCATCGTAAATTACGAGATTAACTTTTCAATTAACCTATTGATAAGAAACCAGCAGCGATTCCATGAAATCAAATTAAAAAGAAAACCACTACATGTCGTAGAAAAAGAACTATTCAAATATTGTAGGCGGATCGTTGCCTTATCAGCGAATTACGTTATCGCCAACACATTTCGTTCTTCAATTCTTCAATGAATATAAGCAAAAAATTAAAAATAAAACTTACCCAAAGTTTAAGTCGATCCACAACTGCAGCCTTTCGCTCACATGCTGACTCTCTAGTGCTTCCCGATGCTTAGCAATAAAATCCTCTGGACAACTCGCCCACGCTGGTAACTCAAGATCTGGTAGATCTTCATGTATGCTTTTGAATACCATGGGATCGGAATAGAACTCGGGAATACATTCATCAGGTGTCCATTCCTGTAGGCGTTGAATTGATATAGGATACTCGGCGGGTACCCATATCGGCCGCACATGATGGCAGAGAATGTGCTGAGGTGTTCGCCTTGCCATATAAACAAAGTAAGTGATTTCCGAGAGGAAATCTGACACATGATGCGGCACATCGTGACTTGTCGCTCCGTGCGATGTGAACATCAGATCCAAGTGAACATCTCCCTTATTGAGGCGATACTTACTCTTCGACAAATCTCTCCAATTTGCTCCGTTACGATTGCCGAAATCCGTCACCCAGGGCATGATGTGATGATACTCAGGATTGCTAACACTACGACCCGCCGCATTGTTCAATATTGTGAGATAATCAAAATTCGACAACTGACCATTGCACCACATCTCACAATACTCCCGCAGAGTGAATTGTTCCAAGTCATAGGCAAATTTCAGATCCAATTTCGTACTCGTAGAATATTCATCATCATCATCATCATCTGCAGGGTTATCTGTCGAAGGCGTTGCATCATCCAAGTCTTGCTGAATTATGTTCGACTCAATTCGAGGTATTATTTGTAACCAAAGATTGTCTTCCACCAGAATATCATGCAGCCGAAGGTCACCGAGGAAGAGTCCCAAATTCGAGAGGTACTTTGTCAACTTGAGCAATTGGTAGATAATGAACAGAGATTTGTTATGCGATTTACTTAGAATAGCAGGACTATATGTTATGCAGTCATAGAGGGAAGTCTCAATGGCAGATGGATAAAAAACGACGGTAATATGCGAGCTTGTTTCGATGGCGGCCAGCGCTGGAAGAACATTAGCATGACAATCGCCTAGTAATATTGTGGAGAGACTCGGTTCACTTTGTGTTTGGATGATGGAACAGTTGAAGATACGTTGGATTAGTTCACGCAGAACTAGATCGTACGGAAGAAAGGGACTATCAAAATTCCTGCCACCGATGACTTGATTCGTTTGTTTTGTGAATTTCAGATGGGAAGCGGGATATTTACGGTAGGCAGCCTCCCAGAGGTTTCTAAAATTCGTGTTGGTGACATAGTTGATGGCCTGAAATAAAAAGAAGAAAAGATTTTTACATTGTTTAGGTAATACAGAACTATGCAAGCAAGAGTAAGAAATCGTGCCTTTAGTAAAAAAAAATGCGACAAGATGATTCTCATCCACATGCTGTCTAATTTTTTTCCTGAGCATTGTTCGTGGCAAACAAACACGGGCTATAGAGCTCCTTCGAAAGGATTTGTTAGAGTTAAAGAAATTGGCCCTCCTGGTGGAATAAGTATGTAGATTGTGAATGGTGAATGTAGAACTACGGGAATGGCGGATTCACCTACTAGATCACCGCCGTTGGAGCATCTGATTTACAACATTTCGTCTCTTGTCCAGCAACACGGCTCCGATGACTAAGGTTTAGTTGTCTAAGCAAGGCTAGAGTCTAGAGTTGCTAGTCTATTTGAAAATGGATTGAAATGGATCCTTCTCTTCATATATGTACATTCCACATAACTTCAGGAGTTTTGTATGTACTTATTCGGATGGACAACAACTTTTATTTTCAGTTTTCCTGGTAAGCGAAACAATAAGCCCACAATATGTCTACTTGAGAAGTATTATAGTTACAAGGCACCCATATACATACGTAATCTCACTTGACCTAGGTTTAGAGGTGGTTTTGTAGAGTGGTGTTCTAAAAGAAATGACTACACTTACGAGGCTATATTGGAACGAAGGACAAATTTTAACACAGAAACTTATTCCAAAGCAGCTGTGTTAAGGTTTGAACAATCTTTGTCCGGTGACAAGAACATTTGTATTGGGATCCTTAAAGTTTTACGATGTTACTAATTTATAAACATTCTGTCGTACCCCCGACCGTTTGTAGAAAGAATAGTAAGCGTTTTTAGATTTATAAAACTGATTAAATGACAACCTACGTACATATGTATGTATTTAGCTGTAATAACAATGCAAGTCCCGTAATGCACTTCTTTATCGCGTGCTTATCGCTCATTATAACGATGTTTGCAGAGTCAATTACGAGAGCGTTCTAATGTATATACAATACTGGCCAGTCAATCAGATAGCCACAGATTTATTATATGCTCTGTTTACCATGGAATGGAACAAAGCTGTGATAAGTAGCTGATCTCTATGCACACATGCGATTGTTTAAATCTCCGCACCTTATCACGTTCTGATTTTCAGAGAAAAGATGGAAATATTTGTACAGTGTCTTCATCTATTCACAGATTCTAATGAATTCTAATGGATATATCGTGAGAACAATAATTAAACTCCAATCTACAACCGACTGTAAGAAAAACTACGAATCGTCATGCCCTACGGGCACGTGTGCTCACATATCTTTAATTAGTTCCCCATTGCATATGCCTAATCACTTAATGGCGCTCATTGCCCAAAATATCTCCACACTTATTCCATTCAAAACTGATTAGGGCAGCTCGGTCTGATTCCAGACGCAAAGTAAACCAACGCTCTAGACGAAAGAAACCCCCAATCTGTTGCATAACTTTACACAAAACAAAAAAAAAACAACAACGATGCGCATAAATTCAAGTTCAACTTACTTGCGAGTATGTCATTGGCAAGTCCCTGCCATCGGCTTCGGTGCAAGTGCCCGCCTCACGAGCCTTAGGTAGCGGGAACACCTTCTGACTTTGTTTGCGATAAATCTGCATATGCACTTTTGTCCATGGATGTGCCAGCACCGTTGGGTGTATTCTCCTATCCAACCCCGGGTAGGTGGGAAACTCTGTTAGCTTCTTCTTTTGCTCAAGACACTGTAACCATCCCTTGTCCACGATGACTACAAAACGATCTGGTACCGAGGTCTCGCGAACATGATGAGGTGATATGCCCAATTCAGTGCAAATTGACTCCATTTTCGTTTTTTTCTTTTTCTTTTTCTTTCGTCGAAAGTTTTCCCTGATTATTGCATATCCAACGTACGACGAAATTTCCTTTGTTTATGTTTTGATTACGATTTGGGTGAAACTATTCCTTCATGGTGACGAAGAAAAATCGTTTTTTTCTAAAGAGAACACAGATTTTTATACACAACGCGGGTTATTGCTTATTCTGGTTCTATATTTGCACTGAATTTAAACGAGGTCAGAAGAGATTTTTCGCGTTTTAATCTTTAAATTGCATGAGAGCACTGATTTGTTTAGAAGTTGTAACAAAAATACGAAAAAGAGAAAAGTGACTGAAAAATTTTCGCACAGCTGTTTCTGTTTGACAGCTGTGGTGGATGTCAAAATGTGAAATGACAGTTAATGGGTGTAAGTCGAGGGTGTGTTGTCGGTATGGCAAATGGATGTATTCAGAAAGGTTACTGAATGTGTCTTTCAATTTCAATATCACGAAGGGATTGAAAGGCATTTTTCTAAACAAAAAAAATTGTTTTATCAGGCTTAAAATAGTACTTACATAGGCCAGATCTTCTTACATATAGCAATGGTTTTAAGCTAGCTGGTATCTAAAATGAATTTCGTAGCCTTTGGCGTGGTTATATTCCCATAGACAGTTTAGCTTAACGTTAGACTCCCCAACTTTTTTTATCATTACAGCCCAATGCTGCTTCTATAGCAGCTATTGATGATTGATGACGCTGATTGATGCAGATGTATGTATGTATAAGCCAATCCACCACCACCTATTTCATTCTGATCCAGAAAATGACTCCGAAATCGATGATCAAAAACTTGTTTGGAGCACTCGATATCGTGTGGGGTGTGCCTCATCCCGATTGTCGATATGGTTTTGAAAACATTATTTACAGTTGTTGAGCTTTTTCGGCGAGCGCCAGGGCTCAAGTGGTTAGTGCGTTGGACTACGGAGCGAGGGATTCCAGGTTCAATCCCCAGACAACACTTAAACTTTCTTTAACGGCCCCACCTCTTCGGAAACGGTGTTAAAACAATAGGTCCCTTCTATTCCTTCTATTATAGCCTATAAGCTAGGTCCTGGGTCCCATAGACCTGTCGCGCCAAATATTTGCATTCTATGAGCCCTTTATGATTTCTGGCTTCACTTTCAACGAAGAAATGCAAGTGATGGAGGCTGAAATGCACAAACACCCTAGAAGTTGAAGTCGAAATAGGTTATCTTATGGCATTAACAGACAAAAAATTTATAACCTCTATGTGCTCAGGAAAGGTTATTGATGGCACCAAGCACCGGCGCAATCTCCATACGTTCACACAGAGACGGAAAGTTATGCGAAGGATTCATCTTTGGGGTAGCCAATAGTAAAAAAGAAAGGAATCCATAGTTTCCTTGACCTCAACCTACTACTTTATCCTCTAACCTCTTTGCAGTAAATGCAGTTCAACTTCTTTGCTCTATAGAGATCAAATATGTATCTTTCCGTCACTTAAGATCAGAAACAAAACTGCAGCGCTAACCTAAACAAACGAACAGTCATCAGGTAAAGAAAGCTCAATCGACTTAGGCCTTAGGCCATTTTCTAGTATTATTCCAAGTAGAGAAGAATGTGAAACCAAGAAACCAACAAAAGACAAATCTAGGTATATCTATCTACACAGACGGGAGCCAGTATATTCCATGGAAATAAACAATCATAGCTCAACTTCCTGTGTACAGCAGTGTCTTTCAAGCAAAGGTCCTGGTAGTGTTAAAGGGAGCCAGTATGGTATCAATGATGGCTCTTGCCAAAACAAAAACATGGTGATTGAACCTAAAACTCCTCTTTGCGTAGTTCAACGCACTAACCCATTGAGCTACGCTGCTCACAATGCTCTTGGCACACAGCACTATATATGTAAATCTCCGCTAGGTTCCTGATGACAACTTCCAAGAAAAGGGTCTGCAATGAACCAAAATCAAGTACTTCAATGGATTAAACGTCCACTCTCCTACCTCAGGAAGCGAATCGAATGACAGCTAACAGCATATGGAAATCGTTTACAACATGTAATATGTATATCAAGGAAGCTCTGGCCACGAAACGACAAAGCCAGAATCAACAAATTCTTAGAATATGACAGAAAAACGCTGTCAATGTTTGTAGGGGCACTCAGTGGGCATAATCTTCTAAGGAACCACACAATGAATCTTAAACTCAATGATGACTACATAATGCAGTGGATACGGTGACGAAGAGGATATACCTCACTACTGCTTAAGTCTATGTTAATTGAGGAGCAGAACACTAGGAAGTTATTATTTCCAGGACTTATAAAAACTATCTGATGTATCAGTTCAGAATCTTTTCAGGTTTCTGAGGACATTACGATGGTTGGACATCCTATTCACCAATGAGCAGTAACGAACTAATTAGGAAAAATCCAGTAAAAGTACTATGACCAAATCCCCATTGGGCATCTAAGTAATTGAGTCCATAAGGACCTAAGTGTTATAAGGTGAAGCATAACTTCTTTCTAACTACTGTCATCCTTACTTACCTTGTCCTTTATTCCTTTCGATTAAGATCAAACAGGCCTCGTCTCGGGCCTTCTTCTATCTAGCCATCGCCACTTTTGTCCACCTCCAATTTATTTCAACGTCACAACCTTTAAATTAGCTGTCAATTCATACTCTCACATGCTTAAATTCGAAGAAGAAAAACTTTGCATCGCAAACCACCCAAAGTGTATCTGACCTAAATAAACTATTTAAATAAGCCATTCAATGCAACTATCCGCTCATTGAGCATAATTGAAATAAAATTAATAACCAAAGAAATTGACATATTACCAGTTATTTTTGGTAATTTTTCGATCGTCTTTTTTTTCTTTTTGATTTTCATTGTCACCACTTGAGCAGATGATATATGTATGTACGTCAGTGAGGTACAATGCCAGCAATGGTACTCGCCTAATAGCTTGCTTGAGCTCACTTACTTCAACTATTGTTGGTCTAGGTACTTTTAAACGCTTAATTGTTCGCTGATTAGGTAATAACCCGGCTCGTTGGTTGAAGAACTCTTAAGAGCTCTTCAGGTGTGGGCCGCAAACTGGTTTAAGTGCAATTTTTGTCGATAAAATCAAACGCAGACACACTCGTTATTGCAAAAAAAAAAAACTCACACGTGCTTTAATGGTTCTTAAGACTTGTTTTAGTGTAGGTCAGGATTTGTGTCTGCTTGTCTAATCATGAGGGTAAATATTTACTTCAGAACTCTTGCGGAAACTAACTAAGATAGTGAGTAACACAGGTGTTAAACGCACTCCAGACGGGCTATTCGCATGACCTTCAAGCTGAAGAGGTTTTCACCTGTGGAACGTTTAAATCACTTTTTCATTATCACATGCTTAACAGGTCTGTTGTATTTTTCCATTCACTGACTGAAGGGGTTAGGCAATTATTGGTTGCGATAATGGTGTTAATTAATCTACAAGAACAGGAAGACGTCACAGATCGAGATGACTTCCGAAACAGCTAGTGACAAGTGTTTTCGACACCTGACCTAGTTTTCGACAAGTAACTTTGTGTAAACTCAATCTCGCATAAGCATGACTTGCGTAATTTCCAATCGTTGATACGATTTCTCATGGATTTGAGGGATTGTTTTTTTCAATCACTTGGATAATAATCATTTTGATTAGTTACTACCAATCCATCATTATTGATGAAACGTCATCAGCTTGTCTGAATACTGATAGTGACAAATCAGCATACCTATCACAGGCGCTTAACGTTCTTACGGCTAAACTGGCACAAGTAAGACCCTATAATCAGTAATTGGAGCGAAAGTACATTACTGGCATTCCCATTGATGAGCAATCAGTAATCTGTAGTACTCGGACTCTGACAGATGTCAATGAACTGTACAGTTGTCATGATAACCATATCAAATGGTGTCCAATTGACATAGTTTTTTTTGAGGTTACTACGTGTGATAGGTATGTATTTCTTATCGAGAAATCTTGTACGTCTAGGAGTAGAAACAGTACCCAAGTGCATGAAAGATTAGAGTTCGAAAAATGTTAGCACCAAATAGAAATTCTACAAGAGTGACGTGTAAAATTGACATTGGAGGATGGACATTTACGAAGCGGAGAGCGAATCATGAACGAACTTGCAGATCTGAAAATGAACCCCTCGCTCGAAATGTTGATTAATCAAACTGGTCCATCGGCTAGCAGACTTTCCAGTTGCTCGGACACTTTTAGGAAGGACTTCCAATAAGCTCTACTCCCGCACATTAGATTGACCTCAAAATGGTTAATCGTCACAAAACTGAAATGATTGTCTTCACAAGAAAATGCAATGCAATATCTCGTAATGTAATGCAATATCTATCAGGGATATCTTCACTGACAGTCAAGGTGTAATTAAGATCGTGGAATCGTAGTCTTTTACCTCAAAGGTAGCTTTAAGCTGTGGCGTGTCTCTTACGGAGAGGAAAGAGCCTCCCGATCAATTGTAACAACAGGTGCGCTTTTTTGCAAACCCATATGAGATTGCTGGAAAATTTGCATGTTAAATGCAAATGCATGATAGAAACAGTGATACCAGACTTCAATTTCTTTGTATTATCGAAAATTTGTATGAAGACGTCAAAACTGACGAACGATGACATTATCCAATAACTTTTTCTTATAAAAAATCGTAGATATCCAATTGATTTTACTAGTCTTTCATTTTATTTCTTGCAGTTATCACTCAGAATATTGTGGGCTACTGCTTTATATTTATTGTGGCTTGTGTTGATTACTTTTATATTGTTTGTTTATCTTACAGATGAAGAGTTGGGGTGTCAGTCCATCCACAGTACTGCCAAGTTTCTGTGATGACGTTGCTAAGCCCCGATGTAGTCTTTTTCGTTCAAGCCCATATGGGCTTGCAAGAAAAGCGCCTAACATTAGTTGCTATTAATAATTTAAGTGCTGCTAATCTTGCGCGATCCAAAATTGATAAGAACCCTCCAACTTGCAGTATCCTTGGAACCAAATAAATAAATAAATAGCTAATCCATGATTCATCAGTCTCCAAATCTTTGACGATAAAATGCTGTGCTCAGTGCATCATAGCGCAATCTTTAAATTTTGATGGTGACAGTAAGCTTTCAATTTTAATTATTATGACATCTATCCGCATCACCCTGTCTCTAATGTGTGCCGTCAAATCGTTTGAAAAACAATCGTTAACGATTGCCATATAAGTCTTGACGAAATTACAAAGATTGACTGGATATCCCATTTTTGTCAGTAGGTTTGTTGGAATTCTTACACCCAATTGGGATGGGGTATTCTACTGTGCCGCATAAAATTATATTTATTCCCATACCCGCGGTCTGGCATAAACTTTCATTAGTAATTAAAGAAAGAAATGAAAGGAAATACGTGAAGGTGACACATGTCAATTGCATTCGAAAAACAGTCATCTGAATCTTTTTTTTTAATTCTGGAGCATTTCGAATTTCGGACATACGCCAATTGGGAATCCCAAAGTTAAACCATACTCATTACTTCATTGAAATGTACACACCTTCTGATCGTACGTAAATACAGACACCCGGTAATAATTAATATTCAACAGCAAATAAAAAAAACCCCCGACTTCCGAGTACTTCCTCAGAAAAACAAAAACGTGATCAAATTCTGTCAAAGCATGAAAGGAGTTTAAATGAATAATTTAAATTTAAATTTAATTCTTAAATTATTTTCCACGCAAACTTAAGCCGAAACCAAAGCTATTCTTAGAATGTGCATAGAATATAATAAGTCGACAGTCTTGACAAAACTTGTTCTAGCATTCAATTGTACGTACAGTTTGGCATTTATAGATCAGACAGGTCGCTGACACTCGGAACTTGTACACAATGCGCATTTCAAGCCATTTAACAGTCATTTCTGATAATGATCGATGCATATGGAGGAAATTAACTTTTATTTTCGCAAGGCTTCAGCGTCAACAGTGCTGCGCGATACAAGGGCAAGTGCAAATGTTGACAGACTACAGTAAGTCGAGTTAATAAAACATATCAAGTCGGCTTGACTTAAAAGCTTAAGTTCTGACATTTGATAAATATTTTCCACTCGACACGAATGTGCTAACGGTATGATAATAGCAATTTAATTCGTTTCTACTTTCTTATTGGATTTTTCCATGAATATCATTGGCAGATCAAAAAAAAACATCCGCCCTCTCATAGTAAACATTATAAATAATCTCCGAGTTAT
The DNA here is from genome assembly GCA_905220385.1 of Xylota sylvarum. Taxonomy (NCBI): domain Eukaryota; kingdom Metazoa; phylum Arthropoda; class Insecta; order Diptera; family Syrphidae; genus Xylota; species Xylota sylvarum. Next base: position 51,773,722 of record LR999960.1, on the reverse strand, counting down.
GTGTATTTTTTCGATTAGCATGAGTTAACGTTAGATATTCGAAACCAGGTGAAGCCATGTATCGCCTCAATCATCGATTGATTGACATAGTATTAGCATATGGATAAAGATGTAAAGTGACAATTTAATTTGTTATTTGTTGAAGTTGACGTCATAGTTGCGTCAGGGATTCTCCATTTGACGTTAGATTAACCATAAAATGGCGGCTTTCCATAAATATGTTTACAAAATGTGCCGAAAGTACTTTCTGTTGATTAATATGCTGCAATTAATGTACTTTTGTTTATGTTTATTGGTGTATTCAATTTGTTCTTATTTATACTCCTTATTTGTTAGGATATGTCGTCTGTGTACTTCAAGATTAATGTTTGCTTCATTTCCATAAGTATACTTCAATGGTTTGACTTTTATGTTAGTACAAAAGAGTGTCAATCAAATTGATCAGATTGTGATGGAATAGAAGAAGAATATGGTCACGTACGCAATAGAGAAGCAATGGATTGCTAGAACCACCCAGAATTCATATCAGTTCTACAGAATCGCAATTTTCATTATTATTTCAACAAACTGAAGAGATCGACAATTCATGGTGCCTTCTTCTTTCTTTAGTTGTCTTTATCTACTGGTAATGCTGGACTTTTCCTTTTGAAGATCACATAGTCCTCGTATGTCCTCGAAGTAATGTTTATTAAGTGACAGAGACCTAGGCAGTGCCAGAGATGGTGAGGTCTCTTTGGCACCGCACCATTCTATGGTTTCTTAGATGGTCGTGGCCATTTTGTGGAAAATCTAAGTGATTTTCTTTGTCAGATGAGGATCATGTCATTGCTAACAGCAAAATACTTTAAGTTGTCCAGACAATACTAAATACATACATACATCAAAATAAAACTTCCTGTTGGTTATTGAGCTGTTCTGCTTGCTCTTGAAGATAATATGAATGTACATATGTAGTTCGAACCGGCTGCTATCACCGGAAAAAGGTCTTAAATGAAAAAAAGTGTCAATGTACGCTTCAAGTGCATGGGTAGTCAAAGAACATTGTTGGACTTTAATTAAGTATTATTATAAACACACAAATCTCATGTAGATTAAATTGTAACTATTAAGACAATAAGTACCCAGAAGTCAAACCCCTTAAGCCCATTATAGACTCTTTATCCTAATCATTAATTTCATATATTAAATCCTATTTAATTTTCGACTCTTATTCCAGTAATCTCTAATTATTGTGGAATTAAAGCAACCTTAACCTATTTATACTCATACCAAATGATAATCGATTTCGCATTAACGCTAAGCTTTCACATTCAACAACGAATCGGAATTTTTCTTCTTTTTATTTCGATATTGTCAACGAATTAACGTCAAATATCGATTACTAATCTTAAATTTATTTTATGACATTTCAATCGAAAAATGACCATAAATAATCGTAAATCATTCGAAGGCAGAACACACTTCGAATTCGATATCGTATTGCGGTTAGCGTATCTTTGTCACCATGCTCACTTTCGATTTCGATTATCTTGAACTTCAACTTGAAAAAAAAACCCACGAAACGTTGTCAAAGCTTGTAGGTAGTACTACTCTCGGTACTCAACAGATGGTAGTAGTTACACAATATAATGAACTCTACTAACGCCATTGAAGGCAATTTATATACTTCCGACTGATCGCATGCAATGTGACAATTTGACAAGGACACCTTTAACCGATTACGTGAATTGAATACTAATTATAGTATTACGTTAAAAAAAATAACAAAATAAACAAATAAATTCATTAAGCTCTCGAAATTCAATGAACCTGATCACACCGCTTGGGATGACTTACTCATTACATACTGAACTGGGCGGCAAAATTAAAATGTCGACAAAAAAAAAGTCGGTTTTTGCAATATTTACAAATACATGGAAAATTTATCGTTTAATTGAGAGCGAAATGAAAATATATTTCTGGTTATCACGTGGATTGTTTTATCCTGGAGTCAAGGACCCAGTTGAAGCTTTAAGTGAAATAATAATATTTTGTTTTGTTATGAGAGGACAATTGGCAATTTTGTAATAAACGTTTAAGGAAACATTAACCTTGTAAGCTGAACTGTTCGTAAAAGACTAGGTTTTCAATTAGTGAAAATGGGTGAAAAATTTGCAAGTTTTTCATTGCTTTGAAAAGATTAACGATTCGGTTTTCTTCCATTTACCCTTACTACGAGAGTTTGAAAAATTATCCATCTCAATAAAGGTTAAGTACAATGGTTTTCTACAATTAAAGAAACAAGGGCCGTGTAGGTTTGAGTCCTTCGCTATCTACAAATACTTCCCGAACCATGATTTTCACATTATCTGTTACTCATACTCATAATACTCATTTCTGAGTATTAAGGCTTACAGATTTGAAGTTTTCAGGCATATTTTAGCCTTCCTTTTTCTATAGATACACATATTTTTTTAGGAGGCTGTCTACATTATACTTATGTATGACTTTCTTTACAATCAACCAAAGTGTCAAGGACACACTCGCAATATGAGATAAATCTTCAGCTCAACCGTAGACCACCACTAAGTTAAACTATAACTGCAACACGTGTGTGTGTTATTATCATTCGATTGATCAAAAAAACAAAATTCCATTTGTATCTATCGATAACAACTAATATCTTAGATAACTTTACTATGCGCTAGCAACTGTGAAGATCATTGAAATTTAGAGCACATACCTCTGTACATAGTCGTTTACACTGTAGGAAAGTATTTGAGGTTAAAGACCTTCGTGTGTTGCATATCTATGAATGTAATGGAAATTTTCCACAGTTTGTTGATATGTCAACTAAGGTACAATACACACAATACAAAGTGCTGCCGATGCTACCCACTTCATTTTCATTGATAAGCTTAACATAGTGACTCTGGAGTGGTATAGATTTCAATGTTGAAACATTATTGGAATGCAGAGCAGACATTTGTTTTATTTCAAAGTCACCTACTTAAGGGCATGTTACTCAATTAGATATTAATAATTGATGTCCCTTTGTTTATCGCACAGTTCCATATTGAACAATGATTGCGAATGATATAAATGAACAATGTCAAGGTCTGCTGTGGTCAAAGCGTAGAAGCTAAGCTTTGGCCAACTTTAACCCTGAGGTTTCTTTACTAGTAAAATGAGTCTCATAACTCTCACTGTCTCTTCTAAGATATAAATATCGAAATATATATATAACTCCAGATCAAGTTCTCACGTAAGAGTCTGCAAAGTCCAAAGCAAAGCTGTGGCATGCTTCGAATAATTTGAAAAAGTCTGAGTGCAAGTGCTGTATTACCAAACTACTTGGCTGGTAGGTAAATGTTTAAATCAATCACTTGCTAAACACCCATTTAAGGAGCCGGTACACTGGTCCATTTCTGGAGATAGCACAGTCACAAAACGTTGACTTGAATAACTCGATTGTTTGATCAGCTGTGAACATGTGGCACCATGTAGCGCCAAGTCATTCTCATCCAATTTATCAAAAAAACATCAGCCAACATGGTCGGGTAGCGATCCCTATTAACTTTTACTGTGTTGACAGCATCATTGAAAAGGAAAGTATGGCCCTCCACCAAAAAATCCCCTCCGGTTTGTTAACTTAACCAATTTTGCTTATTAACGAAGCCTTCAGCCAGAAATTGACTTCTGAGTATGTTTTTGCACTACATGGGCATGTAACGATGTGCAATGAAAGAACATGCCCATGCCCATGTAAAGTTGATGCAACTGAACGGGAACTATGACGTCTATTTTGCCATTATTAAATAAACGAGTATAGAAGTTGAAACGTCAGACAAACAGCAGCAAACTTCACACCGAGAAACCTTATTGAAAAGATTGGACATCCCAATTGTAAACCCCTTCACAAGTATCAGAATCAGCCCAATCGATCCTTCATAAGTCACATCTTTGTTGTCCCATACCTCTGTTTAAAATTATGAAGTTTAATAATCACTTTAGCACATCCCTAGATGTCTTGTTGGCCGAATACTATTGTAATACTTACCCCGAGTAATACTACGTACCCACCGAACGAAATCCCGAGGTTTCAGCAAATTTTTCCAGATCTCTAAGGTCTTGATTTCAACGGAACCTAGTTGAAATCCTTTTGAGTTCATCCATCTGTGAAAGATTGTCAAACCAAACAAATCTATATCGTGAACTTTTGGTGTTCATTTACATTGTCAATTGTAGATGTCACCATTTTCTCGTTTTTATTTTCATTTTAAATCGGACAGAGGGGAAATATTTTTAAAAGAAATATTATAATGACATAAAAAAAAAATAACTTTTTTAGCAAACGGAATAGAAAAAATGAAAAAAAAAATGGAAATTGTTGACCATTTTGTTTTTTTCTTGTCAGTTACTTCAAAATTGACATTTGAAATGAATTCAGATTGACATGTATTGACATTTGAAATGATTTCATATTGGTAGGAACGGCTTTCGAGGTATCGGTAAAAGTTTATCGAAACTTCGGGGTTTATCTAGTACTTGTCAATAACCTAGACACAATCGCCATTACTCAAACCGAAGGTTTTGACTTTATTGAACTGGCAACAGCTAAAACATTGAGTAAGGCAATTAACTTACAAGTCAGTAATATTTCTAAGAACAGAATCGAGACCCAATTTATCTTACCCATTGTTGATGACCTTCATCGTATATTGTCCATCGTCTACGATTATCAAAATTCCCCTTCCAATTCCAGTTTTATATGAACTGAGAGAGTGCAATATTCTTTTCGACTACCACTATGATCATTTTTACTTGGACTATGATAGCTATTCTTATGATAATGTTTCAAATTACGTATTTGAAGTTGATCGTGACAAAGGTTCCTCGTGTCGATATAGAATTGATCGTGTTTAAGGAAAAGCATGGAACTAGCTACGTAAATGAAATTGTACATGAGTTCCACAAAACGTGCACGACTTGGCTTCAAATCGCCAGTTTCATGACTGACAAATCATATCAGTCAGAAGTAAGAAGCTGAAGGAGTCTGCCAGAGCTATTCGATAGGGGACCATTTGGTTCTGTTGCGCCTGTCAAAGACCGATCAGTTTATGGGGCAAAATTGGTTTTAGTAGTTCTAAATCCTATTTCTAATTCTAGGTTCTGTAAAAGTGGCAATTTTACGTGTGTGTCTGCACAGCTTTACGATCACATCATCATTTTCGTTATTCCAGGTTTTGGCGTTGTTTTCTCTTTCTAGTTTCCTAAATTTTTCTTTAAGGCTGTGATCTTCTATTTCGCAGAATGGTTCCGGACCCATGAAGATTTCTGATGTTCATGTGATGACTGTGGGCACTTTGTTTCTTCTTTAAATTTGTGCAGTCATTTCCACACAAGTTTAAACTTAATAACACAAGAGTCAAGTCCATTCATGTCAGCTGGGCTATCTGACATTGTTGCTATTGGTGTGATTTTTGTTGAAATTGATTTGAACTAAAATGTTCGAGCTTTTGCCTATGGACTCGGAATATTTAGTCATCGGCCCGAATACTTCTGCTCCGATTTCTTTATCAGTTCTTGGCCTATCTGTGTACCCTTTTGTTGTGTGGCTGCCCAATCTATAGATTGTGGATTCATAGTTCCAACTCTTTCACTACTGAGCTTCAAAGAAAGTTCTTTTGAAAATTAAATTTTCTGATGATATCGACTCTAGAAATGGCAAGGAGTAGTAGTTTTTTGAATAATGTATGAAATGGTTGCGATGTATTTTTTCTTTGACCATTCATAGGATCGTCTTGCTTGCATACTCCTTCATCACAAGACGCAAAGAAATCAGCTCCAATATCACTTGCATTGCTGCAATTGGCCAAGTTATCTCTCCTGCATGTTATTTTCAAATGAGTTTACTGTCTATGTGTATTTAACGGCTTCAGTGAAAGTGAGAGGTTTTAGTTACTACTTTTAAATTTATTTAATATATCATATAGATATAAATTCAGCCACCTAATTAAGTAAAGTATAAATTCAGTCCATTAAAAATAGTACAATTGGGCTGAAAGTATTAGAATACTACTATGATACAATACTGCAGTACAATACTGCTACGACAGCACTGCGTACAGCCCTAACCTATGACGGAGTCTGACGGAATCAGATTCTAGTTTTGAACTTTGAAGCACTAGTATCCCCCTAGGTTTTCTCAATAGATTGCACTTTTTAAATCTTTTAAAATAACATAAACTGTTGGGTAAAAATGGTAATAGAATTTACCGATCAAGAGTCCTGAAATACTACTGCCGATTACAATAACACGTTTACTTTGTGACGACTTGTTGATATACATACATGCATATGTACGTAGAGTTAAATTCTACATAATCTTAAGTGTATTTTTTAATTTAATATTGAAATATTGAACTTGTATCGTGTTTACCAATAACTTCTAACTAATTAAACACTTAATTAATGTTCGAGCGATAGTACCGACTGGTTGTAGACTCACTGAAAAATGATAGTTTTAAGTGCACAACGTGTCTTTAGTGACAGTAGCTTTAACCGCATGGGTTAAATCTATCAGAATATTTATTATTTGTTTTTCTTAGTCAAAAGATTTTATTAAATATCTACAAGTAACAGATATACTCTTCAGTTTATTGCTCAGTTTCATTAATAATTTATTTGATTTTGTTTTTCTCAAGAACGTGACCACAAGTTGTTATTAATTTGTTCATCTGTGTAAATTTAAAATATGGTTCTCGGTACTCAACATTTTATATTAGTTAATTAATTTTAACAAACGTGTGTGATGTAATTTGTATTAGGAAGTCTGTACCAGCTCCAATCGTATCTTAGAATTCACTACACATTTGTCTAGCAGTGTTTTATAAAGTCTTATAACCACGGGGATAATATGAATATCTAGTTGAGAAATTCTGATAAGAAAATTGACCAATGTCCATGAACTTTGAGCGTGCGATTCTATTGAATCATACATTTTATTGGACAATTATTTCGACTATCTTTTAATTGGTCCAATAACGTTTTGAAAGAAAGGAATTTATGCCGCAATTTGAAATTTATAAATAAGCTTCAAGTGGATATTTTTTACAAATGTTGATTCATATTGAAACATTACGGGTACTTAAACATTAATTAAAATCTCATTCTCGGGTATTAATTTGTTAACAACTTAGAAAGTCTCATTATGATATCCAAACTTAGTTCGATCAACAAAAATCCAATCATTTATTACTGCCATATTGCGTGGTTGTAATTTATTACTAAAAGCACATGATTCATACAGATTAGTTTTTAAGTTTTATTACAACTTGATGAAGTTGTAAATAGACGGCATCGAGTTATCGATACTTTCTTCGATTGTTTTACGTTTCCCTATTATAGTCAATAAACTTGTACTTTTTTTCAATCTATAATTGATACGGACTTACATATGTATAAGACAAAATGGAATGTATTCTTGGTGCTAATACGTCATAATCGGCATTATCAAACAAAAATTGGCATTGACTTGTCAACAGCAAGTCGCACAGTATTGCTGGTATTTGTTATGATGGTCCATACGGATCGGTTGAGGTCAGGAACTCGATAACCATGTTGTTATGGCAATCACGGTTATTGGATCGCCGACGTTATTTTCGAAACACATATTCCCGCAAAGCGCACCAAACACTAAAGAACGGTAAAATCTGGTTTTTGTACTCCAGGACCCTACTGACAAACTGTCAACTTCTAGAATGATGTTTGGTTTGAGTTTTTTCGACAACAGAGGTCTTTCAACAATAATTACTGCTAGCGCGTGGAAGAACCCAACTTGACAGTTGTGGTCGTTTTATTTTTGAAAATTTCAAAAGACTCGTTTTACTTCCCTACTGACAAAAATACTTTAGTCCCCGTCATGTGTTCGGAATCTCGTCATCACGTGATATTTGTATCCAACCCTTCGCATTCCGATTAGGCTATATTTAAAAAAAGTTTTCATGCTTATCTTGCAAATGACTGAAATCACGTGAACAGTATAAAGTCAAGTTTATGTTTATGGGTAACGTGATTGCAGCTTGTGACATTTTCAGCAACAATTGTTACAAATATATCGTCACATGAAAGTAAAAATAGAATGCCATTAGGACGAACTTGTATTTCATTTTTCCATAAATATTGATCTGCATTTCTGGTTGTATTAACATATTTGTGGTAACATTCCATATAACGAAATACAAACAATGGCAGCACTTTTGTTTCCCGATTTTCCAGTTTTTATCTTTCGAACATCGTTAAGCGATTTTGAATGTCATTTACAGTATAAGTATGTAGTAATCTGACAGATGGAAGTCGAAATAAACTTCAAATATAATGATATTAAAATTTTCGAAGTTCAAACACTAGTCATCGTCACCGAAACTCGATTAACTTGCATTCATTCTTTTGTTTTTAAAATGTTTCCTGCTGTTTGCATTCGAATTGACCTCTTATACAAAACAAACAAGGCCGGGCATTAAATCAAGTCCGGGTTAACATACCCTCAGTCGAAAATTTAATTCTAAAATATTTCCAAAAATAGCCAACTTTTGCGGTTGAAATATAAATAAAAATATTGGAGTTCCCTTGCGCAAGCGGGCAATCCTTGCGACAGCGGCTTAAGTGTTATTAACCCGTTTCACAAGTTGTTTCAATTGAAGTTCTAAGAAGGCAAAAACTAGTTGAATTATATACTTGAATTCATTCAATAAAACTATAAGGACACTTGACGTTTAACTGACATGCAAATGCGTCATACTTTCTCAATGGCGTACCCTTCTACTAGTACATCCGCTCGCGACTCGATATATGCACAATCTACTCGTAGCGTGTGACTGTCGTAAAGATTTTGTTTGTATGCCTTTATGTCTTTTTATGGCAAATTGTTGCGACAAATTGTTGACATATTATCAAAAAAATTTTTTATTGGCATTAAGGTGATATTTAGTAGGCGAAGCTTTATGTGCAATTAGGGAATTCCGTAGAGAGATTTCTGATGCCCAATAGATTGTCGCTTTCCAAGATCATTGTTCTAGGAAATTTTGTTATTTCGGTTTGGGAATTCTGAGCTATTTTTGGAACTCTACATTTAAGTTACAAAGGGGGATTGCAATTTGAAATAACAGGTTAAGGTGATATATAGTAGGGGAAGCTTTACACGCAATTAGGGAATTCCGTAGAGAGATTTCTGATGTCCAAAAGATTGTCGTTTTCCAAGATCATTGTTCTAGGAAATTTTGTTGTTTCGGTTTTGAAATTTTGTGCTATTTTTGGAATTTTACATTTATGTTACAAAGGGGGATTTCAACTTGAAATAACATTTAACTTGACAATGTTGATTAAATGAGTGATCCGACTTAGTACAAAACAGCTGTGTTTGTTTCAGCGAACTACCAAAATCGTTAAGGTGAATCTAACCGAAAATACATTGGCGAATGTCAGCCATTACAGTCAAAATTTAGTTTCTACAAGACATCCCGTCCCACCCTACGTGTACAAGCCATCTAACATATATCTTGAATAGACACTTGACATTTTGAATTAGAATTGTGGAGTTCTTACAAGGAACTGTCATTTTGGCAAAGAACTGTCACCTTTTTTGTTACCAATTCCACAATTGCTATTGAAATGTTGCACCTGTTTATAGTTACCTGGATCAGATAAACCATTTATCGGGCGTAGCTTCATCTGACTATATTTTGCAGATGAGTTTACCAAGGCATCACTTTATTTTTTTCATTCAAACTTTCAAACAGAGATCAAACATTATTTGCATTTAAACTCTCACTCGAACATGGCTTTCCATGTAAAACACTCATTACCAAGTATTGTGTGCTGTAAGTTATTCGTGTAGACCATGACTTAAATGTTCGGTAGATGCTACTGACCGGCAATGACCTTCAAAACAAACCTCGTTGCAGGCCATTCTATTTTCTCTTTCATGAACCTAGTAACGGATTAAAAATCCGTCTGCCCTCGCTGACATTCTTCATTATTACTCTCTGTGACCGTCAACTTGTCACATCTCGAATGACGTGCAGTGACACAATTTCCATTGAGTACGACTTGAAACGCCAAAGCATATTTAACAATCCTCAAGTGTGTTCAGCCCACATTACAAAGTGTACGAGGGCCACCAGCCGCACTAAAGTGGTTCAACTTAACGGCAAACGAAAATCCAATTCAAAGGTGAATGCAATCGCCATTGTGTCGCTGCTCACTATTCATTCGATTTTTTCGATATTCAGTAGCGCAAATCAATCAAGAGTCAACGTAAAAGGGTGAAAGTGTGCAAGATGACAAAGAGACACACGCAACAGCAATTGATTTGATTTTTACGCGAAATATGCGTGCTTGCAACTAATGGCAGCCAATTTGTGCGACATGTTTGTGCAGAAATCGGAAAATCTTCGCTGACCATGCTTGTCCAGCAAATCTGTGATAATCTTCGTTGACCATTTGCAGCCTAAGGGGGCAACAAGTTTTCCCGGTCTCGATTCCACTTGTTTGATCGATTTCTCATCACTGTTTCTGTCCATGTTTGGCTAAAATGGAAGTCGATGGTCAAACCAGAGACACCTTATATGACGGTTAATTCTTTAAAAGTGTTTACTAGAAAATAAAAAAAAAATGTAATGATTTTGCAACTTTGTTCAAGATTCTTAAAACGGCTAAAATGTACAGCTAATCTGTCAGATAAAATGTATCTAACCAAATAGAAAAGAATATATATACATACATATGTGTAGTAAGTAAATATAAATGCTTGTGAATTAGGGAAGATTTATACAAGAAGTGCTTCTTGCACCTCACAAGTCTCGTGTAACAAGCTCACGCAGAAGGTGTCGTTCAAAATTTAAACTTTTGAAGCTAAGAACGATTGTAAAAAAACGCTCTTGGTGGCATCTTATCTGTGAATCTATAAAATAAACCAGCGACTCCTTAATGGCATCCAATAGGTTAGGTTAAAATAGAGTGCCTGCCTGTATCTGGATACATATTTAAATATTTAGACCATAGAACTTTGCACTATGATCCTATCAATAATTATCCAAGCTTAAGGTTAGGTTAGGTCACGCCACACTCAGCTTCATACAGACCCATTGTGATTCCCATAAGGGAGACATGTTCCTTGTCCATTGGTTAATCTTAGTTCCACAGATATGAGCACATATAAACTAGAAAACTATCTAGTTGATCTGATGTAGTTTAAGATGTCATTGACTGATCTGCTAGGTCACGGAAAAAGTGTGGCTCGAGTAATTTAAAACTAAGGTGGATAACACCTGAACAGTGACAGAGAAAGTGAGTTGTATCCTCATTGACTTCCTCATCTCCACATCCACAACAGTCTTAGTATTTTCATGTGGTATCTTATCAACCTTATCGTCGAAGGGGTCAGGTTGCCGATTTCATATTAGAAAAGAGATCGAAGAAGGAGGCCGATAGGTACAAAGGAAGTGGAGGATCGCTTTTTCCTCTTCTTAATCAGTGCAGTCTTCTTAATCGGACAGTCTGGCTACCAATAATGGTATAAACTGCCATATAAGCAAACCAGTACTTGGTTAGTAATGAGATACTTTATGATATTCCTCCATCAACCATTCAAGACCATACCATCAGCCAGTAGCGAAGGGCATACCCAAATCATGTCCTTTCTAAAAATAGTACCGTATCTTATGACGGATGAGATTTTTTCACGGTCCTACCTCTCGTGAACGTCTGACAAACACCCGAAAACAAAAATTGCCCTTCGGATATGGCATTAATGCCCTGGGTGTTCAGTGATTACTCAATTTAAGATGTGAATAGAGGATCGATCTATTGTCAAAAGGATTTTTTTTTTTGCTTTTTAATGACGGCCATAATGTCCAAGAAGTTCCACAGTTCTCTCTAGATAACCAGGCCGAGTTCCTGACCCCATTCTTGCCAAAGCATTCGCCTTTTCGTTACCTTCTGGAATGCTATGTCCGGGAACCCAATAGAGTTTGTTCGAATGGTGTCTGACGAGGACAATTCCAAGGCTGCTTGATTGTCAACGAAGATAATTACATATATCCGACAGAGAATCCTTTTATAAACTGATCTAGGTGAAATCCTGATCCTTTCTTCACGATTTCTTTTCAAAGGTAACTTTGAGTCTAGATTGACGAATTAGATATTTCGCCTCAGATGAAAGATCTTTTGTGGTCCAATCTACACAGTTTTGGTAATGTGAAATCAGGTATCTTTTTCTTCCTAGTGAACAGGACAAGCTTGGTTTTCTGAGTGTTAACCCCCAAATCGTTGTATTTTGTCCACACAGAGACTTCATTAAAACCAGATTCTATTAGTGCACAGATTGTTCGAAAGAACTTGCAATTTTTAATCAACATTCTGTGCAGATTTGTAGGATTTTGTTGAGGTAAGAGGCCTAGTATTGGGGAGAGGACTCCTCCTTGTGGCATGCCTCTGATGTGTTTTTTCTTTACAGAACTTGGCCCAATAGCTGAGTTAATAATTCTGCAGTTGTGCATGTTTTCGACTTGTTTTATGATGGACATTTTTACTGTCAAATCTTTTCATTATCGAATCAAAACTTCAACAGCGGAAGTTTTTGAATCCGTCTGAGCCTCCAACCCACTTCTAAAGAGTAGGAATAATTACCCAAAGTTTAGATCAAATTACGATTTTGGCGGAATGTAGTTGCAGCTCTATGAGTTTTAGTTGATATAGGACATGGAAATGACCCACTTGGTAACTGCCGTATTATGAAGAGGGTTCACGAAAAATACGTAAATGTTTGGGGATAAGAACGTACGTACGAAAGAGATCCACTATTTAATGCCGTATCCGAAGGTGAAGTTATGTTTGAGAAGCTTTTTCATGACATCTATACTCTAGGATGTGTGTCAATTTTTGGCATTGTATGAGAATCGAACCTCGATCACCTCGCTCACACACGATCACACCAAAAATTGACTGTTTGGCGCAGGTTTCTGACTATTGTTGGAATAAATTGGAAGAGGATGACTTGGAACTGGAAAACTCTGTACAAGATATTGGTCTATGGTGGCTCTTCTCGTTTTCTACAGACTAACAACTATTAAGAAAATTTACATCCATGAATCGTTTGTATTGCAGAAGAGAAATAAGTGTTTACAAAAATGCATAACGATGAGATCGGTTGTCTGAAACATTTAAATACATACGTTTTACAGGAGATTTAGATGGCATCCACTTTATCTTACTTAATCCTACCTAACCTGCTATGCACTCGTAATTTATCGATGCAAGGCAAAACATAAGTATAAACTCAGAGGCGACAGGAAAAAAAAGAACAACGCCTGCGTCCTTATAAACTTAAAACTGAAATAGAGTGAAGTTGTATTATCTTGTGTCTAGTTTTACGTGCGACGCATATGAAATTGAGTTCTACACTATACGGGGAACTTTTTTAAAACAACGTTTCTACGTATTAAAGATGTACACACATGTTTCGATAAAATCCCCGACTTGTAGATACATTAAAAATTAACAAATAGGGGAACTGTCAATTACTGACTTGTAATTTACAAATTTGATCTAAACTTGTTTACGAGTTTTAGTTAAGTGTTTCTTAATATGTTTTGATAAGAAATTTGTCAGATTTTAATTGCACTAGAACTAGGATTCTGTTAAATGATCTTGAGAGGCAAGCTCTAGAAAGTACATACATACATATATCATCAACAATGTAAGTAGTTACTGCGAACAAGTTCAATTGAACAGGTTTATCATCAGTTTTGTTCGTTACATCCCAGTTAATAAGTACTTAGAGAGTTACAAGGAGTCTACAACGCTGGAAGGATTTCAACGTGTTGCCTCGTTGTAATGAGAACATGCTCTACATAACTAGGGTAATTTCCTAATCCAAATACTCTAATTAACTGCTTCTGTGTACGCCACCCAGATTGTTCAATGACTTCAACGATGGTGTTGCATCTTATAACAGAACTTAATAACACAGGAAAGTCGACAACCGGCCGTAGATAGTACATATCAATGAAATTCATGCAATTAGTCTTTAAAACACCGACACCGACTTGTTAGACTGATCGGCAGCGCGCAATTTTAATTAAACTGTTTCAGCAATTTTATGCAAATTTTCCACGCCATCTAACAGCGTACGCGATGCCTTAGGCGCAACAAGATGACACTGACACTATAACCAGCAGCGGATCCAACTCTCAGGCTCTGGGAATTTTCCACCCAACTGCAAATGGTCATCGCCATGTATGCGAATCGATGGAAAATTACCACGTCCGTCCACCGATATTGCGTTGATTGTGCGACGGGAACCTACTTGGGACACCACAGACCCACAAAAAGCCCACCTAGCGTTTCCATAATTACAGTTCGGGTTGTTCTTGTGACGAGTTTTCATCATATTGCGATCCCCATTCCCAGTGGGTTGCGCATGCGCAGACTAAAACCTGATCGTACAATCAATTACCATAATTATGCTCGTATGCATCGTTCATCAAATGCCGCGGTACTTCACGCAGAAACTGAGTAGACAGCGCGATGCCATGTATACCTACTCTGCGGTGTCTTCTGGAGACGACAGCAGTGTATGGTTGAAATGTTTCTTCTGAAAGGAAAGATAGAAAGAAAGAAATTCCAATTTTCGCTGGTCTTAGGCCTAAGAACGATTCATATTCGATCTGAGTAATTGAAATTCCACTGTGGTCAGATACTTTGAACACTTTTTGAGTCCTTGACTGTTTTATATGCTTACTGCGGTTAGATGGGTTCATGTAACGAGCACGTTTCTAAGTTTGCGGTCAGATGATCATGTGCAAGGTGTCCAGCTAATTGGTTTGTATGCAGTGATAGATTATTGGTGGCTATTGCTGCAAGGTTAAGCACTAGCACTAGGTGCTGGGAGAAAAATTGGTTTTTGCAAGGCCGCCGATGGACAAGTTTTCTGCCCTCATTTGGTCAATGCTGACAACTAATGTATATATGTACATATGTGTTCATTTAATCATTATTTTCTACTTTGAGTCTGATACATAATTAGTTCTTCAAATTGGTTTCATTTTCCGGAAAGTTTTTTTGGTGGTATATTAGACAATATCGTAAGCACTTCAGAACGCTCTTTCTTTGAAACTATTTGTGGTTGCAGTTCACTAGACCTGGGCCTACTGTGAACAGTGTTACATAAAGATATATAAATATCTCCTATAATGTTTGACCTCAATACAGGAGAACTCGTAACATCCTATCCCAGTGACAGTTTAGAGCACAATGTAGTCTGGAGTTGACATCGTGGTTTAGATTCTGTAAAAAAGTAAAAAGTCATTTTCACGTGTCCACCTCATGTAAACATCTGACAAATATCAAAACTTTAATTGTCACGCAAAAGCTATTCTATTCAGTCCTACGACAACAGTTTGTTTTTGCAGTTTACTGCGATCGCGCTTGGTAAATGATTACACAAAACATGACGCATTAAAAATTTGGAATATAATGTTCATAGACAGGTTAATTTTGGAAATTTTCCGACAATGACTTTATTGACTTTTTTAGGGGAATTTTAAAGAGTAATATCAACGACAGTTAACTACCGATCAGGTTTGTTGTTAATTGTTTTGACAACTTGTTTGAATTATGATTTTATCTGGAAGCTACGTCTTTGATAATACAAAAATTTAAAGGCGTTATTAGAGAACACTTTTGCAGTCATTGGAGTCAATGAAGCCATTAAAGTCAATTAGTACTTTTCTTTCCTTAAAGTAAAATTAGTGGCAAGGTTTAACTGTTTAAATTAATAAACTGCTACGTCATAAAAGTGTACTCCAAGCGAGTTCCTTTTCTTGACACTATAAGTGTTGATGACACTGACTTCAATGAATAAATTGTGATTACAAAGCTTTAAGTTCAAGCTTTTGATTGCTAAATATGGCTCCAGTTCCAGCTTCGATATGGACAAAGTTACTTCTATTGCCACTGGGTATGACTTCTATTCATTGTGCAATTTATGGTCAAAAAGCACTACTATGTGTAACTGCAGAGGTAACCATTTAAATCACACAATATTTAATACATAATGTCATGAAGATATCTAGAGTAGTAGGATGGTATCCAGACATAATTAATGGCGACCAATGATGTTTTATCCTTGCTAAAGAAAAACGTGATATCTGCTACGGATATCCGTATCTTTTTGGACAGCTTGTCAGTTATCAAGTCCTTGGAATCCTTTTCTAAAAACTGAATAATAGCACTTTACCGCCGATTATCTCTAATAGAGACGGGGACGAAGCCTTTAACATTCACCTTTGTTGGGTGCTGAGGCATAGAAACATTCTAGGAAACTATAAGGCTGATGAGCTCATTAGATATGGAAGAACTATAGGTACACATCCTTCCTTCCACATGCTCCAATTTCCCAAATGTGATTCGGCCGAAGCTGGATCTGAAACGCTCCAAGAAGTTGAACTTTCTCAAAAGAATTCATTATAGGGCTACAATAGGTTGCATAATCGGGAAGTGTCTAATGGGCTTGGCGTATACTAAAACGTTTTTTGTATAAGCTCTATGGACGAAGAAGAGGAAGAACAAACATATTCTCCAACTTCTTTGTACAAGGTGGCACAAAATTTAACATCCTATCGGAAGATGCTATAACTTTTGCATATGGCGGCAACTGTCAGTTTTGTTTTGATATGTATGAAGTAAACAGATGCGTCGACAAGCCATGAAACGCTATACTCCTCAAGATCGCGGAGTACTCAATACTGTTTATTTACGGAGTAGTTCGTCAGTTATATTCGCGTTGATGTTCCCTACAAGATGCAGATAATCGATCAGCTATTGCCTGCAGACCGCCAATGGTGTCTAAACTACGCTTACTACGTTCTCTTGAACCTGAACGACGTAGCAGACGATTTTCGGTTGAGATTCATCATGAACGATGAGGCCTATTTCATCTGAACGGATACTTTAACAAACAAAATTTGCACTTCTGGGTCACTGAGAATCCACGTATTATTCACGAAGAGCCATTGTCGCTCAAAGGCACTGCATGGTGCCCTAGTTACTCCAGAGGTGTCATCGGGCCTTATTATTTCGAGGATGCCGTGGGTAACACGGACAGTGGATATTTTGAAGGATTCGTTTCCGAATAATAAAATATCTCGTTTTGGCGAATTGCAATTTGCGATTTGACAGCTTCAGACTTTTGAGTTTTTTGAAGTCATGGGTCTATAAGAACAAGTCACAGACTCAGAAAGCTCTCAAAGAGAATACCTAATAAGAGTGCGAGAACTTATAGCCCGCAGTTCTCGGAAAACAATTAAAAATGCGGTAAAAAGAGCCCATCATCTTCAAAAAGTAATGGAAAAGAACTTAAAGGTCCAAAGGTCCATGATAAAAAAAATTATATAATTTAATTTTTTAATATATAGCAACACAACATCCGGTGAGTGTTTTTGGGCCACCCTGTACTTGCCAAGCTCTCTTTCAACAAAGAAAATTCTTACCTAGTACGCAAAGGTATTTTTTTCGAAGATCGTAACAGACCCATATCAAATACGAAAATTACTTAAAATGTTTTTTCATTATAATTAGTTATAGGTAAACTTTAAAGTTATTAATAAAAAAATCTAGGAGCATAACAATGGGGAACACGGGACTGCATATGGTTTACAATTACCAACCAAAAGTCCCTGCAATAAAACTATGTATCGAGGACGAATTAAAAATCCAGTATCGAATTTGTACTGCGATACACACTAAACTTGTTTGTTCAACATTCGAATCCTAACCAAAAAGTTCATTGGTGAAACCATCTCTCCCAAACATCTGACAAACATTCGAAAGAATAATTGAAGAGAGCGTTCAGAAAACAAAACTGCTTTTCGAATGCCACATATGTAGATTCTAACTTGTGATTCTTGAATTGACATGATAGAATTTTCATGATAATGTTAATCGTATTGTGGCGCTTAGTTCAAAAAGAATTGTTATTAATAACGTAAGCAGTTAAGTAAACATAAGTATGTGTCAAAATGTCACAAGCCGGAGTCGAGTTTGTTTACATGTTTACAATGCTGCTTGCGCCGAGAAGTGTGGAATCTTGCCTGAAGTAAACAATTTATTCATGTTGATGGTTTTGATCATGTTTTCGATTTTATTTTTATTATTGTTGATGGTTTCTATTAATCTAATTTCAGTTTAACGAACTAGGTTTTGTGCAAACTCTGAATAATTTATGATCAATATAAACTAAATAAAACTTATCAACCCTAATCTTAATCCGCAAACAGCCTTTAAAGACCCTATCATTCCTATTCTTCCTCTGTTAAACTTTCTAAAGTCTGTATTTGTATGGAACGGATATGTGAAATAATTGAGGTTCAAAATTGTTAAGTTTTCAAAAGTAAGTAGTTCTTGTTTGTTGCGGTTCATATCTGTTTCGGATTGTAGCGCCACCTAGGTAAGCCAGTATGAAGGGGTGTGATTTTTTATTACACTTCGCGAATTGTAATTTATGACTGCAAGCATCTATTTGTTAATTAGGGTATCGGACTGTTGAGATTGTAACAAATATGAAACGATTATTGAATTTAGCAGTGATAAGCTCTAGAAAATGGGTGGTAAATTCATAAATCAGCAAACGAAATAAATACGTTAAGATAGCGCTAGCGATGATTTATACTTGATTTACCTATATTTGAAAAAAAAAATAGTATTTTTAAAATGATAACCTATTTGGATACGTGCCAAATTCCTATTGGAGAAATCCCTTAATTTTTCACCAACAAAGAAGAATGAAATATATGTAGATACTTAAATAAAAACTTTAAGGATATGTTTATAGTTTCTTTTTAGTGCAACATTTATTTTTGTAAATGAAACTTGAAACTATATAGAAGCCGACTTATGGCAGAGATTTGCGTTATCTGAGCAAGATGTACGAGTGTGGGTCAATAAGTCCATGAAAATTAAAACAAATGGCGTTGGTACCTCAAATTCAACATTTTGTTTGTCATGAAGCATGTTTCAAAAGAACGCACCCATATTTTCGGACATATCTGTCACAAATCAGATCTGTATGAGAAATTTCGTAAAAATGGAGAAACGTGAATGTCGTGTGCTCATTAAACACCATTTTTGCGCAAAAAAACTATCACGCAAACCAAATAGAAGCTTGAAAAGTATTGTTTTGGACTTTTTACCACCAATTGGAACCATCCACCACTGGTTTACTCAATTTCGGTGCAGTCGTATCAGCACAAGTGACGTTGAACGCACAGGTCTGAAGTCACCATACCAGAAATGGTCGATAAAATTCATGATTTGATATTGGAAGATCGACAAATCACATGATTCAGTGATTTCAGTTTTGCAAAAATATTTGGATATAAGAAAGCTCTCCGCCAGATGGGTGCCATGTTTGCTCACAATTGACAACAAATGCAATCGTTTGACAACTTCAAAGGACTGTTTGGCGATGTTCAATCGCAATTCAAATGAGTTTTTGCGCCGTTTCGTAGCCGTGGACGAAACATGAATTCATCACAACACACCAGAGATCAAGGAACAGTCGGGACAGAGCGCTTCTCCTGGTCAATTAAAGCCGAAGAAGACCAAGCTCGTCAATCGACCAACAAGGTCATGGCGACATTTTTTTTAGGATTCGCGCGGTGTAATTAGCCTTTTTTTCTTTTTTAGTTCAGCGTAGAGCCTGAGTCAAAAAAAATGGTGTGTTTCTGTTTTTTTAGAGTGTGCTCAGAGCGCGCTCTATCAGCTCAGTGTGAATTGACTGAACATCCTGAGCAACACCAGAGCATGCTGAATTTGACGTTTGACAGGAGGTAAAGGAATGAAAAAACAAAATCGAAAATAATTAAAGTGGAGCTCTAGGCTTTGCTTTTAATTAATTATTAGTAGTTAATAACTTAATAAGTATTTTATTTGTACATAAATACTATTTCAGTCATATGACAGGTAATGCTCAGTCGTGTTTCTTAAATAAATCAGAGTGTGCTCCGTTCAGAGCGCGCTCGTCTTGTTCAGGCTCTATTCTGAATTAAAAAAGAAATGCACTTATTCACAACTATTAATATAAAAAGTGTTAAACGATCACCGTGATCGTGATTGCAAAATTGCATGACGTAGGTTACGAATTACTCCATCATCTAGCATATTCTCCAGACTGCAGGGGGCTAGCAACTATTTGCTGTTTCCGAACATGAAGAATTGGCTTGGCGGTAAGAGATTTGAGTCGATGAAAAAGAATGTCTATTTTGAATGCCTCAAAAAATCGTATTATTTGGAGGGTATCAAAAAATTGGAGAAACGTTGGACGAAGTGTATCGAGCAAAATGGACACTATATTGAAAAATTAAATATTTTTTTTTGCAGAAAAGAGTGTTTTTTACTTAAATTTTCAGGCGCTTATTGACTCACCCTCATACTTGGAGTGATGCCGAACAATGAAATGGAAAAAATCGCGAAGTAGACCGAAAATTTCATATGTTACTTGAAACTTTTTGACGCCACATCCAGTCAAATAAGTATAGCGCCACAATTTCTGATATTGTGCATGGAATTCATACGGGCTTCGATATCGAAATATTTTTGCAAAGTTTCTGTAAAATGCAATTGATCCAACTAATCATTCACAATGCCAATGCTTTGTTGAATGCTCTATTTAGGCAAGAAAAACTGTCATACTGCGATTCAATTAGAATCACTGCAATTTTTAGACTACATCAGACCAAACACAAAAAATTATTAAATGGTTTCTTGGGCTGAAATACGGTCACAGTTCAAGGTAACATCTGTTGGAAATGTAAGAGGGTTTCTTACTTATTCCGAATAAGGACCATGAAAGCTGCATTTTGGTACTGTTTTGTGTCATATTCACATATTCAAACATATTCAAGGCATTAACTTAAAATTATCTGTCAAATAAAGCCAACTTCATGGATATGACAAACATTTTTCTGTATTTTATTTCAATTTAAAGTTCTTCGCCTCTGTAAACAAAAAATGGCCCCAATTTAGAGGTATCAACACAAAATCATGTTGCGCAAAAGCCCTAGACAATTAAAAAGTGATTTCAAAGCATTAAGCTTCTGTTGATCCAAGTGAGATAGATTAATTTAGACTCTGACCTAAGCGGTAGTTACTGGTGGTGTCTAGTTTGTGTACCAGACAGAATTCGTGTAAAACCTTAATCTTAGTCGATATCTGCTTTTAATTTTCTGCTATAACGTTCCTTCTACTTGCGGTTCTATTTTCGATGCTCTTGTTGTTGATTTCTACTAAGTGAAGAACTAGGTAGGTCTCAGTAGGTCTTAGTCAACGTCTACTCTTTGCAAACTGAGTAATACTTTTCTACGTACATACATACATATGTACATATGTTGCCCAGAACCCCAACTTCTGATGTTAGCTTTACGGGGCGTCATATTTGTTGATAAAATACGTCAATAATTAATAACATCAACCATGCACTGTTTTTCAGTCTTATGATCATTCTTAGAACAATCTTGTGCGTACCAGTTAAATGTAATTTTGATGTACAACGAATTGTTTTGCTATGCCCAATTGGGATGCCTTTGGGCTAGAAGCCGCATTCTATGACTAAGCTCTTGAATTCCAAATCAATAACAAATTCATTGGAAAATAAGTCAAAACACATGCTGTCCAATTGTGAAGGTGTTTACCCTCAACTATTAGGCGAGGTGTTATGAATAAAAAAACAAATATTTACTCTGGGCGAATAATTTGCAAACGAGCCCCCCACAATCTATGTACTAATAATCCCTATACAAACTACACCCCTTGGTTACACGCAATTGGAGACATTTACCAGACCTGTACACACTCCAACCGCGTCTAATTGCTTTCTGTTCTGCAAACTGTATGTATACTCTGCACATTGATAACGATCGCACGATACCGGTACAACCTTGTCTCCCACTTCCCCCAGCACCATACTGTCCAAAGCATGCCACCAACTGTTAACCATATTGGGATCAATGATCAAGCGATTGATAGTGCACACACGTTCGCATCGTGTGTGCTGTCAATACGAATACCGATCGCGTAGTTCGGCTGCATTAACACACACCGCACTCCGCGCTGCCGATCGACACCTGTTAAACAAACTCCCAGCTTGTAGGGCAGTTCAAGCGAAATGTGCATCCACACTGTAGTACATCCACCTGAGGCCATGGACTCTAAAAAGAGCAGTCCCCCTTACACATTCACCTGTGCTCAGGAAAATGGTAGGAAAGAGTATCACAAGCTTGGCCACTACAAAACGACGATCACTTGGGGATTTTCATTCACTTTCTGGTAGCCAAAGCGGACAGACGCTTTACGCTCCAGCTCCAGCCTTTTACACCTGTTACAATCGGATACTTCAACCGTATCTCTCTTAATGCGCACTCGCCACGCGCGCTCTTAGTTACTTAGCTCTTTGCGATTGCGAGTGTATGTACGTTTTTGCTTAAGAAGTGCTTTCCTTTTCACCTGTCAGTCGTACTGTCGTCACAATTTTTGATAAAAAAAAAAAACTGCACAAAAAAAAAGTTCCAGTACAAGTGTGAACCTTAAGTGACATATAAAGTGAACTGTGTTGGAATTTCTTTTGTCATTCGGTGTGTGATCGTCGTATGCTCTTCACCATCACCACCAGTATTTTCATCGGAACCAAAGGGAAATTTAACGGGAAGGGAATAACTTGCCTTTAGAATTCGGAAGTTGCAAGTTTTTTTTTTTTTTATTTTATTTTAAATCCTTAACCCGGTGTCAGTGAATTTATTTATATAAGATCGAAATCCTTATTAGTACTAGTGGTGTCCTTAAAAAATTGTTGTGCTCGAGATTGATTTAAAAAAAAAAACGAAGCAAGTGGTTATAATTTTTTTTGTACAAAAAAAAGCCCATCGGGATATAAATTTTGAAAAAAAGAAAAAATATCTATATATAAATCATGGCAGTGCAACCAGCATGGGGAATAAAAATATCAAAATGTAAGTTTTAAAAATAAATATTTTTTTATTGTTTTAAATTTGTTTACAATCTTTTTAAATTGATGGCAAACGGTTTGGTTTTTTTCCTATTGTCAAAAACAAAGTTGTTAATTTTTTTATATTTAATTGGAGTTTTTCTGTATGTGGTAAATTGTGTGGATCGAAGCAAACAACGGAACTAAAAATGTGTTAATTCAATGATTACAACACGTTGTAGTCTAATTCGTTTTATTTTTTTGTTTTGTTAACTTAAATGAGTATAATTAAGGAAATTTTTGAACTGATGCTTTAGTTTGTGTCGAGGGTCAATACTTTAAGAAATGTGGATCATTTTTTAATAAAATGAAAATTCTTATAAGAAATTTATAAAATTTATTTTAAAGGATTTTATGTAAGATAATTGGGTCATCAAAAATTTAGAATAGTTCTTGGTAAAGTGTGGAATGGATACATATATATCTACGAGTATTTCCAATCCATAGGAGGACTTTTTCTTGATTTGTAAAAAAACTTAATGAAATAATATTGAGAGTTGAAAATATTTGTTTGAAAAAAATTATGATGAATTTTGTGAGGATTAATGGATTTACTGAATTAAAAAAATTACTTCTATGACGAATCGTCTAATACAGTGCTTTCATCTTTTTAGTTGTTCATAATGAAGTAGGCGTGACATTGTTCCCTTTATTATTTCAAGGAATAATGATTTTTTAGAAAAATTTTGTTACACCATTTATTCAACAAGACAGAAGCATGCCGTAAGTCTAATAAGAAACGATGGACCGTCATGGACATTTCAATTTAGTTGTTAATACTGATAATAATACTTTAAAAGATGGAATATTTTCTAGTACCTTTGTTACATACTAAAATAAGTTATAAGGCTAAGTAGTTCATTTATGAAATAAGACCACTATTATACTTTTTTTTTTTAAATGCGATCAACGGACAGTTAAGTTTGTTCTTGAACCAACCTGTCTGCTCGCTGACCAACATTTTTGCATTTTATTCTTTATAAAAATAAAATTGTTATGGTTTAGGGGACTTTCGAAAAAAATTCAAGTCTGTCTTGAAAACAGTCTTTTTCTGTCGAAATATGGAAATTAGAATTTTTGTCATTTTACATATCCACTAAATGCGTCTGTCTAATGAGTGGATTTGCATGCGTTTTCCTTCTTGAATAAATAATAAATAAATATGCATCAGGCTTTGATACAATAGGCCTCAGTGCGGTCTAGGGCCTAGTTTCTCACAATAATTCTCACAGAATTTTATATTTTTCGCAGTTTAATGCCGTTTCTGAAGAATAACTTTTTTAAGAAACTTTTTCAATGTTTTCGAGAGATCCTTTAAGATAAGAGATCATTACAAAACTTTGGTTTTATCCACCATCTCGTCAAATGGATAGAAGGCAAATAGCTTTACGTACCTTTCTAAATATGGAACTTGCTATCGAAAATTCTGCCTATGACTCGATACCAATGGCATTCAGTAACAGATGGATCAATGATCTGATCAATCAATTGATTGTGAAAACTGGAGTTTCAGTACTGGATCCTAAAAGTCTGGTCTGGTTCACCGATGGATCGAAGGTGGAATCTTAAGTTTGAGCTGGTGTCTTCGGAACGCAGCAGCAATGTCTTCATAGTTTCATTCTGTTCCAGGCTGCAGTCCATGTTATTGAGATCTGGGCTAGGTAAAACTAGCTAAAAAGAAATATATGTCTTCTTAGATACATAGTTGGATAGTACTTAAGACATCTTACTTTTATGAACCCACATTCAGACAGGTCTGACTGAATGCTTTAACGACAAGCTAAATCTTTTTTTTTTTTAGGTTCAGGAAAGCTTGTCACCATTGGTTCTGGTTCTAACAAAACACAATAAAATAATTTTTTTTTGTTCAAAACTGCATGTTGTGCAAGATTAATATTTATAAATACACAAATTTGAATAGAGGTCACGTGAAAAGACGTACTGCATACTGAAGCAAGTCTATCAACTTATGGATCAACAAATTGTTGATTATCTCATAAGCCTTAGAAATCATCATGACTATAGCCCACGATAGCATTCTAAGCCAAATTTTGATTTATTTCCCCCCGACATGATTGATAAATAATTTAAGAAGTGATGGTTAGTAATTGATATAGGAATTCAGATCATGAGCTCTAGTATTCTAAACAGCTGTTGCGGGACAATGTCTTTTCATGAATCAATACTTTTTGCCCTTTCAACTAATTCGATGTTTTCATCCTTGGAGTTCTACTGTATATACTGCGCTTATTTAAGGTAGAGACGATTTTATATGTATATAGCTTAGGTTGATCCTTCACCTAAAACACAAAACTATGGTAGAATCATTGCTCTTAAATTGTAAATGAATCGCGCGTGACCATACTTACCATTCACCACACTTAGTACTTCATATGTATGCACGTGCTCTTAATATTCTAAAATAGTTTTCTATTTTACTTTTAAAATCGAAGCCTATGCGAAATTCCGAACGTCATTTAGTCTCTCGAGATTCCGAGGCGACATCGCCACTTATCACTAAAATTAGCACAACAGCTTATGGGTGTGTTTCAAAATTAGTCCATTTGATGATATTTACCAACAATCACAAGATTTCTTAAATTAAATTAAATTCATACAATCTTCCTTAATTAAGTTTGATAATTAAATCTGAAATTGTTTATAAACTTTATTAAAGTAGCTAATTAAATCAGATCAGTTCTTGGACATATTTTTTTAAATAATTTGGTTAAGTTTTTCCATTAAAAATAAAAATTTAAAAAACCTGTTTGATATACTTATGTATGTACAAAAATAACGAACAATATAGATTTAAACCTTTTGTTTATGTTTAATAAATCATTAAATAAGAATACATTTAGGTAAACTGGTGAACCTCAATTTAAATTTTTTTTGTTGATCTCGCAATAGCAAATACAATAAACAACGTAACCCCAAACCCCATCAACAAAATTTATTACACAATTTTAATGCAAAAAAAAATAAACTATCATCAATAAATCAGTCGACATCAATAAATGATTGACTCATAAGATCAATGTTGTAAAACAAACTATTACGGTGGTTATACATGCAATGAGCAAATAAAATATCATTAAATATCTACGTAATGTACCACCTTTTTCCAGTAAAACCCAGTCGGGGTAATCCGAGATTACCAAATAAAACTAGATTAACCTCGGTCAAGCATTCTTAAGAAACAGTCTTTACAGAAAGAATTTAACAAGAATCGATCAATTTTTGAATAGATTTATCATGCATGATATAATTATAGAATTAAATAGAAATCCCAACAAGAACTGGTACAACTCTCTGTCTTAAGCATAAACCCAATAAAATTTTGACTCTTAATGATACATTCGATATTCGCTAGTTACGTCAATTCAGAATTTATTCAGAAGAGATACATACATATGTATGTATAGTAATTATTATTGACAGGCACTTGGGTGTAAAAATTTGTGAATGAAAATGTCAGTGCGACTCATTTATTATTATTTTTATTTCATAGTAATGACTTTGAAATATCCTCCATTTCTGACAGTATTTGAAACAGGAATGATAGTGGAATTTTTAAAGACTTAATAAGAATTTTTTGCGTAGTAGAATTGCAATGGTAGAACTGGTTCCAACTGGTGTTATAAAAGTTTGGCAACAATTAGCTCTTGTTAATGACTTCTATCGATTACAAGGAATTCGCAAAACTTTTACGGAAGAGAAGCGTAAACAAAATTTGTTTTATGAACTCCCCAAGGGACGGTAAGTTGAAGTCTCTTAAAATGAGTGGTCTTCGTAGAAAATATTAGTTTTATTATTTTTATCAAACAGCTGAGTAAAACTTGTAGACATCCATAAAGAATTTCATCGAAGATGTACTGCCCATATAAAAATCGAGCTACTAAGTGACCAAGTACCCTTGAATTTGTTGTGTTTGGTAAGAGATTGTAAGTCATCGAAGTAGCACTTGATTGACTTAGAACCCAATAAGTGGATTGGTAGTCCTTTTAAGAGTTGCCTTACTTTCTTAAAAATGGTGCCTAGCACTCTTCACGTCTTTCATAAAGTTAGTGCTAAGGCACATTTCAATACCGATGATCAAATGTAAAGTATGGGACCAAAACTTTAATTAGATGGTTTGACAAAAAAAAAGGTGGGTTAATCATGTCAAACAATATAATGGACCTACATTCTGAACAAAATATTTCCGGTAACCATTCAAAGCAATTAGTGCGGTTAAAGTTAGAGAGACCTTGAAACCTCTGTATCTATTACCGTATTCTCGTAAAGATACACATTTTTTTTAAGACTAGTCTACTGTCTTTTATGATAATATCCACTGCGAAGCGTTACGATATCCCAGACCATCGTTGACACTGTGAATATTTCTTCACATGTAGTTCAGTACAGAAAATAACAAGTGTTCTTACTAATGGTGAATACCTTTGTTCGACTATTTTGCACTCAATATTCTGCACCTACTCCTAAACTCCAACACTTTTGTGAGAAATGTCAAAAACAGCTGTTTTGATTGGTCAATTATTTGACAGGTATTTTATCTGCGAAAAATAAATTTGTTGTGAATTGCTTCTCAAAATTAGAAAACTCATTGAAAAATAGTGAGTTCAGGTTTTATTAACAAACACTGTTAAGAACAAAGTTTTCGAACCTAGCCTGGATTATTTAACACAACGCTGTCCGTTTCTGTTTGTTCAGTTTATTCTAACAGGTTTAATTTATTAATGTGGTCACAACACGCAACGCTTTTGTCTCTAAACGGCAACGCTGATGGGTCCAGATATGGCCTCCTTTGTGCAATTCCCAGATAAGATATTTTTTCCCGCTATCGTCTGAAAAACGTTTCAGAGTATGCTTATCATTAAAGAGTTATTCGAAAAAGGTCTTCGGATGCGACCGTAGATTGCTTGTATTTCTGCGAAGAATATAGCAACCACAACATTAATGGCTTAGAGAAGCTAAGCTCTGAACCTGTTCCATCAAGTACTTGTACAACTTTGCATTCTTATAGTCCAAGCATTGGGCTTTAGCTTCAGATAACAGATGGATAAGCACACGAAATGTTCAGAACCGGTGTCTGTCAAATCTAATAGGAATTCAAAGTTAAATCAGACTTTGTGCAGAATAGCATGTTCAGATTATTCTACGCAAAATCAGGCAGGAATTGGAACCTTTTTCAAGAAAATTTTGAAGGAAAGTGTGTGGAAATCACTCTCTGATGCATAGTTCTTTTGCCTATAGCTCTGATTATACTATAATACAGTTGGTTACTATAGTTAGTTATAATTTTAGTGGCAAGTCTTGCTTACATTTTAGAAATAAATGTATAAGTCGATGAATGAGAGATGGTTACGAACGCGTATGTTCATGCTTGCATTCTAAGATTGTTGAGCTTCTTTGAGGAACCGCCTTAAGAAAGATCAGCAATTTTATATCCAAGTGCAGCAGAGATTTTAAGAGACTATATGTCGGTCATACTCAAAATTTTACCGAAAATTAAATATCAATATGTATCTTCATATTTGTAAGGAGCAGTTCTCATAAATAAGTGTAGATAAATCAACAAATGCTACTAAGCTGCGTTGCTGATACATAATTAGTACAACAATTGTGGTATCAGCGTTGTTTAAATATAATTTGTACCATAATCCTGCATTTTTGAAACGACAAACCTTTTGAATTTTCCTAATTATCCCATAGGTTTAAAGACTTTTTCTTTTCCATCCCCTTTGATAAGACGTTGTCAAGGTTTCTAGCCGCATTGACTGAAAGAGTTGCGCGTTTTCGCAGCATGTGGACATGAAATATTTCAAAACAACCCATAAAAAGTAATTAACATCATAAACAACTGCAATTATAATTTAACAATAGAACTATTGCTTATATAATGTACGCACGTTCACTTGGAATGACCTGCAAGCAACTTTTCTACTTTCTACTTTAAATGTCATAATACCAGGCACCTTGTTTTACGTATTATCATTGTCAAACAATGCCTTGCCATTTATTCAACCTTAACCTTGACTTAGTCTTGCACTTTTAATTATTTTTTTTAAATATTTCAAATAAAATGTCAAAAGAACTAGTCGACATATCATTTATATCGATCCCACATTCTCTTTTCCTTATTCCGAACACGTGAAGTATCTTGTCATGGATTTTCGATTAATAAATATCTAAACGCCAGATCTAATCAATTAATAATGATTTCATTAACAACACATATAAATAGATATGTACATATATAGCTGATCGTATATCACACACAATCCGGAAGATAGATTTTAAATCCGTAGTACGACGTTGCATATATCTAAATATAGTGACAGTGGCAGGTTAATTAATTTAACACTAAAGTTGGTATTCGTAGCAGGAATTTACTGATGCTTTCCATCATCATTATGTTGCAATGTTTACATATGCTAATGAGGTAGTTTATACGTCACTTGGGAACACACTGTTTGTATTTATGGTATTGGCAATGAATTAATTAACCAGCTTGTAGAGGTTACTATGAAGTGTGTACGGAAGCTATTAAGGTATGTGATTAGAAAAGATTTTCTTTGTAAAAAGCGACTTACAGAATAAGTTGTGGGAAAAACATCGATACAAGGTTTCGAACTAGTATCTAGAATCAGACTGTCCTTGAAGAGTACCTATGTAAATTTCGTAACGATGATGGTGTTTGACAGTTCAAGGCCTCTAAAATTGACAGACTGTTTGTCTACTTTTTGACTGAATTCATTTTCAGTCCATTTTCGGAAACAAAGGAAGCTATAAAAACTATACGTTTTTTGGTGACAAAACGAAATTGCTGAAATAAATCACTCAGCTGCTATTCACTGGAGATGAATACTAATTTTAGCTTAATTGCAAACTTATTAAATAAAACGTTGCTATTGTTCACCGAGCGGGTAAACAAAAGTTTGCAAATCATCGCGTGTAGGTGGTAAGCTTTAGCAAGTATGTAGGCTACTTGTTGTCGTAAAATTAAATCCGGTATGAACTAGTACAATATTTAATCATTAGTTTAGATTTAGCTATTAAATTCTATCAACTTGCTTGAGTGGTTATTTGACAGGAAGGGTGTAAGAGATAGGATTGGCTTTTTGTTATGTACGTATTGGACTACTGAGTAGGAAGGTCAAGATTTTAATATTGCCTTAGTTTCTATATGAGAAAGACTGAACCAAGGCTTTTCACCATCAAAGCCAAAATACATGACTTCAGCCTTCATTGACAAAAACGTCAACCTTTCTCATTATCATCCATAGCTTATATAGCTTTCTATGGCTGTAATAAAATACTTCAAACCAAAGCTGAATTTAAGGATATTCACGGTTGGACTGATTCTAAGATCGTTTTTTTCGCCCCACAATGTATTTCTAAACCCACTTCTCTCCAAGTACGACATCTTTTGGTGGATATTTGTGCTTGTGTTTTTGCTATGAGTTTGAGGTTTGTGACTTTGCTAGCGGTTACCAGGAAAATCGTACTGGAAATGTTTGTGAAGATTCTCAAAAATGTCCTTCTTCTGCTTGTCGCAACTGAAAAAGTATAAAAAAGGATCGGGGTTCCACTGAATGCTTGTCTTTAAACATATGTAGTAAACCTAGACAAAATATATGATCCGATCACCTTACTCCAAGCATTGGAAAGACTAGAGCGCTTAGGTATCACAGTACTTACGAGTACCTATCCGCCTGTAGTTATAGAAATTAAATTGGATCTTACTCCGTTATGCACATCTTTTTAAAGGGGAAAACTTCTCAAGATGGAAATGGTCTGTTTTAGGCTAAGAGCTTGTTATCGAATCTCAGACCGCTCGGCTTGCAGAAATTCTAATCGAACATACAGAAATATCTATGAATATAAAGTGAATTCAAAAAGATCAAGATCTCGAAAGTATCCAAGTATTTTTCAAGCTGATTTCGATACTGTTGAGATTTACGCCCGAATTGGCAAAAAGGGCAGAACTGGTAAAGTTTATTCTGGCATAGAAGTAGTTTCCATAGAGTCAAGTGTCGCATAAGTTTGATTTTAATATCCGAATGCAAAATATTCGGTGTCTTAAGACCAAGACCAGTTTAGATACATAGGTTACATACTACCTTTCATTTAATTTTAATTTATACTCATCGTAAGAAACATATGAATTGTGTTTATTACTAAGAATTCTGTTTTTTTTTTTTAATTAATTAATGCTTCCTTTTAAAAAAAACTTCATGCGCAGAGCAAGGTGTCTGCTCGAAATTATATTTTTATTCTAGATAAATATACAAATAATCATAATCAGACTACACGCTAAATGGGGTCATAATCGTTTGTATCTGTTTTTTTTTTTTTTTAATTTTTCTTAAAACCTAAATAACAATATCGTTGTTATCATTAAAGATATTGACATCTTATCATTATTATATCTGTTATCTTCGACAAATGTCGTCAACTTTATGGGCTCTGCCACGCATCAAAGGTACGGTAAAGTCCCTTAATAAACTTTTATGTATCAAGTGTAATTTCTATCTCATAAAGATAATAATTTTTTTTTTAAAAAGTTAAACTTGGCATCAAAGTTCACATGGAAAGGAATAAAACAATTACTACTAGTGTTGGAGAGATAAAATAGGAAAAGGTAATTTATATGGCTTCATACTTACGCCATTTATTGTTTTAGAAATTTAGCTCTGTTTTCTATTTTTGTAAAATTATTTCGATTAAGGAAAAAGTGGCGTCAAAAAGCACACGTTGGAATTATTCTATTAACTGTAATCATATCGTACAATTACAAATAATTTTAAGGTAAAAGGTCCAAGAATGTGTTAAAGCAACCAACCATGTACCATATGCGTTGTGACAATCAGAATACAGAAAGCATTTCAATCGACTAAGAGAATTGGAATAATTACTAATGGCTATATTAATAATATTTTTAACACATAAACTAGGGTTATTAATGGATCCCTCTTCACCATATTTCAAATATAATCTTTGCCTATTATTCTAGATCCAATAGAACGTACTATCTATCATCTGTCAACCTAATAAATTACGTTTGATATTTTATTAATTTAATCATAACAATATAAATGCCAAAGGTACTAATTTCGATGAGAGGCGCTCACTTTTATATGTAGCAATAAAAAAACAACGTTTAGGCTAAAAATCAACAAAAAAAAAATATTTATAGTCCGACACACCCAATCGTAGTATCTTGTATTTTGAATATCAACATACGAGTACATACACTTTTATTGATACAATTGTTCCGTATGTAATTGGAGGAAATGCAAATGTTTATTAACATTTTGTTCAATGAGTTCTGGGCGTCGAAATGCGCATGACTTTGTAAACAGCCTGGTAAAACAGACTTGGTTTTATAATGTTAAGTACTCTTAACGCATTATCTTTATGGTCTGGCTATACTTGTATTTCCTTTATTTGAACTTAAAATTAAGATGTTGTCGATACTAAATACTCTGAGATCATTCTCAACGCTATTTAAGTGTAAGGATAAGTGTAATTTAAACACAACAATATAATAACATTCTCCATTTTCTTTTGATTGCGATCATTGCTGTTTCCGCAAACATATCCGCTTTGTATAAGTGGAGATACATTTTCAGTGTTAAGTCTAATTGGTCTAAAGGACTTGGGTTTCGTATAATCTTTTGTATAATATGTTGGAAGACAGGTGATGTACATAATAATGCCCCCTTTTACATTTGAGCTAGAAATATATCATCAGTTTGGATACATGGACACTATCTTTTAATTTCTGAATTAGCTACAATCAATATAAAAATAGTGTGAGCAACTCCTAATATATATTTTCAAGATCAACAACTATTAAAAAAGTGTTAGCCTTGTTGTGATGTTCGTAGTCAATAGCAGGGTGCTCAATAGTCTAGGCCTACTTTTTAATGTAGGCAAACTGATTGAAAAAGCAAATGTCATTTCTTGTGTCATAATTCGTATATTTTCTTCTCGTTTTTACTTTGGATAACCTATGAACTGTGATTCATAAAGTACCTGAGAGATACATTTATTTGTATAGACAAGAAAAAATCAAAGAAGTTGTAAGTATGAAAAGTGGAGGATGAGGTTTTTTACTCCAGTTTTTGAAGCGCATTGAAACAGCTCATCGTATTCTTCGATTCCTCCAAATTGTATAACACTTTGACGTTGTTCACTTAGAAGTTCTATTTCAATGTATCATTCACTACGAAAGTACATCCAGACAATAAGCAAAGTATCGATCAATGACATTTCTCAATCTGTGTGCTTTTTCCAGGAACATTTTCTTGACTGAGAATCTACTTAATTCAGTGCCTCAGAACAACTGCCTTGTTTGTCGGTCAATGCTGGACTTCGCGTCCAAAAAGAGACGTTTGAAAACTAGAATTCTGAACGTTCTCAATAAATACAATCAATTTGACATTCAAACTTCAAGAATACTTGCTTTTCGACGGAAAATAAAAATATTGAATCAGTTCTGTCACTCAAGTTCCTTTGTCAATCATTCGGTTCGCTTGCTCGCTTGTTCAATAAAACAAACCGTTTTGAGAATATGTTATCGACCTGTTAAGGAAGTTATCGAAACTTTGTGGTACTCGATGCGATTGTCTTTATTTTTATTTTTTTTTTTTGGTTCGTGTTTTGTGACGTAAATACATAATTTGAGAAGCAATCAAACACTTTGACGAAAATAGAATCCTATTAGTGGAGAAGATACGCAAGCAGTATTGAGGCTTCTAACTCCAATGCTAAATATGTATAATGAAACCAAAATTAGGTTAATTTATCTAAAACCAATCAACTGCTTTATCAGTGTCATCAAATAATACATATAGGTTGCTTGTAAAAAAATATTATATGCCATAAATTCGTGCTAAGTTAGATGATAAGTAAACTAAAAAAGTTATCAAAAGGGATATGAGCACCATGACCTTAACCAGGTATATGTCATTATTATTAATAATTTATAGCGCATATATAATACATGTATGTACATAAAAAAAAAACTAACAAACAGGGCATTTATTTTGGAATGACAGATACCATTTTAGGCTTTGAATTGAACCATGTTTTGCTTGTACGCGTACTATCCTTATATGAGTAGTCGTAAGTAACGTAAAATCCAAAAATTATCTTCTCTAACTTCTCTTGCGTTCAAAGCCAAATTACTGCCAGTACTGCCAACGTTTTTGTTCAAATCTGACAGAACTAAGGACCAAATCCTGAACGTAGTTTCTTCAAGTACCTGACTGGATATTGGCAAAATATAAAGTTTAATGTTTTTATTGTTTATTTTGGATGGTGGCAATACTACAATCCACCATCTAAATTCTGGCGGTTCCTAAGGCTGGTTTTAGTAATAAAGTACATTCAATACATCCGATCCACTAAAATGATACAATGTGAATGTTCCTCAAATGCTTCCCAAAAATTATGTGATTTTGATGATTTTCCGATGACATGCATTTAGAGACACGGCCGGTATCTATCTCAAATTGATTACTCAAGAATGATCTGGGCTTTAAATATGACAGCTATGATTTTTCAAAGAGGTCATCGTCTCTAAATAGGGTATTCTTCGCAAAATCATGCATCCTTCCGAACTCTACTACAAACAAATTTTACCATATTTCTTATGCATTTGCAATAATCCGTTCCATAACCTACAAATAATTGCAACAACAGCAGATGACAAATGTCATAGTTAAGGGCCACCAACCTTATAACACGAAATTGGCTAGTAATTTATATTTGCCACTACTATTCTCCACTTAAAGCCATTTATTGCATTTTGTGGATTAAAATAAACATTCTTATCCGATTCACGTTATCTCTCTTAATTGTTGCAATTTATATAATTTCTTCCTTTCACCATTCAATCAATCAGTATTGCATCTATAACTAATAAATAAAATAAACAAAAGACCCAACAAGTTGCGAATTACAAAGAATCACAAATGCATACTGCAAATAACCAACCCTAGTTGCCAGATGCTGATTCCGATTATAGAATAAATTTTTATTGATTGATGAAACTACTGGTAATTATAATTCTCTGCTGCATAATAATTTTTTGTTTTGCATCTAAAATTACTTTACACTCGTATGCCGTATAGAGATATTTTTAAACTAGAATTTTACTGATGTTATAAAACGTGGAAGCTAATTACTTTACCATAACCCTAAAGGCATTGAACATAAAATCTAATTGTACATCACCTGATGAATCTTTTATTTTGAATGTTTCACTTGTAGAATTGTCTTAAAAGTATATTTTTTTTTATTATTATTATTAAGCATAGTGTCATGAAAATTTTGTTCACGTCTCGCCAAGTTTAGTTTGCATTATTCTTATCATATTTAATCTATAAGTAAATATGATAAACCTTGTTTCTGTCGATTTTTAAGTCTGGGTAGAATGTATTTTGTCAAATCAAACATAGCGAGAAATTGCACTTAAATTAGTGCAACTCCAGGGATGGCATCTGATATAATTTGATGGTTTACACAATAGCATATGTATGTACACAGATCTATTTTCAATAAAATTTGCAAACAAATACCAGTTGATTGCTATTTTATTTTTTTCTTTACCACAATAAATTGAAAATCGAAGTCAGTCACCCATAACATTTGCAATGAATTCAAACACAGCGGTCTATCTTAAATCCACAAGACAAGTTAGTTGTGGTTTTCCTTTTTTTTTTTTTGTGTCAATTGTAAATATTTCCCAAGAACCAGTGGGAGTGGAAACGGAAAACAATAAATATCGGTCGACTTGTCTACGTATATTAGCTAATGAACTTGGTGTATTGGCTGACAATTTTGTCACAGCACGATATTTATTTTAAATTTAAGTTCAATCAACAGCTCAGGTGTCAACTGACCAGTTTGGTTGTGTTGTCACAATTGCAATAAGAGTAATTGTAAATATTACAAGTCGTATTACATGCTACAGTGCTAAAATGGCTGCTGCACTTAATTAATGGTGTGTAGAATTTTTTGTTTAACGAGCATACAATTGCTTTTGATTGCTTAACCTTGGGAGACGAAGCGTACACCCGCGAAATAACAGGTGTTTGCTGTTAAATAAAGAAAAAAAAAATTTGAATTAAGAATTAAATTCTTTTTGTAAATAGCAATGTTTTTTTTTTCTTCTTTTATGTATCGGGTGGGTATTTATCTGTCGGGTGGAAGGTTATTACGTAAGTGAAAGTCATTATTTTATAGTTGTGAACATTAAAAGAATACGTGCACTTTGTAGTTCACAAACAAAATAAATAAATGACCTAAAAGGCAAAAGTGTACAAAAACATTGAAATTATCTATTTTTTGCGGTTAAAGTCTTTGAATTCTGACCGAGATTGAGTTAAAGCGATTGACAATGAGACACAACTAGAAATATATTTTTTCTGGCTCATCCACGAGTATATTAATAATCTTATGTCAAAATTACCACTTGCGCTGTTTAGGAACTTTCATTCTCAAACTCTGGAGCCCTTTCGTGTAAATTAATATGTTTTACGAAAAATCAAACATTTGAAATAAAATGTTTCACAATTTTCACCCAACTAGTTCTGCACGAGGATTTTTGCCAACCACTACCAGAAATATCAATGATGGTGACATTTAGCATTTTAACATTTTTTAAACTGTACACGCTAACCATCTAGATAAGGTGCAAAAATCAGAGTGTCCCCTGATGCTTAACCATATGTCTTTTGGAAACATGTGGCACTAGGATAGCCATTCAACTTAAATCCGCCTCGCAACCGTTTAATATAAGTACATGGCATACCATAACTCTCAACAGTTTAGAATTCATTTCAGATGACTATACCTTACCCAAATTCTAACCAGACAAGACGTGACCCCACCTAAAGAGTAAATATTCTTTTAGGTGTACGGATCCAAGACCGCTGGAGGAATAGTTGACTGATTTTTCTGTGATAGGTTTTCAGACCACAGTAACGCATTCCAAACAGAATAAATGGCGATCAAAAAGGTTCTGTTCTAGTTGAGTTGATAGGTAATGCCGGCTAGTCCATTGTAGTGCCAAGGAAATTCTGTCTGAAAAATGGATTTTCCCGCTACAAGTTCGTAATTAAAGAAAGTTAGAACTGTTGCTAGAAAGGTCTATTCAAGACTCGATTCAAAGTATTTCAGTTGTATCCTTATAGACACGTAAACCTATCTGTCCAGCTCTAGCTATTAGACTAACTGTTTTTCATAAATTTTAGTTAGCTGGTAAATACAAACATCCGAATCATTGGAAGCTAAAACCATGTAGCCTTATCGTCACTTTGGCTTCTGACACCTTACCTTATATTGCTTTATGATGATCTGTAGAATATTTACATGAACGGCATGGGTGTATCATTAGTGGAAACCCTGCCCTTAGAACTATCTAAGTCAGTTTTCTTAAAATATAAGAATTCCAGTTGAGAATCGTCCCTATTTTTCACTCCTTTCACTTTACTGTTTCATGCCTTCTTTATTAATTATGCTCTGTGGACATATACATATGTGTATACAAGTAATCGTGAAACAAGTAAGCAATAGAATGGCACCGCTCGTATCCAGTTGAGAGGTCTTCAACGGTCCGTTTGCTGAAGTTCCCTGCATACCATTCCATTTAGACGTATATATAGTGGTCCTTACTTGAATTTTTTTGACGTACGCTATTGGAATGCGCAGATTTTTGAATTTCGACGTGCATAATTCTGCCACTGTAACACGGTGTTAAGTTAGCTTTGACTATAATTTTTTTTTACGCTCACAACATCCTCACCGAGATTTCTATTTAAATATAACTGTTTGGTATAAGGAGAGGGGAATTTGTCAAAGGAATGCCGCTTATTCCATCTAAATTGGATAACTCATGTAAATAAAGCGCCTCCTCGAATTTTACTGTGCACCTATGTACATATCAT
This sequence comes from Xylota sylvarum, assembly GCA_905220385.1. Classification (NCBI taxonomy): domain Eukaryota; kingdom Metazoa; phylum Arthropoda; class Insecta; order Diptera; family Syrphidae; genus Xylota; species Xylota sylvarum. The sequence goes on along the minus strand of LR999960.1, from coordinate 51,735,682 downwards.
CACGTACATATCGAAGAATATACCCAATACAACGTGATCAACGAAATCTATTGTAAATCTCGTTACACCTACTTTTCTAACCTGCACTACTACTGGCAGAGCCTGTTATAACATATTATTGCAAACTAATGCCAAATCTATTCAAGGATTTTATTTCGTCAGAACCTGTAGATGTAATTTCTATTTTTTCATCGCCTAATTGGTTCTACTTTTTCAGTAACATCTTTTATTTAGAAAAAAAAAAAATCAGATATTATTTAAAAAAAAAAAAATCAGGTAGTCATGGTCGACCAATTAACCGCCATTGTTAATTGTATATCCATACCTACCACTTTTGACAGTTAGGTATTTATAAAAAATATGTTGACACGTACCTACTCACAGACATGAGAATTAATAGTAAATTAGATCAATCTAATTCACTAAAGTCTACGGGCATGCTAACTATCTCATTACAGCTTATCTCTTAGGTTAGTGGTAAATTATAATTTGTTTAGATAACAGGCTAATTATGGACATGAATTAAGAAAGATGACATTGAATTGAAGTGACAGACTGACAAAAACGATGAACTTAAGTCAGAGATATATTTGCACGATCAGCCATCTCAAATCATGATCGGTGTAGCATCTTCAGATTTTTTGAGGATTAAGACAGAGATTCCTACTGCACGTGATTAATCAAGTTATTTTTGTGAAATTCCAAATCTAAATTTTTGGGGTTAATACTAATCTTTGGTTATATTTTCATCCACCTATCCATGTCAGCATAGATTACTATGAAAATTAAGGCTCACTTCGCTCATTCTTAATTTTTTTTGCTTAAATCTTAATACTTCTATGTCTGGTATCATAACGGAATACTTTAACCTAACCTAATACTTTCATGTGAATAGCGGTTATTCTAAACTCTAATTAATGGGCGTTTCACATACATAAACATAAACAATTAAGTCGCGTGTAAATCCAAATGACAACAATAGAAGTAATTAAATTAATTACTACTTTTGATAACAAATTGTTAGGGTACCTAGAATTGTACCCACAGGTAAGCAGACACATTTACTACTTCCACATAATTTAAAATGAACTGCAAACATTTTTAACATTTCCGTATAAAAAGTTAAACTACTGCAACGACGGAACCGGCCTGTGCGAGAAATGAATTACCTGGCCTTGTGCTAATTTGTTGCTTTTATTTTAGATCGATTAACATTCTGCTCTTTGTTCGGATTGATGTTGATAAATGCCACTTAATGATAACTGACTATAGAGTTGTATTCTAGAATTTAGTAGTCCACGGTCATCATGATCGAACATTCAGATGCTCGGTGATCCATTGAATCTGGTTTAAATAAAAACACCCTCCAGCGGTGTTCATTTCATAGCGATTTAATGCACTTTATCCACTTGATTCCATGCTACATGACATGAGTAAAGATAAAATGGAAATATGTCAATCTTATCTTCTAAGAATCGGTCTTACATTGCAATTACCAAAAAAGATAAATTAGAACCTTTTGCCAAAGCGACACGCTTTATTTTCTTAATCATAAATTTTAGATCAAAAATTATTAAATTATTGATAACTGTGACATATTTATCACACTCTCCAAACTCTTTAAATCGACTAATTAATGCAATAAAAATGTAATCGTGTAATTCACTTCTCAGTTCTCAGAACTTGTTATACCAGATATATCTCAATCTGCTGTAAGTGTGTATCTTTATGGATACGATCACATGTGTTGTATCTTCAAGTGGAATGTGTTAATAGTTTATTGTTAAGGGTAGAAAATATAATACCGATTAAGATTGTTAACTAAAGATAGTGTTTGTATGTAACTAAGTTAATAGAGAAATGTTTTTTTTTTTTTTTTACTTATTTTTAATGACTCATTAGACCAGTAGAAGGGTATTGATAAATTACTACAAGTTAACTACAAGTTAAGCAGAAAATACAAAGTATTGTCAACATTAGTTGGACAATTATTTTGTAAATTACAAAGAAATGGAATACGTTTCATTACCAATTTATTGGTAATATTTTAATTTATTGGTAATATTTTTTTTTTTTTTTTTTACAGATTTCGGTTATAACCAACAAATTATTTTTTTTTCATTTTTTGTGAAATAAGAGTAGAACTACCAGCAGTGAAGGATCTAGTGGCAAGATGTTGAACACATATGTAAATAGATTCCATAATTGTAGCTATATTCTATTTGTAGAACTTACTCTTTTTTACAACAAATGCTGTTTAAAGACAGGGTAGGATTCAAGAACCAAGAATTGGTTCTCTCTCCAGCTCTATTAACAGCTTTTTGTGTTGTCCCAATACTTGTCTAACCCGTTGAGTAAAGATTCCCACGCAGAGTAAAGTCGGTCTTCCATTTTCACTGATCATAAGCACATATATACATACATAACAGTTAAGGACAAACCTACTAGCATACGCGATTACATGATGTTTGATGCAGTCGTTACATCTTATTGGTCGTTTCGAATTTGAAGGGTTGCGATTTCTAGATTTTTTAACCTGAAGGGTTTTTATCGATTCGTTCGATGGAACTGAGCTAATTTATTCCTCGAAAACTGAACTCAATATCTGACAAAGTCTTCTTTTTTTGAAAGAGATCCGTGAAGTTAAATCAGAAAATTATCTATGAAAAACACTTTCCCAGTATTTTAGACGTCCATAATTGAGGGGACACATCTATTCGAATAACTATCAAGTTACGTGTGAGTGTATCGCCAAAAGTCTAACAACGCCAAAAAGGTTGACTTGTAATGACTGCAATCGCAAAAGATTTCTGAAGCCTTTGCCAGTTTTATTCCCATCAACCATTCGAAAATGGCCAAACTCTTGGGTGCAAACTAATCCGGCGGTCACAACTTACTCGTGTGGTTATCCAAAAATGATGACATCTTACGACACTACAAAAAAGGACCACAGCCGAAATAAATCTAATTGACAACATGTATAGACAGTTCCTTGAGAGCGATTATAAACTTCTCCAAAGAATAGAAGTGAGAATGAAAAGTGGAAGAAAAAGTAAAAAGTTTTGTACACAGTCCTGTCAAAGGAACGAATAAAGGAACGTAGTGGCGAAATTGTAATAGAGAATTTGAAAGAAACACTCTAGCATTCACTAAACATCCTTCCATCAGGCACATTCCCTATGACAGTGATCCGGGACTTCTTCCCTGTTTAAAAGATGAAATCAAAGATTCAAAACAAAAAAAATATTTGGGTCCATGGGACCCAGGGCCTAGCTTCTCACAACTATTCGTATTGTGTGTGTTATACACTTTCCACTAATGGAAGGGACCTACTGTTTAATGCCATTTCCAAAGGGAAATATTTGAGAAACTTTTTCATGACATTTTAGGTTTTGTCTGGGAATTGAACCTCGATACCCTTGCTCCGTAGTCCAACGCACTTACCACTTGCGCCACGGCGTCCACTAAAGAGAAGTCAAGGATAAACGGGAGATAAGACTAAACCAGGGGTGATGATCTGATTTCAGAGACTGTCCCCAGCAACTGGGGATGAATGGACACCCTATTCTTTATAATTGCTCGCCATCAACATACAATGATATCGTCCACACAGAAGACTGTGTTGATGGTAGAGCTCTGCACGATGTATTCCGGTGCAATGTTGAAGAAGTCATATGACACCGTCAAAATCTGGAGCAAATTTCACAAAACTCCGACAAGATGTTTACAAAAGTCACGTGGCATAACCAGATCAAATTAAACAGGGTTGATAACTTGGTCATCGTTTTATTGAGCTATGATTGGTGAAAGCCCTCATCGTTCTCCAGTCGTGGAGTATGCTTTCGTACTCTAGGCTCGGTCTCAGATTTACCTTCGTTGCTGAACTGAACTAGAAACAGTGGCTTTGGAGCAAGTATACTCGTATTCTGTTGGCTCAAATACTTTCCAGTTACAAGAAACATCAAGGGTCTGGAAAAAAGAACATTCGAAGAAAGGCATGTGAGGGAAAAAACTTTCAAGGATCAAGAAGATGCTTTTGAATATATAGCTGTAATCTCATGTTAAATAAAAATGAATAAAAAATAACTTTATTTTAGAACTGTTTCTATTCAACAAATTCTATGGGGCCATCTGTTGTTGTCTTTTTGAACCATAAGTTATTTTGACACTGACAACTCTTATGCGCTCAAAAAAATTGACAGAAACTCAGTACTACGATACGAAATGAATCGTTTTGTGCTTGATAAATGTTGGGAAATATTGCAAAGTTACTTTCAAAGTGGATACTGTGTTGCCGAAACAGTGCGAATTTTGAAAAGAAATTTTGGATAAAATAATGCACCAACTGCAGCTGGTGTACCTACGCAAGTTTGTGATGGAAGTTTGTGAGACTAGTTTGCTGATTGATAACAGAACATATTCCCGTTTTTGAGGTGCCATTAAAGATCGATGGTATGCGAACCATCGCGAGACGATTCAGGTATTCAAGAACAATATTGGTCAAGATATTCGTGAAATAGGGGCCGACACAATCGAAAATGTAATGAAAAATTGGGTTGACAGGATGCTTGCCACGCCAGCCAGAGCAGTCATTTGAATGAAATAATACTTCAAAATTAATCTGAAGGTTTACTCTTTTCAATAAAGTAACAATCATTGAAAAATATTGAACAGTGTTTTTTTTTATAGCCTTTTCAAAAAGAAACCAACAGATGGCCCACCCATCTTATCAGAAAAATTATCGATGATGATTTGTGATGGATGATATTTCCTTACTGGAATCTACATATGTACCTATATGTACATATGTAGGTATATCGAAATTTTCAGCACAAATATTTCCTTGTCAGTATTTTTCAAAAATTGCTTACAAGATTATCCATAAAACGCAATGCACGGCTTAGTGTTGTTCATAAAATTTCATCAATAAGGAAGGAGAACGATGTGCTCACTCAAACAATGGAATAGCATTGGTACCTACCTGGTTTCATATGAAATTGAATACAAAATGAAAGCTAGAGCAATTAAATCTATAAATCTTGAGCGGCAGATAATAATTTGTTACAAAATCAAGGTTGCTAATATTCAGGAAGTTACAGAATGATTACTTAAACGGCCAAAGTTCAAGAGTATTTGCAAGAGCTTATCTTTCAGTATTTCATCCTTAATTAAATATGTAGGTAGACCTCTTGTCATCATGCACGTATGTACTTATCAGTTTAATTGGATATGTTAAGGTTTTATCACTCTTCAAATGAAATGAATTTTAAAGTGATTAACAAAGAAATTATAAAAATGAACACCATTTCCAAGGTAAATGTAATGTTACGTATACGCCTCCGTATTTGCTAAAGAATTTACGTCATTTTCACAATTGAACTTGGAATGTGTACTGTGTTTCATTTGTTTAAAATACTTACGTTTGTTTAATTGAATGTAAGTCGAGAAGATAATGTTCTGTCATTTTCTGATGACAGAGGATATAGCACTTCGATTTATTCATTCAAAGAGAAATGCGAAACTTATTTCGAAAGCAGTGATGGATATGACGACACCAAATGAGTTTTGGTTGAATGGCTAATGCATATATGTATGTGTATATGAAGAGAATGGGAAAACGTGTGTCAAAGTATAGAATAAAGAAAAGCAGGCAATAAGTATCTGTATTGGCACCAACTGGATTCCAACCATAGATTGTTTAATTTTTCGAAAGCAAGTAGAGATTGAACGAAGTAAGGATATCTTCGAAATCGGTTATCGGGTTTAAGTCATAATTGTTGGTTTTCATATCGATAATTATCGATTCTTATCGATTAGCAATCTAAGTACAGAATTTGAGGATTTTACGTGAGATTAAAAGATGCTTAGATACTCCAGATAGTTAAGACCAGACCAATCAATTTATCGATAAATGAGAAAAATACCACGACAGTTTCTTATTCTTGCAAGGATATCATATTTTTGAGTAAAATTGTTTATAGCGCAATTTTCCTAGATAACTCTATATCTGGCAAAAGAAATCTTTGTTTCTGTTAAACAGACTATGTTACCTACGTTATTGTAAACCGCATTTTAGTCATAGAACTAATGCTAAAAGTGATATTACTACTAACGACAAGACTGTAGATTACGTAGACTATCTTATCTACTGTAAATGTGAAATCTTTAGTCTTAACAGAAGGAATCGGCTGCAGAGTCTTTGACAACACTCCAATTCTTCTATTTAAGTTCTAGTCTGCCCCTATCTTGCTAGACTTGTCGGTTTCCTGCAAGTAACGTTATTAATCTTGGTCACAGTTATGATGAAGGAAAACTTGGAAATCTTTGACGAACAAGATGCACTCTCTTGACTATATTGTAATCCTTATCCATCGGCGAATATCAATTGTCGATTTGTAATACCTTCCTTTCTCCATTTTATTTCAGACACATCATCTTTAAATCCAAACTAATAAATCACCATAATTTTTTTCATTTCAGATTTTATAATACCGCAACGCGTCATCCTTGCGATAATGGGTTTCCTTGCCATCTTGAATGCGTATACGATGCGTATTTGTCTCTCGGTGGCCATTACACAATTGGTATCCAGTAAAGAGCACGCTGATGAGGACCATGCTGACAAAGTCTGTCAAGCTGATACAACGGATGAAGGTGAATCTGTAAGTAGTTTAACATACTCCAAAACTGCAACATGAACTAATTTCTATTTCTCTATTCCACAGGGTCTTGGTGGTGACTACGAATGGTCCGAATCACTGCAGGGTTTGATTCTTTCGTCATTCTACTGGGGTTACATCATTACACATATCCCCGGTGGAATGCTAGCTGAAAGATTCGGTGGCAAATGGACACTATGTTTGGGAATATTCTCCACGGCAGTTTTCACTCTTTTAACCCCAATTGCTATACGCGAAGGGGGTTCTACCGCTCTAATTGTTGTTCGTGTTCTAATGGGCTTGGGTGAAGGTACCACCTTTCCAGCGCTAAGTGTCCTCCTCTCAGCATGGGTACCGCTGAAAGAGAGAAGTAAATTAGGTGCACTTGTCCTAGGCGGTGGACAAGTCGGTACTATATTAGGGAATTCAGTATCGGGTCTGCTGTTAGATGCATTCGAATGGGACTGGACATTCTACTTCTTTGGTGGTTTGGGAATTATATGGTTCTTGATTTTCGTAAGTTAAAGATGTTCTACTGGTCATAGATTGTTGCTAAAGATTTTTTTTTTTTTGAATTTTAAGGCGGTTCTCTGCTACAGCGATCCTGGTTCACATCCCTTTATTAAAGATTCTGAGAAGGAGTATCTTATGCGAGAGATGGGTTCAATTGAACGTAAAACTGACCTCCCACCTACGCCATGGAAAGCGATCCTGACCAATGCTCCAATGATTGCTTTGGTGTTTGCACAAATCGGTCACGATTGGGGCTTCTACATCATGGTCACGGATTTGCCCAAGTACATGTCAGACGTTATGCAGTTCTCTATTAAACAAAATGGTCTCTACTCCTCACTGCCGTATTTGATGATGTGGATTGTATCGCTCAGTTCTGGAGTGTTTGGTGATTGGTTGATATCGCGAAACATTATTGGCATTACGAACTCACGAAAAATGTTCACCGCTATAGGTAAGGAGGCTTAACAGATGACTTTCGAAGGACTCTTAAAAATATAAATATTCCTCTATCTTTATAGCTGCTTTTGGTCCAGCTGTATTTATTGTGGCAGCCTCCTATGCAGGATGTGATCGAGCAGCAGTTGTGACACTATTCACAATCGCCATGGGTCTTATGGGAACCTTCTATGCTGGCATGAAGTTAAACCCTCTAGACTTGAGTCCGAATTACTCGGGAACCTTGATGGCAATCACTAATGGAATCGGGGCGATAACAGGCATTATTACGCCCTACCTCGTGGGCGTGATGACTCCTAATGTAAGTCAATATAACTATAGACAACAAGACCCATTTTGACTCTATCTCTCATTTCAGGCCACCCTTCTTGAATGGAGACTAGTATTTTGGGTTGCATTTGGAGTTTTAGTCTGCACTTGTGTCGTTTATGTGATATGGGCTTCGGGTGAGGTTCAACATTTCAATGATCCTCGACCGCAGAAGGAAATCGAAGCCGAACAAGGTAGCCGGAAACAGAGCATCAAACAATTAACCAACTAAGCTCTGTTTAGCTAAAGAAGAAGAATAAGAAGAAAAAAGACACAGTCTCGTACGAAACAATTTTAGCCATAAAGATAGTCCCTAATGTGCGGACAAAATGATGATGTATAACGAATTTAGAGCGTTCGCATAATGTTTAACTATAATTTTAAATAATTTGTTATTTCTTTGTTATCGTGTAGAAATTTAATTATTAAGTAGTCTATTAGGAGGGTAATAAGTAACCTAAAATGCTTGCCTTCTTGTTTTTTATTTTATATAATTTAATTATTATTTTCTAAACAAAAAACAAAAAAACAAAAAAAAAACCGACAAAGTGTGATGAAACCTTAAGAAGAAGAAGTATCCAGCATTTGGAAGCGTTGAGTGCTTTATTATGTATATATGTATTTATGTTTTAACCTTAGGACTGTTGAGGTTAATAATGTCAACTTTTGTAATAATTTAGAGCCGAAACAAAATAATTTAGACTCCAAAAATAGGGAATGTACATCGTTTAATGATGTCTTGTCTAAACGTTAAAAGTATGTATTATTTACAATAAATATAACAAAATCTGAAAATTTTTTGTTTAACTATCTGAACGTATCCACGAATAGCATAGTAAGTATCCATTAGAGGTAACACCATCTATTTCATTTTATAATAAATACTTTTCAAGAGAAGTGTCTGATTTTCTTAACATCGGTAGCCCCACTATGTATGTACATATAACAGGAAGACGCTTTACAGAAGAAATTCGAAATAGTAATAATTCAGGATTATTGCATTAGTTTCGACCGAGTGTACGAAATACAAGAACTTGCGACATCTACTATGAGATTTTGATTAGATTAGGTTATAAAGCCTAGTTTAGACATCTAAGAACGGATGGGGCATTTCCCAACAATTATTTTCCTTTTTATTCAAGAATTCGCTATAAGTATTGACAAATCCCAGCCATTTTAGTACACCGTCCCAAATTCCAGTCAAATTGGTACAACTTTTCGCGTACAATCTTTTTCGGACATTGTTAAAAAATGGCTACACCATCATAGCACGGTATGACTTCTGACTCGGACACTAAAGCGCTAGAAGTTATCCTTGAATTGGAACTCATTGGAATAACCATCAGGAGTACCATACATCTCATTTGAGTGCCGGGACACAGCGACCATACAATGAAAAGCAGGCTTGCTAGCCGAAAGTAGCTGCCAATCAAGTAGCTCCTTACCAACACTGCTAAAAATATTATAAATTCAAGAATGATACAACTTTTAGGATTAAGCTGGAGTCAGGTTTAAATAGTGAATTACTCGTAAAAATACCTAAAAACTCTAGGAATAGCTCAGGAAAATGCATGTAGAATGTGCAACGAAGAGACAGCAGAACACATTGTGTGTCATTGAACAGTCTTATCAGAACACATTTAGGTAGGTTCTATCTTGTGGTAGAGGAGATATCGGCCAGCTTACCCAGAGACATACTCAGATTTATCGCTAATTCAAGTATCAAGCGCGAGCACCATTGTATACTACATACATACTCACCAAACGAAATCGCGCGTTTTCAGTAATTTTTTCCAAATCTGTAATACCATGTTCCCGCCGAACGAAACCCCGAGGTTTCGCCAAATTCATCCAAATCTCTGAGGATTTCCACATACATATTCGGGGTTTCGAAATCTCGTGATTTCAGCGAAACCTAGTTAAAATCCCTTTGACTTCATCCATCTGTGAGAGGCTGTCAAACCGAACAAGCCTATAGCGTGAACTTTGTTGTTCATTTATATTATTAATTGCAGATGTCGCCATTTTTTCATTCTTCTTTTTATTAAATTTTTATTTAAATTTTAAATATCATAATTATAAAACTAAATAAATTTTTCCAGCAATCTAAGCAAAAAATTATAAAAACGGAATTTGTTGACAATTGTTTTGTCAGAAACTTCAAAATTGGACGCGTTTATGCCGTGCCAGTCTGGTGGTTTCTTCCGAAATAGTTACCATAGCTTACTTTGGCGCTGTCACAATTCTGGAGTCAACAGAATAGCGCTGCTATTTATTGGCGCAACTATTTTTTGGTTGTGGCACCGGCATAAACGTTGTCTAGACTAACAACGCAAGTTATCTGCCAAAAGTCATTTGGTATTGTTTTCTTTGCATAATACCTTTTGGCCCTCAGCATAACTTTTAACCCCTGCCTCATTCTCTGATCCTTTTTAGCTTTATAAATAGCTAGTATCATTGGTATATTATTTTTTTTTCTTGTTTATTTAGGTTCAGAATTGATTTTCTAGCACAGACAGGCTATATACACTGCTGATGTAGCAGCGCCAGATTAGCATGGCATAAACATGGCTATTGACATTCGAAATGACTTCAGATTGACATGTATTGATAATTGAAACTATTTCAAATTAGTGAGAACGGCTTTCGAAGTTTCGGTAAACGTTCAACGAAACCTCGAGGTATGACGTACATAGAGTATGACGTAGGGGACTTTAATAAATTTAAATTCATCGAGATAACATTTAAAAAGTTTATTTTTTTAATAGATCTCGACAATTCCTATATAACTTCCTCCTCCTAAGACAATGGCGGCTTATACCAAAAAGATTGCAGAGCTAATTCAAGCACCATCCCCTATGTATTTTCGGACCATCCAATAAGTTCGATATGCTGCTGGAGTTTATCACCTTTATATTCGTTCCTAATGTTTTCCTTTGTTGATGTTTTCCCAGGTGAGTAAGGAATCTGATAAATTTGTATTTTTCGAGACGCAATGATGACTTAAGTGATCTTCCAACATGTGTAGAGATAATGATCCTCATTAAAGCAAAATTCAAACGCTACTTACTCCTCGGTTTTCCGCCATTTTAAATATTTCAGACATTTCGTTCGCAGGTTAGACAATATGGCGGACTATTCTTCAAAAATGACGAGACTCTTGTAAGCGACTTTTCGGTATTTTAAATTGGGTCATAGGTATAGATATATGTAATAATATCAGAATTTTAAAGATTATTATCGGTAACTACATATAAGTTACAGTTATCAAAGTAAATCTTTAATGAACATTTTGAGCATTAAAAACATATTTAAAATGGACGAATTGTATTTGCAAAATGGTGGTAAACTGCCAAATTATTTCCATAAGTTTATTTAATATTATGTCAAATATCTGAGTCAAAATCTGGGAAATAGCATAACTGAATATGTGTAAGTCAGGAAATCCTTTCTAAAAAGGATGCAACATTTATGTGTGAGTTTGGGTTGCTAGATAGTTACAAAATAGCTTAGACTTAAATTCAATGGATTAATAGCTTTTAAGGCTGCTTGACCAACTAAGAAAATATTTATAAATAATAATAAATATTTAAATACTTGAGCACCCTTTGACATAGATCTGGGTACTAGAAAACCCTTCCTTATTTGCATATTATTCGAAAGATTGCGTACCAGACCACAATGTTGGGTCCAACCTTCCACGATTGACCAGTGTGACCGGTGTGTATCTCCTCCTCCATAACGCGTGCCACCTGGTGAAGCGATGTTTTCGTAGACATACCAGCTCTGTGTGTGTGTTGTCTACTAGTCAAAGGACATGCTTTCAGCGCCATGCTCTCCATATTGTTCACCTAAATGATGTTAGGCTGACCGGTCTGAAGGACTTCTTTTCGGTGTAGTCCCCTTTTCCCGGTCTTGAAAGAAACACTACATTTGTTTCTCTTCGCGTTACCGGTATGTAGCCTATTGCTAGGCATGTAACGTATATAGCCATAAGCCTTGGTATAATGAGGTCTGCGATCAATTGCATTAAAGCTGGGAAAATACCATCCAGTCCTGCGTTCTTGTAAGGGGAAAAAGTTTCTATTGCCCCACTGACCGTTTCTGGCGTTACTATCCCTTCCGCTTTGTACCTTTCTATTCTAATTGCTCTTTGTTTCCTCAGAGCCCATTGTTGATCTATGTAGTTGAAGGTTCCCAGGAAAGTGTAGTTCCATGATGACCTTATTTGTACGTACCAGTGCCTCAACAATCTCCCCCGTTGTATCCTGGAAACTATAGAAACTAGATCCCTGGAGCGATTTTTCTGAAGTCTATTGACCTCAGATATGCCCCTCATATTCTAGCAAAATTCCCTCCACGACTCCCTTATATGTTCGTTGTCGCAGAGTTACTTTTAACTTTGTCTTCTTTGTCTTATATTCATCTCATAGCATGATTAAAGGCTTTTCTCATCTCCTTCTTAAGAATTTCACGTTCCCTACACCACAAAGGCGTGGGATCCTTTTCATCTACTAAAGTAGGTGTATACGTCTTATGTATTCTCTTCAGCTGATTGTATATGCTTCAATTGCGACTCTACATCCCAAGTGGTTTTTGGTATTTTGGATACCCTCTAATTCAGTTTATCCCGTAACACTTCCTGGTATTTTACTTTGTCTGTGTTCTTGGAAATCCTGATGTAATTCTGATCTTTTTTCGTTTTGGATCCGTATCAAACATCAAGTGAGATTTCTCTGTGGACCGACATCATTTCCCGATCCATTACCTTCCAATTTGATATTCTATCAAGTATTTCATTACTACACAGAGTCACGTCAATAACTTCCCTTCGTCTTGCATCCACATAGGTCGGTTCTTTATCTCTGTTGACAATAGTTAGCTCTTTGAACACTACAAACTCGAGTAAAGCTTCTCCTCTGTAGTTATTGTTTGTGCTTCCAACCATTCATTAGATTTTTGCTCCTATCCATGCAGACATTCACCAGATACTCTACCTCTTTTGTTAGGGAAGGGTCTAGGGAGTCATACGGCTGGTATACAGATCTCATGATAAAACTGCCAGCACCTGCTCCTACTCGCACAGCGACAAGGTTAGGGGCACATATTTGCTGCAGCATAACTGCCTTAACTCCTTGTCTCAACAGTAGATAAGAACTTCTTCGCCAGAATGCACATAGTATAAAGAATGCACATAGTATAGAGGTAGCTCTCTAATCCCTCTAATAAATTGGAGGATTTTATCAAATTGAATAATACTCGGAGTTTCAAAAGATTTATACACAAGAGTATGTGATGATTTCTTCGGAATGTGTAGAGAGCATCCGATTGCTTTCTGATCGGAGTCGTTATGACTTCCACAGGGAATGTGACTAATCAAATTTAAAAGGATTCTTGGCTTAACTTCATTTAAAGTTTGTCACTATGCCGGATAGATACACAAAAGTGTCTCTAAATTGTCTTTTTTTTCGCCCTTCTTCAGTCGCGTTAGCCATCCTTCAGATAGTTTTATTATTGGGCAGATTTTGTTTAAGGCTTTGCTTATTATTTGGACGAATTTCATCACTTGGATCAGGTGTCTATTGACTGGTACAGTTTGTGTATTTACGGATTATATACAGACAGCCATGCTTAAGTAGAACAAAGATTAGATGGATTTTTTTCAGAATGAAATGAAGGCACAGACTTCAGATTCAATTCTTTAAATCTCCTCACAAAATAATATAGATTTAAATTCTCGGCGCAATATGCCCTAGCTTCGTATAACCATCCTTGTTCTGTACACAAATGGAAGGAACCTATGGTTTCCTGTTTTTTTTTTTTTTGAGAAGCTTCTTTATGACAGTTATTCTCTTAGATGTTTCCTAAACCATGACGCTGCTGTTGTCTAAAAATCGAACCTCGAACCTCAAACCTTTACCCCTTAATAGATGCACTAACCACTGACGCACCGCGCCCACTTCAATTCACTTGATCTATCTTTTTAAAATTATTAATTTCCCTTGAGATTCTTGTCATTGTTAGTTACGCATCTATCGAACATACAGAGTATGGTTAACTAGTTTTTATTGCAGCAAAATTGTATAAGATTTTCGTCGGTTGGATTTCGAAATACATTGTCTTTTACAATTTACAAAAGAATTATATGTATATGTAATAATGGAACAACCAGAATGGGGAAAAAAAATATCGAAATGTAAGTTTTCTTTCTTTTTCATTTTAAAGGTTTTTTTTTCCCCCAAATGAATAGAATTTTACGACGTGTAATATGAATCTCATATAAGATGCCATATAGTCACTTAAGGGATTGTACATTTTTACTTGTTGTCAAAGGATTCACTCATGGAGAAGCGTTGCTGAAGTCCTATTCAGTTTCCATTTTACATTCTCATTGTAATTTAAAAACCACACAGTAGAGGTTTTAGGACAGGATACAGGATGGTTGCCCACTACTGAGGGATACCCTTCTTCTATTGAAACGTTATCATTCTGGGATGACATCCTTTGTAGAGTTGTGGTAAGGTAACGAGGTAACATTAATTTGATTCTTAGTTGAGCGGAAAAAATGCAGGTAATTCGTTAACAAATATTTTTTCTTTAGGAGCGCGTACATTACACATTTGTATGTACATACATATGTTTTTAATTTTTATTTATTTGCAATAAATTTCTCTTGGCATTTCAGTTTTTTTAATACCACAACGGTTTATCCTTTCATTTATGGGACTTATGGGCATTTGTGTGGGCTACACGATGCGTATTTGCTTGTCGGTGGCTATTATAATAATGGTGGTCAAAAAAGAAGGAAAAGAAGAAGATAAAGGAGTAGGTTTCTGTCCACCGGATACTAGTACACAGCCAAAGGTTGAAGTAAGTAGCTTTTTTTTTTCAACTAAGAGATTAAATTAAAATAATAAGTAACTCCCAGCATGAAGGTGGTGATTACAATTGGTCTGAAGAGCATCAGGGCGTAATTCTCTCAGCGTTCTATTGGGGCTATCTCGTCACCCACCTTCCAGCCGGAATGTTAGCCGATGCCTTCGGTGGTAAATGGACACTGGCCGGTGGAGTCTTAATTTCATCTGTTTGCAGCATGTTATCACCGCTTGCTGTCCATGCAGGAGGATCTTATACTTTAATTGCTTTACGTGTTATAATGGGTGGCGGACAGGGTGTAATTTATCCAGCATTGAGTGTACTTATCTCTGATTGGGTACCAAAAAAAGAGAGATCTACACTAGGTGCATTCATTATGGGTGGTGGTCAACTCGGTACCATTCTTGGTAATTCGATATCTGGTTTTCTGTTGGAAGCATTCAAATGGGATTTTACATTTTATTTTTTTGCCATCGTAGGTTTTGCTTGGACTGGTCTATTCGTAAGACAAATAATGCTTATAACTTAATTTGTAGTGTAACTAAAATTTGTCGGTATTTTTAGATCTTTCTCTGCTATAATCAGCCTTCTGAACATCCTTTCATTAAAGAAACTGAAAAGGCATATCTTCTGGATGAAATTGGCGTTCGTAATAGAGGAGCAGATGTCGGAACAGTACCATGGGTGTCCATGATGACTAATGCAGGAATGATTTCTTTAATTATTGCGCAAGCCGGTCATGATTATGGTTTTTATGTCATGGTCAGTGATTTACCAAAGTACATGGGAGATGTCCTCAATTTTTCGATTAAAGAGAATGGTGTTTACTCAGCCCTACCCTATTTTTTTATGTGGGTTATCTCGATACTAGCGGGCATATTAACAGATTGGATAATTAGGAAAGAATACATGAACATTACCAATGCACGAAAATGGATGACATCAATAGGTTGACTGTACAAATAATCCAAAAAAAAGTTTTATATAATTCTGTTTTTTGGTATTTTGGCAGCTGCCTTTGGTCCAGCTGCATTTATTGTGGGAGCATCCTATGCTGAATGTGAAAAACTGGAAGTTGTTATACTTTTTACAACTGCCATGGGTCTTATGGGAACATACTATGCTGGCATTAAGTTGAGCGCAATTGATATGACACCGAACTTTGCAGGAACTGCAATTGCAGTTGCAAATGGTATTGGTGCAATAACAGGCATACTTGCTCCTTACCTTGTCGGAGTAATGACACCAAATGTAAGTTTTCTTCATAATCAAATTGATTTAAATATTTAATCTGTCATGCTTATTTTCAGGCCACCTTAGGTGAATGGAGAAATGTCTTTTGGTTAGCGTTTATTATTTTGGTATCCACTTGCTTTGTTTTCATAATATGGGGCACGGGAGAAGTTCAACCTTTCAACGAACCCAAACATAAGAGCGATACATAAAAAATTTACTGGAAAACCTTACAAAAAAAAATTAGTACGTGATTAGTATGATGATTTTTATGTTTTTAAATATTGCATATATTTTGATTGTATACATATATGTACATACATACGTAGCAAATTGGCTGTATGCTACTAGAGTTATTGTCTTTTTTTTTTGTTGTCTCTTATAAGCCTTCAATTACTGTTTTCAAATCTGAAAAGCACGTACATTCGAACTCTATAGAACCAGACTGTTGTTTGCATGAGCAAAAACAAACTTTCCGTATTAGTTACATCTCAAAGTTCAAATGATCTCGGAACTCAACTCTGTCTAGCAACTCCAATCTTCAACTTTAAGAGGTGGAACTCAACTGAAGTGTTTTTTTTTCCTACTAAGACACTCTTTCGTGCTTCCGGAAAGCAGCGGAGTATCATCTACAATGGACTCAACAGCGGATTCACCATTGCCTGGGGTCAAGGCTGAATTTCATGATTCTACGATTTTACTAGTTTACGGAGCTTGCGGAGTAGTTGAAAAAGAGTTATAGAATTCACCGCAGCTTGGAATACGATGAAGCTACCATTCCCATAAGAGAATCCATACAGCAACCTGACTTTCCCCAGATGGTTGAACCGTGGGCCAAATGGTCAACGTGCTTATTGATGTGAAGCACGCATCAAACATTTTGGATTTACACACCTTCAGGGGGGGAACGTTGATCCGAACCATTCAGAGATTGATTATCGAACAAGAAAAAATTCCAGACTCCTCTGAAGAGGAAATTTTTAAGATGAGCCAGATATGACAGAGGACTACATAGCATTCCCCCCAATACAACATTAAGATTTCTTATCACTCTCGTTCTACTCCGTTCTCACGGATTTTTTTCACGGTCACACATAAAATTATTTTTACGGTCACATTAAATACAGAACATATGACAATTAAATGTGTCGTCACTAGCCCTCCAATCCGCCGATCGTGTATTCCCACTATAGCAGACAGAACTCATAAGAACTTTATGAGTAATGGGTATGGCCAACTGATAACGTAAATACTTACTGCAGTATAGATGGATACACATGATAACGACGAATTGACTTAAACTGCATTACACATAATCAATGGTAAGTGTCAATGACATGGATACCGAAGGATGTACCCATGGTTATAATCTGGTGACTGTTTGTACCATGAAATGCATTAGACGCATCTATGATAAAGCCACGTGCCAATGACACGTCGCGACACATCGATAGGGAACAAATGGACTTCTATCGATGGGGTTACGAGTTAATTAACAAACATTCCAAGAGGTCACAGCCATGCTGAAGACGGCGGGTCTTAATATTAATCAAACATTTACATAGTTAAAACTAAACACGTCTTTTAAATCTTCGCGTAGTAACGCTTCCTGGATCAAGGAAGCAAGGCCACTAAGCATTCAAAATGTCTTCAGATGTAAGTGAATTGTATTATCAAATAAAAATGTTACATTGGCTGCGTAATAAGGAAGCCTAACTTTGCTTGAAAACCCTTGATGGTACCTTTCAAAAAATTAGAATACCGTTCGGTTACGAAAACTACTTATGTCTAAAAAAAAAAACAGAACGCCGACAACAACAGCAACAACAAAGGCAATAACAAAACCTATTAACCAAAACGACACATGTACCTTACAAACACCGTACGGAATAGGAAAACCCATTCAAATTCCAAGAGTTGCGCGACAAGCCCGTCTTATCTAAGACGGTTTATTAGAAAACGATTTTCTTTCAAAAAATTGTAACGTAGAGGATCCAAACCATCAGTTTCAATTTGCTCACACGCACGGATACTGGACTTTAAAAGCACAATTCGCAAAAGGTCAATCGAAGAGAGGCACGTTACAGATAAAGCGAAACCCGATGAGGTCAAAAATACCGCCTGTTTCGTCTCCACAATTTTTCCAACACGAGAAACTGGCTACAAAACCTCAGCGACAGTGGTGGAGAATGGTTTAGTCAAAGTAGTTGTAAGGGAAACTGTTGCGCCTTTACGGTCTCAAAAAGCAATAGTTGCTCCAATAGAATTGAAGGAACAAATACTTACTTACTTACTTAGGTGGCGCTACTGTTCGGGGTGAACCTGGGCCTCAACCAACAAGACCCTTCAGTTAGCCGGGTCCTTCACTAACTGCCTCCAGTGGCGCACTTCAAGCCGGTTGAGGTCATCTTCTATTTGTGTGCGCCACCTAAGGTAAGATCTTTCTCTACTTTATTGTCCTACCGGGTTTGATTCGAAGACTGTACGGGCCGGAGCACTGGTGTTCATTCGCTTTAAATGTCCTAGCCATCTCAAACGACTAATTCGTAGTTTTTTTGACTAGGTCAATGTCCCTGTACAGCTCGTAAAGTTTGTCATTGAATCTCCCCTCCAAAGACCATCAACGCAAAACTGTGAGAAGTCGAAAGCTGCAATCGCAAGAGTTCGGCAGAATCTTCGCCGAACGCGTATCCTGATATCTCTCAACGGCTCCTATGATAGCTAAAACTTCCGCCCACCTGACCAAAATGAAGTGAGGATAGCAATATTTAAGCTTAAATCAAACAAGGCTGCGGTTTACCAGCCAAGTTGTTGAAAGCAACTGGAAGTGACTTGGTCTCTAAAATTTGATCAGACGAATGTATGCCTGATGATTGGAATCTCAGCATCGTTTACCCGATCCACAAGAAAGGAATTCCCCTAAATTTCGCCAATTAAAAATGTATTAGTCTCGTCAACATCGCTTACAAACATCTTACCTGCCATACGGTGTCAACGCCTTAAACCCTTCGTCCTCTATCATCAGTG
Source organism: Xylota sylvarum (assembly GCA_905220385.1). Taxonomy (NCBI): domain Eukaryota; kingdom Metazoa; phylum Arthropoda; class Insecta; order Diptera; family Syrphidae; genus Xylota; species Xylota sylvarum. The sequence goes on along the minus strand of LR999960.1, from coordinate 51,716,606 downwards.
TGGTTTCAGGCCAGAAAAGTCCACAGTCGATCAAATTTTCACTCTTCTACGGATAAAACCCAAGAAGTCCAAATCGATACCCACCATCTTTTCATCGATTTCAAGACGGCGTGTGGTAGCGTTTATAGACGAGACGAGTTATACAGAGCCAAGTCTAGTTTTGGCGTTCGCCTGTGGAACATGACGATGAAGAATTCTTACTACTACATGAAGGTTGGTAACGACCTTACCGAGACCTTTGATGTCAAAAAAGGATTTAGACAAGAAGACGCGTTGTCCTGTGATTTTTTCAAAACTCTGCACAACTACTATCTTACGGCGACGACATTGACATAATTGGTAGAATTGGTAGCTTCCAAAATGGGTTTATCGGTTATTTCTTTATGTTACAAACTAAATATATCCTTAGGATAGGGTACAGAAATATGAACTTTACAATTCAAAAATTCTGCACTATTTTGAGATTTTCAAAGAAACCGTCTACCATTATAAAATATTTTATTTTTTCTTAGTCACTGCAGTTAAAAAATTACTGATAGCTATGCCTTGATATTCCTTTCAAATATTACTCAAAAACAGATTGAGCGGATTGTTGTTAAGTTCTCTTTTTTTTTTATTAAAACAAAATTTAAATAAACATTCCTTTGAGGTCTTTACTTAAAAGAGTGTGTTACCAATATTGTTTGCGCAAGTTACAATGGATCAACCTCAATGGGGAAAACGATTATCAAAATGTAAGTGAATACAAAAACACTAAATAGATGTTTGAGAACTATGTATACGTAATGTATGCTTTGTTTAGAGCCATCAGTTTGGCTAGAGGATATGCATTTCTTGATAGAGTCTGCTGACACTTCCAAACTTTGTATCAATGAATATGAGCTTTGCGCAGTACTGTCGAAGTGTGCAAATTTTTGGTCGATGATAACTTTTATCGCAAAACCATATTGATACAGTCCAAGAAGATTAGGTAGGTATGTACATACATAGCTGCATATGACCATCCTGCCTACCCAATTTTTCAATACATTTTCGATTGTTTCAAGTCCTCAACTTTTAGCCATGAAAACTCGGTTATCATGTTTCGGTAGCGCTCTACATTGACTGTAACGTTTCTTCCATTGTCGTCTTGAAAGAGAAACATACAGAAAATATACACCGTCTGGAACGGACCGTATGATACCCTATCCTCCTTTCTACGAAGCCCTTATAAAGTGGGCGTGGCCATATTGCATTTTCAGTACAAAATGCAATATGGCCACGCCACATGTTAAATTTCATCAAAATCGGTTTTTTGATGAAGACAACGCCCCCAAAAATTGGGCGTGGGTAAAGCATCGAGCATCGTTTAATGAAACTGAACTCTTTCTATGACTTCCACTTTCATGTGGCTCTTTTATTATTTCAGTTTTCATACTACCTCAACGTATTATCCTTTCTTTAATGGCCCTTTTCGCTGGAATGGTAGCCTACACAATGCGTGTTTGCATCTCTATGGCAATTATAGTTATGGTGGTTAAGAAGGAACATGAAGAACAAACCGGTGAACTAGTGTGTCCTATGGATCCCGATCAAAAAAAACACGAAGTATGTAAGCAATTTTAAGGTAAGCCATTAATAATAATCTGCTTTCTATTTAAAAAAAAAAAAAACAGCATGAGGATGGTGGTGACTACACATGGTCCGAAGCGCATCAAGGGTTAATTCTATCTGCATTCTACTTTGGTTACGTAGTAAGCCATATCCCTGCTGGACTTTATTGCGATGCTTATGGTGGAAAATGGCCACTGATCGTTGGAATTTTTAGTTCATCCGTGCTCAGTATGGTATCGCCACTTGCAACCCGTTTTGGCGGATCCTATACTTTAATTGGTATTCGTATTTTAATGGGTTGTGCACAGGGCTTTATTTATCCATCGTTAAGTGTGCTTATTTCACGTTGGGTACCAAAGAATGAGAGAGCCTCATTGGGAGTAATAATTTTGAGTGGTGCCCAAGTTGGCAACATTTTTGGAAATTCAATGTCTGGTTACCTTTTGCATAACTATGTATGGGATGTTACATTTTATTTCTTCGGCATCTTGGGTGTTGTATGGTGCATAACGTTCGTAAGATACAAAATATTCAATGAAGCTGATTTGAATTACTACAATATGTTGATTTTTTTTAGGCATTACTCTGCTATAGTGATCCTCGAGCACATCCTTTTATTAAAGAATCTGAAATAGAGTATCTTGATCAGGAGCTCGGAACACATACAGGCAAAAAGGATCTTTTACCGACACCATGGTTGGCCATTATGACAAATGCTCCAATGATTGCTTTGATTATTGCACAGTTCGGTCATGACTGGGGCTTCTTCGCTATGGTCTCTGATTTACCGAAGTACATGGGAGACGTCCTGCATGTGCCAATTGAAAAGGATGGGATCTATTCATCTTTACCCTATTTGGCAATGTTGATCGTGTCATGTATTTCGGGCATTTTTACAGATTGGATAATTAAGAAAGATTACATAAGCATTACAAATGCAAGAAAGATTATGACTTCAATAGGTAAAGCAGCTTCATGTCTTAAGGGCTTTTGTATCATATTTCTTACTGTTTTGTTGACAGCTGCTTTTGGTCCAGCAATATTCATTGTGGCAGCCTCTTATGCTGGATGTGATCAAGTCCTAAGTGTCGCGTGTTTCGTAATTGCGATGGGTACTATGGGAACATTCGTGGCTGGTATGAAGTTGGGGTCCGTTGACATGAGCCCGAACTATGCAGGAACCTTAATGGCAATCTCTAATGGTCTTGGTGCCATAGCAGGTATTCTTGCACCTTACATTAATGGAGTACTGACACCGCACGTAAGTTATCTTCAAAACGGAATATATACATATATATTTACATACATATTTACTAATAGCGTATTCTATTTATTTTAGTATTCTCTGGAAGAATGGCGATTGGTCTTTTGGTTGGCATTCATTGTGTTATTCGTCACTTGTGTAATTTATATTATATGGGCTTCGGGCGAAATTCAACCTTTCGATGCTCAAAACTAGTTTAATACTAAATTTGTATTTTCAAATTTTTCTTCTGATGGAGATTGGATAATAAAAAACTCCTGGATATATGTATATAGAACGAGACTTAAAGCAAAAATGATAAAGGAGATCGAGTTTAAGGCGAGAAGTGCTGCGGTTGAAGTCGAAAACACGTGAAATCGGTAAATAGACGAGTGCAGCGAAAATTACGGAGTATCCCCCCGGTGTTGAAGAAAATACAGTTATAAAGGGACGCACATTTGACAGAACCTAAGAGGAATCGATGGATGAAGAGAATATCGGCTACGTCTCTGTGATCCTCAAGGGTTCTTAAGTTGATGAGGTTGTAGCGGTTTTAATAGGGAGGCAAGATAAGTGGGTCGTTTCTGGATAGACCTCGGAGGACAAATCGAAGAAAGCGACACTAAATGTTCTCAATTCTGGACACATGAATTCGCTGGAAGGGGGATCAAGATTGACGGGCACACTCAAGGAGGGGGCGAACGAAGACAATGTAGAGGGCTTTGGTCACGTAAAGTTTGGAGAATTCTTTGGACCAGTGTTTGACAAAATTGAGTGATAAACTCATCACACTCATCATAATTTAAGAATCATCAATGTGGGAACGGAAATTGAGCTCCCTGTATCACAATATACCAAAGTCGCGAAGAGATTGCAATGCAACTACGGATATAGGTAGGCCATGGAGAATATAAAATCAGGACGGCGAGTGGTTACATTTACGTGAAACGTAATAGATTAGCATTTGGCGATATTGAGCTTTAAGCAATTTTTGAGGCACCAAATTGAAATACTATAGAGGTCTTGTTAAAGGAGACTATAGTTTTGTGGTGGAGAAATAAATTTGAAAAATTTGGTGTCATCAGCGTAGAGAGAAGCAGGAAAGTAGGGACATAGATAGCTGCCTTGTGGGAAACCAGAGGTAGCCAAAAAAAGGACGGACCTGCACCGAACACTAAAAAAGCTTTTCCAGGTAAGAAGATATCCATTTTAACAATATGGGTTCAAAACCGAGGGCGGACGATTTGAAGAGGATTAATTGGTGAGATATCTTGTCGAAGGTTTTACTAAAATGGGTTGTAATAACATGGATTTCGTTTTCATTTTCTAAAGATGAAAGTGCAAAGGCCACAAATTCGACGAGTTTTGTAGTAGTTGACCTACCTTTCAGGAAGCCATGTTGGCTGGTTAAAGGCTTCGTATGAAAACTTTCAAATAATTTGGATATATAAGAAAGTTTTGCAATGGGGCGGTAATTAGTAACTTCGTTCTTTAAAACCTTTTTATGTGAAGATGTACATATTTATGAAAGAAGTATTCCAAACTTGAAGAAATTCTCCTCGTGAAAGGGATAGACGAAAAAGCTTGGAAAGGGAGAGGTAGAAGTTGGAGAAACCATTTTTGAGAAATATGGCGGGGCATCGGCCACTTTCTGGTGAGGCAGATTGAAAATTTCGTGGTGCCGAATATAATGGTTCTTCAGGCTGATTGGTTCCGTAGTGAGGCCTTCCTGATGGATGGAAACCATGACGATTGTTTTGGTTTTACCCTTGCATTGCAAACAGAGTCCGATTTATCATGTAGATATGCAAGAAAGACACAGGAGTCAGTAGGTTGTTTAAGAGTTAATTTTTTTTAGTCTTTTGTTCCAATCGGTAAGGGTACAAGTGGCTCTGAGTCGTTCTATGACGCCAGGTGACGGTGGGTGACGCTGAAAGGTGCTAGTGACGCCGGAAGTTGGGGTGAATGCGGCAGAACTTGAAACGTCTGGTACGGCTGATTGAAGAGGAGGTGGGTGACGACGAAGTGATTCACGGGTAGCAGTTTGAAGTTCAGCAGGTATACAGTGTACTGACCGTGTCGTTGGATCGATAAGGGGGTGTTGGTAACATTGGCTCAGGATCATCAACACTGAATTATTTACTTTACCCATAAGCAAGTGACAGGGTAGATGTGACGGTGACCCTTTATCGTAGTATAACGAGGCAGTTTGGTTGATAGGTAGTTGTGTGTCGACGATTTTCATGCTTAGCGTTAGAATTTCTTCACTCAAATCGCCAATCATCAATTGAGTTGACAGCAGTTCACTGGTGATAGTATTAATTCGGTTTATTAGTCCGACAAGAAGTGGATCTGGTTGACGGGGCGGGGAAGTACATAATTAAAGAGTATGTGGGCTTCCAGGTCGAAGCGTGGGGGCCAATATTTGCACTGATTTTGGAATGCAACTCCTCCTCCTCCTACTCCTTAAGGTAGTTCAGTGATCGCTTGCTTAAACCGGTGCAAAGCTGGTGAAAGGACTTGCCACAGAGGATATTAAAATTAACCCAGTCAGTAATATTAATTTCACTAGAGCAGTGGCTATTTCTGCAAATATTTTCCATTTTCGTCGGGCAAAGTACAATATCGCGATAAAACAAACTGGGCCTATTTCAAGAGGGTGAACAAACCGGAAAAACGCCGATATACTTTTGCAGGGAGAGGTAAAGAACCGAGCGATTAATGAGTTATTCGCGAAAAATTAAAGCGTGAATGTAGAAAAAACAACTCGCGTATTGGAAGGGCGATAGGTTTGAATACTTGCGAATATTCTAGAATGGGGCTTCAATCAATTGGGCTAGTGAAACTGGTGACAGAAGATGCCTGATGTTGACGCACCATCTTCTTCTTCACTTTGGTTGAGTGGACTGAACTACAGTCGAAGTTCAAATTCAAAGAATTTGACTATTATTTTTTCGCAGGATCTCGCGCAGGCTTCTGCATCAGCATGCTGTCATTACACTCAAATCTTTCTTTAGCCTCGATTAGTTCCTTTTTCTTTCGCAGGATCTGGTGCTCCTTCTATAATTTTCAACCATTCATTTATTTTCATAAAAACGACATTCTCTTTTAATTTTAACAGTCTACTTAACGGTTTATTATACTTTCGTTTGTTTATGTTATAAAGAAATTAATTTGATAACAACTAAAGGTATTTTTCTTTGCATTCGAGGTTCAGGAATAGTTACGAAATCGAAAAAAAAATAAACAACAAATTTTACTCCACTAAAACGTGTTTTTTTGTAAAATCTTAACCGAATTGGAGTAAAATGAAAAATCGAAAATAAAATTAAATAAGAAAAAAAAAACAGGGAAGAAGAAACCAAAACATAGATGTGAGAGTGGAGAGTGTGCATTCTATATCTAGTTCTTTTGTTTCGCCTAACATCAACTCTCTATGGCGCCAGAGCTGATATCGATGACAAATCAATTCCCAACTTACGCGTTACGTTGATTTGAGCAACGGCAGCGTTCCTTAATGCATATAAATGCGACATTTCTGTTTGGCTCTTGGCCAATTTAATGGCTTTCTCGAAAAGCTCAACAGCTCCATCGAGATTGGCCCGTTGTACCTCGATTGTTCCCAATGTTTCGTAGGCTAATTCACATTTCTCATCGATTTCGATACTCTTTCTCATAAGAGCGACGGCCTTTTCGATTTCACCCTTCCACTGGAGCCACATAATGCCGCGGTGAACGAAGAATGATGCATTTTCTGGTGCCATTTTGATTGCTTTCTCAAAGAATGAATCGGCTTGCTCGAACTGCCCTTGGTCGCTGAGTACTTGTGCCATCAAACTGTAGCATTCTACACAATCGGGGAATTTTTCGACGGCATTTTTAAATTCATTCATAATAATCATAAGTCGCATCTGATCCTGTGTCATGATAGAGAGGCGATATTCAGCGTAACACTTTTGTATGTATGCAATGGCGTGTTTAGGAGCCAATTTAACTGACAATTCAAATTCGCGCAGTGCCTCGTCCAACTGATCGAGCAGGATATAGATTTGGGCACGCTGGTGATAGATATCGGGATTGTTTGGAGCGAGTTTTTGTGAAAGTTCGAAGTCTGCCATTCCTTTGTCTTTATCGTCTAATTGTATGTGCAGAGAAGCGCGTTTGATCAGTGCATTTGCTCGGAGATTCACATCGGCATCAGCTGAAAGAGAAAGAATATCTTAAGTTTGGTACAATAAAATAAAGCAATTCTGGAGAGAAATAGTTTAAGAAGAAAGAAGTGATGCACGGGTATCTACTAATCCATAGATTTCGATGAGCGTAGTCAGACGTATAACAAAAAACAAGTAGCGTACAATGCAATTGTTCATCGATGGACAAAAGCAGCTACAGACAGAATAGGTTGGAAGAATATCTTTCGAACGAGCGTAGAAAAACGGAATTTGGTTTTGAAATATAAAAACAAGCTAAAAAGCCTAGATAAAACGAAAAGAATTCCACAGGGATGAATTATATCTTTTTTTTTATTATAAAACAATATAATCCATTAACCGACAGTTTAACAACGATGACGCATGATGCAATTACATTTGTACATATATCGAGCGAAATACGTGGAGTTGTTGTTGCTTGAGTTTACAAAATATATGGGATGCCCTTGGGGCGTCCTATTTTACTATTTACATATACTCGAGGGTATAAGACGGTTTAAATGGATATACTACTACTACTCGCCACCCTTAAGTTGTTTACCGCTTTACTATTAATTAACGAGTGTAATTTTGTTAAGCTTGGATGTGAATTTTTCTCTGAAACATTGTAAACAGATCCACGTACATTGTGTGGAAGTTAGTGTTGCGCGATGGTTTTGGGGTTTCCCGTACAAAATTTCTGCTGATAATAGTGATTGACGTATAGAGGTGTTGCTAAAATAATTTATGACGGCAACTTCAACAACGAATGTAGATATTGAGTGTGTTTTTATACTCGGAAGGAGTTACTGATCTAGAGGTCATAATCTGACATTCCAGATTTTTCATTTTGAAGTGAATACAAGCAGCACCAAAACTACTTCCCACTTTAAGGAACATAAAGAATCCAGCAGCTCGACTTCAAAACCTACAAACAAAAAGCTAACAGTCTACTAAAAGCACACAACCCTCCACAAAGAGATCGATAGTGACGGCCTGTGACGGTATGTCCGATTTCTACATCCTTTATGTAAATATCCTTACCATTATTGATGACAGCATCCAAGTCCTGTTGAGCTTCTGTGAAACTAGCAGACAACAGGTGGAAAGTTCCCCGCATCAGAAGAGCTTCAGACTTGTACTGCGACTCTGACTCGCTTGATTCAATTTCTTCAGTGCAGGCACCAATAACTTCCTCAAAGTTGCCACTATCAAATGCCAACTTAGCACGCACGTACCCCTTTGGTTCATCAGACTTTGGAACCTAAAAGAATAACAAACCCCATACATTTATCGCAAAATCTAGAGAGAATTCAAGCCAACTTACCTCCTTAACAACAATTGGATCCTCCACAAATGACTTAAAGAATGTCTTAATAAAGTTCTTCGACGGGAGCACCGGAACCCTTGTCTTGATGGCCTTAGCGGCGTCATCCCTTCCAGTCTGCTTAAGGACGCGATCGGCAAATGCAATTGTATTTTGATTTTGAAACATTTCCAGAATACAAGTAGCTGTTACATCATCAAGACACTCCAGCATATCGTTTGTTGCTTCGCTGGCTTTCGCACGACGAAAGTATGCCTTAGCATAGCGTGGGTTGCACAATATCGATTTGCTGCAGTCGTCTTTTACCTTGGACCATTTTTTTAACATTTCATAGGCAGCCGCTCGGTTTTGATAGAAAATCGCCAAATCGTTTTTATTCTCCTCCGGGCATTTGTCTATCGCTTTGTCATAGAAGGTAATCGCTTCGTCATACTTGCCTTTGCGATAGCATACATTACCCTCGTTCTTGTACATTGTGGCCTCCTTCAGTGGCGAAAGCTTTTCGCCCTCCAGTTCGGCGGTTTTTTTCTTTTTTTCCAAGTCTTTCTCGCTCTCCGTACCATCGAGGGATATCGATTGATCTTTTAGTCCACCAAGAGGAACCTTCTTCGACGATGTGGCCTTTGTGCTATCATCTGATGAGCTTTTCGTGGTCTCCTTGTAGATATAATAGCCAATACCAATGACCACCGGCGTCCCAATGATCAGAGCCAGTTGTAATTTGGTAATACCTGTCGAACCTATGTTTCCTCGTACCATCTTGTAGGTGCTGGAATTACATAAACAAAAAATTCAATAAAAACTCACATGCACATGGCAATAAGCGGCCGGGGGAAAGGAAAAAACTATGAAAACCCCTAACGAAGGTTAGAATCGTTTCTTCGTCTTATCTTGTGTGAGGCGATGGTGATTAGCAACCAAGCGTGAAGCAATTTCAAACGGAAACCATTGTATTAAATAAGAAATATTGAAATCTCACATCGGCAATGGAAAGTCAAAGGAAAAAAAAAAATATAGTTGGAGCTGAGTTCTAATAGGAAAAATTCTTCCGGCTAGCGGAGCCGAAAATATTGATTTTCCTATGATTTATACGATGACTTGGTTAAATTTTAAACTCACTCGCTTAGTAAAAAATTAACACTCGAAATTGTTTTTGAATTTGAGCAATTTTTCTAATATTTTTATTGAAAAATCGTATATTTCCCAACGATGGAGGCGATAAACCTCTCCGAACGGTTAACTACTTTTCCAAATTTGACAGATTTCTTGGGTTTTTTTTTCTCCTGACATTTCAAGTTTGGAGAATGAATGAATCTGATGAACTTATAGGGTGTTGGAAAATATTTACATATCGGTTGTTAGGTGAATGTGTGCAGATTGCTTAGTTTTAATATTTAATTAAATTATTCATACAATCTACCTTGGTAATCCTCGTTGTATAGAAGAGTATTAATAATCTTGGAGGCGGCAATCGTTAGAAAGGTGCTCTAATTCAAACTGCTGATCTGTGCTTGCTATCGAGATGTAGACGTAGTACCACACATGAGCTGTTATTTTATACGAAAGATGGAGCTGTGACGGTATCAAGTTTCTCTTGGTGCTTTGCTTGTATAATGATATTGGATACGTGATCCAGCTATGTTATAAAAGAATCTGTGTAGTCTAGAAGTTATGTGGACTCTTGAGAATCAAAATGGTACAAAAATATCTGTATATTCTACTTAAAATGCACGCAAATCATTCTGCTCGAATACATCCATTATAATTTACAGTTCAGTGTAATACTCTCCACACAAATGACAAATGGCTTTTGACATAATCGAACTGTCACACGGTTCGGGAAGCATCATCTCATAGTTTTTCCTGCCATAGTTTGCCTGCAATTGCCAAGAATTTTTAATCCGTTGAAATCGCTATTAAAACCAAACGAAAACTATTTTAATTTGTGATTAATTAAATAAAGAACACCATGGCACCAAAAAGCAAAATGACTAGTGGACTAAAACCCAAAGGAGCCGCCTTCAAAGACAAGAGCAAGCCGGCTGATGTTCGGATGAGCAATATTCAAGCGGCCAAAGGTAATTAGTAAAGTAAAACTTTTAAATTTGTCCTAGACATTGGCTTCAAAGTATGAATAATAACTTGGCTTTAAAAAAGTGGCGATTTTATAAGTTTTTCATTGATTTATGGACAATTGAAGTGGCAGCTGCTCCCAGCTTAGGGTGTAAACAAATTCAGTCTGGAAGGTTCTCATGAGTCATATGATTGATTTTTTACAAAATTTGAAGTGAAAACTATGAAAATGTTAATGGAATTTATTAGAAAAAGAGATATTATGTATAAAATGAATGGAAAATGGATAGAGATGCGGATGCATGTCAGTAAATTGGGAAATGTTTGGCTTTTCTTTTAGTTCTCAGCATCGGCATGTACATATAATAGTCAATCAAGTTTCACGTGCGTTTTAACTGTCTAATGTGGCGTATAGTTTCTTGCCGGTATTCCGTCATGTCTGCCGTGTTTTGTATTTTGAGGAGGGTGTGCATTCTACTCTAGAATATTCTCTTTATCACTCCTCCTACATTGTAAACATTTCATTGCTTGTAAAACGTCGCTTCGATATATGCTTCGGTTATTAGAGCTGAAAGTAACGTCAATATCGATAAATACCATTGCTGGAGCTGTAGATATCTGGGTTGTGGGTCTTCAAAATTTCGTTTCCGTCCATTTGCGGAATGGCGCAGTGCCCAGTGTTTTGTTAACAACTCAGAAGAAGTCCTAAAGTTTACTCTAAAATTTATGTCTGAACTATTTGATCCACTTGCTTGCCAGCAGCAAAGAAATAAGAGAAAGGGCCTCAAATCACAAAAAAAAATCGCTCAAATCTTTAAAAAATTCCAACTGCTTTGCTAAAAACCCGGAGATCGATTGTATTGCTACATACACTTCAATTTCTCGTCCCAATATTCCATAAATAGACAGTTCTTGGCTTCCACCATTTGGCAACATAGCTCCATCCCAAGAAGAATTACCACAGCGATTTGTTTGACGCACAGCGCTAATATCCTAAACCAAAGAAGTGTCGTAATTCCTATTTAACTTGTACTTTCAAAACTTTAAAAATATAAAAGGATCTGGGTTCGCTCATAACCCCTGACACAGGATACAGTATATTTATAATTTATACTAAATGGGGTTATAAAGGTAGCGTACTTGTTTCCGAAAGTGTACAGGTTTGGGGATCGTACCTCATGAGAGTTCACTCGGTATCTAGACTACTGGCTGCTGTGGTGTAGTTTCTAATTTAAAGCTCTTTCTTCACCTTACAGCTAAGCCACTCGTAACAAATAGACTAGCAGAAGCACAAATTTCCTCCAAAAAACTTCAAACTAACAAAGTATTTTTTTCTTTACATTACAGCCGTTTCCGATGCCATCCGAACAAGTTTGGGTCCACGTGGTATGGATAAAATGATTCAATCTGGCAGTGGAGAGGTTTCTATTACCAACGATGGTGCCACCATTTTGAAACAAATGAACGTCCTTCATCCAGCTGCAAAGATGTTGGTTGAACTTTCACGCGCTCAAGACATTGAAGCTGGAGACGGCACCACTTCGGTTGTGGTAATTGCTGGAGCTCTACTAGAGGCTTGTGAGAAACTCCTGCACAAGGGTATACATCCAACTGCAATTTCTGATTCTTTCCAACGCTGTGCAAACAAGGCGATTGAAATCTTGCATGAGATGTCAAAGCCCATTGAGTTGACCGATCGTGAAACACTGATTAAAAGTGCTTCAACTTCGTTGAACTCGAAGGTTGTTTCGCAGCAGAGTAGTCTTTTGGCACCCATTGCTGTAGAGGCGGTTATGAAAGTAACCGAACTAGGCAAGGAAGGTGCAGTAGATTTGAAGAACATCAAAGTTATCAGGAGCTTGGGTGGAACTATTGAAGATACAGAGTTGATTGATGGTTTGGTGTTCACCATGCGTTCGGCTGGTACAAACGCTCCGCATCGTATTGAGAAGGCAAAGATTGGCTTGATCCAATTCTGTATTTCGCCACCAAAGACAGATGTAAGTGGGATTGATTGTTTCGGTTTTTCGTTTCGTTTCTATGAATGTGTTTCTTTGTAGATGGACCATAGTGTTATTGTGTCAGATTACGCTGCCATGGATCGTGTACTGAAAGAAGAACGTTCGTACATTTTGAACATTGTCAAGCAGATTAAGAAGGCCGGGTGCAATGTTTTGCTTGTTCAGAAGTCTATCTTGAGGTGAGTTTCTTTGTTTCACTGCTATTCATAGGTCAGAGCTAATCTGTTTTTGTTTTGTAGGGATGCCGTTTCTGACCTCGCTCAACACTTCTTGGACAAGATCAAGTGCTTGGTTGTGAAGGACGTCGAACGGGAAGACATTGAATTCGTCTGCAAGACCCTCAATTGTCGCCCCATTGCTTCACTCGATCACTTTGTGGCCGAAAATCTAGTAAACGCTGATCTTTGCGAGGAAGTCGCCAGTGGAAGCAGCAAATTTGTGAAAATCACTGGAATCCAAAACCCTGGGCGTACAGTGTCTATCATCTGCCGTGGATCCAATAAATTGGTCCTCGAGGAAGCTGCTCGCTCGCTGCACGATGCTCTGTGCGTAGTTCGCTGCTTGGTCAAACAACGTTCTCAGATATGTGGTGGAGGCGCTCCTGAAATCGAAATGGCCTTGCAGTTGGCCGCCTACGCCCAGACAGTTGAGGGTGTCGATGCTTATTGTTTCCGTGCCTATGCTGACGCGCTTGAAGTCATTCCCTCCACTTTGGCTGAGAATGCTGGTCTCAATCCAATCGCTACTGTAACAGAGTTGAGGAATCGTCACGCTCAGGGCGAAAAGAATGCCGGGATTAATGTTCGGAAGGGCGCTATTACCGATATCTTCGCTGAGAATGTCGTTCAGCCTTCGTTAGTTAGTATTTCAGCGATTTCCCTCGCCACAGAGACGGTTCGATCAATTTTGAAGATCGATGATATTGTAAGTTAACCAGCGACGCTACTATGTACATTGATTCTAAGTGGATTCTTTTTTTTTTTTTTGCAGGTCAACACCATGAGTTAAATGCCTCGCACTCATCTTCACTTCATGCGCTTCTACCCAAACGCATTCGAAACGGAATGGCCTTCCGTAATCATTATAACCTCTATGTTCTCCCCTCATTCATGTAATTTCCTTCTTTTTTTTTGCATTTTAATTTTAAAAGAAATCACAAAAAATAAAATACAAAACTATTGCTAATCTATTAACACATAAAAATGGTGAAATGAGTTGTTTATCTTTTGATTTCCAGTCGGCGTTACGTTACAGAAACTGGTAGTGCATCAAGGCAAGTAAGTATCCTGTCAGGCGATGTTCTGAAGATGAACTCTTCCTCACTTCCCTTGAATTGAGATCAGATCAGAGGTCAGCAGTTATTTGAGTTGAAATAGCCGAACGTACATGGTTACAAGCTCTTATGAGTTATGACCAACATTGCGGCCGATGGAATTGTTTTCTCCGTTGACACTCTACCGTTTCAAACTTGTTGACCGAAATTTTCCTTTGCAATGATTATTCCATCGAATTTTAAAAATACTAGTTGCATAGGTTAAGTTTATTGTCTGTTAGGAACAGGGAATCTAAGTAACCGATGATCCGATCCCAGTTCGAAACAAACCTCGTTAGGTTAGGCGATTGGATACAGCTTAAAAATGCAATAAAAACTCATTTTACTGTTGGTTCTTATCTAATATAAAAAAATATATTTATTAACATATTTCCCTCTACAATAACAAAATCCATCTAAAACTACGTCTTAATGCCATACGCTTCGGGCATCCTTTCGATTGTGTACTTGTGTGCGGCGACATACATTATAGGCACACCCGGAATCTTTCGTACTCGATTCTTCAAATCCTTGTCATTAGTTGCTACGATGTAGCACTTATGCTGTGTCACACGATTCACAATGCAGTCATCGGCGTATGTACCTTTATGTAGACAGGGCATCCTCTCAAAGCGCGGATCCGATATTATCCTCAAAGCAAGTTTGTACTTACTGCCGAGTTTCTCCAACTCAGCACGAACACAGTCAGAGATGTGTGGAATACATTTGGCGTACAAACAATCCATCATGCCTTGGATAATATCTAGTTTGTTCTTAATGCTGAAGTTGATGAAATTCGTATCCAAAATGATGTGATATGGTGGTCCCAGTTGTGTGTTGTATTGAAAGAATAGCGCCGAACTGGTTTGAGGTGCTTCATTCACTTTAATCTTCTGTGGATCTGCAACTATTTTGCGTTTTTTGCGAAGATCCTCTTTGATGCGACCATCGGTGGGTTTCATTAGACGCTTGAGTTGGGCATTTCGCTGTTTTTGGATCTTTTTTGTTTTCTTTTGCTTTCCCTTGAAAGAAGGGTGTGATGTACAATGTATGGTGGAGTGAATAATTTTTAAAATAAATTTATTACTTACCATTTTTAAGTGTTTTATTTATCAGAAAATGTAGGCAGTGAAAATAGAAACGAAAACAAAGTACGACAGCAACCAGCCGCACGTGTAACTGACAGTTGACAGAAATTAAAATGTCAAATATACTCGAGGGGAAATTTTAACGAAAGTTATGTAGCGGGGCAGTTATATCGAAAACCGTTTTAGCACATGCAACAACCAAATTAATATGGAGCGTTCTTATTCGTTTAATGTTATGGCAGAATATCCTTAATAATGTAAATGTTTTAGGAATGGAAGGACTTGAAGGAAGGACTTGATTGAAATCTAATAGAAATTCGATCGAATTTGGTTGCACTTGCTGTAAAAATTAAACAATATCCAATATTATGCTTATGTACCTAGGTTTCAAAATTATTTGTTCAAAAACACGGGTGCAGCGTATTCATCTGGATGAGGGAAGTTCTACTCAAGACTTTAGAGTACATACATATCGGTCAGCATTCAAAGTGACAAACACAACAAGTTCAAATTTGTTTGAATTCCTCGTCACCAAGGTATAACAAGCAACGAATCTGGGGATGAAGTAGCGCTAGGGCTAATAGAAGACAACAGAGCTGATACCGATGCACATTTTATAGGCAATGTATTAGGTCTGTTCGTGTACCCTCCCAAAACACCGAATTTCACGAATTTCTACGTAAATTCACGAAATCCTTTGGCCCACAGTTCATAAACTGCATAGAACACGTAATGACGTCGAACAATAGCTAGCTTCTTCCAGTCTATTCATCAGATATGATCTCATCCATCAGTTCTGCATTCATGATGTCCACATCCACAGTTGATTCGGATCGATCGACCTTCAGAGTGGTGGTCTTTTGCTTTTGCTTTTATACGTACCATTTTCTGTCCATCCCAGTACCCTATTTGCTGTGGACTAGCTGTGAGATCTGTCTGATCACGCTATTTTTATGTACATGTGATTTTTGGACATTTGAGCAGTAGCACAGATCTACTCCGAGCTTTTGGTGTTTCCTACCTATCCTGGTCTTTTCAATTAGACTCATTGAGGACTTTTTCTTGGTTTTGCTACCAGTTTAAGCATGTATCCCCAACTTGCCCTCGGACGAATCGGGCTAACTAACATTTGTTTACACACCCACAATACCTTCGCAAAATTTCTCATTGAATATTAAAACATGTACATATGTATATATATATGTTCAAGAACGCCGTTTATTTAATCTAAATAGGACAAGTTGTGTAGGTAATCACAGAGTTTTCTCAACGTTAACAATGCACCCGAAAGTAACTTCAGCTGTCTCCTACCTAAAAAAACCAAATCCTTCAGTAACTTGCTATTGTACGAACGTTACATTATTTACTTACTTAGGTGGCGCTACAGTTCGGGGTGGACCTGGGCCGCAATTAACAAGCCTCTCCAGCTCGATCTTCAGCCAGCTGCCTCCAGTTTCGCACACCAAGATGGTTGAGGTCCCTTTCCACTTAAGCGTGCTACATTAGGCGAGGGGGTTCTCTACTCGGCCACGTGACCCTCTGGAGTGGATTTGAAGACTCTCCGGGCCGGAGAATTATTGTCGATCCGCTCTACATGACCCAACCCTCTTAGTCGTTGTATTCGAACTCTTCTATCTAGGTCGATGTCGTTATATAGCTCGTACAGCTCTTGATTGTATCTTCTTTTCCACTCTCAGTCTATGCAGACGGGACCAAAAATCACCTGAAGTATTTTGCTCTCATAACAATCGAGAGCGGCCTCATCCATTCTTGACATACGTTTTTCTGTTCAAAAGAAGATCGAATTCGCGGAAAGGGGTACGAGGATTAACTGTACAAATGAATGCAATGATACAGTATAAAATTTGTAATTGTAAGTGGAAGGAATTTGGAAGCAAATAAAAAAATATACTTTGAGCCGTCTTGTCCCTATTATTTTTGCCACCAGTGTAGTTCATGCCTCTGCGCTGTAGAGCAGGACTGGGATGATCAGGGTAAGCGTTGCTTTAGTTGTTCGAGAGAGGGCTCTACTACACAGTTGCCTTCTTAGCTCAAAGAAGCAGCGATTGGCAAGCATACTTTCGTCCGACCATATTTTGCAAATAAGCTGGTGCATGCTCCTTACTAAGACAGCTCGCCAGCTAGGCCATCAGCTCCAGCTGTATTGGCTTTCAGCGAAGTGATCACTGAGTTCAGAAGTGATCTTTCCATAACCTCAACATTGGCTGCGATTCTACTACGAGGTTTTATTGTTCGTCCCTGCAGGCTTTGGTTCTGGCTTTGTAGCCTTAACATGTTTTTTTTACCCTCTGGTAAAATTTTCGAACATCATTCCTGCAATAGCATCTCTCTATTTCCTTAACCGCACGATTCTCTACTTCTTTTTCCTTCTGCTCGTTCCTTCTCTTCTGCTCTTAGAGCTCGCGAGCAGCTCTGGTCCTTCTATGCAGCGTCGCTTTGTACTCCATCTGTTTTTATGCATTTGCTTGCCGACATTCTTCGTCGAACCAGTGTCGAACCAGATGCAGCATCCCTAATGGTTTTTTGGCAAATTTAGCCACTCGTCTTCAGTACTTGATGTTGGCGGCATATTTCCCCTTGGACTCGATCGGAAAAGGCTCTGGTGATCTCTTGCGATTGTAGCTTTCGACGTCAAACTTTCTCACAGTATTTCCTTGTGTTCGCAATGGTCTGAATATCCGCATCCGTACCTTAGCTACAACAAGTTAGTGGTCCGAGTCGATGTTCGCTCTTCGGAGATCTTTATGTTCCTTTGTGAATATTGAGATGTGGTAATCGCGTGCTAGCTACTACAAGATTTTGCCCCACTGCAAGATCGATTAGCCTGAATCGGAGGTATGGTCATGCATGCTTTCCGACAGTACAACCAAAGATGCCCATTCTTCCCAGCATTGCCAAAGTTTGTCTCCATCCAAATAGGCGCTGCTTCTTTTGTGGGTAGCAATCGCTAGTAGTAGGTAGATATCACAGTTTTGCATCCAACTTTTGCCTGGCCAGTTCCATCGTACTTCATCGATGGCGGTAATGTCTGCTTTACAGCAGCAAAGAGCCTTCACTAATTGTTCGGCTGTACGTGGTCTATTAAGGGACCTAACATTCCACGTGTAAATCCGAACGTCATCGTCCTTTTCAAGTGTTCACCAGCTCTTTTCCAATACCCTCACTCAGAATTGGAGATCGCTTTAGACCGGTGATTGAAATATGTTGAAGCAGCGAAGGGATAACACTAATAGTTCGACCTTACTAGAACTAATAGACGCCACCGTTGATTACATCTAAGGAATTCGTCCGCTGCCACCTGGAAGAAGAGGAGGTGTCTTAGTGAAAAACACTCCTTCCTCATCTATCGATTGCTACCACCAACGACCTTCTAATGGGCTTGGTTACCCAATCTCCAGTCGAGGTCCTAGGCACCCAGCAGCCACCATCGTACAGTTGTAGAGTAGGATTTGATTGTAAGAGACTATCGTCAGAACGCTTGTACTCTTCCAGTCTGCATTCCTGACTAGAAATCAAGATCAAAAATTGTAACAAGTTGGGACACCACCAATGGTGTATGCGAACCTGATACCTAAGTTTCAAACCACAGCGTCAAAAACAAATCTTTCTTTTCTATTCCCCTTCAATTCAAACTTGCTTGGTTTAAATATAAAATTGCATTAAAAGAGTGTAACTCGTAAACGTAATTACGCATGAATTACACGAAAATCTATTTACGAAAACATGGTGTACCAAACCAACTCTCCTACGTACAACGTAGTTGAAAAAACAACGTATCATAGAATATCCAAGGTTTTATTAAAATCGGTTAAACTGTTTTTAAGTGTTTAAATTAAATTCATAGGAAATATTTATAACAATTACGAAGTTACCATTTTACTTACGTGACGATAACGAATTAAATGATAGTGTACCTACCTACGAGTATTTCGAAGATTCAATTGCAATTCAAGTCATGAAAAATTCAATCGAACTGTGTGTAGAGTTCCGCACGCATTCGTTTCCGTATACGAATTTTAAAAAAATCATAATAAAGGCGTACATATTCCTCAAACGAACTTTACTTCACACCTTTCGGGTGGCTTGAGATTGTTTACGTCTACACGTTTTGGACATCTGATTTAATATTCAATTGTAACGATGACGTCAATAGAAAAAGTCGTTGAACCCACGATAGTTTTATGAATTCATTTGTTTACAGATAAACCTTTGGTGCATGTTACGAAATTCGAGAACAGTTGTTTATTTTTGAAATTTCGAATTGAAAGCAAAAACACCACACTAAAGGGGGGAAACCCGTAAGTATGTATAGTACGTACGTATTTCCTGTCGTATAAATCATTCACTTCTTTATCATTGAAAATTGAAATCTAGAAATAAATACTTTTTCGAAACTATGTCTCCAATCGCATCTCATAAATCAGCCATCGTTATTATATGTGTTGTGATATTTTATACATATGACAACCATCGAAAGACAGAGCTAAGGAAACGAAAAAAAAAAAAAAACATGAAATCTTTTGTTTCCACATCTTCCTTCATATGCGGCCCCAACTCAGCCCAACATCGTTTGCAATTCAATTGAAAATTAAGCAAACAATCAACCCCCCCATGAAACACAAACATGCTGGATATTTGTTTAAAACATATTTATTCCCACTGAACAAAAAAAAAAAAAAAAAGAAACAAAAACGTGGAGCAACTAAATTCGAAAATATTTGTACAGAATTTCTCCTTAAAAATGGGAAAGACTAAAAACAAAAAAAAAAAAAAAAAACAAAAGGAAACAAGGACTACGGAGAGGAGGAAATGCCAAAAGAAATGTCAACACACAAACATAGGGACCAAATAAAAAGAAAAATTATGTCTCTAGCTAAATAACGTTGCTGGACGGAACATAAAATTAAATAAGTAAACATTTTCTTTTGTTTCTAATGGGCAAGGGGTGAGTTTGTTTGACACAAATCGACGGAGAGATCGAAAAATTATAAAATAACATTTTCCCTCACCGGAAATAAGTACAAAGCTACCAACACATGGAGCTACATACAAATATGTACATTTTTGAAACGGAAGTAGAAAACTTTCTATTTCTATTTTCATATCCTTGATATTGCTCGAAGAGATACTTAGAGGAAAATCACGTCCCCGGTTAGAGATATTCACTGTGTTCCACATTTAAATGAGGGGTGGTCTTGAAGCGGAAGTATTTTAAACTCAGCCATTTCAAGATTTAACGGCGCCATCAATGTTTTGCACAGTAAATCGGACGACGAATCAAAAATTGAGATTTCCACCCTGATTTGAATGTGCGCAGATTTCAGTTTGAAAACAGGGCTTTCCACTCTCTGTGTGGACATTTTTAATTTTCAATTCGAAAGTAATACATATTGGAATTGTGGGGGTGATAGACTAGTGGATCATCGAGAACAACAGGATTTTCATGGGTATATCTTTAGGTAAAGCGATGTATCCTGACAGCAGATCTTTGATGGAAGTGTGTAACTTTGAGACAAGCCGATGAATTACAGCCAGCTAATCATTATCTCTCCCTCGATGGATGTCGACGCAGCAGTTTTAACGACCACATATCAACTCGTTGCATTGTCTTTGGCTCGTGGTTTACAGAGAAATAGATGGGTCCTAGATCTGTTGAAACTGTCCAAAATTTGCAAGGATCTCCAGTTCAGGAGTGGAACTTCCTTCATTCATCCTCGGATCTAAAATATAGTAAATAGGTGAAACCTAATATCTCTCTTTCCTCTTTGATAAAGGATTCATATCCACTTCGTTGTCCACCTCTACAGTTTTGATTAGGTTCATAAGGTGCATTATTGCTTGTAAATAGTATGGAACAAATTACTTAAAAAAATCCTGAATTATTGCATCGCATGGATAGTCCATGATATTCGGAATTCGAGAAACGTAGCAGTAGTTTTTTTTGTTCGGAATCATACTTGCAAACTCTTATACAAGGTTTTTGTAAAAGAAAAACACCTTTCCTCAAGTTGCGAAAGACTACAGACATTCCTTTTCAAGACACTAGAGAGGTTTTTAAACACTCGTATATACATCAGAAGCAAGGCAATTTACTCAAAGCTCAACATGCATATTTCAAGGGTAAATCAGTAGGAAACTGTATTACATGAAGTTGTAGAGAAGATTGCAACTAGCCCTCATTACAAGGAATTCGTACAAGCTGCATTCTTAAACATAGAGGGCGCTTTCAATCACGTTAAGGGGGAGGCCATTGAAAGCGTACTAGAAAGTTTCAACGTAAACCATAGCATTACCAACTGGATTTGCAAAATGCTCATCTCAAGAAACATCAATTCCACTCTCGGTTATAGTCCAATTATGAGGCCTTATATACCCCCTTCTCTGGGTGGTAGTCAATGATAGCATATGTGCTTAAGGAACTAACAAACACAGGAGTAGGGGTCACTGCGTGTGTGGAAGATGTATTTATTAGAATTCAGGGAAAATTCTTAGACACATTAAGTGAAATGATGGAATCAGCTCTTAACAGACGTAGGGAATGGGCTAGATTTTGTGGACTCAACCTGGACAAAACAAATCTGTACTGTTTAGCAGAAAATACAAGATACCACCTTTCAAAATGCCGAAGCTGAATGGGGTAGAGATGTCCCTTTCGGATCGCTCAAGAAATCTTGGCATTGTACTGGATAGCGAACTAGACCGAAAGGCTTATGACGCTCTCTTCATTTGCAAGAGAACTGCGCGGAAGAAAAGGGACCTGAAACCAGCAATGATGCACTGGTTATTATAGTCAGACCCATTCTTATACATATCTGGGGCTTTTGTATAGTGGAAAGCCATGATAAAGATGAATTCACGGGATACATTGGCCAAGGTACAGAGAACAGCCTGCATTGCCATAACCGGTGTTCTGTACACTACGCCCACGGTTGCACTAGAGATCTTCCTGTATCTTTTACTATTTAAAACTACAGGCGGGTAATAGTGCGCTTCGGTTCACTAACGTAGGGCTCTTCAAGTCCAACAATTAGGGACATACAGCTCTATTCATACGGAATCACTTCCCAACATTCTTGATGAATCGGATGGCATCATCGGTACCAACGACTCGGTACCGATAAGGAAGGATTGGTAAAGGAAAGTCTTCTCTCAATAAAGTGAGATTGCAGTTTACACAGGTGGTTCTAAAACTAGTGAGGGTACATGATCAGGTATATACTCCAAAGACATAAACTTGCAAGTGGCTCTGAGACTTCCAGACACAGGCAGTCTATTCCAAGCAGAGGTTCTAGTTGTGCTCAAAGCTGCAGAATTACTAGAGATGGGATCTATATCTGACAAGAATATCGCCACATACATTGACAGTCAGACTGCGTTTAAGGCCTCGGAATCTAGTATCATAAAATCTGAATTAGTCAGAAATTGCCGCACAATGCTCAGGGCATTATAGACGTAGAACCGTGTTAGATCTTGCTGGGTACCTGAGTACTGTGATTTAGAGATGAAATGTAAGAGCTGAAGTACTGACTACGAAAGGATCAGAGCTTCCATAGCGATACGGTTAGAGGAGTAAAACCACCAATCTGCGTGGCTAAGAGGATTATTCTCGATAGGATCATCAATATGGCTGACCTGTAATGGTCGAATGTAGGAGGACATAGGTATTATCTGCAATGAAACTAAGCAAGTCGCGGTTTGGAACCCAAGAATTCTTCTTACAAAATTCGCGTACATTTCTGATTTTTTTGTGGAATTTTTAAAATTGTTCTACTAACTTTTTCAGCATTTCTTCTATTTCCATTTCCAAACACAAAAAAAAATTCTTGATGCCATACTCGAATTATACAAATTAATGCACCGCTTAGCTCCGCTAGTGCAGCTCTAGAGCCAGTCAATACTGAATTTTTCAATTCAGTCTGGTGTGATTTCCAATTTGCGTTACACAAAGGATGAATAGGATATATAGACCGAATGGACAATGAAGGGAATCTATCCGAAGGGAATCTATCCCGTATGGCATATAGTACGCAGTAAAGAAAGGTGCTACATTAGGAGGAAGGTACATAAACCTGTAGGCGACTAGCTATACAATAGAGTTATTAAAACTTTATACGAAATGACTTATGTGGGAGTCTTATGATCCAATTAGCTCCACCTACTCCATAAGTTAGAAGATCTACTAGAAATACTTCCAATTAGCCAAGTCCACCAGTTTTTCTCTGATTTAATCTTCCCTACCACACCCGTATTTCAATTTTCAAATCGAATCGTTTGAAAATTCTTACATCTGCTTCTTTCAGAAAAGTACTTCATTCCTACCACCATTATTTGAATTGACAAACGAATGGAATTCAGTTGATAATGTCGGACTAAACGTTATCTAGACTCCCTTATCATGTGTATACCATCATATGTACTATACGTACACGCAAACACACAGTGAATCCCTTTCTCAATGCATGGACAATTTAAAGAATACTCAAAAGGACGATGAATCTCCTTCTTTCTTCTACATGCGTACAAAGGAATTAGGACACTTTAATCATTTTAACTGAGTCAAACAGACCTTTATTCCCTGCTGCCCAAGCGCTCGCTTTTTGTTTGATATGCTTTCGATTGCTGCTGCAAAAAGAAAGTTTAAATCCACACCCCCATACCTAATACGCCCACCTTTTGTTAAACTGACGTCAACTATGAGAACGGTTCGTTAGACACTAATCAAAGGGACGAACAATGCTTGAGTAAGTAAATTTGTTCGTTCGAGGGCGGTAGGGTGGGATTGTTCTTCAAAATTCCTTTCGCACTTCCGGTGGTGATTTTTTTTTTTTTTTTTTTTTATTTTCTTCTTCTTGTTATATGTATGTTTTTTTTTTTTAACAAACCCTTAACAAAATGCGATAGGATCAGGAATTAATTAAATTAAAATCAAATCAAACGATGGAATTTTTTTTTTTGTCCGATACTGATAGGCATCGGATTTTCGTTGATTAAAAATCAAACCAATGCCCCTTGTTCGTGTGAGATTCCAATTACAGAGAGTCAAGGATCTTAAACAAAGGATAACCCACATTCCCCTCTGCTGCTCGGTTGTAAAGTCATCTCTCTCTTTCTTTCTATCTGTTTATGATGTCAACTTAATCTCAACTTTCACTTTTCCAATCAAAACACTTGACCCGAGTAGATATGATTTCAAAAGAAAAAAAAAAAAAAAATACGATTTTCTTCGTATACTTCATTACCTCTTGGACACCCTTGACGAAAGGGTTAGGTAGAGTTGAAAAAAAAAAAAACTAAAAAAATTTACGCAATATGGAGCTCTTCAAATTCAAAATGGTGTGAATCGGATATTCTTTTGGGAGCCGGGTGTCTGTTATTAGGATGATAATATCCCGAAAAGAAAAATCCCGGTCATTGGTGAGGTTCGTGCTATGGCAATGGGGGAATAGTCCTTGATGTTGTGTAAATAAATATAAATTTGCCCCAAGCCAACCAATGGAAAGAGGATACGGCCCTTCATCTTAATCTGGATATCTATTTGCTGGAGTTGTTCGTTTGTATTTGTTGGATTTTTTTTTTTTCTTCTAAAGGGATCAAGAAATTTCTATCCTAAGGGCTGTTTGAAGTGGGTGCTAATCATTTTCGCATTTTAAGGGTAATTGATTATTTGCTGCAAGGTAATACGGGCTATATTAAGGTGGGGGGCTTTTAAACATTCGGGAGAGATAAACTGGACATTGGTACTCGGTAGGGGTATTCATTATGAATACAAAATATAATTCAGTGCTTCAGTCTAGATGGTGCTAGAAGGTGACTGAACTAGCACTTAAAAGAAGCCTTGTTCTCGGCGAGAACGAAGTCAACAAATGTGTGAGATTTATACATTTATGTATCTGGGTGGCTTAGCTGGATCAAATTTTAGATTTCCAGAGCTTTGACCTAATTGGACACAATTAAGTTGGCCTCTATGTTGTCTAAATAAGATGTTTATATTTCTGTCAGCAAAGCTAGCCTTATCCCTAACCTATACTGTAATTTAAATTTTTAAATAACCGGGTCTGGAGTTCTTGAAAAACAGAGGTTCTTCCACTTTTTTTCTCTTGTCTCAAACGGTTAGTGCGTTAGTGAAGGGTTCGAGGTTCAATCCCTAGACAACACCTAAAATTTCTTTCACGGCCCCACATCTCGCGAACGGCTGACAAACATCCGAGAGTAAAACTTTCATGAAAAAGCTTCTCAAATAAAAAATTGACCTTCAGAAACGGCATTAAACAGTAGATCCCTTCTATTCGTGTAAAGAATATAACACACACAACATGAATGGTTGTGAGAAGCCCTGGGTCTCATAGACCTGCCGCGCGTTCAGTACATCCTTGAAGTTTGAAGACCTATTCTAACTTACTTACTTAACGGACTCCCGACCCGTGAAGCCTTCCACTCTCTTCGATCCCAGGCACGCTGCTTCCAGTTGTCTAGATCAAGCGTTCTGGAATCCGCGATAGCTTGATGCTTAAAAATGAGGCTTGGTCTTCCTTGTCATCTCGAACTTGGGTGCTGTGATCCGCTTTGCTGGAACTCGTTGTTGTCGAAAGTTTTCAATATCTACTCTGTTTCGTCAAACCGAAGTAGCAGCGGTTTCTTAGGATAAGTCTTCGTCGAATCTCCACTAAGGTGCCATTCGTGGAGTTGGTAGGTTAACTCATAAACCACTTCGAAGTTACTGTTGCCAACAGTGACGTTTTATCCTGGGCTTCTTTATTTGTTGACAACATGTGCTTGGTTTTGTCCTCATTTACTTCAAGCCAACTCGTTTCGCCGGTTCTTCAATTGCCGTAAAAGCCTTAAGGATTTGGTAAAGATAGTGCCTTCCGCGTTAACACCTGCCCTGCGGACTATCTATTTTAGCACGCGTTTAAGAAGTCACGTAATAGCAGATCTCCTTGCCGAAATCCGGTACATGTGTGAAATAGTTCGGAGGAGCTATTTCCGAATTGCACATTGCCCCCCGTGATTCCAGGGCCACACGGCATAGCTGAATCAGTTTAGCCGGGATACCGAATTCGGTCATCGCCTTATAGAGCTCAAGACGATTAATGCTATGATATGCGGCTTTGACGTCGATAAAGAGATGGCGAGTCTTGACTTGAAATTCGTTGGTCTTTTCCAGGATTTGACTTAGTGTGAAAATTTGGTTGATCGTCGACCTGCCAGAGGCATGGACTATGTCAAGAATGGATGAGGCCGCTCTCGGTTGTTATGAGAGAAAAATACTTCAGGTGATTTTTGGTTCCGTCTGCATAGACTGAGAGTGGAAAAGAAGATACAATCATGAGCTGTACGAGATATATAGCGACATCGACCTAGTCAGAAGAGCGAATGGACAACAATGCTCAGGCCCGGATCGGGATGACTTCTTCATTGACTCGATGCGGATTTTCTTCTCGTCCTATCACTCTCTCTACCTGATGTCCATTAAGTAGCAGCTGGAAATTTTGCTTAAGCACATCTACTACTCCTTGTACTTCGGTGACTAGGTTTCCTTCATTGTTTCGAAGAGCCTGCATTCTGGGCTTGAAGTTGCTACAAGTTAAGCTACTAGTTGCTATAAAAACATCCGGATGTTGTTCCTATCACGGGATTCTTCGATATCCTTGAGCTGTGAGATTACGTAGGCTACCACAGATTGATTTCATAGATTATTGGCGTTTGTGGATGCTGAATGCACAACGGAGAGTCTCTCGCTCAGGCGTTCCCTGTAGGCTTTGGCTACTCTAGTCGTGCTAAGGCTTCCAATGCTGAACTTCTTTTCCTGGACGGTTTGCAGCTTCTTCTCGTTGATTAGTCGAACTCTGAATTTGGCTCCAACAAGAAAATGGTCGAAGTCGACGTTTGCCCCTCTGAAAGTTTGAACATTCAGAATAGTGGATTAGCACATGTTCAATTTGGTTGGCGGTTCGACCATCTATTCGTAGATGGTACCATTCGATTCGTAGTCTTGGAAACTTAGTGCTACTTATCACCGTATTACGAGTTGCTGCAAAATCGATTCGGACTTCAAATACATAAAACCTAAATCCTTACTTTCTTAAAAACCTCTAAAAATCCAAAACTCCTCTCCATTAAGAATCAACATTTCCTAAGTTCTCTCCACAAGTCCGCATCCTTTTCTCCAGCACTTTTATTTACTGTGAAAGTAAGTAACTGAGTGCAACCCCAAACCTAAGAAAACGTCTATTTATTGAATCCTGTTTAAGCATATAAACGTCACAAATTTCATTTAAAAAGCGATGTAAACACCACCACATAAAAAAAAAAAAATGGTTGAAAGGCAACACAAGCTGTCAACGCAACAACAGCAGTTGGGGTAAATCGTTTTTTCCGCCCTCATTTTTTCACCAGAAGGGTTAAAGCTAAAGTCACCCATAAGGGTTAAACAGGAGTGATGAGATTTCTTCACACAAAATCCTTATGGCATTGGCTGGTGGTCCTTACAAAGCGGATGTTATTATTGCCACGGGCGCGTGCCATTCCCTTTTTCGTTTTATAAAGCGAGTTAAACATTATTTTTTTTTTTCTTCGGAATATTGGATCCTTGATAAACAAAGTTCAATCAATCAGGAAGTATTCAATATTCAACAATCAAATAGACCGAAAGGCATATTTTTTTTTCGAATCCTTTGGAATGATGCAGAAGGATTATCCCCAAGAACTGTGAGAGGAATGTTATAAAGCCATTTCAATAAATAAAAACGAATGCCATTGCAATATGGCGACATGTGAATCTAAATTATTGTCATCACCTTTTTGGTCCTTATGGTGTGTCCTTTGTTTTCATCCGGAAATGTTTTTATGTTTTTATAAGGACATCATTTTGTTGTTGGTTTCGGAAAGAATGACACATAGAATGGGGACTATTATGAAATCATTTAAATTGCCGTCACATCTGATGCTGAGATTTATTATAGTCGAGGAGGGTTGCGTTGTTTTTCGTGGAGAATGGGAGGCATAACGAATTGATTTTGTCGTCCCTTGTTGGGAAAACAATAATCCTCTGGTGAGTTGTTTTAACAAGGTGCTTGGAGCATGTTAACAAGATAATTTTATAAGAATTTTTTGGGATGAGTTGGGTGAAAAAATGTCGTAGAAAGCGTGGTTTGGGAGTCTCCTGGACGGATTCTGGACACGATAGAGATTAAGTAATTGTTTTATGATCTGAATTGCGATTTGTAAAGTATTGTAAACAAATTCTTAGGTATTTCAAAAGTACCCGTTTAGTATTAATATCCAACAGTAGTAGTATTAATATGACAAAGCTCTCAACTCAATATGTTTGAAAAACAAGGTTTACAAAGGAAAGGACTGAGTAAAAAAAATCTTGACATTTCAACAAGTTCATTTATCAACTCAGTTTTCAATAAAATTTTAATTTCTTTCCAAAAAGAGAAGAAATGTCAAACCCATTCGAGGATAAAGGTAAGCAAACAAAGCTAGATTGCACAATCAAAAACCTCACTATTTGTTCCTTTTTTCCTTTCGAAATAGACCCGGCCATTCAAATAGGAAATCCTTCAACAGTTGAATACAGAAATCGAATGTTAAAGATAAAAAAAAAAACGGAGAAGTCTTTCTCCTAAAAAACTGTTCTCAACAATTTATCCTACTTACCATACCTTTGTGTGGGAACAATGGTTCGTAAAGAATAAAAAATTGTATACTATATGGAAAACCACCCTCATTCATTTGTTTGACCTTTTTATTATTCCTCGACTCGGGTACACACTAAAACTTATCAAACGCGCTGAAGAAAGCTCACTCACCCCATAGTGCGTGCGCCAGAGGGCTGTTCCCTGGTTCAGGACTAGTATGACTGAATAAATTCCAAGGGTAATGGAATCTATTTTCCATTCAAATGACCATTTATTTACCTTTTCTATTTTTTTTTTTTTTTTCTTTATACACACAAAATGGAGTACCGGGGATGACATATGGAGAAACTCAAGAAAAGTTCCTCGAACGAATGGGGGCGGGAGGGTGAGAGTGCTAAATGGAAATAGAAATGGAAAACGAGATTAAGATTATCGAAAGTAGCCTCTTAAGAGTTGTTTACGAACACAGGATCGTAAGGAAATGCAAAGAATACGTTCTTGTGCGAACAAGAGGGGCGGGGGAGGATGGTGCTTGTGCGTGGGTTCTTATCGTCGAAAGAGAGATGGAAAAACTCATTTACTATAAAGTCCCACTTCTATCACCATTCACCTGAAAGTCTCCAGCACTTAAAAGAGAATTGAATTCAAAAAATCTCCTGTATTTGAAAAGGTGAATAGCTCTGAGATGGCCGATTGGTAACGAATAGGAAGTTCGCCATCGTTGTCCCTTTTGAATAGGAAAACAGAACTTGGAGTCAGCTACCTCATACTCTAAAGTATGTCCAATGCAGTGCGTCTGTTTTTGTCATAGCACTTGACAAGAACCCGTTTGACAAATTTCCAGTTAAATTGATCCAATTGATTGGATTGGTGGAAGTTTTCTCTTCTTTTGTGTCGTTACTCAAACTGGGATGTGAAGTCGTGTGGAATCAGGCTTGTGGATGATAGTTTTAGTTAACGAAGAGACAGGTATTCATGTAAACGGTAGATAAAGAGTCAAAAGTTGAAGAGAACGATAAATTGGAACTAAAATGTTTCTTGACACACAAGAAAGTCTCGGAAAGCATTGAAGCTAAAAGTGTGTAAATTACGCTCCCCGTTTAATAAATAATCGCCCTATACTTTTAAAATTCAAAAGAGAAAAGAGGGATAGGAACTTTGGCTGTCTCGCTCAGGACTATATCCTGAATACAATCCTCAGAGCCTTTGTCTAGATGTCTTAAGGCTCAACTGCCTGCATTTGCTTTCCTCAGAGGCCTTATGTGAATTTGAGTACCTTAAAGAGTGGGCGCCGTGGCTAAAGTGGTTAGTGCGTTGAGCTACGGTGCGAGAGATTTAAGGTTCGATCCACAGACAACACCTAAAAGTTTTCACGGGATTACCTCTAGCGAGCGTCTGACACACATCCAAGAGTAAAAAACAAATATTGCCCTTCGGACACGGCATTAAAAGCACAACACGAATGGTTTTGAGATGCTAGGCCCTAAGTTCAAATATTTGTATTTGTAATAGAGTATAAAAGCAAAAAATAAGTCTTGCACTGAGTGGCACAATCATTGATTTTATCGAAATCATAAGTATGTCTTATTTTTCCCAAACTTATCGGGTAATAGCGGACAATGAGATATACCTCTTGTAGATACCAAAAATGGTCAATAAAATTCAAGGCACAGTGCCTTTATATAAAAGAAAGTCGCAAAGCATCTATAACCATTAATGCCTATGATCCTAAAGAAATATCTAAGCAATACACCTATTACGAACTAAATGACACCATAGCTTCATTTCACAACATCTCTTTCAAGCACATACCCGAATATGAAAGAATCGAAAAGTGGTCACTTTACTAACACGCAATCTATTTCTGTCTAGACTATCATGTCTATGTAGACTATCATGGATCAAAGATGGACCTAGGCTTAGTTTTAGGCATCTTTTCCGAACCGCTGCCTGGGCATATCTAAATCAATTCGCACTTAAAGCGGAAGTCCTAGCAGTGACTATAGCCGCTCGTGAGACTGCTTTGAAAACAGTGGCACGTGAAGGTATCACACTTTTCATCGACAGCTAGATTACTGCTATTGAAATAAAATTCAAGCTTGGGAAGTTCGAGAAGAGCTAGAGGTTCTTGAAACACAGATTCTTTAAATGTGTCTTGAATTTCGATATGTTTTCGCAAGTCATCGGTCGATTCTACTGAAATTTATAAGATATGGCATACGAGCTGTTTGCTGTATACATCTGTTTCGTGAAACATCATGCCAGCTTCTTCTGGGGTATAAGATGTTTATACGTCATAGTGGTTAATGTATTTTAGTTCTCGTCAAGTGTTCTTGATTCTGCCTTGATTATTTTGAACAACTAGTACTAAGAGCGATGCATTTTTATTTCAGCTTATATCTGCAGATTCCATTGCATGAAATATTTGACAAAGGAACTTCTTTACTGTCGTCAGCTCAGTTCAGTAAAATATTTTTTTCAGTGGAAGCTTTTTCATGTCAAAAAATACTCTGGCGCAGTCTGGAGATTAGCCTTTAAACTCACCTTCAATAGTTCAACGGATTAGCCGCTGAGCATAGGACTCTTGTGTAGCTATAATTAATTTTATTGATATCTTTCGCCGTAAGGTATGATAAGATAAGATTGTTATTCATTCTGTCAAAGTGGAAGATAAATGCTCAATGCACTTCTCTAAAATTGTCTTCAAGGTTTCTATGTATTTTTGTAGATCTCGAGTGGAAACCCGCTTGAAAGTTGAATCCAAGTCTAGTAAAACTTTAGGTTTTTGCTCAGAAACCACAGGTAAACGTTATCCGGTTTGGAAACTTGAAAATCACACCCTTCTTGCACTTTTCAATAAGAATGCCATAAATATGTATATACCCAGTGCTGTGCTTTAATTTTTCCGAATATTCTGATAGGCCTAAAATTTCTGTTACTAAGGAAAATGGTGCGAACTCGGTCCGTTCCTACGTACGCCTTTTTTGAGTTTTGGGCAGGGATATTACTGTCTGCGTGTTGTAAAAATGTGGCGATATGCTTCATCCATATATTTTATTCGTGCGTCTCTTGGAACCCAGACCATATACTAAGTTTTAGTGTAACGTTACTGCTAGCTTATCTAATTGATCCTGGATTGATGCGGTTTAAGTTTTCAAGCCTGACACCGAGCTGCGACTTCAGCTCCGCGTTTTTCACAGTTTAGGCTTTGAACTTTGAGCGAATGTTTGTTGTTTGGTCAACTTGATCAATATTCGATGAAATTTTCAAAGATTTCAGAGACTCAGAGCAACAAAATACCTCTTGCTTCCCTTTAATCCGCTACATATACTCACCAAGCTTTCAATTAAGTAGGTATTCTTAGCAAAGGATTACATTGCACAAATTTGTCATACAAACATGGTAGAATGTTTCTTAAACTAAGTTCATTTGCATGATATTCCTAAGTTTTAATGAACGTAAAGGAACCCTTCAGCTTTTATCCCATGCGATCAATTTATATCATGAGAGGCTACAGCTATTAAGAAAGCGGATCAGTATCTTTGTTTTTTGAATTGATCATGATTTGAAAGTTTTTTATTCTACACGTGGTACAACCAACAACAATATGTAATGTAATGTAATTTTATAAGGGCAAGGTTTCCAACTAAAACTCTTCGCTTCATCGCCTCTTTTAGATGTCTGCAGAATTCGTTGCTCTACTATTCCAAACTGGTAAACGATTTCATATCGTCTAAGTTCATCCTATTGCCAACCATTTATGCAATGACATTTAGATGCACATTCAATTACCTGATAATTCAGACTGAGCTTAAGAGAGGGTCCGACTGAAGACTGCTTATAATCTGGCTATTGTAAGTTAACTGTGTCGTTATACCTCTACCTTATCTCTGCCTCGAAACATATTTCCTGCTAGGAAATTAAACAGAAACGTCATTTCCCAAAAGTTCAATAATCCTTTTGACAGATAAATGTGAAAGAAATATCATTTTGCTGTCAAAGACCCTGTTCACTGATAGACTGTATTTCTTTTTTTGACGTTTCCATAATCAGATTGATAGTCCTATCTGAACACGTCCACAGACTTATTTTGATATACATATTAGTTGTCAGCGCCAATTAAACTGGTTTGATTTTCACAACATAACTAAAGGTTTTCACAACAATTAAATTGATTTGCTTTCATTCATCTTTTGTTTGCTTCGCAAGTTCTGAAATTTTTAACATATTTTCCACCGCTTTGTCGAGTGACAGGTATTGCTATTTCCAAACGTCAAAAAAATCCAGAAAATTTCAGAAAAACTGAAAACCCAAATTGCTGTAACATGTCACTTTTCCGCTTCCTCCCTTGCCTATAAACGTCAAAAAAATCCAGTCCGTCTGTCCTTTGTGACAGATAAATATCAAGTTAAAGTAAAACTCCAAAACATTAACAAACAAAAAAAAAACTTCATCAAGTTTGTTAATAATATTTTTCTAAATTTATTTTAAACCAATATTTTTTTTCTGTTTTTTTTTTTCATTATACTCACATTGACAACATAACGTCACTGAATATGTCAATTTGACAGTAGTTGACAGTTACGATAGTTTTCTTTTTTTTTTGTAATTTTTTTTACATCCTTATTAGCTAGGTTTAGAAGTAACTTAAATCTGCTTTACAATACTCAAACTGGTTTTTACGTTTAGTTATCATTTTTCTACTAATAAATTCGATAAATATTATATTTTTTGTTATTAATTAATTATTTGGTAAAAATGGACATACCTATAGTTTTTGTGTTTTTTACAGTGTAAAACGTTCAATGATATGACTCACAATGGAATGCAAGAAGTATGGCTACGAGTTTAACATTTACAACAATCAAGAGGATATTTTGTTCTGCCCTCTAGTGGAGGGCTGATAAGTTTAGCTTTGTACATAGATGGAGCCTGAGTTGGGCGCCTGACGAAAATTACATAAAACACACACACACACATAATACAACGAATTCCATAAGTTGGCGATGTATCGAAGAACTTATTCGAGGAAACTCTCACTGGTTGTCATGAAGTCGACTTCGATTGGATTGGACGTAGGATACCAACCGTTCATTGCCTGTCATTCATGCTTGATGACCGTCATTGGTTGATAGTGGGGTGATAGGCTGCCCATTGAGCTGGAATCCAAACCGTTTACAGAGGTCCGATTGATAGCTGGAAGACCGTACATATTGGCATGGCTACTAACCGGCGTGCCGGTCGGGCTATCCATGTCAAGGGCGGGATTGATCCGTTTTTCCTTCTGGCGGCGATTGCAGAACCACACTCGTACCACCTCCTTCTCCATGCAGAGCGAGTCGGCGAGGGCAGTTATCTCTTCACTTGTCGGCTTGCAGTTGATCATGAAAGCTTTCTCGAGGGCACCACGAACGTTGGTCTCGATTGAGGTGCGTTTTTTGCGCCGTCGACCCATATTCTCGGGTGTCGTGAGCGGGTTCTGTAGAGCACTCAATCCGAAGATCCTGCGAAGGAGAAGAAGATGATTAGTAGTTGAATGAAAGTGGGTGTCAAGTCGGTGGCTAACTCACCCCCCAGGTTTGGAAATGCTGGTATCTGCATCCTCCAGCCATTTTTGCAGTAGCGGCTTGAGCTTGCACATATTTTTGAAACTCAGATTGAGCGCCTCAAAGCGTGATATAGTCGTCTGGGAGAAGTCGTTACCGTAGAGCTTGCCCATGGCTAAGCCGACGTCGCCCTGAGTGAAGCCTAGCTTGATGCGGCGCTGCTTGAAGGTCTTTGCGAATTGTTCCAGTTCCTCGAGGTCGGTAGTTTCTTCGGGCGATTGGTCCAGCATTCGTGGAGTGTTCACGGAAACGGAGGCAGAGGAACCCATTAGTTTAGAGTTCTGCGGAGCGTAGTTGCTCATGCCCGGTGTGTTTGGAGTCAGCATGCCCGAGCCCATGTTCAAGCCTGCCGAGTTGGGCGGTGTAGTGTGCATGGTGGTTTGATTTTTCGACATCGGGGTTGTATGCCGGCTAACTGGGCTTAGAGACGGACTTCGCAGTGGAGACTTGGTCATTGGCGCCGTGGAGTATCCACCCATTTTACCCTGCGGAGTGGAGTGCTGCTGTTGAATTTGATGTTGGTGTTGATGATGCTGCTGTTGCTGCTGGTGCTGATGGTGTTGTTGCCTTTGTAGTGCATGAAACTGTTGCTGTGCGGCTTGAGCCATGGCTTGGAGGGAGTTTTGCAACAGGAACTGCGACGCAGCGGGACTATTCAGGCTTCCATCTGGCGCTACAGTGCGCATCATTTCAATGTAGTTCTGAATCTGAACTTGGAAAGCCTGCTGGATGTCTTGCGGGTTGAGTGCCGCTGCCAGGCCAAACTGATTTTGCAGCAACAACGGTCCAAGTGGATTCTGAAGGGCGGCCAAAGTAGCTTGCAAATTATGATGGCTACTAGGGCTCTGACAAGTTGGTTGCAGTCCCTGAGGAGGAGGTGGCGGCAGTGGGGGATTCTGTGGTGTCGTGGAGCGCTGAATCGATGGCGACCGTTGCACCGATGGAGACCGTAGAGTCGATGGTGAACGCTTCGGAATGCGAATCCTTTTCGGTGACGGTGAATCTCTCGATTGTGCCAAGTTGAGTACTCCTTCGACTAATAAATTCTTTTTACTTAGATTCTCCGGTGATGGCGAACGTTCTCTGTCACTCAACTCATCGCAACTCTCGGCGCAGCCTGGAAATAAAAAAAAAAAAAAAAAAACGAAAACCGTTTTCAGTTAAGGGAGTAAACAATATTTTGATTTTTAATTTTCCAATCCACTTGACAGCACTGCCAAATTGTTGAACAACACACGATGCTGTTGCTGGCCCACATTTTACCAGACCCTTCTGTGTGCAATGTCCTGATATATATTTTCTCTTCCTTACCACTGGCCAGGATAATGAAATTTTCCGTTCAACCCCATGGAATAATTTGATTTTGGTCAAGAAAATTGAATGCTCCTGTCAATGCCGCTGCTCTTGTTATTGTTGTTGTTAGTGTAATTTATACATAAACATTTTCTCTGCTAAAGAATACCAATGAAGAAGGAAGAAGCCATCAAACACACATCCTTTGAGGGGCAGATGAACGCAAATTTTATTCAATCTTCCAATTGAGTGAATATTTCAAGTTTTAAAAGCTTATCAACGTAAGGGCATACGGTACGGTCCAATCCGAAAGAAAGGTCACTTCGAGAACTGAATTGGAGTTGTGAAGGAGTTAGGACTATACTCGGTTAAGGGGAAGTAATTTTTAAACATTGATGGGTTGTTTTGTTGCATGCTGTTTGGGACTTTTTAAGGTTCAAATGCTGTTGTGACTGATAATGGTAGTGGAAGGTTGAGAGAATCGTAATTTCGGAAATGGATTTGGGATGGGTAATGTGAAGGCTATTTGGTTTAAAGTCATTTTTCGTTTGTGGTACTTGTGTAGAGAGACAGGACAGGTTTTTGAGTAGAGTTTAGGGTATTTAAGAAGATAGGAAAATTTCGCAACGGTGGTTGGTGGTTGATTTACAAAAATGATGTCATAAAATGATTGTACGTCTAAGTATCACATAGGAAATTATGCAAGATCCACAAAGTTTCAACGAATCATGTTCACGAGCATACATACGTTAAATGTCGAGAATGTCGGGAATATATTTAATATTCCGGGTACACAGATAATTTTTACATAATGTATGTAGATGGAGATTCATACGATTGACAGATCAGGAATAGAGTTCCACAAGGTTCATTACTTGGTCTGGTATTTTAAAAGTATAAAATTTTCAGTTTTGAGACTTGCAGAGTTGCCATCGAAAGAAATCCATTTCATAGAAACGGCGATCAAATAAGGAGCATCAAACGTTGACAGGAGTTTCACTAACATATTTGAATGTGCCAAGCATTCCATTCACTCTTTCATAAAAATAAAACAATGTCAAACGACCTCCCTGGTATTGTTAGGTACACGAAAACTGGGTCACACTTTCTATCATCGTACAAAACAGTTTGTGAATTGTTACCCTTAGTATCCTCTTGTCAAAACTCAATACAAATTATTTCCTTGCACCTTTCAGCGTACAATGCACTTCATCGCCTGACTTCTTGACTTGCATTGAAATCCTTTCAATTGCATCCTCAAGGAAGGAATTTTAAAATCAAAATAATTCAACACTCTTCGTCACCATCTTTTAAATTTAAACAAACCCTAACCAAACCCAACAATCTCCCCCGGGGTGAATTTCTAACCAATTTGTGTGTGTCCTCCATGCGTACCTACCATGAGAAATCGAAAAATCAGGAAACCATTGTTGATGTCCTGATGGTTATGTACATAAATTGAAAGATAAAAAAAAAACTGTTTTAAAAAACGCACTCCATTCAACCCCTTATGCATGCAGTTTTTCATTCTGACATCGAACGCAAGCCAATCAAAGTTCACCCCTATTAAAAATTACAAATATGTAGTACAGTAGTGCCACACAGGGAACAGTTTGTTAACCATAGTATCCTTTTGCATTCGTAACCCCCATTTAAATGTTAAAAATGGAAAGTAGAATCAAAATTAGGGGTTGCCAATGGCTGTAGCAATAATCACCGAACTAAATTAATGAGTTATGCGTGCAGTTTTGCATCGTAATCCTGATTTTCTATCAAAGATACTGTAGATTCATGTATCGTCCTTGTGTCATTATAAAAAAAAAATCCTTGATGGCACCGCAGAGATAGTGGTAGTGCAGTAGTTATACTGATTTGCTGCGAATTCATGGAGAATAAAATTAAAAGGGTGATATCCTGAAAGCAGATGTCCTTAATTTACTTTGATATGTTGTATTTTTTTTTTTTACTTTTTATATATAAATGTGCGATAGAGGGAAATGGAAAATAGTTAAGGCTTCCATTTTAAAGGAATACAATTCGAAAGAACTTAGTGGAATCTTTTAAATCCTTTTTGAAGTGTTTCAATCGTATGGAGAATTGAAAATCCTTTTTCTACGATTGGACTTTACAGTTGTAGTTGTTAACCAGAAAGAATGAAAGGAACCCTAATATTCGCATCAATCATGATCATCCATTCCATCATAGGATGTATTTCCAAAAGCGGGTGGAATCGATTACGAGGATAGTCGCAAACAATATGGTGGCATTGCAATTCTGCAAGGATCTGTATACACATTTAACCCTTATTGCATTTATTTATGATTTTAATTGAAAACGAAATGCGCAATAATTTTGATGGATAATTGTGCCATTTATGAAGGTTTTTCCTTCCCTTTTTTTGGACACATACTCGTATTTGGTGCCATTTGTTGTCTTTATTAGGGAAGGATATTTTATGAGATGTGAGGCGGGAATAACAAATTATTGTTCAATATTTTCGTTATAATGATTAATCAAAATTTGTTGCGATGAAATGTTGAAGTGAGTGTGTCACATGTGTTCATTAAGAAAAGGAACAGATAGGGTGACTTCCATCGACAAATCTTTACATTCTATGAAACAGTAGCAGACTCAGAAAGGATTTCAGTTGTAATATGGTAGACCAAATGCTTTCATATCAACAGTATCTTTTAAGATTCAGGCTCAATGTTAACCCACTATACTATATAGCTATACTATAGCAGTTTGGAGGATCAGGACGAGCACGAAGTTAACACTGAATACACGTAAATAAGTATCAAGAAATTTGATTAATGAAACAAATATGTCGAAAATCTAAAAAAAGGGTTTTAAGAAAGCAGATAAGCCTGTTTGAATTATAAAGAGCAAATAAATTTGATGTCAGATAAGTTACTCAATCTTAAAGGGTTCTTCCAAAACAAATGATAGATAATTCTCCAGCAGTTACAGCCTAGTTTCAAAGACTTTGCAATCAAACATTAAGACACCGCATCCGGAATAATATACTGTGTTGGGTGAAACGGAATCTGACTGCATCTTCTGTCATTTTTTCTCCGAGGATTTGAAGTGACTAATAATAATAATACAAGATGACTGTATTTTGTTAGTATGTACGTTAAAACGATCTTTTTCTATTAAAAACTGCTTCATACAACACACCACGTAATACACTGACTAATTTTCAAGGATAAACAATTTCGCAAAGGGAGACTTATTTGGACGCAGAAATACCAGGCCAATGAAATTTAAAATACTTTTATTTGATGTTTTATTAAATGGCATTTTATTAATTTTAAATATAATAAAGATTGATGCGATGTGTACAAGAACACAACTTTTTTGCTTGGACTTTAAAGATCTGTCCCTGTTTTTGAAAAGTGTTCAAAGATGCGACTAATATATGGAAAGTGGAAAGCCTTTTACACTACTCTATCCGTATACGCTGATGATGTCTGTTATCAAGAACAAATACCGATGTGAAGGCAGTCCAATTTAAAACCCTAGTATATACGAGTATTTTTTTCTAATCTAGTTTCGTTGGTTGGAATGGATGATTGTCCCCGCTCAGAAGGGACGCACTTAGGCCAATGGAAGGTCCATTGTGATATCACTATGGAAACACCAGATTACCAGCACCAGGGACCTACATGGAGACTTCCCAATGGGACAGGAGGCAAGGCAACCAGTTTCAGTGTAAACCCTTGCCGAAAAAGTATGGTTCGCCGTTTAGACATTAAACTAGTTTGACCCGATGACAAAGATTTTTGTTTGGTCTAAGTCTAGTCGAGCTAGATCATTCAGAACCTCGAAGGAGTACTCGCTTAGGGTTTTCCTTTTCAAGACCGATAGAGCAGAACAGCTACACAGAAGATGACATCATGGTTTCCTCCTTTTCGGTCAGCAGCTTCTACAGAAATTGTTGAAGAGAGCACTACGCCTTCTGGCATGTATGCCTACCAGACAGTGCCTATGGGGATGCTTACTCATTTATCTCAGATTTATCCCACTGACAAAAATAAGTCTGCTGGTTTTCCAACAATCCAGCTTTGGCCAGATTTGTTTAGAAGAGAAGCATGTGCTGATATTGTTCCACGTACTGTTTGCCATTTTTATGGCTACAGTTCCCCCTATTGTTAGGAAGGTTCCGGTCTACACCCTCCTTAGCTAGCTCGTCCGCTTTGTAATTGCGTGGAATGTCCCTGTGGCCTAGAACATATCGTTAAGAGATCCACAGGATTGCTTTACCAACTTGGATCAAATTATTGGTGACTCCAAGTCTTTAATCGCAGCTTGACTATCCTATCTATGTAGAAAACAATAGCGCTGCATTCTATCGGCGTTATTCGAAAGGCAGTTCGCGGCTTCACGGAATTCTGTGACTTCTGCTTGAAATACACATCAGTGGTCCGGCAGTCAAGAGGTGATACAAATATCCAGTGCACTGAAGTATACTCCCGCACCTGTTTTAGACACTGTCTTGGATCCGTCTGTGTAAATCTCTGTCGCTAATTCGTTTAAATTTTCTCCGGATTCCCAAACACTTTTGCTATGAATCCTGGTTTTATACTTGACATTAAAGTGCAGATATGGGACCGAATTACTATAATTAGAGGATTTGCAAGGATTCTCTTAACCGTAATGCTGCTTTAGTCGACATCAACTTCCCAAAGTTAACAACTCTAAGAAGATAGAGTATAGTTTCTAGTGGAGCTGTAGGAGTGGTTCCACGGGCGCCCATTATACAGACGCAGGATATCTTTTAAACCATCTCAAGTACTGCAATGTTGCTTTTCTTGTCTAGGGCCGTCCAGCAGACTAGTACTCCGTACATAAGGATGTGTCTGACGACTGCCGTGTATATTCAATGAACAATATGGGGCTGGAGACCCCTAGTTGAAAATATAACTTTTTAGCAATAAATCTGGATACGAAAGTAAAGCGGCCTGAGATTTGAATCAATTAGGGGGCACTCAGAATTTCTAGAATCCTCAAAAGCTTTCAGCACAATGTGAGGTCTAAGGCCTATCGTGGAACTGGTTATACTATCATCGGACTAATTTTACCAATGTCAATGTACGGTGAAAATCAAAAATGGTATATCAATCCGTCTGTTCTATGTTTTCCAAGACTATTGGAATTTCGGGTTTACTACTGCCCACGCTTTGTATATACATATTTCCTAACACTTTATCTATTTTTTTTTAAAGAAACAATAAAGTGATTTGTTGATAATAATAATAGACGATGGGTCATTAGAGATATATCGGGTTTAAGTAAAAAAATTCAAATGAGGCTTCCACTAGTGTCTCCTAGAGTGTCGAGTCTTGCAGCCTTAAAAAATCGGGGCTGGTTGGTATGTATACATATTTCGACAACGATTACCAAAAATGGTGACAGTTCTGAAATTTTAGCTTAAAATGCGGTCATACTCTGAGGATTCTGATGACAAAATTAGTGACAAATGTTTTGGAAGAATTATTTTTCTTCCGAAAGACAAGTTCCACTGAAGGCATTCACGAATCCCACAAATACTTCAAATCTTGTACTACACGGTAAGAAAGCAATAAACCATTTCCAAAATGGAGTATAGTTTGTTTTATTTGGGTGTTGGGCCACAAAGAAATTTCTCATACTTTTGCGAAGGACTCCAAGTTAACAATCTTATATTAAATCATAATGAGACACAGTCTGGTTTGTACTTAATTGCAGCACCAGTAAATGTTTTGTGTTCTTAAGTAGCATGAAATTCAGAACTATTGTAGGACTAATTACAGGACACAATACTGGTCATGGTTTATCTATTTGTGCACAACGAAACACTTTCCATTACAGGTTCTTGCATTAATAAAAAAAACACAAATAAGGATAGGTCTAGTCCTAATTTCTATCCCAAGCTGAAATTCTGTGAATCCCTAAAAATAAGTTGAAGTTTTGTTAGGTTTAAGTTCAATGGAACGTTTTTTTTTCTGAGGCAAAATCTAACATGCTCGGTGTGGAGTGGAAAATTAGGCTTAATTACCTCTGGGCACATAAGTAGATGTAAAGACATATGTATGTACATATGTTATTTTAATGGAAACAACAAATAGTATCTTAGTTCGAGTCTGTTATTTTGGAGAAAAACCAATTAGATCTATTTCTCTATGTGCGTATAGATTACCTCTTTTAAAATATTGTTCTAGTAAATCTCTGCTTTGTGGTTTTCTTTTAAATAGGTTTATTAAATGCATCCCTATCTCCCAACATCAGGTATTTACCTAACTTAACCCTCAATTACTCAACCACTTTTAAATGTTTCCACCTATCACCATCTAAATAATGATTAATCAAATTCTAATTAAAACACAAACATGTAATGTCAAACAAACAAAACTGCGCCACCCTTAGTAAAAAAAAAAATAAATTCCTTCTCCTCATAACTGATTGTCGTCACTGATATAACGTGTCACCGCATATACACACGTAACAACCTACTTTACATAAACATGCGTACTAATGCGCATTATTCAAATGCCATTGTTACCTCAGGGTGCAACCCCTATTTTAAATATCCTTCTCAACAGGCACTTCTCATACCCTTATTCAAATTCCTTTCTATTGCGCGCAACCACTGTGACTGCCAGTGTGACACTTACATAATAAACGCAATTTTAAATGCATAAAAATGATATCAACCCCCAGGATGGAAGGATCTCCCAGGTGAAGGGTGCGTTAAACAAATTTATTTAAATTTTATCGCGCCTTTTTGTTCCGGAGTTTTTATATTGAAATTCTGAAGGACACCCTTGAAAGGCATGTTTGAAAGGGGTACCACTTGATATGCAAAAGGGTTGTGATTTGCTACCGTTTTTTATTCATTCGACTTTTGTGTGTTAGGTGAGAAAAGGCTGATAAAAGGGTGTTTAGCATATCAGTATTTAAATTACATGGTTAATCGATCAAGGGGTAACCCTTTGGTGTTACCTGTAGGGTGCTGTTTTATCTTGTTCATTTTTTTATTTGAGTTGTAAACGATATGGCACGATTGTGTGTGGTATTCAAATATTTTGACAATGAGTGAAAGGATTGGGGTTGTGTTTGCATTTGAACCCTCTAATTTGACTATTAAATGGGTGTTGAGCGTTTAGCTTGGAGTAGGGGATTTTGAAAATTAATAAGTCAATTGTTAAGTTTTGATTTTATTGAGTTGTTGCTTGATAGACTGTAGTCGGAATAGCATTTTGGGTGTGCTGTGATTGGGAATGATTTAGTTGGGTAAAGGGGTAGTCAATAGAAGAAAATGACAGTGTTTGTTAGAAATAAATAATTAGAATGTATGTATGTAGTATGTAACTAGATTCATCTCTATTTGACAATAAATTGTTGCCATTCAATCCGTGATTGGTAGGGAAGTTTCAAAATTACTCATAGTCATAGAGAATAGTGACTATTCAGTTCAATAGGATTTGTATTTTTGTAGATTTACGATCGGGATACGCAACGAGCTTTAACTATCACAGCAAACCAATCAGAGTGAACAAGATGATCTTGTTCATGATGTTCTAGTAAAGTTAAAAGGTTTCCTACATTAACTTAGAGAACGATTTTGGAAGGATGAGTAGGCACTTTTCGTTGAGACAGGAAAG
This sequence comes from Xylota sylvarum, assembly GCA_905220385.1. Lineage (NCBI taxonomy): Eukaryota > Metazoa > Arthropoda > Insecta > Diptera > Syrphidae > Xylota > Xylota sylvarum. The sequence continues at coordinate 51,673,550 of LR999960.1, read as the reverse complement.
TATACATAAGTAGTGTAGATATCGGGAAACTCCTTCAAAATTGGTCCTGCATCGGTACTAGCTCCGAGAGTAATGAACGCAGGTGTGTTCGCACCCAGTACTAGCTACTTAGAATCTCTTGAAATGCATTTCCAGAATTGTTCCCAGGTTTATGTACCTATGTGACGAGATCTAGGCTGCAATCGAGTGTGGCTCTTTTTCATATGAGCTATGTGTGAAGCTTCACGTCTTGAGAATTGCCTTAGACAAGGTCAAACTACTTTTCCATAAAAGAGTGTAGAAGGAAATTTCATATGATTTCGGCGTATACCTTTCCACTCCATTTACTCAAAAAACCGCACATCTTCCCTTTGACTACAAAAGAAACCCAATTGAAACCGTGAAATCAACCAACAATATCAAAGACAACCCCTTCGTCTGACAAAAAAAAGAAAAAACAAAACGAAAACCCCTAACAAACCAATCTTTTCCTTCAACAGGAAAGCGTGCTTATCATGTGCCTCGTTACCTTCATTCACCTCGTAGAAGACACAAAAAATAATCCTCATCCTTTTATTTTATTACGTCATCATCTTCATCATCCTTTCACTAAAAGAAAGACACGAGCGAAACACGTTGCCATGTCTGGCATAAGGTCCCCCAAATGAACCACAAAGTAGATACAACTTTGTATGTTCATCAGTCTTTTTCATTTTCTTCCCTGTAAAAAGGATTACACCTCAGACAGTCAAAAGGGACTTGCGGTCTCAAAAGTGGTCCCAATAAAAACGTGCTACATATTTATTAAGCCATTCCAATTACATACATACATATATCGAATTGAAATGCAACGTGTTGCAACAATCGGCAGCAAGGATATGAAGGAAATTCCTTGAATAAATTAAAAGAGAACTCACCTGATATCGATGGTAACGGTGATGGTGTCTTTGACATCCGATTAATATCTGAAATGAGAGAAAATAAAGGATAACAGGATAAAATGTAAATTCCTTGGAAAAAATATTTAAGTATTTAAAAAAAATAAACATCACGTTCGTAGAGATGCAGCATCGTCATCAGATGGAAAAGGATACACCCCTAGAGTTAGTTGACTTTCTCATGAATATTCAAAAAGATGAATATGTATATGTTTATTGATTTTTCTCATCTCTCGTCCTCATCCTGTCTCATCCTAAGCAAATAAAAATACTAACGAAGGCACAGAAATAGAAAACTGCACAGGGACACTAGTGGGTAGTGGTAGTGTCCTTTTTTTTTTTTTTGAATGGGGACGACTCTCTCTTAATGTGGTGGACACATTCTGTGCAGTGTGCACATTACGAGGGGTCATGCAAATGGCACGTCGTCCTGGCATAAAATATCCATTATAATTTTGTTTTTTTTCCCTGAGAGTCCTTCAGAGTGGAAGGACATTTCCAAACTGAGTTCAACTTTAATGGACTTTGCATATGAACGATGCTAACTGCTACTGTTGTTGGTGATATATATACATACGTATGTATGTATCCTTGAGATGACACGTCGAATGTCCTTTTTATTATGACTTCTTTTATGGGGCTACAAATACCCAAAGTCCGACAGAGTAAGTGCAAAAAAAGAAGAGAAGAGAAGAGAAATCCAAATGGAGGCAAATTTTTCTGCATCTCAGCTTCAAGGATAATTCTTCTTCGATTATGTGTGTTTGCTTTTGTTTTCTTTTCTTATCTCTAATAAATAACTCTACTTGAGATGGACATTTTCATTCTTCGTTATCCTTGTTTGGGGTTCTTCGGCTGCTTTTGCATGATAAAAAAAAGCCAGTAGTGTTTATGCCAGGGGGCGATAGGGGGAAATTTATAGGTCCCAAGAGATGGGTCAAAACACAAGGATAATGCTCTGTTTATGGATGGATTCCTTTCGATTTTTCTGGCCCGTACTCCTTCGACTGTATCCAAAAGAAGTTATTTTGGAACAATTTTCGGGTTGTTTGGCGGTCGAAGAGGCAAATATCCTTGTGTGGAGGCATTTCTCTTCTTTCCTTTCATTTTTTTTTTATCTATTATCTGGGGATGATGTTTGCCCTTATGTATGCCTTAAGTGAATAAATAAGGATAATCGACAGTTTTTTCGTTGCTTTTTTTTTTTATGTAGGAATCTGCTTTGTGATTGGAAGGAGCTCATTCGTGTATTCAAATGCGTGAAAGGGCATATTATATGCATTATCCTTAATTATGATTTTTGATTCTTTTTGTGTATAGAGTTTTACAGGATGCCTCCCGCCTACATAAGTAACAGAAATATTTATTCTTTCTCTAAATGTCCTTTTGTCCACTTATTAATGCATTACAGTGATCCTTTTAATGTGTTTTCTATTTTTTTTTTGTTGTTAAATTTTTTATGTAGAACCTTTTTTTTTCTTTGCTGGTTGTCCTGTGGGAAAAATCGATGATGAAAAATGAAATGCACGCTAGGGATGCATGCAAAAAAAAGGACGATGTCGCCTGCAATTCAGGTAAGAAAGGTGTATGCATATCATTTGAATATCTATTGGAGTCTGGAATTTGTAAGGAGTCGGGACGACACGAAATGATTTTCTTTTTAGGGAGAGGCTTGCGCACAGTATGGTGCCGATCGATAGGACGAAATTGTAACACGATATCTAGCCAAGGTATTATCTATTTTGGTTTTTTTTCTTCAGTGCAACAATAAAGGACATTTAATTTGCTGCTTTGTTGTTCGTTGAAACGGCAGACATTTATTGCAACCTACTACCGTTTGCAGAGTGCAGGTGGGTTGGGTTCGGTTTTTAGGAAAAGATATAAAATTTCATGAAAAGTGGTCCTGTTTGGCGGAATGATAATGTGCAACGAAAGGATTTTATGCCCTGCGTGATGGTAATAAATGGTGCGGTTGGTATGAAAGGAGGATGCACGTGGTAGAAGCGTTACAAAGAAGCGGCAGTAGGTTTTTGGTTGAACAGGACAGAAGTAGTATTTATTCTTTTTTTTTCAGGATCTCCAAGATAAATTCTCATTTAATATTCAAATTCAAGACCATAAAAACGGTGGAAATCCGGGAATCAAGAATATATAGGTATACCAAATTTGATGACAGTTTTAAGATTGAATGAGATATTTGAAGAATCTTGACTTAAACATGAACCAAGTTGGCCAAAGGAGAGCTTGAAATCCGAGTCCTTTATAAGAACTACACATTTTCGATGTTTGCTGTTACGAGGTTTCCCAAAAGACCTGTAACTCCATGTATTCCAAATTCATTTGATCCAGCCAGTAGACCATTCTAAGCCCGGACAGCTTGTATTCTACTTTTTGTACCATAGAATGGAGACGAGATGTTATCCTTTGTCAACAAAATTATAATCAATGATAAGGAGCGCTTTCAACTGAGTGATTTCTTTAACCAGAAAATGTATACACTTCTTCTATAAAATTATCTATAGTATACTCTAAAGAGGTTACAAATTTGCTCCTTAATAGATTGGAATAGAAGAAATGGTCATCTCTCTCAACGAATCACTCCCAAAATTGCAAATAAAAGGTTGTCGGTTATTAAACGGTTTCGACTGTCTTAGTACGAGGACATTAACGTATGGCCTAAAATATGCTTTCGGTATCTCTGTCGTGGACATAAATCAATAGCTGTGGCGTTAATTTCGTTTCTTAGGTAAAAATAAATCCCTTGCTTCATACCTCTTAAGTTAAGAGGATCCCTTATGCTCTTGAAAATTTATTTCGGATTGAAACTCTGCCGGAATTCAACTGGGAGACAAATGTCACTGGTTATGCGAGAATATTTCTCCTTGGTCTATAAACTTCTAAATAATCCTTTGACTCCTTATGGGGTTTACGGCCAAATATAACTTACTGATTGTACCCTTCGATACACAGCACTTCAAATAACTGGCTGTCAAATCATCTATCAGATTGAAAGACTCCAAGGAAGACGGAGCACTACTTGACATAACAAAATCTCAACAATGTATCGTCATCCTCGTTAAGTCAACCATCGAAATAAGTCTGTCCAAAACCAAAGACGAAGTTTATGGAACGAATTAACTAAAAGGACTGTGATGAACTAGTTTACCTATCTTGTGGTATATGCGTACAGTGTTGCATAACCAACATGGGATTTCCATTGTTATATACAGTACAAAGCGTCTTACCCACGTTGATGGAATAAACATAGGCAATTGCCTATGAAAGTATTTGGATCAATGCAATACCACCAAGCTACTTTGGCTAATACTAGATCTCGGTAAACTCGGTAAACATTATCCACAAAACTGCCCTTAGACAGTCCACTGTACTAACTGACATTAGGGATCTTATCGATCTCAACTTTAGATGGTCGTCTAAAATCTACTTGCTTAGTGGTAACACAATGGACAATCATAATTGTTAGACTACATTTAATGATAGCTTAGAATACTGCCTACCACGTATTGAAAGTCTCCTTATATAGCACTGACAGGATATGCAGACATATGTAAGCCACATACTGAGAAAAGTGGTGTTGAGTGTACAAAACCACGCAAATGTATTCACTTATGCACCACTGCTAGGGATGACATGTGTTGATTGATCAAGAAAGTTGTATAGCAAGTGGTCAAAAAAAAAAAACATGGGACATGGGACATGGCAGCACTGCATCGATTTTATCCGCAAAATCATTTCTTCTGACAAAGCTCATTTCCTTCTAGAAGGCTATGGCAACAAGCAGTCTGCAGTTTCGAAAATACACTCATATGCACATATGTATTTGTTGAGAAGGAAATGCATCCTCTAATAGGGACTGTTTCGTTGAGGTTTTTCAATGGAAGTACCAACTTCTTTGAGAATGAAGCTGGCATAGCGGTTGGGGAACGGAGAGACCTACAAGGACATAATAACTGATTTTTGTGGTTGTAATTGAACTGTTTGGATCTGAACCGGCTTTTGCTAGAGTAAAATAGCGCATCGTGCCACACCAGCGCCATCAAACAATCAAACTTTTGCAGACTAAGTTCAGTTACTGTGTTATCAGTCATTTCGTGGATGTGTCTTTGCGATGGGCAAACTGCGATTCGACGGCTTTGGACGTTTTTTGTATATCCATCGAGCTTTTCGCGGAATAAACCCAGAAAATATTGAACATCTGATAGCTATTTCAAAAATCAACGAAAAGATGGTACATCCTTTCGAACGTTTACGACATGAACTAAAACACTGAAGATGTCTGTAGTTCCAATATGCTTCTTTAGATTCATTAGAAGTTTCGACCTTCGGGGTCAAACTTTCTCTCTCCAAGATTTAATGTGCTCATAGTTGTAGAAGGTAAGACAATCAGAAGACACACTGGGAGTTTAAAAATCATCATCGTGCAAGTAAGATAAGGGAGAGACAAAGCTACTTTTAAGGTTCTAGACGTAAGGAAGTATGAAATTTGCAGAAAGGGAGTCTGAGAAGAGTATACCGTCTAGCAAAACCAAGTTAAGTACAAAATCACTATTAACTTTGTTTTCAAGCCCAAATCACCCATATTCCCAATAAGGTCACTTTGGTACACAAGAGCATAAGCATTGCTGGAATCAAATTGGCAGTATCTCATATTAAGGAATAAGAATGCTATTAACTATGACCATCATTTAGTAAAAAAAAAATCACTAGCTAGATTTTCTTTTTCCTACTTTCAAGTATAACCACCTATGCAAGGATTTTGTAACTACTTGGGTTTGCATGGTTCCACTGTCTGTTTTCTATGCCAATGTCCAAAGCTCGAGCTTAAGCAGAATCAGAAAGAAAGACAGTTTTGACAAAGTGCAATTATGTATAGTCAACAACAGGCTTTTGCAAAACTCCTACTGAATTAGGAATGGTTCAAGGAGACGGAGACCACTATGCACAGGTACGTCCAGTTTTTAGGTATCTCACAACTGATGTATAAAATGGATCTAAGACAAGGTTTCTATAAATAGTCAGCCCAGCAACCTATCATTGTAGGCTGTGCTCTTTAAGAAAGTAGGGTTGATCCGAATGCAATGAAACCATTGGCAATCGACGTTAACCATACGACACCTTTAGCCACCTTCAAACAGACACAAGCTTCGAGCAAGCCAATTTGTAGACAATTTCAATTTGTTTGGCCATTGTAAGGCGATCTCTTCAGTGGGTACAAGCTGTTGACTAAACGCCCCAAAACTCTTTTGCAATACAGTCAAAGGAGCATAAATTATATTAAATTAATTTACACTTCATAATTTTACTAATTGTGAGCTTACATTAATTAACGCTGCAGGTTCCAATTGATTGTGATTCCAGCAGGGAATCAGTCAACTTTTTGAAGGTAAATTTTTAAGGCAGGCGATATGACAAGATTTAAGACGGAGTTTCCGGAGACAATAAATACAAAAAGCCTAAAAACTTCAGAAATCTATGAGAAAATATCTCATAAATTGAAAAGGCTGACATCATATCAATCATATTCAACTGACGTCTCAAAATTTAAAAGCTCAAATAAAAACCAGCGGACAACAAAATTTATTAAAAAAGTTGAAGACAATGCTAAGCGAGTCATTCTTGTTGCTCCACCTTGTACTTTTGTTAGTTTCAATTATGATTATTTTTAAAAAGGTCTTGTACATTACTACCAAAAGTTTCCATCACATTTCTGGGACATTTCTGTCCATAAAAATATATGTTATTACCATTTTGCATCTGGGTATCTTTTAAAGACAGGGTGACCATAACTAGTAAAATTTAATTTTACATATTGTATGCATCAATGTCATTAAACTAAACCAATGTAAGAAAAACTTGTGGCTCAATGTTTAAATTTTATTGGAACCATTGGGAAATGTATTACCAGTAACTATTACCGGTAATCGTCTCCTTCTGTCCGTTTAAATTCTGACGTACTATGGACGTCCCAATATTCCTTGTTGGGCCTATATATTCGTGTTCGAATATATGTATAGGCCCAATTTCCGACAATAATATCTCCAAAGTAATGCAACTACAAATTGTATTGTTAAACGAAATGGATAAGTAATGCATTCCCAATAATGCCACTTAAGCCAACAAGTAACTTTTGAAAAAAAAATCCTGCAGATACTTATGAACACATTTGTTCTTAATCCAAAACATATTTCTATTGTAAAAATACCAAACCTACATATTTGTCCACTGGGTAGTAGTCCATCACTTGTCGGGCACTCAAGTATCCTTGTACTTATCGAGTCCTCTTCTGCTTGCTTCACACCGGAATTATTATTATTATTATTATTGGCACCGGACCAATGTTGCATTTGCGATAGCACCATCATTTTGAAAACTTTCAACAACAGTCTCTGAGTGTAAACTATAACAAAACTATTTCACCCACGAATACCATTAACCGATGCAATTCCACTATTTATTTTATTTTATTATCACAAATTTAAATATTTAAATAAACAACGTATTTTGCATGGGAATTTAATTCAAATTAATTAAAAAGAAAAACTCTGAATACGATCAAATCAATTTTTCAAAATCAATCACACCTCGATCCGAACGCATACGAAATGCAACTGAATCGTTAACTAGGAGTCGTCCTTGAGAACCGTTTTTTTTTCACTTTATTTTCGTCTTAAAAATTAAATTTATTACACTTTATTCGTCCTTCTTCTATAATTCTTGTGTGGTGCCGCACTATTCCCATAAGCTATAAACATGAGTGAGTGTGCGTGTTCAGGACTTTAATAAGATTCGCTGCCTTGCACCCTTCAAAGGTAAGAAGGAACAAAAAAAAAAATTATATTTTTTTTTCTTACAAGACACACTATCTCAGTCGAATGAAAATTGAGGAAATTTTTGAAAATCTTTTTTTCCACTAACACACGCAAGGTTTTCCCTCTCCAATGTTGTCGTGCCGATTGCAACAAAGTTAGATGCTGGTGGCATGCACAGGAAACAACCCTCTGTAGAGTTCCCCTTCGTTTTTATTTTATTTCCCCGGGATTATTATTGAAAAGGCATTAGGTATGGGAATAGGAATCTCTGACTACAGGCTGTGCTGGAACTGAAGGATCTCCTGCATTATTTGTGGAACGTATTCACAAATGCACGTGTAGTTGTGTGCATTAGCATTTAAATGACAATAGCTGGGGTAACGGAGTGCACTCAGGAGGACCTAAACGAGTTGGACTTTCTGGGTGTGGCTTGAGATTTTCCAAGTGGAATTTTTCTTAGTTTTATATTTTCTTGTGGAATTTTTTTTTTTTTTATTTGCTGTTGTCCTTTTCTCCTTATACCAGGGCAATACATTGTCATCTGTGTGTCTACTTTAGTAGAATTGGAATTGCAAAAGGGATCAAAAACTTGCCGGTGGGTTCAATGTGGGGGTGCATGGTGGTGGTAAGAATGATGAGACGAATGACCCTTGGCTGAGTATTGAGGCTGCAGCAGGCGCACAGGCATACAAGGACTCCATGTGTAGTGGTGGTGCTGATAATGGTGACAGGGACTCTTTATGATTATTATACTCTGGTTGGTATTATTTTTACTGTTTGTTGTTGTCCATTTTGCCTGGCACAAGTGGTAGTGCACTTGTTATCCTTGGCTTCGGGAGTGTGGCGAACACTGTTAGTGGCATCCTTTACATTCTTAAGTGTTGATGTATGTGAATGTTTTAATTAGAAAGAAAATTCGAATTTATGATTTTATTTCAATGGATTGTGATGTTTTGGTTGATTTAATGTTTCGAACAGGATTTTTGATAGATTGAGATGTATTTATGGGAAGGGGGTTTTTACATACATATGTACTTGTACCTACATTACTTACAACTAACTGCAATCATTTTTATAGTACTTTTAATAATGTTTGGGGGTCTGAGTTAAATCTTAAGAATAACCAAAAGAACAGCTAAAAATCTTAGAAATACTCTCCAGCCAGCATTTAGTCCTTGCCCCTGACAACTTAAGTAAATCAAGTGTAGGATTTGAGCATACATTAGGAAGACCTGTCAAGTGTCACCCTCACACACCGCCCAAAAATAAAATAAACTCCTGAGAGGGTATACTATAGAGATTAATTGGGAAATCGGTTGGATTGACAGAAAGACTAAACTAAAGGTCTTTGCTAATTAATGCTAACCCTCAGTCATATACTGTATGCCATATTGTGCGTCGTGATTATGTTGGAGGACAACTGCCTACTTAAACCGACAGACTCCATGCTAGAACAATTAAGGTAGGTATAAATAACAGAAACCCTTCATTGGCTCAAAACGCTATGGCTGTTAACAGCTCTTATACCACTTCCCTGGGATCACCATCCACGAAGGATAGACAAGGATTTCACTATGGTGACTTTCCTTGATATTGAAGGAGCTTTCAACAATGTCGAAAAAGCTGCTGCACTTCGTAACAACTTGAAGGTTGACAACTATTTTTGCTATTGGATGGAGAAAATGCTTAAAAGCAGGTTTATTCATGCTGTCTAACCAGAAGGTCGGTGTACAGGAGTACCCTACATGGCGGAGTATTATCCTAAGCATTTGTAAAGAGGAGTTCAGTGTCAAAGCCTGCGCGGACAACACTACGATAGCGATATCAGGGAGATTCTTCTTACAGTTAGAGACTTGATGGTGTCAGCTATAAATAAAGCAAAGTGAACGGATAGTGCCTATCTCGGAGTTAATCCGCCCAAGACTAAACTAGTATTGTTCACAAAAAGGTATAAAATACCAAATATAACTCCTCCAAAGCTGAAGGGTATTGAATTGCAATTTGTAGATCGCACCAGATAATTGGTGGTTATTCTCGATAAAAAACTTACATAGTTGGAAACTGAATATTCAAGACCGTGATAGCAAGGCCTTGATTGCCCTCTATTCATGTAGGAAGACTTTATGTTCAAACTGGGGTTTCCAGCCCCGTATACACGGCAGTAGCCAGACTCATCCTTTTGTACAGAATACTAGTCTGATCGATGACACTAGACAAGAAAAGCAATACTTTAGAAGGTTCAAAGGTTATCCCGAATGTGCATAACGGGCGCGCTTAGAACCACTCCTACAGCTCCATTAAATATGATCTATCTTCTTCGAGTTGATATCTTTGGGAAGCTTTACAGCTTAGGAAATCCTTGCAACTGGCTCGTAGAAATATGGGCGACTCAAGCATCCTAAACGGCCATAACACTATTCCTAGTAATTCTGAATACATTGATCCCTATCTGAACTTTAACGTCAAGTATAAAACCAGGATTCCTAGCAGAAGTGTTTGGGAATAGAAATTTTAAACAAATCTGCGACAGAGATTTACACAGACGGATCCAAGAAAGCGTCTGGAACAGGTGCGGAAGTTTACTCCAGTCCGCTGGATATTTGTATCACTACTCGACTGTCGGACCACTGTAGTGTACTTCAAGCAGAAGTCACAGTAGTCCGTGAAGCCGCGACCTAACTTTCGATTAACTCGATAGAGTGCAGAGCTACTGATTTCTACAAAGATAATCAAGCTGCAATAAAAGCCTTGGAATCGCCAATAATTCAACCCAAGTTGGTAAAGCAATGCAGCGGATCCCTTAATGAGATCCTTGTCAGGTGTGACTTATCCCTGTGCTGGAATTCTAGGCCACAGAGACATTCCAGGCATTTGTAAAGCGGATGAGCTAGCTAAGGATGGTGCAGACCGGAACCTCACTGACAATAGAGGGAACCAGGTCACAAGGAATCATCAGCACCTATTAAATCGATAAAAATACAATTAGATACCGCAGCCATAAGAATGGTAAATAGTAGGTGGAACATTTTCAGCACATGTCTCTCTTCTAACCAAATTTGCCCAAAGTGGATTGTAGGAAAACCAGCAGACTTATTTCTGTCAATAGGATAAATCTGAGAAAGACAGTTGGCGTCCTCACTGGGCATTGTGTGGTAATCCCTTCAACGAATTCGGAACAAGCTGTATAGACGAGGACGAGGAGGAAACCATGACGCATCTTCTGTGTTCCTGCCGTATTCTATCGTTCTTAAGAAAAAAAAACCTAGGTACTTCTCCGAGGATCTTAACGATCTAGCGTAGACTTGACTGACACAAAATAAAAAGCTTTGTCACGGGGTCAAACTCGTTTAATGTTTAAACGCCGAACCTTACTTCATTTTTATAGGTTTACACCGAAACTGGTTGCCCTGCCACCTGTCCCATCGGGAAGTCTCCATGTAGGTCTCCGGTTCTGATAATTTGGTTTATCCATAGTGGTATCACCAAGAAGCTTATTTTTGGTCTATGTGAGTCCCTGATGAGCAGGGAAAACCACCTGACCGAACCCAGGCCTTTTTGTAAGAAAAGAAATTCATATGTTTGAGAGGATATCCTGGTTTTTAGATTCGTAGACTTTCAATACTTTTTGTTCTTCATCATCAATCCAAATTCTGCCTCTTTTTTGTTCGGTCCAAGGCGGTTGATCTCCACTTGACTATCCATAGAGTCCGTTGTTACGCTGTATAGCCATCTCTTTGTTGGTCGGCTTGAGTTTTGTGTACTTGGGCGTGTAAATTCATTAGACGACTAGGTACCCAGTCTTAATTCCCACAGATGTCCAATCTTGATAAACTTGACATTATACCACCTTCAGTACAAAAATATATATTGGACCTACTTAGAGTTCGATTTAAGTTCCTTCATAAAGATCAAATTGAAACTGTACTAAAAGGTTCTTCTCCATCTAGACCAACAGTTTTTTCCATTCATTATCATGGGACTCGAATCTTCAAAGTCTGCAAATGGATAGAAGACCCTTATTCATAATACCACGTCATATTTTGTAAGCACCGAAAGACATACTGTAGCTAACTAGGAGTGGGATTATAAAACATATATCCTAGCGTACCATAGGGTTCTGTGCTATGTCCAGTGCTGTAATAACTTTGTCCTAAAGCTCTACATGTATTTAAAAAATTCTACTAACACACAGCTTGTGCTGTGTGAGTTTCCAATATCGCCGCACCTGGTGTATCGTTTTCGAAATTTCAAATATGTTCTTACCCCTAATTTTGACTGTTGGAATTCTTTCGCGAATATAAACGGAAATCGAATCCCGTCACAGGAAGTTAAACATCTAGCCGTAAAAAAAAAGTACAATGAAACATTTTAAATCATTATTTACGAAAAGGATTCCCAACGGATAACTACAGGCAATTTTTGGCGGAAAAGTTGCAAAAAATAGCAGTAAACCAACCCAAATGGGTAAAATAAGGACAAAAACTATCCCAAAATATATACATACACTGTCTATGAAAATTTACTCAGGCCAACCCAACCCTTAAAAAATGGGAAAACAACAAATGGTTTTCGGTACTTTCTTCCTTAAAAAACGTTTTTTTTTTAACTCCCTATATCCTTTTTTTATAATCACAACGATTTTTGTAAATTTAGGGTAAAAATTGAGTAAAAAACAACTGTTTGTCCTGTCAAAAAAATTGATGAAGAATAAAAGGAATCGTTACGCAATATATTGGCATCCTTACAGTAAAAGAGACCCTCGATTGATTTTTTCCAAAATTTTTTTTTTAAGGATCTTTACTGAGGATTTTTAACGAATTTTCTCACGATTTTCTACAAAGATTCTCCTCTGATTGCAATTTTTTTTTTATAAAAATCTTAAGACGAATTGAGTTTGAATTCCTTTTTCGTCCTTTTTGTAGGTAAAAAAAAAATAGAAAAAAACAGTGAAAAAAAAATAAAATTAAATACCTTGTTAATGAGGGATGAAATGCAAGGATTTGTGCAAAGGGGATTTGGGTATTGTAACTCTGTTGTTTGGTGTCAACATTTTTTAGGGAAAAATTGGAATTTTTTTTCGAAAATCATTTTTTTTTTTTAAATTAATTCTTTTCGAAAAGAAAAAATGAATTATTGATAGGATATGCGTAGCAGGAAGGGTAGATCTATATCGATATTTAAATATAGGGTTGTAGAGTTGACTGGATCGGGTGACTGTTTTGTCAGGGATGTCCGTGTAAAATTGAAGGAATAGGTATGTATGCATATTCTAGTGGAACAGTTGTTGTTTTTTATTGTCAAGGATTAATCTGGAGAATGAGTTATTTGCGCGCGATTGGTTTGTACACATCTGTCCTTTAAGTGTCAGTTTGGTTTTTTTTTTGTAGCAACTAACTGATATGATTTCCTCGAACATTTTCGAAGTTAAAATCAAATCATCTATAGAATCTTAGAAGTGAGACTAAAGTTTAAAGGTTTCGACCCTACCAACAGGAATCACTCCTCTGCGAAACCAATTTCAAAGCTAAGAACAATCGAAAACCATGCCACTTGTCACAATTGATTAAGTAAACATTCCTTGACATCACAAACAGACCTGGACATGCATATTCCAGAGGTCGTTGATCAATAGACAAATTTAACCTGTCCACCCTTCATTACTCGCCTTGCAGACGGGTGGACGTGGCACATTGGTCAATTTCAATTCATTCTGTCATTTGACTACGACATCCTCCTTTCGGACAAAGTAGACAAACAAAATGCCATCCGCATGGGACAAGCAAATGCCAGTGACATATGCAAGTGAACGGAAGGATATCTTCTTTTTTTTTGGTTGCGCTTCTCCCTTTAGTTTTTTTTTTTTTTTTGTATACAAAACAAATGCGAAGACATCCTTGCAAATAGTACAAATAGTAATCAGTAAGTGCACATAATCATGTGTGTATGTGCATAGAGACAGAGAAAACAAAGAGTCCTGCGAGTACGACAAATTTATTTCGAATGTAATCATAGACTCTGGCACTTGTCCTGAATGTTTGATTGAATTTAGTTGGAGAAAAATTTCTTCATGTTTATCTTGAAGGATATGGGTTTCAGTCGGCCATGATTGAGGACATTTCTTGGGAGCCTGACGACTGATTTTATAGCTCATATAGGAAATGATTTAACGCCAGCTAATTTGCTTTACAAACTAAGATGCCATTCATCTCGTTATTAAGTGCCACGCCCCTGGCATACCAGTTGAAAAAAAATAAAAAATCTGTTAAACCCTAATTTGAATATCCTTCACAGCATTTCAACTATAAACTTTCCAAAATGGTCTCATAGCAACCCTCAAGTTAATGCGTTTTAAATTTTTCAAATGGCTTACAACCCTGGCCGCAGGGTTGTTTCTCGGTTCCGTTCATTGTAAACAGACACGCAAACCATTTCACCGGATGAGTTCATGTAAAAAGGATTTATTCTTCTCTGTAAAGTGATTTTATTGGATTTGGATTTTTTTTTCTCAAGCTCCCTTCTGTCTTCTTTGTATGGTGCAACCACCCACCCACCCCTGGTGGGATAAAAGAAGAAAAAAAAAACCATTTTGATGCGCCATAATCCGGTGTTGGTGTTCGTGTCACTTGAGTATCACGCACCAGTTCAACAAGGTCAGACTTACCATTGCCATTAGGCTAGAGAGTGTGATGTGGAGGGTGGATTTGCACGGCAGGACATATTTTTTTTTTTTGTTGATATTTTTCAATTGGGGATGGAAAGTGTTTTAAATTTAAAAAAAACACGCCTAATGGAGTTGTGAACTTGTTCATCGATGGAATTTACAGTTTAAATGTTTTATTATTGTGCACGGGGGGTTAACCGTGAAAAATTTTGGAATTTACGCAATCTTGTTGTGGCATTTGTTTTGTCGTCCTCTGTGGGGATAGCTGATGTCCCTTAGGGGAGGAATTTACGAATTATGTGGAAAATTTGAAATTTATTTTGGGTTTTGAAATATTTGTGATATAGGCTGTGATGGTATTCAAAGTATTCAGGATATGGTGGAGGGTCTTCATTTGTTTTTTTTTATGAGGCTAAGGGTGTAAAAGGAGATCCACTGACTAGTAATAGGTATAACAGATTGTTACAAAATATTTTACAAAATAAAACTAAAAAGAATGTTCGATCCGATCAGTGCAGATTGAAGACCTGTATCAACTTGTCTCATTTAGTTCTCAAATCACGGATTCGGTCTTTGTAAAATGTCGAACCCAAGGCTGGCATCCAAGAAGTTCTATTTATGCCTTTCGTTGTAATAACCAAGAAGGGATTCATAATTATTTGCATCTATCCCTTGGTGACGTCAAAAAATCTCCAAACAAGAATTGAACCCAGTTGTTTTACTAAACTTCTCACAAAAGTTACAAGGATTTTGAGCAGATAGTGCCTGTGTCTTTTCAAATCCTGCGCCTTTCAAACCCTTATCCTTTCCAGCATGTGACTGAAGACATAACAATTTCTATGAACATTGATACAGAAAATTAATTCGCATTATCTGTGCAAGGATATGGTTTGGTTTTGGTTGGTTGGTTTTCCCTCGATAAGGTTGCACTTAGACCAGAAGAAGATCCATTGTGCTGCCGATGTATTTATAAGGTAGTTTGATCGCCCTATTACTCTGGGAACCATTTACTTCTTTGCTGAGATCGTTTAGATCATTGGTATTCAACTAATGTAGCCTTCCTGATATTGGCGAGTACATGGCACGTACATAGGAGGTGACTAATGGTCCCTCTTCCTCTTCGTCCCTACAGCTTCTACAGATGTCGTTGTAGGGAATGCCTAATCTTAGAGAATGTCTTCCTATAGCACAGTGTCCGGTGAGGGTATTAGCTATCTTGGGGACAGTTCCTTACATATATCTATTTTAGAAGTCCGCTGGACCTGGTCTTACTTAGAGTCGGCAAGAGCAGAATAGCATCATTGCTATGTCTTCGATGATTGACCTCAGTCACCACGTCGGCGTTGATAAGGTATTTAGCATAAGACATCGAGGCGATGTTGGTGACACTTATACTATTTAAACCAAAGGATGCTCGTCTAGCCAGTTCGTCAGCCTCACAATTTCCTGGTATGTTACAGTGGCCTGGACCCATCAAAGTGTGTGGTTGTACTGTCCAACTATCTCGTTAAAAGATACGCGGCAGTCTTTCACTAACTTGGATCTCATTGTGCTGGATGCAAGGGCTGCCTGACTGTCGATGTATATGACAATATCCGATGCTGATACTGCATTAACCGCCAGCCTGTCAGCTGCTTGATGGATGGCAGTGACTTTGGCATGAAAAAAGCTGCAATAGTTGGGAAGATTAAAGAAGATGTGGTCCAGATCTTCTGAGAAGCCCCCAGCACTGACTCTGTCCTCGGTTTTGGACCCATCCGTAAAAATTGACAGCGATTCTTGGTACTGGACATCCCGGTGTGTCCATTCAGTTCTGTTTGGTATTGAGAATTTGTAGGCCGGAATGAAATTGTGTTCAGTATGCACGTGGTCGATGGCTTGTGGAAGATGACGATGCATTGATAGTATTCTGGCATGTTTAGTGAGTTGCTCCTTCCATTGTTTGAAGCTTCTCAGTCTCATTGCTGAGTAAGTAGCCAGTTTTTTGCTGGTTTTGTGGCGTTGCAGTGGAAGAGGTTCACAGTGCACCAATAATACTGAGACAAGCAACTCGTAAAGTTTTTTCCATTTTAGAAAGCCAGTGCATAACATTTGGCTGTAGGTCCCAAGTGGAACCTATTGCTTTTTGTATATGTTCAGAGTAGCCATATAGTAAGGTGCAGTCAAAGTTTAGGCCTAGTAAGCTGACACTATTTGAGAGGATAAGGAAGGTGCCTCTTAGCTTTAGGAGATTAAAGTCAGGGAATTTGGGTTTTCTTGTGAACAGGGCCAGTTCAGTCTTCAGCGGATTAACAGAGGGGCCACAGCTTTGAGTCCAGCTTGTTAGACTATTGACAGTAGACTGCATGACATTGGCCAGCGTCTGCGGGCATTTTCCTGTTACTAGTGTAGCGACGTCATCTGCATAGACGTAGGTGTTAACTTTGCATCCAGTTTTTTTTATTTTCTGAAGGGCTTCGTTCAGCACTAGATTCCATAGCAGTGGCAGTGCTTCTTCCGAAGGATGCAGTGCTTTTAAGCATATGCTCTACAAAGAGATTCTAGTTCAATTCATCTATGTGAAGTTTTTCTTACAGTTAGTGTCATCTGAATGTTCAGTTGAAAAGGACCTTTTTGATTGTTGAAGATGTTGGAGAGTAAGTAATCAATTTAAGGGTAATGCGCCAAAAAATTATCTAAGACCAGATGAACTAGGTAAAGAGGGGTTTAGTCTTGCTATTCTTTTAGGTACAACTAATGGACGAGATCTTGGAGAAGTTTAAAATAATATGTACAACGAACAGGATATTATCTCGTGTTATGTGGAATGCCAAGTAACCATCAACCTGGCAAATATGTAGATGATATTTGTAGTTCAGAGCTTCAAGTTCTTGTCAGACGTAATAACTTTCAAGTTATTTAACCCATAAGAAGATTCGGACCTCTGTATGTCACTAGTAAACTCAAAAGTCTAGGAACTTCTATCTTTTAGTTAATATTCTGGAATACACAGGCACCATTAATGACTTGTTAAAGCTAGCAGACATATAAATCTTTTCCACGAGATGTCCATGTCCGTTGGAGTATCACTTCACAGTATCACATCACTAGATCACGAGAATATTAAAAAATTATGGCAATAGTTCATAATTCATATCGATACCTGAAAAAGACTGTCAAGGAGCTTGATTTTCTGCAGAAAGGTTGACTGCAGGTGTTTATTGGTTCTGGTCTTGGATAGCCGAGAATTGAGCGCTTCTGCAAATACATATTTACATACAGCAACAATTCAAACTTTTCCTTGAAAATCGTCATCCCGAACCACTATTTTTGGAATGATCCTCAAATCCCTCAGATAGAGGACCAATCTGAATGGTACACCGACAAATCTAAAATGGTGAATGGAGTGGGTTGCGGAATATGCTCTCTAAACTTTAAATCTGTCGTACCACTGGGATGTTGTACTACCATTTTCCAAGTAATGCTCTAGAAAGTTCATCCGAAGATCACGCATTTATAAATATTTTCTCAGATAGCTTCACAGATTCAGAAGCTTATTTTGAGTCTAGTTTTGAATTATCTGGAAACTCTCACGCAGCTTGTTACCTATAACAAACTCATAGCCTTTGGGTCCTTGTAAATTTTCAGTAGTCCAGAACTGAAAATCCATGCACAGCAGGGTTTAGCCACATGTGTGTAGAGGGCCTGTTCATCAGGCTGCAGCAGTACTTCACTTAAAAAAAAATACCTCCAAGCGAAGTATGTATTAATTTTGGAACCAAAAGATTTTTTGGTAACTTATAGAAGTGGCTGCATAGAATACTGTACAGTCTAACTCTATAATTTTATCCTTGTGTTTCACTCCTAAAAAAGCGAGCGAGGAGATTGAGCTAGATTGAGCTAGTCAGCCACGGAGTTTGAGCTACATATATTCTGTAAAGGAATAATGAAGGGATTGACTAAAACATAGACCACTGATGAATGTCCTGAATGGTGATCAACTGTGACCCAGTCGGTGTCTTAAAATGTTGGAAACTAAAAGAGCAGTTCTTAAATATAAAACGAGAAACCAACAACTGGTAAATAGTTTTGCTCACAGGACATGGTTTTGCTGAGGACAATGGGTCTTTTGATGGATGATACCTGTAAGCTGCGCTTAGAGCCTGTGATTTATAAGCACCTATGTAAGTATACTGTGCCAAAGATCTATATTACCGAGCGAAGGATGAAAGGATTTTGAACTTTTATATTTGCCTAAAATTTCTACTCAAGTAAGCATAGTTTTTCCGACAGTTTTCCAAGGATAAACGCTTTTATATATAAAACATGCGTACTCAATACAAAACAAGAAACTCTTACCTTTAATTTCTCCTCTGTTGTCCTTCATTAGTACAGTGGCCATATTAACTTCATTGACATGCGAAAACTGTCCCACAGCTAGTTCCTCACAAACGCCACCGCCGCCGACGCCGCCATCGTCACCCATAAAACCAATCCGACTGTGTTTACTATTCGGCGAGACCATCATAACAGCGTCATCCTCATCTTCATCATCGTCATTGCGTTCCATTTTAATGTGAACCTCGTCATTATGAGTGGTGAGGTTCCGTGGTCGTTTCCTGCCGCCCTTCATTTCCATACGTTGCCTCTGTTGCTGGAACTGGTGCTCCCTAATCAGTCGATCTCTCTCGTGAAAGTGCGAGACAAACAGAATTTTCTCATGCTCCGGTACAACGATGGCAGGACCAATCCGACCACCAGCACCACCACCACCACCACTACCGGCGTCGTCTTCAACCATCGGCATTGTGCCGAAATGTTCATGTTCCTGAGCAGTGTTGGTGGTGGCCGAGGAAGATGGTGGTGGAGGTGGCATTGTGGGTGGCAGTCCGGTATCGGTGTCCGACGTTGTCCCATAGGTCATTAAGTTTTGGACGGTGGGTGGAATTGGGGAGTAGTATGGTGTGTTGCGGGAATTACTGTTCACTGTCGCCTCCTTGGGATACTGAGAAGAACCCGGAGAGAATGCCGTCGCCACAGCTGGCTGGAGTTGTTGATGGTGGAACATTAGGTCGTTGAATGAGGATATAGTGGATCCTAAGTTCTGCCTCACTGCCGAGGGTAGTCGGGTTGTATAGAAAGCTTTACCTCCCGCTACCACCGTTGGTAGGGTGGTCTGAAATGCTGGTGGCGGTGGGGCGCTCAGTAGGAGATGTGGCAGCGGTGAATTCGGTGGTGTTATCTGATGATGATGGTGGGAGTGGGGATAGTTCACGCCAGACAGAAATTTCGCCTGCTGCTGTTGATGAGAAGAAATTAGAAAGGTCGTCGCCGCCGTTAGTGATGCCGATAGATTTGTTGTTGTAGTCGTCGAGGAGGACCCAGATGACGGTGTTGTCGATGTTGATGATGGAGGGGTTGAGATTTGATTATTGCCAGCCCGGTGCGTGATAGTGGTGGTGGTGGTGGTGGTGGTGGTGGTAGTGGTGCTATTAGTGTATGGCACTGGCATTGTTTTGGGGATCTGGTGTTGCTGTAGCTGTTGCCGAATGTCAATGGTTTGTTGTGTCTGGAGATCTGGTTCGTGCGACTGTTGACGGAATTCGGCTTCCGCACTCATTTGATGGTGATTAGAGTGATGTGACGGAGCAGGATGATGGTGATGGTGATGAGGATGATGATGATGATGATGATGCCTTGTCGATGGGAGTAATGAAGTCATTGAGGTGGATGTCGATGGTGTTAGCATTAATGGACACCAAGGATTGATTGGTGGTAGCTTTTGAAGTAGTGTCGCCTGTTGTTCTTGTTGTTGTTGTTGTTGTTGCTGCTGTTGCTGTTGATGTTGACTTTGTCCTGTAAGAGAGAAAGAGAGAAAGAGAATAGACAAAAAGGGGTGATTTAGTAAATCTGCCTCATCATTATGGATGTTTGTGAGTGTAGCACTGCTGGACCAATCGATTATCACGAGACAAAAATTTTGTATGCGCTAGGGTTTGGTGATATGATTTTTTGATGACTTTGGGTTCCGATTGATACCATGAGGGATGCTTGTCACCCTTCTTAGATGATTGATGAGGGAGTGCTAGGGTATATGAGGCAACAAAGGGGTTAGAATATCATTTGTAGTCATTTGTAGTTCATTGTCTACATGGGGGCATGTGACGTTGCAGAAATGCAAATGGTTTCTGGTTCAAAGGGGTGAATTTGTTGAAATATAGCAGACTTCAGTGAGCTATTCAAGAAGGTTTTAATTATGAAAGATGTTCTAAAGTGTGTCTAAGGCACGCAATTAAGTCAGTGGATAATTTATTTAATTGAAGTTAAGTGTGTTAACAACACAGCTTACACTATTTAGAGGCTGGTCTGTGGTTCGAAGGTTACTATGTGTTGCAGCAATACATCTTATTTTTTGCAAACATACATTTCGCGCTCTTTCCGGATCATGTTCAGTTCAATCATAGTACTTACTAGATCTGGGGATCGTTCAGTTTCTGCCAACAAACAAGATTTCTTAAAAATTCGTTACAAAACCTGAAAAACTCATTAAATAGGGAAACTATATACGTCTACATTATCCCAGCTGTAAACACCTTGATACCGCATAAACCCAACCCTTCAGATTATCCGAAATGTCTATGTACCTATTGCGCAGATACTTTCAGGTTCAATTTGATTCACTCACTGCGTAACCGCCAATCAGAAACCCCTTTTGCTTATTTTCTCAAAAAATACAAAAAAGTTGAAAAACGAATTCTAAAGAATAAAAAAAAATCCTTACAATGGCACAACTTCTTGTCCTATTATCCTTCGAAATGAGAATATCACGCAAGATGTTCAAATATTGAGCTCCCCTAATGCGCATTGCACTGTACTGCACTATCGCACTCTGTGTGTGGGTTTTATCCTGCGGCAGTTGGAATAGCTACACAGGGATTTATTACCTGTACTGCAAGACTGATATTGCAACAGCCTTGATCCTGGCAGAAATCCTTTACTTTCGCTTTAATTCCTCCTTTCAATGCGTTCTATTTGCGAATGAAACCATGGCATGTGCGTGCATGTGTGTAGGATGCAACTGAACCATCCTACATTTCTTAATCACATGTTTCCGTTGCATCTATCTACAGTTTAAGATTACGCAAAAAGGGAGGAAAGGAATATTATGAAAGGATTAGAAAATCCTTTTGCTTTTTCTTCAATTTTTTATTTTTCTTAACAAAAGCCACAACATCAAGGCGGAGATTCACTTTTTTTTTTATTATTAAGAAAAGGATACGCAGCATGCCAAATTGTAGTATGCCATATGTCCTTGAAGACATTTTCATTTCATAGACGAAAATTGATATCCTTTCATTTTCACTATTTTTTTTTTCTTCGTTTTTATTCATATGATCCTCATTCCGACAGGAATCACTGACGAAGATCGTAGGCGAATCGAATGAAATTGTCAAAGAAAAAGGAAGATTTCGTCCCTAAAAAAAAATCATTTTTCATTCAGCAGATCGATCGATTACGCGAGCGTAAGATAATCCTTTTTCGTTTTTCTACAAATCACCCTCGCTACTCTTTTACTCCTTCACAACTAAATGGCATCCTTTTGTCACACTTTACTAAAGATTAATGACATCGGGCACACAACTTGGGCTTCCTGTTTCATAATTCTTTTTATTTTTTTTTTATTATTTAATTCTTGACATGGTAGTTAGAAGAGGTTGAC
Organism: Xylota sylvarum; assembly: GCA_905220385.1. Lineage (NCBI taxonomy): Eukaryota > Metazoa > Arthropoda > Insecta > Diptera > Syrphidae > Xylota > Xylota sylvarum. Next base: position 51,651,443 of record LR999960.1, on the reverse strand, counting down.
GTGGCTTGTGCTATGAGTTATGTTTCTGAAGCAAGCTGCAAATCGGCGGCCATTGTTTGGAAAGGAAAACGTACGCAGGACACGCGTCAAAGGGGTAAATAAAATTATGAAATATGCCGTAATCGAATCAAATCAATGCTAATTCAGGAAGAAGGTCAAACGATTTGCGGTGATTGGATAATAAAAAGGGGAGACTAGGGAAAGGAGTGTCTTCGAAATATCATGGAATTGGTTGACCTTGTGTTCAACGATTTCTGTCACCACTTGTGGCTGTGCAGCAGCTTGTTCAATGATCCTAACTTAATACTTTCATCTCTTCTGCCATTGAAACTTTATTTAGGTCGAGATAATGCCAATAGAAGGCCTTATCGTGGCTAAAATACAACAGACAGAGAGATCGATTTTTGTAGAACTGACCCAAGTTGGATCATAGGTACTCTAGTTATCTGGTTTTACAATCCTTAATCCTTATTCAGATTTTTAAGGGTAGAATGTGGTAGTGCATGACTTTACCCCACTATTGTTGTACAGAGTATATCGCTGTTATCAGGAATAATAGAGATGATAGTAGGAAGCGTTGTTGTACAGGTCAGAGTTAGAACTCAATGCCTTCAGACTAAGAGTCTTCAGATACGTGTTGAATCCCTCCTTGAATACCAAAAGCTTCTGTAAATGCCTCCTAAAAGTTTCTAGCAGTTTGTCTGGCTGGAAGTTTTAATATGATATTTGAAGGAATCAAGCCTTTAAGTTGTTCGTTCCAAATTTCATTGCAATCCTCGTAATGAAGAAGCTTTAGATACAGAGACAGATACAGAGATCGAATCATATTGTTTAAGTATTTAGATATTAGCCTTACTAGGAGGGCTGGTAACTATTTGGTAATTTATTCCTCATAATTACCTACAATAATCATAGTTATTCGTAGTTTTACAGAGAATAACCAACAAACAACTGATGGCCACTTAGCCACCTATCTGCCCTTTGGTGATCTTTTGAATGATGATGCTGAGCGATGATACTTTGCTACGCTTTTGGTGCATATTACTATGCTGTACTTCTTGTTTCCAGCCCATAGCACCTTCCGACGAAGATGAGGTTATCGCTCAATTTACCGCTCCAACTCAGCAAAAAACCAAGCTGAGCTCTTCTCTTTTTGGGCCTTCCTCCTCAGGTAGATTCGCAGACTATCTGAGACAGACCGCTAATATCCATCCCGAGAGTAAGAGTCCAACCACCTAGGGGGTGGTTTGTATTCTACACTCGACCCTCTAAAAGCTATAGATGCTGCCCCTATTCACTCTCCCCTAAACTCTCCGGAGGATGCACCTGCTTACTCGGGAAGCAAGAGGAAGATAAGGCACTCGAGGCGCGCACGGGACTCTCTTAAAAAAAAGAGCCATCGAGGCAGGAACCAGCGGAATCAAATCAAGGGCGACATCAGTTGTACCAGGCGTTTCTGCATTGGGTCCTAAGAAGGTCGACCAACCAAACAAATCGGCGACGGTCACGTCAGGGTCTCGACGTACGAGAACAAACAGAGACGCGGCTGCCAGTTACCTGGAGATGGTCATTTACAACAACGGATATGAGGAAGTGACTGCCAAATCAGTACGAAAGATTCCAATTGGAAATGGTTAACGACCTCGACAGGAGTCTACCCAGTCAGTAGTACCCAACTTCACATGGGCGACTTTCAGAAACGATCGCTATCACGTCATCTGTGGCGATCAAGGCTCGATAGCAGATTTAACTGCCATAACCAGCAGTGTAAGTGGTTCATGGGAAGGTTCCAAATTTAGGATACTATTGGTTGCCCAGCTTCCAAGATTAATTAGGGTATCAGCATGGGTCCCAGGCCCAATTGAGGATCCTTCAAAAATCTTAGAGAGGATTGCAAGGCAAAACAAAAACTTTGACACTACATGCTGAAAGGTCTACAACACGAGGAGAGGAAAGGCCAACTACTATTCCTTGAAGTGGATCGCGATGGTCACTCCAGTGCGGCTTCTATCGCGATAAAAGCATTTTGCTGATATCACGCTACCTTCCCGACGACCCACCGATACCACCACTGAGCGCAGAGCTGATTGAAGCCTTGAAATCAGACGGTCTCATCTTGGGAGCAGACGCCAATGCGCACCACAAGGTAAGAAGGGAGTTGTTAGACATCACTTTCACAACATCAAACGTGATCCATCTTACGTCGAACTGGAGGGTTTCAAACTAGATCTCCATGCCCGACGATAGATGGATAATTTTAGACCTTGCCATAGGACATACATAAGTAAGTAAAACTGAACCTAAAAAACGATGTAAAGTATGTATATTGAGGTCATCATGGACAACAAGTTAACTCGGAGAAGAAATCTAGAAAACAGAATAACAAAAGCCAGTAGGACATAGTGGGCATATCCAGGCAGGGTTTTTGCTAAGACGTGGAGTTTGAAACCGAAGCAAGTCTATTGGATTTGCACTTGCATTGTCACGTCCATCTTACTCTCTAGAGTGGCTGTATGGTGTTCGATAATAGAGAGGAAATATGGTCGGTTTAGGGATACCTACATAATACACAAGTGCAAAATCCCCAAACCCCAAAATTCCCACCTATTGAAAAATACCCGATTTGACTATCCCCAAGTACAAAATCCCCAAGCGCAAAATACCCATGTTATCCCCACGATCTTTAAGGAGAAGCGAAGCGGAGCGAGCGGTGAAGTAATTTTGGGTGTTCTATGAAGGATTTATTGTCAACGATTTGTGTTTGGGGATTTGGATTTGTGGATTTCGATATGTGGATTCTAATTTAGGAATCTTGTGACTGAAGATTACGTAGCCAACCCGCAACAAAGTCAACGATTTATGATTGGGGATTTTGGGTTTGGGGATATTGATTTGGGGATTTCAGTTTGGGGATTTTAATTTTGGGTTTTCGTACCCAACCCGTTGGTTTGGACGCATTAGACGCACTAAGATGCAAAACCTGGGAAGACACGTCCTGCCTAGACTGAGTTTTATTAGACGTTACAGTTTCGGAAATATACTAGAGTTCGTCAGAAATACAGGACGGAATACGACCCAACCCAACTCTCCATCCCCAAATCAAACTTTTCCTTCATCTACATCCCCCCCCCCTCCCCCTTTCTCCCTTCCTACTAAACAGTCTCTTTACAGAGGAACACAATAGACCCAATCATCGGCCTACGTCATGAGGTCATCCTCACCCTCCCAATGCAACCAACTACCGTCCGACTAAATCAACATTATTTCGGACTACTGTGCGGGAGGATACCAGGTTCGATTTGCAGACAACCCCAAATATTTTTTTTACGGTCCCTCCTCTCGCCATCATATCAGAGCGTCTGACAAACATCCGAGAGTATATCATCTCACGCAAAGATTTCCCATTGGACAAGGCATTAACCAGTAGGTCCCTTCCGAATTTCTCACAAAGGCCTTAGATCCCGCACGTACCTGTCGATAGCTGAAGTAGGAAGTCGAGATCCTTTCAAGTCCAAAGTTTTGAAGAAATACCTTGATTTTTCGAACATAGTGTTGCTGGTAATATTTTTATTACAGATTTGCTTTTTATTTATTGATTTACTAGTGTAGGGGTCAACGAACCAAAAATATATTCAACTCTATTGGACTTCGGGACAGTGGTTTCAAATAGAATGCTTGCACGTGGACATGGATGAAAGATTAAATGAAAACCACTTGAATACCAAATAGAAGAATGCCAGCAAATGACTGAAATCGAAAGCAGGTAGATTTGAATATTACTGAATGAATCTTTCGCTCTATGACGTGATTGATTCGAATAATTCTAACATAAAACGTGACTCAAAATTTTTGTTTTTTTGCAAGTCTTCGGCTGTCCATACCGATACCATCTAGGTATGACCTAATTCCGATTAAAAGCCGTGATCGACTGGAACATGACTCGCTAACGTCAATTAAAAACTCGCCACTGTTTTCGTTCTGACAATACTTCAAATATATGATGACGTCGAATTTTTACCGTCCACAGTAATCTACCTAATCACTCCAATCTGGAAATTACTCCAAAAAAAATACATACATAACAACTTCCACTTAAAAACCAAATCACTGCGACCGCCAACCCCATTACAATGTTAGTTTCCCATGGAGAGTCAACATTTCCTTAATGCAAAGCATTAAGTATAAATTAAAAAAAAAAAATAAAAAATTGGAATTATTAAATGACGTCCCACAGCAGAAAGCAGCAAATGGAAATAAATATTACCACCGGATGTACACCGTTTACCACATGAGTAAACCCACACTTACACCGCACGTGATTGGCAGGTGTTAGCCAAATGATCCGTGCTTAACCCCAAAAAGTATCTACAAACAAAAAAAAAGAAAAAAATAAACAAATCTAACCACCTTACGTGGTCCACTGCAATTTCCTTTCAAGCTCATTGAACTCTTCTTCATCAAGAAATTCTAATCTCTTCTTCTCTCTACGTGATCCCCCAGAAACCCCAATTACATCACACACAGCGCAAAGAAGGCTCGATTCATCCAGATAATCCAAATCTATCTATGTATCTATCTATCCGTTGTTTTTGTGTTCTCATTCAACCAAGGCATCATCATTATGACAAATCATGGCAATAAAATTGCGCGCTGCCAAAATAATCAGTGAGTGCTCGGGAAGGTTTAATTTTTGAAAAAAAAAAAAAATAAAAATTTGACGTGTCGCACCGCGCAATTAGCCTGTGCGCCATTCCACGTCTGGAAATCCATTAGAACAACCACTCCACGAGCAAACGAGAATCACTTTTTGGCTCTCTATCATTTCGGATAGACAACCATTTAATTGCTGCCGCGTTCCCGGCCACAACCATATGAGAATATATAGTCCAGGTGAGTCGGTGGCTTGGAGAGCATTTGCAATTTGGCTTTGCGCCGGTTTAGACGCGTTTTTGGTTCGAAAGCGAAATAATGGCAACGTCATGGAGTGTTTTAGTGATTCTCGCTTCCGCGATACATTTTCCGGTTGATTTGAGTGGCATGGTGGTGTCAACACCAGATTCCAATGGGATCTTCTCGATGCCAACGAGGAAGGTTGACGAGGCTGATTTGCTCGCTGAGCACGGTCGTTTTATGGTGGCCAATATGAACATGACCATCAATCCGTGTGAGAATTTTTACGAATTCGCCTGCGGCAATTGGCAGAACGACAGCATGGTGCCGGTGATGGGCCGGAATAACACATTCTTCTTCGCCATGCAGGTCAAGGTGAACGAGCTGATTGTGGGATTCTTGCGAAACACTACCGTGATGGAGGAAAAAACTGCTGAGACAAAGGCCAAGCGGTTATTTGCTTCGTGCATGAATATGAGTGAGGATCTCAGTCAGGGATATAGGACGGTGTATGCATCGATGCAGGATCCCGTGGTGAAGGAGGGCGAAACCCTTAACTGGACGACACTGAATTTCTACTCGGAGTATGGAGTGACTCCTCTCTTGCCGCTGAGTGTGCAGTACAACTCTGACAATCTGATGTTCGAGATCTTGATCAGTCCGCCATATGCTGTGTTGACGAGTTCGGTAAGTTTCAATTTCACGAGCATCGCCGAGGATTTTAAGTTCGAGAATCAAGACGAAGTAGAGGCAGAGTTGGAGGAGCTGAAAGCCTTCGAAAAGCAGCTGATCGCTTCGGCGTCATCGTTGAATACGACAAAAGTCCAGACGCTGGGCGAATTCCTTGCCGATCATAACTCTAGCGACGTGGAGTGGAAGAAGATTTTCGACCTGGCATTCAATGGAACCATCAAGAACTCCTGGAAAGTACACAACAATGTGAAGGACTTTACCCAACTCAATAAGTTCCTATTGAGATCCGACACGGATCTCCTTTTTAAATACGTGAAGTGGTGGAACATTCTCAAGTTCTATCACACCTGGAAGTCGCAGGCCTTCGAAAAGACCCTGGAGAGCAAGTGTCGTGAGATCACTGTGAAATACTTCAGCTACGCCTTTATCCCGTGGTTTATAGAGACCACTTATGATCAGGATCGACGAGCGGATGTCTTGCTGATGTCGAAGCGGTTGAAGGACACCTTTTACTCGTTTCTCGATCACTACACCTGGTTGGACAATGAAACACGATCGGGAGCGAAATCGAAACTCCGAGCGATGGATTTGATGGTGGGCTACACGGATGACATGATCCATCGACATGATATGGATCACGCCTACAAGGATGTGAACATAACCAAGGACTACTGGGTAAACCTCATGAACCTGGAGCGGAACCGTGCTAGAGTGCGAGTAAAAGCGATCGGCAAGTCGGTTATCGCTCCGATCATAAGCACTCACGAGGTGAATGCCTATTACGCCGACTTCCTGAACCTGGTCTTCGTGGCGATCGGGATCTCACAACTGCCACTGTATCACATCAAACTACCAAACTCGTTGAAATATGGTGGAATTGGCAACATCATAGGTCACGAGATCGCCCACGGCTTCGATTCGGACTGTTACGAGTTCGACTACGATGGCAAGAAGAGGAACTGGTGGAGTGAGGAATCTTTACGGAACTTCAAGGAGCGCTATCAGTGCCTCGAGTCGCAGTACAATAAATTCATCTACAACGGAATGCGAACAAATGGCAGCCAAACCTCTGGTGACAACATAGCCGACAATGTAGGAGCGAGGATCGCCTATCACACCTACCTCCGATTTCTGACTGAAAATCCGTCAGTCGAACTCGGCAACGATAAACCCTTACCCGGAGTGGACTTCACCAACAAGCAGTTGTTTTTCCTGAAGTTCGCCCAAACCTGGTGCGATGGACGAAGCCCGGAAGATCGCCTCAAACGCATGGAAGTAGACGAACATGCGTACGATGAGTTCCGGGTCGTGGGCACACTAATGAATATGCCAGAGTTTAGTGAGGAATTCCATTGTGCACTGGGGACCGATATGAATCCGATGAAAAAGTGTGTGGTCTGGTAGTGGGGCATTTATTACGAATAAATACTCATTTGTAGTTAAGTGGAAATTAGTTTCAATTTTCTATTTTTTGTTTTTTTTTGACAGTTGTCAGTTGATTTTTGGAATTTACGTTACGAATGATCATCAAAAAAATGCCACACGAGGTTACTTGATCCATATGTCAGAGCTGAGTTCAGGTGAAGTTAATGTGTATGCTAAGCATGTGTACTGAGTCGGTAAACAAAAAGATTTGCGCTGGGCAATACGTGGATGATGTGAGTAATGAGTGAGTGAGTTCTGTCAAGGTCTTTGCGGGCCCACAGCAAACCATATAGGGAGTGTAAGGCGCGCGCCTGGGTTAGTGTGATGTCAGCATTAGAATTATTGTGTTATGGTGACTTAAGTCGGATTATATTGTTAAACGAAATTTATTCATTTGATGACAAGTTCAATGACTCAACACTCATTATTAATTGCGTGCACTGTGGAACGTTGGGTGGCTTAATGGGTCTACAAGCGCACGTCGGAAGAGTTAAGACGCGTCTGGTATCAAAGTGCATTGGAGCACAAGTCTGAGAATAGAAATACTTTGTTTTATTATGTATTTGTGTTAATGGCTAATTTGACAGGTTTATTGTTTTAAATTTATCTGCTCGCAGTCGCTGTGTGTAATGCTTTGTGATTGACGTAGAGAATGTAGAAATAGGTGCTGAATCTCTACAAAGAATGACAGCAGAGATACGACATCTCATATCATGAAGTGCGTGCTATTTGATTGAGAATTTTACGCCTGGTTTCATGGCTTTTCACACTATCCTATAGCAACCAAGATCAAAATTCGAGGCTTACTAGTCAGGAAAGGGGAAACAAACTGCTGGTTGAATTGCTAAAGGATACTGTCTTCGATTTGCCAGGGTTTGGAGGTTCGATGTAAGTATTGGATGTTGTCCACCTAATAGCTTGTCGAGTAAATTTAAATTACGTTTTGAGGCTGAACTCCAAATTTGGAGAGAAGGAGCTTCGATGACGTGAAGTATCTCTATGGTTCAAGTTCATTCATAATTTGGAAATGTGGGCATCCCATTTTATTCCCGAGTTGATGATGAAACTAAGACGATGCGATGGAGCTGAGGTGGAGTATTCTACATTTACCTATTCCAATACTTATCGCTTCAATTACTGTGTGGATATGATCTCATCTTTGACTATATGTGATATACATGGAGGAACTCAGGAGCATGTTGTTCCAGCAAGATGCAGGATCCAGGCAAAGCCAGTATTCTTGTTGTTTCTTGATCTTGAAAAAATAATGTATCATTGTGCGTCGATCTGTTACAAATTACTGAGAGACGAAGGAATACGTATAAGAATGAAAGTTTTAGTTCTGTCTCTGAAACACTACACAAAACATTGACATCGACCCGTAGGCTATGATGGCATGTCTTAGAAAACTAGCTATTCCAATTCACAGAATCAATATCGATTGGTGAGAGATCTGTTCTCATTAGGAACTGTTCCTTAGGAGCAAAGTACGGAACTTACTTACTTACTTACTTACTTACTTACTTACTTACTTACTTACTTACTTACTTACTTACTTACTTACTTAGGTAGCGCTTCAGTTCGAGGTGAACCTGGGCCTCCACTAACAAGCCTCTCCAGTTAGCCCGGTCCTTAGATAACTGCCTCCAGTAGCGGACTCCAAATCGCCACCTAAGACGAGATCTGCCGCTACTGTGTTGTCCCTACGGGTTAGATTCGAAGACTCTACGTGCTGGAGGATTTGTGTCCTACTGCTCCACATGTCCTAGCCATCTTAGACGACTAATGCGCAGTTTTTTGACTAGGGCGAATTCGCTGTAGAGATCGTACAGCTCGTCGTTGGATCTTCTCTTCCAAAGCGCGTCAACGCACAACGCAAATGGAACCGAATATTTTAGGAAGAATCCTTCTCTCGAAGTGACCAAAGTTTTCTCAAAGGATCGACTTCCAGCATCAGCTCACAAAAAAGGACTGGGATGATCAAGGTCTTATGTAGAGTCTCCTTAGGTGCTTGGGATAGGGCCCTACTACTCAATGGTAAGAGTTAAACTTTTTTTTTTATTTCTGTCGAGGTGTTGTTATCAGAATTGTTAAAGGAGCCGAGGCAGACAAAGTCCCTTACTACCTCAAAGTTATAGCTGTCGATGGTGACGTTCTGTCCAATTACATCGATGTTGAGTGACCCTTCCTGTTGACAGCATATACTTGGTTTTGTCCTCGTTTACCACTAAACCTATTTTGCCGCGTCCTTTTCAGTATCACCGAACGCACCGATGACATCCTAAAATTCTTAAATCTTTTTTTGACATAAAAGGTCTCGGTGAGATCATTTCCAACCTTTATAGAGCAGCGAGCGTTTTTCATAGTCATCCTGCATAGGCGAACGAGTTTGGCAAGGATGCTAAAACTAGAGTTGGTTCTGCATAGCTCGTCTTAAGATGCTGTCATATGCGGCCTTAAAATCGATGAAAAGATGGTGGGTATCGATTTGGACGTCTTGAGTTTTCTCCAGGATCTGCCGAAGTGTCAATTGTGGACTTACCTGGTCTGAAACCACACTGATAGGGCCCAATCAGGTTGTTCACGAAGGGTTTCAGACGTTCACACAATATGACAGATAGGATCTTGTACTCGATGCTGAGGAGACTAATACCTCAGTAATTGGCGCAATTCAGCGGGATCTCCTTTCTTGTGGATCGGCAAACGATGCTGAGATTCCATTCATCAGGCATACACTCATCTGACCAAATTTTAGAAATGAGTTTATGTATACTCTCTATCAGATCATTACCTTGGCTGCAACAAGGTAGTGATCCGAGTCGATGTTGACTGCTCGGATGGTTCGCACATCCAGAATACTGGAAGCATGCCTTACGTCGATCGCAATATGATCGATTTGGTTAACCGTTTGATGATTAGAAAATCGTCATGTCCTCTTGTAAATAGTTTTCACCCTTTTTTTCCGCGGCTCCCTTTCCATTGCCTTGCGATGGGCCTTCCTGGATGGCGGTGATGTCTGCTTTATAACAGTCTCGGGCATCTGCTTGTTCATCAGCTGCACGAGGTCTGTTAAGGGTTCAAACATTCCGCGTGCAGATCCGAAGGTCGATGTCCGTGTTTCGATTACTAGGGTTGTCAACAGTAGAGTCATCATTATCCGAGGCTTATGTGGGATTCGGAATTAATGTTGTTTTTCCATGGTCGGGAAGTTACCCAGACGCACAACACCCAACCTGCAGTTGTTTCCTATTCCACTTCAAGGATGAGGGGCCGGAATTAGTGACACACTTGGGAGATATAAGCGCTGCCGTTACCCCATTAAGGGTTCGTCCACCACCAACTCTTTTCCAATACCTTGGCTCAGTATTTGAGATCCCTACTGACCTGGGATTTAAAAATGTCGAAGCAGCTTGTATAGGGATAACACTAATAGTTTGGCCTGACTGGAACTGGTAGACACCATTGATTTCAAGTATCAAGTCCTGTCTTACTCCGGTATGGACCTTAAATTGTTGTAATATGTTACCATTGTGTAGAACGTCACACCTTCATCTTCATAAGAAGTCTTAATTATAATAGCTATGAGTTTTTCTGGAATACTCCTCCTGCGCAAGGCTGAGGGATCACAATGTCAAAGGTCGTCTCAAAGTCAATGATACGATCGATGATCGACACATTGATCTATAACGATCCGCAAAGTGTTAAAGTGGTGATGCAGGAAGATCCTTAGCGAAAGTCTGCCTGTTGGACATCGAGAGTTGAATCTGCATATGTAAATGATCTCTGATGAAGGCAATACAATTAAGGATTGATTTTAAAGGATTGATATGAAACTGCCTGGAAAATGAACATACATGGTCGCTGCATCTCCATACTCTTATTAAAAGGCTTTAAATGGGTTGTCCATAGTAAGACAAGTCTGATAAATGGAATTCTAGCCTAGTCCTACATCTTTCTCCGCATACCTTTTATAAAATCTCAAAATAATTTGCATGACCATTCCAAAGCACATCATCAAATCACCTAAATTGTTAGAGATCCTTTAGCCACCAAAACAGCTGTTGTTCGTTGACCCAAAGAAGATGCATTGCTCGCATCTCGATATTTATCATTGTGCCTGCCCCAGGCCATCAACGGCGGTAGCGATTAACCTCCATATTCTCCATTCACTTAATCATCCACCACATCCATCGGATCGGATGCTGAGTCAGATCCAGTTCCACGACGTCATTGTAACACTCTAGCCCAAGTGCTCCCGCACTAATCTAATTTTAATCGCTTGGTGCAGTGGATTCAATTCTTCCCGCTGCTGCTTGCTTTTCGTACACAGATTAGAAGATTAACCAATCATCCAATACAAACATGCATAGTAAGAGCGCTCTTGAGTAAATTGGGCCTCTCACTCAGTGCATTCTTCCCGTCCACCGATTATGCCATCGAAAGGGAAATCAATTTGAATTTCACAAAATGTTAGCCATTCCGAATTTTGAAGAATTAAATATGTATCTGCAACTCGGCGTGAATGGCTGAGGATGCCAATTTGTGGTTATAAATCATCCATCGAAATGGAGTGTTTTGCGATTTCAGGTGCACTGTGAAGGACGACTACCGTCCGGCGAAGCCGACCAGCCAGACAAAAGGATTTCACGATCAGCAATACCTCTACCTGTGGGATAATTAAATCCCACAACAGATAGCAATGGGATGCGCTTCTTCCCTTTGCTTTGCAATTATAATAATTATATTTGAAGATCAGTGGATAGATAATCGAATTAGAGAAGTCTATGAATGAATCCTTAATGGTTGTGGCTGGATGAAAGAAACAGAGAAATGAAATAGGATCTGTCTTCTTGGGCGCATTCATTTAAATAAAATCGTATTTCCATCAATCAACTGTGGGAGAGTTTTTTTTTTTTTTGTTCTTTTTGTTGAATGCCTTGAACTCACAATTAGCAACACTTGGCCGAAAAGGATCACGTATCGTAGCAGTGGGAATCTGGAGCAAAAGACCTGACTTAATTATTATTCATGGTTTGGAGGTATAAAATGACCTCGAAATGATAAATGATTTGCTTGAATGGATTGCAAATGAACGGAGAGCAGCAAGTCCTTTGAACTGGGTTTCAGTTTGTTTTCAGCGAAAAAGGATGATTCAGTCAGATGAGACTTACTTACACATCTGACTCTTTATGTCTTTCTTCCGTGAAGATGGTTGATGGTCGTAAAGCTAAGATTTTCTACTACCATTGGGGAATATATTCTGCCATGGTGATCAAGTTGTCACATACTGCTTATATCAGTATAATATACCTATAACCTCTCCAAAGGTTCACAACAAAACAAGCAGGACGAGAGATGATGTTGTACGGCTACAAAATTCTATATTGGCATCATCACGATTGTCATGACTCCGATTCGGCGCAGTTTCTCTCGACTTGTAGTCCATAGATCGAGCGAATAAACACGAAATAATAAAAAGGACTTTCACATCAAGCTGTACTAGTACTCCTTGATTACCAACCTGGGCTTAACTTGCTCCATAAGAAAATGTATTTGCCATGACTGGTCAGCAATGTACTCAAGGATGCACTTCATAATCCTATTAAACTCCGTAACTTGATCCAGCATTGTCGATTGAGATGTTATGAAAAATAATTGAATAAGATACATATCCATATCCATGTCCTTACTCCACAGGAGATTCATAAGCATTTGCAATAATTTCGAACTTTCCCTTTTTGTTTCCAACAAGCCAAATTCGGTCCCTTATTGAGAAAACATTACCTGCAACGATACCTATTAAAGGTCCGTCCATCCACGATCCACCCGCATTCAAATTAATCCTCACGAAATGGACACACACATACAAATACCTCAAGATGAGAAGGACTACAGGTAAAACCTACATATATTGCAATCTGTTAACTGCTATGGCGCCGACCAAATATTGCCACTATCACCAAACTGCAACAGCAGCGTACACAACAACAACAACAATTTAAAACAATTACTGCAGAAAATGATGTCCTTTTTGTGTGTTGCTTCCATTGTTCCTTGGCTGACGAGAAAAACGACCGAAACAATGGTATTTCCTTGTAATTTGTATGACTTTTGTATCGGAAAGGCACAACTGCAACACCCTGACATTTGGTCCATCCATCTATCGTGTCCTTAATGATCATTGTGTCCAGGTTGCTCATTTCTCACCTGTGGTCCGGTGTGTTAAATATACATACATACTTATATGCACACAGAGGCACCATTATCTTTGTATTAAAGTAGGTTTTTATACATTTATAAGGATATCGCATTCAAATACTAATAACGGTCTTTGTTCGTAATGTTCCGCTTCAAATCGATTAATGATGACTCTTGCCTTTAGGCTGAAGGCATTAACACTCTTTTTTTTTTTTTCGTTTGTTGCCCGCATTTGATCATGGAAAGGATAATGAAGTTGGCTAGTCACCATATGACATGTAGTGCAGATGTAATCATTTTCTAAATTCGGTGGTGTAGGACTTTGGAAAATTGGAAAATGTTATGGAATTGATGAGAAACAAATGAAATTCTTGTTGGAACGCTAAATGTTAGATGGTGTGTACTGTATAATATGGGAAGGTTGCTCAAAACTACTTCGAAAACCTGGGCTCATAAACAATCAAACGAAAGGAATCCTATTGAATTTGAATCGTTTTAGGTCGTGGATAACCTAAAACGAAGGCAAAAGTTGGTTTGTAGCTTTGGGATAGCTAAACGACCTCCCTGAACCACTCCGATATTGTTAAAAATTTAATGGTGACTTTCCTGACAGGTCGCCAAGGTCTTCGAATTTGTATTCACCGAGAACCTTTTTCCTAGCTCTACACAGGCCTAGGCATTCGCATAGGAAGTGAGATGCGCGTCTCGGCAAAGTTTATCAGTGTCTAGTCGCATCCTTTGGTGGGCCGCCGGGGAATTGTGGTCGGTAATAATGAAGAGCACTAGGTTGGGTCTGTTAAGGACTAAAATTTGCTTAGCCTTAGCCATGTCATGTTTTGTCCCCAGTTTTCTGAATATGAGATGAGAATGCGGTCCATCACTAGTCTCGCGAAGGCTTGCTCGATATTGGATTTAACGAGAGCTAGGTGCGGTAGAATAGAGGTAATGACCATTGTCAGGTCCTGTCGGGATCCCTTTCCTGCTAAATAGTCCGCCCGTTCGTTTCCCTGAATGCCACTGGGTCCTGGAACCCAAAGACGTGTAACGTCATATGTTGCTGTGAGTGAGGTGAGTTCTTCACGAAATCGTTTCACAAGCTTGGACTTGACGACTGAGGACGAGATGGCCTTCATAGCAGCTAGACTGTCGATGTATATGTCGATCATCTTTCTTGAGTGCTGTTTCGTGAATAGTTCTCGTGTCGCTTCATCGATTGCTAATACTTCCGCTTGGAACACACTGCCCTGGTTTGGAAGTCTAAGTGAGTGAGTAATTTTGGGTTCAGATGAGTATTTACCAGAGCCCACTCCTTCGTCAGTTTCTGACCCGTCCGTGAGAATCGAGACATTATTATTATTAATCCTCTCTCGAGGGGAAGATTGTTTTAATGGTATGCATATAATTTGTCTGGGTACTCAAGTGTGGCCATCTCGCTAAAGGTTGGATTGTTTTATGCATAGGGCACTCTTTAGAGCTGTGACCCTTAGGTGTAGCTCTAATGGGAACAGTGCCAGTATGGTTTCAAGGGCTGTAGTCGACGTGGTTCTGACGGCACTGGTAGTTCCTATAACCTTTGTATCTTGGTCAGTGCCTTAAGATACGTGATCATATCTGCTGCAGGCCACCGGACTGACGATGGTTGTGCACATGGCAGCCTTGGAACCCTATCTTTTATCAAAGATTTTGCTGCCTGTATGAAAGGCTATGGATGCTTTATTTATCTTTTGTCCCAGGTCAGCTTACGGTCCAGTATATAGCCCAAGTATCTGAGATTTGGAAGGTGTGCCGTTGCGTCTCAAGGGCCCGATCTGTGGGATTGTTCTCTTGTTAGTGAAGAGGACATGCTCTATTTTCAAGGGGTTAACGTTCAGTACACATTTTTCAGCCCATTTGCGTAGGGTATTGAGGCCGGATTGAAGTATTTAGATGATGATACCTTTCGCCATTACGACAACACCATCCGCATGTGCAACAACTTTGATTCGGAATTTCTTGAAGATTCCGTTCGCAACCAGTATCCGTAATAGAGGGGATCGGACCATACCTTGCAAGCTGCCTTTAGAGGACACTCGTCTGAGCATGCATTCAACCCAGTCTGAGATTGCTTGGTCTATGTTTTGTTGGTCCAGTGCTAGTCATATAGATTCAGATCTTACATTGTTGAAGGCTCCTTCTGTATCCAGGAAGGTCGCTAGCGTGAGTTCTTTGTGGTGGAGTAAACTTTTGATCCTTGTTGCTACCTCATGCAGATCGACCTTTAGTATAGGCGTGTTGAGCTGGGGACATATGTATCCCTAAGACTTAAGTAGTTTGAAACGGATGTTTAGATCTATTAATCTTTCAAATCTCTTAAGTTGGAACGAGATGATGCTAATCGGTCTAAAATCCTCTGGGCTAGTATGTGAGGATTTACCTGCCTTGGGTATGAAAATGACATTGACTTCTCACCAGGCTCGAGGAATATATAAGCAATTAAGACACCCGTGAAAAATATTCCCTAGCCGCGGACTGATATACTCCTTGTGGCTTTGTAGCATCATGGAAAATATCAAAAATATCGTCAGGTCCGGGTGCTTTAAAGGGGTCGAAGGAGTCAATTGCCCAGTTGATCTTGCTTTTGTCTATAATCTGGTTGCCCAGGCGGTGACTTGTGTTGGCAATTCTGTCGTAAGGGCTTACTGCAGTGTCAGATGTTAGGATCTCGTGCCCTGGAAAATGTGTTCTAAAGAGGAGTTATAGGGTCTCAGAGCATGATTCTGTCTAGGATCCGTCTGATTTTTTGATGAAGTCTGGGACTGTGAGTATCTACCTTTAAAAGTATTTTTCGGAGTCTAGCTGCGTCTTTAGTGGACTCTATATCACTGCGGAACTTGCGCCAGGAGGCCCTTTGACGTAGATTCTCTTTTCTTGTCGTATAACTTCCGCAAGATCGAAAGCTCGGTTGACCACCATGCGAGGCTGTAATTCTTCTTGCTCCTGACAATGCGGCAGGACCTAACGAAGCCGGAATGGAGAACTAAGTTAAGTGTTTTCATCTCGCGGTCAATCTCCGAGTGGGTGGTTAGAGTGTGATGTTGAAGACCCCTCGAACTATCTAGAACGCTTCTGAAAGTATCCCAATCAGTCATTTTGGGGTTGCTCTTTGATCCTTAAGGTCATGCTATAGCCAGAGAATGTTACAATATTGGACACTTTACAGTCTTTGACTGAAAGATCTCTTGTCTATTGCTTGTAATGACAGTGGGTTCTGACTTCTGATCCAATATTTGCAATTATACATTCTAACAACGACTCGTTTCTTACGTTAATGTCGCTACTTCTCCATGATGATGTGATGTGAGTTGGCACCGCAGTCGTCCACGAGATCCAATCTGTTCTTGGCCGTATCTTTGACTAGGTCCATAAACGCCTCAGTAGGTGGGGGGTACATCACAAGTACGTCGATGAGAAGACCAAGGGCTTACCTTTGGCCAGTTCAAGTCGCGCTGATAGTCGTATTACAATGATCCTTACAGTGATACTAAGTGTGTTGATTAGTTTTGCTCTCCTTTAGGTCATCTTATGATACAAAAGGAGAAAATGACAGGCAAGAAATCGAAAGAATCTTGTAATATCCTTTCTGCTATATTTAAGGCTTTCACAAGCACAGAACGGTTGGGAATGTAATATACTCCACATGGAACTTTTTGCCTGTCTGGGCTGAGATTGTGTGACCGTAAGAGCAGCCCACTTTCAGATAATTTTCAGCTTAAATGCCAATCTTAGGTTTTTTACCATCCTGGGCATCTGTAGTTTGCTAAAATCAAATGAAAAAGTCTCTTTGCAAACCTGTCCACACACAGCCATTCAATGGCAACATCCTTTAATTTGTTCCCCCCTGCTCCTTCTCAATGCCAAAAATATTGACAGCCCGATACTAAATACGTAACACATCCACGCGCACGGTATTTTCGTTTTTTCCCACGCCAAATAACTTTCAGATAATTTCCATCCGTTTTACATAAAAGCAAATGTTCCTCCTTCCCAAAAAGGCGAAAAGCCAAAGAACAACATCATCCCAAGATTAATGTGTAACTCAGCTCAGCTACAAGCCACAACTCCCCGCACACATAAGCTACACAAGAACGCGCGTCCAGTTTCCACAAAATTAGATTTTTAATTAAAATAATTTCGTATGCAATTTAGATAATCGCGCACGATGCAAAAGCATCGAGGACTCCAACGCTTACCCGGGCAGCGCGATACAACGATCGGGCGTAACGGCGGGCGTTTACAAACGAATATCCTTCGAATGCCCTCCTTCGGATTCTTTGCAGATTCTCTATGCGTTGCGGGCCCCTGCCGCCACACCGCTCCGCCTGGTGAATATTTAAATTGATCATCTCCATTATTATGCGCAAGGTCTCTGCATATGGATCGGTTGGTGTGCTCTCATAACAGCGCACGGGATCCGTTTAAGAAAAACGCACTCGCTTGGCAGCGGCAGCCCCACATTGGATGAGGACGATGACGATGGTGCCTCTGCCACCGCCTTCGTTGCTACATTTCATAACTCACCACCACCACTGGCACCAACACCAGCATCGATCGTTTGGTCAACGCTGGCAGGTGGTAGTTCGTCGGTAACCGCACGCTGGTGCCCGCACCGCAGCAGCCCCATCTAGCGATTGTGTGCATGTAATTATTAGCAGCAGCGCATGTTGGAAGGTGGAATGGTGGTGCACTACCTGTCCGCCTGCTACAGATGAGTACGAGATGTGGTATGCAAAGGCCAAGGCTCTAAGTGAACGCAATCACGGCATGACTGACGGTACAACGTTACTGCTGCTGCTGCTGGTGCTGCTACAGCGAGACCCTGCGTTGGGTCTTGAGCCACAAGAACCCATAGACGCTCACGAATTTTCATTAATCCAATTACCAGATAAGACCAAGACCCCGTTTATGCAATATGGTTCGTCGTCGTCGTAGTGCGCTGTGGTGGTTAATATTTCTTCCGGACTCGCGGAACACGCGCTAGGACGTTGTTCTACATGAGTTGCAACATGGAATTTTTGCATTTTAGTTAAAGTTGTTTATGTTAAAATGTTGCAGGACGATTTGCGGAGGGAGGCCCGCAGTGTTATGCCGTAGTCCGTGAATGAATCTCCTCCATTGTGTGGCGAAGCTATTAGAATGCGAATCTTGATGAAGAGACCGAGGCAAGGAGTGTTGTGCTTTATGGATGCAAAAAGTCTAAGGAGGTGGTTCGATAGATTGCTTGAGAAGAGGGAAATTTGTTGGGTTCAGCTGCAGCAGCTAATCAGGATTTTATATGTTCTACGTGGTGTCTAACATGAAAATCCTGATTAAAATATTTAACGTCCGAGGGTAGTGGCCTGTTAATGGGTTTCTTTAATATCCACGGTGATCGTCGCCAAAAGAGTAATGGAACCACAAGGAATTATGTGCTAACTATTGAACCTCCCAAAAGATGACTAATATCATGATTAAGTATATTTATCTTGAGACATAGGGTTACAAGGATGGATAGACAATCTTTCAGGCTTTAATTTTTTAATCAGAACACGCGACCGGAAATTAAAGCAATTTTCTTACCCTTTGCCAGTTACACGGAGTCAAAACGAAGACACTAAACGGCAAAGAGACGTGCTATTATCACCTTCCTTTCGATTGCCAAGTCATGTTCCAAATATTTCATCATCTGACCATGATATCGTATCTGGTTTGACATAATTATACATTGAACAACAATTTTACTAATCTTATCGATTTCTTGGATATGAACTAAAAAAAAAAAATATTGTTAATTCACTCCAAGAGTTCAGATCAGTCATCGTGACTCAACAGTTAATAATTTGTTTATCTTATTGGTAAACGTCATCGAACATTATAGCCTTAAATTTATTAACTGATATGGGTTTAGCGTAAGTTTAATTTTATTTATTTTAGTCCCAAGGATTATAGTGAGTACCAGTGGCCATAGAGAGAGCTGGAGTTGGCTACGATATCAGGCGGAAAAATAAATTCAACATTGGAAGCCTTTACACGACTGAAGTAGCCAGAGCCTACTAGATACTCTCCGCCATGCATTCACCATCCACAAACGACAACAATCTATGGAACCAGTATCACGACGACATCAAAGAAGTAGCTATAGACCATAGGCTACCAGTACCACCCAAATAAAGGCCTTGGTATAATGTAGAATGCTTACGCCCAATATAGGTGACAGAAAATGCACATATACATGGGCTGCAAGGTCAGGGAGAGAAGATTATCGAGCCAGAAGAAGGGAGGAAAAGAAGATCCTGCGTAAAAAGAAAAGGACCTGTGCAATCTCCCAGCTCAACGATATCGAAGAGTCTCGCGATAGGAACAACATCCGTATGTGTTTCAGCAAAGCAAAGCAACTTACAGCTGAACCCAGGCTCTCGAAACAACGAAGGAAACCTAGTCATCGAAGTACAGGGAATAGTAGATGTGTTTAAGGAGCATTTCCAGCAGCTACTTAATGAGCATCAGGCAGAGAGAGTCATAGGGCAAGAAAATAACCCGCATCCAGTCAATGAAGACTGACTGAAGCCATCCTCCCTCCCAGTTTTGAAGAGCTCAGCTATCAAAACGCTGAAGACCAACAAGGCCGCCGGCTATGAACATGGTGGTGATGGTTGAGGTAGGGTGCATGCATAAAATCATCAACCAAGTTTAAGTGGATGAAGACATGCCCGATGACTGGACTATCAGCTCCACATGCCCCATCTTCGAGAAAGGCGATCTTATGTCTTGTAAGAACTATCGAAGCATATCCCTGCTTAATGTTGCAAATAAGATCCTGTGTGAACATCCGGAGCCTTTCTGGAACACACTAATCGGCACGTACCAGTGTAACTTCCTGTCCGGCAGATAGACGATCGACCAAATTTTTACACTACAGCAGATTCTGCAAAATATCAATGAATTTCCAGTAACACCCTGTGAAACGTATGTAGAACATAAGTAAAACGACACTCAAGACGTTTCGCTCTCATAATTTCGACACTAAATAGCCACTAAACCTCCACGACTTAAAAAACGACAGGAGTCGATGAACTAAAACGCCAGTCGTAATAAGGGTGATAGACTCATCACACATTTGTCGATTTCTAAGCCGCATTTGTTAGCATGCAACCCCGTCAAAACCGATCAAAACGCTGGAAAACACATGGTGTCATGTCCAATTGGGAAACAGTTCCTTTGAACTATTCCAAAGATGTAACAGATTCAGCAAGGAGATCCGCTATCATGTAACTTTATAAACGCGTGCTGGAACAAAGGCGTGCGTAGGGCAGGTGTTAACACCGAAGGCACTATCTTTACCAAATCTATCCAACTGCTGAGATACCCAGACGACATCAACATCATCGGTCGTTCACAGCCTTAGAGGTTTTTACGGCAATTCACGAACAGGCGAAACGAATTGGTCTTGAAGTGAATGAGGACAAAACCAAATACATGTTGTCAACAAACAAGGAATCATCTGTTCACCACCACGTCACTGTTGGCAGCAGTAACTTCGAAGTGGTTAAGGAGTTTACCTGCCCCGGAGTAAATATCAAATCCACGAATAGTGGAGATTTGACGAAGACTTTTTCTAGGAAACCGCTGCTACTCAAGTTTGGCGAAACAAATGGGTTTAAACTTTTAACTCGGAAAACGAAATGAATGCTTTATGAACATTTTCGAAAGAAAAATTCTTCGTCGAATATTCGGTCTCGTATGAATGTGAGGAGGACGAATGGAGGAAAAAATACAACCGCCAACCCAATGATCTGTACTAAGATGTGGATGTATTCCAAAACACGTCGACTACATTGGCTCGGCCACATCGAGCGAATAGACAATAATGCTCCAACAAAGAGGATTTTCGAATAACAGCCCCTAGGTTCGAGACGGCAAGGAAAGGCGAACCTCAGTTTTAATGATCAAGCTATCGCGGATGCCAAAGCCCTTGGTCTAGACAAAAGGAAGCAGCTTGCCCAGGATCGGATAGAGTGGAATGCTTCCGACAGAGACTCTTCACGGTACGGAAGTTCGTTAAGTAAATAGATTCGAGATGCCCCTTGGATGGGGATAGTAAATTTCCTAGTTATCTCTTTTTCCAAAATTCCGAAATTCTACTCAAAGTTATATTTTGAAAACATCAAATTCAAAAAGAAGCGAAACTCAATTTCTTACAACAAGCAGGCTTGCAGAGCTAGATAACCATTTTATCAATGTCTATAGTGAATGTTGTTGCAGAAAGGGCTGTAAGGGCTCAAACTATCGGCCCCACTGAATAACAACACTACCAGCTTTCAAGACGAGTTTCTTACTATGGAACTGTGAGCTAGAGAATGCCCCTCCGACTAGCTTTAACATTGAGCCAAGCAAAGCTCAAATCTTATAGCGTTGAGTCTATACTTGTTTGAAATTGTCTCAATACACGCAACCAACTCTTACTCATCCGGATTGCCGGTCACAAGGGTAGGTATCAAGAGTAATGAGGCTGAGTTAAGTACGTGGGTAGGCGACGTGCAAGTGATCCACAGCGCCACACTCAAGTCAATACAAACCCATTGTGATACACATAGGCTAGAGATGTCCCTTGCCCATTGGTTAATCTCGTTTTATAGCTGTGGTTCAAATGTGATGAACTTGCAAGCCATCCAGTTGATTTAGTGTCGTTCACTGATCTACTGGATATTTCTTCTAAGTCCTGGAAAAAGTGTCGCTCGAAAAATTTACATCTGATCTGGATGAGACTTCAACAATGACAGAGAAAGTGGGTTGTGCCCTATTTGACTTCCCTATCTCCACATCTTCCACATAGGTCTTCTTCCATTAGTCCTTTGTGTTATGCCCCGTGATGACTCCTAACAAGTAATAAGGGATTTCCTATCAATTTGCATAATCCTGTCGGTTCTTCTTTCGTCAAAACAAAGCCATATTCTTCTTGTGGCCACTCAAGTATCTAGGAAGGACCATCTGTTGTTTTCCTCCCTTAGGGACTTAAGCTCTGGTGCGAGCTTAAGTGTAGAAGGCGGCATGTTTACCGAGATGTCAACTTGTTCAGATCTAGATTCCGAACATCTACTAACCAAATTGTCCCCCTTCTTATTATTTGGTACATTTTTATGACAAGGGACCCAGCTGAGTGTAAACTTGCGCCGTGTTCCAAGCACCTTATCGACAGTACTTGCTTTATAAGATTGGATTTTATATTAATATTAAAAATCCCTTTTAGCAATAAGATTGCTAATGAATTGGCCAGGTCTGGCTCCTAGTCGAATTTCACAGGTGCCGAACCCTTCCGTGGGTCGCCAACTAGCCATGAAAATCTCTCATACTAGGACTTACCAAAAGGAGTAAGACACTCCAAGAAATTCATTCCTTTTCTTGAAATAGATCAAGAGTGATTCTATCAACGAATAAAGGTAAGATCTTAAATGACCTTCTTACCGACCATAGGTCTCTCACATACTACCTCAAGAACATTGGCATTAATCAATCTGACACTGGGAGACTATGCCTTAATGGCCGTGAAATTGCCGGAACACATTATTTCCGAATGTCATTGCTCGCAGCAGACTAAAATATTTTCATAAAGGGTTCATCACCCCAACTGACATCTTTTCATCCTCAACACAAAGGATTCTAAGTTTCTTTTTGGAACTTGATTTCAGTTAGCATGCAATTTCTATTCAATACACCCTTTCAAAGCGACTGCATCCATAATAGGTCCCAGTTCTTTATTGAGTCTACATTTACGCTTAGCTCCATTCACGCCATTTCAAATTTAAAAAAACGGAGTTTCAAGTCTCAGTCACGATTGTATTGGAAGCAATCCTGTTTCCTCGTTCTCTATGAAAAATGTATAAAGGTCTTGGGATATTGCACGGATCGCAGTTAGTTGTTATTATCACTGCTAGGACCTCTCTGCTATTTTTTGTAAGAAGGTTGCTGGTTAACTCTACTGTGGGCCGAAAATCTGTTTGATTTGAGTAGGCTCAAGTACACTCTCATATTCATGTTGAGCCCATCGGCCCATGTTGTTAGAGTCTACTACGTTCCCTAGAAATCTAGCTACTCGAGTATTATGTAGTTATCTGACTGCAGATATCGATTCTTTTGCTTTCCTGAGTGGAAGGTGACTTAAAATACCATCGAGTCCTACCATTGCATTGAGGAGTTACTTAATACACTGGTAGTATGCAATGTATGGCAAAGCTATGTGTGATGGTTAGTGATTTTTTTGCTGATCTGCTACTAAACTGCTACCATACCCAAAGTTAGGTTTCAAATTTTCTTATTATAGTAGAAAGCCCTCGTGACTTTATTTACTCTTTCTTTAGCATAAGTCCAATGTACCTTAACCCCAGAAATGGATATGAGTATGCTAAATTGTGGTATCTTTCTTTTATCTATGCGCAGGACCATGGTAGGTTTTTGAGGCTCGGCCCCAGTCCATTTTTTCTGAATAGACTACTTGAAATTTGTTTGGCAATAATTTTGTATTTGTTCGCTAAAAGTTAAAATAATTTTTTCTGTCCCATTAGCTACAGAGGCAACCTTTCCTCTACCTCTGGCATGTTATACTAGAAACCAAAAATTTGGCAGCATTTTTTCGATTAAGCAACAAAAGTTGGGTAGAACAGTTTCGAAACTATTACTATTTATGTAGACTTGCTGCTTTCAGGCTCATCCTGCTGCGCACGTAAGTACGTATGTAAGACTTATTGATCAGAAATTTTTTACTAACTTTTGGTTAAGACAGATCTTAGAAGGGACGCGGAGAGTGTCCTTGTTATGTGGCTTCATGTGAAACTTTTTTTGATTTTTGATTGAGTGCACAAGTGTACATTTTGAGTACTAGTTTGAATTTAGGTAAGGTTGGCTGTATGTACTAGGGTACACAAGCTAGCCAAGGACTAGTGTTTAATAAAGCAAAGAATGCTCGTGTCGGAACCAATGTGCATCGTTTCTACATCGTGTGATCCTGCATCGTTGTAGTCAGCCTTAGTTGTTCACAAGGATTGTTATTCTTGATACGTTTTTTGGAAAAAGATTGAATTATTCTGAATCTTTCCTACTTATATATGTATAAACAGAATACGATGTCATTTTCCACTCGATTCTATTTCCTGTCTGTTGACCCCTTGGACGCCATATTACTTTTGGATTTTCGATCATAAGCAGATTGTAAGGAGCTATTCAATCCTCTTAACTCTTGATCTTCTTAATCTCCATTTGGACTTATTCCACTGGAATTTTCTTTGCCAAATCTATTATCACTTTGAGTTGACAGCAGTGTGTCACGACGAAATCTGTTACAAATTACGGATTACGGAGAGACGAATAATGAATAAGGACATCGAGTAACTTTCTATGATTTAATTGGTCCATGCGATTTGGTTTTTGTATTCATGCAAATTAAGGACATACAAAGCTTGTTATTACCGCCCTTTATTTGATTTATTTACGATTCATGGCATTCCACTTAGACAAGTGGAACCTCCAACCTCCAAAAACAAATACAATACAAAATAATTGAAATTCAATTGGCCTTGGTGCAGAACATGCTGCCGCATCTTTAAGATTCTAAAGTGCCATTGCATCATCATTCATCTCTCGGAACATCTTGTTAACACAACAATCTTTGACACATGACAAGTCTTTTGTTAGCGCTCTTGTCTCGTGCTCTTCAACCCTTTCAATTGGGGTAATAATTTCTTCTTAAATCACCTCTTGTTGTCTTCCCTCTTCCTTGCAGCAGCACTACCACCAGCGCGCTTTTCAATCTATCCAGTGTTAACTTAAGTAAAATTGGGTATTTACGATGTGTGGACACATTCGGCACCCTTGTTCTTCTTCGGAGTGGCTTTGCTGTTTCCCTGGCCTATGTCGCATGCCACGTCTTATAGTCGTTTATCCTTGATACTTATCGAGTTGTGATGTCTTGATAAAAATCAGGGGTTGCATCTTGCTTTCGTTTTTTTGTTTTTTTTTATTGTATCGTCACCGTCAACTGTTGCCGCTTGAAACATTTATGAAGATTGAAAGGGTTGCTGCGTTCGAGGGGTGCATACACTTAGAAAAGGGTTCAAAGTGAATCACCTCCTGACCAGATCATTCTCTGGGCATATACTCCAGGGAGGATTTGTACTAAGCCATGGGATGGGTTAAGTGTTTTTTTAATTCAATCAAATTGCCCTTTAATAAACCCCATAAACCAGATACAGAGTAGATATGTACTTATGTAGGTACTTACCATCTTGGAGCGTCTCCTCATCCCCATCGACCTTGAACGCCTTCACATCCATGGCCAAGAGTCGACTCATGGTATCTGCATGCGAGAATGACGACGTCAAATCGGTTAGAAATTTATTATTACTGCTGGTGGTGGTGGTTACCATTGATGTGGCAGTCGATTTCGAGACCGTAAAGTCGAGAGGTTGTTCCGCATTAGCACCGACTACAACAGTGCCGCGAGCAATGTGCTGGTCATTAACACCTGCCTCTGCCACTGCTCCTGTTGCTGTTGATCTTGTAGTCGAAGGTGAGACTGCCGATGCGGATGACGATGATGGTGATGGCGGGCTGTCGTAAGCTACTGCCGCCGCTGCTGCTGCTGCTGCTGCTGTTGCTGCTGCCACTGATGGATGATGATGCTGCGTCAAGATGTGATGAGGTGTTCGTTCAGAGCTTAGTTGAGCGATCAGCAGCGACATGATTGGGTGTGCGCATTTGATTTATGATTGATGATTAGATCGCCGGTCGCCGCCACCGCAGCATGATCTGAAATAGAAATTGCATACGTGAGAGAGCAGAGTTTTCGTCGTCGTCGTCGTTGTCGCTGTCATCGTCGGCGCGCGAACTGTCGTGGGAAATGTCTTGTCGGGGCGGAATGGAAATTGATTAAACAATTAACCAATTAGTTAGTAATTTGCTAATTTCTATTTTTCTGTACTCACTGTCGGGCCCATAAATTGACAGTTACCAGTGGCACTAAGCCCGTGGGGTGACATGATATGTTTGTGACGTCGTCAGCCGCGCAATGGAGCGTGGAGGAGATTTTTATGAGGGTTGAGACTGTCTGAGATGGAAATGCCTTCAGTGGCGGCGCTTGTCACAGTATGATACAATTCAATTGAATTTAACAGACCGGCCGGCAGGAGGAAGGGTGAACGGAAATTTATTCATACTTTCAAAGTTTGCCGCCGCTGTCGGTCATCCATCAGAGACTCAACACGGGTGACAGTTGCGTGAATGGGGGTCAGTATTGGGAATTGTGACATTTACACAATATTTAAATTAATTTCAATTGTGCCAATCGTTACCGAAAAGGGGGTTCTCGTTATTTATTCGGGAACATACACAGGCTTGGATTTATGATTTTTTTTTTTTGTTTTGGGAAAGGGATATGTTAATAATGTTATTGAAATAATTTTTCTGAGGCTCATACTTTATTGAGCGAAGTCTTCACTTTCAAGTGGTAGAATGAAGCAATGGTATGTATATATCTCAATGGACATGTACCTCACATTACCCTAACTAAGGTGAAGTGATTGTATCAGAGCTCAATAAAGCACCCCGAAAAAGTTTACCATTCAAGAATGTCATCAAAGTGAACCAAAAGAAATGCTTCATTGAAAGTCTGAAGAAATTTAAGGGTGCTATCAAAACCCCGGTAAGGTGTACACCTTTTTGAAAAACATCGACATCAAGGATATGAGTAAGTAATGGAGGGGAGGATCATATGGCGATGTTCTATAAATTTGCAACTCAATTGCGAACCAAAACGCGTCTTGTGTCCAACATTAGATGACATTCTCGCAAAAATGTTTGCGGACACCTACCATGCGGGCTTCAAGGAGGAGGTATTCCCAAGGTCAGGTCAGGTGCAAAGTCTACTACTGCCAAATTGAATCAAGTCACTGCATAATTCTACGTAGACTCCTATTAATTTTTAACATCATGGAAATAAATGACTGGGTCGACAGACGCCAATGAGGATTAGGGAAGGTTCACTTCACGATCGATGCCATCGATGACATCATCAACACAGCAAGAGAGGTCATCGAAGGAGAATGGGGAAAGCGAGGCAGAAAACAGTACTGCGTCATAATCACCTTAGGGCGTCAACCTCGAATTCGAGAAATTTACTTAAGGCGTTCATTGCCGAAGAAGTGCCAGATAACTATCAGAAGACGCTGAGTGAGTATTTCAAAAATGTGTTACTGGCAACAAAGTCAAGGGAGAAAATGTCACTGGTGGGATTCCGCAAGGCTCTGCACAAGGCTTGCTTTTTTGGAATCTGGTCTTATGTACGATTACTATTTTAGACTAAAAATCCAGAGGCTTGTAAAGATCATTGACTTAGCTGTTCACATACCTACATACATACATACATGGTTATGGTGGGTAGCACTTTCAGATTAATTGCAGGACTATTGCAATTTGATTGTCAGAATAGATCTAGACTAGCTGCATGGTTTTGGTGGCCAAAGGATAGCGATGGGAATACATGAGACCACAAGCGCTTCCACATTAGCCTCTCACTATCAACTTTTACAGTACACCTCCACGTTGGTAGGTACTGGGCGCCTAATATCTCGGAGGTGAAGGTGAGGAGTGTTTTCTCAGTAAATCACTTCTTCTTAATCCCGATGCCAGCGGACGAATTCCCTAGACCGAATCAACGGTGGCGCCCGAAGTTCCAGTCAAGCCGAACTATCTAGTGCCATCCCCTAAATGAGTCCCTTGACGTTTTGGAATCCCAGGTCTATAGGGATCTGGAACACTGAGCCAGGGTGTGAATTGGTGGAGGATGAATCCTTAATGAACCAACGGCAGCGGTCATATCGCCGAAGTACTCGTTACTGACTCCGGAAAATCCGGCGCCTCGTCCTAGGGGTATAGAAAGGAACTAGTTCTCTCAACCACGGAAAAATAACTTTAGTTCCGTAATCCACACGAGCCTCGGTTAAGGATGAGTCTACTGTAGACCACCCTTGCAATCGAAATACTTAACACACCGCATGCAGCCGAAGAAAAAGCAGAGGTCCTAGATTGCTATAAAGCAGACATCAGCGGTATACAGGAAGTGCAATGGAATAGACCGGGCAGAAAAGGGATGAAAAACTTTGGCATCTGTTATGGTGATTGCTAAGAGAGCAGAAACATAGCTTATTCGGATTCGGATTTATCATTGACGACAGATTTAGGCACGAAATCTTAGGCTTTCAAAACATAAGCGAGCGTCTGAGACTATCCGCATCAAGGCTAAATTCGTCATCATAAGCCCTATATGCGATTATGCCCCCAAAAAACAAAAGGACGACGATGTCTTAAATATGACGATAAAATCGTACGGGGCAAGACCTTTGACATTGAATCTTCCTCATAGTTCTGGTTTGGGTACGAAGCAGCGCGAAAATTAACATTCAAAATTCGGTACAACTTATTGGTGCGAGTCTACGCTTTCAGGGATCGTCTGGACATCCAGGAGGAGTGGATTAGAGGAGTGTTTTGTGTTATTTGCATCCGCTTGGTTGATAATGCATTAGCTTGGATTCTCCCTCCCCATTCGGATATTGAATATTGTAATATTATCATCGATTTTCAATAAAAAGAGAACCGAAGCACCAAAAAGAAGAAAACAAGAATTACCTTCAGGTCATATCTCTCTGTGGACTTGTATGTATGAAAAGAAAACTTCGACTGAAGTTCATGAGAATACAGCCAACTTTCCTTGCCACTGTACAGGCCTGTACGACATAAGAACCATATGTCTTGAACCATACTTCTGGCAGATTGTGGAAAAATTATCGGGCATTTCATTGAATGATATCTGCAGGGACATCAAGGCCTAATGGTTGGTTGAAAGCCAAAAATAAAAAGTATTCATCATATTTTGGACACGAAAATGCTGCTTGAGTGAGGAATATTTTCTCCCAATTGGCTAAGTAGATTTGTGAAGTATACCTCGTCTTCGCTGAATCTAGTGAAGTTACTCGAATCTTGTCTCAGTATGCTAAGTAGATACTATTTTCTAAATTAGCCTTAAAAATATAAAAGCGCAAGAAAATGTTTATGAATGCATCTAAACATATTAAAAGGAATCACCACTTCAAGCAAAGCAGTTATACTATCTTCAACAATAGAATGCATGATAGTAAGAGTACAAGTATTCAGAAGGTCGTACATAGTAAACATTTACGAGACTTCGTTCTTCATTAATTGGAGACATAAAGTCTCTCATGGTTCTATTTTTTTTTTTTATCAATACAATTACACCATTTCTATTAGTTCATTACGACTTCAAAAGACCTAATACGACGTCTCTATTCAAAAAGATAGTGGAACAATTTTTATTGAAAAAGGGTACCGCTACCCATTGCTTGTATGTATAACTAAGTGCAACACTATATTAATTAGTTCCTATACTTAATTAGTTCATCATCAGCTATCGATTTGGTTCTTCATAATTCATTTTATCTTATCGCTTTTACTCACCACATTTACATAACATAAACAAGTACAAAAATATCATATCACTTAAAAAGCATGATCAACGTCTTATCATTCAATGCTAAACGAACAAACCCACTTATAATCTAATATCAATAAATTTAAAAAAAAAAAGTAATAATGTCAATGGAAAAAAAAGTACAAAACAACAACCTGTGATCGTATGATGAAATAGCAACTCAGTCTTCAGTTAATTATTCAATCGACGTTAATAATCAATTACCACGATTGCGATACATTTGTTGGCGTTGATAACGAGCATATTTCCATTGAAATTTACCTATAACGTTTATTTTTGGAACAACTAGTGTCATGACAATGACAAAAAATAGAAACACAATCAATCGTTGAAAAATAATAATAAAAAAAAATAAAAAAAAAACTCTATAATTACTATTATTAGAACATAAAGCAGAAGTGTCATGTGTAGGCACTATCTAATCAGTACAGGTGATCGTTGTCTTCTTTCGTCGGTTTTTTTTTTTTTTTCTCCAACAAAAAAAACTCCCGAAGTCGGTGTCTGTAGATATTAATGCATTCAGCGAATTGGAACATACGACATGATTAATGTTTATTTTTCAATTCAGTATTTACTTTCCAAAGTTCATTATGAGTTTTTTTTTTTTTGCTGGAAAACCACCGTAAATATATCCAGGAACGGACTCTAAAGGCCCGATGAATGGGGCGAATTTTAATACATATATGGCACATTGCGATCAATTTAGGCAGCATTATTCTGCTATGGCAATTCTTTGTTCTTGGTGACATTCAGTGATAATGGAGGGTACCTTGTCGAGTTTTTCGAAATAACTAGAAACGTTCCTTCCAGCGGTTTATTGAAGTTGAAATAGCTGGTACAACAGCGACCTTAATGAAGGAGTAGACCATTTGAGTTTTTTTTATCATCTAACCTCATAACACTAGTGTCCTTCGAAATTTCCGCTGGCTCTTGGAGCCGTGATACATATTACTCTACTGGAGAGTGGTCGCCTGTCATGGAAGTGTTTCTAGAATTAAGGAGTAAAGAAAACTGCAAATAAAGTAATTCTAAAAATAGCATAGGATGCAATCAGAAGAAAAAAGTGAATTGTGCTGAAAGAATTTAATGTATACAAGTACTTCTCAAAACTTGGGCCAGTCAGTTTTGGAAAGAAAGCAGAGAGATCGAAAACTGATAAAGGAATACAAGCCAACAAGCCTACTGGACTAGACGGTCTACCAGTGAGGGATGATTTGTTAGAAAGCATACACCACTTCATTTCCAAGATTTGGTCAGATAAAAGTATGTCTGATGAATGGAACCTGAGCATCGTTTACCCGATCCCTCCTTAACATTGCATACAAGATTCTCTCGACCGTACTGTGTAAGCGCCTGCAACAATTTATCAAGGAGATGATTGACCTCCATCAGCGCTGTTTTAGCCCCCGTATGTCTACAACCGACAAAATATTCACACTACCGCAGATCCTGGAGAAAATCCAAGAAGTCAGATTCAAACTTACTATCTTTTTATCGATTTTAAAATCACATATGACAGCACTTATAGAGGCGAGCTATACCTAGCCAAACTCTTCAGATTGTGCAGAATGACTATGAAGAACGCTCGCTGATCCATAAGAGGCGGAAACAATCTCACAGAGACATTTGATGTTTAAAAAGGATTCAGACATTGCGCTGTCACATGACTTTTTCAACATCATACTTGAGAAAATTGTGCGAAACTCGCAAGCCAACACCAGAGGCGCAATTTTCCAAAAGTCTGTGCAATTACTGGCATACGCTGATGACATTGACATCGTCAGCAGAACACAGCGAGCTGTGACTAGTGCATTTGCAAGTAGCGGCAAACATGGATTTAGTTGTGAATGAGGACAAAACCAAGTATATGCCTTCAACAAAGAGAACGTAACAATAGATAGCTATAACTTTAAGTTCGGGACTTTGTCTACTTCGGCTCTGCTATAAACTCTCACAGCAACATCACATCAGAAATCAAACGAAGAGTTACATTTGCCAATCGCTATTTCTTTGGTCTGAGAAGGCAATTGAGTAACAAGGCCTTGTCAAGAAACACTAAGGAGACTCTATATAAGACCCTCATCATCTCAGTCCTGCTGTATGGTGCAGAGGTATGGACGTTAACGAAGGTAAACGAAGATATCCTTGGTGGTACCAAGTGGTTAGTGCGTTGGACTACGGAGCGAGAGGTTCGAAGTTCGATCCCTAGACAACACTTAATACTTCTTCCACGGTCTCACCTCTCGGGAGCGTCTGACAAACATCGGAAAGTAAAACAGTCATGAAAAACTTCTCAAAACAAAGAATTGCCCTTCGGCATTAAACCGTAGGTACCTTCCATTCGGAATCCAGTGAAACAATAGTTCACAATATTAAGGCAAATATAGAAATGCGGACAATAGATTCGTCAAGAGACTGGCTAATGAAGCTGGCTCTAGTGTATCAATAATTCGTCTCAAGGTTAGGCTAGATGGGTCTTATGAAAATCCACATAAAATTGTTTTGGACATAAGGCTCTTCAAACCAAACCAAATTGTAGAATTATAGGTCATTTTGGAAATATATAATTAAGTGTAGGGGCAATATTCAACAGCACTTACTCCACATTTGTGAAAGGTAGTTATACCCAGGTTCACCCCGAACTGTAGCGCTACCTAAGTAAGTTCAGTTTGCAATAGTCCCAGGAAACATCATCTGAATTTATTGGGCTATTTCGCTGCTCCATTTATTTCATCCTCTCCAGAGTTAGACATCCTACTTGTGCTAGTAGCCCCTTCAAGAACAGCAAAGCCCGGCGCAATAGTATAGAATTATGCATTTCAGTTTATCGCATAATAATCTAATAAAATAGTAACCTTGCCTCCTTTACTACCGAATTCGAATTGTAATCATTTATTTCCAAGCTCTTCCTTCAATAAATTATAAACTGAACCCGTAGAAACAGGCCATACTGCCTATCGGTGGATGAAGTGAGCAAAGTACGTCTCAACGAAGAAAATTGGACAGCTCTTGCTTAGATCCGATTATAGACAGTTTTGGGAGCTACCTTGATGAAAAACAGATTTTGATTTGAGTTTGCCTAAAGTTGAGATTGTGAATGTACCTAGCGATACCTAAGGATTCAGACAAGTTTATGATCTCAAAGGAAGGACAGCTTCCAAGGAGTCTATATGTGTGTCACACAACTCTGCAAGAGTTTTGACCATTTCATAACGATAAAAGTTGAGTTATAGAAAGTCAGTTAAAAACTGTGCACATCCTTCAGAAATCAGTGAAATACTTGCCATAACGAAATAGCTTACTACGACCTACTCAGGTCAATACAGGCCCATTGTGATACCCATAGGGGGTATATATGTATGTACATATCTATTATGTAATTAAAAATGTAGTTCATTTGTATAAAGCATATATTGGTTAGTGCGTTGGACTACTGAGCTAGATGTTCAATTCCCAGACAAGACCAAAAAGTTCACAGAAAAAGTGGATTGTATCCTTATTGATTTCCTCATCCTCTTAGCCTCGAAAGGGGCCTTCTTCCCTTAGGCGTGGATTCTTCCGCAAAGTGATATGCCACATAATAACTCCAATCAGAGTAGAAAAAAGTTTTCTTATTGTTTTGCATAAGTCCTGATTGTCCTTGTTTTGCCGAAGTAATGCTATATTTTTTTGATGATCACACAAGTGTTTAAAGAGAACCATCTATTGTTTGCCTTCATTAGGGCCTTAATCGCAGTGGGCCTCAGCTTTAGTGTGCAAGGTGAGATGTTCACCGAGAAGTCGTCGAAACACTGCTGTAGATCGGGTGTGGAACTGATATGGATATGCCCAGCGGTTCGGAGAAGATAGCTGATCCTATATTTATCTTTCATTCATCCATGTAGACAGAGGTGGATTGCGTGGTAGTTATTCGACCACTTTTCCCTTCTTCCTTTTTTGGCAATATGCTAGGAGAAGGTCTTGTGAAATCCAAGTATGGTGTCATGTAGTTTGGAATAGGTACATTTTCTAGACGTTTTCTCAGAATCATAGAATATTGTATTTAGTCTCCAGCTCTACCAACTGCTGAACCTTGTACAAAGATTTCAAGCGGAAGTAGATCGAGGATAATTATAATCTCGTTGGCGGCCTGGCACCAAACGGTCTTAGTATAGCGTTCATAGCATAGTTCAATTCACTTTCGTATCAAGCACCAGGCCTAGGTATCTGGCGCTGTTCGGAGTTCTAAAGGGAGTGCCTTCTATAAAAGGTAGTACAAATTTTGGTATTTTCCTTTTGATACTGAGTATACCAACTGGATTTTTCTAAGGCTTTACTGGTAGTCCACATTTGGTTGAAGTGGGTGTCTAAGTGAGGCTATTTTGGATCGATTAGTATACCAAGTCCGTTAGTTCGTTCTATTCTCTATTATCCAGTCTCAGGTTTTGAACTGGATAGACTTATTCCTACATATGTATACTCGTAGAAATACAGTTTTATTTAGAACTTCTAAATGTCCTTTAGAGTCATATATGGTAATGTTCATGTTATAAGGGAAGTAGCTCGCAGTTGTATTTACTTACTCTAATGTGAAGTCGTTGATGTTTGATTAGAGTTTTGAAAACCACTTATAAATAGGAGTTTTTAGAACCCATAAGGCCTTGTATTTTTGAGATGCATTTTTAGTAAAGCTTTGTCCACTATGCTTACAAGTTAAGGTTGGAATTCTAACTATAGGGTAATCGCACTGAATACCTAATTTTCGGTCGTCTTCCACCCAAAAGTGGTGGTGGCAGACAAGGGGACAAACTCATTTCAATAAAATGCGAGTAAATTCAATTGATTTGAGTTTAAAGTCTTGAATTTCAATCAATCTTAAGGAATTTTCTTTCATATCCAATGTCCAACCCTGATATCATTATAACTTCAACCCGCACTGAGTCACTGAGTGCTGATCAATTTATAACCAAGAGATTAGGAAATTCCAGTTTTAATTTCCGATTTATCTAAATGGGTTTACACCATTTTTAAATTGAATTGTGTAGAATATTTTATCTACGATTGGGACAAGTTGACATTGTTAAGAACGCGGGTTATTCATTATTTATCTTTTATTTGAATACGAAAATTTGATTGATTCATTATTATTGCGAGGCCTGTAAACATGGGTGAGGTGTATACCTATATTTACTAATAGTTTGATTTTCTAATCGAATTGAACAATTTTGATAATTAAAAGTATTCTGGTTTCGGAGAAGACGTGGTTATGAGTCAATTAAATTGTAAATATTGATGGAATAACCCATGATTGGAAGGTTGAAAGATATGGATTTAAAGGTTGTTTACAATTTACGAGTAACACATGGCTTAAAGATTATTTTGTGTTTCGAAGACAAATTGGTTAGGAACCTATCTTTTGTTGTTCAAACAAAGCCTCATAATATATTTTATTTTTTTGATTAAAAGTTGTGTACATAAAATATGAATTATAGCCATACTCCAACAGAAGTGTGGTCATCAAAATGAATCTTCTAAGTAGTTGACAGCATACCGAATCCTTAGCTTAATAATAGTCTCAAAATAAAATCCAAACTTTGGCTTATTAAGGCTTAATTGCCGACTACCATGGCCGAATTAGTGTGGAATTTATGGTAATGGCACACCATTTCGGCACCCAACAAAGACATTGTTTTATTGTTAATCGCAGATTGCGACAGGTGGCCAAATTGGTGGAACTAAACGTTATTAGTTAAAGTAACGATAACTTAATGTTCAGTTGCTGAACGCCGTTGACATTTACTGCATCTTCGTCGTCATATTGTTTATAGAGGCGTATGTGGCTTATGAAGGCTTATCTGGCATATGGAGGATACATTGTCTTCTCAAGAATTTTGTCTGTCTCCAATTTCATTTATATATGAAGCTATCCACATCGTCTCGCCAGATTCAAATAAAGAACCGACGTTTAAAGGTTATGGAGGCTTATAGCCTAGAGGCTTTATTTTCTGAAATTTTGTAAGTAAGGGTTTGGGTATCTTTTATGAAAATTCATATCTCAATATTTTGTCTTTACGAAATCCCGAACTGTGAGGTACCTGGATTGCTCGAGCGAGATATAAGATTCATGGTCTATAGGTATGTACATACCTATATATGGAAACCAAGTGATTGCAAATCATGGAATTCATTTATTATTCTTCATACCACCGTTTTAAAAGAAAAGTTTTCTATATACATCCACTTAGTGATATGAATTTAGGTAGCTAAGGCCATGTTTCAAACCTCTGTGATACTTGCCTGAATTACTGAACAGTTTTCCTGGTTTTCAGGGAAAGGAAAAAGCTGTTGCTCTAGAATCTGCAGACCGTATACAAAGGTGAAATGACAAAGCTGATACGTTTTCATTGCCACGAAATATGGTCATTCTAACAGCCTGATAATAAAATTCCTGTTCGCGGAATCTTGTTTAAGGACCCTAGCGGTTCTCGCTGCTGGTTTAAGCCTTCCAAACGAGTATATTGAAACCATTTGATATAAAAAGCTCATGATTATTAACGTGCAGAAGTGATGCCGGAATAGACTTTACCTTTAGAGAATGTAGTAACTATTCTGAAACGGATAATGCAATAATACGTAGAGAGTGGCCCAAGGTCGTAGTCGTATATCGACGCAGGAATCTAAAGAGCCTAGGACTCAGACTATCGAGTGTGCCTTGTCCATATATGAAAACATTGTTATCGGTTATCACAAGACCGTAGTCATCTTCTTTTCATCAAAGAGTTGGTGCAGTAGAACAGATCCAAGACCCAGTTTCTCTCAACCATAACCGAGCTCGAATAGGGGCGACACTAGTAGTTTATTCAGAATTATTTTCGTGGTTTTTTACAATCGCTGGCAGCAATTTAATAACAAAAATTGTTTTGATGCGTAAATATGAGCAAGTTTGAGAAAGATTTGATATATGTAAATCATTTTCTAGAACAGCCAAGCTTTGTATATAAAATGGACAAAGCGTTCGAATGGACATTGTCACATTGAGGTCTGATTTTGGAAATAAATTTCCACAATTTGAAAGCGTTGCTGTAGTTTCTCTTTTTATGATGCTCTTTGAGAGTATTCTAAACAAAAAAGGCATTGACAGTACTGTCCTATTGGATAAGTAGGACGGTCCTAAGGAAATCACCCTTTAGGTGCATAGATTAATGGATGATGTAAATCAAGCGATAAAAAAGGATTGCACTACGGTAGCCATTAACTACAACTTTCAAATAACTTTCGAGACTCTAATATATAAATCTATTGATCCCGAGTATGTTATAAACATCTCTGATCTAGCTAGTTGATCCTGAAAATCAGCATTTAAAGATCTACTCCCTAGATGGGTTTTTTATATGCAATACCAGAGAAGAAGGATACACTTACATAATGTATATTAAAATCAACAAA
Organism: Xylota sylvarum; assembly: GCA_905220385.1. Classification (NCBI taxonomy): domain Eukaryota; kingdom Metazoa; phylum Arthropoda; class Insecta; order Diptera; family Syrphidae; genus Xylota; species Xylota sylvarum. The sequence goes on along the minus strand of LR999960.1, from coordinate 51,614,245 downwards.
AATTTGAAATAAGCTCTAGTATCCAAATGCATCTCCAGTAGTTGGTTCATCAGAATACGGCAGCTGAATCAAATCTACTACAGACATTCCCTTGAAAGATGAGATCTGTAGATTAATCCTTGAAAATTATGATGATCTTGTCCACTTTCACACAGTCTGTGTGACGATACTCGGACAGCAACGAGAATGCCCTATCATGGTATTCTAAGTGCTAAACACACTTGCCCCACAGCAGCATTACACGCTATTATTAGACTCTTTTCCCTCCGAATCTCCATTAGGAAAACAACTGTAAAATTCAGTACAAAACAACACTTATAGCTGCCTGTACCAAGCACGCAGCCTTGTGGGACACCTGGAAATACTTGGTTCAATTCGAAGAAGGGACATGTATTGAACTATTGCCGAAAGCTATTTTCGGTAGAAATATTAAAACGTAAGAGCTGACGGGTTTAAGACGGAATCTACTGGCGTCCCAACAGACTGAATTCTATACCATTGAAATCTGCGCTAGGTAAAACCTTGAAAAGGGTATCAAGGTCGCTAAAATACATATCTTTTCCGATAGTCAGACAACCCTCAAAACACAGATATCCAGTACAGTGGACACTATTTCAGTCAATTGCTGCCACATTGCCATGCAATCTGTTGCCAGAGTTATCACAGTAAAAGTTGATTGAATTGTTGGTCACCAGGGAATTGCAGGCAGCGAACCTACAGACCAATTAGCTCGTAGGTATTATTCTACTACTCCCTCAGTAGTATTTTCGGTAAAACCATTGGGAAAGTATCCAGGAGTTTATAAAATCCAAAGGATTCATCAAGCTTTATTTCTCCAAGGAAATTTCTAACCTGGATGAGGATAGTATCAGTTAGTAGGTAAAACGTTCTTACAGGCCACTACTGCTCTAGGTACCATCTTAATGAATGATCTGTAAACAGATCTCTGTTTAATGAAACTTTCAAACTTATTCTCTGTGAATGTCTGGCACTACATTGGTTAAAAAAATGCATAATTACTAAAGAACTACGTTCGGACACAAGTCTTCATATGGAAGATGTTAGATATATTAGGATAAATATATCCTTGATAGTATTAAACACTTATGTATGTACATAGGTTACAGGGTCAGCCAAAGGAACGACTGTCCGAATAAGGTAACAGATAATTGTAATATCGCTTTGTGCTGGGTTTTCTGGTCACTCAGACGCCTTAGAAAATTGTGAAGCAGACGAATTACCCAAAAGTGGTACAAAACAGAAACTCTTAACTTCTGAGGGTGGGCTTCATTCACCACTTGAAACGGCAAGAAATAATATCTCTACATTTGGCCTGCATCAGTCAAGATAGAGTAATCTTGATACGTGCGACTATGCCCGGCAGATCTGGCTACAGTTCCAGAGTTAGGCAAATGCAAGACAAGAACTCTTCTAACAACAATAACTTGAGGTTTGGAATTGCGGCGAGCGAATTCTGTTGTTTCACCTACTCTGCAGATGCCGTGCGTTATTCTCAACAAGATAGCACATTCTGAATGAATACATCTTCGAGGAACTAGAAGATATTACCAATTCGGATACCAATAATGTCTGGAAGCTTGTCCAAAAATCGAAATAGTTCCAAGAGTTACGAAAGCGATCGACTTGTGCGGAAACACAATGGATCTCTTGTGGTATAAGTATATCCTACCATGAACGAAGGATAGCCACCTAACCTAAGCCTAGATTTCGTAATTGTGTTTATCATAAGTGTTCTTGTACGGATTTCATAGGCTTAGGCTTAGATTTAGAAATTGAAGATTTATGGAATGTTTAAAGTTTTAGACCTGTACACACACTTATTTTAAATATGATAGGTAAGTAGGTAGGCAAGCAGGTAGTGTAGGGTTATGAGTTTTTCATAAGACACATTATAGTGGACCCATCACAATCCCTAGAACGGAGCGATGACAAAAAAAAACAATATAGTACTTAACAGCCTTAGAGTTGCTTTGAGTTCAGATTTGCCGGATTTTTAAAAGCAACTTATTAAAGGAGTATTAAAGCTTTGCTCGCATCCAAGCCAAAATTTTGGTTATTTCAAGGGTTACCTTCATTTAAGAAATGTATATATGTAAGTAAGTAAACAAAATTATCGCAATTTCCTAAAAAATCTGAACCATAAGTTTTGAAATCGTTTTGGGAAATTTAAAAATGGACAACGCTTTATAAACTAAACTTGAATATCCAACCGTTCTATTATCGATGTGTACTAAGGCCTTTACTACATAAATAAATGTAGAACAAGTTGCTTTGGAATACACTACCAAAAAGCTTTAATATTCGACTATTCTAGAGCAGGACAGGCACGCTTTAGGTCTAGGTTTGCCTAAGATTTACCTTTTGCGAGAACATAGCATTCTGCCAACCCTTATTTTATTCACATCACATGTCTGTCTCTGTGTATAAGGAGTATCTACCACTTTCTTGAAAATTGTGACTATGTCACGCATAGGATGATATCCTACAGTGTTAACAGCTAAAATGACAGTAGATATTCATTGGTCCTTAATTGACAATTGTGTACTAATTTCTTAATAAACTTGTCTTCGTAAGATTTTTTCTATGATTTTCTAAGACTTTAAAGCACTTACAGAAATATTCTGGTTACGTTCAAGAATTCAAGCAATCGTGTTGAAATCTAATCCAATAGCGACAAGGGTTGGAAATTGTTTTAAACGATCGTTTTCGTACCAAAATTTTACGCAATTTTACACTTTAAAACACTTTACCGTCGGCGGCGGTTTAAATTTTAAACCAAGTAGTTGTGGGTCAGTTTAAATGGGAAATCCGTTTTTTAATCCAAATTTTCTAATAGAATTCCAAAAACCAACAATTTAATTAACCACCACATTCAAATATGTATCTCCAAGTCACACTATCAGCATTACCACGCACTTAAAAGATACACAAGCCAAGAATACAGAAAAAAAAAAAAACGCCGATAAATCATTTGACAATCATATACCGCGCGTCTAAATGGCAATTAAAGAACAGCGTTCGCGTTTGCGTTCGCAATTCAATTCGCGTTAATTTGCGTTAGTAAAGTTTTTTTGTTTTATTTTGTTTTTTTGTTTTTTTTTTTTTTGAGTGTGCTCCTCTTCATTTTCTTGTTAGTGTTGTATTCCGTTCGGTGTTGCTCGTCATCGCAACAACTTGACACTTTATTGATATTTTGATAATAATAAAATTTAGGAGCACGCTATGTGACTGACTTCCGACACACGACTAAAAAGATACAAAAAAAACTCGCATCCACATAACGAAAAATTCCATGAGCCCCCTAAGAAATCGGCAGAAAAAAAAAAACAAAAAAAAAAACCGAAACCGTCCACAAGCGTAACGCGGGACCCCACATTCATCGTCGTCTGTAGTCGTCTCCACCACTGTGCCTTCAAAAGCGGCACTTGTAAGAGAACGTAAAAAAAAAAACACTACCAACCCGTACGTACGTATGTAGCTGTGGCAGCTTTTGGGGGGTGAAAAGTTATTGTCTTAAAAAAACGGTTTTTTGCTTTCAATGGAAAAAAAAAGAGCGCCACTTCAAGGGGGAGTTTTTATTTACTTCCCTTCACTTATACTTTTACATTTTTGATTTTTGTTTTTTTTTTGCTTCCTTTCCGATGTCCAAGTGAGTGTGCGTTTAAAATTTTTATTTTTTTAATTTATTTTTTTTTTTGGTTCTCTTTAGAGTCCATGTGGAGAGGATTCCTTGTGTTGTGGGAGGTAAATTTGAGGTGATCATACTTTCGTCCCCCCCACAACACCCATAGATGCTGGGATAGGTTCCACAGATAAACTTGAATTAAATTCCACTAAAACCCATTGATTGTCCTTATTAATTATTATTGTTTACTCTTTGGTGGAGAGCGAGGGAAATTTCTTTCTCTCTCTCGATCCACACATGACAAGACTTTGTGTAGTTACACTGCACTGACTGACAGAAAAAAAGTATCTAAAACCACATCGAATGGAATAAAATCGCATTTCCTCTCTTTATTCCACTTGAATGGGTTTATTCTTTCGCTGTATATGTCCATTTCACTCGCAGTCGCAGCGAATGTCATTAAACTCCTCGGCTTATCCCCCCACAAGGGGAGTCCTATCCACACAAGTTCCACAAGGGGTTTTCTTTTCGTTTTTCTTCGTTTAATGGTTTGTTTACAACTAACACGTTGAGAGAATTGACATGGTGGCCTGATGTGTGTGCGTGAGCCTCACTCACTTATCCCCAGCTAATTTTCCCCACCATCGAGTTCTGGAGCCAATCGCGAACTTACGTTTGTGCTGTCCTCTTTTGTTTGCTGCTAAGGGGACATACTCCATCTCTGTTGGGTTTCTCTCTTTTTCTCATGCTCCCCACAATGTTTCTCAACCGAAATACACATACAGAGATCCACCAAAGTGGAGCGAATTCGCCGCATGGCGTTGCATGTATACAATATCTGTTGGATACATTTGCCGTGTGAAGACGACGACGACGACTAATTATTTCTAGTGATGGCGGCGAGGGAGGAAAAACGAAAAATTAAAGTGGTACATTGGAGCTTTTCCGTGATTTCGAAGATTTTTCTCTTTTTTTTGCTTCTTTTGCAGGAAAAATGTCGCACTGCCCAAGAAAATAAGTTTCTGTGAAATTCTGAATGAAAGTGTATCTTTAAGATACACAGATGGATGGTGGGGTTTTTTTTTTTTTTCGTGGCCTTTTCTGCTTTTGGTTTTTGCCATTGATTGGGGCCAGTTAGTGGCGGTTAGTTGAAATGAGGGGGTTTTAGTTCATGAACGGGTGGTAGTTCGCGTCTTTTTGTCTGGCATTTAGTAGGGGATCAAGTTTGATTTGAATGTGTCTCGAAGGAGTTGTAATTTGCAAGACGCGCAATTTGCATACACGCTCTATTGAGAGTTTTGTGTCAGCTAATGACGCGTTTATATTTACTTCTCATAAAAATAAGACATTTGTATGTATGTACCTTCCAACTGAAAAATATGTCTCTGATGATGCAGACTATTTTTTCAATAGAAACATTGGAAGATGAGGCCGATTTATTTTTCAAAATCCGTACCAATCAATTTAGGTTTCGGTCTCGAAACTAACATACATATATTTATAAAAATCTTTGGTTTAATCCTAGATACATATCTAACGCGAAGTTCATGATGAAGGCAGTGTCCAGGTCAAGGTTTACACATTTTTATAAATGAAGTTAAAGTGGATATCCTTATTTTTGAAATATTATTGAATCCTCTAAAGAACGGTTTTTACCAGTACTTATGCCTGGCTCTGCTCTAGACATTTTGGATTCAGATCAGATTAAACTTCACTGTTCATTGACCAAACGTGATAAGCGGAGATATTCTTACGTGCTATCCTAATGGCTACGGACTATATCGTGAAGCTTCTTTTCATCCTCGGTTGGGGCTTCCCTAGACAATTGAGTTGCTGTCAATCCATTATTGAAGTTAATCGATCGATGAACGGCTTGTGTGGTACGTCTCACTGGAACCATAGCTCACCCAAGACCAAATCCTCAATACCTGGCTATAAAAAATCGGTTATCATGCCTTGGTAGGTACCACTCTCCTCTTGGCAGAAAAATGGGCCAATAATGCCGCCACTCCAAAAACCTGCAAGACGCTGCAATATTCTACGTTGAACAGACAGGATGAACAGGGAAATGAGTTCGGTTGTCAATCAGCAAACCGATCCCACAAACTTTCATCACAAAACTTGCATACTTGCTGCAGTTGATGCAAAAATTTGCATCTTTGCATCTTTTCAAAATTTTGCTCTATTTCAGCAACACAGCATCCACTTTGGAGATAACTTTGCAACATTTTCCAACATTGTTCAAGCGCAAATCGATCCATTTCATACCGCGATATTATAATACCGAGTGCTTGTCAATTTTTTGAACGCATAAAACGCTGTCAGTGTCAAGGTAACATATGATTCAGAAAAGAAACCAACAGATGCCCCGCTCTAGTTAAATTTTGTGACCTCATGCTTTCATGCTTCGTCTCATGCTTTCTTTATGGTTTTCGATCGGGATAATCAACAAGGACAAAATATTTTTTACCGGCAAATCCTGAAAAACCGAAAAATTTCGAATTGAAAGACGGTAGCTCTTCATCGACTTTAGCCGATCATTTGAAATATGAACGTACGTATGCCGTTATTTCTGCCAACATAGCCCACCAGACGTGGTGTCTTGTGAATCAGTTAATAACTAAAACAACTTAAGAACTACTTGAATCTAGCTTTACGTTAAAAACTGGAGAAAAAAATATCGAACTTTCAGTGTTGCAAGGGCACAGTCTTCAGAATTTTGTGACACAGTCGAAGAGATTTCGGCAAAACTTGGAGATTGAGGAATGTTATGGGAGATTGCTTGTCAGTGGCTAACACCAGCTATTAAATTTCCCTATTCCATACTGACTGCATAGGGTGTCAAACGGATTGAATGCTTTGCTTGATTTGTTGACACTGGACTAAGGCCTTCAGGAGTACCCAAAGACCCGACGAAAATAATGTTTCAGCTATGAGGCCCTGACGTCGTATCTCCCTGAAAAATTGAAGTTGGAAAGCTGGTAGATACACTAATACCTTACATGCTACGGTTTAGAATGGTTTTATTTTGTAGACAAGATGACATTTGTGTTCAATGTACTCTAGCAAATCATCATGAAAAACTAACACCGCAACAATACCTTCAAATTCGACAAAGTTACAGAGTACTTTGTGTGTTTTATGGTGCTCTTAGTCGACCAAGTAAACGCGCATTTCGACGTGTTATTCTTAAGTTTCAAACTGAGTTCACTCTACTCCATTCAACCAGATTGAGAACTGTGCGTTTTGAAGAAAACATCACCTCTATAGAGGATAGTGTCGTTAAGGAACCAAAATCGATTCGACGCCTTGCATATGGTATGGGGTTTTGTCCGCCTCCTATGTGGAACATTTTGGGAAAACATTTTGACCTCAAGGCTTACGAAAGTCAGTTGGTGTAAGAATTGAAGTCAAACCACCCGATTTCAGTACTTGGGTCCTAAATCAACTGATCGAAAGCAGGTCGTTTTTTTCAGAGAATTTTCTTCAGCAACATTTCTGACAAAATTGTTGCATCTGGAGTGAATACAATCCACAATTAACATTTTCTATGCCAGGATTCTATTATTACAAGATCGAGACTATGCATTGAAAGCTTCAAGTTTAAGAGTAGGTATGGAGTCAGCTTCCTGATCAAATCCCGAAGTTTTAGATTCCATTATGAATATGCAGATGATTGGTTTCAACTGCGTTCTGTCTTACTTATATACGCGTTCCAAGACGCGTGTGTGCATTCTAATTTCAGTTTAATCAATGCTGGGTTTAGCTTTTAATGCATCTCTCTCTAGAATCTTTTTTACTACATACCCAGATTGAAACAGTAGACAGTAGTTACAATTCCATGGTAAAAGTCGCGCCTTTACTAATAAGTAAAATTGGCCCATTTTGGTACAAAAATTGTTTGTTTGGTGCGGGTTTTTATACTGGAGAGGTAACTAGCAATACTGTCACAGTCCATGGAGATCGCTATGGCACTATGTTGATTGACTACATTTAAGATAAATTGAAAGGAATGACGTGAAACATATGTGGTTTCAACAAGACGGCGCCACATGCCACACAATTGGCCAAACAATCGAGTTATTGAAGTCGAAGTTGGATGATCGTATTATCTACAGAAAAGGGACAAGTCAATCTACCGCCTAGTTCATATGATTTGACACCACTAGACAATTCTCTTTGGAGCTATGTCAAGTCCATGGTACATGCCAATAAGCCAGAGACTTAAGACGATCACAGAACCAACATTTCAACAAGACGGCGCCACATGCCACACAATTGGCCAAACAATCGAGTTATTGAAGTCGAAGTTGGATGATCGTATTATCTACAGAAATGGACAAGTCAATCTACCGCCTAGTTCATATGATTTGACACCACTAGACAATTCACTTTGGAGCTATGTCAAGTCCATGGTACATGCCAATAAGCCAGAGACTTAAGACGATCACAGAACCAACATTGCCTTTGTTTGATATCTCCAATACAAGCTAGCGCAAGCTGTTTTATTTAAAAAAAAATGCGGTGCTCCTAATGAAAAACTCTGTAGCTATCACGAAGCGAGTTACATATCTGAGGCAGATGGGTTTTTAGTAAAGGGTTTTGCAAAAATTTGCAACAAAAAACCGAGGTTTCTTGAACTGTGTAATTTTTTCTGTTGTGGATCCCAATTTGTGTGCCGAAGTGCTTGGTAGATATTTATTATCAAGTCATGTAGCACCAGTTTTATTAGACTTCAGCTTAGATAACGTCATTTAGATCAAGTGAAGGGACACTTTGGTTATCTTTGACCAGATTCTGTGACAGCTGAATATTAGGGGCTGTAGGATTAACAAGCCCTTTCTCCTCTAATACCTTATTACTGCTATGGCTTGTCAATATCATCAACTTTTCATCATTTTGTCTAATTTGTTGTTCTTTATATATACATACGTACTTGCGTAATTTATTTTGTCTTCATTTACTACTATGTCTATTTATGTTATTCTCATCTCAATCCTTAAAAACATTAATTCTTATGAACCACTGTTGCTTCTTCAGTAGGTATGTCACGACGGATACTTACATTTGATTTGAATGAATGAGCTTCAGAGTAGTTTGGTTAAAATTTGTAAGTCACATTCGTATAATTTTCTTCATCTATTGATTCTTATAAGGTTGCTAATAGTACGGAAAAGTTTTCCATTGACCTAGGACCTAGTGGTTATCGAGCTACACTAGGTCTTTCCTACTATTTCCTTGGACTTAAACGCTGGCATAGTTGAATAGCTTAATAAAACTGTGGAATACATACATAGGAGCATTTTGAAAGACATATCCTTCTTAAGTTGTTTAAGTCAGCAATTCGTGTTTTGAGTCGTTAAAGCCATTTGCTAAAAACTCATCAAGATTGCGATTAGAAAGTTGCATAATGCGGCAATTAGAGCAGCTGTACTCGAATTCACTCCTCCCCAATCTCCAAAATAACCTTCAACAATGATTTTCCATCTTTAATATTCGATTACCTGAAATTTTTAAACAATTTTCAGCCAATATTTATAGGGAACACAACTGGGCAATAGTTTCTCATTTGAGGAGCTCCAAATCTGGTCATTTTTATTAAAATTGGTCATAATACCATTTGATTTATAGTCACCGTAAAACTTTAAAATTGGAATATTAATAATAATTCTCGTGGCACATGTGTTTTTGAAACATTTTTTTGTTATTTTATGTTCAACATAAAATGGGCGTGGGCCCATATATATGTAGGTACCTACCGAGTTTTCTACTTCTGCATATTAAAGGTAAATTTAGCATATACCCACAACCAACGAGAACTTTGCACCCCCACTGTGTACACATAAAACTGAAGAACCCCCCCCCATTCAACCAACCAACAGGCATAACAAAAATACAAGCAAAGCCATAGCGATAGCATTTTAAAATTTATGTATAAGTACCCCAACACTCACACGAGCAAACAACATTCATGGAAATATTTCAAACATTTTTCCAAACCCTCCACTGCCTCACTTGCCCAACAGGCTAAGAATCCTTAAAGCTGTCATAGCAGAAAACTTCCTCCTACTTCGGTTCCACAAACAATAGGTGCTGGCGTTGGTTCCACATAAGCAAACTCAGAGAGAAATATGATTCTCAACCACCCCTCATTTAAAACTCACCCACCCAAACCCAAACCCCCACCACCCAACCATCTTCATGTTTAAAATGTAAAAAAAAAAAAAAATAAGTCAAAGGATATGGAAGAAGGACAACAAAAAAACGACGAAGAATTTATATGCCTCTGCCCATATTTCCCTATGAATTTGTGAAAAACGCTTTTTTATTGGGCAATTCCGAGCGCATGTCCCCCGCGCGCGTACATAGACGCATGTCGTCGTCGTCTTCGTCGTCCTCGTCGTCCTGTCCGCCACCGACCAACAATGCCGCACTGCATATAACCGGGCGATATTAATATTTGACTACCTCTACCGAATAAAGTAGTTTTCCCTTCCCTTGAAGAATTTCACCTACACACCCCCAGCACCACCAGCAAACAGTGCACTGACTTTTCATCCCCAAAACGAAAAAAAAAAGTAAAAAAAAAAAACAAAGTACCAAGAGTAGCAGCAAGGACTTCAATAAAACGGGACGCCCCCAATTTTTTTCTCTCTCATATTTTCACATTTTTGAATTTATGAAAAATTATTTCCTTCAGCCCACCCTCACCCACCAACACCCGAAGAACACACTCAAACGGACAGACACCTGCAGCAACTCTCTCACTCGCTGTTTGTATGTGTGTGTGTGTGGGGGGATTGGAAAAAAAAAATTTTCCATTTTCCATTTTTCTCTGTCTTTCTGTTTCCACACGAAGAAGAATGGGCACCCTATCCTTTCTACTTGTCCAACCCGGAGGGTGGCATTAGATTGGAAATTTTAATATGAATTTCCCTCGACGGAGGGGATTTTATTATATTTTCCTTAGCTTTTCTTATTTTCTATGGAAAATTCGGATTTTCAAGAGGATGCACATGTGCTCCCCTTCCCGACTGCGACGGCCGTGGCGGGTGGGTGGCTTTTAGTTGGAAAATGTATTATATTCCCGAACGCCACCTCGCTCCTCAAACCGACCAAATTTTTCTTCGATTCTATGATGGAAAATTATTTTTTTAAATATTTATGACCATTTCGAGTGGTAGGTAGTGGATGGAGTGTTTTCCTATGCTGCTTCGGTACTTATTGAAATTAAAAATAAAAATTTTCATGAAAAATGAACGAAGTTGGATGAAATACATGAAATCCGCTTTCGATTCGATGAATTTCAGGCGGCTGGGGGTGGTGTTCACTTCAATTTGTTTCAATTTTCCTTTTCTCTTCCCGAACAGTTTGAGGGATATGAAAATATTTATAAAGTATTTGATTGGTTTTCTGCTAGAGGACTGCATAAATATTAATAGTAATTCAAAATTGAACATTTCAGAGGGAGTGGATGAAGATGTTGCTTTTTGGTCTAAACTGGAAGTGGTCAATCGGGGGGAGGCAATAAGAAAATGGACAATGATTCGAAATGTTACTGAGAAAATTCATGAAATTTGTGAAATTTAATTCTAAAACCGTCTTGAATTGTCACATTGTCTTAAGGAGAATTCAACATTTACCCCATGTGCATGCATGAGTATGGTCGATGAACTCATTAGATAACACAACTTGCCTAATGCTACCAATTAAACGAATTTGATCATACCCTTTCCTATATAAAACATATAACAGAACACGCTATGTGCTACATAGCCTTACAGACTGGATCATGATAATTCTAGCGAGTCTAGCAAGAAAAACCCGAGGTAAGAGTGGTCTTTATACCCAAAGCAGAAAAAACATCGCATATCCACCCGAAAGACCTTGACCAATCAGTCTAACGTCTTTTCTTCTCAAGATTCTGGAAAGAATTCTAGATCTCCATATTAAGGCCACTATTGATAGGACCTTACTATCCATGTCACAACATACCTATCAAAAAGGTAAATCTCTTGAAACGTCCCTTCACTATATCGTCCAACCCATAGACAAATCTCTTTTAATCAAGGATCACACTAGTCTTTCCCAGACATTGAATAAGGTTTCAACAACGTTGACACCAATTCGATAACCAGTGCCCTACAAAGGCTCAACATCTGCGAAACAATCTGCGGCTTTGTAAAGCATATGCTTAAAAGTGGGGTAATCACAGGATCCTTCGGAAGTATCATTGCCAAACGACGCGCACTGAGGTACTTCCACCGGGGGAGTATTGTCTGCTCTGCTATGGAATCTAGTGCTGAACGAAGCCCTTCTGAAAATAGAAACAAACTGGATGCAAAGTTATCGCCTATGCAGAGGATTCCCAAAGCTAAGAGGCACCCCCCTTATCCTCTCAAATAGTGCCAACTATGTACCTAGGCCTCAAGCTTGAAACCAAGCTTCTTTGGTCAGAAAATATAGCTGAGCGTGCCAGGAAATCGCTGGAAGATAATCAAAAAGGCAGTAGGTTCCAACTGGGCCATACGGTTTGGTGGCCTGCCCTGAGAAAGAATTCTAACCTAGCTACAATAAAAAAAAACTCAACAAATTGCTTGTCTCAGTATTACTGATGCCCCAAAAGTAAGAACCTCTCCCACTGCAGCGCTACAAACCATGCTCAACTTTCTTCAAATTGATATCGTCAGCAAAAAACTGTCTGCCTCAGCTATAAGACTGAGAAGATGCAAACAATTTAAGGAGCAACGCGATGGACATACTATCAATGCATCGTTATCTTCCACAGATCATCGACCACCTACCCACTGAACACAACTCCAATGTTGGCTACAAATTCTCAATACCAAACAGAACTGAAAGGATACAATGAGATGTCCTGTACCACGAATCGCTGTTAATTTTTACGAATGGGTCCAAAACCAAGCACGGAATCTGTGCTGGAGTCTTCTCGGAAGACCTTGATATCCACCTATCTTTTGACCTTCCAAACTATTGTAGCGTTTTTCAAGTCGAAGTCACTGCCATTCCTCAAGCAGCTGACTGACTCGCGGTTAATGCAGCATCAGCATCGGATATTGTCATATACAAACATCGACAGTCAGACAGCCATCAAAAACCCTTGCATCCAGCACAACGAGATCCAATGAGATAGTTGGACAGTACAATTTCACCCTTTGCTGGGTACTGGGTCACTGTAACATACCAGGGAATTGTGATCCTGCAAAATAGCTAGACGAGGCTTCTCTGGTTAAAAAAACATAGTCTCACGCTAAATACCTTATCAACGCCGACGCAGTAAGTGAGGCCAATCATCGATGTCATCAACTTGACCAATGTAACACAGCAGTTGCTGCTCTGGACGACCCTAAATAAGACCAAGTAAATTGAACTCCTAAAACATTAGAGAGGAACCCTCTCCAAGATATTTAATACCCTCACCGGACAATGTACTGTAAGAAGACATGCTTGGGTATATCCCACAACGACTTCTGTAGAAGCTGTAGGAACGAAGAGGAAGAGGAGATCATTAGTCACTTCCTATGCACGTGGCCTGCACTCGCCAACATCACAAAGGCTACATTAGGAGAATACCTCTTTAATGATAGAAAAGATCTCAGCAACACCTGCACTAATAAGATTAGCTCCTTCATACAAAGGAGTAAATGGTTCCCAGAGTAAGAGGATGATCCACCTGCTTTATACATCGGCAGCACAATAGACCTTCTTTTGGTCTTCTGGTTCAGGTTTCACCAACCAACAGATAGCAACAACATAACTCACTATTTGCTGCTGATGAAAGGGGTTTTGATATTACTTTGGCACTACGTTTGACCACTGATGCGCAGAGTTCTAACAAGGTCGATGTCGCTGTACAGCTAGTATTGTTCGTCATTGGATTTCCTCATCCAAGATTGTTCTTTTACGAGAAGGAGGAATGTCACAGGTCTGACTCAGTGCTAAAGGCGTCACTATTCAGACCTCTTTTTGGACAAAGTATGTTAAGTCGAAGATTTCCGCTCTCAGTTTTCTGACAGTGTAAGGGTGCTCTGGATCTATATGGCTATGTTAAGATCTTTTCTAGCTTATGCATCGGTTGTTTAGCGGAGGGTGCTTTCGCGTAAGTATGTGACTGCCGTCTGCACGAAACTCCAAGAAACTTCGGCTGATTTCCCGAATACCCCCGAGTACGCTCTGCTCTAGATGCTCTGCTTGATTAACTTTCCTTTGATACTTTCATCACGGGCTCTACTATCAAAGGAATCTACCGTCTTAGACGGGATGGCTTTTAGTATCATCCGCACTGGAGTTTCGATGACCTTGGGAGAAACTTATTCTACGACGCTTGTGCCATGGATATACCTGTCTGATACAATGACACCGGAACTTCGGCTGCTGTGCTAATTTAGAGTCGACTGTCATTGCGTTCAGGACTGGGTTCGGCCAGAGTCTGAGCTTGGACTGGGCTGTAATCGAATTTTCACGAATAGCTCAAAAACTAGTCGAAGGGCTGGTGTCTTCGTGGAAACCGACAATAATAGACTTAACTATTCATTAGTTAAGCATGTCTTTGTTTTTCAAACGGAGATCTATGCTCTCCTAATGGTTGCCAAATATATTGTTATGAATAGGTTGCGTGGTCGGAGTATCTGCGTTTGTAGCCACAGTCAGGCTGCGCTTAAGGCATTGCTTAACCGTTTAACCCGTTCCAAAATACTTCGAGAATTCAAGAACTTCAGAACAACATATCCCATGAGATTGCTAAGCAAGGCGCAGACGATGATTTCTCAGGACGTGCACCTAGGTTGGGTCTTCCCGCGTCCACTGTCAAGGCTTTCATTGACGATTGGATTTTCTACGAACACAATTTTATGTGCACGGCTCTCCAGGATACATGCAGAGTAGAGCTTTCTTCTCCTTCTCCCTCCTTATTGCTGCAACAATATGTTCTGAAAAGGATTGCCTATACAGATAGGCTTACTATACTTATCGCTACGTTTCTTGAAATTTTTGTCGAAATGTGGCTCAGTTCTGCAGTCGTACCTGTTGTTGGAATTTGTTAAGAAATAAGAGATGGATCGTATTGGAACTTAAAACTACATCGCAATGGATCTGTTAAGGGAGATGATACAGTCGAATCGAGAACTAAAGCTTTGTGTTGTGTGCACCTCAATGTTCGACAGGCCTTAAGAATTTTCTGTCACTCTGTCTAGAAGATACCAGATGAATCTGGAAGGCGTGATTACTGGGATAACTTTTCTATCATATTTTCTTCATGACCTCACAATTCATCTTTGAACAGCCCCTTTAGATTGCTGCTACGAAATCCTTCATGTATGTATTTCTACTATCTCCGTCTGACTTGGAAAGCAAACCTACGGTGAAGCCTTTTATCAAACTCAGTTGGCAGTGATGCTTAGTAGGCAGTGAGAGTCGTGCATAATGTTGCTAAGACCACAAGGCCTCGAACATTAATACTTTGATTCTGATCGCGATGCATTATGATATGTTCTTAACATGGGGAGTGAGAAGCTGTAGAAGTATGCTCAGAGTATTGTCCAGATCTGCAGTGCTTTAGCTCGTGTTTTCTACACCCTGCTTAATAGTTTTCGCTCAAAGTGGTCCACCAATCTATTGAATAGGGCAAACTACCAGGGTACATTTGCAATACTATTTTCCGTTGAAGTCTTCACTCCTTCTCAAAGGTTTTACTGCCAACACAGAAGATAAGCCAATGGGTGAGAAATTTTTTGCGGATTCCTGTCCATACTTTTCTTCTTTCGGAATAAACACTACTCCGGCTCATCTCCAACTCCAAAGGACGTCGTTTTGCTTTCAAAAATCGCTACTAGCTATAGTTTTGAGTTTTTTCCGCAACCTATATGCTGGATGATTCCACAAGACCATCTGTGCAACGAGGGAAGTTAGTATTTATTAAAAGCTTCAATTATTTACTAGTAGACTTGTTCTAAGTCCCATCCGGTGTTTTAAAAAAATACGAGCTGGAATAATTTTACTCAGCCTGGCAGAGTTCATAATTGTGTCAATGTTTTGGAAATATTTTAACCAGGTCTATAAATTGTCCGTCCGAATTTGTGGTCTTCCAAAAATATATTCATTCCACGTTCCACCACAGGGATGATTTTAGAGCGATGTCTAGGAAATAACTTTCCCAAGGAGCCCAAAATATTTTGAAGACTAGATCTGTGCAAGGTTTTGGAAACCTCTGGATAGATTATTATCAAATCGGAATTGTCGATATGAAAATGGACTGGTATGGTTTTCTTCTGTTTAAAATCGGCTTACAAGCAGATCTAGGGTTTCGAGCAAAAGCATGGTTTTTATTCTTGCAGTTGGTGTACTCTGAAGGACACTTTAATTGTCAGAACACACTAACTTGGTTCGACTTGTGGCAGTATACGGACAGTGTCTTGGGGACACTGGGTTGCAGCATTTCGATTTCGACCGCAGAAATGGTATTTATTTCCATCTAAGGTAGGTCACACAAAAAAACCCAGTTCCATCTTAGCTCGCTGTGCTTAGATCAATCAGTACACTTTCTTGATATGTATTTGCTGATGGTAGAGGGAAATTTTGAACATACTAAGGACTGTGAAGATGACAGATCTTGAACCCGACCGAACAATATGTGTTTCACGACGAGGATAGTTCTACTATGACGTGCTTCTTGTAATCTGGAAATTTTTTGGGGGAAGTTTTTGTACACTTTTGAGTTGTATCAAGTCATGATCTCTCTATGACTGATTTCTGACTAGCCGCCACTCCAATCTAAAAAGTTTTACATAGTTTAATTGAAATATGTTCAAAAATTATTCAGCGCATTAGTGGATCCGAAATCCCGTCGGAAGGAAGCTCGTTTTTAATTTACTGAATAATCAAACTCCACTAGAGACATTCTCTTTAATCCTTTAAAGATGTCCTTTGTATAGTTGGCCCACAGTATAGCACATAGATTAAGGATTTCCTGCTTCTTTGCTCTTGAATTTTTCTATCGATCGGGGTATTTCCACAAAACAAGGATGCTGACCTCTAATCAATGTTTTTTTTTTTTTTTTTCTCTCTCCTTCCTTCCTTGCTTGCTCCCCTTTTGCAGCGACGACCTCGTGTGTAGTTTATATATTACATACGTTTCGTTTATATATCAGAAAAGTAAATGACTTAGCTTGGCTCACTTTCCTGTGTTGTACATCGTAAACACAAGGTGATGGCGGTGACCGGCGACTGGTGACTGGCGAGTGGCGAGTGGCGACGGCAACGGCAACGGTGCCTCTATGTGGTGTTCTTCACAACGAATTACTCTCTGGACACGAATGAACCGAATGTGAACCCCTTTTCCGCGTACGGGAATTACATACAAACAAAACGAACTATACTACTTATGTGTATAGTGTGTACATTGACCACATTCGACAAGGACAAGAACATAATGAACAGCAACAGCTACTTGCGCCTCTTCTCACCATCCCCCCTCGCATGTTCACTTTCTACTTTGTCGGGCCATCCTTCAGATTCAGCAGTTAAAAGGAACAAGGATATACTTGTATCCTCGCATCTACGAATTTGTGCGCTGGAGTTCAACTACCTTTCACTTCCCGTGAGTGTGTCTTAGACGACCGTCGTCCCACCCCCTTAGAGAAAATCCCATACCATTGTCCTCCGTCAATGACTTTCATTAGTTGCGACGTTTATCGATTAACAGTCGCCCGTTGTTGTTGGGGGAGGTTCAACTGACTTTGGATAGATTTGGTCCTGAATGCGAAGCTTTAACACATTGTCTGTCGTTTTGTATTTAGTTTGGTCGTCATTATAATTATCAGGACTTGTTAAAAATCAGGAGCAATGGCATACCTTTAAGCTCTCACATCAGCTAACACTGGAGGGACTAAACGTCAGTCGGTGGATTCTCCTTGCTTTTCTTGAAGTAATCACAACTTTGAGGTTCTTCACGAAAATGGTTTTCTTCTCCTCTTTGTTTTTGTTTTACGATTCAGGATATTCAATGTTGTTGTTGTGGTTTACTTAGCTGTCGATGGGGATGCGTGAAAGAATAGAAATTCCACTGATGAAAAAAAAAAAAAAAAACACCCAGACATTTGGAGAGTAGGGGAGATACACATAACTAACCTTGAATTGGATGTTGAGCTACACTCTCTAGGTGGTAGATGTGTGTTCCTAGATAATTTCTAAGTTTCACGAAAATCCTGACCTTGGACAACGTATCCTATACATTTAGTCTGTAGTGTACATTAAGTCGCGCGATGTATATGTATATGTACATATGTACCAACATAAGTAAAGTGGCCAGGTTCAGGGTTATGGCGAGATTTGACTTAAGCCGTGAAAGGGGTTGAAAGCCTCGAAATTGATGAAATAAGAAGGATTAGGTGTTGTGTGTTTGGTCGGGAATAGGTGGAGTTCCCGAGACTTGTACATTTTTCAATGAATCCTCAAAGCAATCTTTACTGAATTTAAATGAAGAGGATATACTTTATTTTACTACAACATGGCCACTGATATTATAGTAGAAACGTTGCAATGCCACCACTTGACCATTGAACCAATCTACGATGGTTACTCCACGTTAGACCGATATTTCGAAAGTATTTCGATAAATGCAATGGAATAAGCTCTCGAAACTTAATTTATGCTTTTAAACCCTTAACTTGAGCTATTGTCTACAATAATACACATCACACACATGCAAATTCGAAAAAAATATTAGAAGTACCCCAGGGCTGTAATCTAGGTCCAATAGTTTTTGCTGGTTTTTCATTGAATATTTACAAGAGTGCACTTTGTGAGAGAATTTCGAATTTTCTTTGTGAGGTGTTTCAACAGTGAATAGTCTGATGATTTCTTGTTCAGCCTTTTTTTTGAAGATTCAAGACTCTTGGACACATAAATAACTCCTTGAGATGCTGGTAGATGACTCCAAAATTATTATAGATTGAAATCGTCTGAAAAATATTTCCTGAACTCCAGACTTTGCTTTTTTTTTGTACGTATGTTGTTAGCCCTCCTGAACATGGATATGACGTACCCTAGCATACAACATGGAGATGGGGCTCTTAAATATTGTAGTTTTAGGGATGAATAGAGCAATTGATGGTCTTCGGAACACCTGCCGTAGTGGCCATTTGCCTTCGATTTTCCAGTGTTTGAAGGTTGAATGTAAATGTCGGATTTTTCATCAGTTTTATCACCCATATTAGATACCGTTGAGTAGAATTAAATAAGGCCTTGAGTCTAGGCACCAAACATGAGAGCATTATTCTAGCCCCTTCTTGGGAAGTGGAAAGGAGTTATAAGAAAAGACATCATTCCCCTTAAGATTGAAGAAGTTTCTCGCTGTTTGAAAACAGCGATAGTTTTCTGTTCGGCAGAGTGGAACGCCACTGCCTGGGATCTGTTCTTGACGGAAATAGTTTACCCATAATCTAACGTTGAACTTTTGTTTGTTTAGGGCTGCTAGAGATACTTAGCTCCATTTCTAGAAGAATTATCTCCGCGAAGGATTTAGTGTAGATGTTGATGTTGTCCCAGTAGAAGTTGTTTTAGTCATGGATCGGTGTTTAGACATGTGACGGTGATTCATTTGTCTTATAATTGAAATCTACATAACGAATGCATAACATTGTTAGTTCCTTGGCTCTGAGGAAAGAAAAGGATCGCCTGGTTGGTTGTTCATAAGTTAGAGTTTGATAAAGGGAACTGACAATATGAGATCGAGAGCATCGGACTCCAAACAAATAAAGACTGCTCTTAAATCGAAAATGAGAGTGCAGTTCGTAGCCTGAGTATCGAGGCCACGTGAAGTCAGTCGATGAGTTAATTTGGGTTTAAATTAGAGCTAGCAGATACGGCTTCTTTTCTTTCTTTTTCCACAATTTTAGGCTGAATTCTGAGAACGAAAGGAATGTCTTATTTAGGGCACGGGTCGTTTTGGCAGGAAAATCACTGACGTATTCTTTCGTAATGTTATTTGTCTCCTTCATTGGGCATTTTAGAATTAATTTCGATTGTCATTACACTCAAGCGCAAGACTTTTTACTGTCTTGAAACTAATCATTTCGTTTATCTCTATCCATACTGCTTCAGATCAAAATGAACCAAATCAGTCGATTCCACGAATTGGGAATCTCTCAGTCCACATTGTGATAAATTTTGCATAAAGATCTTGGTCTACAGTCTTACAAGATCAAATTAACTCAAGAACTGAAGCCTCTTGATCATTTGAAGTGCCCAAACTTCTCCGATTGAAGTTTGAAGAAAATCCTGAATTTCATCGTAAAATCATCTCTAGCGATGAAGCTCATTTTTGGCTCAATGGCTTAGACAATAAGGAAAATATGCATTATTGGACAGCAATGAACCCGCATGTGCTTCAAGAGACTCTATTGCGTCTACAAAACCTTTATGCCGAAGGTGTGATTTGACCGTATTTTTCCGTTGAAGAAAATTATCGCAAAGTTATGGTTAATGGAGTTCACTATCGTGCCATTTTGGCATACTATTTTTGGCCAGATTTTTGGGTGGAATTGACATGTGGTTCCAACAAGGTGATGCCACACAGGTGGTCAAACAATTGATGTATGGAAGGTATAGTTCGGTATTCATGTAATCTCGAGAAATGTTCCGGTCGAATGGCCACCTTGCTCATATGAGTTAACGCCGTTAAATTTCCTTTCATTAAGTCGTTGTAACGTTAAGTGGGCTTATGCCAAGAAGCCAACAAAGTTAGAGAAGATCAGGAACAATATCGGATGTAAAAATTGCCAACGTTCCGGCCAATATGTGTGGAAGAGTGGTGAAAAAATTGGCATTAAAGAATCGATCGCTGCAAACGTGATCGCGGTGGTCATATGAACGAGATCGAATTCCGTACTTAAATTTAATATGAGTACTACATCTGGAATAAATTTCAGGACTATATCTCAATTATTCTGTGTTTTATTTAAATTCAAAAATGTTATGGCTTTACTGAAAGCCCCTATACATACGAGTATGTGGGCGAGTAATTTGACTTTTGAATCTGTACAGTAGTCGGACTTATATCAGCATTGCGGCAACAACCTACAGGAGTCCATGGATAGATGTAGAACAAGGTTATCAAAACTCCGCTGCGGGTTGAAACAAAAACTATCGCGTATTATAGATCTTGAATTACCATGAATGAAGGCAGACTACTGGGATTATTCAGCTAAAAGCTTTGGGTGGTTGGCGATCGAAATGGCAATCCTCAACCCCTTACCAGAAAAAATACAAACCAGTTGTAAAATTGAGAAATTAAAGGAGAAAAAAGCACAGTTTTTTGTGCATTTGTTTGCCTCGTAAGTGTCTCTAGGGATTTCCGAGTGTTGAGTATTATTTGAGCTGCAACTTGGTCATCGGAATCTACAAGCCTTCTCCTCATGTTGGACTTTATCTTTTAAAAATTAAAGCCGATGAAACACATGAAATATACAAAGTATCACTCCAAATATTAAGCTTTAATGGGACTAGTTCGTTAAACGTCCTCAATAATAACCCTACCCAGCTCAAAAAAATCCTCAGTAGACATGGACCATACCCATACTCTCATTCGTATCCATTTCGAGTTTAAAATGCTATTTTAAATCTAGTTTTAGTTCTTCGGTACCTAATTCAAATCATTTCATGCCAAGTACCATTTAATGCTCCCCAAACTCCATTGTAAAATTGAGAAGTACACCACTGAAGCTAAGTAGTACAGCTCCCTCATTTCCATGTATTTCCCATTAGAATTGTCATGCATATTTAAATGGCAGCTAACACGCTCGCAGTCTGTTGCAACCAGTCAGTCACTCACAGCCACATCCTTTAAAATGGCATAAATTAAAAGAAAAAAAAAGAAAAGAAAAAAAAAACAACAATTGACATACTACCACTGCCGCCATGTTCTTCCCGACCAACGGTCAATGTTGACTATACGTCTGTCTTTAAGTTTACCTATCGATATCTTTAGAGAGGTTTGCTTTCTTGCTCGTTGCTCGTCATCACATTCGTCATCTCGTTGTTGTTGTCGTCGTCGTCGATCAACAGCCGACGACACAAAAACTTGATTGATTGTTCGGATGCGCGAGAGAATTCTAGATGCAGCAGCAGCATCGTTGCATCTCTTGATCAGCATACACGTTCCTAAGTAGCGCTCCAGAGGCAAATACCGAACTGATGTGTGCAGCTTTTTGTTGCTGCAACACAGTCCGTATCTGCAAAGGTAAGCAACCATTTTACCGCTCTCTAGTCTTCGTCGTGCGCTTCCTTCAGGCTCTGTAGGTGATGAAGATTTAATTAAAAAAAAAAAAAAAAAAATGGAAAAACTGGAATCACTCTGGGCCAAAAGAATACCTGCTGCTGGGTGTGAGATATGCTGGCTTTGTATGCAGACTTTGAATGAGGTGGACGATGTTAATGCACACTAAAAACCGTTGATACTTTATTGGTAACAAACTCTTTAAGGCAACTATTTTACATTTTGTTTTAGTTACTAAGTTATGTTAGGCGAAGCAAGTAAGATGTCAAAACGGTACCAAGAAGATTCCGATTTTGAATCATCACAGCGGGCGGAAGTGTCCTCGATCAGTGATCTAAAAATTTTTTAACTAGAGCTGAGACGGAAAGGCTGTGACGATGATGGTAAAACGATCATGGACTTATTCCAAGTTGGTTAAAGTAGATTTCTTAAGTGAAGATTGCGTGTACCTCTTCTGCATAAGTATTTGGAGTTTTTCAGCACCTATAGATACTATTAAAATTCTATCAGGCTCTTTGCGTAAGTATGATGCAGTGATGTGCTATTCTATAAGTTCACAAGAGTCGATCATAAGCTACAGGAGAAAGCATGATGTACATCAATCCGTGCTCTGAGCCTGTAAGGACATTTTTTCTTATATTAATTGAATTGATCTTTGGTGGTGGGTATGTAAGAGCTGACCATGGCTTCTTTCGTGAAAATTTAAAGATGAGCTTCCTTTACAATGCACTCATACAAGCTTGCTAATGATTTGTTTAAATTGCCATGAAATTAGGATGACTGTACCATAGGGTACGTTTTTCACTCAGAAAGGTTGCTATAACGTATGCCAATCAGGCGCCACTCAACAACCTTTCGAAAAGTTCTGGGACGCTAAGCCATGGTTCGATGATGACTACCGACAAGCACATGCTGCAAGACAAGACATATATCTTTTAATACTGTACACAAGGACTAGAAGTGAAAAAAAAAAGTTTAGAGACTAAAAGGAACATCAAAAAAGTTTACAAAAAAGTAAAAACAAAAACATGAATCCTGCAAAGAAGTGAAGACGTATATTTCCAAATTTTAAATCAAACAAAGCCTCGGAAACTGAGTGTCTGGTACGTGAGCTATTCAAAGCTGGAGGAGATATGTAAATTAGTATTCCAGAATTTCCTACTTTTTTTGTAATACTTTTCATGATAATTTGCCGGAGTATACTGAATACGCAGTGGTCTAGTTATCAGGCTGCCCACTCCTCAATCCTCGATCTATTAAACTTAACCCATGAAAACATCAACTACAACTTGACGAATCTAAGATTTGTCTATAAGTTTAAAGGAGCATACCCGACCGCAGTGAATGGGGCAATGATGGCAAAAACTCGGTACAAGTAAACATCTACTATAGATAGAGGCTTTCAGCAAGATCAGCCATAGATGAAAAAATAGGTCGACTGTCATATATCGAGACAGACCTGGCCTAAGCTGGATCAGAAATGGAGTGTTGAATGGGCTATGCTCAAAGGATCACAATTGAACTATGTAATCGGTATCACGAGCCACTGTCTGATAGACCAACACACTCAAAGCCTGGACATCTATTCAAATGATTTCTGCAGGACATCCAGAGCGAAGAGGGGGATGAAGCCATCATTCTATGCACTTGTCTAAGACTGCTCCAATTAAGGACTCTATTCTTCTATGACCTTAGCTAACTGGCATCCATATACTTTTTTATCATCCTTCACTTCATAGAAGCTCCGGTTGGTTTCATTAGTCCCTAGAAAGATCCATGGTATCACAGATGATCTCTTCTGGGCGAAAGGTGTACATTGGTGAAGTAATTAATTTGATCCTTGAAGTTACAAAAACTGAGTTGAAGGATATTTCCTAGGCTTGGGTTGGGTTAGGTAGCTGTCCTCGCTCAGGGGAGACACACTTAGACCAAAAGGATGATCCATTGTGATGCCGCAAAAAAATGAACCGGATTCAAGCACCAGGATCTACGTGCAAATTTCCCATATGGAATAAGAGGCAGGCCAACCAATCATTGTGAGCCCACGGCTTCTGGGAGTGCTTTGATCTCTACTTGAAATATGAAATGCACTACACCTCTATCGCAGACTCATTTGAAATTGCTTCAGATTCCCAAGCACTGCAGTCAGGAATCCTAGTCCCAAATAAAGGATTTATAGTTGAGCAACAAAGCCAAAAGGAGGCTAGCATGGGCCATATTCCCATTAGCCAGTTGCTTCCAAAGATGTCAGCGTAATGAAATATTGCTATTCTTGTCCACCAGACTAGTAGCCGGTACATGAGGATGGCTTTAAAAACTACCTTGTACATCCAGTGAAAAATCTGGCTGAAGACCCCATTTTGGGAACTTCCTGCATGAGTAAAGGGCGAAGGAACATTCCTGATATCGCTATTGCAATGTCATCTGCTTTGGCTATGATACCTCCTTTACCCATTCACTAATCTTCACACACTTTCATGAGCCACAGCAGAGGTAGTAGTACTCCGCCATGGGGGGTACCCATGTACACCGATCTTTAACAAGCTTGCCCTTCATGTTAAGAAATGCAGTCGATATAGCTTCTGTTTTGACATACATTGTTGAAAGTTTCTTCAATATCAAAGAGGACACCATTAGAAATCCTTGTTCTCAAAGGATTTCTCAATGATTTCTACTAATGAATGCAGTGCGGTGTCTATCTATTTTCCCTAACGATACACGTGTCGGGATACTGATAGGAGTTTACTATCCAAATTTGTTCTTATTTGGACGTCTATCAATTTTTCTTAGTCTCTAATAGAAATGAGAATATGCTGATCGGACCAAGATCTTTAGGGAATGCGTGGGAAGACTTACCGGCTTTAGATATAAAACATGCTTGACTCTCCACCAGGATCTAGGGGTATAGCCAAATTTGCATAACTCCTAAAGATAAAGTGGAGCCATGCCCTAAAACCCTATTGTAGTTCCACTGATATGATACCATCGAGACCATGGGATTTATATGTGACGAAGCTCAGCAAAACCCACTGTAGTTTCTTGAGAGTGACAACATCCTCTAGGAGTATAAATTGGACTTTCTTATGGTTTTCTTCAGAATGTTCTATCTCTGGCTTCTACCATGAAAATGAATGTCCATAAGAAGTTCTAAGGTATCCTTGCTGGACATGGTAGAGCTCATTTGATTGATAATAACTTGGGCGTATATCAAGCTTAGTCTACCGATAGTCTTACTTAAAAGTAGGCATTTGAATGTGGAATCCATTGTATGCCACCGGGAAAAAAAAGATAGAATTCAATGGTGGCTTTGGTTGCAAATGTCATGCTCGAAAAATTTGATGACGTCCATGACTCTGCTATGTCACAATCATGAGTTCCTTTGGAAATTTTTTTAAGTACTAAATCTCCAACAATTTTAACGACGGATCGTGCTTAGGATATGTACAAACCTGACTTAGACATTCTCGCATTGACTGCAATGTCAAATAATTTAAGTAAGTAATTCTTCAAATCAGTTAAAAAGTTCCCATGTCTAGTTTACCCAACTTTGGAATCCAATCCCCATCGGTAGGCATCGGAAAAAAATTCTCAACCTCTTCACATTCCATTTGCAACAAAGCACCAGCACAAGGCTCAAGCCGTATCTACAAGTCCATGGCAAATATTTATCCGAATTAAAAATCAATAAAACGCTTCTTTTCCTTATACCTCTTGGCACACACATACACAGACAATTGAATTAAAATTCCATTGCGAGCATAAAATCAATCAAATTAATATTATTACGTTTAATAACCATTTGCGGAAGATATATCTCATTCCAGCATCGGCCTATGCCTCATGGTCTAAGTGGGCAGCCACAGAAGCACCATCAATGCATAGTGCGCGCTTTCCCCCCGCCTGATGCCCAATGGTGCGCGCGAGAGAATGCAACGTTCTGCTGTTGGGTGTGAACTACAATTGTAT
The DNA here is from genome assembly GCA_905220385.1 of Xylota sylvarum. NCBI lineage: Eukaryota > Metazoa > Arthropoda > Insecta > Diptera > Syrphidae > Xylota > Xylota sylvarum. The sequence goes on along the minus strand of LR999960.1, from coordinate 51,588,341 downwards.
CTCGTTCGGATGTGTGAATCGAACCGTGCCAACTCAAATATTTATTTTTAGATTAAATTGCCAGAGTCGTACGGCGCACAACAGACTCGGGGGAGCAGCTGTGCTGTGCACAGCTACAAAGATTCTCAAATGAAAAAAAAAAAAAAAAAATTAAGTGTGGACTTCCTCTCAATGTGGACGGTAAGTAGCCAAATTATCGCATTGGATTCCGATCGATTCCAAGCAAATCCTCGTCCGATTGGATTATTATTGACCGTAGGCAGCTGAAAAAAAAAAAATATCGCACAGTCGTAGAACCCCATGATCACCAGACCACCAGGCAACATGCCCACAGATACACAGTGCTAGGTGTGAGTTCGCCCCCATACTCGGCGACGACACGGTTAACTGGGGTCTCTCTCACTCGAAACAGTCATCGCTAGTCTCGAAGCTCAGCCAGTTCCAGCATCCACCACCTTCGAAGGTGAGAAATGAGATTTTAATCGGACGTGTCCGATTCCAAATGAGCCTTAATGGGTCCCCCATTTAACACTTTGCCACTGAAGCTGGTGCTGCTGCTGCTGCTGGTGCTGCTGGTGCTACTAGTGGTGGCTTTGCTGTCTCTATGTGGGCTGGGATGAAATCCATGTGTGTGCGATACGAGAAATGAAATGTTGCAACAATTGGATGCAGGGACTTCCAAATGTGTCCATATGGCAGCAGTGCAACGACGGGAAATTGGTTTGGTTTTTGTTTTGTTTTTCCCTTTTTGTTGGATTCCTTTTGACGTGGGCAAGGATTTTACTGCATTGCTAAGGTTTGCCATACGACATGAAGCATAAAAGGCATGCTTCCATGCATAAGTCTATAAAATTTTAAGCAAATAGGGCGCTGTCCGATAATGATTCAGGCAAAAAAAAAGGAACTGAGGTAGGTTAGGTCCAAAACCAATGATGTGCTGAACACCATTGGGTAACTATCACTTATACCTTCATACATTGTTATGTACCGGTATCCCTACAATCATTATATATTTCATTATATTTTGTAGATGAATGAATTTTTTGAAAAGTATTCATCAACATTTAAGGTTTTTTTTTTGAAGGTGAGTCGGAATAATGTCCCGAGATACCTAAGGTGCTCGAAACTGAAACTCTCTGGAAATCTATCTTCAGCTAGAGAACTTCAGAGTTTGCTCATTCTGGAAGTTATTCATGAGACTGTGAGTTATCCTGCCCTTTGTTGATCCTAATAAGTCATAAAAAAGTAGACGAAAGAAAGTAGGTGAAAGAATGGAACCCTGAGGTACCCCAGCATTAATAGGAATATCGGAAGATTTATCAAACATGTTTTGTGGATTTTTCATTATCAACTCAAGACGTTATCCGATTTTTCTAAAAACGTTAAGATTCTTAGCTCAGAGCTGTTTCGATCTGATTAGCAAGGTAAGGGATACTGTAGACAAAGGAAAGCGGTGCAGATCTAAGGAAGAATGGCAGAGATCTGCATACTCCATGAGCTGTACAAAGATGTTTATTAGATTCGGAGGAATAAAACACAAAGCGAATGGATTACAATGCTCCAGTCAAGAGAATCTTTAGTTCTGATAGCAACTATGGATACCGGGATGCTTGTGGACAGTCGTTTCAACTTTCTTAATCTACTAACTGGATCTACTTGGCTACGGCAGCATAATTTTGGATCTGCTACAACAGATTAGTGATCTATTCATAGTCTAGTCTACATTTAGGATCTGAGGTTTAAGCACCAATCCAAAAGGACTCGTAATGAAGTTGGCTGCTCTTGCATGTGTATTTAAAAATAACATTACCCCACCATTTCGTTTTATATTCTAAAATTCCCAACCAATTATGAAGTATATGATCCGTAAGACAAACGAATGGATGACACTAACCTTTTCACCAAAGACAGCATGCAATTGCCCCGTCTTTTGAATGAAAAGATACAAGTAAACTACTGACCATCTTTGTTATTAAATCTCAAGTCCAATAACATCCAAGAAGTTAAACCCCAACCAAACCAAAAAAAAAAAAAGAAAAAAAATATCCAATGCAACACGCATGACATATGTTCCCTTAATGTTGTTCAAGTAGCTGCTATCATCATGTGATCTGGCTACCGAGTTAATCGTGCCTACCGGGCACCAAGGCTCATCCTCAATATTGTGCCTCGCAGCCAGGCTGATGCTTAGGTGTGAAGTGGTCCACTTACGATCCAAACTCTTTAATTTACATACAATCTGCATACTTAAAGGAGTTCCCTCGACTCGAGCAAAGAACAAAAAAAAAAAAAAAAACAAGGAACCAACCTTACATTCCCAGGGCAGCTTGTTAGTGCCGGCTGGACCGCTCATGAAGCCGTGAATTATTGGTGTGCACGCATCACAGGTTTTATGGCTACTTCGTCTTGGTTATTTGGGTTAATAATGCCTCGGCTGGCTAACAGGCTCCCAAACTGATAATGAGATCGATTCCGTGCAACGAGGAAGGAATGTATATTTCCTCTTCGTCTTCCCATCGAACTCATGTGCGTGAGTGGATAAATGAATGGGCAGCGGCAACAAAAACAAACAAAAAGAAAGACAAAAAAAAAAACGCAACAGCACGCGAATTTGCTCCCATAGAATACGCTTCGTATGCAGTGCATTACCGCTGATGAACGGATGTGCGCTGTGCAAATGCACCAGCAAGGATCTCATTGTGCTCGCGGGAGTGGAACGCAAACATACTCGTACACACCATAGGTTAGCTGCCGTATCAGTTGCTGATGATCAGTTTTCCACTTTAAATACGCAAGGAATCAATATGTGCAGGGTTATTAAACAAAAAATCGCTTCACGTTATATTGAGATACTTTTGTATCTTTTTGTTATATACTCGTGTAGGGACTTTTTTTTTCTTTAACAGCATCGTGGGTGTTTACCTCAAGATTGTGTATGAAAGGAGTATATATAGTTATATGTATATATTATCAACAGCGTCAGCACCCATTTACATGTAATTATCAATCACTCCCTGACAGATATATACAAATATTTCTCAACACCAAGGTCGAATCAATTGAAGTCTCTGTTGAAAAGATACATCTAGTACACACGCTATTAATTAGTCCTCTCAATGACACTCAGAATCGTAGAAATAGCTAAACTCAAGCAGCGACAATTGCGAATCTAATGAATACTAAACAACACTCATGAATATTCCAGCGCATTATGGTAATATGGAAAGAAAGAAAAAAAAATAAAAATTCCTTCTTTTTTTTTTTTAATTGAAAATTGTCCCTGGAAAATCCATCTAGTGAATGATAAATAAACCGTAAGCCACCTAGCAGTCAGAGCCAAGCTCTAATGAAAGTTGTCACATCCTCTTGGGATCTCTAATGAGAAGGCAAAAAGTTCATCTTTTTCTTTATCCTGTTTGATTGTGTGTGTGTGTGTACGGTGCTCATTAATTTAATTTTTCCAGTAATAAGTTGAAGGAAAAAAGTTTTTCCTTTTCTTCTTCTTCTTACTGCATATATACACTTTTTTTTGTTTTGTTTTGTTTTATTAAAAATACTTCAGTCCAGTCCTGGTGTCATCCTTCGTTTTCATTAAGTACTTTGGTTCTTCTTGAGTTGTATCTCATTTTCAAAATATGTGATGGAAATATTTTATAAATATAACAATCCTTCAGCGTGTTGTCTGTGGTATGCGGTGACAGCGGAGGTGGTGGTGGAATGAATTATCTTAATCATTCGCTTAAGTGCTTTACTCAAGCAATTGTTTTTTTCCACAATACCGGGGGATGGAGAGAGCAAAAAAAAAACTGTCATAATCATAAAAATACGTGACAGTCGAGCTGATTAGAGTTACAAAGTGGTATTGGATAAAGTTCACTTAAAATGAATTTGCTTAGGAACTCTTTTAATCAATTATCTAGTTGGTAGATGGAAACTTAATAAAGTATAATTGAACAGCATCATATAGCATTTAATATCTAAAAAGATACAAATACGGAAAGTAGTTAAGGACCGGGTTTACACTAAACTGAATTACTACCTTACCTTCGTTAGGTAAGAACGTTAAAAACTAAAATCCCTATAAGAGTACTCAATAAAAACAAAACACCAATTACTGAAGGATATGAGCCATTCATGACTGCATTTAGTACAAAAGTCGAAAATGTTCTGTTCGAAATGGAGCCTCTTAAAGCTTGATTCCAAAATACAAAACTTCGAAATTATGCCAGGATATACAAATATTTTAAAATAATACAAGTAATAGGGTCATACTAAATACTGGCAGCGTTCAGATACTTATTTATTTAGGCCAAAAAAGAAACGAATCTGAACGCTTTGAGTTTGAGTATCTATGATATAATTCTACTATTGATTGCGATAGTTATGTAAATATTTGTTAAGGTCGAGTTTATCACAACTAATCAATCTACATAAAAACTTACCCTAGCAACTAACTTTAAATAGTTATTATTGTTTTGAGTCGCTCATAAATCATTTCATATCGTTTGACGGTTATTTCGATATCATTTAAATACCATGGTACACAAATGGTTGATTATAATGAGAAGTAATGGATACGTAAGCTAAAAATTTACACAAAAAATGATTTGAATGATAGATTATTTACGTTGGGAATATTAACTTCCAACATGATGTAAGCAGGGCGATATAGAAGGACTACCCCAAAGGTTAAGTGCGCAGTTGTGAAGGTATCTGACTTGACCTTTCTAATCTAAGAGTAAATGACTAGTGACTCGTTCTTTCGCATAGTTTTGCAAGTTATTTCGTCTGTGTAAACTTCTAGTTTAAGATTACGGGTCATCAGTTTTGAACTCTACCATCGTGGTCACTTTAGAGTTCAGAACCTTGCGAGAAAAAATACTTAGTAAAAGTATTCGGGAACAGCGACTATACGTCACCATACATCGATTTTGAAAAACCATTCTCTAGCATTATTCCGAGTAGAAAAGAATGGGAAACCAAGAAACCGATAAAACATAAATCTAGGTATATCTGTCTACAATACATAGACGGGTCAAAGATGGATCTATGAATGATCGCCAGCATATTCTCTATGGAACTAAGCATACAGCAGTGCCTGGTAGTGGCAAAGGCAGCCAGTATGATGTCAATGATGGGACAGAAATCAAGTTCAAGTTAGTCCGACGCTGACGCGATGAATATATGTAAAATCTACTGGGTCCCTGGTCACAAGGATATAACCAGGAATGAAATAACTGACGAACTTGCAAAAAAAAGGTCTTCAATGGACGGAAGATGAGTAATGCGCAATTTTTTGACTAGGTCGATGTCGCTGTACAGCTCGTATAGTTCGCCGTTGAATCTCCTCCTCCAAAGCCCATCAACGGAAACGAGACCCAAAATTTTGCGAAGAATCCCGCCATAGAGCAGGACTGGGATGATTAATTATACAGTCTTCTTAGTTCTTTAGTATAGAGCTTTACTACTCAAATGCCTTCTCAGCCCAAAGAAACAGCGACTGGCAAGAGTTATTCTTTGTTTTATTTCTGCTGGTAGTCCCTTACTACCTCAGAGTTATAGCTGTCGATTGTGTCTCTTCTTGTTGACAGAATATACTTTGTTTTGCCCTCGTCAACACCCCGCTGTCTTCTCCTAATAATGTCAATATCGTCGGCATACGCTAGTAGTTGCACAAACTTTTGAAAAATTGTGCCTCCAGTGTTGTCTTGTGAGTTTCGCACAATCCTTTCAAGTATGATGTTGAAAAATTCACATGACAGCGCATCAACTTGTCTAAAATCCTTTTTGACATCAAAGGTCTGGTGAGATCATTACCGACCTTGATGCCTCGTCGGATACCAGAACTATACATGGTTCCGTATAGGACGGGTCTATAAATGCTTTCCTATGCGGTTTTAAAATCGATGAAAAGATGGTAAATATCGATCTGGATTTCTTGTGTTTTCTCCATGATCTGCCGTAGTGTGAATATTTAGTCGGTTATGGACTTACCGGGCCTAAGAGCGCCCAATCAGCTCGTTGACAAATGGTTTCAGGAGCTCATACTGTACGGCCGAAAGTATCTTGTATGCAATGTTAAGGAGACTGATCTCTTTATATGTAGTTGGCGCAATGTAAAGGGTGTCCTTTCTTATGGATCAGGCAAACTAGGCTGTGGTTCTATTCATCAGGCATACTTTCTTCCGACCAAATCTTGGAAATGAGCTGGTATATAGTATCTATGCTCTCCATCAAGTCATCTCCCGCTGCCTTAAATAGCTCGACAGGTAGGGGGTCCGATCAAGGAGCCTTGTTGGTCTTGAGTTTGGATATTGATCAAGTGAAATGAAGTCTTGGTTTTTTATCGTCCAGGTTGTATGGTTCGTTTTGCCTGACAGCGGAATTTGGGTTGTATTCGCCGTTTAACAGTCTGCAGAAGTGGTTTTTCCATATTCTCAAGACCGACTGTGACTCAACTACAAGGTTTCCTTCTTCATCTCTACAGTACACAGAACTGTGAACTCGTTGCCTTGATACATTCTTTTTAGCTTTTAGTAAAACTTCCGAACATTGTGCCTGGAGTAGAACCTCTCTAACTCCTCGATCGTGCGCTTCTGATAATCTCTCTTTTCCTCCGGAGAAACCGATGTTCTTCCCTCCTCTTCTGTTTTTAAAGCTCACTAGCCGCCCTCGACCTCCTGTGCAGCGCCGCCGTTGTTTTGCTGCATCCAAAGACGTACCTTGGGTCCAACTAATTAGGTAGTGGTCCGAGTCTATGTTGTCCGCTCGGAATGGTAAATCGTTCTTCGAAATTTATTGACCAATCACTTTCATGTTGCCGTTGTCATTTCTCTCACACCATTTATCGATCATAAGTATGGCCATATGTGCCCCAGAGTAAACTATCGCTCGGCATGATCCAATAAAAAGTACGACAACATTAGTCGTGTTCGAGTGAGTGTAACCCTCTAATATTAAGACAGTTTACCAGAGTGTCGACCAACATGCATGATAACAAGGGACACAAGACACTAGCTCGGGAATAGATTCTATTAACTTCTGCCATTCTGTAAAAACAATGATTCGTATTCAGCAGCCAAAGTTCTATTCTAACCCTATCCAACACGAACTTAATTCTGATGACCAGTTCTTAAAGTATGTAGTAGAATTTTTCTTGTTGATGAACATATTACATCTTAGACAAAGAATTAAGCCCTAAAGCAGGCTCAAGATGAAGCTTGGGATGAGTCCTGCATAAACCAAAACAATGAACGTTAGATTCATGTGGATCTCTAGCTATTTTTACGAATTAGAGATTTTTATGTCGAAAGACGACTTGCACTCATTCATCTGTAAATTACAGTTCAGGGGAAAGGACTTACTGTTCTTATTGCAGAGGCAGCAGTCTACCCAAAATCGTCTATATGAATCTATCTTAGTGCCAGGCTGTGACGAAAAGTCGTTTTCAAAAAGTATCAGTAAGACATGTATTGGAGATGAGACTTCGGACTCACTACCTCATTGCCAAGTTCAAGCTCGTTGTAGGTCCTCCCCGATTGGTCCTCCCATGCGTGCATAAGCATAAGAGGACCAATCGGCATATAAAGAGAATCAATAAACTATGTATGTTAGCAAAAATGGGCACAGTGCTTAAAATAAAACATTCATGCATATGTAAGTACGTCACTTCCAGAATTCAATTAAACTTGGCTTTCAGGGTCATTTCTTACAAATTCGGCCCTCAACTCGTTCCCTTACCAGTGTGTCCTGGAATCTACCAGAGTGTAACGTCATAATTTGCTGTAAGTTTTATGTGCTCGACGAGGGGTCCTTTAACAAGTTTGGATTTGATAATAATCATGGATGAGATGGGTTTTAAAGCGACTTGACTATTGACTATGATAATTCCCACACCGCTTCTGCGATTCCCAAGACTACCATTCAAACCACACTCCCGTGGTTTGAAAATCTTAGTATTCGTGAAAATTTCAGGTTTAGACGAGGACATACCAAAATCCACTCCTATATCGGCTTTTGACCCGGATTAATGGTCCTACCGTTTGCCCAATGTTAGATAGTCTGTGTCGGTACTTAGATGTGTATGATGTCCCATGAGGCCCTCTTTCTAAAAATTGAATTATTTCAAATGTAAGACACTGTTCGCAGCTGTTTCCTTTAGGTGCAAGTCTAAAGGAGTCAGTGCAAGTACATATAGTTTCAAGGCCTGCGATTGGCGTAGTTCTAATGGCGATAGTAGTGCCTATACATACATATATCTTTGGATCATGGTCAGTTCCGTAGGGTATGTGACCTCAGTTCATCAGACAAGGCCCATGGATGCCTTACAATGGGTCTAACGACAGCATATACATCCAGTGGATGATAGCAGACTTAGACTCTCATTTGTTATCAAAAATTTTACTGCATTTATAGGGGGCAATAGTCTCTAGATGTTTTCTTTATCCTTTCTGATGTGTTCTCCCTCCAAGTCAGCTTTCGGTCGAGTACTGTTTTCTTGTTACTGAAGGTGACCACCTCTGTTTTCAGAGGGTTAACGTTTAATATCTAATAACATCTATGTACATATTTCCTTCGTGTAGTAGATGTTATGTCCTATTATGACTAGATGTTATTAGATACAAGGGATGTTCCACAATGGAGTGTTTATTTGTGAGTTAAGGTGTTACCAACCATTGTAACTTTTTGTAGTATTTTGATGTCTATTGTTCCCTATACAGCTATTCGTTTGAGATACTTTTTGAGACTCCAAGTGATAAGATACAGTAACGGACTCAGTGTGTCCTCTGGAATAGGTTAATTAAGGATCGATCTGACTGTGGTGCACCATAAGACAACAAACCTAGGTTAGATTTAAAAAATATATTCCATAGTTCCACAATTGTAAATAGCAAAGCTTTCGGTTCAAATACCTTCTCATGAACAAGCCAAAGAAAAATCCCATAAATTTTGTATAGATAAGATATTCACAGTAATTTTTATTACACAACATTAGTGCTGTAAATTTACAAACATGACTCAATAATTTTCAAAGTAAATTCAACAAATTGATTAAAAACGTTATTTGAAGTATTCGACTGCCTTTTGTATACCATGTAACATATTATTCAAAATGTACACAAGCCCGGTGGGTTGTCAATCTATGTTATCGGAGCAAATGCACCTGATAAGGCAACGTTAACATAATTCCGTTTTCTTAGATATGTACTTGACACGCAAAAAGATAACAACCACGCCTTTTAAATAAATTCATTAATCAGTCACTCGAGTGGTATGATGTGGAACATTATGACCTGTAACGACTGATACACGATACGAAGGTAACTTTTGTTAATTTTAGCACACCTTACAATTTGTACGCAGAACTTTGAGATTAAAACCGCTGGTAATCGGAACTGGGTTAGTGGGCATTAAGGGTATTGATTTATGTAAGACCTTCAGAAAGTCGTTAAACGAGGAGAAGATTTTAGTCATGTAAGGTAATATTATTTAAATGGAGTCAAGGTTTGAAGAATTCGGTCAAATAAGTAGTAGGTACTATGTATCCCCAAAAGGTTATGGTTGATGTCATAAGTCATCACATTTCCAAAAAGGACTCTATGAAGTTCAAAGAGAATAATAAAAAAAAAACCACCATAAGTTGCAACAATAAACTCAAATGACTTTCTAATTATCCTAAACTAAACTGTGCTGTATGAAATAAAATCGCGTGTTTAATTAATATTTAACAACAGGGAAGACACTGGCGACAAAATATTTTATAGTTTCAATAATGAATTTTACGATGTTAATATCTTGTTAACATGTTTCCCGTAATGAGGATGTGCTTCACATGTTGACATAAGGTTTTGTCATAATTTTTTTTGTGTAATAAAATTATAATGAATCCTGAATTGCATTTGAGATGGATGTATGGAGAGGTCTTACGACAACAATTTAAGGAAATATTTTTTTTCATATTTGCCAAAGATCAACTATTAAATTGTTAATACACGGAGAGATTGTGTGGCAATAAATTAGCGGTTGTCTCAGCAATAAAATGAGATACATATTGTGTAATGGTGGGTGATATATGTAATTTCAGGTACTGGTACGTTTGTGTTAGTCTGAAGGTTTAAAAAAAAGTGATTTGGAAATATATAAACCATCAACTATTACCGGCCACTTCTTAGCTCTACTGTGTTGTACAACATCGACGAATTGGACAGAACGTCACAATTGACAGCTTTAACTTTGAGGTACTAAGGGACTTTGTCTAACTCGGCTTTCCTATAAATTCTGATAATTACATCTCAGCAGAAATTTAACGAAGAAAAACTCTTTCTTTGAGCTGTGAAGGCAATTGAGTAGTAGAGCCCTATCACGAAAAACTACGGACACTTTGTATAAGACCTTGATCATCCCCGTCCAATTTTATGGCACTGAAGCTTGGACTCTGTCTAAAGCGGATGAAGAAATCCTAGGTCGTTTCGAGAGAAACATTCTTCGTAAAATTTTCTGTCCTGTTTGCCTTGATGGGCTTTGGAGGAGAAGATTCAACGACGAACTACACGAGCAATACAGTGACATCGAGCTAGTCAAATAATTGGACATCAGTTGTCTAAGATGGTTAGGACATGTAAACGGAAACACAAATATTCCGGCCCGTTGAGTCTTCGTATTTAACCCGAAAAAACAACACAGTAGAGGAAGACCTCGCCTGAGGTGGCGTGCGCAACTAGAAGAGGACCTCAACTAACTTGGAGTGCGCAACTGGAGGCATTTAGCTAAGGACTGGAGAGGCTTATTGGATGAGGCCCAGGTTCACCCCGAACTGTAGCGCCAACTAAGAATAAGAAGACTGATTAGTTTAGAGGAGCGGATCTATTTTTTTAACAATGTCATTGATCCTATTGCTGCTTAATAGTTGAAATGACCAATACTGACGCCCTTTGCGTGGCTTCTTAAATGGGTTAACCCTTAAATTTGAAGGCATTTCACTGAAGACTTTAATACTAACTTTTTTTCAGCTCTGGAGCTATGAACGGTCATTCTTCAAGTTTTTTTTCTTAAAGTTGTATCAAGTTTTCTTAAGCACATTCTTTGACGAGTAAATCTAATGGCCTAACGATAAATCACTTGCTGAGGCAACCAGCCCCCAGTCTTCTAGAAAGTAGTTTTTTTTTTAAAGTTTACTTACTGACGTTAGCGTTTCTATTTAATTTGAAATGGTTAACCACACTTTTCTCACAAGCTCCGGTCCGGATACTTCGTACTTTCCAATAAGGGAACTACTGACACTTTCGATGCTAAGGTGCATTCCTTGTAAGGACAATTTAATTGCGGCCAAAATTTTTTTTAAAAAAATCGTTTGAAGTCCTTCATCTAAGCTCAAATAGTTTACAGAACGTATTAAGTCACATGAATGTAGTTGTCGCAATGAAGCTAAAAAAAACGAGGACAGACACTACTTAAAAATTGTGGAGTCACGACTGCATTTATGGATTAGCTCTTGGAGATTTCCCAGCAAAATATACTCATCAGCGACTTTATGGTAACATCCTTAGTAAAAATTTGTTTCATTAAAACTGATTTAGGAGTCCTTAGGAGAGAAGAAACACACATAAAGGCAGTGCTTTGCATATATATGTCGGGTATAGCAATCGTATGTTATCAGGATAAAGTGGATATTTTTGTTGTTTCAGGACAAAAATGGAAGCAGTAGGTCATTCATAAACAAAGAAGTGAAATAAGTTCTCTTGATATAAGAAGACGGACGTGCAGTGTGTTCCAAGCAGAAGTTCTAGCCGTGCTTAAAATTGTGGAATTACTTGAGATACGATCAATATCCAACATTATATGTACAATGACAGTCAGGTTGTGTTAAGGCCGTTAAATCCCTACATCATCATCATATACCCTGTTTTGTCCAAAGTCAGACGTAAGTCAATTCTAAGTGTTTCCACTCTGTCCTGTCTTGTGCTGTGCGGAACCAGTTCCAGATGGTGGTCTCCCTCTGTTTCTCAGGTCTTCACTTGGGGTCCATTCTATCTTTCTCTTTATCCACCTATTGTCTGCTACTCTCGCCATGTGTCCTGCCCATATTCACTTCACCGTTGCCGATCCGAATGGTTATATCGGAGACTTCTGTTCTTCTTCGAATTTCTTCTTTTGTTACCCGGTTCCATCTGCTTGTTTTCACCATCGCTCTTTGTGCTACTTCGAGAGTGCTGATGGTAAGTCTTGTTAGGGTTAGAGCCTCCGCTCTGTTGGTGATTACTGGCAGTATACATTGCTCAAACACTCTTCTTCAAAATTGATGGATATATCCTTAGAATGATTTTCATTTTACCTAAAAACCAAAACTTTGGATTTCACGGGTTTCTTCTTCTCATGTCCTGTATCCCCTTGTGGGTCCTAGGGCCTCTACAACGCCTACGCGACATCGTGTGCGGTTTCTGGCAATGTGCCTCCGCTCTCCCCAACTCTTTCCCAATTGCCGTGCTTCTTTCTCGACTGTTTTGCGCGATGTACTTCTAGGACCGCCGCGTATTCTGCCATCCTGAGTAAGCCGGTTCCATTGCATCGCGTGGTTGGCTATGGACCTGTCACCTTTTTGGAGAGTGTGACCAATCCACTGCCACTTTCGTCGTTGTATGGTTGTTCAGCACGGATTTAACGTTGGAACGGAACAGTCGTAACTTGGTGTTTAAGCTAATTGCATTACTACGCCAGATTGTGGATAGCATCCCAAAAGCAGATTTTGCTTTCCCTATTCGGCTGGCTATATCCAGTTCGGTTCCGCCATCAGTTGAGACAATACTCCCAAGGTAATGGAAACTCTCTACTCTCTCAACCGTATGTCCAGCAATGCATATATGAATTGATGAGTTCGGTCCTAGGCTGATCATTTTTGTTTTTGCCGAGTTAATTTTCAGCTCAACGATATTGGCTTGCCTCTCCACATTTGCTGTCATTTGGTGAAGGTCCATTATTCTGTGAGACAGTAGGCATACATCCTCGGCGTAGTCGAGGTGTTTGAGTTCGGATGTAAGAGTCCATCGATTTCCTCCATTTCCCGTCGATAAAGCTACATTAAGCACGTGTTATCAGTCCTTATCCGAGGCATTGTGTCGGTTTCCGTAGCGGGCAGGTTTCGGTAACGCGGGTTGCTGGCCCAGGTTACCGAGTCTAGACTTAAGACTCTAGAAAATCTTGCACTTGCAATTTTGGCCTACATGTATAAGGATTTATACATGTAGTTGCCCGGGGACTACCACGAGGAGGTAAAGCAAGCACTACATTACGAACTTGATTGTTGCGCTACTGGCCCAATCCATGTTTTGGGCAGTCAGTAGTTTCCCGATCAATCGCCATGTAAATCCCCATGGCGGGTTTGGTTGTCTCTCGTTATTCATACTACATGACAGAGATTTTAATATTCAAACAACTTTTCGATCTAGAATCAGCTTAACGCCATTGACTGACTTAAGACTACTTAGCAGATCATTGATAAGAATAGCGACAGGAATACTCTCTGGTTATTGCCTTCTGAGGAAGCACAGTAGGTATGAGATTAGGATTATCGAATAAGGATGTATGTAGAATGCCATAGCATTGGCCGGAAAATACTTCTTTAATAATCTAGAGTAGGTTAGGCCTTTGATTCAAATTATTGAGTTATTCAAATACAGATACCTTGCCAACCCTTATATTACGAAGCTTATCCCCTAAGTGCTAGGAGATTTTAATTGGAGAATAGGTGTTATCTGATAATCAAAATCCGTCCTTCCACCTAAAAGTATACCTATTTCGTCGGAGTATGCCATAACTTTAAGGTCGCATTATATGTATAATATATATTGAATGTTGTCACTGCTTAGAGGAGTACTAGTTCATAGAACTAAGCACTTAGATCCTAGCCATTCAATATGACAATTTCAAAGCACTTTTATTGCAAAGCTAGTGGATGTGCCCTTTCGTTATATTTCAATGTTGCCAGAAGAATTGTTGACCTTTAATTGACCTAAATAGCCTTAATAGAGTCACAAGAATGTTTCCAACACGTAGTAGATACACGTATGAACGTGATGTGGAAACAATGCAATATCATTGTCTCCTAGCACATTTATGTATATGCGAATGTGTAAATACCGATGGTAAAGCTCAAAATTGTAACTTAGGAAACTTTTTTAACCAGATTCTGATCACTTGTTATATTTGAAAAACCATAACCAAATGATTTTCAATTAAAAGCACAAACCCCAGAATACCGAACCATAATTCCACACTTAACTTAGACCAACACCAAGTGGTTTTCATGAGTCATTAGCACACTTAACCTTCTCGGTGGAAACAAAAGTCCCCCAAATATAATTTAAATTTCCAAGAACAATGACTATACAAAGAATAAAGTAGATAATCAAAATTAATTCAAGTCATCTGCAAGTTATTAAAAATCGATTATTATCAAACGATTATTATCAAACGATCATGATATCGATCGAACGCAATGGATAGGTCGCGGTCTGAATCATCGCCTCCAACTAACCAAATATTACTAGATTTGTTTCCTAATCAGTTTAAGCACAAATAGTATTGTGACTCGAAAATTGGTTCGGATATAGCGGGCACTATAACTCACAAGACTGCAATAAAGTTGACGTGGAATTTCCTCATAATACCAAAAGTCACATTTCAACAATATCACGTTTTTACGATTCACATGACTTCCTTTTTATTTTGCTTTTATCAATTTCATAAGTTTCTAAAGAAATATGAAATCAAAAAAAAAAAAAATCCAAATCTTACTAATAATCATTATCGCACTGCGAAATCGTATACATCAAGCAAAACAATGAAGGAAGTAACCAGCGAGAAATTATTAGTAAAACTTTGGTAATTCCACCCTCAAGCTCTTTCAAAAACTGTCATTGACAGCCACAGATATTTATCTCATTCATAGATACCCTCAAGTGCTTTGCTTTTATAATATTTTGTTGCGAGATAGACTAGCGATGTTCAGCCCCCCGAATAAAAAAAAGAAGGAAGACTATTGCAAAATCTGTCGAAGGAAATTCCAAACTGCAATCGAAAAGGAGGCAAAAAAAAAAAAATACAAAATAATAATTTGAAAGGGAAAAGGGAATCACACATACACATGGTCGCTTTTCCATACCACACTATGGACCATGGAGGCTAGCCGCACCAGTGTCAGCCAGATCAGCAGCCACAGCAGGAGCAACAGCCAAATGTGTGATCGAGCTCGCGATGACGCGACGACGACGTCCTCTCTATCGCAAGTGTACACTGTTGTGGCAGAGATTTTTATCGGGTATCGCCAGATTGAGGTAGCAAATCTTATCGCCCAATGATCTCGTTGACTGTAAACTGCTCCATCGGATAATTGCACTTGGAGCTCAAATCGCAAATATGCAACCATATCGCACTATTAACACAGGAAGGTGGATACGATGCAGCTGGACTTTCGAATTTCGCAAGCTGCAGTGTGGGTGTTGGCTAATTCTTTATGGATTTCACAAATTCTATTGCAAATCCTTCAATCTTCTGAGATCCTTTCACATTTTTTGTCAGTCTATGATTGCATCAAGTTTCGTGATAGCCCTAAATTGGTGTAGGGCTTTTCGTTTAACGTTTAGAAATGAATCAATGATGGTGGACGGACTAAAGGTCTGTAGATTAGTGGATTTGTGGCACCGAGTTGAGCCTTGTCAAATCTAAAGTTAAATCACATCCATCATTACGATGCACACTTGTGCAGACAGCTACTCTAACCTAAATCTAAAGCTGAGGTCCAGTGTTTGGTAAGTATAATAAATCGAAAGTCATCGAAAATGGCTTTGGATCAAATAAAAACCATCACAATTGCCAAGTTAAGCTTGGACATCAGCTTAGTTGACGTAGTTTCCCAACCCAAAATATGGCCCAAATTGAGGCATGTAGCCGCTTACAAAGATAGTTGGCAGATGTGCCCCACGTTGGAAACCTGTTTGGGAGATTTCTATCAAAAGATCCCGAAGCCTATATGCACTCTTATCCATTTGCGAACTAATCGTGAGATAGGGCTTATGACCTCTCCTTATGTGCCATGTTAAAGGCCAAGTGATGCTGTGATAACCATATTTTCCCAGCGACGACGACAAAATTCCGCCCATAAAAGCCCAGAAACTTATTCGGCACTGCCAAGATAGGTTGCGATGCTAATGCGCATCATGAGGTCTGAGGCAGTTGTGGCATCAATAGAAGGGCTGAGTGTCTTTTAGAATAACTTGTTAGTAGTCGTGTAGATATTTTTGAATAAAGGCTCTAAGTCCACCTTCATATTTGCAATTCGCAAATAGGTACTTGACCTCACACTCACCAGTCCATTTATATCCAAATTTGTTGAAAATTGGCATGTGTCTGACGAAGCCTTGCTGTCTGATCAATCTGTATCGGGGACTTGTCCTCTTTATATTCGATATGATTGTTGTTACATCTATCGAGGTCACAGGGGACCTAGATGAAGCAACATACCAATTGATTGATGTGTTTCTTACTCTTTATCACGACAGTTGTGTCCATAAAACCAGTCTGTTCAATGATGGAATAACCACCTTGCCAAACTTAGAAAGAAAGTTAGAAAAAATTTCAACTCTGCTAAATGCATGAAGAGTTTGGACGAATATAGGTTCGTTCTTACAGAATACAATTTAGAATTGAAACGATCTAAACCTGCTACATGGAGGAAATGCAGCGAAAACATTGCTGACATGCCATGCCTGTAGCGGAACAAATTCATAAGGCACTCGTTAAAGACCATACAAATTGTATAGGTTTACTAAAGAAGATGGCTTCTACACATCGAACCGTATGGATACTCTTAGAACCTTACTTCAGGTTTAAGTCCCAAGTTCGTCTATTTGTGTACTCCACATGTACCCGAACTCATCTGACCATAGGGTCTGCATTGCTAGTAGAGTAAATAGTTTATCCGGTAAAATTTTTAGTCCGGATAAGGTTAAATGGGCTGTAGGGTCCTTCAAACCGTTCAAAGATCCCGGCGGTGATGGTATTTTTCGGACGCTTTTACAGAAGATAATCGATCGCATCCTGGCGGGTATGATTGCTTTAGTTGGAGGCAGCTACAACTGGGGTTACATCTCGACTATCTGGACACAGGTAAATGTAATCTTTATCCCCAAACCAGGCAATAGACCTGATCTGCCTAAATCTTATAGACCTACAAGTCTAACATTATTTGTTCTCAAAACTATGGAGAGACTCATAGACGGTTATATTAGAGGCCTGCTAGTTTTTAAGTCAGTTTGCATACAGAAAAGGTAGATATACATAAGATGCTCTTCACTATCTTGTGAGAAAGATAGAAGGAACTTTTGTTTTAAGGCAATAGATCTGCGTGCATTCCTTGACATCGATAACACTGGCTACGACTCAATAGCAAGAGCAATTAGTAGCAACGAGGATTCGACCAACGAATGGATATCATCATGCTTGATGTCGAATTTTTACTCACTCTGGGAGAGTGTCAGTGTCAGTGATCGCAGTTAAAGCCTGTCCTTAGGGAGGAGTGCTTCCTTCCCTTCTGTGTGACTAGGGAGTCATCGACAATCTTCTAGTCGATCTATAGAGAGCAGGATGACTTAATGATTTTTATTAGTGGTAAACACAGCACGACCATTACCAGTGTCATACAATGTGCTTTGCGTCTTACAATGGTACAGAAAAGAAGGACTATCAATCAGTCCTTGCAAAACCGTTCTAGTGCCTTTTACAAAAAGAAGACTGGTCTATCTAGGACCTATCGCCATCAAAGGCACCATTTTAGTTTATTCCACTGAAGTTAAATATTCCGGCGTTGAGAAATTCAGCTGCTAAGGACGTACTATCCTTCATTAGGGAGGTGGTACAATTCTTGGTTTAAATATACCCTAATTGATACAGTATATCTTTTGGTCGCAGTGTCAGTCATATTGGCAAGGATCTACTCAAACAAAAAAAGATATTATCTAAACTGAATTAGTAGCATATTCCAATGTACCGATTGGCTACAAATTTACTAAATAAACTGACAAGTCTTATTCTAGTTCGTCAACGTCATAGTCATAAATTATTAATGGTCTGGCAAACTATATCCAACTGCTACCATCTGATAGACTAAACCTCACCTTGTGCCAAAACCGACATATCTTATAGACCGATTTAAGGAAAATTTAAGGTTCGAGTCCAAGAAAAAAAAATTAAACAACCGACAAACATCTGGGTATATAAGCCCCCACTGATGCAATTCACAGCATCATAGATATGTTCTGGAAAAATAAATTATACCCATACAAGAACCCGGTCAGTGCTATTCCAAATTCATAAGGAAATAGCTCTTTTCAAGTGTAGATACTTTGAGCAATAAAGGCAATAGATTAATAAAGGCTAGGTAATGGGAATGTTAGTCTGTTTAGTGAGTCGAGTCTCATCACATCACTTTGGCTGCGGAGCACATAAGGATCAACGTGAAACCCACCCAGATCAACGTGAAAACCACGAAACTGCAATCAGACTTCGCACACAGTGCTATAGAAAGACATGCTCCAAGATTCGGCATTCCCTACAACGACTTCTGTAGAAGCTGTGGGGACAAATAGGAAGAGGAGACCATTAGTCACCTCCTATGCACGTGCCCTGCACTCGTCAATATCAGAAAGGATACATTAGGTGAATACCTCTTCAATGATCTAAACGATCTTAGCAACGCCTGCATGGCAAACATTAACTCATTCATACAAAGGAGTAAATGGTTCCCAAAGTAAGAAGGTGATCCACCCACCTCCTTCTGGTCTAAGTGCATCCTCATCAAGGGCCGGTTTCAACCAACCAACCAAGGTGGAATTTTGAATTTGGATTCCATAGGAGTAGCCAGTTGAGGTCCTATGCAGTGTCCATGTCTATGTCTTGATAAAAATTCTGGCACTGGAAATTGGTCATTTACGATTTTTCAGTGTCCCATGTAAGCTCAAGCCAACTGTGAGGATTAAATCTTAACCAAGTGAAGGAAGTGAAACATTGCCTCCAGTGTAGCTGTAGGAGTGATACTCAGAGTATTCGTTATTTACATACAGTTCTCGAGCTTGCTTTTCTTTTCCAATGGTATCCACCTGACTGGTACTCTATAGATCAGTGTGGGACTGACAACTGCCATATATTTATATATTTCCAATGAACGACTCGAGTGTATAGACCCCATTACAGGCTCAGAATCTTTTTATATGAATATAGGACAATCGGGATTAGTTAAGGTTGTTCAAAACTCACAGGAACTTAGTTGAACTACAGAATTGTTAGCATAACTAAAACGAAAATTAGTTCCTTGAGAACACTATAAAGACTGAATATGATGCGATGACTAAACTAGGATCTAGAGTTCGAAATTATACACTTTTACAGGCCCTTGAGTGTAGTCTTAACTAATCCATCTACAATTTCAAATGCGATGCCTCTGTAATTCTTAGGAATTTCGGCCTTCACATAAAAGCCTTTGTACTTGGTACATCTTTGGAATGTAAAGTCCTTATTTCGTGTATTTGCATATATTCCACGAGAAAGTGTGCTGGTCTTTTCTCAAGATCTCTACATTATTGTCCATTTGTTCTATGCCCAGCCTCTGATGACCTGTTTAACATCCCTTACAGAACTTGATTACGCTTAGGCAGGTCCTATTCCTCTTTCCCAGACCTCCTCTGTGGGAAATACGTTTGCATTTGCATTCCTTATGATATGTATAGACTCATCAATCCGCTTCAAGCACAGTACATAGTTCCATGTGTGTTGTAGGATAGTCCGTAGAGATCGGCATTTTGAAATAAGTGTTTGTACAATAAATTGCCACCACTAAAAAAAGTTTTGTTTTGATTGAAACTTTTGTTACGACTGCAACTAGAGGGTTTTGTTTTGTGAATGCCGATCAGGCTCAGAGGAATTGTTTTGAGCACTTTTCTGTAGCCTGGTGGAAGATATGTAGTTTGCTCAACAAAGTACCACTTGTTACAGGAAACCTAGCGAAACCAGGATGTTGCTGTGGTCATACAACAAATGGTCTATCACAGGAGCCTGGTTTTGACGCAAATTGTATATTCGTTGTGGAGATGACAAACTGGCCAAAGTAGTGACCTAGATATTATGGTATTCAATTTATATGTACTTACCCTACGTTTTTGTAACAACTCATAAGATAGTTAGTCTGTACTTTGTGAAGTGAGGCGACTGGCTCCTAAAGAGTTAAATGCTTTCAATTCAAGCAAGCATGGGAGGTTGAATACCCCCGAAGTAGATTCTAATGAGTATGCGAACATCAAGTAAATTCTTTGATAAAACTATTAAAACGAGTATTTCAAACTATGACTAAGAGTCTAATCAACACCTTAAGTATTTTTACCAAAAAAAAAAAAACACTTTTCTTGCAAAAACAAAAGCGACAAGTAAAAACAAAAATTTTTTTTTTCTTAAATTTTGTTCGTTCCATTATTTCATCACAAAAGCGTTTTCTTCACTCTTTTTTCAGGCGATCGCAAACGATCGTGGAAAAACGTGATATACTTGAGCATGCAAGAAATTGGATGATTTTCTGGTGGCTCACAATGTGTGCTCGGTAAATTGTCTCGTTGTAGACCGCCGCATGTGTGCGCGAGCGCGCGCGCGCGCAAATGGCCGTACAAAAGAGCGTGTATTATGGCAGTTGCATGCTTTTGTTTTATTTTTTATTTTTTTCAGTTTTTAACGGGCACCTACCTTTAAGTGGCCACTACATATGGGCTGCATAAATGGCCACAAAGGTGCTATAAACTTGTTCGTAGTACAACAACTAAGGACACCATCACCACGATCATCATCATTTTCATGGACCATCATCAAGATGGTCATTATCGTTTTGCAGGAAGCATGGTTTAGCGGTGACTTTTTTTTTTTTGACTATTTGTGGTCTTAGGAAGGATCTAGTGTTGGAGAGATATCGGATGGATTATTACTTGTTAGAACTTTTAATGAGATCGTATAACTAGTGAAATCCTCTTGTTTTGTTGTTTAGTCATTTGATGACACTTATGCTCTAGTATACTTAACAAGGTATTGGTAATAAAGACGCACGTGATAAGCCTTGGTTGTCATTAGTCGATCACGTTTCGGGGATAACTATAAAGTGCCTTAATTATGGTTTTATTAGGTAATTAGCTGTGCAGTTAGTAGTCTCAGTAAAATTCAAAGTTTTTAGTTGCACGACTGCCTATACAACTTTTAAAATCACATAATCTTCAAAAGATCATTGATGTGACGATGATAACGGTGGGATTTCAATGCGGATACTATTGCCTTTCCTTAAACAATCCATTGTGGGTGAAACTAGATCTCTTTTCCTTGGGATATTACAAAGACTTCTAAGCTCTACGCTGCATCTTGACGTGCTTTTGTACAACGTTGTTACGATTCTCTCACTTTAGGCATAAATAGCCAGTCTACTGATGAGTATCTTATTTTATGTAATACATATGTATTAGACAGATAGATGGGAATTGGAATAATAAGTCCCTTATTCAATTCTGATAATATCCTATCTTAGTTCACGGAGAATAAAGTCTAGCAGACCAAGTTTCAAATTTTGTACCTCCAAATAATTTTCTTCAGGATCTCAACACTACCTGCGTGAAGGCTAAGCAAGCTTTAACCAACCTAGCCTTTTTAGAATAAGGAGATGTCTGCAGCTACATCGTCCACCTTTCAATCTTCCATTATCCGAACTATAACAACTGCTTTTGTAGGCTTTCTTAAAGTCTAGGGGCAACCAGTGTGAACATCTTGGGTGACTTCGGTTTTTTCTTATTTGCGCCATTAACACAAATGAAGTGACATTAGGTGAGAATATATATCCATAAACATCCTTATATCCACAAAGCACTGGTGACCTTATAAATTGTATTCTTTATATGGGACTTCAAATTCTTGCAGAATATTCAACCTATCCCATTGAGAGATATGCAGGACAACTACTGGTATTGATTGGAAGATTTTGTTAATTGATTTGCCTAAGACTTTTCAGAGACTTCATGAAGGATACACAGGGAACTACAGTGGGCAGTGGACATAGTTTTGTTTCCACAAATAACATAGTCGCGATGGTATCATCTTGGAATTACAACAGCATTGCGATATAATAAGACCCTGGTGCAACACTATCCTTAGGACCTGTTTAAAATGTACACCCCTAGATCCTGGAGGAGGGTCAAAGTAGGTGTCATGTTCTTAGGACTACTAGATATACGGGATAAAAGCCTATCTTTCTTTCTATTAAAGGCGTGGGAAAGATTGATTGACGTTAAGAATGAATCTCAAGGAAAAATCTCTCAGCAAGACCCAAAGAAAACCCAAAGGGTCTGGTGCTATCTAATCGGGAAAATTGTGGAGACGTCATATACAAGTATCCTGAAAATGATGAGAGCGAACCCTAAACTTAAGGAGCTTGGGGAAAACGTCAACAAGATCAGGAAAACAGCCAAGGGTGAGCTGCTTATATCGCTCAAGAGAGGAAGCGATCGACAGACCGCGAAATTTAAGGAACGTATGTCCAAAATCCTCCAATTAGAAGCGAATGTGAAAACATTGTGTTAACGAGTAACATTTGAAGACCGCGACATAGATGAAGCGACGACCATAAAAGAGATCTGCACGGCCAAAGCAAACCAAATCCCAACAGTGCGAGCATCACAAAAGATGTTATTAAGTCCATGAAAATGACAAGGGACGGAACACAAACTGCCCTTATCAACCTCTTAGCAGATGTGGTAAACAAAGTCATCGCTGCAGGATGCTTAAAGATAGGAAGGGCTAGATGCAGAGTGCGCGAGCTCATTTCCCCATCAAGATGCTTCAGGTTCCTTGAGTATGGATACATTGCTAGGCACTGCAAAAATGAAGTAGATCGCACAGAAATATGCCTAAGATGAGGATACAAGGGACATACTGCCAAAAACTGCACAATGAAGTGCATTCAGATAAACCTTAACCTTGTGAAGCCCCACAGGATCTGCTTATATAGACAGTAAAAGAGGCAAAGTTAGAAGCATAGCGAGGAAAACAAAATGGAAAGTCTCCGATCTCTATACCAATAGTGATCATAGGGCCATCATATTTGGGACAATAGAGCCAAGACGGTTTCAGCATGGAAAAGCCGCTGAAAAGGTATAAAATTTGGGTTCGAAAAGTAAGAACATTCATAAAGAGATGCTCGAAATACCCAGGGTAAGCTGAAGCTTTAAGAAAAGCCAAAAAAGGTGACAACTTTCCTCACCCGAGGATGTGACACTTACAAGGTGGAAATGGGGGAACACCGGTGTATTGCTGGAACGACTGCATCAATATGCTGAGTGCTTAGATACGGAACTTAGATCCGAAGAGATACTGAAAGAATTCCTAAGGAAACGAAAAGAACTTCGGAGACTTAAAAAATGAGTGAAGCTGAATCTTTCGAATCGATAAGAAAAGACCTCGAATATAACCAGTGGGAAGCACCTGCAAGATAATTATGGACAAACTTAAAAGCGGCTTGGCAGCTGCACAGATATGTCCGATCATGATGATAATAGTCAGTTGGCTATTGCCAAGGATTTCTAGGGTGCACCTTTTCCGCATAATAATAGAACGTACGGAAACAATACCACCCGTCACAACTGCAGAAGTCCTGGAAGCAGCGGGCTCAATGAAGAGCAGTAAGGCTCCCAGAATGGCAAGGATCCCACACTGCGTCCTAAAGGAAGCTATTAAAATGAAACCAGAGGCATTTGCAAACCTCTACAGGACGTACCTGACAGAATGAAAGTTACCTCTGCAATGGAAACGACAGAGGCTGGTACTAATCCCAAAAGGTGGCAAACACCCAGAGCAACCATCGTCATATAAACTGCTGTGGATGCTAGATACAGTAGGGAAAGTTCAGAAAAGAATTATTCTTTGACCACCTTCACCACCCATGCGATACAAGTAGTTTGCGATATTGCACGCGAAGCCATATCTGGATGGAAAGGAGGAAAGAAGCAGTACTGTGCCGTGGTTACGCTAGATGTTCAAGCATCAAGCAGGACAGGATTAGGGGGATTGTTTTAGCCACGTAAACATGCAGTAGTATGGAGTCTGACATAAGTCTTTGCCCGGCTTGGATGTATACATAAAGGATTTCACCCCTCCAGCGCATCAAAAAAAAAATTATCTTTGCTGAGCTAGGATGCCTGATGGCATCTGTTAAACTATAAACTTACTCTTGGTGGATGGACATTAGTGGTCTCGATGTACGCTTGTCTAAGATTGAGAGGGAACAGAGTACCAGGCATGAGTCCCTCAAAACTCAGAGACATAGAACTGCAGATGCTTGGGAGTTATTCTTGCAAAAATTCAGCTGAATATTCTGGACAACGAAAGAAAGCTTCGATTGGTCTCAAAGGCTCTGATCACGAAATGAGGTCTTCCTCTTCGAGTCGTCTATTGGATTTTGTATACAGTAGTTGTTAGACCATGCACTGAGTACTTAACTGAGCGACCGCACTGAAAAAGGAAAGCATCATTGCTGTGCTCGAGAAGATACAAGGCTATAAATTCCTTCCCGTTGACAGGTTCGGGAAATTAAAAGCAGCATTAAGCCTGATAATATGTCCTACTCTAGAATCCTAAACGGTTCGTAATAAAGCATTTTCAACTGTTCAACTGGAACTATTTGAGGGTTTCCTTCTTCTTAAATGATGCTGGAAATACAGATCATAGTCAATGTAGATCGCTACCGAACCATGTTGACCAACTATTTTTAGGATAAATTGGAAGAGTACGACTTGGAACATTGTATGCGATTTCAACCATACGACTCCACATGCGACTGGCCAATCGAGTTATTGAAGTTTAAAAGTTCTATGAACACGGTCATCCCAAAAAAAAGGACTGTGATTGTGATTGACTTTTTTACTTGCAGCTTTGTCAACTCCATGGTCTATGACAGTAATTAAGAGTCCTTAGACGACCTCAGAATCAAAATGGAATTTCAACTTGCCGGTATATCGTCCGATTTATATGGAAGAGTAGTGGAAAATTGGATTGGATTGGATTTAGTGTACTCCTCATCGCCTTCGTAAAATAGCTATTAGTACTAAGATTAATTAATAAAAAGCCTGTTTGAAGACTCTTGTGCTCGGTTCTCATGTTTCTGATATAAAGACTCAAAATCAGATTTCTAGCAGTTCTTGTTCCACTTTAATCTCAAAAAACCTAGCATGATCCAGACTCTGCCAACTACTACAACTTTGCTGACTATCTTCGTATACATATACTAAATTTTTTTGCAGGTATTATTCATATATTTCTTTCTATAAAAAAAGTTTAACTAACTTCCCACCAATACAAATAATTTCTAAGCACATCTAAACCTCCCTATCTCATACTTTGAATCAAAATATTTCCCCTTCTGGAATCCACCATGATTTGCTGCCCTTTTTTTTTATCACCAAGCCTCGAAAACAATGCGTACATAATTAGCTGAGATAAATAGCAAAAAAAAAAACCCTTCCACCAACCAAAGCAAAAATGCCCACAACTGACCAGTAAACTTGACGCAAAATTCCTCCAATCCACCATCAACTCTGGCCGTCGTCAGTTGTCCATTCACTCAAACGAAGTCAGCAGTTGGAACGAACTGACGGCATAACAACAAACAGACAAAAAAAAAAAAACAAACCGACAACAACAGACAAACTGCAAACCGCCAATTGGTTTTTGCCGACTGCAAAAGGATTTGCACGCAACAGGACATCGCGCGACAAAAACCAGTCCCACAAGTTAGCAAAATGGCATCCTGATTAGGTTGCCCAGTTCTATGTTTATCCACCCAGAGATGCCAAGCATCATCATTGCTTATTTATTTGCTTTGGGCTCTTATTCACGCGCGGCGCAACCCATCAACATTGAGCCGCATCCAAAGGGACCCTGGCATCAGAGTCAGCACAAACGATTGGCGGTTAAGACGACAATCGCATCGAGATGGCATAGCAGCAGCCACAGCAAGTGGCAGCAAAAAAAAGGCGTCTCCTATGCATCTCTCGCTCCAACCAGCGCTCAGCCATCCATCAAAGTCCCATCCAAACAGTGTGCACAGTGGGCTTTAGTAAATCCCAAAAAAAAAAATAAATAAATAAATAAACGATAACAATCCACGAGATGCATGCATGCATAACTCTGCTTCGTTGCCGGTTTGTGAGACGTAGCGTCGTGCCCTCGGATCCTTTTCTATCCATGCTACATCCATCCTCCTCGGCATCGTCGAGTGATGGCAAGCGATTTAAATTTTTACCATGCAACCAATGATAGTTGGTCCCATTGGCGCTGTGTTCGATCCAATTGCATGGAACGTATCACAAATCCTGAAGTTTAATTCAATTCCATTCGAGATGAGATTGGAGTTGGATTGCCAAGTGAAAGAAGTAACAAAAAAAAAATGGACAAACGAGAGGAGATGATCCATTCAAATTCACTGTGCTGTATGAGCTCAGATCAAGGGTATCTACACTGCTCACTCTTTGTTGAAAACTAAGTTTGAATGATTGTTTAAGGAGGACATAAGTCTACATTCGAATGTGGATCGGAGAGCAATCATCATGATGATGTGATGACCTTTGTTTACGTTACTAAAAAATGTCATCAAACTATATCCAAGGAAGAAGATAGGTCAAACGACTGTCTTTATGGCCTCAACTAACAAACCTCTCCAGTTTATCCGTACCTTAGGTAGCTGCCTTCAATTACGCACGCTACGTTGTTGGAGGTCCATTTTACCTATTCCCGCCATCTAAGGACAGTTCTTCCTATACAGAGTTCTCCATCCAGGTTAGCATACAATATTTTTACGATAGTCTCATCCTCTTCCTCATCCATGCAGCTTCTGTAAAAATCATTTGCTGGGAGACCCAGCTTGGAGGCATGCCTTCCAACGACGCAATGTTCCGTAGTAACACCTACTACTGTGCTGTTGAAGGATCTATTTAGTCTTATTAGACTATTGGAGCGCTTGACATTCAGCTTGTGCCTGATCTGTTTCGTGGTAGAATAAGTGGTGCAGTACCTTTTATCGCATATCGCTTAATTAAGAATTTACATGTACCGCAAGGGATGTGGGGATTCTACCTTTCCGGTAGAATCGACAGAGTTCGTCAGGCGTACAATTTTCTGGAGTGCCCCTATGTCCCGGTACCCAAATCATGTGAATTTTTAATTGTTCCCCCATCTCGTTAAGAGATAAGTGGCAATTAAGGGTAGCTTTGGAATTGAAGGTGACCGAATCCAAAGATTTTTTCGCGGCTTGACTATCGGTAAAAATGGTGCTATCCCTCACGGATATTACATTGTACTTTTGCCACTACAAGGCCTCCTTGGTCGCCAGTATTTCCGTCTGGAACACGCTGCAGTAATTAGGAAGGCGGAAGGAGATCATGGGAGAAAGAACCTCCTCCCTACCTTTTTCCGTTTTGGACCCGTCTGTATAGAAGCAAACGGGACCACTGCGAGACCCTATATCACGCTCCCACTCCTGGGATTTTATATCCTGGAAGGCGCTTCAGTCCGAGGTGGACCGCACTCGAAGCTGGTTGAGGTCTTCCTCTACTGCTTTGTCCCTCCGGGTTGGATTCGAAGACTATTCGGGCCGGAGCGTTGATGTTCATTCGCTGTACATATCCTTTTCTCAAGTATGATGTTGAAAAAATCACATGACAGCGCGTCTCCTTGTCTAAATCCTTTTTTTTTGACAAAGGACTCGGTGAGATTGTTTCCGACTTTTGTGGATCAGCGAGCGTTCTCCATCGTCATTCTGCACAATTTTTCGAGTTTGGCACGGATTTCAAAACTAGACATGATTCTGTACAACTTGTCTCTAAAGATGCTGTCATATGCGACCTCAAAATCGATAAAAAGATGGTAAGTATCGATCTGGACTTCTTGGGGTTTCTCCAGGATCTGCGAAGATTTGGTTGGTTGTGGACTTACCGGACATACTTAAAACTGCACTGATACATGCAAATCAGCTCGTTGACAAATGATCCCAGGCGCCCACACAGTACGGCCGAGTGGATCTGGTATGCCATATTAAGGAGACTGATGCCTCTATTGTTGCGCAGTTTAGAGGGTCTCCCTTATTTCGGAACGAGCAAATTATGCTGAGCTGATGTTCCATTCCTTAAGCATACTTTCCTCCGACCAAATCTTGGAAATGAGTTGGTGCATGCTCTCCACTAAGTCATCCCCCGTTGCTTTAAATAGCTCAGCTTGTAGGTCGTCCGGTTCAAACAGCCTTGTTGGACTTGAGTTTGGATATTACTATCCTCATTCTGTTCGTTTTCATCTTCCAGATTGAATGGTTCATGACTTGGATATGAGAGACGTTTTTTAACTTCCAACTTGGTAGTCAATAGAGTATAACTTGAACGCGGTAGGTAAGTCAGAGTCAAAATTAGACTACTAGAACTCTGACAGAAGACAACTGTTTAACGTTTCAGAGAATCGTCAGAAGCTGATTCATCCACCTTGTCAGTGTTCTGAATACCAGCCAAGTGACCAAAAGCAAGATCAATTCTCGGTCAATCTCAACATACGTTGTAAAAAGTTTTGAAAAGTATGTCATCAAAAAGGGTCAACAAATTTGAAGTAAAATAAAATAACCTCTTATGCACCATCCAGCCAAATTGGATATAAGGACATCTGCCAGAATCTTCAAAAGCCAAAACAAATCATCACTAATTCCAACCAGGTCAACGATACTTATAAACCCACTACCAATCAATTAATGTTTATTATATTTTATTTTCCCATCGTTTCTGGGTAAAAAAACAACAAAATGTATCTGAAGCAAGAAAGATACTCATAAAACTCCGACTCCATAGGCTAATTGAATTAAAAAGCAAACTGCCTCTTAATCAAATTGTCTTCTAAATTCAATTGAATGCGTAAATACTCGTACGCCCTATCCACCGTATCCCATCGTCATCGATCGATTCACATCGACAAAGAGTTCAATTGAATAATTAGACTTTGAATTATCACCACCACCATTCCAATTGGCGGTGAATTAATTTTTGTTTTCGTTTCCAGATACAATACAAATTGTGCGCGGGGGTGCGATATTCCTTAACGTCAGGCCGGATCATTTGACTAACATAATTGGTCCTATTAATTTCCATCAAGTGACATCTTCGGCAATGGACACCGAACCGACTCGTGGGCGGTAGTTAAATGAGTTATCTGGTTTGGGCGATACAATGCGTACTGCGGGCTTAATTGACTCGATTGAACAGTATGGGGCCTTAATTGAAAAGTTGCCATAAAATAATTACAAATGCAATGAGGGTAACCAAGGTGTGTGTGGGTGGTTCTTTAACTGCCCATATGGGCATTTGGTTTCCTTATAACCATTGCAGCTTCTATTTAAATTAAATTAAAACCGCTAACATGTACATGGAAGAATTTTATAGTAAAACTGGAGCAACATTGATCGGCATGTCACTTTTTACTGTCCATACGACATTGTCATCGATCATTTAATGCAATCGGACAGTGTAGATGACACATGGTGACCATATTTGTGAAGTTAGCAGCAAATCGTAACAAATCTGCAGTGACATCCAAATGCAAATAAGGCAAAGTCCCGTTCGCATAGACACTCACGTTGCCGGTAGCTCAGTGAGAGGAAACTACTAACGACACAACAACGTGGCGGTTAACTATGTTGCGGCGGTAAAAACTTGACTTGATCGACCATAAACAAGTAACTAATCATCGTCGTAGGTGATCTATCTAATAGGATTGTTGAGTATCGCCAAGGGGCTTTCTAGACACACCGGTTGATTGAATACCAAACGTGTGATTAGCTGAGAGATATACACAAGTTTTGTGTACAGATGTTACATAAGTCAGGGGTAGACAAACTGTAGTGTAGTATTTCATGTATCTTTTTTGAAATTTGAATGACATTTGTGGATGTTGTAAGATCTAATTCATTCACATAATTGTGAGTTCTTAGAACGTAAGGTTTATTCGAAATCAAACTATTTGTTGACTCTTTATCGAGGGTATTTATCTATTGAGTTTCATATCATCAACATAAACGGATAGGAACGATATCGTAGTAACCATTTTTTGTTGCCAGAATAACGATAAACGGTCCAATATGGCCGCTTTGTAGTACACTAACAGTTGATGTAGTAGGGTCAGATATTGAAAATCTACAAGCATTCATCCAAATAGGACTTCACACAATATTTCAGAAGTAAGCACCAAAATCACCATGATAGGACGAATTTAAGGACATCTCTACGGAGACCAGGAAGGCTTGACTGACAGGCTACAGAAATATGTATGCAAGTAAGTTTAGTAGGATCTGCCGAAAATGTATCCGGCAGGCAATTCGACGTCTAGACACACTATTTAAATAACATGAGATGTTGTGAGTACATTGCCAATGAGCTGTTTGATAAAAAATGTAGAGGCTGGGTACAAAAGTGTGAAACATGAACAGGAAGATGCGCCACAGGGCAACCTCTATGGGAAATACACATATTTCCGTAGAAAATGAAGGTGACTCAACTGTTTGCAGAACACTAACAGCTACAAAAATATGTCCAGACATCGAAGAAACTCCCAGTCTTGACGAAAAACTGATCATGAGCCACGAAGTCCATTCAGTACTCAATGGATTTATCAACAAGCAAACACAAACTTTTGGAACTTAAGAACCGAAACAAGGTATACAACAGGGTTGACCCTTACATCCACAGAGTGTGACTGTTTGGTGTTAAATTAGTATAGGAAATGTACCATCACCGTTACTGGCTCATGCTATAAAAGGATTTTGGGGGCTTCCTTGAAGATCGATATTAAATAGCAGGACTTGGAGAATAAGTGGATTCCAAAAGATTGTTCTACAAGTCAGTGAAACTGCAGGTCATTTTATTTAAAATTAGGATGTTATTGTATGGCCTACTAGACCATCTTTTAGGAGATCGTCTCTTCTAGAGAAACTAGTAGCCCGATCTACTGGAATCCACTAATCTTCCCGCGAGGCTGGTTACCTATTTATGATCTTCTTTATAAATTTGCTGAAACGGGAGTAGTGACCAGCATTTCCAGCTCCATGCGAGATGTCTTCTGACTTGGTATTAATTGTTGCCATTTCTGAATATAAGTGAAATGCTTTCAGGGATATTGTTGCAACCTATTTCACCGCTTTCCATGTAGTGATCGCATAAGTCGGCGTTCTATACAGAATTTTCGGACATTGAAGAAATAAGGACTGCGCATCTTCTCTCGTTTCTCCCTAATCTAGACAGACCATTGCCAAACCTGGTTAGATACTCTCGAAAGCATCCATGTCCAGTCAAGAGCTGAGTAAGGTAGAAATCGAAATTTCGAAGGCTAGTTCCATCTCTCCTGCCATACTCTCATGCTTCGACAGTCTGCCACTCTTCCTTCAATTTTTTACATCGAAAGTACTTTATAATTCGCTAGTCAAGATATCTGCTGGTGGAATTTCCACGATGACAGACGTCCGAAATATACAGCATACCCTAAGCGCAGATAATGCGATTCATTTGTCGCTGCCACAGGTCAGGATTTATTCAACCATTCAGCATTATTCTGGATAAGGTTGATTTAACACGAGCAATACAATCTTTCTGAGGTCCTCCTTGAAGGCGAATCTAACGTCGCACCTATAAGCGTTTGATGATCGGTGTGGAAGCAATACTATACACGACTACTCCGATAGTAAGTGTATCTCTTTTCTTGTGGCTGGTCACTAGTATCCTTTTTGTATTTAGTTCTGCAAGCTCTAGCAAAACCGCTCTACATTTTGGATGTAAATTTTTTCTTCCCTTCCAGGTGTTTCGCCGCCACCACAATTCCAATACCATCGGCAAAGCCTATGATTTTTGCCGCATCTGGGATTCCAAGCCTCAGAGCAACACCATTCATAATGTTTCATAATACTGATCCTTGTGGGGGTCTGCCAGATACATACGTTATGTAGTACTGCCTTACTCCGAGATCGAAGACTAGAAAACTAATGTTTGGTGAGTTGAACCTATTTTCCTAGTAAAACCCTTCTCTGGTATGCCATCTAATCCAGGTGACTTACTATCGCCTGCATGTATTTACAAGTTCTATATCTGTGACAGGATGCGTTTTATGAGCTCTGCTAGTGTTTGCGGTGGCAGTAAACCCGAAGTTATCCTGACTTTTTTTTTCCATAAGGATAGGACAAGCTGAGTGTACCCTAGTACCTTTGAGTTTTGTCATGACTGTTCTTCTAGATACTGTCTCAAATATTTACATCTTGCAGACTGTTGTTCTTTCTTGTCAGAATGGATTGTTTTAAGTCCCTATGCCAATTTTTGTATCGCACCTGAAGATCATATTGGAAGGACAACTGGAACAACCTCCTTGCTCTATAGCTCTGCTTTGTCTTGATATCTGTAGTATAGTGGCTACGATTGATTTATTAGCGTCTTCCGGACCTAGACTTTTAGTAAAGTCAGAGGCCATAGTATGATATATCGGTATGACTTTTGAGGGGTGTTCCTGTAGGAATTTGACAGTAGGAAGCTTCTTTTTGTGTTGCAATAACTCTTAGACTTTAGAACAGAGTTACGAAAAATGTCATAAAAAAGGGAGAATTCTACATCGAAGATTTATATTGATACTGGTTTGTGCTTTCTACGAAAACCATTTTACCAGCAGATCTTTGATGATTCTTTCAAAGGTCCTCCCGTCACGTATACTGGTTGCTTTTTGATGTTCTAATACGTAGCGACGTGCTTAATATCCTGCGACATTGAACCTTAAGCTCATACCTACCTACTGCCTACTGATTCTAAGCCAGTTCTAAGATCTGTAGGTCTTTATACCCGTACCAAGGTATCTTTAGTAAACCATGAGCATCGCCTTCTCTACAATGTATTTCTGCTCCAGAACTCAAACAACACAGCTCCAATAATCTTCTACTCCTGTCGCTGGTTGTTTCATAAAATGTTGATACATTGCGGAAGGAATCCCATAGTAAGTCGATGTAATGCCTTTAATTTCTGTTCTGTTAGTTCTGAATCCTTAATGAATACGTAGATGTCTATGTCCAACTGAAACTCCTACAGCAACATCAAATAGATACAATTTACACGGTCCAATGGTTTCTTTAAATTGCATTCCCATAAAGTGAAGCTAATCGAGCGCCATAAGTCGTATGTATGTATCTATGATGGCAACATATGCATTCTCGTGCTCTACTTACACAAACAAATGTTGTATACCCAATCAAATTGGCTTTTGTTTTCATTTCGGCTCGGGGAAGAATTTATTGCGACTCTATTAGCACCACCAAGGCTCGTGCCGATTGTCCGCCAATTCAAAGAAATAATATCATATGGGGGTTGCCCTTTAAACTCATTCTCGCCCTCTCTTCCTGTATCCTTGTAATAAATTAAAATGTCCACTCTCTGTCTCTCTCCACGCGGTTTGACTTTAGGTCAAGAGCGTGCCAAAAGTACGGATGATTTCATTACAATCGCCATCAATAGAAAGGTTCCTCAAAACACTGCACATTGGCCATTAGTCGACGCCTACACTACTGTGTGTGTGACAATAAATCACTTGGTCACTCTCGACTGTTGGCATTGTGTGTGCACAAGGACTCTAAGGATGCCCAAACAAAAACACTTTTTCAAAATGTTCAAAACAAAATTTTCATGAAACAAAACGCAGATGAATCCAATGGCAACCAACCATCATCGATGGAACAACTGCCGTTGTCCTGGTGATGCACCATACAATTATGGAACGGGAACACCTGGTGGCGAAGGATGTGTATGAAAAACAAAACATTGATATCAGCATGCGAGGGTGGATATGAAAAACAATTACCATCAAAGAATCGGTGACACATAGAGTATCCTTCTTCACCCACACGTTTGGGTTTTTAGTGCGATTTTTCAACGACTTCAATCCAAGGGTAATTTTTCCTCTCATTACGCATTTCGTCAATGGACACAAGAGTCAGTCAAAGGGAGAGAGAAAGAGAGAAAATAGAACAGAATGTCCTTGACATTGTTTGTTCTTGGAATGGGATTTTCTCAACCCCAGCTGGACATCCTTATACAGTCCGCATCCACAATTTAGTCCAGCATAATGCCATGTAAATTTATGTCCGTGTATCGGACTTTGTTCGATTCATCCACCCCCAAACCGAATGGAACTCCTACCTGCAAGACTGGTGTACCCCAAAAACTCATTCGTACCGATATGAGTATGGATGTGCGAGGACCGCCCGGAAATAGCATTTTCGAATAATGTGACTATGAATATTTATGGGTTGTGATTTTGCGTGTATCTGTTGTAGGGATGGTCGTCCTTTGCTCTGCAATTTGCTTATCCCAAGAGGTGCAGATACATAGAAACCAATTTTGTAACCTAATCCAATGGCTAAAGCTGGTTCGCCTTTGGCTAAATAATGGCCTTCGGTACATAAATAGAACAGGATTAGGAGGGTAATTTACATAAATTGCATTTTTTCGAATTGGACAGTTTCACAGTGAAGAACTGCGGTTTGAGAATCTTAAATACTTTTTTTGTGACTATAAGCGACCAAATTAAGGATTTGGCGTAAGAGACATGTATTTGCACATATAGGTACTAGAAGTGCAGAGTTTCAGCCACGAACGAACCTGTCTTGCCGGAACTAGAAACGCTAGACCATCTCAGAGAGAGGAAGGAAGTACTTGGCTTAGAATTTTTGAGCTATTAGTTCGATTGCATACTCCTAGTATTTTTAATGAAAGCCCACAAAAGTTCTTCCTCTTGAGTTCATTTCTATATCATCAAGATACTCTTGATTCATTTATGTGGAAAATTTTGATACCTTTTACTTGTACCAGAGGTCCTTTCATTACTGTATTCGTAGCGGATACAATGTCCTAGATACATAGTTTTATGTGACTGAATGCATATCTCTTGTAACGTAGCTTATAGTCCAAAGGAAAACCACAAAATACAGAACGAAACGCGAAATGATTTGTCATTTCCTTTGCCAAACTAAAAAGTGCAATAAAATTATTTTTTTCAAAATTCAAATACAATACATAAGCCTTCACTTAACCATAAGACATTCGCACATTCGCACACAGAAAAACTTCGAACAGTTAAGTCGCATGCGAAACTATTTTCCAAAAAGTCGAAAATCGTTTGCATTTTTGAACTTTTTGTCGATCCCCATGGAGAATTTCAAATTCGAAACGATTTCGCCTCCAAATGGGTCAAGTGTGAGTATAAAAAACAAAAATCCGTAACTACCTCCTCTCATATCACATGCAATGGCAGTCGGTAATATGACGACACGGTGGACCCTCAAAACAAATTCCATCCTTGAGAATGCTATTCAAATTTATTTTTGGGCCTCCAGATCAAAGAGTTGGCAGGATCTCCTCCGCGCATGGTATACTATGGGCACACAGAAGCTCCTGACGAAATGAATGATTGACGAAAAAGCCGCCGTTGTTCAAAGTGGCAAAAGGAGAAGAGCAGGATGAAGAGATGAAGTTTTGGTTGGTTTCGATCATCATCATCATCATCATCATCAGCAGCAGCAGCAGCAGAAGCAGTCGCAGTAGCATCATCTCATCCCGATCTCGTCACAATTTGATGGATGGATACAATTTTTTTTTTTTTTTTTTTGTTTTTTTTTCGTTTCGGTTCTTTGCTGAACCTGTTGCAGAAGGTGCGCGGCGGCATCTTTTTTACAGGTCGACAAAATACCAAACAATCTGGAGTATACAAGCTCTTAAGACGCACAAAGGTCGCGAAACAGTTTTTGCCCTCGTGTCAGGCTGATTATCTTTGGGATAGTTCGAGTTGTGTTGGTGTGAGTTTGGTGGCGACAAGACGACTACTTTTGGAGGACTCCCGATGATAAAAAGTGCCGTCGAAGGTATTTTTGAATCGCAGACGAAGGGTTTTTTTTTTTTTTTTTTGATTTTTGTTTGGTAACCGATTTAGTCCTTTAGAACTAGAAATATGTCAAATATTTGTGAACAGTTACGATGGGATAGATTATGAAAATGTTCCCTGACTTAGCGGTTGCAAAAGAGCTCGGGAATGTACAAATAAGTAAAAAGTGGAATTAGATCTACCTCCTTTGTATTTCGACATCAATCATGGAATTTTGACGTTAATGAGGTATGGTTGGTGGTGGGGCTGTGATTGTTCGTTTCATTCCAGTATTCTGTGCTGGAAGAATAAACTCTATAGACGTAGAGTGGATTTTCGGTGCTAGGTACATGGGTAGGCGAGTGAAGTAATCCACAACACCCCACTTAGGTTGTGATACCCATAGGGGAGTGATGTCCTTGCTCATTGGTTAACCCTAGTTCTACAGATACCGTTCTTATGAACTGGCAAACCTCCCGGTTGATTTGATGTAGTTCAAGATGTCATTGACTGGTCTGCTGGATAATTCTTCTAGGTCACGGAATAAGTGTCGCCCGAGAAAAGGAAATCTAAGGTAGATAAGACCTCGATAGAGAAAGTGGATTGCATCCTCATTGACTTTCTCATCGTCACATCCACGACTTCTTCTTCTGTTAGTTTTAGTTTTTTTCATGTGGTACCGCAGAGTGTTATGCCTCGTGATGACTCCTATTAAGATAGAAAGGGATTTCTTACCATTTTCCATAATTCTGTCGGTCCTCCTCTTATCAAAACAAAGCCATATATGTATGTACTTCTTGTGATGACATAAGTGTCTAGGAAGGACCATCTGCTTCAAGCTTCAGTGTGCAAGACTCGATGAGCATCGAGGTGACGACTTATTCTTACGTAGATTCTGAACCTTTTCTGACCAATTCGTCGGCCTTCTCATTAACTGAAATATTTTCATGTCCAGGGACCCAGCAGAGCGCAACCTTGTGCTGTGCTCCAAGAACCTTAAGCTTTCAGGACAACACTTGACTAGCTTTTATTGCTGCCTTGCTGTCGAAGAAACCCAACCCAGTCTCACGGGCGGTTATTGTCACTGCTAGGACGTCCAGTTGGATATACCCAGTGATTCAGAGAAGATACCTGAGCCTACGCCTACATCCATATTTGATCCATCTGTGAAGACAGAGATGGTACGTGTATTGGTAAACCAATCGCTTTTTCATTCTTCTCTGCTCGGGAACAAGCTTATGAAGGGTCCGTCAGGTAATCCGTAGTGGGAACATTTCCTCGATATTTATTGAGAATCATAGAATGACTCGTTTTATTTTGTCTCCAATTATTTGACTGACTTATTTTTAGGGCGCTTTTAGCTGCCAAGGCTTGAACGAAGATATCTAGGGGAAGTAGATTGAGGATAGTCTCCAGTCCTGCAGTAGGTGTGGTTCTCATGTCGCTAGTGTTGCCAATATAAGCAAATCTCTGCATCCTAGTGAGAGCCACTAAGTTGGTGGCTCAGGGCACCTTCCAAATGTTCACTAAGGGCAAGGGGGAATTTGCCCGTAGCCATCAATATGACGTCATCCGCATAAGCGATAGCCTTGACCTGAGTTGTAGGAGTACTTCATTTAGTACAATGAGCCATAGGGTAGATTACTCCGCCTTAAAGGGTACCTCTAGAGGTGTATGCTTTTAATTTTGTACCCTCGTGCTGCCTTACAATGTGTCTTTTGTCAAGAATTTCCAGAATCCAGTTGGTCAGGGTATTGTGGATATTGAGGTTTGTGAGGGTTCCACGCACCGTATCCGTTCTGACATTATTAAATCCTCCCTCAATGTCGAAGAATCCAGTAAAAGTGAATTCCCTATATTTTAACGATTTCTCATACAGGCATGTTGGGTCGGAGATATGTTTATCCTCGGGGCGTAGTTTACTCAGAATGTGAAGTATAAAGGAGGTAAGCCTGATGGCTCTGAAGTCTTTGCGGTGGAATGACTTGGTTTAGCGGCGTTGGGCATAAATACCTCCTTGACCTCTCTCCATGTTCATGGGGTATGTCTTCGTATGAGGCTACTGGTAAATAGTTTTTGGAGTACCGGAATAATCGTGGTCACAATGCTCTGTACCATGATCGGGATGATACCGCCCAGTTCTGATGATTTGTAAGGGCAGAACGATCTAATTGCCCACTCAATTCTTTCCTCTGATAAGAAATCCTCTGGTAATTCATATTCCGTGCGCGAACTAACTCTGGTGCTGTCGACAGGTTACAATACCTGGGCTGTGCGTACTTACCAGTTACCTTTGTGAATCTGGGCAAGATTCAGTGCAATTTCCGTCGTATCTTTGAGTGATCCTACAGCCGTAGTTTGTCTAGAGAGGATCTTCTTTCGTCTCGCAGATTCTATTGTTCCCTTAATGTCGTCGCAAAAGTGCTCCCGTGAGCGGCGCTTAGGTCTTGCGTCTCATTTTTGAACTTCTTCTGACTGACTTTATACTGATCCTGGTCTATGTGTGATTTAGTCTTCTTGGCCACATTAAGGAGGTTTCTGGTTATTCTCCTAATTGTCTGCCAGCTCTTTAGGTGATTTTTTGTTCTTCCTTTTGGTCTCCGGACATGCTAGGTTTAAACCTTCCTTGAAGACAGTAGTGATTTACTCGGCTTTGCTGTCGATATCCGAGAGAGTTTGCGAGTTACATTCTTGAAGGCGTCCGCATTTCTTACTTACTTCCTTACTGAAGGCATCCCAATATGGCTTAAGAGAAACACGCAGGAACTGCTTAAGAAAAATTCAAGAATCCACCTAACCATTAGAATAGTAGTGGATCAGCTCAAAGGTGAAGAGAGTTTTTCGTTGCGGTTTTAATTAATATAATTGATAGAGTCACTATCTCATACTCGTACTCGATCTGAAGAGACAAACCCGAATTCTCATCTATCGTCCTTATAAAGCAGAAATTATTAAATTTTTATTAAAGTGCTCAGGAAAATTAAAGCTTAGGCTGCTTTCCCATTCCATCAAAGAATCATCGGGATTAACTACATAGACATCATCATCGATCTTCGCTCCATCTGCTTTTTACTGCCTTACCCAGGAGAGGTACATATATACATAGCAATCTATTCGGATATTGTATTGGGGTTTAGGGACATGTCCAGGCTGTACAGGAAATCAAGAAAGATGGCACTCGCACATATACATATATTCATATGTATGCGCCACTTTCCTGCTTGACTTCCATTATTCTCCGGCATATAGCAGGACTGAAAGGATTGTGCATTGTTTTCGAGACCAAACCGCGATTTGACCTTAGATCTAGATAATTGAACTCCTTAACAGCTTCAAAATTATAACTGTTGACAGGATTGTATGTTTTTCCACACCTAGGTACTTGGTCTTCATTTCATTTTAAGGGTCAACCGTGAATGCTTCTTGTTGGAACAACGCTATGATGTCCGAATTGTCTGCATATCTCAGCAACTAGGCTGACTTGCTTAGGAATCAAATTGAAGCTGTATCCACGTCTGAACTCGAAGTACTTTCGAAATAAATCCAAAGAAGTGTTCCCAAACTTTCGGTATCAATATTGGTCCGCAGCTACATAACCTTAAGTTTTTTTTTACAATGTTTGACTTTCGTTTGGTTGGTTAAATTATACTCGTATATGCTTCGTTATCTCATCGAAAACTATTTCCAAGTATGCATGCTTCAAATAGCTCAATTTGAAAAGTCTACAACAAAGTGTAACTAATTTGTAATGAGCCTCCCTCGTTAGGCAACCGCATGGTCTAGATAACAATCCACTAGGCCTGTAAGTCACAAATTATTCCCAAGCTCATTACCATCGTCAACAAGGCCCATCTGTCGAACTGCTTTGAATAATCGTTGTCATTCAAATAAAAATTTAAATCGGTTTCTCGTTTCTCGTTTCTCATTTCTCCGTAATGAAGTTTGTTACAAAGAGTAACAAACAAACCGCAACTAAGTGGCGGTTCGAACAAACCTTTCCTCCATCGTACTAATGACTTTGTAATGTGAAGCCACTTCAAGAATGGTTTTCGAATTTTGATGGTGTAGCTCCTCAGCCCCTTTGGATTAATTGAATTTAACGGACGCGGGACGCAAAAATTTGTCAAAATTACTGTCTCACACATTTCTTTTTTTTGTGTGGTTTGCGCATGCGCAACAATCACTCGCTTCGACATGTCTCAATGACGGTATGATGTATCTGGTAATGCACCTCGTCTGACTGACTGCCTCAACAGACAACAAATAGTCTTGCCGACGAGACTTTCCGCTCGGTTGCATTTCCATCACAAAAGTTCCTGGTGATGAGTTTTCCTGTTAGCAGTTCAGGGCATTACGAGGAAAAATGGAAATTTTCCTCATTAAGCCAACAGCGGTGGTGAAAATGTAATTAATTTTTTTTTATTTTCATTTGCTTCCTCTTGGAGATGAAAAATATGGAAGCATGTCAGAGAGGATAGTTTACAAATTGTCTGGTGTTGTTGAAGTATGCTAAGAGGCGGTACGGGACATGCTTACTGCATTCCTTGTAAGCTTCTGGGCATTGCAAATGTTGTGGAACGAGGGGTTACACGCTTTTTATTAGTATTTTATGAGACTTAAGATGCGTAGAATCCAACAAACCCTTACAGTTGCATTGCACTGCATTGCATTGAGAAGTCCTTAACTACCCCTCTTGCGCGCTGGTCTAACTTACAATGTAATCCAAAGATATGCAACAAACACGACCGACCTATAAAAAACAATTAATCAACAATTAAACTGCAACAAATAATCCCACAGACGACTCTCTGGTGGTGTTCCTCTTTACATCCGATGTAACGATTTTCATTGCCACATTCCTGGCGAAGCCAACAGCGTCCTGTCGGACATTAACAGAAATAGAAACCAAAGCAATAAGCGGCACTTTCGGACCGCATTTCGCATCAATGAACAACGATTCGCAACGGCCGCAACAACAAAACCGGGTAACAGCAACAATGAATTCCAGTAGCAGTAGCAAAACAATGTCCTCCACACGCAGAGCCACAGAGTGGCATTAGCCGCCGAGCAACCAGAAAGGAATCTGATTTGGTCCAGAGACTTGATTTGACTTTGAAGAGTTTTTCTGCTGTATGCGTGGTCGTCGTCGACGTTGTCATCCATGTTTGATAGAACGATGAACGATGGACGAAAAGAGCGGACGACACGGAGTCGTCATCATCAAGTCAAAAACATCTAAAGGAGCCGTCCACTTTGATGCTTCACCGATTCGCATAATGTGATCGCATAACTATGTGAGCAGCGCGCAATGGTTGATTGTCCACTCCTAGCGAGCGGATGAAGAAGAGGCTGTCCTTGTCCTTAGGATTACCCGATGGGGTGGTAGGGTATAGCGTTGGCACTGATTGAATCCATTTCATTTGTTTGCTGCTCTTTGGGATTGCACTTGTCGAAGCGCAATGATGGTAGGCTTTGGCTGCTTGGGTATATGAAGTTATTTTGATGCAGATTTACATAGGAATTCGTGGTGTAATGGCGGTTAACAGACCGGTTTGAATGAGTAGCCATTTTAAAATGTTGTAATCTTACTAGTTACTTGGAGTTTTTAGTTTTTAATATTTGAAGGAGGGTCTGACGCGAGTAGCCACAGTGAATGTATCATCAGAGACCCATGGAAAGTAAGACGGTGGCCAAAAAATGATATTCTTTTCTGTAGGCCGTACTTAAGTTGAGGCTTATGGAAAGGACAATCACTAACATCAACGATGTCGTTATAAATATAAGCTCCAATGCGAGTTACAACAGTATCTACGTGCTTTTCCTTTTATCAATAATCTCAACACGGAATAAATAGAATCGATTCACAGTCCTCTAGAAGACTTCAAGAAAACCGAACTAATGATAGAATGGGTAGATATGACATGAGTAACAGCAAAACTGAATCTTCGGCTCAGATTGGGTTTGTAGAT
This sequence comes from Xylota sylvarum, assembly GCA_905220385.1. Taxonomy (NCBI): domain Eukaryota; kingdom Metazoa; phylum Arthropoda; class Insecta; order Diptera; family Syrphidae; genus Xylota; species Xylota sylvarum. The sequence continues at coordinate 51,546,345 of LR999960.1, read as the reverse complement.
CCAAAATAATCACTAGAGGAACACCCGGCTTTAGTCTGCTACTATTAAGTGAATCCTTATACAGGAAAAAGAGGAGATATCACATAGAGTAAGTCCATGAGCGAACTCCTTCCTACCTAAGGATCGTACCTACCTATGGAGACTTGGCATGAGGATAGTAAACATTTGTGTAGACGTACAGTCTATGCTGTCTTTGATGACAAGAAAGTACATATTTCATGACAAGTTTGCAAGGACATCCGGAAAATCGGATTTTTCCTGTCTTGTCTATGAAATAGAGCAGCAACTAGGAGAATGTTCATCATGTATCGAAAGCAAATCCATGTTTTTCGGACTTCATCCTTCACCCTTGGTTCTCTTCGCTCTTTTTCTACTATTTTAGAGACTCTCTAGTTTCAATCCTCAGATCCGGTTTTGAACTTACCAGGAAATACATAGTTTCCAACAGTCTTTTTTTTCGCTGTGAAATGGTAAGACGAAACTGGGCCCGTGGACTGTAGGCTCTTACGTTCCAGTATTCTTGGTTAGATAGTCTGTGTATTTTCCACAACTGCATCCCAAACTTTTTGACTTTTTGGGGGTTAGTCCCACGCCTAGTTTTTCCATCAAAGTTTCCCTTTCGTCTTGAAACCTCCACCACTCTCCTATCCTGCTCCTCTGCCAGGATGTCTATTGGTAGTATTTTTACTATCACACAGGCTGCATCGCTGGAGCACAGCACACTCTTAATGTGCCTATTCTATACACTGGGACAATACTTGTTTTATTTGCTCTAGTTGTCATGGCGCTCGTCCAGATTGATGCAATGGCGTGGAGAATTATGGAAACAATTACTCTGGCCAATAGTAATCTCTGACTGTGTCTAGGGCTTCCTGTATTGAGCAGGAGAGTAGCGCTGGCATATTCTGCCTTGTAACTCACACACTTGAGGTGTTCTTTGAAGGATAGCCTCATATGCAATACTATTCCGAGGTATTTTATGTGGGACTTTGATGTTATTGTGTGGCCACCCATAGTGATATTATTATAGTTTCCGCCTTATAAGAATCGTTTCCGTTTTGTGTTCCACAAGGGTAAGCCCATCCGAACTCAACCAGTCCTATACGGTCCTTATTGTGGAGTTGCTTAACCGTTCAACCTCTTCCAGTAATTTGCCAGTCAGGACAATTGCAATGTCGTCGGCTAAACCGATTATTTCTGTCTCTTCAGGAATTGGAAGACTTAAAACCCCATCATACATGATATTCCAGAGTAAAGGACCTAGCACTGAGCCGTGTGGTACTCCGCTGGTAATCTTATATTCTTTAGCTCCAATGTCTATGTTGTAGTTAAAGACTCTGCGGTATCCTGGAAGTCGTATGTAAGTTTCTGAATCCCTGTAGGATATGGTTCCAATTTGCAGTGTTGAATCCATTTTTAATTTCCAGGGTTATCACTAAAAAGTATTTTTTTTTTGTACCCCCTTTTCACATCTTGCTTTTTTTTTTTTGCTGTTTTAAGCACTAAGCTGATTGCATCTACAGTTGAGCGAGCCTTCTGAAAATCACATTGGTGTTCCGATAGCCGGCCTGCTGTTTCTATCGCTGCTTCTAGTCTGTTGCAGATAATTTGCTTCAGAACTTTTCCTGCCGTATCTAGCATGCACTACACGTGGTATGATGATGCTTTTCCCGGTGACTTATCCTCTTTGGGGAGTATTAGCAGACTGCCTTTTCAATTGATCTGGGAAAACTCCTTCTTTCAAGTACACATTGTACATCCTTTAAATAATGTCTTGAGAGCTATATTGTCCGTCATGTCCCAGTGACGTATATTCCCCAGATTTGTTGCGTATGTCGATCAATTCGTTTGTAGTGACATGGGGGATGTTTTGTGGTTCTGCAGTTTCACCATCCCCATAGCACATTTCCGGATATTGTGAAAACTGTTCTATGACGATCATGGTCATGTGGAAATCGGCTGCCATCTCCTTCGCTGTTTCATAACATCTTTATAGGACATACCCCTGTAGTTGTCATATTCTCGTTGCGTAACTACTGCTTCGTTGCATAACTCCAGAAAAGATCTTGTTTTGCTTTGTTGGATTGCCATTTTAAGGTCCTTACGTGATGCTTTGTACTGCTCACGTAGGTCGGCGAAGGTTGGCGTTGTTCTGGAGCACGTGTATAACCTCCTTGCTCGATGACATTTGCCACGCAATCCGGGTATCTTCGTCTCACCAGTAAACTGGAGGACGGTAGCTATTCCCTTTTCTCCTTATCATGGTGGCATCGCAAGCACACTGGTTCCATTGCGCATCGCGTGATTAGTGTGACCAATACACTGTCATTTCCGTTGTTGTTTGGTTGTGCTTATTAGTTCATCAGCCTATCTCTAATAAAGCTGTTCAGTCGAGATACGGTTTGGTCTGAAAATCCTTAAAAATCCTTGCTTAGGAACCTATTAACGAAAGTTTGCAGCTTGTTTGTGATAGTACCGATAAATTTTCAAGTACCACATCCTTATAGCAGCACGAACTAACCTTTGGAATAGAGCATTCATAGCCGTAGGTTGATGTTGGCTAATTGGATTACCTTGCCAAATTTTCTATAGCATCCCAAGACTTTGCTTTGCCGTTTCGGCTGGCTATATCCAGTTCGATTCCGCCATCGGTTCAGGTAGTTATGGGAACCATCGAAAGGTCCTTAGAGAATAAAAATTTCATTTATTAGAAAAGCATCAGATCTTGGGCCAACAAGCTGGAAGTTCCATTCAAATATTTTATGACGAAGCTATAAAGATGAAGAGCGAAAAGAGGCAATAACCCACATTATATACAATAGGTGTGAGCTATCCACGTTAAGAAGGACAACTCTAGCCGAATACTTCTTTAACGACCTGGATCTATCAAATTTCGACATCTGAAGGATTCGCAGCCTTTTCTTCAAATTAAATTGGTTGAGGAACTCATTAAGTTCCACTTGGAATAGTATCTGCATCCGTCTCCTTTCAACCAAAAGTTGAACATACATATGTGTATTACTCTATAGAATATCCTAATCGAGATTATTTGTTAAGCACTCGAGTACGAAAGGATCCGGCTTATTCAACAACTGGCACCAGAACGGAGCTATTTTTTTAACGAAGCTGTAGCTGTAACCAAGCACTGAATTTTTCTTGTAACACTGCCATCAGTGGGTCTTAAGAGGTTCTGTTAAGGGATATGGACAACAGACCAAGTATTGCTAAATAGTCGCAGTGATTTCAGAAAAGAGGTTTCAGTGAGTCAAGGATGTCAAGGAGTATGCAGCCAATGAACTGATATCCCTCAAACCTACTCACAAACTCTATATCAATTTCCTAAAAATGGCAGTCAATCCATCCATCTAGCTGACCTTTGAAACTAAGTGTTCCCACCTTTTTGGACACCTGAATTATTCCAAACACACTTGGATAGAAATGAAATAATTTTCCTGTGAAATAAATTAATACTTCAAGTCGATTGAAGGAATAATTTAGATAATTGTCCTTTGCTCGGTTATTGTTTATAGAAGTTGCGGTTTTGCGTGACTACCAAGTTGTCGATAACTTTCCGTCACCGTAACATGCAATTGCCACCCTAAGTCAACACTTGTCATACTCGAATGATTGGTTGCACTTTCCCTGCTCGATTTGTTATTCAAAAACAAATTTTCAATTTTCATATTCAATCGAGAAAAGGATACGAGTAATTGATTCCAATACGTTACTCATTCCGGCGGCTGATTTATTCAGTGTGACGCAGTAATTTTGTGGTTAGGTTTTCCTGTGCCACTTATGCACGCCATAATTATGAATATTTAACGAAAGATGAAGGTCGTAACTTTCAAACTGACTCACAAGGATAACAAAGTTGTAACCGATTACGTACATAGTTGCATATCCTGAATATTCCAATCCAATCCATTCGTAACATATGCAGCACTTATTTTAATTTATCTGAATCTTATAACCAGCAATTATTATGCTTACACATTGCAACCGATTAGCATAAGAAACAAAAAACCAAAACCCAACTCCAACGAACTGAAACCAAAACGAAGCGCCACTTAAGGATTCGCGCAAATCTCAAAACCATGCCCACATCATTCCCAGAAATGGCAATGAAAAACAAAAACAAAAACAAAAAAAAAAAATTAACAAAGCAACAATTAAATCTCCGTTCCACCATCATGAAGTTAAAGAAAGAATAAACAGCCGCGCTCTGCGATGAATAATCCTTCCCAACGGCAGTCCTTCGTTCCACAAACCGCCGGAACAGAGCGTTCAACGTCCCCGCACCGTAATAATACGGTCTCGGATTTCCAACCGATCGTGCCATTGATCGTATTTCATTTTGTCATTGGGCCCGCTAATTGATGGTTGCCAATTGGCCGCTAATAAATCAACAATTGGTGTATCTGCAAGTCGGTCTTAAGAGAATCCCTCTTGTCCGCCGATCGCCTTTCACCACCACCACCATCACTGCCGCCAAGGATTCGGGATAAATATTCTCCTGAAACTGTGCATGAATTAGCAAAATGTAAATGTAAAGTCTAAACGTGCTGCAAACCCATTGTCAGCGGATGAAAGGAGCTCTGCATAAAGTGTGTAATTATGGTATGGAATATTAATTCCCCAATGACACATGCAAAAGGAATCGAAAGGACATTCCTTCGGGCGATTAATCATTTTAGTGTTGTTATTGCAGGAAGAGGCAAATATTTTAAAAGAAACTTAAAAAAAAAAAAAAAATTGTACATATTCTTTGGAAACTATAATGATTCGAATATTCTTAATGGTTGGTCAATAAGGTATCAAGGGAATTTCATTTCATAAGGATGTGCGTAGGCTTCTAGTTTTATTTGACGTTAAAATTTTCAAATTGACTAATTGATTTTCAAATATGAAAATAAGCAATTAAAATATTTTTTAATACATTTCAGGTCTAAGTAGTGTTAAACTTGGTTCATTGGTTATTTAGTTTGAAGTAGGCCAAGGGCGTCCGACACAGTCTTCTACTCTCTTCGTTGACTAGACCAAGCACTCTGTTATTCGCAATAGCTTGATCCATTAAACGAAGGTTTCGTCTTCCTTGTCGTCTGGAACCTGGGGGGTTGTGACTCGAAAATCTTATTTGCTGGAGGACTATTGTCCATTCGCTCAACATTGTTTTGACTTATTGCATGACATCCACATCTTGGTATACAAAGTTCATAGAATTCGCTGTTCTTTTTCATTCGTCCTCTTCGCATACATTCAACAAACAACTTTTTTCTAAAAAGTGTTCAATATCTGCTCTACTTTCCTGTATGGTAAATACAGCACTTGATTTCAGACAGCCGAACTGGCAGGACCAAGGTTGGTAGAGCATTGATTTCGTCTTCTGAACTGAACTGAAGTTGCAACAATTTCATAGGGTTTCATGGGATCCACCGAAGTAGATAAACTCTTTAACTACTTCGAAATTCAAAGGGATCTTGCCGAGATCAGGAATTCAGGCATCATTGTGTAGACCTCAAGACAATGAATGCTATCATATGTGGCTTTGAAGTCTATGAAAAAATGCCTCGACTGGAAGTTCGTCGATCTGCCGGGCCGGAAACCGCACTGGTACATGCCGAGTTGTCTAGATTATTGCAGAAAGGCTGAAGACGTTCACGCAATACACATAGGAATGGCTTCTTCACTGGATGCGGGTTTTCTTCTCTTCCCAATGCCCATTAAGAAGCTACTGGAAGTTCTACAAGCAGTATTATAGTAGACTAGACTCATCTATTATTCCTGTGCTTGAAGGCGGGACTTTTCAACATCCTTAAGCCTGTAGAATCTTTTCTTTTATGTAGGATTTTCTTCTCCATCCTTGTCATTGCTCGTTATTATTTCCTCTAGGTTGTACTATCTAGATATATGCCTGAAAAAAGTCGTCTTACTATGTAGATCCATAAAAATAAATAGGGATTCTTTGCAAAGGTTGGCAAGAGTACACTCTGTGAAAATAGTTCAGTAAACAGGCCTCTTTTTCTATATCGAGTTCCTCGTTTATATTTGACTGCGTTGTAACTTTCAAAAAGTCTGAGATGGGGGCTCTAGTCTTAGAATATCGGTTACTGCTACTCAATTCCTATCACGCCTTGGGTGGTATGTTACGGTAGGGTACAACTACAATATTCGAGTATATTTCACGTTTCCCAAAGATCTGGATATTTATTCAATGTTTCTTCGATAGATACTGCTTAGGATAGCCCACTCTTCCACTTTAATGTGAAAGTGGATGCCATTTCCTTCGTCGAGTTGTGATATTAACGTGTGAGTTCAGGATTTAATTGGAGACAACTGACATTTCCTCCACAATCCAGGAGTATTGTAATATTCTAGGAATCACCCATAAAATATATAGTTAAAGCCCTGTTGGTGCGCCCTTATAACCTAAATGAAACTTACCCTGTTTTATAGGTCTGAGGACTTGCCTTTCGTCATTTCCTTTTCACATGTTCTGAAGGAATTTCCAGTCAATAAGACAAAAAGATGAAAGTGGGTCTTAGTTAAAGAGCTGCAAAGTATTTGGTTGTAGTGTCTCCAACTCGTTATTAAGCATCCAACATTCCAACGATGCTCTAGCGAAAGAATTTGGGTGCAAACTGATAGGTCACCGATCAATCAACATGCCTGACCCTGGACACGATCTCAGACGAGTTACGGAAGCTCCTACTCAAACATGTGAGTTGTATTTGAGTTTCGGACGAATGTAAGCTTTATAGATAGTAGCCAAGTTTTCAGGACGTTTACACCTCTTGAGGAATCAGAGGCACCTAGCGCCACTTCTCACAGCTCTGACAATCTGAATACTCCAGCGAAGGTTCTGGGGAAACTTGCCTGTCAAGCATTTCATTTGTCATTTGATTCCTCCATATCAACTTCATTCATTTTTAGTTTGTCTACATTAGTATCCCGCTTCAGAGACTGGAGACAGTACCGGGTTCTTGACGAATTGAATCCAACTCGGTTTTTTGCACCCCAGTTGTTGATTCCATCAATATCAGAGTTGAGCTCTGTAGACATTCGCTGCTGGTAAGACTTCGGGGTCTCAACCGTGGATTCGCGAAACAATAAGCGAAATCAAGAGTACTGTCATCCGCCAAGGAATGGATTGGATTACGAGTAGGAGAGAGAAGGTCATTAGGAAATATTAAAAACAGGGTCGGAGAGAGGACTGAGCCCTGCGGTACACCAGCATTGGTTGAGAATGGGGTAAGACGATTACTCAACAATAAGCTTGTAATCCATGATACGAAGATGCTACTGACACCGTAAGTTTGGATTTTGCTTAAGAGAGCACTGTGCGACTCTCCATTGACACCTTTGGAGATATCAAGTGCAACAACTTGGCATTCATCCTGATAATGAATACTTTAGTTCTATTTTCCAGTTGGGTTCAGCTTTCCGGTTCTGGAAGGTTCCTTTCAAGATATCGCAGGAGATGAAAATTTACAATGCTTTCCATAACCTTAGAAAGCACGCCTGAAGTTATTGCTATAGGGCGGTAGTTAGAAGGGGAGGTTTTATTGCCCTATTTAGGGATCGGCTGGACGTTCGCCAGTTTTCACCTATCTGGCAAGATACCTGACAGTTGGAAGAGCTTACATAGAGTTTTAGCCAGGGTAGAAGAATACCTCTTCAAAGCAAGGGGACGGATCCCACCTGGACTTGAAGATTTGTTACTGTTGAGGTATTTTAAGACTCGAGCTACTGAACGGATTAGTATATTGAATTGGATTCAGTAATGGTGGTGGTAGACAAATATGTATCTGCCAATGTGGAATTTGAAGCGAACATACATACATTTAGGACTTTGCAGTACTTTTTGCCTCAATTTCCAGGCTTCACCAGTTCAAAAATGTTTTCCTTCAAAAGATTGTACCTCTGATGTTTCAAGAACGATGTTGAAGAAATCGCATGACAGCGCGTGACCTTATCTGAATCCTTTTTTTTTACATCAAAGGTCTCAGTGAAGACTTTTCATTCTCCTACGTTATCCTGGACAATCGGATGAGTTTGGCAGGGATGCCAAAACTAGACATAGCTCTATATACCTAGCTCTTCTCTATAGATGCTGTCATAGACGGCCTTAAAATCGATAGGAAGGTGGTAAGTATCGATTTGAAATTTGGTTGATGATGGACTTTTCGTGCCTTGCATGGACAAATTAGATTGTTGACAAAGGTTTTAAGCGTTCACAGGGAGTAGCAGACAAGTTATTGTAAGTGGAGTTGAGAAGACTTATTCAAATGTGTTGTTGCATCCTTGCTTCTTTGAAGTTTGTATATATTTTCAGCAAAAATAGAGACAGACCCAATGTCCGCCACTGACGTTTAACAACCGAAAAACCACAAATGGCAGTCAGTTTGAATGTATCTACTCTCGTAGATTGATGACTTCTTCAATCTTGTGCTGGAACAGATAGTGCGCAGGGCAGGTGTGAACACGGAAGGCACTATCTTCAACAAATCTGTCCAGTTGCTGGGATACGCAGACGACATCGACATCATCGGTCGCTCCCAGCGCGCCGTGTTAAAGGCTTTTACGGCAATTGAAGAAGAGGCGAAACGAGTTGGCCTTGAAGTGAATGAGGACAAAACCAAGTACATGTTGTCAACAAACAAAGAAGCATCTGTCCACCGCCTAGGACAAAATGTCACTGTTATCAACAGTAACTTCGAAGTGGTTAAGGAGTTTACCTACCTCGGAGTAAATATCAACTCCACAAATGACAACTTAGTGGAGATTCGACGAAGACTTACCCTAGGAAACAGGTGCTACTTCGGTTTGGCGAAACAAATGGGGTCAAAATTCCTAACTCGGAAGACGAAATGTTTGCTCTACAAAACTTTGATCCTGCCAGTTCTGCTGTATGGAGTCGAGTGTTGGACGATAAGCAGGAAAGCAGAGCAGATATTAAACACTTTCGAAAGAAAAATTCTTCGTCGGATATTCGGTCCCGTATGCGAGGAGGGCGAATGGAGGAGAAGATATAACCGCGAACTCTGTGAGCTGTACCAGGATGTGGATGTAGTCCAAAAAGCCAAAACACATCGACTACACTGGCTCGGCCACATCGAGCGAATGGACAATAATGCTCCAGCAAAGAGGATCTTCGAATCACAGCCCCCAGGTTCGAGAAGACAAGGAAGACCGAACCTCCGTTTTAAGGATCAAGCTATCGCGGATGCCAAAGCGCTTGGTCTAGATAACTGGAAGCAGCGTGCCCGGGATCGAAGAGAGTGGAAGGCTGCTGTGTCTCAGGCAGAGACTCTTCACGGGTCGGGAGCTCGTTAAGTAAGTAAGCTATCGTCAACAGCTATGTCATCACCAGAACTTTTGACTTACACGTCACTTTTTCCAATGCACTAAGTAGATACTTACGCTGTGATCCGTTTAAAATACTTAATACTGTTCCTGGCCAACCACAGGCTATTCTTTATTCATCGAGGTCCTACACTTACGTCGAAAATCGTTGTAATTCAGGTTTGGGGTTTGAGTCCCAGAAAGCACTACAAAATATTACAATAATTTCATACAAGAGTGCAATTGTAATAAAGAACTTTTCAATTCGGTCTTTCAAATACTAAATGGTTTTTCAATTGGAAAGTCCCCATTTTTCCAATAGGATTTCTCGCTTATGCTTGAAGTGGTTGGTTAGACGTTTCAACTCACCTATACTTACCATTGTGAACCTTTGCGAATAATGCTGGCAACACAGTCACAGTCAATGGATATTGGTACCGGACCACGTTGACTTACAATTTTTGGAATAAATTAGAAGAAGATGACTTGGAGCAGATGTGGTTTCAACAAGATGGCATCACATCTCCACACAGCTGGCTAAACAATCGAGTTATACAAATTGAAGTTCGATGACCGTGTTATCCCCAGAAATGGATCAGTCAATTGCCCGTCTCATTGTCCGTGTTTTGAAGCCTCTAAACTTTTTTTTTTTTTGGTTATGTGAAGTCCATGGTCTATACCAATAAGTCAGACATTTTAGACGACCTTAAGACCAACATCGAACGTCAAATACCACCTCCTTTATCTCGAAAACAAAATAGGGCACTCTGAACGGAAACATTTTACCATAAAAAGATCATTCGTTCAAAAAATGATGGCAAGCATGGTCGAAAGACTCTGAAAGTACGTCAAATATTTATATACTTCAATTTATTGCCTCTTCCCATCTTCGTAAAGATATATAAATTAGGACAGGAAAACTGATAATAATTTCCATTTGAGAGTCTGTCCAACCAACCAACCATAGATTATGAATGCTAAATGCATTCTGCAGACCTCGTTATCTGCTTCCAACAGCACAGTAGGCCTCTACTTTGTGTCACTTTGAAGATTCCACTAAAACCAAAGTTTCTAATTGATTCAAATGAATTCCATTCGGCAATAACCAACTGCCTTCACCAGAAAAAATGCTAAGCAGGCTTACGCTGCACATTCCAATTGGAGCGCAAAATTTCCACCACCAGACCAAATGATGGAGCTTCCAATAGCACTGTCTAACATGAAGGTGTATGTTAATTACCTCGAAATGCAATGATATTCTTTGGTTTTTTATTATTTTTTTTTTTTTTGATAATTATCCTCCGCCGCAATGACTCCTCTGCGTCGCACAGTTCTACATGGTCACTGCTCACGGGGCCATAAAAAGATCGCGGAACAAAAATGAAGAACAGTCTGCCTGGTGTCTGGATTTCGGTTAGTACTTGGTTTCCTGGCAGTGCCCTCGGCAAGTTGGATGAATATCACCAACATCGTCGTCGTCACGAGATGTTTATCGCATGGTGCTGCGCACGCGGATTAGCAATTTCTGTGAGGCACGCAACATGTGTTCGCGCTTTTTTTTTTTTCCTTCTTTTTTTTTGTGGCATTCCGCTCGCGCAGATTCAACTGAAATAATGTTGATCCATTGAGCTTGAGCCTGGGTGGCGTGCTCTGACTTGTGCTACTCTGGTGGCAACTAGATTTCCATTAGAGGCGGCCGACTTCGACCGGGCTAGTTAACAACCCCATCCCGTATCTAATTTGCTTATGCAACTCCCCCGCCAAACTGTGTGTGGGGCAAGGCGAATAGTACTGCGGCAAACATGAAGGCAATTAAAATCGAATTTTATCTCGCAGATCGCCATCGCCATCGCCATCGCTATCGCTATCATCCGTCCGTTCGTCCGGTTGTGCATTTCGACAGGCAGGCGGCAGTTATTGCTGCGACGACGGTGGCAGCATTTCGTATGCGAAAAATTATAATCACTTTCCGTGATGTGAGAAGTTCCCTGCGTTCAGCGATCGGCCTGGCAGAGACAAACTTCTTTTATGACATTGACATGATGGGGATGGAACTGATGGTGGGAGGGAGGGAATCCAATTCAAATTCGCTTTTAATTTTATGCGCGTAATCTTTTTAAATTGAGTATGTTAATTCGCTGAGGAGGATGGATGCATGTTGCTTCGATACGGATACATATGTAGCGTAGCGATATGCCAGCTAGTGAAACTGTGTTTTGTGTGGATAAGACTTGCAAATCTGAAAGTCAATTAAGAGTGTATCCTTATAGTATCCTGAAGATTAGATGCTGTGAACACAATGACCACGTTACACGATTGTCAAAGGTCCAAGATACTACACAACTAATGATGGGTGCCTTGTGGGTCGAAAAGTACCTGAAGTCTTCAGGCTAAATTTGTTAAACAAAGGAAAAGCTCTTGGACGATTTTCAAGCCTACAGCAAGCTGTCAACATGGGCATGTGACGACTAGTTATTGTCATCACATGGACCTTCTATTTTGGGAAGGTGAAAAAATCAAAACTAAGACAAGCAACCCACCTGCGCCCTTAAACTCAAATCAATGCTCTTACCCACATCCATACTAAAATTCCAATTACCATCGCTATCCACCATTTGTTCGAGAAACCCCACCAATACCCGCAACTTAGCAACCACAAATAGTCGCGTGCAGATATTATCCTTGGGAAACTACCTCGTAAATTGATATTCCAAAGTGAAACCGCCCTCAGTAAATCATCCGCTAAAAAAGGACGAGCACCCATACATACCATACACAGAAAAAGACCTGCCTATGATGATAACCGACCGCAATTAGAAATCGAATGTCACACGAAACCGAAAGGACACCATCACAGTTTCTCTCTCCCCCATCTGACCATCCAACAGGCGTTCGCTGGTGGCAACAGGAAGAACGCTCGCGATGATTCCGATTCCAAAAAAAAAAAATAATAATAATGTCCTCGTTAGAGATGCCATTTGCAATTCATTCCAAGAGAAAATAATCACCGAAAGGCGGTGCCCGTCATCGTCCTCGTAAATTGATAAAAAAAAAAAAAAACCACCTAAACTGAAATTGCGACCCGCAACCAAGTAAGGGGGTCGAGAAGGACGCGTGTGCGTGCCGCCTTTCGGTTACCTTCTTAGGACTTTGTGTCATTGCCGCTAATCTAATACAATACTTGGGTGCGCATCCCTTACTATATTTCTTGTTGCCACAGTGAAGGGGTGGCTCACTTTTTTATCGGAGTTAGATTTCAGTTTTAGTTTCATTTGTTTTTTTTTTTTTTGGTTTTTATTGAATTCAGCGATAGGGGTAAGTTGTATAGGGTAACGCGTGCCTTGTGGCAATTCGATAATGATTGCCGAAATGATAACGCGATGGCAAATGCATGGAAGAAGGATGACGATCACACACATAATGATGATGATGGCCGCGTTCCAAATTAATTGTGATACAAAATGACAACGTTTAGGAAGCGTTTAGTGGGAACGGCTTTCGTTCGAAGAGGCTATATGGAGAAGGATAATGAGGATATTGAATTTCAATTATTTTTATATTTTTTTGTAAGTTTTATTCGAAAGTATAGTTGTGGTATTTGGCTTGTGGATTTTATGTGGGCCATATGGGCTTTAAGGCGTGCTCTGAGTGATGGACGATTTTGAATTTAATTAGTGGGTTTATTATGATGGCTATCCAAATCTAAGCTAAGTAAGTTTAAGTGTACCTAGGGGCATATTGGGACAATTCAAAAACCACTGCAAATGCTGAATGTGGAAATACTAAGTCCGATGTCATAAAATTCGCCTCTCAAGAAAAAAATTACAGGAACTATGGTCTGGCAGTGAAAGGATATTCATGCTATTGAAGAACTAGAGACACCGTTCAGATTGGAAGTAAGCAAGTCGTTTGGTGATGATGTGGATGTAGTTTCAAGGACTACTTAGGGAAATCTGATCAAAAATTCCAGGGGACTATGAATCTTGATTAATAATAAATTAAGAGTATTCAACAGTGGAACTAATAGGTTTCTGGGTGTTATATAGAACTTATAGAACCATGTTAAGATTTATTTTATTAAACCAGCTCCACTCTCCGTTTATAAAAACTCGTGTTTTTTGAGATATCTACGAGTAGTTTAGTGACATAGTCATGGCTCCATGACTCCAATTCATTACTTATTATTTCTTGGGTCGTTTTTAGGTTCAAACTTCCCAGGTTCATCCTCCACGGAAAAATGTCTAGCCATTAATTTTTGAAACCACGACATTCACAAGGGATGGTAAATTGAAACTATACGTACTTTGATATTCCTATTGCCCGGACTTATGTAAGTTAACGTCGAGATCCAAAAAAATTGTAAAGTGAATTTCTTGCTGTACTGGCGATGGCATTTCACGTTTTCTTGTCTCCAAAAACTGATAATAAATTTCTATCAAATAAGTGAAGAACCTTCGTAATTCGTCATCGGAAACTATTCCACTTTGTCACAATATACTTTTAGAAACCTTCATTTCAATGGCTTTGACAGGACAGAGACTCTTCATCATTCAGCAGTCAAGATATAACTTAAATGAGGTCATTTTGAGTCTTGTAGTTGCTCTCTTCTTGTTGTAGTGGCAAGCCAATATACTGCCACTATAACTCCTCTATCTAAAATTCAAATGAAAGTACATACATAAGTCTTTTAGCCCACAAGTCTACCACTGTGGGAGGCCAATAACAGATGGTCCCTTGTATGACCACAAAATAATATTGTCCGACAGGCTTATGCAAAAGGATAGAAAATCCGTTTTACTATTATAATAGTCATCACGGGCATAACACTCCGCCGTAACAAATGAGAAAATATGATTGAGGGAAGAAGGTCTATGTCGAGAATGAGTACACATAACAATTTCTCAGTCACTGTCTAGGTCACTTCCAAACTAAGTATGCCTATGTACATTTCTCGGGTGACACTTCTTCCAGGATCTATATAGAAAAATCAACTCAATGGTATGCAAGTTTGTCACATTAAGAAGTTGTATAGAAGTAGAATAGCACAAGTCTAACTCTCTCTCTCTCCTCGGTGTGACTTTATTGACCCACATACCTAACCTAGACTAACCAAAACCTGTGCCTATAAAGTCCGGAAGGTGCACGTCCCTCGGTTAATGCAAGACAACATAAATTGACAACAAACGTGATGATGTCGATTTTCTTCTTACTTACTAAGATGGCGCTACAGTTCAGTGTAAACCTGGGGCTAAAGCAACAAACCTATTTTGGTTAGCCCCTTCCTTAATTAACTCTCTTCAGTTGCGCACTCCAAGTCGGTTGAGATTCTCTTCTACTTGTGCGCGCTAACTAAGGCGAGGTCTTTCTCGAAGACATAGTTGGTACAATGCGATAAGTTCGTATAATTCGTCGTTGAATCTCGACTTCTAAAGCCATTCAATGCAAACGGGACAGAATATCTTATGAAATTTTTTCTTCAGAGCGAACGAGGGTATCTTAATCCGCTTTCGATAGATAGCTGATCAAGCTCTTCTCAAACAACAGTCCCCTGTGACGTTCTGTCTAGTTCTGCGAAATCCATTTTAGCTACTTCCATTTCAATACAAGTTACAGTCCGCTGAATCCTGTTAAATATGTCAAAATCGTTTGCGTACGCTTTGACTTTTGAAAGATTGTACTTCTGGTGTTGACTTGTGAGCTTTGCATGATGTTAATAAAGTTACATGATAGCGCTTCACCTTGTTTAAATCCTTTTTTGATGTCAAAGTTCTGGTTTAAGATCATTACCGTTATTCAGCAGCGATGACAGAACTAGACATGGGTATGTTTAGCTCAGCCCTATAGATGATATTATATGATGGTCTTAAAACCGATGAAAAGATGGTTGATATCAACTTGGATTTCTTGAATATGTTAACACTTCGGCAGATGTGTGAAAGTTTGATCGATTGTGGACTTATTTGAGCTAAAACCCCATGATAGAGTTTCAGACGTTCATACAAGACTTAATACCTCTATACGGGGTAGGCGCAATTGAGGGGATCTTCTTTCATCAGGCATACACTCGTCTGACAAAATTTTAGAAACGAATTGGCTAGCTAGTCTAGCAGTCTTGTTGAATTAAGGTTGGATATAGCTATCCTTACTTCATTTTGGTCATTTGGACGTTATTTTTGAGTATCTTCGAGTAGGGTAAATGGTCGCTATATGTCTTCGGCCAAGATTTTGGTGGTCTCTTGCACTTACAGCACGATAATGACTCGGTTAATTGTTTCATGATCATGAAACTGCCATATGTACATGAGGAAACCATGTACTTAATTCTTTTCGAGGCTCTATGTACATATGTATGTATGTATATCATTGTGATCTAGAATACGAAGTCTATTTTAAATCGCCCCACCTGATGTACCCTAGGTGCACCGTAAACGTAATCGACTTCTTGGAGCTTTTTTGAACAATACTGTCGTAAGGACAATTTTATAAAGAAAAGTAGGAGCGGATTTTACCATATACAACACACAAGGACGGATTTTAAAGAAATTCTAAAAGTCTAGCTTTATCTTTGCCATTGTACGTATAGCTTTGTAAGGGCAAAATTATGTTTTTTGAACAAAACGGCCCTAAAAAGTGAGCGTAACTCTATACAATAAATGGACGAATTATAGACTATACAAACATCTATGTTTTCTGTTATGAAGATTTTTTTCACTCTCTAGCAAAAAGGTTGAAAAAAAATACATTTTTTAAAAATAGTGGGCGTGGTCGTGAGTGTATTTTAAAAATATTTTCAAGAACATTGCGCTATACTCCAAAAATATTGGACAGCAAATATCAGCTCTAAAGATTGAGATATAGGATAGTGAAATGTAAATTATATCATTATCATTGAAACCAAGGACACCGACGAAGGTACCAGGATCAATCCCCAAACAACATCTAAAATTTCTTTCACGGCCCCACCTCTCGCAAGCGTCTGACAAGCATTCGAGAGTAAAACTGCTAAAGTTGAGCCTGTGGTCAAATAGTACGCCTAGGTACTTACGCTCGACTACCTTGCGGCTACTAATGAAAACTTCCTGCATTTTGTAATTCGCAAACTCTAGATCTGATGAGCGAAGCCATATCTTCATGTTTTTGATTGTGTTGTTGCAGTATTGCGTCACCATGGTTATGGTTTTAACCATAAGTTACAAGTTACAAGGATATCATTGACATATCTAATTATCTCAATTATGTTCCACAGACCTGGGCCTAGAATTAACCCCTGTGGTACTTCTCTTGTAATCTTCGTCCATATCGGAGTTTTTGAAGTTCCTTTCTTGTTCTAAGAATTGTTTCTGCGGAGCCTTCTCTTTTAATTTGTTTTACTAATAACTTAATAAAAGTCTTTTTCACCTTTTGAACTTTAAGCGCCATTCATATGAGATCTCTAGGAACTCCTACTAATCATTTTTTCAAGTTTTGCTGCTAGAATCATAAATATATGTAGAAACTCCATTTAGCTGGGCAAATAGACTTTATGGCCTTTCCTGGCCACGACAGCAGGACTCACAGTACCAAAAATAGTCCATCATTCCGATTGTTAGGCGTTTTGCGACAGTATTCCTGTCTATACCTAAGACGCTTAGAGGAAAATTGTGCCAAGACCACTATATACAGCCAGTGTACATCAGCAAGCCTTAGACTCCATGTTTTTTTTCAAAAACTCATCGATATTTCTTTAAAATTCTTTTTGATATCTACGACTTTACCTAGGTTTTCAACATCATGGTGAGATGAAGAGCTACGCTCTTTAATAAGCCTCCCATTGGGAATCACAATGGGTCCACAAGGATCTATGTAAGTGATTTGAGGTGGAGCTTTACTACCCTCATCAGCCCAGCTTGCTACCTACCTATTCCCTTATGACCAATTTTAAGGCCCATTTTTGACTTCGACAGACTAGTGTTTCTGGTTGAGACTGACTGCCACTCTACTTACCCTTAAATTCCTGCATGCTTATTGAAAATAGCCAACTCCGTTGCAGTATAATATAATCGACGCGATTTAATACAAGACTGACAGGCAGATTGTCACGACTAGGACCTTTTTGCATCCCGATTCTTACATTTTAAAACACATATGTACAGGCGATACTGCCGACTTGAAAAAACGTTCAGCACAACAATAATACGATATGTGTATTTATGTAGTTAAACGTCACAGCTAAACAGTGATCTTCAGTCGTTTGCTTGTCTAATCTTACCGTAACTATCTTTATCGTTTAGACTGAAATTTCCCAATCATCACAACAGACACCAGTTAATTCCTTGATACACTTCTTATAGCCTTCCCTCTTAGCTTTATCTTAACCGTATGCACGGAAAATTATTAATTACCAAGTCGCATGTAGCCAAAGCATTTAATTAGTAACGAAACAATTTTAAATGCTACAAAGTATCTTTTATACTTGACAAGAAAAAAAGAAAAAAAACCAACGCAACGCTTTTAAATTCGCAGTTGGAAGACATTGCGAACGCGTCAACATTTCCGCAACACTGTGTCATTGCAAGAGTCACTGACGCGACGTTACTTCGTGCAGACTATCATCATACTTTTCCTACATCGGTTTTTATCGCAGCTCTCAAATCAGTTCAACAGATCAGAACTATCTGCAAAGCAATGATATATGTGCATATGTATGCTTTGCATAAGGGGAGCCTATCTATCGCATAGCCTTCAAAAACAAATGGCGCCTCATTTTGTGCTGTCTTGAGAGAACAGCCAGTACGCATAATTAATCCATCCTCACTAAACAGTGCACTTACTTAGATCTCCTTAGCATATTGTATATGATACCCATTAACGGATGCATCTGAACTTGACAACTGTGACGAATGAGGCAGGCTTAGCGCTTTCATCTGTAGCCGAGGGTGGAAATTAACCCGAATCCAGAGTGTGTGTGTGTGTGCAAAGGCAGCCGCGCGAGTAGTTACGAAATCAAAAAAATAAAAAGAGAACCAGACAAACGGCAAACAAAAGCATTTCCATGGAAATTAAAGCGACACCGCAATTCAAATAAAAATTAATAACGAAACATGCAAAATTGAAATTAATTCATGGAATCTCCGTTGTCGGTCGGCCCAACGACGCGGCAGTGGGGCGGTACACAGCGGGCGGCTGAGACAGAGTCGGTCGGATGAGTGCGCGGAAGGGACTGTGCAATTAAAATCATCAGAGTGAATGATTTGAGGAAGACGAGATTGGCATCTACTCAGTAAGAGTTTCTCGAATTCAAATGTGTATCGTGCACATCACGCGGATTTAATCCGATAGATGGCAGTTAAGGTAATCCTACATTTCCGTGATATGCACTCAGTGCAGCGTTACTTCTGGGAACAGAATTTAAGATGGCTGGAGGAAATATTATACCCTGAAGAAAAGTTTTAAGCCTCGTTGGGTTGAAATAGACTTCTCGCAAAGTTACGCTCCGCACCAGAATGTCGAAGCACAGAATATGGTAATCTAGATACTATCACGTCACTGCAAATCTGCAACTGTCATGAAAAGCAGATTCAGAGTTTTTTCAAGCTTACACTGATGTCATCCATGCAGACAACTCTAGAGCCAATGGTGGATTTTGGTCCTATATTTGGATAATAACGCCAAACTTTCCAGCTCTGTAGGCAAAATGGTGATCTTTGCAGAAACAAACTGAATAATCGGATTAGTTTCTCAAAAAAACTACGGATAGTAGGTATCTGAAGCTTACATCTGATCACTGTGACTAGTATATGATTCACACACTTCGATGTTTTCAAGGAGATTTAGATCAATTAACTGTTATAACCAGGTGGATCTTGAGTACCGCAGTTTTTCACACTTACCAGCCGACCAACTTCCTGTTGTCATGCAGAGTTCTGTGAGGAAGTTTGACATCCAACGGCTATCAAGAAAATTGCAAAAAATTGTCACAACTTTTGCCAATCGTATTCCATTTTAGCATTTAAGGCCCTTAACGTCAACCAAAGATTAGGGGGGTTCACATTGATCAAATTTTTCGTCAAATCGGTATGATGACTCCAGATTTGATGAATGTGAACAAATTTACTTGGGTTAGATGGTTTGTGAAGCCGCTCGTCAAGCCGATTTGATGAAAAATTTGATATCAAAAAAATAAACGGCCTTTGACGAGCTGGATCAGCCAAAGTCACCAAAAAATCCATAGTTTAATGGAAAGAGTAGTCAAGGAAAAAAAAAGGACGCTTAAAGCGGTAGGAATGTTTTTCGAAAGTTTTATGCAATATTGAACGCAACGGAGTTTTTCAATTTTCTTTTGTGAGTTGAGCCGAGACTTGTTCAGGATTTAACTACCAAGCTAGTGACACATAAATAATTCGATTTCTGTGCTCCTTTACAATGGTATTTCAGCTGGTGGCTCCTTTGAAAAGGTTAATTAGCTGGCAGCCCACTTCGCTGAAAACTCTCCACAGATTGTGCTGTGTTTCCATCTGTACTTGAGCATGTCGAATTATCTACGCTCCTTCTGGGAGGAAAATGCTAATAAGCCATCTTACTTACTTAGGTGGCGCTACAGTTCGAGGTGAACCGGGGCATCCACTAAGAAGCCTCTTCAGTTAGCCCGGTCCTTAGCTAACTGCCTCCTAACTACTCAATCCACATTCGTACCTTGGCTGCAACAAGTTAAAAATCAGAGTAGATGTTGACTGCTCGAAAAGTTCGGACATCCAGTATATTGGAGGCATGTTCGGTCGCAATATGATTTGTTTGGTTGAGCTTTTGATAATCAGGAAACCGCCATGTGACCTTGTCAATATTGCAATGAGGAAACCGCGTGCTTGCTATAGTGTCGTTTCGGCCCGCAGCAAAGTCAATAAGCCTAAGTCCATTTTCGGATGTGGTGTTGTGAAGGCTGTGCTTGCCAATCGCCCTACCAAAGATGTGCTCCTTTCCTATCGTGGTGTTAAAATCATCCAATACACTTTTAACCTCATACTTAGGACATTGATCGTAAGTTTTCTCGAGGACCTCGTAAAAACATTCTTTGTGGCATTGTCCTTGTCTTCTGTGCCCCCACATATAAGGCGCATATAAGGCTTATGTTGGCTAATTTAGTCTTGATGAGGATTGTCAGAAGACGTTCACCCACATAAGTCTGCGGCATATGACAAACCCACATCCGAATCAACTTTGTTTCTGCTCTCTATAGCATCACCGTAATAGGTGTCAACGTTTTTCATCCTTTTTTTGCCCGGCCCATCCCATCGCACTTCCTGCATGGGGTTGATTTCGGCTTTATAGCAGTCTAAGGCCTTTGCTTTTTTGACTTCTGTACGCGGTCTGTTAAGGGTTCGAATATTCCACATGCAGATCCGAGAGTTATTATACGTGTTTCGGTTGCTTCGATTGCTAGTGTCGTCAGCAGTAAAGTCATCCTAATCCGAAGCTTGAGTGATTTTGGGAACTATCAAATTTTTTCCATGATCGGGAAGTTACTTCGACGCACAACCCTCAAGGAGGAGGACCGGATTTTCCCGAGTCAGTAACACACTTCGGGGATGTGAGCGCTGCCGTTGGCCCATTAAGGGTTCATCCGCCATCAACTCTATTCCACTACTCTGGCGATAATGGAGATCCCTAAAGACCTGTGATAAAACTAGATACTTCAGCCTAACTGGAGCTGTGGACGCCACCGTTGGTTCCATCTAGAGAACTCGTCCGCTGCCGTCCGAATCAAGAGGAACTGCCCTAGCGTGATAACACTCCTCCAACCTCTCTCGTCTGCTACCATCCACAACATTCCAAAGAAGTTGGTTACTCAATCTCCAGTCAAGGCACTAGGCACCCAACAGCCACCAAAACGTGGAGATGTAGGGTAAGAGTTGATAGTGACAGCCTATGGTGAGAACGCTGGTGCTCCTATATATTCGCATCACTACCCTTTGGGCATCCACAGGTACTCACAGGCTCTGATATTTGCTTCTAAAGTCACATCTCTGGTTTTCAGCCGTGGAGCTGGAGTGGCAGCGAAGCATAATTAAAAATGGAACATCAACCCTCTGCCATTATCAATGAATGACACTTGTATCTCCGAAATCAGAAGGCTTCCCATTCTTGGTACATGTGTTACTGACAAATGTTAACTAAAAGGCATTTGTTTCATTTAATGCCCTTGTGTATATCCGACTACCAGATTAAAGCCACCTCAGTGGCTTAGACACCCTAAAGTGGCTTAGCTAACCACGTTGGCCACTCCTCGATTCTCAAACAACAAAACTTTACCTAACGTGTGGTGTCTTCTCCGACAACCCTGAATCGGATCATCTCTTTCCGCCCCACAGATCATTATAGAGCTTTTAAGACGAAAATCGTGGTGATTTCACCAGGAAGTCCTGGTTAAAATGTAGTGCAGTATTTATCAAGTATTTTAAGCAGTAATCAAGCCCCTGCGATCGTAATCTTTTTCCTTATAGCCCGCTTTAAAATGTCGTATCTCATGGCGATGACGGAATAGTTCAACATTCACTTTTGTTGGAGGCTATACCACAGAGACATTCCAGGTAACTGCAAGGCTGTTGAGGCTGCTCCCCAAAGAGTGTACTACTCTTAGGCTTTTGCAACATTGGCGAGCATTGGGTAAGCTCCTTGCTACATTTAGATATTTGTGAAAGCTGCAAGACCAACCACTTATGGAAAAATTACGTGACATATGTATCTCGAGATACATAGGTCTGGACTAATCTGTAATCATATACGTAGAATTGAGTTTAGAGCAATTACAGATTATCTATGGAATCGATGGCCTCACTGGACGATGTCTGTGATCTATCTTTAAATATCTTCTGCAAGAAATACAGGAAGAAAGAGAAGAATGAAATCATTTTCCATCTCCTATGCACCAATCGGCCCTGTTCCAAAGAAGACTAATCACTTGCAACTAGGGACTAATCACTTCGACGACAGGCGTCTTTAAAGGTGTCCGCCATCCATGCTCTTGTTAAAAGTAAGTCCTCTCCGTATATCCAGTAGCATGCATGTATGTACATTATTTACATGTGGAGCCTAAGAAATATCGCCATTTCGCACTACCTATAGATACGTGCCAAACTTACCCCTTTCTAGCATCATCGTCACGGGGAACAACAAATAAAACAGTTTTTCAAATTTAATTTAATTTTTTTTTTTATTTTCATTTTCTTTTTATTAATTTTCTTCATTTACGATTTATTTTTCTTAAATTTTATAAATCATTATTTATTATCACAGTATTCATTATTTCTATTTTTTTCTTTTCTTTTTTTTTAAATTTTACTTTTACAAAAGAACAAAGAGTTTATACTAATTTATTAGCTGACATTCATTTTGGGTACAACAACTAGGAAAACATTAAGTCGTAAATAATTAATTTTATACATAAAACAAGGATTAGGACACCAATTAGTCAGTAACTAAATTTGTTTTAAGTAGATCAGTTTCAGGAGGTACACCAATTACACACAAATGTAAATATTTTTTTTTTTTTTTTGAAAACAAATATTATTTTGTTGTTAATAAACATTGTTAATGTTAGTTTTTAGTTTACGTAAAAAAAAAACAGTTTGTTTTCAACTCAGAATAGAGTTAAAAACTTACAGATTGGTTTTGTAATAAATACACTTTTAAATATTCTTATAGCACTTAATTCATAAACAATTTACATTGACTTACTATTTGTAGATTTAATTTAGTAGTTTTTTTTTCTTTTTCACTTTAATGTGTTACGTTTTGTGTTTTTAATTCTATATTAGGTCTGATGTGTTTCTAGTTACCTGTAAGAAGAAAAAAACAAACAAATTCTAGAAAACTAAATAAATAGATCTTATAAGGAATCCTATATAAATTTGTTGGAGTATCTCTAAAAAAATATGCGTGAAGTGATGGCGTTTTAAAACCGACTTTACATTTAAAAATACTAAAAAACATCTCTGTTAAAAAGTACACCTTACCTGTACATGGTTTAAGATAGGTATGAGAGGGGTTTTCCAAACAACCCCTCTCACATTCGATTGCAGCACACTTCCACCACCCATCGGTTTAGTGCATCATCATATATGGTGACTCACTGCCACCATTCGCTCCTGTCGGACTATCCAACGCTGGATTAATACGTTTTTCCTTTTGTCGTCGATTGCAAAACCATACTCGGACGACTTCCTTTTCCATACACAGTCGATCGGCTAGTTGAGTTATTTCCTCACTGGTTGGTTTGGGATTAGAGACGAATGCTTTTTCTAGAGCACCACGGATCGAGGTCTCAATGGAAGTACGTTTCTTTCGTCGTCGACCCATTATTTCGGGTGTCGTGACAGTGGTTTGCAGGGCAGATGGATCGAAAACTCTATAAAAAGGAATAGAAGGTTGGTATTGACTTATTAAATGAAAACTTGATGAGGGTTGTTGAAAAAAGTACAAAAGAAAAATTGAAAGCAAATTAGCCGGAAGTGGGTCATGTAACACATTAAAGAGTTACGTATTGAGTAAAGACGAAATCTATTTTGCAACTGCAGCAACATGGTTCTACTATCCACAGAAACCAGAAAAGATGTCAAATGAGGTACTTAATCTAAAAATTTAATAGCAGCCGTCTCAGTAATTGAGAAAGTCTCAATAGTAATGGAAGAGAAAGGAACTAAGTATACCATAGTGTACCACAACCGCATAAACCCCATAACTACAAAATTTGAGGAGACAGCTAACAATAGATACAACTTTAAGAGCTTACTAAACGTAAGAATTTCAAACAAGACCTAGAAAAAATCGAATGGTCACCTTCTAGATCTCGCATATAAGGATAAGGACAAGAAAAAGTTGAAAATAGCATTTCCTCACAGGTTTAATCCGAGAATAACACAAACTCGAAGTCAAATGAGCCAAGCAAGGAGCAAGTCCTTCCTGTAACACAAAAATTTTAACCGCCATTGGAGTACGCCAGAAAGATAAGGGTCTTAACGACATTCTTATCAAGGTTTTCCAAACAGTACCATCATTGCTCACATTCCGATGATGAATGATAGTATAATAGATTTCGACAAGCCGAGGAAGTATTTGAGCCTTTCCTGCATTTTTCCCCATCATCTGCTGTTTATCGAATACGAAAAGGTTACCCAAACCTTGAACTGGCTTGCCTTATACCTGAAAGCTACCTACGAAGGTAACAAAAGAGTAACGCACAATGTTAGCGTGCTAAATGATTTTGTAGTGGGGTACGCCAGGGTTTCATACTTTCACCCCTGTTATATTTTCTTGTAATAGTAATGCTCTTCTTGCAGCAAGGATATCAAATGCACGCAAGAAACAGTTTAGGTTTAGGTTTGTCAACGTTAAGGTTGTCTAGGTATCGCGATGGGCCCACTATGGTACCTGGTGTCTTATGATGAACTCTAAACCCTACACTACCTACCTATCTCAAAAACCTAAATCTCGGTGCTTTACTGAATATATTACTTAGTGGTTGGTGGGCGCCGTGGCTCAAGTGGTTAGTGCGCTGGACTACGGAACAAGGGGTTCAAGGTTCAATCCCCAAACAACACCTAAAATTTTCACGGCATCACCTCTCGCCAACGTCTAACAAACATCCGAGAGTATAACTGTTATGAAAAGCTTTTGAAATTGCCGTTCGGATACGGCATTAAACAGTAGGCTCATTCTATTCTTGTAAAGAATATAACACGCACAACACGAATGGTTTTGAGAAGCTAAGCCTTCTCCATAGACCTGTTGCATCAAATATTTTTTTTTTTTTGGTTAGTATTGCCTCAGCCAACGGAGGCAAGGCAACAGAATCGATAAAGCCAAAGCTGGAATAGATATGTTGCCCAAGATCTGGGATAGATCTTCTGCTAATTCTCTCATAAATCTGCTCGTTTGACATTTGGCCAAAACACTGGAAATATGTGACTGGGACAGCTTTCTCTCCAGGTAATCCGCAAGAAGTTAGTCAAGAAATGTACGGAGTTATTCGAGGAATAGACCGAAGACAAGGAGACCTACAAGAAGTTCTATGAGCAACTGAGCAAGAACTTGAAATTGGGTGTTCACGAGGATAGCAACAACCGCCCAAAACTAGTCGACTTCCTTCGATTCCACACATCCGCATCTGTAGATGACTACTGTTCATTAGTATGTTATCTATATCAAGTAAAACCAGAAACACATCTACTTCATCACCGGCGAGTCCAAGGATGAAGTCAGCAATTCTACATTTGTTGAACGTGTGAAGAAACGTAAATTTGAGGTCCTGTACATGACCGAACCCATCGGTGAGTACGTCATTCAGCATCTCAAGGAGTACAAAAGCAACCAGTTGCAATTCAGTGACCAAGGAAGGCTAGGAATTGCTTGAGGACAATGAGGAGTGGAAGAAGCTCGAAAACCTTTGCAAGGTCATGAAGTCTACTTGGGATAGCAAAGTCGAGAAGGTCGTCGTCGCTAAACTTTTAGTTGAGTCCCCATATTGTATCGTCACATCGCAGTTCGGTTGGTCGGCCAACATGGAGCGTATCATGAAAGCACAAGTTCTACGCGACTCATCGACTATGGGATACATGGCCGACAAGAAGCACTTGGAAATTAATCCAGATCATGCCATCATCGAAACTCTTCGCCAAAAAGCCAATATTGATAAGAACGACAAAGCTGTGAATGATTTGGTTATCCTGCTGGTCAAGACGTCTCTGCTCTCATCTGGCTTCTCATTGGACAGCCCACAAGTACATGCCTGCAGAATTTATCGTTTGATGAGGCTTGAACTTAGCAGTCATGAGGATGAAGCAATAGTAGAGCGCTGGTGATGCTCCACCACTAGTCAACGATACTGAAGATGCATCTCATATAGAAGAGGTCGACTAAGCTCTCTGTCGTAACTTATCTAAATACATAATTGTAGCTTTTACAACTGAGACAGGTTTCTTGTGGCAAGTGGAAGGTCACTTTCCAGGTATCGCAGCCAACAGCAAAACATCGATTCCACATTACGGCGGAACAATCACAACTTGATTTTTGACCTGATTGCACTGCTTCTTCACATTTTAAGCAACATACCGACTGCAGCTTTAGCTTTATACATGCGGCTGCTAAAGTCCTATCCGATGGAAGTCATCTAGTCTCTTGAGCTATTGTCCGGCAATGCTCCTATGAGTTGTCGATGAGTTCGAGGAAAGATCAAGCATGCCTCTACCACCAATAGGTTGTAAGGCTTCACTTGTCCACAGAACGCTCTGCAAAACAACACCCTGTCGAATTCCGCTACGGAGCTCAAATTCTTCAGACAACCAACCTTTATGGAGCACATGACATCCTCCTACTCCTTCGTAACTTGGTATTAATGGTCAACGCAGAAGGATCCAGAGCAGATACCTGTTTGTATTTTCCAAATATTCTTTACTGCGAAACACTCAATTCCTTGGAAGCTTGATAAGCACTCCTTTCCTCCTTCTCCAGGAAAGGTTTCACTGGTTTAAACCTTCTGCACTCTCTCTTTACTTAGAGCTCTGCGGGAAAGCCGCCTCGTTTGGCTTAAGTATTTTAATCTTTACAAGGAAGCTTGATGCGCTTCCTCCCTATTATTAGCTGGTCCTCATCAGAAATCAGAAATTTGTCACAACACACACTACACTTGACTTCTTTCATTTTCATACGGTACAAGGACTCGAGCTGGCTTATAATCTCTGCAGAGATAGCTGTAATGCGAACTTTAATTAAACAGTAACAGACTAGTAACAGGTCTTCGATCCGTCTCCAGATATCAGCAAATAGTCTGTTGGTATTATACCTAGTTCCTTAAAGCCCAGAATAAGTCTCAGCTTTGCTTGCCAAATTTTCAGATTATAGTTTTTTTCAAATTCCACTTTATAACAAGGATTCATTTTCTAAGACTCTAAACAAATGAGCGAAAGCTGCAACTACTGAGCTTATTGATGTCCAAAACATCGAACAGATTGACTTATCTTTTTCGTAGAATCAACTTTACGTAGTATCTTTGACTAGTAGGCGACGCTGTTCATAGATGTAGGCCTGCCTAAAACTTGAAGACGGGTGCTGGTATTATATCTACAAATTTATAGTTCATGTTCTGCTTTGACCCTGAATAAAGCTAAGCTGGATGCCATAACAGACGACATACCCGGCTATTTGAAAATATTTGTCTGAGAAAAATACCCTAAAGGCTAACCCTTACACAAACATCGTCTACAGTACTAAAATGTTTAAAACTGAAGAAACTACTCACCCTCCAGTGCTAGATATAGTCCGATCCGCATCCTCCAGCCATTTCTGTAGTAACGGCTTCAGCTTGCACATGTTCTTGAAGCTCAAGTTCAACGCCTCGAATCGCGATATTGTCGTTTGCGAGAAGTCATTGCCATACAATTTGCCCATGGCCAAGCCCACATCACCCTGAGTAAAGCCCAGCTTGATACGCCTCTGCTTGAAGGTCTTGGCGAATTGTTCCAACTCCTCCAAATCGGTGGTTTCCTCCGGCGAAGGCTCCCCAGCCGACCGCTGTTGATTCACTGTCATATGCTTTGGCATTTGCGGTGTCTGTGGAGCGCCACTTGAGGTGTTCGGTGTTAGAATACCACCCACCTTCAAGCTACCACTATTCGGTGGTGTCACTTGATTGCTGGTGGTATATCCACCCCCCATTGGTGTATTCTGATGCAAAGGACTACTCGCCGGACTGCTCAACGGGCTACGATGTGTCGGCGTTGATGTTGATGTGATGTGGGATTTGATAGCTGAAAGATTTGAAATCTGCTGTATTTGTTGCTGTATCCCGTGTGGTTGTTGGGTCTGCTGCTGTTGCTTTTGCAGTGCCTGCAACTGCTGAGCTGCTTGCGTCAATGCTTGCACTCGACTCTGTAGCAGAAACTGCGCAGTGGCAATTTGAGTCGTAGCAGCAGGATCATCCTTAGACATCCCCACAGATCCACTTCGAATCAATTCGATGTAGTTTTGGAACTGCTGTTGCAAGGCAACCTGCTGTGTTTGTAGAGCCTGCTGGAATGCAGTGAAATCCTGCGGTGAGATGGTATTCATTCCAGCTCCAGCGAGCAGAGGGCTTTGCATCATAAGTGGTCCCAACGCATTGGGCATCAATCCGCTTGGTAAGGTGGGCATTTGCATGGACGAGGGCGGTGTGGTCATGACCATAGAAGGTGGAGGTGTTGCACTATGTCGAGAATTATCGCTGGTTAGGTTCAGTGCCCCAGCATTGTCATCTTCCGGCTGATGACGTGGCGGACTCAAGGGCGATCGGCATCGTTCACTGGTATTGCCAACGCTATCCCCATCATCGGAAACTGAAATAAAAGAAAAAAAACGAAATATTTAATCATCACTTGAGCGAAAGGACCTAAACTACTTGCTATGCAGATCACAATTGAATCGAATTTTATGCCCTTTTGAATATCGGTTCAGTAAAATGAAAATTTTATGCAAAACGTCAAAAGGGATACAACCACACCTCCTTAGTCCTCGGCCTAATGGACATTATTCATAAAAATCCCCAAAAAAAAAACCCCCCCACATAAGGACACATCAGGGTACTGCAATGGAAATTGGTCAATTTCATAGTCCACTGGTTTATCACATTGGAATAAGGAAGAAATATTCAGGACGAAAAGGAGTGAAATTCATGAAATTCAAAGAAAACATTTCGCATACTTCAAAAGGACTCTCGTCGTCTATGCATATGTTTCCGGCTTACCTATACTAACACTTCAGCGAAAGTGAGTTTTCATGTCGGCCTCGCTTTGAATGACTGAGTCCTTTGAGTGTAGACGCAGAACGGGAGGATGAAAATATATTTATTTTCATTTCCTACCTCGCAAACCAAACGAATGCATAAGTAATCGTCGCATATCGATGGCGATTTACCAACAAAATATAAAAGTGTCCCTCTATTTGTTATCCTTTCTCCCCATAGAGTGTGTGAATATGAAAGGAATTTGCAATTCCACCCCTTCATTCATTCATCATCGTCATGTGTGTGGGTATTCAAATGTATCCTTGTTCAAAAGGTGTGAAGCTACGTTTGCAAATTCATATCCTTTCCCTAGCAAAGCCAAACCAAGGACATGAATAATAATCATAAAGAAAAAAAAAAAAAAAAGGAAACGAAATAATCCTAGAAATTCAAAAATACACATTCATCGAATATTCAAATGGTCATTCAAAAGGAGCACCATATTACAGTTACTCTGCATATGGTGCTAAAGAATCACGTACTGCAGAGAAAGAATCGTGTCCTTTTTCGCATCGATATGGACTGGATACAGCAGATGTTACGAGTTTATATTCAAAAGAGGACCCACAACTGACCGAACGAGAGAAATCACAGTAAATATCCTAGAATTCAAATTTTGTTGGGAGAATCCTTTTTTTTTTCCCTGACTAAAATTGACTGGCCACAACCATGCAAATGTCTTCTTCAAGTGATTTTTTATTCAAAGGATTCGATTCGAATTTTTCATTTCAAATTCACATGTCTTATCCTTTCTTGTTTTTTTTTCCTTTTTCTTTTTTATTACCTAATTTGAGGGTTATGCGTCATTTGTGTGTGTCTGTGCGTTTCTGCAGATTGGCACACTCCATCGTTCTCAAAAGAAGAACTCCTTTAATGAGGTTGTAAATATTTTGTCAACACACAAAAAAAAAGGACGAAATTGACATTAAGGAGTGAATCTTGGGTGAAGGGGTTCCAAATCCTCTTAAGGTCTAGTCATACTAGTACTCGTCCTCCAAAGAAGTGAGAACAACTCGTGTCTCACTTTGGAACCGACACTCAAAATCGAGAGGGAGAAAGTGTATTTGAATCCTTTTGCAACAAACATTGGCACACAGACAAACATTCATTGTTTTCGACAGTGACGGAGACAGTGATTTAGATTACAGCTGTGAGCAGATGTATTTTGGGTGTGAATGGAAGAGGATATTTTTAGAAAGGATTTTAACCCTATCCTTTATTGAGAGGGAACCCCTTTTTTGAATTTTACAATTGAAAACCAAAACTAATGGAACACCAGTCCATGGAGGGTAAGTAGATACTCTTATGGAAGAAGATAGTCCTTTGAAAGGCGATTAGGTGAGGTGAAGTAGGAGAAAGTAATCTCAAGGAACCCTATCTAATGGAGATCTTTCGGTTTCGTAAGTGAGAGTGTCGTTTTAGTGATGTGTCAATTTGAGGGTCCTTTGAGGGAAACCTACGGTATATGTATAACCCAAGATTGTGAACCTGTTGTCCATTATAAATGAGAAATATGACTGAGGCGCAGTGAATGCAGAGACAGCCATCGTCCAGACACCTTGCAATACCTGTCGGAAACGTCTGACAAACATCCGAGAGTAACCTGTTAAAAAAAACTTTCATTCGTTTAAAACGTCTAACAAGCTTAGAAAGGTTGAAAAGGTTTTAGAAAGCTAGATCCTGGGCACGTATTGTTTGTCAGGAGCACATTGACCTAGTGCTAGTCGTAGTTATTCTCAGACTACAGCGTAGTCATACATAGTTTCCACTACAAATTGAGGCTTGTACCTCACATCCAGTTGACTCCTAAATAAATTACTTCGCTGAAACTCAAAAGATAAATACGCGTAGAGATGACTCGCAAGATCATAAAGCGTTCAAAATTTTTAAACCTCAACAGATCAGGCCCAATCTGACGCGTCATGATCTGATGGATAGAGGTACATCGCGGACATACCTACATATGTAGCTTGTTAAGTAAAAGTCTTTTCGCGACACTATCCGCAACAAACATGATCCAATAAAAATTTAAGCTGTAACTAGTCTACAGCAATTCTATCGTCAGCTGTCCAGTCAATAGATCTATAGGCCCAAACGTACTCAGCTGTTACGACTGTGGTTTCTGTGTATCCTCGCCACCAGTTGAGGGAGATAATTTATCCCCAGAAGGGTGAGCTCACAAGATCAACGGAGGTAATGTACATACATACATACATCTAGGATGGTGTAGCTATAACTGTGCAGGCTTCAGGCGATTTGGCGGGTCCTGATAGTGAATTCTTTTGACGGCTTTAGCATATGGAGATGAACTTCGTCCGGGCATATGTATATCAAAACTTAAGAATCCACCAAAGCCTACGAGAAAATCCTTGCAGTCTAACTTCATATCCAATGCCAATTCTCGACTGGGGCAGATTTTGCGAAGGGAAATTAGTTCACACGACGGAAAACGAAGAGGAGTAGGAAAATGACACGAGTGGAAGAAGCAGTAACCAAGATGTACATGTCGGTCAGAACGAAGGCAAGACAAAGTGGAAAGGCGAGATGACTTAATCCCCTCGGTTCTTCTCAAACATTCTAGACCGGGAGTACAGAAAAAAAATTTAGACTCAAGTCCCCTCCCCAAGTAGCGTACAAAATCTACTTAGTAAAGGAAATCGAGAAAATGTTGCTCGATTCAGTACTATGGATTGGATCCTAGCCAAGCAAGTCTATTCCTACATCATAATAAGAAGCGACCACAAGTATGGGGACATCTTCTTCCTTGCTTTGACAATAGAACTCGAGTCAATTACGGTCGGAAAGTCTAGGTTCGAAGAAAGAAGAAAACGTGATCGGAGGCTTTATCCTAAACAAATGGTTGGTTCAAGATAAACGATAGAATTTTAATAGAATCCTTGTAGCAACTGAGAGGTTCAAGACTCGAGCTTCCATGTGCCCTTTTGGCCGCATTGGCAACATATCAACCTAGTTTATATATACATAGGTACACAAAGTGGTCTAAATCAATCCTATCGAGAATCAGTTCTTCTAATCTTTTCCTGTATAAGAGTCGGAGTTACATCGTCACAACTACGTAAACATGAACATATCTATCTTGATAGATCTAACTGGCTTATAGGTCGAAATGACCTTCACATGGTTAGCTTGTCTGTATGCTCTCCAAGCCCAATCTGCACATGCTTTATCCGATTCCGGAAAAATTTCAGAAAATAAACTTTCCCATGGCCTAGCTTTTTAAAAAAACAGGCCTTCCTGAAGTTGTCTTGAAGGTGCGAATTGAACCCTTCATAATGCTATTATATGCAGAAGCCCTAAGACCAAAAACAGTTATAGGACGATATATTCAGTTGCCACACAAAACGAAACTTCCGGATAGGACCTTAAATTCCAGGTACCTACATACTTCCAATCCTGCAAAAATATGTCACACAATATGCAAAAAGCTTTTCCCTACAAGAAAGGAATGGCAAGATGGACAGGTGACTAAGGATTTCGATCTAACAATCTACACAGACGGTTCAAAAATGGACTGTGGTGTTGGTGCGGATGTTTTTTCGGAATCCCTAAACATCTCAAAATCTTTCAGACTTCCGGACGCTGCCAGCGTGTTCCAAGCGGAACTACTCGCAATCCGCGAGGCCTGTCGCCAAAACAAGTCACACCCAAACATATCACCAAGACAAAAAATCGCTATTTTTATTGATAGCCAAGCTGCTTTCAAATCTATTGCCTCGGTAACCACATCATCCAAATTAGTCCTAGAATGCCAAAAGGAGCTGGCCTCGCTACATGATCAATGGGTAACCCTAGTCTGGGTTCCAGGTCACAGCAACGTTGTTGGCAACGAACACGCTGACGAACTGGCCAGGCAAGGCTCAGCCCTCCACTGCTCACTTGCGGAACTGGTTCACACCCCGCTCGGAGCAATTAAGGCAAACATCTCTTCAATTTATCTTAAAAAAGCCAACCTTAAGTGGTCAGCTATAACAAGATTAAAACAACCGCTTTATTAGACAGAACGCGCAAAGATATTGCCAGAATAACCGCGATAACCACGGGACAATGGCGGAAAGGAGATCACGCAGTCAAACTAGGCATCCCATACAATACACATTGTCGTAGTTGCAATATTGCTACCGAAAAAGAAACCATCATCCACTACATGTGCACTTGTCCAGCACTAGCCAGGGCTAGACAACAAGCACTAGGAAAACCCTTCTTTAATTCACTCGAGGAGATCTCTGGTAAGAGCATTAGTGAACTGATCCTCTTTTTGAACTCCACAGGTTGGCTCTAGATTCTCCTCACTAACACACACCAACATCCAGGTCACATGAGTCGTGGTATCAAAACGACACAACTGTGCTAATTGGGTTCTGAGTTAACAGAACCACCACTTCTACCTACCTACCTACCGCGCAAAAAGATGGAGATGCTAGGTCGTGTGTCCTATATGAGCTTGTTGTGCTAAACTAGTTATGTACTTATTTTACAAACGGCCAGTAGGGTAGTCATTGGTTTGAGACTTTGGCTTCGTGGGAGACTATTCAACAGCATGGTTGGTGCCGTTGCTAAAATTTTCCAACGACTTCTGAGTTTAAACATCTCTTCATTTAGTTTGAAGTTAAGGAATGTTGAACAGGTAGAATATAAACTAGCAGTCTCTTAGCTAAAAACCAAGCTCCTTGGACACACACCTTCTACTTAAAAATTGAAAATTCATTGGAAAAAAAACTAAAACTTACCATTACTCTGCAGTGGCGAGGGTGATCTCGACAGTCGACTGATATCTGAAATAAAACAAAAAAAAAATATTTAAAATGACAATGTTGTACTGAAGGACGACGAAGGAAAGTTGATGGACATTTTTTTAATTAAGTCTACGTTTCATGCAACTGCTGTGGCTCCTTTCATAAAAAGCATTCCCTAATCCCCTGTCACACAGCCGGTCATAACGCCAATGCACTCTTAGTGCACTCGTAAAATTCCAATTTTATTATTGGTATGTGCCCCAAACAAAAATCAATATCAACGGTTAAATGCCATCGGGCATCGACTTCATGTCAAAGGACATACATTGTACGTGAATAACCCGACTGACCAGCGTCATTTCATAAGCAACACCACCTGGTTTCCGAGTCGATTTCCTGCGAAAGGACACAGACATTGATGAAGACATGGTGGACGCCAACAACGATGAGGACTTTCAACAAAGTATCTGTTTTCATTAACACCAAGGATATCTTTGTCGTTGTTGTTTTTTTTTTTTTGTTTATCATTTTTACTCACACTTTTGAAGAGGTTCCCTCTTGAAGCAAGGATAATTTATTACACCAAGCGAGGGTTGGGTGCAGCAGTCTGGGCATAAAAATCACAAACACTCAAAATTTACTAAGTACAGCAAAAATGAGACGTCATACAGAGGTAGGACGAAGAAAAAAACCCTTTCATTGTTTCATTTTGTTGAGTATCATTATCCGGTGGCTAATAACACGTAAGGATAATGCGCATTGAATGGTTTTTGGTCTAAAGGAAAAACTCTGCCGCCATAATTAGAAGGAACAACACAATGTCTCTCTCGGCCCATTCCACGACCGTCTGAGTTCGCCTTTTTGTACTCTCTTTTACCGAGTGGATCCTATTTTTGGGGGGAATTACATATACAATCCAAAAATAAGAATTACTCTACCATCTCACGTATACGAGTATGTGTGAGTTAGTAATGTTAATGGAACTAATTTCGCCACAAAAACAGGAAGAAAAAGAAAACCCCTCCACAATGTGCAATGCCAAATCAATACCAGACACAAAAATCGATATCCTTGATGCTGTGCGTTGTGTGTTATGTTATGTTCTGGTCAACGGGATGCGATAAAATGACCCCTTCTCTCGGAGATTTCGGTTTTGACACGCGACAGCATTAAACGCAGGAAAAATCATTAAATTGCATCCAAAGGATACATGTGTGTGCGACTGTGTTTATGTTTCTCTATCCCCATACAAAAAAAAAAAAAAAAAAACAAGGACCTTTCCAATGTTTATGTTCCGAGGGGTCAGAGGGTAATTAGATATGCGCCCTTGTTGAAATGCAAAACAAGGTTCAAATTCGAAATGCGATTGTATTTGTTCCGTACGTGCGTGTGCCATTGTGTAGGTGCTAACCCCGATGCATCTATTTAAAAATTTTAATTTATTTTGTTTCGGTTGTAAAGGGTCTCCCTGCGGTCCATAACACAACACAGGGATCGGTTGTGGCTCGTGCCAGGCGCGCGAGAGGGCGACAGATGTAAGAATGGGATTTTTCGGTTTTTGTAAAATGAGATTTTTAACATAAATTATGCATTTGAATTGGATTGGAACGGTAATACATATATGTACGTGTGTGTGGTAGGGGGTGCGCGGTGCGGAGCAGGAGGTCAAATTTGTTTATTGCTTGTTAGCCGAAGAGGGAGAGAGTAGATCAGAGAGTTTTTATTTGTAAATTGTAAAATTGTAATTGTCAGAGGGGAGGGCAACGTTGACTTATTTTATTTGCTACGAATTGATGGTTTTATGGGTTAAACATGTGGAAAGTGATACTCATTCGAAGGGTGATTAGAAAGAGTTGAGTTAGACAATCTGTGTTTTTTTCTTTTTGTATTGTCATGTAGCTTCTTTGATGTAAGTTTAGTAATGAACTTGATATAGACCCCAGAAGCAGATAGAATCTACATAATATAGTCACTTTCCGTCTAAGAATAAAAATAGAAAGAGCTTGCATCGTAAGTTGATCGAACAACAAAGGATCTTATTATTGCAAAAATGTTACAATTCCGATTATTATGCTCGTATCTACGGAATACCACAAGAGTGAGTCCAAGGTCCTACACTTCTTTATAACAAATAAATCAGTATGCGGATGATCAAAGCTAAATTGGCAAATTATGTATGTACTACTGAACCATCATTTGGGGAAAAAATCAGGGGCATTCCGAATTTTTGAACGCCTGACAAACATCTGAGAGTATAACTGTCATGAAAGTCTTTTCTAAAAACGAAAAAAAAAGTTTCATAAATGTCATTAAAATGTAGGCATTCGCAACCATGGCAAAGAATATAACACAAATGGTTGGAAAAAGCAAGAACCTGGCTCATATGCGGGATTGTTGCGGCAGTATTTGCTTGGTTTTTTTAGATCGATAGAAGGAGCAAGATATGTTGGCCAAAATCTTAAGATATCCTCAATAAAACAGTTTAGTTGAAGAATTTAGATACAAACGTCAAAGATTTTTACCAACTGTAGTACTTAGAACGATATATTTTGGTCTAAACTGCTTTTCTTAATTATCTTATGTACCAAAGTGTGAAGTGAGTTGAAAAAGAAACCACGCTGTTGAGACCACTATTCCGGTCGGACGGCGCAATGTACAACCATATATCCTGAGAGAATAATCTTTTTTGGTAGGCTTTGGTAATGGTCTGGTCGGAACTAACATATATTAAAGGAAATTTCAGTCGATCTATATGGCTTTTTGATACGATGTCTATCACGACGCAATGGACGTATAAAAATCATGAGTGTCTTGCTTTGAAATTTCAATGACAGTTAGCAGCTACATATATGTATGTACATATGTACATATCATAGCAGTTTGAGTATACCCAGGCGTCAAAGGACGTCATAACGTCGCTGAAACTACTATACTTTACAATTCACCGCCAAGACAGAGCTTGTGGTATGATGAATTACTAAATTCAATTCGAAACCTACCGAAGCTACATGATAGCATATGATAGCACCGATGGCTTACTTCTGAGACCCAAACAACCCAGTCCAAATATGACGCGAATGTTAAAAAACGCTTGCCCTAGAACTTCTAAATACTCTTAGAATAATAAAATTGATGATTGATTAAAGCAAGAACAGGACAGAATAAGTAGGAACAAGAACAGGACTTCAAAAGAAAAATTAAGGAAAAACGCAACCGTCATGAGCTAAAGGAAGTGTAAAGAAGAAAGTCTTCGAAGTCACATCTCAATTTATTTTTTTACTCTTACCAGTATGAAGGTTAAGAAATAAAAATTCAAACTTTCCCAAGCGTTTTAGAATGCTAGAATTCACGATACCTTCCAGTCACTGGTCATTGCATTTGAACTTCAATCCTTATGTCTAACTGTCCATCAGTGCAAGCTGAAATGCTTGATGGAATCGTTTTAAACTTTATACTTGGGGTCTGTACTACACTTAGGATCGGTTTTGGAAAATTTCGAAACTATGAAGACAGCTCTAGTCTGCAGTAAAGTCAATTACTTATGAGGCTCTTTCTTGATAACTGGAATCATTAGTTATTGTGAATATTTCTCTTTACATACAAAATTTTTACGATTTTCCTTCAAATAATGGTTTAGTGTTGAGTAACTGGAGTTAAAAATTGCGTTACTGATTTTTTTCATTCAAAATCAAATTCAAAGACTCATTAAATAAATGAATAAAATACTCTAAGGCTTCAATGTGTCCTTAACTTAATAAATCCTCGAAAAGTGAGTTTTTACTTCTCCATTCAGTATGTAAAAAATTAGCTTCTCCAATCTGGTTTTTGAAGATAGATAGATAGAAGGTTTAACGGTTATACAAGTGCTATCTTCAAATATAACACCTGTAGTCAAGGCAATTCGTTGAGTGAATCTATTTGCAGAAAGCTAAAAGTATTAGATCTTCTTAAGCATTCTCCTTAACTCGTATTCTATACCACTATGGTACCTTTATATTATTTTGTCATCATAGTTTTTTTAGAGATGCACATAACACACTTAGACCCCTAAAACCAGAAATATAATTATTGATCATTGTCCCAAACTGAGCCCTATCCAAATATAGCCGACCAAATAGTTTTACAAACTTAAGAGCTATGATAACCGAACTAGAGGCAAAATAATTGATTCTAAGAATTAATGGAGTCCTTAATATTTTTTAATCCGCTGCCAAGTACATGCTATATCGCTTGAATGTCCATCTGCTTTTTTTTGGTTTAATGAAGCGCGTCACACTATCGTGATCGTGTAATGAACACCCGAGGATTTAGGCTATTTAACTAAAGTAAAACTGTTCGTTTTAAAAATGGTTTCAAGAAGCTACTTCGACATCCACATAACCAATTAGGTTTGATTAAGATAAAAGTCAAATAACACCTTTATGTCATAGGTTTTTCAAAGTCAATCTGTATGTAACGAAAAGTATAAAATGTCATCCATTTTCTGAGATAAGAGACATAGTTAAGTGGGCGTGTCCGACCTATTGTGATGATAGGAATGTTCTAAGAAATGTTTTTTGCGAGATTTCGTGAAAAAAGTGGTAAAGGTACATACTATCTGATAGCATTTGTCCAAATCAATCGAAATATAAAATCCTATTAAAGTAGTTAGTTAGTGGCTATTGCGTTGGACTACGGAGCAAGCGATTCTAAGTTCAATCCCCCAGATAACACCTAAAATTTCTTTCACGGCTTCACCCCTCGTGAGCGTCTGACAAACATCCGAGAGTATAACTATCATAAAAAGCTTCTCAAATTGCACTTTGGAAACGGCATTAAACAGTAGGTCCCTTCTATTGGTGTAAAGAATATAAAACGCACAAAATGAATGGTTGTGAGAAGCTAGGCATTGGGTCCCATAAACCCGTCGTTTTTTTTTTTTTTTAATTCGTTAAAATCTATTATAATTGACCCAAAGTATCCTTAATTTTAAGATTATAATGTAAATTCTCTTTCTGACTTAAACCATAGATTACAAATGTGAAATCTGAAGCCCATGCGCCGTTTAGGTTTTAGACAGAGTATAGACAGAGTTTATGGTTTCTAGACCTACTTTTCGTGACTAAAATCACGAGCTCGAAATTTTTCGCAGAAATAATCTAGTTGTCCCGTAGGTACAAATAAAAGTAAAAAGCTCACAAATATTCTCTAAAGAAGTTCTAATCTACACCTAGTTTTGAGGTCGTCAACTACATCCCATCGCTTTTGGGTCGGTAACTACCATATAAGGTAGATATGTTAGAAAAGGCTTTTTCATCAGGAACATAACACCTTAAACTTTTTTATGATCTGTCAATGTTCGAACATCAGCCAAAGTTTGCGTTTTTATCATGGTAAAGATCACGAACGAGCAGCGTTTGGAAATTATTTAAAATTACTAGCGAAACTCTGAGTCGGTGGTCGCAATTTTCAGAGCGCTTACTGCAATTTTCGGTCATAATAATCGTCCCACCAGATAGGCTTGCATGCTATAGTCGATAAATACAACTCAGCATATGCACTATTGATTGTTCCTGTGCCAGTGAGACAACGCACCGGTCGAAGGACCGTAAATATCGCAACCGTAAGTGCTTCAGTTCAAAATGAGCCGAATCAGTCGATTCCATGCCGTTCACAGGAATTGGGAACCTTTCAGTCCGCATTGTGGCGATTTTTACAAAAAGATCTTGTCCTTCGCCCTTACAAGATCAAATTAACTCACGAACGGAAGCCTCTTGATCATTTAAAGCGATGAACCTTCTCCGATTGGGCTCTGCAAAAATTTGTAGAAAATTCTGAATTTCATCGAAAAATCATCTCCAGCGATGAAGCTCATTTTTGGCCTAATGGCCTATTGGACAGCAACAAACCCACATGTGCTTCAAGAGACTCCATTGCATCCCCAAAAATTGACCGTGTGGGGTGATTGGACCGTATTTTTCGTCGATGAAAATGATCTCTGTGTTACGGTCAATGGAGTCCGCTATTGTGACATGTTGGCAGACTATTTTTGGCCAGAATTGGATGGACTTGACTTAAGTGATATGTGGTTCCAACAAGATGGTGCCACATTGCACACAGCTAGCCAAACAATTGATCTATTGAAGGAGAAGTTTGGTAATCGTGTATACTCGAAAAATGGTCCGGTCGAATGGCCACCTCGCTCATGCGATTTAACGCAGTTGGATTTATTTTGATGGGGTTATGGTTAGAAGTTGGTTTATGCCAACAACCCAATAACGTTAGAAGAGCTCAGGAACAATATTGAAGGACAAATTGCCAACGTTGCGGCCGATATGTGTAGAAAAGTGGTCGAAAATTGGCTCCAAAAAAACGATCGCTGCAAACGTGATCGCGGTGCTCATATGAACGAGATCAGATTCCATCTCTATTATTCTGTGTTTTATTTAAATACAAAACTGTTATGTCCTTATTAAAAAACCGTTTACTTAAAATCTTCGTGTATGCTTTTTGAAATCATAGGTGGCGCCGTGGCTCAGTGGTTAGTGCGTCGGATTACTGACCTGGAAGTTTGAGGTTTATTCACGCCCCACCTCTAGCGAGCGTTTGACAAACATCCGAGAGTAAAACTATTATGAAAAAGCTTATCAGAAACAAAAATTACCCTTGGGACAAGGCATTAAACAATAGGCCCCTTCCAGTCATATAATTGTATTGCAAGCATTCCACAAGTCCATACCTACTAATTATCTTCGCTATTGATTACAAGATGATCAGTAGGGTATCATACGAATCATTTTAGGTGAGTTATAATATTTCTGTTCCCTTTTTCTACTTTTAAACGTTTTTATGACAAATCTGCTTACCTACTTGCAAAGTACATAATTCTTTGACTTTTATTTACCAGAAGTTAAAGTTTTACATAGATTTCGAGTTTGTTTTACTTTCTCAAGTTAAACGTTTCATATCGCTGTAGAAATTTAGTCAATTCCGTTGCCAAGGATCCCCTTCCGCGAGTGTACATACTTGTGCGTTCGTCTTCGAATGTAAGTTGGACAAAAGTTACATAAAAGCTAAGAGTGTGTCCAATCTTTAACGGCCTTTTCATCATACCTACGCACACACTTCAGGGAGGAGACATAATAGATTGGCCTAAAAGCTAATAAAATAAAAGTGTTCTCTATTCAACAAATAAAATTAGTCGTAATAAATGGATGGCCATAAAGTTGGTAACATTTGGAAGTACTGTGATATGCAAAATACCTTAAAACTACGACCTAGGAATTTTTCCTATTAGCTATCATTCTTACAAGCAGTGTTAGATTTAACAGTTTCTAAAATATCAGTCTGGTAAACCAATGTGTCTAGCTTAGTGCTCTATACACAATACGACCGAGCACCTTAAATTGTGTAAGAGCATAGTGCACAGCGACTTCTACCTTAAAATAATGCAAACAGACAATGCGCTATCAACCAACAGCTAGTAGCCACAAACACCTTTAGAATTGTAGCATGATGGTACTGAGACTCAAAGAAAGGAATTAAAATTAGCGCCAACTTTGAAAATAAATAAAACTACACATCCCAACTTGTGCGTATACTAACAATATGAACAATGGCACAAATAGATACACCCTCTAAAACGACGTTTGTATGCACCACTATTCCAGCACCTGCTGTAACCTCCAATTCAATTTAAAATAAAACCCTCAGTGGTCACTGTACTAAATTACAATTCCTTAAATTCACTCACTGCCAAAGCACCGGTAAATTGCGACTTATAAGACTCAACAGCACTTATGGTCAAACTCACCGCCCTTACACGTTACCACCTGATAAAATCTACCTGCAACTGCATTACACAATTTCGTGCGTCCTAATACGGAAACATGGCACTTGATAGTGCAAAATCTCTCTACCATTAAATAGGCACAAAAAAAAACCACAGGTAGTGCATTATCCTTGCGTAGGCATGATCCCTATTTAATTGCGAAACGAATCACAAAATTATTCACTCTTTTGTCTTGCGAAAGGTGTGCAAATCTTTTTTTTTGCAAATTTCTCATCACCTACAGGACACCAACAAATTTTTTCGCAAGGACATCAAAAAACAACAAAAAAAAAAAAAGAAAAAGGAGAAAATCTACTTATATAAAATTACAATACCAAAATACGTACATCGATTTTGCATGTGTCCTGTCGTCGGTGTCTTCAATAAGTCACGCTTCAACGAGTTATTATTATCCTCGGGACTATTGTTCCATCGTATTTCAGACATCACCATTTTTATAGTTTTTATCGTTCTCTTTGTCAGATTTATATTGTTTCACTAAATAACACAAATGTCACTTTGAATCCTTTAACATAATCCACACACAACACAAATTTGTTTTTTTTTTTTTTTTGTAACAATTTTCCTGTTCAAAGGATACGCACTTTGGATGCTGTGGACAGAGATGTTTCTTTTTTTTTTCTTTTTGTTTGTCGTATAGGTATGTCCTTCTTAGAGTATCTCGATCCAAACGCGTTCGTGTTTCATTCGAAACTAAAAAAACAAATTTCGAAATTCCTGCAGGATACCTTCCTTTTTTTTTTGTGATGTGTGTGATGCCGCAATTGCCTTCGGTGTGCAAAAATAAGGTAAACGGATTTTTTTTCCAATTCTGGGTGTATGTGTAACGGGGAAAGAAAGAAGAAAATCTATCTCTTCCGTTCGTCCTTTCCAAATGATACGCGGTCCACGACAGAGCTGAGTATGTGTAGTACTAGAATGCAATAGTCCGATTGTATCGGTTTTCTATCGGGGAATACATTCCACAGGGTAAATCAAATAAGAATATGAGTTCTTGTCTATTTACAATCCACTGGATCTATGTGTTGGTGCAAAAGGGGAAAGTATCTGGTATAGAGGGTGGGTGTGGCTTAAAATTCAGATTTTTCAACTATTGTGGATTGTAAGCATATAGAAGTGGTTTTCCTGGGGCTCTGTGGAATATGATTTATGTTTCAATTTTGTTGTTGCTGCATACATTTTCTTAACACACAAAAGGATATCCCTCTCACGGGGGGCAACGAGGATGGACGAATATTGCAGCCAATAGTCCTTGCACTTTGCATTGGACTAGGATGGTGGCTAGGTTCCACTACGACACAAGTGGGAGAGAAGTATTCTCTCATTTTTTTTTTTTGCGCTTTTGTTTTAGCAGATGTTGGAGCACATTTGGCATCCACACACAGCCATCTCACTTGCCCATTTCCAAGTCTAATCCTTGAAGGATTATGAGCCGAGGGAGTTCGCTGAGACTTGGGATTCTTATGGAAATGATAATGATGATGATAGTGTGTGTATGCATCTCACAGCAATAATAACACTTCGGACAAGGTATGTGTTGGATGCGCTACTTCCTGCTAGCGACGGAGGTGTGAGGGTGATTAATATTTACGAAAACGAACGTGCGAAAAGTCCCTTAAAGACGGAAAGAAGAAATCAGAGAGAAAAAAAAAACGAAACGATAAAAGTAAAGAAAAAGGGTTGACCAAATGATAAAATTGTGTTCCACTCGATGTCATATTAAAGGACATTAGACCACTTCGTCCCCGGCGATGTGATGTGGTTCACTTGTTTCTTTCGTCCTTTGTACTGGAGCTCGGTGTGTCCAGTGTTTTGCTTTGTTTTTTTATTTACTTAATATTTATTTGGATTTTAGTTGTAATGGGAAGTAAAACACTCGTTTCGATGCTGCGTGTAATTGAAGGGAAACGATCTGGAAGAATGTGGGCTACGATACGGCAAGAAGGATACACACTCACCCACTGGAGCGGGAGTTGTTCAAGAGAAAAAGATTTTGTTACACACATACACTCTCTCTTTGCTTGCGGAAGAAAGTTTTTAAGTGCAATGCATGTTGTCCGGGGAGTTGGACGCGGAGGTTAATAATAAAGTAGACGGGTGTGTGTTGGTTACAACCAAATGGAGGATGAAAAATTGATTTCGAATCGTAAAGAAATGTTTCAGGAAAAACAAAAAAGTTGGAGTGTTGTAAGGCTCATGCACTGAACTTTAACAGGTGGTACGATTGTAACGTTCTACGACAACGAGTGATGCACAAATCGCGTGTAGTAGGTTGTGGTTTTGATTGAGAGAGGGATTGTGATCCAATGAGAGGTGGTATAGTGGAAAGGGATAGTCCTTTTACTTCAAAAAGCTTAGATCTGCAAAAAGAAGTAGAAGAGATGCTTCTCTCTAACAGCAGATATTTACCTAATTATCTGGCTCCCGATCCATGTAGAGTCTTAGACTTTGCAGTCTTCCATCATCGTTGGACATACTGTTTCCATTTTGCTAAGACAATCATCATCAACCTGAGGTGTGGGACTGAAAG
This sequence comes from Xylota sylvarum, assembly GCA_905220385.1. Taxonomy (NCBI): domain Eukaryota; kingdom Metazoa; phylum Arthropoda; class Insecta; order Diptera; family Syrphidae; genus Xylota; species Xylota sylvarum. Next base: position 51,502,102 of record LR999960.1, on the reverse strand, counting down.
ATTGTCTTAGCTGTAGAATTGTTGCCCACTCATTCGATGAGTCCGAGCCAATGTAGTCGTATTTTCTTGACTTTTTGAACTTACTCCACATCTTGGTACAATTCGTAGAATTCGGGGTTGTATCTTCTATTATATGTCAACCGTACTCGATTCGGTAACCTTTCAAGATGGATGGAAACAGAGCCTGGTTGCTCGCCTCAAAAAACCTTTTAATGTCTTCACTCTCTGAAGTGAAATACCAACTTGAACACTTCAGTGATTTATAAATGCGTTTTAGACTTGTTTATCTGTGTAACCAGAAGGTAGATGAAGACGAAGATGGTAACAGGTTGCCTTAATAGATTTATACACAAGAAGACTATGCTCCAATCGATAGGATATCCGCCTTTAGGAGCATTCTATAGTTCAACAGCTTTATAGAACCGGAGTATCTGAAGTGGATCCAGCGAAAGCAGATGAGTATCTGAACGAAAATAGGCTCCCTGGTGGTTTCTTCTACTGTTCCATGTCCTGGAGTTTCTTCGTTGTTCAAACAGAATCGGTAACAATGTTCAGTAGTTGCAGAAATATTAAGAAATATTAAGGTTAATAATTAACCTCAACTGCTAAAAGGAGGCCAGAGACATCTTGCATACTTTAAAGGCTACATGAGTTCATATCACGTCTCAGTCTAGGCACAAACTGACATAAAGACAACGTGGAATGTGTGCTACCAGGTCATCATGACAAATCTAACAATCTGTTCATCAGTCCTTGCCATCTTTTTTTCCTTACCAATAGAAGCTACTACAAAAGCTTAAGACTGTAAAAGCGAATAAACCACCAGACAGTCACTTCTCTTACGACCTAAAATAAATTTTAGCTGAGGTTGGTAAGATCCTAAAATGAAGGTGAACCTTCCATCTAAGAGTGTGATTTTGGACAGACACACTCGATAATAGACGAGAGCAATTTTCAATGAGTCTGCGATAGTGTTATACACAGGCGGATTCAAGACAGTCCTGTCCTATCAGCTTTGAGAAAGAAAACCCTAGGGGAATACTTCTTTGAAGACCTTAACGATCTAGCCAGACTCGACTTAAGCAAAAAAATATGTCAAATGTGATCAAATCGGTCTGGAATTTTATCCCATATGGGTTAAGCACCAACCCGGTGCTGGTAATCGTGTTATTTCTATCGTGCTATCGCAGTGGATGTTCTTCAAGTTTAAGTGTGTCCCTGCCTGAACGGGGTGAATACATAAAATGTTGAGCAATTCGTCCTTCCTCAACAGAAATCTATCACTGGCGGACTGTAAGAATTCAGTGCTCACAAAGTAAATCAAATACAAACAATATACATACATACAACACTTCACTGAAGCAAGGACATGTATAAAATAAAACCTTTAACATAATACTTTTCGAAGACCAGGATTAATTGTCAATAAGGCCACCGAGTCTAGTGTTAGTTTAAAACTGTAGGTCTGGATTTCTTCAGACATTTTCAGAAGACATTCCAGATCTTTTCAACTCATCCAAAAAGTTGTAGTGTTCTCCTCAACTACTCTAAGTGATCGACGTCCAATCAATCTTCATACTTGTATCCTTATCACACTTTACTAGTCAACTCTTCAATTATAACACTTCATCAGCTCATTCCAAATATTTGGCTATAGAGTTCAAAAATCGTGGTCATTTGTATGAACACTGAACCAAGTCCATTGATTGCATCCCTCGAACTACTTTTAGCTGATCACCATATGGTGATGAAATGACACAAAAGTGTCAATCGTATCCCTCTAGAAAAATTCAAAACTATGCGATATTTGTCCTTGAACTCAATGCAGATTTGTTTGAATCCTTTAACTCTCATTCCCTAACTCTTTCTCTCAATTTTTATCTGTGAAATAACTGACCTTGAGTCACACGATATATGTAGTTTCAACGTTTTGTCACAGAAGTCAATAGCTACATTCCTCGTATTAAAAAACGGTTTTCCCTTATCCCTTAAAAAAAACAAAAACAAAAGACAATAGTTTTCCAGTTAAAAAAAAATTGTCAACCAGTTCCTAACGCAATGCATCTGAACCCAAAAAGATATGCAAATCAAAAGTATCTAAGCAATAAAAAACGACACCTTCCGAGTACTCTCGTCATAGCCCATAAAAATAAAAACCAAACAATCTTTAGCCGAAAAGTCAATTTTTTGTGTACTCTACCAGTCTCATGGAAATGAAGAGATACATACATATGTACATAGATAGTAAGAGTGATCCTGCAGTGCGGGCGTGTTAAATGAAAATTAAATCATAAACCGTCTCACGCATCCCTTTATACATTTTTCCATGCTTCTACCGTCTGCTTCCACTATCACACAACACGAAGAGTTACACGCACCGCGGTGACCTTCTAAGAAACTAACCTCGTAAAAAAATGTTTAAACAAAAATTTGACTTTAAAATTATTCGGGATCAAGGATGCGCGCATAGCGAGCACGTTAATTGCGATTCGCATTGAGATGTTAAAAAATTACTCTCATACTGATTTTAGTGTTTTCCTACTTTTCCTTCTTTTTTTTTTACCTAAAAAACATCCATAAAACAATAAAGTCGTAAAAAATAGACTATAGAAAAAAAAAACACACGTTGTCCAGGTAAGAAGAGGCAGCTAAGGTGAAATCCTTAGAAATTACCACAGGACCAACCAAAGTCGTAAAAAATATACATAGATACGAACAACAAAAAACTGACGTACTGACTTCTGGCAGCCGAAGTAATAAATTTGTTAACAATTGCAAGGCAAGACATTCAAATCAACTGTATCTTAGATATCCTTAAAAAAAAAAGAGAAAAGTCCTTTTTTATAAGATAAAAAGAAAGTTATTGTATCTTTTCCTCTGTTTGCATCCTCTTTGCATCTTCAATGGTTTGGGTGATAATTTAACGCATAAATTGACTGTGCAGGACTTCCTTTTGTATCACTGATACTACTACTCAGAATGGACTCCTTGGATATCCTTCTATTAAAAATTCAAACTGCTCCTATGATAATTTCTTATTCTGCCTAAGTGCCAACCACTACCAAAGTCATTAATCACGACCGAACGCTGTTGGTGTGTACAATCATTGGAAAAATCGCAATTATCCTTACAAATTCAGGTATCCTTTAAAAAAAAAATGCATTAAAAAATTCTGTGTTTGTATAAAAAAAAAAAAGAAAAAAAGAAATGCGCGCGCATTTTCCGCACTCAATCACGAAGGATGATAGTATAGTCAGGATGTGGATGATGATGATGTAGTTCTCTTTATGCATCCCAGTTATATATATGAATGTATGCAGCAGGACATTGATTGCATTTAAGTAGATTGATATCGGTATAATCAGTTCAGGTACACAAGGATCATTCCTTTTTTTGTGAAAAATAAAAAAAAATTCTAACAAAAAATATTTTTAAGGACTTTTTACCGTATTTTCACCGAAATGAAAAAAAAAAATTGAGAAACTACACAGGGTCCTGCATAATAGGGACATGCCATATAAATTTTCTTTGGGTTGACGTTTAAGGACGATGCATCGCAGTTTTTTTTTTTTTTTCACCAATCTCATTCTTCTTACTTTTTACGGTAAAAAGTGGTTGATTGCGCACAATTTCAGATTGTTTTTTGCGTAAGAGGACAGGACCATGAGCAATGGGGGAAATGTTTTTGAGTACTTTTTCTTCTAAGGAAAATTATAACGGACTTTCTCACGATTTCTGAGGATTTTTCATCGAGTTTAATGATGAAAAGAAGTTGTTACGGTTCTGTACTTTTTTTTTTTTTTTTTTTAGGATTATTTACGCATTTTCAATCAATTCAGGATGTAGAGGGGAAAAAAAGGATTTTTAACCCTCAAAATAAATTTGTGAGGATATTTGATTAAAGGATTTACTGTGCTATGCTGTGATGCTTTGCATTTTGGTTGGATACCTATAGGATTCTTCTTGAGGGACAAGTTTTTCTTATACATATATGTAGGTAGTCCTTGTTGTAGTCCCCATGGTTGGTGTTTGGCAATAAAAAATTGGCTGCATTTACTGAGATAAATTTTTAAGTTTCAGAATAAATTATTAACAACAGGACTATAGGCTGTGCGAGAAAATGTTTAGGATTATGTTAAATTCTTCCTGGGATCAATGTAAACTTGTCCAACATGAGTAGTGATCTCAATTTTTCGAATATCATATTACCATACACCAGTTCAGATAGGCAGTAGATTTAAAGTGGTAAGTCGCCAATAGGAACTTAACCGGCGCCATACATTCAGGTTTCCACAGATACCTTGTGACAGGAATGGCTTGGCCTAGTGCTAAATCGGCAAAGTAGATTTCCTCTGCAAGGTTTTTGTTTAGTCTGATCAATATCTCGCTAGGTCTTCAGCTAATCTATTCTATCTATGACTCGAAACCCAAAGAATACTGATCATAGCCCAACAGTTAGTCTCAATACTATGCACGACCTTGGAGGATAATATTGCCGAATCAAGGACTTTCGATTGAAGGGTGATCTGTGACTGAGTGCAAACACTAGATGAACTACACCCCTTTTCCAGTTCATTCTAAACAAATTTTTCCTTAAAAATCATTTAGGGTATGACCGGCTACAGGTCGGAATCGTTACCAGCCTAATTTTCTGTGGCTGAGATTGTTTTTGCATCAGCGGACTATTTCCTCTCAAGATGGAGTAAGTACAATGAGATTACATCGATATCTACTAATTGATATGACTCCCAAGGCTATCAGTTTCGTTTCGTTTCGTTGCCTTCTAGTTCTTCAGCTAGTCTTTACAAAGCCAGTCTTGAATAGAAAGAACATTTTCATCCAGAGTAAGAGACACCTCCAGCGAACTCCATGAGCATTACAAGCCAACAGGCAAAGTACTCAAAGCTATAACCCACAAAAGTAAGCAGAGATGAAATTTCATTGAAATGTGTAACGAACCAAACTAAAATCCTTGGGGTAAGGACTACCGGGTAAAAATGAAACGTTTTAAAAGATGGTAGCCCCCAATTTGCACTTGTCCAGATTTTCTAAAATACATTTTTGTGGAACTATTCCCGCATCAAAATGGGAAGATGAAAACGCTGCATAATCACCTAACATATCAAACCCCTGGGATCTGACGGCATCCCAAACGTATACCACTTGAATAGCACTCAAGACAATAGTCAAACAACAACCGAAACATGGTCGCCAACCTTTATATACACAACTATAAAGGAAGTTATATACACAATTATAAAGGAAGTAATATTCCTAAATAAGTCGAAATGACAAAGACTGGTACTGCTTTCAAAAGGACCAAACTACCTGATGAGTCTTTAAAATATCATCCGCTCTCATTCCAGATACGGCTGGCAAGATTTAACACCGAAGTATCTTTAATAAACCTAAGGCAGCGATTGAAAAAACCAGAGGACTGTCGGAACTGACAGACTGTGAACGCAGCACAATCCTCGTAGGATTATGATATATAGTACCTACAATGGGCATACAACATAATTGGAAGCGTACCACAAAGCTCTGTTCTTAGCCCGCTGCTATGTGATATCATGTATGGCGGCATACTGCGGCTTTCGTTCTGGCTACCGTCGTTACTACTTAACTAATAGGAAACAGAACAGATAAGTGATGCGATACTGAGGATTCCATGGCAGGGCCCAGAAATAGCTGAATGCAGGAACGCGCCAAGAAAGGCAGGTGGATACCGCGGGCCATACTCCATATCCAGTAGAAACTGAATTTCCACTTAACTCAGTTCCTAGCAGGATATTGGGCCTTTCGCTGGTAGGTACCTACTTAGTCGTAACTACAAGCACGATAACAGCCCCTATTGTTCACAAAATGCACAAACTGTGTAGAAAACGCCGAAAACGTGTTTTTCGTGATTTCACTGTGAAAGCAGGAAATGCTCTTACAATAAATATTGAGAATAGAACCAAACAGGATTAACAAAGAAGACTAGGCAGGCTTAGAAGTACCTAAGCTCGTTCTGTGAACAAATATTTAAATGGCAATACCACAGGAATAAGAGGGCTATAAGAGGGAATAAGGATTTAAATGTTCATCAGCGTCTGATTGGTATAATACAGTCTTTCGTGATAGACCTATAGGAAGCTTCCATATCCATGCTTCTTCTACCAATGCAAAGGGTTTGCTTAGCGCTGTTATTGTGATATAAGTAACTTTTGAATAAACCCAGGCTCGTAAAGTTGTAGGATGATATCCTTGGGCCCTTCTTTGGGAAATTTGTGTGCATCCAAGTGTCAGAAAGGCGGTCGGTAACTTAAAAAATCAGAAAGTACTTCCAATTCAGTCTAGCTAACGATTTACTTAAAGAAATAGGGAGCTATTGGATGTTAGGATTTCAGCCTAGTTTTCTCTTTAAAATAAGACCCAAAACCTCAGAGTTTAAAAATGGTATTCCAGTGAAGTTTAGTAGTTTCTTGTAACAGGGTTTCTTAGCCAACAATTATTAGACCAGTTGCCGACTTTGGATAGACAAGCTCCATCAGTCATCTAATTATTTTTTCTAAGTAACTTTAAATGGTTGGACTTATAAAGAGGCTCACACAATGTCTTGAACCCTCAAAAGACACTTAAATTTTAAAAAATCGTTCAAAGCTGGAACTTACACTTGCTTACATATATAGAACACCAAGTTCATGAACTTCCTTTAGCTCTTCTCAGCCACTAATTAATTAAGCCCATCTTTTATAGCCGAGCTTCAAAAATTCCAACGCCAACCATACACAAAAGATTATCCAAAATCCCAACAGTTGTTTTCATTAAAAATTTATCCATCACTCTCATCAGCTGGTTTGACAGGCATTTGACAAATGCCGGTTGAATCCACCCTCACCCTCTATACCTGACCTGCATTCGTGAACAGAACGCATATTCTTTTGAACATCAAATAAACAAATGTTCCATTTTAATTCCCACACCACCCTGTTTCTCATGCAGATTGCATGCAGAATACCCGAAGATAAAAGAGGGCGGACTCGTATGCGATTAATAAACGAGGTCTAACCATGGCACTCATAACATTGCGCGGCGGAAGACATAGTAACTCGTAAATTTCACAAACTAGCAAACGAGGGCGGTTTAATTAAAACTTACTCTATCTAGCCCTGGTCTCAGTTGCTCTGTTTGCAACGCGCCGCATTCTGTTTTAATTAATTCGTAAGATTGAGCCTTACAGAGGGGCGAGTCATTAAATGATTTTAATATGACAGCTTCAGGTGATTGACGATTCAGCGAGAAGAGATTTGGAACTTACCTTGTTTCATGGATTCAACTTCGAGGACAGGTCGATGGTCGACAGAGGATGTGTCTTCTTGTTTAACTGCACTAGGTGTCTGCCGATGGATGTCTTCGGTTACGTTTGGTGTTATGGAGCTGTCGTCGGTGGACAATTCTGATTTGATTTGGTTGCACAGCCAGTTATCCGATTGATTTGCATCTGAAAGGAACCAAACAACGGGCATGAGTAAGTACGATAGGATCGCCATTTTTTTTAACCCTTATTCTATTCAAATACAAAAAAAAAAAAAAAATCACAACTTGTCCAATCAGATATGATTCGAAATGTTTCCCTACTTCGAAGGGAAGGGGTTAAATTTACATAATTTTGAAAATGCCAACCAACAGGCGGTGTACGTGTGAAATGCTTATCGTCCTTGACTAAGGGTTGATTTACATAATGTTTCCCCTGAGGGGTTGGTTTTTTAAGCGCCATCCAGCAGATTTGTTATACGCATAACCATTCACACGTTTCTCTTGATTTTTTTATTTATTTTTTTTCTTGTCGGTATCGGGTATCTCACAGTGGGAGCAGACGCAAATTGAAGGGTTCAATGGCAAAGCTATTGCTACTGGTTCTGGAAGGTGGCACTATTGGTTGAAGGATAAAAAAAAACGCATAAAGGGAATGGTTCCGTTTTTTTACTTCTGTACAGAAATGGGCATGTGGAGCTTGCGATTGGTTGAACAGAGATTTCCTTTCAGAAGGACTTCGAACCTGATTTGCACACTAGGGTATCCTTTTGAGTTACTATTCTCTCGCTGTTAGGGAATTTAAAAAGATGCTGGTTTCTGCTTTAAAATGGCGCGAAATGTAGTTGATTTGAAAATGTGTATCCTTTTTTTTTTTGAGGATATTCAGTGTGAAAATAGTTTTTTAAGGGTAAACGTGTAACTAAAGGAAAAGAAAAGATTTTCAGTAGCAGTTGATTTTTAGGGTAAAAATAAGGAAATTGTGATAAAATGAGAAACCCCTTCTTTTAGACGCAGTAAGGACGCACTGGTATCTTTATTGTCATAACTCTCATTTGACAGTTAACGACTTTTTTTACTTTAAAATGCTTGAAGGGGTGAATAACAATATTTGAGTTATAATACGCTGTAATGGTTAACCAATAGTTACATATTTAGACATATGTACAGTGAAATTCTAGTGTTCTATGATTCGTACGTTGGAATACGTATTCCATCAAGAGCCATGGACGGAAAAAATCTCAAAAAACAGAGGCAGTATGTAGTAAGTATTCGAAAACGAGGAGCAAGTTTTCTAAACGATATGAAAGTTCGGTACGGATTAACCTCGATAAGATAAAAAGAAAAATCAAAGTATACAGCAGTAGCAGATACAGACTGGTCGTATTGGGACTTTTACTGTCGACTGTTAAACGAGTGCCATAAGTTAAAATATCACTGCTAAATATCAGTGCTAAGTATCGATATTAAGGACTTCATGAAAACAATGTTTTGCCAACGCATCTACATTCGAAATCTCTTCTTCTACCAGACAATAGTAAAAAGTCAATATTCCAGACTAATGCCACGAATATGCAAACAAAAAGTAAACAAAACTCCCCCGGAAAAAGTACCATACAACATGCAAAGGCTTAATCAAAAATAGTATTTCCTGCGCCGGAATTAAGCAGCGATAGCATCTGTCATGAGCCCCATTCCAATTCCAAACCCCATCATCACAGAGCCCAGACACAATCAGACTCACGGTAGACTCAGTGTCGCGAATACAACAGGCCCCCTCCGCTGAGTGTCAGTGTCTCCTAAGAAAATTACACCAAACAAACCACGAAAAAACAAACATCCAAAACAAAACAGGAAAAAACCCCGAATGGAACGCAAAGTGCATTGCAACAAACGTATATAATTTCACACTCTGCGCTTCTTCGCAAAATGAATTATTGCCGCGGATCACGCGAAATTTCTCTCCACTATACCACGGACAGCGCGCGAGAGGCAATAAAATAAAAAATTTAAGAAACCAAACTAAAATTAAATAAAATAAAAAAAAACAACGAAACTCAATTGGAAAACTCCACGCAGTCGCGCATGCTCACAGACTGCGAACATCTCGCTGCCCATAAAAACTAATTACGTACATAAGTTTAATTTTAATTTTATTTTATTTGCGCTTCATGATGATCTGCTCATTTGAATGAGATCGCGAGTGCGAGAGGCATTGACATTCGTTGCTGTGACGAGTTTGTCGTTTGTGTCAGCACTGCGACGAGGGCTGGTTGCAATATGTCCCTCGTTGTCATCGTAGATACTTTGAAGAGATACAAGTATCTCCAGTATCTTCGTTGCGTATTTTGGCGCGCAATAAATGATTAACAACCAAAACACTTGGAACAGGTAGTAAAGATATCCTGTGGATCGTATCCATTGTTGTATTTCATTACTCCAGAGCAGTGAATTATAATTCATGACGAGATCGATTATTGGCATCCTTTGTGTGAGCAGACAGTCGGATGTCTATAGGAAAGCCTAGGCAATTGTTCTTCACCTTTCGATTTACGAGTTATTCTTTAAAATTTGTCTCGTTTATTTTTTTTTTTTTTTATTGGGACACATGACTTGCAAGGATTCTGAAAGGAAAAACGAGGAAAAAAAAAAGGACCTGCCAGGTTTTTTGCGCAAGATGCAGTTCCCACACTACCATTAAATATTAAAACTGGGGGAAGGAGGATAATTCTGTACGTTTTTTTTTGTTCGCATTTTTGCGGTATTAGATACATAGATCCACCTGGACTAAGGAGGACACTTTCTTTTTGTCCTTTTTGATGATCTAAAACGAGATTTATGGGTTATTTACCCGCACACCATCTTTGTTGGCAGGTAATTGCGATGGTGATGTTGATTGTTGTTATGATGACACAATACCTGCCGGTGAATAAAAGTCAGAAAAAGGTTAAATTAAATTCGTATCGTAATTCGGTGAAGTCCTGATTTTGAGTTGGGGTGTTGTAGCAATTGTTAGCAACAAGTTTGACAAGTGATCATAGAGAGACCTAGGACGTGACGGCTGCAATGAGGAATTTTTTTTTAGCAATTCTTTGAAGTCTTCTACACAAGCGGATTAGAAGATTACTAATGGCGGAAGGTGTCCATCAAAAAAAGGACGATTTTTCGGTAAAATAAAAAATTGTAAAAAATTGTAAATGGATAGCAATAGTTTGCGCAGTCGTCTTGGAGGAAAGGACCGGCAGTAAAGTGAGAATAATAACAAGACTAAGAGAAGTCAGTGATCAGAAAATTCAGCTGGATAGGATAAACACGTACACCTCTTCGTACACACACCAAAAAAAAAAACCTGAAACGTAGAAGGAAGCTCTGTGAATAGGAGAAGTTTAAGCTTGGACAGGTAGCTACAGCAAGAAAATTCTCCAACCCATGTTAATTTAAAGGAAAACTTTTTACAAATAAAGGTCTGACATCTTACTCAACATTATTTGTGTCATGAAATATGTATCTCAATGGTATCTTCTATTTAAAAAGAAAGGATTTCTGTTACAACTCGCACTGAAGTTCTCAAGATTTTGCAATCTGATGGCTACTCTCGTTGCCAATAATCAGGCTCAATGCATACCCAAAATATGTAGATTCGACAAGCAAAACGTCCACGAATTCGGCTGACTTTAATGTATCTTGTTTGAATTTTAAGATACAATGGGATAGGTGAACATGAGATTTCTAATGAGTTTGCTAGTTAATGTTCCGAAGATGAATTCTTAGGACATGAAGCCAACTTTGCCAGCTTTCTCGATTAGGGCTTCTATTGATGACTGGGATTCTAATAAACACAATCGAAAGCGACACGCCTTCGCAAAGGACTGGAAATCAACCCGTCAAAAATGGAGGTAGTGCTCTTCACTATTAAGATATCGATTCCTAGCTTTAGCACCCTTAAGATTACCGGAGTTGAACTCAGACTCTCAAGGTTGGCGCGATATCTGGACGTTAGGATTCCAAATTAAACTGGAAGAACAACATCGATGAACAGATTAGGAAAGCAAGTGTAGCCTTTTACTCTTGTAAGAAGATGTTCAGTAATTCGTGTGGCTTCAAACCAGCCGTGGTATACTGGCTGTATATGGCGATTGTAAGACCCATTTTTACTTAAGGTTCACAAGTAAAGTGGAAGGCGCTTGAGAAGGAATTGAAAGGGCTGATGAGGATGGGAGAAAAGGATCGACGTTGCATGTATTGTAGGCTCTCCCCTTTGTTGCAATCCCAATATGCTCCTTAAAGAAAAAACTAGAAGATGAAACCTCTGGTCGAGGCAATCGACGATGAACTCATCTAGACACATGTGCAACGACCAGGGTGGTATGCGGAGCCCATCCGTGTACTACACAACGACTATTGCAAAAGTTGCAGGGACGAGGAAGAAATTAAATCTGTCCGACACTTACTATGCGACTATCAATCGCTATCTACCGAAAGAAAGAGAACTCTCGGTAATTACTTCTTCACTGACTTGGAGGACGTGGGTATTGTCGAGCTGATATATCTCCTGCGATTCATATCACTGTCGAGGTGGTTCTTATAAAGCACTTTTCTTTTTAGCGTTTCCTGGGTTAAATAGTTTGGCACAATTGACCCAATCCTAAGTTGGTCTAAGTGAGCAGTGACCCATAAACCTAATCCTAGACCTTGCATTCTTGCCATGGGTCAATTGTGGTTCAAGACACTTCCTAATTCCTTTTTATCCATGAACATAACCACCTTTCAAAAAAGTCTGTCGTTTAAGAAATAAATCGCTTAGATTGACAGATCTTTGATCCAAGTTTGTACCTTTCGTTGGTAGACACAGAGTGACCTACTCTTGTTCAAGTGGTCAATAGATCCTTACTTTCCTTTTGGGAAAAAGTGACAAAGACCAGTTTTTACTTCAACAATCTGTGAGTATGATCAAAGTCTATACAATGAGCCCAATTATTTCATCTATCTAAGTAGACGACTATTGAAAAACGATATACTCATTAGCATTACCATAACAACCTTTTGAATAATTCTCGCTCACCATTTTCTCCTAAGATCGACAGTATTGCAACTCTCCAGTACCCACTTTCTAAATTCATTTCTCTATCACCTTCAAGCTGCCAATAGCATTTCAGCCGAAAGACAGGTGCTACAGCCCAACCATTCACCACTAAACAAAGGTCATCCTCATGACCCTATTTAAATACAGTAACCCCTTTAGCTGAGCACCTTTTTTTTTTTTTTTTGTGAAATAGAAAACCGGACGGCTTCCCTTTCACGTGAAATCGCAAGAGAAAAACTCACAACTAAATGAAATGCAAAAATAAATCAAAAGTTGAAATGTCCATTGCGACAACTTCAACAAATCAATCAAATAATGCAAATGGCAATCAGAGCGCGCGCATATGTCCAACCCGGACCATACCACACATTGAGGTAGGCATAGTCATTCGCCACATATGTGTACGGCCAAACTCCCAGGCCGATACGTTGTATGCAAAAGGCAACTGAGACTTGCAAATTCATTCATTCATGGACTTTTGCATTCACAACAGCCTCCGCACCGAAAATGGTGAAACCTATCGCCGGACAAGACCGCTCACATTTCCATATTCTCCAATCTCGGCTGTTGCATCGTCATCGTGGTCGGTCGCCTTTCGAATGTTTTCCAACTTTCAATTAATTTGATACGCTACTGTTGGAGGTTGTTGTTTATCTTGCTAGAGTTTCACCGGAAACATGTCTAATTTTAGTACTGACCCCAGATGGGTGTCCTCGAAGAGAGGCTAATTGAATATTTATTTTTCGAAAATCCTTTCGCGCGGATATCGAGTTTCCCATTAGCTAGGACATTTGTTCCTACTATTTCCATCTGCAAATTAATATCCAATCCAGTGGCAGTCTTAAAATACATCTCCTTGGCACGAGTCATGTGATGCCGAGCGTCGCCGGTCATGTCAATGGAATTCTTCAGGTTCAGATTCACTTTTCATTCCGCAGCATAACTCGTTCTATTTCATGCGTGTATGGCTGTGTGTGTGTGTGTATGTGTGTGGTTTGGTGTCAAGGGATGCAGCAATAGAAGTATATGTACAATCCGAAGGTGAAAGGAACAAATATAACCGTTTTTAAACATTCACCATGCATGTAACCCTTGCTAGATGCGCACACGCACCCATTCGTAGAGACACATCCTTTTTGCTCAAAACCATTCTGATGCCGTTAGTTACACTTTCGATGAAAATCGCTACCAGGAAAGTGAAAAGAAGGAAAAAAAAAACATTTAAATCAAGGTGTGCACTTTTGGAATGCGGGGAGATCAGATCCTTTTGTTTGGTTTGGCAACACGACCCTATCCATGTAATGCAGGCGCTGTGTCGTACACGTGACGCGAATAAAAGGGTGCCTTTGGCTTCGATGATCACGGGTGCTTGTTTGATCACATTCAAAACGGTTGTTGCGATCGTTTTTTTTTTTTAAAGTAGAATCTATAGCGTGTGGATGATAGTAAATAGGGTTAGACACACGTTACCGTTTGTTGTTTACTCGCTTCGCTCATTGGTTGCAGCAGTTGCGGTAGCTTTAGGAAGGATATGGGTTTTCTTTGAAATGGCACATGCCAAAGAAATTTCGATGCACGAACAGAGTGTTGAGTTGAGGTTTTTAAATAACAATTTCATCAGTATTTGTATCCTGGAATTCAAAGAATCCTGATCTGACAATTGCAGCTGTTTACGCCTGTCGCGGAGACGATCCGATCAAACTCTATGAAGACCCAATTACGAGGACCTTTCAATAATAGTCGTTATAGTCTAGAAAGCAGAGAAACTCGTGTAGTTACGCAAAAGTTTCCATCATTTTGACGGTGATTCCTTTTGTTGTTTAAAAAAATCTAGGAATTCGAAATATGTAAATGTTTTCTCTTCGAGTTCTGTCGAACAAAAAAATAAGTCGTATTCCTTTACATTTTTAAATCCCATTCTAGACTCAAAGCCGTTGTAGCTAATAGCGATAGCAAGGACTTTACATCGGAATTCTGTGGGGCAGCCGGTTTCGTAATGAATACAAAAATTCCGGAGAAACTCGACTACAAATATCATGAACACGCACTAGAACTTTTCAAATAGACCCAGTTCAAGCCTGAGCATTTTTTGCGATGCGCATTTTTTGAAACCTGTACGCTCCTGTAGCTCTTGTAAAAAAGATTTTTTTTCACTGGAAATTGTACTGATTTTATACGAGTATACAGAAACCATCAAGTTTCCATAAAATTTTAGATCTAATTGTAATCACAGTACTTAACCTACTGAGTTTAGAATATTTTTAAATCTTTTCAGTCTATTTAGACTTTGTTGATTATTCTAGGGTTCGAGTGAACTCTATTTAGACTTTGTTGAATTGACAAATTCAAGCTTTGATTACCTACCAATTTCCTGTTTGCAGTTGGTTTTTCAAGGTCCCTATAGAGCATGCAATTTTTGAAGAACGACAGTGTCGCTGGTGATTGTTCTAAGAGTTTTGGACTGCGATCGTTGCAGAAGTTTGATGTTAGAACCAATCTCGGGGTCCTAAAACTGGATGCAATAGGTCTAAATTTACTATCTAGACTGATAGTGGAGCAGTAGAGTTTGAGTTGGTTCCTTTTCATCCTGATCAGTCCAAGGCTACTACCGCTCTTCTAAATAGTAGTCTTTCCGTGGTGCATACAAAACCCTATATAACAATTATACAATAACCATTGGTGCGGAATGAACACATTTGTGGTTTTGGAGGTGTTCTGGCTATCACGGTACTCTGTGACAAGCGTTTCTAATTGTACAAAACTTTCTCTTAATGACTAAATTTGGACAATTCTGTGGCCAGGATTTATTCGCTACAAAACTACAAAGCGAACGGACAGCTTTCTTTCCCTATGATTCGATAATACCCCCAACCCAAACTTTGTCAAAACCTATCCTAAACTCAGAACGAGACAGAAGGTCGATGCTGCTTTAAACCTGACTAGTATCATCACCAGATGTTTCGAACTGATGTGTCCGGTTATGAAAACCTTATGTAGATCGCTTCCTATAAAGATTTTTGTGAAAAGATCGAGACTCTAGGTGACACCAGTAGGTTGGGTAAAGTTCTGAAAAGAGGCAAACCAATCAAACCAGACTCACCAGTGCTAAAAGACCTCACTATCCAGACCTCCGATGAAGCAAAATGTCTGGGAGTGATTCTGTACTTCTTTGAGCAAAGCATGTCAAGTCGAAGACATCCAAGGAACTCGGACTTTTCTGGCAGTGCAAGTGTGCTTTTGGGAAGACATGGGAACTATCACCGAAAAAACTTCTCTGGATCTATACGGCTATGATAAGACCTTTTGTAGCTTATGCATCGATTGTTTGGTGGAGAGGACTTTCGCGTAAGTATGTGACTGCATCTGCACGAAACTCCAAGGAATGGCCTGCTTCGGCTACATGGGAGCTTTCCCGAGTACGCCTGGCTCTGCTCAAGATGATCTGCTTGATTTACCTCCCCATGATACTTTTATCATGGGCTGCACTATCAAAAAATCTACCGTCTTAGACGGGGTGGCTTTTGGTATCATCCGCACCGGAGTTTCGACCACCTTGTGCGACACTTATCCTACGACCCTGGTTCTATGGATATGCCGCCTAAGGCAATCACACCGGAACTTCGGCTTCTGTGCAAATTAAGAGTCGACTTTCCTTGCATTCTGAACTGGCTTCGGCCAGAATCAGAGTCTGGACTGGGCTGTAGTCGAATCTTCATGGATGGCTCCAAAAATAGTCAAGGGCCCGATACTGGTGTTTTCGTGGAGACCACCAACACTAGACTTCACTACTCGTTAGGCGAGCATGCCTCTGTTTTTTAAGCGGAGATCTATGCTATCCTAATGGCTGCCGATTATATTGTTAAGAATAGGTGGCGGGGTCGGATTATCTGCGTCTGTAGCGACAGTCAGGCTGCACTTAAGACCATGCTCAACTCTGTAACCCGTTCCAAAATAGTTCGAGAATGCAAGAATTCTTTGAATTCGGTCGCAAAACTGAACTCTTTGACTCTTGTCTGGGTTCCAGTTCACACTTTATTGCGGGAAATGACTCAGAGGATGATTTATCAGTACCTGAACCGGTGTTGTCTCTTCTCGCGCCATCTGTCAAAACATCCATTGACGATTGAGCTCTCCAGGATGCTGGTCGCCTAAACGTATGCCGTTTTGTCTAACTAATAGGAATTATTATTTTGCTAAACCTGGGAGATACTTGACAATTTTCTCTGTGATATGATCGTATCTTGATCAATTATAACTTTTCAGCAATTTCCTGCTTTGAGATACATCTGATTTCGACGCGATTAGTGTAAAGAATTAATTTTGCCCAGTTACAGTGTACCACACTTCAATTGTTGGTTCCTACTGGTTTGAACGCCTTGGCTTAGTTGCTTTCCAGAGAGATGAAGATATTTTTGTAAGCTTCTTCTTAAGGACTTTTGGAAGAGTTTTTGTGGCCGTCATAAATTTTTGTTTGGTGAGCGGGGTTTGGTTTGGTTCGAGCCTCACGGATGATTTCTCCACTTTTAAAGAATCTCGCTTAATATTTTTCGTGATACCAGAGTCTGTAAGGTCTGAGATATTTCTCCAGTCCGAATGCTAGTGAGTCGGTTGGCAAAAAAATATTAAAACTTGGTTGGGGTTCCGGATAAATGCATCTAATAATTGTCTACTATTGGATGTAACAAGTCTAGCTTTCATTCCGAATCGCAGCTATTGGGATAATTTCTCAATCGATACTTCCATCTGACTGGTACACTGGCGATTCAAAAATGTCACATGGGGTAGGAGACGGAATTCTCGGTTGCAACTACAAATTGTCTGGACCATCAGGACCATAACGAACTATTTATGTATATCTTCTACGCCCTGTACCCGAGAATGCATTAGAAAAAACCTCCAAAGATCACACATAAATATTTTATCAGGCAGCCAAGCAGTCCTAGAAGCTGGTTTCGAAATGTCTTCAATTTCTCCTGCAACTTGCTATATACAATAAAATCACATGGATCACTTAAGGGCATCCTATCAACTCTTTAATTTACTTGATTTCCTTAACAC
The DNA here is from genome assembly GCA_905220385.1 of Xylota sylvarum. Taxonomy (NCBI): domain Eukaryota; kingdom Metazoa; phylum Arthropoda; class Insecta; order Diptera; family Syrphidae; genus Xylota; species Xylota sylvarum. The sequence goes on along the minus strand of LR999960.1, from coordinate 51,484,665 downwards.
AAATTTTTACTTTCGAAAGAAAGTGCAATATCTTTCAAACTACTTCGCAATAGTCAGTCTGCGTAACAAGAAATCAAACAAAACAGATTAGCAATCAACATTAACTCCACCTCACTCCATTATTGCAAATCTAATATATGTTCTGCATCTATTTAGAAACAATAAACAGTTTAGAGACTATAAAAACAGTCATTCGCTCAAGTAATCCATTCCTGCGATCTGCTCCAGTTCATCCGAACTGACCATGTGCAAAGCAATTTGTTAACATATGTTCGCTTAACTTGAAAACTGCTTGCACTTACAAGACGAACTCCTTGCCACTTACCAGGTACCTATACCCATCGCATATGGTTCACAACGAACCTATAAAGTGGTCATTTGTAAATCAAAGAATTAAAAAAAATATTTTAAACCAATTAATCCATTGGTGTGGTAATAAAATTAAAATTGTTTTCTTCTCGCGAAAGTCGTAAACGTTAAAGGTAAATCGAACAAACCGTTTCCAATTGTACCCAGACGTCGGCACCGCATATAGTCATTGCACACTTTTACGGCTCCAATCATTATTATCAGTTAGAGATTAATTATCCTACACCGAAGCGATGGATGGAACAACAAAAGCCCGGCAATATGCGCATATGTTCCACGCAATAAATTTACCAGTTCAAGTGGAGCGTCTGAGATGCGTGCCTGGCAGGCAAAAACCCAGCCAGCCAACAGCACCATCAGCTAGGGAGCATTCCATGGCCACTGTGCAAAGGCATTTGCATTCGCGTGAATTTGCATAAGTTAATCGGAGCCGCAATCTGAGGCCTCAATGGGTAAAAACAAAAGGCATCCAACACAGCACAGTAGGTGAATGGAGTGTCTTTGATATTAAACGGCTCAGAGGGGCTAATTTCACGCGAAGCTAAGCCAGCCAACCGAAGCATGGAGTACAGGGTGATGGATGATCTTGATAGAAAATTTTTAAACTTACTTACTTACTAAATTTTGAAGGTATTGAGCTAAAAAAAGCGAATTTTGACTTGAAGGCTCTTAAGACTCCAAACAGTAGAAGTGTAAAAAGTTCGCACTTATTCAAACTTATTCTTTGCAAGATTCTGAGTAGAAACCGATGAAACGTCTTAGAGCAAAAGAAGCCCTTTGGGTTCATCGACAAATTGTCCTTCGACAGTACAGTGGCACGCCCACTTTACACAGCTTCTAATTGAAAAAAGAGAGTACACTGCCATTATAAAAGCATAGAGCATTTTTTTTTTTAATTAATAAAGTTCCGTACTGCCACGCCCACTTTATTTCTACTGATTTTCTATGATCTTGATAGAAAATTTTTAAACTTACTTACTTACTAAATTTTGAAGGTATTGAGCTAAAAAAAGCGAATTTTGACTTGAAGGCTCTTAAGACTCCAAACAGTAGAAGTGTAAAAAGTTCGCACTTATTCAAACTTATTCTTTGCAAGATTCTGACTAGAAACCGATGAAACGTCTTAGAACAAAAGAAGCCCTTTGGGTTCATCGACAAATTGTCCTTCGACAGTACAGTGCCACGCCCACTTTACACAGCTTCTAATTGAAAAAAGAGAGTACACTGCCATTATAAAAGCATAGAGCATTTTTTTTTTAATTAATAAAGTTCCGTACTGCCACGCCCACTTTATTTCTACTGATAACAGTTGATCCAATTAGATTTAGTTTAAATATCAGGAAATAGCCAAAATATAGAAAGATTTTATCGTATTTGATTCAAAAGATACATTTCATCACGAACAACCCCCATTTCAGCAGGACTTGTACCTTCATAGAAAAGATAAAGTATCTGGCCGCGACAGGCTTCATAATTTTCAAGCTCCAGTCCCTTGAGAAATAAAAACTCAAATATAATAAGTGAGATAAGTCGGATAAGTGAAAATTAAGCTAAAAGATACTTTTTTTTTGCACACTTATCAATTCGTCCGCTCATTTCGAATCACCCTGTATGTAAAAATCGTAATAAAAACACTTTCGCAACTGGTAGTGATGTAGCTTTAATTACTCGAAGGGAAACTGCATTATGAAAATTTTGTTTACAATCTTCGTGATAAACAATTGTGTGTATATTGGCCATAATCGCTAGAAAGTCAGGTGAACCGAAGAAAAAAGATGAAGTGATAATTTTAGGGGAGTTCTTGGTTAAATTTAAGAAAAGAAATTAGCTGTGCACATGATAGCTGTAATGAGTAGATAATTAGGTAAATGAAGAGGCTGACGCGGTATTAATCAAAGGGTAGCCTTAGGCTCTTACAAGTATCAGTGGATAGTTACAACATGCTCGATGGGAATAAATGCATCATTACCTTCTTGTTGATAGTTGCACTAGATAACATACGCGTAGGTGAGATTGTAAGCTTATGGAAGCTTGGCACGCATGTACGCATGTATCGGCCTTGCATATCAGAATGCTTAAGTATGTCTGTGGAATGTGTTTCAGGACTGTGAGTTTGGGGTAGCGTGTGACTTTACTTGGTTGCCCGATCGAGTCAGGAGTCCTCACAAGAAGTCGTAAGCTTTCGACACGTGAGTGAGAATCTGCAACAAGGCTCATAGCCCCCACAAGGACGAAGCTACCAAAGAATGTTTCTACGAGCTTCTCGACAAAACACATGTGCAATGTCCTAAGTATGACGTTAAAATCGTGTTAGGCGAGTAGGCAACATATCTACCCAGGTTTTTACTTCATAAACCTCAGTTGTAAAGTTTGAAAAAAAATTTTCACGGTACCAGCAGATATGGATCTTTCAAGAACCTTTTCTTAACACATTTTTGAGAAAACGCGAAGAAAGTAAAACGTGTCTACTCAACCCAGCATTCGAACAAACAAAATGTTGATTATACCATCTCAAGGTAAGAAACGGAAAACTATTGAAAATCAAATTTACTTCCTTTTCACTTGGATCATATTTCTTTAAAAAATATAATAATCCCGATAAATTAGATCACTCCAAGGTTCGTACTTCCTTTTCCATTTTAAAAAAAAAAAAAATAATTTAACTGAATATTCAATTTAAACGTCATCGTCCCCTCTGATCGATAACATAATAAGGATATCCATTATTCTACAACCGATTTATGATGGATTCCTTTGACCAGTCAATCAAATTATATCCACCGATAAATGGCCACTTGCACTTTGAATGTTCCGGCAAAGTGAATTTCCTCTTCTCTTACGAAAAATTCCTTCCTTTGATATCCTTTTTAAAGAATCGATTTCACATTTACAACGAGGGGGAGAAAAATAAAATCATCAAATAGATGTGAATATTCAATTTTTCAATTCAAAGTGTATAGTACAAAAAAACCGATAAATGGAAGTCTATCCTGTTTTTATATGCATTTTTCAATATATCCTTCGACTGCATTGTACATTAATTTTATGTTTACGTTCCCACGTCCCAATAATGAGGGATCAATACCAATTGAATGGTTTGTGCATCAGCAGTTGAAGCAACCGTAGGAGTAAGATTCACTTTTCTTTTGTAGTTTACAAAGTGAAAGTATCTTAAAGAATTTACATGATTACTCTGCCAAACAGTATTCGGTGCAGGATACCGATGCAATTGTCTTGAAGGTTATGTTCCAGTACCTGCTGTGAAATGGGTGCAATGGAGTGATATACCTGTCGATTGTGCAAGGATGTTTTATAAGATTTTGCATGTTGCAGGTGATTGCATTAGATTTTTCCCATACTCATACAGGATATCATGGATTTCATAGATTGACGAGATATTATGGAAGATTTTTGTCGATTTGCATGGAAAATTGATCATTTGAGTGACAGGCGTGTGAAGGATTTTTGGTTTGAATTTTAAGCAAAAAAAGAAAATCATGTGGACAATAATTCGGTTGGGACTAAGTTGAGAGATTTGAATGTCATGATGAGGATGTTCTTTGATTGGAAACAAGTGAAATGGAAGTAGAGATCCGGCATTATATGGTCAATAAGCAAATAAGTAAGGACTCCTCAGAGGTTGCATATATACGTGCAAGAATTCCACCTGAATTTCGTGCCCAATATACATTGAACATTTAGGCATTTTGACAAAAAAGGGTATATTACTGGGACAGATAAAATGATGTTTCAATATAGAGATGACTCTATACTGGAACAAGTATAGTATAGGCATCTTAAATGAAAGGATCAAAAGAGGTATGTATCACCATTGCAGTCTGAGTTCATTTGGTCGCCGTTTAAATACTGAAAAGTAGAGTACTGTTTACGGTCTTAAGGAAAAATGAAGGAGGATGGAGCATATCAATACAGTCTGTATCTAACAGACGTTCTACCAAGTAAACATGCCAATTCTGTCCAAAAAGTCGATAGTGAACAATTTGGTCTCCGATCTGAAGCACACTACGTTGATGATAATAAATTACCCACAAAACCTAGAAGATGAAGATGCCCAAACTTCCTAAAAAAAATAAAGTGATCACCGTCAACCTAAAATACAACGAGGACGCTAGACCTAGAAGCTATTTGTTTCTTAGATTTGGTAAGACGAGTTTTCACGATCCACAAAAAGGAAAACCACATCAGCTGCTTTTGAAAGTATTGGAAAGAAGCGGACTAGATAGAAATTTGTCTACCTTGGATCTGCTATCGCTTTCTGGCAAAAAAGTTTCATCAGAAATCAATCAAAGAATAACTCATGCCATTCGCTGTTCCTCTCCTTCGTTGGCAACCACGGGTACAGGATACAGGAATACTTGACACTTATTCAAAAAAATCTTCCCTACGTTCAAAGAACTCATAGTCAGTACTATGAATTCAAAGTAAAATGTGCAATCAGACGAAGAGTATATTTTTGGCGAGACTAATAAATTTCGGAAATCCTCAAGAAGTTCCCATCTGGCAAAGTCCCTATCTTCGAAACAACCGAAATCAAGTATCGAAAGTTCCAAAGAATACGTGCAGGCCAGTACACCAATCATTCAACTCTGCTGAAAATGAGGTACTACCAGGATCATGCTAGGAAACATTCCAAGAATAGCACCATCAAGGACGATTTTGCCAATACCTTGAATGTTATTAACAAGACACTCGACAGTACACGTTTTTGACCCTTAAATGCGTGAGTCCTACGGCAACCTCAATAAATGGTTAAAGTTAAACCCGATCCTCAAACAGTCACAGGTCCAGGCAGTGCTCAAAAACGACGTCATGTGCTCGAAGACTATCGCCTATGATCTCGAGAAATATGGCAAAATCGGTGCTAGTGGCGCTAAGCCCGAAAAAGGGGAACGAAAATAAGAAATCTGCTAAAAAGGAAGATTCAAAGCTGGATATCTATATCGATTCTCTCAGCCAAGCAAAAGATCTTATCGATGACATGTTTGTCATGCTTCTACAAAAGAAAAATACAAATTTTTTCCGCAACAGGTCCATGGGACCCAGGGCCTAGCTTCTCACAACCACTCGTGTTGTGCGTGTTATATTCTTCACATGAATGGAAGGGGCGTACTGTTTAAAGCCGGATCCGAACGGCAGTTTTGAGAAGCTTTTTTCATGACAGTTTTACTCTTGGATGTTTGTCAGACGCTCGCGAGAGGTGGGGCCCTGAAAGAAATTTTAGGTGTTGTTTGGGGATTAAACCTGGAACCCCTCGCTCCGTAGTCCACCGCACTAACCACTTGAGCCACGGCACCCACTTGTAATGCTTCTATTCCAACGATAAGGAGTCGAAGTCAATTTCACACTATTTCATCCGGTTCGGTGGATAAAAATGGAACGTGGAGCTGGCCAAGCTGTTCATGGGATGTAACCTCATTAAGGGAATGTTGCAAAGTTCGAATGAGATGGGTAAGCAGACTTTTACTTTCGAACGTTTACAATGTAGTACATTGCTACGACATGGAGAATGAATATCACCAATGCTCCGAAATGCACATACATATATAGTAGAGGAAGACCATGCCTTACACACATAAGGGAACATGAACCAACATGGGATACACAACTGGAAATGTATTGTAGTAGTACCTACATAAGTTAGAAAGTACGTCGAACACTACCTTATATCTTCTACTAGTTTCAATGGCAATAAGTTTCGAACATATTAATATACGAGGAAGCAGATGAATAGACAAGATCAGTGTCGTCTGTGGGTATCAATGCAAGACGTATCTACTGCCACCGATTAATCACTCAAGCAAGCACCGGACAATGTGAGTAGATGAGTAAATGGGTCCAAAGACATTCGCAGGAGTTAAGGCTAAAAAAAGAAGAAATGCCTTCATCCTGGAAAGCTCACTAAAGCTATAAAAGTGAAAGATACCAGAAAAACTGCAGCACCAGGGCGAAGAATAGAAGGCAGGACAGCCACGATGAAATGACGGACTTGTCTTAGCCTGAGGAGGCTGTTGGGACTTCAAGATAGAAGAAAACGCCTTTCACTTCCTATCTCAATGCTCCAGCTTAAAAAAAAATCCAATAAGAGCCTTAGTTAAAGTATCTTTCATGCAGGACTGCACACGCTAACAGTCATATCAGTTTGGATTCTCTGCCAGATTAGGATAGAAGAACTTTCTATTTAAGAAAATTGGTGCATATCCCGTCTACCCTATCAAACAAGTGAGTACTCAGGGTAATGCTATAGATCCATGTGAACTGAAGATGCAACTGGCTTAATATTACGACCAACCGATCCACTGACTATACTCTGATTTGAACTTATTTACCAAGTCGCCTTAAGAGAGGCTTATCACATAACGAATACTTCCCAGTAGACTACAACAGATAAAACCGAATGAATTTAATTACCTTCTTCATCGAGTCAAGGTCATCGCACAAGAGCAGAGCAGTCCACAAATGATGGCAATTTTCCAGTCACCATTGTGCAGCTAATTTAATATTAAACATCTCTGTGCGCACACAAAAGCTCCCGCGATACAATGACGAACCATTTCATTATCTTCAACTCCCCCTTTGTTGGCTGAATTACACACAGCCCCTTTCATCTTTTTTCGATTCACCGCCCCGAATTGCAACAAAAGTAAACAACAACATTAACCGTATCAAAGTCGAACCAGCCGCATTTGATCGTGCCGACCGCGCGGCCCGTATTATGACGGCCGTCACACACAGCCAACTCATCCAGAGAAATTGAAGCGCACACAAAAGGCCGCGCAGGCGCAACAACAACCTACCTATACAAAACCACATTTTCAGTGGCAATGCCAAAAGCACAGAAGGACAGACAGGACCCGGCGATTAAATTTTCATAGCAGAGCAAAATAAAAGGACATGATAATAAAGTGGATCAAAAAGGGAATGCCATTCGAGGCTACTTCTCACGTCCGCAAACGTAAGTGCTGCCTTTGTGCCCCATTGTAGAGCTCGTACACCACAAGTGGAAGTCAATCGACGATCGGACGAAGACCTAGAACCCGTCCACCTGAATCACTACTAACCAATAAATTGATTCGGTTTCCTTTTCCTTTTCCGTTTTGTTTTCTGCTCGCGCAAAAATATGATTCAATTTCATCGATTCCACCGCAATGGGGTTCCAATTGCAATTGCGCCCAGCTTAAGACCTGTGTGTGTGTTGTACCCATGAGAGTATCTTGCAGTCCTGATTTATCGAAAATTTGCATACGAGCTATATTTTATGGCGAAAGGATGCACACAAATCGTCCACTGGGTAGAATTTTAAATTGAAACGTTCCATCAGGGACGACAAAGGAGTGCGCGCTACATGAAATCCAATTTGAAGCCACGCCATGGCAGCGATTAATTTTCTTCCTCTCTTAGCCTGAGCAAGGCAAATTAATTTCAAGTTGCGCCCGCACCGTCCCAGTGCAGAGTTGCGAGTGGGTAATTATCTCATGAAAACTGGACGAAGGAGCATTCACGAAAATTAACGCAATTAGCCATGGTTACCACTCAATAAGGCACCGAGCGCCTCTAATGAGTGTGACGGCTAATCGACGGCTTTTACATCATCGTCATCATCATCATCATTATCATCATCGTCATCAACGTCGTCATCATCAGCACCAGGAACACCGGAATAAGCAGAATCATCATCACAATACTTGTACTCACCACAAACATCAAAACGAACCCAGAAGCAGAAAAAGTAGCCGTCGCAGCGGACTTCTTAAAAGGATCAGCGGTGAATCCATGAGCAGCGGTGGACCTTCTGAAGTAGCGCTGTTTATTAAACCAAGCGACCGAGGCATCCAATCTCCGCAAACAAAAGAATGGATAATTTGATGGATGGATGGATGGGTACAGATGACGTATGTGCGCGGAAAGGTTACTCTCTCTCTCTCTCTCTCTCTCTGTCTGACAAAAAGATACAAAAACAGAAGTGAATCTAAAGTCAGACTCTGAGTTGTAAGTTTGGTGGACCGGTTCCCACACCATAGGAATGTGTGTTTGTGTGAATACAAGTGCATTTGCTTTAATAAAAGAACGCGTCATGACGGAATAGATTTTTGGTTTTTGTTGGTTTACATACTCGCTTGAAGGATTGTGAAGATTTCCATCGACAGAGAGTTTAGTTGCTTCATTTCAAACCATTTGGGGATATAAAGTATTTGAGACTATAGTGGTTATTTTTGGGGCCAGCAAATCCCGTCGGCTTAGATGTTTTTTTGTGCATTAAGGCAGTAAGCAGTTGTCTAGAAGTCATCAATAAATCAAGGATCTTCTGCAAATTTTAAGTCCAGTAGGCATTCACAACCAATAAAGGTACTGAACCAGCTTTTGAAATCAGAAATAGACAACTCTAACACCCTGCGAATTGAAGGGTGAATAGTTTATTTAGAAATTAGCCAAGACCCACCAAAACCACGCATAAATCCTAGGAAAGCTAATTGGAATCTCTTTAGCAGGGAGATAGCAATAAATAGCAAACCCTGACGAAAAGATGGTGTGTGGTAGGACCTACTGACATTGATCGGAAAGATGAGAATATTGATATCCACTTTTAAAGAGGCGTATACCCAGTTACTAATGATAGGACTAAGTTTAGTTGGTGGACTAAAGAACAAGCTAGCATTAGGAAAAGAACTAAACAGCTTCTCAATGCAGCCAAAAGAATGAACTCCGATGATACCTAGAATCAAAACAAGGACAGTCAAACGAGTCACAGATAGCAAAACGCCGCTCATGGCAAGATTTCTGTAACGAAATCACAGGTACAACCGAATCTGCAAGATTGAGGAAAATCTTTTCTACAGAACCAACACCTCAAGGATCTCTCAAGGATTACAACGGAAACTGGACTGAATCGTGTTCAGACTCCTTAAGACTGTTGCTTGGCACGCATTTTCCGGGGTGTACTACACAGCGACAAACATTTTTTTTTTTTCTAAAACCAAATCCCAGAAACCAAATCCCGTTGTGGCTCAAACCCACACAGTTCGAGTCACCACCAAACACACTATCCACTACACCATCGCCACTTTGAAGACAGTAGTGGGATAATAGAACCTCCAATAGGAATGATGACAGAAGAGAGCGATGTTAAGGTTATCTCCAAACCAAAGTCTGCTAACGCAAGCCACACAACCACGAAAGACTTTAAACCAATAAGTTCCACTCCTCTTTGTCCTGAAAACATTCAAACGGGTAGTAGACATATACATATATTCGTAGCAAGATCCGTCGTGGGGACCTATCTCCAGCACAACATGCTTACAAAAAAAAACAATACAGATTTTTCTTAAGCAACATGTTACACGAGGCTAAAAGCTAGGAGACAGCGCTCCATTGTTAAAAGACAAGACAAGAAGTTCTCAATAATGTCTGACCAGATGCGAAGACCATATCCAAATCAACTGTATAGTGAGTTTGCTAGAGCAAAGGCATACTAAAACTGAACTAGGAGGAACCCAGTTAGAAGTATATACCTCCAGAGGCACACCACAAGGTGGAGTTATCTCCCCTTTACTATGGCTTCTCGTTCTCAACTAAAACATAGAAACAGGAGGACCAAAGTCACAGCCTGCGCGGATGATGTGGTACTGCTAGTAACAGGAAAATTTCTTCCAACTTTTAGTGAGCCAGTTGAAGGAGCCGTAAAGATCTTGGACACCTAGACAAGGAAATGCGATTTGGCAGTAAATCCCAAGAAAAAAAAAATAGAATTGCTACTGTTCACAAACCAGAGGCGGTTCTCCCTCTGTTGGAGGAATTCTCTTCAGAATCTCTGAGAGCGCCAAATACTTGGGACTAGTGCTCGACTAAATTGGAAACTGGAAACTATCGAGCATCGAATGAAGAAAACCACGATAGCCTTCTACTCGTGGAGGACAAGTAGCAAGATATAAGGCCATTGTAAGGCCTATACTTATCTATGGGAACCTTGTATGGTGGCAAGCCACCAGCAAAGCTACCAACCTAAAAGCCATCACGAAAGTACAAAGGCTAGTGTGCATTTGTACTACCTCTGCAATGAAAACAACACCAACGGCAGGACTCGAGCTCATCCTTAACCTCCTACCGCCAGATTTTTTATACAAGAATTGGCAGCCAAAAGCGCTAATCGGTGGGCAGCTGGATGCCGAACGCATCAAGTCAGGCCAAGATTCTTCAGTAGTATGTAGGGAATGGAGCAACAACAGTCTACATGACGCCTTATCTTGACTTGATAAGACCTTTTACAACCCTCTATCCAAGTTTCAAGAAGAATGGAAAAGCAGAGAAATACCACACCCAGAAGTTACAGGAGTTTATACTGATGGGTTCCAAATGGACATCGGTGTAGGAGCATGTATATGTTCTGATGCGCTAGGCATATCTAAATCAGTCAGACTCCCGAACTACAGTAGCATTTTCCAAGCGGAGGTCCTAGCAGTGACAATAGCTGCCCCTAAGACTGCAATGAAGGCAATACCACGTAAGGATATCACCTTTTTCATCGACAGTCCAGTGCTTGTCAAGTGTTTAAGGTTCTTGGAACATATTATAAGGTAAGACTCTGCTCGATCCCTGGTCATAAAGATATACCAGGCAATGAAAGATCCCTGATCTGCAACATTCTGCAATTTTGAAATTCGGAGCTCTACCTCTCTTACTATTTAGTCTGCAGAGTTCATTATATTGAATTTTTGGTAATTTGGACTTTAAGTAGCATTCGACTGTGTTGAAATGGTTAATGCAACATCGCGGTGAAGAATTTTCTGGCGTACGAAGGTATTATAATCTTAAAGTGGTAGACTCTTAAGATTCGCAAATTTCACACAAATATCTTCATTCTCTGCAGAGAAGTTTTCTTTCTACAGGTCGGCGGGGAGACCATTTAGATGAATTTCAATGTACTCTCTTGAGGATCAAAGGAGCATCTGAATGTAAGATTATACCGTAACTGTGGCTAATTGATCATTTCGTGTAAATCTGAAAAAATTTGTCGTCGTCTCATATGTCTTAATGGAGACAATTGCATTTTCAACCATCCAAATTCAAAGGAAAAATGTTGCATTTCGCAGCCAAAGTCCTTCTACGCAAATGAGACGCAATCACCCTTATTCCGAGTGGTATTTAACTAAAATTCCGATTGTCCTTTTCGAGGCGTTTCGTTTTTTAAGAGTTACCCCAGAAATTGGACGCCACAAAACACCTTCGTTGGTAAGTCGGTATACATTCCACATACGATCCACTCTCAAAAACGAAACGTCTTAAGAACGACAATCGGTGTTTTACGGCGTTTTACTAAAACGCCACCCGGAATAAGGGTGAACATCTTACAAAGAATTTTTCTCCCAAAACATCCGAAGATATCTTCGTCTGATTTCGGTAGAGAAGTTAATGCCATTAGTGTCTAGACTTTGCTATAAAGTTTGTGTTGGTTGTGATCGGAGTCAGATATGTTGGAAATCACAAATATAATATCTTCGCCAATTTTTTTCCCCGGTTATGCACTTCACTCTTATGACAAAATAATCATAAAATTCATATCTAATTCCAAATGCAAAACATTCTATGACCCACACCGCTACGAATGCACGGTCTGTCGTGTTGCAAAACATACCAATCAATTTTAATTAAACACACTTAAAAGTGCTAAGGAAATTCCCTTTCCCCAGACTGAACAATTTCCTTCGAGAATAACCGCTTTTGATGAGTAAAATAATTTTGCATATGCAGTGAGCAGTGCACATCCATCACGCATGTAATTTGCATACAAAAACAGTTAAACTTTTCAATTAAACATGTTCACTTTTTATTACAAGTAATTTATATGGAAATGGAAATCAAAAGAGCTGAGGTGCGAACTTCAAATTGATGTTTGTACACAGTAAGTTGATTAATTTGAAAGACTGTTAATGTATCCGTTCCACGAAATGTTTTTGGTTTAGAAAAGGGTTTCAGGCTCGATATACGATAAACAGGAGGAAAACCGGGCAGAGTCGCAAGAGAAAACGAAAAAAAGTGTAGAGACCTAGGAACATGTTCGAGATGAAATCAGTTGAAGAAAGTCAAATAAATCAATTAGTAGACAAAGATTTGCATTTTTGCTAAAGCTCTGAAGTTAACTATTCTCAAAAGGTCGGTGGCATACAATCCAACGGCCGTCCCACTGCGCTGCATTAGACAAATGGTAGATTATATTTGAATTCATTATAGAAAATGCAGCAACATGTTAAGAAATGGATGAAGTTCTGATTGTATCACTAGTTAAACACCCAAAAAAGAGGAAAACTTGCTTAAACTAAAAATTACTATTACTAATTTATAGAGTAGATCTACAACTTCTTCGACGGTGTCAAAAAAAAATAGAAATACTCAGCGCCATCAAATAATCACACCATTCCAAAGCAATAAAGTTCAGTCGTCATTTATGTATACAATTCAAGCTAAACAAGATCCTCATTAAGAAGCAATTTACCCATCCATACTTTCCCATCGCAACCCCATCATTTTATATTAAGAACCAACGGTTCCCCTATAAAACGCAAATGTATAACACCGAAATGTTGCGTTTGCAGACAATTACCATGTAATTAAAAAAACATAAAAACATAAACCTACTATGTCAGCCGAACTACGTATCCGCACAAGACGTAGGAATCCACTCAACTCGAACTACTACGCGTTTGCAGTTCGCATGCAAAAACGCAAAAAAATAAATAAACATACACAATATGGATAAAAAAAAAAAAAACACAAAAAAAACAAGAAAAAAAAACAGTGAAGAAAAAGTGAATGCAAAACGCAACTCAAAGTCGCGATAATTAGTTACACGAAGGAATTGTATACGACTCTCGGTATGAGAGTGAGGCATTACGCCCTCCTCCAACGTATGCTAAAATACAAAACCCACCATTCATCAAAATCATTCGGCAGTGAACGAATTCAAATTGCATTCTCTCCTTTATTCATACACATAGATACACACAAACACACATCAAGTCAGTGAGTCGACACTTAAAGTTTGTTTTGATGCGAATGATAGTAAGACTTCCCCCTCACGTATCGACTAGTAGTAACATTGTCGACATCCACGTACCAGGTAATTAGCAAAAATAAAAACAGACAGCAGTAACAATCGGGTATCTTTTACCTCTCCACGACATCGTATCGACATCATCGTCATCTTAGCCTATCTAATTACGCAAATTGATGTCTTTTGTTTGGACTGGCAAGCATGTTCTTTGAAATTGAAAAAGTTTAAGTTTGTTACCAACTCTGAGAGTTGGTTCTTCGATTGCCTGACATTTGTAATTACTTTCAAAGAGTTTATTAACACAAATTTGTTTATTTATCACACACATGCGTGTTGGTTAATGGATATGTGTGGGTTTATTGGGAAAAGATACATTCGACTGGTTACGATTATCGCAGATACAAACCTCAGTGAGTGCGATCAGGTAAATCAGAAAGTGAAACATTTGTAACGATTAACGTATTGGAGGATTGCTAATTGGTGGATGGAAGTAATCTTATTGGATAGGATTCGATTTTTGTCTCCTGACATGTAGATGGCAGAGGTAAGGGCTTGTATGTGACTCTTATTGGACTTCTAGAAGGATTAGGTGTTTATTTTGTTAAATTGTAAGTAATTCCTAAACGACAGATGTCATGAATGAATAGTCTTTAGAGTGAAGTTAGTATGTCACATTGATTATGTACAGAGAATATTTTTGTATTTTTTAGGATAATTCCGCAAGGTATTTAGAAATTATTGTTAAATTTTCATGACGATAAATTCTTAGTGATATGGATACAAGTAAAGACGATGAAGTGGTGTAGTGGGAGCAATCGACACCCACCCGAAGATATGAGATTAACAAAACAAGGCACTGAGTCTTGGGTATGAGTTTTGGTATAACAAGGCACTTGTGTCAAGTCCTGGTAATTAGAGCACACTATGCTACATATAAAAATCCAATCATTTCTTCGATTATTTTCACTCATACCAACTATATACATTGAAGAAGGACATTGCATTGTCGTTTACATTCTTACAGATGCAGTGTTGTAAAAAATTGTACACTTAATCTAACTTTCATCTAACTTACTACCTACTTTGGTGAAACGAAGAACTCTCCTCTTCAGGAAACTGAGCAGAGACAGCCTTACACAGACTGCATTAAAACTGTACGTACGAAGTCAACTGCAGAATCCTTAGAGACTTTAATACACACACCCTTTCCCGGATGTAAAGATAGAAGCGCAGAGCCTAACAGTTCACAATGCTTCTAATTCTGCGAACAGATGACACCCTTTATTACTGAGGAAAAAAATTCCTGGGCTATACAAGTTTCGCCTATTATAAATCGACAGGCATAGACGCCATTCTGCTCATTATGCTACAAAAAATGCAAACGCGGTGCAATCCCACGGTGTCTACGGATTTTTAGGAGCTGCATTTTAAATGTAGCTCATGGAGACGAGTGAGATTGATTTTCATTCCGAATGTGGGTAGGCGCGGCCAGGAGAACGCGAAATATTTCAGACCAATTAGTCTAACCGCCTTCGTATTGTAGACTCTCGACCGAGTTCTAGACAACCATTTGCGAGATTCAATCCGTTCTCCAGTACGTAGTACAAATAATAGAAAAATTCATACACTACAAGGAATACATCTTAGGTACCTTTCTAGATATAGAAGAGCTTTTAATAATGTACATTCTGAAGCAATCCTTAAGTCTATCATGGAGCACATATAGCAAACCATTGCTAGATAGTCTCTATGCTTAGTACTAGAATTATTCAAGCATCTCAGAACAGAGTCAGAATTGAATTAGGAGGGTATGCGAACGACATGGTGATACTAGTGTCGGGACTGTTTCCCTCCGAATTAAGTGAGATCATGGAACACGCTCTGAGTAAAGTCATCGGCTGAAGAACTGATGTTTTTCATCACCAAACCGAAAATACCTGAATTCAGGCTTCCTGGATTAAATGGTCGGTTACTCTCCCTATTGTCCAGTGGTAAGTACCTAGCAGTCATCCCAGATCCTCAGCTTAACTGGAAACTAAACATAGGCCAGCGAGTAAAGAAAGCATGCACAGCCTTCTATACCTGCAACAGAACCTTCGACAAAAGAACGGTCAACCTAGTCAGACGCTCTAACAATCTTATTGTACCTTTTATATCTAGATCTATATTTCAGGGCAATTAAACTCAGTGAGTTCAACTGCTGAACTACGAAGCCTTATGGACACAGTAATATCCTGGATTCTCTATGAACCCCAAAATGAACTTCACAAAGCTTTACAGCTTCACATTTCTCTATAAGAAAAGAATGGCAAGATGTACAGACGATTAGGGACTTCGATCTAACAATCTACACCAATGTTTCAAAAAGGACTGTGGGGTTGGTGCAGATGATTTAGATCAAAATCACTAAACCTCCCCAAATCTTATAGACTTTCGGACACTGTCAGCATGTTCCAAGTAAACAAAAAGTCGCTATTTTCATTGATAGCCAAGCTGCTATCACACCCATTGCCTCGGCAATCATATTATCCAAGCTAGTGCTAGGGAGCTACCCTCGCTAGAGGGTCAATTTACAGTACCTAACTCTGGTCTGATCTGTAGAAGCTACAATTGCTGTTTTCTTATCCTTGCTGAACATGGTACGACGATTGGAAGCTTTAACCAAGGGACTACTAAGTTTTGAATTGTTTGTAGCATCTTGTGTATAGTTTCCTCCTCTTCTTCGTCCATACAGCAAAGAAGGCCTAGCCTGATATAGTGCCTGCCAATAATGCAGTGCCCTGTAATGACACAGGATTTAACAGTTGGTACGTTTTTAATGCAACTTGGGCCAGATCTAGTTATAAAAATCGCAGTGCCATCTATCCATCTCCGGTTGCTCATATTGAGCTTAAGCAGCATTATAAATATTGCCAAAGAGGGTTTACCATGCATTGCGATTCCTCGGAATATCTCTTCCCCAGAAACTTAAATTTCTAGTTCGGTAGACCAACGCACTAACCACCTCAGCCATGGCGCGAACCACTGCATCACTTCGAGGAATGTTAAGCTGCCTGACTGTGAAATGGTCCTTAACTAAACATCGTAAAAGTTGGTCAATAGTAGAGCGGTTCATACTAAGACTCATAGAATGAGGCTTAAGCTATCGAAAGGCTTTTCTAAATGAAAAGTTCTAAGTAAGGAGCGATGGACGAAGACCACCTCGAATCTTTTAGAAGATAATACCTAAACGCGTAGCCTGGGTGACATAGATATACATATGTAGGTGCATACAAGGGTGTTAATGCTCACTGCTAGGTTGCAGATGAAGATTATTCGATTGTCGCACTATTGTGTCATTGGTGGAAAGCTGGGGTATCACTCAAATAACAATGTAAGCATTAGATTAAAGATGCAAGCGTGGAACTCTGAAAAAAGGATACAGTCTCCGGCTAAAAGTAGGTACAGTGAAAAAGAGTTGACAAGGCACTAAGAAAATGTGGTCTGATTCGATATTTTTCTAGCATGTGGTTGGGTATACAGAAGACCGACTGAAGTAAAATCATTTGCAAACATATATCCTAGTAGAACTGAGATACTTTCAACCAAATTATTTTGCTTTCGATTCCGTTTTCAAAAATTTCCCAGGATGTGCATACATCTGTTTATTTTTTATGAACTAGGTACAAATATTGTGCAGGTTGTCATCAGCATCCTTACAACATTGAATATTATAAAACGCTCTCCGAGTGCCTAACTAAAATTTAAGTAAACCTTTGAAACCGCATCACGTTGAAACATTAAAGTCGCTTAAATGCTTGCCCCATTCAAATTGAAAGCGATTTCTTCCAAGTACCCACCCTCCAATCAACTACCAACCACAAATCTAATTCACATCCCATCTCGCACAATATGTTCACCAAAATGAAACTAATTTAAGATACACATCTCATCCGCCGAACAGATAGCCCACGTTCTCATCACATCACATTCTCTCCCTCTACCTGCGGATACCACAGTCAACAAAATTGATCCTTCTCATAACCGTAATGATAGCCTTCCACACAACCTGTTGGATACAACTACCAACCAACAACACCACCACGAAACTCTGGGTGCTCCCAAATGAAGCCAACACTTCACTGCCATGTCCCTGGCGAATCAACCATGCAAATTAAATGAAATTTCCCATCGTGCCCACCGCGTTCGCTGGAGCAGCCCTGCCTCCCTGTGTGCCCTCTATTGGCGTCGGGTGTCATAAATCCTCAACGATAATTATATGCACCTTGCTCTCGATTCTGCTTTTTTGATTTAACCAAATTGATCCGTTCATGGAGAGGGAACGCAGGCGCGCGACGCGACTGAAAACACAAAGGTCGTTCGGCGGAGCGCTTGGGACAGGCGAGTGCAACAACGCATTGGGTCCGCGCTCCCCCGTTTCCCAGCCACTCTCTGTGAGTAAGGGCGTTCATTCAATTCGTGCCTCTTAATAAATTGCCTTCAATGCCGGACTGCAGTTCGGTTGAACTCCATGCCATAGAGATCCCATAATGATACAAATGCTGCGATGATCCTCGGACGCGGCAAGGAAATGCAGTGGAAGGCTCTACCATTTTGTTTATGGTAAACAGACGGTGTGCGCGCAATTCCGTCAACTGCATGTACGTGCTTGCCAATCCACACTAACACATACAGTCGAACAGCAGAGCCGAAATGCAAAAATGCGAAATTCGCATTCGAAAGATCGGTCGAAGATCGGTTGAGGATCGGTTCGGTTCCCATAGCGCATGACTCCCTCTTCGCATACCATGCCTGCCTGCCAATTTTGGTTACATCACGGCCGGCGACGAGAAGGCAGAGGAAAGAGCTCTGTGTGTCTGTCAGAAATCGAAATTGGGCGCATCCCCCTTGCCCAACGTAAAAGCCGGTCTTCAGCTGGCTGCGGTTCCCCATCTCGTTTGCATTTTCGTTTGCATGCAGATTTGTGCACCGATACGATCGTGATTCAGGTTTTCATCCCAGCACAGCGCAGCGCACCCATCCATGCATCCATGCCAGGAAGATGATGAAGTTTCATATTTTTGCTCGTTGCTGCCTCGGTTGTCGGGCATGTCGACGAGGAGCATTTCGGCGTCTTCTCATGTTCATTCAGTTATCTCGGAAAGTGATCCTCAATTCGGAAGCTCCGCCCCAAGGCAGTTTACGTTGAGCTATATGTGAAGTTGGGAAGATTCTTGTTCTGGTTTCTTTTTTTTTTTTTTTTATATTCTTTCGATAGAGATTCGCGAATGATGAAATGAAATGAAATAAGAATTATGCAGTTGGATGGGTTCCCGAATCGAAGCTGTGCTCACATTCGCACACCCATTTCCCTGTGGCTGTTTGAACAGCGTGCACTGTGAGTGGAGGGCGACTCTGTTCATGGGAACTGTTTGGTTTGCGGTTTTCAATACTGACGGGCTTCTCGGTAAGTCACCAATTAGGGATTTATGATTTCATGAGTTTGTCATAAAAAAAAAAAAAACACAAAAACAAAGTTGGCGTACCTACAGGAAGCCATTTTGCATCTCACGGCATTAAAGTGAAATGCCTTGTATCGCGCGGATGAACAGATAAGGGATATTCGTGTTTAATTAATTTTTTGTGGGTTTCTATGGAATGTATCACGTCACGACTGTTTTGCATGAACAATTAAAAAGTATCTGCTGCAGCTTTAAATATTTTATACAGGAAGTGTACCTCATCCCGTTGAAGCTGTGGTATTATGCTATTACTAAAACGGTCGTACAAAATGGACACCTTGTATGTCTGTAACTTTATATGTAGTATCCATGGCACAAAGAAATACTACTCACAGGCGGCATCCCTCAAGGCTCTGTTGTAAGTCCCCTGCTGTGAAAAATAGTATATGGCGACGGTTTAATCTTAAAAAAGTTCTCAAAAGTAATATCATGAATGGTACAGACTACAAAAGGAGGATGGAGGTGAACTATGGAGCCCATGCATTGAAAGTAAGTAGCGTCTTATGTGGTAGCTGGTACCATAAGATATGCCAGTAAAAGATGCACCCTACTCATGTTTCGATGATGAAAGACACCAATAAGCGTGAAAGACAATATCGTCCAAATATGAACGACAAATACGTACGAAACAGAGCTTTGGTCAGTGACAGTGCACTGCAGCAGAATATTCGCTACCCGAACTAGTAGGCAACGCTCAGCAGGAGAAATAGAACAGAATTCCACTTTTTCTTTTCAGAAGGAAGCAAGAGTTTGCTTATCCTGCTCCTAAGAAGCCATATATTAAAAGCTTTGGATGTATACCTTTTATTTGTTAGATTATCACGTGCTTGGCAGGCTGACATGAACATCATAAGCCCTGGTGCCTTTGTTTATTCATCAATTTAGAGATTATTCAATTGACTGCTGTGGAACTTCAAGGTAGTCACAGGCCTTCAATTCTGTTCTCTTTGTATCCAGACGAGTAAAATATTTAAATATTTTAAAGACCTACTCCAAACGAGAAACAATACTCAACACTACCCGTCTAACCACTCTCTATGTAGGCAATAAAGCTACATCGATGTGTAGTATATCAGTGCTCTAGATAGTTAGTTGAAATGTTTTTTTTCTTCCTTTTTAAAGAGAAGTCCAAATCCCAGGATACTCAGACTTCGATTTGGTTCTTTGTATTACCATCAGATTCCCTTTTTTTTGGTGCAATGGTTGGAAAGACTTAGTTTTTATTCGTTTCTGTCACATGGTTTGATGGCTGTAATTTGCTGTTCCTTGCCTCAACTCGAGCCAGCAATAGTTTGGATCACAAATGACCACACTATCCAATCACACACATTTGAAATATAAAATTCAAATGCTTAGTATATAAGCTTGATCAATAAAGGGCTCAGACAAGATCGAGCGCTTTTGATATAACTGGGGAGAAGAGCCTTTCTTTTTGATTCTCATAGTTGTTTGGTACCTCACCTTCACTACTTGCTCACTACTTTGAAGCATCAAAGCTATGGAACAGTTGTTTGGTGGTAGGTATTTGACCCTTATTTGGAATAGCTTGTGATCGAAAAGACCTAAAATAGAGTCTACAGAGATTAGATATTGAGTTCAATTCACACTTTTTGAATACCTCAGGTCCAACCAAATAGATGTTGGAATACTTTGGCGAGATTATTCATCAGTCTATCTTTCCGAAATGCAAAGTAAGTCCAATTAAACGTATGTACATGAAGCGCTAGCACTTGAATCGAATCCAGTGGGAAATTGACTTGAGTTTAGAATGTGATTGCATGTGGTTAGTTGTAGTATAGTATATTTCCTAAAAAGATAAATACATTCGAAACACGAAGCCAGCCTTATCTAAACTAATCGAAGAATATGCAATCTTCAAAAGCATGATTGGAATACAGCGGTTCACTCTCTACTGAGTAGGTTCGATGCAAAGAATGTCTCCCTAGAATCAAATTACCTAAGGCTCCAATTTGCGGACATACGAAGTCCACTTTTAGCTCTCTCATAGGATCACCTAGAAATCCTAATCGATGAACCATTCAATTTCACGGAACCTTACTCTATTGATTCACATGAGAATCGTTGTGGTAAAGAGCGTCTGTTTTGAGCGTCTGGTGTTATATAAAATGCCCTTTAAAGAGTGAACATTAAACAGGTCATCGATCTATCGATTCCCGCCCAAAACCTACTCATATCCTCAAGTCACAGATTCCCTTTTATACGAAATTAATCAACCGTAACTGTTTTTGACCTTGCACCATGAAATTCACTTGATTAATTAGTTGTATGGCTGTCGACTGATAATATCTAAAAGTTTTTATTAATTTGCATATTTAAAGTGATTAATTAATTCAAACATTCTCCAATCGTGAGTTTATCTCTAAAAGCGCGGCAAATCTTCAGACAAAGTCGCAGATAATTACAATATGTCGACTGCCCCCTTTGGCACAGCATACAACCTGCGCAACATGGTAATCTCTTAACTTTTATGCAAATCATCTTTTAATAACTTTGAGATGATTTCCTTTTCTTTCATCCGAGGCGAACTAAATTACTCGCATCGTCAAACTATATATGTATGTATGTATGTATGAATCCACACCAATTGGAAACGAACCACAATCATCAACTGATGCTCTGTCTGATGCATAAATAATGGGATAATTGGCCCAGAAGTGTGATAGTCATTTGTCAGGCAGTCGAGAGCATTAACTTAATTTGCACCGCAAAACTGTTGTAATGCATGCATCTTTGAACTTTCTCGAGGACACGTAAGCATTATTGTCTTACTTGGCTAATGCAATCACTTGTTACCCGTTTGTTTAAAGTGGCGCCAAAAACCATCAGCAGCGGCAACCTGAGCACGGGAAAGTTATTTCTCGTTAACTTAAGTTGCCATAAAAATACTTTAAGACCTCATGAGCTGTGTGTGTACGCCTGTGTGCCCCATTCACGCATTCGTTTGCGCTTTACTGATACCGTGGCGTTGAAGACAAGCGGCGCCGCCACCGTGTGGTCATAAATTTTAGACCGCAACCAAATGAATTTGTATCTTTTGTGTGGTAGGGCACTACCGGCCTTTGTTTTGTTTATCCTAAGCTGCTTCCGCTGCACCCGGAGGGAGACCATCCTTCGATGTTTTGTTCTATTCGTGCTTCTGTTGTTACCTCCGCTGAATTGAATACCAGGAACTAATTCATTTCATGTTAGATACAAATTTAATTTCTCACTGGATGGCGGTGCCTTTCTCTCCTTCTGGTGGGAGATCCGCCAACCTAATTCCCTGTTTAACTGTTTCCAAGATCGAAATTAAAAGGCATCCCAGGCACAAGAAGGAGGGCGAAAACTAATTTGACTATGCAAAACAAGACAAGAACAACGAAAAGCATTAACAGCAAGGACCTTCGCGAACAAAAGTCCTCCCTTATCCATTGCCAGAGATGTGATTTAAATCATATGGAACCGCTTAAATATGATGCAAAAGCGGAAATGCTAATGATAGGTTGAAGCCATATAACCCCATAAGTTGAGGCTACATCGTCTACCTTGCAACCTTGTGCATGGTTTATTATTTATGAATATAACCGTCTGTCCATCGACGTTGTGTTTTCTTCAGTTTGCTACAAAAGGATTGTGTGTACTGTGCTGGACGCTGACGACGAAGACAACAACGGCGACGACGACGACGAGATGGGGAGAATTGTTTCAGACTCAGACCCAGAATTCTTGGTGGATCTCTGTGTGTAAGTTATGATGAATGTCATGTTTGGTGATTGCATATGTTATTGAGGTTTGAATATAAGCAAATGTGTTGTGTGGATGGCTGACGATAGTAGCGCTAATATGAATGAACATGAAAAAATATCACGTAAGTCTACAGATTGATGGTAATTATGCTCTGGTCCGTGTCCGTGATGGTGCCTGCCATAAAAACTTTGAACAGCCGAACGTGGTAGTTCTTTCGGACATCAATTGGAAATATTTCTTTTTATTTTTTTTTTTTTTTTTGAAAAGAAAAATAAGCTTTGGCCATCTGTATTGATTTGTGATTCAATTTAGATAATTACAGCAATTTGTGGGAAATTACAAAACGAAAGAGTTGACTAGCGAACTTTTTTTTTTTTTTTTGTTATTTGAGCTGAGGAGGTGTTTTGAGTTTTGTGCATATCAATGGATAAAGTTGCTAAAAATTGTAGTAGCGATTATAGTGAATAAACTCTGGATAAGAAAATAAAGGAAACTACTAAGTTTCCCCTCAGTTTTCCAAGAGATGGTCTTCAGAGAACCGAAAGCTTCCGAGTTTTACTGAATATTTGCTTTCAACATTTGGTAAGTGTCAAGGTTTAGATGCATGTTACCATCCCTTCAAACGCTTTTTCAAGGAAGAGCAGGATGCAATTCCAATAAGTCCTATACAACTTTTATACAACTTGTTTGCTATACGCAGCTTTACGTCCGAGGAATATGAACAGAATAATGGTATATGCTTTAGGACTAAGTGCTATTATAATAGGAAGTACCCACCCAACCGAAAGAAAACCAATATGTTAGATATTCTGATAGACTTTGAGGCTCTAGTCCTTGAAAACCATGTAGGGTATAGAGAAAAGCATGGAAAATTATCAGGACCCACACCCATAGTCACTACTAGTCTATAATCTGGAAAACGAAACCGAGTTCTATTAGTTCGCTATTACAGATGTGGCTATGGAGACGTTAAAAAAATCAATTTATTATTGAAATGATGAAATCATGTACCTATGGGCTCAATATCTTTGCGAAAATGTGAAAGTAGAAGAAGTAACGAAGGAAAACTCTCCTGTCTGAATGAAGAAGTGTTCTCAGATAAATAGAAAACGGAAAGGTTGGTGGTAGTCTGGCAGGATTATTTGAAGGAAGGCTAATAGATCTTCAATGCAACCAGTAAAATACTACGCTGAGCTGGTCCGACGCCCTTTGAATCCGTGTCAGGATTGCCTAGGCTGTTTCGATTAGTCTACGAACTGAGCTCGGCTTTTGTGGACAATTTCCTGATTTTTGAACTCTCATGACTAATTGATCTCCTTGAACTGAAAAACTGCGCTGGTCCCAACCCAACGTGGTCGTTTCTACATCTTTGATGGTGGTAGGGCAGTGGTACCATTGCTCATTGATGTTAATTATCCTTGATTACTTGGTATACAACACCGTATTCCCACGGGATAGTGGCGCATTTGCTTGTACATTCTCTCAAATCACCGTAGATCATCTATGAAAAAAAAATCCACAGGATGGGTGGAAAGCAAGGGTGGATGACAAGGAGCTAAATGTTTTTTCTGTTTCATTATCAAACAGAACGACTGAACTCTAGTCAAGAATTACGTCGATTGATGCATAGGAAGACAGCCTCTGTTCCTAGACACTATTACTAATCCAACTGTATACTACAATATGATATACAGATGGAACGATGAAATTTCGGTTCATCTAGAGCAATGAGTTATGGCAACTCTACAAAAAGCACAAAAAGGACCTTCAGACATCAGATCAGACATCCTTTATGCCGGCTGGAAAGTAGATAAATCCATTATAAATCACCCGGTTTACATGGTATCCTGCTGAGATAACAGAGTTGGCTGTACATCGAATGCTTACTGAACAAAGCAGTCTTCTATTAACACAGTGTTCTGCGTAATTGCCGAAAGGAGCTTAACTAACTTAGGACATGCAATTGGGAAACGCGACTAATGTGAATGCGAGCAGTCTGAAGAAGATAATATTCTAAATGTGTAGTGAAATTTTTAGAAAACCAAATCAAAAGTAATCCAAGCCTCAGGCATTACTTTATATTCTTTCTCTTCATAGAAATTAAATCCACTTCACCTCATATGCAAAAGTCTAATTAAAAACGAATTTAAATACAACACTTAACCATTTGTTTCCATTCATAAACACCCGAGAAGCATAAAACTTCCTCATCATCGTAAAACCAAAACGTTGACTTCCGAACCCCCGCTGGGCACCAAATTTGCCCAATCAACATGTTACCACCTGAAAAGCTATGCTAGCGTGCGGCAAACATCGCGATCCAGCCACACCATCAATGTGCGGTAGGTGAGTGGCGCGAACTCAACCGACTTCATCAGAAATCCGTAATCGAAAAAAAAAAAAACCAAAAAGAACGAAATCATTCATAAAAATCAAAGTTTCTCCCACAAGCCAAAGCGGACGCGCAGGAGTAAAGCAAGTTAGCGGCAGCCCAATCGCCCCAATCCCACTGGGAACACCCGTAATTAGAACTCGAAAATAAGATACTAATTACACGTTATGTAGATTTTCGTTACACATTCGCTTGCGTGGGGAAAATGATTTGAGATACAAAGTAAAGGAGAAAAGGAACAAAAAAAAAGATACAAAATTCAAATTTATAAAATGATCCGCTAATGGTTTGCCTCATCTGCAGATAGTTGGCCACAACAGTGATGGCCCTCTAATGCCATTCGTGACTGCAGCATTCCGTTTGTCTTTCCGGTTGATTTGAATCGGTTTTGGGGTCTCGCACGGGTCAAAATGTGCGTCATGGCCCATATGGGCGGCTGGCACAGTGCTTAGGCAAATCCGGCGCCCGCGGGGGACCACTGTAGCGCAGCATCATCATCATTACGAGTGGATGGGGGCAAAAGAAGAACAATCATAGAAACCACTTACCTTCCGAAGGTACCGATGGCGGAGGTGGCGGTGGCGGTTGTGGCGGATGATGATGATGATGATGATGATGATGATAATCATCATCACTGGCAATGACTGGAGGCGTTGTGGTCCGTGAGCCACAGTCAGAATCAGAACCACCCGCACTAGCAGCTACCACTACTGAGACTGGAACTGGTATTGGAATCGATACAGGAACTTGAACCATGGCTGGAGATGGTGACTGAGGTGGTAGTTGTATAAGTGGTGGTGGCAGTGGTGGTGGTGGTACTCCACCACCAGTAGTCGAATCGCTTAGACCGAAGTTACTGCTGCTGTTGCTGCCACCACTATTGTAAAACTCCGAGTACAGCTGCTGCAACTGCTGCTGGTGTTGAGGACTGAACGTTGTTAGATGTTGGAAGCCCGGATGGAATTGTGGAAGCGATGATGATGCTGTTGTTGTTGCCTGAATTATGGGTGGCAGAGGCAGTGGCAAGGATTGTGCGACATCATGCTGCTGTTGCTGATGCTGTCCAACCATGCCAAACAAATGACTTAGTTGATGCAGCGGCGACGAACCATGTCGACGATGATGCTGAAGCAGACGCTCATGATGGTGAGACGGATAATGATTATGCGATAGATGGTGATGCAGATGGCTGTTGATGGCAATGTCATCGTTGATGCTGCCACCACCACTGCCGGTATTGCTGATGCCACTGTTACTAGCGCTGGGACTGTTGCTCGAATCCGTTTTGTATTTCGACATGTCGATCGGTTGCTGTTCCAGTGCGATGAAACTACTTCTGCTTCTGCTAAACCTATTGTGATCAAGTAACATTCCGTAGGATGATGAAACGATATTCTGATGATTGGCTAAGAGTAATGGCATAATCGAGTGTATGGAACTTTGGGAGTTGTTTCTTGTGCGGCGCGCTGTTTGAGGAACTGTTTCTTCTTTTTTCTGCTAGTCACTATTTTAATTTTGATTAAATGTCGTCCTTCTTCTTTGTTTCTAACGTTTATTTGTTTAGAGTAATTTTTCCGAAATATTTACTTTCTTTAGTGATCGTACTTGAAGCGACTTTTGGTAAATATTTTCATGTCGTTTCGCTGTAAAGAAACAAAAATAATACTTAAGAATATTTAACGCAAATTTAAGAGTATATATGTATATAACAATAGAATCTTGACTATATCAACCTCTAACTCTAAACGTGCATGCCCTCTTAGCCGTGCTTCCACCATCCTTAATTAGAGAAACAAATAAAGTACCTTAACTCGAACTGTCATCGCTAATTCGTACGTGTTCTCCTATCTAATTACTTAACACCTTAAGACTTCCACACGTCTTCCAAAGAAATTTCCATCTAATTACCACCATCGTGCCGGTTGTTTACTTAATTTCTACTTACATCAACATCTCGGCATTACAATCAACGCCCAACGATCCCTTGAAACAACAATACTGAGGAAATGAATGTTAAGCCTTAGGATACCTACTGATGTTCATGTAATATCGATGTTAATCCCATTTGCTGTCCAATCGGAACACGCTAATTAAATTTGAATTTCCTTTCATCTTTGCTTTTAATTAGTTCATATTCTTCATTATATGCAGATCAGTGGTCAGCACCAAACTACCACGACCGGCAATGGGAATGAGTTCTTTAAGATATTTAAGCATCGCACGCTTACAAATGTATCTCCCCCTAATCGCATTCATTCACAATTCCACCGATCAAATCTTCTTATAAAGATCAAATCAAAGCAAAACAGACCAGAGCGGGGAAAGAAAATAAAAAAAAAATTAATAACAATTATAATGGAAGAAAATATATCATCATGCGATATTTTTATAGTCATCGCGCTACAACAGTCAATTTGTCAGAGATACATATACCCACTCTGTGTATGCGCGGCCATTGCACTCTGTCATCTCACCTTGGTACTACGCTGAGAGGTGGAAAAGATACATATATATACATATTTTTTTTTTTGTACTTTTTAGTCAGAAAAATTCAACAGCCTAATCTCCCTAAATACTCATAAACAATTTTTTTTTTCTACACACATGTGTACACCATTGGTAATTACAATAGAAATTAAATGCTTCATTTGAGTATCTAAATCGACAGGTCGACGAAGAAGACGCTTAGTATCTGGGGCTTCGAACGGAAATATTACTGACATTTGGGTAAATTTGGGATTTGTCGAATGAGTTTCGACAATGTTTGTAGACTTCTTTAATTGGACAAAAAAAAAATGGAACAAGCGGTTCATTGGATGTATTTAGAACGAATGCAGATTGTGGATTGTAATTATAAGTTGGACTTTTGTTAGAAATAAGTCGACGATGACCTGTATGAAGGGGATGAACATATCGTGGGAAACTTGTTAATCACACAAAAATTTGAAGAAATCAATAAGAATTAGTAAAAACATTAAATTATTTGAAAAGAAACTTAGTAAAGAGCAATATGGAGTCACACAAGGTTCTGTACTAGTACGAATACTTTTTAATCGAGTGTGGCAAGTAATAAATCTGATGAAATTTGATGAAAAGAAAATTTTCGTTCAAAGGCAAATCCTGGAAAAATCAACGAATTTGAATTGTAAACCCACTATCTAAAACATCAAACAAATGCTGAAACTCTGCAACATACGTCGTGTAACACGCGGATCTATAGGGTATACGTACAGTGCGATTTAAAAACGATTGCTCATGTTTCTCTTTGTTTTATTGTTTTTTTTTCGCCGACAGTGTTCCAGCGAAATAGCTAGTTGCATACCGCCCTTCAACAGTGTTCTCGTAATGCTCGTCGCTCCTCTAATGCTCGTCAGTTTAAAGTAGGACAGAGGTGCCTTTCTTTACTGTACAATACGAATGTGGAATGCTTTACCAAGCTCTATTTTTCCTCACATTGTATTCCACAAACATTTAAAACCAATGCGCATCGGTATCTCCCATTTCCTCAAACACAATTATCCCTAAAGCAAAATGTCGCAGTTTCGTTTGAGTCCATCCCACCAAGTGAAGATACTCCTAAATCAAGACAATCGAAGAGGCTCAACATGGGAAGTGGCAACTGTATGCGAGGGATCAATCAATATGAATCATGGCCTATTAAGTCTAGCTAGAGTAAGTTACTCACCTACTTGGGGACATTCTTTCACAACGATCTTAGTCTTACAATAGTTACACTTACGTCAAATGTACGTCTTTGGTAAAAAAAAAAATTCTGAAATCTGGTCCCTTCTACGGGCTTAAAAAAGTCTTCTAGGTGGTTTGCCAGGGCTTACAAAACATGCATACGTCCAAACTTGGTTTAAATAGAAATCTCTCAGCAGAAAAGATTGCAGGCAACTAATTGGCGCCCTAATGCGGCCCATGTGATTTTAATAACAATTTCACCACATTTGGAATATTATTTTATAGCTGCTCTTCCTTTGGACGTATCAAGTGACAGATTTTTCGCATTAGTATGATGAGTACTGCGCTTACTCGGGTTTTAATGATTTCTGAAAAAGCTATGGAGACGAAAAGGATACAGAAGTCATCAAAAACCTTCTGTGCACATCCAGAAACACATCCTTTACGAAAGAAAAAAAGACTAAGACCTATGTGAGGAGTTATGAAGTTCTACTCTTCAAAGTTAGTTTAGATAAAGAAATGAACATACGTAATGGAAGTATGCATCTTAGAATGAAGATGTTATAGTTCACCGTTTGTAGTTTAAGTTGCGAGGAAACTGATCACTTTAAGCTTCCTATTCCTGTTCGTATCTTTATGGCTCTGTTAATCATCTTTCTTCTAGAATGTGACAATAAGATTAAAAGTATGTCAGCACATCACTGCAGCCACAGATGGGCCGATTATGATTACCTCTAATTAGAGCTCCTCATGATAACCGAATTAGTGATAAATCCAAGTAGATCTTTGAATGAGCTAACAGATATAGGTATGTATCTTCTGCCTCAAGGTAGAATTTACCTAAGTGACTATGACGTTGATTAGTCAGTTACAGTGACACAAGATGTGTTCTGCTGATTCTTTGTTCTCTTTGCACATTCTGCAAGTATTATCTTGGGCTATTCCCATAGTCATGAGGTATTTTTCGACTTGACAGTGTCCAGTAAAGAATCCTGTGACTTTAAGAATCTGTCTTCTAGTTAGACCTAGAAGTTGTTTCGTTCTTGTAAGGGAGATGTTTGGCATGAATATTTGGTTTCAGTTTTCGTCCAGTAATGCTGAGCTTTGTTTCTCAGTCAGTTTTTAATGCAGCATTTCACCCAGTGCTGATGGGTAGTCCACAGAATGGTCTTGGAATCATGAAGGTGAATGCAGATTCTTTTCTGGCTAGTATGTCTGCCATTTCATTGCCTATACAGATGTCCCCTATGCCCTGACACCCAAATGAGATGAACTCTGTTTGTACTGGCTAATGATATGAGTAGTTGAAGGGAGTCCCATACTAGTTTCGATGTTATTTCATAGGCCTTAATGGCTAAAAACGAAGCTTTGCTATCAGAAAGAATATAAATGTTCTTATTTGTTTTAGATCTGTTGATATTTTTTTGAGATATAGTTTGATAGCAAAGATTTTCGCTTGAAATACGGAGTTACACTTATCCCTGCTTGTGTAGATTCATGTTTTTATATTGACACCGTATACTCCAACCCCAATTTCTTCATTTGTTTTTGATCAATCTGTGTACCATACATGATAATCGCCAACAAATGTAACCTTGGAGATATAAAATTTTGGTAAACAGGTATCGGTTAAGGTTTCTCGAAGTACTTAGTTCATATTTGCTTAATTCCCCGTCAATGTCGATTTGTCCTCATTTTCAGATATGAGCAAACAGGCGTTAATCATGGCTTGTTTCTGCATCTGAAGATGTAGGGGTACAAGATTAAGGATAACTTCCAGAGCTTCAGTAGGAGTTGTTCTCATTGCGTCCATAGTGGTAGTCTTTGAAGTTTATTGAGCCTACCTTTGCTTCGTTTTTTGTCACCATACTGGTGCTGCATATGTGACAATTGGTTTGGTTATGGCTCTGTAAAGCCACATCATAGTTTTGGGGTTTATACCTCAGCTCTTACCCATTAGACTGCCGCTGATTCGTAAGAAGATCCTGGCTATGGTTTTCGTGAGATGAGAGTTTCAAGTGAGTTTAGCCCAAGTATTCGACTTTTTTTGAAAACTCTATTGTTTCACCGAACAGACTGTGATTTTGTAGTTTATTTTGAGTTCATCTTTTTGTGAAAGCAACTATGGTGCTTTTTTTTGTGGTTGACGTTTAGGCCAACTTTTTCACACCAGTCAACAACAAGGTTGAGTGCCCTAAGCATGAGTGTCGATATTGGTTCTTCGAATTTGTCTCTGATTAGGATACCAATATCATCAGCATATCCTTGGATATAGAAACCATCATTTCTGATGGTCGTATTTAGCAGTTCCTTTACTAGGATGGACCATAACAGGGGGGAGAACACCATCCTGGGACAACCTTAAGCAGCCGTGACTCTGATTCTGTCACTGTCTACCGGAGTACTGCTATATCTACTGCTAATTGTGTATTTTGGATGCATCTATACATAAGCATATCTGGCCATGTTCGGTGTTGTCGAAAGCTCCTTCGATATCGAGGAAGCAGCCCACAGCAATTTCTTTGTCTCTGATAAATTTCTCAATCCTCATGGTGAGTTCTTGAAGTGCATTCGTTGTCGATTTTCCTGATTTATAGGCATATTGGTTTTTGTTAAGTGGATTCCTATACAGTGGACCATCTCTGATGTTTTTCCATTATTTTTTGGAAAAAAGAGACGAGGCTTATAGATAAAGTGAGTTTCGGTTAAGAGCTGTAGCGTCTGTAGATCCTTTTCCAAATAGGTCCCATTAGGTTTTTTCATTAAACCAATTTGATTAGTTTGCTGGTTTGATAGAATTCTGTGGATACGATCGCTGCTTCGAATGTCAGAAAGATCTTGACAAAAAAATTTTCCATGGTTTACTTTTAGCTGTTCTAATTCCTCGGTTATACTTTGAGAGTGTACACAGTAAAGTACACAGCCGATGATACATTGCGTTTCGGCTTGTTGTAAAACTTTCTTGTAGATGTTTTTAAATTAGCGACTAACAAAGCAGTAATATTTAATTATTTTCTTCTCCCAGATCCTCATGTTCATAGCCGTCACCATCACCGTCAGTGGCTCATTTGTATATCGTTTTCTTTAGAATCCATTACAGTTAAGCTTTGTGCTGTCAAATGGCTTGATTTCTTAATTCCTTTTGATTTGGTTGTATTCTGATGAATTTTCGATGAGTTTCTCGGCTTAATTGCAAGGATTTCTGCGTGGAAGTCGCTGCACGTATTCGGTAGTATAAAAATCTATGTTTTTGTGGTTTCTTTCACTATATTTCACTATGAATCACTATGAATAAATCTCTGCTGGGAAATAATATCATATAATTTTCCTCTGTAAACTTATTTCAGAGTTATATCCTCCCTATTTCTTGCATCATCTCAAGAAACTCCACATGTCCATATGTGTCATGATTCCTTAGAGACCTCAGAGACCCTTTGGTCTAAACAGCTTTTTATGATAAAGACCAGGGTAAGAAGTGAAAAATTATAACCATTCCTGTATGCGGTTTACTTCTTAGTTTCCATCGTTTCCTGAAGGTCGTTTACTACCATTAATCTCTTTTTAACATGTTGTACCTAAGAAAGCTTGTAGCTTAAAGTGCGCGAAGAATAATGAACTCCGTGGTAAAAAATATTGATCATCTCTTCTTTTGATGCATTTTTGAACACATATTCATCCAAAATCATAGAGGAACTTTTCAAAAGGTGTTTTTCTTTTTTAGTTCAGAACAGAGCTCTGAACAGAGCCTGAACATGTCGAGCGGGCTCTGAACGGAGCACGCTCTAAACGCTCTGATATATTTAAGAAACACGATTGAGCAGTACCTGTCATATGACTGCAAAATTAATCGACCATTCATGCTTTTTGTCTTCTTAAACACTAAAATAGCGTTTATACACAAATAAAGTTTTCATTTCATTATTAACTACTAATAATTAATTAAAAACAAAGCCTCGAACTCCATTTCAATTGTTTTCGATTTCGTTTTCTCATTGCTTTACCCCCTGTCAAACGTCAAATTCACTGTGCTCAGGTTTTGCTCAGGATGCTCAATCAATTCATGCTGAGCTGATAGAGCGCGCTCTGAGCACGCTCTAAACGAAAAAAGAAACACGAATCGAGTGCTCTAAGCGCTCTGAACTAAAAAAGAAACACAAACATTTTTTTTGACAACTCAGGCTCTGCTCTGAACTAAAACGTTCAGTACGTTCTTTCTACGCTACTAATATTTTTAAGTTAGAAATAAATAAGATCTTGAATAAAAACAAAATAAAAAAAATAAGAATGCAGGAAAAAAACTATTAGAAAAGGCACAAAATGCAATCCGAGTATTCAAAAGAAGACAACGATTCCTAGTTATACTTTTGATGTTTTCTTAACCAGCTAATCAATCAGGAATATATATATATATTATGGTATATTGTAGTATGATGTATATATTTCACTTCCTTGATACGCATTCACTATTCACCTGATTTCAATCAATTCTTATTAATGCGCAGATTGTACCCCAAATCATTGGTTAACTTCGTTTTGTTGACTGACATGATCAAATTCCTGCAATTCAACGATATATTTGATTACAATCTAATTAGTCACTTACAATAGGAACCTTTCAAGCCTAATTAGAAATCAAATTGCCATGACTCACGTTCTGTATGTATTTCATTGAAAAACAAAATTATTAGTTCTCACTCGTCTTATCCTTATCAATCGGATCCCATTACTTGACAAATTAGCAAACAGCTAAATGAACTTCAAGTTCTCAACGTAATTGAGTGAAAATATATTTCTAATGTCATACCTGTGACTCTAAAGTCCATTTTGTGTCTGCTTTGGAATGAATTTAATTACAATTCCCCGATTTACTTGTCTACAGTTATGTTCTAGATACTCCATGCGATATCGAATGATTGAAACGTATCGCAAAATAAAAAAAAAAAAACAAAAACCCACAATGGTATTAACTTAAATTCCGATTGGCTAAATTAATTATTGTTCAGTATTTTGCATTGGTAAGCACCGAGTGGTTTATGTGATTTGAGGCGTATTTCCAAATTGTTTTCCAGCCGATAACACCGAGCCAATGTTATGACAAACGAATTATTTATTTCGAGGAATATATACTTATGTTCACAGGGATTAGGAGCACGTTATTTTTTTTTTTATCAAAATTAAGAATGATTCTATTTTTATTTAAATAAAAAAAAAAAATAAGTGATTAGAAAATTTTTTAAATTTACCTAAAGAAATGATTGATTGCAGTTTGTGATAGCCTGTACGAATATAGACAATAAATATTTTTGGACTATAAAGTCTGATGATAAATATAAATTGTATTACATCATACTGCTTTGTTATAAGCGTTGATATTCCCATTTTAAATATGTAGAATCGTTAAATAATGTGACGACTACTTATATTTGGGTACGCAGTTGTTTGGCCATTCGAAGTCATCACAAGTTAAGTGTTGACAAAGTGTAGTAAGGATGATTGGCAAATTAGTAACTTTCAACTTTAAACTCTTACAGCACGATATAAGCACTAAATAAGGGATTTTATGAAACCACAATATCCAGAACAATGAATTTTTGTACCGATTGTCTATCATGTCACCCAAAGTTTGAGCAAAAAATAAAACAGAAATACAGAGTTTAATGAGGATTTGCCAACCAGAGTATATAGCCTGACACTACTCATATGAATAGATCTACTTGAAGAATTGTAGGAAAAGAAAAACAGTAGGACCGTGCTATTCGTGTGAAGAATATATTATACACAACGTGAGTGGTTATAAGAAGCTAGGGTCTCGTAAGGACTTGTCGCGTTAAATATTTGTATCTGTAATGCTGCTGCTGCTCATATCGAATACACATGATCGGCAAAGACAATCCATCATTTGTAGTGAACTAAATGTTAAATGAATACAAAAGGGAAAGACTCTTAACGAAACCAGTTTTCAATAGCTTCCACATGATGAGGTTCAGTAG
Organism: Xylota sylvarum; assembly: GCA_905220385.1. Classification (NCBI taxonomy): domain Eukaryota; kingdom Metazoa; phylum Arthropoda; class Insecta; order Diptera; family Syrphidae; genus Xylota; species Xylota sylvarum. The sequence goes on along the minus strand of LR999960.1, from coordinate 51,449,919 downwards.
CTTGTTTTAGTACAACCCGTTGCTAACTTTTTCTAAGAGTTCTTCTATATTGAGTACATAGTTCAACGAAAAAAATTCACAAAAATGCTTATGTATATCATATTCAATGTCAATCGTACGATGAAAACCACCACATAACCCACCAAAGTTCTCATGATATCAATTTACATAAAATATTTCCACTTTCCACTTAATAGTCTCGAACGCTTGTACTTTCCCTGCAAACAATACCACTATTCTAAATCAAATTACAAATCACTCCACCAATCAATCAGTATCTACGTGACATAAATATTCCCGCACAGTGTTAATGATTTGTTCAAAAACAATCAAATTTAGTACTCATTCGTACATAGCTCAAAAGATACACCTCTTGTACTTAGAACACACAATAAATAATGGATATGACGCAAATTGTTATGAAATTCATTGTTTCCGATCGACCAGAGAATTTTATTGATTTCCATGTAATTGCCTTTATCACTAATCAATTTCCGTTGAAACAAAAACAAGTCAAAATACGAATAACAACAGGGACACGGTTTATAAAACAAAAAGGGCGATAGGGACCCTGTGTGTATGTGGTTAAGAAAATCTATTAGGCGGTTAGTTCAAGAATTAGGCCAGCCACTTTATAATTTATTTATCCATCGCGAAGGCAAATAAAATAAAATTCATTATTTACAATCGATAACGCGCCGGTGATGATTAGTAATATTTATTTCTTTAAAACATTGTATTCATATATGTACATATGTATGTACTTATATGAAACAAATTGTGATCGACCATGGCATGTTTATTGAATGTCGCCAAAGAGCTTATCAGTGCGGTAGGTATGTATGTAGGTATGTATATGTCTGTAGAAATTCAGGTGAACATTAATTCTATAATTCAAATATAAATATTAAATATTTACTTATTGACGTAAAGAAACATGCCTATGTGGCGAAGACAGTACAAATAAAGGGGGAAATTTAAATTGGAATCGTATCAGGTTGAAATCGTTTTCATGCAAACAACGAACACCTGAGCAAAAGTCTGCGAGACTAGAAAATAGGCGCAGTTCTAGAACTTACTGATGTCAGACTTGAAAAATTGCAAATTTAATTTCTGAATAATGTCAACAGCCGGAGTATCGAAAGATAAGATCGGAATTGTTGTTAAAATACATATATCAATTTTTTTTTTCTTTCAAAATTCGTTAACAAATTGTATCTATTTGGAAGTGATTTGTAAAATGGTATAACAAATGAGATCATACCTGCTTTTGATGACAATGCCTGGTTCTGTCTGGGAATTGATATTGGTCTTATCATTGATGAGAACAAGTAATGGAATAAGTTTAATTTATAACTGGATTTGATATCATTTCAAAACTGTGTTCTTGGACTGTGTACTTGAGGTCAAAACAGAGGTAACAACAGTTTTTATATCGCTACCATATTAAATCATAATATTCGGATATTCTGACAAAGAGGTCTTTATCAGGAAAATGGAGAAAATGAAAAGCACCTTAATCATCAGATAATATGTACATAGTCTCGAGGAGGGAGGCTTCTTAAAAAAAATTAAGCAACTACCCTCGGATAATAATATCCTATCCCACCTCAACACAACAGCCGGTTTTGATAACCCGCTCTCGAGGTTAACTAAATCTATTACCTGTGACTTACATACATATATGCATTAGGCTACTGAAGGTCTGAGTCCCAATTAGAATACTAAAAACATTTTTTTTTGTTTTTTGACAACTGTTTTAGAAAATGATTAGAAGCTACCTGAAACTTGAAAAATACCTGATTATTGATTTTCAAATTTCAGCTTCGTTTTTCATTTGAGAGCTAGAGAGTCCTCTACTCCGTAAAAATAATTGTATATATTCAAAGGTTTGTTCAAATCAAAATCAGACAAGTGTCAGATTTGTATGCAAACGATGATCATACTAGGTGGCAAACCTAAGCCTCTGTTTACAGATTTTGACAGTCCTGAATACAGTCTAAAAGCATTGATTTTAAAATATTTTCTATTACGTTTGCTACAAGTTCTACAGAACCGGAAACTAAAAATGTAATTCACAAGTGTCTAAATTTCAAACTGCTTGCAAACTTTCTAAAATGTGATTTGGCAATCCTACTTTCCGCGAAGAATCCTCGAATATTTGGGTGAGTCAATGGAGGCAGATATTATTACTATTTGATATTGCAGTAATAGATACTTCTCAAGGTACTGTCATCTTAAACACCAAGCCGCCAAACCAAAGAAACGTTCAGCGATATTTATAAATTCTTAAAGCTATCTAGTAAGGATTTCATAATTGACATTTGTCAAGAAAGGAGCCTGAAATTCCATAGATGTTCTCAAAATATATTTTCTAGCTGGTGAGCAATACCATTTCCTTCAACACTCATACACTGATACCAACATGCACAAAACCTATGTCAAGTTCATTGAATGGCTGGACGGTGGCGTTTTTTTTTGCTGGAATTCAAGTCAATATATGTAGGTTCATTTATGGACGACATAAAGTCTAGCCTGCAAATTATTTTTTTTTTATCGTATAGAGCGTTGTTATTAGTTCGAGACCAACTTTAGAAACCCTTTTTCAATTGAACTCGATTAGTGTTTGTATCATGGCCGGAGATCTCAAATTTTCCATAAAAACAGGGATGATCTCTTCCTTACTTTTGAGACTAACTGCACCACAAATTGTCACTTTGTCGATAAAAAAAATTAATTGAAGGAGTTCAAGGGCTACCGTAGAAGAATTTTAAATAGTACATATAAAGCGTTACATTGAAAAAAAGCTTAAGTTTGAGATATCAAAAACAAAATTCGGGTTAAAGTAAGAAGAGATTAGTTATGAAACACAACATTATTCAAATATCCTCCACGGAAACGCCTGCACGAATCAAGGTACTGAACTCATTATTGGCCATGACTTTGTCGTATAAATCGGGCTATAAGTCGGCAATGTGGAGTTTAATGTTGATCCCGAAGTCTCCTAAAATCACTGGTTTCTTAGTATAGACCATCGACTTAACTTAGCCCCGAAGAGGCTAAAGTAAAGATCTAGAGATCTTTCACTACAATAACTCGATTATTTGTTCAGCTGCGTGGAATGTGACCCCGGTCGTCTTGTTGAAACCAGAAATGCGCCAAGTCAACCTCTTTCTATTCATCCCAAAAATAGTTAGTCAACATCGTACAATAGCGATCTCCATGGATTGGACTGCGTTGCTAATATCATTGAAGAAGAAATATGAGTTAATGACACCTCCAGCAATTTGTGAATGACTTAAGGCTCCCGCCTTGGTCAAATGCGACAATTTTGTTTATTAACAAAGCCATGCAACCAGAAATCAGCTTCATCGTTGGAAATGACTTTGTGACAAAAATTATAAGTAAAGTTGCCGCAACAGAACTCGAGTACATGTACACTTTTTTATGATTAAATGGCTACTAGAGACGTATTGAAACCTTCAAAAACTCGGAGTTAACTTAACGCTTAGCCGAGAAACCCTTTTGGGAAAATAGGACGTCCCAATTGAAAAATCCTTTACATATAAAAGTAATTTACACTGGGTGACCATCGCATTAGAACCACTTACTTTTTTCAATTACATTCAAACTAAACTTCATATTTCTTACAAGAAATATAAATTAAACATGTATTTCGCTTTCAATGTCTGGTTAGACAACATTTAGTGATTACAACTTCTTGCTATTTACTGACACACTTAAGTGTTTAGTGCGTTGAACTACGGAGCACGGTGTTCAAGGTTCAATCCCCAGACAACACTTAAAATTTATTTCACAACCTCTCGCGAGCGTCTGACAAACATCCAAAAGTATAACTGTTATGAAAAACCTTCTCAAATTACCCTTCGAAAACGGCATTAAACAGTAGGACCCTACTGTAAAACTTGAAAAATCTGCAAAAAAAAGTGATGTGGATTAAAAAACGCTTGTGGTACTAATGTGATGACCGCTCGATGTACTTATAACCAGCGTTGCTCTTCAGACACTAAAGTAGTCACTTTTTTGCAATCGGCGTAACAATATGCAAACTGTTTGGTTCTAAAGCTTGGATTATGTTACCAAGTACCAGTCGCAGATGTTAGTCTTGTATATGATCTTACGATAAACGATAACCACAATTATAAAAATGAAACTAGTAAATGAAAGCTATTTGTAAAAAATTGAAACAGAAGCATACAATGTTGTAGTGTATTCACGAGGGTTGGTTTTGATGCACTCTTCCAATCAATTATCTTAACAAAGCTAAACCTTCCCGTTTTGTAATGAATTTTCGATTTTGAAGGAACAATGTAACCTCGATTGGAATTTCGCATACAAAAATTATTAGCCACATGAAAGTACTTAATTTGGAAACCTTACACGAAAATGTTGCACCTTAAGAGTAGGTGTAGACAACCATGAGTAGAATGGTTTCGAACTCTGTTTTATTTTAAAGGTATTAATTGCTCAAACGTGTGATTTTTTGTGCTGAATCCAAATGTGGACATTTTTTTCTCTTGGACACTTTGAAAACATTTCCAGCTGCATAGATATTTCATTATTATTTAACTTATGGACATTTTTATAACAATACAATTCGATACGAATTAATTGTCTGTCACAGAAAACAAACTTGTCGATCGAAATGAACAAATAGATTATTGGAAAAGTATAGGCCGCCATAACTGACCTGGGCCCTCCTAATATGCATTGCCGTCGGTGTATCTGCACCGAAACGAAAAGTTAGTTAGACCATTTTGACTGAAATAAAAGTGTAAGATCCTTTATTGCTACCTACTTTTGGCACTATATGAAGTATCACCATCAGATGTGGAGACTGCCCATATTCTTTTGCGAAACATTCGTAAAGTAGTAATTAACTACAGGGTTACTGTAGCTATGTTATCGTCTCCGATAATAGAATTTGTTACCATTTTGTACTTTTTCCTACTTATATCCGCTACTAAAAACTATTACAGTTTTCTAGGCTCTAGGCAAAAACCCCATATTCATAGAAGAAGAATAATTTACTCAACATAAATTCCATTCCTTACAGAGCTGGGAGTGTTTTTTTTTTAATTTAAAAACTGGAAATGTATATTTATAATTAACCTTGAACCTAATTGCATAAGGGTGATAATAACATTTTATTCACAGAAATGGACTCAAAATAGAATTTCAATTCAGAAATGTACTTAAAGATACATCAGGCTTTGGGATCCTTTTACTGGAAGGGTGTTGTCTCAACTAATTGGAACTTATTATTGTTTTTTATGGTTTTCTCCAATCCTCCGCTTCTAGAATTTGTTTCAGGATTACGTGACTTGAACCAGAAACCCCCGCGCAAAACCCAAGCGCTGATGTATAACACCACTTCAAGCTAAGATTTGTGGAAATCTTGATAACCAGATAGTTAGAGCATTGATCCATCCTGGGGGCACTTCGAATTGTGGTTTACAAAGAGTTTATTTGTTCAACAACTCCCTTGGACTATTTTATGTATCTGTCACCAAAGCAGTCAATCGATATGATCCACTAGTGCTGAATTTAGGTTAAACTGCAAGCTTGTTTTGCTTACTTCAAAGTCCTATTACCGGTTAATATCCAGTTTAAGAAAATTGCCTTTCTTTGTGCATTTTTAAATGAGTGCTTGCAAATTGTATGGATTCACAAATCCTTGTTTACGCTCTTGCTGTTTTCTTTGAAGTATAGAGAAACCATTTAACAAAAATGTATGAAAGATCAATTAATGACTCAAGTGAAGCCTTTCTTTAAAAACATTGATAGTATAATCTTTTTGTTTGGTTCTGTATGTATGTAGGAACTGGTATCTGTATGTAATTGATTGTAAACATTATTGATCAAAGTCAACAGGGAAATACCAAAACTTGTACATTTTTCGTTCTTGTAATAAAATTTAATAAGCAAGGTTTAACACATTCAGAACAGGTGTCTGCTTATCGATTTTATTCAACTCCGAATTCAAAAACTTAAAATTCAGTGGAAAAAATGAGTCATCAAATGGTGGTAATGCACCCAAGTCAAAGGTGATGGTAATTAGAAGTAATCCTGCCAGATTTAGTCAAAGCTTTGAACGGAAGTCATTAAAAACTTGGTGTACACTTGGTACCAAATGCGCACGAGAAAAAGTTCTAATCAGAAAGGATGTTGAAATAAGGTTTACATACTGGCAGGTGTGAAAATATGACGAATGTGAGAAGTAGATACTAGAATTTCCTAACACCTTTTTCCAAAAATTGAGTTAGTAGGCATAGATTTGAAAAAGAGAACCTACATTAGGTACTGAGTCATCAATGGAAAATTGAACCATAGTCCAGATGGGAAGCCGCGCACAGTTTAAATGCAACTCAGGAACACAATATCAATAAGCTCGACCCAGTCAGGATTATCAAAAGTTTCCTAAATCTAGGATTCTTTGAACAAACTATAAATTCGGGATCCTCAATATCAGCGTCTAATTATTTTTAAACATCTTAAGGTAGGACATCGTAATATAAGAACTGTTTTCTAAATTGAAGTCAGTTTATGTGAAAGTATTATAGGTAGGTACCTACATAGTCTGAGTCTGCAACGAGTTTGTGATCCAAATTTTAAATGGCAGGAAGTGATAATAAGCCAATAGGTATTATTAAAACTTACAATTTAGAAAACGGAATTTGCTATAAAAAAAAATGCACGAAAATTAATTTAGTTATCTTACAACAACAGAACTCATAAAAAGTTACTGATATCAAGCGAGACCGGATATATTTACTGTGCAGCAAAGTTCCTAATCTCAGAAAACAAAAAAACTCAAAAAACAAGTAATATAACCTTGTGATCGCCATACCAATTTATGTTGTAGAAAAAAAAGCTAATAATTTAGCTATTCTAAAATTAGATACACCATGTGTTCACGTACTTAAGATAGATTAATATTCATAGATATACATAACCCTCTGTACAAGTTTCAAAATCGATCAATAACTGCTTGGTATTGCCCAAAAATATTCGCACTACAAAAAATCACACTAGGTACCTCCGCTATCTACACACAATCAATTAAAATAGAACAGAAAATAAATATCATCAAAAATCATATGCTTTTTTCAATTATCGACGTTTTCCGTGCGAATTCCGTTTGAAAATCAATTAAAAAGCCAAAAATACACACAATTTTCATATCATTATCATAAGGGTGTACTATCTGCTTGCAATCGCAAGTTAAAAGTTCTATACTAAGTATGAGCAACACAAATTTTCTCGATTTATCAGTCCACCTGCACAAACGGTTGTAGATACATACATATGTGCCTAGAGGAACAGTCACCTTTACAACACACTTGAAAAAAAATTAAATTCAAATGAAAATCAAATGAATCACCTACAAATCCCCCATTTGCCTGGCTCTTATCGATTTTAAACAACAAACAACCTGTTGACTTAAAAAAAAAGAATAGGTAGGTACCTATAACCAAGTCGAATTCAATTGATTGCTCCGTTCATGGTTGTTATCAGTAACAGACAAAAAAAAAATACATACAAACAGCGGATGTGATCGGTTGCGATCGCGCTCTTTTTACATTTTTTATTTTTTTTTTATTTAAATTTTAATTTTCCATTCCATCATGCACTTTTTATCTAAGTAGAGTAAAACGCTTACAATCGATTGGGTAAATATTTACAATAGCCCTCGTAGCACCTCCTTAGCTTAAATCAAAGGAAAACCACGTATAGATACACTTTCCGTCTTACAGATACGCATTTACGTATTTATTATGAAAACTAATCAGAATCGATCGGTTAAAAGGGGGGAACAAATTTACAGAAATTATGTGTAAACAAATTCATTCTGATAAGAACGATCGCACACAGGTTGGAATGTTTACCTGATTCTTCAATTAACAGGTTAGATAGACAGATAGATAGATACGTGTGTGTATCTTAACTGCGTCGCATTATCTGCTATGTATGGGGTTAATATCCTTGTAAATGTCACACCACTGATCACTTTGTACTTTTTTTTTATGTAAATTTTATTTCACTTTTTTTTTTTTGCAGATACTTTTACAAACAAATCCGTATCCTTTTTTCCTGTTTAAATACTCCTTAATTATTATCTTTTTTAACCGACGGCGAAATCACACAAATACACACAATTCACAACACGTTTTCTAGGAGCAAAATAAAAAAAAAATAAATATCCCGCGCAATAGTAACTTTTCTGTTCGCTCGGCGATCGTTCAACTCGTTTAAAACGTCGTTAACCCGTAAAACTCATCGAGTGCGCATCTACCGCAAGACTACGACAAGTTGCCGCGCACAAAATCCAAAAAAGGGTTGCGCCACCACGACCACGTCAAACAGATATAGTTTGTCTCGCTCTCTATGCAAAAACACCGATAAGAAGAGGAAACCGAAAAAGAAAAAAAAAATGTATCTACACTAGTTTGCGGCGAAAATCACTGTGGCAGCACCCTAATGTTAACCCCCCAAAACCAAAAAGCACAATCAAACAATCGCGTGTATCTATGATGAGGCGCGCAACAAGTAGCGTTGAAAAAAAAACTAGACCGTAAGCTGTCTTTAGTTGTGTGTGAGTTGTGTATGAAGCGAATAAAAAAGTATCTACAACGAACCGTACAGCGAACCACAGTCAACTGATCGTAAATCATGAAGATCGCGATCGTACACATTCGTATGGATGTATCCCCACTGCAGAGACTGAATGGAATAAAAAGTGCAGTTCTGCGACTGGTCGTCGGCGGTTTGAGTCACAATTGGAGATGAGGAATTGGAGAAGCAATAAAAAATGTGGGTCTTGTCCAATGGGATGAGGAATAAAAAGTTCTGATTTGATAGTATGCGTGGGGGGGTGGTAATACCAGTTTTTTTTTTTTTTTTTTTTTTATTCTTTCCTTTATGAATTCATTCTCTAACACAGATAAAGGGGAAACAAATTGCTTTATGGAAATTTAATTGGAAGGCGTGGTGTTAGGCGAAATCGGGGTCCAATGATGGAATTGTGGTTTTTCTATGTTGTGTTGGGTCTTTCGAGAGTGTGTAGTGGTGTGGATCATGTAAATTTGTGTGACGATGACGATTGGGAATTGTTTTTTTTTTTTTTACTTGGAGCAATTTGAATTCGCCTTTTAAGGCGAATTGATCCTCAACAGTAGAATTCAGAATGTTGTCATGGAAAATTTTGCATGGTGAATTGGTATGGATTTAATTTAGGTACTTTAAGGTAATAGGTGGGTAGATACAAACTCATTGATTTAAAATAAATCTGGCCTAGTTATACAAGTGTACATAGGTGTTTCTCTGAATACCGTCTACATTTGTGTAGGCAAGCAGATATTGTTTTCGAAAAATGTTCGATCTTCAGGTTGTTCAATCATTGAGAGTATCGGGCCAGATTAACAAATTAATAAACAATAAACCAGGCCCCATCGGCTAGAAGGCTTTCCTTAAAATTCGGGTCTTTGTAGGTGATTTTATAGGTTGGTATGCCTGAACGGAATTTTTAATACTTTGGACTTTTGCAATAAGACTTCACAAAGAGATTGTGAATTGTTTTTATCCTCGAAGCACAGGGAATTTAAACATAAATAGTTAGGTAGGTACTTCTTTTGTTCACAATTGTTGGAAACATGCCTGTTTCAAGATACTTTTACTTGCTCCTGGATTGTTTAGAAACCTTGTGGTAACGTCGAATACCAATGAATGATTTCGAAATCAATACCGACTTAGACAGTATAAAACACTAAATAAACAGTAACAACTTAGTACAGTACAAACTTATCTATGTAGCTGAACAAGGGCGAAGGGATTCTTCTGCTTATGTAGCCATTCCACATTTACTTCACCGCACGAATGGAAGGGTTGTAGATTTTAATGCCGTATAGTTTTTAGAAGCTTTCTCATGAGAATTATACTCCCGAATGTTAGTTAAACGTTCGCGATTGAAATTGTTTTGTGTTGTCTGGGACTCGAAGTTTAAATTTTCACTCAATAGGTCAATGGCGTCCCATAAGAATATGTTATTTTACTTAAAAATTTGGGTCCGGTCTTAGAATCCATTGTACACCAAGAAATGGTTTGGCAATAATGAATCCAAGTATTCTGGAAATATTTTTGTAATTTTGTCCTGGAGGTGCTTACACTAATTACGAAAATATTAGTCCCACATTTTGAAATCACATTCAGTTATGGCTTTATATAAAACAAACATCGAAATGGAATAAAAGCAATCGAATAATTCGATTCGAGCCGAGTCGACAGTTTCTCGATTGTTATTCGTCGATTTTTATTCGTCAAATGTTATTTGTCGATTTATTCATGTCAATTGTTATTCGTTGATTGTTTCTCGATGATTTCATCGATTCGATTCAGCTTAATTCCATTCGCTTCGCTTCGATTCGACTGTTATCCGATTGCTTTCTTTTCAAACCGAATAAATCGATAATTGAATTAAATTTTTAGCAATTGTCGAGTTATTCGATTGTGTGATTCAATGTAACAATTGAAGCGTTTAGAATGAGAAGGGGTTAAGTGATATACATATTTTAAAATTTTGATTTTTTTTTTCCAATAAAGGTGTTATGTGACAGTCTAGTCTATTAGTCTATTCGCCCTTAGTCATCTGTACCTACTTATTACAGAAATTAAGTTAAATTTAAAGTTGGATGAAAATGGTAAATATATACATTTATTCAGGTTTCTTAAACTTTAAACTCTTCTCACTCGAAACTTTGAATTTGTCACTTAACACCTTCTCATTCTAATCTGTTCAGTTACAGAGTTACGAATTGTTTCTGTATTTGCTATGTCTTCACACCTCAAATATGTCAAACAATCAGATTACAAAGTTTTAAATTCTTCATATGGGAGCCAGAGCCAATCTTCTCACAAACATCAGGGTTGTGCGTGTTACATCGTTAACACCAATGGAAGGAAGTATTTGATTACATATCCAAAGAGCAATTTTAGTTTGAGAAGCTTTGAAGCTTCTGTCTATGATGTAGCCAAGACAAGTTTCCTTACTTATCTTAAAATGATATACATATGTATAGGGTGGGCCATCTGTTGGTTTCTTTTTGAAACAAATGTTATTTTGACACTGACAGCTCTTATGCAACCAAAAAATGACAGAAACGCAGTATTACGGTACGAAATGGATCGATTTACTCTTGAAGAACTTTGGGAAATATACTTCCAAAGTGGATGCTGTTTTTCTGATATACATACATATGTATAGGGTGGGCCATCTGTTGGTTTCTTTTTGAAACATATGTTATTTTGACACTGACAGCTCTTATGCGTTCAAAAATTTACTAAAACTCAGTATTACGGTACGAAATGGATCGATTTACTCTTGAAGAACTTTGGGAAATATTGCAAAGTAACTTCCAAAGTGGATACTGTGTTGCCGAAATAGTGCGAATTTTGAAAAGAAATTTCGGTCAAAATAATGCACCAACTGCAACTGGTGTACGTCAATTTGTGATGTAAGTTCGTGAGAATGGTTTGCTAATTGATAACCGAACATATTCCCGTGTTCGTCCTGTGCACTCCACGGAAAATATTGCAGCTTTTTGCAGGCTTTTGGAGTGGCGGTATTATTGGCCGAAAATTTGATGCTACATGAATTTGAGCAGGTAGGATCGAAGCGATTTATATTCATTGTGGAGTGACATATATTAACTAGTCTATTTTACATCTTGAGAAGGAGTTTCGATCGAAGTTCTGCAGTTACTGGGTGATGTTTCTTGTAGATAACGAGTGCTGTAATCCTAACCGATAAAAGTTTTGGAAAAATAATTGGTTGGTTACTCTTTTTAAAAATGTTTGTTCAGAAAGTGGAAGTTGTTTTTGGAATATTGTGGAAATTCGTAAATAATATCAAACAGAGTAAATGCTAAAATTGGATTGCACTGGTTGTTGTTTCCGAAACGTTAGACTAACACGCGTTTTTTAGTAATGTTGGATTATTAGATTTGGCGATACATCAAGAGTGGTTGGTCTAAGTATTTGTATAGAAACAGGCTTTCGTATTTTGTCGCGTAACCCAGTTGAACTGCACTGAAATGCATGCTAATATCAGAGAACATTAAACGAGATGTCTTACGTCTTCCGCTCACACGTTACGTTATACATATCTTCTGCTGGCGTTGGTACCTAATAATGAGTACCATACTGTAGCTACATAACTAGGTCCCAGGTATCCTCTATGCTCATCGTGAACGTGAATAATGGTTTTCAAAGTTAAGTTTGTTACGATTTTTTGCTACAATTTCTAACAGATTCCAGTCAGGACCATACCACGCACTACTTTCGTACAGGTTGAGCAATAGGGGTCCCTAAATTTGTGGATATATTATGGACGACTCGTAAGGATATCGGTCAAATGGATATGTATTTCCCCATACTTGGTGTAAATCTTTGGATTTGATTGCCCTGTCAGCTGCAGGCTGTAAGGCTTACATATATGTTTTGAATTATATACATATTTCTTTCTTAGCCACTATGTAGCTTAGACTAGATGAATCAAAGCTTGCGCTGAAAATTTTCAAATTACTCGTCCTAGATTGCAGTTTTTCAGCTCAAGAGTAGGTAGGTACTTTGTCAGCTTTATTTCTAGAATATTTGTTTAGACTTGACTTAGTTACTGACTTCACGCATCTCTTTTAGTTTTAGAAAGAAGTAAGTCGCTATTGCGTAAACTATCAATTCGATCCATTATGCACATTTTTTTGATTTTGGATTAAATTTTAGAAGTTTTCATCTCGACTTCCAGCTCCATAAGGTGCAAAGTGTAGACTCGTAGGACAACAACTTCCACCTCCTCAGTTCCTTACTACAGTATGAAGAAGAATTGTCTTCTCAAATCAACTCTGACTCTACACAAGAAGACTTCGTTAAAGTGCTTTCGGATGAGATTTTCTGTAAATCAAAATGTATAGCTATTGGAACTTCTGTTGGAAGGCGTTCAACCGTGCTCTAAAATTCGTGGATCCAGAGCCAAATCCGTTCAAAAAAGGTCCCGATGTTAACCTTCTAAATTGCACCAATAAAAAGGTCCATATAAGCGCCATAGTTCGTACATTGGATTGTCTAACCAGTATTCATTGTTCGATTTCCAGATAACACCGAACGTCTGACAAACATCCGAGAGTATAAATGGTATGACAAAGCTACTATGTCCTTAGAACATAATATTAAGTCCGTTCCATGCATGCGAAGAATATAAGATGCACAACACGAATGATTAAAAGGTGTTAAATCCGAGTCGTATATGGGCCTGTTACGCCAAAAATTTGTATTTTTGTAAGAAGTTACACTATTACCGCCAACATCTTCTATAGCTAAACTTGCCAGTCTGATCCTTTTCTAAAGTCATTACACTGCAAATCAAACAACCTCTCCATTATAAGATTCCTGCTTTGTCATAGTAGTTATTGTCCAATGCTAAACATAAATGAAATCATTTACTTTGTATCTTAATTTATTACTTGACGCAAGAGACAACTAATCACTCATTGAATGACACTTATACTCTAGTTATCTGACAGTAATTACAAGAACTATTGTCAGCTTAATTGTGATTGTCCATTTAAACTTAATTTGAAGCACAAACTATTCCCATTCAATACATGTATCTTTTTCTCACGTTCACACAGTCATTTAATTTATTTTCAAACTCTTTCCAAAGAATCGATCAACAATCCAAGTAATTCCAGGTAGCAATCCTCAAATGGAAATCTTAAGTTCACTGCTCCCAACAGGCAAATACTTTCATTCCCTAAAGGAATTTATTTAAATTTCCATGCCATTCGACGCTTGATGGCTTTGACAGCCTACAATCGTTGCAAGGAAACAAAACAAAAACAAATCCTCGACTACTCCATTCCATATGCGCACAGGACCAGATTCCAGTTCATCATTTGCAATCTTTGCATTCAAATCCAGCACACACAGGCATAGAATGCATCCCATTTGGGTCATTAAAGGAGTATATAGTCTGTCGTTCAGTGAGCACTGCTGCAGCTGCAATTACTCCGAAGTGATGCCACCAGAGTTGAATAATTGCTACCAGATAACTCCTGGGGTGGGGTATCCGGACCTAAACTGACGTAATGGTATTCCCCCAGAATTGCATGCTGCTGCGCATACTGTCTCCGCTGTCTCCTCCAATGTCAGTGCGATAGTCGGTTGAAGATCAAAGCTCTGAGTATTTTGTTTAATTGGACAATTTGGGTCTAAAGGCGAACAATACCCTTCGAGTTGGCATTGTGAAGGATATTGTCGTGTGGTATCTGCTATGCTATTCTCGGAGGCTAATTGTACAATTGTCCATAAGATAGGTTCAGACAAAGGCAAATCGTGGTTCATGCTAATTCCTCTCTGCCGTTTATATCTCGTCCATCTGTTGCGTGGAACAATAGAAATGTTTTGATTCAATAGTGTCTCCATATTAAGATATAATGACGGTGACCGAAATATTTGCTGTCGTTGCAGGTTTTGCATGAAGGCAGTCCAAGACGTTGGCAATTTGTCTATAGTTTTCTTTTCTCCTTCGATTGGGAGATATTTCATGAATATTATTGATTTGTTGAGTTGTTCCATAAAATATGTAACCCCTTCTGAGGTGTACTTCAAAAGACGATACGATAAGTCGTATTCGGAGTTCAGTCTTGCAAAGAAGAAGCTGCAGATACTACCTCCTCGATTAGTCACACTATACTATCCTCAGCGAAAACGTGTGGAAACACAACAACTCTGTGACTCCGTAATCACCAGAATTGATTTGCAACTCCCTAACAGCGTTGATAACAATTGGATCTAAAACAAGATTGATTTGATCACATTTGTTGGACTCAAACTTGGTGCCAAAGTGTTACATTGGTGGTCGAAAGTTCTTGACCCGATAACTGAAACTATAAGAACTGCAGATAAATGTCTGTCTTAGTATTATAGAAGGCTAAGGCTATACTCTACAGCAGCTCTAGAAGCAGTTGTTGGTCCTCCACCCCCTCAATCTTATTGGCTACCTGAAAATACTTGACTCAACTATAAGGAGAGACATGTTTTACACTATCCACGACATTATCGTCAGAGAGCACTGTTTTAAAAAAATTCTGAGGCAGAAATACTGGACCGTAGAGGCTGATCTAATGGAGTACCGGTACTGGATCATAGAAGTCTGGTGTGGTACAACAACGGATTGAAGATGGAATCTGAACTTATATATGAAATACTAAAGAGTCAGCACCTATGAGAAGGATCTGCCTGGTTTTCGTTTTGTCGTCCTTTGTCTAGAGTTTTCTGAAAACACGACACTATGAGAGTGCGATTCATCTTTCATCGGCTAGCCTCAAGAAGTCTTGTGCTAAGGTAATGACCATTGTACGGTCATGTTCAGAACCTTCTCACCCGCCAATTTGTTCCCTTAGATACTGATGTACTCTGGGACCCACCACAGTATTACGTTGTAATTTACAGTTTGAGCTTGTAGAGTTGCCCGTTTCAAAAGTTTAGATCTTACAACTGTGGATGGGATGAATTTTATAGCAGCTTTATTGTCAATGGACATAATTCTCGTGCCGCTTCAACGATTGCTAAAACTTTCACTTGGAACACATTGGCGTGTTTTGAAAGTCCACAGCGCCCTTTCTTTAGATTCAAGTGTAATCGGATTAGTACGGGTATTGTTTCAAGGGCTGCAGTTGGGGTGGTTCTTATGACACTAGTTGTAATCTTTGGGACTTGTTCAGTTCCCTGAGGTAAGTGCCAAAACCTGCTGGAAGCTACTAGACTAGACATCTATAGATTGGGATGGGTCTGACCTCCAGTATGTACATCCAGTCGATGATGGCAGGCTTAGGTCCCATTTTTACCAAAGATTTTACTGCATGTCAGTATAGAAAGCTATCGATGTGTTCCCTTTTAAGTCAGTTTTTGATCGAGTATACACCTCAAGTATCTACTTAAGATGTGGAGTGGTGATCCATTGAGTCTCAAGTGATCGATGGGTGGTATTCTTCTCTTGGTTAGTGAAGTGATTTTGGATACCAATCATGGTATATAGACACCTATAAATCCGGTAGCTCAATTCATGAGCTTTGCCGCAAGTTCGACATACGGGGGAATTTTTCTAGATATCTGAGATCCATATTTCAATTTCCAGATTAATAAGACATGCGTCTACTGGTTAGGTTGGGGTATTCGAATAAAGCACAAAATATACCTGACTTCTTTACAAAGGAAGATTTTAAAAAATACTCTTTGAACAAAAGTATCTATCACCATTCACCAGTGACGTATCTTTCAACGCTTTAAGCCTAATCCTTCTGTTATGAAAATTTTAAGTCTAAGGAGACTCCTCATTCAAAACCCATTTACAAAGAAAAATCTATTCATTAGAACCACTTACACGTGAATAACATTTTCTCAATAAAGAAGAACAATTCCCTCCCAGAGGATACTAACCTCTCACTAAACACCATTTAAGCACTTAACAGACCTATCCATACCTCAACTCATCTCTAAACCCCACATTAGCCGCGGTGAGGAAGTAATTAATGACGCAATTATTCCAATACAACAGCCAGCAACATAACCAGCACCTCCTTTCATCATCTCTCGGCGGACGAGCACACATCCCAACAACATGCAATAGAAACATCACATTTGCCGATCAATACTGGATGAGATCAGAGTCTATGGCATGGGATCTGTGTACACAGTTTGATCGATTGTCTGCAGCTCGATTGAGGACGCCAAGAGGCGGACTCCATACTGACAGTGAAGTGAATAGATGGACGGTTCGTTTAGATGGATGGATAGATTGGCGATGGGAAATTATGACTTCTGTGCCGATGATTGTGGGAAGATTACCTAGCCAGTGGACACATCTTCCTCTGTCCATTGGTGGTTGCTGCTTCCTTGTGACTAATTAATAAGATCTGCCTTAATGGACGGGATCACTGTGAATTGCTGGAATTACTCCCCCTCTACGTTGTTCATCATTCCTCGAACAGACGGCGGGTATCGGAGGGAACCTGCATTAATTCGCACAATGATTACCGTTTAACAAATCGTTAACTTGGTCGTCTCCTCCTGAGAGAGGGTGCAGTCAACACTGGTTCTGCTTCTGTGCCTGACCAGATGAATGTGGCCGTACTGTGCAGACGCAACGAAATGTGAAAGATTAATTAGTTTAAACTATTTGCACGGTGCGGTGCAGGAAACGCTAAAAGCTACCATCGCAGCTCGAGGTGGTGGTGGCGGCGGAGGCGGCGGTACCGGACCCTTTAAATGGTTGTGGTGGCAAGCGAATTATTTTCTAATTGCACCAACTTGCACCATCTGGGTGGGGTAGTGAGGCAATGCTTACGGTTTAGGATCGTTTTGTTATCCATAAGGCCACTGGGTACTGTTGTTGTGGTAGCAAAGGAGGGAATCCACATTAGCCTAGCCTGGACATACATACAGATGTACGTACATGGCTCAGACGTAATAGCTCACATTATTGACACATCATCGTTAATCAAAGAAAATTTTAATGGAACTGCACACGCAAAACACCAGGTTGGCTTGCAGATTTTCTTTTGGCGGTGCGAGCTCGTGCTCCTGCACAGGTGGGCGGTCGTTATGGGCGGTTGGCATTGCGGAAGTCTTAATGCGGCGTTTTGTAATTTATTTATCTCCTGGGTTTGGTCGGTGTGCACATGCCCAATGAATACTTGAATCGTGCCCGCAATGATATATGGGGAAGTTGATTTTAATGTACCTTGAAGTTGGCATTGCGCGGAGATCTGGATGTACGCTTCAGGCCTGTTTTGAATGTAGATTGGTGGCAAATAGGTGCATACTCAAGAAATAGTTTACTTTTCATAGAAGATTAACGATCTTAGAGCCCGCAATGTTGGGATCTGAGCTCGGGATTTGAATATGGACATACATATGGATTAACTGGTGAATTTGTAATTACATAATTTGAAGGATTCGAAGCGTGACTTTGATGATTAGAGTTGGCTAAGTCTAGGGCATTAAATACCACTCAGTTTAGGAAGAACTATAAAAACTGGTGTTTGGTAAACGCTTGAAGTACTACAAATGATTTCTTTGTAGTCTTTTTTGCTTTAGTGAAGGACAGCTACACTAGAATGCCGTAATACTCCAACAGATATCGAGAAACATTAGTTGCCTGCTTGAGAATCATTATCTCTCAGCTGTTCTGAGGTAACAAGGCCCTACGTCTGGAGAAAATCTCCTCCGAACCTTGTCTAAAAAACTCGAAATACATCTCATTTCTAATAACCGCGTTTTGTCTTGGAACCCTAACAAGGCTAAATAAATCCCATCCTCCAACTAGATCGAAGTTCGGATCTCGTAAGAGATTTGAGCAGGATAAGCAAGTTGTCTCTGTTTGAAATATGTACAAGTCCACATAAGAAACTAAAGTCTAATTTCGTTGTACTTCACGAACTGAAAATTGTGGTCCATGTTGCAGACATCTTTTAAAAATTCGTCTACATTTACAATCCGAAATATGGTGAAAACTGGTCCTAATGGCAGGACTTTGTCTTGTAACGTGTCAGATGGAGGGTGTATCTAAAAACATGAATCGCAACAAATGCTTAAAATTCCAGCGTGTGTCATTGAACGAAATAGCACTTCAATGATGTAGAAATCAAAACCTGAATTTAGGTGGATTCAGCGTTGTATCTAAATCAAAACCAGGGGGCTGTGTAAGTCTTCCTTGTTCTGGACACAGTGGCTAAATCTCAAGTTGTTCCATTGGGTAAACATGTGCATTGTTAGGTTGTACCTAACGTATGGAGCGGTTATTTGAGACTTTACATCCTTTGAAATCGACATGAGCGTTTCATCATCTACTGTGTTTTCGCATTACAGGTACAATTTTTTGTTGAAAGTGAAGCCAGGAAGGTTCTATACTGCATAAGTGTAGTGCTTAGACGGCGGATCAACATCACTGAGGGCCCTAGGGGTAAGAAGCTAGAGGATCTTCTCAATACGATACCACCGCGATGGAAAACTCGATACCGGGTATTCAACAAAACGTTTGAGAACTGATTTCAGGTTTTCTAGGAGGAAAAGGAACCTTAGACGGTTCACTTATTGACCGTTTTTTTGAAGCTGGAGTCCACTGTAGACAGACTGAAATCAATTAACCCGCAGATTGTCTTTCAGGTAAAGATCAATCTGATTTCCTCAGCAGCGCACATCCCTTCAGGAACAGAGTTAAGGGTGAAATCTTATATATCTGCTTCGATACCAAAACTATTATCGCGGACTTTCCAGCTGTAACTCTAAGGCTATTGCGACGTAACTCTGTGACACAGGCCTTAGATTCTAGACATGCAAGGTAACGAAAAGTCAGTAAAGGCTCAATAGTTGCCTTTATTGGCCCGCAACCTTTTAAATGCTGCTGCTTGTCGATTAACAGCAAAATATTTAAGCTTGTAAGTCTTCAGCACTACGTATGTACATTAGCATGGACTCAGCTCATGTCGATATTCATACGGATTGATAGAAGGATCAAAAGTGAACAAGAATAAGCATCTGCTTGAACCAAACAGACAGAACAGACTTAGGAACTTCAGTAGCTTTCATTTCGGGTTTCAGCAGCTTAACACCGCTGATATAAAAAGCTTGGACCTACATATATGAGTGCTGTCCTGATGAAACAGCTTCACATTACATCTGCAATGTTCTGCCTACACCCGCAGCAAGTGGCTACCATAGGTATCATCCCAGTTTTGCTGTATGGTGAAGAGGCATGGACGTTAACGAAGGCGGATGAAGATATCCTTGGTCGTTTTAACCGCAAAATTTTTCGGGATTTTTTTTTCTTGTCCTGTTTTCTTTGACGGGATTAGAGGAGGAAGTTTAACAGCGAACTCTATGAGCTGTACAGCGACTTCGACCTAGTCAGAATAGTACGCATCAGGACATTCAGAGCGAATGGACATCAACACTCCGGCTCGAAGAGCATGTGAAAGAGGACCCCAACCAACTTGGAGTGTGCAACTGGATGCAGTAAGCCAACCATCGAACTAACTAGAGACGTTTACGGCCCAAATCCACCCCGGATTGTAGCGCCACCTAAGTAAGTAAGTATATGTAGGTAAAGACATCTTCCGGGAAGACGAGCTGATTGATTTCAACCTTGGTAATCTCTTTTTCTTTGCGAGCGATAATAGCAGGTCTAGAGATCTCAACTTAGTGCGCAATTGCTTTCCTGAAGCATATGTACATAGAGTTTTCTTTGGAGTGTGCTCAAAGTTGTAGTCTATTTTTTCGGTGACAAACCACTTAAGTATCTTACTAATCTTTTGCACTACCAGAAAATCGGTAGTTTAAGTGATGCTATAGATTTGGCCTGCTTTGTCCAAAAATCTTTCCAGCACATAGCTAAGTTCTGACACCTTTTGGTTTTACTAATGGTTTGATCCAGTGATCTCTTTCTTATGACAAGGGCAGCTTTAGTCTTAATAAAATTGTTTAAAAGACGAATCCTAATACAATATCCATCAATCTGAGACTGCCTTGAATTAGCAATTCATTACACCATTACTCACAATTTTAATCCATATACTGCCACCTTGTGGCGATCGATAGTCGTTCCTTACTAACTGCAAAACAACCGAGTTAACCTTCCTCTCATGAACCAGGTGGTCTTCCTTTTACTACACTAATACTTTTACCACTTACTGATCGATCGGTTACATTTAAAAAAAATAATTCTGTAGTTGATACTGGGACTACTTCTTCTAAAATATCGTTTTCCGACTCTACAAAGATGGTTATGTTTCACCAAGGGACTAATTCTTCAGATATCTTCAATGTTGTTGCCAGGAAAGTTTAAGTTTAAGTAAGTTTACATCCAACAAGTCGCCTCCAGTTTTGGTCCACGATCTCTTTCTATCCTTGGTCAGCACCTAAAGACCTTTCCTTACTTCGTCATTCCTCCGAGGTACGGAGTGGTTTCGAAGAATTTTATTTGCTGTAAATCGTCCTTGCCATGTTTAAAATCTAGGTGGGTACAACTGTCAATTGTGTTAATAGTCACCGTAGGTACTCAACCTTCTCTTTCTCGGCCTATTATCCGTAGAAGATAGAATGTACGCCTCTATAGCTGAGTATTTTGGTTTGACCAAATTTGTATTCAGCCATACCAAATTTGTAACGAATGGACGAAAGGCCCTAAGAGAGTGTAAAGCCCAATATAGAGTACCTAGAACATCAACCAAATTCGTATGGAAGATCTTGCTCTACATATGTATCACCTCAGTAAGGTCCCAGTAAATGATTCTTTTTTTTTTACGGACATATTGATGTACAATGTCCACAAAATACACCTCATTCTCTACTGTAAGGTACAATGATGGCAAGGCTCTTATGCATCCTCATCATAGTACACAGAAGTAGCACCTCATATAGGACATTGGAAAAAAAAAAAAAATACGAGTCCTGAAGGGGTATTTGTGTACCTAGTTGAAATATCTACAGATGACATTGAAGAAGTTTGGAAACCCCTATTAAACCTGGAAGTCTTCATTTAATTCAATCGTTCTGCAAGCGATGTAAAGTCTTTTTAAACCCCTTGGAGTCCTAAGTCAAAGTCTAGGTTCATATCGATTCTGTCAGATAAAAAAATAAAAAAATAAATAATCTATGCTGTCATAATTTTTTTTTTTTATAAAAACAATCGAAATACAATTATCGATATAATTACTCAAAATAAACTTTTTAAGATTTCAAACACCCAACGCCCAAGTCATTTCTCCGATTTTATCTTTAATTGCTTTCATTCTTCAACATAACCATCGGACCGGACCATCATCAGCATACAGTGCGCCATTTGTCGGCTTAATACCACCGATTTCCAAAGGCCGATAAGTCCATCATCAGCCTCAAACGGTAGCCATCAGTAGACATAATGAAAAGATCCCAAACAAATGCAAAAGAAAGAATCATCCAAGTCACGGTGCCCGCATCCTGTTCCAAAGAAATGAATAGAAAAATTATTTCATTAAAACCAAACAAGTAATTGAACTGTTTACACTCTGCGTCCAAACATTTAAATTAACACTCCAATTTTGGAAGTCTAGGAGTTACAATGCTTGCCACACCAAGTCGTCGGCGGCGGCGCTAGATGCTAATCGTGTCTCATCATCCGCAGCACCATCAGGGGTAATTGTTATCATGACAACACATCTCTTCCAAGTGTATAGTGTGATTGGGTACCGCTGCAAATGGTAATTATGTAAATAATGTCGTTGATGGTAATTTTAAATAATTTTTGGTTACAAAACAAACAAAAAAAATTGTTGTAAATTTGTTTGGGTTTTATTAACCATTTATAGAAAAATTTAACTGCATTTTTATAAGCCACAGATAATAGAGGAATAGATAGGATCAGTCATGGATCGTATCAATGCTTATTGTGTAAGGTTTCCAACAAACAACTATTATGCATTACTGTCAAGTAAAACCTTATCTCTAGAAAATTGTCAGAATAGCATAAATACCTCCACGATTGGAGCACAAGGAGCAGCGTTGACGTACGTATCTACATATTCATGTAACTTAAAAGTATTTCCTATTCAACCTGCAAAATTTGAGATTCAATAACCCCAAGCGTTAGTCACACTCCTAAGTAGTAACAAGTATCAAACTATAGCTTATGTTTCGATTAAGATAAGTTTAGACAAGTTTCTGCTTACTGGTCACTTAGTTAAAGCAGCTCTGAATAGTTAGATGTTAACTATGCAGGCTTTAAAGAAAGTCATTTATAAAAGTATGGTCATTCATCATGCATCATTATGTATCTTTCTGTAGTAGATCAAAGAAAGAGTTTAGATTTCCCTGCTAATCTCGAATGAAGTTCAGCTAAACGATGGTACTTAACAATTTCGCAGCAATTCTAAACCCCCAGGATCAAGCCATAGAATCAGTACCATTTCCCTAAACAACATAGAATTCAAATTCAGAGCCTAAATCAAGAAAATAAAGAGGAAGCGCTTGACGGACTTTTAGCTGAACTAAATGTTGGCTGAACTACTCCAATGATTCACAAGAGGGATCATCATGCAGCTTCTTAGGTTGGGTTGGGTTGGGTGGTTGTCTCTGCTCAGCACGGATACAGCTAGACCAAAAAGAAGATCCATTGAGCTACCACTATGGAAAAACCGGAGGCAGGGCAACCAGTCTCGATGTAAACCCATGCCGAAGAAGTATGGTTTGCGGTTTAGATATTAAACCAATTTAACCCGGTGACAAAGCTCCTTATTTTACTTAAGTCTTGTCTAGCTAGATCGTT
The DNA here is from genome assembly GCA_905220385.1 of Xylota sylvarum. Classification (NCBI taxonomy): domain Eukaryota; kingdom Metazoa; phylum Arthropoda; class Insecta; order Diptera; family Syrphidae; genus Xylota; species Xylota sylvarum. The sequence goes on along the minus strand of LR999960.1, from coordinate 51,426,545 downwards.
AAGATCCTCAAAGTAGTACTCACCTAGGGTTTTGCCTTCACAAAACCAATAGAGCAGGACTGATACACAGAAGATGTGTCATAGTTTTCTCCTCTTCCTCGTCTCTATAGCTTCTACTAAAATGGTTGATGGGAGCATTTAACCTTCTTGCATGTCTGAATACCTGACAGTGCCCTGTGAGGGTGCCAAGTATCTTCCCCAGATATATCCTATTGACGGAAATAAATCTACTGGTTTTCTTACAATCCACCTCTGGCCAAATTTGTGCTGATATTGTTCCACCTATTGTTTACCATTCTTATGACTGCGGTATCTAATTGGAATTTCATCGATTTAATAGATGCTGAGGGAGGTTCCGGTCTGCACCTTCTTAGTCAGCACGTCTGGTTAGGAATATTCCTGTGGTCTGGAACCCAGCACAGGGATACGTCGCACCTGACGGCGATCTCGTTAAAAGATCCGCGGCATTGCTTAGTTCGAATTTTTAGCAATTACAAGGCTTTTATCGCAGATCTTTGTAGAAAACAATTACGCTGCACTCTATCGAGTTAATCGAAAGCCAAGTAGCGGCTTCACGGAATGCTGTGAGTTCTACTTGAAATACACTGCAGTGTTCCGCAAGTCGAATAGCAATACAAATATCCAGTGCACTGGAGTAAACTCCCGCACCTGTTCCAGACGCTGTCTTGGATCTGTCTGTGTAAATCTCTGCTGCTGATTCGTTTAAAATTTTTCGCGATTCCCAAGCACTTCTGCTAAGAATCTTGGTTTTATACTTGACGTCAAAGTCCAGATAAGGAATAATGTAGTCCAAATTACTAGGAATAGTGTTATGGCCGTTTAGGATGCTGTCCTCGCCCATATTTCCACGAACCAGTTGCAAGGATTTCCTAAGTTTAAATGCTACTTTATTCCGCATCAGCTTCCCAAAGATATCAACAGGAAGAAGATGGAGCTTAGTTTCTAGTGCAGATATTGGAGTGGTTTTAAGGGCGCCCGTTATACAGGCGCAGGATATCCTTTGAACCTTCTCAAATATTGCAATGTTGTTTTTCTTCTCTAGTGCCGTCCACCAGACTAGTACTCTGTACATAAGGATGGGACTGACGACTGCCGTGTATGTATATCCAGTGAATAATCAGACCTGGCTGCAGACCCTAGTTTGGATCCAAGGCTTTCCTACATGAATAGAGCTCAATCGAGGCCTTCCTAGGCTATGACTCTTTACCCAATATTAGGAGTATCTTATTCACTGCCATGAGCCACAATAGTGGTGATAATACTTCGCCCTTGGGGTGCATCAACCTTCTGGTTAGATAGCACCCCGACTCAATATGGATAAGCCTATTTTAAAGCATGTGCTCCATCCAATAGCAAAGACAGTTGTCAACCTTCAAGTCAAGAAGTGCAGCAGATATAGCTTCTATTTTGAAGTTGTTGAAAGCTCCTTTAATATTGAGAAAGGACACCATAGTGAAATCCTTGTTCTCAAAAGATTTCTCAATGATTCCTATCATCGAGTGCAGGGTAGTCTCTACCGATTTTCCCTTGCGATACGCGTGTTAGGATACCGATAGGAGATTACTATCTGATTTTGCTCTAATGTGGATGTCGATCAGCCTTTCCAAAGTCTTTATTAGAAAGGAGGATAGGCTGATCGGAAGAGGACCTGGAAAAATCGCAGAACATGATGTATAGTGTCATCTTACCTCAAATATCTGGACTATGCGTCGATGTCTGTTTGCCTTCTAATTGGATAATGGATTTACAATAAAAAGGTGGCTATCGGCAGTTGTTTTCCAAATAAAATATAAATGAAACACTCCCAGTTTGGTGTTTAAACTAATTCCACTTATTTACCTTGGTCAAGATTGCTTCTCCAGTTACGCCATACACTGAAACACTGTTAGTTAGACGATTCCTTATACCGTACATAGGCTTGGTCGTCCTTGCCATATTGAACCTAATGGCTGGGATTCAAAGATTCTCTTGGGTGGAATGTTGTTACTCATTTGCTTGATATGACGAACCAATGTAGTGGTAGTCGATATGTTTTAGCTTTCGGGACTACATCGACAATTGAATCTTGAATCTTTTCCTTCATTCATCCTCTTTGCTTATGTGACCGAATATTCGACGAAGTAATTTTCTTTCGAAGGAACCAAAGATTTCTCTCCAATTGGATCGCTCAGATGCTTCAATCGAGAGTTATATCCTCATCGCAAGGAGATGTAACAATCAGGAAAAGCGTCTGCAGAGGAACCCCCCAAGGAGGAGTCTTATCACCTATAATATGGCTCCTTGTAGTGGACGAGATCTTGGTAATACCGACGACGTGGTTATCCTGGTCTCGGGGAAATTCCCTTCAGTCCTAAGCGAAAGACTCAATCTCGCACTACAACTAGTGGAGAATTGGGTTAGCAGCAAAGGTTTAGGAGTGAACCCTTCAAAGACGGAGGTAGTTCCCTTCACTAGGAGGAGATCAATTCCTGCCTTCAGACCTCCAAGCATCAGTGGTACTGAACTAAGTATATCAGGTTCAGCCCGATACCTGGGTGTAATTTTAGATTCCAAACGAAATTGGAAGGATAACACTGCTGAACGCGTCAGGAAAGCAAGCGTAGCTTTCTACTCTTGCAAAAAGGCATTCAGTAACACGTGGGGTTTTAGACCAACTGTGGTGTACTGGATATACACGGCGGTCGTAAGACCCATTCTTACATATGGTTCACTGGTATGGTGGACGGTACTGGCGAAGCAATACCAGCTTTCTAACCTCACCAAAATCCAGAGGGCAGCGTGTATTGGAGTCATGGGATCAATGAAGACAACACCAACAGCGGCAATGGAAACCATGCTCAGTTTCATTCCGCTCGACATATACTGTGGCAGGCCGAATGTGGTCATCGAGCCTGTACGGCCATGCCTCAATTTTGTCCGGATGGGGATCCACCAAACTGATCACATGACCCCCACGCTAGTTTTTGAAAGGAGATTCGCTATAAGAATTCCTGACAGAATGTACTGGAAGCGCCGAAGAACCATGAAGAAGAAGGAGTTGGCGTTCTATACCGACGGTTCTAAGATGGACGTTGGCATGGGAGCCGGAGTTTATTGTGAGGCCCTAGGAATAAACAACTCCTTTAGAATAAATGATGATTGCAGCGTCTTTCAGGCAGAAGTCACAGCCATCATACAGACTGCTAAGTTTATAAGCGAGAGTAATATCTTTGGCAGAACGATTACTGTGTATGCAGACAGCCAGGCAGCCGTTGAGGCTCTGGACTCCGCTATAATCAGATCAAGGCTTGTGAAGATCTGCAAATCAGTCTTGAATGAGATATCTAGAGCTAATGCGGTGACCATCTGCTGGGTGCCAGGGCATACGAAACGAAAGGGCTGACGAACTTGCTAGGAAAGGATCGGCGCTGCACCTATCGCGGGCTCTCCCTTTTGCAGTAACCCCAATCAGTTCCTTACAGAAGAAAATAGAGGATGAAGCCATCGGTCGAGCAAATAGTCGCTGGGTTCATCTGGAAAATGCGCAACAGCCAGGGCCCTATGGCCGGGTATCAGCAAGAAGAGATCAACTTCTCTGGTGAAACTGAGTCGTTATAAAACACGGGTCGTTTCAGGGATAACTACTGGTCATTGTGCCATTGGTGTCCACGCGGAGCGACTCGGTGTACTACATAATGACTTCTGTAGAAGTTGCAGGGACGAAGAAGAAATTGAATCAGTTCGTCACCTGCTGTGCGACTGTCCTGCCCTATCCGTCAGAAGAATGAGGACTCTTGGTAGTTACTTCTTCTCGGATTTGGAGGACTTGGGTAACGTAGAGCTGACGGACCTCCTGAGATTCATATCATTATCTGGGTGGTTCCAATAGCGGACTTTATAGGTTTCTGGGGTTAAATGATTGGGCACAATGGACCCGAACTGTGGTCTAAGTGAGCAGTGACACTGTCACAAGGCACCCATCTACCTACCTACCTACCTACCAAAGATTTGCTACGCTTTCATGTGTATCGTTCAGTATTTGAAATCACATATTTAGTAGGACTGGCAGTATCAATGTACTGCAGAGCATCACCGAAATAATAGCGAGTTGACAGGGTGATTCTTCGAATAGAATATTTACTCCGAGATAGCTAAACTCCTTAAATAGCTGACATTTTGTCTTAATGGACTTTATTTAGCTTTTCTGTCGTTTATCAATATCCCTTGTCTTTGTTTTACTTTTCGTAAAAGCCTCTAAAACAGCTCGCTAGTTCGCTATCTTATGAATGATAGTTAAGGGTCATCCAACAAGAGGTGTTATTTTAAATTTCGCTCCATTGTTGAACTGTCAATACTCAACTATCATTACAATATCTTTTGATAAGTAAAAACTAGAAGATTATTAATACATACTCGCACAATGTGCTGAAAAAGTGAAAATTTCTGAAAATATCGCAGAAACGTTTCGTAAAATTCGTATTTGATAAATTAGAACTTCTCGGACAGGTTAATGGTGTGAAGACTCTAAATCGTGTTCCTCCAGCAAGCCCGTAGCTGCGAATGTGACTAAAACCCAAATGGGTCCATTACGAGACAGTCATAGGAATTAGACCAGACAGTAAACAATACCAGCTCGGTCTTCTGTGGATTGACTGGCTAGTCCACAGTCCACATTTCTCGGTTCAAGGGTGTCAAGGGTCTTCAACGCACATTCCAATTGGTCGGTAAGGATAGGGAGGATTTTGTCTGCAGCCAACAATATGACGCATAAACGATGATCTTGACACCACTATACCTGAGTTGTAGGATTACTTCGTTTAGTACAATAAAAGGGAGATTACTCCACCTTGAGGAGTACCTGTAGATCATTTAATTTTGGTAGCATTGTGAACTCAACATTAACGAATTGAACATTGATTAGTTAGTAAGTGCTAACCTCCTATCTAAGTCAGCATTATGCATTCCATCGAAACTTATCAGATCCTAATACTCCTGGTGACTGTGGTTGACATACCTAAGCTCTTCAATTTAATATTCTTCCCTTTTTTTATGAGGTTCACTAGTTCTTTCACAAAACTATTTTTAGCAACAATTTTTGAAATCGATTAATTTATTGTGCTTTTCTCAAACTACCCTGATATTGCCATTACTATGTTTCGGTATTGAGTACTTGCAATAGCTGGAAATAGTATCTTCTAAAATTCACGTATGTTTTCTGCATATTATCTCAATACCTAACCAGCACTATTTATTTAGTCCTATTCCATGTCATGACTACATTGTTAACCAGTTTACCTTTAATGCCCACCTAATTGATTTCTAATCCTCTGAATAGAATTGATGAACTCTTAACTAATTAGTTAAAGCTAACGATAGCCTACACCACTTTGAAAACTATTCACACTATTTAGTAAGGAAAAACAATTTTCCATTTAATAAATTATTATACTTAACCTCTGGTGTTCAATGCAAAATTTAAACAATTTTAATTGATGATTGCGCGGGATCGAATTGTTTTGTCTCATTAAATTGGTAAAATCGTAATATAAAGCCAAATGCGATTGTGCAAATATCTTACCAAATATGCAAACCAAAAGGCCATTGCAACAGCAACTGCATACGATAATGTCAGCCAGAGAATGGATATCCAATAAATCTTTGAATTATACAATACCAACTACCGGGAACAAGGTTGCTGACAGCCAACATACGAACGGAAGCACGGACATATTGGAAATTCCACCAGTGTAATCGATATACCTACCACACCGATGCGATGCAGCAACACGCAGTTTGCGGATAATTGTATCGCACACATGGCGACAAATGTATCTTTCTATATTTTTTCGTATTATTTATTATTTTTTAATATTACACGTTTGGTCATTGAATATGATTGATGTCATTCAGAGAACAAGATGTGCTTTTCTCATGGTACCAATACCTACCTGACTAATGAGCAAGAATCGAACTTGTAGCAATTTTAGAGCGTTTTTGTCATTCCCAATGAAATGTATTTAATATTTATGAATGTACGCACCGATATACGAGCACTAGTAGATTCATGGATAAGTCGGAAAATGTGATTCACAGTTGCGCGTGATTGATTGGATTGCATGTAACGAGTAAGCAAATTATTTCACCATATGACATGGCGTACAAATATGTACCGAGCAAGTGCTGTAAGTCCCTCCTCTCTGTTTGAATTACAAATTCACATCTGTTATACTAAACTCAAGTGCTGGCAGTACGCCCCAGCATCCGAACACTTCATTAACATATCCCCACTTGGGGTCCCAGATGCAGTTGAAACTCCGCCTTGTCACGAATCATTATACATTCATCAGATACAGAGTAATTGCATGAAACTATAGCTAAAAGATATGTACATACATGCGGTAAATACATGAGAAATCTGGATCTGTAACTGCAGACAACTGCGATCACGTACATTTTGCATATTCAATCCGTACCCCGACCGTAGAAGGCAGATTGCAAAAAGTGAATACAAATTTTCTGATCCGCCGATACACACGACTGTTGTTGAATGCAGAAATAGTTATGAGCTATCTGCGGATTGGTCAGACGTTCTTCGTAGAGCGGCTGATCGAAGCGAGAAGTGAACATGGAAAATTCATGTATCTCATGTTCATGTTGAACGAGGGATTTGTAAATATAGATGCTAAGCAGACATGGAATCGCAATGGGGGATTTTATCTTATTCACTGATGCGGATTGGTTGAGCGTTGAAGTTGAAGTTGTATCTGGAACGTTTGTTATTCAAGTTGGTACATTAAATCAAAATGCTTTGCTTTCTGCAAATATTTACGCAGACAGTAGTGAAATTCATTACTTTAAGATATGAAATTCTGGTAACAAACTCGCATATATTTTATACGTGAGTGGTTTTAGTATAGATCATTATGAAGAGTTTTAAATTGACTAAATAAGGAGGAATAACTCCTAGCAGGGGGTTGATTAACTCCATCACTCTTCAACTGAATATTTTTGCCAACTTTTGCCATAGAATAAACCAGAGAACTTAAAGCCTTATGAAGAAGGTGAATAGAAATTCTGTGAACGCAGGGTAGTATCTTCAAAAGGCGTCAATATTTGCAGTAAGTTCGCAGGAGATGGATTAAGAGCTTAATACTTTCAATATCTACGAACATCACTATAAACACCTCACCCTGGTCCACAGTAATATAAACCAAATTCATCACGCTTCCTGGATTCGATGCTTAGGTTTAACTGATCATCCTTTCTAAAAATATGGACGACATCCTTACAAAACCTCTGAAAAACTCTGAGTGTGGTTAGATCATTCATATCTACATACATACATACATATGTATCGACTGTTTGATTCGATGGCAAAGTCGTATGACCGCATAGCTAAAAGGCAAGTTTAAACGGGTGCCGTGACATTTTGTCAAACGATGCCAAATGGAATAGTTTGGTATAATGACGCTTTTGAAAGTGTAATTAGCACATTTGGCATAATGTCGCCTAGGTAAAGCGTCATACAGCCAATTTGGCACCATGCCACTTTGGGTTTTGAAATTTTAAAACTTTGCATATACCCAACCTCGCACTTATTCCAAATCCAACAGTGTGCCCAAGCAGGAGGGTTGCAGAGAGGCCGCATATCCCCCCATACACATTGCATTGTTTATGGGATTTATCGGCCAAATTTGGCATAATGTCGCAAACTAGTTTGGCCTTATGATGCTTTACCTAAGCGACATTATGCCAAATGTTTATATTCGGCCTAATGGCACTTTTAAAAGCGTCATTATACCATTTTAGCATAATGTCATTTGGCACAATGTCACGGCACCGTTTAAGCGTGATTATGATCGCATAGTTTAAAGGTAGTTTTAAGAGTATCTACTTACATCCTCATAGCTCAAAGGCAAGTTTGAGCGTATCTAAGACCTTATAGCTAAAATGCAAGTTTAAGAGGGTCTATGATTTTATAGCTTGAAGGTTTCTAAGTTCACATAGAGGCAATAGACATTGCTGAAAGGCAAGTTTAAGCGTGTTGGTGACCTCATAGCTCAGAAGCAAGTTAGCGTCAGGAGGTGACATCAGCCTTTAGGGGTGTGTTTAAGCCTAGTTCCAGCAATGGCGGGACATTCACATAAAATATGTTCTGCAGTTTCAGTGTCCTCAGTTAGAAAGTCTTTTAGCATCTTGGCATGTCTTAAACCAGTTTGTGAATTCCAGTAAGAGGGTTTTTCTTTTTCTTCTAGTTCTAGTTTTAACTGGACCACAGGAAGGTTCAGAGCTATTAAGTAAAAAATGAACATCCACCAGATGGTTGACTGGGTCATCACCAGTTTCATTGCCAGGGACGCCTATATGTCCTGGATCCCATGTTATATAACCCTTAGCTAAAATCTCTGCTTGGAAGGTAGAAGTAAAATGTCCTAATGACACAGACAATTTATAGTTAAGGTCGAAAATTCCTACTCCTACCCAATTTGACATTTTTGAATCGACTTTGTAGCATTCGGACTGAAGTATCACTTGAGAGACTTGAGGATTATTCCAATAACTGCGATTTGGAATGACAACGTTGAAGGGGTGATTGAGACTGATTCCTTTCGGCATGTAGTCCTAGATGCATACTGCCGGTGATGATAGCTGCGAAATTCTTTCAAAAATCTTCACATGTCCAACTAGGTTGGTGTTGTATATACATATGTATATGTACATATTAGAGGTAGGTCCCATAGACCCTAGTGAATAAATTAAATAAGCAGTTAATCGCTACTTACTAAAACCACCAGATTCACGCACAAAGTTGATTGAGATTCTTATCCACTTTAGGCGCACACCTAAGATAACCATTTCCTTTATACTGTCATCCCTCCGAGTTGGATTTAATAAATTCTATTTATAGACCCTCAAACAAAAAAGAAAAATTTATTTCGACTAAAACCACTTAAAGTTATCGCAAGTATAACCCATTTCCATCATCCATTTCCGTCTTCTCATTTCACGCAACCACACCACTAAATAAACACGATATAAAGCAGAACGCAGTGTTTATTCGCACCCATAGTAATTGAAAAGACAATGATGGCACATTAAAAATTTATATCAGCACTTGTTACCCCAGCCGTCTCCTGGTCCAAAACGATAGCTGTATTCATTCCGCCTCCTTAATGATCGCGTATAATGTGAATAATCAACGAAAAAACGCAGTTTAATTATGACTACATGAATGCATAAGCGACGATATATGTACAAGGAACAAGTACCTACACTCGCATTAAGCATTACAAATGAGACTCTAGCGTGTTCTTAACTTTGCGGCCGCCTCCTCACCTAGAGCTATAGTAAAAAAAACTTTATTAAATCGCCCATAAATCAAATTTGAACTGCCCAGGGGAGTCGTAGTAATACTCCTTGCCAGCGTTTATTTGGCAGCAATGGTTGCACCAAGACAGTTCGTCATAAAAGCCTGTGATTTGTTGTCAACCGTAACTGCAAGCGGAAACTAATGAGATACATGAGATAATATGAATGCAATCTGTAGTTTCTATTTGGTTTTATTGCGAGAAAAAGTGAGCAATTAAGATGTTACGATCGGTGATCAGACATTGCAGTGGTGGTGGTTCAGAAGTTAGACTGCCTTCAAGAAGGATAATACAGCAGATTTGTATTCAAGATATTTTGTAAGAAGTAAAATGAAGAGTATACTGCTTTGGAGTACCAACTAAGTCTGTAAAAGTTTTCTTGGTTTGAAGGTTCTATAACACGCATGGACCACCTGTTGAGCAACTTGTTCACATGATGCATAGTATTGCACTCCACTTTTTATGGAATGACGTTGTCATGCACGGAACTGCGAATAGTTTTAACTATTCATTTGTTACCGAAGTTGAAAGCAGAGAGAATAGTTTGATGACGAATTTTGTTGAAAGATTTACTAAACTGTGTAACGCATACGATTATAAAGGGTTTTTCTTGAAGAGTGCTCCATTTTGTTTTTCAGAAAAGAGATCACAATAAATGGATTTTCGAATTAAGGTACCATAGATGAACCCAATTACCATGACTCGCATAAATCGGGCGATATTCTGGTAATTTAGGGTTCAATGTTGGTCCTGAGATCGTCTAAAATTTCTGATTTATTGTCATACACCATGGACTTGACATAGTCCTAAAACCAATGGTCCAGAGGCATCAGATCATACGAAAGAGGCAGCTAGCTAGACCAGTCAATTGATCCATTTCTGGAGATAAATTTCCAGATCCAAATAAATTTGGATATCCATTTCTGGAGATTCGATCACCGAACTTTGACATCAATAACTTGATTAGTTGGCTATCAGTGTGACATGTGGTGCCGTCTTGTTGAAACCACATGTGCTTCAAGTCATCCTCTTCCAATTTAACCATTTAAAATTTGTCAACTCAATATGGTCTTTTAACAATCTTTATTAACTGTGAGTGTCTTGCCAGCATCATTCAAGAAGAAGTATGGATCAATGATCACTCCAGCGTGTAAGCCACACCAATACAGTCAATTTTTCTAAGTGTAGTGGCATTTCGTGGCTTTGGGTTACTGCTTGTTTAAATATGACAGTTTTACTTATTAACGAAAGAGTTGAGTCCAAAATGGGCTTCACCGCTGTGAATACAATGACAACCTGATAATCGCGAACTTTGCTAAAAAAATTTGGATAATTTCCACTTTGTGGAACCGTGCAGTTTTCCATGATTAAATGGACATTACAGATAGCCAAGAACCCTTATGTCAAAAATATGGCGTCTCAAGTGGTAAACCCTTTATAACCATTTTCCCCATCCTCCAGAGCGTTAATATTTCTCCATTACACAAATAAGAAGGATGTTTACGGAATATTGTTCAAGCAGTAGAAATACTCAAAATCTGGCTCTAGGAGATGGTCATTATACACTGCCTTAAGGTATTTGGAAACAGATTTACGACCTCAGCTTTCATTTGTATATTTGTACCCGGGTCAGAATAGTAAATATTGAATAGAGTAGACTATTAGGTGGATGTGTCGTAGAAAATCTGTAAAACATATATTAGAGTATGGTATTGGAGTATGTTTTTGTAGAAACTACCTTACAGAGTTAAAACTGAGATCGAATATACCCCTAAGTACTTATAGTTACTACACTTAGTGATTTTGACACAAATTAACTTGAGGATACAGACATGTGATGATTGAATCACATCATCCATAAAGGTGTCAAAAATAGGTAATAGAAATATTTCAGAAATACATCGGGGCTTTGGTGCCCAGTAAAAAAAGACACCTTTGGAACTAAAATACATGTTTTGTACAGTACTTCAGACCTAAAACGCAGGAGCATCCCTGCCCACCTTCTGAACCGGCAAGATCAGGTATCGAATCTTCTTTTACTGGCCCAGATCTAATTTTTGGTCTACGTGTCTGTAAAACAAACAAATTACCTAAGTCGCTAGAAGTAACATGAAAGCAACATGGGAACTATTATTATGAACACAATTTGATGGACTTTTAGACACCACCACAAAAAATTGTCAAAAGTCAATTTGACATCTGCAGACTGACATCAAAACTGCCGAAAAAATATTTTGTGAATGTCCTGCTATATTGCAAGTAGCAGAATCAAACACTTTTAGGAAGATTTTACCACTTCATCTGATAACTATAGTCTCCTATCCAGTAAAGAAATCATTAGTTTCATCATGCCATGCATAACATTTGCCAAAAAGCTAGCACAAAAGATCTCACTTAAGAATGTAGGACGCTGTACTATAAATGGCTGTTCTTTAAAAACTTACCGTCCTAACTCATATAAAAAAACATAAAGTGCACAACAGGGTCACAGTTGCACCTTTATAAACTTGTCAGGATTAAAATTTAACTATTACTCTTTTTATACATGCTACTTAATGAAGTGGGCGTGGCATAGAATTACCACGAAATCTTTAAACTTTTATTAGTTGCGAGGTTTCACAAACAAATCTTAAAAAGTCCCCAAAACGTAGGCGTGAACGTGGGTTTAGGATAATTGTAGACATTCAAGATCTACAAGTTTTGTTTAGCAAATTTTGTCCATTTCTAGTATAACTAAATTTGAGAAAAATGGGTTCAGTTATTCCAAAACATGTTCCAAAACATACATCTTTGGTATGCCATCTAATAGAATATACACATGTGTCCAAACTAACTCAAATATAGAATTTTGTCGAAATCGTTGAAGCCAAAAAAAATCAGGGTCTAGCTTCTTTTCACGAATGGAAGGGACCTGCTGTTTCAAGCCGTATTCGAAGGTTTTGATTTGAGAAGCTTTTAGAAAAATAAGTAGAGTATTGAAAATTCAAGAGAATGGAAATCCTTATTTCGCCTTTAATTGTGATTCCACAAACTCATTAACACAGCATCCGAGCAGAAGAACAGTGGTTACAGAATAGCTGGAGAGCTGGAGAACTATTCATGTTCAGTAGAAGCATTCGCAAAAAGGCGTTCTCCCGTTCTTTTGAATTTAGTGGTTCATGAACTACTGATAATCCTCGAAGGCTGGGGAGACGGTTGCCTTGTGGTTTGAGTGTAAAACCCCACAAAACTAAACTACTACTCTTCTCCAGAAAACTTAAAATTCGCCAGTCGACCCTCCCAATGGTATCAGTTTAACTTTCTCTGACAAAGCAAAATATTTGGGTTTTATCCTGGATAGCAATCTAAGCTGACAACCTAACATTCAAGAAAAAGTTAAGAAAGCCACAGTAGCACTTTTCTTTGCAAAAAAGCTCAACCTCGAATAAATCACAGGCTCTTCATCTCGGTCATTAAACCGATACTCACACACGGGGTGATTATTTGGTCGACAGCCTTAGAAAAAGCTATAAACCGCGTCTATCTAAGTAAGGTCCAGCGTACAACCTCTGCGGCACTTGACATCATGTTTCATCTGAAACCCCTTAATATACATATGTATTTGGCAAGCAAATGGCAGCAAGTGCAGCCGTTCGCCTCGAAGCTACCCTACAGTGGTCAAGAAAAGAATTTGATCACGCCTCCAGTGAAGAATTTCAAAATATTTCCCGAAAACACGGACTACACCACTCCACGTCTAAATTTTGATAGGAACTTCGTCGTCACCATCCCTTCCAGATCACTCTGGAATGAAGAAGCCCTTTTAGAGGATGAGTCGATTCACTTCTACACTGACGGCTCAAGAACCAAAGACCGAGTTGGGGGAGGTGTTTCCTCAGACAGTCCTAATCTTAAGCTCTCCTCCCGTTCTCCAAATTATTATAGTTTATTCCAGGCGGAAATTATGGCGATCATATAGTCTAATCTTGGTAGGAAAACGTCATATCTGTTAGGGATATCCGCATCTTTTCGGACAGCCAAGCAACTATCAAATCTTTGGAAACGATTAGTATAAATTCTCTAGGAGCTCTAGACTGCAGATCGTCTCTCACGGCGATGATTGAGCAGTTCAACACTCACCTTTGTTGGGTGCCTGGGGATAATGATATTCCAGTGAACTGTAAGGCCGATGAACTCGCCAGAATAGGAACAACTTTACTCATTTTGCTGGACAAAGGAACCTTAGGCATACCAATCGCTACTTGCAAAGTAAAATTCAAGCTGGATGCTATCGAAAGTACAAATCTTAGGCAGACAAGTAGACCAACATGTCTAGGGACAAAACAAATTTGGCCAAAGCTGGATTTAAAACGCTCTAAGAAATTGTTTCTCCTAAAAGGATGCATAACAGCATTACAATAGGTGTCATCACTGGACACTGTCTAATAGGCAATAGGCTGCGCCCTTTGCGAACGACTTTTGTAGAAGCTGCATGGATGAAGAAGGGGATGAAACCATTAATCACCTTCTTTCTTCCCAGCTCTCTTTCGCAGAAGGAAGCTTCACTCACGAGTAGATAAAGAGAAACATTCTCCTATGATCCATGTGATATCACAATGGACCTATTGCTGGTCTAAGTGGTTACATTGCTTTACACTCTGGAGTAGGTACATCTAGACCTCAAGGGATAAACCAGTGCTAAAGCTATCTTGGTGCCTCCCGATTCACATAATGAGTTCGTGTAAGTCCTGTTTCACTTGTACACATCACCTTAAACGAAAACTTGTAGTCTTTGTTTGTGCAGATGCGAACGGATAAATAACGTTTATTATCGTTCATTCACTTATCATTATCGAGATAATTAGTATTTCATATAAAACAGAAATATAAAGCAATGCAATCAAATGCAGGACTCACTAATGTAATCCTTAGACGAGCTTTACAAACATCTCAAAAATACACATTATAAACAAAAATAAAATCGCGCTTACTTTACTTAAATCCTGTGTCCCATTGTAGATCTTAGAGCATCTTCGAGCAATGCCTAAGCGCCATCGTTCTCCGTTTTTAGTGATGTGCTTAAACTCCATCTAGTTCTTTCGAAGTTGCAGAGATTCCTTTTCGAATATTCTGCTTCATTCCATGACTTGTTCAGATATACAATTTTCGTCCTTTCCTTGGATGTGACCAATAAATTGCTACTTTCGCTTTCATATAATCCCATCGAGCTTCGGACTCGTTTTTCCATAGACCTGTTCGATCGAAAAATGTTTAAAAGAAATTTTAAAATGCATTTACATCCCGAAATATTACTACGTTCCTTCATATTTATATAAAAAGTTTCGCAGTTAACAATAACATTTCCAATGAAAATAAGACTCCTCCACGTATACTCCCTCAATTCTCAAGTATGAATGATCCTTACCAAACTTGTAAGAAACAGACATGACTGAAGTTGAAGCTGACGGATGACTAGTTCTATCTTTTCCTTAAATGACTTCAACGATACTAAATCCAAATTAGAACTAACAACATTTTTCTCACATTTTACATGCCACACCCACTTCATGTATTCCCAAGGACCACAAATCAAAACAACTTAAAAAAAAAAAAACAATATATGTACATAGGTCCTACAGACGAGCCATCTCCTCCCAAATGTATGTAACTCGCTCAAAGATGGCAGCCGAACATTGTAAAATTATTCATTTCAATTGTCGGCAACGATCAAATGCACGATACAATTGCAAAACACCATAAGCAAAGGAAACGCCGATATCAAAGTGACATCGTTATTCCTGATGCCTTAGCAAATAAGGAATTGCTTGAATATTTTATGGCTACGGGCAGCATACGCCGAGCGTACGCCAGGGTGGACGAACGTACGGGATGAGCTACTCTACTGCAAGGCTGTGCAAAGGATGATGAGCATGATCATCATCATGTGAACGGCCACCTCGCATACATGCACGCATAAATGTGTGTCCAAAGCTGTTCGGCGTTTCGGTTGACAACAAAAGCGCTCTCTGAAGAGATACTCTATGATCTTGGTCCAATATCCAGAATCGGAGGATTCAATACCTCTCTCTCTCTTTCTCTCCTTTCTCTCACTCTGTCTCTCGCCGCACGTCGCATCGTCGGTGTTGTCTTCGGTTGTCAGAAGATCAACTGTTTTGTTGTTGTTGTTGTTGCTGTTGGTCCAGAATTGCATCACGACAATAATCACACAATTATAATAAAAATAATCACAAGGAATCTCAGCAGCTACAGTGGCAGCAAAACAGCCTGGGATGATGCTCAGGCAGAGAGATCTCAGAGTAGCCAAAGAATGATCACCGCCGCCAGCGGTTACCGGCTGCTTCTACCACCGGATTATCCACAATTTTCCACGATTAGCTGATTTTCATTTGATGGCGAGTAATTGGTAATTCCATTTTCAATTCACTTTGCCGGGATTTTGTAGCAGTTTTTTGTTCAAATGCTGAGAGCGATGTTTCTTTGGATTAATTCAATCTTTGGATTTTTTTTTCTGCCCCTGCGGTATAGACTGACTAGCGTTAAGGTACCTACATGGAATTGGTATGAATTTGTATTAGTACAGATAGAAATAAGAAGAGTAAGACATTTACTGTTAAAGGGGTTTTATCATAACTTGATTGGTAGTGGATGCCCAGGTTCACCCCGAACTGTAGCGCCACTTACATAGTAAGTAAGTAAGATTGGTAGTTACGAGAGCATGTAAATTTATACCACAGTCTGTTGCAGCTACAATGTGATAGAAGAGCTTGAAACAGAAGTAACTTTTTCGTCAGTTTCTCTGTCAAATATTGGTCCTGAGAGCATTGTACAATCTCCAGATTAAATTAGTTACGGGAGTGCACTTTGACATCTTCGACTGTTATGTTGAAACAAATAGTGGCTAGGACACACTACAAGATACAGTTGGCAGTATATATCAAAATCTGACCGATAGCTGTCAAGTACCACAAGAAACGCATGCTTCAGTGATAGCTCCGGAAAATAGAAAAAAAAAGAGCGAATGATTTCTATATCCTCTAAAAATATACATAAATCGTTGCCTAAAAAAACTGGTTGAGATCATGCTCGCGGACGGGCCAAAGGACAATGAAGAACTGCGACATTTACTACGGTGATTACTATAGAGAACTGAAGCAGCACTTATTCGGATGCTAATTTGTCGTGTTAGGTCAAGAAACCATTCGTCAATACCCTGATCGGCCTCTATCAGTGTGGTTTCAGACTAGGAAAGTTCATAATCGACCAAATCTTTACACTTCGATGGATCCTGGAGAAAACTCAAGAAGTCCAAATCGATACTCATCATGTTTTCATCGATTTTAAGACGTTATACAGAGCTATGTCTAGTTTTGGCATATCTGTCAAATTCATCAGATTGTGCAGAATGACGATGGAGAATGCTCGCTGCAATGTCGAAAAGGAAGGATAACACTGCTGAACGCGTCAGGAAAGCAAGCGTAGCTTTCTACTCTTGCAAAAAGGCATTCAGTAACACGTGGGGTTTTAGACCAACTGTAGTGTACTGGATATACACGGCGGTCGTAAGACCCATTCTTACATATGGTTCACTGGTATGGTGGACGGTACTGAAAAAGCAATACCAGCTTGCTAACCTCACCAAAATCCAGAGGGCAGCGTGCATTGGAGTCATGTGATCAATGAAGACAACACCAACAGCGGCAATGGAAACCATGCTCAGTTTCATTCCGCTTGACATATACTGTGGCAGTCTGGCGGCTGTAAGACTGAGAGAAGGCCGAATGTGGTCATCGAGCCTGTACGGCCATGCCTCAATTTTGTCCCGATGGGGATCCACCAACTGTTTGTCAAAAACTGATCACATGACTCCCACGCTAGTTTTTGAAAGGAGATTCGCTATAAGAATTCCTGACAGAATGTACTGGAAGCGCCGAAGAACCATGAAGAAGAAGGAGTTGGCGTTCTATACCGACGGTTCTAAGATGGACGTTGGCATGGGAGTCGGAGTTTATTGTGAAGCCCTAGGAATAAACAACTCCTTTAGAATAAATGACGATTGCAGCGTCTTTCAGGCAGAAGTCACAGCCATCATACAGGCTGCTAAGATTATAAGCGAGAACAATATCGTTGGCAGAACGATTACTGTGTATGTAGACAGCCAGGCAGCCGTTAAGGCTCTGGACTGCGCTATAATCAGATCAAGGCTTGTGAAGATCTGCAAATCGGTCTTGAATGAGATATCTAGAGCTAATGCGGTGACCATCTGCTGGGTGCCAGGGCATACGGATATCGTAGGAAACGAAAGGGCTGACGAACTTGCGAGGAAAGGGTCGGCGCTGCACCTATCGCGGGCTCTCCCTTTTGTAGTAACCCCAATCAGTTCCTTACAGAAGAAAAGAGAGGATGAAGCCATCGGTCTCGCAAATAGTCGCTGGGTTCATCTGGAAACATGCGCAACAGCAAGGGCCCTATGGCCGGGTATCAGCAAGAAGAGATCAACTTCTCAGGTGAAACTGAGTCGTTATAAAACACGGGTCGTTTCAGGGATAATTACTGATCATTGTGCCATTGGTGTCCACACGGAGCGACTCGGTGTTCTACATAATGACTTCTGTAGAAGTTGCAGGGACGAAGAAGAAATTGAATCAGTTCGTCACCTGCTGTGCGACTGTCCTGCCCTATCCGTCGGAAGAATGAGGACTCTTGGTAGTTACTTCTTCTCGGATTTGGAGGACTTGGGTAACGTAGAGCTGACGGACCTCCTGAGATTCATATCATTATCTGGGTGGTTCCAATAGCGGACTTAATAGGTTTCCGAGGTTAAATGATTGGGCGCAATGGACCTCAACTGTGGTCTAAGTGAGCAGTGACAATGTCACAAGGCACCCATCTACCTAACCTAACCTAAAGGCCGAAAACGATCTCAACGAGACCTTTGTTGTTCAAAAAGGATATCATGTGTTTTTTTTTTTTAACTTCATACTTGAAAGGATTATGTGAAACTCACAAGTCAACATCGAGGGCACAATCTTTCAAAAGTCTGTGCAACTACAAGCGAATGCCGACGATATTGACATTATTGGCAGGATACAACGGACTGTCGCCGGTGCGTTTGCTAGTGTTGAAACAGAAGCTGCCAAAATAGGTTTAGCGGTAAACGAGAGCAAAACCGAGTATATGCTGTCAATAAGAAGGGAGACACCTTCATCCACAACGACAAATTGGACAAAACGTCACAATCGACTGCTATAACTTCGAAGTAGTAAGGGACTTTGCTACATCGGCTCTGCTATCAATTCTGAAAACAACACCTCTTGCTTATTGCTATTTCTTTGGACTGAGAAAGCAATTGAGTAGTAGAGCCCTATCCCGAGCAACTAAGGAGACTCTGTATAAGACCTTGATCATCCCAGTCCTCCTTTATGGACTCTATCTAAAGCGGATGAAGATATCCTCAGTCCCTTGGAGAGAAAGATTCTTTGTAAAACTTTCGGTCCCGTTTGCGTTGACGTGGTTTGAAGGAGGAGATTCAACGACTAACTATTCGTGCTGTACATCGACATCGACCTAGTCAAAAAAATTGCGTATCAATCGTTTGAGAAGGCTAGGACAAGTAAAACTCCGACACGTAGAGTTTTCGAATCTAACTCGAAAGGACAACGCAGTAGAGACAACGCGCAACTGGAGATAGGTAGCAAAGCACCGGGCTAACTGGAGAGGCTTGTTAGTGGAGACCCAGTAGTAGAGGTGAATATGGGCGTTCAATTCATCATCTTATACATGACTTACGCAAAAAAAAAAGAAGGAGAAGATGCTAACAACTATAGGTGCGAAGTACATTTTGAAACAAGTCTCAAAGAAGCCCGATTTGTATGACACACGCGACTAATAAGAGCACCCTCAGTACACTGTTTACCGCCAATTTGTCGCTAAGAGTCGGCTTGGAATCTATGTAAGTATGTACCTACTACATATATGTACGTCATTCTATACTTTTTCAAAGCACAGGAAAGATTGAAGCAATTATGTAACCAACCGCAGAGTGAAGGATGATTAAGAGGGTCTTATAATGATTGCTAATTGCACACCAACTGAGCTTGGTCAAAGTAGAGTGTTCAATCTATGTAGGTATTGCAAAAAATCTACAATAGCCAACTCACATTTATTATTGGCTAAAATATTATTACAGCTATCCTAAGCAGTTTTTTTTTTATCATTTATAAGGATTATGTACGAGGTAAGCCCGTTCTCCATTATTCAATTTGAGACTAAGTGAATCATGAGCATGTATCTAAAACCACAAGTAGATACTTGTCATTGGGAGCCACCCATATTAATTTAAAGTGAAAATCAATTAATTCTCCAGTCATGCCTACTTATTCCTCCATACTGATGAAATAATCCAAACCCATCAGATAAAATCTTGAAAAATTTCCCACGATTTGTCTCTTGCATGTCACAGTTGTGTACTATGTAAATTCTAAATAAGGTGATTAGCAATTGCAGTCGCATTCATGCGTAAACGTACACCACTCAAACACTGAATGCTCAATGTATATACTACATATCTCCTTTTCTCTAGTCGACTCCTTATTACACTTGCCAACGAAACAACTAACTGTGGCCATGTTGAACATGAAATTTCGCTACACCGCTAAGTAATTTCTCATGATTCGTTCGAACAAACTCACCAAGACCCTAGATCTCAATCTTAATCTCAATCTCCATCACCAATCGTATAGCTCATAGATATGTACAAACATTCTACAAACCAAGTCGATTATAATTAATCGCAGCCCCAACTGCAGGTAATGGGGTCGCCATCTCGCCACTCGGTGTTGTTTCAGCATAAAATGTCGCAATTAGCATAAATGAATCCTAATTACAAATTGTATCTGTGTGTGTATCTGTAATGCACGTATCAGTGTGTATTGTATCTCTAAGCAAGTGCCAAAAACGGGGACAACTGCCAGCGACTGCAGTCCCGTCTTTATGTCATTCCGGCATGTTGGCCGCCTTTAAAATGGGCAGACCACAGCTTAATGACGTGTAAACAACACTTGAGTCGGCCAAATTTGGCCGGTTTCACAGTTTAATCCCCAGACCGATGGTAATTATTGAGCGGGAACGCGCGACCGAGTGTGTGCCCGTGATGAAAGGTGACAACGATTCAATTCCATGAATCATTTTCTCGGCGATACTGTATCTTGAACTCAGCTACACTCTCAGATACGGAAATCGGTTTACGCGTAGATATCTGTGATGTTGCTTTGGGTGACTTATGTACACGTTGTTGTTCTTTTGACGTGCGCATAATCCGTGCCCATGAATGCTGACGGGGGCTCACAATGACTTGTCAAATCAATTGGAGTTCTATTTTGACAGATTACATGACAGATGAATATTCTAATTAGCGTCGTTTTGTTGTTCCCTCGGATTTCGTTGGGCTATTTGTCGTCGTTGCTACCGATCGGTGTTTGGTGTGTGCGTCAGGGATATTAGGGTTC
Source organism: Xylota sylvarum (assembly GCA_905220385.1). NCBI lineage: Eukaryota > Metazoa > Arthropoda > Insecta > Diptera > Syrphidae > Xylota > Xylota sylvarum. The sequence continues at coordinate 51,405,673 of LR999960.1, read as the reverse complement.
ATTTACATCCGGTTAAAGTGCTTAGACAGGTGACAATGGCATGCGTGGTAAGAAGATCACAGTCTGGAATAAAGGGAATATCATTAAACAGATGGAAGAAGTTTGAAACAACAAAGGTAGATACGCAATCAATGCACTTATACGCTCGCTGGTGTAGTGATGATTTTCGTCGACAAATTTAAATCCTTTAAAAACGTTGAATTGCTGATGCGGCATTACATTATTCATTACAAAGTTGATTGATTTTGATTGCTTGCTAGGGGGTTCTCTTCATCAATCATTCAATCGTGAGTTGTCGGAATCTGAAAATTGATAGATTTGTTATTATCTATAGGTACACGCACATATAGTTATGCTAGAACTTTGGTGAAACTTTAAAAATATTTTAGAGTTACTTGTAACAACTGTAATCAATTTTCTTCTTTCGTAATTCAAAAAACAAAATATCAGTTCAAATTCTGAAAGAAAATGAAACAAGTAGTGCCACCATAAAGATTTCGTATAAAAATAGCATTACTGGGAAAACGTTGGTATTCGCGATCACTTTGATATCGACATGAAGTCAGAGTCGCCACTTAGCTTGTGTCCTTTAAGCTTACTTACTTGACGTACAAGAACACTCATAAAAACTAGAAATTTCTACAATTTCTTTCCTGTCTTCTAATTAGATTCATTACGGACGCTAATCCATCTCTGCTAGTAGGCAATCGATTTTGCAAAATGTGATAATTATTGATAGAATTATTCTATCGATTCTGTCGGATAAGAATAATTTCGGTTTGTCTATCACAACTGTTAAACTGCTCCTTAACTCAGCTCGATCAACATAACCAACCACAGAAGGGCAGACAAGATCCGGCCTACGCTGGATCAGAAACGCTCCAACTACCTTACCACAGACCTTTTAAAGTTCAGTATCAGTATTCAGTATCCCCGACGCACACACCAGTATCAGGTGTTACAAGTGGGCACCGTGGTGGAGGGAGAATCTCAGACAACACCAAAGTTATTTCACGACCTCACACTTACGAGCGTTTAATGGAACGTCGAAAGTATGAGTATCATGAAAAAGCGTCGTGACGGACACGGAATAAAACAGTCGGGCCATTTCAATCGTTAAAATAAAACACGCACAACATGATAGATTGTGAGAAGCTGAACCCAGGGTTTCATATGAACCTTGGGTTGGGTTAGGTGGCTGTCCACGCTCAGCAGGCACACACTTAGACCAAAAGTCCATTGTGATACCACTATGGAAAAATCGGAATACCATCACTGACGACCTACATGGAGGTGTAAACCAATGCTGAAGAAGTATGTTTCGCCATTTCCGCATTTTTATTTTGTTTAAGGCAAGTCTAGCTAGATCGTTTAGATCTTCGAAAGAGTACTCGCTTAGAGTTTTCCTTCTCAAGACCGATTGGGCAGGACAGGTACACAAAAGATGCGTCATGGTTTCGTCCTCTTCTTCGTCTCTACAGCTTCTACAGAAATCGTTGAAGGGAGCACCAAACCTTATGGCATGTCTGCCACCTCTGTGAGGGTGCCAACTATTTTTCTCAGATTTGTCCTATTGACGGAAATAAGTCTACTGGTTTTCTTACAATCCAGCTCTGGTCCGATTTGTTTAGAAAAGAGACATTTGCTGGTATTGTTCCACGTACTGTTTGCCATTCCACTAGCTGCGGTATCTAATTGGAATTTTATCGATTTAATAGGTGCTGACAGTTCCCTCCTATTATCAGGGAGGTTTCGGACTGCATGCACCCTTCTTAGCGAGCTCGTCCGCTTTGCAATTTCCTGGAATACCCTCGTGACCTCAAAGCCAGCACAGGAATATGTCGCACCTGACAGCGATCTTGTTAAGAGATTGGCGGCATTGATTTACCAACTTCGATCGAATTATTGGCGATTTCAAAGCTTTTATCGCAGCTTGACAATCTATGTATGTAGAAAACAATTGCAGTCCACACTATCAAGCTAATCAAAAGTCAGGTCAAGGCTCAGCAATCGTCTGGAGATACAAATATACAATGCACTGAAGCAAACTACCTATTATCGACGCTCTGTCTTGGATCCGCCTGTGTAAATCTGTGTTGCAGACCTAAGCACTTCCCAATCACTTCTATTAGGCATCCTGATTCTATACTTGACGATAAAGTCCAGATTTATTTTTTGTATTTTCTTATAAAATGAAATCTAAATCACAGAAGCACTCAGACTGAGATTCGGTACATTGTACTTCCAGGCATATTCCCTTTTTTGGTGCAGTGGTTCGAGAAACTTTGATTTTACATATTCGTTTCTCTCACATGGTAGCTTTGTGTGCTGTTTCCCACCCGAGCTCGAAAATGCACGGTTTGGATCACATACAAACACACTGTCCACTACACCATTGCCACCTTTAAAGTCCAGATAGGGGACCGTTTAAAATGCTTGCTTGGCCATATTTCCACGAGTCAGTTGCAAGAATTTCCTAAGCCGTAACGCTGTTTAAGCCGCCATTAGCTTCGCAAAGATATCAAAGGGAAGAAGATGGAGCATAGTTTCTAGTGCAGCTTTAGGAGTAGTTCTAAGGGCGCTCGCTATACAGACGCAGGATAACCTTTGAACTTTCTCAAGTATTCCAATATTGCTTTTCTGGTCCCTGTTTGGGCCTCTGGCCTTCCTACATGAAAAGAGGACAATTGGAGCCTTCCTACCATGGTCTTGAGTATTCAGTTTCCAACAGTTTTTTTTTTCTAGAATAACCGCCAAAGCATCTGGCAACACAGTCACAGACCAACTTGACTGATAATTTTTGAGATAAATTGAAGAGAATGACTTGGAGCATATGTGGTTTCAACAAGACGGCACCACATCCCACACAGCTACCAAAAATTCGAGTCAGTGGAACCGTGTTATCTTCAAAAATACAGTCACGCTTGTGTGATTTGACACCTCTGTTTTTTTTTTTTTTTGAGCTAGTATGTCAAATGCATGGTCTATGCTAATAAGCCAGATACCTTAGATGACCGTAGGACCAACATCGAAAGCCAAATTGGCGACATATCGCCCGATGTATATGTATGTGAAAAGTCATGCGGAACTGGGTTCAGCGCATTCACTCGTGAAAGCATTTCCGTGAAAACGTTTCCGTGAAGGACTTTTGAATGATGATGCTGTGTTCCATAATTAGTTTACTTTTTTTTTGGTATGGCACAAACACAAGCTGTTTTAGTTAAAAAACAAAATGGGCCGCTCTTAATGAACAACTTTTTAAAAAATATCATCGACACCGTTGCAAGGAAGTTACATTCAGCATAAATTTTTTGATCCATAAATGGAGAAGAAAGAAAAAGAAACACATACATATTTTTATTTTTGCTGAAACTCAAGACAAAATTAATTTGTTAAAGTTCTAGAAGATTCCCCTTACATATTAAAACTGTAACCAAGAAAAATATTCAAATAATCAAAAAATTATAGTGAGCTTCAGAGCGAAATGTACAAAAAGTATGTAGTTCTCAGGCTTTTTGTCGAATGTGTCGAATGCAAATATACACTCACAGTATAACTAAATATCTTTCCAACTACATTCTCAAGTTATCAACAGAATTTTATAATAAGGAACAGATAATAAGGAATTCTTAGTGACTGATGATGAATTCCAAGATTTTTCCCAGATTATGGCAATTCAATGGTTTTATAGGAAAAAAAATGTATGAATCACTACTTTGTGTTTGAATTTAGTAATAAAATGGTAACAACACTGTGGAGTTTTTCCGACATTCACTACTGTATTTCATGGAATTTGGTCACTGAGACAAAGACTTTGAATTGGTTAACTAATTTACCTTTTCTTATTGGCTCCTATAGGCAAAATTATTCCAATCAACCTAAGGCAGATACAATTCACATGAAAAATGCTTTGACACTCATTTCTGATTCTAAGTAGAAATGAATCCCAGAAATAAGTGGTTAAACCTGAAAATATTAATATTTTAATCACACACTCATTTGAAACTAGTTTAACGATACAAAGAATACCTTTTCGATCAACATCATTCTTTTTCAAAGGCATTAAGTTTTTATTATTCTTTGAATAAATGCAAAATTAATTTTTTTACAAAATTAATTTAATATAGCAAAAAAATTCGAAGACTGAACATTCTACAAAGCCGTTTTCTATTGAACTGAGTTCTTCACTCTTCTCACTTTGGAAACCCAAAACATCCCTCATTCTAAATTTCCAGTTTCGTTAAAAAACTTACCCCTTCTCTTCAGAACAACCCTTTTCAACCCCTTGTTTCTTATTTGCATACTATTGGAAAAAATGTATTTTTTTTTATAGAAAGAGTGTTAAGGGTTGTTTTTTAGTATCCCAAAGGGTTGAACGTACAATACTGGAAAATTGTATTCTCTATAAAAAGCAAACTTGTACTTCACAGAATGACAAGTTGCGAAAATGTACTAAAACATTTCAGGCTTTCACAGTCGACTGACAGGTGGCTCTGGAAGCAATTGAATTTAAAATTAATTTAACTTTAAACAATAAAGAATTTATTGGACGTAAAAAGCACAAATATGTACAAAGACGTTGATGTTATTTGAATCAACATTTTTGTTTAACATCCTAACCTAGCTTCCACACTTATTTTCTTCTTTATCATTCTTTCTAATATTTCTAAAAAGAATTGGTTTTATTATTCTCTTTTAAAATTTTAATTTGAAAAATAATTTATTTTAACAAAAATATTATTGCAATCTATATAATTTGTGACCTTAATTTTAAATTTTACTAAAAAGAAATTCACCTCTTTACTGCTACATGTCCCTTCGCTTCCAAATTAAAAAAAAAAAAAAACACTACGCGAAAATTAATTAACTAATTAGCACCTACACACTATCCACACAGGAAACTAATTACGTACATGATAGCTGATGAAAGTAATGTCTATCGAATGCATTCCCTTGAGGCATGTAGGTATGCTGTATCCAGGCATCATGACCACTTTCGCAGATGGCCACAAACTGATACGAACAGCGTTGATGGTGTGAAAAGATGCGTACACGAAGGGAGTTTGCGAACAGAATAGACCTCTAGGCACATTCAATGCAATTGATGTTTAGAGAACATAACGCGATAATGCAATAAACCAGGTGTTGAGTATTCCATAAAGCGGAAGATAAACACGTGCGTACCTGATAATGATGCACACAGGTAATAGGTTTTATTCTGCCAGTACACGTAATTGAAACTAAATATGTTATTTGTTATAAGAGAGCGATTTTATTTAATTAAATTGTTTGCATTCTTATATTAATTGTTTGTTTGTTTGAACTCATCATGGGGAATCGGTATTGAAATGTCCTTTGAGTTGTATATATTGCTTAGGGTATCAAATCGAAATTGTGAAAGTCTGCGAGTGATAGATCTTTGTAATGGGATTATGCTTCTGCTTCTTTTTTCCCAGTAGAAACAAATCTCTCATCTACGTCTACTCGACATTCGTTCCTATCTAGCGAAACTGATATATGTATGTAGTTCAACTTCATAACCCCTTTCTTGTATTTATCAATACAAGCGTTCAAAATTTTTGCTTCAACGTTTATTTAGTAACAGTGGTATTGCGAAACAGTGGTTGTTACATTAGACTAGTGACCGATAAGTTCGACACTATTTCGGGTTCCGATTAAATGATTCCGACTCGAAAAACTCTTGAACCATGTATTTATTCTGGCACTGTTACAGATACACGTAATTGCATACCATATACCCCGGTACCTTTCATCATTACAATTTATCCCTATGCCGTTCATATACTTGAAAGAAAACGGGCTACTACTGCCCATTGTCTTTAAGTTTGACGATTTGTGACTTCAATTGGCCATTTGGGGTCTTATTTTCTATTGGTTGGACAGAAGTGGTCGTTCACTTTGTTAAGATTGCTAATATAATCTCAGAGGGGCAGCATAGCCGGTTGAGAAGTCCGTAATAGGTTTTCATTTTTCAATTCAAGTACTTGAGCTCTAGCCAGTTTGAGAGTACCTACTGCATTTGATAGAGCAGTGAAAAAAACTATATTCCCTGATTTAAATGAGTGTTTCTTCTTGTTCAGCTGTTGCAATGCACGTCAATCAGCCTTTTGTAGTGAGAGCCTGATAATAACCTCTAGGTCTGGTGCGTTTAGAAGCTGTGAAGAGGTTGTGAAGAGGGAATAATCTGGAGCTTCTCTAACTACATTACCCTATTTTATTCGATAACTTCTGGTCCTAAGTGCATTTAAGACCCAAAGTACTCCTGTAAAGCTTTCGACTGTCCCAAAAGTCTCTAGTCACGCTCGTCAACAAACCATTTTTAAGAAATCAAATATAATCTTTTGTTTTACACAACGTACCTAAGGGTATTTGACATAATTGGAATAAATTAGTTAACTGCCACTAGTAACTACAGCTTTGAGTATTAAAGGAACAATATTAGCCAATCTTCATGAAAAGTTAAAAGGTTCTTTAGTAGAAATCTTTGGACTTGCTCGTTCTCTACGCAAATAGCTACTTATCCAGAGGAATAGCCTATTCTAACGATACTCTACACCCTACAGTGTTTTCCATCATTTTGTGGATAAAAGACGCTAGATGGTTGGAACTAGACACGCCATTGAGGGTGGAGATCATATCGTCGGTTCAAAGGTAAAAGTCACTAAGTGCATTTTTTAAAATTTTTCAAGAGAGGATGTTGAAGTAATGTACAAGTTTTCAGTGATTTTTGTGGGATTTTCTAACTTGAAATTACGGTTAAATAGTATATTTTGCTTTGCGTGGTAAATAACCATTCAGAACGGAACATTATTACGTCGTTAAATCAGTATAAACCCAAACAGACTCAGCTCTCAAAAAAATGTCACTTAGTGACTTTTTACCTTTGAACCGATGATATTTACCTCTTATTACACTTACTGAAATCCCGTGCCTTCTGGTTCATCGGACGGATTCGCCCAGGGACATAACCTCACAATCAAATTATGGACTTATGTCCCATCCCATCGGGACATAAATCCACCAATGTAAGACCTTATGTCTCACCTAACCTACAAATGCATGTACTTACTTACAACTGACTTGCCAAAATCGTACGACGATCGTGGATCAATGAAACTCGAAAGTAATATTGGTTGATTAAACTTGAAAAAAAAAAATTCTGAACTTATGTAGATATGTTCCGATGAGGTGCCGAGATTTCTTTTCGGTTGTTTTGGGCTATGTTATTCGAGGATCTCACTGTCACTCATCATTTGTTTCTGTGACACCGACTAACAAATGTTTACAGCTTTCTTGAGACATTGACGTACATGTTCTAGTTACTGTATCCAAAAAAATCTAGTTGCAGCTTGATGTTTAAGCTGATTTCGTTGCTACTCCATATTGAAGACAACATAACAAATGCAGCCATTGAAGTTGATTACATTTTATTCGGTACTACCGTCAGTCGATATGATACTTTAAAAAAATATTTCATCCATCATACAGGACAAACCATTGCTTATGTAAATTGTCGACAATTTTTGCCGATTCAATACTCAGTCCTACCAAGTTTGCTTCTGTCAACTAACCAGTGTTGTTTTGGTGGAGGTTCATCATACTTTCCGATAGAAGACAGGCATCGTCAGTACATTCGAGGTATTTGAGATAGACTGTAAAGCTCCATTGGATTTCTTTTCTTTTTGTCGACAGAGCCCTCTGTAGAACTTGACTAATCACTACCAAAAGTGAGTGAGTAGTAATAATAGTATGCAACTTTGGCGTACGCCGCTTTGGATCTTACATTCTTACGACAACCTACCCCTACGCAGCACATGACACTTGGCACCTTTATGACTTCTTTTTATAATAGCCACCAATTTGTCTGGAAGCGAAAATCTGTGTTCAACGCATTGTTCGACGGCTTTGCTTAAAGTATTGTCGTGACACGATCTTAAATGGAACCTTTGTTGTTAATTGTCAAGAGTATTTTCTACATGTTCCTTAAAGTCTTCAGGGATTATTATATGCGTATTACTTCATCAATTGCAAGGAGCACGCAAATGCACTCTAGTTTTTAGTTAAATTACCTTTCTTTGTGAGATTGACAAGCATTCTTATCCTCCATTCTTCAGGGAAAGTTTCACTGTTCCAAACCTTCTCCACTAATGGAAGCTGTGTGTCTGCATTAGCAGCAGAACTTTGCGGGAAGACAGTAAAGTCCTGCTAACTTCCCGGCAATACTCCTGTTTGGCTTGAATATTGCAATCCCGGCAATGATTTTATTTTTACTGAGTGGCATCTCGTCGTAATTTATGAACAAAACCTCATCCAAAACAGCGAACAAGTGGTCACTCCATCTACTTAGCTGTTCCTCATAATAAATTATCAGAGATTTGTCCAAACTAGCTAGCTGTAACTACCTACTGTCACATCTACTCGCTGCTCCCTCGAATTGTTGAGTCAGTGCGTTGATGGCATTTCTTTTGGCACACACTACGCTGGATGTCTCTCACATTCATGCAGCCTAAGGACTCGAGCTCGTTTCTACTCTTTTGCTGGGTTGGCGACTTTAAGTTGTTTCCGGTCTTCGATCCGTCTTCAGATATCAGTACCTCTCCATGATTTCCCAACAAGACTTTCTGCTTTGGTAACAAGTACCTCTATCACACCATTCCAGTGGTCGTTTATGTATGACGGCATGACGCTGCTGATTGTTTTTGTCTTTTAAACAATCTGGTGCCTAAGTTGTTGGCATACTGCAGGATCCTTGTCTTAGATATCCTCGAAACGCGGTGTTATTAGTTGCACCGACGGCTGCAGTTCAAAGACAAATGCTATCTACAATTAGGCGGAAATCTTGTTCCGGTCCAATGTCGGCTCCATGGCTGCTTGGGTAATTCAAGAGAGAACCTTTTACACACTAACAGCAATGTTACCTGCTAATTAGTAGACACTCAGATGGCAGGTCATATAGTTCGTATAGGGTGCCCCATATGACAAGGCGATTGGAATTCCAGAAACCGACGAACGACGTCATGAGTTCCGATGTTATGTCGTAGGTTCGTGTTATTGTGGTCAACCTTTGCATTGAGGTATTTCCCAGGCTCTAACTTCCACCTCTTTCCGTCATTATTTTTCCGCTGAAAGGTTTTCTGAGGCTTTTGTGTGCATTAGGTGTTAAAAGTAACCATACTGAGTAACCCAGCTGAATCATCACGATTTACTTATGCGCCTTCCTCTTGTCTAATGCATACTAGTAGTATAGTTTCGAACATCCGTCATGTTATTGCAAATACCTTATTTACTAGTCCGGTTCTATGCAATATTATGAACTCATTTAGCCGATTATAATATGTACCAATTAATCTATAAAGTCGAATACACCCTACCGGATTAAGTAAAGTCATAAATCTGCCAATAGCATTCCAGCTGTCAGGGAAAACATCATGCATACGAGTGTAGTGCAGTGCACATTTCTTTCGCAGCGAGTCGCATTCGTGTATTTCAAAATCGCAATTATTATGAGTTTTATCGCCCGTCTCCATGACTTGAATCGGCATCTCATTTATCGAGCTACATTAGGTCGGCCCGCCATTAAAAAGTGCAATTAAACAAAATGCCATTTCGCGTACCATATAAATATTCATACGTACATACATATGTATGTATGTATAAATGGATAATTGCAAGTGACAATTAGGTGATTTTAATTATTCTCCGGCGACCATGAGAAAATGTGAGAAAATTTCAGGCATTCGCCTTATGACAAGATCTAAGGAGCCCAAACATCATCATCACTACCGACATCATCCTCGAAAGGCGACGAGACGACACGAAGACGACCGATTGTGATGGTGCTGATGATGATGATGAAGATGACGAGGCGCGATGGTTACTTTCATACATCACTCAGACTTGGGACAGTGTGTACGTATGTACGTAGTGTTCTATCCCTCTGGCAAGCGAGCTACCGAGTTGACTACTGCTGTTACCCGCCGTCACCGCCCGTCGTCATCGGTCGTTGCGGTCGGTGGTGGTTGTGCTGGTTGTGGTATGGCAAATGGCCAATTTGGGCCAATGCGCTGCCGCGGTATCTTGATGAAGCGTATCTATAATTATTAAAATTAAATTCGATTTCTGTGGAACGGTGAAAGGATACCGCGGATATTTCCATTTAGCAGGAGACGACGACGAAGTAATTATGCAGTCGTATAATGCGGTTAATTGTGCGCGCCGCACACACATATGCCCCCGGAACTTTGTTTAGTGTGGGCTTGCCGAGCGCCACATTCAAATGCTTGAGCACTCCATTAAAGGGATTTCTTTTATAGTCCTTAAATACTGTAATTTGACTCTGTTTCGCTTTTGATGCTTTACGACCGTGTATATACAGTCGAACAATCAGTCATTGATTCGATGCACGTCTTTAATTTTTGCGAATATTTAATCTGAATCGACGAGGCTAATCATTGTTCAGTTCAGGTGGAAGGTCCTTTGGATTGATGTGGTTGTGTTTCACATGATCAAAGGCAACAGGAGCCTATTGTTGGGTGGGGCTTTTCTTTGGTTTTAAATGTGATTTTAATGCGCTGTGAGTGCTTTGATCGCCATATAGGATAAAAGGATGTGAATTGCTTTGAGTGTATGTAGTCCATTGGCTGGGATAGTCCAAGAATAGGTAATTATGATAATCGCTTTGTATTCTTATGTCTTTGTGGCCGCAAAAAATAAATTACATTACATCGTTTTGATAGTTTGCGGAGTGATTACTGGAAAAACATGAATTATCCATGAGCCGGAAAGTATCTTTTCGATTCCAAGACTTGTCTGACTGGAACATTATTGCTTGCGTGGTCCACACAAGCTATGGATTAATGAATTTTTTTAAAACTATGTCAATGTAGCTGTAAAGTTTTGAATCTCCTGCTGTTCAATTAAAGGTTAGGTAGAGTAGGGTTTTGAGGTTATCATAAACTGGGGATAGTTCACGGTTAAAAACCTAAACGATTTCTATATCGCTGCAGCATTTAATGGTCCAAATACCCAACCTCCTCTGGGTTATTGAAGAAGTATTTTCAAAGGTATTTTTGTCTCCTCCGGGTTATGTCTTGGCATAGCACAGAGCAGATGTGTAATATCCTCTGAGACTTGTAGATCATTGGAGTATCTCCATACATCCGGATTTCGGATTCGATTAATTCTAATCTTATAGCGTGTTTCCTCAAATAGCAATAACCAGAGGGTATCCCTATTACTGTTTAAGTCACAAGGGCTTAGACACCATAAGCCTCATAAGTTGGGCCATCTTGATATTATCGCAGTGTCCAAGTACACAACATAATCTGACACGTTTCTGCGTACATAATGGCTCGAGCATTGTGTGGCAATTCCTGACTATTTCCGATTTTTTGACGTAAAACTCTAGCACCTTTAGCTAAGCCTGGTTACCAATGTAGGTAGGTAGGTAGAGTGGCGGTTCTTTGAAGAATGATCCCAATTAGCGTTAGGGTGCGCCATTGTGTTGCCACAAAACTCGTGCAAAACCTAAATGTTGTGATTAGACCCAGCCCGTGGAGTTCATATAACAGATTAGTTCTCCAATTCTTTTTCAGCTATCCCGCTGAGATCCAAGAAGAAGGGTTTTCCTAGGGTGTGTTGCCTGGTCTTCGCTAGAGCGAAGTGATGTAGAGAATTTCTTCATTAGTATCCTTGCAACTTCTAAAGAAGGCATTATAAGGAATACCAAGCTTGGCCGCATGGTCATCGATAGGCCAGTGGCCTGTGATAATGAATACATTTCTAGCAACATCTCGTCTTGATTTATAAAGTAGCTTGTTTGATTTAGATTTATTGTAAACAGGCCATGTCTTTCTTCATATGGCACAACTAGTCAGGCTGTTCCACCCATGATTGGCAAGCTAGAGAAAATGAAGATGTATATTGCCCTTAACTGCACACAGCGAAATATCGACTCTTTTCGCTAGTGAGCCGTTAAGAGTCGAACCTTACCTGGCCAACTCATCATTACCCTCATAATTACTGTGCCCAGATAAGTGTAATTGTGGAGTGGACACACAACCGGCATTGTTCTACATTGTGGTGACCGCATCAATGGCTGTAATAGCACCTTTGTTGTCTGGGAGATCGTTCAGCAAACGGCGGTTTTCCCAAATCGCAAGAAGCTCCGCTTGGAAAACGCTAGCAAAGTCTGGGAGACGAAAAGACTTCAATATATTCAGTTAGTCAGAAAAGATGCCTTCGCCTTCAAACCCTCCCTCCGTACCTACACGCCTCCGTTCTCCCATTCTTTTCTGGTAGGTAGTATAACTGAAAACGATTTACTAAAACTGAAGGCAGTTATCCAGTAGTTTAAGGCGAGAGCAATTCTCTTGGAATAGTTTCTAAAATCCTGCAGTGCTGAGTCTTGTATGTGAAGATCGAGGGGGATAAGGTATAGGTTCACACTTAGAGCATCTGTTCGACAGGAAGCGCCTCAAAGCGCCTGTAATGCCTACACAAACCAATCTCTGCACTTTTTCAAGATTATCGATATTGTACTTCTTTCTCAAGGCACCAAACGATGGAGTCATAGGTAAGAATTGGTGAAACAACGGCTGTGTACATTCATAGGGTCATTCAATGTCTGATCTTCCATTGCATTCGAGGTCATTTTTTAATGATGCACCCTTTTACTACCATTTTCTTACAAAGCATAGTGTATTCCTAATAAGCCAGTGAATGTTCTTTTTCCTGACAAATAGTGTGCAGCCCACTCTTCAGTACCTATCCACTAATTTTGGGTAAATTAATGATTGGCTAAATTTTTTTATCAAACCGATAAGAGGCAACCTAGTTCTTAAAGCTGTTGTGACTTGATATTCCTTCATTCGAAAAAAAACCCACCATCTCTAAATTGCTTTTGAAAGCACACCGTTCTTACGAGGTTTTAGAAAGTTAGGTTGAACATTGAGTAGATTTCCATAGACAGCTTCAAGTACCCGGATTCTGTCAATAAGCCAGACTATTTCACATACCCAACAAAACAGGAATCAGTGGATAAGACTTTAAAGGCATACGAACAAAATTTGTCATCATTTTCGTTTCAAAAATCTATGATGGTACTCATTGAAGGTGTATCTATAGCTATTCCAGACGCTTTCTTGTACTAATTTTTACATTCAAAAGTTAGCTGACGTTAGTTCCAAGTTGTTCTTAATTGTGAGATTCACCAAACAGCATGGACTTTCTAACGAGCTAGAGTGATAGGCCATAGAAAGGTATTGCATGATCCCTTTAGAATACTCATCAAGTTGGCAACAGTTTTCTCGGTGTTAATTGGATTTGAAACAGATGATGCGGTCTTCGATAGAATTATTCATTAATAGAATATTTCATTACATTGTGGTCCTCGGTAGTTTCATCAGTTATTTCATTTCATCACTTGATGGCTTCCCTCTTAGACTTGTCAGATCACCTCAACTTAACACTTAACCTAGAAAGCACAAAATATAACACACAATGAATGTCAAAGCTACTTAGATCAATAATATTTATCAAACAAAAACTCATTTCCAATCAAAAAATTCAATTTCTTCCACAAACCCTCGCTTTCTATTTAAGGTCAAGAGAGCACACATACCGAATACCATCCTGAACAAACCAGCAGGCTTGCACTCAGTGTGATCTATCGATCGCCTCTCGACCCTTTGCAGCAGTTGGCGCCAAAAGTGTGATTTATAGTAACACTATCTTACTTTTCGATTGGAAACAATTCACATTACCTGAGACTGGGACTGGGACTTCCTAGCACATCCCTATCCCATAGAAGCCAAATGCCTGGCGCATTATCACTGCTTCGTAACCATGTTTATTCATTTTGCTTTTTGCTCCATCTCGTCCTAGCTCTCTCTTTCTCTCTCTCTCTTCATTTTTCACCAGATGCAACAGTAGCACATCGCGTACACGGCAGTCACCACGATGTCATCATCATCGTTTATTATCGCATTCAAAGCTGGAATTCCCACTAGTTCCGTGTTGCATGGCCATAAGTAGAGATCATCTGACTGGAGATGCTGTTACTGACGACAATTCCCGGGCATAAATTCACGCTCCTGCATCGAAGCGGGACATAAAAAGAAACAGAGAACGAACAAGCGAACATCCATCTATCCCAGACCATCGTCCGGTAGCCGCGCCATCATTATGTATTTATTAAATATTTAACATAATTCCGTAATCTGAATGCAGAGGCATCTCAGATACACTGGGACCGGGATCGATGGTGGAACAAAAAAAAAAAAAAAAAAACAAACACAGAACCTCTCGAATCAAATGGAATTGCATTGCATTGCTCCCAATGACTGGGATTGGGATCTCCTGCATTGCCCTGCGCCCGATTGTTGTCGCTGTAGATGCTCAGTGACGGACCAGTTTCCCTTACAACATTTTCTCGTGTCGCGCTCTTGTAGAATTTTGCATTTTTCCATATGCATTTTGAGTTTTCTTCTGTGCATCTTCGATTTCCATTTGATAAATGTTTTTATTAATTTATTGATCGTGAGCGATGGCCGACCATACGATGACGATGGACGACGAGGACGTACATATTTCAGCACTTACTGAGCTCCCAGGGGAACCGTACGACGAGCTAGAGATATATTAGATTTTTATGGAAATCAGTAGCAATGTGTAGAGATGTACATATTTTTGAAAAATCACTGCAAGTAGCAAAAAAAATTAGTTAATTTATAATTTATTGTGTTGTAATAACTCGTTTGAGCGATAGATACACAGATGTTTAGCGTGGCTTGGCTTTTTACTGGGAAATGTTTACCTTTCTAAGGTACAAACGACATATGCTGAAGGATTATTAAAATGGTAGTTAGGTAGGTAGGTAGAAGGGGTGGCTGCGCAAGCAGTCAACACTCAACACACTCAACATGGATAACCTCAAACGAAGACAATAGTTGGTTTGTAACTTTGTGATAGCTAAGCGGCCTCCATGAACCACCCCGATATTGTTATAAATTTCAGGATGGTTAATGGTGCCTTTTCTGATAGATCGCCCAGATCTTTGAAGTCATCAGTGTCTAGTCGCATTCGTTTCGGTGGGCCGCCAGGAAGTTGTGGCCGATAATAATCCCCGTGAAGAGCTCTAGGTTGTGTCTGTTAAGCGATAATATTAGCTTGGTCTTGACATGATCATGTTATGGCCAGAGTTTTCTGGAAACACGACAAGATGAAAGTACGCTCCATCTCTCTATATTGGATTTAACAAGAGCTAGGGCAGTAGAACAGAGGTAAGGACCAATGTCAGGTCCTGTCCGGATTCCTTTCTTGCCCTTTCGTTTCCCTGAATGCCGCTGTATCCTGGAACCCAAAGGAGTGTAACATCGAGGTTTGCTGTTAGTGGTGTGAGTTCTTCACGGCATCATTTCATAAGTTTAGATTTGACGACTGTGAATGAGATGGCCTTAAAGTGGTAAGGTACTTATGTAACCCAATCATGAAGAGAATTCAACGTCATTTTTAACCACAAGGCGGGAAAGCCCGCCCACACCACAGCACAGGATTTTAGACCAATCAGTTTAACATCTTTTCTGCTCAAAATGAGTAGAAAGAATACTAGACATCTTCATACGCTCCAAACTAACCCCAAGGGACGCCTCATCTGATCTATGTACATGCCTATATGAAGGTCCGATCAGAAGAGACAGCACTACACAAGGTGGGTATAATCAGAGTGAAAATGAATGGTAAATTTCTATCCCCAATCGTTGACCTGCTACAAACAGAGTTGAATGCCCTGAACAACTGGGCCAAATGTTGAGGACTTGGTTTTAATGAACAAAAAACTAAACTTGTTTTCTTTACAAATAAGAGGAAAATACCCGAGTTCGAGCCACTTATACTGAATTGAGCCCAACTACAAATATCAGAAAAGGCAAGATACCTAGGGTGCATATTAGATTGGAAATTGAACTCGAAACTTGAACGTACAAAAAGACTTCGATTGCTCGGTAAAAAATGGGGTCCAAAACCGCCCAACATCCACTGGATGTACACCACCATTGTTAGATCTACCTGGTCCGGTGGCCTACTGCCTCAAAAGCCACAAACCTGAACACCCTCATAAGGATCCAACGTCTAGCGTGTTTGGGTACTACCATCGCTATTAGGACAACAGCTCTTGAAGCCCTGCTTGGACTTTGCCTACTGGACCTCTTCACCAAAGAAGTAGCGGCAAAAAGCGCTCTACGCCTCCGACGAACCTGGATGTAGAAAAGTAACCAAAGTAATCGGACACAGTACCATCAGCAAGTGGTCAAACGTCAACACGCCGTTTAACTACATACCGCCCACACGGACTTCAGCCTCAACCTCGATTCCAAATATTCCTCCAGAAAGAGCTGGACAAGCTGGACATATTCACGGATGAGTTAAAAATGGACAAAGGTACAGGCTCAGGAATATTCTCAGAGGTACCATCAATTGTCCGTTTCATAAAACTTCCCAACCACGCAAGTATGTTCTAAGCAGAAATATGTATGATGTAAACGGGAACTCCAATCCCTTAGCTCGAGACACAGCATTAAGCTCTGCTGAATTTCGGAACGTATGGGCACGGGTATGAAATGGTCGATGAGCTAGCGAAAAAAGGATCAGAATCAAACGACCTTATTGTTGATCCAAAATCACCTGGGACTTTCACACCAAGACCAAGGTAACAAGGTAAGATGTTGTACACTCTGAACAAGTGAACTTTGGGCTCAATACGACAAAAAAAAGGGCAAGAGAATTTCTATCGCTAAATAGACAACAGCTAACCCTCCTTATAGGAATCCTCAAAGGCCACAATACAATGACGGCCCATCTCAGAAGAATGAGAATCAGCACAGAATCAGCACAGTCCTATGCAGAGGCTGTGGCGATTAAGATGTAGAGGAAGACACAATACATTTCCTTTGTGAATGCCCAAGCCTCAACAGACCCAGATACTCAACCATCGGAAAAGCATCTTTGAAGGACCTCAGCGAACTAGCAATCATGCCACCTAAAACTACTCTAAAATTTAATAGGAAAAAGCAATGATTCACGTCATGGATTAAGTATTGGACTAATTGCCAAGTTCACTTTTCTTCAGGTATCCAACACCGGGGAACACAATGCACCAGTTGAGTTCCGAGTGAGTATAAGCACAACTGCCCTCATGAAAAGAATTTCAACCGCGGGACTGGAAACAGTTCTTGACTTGCGGCCAATAGATGTCTATAAGAAAAAATCTGTGGCAATCAGTGATCAGTGATCTTCAAATAAGACAGTGCGACGGTTGGAAGTCAAAGGCAACCGGACACTTACTAAATCCTTCTCCTATAAAGGCCTGAGTCTTCTTCATTAATCCAATAACCTTACCTAACCAAACCTTACCAAAATATGAGTCCGAGTATTCGACTTGCGCCAGATGTCCACATCAAAGTCTTTTAAAACAAAGATGAATATTTCATTGAGAGACTGTCTGAGACTTACATTATATTCTAGGTATGACACTTATGGAATTTTAATCCAAAGATTGAACAAAAATTTCTCCCACCACCTGTCAATGGTACAATAGATCTGTTAAAATAAACTGAAGGACCCTAGTGGTGGAATCGAAACATTTGGAAGAACACGGCGAACACGGCCATTATCTTCTCTTAGATAGTATGATGACCTTCACGATAACAGACATGTATCCCACCACAAAATGAAGATAAATTAATCCAAATTCAAAAATCTGTCAATCCTTAGGGAGCTGACTGGCTAGCTGACAATGTTAGACTAGATGACTGGCTGGCTGACAATGTCAGACCAGATGACTTGGTAAGGAGCATTCATAACTTTTTGTCGTACACCCGACGCATCTAATTTGAGCATCGCTTGCTTGATCCTGAAGGAAAAAAGAATATTGTCAGTCGGTATATGAGAATGCCTAAAGTTGATCGTCGATATCCCACGAATACCAAATTATTACCCAGCAGGAATTTGTTGCCTATGGGAGCCCCAGTCTCACTCCAGCCAAGGTAGTTACTGCAGTTAAAGTAAAGTACGCTTAACATTGTCCTCAACGACTTTGTCTACTTCGTTTCTACGATGAACTCCGACACAAACATTCATGAGTACAATTATCAAAAGAACGTATCTACTCCTACGGCCTCTATCTAGGAAGACGTTGTATCAGACCATTACAATTTAATTCCTGCTAATAATAGTCGCTGGTGTGATCGGCCCTGAGTTTGGCAAAACAAATGGTTAAGTACAAGTAAGATCTAGGTTAAGTTAGGTTAGGTTTTGATATAAGCTGGATCAGATACTGCCTTATTAAGACTGAAAAGATCGCTCATTTCAAATAAAGTAAGTGTCATTTCAGGGGTCTATATCATTGGAAAGGGTGCCATCAGGCTTGGTCTTCTTACAAATGACTTCTAAAGTCATGAAGCTGACTCCATCGCCGAAAAAGATGAGGAAACCATACTACAACTTAGTTACTCTTAATGCCTCTTGCCTGCCCTTACATACGAAAAGCTTCGACTTCCAAACGAATTTTGGATACATTTTTCATCATAACGAAGTAAAGCATATGTAAATTAGATTTTTCGATTTTTATTTCACCACGACCACTTGCCTAGTCTTAATGTGTACGAAAAGGATGTTTGTTAACTAAGCTAGAACCACGCTATCATATTACCAATTCTTACATACCATACTATTACTATTATCATAATGATCCAACAGACTTCTATTACCCTACTAAAATACCAAAACAAACTAATCACTTAGCCTTAATCGCCCATTTTCGAAACTGCTTTTTACATACTCTGCTAAAACCACCTTTTAGTTAAGACCTAGTTGCTTATTAGCACCTAATAAACACTAAATTACTTAAGCCAACATGCGCACAGGAAAAAAAATCCAAACAGGGCGATACTCCTGTCGGAAATGCAATTTCGAACTCAACAGTCATTTAATGACCACGCCCCTCTCCACAGCGCAAAAAAGAGCTACCTCATTTGAATTTAATGTCCGACTCGAACATGCACTTAGCCACGAAGTGCATATTAGGCGCTCCGCAGATTATAAACTCTCCTCCTGGTGGCAGGCAAATAACTGGCATTAGATGTGAAAGGTTCCGAGTTGGATGAATCTCTTTCGTTGAGCTCTCGTGTGCGATGCCTCGAGGAAATCCACCAACAGTTTGGACAGCATGAAAATTGATGGTCTTTTCGAAAAAAAAAAAAAAAAAAAGTTAGTCTAACTACTACTAAACAGCTAATTAAAATTTTGTCTTTAATGGAAAATTCTTCGTGCATGACTATTCAGAGGCAGGAACACTTGGTCCAGAAAATGTCAGGCCCTTGTCATCGCCCCGAGCGAGGGTAGCGAAAGCAAAATTAACACATTCGAAGGTTCATGACATTTATGGTACGCCTGCACTGAAATACAGGTGCTGTAATAAATTGCTCAGGCGACAGTCGGTCAGTGGTTATTTGCATAACATTTTGGTATGTAAATGGCTGTGACACTCACGGTCGGTCGGTGGAAATTACTCTTCGGAATGTAGAGATTGCATCTGGAACCGGTTGGTGACAAATGATGATCGAATCTTAGCTTGGTTTGATTGTCGCAGTTTGCATTTGTGTCAATCAATTGGGAAATAATTACTATGGCAGTGGGATAGTAGTTATGTGCTAGAAAAAAAAACAAAATATGCAAATTGACAATGAAATAATGAGGACTTCTCGATGCTTCTGAACTTGTCTTCAGACAGACTTAAGTCGTGGAAATTGAATATTAATTCAGGAAAAGTACTGAAATTGATGTTAGCTTACCACAGGAATAGTGAACTTCGTCATGAGGTATTAAATTAGGAATTCTGCAATACACATAGCTACTTGAACGCCGTCATATGAACATAAAATTATACCTCTGTAGGTAGCAGTGAAATAGTGTAAGCCGGATGTAACTGGATGTGACGAAACATTTGCTTGTTCCATTTCGCAAGTCTTCGAAACCCTAAACTGAAACAACTAAGTCATTAATATTCTTTTATTATCTGAAGACTTATGGTAGAATACGCCGATCCAATATTTCATTGCTTTCACAAGGAAAAAAATATTTCGACCCAATGATCCATATTTCTAAACACAAAGCAATTAGAGTTGGACTAAAACTTAATTCAATCGAGGGAAAAAGATTCCGTCTTTCAAGATTTACCAACCTATAAGGGCACTGCTAAATAATTTTCAAAACCATTTACATTTCAAGTAGTTAGGGTTCAGGGATTTATTGTCTGGTAGTAACCTGAGAAACAGTCTTTGTAAAAATTACGAAATAAGACACTCACTTTTTTAAGGTCATCTTTGTGGCTAGCGTCGCTTTAATGGTATACTACCTGGTAATGAATACTGCTACAACAAGTATGTAGGTAAAGTAAGCCAATGAACCACAATAATCGTCACGAATCTGATGAAGTACTAATGCTCTTAACCTTAATATGTGACAAAGACATTCCCAATCAATCATATATTTTCCGCAGAACTCCAAAAAGCAAATTTAATTACTACATTGCTGAAAGTTTTTCGAAAGGCTGCCAGATGCTTGAAATCGTACCTAAGGCATCAAAATTAGAAAAAGTCTCACAAATACTTTTCAAGGACTTCACGTCAGTAAAATTGGCTTTCCTAAAACGTCCTAAAAACGTTTGATATACCCAAATCGTAACATGCTTAGCAAAAGGGTAAATTGGTTGCATTACTGAAGGGGCGTTCCTACAAGAACCTGATGACAGTTTCACACTGAGCTACAGCAAATGAGCTACTTTAGAATTACTCTTGCAAACACATTTTCCATTGACATTTCCCATCTATGAATGTCCTTAACATCCCCATAAGGTAATAAGTAAATGTGTACCTGTAGCGGAGTGTATACCCAAGTTTCGCCATTTCGTCAGAATTGTACCCTTTCTGGGGAAGTCATCAGCCTTAGATAAATATTGAACTGTTCCGTCATATCTCTGAGAGACAAAACCTTATACCTTACACCAACTAAAAAAAATATTGTTTTTCTCTATTAGTACTCATGCAAAGGATCTTAGGGTAGAAACCTGAAAACTAGATTAGTTAGGTGTATGACTGTATATATGTACATATGTATGTTAACGCCTCACTTAGACCACATAGACTTCAGTCCATCACTGAGAAATGCTGGGAATCTACAAATTTGACATTAGTATCGATCGTTAATTAAACCACCTAGATAGGTATATGAATCTCTGAAATTAATTTGGCCCACTGTTTCGTAGTCGCATTGGCAGTGGCGAATAAACTCGTTTCTTGTTCATCCTTGATTTGTACTGACTAAAACTAGCCTCCGCTGGATCAGACCATTGCCCTGCGGGACCACCGTTGGGTATTACTTCCCGGGACGGACTTACCATATTACACGACCGTCATTGTCTGTGATTGCAGCATTCTTCTCTGTTTTTCCGTCTGTCTGAGCTCGATTTGTATTCGGGTCAAAAGTATGCAAACTGCTTTCCAATTACTCATCGATTTCGACATCTCCTCTACTCTATTTAAAGCAGCTAGTGCGACATTCAATTCACCTTCTACTCTCGTCTTTCCTCAAGGAACCTTGGACTGTTAGTTAAAAGCAACGTGCTCCGGGTCTTCATCGAATCCAATGCAAGCTAGGCATTCTGTCGAGTCATCTAGATTAAAGCGATGGAGGTATCGATGATAACCGCCATGGCCTGACAAAATTCGTCCATGGTTCGATCCTGTGGATTAGTCTGTGAAGTGTCCCATCTTTTCTGCCACACACGTTAATGATATTGTGTTTTCTTGTTATCTTAGTTCTTTAAGATTCATGTACTTCGTCCTTTCTTCTCGCATTCTTTTAGCTTCATCTGCCAGTATCATACCCCATACGCCGCTTTATTCGAAATTGTCCTATAGGCCAAAATAACTTGAAATGCAGTTGGTCTATAGACACTGTTTATCCGCAACCGATTTTGTTTATTTTTTAGTGCCTCCGACCAAACTGGGGATGCGTAGAGAATTTTTGAGCTCACTACTCTGAACAGTAAAAAATTCTCCAGGTGCTTCTTGGGCCCCCAACATTCGGCAGCATTTTGCACAGCGCCGAGTACAAAGGTTGCATAGAAAGAGTGGTATGATGCAGTCCGATTCCACCAAATAGAGGTGTCACTGACCAGAGACCAGCAGCTCTTAGTCTGAATGCAGTCTTCGCTGTCCACCTTCCCATGCAACCTATCTTCTGGGTCTTTGTGAAGCTGTCAAAATTCCATTTCTTCTCAAATATTTTCCAATTGTTTGAAAACCCATTTTTACGGAAGACTCTTCTTCATACAAGTAACCGAGACCTTCTTTTATTTTGTCGGCAATATTTAAGCTCGGAATCTAGTATTATTTATCTAAGTTATGCTAAGGTTCGGGATGAACCCGATGCTTAGTCAACTGCCCCAAATTGCACACTCCCTGTCGGATTCTTCGTAAAGTTTTCGGTCCCTTTTGCGCTGACGAGCTTTGGAGGAGCAGTAAGTAAGTAAGTAAGTAAGTCGGTTTAGATCGCTAGGAATCTACATAGTATTAAACCGAGATATTTTGTTGTTTCCTTAAGTTCCCAATCTACTGGATTCAGACGCCAGTAGCTGTATATCGGTATTAATATTAACCCTCTCCTTGTAAGAAGAGTCTCATGTGTTGCCTTAACCAATGAAGTACTTACGTATGTGACTTCTTCTGTGTTACTAGAATGGGCTACTGGCCGACGTACATAGGACCCTAACGTTAATACGACTGACTAATGCTCGGTAAAGTTAGTAGGCTGAGTTGGGTTTGGGTGTTTGTCCCCGCTCAGCAGAGACACATTTAGAGCAAAAAGAAGGTTTATTTTGATACCACTATGGAAAAACCGGATTACCTACATGAAGACTTTCCAAATGAGACAGAAGGCAGAGCAACTAGTTTAAGTGTGAACCTAAGAAATATGGTTTGCAGTTTAGGCATTAAACTTAGCAAACTTAGCCTTAGCGAAAGACTCAATCTCGCACTACAACTAGTGGAGAATTGGGTTAGCAGCAAAGGGCTAGGAGTGAACGCTTCACGACGGTTCTAAAATGGACGTTGGCACGGTAGCCGGAGTTTATTGCGCGGCCCTAGGAATAAACAACTCCTTTAAAATAAATGATGATTGCAGCGTCTTTCAGGCCGAAGTCACAGCCATCATACAGGCTGCTAAGATTATAAGTGAGAGTAATATTGTTGGCAGAACGATTACTGTGTATGTAGACAGCCAGGCAGCCGTTAAGGCTCTGGACTCCGCTATAATCAGATCAAGGCTTGTGAAGATCTGCAAATCAGTCTTCAATGAGATATCTAGATGCGGTGACCATCTGCTGTGTGCCAGGGGATACGGATATCGTAGGAAACGAAAGGGCTGACGAACTTGCTAGGCGCTGCACCTATCGCGGGCTCTCCCTTTTGTAGTAACCCCAATCAGTTCCTTACGGAAGAAAATAGAGTATGAAGCCATTGGTCGAGCAAATAGTCGCTGGGTTCATCTGGAAACATGCGCAACAGCCAGGGCCCTATGGCCGGGTATCAGCAAGAAGAGATCAACTTCTCTGGTGAAACTGAGTCGTTATAAAACACGGGTCGTTTCAGGGATAACTACTGGTCATTGTGTCATTGGTGTCCACGCGGAGCGACTCGGTGTACTACATAATGACTTCTGTATAAGCTGAAGGGACGAAGAAGAAATTCAATCAGTTCGTCACCTGCTGTGCGACTGTAATGCCCTATCCGCCGGAAGAATGAGGCCTCTTGGTAGTTACTTCTTCTCGGATTTGGAGGACTTGGACCTCCTGAGATTCATATCATTATCTGGACTTTATAGGTTTCCAGGGTTAAATGATTGGGCACAATGGACCCGAACTGTGGTCTAAGTGAGCAGTGACACTGTCACAAGGCACCCATCTACCTAACCTAACCTTAGGTATTAAACCAGTTTGACCCAGTTTGACATAGCCTTTTACTTTGCTTAAGTCAAGTCTAGCTAGATCGCTAAGATCTTCGAAGAAGTACTCACCTAGGGTTTTCCTTCTCATAAATATGAGGCAGTTTCCTCCTTTTCTTCATCTCTACAGTACTCGTTAAAGGGAACACCAAGCTTTCTATCATATCTGCCTACCAGACAGTGCCCTGTGGGAGCACCAATTATCTTTCTTAGATTTGTCCTATTGACGGAAATAAGACGAATGGATTCTTTCAATCCAGTTTTGGTCAGATTTGTGTAGAAGAGAGACATATGCTGATATTGTTCCACCTACTGTTTGCTATTCTAATGGCTGCAGTATCTTATTGGAATTTTATCGATTTAATAGGTACTGACGTCCCTATTATCAGAGAGGTTCAGGTTTGCACTCTCCTTAGCTAGCTAGTCCGCTTTGCAATTACCTGGATATCCCTGTGGCCTGGAACCCAGCACAGTGATACGTCACACCTGAGAAGGTATCTCATTAAGAGATCCGCGGCTTTGCTTTTCCAACTTGGATTAGTGAACTCGGCTTCCTAAAACACTGTCATATCTGTCTTATAGCTATTGAGGAACTTTGCGTTGATATCAGTCCTGTAATTGATACGGAACTCTATAGACTCGGTCGGTATTAGTTTATTAAAAAAAAAAACAAAGGGTATCCTGGAACGGTTCGTTTTGTCTGCCATTTATTTTTGCAATACCCTTCTATCACTATCACTATGGAAAATAATTGCCCACTTTGAATAAAATTCATATAATTCAGTGCAATTCAATGAAAAGCGAAAAAAAAAGAACGTCGACTACTTTACCATTGGAGTCCATAACGTCCAGCAAACCCATTACGTGGCCATTCTCCGTCTGATTAATTGACTTCAGTCACTAATGCAAAATGTTCTCGTACAAATAAATGTAGTTTTTAGCTTTTTTTTTTTTCTGCTTTCGTAATTATCCCACATTAAAGGAGCCTCTACCAGTAGCAGTGCCGGCAGTGCTAACAAACAGCCTCAACTTAAACTCCAAGCTCTACTGCGCGACGCGACGCGACGACGTCGACAACGACAACGACGGTCGACTTGAGGACAGACGAATCGCAATGAATGACTAATGAGGCCACCACACACACCGGCAGCGCTCTTCTGGCAGCAACTTGATTGACATCTCGCATCTATTTACCATATTTGATGAGAGAATTCAGTTTTTTTTTTTTTTTTTACTTTGTATCTTTAATTTTTTTGCATGCACTTATATTTTTCGTAATTACAACCGCAAACACCCCTCAGTCGGGTTCACCTTCATCGTTACATTCGAATAAATTTAGCAAGAGATGTGCTCTCTCTGGTGGGGCTCATTATAGGCACACACAACATTCAGATACTTGAAAAAGTTTTTCATTCGATATTTTGCACCGACAACGACAGACAGATGGCCATAGTGTAATTATTTAGCGATTCGTGAATTTCATTTGACAATATTTGAATTTTTTATACAAAAAAAAATAAAATATATGTGCCCTTGTGATGCTATAGCTTAGGCATGGGAATTGCTTAAGTCAGAAGTGACTATCGAAGAAGACGTGAAGGTGCAATAAATTAACCGAGTTGAAAAGTGTTTATTTTTTTATTCTTACTGTTTATGTGAATTTCGTCAGAATTTTTAATTTATCGCCATCGAAGTTGTTGTCAAAAATAAGAAAATTCAATTTCGATGTGCGCAGGTGCAGATTTTACGAAAATGTCAAAGTGACATGTTCTTTTACATATTTCGAAGCGAGTACTATTTTTTCTCGATCCTAGTGCTAAATTCAGTCTAAAAAGAGAAATTTAACGAAGGTCTGTTGGTAGCACTCGTAGTTTTTGAGTACGTCGAAAAAAGGGGTAAAAAATGAGTCTCATCCCTTCTTGAACTGGAAGTCTTTCCATTATACTACCATGAAGGGTTGAAGTTACCCTTTACTTTTTGTTTTTTTTTTTTTAAGTCTGCATCCATTTTTTTATCAATTTCGCTATACAACCCTTCTCGCTTCGAACTATAAAAAGTAGACCAATCCATTGTGTAGTAGAAGAGAACAAGCATTTTCAAAAGGTACATAGCCGTACCACAATTCTAGGCAGAGTGCGCATATTCAAATTTTAAAATTTCATTGGAAAATTGGAAAGCTCATTTCCATATTCATTTAAATATACCATTCGTGTTACAATCCAGTTTATTCGCTTAACGACTACGAGCGCGAAGGTCGTCGTATTACGGTAACGCACGGAAGAGATTCGAAAATTTAATACAAATCAAAAATTCGCTTTGGATACAAGTACGTGTGCATACTTAAGGATTTACGGATAATCAGTCAAAGGAAATGGACATAAATGGATTACTTTACAATTTTGGATAACATTTGGGATTACTATAGCAGCGATGGATTATTATTCTAAAATTTGGGAGGCAAATGTGTAGGGTGTTAAAAAACCGAGTAGACGCAGTGCAAAAGGATAACGCTATGACCGAAAAATAATTACATATTTCCTTTTCTAATAAAATTTGCTGTTTTCGAAGTAGTTATTACTTTCTGTTCATAGTTTTGACCAAATATAAAAATCTAAGCAGTGTTGTTAAAATAGTTAAAATTTATTTCTTTGAATCAAAAAAATTTTAGTCTTCAAATCGGACTTTATCGTGTAAACTGAATACCAAATGCATTTTTGATTCATACATCTGTTCTTAATTAATAATTCTCATCTTTTAGATTTCACTCTGGCCGATCTAAGAACTTTTTCGTTATATAGGGTGGGCCATCTGATTTTTTTTAAGAAAAAGGCTATAAAAAATACTATTCAATATTTTTCAACGACTGTTTCTTTATTGAAAAGAGTGAACCTTCCGATTTATTACGAAATAATATTTCATTCATATAACTGTCTCGGCTGGCTTGGCAGTAGACTATCCTGTCAACCGAATTTTTCAAAACATTTGCAATGGTTTTGGCCCCTATTTCACGAACAGATTGACCAAAATTGTTCTTAAGTGCCTGAATCGACTCTGGCACCCCACAAAAAAAAGACCAACTGCGTCAAATCACAGCTCCGTGCCGGCCAAGCAACATCACCAAAACGACTGATTACACGATTATTGAACTTAGTGTGCAATAAATCGATTACTGGACGGCTTTTGTGGCACGTATGCAGCTCCATCGTGCTGGAACCATAGCTCGTCCAAATTCTCAATTCCTGTCCATAAAAAATCAGTCATCATGCCTCGGTAGCGCACTTCCTTGACTGTAACGTTTCTTCCATTGTCGTCTTGGAAGAAAAATGGGCCAATAATGCCGCCATTCCAAGTACCTGCAAAAAGCTGCAATATTCTTTGTGGAGCGAACAGGACGAACACGGGAATATGTTCGGTTATCAATTAGGAAACCAGAGGCAGTTGGTGCATTGTTTCGACCGAAATTTTTTTTCAAAATTCGCATTGTTTTCACAATACAGCATTCACTTTGGAATTAATTTTGTAATATTTCCCAATGTTGCTCAAGCGTAAATCGATCCATTTCGCACCGTTTTTTGAACCCATAAGAGCTGCCAGTGTCAAAATATTAATTTCACTTCCAAACTTCATGTCCTTTGGGCTATAATTTCTGGCCGAGATATTTTTGCTGAATAAAATGCCAATTTTTGTTCGAAAAATATCGGTTCCGTGCACTGTTTTATTCAATGATTGCTATTTTTGAACAAAAGTCAATCATATTTAACGAGCAATCTGGATTAAAGTCACCTGTAAAATAGTGACAGTTGTTCAATTACTTTTTTTTTGCATACTTTACATTTTTAAATGCAGTATTCAATTAGAACCACAGTAGCTGCCATTTTTTGAAACATGTTATTCTTTAGTTAGTTACGAGTATATGCAATTTTTTTATTTAATTAGTGAAAGTTGTTTCTCCCACAGTTTTTATAACATCTGTGCAATGATATAGTAGTTTTTCCTATTCTTTCATAAAGAAATGTATTCCTAATGACGAACCTTCTTACTTAACCCTACTCGGAACAAAGAGTTCCGAGAACCATGGTTTTGTAGAAATCTAGCGTCATTTCTATGTTTTAGAGTGAAAGTAAGTAGAAATACACATGTAATCAAATATATCAGTTAGCACAGAATTTTTAAAAAACACATTATCACCATTTAAAAAAAAAAAAAAAGAACTTCGTTCTACCTATCTGTCGAACTGGTCAAAACTACCTGTTTTAGCAGACTTAATCTAATTGAGTGACTATCCTGTTTATAGCCAACAAAAGCTATCTACGAATATTTTTAAAATACGAATTTCATGTTTTTTTTTTTAGCCCCATAGGAGTACAGAACGACAAGCTCTGATTTGAGGAAACTAAAATATCTCTGCCGATAGTTTTGCTCCAATACCGTGGATAAAAAATATAAAACTTATTTTTCCGTCGGAAAATATGTTTAACATTCCACTGGTAAACAAACCAAATTTTGAAAACAATATTCGTTAAAAACTGTAGAGTGAACACTGAAATATCCTTAAGTGTATTTCAAAAACAATTTACGCTTAATCTATTTCAGTATTAAAGCCAATTCATCTACTTTCCATATTTTTCGAGCCACAACAATCTTTTGCGAGATTTTTAAGTTGCAGTTTGATCCATGATTAAGATTTGAAAATTTTGTAATTACTCAGATCCTTCTACCTAAGTAAGAAATGTTGAGTTTTTTTCAGATGGATAATGCCTAAAGAATTGTATTTTTTATTTAAGTCTTAAGTAGTTTTATTTAAATATTTAATTTAATTAGTGTACAGCTCAAAATCAAAATGATAATTTGTTGGTAAAGACTTAGTGACATTTTCAAAGGTCTGTGCTTTGAGTTTGCAAATACTTTGCTTGGAAGGTCTTTCTAGAAATTTTGAATAGTCTGCAAAGTCAAGGTATGTCAGTCGGCTATACATTTCACAGTTCTTTTTCCTGCATTTAAGTCTAAGATAAATTTCAACAAAGTTTTCGGTCAAATTTAACCAATGGCTTATGCACACATTCCTTAAAGCAAAATGGTTGAGATCAAAAATTGAGTATCTGGCCAAAATTTTATTGTTATTCGTTAAGGTGCTGAAATTACAATTTAAAAGTGCTACAACTCCTAAGTGAAATGGATACGATTCCATCTACTTACAATTTTGAATTCAGTCCAACAAGACGAATCAATAGACAGAAACAAAAAAAGTGTAGAAGTGAGCTAGATTTTCGTATTCTTGGGTTAAATGTTA
Source organism: Xylota sylvarum (assembly GCA_905220385.1). Lineage (NCBI taxonomy): Eukaryota > Metazoa > Arthropoda > Insecta > Diptera > Syrphidae > Xylota > Xylota sylvarum. Next base: position 51,376,305 of record LR999960.1, on the reverse strand, counting down.
CGAAATCAAACAAAAAAGATATTCATTGCTCGATTTTCAACACATACAAAACTTAGTTCACACTAATAGAAATTCAAACAGCTGGATGGACGACTGCAGTCTATTATTCACATTAACTCATGAACAGGGGCTTTAAGAGTGAGAAGATTAGACCCCTTCTATTTGCGGGTTTTAGTGGGTAGACGTTGATAAGTTCGACATCTTATTATGCGTTGCCGCTATGCGACTTAAGTCGTAATAGCAAAAAAACTATGACCCGACTTTTTAAAAAATATATCTTTTGACCCTTTAAAACTTTTTGAGACTTGTATAACGTACACACTCATTCACTCTTAATATGTAGCTGTACTTGCATGGGGATTCGTGGGCTAACGTGCAAGCCGATGTATTTGAATGGCAAACTGACGGGACATTTAGGATTTTTGCTCTTAAGCGAGCGATCTGCTTAGGTATATACATACATACATGCACTTAATTTTTTAAACAAGTTCGATGGCAATGAGAGAGTGCGTGAATTTTAGTAGCATAATTTCGACGAAACACATTATTTGCTAGGTCCTAAAATATTTATAGAGCGTCGGGTAGTAGAGGAAGACCATTTGGATACGGATCTACCCGGTTGGAGAGCATCGTTCTTTGGGGCACATCTATTTCAAATTTCAACTTGAAATATGTGCTAAATGTACATAGATAGAGAAAGAGCTTTCAGGACTCTGCAATGAGTAAATCCTCTTCCACCACACGTAAAGAAACAGGAATGACAATCAATACCAAGTTCAAACAGTTTTTATAGATTAGTATGGTATCATACAGCTGTAAGCACCTCCGTACACTGTGTCCTATATTCTGTAAAAATAAACGACAAATAGTTGTAAAGGGTCAGAGAGGAAAACTATTCAAAAATGTACATATATGAGCATATGTATCACATAGCTTTACCATTTGAATATGGTAAGCTATAGATAATCAGCACAACAGATAAACCTTTAACTCGTCTGAAAATCGTTCTGACGTTTATCGATATAACCATACAACCATATCCTCATTCTCTACTTCCTAGATTCGTTAAAGAAACTAGAATGGAGATTTCCACCTGAAATTTTGTAATTACCAACAATTTTCTCGATTGTATGTATATCTGTCTCCATTCCTTCTGCCTACATATGTGGAGTTCAAATTTGATGTCTATGCTTCTACACCAGGAAATGTGCGGAGTGATTCTACTTAGTCTCATAATAGTCTGTCCAGCTACCATGATAATTTTTGTTAGAAAACATTCATGTATTAGAAACCTCTGCAATAGACTATATCAGACAAACCGTTTTTTAGAGTACCCCAAAAGAGTTCTTCTTGCGGAACCTTATTTCCTTTTTGAGCAGATTGATAATATTTACAATCTTTCAACTTAGGTTTAGATTATATTAAAAATATATGTATAACTGCGGCCACAGATGGTGTGTTGTTATTATCTCCAATTAGAACATAGTCTTGAGATATTTTTTGACTTGACACTGGCTATACGAGTCTGACTTCTAGTTAGACCTAGAAGTTGTTTCATTCTTGTAAGGGATATGTTTGGCATGAACATTTTGGCTTGTCTTCTACCTTCAATCTTCGGCCAGTAATGGTGAGCTTTGTTTTTTAGCCCGTTTTTAATGCTGATGGGTAGTCAAAAGAATGGTCTAGGTATGTCTCTGATTCCATGAGTTATAGGCCTATATGTGTCCCCATTTGTGAATCTTGGAAATTCTGGATCCTAATAGGATGTCAAAACAAACATGACGATGATCAGACATGTCAGTTCCTAATAAAGTTTTTTTATAAATGGGGTACAAAGGGTGAGTTCAAGGACTTCTTCCCTAATGCTGTTTATAAAGGTAGGACTATTTCCGTAGTTTAGAATACAAAGATTTTTTTTTTAAAATTAATTATAGAAGTGACTCACCTCTTTTATTGATATTTGAACTGCCCCAGTTGGTTTGGTGGGCATTCGCATCGCATGCAATAATCAGCTGGAGTCTCATTCTGCCACAGTAGTTCATAAGTCATTGCAATGGCAGAAAGTCCAGGTCAAATGAGTCCGTCTTACCGCCTTCAATGGGTAGCTCAACTATTGCCACTGCCATGTCTTTGTTGGTGTATTCTGCAATTGGAATAGTTTTTATATTCTGATTTAACATAATACGAGCTCTAGGTAACTCACTTGAGAGGCCCTTTGTCTAGTCCTTGTATATTTACGACTCCTGGATAAAGGCTACATCTAGGTGATCCTTATTAAATCTTTAATAGTAGCAATAGATTAATACCCCAGAGTCGGCTTTAGATTAACTTGGATACACCTTAATCTAATAGTAAAAATCTGGAAGTGATATGTGGGCAGAACTTCCAACATTTTCAGCTTCACAAGTGGTCTGGCTGCCTTCCGAGGTCTTAAAAGTTCAGGATAAGTCTTCTGATGTCTGTGGTCCTTTTGGGCATCAACAGTTCCAATTGTATTCTACCCGCATCAAGCACTGAAATTGAAAATTGTATTATTCACACACTTAAATATTTTACACTATCATTCAAAATTTAGTTTCAATTTAATTAGTTTTAGCAAATAATATGAATCGAATTTTTGTTTGATCTGAGGACAGGAAACTCCTTTTCAAACAGACTACATTCATGTTCCAAGCAGTTGGTAACTTTACCCTACACAATATGTAATATCAAAAACACTTTGCAATTACTATCAGTCGTAATTAGCCGCCAATGTCAGTCAGTTAGTTGTACCCATTATCATATTAGCAGCTATGTAATCAAAGAATAACTCAAAAGCTTGTCATGACAACACGATTCTGACTCTCTGTCTCTCTCTCTCTCTATTCCTCCCTGGAAGATCTATCCACCCTACTATGTAACACTCTTCAGGTGTCCTCTACTATACCAGTCTATCTGGAACAACAAAATCACCCTATTCCCTGACAAATAGCCATAAATAATCAGCAACCGAGCGCAGCGTAATATTTATATCTTTTCACATTAAAAAAAAAAAAAAAAAAAAAAAACGAAGCAATTTAAAGGAAAAACGAACTAAAAACTAAAAATAAAAAAAAAAGATGCAAATTACTTGAGTGTGAAATATCAAGCCATCCTAATTGCAAGAGAGAATAACTACTATTCCTCGCATATCTCCATCTGTTGGGAGTGCATAAAATGATTTATATTTATTTAATAACGTGAATTACAAATTTCCTCCACCGCCATCCAGTTGGGTTTACCTAACTTAAACTTTAGTGGTTAAAAAAAAAAAAAAGGAATGATTATATACTTACTGTTGAAAATTATGCGTATGCAAGTGAAATAAATTGCACCATCACCATTTAGGTACGGTTGGAGAAAAGTGCACTGTTAATTACATATTTATATAGAAATAAACTGAACAAGGAGAAATAAAATAATGGTGATTTTCCTGCGCTAATTAGTTTGATTTCGCACATTCTGTGAATGGCATTTAGACACGCGCTATTCACCAGTGAGGCTTAAGACAATTTTTTTTGTGGTTCTTCGCATTGGACAGTGGACTGAGTTAGTATTCGGATGGAAAGTACTGCAACTAGAGCAATAGGAGTTCCATTTTCTTATCCAGAACTTTGAAAAGGCGACATACTTTTTCCAATTTGATTTTAGAAAAACCAAATATGATATGTGTTCAAATATCCTTTTTGACAGAACTTGAGGCTTGTTTTTCCTATATTTATTTGAATAGAGCATTGGCGATATTGGATATGTTAATATTGTTAAATGCCCCCTCTATGTCTAAGAAAACTTCTACGACTGAGTCCTTGTATTCGAAAGCATTCTCCATCGTCCAAATTACTTGATGTAGTACCGTTTCGACGGATTTCCCTTTGAGGTATGTATGCATGTTGGTAAGCGCTCAGATGCGGAATAGTGATTTCATATGGTTGTCACAGATCCTTTCGAGTGTTTTTGAAAGAAAGAATTTTAGGCTTATCGATCTATACTCCTTCGCTATTCATAAATCCTTCCCTGGTTTAGGAAAGAACACTACCCTCACCTCCTGCCATATTGTGATGGCGTGTATCCCAGGTATAGACAGCCCCTCAAAATATCTACTAAGTTAGGTTTCAGGGTATCTAAGACCTTTTGTATGAATATAAGTAGTATCTTATCTATGCTAGTTGATTTGTATGGAGCAAAGGAGTTTCCCAAGTCACTTTTGCTTCGTCTATGATGCTGTCGGTGTCTTCCCACCTTGCTTTGGCCTGAGTCAGCCCCACCGTGGATGGTGATGCCGTATCAGTGAGATACAATGGGACGTGGGTGCTGAGTAGTGTCTTTAAAGTCTCTGTCTATATCACCATGTTACTACCTAGCTGAATTAGTTGGTGGCTCTATGGTTCTTTTTATAGATAGAATCTTTTTGACACGGAATGTTTTCCATAATTTTCTTTTGGTAGATCTAGTGACCTTCTTGAAGCTTATTTTGCTTTCCTTATAGGATTCCTAGTCTGTCTCATCGTTAGTTCGAATTGCTCTATTTAGAAGCTGTCTGGCGGTTCTTTATATTTAGCGCAGTTCACCATTTCACCATCCTTTTAATATTTTGAAAGTAGTATTGTCTAGCTTCTTAATTCTCATAAACTTCAATCTGCTTCTTGATAGTCACAGATCTCCACCAAAAATTTTTGCCAAGACTTTATCGTTCACAACTGCAGCTGCCTCTCTTAACACGAGTGTTGCAGTCCATTCGTTTGGCCGAGTCAATCTACACCATATTTTTGCAGCTCATACGACTCTGTTTTTCCTTTCTTGCTTATTATCTAGCCCTCGACAGCACATAGTAGGACTGGAAGGACTGGAAGGACTGGAAGGAATGTTCTGTAGAGTATTGCTTTGGTCTTTTGTTTAGGAGTTTTGAATCCAATTACCTTGCCTTATCATAACAGCAGCAACTTGCTAGTACTATCTGCTCCGGCGAAGCGCAATACCCCACGTATTTATTCAGAATCCCGAATTCAGCCATAGCCTTGTAGAGCATGAAAATGTATTCAATAAATATGTTGCAGAAAGGCTTGAGACATTGAACTGGAATATGCATCGATAGTTGGCACAAGACGTCGCATCGGCTTATTTTTGTAGGCGTGGTAGAGTTGAAAATCATCAGAAAACCGCCTCCATATTATAAAAAGTTCCGACCTTTCTGAAAGTCTGGCAGCTTTGTTACTTTGTACAGCATATACATATATTAATTCATTTTTATAGCCTCGTACACCAGGTCTAGTCTACTGCTACGAACAGGAGTAGTTTGTACATTAATCCTCCAATATTTGACAAAGTTGGTAAAAACACATGTAATTCTCTAGCAACACAAAGGTACAAAACATTAGGAACTTTAGAAGTGTCTCAAACGAACCTCGAGTTAGTCGTAACCTCCAAGTCTGCTTCTTCTGCTAATTAATACTAAAGTGTATTTTTTTAAACCAGTACTAACTTCAGACAGTTATATCTGTCAAACCAATTGTCAGATTGCAAACTATCAGTGTCATTTTTTTCAGTAGTCTTTGCAATTCTCAACAACGTCACCAAATTTTTGAAATTTTAGAAATTTGGTTCTGAAATTATGGTTTTGTGCGCCAAATTTATGTTTTTAGAGCACTTGCACCATATTACCCGACATAATCGACAAGCTGAGATGCTATTCGCCGTACTGTTGACCGTTTGCGCACAACAAGAAGAGTGCGTACTGAAAAGAATATTGCATCCGTTCAGGAAAGTGTTGAAGAAGATCCAAATTTATCGATTCGACGCAACATCGAACCTTGTGGTACCTTACTATCAGATGTCAGTATCATCATCATCTGCACCATACATTGGGACTTCAAGAAGCACTGCGTCACTATTCTGATGATATAATTTGGAATTTGTCATCTTTTACTTGTTTTGTATCTCAGATCGTAGAATACCTTGTCAAAAGAAAACTACACAGATACGTGAAGCACAAAATATTGCTGATTTTTCCATCAGACTTCACACTTTGTTTTATTACTTTTACACACCACTGTATAATTTTCTACCTTCTTCCGTAAGAACTTGTTTTAAATAATATTTATAATTACTGCAATTACTCGTACTTAGGCACATCAAATCATTAGTAAAATCAGAATAATTAGTCGCTAGTATTAGTAAATACTAGGTATACTGCTTATCAGCCTACTTAGACAGCACGTCACTGATCTTAGGATTAAGTTCCTCCCATATGCGGAGAATAGTAATTAAACCATAGAAACACCGATGTCTCGACTACGAGTAGTCTCCATTTAATTCATGCAAATCCGTCTTATAATTAAGCATGAATTTACGATGATGGACATTTTATTAAAATCAGTCTCTTAATGGGATTTTATGCGAAATCTTTTCTAAAGCAAAGCCTTCTTATGTGCTATTCACATGGCCGGAACGACTTTCCTGATGTGGGACTCAGTTCTGAGAAAGGTGAAATCTGGCGTGGAACAGTTTAGTGAAATATCACACCGTGCGATGAAGACATAAAGTGCAATGAGGAAGAAATTTAGACATTTTAATTAGAATTTGTGTTGGGCGTCTTGCGTGACCTTATGCATTTTACGCATAAGGCCACATTAAAGGTAATTTAAAATTGTAAATCTTCACAATAAGGTATGTTGTTGGAAATTTATGTGAACAATAAGGAAGGTAATGAAGATACGTGTTGCCTTGATTAGAGAAAGACAAATTGAACAATCCATTTGATAATGATTATCTATTCAATGAGGAAAATTTAAAACGGGTCGCAAAATAGGTGTGTGAGGCTGCCTAATGAATTAAGAGTTATAGAAACACGTTATACAGTATAGCCTTCAATGCCTCGCAATTTTCTAGGAAAAATTACGAGTGCCTTGCCACACAATGCAGAGTTAATTTGTTGGTCATTGAAACCGCACCTCGATGAGGATTCACTTAGACCAAAAGAAGGTCTATCACCCTCTTACTCTAGTGTCCATTTACTCCTTTATATGAAGAAGCTAATCTTAGCCGTGCAGGCGTTGCTGAGATCATTTAGATCATTGCATAGGTATTCACCTTAATGTAGCCTTCCTGATGTTAGCGAGTGAGCGCGTGCATAGAAGGTGACTAATGGTCCATTATTCTTCTTCGTCTCTAGAGCTTCTACAGAAGTCACTGTAGGGAATGCCCAATATTTGACCAAGACTTTCTATATCACAGTGTCCTGTGAGGGTATTAACTATCTTGGATAGGGTTCCCCTCTTATATTTTAGGAGTCCGCTGGACCTGGTCTTATTTAATAATTGACTTAATGCCATCAATGAATGTGAGCCTCACTCACCGCGTCGGCGTTGATAAGGATTGGTCACCCGATGTCGGTGACACTTATACTATGTATATAAACCAGACGAGTCTCGTCTACCCAGTTCGTCAGCCTCAGTGCCCAGCAAAGGGTGAGGTTGTACTGTCCAACTATCTAATAAGAGATACGCGATAGTCTTTCACTACCTTGGATCTCATTGCAAGCGATTGGATGCAAGCGATTTGATGGCTGGCTGACTGTCGATGTATACAACAATATACGATGCTGATACTGCATTAACCACCAGCCAGTCAGCTGCTTCACAAATTGCTAAGTAGTTGGGAAGGTTAAAGGAGAGATTGATATCCAGGTCTTCTGAGAAGACTCCAGCACCGACGCAGACTCGGTTTTGAACCCATCCGTAAAAATTGAAAGCGATTCTTGGTACAGGATATCCTGGTGTTCCATTCAGTTCTGTTTGGTATTTAGCATTTGTAGCCCATATTGATGTTGTGTTCAGTTGGTACGTAGTCGGTGACCTGTGGAAGATGACAATGCATCGATAGTATTCTGGCATATCCAGTGTGTTGCTCCTTCCACTATTTGAAGCTTCTCAGTCTTATTGCTGAGCAGGCAGCCAGTTGTTTGCTGACGATGTAAATTGGAAAAAATGGGAGCATGGCTTGTAGCGCTTCAGTGGGAGAGGTTCTCAGTGCACCAGTAATACTGAGACAAGCGACTCGTTGAGTTTTTCCATTGTTGCTAGGTTGGTATTCTTTTTCAGGACTGGCCACCACACCAGTACTTCATGTATGAGTAACGTTTTTATTACCGGGATTCCAAGTGGAACCTACTGTCTTTTTGGATATGTATAGGGAAAGCAGGGATTTCCTAGCACGTTCAGCTATCTTTTCTCTCCAAAGAAGCTTGAGGTCAAGCTTTAGACCAAGGCAACTCTCAGGGTTTGTGTTTTCTTGTGAACAGAATCAGTTCAGTTTCGGTCGGATTAACGGAGAAGTCACAGCTTTGATTCCAACTTGTTAGTTTATTGAGTGCAGACTGCATGGCATCGGTCAATGTCATCTGCATAGGCGATAACTTTGCATCCAGTGTTTTCTATTCATAGAAGGGCTTCGTTGAGTGTTAGATTCCATAGTAGAGGAGACAATACTCTCCCTTGAGGGGTTCCTCGGGGTGAACATCGTTTGACAGTGCTGCTTCCGAAGGATGCAGTGATTACCATGTTTTTAACCATATGCTTTACAAAGAACCAGATTGTTTCGCAGATGTTGAGCCTTCGTAGGGCATTGGTTATCGAATTGGTTTCAAAGTAGTTGAAATCTCCTTCAGTGTCTAGGAAAGACACTAATGTGAGTTTCTTGATTGAGAGCGATTTTTTGATGGGTTGAACGATAGAGTGAAGGGCCCCTTTAATAGATTTACCTGTCTGATGGGCATATTGTGACGTGGAAGTAGGGTGCTATCAGTAGTGGCCTTGGTGTGGAGATCTAGAAATCTTTCTAGAATCTTGAGAAGTAAAGACGTTAGACTGAATGGTCTTTCGGAAGAGTATGCGATGTTCTGCCTGCTTTGGGTATAAGGTTCACTCTTATCTCGATCCAGGCAGTTGGCATCGTTCCTGGCTCCAAGCAACCCTTCAAAATACAGGACAGGTCTTGCACTATTATGCTGAAAGCCGTCTGGATTTGTACCGGAAAAATCTCGAAACTGGTCACTGGCCATTTTAGTTTATCCTCGCTGATAAGTTCGGGAGGTGGCTGATAACATGGACAAACTTCTTATGCAGACTGTGTTTCGCTGTCATGTAGAATGGACCATTCAATCTAGGCGATGATAGCCAAACTTCTGACAACCTAACCAAAACGAAGTGAGAATAGCAATATCGAAGCTTAAATCCAACAAGACTGCTGGACCTGACGTTGTCATTAGAGAGAAGGCCCAGCCTAAATGGCTACCGATAATGCAGTGCCGTTTCATACCTACTATGAGGGACCTTTTCTGTTTAGTTAGACAGTTGGAGCGTTTCTGATCCAGCTTGGGATAGATCCGAAGGATCCGAAGGATCCGAAAAATTTGACCACGATCCGTAAAAATGATAGTATCCCCAGTTACACATCAGCTACGACAAGGCTTCCTTTATTGCCTTGATCTTCGTCTGGAAGACGCTACAGTGATTAGAAAGGCACAAAGCAATACTTTTATTCTGAGACTTATGGGTCTGAGATGTTTGATCATCGTATATGGCTGGACAATTCGTAAACGATTTGTTTCTGTAATACATACTTTGAAAACAAAAGAATTGAACACTCGACTAAAGCCAAAGGAGTCTCAATTTTGAAATTAAAATGCAATTTGTCATGTCTATTCATGAAGTCGTATGTTTAAAGTAATGGCCCACAATCCGCAATTCTTTATTAAGAAACCAGAACTTTCGAGCGATGAACCAGCGCATGTATAATTTCTAAGCAATGTAAGGCCCCTCACCCTTTATTACCATACCACATATGTATGTATGTAACTTGTAAACTTTAATCGTGCCCCTCGAATCCGAATCCGAATTCCAGGCAAAATTAAACATCTCCCAGTCGGAGGTAAATTTCCTATTCACAAATAAGAAATCAGCAATAGCTAACCATAAAAATGCGTACACTCACTTAGTCCTGCCAATTCGATTTTTTATGGACACACAGCTTTTATACGAAGTATTGAATTCTACCCCCTGCACCGCCTCCATCAGCCGCCAACTGACAGCGGGGAAGACAAATCGAATTTATTTTTATTAGCATTTCAGCCCACAAAAACCCCAACGACCCCCGAGCAAGGATATCGTTCTTGCCGTACCATCAATGAATATATTTTCCGATATTTTATAGTTGATCCAACATTAGCCTACGTCCATTCGAAGTAGCATTGATTTGGTGAGCATAAGGCATCCACCCGCCCCTCCGCCCGACATCACGCATCCTTGTTTTTATGGTTGCAACCAAGAAATTTATTCGGACACCGAAGAGCATGGAAAAAAAACAAAAAAACCTAAAAACTCCAAATAACGATGCCCAAGGACTGTTTTACTTATTTTTTTTTACGATTCCCTCCCCGGCCCTCTTAGTGTGCGCCACAACGTGATTGGTATTTCATCGCGTGTGCTCTCCGGAACCTGATCAGCTTGGCATGTCTTTGTTCTTCAATGGAAAAAATGTTACGAAATGCGAAAGGAAATTAATTTCCCCGGAATGGCAAACTTCAAAGTGAGATTCGAGAGTCCTTTGAATTTTTCATTTTCTCCATCTCTGATTGCACAGAGTGGAATTCCAGTGAATAGATATCCTAGTGTGAGGCAAGTACCTAACAAAAAAAGGACATAAACAACGTAGTCATCCCCACGTATAGTCCCGGTTTTATGTGTGATTCCGAGAGCATAAATAGTACGGAGAGCAAGGGTACGCACTCGTAAAAAACACCTCCTCTCTCTGGTGAATACTGGAATCAGGAATTGAATGACAGTTTGACAGGGAGTTGGGGGAGAGGGCGGGTGAACGGCTACAGGATGAATGGAAAGTGTAAGTAGACAACTGAGGCGACGAGATAAGCAAAAAAGGACTAAAGGTGCCGCACGGATGATGCTGATGATTTGGATAGATACGTAGATACTTTCATCTTATTTCATTCTCCTCGAGGACGGTATTTTATTTTTTTTTTTTTTCTTTCTTTGCATCAACTTGCTGCCAGTTTTTTTTTTTTTTTCTTTCTGTTGCTTTTATTCTATTTACCACCCCCCGTCCATTCCATTCTTCGAGAGATCCTTTTCAAAATGGGATAAAGCACTTGACATGTGATGGGGGTGTCGAATTTTATGTCCGTCATCGTATGAATAAAAAAGTTATGCGTTTCGGAGGTTCTTCTTGTCCTTGATGTGGGCGAGTGGGTGAAACGATCCACAAACATCCTCATATACATACATACACATACGTACCACACACCATACCAACAAAGTTGATTGGATTAAACTTGTTTGCATTTTTATCTCCGAGAGGTTTATGGCAAATGGTTCCTCTTAAAAAAAAAAGGGACGAATAATGGCGAGTGGCGGTGTAGCGCGTGTTGCGTCTCCCCACTACTCAACACACACTCACTCACATTATCCTGAGCAGTCCTTTTTTAGTTTCGTTTTTTAGGACAAGATTATGTTTATTAGGCGAGAGATGCTGGTGGAAGGGGCGAAAGTTGTAAATCCCAAAGCTGCTTACATTATTTATATGGACGATGTTTTATTCCTTTTTATCCTCGAAAACAGAGTGAGGGTCGACGGAATTGTAGACTCTCTCACATTCTCTCTGGGCCAAGGGATGTGAATGTATGATGCATATCATTAGTTTTATGGCCACAGTCCATGAGTTTAATGGGTGGTCGTTCCAAGGATAATTGATTAGCGTTGCGAATTTGCGGAATTTCGAATGACTTAGAGTTGCTACTATCCTATGTACATTATGCCACCAAAACATATTCCATTGCTCTGTATTCTGTAGTCGTAAGCATGCCAGTGGTTCATCATTATGTGGATGGTAACTTTTCTAATCCGACTCGATTAGTAATCATTTCTTTTCTAAATTTTCCACCTTTTCACCAAAAGTCAGTAACCGCAACAATGCAATTAATTTGAGCAAACAATTATGAGTAATTAGCAAAAATTACAAATCATTTCGAATGCACTTGGTGAAAAGATTTATTATCCTAACGCCGGAACTAAGATACATATGATATGCGTGCGTGTCATTTTCACAGAAATATTTTACTCACTCGGATTTAATTAGACGATAAGATACTATGGATTACTCTAATATTTCCTGACTGGGAAGGGGAAGTTGCACTTGAATCTCATGGAATTTACCGTCAAGTAGGTATAGAGGTCAACCGTAGCGTGTGCATCGAGATAGGCAATGCCTCATCTATGTATAATTCAGATGAGACAGTGAGTCACGCAGGCGATATTAGCATTAGATATTGCATATCTTTTATAGCTTTTAATAGACCTTTCATCATGTAAAAAATATATCTAAGAATGTAGTGTACCTGACGATTACTTATCGAATTCGGTACACTATTGAGAAGCCAAATGCTTTCTGTCTGCATTTTACAATTTATGGTTTTTTTTTATTAACTACTTTCACTTATTCAAACGTCAAGTTTATAAGGAGCTCCAAGACTCTGCCAGAAAAAGATTTGGTGTGCACAATCAGACATGACTGTCTGAAACAATGTGTTACAATAGAAGCCCTTATAAGGAGGAAACTTGACGCCACCAGCTAGCACACATTTCTTTGCCTCTTAACCATCAATCAGAAGGATAGCGATTACATCGACTACAAAGTCGCAGTTCCCCAACCAACACCCAGTGAAAGGCTTAGATGGATGGTCTTCATTTTTGATGAAGACCAGCTCAAGAGATGGAAGAAAGGATATCTTACTTACTTACTTAGGTGGCGCTAAAGATATCTAAGGACCAGTAAAGATGAAGTTACTGCCTCAATCACAGCATCCTTGCTTACTTTTCTTACTTAACGGACTCCCGACCCGTGAAGAGTATCTGCCTAAGACACGGCAGCCTTCCACTCTCTTCGATCACGGGGACGCTGCTTCCAGTTTCCTAGACCAAGCACTTCGGCATCCGCTATAGTTTGAACCTTCAAACAGAGGCTCGTTCTTCCTTGTCACCTCGAACCTAAGGGCTGTGATTCGAAGATCCTCTTTACTGGAGTATTATTGTCCATTTGATCGATGTAGCCGACCCAGTATAGTCGACATGTTTTGGCTTTTAGGACTACATCCACATCTTGGTACAGCTCATAGAGTTCGCGGTTATATCTTCTCCTCCATTCGCCCTCCTCGCATACGGGACCGAATATCCGACGAAGAATTTTTCTCTCAAAAATGTTCAAAATCTGCTCTGCTTTCATGTTTATCGTCAAACACCCGGCTCCATACAGCAGAACTGGTAGGATCAAAGTTTTGTAGAGCATTCATTTCATCTTCCGAGTTATGTAGGAGTTTTGAACCCATTTGTTTCGCGAATCGAAGTAGCAGCGGTTTCCAAGGGTAAGTCTTCATCGAATCTCCACTAAAGTGTCATTCGTGGAGTTGGTATTTACTACAAGGTAGGTAAACTCCTCAACCACTTGGAAGTTACTGTTGCCAGTAGTGACGTTTTGACCTAGGCGGTGAACAGAAGCTTCTTTGTTTGTTGCCAACAAGTTTTGACCTCATTCACTTCAAGTTCAACTCGTTTCGGCTGTTCTTCAATTGCTGTAAAAGCCGTCTTAGAGGGCCCGCTGGGAGCGACCGATGTTGTCGGCGTCGTTTGCGTATCCCTGCAGCTGGACAGTTTTGTTGAAGATAGTGCCTTCTGTTTTAACACCTGTCCTGCATGCTATCTGTTCCACCACAAGATTGAAGAAGTCACATGATAGTGCATCTCCGTTCCGTATTCTATCGTCATGTGACACAACTTGGTCAGTTGTGCCAGATTCGGGAGTTCGGCCATCGCCTTGTAGAGCTCAAGACGATGAATGCTATCATATGCGGCTTTGAAGTCGATGAAGAGATGAGTCCCGACTTAAAGTGATCTGGCGGTCCGGGCGCCACACTGGTACTTACCGATTCCAGTTCACACAGTACGTTGGATAGAATCTTATATGCGGCATTAAGCAAGGATATGCCTCGATTGATATAGGATCGCCTTTCTTGAAGATGGGGCATATATGTAGCACTCCAGTCATCGGGTATGGCTTCATCCATTCATACTTGGTTGATGATTTGATGCATGCACCCTACCAAAGGAAAAAGCTCCGCTGGTAGACCATCAGAGCCGACGGTCTTGTTGTTCTTCAGCCTTTTGTTAGCTGAGCCAACCTCAAACTGAGAGGGCAGATGGATTCTTCATTGACTGAATGCGGGCTCTCTTCTTGCCCTATTACTCGCCCTATAAACGTTGCTTAAATAAACGCTTCCTGTGCTTCGGTGACTAGGTTTCCTTCAATATATCGGAGAGTCTGCGTTCCGGGCTTAAAGTCAGCGGCCAATTACTTGGCTTTCCTTTAAAAACATCCGGATATTGTCGCTATCGCGGGACTCATGGAGATATCCTTAAGCTGGGAGACTCTACCCTCCACGTCCTCGTTTTGCGTACGTATTCAACAACATACCATGGGCTCTTTTTGCGTGCTGGCTGGTAGCCTATGTTGGTCTCTGCTACATCTTTGATGATGTAATACTGATTCCACAGATTTTTGGCGTTTGTGGATGGTAAATGCACAGCTTAGAGTCTCTCGCTCAGAGGCTCTCTGAAGGCTCTCTGTAGGCTTCCAATGTTGAACTTATTTTTCTTAGCGGCTTGCAGCTTTTCTCGTTGGATAGTCGAGAAAATGATCGGAGTCCACGTTTGCCCCTCTGAAAGTTTGAACATTCGGAATATTGGATGCGTGCCTCGAATCTATTGGCACGTGGCCGATTTGGTTGGTGGTTCGACCATCTGGAGAGCGCCAGGTTGTGTTATGTGGATTCGTAGTCTTACACACCCAGTGCTACCTATCACCGTATTGCGAGCTGCTGCAAAATCGATTACCCGTACGCCGTTGTCGTGTCATGAAGGCTGTGCTTTCCGACTAATCCGCCGAAGATGCTTTCCCTACCGATTTTAACATTGTAGTCCCCGAGTAAGATTTTGACATCATACAAGTTCATCAAGTTTTATGACCTCCTAGATGGAACCTATGGAGCCTTTCATAGAGTCTTCAACTTCGTCGGTAGGGGCATGTGCACATATTATCCTGATGTTTTGAAATGTCAGGCAATGTCAGGCGATCGCTGATCGGCTTAAAGACAATTATCATTAAGCGTAGCCGATTACCCACGACGAATCCGCATTCTAACATGTACAGTCTTTTGTGACAGCTGTAGTAAATGTCTCTCTTTACAGATTAACTGCGGATCTAATTAAATCGATAGCTACTGTTATAACCTACCTACCTACATAAGCCTGTACATTCATCGGTTTACTTTCTGGTGCTTCAGGTTTATACCCACAACGAATAGCTAAAAATTCTTTTTTATGAAATCGAATATCACCCATAATAGGCCGCATCCTTTCCACTCCGGAATGATTACTTAAGTAAGCATCTATAAATCTAAAAAAAAAAAAAACGTCATTACTATAACTTTTTATTGAAATTATTTTACGTCAGCACTTTCCACAAAAAAAAAATAAGAAAAAGAAAAACCAAATTGCATGCGTTATGTAATTTTCCCAAATGAATTCATAAAAAATGATACACCAGCAGAACATAACCATTACCATTATCATTCCCAAATAGGCCACAGAAAGATCGGCCTCTCAATTACCCACCAAAAGAGCATAATAAATAAAATTATCTCAAGTATCTAGAACCCACCAGGGCCATTTTCCACTACGTAAGCACTAAATTTCATCTGTGATACCCTTTTTACTTCTAATGAATAAAAAAACATTAACTAGCCCCATTCCTTCCAATGGTGAGCCTAGCTAAGTTTTTTTTTTTAACAAAGCCGCAAACAACAAACATTTTTGCTGACCACATCGAAACGCAGAACAGCAAAAGGACGAAAGAAAAAGAAAGAAACAAACTCTCTAACAACAGGACTTCTTTTCGATTTCCATACATTAGCATTCCAATTCAATTTGGGCCGAGTCCACGGATACTTACCGCACTCGCAAAAAACGAATGAATAGAAAAGTACCAGCAACAACAACAACAACAATAATCATAAAAATAATGACCAAAGCAATAAAGTTGAATGGCATCGGCAAACGGCCGCCACCGTGCGTCGTCGTCGTCAGTTGCTGCTGCTGCTGCTGCTGCCCCCAACCACCCACTCACTCACAGGCGCATCGTCCGAAGCCGGGCCACCCCCGGTTAAGGTGATGGGGTGCTTTCGTTTTTTTTTTTTTTTTTTACATCCATAATCTTGAGATGGTATTCTCACATAAATTCATAAAAACCATGGAGTGCTTTATTTCGATTCGAAGAGAGAGAGTGAGACAGAGCTGACCATCACCGGGATCAATCCCACCCCCATCCCACATTCGGATGATGAGGAACTCTTATCTGGGACATTCAATCTCCCTTCTTCTGTTGGGAATATTCACAGAATGAAAACATAAAAAATGTGTGCTCATGATGAAGAGCCATCGT
This sequence comes from Xylota sylvarum, assembly GCA_905220385.1. Lineage (NCBI taxonomy): Eukaryota > Metazoa > Arthropoda > Insecta > Diptera > Syrphidae > Xylota > Xylota sylvarum. The sequence continues at coordinate 51,359,730 of LR999960.1, read as the reverse complement.
CTCTATGAGTGCGTATTTATGTCCTCGCGTGTATGCATAAAAAATGCGATAGTCCTGCGAAGTGAATAGCAAATGCTGGGGACGATGCTGGTGATATTTGCTCTAAGTGGAACGATTATTACCCATAACTGGTGTAGCACGATTGCAGTTATCACAAGGATATTTCGCATGGGGTGTGAGTGTCCCTGTTTTTTTTTTTTATTTTTTTTTTTTTTTTTTTTATCACACGAATCCACCCTTCAGTCCCAAGCTGTGCGATTGAATATGTTTTGGGTATAATTTTGCAAATCATTGACCAGTAAGAGAGCGTGGGGTACCATTTGGGCAATGACTGTGATGATTTATGAAATAATTTGCATATACTAGTTGAGCAGAGGGTATAAGAAGAATAAGAGATTTTTTCAGGTGTGATAATTTTACCAAAAGGTGCGAGGCTCGGAAAATGACATCAAGGGTTCCTTTTTTTGTTTAGATGATCCTACAGTGTATGGCTTGACGTGTACAGATCAGCTACCTAATCAGTGTCCTTACTGTAGACTGTGTGATCTCTTTTCAAAGAGCTATAGAGCTGCAGAGACCTATCTAGCTGTCCGACCCTGTTGTATAGAAGACTTCTCCATCTAGCTGCACTTTCCTTCAACGACTTTGCACTTTTCTCAACGAAATGGCGGGCGTCCTAGGTGTCATGACCATCCTTCTCTAACTACTCTCTAGGTAACTTAAATAAAGCGATCCATTGTATCAAAAAGTGTATCTTTTGGTCTAAGTGTACTTATGATTTACTGGGCGATTTTCTAGAGTAAAATCGAGGACTCTCCTGGTCGGAATATTTTCGACCAGGTACAGGTTTCATCAATACAAATGGAACTTTTCTTCCAAACAGTACGCGTCTTGGAAGTTCCATGCGTTTCTACACCATTGAACAGAACTGAGATGATGATAGTCTCATATAAAACAATGTTTCTTTTAGAATCCTCGAATTCATTAGCCTAGTCGTCCTCCATTTTGGTATTATCAGCTTCCTAGCCAAGATTGTTTTTACATTATTTCAGAAGAAGATATGACAGCCTATCTATCTGCGACTATCAATGACGATGACAATATTTCGAATAGGTATCCAAGGTCACCAATAATTCCTGCACCAACTCTGAAGAAACGGTCAGTATAAATTTGAAGTCCTAGGGTAGTTCCTACTGTCGTGCTCATCATCAATAATTTTTTAAAATTACTTTGGGAGCGATGTGATTAGGTAAAGTTGAAGTCAAATCTAGTAACGGATCCAAAATGTTGGTATCATCGCAGGACTCTGGAAAATCATACAGGCCGCAGTACAGGATGACATTGATTCTTTCTCTATTCTGAGCATTGTAGGGGAATGGCTTGTCATTTTATGGACCGTTTTCGTCATAATGACACTCACTGACGATCACTTGCTTTTTACGATCATTATCATCAGAGTAGAGGGCGTGGTGGCTCAAGTGGTTATTGCATTGAAATACAGAGTGAAGGGTTCGAGGTCCAATCCCCAGACAAGACCTTAAAGTTTTTTCAAGAAGTCACCTCGAGTGACCAGTTCGTAGACTGGTCCACAAAAAATTGCTTTCATGCGAATAGCCGCAGTTGCTGCCACTAGTTTGCAATAGATATCGAGCGGTAGCATTTGGAGCAGTGTGTTCATAGCCGCAGTTGGAGTGGTCCTCAGGAATCCATTAAAGCCAAGGCATGCCATTCTTTGCAGACGACTGACGAAGTTGTTGCGCATGGCTTTATCCAGCGCAGTCCACCAGAATATCACGCCACACGTAAGTATTGGCTTGATAATGGATGCAAAGAGCCAATATGTAATCTGAAGCTGAAGTCAGCATTTACTTCCAAGAACTTTCTTACAGCAGTACAGAGCCGTGGTGGCTTTCTTAACTCGCTCCAGGATGTTGGGTATCCAGCTTAATTTACTGTCTAGGATTAGGCCTAAGTATTTGGCCGTATTTGTAAGCACCAGAGGGGTGCCATTTAGCTTGGGTAGTACAAAGTTGGGAATTTTATACTTCCTTGTGAAGAGGACCAGTTCGGTTTTCTGAGGTTTGACCCCCAGATCGCATTTTTTCTCCATTTAGAGAGCATAGATGGGACATTCTGTAAAAGATCCCTAAGCGTATTGAAGTGCTTCCCTGAGACAGCAATAGCAACGCCATCTGCATAGGCAACTACTCCTTCCAGGATTAGAAGCAGTTCATTCACCACTAGGTTCTAAAGAAGAGGGGCGATCGCATCCTTGTGGTGTACCCCAACTGATGAACCTCCGAACTAAAACCTCGGCCAGCTTTGAGTTGATGAACCTGTTAGTAAGCAACTGGTCCACCAATGCGTTAATAGACGTCTCAATTCCAAGGTTCGACAGAGCGTCTATAATTGGCTCTGTTTCGACTTTGACAGGCTGACAGAAGATTTGGATTAACACTGCAGCGTATATGGGGTTTCTTTCAATTTCTCTAGGGTTTTCAAGAAAAATGATGACAAACTTATGGACCTAAGATCTTTGGGGTTAACTTGTAAACTTTTACCGGCCTTGGGTATAAAAACTACATTGACTTCCATCCATGGCTTGGGAATGTGGACCAAATCTAGGCAACTTTTGAAAATTACACACAAACATTCTGCTGAAGTTCAGCAGGTATAATGCCAGGAGACTTGAAAGGCTTAAATCCGCTTATTGCCCGAAGAATTTTGCTCCTTGTAACAAGATAAGAGGGGCTACTTAACATTGACCTGGGATCACAATTGGACCCGAAATGGTATTGCAACAGTTTGGGAAGTGGGAATCCAGTAATAGATCCAGGGTTTCCGCACTAGAGTTGGTCCACGAGCCATCTGCTCTTTTGAAATAACTAGGCATTCTAGGAGTGTCTGCGAGGATCTTTCGGAGCATGGATGCCTCAGAGATCTGTTCTATCTTACGACAGAAAAGCCTCCAGGATTTCCGTTGGGCTTTTCTGATGTTCGTTTTATAAGACTTGAGGACCTTTCTATACGAAATCCCGTAGGAGGGCTGAGGGAACACTTGGCCTGGTTGCAGAACTGTCTGCACGTTTTGTAGAGAAAAATCTCTTATACCTAGCTCCGTAATGGATTCTAGAGGAATGTAACCATTCGCTTCCGATTTCTGAGAAGTTCCCGATTTTAAGTTTCAAAAAAATAAACATATTCAACATTCATTGTGAGGTTTGCAAAATATCAGAATATCAAAAAATAATTCTTCCAAGAAAATATAGTGAAACATATCGTATGTGTCCATGGTTGGCGTGTTTATGCCTTAAACAATCCACGCCATGATATGCACTTAGGATGGTAGTGTAGGGTTATGAATTTATTATGAGATACTAGGGCCCATCGCGGTATGCGATAAATAGGCAGCGAATAAGTGATACTTCTCACATTGATCTGTACATCTAGTTCAATCTTTCAAGCATCCATTTCCAATCCAAAACTCAGAGTCGAGTACCGTTCCAATCGCCTAGCGAGACTATAAGAAATTTTTAGAAATATATGATGATAGTGATGCGATACATTCCACACAATATTTTAATCCAACAGGGTTCAATAGGCAACAGGCACAAAATTGCTAAAGGTCTGATACGAGGGCTTTCCTAGTTTCTCAAAAAAACAACTTTGCCAACAATTGTTCTCCTGGAGATTTGCCAAATTTCGACGAAAAATAATAAAAATAACAATTGTCAGGGCAGACCTGATATCGGTGCCCAAGTATCTATGGCGAGTAGTTCCCTACCTCAGCTACCGATCTTGAGTGTACTTACTTTACTTTTACTCCACAAAGGAACAAAAGGATAAGAACCTGTATAACACGTTTCATAGGTTTTAAAATTGGTCAACTGGGTTGTTGACGATCGACTTGAGGCGTTCTCATACTCCGGCAGACGAGATCATGTATGCAATGTTGGAGAATCTTATTTCGGCAGTCTTTTGCGATTGTACGTATTGCGATGTCTGGAAATAGTGGGAGTATGATGATGATTCGTACTGACTCGGTGTCGATTAGTTTATGTCCGTTTCAAGATGTGCATGCACCTTGATATCCTTCACTAAAACACTAAATAGAAGTGTTATGCTTGGAACAAAATGTAGCTTATCTCTTATTCTTAAAAGCAGGAGGCAGACTTCTGGCCTAAAACTAAATTCAATATTCATACTCCTATATGTGAAATGCAATGCATTTTTTGCCTTTTCAGGCGTCTTCGGATATCCTTTACCTTATTCTAAAATTACATCAGCGGTTCGGTGGATATTTCCTTGATTCTTATGATATAACTCACAATGGGCTGCCAAAGACGCGTTTTAGAGGTTTCATTAGGAAAGAAATTATTCTGATAGGCACACTTAAAATCCACCGGGAATTCATGTCCACATTTCTAAATAAAAATCGCTTACATCTTCAGCGAGGGAATACATAAGCTAGTAAGATGCACATTTCTCAAAATCATGTATGTAACCCATGATTGTATCTAGAACTCAAGATCCCAGAACAGAAAAACAAGAAAAACAAGAGACAGTCATTTTTTTTTAAATTCCACCAGATCAGGACACTACCTTCGGTTAAAGAAGAGATCAATGTCCCCCTGAAAAAACTCCTCTCAAATGAGGTCCAAACAAAAGGCTAAAAGACAAAACTATTGCTAGAGGCATCGCGCAGTCACGAGAGCCGACTCGAGTACTAGCCAAAGCTAAGACAGAGTGAGTCTAGAATTAGATCGGTTAGATCGGTTGATACAAAATCATCACGTAGCTAAAGGTAACACAGAGAATTCAATGCACAACTCCATTCATTCATCTATTCAAAAATCAGTTTTTTTTAAAAATGCTTCCTAAGCTACTATATACCACCAGATTTAATGTCCCTCTTTAAGCAAAATGTCAGCAAACAACAAATGTAACTCTCTGCTACCTATCTAAATTGTCTACATTCATTTATGTAGTTGCAAGTAGACAAAATAACTAACCGCCATCCTGCCGTAAAATCAATTTCAATTTTAGGAAACCCACAAATCAGAACCAATCGGCCAGAATACACTCCCAAACCAAAATAAAAATACACAAAATCATGTCCCCCCCCCCCATTCATGAAGGAAACCATGCATTTCTCCTTACCGGGGTCTGAGCACAATGCAAAGAAATCGCAAGAAAGTCTCCGGAAACATAATTCTCCAGTTTTCACATATTCAACCCACAAGGACTGCCATCGTCGTCATCGTTTTCTGTTACCACGACCTGGGAGCGAAAACGTGAACCAAGGAGTCTTGCATGCATGCATACGATTTCCACTCTTTTCCTCATCTCTTCCCTAGAATATGTACATACATTCAACTCCCTTCTGTCGCTCTAGGAAAGGAAGAAGAAAAAAAAAACCACAGAAACTTTTCTTCTACGTAGTTTCTAGCATCCCATACCATCTCCCCCAAACTCTAGCCCCCAATCCATTCGTCGTTCTCAGCACTCTTCCACCTTCACCGAAGCACGTTCTGATCCTGGGGTAGGGGTTGAATTTGAAAAGAACTCGTATGCAGAACCATCATCCCTTTTCCCATTTTCTTTCAACTTTTTTGCTTACTTCCTCTTTTTCCTTGGATTCTCCTCAGCTATACCGTACCTTCTGCAGTTGCAGGATATACATTGTATTCCACCCCCTCATATACATATAAACGTGGTGTCTGCGACAGGGCAGAAGGCTGGTGGCGGTGGTTGTTAGATTTTTATGTGTGTGACACAAAAATCGATTTTCCCGTTGTCATAGATGATTTCCACTTTTCTTTTTCTCGGTTTCTTATTTTCTTTTTATCGCCAATTCTTGTTTGCATGTGTGTTTTCTCTATTTCTATGCATCCATATACAATGGAGTGAGGTAAAGAAAAGAAAAACCAACCCCATGACCATATCCTTGAGGAATGTGAAGATACAACTTTGGTGTCTTCTCCTACCATTTGTTCGGTTTTTCTTTCCTGTTTTGCATGAGATTAGGGGATGAATATGGTAATAGGAAAATTAACCCTAGTGGGGGGGGGGGGAATGATATGTGAACGTTGTATATGCGTACGCCTCGACACAGGATGAATCACTTGAAGCCATACAGTGAATAAATTAAGGATGTCATTTGAATTTATGTAGATTTCTACTGTGAGTGGGGTAAGCTACCCAACCCTTAAGCGAAAAGTTGTATATCTACTGTCATATCTCTGGTGTCATTATGCGAGGGTAGTTGGGAGACAATTTCAGAGTCTCTGCCTCATCATCACCACCCACCACCTGGATTTATGTGTATGTATACAAAATTTTAAAATGGATTCATAGCGCGGGGGGTATTTTTCTTTTTTTTTTTTTTTATTATTTTGTCTCCTTTACAGTTTATTGGCGACAAGAGCGCAAGCGTTGTCCCGGAACACACACACACACTTATCCGTTCCTGTTGGGTAATAGAATGGACTTATGCAAAGTTTACAGTCAGAATGTTGCCGGGGCAAAACGCTGGGGGACTGGGTTTTTATTTTTTATTGGTCGTAAATTTTAAATTGTGGGCGTGTGCAAAAGGGGACACGTTTTTACTTTCTACTGAACACACACGGTCTGTGTGTTTTGGTGTAGGTGTATTTGTTTGCGAGTGTACAAGTGGTGACATTGCAGGACATGACTGGAAGATTTCCCAGTGGGAAGAAACGATATACAAAATGGGAAATCTTTATTTGTGACAATTGCAACTTTATAATGATTTCAATGATAGGGAGAGGAGGGAATAGGGATTTCGACATAAAAAGTAAGTATGTGTGGAGAATGTATACGTAAGTGTTATATTATTTAATTATGTTTTGAAATACAGAAAAGATTTATAACTCTCAACTTTGAGTAAGAATGCGGTTAAATGAAACTGAACGTATTTGAATCGGTTGAGGTCCGTTGGAGTTAAAGAACGACTTTTGGCATCCTACTGGATTCAAGCAGGCAGTCATTATTATTATATTTAGATACATACATATGCATGTATGACTTCTCTCCTTTGATAGGAGTTATTTCAGTCCTTTCTGGATAGTGCTTGGCAGAATATACTTTTAACCTGTCTGTTACCGTATTTTTTCATTCAAAAATGTTGCTTCTCCTACTAGATACTTAATGAAATTACTTTTGGTGATTTTTTAATCACAAATCCTAAGTAATCTAGTGTTGACGTAAGGCGGTCCTTTCATATTCATAACTTCACTGAAACTGGGAAAGGGTCTGGTAAGGCTTTAACGAAAATGTATCCCATAAGAATACGCAACAAATAACTGGGATTCAACCTTTACCGTCAGATGAAACTTCACTCATATAAAGGAAGAGCTTATACGAGTTCCAGGTAATCCAAATGTCTTTGAAAACACTTGCAATTTATTTTTTTCCTTAAAACCAAATATCTTTGTGCTGAAAATATCTTCTAAGGACACTCGGTATTAATATCTGAACAACACCTACAATGGCAGGCCAACAGTATCTCTGGAACTGTAGCATGGAATCGGAACTGTCCCACAATCTTTGAAAAAATCAAACTATGGTTCAACAAGGATTGTTTGGAAGCCATTACCGCCAAGAATATAGTGTACAGGCAAGGGCATTCCATCTCAACAAAACAGAGAAAAATTAGCTTAGCGATCTTCTATAATAGATGTAATCTTACTATTTAAACAGGGAAGAAAGTAAATAAAAAATTTTATTTGGTCCATGGTAATGGTTATAAGCAACAACTTCTGCCTTTCTTGCTTTTAGTGAAAAAGGACAAATTACTAATCACAGGACCTAAAGAAAAAGCCGATCTTTTGCAAATATATTTCAACCAGTTCAACGATAGATCTGGTGCGAGTGGTACCACTATACCTACAAGTATACAATAAGTACTTTTCAAGTACAATTCGTAACGTGGTCTATGTGTGAAACGTGCTAAGAAAAAGCATTAATCTTCAAATTTGTTTTTGGCATCTGCAACTATTATTTTTAGTTCAGATATGCAAAAGGCCAATCAGGAGATCAATTGACCACCACTTACTTGAATGCTGCTGCAGATAATGACAGTTGACGGTTACAAAGGTGATCCCGAGTCTCGACATACATATGTACGTATCTAGAAGAACAACAATGCTTTGATGCTCGGTATTAAGTTAGCTGTACTATCATGTCACACCATAGACCACGCAAGGAAATGTACTTGCAAATGTACTGGCCAGTATTACAGTACCCAGTAAATGTACTTAGAAGAGAGGACTTGAAATAGTACTTGTACTTGGTGATTTTAAAGTACCAAGTACATTGTACTCCTTTTTTTTCAGTACAAGTACAAGTACAAGGTACTGGGTACTTACACAGTTCTGCAGTACAAATGTATTTCAGTACTTTACAACTCTACTAGAATCTTATATGCGACATTAAGCAAGTATATGCACTGATACTTCTTACAAGACATAGGATCGCCTTTCTTGAAGATGAGGCATATAGAGCTGATAGGCCAGTCATCGGGAATGGCTTCATCCACCCATACTTAGTTGATGATTTGGTGTATGCACCCTACCAAAGCATCACCATAATGTTTGAAAAGCTCCGCTGGTAGACTATCAGAGCCGGGGGCCTTGTTGTCGTTCAGCTTTTTGATAGCTGAGCCAACCTCTTCAAAACTGGAAGGGGGAATGGCTTCTTCATTGACTGGATGCGGGTTCTCTTGGCTTATCACTCTCTCGACCTGATGCCTATTAAGTAGCTGCTGGAAATGCTGCTTAAACACATCTACTATTCCCTGTGCTACACTGACTAGGTTTCCTCCACTGTTTCGAAGAGCCTGCGTTAAGGACTTGAAGCCATCGGCCAAATACTTGGATTTCCTAAAAAAAACTTTCGGATGTTGTTCCTTACGTGCGACTCTTCAAGATATCCTTGAGCTGGGAGACTTCGTACACAGGATCTTCTTGTCCTCCCTTCTTCGGGCTACATACTCTTCCATCCCTGACCTTGTTTTGCGCTGCAGTGCTTATATGTGTGCATTTTCTGTCACATTTTTTCGGCGTACGTATTCATTATCATACCAAGAGCTCTTTTTTGGTGCTGGCTGGTAGCCTATGGTGGTCTCCGCTACCCCTTTGATGATACCGCGATACTGGTTCCACAGATTGTTGATGTTTGTGGATGGTGAATTCACAGCGGAGATTCTCTCGCTAAGGGGTACTCTGTAGGCTCCTTGTAGGCTTTCAAAGTTGAATTTTATTTGGCGACTTGCAGCTTCTTCTCATTGGATAGTCGAGCTCTAAATTCGGCTGCAAGAAGAAAACGGTCTGAGTCCACGTTTGCCCCTGTGAAATTTTGAACATTCGAAATATTGGATGAATGGCTCGCATCTATTAGCACGTGGTCGATTTGATTGGCGGTTCGACCATCTGGAGAGCGCCAGGTTGCTGTGTGGATTCGTATGCCTAGTGTTACTTATCATCGTATTATGAGCTGCAGCAAAATCGATTAGCCGGATGCCGTGGTCTGTTGTCTTGTCGTGGAAGCTATGCTTTCCGACCAATCCACCGAAGATATTTTCCTTACCGATTTTTGCATTAAAGTCCCCGAATATAATTTTGACATCATACTCCGGACAGGCTTCGTAGGCTCCGTCCAGGAGGTCATAAAACTCCTTCTTAGTAGAATCTTCAGCTTTATCAGTTAGGGTGTGTGCACGTATTATGCTGATGTTTTAGAATGTTGCCTCGATGTGGATCACAGCCAGGCGATCGCTCATTTGTCACGACAAATTCGCATCCTAAAATGTGCAGTCCTTTGTGACAACTGTAATAAATGTTGCAAATTTTCCGTTTTAGCATACTTGATCCTATCCGTCGCCTGGATCGCTGTAATATCTACCTTGTACCGCTAAAGACAGATTCAAGTTTTTGAGTAACACCAGGAGTATACATATGTAGGTACGTTCCAAGTGCATACTTTCAGTTCAAAGTCCGTAAACGTTCCGGCTCGTAAAATTAAATGAGGGGGTCCCTTGTTATCTGAGGCTTGTGTCTCTCTCATAACTATATTTTTTTTACCTGGTAAGGAAGTTACTCCGACAGCACAACCCCCAACCTGGAGAACTAGTTCCATTATTTGAAACCCTTAACACGAGAGGCCGGTTTTAAACCGATGTCAGTAACCCGCTTCGGGGATGTGAGCGCTGACGTTGGCCAATAAGGGCTCATCCGACACCATCTCTTTTCCAAAAACCTGACTTATTCTTGGAAATCTTTATCGGGCTGCGCTCGGGCTGATATGTCGACGTAGCCCAGATAAAGTGTGCTTATGCTTCCGTTTGAAGCTGTGGTGCCACCGTTCAACAATCTCGCTTATAAGTTCAGCAAGTCGGATACGGAGGGAGACCAACCAGTACGCGATGGCTACCACTAGGAGGTAAAATAAGCACAATTGATGCACATTGATGCCAGTCAGTGTCTACCCTGTTCCTACATCATCCAGCCATCAATCAGTTCATTACACGTGAACTAAAATTTGCTGACTCTTTTCGATATCGTCGCTTACCCAGAGGATGTAGCTTGGAAATTGTTTAAGCAATAAATGGCTTCTTCTTGAACTACAAGTCTTCAAAGTTTATAGCGATCAGTTGACGCCACAAAAACTCTATTGAAACTCAAAAATTTAGTGTGAACACTGAAGATGATTTTGTTGGGAAAACCTTCATCCACCTCTTGGTTCTACAAAAATGGCGCTTAGAAAATTTTACTCTTAATTGACCAGATGGGTTGAATTTCTTGGTGATGTATACAGGTGATGTATACAAGACTCAACTTCCATTATTTCCCTCAAAGAAAAGCAACAAATGTAATTGTTAAACAATTGCACAAAAATATTGATTTATGTTTTCATCGCGCACATTGACAGCTAGTAAATTGTATTTAATATCACCATTCCGCATTCCATAAATGTTCCGAAGTAGGAAATCTTTTATGGATGAATATCCTGTGTGATTATTAATCTCTCAATGCCACTCCACCCTCGCCCCAAATTGTATTTCATAAAAGGACACAAAATCAAGGAAAAAAAAATCATGATAAATACACCACCCACCAGGAGTAACCGCTTCTTCCGAAGAAAGCAAAACCAATTTCAGAGATCATTTAATTTGAAAGGACGAAACCTTATCGCAGTTGTGCAGCAGTGTGCAGTAGTAGAAGTAGCGAAGTAGCCCACAATTTCAAGAGTTCAACTCTAAGGATATCTGAAGAAAAGTGAAATTGCAGTTACTGTTGTATGCCGCCGCCGCCACCACGCACTAATCGTCTAGCTCGGATCAAATCGATATTTATCCTGCAGGTTGAGTGAGTTGAACGAAAAGTTTTTTTTTCGAACTATCGTAGTACTTCCGTTTGTTTCGCAGTCTGTTCAGTACCATAACCACCTCGTCCTTCGATAAAGTAATATTCAAGGGTGTGAAGCTGTTAGACTTTGGTCATTATACGGAAAGACTTACACATTAAGCGGAATCATTATTCATTTTTGATATATTTTCGCTTGAATGTGTGCGATATGCGAATGCCTACCATTTTGGAATATTAATGAGAAGATTTTCCTATGTGTGTCTACGCACCCGGTCACATGTGTGCTCGAGTGTGAGGGTGGTGAAACTGAAACTATGGAAATTGTAGAGGAAGCCAGAAGGTCTCCTTACTCCGGCCATGCTTGAATGGAGAATAGCCAAATTAATTTTGGAAGTTAGAAGTTTTCTTCAGCAGGACCTAAGGAGTGGATGGAGTTGTGAATAAACATGAGGATTCTGCAACAAGATTGCACATTTAAGTGAGTGATGGTTGATGTTGGATGAAGGTACCCCTTCAGACAGAACAGATGGATGATTGTGACAGCCGATAAAGATAATACAAATTAGACTGTATCGCAGTCATGTTGGGCTTGTAAAGGGTAAGATTGCCCTTCGAAGCAGTCATCCAGTTTGTCACTTGTACAACTTCAGACGACAAAACATTTCATAGGATAAAGTATACGAAAAAAGCTTTTTGCAGAAATCATTGAATGAGAGTGAGTGAGGATATGAAAAGCGAAATAAAGCGAAATAATCAAGGACTTACTTATATCACATCTATGTATCCATTGTCGGAGACAACGATTAAAAAAATGTCATAGTTCTCTTCACGGAACCATAGTCCATCGATGATAGACTAGATAATGATGCAGAGTGACTTCATAACCTAGGTAGACAATGACATACAAGCTCTTCGATACGTCTTCGAAAAACACAACTTTGACGACCATTTGATTTGTGTGCCTGTTAACATAGTTTTTGGCACAAGAAAGCGAATAAGTTTCCTCTTCAGAAATTCAAAATTACTTTGTCAGTGTCAGTCATGTTAATTCTCAGTCATAAGAGCATTCCAAGACGACTATTTTCTTGAATTGAAGGTGTTCAAATCGTCAGATCTGGTGGGATAACCGACAAGTGAACAACCCCAACAAATTAATAGTGGCCGCCTTGTTTATAAGAAAGTCTGATAGGAATACGATATAATGGATCGCCTTTACAACATTTTCCAATTTGTGGTATGGCGGATGACTACTTGATGCTTGACTCCAGAGCTAGGGTTGGATTGGGTGAGGTGCCTCTGCCTGCTCAGGCAGGGACACACATAAACCAAAAGAAGATCCATTGTGATAACATAAAAGAAAGAACCGGATTATTACCACCGAGTTCTACATGTAGAATTCCCATATGGAATAAGAGGCAGGGCAACCAAATTTGTTCATATATGGATGTCGATCAGTCTTTCCAGAGTATTTAATAGAAAGGAGGATAGGCTGATCGGTATGAAGATTACTTTAACCCTCCTCCAGGATCTAATAGGGGTTTAATATATCATATTAAAACCTTGTTGTTATTTCACTGGTGATCCCGATCAGGGGATTTGTTAGGGAAGAAGCTCAACATTTCCCAGTATCCACCCAGTCAAGTAGGTCACGTTTTTCTTGATTAATGAACTTCCTGCCTTCATTCCGAAATGTACAGATTTTAGAGTTCCATTACAGAGTCTTACTCTTGAGTCTGCTAACTGGCCAAGCTTTACGTACGGCCATGTTCATTGCTTCTGTTAGCACATCCATCATCTTGTCCTTATTAGAGAGTGAATGTGGGCTAAAGTAAGGCTGTTGATATGATTACCAATACTTTTTCCTTGGGTTCCTAAAAACAGATTTCATGCAGTATGATGAGCATTAGCGTCACTAACCATGACGAGAATCTGATTTTCCTTCTCGGTTTGACTGATAACTTTGCATGTCGAGGACCTGTTTCATCGTAATACACGCAGATGTGATACAGACTTCTGAAACTGATAAACGCTACAACGATCTAGGAGGCGGAAGGAGATGCTCAGATTAAGCTTGTCTGAGAAGACACCACAATACTCTCCTCATCAATCTTGGCGCCATCCGTGTAGAAGTAGACTGAACTGTCCTCAGGAGAACGAGCAGTGACCCATTGGTCAGGGATGCTCGTGCGAAAATTTCGGTCAAATAACAGGTTCGGGGAGGTGCAGTCGGTGTCTTCTAGGGTAAAATTGCGGAGGAGTGACCCTCGAGATAGCTGGACCATTGTAAGGAGGCTTTGAGTCGGATAGCCACTCTCTCAACCACTTGATTGCTAAGAATATCTAACGGCAGCAGGCGGAACATAATGTCCAGCGCCGCTGAGGAAGAAGTTCTCAGTCAGGAGATCGAAGTGAGTAGCCACGTTAAGAGCCGGTCACCAAATGATCACGCCATATAGTAGCACAGGCCTGATAAGGGACACGTATATCCAGCTTATGATATGAGGTTGAAAACCCTAACTCCTACCTACGGCCTTTTTAAAAGTTTATATTTCCTCGCAAAGAGGACAAGTTCTGTTGGATTAAGGAGGCGAACCACTAGAGCGGATTTTGGGGCCTAAGTAGTAAGTCGCATCAGTGTGCAGCCAGTCCTTTCTATGTCAAGACCCCACCCTGAGGACTACAGCAACTAACAAAGTCTTCTAGCCGATTTGCCGCCCAGTCTGGCTGCATTAGGTGGCTGTGTATAGATCGAATTTTGGAAGAGATTTTCCGTAGCCTTGATGCTTCGGAAGACTCTTCTATGCTTTCGTAGAAAAGTCCCAAGGAACGTCGTTTCTCCTTCCGCAATAAAGTTTTATATTTTCTAAGAGAGAGCTTGTAAAAATTCCAATCAGCCGTTTCACGAGAGCTTTTAGCTAGGTCAAATAGAAGCCTACTTCCTTCCTAAGAATACCGAGATTACCACTTCCCCAAAGTGGTTTCTTCTTGAGAAGAGGACAAGCAAACGACATAGCGTCATTTAGTGCCGTTGTAAGGACATGCACCATGCAGTCTAGCTTGTCAGTGTTTATAGGTTCCATAGCCGAAAAGGGAGGGGTCCATGTTGTCAAACGTTCCCTAAAGGACCCCAGTTGATTCCATTTGCATCACAGCCAAGGATGAGGTCAGTTTGACTACTCTCCGCTTCCGCAATCTAACTCCCCAAGCTGTCCTGAGGGATTGGGCCCACTTGGTCTTGACCCAGATAGGTAGATACCAACCAGTAATTGTTTTGCCATAGAAATGAAGACGAGACTTACCCCATGCATTTCATCTCAAAGCACTAAGTTCTAAGCATCGCTGTGATAGTTATCTGTGCTTGCTCGGCTTAAAACGTAACACTCAAGTAACAATTGAGCAACATGCGAAACTTGTCCAGAGAAACAAATATGGTAAATGGTAGGATAGTTGATCTTGGCCTGGAATATTTGACGGGTGATCTGGGACTAAACTCTTAGTGAGCTATCAAGCAGGGTTAGGATTCCATTCTACTTATTGTCGAGCATCGCGGTTGCCAATTGCACGACTACGCATGGATAGTGGAAGGTTTATGTGGGTTTATGTGTGACACTCCAATTTTCCTCTGATGTACTCTCTTGCCTACACCTCTAATAGAAGAGAGAAATTTCCCATCCGAAAGGAATTACCGTCTGAGTATTCTAAAGCCCAGTTTAGTATGAGTCCACCTAAAAGCGTAGCGATTCGTTAGAAGCATGATTGTAGCAGCTGTTCCACTCTTCATCTTGAAAGTAATCTCAACAAAAAATGCCACTTCCAATAATATTCCCCAAAGAGCGATTTATATTCGGCCAAAATCAAGGCAAAAAGAGGAACTAAATCCTGCCGCCATAATTCGAATTGTATATGCGAAATGGTATTTGTATGCTTCTACAACAGAACGGGAGCCTTCTGATGCTTTTGGCCATTATATTCGTTCGATATTCGTTCCGATTGCTATGTTCGACCATTAAAATTATACCCAGAGGACCGAAACGGGTAAAAAACAGCCAGCATTCGAATAACGAATATGGCGCATAAAAAACAACTTTTTCCACCCTTCTCTCTCTCTTTGGGTAGCTCCTTGTGCTCCTTGAATACCATTACACGTAACACCGATACATTGCTGCATGACGACCATATTGTGGGTGGGTGGACCTGGACGAACGGTAGAAGAATGATTGCGGTTTTGCTACATCGCATACGAAATCCAAAGGACCTCCAATATTTTACAGGATAATGTGACATTTCGATTATTCGATTGGATTTAATGTGTTTTATGGCCATTCGCTACACCCCCACCCCTCTGTCCAACCCAACCAAAGTGCAGAAGAAAAAATTGCCACTGCCCACGCAATTTTCCACTAAATCCACCATCACTCTGCGAATCCCTGCGAGTGTATTAGCAATTTTCTTTGTGGCTAACTGCGCGCCGATTGTTAATGTCCTTGTTGTGGAGACAAGTTTCCAGTTCCGCCGCTCCTTACCTGCACCATGAGACCAACATCATCATCATCATCGGTGTCTCCTTTTCGCACGATTCTCGAAAATTGCTAAAAAACCGAAAGCAAACTTGAGTCATTAAAACGTTCCTTTGGATGGAGCGCTTTGTCGGTCAGTGGAACCATTGTACGCGTTCGGCCAGCCAATCAGCCATTCGAATAAATTTCCACTTAATGGTGGGCACATTCGTACCCGGGCTGGGGGAGGGATAACGCGAATGTCCTATTTAAAGGATTACACGGTGAGTTATTGGATGACGTTTTGGGCGCTCATATATCTCGACTATTTTTAACTTAATTTTATTTTATTGGCTTTGTCATCGCCATTCGTCTTTGGCGGTTTGTTTTGCTTTCTCTCTCTCTCTGGTGGAGATCCTTGTTCGTTTTGTACATTTGTTGAGAAATTAATGGAGATATATGGGAGTTGTTGTTTGTGCGACGGCGGGTGGTTCGGACCCGTTTCGATCTGCAGTTTATAACGCATAATGCGTTAGCGTGCGTAGAAATAGATTTCCGGTTGTTTGATGGTGCAGGAGGTGATTTTTCGAAGCGCCTGACAGAGGATCCGGCCTCTGGGATCCATTTTAATTGCCAATTATTTTTTAATGTTTATAAATGGACGATTTTGTTAATCGCGGTCCTTGATATATGACACTGTAGCGAATGTGACTTGTTTTTTATTGCTCCTGAGTAATGGAGCGATAGAAGAATAATGCCAATGAGGAGCAGGATTGATGGTGATAGGGATAACGAAAGAATAGAAAGAGGTGGGTGATGTATTTAGAAAAAAATACTTGGTGGACGATAAAAAATAAAGGAGGGTTTGACTTTCGGCAAATTTATAACGAGCTTACTCTTCGGACAGTTGTCATTAAGGTGAATACTTATGAAGCTATAAGATAATTTTAAATCTAGTTTGCAAAATGTGCGCCTAGATTGGCCAGAACATTCGACAGCCATATCCCAATTAAAAGGTAGATCCTCTCTTTTGTTAACTACATCATTCAACACTGAATCTCAGACTTTTACCTAATATGCTAAAGAATGTGTCTTTACAGAGTATAGTGTTACTTAAAGATACTCCCTAAATCGGTGAAAGCAATGTTCATAAAGTTTCTGAACGTTCAGGTTGGTTTTTAAGACACGCCTTCCTGATTAGCGTACTAGCATATACATATTTTCACAGTCCCAATACACTTATCAGCTGCATCCTTTTGTATGTGTTACATCTTCTATGACGTATAAGTCATTACAGTGTCCGCATCTCTTTAGTTGCTCTGTGCCTACAAGTATCTCAGAAGATGTATTTAAAAGAGTCGCTTCCAGTGCAAGCAACTCATCAAAGGAATAACAAGGATTTCTAAGACAACTGGAAACACCAGGACATCCGCAATGTCGCATTAAAGCACATGCATACATATATGTAGTTCGGTTGGCCGGAAAAAATCACATAAATGTCTGAAGGAAGGGGTATATCCTGATCAATGGAAGGTACAAAGGAAACAACACACCTCAAAGCTGGAAACCATTAAGAAATCTCGGAGTGTGTTATAAGTCACAGGCTTAAAGAAGGAATACATGAAACAGATGGACATGCGGGTCACCAATATGGATTCCGAGAAGCTCACTCGACGATCGATTCTATTGAGGATGTGGTAAGCATTGGGAGAAAAGGTATAGATGCAACGAGTTGTACAAGGAAAAACCGTGCTATTTTCATTCTGAATATCAAAAACTCCTTTAATATCATGGCCAAAGGGTGCCAGAATATGTACAAACAGTTTTGGTAGACTTCTTCAGAAATTCGGTACTGCTACGATACAGCTTTTATTAGCGTTTTCCAATATTCCGTGCATTACCACGTACAATACCAAATATCGGTGCATCCAATGGGAAAGAAAATGGGTCTCATCTGACAAAAAAAAGTTGACGAACACAGACGAACCAAAACCTAAAAAATCTCGATTGGAGTACTGAAAAGTGAAGACAATGTTGATTTGGTTGGAGTTCGTTCCACCGGGCCAAACCGGTAATGTACAATTCTATTTTGGTGTTTTGAAGCGTCTGGTGCATTTCAAGAAACTGAGGAAACTACTATTCCCATACTCAAGCAGACTTTCACAAGCTCCCTAGGGTCACATCACAATGTATAGCGCAAGGTACATATGTACGATTTTCATTCCCAAAGCGTGGAATTCTAGTTACACCACCGAAAAAGATTACAGATCAATCAGTCTGTCTTTCTTTCTACTGAAAATGTCTCTTCTACGTACGTATATGTCCGTCAAGGACATGATTGTAAACAGCTACCTATCTAAATCACAGCATGCGTGCATGAAAAGAAAAACAGTATAAAAATCACTTCAACTGACTGACTGAATCGACAGGTTACCACAGAATAAGAGTGACTATTCTACACTAAGCGTCCCAAAATGGACGCCGGTACGAGAGCTGTAGTTTACAGCGAAACCCTATGGATCGACCACTCTTTTAGAATGTATTGGTACAACATTAAATTTGCTGGTGTCCTGGTGAATGAATATGACGAGGACAAGCAAATACACTCATGGACGACAGTAACAGTCACGGTGGCCGTGAGCCGTTTCTGTCTGTCCTTGAAAATGATGCCACTTTCGTAACAGTATGTATATATGTATAACCACTGCAGTGTATTTCTAACCGAAATCACATCCATCAAATCCTGCAGACTGCAAAACCATCTACTAGACATTATCTTGATGAAATATCTAGAACCAATACAGATCAGATGTCCTGCCCTCGACAACAAGATAATGCGGACTCTCGGCAGTCACTCTTCACGTAATTGGAGTAACGAAAAATTGACCCGAAAGATCTCCTGTGATTCTTATCGCTATCTGATTCTAAATCAGCGATATTTCAAACTACCAATTGATACCATAAGAATGAAAACTATAGTATATACTATGTTGTGACTGACTTACTGGTTTTCATTACATTTTCGATGGTTTCGGCCCCTATTTCACGAATAGTTTGACCAATATTGTTCTTCAGTGTCTGTATCGTCTCTGGATTGTTCGCATAGCATCGATCTTTAATGTCACATCATGTATGACGATGTGCTCAGGTTGCCAATGCCTCCAAGAACAACAGTTATAGGCTTTGCGGACGACATCGCTTTTGTAACCGTTGCGAAACATGTTCATGAGATAGAATCAGCAACAAACGAAGCGATCTCAAAAATTAAAACCTGGTTGGAAACAGCAGGCCTGGATTTAGCGGAGCAGAAGACGGAAGCCGTCCTAATCTCAAACCGCAAAGCAGTGGAATATATGAATGTGCACATAGGAGCCGAAGTGATTAGATCCAAACAGGCAATCAAATACCTAGGTGTAAATAGACAATAGGCTGAGCTTCAAGCCACACCTAGAGTTCCCTGCATACATAAAAGGCGTCGGTGCTACAAACATCGTTAGCGAAGATACTGCCAAACGTCGGTGGACCCAGATATAGTCGTAGAGTTCTATTGTTCAGAGTAGTTAGCTCAGCACTACTATACGCATCGCCAGTGTGGGCTGATGCTATGGCGACAAGAGAGTCCAGACGGAAGCTTTCGACTGTCTACAGACTTAGTGCTCTAATGACAATTTGCGCTCATAGAACAGTCTCGGAGGAAGCGGCATATGTCGTAGCTGGCATGGTGCCCATCGATATCCTGGTCGTCGAGATGAAACGGGTATACACCAGAAAACTCACGAATCGACAGAATGGAAGAGCTATTAAAGCAGAAGAAAGGGCGATCTCAATGGCAAGATGGCAAAACCGATGAGATGACGCTACAACAGGAAGATGGACACAAAAACTCATCCCCAACATAGAAACTTGGGTGAAAAGAAAAGTGGGAGAGGTGAACTATAATATCACTCAGTTCCTAACTGGTCGTGGTGGATACAGAAAGTATCTGCACAGATTCGGACACGACAGCTCGCCATTTTGTCCGTGCTGCGATATGCACGAAGAAGACGCTATTAGTATCTTTAGAAGATTACCACATCCATTGGCGCAACCAAAAAAAAAAATGGCACCCCACAAAAAAAAAAGTTCAACGGCGTCAAATTGCAGCTCCGTGCCGACCAAGCAACATCACCAAAACGACTGATTACACGATTATTGAATAAATCGATTATTGGACGGCTTGGGTGGCATGTAGCCCCATCTTATTGGAACCATAACTCAGTCCAAATGCTCAATTTTTGACCACAAAAACTCGGTTATCTTCCATCGGTGGCACTCTCCATTGACTGTAACGTTTCCATTTTCGTCTTGGAAAAAAAATGAGCCGATAATGCCACCACTCCAAAAACCTGCAAAAAGCTGCAATATTCTCCGTGCACAGGATGAACACGGAAATATGTTCAGCTTATCAGCAAATTTGTATCCTGAACTATCATCACAGACTTGCGTACATCAGCTGCAGTTTGTACATAATTTTGATTGAAATTTCTTTTCAAAATTCGCACTGTTTCGCTAACCCAGCATCCACTTTGGAAGTAACTTTGTAATATTTCCCAACGTTGTTCAAGCGTAAATCGATCCATTTCGTACCGCGAAAATGTAGTACTGAGTTTTTGTCAATTTTTTGAGTGCATAAGTGCTGTCAGTGTCAAAATCAAATCTGCTTCAATATGAAACCAACAGATGGCCCACCCTTTATTATGTCCTTCGACGTAACCTTACTTAATTATTTATTATACAGGTATTCATTTATTAACAAATGATTTTTAAAATAAGAAAATTGTTTCTGCAAAAACTTAGTGAAATGACATGTCAAAGGGCACCGTTTTGAAGGTCGAAATGTCCTTTTCGTCGGGCAACATAATCTGTAATGAATATGATCAAGATGATGGCCATATGGACATGATGGCCCATGGTGAGATAGGTAAGATGAAAATGACTTCTTGATTGTCAGCGAGAGCTGTGTTTTATCTCTGTACAGTAAAGAGGTCCTTGAATTCTTAGTATTACATTGCAAGTTATAGTAGAAGGCTTGGGATAATTCTGCGGAGTATTTCGACCAACAAAAATAATTGCGTTTTTGTTTTAAGTTCTTATTCTCATTGAAACGTAAGCACTTTAAAGTTGAAGTATTTCAACGTGCTGGTCAGACAATCGCCCCCACTGAATCCTTGAATACCTAACATACAATAATCACTAATAAGCCCATTTGACATATCATCAACGAAAGTACATCAACGTAATCTTACCTCTTGAAGGCATTTTAATTTTTAAAGGCAATTTCTTTCCTCGTTTTTCTATTTTCATCCAAAATTATAAAGAAGAGGATGGAAAAAAAAAAAATTTGAAAAATCCGATTACAAGTTTTTCGTTCCAAATTGTTATCCTAACAGAGCGACGACGACGCCCGCCCACACCCATCATTTGGCTTTTAGATAACAAAGTCCATATATGTATGCCCGTTGGGTGGAAGGGAAATTCGGAAATTCGCAAAATTCGACATTTAACTGTAGAATTCACTGGCCCACCAGGGTGTGAGTTCATACAGTGTGTATATGTACATATGTATGTGAAGAAAAGCCCCTATTTGAAAACCGTTTTGTCATTTTCCTTCTCTAAGAGGTTTAAGTTATTTGAAAATGAAATTCCGGCTTTTTTACTCTCTAATGATTTCCTTGGAATTTCCTTTTCAGTGGGGGTGGCTCCTCACTTTCTTCTTTTTGTTTGTCAGCCCTGTTAGTTCTTGTTGTCCTAATCGAAGGCGCAATTTTTTTTGTTATTTTTTTTTTTTTACAGACTTTGTTTAGAGAAATGTGAAAGCTTGTTCTTTATCTACCCTCCCTATCGACTTTTTGGTTTTTTTTTTATTTTTTTTATTTGTTGTCGTGTGTTAACTTACTTTAGGAAAAGTTTTCTAGGCATTTAAGGGCTGGGGGATTGGATTGTAACAAGATGAAACGTAAATTGAATTTTCTATTCGTTTTCTTTAAATTTAGTGGGATTTCTTTTTTTTTTTTTTGTACTTTAGCAAAGAAAACGTGGTATACTGTGTGATGTGAGTAATGAAAAGTGAATGGAATTCCAATTGGATGTCGGAATTAATTCAGAAGATTAATTGAAAAGTCTTAAAATAAATCCAAAGGACTTGGGTTAGGGGCATATAGGTATTTACTAAAGTTTGGCAACATTCTTACAAAGATTAGCTGAACTCCTGTACACACATTCCACGGCACTGAATACAAGTTTAAAAAATAAAAATTAAAGTCACAGCCAACATTTGAATACACGGAGCAATATTCTGAAAGCACGTAATCCCACTCCACGAATCGACATTTCTCTGATACCTACTTACCATAGAAGCAAGAGAACCATTTCTAGTGTTCTTCCCATTTGAACGCATTAGTTTTAATGTCTATCAGCAAATGGTCCTTTACTATGTATTTAGATACGTGGGGGGAACAGCACTTTAGCTCCCCAAATATTCCTAGAAATGTCATTAATTTGGACTTACCATGGCGCACACACCAAGGGTATACGCTATTCAAATTTCACTTAAGAACAGCAGCAAAATGCCTAGCAACACATGTAGATGAGGCCAAAGCCATTTACATATAGAACGGTCCGTTCACACACCCTCTCTCAGACTCCTTAATCGCAAACCAAAATCATTAATTCCCTCATGTGTGTGTTGGCGTGTGTGAGTGCGTATAGCAACGTAGAAATAAACTAATTATATTCGCATTATTAACATAAATTCCATTAGATGTAGATGTGGGTTTTGCCATCAGTTGCCATCATCCCCCACAGGAATTTCTAGTCAAACCCTTCTGAAAGTTGTCATTACTAGAGGACAAGTGAACATTTGCAAGCGACAATATTGGAAAGGATTTCTAATACATAAATGCATGGTAGGGATGAAAATAGTTCTTGAGTGGAGTGGAGTTCAAAGGTGGTCGTGGTGCTTGCTGCTCGCTATCAATTTGTCCTTTTACAATTAGCAGAACTTAATGAAAAAATTTGAGTAGAACCAATATGACGACAGGATTCAAGAGTAAAGATAATTACGTATGTATGTATATAGCGTACGGACAGATATTTGTGGTAACAGATAATAGATAGACAATTCAAGTCAAGGCACACCGCTTCCATTTTATACATTCTTTTCTGAAACGATCAAGGACATAGATAATTTTCTGCAACGATATTTTTAATGCAAACAGCTCCAAAATTTAGAATTAAATATTTGAAAAGCCTTAATAAGCTGAATAGAGAAAATATCATCAACCCCTTATGTTAAGGTACATACGGCATGGCAAAATCCTGTTCCTAATGGATGCCTCCTCGTCATAATTACAACAGTTGCCTGTCTTGTGCGATGTCAAGACGGTGATTCGCTGAGATAAGGGCGCATTAGTTGTGTGTTCCTTTACTACTAGGACATAGTGCAAAAATTCCGTGCCCAGGAATGGAAGGCTATGGGTATATCTAGTTACAAACGATCTCCGTCAGACTCCCGGTCAAGATGGGTCGTAAGCAGTTGCTCTGTCCTGGTATGTCGGCTTTGCCAGGACGGACGACCCCTTTCATACTACTTGTGGGACCAAAACTCTAAGAAAAAATCAGAAAAACACCTAAAAAGAAATGGAAAACGAACAGGACAACAAACCAGTGATACGACACGATTTGACGCGACAAGCAAAGGTACAGACTTCAGACGACAAAGGCTCATACATCAATATAACAAACAGCAATTAGTCTCAATTGATATTTCCTCTCCCTACGTTTGATATGCTCCATATCGACAGCGCGAGGGAAAAATCTGTTTCTCCTCCCGAACCAAATAACGTAGGCCCTGACACAGAGAACAAACTGCTGTACCAATGAAAAACCGAGGAAGCGACACTGAAACCGACACAAACCTCTAAGCAAGAGAGGACTCGCGGCTACACCAAGGCCTTTCGTGGGTTTCTGAAAAAGTTGAAAGGAAAACATCAGGCCTCCTTTGAAAGTGAAAGAGACAGGACTCTCATCAGGAAACACAAAAAGTTCAGCTACGGACATCGAATAGATCGTAAAAGTCCTAAAATCGCAGCGGCTAAGACGAAAAGAAATTTGTCTGTTGCAATTCCACCCAAGGACATAGTGATAGCGCATACGCAGCTTGTCAACAGGTACAACACGCCAAAAGTGGACCGACTTCAAACAAGGTCAACCAACGCACCTGGTGTAAACTTGAGAATGGACCAATGCTTAAAGAATCAATAGCAATCGTTCAATTCCAAAGTGATCCCCAAAAAGATTGTCCTGAAACTGGATTAAAAAATCCTTGAACCCTCTGCTCCCAGTAACTCTGGTGTCGCCCCAAAAAGACAAAGATCAGAGGAAACGAAGCAGGAAAACGAATTAAAGAAACAATTCTCACTACCACCCCAACAGAGCTCCAGAAGATCACATGAAAAACTGGTTACTGGTGGAGAACGAAGTCCATGACGGCACACATGGAAGACGGATCACTAGATTACTACAAGAGCTATCATGATAAAGAAGAAACTAAATTTATCAAACACCTACTATGCTATAGGAAAAACAGATTTTTTGGAAAACTGGAGGATCTGGTACAAGTCCCACTCGGGAACATAATATATGTATTTCATCAAGGCTACAGGTTGGTTTAACTCAACACCAACCGAAATGCAACCAAGCTAGATATGGTACCGCAATCAATAGGGAATCACAATGAATCACAATAGCCCCCTTGCAAGCACCGTCCATGGTGCACAATCCCTCACACCATACCATACCATAAGGTACATAATCATAATCAAGGTATCATTAAATACAAACATCATGATTGCGGACAACCTTGATTATTTCCGTAACTCTTTGGTAAGTGAATACATTCTTTCTGTCAAATCCAGTGAACGTGACCAGCAGCATCACCAGCAACAACAGTTGGTGATAATTATCCGCATTGCCTATAATGTCTCGTGTCCAGTCAAATATAGCAAGAAAACCTTCCATCTGTGGTGGAACGAAGATCTCTCTTATCTAAGAAAGTTGACTACAAGGACCTTAAACAGCTAATACAGGTGTAATTACTGGCAGCCTTATAAGAACTGTCTTAAAATAAACAAATAGTCTATTAAGAAAGTTAAGAAGCAGTCCTGCATAGACTATTCTCAAAAACTCTGCAAGGCTTTCGTAAAATGTTATCCAAAGAACATGTCTATTCTAAGACAATTGGATGGAGAATGGACATAGTCAACTGCAGAATTTTTAGATGTTTTAAAAAACACCCACTTTCTAGAATGCAAGGATGTCAAAATACAGTCCGTTGGCCACCAACTCTTGCAGCCTGGCTTCTAAAAAAAAAATGCAACAGCGAGCATCACTCAGGAAACAATTTCCTGGATCATAAACAGCTTCACTCCATACGAATCTTCTCTCCCGGAGATTATCTGACAAAACTGCAGGATTTAGTAATTTCATGGCTTAAGCTGATCTTCAGGGGATGTACCTTAAATACTCATAGAGAAGTACGCCCATCAGTTTAACCCTTCGTACTTAAAGCTCTCTAAAATATAATCATCTACAAGGTATAATATGTCGAAGGAACATCATGGATACCTCATACGAAGATACACAGAACAGTTCTTCACTAAGTGCTATGAACTACGGACAAATCCTTACAAAAAAAAATACACCTTCTTAGTCATATGTTGTGTTTATATCACAAAAGCCACAGCACTTGAATTATCTAGGCAATACTAGGAAACAGCCATATAAACATTTCACTTCTGCTATGGCTAATGGTCATGAATAAAAGAGGATGATATGGTGAAATCATTGAAATGCTTGGGACACACATTGTTGTCTTAGTTTTAAAAACTGGACCCTAACCTAGCTTGTAGCTTTCTATATCTGTAGCAAGTCCTTCGGAAAAAAGTGTACCAAGACTACCATGTATTGTAACCACAGGTAATGGTAATTTCTGTCAGATGTTTTAACAAAATCGTTTAACATCTCCAAAAGACCTCCAGATACAACTTCCAACCGGAGTTATTAACAATCAGAGACGCTTGTTGTCAGATCAACGAACTACTCACGAATACAATGCCAAGGCAAAACGTCGCAATTTGTTAGCCAAGCCACTATCAAAGCTATTGCTTCGGTCACCTCATTCTCCAAACTAGTATCAAAATGCCGAAACAAAATAGCTTCTCTAAATGGTCTGTTTAAGATAGACCTGATTTGGGTTCCATTGTTCAGTGATATTGAGGTTAAAATGGCTAGGCAAGGCTTAGTTCTCAACTCTCAGCACTCAAGGTAAAAATGAAGACTGACTTTAATTTAGAAGTACCTTCAATTTCCTTCAGATGGACCAGGCTGACAAGTGGTATCAAAATGGTATGACCAAACTACAACAAGGCGAAAATAAATGATATGATGAATATATGTAGATGTCTGCAAATATCGCCAGACTAACAGCGATTAATCCTTACTTATAGAACACCACGTAGCCAAACTTGGGATTCACTATAATACACACTCTTTCTGTTGTAATTGAAAAAGAAACCCTTGACCCACTTTATATCCGCCTCTCCGGCACTACACACTTTAACAACCAGGTTAGGTAATGGCACGTTAGTGCTTATTGAGTCTTGCCTTTGAAACACCACTTTTATCTACCTATCTAGAAGAAGACCGAAGATTTCAAGACTCTGTCCATACATCGTTTTCGAAAGAACCTCCATAATTCACCAAATGTATGGCGAAACTCCTTTCAGTTCTATCATACACTGAGTTACAAAAAAAGTGGCGCAGTTATACTTTTTCGTATGTTGCTATCATTTTGGTAATATGCGATTATGTTTTTGCCGAGCTTTATTTGTTTTCAGTGGGTTACTGGTTTAATGGTTTATTTGTTTGCTGGTTTGCATAATTTCTTTTAATTTTCTTTGTGATATGCACATCGTATTGAAGAAAACCGTATTGTATTCGTGTTTTCCTACAGACGTGAGACATACCAAATTTAGCTTCCATGATCCCCGTATGTGTTTTATTAAGTTTATTGTTTTGGATTTGTTTTAATTCGATTAGTTATTAGTTGTTAGTGATTTTTGTAAAAAAAAATTTGCAAATAATGGCACAAGAAGTCGCCTGTACGCTGGCTTTAGTTGAGAGTGGCCGGGCGTGCGCTATGCCGATATTATGATAAGAAAACCGGAGAAGACGTTGAAAAAAAACCATTAAAGGTACAGGGAGACCAAGTCCTACAAACGGCGTCAAGGATCAGGTCGCCCCGGAGTACCTACTGCAAGTGATGACCGATATATATTGATTCAAAGTCTTCCGAATCGTCTCTAAACAGCAGTTGAGCTGGCTCACAGATTTCGAACTGTTAGAGGGACAGATGTGAATGCTCAATCGGTGAGGAGGTGATTAGTAGAAAATGGCCTGAGAGCAAGAAGACACAGTACACGGTACACGGTACACGGTACAACATAAGCGACGTCGACTTGAATTTGCTAATCTTCACCAGGATTGGACAGAGGCCGACTGGGGTAAAGTTCTTTCCACTGATGACTCCATGTTTCGTCTCCGCTCAACAGATGGACGTAGCAGAGTGGGTGGATGATAAGATGAGAGATACTCTTCGGCAAGAGTTGCCCAGCGGGAAAATTTCTTTAGCGGTTCCGTCTTGGTGTGGACAGAAATTTTCATGCGCGGAAAAACCGAGATATACATCATGGAAGGATCAGTGACCTCTATTATACCACCAACATTGTGGAGGAATATGTGGTTCTATTCGCACCATTTATGGAGGAAAACTTCTTGCTGATGGAAGACAATGGTAGACAACACGCCGCCAGGTACGTTACCGAATATTTCCAAGAAGTGGAAATCGACGTGATGGCTTGACCTGCGATGAACTCGATCATGAATCCTATTGAACACGTTTGGGACCTGCTGAAAAAAAACATTGGGATACGACCTGCCCTTCCAGAGACGCTCAGCGCCCTGAGATCTGCTCTGATCGAGGAATGGGACAATTTGGACGGTACCATCGTAAACAAATTAATCCAATGTATGCCTCGACAAATATCTGGTTTGTTAGATGTTCGGGGAGACAATACACACTAGAAACAGAAACAAGGACTCGTTAAAAAAAAAAAATAATAATGAAAATGTAAAATGTTAATTTATGAAATTTTTGTCCATTTTCCTTAATTTATGTTTTATTTCTTTTTTAATTTTTTTTTTAACATGAATTATTTATTTTTATATTAATAAACAAAACTGTATTAAAAAAAAAAACCTTTTTTTTCCAACTTACTTGCAGTAATTGCGAAATATCAAGGTGCGCCACTTTTTTGTAACTCAGTGTACTTTTACTTATTTTTACTTGAATTTTCTTAAATAAGTCCAGTTTTGTTAATGCTTCTTCCATTCTAGTGATTTTCTGTTTACCTTCCTTCCAGTCCTTTTGAGCCTATTGGACCTTTTTTAAGTTCTACCCTTGCCAGCAGGACAAGTTGGAAAAATTTCTTATTAAGTCATTTTTGGGTTGCGGTTGCTGAGATTGACACCTCAGTGGAGATTCAACGAAGACTCATCCTAGGAAACCAGGGTCAAAACTCCTAACTCGGAAGACGAAGTGTATGCTGTATAAAACTTTGATCTTGCCATTTCTGCTGTATGGAGCCGAGTGTTGGACGATAAGCAGGAAAGCAGAGCAGATATTGAACATTTTCGAGAGAAAAATTCTTCGTCGGATATTCGGTCCCGTATGCGAGGAGGGCGAATGGAGAAGAAGATATAGAGGATGAGCTGTACCAAGATTACATTTACATCTTGGTACAGCTCATCCTGGTCCAAAATTCCAAAACACGTCGAATACACTGGCTTGGCCACATCGAGGACAAAGAAGACCGAACCTCAGTTTTAAGGATCAAACTATCGCGGATGCTAGAGTGCTTAGTCTAGAAAACTGGAAACAGCGTGCCCGGGATCGAAGAGAGTGGAAGGCTGCCGTGTCTCAGGCAGAGACTCTTCACGGGTCGGGAGCCCGTTAAGTAAGTACGTAAGTTATAGAAGCATTGGGGGAGATTACTATAATATAGGTTCAGGTCTAATGACTTCAACACCGCCCAGGCTTATTGTTATATTTAGCCTACAGTTTGCTTTAGGTAGCAAATAAACAAATACTGGAAATTTCGGGCTAGACATAGATCAAATACTGAAAATAATGCTTTAGGACACTACATACACAACACAACACAACATGAAAATCCTCAGTAGTCTTTCTTGAAAAGTGTCGCCTTTAGGATGAAAATTGTGGCTCTTGGCGCTGCTGGCAACTCGATGCATTCTAGGTTCAAGTCCACAGACTTACCATCTTCTAGAAGTTGAGCTGGTTTATTATCTAGGTCTATAGCCTTCGTCATAGATACAAACTAACACATTCGAATGATACCCTTCCACTAACTCATGACAGCCATATACCGCAGAGTATATCTACATAAAATGAAAACGGAGAAACCTCAATTTATTTGTAACAATACCATACGAGTAAGAGTGTAATTGATTGTAAAATGCAATTTGCTATTCTATTTGCAGTTTGAAGAAAAATTATCCTCACAACCGTAAACTGTCCATTATTTCCACTAGACCCCATGCGAATTCAAAAATTATCCCTAACCTTTCAACAACCGTCCATTATTCGAGGAAAAACGTGCTAAATCGACTCAAGAATGCATTTGCTAGACTTCATTAAATGCTGGCCACAGGCTTAAAGCAAAATCAACCCTCAAAAATATCCCCCGACATAGACTACGAATTCGTTACAATTTCCAACATGAAAAACTCAAAATTAATGCTAAGCGTAACTAAATGAAAATAATGAATGGAGTAAATTTTCAAAACAACCTCCCTGCCGTAACCTTGAACAAGTTTAGAATATTTTTTTTTTTTACTTTTCTTCTGCAAAAAAAAAAACTCAATTTACTATACTTTGGCAAATTTAATCCCCGATTGTGCAAAACACCAAGCAACCCCCGCATCGGCCGAGTCGTGACACGAACAAGTTTTCAGACTAACACATTTCACCTCCCAGGGATGTTTTCTGTCAAATTCTACTGAAAAAAAAAAAAATTACAATCCATTGTTAGTTAATAATCCTCCAGTAATGAGACCTCTAAGGGTGACCTCAGGACATATGAATGGATGCAGCCCACATCCCTTCAATTGAATTTTATCGCTTCATTTTGTGGCTTTGAATTTGAAATGAAAACACTTTTCAAAAACGTTACGAAAATCTAAAAAAAACAATCTGTCGTCACAAAAATGGGGGCAAATACACACCCACCCCCAAAATAATACGAAAAACTTTACACATTCATCCCTTTTATGGAATGGGGTCATTCTGTGAATTGTGGAAATTTTTTTGCTGATGCAAAATCCTGATGTACAATATGTAGTCCTTGTGATTTTTTGTCTCAATAAACATTTATTTAACGTAGTTTGACACAGTCGGTAGGGCACACGAGGTGAATTTATAGAAACCGCTAAAATGTGGAGTCCGCAATAAAAATCAGAATAATGGCTGATGAAAAATCGTTTGGCATTAGGTTTGACATTAGATTTGTGCGGGTACACACGAAACGATTGTGTCGTGGATTTATTTTATAGTTCGAAGGATTTTTGTTATTGTTCAATGGCGGAATTGAAAATATCATATGTATGCGGTTGTGTCATTCCATTTGTATGATAATTTCTATTTGTAATGGATGCGATGGAATCGAAGAGAAAATATTTATTTTTATATTTTTTATTGCGTACTTTTGGCAGCCACAAAAGTTATGTAATACCAATAAGACTGGACGAAATAAAACCAAATCGGTTTTATTGAAGAGTATTCTAATCAACATAAAAATTCATATTATCTCCTCACGAAGAGTAGGCGTCATGTAATATATTGCTAGCCATTTAGGACAATATACCTATGACATTAGTTATCAATGAACACGGAGAAAACAATGTCAAGGAGGAATCGAATCCATAATAAAGAATAAAATAGGCGACTTTTTCACGAAATCTTAGTCAATAGGGAATTTCTATTTCTCAATGCCTTTCACTTTTTATTAGATTCCATGAGCAATTTAAACAAATCGTTGACAAGGAGCGATACCCTCAAAAGTATCGAAGCTTGTATCGAAAAATAGAACCCAATACTACCGATTCCGCTGTAGAGTTTTCCAAGACAATTACCTCTTAAATAGATGTCTACCATCGAATGAATAGACCTCCTTTTTACCAAACAAGACAAGGATAATTAAAATCGGAAATAGCAATAACAACACCATCTTGCGAATTTGAACCATCAATAACAATGCACTTGTGTCCTTGGACACTGGATTTTGTTGTTCTTACTTAGACGTACTTGGTATATGTAAGTCATCCGACCAATATTCTCCGAGCCGTCCTTTATGACAATTACAATATCTCCATTGAAGCTGAGTTCATTTTCGAAATGCTTCAGTATCTGTACATTCAGATCCTGTCTCTGAAAATAAGATGTCTGCGTCTCATCTGACTCACTTTAGATTTCAGTGGATATCTGTTTGGGTTTTGAGAAAAGAACAGTACCTACTTTTGTACGATTTGTAAACAATTAGCTCTCGTTCCAATTTGAAGAATCTGGCGTTTTACGATCTTTTAAGAACCAGAGTTAAAGACTGCAACGGTGATAAGATGCTCGGTAATTCTCTGTGAATCTTAGTAAGTGCTCGTAGGAGTCTAATCTCTCCAATAAATGTAGCAGACTCTGTGTTCTGTTAGTACCACGTTGAGGCCACAGTGGACGAGATATAACTCGGACGTTTTTGAAATGACACAGATAAAGAGTCGATCTTGTTTTCACTACCTGTCAGGAAATAGATATCAGTCGCACTCATACTAATTGTTGAACTCAATCAGTAAGACGGATCTTTTTTTTTTTGTATAGACTTTGTAGATTTTTTTTATTGGCAACATTTCAGCCTGGAGGACATTGCATGACTGATGAAACTGACGCGCAAATTTGATCAACTCTCGCTTTCTAGTGATTTAGAGAAAAGTCCTGCTGCTTTATATACAATTTTCCATTTGCGAGCCTCCGAGGGATAATTTCTAAGAGAAGTTGGTGTCGAAAATGATACCATGGGTCTTCAAGAGATCAAGGGGTTACTATCTAGAATCCCTCAGGCAGTTGGCAAAATTTGGCCTGGAATCGGGATGATTTTGATGCAGTGATTTGTGGACTTTTAACGATTTTACAAACGGCGAGGAATCACGGTGAGTATGTCTGTCCAGTCTCTGTGGCTGATTATATGACTCGGCTATTAAGCATTTTGTCACTCCCATCAATGACGGAATTACCCACTGTTGAGCGATGAAATCAGCAAGCTTAGCTTAAATAATTTAAAACTATTTACATGCTTACGCACTTAGGTAGAGCTACAGCAAGTCTCACCACTCAGGCCTTTCGGTAGGTTGCCTCCAGTTTCGCACAACATATTGGTTGAGGTCCCACGCTTATTGAACACCACCTTAGGCAGGGTCTTCCATCACTGCACCGCCCCTTTCTGGAGTATGTTCGAAGACTCTCCAGGCCGGCCGGTGCGTTGATGTCTTTCCACTCTAAATGACATAATCATCTTAGTCGTTGTATTTATACCCTTCTGAATAGCGAGGTCTTCCTCTGCTGCGTTGTCCCTCCGGGTGTGATTTGAAGACTCTCCGGGCCGGAGCACTGGTGTCCATTTGCTCTACATGTCCTAGCCATCTCAAACGACTAATGGTCGATGTCGCTGTACAGCTCGTATAGTTCGTCGTTGAATCTTCTCCTCCAAAGAATTTTTCTCTCGAAACGACCGAGGATATCTTCATCCACTTTTGATAAAGTCCAAGCTTCAGCGCCATAAAGCAGGACTGGGATGATCAAGGTCTTATATAGAGTCTCCTTAGTTGTTCGGGATAGGGCCTTACTACTCAATTGCCTTCTCAGCCCAAAGAAACAGCGATTGGCAAGAGTTATTCTTCGTTTTATTTCTGCCGAAGTGTTGTTGTCAGAATTGATAGCAGAGCCGAGGTAGACAAAGTGCCTTACTACCTCAAAGTTATAGCTGTCGATTGTGACGTTCTGTCCAATTCGTCGATGTTGCGTATCCCTTCTGGTTAACAGCATATACTTGGTTTTGCCCTCGTTTACCGCTAAACCCATTTTGGCAGCTTCTGTTTCAATACTTATCCTTTAATCTTGAAAAATATGTGGCCTCTGCGCCAGAGAGCAAGATTGGAATGATGAAAGTCTAGGATCTATTAGGATCTATTTAATTTTTCAAGACAAGGAATTGCTACTCAAAAAGGGCTACATTGTCTCCGAGACGTGTAGCTATTACATGTCCTTTTTGTTGAGAAAATATACATACCTTATTTGGCACTCTTTACCCTTTGAACCAATCTAAGTCACTTCCACCTTAAAACTCACGAAAGAGCTACTGACATCTCGCTAGCAGTTGCATAATTCTTTCAAAAATGATGTTTAAGAAATCGAATGGTAACGGGACGCCTTGTCTAAATCTTTTCTTGATATCAAACGTATGAGTGAGGTCTTTCTGACCTTGATGGAGCAGTGTTTATTTGTTATTGACATCCTGCACAACCAGCCGAGTTTGGCAGGGATGGCAAAACTAGATATGGATCGTCTTTACAAATGCTGTCGTAGGCGGACTTAAAAAAATCAAAAAAAAGTGATGGATATCGATGTGAAACTTCCGATTCTTTTTCCAAGACCTACCATAGTATGGAAAATTGGTCGATAGTAGACAATCCTCGGCCATACATTCGTCCGAGCATAGTTTTCAAATGAGTTATTGCCTTGAACAGCTTGGCAGTCAGGCCATCATTTTAGTTAAGATAACACTATCTTAAACTCGTCTCAATCGGTTGATCGAAAATGTTCCTTATCATCGCCCAGGTTAAAGGTTTCTTTCATGTTGACAGCGGAATTTAGGTCA
The DNA here is from genome assembly GCA_905220385.1 of Xylota sylvarum. Lineage (NCBI taxonomy): Eukaryota > Metazoa > Arthropoda > Insecta > Diptera > Syrphidae > Xylota > Xylota sylvarum. Next base: position 51,325,752 of record LR999960.1, on the reverse strand, counting down.
CAGAAGTATTCTGTCCAATTCCTCAACATCGACTGCTATTCTCATCTCATGCTTCTCATGCTCTTTGCTTTCGTTTTAACAAGCCGTAGTTCATCACTTCTCTCATGGAGCTCGAGAGCAGTTCTGGTTCATCCTCCTAATTTGTTGCATTTGCTTGTTGAATCAGGGATTTCGTTGTGGTGGCCGAGATAAACCCAGCAGATCAAAGACGACATCCCTGAAAGCATTTTCTCTTTTGATTTTTAGTAGGTACTATTCGCTAATGGCATAGGACCTATTAAAAGCTTAGGAACGCTCGATCCGATAAAGTTTTGGCAATCTCTTGTGATTATAGTCGTCCGATGTTAAATTGCCTTACAGTATTTACGATGTTCTGGATATCCGCATCCGCACCTTTAAAATAATTCACCTTCGATCAATGAGATCAATGCCATTAAGAATATATTCGAAAATGATCTACACTTTACTTTTTTGGGGTCTTTCCAGTAAAAAGGAGACTTGTTTGAAGACGTTTCGTATTTCAGAAGGATAGTGCCACAGTTCACATAATAAACTTTTCAACCAAAAATTGCTTATTGGAGATCATTCTTGTTTTTTTCGATTTGAGTTCTTCGAAGCATCTTCCTTTGAAATCATTGAAGCCGCAGACTCTGAGAACTTATAAAATCATTCCACACGTGTGCCTGTATAAGACCAACAAGGAAGACTCCTTTTAGCGTAGGGGTTCCCATGTTTTCGATTTGAGCATCCGGAATATAGGAGGTATCTCATTTGTCCTTAGTACTTTCACATACTTTTCATCAATAGAAACTTGAGAATCATGTAATCCCTATCTACTCCATTCTCCTTGTACATGTACATACATATGTGTTCGAATCAAAAATATTCTCAAGGTAATGTTTTTCTTTTACATTCGGAAGCAATCTCTTTTTTTTTTAAATTCCTTCCCCTTCCAATATTTTCTATTTATTCAGCCTTAGACTTTGAATGATGACCAAACCTTCTCCAAATGTCCTCCTACTTAAGTAAAAAAAAAAAAAACAGCACTCCAACTGAATTATTCACATTCCATTACAAATATTAAATAACGATCAAATAATGTTTTCGCCCACACATCAATATGTAATACATTTCAAATTCGATTTCAGTTATATAGCGGTTACACCAATCCCCCACCCATTCGTTAGCTCTAGGGACGAGTGTCAAATTCCAATTTTCAAATTCCACATTTCCACCTCATGAATATTTCAAAATTCAACCCCCCACGTCACATAAGTTCACCACAAGCGCACCCATTCCAATCCACCCAGTCCGTACCCAGTTGTGTCGTTTCTCAAAAAATAAGGAAATTCAAAAAAGAAAAACAAAAACACACATTGGCGTACCAAATCCCTTCGAATGTGGCCCATTCCACCTTCATTCGGACCACGAAGGCTGCACCATTTCCCTGACATGTTATTATGGCGAAATAATTTTACAATTTATTTATTTTCCCTTCGTTTCCGTTTTCCACACAAACACAGGCACAGTGAAGGGAAAGAAAAGAAAAACATCTGAATTATCCCCAGCATGAAAATAAATTCATATTTATCGTTCTAAAATTATTATATCGTAATTTTTCATGTTGCCACCGCCACAGCATCGCACATAGTCCTTGGACACCACCACAAGTCCACCACCACCAATATCATCATGACCACCCCCTTTGGAATAATAAATAACTGTTTCTGGTTATGTTTGCTACGAAACCCTCGACTGTTGCAACCTAAAGCTCCTTGGATCTTTAAACTTCTGCGTGGTACGACTAGAAGTAGCACAGAGCAACACACAGCTTCTGTGCCACTGTCCATCTACATAAAAAATTATTCCCAACAAAGGGAAAGCCAGGAAAAAAAAAAAAAAAGGACGAAACCCAGTAGACGACGACGACAAAAAAAAAATAAACAGAAATAAATAAAATTCCTTTTCTTCCTGCATTTACAATATGATTTCGCATTCGCACACTCAGATGGGTTTTTCACAGAAGCAGGACTTTACAGGACATTTGCAAATACACACAGCTATACGTGCGCACGATACAAGTAATCGCTGTTGTACACCCAGGGGGTTGTAATCCAACTGGGGGCAATTTACAAGGGTGGCAACAACGTTACAATCTTAACAGTAGTGGGTGGATGGAAAAGGACATCGTGCCAAAGGCGTCCGAGGGTACAAACGAAAAATAATGGTCTGCGATTATTCTAGTGAAATCCTCGAGAATATATGAAAATTATTACGATAAAGTGTCATTTGTTCGAATCGCAGTACCGTTCGGGGTATTTATGCTGAAAAATGCTCAAGACGTTTTGCGTTGGAATGAAAGGATCTAACACGTCTGGTTGACTTTTAAAAATGTTATTTAAGGTTTGGGGTTATTTAATTTTTTTCTAAGATCATGCGCTTATTGAAAGAATCTGTGGGTAGGACTCGGCCACCAATGGAATCACACCGACACCCGGACTTGAGGATGCTATAAACACTGTCCATGACTGGAGCTATAGTCAGGACTATTCACCTCAATCGGACTTGCCCACGACACAAGGAATTTCTCTCATAGTCAGCGGGAACTATCTAGACTTTTCATTTGTGATCTGTCAGTTCCTGGTTGAGATTGACAACGATCATAATGTCATACCAACATAAACGCTAAATCTACTCTACCCTACTTACTGCTCAACTCTGTGCTCTGGTAGCCCCTTCGGCAAGTACTCCATAAGTTGTTGGCGCGTGGAAGCGACCTGTAGCTTATTTGGACTGTTTTATGACCGGCTATGTTCTAATGGTGACATCAAGCCCACGTCAAGTTCGTATACGTTCCCGGTTGATTTGCCACAGTACGTAGAGTAATACACTTCGTACACACCTGTGCCTAGCCATCTTACTTCACTCTGTCCCAAGATGTCACTGATGCATGATTCTCTTCACAAATTGGAAAGAACTGGAAGATTGGCACATGTGACGATCTAACAGTCCCTAATCTTCCATCCCCACCAAGAGTTTTTGCAGGCCGATGGGATTTATTCCCAAAAGCTTCTCACTAGTCCTTATCAACGGAGATTTTCGAAAAAAATCAAAATCCTTCAATTTACCTCCACAGTTTAAGATTACTCATTTGCAGCCCCATATTGCCTTCCATATTTCAAAGGACCACCCACGGAAGAATACCTCTCAAAAGCTTTCCCAGAATTCCCTAATTATTCTCTTATTCAGCACATAAAAATCACACAGAACCACCTACCACACGCCACGCGATGTATACACATCCAGCCAAGTCATGTAGTTAAAAAGTCCATTCTAAAAAGGACACGAGCAGAAGAAAAAATCAGGGATGCGAACAGTGAAAAGGAAAAAAATAAAACGAAAAAAAAAAAACTGCAAAGAAATCCAATTTAATTGGATCCTTAAATTTAGTCGAAAATCAAGTTTTTCCTTTCGAAATCGTCGTCGTCGTCGTCGTCTTGGTATTTGTAATTGCAAATGCCTTGTGTCATGCTCATTTCCTTTTCCCCTCTGGAGGAGTCCGAGTCCCATTATTTGGCTTTCTTTTCGGTACAAAGGAATTCGAATCGAAGAATTGAAGTTAGCTATGTCCTTTGACGGTCTTGATTTTCCATTCTAAAATGAATTCAGGACGAGGGAGGGAAGTCCTTTTTGCTCTTGTGAATTTTCTTCACGTCGTTCATCAACACACACACACACGACAATCATCCTTGATTCCACCCCTGCTCAATTCAAACAAAAGGATATCAACCTGAATAAATAACCATTGACTAATTTTGTATATCTCTCTTTGAGCACTCACTGCGATTCGCACACCTCATGTGTGTGTGCTTCACTGATAAGACATTCTGACCGAATTCAGGGATAAATGTCCATTTTTTTCCTGTTGTTCGTTCCTCTTGACTGTAATTGATAGGACTTTCCTCTGACACATGCCTGCATCGAGTACCACTTCCAAGAATGTGTGTCACCCCTCCCGCCATCGAAAATCGTTTAAAGTTCAATCAATCAAAACCGTCCTACGCAAATTATACGCCACTTTGCATCTGGACAGGACATCCATCCTTGGAGGAAACTCGCAACAAAATACAATAAAGTGACTAAATCAAATTTTTGTTCACAACTCCCAATGAGATGGGTGCTCAAGTGCTCCTCCTAACAAAACAAAAAGAAAAAGGATGACAAATGATCCAGGATGTCTGTTCACGTCGTGGTTCGCTGCTCCGGATTCGGTTGCCACAGCGAATGAAATACATTATGCATGCTCATGCTGAATTCGAAAGCTGAAGGATGCTAATCTGAATTTGGACACCCTCTGACAGGATGCCAAATCCCAAATGAAAAGTGAAAAGATGTTGCGCCCTCAATTTGGTGTGAGAGTCCTTGGAGGCCAACCAACCAAGCCAAGCAGCTATACGTTTTACAAGGGTGGGCTGGCTACTCATTCAGCGTGCTGGACACATGCATGGACATGCCAGTTGTTTGTCAGTGTCGTCTATTCGTTGCCGTCCACCTACTTTTTTCTACTTTGCCTCGAAATTTTTCCTTTTTTTTTTTTTTCTTTTTGGACAAGTGTGCTCATCCTTGAGGGGCTGTGTAGTGCTGGACGAGTTCCAGGATGATTGATTAGCTTCATGTAAATTTATTGATGTGTCGGCTGGCGGAAAAAAAATAAGTTAGTTTGCATTGGTTTAGTTGCCAGCCAAGGGCTTTTAAGTGACCTTTTGAGGGTGAGGCGTAAAGGCTTACAATTTTTCTTTTATCAAAATTACATCATACACACGTCTGCAATGTCCTTGAAACACACACACAGTTTTATTTTTCTATCTTCCATGATGTAATCTAATTTACTTCTGAGTTTGATTGGCCATTTTTTAGTCGCTCCGGACAGGATCTAAATTTCCTTCACAGCATGAATCACGCCTTCAGTGAATAAACTCAATCAAATTGGAATTGTGGTAAACCAACCGCGCGAGTGAAGAGGGTAAATGAAATATTAAATAAAAACGACGAGGGGTTGAAATGGCTAAAAAGTGTGTACACACTACGAGTATCTATATGGTATGTATCCTTATTTTCAATTTGTTATTTCATTCCGCAATCGCATTATACGGAACGGATGCGGGAGTAATAAAATTTAAAATACGCTTATATCCACTCTACGGGTGTTGAATCGACCTTTACTTGACCTTACCACCATTGAAGGATGTTTTATTAGCGGTGCGGGATAGTCTATTCATGAGGCTGCTACAGTTCCCAAACAGGGCAAAAAGCTTTCTCCTATTGTAGGAAAATGAGTAAAACGAAGTAGTGAGATAGCAAGTGAAAATGGCAATACAAATGTCTTAGGGCCCAGCAAGTAAAAAGTTATAACCATGGAGCGAGGAATACCCAAATGGCTGGTAGCTATACTTAAAGAATGAAACTTGCAGACTATTCCTAAAAGAGACAGATATACGGTGCCCGTATCTGGCATTAGATAGCAGATGAGGAGAGATCTTGAGCTTGCTGTATTTTCAAAGAATCAACCATCATCCACACAGTGGCTTCAATCCGGAAAGGATCTTTTGAGAAATTTAGAAAGTATTTTTCGTTTAAAAAATGCTCTGAAATGGCGTATTTGAAACATGATCAGCGAAGGATGAATATATACTATCGTTCCTCATTGCAATTATTTTCATATGATGTTGATCTTTCGGTACAGACCTTGCATCAAGTTATCAATCGCGTATAGATGGATGAAAGGATGCACCTTCGGCTCCCAGGTGATACATTTTTTTTAACAATATTGAGAGGCAAATCCTCAAGCCAGCTTCATACATAACTCAAAGTAAAGGTAAATTCCTCAAGTGACACCTCCACTTAGGGCAACTTGAACTTTTTCGGTTTGGCAAAACAACTGCGTTCACAATTCCAATCAAGAAGAACAAATGCTGGACGACAAGTGGAACAGTAAATAGTGTGCGCTTACAAACCTCCACAAGATTCTAAAATGTATTCCAGAGTCTTGCAGGACTGACTGCAGATTTTGTTTATTAGGATGAGTAAGTTGTTTTTACTGGGGTTGATGTGTAATTTGAATCTTCTTCGGTTATGGTTCCCAAGAAGTTTCTCAGCTTGCCTCAGATCTTAAAGATTTTCAATGTTCTTGGCCTGTTATCTTTTCCCGACTTCTGAATTTTTTTTTAAGATACGTCCCCCTATTCCACAGATGGTTCCGATCCTAGGAAGAGTACTGCTGCTCCTTGTCTTCCTAGTTCATCCACTATTTCGTTCATTTCACAAGGTGTGGTATCCACCAGAGTAGTGGATCACTCTGTTATTTCTGCCCAGTTCGTTAAATTTCTGCAGACATTCCCAGATAAGTTAAGAATAAAATAAATAGACAGTAAGGGCTTTAATATGTTAGTTACGGAAGAGCCTCCATTGTGGATCTTGGACACAATCTGTGTGTTTTATTCAGCTTATCCCTCATAGTGACTAAACTGGTCCGTTGTCCAGACGGAACTGCCCCTGATCATTGGTCACAATGATATTATAAATCCATCTCAGGATGCTCGGTCTGCAAACTATCCAAAAGCACGGGCAGCTTTTTTCACCGGAGTTTACTGTTTACAATCCTAGATATTTATCTTCATTGACTAGAGTCAGTAACGGCCCTTTTTCAGACAAGAGAATTATTAGAATACAAATCGCTAGAAGTGGACGATATCATTCCGATCATGCTACAGGGCATTGTGAGCACGATTATTCCGGTACTCAAGAAACTATTTACCAGTAGCCTCATATGATGGCATATCTCATGAACATGGAGAGAGGTTAAGGTGGTATTTGTACCCAAGGCCGGCAAAGCAGGTCATACCACCGCAAAAGAATTAAGGCCAATCAGCCTTACCTGCTTTATAGTAAAAACTTCTGAGAAACTAACCGACATTCACATTCGCAATAGCCTACTCCCCAAGGATATATCCAAAGGTCAACACGCCTAAACCAAAGGAAAAAGTGTAGGGGTCTGCACGGTGTAGTTAGCTCATTCGAGAAATCCTTAAAGATTCTTAGAAGCCTCTAGAGGTACCCCTCAAGGAGGAGTAATCTCCACACGACAATGGGTCATGAAGTACTCCTACAACTCAGGTATAGTGGTGTCAAGACCATCGCTTATGCGGATGACGTGCACTTGATGGCTTCAAGCAGATTCCTCCCTACCCTTAGTGAACAACTTAAAGGTACGCTAAAGACCATAGACACCTGGATCAAGAAATGTAGACAGTCAATTTCCAGAAGATCGAACTGGTAGTATTTACTAATAAAAGGGAAATTCCTGAGTTTACATTACCTTCAATAGGGGCACTCTCCTTATAATCCCAGACAGCACCAGATATCTAGTCCTCGTACTTGATAAGAAGCTGAATTGAAGGCCTAACATTAATGAAAGAATAAAGAAACACACTATTGCTTTCTGTACATGCAGTTGAGTGTTTGGGAAAACCTGGGAAAAACAAAAACAAAACAAAATCCAAAATAATACCATGGATGCATACGGCTACAGTAAGACCTATTCTCACTGTCTTGTATGGTGGCAGTACGCCTGCAAGACCACCAACCTTGGTGAGTCTGACTTGTATTGGCACCACTAGTGCCATGAAAACCACACCTGCTGCAGGATTGGAGGCTATCCTCGATCTACTTCCGATATCTTCGTTCAAGCCATGGCAGCTATTAGTGCCCTAAGAATAAGTCAGTCAAATAGTTGGAGACAAAATTCAATGGGTTATTCTATGATCCCGAGCAGAGAAGAATGGAAAAGTGGTCCAAGTATAAGCTTACCAATACGTGGTACGTGTATCTGTCTGGATTCAAGATGGATGTAGGCGTATGCTCAGTCATCTTTTCTGAACCACTGAGCATATCCAAATCAGCTCATCTCTTGAACCATAGCAGTTTTTTCCAAGCGGAGCTCCTAGCAGTGACAATAGCCGCCCATGAGACTACGTTGAAAGGAATATCATAGGAAGGTATCACCTTTTTTATCGACAGCCAGGCAGCAATAAAAGCGATCTTTGCTATCGAAATAAAATTCAAGCTTGTGAAGTGCTGTCGTGAAGAGCTTAAGGTTAATGGAACAAAGCAGAAGGATACGCTTGTCTGAGTCCCTGAACATTAAGCTATACAAGGTAATGAGAAGACCGACGAGTTGACCAAAAGGGGTTCGGAATCCACATCAAAACAAGTCGCAACCTCGGTGGTCATCCCGTCTTGAGCACTGATGTGCGAAGCTGGTATCAAAGCCCAAGGGAGGCTAACATCAGATATAACATCACAAGAAGTATATGCCTTGTTTCGATAAGAGTTTCGATAATAGCAGGACCGGCAGGGATATGCAAAAGGATAGGACATCGCTTTCTACCCTGGTTGAAATCACCACGGGGCATATCACTCTGCGGTACCACATGAAAAAACTAAGACTAAAGGAAGAAGACTTATGTCGTGTCACTGTCCAGGTCTTATCCACCTTAGCTTTAAATTTCTCGGGCGACACTTCTTCCGTGACCTAGAAGAATTACCCAGCAGATCAGTCAATGACATCTTAATCTACATCAAATCAACTGAATAGTTTGCTAGTTCATGGGAACCATATCTGTAGCCCTGGGGTTAATCAAAGGGCAAGGGACATCTCTCATAATGGGTCTGTATTGAGCTGAGTGTGGCGTTGTGGATCTCCTCCAATCGCCTACTCACTTCATTCGTTAAAGAATCCACTTGCTCTTAAATGCTACTATTGTTGTTTTGATCGGGTTTTATGTAAACCCAGCCGTACTGTTGAGTTAATTTAAATCCCCTTTGTGTTAACTCCTTTCCTCGAACCTTCCTCTAGCAATTATTACATGTCATCAGCATAAACTTGACAGTTGACACCTAGATTGGTCAGCTTCTCAAGCAGTTCGTCTACTACTAGGCTGTGCATTAGAGCATATAAAACTCCTCCCTAAGAGTATCCACTTGATGTGTTAAACATGATCCTTTTTAAGCACATTTGTGTTACCTCTGATCTTGTGCTCACACATCCATTTAGATACTACCTATATATTGTTGACTCCTGTTCTATACAGTGCTTGTTTAATGGCTTCATGTGAAGTATTTATAAATCGCCCCTACAATATCTAGGAAGGCAAAAAGGACTACTTCCTTCTTATCGATAGCGCTTTCAGCTATTTCTGTCTATTGGTATAATGCAGATTCAGTGGATCTAGCCACTTGACTCTAAACACTTTGAGTATGAATACAAACTGAGCATTTTTGCACTGGTGTGGTATGTAAACAAGGCCCAGACTACATATTGTTACCCTAACCAGGTGCGGAACTGATGTCTCTTGCCTCTTGTGCAAAAGGTTAGCTGTGAAGTTATTTATCCATGGTAACTTAAAAAGAAGATAGTAGTTCATTCTGCTTTCGAACAAATGTCTGTTGCTATTTTTCAGTCACTCTTCCACGGTATTAGTAAGTTGGTTCTGCTCATTGTCAAATCTGGAAAATCGGTTTTTCCTCATCCTTTACGTTGTATTGATTTCTTAAGAGACGTAGGCATTCCTCCCAACTCCAGTACCTTTATTGTTAGTACCACTTTTAACAAAAAAGATAAGATCACGATAAGCATTCTCTGATACTGGGACTCGACAACTGGGGACCGTTCCTATATCAAAGGTTATAAAAGATCAAAGATCAGTATTTCTGTTCCATAGGGAATGAATTGGACTTCAAGTTTCCATCTTTTAAAACTTTTGTTGATGAAAACGGGTTTAAGAAATCACCTTCCTTGTTCAATCAAAGCCTTAGACATATCAAGGACATCTACTTTGTGCATAGCACAATAGTTAATAGCCTGATTCCATTTTCGATAGGTATTTCCCTTAGTCTTCTAAAGAATCTTGCTGTTGGAGACCATACTGCGTTCATCAGGAAGATGATTTCATAAGATGATAGTTGATGATGCTATTTAAAATCTTGAAAAGCACCGAAAGCTTTGGTTGAGTAGTTGGACTACGAGATCTAACAATTTTTTGAGGGGAATCAGCTAGATATAGACAAATCTCCACTCTACACTCCTGTAGTGTAGAATAACGAAAGTGGACAAACAGAACACCCCTTCAAAATAAAATGAAAAGAAATGTGTTACAATTGAGATCTTTAAGGACATGAACTGCTCTATTATTATTTATCTCGAAAAATGTTAAGACCCAGTCATTATAGCAGATCAGCTTGTTCTTTAGACTTAAAGCAAAGCCTTTGATTGTTTCACAAAAGATTTTGCGGAATTTTTCACCTCACGTTTGATCCTGCCTTCACGCATTGCTCTATTGTTCTTCTAGGATACTTCTTGTTAACTAAATCCTGATGGGAGTAGGAGTATTCCTGACTACAGAGAATGATTCAACTTGCATTGATGAGCAGAAACATGCCTAGAGTCTGTCCATCATAACTTTCAAATTTAGAAATCCATCTCGATGGTTCTAAAAGTTTCAGCTCAGCGAAAAACGGGCATTGTTGATCCAGAATGCCTAAGCAAGCTTGATTTCTAACCTCTAACACTAAAACTGTAATTGTCTATGGCTAATAATAAGATCTAAACTTCTTCGAATATAAATACTTCTTGTACTTTGGGTAGGTACATCCTTTTCAATACATGTATAAATGTTTAAAAGGTATTCAATTTCCATGGAATTCATTTGATTGATTCGCAAGTCGTGAAATATTACACCATCAAACCCTTTCCCTCTAAACAAAGGAAAGACGTACAAAAAGTCGAAACTAATGTAATAGTAATTGGAAACTAAACACGCTACACCATGGATCATTTATAAACTTCAATATCCTTGCAGAATAATTTCGCTAAGCGAATTTCCTTGTAATGCGGTGACTCATCACAACGCAATTATGATTGATGACATTTACACCATTATGAATTTTGCAATAGCGGTCGGCGCAAATAACCCTTTCTCCCACGTCCGCCTAGTATGAATGTGACCCGGGAGCATTGCTCTAGCCTATCCGTAGACTCCACTCTGAAAGCATTATCCTGTAAGTGAGTTAGATTGGTAGTGTGCGTATGGTGTTTGGAAAGGATTGATGATCAATCCTTTTTGCATTCAAACAGTAGCAACGACGAAGACGCCATACCGAGACCAAGAGAGGGGTAAAATGCAAAAAGTTTTCAATCTAAGGGATGAAATCTAATTTATTATGTGACGAAGGGGGTTTTGGCACATCCCGAGAACTGTTTCTTCCCACATGCAGTGAGTTAATTGCGAACTCTGAGTTAACTCGAACGGAGAGGTGGATTGACTGGCATTGTTGGTAATTGGTAACAAAAACAGAGAGAACTATGGAAATTGAAGGGTTGGTTCTATTCCTCCCGCCACCCTACTGACAGAAAAGGGGAGAAAATGAAGTTTTGCATTAGCTCGACGGTATATCGTTTCTGTATGCATGATTATTGGATTGGCAAAGATGGCGATGACTTTGTGGTAAGTAGAATGAAAGGGTTGATGATGAAGGGGATGAATGTTGGTTGAACTAAGAAATAACAAAAGACTCCTTTGAATGATGAATGGGTTAATGGTGTAGTCTGGAAAGTATGAACTTCTGGGTTTTCTTTTTTTGTTTGATTTTGTGGTGGGGCTGTGTATGATGACGACGGGAGACTAATTTAATCCACGAAATATGTACATGGAGATGCTACAAGGGGTTGATACTCTTGGTTACCACTGCGTTCAGAAAAAAAAAACAAGTTTACTCGAATAGTCTGACAATGACTAATGAATGTCTTGCTCGTTGACTCGTATGACAGTGGAGAAAATTTGAAGTTACGGATTGGATTGTGTGAGTTCAGTCTTTAAATGGAAAATGTGAATACACAGATGAAGCGCCATGAACTTATGTTTACGAGTATTTGGAAGAGGTTAAATCATATTTTTGATGGAACTGCTCATACAACAACTAACCAGAGAAAAGAATAAGGATCTAAACATTTCATGGGCCAGCATCTAAACTAAGTCAAAACCAAAAATAAAAGAAGTTCGACTTGGAACACATGTACACTCGTGGTTTGGTTTGAACGAGCAATGTCAGGTTTTACGTATTGAGTAGATTCCAGAGCCCTTGACTACTTCCGATTTTGAACCATATGCAGATCCAAATGTTCCACCTTCCATCTGTTCAATTTTTCTTTGATAAGCTTATTCTTTTAAATTTTAGTCTGAAGTGAGAAAATGACGAAAGGCAGTATTTTTTTGTCGGCATTTTACGCTATAAAACACTTTTCTTCAGCACTTGGTGTACTTATTGGAATTTTCCGATCTTTCATAGAAAACCAAGTAAGAGCTGAAGAGTTTACAATATCAATACGTACCACCAGATAAGAGCTAAGGCAGTTCAGTTACAAAGGGGTTTTTTTTTTCAGAAGAATCCCCGTCTCGACCATGAACCCTTACTTCTTGCTTTCTTTATGCTTTCTAAACTCACTCACTTTATGTATGTAAAGTTTTTCGCCATATGGGTGATCTATTCTTAGGGACTTGAATGTTTGTACCTATCCGCTTTTTAGAAGCTTAAACTAAGGCCGTATCACTAAGCCCAGCTATCCAGAATGGGGCTGACTCATAGACCCTTTAAAAAATAATTTCGTTTGCAACCAGGTTCCAAATTTTGACAGCACCTTTGAGAACGAACTTCACCCATTTAGAAAACAAAATGTTTACGTCCAAAAAGCAAGCAGTGCGACTTATTGAGATTGTTGCCAATCCATGCAGAACTACCTCAACTAACAAAGTAAGGGATTAAATAATATAAGATACCGATGCACGTTGGTTTTGAATGTTTGTGGATCATAATGGGAGGGCAAAATTGAGCTTGGTAGAGCATCCCACATTTGTGTTGTCCGACTTAAAAAAAAATCTTTGTACTTCATAATATATCTGAAGGCAGGCTTGAGGTTATACTGAATAACATTCAAGGCGTGGCGGGTAATGCGAAAAAAAAACTGTTGAAGAGGCGGAATGGCTATACCGCTGGAGTACTGATTTTTGAAAAGCGATAAAACAAGAAGAGGCAAGAAACATTTCTGTGGTGGCCTTGCTTTGTTATACTCGAGCTTGGGACAGATGTATGCCTTATATACCACAGCCAAATCAGAGGGGATAAAGTCATTACAATCATTAGCACCGACTGGAGCCCAATAGCGAACCCAAAGAGTCAGTTTCTTGTTAATTTTGTTTTTTTATTTTTTTTAATTTTCTATTTTCGTTCATTACTTTAATTTTATTAATTAGGTCGAGAAAGTTGAAGTTCGTCACAGGAAAGCCGACATACTGGCATACGAATTTTATACAACCGCCCCTCTTTGAATGTTCTAAAAAAAATTCAAGCTGAATCTCCTATTGATGCTTTGTTCAGAAATAGAAGTGGGTAGGTAGTGAAGGATAGTCAGTTCTGTGTAAAAGGGTTTATACCCAGTCATCGTTATCTTTGCCAATAAGTTTGCTATGAACCCCAAATGTTTTCTCTACTATTTCTGGTGACTAACATAGATTTTAGTAAAAGACGTTGGGTTAATTTCTTTTACCATACTATAATTATTTTCGACACGTTTCTCTCTGACTTATGTATTACTTACATTCTTTACGAAATGGAATAGGCAGTATACTATGACCAATCCACCCATCAAAAGTTTTACTATTCAAGTATGAAAAACTCTCCTATTGACATCATCACTGTCAACAATCAAAAGTTGTATAATGAAGTGGACAAAGTCCACTCTAAACGTCTTCCGTCACATCCGTTTGACATTACAAATAAAAATACGAAACAATGAACTGAAAATTCAAACTGAATAAATTCAATCAGACTAATGGCAGGCGAGGCAGAGGCACCCCCTAGTAAAATAAACAACTACACCGTGTGTACACAAAAACGGAACGAAATGAAACGTCCACCGTCCCCCGCTCTGGAACATTTGCCATCCATCTCTAGCTACACATCTCTATTCCACATTGCTTCTTTAGTATTTTCATTTATTTTGTATAAATAAAGGATGTTCCGTTTGTCCTGTCCTAGCCCTGGAATTGAATACATTTCAACTGTCATCGTTGCCCGTGTCCCTTACGCAAACAAACCAGGACGATGGATAAAAAACTTTGCTTGCCAAATTTTATTGCAAAGGTGCCATGGTTTCAGGAAGACCAGACGTGGGTGGTCAGAGATGTGTAGTAGTAGCAATGGCAAATAAACACACAATTCAATGATTTCACCGAGCATATTCGAGTGTACAATGTCCCTTCAGAACTAGGTATGTATAGTTCCGTTTGCACAGCTAAAAAAAAAAAAGTTATTTTCACGTACGTGGAACGTTTACTTTTCCTTTTTTTTTTCATTCGATTCGCAATTTCGATGAATCTACAATTATCTAAATATGTATTTGCTAAGGGAGAAGATAGGGGATGATCGTAGTAATGATTTCTGGACAGAGTTGCAAAATGTTACAAGGAACTGGAACTGATTGAAATGCCCGTAGCGTGGACAAACGAAACCTTTGGATTGATGGGAGGGTTCCGCCTGAAAGTTTATTTCAAGGGCTTACATATATAGTAGATCTACCTTACTGGAATAGGATATCCACCTGACATGTTCAACCCTGACTATGGGAAATCTATTCCCGATTCAAATAAGTTCTGATACATATCATCGATAAATGACGGATGGTGGATGGAAGCGCATACCCTGTGGTGAAAAGAGCATCTGCCTTGCATACCCGTAAAAATAAATCATAAAATTACAAGGATTGTACATTTTACTAAGAGAATCGCTCCTTCATGTACATATAACGAAACTATTCAATTTCTGGGAAAAGCACGTATCTAGAGGTCATCCCCGACAATTATCTCGCAAACACACATCGACCAAACCGTCGAGAGGGCCAGGATGGCAGTTGAAAGCATTGCTGACAAGAAGGCAGAAACCATTGACTCCACAGTTACATATTTTCGAAATTGAAAAAACTCAAACACAGTTTGAAGTTTCACAATAACACGCACAAAACTTTTCCTTGCAACGCATAGAAACGTACTCCTTTCATTCCGACTTAATCCCACAAAAATTGAATCTCCTCTCATTAAGTGTATTGGGTTCAATATCTCCCGAGTCAATACCCTGAAAACGAAAGAAAAACCTAACCCCAACCACTCTGGTTGCAAAATAATCAACTGTAAACGCAAACGAAGAATAAATCTCCTTTAAGGACCTTCAACCGCTCATTACCAAATACGTTCAGTTAGAAGCCACGTTTCATTTGGGGTGAACTACCCATTCACGTTTTACCATCTAAATTAGAGTCATGCATGAGTGTGCCACCCAATGGGTGTGTGTTCCTATGTGTGAGTGTCTGTCCTCCATATGGGATGCATTGCCTGTGCAAGTGTAATCCACCCAAGCCAACTTCTGCAGCATCCAAAAGAAAATCCCAATAAGAAAAAAAGGTGATACCTCCTACACACACACAAGACAATTAATATAAAACAACAACGAATGTCCAAATAATAATGAGGGATGGCCGTTCGACCGACCAGCCACACCATGTTACTCCTGCACACACTAATGATCAATGTCCAGGATAAATTGTAACTGGTAACTGTTAATATGTTTTGTTGTATACGGGGGCGATGGTGGTGGTCAAAAGATATTCCTCTGCACATCCCTCTCGGTACAAGAGACGAACAAACAAAACAAAACAAAAAAAAAAGAACAAGAAACAAGGACGAGAAACTGCCAAAAACGAAAACGTGTCCAGGATCACAATTAAGGACGTCTGGCCGAATTAAATGATTTACTATTCAAATTCAGGATGTGAGGACGTTCATATAATTGCTACCTTCTGAGTTTATTCGTAGCTTTGGCCACCCTGTTCATCTATACACAAAGGATACATTTTGTGTTCAGTGAAGTGTATACGGACAGGACTCGGGCAGAGCGTGCGTCAGTGCGTGGGTGGGGGTTGATTTCCATCTTCCTGTCTGTTTTATGCAAAAATTTCTTCTCAATCCGCACGAAATGCAATTAAGCGAAGTCGCACAATCCTGTGAGGATTTCGGATGAGTGTGTGTGGATTCGTTTGATGTGAATTTTTGGCAAAAACAAAATTAATGAGAACGGACGAACGCTTTAAGTCTCAAGTTTCATGCTCATCTGAGGAAGGAAATGAGTTTGGTGGAAAAGGAAACTATTGCATTTCAAAGGATTCTTAATCAGTAGACCACTGCTTTATTTGTAAAACGCATCAATCTCATTCATCATCATGTTTGGGGTTGTTTCGACAACGAAGTCCATGCTCAGAGGGTGCAGCGGATTAATGAAACAGAAGATCTCAATAAAACGGCTCGGATACTTACTGAAATGTACCTTATGCTTTTGTTCTCAGCCACTTCTATAATTCGAACATCATCACAGAAGAGTAGGATATGCCATAACAACACTAGCACATGGTTCATTACATCGTCAGCAAGGAGTGCCTACGTAATCCTGATCGCCTAACTCAGGAAATCTAAAGAGTGGTTGGTATGACCATGCACAAATCGAAAAGACTCACTTATTTTTAAGGATTCTTTACTCTCAAAAGATTTTTTCGGGATAAGAAATTCTTCATTTAACAATTAAATGCAGCTGATCCAGTGTACTAGAAGCAACCTATTTTACTGGAATTGTCTCATCTTTCTTAAAATATTAAGTAAGTGTGTTAGTTATGAGGAAGGAGCTTACAAAATCTGCTACCTGTTACGAGCCAAGGCAGTACAATCGTACAGAAGATATTCTAAAGTATAGTTGCCGTTTCCACAAGCCGTTTCAGCACGTTGAGATGCTTAGCACAGGTAATGGGCCTTAAGGATGCCAATAAGATATCTGCGCTCTTGTCTCTGTCTGAGACAGCACGAATCCCTCTGATTTCATACAAATGTAGGCCACCATTTTTATTACCCCAATAGCTAATAGAACGCAACGCAAGTTTAATCCTGATAAATAAATCGTCCTCAGACGTGTATGTCCAACAAAACGTGAAGTGAAGTCCTATGTTGTTATTGCAACTACAAAAGTTCCTTAAAGAGACAAAATTGCGAATTCTCTAGCAGCCCTGAGAAAACTTGCTAATTATTACTCAACACGCTATTCCCAGGCTGTATCTTCGAAAGTGCTGTCTTAAACATTGAGAAATCAAGTTCCTTCCACTTGGACTCATAGCCCATTTGGCAGAATTTTTCAGTCTTCCTGAAACCCAATCTCAGATAAGTGTCATTGGGAAACATCTCCATCTATCTGTCTGGAGAAACGAAGTGTGTTGGAGTTATCCTTACCTGAAACTCATCGTGATTAAAGTTAAATACGTACTTGAACATGCCCAACGATAGTTTCATTTCAAGCCGATAAATGTGGTGGTGTTGAAAGAAGCTGTTCTAAGTGCTCTCAAGGTGCCTAGGATCCTGAACCTTAAAGCCGGTGTTTTACAGGTCATCTAAGAAGTATAAAAAACATTCATCAGAACTCTTTTCTTAACATTCCAAAGACCACGCTTAAGAGATTTCGATTCACCATTTGCATATGCATATCTTTTCAAGGAGGACTGTCTAGGACTGGCTCATTGTCCTTGAATGTATTTCATTGACACAATGCCATAGAGAATCAACCAACATGCACAATAACAGCGGCGAAAAAAATGGCAAATCCATTATATTACACAGTCTGCATCTGGAGCAGAGAGTCTGGGCCTGGACTGAACTGTAGTCGACTATTCACGGATACATAGCTCCTAGTCAAAGGTACGTGAACTCGGATGTCTTCGCAGAAACCTACACTTCTCAACAAGAGAACTATGTCATCTAATCGCTCCAGACATAGGCATATGTACATAAATGCAGGGTTAAAATATTTTCGTCTACAGCGATACCCAGGCTGTGCTTAAGGCCTTGTCCAACCCTTCAACCTTAGAATTTTGGTCTCAATATTGAACACTTTGACTCTTGTCTGGGTCCCAGGTCACACTGAGATTGCGAGGAGTGAGATCTCTAATGAGATTACTAATCAAGCCTCAAAAGATGATTTCTTAGGATCTGAACTCTCGTTGAGTCTTCCCGCTTTCTTGGTCAGGGCCTCCTTTGACGATCGAATTTCTTAGGAACACAATCCTCTATGGCACGGTTTTCCTAGATGTAGACAGATCAAACGAATCCTCTTGAACCTTTGTAAGAAGTCAGCGACATTCTCTTTCTTTCAGTAGGAAAACTTTCACTTTTCTTTTGGTAAGTTAGTAAGCTAACCTTAAAAGACACCATTGTCTGCAACGCTTGTGGAGAGAGCTCGTTTGCTCGGATATGATGGTGAATCTTCGGTGCTGATACTCTAAGCTTTCATCACTGAAGTGTCTTCTCGACTTTCTTCGATGGGATTTCCTATTTCTCAAAAAAAAACCCAATGTACCTCAGCAAACCCTTCAGAAATATCTTGGAGTGACCCTAGGTATTATAGTAATCTTATATCGGTCAAGCGAGTTTATACAGAGTCTTTCACAATAGGGACTACTACTCAAGTGAAAATTGAAATCGGGGACAAATCGGGAACAAATCGAATAGTTGTCCACACTGGTACTATCAAAAAATAGTTCCCTAATTTCAACCAATTGGTGAAGAGAGTTTCTACAGATTTTCCGTGTCCTGAATTGTATTTAATTTTGTACAAATCGTCACAAGTAAAGTTTGGCCACACTTTTGTGGAACCCTACTAAAAACCATTTCCTTAAATCCAAAATTTAAGTCTAAATTTGGTTACGCCAAAGGGCAGAGTGTATTTCATTTAGAACAGTCAATAATCAGTAGAACATAAAAGCGGACATTTACCCAAGCCATTTCTAAAATTAATTTAGGCCTCAGGATGTCTTAAACAACGCAATGGATCCTACCGGCTACATATTTGCATACTGACAACAAACTTTCCAAATTATCTACTCTTCTTAATTTCTTCATGATTCTCCACTACCAATCCATGAAAACCCTCCACTTACCAAGTATCAAATCCTCATTAACTGGCATCCATTTTAAAATCGCTTTCAAAATTGCAAATGAATTTTAAATATGGCTGCCGTCAAATCTCTATCCGATTGGTTCTACATATTTACAATCTGATAAACGTGTGTGTACTCCATCCTAAGCGACACAAAACAAAATCTAAATATCTGCCCAGCCCTTTGTCGTGAGCAACCCTCTCAAGCAACCTTTACATTCCCCTCTCCTTGTACATACAAACTGTATTCATCTTCAATGGAGATGAAATCACATCCACATAGGTATGTAATAATCATAATTTTTATATCCTTTTTATTCCTCGTCCTCAGCAATGCCACACAAAGAATGAAACGTAGGGACATCGTACCCTCAACATCCCCCCAATCCCTTTCACCACATGAGACACAAAGCAGGGTAAACAGCAACGACAAATGCAAACATGCGCATTATGCAGATGAAGCGATAAAAAAAGAGGGGCGACCATAAAAAAGGGTGCAAAAGCAAACACACAAAAATTGGGGGTTGATTTGGGGGTGGTTACACTTTTATCGTTGCTTTTGTTGGATTTTTTTTTATGATTTTGGTCTTGTATGCAAAGTACTTTTGTGTGATGAGAACGGTTGAAATGGTTTGTGTGAGGGCTAGAGTAAGTGTTACTATAGACATGGTGCCTGAGCTAGTAGTTAAGATATGTTTTATATCGACATCTAGGAAGAATAATTTGAACCCAATTCGAAATGTTCAATTGGTGGAGAACTATGATGGGTAGAAAGTTCCGAAAGCAAATGCACCAACCTATATTAATTAAAGAGATACCATTGTGAGCGATGTTTATGAGTCACAATAGTAAATGCAGTTAAAAAAATTTTAACATTTTTGGAATATTTAAATATTTCGCATGAAGAGTAGAAAAAGAAGAGGTACCAAACTCGTCAGATGTAGATCGCTCCCTGCTCTATAAAGGTAGGAAGCAATTCCAATTTTGATGTCAATCAAGGATTCAGACAAGGTGATGCGCTGTCATATGACTTTTGCAACATCATACTTGAGAAAATTGTAGGAAACTCGTCAGAGGCACAATTTACCAAAAGTCTGTGCAACTACTTGCATACGCTGATGACATTGACATCATCGGCAGAACACAGCGAGTTGTCACTGGTGCGTTTGCGAGTAGAAGCGGCAAAAATGGGTTTTGTTGTGAATTAAGTCAAAATCAAGTATATCCTGTCAACAAAAAGGGAAAGGAAACATTGACGAATCGTCAATATAGACGCTATAACTTTGAGGAAGTTAGGAACATTGTCTACCTCGACAACAACACCACTTCAGAATTCAAACGAAGAGGTCCACCTGCCAATCGCTGTTTCTTTGGCCTAAAGCAATTGAGTAGCAAGACCTTGTCAAGAAACACTAAGGAGACTCTATATAAGAGCTTCACAACCCAGTTCTGCTGTATGGCGCAGAGGCATAAACGTTAACGAAAGTGGATGACAAAATCCTTGGTCGTTTTGATCGCAAAATTTTTCGAATGATTTGCGGTCTCGTTTGCGTTGATGGGATTTGGAAGAGGAGATTTAACAACGAACTTTACGAGCTGTACAGTGACATCGACTTGGTCAGAAAAGTACGCATCAGTGGCTTAAGATAACTAGAACATGTAGAGAGAATGAACACCAACGCTCCGGCCCGAAGAGCTTTCGAATCAATACTGGAGGGAGAACTCAATTGAAGAAAACCTCGCTTTAGGTAGCGCACACAAGTGGAAGAGGACCTCAACCAACTGGAGGCAGTTAGCCAAAGACCGCGCTAACTGGAGAGGCTTGTTGGTTGAGCCCAAGGTCCAACGCCACCTTAGTAGGTAAGTAAGTTACGCTGGAGAGTCATCAAGAAAAAAATGGGGAAAAAGCATATTATGAAGGTGCGAAGTGTCTTGTGCTGCATAGGGGTAGGTTATTGGAAGAATTTGTGATCCAAACAAACATTTAGGAAGGTAGGATACTACCATCTCTACTCTTCTTCTTTGTAGTTAGTGATGTCTTTCAGAGTGCTTTGTCGACAAGAAGGAGCCTAACAGCCTATCCTAAACAGCTATCTCAACTCTGCCAAGACTAAAATCCTGGGAAGTCCTTCTATAATACGACGAATAGTCGAAAAGGAAGTTCTGAAACCGGGATGTAGTTGAATCATATCGCCAGGAATATAAAGCAATAAGACCTACAAGAAGACATCGAATCTTAGCAGGTGAATCGATCTGAATCTGACTTGGCGGCTCCAAACGCCAGAATTTCGATAGGACCACGACAAAACTCTTACTTAGTTCAGGTAACTTCTTCGAAGGGTCCATGGAGTAGCTTCTAACTTCTAGCAACCGTTCGAGCTTTGTTTTCTGCGGAAATGGAGATGAGCTGCAGTTTTAAAGCATTTCCTGAAGATCTGAGTTAAGAAGCGTTCTCATGCCGTTTTTAGTTCCAGAGGTTTCACACACAAAGGTAGTAGCAATCTAGGATTCAGACACTGAACTCTTACTTGGTGTTCGAACGTGCTAACCACGGCATTCAACAATGGATTACTACACACCTGCTTGAATTTTCTTATCTACCCTAGACCTATATATGTTGGAAAAAAGGAAATCGGGGACAAAACTAAAAAGGGAACTGAGGTCTGATTTCGGGGACTGTTCCAGGAAAGTGAAGACAAATCGTACCTCATTTATAAATGCTGTTGTTTTCACTTGTATGATTTGGAACCTCTTCGGCTGCATTCGTTAGCAACCGACATCCCTATGTATTTTGTTCGATTCAAATGAAACAATCGTTCTACAAATATTTAATTTATTTACTTAAATCATAATCTAAATATACACAAAACATATAATTGTTGTATATTTTAACAGCTAGTTTAAAATAGAACAAAGTTCTCTTAACAGTTCTTTAAGAAAATACATCATTTCTTTAAGTTTATGTATATTACTTTTCATTTTCCAAAAAAAAGAAAACGAATCTCAGAAAATGATTACAAAAATATTTTGAGTATTTTTTTCTTCTTTTTTCTATTTATTTTATATTATACACTTATTTGCTAAAAATATTTAAAAGGTAGGTATATAGTTAACAATGAATACTATCAGTGTTATAGTTATCTCTTTCAACTATTTCTTAACAAAAGTTTTGTCTTTTTAATTAAAATAAAATTCTAAACTAATGTTTTGCAATGTCTCCTTTTTTTTTACAAACTATTATAACTACGTTGTCAGAGGGACTAAGTATTTATATTACATTGGTTTCCTAAGGCAAGTTAACATTTAACTTTAAACATTTCCTTTCAATTTATCCTTGAAACTGACTGTATACTGAATGAATGAGTAACTTAAATGAGTATGACGAAGGTGTGTGTGTACAAGAATTTCTTATACTGAAGCACCATTATGAATTCTTCTTCCATCATTAAATTGTTTGGGGTTTTTTTTTTGTTTTTTGTTTTAAAATGATGACATTATACAAATAAGGAAAAATAAATAATTTTAAGTAATAAAATCAACAGATTTCCATTAATTTGTTCCTTTGGTAGTCTTTAGTGGAGTGCCTTCTTCTTGATCGATATCACCCTTCTTGTTCTTTTCTGGTGGATTATTCCAGGATTGAAGTTCACCAGTACCGAGTATCACATAGACAATTGCGCCAGAAATATATGTGGCCGCAAGGACCCAGAAGACGATTTGCCATTGATGGTAAGTTTTCTAAAAGTTACATACATTCATTGTTAATACTTTGATAAGAATATTGTTTTAAATAGTGAGACTTACATCCTTGTATGTAAGAGCACCAACCATCCACGTTGACAGGAAACCACCGAAAGATGAGAGTGTGTTGGCCATGCCAAAGATGGTACCACTGAAGTTTGGCGCAATATCGAGACCGTTTCCTAAGTAACCTGCTGTCACCGCACCATGTACGAAAAGGGCCATGGTGAAGATTGCCACTGACCATGTTGCCTCCTTGCCAAGATACACTTGAGCAATCATCAATAGTCCAGGTACAAAGAGAGCTGAAAGGAGAAAACAAAAATCTTAGTAAAGTGCCACCAAAGGGAGAATAAACTATGAAAAGTATTTTTCTGTCAGGTGTTGAGCTTATAGAATTTCTGACCAAAGGTTTACATATCATTATAGTTTTGTAAACCATAAAGAATTCAAATAAGTCTTTCGTAATCATAGCTTCTTAAGGAACTCTTACTAGAATAATCTCGTGTTCAAATGAGTATAAGGGTACGTAGTAGTACGTAAGGATTTACTGTCTTCAGACAGGGATGTACAATTTTCTTTTTTCAAAAACTTACCGAATACAGTGAACACCTTCCTTGTCGCAGTAGTTGACAGTGTTCCCTTTTGTCTCAAAGAATCAGCCAAATATGATGAACTAAGTGCCATAATGTATTTACCCAAGTACGGAAGTGACGAGAAAAGGCCATTCTACAATATAAGAAAAATAAAACACTCAATGTAAATCAGTTCAATTGGATCAATTAAAATACATAACAAGCAGTTGTACACTGCCACCTGTCCACTTCCTATTCATTCGTTTCCCAGTTAAGGGTCAAATGCAAAACCAATTAATTGTAATATAAAGACAATTCAATGAATGCCAATATGCAATATCAATTGTCCACTACCACAACCCAAGGGACGACATTCGACTCCATTTATATTCTTCTAAATCATTTAATTGAAACGAATGAACGGATGTATTCGGAAACTTGTGCAGTGCTATGCGGGCGTGTTAGATAATTAATCTATACTCGCCGCATTTAGTAGACTCTTATGGAATTCCAAAGTCAAATTGATTTGTTTTAATGTAACCAAGATGACTCATACCACCTTACCTTCTTGATGTCGAACATTAAAATATCGTGCATAAATGTTGGCAATTGATTGATCACAGTAAAGAATCCAAAGACAGACAGTCCATGGGTGATAATTATAGCCCAGACCGCAGATGATGTCATCATTTGAGCCCATGGCACATAGCTAGGACGTTTCTTGGATGTGGATGATCCGATGGCTTCTTCAATTTCACGACGTTCTTCTGGTGAAATTCTTGGATGTGTGGCGGGTGTATCGAAGACGAAGAGGAACCAACAAATTGACCAAATCAAGCCGACAGCACCTGAAGGAGAAAAATTTTATTTTTTAGTTCGATTTGGGGTTTTTGTAATGGTAGTTCTTATGTAACTATTATTTAACAAATTTAAGTTCTATTAGTGATTATGAGTGGATTTAAAAATAAAATTCGAAAATTCAGTTAAAACCACGATCAAGGAAATTCAAGGATCCTGAGTACGAAATAATGTACCAGGTAAAATATTGGGTCTCACACCCAATTAAATACATACAGACGAACAGACTGTCGTTGGCATTGACCATATTTACTTTTAGTGGCCTAAATCCATTATTCCCTTTTATTTCAAAGTATACATTAAAATGGATATACCCTAGTAGGTTAGGGTACTTGAATTCATAAACAACCATTCATTATAAATGTACTGACAGCCATGAGATACATACATATGTAAAGTTTCATCAACTAAAGTCATACATTAACAAATAAAAAATCAATCATTTGATTGATTTCCGATCATTGATAGCCTACAGATACGCTGAGTCAGAAATAATTAATATGTTGCGCTTGGAAAACGTTCTAGATAAATGTTGCTTTTGTGTAAATTTTTCTATACACGTGCCATAACTTGCAATGAATTTAAAATCGAGATAGTAGGTGTTATGGCACGCCCATTAATTATAGTTGATCATGTTTAATCGACTGAATTATTATTTATCTCATGACCCCATATACAGTTGAAATTTCCTACTAATAAATAAAGTTTTATTGAATTTTGCAAAATATTATAAAGTGAATGGAAAATGGGAATTTGATTTTATAGTTTTTTTTTTTATTTACGAGGTTAAATAAAAGACTGTCTTTTTGTCTCAATCATACGCAATGGTTTTTAAGCTATTTATTATTTATTTATGAAAAAAGTAGAGCACATTCCAATTGGGACACAGAAGTTATCAATCAATCCTTCGATGCTTGCTTTTAAAATGTTACAGTAAGTAAAGGCTGCCTCAGATTTTGGACCTTAAGGCCGTTGACTTTACGGATCATCTGAGAATATTAGAAAACATTCATCGGGACTCAATTCAAAAATTTCAAATAATCTTAAATCTCGTCTGGGTATGTCTTTATTTTTCCTAAAATCGTGCATTCATAAACAAGGTTATCGTAGTATGACTTGTAGGATACGAAGGCTTCGAGTGTAATGGAAGAGGCTAATTGCCTGGCAAGAAGAGCGTTCGGTCCTGAGCCCTGATAACACAATGGAGGATCGACATATAAGCTGATTACTGGGCCAAACCTCAGGCTCTGAGCAACAAACTTCATCAATCCCAACTGATATGTACATATATGGCCAAAATTTTACTCAATCTCAACAAAGACGGGCTAGGACATCTGCACAAAATAAAACTGTCAGATACTGTTATTTACCGCCTTTGTGGAGAGCAACAAGAAATAGTAGAACATATTATTTGCGTATGTCCAGGAGCAGCAAGGAAAACTTTACTACACCTGGAGCGGGATTTTGTCAGTTCAATCAACATTCAGAACCTGAAACATAAAGTTATACTGAGGTTTTTTTAGAGCTTGAATCTTAAGCCAAGATCTCATAGGTCACAGTGGACATTAAGTGACCTAGTATAGTAGTCCCTAACCTTAAACACTGTGTGTCAGAAAATATTGACTCCTCATTACTTTCGAATGCCCTTTCTATTCTTTTACAACAATTTCTTACTGTGTTCTCCCAAGTCCGTGCTCTACATGCGATACCTAAATCCACAACTCCAAGTGGTCGAAAATATGTGCACATGAGCAATTAGAGACATTCTTCGAACACCGCCTAAACATAAACAATCAGCAAAGTTACATATATAGACGGAAATGAAAACACTAAAATAAAGTTCATTGCCTTATCTTGTAAAAATCAAAGTTAGCTGGTGGAACATGTTTAGCCCAACTTGAATGACATTCCAGCAGTCCTGTCAAGCACGAAATTGCACTCTAAATTCCAATTTGTACAAATCGCGCACTACCCACTGACATTTATAGACGGCAGCGACAGTCACTCCTTAAGGTGAATTGCTACATCTATTAATATTCAACAAATGCAAACTAAACATTCGAATATGTTCATTCATAAAACAACAGCCTTATTAATACATTAAGAACTAAGTATCGAACACTTTGGAACCACATTAATGGATTGCCTCGTTTTCATTATTAGTTTCCCTCTATTTCTCAATGATTCACACACGATCTATGGATATAATATGAGCGCACTCTAGAAATTCAAATAATTAATTCGTCACGCCTCGTTGGCACAGAAAAATAATAATACTTTACAACAACAGTAGTACGAACGTGATCGTACAAATAAATTAGTAAATACATTCTTAAAATGCAGTCTCTACATACCGGTCAGATAGAACACGCTCGCCCAACCATATGACGAAATGAAGAATCCACAAACTGGCATAGTTATCGCAGCACCAAGAGATGAGGCTGTTTTAAAAGATTTCAATATTTAGATAACATTCGTAGTGTGAAAGTTTTTTTATAACTTACCCATCATGTTGGACATGAATTTAGAACGATCTAGTGGTGGAATCCACACTGCAGCTACTGGGTGAATTGCTGGCCATGACGCACCTGCAAAATCAATTATATTTGAACAACCTTCAAAACCTGGTAGAATTCCATCTAAACTCACCCAACATAAAACCAAGAACAACTCTCACAACGATCAATGCCACATAGTCTACATGTGCTGCCAATGGTGTTAGCAAGGTCAACAAACTTGCCCACAACATCGAATGACCGAATACTCTTCGTCCACCAATCAATTCGGCCAATCGTCCACCTGGCAGCTCTGTCAAAATGTAACCCCAGAAGAAACTGCCCAAAACAAAGTTTTGCTGATATGAATCCCAAGCGAATTTTTCTTCTGTAACTTCAGCCACATCTGTACTGTTGTTTCCATTCAAAACTGTTGGATCAGTACCATTTGGCTTTACCATCGCCACAATGGCAATGGTTAGATTTACTCGCAGGGCATAGTTCAGCATAAAGCCGAGCATTGTCATGATATTCAGTACCTGACGACATGATAAAAAGTCTGAAAAGTAAAAAAATTAAAATTTAAGTTAGTACGTTTTGTGAGTGAATAATGTGATGTTTTAATTTTGATAATCAACAACGGACACACTTCATATGTATTTGTACCTTTTCAGACGTCAGAACAAGAATTTGCAGAAACATTCTAGTCCGGATTATATTCTTAGAAATGTCTAAATGGGTTTATAGAGCAACAAACTAATAAAGCCCTTCTCCTTATCATTAAGAAAATCCCTCAGATTTCCAGGAAACAATTCACCTAAATCGTTCTTTCCAATCGGTTAAGTACCGATCACTATTGACATTTGATATCACCATGTGATTCCCATTAATCTAAAAACAGTCTCTCCAGTCAAACGTCACAAAATAGTGCAAAACATTGCGACTATTTCATCATCACTTCCCGCAAGATGTCGGAATTACAATAAAAATGTCCTGAATATGTACCTAAGTATACATATGTATGATTGTGTATGTAAATATTTTGAACATGCGTATGCACACACGCTTTGAAAAAATCTCTACTCCGCCCACCGGTTTTGACAGTGACCTTAAAATATTCGAATTCAAAAATCCGTACAACTTTTTCCCGACAAATTTACATCTACAAAGATAGCATAATCTCGTGTATGAGACTACGAGAACTTGTAAAGTTTTTGTGGATCTACGCTAATTTAAATTTTTAAATTTTCAAAAACAAAAAAAGAATGTCTTTGAACACATGCCAAATATTGGATCTTTAAGACCACACCTCCCATAAATTTTATGGATTGCTTGCATTAACGATGTATTCCTACGTCACTAGAGAAATGAAAATAACATTGGTTTTGCGTTGTTATATCTATTTTAAGGTAGAACTGTATTTCGAATTCAATTCTAAAACATATGTAGACTTATTTTTATGGTTCGTGCTAATATTTGAATACTACAGTTGACACTGACATACAGTAACATTTTTGACACTCTAATAGACAGATAATTTTTAAGTGACTAAGAAGACATAGAACTTCAATAATGCTGCCAAATTAAGTTGAGACACTTCCTGACAAGTAGTAAACAAGGATACAAATGGTTTCTGTTTGTACTAGATCTAGATTAGTTCAGTATAAATTTTTAATTTTGTTTTAATGTAAACTTTTATTTTTCTTTGTTTCAGTAGAAAACAAAAATCATTTTGTTTTTAATTCACTACATCAAGAATTTTTGTTCAAAAACAAATTTGCCAATATTTAATCTTTCAATTTTATTAGAGCACATTTGTGACCATACAATCAAGGGCAGACTTCTTTTTCCATTTTGTGCTGTGAATGACATTTCTAGGACATGCCAAATTATGGGACATAAAATTCAACATTTACTGATAAGAAAAGATGAACTTCAGAAATCGTGCCGCAATTATACCATTATCTGCTTATACACGCGTTAACACCACACGTTCGAAAAGTTAAAGTACACAAAAATAATATAAATAAATAGAGCAATGTCTGTTTTTGTAATGACGTCAAAAAAAAAGTTATTAAACAAATATCTGACACCTTTTTTAGGTCTACATATGGAGGATATGAAATTATTGAATTTTCTAAATATAGCTTTAAACAGAAAATACCTTTTTAACCAGGTATTATATATTAAGCATCAATTACGCAAATTCAGTCTTATCAATTTCTCACTTGACATCAAGCAAACGTTCCACTACATAAATCATTTTGTGTCACATTGTGTTTGTTTAATTATTCAAAAAGGTTGCCAACAAGTTGCATGACAACCGATAATGGAAATAGTACTTAGAAACACGCGATTTCTTGGTGCACTGTGCAGATTTTGTTTTGAATGGATGGAATGATTTTTTTTGTCCTACCTATTGCTGGCTTTACAGCATTCGGCAATGAGTTGCTATTAAATTAATCAATTTAAGCAGTTAGACTCGAATGCCATTTTGTCTGAATTAATATGGATACAACATGTCTCAGAGGAAATTTTCCGTCGATCCTTCCATGACGATTCCTTTATAATTAAATCATTCTAAAAATATCCCAACAAACAGCTACAATTGACAAATCACTCAATGACTGCGTGACATAACTCAGTTTCTTCCTTCATCGTCCTTTATCATCGCGTTTGCATTTGCATTATGGTTTCTAAGAACATGAATTAGAAAAATTGCACCGCCACTATGTATTTGTTGCTCTAGTCCTTAATCCTGAGATTGGATTGAAATTAGTTCAACTTAATTGTTGAGTCCATTTTGTCTCCTCGAATTACAGAGCAAACACGATTAAGAATGGCATATCCTTTAATAACGCACAACAAATAAGGGCGCCTTATATCCTCTATCCATCTGCAAGGAATATAATTATAAACAGTAATTACCGTCGCGATGCCACTTTGTATTTGTGGTCACATGTCTGAAATTTTTAGTATGTACGTTCAGATGGTTGTCGCTTTGGGAGCGTTACACCCACAGAATTGTTTGTGGAAATGTATCGCTATGGCCCTGACCTCAATTAGACGAGATACATGCGAATATATGAAGGATGTATATTTTTGGATTTTTGGCGATTGAAGATTGGTGTTTCGTTGAGTTTTTTTTTTTTTTGTCACATTTTTTTTTGCTGTTGTACTTTGACTCAATGACTGAGCGGAATATTTGGTGCCAATGAACAAATAATAAGGATTTGTCTCTGATACTGTCTGCGTTATCATTGTGTCTACAACATTGAATGGTAAGATAGATTACATGGGTTCAAAGAGGAGTGTTTACTTTGAATTTAAAACAAGAGCAAATATGCAGTTTGTTTAGTTAAAAGAACAACTCTATAATTTCTAGAAACATCATTGCAAACATTCAAGAACAATACACAATCGAACCTCACCTTCATTGCTTGATTGGGCGCCTTAAAGTTTTTATACTTATGTATGAATGCATTTTAGTGTGCCGTAAGAAAATATACTTTTTTATGAACCTCTCATTACTGTTCTTGGTTGACCTTAGTTCCACTGACTGGTCAAAGTTACTCAATGAAAAAAAAAACTCATCTTGTTGATTTTTCTCTCGTTCAGGTATGACTTTTAGGCTCCTGTTCAGTCATTTTGAGCACACCGCTAAGAACCTCAAAATATGTACTCAAGATGACATGATGATGTAAATTCTATAAAATGGCGTTCAAAGCCATGATTTAAACCCTTTAGGATCGAAAAAGTATCAGCGTTTCCGTTGGGACACTAAAGTGTCTATTTGGGCACTTTTTAGCAACTATTGAGAAAAAGATACAATAGATTGAGCCTCATTCAGTTCGAAAATCTGATTTATACGACCCTAGTAGCCAATTTTGAAATATAACCTGCATATAGTTTTCCGTATACTCAGTAGTATTCATTTCATAATATCGTTTATGGGTACTAGATGTTCATTTAAACTGCAACATTGTTATGATCTTAAGACAAAGTATAAGAAAAGGCAGGCAGGCTTTCGTACAAGGTCATTCTGCAAAGAAATTCCTTGCCATGTATCAGGTATCCGCTACATCTACTTGTTCATCGACTTTAGGAGAGCTTTAGACATATAACAGAAAAATTCATAGTCATACCATTATAAAGACTACCTAAATGGAAAGATGAGATGGGATAGAATAAGTATCAACATGAGCAATGACAACCAGTCTAGGACTAAAAACTTCGTCGAATCATGACATAGTCATGAAACAGGGTCTCCAAATCGAACTGAATTCGTCTTGTTTGTGTACCAAGTCGTAGGGAAATTGAAGAATGCTCCAGACTGATTAGTTTCTGAAAAAAGATGGAAGATCTAAGGTTGCAGTAATTTCAATCACTACACGACACCTCTGTTGTCAACTGATCAAAAAATTGGAATTCATTGCAGAACTAACATATGTATGTATGATTCATACTTACTGAATCAGCAGTAACCCTTGGTACAGTCAAGCTATAGCGATCTTAGTCGCTTATTGATAAAAACAAAACATACCAGCTCATTAGTGACTAAAAACTTATTTACATTATTTACAATAAACGAATAACTAAGAGAATTATGGACGTGACCCAGAGGTGAACATAAAATCAATATTTTCCACCATTAAATTAAAAAAAAATAGGAAAGCCCCACATTAATCCACAAAACCAGTGTTACAGACTGACTTTGACCCTTGTGTTGATTTCCAAGCACAAAACCGCAAATCCAGCCCAAAGTCCGAATTCCGAGCGATAAGCTCAAAAACAATTCTCATCTTTAGTAATTCTGACGCACAATGATTTTCATATACACACAAATATAATAATTATTAAAAAGATACTGCAATTCATTATTGACTTAATTTTTCCTCTTTGTGGCGGATTGTGACGCAACCCCACACTAACCAAAGTAGGGGGCTCGTCATCATCTATACGCAGGCGATTCGCTCCTACCCATAGATACTGCATCTACGAATAGTTATCTGTTGCGCTTCATTTACTTTGTACTAGTAGCTATAGATACTAAACACTTTTCTGTGGAAAATTTTTCTACCCGTCATTCGATCGAACTAGGACATTGAGTTCAGATTCAGTGTAGTGGTAGAAGTGGGGTGACTGATTTGTGTAGCAAAGAATATAATTAAACAAATTAAATGTTAAAATTTCCAATAATCAGCGAGCACAGAATACAGTATAAAGCCGGAGATACTAGTTTCATTCATATGATTGTGGTTGAATCCAGTTGCAGCCGCAACCATTTCAAGTGGTTTACATGACAGGAATGGGGAGCGCCACCTCTAGATGGAGAATTCCTCACACAGCCCACACGCCCGGTCCAAATAGTATTTTTTTTTTATTTTTGTTTTTTTTGTGTTTTTAGAGTAAACAACAATGCAACGTGGAAATGAAGTTGCATCATTTTAACATAATATGAATAATTTATAGGATTTTGTAATTATGGCGCGGTTCGGTCAATCGAATAGTTAATGACAAATTCCTACGGCGAACTGCAGTATCTGTGAATGGGTGTGTGGGTTTGAAAAATATTCTGAAATTCGAGTCAATAACCTGATGGGGCATTTTTATAGGGGCAGTGGTTCACATGAATTTGGAAAATTAGTTCACAGCAGTGACATACATATATTTTACTTAATGAAGATCATTGAATTCTAAAGTGGAATCAACAGCATCGAGTTGGTTTATGATGTAAAATGATCCGTTGGGTAAAGCACAAATGATAAACTCTTAGTGATCTTTTCTGTGGGCTTATCACAATCAGTGGAATTGTGGATGTCCGCTGGTAGCTTGAGGAATATTCCATTGGTGAAAACTTTTCTTGATTAAATGCGCAAATAAAGTCAAGTGGAATTTTTGATTTTAGGGAAAGTACGACTGCATGTGAGATTGCAAATATATGTGTCCAATGTCTATGTCATTCATTATCTTAAACAGATTATCTTAAACGATTGAAATTTGTTTGGAATTTGATTTCAAACAAACAAAATGCTTCAAAGCTTGACTACCAAACGTAAAGAAATGTTTGGTCTGAGAACATCGAACGTCTAAGAACATCAGAAAGAGCCAAAGACTGTAGAGAATTTTGAGCTTCAGTATCGCAACATCATCAAGGAAAATGCCAAAACCACCACCATAGGCTACAAAACACCCAAAAAATCGGTGGTATCCCTGCAGTCGTGGAAAAAGATCACCAAAAGCCTCGTACCTTGAGTCTCAACAACTCGCTGCAAACATCAATTCGGAATGCAGACTCTTCGAAATTGTAGATATTTTTAGTGAGAGAGTGACACCAAAAGAAGAGGTCTTACAGCCAGTCGCTGAAGTAGATTTTCCTTCCAGTTTGAAGAAGGTTGGCTTAACTATTATGAAGGCAAAGAACAAACAAAGCCACCGGCTTCAATGGCTTACCTTCGGAGGAAATATTTTAATGAGAAGCATGCATCAGATCATTAGTACAGTATGGGAGAACAAAATTATGCCTGGCGACTGCAGTGTCAGTTCTATATCGCCCAAATTGTCGTGCGCCAACTATCAAGGCATATACATACATACCTGCTTAAGGTACTAATGTCCTGATCAGCACACTTTTATGGATAACCTTCCAAAGTGGCTTCTATGACAGATCCACTATAGACTAAATTTTAACGTTAAGAGAGATCCTGGAATATCAAGCTCAGACACACCATCTATTTATTAACTTTAAGGCGGCGTATGGCAACGTGCACCGAATGCTGGATGATAAAAAAGAAAAGCGGAACAGATCTTCGGTCGAATATTCGAGGTGAACGAATGGAAGATACGACTTAACCGCGAACTCTATGAGCTGTACCAAGATGTGGATGTACTACAAATGGCCAAAACACGTCTACTAAATTGGCTCGGTCATATCGAATGAATGGATAACAACGGTCAAGCCAAGAAGATCTTCGAATTCCAGCCCTCAGATTTGAAACGACAAAGATGAACTAACCTCTTCAACTTTATCTGTCAAACTGCCTGTCTGGCTGGAATATACCCGGAATTGGTGTGAATAGAAAAACTAGTATCTCAGGCAAAGAGTGTTATCAAGTTCGGAGCCCGATAAGTAAGAAAATAAATTATACTACTCTGCAGTTGACTAAATATTTATTTTAGCCTATTTCGCTTTAAAATCAAATTTATGATACTTTGTTATAGTAGTACACTCGTACACCTTCTGCGGTACGATATTCGCGGCAGCTTTATTAAAATAACTGCGGAGATTCCTCTTCCAATGACATCAGCAATAAGAATTCAGGCCACTTTAACATTTTGTCCATTATTCGGCTTTAAAAAAATGTTTATATAAAAACTTAGCACTTCTTTAAAAAAAAAAATAAATAAAAATTCCTCCACTCCTATCTAAACCAAAAGTCAATTCCTTTATCAAACAATTATGTTAACCGAACGTGTAAACGTGTTCACATATGTACACCAAATTTGAATACCAAATAGACCATTAAAAAGTTGTTTACACGTTCAATTCGACATTGTATTCAATTTGCGCAATGAAAATTCATTTCTAACATATCTTTGTCCATTATTCAAAAATAAAATAAATCTGTCAAACAAAGCAAATTAATATTTACCAAACATTTTGCTAATTCTATTTTTGGTCAGTAAACTGTTTCGACCAGAAGACAACATGTGACCATGGACAATTTGCAAATTAAACCAAATTATTGTTTTTTGATTAAAATTCGGCTCGCACGAGTTCCAATGTTAACTCAGTCGTTAATATTTGACTTCTGAGGAAGTACATTAGACTTTATGATTACCAAACAACATGTTGCTTTGAAATCATAAAATTGGGTCATTGAGAGCGTAAACACCTGATGTATGTATGTATAGTCGTTAATGTTTGTCTTTTGTCAATAATTAATTAGGATTTGGTTTAGAATGAGGGGGATTTTTCTTTTTATAAGGTAGGCTTTCGAAAAACCAGTTTTTGTTATTTTGTTTTTTTTTTTTTTACTTGGAAATACTTTCTTTCTTCGAAAGGATTACTAATTGTGTGCTACTCATGTGATCGCTTTAAGATCAGCTTGATATATGAATCGCGTACCAAGTTCAGTAACAATGAAAGAATTTTGTTTGCTTATTAGAATTGATTTAATTTTTAGCATGAATTGCGGATTCTTATGACGATGACTGTAAGTCGTGAACTTATAAGAATATCTAAAATCCTTTGCCAAGCTAATTGACTATAATGAGGAACGATAATTTAAAACGCGCGTTAATCACAAGTGAGTTCTTGGAAAAGTAACACTTCGTGATGGGCACAGTGATTATTTACATCATTATTGATATAGGAATAGTCTAAATCTCAGTTCCTGACACCAAGATTCCCACAGAAAGAGATCTACCAGACGGATTACAAAATTGTAGAAACTTTTAAGCTCGGCTTCAAATCAATATTTAATGTGGGCGTAAAGATAGGGTTTCCGAGGCAGAGGAAACTATGAAAAGTATTAAGACAACTTATAAGAATTTTGATAATCTAAGTAAACAGTAAAATCGTTGAACAGTGACAGTTTACTGACAAATCTATAAAACTTGTAGCCATAGTCGCAGTCGATGTTTTTATTTTTCAATCTCCTTGTAAAATATTTTACCTCTAACAATCACGACTTTTACATAAACACATCAAAAAACTAATTCCAAAGAGGCAAAGAAAAAAAATAGTTAATTCAAATACTTCCAGCTAATAGGATTTTTTTTTTAGCTTTTCCTTCCGCAATTTCGAATCTGACCTAGGAATACTGTTAATCTCAGAAGTCAATCTCCACCTATTCCGCATATAGTATGTACATATGTAAGTCATAATGACTAGTGTAATCAACTTTACAAAATTGAAAACAATAACAACTTTGTTTACAAATACAATGATTTCCTAGAAAACTCAAAGTACAGGGTCTAGTCATCTAGCCGCAGTTCTTAAACTAAGCTGATTTTAGCCAAGAAGTGGGAGGTTTGCGACAAGCCTCGCTTAAAAGTTTAAATCTTGATTTCTGAATTCAATTTGCATAAATTAATTAAGCCATCGTCATGAACAATCACACACGTTTCTACCCGGTCTGTGGTAAGAATTGTTGGTCTTTCAGTGAGACTTCGACTGTGGATTCTTAGAATAATGAATCGTAAATATTTCACACGTGAGTGAGGTAATCACCTTAATTTTTTCATTTTTCTACATAATGTACATAATATACTTATCGTATTTTTTTTTGTATCTTTTGTATATGGCATCATGTGACTTGAACGAGAATGAACATTTTTATTAAGTAACTTTTTATTTGCAATTGTTAAAGGCGAAAGGGAATGGTTATATTATACCTAAGATCTTTTATTTGACCGGTTTTTTGATAAACATACATTTATTCATAATATGTCTGACATTTGTTTATAACAGATGCGTTGGCCTTTTAGTGACTAATCGGGCGTGATTGACATAATTTGCACAATGACTATGTATATTTTCATGATTTATGAATTTATTATTATTACTCGCTTAATGTGGTTATCTTAACTTCGGAGAAAACTTTTAGAGTGCCAATATGTACGAGGGTAGGGTTTTATTACATTTATGTATACTTAAGTCTCGTGTTAATAACCGTTCTGCTAAGTTCCGTGACCTTATGGGTACTAACTGGGATAGGCTTCTTAACAATTAATTATTCATTAGTGGACTGTTGTGTAATAGATTCTATTAAAATTAATATGTCTACAACACAAAACAGGAGTTCCACAAAGGTGGCTACTTATATAGCCTTACAATTTGCAACAAACTTTTGTTCAGGTCACTTTGCGACAAATATTATTTTGGGTTGGTTTTAGTCTTATACATACATCATCAAACTAGAGAGGCAAAAAGTATGAGCGAAAGGGTGCAAACGGGATCGATGAGGAGCTAGAATTTAGGCCCTCGCTTCGGGCGCCATCCAGCTAAGAAATGTAGAGAAGGAAGGACACCCTCCCGTTTAATACCAGTGGAAAAAAATATCCACATTTCCCAAGCCTAACATCTTTAAAATGTAAAGATTTGGTCTTGGACCTGGACTCCTTTTACTGCGGCTGTTTCCTATCTAATAGAAACGCATTAGTTCTACCTACTCATACAACACTTTAATAGCATTAATGTAATACCTTTCACTCGTTATGCCGTTTTTTTTTTTTGTATTACTCCACATGGGGTCATAGATTTAGTAACGTCAATCTTAAGATACTTTAAAGTCTACGCGGGCATTATTTCCATCGAATGCAAGTATCAAGATTTACTCGTTTAGGTAATTTTTTTTAGTGAACTACAAGCACCATATTTTGTTCATGCATATTTTATTGCTTGTACTCGTATCTCTATGTAGTCATAAAATAAAATTCTTGAATGTGTCTCGCGTTAGTGCAACCGATAAAGATTAAGCTTAAGGCTGGATCTAGTAAAATTTAAATCATTAAAAAATTTAATTTTTCATTTAAGTCTGACTCTTAACGAATCTCGATTTAATACTTATTACCTGCATATATACCTCTCAGTTGAGTAAAGTTTAATCGATGTAATAAATCAAATAAACAAGATTATGTCTTTAAATAATTTAGAGTTTGTCATTATTTACCTGCCGAACTTGTAAACGGTACAATGGTGGTTAAACTAGTTATGTATGTATATTGACAGATAAAGTAGCATGAGAGTTTAGTATCACGAATTGTTCAATTTATTCATTTAAACCAAAAAAGTAACTAAAGCAGTACTGAAATTCCTCAAACGAAACTAATGCTAATCACGATGTCACTTATTTTTGATAGTATCTATCGATACTGTACATCCAAAATATTTCGAGACAATAATGTGATTAGATACAACTTTTTGGCGCGCGTCGCGTCTAGCAATTTATATAAATTTTATGATGTACTAATGTGCTAATAATGCGACGCCATATCGCCTTGAAAAATATCGCTTGTTTTATCATAATACATTACCATATTACTCATTTTAGATGAATATCAACACTTGCTATTATAATGGGTTCTAATGATCACGCTTCGTTAATTTTTAGCTCTACAACATAATGTTGACCATGAAGTACACGCGTTACCAGTGACTTTGACGTTGAGTATTTAGCAGTATGGTGAAGACTTTAAAAAGCTCGCATTTTGTTGTTAAACGATTTCAAATAATAATATTATTGATTAAATGCGTATAGCCTTATTAAGGGTATAAGACATACTGAATTGAGAGGGCCACCGAGTTGTTAACTTGCTGCCATACAGGATAAGTATTCAAACTTGTGCTTTGAAATATGATTCTGGAACACATGATAAAGCTACTTGACTTGAAAAATTAAATTTAGTAAGGATAACACGCGCCACTTATAAGTAACTGAATAGTTAACGCATAGAAGAAATCATTATAAAAAAAAACTATCACACTCGATTTCGCAAGTGATTAAGCATATACAACAGTTTCCAGAAATCTATGCATGCATTTGTATTATACGACCACAAGTTGCAATTAAATTACAGAAAAAGAAAAAAAAAACAAACCACTTGACATACTTTCCAACTGATCGCGATACATTTACTCAATCAGCTACAAGACTGTGTCCCTAACCACAGGCAAATGTATTTCCTATATATCGATGGTGAAACCAATAGTCTGTTATTATGTAATGTGAGCCTTTTTAAAAGTTTCGCGAAATACAAGGACTAACGAAATCAATACTTGGTCTCCTTCTATCGTACTTGTTTGCCAATTTGATTATCGAGAAATATTGACAGGATTGGGTGTAACAGGTGACAGATAACATAATTTTGAAATTTGATACAAATTTGAGAACAAAACAAAAAATAATAATAACCTCCTCCATTTGTTAATCAAACAATCATGAAATTCCACAGAATTACACACATAAGTGTGTATAGCTGCAAATTTAAATTTTATTATCCATCATCCCGTCAGTCCATTAACACATTTTGACTTTCACATTCAAAAGGAGTTTAAAGATTCAATTAGAAGCAGAGGCACAGCCTACATGTCATACATATGTAAGTAAGACATGTTCCATTCCCCTTTACTGAAGCCGATGACCGAAAGCACTTTGGACTGCGCCGTCGATTGTATAAATTAATTACGCGAGCAATTTTAATCCGCGTCGAACCCCCGAAGCGATATTTATTCGACTTACATTTTTAAATGTGTGCAGTTCTTGTTGTATTTTTTTTTTATTTAGTTTAAAGAGTGGGCGAACTTTAAGACCACGGGGTTTAGGTTGTTTGCTGACTGTGTAAAGTGGCTATAAAAACAAATCATCCCCACACACTTGGTCAATGGGTAAATGTATCTTGAGGAATAAAAAGAAAGCCGTTTGGAGCTTAAAATTTATTTTTAAAATTTACATTGGTTCACAAAAAATAAAGCTTTGGATTCTTTGAAAAAAAAAATGCTCATCTGTCTCGTGATTTTTTGATTTTACAATGGAATTAAATTTAGCCTATAGAAATGCAAATGGTAATGTGTTTCTTTGAAGTCGTGATTGGTTTTTGGAAATTCGAAAAATTCCCCTCTTGTGGTCAGGATATAACGTGTATGTTGTTTATCAACAGACGGACACTAAATAAATGCGTACATAAATTCATGACTTAACATGAGCACATATAATATTTTGGGCTACAAAGGATCTTCGAAACTGATGGAGGTATTAATTTCTTGAAAGATCGAAATGTTAGTCATCACCTGAAGAATTCGAAGTATTCTGATCGATAGATTCCATGAATTTTGAATAAGCACCGAAAAAGGCATGCGTTCGTTTCTTCAATATTTTTCACAAATTTGATATTTTAAAAATTTTAAAAGATGATGAATCATGGTTCCTTAAGTAAGACCTGGAAACCAAACATCAATTTATGGTATTAAGCCTGGAAGGTGCCTTCAAGCTAACATAATTCCATCTTTCCACAAAGACACAATTGGTTTGACAAACATTTCTTTAAAGACTATAGAATCCAAACAGTTGAG
Source organism: Xylota sylvarum (assembly GCA_905220385.1). Classification (NCBI taxonomy): domain Eukaryota; kingdom Metazoa; phylum Arthropoda; class Insecta; order Diptera; family Syrphidae; genus Xylota; species Xylota sylvarum. The sequence goes on along the minus strand of LR999960.1, from coordinate 51,285,877 downwards.
AAAACACCGTCAACTTTTCAAAGAAAAACTACCAGACGAACTTTAAAAAAATTAACAAGAGGTGAACGAATATACCAAAAGTATATAAGACTCGATCAGTAGAAAGGAAAAATGTTTAACTGCATACTTATATATATATCTACATAGGAATATACAAGAGTCACAGTCCGTGCTGAACATCAGAAAAGAATGTTGCTTCAAATTGTTAAATTTAGATTAAAACCAAAATTAGCTCTATCACTCAACCCAGACAATGATTGAGTGATCATTTTAGTCCCTTGCACCACCTTTGAACGTCAATTGCCATTAAATGAATCAACCAAAAAGGTTTCCTTTACAAGCTTCGCCTTATAAATTTAAAAAAAAAATATTCAATCGTCAATCGCCAACCCCATTCAAAGTCCATTGCACCAAAAAATTCTTGAATATTCGAATGATCGATGCGATCGAAATCAAAAAGTATTGCCGTTGAACTTCACTGACATTTCGATTGGATGTGTTCATAACCTCTAAACTAACATGAGGCTTAATTAATTTGTAGCAATTGATTCAATAAAAAAAACACTTCTAGCACTGTTATTCTTTTCTGAATAAGGACACAACAAATGTTCGTTGTTGAAAAATGATGATCAAATCGGTTGCTGTCGTTAATTCATTTGGGGACAACATTGATCAATTATTTCGTCGAATGATCTAGAAAATCGGTAGATACTTACTGCTTATTTTACTGAGACCCTTCTTTTCTGTGTTAGACATTCCTTATGCACCTGTAAAGAAAAACAAATAAATTATAGACTCGTTATGACCACAAAATATTAATAATAATATATTTGCCCAAATGGTTAGGGGTATTAAAAAATTATTTACAAAAAACCAAGCCTCTATATGCCAAAGAACCAAAGCGTGACTTCGCGCTAACAAAACAAAAACCAGACACCGTATATATGCTGTGCAAAAAGAAGAACACGCGATGAGTGTAAACAATCAAAAAAATATACATTTATTTTTGGCCTAAAGACAAGCGCCTTATGATGAATCATGTGACGGCATTGTGCAAAGAATACTAAAATTATGAATCGAATACAACTTCACCCAGTAATTTAACTATCCTGTCATTAAGCTTGGACTCCTTTTGACCGACTTTCTCGCGGAAGGAAGCAGAGAAACTCTTAATGACTGCAAATAGCTAAATATTTGCATTTGATTTTATACATACATAATTTCTATTTCACCCCTTCGGGCACGTGTTTCATGAGAAAATTTATGCAAATGTTTATGTATCCAAAGTTGTTTTGTGTATGTCCAATGTTACCCGGCTAATGTAGCGTGGACTGATTTGGCATAGATTTTGAACACAGTGTGCTGCCGCGAAATTAAGTCACAGCGGGGGATATGAAATAAACCAAACATTCACATATCCAAGTAAACAGATCGCTGAAGTAATTTATTAAATAAACAATGAAGCAGGTGAATATAGAAAATGGGAAAAAAAAAACAACTTCACCGGCCGTTTAGATATTAAATAGAGCGGTACGGATCTGAAGATAATGACGCGAAACTAATTTTTATAACTTGTTTGTAACGATTGACGGTTTGCATGGTCATCAAGTTAATTGGGTATAACAAGGGCTTCCATATGGAAGTAAAAATATACACGTGTCGGAAAGTAGTACCGAAGTAAATCTAGTAGATCAACGACTTTTAAAAACAGTTTCTCTCAAATTTTAGACCAATTTTGAAAACCTTACTGATGCTTTCTGAAGGTGATTCAAAAAGGTGCATTTCATGCTAAACTTTCCAGTACATATCGAGTTCAATGCACCCTTCAGCACTGGTTCTAAATAATTCTGTAGAAGTGAGCTGACTTAACCCACGATTGAATGTCCACACTTAACGAGTATCTACTGCGCCCTTAAAACCATAACCACTTATCTGACTTTGATTTTCTGAATGTCTTTGGCTCGATCTTTTGAAAAAAATTAACAAAATTTTTTTTAGCAAAAGAATTCTTGAATTTCAGTATCGGTGTAAACGGAACTATTTATAAATAAACTCATTTCAATATACATAAGTGGTGGCAGTTATTGAAATGTCAAGACCAACAATTTATAATCATGAAAACGTGAATGATAGAGGTCTTTTGCCCCACTGAATGATTAACGTGAGGATATTAGTTACGTGAGTAGACTACCATCGGTATCCGTCAACTAAGACGGAAATAGCTCATTAACTCTGGGAATCTGGAAAGGAGTACGAATCCTGTTTAAGAAACAAAATGGCTATTTTAAAATATTACTTCGCAACAATTGATAGGTAGGGGTCTTAAAAAAAACTTAAAGAAGAACTTAAAAACATCGTAAATCTAGTCTCATCACTGAACTCATTGTGCCGTTTGCCTACAATTTTATAAAAGGTTTCAAATCTTTAAACATTCTTAAAGTGAGCATACGTTATGACTATATTTGTTTGCTTATTTTCGTTTTGAATCTGGTAATAGTTCAAAAGGTTCGATAAATGCATTATTTCCAAAAATTTTAACGAAATTTACTTTGTCTACTTGAGTTTACCAATGTGCATATTCCCTTAAAGGCACAATTTACAAAAGTCAAGAGGCTTTCCTTCTATAAAGGAAGCAAACAGATCATTTCCCATAAGAAAAATTACATAAGGACTTTAAGGACGACCCAATCTGCAGTTTAGGGGCAGCAATCGAGCGTTATTTTCAAAGACGCTTATTTTTTTTCGAAAGGACGAGGTGTCAACTTTGCTCTTTCCTGGTTTCAAATAAAATATGTAATCAGTCTTTCGAGCTTATACGAAATTTAATATGCATTCTCTTCCATAAATTTAGACAATTTTAAAAGTATTTACATTTTCTTCATATCATTTACACTTTTCATAAAACCACTTACACTTTCAACTAAAAACTTGTACTTAACAACTCCTCTAACACAATTCGTTACACTTTTACACTCTTAAGCGTCTGATGGCTGTAATTCATAGTGCAATGTCAACACTGAAAACTACCACTTTCTAGGAATCACAAATCACTTAACACCTCTTCAGCGATATAAGATTACAAGACTTCCTAGACTTCAACCACTTCACTTCACCAATGTCGATTTCTTCGATAGAAAACCCCCATTGACCAAAGACAAGCCATAAACTTATCAATGAAAAACTTCCGAGCGGTTGTAACAACAAAACAAACATCAAACTAAAATACAAACAAACCAAAAAAAAAGAAAGTGTAATACTATCGCCACACACAACACAACACGTGGTCAACGTCTAGGGTCGTCGGCTGCAAACGCAAACGCGCCGGTCGTCGTCGTTGTCAAGTAGTGGTTGCCTTGCCTAGATTTCCTCTACTTCCTCTACTATAGCTTCTTCTAGCAAAAAATAGGAACTCTCCCCCCCGAATAACAAAACACAAAACTATAACCGTCTCGCGAGAAAAAATACATAAAAAGATACAAAAATAGAACCAAACCACACTATGTCACCATACGCCTGATACTTTAATGCAAACAGGAAAAAAGAAACTAACCGGCCGTTTCGACGCAAAGTACTCATAAATATTGTAATTAACTCGCTAATTAAATGAATTCACTTTAACCATCTAATATTCATACCTTAGTCACTTATCGAAGGAAATTCGATTTAAATCCTTTTACGGAATGTTTAGACACAATGTTGCTGGGTTAGTTAAATCAGTTAAATCGTAACTAACCGGCTGTGATTTATTATTTAAATAATTTGAATTATTTCTTTTGCTTGTTTCACTTAAAGTGTATATGACTTGATACAAATATCGACGCCAATTCAATTTATAGAGTTTATTTCTATTTAAATGCAACGACGAGACTATAAATTTCTTGGCAACACGATGGATATATATCACTTCTGTCTTGTAAATACAATAGTTATGCTCTCATAAAAATTCAAAATTTTATGAAATAAATTCTTCTTTGTATTAAAATAAAATTCAAAATAATCACAGTTTGAACAAATTAGAAAAAATATAAAAACTATCTTTTCACTCTGTCCAAGATCCACTAAATAGGAGATGTTGCCGCCACAAAAGCACGAATTCAACTGAAACTTCTACGACCGTTGCCTGGCCTTTTTCTCTCCCATGAAAATGCTTGCGATAGCGCAAGTAGCATGATACAAGTAGCAAATAATTTGTATTCCTGGTATTTGGATTTTTATTTATTTTTCTCGTTGATTTTTGCGATTTATTTTATATCTGTCTACAGTCGGATGTGAGATGCTTTAAGTGAATATTTTTTTTCTTTTCTTTTATTATACTAAATACTTTTAGTTGTATGTATTGTGTTTGTTTGTTTCTGATCGGCAACGGTGAGTGACAGTGGAGTATATGGATACCGGAATGAACCGATTATTGAGTGGGATCTAGGAGGGAACGTCCATGATATGTGAGTCATTTTTGTGGTGTGGCACTGTGTCGTTTAGTGCAGTTGAGTTTCTCTTGTTGTTTCCTTTTATCTTGTCGATATACATACGTGAATGGATACACCTTTGAATTTCCAACTTTTTAATTGATTGCAAATTTGAATAGTCGATTGACGCCTCAGACTGATTTGTTTAGTAAAAAAAAAACTCTGTATTCACGTGCGAGATTTTATCGATTTAATCGGTTTTTTCAAAGATAAATTGGAATTTTTTGAATGTACATATGTACATACATATATACATACATATGTATGTATCTGCAACTTAAAGTATCGGACACGTACCAAGTGGTGCAATTCAAAAATGTTGAGTACCTAATGTGACACTTGAATTTGAAACTATCTGAACTTGTATCTCGGAATGTACATTTATGATAACAGATGGACAGTATGGAGTAGTTGTAGGGAGTGTTAATTCTGCTCACATATGTATGTACATACATATGTATGTACAAAGTTGTTGAAATTGAAATGCTGAACGATATACATAGTATGTACATATGCACGTACCTATGTTTCTCAATTTTATGATCACCCTCAGCCCTATCATCGTATCCGTTCCGAAAAAGTTACGAATAGTAAAAAGATTCCAATTACAACGCATGACACCATCATGAAGTCCATTTTCATATAGAAACTTCCAACACTTTGTAGGTATAAATGTATTTTTATATCGGATCCGCCACGAACACCAGTCTATCGGAGGACGTTGGAGAACGGAGAAAAAATCATAACAATAACAACTGACAGAAAATATTGCAATGAATCGCAGGCAGTCGTTCTGCAACCTTGCACATCATCCTCTTTCAGAGAATGTTTCCGATAAGAGTGTCAGAACGGATATCATGATATGAAATTCTACGAATTTGTACGAATCGGAGAAAATTAGGTTCCGATCGGATGCCATGAAGTCTGGTAGAATATTTAATGGATAAGAATGTGAGCACTGGATCGAAAACACTAAACGGTCTCTCTGATTCGTTGAAGTTGGAAGGTAGATCCAATCCAACCCAAAAAGAATGGTTCAAGTTAATTTTTTTTAAATTATATCATACCTACTACTTACAAACAATCAGTACCAACAGCAGAGTCAAATTAGCAATATAAGTGCCGCTTCCCGTTAGTACAAAAGGAATAACTTCCTGTGACCGATGAAAAAAAAAAATCTAGCTTGCCCTTTAGTTCTCCAATACATCGCCTTGGCACATACTCAATTTTTGCGGAACTTTAAATCAAACAAAACATGGCGAATTAACAGAAAATTTGTTTACAATAATGTTTAGGCCTGTTTGGAATGAAGTCTAGCTAAATTATGATCTAAGCCACGCCCACATACTTTTACATAAAAAATCTAAAAGTAGTTTTCTGATAACACATCTCAGAATTTCAGCAATTTAGTTATACATACATATAAGCAATAATGTGAAAGATGAGGTATAAAGTATTTACTGTCATATTCAGGATATGGGCTCCGTGGATCAGTGGTTAGTGTGTCGGTCTACTGAATGGGAGATTCTGGTTTCGATTTCCAGACAACACAAAAAAATCTTTCACGGTCCCATCTCTCGCACACGTCTAACAAATATCCGAGAATATAATTCTCATTCTCAAACGTAAATTGATTTGTGAACACGGCTATAAACAGAAGGTCCCTTCCATTCGAGTGAAAAATATAACACGCTCAACACGAGTTGTTGTGAGAAGCCAGACACCGGATCCTACAAGGACCTGTCGCGCCAAATGTGTTTTATTTTAGGATTCTACAACTCAGCGATATCAACGCTATCGGGTATTTACTCTCTAGATATATTCAAGCTATTTTGAACGGCATTAAGGTTTTTTAACAAGTTTTCGAAGAATGACAACAGAAGTCACCATGAAACTATTGCGATAAATTCACATTATGCATTCTAATAAATAGTCACTCAATGGTTCAGCTGTTGCGAAAAGTCGGCACCTTCATAGCTCTTGTGCATTTAATGCATTCTACTAGTAACACCAGCTACCCTAATGATCAACTGATAGAAACAAACATGTATCCCGTCCTCTTCAGATTAGTCAAAACATCTAGCTACCTTAATACGTCAAGCAAACATCAATCGGCCAGACATAACTTAAACTTTATTTATAAGAAGATTAAGTAAAATCATACAAGAGATGAATAAGTGTGAATGGTTTTATCGGACACGAGTACAAAGGTATGGGATCATGCATTTATAAATAGCAATCATGGTATTTCTATATTTCCCTCCAGAAATATTGATAGATACATACATGTATGCCTGCGTAGGAGCATGTTATTCAAAATCCCTTTCAAAAGATAAACTAAGCACCTGTTGCTTATCTTCTGATATAACAATGATTTTTATTGAACTGCCAATACATTTTATCCATTTCCATTTTCTGTTCTTAGTGACTCGTCGTATCACTGATGGATACTATGGGTACGGCGCTCACATGGCATGTCTGGCATGAATCAGAATGGTTACTTTGGCTTAACGACTTTTATGGTGTTAATGAATGTGCCAAGTAAACTCTATGATGTATACCTATGTTCCCAGGCATAGGTGGCAAAGTAACTCTTGTTGAAAATCTATTCCGTTGATTTTATATTATGTTAAGAATTTTAAGCTTTTGAGATTGAAATCAAATGACATCAGAAATGTTATGATGACATCTCTTTTGTCCGACAAATCGCATGATAGTTGACAAAGTTGACTATACCACATGTTGCAAAAATATCATTCCAATCATTAAAAGTCTAGAGGTATTGAAAGGGACTTACTTAAAATAAGATTGAAGTGTAGTATACAACTTCATACTAGGTTCCATTCAGCCTCCTATATTTTCAAGACGTCTATATTGCGTAACCATTCATTAAGCATTCAATTTAATATTTTAAAACTTAGCTTTCTCGAAAATCTCCATACATACTGCAGACTACATATATATTGTAGCTTTCAAAATTTCGTCAGAATTCAGGCAATTTGGCTTTCAGCAGTTTGGATAACAGCCACATGACAGTCACACTCACATTTATTATAGGTCTCTCCCTTATCAGAAAATTCGTAACGATTCGTACGATACGAAACGTACTTTACGTTCGTTCTAACATTTAAAAATATGTATATATTTTTGAAGATTTCTAACAATTCATCGCCTTTCGCGTGTTTTATTCTTCCTCATCGCCAGTATGACACTTCAGATGTCGCATGGTTTTGTTGTTCGATGCGTTCCTTAACATTCATGAAATTTTCATTATTCTCTGAAAAAATTATCCACCACTCTTAGAAATTTGTGATTTTATGATTTTTCGTGCAGAAAGTAACCAACTCATTTGTACGGATATAATTCCACTAAAACATGCAGATATGCTCTAAGTATTTAAGGCATTTTTAAAAAAAGAGTTACAAGGCGACGGATGTCTATTAGTTTTATTATTATTTCGTACACTGAATTTAAAAACAAGTTCTTGAATACGTCAAATTAAAATAGATCTATTTTGGACTTAAGCCAAAACTGGAGTCTGAAAATAAATAATTCCAATTGCACTATTTCGCACTTTATTTAAGAAATGCTGGAAGTAGGATTTCAAATCAGTTTCAAATATCAAATGTGACACAAGAAAAAAATAAAAAAAACATCGAAACTACTTATTTAATTTTGTATCCACGTAAAATAAAATTTGCATCGCATATATGTATGTATATGTATGTATGTACATGAGGAATTTAAGCATGTAGATACAAGTATAAACAAGTGGTGATGGTATTTACCTTGAGTTAAAAAGAGTAGTGAAATTTTCGGCCATATTTGTGGTTTAGTTTGCTAAAAAGCTAGTAAGAGGACGAATCAGGATATATTGGTAGGCCAATCGGAGTTAATTTCCAATACGGGTCCCATTTTAATATTCTTCAAAAATGCGTGATTCTACGAATACGTGTTATATTTTTTGCACGATTGGAAAATTATTTAACATTTGTCACATTAACGTTTAAATAAAGAAAGGTGTGTATTACTGCATTTCCTCTTGGAGACCCTAGAACCAACTGAGAATCGCTCCAAAACCTTTTCTATTATCAACTCGTAATTAAGTTTAAATTCCTTATAAAATTCTATAAGACTGGTATCTTTCTACGTCCGTTTTTCTTGTAAAGCAAAGCAGTTATTGGATCGATTCCTTTTCCTTTGCCTTCCCAGCCCTCAAAGATATTGTTGGGACTAGTTTTTAATTTCCAGAGCAGAACTTTGATGGCATTGTATCCAATAGTATCTAGATGGATCATGCTCTTCGTTTTATAAACAGCTTAGATTGTTGTTGGGTTTCGTTTTTCTGTATGTTATCAGGCGCGTTATAATCTGTTTCAATCGAAAGTAGTAAAATAATCTCAGCCACACTGCTGCTGATTGGCAACTTCAATCCTTCTAAATCCACTACTATGTATATCTTCTTCTCTTCTACACCCTTATGGTTGTCTAGGAACCCAGTAGAGTTTGAATTTGACGTGTCTAATGATGTTTATAGCTTAAAAGAGTTTTACTTTGGCAGCGCTTCGAGTAGAATTCTGTTCTTGTAACATGTTCTATTTTTGAGTACGGAGCACTGTGAGCATCTGATGTTGTTGCTAGGATTTCAGAGATACTTTATCCTTTTTACTATTTCTGTCATCGACCCAAGCAACCCTACATCTCTATAATTGGCATAGCTACATCCTACTATAACAGTCACTTTTGTTCCATAGCCTTTCATAAACAAGACCAGTCAAAGAAACTGAAGAATCATATCCATTTCTGCTCACGATGACTTCTTTGTTTTGTTTTCGACATTTTCGAGACACTGGATGAATCATTCTCTTCAGGATAGTTCAATTGAAGCTGCGGTTCATAGTGCGTAATCGTTCTGGTCATCCGATACTTTTACATCACACATTTGGAGAATAAATATCGAACAGGAGTAGCATATTTAACTCCGACATGCCATTCTAAAATGTGGCTTTAAAGTCCTACAAGAAGACACCCTGCGTGTGACTGGAATACAGAAATGTATTTAACAAGACCAGACATATATAATTCAAATTTATTTCCATAGGTTACTAATATTGCACGGAAAGTTACAAAAATAAAACACAATCATTATGCAAATATCTATGTACACACAGACTCTCCTATTCCTTGAACCCTTCACTAAAATTTATTACCCAAACAACTAATGTGAAACTTATCAGATAAACATTTGCTAAACTTTACTATATCAAAAAACAATACCCTTGTAAAAAAAAAAAGTTCCTAATGAGTGTTATAGAAATGTAATATATAGTAAATACATATTCCACAAATAGTTATCAGATAACGCCTTATTTATTTATTTATCAGCAACACACAATTGTGTGTTTGAGTTTCCGCGATAGCCAGAATTGAAGTGAATTGCATTAGTTTCAATTGAAATTGCATTTGTGTAAATATTTATGTAGTTTAGACTGTACTAATTGAATACCAAGTTTATTACTCGAAATGTTCTCTCAGAGCAAAAAATCGCACTCAATCGTGTGCAAATGGTCTATCAGATAGAATATCTGCTACATATTTATCAATCGGATTAAGGACCTTAAAATTTAGCCAAGCCTTACATAAAAGAAATTATTTTCTCACCGACAGATGTTTAGAACCTCAAATATTATGCAGTCTGGTCGCACAATACGGTGCGCATACAAAGAAGCAACTGTACCTGCATACCTACATAGGTAACAGGACACATCTGATGTTATTTTACCTGAAGAATTGATGTAACTATGATTGATCTTACCTTTTCAGCAAATTGTTTATTCAATACGGTTTTGTGTTCAGTTGCAATGCTTGAATTTAAATATTTTTCTTGCATGACTTGCCAGATTTATCGCACACCATTTGAGTCTCATTGCGTATCGTTGTCGTCGGTTGTCGTATTTCCTTAGAACAATGAAGTGCATGTGGGTTGCTATGTCAATAATTACAAATAAGTGATTGTTGCTATAGGAGCGATAAAATCGTTTCTAATTGTATATAAAGACGAATAGATAAATTTCACACTGATTGGATATGATATTAAAATGTAAATATGACAATGTTATCTGCAATAAACTTAACGTGATAGATCTGGGCAGGAATCTGTAGCTAGCAACCGCACAAATAAATGTGAATCAGCAGACCGTTTAGATCTTTGTGTTTGAATAATTAAGACTAGCCGAGGAAATTGAATATTCCATTTCCAAACAAATATATTAATAAACGAGGGTCTAAATGTTCACATAGGTTTACATAAGCATTAATTTATTTTTTGTTCTTTGCTCGAACTGGGAGTATCTTACTTGTGTTTGTTATGATCCGAATATGGTATGGTTTTCCGAAATCTTGCAAACCTTGCGTATTTATAGTTGAGCATAGTTCGTACACTACTTCCAAACATGGATGCTTCCCAGAAACAATCGTAACTATTATAAAGGAGAGGTGGCAAGTATCATTTTTTGTTTCCAGAACAATGACGTTTCAGATGAAATCCAAAGTGACTTTCCACAGGGTTGTATACACTCACCACTATTGTTTTTCTTGGTTTTAATGTACCTCAAGCAACATTGACTGAGAAAAACCGAGGAATGAATTGAACAATGCCATCGTCTCTAAAACATTTCACAAAAACGGAAGCTTTATTCGGAGCCACTACAAAACCAGGAATTTTTAAAACTAATAGAAACATGCGGTGTGTTCTAAACTGAAATGCTGGGAATAGAAAAAGCTACATGCTTAAAAAACAGTCACCTTCTTCCATCAGAGATAACTACCTTTGTTGCGTTGATTGAATCCAACATAATCAAATCAAAGGCGGTTAGGAAATGTAGTGACGCGCTTATCACCATTAGACACCATTCGGTCAAACTCTGCACGATTCCCGGACATAGCAATATAGAAAGTAACTAAAAGGCGGATGCTTTGCGAATAACAGTGCCACCAATTGATAAGTTGTATAAGATAGAGCCTTGTGATAGAATTTAGAGCGTTAAGTCCAAAGATTTATGCAGAAACTGCGGATATGAGGAAAAGGTGAAGTCAACCCAAAATCTTTTTTGCCACCATCCTACCATTCATTTTGCCTATGCATCCTTAGAGCCAGGTTCTTCACAAGCACCGCAGAGGTAACAGGTTATCATATATCGAATCTTCTCCACTTTATTAAGAGTACCAACTAGTTCCCAAGTAGGGCAGTAACGTAGTAGGTGGTCAAAATCCACTAAACATCGAATTTACGTACTAAAGAAAATTGCCAAAGTTAGTGGGGTAGTCTTTAGGAGCCTTAGTTAAAGAATCTGTATACGAGAATTGATCGAAAACTTCTGAAATGCTCTGGCCAACTGCTTTTGACACACAGCCTAGTAGCATATTTGGTTAGTTGGTTTTTAATTGTGAAACCCTAGATTTGTGATTATGGCGTCTTTAATGACTTTTTTACCACTCTGGATACATGGATTCACCACTCTACACCTACAATGTGGTTCGTGGCTTCACTAGTTCCAGGTATGAGTCAAATAGCTTGAAAGTGAAAAATGTCTATCTCTTTAAATGCGAGAACGCCTTTAATTCTGTAGTGCAATTTTTTCTCAAAAATGTCTGCAAAAGATGATAGTAGGTGAGTACCTGGTAATACCTACTAGCCTACTTCGCACTGTCTAGAAAGCCTTCAAAGCAGTCGAAGCAAGTCTTGAAAGTTATAAGATGGATATAACATAGAAATCGAAAAAAAATAATAGAACGCAACTGACATTTGTCCATTCTAGTAGGGAGGTAACACACAAAACAAATTGAAACTGCATTAAGATATCTAAATGGGTGATCGCTAATGCTTAACATTTCTTAATGGATGAAAGTCTACAGAAAGGATTATTATCAGGGTTGTTAGTATACATTTAAAAAGAAAACAAAACTTTCACGTCAATGTATCATGTTTATACAATTCTGCATTTTCTGTCAAAACTAACCACACTCACCACACTCAGCAGCTGGTAATGCATATAATCTAAATGATTAATCGTTTCCTAAGTGTGTCAAACAATCTCCTGAGTCTCAAATACTATACATGTTAGACGATCAATTTTTTCTTGCCTCAAAGTCAAAAATATCGCAACTGCATATACATACATGTGGGCGCATACGTTAGCCTAAGCACATACATATTTACTACCAACTTCCAACGAACACGTGCAACCACATTTATTTCACTTTCATCGTTAACCACCGGCATCCTTATCGGCGGCTTAAAATCAAGAATTGTTAGTTGTCTTGTCCATGCCTTAAATAGGCGTAGAGAGAAGAATCGCATAGTTGGTCTCCGCATTCCGCGATTGCCAATAATAAATCTGAGGGAGCTCCTCGAAGGCATTCCAATGCGCGAAGTGAGGGAGATCTAAACCAGCAGAAAGTTACAACCAGTTTAAGCCAGTATATTTTCATCGGTGTCTGGTCACAATTCATTCCTTGCTCCTTCCCGGCCGCACCCGATGATGGTGGTGTAATTTTACAAAATCGCGTGCTTGCGGCGACACTCGGCGGGAAATCCCCTCCTGCATCTGTGAACGCTCCTTTGATACAGGTGAACAGCATGCCTGATGACGACGACAACGACAACGACAATAATGATGATGATGATGATAATAATGATGTGGGCAGCCGCTATGTTAAAAATAACCCAACAACAGTACCCTTTAAGGAGGCGACAGAGTGTCAATGACTTTGCCACGAGGAGGCTCGGACTATGGTCTCTTCCAGTCAGTTCCAATTTCAATCAACGATTTTTTTTTTTCTTCTTCTTGTAGCTACCTTTTAATATCTGGGCTTGAGTAAGGGCGTGTATAAGTGGTAGTTTGGAAGGAAAGATGCGTTGAACTTAAGTTAATCGCAGTGAAAGGAATGCGAAGTAAATGAACAAACTTGAGATTGTTGTTCGAGAAATTCTGATAGCTAATTAATAAGAGTGTTTGATGCGCGAAGACTATTTAAATTGTGATTTGTAGCTTACAACGTTACGTTAATTAAATCTTACTTTTAGCGTGGATTGAAAAAAGTTTGAGTTGTTAGAATAGCAGTAGGTGAGCAGTGCAAACCACGAATCGTTCGATACATTTCCGAATTTTTTTTTTCGCTAGATGCTAGGAACTGAACTATCAACTTTTAATCTTGCTGATTGAAAAGTCTACTCATCTGAAAGTTACCAATCATCCACTGAAGTTTAAAAGGTTGCTTTTTACTGCGTAATTAAATAAATACCAAACTTAATTCAAGCAATTTGTTAATCACCAATGTGCGGACACGTATCTGAACATGAACTGTCCATTCAACGGCAAACATTTAGTCGTGCTCAAAATGGAGCTAAAAAATCACCAATGTGCGGGTTATCATAAGCAATATTATGTTCTATTTTTGTGTTGAAAAGTTGATTGAATGACATAATCGCGCAAAGTCTTGAGTTACAGATGCAGGATACTCTTTGAACGTTCTCGAGTATTGCAATGTTGCTTTTCTTGTCCACCAGACTAATTTTCCACACATGAGGATGTACATATGCCGTGTATATCCAGTGAACAATCCAGGGCTGAAGACCCCAGTATGAGATCAGAGTCTTCCTTCATGAATACAAAGCATTTGAAGCTGAATTGAGAATGACTCCAAATACCTGGTGTTCTGGAGAGGTTATACTTAGTATTTTGTACCTTCTTGTAAGCAATTCTAATTCAGTATTAGATTAACTAACTTCGTAACTAACACTCAGATCTCTAAGTGTAAGAAGGAACTTTCCTGATATGACGATAGCAATATTCCCATGAATCCCTCTTTAGGAGCTCCCAAGATTAGGAGCATCTAATTCAATATCATGATTCACAGTAGTGGTGATAACACTCCACCCTAGTGCACTGTACACTGACCTTTTAACTAGATAGCACCCCAGGTCAGCCTGCTCTCAACCTTCACGTTAAGAAGTACAGAAGATATAGCTTCTATTTCGACATTGTTCAAAGCTTCTTCAATATCAAGGAAGGACACCATAGTGAAATTCTCGTTCTTAAAAGATTTCTCAAAAATTCCTAACAACGAGTTCAGAGTTGTCTCTACCAGTTTTCCCTGCAATAGGATTTTATTATACGAATTTGTTCTAATATGGACGTCGATGGACCGACTATCGGTATGAAGACTACTATGAGCACCTCCTAGAGATAATGTGAAGGCAGACACTTGATGTATCGAAACCATATCGAGACCAAAGGCTTTGTACGGGTTGAAGTTTCTTGGGGCTGACAGAAACGTTAACGTCAAGCGAACCTCAACGGGTCTGGAACTGTCATTTGTTCTCCAATTTTCTGAATACATCAAGTCCTCTTGCTTAATTTCATTCACAGGAAACACTAGGTCGACAAAGTTGAAAACGTTCATTATTTATACAGCTTTGTTACGATGAATAGCGAAGCGATGCTGGATCAAGAGTTTAACCTGTGCTTTCTCTACTGTGATATTCAACGCCTTTTATGTGGTTACACCTGAGCTTAAAACTTACGTTCTTCATATCATACAGCTTCCGGCCTACAATAATATTCACTCCAAAGTCAAAACCAATTTTATTATCATTGCGGCATTCAGCTACTAAAATTCTCCACTTATTGTGCAATGCTGATTTTATATCCACGTTCGAAGGTATGGTATCATTCGAAATCTTAAATCGATAAAGTACGAATTCAAAAATAATACAGGTTAGGATCTATACTCCAGTTCTCTTCAATATGTCGAGGTTGACATGATACAATAAAAATTCTTTAATTCACGTCTGCGTGGTATTAATAGCAAACGTTAGAGGCGCCCAGTTGCAAACAGGTTCCGTTCAGATAAAAAAGTTCGCTTTATTCAGATTTCAATTTGCTTGTAATCGAATCATCTCTAGTAACCTGAATGGGTTTTATGTTGCATAAAATTCACTGCCATTATTGTCAATTATCACAGGTTTGCATGTGTCTTTTTACGATGCAAATTAAATTTAATATTCCTTTTCGTGGAACGTATGTAGAAGTATGAATCTGTGTCTTTGGTATTTACTTCCTGACTTACGTTTTTTTTTAATTCTCTCTAATTGATTTATTTGAACATGGATTTTTTTTTTCTTTGTGGACATATAAAAGATACGTAATTGAAAGTCTGGTGTCGCAGTTATTTGCCATTATTAACACGTATCATACCATAAACGTGACCGTGTTAATCATCAATTGACGTCCAAACGACGAGCCCCAGTGACATTGTGCCAACAAGCAGTATTAAAAATTGTTTGCTCAAAAAATCTGTTTCTGAGGTTAACTACTATCTCGACTTTTTCAATAAATGAACTTTGGATGAAGTACGGTTTAAGTACATCACATGATATACGCAGAGGATCATTGTTTGATATTTCCTTATGACAAGCCACACAGAGCGCTTGTGATCCAATTAATTGAATTTGATTCCAATAAACGAGGTCAATAGATTGGAAAAAGCAAAACAAATATATATGATGTAGGAAGTAGACAACTCACCACTCAACATAACTCAAAATTCTAGTTTAACGAACCCTGTTGCATGCAAATTTACTTTGTAAAACACTTTCCTAATTTACCAAATAGCTTGGTAGCAAAAGGAATCATTTTTTCGAGGACGGTTATCAGCACTTAAGTGACAAACGTACTTAAATTTGTCTCGTGTCTAGGTTATCACCATTATAACCTTTAATCTGCAAATCGGCAAGTTTGTAATTTTGGAAAAAAAAAACCTCAATGGAATGGCAACAGAACTTTTGAAGATTATAGCGTTTGATGATTGCAGAGTATGTATGTACTTTTCTTTATGTAAATGTACAGAGTGCTCGAGAAATGTATAACAAGCTATGATGCGAAAATTTATACTTTAAATTTATATTTTAAAATTTATATAATTTATACTGCAAATGATACCAAGAAAATGTAATAGATTTAATTGTAGTAGATTAGATATGGCCTCTTGTTGTTTACGAACTCTGTGTAGAAAAGGAGTTATTAGCACAGTATACAAATGGGTGTATGAGGTACTACGCAAATCAAGGTCCATACAGCTATGTAGGGGATATCCTTAGAAAGGAATGCTGTCTCCTCTAATGCACTTACATCTCTTCTTTTCAAAGTCATGTAACCGCTGATAAATCGTCAGTTTATGAAATACCTTGAATCACGAAAACTTCTCATTGACTGGCAGTACGGTCCACTGTTGATTTGATGGTATATCTCACCGAAAACTGGAACCAGTCTCTGCATCATTTTGGTGAATGTAAGATTGTTACGCTTGATTTGTCAAATGTATTTGACAGAGTTTGGCCTCAAGCTCTTTTGTCGAAAATGCGTGCATTTGGCATCGATGAATTTCTTATTTAATCGATTAGAAACTACCTTTCGAAATGTTCAATTCAAGTTCTTTTGGACGGTTGCAAGTCTGCAATCCACTTTATAAATGCTCGCGTCCTCAAAGGCTGCGTTTTGTCTCCGACTCGCTTTCTTATTTTCTTAAACGATCTCTTGTCTGCTACTTCTAATCCAATACATTTCTTCGCTGATGACAGCACCCTTCAGTCGGTGCAAGAAGTTATTTACCCCCTCTGATCTGACCGCAATATATATGTATATAAGGCATACAACAGCCCCGAGCTAGATTATAATGCTCATGTCTGGTCTGGTGCACATATGACCTGCTGCATAGAATTCAAAATCGATCGTTAAAACTAATAGGGAACAGAAGCATAGCGGAGTCTATTGACACACTTCAACATTACAGAAATGTCTCTCGCCTTTTCTTGTTCTATCACTTTTTTCCCAAACTGTGCTCCAGCAAAATAGCCAGTTGCATTCCGCACCTCCAACAACGCACAACATCGACGAATTGGACAAAAAGTCAGTCAAAGAGTCAAAAGTCAGATAATAAGGAGCTTAGTCTACCTTGGCTCTGTTATCAATTCTGACAACAATACTTTAGCAGAATTAAAACGAAGAACAATTCTTGCCATACACTGTTTCTGACTGAGAAGTCTGAGAAGGCAATTGAGTAGTAAGGCCCTTTCCTGAACAACTAAGCAAAATTACGTCAATTTACGTTGACTGTACAGCGACATCGACCTATACGACCTGCACATTAGTCGTCTGATATGGCTAGGACGTGTAGAGTGAATGGTCACCAGCGCTGTGGCCCGCAAAGTCTTCGTATCCATCCCAGAGGAACAACGCAGTAGATGAAGACCTCTCCTTAGGTGGCGCGCACAATTAGAAGGGTACTTCAACCGCCTTGAAGTGCACAACTGGAGGCAATTAGCTACGGATCGGTTAAGACTCAAATTCACCCCGATAGCAGGCACAGGGCTGCTTCTATTGGTTCTGCCGTTTACGGATCAGCCCTCTTCTTGCACTTCATTACTATATGGAAACTAAAGATGACAGACAAGATGTTGTCTTTAAAATTATAAAATGATGATATGATGGTACATGATGCATATATGTATGTATATATGTACATATGTAAGTACATTTAAAAAAAAAACTACAATTACATGCTGTCCAACTTTACAGGATTTTACTGTGTAGCCATTCCTAGTTTATTGATGTCATAATCTATTCGTAGTTTATCAGTTTGAAATATTTCGGTATTTCACTTCATTTTTTCCGAGTTCATGAAGGCCAAAGTTTATGCAGTCACCCGACAAATTTGACCTCAGATCTAGAGAATTACTTAAATAATTTAGTACGAGATTTAATTTTATTACTTAATGGGCTATAAAATCAAAGGAATGACGCTCAATAAAACGAAGAATTTCCATAAAAAAAAATAGTTCTCCGTTCGTTTGCACTAGTTCAAAGTTTTAAAAAAATATCTAAAACCAAATTTGCAATACAATCCTCAAGAAGTACAGCAAATGAATACAAATTTAATCGGACGAGTGTAATACACACGCACACCCGATGTACATCTCTTCTGCCTTTGGAGCAATCATCATCCTCAAGGTTAGCACGGGTTTTAATGAAATTGCGATTTTCTATCTGTCCGCTACTTGATTTTTTCAACTTGTTTGCGCACTTTTTGCAGATTTGCTGCGCCTTTGTTTCGTTACCGCATGTACATACTATGAATGTATGTGCGTACCTAGTATGATAGCTTCCAAAAGTGATGATGATGATGATGATGATATGATACTTGGCATCCCACAGAGAGCAATAGAAATATCATGAGTAAATATCACATTCGTAGATACATTCGAACGAAAACAAATTGGAAGATAACACACAAGAGAATACGTAAAAAAATAAAGAAGAAAACGCAACAAGATTTCGAGGAGGCCAGAACGACCAAGCCCCTTTACGTCATCAGCAAGAAGGCATTGAATTGGTCGAGAGCACGATATGCCCACTCCAGATAATAGTATGGCGTGCGAAGCGAGCATGAAATATAAATGATGAGAAGCAAAAACAATGAGAAGCGAAAGGGGGGGGAAACGAAAGCCGCAAAACAGTGAACGTAAATTAATCACTGCTTGGCTACGATCAATACTATAGTAGATATGTATGTATGTATGTACGACGAATTGGGGCTTGATTTTTTTTTTATTATTTTGTTTTCATACGCATACATAATGTACATATGTACATATATACAAATGTACATATGTATGTCGGTGCGAAAATAGATCATTTGCGTTGAGAAAGAAGAATGTGGTTAATATAATTTAATTTTTTTTTTTTAATTTATTTTTGGACACACTGAGCCAATTAAACAAATTAATCCATCCATAAAATAATAGAAATATTTAGAAAACGATTTAAGCATGTTTTCAAAATTCATCTGAGATTTAAAAGAACGCTTAGATAGAACTATTAATGCAAACAGACCCTACATACATATGTATAAAGAAACGCGCGATTCCCAGACAACACCTAAAATTTCTTTCAATTTTCTTTCGCGAGCGTCTGACAAACATGCGAGAGTATAACTGTCAATAAAAAGCTTGTCAAATAAAACATAGCCCTTTTCGGGAACGGCATTAAACAGTAGGTCCTTCCATTCGTGTAAAGAATATAACACGCTTCAGATATGTCATTTAACAGTAGGCCCCTTCCATTCGTGAGAAGAATACATCGATGGTCGTGAGTAGCTAGACTCTGGGTCTCCTGTCACGCAAGTAATTGTATTTCTGTTTTTTTTTTTTCCAAAAGGGTCATACGCTGAAGATCTAAAGTAAACTTTGGGAATATTGAATCAATATTTTACTTCACATTTGTGAGTTTTACACATCCATCCAATCAAGGAACTAAATTCACAAGTGATTATTATTTCCCCTCTAAACTATTCTAGAATGCCTTTCAGCGATATGAAATGCGTATTAAAACCGCCTTTGTACTTCCGGATATTCAAAACGCTTCCATGTGACAACTGTTACCGCATTCTAATAAATTCTAAAAAAAAAAATAAAAAAATAAAATAAAATTTCAAACACTTCCTTCAACCCGTTCATTCACTTCCACAATTTGTGACATTGAAAAAATTAAATCTGTTCATATTCGAATGTATAAATCTGCTACGGATTGAAAAATTATTTCAAACGCAGTATCCTCAACACTTCCCTATCTCCCGCAGCGAACGCACAAGGCACTCCCCGCATCAATGAATATGGGTCAAGTTCATGAACTGAGCGTTGACAAACGAGCTATGTAGGTTCTCAACACGTTCTGTCATCCAAAGCTTGATACAAAAAAAAAAAAACTCATAGCAGTTCTACGAGTAATTACTAGAATGAAGCAATGATAACCGAACATTGGGTGTTTAGGATAAACCCAGACGAGCTAGGAATCATAATTTATAGATTAATTAATCACACTTTAGCTCCACAACGATCATTATTAATGTAAACGACACACCCATATATGAAGGCATGTACGTCAATTAAGCTCATTTAAATCTGTTATTCTGTAACATCATCGTCTATAGATATAGTGAGTCAATTTATGTCATAGATAACAATAGTGGCTCATGCCACTAGACAAACGTCAATTTTTGTTATTCGCAGATACAAATGATTTGTGATGACAGCAATTCATTACGTTACAACTTCTAACTTTAGACAAACAATAAATATGTATGCTGTCAACGCAAAAACATAAAAACAAACACGTGACGTCTGTCAATTTAAAAAAAGATCTCATCCACCAACCACGAGTAAGTATCCGTATAAGCAAATTCATTAGAAATGATATTGTTTCGAATTGAAATACTGTGTATAAAAACAATTTAAATTTTAATTTGTGTGGTCAACAGAATATACATACATATGTACATATGTATATATAAACATTTGTCAGCGCTTGTTTTTATGTTGATTTTGTTGTTTTTCAATGAAGAATTAGCTGATTCGTATTCGTACATGCATAAATGTAAATAGTTTTAAAGTGGCTGTTGTAAGATGTGTATCATTCTGAATCACTCGGTTTTAACTGTGACAACAGCGGTTAAGAATTCTGAAAAATATATAACTTACAAGGGTCATATGAAAAATCTCAGATAATATGAAATGAAATCATGTTGGTCTACAAATACAAAAAAATACAAATTTTTGCGCGACAGATCCATGCGACCATTCGTGTTGTGCGTGTTATAGTTTTTAGGTGTTGTCTGGGGATTGAACCCCGAATCCCTCGATCCGCACTTACCACTTGAGCCAGGGCTCAACGTGAAGTAGCCAAAAATTATATTTATACAAAATACAAATCCAAATATTAAATGGCGTTTCCGAAGGGCAATTTGAGAAGCTTTTTCATGACAGTTACACTTCCGGGTGCTTGTCAGACGCTCGAGAGATGTGAGGCCGTGAAAGAAATTTGAGATGCTGTCTTTGGATTGAACCTCGAACTCCTCGCACAAACCACTTGAGCCACGGCATCCACCTATATTATATACCTACATATAATTCTGGTAAGAAAGGAGACGATGCATTGGGCCGGAACGTTGTACGCTTCTGACCACGTTTAAGTCCATAAAGGGAAGAGTGTTCGCATCCCACCTACCGCCTTGGACAACCAATTAGGTTCTACGAAAAAAAATATTTCATCACCCTATTTTTCTGTTCTCAAACCTTGGGAAGGGTATATCAGCATGGCCTGCCTCTGGAGATTCTAGGCCAAAGTAGATTGAAGTTGAGATAGAATTTGGTAAAACAGTTTTGTTTTTCCTTTTAGAAGCGCTAAGTTTAACAAATGTATACATAGATACTAATACATGACATTTAAAGAAGTTTACTAAACTGCTACCAACAGAAAGAAAAAAAGATTTGGTGTTTTATAAGGATCGAAGCTTGAACTCCAGCTGATTAGTCCGACGATATAGCCAATGAGCCACATATATAGTCTCTTTAAGAACTATAGAATATTCCCTGCTTTAATGAACAAGAATTTCACTATGGCCTTCTTTGACGTTAGGGGAGCTTTTAACAATGTCAAAGTAGAAGCTATATCTCCTGCACTTTTAACCAAAAGATTGACAGCTTTTTTTCGTAGCTGTGAAGCATATGCTAAAAAGCTGAGGTGCTATCTAAGAAAACATCAGTGTACAGGGGTGCCCCCGAGGGTGGTGTACTATCACCATTACTATCGATCATGGTAGTGAATGGGATAGCCCTAACGTTAAAGAGAGATTCAGTGCACTAGCCTATGCAAATCACATAGTGTTAACTGCTCGTATAAAGTTCCTTCTCACAATAAGATACCCAATGAAATATGCTGTTAAACCAACAAAGTCAACTGATAGTGTTTACCAAATTAGTTTTGTTCCCAAGAAGGGACAAATCACCATGTTACACACCCACAAAACTTATCTCAATAAATATCTGAAAACTGAGTGTTCAAGACTGTGCCGATTTTTGTCAACTGGATATACTTACATACTTATGTATGTAAAGTACGTATTTTGGAATTGGTTAAAGATTTGAACAGCCTGCCTATCGCTACAGACTCGGATGCTCTGAGTCTTCCACCTAGTTTTTTAGAACTTTATCGGCAGCCATTGGATTAGAAAAGGTCTCCGTTAAAAAACAGAGGCATGTTTGCCTAACAAGTTGTGAAGACTAGTATTGTCGGTCTCCACGAGGTTAGCAGCACCGGACCATTGAGTGGTTTTGGAGCCATCCGTGAAGCCTCTGATTCTGGACGAAGCCATTCCTAAATATGATCTGGCAGTTTGTTGATACGATCCTCACAGAAGGCATTGAGGGAGGATTCATTACTAAACAAGCATATTCTTCTTCCGGTGAATAATTTTTCTTGCTGATGCTGTTGATGATTTTGCAACGTTTCGTACGCAACTGTAGCATCCGTAACTGCTTATTCGAACACTTATAAGTCATTAGCATTACCATTCTCTTACCAATCCTAGCCGACCAACAAAGCCTGAAGCATAGCTCATGCCTTTTCTTACGACCTACGATCACTTATTTCTGCTAAGGTTGACTTTCTTTTGTTCTACTAGAGGCATTAGAGGTATTTTAATGCATCTTACTTCGTCTTCTGCTTTACGCCAGTCTTGAAGCCGATTTGGATAAATTTGTTCGCTATTTGTGTGCGCCCTCTTTGACTATTATTATAATGGTATCCTTGGCGATTCTATCTAGCACTATGTGTAGAAGGCATAAGTCCTATTGTTATCTCTAGTGCTACTGGGGTACTGAGGCTTCGAAACCTTTTCTAATGCATCTTATGTAGCTTTGTGGAAGGTATTGACAAAGACTGCTTCAATTTTTTCAAATGCATCCAAGATTAAACTTGACAACAGGTACAGTGAAGTTTTTGTGCAGCCTACAAATATCGGCCATCTCTGCCATTATTCTATGACAAGAAATTTATGTCAGCCAGTCTACCAGTTCAACTGCGGCAGGCCAGAAGAATGAATACTTTAAGTGTTATTCAAAATCCATCGCGGGGTAAACTCATGTGGTTCGCGAAATAAAAAGATTCCTTGAAGGACAAGAGTAAATTTCAGGTAAACGAATTTGAATTCAGTACTACTCCTTGCAAATTTAAAAAAGGCCTCATCTGTGAAGCAAGAACAGCCGGGACACCATTTACAGCAGCTCCTCTGACCCTGTAACTTATTACATCCGTATCAAAGACACGATCCCATTTACCCAGCCATCTATCCGCTCATTGGCACAACAACAGTCTCCATTCATATTTCACAAGTAAACAAAACCACTAACCATTCCAATTTGACAACTCTGTCAATTTGTACTAGATTTGTTTCATCATTTCACAACTGCGACAAATATCTACAGTTCGGCAGTGTGTCTGCATTACGAATAAAAGCAGGAATCCCAAAATAACTTTTGATACTTTATAACTATATTTGTTTACGAAACGTATATTTTAAATTTACGTTCCAATTGTGATATTAATTTAGCTACAACTCTCTAATTATTAAGTGTAAATAAGTTCCACCTCAACAAACAAAAACAAAATGTCTTCGCCTTGGGGTAAAATTGAAAATGTACAAAATGTGAATTTCGCTGAAATTATGTCCGAAGAATATGCACGTGAAATGCAAAATAAGGAAATTAAGAAGAACGAGAAGATACTTCAGGATCGACTAAAGGATGCAACGAAAATCAGAGGGAAAACTGATAGTTCGTCAGTGGGGGAGGAACACTACGATTCCCTGTGGGATGATGCGTCGGGTGCGTCCGCACTGGAAGGCTCTTATGCGGAGGCAGTAAAAATTCCCACAGAGGTGGACAAGGTGACTGCACCAAAAACGGACAGCGTCGATGATTGGGAAGATTGTTCGAAATTGTTGGAAGAACCTGATTATTCTTTGGCGGAAGGATGTCCAATTCCCGATTTCATCATCGATGTTTTGCGTAAGGATGCTGGAGAATTGGGCTGTGACTCGGATGCTTTGATTGCACAAATGATGCAATCTCAGTTCGATCATGAATATAACGAAGAAGTGAAGCGAATCGAGAAAAAACGTAATCAGGGTTCCAAGGTTTCAGTTTCGTTGAATAAATTCTTGCGAGATGGTGACATGGAATTCTTGGCCGACGAAAATAACGAAGAGGAGTACGAGGATAGTGAGAAGCGCGACTGGGACCGCTTCGAAACCAATGAGAAGCTGTTTGAAACCATTCCAAAGTGTGGCTTTAAAATGGACAAGGATGGCGAGATGATAACGAAGCACGACGACCAAATCTGTGGCGTACGCAATGCCTGTAAGGTAATGTCTTTCCCACCGGAGTTTCCCACTGGCGATGGCGCTGGCTTTGAAATGAAGCTATCCAATCAAGTGTATAACCAACTGAAGACGTACTCGAGAAAGAACAAGAAGTCGAAGATGCACGATCGCAAGGAAAACGTAGCAACAGCAGAAATGGGTGTAGATGCCCCGACACGATTACTGCTGTACAAATTGATAAACAATCAAATTTTGGAACAAATCAATGGAATTGTGTCGACTGGTAAGGAGGCAGTGATTCTCCACGGCTCACCGGATCCCAACTACACTGGCGAGCTGCTACTACCGAAGGAATGCGCCATCAAGATATTCAAAACTACCCTGAATGAGTTCAAGCAGCGCGATCGCTATATCAAGGATGACTACCGTTTCAAGGATCGTTTCAGTAAGCAAAACAACCGGGTTATTATCAACATGTGGGCTGAGAAGGAGATGCACAATATGATGCGAATGCGTGACGCCGGCATCAACTGCCCCGATGTGGTTATATTGAAAAAGCACGTCCTCGTCATGTCTTTTATTGGAGACAATCACAACGCAGCACCAAAGCTAAAAGACGCCCGTTTATCTAACGCCGAGCTTAGCATTGCCTACGAGGAGATAGTAGAGATGATGCACAAGCTGTATAACGTCGCCAAGTTAGTACATGCCGATCTATCCGAGTACAACATCCTTTGGCACGAGGACAAGTGTTGGTTTATCGATGTTGCTCAGTCTGTGGAGCCAGAGCATCCAAGCGCATTGGAGTTCCTCATCCGCGACTGTGACAATATCGTAACTGTAAGTTATTTTTGCATTTTCTTAAGCTACTTACTCACTACTTCTCTTGTAGTTCTTTAGAAAACGTGGACTGCCAAGTATTTATACAAAGGAACAACTCTTCGAGCACATAACCTCGTTGAACGTTGACAAACACAATGCTGCCATGTTGGAACGAATTCACACCCGTGGAGCATCTATCAAAGAAGCCACTGCCCCCAATCAAGAAGATGTTCCCGATGAATTCAAACCACTATCATATCCATTTGAAACGGCTTGGGAAAAGTCCCAAGAAGATAGGCGTGCGGCAAAGAATCTAAAGAAAGCAGTTGCAGATGTTGAGCTTACAGATGCCCTTAAAGTTTTAAGTGTAAGTTGTAGCGGAAGTGAAACGGCCATCAAGACAAACGCAAACTGAAAAACTGAATCTTGCAAGAATTAGAAGAGAGAAATTTGCTAGTATGTATTTAGAACAATTGTTATTAGTATTGGACTTCCCAATCGGTTAAAGCGATCTATATTCATCCACACTTGTCAATATTCATTAGAGTAGTCGAATCACTTCCATTGTTTGAAAAAGTGGTCGGATTTTATAATAAATTGAAATTAATCTTTCTACAAGTGATTGGAGACAAACTTCATTTGTTTTGGCTGAGAGGATTGCCAGTAGAAATTGAGATAAGTAAGTAATTATTCGATGTTGAGTTGAGTTCCATAAACCTTTGAAAACTTACATTGACCTTCGCTGCGATGAATGAAACGCAAAAAGTTGTCAAAGGCGCCATAAAAAGAAAGATAACTTATTTTAATTTTTTTTTTTTTTTTCTGAACATTTATTTCTTCAAATTATCACATTACACATTTAAGTTAGAAAAACTCTGAACATTGTTCTATTAATTGACCAATTCTCTCGGTGGTGGCGAAAAGGGAATCTTTCCCAATTCGAATGTTTCTGCTTTGAATGCTTCAATCTCTTCTGTCGTCAAGTTCTCCATTTTACTGTAAGTTCGATCACTAACCATCGACTGCTGTTGTTGTGGATAACCAGCAGCAGCTTGTGCGAAGATATTTGGTTGTTGTTGCTGCTGCTGCTGTTGTTGGCCTGCTCCGAATGGAGTAGTCGCTGTCGCAGCAGCGAAGATTCCGCTTGACTGTTGTTGTGGTGGATACTGCTGTTGCTGCTGTGTTTGCATTTGTGAACCGAATAAGTTTCCTGGATTCTGTTGCTGTTGCGTCTGCATTTGTTGTTGCTGTTGCTGCTGTTGTTGTTGCGTTTGTCCAAAAAAAGGTCTCTGCTGTTGTGACTGGGCAGCTCCAAA
Organism: Xylota sylvarum; assembly: GCA_905220385.1. Taxonomy (NCBI): domain Eukaryota; kingdom Metazoa; phylum Arthropoda; class Insecta; order Diptera; family Syrphidae; genus Xylota; species Xylota sylvarum. The sequence continues at coordinate 51,258,999 of LR999960.1, read as the reverse complement.
CGGTGACTGCTGTGTCATTTGAGCTTCAAAAACTGGAGGAGGCTGTTGCGTTGGCTGACGAAATGTCCCAAAACCAGGTGGTTGTGTTTGTTGCGCCGCCTGAGCAAAGATATTCCCACCGACTGCTGGCTGCTGTTGAGGCTGTTGTGCTGCTTGGGCGAAAATATTACCAGAATTCTGTGGCTGACCAAAGGCAGATGTGGTAGTCCCTCCAAATGGCTGTGGCTGCTGTTGCTGTTGTGCTCCTCCAAAAATTGACCCACCACCAACAGGTGTTTGCTGTGCTGCTTGAGCAAAAATATTACCGCCAAATGCGTTAGGCTGTTGTGACTGCTGTTGCTTAGGTTGAGCAGGACCAAACAGGCTTGACCCCTGCGTTTGTTGTTGCTGAGGCTGCGGCGATGCAAAGCTACCGAACGCACTTTGTCCGAGTATAGACTTCTGACCGCCACCGAAAATACCGCCCCCTGTTGCGGCATTATTACTATTATTACCACCAAACGAGGAACCCACGGGGCTGCTAAACATACTGCTCTGTGTGGTTGCCGCGCCAAATAAATTCGAACCTTGCTGTCCATTTGTCCCAGCAGCCAACCCAAACGGATTAACGTTTGGCTGAGTGCTTCCTTTTGGCGGTTCAGAAGCATTATATAAATTGACTACAACATCTATGACTTCTTTGTTAAGCGAGAGTAGCATTTTCATCTTATTCTTTGCCTCCAGTACCTCTTTGGTGAATTGCTGATTGAAACTCTCGAAGAAATTCTGCTTCTTGGAGCCATAGCAAAGCATACGAATTTCTTCAAAGGACTGATCTTCTATAAAGTTGGGTAGAGAGGGCTTCTCTTTAAAAGGTCCAAAACTAGACAATGGCCACTGGTTCCCCTTAACCGCGGATTCTACGTCAGATTTAAGGAATTGTCTGTTGGACGAAGTAAAATTAAGATGAAATTTCACCGTTTTAGACAAAATTTATTACTTACTTGACGTCCAAATGTTCGTTGACACATTTGGTGCCAAATCGGCAATTTCCATTTAAGAAATATTTACAAATAACCATTTCTTTTAAAAAATAAAACGAAATTCTAATTTCGCAACAAAAATAAATACGAACACTAATGTCAAATGTCAACTGGGAAAACGTCATGCATAGCGGTGTTTGATTAGGTATTTACTTTCGCTCGGAGGATTGTAATAGAGCACGAGTTCAGGAACTGGATTTTGAAGCAGAAAAGTACCGGAGTATGCAATAAGTGTGATAGCGGCGTGAATATTTATCGCCATGGAGGTCAAAGCAACAGCGACACTCCAGCGAGAAGGGTCAACACATTTGGCAACGGCGATGGAACGTCTCAGAAAACGGTCGGTGAACATACAACTGCCATCAAACATAGGAGAGGGGAGCAGAAGAAAACACGGTGAAGTAAAATTTTATCTCATCCAATTCTGGGATTATCGGCACAAATACGAAATCATTGTGAAGTCAAAGTCCAAAAACCGGAGCAGCTACTTTTGGAATGGAAAAAAAATTAAGCAACCAGAAATACTTTAAAACGAGATAAGCAGGGCAATGGGTTAACCTCAAGGAAACTGATATCGTTAATGCTTTGGGATACCGGTAAGAGATTCATTTCGAGCATCTTTAAGAAACTGAAACCCTAAATAATAAAGATGATGTCAAAACCTGCCCCGACGAAAGAATGCCTTGGTCGGTGGTACAGTAGGTGGTGGGAGGGTGTTTTAGCCACGTAAACATGCACAAGCATGGAGTCGGGTAAAGCTTCATTCACTTGAAGATCGAACATACAAAACATACGAAGATTCCTTCCGTAGGACGTACCTTAATTCGATGATATTTTACTGATGAGTAAAATACCACTCATGCTGTGCGTGTTATATTCTTCACATGAATGGAAGGGGCCTACTGTTTAATGCCGGATCTGAACGGCAGTTTTTTGCTTTGAGAAGCTTTTTCATGACAGTTTTACTCTCGGATGTTTGTCAGACGCTGGTGAGAGGTGGGGCCGTGAAAGAAATTTTAGGTGTTTGTTTGGGGATTGAACCTGGAACCCCTCGCTCTGTAGTCCAACGCACTAACCACTCGAGCCACGGCGCCCACCTTAAGAATAGTTACAACTGTCTTTACCGAACTTTGGCTCAGGTCTGATCGGAGATTTAACTTAAAAGCAATCAAAAATATTGTCCCCAAGTTGTCAGAACCGACCGCGACTCGATTACCAAATTTCTTTCTTCGTGTCTGCTAGATTGCCTTGAGGCTTAGGAGTCAATTGGTAAGTGAACATACATATTATGTAAATAGATTAAAGCAATTCTATAGCCGAGTTCCGGACGTTAGAACAATGCTCTAAGCCAGGTTTTACATGTACTTTGTATTTATTGCTCTGAACAGGTACCTTAATTTCATTGATGCTAATCTTGTGATATTATATAGATATGTACTTACATATATGGACGTGCCAGAGTTGATGGCTACACCAATAAGATGCATAGTATCCCTTGGTTCGTTTATTTGAATATAAATTTAAAACTGCCGTACAGCAGTGTTTAATCTTCATTTTTTGTGATGATTTGGTCGAATCTCTGATTATGCAATGTAAGCGCATTAATAGACATACAGTTTGTGCGAGGTTTTTCATCCTAGTAGATCAGAAATATGGAAAAGAATTAAAATAGGTGAAAAAATAGATCCCTGCGGAACCCCAGCACAAATAACAAATGCATGGTTCTTCCAAACCGTTCATAAAATACATATCCGTTTTTGATGTTTTCTTTACCTGCTACACAAAAATATTAATCCAATTAAACAGGGGTTGCCATTATTTTTATACCTTTATTACAACACAAGTTACACATACATAAAATCTTAACACTACCTACCAGGACTGTTAGCATGTTACGCACAAAATAAAAATGTTTTTGCTTAAGTTTAGTAAATTTGTGACAGGTCATTTCATAAGTTTCTTAAAAAACACACAGATACTGAGATATAGAGAGATCATTTTGATGGAATAACTCAATGCTGCGGCAAGAATTTCGGTGGCAGTAATAACAGCATTGTATTGTTTTTGGAATCGCCTTGCCATAGGTGGCAGGCACAGTACACAACTTAACAATACAGGAAGGCTTTGATTTACGTTATTTCGGTTTTTTACTTCCCAATTTCGATTTACGTCGATTCTCGAAATGCACATTTAGCCAATTTCGTGTCACTCGTCTTAGATAATTTATTTTCGATATACTCCTTTCTTGGTCCTGAAAACGACGTACATCGAGCCCTTCCTGTATTATATACCCTGGATGTACATTGGTTTTAAATTTGAACAATTTTGTCTTTTTGATTTTGAGATCTGAACTAATAATCAGTTGTTTAATACTGGCAATATTCAACATATTTAAAAGATAGTGGGCCTGATATTTATGGCACACTGCAGTGTGCCTAACATAAATTACCTGGTACTGAGGGTCTCTCGCCCAATTAGAAACGTTTGAATACCTTTTGCGTATAAAGTAAATTATACTACGTTCGAAAAATGTTTGCGAACTAAGTTAACCCATTCATTTTAAAGAACTTTTTAAACGATATTTCAAAAATCTGTAAATAATCATTTGTGTGCCAGTTATAAATTTATATTTGTTTACCTGGTAGTACACAAACATATAGACATGTATACATACATAAGATATTTAAAATATGCTCTCAAAATACCACACATTTAGTGCAAGTGATTTCTAACTTTACAAGACATGTAGATGATTTAATGAATCACGATTCAACAATCAATTCTAGTAATCTATCAATTCCCTTTCCCTTTGTAACATTTTCAAATAAATGTTACAGTTGTGATTCCTCGAATCATGTCCAACATCGAGTTTGAGATTCAACCTAACATTAGCTTTAGTGCAATTCATGCATTTCAATCTGCGACTCTTGCAATCTATTGCAGGATGTTCCCCACCGCATTTGGGACACTTGGTTTCGCTTCTGCAACTTCTTGCACAGTGATTGAATCCCCAACAGTTGTAGCATCTTTTTACATTTAAATTGTCAAACACATGACACTTGTTCCAGCCGATATTGAAGAAGGGCTCATTCTTGTCCATTAGTGTCTTATACAAATCTTTATCCACCTCAATTATGGCATTATACTTATACCCATTATTGCCCTTTTCGAAACATCTAATCAGTTTCATATCTCCTTTAACATTGTTTTGTTTCCTTATAGTTTGTATTAGGTTATCCTCGTCAAGCTCATTGTCGATTCCGTTTACCATAACCCTAGGGCTGACCAATTTAACAGTTTTCGCTTCATAAAGATTACCGAATTTTTCATTTATTTCATTCTCAAGTTTAATGATGGATTCTTCATTGTTACACTTGATGAGAATTGATCCGTTCATGCTCTTTGAGATGCTGTTAATTTGCACCGACAACTCTAAGGGGTTAATACTATCTTTGATTTCATTTTTGGTCTTTGCACTGCTTTGTTTACGCTTCGGTGTAATTACAAGCGGGGGCACATTCCTCGTTGTCTCCTCCATTTTAAACAATTTATTTGCATTTGATTCCTCATTTGAGCTTGCATTCTTAAGAGCGTTTGTTAGAGAATTTATTTGTTCTTGTTGCTTCTTCACAAGCTCATTATTATCATTGACCCCAGTCAAAACGAAACCCATTATACCGAGGATTTCTTTCAAGTATTCCTTACATTCAGTATACGATAGATCTGCTGACATTTTTGGTACTGCTGGAGAAGGGGCGTTCACCTGCTGCTGTTGGGGTGCAAAAAATCCGGCACTCTGTGGAGCCTGAGGTAGACTGAAAAACCCAGTACTCTGTGGTTGTTTTACTCCAAACCCAAAGCCAAAAGAATTTTGATCAAATACAGATTTCTGTGGCGGCCCACCAAAGAATCCACCCCCAGATGAAGCATTGCCGAACTGAAAACCACTTGCAGAGTTCCCCCCAAATACGTTGTTTCCAAATGTTTCAAAAGGATTACCTTTGGATTGGTTACTCTCTTTAAGTGGTATATTATAAAGATCAACCAGAACGTCCATTATATCCTTGTCCAGAACGGCCAATGATTTCATTTTGCTTTTTGCAGCGTCAATTGCTTTTGCGAACTGCTGACAACTATCGAAGAAACTTTGATTACTCGGGTCATAATACATCAAGCGTACTTCTTCAAACGATAAATCTTCTATATAATTCGGGATACAGGGCCTTTCTGTATATGGTCCAAAGCAGGAGAGGAGCCATTGTTGACCCCTCACTGCACACTCCATTTCGGATTTCATAAAATGTCTGGTGGGTTAGTTTTGTTAGAAATGGCTGCCGTTTAAGGTATGTACATTTTCAGATTAAACTCACCTAATATCCAGATGTTCGTCGGGACATTTTTGAAACAATGGACATTCCAATCCTTCTATAAAATATTTGCAAAGAACCATTTTAAAGAATGAAATTGAAATAACAGGCGCACAAGAAAAAAGAGAACACAAACAACGAATCTTCCAAATTGCCAGCGGAAAATGTATGTTATTAGTTCTGTTTGCCATAAGTTTACATGAAGACTGACGAGTTGTAGTAGAGTTTTTGCCGGCTAGTTGGATCTGTAAACTTTTACTTCGGAGTGTAGGCAACAGTATAAAAAGAGGTATTAATCGAAAAGAAATTGTTCATATTAAATAAAAGGGGACGAAGGAAAAGATAAGGAACGAGCATCAACTTTCCCGAAAAGGATGACAATTGAGTATTTTGACAAGTTATTCATTTGCGACCACTACATACGTAATATCGAAATACTCAGAAAAATGCCCTTACAACTTATAACAATTTTATCAAAATCGGATGGGAGCCCCATTTTCTAAGCATTTACTTAAAATTCTTCCGCTCCGAACTTCGACCGCTTGTGTTGATGTGCGAAATTGATTGTACTAGCAATTCATATGTCAATATCTTGCTTTAATATTCTCTTTTCTTCCTTCGTTCGTAATTTGCTGTGTTCAGAGGGTGTTTTTGACACGAACTCAACGTCGAGAACACAAGAACAAAGCAAATGAATACAATTACGAACAAGAAAAGAAAATCAAAAATCGCATCAAACAAAATTGAACGGTGTAAAGTGCTCTAGTCTAAACCATCGTGTTGCTTGAGAATATTTATGCCCCAACCACTATGTGCACAACCTTGCATATGGAAACGTAAATGTAAAAATACAACCACACTAGTTTCGTTTTATAAAACAAAAAAAAAATTCATATATATGGCGCAAAAGGTCCATGGGACCCAGGGCCTAGCTTCTCACAAGGATTCGTGTTGTGCGTGTTAAATTCTTTACACAAATGGAAGAGACCTACTGTTTATAGCGTGTCCGAAGGCAATTTTGTATTTGAGAAACTTTTTCATGACAGTTTTAATTTCGGATATTTGTCAGACGTTCGCGATAGGTGGTGCTGCAAAAGAATTAATAGGCATTGTCTGGGGATTGACCCTCGAACCCAGTGCTCCGTAGTCCAACTTGATCCACGGCACCCACCTTTTATAAAACCACAGCAGGCATATTCTTCTTTTGCCTGTTTGTTTCGTCAAGCTTTAAAATATAAAAATAATTTTGCTAAAAATGCATTATTTTTGAATAATATCTCTTAACACTTTTGCCGAATTAAAATATTTTCAGTTTGTAGATGTCTTTTCGGGTTGACTATGCATTGGCGATGCATAACTGTGCATATATACATATGAAGATACTGCAGTGACATACACGTTTCGAAGGACAACACGCATCTACTCTGTGAATAGTAAAGCATAACCTGGTGTAGACTGAAACACTTTGGAAAATCCTTCTTTGATAACCTAGAGGAAGTTGGGTCCTCAAACTTACAACCGTATACTATCAAACATAATCTAACATTATGACAGCTTTGGCTAAGTTGGATTATTCACATTGTAAACAGAAAAACAATACTACATGCTGCTTTTTTTTTTTCTACTGTCTACTCCTACTTTCGACTGTACTATTGGCTTGCTAAGCGAGGATCGATCATCGAATTACACCAGAAGTTATTTTATGGTCCCACCACCTCTCGCAAGCATCTGACACGGACCTGTTGTGCTAAATATTTTTATTTTTTTGAATTGCCTCATCCCCCAATCCCCAGACCACAATCCAATAGAACATCTATGGGATGTTTTGGAAAAAAAATGTCAAAAAATCTCAGATAACCAGCAAAAAACACCTCAAAGGCGTGATCTTAGAAGAATGAAACAAAATTTCTCAGGAAGTCACGCAAAACGAGTCCTTTCTAGTCTACAGGATGAAAAGCGAAAGAGTGTACCATACTCGGTACTAATATTTAATATATATTTCTGTTTTTTTCTACTGTGAAGTTTGTTTTGTTCTTACTACTTCTAACAGAAAAAAAAAAATAAAAATTATTTAAAATGGTTTTTATCTGCAATACATACACTTTTCTTTAGAAGAGTTAGCTGTATATTTCTATTTAGTAAATATTACTATAACAATTTATTTATGTGGAAATAATAATTTACTTAAGATACATATAACTACAAGTAGGTATATGCGTACCGCACAATTTTTTTTGTATATGGAATGATTCACATAAATTTTTAGGTCGTAGCTAAAACGGCTTGATTAAACATGATAAACGATAAACACGGAAGTACCAGGAAAGCGGATAAAAGAAGAAAACATCTCGCAAGAGTGCGTTATTCGCAATTGAGTGCATCTTTCCTATCGAGTATGGCACGTCGAAATTCAAAATATAGTATGTTTGTAAAAAAATAAGGGAGTATTATTTCTCTATTGGCATTCCTATTGTTTTATAACAGCACCTTACTTACCCGTAACCTAAAGAGTACATGTATAAGGCTCTAGCACTTGCTCAAGTTCTTGTGGGTAGATAAGATAACTTTTAACTTTTATTTTAGCAATTTAAAAATAATATAGAGAAGAAAAAAAACAAGTATCTCGAGCTCTTTTTTTAGGGAAAAAATTTGCTAAATTCAAAAATTTCCGAAAACAAATATTTTTATACAGAAATATAAACGCCATTTAAAATTAGAATTTTTCAACACTTTGTCATTTTTTTTATTTTGTTTTGTGTAAAAATCTTTCTACAAATTAAAACTAAAATCAATATTAAATTTGTTAAAAGTAAAACTTATTTTATTAAAAAAAGAAAGTGCTAGCTCTGAAGAAATAAAAAAAAAATTTCCAACCTGGCACCACTCTTAAAGAGCGGAAGTCTGCTCTTCAATTACTTACTCTTCAGAATCTAATCAAAAAGTAAATAATGCTCTTAAAATTTGCTGCCAACAATTTCCCCTTCATAAGTATGCCACTCATAGAAACGTAGGTACAATTTCCATTTAACTTTTGAATCATTTTAGCCGAAAACTCGTTTTTTTTTACTGCAACTGCAAACTGCAACTTCACCTTGTTGTCTAGATAAATGCCAAAACCAAATCTACTGAAATTAATTCTCATGTAAACTTAATTATTCCAATGGCACTCAATGGCAATTTATTGGAATGAGAAAAAAAATTAATTTCATTACTTTACTTCGCCTGGAGAAATCTACTTTGCCGTATTATTTTGTTTCACCGCCAAGTCGGCAGTTCGACAGAGATGCCATGAGAAAATAATTTCTATATACTTAGTTTTTTTCCTGGAGAATAACACACTTAAAAGAGCCAACGACAGAGAAGAAACATGAATGAAGAGAAGATGGCTCAAATTCATTCATTCTCAAGAGAAAACGAAGTGGGTGATCCAGTATCAACAATTCCATAACGAATTATTCAATTTTTTTCCGAATTCCGTAGTATTTTTTTCTCCAAACGTGCTAAATTAATTTTTAGTATTAAAGAAAAAAATTTAACTAAGTTTGTCCACTAAATTCATGCAGAATTCTATAGTTTTATAACGGCTGAAATTTAAACAAATCTCATCACCCTATGCGCACGGCAACTGTTTTACCGGGCTCTCACAATTTATTTTGAAGGAACCGTTTCTCAGTCAGTTAGTAAGTCGCGATGAGTGTACATCGTCAGTGTTACGCGTTTTCTTACGGTAACCGTTGTATATACAAAAATAAAAAAAAAATAATTATATACATATAGGAATATATACGCAAGTAATTGCTGAACTGTAATGAAAAGAAAAAAATAACAATTCAAAGTAAATGTGAAATGAATCAAAGTTTAAACAATCTGCAGTGTGTGTGATAAGATAAAGAGAGAGATTTGTGAATAAGAAGTAAAGAAGCAAAAAAAAAAAAAAAATAAAATAAACCGCGCTAAATTAACAACAACAAATTTTTAAGAAAGTGAGACAATTTGAAAAGCCCGCGAATTCTTTTCCTCAATAATAAGTTTTTTTTTTTAAATTTGTTTCATTAATTTTTTTCGAATTAATTTTTTTTTTATTTGAAAAAAAGAAAAGAAAATAGAAATAAATAATTTTCTCTCTTATTATTGTTTGTGTTGAGTTTTTTTTCTATAATTTATAAAAAAAAAAAAATCACGTGTGAACGCGAACAAAATGAGGAATAAAAGGAAACTTTCCCAAGGATGAATCGCGGAGGTCCGTTTTTCTCGAATGATGTAAGTTGAATTTTCTTTGAAAAGTAAATATTTTTAGATTACATATGTATGTACATGCGTTTAATTTTTTTTCTTTTGAGTTGTCTTTGAATATGAGAATTTATCCATAGTAGTAGATGTCATCCACAGTAGTCTGGATAGTGATACGCCCACTACACGTTGTTTTAATAAAATGTACATAGGATCTCCATGTGGGCTAAGGATATGTTTTTATTTATTTTATATGTACTTACGAATTTCTATTGTTTGTAAGTGCCAGGTGCTCTGAATACGTAGTCATGGCTGTATCGTTTCCTTTAGTGTTTGACAGTACTCAATGCCGGAGATAATGCATTGCACTGAGTTGGTAATGGTATGTGCTTACTTGTCATTGCCAATGGATTATTTTGCAAGGCATTGCTGGATATTTTTAAAGAAAAATAAGCCGATAGCAACTTTTCATTACCATTACCAATAACTTCCAGAAGTAAGTAACATAAATGACTCGCAGAGAAAATGAAGGACGAGATTTGAGAGTCTGGGGAAAGAAACTCTTCTGGAAGAATATAAATCAACTAAACAATATCTATCCACTGCCCTTATGCTATAAAATCCTCGGGTACCACAGGAGTCAGATCTTAGTCACATACTGTTCATTTTGTAGACATTCTAAAATCTCGTAAATTAACTCTCTATATCGTAGACTTTCACAACATTCTCTAAGTCTTACATAGGTAAGTGAACAGAAAATGTTGAGCTCGCTTTGTTGTGTTCGACTTCCACTTTGTAGATTATATCCACTTCCTGGTACAGGCATTTTAAATCTCTTCGAACGGAGTATAAATATTAGAGAGTATAGGACGTTTTCGGAAGTGTTATCTCCGTCAAAAATGTTTTTGAACACAAACTTTGAATTTTGAACTGCATTAGCATTATGTTCGAAAACGTCATCTGGGTTACTGCTGTGCAGTAGAAAATCTTAGTTGACATTGACAAAAGTCAATGGCTGAAATGAGTGTGTGAGCAAACAGGATGGTTGCATATTTGACGTTTGTGTTTTTTGCTTCATACAATGACAATCAAAATTACTATTGGTTGACGTTTTCGAAACCGGACCCACTCGATTGGTAAATTCTTGTTTCTAAAAGTGGGTAAGCGATTGCTGTCATTTGTGGTATGCGAAAATAGGCACACCCTCATTTTTTTTTGTACTATATGTAGGTACCTACTCAGCTTCAAGTTATTTTTCATATAACAGCATTTTCGTTTTCACCTTATGTGTAATTTATTTGTCCGTAAGCTGCCCAGATTAAGAATGTTTTCAGCACCCTAAACTTCGAAGGATAGTTGCATGAAACCATTTCAACTTTTCATCTATGTGTTTACTATGTTAGGTCAGGGGTATTCCAGATACATTGTCAGTAGGCTCCTATAGCCCTGTATAGGTCTTATCATTACCCCATGCATTTTCATATTTAAAAAGTCCTATAGAGCTTGTCAGATTCTCAAAAATATTCTTATATTTCGTATTCAGTATGTGTAATCTGGAAGAAAAAGACTATGTCTCAAGCTATCGCCACTGGATAAACGCCTTAAAGCTGATCCCTAAACTGTGGTAGCTAATTCGATGAGACTAAAAATCCGGGCATATCGCTGTGCAGAAGAATAGCTTGCATAAATGTCAACAGATGTTTTTGTTAAGACTTGGTTGGACAGAAGGTTTTCTATCAAAGCTAGCTCAAGACAAAAACAGACCTGTTGTATGTAAGAAACGCATTACCCTTTAATTTCTTTGCAACATGAACCGTCATTTGTGTGAATCTGATAGCTCCAATTCTGGATAATATCAATAAATTTTTGGCTTGTAAAAAGTTTGAATTTTGACAGATCTATACTTTAAGTGTCTTACTACTTAAAAGGTTCCGCTAAAGTCGTTTATGTCTCCTTAAAAATATTACTGTATGAAAATATGACATTTTAGATTATTGTATTATTAAACCGCTAGAAAGTGTTCAGTACCAAACATGACCATCATGCGGCCTCGATACACTACGAACTACTATTGTCTTGGAAGTTTTATAAATTTTTGACCACAAAAAATATTCTCAAATAAATACACAGGTTTCATAAAAATTTGGTAATTTTTCAATGGATGGAGTCAAAATGTTAAACTCACATTCCTATAGCATGGACAAATATGTATGTACCTCTCAGACCTCTCAGAATGTAAAAAAAAAAACTCTTTCCATTCTATTGCACTGAATTCACAAAATCGCACAATTTCATCCACTGCCGCACCATTGGTGGTGAATGAAATGTTTCAGTACTGTTCGTTTTACTTTTCAAATAGAGCGGAAGTGCATAACTGTACCTACTATTATACTTAGTCAAAAACTGGCCCACCTTTTTTGATGTCGCAATAAGAATCAAATCAAAATCATTTTTGAACTTTTGGACGAACAAAGAATAATACCAAGTGGGGTAGCCCTTACACATTATGACACATCTGTACAATATTAGCCATACATATTTTTCTTACTCGTTTGATTTTTCATCTTAGAACTCATTCTTCTTATTTTTTGTTTTTGTTCATAAAAGATCCTTTTTTTTCTCTCTCTTTTCAGTTGAAAGCACACTCAGTTTATTCATCGGCCTGGAAAATGTCCTAATTCGTGTTTATTTTCTTTTATTAGTGTTCTCTCCTAAAACAGATCGTGGAGCGTCGAAAAAAAATCAATTTATGTCGCGTTACCATGCGGTCGTCGCAGAAGCTCCAAAGGTGAGCTGAGTCGTTAACTAAATAATAAAAAAAAAAAAAAAGAAACGCGTTCGTATGGGGATCGCCGTACAAAATTATTTCAAATACAACAATGGCTTGCTTGTAGAATTCAATGAGATTCCATCTAAAGTTACTCTAAATTGAAATCGGTTTTTATGTTTGTATAATTTACTCGCGACTAATCGGTGATTCAAATCGGTAAAGTATCAATGAAATATCCTTGAACAATAAATTCCCGGCGAAAAAAAGGATATTTTTTCGATAAAACAAGTGAAACCTTAAAAAAAAGTGAATTTCCAAGAATAAATGAAAATAATAAATGAGAAAATATTGTGTGAAGCAAGGAAAATTCATGAAAAAAGTGTATAAAATGTAAGTTTGTGTTTTAAAATATTTTATTTATTTTTTTCTTTCCACTAAATTAAAAAAGAAAGCAAGGAGGTTCATGTCAAATAAAGGAACAGATCGTATCTAATTAGGGATAAATTAAATTAGGGCTTCTTGTTTCAGCTGTTTACTGTATTAGTGCCATAGAGGTATCAGTCGTAGTGTAGAGTGTTTTCTCTCTGCAGGAACTAAATAATAAAAGTAAAAAAAAAAAAAAAAAGAAACAGTACAGTAGAAGAAAAATTATGCACCATTCACATTTTCCCAAGGAACTCTCTTTTATATCGAGCAGAAGAAAACATGCAAAAACCCTTGACAAGATTATATGCACACACATTCTGACACTGTATTCTTGTGTTTCAACACAAGTTTTATGAATAAGAGCAAAAGAGAAGGCAGGAACCAAACGACGGAGTAACCGCAGCAAAGCAAGGAAAAAAAAAAACCGACCGACGGCAACATTCTTCACATCTATACACTCATCGGGTAGCTGCTGCTGCCACCGTCGCCATCATCGTCATCAATTCGTGAAACTCATGAAACCGAGAGAGATGCAGCTATAGTGAGTTTCCTTAGAGTGAGGGTGATTCACCGATAGAGAGAAGCATCAACCAAGTAGGGGAACATAAAGAGGGGTAACCAAAAAAAAAAAAAATAAACAATTTAAGACAGCACAAAAAAAAAACTGATGATAATAAAAGGCATATGGGAATAGAATAAAACAAAAATCGATGCGTTCCGGTTTTAAAAACACGAAACAAAAGATAACCGATACGCGAGAGATAGGTAAAGAGGGAGGAAAATTACAATAAATTAATAGATAGAAAAAAAAAACTACACAGAGGAATCAAAAGAAGAAAGAAAGAGCAGATAAGAACTAACGTAAACTATCTATTTTCGAGACCAAGAAGCAACGCAATAAAGAGAGACGAGCAACTTTTTCGGTCACGTAGCAGCCAAAGCCACCAGCGTTCACCCACCTCTCGGAAAGATTCTCTCTACTTATATTCTTTTTTTTTTCATGCTGGATGAAAGAAACTAAAAAAAAACTCCTCCAGGACGAAACAAGTTAAAACATGTACACAGTAAAAGGAATGAGCTTTTTTTCCTGCAACTTTTCGTACGATGCCCATTTTTTGAGATAAAACTCCCACAAGACAAATTCTAATTCGATGTGTGAAAAACTCTAATGAAAATCATTGAAAAAAAAGAAAATATAGAAGAAAACCACACGGACACGATCGTCTGCAGAACCGTAATGGCCGCCATTATGTCGTATTTTCTCTCTTAGTATGGTGTCAATGTTTTTTTTTTCCATTAGTATTAGTATTGCAAAGGCACATACGTGGTATATTTTTAGTGGGATACGTCGCAAAAAAAAAAACTAAAAAAAAATCTATAGATGACAGGAAATGATATGAACCGAAACAGAAATATCAAAGCTGTCAAAATCGGTAAAAATAGTTTTAAAAACACACGACGGTTAAAAAACGTGTATTTACTAGTGGAAAATTGAACTTTTTTTTTTTTAATTTATTCCGGGCGCTGTCGCCGCGGTCGACCGTTTCCGTTATCATTGCTTATTATCTCCCCATCTATCTATCCAACACACAGCCACCCCTTTTCGTGGCAGCGAACGAAATGAAATGAGTGAATACAGAACCCGAAAATAAACTAGTACTTTACGAACAAATTTACCGTCCCCGTTCCCGCGTCGGCTCCTATATAATTTACGAATCGCACGTACACATCTACAAGAAACTCTTTTTTTTTTTTATTATTATTGGTTTTTCTTATATACAGTGCGAGTGTATTACCTAAATAAATCGGGCGTTCACTTTATATGGTTATTGCGCGCGTGTGCTAAAGCTGGTTCTTGAGTATTTTTTCCAAATGCGAGCGGGTGTGACTTAACCCGCGGGGGGATTCCGGCAAAGAGTACCTCAAACACGTAGTAGTGTCAATATGTATATGGAATTTCATTATGTGCAGGCACAGCACTTGTGTGTGCTGTGTAAGAGGGCTCCCATTTTTGGATTTCACCACACACCACCACACAGCTCTTTTCATCCATCTTCATCTAGTGTAGAGGAGAGAAGTTAATAAACACTCTGCGCTACAATAAATACACCGATTAACATTCGAATGAGATAGTGAACATATACCTAACCTAGTGTCAATGAGCGAGATAGTTGCAACAGTGCTTTGATAAAGAAGAAGGGGCAAAGCTTTGTAGTACTCTGTGAGTAAGTTTGTCTGTACGGTTTTGTAGTGTTTCTTTGCGCGCGCTTGCATATAAGGAAACGTTTTATATAAATACATATCCACCACCCATTCAAGCACAAAAACGGAATATAAAATCCCCTACACTACCGGTAGTGCGAAAGAGTCCGAGATATGCGTTTGGGTATGGTGTATATAACCCAATGTAAATGAAAAAGCAAAGAATGAAAGCAGAGATATAATAATAATAAAAAAAAAAAATGCTGTGTTGTTTACTCCTAATTGTATTTTATACATATATACATGTATTTATAAATGTAGCTCTCTGTGTATAGTATTTTATTTTTTGCCTTCGAAATGAAATGCCATGTCAAATGTGAGTGAAAGAGAAGTAATATCCGTAAATCCGTGTGTGTCCGTGTCAAAAAGAGCAAGAAATATAAAAAAAAGTGTATCCGAGTATTAAAAAAAAAAATATAAATGTTTGATGTATGTATGTATATATATCATTCCAAGTGGTAAATAATGAAAGAGAAGGGAAAGAAGAAAAAAAAATGTTAAATTGTGCAACGTCGCGTTTCTCTTCTCTATTCGTATAAATCGTTGATATACGTTCTTTTTTTGTCGGTTATTCGTTTCGTTATGCGCTGTTGCCGTTTTTATTGTCGCGGTTCGTTGTCAATTTTTCTTCCCCGCTCTCGGTGTGTGTGGTACGTTTTAATGGCAGCAGTTCACTTCAGTTCACTATAAAGTCTACAAAGGAGAGATGGCTGAAAGACGATGAAACGAGAAAGAGGAATATCTACCTTATAACTACCAGGGGCAACCTAACCACTAACTAAATTCAGCAATGAAGATGTAGAGAAACCAAAGGAGGATGGAGAAAAAAAAATGGAAACGAGAATTAATGCTGGATTATACTTATATAAACATCTTTCCCCCCTTTTCACTGCTCAGCATGTTTTTTTTTTCCTCTTAGGTTTCCCCACATTTCTGATTTTTTTTTTTTTGTATCCTTTTCTGTACACTTTTTGTCATATAATATTAGTAACAGAATATAGAAAGAATGTAAGAATTTTTTCTTTTTTTTTTTTTTTCGAAACGTGGATTACAATTACTAGACTTTTTGCGTTTCTCTTGGCTCGCTATCTCTCTTACACCAATTTGAATAGTTCTATGGGATTAAAACGACAAGTGTGAGTGTGAATGAGATAGAGAACGCCCGATAGGGTATAGTTGTGTTCTATAGACCGTATGCAGGGAATATGAGAGCAAATTAAATAAATCTTTCTCTATATGGAGATAGATACATACATATAACTTTAATTTAATGGAATTAAATATAAAAGGAGAGGGATTACCTTTTATTTATAATATGTGTGTATGTTGCTACTTGCGTCTGTCCCTTTTTGGCATTTTCCTTTTTAATTCTTTTTTAATGCTGTTATTTTTTTTTATCCATGGAAAGAAAAAAATACACGTTCTGAGTGAAAATTGAAAAAAAAAAAAGCAAAGAATAAAAAAAAAATCGATGTCAATTGTTTCTAGTTTTGAGTGTGTTGTGGATAAGAATCATATAATTTGTGGATAAAACAAAACAAAAGAGAAATCCTTAAGGATAACACACGTTACACACGGATAGATTGACTGACAATAGGTAATCATCTATACAGCAGGAAAAACAACAACAAAACAATAGGCAACAATCAACATAGCACCAGTTTTCTTTTGGGAGGAGGTCGCCCATTAGAATCGCCTCCATGAAGAACATAAAGCAAAATGGTACGAGAGACTCGAAACCTTTGGGTTGGACATTTACCCGAAACAGTACGTGAGGAAAGGATACGAGATCATTTTAAACGGTAAGTTATGAGAAATATTCGAATAATTTACAAACGATATTTTGATATTCTCCAGGAATGTATGTATTCATACCTATGTACAAGTTATGGAGCGATGGACACAATGTTTTTCCTTTGCAGGTGTATAACTTAGTTTTGATAGTCTTGCGACATTTTATTTCTTATGTTTTCAGCATGTCACATTATGAAATAAAGTGTCCAGCTTTGACGCTTAATTTGTTAAGCCTAACCTGGTGTTGGGCGCCATTTAAGGAATTAGTGTTATTTTTCAGCATTCAGATAGAAAAAAATGGGGTATTATAAAGGAGATTGGTAAATATTTACAAAAGAGGCCTCCCCCCGATTTTGATAAAATTTTAGTATGTGGTAGAGGGCATTTTTCTGAGCATTTGTGTGTACATACATATGTAATTATGCTTTAGGACGTATGTTTCTATGAATGAATAGGTACATGTCTATGATTAGTTGAAGAGTCAGTTCAAAAAGTAACGCCTGCTCTTGATTCGTTTTAAGTGGAGAACTGATAAATTTGAATTCGAAACAAAGACTTTCGAAACGTTCTTCAAGTCTAGTTGTTATCTTCCTTTATTTAAAGCGAAGTTTCATCCATCCAGGTTTTTTAAAGCCGAAGAAGCACGCACCACAAATAATATTACAAAAAGGAATGTATAATAACAAAAATGCTGAAGCAAGATCCATCATCAAAGTGAATGACGCTAAATACAATCTTCCTATCTTCAGAGTAAGCAAAAACGGTTGAATTTCTCGGAAAGTTTTATTTTCATCCCATGTGTTACTCTAAAGAGAAGTTCCGCCTGTCTGATTGAAGAGAAAACCAATCATAGTAGGTGTCAGTACGGGGTATTGCATTATTACTGCTAGGTATTCTCGCTAATGACTAACTGCTGTAGAAACTAACTGCATGGACGAAGAAGAGGAGCAAACTATAGTTCACCTTTGCACATACAATGGTGTCTACTTCTTCGACAATATAGTCGAACTAGCTAACGCCCAACATCAATGGTCTCCAGCTTTTTATATTAATCTCTTGCTGGTTCCTACGGTAGACTTTATGGGGATCCATGTGGTACCATAGTGGAGGTCTGCTGTTGTGGCTGGTCATGCAGCCTGCCACGACAACCCATGCTCATATCTATACCAATGTACGAGAAATTGAAGTTATTTTCTTCGTCTACTACCGGCTTAAATAGATAGTGATGCACTCCGGCATATGGAGTCCTTTTAACTTGTTTATGTGCCGAAGAGTTGGTTTTAGAGTAACCTACTTCATTGCATAATTTACATTGTACATTTATGTAATTTTTCTTTTACCTCAAGTCTCTTCAAGATGAGTTCATAAAGTTTTTCTTGTTCTACAATATGGCATTTGTAAGGTTCCTAAGAAGAGGACTGATTCAAACTTTGGAGAAATAAGACTCAAAGAATCTTGGTCATATTCAAAATTCGTTTAATACGGACAATCCATGCGACTATTGGTGATTTGATTAGCTTAAGTGATTAGTTTGCAAATAATCGTCTATGTCAACTGGTTTTGTGCGCTACGGTAACGTGTGTCAAAGCATTATGAGAGTAGCTAGGGTACATTCTATGTAGGTACGTATATATGTACATACATATGTATGTACATCCGTATTTAACGTATATATCTAT
The DNA here is from genome assembly GCA_905220385.1 of Xylota sylvarum. NCBI lineage: Eukaryota > Metazoa > Arthropoda > Insecta > Diptera > Syrphidae > Xylota > Xylota sylvarum. The sequence continues at coordinate 51,240,449 of LR999960.1, read as the reverse complement.
GTATGTACATATGTAGATACAAATGAGGGATAGTAGAAGGGTATCTGCCTAATTTCTAACGGAAATTTATGACATTTTTTTTTTCAATAATATAAACTTCCTCTTCTCTATTCATAAATACATAATAAACTACACCTGAGGGAATAAGTAAAATAACGCACATCTTTATACCTACGCACGTATGTACATCCATACATACATACATACATACGTACCTAACAATAAAAAATAAAAATAGGAAATACGTATAGGTAGGTAGGTAGATGTATGTACCTACACGCCGGTATAAACAATGTCATAAATCATCGACATCACCATCAACACTATAAAATCATTAAAATCCACAATTACTGCTATTATTCGCGTCTGCTACTGCTTATTTAAAAAAAAAAAAAAAATTACGTAATTTTTCATGTTAAATTTGGCAACATAGCCTCTGCTGTTTGCTGCTGATACACTGCTACAAACATCGCATCTCATCCGCCACAGGGCTCCCCTATAATAGCCAAAGGTGATGATTTTTTCATAGAAAAAAAACAGAGAAACAAAAAAACTTTTTTTTTTCTGTTCATCAAACATTCCTGTTCCCAAATTTATCTTCACACAGAGGGTAAAAAGATACAAGAAAAAAAAAAATCTGGCAACGTCTCAAAATAAACAAATGAGCAAAAAAAAAAAGAATATGAACATGGCAAACAGCGCAACCAAACATCAGCAGGCAGCCAGAGAAAGACAGATGAACCCCGAAAAATCGACCGAACGACCCCGTCCGCTGAGTCGGCTGGTACGACGAAAGAGCACACGTTGGTGCTTAGCGCTACTTTTAAGAAAAAAAGAAAAAAAAAAAAAAAAAGACGAAGAGGGGTGAAACGTTACGAAAGAGGACTAAACTCAGAAAGGTGAAGAAGATGCGGTGGCGATGGTGGTATTCGTATGTACATACATACATATGTACATATGTACGTTTGAAATCGCTATGACATTTTTAGTTATTCCAACTTTTTTTTTTCTATTGCATTGCTGCTACTTTTGTGGGCTCACCACACTACCCCCTTTTTCTTGGGATTCAGCAGAGACCAAGAAGCAACGAAAAAAGAACTGTCGTTCAGATTCTGTTGTGCGATTGTATTTAGTAGAGAATCAGTAGTAGTAATATGTATAGCGTAGCGCACTGAAGTGGGAATGATTAAAAAAAAAAATGGAATCATAATAATATGATGACGAAGAATGTGAAAAAAAAAAACAAAATCTAACAAAAAGAAAGCCAAAGGAACAAGAAACACAAAGCCAACAGCCATGCAAACGAATGTGAAAGAAAGAAAGGCTTCAGAAGAATACCAGTGCAGCCACACTATACTTTCTTGAATTCTGTGTTGAAACGAAGAGATTAAAATGGCGTTGCATAAGATTAGATTTGAAATAAGGGGTTCTGACGTACATAATAATTAAAAAACATACGTAATTAAAAAAACACGTTTCGAAATTCCATTTGGACCAAGTTGGACAAATTTTTACCTAACACTATGGACCGTGTTAGAAAGAAGTCTGACAATTTTTCACATTTAGGATGATGGGTCCTCATATTTTCGATTTTTAGTCTACGTAAAGAGGTGTTCTTTTGAACAGGATTAAGAAACGGGTATCGACAGCTACCCAAACTAAGAGTCAAACTAATGAACACAGAATTTGGAGAAGAATCCTAGGTATTGTTTACAAAAAAAAAAAATTGTCGAAATAAAATATGCCGTTGGAGAGTTTTTAGTATCTTACAAACGTCACCTACTCTACGCAAACCTATGCTGATGATCACCGGCTGCAGTATTATCATAATATCTCACTTTTAGTAAGCTCAGTTGCTTGCAATTTTCCATTGAAGTTGTGTATACATATGTACATATTACGATTTTTTATCAGATGGACAAATTTTTGGAACAGACTGGATTTGCTCTATCGTTTTAGCTACGTAAACGATCAGAGGTTTTTGAACTCGTGATCGTTCTAACTTTAAGGAATGAGAACTCCATTCAGGCTAATAGTTCTGAAAACACCATAGCCTTAACGATAATTCGATTTCATATTGAAACTCTGGGAGATATTCTTAAACTCTGTCGTTTTATCCATAGAAATGAGAACCCTGTTCAAGTTGACAGTGATTAATACAGTTAATTACAGTTCTTTATAACGTCTGACGTATTATTTTTTTCATGCAAATAAGTGCAATTTGACTTTTGACAGTTCTTATTATACAGTCGTAGTGTCAGAAGTAGGGTTAAAAAGTTTTATGTAACACTATCCCTCAAGTAGATAACATTGAGTGTGATCGACATAAAACTTTTGGGAAAAGATATTTTATATTCAATATGTTAATGACAACTGTTTAATTGCATCTCAGTAACAAAATAACAAGTTTCTGCCTATTTGATGTTTATTTCTGATTTGATGGATTTATTTGATGTGCACATCAAATTGATTTGTCAATGTAAAATTTATGCTTAATAAAAAATAACCAAAATTGATCATTAGCCTTTGACATTGAAAATGAGAAAAATACCACGACATCAACTAGTTACACCGTCAAACATTAAGTTTAGTGAAAATTCACCCTTCTTTTTTTTTTTATGTCTTAATAGACCCACCATTAGTCGTATCTGCAATAAAAACCATTACACCACACGTAATTTTTAATTAGTCTCGTTTATGTTTTACAAGCTTTTGATAGCCATCTTAAAGAGTAGGAAGACAAAAAAGAGTACACCATAAGTATAAAATAAAAATAAACCTGAAACAATCTCGCTATGTGTATGTGTGTGTGTAATTGACCCTGAAACATTGATACAAATTTTCTAACATTGAAACGGCATTTTAATACACAAGCATTTGTATATTTTAATCGAAGGTCATTTCAGGTTTATTTCTTACGTTTGAGACATTTTGTCGGTCAAATTTACTCGTCCGTTGTACAACCAACCAAATATTATATGATTTTCTCTTTTGCATAACTCATAAAAATTACCGTCAAATCAAACCAAGTGTCTCGTGTGTGACACATATTATAATTATAATTCAATATACATGCATATGTATATGTGTATGTTCATAGGTATACCTAGTAGCTGGCATTTGTTTCTCTTGAAGGATGAAAACAGGAAACACATTTGCATCCGAGAGCCAAAACAATTCAAATAAACTTTGCGCTAATAAAAAGTAAATTATGTATACATACATACATATATGTACATATGTACATATGTATGTACATAAATCGAAATAGAAAAGAAAAACAAAAATATGTATGTATAAGCACGTCTGCTCTGACGAAAACAGAGTGTGCTGCTTTATATCAATATTGTGGTATTAATATCATATTATTATTTTTTTTTAGAAGAAAAACATTTATAACGAGTAGACAAAATAAACATGTGCTGCTAATCAAGAGGCCTGACTTACATATATTCTTGTCACATGATTTTACGCACTATATTGTCGGAAGTGGACGTTTTGTTTTCTATTATATAAAAATGCGACCAACACCCACTATACGTAAGGGTGCCCCAGACTACTGGAAATATCTTGTTTTGTTGGTTTTTTGACACTGCTCAGTCAATAACTAATAGAATAATAAGCTCAGAAGAACTCAGCCGCATTAAGTACACTGAGTAGTGTTGTCAAATTGTGTACTGAACTTAGTGTCCAATAAATCGATTGTTGGACGGCTTGTGTGGAACGTAGCCCCCATCTTGCTGGAACAATAGTTCGTCCAAGTCCAAATCCTCAATTTCTGGCCATAAAAAATCGGTTATCATGCCTCGGTAGCGCTTTCTATTGTCGTCTTATAAGAAAAATTGGCCAATAATGTCACCACTCGAAAAACCAGCAAACTAGTCTCACAAACTTGCGTACACCAGCTCCAGTTGGTGCATTATTTGGACTGAAATTCCTTTTCAAAATTCGCACTGTTTCGGCAACACAGCACCCACTTTGGAAGTCACCTTGCAGTACTTACTTATTTCTCAACGTTGTTCAAGCGTAAATCGATCCATTTTGTACCGCTAAAATATAGTACTGAGTTTTTGTCCATTTTCGGAGTGCATGAAAGCTGTCAGTTTCAAAATAATATATGATTAAAAAAGAAACCAACAGATGGCCCACCCTTTATAAATATCTCGATTGCCATTTAACAAATCAATCATTAGCTGTTCATTCAATTACGATTAGTAGGTCCCTTCTATTCGTGTAAAGAATATATCACGAAGCTAGGCTCTGGGTCCTGTACACCTGTCGCGCCAAATATTTGTATTTGTTTTTGACCTGTTTATGTTTTATGTTTATGTTTTTACTTACTTAAATCTCTTCAACCTTCCAAATCTCTCTGTCTGGGTGAGCGAATTCCGCTGAAAAGTAGTTTGGTACCAACTCGGTTAGTCAAGACCACACTTCCTAGATATAAAAAGTTGTCTACTTTCGCAACTTGTAGGGCACTGTTGAATTGAGCGCGAGTGTTAGAAGTGCTTAGTAATTTTGTTTCGACAGTGTTTATTTTAAGCCCCACTTTGTTTGCATCAGCTTCTACATTTTGCCCCATCAGATGAAGCTCTATTTTCCGATGTGAACATAGGCCAACATAGTCAGCGTAGTCGAGGTCTTTAAAGTAAGATATCATAGTCCATCGAATCCCTTGTTTACTTTACGTCATATCGCTGATGATCACCAAGGACAACAGCTGTGACAGTATGCACTTTGGACTTCAAAATCCTTTGATACCTTACCATTCTGTAAGACTTTAAACTTACTACCTTCGTATGTAGCCTTGATAATAGCTATGAATTTTTCTGGTGTGCCTCTTCTGTGCAAGGCTTCCCAGATATTATCTCGATTTAAGCTATGCCTCCTCGAAGTCGATAACTCATGTTCTATATACATTTCGCTTAGTAAATCTTTAAAAAGATGCGTACATGTCTACTTACCAACGACTGAAGGCTAAGTCTTAGAACCTTAGAAGCTTAAAAGCTTAGTGGTAATCGGTCACCTTCTAGCTGCACCTTTTTTTGTATTTAGCTCCTCTCTACATTAAGTTTGGTACATCTGTTTGAAATCAATCTTGAGTATTAAATTAAGAGGTTAATGGATTTTGCCTTTGATATATTTGCCTCAGATTCCAAATTTACTATTTGTGATAATAGTCGTAATCACGTCTTACTTTTAGAAATATATCATCGTATAAGACTTTATTTCGTCAAGAACATCGCTCACAAACACTACGAACAACAATGGTAATAGTACGGATCCTTATGGTACCTCGCTTTGAAATGTATAAAAATGGAGGCATTGTTAGCCTGGAAGTAAGGACAAAGCTTTAGTAGTAAGGGACTTAATTTCGCCTGTTCTTACGACACTACTACAGAACACACTCTATGATATGAGCGTCTTTATCACCAACTGGTTTTCCAATCAATATTGCATATGTGTGTCAATCGAATAAAAAATGAAACACGTTGCATAATGTTAACGTCATTTCTTGCGTACCTGTAGTAATGTATGCAGTTGATTCTTTCGCGCTTAGTCAGCAACTGAAACTTCTGGAACCAATCTCTGACATCGATAACTATAGTTTTAATTCAGTTCTAGCTTTAGGCGGCTCAATAAAAAATTACGCTTCTGTATTATATTTTGAGTCATCATTCAAATAAATACACACACATACACTTCCGCAATAATCGCACCACATCAACCCCTTTTTTGCGCATCAGCAAACACAACACCCCCGCCAATCGTGATAGACCACGAAATTAACAATTGAACCCTGACCAAAACATTGTTTTTTGCCGCAGTACCAGTACCACTGCCCATCTCCTTCTCCCTCAAAATTATCTATTATTTTCCAAAGAAAAAAAAATAATCCACACCACCACCAAAAATGTATCATTATTTGAACTCCACGTAGTAGAAAATACATTCAAATATTCATTTTCATAACATTTATAATTATAATGTTTATATGTAGTGGGGGGTAGGTAGGTTAGTTAATTTGATGGTCAGGTGCAGCAATTAACATTTTTTTTTTTTATTAATCCTAACACTAAATTCTGATTCATTTGTGAAAAATAAAGTAAACCAGAAGCTTAGAGCCATTCGGTATTTTGTTTTTTTTTTTTTTCAATTGAATTGGAAAGGCAATGAAAATTTCTTGTTTACATTAAAATAATTATAATAAAATGGAAAATAAATAAGGAAAATATTTTTTTTTTGCAGAGTGTAAACTATTCGTTTAAAGTAAACTTAACTATGCTAACCCTGAAGGAGAGGCGCGCATGCTAAATTTTACTGTTTATTCCGTGAAAGAATGGAATGTCAAGAATTTAAATTGCTAAATTTGCTTAAAGAAATAGAACAGTCTTTGAACTAATGAAATTTCCTATCGACTTTGAACGATTTTCAAATAAAAAAAAAAAAAAAATGTCTATATTACGTTGTGTATTTCCGGATTTTCCACAATGTCATCTCGAAATCATGAATCATTTCGGTATGTCAACGGAAGATATCAAAATGGCCCCGGAAATCTTTCGTGTCTAAAATTGAATATATCAGAAATACATGTATTTAACTAGTAGGAGTGGCGATGGTGACATACTATTAACATTTTCAGAAATTTTTCGCTTTTATACACATTACTGAAATGTCGTCTGCTTGTCAGTTTCAATTTTAGCATGTCAGTGTCAATATTGAATAGACATTCGTGTGTTTTACTGAATTTTGAAGGCTGTCAAGAAGAAAACTCTTCCGAAAAATCCGGACTAAGGGGGGCGGCGATGGCGATAATGGCGAAATTATCGTGTCTATAAACCAGTTTGTATAGTTCATGAAAAATGCGGAACTGGGATGGTTCATATTTACGATTGTGTTTATTTCAATTTAAACATTTCCATTGCTGTCCCTTCCTTTAATAAAGTTTAAATTGTCTGTCTTTGCTCAGCAACTGTATAAATAAATTGGTATACGTAGATAGTCAGTCGCAAAACAGTTATAATGTATTTTGACGAAGTGGTATTACAGGTTTTTGCACTAACTTGAATTTATGTTGTCAACGCGCGATAGATACTTATTAATAGTAAAAATCAAGGTCATAAAATGTGTGGAACCTAGGAGTAATAAATACATAATATACAGATTAGAATGATTGGTGAACTAATGGACTTGAATTGACAATTCAAATGAAATTTATGAAGATTGAATGAAATTATATCTACGTACAGGCGGTTTTCAAAAACGTAGGTAACTCGCATTCGTCCTAGTTTTTGCCTTGAGTTTGGAATCAAACGTATTTCAATTCTACATATATGCATATGTAAATAAAGATGATTTATTGTTTTGAGCAAGCTTTTGAAATTTGCCAGTGGTGTAGAAGGGGTTGACTATTGTTATTTGAAGAAGAGGTGCGTAAAACCAGGACCTTTTGGTCTATCTGGGTCTCCTACTAACATCTTGGAGAGGTATATTCCCTCATTAGAGTTCCCCTTTTGGGAATAATTTTTGAGAGTCTTATACTCTTACTGTGTCTTGGCGAAAGAAATCTGCCGTCTCTAATCCTGTTTCCTTTAAGATTCTGAGAATGAAAGTTAGCTCGAGCGACGATGCTTCCTCGTCTGATAATTAGTACTTGCCCAAATATTTCAATCTTTTGTGTGATAGTGTCCTACGAATCCTAACACATTGTCTAGGATTTCACTGGAATCATTGCAGAATCTGAAGAGACCTTCCTCAGCTATATCTTGTTTCCTTCCTTACAATGCCCTGTTAGGATAATTAGGTTTTTCTTGATCACGCTGACGTATGCTTCGAATCTTTTCCGGTTGTGTGTTCCCTAGAAATTTACCCTAAAAGTTTGACTTATCTCATGCCCTGAGTTTTATTCCAGCTTCTAGGTCTGTTTTCCCTCTCTAGTTTACTGAATTTTTTTTTTAAGGGTGTGATCCCTATTTCGCAGTGTGGTTCAGGACTTATGAAGGTTATTCATGTTCCCTTTCTTGTTGGATTGCCGGTGATTTCATTGCCCTCTATTTCCACATGATCAGGTATCCAACAGAGGTTCACCTTGTTTCTTTTACCAAGAAGGTAGGCATTCCCACATGAGTTTAATGTAGGATTAAGGTACCATTATAGCAGCTTGGATTATTGTTATATCCCAATGGGCATGGTTTCTGTCGAGATTGATCTCGACACATCTGTGTACATACATACATATCTATATTTCATATAGCATATATTTCAGCTTGAAAGATGCTGGTATTTTTGTGGTTCTGGGCTTGCATGGCTTTCCTAGTTTTTTCTTTTATATGTTTTTCCAAATCAGTTTACTGTTTAGGTTTAGACAGGAGGTTGACTAAGATTTCAGTTAAACTCTTATGGGAAATCGACTATAATCGTTCTTTTTTTTTGTAAAGATTGACTAACTAGCAAGTTACAATAAAATAACACACTCCCAAAAAAATTTCGATTAAATGTCAGCTTTGCAGGCCAATTTTGAAGTATCAATTTTTACGAGCACGCAAGACACTTGTTTTGCGGGTCCTTAATTGAAATGCCTTGGAGGAGAGTTCTTAAAAAATTTCGGAAAAATATAAAATGTCTACTGAGTCTTTTAAAAATTATTCTGACCTTGGCATGGTTGAAGATATTCTACTGAAGAACAGAATAGGGATTGGAGGATGTGTTTCCTGCAACAATCCTGCAATATAATTATCTATTTCCGTCCTCCCAAACAATTAAACATCGGAAATCTTGGCGATCAAGCAAGCCTTGTCGTGGCTGACGTACAGTATGATATCTAATTGGAATATTACCATTTTTACATTTACATCTTTATCACATTTAGTAACTCAAAAACTGACCTAAATTGTCGCCTGTCTGTTACCGAGATACCTAAACAATTCAAAATTCACCTAATTTGGGTGCCAGGACAGAGCACCACCCTATCGACCTCATCGGATAATGTGAACTTCGGCATGCCTCTGGCTAGATTTAAAATGCTGCTTAAGCGCAATGCTGTCAACTCAACCAAATATAAAAACTATTTGCCTTATTACTAGACAGATCTGATCATAGGTAGATCAGAAACGCTTCATCTGTCCGATTAGACAGAGAAGGTCGCTCATAGCAATCTTAGTAGTATTTGTCATTCTGGGGCACTGTATTGTCTGCAGATATGCCATTAGTTTGGGCTTCCTCGCTAATGACTTCTGTAGAAGTTGAATGGACGAAAAAAAAGATGAACCTGTACTCTCCGTTGTACGTGGCAGGCTCTCTCCGGTCGTAAAACATTTCACGTAGGTATATTCGACAATTAAGGCGAATTGGCTAATGCCAACATCGATAGATTCCAGTGCTTTATATTAAGCTCCTGCTGGTTCTTAGAGTACTCTTGGACCACAGTGGACATTTACCTGGACTGCCACATAAACCTGTACCTATACCTTTGGTTCAAAGTAAGGACTGTTCTTGTTTTTCGTCCCAAAAGCCTTACCTCTCGATTATGAATGTCATCGCTTCAAAAACATTTTTAATGCGAAATGATGGTAAATCGTTACCGCTCAAGTTTTCTTTATAAGTTTATTATGGCAGTTTAGAGATTAATGATTGCAAACTTTATGCGTTGACTTTTTAAGAATTTTATGAATCAAAAGCTTGTCAATATCAACTGATCAGTAATCAACAGTCGATCTAATCAGATTTAATACGAATTTTGGTCTACTGTGTCTACTGGCGCCTACTGTCATTTTATTTCTTGTTACATAATACCTGCCAAAAAGCCTAATATGTAGTTCGTTAATTTGCCAAATAGGTTTAAAAATGACTTTTATAACAAATTGGCTGTTCTGCTGCAACATCAAGCTGTTTCAATACAGATAGTGCGCTGTTTGAAAATAACTTTTAGTTTGTTCCCAATAAAAAAATCAATATTAATAAAAACAATCTGTTGCATAAAGTATGTGTGTTAGAAAGCAGAAATAAAATATTTAATAATTTTTTCGATGCACTCTTCTGGTTCTATGTTCACTGCACGTTATCCAATTGCTATGAAGTTACTACGTAAATGCAATAACGACGCCTAAATCCCAGAGGCGGCATAAGGGGCACCATCTGGCTGGCATTCTTTTTACATCGAGTCATACTAGGAAATGTGTAATCTAATACATGTTGATAAAATAAAACTCCATCATTAATACCACAACATACCTTGGAGAGTTTTTGCCACAAGGCGCCTATTAGTACACAAAATTTTTTGTTTGTATTGTACAGATGAACGATACTCATATGTTGAAAGATGTATTTTTTTTTGTACATTTTACAAATATTTTCGTTGTATTTTGCGGCAATTTTCGAGATAAACGACAACAAAATGTGGTAGTGGTGCGATAAGTGTAACAAAATGTCTTTGTACAGCCGAACTGGGCAAATATGCAGCGTCATATTTGTAAAATAATTTATTTTGTTTTACTTTTTATCAACTGAATAGATAAAAAATTGCGCATTTTCTGTAATAACGAAATATTTGTTTTTGGTCATTAGTTGAACAGCACAGCTAGTGGTAATCAAAACGTATGGAACAAAGTCGTGGCTCTGACTGAAATCTTCAAATATTGGTGTATTTATGTATATTTACTTTATTTTGTTTGTCGTTATCAGACACGCTATTGATTGTGTTACGTATACTGTCTGACTTGAGACAGACACAATTTATTTTTGTGATTATTATAGCAATGAAATACATACATAAGTACATCTTATATTTGACAGTGTTCGCATTGTAAGATACATATGTACATGGGTCGCAGATGTCTCGAGGAAATTTGGTTCAGCTTGGAAGATATTTTTATAAGCATTGCTAAGCATATAAGCATATTATGGAGCCATAGCCTTTTGAGCACTTGACAGTTTCGTACATTTTTCAGCACGACATCGATTCCAAAGTGTTGGTTTGAGGAGGGAAAAATAAGCGTTCTGAGCTGACCAGCGCAAAGTCCCGACCTCAATCCCATTTAGAACTTGTGGGCTGATGTTGAAAGAAGTTTGGACTCAAAAGCATAAAAAAATCGACTGAACTCTTCAAAAACATCGAACAAGCTTGGAGCAATATCCCTCTTAAACGATGTCAAGACTTGGTAGCTAGTAGGTCAAAACGCTGTGCAGTTTTTACTCATTGAAAACTGTTTTATTTATATGCTGTTTCTAATTAAAATTTCCCATAAAAATAGAATATACCTTACTTTTTTTCGAATATGTGTCTATTTATGGTATAATTCTTTATACTTTATTTTTAAATTTAAATAAAAGTATATTACTGTTGCTCTTTGGTATTAATGTTTCTATTAATTATTTTTTTAAACAACTTTTCGTAAAGAAAGTCTTTCTTATTAGGTTTTCCACCTCTGCTCTGTGAACATTTAATAATTTGGTACTTCAATGCGGAAGTTTAAATATAAAAGTCTGAAGTCTAATGTCAAACAAACAACTGTTCATTACCATATGTCAACAACATGTGTCTATAACATTTTGCGCAGTGGTTTTATTTAATTTTTTTCCACTGTAATTTTCCAGTGAAATTCAATTACATTTGACAGTTTTCTGAACTATTAGCTCACACTACCTGCTCGCTTACAAATAGCTCCAAATTCATTTTATAATTAAAAAAAAACTAAAACTGACATGACACCCACCATTGGAAATTATCAAACGAATTTACCTACTGGCAACTAAATAATTTATATTCCATCAACAGCAAAGCAAAAATATTACTAACTTCATTTTATTTCTTATTTTTTTAACGAACGCACCAAGTGCGAACGTTTAGGAAAAGGAGGAAACGAAATTGCTACCTTTAAGAGCCAACCGGCAATCTCAATGTTAGTTACTGCCAGTTCAATCCGGAAAAGTAACAAAACTTTATTTGATAGATCACAATGGAGAAGCAAAATGTAGTTTATAATTAATAATTATCTAGGTACACTTCTACGTACATATACTATTTATGCGAGACGAACATCAATTTCTACTATTTGTTTGTGAAATGTGACAACATTGCTGTTTGACTGTTTCCTCTCTACACATTTCGTTGTCGTCGTCATCTGTCTTTCATATCAAAATGGAATAAAAAGAGAAGCAAATATCTTTATAATAAATTCATTCCCCAAGTTTTTGTCTCTTTCCATCTTGGGTGCACAATACACAAATGGTTCGATGATTTGGACGTCGGAATAACAACACGTCACATCAACGTCGTTATTACCGTCATTATAATCATAATTTTTTTTTTCCATTTTACCTCACTAACAGAGTATTTATGTAGAGAAAAAAAAAATTTTTTTTCTCTGCCTTTGGACTTGTGTTGTGTACTAAAATACCGGACGACGAAGAAAGGGGTACACACTCGGTGTGTATACTGTGTATGGTACGGGTGAAATGTGGCAACATGGCTTAAGAGTTGGGACTTGTTCAATAACAATAATAAAATGTTCCTCTACTACACCCAGTATACACACAACACGCACACCCATGACAGGATTTCTCATTCATTCCTTTCTATCCTCTTCTTGTTCACGTGAAATGAAGGAAAGAGATATGTTTTTTTTTTTTTTCTCTACTTTCTGAATCTACAAATACGGTGACAACATGAGAAAATTTTCTGCTACAAGCAAACACACACACACGTAAGTATAGTGTGGAAAATTTATTTTCTATATAACATGGCAAGCATGAGACGACGTATAAATGTATATACGTACATATATATGAATGTACATTCATTTGTACAATCTTATATAGGAAAAATAGCAAATTGCAAACGCAACACAAAAATAAACATTAAACACCACACCACACCACCCCACAACGACGAAATGGTATAAAACACGACGACACGGCACACATTATGTCGAATGCACTTTGCCAAGCAGAGCTATTTTTCTTGGTGGGAATATACATATGGGTGTGTGCGTGTTTAATGAAAAAACATACATACAGCAGCAGCAGCAGCAACAAAACACCATCAAGGGAATACAAATGGAAAACAAAATAATAAGTATATATACTCGTCGTTGCCGTTGTCGGTCGTATCGTACGTATCGAATGAAAAGAGATTAAATTCTGTTGATTGTAATTGAAAAATGAGTCATGCGATAGTAGAGAATATGGTATTCGCACGTAACTGTATACGTGTGTCAATCATACACCCTACATCTACGCACGTTTGGGTGGAATTTTATGCAGCAATTTTTTTTTTTATTACAATGTTATTTTTGACATTTTGTCGAATGTGGTGAAAAAGAATTTAGAATTTCCTTCATTTCGACTTGAAAATATTTAATAAATTCCCCTACCTAATCACACAAAAGCGTTTTTCATTTCCATACATACCTACATACATATGTATGTACATAAGTTAATTGAAATCCTTAAAAGTATGAGGTACCTATGGAAATGTATGTACTAACGCATTCGAGTACTTGACAGACGAAACACTAAAGTATGTCGAAAGGTACTCGCAGAAGAATTCTTTGGAAAACGGTCAAACGGAAGTTATTGACAATACCTACATACAGTACATATAATACCTATGTAGTATGAACAGAAATGTTAGAAAGTTGTTAATTTCAATACCTAGTATGGAAAATGGTTATTCATTTAGAAACAATATCAGTAAAGAATGCTGTTGTTGTGGATGACTAATGAATTACCTTTCAGTTACATATATGTACATATGTGCATATCCATACATATTTGACAATTGGTCTGATGTCTAATGGTCTAATGTTGAAGAAACTGAAATCAAGTCACTACATACTACCATGTCTTTGGTAGCAAACTCTAAAAAAGTTTCAAAAATATGGAGAAAGTAAATCAGAATCCAGAATTTTATAAGTTCTTGTAAAGTTGTCAAAAAGCATTCTTATAGAACGATTAAATATGTACATATGTATGTAAATATGTACATATGTTTGTAGGTATGTATCTACATATATTTGGTGCGACTTCCGATCAAAGTTTTTTTTTTAACACTCGAATACTTAATCACACGACTAATTTGATTTAATTAAAAAACAAATTGATATAAGTTTGTGTCAAATAAAATGTCACATGTTCTTATTTTCTAATCAATTTCCAATAGCACAAGGCACGGTTGTATAAATTTATAATTAACACATTTTTTTTTAAAGAACTCCAGATTAAGAGTTTTGTTTGAGCATACAACTATTTTTAGATAAGAGCGTACCTACAATTAAATAAATATATGATTATTTCATTTGGGCTTGATTTTATATTAAATCTAACTTTAATCTAAATGCGTCCTAAAAGTCGTGGGTCTTAAACAAAAAGTCATATTTGAAGTGTGCTTGACATTTGGTTTGAAAAAAATTCTTCTTAACATCAATAATAATAAAACAACTTAAAATGTCTGAAAATTTTGGCGTCCAATGTTAATTTTTTTTCGAGGAAATCCATTTCTGTTTGTTTGCCATCGAAAACCCACTGAATTTGTATCATTCTTACAATTTCATCACGTAATTTTGAGTGATGACCGCTAACTCAATCATTTATAAAACCTCCATTGTGAATGCAATACCAACTACGTATTCATATGCATTAACAAATGGACAAAAATTGTTTTCAATCTAAAATCGCCCACATTCATCGTTGTGTGCGTTCCAAACCCGCATTATAATCCCATTTCCTCTTTATCGTAACAATCGTAACAACAAAATTGTCTAAATTCTTTGACATTTGATTAAATACAAAGCAATTGAAGTTTTTTTTTTTTTTTGTTTGTTAATAGTGATTGACATTTGTGTGTTCAAAAGCAATTGCTGGATAATAATTGCATGCATAGATTACAAAAATACGGGTCATTGGAACTCAAGATCTGCACACTGGTATTCTATGGGTCTTTTGAAAGTCATCCATTCCCTAAAGTTGAACAGTATAAAATATCGTCTGTCTACAGCGAGTACATTGACAGTTGATGATATAAACGTGACTTTACTAAATATTATGTAATAAACTTTGGTACAAGTACACCATGGTCTCGAGCGCCTCATTGATTAACAAACGATATGTATGACCTTTTTGTTTTTGTGAATGGAAAAAAGTCGAATTGTTGTGAGCACTATTTATTTAGGGGATAGTATATTACAAGGAAAATATAGAAACTGTAACAAGTGTAAACAAAGCTTAAGGCATTTCCCATCATTTTAGCATTCGTGCATATGTAGATTAAATGATTGTATTTTGGTTCATTTTAGGTACGAAATATAAATAAGGAGGATTTAGAGGTGTTCTCTGGTTTTAGGTGTAGTCTGACCACCTTCATGTCCCCCTACTGCATGAACATTTTTATGAAAAGTAAAGAGGCAAGAATACATGACTTACTCTGAATGGTCAACTGAAAATATTAATTGTGATCTGAATTTTAACGAACTCACTACTATACAGCGGTTCAAGGAGAAATACTAGCTTTTACGTACCATAATCACCTCAACTGAACTAAAAGACATTGTACACATTTACTACTTCCGCACATCTTTTCAGAAATTTAATAGAAAAAGTGGGTCACATTTTACTTATACCTTAATTTCAATAAGCATGTGCTGTCGAATCAATTAACTTGATAAGTTGAATGCCAGTCCAAATCAGTAATTCGTAAATTAGACATAAATCCGATCAAGCACGAGTGTACTAATAAGTACTTTTCTCCGCATTAACATCTGTCAAATGAAATGACAATTTTGTCTTTTACTTCACCCACTACTCGTAAATGCCATCAAACAAATGTCATATACACATATGCATACATATGTATACATATATAGATGTATAAACAAAAGAAAAGAAATCCCATCCTACTGATTCACTTTGATTACATTAAAGATCATTACAGCTAAATAATAAAACCACAAAATGCCAATTTCAATACCTATTGGTGGTACACGGTGTACCTATAATAAATTGGATTACAAAACAAACTCACGACGCGTTGTCAATTAATTTTGTAAATAATAATCCAACAAAGAAAAAGTAATTCCCCTCGAATCGGTGTAGTGTTTCTTGTCGTGGCACAGCGATAGTGGTGGGATTTTTCTGTTGTTTTTCAAGAGAAACAAACCTTCGACCTCATCTCATCTCAGACTTACAAAAGCACAACAAAATCACAGACAGTTCATAAACCTTTTTGTATTTCAGTTCTTCACTCTTTTTCCTCCTTCTCTAGTTGGCTATTTTTTTATTATTTTTTTTTAAGTCAATATGTACACAATCTAGATACAAAGATGATGGAGAGCAAATAGTAACAAAAAAAAAAAAAGTAAACTCACAGCAATATCAGGACAGCTCTTAGCACCTATATTTCGTCATACAATGTGTGGCGAAACTATAGTCGCTCTCGAATCATTCACAGAAAACCTGTAATACCTTACAATTGCCATACTAAGTGAGTCCAATCCAGCACTACTACCACCAACAATAGACCTATCTTGGACCGAGGCACCGCAATTTATCCAACCAACACGGGTGGCTTTGCGGAGGAGCTATACTCCATGAAACTAGTTTTACGAGTACGCGAACGCGCGCGTAGTTGCATTTTGCATTTACACTTGATGGAGTATGTGGGTTTTGTTTTCTTCTTCTTCTTCTGCTTCGTTTTCTCTTCTCTATGGCCACGAACTGAAATGAAATAGGTGGAAATTTAATAAAAAAAAAAAAAAAAAAGAATACAACACACGCAGCAGTAGCAATAGCAACAACAAGAAATAAACCCAATCGAGTATTAATTTCAATTCACAGGCGGCCACAAAAGTCGTGGAAGTCAATCGGCGTTAAAGCCAGTTCAAAACCGGGCAGCATTGTGATGTAGTAAGCATATGGTAGGTAGTGTTGTATTTTGTTTTTTTTTTTTTTTTTAGGGGGGCTTCGCATGTAGGCAGGCGATTGACTTGGAACAAAACACCAACAACAGGCCAAGAAAGTAGGTAGAGTTTGAGGGACTGAAGCATGTCTAATGCTGTCTCATGGTTGTCCCCTTTTTTACGAAATAAAAAAAAATATATATATATGTATGTATGTATATATGGAAAAACAACAGAAAGATTCAACAACCTATAGCAGTAGCAGTAACTTGTGCAGTATGGTGCTATGCATATAGCGTTGCTTATACGCGCCCGACTTTTGTACTTTTTGATTTGCTTTTCTACATCTACATACATCTCTGTTGTTATTTTATGTTGTTTTTGCATTTTGTTGCAACAAAATGCTACCAAGTAAAGCCTTACAAAAGATTTACACTGCATATTTCTTTTCAAATATGGCGCAGACAGTATGGTGCAGAGGTTTTCAACACATGCGTGTTAGGTGGAATGTATTTATAATTAAAACTAATTATTGGATTGATAAAGTCTGTCGTAGTTTACTACTTGCATTTTGTATATGCCCATAGGAGCATCTAGTTAATTGCATGTAATCGTGCATGAGGGTTGAAATTGTTTCAAAGAATTTACATACAAATGTAAATCTCAATATTTTGTTTTTTAGAATCCTTGTTTCGGTAATATTGTTTTCTCTGGAGCATTGTCTTTTAAAATTCTGCTCGAGTTGATTTAAGACTGAGTAGGTACTTCCTGAGAATTTTCATCAATTTGGTTTTTTTATAACTAGAACGTCTTTGGATATCCTTGCAGTAATCGTACATACATATTGGTATATAGACAGTGCGTGGATTAAGAAAACTAGCTTTAAAGGAATCACACAGAATTGATTGTGACAAGTAAAAATTCAGTTTTTAACATTGGTACTGTTTGGTTCAGGAAAGCAAATTTGTTTTACACTGTATGGACCTTTTAATTTAGACTTGAGGGGAGTAACGAATGCGTATAGCGGCTAAATTGTTGAAGGGGTATACTGCGGAAAGATAAAATATTGAAAGACAGCACATTTTAGTGGAATGAAATGTTTCTAACACTGTTTTCGTAGTGTTCTTGGCGACTACTTCGAATATGTGAGTTCGGAAGGGCAAGTCTTTCAACGTCGAGATTATTTACAAAAAAATGTGGTGCTAAAGTTTCTTGCTGATTTTCCTGAAGCTTCAAACAATTCACCATATCCGGATTATTAATGAAAAACTTTCCAGGCTGACACATCATGTTTATTCCATAGAATAATTTCTCGGTCATGAAGTTATGAACAGAGACTTCTTCCTCATTAGATGATAGCAATGATAGAATCACTGTCTTTCGCTTCATTTTGAAAGAAATATCAGGTTATACTCGATTAACTCAGACATGTGTTAGTTAGGGAATCCCCGCAATCTAAAAAAAGTCTAAAACTGAAATTACGTATTTACACGCGTCGATACAGGCCACATTTATTTAGACTACTGTATTTGGTCTTTAAATATGTATACTCCTCCAAAAACCGTCAACGCAAACAGGCAAATGGTAATAGGATGCGTTTTGAATTTGCCAAAGAGATACAAAATGCTTTTGAGCATATTTTGCACTAACGTCATGGTACAGCTTGCAGTAGATCACAGATTTAGTGTGTTTTTAAAGGTCAAATAATTTTTACAATGCTTATAAGTTTTGTCATAAATCCGCTCTGATTCGTTAAAAAATTGGATGTTTTATGTTTCTTACTTAATTAGGTAACAGTAGAGCTAGTACATATGTACATATCTATGTATGTGACGCATACCCCTAATCCTAATATTGTTTTTAGCTTTAGTAGCTGAAATAGAGTTGAACCCATCGTTTGACACCAGGCGTATCTACTGCGTCTTATTATTTAGGACCTCGCTCCACAACTCATATGTTGTCGTTTTCTTTTCCATCTAGTTCTGTAGTTCAGGAACCAATGAAGTACATGTCTTGAATTTGGATAAAAATGATTTCATTTGAAAAATTATACGCACTTTGGTTGTACCTACATACGTATACTTTGATCCTTGCATGTGTTTGTTAAACATATGTATATGTAACAACCAACCCACCAAACAGGATTTTTGTATTCTTATTTACGCACTTTCGTGTGGAAATGGGTTCTCATATAACCGCACCCTTATCAGCTGAAATCAAATGCGCACTTAACAATAACACCGGCGTCAAACTCTCTATCGTATCTATTGTATATGTATATGTATATGTATATGTATATACAACATCTGCAGACAAATCCTTGGACTGGCAAAAAACACAACTAAAACCAAAAGCCAACACAGAATCCAATCATCACTGTTTTTTACTCTTTACACTCCACCCTCTCCTGTCGACAGTGCAACCCCTAAAAAAATCATTTCCGATTACTTAATTCTTTTTTTGATTAATTTATATTTTTAAGGTTAAAAATGTGTCCAGACCATTGGAATACAATTTTAAAATGCAGGGGATGTTGTTCCTCCTCACTATTGCATCAAATGTGGACGACGACGATGACGATGACGATGACGATTCATTTCCCTTGCTTCCTACGGATTATAAATCCAAACGACAACAACAACGTAGACGTTTTGGATCTGAATTTGAAATTCGTCATGCAAAACGTGTGTGTGCACGGTGCGGCGCGCCTTTTCTGCATATGGTTTGGTTAGATGTGTCACAGAGTACCTGCGTGTGTTATTTACATATGAAAGATGTGTGTGATGGCTTGACTTTTTCATTCATGCCGCAAACAGCAGGGAGGCCATAGACGCACCCCTCGTTGGAACAAGATGCCGGCTGGGTAGAGCTCATTGAACAGCATCAGCAGCATTGACACCAAGGTCTACTACTGCTGGTATACTGGTTCTGGTGCTGCTAATGTTAGTGGGGGTAGCAAACAATATCCTGTTTATTTGTATGCTTCCTGAATAAAAAATTTGTTATTTTTTTTAACTAGGGGTTGAATTTGTTTTTATTGCGTTTTACTTTTTATTTTTTTTTTGCATTTCAAATGTTAACTGGAATGTAAGGACAAGGACACCATGGATGTGTGTATTGTCGATCGAGTTTTGCATTATTCTTAAAGCTTTCAAGTTGAGTTTGGTGTGTGGAACACCAGAGTTACACACAATTTCAAGGGTAATTTTGTGTATTGTTTGTTGGCCTAGAAATTCCGCAAGGACCAATCAGTCTTGCCTTTGTTCTCGGTTTTGCTTGCACTTAAGCGAACATTTACATTTTGCATGAATGTATGGCGCACAGGGATGTCTCGGAATTTTACAATGGATGGAATAAAGAATGGATTATACTGTATGAATAATCTCACCATAATCCTTGTTTTTTTTTTTGTTGGTTGGTGAATCGCCTTCGAGTGGAATATATTTAAACTGAGTAAAATGAGTCTTAAATCTGTTGTCTTCAAGGGGTAAGGCAGTATAATGGCAAATGACTGGCAAGGTACTAGGCTATGTAACTCATTTAATTTCTTGGAATCATCAAGCTTTTCGACATCTACTTGTCATTACCAATACTGTTATCCCAATTATTAGAGTATTAAAGGATAGTGTTCAGGTTTCTGAGTTCCACACAAAGTTTCACGTCGTAGCGCGATGGAGACGAGGAAAGGTATGGTTGGGATATCATATCTTGGTTGTATACCGACCACTTTATCCTTTTTTAACACTGTGAAGTGGTTTTGTCCTAATTTAGAATTTTTGACATTCCACGCAGTGATTGCAATCAATGACGTTTCGCTGAAGATGTAATTCCTACTATGTTTGTTTTTCATAGAAATAGAAGGGTGTTGCTTCCATAAAACGGGTATTCTCTTGATAGGTTTACTAGTATAGCGTGATTTTACATTTGTTTAGACTCAAACCGAATCTGATTCGATAAGCACTTTCGAAAGTAGCAATCAAATGTTCACGCCAATAATAATCGATCGCCTATTCTCGAAATAGATTTAAGTAAGCGCTAAGTAAACTTCGTGTCTATGACTATTCGTCTGAAATGTAATGTTGAGCTTACTCGTATTTATTTTAGTCATTTTATGAAAATTCCAAATTAAATTTGTTTACCCACAACAAACGAGAAATCTTTTAATGGCGCAGAAATTCTGTAAGCACTCAACACACACCCCCGTCCTGATTCGAAACTATGTATGTATGTCATCACTTGACAAACGCGCTTTAGCATCGGCATTTGTGTTTGTCCTTAATTTTGTCCCATTTTCTATTCTGGATTCATTTTTTTTTTTTGTCCAATTTTCTTCCATCATCCTTCTGCATCATTTCTAGAAAATTCACTTTAACCAAGGAATCAGAGAGAATGGAATGCCAAAGCATTGAAGGTGGAGGAAGGAAGCATCACTCTTTCATATCTCTTCCACATCCTTTCATTTCAAGTCTCTCCACCATTTGCTGGCAAATTGAATTCCTACAGCAGCAGCATCTGAGGGAAGGCAGGGTCGTTTATCTTTGAAGCCTGTCTGTATAGTATATGTGTACTGTTCGCTTATAAACAATTCTTTTCTCTTACATTTTTGCTTTTACCCTTTTGTACCGTCTGCCTTCAGCTGCCAACTCCCTCTGCCCACCATCTTATAGTCCTGTGGATGTATGTATTTGACTGCCACTATTTCCATTCCATAAAATCCATTATTCCCGGTGATATACGCCCGCGTTTAGGATAAACGACTTCCCATTCTCTATTTCAACTTAACCAAGAGCGAAAAAAAAATTCCAAGGAAACTATACATTCCTAAAATGGGATTTTCCCATTTTAGCTAGGATAGTCGTATCTTTTCATTTTTTTTTCTTATGTCTGTGTGTGTGTTGGAGAGTAAAAATAATAATAATAAAAATAATAATAACGATAAAAGGAAAGTGTTCGAGGGGGATAGAGCGAAAGCAACTGCGAAGTGGATTTTGTGTCTATTGTCAGGATGAAGAGAAGAGGATAATCGTTTCTTTCTGATCGAAAACAATTGACGGAGAGAAGAAGGGTTTTTTTTTGTTGTTGTTGGCATTTTTGAAAGAAGAATTCCAAAACTAATAGAAATCATTGGCCCAACTTTGGAGAAGCATCTACTTTCTCTTTTCATGGTAATGCCTATGATCTTTCACTGTCAATGGTTTGTTTTTATTTTTATGTGCAATTCGTCCTTTTTCTCCACTTATTCCAAACGGGGTAATAAATTAATATGCCCTTCCTACAAATTCATTCAATTTCTTTATATAATTTAGAAGAAATCTTTGGAGGTTTTTTTTTTTCTCTTTGAATAGTTCTTATTTATAGTTTTGTTATTAAGCCCTTGGGCATGGCCTTGAGAGATTTAAGTTACTTGAAGGGCAAATGCGTCGTAGATTTGTTGTGAAATAAGTTTTGTGACGACTTTGGAAATATTTTATTCTTTTTATTTGAAAATTTGCAAATATCATTTGAAACTAATATAGTTTTCAAATAAGATTGATTGGAATGAAATATTTGTTTACCAAATTGCATTGTTGTTTCGTTGATTCACCAAATTATTGATATCCTTTCTACGAGGACTTGCTCATGTGTCACTTGGATGACTTAACGGAAAAGTTGTTAATAGTTAAAAACTTCATAGTCATACATGTATATACGTAAATATGTACATACATATATCTGAGCTATTGGTCACATTTATACGTTTCACCCTTAGGCTTCATGTTTTTGAAAATTGCATTCCAACTAAATGGGTATCTAACTTTGTGGACGTCTGTGCGATTTCTTATGACTGTATCCTTAAAATCGTCACCCTTTGTTAGATTGCGTCACACTGAGGTACTCAAACTTTTATATAAGGATTAGGAACAGCGTGGATCTCGTAAGACACAATAAAAAATAGGTAAAAACAAAATGACATTGTTTGACTTTGAGGCGATGCATACCTAAATTAGGTGAAGTAGATACAGGTAGTGCTAAGGAACACTTAAACCAAAGCTAAGGTCCAGCTGTTAAATAATCTAGGCTTAGAGATCAGTTTGAAAATCTGCTTATCCTGTAGGTTTTGAGACCTGTTAGTTGAAAGAATCCTTCACCTAGAATTACTTTTTCTAATGTGGATAGCTTGTGAAGGACTTCTAATCTTCTAGTCAGAATAATATTTTGTCAGTTTATGTTAGGTCAGATTTGTCTACATAGATGTGAGACAGACGTTATTAAATCACTTCAAAGGGAACAGGGAGAGCTTCGCTGTCGTTAACGAGGTCTTGACAGGCACTATGTCCTAGAACCCAGTAGAGAGATTGCATCTGTTTATGATCTTGTTAAAAGATCCCCTGCATTACTTAACTAACTTGAGTCTTTCCATTGTCAATTCCAAGTTTTTTAATGCTGTCTAACTATGTAAATATGTACAGTGACCCGGAAGTCTAATGGTTATTTTTATATCAGGCTACTCACCGCTACATAAAGTCATTTTGAATTCTAGTGCAAATTCTAGTACGGATTGGTCTAGAATTTCATTAGATTTCCATTCAGTTGTACTTTGTATTCTAGTATTTTACTTTGTCTCCCAATCGTTCATGAAACAATGTTGTACTTTTTGATAGGCGCGGTATAATTGACCAGGATTGGTGAGTGACGGGTATTTGTTTTCGCCAAGTGTTTTGATTCTCGTACGTAGATAAAAACTAGAAGAAGATTAAATATACTTTCTAATGCAATAGTTAGTCGCACCAGTTCTGCACATGGACTGGTAATACTGGGCAGACCTGTAAAGTAATGAAGTATTTCGGTACTTAAGTCCAACTTAGGTACAATTACCTTGTACTTATTTGTTTTAAGTACAAGTTGAATTCCTTGGTACTTGTACTTAAAAAGTTCTTGTACTTGCATTTGTACTTGTACTTGCAAATATTATCTAAGTATTATACATACATATGTACATATATACATAAATACTTAAAAATTGTACTTAAGTGTTTTTGAATTCCTTTCAATTACTTTTTGTTTTTGTAGAAGTACCAAGGAATTGTACTTGTACTAAAAAAAAAAGTACTACGTAATTGTTCTTGTACTTGTACTTGCATTTTACAGGTCTGGTTTGAATCACACAATTCTATAAACAGTGAAAATCTTGCTGAAAAACTCGGATACATTATTGATTTCACCATCTTGATGTTTCTGATATTGAAGGGTACAACTCTAAGGATTAAGCATAAATGGTAAACCTTCTGTATGCCCCTCGCTAAGTGTGTATGTACATACACTCCACCTGGCAGCTTTCAGCACCTGGCACTGCTCCATCTATGTGGTCTTTTTTCGACAGATCTCAGCAAACTTTCTTCATAAGAAGACCCGGTAGGTTTTATTAGTCCCTGGGTAGCTAAAGTAGAAAGATCCATGTCACCACAAAGGACCCTTTCTGTTCTAAGTGTATTTGTATCTTGGTACAGAAAGCTACCCTAACCTTTCTTGTTTGTAAATTTTTCAAAAAGATTTGAAAACATGAATTTTTCTCAAAAATATGGATTCAGAGAATATTCTCCAAAATTCTCCATTCGCTGAATATTCTTTAAAAGTTCTCCAAAATGGTATTTTCTAGAATTGCCTATCCTATGTTATGTACGTGTACATACACATGTCGAATTCAACGCAGTCTTTTAAAAAGAAAAGAAAGGAAAAAAAATGCCAACTGTCACACCCTTAGGAAGTAGTTGTAGGAACCCCAAAAAAACATATCCTGCAGAGATACGTTATTCACACACTGCATAGTTCATTTGTATTTCCTTCAACCTCCCATTCGATCGATATTTGCCAGTAGACTCAATTTGAAAATGAAGTAGAAAACCTAACAACTTTTACCACTAACTACGTCAAAATTCATTCTCGTCCTTTTACTTATGTATACATGCATATGTATATGCGTGTTGTATACCTGTGTGTGTGTGTGTTTGAGGTTTTTTTTTTCTTTTCTTTCTCTAGTACCATACAAGTGTCGCCTTAAATTGCGTGTCCCTTTGGAAATTTTCTTTTTGGCACAAGACGATGACAACACAATTGCACATAACACAGGGACAGGACAAACCGTATTTTTTCATCTTTTATACTTGGGATTGAATAATAATCAAAAAAAAAAAGGAACGGCAAACTAGAAACCGAAAACGAGAGCATCTTTGATTAGAGACCGATGATGAGGAACGACGACGACATACAATTGAGTGTGTACGTGCGGCTTCAACAAAAAAAAGGAGTTCCGACGAAAAAAAAGCAAACAAAGGCGAGGAACTTGGTAGAGGAAATATGCAGATTCCTATTCGAAATGGGACCTAAATTGAAGAATAAATTTGGATAAGGAACAAGGGGGCCTACCATCCATCTCCACCTCCATCTTTTCTGCAAACACAAAAAGCTTCGTTTTTTGTTTCTTTTCTTCGTGTTCTTGTTGTTTTACGTCCTTTTTATCATCTCTCAGTCTATGGGAAATTTATTTAGGGTGTGGTCTAGTTATCTATTTTTCCTTCTTTTTTTTTTTTGATGTATGCGGAATCACACAATTCGAAAAGGATACTTCAGGTGGGGTTTTATAGAAACAGCAATGGTGTTGGATGATTGAGTGAAAAGAAGGTCTTTGGGAATCTTAGTTGTTGGATTATTTAGGGACAACCTTTTTGCGCTGTTTGTCTTTGAATTTGTAATTTGGTTTAGTCCTATAAGGATTTGCAAGGTAGTTCCTTTAAAAGGGTAAGCAATTTGGATTTAATTTGTAAAGAATAAAAAAAAAAAGGAAATGTTTGTAAAGTCATTTCTGTAGGTACATACTCGTATATGGATCAGCTAGGAGATTGATCCATTAGATGCCCAGGAACTCTGTAAAAGGGACCACTGACTATGAATAATCCAGATTAATATTTCAAGTGCGTTCTTGTCCAAAGGCTCCATAGGACACGACATAGTTCTTGTTTCTTGTGTCCTATGACAGCTCGTTTTATGTACTGCACTTCTTTGCATTTGCTAGGAATAAACCCAACGTCAAACTGAAATAGCTGTAGTTTAAGTAACAGAGATCTACGTAAAGATTAAAGTCGAGATTAAAAGTTAACTTAAAGACCAATTAGGAGGCCAATTGCTAAGGAGCTTATATGGTTTTACTCCATTTGTTCTCCTCCACTATCACATTGTGTTTGCATTTAATTTCCTTACGATGCTGGACACTGGAGTGGTATATACATACATATGATGGGTGTATTGCTGTTAAGCTCCTTTGGATACGAAATATATTTGTCGAATTTAATAGAATAAATGTCACAATGATTTCGGAGGAGGAGGATTAAGTTTGTGACATCAGTTTGGCTGTGTAGTTTTGTGATAATAATAAAAAATAAAGAATTTCTTGAGATCATTCAATTTACCCGAAAGTTCAAGTATCAGCTGCTTTTGGAGTCAAATTGTTTAGGGTAGGGCGGTTAAAATTTAAATATATTTCATCATAATTTTAACATAAGCATGAAAGATTAAATTGAAAGTAGAAATGTAAGAAGGGGATGGTTTTTATGAAAATCAAAGCGAAATAAATATTTCAGTTTAGAGAGTTTGCTAAGACGCATATAGATTCGAGTGGAGGAAGTCCCCAACGAATATTTAATACAGAATTCCATATAACAAAGACGCCGAAATAAACCCCCTTGTTATGATCCAGCTTGCCTATTATTTACTTGTAATTTTAGTCAGTCATACGAGATCTTTTGAGGGATCTCCCCTGCTAATAACTTTTTCGCTGTAATGGTAAGGTGGGTAATTCCGAATTCTTGGTATCTGTGAAATGTATTTTCTGCTTACGCAAAGAGTGAGCTTCTAGTAATATATGTATCTATGCGTATTTCTCCACGTTTTACAAGCATTTCTTAACTCGAAAGTAGTAAATGATTCAAGACTAAATGACTAACAAAGACTATAGCCACTATAGTAAATCACGCAACAATTTTTGCTTCACCGTCTTCAAATATCGTATTATTTGGAACCACTTTAATTCCTGTTTGCTT
Organism: Xylota sylvarum; assembly: GCA_905220385.1. NCBI lineage: Eukaryota > Metazoa > Arthropoda > Insecta > Diptera > Syrphidae > Xylota > Xylota sylvarum. The sequence goes on along the minus strand of LR999960.1, from coordinate 51,213,487 downwards.
GCCTGGAGTCTAGATAATATATCTACTATACATAGTTTGTAATTTTTCGAAAATCTCCTCTGTTTGAATTTAAAAAAAAAAAACATGATTGAAAACAATCACCCCAATATAGCCAATATTTTTATTAAAAATCACGCAACTTCATTTCTTCTCAACCACTAGTTCGAAGCTATCACCAGATGTCTCAAACACTGTAATCAATTTCACAAGTGTTCCTTTTGCTGGAAATATCTTCCACATACATACATCAAGGCAGGGATCGTCTTGACGGATTTGCATAGAAATCAATCGAAAAGATCTTAACCTCCCATTTATAGTAAGTTTACGACGTTGGGGAATTTATCAGAATCTACCTTTCATATGATATTATCAAGTTAAATAAGAAATGTAAATAATTTTTTCTACTTTAACGAAATAGTTTTTTTGAAAATTCAATCACATAAAGGTTTCCACTCAAATGTCAAATCTTAAACCCAACACTGATCCAACAAAGGTCAACCCCATCAAACTTTGGCACTGAAGATTATCAAATGACATTTGAAATCCTATCCAATAAGTGTTTTGCTTTTTTTCACCACGTCTGACATCCAATTTACACAAATCCCCTCATTTTGACAGTTAAATCATCACCATCCACCACTACCAAACGTCAGATATTCACGACAGCTACTATGAATTTGCATAGACTTATCTTCAATCAATCGAAAAAGAGCAAAAAAAGGAAAATCTTTGATAATTGACAGGCACCTGTGATAAATTGAGATTCTCACATCATTCGTTCGTTGTCGTTGTTGGCTTCTTCTTGGGATAACAAACTGATTCTTTTTCTTTTTTTTTTCCGATTTCCATGAACACACACGGTCCTTCTTCGTCCGAATTAATTTTATAAATTTCTGCTTCATGTGCCATGCAGCAAAATCTTCTATAAGTCAACGCATTAAGCCCTGAGCATGCTTATAAATAAAAAAATAAACTTAAAAAAAAAAGAACGTTTGACGCGTGTTTTGAAATTTAATTTGTCAAAATTGTGTGTGCACGTACGCATACAAGTGCGCCGCGCCGCCACCATTTTCACTATATTACAATGACAGGAAAGAAATGAAAATCTGTCAGTTTTGAAAGTTGATTGTTTGTTTTGGGTCCTTTTTTTTCTAATTTGAATTTATAATTTGACATTCATCTTAAAATGCAAGTTACTTAATTTATTTCCTTTCTCTTACAGGTATGTTTTACTTCGGTGTGGATTTTAAAATTGGATTTTCTTATAAATTGTGGTAAATAATCTTTAGTAAGCAATATATAATTTCCGGAAAAAAAAAAAGAAATTAAAAAAAATATGAGTTTCTCAAGTGTCATTCGTCATTTAGAACTATCTGACAAGAGAACTGTCTGACTGTCTGTCAGTCAAAGTGTTGGCTGCTACACAACAAAACGGAAGAGAAAAAGATCTTGAAAGGAGGAAGAAAATAGATAAAAAAAAATATATACAGAATATATATAAATAAATAAATAAATAAATAATATACGATTAGAAATGAGAAAAAAATATTTAGTATTAGTTTTTCTGATCGAATGAAACGTGTCTGAGGAGGTTGGTTAAAATTGAATTTTCTCATCTGCCGTCAATAAAGTGTCTAATTTTGGAATTGTATTGCTGTAGGTTTTCTTCTGTTTGTATTTTTATCTTCTCAGTGAATGACGGCTTGCAGACTGTAATTTTTATGAGTTTTGTTATTTTTTCTTTTAGGAAAACGAAGAAAAGAAATGTTTATTTTGTGATGGAAATGCATCTGTAGGGACTTTTGTGGACTTAAAGGATTCAGTGAAGGATAGTTAGGAACGTTTAATGGGCACATTAAATGGGATCAAAGAATGGAAGAAAGACTCATACTATCGTTGAGCATTTAATTACATATAAATTCTGTAAACGTTTTTCTTAGAAAACTGAGTTATCTTTTTCCATCGTATCGATAGGCCGGAATGCACAGATGGACTTAAGTTTATACAAAGACCTGCCATGTCCTGGGATGTGTACTTGTATGTATCATCGATTGTACTGATGCCAATAGACTGCAATTTTCTTCATTCACTCTATTGTCCATTGGGTGTTTTCAACAACATTCTATCCTCTCCAGTACTCGAGCTTATCTAACTATTCATATGATTGCCTTGGCAAAATGTAATGTAGACCTTAATTATTTCAACTCATATGCGTTTAGAGGTCTAAGTCTTCCTAAGCTGCAAAGCATCTGACAAGCATCCAGGCATTAGAATGTAGCTCCCTTTCAATAGTGTAAAGAATATAACACGTACAACATGAATTGTTGTGAGAATCTGAGCATTGGGTTACCTACGGACCCACTCTCTTTGATTCCTTATTAAAGGGTTTTTGAAAGCTCAAGGTCAGTTACAGATGCGCTAGCTCTGAAGCCAGAACCGGAAAAGAACCCCTGAACTGTTTCTTAATTAATGTGCCTTGTAGTGACTTTCTACTCACCAGACTCATAATGTGTCACGACTTTATGGCCAATACAATTCTTTTTGTCTAAAGTTTTGTTTGGATACTTTTCTATTTATATGTAAAACATATACCAGTTTATGTAAATTTCATTTAATGACATATGCTATATTTCGCACGATATTTGTCTCCTTGTCTTACCTATCAATAGTCTCGTTACTCGAATCTGTTTACGACAGGAGCCAAGACATAAAACGAAACTCAATTAAAAACACTGTGGGAGAAGTTACTTTTACGAGTCATTTGCAGGTCGTTTACCTTTTCGAACTTTATCAAAGTCATGTCTATGAATATTTGTATCTTAAATATACATATGTATGTATAAGCATATGTTAAGTAAACAATGCAGGTTAACGGGGCTTATGATAACTATAATTATACCCAATGGGAATGTTTAACAATAGATATTCCTTAAAAATCTCTAATTTATCATGAATAGAGCTTGAGATACTTAGGAGAACATTCATCTACTCAAAAAGGCGGCTTTAGGTTCCATACAAATGAAAGAAAATTATTATTATTTGAATAAATTATTCAAATCTTATAGCGACAGACTGTTCGAAATGATAATCTATATACATACATAAATAGTCAGGCAAGCTTAAAAAAAAAAAAAACTTCATTCTGTAACTAGTTTAAAGATTAGAGCATCGGAGGAAAAACCCAAAAATACATTTTATACTTCATTTGATGTTGACTTTCGTCATCAATTTTTAAAAATAATCACAAACACACATTGGTGTTCATATAGAACAAAATAGTATACGAAACTGAAAAAAAAAAAATAATTTTCTATCAGGCCAACTGCCTTAACAAACTGTGTCATATAGATAAGAAATGGTTTATTAGGCACTAACTGCGTGATGAATTTGGTAATTTCATTTGTAATGATCATACACATGTGTATACTATGACTGAAGTGTACCTCATCTGAAATTCCATAGATAAGATATATGTATGTAGGGACTCAACCAACCAACCAAGTCAACGTCTAATGATGGCCATTGTATGTTATGCATGCGCATATTTCCTTGGTAGCTATGATGGAGATACCCCACTATTCATACAGCGGAAGATAGTGTAATCGACCAATTGTAAGCACTTACGAGATAAAGGTACTTATCAGATAGTTATGCAACTAGAAGTGATTATATGCGTTATGTTGCTTCAAAGTATCTGTTACTAGGGTAATTTTTCTATGCATACATACGTATGTATATATTTTCTTTTTTGTCTCCCTAGAGTTTTTTTTTTAAATATTGATGTTTGCCAAGCAATGTAGACATTGCGACACTGGAACATAGAACACGTGTTTCTTCCGCTTTAAATATTTACAAAACCCTTATCGATTCAGGGGCGTAAAGCAGTAGTTTTGTTGGTTAGTGGTTGTTTAATTTGCATATTTAAGAGGAAAGGTGTGTGATATGTGTGCTTCTCGAGTTAGAGAGGGATGTTGTTTTGTTAAACTTCGAATTTTAAAACATACTCTGTCAGTCCTTACTTCAAAACGAATACAAGTATGTATGGAATCTAAAAAAATCGAATATCATTAGATCGGAACTCTTATTTTAAGGCGTCTATGTCTTGAATTTGCATTGATCTTAGAATGGGACAAACATAATTCCTGAACAGTGCTTAATATTTTGGCCCGCATTTCCATAGTCGCAGTATGGTGAATCCACAGCTTCCCATTTGAAAAGTATTAAAACGCATTTCCTTTTTCTTGGGAGTTTGTGGTCAGCTGTAGAGTCTTCTATGCCGAACACAATAGGTCCCTGATGCGTTTAAATTGCTACATCGCATACTTGAACTAGTTTCATGGGCGGATCCCGGGATTTTAGCCGAGAAATGATCAGGCCGTCCTTCCAGACCGTCAATGCCACTGCTGTCTTTAGTTTGGCTTCGTAGCCCGTTTCATCTCAGAGAGGCCACGTTGAACTTATGAACTTAGGATGCACGTGCATTATTCTTCATCAGAGTCAAATGAATTTTAATGTAAAAGTGATTTGCAAGGCAATGAACCCTTTATTGCAAACGCTTTTTCACTAACCTTTTCCTAAAACAAATCACATGTAAATACAGTACTAAGCCCTGAGTATATCTTTCTGGGCTCAAAAGTCATGCAAAACCGAACTTCGTTGTGTAACTCAAGTCGGGAAATTAACGATTAACGTTTCCATTGTACTTTGTAGAATTCTAAGAAAGATTTTTGTCTTTGTATTGTCGATAACATTTAAGGAAGGCAACGTTCTATTAACATTTTTCGTTAACCCAAAGGTAAGAGATTGGATTTTAGTGTCAGATATTATACTTACATAGCTTTCATCTATGTATACCTTTATGCTGTTGAGTATATTTAATATTTTGGATCAAGGTTCACAACTGAGAACCATACTCTAGATTGGTTTAATTGGGAATCATTTCATAATTCCTTCTTTCCTCACTCTTCATGTAGTGTTTGATTTCTATGACCTTTAATCGATAAAAACAATAATAAATGAACTACTTACAAGGGTAACTATAGTCCAGAAACAATTAAAATTTATTATAAAACAGAGGTTATGTCAATTTAGAAGACTGGTAGTAATTCTTTCGTAGTTCTAGGGATAATATGTATAAAGCTGTAAATAAATTTGTAAGTCTTAGATTAGCCAAAATATAGAACTCTGAGGCATAAAGCGACTTTAATGATTTCCTGCTTCACTTGTGACTGACTTAATTTCTAATTTTGAAACGCGTTTGCAAATATTGTAGATCACCTATGGATCTCGTGTCTTGTAATATGTTGTCGTATCCTCTAGTGGGTAAGAAGCGATCGAAGTAGTTACTTATCAGCCCTAGCAATAAAACACAAACATTTTCTATCAAAGACACACCAACAAAAAATAAAAACAAAGATTGAAGAATATAGCAAACTCAATTAATCTAACCCGACCCAACCTCAAATTTGTCTTAGCCTCATTTAGCGTCTATTTGTTCAACTCTTTATCCCTGCACCTGACATTTAGCGCCGTAAAGTATACATAATCCACTTAAAACTAATTAGTCTTCTGTAAATCACTAAAATAATCTACTCACTGTACATAACACTACTTAATACATAATGTGCATACATATTGGATTGAACTTTGCGTCCATATACATACATATGTACATATCTGTCCATATATACTCGTATGTGTGTGAATCTAAAAATATCGTTCGTCCTCCCCCTTTCATGGTAATGGAAAACACTTTGCTTCCTTTATATAACCTTTCTCTTCGGTTGCAATAATATGAAACCTCTCATCGTAATCAACAATTTATAAGGCAGTCAGTCACAAGGAAGTCACTTAAGCGCACATCAAAGCCCACAAAGTTGTAATTCACTGTGAGATGTGTGTACTGATTACATCGAGAAGAAAAAAAGAAACGTACAAGTCTGGCAACATAGCACGATTGCACATTGACGTACACAATAATGGATCACAAAAAAAACAAAAAAAAAAAAACAGGCAGCTATACATTCTATATAGAGGTGTTCCTACGTAAAATATGTGCATATAGATTTTTTTTTTTTCATATTCAGATACTACCTACTTATCTACATTCCTGATCATTATGAGTAGATACATTAGACGTTTTCTATATGTACACACATCTAAGAGCGTATATGTACTGCGGATATGTAAATCCAATTATTCATGTACATACATATACCAGGGATTAGATGCTGCTACTAGCGAGTGCCTAGTGCCTACAAGCAACTGTCACACAGAGTTCCTTGTTACTTGTTGTGTGATGTAAACGTGGGGATTGAATGACAGACGGCAGTTGTACTAGCTACACACCACCTATGTACCTACCTACATAAGCCGATAGATAGAAAGTTTATAACGAGACGAACAGGGAGAAAAGGAGGGTAGCGACAGCTTAAGGGGTGTTATTGAGGTACCTAACAATAAGCATTGTCATGTGTTTTGCTGTTTAGTTGCACGATACGATCGCGTTTTATTACATGAGAATATTGTTACATGACAACGTACAACTCTCACAGCCATTGACGTAGGCAACCAACATACCAGTCAAACAGAAAAGAAAAAACTTGAAACACTACACCAGCAGTAAAAGACATACCTACCTACTTTATGTGTATAAAAAAAAAAAAAAAAAAAACAAAACAAAACAAATAGAATTGTACTCAGTCAGCGAGTTGTGGTGGATGAAGGAAAAGTCAGGTCATGCGACAAGCGACACCTAAGCCGGCTTCCTCCCTCCGTTTTACCCTCTAGTCATTAAAACACTCCCTTGTATGAAGTATCAGCTCAACACCACAGTGTGGGGGGGTGGAAAAAATAGAAATAATGCTGCATGTCCTCGAAACCTCATAATGTGTGTTGTGCTCGCGCTCTAGACAGATACTAGTTCGTCGTCGTAGTTGTATTTTATAGATACATTTCATGCCAAGGCATACACACATTTACTTAGGCACTATTTGCATTTACTATTTAATAGAAAAATTATGCTAATTATATCAACGCAGAATAATTATTTATTCTTGAGGCATGAGGAGGACTGCGACAACTATGGCCTGAAATGATGGCGGCTTATGAGGTGGCGGCGTTGGTGGTGGTATATACTGCTAATGGTGGTGGCATGGTGGCGCGGCTCTTGGACGCACTCTTGTGGGATAGAGAATTAATAATTCAAATATACGTGTGGGGGGTCAGCAAATACCTTTTCAGAATATTAAATATGAATAGATGAACAAAAGCTAAATAAAAAAAACGTACTAATTAGATTTAGTCATAGCTACACAAACACGCACACACCTAATTAAATTGACTGAAAGAGAATTATAAAACTAGAAGTAAGATTGGTTTAGAAATAACAGTATTAATTCGTAAACGCTTACAAATGAATTGAAATGTTAAAATGAACTTGAATTTTGTTCGGGCACTAGTTTTGAGTAGAACGGACAAATATACATGCATATGTATACGTATGCATGTTTTGAGAGACTTTCTATCCAGCTGTTTATAGGTCCTGCACTGTAATAGCAATTGTTTTTTGTGCCCATTCTAGATGATGTCAATTTAAGGTATAAATGATTCACAAGCCTTACAAGAATTTAAAAAAAAAACAATCTGACAATTAATTTGAACAAAACATGTCAGACAAGGAATGAAAGAAGAATTCTAATTCAAAACATTTTACATTTATTCTATTCCTTTTTTGAGATGGGGTAGGCTCACATTTTTTTCGAGCCCGAGCGCACTCACTTATCCAGACATGGGGTTTTGATATCCGAAGACCATTAAGTCCATATGTCAGCACTTTTTGGGCCTTAAATTTTGAGCTTGGACTTTTAAATTCTTTTTAAATCCGGCAACTATCACGCACTTTCAACAACTTCATTATTTTACTTAAAATCAACAAAACAAAAAACATTAAAACCGAATATTTAGGTACCTATTCAAAGGTCTATTACGCAAAATTATGCGTTCATCGAATGTTCCCTTCAATAAGTTGATTGTTTCGTTTGCTGTATGGCACGTAACGCCATCCTGCTGGAACCACATCTTTTACACATTCATGCCATTCAATTGGCGAACGAAAAGTCATTAATCATGACTCTATAGCGAATACCGTGGAACGTACCATGTTGATTACCTTCATTTTTGAAAGAATATGGTCCGATGACTCCACCGGCCCACAGACTGCATCAAACTATGCATTTTTCGAGATGTGTTTCGATAAGCTCATATGGATTATTTTTGCTCCAAATACGACAATTTTGCCCATGCCCATTGAGCCAAAAATGAGCTGAACACAATTTTTCAATAAATTCACCGAAATTTCGACGCAAACGATGGTCATTCGGCTTTAATTCTTGCACGAGCTGGATTTTGTAAGCCTTCTTTGCATAAAATTTTCCATAAAGTGAAAGACCAAACTGTTGTAAACGACGTCTAATCGATAAATTTGGATCTTCTTCAAAACTCTCCTGAACGGATGCAATATTCTCTTACGTACTCTTCTTATGTGTCTCAGTGCCACTGCATCTTGCAAAGAAAATGTCGTGCGAAAACGGTCAACAATACGACGAATAATGATCACAGATGGTCGATTATGTCGGGTGTAATATGATGCAAGTGCTCTATAAGTTTGGCGTACAAAACTATAATTTTGGAAAATTTCTAAAATTTGGTAACGTTGTTAAAGCGTGTAATGTCATCACAATAAAATTGCAATGACTAACTGAATAAAAATGACATTGACAATTTGCAATCTGACAATTTGTTTGACAGATATATGTAACTGTCTGACTTTAGTACTGGGTAAAAAAAACACCCCATACATCGTCAAATTCTGGAAGTTATCGTATTAATTCAATAAAAATGCAGTATGCATTAGCCAAGGCCACTTTACGTTCATTTATAGATCCAAAGGTTGAACATCATTTTACATAACAAAAATCTTATTTCGTTTTTGGGTAAAGGTTCCTAAAAATTGTTCATGACTGCGATTTGCCAACAGTTCATGTGAAATTGTATGTCCTGCCTCAACTTCAAAGTTTTTGTCTAAAAACTACATATCCTTGTTTTTGTAAACGTGCATTTGACGTCGAAAAACGCCGGTCTTTTACAAGAAATGATTTTTGAATTTTCTCTTGTATAACAATGAGTCTGCTTCGTCCTTTTTCTCTATGGCTACTTCACTTCATTACTATCGCGTTCTCTTTGGAATCTCATTCGTTTCTAGATTTCCGCTATAATTCTTTCACACTCTAGAACGGACTTTATGGGCGAATAACCTATAAGCCACATGGATTTACTACAGAAAGAATATGTTAATTCACTTGCTATGACGTAAAACATACAATAATTTCATGGGTCAAATAGGTCATCTAACAATACAATAAATTTCAGCCCTTTCTGTTGCCAGATGAATAAGCAATTTAGTCTGCAGACAAAAATTTGAAGCAAACAAATAAAACTGAACGAAATGTTTTATTAAAAAGTAATTATTTTCCCGTCTTTCAAAGGTTTTGCAACTTTAAATTCCCATTACGAACAGATAATAAAATTAAAATCCTTTTCAATACCACCCGGCATTATTTTTTTTTTGTGCAATCGTACACACAAAATTAAATGGAATAATTAATAATTTATGTTTATACAGTGCTACGTACATATGTATGTATGTATATTCTCGGGCATTTGTATATGATATATAAAGCGGTATCGAATTGGCATCGAATTTACGTCGGTTGAAAAAATTACTCTATATGTATATTTTATTTATTTCTTTTTTTTTTTGTTTAACTTTAATTTTCATGTAAATCTTCAAACAATATAAAACAAAGTTCCGCATAATGCACAAACCGCATGTCACCCTGCACAGTGCGGTAGTACTGCACTTTGTTTCCGGTTCCGAAATTACAAAAAAAAAACTTCGTGATTCAAGCATTAAAAAAAAATAAATAAATAAAATGGGAAAAAATGCAATTAATCTTCTACAGTCCGCTTGGATGGATGAAAAGAATAAAAAAAATATGTATACACCACCGGCTCACTCGGTTATGTCACTAGCCGCAACAAACAAATAAAAAAAATACATAGATACATTCGCTGCGAAAATTTGTTTAAATGATTAAACAAATACTATTGTAGTCAGCGCATAGAAAATATGTATTAAAAAATTACATTAACCTAACGCATAACCAGTTCCACACTTAAACAAAATAACTGGTAATATCCAGAAATTTATAAGTAATTATTTATTTGGTTCTTTATAGATTATGTCATAATTTTAATTTTATCTCAGACACCTGATTTATATTCATTATTGTCAATAGTCCGTTTGTTTGACAAAGTACCTACAATAATTTATAACAATGTGTATGTGTCTGTCACAAATATATGATATTTTGTTTGTTGCTGTGCGTGTCTATAAGTTTTTTTTTTTTTTTTGTTAATTTTAAATGCCAGATGGTAGAATGAAGAATATGTGTATGTATGTACCGCCATAGAAATATTCTTTATTAGTTGAGTTATTAAATAATAAACTTGTTCTTTTTTTATATTCAGTTTCATTGTCGGGGGTGAATATGCAGAAATTCATCTGTTTTGCTGGGAACTTTCCTATAATAAAAAAAATGAAGTAATGTTTGTTTATCGGTAAAAAAAAAACAATTAGAGTGTTTTAGATATCAATCATTTAACTTGTTGTGATCCCAATGGTTCTGGATTAGCAAGTTTTGAGCAAAAAAAATAAAAAATCATTTGTACATATGTATGAGTTTTTTTTTACTTTTTTTTTTATTAATTTTTCTTTACCGTGAAGGAAGAGGTTTTTTGCTATTACCGAAATGTGTTTAAACCGCATACAAACATTTCGAATATTTTTTTATATTTTTTTAGATTCTTTATTTGAATCTGTGCTACGAAAGCTTAAAGGTTTTTTAGACGTGTTCTTTTTCCCTGATCATATCTTATTATGGTCCGGGTTGTTTGAAGTTTTAGTGGGTTATGAAAAGCGAGCAGTGTCATATGGCAGTAGGCCATAAAAACACAATGGACTTGTGACAAATTTCGGTGGGTCATAAGTCATAAGCTGTGCGGTGTAATAGTGTACAATTATGCATTCATGTTTTCACTCCCTATTTTACATTGGCAGAATCTACCAACCAACTCATCTACTAATTATGGACTTGTGACTCATTTCTTTCAATAAAGTTGGAAATGCCTCATTGTTGACTACCATTTTATGAGTATTCTAAAAAGGAACCGCAGATATTTTCTTCATCATCACAGTTAATACAGAGTAGAAGTTCTTGACATTTTCTAACCTTATTACAAAGTGTTTCAAAAAAAAAAAAAACAACCTGTGGGAGTTTTATACATTTTCTTGACATTGATTTAGTTTCCCTAACTGGTAAAATAAAGTTATATTGGATCAATGTATGAGTATCTACCCTCTTCTTGGGAATCTCTGGTATAACACAGGGTTGTGTCTTTATACCGAATCAGTTTTTGATGTATGTACATACATACACTGCTGTGCAAAATAATAAGCACAGTCTTTTTTGGATAAGTGAAATAAAAGGAAAATATCTGTTTAAAAATATAATTGTTTTTAATGTTAATAATAAATGGAATTCTAATAATAAAATTTTTTTTAGGAATTTCAACACATTATGCGTGTGCAAAAAATAATTAATTAAGTAGAAAATTCTCATATAAATGAGATGTAGAAAATTTAAAGTAATACAAATTATTTGTAATCAGCCTAAATGCTCTGATTAATATTTTGTAGTCCTGCCATTATTTTTCAATCCAGCTTTGCATCTGCGTAACATTGAATATACCACTTTAAAGTGCAGTGAGTTCGGTATTTCGTACTAAATTTTGTTGACATTTTGCACAGCTCTAGTTTATTTTGTGGCTTTGGAGCAATGTTGAGTTCCCTTTTCACAAGATTTCAAAGAGTTTCAATAGGATTTAGATCTGAAAATTGTGCTAGCCACTCAAGACCACATTTTTATTATTTGCACAGCATGTTTACGATCACTGTCTTATTGAAACTGGCCAAAGCAACGTCGTATTCTCTTCAGCATAGGAAATAATATCAGTTTCTATAATTTCAACATACTTCTCCTTGGTTATGGTGTCCTGTATCGAATGAAATAGCCGAACACCATAATAGGAAAACATCTTCAGAATATGATATTGTCACTACCATGTGTAGTTGTTTTTATAGTAAATTTTGGATCGAATTCTTTTGCAGTCGACCTCTGTATATATCTTTTTTTTTTGTGTCACTTCAAAATAAATAGATTTTGGTTTCATCTGGACAAAAAACGTAATGCCATTTCTCGGCTGACTAATGTAAACGATCTTTAATATTTTTTGATAACAGAGGACCTTGGTTTTAGTATGGTATGCTTTAATTTGGTTTTCTATCAGTCTTCTTCTAATCACACAGGTATCGATGTTAAGGTTTAACTCCGATTGTATTTGCGTACACGTGATGATCATATTTTTTTAACAGAACTAAGTATATTAAGGTCGGTTTTAACAAAAGCTATACGTTTTCGGTCCCGAATTTCTTCAGAATTTTTATCTTTAAAGCTATGTCATTACCAGAGACTGTTTTAGTAATAACTCTCAAAGATTTTTCAATCCTTTCTCATATTTTTTATGATTTCTCCTAGTTCTAATGAACACTGCTTATTTGGATCCATTATTTTCTAAAAATAATAAACAGATCCTAGTAGTCGAATCAATATTTCAACTGTTTTTGTCCTCACTAATAAAACAAATAAAATAATTATTCTGGCCAATCAATTTTGTTTCTGTTCCTATTATTTTGCACTCCAGTGATTGTGTTGTGCCTAATTTTTACCTTTACTTTTAAGTCAGGAGTATAAATGCCAAACAAAAAATTCCACCCATACTAAGTGTGCTTATTGCTTTGCACAGTTAGTGTATATGTATCGGACATTGATGCGATCTTCAATGATCAAATGCAGTTTCAAAGCCATAGATTTTTAAACTGTCTAAAGATCTCGGAGTTTCGTTTTCCATTAAAGATGATATACAGGGTTTTCTATGGGTATCAAAGACACGTTCGTATTAAGATTTGGCACATAAGTCGTTCAAGTTAGGATTAGGATTTTGCGAAGTTTTTTGTTACTAGATACTATATGCTTTGACGCGTTTTATTATCCAAGGCTTATTGGGCAAACAGTTCTAATTAAAATTTGAAATCGGCTGTAACTAGCAATTGTTCAGAGTTGAAGATTATTTCTTGAACGTTTCCATATATTGTTTGGCTCATATGTGTATACGTACAAAACTACTAATTTGAAATTATTTGCTAGGTCTAATCTTGTTCTTTACCTCGGGCTTTCAGCATTTCCTTTTTCGATACATACATATGTAAGCTCACGAGATAGAGGTAATGCCTTCTCTTATCTATTCTCTATTTTATGTTTAGCTAGATCCTTGTGGTTATCCTTTAATGTAAACACGATTTTTGGAATCCGCTGCCTCTTCTACTATTTTTTGATCACTTGCTTCTTCCTTTAAGAAGAAATTGGATAAAACGCATAAGTCTTTATCCTATTGCTGGTGTTAGCCAGATGTAAACATACAAATAGACATAATTCAATATTTGTTTCCATCGTGTACAGACCCGTATATTATTATTATTTTATTTTTAAAAAATTCTTTCAAAAACCCAACCAATTAAACATTGCAGATAAAATCAACTTGTACACAGGGCCTCCATTAATTTGTCCTTAAAATCTCATTTACATTGTTTTTAGCTTACTAGATACAGTATTACATATGTAAGTTTGTAGATACAAATTCAATGTTCAATTGTAAAGCAGCAATGATAAAATTTATATTGCTGTGAGTGCAATATTCACAGACTGAATTTACTACACAAGCCATTGAATTGATTTATATTCAATTTTCTCTAATTTTCTTGTGTTGGATTTTTCCAATTCACTGCACGACACAATTCCACAATACACATTTATTTATATTCTATTCTTCTTATTCTTTTCATGCAATGTTTGTTGTTATTTTGCTATTCGCTAGTTTAACTCAATTCACTTGGTCGTCGTTGTGTCTCCTAGTGAATAAAAATTATCACACCGCCACATTATTTGGCATTTTTGCTTTTTGCAACAGGAAAGGAGCCACTACCAGTGACAAATTTATTTGAAAAAAAAATATACATACAAATTTTTATATATGTAACTAAACCATAGAAAGATGGTGTCATTCTCTATTTTTTAAATATAATAATTTCTCTTGGACAATATTTTTATTTATTATTTTTACTTATGTATGTCTGCATCATATAGCACCTAATACTAATGTGTCTTGATTTATGGGAATGAAATTTAGCAGGCATTGAAAATTGGTAAATTACAGCAATTTGTGAATTTCAATTGAATTAAATTTTCAAAATGTAAATAAATGTGTATAGATAGAGAATACATGCATATTTGATATTCTGTGTGTGTATCTTAACATCTGTCTTGTTTGGATATACATTGCGATGCGAGACACCATCATTCTCGCGGTTGTCGCCAATTGCACATGATTGTTCTCAATTGATTAATAGAGAGAGAGAGAGAGAGAGGAGGAAAGAGAGACGTGGAGGAATCTACTGAAAATTAATATATTCTTGATTCATTTATTTATTATTTTTTATTTTTTTGAACTAGAAGAGAAAACAGCTGAAAGGTGTTAAGTTTAAAAATAAAATAAAGTAAACATTTCAATTGACGTCTTCTAATTGCATAGTGATGGTATGGGTTTTTGGTTTGTCATCAAGGCTGTAAGGAAGAGAATTTTAATCTTTGTCCAAAATTGTATTGCACTCTACCCGGCAAACATATACTAATTATTTGCTTTTCCAATCGGTTAAGTTAGGTGGCATTAGTCAACGATTATTAGGTCCCTTATGCACTCAAGAGCAATATTTTACTAAATTTGTAAAATAGGGGCCGAAATCATCAAATGTATTGAAAAATAAGATTGACTTATTGCCAAGACTGTCATTTGAATGAAATAGTAGTCCATAATTAATCGGAAGGTTTACTCTTTTTAATAAAGGGAAAATATTAAACAGTGTTTTTTTTTTAGCCTTTTTAAAAAGAACCAACAGATGACCAACACTTTAAGGCCACTTTGCCCAATCCAAACTTGTTTTGAAGTTATTTTCTGAGTTTGCAACCATTCTGTATGCAAGTTCCTTACATATAAAATACTTTCTGGGTACACTATTTTGTCGATTTTTGTTCATATTTTCATGTGCTCTCTGTTCTGTACCTTCAACTTGAATTTTGTAAAACACTAGTTTAAGCCATTTCAATTAATTCGATTTTCTTTTCTTTTTTTCTTGAGATCTGTATGCATTAACTTCAGTCTGAGGTTGCTCAATTAATTTATGCCATTTGAAATTCAAAGAGTTTTTGCATTTTCGAACTAATTTGGAATAGGTTGCATAGGGTTCAGCAAGGTCTGGAGGATACTTTTCTAACAAGCAGTAAAGTCTAGTGTTCCCGGTCTCCACGAAAACTCCAGCGACGGACCTTTAATTTGTTTGGCAGTCATTCTAAATTTCCTCAACAGCTGAAGTTAGGGTCCCATTGCATGAGACGACACATCCATGGAACCGTTGAAACTCCAGTTTCCAAATGATACCAAAAGCCGCCATCTCTTAGACGGTAGATTGCTTTCATAGTTCAGCGCACGATACAAGTATCAAAGGGAGGTAAATCAAGCAGAGCTAGGCGTACTCGGAAATGCTCCCGTGCAGTTAAGAAAAGCCCTTGTATAGTGCAGAAGACAGTCGCATCTTAAGCGAGAGTACTTAAGTTCCTCCGAACAACTGACGCTTAAGCTAGTAAAGGTCATATCATAGCTGTATAGATCCTTTTTCGGTGGTACCCGCATGTCTTGTCAAAGCACTTGTCAAAATCACCCTTTAAATGAGAGCTCCTTGAATGTCTTCGACTTGACATACTTTCCCAACGAAGTTTTTATTCAGGATCATTTGCAGATACTTCGTTTCATAGGAGATCTGAAAACTGACGCTGTATAGCACTGGCTGAGTAAGACAGTCTTTAGACATTACCCGAGAGAAAGTGTGGCGAAATATAATAATTTTTTGTATCGTTCGTTATCAATAAACGTTTAGACTGCTTGCGCCATTCACGTTTTCATGCGAAAGGCCCTACTGCACCCAATATAATATTGACCATCCTCCTATATACTTACCTTAATTAATCAAATATTCATCCTTTTATTGGTTTTAGTGGTTAGGTAATGATGCGATAAATATACTGTAGGGGTTTAATTAATAAGTTTTCTGTACAAATAAATTTTTTTCTTTACTTGGGAAGATGGATAGGTACATTTAATAATAATTATAAATAAACTAATGTATATATGTATGTTTTTTACTTATAATTATTTTTATTTTCATTTTCAGGTACGTAAACGAAACGAAAACGCTGAATTGGATTAGTGGATTAATCATTGAAACATGTGGTAATGTATTACATTTAGTTGCTTATAAGTGTTGTGCATTTTCTTTATAGTTCAATTTAGTTTCAATGTTTATTCTTTTTTTTTAAAGTTTGAAGTATTAAGTTCATAGATCCAACCGTTGTATAAGAATGAGACAAACTATATAACAACACAGTTTAATTGAACTGCAGTCCATGTTGATTCTAACAACACATGTTGTATTTAGTGTGCTCTGATATTCCGTAACCCATTCCTTTCTTTTGGTGCACATGGCGACCGGAAAAGTTTTACGGCAACTAAAAACCAAAACCCTAATTCAAGGCTACATGTAGTCTGGATCCGCCTTAATATCACGTATGCCCGTCTGCCGCATTTTTTTTTTGTTTTTAAATCTTGAAAAAGGGAAATATAAACTGCGCACTCAATTATGTCCTTGAAATTCTCAAAATAATAAAAAAACAGATTAGGTTTAAGTTTTTTTTTTTTTTTTTTTTAATTTTTTTTTTGTTGGTTTAGAGTTCATTTTTCATGTGGTCTTGCCCAGACCGGAACACTTATGTATGTAGAGACGCCAAGTACTCGCAGCCACGTATTCATATTTCTAAGAATTAGCATTTTTTTAAGAAAAAAAAAAGAAGAAGAATCGTTGTCGTTGCATAGAATGAAGGAAAACAATAATAATGATCCACTCTTGTGGACGGTGTATGTAGAGAAAGAGGAAAAACCGAATAAAAAGAACAGGGAAGCCTATCTGTGGATGAGTGTTGTAGCAGAGAAAGAACTTCACTAACCTCTGCTATAACAGGCTTTTTCAGATTCCTATTATTCTCTTCCTATTTATCATTATCACAAAAACAACGAACAAGAACAAAAACCCAACCATTATATGTATGTTCAAAGTAAATATGTATTTAAAAGGCATTACAAAGTATGCCCTTGTGCTGTTGCTGCAAAAGCAGTGGTCGAGAGAAAAGAAATAATAATACACATGCAAACGGGAGATACTATAAGTAAAGAAAAAAAAAAACCAACTCCAACTTAATAATAAAACTATATAAAGAGAAAAAAAAAGGTGTCTAAAGAAGAATAAAATGCATTTATTGCGGTTTATGATATACCCTATGGCATTGGTGTCATTTTGGTTCTGTGGTTAATACTTTGAATACAGAGATGTTCTAGAATGTTGAAATATACAACAATTTAGATGCTCCAAGACTCAAGTGGAATAAGTAGACTCTTTGAATCAGTTAGTTATACATATATGTACATATGTACTTCGGTGATAAAGATTTGTAGTAAACTTTTCCTCGATTTTGTACTTTGTTAAGAACAGTGTCATACTGAAGATATTTGTTAAGAACACTTTATTGTAAATTTATAAGGTCTTTTTCAAACGATTTATCGATCGATGGAGAGAGCCCTGATATACATATTGTAGCGCAAAATGGATACGCCGGCGAACAAGATCAAAGAAAATTTCCGCAACTGTTGAAAATTTTAGTGAAACAACTAATTTTCGATTCCCGAGAGGGTTTAACTTTTTTGTTATTTAACGTAAAATTAGCTTTTCACATGAATTTAGCTGATCACTCACAAACTTTTGCTCCTCCCTGGTTTTCATCACTCCGTCTATTTATACCGGCCGGATCACTTCCAATAGACTTCCAGGCTTCCAATTCAGCGATGGAACTCGGTACATCAAATGATCTAGAAACATCTGGTATCGACTTGACTTTTGACGGCATTCGTTCTGGAACTCTCTAGAATCTTTACAGCTAAATTTGTTAATTAAGCCCTTATCAATTTGATTTGGGTTTAATTAATCGATTAGCTGATTTTCCGTAGAACGTTCGTGCTGTCAAATCGTACAGCTGTTTTTTTGGTTTTTGTGTGTCGGGTTATTTGTGTCGAGTAATTATTCCCATTGCCGTCGTATGTTGGTGTTTCTTCTTTTTCCTCTTGTGTTATTTTTGTCGAGAGATTCGCAACAATATTATTCGTATCTCAAATTACAAAATCTCAATAAATTGACGTACATGCAGGAAAAAAGTTTGATCAACTCATCTTACAAAGAATTAGTATTGTTCTGGAAAATGATATTCGTTTGCCAGAAAAGAGCTGAACGCAAACACGTCAACCGCGTTCTGAGCTGAGCGTGTCCAGGGTGCTCTTATTTATTCACGAAACACAATTGGGAACTAACCTGTCATATGACTGTTTAATCATTTGAACAATCATGCTTTGGTTCTCCTAAACTCAAATAATATATTTATCAATAATATTTATTGAGTTATTAACTTCTAATAACTAATTAACAATAAACACTCGATCACCATTTATTTATTTATTCCTTGTCAAATGCCAAGTTAACAATACTCAGAATTTTCAGTCACCTTCTGCTGAGCTCTTAGCCGGCTCTGCACAAAAACAAAAACATAAATTCGAAGCTGTGATGTGACAGATGTGTAATCGTGTGCATTCGACGGATTTTATGGAACTGTTCTCTCCGTCAATACGTGAACGTCAATGTTCAATGGAACGACATCGATATATTCTATGGGACGGACCTTAATTTTCACGATTAAGTTTCTAAATTACTCCTTGGGGGCATAGAACTATGGATCTCTTCGAGAGGAGCTAGACTCTCAAATTGAGGATTGTCAATTGAGTTTTTTGGCGTTCTTACAAATATTACCTTGAACAGCACAAACCTTTACTGCAGAAACAGATTAAGTCAGCAGAAGGCTGTAAGACTGTTGTGTTAAAAAGTTCAGGTTTTTGATGTACTTACGAATACAGCTAATATGTTATTAGCTAGAGTAAGGGAAGCAATTTTTGTTCAGGTGAAAGGTTTGTTGAACAGGAGTCCGTTTATTAAATGAAATCACCCTTCTGCTTGATTTTAATTATTTGTTTGCTTGAAAAAAATTTTACGAAACGAATGGTTGATAAGTTTACTATTAATTACGTACCAAAACTTTTAAATGTAGACACTTCCTTTCCAATGTCTCTTTCTGTTACAAACGCATGCTTCTGTTGGCAACGTTGGCCAGCATACACTATACGTATGTGTAAGCACTCCACACAGGACTGACGAACTAAATTTTTTTTCGACGTTTACAAGCAAGGGGGGAACATATTAAGGCAATCCAGATTTTCTGGATTTTTTTTTGACGTTTGGAAATGTCAATCCGGTGTCACTGAAAAAAATTTTAAAAAATTAAAAAATTCGTGCAGCAAACAAAGGAAAAACGAGAGCAAATCAATTTAATTGTTGTATTAGTTTTGCTGTGAAAAGAATTTTTTGTTGAAAATCAAACCAGTTTAATTGGCGCCGACAACCAATATGTCAAAATGCGAAAGTGTTCAGACAGGAATCAGTCTGAACTTGTCAAATGTCAAAAAAATCAAGTCTGTCAGTCGCGTTGGAACAGGGTTCAATATATGCTCATTCCGTTAAGTACATATACAAACATATGTACATATGTATCTGTGATTATCTTGTAGTGTCGAAAGTTTGTCAAATTTGAAAATCGTGTTTTAAAGGCGATATGGGTATAGTTGAAAAATTAAAATCGGCCAAATCTGTCTGCAACTACAAATCCAACCAAGATTCGTCTTTTCCATCTGCTTAATTTAAATAATCGTTGAGATGGGTGTATGTTTGGTGTGAACATTTTTTAACTTGTACTTGAAACAATTTACCTTAAATCTTATTCGGGGAAACAAATTTAATTTCGCGGACGAACCAATTTGTTTTGTAAAATTGTACTTTCCGTCATCGATTTCTGTGCAAGTCTTTTTTTTTAGAAAAAAGACCATGATATGGAATCAAGATACTTCGGTCCCTTCACAAATTTTCGAAATAATACACATTTTGTCCACATTATGCTCGGATAAATCTGTACCAAGAATCTACTGAAAGTATTTATTAGTTGACTTTGTAGTCTGTCATCGCTCTGTAGGTTGATTTACTCGCTTTTTCACCATGTTTCAACAAAACTTTGGAATAAAATTCAATGTATCTATGTATTTATTAAAAATCCTTCTTAATAATTCAATAGATGTCACCCACATTGATTAAAATTTGCTCAATTAATTTTGGTGTAACATAAGAGTAATGTCATGAGAGTTGTTTACTGTCATAACATCAGATCATGACCCAAGATTATTCTTTACCTCACTGTGAATTTTGTTGTGAGGTATTCTGTTTTTTATGTACGTATAATGAACTAATTTCTTTGCATATTTTATAAACTAAAAGCGCTATGGTCTACAATAAATTTGTACTCTTTCCACATAATAGCTTTGTTTTGTATAGCTTTTGCTGCTCTGTTGCTTTGGTCTTTTCTTCGTTTTACTATGTGGAATGTTGTTTCCTCTGTTTGCCATATGAAGAGACGAAGACCAAAGGAGCGAACAGGATGACTTGAAACATATGATAGCCACGGTGACTATGAAAAACAAGATCTTGATGATGATAATGATGGTGTTGGTGGTGATGCTGTTGAAACGGCGGTATTTATTATTGTGTACCTTCGAAGAAGAAGAAAAACTCTAACATAGATAGGCTGACGGGTTAAACAAAAGGCAAACAACAGAATAACCTGTCTTTCGAGTTTTCTTATTTTGTTGTTTTTTGTTTCCCTCTTTCTTTCTCTCTTTCTCCTTTTCTTTTGCTTAAACAATAAATGAATATTTTTTTTTTTTTGTATTTGCTGTGTTCATCCTTCTCTTTTCTTGTTTTATCTGATTTTGTACAGAAAAACCTGCACACACAATGTTTGGCTGCGCGACCAAAAAAACCAGTTTCAAGAGTGTGTTTTCATTTTATTTTTCGTAGTTTTTGTTTTTTTTTTTTTTTTTCGGTGACAGGTTCATTTAGGTATATAAAGTATATAAGGACCAACATACCGTCATCCGAAGAAATTAGAATATAAATAGAATGGTTCATAGTATGACATTATTGTCAGCACTGTTTATATCTTGTTTCTTTTAAACCCCCCCCCCCCCACCATCCTGCGAGAGAATAGAATTTTTATTTGACCATATCACGTGCCTCACACTATCGTCATGTGTCCCCGTATGGGTAACACTATTTGACTAGTTTTTTTTTTTGGAACTATAGAGAACGAACTACATACATACTAGTATAGTATATGACCCTGACTTATATGATGAAGGAATAGGAATAGAAGTGATGCGGCGACGGTATTAGACACAAAAGTCTAACGTTTATATAAAGTTATTATGATAACTACTTTCGTGAACCCGTTTAAGAATGAGAATGGCTTAAAGGCTTTAATTCGACAAGAATGGTTCTTGCAAGGAAATTTAAAAACTTGATTTACGCGCTGGTAATCTTGTTGAGGAAAAAAGTTCCTAACAGAAATGTGTTTTGCTATAAATGGGCATTTGAAGATGATATTGTTTTTATTTATTTTTTTTTTAGTTACGACCATTTGTCTAAGATCGTTGCTCTCAAAAGAAAAATGGTCCATTTTAAGATTTCAGATTTCTTAGTATTATTTTTTTTTGTTCTGCCATCGTTTAAGAGTTGGTTTCATCTTTAAATAAACGGAACAAATATGAAAATACTTATACATATGTACATATGCATAACAATGTTGCAAATCCTACAGAGAATGTGGTTATCTAATTGATTAAACGCTACTATCACTGTTTAAACATACATGTATGTACATATTAAGGTCCCATTAGGTACAGTTTCGTTAACTCCGTCTCCCAATTTTAGCATCACGAGCTTTAGACGCTGCACCCTGCGGTAAGTGCGTCGGACTACTAAGGAGAATATTGAGACTCGATTGCCAGACAACACTAAATTTGTTTTTCACGGTTGCATCCTTCGCGAACGTGTGGCAAATGTCCTAGGCTACAAGAGTCATGAAACAGCTTCTCACACAGAAACATGTTATCCTTTGGAATTGTCATACAACTGTTGGTAAACTGGACTCGTGTGAGGAATACGTATAACCCGAATTGTTGGGAAAATTTTGTTTTCTGAACTGAGCAAGGCTAGTGAATCTGACTTTGAAAAGCAGCCTTTCCGAGTTTTGATTTGGTATCAAATTTATTTCATATATCGTATGGGGCTTTACCATTTGGAAAAAGGTTTTGTGATTCCAGATTCGAAGGAGGTCGTGACTATACATACATATATCTTTGATGCCAATTGTTATGGAATGTAATTTGACGTATGCATGTCATAGGTTCGCTGCCAGAATTATAGCATCCAGTATGTAAGAATTTCTTACCTACAGTGTAAACAGACAAGCACGTAATTTCAATTTCGAATCTGGTCTATGAAAAAATTGATTTTTTCGGAAACCTCTGCAACATTAAAAAAATTTATAAATCGGTTTGTTCAAGCTGCTACTATTAGATGTTAATAGTTTTTCTACTACCAGTTAAGATGTGAATTTCTGCTACTACTTCAGACTGTTGATAGTGAAAAAAAAGTTAAATAACTACCCTATTCAATGACAATTCTTTCTCAGATAAACTTCAGCCATTCTTAAATTCACCTCAAGCTAAATAAATAATACAATTACCAATTTGTTCTTTGAATAAAATCCAGTCATTCTGAATAAACAACCATTACATGCGAATACAACACAATTAACATCATCCCCCCATGGCGTCACCACTGTGCACGTAGCAAGGACGAACGTCACTTGTATGCATGCATTCTTTTCCCATTGTACTTCTCCTCCTGCCATTAGCTCTGCAGAGTCACATGCTTTCAAGTACAATTTCCTAGAAAAAACAACAGAAAACCCCTCTACATAAAACCAAGTGCAACGCAACCAACTTAAACTTTATTCCCACATAAATCTTTATCAGTTGGTTTTCCTTCTGCAGCAGAAATTCTTTTGCATTTACGAGTATTTTTCTCTTTATTCTCTTACTTCGTTGCGAAACTTTTCTACATGATGATGCAGCATAGTGATGCTGATGGATTCTTATTCTATAGGTACCTATATAGTACTCTTCCCCCGAGAAGTTTTTCTTTTATTTTGGCACAATACAATGCAATGAGTAGAAAGGACAAGGAGCAAAAAAACAAAGAAGGAAATCCACCTGGAGATTGCTAAACCTGTCTTCACATTCATCTGCAACGTGTCAGAGTTGTATACTTGCAGCAATTCTATCACCGGAAGACGTGAAAAATAATACACACTGCGTGGCGGAAAGAAAAAAATATTGTAAACGTCAGAAGAATGGCAATGTGATTTGAAAACTTCTTTATCGATCTTGTAGTTCTAGAGAAATTTCACATGTCTCTAACAAAAGGTTTATGGCTTGGTAGACCTGGTAGTTATAAACTTTCACTACATTCATGCAGCCATTAACACTGATATCTGTATATACATATAAGTCCTTAATTCTAGAAGGTCCCTAAAATTGTCAAATAAATATCAAAACAGGCTTTAACATCATTGTAAACAAAATTTTGGTGAAAGTACATTCTCAAAATGTAGGAACCAATTTTGATGAATTTCGTTAGCATAGGGTCAAGCCTATTTACTGACCCTGTCAACAAAAAAGTGCCTGTTTGTCAATTAGCAATGTAGTCTCCCGGTTTTTCCGCTGTTTTATGCAAATTCCACAAGTTCTCTCATGTTTACTTTTTCTTTTCCAAGTGGAGGGGGACAGCAAATATAAGCGGCCCTTAATACGTGCCTTGTGGCACTTCATTAAATATTTGATGGTGTGCCATTGCTGAGTAATTTGAAAAGAATTTTTTTTCTTTTATTTATAAAAAAAAAACTATGTCACGTCAACAACGTAAGCATGCATCCCATCAGCAAGTATCATCCTCGCCATCATCATCGGCATGGGGATGTGCCAGTGGAGTACATCATCAATTAAAAAGTGGTCATTAAATTTCTTATCAGCTCTTAATTGCGAAATGGGAATAGTGCTTATTTTGTTTTGGGTTCTCTTTGTCGATTCTTGGTTTTGATTTAAAAATGTTTTTTTTTGTATATTTTGGATTTTATTGGAACATAACCATTAAAATGCTTAAATGTGCCTGAATGAAATGTGGACAAAGTTGACTATCTTGATACGGATGATCTAAAGAAGATTTTGCATTGCCATTCCTCAAGGTAGGAAGTTGGGTCTTGGTTTTTCGGTCTAGTCGAAAGGTTGGTGTTAAATGAAATGCTAGAATCGTCTTTAAGCAGCCTTTTAAATGGTATTGATCTTTGACAAAAAGGCACTGCAACAATTTGGTATTTGTTTCCGATGACAATGAGAATAAAATCACGTCCGAAGCTGATTCAAACTTTGAAGTTGCGGTCTAGATCCCTAAGTTTTTGTTTTAGTTTTAGACATTTCGCCTTTACAGCTTCTTTGATTTGGAAGATGCCTCGTTATAGAAGTGCAGTTCAATTTTTAATGCATCACACATACGTACTCGTCCCTTGATTGAACTTGAGACTTTTTTTTTAAACAGAGTGATAGGTACTAAGAGATTTTTCTTTTATTTCTTTAATTTAGAACTTGAAAGCTTGAAAAATTTAGCCAATTATTTTCGGCAATAATCATTTGTAAATCAAAAAAAGCAATCTTCTTTGGAAACAGTGAACGCAATGAAATTTTGAAAGTGAAGTTTTTAAAGCCATTGAAGTATCTAAGACACACTTTTCATTGATAATAAGCATAAAATAGAGCTTAGATAGAAGTTTGACACCTCTTTAAACAGTCATTTTACTTAAACTTGAATCTTTATCAATATATAAGTACATACATGACTTGAAGAATTCATACTATCAATATTCATTTAGGTGGATTAAAAAAGCTACTAGTTACAAGTAACGTAGCATCTGTTGCACTAGATTCGACTTCTCGTTGGGGTGATGTTGTCATTTCTAGTTTGTCACCAAGGGTCTCTAGTTTTATGGGATATTTATAGAGACCTTTTCTTGTTCAGACTAATCGGCATTAGTATATGTAAGTAATCTATTTAATATCTTTCAACATTGATAAAATGATGTCAGATATAATAATATAATAATTTTTAAATCCTAGATACAATCTTTAATGTCATTTTACCACTGGTTGCATGTTTTTCTCTAATAATCTGTAATAACCTTTGGACTGAGGGAGAAACAGCTAAAATTTTCAATTTTAACCTACTTGACATTAAAGCAAATGCAGTATTCGTTTTGCTGTTAATACAACGAATATTTTTGTTGTGCAATCAATGATATATTAGCAACCTCATAAACTGAAAAAGCAGTCAAATTAATCATTTCTTAATCCGACAGTAGCTCTCTTCCGTACATCACCCTACGCAATGTAGCCCGTGTTATCCATATACGTATTTGCATCTCTAATCTGAATAAATTACCAACGACTCTTGTGTCACTTGTGACAGAGAGACGAAATCAATAAAGAAAGGTTTCCCTTATCTATTTATCAAAGATAAACGCCCACTTTCCATCCAACATTAGTCATAATCAAAACATAAAAGGTGAAAGCCAAAACCTTAAAAAAATCACCACAACTTGTAATAATCACGCACGATCAAGTGCATGCGCAAGCAAATGGAATTAAGCAAAATAAAAAATAAATCCCCAAAGGTAAAGAACCTTCCAACATTTAACTGAAATAATAACAAATAAATATAAAATAATAAAAAAAAGGGAAATTTCAAATGACAAACAGCAGCAATAAATTAGAAAAAAAAAATATCTCAAAACTTCGATGGGTATCTGGGGGATTTATGATCGACAAAAGAGGGGAGATGCTGTGCGCTTTCACCTTTATATTCGCTGGATGGTTACAAAAAAAAAAAAAAAAAAAATATATAAAAATTTATTTTAATTTTGGATTTTTATCTTAGGTAAGATTCAGTTATAGATAAAAATTTTTGCAACAAAATTGGCAAATGTACAATAGAAATTAAATAAACACACTACACGGAGTGAAAACTTCTTATATACTTCTTTTATTTTTCCTATTAGCTGTTTATCTGACGATAATGTGTGTATGTTGGAAGATATTGTGCAAATATTTACAATTAACCTCAAAACGTGCCCAAGTGCAATGAACGAACAAGTGTGCGCGCGAAAAAATATTCGCAACAAAGTATGATGAATAACATGATTTCATATGTATGGACATGTGTATATTATGTTCAATATTGTTCACCTAGTTAATAAATTGTAAATGCCAATGATTCGTAATTGCATTTTTATTAATTTGTAATTTGATTGTTTCCTTGTACATATAATGGATAGAGGGTTCATTTTGAAACACGTTTTGGCATTTAAACACGTTAAATTTAATTTTAAAACAAATTTCGATGCAACAAATGAAATTAAAATGTACATTTTTGATAGCCAATTTGACAGTCGAACACGATCTGTAAAAAATAATTGAAATACATAATATGCATGAATTATTAGCATTCTTTATTCTGCTGCTGGGAAGTACTAGATTTTGTCTATGTTCTAATATTAGTGAAATTCACTGCTTAAATTGTACTACTTGATCCAAACACTTTTTTTAAAAAAATCGTACTCATCAATGCCCATAGAGATGTCGAATTTGTCATAGCTCTTGGTCTCCACTGGCAAAAGGTTATTTCAAGACATATGTCATGCTATTGAAATTTCCAGTGTAGACCGCAAATTTCTTAAAATAATTTATGGCAAGACATCCATGTCTGGTTTTATTTCTTGCCATCTCTGTGGATCTAAAGAAAATTAGTTTCTAAATCATGCAAATATTTTTTTTCTAGAAATGGATTAATCCAAAAACGATGCCTTTCTTCTGATTTTTCTATTTTTCGACTTCGAAATTTGAAGTTCTCAAGGCAAGAATTAGTTATTGCTTACTCTGTCTTGACATAATTTGCCCACCCAGTGAAAAATTAAAAATTTTTCACATAAAGTTTGACATTAAGTCTAACATAAATATGTCTTGTGGAGACACGGTGTAAGATACATTTGTTAGTTGTTATAAACTAATAGTAATTGCATACAATGTTTTCCGATTATCAAATCGGAAAACCCTGTCAGTTAGATATGTATGTAAGTATATCGTTTGGATCGTATGAAATATTTTCTTTTTTTAGCTGGTTACTGAAGTCAAGAGTTGAAAGCTATACTATACGCTGAAAAGTTTTAACAAACCAGAATTTCGTTTGAGAAATATCGCTATTAGTTCAATGAACTTTAACGACTTATATTGTCGTAGCTCAGGCAGATCGTCGGAATTTTGAACGGAAGTTTGAAGTTCAACACCAAAGTTTTTTTCACGGTCTTCTCTCATTAAAAATGCATTTCGGATACGGCAGTGGGAAGAATATGTACATATATCACACACAACACGAATGGTTGGGAGAATCTTGGTACTATATCGGCCAGTTGCGCCAATATTTTCATTTTGAATGTTTTATTAAAAAAAAAAATGGTCATTGAGCTCATTGGTTATCTTCCATCGTTTCCCCATTTGAAATCATGTTTACTAAGATTTAACCTGGCTCAATCGAATGTCCTTGCAGTATGTCTTTCTCTGAGGATTCAAATTTCAAGTTTCAGCTTAGTTTCTCTGTTAGTTTTTTCGTTTTCTTGTAAAAAATTATTGCAACAATCAGAACAAACGGACCTTCTTCGAAGGACATTGTCTTTAGGTAAGCTTCTGTCTGTAAACGTTCTACAGATCTTATTAAAGCAAGAAGTTTTAAAGCGGTGGCAATATTAACTTTCCGTTGAACTAGAAATATCTCCTGTGTTTGAAATTGTTCCAGCAAAGCCGTTTAAGAGTTAACTATGCAACTTTTTCAAACAGAACGATTGGTGACATTCCATCGAATTTTCAGATAGATTTTTACAAGTAAATGCGTACTACTCTATTGGGTTATTCGCTACATCGATTTTCTTCTAGACTGAATATGTACAATACATTGCAGTAAACACTGACAAGTGTGTACGTTTCCTACTTTTTTTCTTTAAAATATACCACATAATAAAATCAATATGCGCCCCGCCTACAACTGTCTTTAAATATTCAAATACATACCAAACCATCGATTTGTTTGTGGGCCGTTTCAAAGAAATTCTTGCAATTTTATCCAGCCTACCTCTTTTTTTTGTATCTTCATGTTTATGTTTTTTTTTAAAGAATTAAGTACCGTTTCTCTTTGGTAAGAAAATACATTTTTTAAAATCGTTCAATCTGCATATAAAATCAAGGCTAGAATAATTTATTAGCAATCGATAAATCGCCAATGTGTGGATTTTAGTGAGAAATCCAAATGTGTTTCATAAATAATTTTAAATCAACGCCCTATTCAAGAAATATCATATTATTTTGTCAATATAAATATTGCAGAAGGAAAAAAAAGATCTGTGCTTAAAGATATTGATAGAGTTTAGTCTAATAACTAACCAGCAGTTAGGTATATGAATTCTGAAGTACTTATTTTAAAAAGCATCTGTATGTGGGAAAACACATGGTTTATACGCGTTTTCTTCGTCGTAAAATTTTTTACTATCTCGCATTTGGTTTTCAGTCATAAGTGGCTTTAAGGTCCTTTTTTTTTTTTTCGTTGGCATAATACTTTTTTGTCTGTCAATACAATACAGGTCCATGGAACCCAAGGGCTATCAGGCGAATGGAAGGGAACTACTATTTAATGCCATATCCAAAGGGCAATTTGTGTTTTTGAGAAGCATTTTCATGACAATTTTACTCTCGGACTTTTGTCAAATGGTGGCGAGAGGTGGGACCGTGAAAAAACTTGTTGGTAGTGTCCGGGCTTCAAACCGTGGTCAGTAGTTTGACGCACTAACTACTATCAATTCTTCTACTTTTGTTTACTGTCGTGTCAAAATCGTAATCTTTTTCATTCAGAATAAGATGCTTCTTTCCAACTTCTGACACCAATGTCAGTAGGTACGTATTATTTTCTATTCTGCGGTTACAGAACTTCGTTGATTAGATTAGACTGGAAGACACGCCTGACCTTACAAAAGTGCTAAATACCTAGTTCACAGTATTTCTTCTAGGCACAAATCTACTACGGTACCATGTTGTAACTGACTCATTGTGGACTTTGTACACCTCGCCCTAAAAAAACAACTTTTTTCTGCAATTCCATGCCATAGATGTTGCATTTTATTGCAAAATTACTGCACACTAACGTTTACATACTAAGCAGCCATATTGCAAGTGCAATTACTACACCATGGTAAGTACAAATCCACTGGCTTCTTACATATCGGTATGAACAAACGAAAGTCGGTTGATTGTTTTACCGCCTCCATATTGGGCTGCAAAATGTTGCTTACCTCCTCTTGGTTCCTTTTCCCATAAGAGGCCGGCATTTTGAATTTTCTTTCCAAATGCACACACAATTTCCGGGCGCGGAATTTTGTGTTTGCATGTCTCTCTGTACCGTGTTTCATGGAAACTTTATTGTTGTTAGTTCTGGTGGTGCTGCTGCATATGCGGACTCCTTCCATCCGTTCGTTACGACTTCTTGACGGCGACGGCCGTCGGTGTCATTGACTTCTTATTCTTTTTGAGATTTTCTTCTTTTTTTTTTTTTTTCTTTCTGTGTAAAATATTTTCCCGCCATCTTCTTTTTTTATTCTGTGTGTACACATTCGTTTGGATCATTTCATTATTCATTAGCAGTAGCACCATCACATGGATTGCTTTGAATATTGGTTCGTTTCTTTATTCAAAAGTCCGTTTTGACGAAGACGAAGTGGTGAAACGCTATTTTCTTGGTTATACTTGGTATTTCTCTCTTTCTTTTTTTTTTTGTTATTGATTTCCGTTGATGAAGTTCTTGCGGCAGAAATCGCCGCAACTTTTGGCGGTAATGGTGCTAATTAGAATAAAAGCCTTTAGAGATGAATTTGCATTTCAAATGACTGAAATGTAGTTTGAATTTAATGGCTCTTAAAGTTTACTGTCCTCATTTTATAGTAACTACTGAAAAAGAAAATTAAGAAAATGATTATCAATTCACTTGCAAATGCTCGACAAGTTGCATTATTCGTTATTTTACAGAGCTATATTGAAGTGCTTAAATATTTTATTAGTCACGTGTCAAAATAAAACAATTATTTAACTATAATTGTGAATAATTACATGACATTCACTTGCTGTTAAAAATTCAGTTATTATCTACAAACACATTCTCCAGAGTGTGAATGAATGCAAATAGCTTGTTGCATGCAATTATCATTATGCAATTAGTTTTGCGATATTTTGATATTTGGCGATAATGCTCAATTGAACTGAAGCCGCTGTTTGAAAAGAAAAAAATAATCTAATTTCATCAGTACTTGCATTAGATAATATTTGTTGCGCTATAGTTTCATTGTCTGTTTTCATATGCATTCACATTATCAAGAACTGCATGACAACTAGTCATGTTAGTAGTCAGCTCAGTTAGAAACTCAAAATGTGACACTAATTTTCAAGGACACACAAAAAAAGAACAATATGGCGCTAGAGGCCTGTACGGGACGTAGTACCTAGGTTCTTACAACCATTCGTGTTGTATGTGTTATAGTATTCGCACGAACGGAGAGAATGCCATGTCCGAAGGGCAATTTTTGTTTGGGAGGCCGGTTATACTCTCGAATGTTTGTTAGACGCCCGCGAGAGATGAGAACGTGAAAGAACTTTGTGTTCTGTCTCGGAATCGAACCTTGAACCTCTTGCTCAGTAGTCTGACGGACCCACCATTGCCTACAATTTTCAAGAATCAAGAGAAGTTTTAAAGGACTCAATCCCGAAAATTCCTACCGTCTTTGGGTAATGTATTTATTTGCATGTCCTAAGCCACCCACTAAAGATTCGATAGTATAATCACCTTAAGCCTTTTGTGAGTAACAGGTATGAATGTTACACTCAGATTCACATATTTAATGGTGAACGTAGTAAGTTACGGCTAGACTAGGACAACAACCCAACAGCTACGCCTTGGACGATAATTTGGAATACAATTTTGAATCATGTGAGGGCTTTACCTTCATAGGTTCCGCTCTAAATAAATGATGAAACCTCGGGGAACAAAACCCTCTCAAGTAAAGTTTATAAAAAAACCGCCTTACGACTCTGAATTTCTAAAATTCTGAACTCCTTTAACATGAGAAGTATTGTACTAAATTTTATTTTTTACCGAAAACGCTAGAACTATTTTGAGGTAAAATGTTTGATTTATCAATCTGCAAACCAGTCTCACGAACTTTCACCACAGACTTGCGTATACCATTTCTTTTCAAAATTGGAACTGTTTCGGCAACACAACATTCACTTTGGAAGTAAGTTTGCAATATTTCTCAATGTTGTTCAAGAATAAATCGATCCATTTCGTATCGAGAAAATATAATACTGAGTTTCTGTCAATTTTTTGAGCGCTTAAGAGCTGTCAGTGTCAAAATATAAACATATGATTCAAGAAAGAAACCAACAGATGGCCCACTCTTTGTAATAACATATAAAATTTCTAAACCGTAAGCTTAATTGTTGATTGGAAGATTCAGGTTTGAATGACTAGTTTTTGTTTATTTTTACGAGAAGCCTTATAAAATAAGTAAAACAGATATAAGACATCCTGCCACTTGTCTGTTGAAATTAGGAATTAAATCCGCATATCCATTTTATTCATCCGACCAAGACATGACCTGACCACTGTGCGTAATTGTTATTATGAGTCCGATGAGTTTAACCATGCAAGTGCAAGCGTTCCGATCTCGGCCGTGCCTTGACTCCTAAGAAGTCCCATAACGAAGAGATAAAACGTAATAATGACAAATGCTAGTGCTGGCGCTTACAATCAGCACTAATATTTGTTGTTGGGCATAGCAATGAGTTAAATTTTAGTCATTTTTCTTGTTTTTAGTATCTTTGTTGACGTGAAATCAGCATGAGCTAATGTTTGTTCTCTCTATATTTATATCCATATGC
Source organism: Xylota sylvarum (assembly GCA_905220385.1). Taxonomy (NCBI): domain Eukaryota; kingdom Metazoa; phylum Arthropoda; class Insecta; order Diptera; family Syrphidae; genus Xylota; species Xylota sylvarum. The sequence goes on along the minus strand of LR999960.1, from coordinate 51,180,964 downwards.
TCTGAAGCGCAGAATAAAGAAATCTCATTTAAGCCAAATTTTACGGAGCTTAAAGTTATAGATTCAATATTATGAGAACCTGATTGGTTAATAGGTTGTCATCTTGAACTTTTCTTTCCATATTTTCTTCTTTGATTCTTGAACACATTTAAAGACCATTTTTTACAAAAAAAATTCCTAAAATTTACTCAAATATTCCAAATATAAAATAATACTTCCTTCAAAAATTTTTGTTCACTGTGGAAACAGTTTCAATGCCTAACCTCTTTTATCAAAAAATTATAAATAGTTATTGACCCCAAAGAAAAAAAAAACAAAAAACAAAACAAAAAATACTTTGACCTTTGTACGGATTTGAAAACCTTTCTTTATTTATGAACATCTGTTCAACCGATTTTTGTTATAATTAAGATTACGTCAGGACAAACGATTTATGATTTAAAAAATTCCGATTTAATTCCCTTAATATGTTGTTTTGAATACTATATTCGTTTGTTAACCTTGTTAAAAAACTGTTAAATGGTTTGTCAATAATAACTTATGCTTAAGTAAAAATTATCGCACTAGATGTATCCAAAGTCTGTTAAGGTCTGATCATCATTCCTCGGGTAAATAATAATATGTGAAAAACTTTAAGTTTACTTAACTCATAAGAGATCGCGCGCAAATTGTAAATTTCCCTTTACCATTCGCGCAAGTAGTATGAAAAATAATAAGAAAGATCCACACATACAACTAAGATGTGGAAATAAAAGGAGAGAAAATTAAGTTTTAAATAAAAGAAACCAAAGAAGATGCAAAAACAACAATGATTTGGCGAATATAATTTATTAAAACGTACCACAGAAAGATCGTTGACCTCCATCGCTTGGAGAAAAGTAAAAAAAACAAAAAAAAAAAAACAAAGCACACACACACTTACGCAAAGAGAAAGAAAAATAATAATAATACAAAAAAAAAAAGAAAAGAATATAAAAACAAATAGGTACATAATAATTTTAACAAACTGCGTCGAGTGATGGACAACCACAATATTGATGATACTGTTGGTTGGTTGGTTGGTTGGTTGGTTTCTTTTGCTTTGGATTCAATTTGAACGCCATAAAACAATTATACATAGTTACAACAAAATAGAAATAATGGCATAAGATTGGTACTGTACCTCTATTGTGAAAATGGTAAACGAGAGATGGAATAAAAAGCGCGAAAATGTTTTAGCCGGCAGTATATTGTTTTTTTTTTTTTTCTTTGTTTTCGTGATGTTTTCAATGGACGGTAACAAAGTGGATTAGAAATTTATTAGAATTGATGAGGAATAACAAGAAAAATAACACTATAATGGTAGATACTCCAAAAATAAATCCAATTTGTGAATTTAAATTAAGTTATTAAACAAAAGAAATTAGGAGGAAGCCCATATGCAATGATCACATTGAAGAGAGCATTATCGTTGAAAATTAGTGAAAGCCAGGGTTGGTTAAGATCCAGGTTCATCCCGAATTTAAATTTTGAATTGAGACCGCAAATTTCTTGAAATAATGTACTTCATGATATTTAATGTGTGCTTTTATTTCTTGCTACCTATGTGGACATAAACCCGGACGTAAATTTGACACTGATTGTCAATTTGAGTTTACAAAGCAAACGTGACTGATTAACTATCAAACATAAACATAAACATCGTGAACTGAATTTCTAAATCATGTTTTTTTTTCTAGAAATATTGAGATGGGTTAATCCAAAATTTCCTTTTATTTTTTTTCCGATTTTTCTAATTTTTCGACTTCATCGAATTGAGGGCTTCAAGGCAAGAATTAGTCCTTCCTTACGACAAATTCACTTGTGTTTCAAAGCTTCCGAAGAGTAACATTTTATTTATTTTTTCTTAAATCTGTTAAAAGAAAGGTTGTTTATTACAGATTCCTTGTATATTTTTTAATTAGTCAATGTCAGTTGAAAAGATAATAACAATTGTAGCTTATTAAATCGAGCAATCAATCAAGTTCATCAAATCAAGTGAAAACAATGCTAAAAAGACTAACTGCGAGATGCGAGAGGAACAAATACAAACGACTTTCGCAAATAGGCAAAAAGATGACCGTGCATGGATGCTCATTAACTGGCCAGATCATGCTTCGCCAAGAATTTCAAAATATGTTGATGGTTCAGATGGATATCAGGGCTACTGTTTATGACTTATGATAGAAAAAAGTTGGTATAAGCCAAAATGTCGGATATGTCATCCTTCCAATTATCACAACTAGTCGTGAAATTAATCAGTAATTTCTTTTTATCACTTGAAGATATATGTACATATACAGTGGTGGCAAAAAAATTAGAAACGACAACTATTTAACAATGCTTTGAAGTATAACTTTTGTTTAGGGAATCTGTTGGGGTTGATTAGTGGTTTTATTAATACTTCATGAAATAGAGTACGTTTATATGGCTGGCAATATAGACAGAAAAACTAAACATTTATTTAACTCAAATTTTGTCTGCCATACAATTAGAAACGGAAACAAAAAGTTGTCATTTCATCGACATAATATAAATGGAATATTAATATTTTGTAGGAAGCCTTTGTTTTTTATCACGGCAGTCAATATTTTTTGTGGAATCTCAACCAATGCATTCCCAGACCTTAATATTTTGGAAAGTTTTTTGGTTTTTTGGTTTTTAATCCTCTTTTGACGTCTGTCCATAAGTTTTTGATACGATTCATGTCCGGACTTTGGACAGGCCAAACCAAAACATTCGTTTTTGTGTCCCCAAACAAATGCTTTACAATATGTGAAGTGTGCTTTGGATCGTTATCGTGCTGGAAAACATAATTTAAGGGCATGTGTGCAAAGGAATAAGGTTCCATGACATTTGGATGGACCAACATAATGCCAAGAGAATGCACCCCAAACCATTATGTTTCTCATTTATGTGCTTAACAGTCTTTGGGGTGTATTTTGGATCCAATTTCTTCTTCTGAGGACATTATACATAAAGCTTTCTGTCTGAAGCAAACAATTTAAATTTAAATTTATCACTCCACAGAATCTTTTACCAAAATTCTAAAGGTTTGTCTTTGTGCATCTTAACAAAACCGAATCACCTCTTTAGATTTATTTTTGGACTCATGTGGTTTTTTCGTGGAATGCATTCACGTAGGTCATGCTCCAAAAGTCGACACCTAGCTGATAGTTCTTGAACGAATTGAGGGGCAAGAGTGACTTATATTTCTTCTGAAGTCAGGAAAGGATCAGCTTTACTTATTCGGCATACCTAACTGTCTCCTTTTGGAATCGTTTTTCTAAGTATAATTAAAAATTTTCCACTGAATATAATATATGCGTCAGAGGGTTAAATAGTTCAACTCAGTTAAAATTGGCGTAGTTGCGAAGTCTAACTTGATGTCTTCTTGTGACCTTCCTGACCTCGTCGACTAACATTTCTACTTTTAGAACTCTTTGTAGATCAGTGTTCCTTATGTACTTATGGCGCATTAACAATATTGCGTACTTTATTTTGAAAACATTGTATAATTTGTAGGTTTGTCGTATATTTGTTTTTTTTTTATATCGAATATTTAATTCGTCATGTTTTTTGTTGACATGAGCATTTTATCGTGAAGAATCTTACTTAAGTACTTAGCTGAGGTCGAATAAAAAAACTTTTTATTTGTAATGTTTACATAAACTGATTTTAGAATGATTGTAGAGCATTTTTTTTCTTATAACTTTCAAATACATAGTTTAAAAGATTTAAATTCTAAGCGGTCTCTTATCATTCAATTGAAATAATGTGTGCGAGAGTTGATTTCCTAGAAAAGTCAATTATGATTTAATTGGTCATGTTGTACTGTTGATATTATTTTTTGGGAAAACAGCAAAAATGAAATATTGCAGTAAAAAAATATTTAAGTAATCCTTTTCCATAGGTGGACATACGAAGGGTCTTGAAAAAATTTCCCTGCTGTCCTCACCGACAGTTTACGCTTCGGCCTCAATGCCGAAAATAAACACCGCCCCATCAAAGTTGTCATTCCAAATCGTAGTTATTGGAATATTTCTCAAATCCTCCAATTGATGCCTCAATCTGAATGACGGAATTTTCGGCCCCAACTACAAACTTTCATAGTCATTAGGACACTCTACTTCTATTTTCCAAGCAGAGGCTTTTGCTACCTTTTTTGCTTTTTCCTATCTGTGCATCAGAAGAAAACTCCGAAGATCACTCATATAGTAGTAGCTGTAAAATCTGTGGCTTTAAGTCTTAGCTGGTTAGGAGCTATCTTCAAACACTTCTGTGGTCTACCTGTTATCCAGGTGAAAATAGAGCTGAAGTCTTGGCAAGAAAAAGAAAAGCTCTCTAACTGAAGAAATTGAAGAAGAAATTTGAATTTTTGTAGAAAAAAATATTGAAATGATTATTGCTCTCTCAAATACCACCTCAAATTTGTATTATCTAATTAGGAATGTGCCAACTAGACTATGTAAATGTCCCGCCACAGTTCGAAATAGGTTTAAACACTTCCATAAAAGTTTCACATTGCCTTCTGATGTCACCTCCTCCTCAGCTCAACCAACACTAAGTTTCATTCGTGAACTTGATTCCAGCCTAATTTGAACGCCTTTAAAGGGGTAAAAATATTTCCTAGGGAGTCATAGTGCTTCTTGAGGCTATTTCAAAGCCTGGTGTTCAAGAGAGCTTCAACTTTGTCATAACGAATTTTTTCGCTTTCTAGTAAAATTTTTGAAAAAGTTAAATTTTAAAAAAGTGGGCGTGATAGTGGTGATAGTCGCAATATGTGGTACATCATATCTTTTCATTTGTTATATAATTTTTAGATATTAATTTTAAGCCCAATCGCTGAAGAAATAGCCGAGAAATAACCAAATTAAAAAAAATTTTTTTTGCGCAAACTGGCATATACCCAAACTAATTCAAATATAAAATTTTAATAAAATCGTTTGCGCATTAAGATTATTTTCCTATAAACGTGGTATCTCTTTCTATTCTTATTAAAAAGTCATTTTTGACTAAAACAATTCCAGAATTCACATTACAATACTATTTTCAATTCCGTGCTACTACCCGTCCAGCACTGCTTGTCCACTTCAGTTTGAATTTAAATTTAAAAAAGTTCTTAACTCGCTTATTTTTGTTTTCTGTTTGTGTTGTTCGGTTGTAGGCCAATTAAGCTCAGAAATTGTTCTGTGAATACGTGTGCGAATATGTTAAAAGGGTTGGTATCCATTCGTGTGGGGTAATCATCCTGATGGCGGCTTCTTTCTTTCTCTCGTTTTGGCTTTGTAAAGCTAACTTTAACAAGGTTTTTATTTTTATAAGCAGTTAATCTATGGAAACAATTAAAGGGAAGTACCAACCGAAAATGGGTCAATTCAGGTGCAAACAAAGTAGTTTCGTAACAAGGATAAAGTTTTACTTTTTGTTTAATTTTGTAAATATTTGTTTTTGCTTGTTTTGTGTTGTAGTATATAGTATATGCGAAGCATTGTATTAACAAATTTTTCGTTTTCTATTTTCAGGTACGTATTTGAACCTCAATACAAAAAAAATGGGATTTTGGATTACCCGTTTTTATTGTGGATATATGTACATAGTAATTAAATATCTCGTAAGTTCTGGATAAAAATATTCAATTATATTTTAAATAGTGTTTTTTGTAAGGATCAACTCAAGTATCGATACTACTGTCTTTCTATATTCTTGAATGGACTTTGTAGAAAAACGTTATTGGTGTCTTGGCTGATAGTGAATTATATATTCTACTACTTTTTTTATTTTCTTTAATAACTTTAATTATAATAATAATAATAATGTATAAAATTTGATTTATACAGGTCCTTACAAATAATAATAAGGAAACAAATGCTCAGTATTATCCACCCATTAGTCTTTCAACTTAGTCACCAATTTCACATTTCTGGTGAAAATTTCGCTCGGTCTTCTAGGGGTGGTGCTTTAAGAACTGTCTTATATACTCAATTGTTCTTTCTTTTAGATATTAGTCATATATTTCCATAAATATAACGAGTTGTTGTTAAGAAACAAATATTCAAAAAAAAAAAACAATATATTCAATATAAAAACTCATGCAGGAAATGTTTTTTTACATATTTTGGTCCTAGATTAATTTATTAGATATCAGTGTGAAGTCAGATCCATTAACTAAAACATATTTCACGAAGTCAGATGTAGTAGTCTAAACAAACTTCTACCTAAATATCGGCACAGAACCAACCACACTCTTAAATTAAATTTATTTTCTACGTGTGTTGAATTATAACATCGGAAAGTATTTCGACGATTAATTTCTTCTTTTTTATTTATTTTTAAAAAGTTTTTTTTATGTACATATTTTTTCTGAGAAATTTGGTATTTATTCCATTTATTTTTGAATATCTCTGCGGTGTCGTCTTTGCAAAGCGATGACACGTTTTTTGTTGGCATTTATATACATATGTATATGTATATATAAAAAAGAGCACCGCAACACAGATATAATTAATGATGAGTGGTGTGGATTTATATCGTGACATATTTTACATATAAATTTAATTATTGAAGTACGCAGTTATAAATAAATTATATTTAAATGCAACATGTCAAAATTTTATGGGTTTTAGGACAAGAATATTACATAAAATCTTACTCAATGAATGTGCACGCCATTTTGTCGATTTTTTTTGTGACACTGAACCATGCCACTGAACGTAATCCTATTGTTTGGTGTAAAATTCGAGTTGTACTTAACGGTCTGGAAAGGGTTTCCACAACAAAACACGCTTTTTAAGAAAAAATATGATGAAAAGGGGATGCAGCGTTGTTGCCGTATTTCAAGAAATTCATAAAACCACAATTTTTGTGCATCATGGGTGAATACTAGCAACTCTGTTTTGTTATCATCATTAACGTTTGATTCATGGTTGACTGCATGAAATGAATACTGCCAAAGAACCCACATAAAAGGACCTTTCCTCTAAAATTAAATGCGTGAGACCAATGTAACAATTTAAAAAAAAAAACGCTTAACCCTTTTTTTTTGTCACCCAAACAATGCGACACTCATGTCGCTCATGCGATTTGAAATGATTTTTGAGAGTTGTCATTTTTTGCATTGTCGCTTGAAAGGACAACGACAGATCAGAGGATTTATGAATGTACATATATATGTAGGTACATGCATACATACTGGTATTCAATTATTTCTTGTAAAGGGAGGGAGAAATATTGTAAAAATTCCATTACAGGACAATGAAACGCGATGTGGAAGAATGAAATAAATGTGTGGGTTCGTGGCATGGAAAAGGACACAAAATGTTGTAATAAACGTAACGGAAATTTTCGAGAGTCCTTATTTCAGTTGTTTTTAATTATTGAATTCCATGAGTGTTCATTGTTTTATTGCAGGGATTTAAATTGCATGACACGCACTAAGTTCAAATGTTTAGGGATTGTGCAACCCCATGAGTGGGTTATAGTTTTGAGTGAATTCAAAATGATACAGAAAAAGGTATTTCTTAAGTGACAGACGAGTGGATAAGGCCAAACCTAATGGATTTATTTTGGTATCGGACGTAAATAGATGGTTGATGGATGGAACAGATTTTAGTAAGTGTGTATAGATTTGATCTAAATTGCAAGGAAAACAACTCTATTTGATAGCTGGTGAGAAAGGAAATAATCATTCTTATACCTCATGTCGTTCTTTGGGGCATTTCGTTTTTTAAGAGTGGATCGTATGTGGAATGTATATCTACTTACCGACGAAGGCGTTGTGAGGCGTTCAATTTTTTGAATAACTCTTTAAAAATGAAACGCCTTAAAGAACATCAATCGAACGTTTTAGTAAAACTTCAAGCGAAGTAAGGGTGAATGTTGCCTCTATGCAAGGGTGTAATATTATTTTATAGTTTTGCCCTTTTATAGTTTTAAATCCCCCATGGTTTTGAAAGATATATAATAGAATTAGTTTTCGTAAATACCGAACTATTTCTTCATTAAGGGACTACGGAGCAAGGGGTTCGAGGTTCGATACCCAGACAACACCTAAATATCTTTCATGGCTCCAACTCTCGCGAGTGTCTAAGCAACATCCGAGAGTATAACTGTCATGAAAAAGCTTCACAAATAAAACATGGCATTAAACAGTAGGTCCCTTCTATTCGTGTAAAGAATATAACACGCATACCATGAATGGTTGTGAGCAGCTAGGCCCTGTGTCCCATAGACCCGTCGCGCCAAATATTTCTATTTTTGTATTTCTTCATTAAAAGACAAATGGTCAAGGAAAGGTTAATCCAAGTCAATTTTAATTTCGTAGCTTTCTTGCTTTAAAGTTTCTGGAATCGGTCTTTTTCTTAACGAATTCGTTAACCAATCCAACATTCACAGCTTACCGATTCGAACGGAAAAGTGTTGCGTTCAGAAAACTCCAATGCACAAATGTTTTGGATGACACGTCAGTGAGTCTGTGTATTTTACTTAAGTTGTACAAGAAACGCTCCAAAAGGGTTACATTAAGAAACTGATTTTGATTTCTGCATGTAACATCATCAAACGTTCAAAGATATCGTAATGATTCAATAAAAATGTAAACTATGCCACGTTCACTTTAGTTTGGCTCTTAAAAAGGTATTGTATTTTACCATCCGCTCCAAACGGATTGTAGCTTTTCAGTAGGCCTTTAATATAAAAAACAGAGGAGCGTTAATGGCAACCTATTTGAACTCCACTCGAGTTTGAATTCAATATGAATGAAATTCATTTTGTTTTTTGGGATATTTTCTTTGGACTGAGTTTGAAGAATTCTTAATTTGGATTATCATATTTGAATACAATCAATCGCGGCGCGTTATTCTTGACGGTATTGCCATGTTATGATATGTTAATATTCATAACAATCGTTCACTACGGTATCGACAATTCTTTATGTCATGCGAAGCTAGTGCCATCTACTCGCTTCTTAAAAGTTATTTTTGTTTGTCAAATCTACTGCATTTGCGTTAGTTTTCATCTACCCTCCTTTCATTAACAAATTGTTCAATAATATTCTTGTACTGACTTGTGTTAGCAAAATAGAAAAAAAAAAAAACAATTCATCCCCCCATGTTGCTTACAAGAGGTTTTCGACCTTGTTTCCCATAAATCAAACAATTTTCAGTACCGCCCACTCGCTGACAGTCATTCTCTAGCGACTAAAGGTAATAAAATGCAAATTCAACGAAGCATTTGATTTGAAAATCTAAATTGAGTCTCATTTATTTAGTCTAAATCTAATTCAGTAGCGGAGCTCTCCCTCTAATCAACCTGACCTCGGTTTGAGGGGTTGTTGTTTTTTTTTTTTTTTTTTGCAATCTCCCCTCCCAAAACACTGATTGCAAAATGTCCAATCTCAAACCAGAACCACGGACTGTAAAGCATTATTTTCGATTTAATAAAATGTATACATGGTTGGCCAATGCGGCAGACATGTGGATACAATCAGCCAAATGCGGGTACTGTGCGTTTAACTAAGTCATACAATGAGTGGTGGGCTATTGTATGCATTGCACGGGTTGGGGGTGGTCGTTAAGCTTTTCATATTGATTTTTTTTTCTTTGTTTTTTTCTTTTCAAGTGATGCAGTCAGTCAGTCAGTCATTCAGTCAGTTGTTGTGATATCATTCGAGTTAATTGGATCAGGGGAAACTATTTCTGGTTTTCATTAAAGTCTGTATGCTGCACTGTGATTTATTTGTTTAAATACATTTACGAAAGGACGCACACTTCAAACCGACTGTTTGTCTGATTTCAATTATGATCTCTGGAGAAAAGAGGAAGGTTGATATAATTTGTTGCTAAGTGAATTTGATTAAAACAGTTCGCCAACAACAGAGCAAGTTTGTAGGGAATTCCTCAAGGCTTGTAGATATGGAATTTAATTAAGAAGTAATTGTTTAGTCTGTGATTTTATTTTATAAATGCGGCTCTGTTGTCTTTAAAGTAGAAGTGCAGCAGCTGACTGAAAATGGAAATGGTTCTGACAAAAGTAATTTTATTCAGAATGCTTCGGATAATGAGTTTGCAAGTATAATACATTGACTTTAATGGAATCCGTAGTAAGGTGTAATGGGCCATAAATTTTTCCATTATTTGAAGGTGGTTTCTTTAATTCTCTACAATTCAAGTTCTGCATGAAACACAAGTCGATGAGACAATCTTCACAACCATCACGTATTCAGAAAGTAATGAAGAGTGCTATTTAAAGTAGGAATTCCGGCTATTCGGGACTCTCATCTCACGAACAACATGGGCAGAGCTAGAATGGACACTGACACTGTAGCTCTACACAGCTATAATCAGGTCAATTGTTATCTACGCAGTCCTGGTATGGTGGCAAAAAATTAAACAAAAGTCTACACGAGACAGCCTTAACTAATTTCAAGGACTATTAGAAAGATTCTACACTTAGGGCAGATAACATACGTATGTACATACATACATATGACTTACTTACTTAGGTGGCGTTATAGTTCGGGGTGAACTTGTAAGTTGCGCACTCTCTAAGACGCTTGAGGTCGCCTTCTACCTTTACTGCATGCCATATCAGACTACTGATGTTCAGTTTTTTGACTAGGACGCTGCTGCGGCACAACTGGTATAGTTTGTCATTGAATCTTCTTGTTCAAAGCCGGTTAACGCAAAAAGGACGGAATGTCTTCGTAACAATGTATCTCGATGGTTCAGCGCCATAAAGAAGTGATGGGGTGATCAAGACCTTATATAGAACCTCCTTAGTTATTCGGAATAGGGTTTTACCACTCAAGTGCTTTATTTCTGCTGAGGTGTTGTCAGCATTGCAGCAGAGTCGAGATATCGATAGCATCGATGTTGTGTATCTCTTCTTGTTGACACCATATACTTGGTTCTGCTTTGCTGCCAAACCTAGACATGGCTCTGTATAGCTAATTTCTATAAATATACATACAACTTAAAGACATCTTGGATTTTCCACGACTTCGGGTATCATGAACGAGCTCTAATTGGAGGAAATCACAATAGGCCCATCTGTTGGCTACAGTGATGAAGTGACATGGTGGCAACTCTACTCACAATCTACATTCTAATTTGGGTTAGATACGAGACAAGCTCGGAGCTTTCTTCAAGTCAAATGTCAGGAATACTTGTCGCTTGGTCTAAGAGGAGAATATGAACATTAAGCTCACAAAAGAACTTCGGTTAACAAATCCGGAATAGCGAAGGGAACTAGTTTGATGGACATTGATCTCAACCGCATAAACATTTTCAGTTTGGGTTTGGCGAGGAAGACTCTGTGCTGAAAAGTAGGCTAGGTGGAAGTGATCTTTGTAGACTTATGTCAATACAGTTTGATTGATTTTTTCAACACATTTTTAAAAATCAGCTCTTTTGTTATATAAGTTTGGCCATCTGTTGGTTGGCCGTTTAAAAAGGCTATCAAAAAAACCCTGCTCAATATTTTTGAACGATTGTTGGTTTATTAAAAAGAGTAAACCTTCTGAGTAATTATGGTATATTATTTCATTCAAATGACTGCCTCAGCGGACTTGGTAGTAGGCCATCCTGTCAGCCCAATTTTTTAATACATTTTCGATGGTTTCTGTCGCTATATCACGAAAAACTTGACCAATATTGTTTTTAAATGCCTGAATTGTCTCTGGATCATTCGTATATAATCGATCTTTAATGGAACTCACAGAAACAAAAGTCCATCGGCGTCAAATCACAGCTTTGTGCCGATCAAGTCACATCACCAAAAGGAGTGATTACACGATTATGAATTTACTTACTTACTTACTTAGGTGGCGCTACAGTTCGGGGTGAACCTGGGCCTGATTATGAATTTAGTGCGTAATAAATCGACTTGATTGGCACGTAGCCCCATCTTGTTGGAACCATAGCTTGCCCAACTCCAAATTCTCAATGTCTGGCCATAAAAAATCGGTTATCATGCCTTGATAGCGCTCTCCATTGACTGTAACGTTTCTTCTATAGTCGTCTTGGAAGAAAAATGGGCCAATAATGTCCCCACTCCAAAAATCTGCAAAAAGCTGCAATATTCTCCGTTGAGCGCATGTTCGGTTATCAATCAGCAAACCAGTCTCACGAACTTTCATCACAAACTTACATACACCAACTGCAGTTGGTGCACTATTTCGACCGAAATTTCTTTTCAAAATTCACACTGTTCCGGCAACACAGCATCCACTTCGAAATTAACTTTTCAATATTTCCCAACGTTGTTCAAGCGTAAATCGATCCATTTCGTACCACGAAAATATAATACTGAGTATCTGTCAATTTTTTGAGCGCATAAGAGCTGTCAGTGTCAAAATAACATATATGATTAAAAAAGAAACCAACAAATGGGCCAATCTATTTATATGTATATATATATGTATCGGAGCAATGTGTATAAAGTTTATAGATCATTATTGCACTCTATTTCCTGTTATTTAAGAAGGAAACTCTTGCCAATCGGTTTTGAAAGGTTATGTCACAAAGTTTGTTTAAAACGTTTTACCTTTTATATTTAAAATTTCATCTAATTTCCAACAAACATATAGACATGGTTAAAAATATTTTCCATTTAAAATCGCATCCACGTACATATACATACATACTGTACGAGTATACACCTAGGGACATCCACTGAAATATATTTTCTAATTAAATTTTCCCCCAAAAGCTTTCGAAATGGAATTGCTGCACACAGCCTCTTTCTCATTCTGTGCCTGAACTTTGCAAATTAAAGAATAATAGAATGAAGCTGTTGCCACACTATTTTATGTGTTGTGACTCACCAGTTCCACCGTTATTCACTGTTTTTAATATTTTTCCTCATTAAATTGTATTTATTTTTTTTTCGGGGGCGTAAGTACTTGTGATTTTCACTTTTTCCGTACATTTAATTTTTTGTCTTTTTATGCGCTCTAATGGTATGACATGATATTTTACTTTAGGTAAAATAAATATCTCTCATATAAACAAACGCAAACTGTACTTGTATCTATATGTATGTGTATGTATGTGTATGCATAAAAGTACTTTTGATAAGAGGCTACAAAAAAACATTCAGTTGGCCCATTAAAAATACAAAAAAAATATATATTCATACCAATGACGTCTGAATCCACCCTCTGTTTGAATAGTGAACAGAACACATACTTTTAGGGGAAGGTGGAGAGAGAAAAAACAAAAAAAAGAAAACAAAATACAACCACTCATATACGAGGAAAAATATTCAAGGTCACTTCTATCGGAAAAACATACACACATTCACCCCTCGAGACCAAATGGTCGTCATTAAAAGCGAAGGAGGAAGCGCGCACCCTTAAGCCTTCGTCTGTTTTAACATGAGGCCTATACACTAACACAAAAAAAAAAAAAGAAAATAACAAAATAATCGTACATTCATATTACATATAAAAAAGTACATATCTGTATCTCTTTCTGTTGTGTATATAAAAGTGAAGTCATACAAATTGTCTTCCCTCCCTCCACAATCGTGTATCTATCACGTTATGTAACTTTTTTTGTGGTTGATTTATGAGAAATTAGAATGCGAATCAATTTTGATGTTTTTATATTTTTTTTTTTATTATTTTGCAAAACATTTCAAGCCTAGAGGATGAAAAATTTATTTCACTTTTTCTGCAGTATAATGTTTTTCGAACGCAGTGACACACACAACGCAGGTCATCGCCGAAAGTGGGGGGTGACCACATGTGCAGCCAGCACTTGTTCCTGCTGGAAATATTTATGAATTGTTTTTCTTTTTTTTTTTTTTTTTTTTTATCTAAATGAACGCTCATTCCTTATCGACGTGGTGTACTTTCGTTTTGATTTTTTTTTTGTTTTGGCCTACGAGAAATGGAAAATGTATTCAACCAACTGGAGCGTAGGCTTAAGGGGGAACTGTCCAGATAATAAATTTTGATTGATGGCTCTGTGGCGGATAGTTTACTTTGAGACCTGAATACCTTATGGCTCGTTCTATTTTGAATGACAGATATTGATTTTTTTTTTTGTAGGTCGATGTGAGGACACTGTTTTTGTTTTAGGATGGAAAACGGTTTGGTCATCATCGATATTGCAAGCAAAATGTGTTGCGTATATTAAATCAGATTTTTGTTTTACGTTTGAAATAAATCAATAACAAGTCCGGGGAGGTTCAATCATTTATTTGAGACAGCTAAAAAAAAAAGTTATGAGAACTTTTTTCGTAGTTTGTGTACTATGTACTCGTAAGTGTACAAATTGAACACAATTAATCAAAAGTAGTGTGAGTCGATTATTATATCGCTGTGTGTGATGGATTTCGTTACATCACAAGTACAATCCTGTCGCACGTCTACATTTTCGATTAAAGTTGATCATCTCTAATGATCTTAACAGTTACATAAGTCTAGAAATTATCACCCAAATGGTAAATAGGATAAAATTTTACGCTTGAACCCAAATTGAGTGATCGGAAACCAGGGGTTACCTAGAAGGCTTTTGCTTTTAAAGGTACAAAGATACAAATAAAACTACTCTACTAGTTTTATCGAGTTAAAACTTTTAGGTTTTTACTGTGACCAAGTTGCTTATCATCATATTTTACAATTAATTTTATTGCTTACATTGAGTCATTATTTTGACTTTCATTGTCCTAGCTCAAGACGATTGGACGAGAACTTGACACTGGTTCTATATAAAAAAGAATGCAAACCTTTTATAATTCTGTACTCTGACTTACCATACTCGCCTAAGCAATACAATTATCTGCTGAGAAACCACGATTTACGAATTGCGGATACTTAAGGCTTGTCCACACCAAACAAACATTCGGAAAATATAGTTTTGAACATTTTTTTTAAAGTTTTTAAAACATTTCCTAAATGTTTTCAAAAAGTTTTTTGTAACCGTTTTGAGATATTTGAATGTGTTTCAATATTTTTGATTTGTTCTGTAGTTTTAGTGGCTTCAGAAAATGTTTTCGAAACAGAATTTAATTTTTTTCTAATGTTGGAAAGCGAACAAAAGAATATTTTTCCCTGGAGCTCCTCCCATACCAGATATAGTCTTCAAAATTTTTTGTTCGCGTCAGTGTTGCACTTTTATTTTTTCCAATTACCCTTTTATCACAGTTTAACTGGAAGGCAATGTAAACAATTCAAAATTTATTAATTTCACAAGTTTTTCGTGATATCATACTTGTCTTTCCAATTTGAATTAGGCTATCCGTCACCAACGACCGAAAGAGAAACATTTAATTTTCCCACTTCACATGGAACATTTGAAAAACATTTCGCAAACAAACGAGAAACACGATTTAGCGCCCCAACAAAAAAAAAAAAAAACGTTTGGGAAACATTTTAAAAAAGTTTTGGAAACTTTTCCGAAACATTGCTGTTTTTCTAAAATGTTCTGAAACATTTCTGAAACATTTCTGAAATGATTTCCTAAATGTTTGTTTGGTGTGGACTAGCCTTTAGTTTAGACAAACAGTCTCGTTTTTGTGGCAAGAAAGTTATGTTTAAATAACCATCCACCCTTGATATGTATGGACACTCAAGAAAAAGCTCCATCCTTGATGCAAATGTATGGTCATCCAACAAGAAGCTACAGTTCACCTAACAGCTCTGACTGTTTCGGTACTAAAGAGTGGTGATTATGATTGCTGCCTTTTTCGTTTTACTGAACTTTGGGGCGCAATGGTAAAAAAAAAAAAAGATAAACTTAGACCAAAGGGAAGGTTCATTATGATATTACAAAGAAAAGAATAGGACTATGAATATCATATATGGGATACAAATCAGGACAATCAGTTTCGATGTGAATCCATGATGTAAGTTGATTTATCATTCAGGCATGAAACTAATTTGACCCTGAGACAAAACGATGGTGCAGGACAAATGCTCAGAAGGTGGGTCCTAGTTACTTCACATTTCTCGTCCGTCACTACAGCTATCTACAGTTTAAATCGTTGAAGTTCACCCAGTCTTTTTGGTAAATCTGCCTACCAGACAACGATCCGTGAGTGTTCCAACTATGTATCTTAATTTGTTCCTACTGACGCTTAACTTAAAAAATTATCGGATGCAACTATAACACTTCAGTTTTAAAATGCAAGAGTAACTGAGAGTTCCCAAATCAAAAAAAAAAATTAAAAAATAACAAGTAATCATACTTCTGATGAAGAAAAAAGGCACAGTTATGTATACATATGTACATTATTCAAGACAAAACATGTAACATGTTACGATATCTATAATGCTGTAACACACGATGACCTCTGTCAAACATCAATCATGACAAAATATTTTCTAAAAACTCATTTCTTGAAATTGCCCTCTCAACATGCGTTCAAGTTCACGCACATTGCACACTATTACGCAATGGCCATCATCATTTCTACCCGAAATTTACCTCTTTTTTTTTTTTTTTTTACTGAGTTGTTTTTTTTGCCATTCATCAATTTTTTACCCGCCCATTTACAGAGTATATCTTCTTTTTTTTTGAAAAAAAAGAGGGGGTAGTTTATATCAAAGACTAAATTCGATTAGGGAATCAATTGACGACGAAAAGAGTGAACACGTCACGTCCATACACATTTCGCCTGCTGCTTGTTTTTTTTTTTTTTTTTTTTTTCAAATGATTTCAAGGCTAACAATATTTACAAACGAGAACGAAGATACACATTTGGTTTATTGATGCTTTGGCACAGTCAAAACGTGTGCTGGTTGTACTCTACCATATTTCGAAGGCGGATATGAATCCCATGCGCCGCCGCCTTGCGCTATAACCTTTAAAATAAAAAGTATGTAGGTATGTTGGTTTGCTCCCCACTCATCTGCAACTAGACATAAAGTCGGTAACAGAACGACTGTATACGTTTTTTTTTTCTTAAGTGAAACAATTGCATAAACAATTTGTAATCTACATAAAGTAACGACAGTTTGATGCAAATATTGACGGCAGTCTTGGTGTTTTTTTCTTGAATTGAAACAGTTATGATATAAGTGGGTAGTTTTTACTTCACACACTTGTTATTACCGGCTGATTCATTTACAAATAATTGATTGTTTTATGTTACACAACATATGGTTAAAGGTTTAAAAAAGCCGGTTTTTGATTTATAAATGTGCATATGTGCATACAGTGTACAGGCGCTTACGTACATAATTGTGAAAATGGCCGATCACACGCGCTGTATGAATTTTCTTGGTATTGTGGGAGTAAGAGACTGGGTATTTATCCATTATTTGTATCTGTTCTATAATTAATAGATTATAATTATTGTTCTATAATTAATATATATACTTATTATCCGCGTCAAATTGACTTTGACTTCAAATGGATACATAAAGATTTCATTAACTAAATCAGTACAGTTGTACTGCAGAATGTACCTTCTTTAACGTATCAAATTGTTAATTGCAAAAGGCGAAAGAATAGATTCCTACTAATGAGAAATATATTTGAAGACACATCATGGAACACAACTTGTTTTGATCTGTCCCGTAGAATGTTTTCCACCCACCAATAGAGTTGTTGTACTCCATAGGAAATTTATTTGCAAGTAAGACCCAATGCCAGGCTTGTTTGAATGCTCTTAAAATGTCCAATGCAGCCGTGTTTGCTCGCTTGGTCTCGCTCTACGTATTTCACTATTTTAGCATTACTGACTTTTTTCTTTTTTGAGCATTTTTGCATCGGTAGCATTGATATAATTATGTAGTTGTAGGGGTCTGTATTTTATACACTCTCCTACATCCCTGCAACTCTGATTAACGCGAACGCATTTCATCTTCTGTTTTAGATTCTCATTGGCAGTGATCAGGGCGGCTTTTAACTGTTCTATTTGTTCCCTCGTGGACGACATAGAATTTTCTTGACCAGCTGTCAGACTACAAGCGACCCAGAAAAGTATGTATATTGAAGCTTACTCCCATACTTTATGTTCTAATGACTTTTCTTGATCAGCTGTGCAATAATGCAGGTTCAATCTGTATCTAACATCCAAGTAAAACTCGGTGTTCGCTTCTATATCAAGAATTCACACAATAATAGCTGGACAATCTACAAGAAATTATATTTACCTAAAAAATCCATGAACCATAAGGACATTATGATGAACTGAAAACTTTCATGCTTAAATAACTAAATGCTAGTCCTTTCGATTTGTAGCGGGTCATAATTCTCAGTTCGGAAATATGTACATATACACTACTAAAAATCAAAGACTGAAGCAAATTGTGTTAACATTTCGAAGATGCCTTAAATTTTGATTGCCATCTGCCATCTCTCTTGACTCAAAATATACTGCGATACAATTGCTAGTATTAACTTCTACTTCTTACCCGATTATGAACTTGGATATCAATTTGACACTCTCCAGCTCTCATCTGAAAATTCGTCAAGAGATATTTTACACCATCTGAATTCTCCTGTTCCATCAGCGTCTGAATTGCCTGATTGCCTCTTCCTGATCAAAGAAGTTTTCATTTTTATTTTCATCAATACCATTCTTCTGTATCCACTTAGTTTTCAGGAATCTCAACGCGATACACATTTTTAGTTCTAGTCTATTGAACAAATCTTTAACCAAAGTAAGGAATATGCATCTATGTACGAACTGAAACAATTTCCTCAATGCCCTCCCTGCAGTACAAACGTCATCACTTCGAACTTAAAAGAAGTGAAGCCACTTTTGATTTCTCGGGCAATTTTTAAAATATAAATCCATTTGATAGAAAAGGTGTATGTATTTGAAGTAGAATTGTATGAAGAACAATAATAATTTTTTAAGGTTTAATAAAATATTCAACAAAACCTTTATTAATTTATTTTATATCATTTGTTGTTCGATAGTCAAAATAGTCCATTATTCAGTTTTTTTTTTTAAATGATAGTTCTTGTCAACTTTCACTAAAATACGTAAAGAATAAATTTTTTTTTTCAATTCATCAACTAACTATTATTTTTTTTTTCATTACAGGTACGTGTGCTTTTTGGATTACAAATGCGTAATAATAGTGCATAAACAAAAATAATGATGTAAGTTCAATAATTACTTTTAATAATGTGGGTTGCAAAAAAAAAATAGAAAAAAAAACAATATTAGGCAACTAACCCACTATCTCAAATAATAATATATTCTTGGTAACCCGAGATAACTACTACAACTACAATCTGTTATCAGCCTCTTATATGAACAACAAATATTAGTTAATTTTTTTTTTCCAACAAGTTACGACCACTTTTTACGCCACAAACATTGGACACACTTTAATGCTCTCAAATAAATATTATTAACTATTTTGTTTTTATCTTATCAAGCTAATGTACATAGGTATGCACATGACTAATATTGGAGTTATTTACTTTTTACTTTCAGAGTATTGTTATTTGTTTTCTAATTTTCTATTTCGCAATTACGAAGGGGAAGAGATACGAGTAGTTACTGTCTTTTGAGGTAGACAACGACAAAAGTGACTCATCCTAGACATCTGTGCAAGAATCTTGACAAAAATTGTATCCTTTATTGCCCTTTACGAAATTTTATTTCAAACTACATATTCATGGCTTTAGTCGGTTGTAATCCATCGAACCGATGATGATGATGATGATGAAACTTTTTCCGGTCGATGGAGGGTAACTTAACAAATTTTCAGTTTTCTTTTCTTATCGCAAATTGCAATTCCCCATGGTACTCTGCGCCATTCGTCACTCCCATGATGGTGTACCCAAACCGACGACGCTGAAACTCAATCGTCATCCGGCTTCTGCTTCTGTTGTTGGTCGTACAGCTGTCGGAATGACACCCCAATCTGACATTCCATGAAGAATGGAAAATGGAGATCACTACCACCACTACAACCTCCACCACCAACTACTACCACCATTATCATCATCATTCTCTAAAGTTCTTCAAACTTCTCATGCGTTACTGTCTCGGAATTTTTGGTGTTCTTTTTCTCCTTTTTATACCCTATCCTAAGGGTATATTAAGTTTGACACATAGTTTGTAACATAGAGAAATAATCGAGATAGACCATATAAAGTATATATATTCGTGATCAGCATCAATAGCGAAATCGATTGAGCGATGACCGTCCGTCCGTCCGTCCGTCCGTCCGTCCGTCCGTCCGTCCGTCCGTCCGTCCGTCCGTCCGTCCGTCCGTCCGTCCGTCCGTCCGTCCGTCCGTATGTCACCGCTTTTTGGGCCCTAAATTTTGAGCTAGGACGATGAAATTTCATATCTGGGCTTCTGAGAAAAAGATACAGTACAAGTGTAAAAATTTTTTAAATCCGCCCACTGCCACGCCCACTTTTTCATAACTTCACTAAATTATATGAAACCGAAAAATTTTGTTAAGACCAAATATTTAGGCGTTCAGATTCCCTACAATCCACCCATACAAAAGTTTTGGCCACGCCCACTTTTTGGGGGCGTTTTTATCACAAAACCGATTTTTGGGCCTTAAATTTTTAACTAGGACGCTGAAATTTCATATCTGGGCTTATGACGAAAAGATACATTAGAAGTGTAAAATTTTTTTACATCCGCCCACTGCCACGCCTACTTTTTTATAACTTTACTAAATTATATGAAACCGAAAAATTTTGTTAAGACCAAATATTTGGGTATTTAGATTCCCTACAATTCACCCATAGACCAGTTTTGGCCACGCCCACTTTTTGGGGGCGTTATCATCAAAAAACCTATTTTGATAAAATTTTACATGTAACATCCTCAAACGTTCGACATTATAGCTATATTTGAGTACAAAATGCAATTTGGCCACGCCCACTTTATAGAGAGGAGGATAGGGTATCAGACGATCCGTTCCAGACGGATTGTAGCTTTTCTGTATGTTTTTTTTTTTTTTTTGTTTTCATGGGGTATTCCATTGCGGCACTATGACAGATAGCACAATGATGAAAGTTGAACCTTGTTCTTATCAACAGTGGTTCTTGTGTGCTCTGTGCTTCTGTGTGCAACGATGCCGACACGAGTAACATTATGTAGATTTCCATTTCTATTCCTTGTTCGCCGTTCCTTATCTAGCCCGCAATTTATTGCAGATACTCACCAAACATTGGGTTCATTATTATATTTTCTTTTGTGGTAAGACTTTAGCTGTCTTCTACCCGTTTATCCCTCCTTTTTTGTGTTGGTGTAGAGAGGGTTTTCTTGCTGATTAACTGTTTTGAATGCTTAGATTGTATTACACTTATCTGCGCAAAGAAGAAGGAGCAGGAAAATGGATAACACACAGAGACTGAGAGTTGAAGTGTTGGAACAGAGGAGTGAGTATTCTTTTAGCATCTTTTATGCTGTATAGTCGGAAGGGAACTGTTCCCAAATTTCACCAACAGGCAGATGCATGTACATATGTATAGTATATATAAAAAAAAAGTGAAATCCTTTTTAATGGTTCCTGTGTAGAATATACCCTCATCTTATTTCAAAACAGTGGGGATGGAAAGTACTCGTAGCTTAGTTGTGAATATTATGGAAATTCAACATAAACTTTTGTCTTTGTTTCTAGATTCCAGTCATTTGTTTTCTGCACTCCGTCTTGCCAATATTTGAAGCAAAGCCAGCTTGCAACAATATTTGGGTCTAATATTTCGAGTGAACAGCTAGATAATGTGGTTGATCTATGGTGTTTCAGAGATGTCTGAAGACTGATTTTCTGTGTGTCGATATCTCAATTGAAGGTTGGATTGATTTGTCTTATTTATCGATTCAAATCTAGAAATATAGAAAGTTGATGTAAATGCTCAAAACGACCTCAGTTAGCAACGCTTGACCAATTTAGGTTTAAAAGTACTAAACATAGTCACCTTATACACATGTACGTATGTATGTATCTTTACAATGTTAGTGTAGAGAATGAAAATGTTGCTATTAAAGAGAAGACATATTGCACGAAAAAATCTTATCTTAAAGATACCCTTAGGATAGGGTATAATAAAGTGCACGACTGGATCGCACTAGATCCTGCAAGTACAAATTAATGCTATAAGCATTGAAATTCAAGTCTTGTTCTTCTTACACATGAGACCTAATGAATTGGGCGTGGCATTCTGCATTTTTTATGGAATTGATCACATTGAACTGAGGCTATCTGGGAGATTTCACAAATTTTTATTTTTTTTTTAAAACGTCTTCAAAAAGTGGTCGTGGGCATATATAGTGTTCAGAGAACTTTAGAGCCTTTCGTCAGAATGCATTTTTTTTCCGATTTCTAGTAAAAATTTGAAAAACTTAAATTTTTGAAAAGTGCAAGTAATAAATAATTAATAATAATGCTTTTGAGACGACTCTACCTATATTGTATCAGTTTCCGACATATTCCAATTGAAGATACTCATTAGTATCAGATGAGTACAGCCACTTGATTTTAGTTTTCGTGAAAATGTCGTATCACCCATTTACTATAAGTGAATAGTAAGTTGTGATTTGGAAATGCAACTTTTTGTTAGATTTGTCAGTCTCCGTATTCCAAATTAGTTTATCACAAACTCAAATATTTCGAGTGTAAAGTGCTGCAAACATGACACTTCACAGACTTACGGACTGTCATGTAATGACTGATCTCAGTTTTCTCTGAAGACTGATTAGCTATTCCAAACGCCTATGCACAAAGCAATTATTCCACTTTTCTTCCAATGTATCAAATTTTGATTAAAGAAGATAACTTTGGATTCACACTGTAAATTCGAACCTCCATAAAGGCATACAGGATAAAAAGCAATCCCAAAAAAGGACGTTGATGATGATGAGCTAAATTTCATTGCAATTTATTTTCTCCGGGCTTTTATTTTTATATCTTCCTTTGCTTTTTGTTTATTGTGTTTTTTTTTGTTCGTTCCTCCTCTCTTTCTTGTTCTTGTTTCCCTTAATCTTTTGTCCTTTTGCGTGATATGAAATATGTCAATTAAATGCAAGAATATGGTCTCTTCCCGTTACTGGTTATATGCGAGAGTATGTGTGTTGTAAATTAATGTCTTTTGATTCGAGAACCCGCCATTTTATATTAGGTTTTGTTTTATCTTTTTTATTTTCTCCTTATACATACGTTTTCGTCATCGAGGCTCATTTTAAATGTCCCGTCTATTCTGCAATGGAATGGTGGACGATGATGATGGGTTTATGGTTTCCTAAACGAGAAGTTTTTATTAATTAATGTCATGTTTTCTCGTAGGGCATTTTTTTTTTTTATTTTTCTTTCATGCATTTTACATTAGCTCAAGAGGATATTTTACAACTTTTGTTTATTTTGTTTTCTTCTTTTAATTTAAATTGTCAATAAAAATATAAACACTTTCTGCGTAAGGAAAACCAGAGAGAAATTAAAAGATTCTTTTTTGCAAACAATTTAAGCTATTAAAATTTTTGAACTTTAAATTTTGGACATGAACCCAATTATAGGATATTTAATGAGAGAGTTGTAAATTTTGTATCTTGAATCACATATTTCTTATCGAAATTGACGATACGAGCTGTTGACATGTATTCTTGATCAATTATTCATTTAGTGCTGTGTATATGATTGATTGTACATCACAGCGTCGCTTTACCCAAGGACTTGTCCAATATCGAAAGCCTCGGTGGTATTATTATCTTTCTTATCAACAGAGCAATGTATGTATGTATATTGATCTGGCCGCAATGCGCTTCTGAAGTTCTTTTTTTTTCCTCTCAAATACAATTGTATTTTTATAATCTTTTAAATGCTAGTTGGTTTATTGATACAGCTGGTGGGCTATTATTGTTTGACAACCCAATTATAACGAACTAATTGAACCCATGCCCTTCACTCATCCGAAACTTTAATGGAATTTACATTTTTTTTTTATTGAAAACTAGATTTCATTCCTTGCATAGTCTGACAAGTTTTTGAATACCAAAATGAAATACCACAGAAAAAAAAAAATAAAAATTAAAAAATCTGTGCTTCTATTCAACCTCATTGCAGTGTGGATACTTATATTCTATTTGCACATCCTTTCATTCATTTAACCATTAGTATCTATCTATCTTTGGAAACTATCTTTTCATAATGTCTAACTGAGGTTTGGTTTTTTCCATCCTTCCCTCTTTTTGTTTTGGTTTTGTTTCATGGAACTTTTTTTTGAGTAAATTTTTGTTTAATGTGGCTGCAGTGGTTCTGAACAAGTACTATTTTTAAAACATGTACAATCGTACCATCCGTAAACCATGGAAAATTAATTCATAATTTATGTGCTTTGCAACGGAAACGTGGTCTGTCGGATTTCCTAATTATATGTAAGTATATCAGATAGACATCCATAGGAATTGACGTAAGAATAGATATATGTAGATATGTAATATACATTTGTACATACATACCCCCTTACTGAGAGTAACGAATGATATGCAATTATTTATTTAGACTAAAAATTGATGGTTAAAGTGGTATTAATTATTAAAGGAAAAGAACTCGTGGCAGCTGACTTGTCATACCATTTATCATAATATAAAATTATATTTCATGTCAATTTAATGTCAAGTACCACAAGATTCTATACTTTGACTGGTGCTATTTTATTACGATTTTCTCTACGAGTATCTAACCTTTTTCAAGAGAACTGAATTAATTCTAAATCTCCAAAAGGCAACGCCTCTGATTCATGTTAAAAACAAATTAGAAAATTAATTTTGTGCTGGTAATCAATCATAAGTGAAATATTCGATATTATTACGATTCGTAAAGCTGGAAAGCTGCTTGGGTAGTTTTTTATTTGTGCTATAAGAATTTTTTGAAGTTTCATAAAGCTATGGACACTAGTAGATTGGATTATTTGGTGCCAGGAACTGTATCATATGCTGTATTCGGTGTTAACTTTCCTAACCCTATCTATCTCATGTGAGTATATGGGCAGACGGCAGTACGTTGTTCATTACTAGGCAGATCTATCGAAAGCTGGATTAGAAACGACTCAACTATCTGATTAGACAGCATAGGTCCTTCATATAAATCATAGTAGGTGTCATTACGGGCCACTGCCATTTCCTTTCGTGTGAAGAATATAACACGTACATGGCAAATGGTTATGATAAGTTGAGTCTAGCACCAATTATTTGCATTTTTTGTGTATCTGGCTACCGACAACATCATTAGCCTCCAGTGCTTTATGTTAACCTACCTCCTGCTGATTCTTATGGTAGTCTTTATGGTGATTTTAGATCTACGTGGTACCACAGTGGACCTTTGCTGCTCTAATTCTGGCTGCTACTTTTACCTATACTTAGAGCAATTGTCTTAAATTGGGCAATAAGATATACATATATGGACCCTCGCTTAGTCTAGGTTAATTTTAGATTATCTGTGTGAATTTATTCTAAAGAAATAAAATTTTTTTAAAAGAAGTTTACCGCTTTTATACCCATTATCGATACCGATTAAAATGTAAGCTTTGTTAGTTCTTAAATAATAAATTGAAACCCCCTCACATTAAAGTAAAAAAAAACATAATTCTAACTAAATTCGCACCGAAAATTTAATGCAACACTGACTACTGGATTGCATTCATGTGTAACAGGAAATTAAATTGATTTGCATGAGAGATTACACAGATTCTGTTGTTGTACTTCTATTGTCCAATTATAATAATTATTATAATTGTTTAGAACACAGCCGTACATACTCTGTGCACTCTGTGTATTGTGCCTGACAAGTGTGGTTTTGTTGTTAACCACACACCAACCGGCTTTTTAACCCCTCCTCCACCAATTCAGACCACATTTCTGCACATGCCGGAAAATGGTTTTAATCAAATGTGCAGAAATTATTATTTTCTTTAGTAACACTATCAAAAGATTCCAACAACAATTATTGTCGTTATAATAATAACAATGCTACTGTCAAACAATAGAAATCGTTATAATTGCGCCATCATGATTATACATTCTATTATATTATGTATGTTTATTCCTATTGAGTCAAAATGACAGAACCGCAGTGGCGGCTACTTTCCGGAAATAAAGATGATTTTAACCACCGGCCGGGAGTAACGGGAGTTTGAACTGACATATGGACCAATACAAATCCATAGAAAGTGCATGTAATTCAGCCTTACGTTGAGTGTTTGAATTTTGTCTTTGTATGTCATCCGATTGCTATTAGTACCGACGTCATTATCATTATCATACCACCAGCAGTAGTAACAGTCAGTCAACTGAATAATGATAATTGAACAGTTTAAATGTTATGACTGAATGAAAAAATAGTTATGACCTCGGTTTTAAGTATTTTGTTTAGACTTGTTTTAATTAGAGGTTAGAATGAGTTATGTCATATTGTTTAGTTTATTTTTTTTTTATTACAGACAGAACGTTGAGTTCAGCATACTATTTTTCCGAATACTTATCAACGTAGGTCTACGGTTAATCATATAAATAATTCTATGAGTATATGAGTTAAAATGATTCCGGTCCAGATTTGTTCCGAGTTTTGCATACATATATTGAGTGGCATGAGTTAATTGTCTTAAAAATAAATTTATAACAATCGATAACACGGATATTATGACATAAGATATAAAATAGGTCCATGACCCTGTATTGGCTACCGATCGCTTCTTACATTTCCATGTGTTCAAAGACAGCTGCATATTTTTAGAAGTGTACTTTGGATCTTTTCATGCAATGCATTGCTCAGTACAAAATATTTAATTGGTATATCTTTGGTGCTCCATCTGTAAGTCATCAAAATTAAATGCACAACACCTGCACAGTAGCGAATACCTAAAGATATAGCCAAGGCTTCGATCTTGTGCAAAAGTTCAGCTTTAACAATATGTTTTGTTTGGTTCTTAAACGGTGGTTGGAGTTAGGTGGGTCGATGAGGGGCAAAGACTAGACCGCATCTCACTTAGATCCTTGTGAACCCGTTGTGATGACCAAGAGGGGTTTGGTTCCAGTTCCAGTACTGGATTTTTTCCCTATTGCTTCTTTACTGCTCGTTGGTGAATAGTGTCTCGTTGGTGAACCATCATGATGTTCTCAGAAATCTGGAAAGATTTTATTGTGAGGCATCAGATATTTCTTGTAAGTCCTGGCAGTAATATTTTCCCAGCGTTCTATTCCTCAAATGACATAGGCTTGTGTTTCAACGTCAAGTATAAAACCAGGATTCTTAGCAGAAATACTTGGGAATCGGAAGAAACTTTAAATTAATCTGCGATAGAGATTTACACAGAAAGTCGCTGATGTAGTCAGGAAGTGTATGTATAAGTCCTCGGAGATTATACCGCCCCTCGTTCCTGTATCCATAGTTTACCCACATGTGTAGATAGACATAGGTTTGTATTTTGTTGGTTCATTGGTTTCCTATTCTAATCTACTTCGAAAGTCCATGTATGGTGACGTGTATTCGTTGTTAATGTCTTCATCTATGAAGTTCTTTTAATATGTATATACCCTTCTAGGTTTAAGTTCAAGCCATTTTTTGATTGGCTGATTGGAGGATTCCTGAAGCCTTAAATAAAATATTTAAAGATGTCATTTGTTTTCAATGAAGATACGGAGCTGTCTATGGATATCCATTAACAAACATTTCAAAGAACAATGCATTAAGGACAAAAGATAGTACTGACTCCGTTAAAATATAAATTTCATTTTATAATAATCTGTCATGATCAGAATCAAATGAGTAGGGAGATACATTTTCAATCTAAATCTAGATATGAGCGATGTGACAAGAAATAAAATATTATAATATTTATAAAAAATAAAAAAGTGGAAAAGAGAATATAGATTCTTGGAAAACACAAACATCTATTACTGACAATAAATTGTACTTGAAATCCAGTGGAGATATTAATTCATTGAAAAACTCATATTTGTTTGAAGACAAACCAAGATGCCAGATCGTCTGTAATTAGAAATAGCTCCTGCTTTTGATGTGTTATTAGTGCTAAACTAATCAATTCAATTCTCTTTGATTGGTTATTCACAAGGGCAAATAAAACGTAACTTTCCAGTAGTCTTTTCATCTGTTACGCGGTTTATTAATTACAGACATCGCTCAGTTGTAGCTGTCCACTGACGATGTGTCTACAATCTGTTTTAATAGGATACCCAATAGAAATTCAATAAATCCATAAACATTTGTGTGTTATTTTCTCAGTTTTATTTATTTCTTCATCTTTTATAAATGGTGACATTATTCTACAAGAATGGAGAAATTATACGCTTTTGCGAAAGAAAAGAAAAAATATCCACAATATACTGGCGTGTAGTTAAAAAAAAAAAGGAAAGAAAATGCCAAGCAAATTGAGTACGGAAAAGAAATAAAACGATCGACGCTTTGACTAAATTACAGTCACCCATTGGATTATAATGCAAATTAAGTGCACATTGCACCGCAAAACTACAAAACTAGTCGGCACTCACCCTCTTCACACACCCAATCTACTACCTGCACTCTGACTCCGCCTATTGGCATTCATTGCATTTCATCAGCACCAGCAGTATACTTACGTATGTGATACGATTGTACATACATACCCTATATTAAGACACAATCTAGAAAGCCCAAAGATTTTAACAATCCACAGAGTGAAATGTCATCGATTATGGAAGTTTAAAGGCCTGAGTCAAGTAAAAAAATGTGTCGGTAGGCCAAAAGCCAAGGATGTTATGGACAAGCCCTGCCCGGGGAACCGTTGAGAACCATCCACATCTTACAACTACTACTCATCTAAGTTTTTCGGTACGATCAAACGTCATCAAAAACTTGTTGCTTTTACTTTGGTCAGTTAGTATCACGTGCGATAACGTGCGTATGTTGAAAGTGGTCAATCGTAGATGGCGTTGAACGATGGCTACCTTTAGTTACTTTAATGGGCACTTCGGACCACCTTGTTAAAATTAATTCAATTAACCGGCATATCTCCCGAAAAACTTTGTTCTCATAAAGTTTGTTTACTTAACATGTATTAAATACATTTTTCCACGACTACGCTTAAGCAGTCCATCTAAGATAGGGTGCACTCAAACTAGTCTTAAATCGCTCCTATTTTTCTATATGCTTTTCTGTTTCTTCTATTTCGTGGTGTTGTTTCTCATCGCCTTTTCTCTTATTCCACTCCCAAAGAGACGTCAGGCCAAAAGGTCTAAAGACAAATTAAAGATGCACGAATTGCTTAACTATGAAATGGGGAAATCCCACCAAGCGTCTGCTTTCATTTGTATCTGTTCGGTTTGGTTCTTTTTTTTTTTTTTTTTTTTGCGTGTTAGTGACTTTTGATCTACACAAGATAGTTTTGTTTTTCATGATGAAGAAATGAAAAAGAAAAACTGTAAGTAGAAGCAAATTGTCGTCGCCATAGTAAGCTACATTTGCTAGCGACATAATAAGCGGTTTTGTCAAGCGTACGTCATGTACTATTTTGTATAGCAATTTGGCAATTACCAAACGAAACGATGGAAATAGAAATAACTTGTCACCGTGTTGTTTCTTTCAATCGGAAAGGAGAAAAGAGAGAGAAATAGCGAGAAGGAGAAAAGGAAAATGCATTTTGGCAGCGAAATGAACAATTGCACAAAAGCAAGAGAACGGTGCACATTTTAACTCTGCTGAATTGGTAACCATGTTGATGGATTATCTAATTTTGTCGAAAAGAAAATACGATGAACGATACTAAAAGCGACAACTCACATGTGCATAATGCAGAAATATGAGAAAAGAAAACATTGTGGTGCAGGCAGAGTTGGTAGTAGAGACAGCCAGACATGTGGAATTTCATTTGATCACGAGTGCATTTGTCAAATTTGTCTGATGTCGTTTCTAGTCCAATTTCGTTATTATGCGCATCGATTATGTGCATTCATTGTAGTTTAGATACAATTTTGTCGCAATAATTAGGATTGGGTTTACAATGCGTTTATCTATACGTACAACAAGGAGTGGTAATAATTGTATGAATAATTTGAATAATTGTTTCAACACACTATCGTAACGCATTTGACTGTACATACATATATTGAAACGTCGAACATATTTATGTTTTATTTGGAAAATTACACAATGATCAGACGATTGATGCGTAGTTTTCTTGACTAACTCGATATCGCTGAACAGCTCGTACAATTCGTTGTTGAATCTGTTTCTCCTTACAAAGAATTTTTATCTTGAAACGACCGAGGATATCTTCATCCGCTTTTGAAAGTTCTATATAAGATGATGAAGGTCTTATATAGAATCTCGTTAGCTGTTCGGGATAAGGATTAACCATTCAATTGCCTTCTCAGCCTTCTCAGACCAAATAAACAGCGATTGACAAGACTTACTCATTGTTTTATTTCTACTGAGGAGTGTTGTTTTTAAAATTGATAGCAGAAGCAAGGTAAACAAAGTCCCTTGCTACATCAAAGTTATAGCTGTTGGCTGTGATGTCCCTTCTTGTCGATGTTGTGCGTCCCTTCTTGTTAACACAACATACTTGGTTTTGGGCTTGTTTACCACTACACCCATTTTGGCAGTTCCGTTTCAATACTAGCGCACGCACCGGTGACAGCTCCGAAGTTCTACCAATTATTTCAATATCGTCTGCGCATGTTTATAGCTGCACAGACTTTTGAAAGATTGTGCTTTCGATATTAAAGATTCGCACAATTCTTTCAATCGTTTGCCTGCAAGTCGTTGATATACATTCTCATTTGAATGGTGTCAGAATTCGATGTACATCTAATAAGAGCCACAAAACATGCTATGAATCTATTTAATAGTGCAAGTGATTAACTCGCCCTTATTGATGGCAACATACTTTCACTTAATTCCACGAACGGTTGGCTCTTTTTTTTCTCATGTAGGATCGGTTGCTTTTCTCTGAAACCTAAACATGACTCTGCCTACACCAGTGTCAACAAACAGCTCTTATTTATCTATAAAACCTCATGTCATTTTCCCTCAAAATCGTACATGAAAGCCATACATATATACATACATATGTAAGTATTTCACGTGTTTCCAATACTTGTCACATCATAATGGGTTTTAGTTTCCATAAAACATCATTCAACAAGCTGCATCGCAGACTACGAAAAAATGTCTGTTAATGCAGTTAAATAACACTAAAATTTGCAAAAGGAAATAACCCCGCAAATCTTTTAATATTTTCTTTTACGATCTACAAACATAGTTTGCAAATCTTTTAATCCATAACAAAACATTTAAAAAAAGAAACACCATAACATTGGCAACCCCCACATGCAATTAAAAATGTTGCATTAAATTTCACGACCCCCTCACTGTGTCTATCTTGTGAAAGGGGGACTCGGAACAGATAGTTTCTCTTCTAACTCATTCACTCGTTTAAATGTCTCCACACAAATAGTACAGTAAATGCAATTATTCTGCATAAATTCATTATAATTTTTTTTATCTGCGTCTCGATACATGTACATACCTTCAATTCGTCACCATCCTTCGCGGCGTTGCACTATGTGTATCTTTTTTTTATTTTTTTCTTTTGATCATTAGTGTTTCGTCGACGTCAACATCGTCGATGTCTCCTCCGTCCGACCATTTAATGTTTTGTGGCGGCAATTATTGTGGTTGAACGTTTTTATTGCAAATTGCAGTTTTAATTTGCCATAGTGCACTACCAGTGCTATATATAGACCTCACACCGATGCTCACATACCCTTATAGACGATACGAATGCAATAAAAGATGATCTTTGGTCTCTTGTCTTTGGTTTGTTATTTTTAACAGTCACTGTATTTATGGGGATGTAGAGGTTTCTTCTTGTTATGGTGCGTGGGTGTTGAAAATAAATGCTACAAGACGAAGAAGACGAAGGTTTCTCACTCTTATGTTGTGTGGATGAGATGGTGAGCTCTAGTGTTTTGCAAGATTTAGTTTGTGTCATAATTTTGTGAAATTTTTCTGTATTGGGGAGAAAGAGGGAGAAGAATTATGCAACTAATGCATATTGGTTATCTTCAAAGCCACAAATGGAAATCACTTCTTGTTCGTGACTGTTGAGGTTTTCACAAGTCGTAAGTGTCACCGATGATGATATTTGTTGAGTATCTCAAACTTTTCTGTAAAATATGTCAGTAGATCCTCGAATTGTGTTTAGGATTAACCTTTGAATATATATGTAGATATCGTACTTTTGTGAATCGTAGTCAATTTAACTATACAACTTTTAATACATCTAAACAATTTCTTACTGACTAGACCGTTTAATGCAACATAAGAAGTGTCAATCACACGATGGTAATAGGGCTCCGAGTCACTCCAATTCTTGAGCATCCCTTTTTTGTCGACAACTTTTAGCAGTTTTGACACATGGTCTATTTAACTTTCCAAACCATCTATGCATTTCAACCTCATAACGATTTATACGTAACCGTAGCTGTAATCTATAGAAATATTTGTGGAACCGGCTTTATACTATTTGTACTGTTTTGACAAAAAAATAGAACAACTAACTGATGTCACAAACTTATCCATAAAAAGTTTTCTGAATGTAATGTCAAATCTTTACAGTTACAACTGAGTACAACAGTTCCTATTGGAATTTGAACTCATCCATTTAAAGTCGGTCATGCAGTTCTTGTCAAATCTATCAACGATTTTATTTCCCCCGAAAACCATTTGCTGTACCTCAATAATACCACACCCAATTTTAATGAGAAGAAAAAAATCTCCCACTCAAAACCACCTTTATTACATTCTCCACTATACATCCCTCAAAGTAATCTTCAGAACACTTCCCATTTCTATCCATCTTCGTTGTTCCTTCAGGTTATTTTTTCTTTTCCGAAAATCTCATTTATCATTTGAAAACGACAAAATTGCCAAGGTGGGCAATTTTCTTCCCGATAGAAGTCGAATATGTATAAAAAAAAGAGATCCTAATAAAATTTATTCGAAATGACAAGAACGTATAATGAGATCCTGATAGGAAGGATAACGTCAAAAAAAAAATGAGCTTTGGTCAGGAATTCACACAATTTCGTGGTCATTTTCAAAGATGAAAGGAAGCTAACACACATACAAAGAGTGAAGAAAAAAAAATTAGAATTACGATGTTGAGGGGTGGAGAAATGTTGGAAGGAACAGGATAAAGTCAAAGTGACAGTAACATTTTACAAATCCAAAATGTCCCAAAAACACTAAATGGGATGGGAGGAGGAGGTTCCTTTAATTTATTCCTCTGGCTCTTCGAAGAGAAAGAGAGAGTGCTGTAAATTAGATCGGCTTTTTTTTTTTCATTATTTTGGACGTTGATTATGTTGGACTTGGAAATGGATTACGTTGGAAAAAGAAAATTTTGCACAGGTATAGGAAACGTACACACATTTGAGATTGAGATTAAATTTGCTCTTTCTTAGTGGTGTTACGGTTTCAGGAAACATTTTTAGAAAAAGCAACCGTGAAGTTATAAAGGCAAAGAATAAGAGGTATGGTTTTCAGTTATGCTTATAAATTTTATGAGAACATTATTCGAATAGATTTTCTCGGAGACATCCAGTTGAAAAGAATAAAGTCGGCGGCCATCTATACTATACGAGCCAATTTATTATTCATCAAATCACATGCACGGTTCCATCTTCTCAAGGATTATCGACTAAATATTGTCAATTCGTAGCAATTAAACAATTTTATTGTCCTTGTAGTTGGTTCAGTTCAGATATGTACATAAGGAAGTTTATAGTATTGAGAGCGCTGACGCATTTTTATATCAGTTTGATCCAAAATAAACACAGTTTTTCGCTTAACCTTTCCGTGCCTAGGAGTTGTTGTTATCCCATCCCTAATGTTGAAATAGCTGATACCAATTAACTGCACAATTAAAAACACATACACATGTATTGAAAAAAAAAAAAGTTATGTATACGTCCCAATGTCCATTTTGTAATACCAAATAACTGCAATTGCAACTTGTTAGTTACATAAATAACATACCACACTAGTTACAACTCCAATCTAATCCATTCAACAGAATGTGTTTGCTGTTAAATAATAGGCAATCCTTATGCAATCTTCGGTCTTTGCCAGGACAAGAGAGAAAGGAAAACAAAATTGTAATTACAAGTAATAGTTCCCTCTTTTTCCTGCATATCCTTCGAATGGATTGTTGCAAACGTAAGTATAACGAAACAATCAAAATGGTTCCATTACAACCAACAAAACTATATCTTAGTCCATTTCTTTTCATTGCTCGCTTAAAATTCACATAACACATTTCTCTCACTCTTTAGGCCGCCCTCAAAACAAATCTCGACCCAACCCGATTCGACCCAAGAGTCCATCCTTTCGTCATGTAATTAGAATTGATTTTCCGATCGATATTTTCTAGGGAAATTTAATCAAGGAGCAACAATAACAGAGTTTTCCAAGCCCAATTCATTGCTACTTTTGTATGAGTGGTGAGGGTCCCCATGGTGGTTGAGGGTGTGACATGACAAAATGTATGCTCACACATATACACAAAGCCAACCTGTATCATACATTCAAAGGATCTGAACGTGAAATGGACTGAAGAATGAATGGTAATGGTGATTATGAGAACAAGAGTCCTGTAACCAGGCACGATGACGATGTTTACATCGGGAGACCGGGTGACGGAGAATTTTGATGATATACGACCAGTCACCAAGCAACAGTACAATTGGAATGCATGATGTGATGAAGGGAGAGGGGATCGTTTCGGACTTTTCGAAAATGTTACGTGTTATGATGTGAGTTATGAACGGATGTTATAAACATCAGAAACAAACGCGTCAGAAGAAGGAAAATATAATATATGACGTAAAAGTTGAAGGTCCTTGTCGTCTAAAGTACAAAAAGGCTGTCGAGTTTGAATCATGCCAGACTTCATAGGAATAACTTTTCTTTTATACATAGTAGGTTTGACAATATTGACATTTAGATCCTATAAGTTATTCTATAGCTGTCCTATAATTATCGGTTTGTACCAGATAAACCTTTTAATTATTATGCTACAGTTATTACAAACATCTAGGCCATTTTTGCTAATATTCGATGTAAAAAATTAGATTACTATATCAGTCTGCGATACTGTATTTCATCTATAACCAGACTATAGTTTGGTGGTTGCTTTAAGAAGTAGCTGAGTTACAATGCTCTTTATAGCTCCAGTCTTGTTTAAATGCTTTGTCAACTTCGCCTGCAATATACTATGAGTATGAATTACGTCTAAACCTATGCACGAATTCATTAAATGTTCATACGTTTGAGGTCTGTGGTCTCTTCTTGGGAGTTGACGTGACGTTCTCTTGCTTTACTAATAATAACTCTTAACTCTGTACAACTAAAAGTGTGTACTTAGGAGCTTAGAAATATTCGCAATTGCATGGAAATCGATGTAATTTGACTAAACAACTCTGTGATTGAAACCATGGTTACCCGTGAATTCTTTTGTAGGTATGATTTCAAATTTATAGAAAGCGACTTGACGAATTTTCAGGCTTGTTTTTCATTTATACTTTTGAGAATGATGCCAATTATACAGCGAATTACACCTACCATTGTCAAATTCCTATCGTTTAATACCGGTACAACCTTTAACTATTTAAACATAATACAAGGTAGCTCTTTGAAGGTACAAATAAAACCTAATTTATGGGTGCTTCATTATATGTAATTCTTCCAATTAACGTTACCTCTAGCAACAGAAAAGAATTATAGCCTTTAGGGGTACGGTTCAGAATTGCTTGTAATTTTTAACAATACTACACATCCCATTGTTTCGTTACGACTATTCGCCCTCAAGCCCTTTAACCTCCATTATTTGATTCCACAGGAAAAATATTCTTACCGTGTTTCTTCTGAAGGTATGTAGAGTTTTGCAATATAAAAGCCAAATATAGAAGCTCACTCTTGTGCGGAATAATGTCCCTGATGGTGATGCTGCCCACTGTGGAATTCTCAACCACCATTACACAAAGAATTACAGGATTCCATCTCCAAACCCTTGCTATCGAATTTCATGATAGCTTTGATGAACTGCAGAGCTGCAGGGTTTCTTTCACTTCCTTCAATTTGTGTGTTTGTGTCTTTCATTCAACGTCGCCTTTTTTTTTTTTTTTTTTAATACATACAGCTTACCCCGGGTTAAAAGGGTCGCTCACCGGACGTGCAATGGATACACAAACAGTCGATATAACCGGGCGCAAAATTGAAATAACCACCATCAGCACTACCACTACGACCGCTAAAGAAAACGAACCAGGTCCCCACAAACATCTCTAACCACCAATACTACCAACTGCACGATGAACGTTCGTCGTCATCCACTACTACAATAATGACGATGGTGAATATCATACCTAGGCTAGGATCCAATCGCCCCTCATGCCCCAACCGTTCGTGAAATTTATTGTATGTGTGCACTTACACTTTTCTGCATTCTGTCGAGAGAACGGAGTGTACACACCCTACAATACAGCACTCAGCAGGGTTGTTCTCATAAGCTTTCGTTTTCCGTTTCTTCGACCTCATTTCGGCGATAAACTGGCAAACTCTTCAGATTGGGGGTGTAGGGTTTTGCGAAGCCGGTGAATGCCTGACACATGGATCAAGTGAAGAAATTCTATGCGATTGCAGAATTTCTCTCTCTCTTCTCATTGTCCTGTCAATGTACGATAAATATCTCTGTACCCAGCCCTGCGCTGGTTATGTGTGCCCATTTCCTCCTTCACGCAGCCCTACTCAACCCAAATAATCATTTACTGGAAATACATATGTATGTATTTATATAGATAAGGCAATCCTTCGGAAGGTAGAAAAGGGGAGATGTGCCATTCATAGTTCTTGCCATGGAGATTGGTTGTATTGTAGCTGGGCTTATTCCAAGGATTTGAAAGAGAGTTTTCGCTCTCGTTCTCCCTCACTCTCTTTCCCTACGAAAGAGGTCGAAAGTTTAAAACAATTTCTCCAGGGGTTCCCTTGGAATTGGTGTGTGTTTGTATGGATGTATCTGTTTTTTTTTTCCTGGATTCCATCCGACCTCCGGGACACTCTACTCGAATATTTTGTATCTTTTTTTTTTTTGAAACGATGACGGGTTAAATGAGGGCGCCGTCGGCTGGAGTGGTATATGTCAGTGGTTGCGTAAATATATGCTCTCCACCCCTTAGCCTGCATGTATATGTATGTAAGAGTGTGTTACCAATTTTAGCATTCACACATTGTTCCTTCAATTCTATTTGTATTCCATTCGCCATCGCGCACACGTTTTGACATAACACATCGATTGTAGAATTCCTTTTTTTTTTTTTTTTGCCTTCGCCAAAGGTATTTTTCCATTCGAGGACCTTTTTTTCTTCTTCTGCTTTTGGTGCTCCTCTGGAATTTCTTTGAAATATTTATGGTGAATCCACCGAGGGATGAAATTATATTTTCTAAAAAAAAAAAAAAATACATTTTTATGTTTTAGGAAATTTTGCCCCTAGTGGAATGAACTGAGAGAGATAGAGGGAGTATGTCTGCTGGGAGAAAGAAACTAGTATGTTTAATGGAGTTGAGAGGATTCTGGTAGCACATTGCTGTAAGGAAATGGTCCGGTGGTCCATAAATTGCGACAAATTTTATGGTCTGAGTGCTATGGTAATATTTTGATTGAGAATTATACAACCAGCTTGGTCTATGGATCCTAGTACTTCTATAAAGTCCCAATAGAGTTCTACTCTGAGCAGTGAAATAAGTAAAATGTACTATTGTCTTTTTTTCACTGTGTATACTATTAAACTGTGAATCACCATTGAAACTACATACATATGTACGTACATACGTAGCAAACCCTTACGGTGTGACTCATGATATGTAAAGTTTGCATTAAAACTGATAATTATTAGATTGTAAATTGTAACTTCAAAAGTCGACCTTCATTAAAATTGCGATCACACACTGCACCTTTTTTTTATCGCTTCGCCAGATACCTTCTCGTTTCGTTAATAAATAAACGTTTAAAAATTGGAGAGAATAATGATCATGGCTAAATTCAAGCTAATGTACAGCAATGAGTTATACTTAGGTTATGATGGCAACAGATAAATTTCTTCTACAAATACATCTATTGAGCTGATCTCGAGATAATTATGTATGTATATGCAAAATAGGTTTTTGAAGTTCTTTTTTCCATCACACAAGTTCAGATTCAGATGAAAGTTACGATTGTCTGCGGATGATTTATTGGCCTTTATGTAGACATTATTAGAAGCTTTTAACTAGTAATAATCTGGCTATAATCTTCAGGAAAGCTATAATTAGCAATCAAATAGTGATATTTAAATGGCCTTAATATTTAAAATTTGGCATTTCTTGCATATATTATGGATAAGCTTCGGATATGTGAGTAGGAACAAATGATTAACTGGAACACAGTAAGTCCAAAAGCACACTTCTATTGTGTCGTCTAAAATTTAAAAATAAATTGATTGATTGATATATTCAATCATGTCTACTTCTTGTCTGTCATTTTGGACTGGAAACACAAATGAGAATTCAGGCTACGATGTGTTCAGCATCAATCCCATTTTATTTTGTTTAAGCAGACACTGCAAGTGGGAGCTTGTCACATACCATTGCTTAAAGGGAACGTGACCACTGTCATTTTGACAGTTAACAACTGTGAAACAAAGGTGCTGAATGTAACTTATTTCTTATATAGTTTCAATTACAAAAAAAAAAAAAAAAGGAAAATATTTTCGAAAAATAATTACAGCTGTCAATGTCATTTTAATGTACAAAGAAGGAATGTAACAAAGTTTATGTTTTAGCCATAAGAGTTATTTTAAACGTTAACTCTTATACAAAGGTATCTTTGTATATACTGTTTTCTGTAAAATATATTTAATAAACTAAGTTAAGGAATCAAAAATAAATTTATTTAAAAGTTTAAATATATATTTAAAATTATGTTTATTAACTTCCTAGATGTTATACATACATAGGTACTCACTTGAAAATTGGTGTCCAATTTAGTCATTTGTATCCCCCGCTTTCACGTTCTTAAATTACATGACAAAGTTTTCAATGACACCTCGTAATTGAAGCCTATCTCTTAGACTAAATGTGAGAAATCACTTAACAAACGCCGTTAACATAACAAAAAATAGGAGCTTATATACAGTCTAGTACATATATATGTATATGTATGTATTTGTGTATGTATGTTTGCCATTAAGGAAAGTCCCGAAAAGAAGATGCATTCTTACCACACTCTAGGAGCATACTAGGACTCATCTTCAATATGGAACAAAACACAATTTAACAGATGATGACACATGACTGCCTAGGTACAAAGCCAACACAACATAAGTATGGTATATACTCTCGGATATATACATATATCCATACATACATATGTATGTAACATCGCTTACTCATGAATAATATCGAATTTCCTTGTTTTTTTTTTTACCAATTCCCGGAAAATTCTAGCAGTTTACAGGGTGAATGATTGGTGTGGTGAAGTGGGGACCCTCTTCCCACTTTCATCACTAACACCACTACACAATCGGGTGGGGTTGGAATGGTATCTTTAGTGTATTGGTATAACCTCAGACAAGGACGTTGTTCTCCGACCATATACATGCTGGGAAATGAATGAACCACATTCACAGCTAAAGTTGGGGTAATACCGAAGCTTAGCCCCCGTTTTAGGGGTGTCTATATGCCACCAATACGTATTAAAATCCTGCAGATGTAAGGGGTTGCATACGAGATGTATATTATGAGGGGAATTTACCCCTAGAGAAACTTTTTTGGACGCACATAAAATACATTTCGCAGTAATGTATACTCATCCATCGACCAAAGTAATGGAAGGAAGTAACTACATACATATGTATGTACACATATATGCCGAACAACCGGGAGGTGGTAATAAATTTTGAAGAACATTACGGGGGGAGGGGGGGGGGGGCTCACAATAAAGAAACCAGCAGTCTCCACCATTACTACCGCCCGTTGGGTGGGTGGTGCACATGCACATAAAATACTTTGCAGTGGTTTTTTTTGGGAGTGAAAACTTATCCCATTACTTTAATAGTAGCAGGATAGGGCCGCTCTGCTGCTGCTGTGCTGATGATGATGAGAAGAAATGAACTCCCATGCAGCAGGAGCCAAGCCCGGTTTCTCACGGCCCGGTCTTTCCTGTATATAGCTGAATTGATTTTTTACGTTTTTTTTTTTTCTCCGTTTTCGTTTCTCTTTTACGTTGTCTATTTACTCTTCTGTTATCCTTGCTACATTGGGTGTATGCGCGTACGCGGTTAGCATGATTGGGGGGAGGCTTAAATTGTGAATTGCGATTTCTCATATGTATGATGAGCCCTGGTGTGGTGGTTGTTGTTAGTGGCCGGGTTGGGTTGGGTTTGTTTTGCCAGTTACTTTTTCCCACTTTTAATGGATCCTTAAAGCCGAACTGCTGTTACATTGGATTAATTTTTTGCTTCGCATTTGTGGTTGTTGTTCGTTTTTTTTTTTTTTTCTCTCCACTTGAATGTGTGTCTCTGGGAGATTTAAGGCTTTACATTGTGATTGCTAAAATTTAATGGTACTTATAGTGCTTTTTTGCTTTTAAAAGTGTCTTCCGGTACATATATTTTTTGAGATAAATAATTACATAGTTGATTAGCTAATTGGTAAATCATGTTACCTTATAGCTTTTTACATAAGATATCTCCGGTCCGTAGAGAGAAAGGCAATTAAATTTAATTGCACAAAATAATTGCAAATTAGCTGGGTAAATTCCGGAATTGTTTTGACTAATTGCGACGAGTTTTGTTTAAATAAAATTTAATGAAACATTTTCCATAACAATGTGCTGAGAAGCATGTTCATACATATGTACATCTATGTAGATATGTAAATATTGATGGAGGTCGGAATGAAGCTGACTGTAAGTGCAAATTTATTGAAAATACACACATAATAAGTTCAGATATATGTACATACATACATGCTACAGCTCGGGGTAAACCTCAGCCTCCACAGATATGTTAAATATGGGACAACCCCACTTTTAATTCCAAAAGGAGGCAATGTATAAATCGGGATCATGCTGATCGGACACTCTCAATAACCCCACATCTAAAAAGCCATCCAAATCCAAAACTGATCTCTTGTTAAATGTATGTATACAATATGCTAAGGATTGTAGGTTAAATAATAAAATGTCGCCATTTGGTCTCAGTCAGCCTCCGGAACCTTTTTTTTTTCATTAAATTGTTTCCGATCTTATGATAACCTGATAACCCTTCTCTACCTTACTTAACCCATGGACATTTTTTCTATGACTAAGTATGTTAATGTTTTTTAATGGGAGTCGGACAGAATCCCGAAAAGTCCAAAATCCCAAAAAGCCAAAATCCCGAAAAATCCAAAATCCCGAAAATTCAAAATTCCAAAATGCCAACATTCCGAAAATGAAAATTTTCGTATGCATTTGAAGAAACTCCATATACCCAAC
The DNA here is from genome assembly GCA_905220385.1 of Xylota sylvarum. Lineage (NCBI taxonomy): Eukaryota > Metazoa > Arthropoda > Insecta > Diptera > Syrphidae > Xylota > Xylota sylvarum. The sequence continues at coordinate 51,139,442 of LR999960.1, read as the reverse complement.
CTCGCACCTACTCCAAATCCAACAGTGACTCCAAGCAGGGGGGTTGCAGGGGGCAGCTTGCATATTCCATACATATTCCACCGTTTATGCACAAATCGAATTGTGGACTTATGACCCTGCGCCGATGCTTTAGATGCGTTGTTTTATAATTATATTGTTTATATTTCGTATCCAACCCAATTTTTCGGCATTTTTGCGATTTTGGGCTTTTCGGGATTGTGACCTCAATCCTTTTTTAATGCCAACTAATTAATAATGCTTCCGAAAAAGGCCTGCTTCTACTATAAGAACTGGTTATTGTCTATGTATACTAAGGAGTCTTAGCTTGCCAAAAACAAAGTTGCATATTAACAGGAATTGAACAATGGTATGTCCTTAAATTCTACTTTGTAGTATCTGTATCTTTATTTAATATTGTAATTTGAAGACGTACACAATAGACGTACACGTATCTCTAATATTAATTATCAAAAAGATCATCAATGTTGAACAATTACGATAGATGGCCTTTTGCATCGTCAAGAAAGAATTTTCCTCCACCTCAATCCTTGTACCCGAACCAGTTATTAGAAGCCCAATAACGAATTTAAAGCACTTGCAATAAAATTCCTAAACTCCCTCCTCTCCCACATACTTTGACATTTTAGAATGAACGCAATGTAACAACTGTGTGTGACCTTTCATCTAGGCACTGGCACTACGATGGAAAGATCTCATCTAAAAGGAATTTTGTTTTTGTAGATGCCTTTAATTCATTATAAGCTTCCAACAAGCCGTAACTTGTTATACGCTTCAACACTATACCAACCATGTGTGCAGCACTTTTGTAACTTCAATTGCCTCCAGGCGGCTTAAACGTTAAAACGTCATGCAACGAGAAAACGAAAAAAAAAAAAGTTTATTGCATTGAATACAAAATTGCATCGTGGTTGCAATGTACATACATATGTATGTATATAGATTTGTATAGAATAGATACACAACAAACTGCATGTACATATGTATGTATGTACTAAAGAGTTTCCAACGAATGAGAAAATTCTGCTCGTAAATGAGTAAAAAAAAAAAAAAAAAATGAAGAACTAGGCCGAGCTTTTTGGATTCCCACAGATACTGAATGCTACTGAAAAGATACACAGTGCCTGCAGTAGATACAGTTTGTATTTACAATCGAAGCTCCTTGTTTTTTTTCTGCGTGTTTTCGTTGCTTTTGAAATAGTGTTGCCGTGTTATAGAACCTTATCGTTATTTGTAGTAAGTATTTGGAGTAAGTCAGTCTATAAATACTAACCATAGTAAATGTACATACTGAATGTATGTACTGAAAATTTCTAATGCCACGTCGACAACTGTCAACAATTTAACAAAAATTCAACAAAATCATGACATAACTTGTCTATTTCTTTTAAGAACCTGATTCTACTAAGATCTGATTTCTTTTCAATTGAATTTTTACTAAACAATGTATTTGTTTCTAATGAACCTAGCAGACATACCAATTATAGATGTTTTAAAGTCTTACTCACTTCTTTAAATTTCGAGTTGTTAGTCACCCTTATTCCGCGTGGCGTTTTATTAAAACGCCGTTTGTCGTTTTTTGAGAGTTATTTCAGAAATTGAACGAAACAAAACGGCTCACATACAATCCATTCTTAAAAACGAAGCGCCTAAAGAATGCCTATCGGCGTTATACGGCGTTTTTTTTAGATGAAGTTGTTTAAGCTTATATTCATATCCCAGGTGTCATTCATTTCGGTCGTATTCACCAATCCACTGTTACTGTCATTAATCCAGGTCTACTGTTGGTTCTTAGCTCAACAAGTTGTATCTCATTTTTTGCCATTCAACCACTGATGAAAGACCTAATGTGTAACGAACTTGGACCTTGTCTAACATTCTAATATGTACTCTCTTGGTATCTTTAGTAGGAAGACTAGGCAACACTAACTACCTTTTTTTTTCATTTTCCATGATTTAGTAGAAAAAAAAGGGTATGTCCGTCGACCAATACTCATCATCACATGTATCTGTTATGAGTTTTAGTTTTTTTTTTGTTTAACCTTACGTACCTACTTCTAGATACTTTAGTTGGCAGGCTTCACGTTACTACTATATGAGAGCGTGGAATAACAAAAGAGCACGACTTTGTAATTCAATATTCGAGAACATAAGCAAAATAAAAAAAAAAATAAAAAATACACAAAGTTTCGTTAATATTTGCACACAGTGTTGTTCACATAACAATAATTCACAGATAGATAGATACACTATAAATGTACATATCTTTCCCCTCCCACTGTGCCAGCACTAGTGTGTACGTTGCGGGTTGCATTTGCAAATAAACTGCCTTCAACTTATGTTTCATTTGCGGGATTGCGGCTCGTTGAAGATTTCTTATCTGTTCGTCATTTGCGCTCTCTGTGCGCTGTTGCTGCTGCATTTGTTCGAATAAAAACGGGGGGAAAAAAAATAAAAATAAATAAAACAAACTGCTAGCAATGTAGAACTCGAATGCTTGCCTCTGTCTCTGTTTTTAAATTAAATTAAAATGTTGAGGTTAAGTACTAAGTCACACACAGACAGGCGAATTGTTTTTTTTATTTTTATTTTTAGATCATCACAGATTGCAGTAGAGCGTTGTAATTGAATAGAAAGAAAAAAACTAATTTTCTCAAGTGGATCTCTATATGTACATACGTATGTATACCACTGCTAAATGTACATACATAGGTGCAGATACTTAATTGTTGTTGGTCTAGTTTTTTTGTACATCAATAAGTATTTTGGTTTTATAAATGCATATCTTTATAAAAGTACTACTTTGACACAGTGTTTTTCGTTCTGACATGTGTGTCTTTTAGGTCGTAGTACATTCATCTTATAGCTAACATATCTAAATAAGTTGTACTTTAAGAAACATATGGTTGAAGATAATGTCATTGAAAATTGTTTAGTTTATACGGTTTCGAAATAACATTCAGCCACAAATAAAAGGGGAAAGCCTTTTCAAAAAATAAACTGAGAGCGTGAGCTCTTCTGGATTCAAAGAAGTGATTACTTGGTTAGGTTATGTTGGTGCCTATTTAGACAAAAGGATGATGATAATATAATATACATATATGTATAATGATATCTTTTCTAGTGATAAAAAAAAAATTATTTTTTTGAGATCTTCTGACCTTTCCGGAGTATTTGACTGTTTTGAACCCATCTATAGGTATGTATGTAAAATTTGTCTCAGATATCTTGAGATTTGAGTATCTGCTGCTTATCGACATATGAATTCCGTTAAAACATTTTTAAAGGAAGATAATACTGAATTTGCAGTATGTACATATACATGTATGTACTTACATAGTTCACTAGTATGATTTAGATGATACTTTTTGTGAAACAAACCCCATGAGAGTCCATGATAGAGCTCACTACCATACCTGGTAAGAAATATCCTGCCTTACTGGCTCAATCTCTCCACAGGTCTCTCCTAAGACTGTATAGCATCAACTTTCGACGCAACAGCTAGATGACCTATGGTTTCTGAGATCTATTGGCGTTGTGTATGGTATATTTATACATACATTCGGATGTCGTGTCCGGCGTTCGCAAGATGTATTCATGTGAACAAGTTTCCTGGTGTTTTCTGGGACTGGAACCTTAAAATCCCACTCAGTAGTCCCACCCATTAGTCATTGCCGGTTCATCCTTTCTTAGATATTCTATTTACTTTCCTTATTTCGGTGTGTGTTTTTAAAATCTTGAAGTGTTCTTTTCTGAGGTCTTATCCCCTTCTTATCAATCATTAATAAAAAAAATCGCTGTCATTCAGCCATTATTATTAACTTCTTCCGATTGTTCTGCGAATAATTATGCATTTTAACAGCTGTTTTCATGGTTAAATTTATTACTAATCTCATAAGTGGAGAGAGTTGTGACTCCCCTAGCAGTTGTTTTACTGGGAACACAAGTTGTTCAATGAAAAGTGTATTAAATTATATGTACATATAATACATGTATTCATATGTATGTGAATAAAATAGAAAGCCTGGCCTAGTCCATGTCCATGATAGAAAAAGTTTTATTAATTCACAGATGCGGCAATAGAACAATTCAATGTTGCTAAGGAATTGCCAAATAAATATTAAACTAAACTAAAATTGATTAAGTTAGATTTAAAACGCTCTAAGAATTTGATTTCTCTCAATAGATTGCATATTGGAACTATAATAGGTGTCATCATCACTGGACACTGTCCAATAGGCAAACATGCTACAGGGCTGGGCCTTTTTGCGAACGACTTTTGTAGAAACCATTCCTCACCTTCTTTGTTTCTGCCCAGCTTTCTCCCGCAGAAGTAAGCTTCACTTAACAGCCTTCTATTATAATGATTTAGGCGATCTGATAAACAAAGATATCGAAAGCCTCTTACGATTTATAAAAACTGGATAAAAATTCCAGTCTTATTCTTCCTATAGATATATGAGATCTAATAAAGTAGGCGTAGCATTCTTAAGTTTTATTGGAATTATAATGATAATATTAAATTGATGTTATCAAATTTTATCAAGATCATTAGCGTCATTAGTATGTATGTATGTACCCTTAATTTTGAGGTTTAAATGAAAATTTTGCTTTCGCCTCAAGCCCCACAGACCCTAGATATGTATAAAATTTGAATTTAAGCCATTCGACCGTTTAGGCTGCAGTTGATTAAATTTAAAATATTTAACAAAACGTTGTCTTTCTTTTTGAAGTTTTACTAGATACATAACATACATGCATACATATCCCTGCATGCATGTATCTACATGTTGAAGTATTTCAGATTGATAGTTAAATTTCATTTCTTTTTATTAAACCTGTGCATAAAAAATTTTGCGATTTGAATGCACTCATTTTATTTTACCAGCTTTAACATTAGCATTCAATTAGAACACAGTTTGTATTGGCAACCTCGTAAACGTTTACTTATATGTCTACACTACACATTACACTCGAGACAACCTGCACAACAACAGAAACTAGAGAAAATAACGCGATAGAGTTAAAAAATAGAAAAAAAAGCCTCAAAACAAAGTCAACTTGACATCATTACGGAGTCATTCACATTTTATGAGTGAATTGTGATTTTTTTTTCTTTTCTTTTATTGCTATCTCTATATTTCTAAATAATATTGTAAGATTGTGTTGTAATTTTTTTTTTGATGATTTTTGTACTAACGCACACAGGCAGACAAAGACCATTGGCTTTTGTTTTATTTATTTTTTTTTTTTGTTTTACTATGCAACATCGTGTTGTCTGTGAGTAATATGCCACCAACAACCTCTGTCAGAGTTGTGCCATACCACATCGTGTCGCCAAGTGCACCAACCTAAGTCATTGAACGAGTACGTTGGCATTATGATGAGTGCATGTACAATTTTTCTACTTAACATTTTCTTAAAGAAATTGTTTTTTTTTTTCAATTTTTCAGTTCTATTCGAATTATTAACGACACGGGGTAATTTATCGTTTTCATTAACAAATCGTGCAATATCTTTTTCTTGTACGAGGATAAATTAAATGTAAAACTTCTACTATTAGCGGTAATGAATCTATCACGCCCATTTCAAACTTGAAGAATGAAACTTAAATTTATGTAATTATGGATCCCTCGATCGTAAGATCAGCAATAACGAATAACAGTTATTTAAGAGGCAATAATGAAAATTATTAATTTACATTTCAAATACCATCAACTGTGCAAAGGTTTGCAATAAAAAATAAGGCGCAACAAATAGCATATGGCTAGCCTATGCTTGTAAAACAAAAAAAAACTTATTCTGCTGACGTCTTCGCCTTCTGTATGTCATATAATACGTTTATTTTTATAGTATTCATCATAAGCAATTAATTTATTACATACTACTTTTGTCTCTACATATGGTTCTGTGTGTAGGTACAGAGTGCATTTAAAGTAAACAAACCTAAGGTAACGATTTCACAAACACTTACAAAGCAATACCATTTTTGTGTTAAAGATAGTATCGTATGCACTCTTCTGGGGCACAAGAGGAAGAAAAATAAAAGATCAGTCGACAACAAAAACAAAGGTGTGTCTATTGTCCCGTACTAAAGAGTCAGGTATAAATTTCCTGTTTGCTGGTTTGCCCTCTCTTCTCTTGTTATGGTTGCTTGTTGCTTGATGCAATCAATGCCTTGGCAGACAACAGAAGTAATAGAGAAATCGTCCCCTTTTTTGTGTATCGTTTTCTTTTTATATTCCCTCGAAATGCCAACGTTTTCCCGTTGGTGTCAGATCTGAATGAAGGAGAAATGTTTAGTGTGTTTCATGTAAAATATCTCACGAAATGTTTGTTATTAGGTACATACATAGCAGGCGCTTTTTAGTCACTGCCTGAATTGTTTTTTTTTTTTTTTTTGTTCTGTAGTAGGGATTCCCGGTTGGCTTTTGCTGTTTTTTTTTTTTTTACAACAGTTACTTTGGATATTATTGTATTAAGGGAATTTATTTTCTATTGCAGATATTATTTTAATATTTTTAGACTATAAATAAAAGAACAACACTCGAATGTACCCAGGAGGTTTTGTTTTAATTGGGCTGTCATAAATGACTCAGCGGGAGGCTAAATGCGCCATCTTCATTTAAATACTGGGACTGAGTAGGAAAAAAGGAAATTTCTAAAAGGAAGTTTTAAAAAAAGAATCCAAATTATTCTTTAAAAAAAGAATGTATGTACATGTGTAGGTGATCATTAATATGCATACTTATTTTCATGTCTCAACAGCACCTCAAAATTATCTTCTACTTGCAAGGAATACTTAAGTTTAAAATAAGTTTACTGTTTGTTTCATGAGTAAATGAATCGTCAAACATCATTACAGGATCATAATTTGTACTTACATACATGCATATGTATGTAAGTACATATAAACATCTTCAAACAGATCGTCATTAAATGCTATCTCTTTTCTAAATGCAAGCTACACCTCAGGTTGGTTTCATTTCAGTGAACAACCTTAAGTAGAAATCTACTACAAAACTTGTAAACAACTGTCAAACTTCTTTTACCGGGAGCATCAGCCGCCATTTTTGCAACTAACTGACGTTTCAATGTAAAACAAAGCAAAAGTACATAAAAATTTACAAAAAAAAATCCCTTTTAATTACTTCTCAATTAATAATATTATTAAAAATTTATGAAAAAAGCTAATCCATTACTTCCGGTGTCTTGGTATTTACATAATTTAGTACATGTTGCGTGTTTGCTGTCGTTTTTTTTTCTGCAACAAAGTATTCGCGCATCTACTATTGCCGCTGGCTGTTTTTGTTTTCATTATTTCTAATATGTTGTTTAAATTATGTGAAAATGATTATGTGCTTGTGAAAATTTTGTTTTGCCCCAATACGAGGGAGTGCATTATTAGTGCCTAGAAGTGGTAAAGAGTTGCGTTTGCGCTGATAAAAAAAAAAAACACCCTACTAATAGAGCGAGAATAAAAATGAAAGGCTAAAGACATGATTTCTAAAAGAAACAAAATAGAAACTCTTATTGGACAATAGCTGTAGTTAATTATTAAAAATTTAAACTGATAGTAATCTTCTCGATGAAAAGGTATCCTATTCACTTTTGAAATAACTATTACAGTCGTCGTACGCGCAATTGCATGATTAATAATGCTTATCTACTATCTATTTGATCTCTTACAGGTCCACAGAAGACGTATCACCACCGCGTAGCAGTAGCTACTATGAACGCAGTTCGAGGCTACTTAATGATACAGATCAATATACTATTAAACGACCAAATGTTAATTATCATTCGTCTGGTGATAGCCGGGGGCGTACTAGGGATAGACTATACAGAAATGGTCCATACAATTCGATAATCGATAGGTGAGTAACACATTTTTTCTCTACTAGAGATTATCTTATAATTTGCCATAAAGAAGAGAAAAGCTATAGGAATGTTAGTAACTTGTGACAGTCCATAGAGTTTAATTTAAAGACCTGTGTACAAATGGCTAGATCAGTTGGGCTCCGTGCTTTGCATTGTGGAAAACCAACTTTAGTCAGAACGCTCGATAATGTTCATGACGTCCTTTCATACGCATCAGTTGGGACCCGCCTTGAATTTTAGCGTCTTGTGCACTATATGCTCTAGCACGTTTGAAATATTTCAGATAAAGTGTCCAAACTATGTCACGCTAGATCAATCTTTAGTGCAACACGTAGAAAAAGAGTTTGTGTGCTTCATCATGTAGTGATTGCAGAGATAGGATAGTCGAGTTGAGGTTAGGTAGGTAGGTAGGTCCTCGTGACAAGCCGGATCTGGAGCTTAATATAAAGCGTTGAATGCTATTGATGTTGACGTTGGATAGTTCACCTACATTATCGAAGAAGTAGGCACCTAAGTGCAATCTACTGCGAGCAGAGAGAGAAAAGTTGGAAATTCAGTACTTTAATCCTGTTGGTTCCTTTTCTGTCTTGTAAAATGTCGAAACTATTGAATTGGATGGTTGGTTTCACAACCGATATTATGTATCCTTGTACAATTACAAGATGCTATAGGTTTTTACTTTACGACGCAGTGATAACGTATTTTAATTTCAGTTACAATCATATGTGATTTCTGATCTATAAATTTTATAATTTGGATCCTTTTTGGTCAGTAGGCGATCTTGATTAATTAAGCATTTCAGACCAAACAATTCTTTTAAGTGGTCGTTGACAGTACTTACTTCCGAGCGGTACAGACACACACACATTTTAGTTAATTTTAGTTAGAATTTCTACTACTTATTTTTATTTTTCATCCAGAATTAATACTGAACCCAATTTTTTGTTATTTTTTTGTTTTTTTTTTGTTTTTCCAGACCGTCACCCTCTTCATTGAGCCACCATAGAGTGCCGTCATGGTACGATACAAGTCCAGGCAACAATGGTGGCAGTGGCAGCAGCAGCAGTGGCCTACCAACAACTTCGGCGCTGGTTGCAGCGGCCTTGTCCGCCGGTTCAACGTCGTCTCAATCACCCGCCGTCTCAAGATGTGTCTACGGCAACGTGGCCAGTGCTGTTGTTCAACCAGACACAAATAGTAATAGTAGCAACAGTAGCAGTACTGGTGGTGGAGGTGGAGGTGCTGCCAGTGGCTACAATGATATACAAATGTTAAAAAGTAAAAGTAAAAAATCCCGATGTGGCTCTGAGTCGCCATGCAGAGCTAGCATATGTAGTTTAGCATCGGCGGTAGCGGCAGCTGCAGGAGCAGCATCAGCAGCGGGCGTCAATAGTAGCGCAAGTAGTAGTAGTAGTAGTAGTGGTAGTACAATCATCGCTGCCAATAGCAGCAGCACTAGTAATAATAATAATAATACAAGTAGTAGTGGTGGTGTTTTAAACATTGCCCCAAACGCCTCCTCCTCCTCTTTTAATAACACAACAACGGCAACAGCAACAACAACAAGCAGTAGTCATAGCAGTCACTTAGTAGAACGGGGAAACAGCAGTGGAAGTAGCAATCACAGCCAGATTAATCATGGCGGTGACGGTGGGAGTACGGCGTCAAGTAGATCACATTCGCGCAGTCCGAGCAGCTATAGTTCAACAAATAGCTCGTCTTCAAACTCACATGCGTCCAGTCCGGTGTCCGGCAGTGAGCAGCCTCCGACACGGACAAGAAATCTACAATCGGCTGTGTCGGCACCAGGTCAAGGTAAACGTAAGTGCAAGTGTTTAAATCTGTTTTTTTTTTCTTTTAACAGCTTCCCTTTTTTTGCATTGACAGGTAATAGCACGGCTACCTCATCATCGTCAACATCCAGTGGGGGTAGTGGCGGTAATCCCGTTGTGCATTCCGAAGATAATCGGCCGCTGGCAATACGTGTTAGAAATTTACCGGCCCGTTCCTCAGATACATCCCTTAAGGATGGTCTCTTCCACGAGTACAAAAAACACGGCAAAGTAACCTGGGTAAAGGTGGTCGGCCAGAACTCGGAGCGCTATGCCCTAGTCTGCTTTAAAAAGCCCGACGATGTCGACAAGGCCTTGGAGGTGTCGCACGACAAATTGTTTTTCGGTTGTAAAATCGAAGTGGAACCCTATCAGGGCTACGATGTCGACGACAACGAGTTCCGACCGTATGAGGCCGAGCTGGATGAATACCATCCGAAGTCTACGCGCACCCTGTTCATTGGAAACCTCGAGAAAGATATAACGGCAAGTGAACTGCGGGCTCAGTTCGATTGCTTCGGTGAGATAATTGAGATCGACATCAAGAAGCAGGGTATGAACGCATACGCCTTCTGTCAGTACTCAGACATACTGTCCGTGGTGAAGGCGATGCGTAAAATGGACGGAGAACATCTAGGCAATAATCGGATAAAGTTGGGATTTGGGAAATCAATGCCCACGAATTGTGTGTGGATCGACGGTGTGGCGGACAACGTAAGCGAAAGCCATCTAATGGGACAGTTCTCGCGTTATGGATCAGTGTCGAAAGTTATCATTGATCGAGTGCGCCAATTGGCGCTCGTAATGTTCGATCAAATTCAGTACGCGCAAACAGCTGTGAAAGAGATGCGCGGCACAACATTGCGAGGTCGTAAGCTGCAGGTAGATTTTGCCTCTAGGGAATGCCAGGAAGCATTTTACGAGAAACTTGAAAAGCAAACTGCAGGTAAAAATTAATTATTCTCGCTAGTAAACTTGAATAAGCTTTAAAATTCGTTTTCATAGCAGGTGGTCGTTTTAACCGTTACGATTCGCAATCGTCGCGATCTCGTGCGTCATCGTTTAGCCGCCATCAAAACTCCAGCGGTAATTGTTCACCGAACAATGCATCAGCACTATCGACTAGTGCAAGTGGTACGGGTAGTAGTAGTCTGCAATCTGCGGTTGGTTCTACGTCTGTACCGTCAGCAGGAGTCAGTAGCGGCGTTGCTGTTGCAGGTGGTGCATCATCATCGAACAGCCTAGCAGCTAGTGGTGGCGTTATTACCTCGGTAGGAATTGTTTCAGCAGTTGGAGCTGGAGTACTGCCTGCTGCAGGCAGCACAACTCCGCGGGGTGGACGATCGAGAAGTTCCAGACACAACACCGGTGATTATGACTATTCGTCAGAGCGTAGATTTCGCAATTACGATGAATACAGTCAGGGATCAGCGGCTTCTCACGATGAGGATACGCAGCATTGTGGTTACCAACAGCGATCGGACTCGCCCTTGTCGCGACTGTGCGGTGGTGGCGTGGCTAGCGGCATCAGCGGTGCTGTAGGTAACGCTGGTGCTGCGGGGAGCGTCGTTGAAACGCTTGATATTAGTAATTCTAATAATGGACGACGTCGTTGCGACAAGAGTCCTGGAAAGCAAAAAGGTAACAAATTTGGTGCGTACATGTTTAGCAAGAATAAAACTAAATAGTGTTCTTTTCATAGGTGATATTCGAAATTTACAAAAGGAACGTTCCCATCTGCTGGAACAACTAGAAGAATGCCCGTCCAGTGGTGATGAATTAGTTAGTCCTAAAAAGCGTATGAAGTTCGATCATTCATCGTCTTCGCATCACCACAACCATCATCATACGTTAACCGGATTGGTAAGTTAGATTCGAATTGAAGGTTTTTTTTTTTTTTTTTTCACAATTTGTTAAGAGGCTGATGGTAGATGAATTTGTAACGCATTAACAAGTAATATGTCCCGGCTTTTAAGAGGTCGTATTACTATTTTTAAACTATGAAGAAGTGTTTGTCTTGTGCATTTTTTTGTTTTTAAACCTAGCCAAATGTGTCCTTTTTCCCTTTGATAAATATTTGACGTAATAGGCAGGTCCGTATGCGACCCAGGGCCTAGCTTCTCACAATCATTCGTGTTGTGCGTATTATATTCTTTACACGAATTGATGCGACCAATTGTTTAATGCCGTGTCCGAAGGGCGAACTTTCATTTGAGAAACTTTTTCATGATAGTTATACTCTCGGATGTTTGTTAGATGCTAGCGAGACAAACTACCCTTTTCATGGCTACCCATATGATCATTTCGGGGATATTACAACTTCCGAGGTATGAAGTTTTTAATACGCAGTCTTGTACATCTCGATGAAATAAGCACAAAATATAAAGTACCAACATTCTCGTTGTATATTTTTTTTGCCGTGGAACCCAAAATTTTTTGCATAGTTTTAGGAGTTTTTTTTTTTCCATATGTCTACATACATGAACATGTATTTACATATATACTTTAATATACGACGCGTAGCGGCGCCCTGAGCACCTGCATGTGAGGCCGAAGGCCGTCCATTGTATGAGTCGAAGAATACTCCAGAGTTTGAAGCGGTCCACCCACCCACTCTGCTGACATCTAAAAGTGAGCAATAACTTGTCTGTTTCACGGCAAAACTATAATATATTTCAATAGAAATTTCAAACCTCGATATCTCCTAAACTAGGCGAAAACGAGATTGTTAGTATTTTATTATTTCATTGAGACCTACAAAACTGCGTTCTCAGAAGGTCGTGCCTCGGAAATCGTAATCGTGCCATCATTTCGTTTTTTTTAGAGAGAACCTCATGAAATTAATCAAAAGCCCCTCATTACGAAGGAAAATTTCAAACGATTTGATTTATGTATTTAATTTTTTTTTAACATGATGTGCTGTTCTATAATGTTGCTTTGAAATAATATTAAACACGCTCCCGTTCTCCAATCTTTCTTGACTACTGTTAGGCACTATGTTCATATACCATATTTACATACCTGTATGCTATGTTATTCCAATATCCGACCAAATGACATGCCAGTGTTAAGTTTTATTTTTGTTTTAAATCATCAAAGTTCCCCTTTTTATCTAAATTTGTGTATAAACTCTGAACATTATGGTAAGTGTAGAAAAGCCTAAGAGTGCATACACTACATTGCCGATGCACGTTATTAAGTGTCAAATGTAAAGCACCAGTAAATTGACATTTCTTAAACTTATTGGTTGTATTGGTGACATGCATAGAATTCAGTTTAACTGTTATTTTAAAATGTTCACTATTTGTTTTTTTATTTTTTTTATTTTTTTTAAACACGAAATTTTGGCTAGAAATCGAAACTGAGATCATTAATCTGTGCCTTGTACTATAAAAGTGGTATTCTAATTTGAAGCGATAAAGAAAGAAATTTTGTGCACATTTACGCGAAGTAAGCTAATCTGTCGATCGCAAGTTTACTTAGTAATCACTGCATTCAAACTGACAACACGGTTTCAGTTTATATCCACCCGCGCCTGTGCTCGAGTTAAGTGGTTGGTTTCCAGTATATATATACAGTGTATGTATTGTTATACGGGATCCAAAGTGAGACATTTGATTCTTGAAGGTCTGATCTGCATATATATATGTATATGTACATAGCGGAATAAAAACGGAACAAGAAAACTCAAAAACAAGAAATAGTCCTACATATGTACATATTTCAAATTTATACCTTTGTTGAAGTCTTTAAAAATGAAATGAATTTATTTTATTTATGGACGAGGCTGCAGTTAAAATTCTTCAGTTAACATTTATAAGTACATAAATTTAATTTTAAAATCTGCATTAAAGTGTATTAAAAATATTGTTAGTAAAGCACTTTAAAAGGACAGTGAGAGGTTTTACCTTTGCATGAGCAATTAGGATGTTACGCGAATTCGAGCTATCAGCATCATAACGTAGCACATTTTCGAAAAACCATTAGTTGAACTAGACCAACTCTATTTATGATTATGATGGCTTTGTGAGTGGGCCTCAGCTGAAAAAGTAAGAAAGTAGGTTTACGTCTGTACGTTATCTGCTGTTTCATATTAGGACGTCAATTATTAATCTTGTAGTTGATTTTCCTGGTGCTGTGGCCGCCCTATTATGGTATACTTTGATGAACACATTTTGTTCTGGTTTCAATTATACACTCCAGAGTTGTTTTGGCCTAGTCATTGCTTTACGAGAACAAGTGGTCGGGGCACTCGATAAGTTGGGTATCTTGTTGGAGGCATTGAGCTCATTTATATGTCAATCTTCAAGTTTTTATCCAACAGATTGTAGCTCCTAAGGATAGCATAACATTTGGGATTAAGTCAAGAATTTTTATCGCAAATGCGGAGACAGAAACATAATCCACATATAAACATACATGTGCATGTATTTTATTTATATTAAGAAATGAATTGCTAAATAGGATTCAATTCTTCTAGTAAATTATTTAGCTGATTTTCAGCGTCTCTAAAAATTCATTAAGAAGCACTTCGTAAGCGGAGCTTTAAAATGTATCTAATCATTGGAATGATGCTATTTTAAATTTAAATCTAAAGTATTTTCAATGAATTAACTTTTTTTTTTCTATTTTCATTACAGCCGCAGTCGCATTCAACGGATGCTAGCAGTAGCATCAGCAACAACAATAGTAGTAGTGTACAACCGCCGACTTCGATCGGTGATTCCAACTGTGATGTTTTAAGCACTGATACAAATAGTTCAGCACCTATGCAGCAGCAGCAGCAGCAACAGCACCCGCATCGGAAGACTAGCATATGTGGTGGCGTTGAGGTCAGACGATTATCCGAATGCAATAGTCTTAAGTATGGGTCTCAACAACAGCAACAGCCACCACCACCGCTGCTGCATCACCATCATCAGCAGCTGCAGCAACAGCTATCGAACAGCAGCAATAGTAGCCGACGACCGTCCATTGAATTATCATCGTTGGCTGCAGCAGCTGCTCGCCCTAGTAGTAGTGATCACGCGCACAATTCTACTATAAATTTATCATCCTCCTCCGCCACATCGTCCTCATCCTCCACCGTGTTAATGATGAACTCATCAATGGCCTGCAAGCGACGAAGAATTGTGGGCAGCAGTTGCAGTCTTATGGCTGGGGGTGTGCTCGGTGGAGCACAAACCTCCACAGTGGCAAGTGGAGCGGCTGCATCAGCAGGACCATCGTCATCAACAAATACGCCAAACGACGCTAACGAATACCATACTTCAAGAGGCCGCGGTCATCAATTACATTCCCATCACTCGCATGAGGCGTCCGGTGGCGAAAGTGCGGACGGTTCACGGCCCGGCACTCCGCTATGCGACGAACGTCCTGAAATGCCAGTACCCAGTGAACCGCGACGAATACCACGCGATCGGCCGCACGAGCCGATGATCTTACCGCTGCCAAAATTTGGCATCCAGTTTTTTCAACAGTATCGAATGGCCGCCACTAATCAGTTGTACGCTTCCTCAACATCCTCTATTGCGGGAGCGATATCATCATCAGCGGCGGCGGCGGTGAATCATAGTAATAGTAATCCTAGTAATAGCTTAATAAATTCAAGTTCTTCTTCTTCTGCAACTTCGGCGTCTGCACTGCTGTCAAACAGTAGTTGTGGTCATTCTAGTCTTAGTAATACGCTTTCGAGTCCGCCTGCTTCGATGCTTTTGGGCGGACCAAGGTTGTCTGCATCAGCGTCCGCGTCGTCGTCGGCGTTACACCATCATCAACACCATCACCACCATCATCATCATCATCATAATAATAATACTAGTGGCAACACCCACCATATGTCGTCGCAAATGCATCATACAGACTCGTCATTAGCAAATTCTTTGCGATCACGATCGCTGAGTACGAATTCAAGTGATTCTGATGTTGGAGCGCGGCGGAGTTCGAGTCCAACGCTGGAAGAGCGTATTAAATCGCTGGACGAGCTGTATGACAAATGGAATGGTGGTAATAGCGGCCTGACGTCACGCTTAAACCAATTAAATTCGGTTGCGGCATCGACAACACCGTCCTCGGCCTCCTCTGTGGACAGTTCGTCACACCTGTTACAACATAACTACCATCATTACCCGCATCCAAGGCATAAGTTTTTTGACCTAGATGTGAAAGAAATAAAACCCTCAGAAATTGTCAAAACAGTGTTGGCCAAGAAGTCTGTCTTTGATGATGATTTGCAGCGACTGATGAACATCAACGACAAGTATGAACCGCCTGAAATTTCACATTTGTCAAAAGCTGCGCTGGCAGTATCAACATCACCCGCACTACCAAACCTAGCCGCTACAAAGACGCCTGTTGTGGGTTCTATAACTCTGAATAAGACAGTACCTAGCACAAGTGGAACAGTAGCAGCGGCGGCAATGCTCCAGCGACTGAGCAATTCATCGCCAATGAACAGTCCCCAGAGGTCCATGTCACCGTTTAATAGTCCATCGCCATCGCCTGTGGTGAGTGGTGCAACAGCTCCAAACGGAAGTAAACTGTTGCCATCGACCGATGTAAAATCAACTGTCATTACACCTCAACCTGCAAAGGGACTGCAGTACCCTTTTCCTAGCCACCCACCGCTGGTTAGTCCTGCTAGTGGTTCTTCGCCCAGTAGTGCGGAGCAAACCACTAGTAGTAGTAACAAGCAAGTTGGCATGGACACAGCGCCACCAAAACCAAAGACTAATTCTATAACCAAAAGCTTGAGTGTGCCTGGCGAGAAAATGTCAACTGTGGCAACGGCAGCAGTAGCGGCGACGTCAACACCTCCTGTGAACCACTCAGTTATACCATCTGCGCGAGTACTCGTCAAATCTGCATCTGTTCCAGGTAGCACGAATATTGGTACAATTAAAACCACGACCGGTAGCAGTTCCTCCCATGCGACCTCATCATCATCATCCTCGGCGACCTTGTCCAATCAAAAGCACCATTCGTCGTCTTTAGATGATGATTCAGCGCCAAAGAGTAAGCATTCAACGGCGACATCAAGCAGAAAAGGCTGTGACAAGAGTGAAAGAAGCTATAAACACAACCATCGCAGTGACTCTCTCAGTAGTGAAAAGAAATCTTCGCTAAAAAGTGAGAAATCCAAAAGTGAATCATCGGCAGATAGAAGAAAACATTCTGTTTCGACAAATGCAGACGATTCGATAGCCGCATCTTCCACGACACCGAATGCTGACGGTGAAAAGGAGCAGCACCCGGCGCATCAGAAACATCAACATGAAGAGAAAGATAAAGAAGTGCGCCAGGAGCGTGAACGATTGGATAAGGAGAAAGAGAAACACCAACAAAAGGAGAAAGAGCGACGTGAAAAAGAACTAAAGAAACAGAGAGAACGGGAGGAGAAAGAACGCGAAGAAAAAGAACGAAAGGAGCGAGAAGAGCAGCGTGAGCGTGAAGAAAAAGAGAGAAAAGAACGTGAGCGCCGGGATCGAGAAGACGTTGAGCGAAAAGAAAAAGAACGTGAAGAGCGTGAACGGCAAGAGAGGCAAGAACGGGAGCAAAAAGATCGTGAAGAAAAAGACCGAAGAGATGGTGAACGCCGAGAAGAGCAGGAACGCATTTATCGTGAAACACAGCAACAACAGAAACGCCAGGAACAGGAAAGACGTGACCGTGATCCTGCACCAGCTCCACCTTCAGAGTCCCAAAAAGACTCAACAGCGCTAACTCTGCCTCCGCCCCCGCCGCACGAAGGAAACGAGAAGGAGAATCGACAGAATCACATTCGTGCCGATAGCAGTGACGTCTCAACTGCTGACACTCATGAATTTGGGAAGCGTTTCTTTCGCCACATGCAGCACTACGACGATAAACACAATAAAGAGAACAGTGGAGATGACGTTCTCCTGCCATCCGAAGGCCAAAAGCATCGCAGTCGTAAGTCTTCGCGAAATTCTCCGATCCGTTTACCAAAACGTCGTCTAAGTTCACAAGACAGTATGGATGTGGTTGAAGATGCAGCTAAGCGCATCCGCATCACATCATCTACAGAAACTTCTAACAATCCTACAAGCAATCATAAGATAAACGATCGGCGTGACTCGAAGGATCCCAGCTCAAAGAAGCATCATAAGTCGTCCTCATCTTCACATAAGAGCGCGAGTGAGGAGAAGCCACAGCAGCAACAGCAATTGAATGATTCTGCAGCCATTGAACACCGATATCGAAAAGACTCTGGCTTTGAAGAGAAAAAGTTTAAGAAGTGTGACCAGCCGACAGGTGGTGTTGCTAGTGGTGCCTGCGCAACAATGACTAAAATTTCATTCCCGATAGTAATACATCGTTACAAGAAGCATAACAGTAAGGACGAAAAAGACGTCGTAATGAATAACGTGAATGAGAAGGTCGAAGAGCATACATTTATCAATCATCATACGGACGAATCTGAGAATGTGGCGCCTAAAACACCACAGCACACAGCTGCAGTCTCATCAGACGAAGAGGAGCGACAGCGGCAACAGCAACAACATCATCATCATCACCAGAGGCATAAGAGTAAACGTGAGCATCGCGAGAAGAAGCGCCACAGCATTGGCGGCAGTTGTGATTACGACGATAGAGAAAAGAAAGAGCAACAACCCTCTCAACACGAAGTGGCGAACCGTCAACCAGATCGAAAATCATCGCGTTCAGATGAGGGCTCGCACTCGCATCATCACCACCAGCAGCATCATCCAAAGCCATCCTCGTCATGTGGCAGCAACAGCGGTGGTGAGAAGTCCTCCTCACATCGCAACAAATCGACGCCGTCCAGCCGCTTGATGCTGAGCGATTCGAATGATTCCGATTCAGATGCACCAACCTCGAAGAAGCATTCCATATTCGATATCCCCGACGAAGGACCCTACGTCTCAATGTATGACAAAGTAAAAGCGCGCTCCTGCAAGAATATGCAAAAGCAGGAGGAAGAAAAGAAAATCAAAGCGAAATTCAGTCAACTGAAGCAGTGTCGAGCGAAACGCGAAGAAAAGAAACGCTCCACTTCGTACGATGGAGATTCGGATTCTGATTTCGAGGATCGCCAGCAACGCTATCGCAGTGGTTTTAAGCTCAATCGTTGTGGTGGTTTTTTAACTTCTTCAGACGAAAGCATAATAGGTCAGCGTAGAGTGAGCGCAACTGGTGGCAACAATATATCTGATTCAGACTCAGATGCCCGACCCACGCTCTTTAATCGCAAACGTCTCAATGAACTGTGCGACGCCGATGACAGCTCTGAAAATAGTCTATACATTCGTAAAAGTTCTTCCTGCAAGAAAATATCAACAAAGCGCAATTCACGTTCAACCCGGATTGAATCAGACTCATCGGATTTGGATGCGGAGGCTTCGTTTAACTTGAAGATGGAGAATGACACAAGCGAGGATCATAAATTTAAGTCGGAGATTAAGAAAGAATTAGCGCCTTCAGCAGACGAAGAAGAGGAGGGTGAACGTGAAAGCAAAGTCAAAATAGAGAAGATTAAGTCTGAAGCGGATGATGAAGAAGAGAAATCAGATGTGTTGCCGACACCATCTCAGTCTTGTGAGATGAAAAAGGAGAGCAATGACTTCTTCGAAATGATCACCGAGTCAGACAATAACAATGTGCATTCTGGGAGTGCTCTCGAAATTAAAGATTCGCTCTTTGATTCTCACTTCTCGCCTGAAGGTCGAAAGAAACATAAAAAGAGTAAGAAACGACAGAAAACACCATTGCCCGTGGATAGTGATACAAACGTATCAGGAGCAGAGAAAGCGGTTAAGTTAGAAAAGTCAGAAAAGGCGGAAAAGCTCGCCCCGGAAATGGATCTATTCGATAAGCTAAAGGAGGAAACATTAGTTGCTACCACTACAACCATGGTCACAGCGCAAACAAACAGTGTTGCCTCTTCTACGGCATTATTGAGTGAAAAGAAACGTCACAAGGATCGCAAAGAGAAGAAACGCGAAAAGTTCCGCAGCGTGGACTTTGACAAGTCTACGTTATCAAAAGAGGAACGGCATCGTCTTAAGAAGTCGAAAAAGTCTAAGAGCACAGACTTGACGCGCTATTCCTCAATAGCCAGCACACCTTCATTCAATGCAGTCTCCACCAGCCAAAAGAGAACAGAAGAAAAGATGGAGTATATCTTTGGACCGATCTCAGACGAAGAAGAATCGCAATTATCGGGTAGCGAATCGGTGCACACGAAACCTGATTGTGGTCCAGTGGTGTCGGCTGCTATAAATCCATATAAACAAGAGCCTCTCACACCGAAGTCGCATACGGTAGAGGAGAATGAAGAAAACAAACAGAAGACATTGAATTCAACTACGTCACAAGTGGAACGTGAGCGGCATCGTAAAGAAAAACGTGAAAAGAAGCGCAAAGATCGTGAAAAGTCTCGGGAACAGCACGCTCTGGCTGCACTGCAAACGCCAACTTCAACTCCTACAACGGCTAAGGTAGAAGACGAAAATAGTGTAGATTTGGATGAAGCCGGTCGTGCGCTAGAAGCCCAACTAATGGAAGACTCGGACAACAAAATGACCGATGAGACAACACCTTCAACAGCAGCTACATATCGCAGTGACATGACAGACGTTTTCCGTTTCTCTGATGGTGATGAAAACAGCATCGAAGTAACTACACCTTCTTCTGGCGGGGCCTCTGAAAAGAAAGACACCCACCAGCAACAGCAGCAACAGCAACAGCAGCAGCAGGATCATCATAAAAACAAGGAGAAGAAGAAGAAAAAGAAGCGTTCCAAGGAGGAACGTCATCATCAGCGGCGTGAACATCATCACATTCAGCAACAAGCTAGTACGGCAGCAATTATGTCACCACCGCCATTGTCGTCTTCGATCAAACTCTCGATAGATATTGAAGAAGAAGAGAAGGATTCTGTTTCCATTTGTAAGCCTTCACCTAGTCTTCCGTGTCTAATGGATGATGATTTGCCAGCAAACATAAATAAGACGTCTGCAGAGATTCTGTTAAGATCACCCATGAGGGAGAAGCCTTTGATTAGTCCTATTCCAAAGACACCAACGCTGATGTCGACTGCGTCCACCTCAGTGGCAACTACGATAACAACCAGCACACCTCCCACATTAAAGCCTTCTGCGACGACAATATCGTCGACGCCGACGCTTGAACCAAAGAAGAAACCAGAGAAGTTCATCCCTGGATTCGACGGAGAATTAGATGAGAAAATCAGTGAATCGGCTGTTCAGTCAATTTCTGCTGAATTCACGGCGTCGGCAATCGACTCAATTGTCGATGTGGAGCCAAAGATACCTATTGAAAGTCCCCCAGACTCGTCGAAACACCAACACCTTGATAAAATTGAAGAAAAGTCGCGGGTGGTAATATCACAAGAAGAAACAGAAGATGCGGTGGCCGCCTTGCTCGGAGAAAGTTTTGGCAATTCCAGTACTGCAGACTATTCGTTTACAGATGACCAATGTGATTTACAGTCTACTCCGATCGACGAAGTTGTATCCCAGACCGTAGATGAAGAACAGTCAGCTGCTGTGATTCCAGAAGAGGAGGCGGAAGAGATGTTGAAAGCAGTACAATCGCTAAGCAATGAGGATATTGACATAAAAGTCGATACTCCACAGTCGGAGCAAGATCTACAAATTGACACTGATACTGAAGAAGCGCCCGAAGATGAAAGGCCAAAAACACCGGATGTTGATTTCAGTCAGCTGAAAGGTAAAAAGTCTGATGTCGAGGTGAGTAAGGTCACCAAAGAGCCGACGACACCGAAAAAATCAGTTGTCCCACCTCTTCCATCACCACCTGCGGCAACCCCGTCCGTTATTACCACAGTAGTGGATACAAAGAAACCTTCTCTGGATGAAAAGAAGCCGGAAGAACCAAAGAAACCGCTTGCTCTTAAAATCGAGCCACCAACGATCACAAAAGATCAACCAGCGGTGCAACCCGTACAGACTGTTCTTCAACCTCCGCAACAGCAACAGCAGTCAACCTCCGTTTCAAGAGTCGATACACCAACCCTTCCACTAACAATTCAACCAATAACAGCTATTGCTTCTGCACAACCACCATCTCCGAAAGTTCCTCCTCCATCGGTGTTAACCGCTCGGTCACAGTACACAATACAACCCCCAACAATAAGTATTCCCGATTCTCAGCCACCACACTTCATACATCCTTCAATCAATGTGGTTGTGTCCCCGAGATCAACGACCGACTTAAAGATGCATTCACCTCGCACTCAACAACAGCCCCCATCTCCATCAATTAGCGGGGTCCGAGTACCGTCGCCGCATAGTCCAAATGTCCAGCAACGTGGTGCTAGTAACATTCGTCAGCAACCAAGCCCTGTAACATCGCCAACACCACAGGCACACGTTATACTTCAGCATCGGCAGTTAATGTCGCCGCCTAGTTCGGCTCCTCCACAGACAAGTAGTCCAAATGTTACCGCCAGTGGCTTGAACCGAATGACGGTGACTTCTGTTGCTTCTGTGCTATCGCCGGTGGCCAAGGCTAGCGTTCATCCAGTTGTTGTGCCAAATATGATCAACACAGCCAATATCATGAACGTCGTTGAACAGCAGGAGAATAAAGACAACAAACATTCTAAGAGCATTCAGGCATCGCCTATAAAGTCGAATGCTGTTGATCAGCATCAACACCTGATACAACAAACACCTTCGGCGTCCATAAATAAAGTCGTTGCTCCTGTGTACGTTAGCTCGACTCAACAACAGCAGGCTTCGCAATCGCCATCACCACAGCAGCAGCATCGTATGTCACCACAAGTCTTGCAGCAAATGTCGAAAATGTCCACTCAACAACATCATCCGCAATTTATGCATCAACAGCAGATGTATGTGCAGCAATATCAGCAACAACAACTCATGCAAATGCAGTTGCATATGCAGAAGGTTCAGCAAAAGAGTCCACATCAGCAGCAGAAACAACAGCAACAACAGTCGCAACAGCATAGATTGCTACAAACGCTGCATCCTCTTCCAACAACTAGTGGTGTGACATCGAGCTCAACTCATACAGCTGCGATTATTCAATGCAATAGCAGCAGCAAGGATGGTAGCGGCCGAGTGATACAACAGCAACCAGCACAACAACATGTGGTTATTGTGCGCCAGCAGCAACAACCCATTAATGCTGCTCAAATTCCTCCAATGCAAAAAGTTTTATTGCAATCGCAGCAGCAACAACAACAACAGCAGCAGCCAACTCAGACCATTGTTAGCCTGAAACCACAAGTCCTGACACAACCCGCCATAATCATGCAACAACAGCAGCAACAACAGCAGCAGCAACAGCACCATCATAAGTTGCCTCCTACCACCAACCTGATCATTCAGCAAAAGCAGGCAATACCGACAAAAACGGCCTTTATACACCAGCAACTCCAATCTCAGCAACAGCAATCCCAACAGCAGCTTCAAGTGCATCAGCAGCAACAAACGCAACACCAGCTACAATCCCAACAGCAACAGCAATCCCAACAGAAGTTGCAAACACAACAACAGTTGCAATCTCAACAGCAACAACAACAGCAATCGCAGCAGCAGTTGCAAGCTCAACAGCAGCAGTCCCAACAACAGCCTGTCATTAAACTACCACTACCAGAATTGTCTGCCCAAAAATCTACGGCACCACATATGCCACAACTGCACGCCGATGAACCTACGCCTCCGAAAGCAGTCATTCCTGCGAAGCCCGCTTCTCCTAAAAATTCCAGTTCTGAAGTACCAAAAACAAAAGATACACCTAAGCCTCAACCAACTCCGCCTCCTCTTCCTTCTGATGCAAAATCGACAGAATCCAAACCAACTGAAGAAAATGTGTCTGTCATAAAAACACAATCGGCAACTCCTCCTGCTGCTTCGGCTATGGTCGTAGTTATCTCACCGATCCAACAACAGCAAAAAGAGAAATCACTATTAACCGAGGAGAATGTGACAAAGATTTCGCCACCGAAGGAGGACGAAATTGAACAAGATTCCAAGGAGGATAGCGATTATTGGTCTGCCAAGGAGTTGAATATAGATTCTGTGATAAAGAAAGTGGATGCGATTTGCTCTAGCGATGAGAAAAAGAAAAGTGCCTCCAGTGAAGTAACAGCAACGACTCCTGTTCCGCCAATTCCACCGCCAACGACATCAGCATCTGTTTCAGTTGTAGACAAAGTTGAGAAAAAGGAGGAGAGCCCGAAAGAATCCACAGCAACAACAACGGCAACGCCGACACCAGCTGCAGAAGACAAATCACACAATTCTTCTGGAAATCTCGACAGTAGTGAAACTGATCGTGCCGGTGATGATACGCACGACGATGAGGATGAAACAACTGAAGAGAGTCAAAGTGAGAATACGGACACGTCAGGTACGGGCAAACAATTGCGTGGGGCGACTGCCAAACGTGGTCGAACACCAAGAGGTGGAAAGAAGGCAGGAACTGGTACAGCATCAGCGATTTCTCCACCAGACAGCGGCGTTCAAACACGACGAGCTAAGGGTACGCCCAGCACGCGTGGTCGTAAGGGACGGCCACCAGTCAAAAGCCTTCCACCAATTCAACACCAGACTACAACGGTTGACAAAAAACGCAATGCCACCTCGGCAAGTGATCAAGATGTCTATGAATTCCATGAAGACTCTGGCGAAGAAACTCAGCCCAAATCGGCAACGTCATCATCTGCTTGTGATCGTCCTCGTTTAATTCTGACCATTAAGAGTCCAGGACAACCGGCTGCAGCGGCTATCGTTAAGTCGACTGAAAAAGATCCACTCACCATGGAAACACCGCAGTTTTCATCTTCGCCATCAGTACCACATCAACCTCCATCGCCAACTACTCCAGAACCACAACATCCTGAAGGCCACATAAAGGACTCAAAGAAAGATTTTCAAACACCGAACACTCGAAAATCTCGTCGACTTCAAGAGAAAGATCGCAATACCGTAGACGATGTCATTGAAGATGTTGTGCGCAATGCACAAACCTCTCCCAAAGGAGGACAAACGCCACCACGTAGATCTGTTCGTATTGCTCAGCCTAAGAAACCAGGTCAGCCTGCAGAGCTGTCATCAACACCAACAGCTCGCCCACGACGCTCCAAGGATCGTAAAGGTGCCGAACATTCATCCGAAACGGATGAGAAGTTTGAGAAGTTGAAGTCGCCGCAGACAGATGAGGATGTAAATACCGAAAAACAACCTGAATGCGAAAAGAAGGAGACATCAGCAAAGGTGGACGTTGGCGAGGCTGCGGCTACAAAAGTGGTAGTAACGACAACACTACCTACTGGTACCACAATTATAACCACAGAATCGAAAGCAATTATCTCGAACTCAGTTACAACAAGTAAACATGGAGAATCTTTGACATTGATTGACCCGGTCACTGGTCTGCTGACTGTGGTGACACAGGGAAAGGAAGGTCAGTACGTTACTGTTCCGGGCAGTACCTCCCAAGGGGTGCTTAAAATTGCGACAGAAAAGAAGTCGATGCCTTCGATGCCCGCTATTCCATTGTTGGTGCCATCTGTTGCAGCCAAGGAACCAGTAAAAGTAGTAGACTCTGATACAAGTAAGGTAACGCCTATCACTGTGACTACAGCCACAACATCAGCAACGAGTCATATGCCAATGAAAAGTGTTGTAGAACCAGCAACTAGTAAGCCTTCATTAATAATGAGCACTTCACAGCCAATGAGTGTAGTGGTTAAGACGGCCAACCCGCAACCCATGGGAGCTCAATCGAATATTCAGTCACCACAAGTCTCTCAAATCAGCGTTATTCCATCTCAGAATCCCCAACCACAGCAACAACAACAACAACAACAACAAATTCCAAAGTCTCAACCAATTGTTGTACAACAAGCATCGCAGCCAATGCAGCCGCAATTAAGCTCTGTGCGACCAACGACTTTGAAAGCTCATGTCCTTAACAGTCAGAAGCAGCATCAACATCAGCAGCACCAACAACAACAACAGCAGCAGCAACAACAACAACAGCAGCAGCAACAACACCAACAGCAGCAACAACACCAACAGCAGCAACAACATCAACAACAGCAACAACACCAACAACAACAACAACACCAACAGCAGCAACAGCAACAACAGCAGCAGCAACAACAACAACAGCAGCACCAACAACACCATCAGCAGCAGCAACATCAATCCCAACAGCCATCATCGACAATTTTAAGTCAGGGTGTGGTTAAGATAGGACCAACCAATCCTCAAAAACCTCAAGCCCATGTTATTCCACAACAGCATATTGTAGTGTCAAATCCAAATCATGTCATTCAGTCGAGCATGGTATCACGGCACATGCAACATGCAGCGACTATAAGCGGATTACAATCTCAACCGACTGGAGGACCGCCATCAACTCATCCAAATTTGGTTGTGAATATTCCTCCTGCACATTCACCCCACGGTGCAGTTCATTCACCTAGAATTCAACAAAGCATCGTAATAAAACAAGGAGTTCCGCAATCGCAACAACAGCAACATCCACAACTACATCAATCGTCATTCGCACAACAACAACAGCAATCACAGTCACATCATCAATTGCATTCACAGCAAGGTCCGCAAATTGTGCATGTGGTGACGTCAAAAGCACCACCATCTCATCAGCAACAACACCATCCCCAACATCAACAGCATCCACAACACCAGCCTGTTGTGATACATAGCAAACAATTGCCACCTCAGCAGCAGCAACAACAATCACAAAATCACCCTTATGGTCCTCCTCCACAGACACAACAGATTGTACAAGGTGGGAAGATCATCCAACAACAGTCCACAATACAAACAGTTGGAAAGCAACAACAGCAACAACAACACCCGACAACTATCCAGGTGCCAATACCACACGCGCACTTACATGTTCAACAACAACAGCAGCAACAAAAGCAATCGCTACCTCCAGTGCCGATTGTAACTCATCAACAGATCATTAAACAGCCTGGTCAACAACAGCAACAGCAACAGCATCATCTGGTACAGCAACAATCCCAACAACAACATCATATATCAGTAAAACAACAACAGCAACAGCAACCATTGGTGCTCACCAGTCAAGCTGTAAGTGGTGTTAGTAGTAGCAGCAGTACGAGTACGAACATAATATCCGGTTCGCAGCATATCATAGCACATGCACATCAGTCTTCTCACTTGCATCAGCCAACTGGCGCAACACTGCTTCAAGCGAAACCAGCTCACCAGCAACAGGTGGTGCCACCAGCTGGAAAAGCCGTAATAGGCCTCCAAGCACCACAAATAATGACTGGAGCTGTAGCGAGTCCACCTTTGAAGCAGACACATCATGCTGGCCAACAGCCAGTTGTTACTGGTAAGAATATAATACTTAAGTTAACAGAACACTTTTCATTAACTCATTTTCTCTATGCAGGTGCTAGTAGTCTTCGTGCAACAGTACCACCAATTAGCCCACAGGGACAATCAAGAATCTTGTTGCAGCCTGGATT
This sequence comes from Xylota sylvarum, assembly GCA_905220385.1. Classification (NCBI taxonomy): domain Eukaryota; kingdom Metazoa; phylum Arthropoda; class Insecta; order Diptera; family Syrphidae; genus Xylota; species Xylota sylvarum. The sequence goes on along the minus strand of LR999960.1, from coordinate 51,112,181 downwards.
GCCAGTTGCCGCTTTTGAAGCTAATATGGTGAGTATTCAGTTTTCTCTAATGTTTCCATTTGATCTAACTTCATGTGATAATTGCATACTAAAACAAACAAAATTATTTTCACACATTCATCCCCATGGACGCAGCATGACATTGGAAATTATAGCTCAACGCGCGCTCAAAGTCCACCACCTGCGCATCAGCAGGCAACACCGATGACACCGGTAAAGTCACTAGTAAAAAATCCATACTTACTAGACTAGTTAGAATTTTGTTTGTGTATTTTTCATTTTTAGATTTTTGTAGAGATTTGGTTTTTTTTTTTTTACTGTAGTGTTGAAAGTAGAGCCCCCTAATTCACGTGTGCACGGATACACGGACTACACGTGTATTTATCTTTGGCGTGAATTAGCACGTGTACTTCGAACCGTGTATCAATTACACGTTCCCACGATTTACACGTGTATTTATTTATCATGACTCGATTTGGTCTTTTTTATGTACCCTATCCTAATGGTATATTAAGTTAGATGCTATAAAGTATATTATGTGCATATGTACATACATTCGTGATCATTGACAACAGGGAAAACGATTGAGTTAGATCCGTCCTCAATAGGGTGCTGTTTTGGTAATAACAGTTTGAACTATCCAGGAATAAAATTGTTGGCGATACAGAAAAGTTTTGATAATAGCCGTGTGATTACAATCCCAGAACACATCAAAGATTTCGTGTTTAAATTAAATTAATTGTCAAATATGACTCAAGATCTTTGACTTCTGCAAAATGCTGAAGTACACGATCGTTTTATAATAATCATAACAACCTATTGATGTTTGACCGAAATCCAATGCAGTTTTGTCTCGCATTAGAAATACACGTGTACTCGTGTTTGATATGAATTATACGTATTTTTAAAACGTACACGTGTACCCGTGTCTATGGTGTGACGTGTTACACGACAACAAGTGTCACGTGTACACGTGTAATTAAATACACGCTTAGAATCTCGGGCTCAACTTGAAAGTAATAGAGAGATAGATTCTTTGCAGGGAAGTATATTACATTGTTTTTCGTTAGTACAGATAGTAACTATGATTTATCAGAGTTCCATAGTTACCAGGATTCCCGTTGTCGCTAAGCTTTTTGCAGAGATAATAGATTCTCTTTGTCTCAAAGGCAACCTAAGAAACTTCACGACAACCATTTGTAAATATTATTTTGTGGTAATGCAGCTTGCGAGTAAGATCTTGTAGATGTGTCTGTTTTCAGAAGTATGTATGTTGAATATTTTTTTGTAGTAAAATTCCGATGAACGAGAAATTCTAAAATTCATGAGTTGATAATTTCTTGGTGCATCCCTTTGTCGACAGTTTGTATATTTTTTTTAGACATTAAGAATAAACTTCAGGGCCCCATTTTGCAAACGTAAGTTTAAAACTGGTTAAAAGGTATAATGTGTACACTGACTTTTTTTAAATGACGCAAGTGCGAGTGTTGCTGACAGACGTATTATACACAGTCGAAAGCATTCTTATATATGTCATATATAAGTCACAAGGCATATCATACTATATTCAGCTATATGTACATGTATAGGTTCAGAAAGCTTTTCGCGAAAGCTTTGAAAAAAGTAGAAATAGAATGCACTATTTCGTTGTATTTTATATATACCCAAGTACATATACATACATACATATGTATCCACGTAAATACATACATATGAATGTATATATATGTATACACACTGTTCCTAATCCTAGGTATACTCTCGAAAACTCAATATTGTTTCTCAACTTGTCAATAGCAATTTCAGCGAATATTGAAAATTTTTGTTTTTTAGTTTTTAACATTGCCATAGATAAACCATACCACGATGGCCTTTTGAACTGGACTTTCTGCATTATTCTGTTTTGATGTATCTTTTCGAAAAATTAATAAAAAAAAATCAGCTTCACAAACTTTATTAAGCGCTAAATGCGATTATAATGCGCGTCTCTATTCAAGTGACGCGAAGTGCATGTATGTATTTACCCTCCATACTAAAACAGCTCACATGACTAAAATGATTCACTTCTTCTTCAATGACCAACTTACTTCTATTGGTTTATAAAGTTTTAGACAAATATTTCTGTAAACGTCAGTAAGTAAATTGGTGAAACATCACACCCATGTAGACAATTTCGAAAAGAAAATAGTGCCTTTTCTCACCCCTATTATGGTAGTCGAATTAAATTTTTTAGTATTAGCGTTAGCGAATAACAAAAATTTCATTCGCCTCAACCGTCAAAATTTAGGCGAATTATGACTTCGCTTTATTACGGTAAGCGAACGTTCGACCAGAACTTCGTTTTTTGTGTCAAAATCAGTCGAATGAAATTTCTGTTTGACAACGGTGGCGATATACATGAGTGGAATAAGAAAAGGGTAAATTAATATAAAAGTATATATATTAGCAGTAAAATAAGGTTCTCCAAGCTTTAAGAAAACCAATCATCGTCAATTTGGAAAGCTGGTCGAGTTGATGCAGGCAAACCCAGACATGGCAAAGGGATTTGGATAATTTGGCTCATCAAAGAAATGCCAAAAAGAATACTGGGAGTAAGTAAATACAGCGAGAGATGATAACCAACCGGAGTCACCTGGATTGTAAAGATTAGAAATGTTAATTATTATAAAACAAGTGCTTATGTACCAAGATATAATGAACGTTCGCCATTTAAAACGAAAACTGTCTTTTATTTCGTTTAAGAGGAACACAAACGCTGCTTTATTTAATCGAAAGTACATGATAAACCTATAAAGAAAAGTATAGTATATGTCTAAGCAATAACTTTGGACCTCCACATTATCCGGTAGCTCTAAAGGATTCGAGCTATCACGAATTTCTCTGCGCATTCTGCTCATTTGCACAATTCTCTTTTCGTCGGGGACATCTGTGAAGAAGAGTTCCATGCTACTAATCATGTTTTTTTTTTCTTTGAAACTGTCCACCTTGCAATTAAAAACATTAAACTCAAATTAAATTAATTAAATATCAAAACAATTTCAATTTTGACACTTCACAGAAGACATTTCATGTTTTTACTCGTTGTCAGCACTGATTTTTTAGTCGAATAAAAATGTTCGCTCGACAGTAGTAATTCGCTGGTAGTTCGACTTGAGTCGAACGTTCGATTCGCTAACCATAATAGGGATGTATTAAAAGCTAACTTCACTTTATGAATCACACGATAGAGAACTAAAAAAGAGTATTAGGTCCCGGCCATTTCCAGAAGTTTTCGGCCAGGAGATTGCATTTGGCAATGGTACAGATCAGATAACTGTCTGATGTGTTTTTTTATTTAATTTGTTGTTTGTTATCGAAATGTTACATAGACTTTGTAGAATTTAGTTAAACCATGTAGATATTTGAAATAAATCACAACTTTTTGATGGCAGAATGCAGCAGTTAATTTTTTCAATGCCCCCTGCGAACAGCTCAACGCAGAAATTTATAGGTTTTCGCCATTGATTTTCTGCACGCGCTAGAACGGATTTGTGAAAAATGTCATATTCTGTTTTTGTCTGGTCAATTATTCGTTTACAAGTATTTTGTTCCTTAAAAATGAATTTATAATTGTATATGTATTGCTATTATAATAAATAAGTTAGTCGGTTGTGGTATATTTTTTGTCCAAATTAGAAAATTAATTGGAAATCCGTAAGGATAACACTTTTTAGTGACAAATAAAAATGAAGTTGATAGTTGCAAGTGAAAAATGTCAAAATTGAACTTCTATGAAATTCTGAGAATATCCTTTATCGTCATAGCATGCATCGGTATACGGTATACGGTATATTAATAGAAACTAACAACCAACAATGGAATGAAGCCCAGTAGCAAAAAGATGTGCACATAATCATCTGCAGACATACATACATACATACATACGTATATCCACGATTCGTGTGCATGACATTTACATTTGTGGGTTGAGAACTTTTTACCTCCTCCAATAGGTTGAATCTATACCTGTAGTCGGGGGATGAAATTTCCAGGAATTGCCTGGGATTTTCAAAGCAATGTACCCATGTACAATCGCATGGCTCGCGTTATTTATTAATTTATTTGTATATTTGTTTCATAACAACTTATACATACATACATCCCCCTACATTGTGTACATATAGTGTAAGTAGAAATATCTACATATGTATGTACTCACTATCTAAATAAGCAGTGGTTATTTGTCTTTCTTTGTCTTTCCCATGGATGGAGTGACATTTAGTGTATTAAAAATATAAAGTTATAGGTGGCAGAACGATCGCTATAGCGAAATATTATGTACTTTTTGAAAATATTTTTTTTTTTATATTAATTGTTATGAAGGACAATGTACAGCTCTCCACTTAATTCGCCTAATAAGATTTTACTTTCTGAAAAAATCAATAAACGATGGAGCGATCTACTAGAGAAATTGTAGGTGTTTAAGTGTATGTATATCCATACATACATATGTATGTATGTATTGAGCTTGCAAAATGGTAAAGCTTTTCGAATGTTCGAGTGTTTTCACCGAATTGAATGTATAGGTACAATGCAACGGAAAAGGAGAAAGAATTATGCTTTCCCTTTTTCATACTCCTCGGATTGTGATTGTTAATTGATAGTTCAGTAGCTAGTCAGATGTTGAAGTTGGATGCTGTGTGTAACTGTCTTCAGAGATTGGATAATAAATTAAATATATTTTTGTTAGTGGAAAATCTACATATGCAGAATGTGGTGTATAGTTCTTTTACCTGTATTCATAGAGAACGTTCCTTTCGAATTCGCGTACAGGTTACTGTTTAATCCGATTCAATTAATTTATCTGGATTAGTAGATTTGATCGATATCCTTGTTGTCGCATCCATTTCGTTTTTTCTATTTCGTCATATGTTTTTCAATTGATTTTGTATATGCATATGTGTATAAAATATTTAATAAATTTCATATTTTTTTTTGTTTTAGGGTGATGGAACTTATCCAGCTGGTGCTATTAGGGGTGTTACTACTCGCGATCATTTAATGATGTATCAGCAATTTTTACGCGCTCAAGATGCGCTAGGAACTGCGAGAATTCCATACATTCCAAGGTGAGTTTGTTTTGTCGTTAAGTTTTGTTTTTATGTGATCATAATTTTGTATTAAATCATAGATCACCTCTTTTGCCCGGTGCCACTGATCAAAAGGATGTGGCTGAGATTGATGAATCGATGGTGGCCAGCCCACCACTCGAATTGCGTAGTGTTCCAAGAACAATTGCTGTTCCACACAGTTTGCAGAGCCCCCAGGACAGGGCGACTGGTAAATATTTGCTTAATAAAAGTCACCACTTAGAGTCTGGTAAAATGACAAAACTCGTTTTTAAAGATTCACCACAAGTTGCACAAGTGTATGTACATAACACTCGAATACCACACCCTCATTTCCCCGAAGTTGCTGGACGTTTCTATGAAACCGTACGTCAGCTGCCTGCTGAACCACCACCAGCTCATAGACCGTCACACAATGTTGTTGCTCCAGCACCATCTGGTTATGTAGCACAAGCTGCTGGACCTACAAATCTATCGCATTTGCACCCAAAGGTTTTCGAACGTGAACGCGAACGAGAACGTGAACGCGAGCAAAGGGAACGCGAACAGCGTGAACGTGAATTAAGGGATCAAAGAGATCGTGATCTACGGGAAAAGGAACGAATTTCAATACCAGGTGAGGATGGTAGTATTTTTTTTATTTCGGAATTTGCTGAATATTTACAATTGTTTCTTTTAGGAGGCCATACGAGCATGCCAAGTCATGATAGCTTGGTGCCTGCACTACCCACACCGAGTGGCCGAAGTATACAAGTGGCTACACCACCTCATGCCAGCCAAGTACCACCACCGCAACCAGATTCATTGCTTACGCTTTTGCAGAGATACCCAGTTATGTGGCAGGGTTTGTTAGCTCTAAAGACGGATCAAGCTGCTGTGCAGATGCATTTTGTCTTTGGCAATCCGTCAGTGGCAAGAGCGTCACTGCCATGTAATAGTGATGGAAGTACACCACCATTGCGTATTGCACAACGTATGCGATTGGAACAAACACAATTGGAGGGAGTTGCTAAGAAAATGCAGGTAAGGAACATTTGCATTTGTTTTCATCTTTTATATCCATTTTATACTGGATATAAGTTATATTATGTTCATTTGTAAAATCACCAATTTATTTTTATATTTTCAGTTTGATCACGAACATTGTATGCTGCTGGCGCTTCCATGTGGTCGCGATCATGCGGACGTACTCCAACAGTCCCGCAACCTACAAACCGGATTTATAACATACCTTCAGCAAAAGATGGCGGCTGGAATTGTGAATATTCCCATGCCCGGTAGCGAACAAGCCGCTTATGTTGTACACATCTTCCCATCGTGTGACTTTGCCAATGAGAATCTGGAGCGTGCAGCACCCGATCTAAAGAATCGTGTTGCTGAAATCGCTCACTTACTAATAGTTATTGCTACTGTGTAAATCACCAGCGAAACGCATAGCCGAACTAAATTCTGCCAAAACAGGTACTAAAATTAAAACGTGAAAAACTGGCGATAGCCGCCAGACCCTCTCTCTCGGACTTACAAATTGACGACTGTAATTCAAAAACCAGTAAATTCAATCAAACCACTAGACATACATGCATATAAAATAACGTAAAGAACTAGAACGAATGCACTCGAACACCAAATACGCTAGACTTAGAAGAATTATCAAGGAAAACTAATAACAAATAACATGAATAAAACCCGTAGAACCAGAAGAAGAAGAACTTATAATTTAAGTAACACACACACACACACAAGAGGAGTATATAAATATATAAATATGATAAATAATAAACAAACCTAGTTAGTTATACATAAAATATTAAAAATTAAAACAAAACAAAAAATGTAAAAAAAAAATACAAACGATGACTATGAAAACAAAAAATATGTATTTAACTATAAAAAACAAATTTTTTTTGTATTCAAAACGGAAAACAAAAATTGCTAATTTTGAAGTCTAAAACAAAGTGAAGATATAATTTAATTTTTCTATTTAAATGTTTTTCTTTCTTTTTATAAATAGTTTAAAATAAAATAATAAATACAAGAAACAAAAAAAAAAAAAGCGATATAATAATATTTTTTTTATTTGATCTCAATATTTGAATATGTATAAATGTTATCCACTATTCCTTCTTCCCCGCCCTTAACTTATATAGAAAAAAAAAAAAAAAAAAACAAAAAACAAATAAATAACAAATGTATGTTCGCTTTTTGTATAATTAATTTGTTTTTTTTTTTAAGTTTGAACCTTATTTTATTTTGTTTTATTATAATCAAATAAAGTAAAAATGAGAAGAAAAAAAAAAAAGATGTACATAAATACCAAGAACTTTTTTTTTTGTTTTTTTTTTTTTTTTGAAGAAAAATTAAATTGAATTGTTGAAGTTTATAAAAGATAAAGAAAAGTAATGCGCTGTCTGCTGTTTATATTATTTTTTGTTTACCTTACTTTTTTAAATGAAAACATCCTCTTTTGTTTTACCAGCGGAAACTGATTATTTACACAGTACTGAGAAGGAAGTTTTGTTTTTTTGTTTTTTTTTTTTAACTTTTAATAGCGATTATTTTATGGAGATCTATGGTTTTTATTTTGTGCTGAATTTTATTCATATCATTTCTTAATTATTATCAATTTCTTATGTAGTATGGACTTAGAACTGAGGATTCAGGAAATTGTTGCAGTTTGGTATGTAAGATTGTCCTTGAAGCTTTGACTTTCTAAAGCATACGACAATTTAGTCCTTTAGCAAGTTTACTAAAGTTTATCAGTAGATTTTTTTTTTCTTGGTTTAAAACATACATACATATGTACATATGTGTGACGGTATAATCCGAATAATATGCATGAACTCAACTGATGGGCTGATGATCTGTATGTACAGGTATGATTATTGCGTTTATAACTGAGCCCCACTTTCTTACCTCTGGGTATTTATTTTAGCACCTCATCTTATTAAAATATTAAACTGAGCAACAAGCAACTAGACTACATTTTCATGTATTTAGATTTGTTTTTATTCAAACTATTTTCACCCAATATACACGTACAAAGAGTATGGCTAGGTATGCGTAAGAAGGTTCACTAGCGAATATGACTCACCACTCGTTTTTTTCTTGTGGAAATATTAATCATATTGTTTCTATTCACATATGTACATATGTAGATACATCATGTACGAATCTCGTTGTTTATTCGACAATTCTTGTTTTATTTGCCGTTTCGCAGTAAACACTTTCAAGTGGTTATGAAATGCCGATTCGAAAATCATACGACGAGTAAAACATCAACTATCGTATATGACAATAAAAACGGAAATAGAATGGAAAAAGTTCTTGTGCTTACATAAAAGTTAAGCATTCATTAAAGTACAACTTAAACGATAGGTCATGCGTTGATTTAGACACGATAATAGGTAATAGTACGCGCATATGTACCTTTCTACCAACAGTTTCCGTTTACAATTAAAATTTATTATTAAAGATTTCCGTTCAGTTACAAGATGTTCTCCAGTTATCTTCGCTGGTCATTGAACTTATCGATCAATCCCTATTTGCCTAAGTATGAAATGTTTTATTAAGCTTATCAGTTTTTGTTTTACCTTTGTATATATGAAATATGAATACTATTATTTATTTGTTGTCACTGCCAATATTTTCTTAGATTGTTTTCTCCTCCGTTTTATCTACGTGAATGTATCACTCTAAAAAGTTAAAAAAAAAACGTATCATACTTCTCATTGGCTTTTTTTTTGTTTGTATACTTAATAAATACTGACTTTTTTTTTAAATTTTAATTTTACTTTTGTGAATTTCAACAATATAAAAAAAAAAAAAAAACGAAAAAAAAAAAAATTCGAAACCATTGTTTGTTTTGAAAAAATTAACAGCAAGGTTTTATAAACAAAAATGTAAAAATAATAATTATATTAATATTAGGGGTAAATTCAATTACTGTACAGTTTATTTTTTAAGTTGTTGTCTTATGTCATAAGTATTTAAGTTAATCAATTAGTTATTATTTTCTTTTAATTTCCTACTACCACTGCTACTACTACTACTACTCTCTCGGGACGTAATAATGAATATACATACATACATACTGTTCATACCTCTTTTTTATTATTTATTTTTCGTATCCCAAATTCAAATATGGAATAATAAAAATTATAAACATTGACAAAAACAAAACAAAAAAAAAAAAGAAAACAAAATTCTTGTGTATACTGACGACTTTTTTAACAAAAAGAAATTCTGCTGCAACTTAATATTAAAGAAAGGAAAAAAAAAAAGAAATACCATTTGAATAGCAAATAATTTATAACAAACAAAAGAAAAGCAAAACATAGTTAAAGTGAAATGAAGAAGGTAATTTAAAGTAGAATTAGAGAACACAAAGAAAATGTTATACAAAAAATATAAATATATATATATATATATATGTACTACATACAAAATAATTTAATTAAAAACAAAACAAGTTCATAATGGATTAAATTAAATTAACTAATTTAATTTAGCAGCATACAAAATGAATATATATATATATATATAAATAAATAAATATTGAAATAAGTAAAAATACAAAAAACAAGCAAACAAAAATATTTTAAAGTTATAAAAAAAAACAAAAACAAAAACAAATAAATATATATATATATAATATAATCTGTAAAAATGAATTTAATTTTTAGGTATTGCATATAAATATAGAATATTATTATATTATTATTACTGAAGGACTAAAAAGAAAATTAAAACAAAACACAAAAAAAAGAATACGAAAAAAAAAATTAAAACTTACGGAAAACTAATAAACCAATGTAAATAGTAATATAAAGTCAATGGATTAAAAGAAATAAAATATGAGAAAAATGAAAAATAATAAAATTAAAAGATTTGGTTTTCTTTTGGAAGTGTGTGAAGGTATTCTTCATTCCATTTCAATGTTGTATCTCCAAGTTCCCTTCCAAAGCATGGAATCAAGAGATGCGGTCCAGTCTTCACGTGAAAAAAGAATTTGACTTCTTTGCGTGTGTTGTGGAGCTTGACCCGATTGTGACAAATATGCACTTTTACTACATACATATGTATATGAACTCACTTACGACAATAGATATTACTCACCCCAATTCTTCAACTCGTAAACGACACTCGAATCCGACTACAGTCGTATTTAGTTATTACAAAGTCGAACTTTACGAGCAAACTCGTATGTACACAAACACACGTTTGCATAACTGCATTCATACACCTTGTTTTTTTTCTAAAATGTATGCATCGCATACAAACCGAAGAATAGGAATTAAATTTTGATGCGATTCTAAATACGAGAGAAAATACGACTGGGCGTTGGACTTGAAGAATTCGGATGACTGTTGACTGAGCCCACAGGATTGGAAATCCTACAAGTAAAAGCATATGAATTTGGAATTTGGAAGAAAGCCGAATGAAAATCATCCGGTGAGGAGTCCCTGGATACTCTATTTCCCAGTTTTGGATACTCTATTTCCCAGTTGTTTCAAACCTTATCAAACATCACTAACAAAAAGTCTCATATCAGAACGAAAAATCCTTTAGATTATACGTAGATTCAAACTGCCTGATGAGATAATTTCTTTAGGAATTCAGAAGCCCTCGGACATTATTCTTAACTCGTTAACAGCTATCTTCAAGGGAACTGTGGATTTAGGGACTTATTACATGAAGATAGTAATTTTCCTTCTTCCCGTCACCAAATACGTAATTATTAAATTATAACAACGGATTGGCACTATACAAGCTGTCAAACGGGCACTCCCTAATCAAAATTAGTCGTCGGTAAGAAAGCGTATCCGACGGGTTCCACGATATCTACGAGATTCACGTGAATCGAATGGGAACTGAACCAAAAAAGTGTGTATGAACCAAAAAGATTCAAAATATGCATCCATATCAACCAAAAATAATCTATGTACATACATATATATTCATATGTATTCTTAATGGGGCATTTCAAACTCAAGGTATGGAGAACTTCTGACACTTAGCGGTTGACAATACGTCCCAGTTACCGGTTGTGCGACGTTGTACATCATCCCCTTTTGGAGAATGTCTTCGATATGAGTGTCGAAAAGGATACCATGATATGAAATTCTACGATTTCGTTCGAATCGGAGAAAATTCCATTCCGATCGGATACCATGATAGGGCTGATAGTATCTAAGAGTACAAAGCCCTGAAGTATAATTTCTGGAGAACTACAGAACGAGGATGACTTAAATGAGGGAACATAAAAAAGCACATGGTCTATTGTCATATGTTTGTATGTTGATTGCACGAATGGAGGGGATCATTTGCCGATGCCGTTTCCTGAGAAGTCTTTTCATAACAATTATGACGTTGAATGCTTGTCAGAAGACTGCGAGAGGTGGGATCCTGGAAAAATTTAGTGTTGTCTGAGAATTGAATCAGGAATTCCAACTCAATAGTCTGATGTAATCAAGAAAATACGAAAACTAAATGTTCAAATGAAAACCGATAATAAAGGTTTGCTATAAATTCTTTCGAAGAGTTATCGAAAAGCTTAAATATTATCTAATAATTGAACAGGTGAATTCGTGAATCATAAAGAATTTCATTGTGCTGTAATTATTATTAGTCATATTACCCAGATAAGAGTAGGGGGGAGATTAATATTTCGATATAAACAAAAGTTGACATACAAATAGTATACATACGTGAACTGTATTGAAAACGTCTCTTAATCTAAAAAAATACGTTGCAAAAAGGAATATTTAAATCGTGGAAAGTAGAAAGAACAAAAATGTATTCAAAGGAAAATCCCACAGATGAACAAGACTTTTCTACGTTTTGAAGTCTTTGAATTCTTATACATCTTGATGAAATAAGCACAAAATGTAAAGTACCAACATTCTCGTTTTCGCCTATCTAAAATTGTGCAATAATTTGTCTGTTTCACGGTAAGGGAATAGACTTAAAGTTGTACAAAGTTGTCTCTGCGAAGATCATCCTCAATAAATCCTGTTCTTATTCTAGTATCACTTCTTCTAGAAACGTTAGAGATATTTCTTGATATTCCCAAACTTGATCAAGAGAAATTTCTATGCAGCTGATAATTTCAACAAATATCATTGGTGCAGTACCGTATTGTAGGGTAAGGGTCCAGATTCTAAATGGAAAAGTTTGCCGATAATGTATGTAAATATGTTAAATGCACAAGTTTTGAGGAATCGCGGCAAGGCATGCATACATACATATTTACAACCCACAATCTGCAACATTTTTTAAAGAAAAGAAAATTCCTATTGTGCTCTCGTTTGTATTTCGTAATTATATACAAAAATATCACATAAACTTATCTTAATAGTAAATCTAAATATACAGCATATATGTATGTATGTATGTAGGTAGTTTGTATTTCAGCAACGATATGAACCGCTTACCGTCCTAGTTCTCTTTGATTTGGTCTCCTAAACGGGCAAAGTGTTAGAGACCCCACTCTTAAATAATTGTCCAAAGAATTTCACTCCAGTCGCGCCACCGGGCACTGTGCCCAGAACCATAAACAGCAGGGCAATTATTTGTGCCACAGCAAACAGTACCGTCAGCGCTGTGCTTTGAGCAAATAGCGCACAATAAAGCGTGGCAATTAGGCAAACAGTGTACGAAGCTGAAACTGCTAGTCTAGGTTTCGAGAACATTTGCTTAAAGAAGGCCGTGAATCCCGACAAAAAGCAGAAACTGCAAGGAAAATGTTTTACAAAACACATTAAAAAAAACCTATGATATGCATATCCTTACCTTAAAATGAAGAACACACTTCCTAGAGTGTACAGTAAAGCGAATTTCCTGGCTTTTAATATAAGAACAGGAATGTAGAACGTCGAGATCGTTATACAGAGTGCTCCCATGCCGAGGCATGCCACAAATCCGACAATTCTTTGTAATCGTGTCTACAAAAGAAACTGTGTAAAGAAAATACGCCTCCAGGTAAACTACCCACCACGTAGAAGACTTACCAATTTGGGACAGCACGTGTCTTGGGTTTCTTTTAGCCAACTGTTCGCTTCGGGAGTAGCCTCTGATCGTGAAAATAGTTTACCAAATTCTGGAACTTTAATATCCGGCATTTTTATGCCAAAGTTCTTCTTTTGGTCGCTTTGGAGAAGTAAATATTCATCCAAGTCCTGCTTTAAATTGGCCATTTTTAAGGTTGACGTCGGTTCGATGTAGTTTGTGGATTCGAGTGGAGTTTTTATTTTATTTTCGTTAATACATGTAAATCATAAGAACTTAGAAATACAATATTTATGCCACGAATGTTTGTTTTTAGATTTCTTTGGCAATTGATAGGACTCTGCCCACTGGCTGTCACATTTCATAAAAGTAGTAGTTGACAAATGCTATTTTGATTTTAAAAATTTTGTTGCATACGACAAGGGATGACAAATGTAATGTTAATAATGTTTCTGTAACATACTGTACTCGCGGGTAGATTTAGAGCTGTTTCCGGTTTTAAGAATCCATTGCATACCATGGGGCATAATAGTTTTATACGCTTTTGTGCAGTACTGTATTGAGAAATAGTTCGAGAATTCAGCAAACACCGTAGCCTTGAAATTTGCTTTGATTCTTCCTACCTTCTCCCACACACGACAATCAAAATAAATATTTAATACAATTTAGTTTAGACAATAAAAAACTTTATTTCAATCCTCTATTTCGCCCATGTACATAGTTTTGTCGCTCGATGCCGATAAAATAATCGGTTCCGTGGGATGAAAATCCACATCATTTACACTTCCATTGTGTCCTGGCAGTTTGTAAATGATCCGACGACTTGTGGTGTCCCAAATATATACATGCCGGTCAGATGATCCGGCTGATATCTTACTTCCGTCTGGCGACCATGCGCACCTTAATAGGTTTTTTTCGAAGTTATGCTGATTTCCGTTAAAAATTTTCACACACCTCTCTCCTGAGACATACGGACGAATGTCCCAAATGCGCAGCGTGTTGTCCATCGAGTTGGACAGTATATAAGAACCATCAGGGGACAGGGATAATCCAGTGATGGTATCTGTGTGTCCTCGCAACTTGTAGACTACATCATTTCTACGAATATCCCATATTTTGATGTCATTATCAATTCCACCTGAGACGACTTGCTCTCCAGTGTCATTAAAGCAGGTCGCAGTAACTTGGTAATTCCCTTCGAACGTTTGTGCCGGGAACTTCTTGCGCGCATCCCATATCCGAACAGTACGATCATCGGATCCTGAGCACAACATTTGTACACCCCTTCTTGTGCCGTGTACTGAGTTCACAAAAGTTGTATGGCCTTTTAGTCGACGCACCCTTGTGCCAGTGACTATGTCCCAAATTGCAAGTGTTTTGTCCGTCGAGCAGGTATAGATGTTTGCTCCGTCTGTGGAGAAGTGTGCCTCCATTACAGCTCCGGTGTGGCCAGATATAGCCATAATGTTTTCACATTCTCCGTAGACACTCCAAATATCTGAAAACAAAGTTCTATTATAGATTAAATAACGAAGGAAACACGTTTACTTACACATTTGTCTATCGTAACCGGAGGACATGAGTAGTTCTCCATCCGGGTGGAATTCACAGGTAAATATTTCACCTTGATGGCCTTCCAACAACATTATGGAGGCGAATAGATTTGATGTTCTTTCGACGCCCTTAATGTTTGTAAGTAAATTTATAAATCAGGGAAATTGAGGAAAAACAGTAGTGAACTGGACTCACCGCTTCCATTAAAGCTTTATCCCGGTTTGTGTATGCAACGATATCATGTTTCGAGCGTTTATTGTCGTTGGCTAGTACAAGGCTGTTAGCCGATCGTTTAGTAGCCATTTAAGCAAGTGTTTTTATTTAAAATTGTAAAATAATGTGCAAAAACCGTCTGCGGTAAATAAAATTGCCTACAACGTTTTAATGTCGCTTATATGTCAGTTTTGACAGAGAAAGAAGACAAACTCAACCATAATTAAAAGTAGCTAGTTTTTAGTATATTAGTGTAGTAGAATTTTAGCAAGGGTGATTTTCTTGAACTATAACTTACCCTGTTTTAGGATTGCTATAGTTTTTGTACGCTGAAAACACTGATGGAGGTAAGCGGTTAAGATCTTATTGAACAACCGGGTGCCAAAGATTCGTATTTCTTCCACAATTTATTAGGAATTCAGGATATATTCCATCGAATCCTACAGCTTTACCATTTCTTATTTGCTTTATGGTTATTTCTAGTTCGGACAGTGAGAATTCATTAGTTTTGTCTGATGAGCGTGGTGTATTGGGCTTAAGGTCTTTGAGAGATTTCCTGGTTGTGCACACGTGGCTTTTATCTGGCTTATCTCTGAATACATCAACAATTCTATAGCGATTAGATCTGAGCTTATTTTCATGGTGATCAAGGAATCCGTGTGGTGGTTAAAGTACATATGATATCTAAAGAGGATATCACTATTCAGCTCCAGCCTCCTTGTGATCCAGACAGCAGGGGAGAAAATGTCTAAATGGATTTAGTATCCCTATACAGTGGGCGCCTTTCGGATACGGCATTAATCAGTAGGCCCCTTCCATTCGTGTAAACTTGTAAAGAATATAACACACAAAACACGAGTGGTTGTGTGAAGCTAGGCTTAGGGTCCCATGGATCTGTTGCACCAATAATTTGTATTTGAAGACAAAAAAATTGTATTTGTATAAAACAAGAACTTAATTTTGACTTATTTTTTAACTTACTTTGACCAGGGAAGAGTGAGGGAGTTCTGTAAGGATTAAAGCCAAGGCAAAAATAGCGCAGAAAGCAATTAAAGCAAAGTAAACGGAAGTAAATATGTTATTATTACTCAAGGTATCCTTTTATAAAATGTTTTCATAACTTACAAAGAATTTCAGTTTGACTAGATTATGAACTATGTATATAAAGTTCAGTACTATGAATTCGGTTTCCTGATTCGCAGTTTATATACTAGACATGAGTTTTCGAACTTTCGATTGCTGCGTGATATTGAAGAGATTTGTTATTCTATATATTAATCACTAAAAAAAAATACGACGATGAAACTAAAGATCGGCTGAAAAACTTGACTTATGATATAGGTCTATTGGTCCATACTCCATGTGCTGCCCCAATTATGGTCCCATGCATTTAAGTCTTCAGCCATAGTTGTCTCCCTGCCCAAATTTTTCCGTGGAGATTCAGAATATAAAAACATCTATCAACAACTCACGATGGCTTGTGTTAGCATGTGCACAGGGCATACTGCACTTCGTTCTATTTGCAAAGGACACACCTTGGTTCACTCGAGTAGTTATTAGATACATGGCCTTTCTGTACACACTTAATATCGCGATAAATTTTATCCACCGAGTTTTAAAATGCCTTTGCTATTTGCCCGAAGTAAAGGGATCTCTTCCTTTGTAGTCACCTCATCCAAGTGTTCCCAACAGGTACTTCTTGAGCTCCAGCAAGGGAGAGTTACCTTGGTGGTTTTTCTTAAGTGGGTTATATCAGACTCCAATTCATTTGCTTAGCTTAAAATTGCAATACATCACTTTAGGAGACTTGTCCAAGTGCGTCTAGCTTAAAAAGTATCTTGCCAATCCCTTTCTCTATCACTCCTGTCCACTCGACTTTATTGCGATCTTGTCTCATAGTTTTTGTACCCAGCTCTTTTTTCGAAATATCACGGACTATCCTGAGGTTTTCTTTTTGGCATGAAGGCACCCACAGTGGGTGAATAATCGATCTAAATCAACCAAATCATCAAAGTGCTCAATTTAAAAAAAAGTCATGATGCATTCCTACTTAAGAATACAATTTGATAATTTCTAATGGAATACGGAAGATGTGTCCAAACGTATGTATATGTATATTTTTTCTACTAATTAGAAATAATTTATTAACAAGTGTTATTTCTGACGGGGTTATTATATTTCACAAACAAGTCCTCACTTCACCATTGATGCTTTCCTTTTTTTATGATCCTTTGAATCTGAAATGGACATTCGAATTTGCTCAATCAACCACTGTACTCCTTCTTCTAGACCTTCTCCAGAAAGTGCATTACTGGAACTAATATGCCATGGCTTGTCTTCTATGTTTTCCAGTCCCAAGGCTAGAAGAATTTGTTATACATATACATATGTGTGTGGGCTTATATGGGGCGTCAAATATCCTTACCAGCTGCAATTTTAACACTGGACAGAGCATCAGTGCAATCCATTTTATTCCCATAAAACAGAATGGGCACACGGCGATTTGCCAAATCTGGATGCTGTAGTAGAAGCTCAAGTTCATCCTTTACAACGACTAAAATAAAATTCAAGTAGCAGATTAGACAATAGAATATGTATACTAGCAGAAATGATGAATGAAAATATTAGGCACAATCAGTAAACACTCCAAGTGATTCTATGAACAAAACTTACAACCAAATAAAAACTGAAATACCTGTACTTTCTCCATTTAAGTCTGAAGGCAAAAATACACTCAGCTGCCTGAGTTATCCAAACAAGCACCTCTGTGATAATGAAATTTGAAAAGGACACGGACTATTGAGCCGACACTCAATTCGGTTCCTGTGGACCTATACATAGCAGCTCAGTAATTTGATGAAGAACTTTCTTCGGTGAGTTCTCCGATAACTCTTCTATCCACTTTGAAGAAGCTCAAGGGTCAATTCTTTCACCTCTGTTTTGCAAATATTTATTATACGATAACCGTGCGAATAGGATTTGAGTTTTCTGTGAGAATTCAGTCCACATTCGGTGGTGGGTGGGAAATAAATCCATATTTTAAGAGTGAAATAATTTATCACTGGTAGCCCTAATGAACAACATTTCAGTTCCAATAGATGCTACGAAATTAACTAGGAATACTGAAATGGGGTGCTGTTTAAAAAAAACCTCAGTGTACAGATGTGCCACCTAAGAAGGAGTACTGTAAGTCATTATTACTGTGACTCATGGTAGTAAATCCGTTCTTAATAAACTTTCAAAGCGGAGAGACTCTGTTGGTTACGAGGTCAACTAGTCTAAGACAGAATTAGTATTGTTCACATGATGACGCAATATACTTGGGGCTATGTGCTGGAAGCTGAATATTCAAAATCAGATCAAGAGAGCTGCGATTTTCAAAACGAGACCCATAGCTTCCAGTTGCCTTTTCAGGACAAGTACCTAGCCCATCTCAAGCGGAAAATGGCCATACCTGAACTGCGTGTATTCGAAGAAAGATATTTATGGCTATTACATATATTTGGTTTTATTAATGACTATTAATGTCGCTTGATAATGGTTCGGCTGAGTTGAATGTCAGCTAAATATACACATGTATATATCTATAGCTCCTAGAATAGTATCTGTCTATCAATTGCTTCGAATTTCTCCTCGTAGTTTTATCTATTTTGAGAAATAAAACGAAGAATATTTCTATTTTGGAAAATACTGTAAAACATTGTGCCTATGGGGTTGATGGACATGTACCTACATTATTGACGCTTCAATTGATTTTTATGAAACACTTAGAATTAATTACCCTTGATATAGTAAAAGGCGGTAATTTTAAAATTGGTTTTTGATGGCACTGTCTTACCCAATCGCATACGATCGCTAGAGTCGATGACATATACAATTCCTTGACAGTTCTTGAAGTGGTACTCCCATAGATTCCTGTATCTGCTGGCTCCAGACATATCAAAGGCGGTAAATGCGATGCCTTGATCTGCAAATAAAAAGAAAACTTAGTATATTAATGAACTCTTAGTAGCTCGAGTCTTAAAAGATCTCAACATTAACCAATCTTCAGGTTTAGATAGGATCAATCTCTTTGTTTCGAAAATTAAAAGTACCATCCCATGAGATATCCCGAAAGATATCGTCTTCTAAATGGCCGTTAGTATGATTTTAGGCAACAACGTACCAACAGGACTTATGGTGTATCTAATGAAAAAAGGGAACCAAAGTATAAACTCTATGTAAAACTTTTCATAGAGTGTGGTCTCTTAAGCAAATTTCAAACTTATACTGTTGATAGCATCTTGTCACTTCCCTCTTCGATCCTGTTTCTAATATTTATTAACGACCTTCTCTCCCTCACTCGCAATCCAATCCATTCATTGCATTCAACTGACATTTCAAAAGGGTTTCCAGCTTACGTCATAGTTCTTATTAACAGACATCTGTAGGCGACCTTTGGGAGGGACCTTTCACAAACGAGCCGGTTTGTAGTAGATTCTATAGAACCACAGAAACTTCAACAAGAGTTCTTCTTGGCAAAGCTGACGTCTTTCTTGTGTAATGTTAACATTCTCTCTGTGAGTTGATCATTCGATTGATCCCTCTTTAGCGAAGTTCTAGCTGTGTATTGAAGTACGCAGACCTTCTGTAGGGGATGCTGTACACTAAAGTTTCAGGACCAACCACAGATGGAAAAATAGCTCAACATGTTACATATGTATATATCTGATCAGAAAAAGAAAACTACTCCATATAAGGGCTACATTCTTCAGTGACCTCAGTGAACTGGCATCCTTAGATGTCATGAGGATCCTTCGCTTCATAAGAAGCTGTGTTTGGTTTTATTAGTCCGTGGGTAGCGAAATGCACTACATACTCTAATTGCGCAGACTAGGTATGTCCATTTAATTTTCATAGATGACGTCTTGTAGAATATCACAGATTGCAAAGGGAATCTTCTTGTCTAATTGTGTACAGAAACCACCATAACCTAAAACCTAAAATTTGACATCTTTTATTGTTGGTTTCTGGACTATTGCGGGATACAACCAAGGATATCTTCAGTTTCTTTTGATAGACTCCATACTTCAACGCCATAAAGTAGGTCTTTGGTGATTAAGGGCTTGTTATAGAACCTCCTTACTGAACCTAATATACCTTAGACGAAAAGAATCGGTGCCAGGCGAACGCAATATTTTCCTGCTCAATGTCGCGTCGCAGCCAACTATACAACTTTTACATGAATGGAACACAATACGATGGCCGTAAAGAAAGGCTCAAGTAAAAATACCAAAAGTAGATGTTCTCAGCATCGCTATATCTAGAAGCTATTACCAGAAGTTTTGTTCAGTAAACTTCAACAAGACTTCCATAACATTTCTATTGCCGTGACCTACGCAACATAATCAATAAAACTTTAAGGATGTTACATATAACCAATATTGGTTTTTCAAAAATATCTAAGATTCCCAAAAAACAAAATTAAAATTATGAAACCAAAAATATTTCAGTGAAAAACAGACTCACATGTCCAATAGAAACTCACTTTGAAATTGTTCGACTGTGAATCCGACTGTTGGCACTGTTATTGCGGTACGTTCATCTGGGCTCCTAAAATGATTTATTATTGTTGATTTTCCACTGTTGTTCAGTCCAATGACCAGAATTGTCATCTGTTCCTTCTTCAGTTTCAGGATCTCTGCCAATTTGTTAAAAATACCCATTATTCTTGTCGGGGATTTTATTTTTTTCTCAGGAATCCTTAAAATGTTCGGGAAGATTTAAAATTTCACACCACAGCATCACATGGTCTTCTTTCAGACCATGCAGACATTTTGAGGGAAGGATATGAGAAAACTTCTAAAACGTTTGTGGCATTTTCTTTCTATTAAAAAAAATTCCAGTTGATGGGACGAAGTATTTTTTTTTTAGGATTGGTTACTTGTGGGTTTCAACGTTTTTTTTTTGTCTTTCTTGATTTTAAAACTTTTTACTTTTGTTCTTCAAAAATCCAATTTGTTTTGGTGTTTTTGGCTGAAAATGTCTTACTGTCTAGGAATACCACACAAATACGAGACAATACTTTGGGTAAAATCCTGAAAATTATCCCATAACTCAAAGGTGAGGAAGTTTGTTTGGGTCATGTTGCCTTGGCAGCAACCTCGAAGGTCGTCGTTATGAATGTGAATGGATTAGATTAGAATATTCGGTGAACTTCTAAACTGCGTTGTTGAGGATGGAGTGTTTGTGTGAACAATAAGTGAAATATTTGCACGACTTTGGAAGGAATTTTGAAAGTTTTGGAACGAAATTGTTCCCAACTGTTAGCATTGAAACAGGAATTTTGAACTCAAGTTAGATGGATTTGAATAGAAAAATCGTTACTATGCAGGGGCTTCGTTGTGTATTATTGCACGACTGGGGGATGAAATTTCAATTGGAAACAGTTGGATGCAGCTGCAGTCACTGTTCGCCTACGCCAATTTAGACCACACATACGTACTATTTTGTAGGCAAAAATTTGATTTTATCCTTAATAAATATTTACACGAGGAAAAAGAATTAAATCTCATTCCTTGCAGCAAATCAATATGCATGGTAGTGCGACTGAATGGTAATAAGTAATTGGATTGTATTGAAACCAAATCATATTTCAGTTGAAGCTTGCCTTGAAGACAACACGCATTAAGCTTACTTCTGCATAATCCATAAAAAATAGCTTGCAGCTACCTAATTGAATAAGGAAATATTTTTTATATAATTAAAACAGTCTTCAATCCCACATTGGAACGGTCTACAAAATAGTATAGGCTCACATTTCCTCTTACAGGTCTCGTGTTCAATATCCTTTTGAAAGCATTTAATATGCAGCGGACAATGCGGATAAATAAGTTACGAAAAATCTTACTTCTAACTAACTTAAGAATTTCTATTTAGCTATGTACATACATACATGTCACAGTTTTACCTCAAAAAAAAATTTTAATTCAAATGGCAAGGGTTGGGTCAAACAATGTATCCATAACGTACGCCATAATGTCGTATAATTACCTATAGTCCGGACTATTCTAAGTCTCGAAATTGAAGATATTCCCTTTCAAGACCATTAAGCATCCAAAAAAGTGGGTTTACTTAAGGCCGATTTTACTAAAAATAGTTTGGCCATATGCTATTAGATGACATATTACGTTTGGCGCAAAAATAAGTACGTACAACGGTTATTGTAAAAATTAGCTATTTCTCCACTACTTTCATTCAAAAATGCGGAATGTAATGCCCATTTTTCTAGGCCTCATATAGGTATACCTATCATACCTATCGTCAGACTATTGACTATTTTACTTGAACTTCGATGCTGAATAATTTATATGTAAACTTTCAGCATAAAGGCAGTACTTGTACGTTCGACCCAGTTATGCATTTTATTTCTACAAACATTTGTGCGTACATATGTATGATATTTATTTATTGTCCTCTTTATAATTTGACACTAATACAAAATAAAAGGACTACAGGAACAGATGTCAATCTCCATTCAAAAAAATGACACGAATAAGATTCAAAAATATATCTGTTTTCTGGTGCTTTCAGCTTAAGGGTGATATTTAGTCTGTGACCATACCCAATAGTAGAGTATCCTTCCCTATTATTAAGTCTCAGATGTCCCCTCTCTGCGTGAAGTCTTTGACAGCTTAGACAGTCTTTGGTAGTTAGTCCTAGGAGAATCGTAGTTTCTATGATCTAGGGTCGATGCACCGGTATTGGGTCTCTTAGCTGTTCCTGCGGATGGAGAACTGTCCAAGAATTCGAAGAAAACCAAATCTTACATCTGTGTAGCTCGACTACATAAATATGTACATAGTTTGTCCGGGAGTTTGTTGACTGAGTCATTGCATAAAGTATACAAGTTTTAGCTGTCATTTATCTGTCTAACAGCATCTAATGAAAAATAAAAAAGCATTTGTTTCCCAGAGAGCACTGGCAGTGCTTTTCGCAAAAGTGGTTGATGTCCTGAAAGTGTTTCGCTTTCACCGCCATCTATCACAGAGTTATAATTTATGCTGAAATCAAACTGTCAGTTGCAAAGTGACATCTTTCATCAGCTGATTGTCAAATTTCGCCGCGAACCAGAGAAATTATAAAGAAAATGGTAGTTTTAAAAGGATGGAAATTCGTTGCCTTTATTTCGACTATTGTCGCTGGCATTGGACTAGCAATTTATCCAGTTGTTATTGATCCAATGATTAACACAGAAAAATACAGTAAGTGTTGGGAAAGAACATTTCATCAAGTTAGGAAAATATTGTTTCCATAAGACGAATCTCTCCACAGTCGCCAAATTATGATACTAAAGTGTAACCAATGTCTTTACAGAAAAACTACAGCAACAAACCAGGGCAGGTGTAAATCAAGAGGCAATCCAACCAGGGAGTAAGTTATTTTGAAAAACATGAACAGTTTCTGATATGAGTTTCTTTTATAGATATGAAAGTGTGGTCAGATCCATTTGGAAGAAAATAGACTTAAGTAATTTTTACTTAAAGTACTCAAAGGCTTAGTTTTAAGAAAGTTGAAGAAAAATACAGCATTGTATTAGAGGATCAGATATGTTTTTTTAATAGTGGATTTGGGGTTGAAAAACTGCTGTGGAGTGATCGGGAAAGCGTTTTATCCACTTGAGAAATTCTAGTAAATCACTGATTCATTCCTGTCTGAGGCGTGGTACATCAGATAACGGAGTTCACTCATTTAGTTAAATCCGATGAACTATTTTGATTTAAGCGTAGCCTCTGCATATTAGCAAGATTAGAGTCCGTTCGTCTGAAATCCAGATCACACTCTACGTCCTATAAACGTTATTTATATATTTTTAAATACATTATTAAACATAACAAAGAACTACCTGCTCAGCATTAAGATTGATGAATATGATACATACATACATACATATGTACCTTACCCGTTAAACGACTATGACTAATATTAAACAAGATGAGGTCTATCGGATTTCGAAAGAGGAACTATGTCAAGGCTAGTCAACGTCATTACCTGACAACGTGCGCTAGGTAGCCATGCAAGAACCTATAGGCACAGGAATCTGTTCTCGGCAACAATAAAATGCCCATACTAGGTGAACACCTCTTCAATGACCTAGGCGATATCGCTAAACAAAGCGAGTTCATCCCTATTTGAAAATAGTTCTAGGGGTAGGGGATGTAATCCATCCGCGTATATTTAACGTCTCCATAATGGACCTCTTTTCGGAGTAAGTTTACCATCAAGGAGTAATACCATCCAACTAACCAGCTTTGTTAAGTACGGGTGATAAAAATTCACCGAAGAAATCAAGAAAATAAAGAACTTTGAAAGCTTCTAGCATTTTATTCAAGACTTGAGAATCCGTTTTAAATATCTTATTAGGCATTGCGTACATTTCTTATCAGTACAACAAATATATGAAATGGCATCACTGTTCTCTAATAAACTCTCCACAATTCTCTAATCTCTACGCTACGCTAAAGAAAACCGAGATTTCGCCGTTTCGCCGCCAGCAGAAAGTGAAGTTTGCTTCGAACTGTTGCAGTCATATCGTCGGTGCATCCTCGAAATATATTTTTTATTGGATTTATTTTTTTAAAAACTATTACTGTAACTTGTTTCCGAACCGCATTTAAATAGATTAAGCTTAAAAATAACACAACAATAATGGCCACGTACGTTAGTAAAATAAATCAAGTGTCTTCCATCGTCGCTGCCAATCTTCGCCGCAATGGTAAATTTTTCATAAAAAATTAAATCCTATTTCTATATTATAATCGAGTTCCAAAAGTGTCGAAATATATTCAGTAAATGAAACAATATCGAACGGATCAAAGATTGTGGGTGTGAAGAAAAAATCCAAAGATATCTGTGATTAGACTAGTCATTGGGAAAATTCTAACGTCCAAAGTCCAATTAGCTGCAATAGCAGAGTCCATCATCGTTGAAGTGTTTTCCCTTTCGTAATCGGTATTTATTTCTGTGGAATAGTTGCTCTATGCACAAGCTATTGGAGACAATAAATTAATTGGGTTTTATGGAGGCGTCTGCAAGGGGGATTCCGAGCATGAGGAGAAAAAAACATATTCTACTTGTTCACAGGCTCGTTTTGAATTAATTATTCAGAACAGTAATCAAGTTGCTAGTACATACCGCACCAACCTCACAGACACCAACAAACCAGAACTACTGACTTACACCCCTACTGCGTGAGATAAGAGTATTTCGAAATACATTAACAAATCGCAGGGAGCAAGTTCAGGGGGATTTCGTTGAATTCAGTTGCAATGAGTTGTTTTAGATGGAAATGATGCTATTGATTTAGAAAATGATTTACTGGGATTTTTAGACTCCATTTTATGTAGGTCATATGATAAGAAAAGAATCAATGAACATCTGGATGTATACTATACTGAATCCTGAATATACCTTGCGACTTGTAGGAAATATGATATTTTTCTAATGCACAGCGAGTCTTTTGAATTGTATTTACTTTTATTATTCTAAAGTGGGAATTTCTAGGTGGTACCAAAAATAGCATCTCCCCAGACAGCCCAACAGCCTTCTAGTGAGGTTAAGATTTCCTTCCCTACCCACGAAAGCCAGAAGATAGAGTGTATTCTACTGCTGCTACACTTCGAACTACGGAGTTTTTCATCACTAATCATTAGTTTGTTAATAGCCTCGTATGCCCAGGAAATCATGTTCACTTTCAGCCTCTAAATTGTTAACGCATTTGCACATGAACGTCGTCTTCTTCGTAAATTTGTTAAGGTTCCAGGCCAGCGTTTTGTCGAGCCCAATGTTCTCCAAGCAATTTCGCTTATCCAGACATACCAATGGGTATGTCTCCTAGTGATGCTCGTCTAAGGTATTTAAGACTGTCGTTTTGTACTTCGGTTGAGGACACCTTCAATTATTTCGGATATGATGTCATCGAATCTGCCCTAAAGGTGATGACAACTTCATCTGCATAACTAGATTCAACTAGAGTCTGAGACAAAACGAAGACTTGGGGAATGTCAGCATTTTGCGTAGATTCCAAATTAGAAATCGTTCAAAATAACTGAGGTGAAGTTAGTTAACAATTGAAAATAAATAATGCAAAGTATTATCTCGAGGAAAGTTCATTGAATGAAGATGTTTATTTTCAGATGTCTATAGTTTTTCGTTATTTTTTATTTATTTTAGGCATCCGCAGTTTGTCCACAACACCTACAACATACGAAAAGAAAACTCTACCCCCGATCGGTGGAAAAAACATTGTCTTGGTCGATGGTGTACGTTCGCCGTTTTTAATGTCCGGCACTACATATTCAAAGTTAATGCCACACGAATTGGCTCGTCATGCACTTTTGTAAGTAAACACATCAAACCCTCAAAAGAAATAAACATAACAACAAATGTTTCCCATAATTTTTAAAGGAGCCTTCTACGAAAGACGAATCTTAGTAAGGAACTCGTGGACTACATCATTTACGGTTCTGTTATTCAGGAAGTGAAAACCTCTAATATTGCTCGAGAAGCCGCTTTAGCTGCTGGATTTAGTGATAAAACTCCCGCCCATACTGTTACAATGGCTTGCATCAGTTCTAACGCTGTAAAGTGCTGTTAAATCTGTTTAAAAACATTTTTATAATTCTGGTATTCTTTTAGGCTATCACGACTGGCATGGGTCTCATTGCAACGGGAACTTATGACATAATTGTCGCTGGTGGTGTTGAGTTTATGTCCGATGTGCCAATCCGACATAGTCGTAAGATGCGTGGTCTAATGCTAAAGGCTAACAAGGCAAAGACACCAATGCAAAAGCTTTCGTTGCTGGCTTCAATTCGACCAAATTTCTTTGTACCAGAGGTGAATGTTTTGAAGGCGATCGGTTTCAGTAGTTAATAATGGATGCTTGTATTTTATAGCTTCCAGCAGTAGCTGAGTTCTCATCTGGTGAGACTATGGGTCATTCGGCTGATCGTTTGGCGGCTTCATTCCAGGTCAGTCGTAAGGAACAGGACGATTATGCTCTGCGATCACACACTTTGGCTAAGGATGCGGAAACAAAGGGATACTTGACCGATTTGGTGCCTTTCAAAGGTAAGTAGATGCATATTTCGAGACCGTGAGACAAAATTTAACGTTTCCTACTTAATTTAACCCTGTGCTATGCGTTATTTTTTTAAATGCTTCTTAGTAAGTGCTTCTTAGTAGTAGAATGCGAGAAGCAATAGGGATCTTTTTAGGAGGCTTGGCATTTCATTCACAGGATGCTTTATCTTAGGCCCAAACAATTTACACGTCACAACTTAATGGCGGGCCACCTTAGAAAAATGAGAATCAGCACCACAGAGCTATGTAGAGGCTTTGGCGACACAAAGATAGAGGAAGACTGAACACATTTCCTTTGTGAATGCTCAAGCCTCAACAGAACTAGACACACAAACCTTCGAAAAATTATCTTTTAACGACCTAAGCGAACTAGCTAACACGTCCCCTAAACCCACCCTAAAATTTATCACGAAAACGGGTTGATTCCGGAGTGCCGCTCATGCCATTAACTGATTGTAGGACTAATTGTATTGTTCTCCACCGGAAAACAGAATGGATCCGAGTGAGGTTGCGCTCCTGTAGGTGCAGTCACCCCCCAACCTACCTACCTATGTCCAAACAAGGACAGCAGCTCGAAGAACCGACCTGACTACTTTGAATAATTGAATTCCTCTAGAGCATCAAGACCCACCTATGTTTAACAGAATTCGAAATAGGGCTACATGTACATATGTATATATGTATACATATACATATGTTTGTAAGTAAATGCATGTGTACTTAAATCTTCGTTCGGTAACATAAATTATTGTTACATATTTAAGATCTGACTATAGACCCGGATATTTGTTAGATCCGTTCCTCCTGTCTCTGTCAACATAGCAAGAAGCCCTACCACTTCCGATTACCTTGTTTATCACGATCTTTTCTAACCTATTTTATTTAAACCTTCATTTTAGTGTCTGGTATTGATAAAACCGTTGACAAGGATAATGGCATCCGTGTTTCGTCAGCGGAAGCATTGGCCAAGTTGAGGCCAGCTTTTGTTAAGCCACATGGTACAATTACAGCCGCCAATGCTTCTTTCTTGGTAAGTCATATAGAAATAAGTACATAAACTCAATTCCATGAAAAATGCTCAATTCCATTTTCTCCAACATAGACCGATGGATCATCTGCTTGCTTAGTTATGACCGAAGAAAAGGCAAAACAACTGGGACTCAAGCCAAAGGCATACTTAAGAGATTTCCTATATGTCTCACAAGATCCCGTCGACCAATTGCTTCTTGGACCCGCCTATGGTATTCCCAAGCTTCTCAAAAAATCCGGCCTAACCTTAAAAGATATCGATTCATGGGAAATTCACGAGGCTTTCGCTGGACAAATTGTTGCTAATCTGAAGGCTTTAGATTCGGATTGGTTCTGCAAGAATTATATGGGAATGAGTGAGAAATACGGTGCTCCAGATCTAAGCAAATGGAACAACTGGGGTGGATCCCTATCTATCGGTCATCCTTTCGCCGCGACAGGTGTACGCCTTTGTATGCATACCGTAAGTTAATTTTTGTTTTCTACTCATAGACATCGTATCCTTTATCATGATCTGATATTTTCAGGCTAACCGACTGGTTAGGGAAGATGGTCAACTAGGTGTTGTAGCAGCTTGTGCGGCCGGTGGACAAGGTGTGGCTATGCTTCTCGAAAGATACCCTGGCGCAACTGCAGACTGAAAAAAAAAAGATCTACTAACATTTACTAGTTAAGCTGAAAGTGCCCTTACGAGATTGAAACATGTTATCCTTCATCAAATGCAATGAAAGAGAATTATTATTTATGTATTTACCTAGTTAAACACTTTTTAAATTGAAATTATTTGTGTTATTGCTATTTTATTTTTTAATAAAAAAGTTTTGTACTAGAAGCCGTAGAAGAAATGTTGTTGAATCTTTTTCAAACGTACTGAGTCTGGCTGTGTCGCTTCAGTTCCTTTTTCATTAAGTATAAGACTGCCGATGGAGAACCGGCACAAGTCAACTTCATCCACTTGTAGTAAATAAAAAGAACAGCTAGAAGCATTTGCTTCGGCTTGTATTGATAATCATTCCACAAGAAACTTTTGACACAGCCTTTGGAAAACAAACTATAAAAAAAAACCCTGCGGCAGTTAAAAAAAACTGCATCCTCGAGCTAATGGTTTTTATTTTACTTTTCTAGTCCAAATGAAATCCGAAATATCAGAGAATAGAAGTTCACTACACATCTACACCAAAATATGGAAGTTTCTCATCGCATACACAAAAAATATGCACCACCTTGTCCGGAGCAATATTACAAAATTAAACTGCACCCGTCAATTTAAATTTTAGTTTTTGTTTCATTACGTTAGCCCATCTACAATCGGATTTCACAAAATATGCTCCCACAGACAACATAAAATTCGCATTTCGTAAAACACCAGGCCAACAGAAATTGTCAGAAAACAATAAGCAAACCGAACCGTCATGAGCCTCCCAAACTGTGGTAGTTGTATTGTCCCCTGTACATCGTTTTGGTGTTGACTTCTTTTCGTTGTAACTTTTTTATTTCTGAACCGATTTTGATCATTTAGGTGTCATATTAAAGATAGAGATATACAGAATATGGAATTGCCAAGACTTGATAAAAAAATATCAAATATTTGATGATAATTTTAAATAGTGTAATTGATGGTTTGTCCCGAATAATACTCATGGACGTATATAGTTAAAGGGGTCTATATACGGTTTATGGAGAGAACAATATCTTTAGAAATGGTCTCCTAGAGTCTAGAACTTTTGTTTTATTAATCAGATAGGATTTTACGGATCATACGGACCATTATAGCTCTTCATTTCATCTGTTTATCGACTTCGAGAAGCCTTTCGGTATCTTGAATCGATATGCTATTTGGTCGGCCTTGGGAAGGAGAATCATCGCAGAAAAACTTATAGGCAGCAAGTGTCACGTCTAACACAATACTAAGGTATCGGAGAATTTTGAAGTCCAAAGTGGAGTACTTCAGTGATGTATACTGCCACCGCTGTTGTTTGTATTAATCATCAACGATGTACACTGTGCAAGATTGATGGAAAGTAACCATGAAATTCGATGACCAGACATCTTAACTTAAACACCTCGACTACGCTGACGATGTTTGCCTACTTTCACAACGGATAACGGACCTTCATTTGGCAGGCCATGAGCACTGTAATACCCGGACTCAACTCAAAATACCCGGAAAAGAAGTCGAGAAGTGCCGCAGTGTCACCGAACTGGGTGTGTCTAGCAGAATCGGGAAGTCAAAAGTAGCATTCGGAATGCTATCCAAAGTCTTTTAGAAGCAATGTTCTCAACACAAGAACAAGCTGCGATCGTAGAATCACTGCTATATGGGCAGAGAACTAGGCAAACATAGCGCAAAACAGTTGAGGAAGAATCTAGAACCGCTTCCGCTTTTGCGGTTACATAGGTTACATACATTCAAAGGCTGCTTTAAAAGGCTGCAATCGCCGGTTGCAATCGACGGAAATATGTTTTACCCATTGAGTGTCACTAGGCAACCCAAGGTTTTGGTACTCAAACCGGATCCTGCAAAGATTTAACAGAAAGTCTATTTTTCAATTTGGCAATGAAGGAAATAGTGTAAAATTTCCACGCCAACAGAACAGGCACTATTTTTCAGAAATCAGTACCGACAACTACTTAACTACTTGGTTACGATTGGTGTAGCAGCGAGCAGTAACTGGCGCCTTCGCAAATATCGAATCAGAGCTGCTATAATGGGTCTGGTTGTAAACGAGGTTAAAACGAAATACATATATACTGTTTATGAACACCGAGGCACAACATCCTCCTCTCGGCCAAAACGTTGCGAACGAATTCGCCTACCTAGGCTCTGCTAACAACTCTGCCAACGATATTAGCGCGAAATCCAACGTAGAATAACAATCGCCAATCGCTGTTGCTATGGTCTTAGAAGACAACTATCCTGGAAGGCCCTACCAAGAAGAACAATCGAGAAGAACCATCGAGACGCTACAAAACTCTCATCAACACCGTACGCATGGTGGAGAAGTATAGATTTTGTCAAAGGCGGATGATAGCGCGCTTGGAGCTTAGTTTGGATTTGGAATATATTTGCATGGATCCGGTATGTATATTATGAACCTAAGAGATCTTCCTAGGCCGCAATGCTTAGGCTTTTTTCGGTGAATTATACAAAGGACTTGTATCAGTAAGTTTCCTGGGTAAGGAGTTACATGTATGTGTTCCAAGATCTCCGATATTCAATTGTATAACAATTAAAACTCCGTCAGTATTTTGTCTTTCATTAACGTATTTCTTTTTAAATTTTATTACAGTTTATTTAATCGGGCAACAAAATTCGTTTGAACTTGAAAATTATTTGCTCTGGCTTATTGTTATTTCAACAACCCGGCCACGTTGCCCTTTGGCTGTGAATAAAGTGCTCGCAAGTTCATGCATATGAAGTGCTGCCCACATCCCGAAAACAATAAATCCAATGAAATTGAGTGATTCGTATATAGGCATCCATCGATCGTAGCTAAGCATAACGAATGGGACAAGGCACCAACCCATGTAGGTGATAGTGTACACCCTAAGTAATATAAACGTAACCACTGCATACACGTTCGATGTAGTCAGGATGTGTCCATACTTCGGGAGCACCTTCTTGTTGTATAGCTGCTCGAGCTGCTTCTCCATGGTGTGTGTATAGTACTCCATGAAGAAAGTCATATAATAGCCACTATGAAATCCGTGCCACAATGCCAAAAAGGATAAGGTCCCAGCGTAGCTTATTGTTCGGTTATTGAGGAATTTCAATCTCTTGTAAATGTGCTGAGACACCCAAGTGTTGGTGTTCAAGTTGAAGGATTGCGTGTATTGGTACATTCTGGTGGCCGTTTCAAAAAGGCCAGGCTTAACAGTAGTGCAACCGGACCAATCATCCCTTCCATCGTATGTTTTTCCAACATATGTGAAGCCAATGCACATGAGAGCTCCTTCCGCCAAAAGCCAGCATGAGATATATTTGGAGAGCACGATTTTGCCCCAAAGTCCAAGGCATACCAATTTCATTAGCACCGTGTGATTGCGAAAGTCATCAGTCAGGAGATATCCATCCGGTATAACAGAAGTTCCAAGTACGCGGAAAACGGAGTATACTATACCCATTCCAGCACGTTTTAGGCCAGTACTTATCGATCCACTGTGTCCTTGGAACTCTCCCTGAATGAACCTTTGATAGCGGATAAATGGAAACTGTGGTCCAACCAAGAAAGAAACTGGGAAGTATGTGTACCCTGCGATTTCCATGAAAGACGGGACTTCGATGAGAGCCGTTGCCTTTTGTTCATTTGAAAGTTCGTTACTTGGTTTTTGTCCATCAACTAAATCGAATCCTAGACCTATTAGTCGAAGGACGAGCACACAGTGCGGCATTGTCCACGAAATATCGTATTCCCTATTCCCTTTGTTCCAATATCCAATTAGGAGGTAGCTCATATGAAAGATAAAGTTTATAGCTATAAGGAGCTTTGGTTTGTGATAGAGTAGGTTTGTTATTAGGTATGTTGTCCATATTGCAATTATACTGTGGTAGCATTCGAAGCCAAAGTTAAATATGCACAACAGCAACCCGCATGTAGCAAAGAACACATGTTGAAGTGTCGGTGCAAGTCGTCGGATTAATATGCGATATACCACTGCCAAAGGATAGCCGGCTAGAATTGTTAATAATAACCTACTGGCAGATTCTGTGATTCCAATTAGTTCGGCTAAACTTCCAACATGTCCAGGGATATTATTCTTGGAAAAATTTTCTGAATACATCTTTGGATGCAAGGTAGATTTTTTGATGTTGTTGGCCACTTATTTTTGTTACAATTAATTTCCTGTAATTTCCTTTTTCCAGGGCCAAAATAAACACCGAAACTGAAGAGAAAATCTAGAAAAAGCTGTCAAAGCTCCCAACCGTTGATGGTTGCTAGGTTTGAAAATTCTTTGAAAATTATTCTTTTGTGTTTATAGTGTAGATAAGTGCATACAAGACGATACAAGTGTCTGTAGACAGAAGTTTGGAGTCGGAAGGTCGTACAAGAAATAAGGGAAGAAATCTACCTACGCTATAATTTACCTTTTATGCCACTTAGCATGGTCAGAGGTGAAAAAAAAAACCTTGAGACTGACGATGTTGAAAAGAAAAGTTATGGGGTTCTTATCACTTGGCCACGACTTGGTCAGATTGTGTTGCGCTATAAAAAAGACTGTCTGGTAGAAGATTAATTTGGACATGGAGATTCGGATCCGAGAAATGTCCTGTATTTCTATCGAATTCCAGGATTTTCAACTCCACCCCGGTTACGACGTGTCTTTCAAAGTATTTGTTCGATAAAATGATAAAATGTGAAACCTACTAATAATAGCTATAGGGGAGAACTATTTCCGCTTCTTTGACTACGTCCTATAATAGGAATATAATTCCTAAATCTTGACAGTTGAAGCTCGAAGACAGTGAAACACGTATTCTTACATATATGGCTTACATAGTTAGTCCGGGTTAGTCAAACTAATTCATGTGTCTTTCTCGTACGTAAATCGCTGCTCAAGAGCGCATACATTTTAGTTCTGGTTAAGCCTTTAACACATGGTTAACAGCCGACTATTGCAGGTATCTAGAAGAATTATTCGATTGGCCTCTCTTCATGTAGGAAGGCTATGGGCCCTACTACTACCTTCCATTCCTATTTTCGCGGCCACTGCTCCAATAATACCAACAGTTATTGTACTTCTTTTCGATAAGCCATCAGATCCAAGATGTACGCACTCTGCGTTCGGCCATACAAAGTCCATTGTAACCAGAAGCCGGTGAACACTTTTAGAAGTTCGCGCAAACCATAAACAAATTCGACACTCGACTATGTGTACTTCCTATTACCTGCAGAAAGGTTCTGATGCACTACCACCTGTAAGACAGAGATGACAGATATCAGTTCCCCAGGAAACAAATAAAAATTACAATATAACGATTAGATGCGTTTTATTGATATTTTTATTTTCTTTTTTTTTATTGAGAATGAAGAAAAATATCTCAGACATAATATATAAATAATAACATTATTCGTGAATTGAATTCTTAATGTTTCGCGCCAGCTATCTACCGCCGCTAGGCGACGTGCACACCTCTTTCATTCGCGCATTCATTCGCACTTCACTGTCAGGCCGTTGTCGTCTTGAGCAGTTTGCCATCGGTTTCGCCCTCGTTGTCGTTATCGTCACACGTTCGCTTTCGATTGAGAAGCCAGAATTTCCACTTCAACTTCGACGTGGACATCTGTTCCATGCCGAGAATTTTGTAGATCTGTTTGAAGGCAATTTGTCGTAGAAACATCTGTGCACTGTGTGTGATGTCCTCGCGCTGTTGTGGAGTTAGACTCTGAACGACATCGCGTGGTTCCTTCTCACAGGGATCAACGAGTCCAGGGCCGTTGAGCAGGAGGCCTGTCGAAATGGCTTCCATGATGCGCCGCAAACTGTCCGATGGGCCGAGAGGGAATCGTGCCGACGAGATGACCTTCTCGACGAGTAACTCGATGGCCCATTGGCTGAGAGCCTGCCAGGCGGGGAAACGCTGGCATATATCACGCATCACCCGGATGACCAGTACACATGAGGGCAGAGTAGCCGCTTTAGCCTGGAACCACTTTGAGTGGCGCAGCTCGGCGAGAGCCTGGAGTGCAGCTTCCCGGGGAAAATCATTGCCTTCTTCGTCCGCCTCCTGTTTGACTGCACCACGACAAATGTCTTCCTCGCGGAACAGCGGCGTAGTTAGGGAAACTTTCACCGTCATCGTGCCATCCGTTACCGAGACAGAGCCGTCGTCAATGCCCACCGATACTAGGTACGTCTTGTTGGCAATGGACAGCAGTTTCAGTTGGATGGTCAATTCGGAGGCGACGCGCTCGAGAAGCGTGAGTTTGGGCTTCTCGGAGCATAATACTACCAATTGCACGGAGTTGTCACCCTGAAGCAGGAGACCCTTGGCCAACGGACCGACCCGCATAACGCCCTGCAAAACACGCATTTTGCCATTGTCGCTGACCTGCTGGAATGAGACTTTGGCCATGCCGCTGTTGGACTCACTATCGTTGCCGGTGATCTGGTCGGCTTCGCCGCTTGTTTCCGTTGATTCTCCGAATCCAGCCAGCACGTCTGACACCAGCCGCAGCGCCCGCTCTGTGTTTGAGACAATCTCGTGGATGTTGTGTAAGCTCTTCTCCTTCGGGTATATCTCCGAGTGCCGTGCAATCGCGTAGAAGTCGTTAATGCCCTCTGGCCGAACGTTAGGCACTATACCGGCGAATCCCCCCCAGCCCATGAATGGTGGACCGCCGCCGCCGGGCCCGCCCCGCATATTCGAAGGCATTGGTCGCGGTGGCATCCCTCCAGGTCCCATGTCGAAGTCACTGTACGGGCGACGAGGTGGCCAGCCACCGAGTTCCACTGGGTTCCTCCGCATGTTCCATAAATCACTTTGCAGCAGGGCCAGCCGCTTCTGGCGCGCCGTCGGTTTTATGTCCACGACCAAGTCGGGTTCCACTTTGCGTTTGTACTGCAGTCGGTGGCGACGACCCTTCATATGCATCTCCTTCGCGTTGGGATCGCTGAACTTACAGTCGCACAGCTTGCAATTGAACATCGAAACCTTGCCGTCCTCCTTAATCTCTTCGATGTACTCGGCGCCAACGGGTTTCACTTCGGGGGCATCATCCTCTTCTTTGAGAGCCGGGATGTCGGCTCCCGCAGCAGCAGTTCCGTCCGCAATGGTTCCGTCCTCCTTCTTCGACTCACCTTTAGCGAATTTCAAAGGATCGTCCTGAGGAATCGGCTTGCCCAGCTTCGTGTGCAATTTAACCACCTTCTGGTGCTTGGAACCACGCACGTGGGCCGCATACGCATCCTTGTCGGTGCAGATCACATCACAAAGTTCACAGTGGTACTTGTTCTGGCCGGCTACCGGCTGACTGCCGGCCGGAGCGTTAAGCCCAGCTTCTCGTTTCTTGTGTTTCTTCGACTCCAGATGTTCGGTGTAAGCACGCGGACACGAGCACGAGATCTTGCACACCTCGCAGTAGTGGAGCTGCTTCGGACGGGGTGGTTGCATCTTCTGGCGCTCTCTGTGGTGATGCGGATGATGGTTGGGAGCACGTGCCACCGGTGGTATGTTTCGCGTGGGGGGCGCGGAATAATGAATTTTTGTTTGTTGTGAGGCACCACCGGCGTCGTAGGGATGATTGAAGGCCGGCATGGGACGCCCGTAACCGTAGCCCGGGTACGGAGGAGGCGGTGGATTTGTTGTATGATAAGGCGCCGTCGGATATGCCGCCGCTGAAGCCGCATAAGGGAATGGTGGAGCACCGGGGGTGGCTGCTGAAGCCGCGGCAGCAGAGGCGCTGTATTGGGTACCATCGCCGTATGGGAAACCGGAATAACTATTTGCCGCCATTCGGGGATAATCTGGTGGGAATGGGTTGCAGCTCTAACTTGCCCGGATGATCGCTTTTCGCGTATTTCTCGATTTGTTTGAGGTTCTCTGCTATGGGGTCGGTTTTTTGATGAAATTAGCAAATTCGACTTTTTTTGACGTAGCGTGTGCGCCAGGCGACAGATATACCAACCGTGGGTGATGAAAATACATTAATCTAGTACGGAATGGGATGGATTTCGAAAATTTTCAATTGGATTTCTGTGTGAACGGGCTGGTACAATTCGATGACAGGGTGGTGGCGAAGATATGGAATATCTAGAAGTTGAGTTAAATAAAATATTTTAAGTTATCGTGATGTTTTGTTTTGGATTTTAGTTCAACTTAGTATAAAGATTGGTATTTCGTTATTTTTTTTTAATTTTTATATGTTTCTACAGGCAATGGATCATTAGGTATGTACATATGTACATATCGAGTTGAGCAAATTAACTTAGATTCCAGCATTGAGGCTTCGAATAAAGGAAACACAAAGTTAAGGACAGCTCTTAAATGCAATGTTTGGGACATTTACTTGCTATAGCTGGCACCATGGAGAGATTTCATTTACCAATAACATTGTTTGACGATACTTTACAGATGAAATAATGTAAGAGCTCTAACTAGTCGTTTTCAACGACATAGAAGAGTTCGGCAGGAACTATTGGTCATCATTACCATTTAACATTCACTAGGCAAAACTCTCAGGCCCTATTATCTATCTAGAATGAAGCTTTCTTCTTCGTTTTCACAGACTCCTGTTCGTGCTTTATTCGTTTTACCATCAGATAAAACTTTCATCAATCCTGATAAATTTCCTCGACTCAATTAAATACATCCGGTGCTCCTTCTTTTTATTTTATGGAAGGTATGTATCATTAGTAGACACATTTCATCAAACCAGAGACATGAAAGTATGTACCTTCGGGAAGAACTAAGAACAGCGTTCTCCAGACACTAAGTCATCTTCGGGATCATACTATATGCTTATAATATATTTACTCGTCTTACCACATCTAAAAGCAACGGCAGATCTACTCTCAAGGTTTTACTATATCTTCCCAATAAATCAAGTTGACTTGAATCGCTTAGACGGTTTTGAGACAACATTACGGATACAATCTCAGGATGCTGTTTACACACAGTTTTTGTCTCTAACCGCACACGGTCCTTGGGACTACTTACAAAGGAGGATGGAAGTCAGATGCAAACTAAGAAAGAATCCCTGGAGCTCTGACTTATTCTTTTCCTCCTATAAGCCAGATACATTAGAGAGAAAGCACACTCTGCTTTTCCTTTGTGCGACTCTCAACATGTACATCAGCCAAGTAAGCCTTGAATGATTTAGTTACCAGAATTGATGACTCCGTCAACAACAAGGAGATATGCCTTGTCACCTTTGTAGATATTGAAGGAGCGTTCAATAGCACCTCACGTAAACTCACTAAAGTATTCTCAGTAATATCAACCTCCATCCACTCCGTCAATAAGCCATGAATGCCTCTGGATTATATGCTTCAAATGGAACTACTACATTGCTTTCTCACCAATGTAATACACTGGATCCGTGCTCTCAAATGCCCCTCTGCCGACTTTGTAGAAAAAAGACACTTTTTATAAACCTCAGCAAGGCATAACTCCAAGCGACCTCGAATGTCATCTGGATAACCACTTCTAGGCAGCAATTTGTCAAGTACTTCTTCCCTCCTCTATTACACAAGAAATTTAAGTTTCTTCATAATCTTAGCAGGAACAATCTGAGAATTCTAACTGGTCACTGCATTTAGAAAACATATCCACGGACTTCACT
This sequence comes from Xylota sylvarum, assembly GCA_905220385.1. Classification (NCBI taxonomy): domain Eukaryota; kingdom Metazoa; phylum Arthropoda; class Insecta; order Diptera; family Syrphidae; genus Xylota; species Xylota sylvarum. The sequence continues at coordinate 51,073,864 of LR999960.1, read as the reverse complement.
GACTATAGGTAGATAGTGATAAATCCTCTCTGTGCGGTTTTACAGCATGTCTCTCATGGCCGTGAACTCATTTCAATGACTTCTCTTGCTGCAATACACCTCTAAAAGTTCTTGAACTTCCTAACAGACTCTTGAGTACATAACTTACATTAGACTTCTATGGACCGACGTCACAATGCCACTTCAAAAATAATAATTTTCATCACTGTCAACTCTAAATAAACCTTTTATATCCAAACATTATCTGAACTTCTGGCCCTCTTTTCTAACCCATACTGTAAAACCTTTCTTCGAAAGTACCGATAAGGAAATCCACACAAAACCCGTTAATCCAAAACCACCTCTACCACCACACCGAAAACACATGAAATGTTTATGTTTGCAAACGTCAAATGTCATTTGTCGTGTGAGGAAAACATTTTTTTTTCCTATTAGAGACCGAAGCCGAAAAAATGTGATAATTTCTTTAAAAAAAATTCTAAAATTATGAAAGAGTGACACCAAATAAACTTATTACAGCAACAGTTTTTGATATTTTACAATTCCCTTACATCAAAGTGAAAGTGTTTCGTGTTTTTTTAATGAATTTTCCGCGCTCACAAATCGGTAGTGCTTCCGGCCAATCATCACAAATCAGTGCGAGTTCTATAGAAATTCCTTCAAAACCACGGTATGTATCATGTTCTAAGTTTCCACTTAATCGCACTGAATTGGAGAAATTCAATACCAGCCATCGGTCACTTGAAAATAAATCAATTTCCTTATAAGAATCTAGTCAGTCCATAGGTGTATCTGGGGTGAGTTGTTGATTGGATTTATTTATGAGTGACCACACAAAAAAAAAAAAAACTTTCTTTTCCAAGTTAAAAGGTTTACTTTCTTTAAAAGTGAATTAATTGTGAAATATTTAAAGAGGCTGGTTGCAGCTGTAAAGATTTTTCTCAACTTGTTGGCCGGATGCCAAGATATTTTCAAAAGCATTGACATAATCGCGATGTCAGTTCATTCAGAAATATAAAATGAAAATTCTTGATTGTGTCGTCAAAGCAAAGAATGGTAGAGGTAAGAAGGAAAGCCTTCCTGAAGGGACTGCCAAAGAGGTTACTACTGGCGTCGCAGCCTAAATAATCGGGTCTGCTTTATTTACCAATTATGTTTGCTGTTTACTTTTGCCGGACAGGCTTATGAGTATTTGCCATGAACTTGAGTCTCGGAATGTAATAACGTCGGCATACTACACAGCTTGCTTATGTAATACCCTTAGCGCCATCGGAAATAATTAACTTATCAGTTTTCAGTTCCATCGTTTGTCAATATTTGCTGATTGATTGTTTATAAGTTGGATATGTCGTGGTGCATGGTGAGATATTGGCACAGAAAACAATTTGACCGTATTCCGGTGTTCAATGGGGGACCGTGGATAGGCAAAGGGAACACAATTTGACCGTGCGGCTGTGTAAATTTGATCATGTAATGCGATGAGATAAAGAAGAAGACTATAGAGAAAATACTGGGTACAAGTGTCATATGAACTTGACCGTGAGACAGTGACTTTTGACTGACAAGCTGTGTTTACAAATTTCGTTCGCGGTGTTGTTGGTAATTGTTCTAACAACGTTACCTACGCTAGTATGCTGAATTTTGTTTATTTTACTTTAGAAATCCACTGTAACTCACTCAAGGTAGACGATGACTGTTGGCTTTAAGTTATGCCAAGTCAAATCTTTAAACTGCTTTCCTGAAAAATTATAAAAAACGACTTGGGCTAGTTTTCCTTGCGACCACAGGTATGTACATACATGTGTGTATTTCTTGAAAGAGGCAAGTCTAAAACGCTGGCCTTTTGAACCTGCTCTTAATTGAAACTTATACTTATTATACATAAATACATACATATGTACATATATGACCTGATAATGCATTGCAGAGTTCTGTACCAAAAAAATATGTTGATGTAAATTTGTACGCGAGGTGGTCAGTTGAACAGCGATGTAATGTGTCCTGGCATTCCATTGTGTTCTTTGGAACAACTGCCGTAGCAGTATCTGTTCTATTGATTAAGACAGTCGCTGATCTTCTATGTGCCGCTGTTTCAATGCTGAATGTTATATTTGGATTATCTATCAGATATGTAGAACAAAGTTTTGGTGACATTCCGAGAGGGTACACACAAATTCATTTCTAAGACTAGGTCAGACGAGAGTATCCGTGATCGTTTGCTCGATCCACAATAAAGAAGTCCCTTCAACTGCGCCAAATACAGATGCATCAGTCATCTCAGTATCGCATACAAGGGTTTATCCTTTACGAACGTTTGAAAAGTGTCAGACAAGTCCGTAAACGATCAAATTTTCATACTTCGGCGGATCCTGATCGTTTTTATCGTTTCGTTTTTTATCTTAAGGCCATCTATGGGAGCACCGTCTAGCTGTTTAGAGTAATATTTAGTTTTGGTATCCCTACCATACTCGTGTGTCTGTGCAGAATGACGATGGAGGAGACTTTCTGCTGCATTACAGTCGGCTATAACCAATGGATACGGGCCATGCTGGAAAGTCGAATTATTACTTCCCCCTCTGGAGGAGTGTCAGTGTCTGTGACCGCAGTTAAGGGATGTCCCCAGGGAGGAGTCCTTTCCCCTCTTCTATGGTCACTAGTCATCGACAATCTCCTAGTCGAGATTATGCTAAATCGCCATTGGTTATGCAGATGGCTTCGCGATTTTTATCAGTGGTAAACAGAGTACGACCATTTCTAGTGTTATGTAATGTGCTTTACTATACGTGCTAGAATGGTGCAGCAGAGAAGGAGTATCCATCAATCCTTGCAAATCCGTTCTAGTGTCTTTTACAAAAAGAAGACTGGTCGATCTAGTTATTGAACGGACAACAGCAACGAAGCATCAGAACATTCAAAGAATTGCATGTCACGGCATTATGGGTGCCATGCGCACCTGCCCTACGGCAGCTTTAGAAGCGGTTGTTGGGATCTCTCCATTGCAAATCTTCATTAGAAAGACAGCCGCTGTTTCGGAAGGTTATATGAGGTAGAAATATTGGACCGTGCAAACTGGTCTAATGGTGTTCCGACACTGGACCCTATAGGTCTGGTATGGTACAAAGACGGATCGAAGATTGAAACTGGAGTCGGTGCTGGCGTCTTTGAACCCAACACCAAAGTCTTAATACCTATGGGAATGTGTCCCACGGTTTTCCAGGCTGAACTCCATGCCATTGAGATCTGCGCTAAGATAAGCCTGGATAAAGGTATTAAGGGCGCTAGGATATATATCTTTTCAGATAGCCAGGCAGCACTTAAATCACTGTCGTCCAATTTAATCGACTTTATATCAGTCACTACAATCTCTTGCCAGACACAATAGGGTGAATCTTGGTTAGGTCCCTGGTCGTCAAGGAATTGTAGGCAATGAAATTGCAGATGAACTAGCTAGGGCTGGCTCAGAATCTGCGTTCATAGGGCCTGAACCTTACTGTGGTGTCAACTGGGCTTCCGCCACAGCGCTGATTAATACTAGTGGGAAAATGTTCCGGGGTTGAGACAAGCGATTAATCAGGCCTTTTTCCTATAAGGAAATCCCTAATCTAGATAAGGAAAGCATCAGATTCTCACAGGCCACTGCGATGGTTAATTTTTTTTTTTTAAAAGTGGAACATAACGTGCTTAGCATTTTGATTCCATTCGTTCAAGTTGGGCAACTATTTTTAGTCGGTTCTATTTACTGACTTCGTCTGTCCTATGTAAGATTTTGTTCACATATTTTTTTTGTAATAAGTTCATCCCTTTGTGTTTGTTTTTATTCAATTTTTAATTAACAATCAAAAATCATTAACCATTCATTAAAGCCATTTAATTTCACTAGAAAATATTTTGGTATAGCGGGAATGGAATATTCACGGATTGTTCCCATTGCCCTATCATGTTAATTCAAGAGACTGTCCAACAATCTTTGATCGATTATGTCGTAATCGAATGAATTCTAATTTAATTGACGGGAATTCCAGTAAATAAATATTTCCCAATTGATCTGATCTGAAGTCTGGAGATTCCATATCGTTTGTGTTTCTAAAACGTGACCACGTTCAATCGTCGCTGTTTGCTTTTTGAGTTCAGATGAAACTGGTTCGAGGAAATTTATTTTTTTTGTTGTTGTACGAGTACTCATTGTTGCGCATCGTCCAGTCATTTCATTGCCAATCTTAATGGTACACAATACTTTTATCATCTTGCTGATGTGAATGAATTGTGAATGTTGATTATGATTTATATTTTCTTTATTATTGTTGTTGCAATCATGTAAATAGTGTGTAAACCATTAATGAGACGAATAGTTGAGAAATAAACATGTACAATGTAAAATACAACCTGTTGCTTGAAAAAGAATGAATGAATGGACAGATTGGTGGGCAGGGTCAAGTCTACCATCGCTGAACAATGAATAAGCTTTCCAAAATTAAAATTTTTGGCAACAACAACTCGAATAATGTGCAGACAGAAAATTGAAAAACAAATTGCTTGGTTTTCAAAACAACTTCTGGGAATTGTCAGCCGACAATGATAACGAAACAAAATACGCATTGAATAAAAATACATACCTTCCGAATAACAAACAAATGAATTAATTAATTATTTTAATTTAAAAAAAAAAAAAGTAGGACATTCCTTTGACAACAACTGTCAGAGAAATATGTACATACACATTTTCGTCAAATATAAAAAGGCAATATTTCACAATAAATGCCTCACATATCTAGGTACTTAGAGATACCTACTCGTACTCATGTGCATTTTTGTCTGTCCGACTTATGCTAAGAATTGTTTTGTAAATATAGACGACACTCGGACGGTATTTATGACTAAATAGAGGGACGACCAACGTTGGCACTGAAATAAAATCCAATCCAACATCAGTCGTCATTTAGCCATCAGAAATAGAACTGATATCGTTATATTCGTATATACAGGCAGTTTTGAAATACAGCCGTGTTTATAGTGAGATGTACTCGCAGTTTGTTTTGAAAATAATATTCGTGTCGAAATAATCAACAAGTGTGCGACCATTGATCGATTTTTTTTTTAAATACTTATTTTAAGAAACATTGATTTGTTGGTTTTGAGACAACTTTTATTAAATTCCAAATGTATAGCTACAGGGAACCCTTTTTAAGGTTTGAAATTTAATTTGTATGTTACACCTTTTTCTAGAATTCATAGACATTGTTTAAAAGTCTCGTATTCATCACAACTTTCCATCCATCTTGTCTGTGTAATAGATAGTTATCGTGGAAAATTTAAAATCACTCGCAATGCCGAATTGGCTATCTGATAAAATGTTTATCAGTGATACTCGAAGGTTTTTTATGAGGCACCCACTGGCTCGATATGAACTCGATATCATAATCTGCTGCTTTGAAGATAGAAGTAGTGTCCTAATGGCGCAGACAATTTTTAGTTGGAAGCGGAAATGCCGACTCCTACTCCATTTGAGATTTTTGAACCGTCAGTGTACCAATCAGATTGGAGATGGCCCATCCTTGTGTGCCTGCTTGGGGGTCTTGAATAAATTCATAGAATAAGAGGTGTGAATGGATCAGTGCTGTCCCAATAATTTCTTCATATCAGCCTTTTTGTTTTCCTAATAGCAGAACTAGATTCATACTTTGACTTAGTTCGATACTTAGTATTTTCCAATAAATTCTGTAGAATCCGGCCTTTCTTTTTGACTAAACTACTCTGAGCGCATTTAGAAGAAACAATACTTAATCAGTTACATAGGAGTTCTATTACCTTTCGACATCTACAAGATATGGTCGAACTGGCTTCAACCGCCCAAAAAAAAATCTAGAACCGAGTGTTCAGTTCGTTCAGCAGTAGAACAGGAACTGGTCAAACAAATGCCTGTAAGCCGTTTCGGAAATGTTTATAAACACTGCTATTGTCCCATTTACGGTAGTTCGTGCGATGTAGTCTGACTGTAGACGCCACTACTGATTCTAGCCACGAATTCTGTGATGTCTTGCATCATTTAGTACATCATTGAGTTGGCTATAGAAGGACTACTACTAAATACTACCTCCGAACTTGTGTGTTCTTCCTACGACCTTGTAATAGGATCCAGTTAAACAAACGATGTTTATTTCTTCAAGTTTATGTTTTCATAGACCTAGTTTTTTTGTTTTCCTAATAAATTCTTAGAAAAAAATAACTGAGTGTTATTTGGAGCAAGGCACTCTGGTGAATCACTATACATAGTGTATCTTTTTGCACACATAAACAATCTTGAAGTATTATAGTTTGAAACATCAGCAAGAATTGGGAAACTCTTAACTATTTTTAGAATATATATGTATCTAAAATACATATTTATATGTAGATGTCAATTTAAGTATAATCTTCGGTTGATGAAATGTCTCTTGAGGATTACGTTTGCCAATTTTTTTTTTTTTTTTTTAAAACCAAAACGTATTGTTGACCTAATAATGATTCCATAATTCTACACGGAAATTATATTTTTGTTATCGAAATCTTTAGAGGCCATTGCCATTTTCTTTTTTTCATTTTTTATGGCTTGTTTGTTGCTGCGCCATGAAAATATATTTTAAATGCGTTTCGAAAAAAAAAAAATTATTTTTATCATCTCTCTGCCTAAAGTCTAGACGTGCGGTCACTCACACACGGTTTTCCGATGCACGACTGTCAAGAGTTATCATATTGCTACATGCTACCCTTGCGAATGTTATTTTAGCTAAAGCGAATATTGTTTAAAGAGCCAACTAATTTATTACATTAAATTGCAGAGATTCTTTCTAATTGCTGACCGGGTTCTGTGCGGGCGGGGGTGGCCGAACACATGGGTAGTGTACGTTTAATATTATTATGTGTGAAAATCAATTATTTCCGATGGGAAGATTAAAAACGATAGAATACGAGTACTCGTGTGTTTTGTGTTTTGAAAGTTGAAACACCACGCCCACGGACAATGGATGATAATTTAATTCTTCGCCTCCTGGTCAATGTTCATCTGATAGTACCAAAGACTTGCGATGTAAACTTTTTCCAATGGATACGTATGGATGTGTATTTGCTTACAATACCATGTGCATAATTAGGAGTTATTGTTTGCTAATAACAATTTTAATGGAAGAATTTGTTCGTGAAGGGTAAATTTTTTGCGCATTTGTTAGCTGCGGGAATTTATCTATATGTACATACATACCTATAAAGAACATCTGTGCATAGTCAGAGCTGTTTACATCTTTGAAGTCATGTTAAATTGCAACTAATTGCTGTGACTAACAGCTCTTTTGGAACGTACTAACGGCTTATTGCTAATAATAATGTTGTACATTTATTTGCGTAGGGGTACAGCAGGCACGTAGCCTTAATGGTCCATCGAACTTCAGTTGTGAACTGCACATTTGCATCGACATAGAATTGATACTCACTTCAGACTTTTTCGTGACATTTTTCGATGATTATACATTGGACATTGCACTTTACTTCGACAGAAACTCGGCCTGAAATACGCTATAGAAACTCGAAACTTCGCAGCAAGACTGGTTGTGGTCATTTTAGTGTCGGGACTGTGTCTTTTAGTGATCAGTGTGATCCTACAGATTTGTTGGGGTTAGGTCGGGTGGTTATCCACGCTTATGACACACTTAGAACAAAACGAAGGTTCATTGTGTTATCACAAAGAAAATAACTGGATTACCAGCACTGGGACGAACAATATTTGAGTACATTATTCGAGTCTGGCTAGATCACTAAGACCTTCGTATACCTACATATATGTATGTAAGTATTTACCAATGATCGTAGTTTTTTCCGCTTCCTCATCTCTACAGCCTCTACAGAAATCGTAGAAGAGATTTGTGCCTACCAGAGCCCCGTGAGGGCTGCAACTATGTTTATTAAATGTTTCAACATTTTCGATGTTTTTGACTTGAATGCCTCAGTTTTTTACTGTTATAAGAAACATTCTTGATGTGGCTTGTGTCATCTACTTAGGCTATGACACTGAACACAGAGTATGTCATTCACTACCATAAGCCACAGTAGTGGTGATAGTACTCCACCTTGGGAGGTACCCCTATACACCAAGCTTTTAATTAGACAGAACTTTAGCTTATCATGTGCTGCAAACTGGAAATATTTCGATTTAGTATAAGATTTTCATAGAAAAGATACTAAGAAGGCTTTTGTGATTTTCTAACCTTTAACTTAAATTTCATAACACTGCTCTTGTAGAGATCCCAGACGAGTCAATCCCTAGAACGGTTTGCTCACGCCAAAGCTTACTGATTTCATAATTTCACCACGGGTACTTGCTCTATTCTTGATAGTCATAAAGGTGGGATTGTATAACTAGGTTGTCATTAGCATCGCTACTACTCCATTCGATACGCTGAGAATTAGTATCACTACCCAGGACGAGAAGCTAATTTTTATTTTCGACTTGACTCATACACTGCATGTATTTATTAGTAAGTGAACCTATTCCAACCCATAAAAGATCCTAACATCTACGGCAGTGAGGGCCTTAGCAGTAAAGAAACCAACCCCCGGCGTCATTTGGTTCCTCAGCTTTAAAAACTCTGCCATTGTCTATTCGAAAGTCAGGATTCTGAAGCTAAAGTATATCCTAAGATTTGCTAGGCCCAAGGAATATCAAAACTTTTGCTCTCGGTCGAGTTATGAACTAAACCACACAGCACCAATATTCGAGATAGCCGACTGAATATTATCCCCCGAATTCTCGTCGCTGCAAATTATTAATTTGGAACTAGTCTGTTGCCAAACACCATCCTTAAAGATTGGCGACGCTAACGTGGGACTAGGCAGGCAGCAGAGGATGCCTGAAGACACTTCTGCCTTCAAAAGCCTCCAATTCTTTGCACTGACACTGCCTTCGTTGTTCTTCTGGTCTATAATCCCAAAGATCAGATGAAATCGGTATGTTTTTTTGTCTTCTTTGGAGAATGATCTTCCTGTGGCCTGGGTCTTATCAAATCGAGTTGACTCATCTGCTTTTTATTCAATAAGGGACTTCGCGTAGCGGACGGATACTTACTAGATACCTGGGATCCACCAGAGTGAGCGGCTCTAGTACTAATGCTGGGTTGAAATTCTGAGTTGGTGGTCGCAACTTTAAGAGCGTTTACTCCAATTTTCGGTCTAAATAATCGTCTGCGCGTGCTATAGTGGATAAATTCGAGTCATTATTGAATGTATATGTACTTGTGCTAGTGAGACAACGCATCGGTCAAAATATCGAAAATATCGCAGCCGTAAGTTCTTCAGCTCAAAATGAGACAAATCAGTCGATTTCACGCCGTTCACAGGAATCGGAAATCTCTTCGTTCAAATTGTGGCGAATTTTGCGTAAAGATCTTGGTGTACACCCTTAGAAGATCAAATTAAATCAAGAACCGAAGGTTGAGTGTTTGAAGCGTTGAAACTTCTCCGATTGGGCTCTGCAAAAGTTTGAAGAAAATCCTGAATTTCATGGAAAAATCATCTTCAACGATGAAGCTTATTTTTGTCTTAATGGCTTTGTCAATAAGCAAAATATGCATTACGGACAGCAACAAACCCACATGTGCTTCAAGAGACAGGATTTCATGCCGGAGGTGCGATTGGACAGCATTTTTTCGTCGATGAAAATGATCGCCACTATAATGTTCGAACGGTTTACGAATTGATCGCTGCAAACGTACTCGGGGTGGTCATATGAACGAGATCGAATTCCATACTTAAATTTAACATGTGTGCTACACCTGTAATAAATTTCGGTCCGATATCTCAATTATTCTGTGTTTTTCTTTAAATACAAAAATGTTATGTCCTTATTGAAACCCCCTTTACTATCCTTACAAACTAGACATCCCATTGATCTCATTAGCTTCGGGTCATGGCAACACCTCGTTTGTAGAATCCAATACTACTCGAAAAGGAACCCCACGAAGTACACAAATAGTGGACGTTTCAAAGAACATTTATAGAAAACTTCAATACTGACTCGTAGGCGTTGCGGGAGCTCTCCATGTGAACATAAATCAGCCTCCCACAAGCACATAAAACAAACAAACCATAAGTAGTTTGACACAATTTCATGCAATCCATTATTTTGGCTAGAGTTTATTTTCTATACAAATTCCTCTCAATACTCATCGATTACGGCAAATAAACTGAAAAAGAAAAATATGCATAAAATCCAATTAAAAATTAAAATTGCGTCAATCCCAAAAGTTTCACAAGCATTACACCCATATCGCATGCATTTCTCTGTTTTCATTCGCCACTTATGTACCTACATACATATATACACGTATCCTGTTTTAAATTTGTACACCATGTACTAATAAATTTTATTAACAAATATTTAGCAACAGACAACCGTATGGCCGAAATAAAAAAAAAAAGTGAAATCGAAATTATATGCTCATCTATCAGTACACTCTTCGAAAAATTGCGCGCTCTCGAGATTCAAAACAGTCAGACAACTTGTTGCCAAAAATTGAAGATCGCAATGTCGCGACGTGGTCGCATAGTTTTGATTCTTTATTTTTCTTTTTTCATCGTCACATAATTACACTATAGCATATAACAAATGTTACATTTAGAAGAAAAGAAAAGAAAAAAAAAATACATTTCACGTACATATGTGTTTTAAAACAAAAAAATTAGACTTTTTGTTGGCCTTGCTCTGGTCATTAAGTGAACCGAAGTTCGAAAAGCAACACAAGTGACTCACACTCGATTAGTTGGAAAATTGATTTAGAAAACAATTCAAGAATATGTTTCATTTCAATGCTTTTCGAGACTCAAGTGTTTACGTGTGGATATGGACATTGTAATTGGTTGTAAAGAGAAATTTCCAGACATTTCTCACATCATTTGAGATGAATGGCGAAATATAAAAGTAAAAGTTTATTACCAGGTGTATAGCAATAAATCTTGTAACAACACACATTTTGAAATTTTTCATGTTTTTGAACTTGTTTTTCTAGTTCAAGGTTTAACAAGTGAGATAGACATTTATGAATCTCTTTACATTAAGGTAACTTTCCTTGGCACAAAGTTTTAAAGATTCAAAAAATAAATTGGAAAAAAAATAACAAAATTCTTGTAAGTCTTTTTTAATAAAGTATTTAAAACAAAATTCAGAAGTTTTGTAAGAAAATAAATAAATTGTTTGCAGACTTGAAACATGGACCGCAGGCTCATAAAAAAAAATTGAAGAAGACGTAGTCACTTGTACTTTATTTGTATTTTATTTAGTACAATGACCCATAGTAGTGGGCATCTTGAGGGGTACCTAACTTCGTTACCTCGTGCTTCGTTATAATGTGTCATTCCTCAAGAATTTCCACAATCCAATTGGTCAGGGTATTGTGGATATTGAGATTTGAGACTTCTACGCACTGCGTCCGTTCTAACATTGTTATCTAGTAGCTAAAGTGTATTTTTTCTTTTAAGGATTTCTCGATTGATCTAACCACACACAGTACAGAGTCATACATTCAGTGTTCGTACTAACTCTGTTACTGGAATGTATGAACTTCTGAGCACAAGATCAACAGAGAGCACAGCAAAAGGTTGCCCACACAGAGGAGTTTTCTCTCCCTGTGGAGCCTTGTTGTGGATGAGCAACTTGAGAATCTTACAATGACATCGTTATTATTGCCAGAGGCAAATTTGATTTAATATAACTCGAGAATGATGTTTGACGGCTGGGCTAAGCCTTAATCCGACAAAAACTACGACAGTACCTTTCACGAGGAAAATAAAACTTGAAAGACTGAGGCCAATAAGGCTGTCGGGTACAATACTGACACCAGTCAAAGAAGTTAAATATCTGGGACTAAACCTAGACAGTAAACTCTTCTGGAAAAAACACACCGAAGAGATAACCAGGAAAGCCACGCGGCCTCTGATGATCTGTCGAAGCCTAGCGGGCAAATCTTGGTGATGTAGCCCGACCATCCTTAGGTGGATGTACATATGTATATTGCTATTGTTAGACCAATGACCACATATGGAGCGATTGCATGAACAAAAAGAACCAATCTGGTCACCATGAGGAAGACACTCATCAAGGTGCAAAGACTGGCATGCCTCTGTATCAAAGGTACCATGAGAACTTTTCCAACTGCAGCCATGGAGGTACTATTGGAATTGACTTCTTTGCAGCTTGTGGTTGAGGAATGTGCAAGTAAAACGATCCTAAAGATAGCTAAGGAAGGAATAGGAAGAGACAAGTGCATTACATCGAGGCAATTCGATGCACTGCTCAAAAAACTACCACTCCTAGCCTTTCATAGGAATGATATCATTAGAAGGTTTAACTTCCAAAAGAACTTTGTTGCCAAACTCAGTAACAAAAAAGTTGGAGCAATGAATCCACTATCTTCAAACTGAGCAATCATACAAGTGGTAATGAACTAGGTAATAGCAACAAAGTGACCCTCTGTTGGATTCCTGGCCATGTGGGAATAGAGGGTAATGAAATGGCCGACTCCATAGCAAGCAAAAGAGCATCAGAATCCTTCATAGGTCCTGAACCATTCTGTGGAATAGGAGTTTATACCCTCAAAGAAGAATTCAGGAAACTAGGTGTATCTGAAGAAGGACTTTGCAGATTCTGCAATGAGTCCAGTGAAATCCCAGAACATTTGCTGGGATTTTGTGGGGCACTGACCCACAAAAGACTGAAATACTTGGGCAAGTACCAATTATCAGATGAAGAAATACCGTCACTAGATCCAGCTCTCATCCTTAGATTCTTAAAGGAAACTGGATTAGAGAGAGTGCTCTAGGACATATTTCTTCTGCCAAGGGGTAGTAAGAGTGCATAACCCTCAAAATGATTGCGAAACGAATCCAAAAGCGAGGGGAACTCTAATGAGGGCATGTGCCTCCCCAACTCTGGTACTGTCGACAGAATCCAACTTTTGGAAAGAGAGTGACATGGGTTACCGCAATATTGACACAGGCTGTTTAACACCAACACCTGATTTTAATCAAAACAAGACAGTTTGTCTAAGCAATCGCAGAAGCGACACGAGAAATATACACAAAACTACACTCTAGGTAGGAGGTCCATATCTATGTACATAAGTAGAGAGTCAAGCCGCTATACAACCATTTCATACACAGTTGTTAGATCTTACCTTGTGAGACGTTCTTGTGATAAGCTCAAAACATTCTGGTGGGTTCCAGCATACAAGAGAATGAACTGACGGACGAATTAGTTACCCCTATGTAGATTCCACTACCTAATACAGCAACTAGTACCAAATACTCCATCACAATGCTTCCAAAATGGTACCGCCGAAACGGCCATGTTAAGATCGGCATCTAATCTGATTAAATGCAATCACCTCCGTATACACAATAAGAGTTGACAATGTCTCTGACGTTAGATTGAATCTTTAGACTAATCTTCCTCTCGTCCGTCCCAGCTTTATTAAGGTGTAATGTCTAATGAACCCGCTAATTGCCTTTCGCAAACAACGGAATAGTGCTAAATAATAAAAATCTTATAATCTTCGTTTTGTGTAATCTGTAATGCATTATATTCGTATGCCGCTAATGGCAGGAAACGATAAACTACGCCGTCATGCTTAATCAATTTGTTCATGGAGTCTTGACGTTCCGTTCGTAACGATACGATTTTCTTACATTGCACAATCAGTATAGATGAAATTTTAGCAAAAAAAAAATAAAAATAAACAAGTATAAGTATCAAGAGTATTAAAACAAAATTATATTGACTAGTGATGTGGGAACACTTTTAAATAGCCTTTCCTTCACATACTCGTAATTAATTGTATTGATTCCTAATATGTATGACCTTCAATACCTTGACATTCTCAATGTCAGTTTTAATGGATTTTATATTTTCAATGGATGACGAATTTTACGAAGGACTCATCATAAATTTAGAAGGTATCCAATATACTTCTAATTAGGGATTGAGATTAAGTCAGCCCTTTCAGACTGTGATGCAATGTAGTTCGGTGCTAGATTATAAAAATACTAGCGCTTGTCCTACTTGAATCACCAGAATTCGTACACCTAGATCGATTCAAGGGGTTATCTAGCTTCAATTGCTTTATTGAGTTATTATTCACTTTTCATTCGACTTAATTTACTCTACCCTGTGGGTCATTCTATTATCGGATTCAATAAAAAAGGAACACAAAAAAAATTGTTTATAAATTTATTTACAGTCGTGTTTTTGCTTGCTTTATCTCTGCATATTGGTTTCGACCGGAAAAAAATGTTAGATTTGTTGTTTTGATTGTGGCTTAATCTGTTTGATAAGCGATTTTCGTGATATTCCATACTTTCAAACTATTCCACTCGTTATTAATCGGTCGTTCAATTTGTCACTTTTATCGTTTTGAATAGATATAAGGGATATAACTTAGGTAAGTGGATTCAGCGTTACACTAAAACTAGTCAAGCTCCACTATGAAATCCCATTGGGAGGGTCGGAAATCTTCGCTTTCAAAAACCAGCTAAGCTTTGTTAAGCCAAGGAAAGTCGTTCATAGGTTTACCGGAGATTTCTAGAAGATATGCACACACATGTCTGCATCGTTTCTTCCATCCATAAGAAAGGCGACTCCCTCAATTGCGCCTATTACAGAGGTATCAGTCTCCTCAACATCGCGTACAATATCTTATCTGCCACATTGTGTGAACATCTGAAATCCTTCGTCAACAACTTGATTGGCCCCTATCAGTGTGCTTTCAGACCAGGAAAGTCCACAATCGATCAAATCTTCACATTTTGGCAGATCCTGGAGAAAACTCAAGAAGCCCAAATCGATCCGCACCACCTTTTTATCGATTTTAAGGTTGCATATGACAGCATTTATTTGACATCCCTGCCAAACTCGTCCGTTAGTGCAGGCTGTTCCTAATCATCTCATCTCTAGGCCGATGATCTTTGATGCCAAGAAAGACTCAATTCTGCAGAAGGTGTTCATGAGCAAGAGCATGTACATATTTTACCAGCTGTCAACTCCAACAATGCATCTCGGTACTGGCTCTCATGGATACCAAGCGGTGTGGCGAAATATCCTGCTTAAGACGCACATTAATCAGGGCCCGACTTACCGCTATCGATAACGAGTGAAAGAGTAGGACTCGTGATTAAATAATCTAGTAACCTCATTGGGATGATACCACTCAAATGCTCACGTATCGAATAAAACTAAATCTGTACTAGATATATTCTACTACAATCCACAAATTGACGTTTCTTCGGTTGATAAAAAAGAGATTGGGATGTTTGGCTATAAAATCGGCCAGAATATTTATTTGCAACAAATTTATTTAGTTGAGATTCTATTTTTAAAAAAAAAAGTAAAACAAAAATGCTCACATCTGTGTTGTTTCGTTCAACAACTCGACAGCACAATAGTGTTCGAATGAAATGACGCGCGATAACATGTGCTGTCATCTCAAATTTCGATAGTAAGTGCTCGATAACGAGAGCGGTAATGCCAAATCCACACTTTTCGATGAGCCTTTTCAGGCTTAGGGCCTGAGTCTTCCTTCAGATTAGAGGAATATAGCTTAGGACAATATTAGCTCTACAGATCGTAGTTAGCAGTAGTAGTAGTACGGGATAAGTACACTGCCACTGCCACTGCGTTTACACTCCTCCATGGAACTTTGACCAAGATAGTTCCTTAACCTTTTTAATATGTCATTTGAACTCGCTTTGCTTTTCAGTGGGACAAAATCAATTACAGGTTCGTCGTTCGTTTCATCATAGTGACTATTGCATTCCAACACCATGTGGGTTTAGTACCTTCATAGGGCTAGCAGTATGAATCCGATCTGATTCAGCAGCATTCCATTTGAGGCATCTCACTCTGTAGTTTTTCCATAGAACATCGATGATCAGACGACGCTTTAAACTTTTTTAAGAAAACTATACTTTATTGGAATGCAGGAGAACATTTAACCACAAAGTAGCCTATAATGTTCAAATCTGGAACCGAACCGAATGTAACATTCTCAAACTCACTCAATACTTTGGCTAATTTAATTGTTGCATTGCGTGCCCGAACTGATTTTTATTTGTTATTTGCTTAATCCCTCCCATTTCATAAAAATCCAATAGGACATGACATATCGTGAATGGATATTGCTCAATCACAAAATGTCCTTTGTCTAGAGCCGGCCTTGATGTGGTCGGCATTATACCATCTAGTATGAGCTATTAAGCACGCTACATACCACATAGCTCATTTATTATTATACATTATAGCCTATTCTCCTCGTCAAAAGTTCTTTGTCAAGCTTAAGTACATACCTCTACGGATACCCCTTCAGATATAATTTCAATGTCAATGAGAGTAGCTGGAGAAGATGGACCCCGGGCCCCCTATCCCGTTCATTTTTTTGATAAAATTTTCCAATTGAAATCCTACGCAAATAAAAGAGATGTTCATGTCGATAATTATGTATTCTTTTTAAATATTCACGAACCTCTCGACCTGATTGGAGGACAAAAACTGCAGAGATTAGTTCATTAATCCAAGCACTCGTTTGTTGTGCCATCGATTCACTATAGTGACCGAACGTTCGTATGTATTTTACTAATTTGTCTGCATGAATGAATTTGCACTTGCCGTAGTAGTATAGTGTAGTCCTGCAAAGGATTCGGATTAATATAGAGACTTTGTAATAAATATTGTTTGTGGATAAATGGACAAACATATTTAATTGTTGGCGGTGTTAATTGATTTGTTGATTGTTGATTTAGTGAATTTATTCTCATGTAAGTTGTAGTAATTTGTCTTTGGTAACTTTGTCAATGGACGGTTTAATATAAAAGGGGAGAAAAACGACAAATAGTTTGTCACATAGTTTGGAACTATAACCCTCTAAGAACTTAAAATAATGTAGGTCATGCAACGTGCAGTGTTTCAGGCAATTAATTATATGTATATACATTTATAAATGTAAGCATGCCATTTAGAGACTCAAGCTAGCCATAAATGGTTCTATGTAAAGGGACATGCAACAGTGTTGTAAAAAGTGTACATACTTAATGCTCACTTAGTGGTTTTTTGAAAAATATCTTAGCTAGTATCTATATAGGTAGTCATGAAAGAAAAAATCGCTGGAACGGTGAAATCCTTTATGGATACTCGGTACACCATGCTACGAATTATGTCCGAGTCATGAACAAAGTTCATTATTCTCATGTATTGCGACCGCCATAACGCGATTTCAAGACATCGCCATCATCAAGTAATGAAATTGGTGACAACACCATGAGCTTCGTAAGGAGCAGTAGAATTGACCAATCCAGCTGTTGCACTAATTGTGTTCATAAACTTTACCAAAGCCATCGTGGTTTAGTGTTTTTTAGTTTTTTTTTCTACTAAAATAGTCTTGGAAGCAAGATAGTTATCATCACTCACCACATCAGCACCAAAGATCTGCCACATAATCCGATCAAAGGCAGGGCAATCCGCAGGTATGGCACACTAAGATATTTAGCAAAAGGAAAGTGTTCCGTAAGAACGCTAATAAGTTGACTATAGTCTTTTCTGCTTAGAGACAGAGAGAATGTCATTGTTTTCTTACAGACGTTTGGTACCATTCATTCATATCCTGAATAGCCCCAAATAATATTGTGTTCGTAGGAAACCGTATCGTCAATGGAGGCCCTAACCGGGGACACGGGAAGGCTTAACATACGTAGGTCCAGGTCATAATAAATCATCCTCTGAGCATTCTATAGCAATCTTATCGGAGACTTCATTCATAGTGATCCCAGTGTGATCTGAGACCCAAACAAGAGTTAAAAAAGTTGAACTTTGCGACAAAATCGTAGTATAAGTGTCGCCCGACAAAACTGCAGTGCGGATGATACCAAAAGTCACCTCGTTTAAGATGGTTGATTGCTTTCACAGTACTGCCCATGGTGAAGGTATCAAGAGAAGGTAAACCATGCAGAGCATCTTTCCTGCGTACTCGGAAAAGTTTCCCCTGCTGCCGAGATAGGCTGTTCTTTGAAGTTTAATGCTGAGGGTGGTCTTTTTTTTTTGTTTACTCTTCTACTGTTGCATGCATTACTAAATGTTTTAATGCCACCCTATGTCCGTAATGACTACCCAAACTTCTTTAAAATGGCGAGGGAGTAGCCATCTGTACCGATTTTTGGTATAAAAACCATTGTAACCGTTCATCAATGGGTGGAAATATGTATATACCCGTGCCAGACATACAATGAAGATTCTTTTCAGAGTTGGCAGGAGCTGGTTTATACCCTGTTCACGATCACAAGACTACACACTCAGTCGGTACTTCAAAAGATGCCACAACATATTTGATAGTTTCGTCTATTACTACAGCCAATGCAGTATACATGGTACGGTCAGTTTTAGGCCACTTATGTAGATCAAGCGCAGTCTATGTAAGCGAGGCAAGCTCTCACCCAATCGCTATCAGGTGACAGGCCTAACAGGCATCTGTAGACTTAAGGAGGGACGGTTTAGAAATATATGGACAATAAAGATTTTGCATCAACCGCAAAGAAACACCAGTACACTTTCTTACAGAATTCGAAGCACTAGCTCACAGAAGAAGAAACTACCTGAGAGCCTATTTTTTTTTTAAAAGATAGATCTGCCTTCACTTGATTTGCTTCAGATAGTCCGGCTCATCAAAGCCATTGGGCTAGAGAAGGTCCTTTAACTATAAATATCAATTAGAACAAAAGTTCGGGGGCACAATAGTTCTACCAAAGTCGTACGGCTCTTGTTCAACTATGCAGTGCATTAGCCAAAAGTGATTCTTTCTTTCAAACTCTTAAAGTAGCAAAAGTTCTAATGTTAACAATTTACTGGTTCAGGTGGTAGTCCATATTTCATCCATAGTTCTTAAGAGGTTTTCTTTAAACACGTCTCGATTGAATGGAAAGTAGAATTTTTCAAGCACCTCCCTAAAAAAGTCAATTTTTCTCCTTTCTCCAACAACTGACCCTTCTCTCCAGGGTCATGAAAGGAGTTATAAAAACCGTCATCTTATGAAATATTTTGAATGACAAGAACTTCTCAATGTCCGTTTCGTATCAAAAGGTCCACTGGTGACATCACAAATTCCTAGGAGTGGGGGATAATTCTTTCAGAGAACGATGAAAATTTGAAGAATGTTAGGGAACGCACCGAACAATAAAACCAGAGCACAACTTCAGAGTATATAAATCCAAACTATATAAAAATTAAATTTAAAATCTATTTGATAACTAAGAGAACAAGAAATATCTAAAAGTGGCAGTTAATTGTAACTTGCATTTGACAGGTCGTACACCACTTATGTACCTACAGAAATTTGTTCGGTAAGAATTCGGAAGTTTTGTTACTGAAAGGAAATGTGTTACGTAACGAGTTTTTTGTCTTAGGGAACGAAGTTGGACTAGAATTCGTAACATTTCGTACGATTTTGTACGAATTTTCTGGTAAGGAAACTTTAGTTTGTTTTGCTATCAACAATTGTTTGACCTGATCAGCAGTTCCGATTAGAAAACGTTTGTTGATGGACTCATTCAGGTGTATAAAGTAAATTGGTTCCCAACAGATTCTAAGCTCTGTATTTTGTATTTAAAATATCTTTTTCTGATGTTAAGTAAGAAAATTGTAAATGAATTTTCAAAGATTTCAAAAATTCGCTTGTCCTTGTTCTAAAAGACAAAAAGTTTTCCTTTTAACTCATTCTGAAACTAAATATTCACTAAAAAAGGGAAATTTTCCATAACCTGGCAGCACTGATTCGGCTCTATGTCCTTCAAACGATCCAAGAAAGTACTTTACACCATCTGATCTAGCTGCGATATACATATAAGGTACACATCCGCCCTAAACTAGAGTATAATACACATGTCTGGTCCAATGCAGCTTAAACCTCTTTACATCTGTGAGATAGATTTTGAAATCGCATGTTAAAACTAACAGGAGACAGAACTATAGCGTTGTCTCAGTGTATCTACTGTGCTGAATACGCCCATGTAAACGTTTATCAAAAATATTTTACACATCTGGGCATTGTTACTCCGGTCTAATAAAAATTGTTACAAGTAAAGTCATATTTACATACAGATTTGATGGCTTTTCAGTTGTAGTACATACTATTGCTACTATACTTTATTCACTGGTACTATCAGTATGATTAATACACATGCCTGAACTGAATTTGTGTACACTCATTAATGATAACGCAATCTATGACGGAATATTCGAGGCGAACAGGTGGTAGGCACCAACCTTAAACCTTTTCAAAGTTTATCTTTTCCATTTGCACTCGAAAATTTAAATTACTCATCAAGTTAATTACAATGACATTGCAACTAATAAGTTGGGTGCGCAAAGGCGTATTCAATTATTTATATCAGATTTTGATATGTGGAAAAAAAATAAAGTAATTCACACGAAAGGCATCTTAATTATTTACGTTAGGAATGGCGATTGACGGCACTGGAATGTAATGACTTGGAAGCGATACTGTACAAACAGCAGAGGTAAACCCAAACTATTTGAGCTAACTTATCTGTGACGACGCGCTAAATTCATATATCGGTGACGTCATATTCCCTGAAAATCATAGATTTTGTAGAAACAGTATCATTGCAATCAAAACCCGGCTCTGGTCTTACCGAACAAGGCTTATGAAATAATATTTATAGGATGTCATTCTACCTACATCGATCGTTCATTCTTTTTTAAAAGAAAGACTAAAAGATGTGACTTGCATAAACGACGTTCTTATCTTTTTGCCGTCAATGACGTCATTACAAATCTACTAGATAACTTTCTGTTTGTTTTGATGGAACGTTTTACAATTAGATTTCAATAATTTCGGTATTCGGTGTGAAATGATTCCTTTACTAGTTACTGTGACGGGTTTTGCATGACCAACCTGGCACTACCTTTATGAACCAGCTTATGTCAGATCTGTCTTGATACATGACACAACGAGCCATTTTCCCATTTCAGGTATCGTCCAGTTTTATTAGATGTTAATATACGAGTATAGCAAGGGTAAGAATACTCGTTAACTTTGCAGTTAACCGGAATGTCTCAATGGCCTAGCCTGGCACCCAGCACAAATGAATGCAACGTCATTTCAGTGCGATACAAACAGCAGTTTAGAAACAGCTCCTTCTGAGGTTAAACAAAAAAATAATGAATCCGGGGATTTGCTTACCACTTGACTGTTGGTGTAGACGCAAATATTCCTGATAGATACAAAATTACATTTCCACTTGTAGACCTTTGCAATTTTAATTTCAAACGATCGCCTAACAGCGGACACGTACAGTCAACGTGTGATTACTTACTTACTTAGGTGGCGCTACAGTTCGGGGTGAACCTGGGCCTCAACTAACAAGCCTCTCCAGTTAGCCCGGTCCTTAGCTAACTGCCTCCAGTTGCGCACTCCAAGCTTGTTCAGGTCCCCTTCAACTTGTGCGCGCCACCTAAGGCGAGGTCCGTGTGATTAGAGACTTTTTTTTTATAGGAATTGTAGATTGGGTTTGACAGAGAAACATGGCATTAATCATAGGAAGGTTTGTAAGGGGAACTTTGTATTTCTCGTGAAGAGAACCAGTTCAGTTTTGTGAGGATTATCCTCAAGTCCGCATTTTGAGTCCCATCTAGTGAGCAAGAAGAGATCGTTTTGGAGGATTTCTCTGCGAATGTTTCCTGTGTTTGCAATAGCAATATCATCTCCATAGGCAATCACTTTGCATCCTGACATATCCACCATTACTAGTACCTCTATGACTACTATATTTTAGAAAATAGGGATCAAGATACCAACTTGCGATGTACCGTAGCTGGGAAATCTTATAGACGATGCACTTATCTGTAAGCAATTGTTTGATTGAAACTTGAAACGAAGTAGACACCTTTAGATTGTTAATAGCTCTCTCAATGTTAAAGAAAGCCACCATGGTGTATTCCTCAATGTTCAATGTTGCGACTGTTTTGATTTTGTAGTACACATATTAAGACACAGAGATGATAGTTGGATTGATACTCTGGCACAGAAAAGAAGAAGACTGATAAGTCGGAGATCATTAAGTTCCACATGCTAGCTTTTACCTATCTTAGATATGAAGACTGCTTTAATCTCAGCCAAAATGTTTGGTTAGGTGGACTAGATTCAGACAACTACCCTTAAGCCAAGGTAGTACTATGTCTTTAGATTGCTGGACATCAGCAGGATAAGTCCTGGGACATGAAGGGTTTGAAACTGTGTATGGTCCATAAGAACTTTTCAGTTTGAAGCACAGTGCTAGGAGAGCTACCTGAAAAGTGAGTATCCATTAAAATGTCAATGGACTTCAGTTGGAGTGAAGTTTTGTAAAGAACCGAAATTTACATATTTACTTAATGGCGTCCCAACCCGTGAATGATTTATGTCTGAGGTATAGCAAGCTTCCATCGTCGTCGATACTAGACACACTACTTCTAGTTCTCTAGACCTAAGGCTCTATCATCATTTACAAAAAAAAATAGATAGACTTTTTGAAAGTAGTGCCTTCCGTGTTGACACTTGTCTCAGGTACTATCTGATCTGCTCCAATATGAGCATTACAGTGACTTAGCTAATTCTGTTCTGTCAAATTCAGCTATTGCCTTGTAAAGCTCAAAGTTTTTTCCAAGATTTTTCTTGGTGCACAACATACATTCGAGAAAATTTTCTACATCAATGTGGGTTGGGTTTTGTTGGGTTCAGGCTCAGGACACTTAAACCAAAGAAGATTTCCCTTTTCAAAGGCGATAGGGCGGTATAAGCGCCCAGTAGGTGGGACATCCTCTTCTTCTCTACAGCTGCTACAGAAATCGTTGAATAAAGCACCCAACTTAACGACATGTCAGTTTTATCTACTGACATAAACACGTGTTTTTTTCTGTTCGTTACAGTATCTACGTGAAACTCTATCAATTTGAATAGGCGCTCACGGTCTCTTCACATTATCAGGAATTCTAGACCATGTACCTGCTGCCCGAATCATCTATCTGACCTGGAATTCGGCACAGCGATAAGTTACATCGTCAAAGAATAACCAAATTCAGTCGTTTTATTGGCTATTTCCAGACGTTTATCGAAGAGTCTGAAATCATACGGAAAAGTCTTTACATTTCTCAGAGTTTAACATCAACTTATTCTTTTCACACCACCTGGTTACACTATCAAGATCAATTTGACGTTTTCTTGTCATTTTGGTCTTTAACAGTGACAATGACTTTTGAGATATCATTAATGTATAAGATAAAAAAATATTGGCTCTAAGTGACTACCTTGAGGGACTTCTGAATGTACTTGGATAGGCAAAGAAGTACCATCGTTTGGTGATGTAAATATTCGACGTGCTGAAGAAGATTCCCGCACCTGTACCAAGAGCTGTCTCTCATTCAGAACTATTTCAGATTTCCAGGCAATATTGTTAGGAATCCTGGTTTTATACTTAAACGTTAAAGTCCTAATAAGGATCAATGTAGTCTAAATTGATTACTGGGAATTGTACCTATAACGGCCATTTTGCTAATCGATGCGATGTTTGTGTTTTCATCAACACAAGTGATAGTGTGTAACGAGTTTAGCATAAAGTTTCTAGTTCTTCTTTCTATCAGGCATAATCTTAGATAAATCTTAAAAAAATTTTGAACTGTCAGAAAAATAATTGTATCACTCAACTCTTAATGACGTAACCATATCTGTATATGGGAAACCAGATATAAAGCAATGACAAAGCATTTTTCCCAAAATATGACAAGATTCGAACGCCCTACGATTGTATCGACACTCGTAGGCACTTCAATTTGTTTGCTATTTAAAAAAAAATGGTATTCTTCATCTGAATTGCTATTCTTAGTAAAGGTTTAACTTTTTGCACGTGGACAATCAGTGGCAATTGACAAACGATAGATAGCCATTTCTAGTTACGACACAAAATGTACGTTCCTACATATGTATGTACATACGTAATTTGATTTAAATTCATTTTCATAGATAGATTTTATCGAAACCTCTATTTTGCGACGTTTCAGTTGTACTATGGGTAAAAGGTACTTAATTGAAGGTCAGTGTATTGTAAACACGCATCTCTTCAAATGGCTATGGGTTCTTGGAAAATCAGAAAATCAATACCTTATCTTGACATATTCGTCTAGCACTCGCGCATACCTAATCAATGTGAACAAATATATTTAATAAATATTCGACGTGTGTATCTTATTACCATGATTACACAGTATGTAGGTCTGGAAGTACTCGTATACTGTAGGTATGTAATTTCGAATAAGAATTATAATAATCATTGGGTGTGACTGTATCTTAAATTGTTATCCGTGAATAAAAAGATAATTTCAAAAATTTACCAAAGTAGATTAGTTTTAGCGGAGAATGTGTTCCGGCACTTAATTAACTGATTTAAGAAATAATAGCAAAACTATGTGTGTCTAAGCAAGCCTTTGCTTCAATAGAACCATGTACGATTTAAGAAGCTTTTCTTAAGACAATTATACTCTCGGATGTTTGTCAAACGTTAGCGAGAAACTTTTTCTTATATTCATGCAAGCAATACAAAATAATTAGTTCTTCTCCTTAGTTCTGTTAAATAACGTGAATGCCTGACATCAAGGTCTTGAATTGTTTTTGGATTGCTGTGTAGACACGACAATGAATGTACCTTGTCCCACAAGACAAACTCCAAAGACATTATGTCTCGTCTCATAATGAATCTAATTACTTTGTGACTAAATTTGTTTTTGTTGTCCACGATATACCTATACCTATGAAGTGGTTCCCGCGACAAATCTGACTTTTTTTGAAGTAGCTCTCGAAATAATCGTCCCAAGACTATTTCAGGCAGTCGCTCTTGTTTCTAGCACTTCTAGCACTATACAAAAAATACCTTTCAAAAGAAGGATAAAATTCACACGGCATGGAATTGTAGTATTTGTATGATTTTGTATGACAATGACCGAACAGATAAACATTACTTAAAAATCAATTTAATAGCTCAGTGACCATTAGTAACAGTATCACGTTCAAGCACTTTTTTGATTAAAGAGGCATTAAATCATTTGCACACGTAACGATAAAAGCAGAGCCGCACCAATTATTTCCAAATAAACCTTCGAGAACGAGTGCAACACAAAGCATGACGAAGCCCTATGCGATCTGTAAATCGGTTTTGTAGAATAAAATATCATTTGGATCGCTTATGACTCAGATATAAATATGTATATCATGAGGGAACTCATGGGATTCTATACATAACTTGTAACGTCAAATATTTACATACGAACTCGAACTCGTAAATTGTTAAATGAACAAGAAGTAAGCTTTCGACGACAAAAGCCGAAACTGGACGAAACATTCAAGCGGAAATCTGTCCCATAGAAGGACGAGAGCAACTATCATGATAGAGAGATTGTAATAATGTCAGAAAGTCAAACAGTTGATATCAAATAGTTATGCTCTTACTATACAAGTTTAACAACCTGAGGCAGATCAAGAAACGCTAGATTAGGTCCTACGTCGCGTTATGGTTGCTGCATTGATCGCGTGGAGGTGTAAGAAGTGGCGATGAACCCTTCTGTGCGATGGATGATCAAGTCCTTTAAAGAGGTTAAGGAAAGAAGACGAAATCGAAAGGACTTAATTATTTAGAGAACTCGCAAGCAAGGCATCATCTCTGATTGCATTTTGACTATGTTGCCACTGGCCTTAGTTGCTAGACGCTAGCAATTCGCATAGACTACAAAGCGTTGTGTAGTTTGCGTTAATTACTGGCTCTCGAAAAAACGCAATGTAATTACATTACAAGTTGACGATTTGTTGATCAAAATTTCTCCTTATTGTGAACAACGTTTCGTCTAGCCCACCAAAGATTATCTCTGTCTTAACCTTAAATGAAAATCGCACAAGAAAATGTTATTTTTCCCAAGAAAAGAAATGTCTTTGGTGTCTCCAAATCGACCGAAATAGCCCTAAAACGGTGCATAGACATTTATTTAGCAATGCTTGCAGCTTTGCTTACTTAGTCTATATTAGAACAGAACAGTGGTAGCTCTGGTTTTAAGCTAAAAACATAGCTCTTCCAGATTTTAGATAGCGTAGTCCACAAGGTTTAATTCTGATGTCATTGCCCATTTAAGTCCGTGACTTTTCTTTCGTCAAAGATGCCTGGAGCACATCGTTTATTACTACCAAAAATAGGACATGTGATAATATACAGCCTTGTCATTCTTCACTATGTAGGATTTACTTTTGTGTAGGACGTGACATTGTCCACCTTCATAGAAAGCCTTGATAATGGTTATGAAATGAAGGGGGATCTACGATATACTCCACACAGTGTTCGATAATGATCCGCACAGTGTTCAGAGTGCGTAGAAAATCCAAATTTATCGATTCGACGTCGATCAGAACAGCTTGGGGTTTGTTCGTCCACTTTATAGAAAATTTTACGCAAAGATCTTGGTTTGAAGGCTTACAAGATCCAGTTCGTGAAACAAGTGAAGCTGAATGACCATCGTTTGCGTCTAAATATCGGTGAATTTATCGAAAAATTGTGTTCAGCTCATTTTTGGCTCAATGGGCATGTCAATAAGCAAAATTGTCGCATTTGGAACAAAAATAATCCACATGTGATTATCGAAACCGAAAAATGCATATTTTGGTGCGGTCTGTGAGCCGGTGGAGTCATCGGACCAGGTTTTTTTTTAAGAGCTGCAAGATGTTCGGCTGTAATGCGTCTTTCTTGCTATTTATCGAATCAACACCTATCGTCTGGCTTATGTATGTACATATGTCGTCCACTTGGTTGTGCTAAAGACACTCAAGGTATATTCATAAGTTGTCACCAGAAATGCACTTAAGCACCTACTTATCTCTATCTGAATTCATTCATTTCACTGATAACGTGCACTTCGTTTAAATTTCGAATTATTGCAAGCATTGTGAAATAGATCAACAAGTCTTGGCATGCAAAATATTTGAACTAATTGTAATGTCGCAAGGGCAAACAGTGCCGGTATCTATTCATACAGATCATTGACTCACAAGATCAGTTTTTTTTGATTATGAAATAAGCCAGTATGATTTCCCACCACTTAAGATAGAGTTTGTCGTATTTAGTGGAAAGCTATGTACGTTTCGCATGAATAGTTACTAAGGACTAATGTGCATTAAGTAGTTTCCAATAAAACCAAATGCATTATAACCAGGCATTTTCAATGCCAATTTCCATTCGCTTCGCACATCTATTCCCATTTCCACATTTGTGCTATAAAATAGTCGCGCGATACATTTCAAATTAATCTAAATATACACACATTCAGTCGTAAGCTATAAAACTACATCCAATCAGTGAGCCATAAAGAAAATTTCGTTTCCTAATGTGCTCGCTCTCTGAGTGGAATGTATCTCATTTCACAACTATCTTTTGAGGTTTTTTTTTTTTTTTTATTTTGTCAGTTTTTGTCAGTTTTGAGATAATTTTATTTAAGCTAGTCATTCTGTTGTACTTTCAGGTAAAAAAAACAAATTGATAACGTGCCCGAACGTGCTTCAAATCCCTTATCGCATTCAATTCCAGTTTGACGCTAGATACGACCCATAAGATACTTACCGAGTCGAGCACCAGTCAAACCAAGGGGAGCCTCTTAAAATTTTCCTATTGCTCGGCGGCGCCCACTTTATTTTGAAAACAGAGAGAGCTCTCCTGTTTAGCAGATTACCTAGCAAGGTGTGATTAATCTCGAACAACCATACAACGAATTTCGACGAATAAAAAGAAGAAAAAAAAAAGAAAGAAGAGCGAAAGAGAGAATCTCAATCAAAAGCAATATCATTGTGTCGATGGGAACGTTCTCAGAGCAATCGACAGGGAACGACAGTCAGTGCCACTGCCATCGATGAGATCCCGCCGCCGCCGCGGTATAAATAAAACACCAAGCAAACGCCGAGCTTAGTTCTCTCGCAATATCTGAAGCGTTTAAACGACTTTCCCCATAAACGAGAAGTGAATGTTTTGTCGGTTTTTCGCGTGCCGCCGTTTCAAGGGATACGATCAGTATCAGTGTGACTGATGGAATTGCGTACGTTAGTCATAGGAGAAGCTACTAAATAAAAGCCGGGTGCATAAACGTGCGAACGGTGTGAAAATAATTTAAAAAAAAAATTAAAAAGAAAAGATAAATAGATGCGCGGTATCTAAAGCGCCCCTGAAAATACATAGCAACACAGATTCAAACCAAATTAAAATGAAAGACATCGATGTCCGGAGTATCCCCAGTGAGACTGTGTACAAGGACACTGTTATAATTGGTAAGTTATTACAGTTTTTTTAATTGATGTATGTATGTAGTTCTGCATGAACTTAGTGTATCTATCCTTAATTGAAGGAAACGCCGCCGCCATAATATGACACATTCTACATACTCGTATGCAACCAATTAAATATCACTCATGTGAGGCTATCATAAGGCTTCGCAGTGAAGGCATTTTGCATTCAACTGATAAGATGTATTCATCGTACTGATAACGTATACGTTCAATTCGGCCGTAGTAAGCCACCTTCCCACCTAATCATCCCGCATGTGTTTGGTTATGGTGTTTAGGAACCAACTGACCTTGTCGGGTTGGCAACAGAGGAGGAGATAGATAATTCATTTAAATTATGCGTTCGACTTACTGTTTGAAGTCGTGATAAAGCAGTTTTTTTTTTAATTGCTTGGATTAATTCATTTTTTAGTGCGCGGCGTTTAGAATGAAAAAATAATTAGAAAAGCAATTGTATGCCAAATCACGACGGAGATATTTTTATAGTCTTTTAAGAGCATCTCTAACTGCGTGCTTATAAATTGAATTGTGTTCTCATGTTCAACAGGCAGTGGACTATTATCAGATATGGGATACTTGACAGCTGGGAAAGAAAATAGAGAGCTCTGTAGTGGATCACTGTGTTAATTTTTTGAATATGCGATAGATTGGGTTAGGTTAGGTCCACTTCCGTCCTTAGAGAAGGCGTTCCCTGCATTTTTTGATGGTCAGTATTACTCCTGATACCCTCTATTGTTTTGAACAAGTTTTCTCAATATCTAATAGGCGAATGGGCAATTGTATCGCTCTGTTACGCTAATTTGGTGTAAAATATCTAATGAAATGCCATATTCCAATCATACCTATTTTTAAAGTGAGGAATATGCACCGCCCGTTGATGCCTAAATGAAGAAAATCCATCAATAACTCCCTATTGTACGAAGGCTTTAAGTTCCTCCCAACTTTCGTTACATCGACGTTTCTGGTCTCCATCACCATCATCAGGCCGTCCTTTCGTCAAAGATTAGTGTTCGAAATATTATCCTATGCTTCTGTCTGGATCCGTTAAAGTCTGGTAGCCCTGGATCCAAAAGTTAGACTCCCCGAGAGGACACCTATTTGTATACCCTATATTAAGGGTATATTAAGTTTGATACATAGATACATAGACCCTGTATGTGCATATATTCGTGATCAGTATTAATAGCGAAGTCGAGTAACCCATGTCAGTCTGTGTGGCACCACTTTTTGGGCCTTAAATTTTGAACTAGGATTTTGCGTTTGGATCTGCAAATTTTGCAAAGACAAAACTGACCCAGTAACGTTAAAAGCAAATCCTGTTTCGACAACGTTCTCAGAGTCCTCGCGGAACCATATTTATGTAGGCATTCTACAAGGCAATGATCAGCATTCAGTTTATTCTTCATTTATCGATCACTGCCTTGAGGCCTTTGCAATTTTGTTTGGACTTCAATTCATCAGAGTTTTTTCAATACTACTGCTGACATAGTGTTTACCGCATCGCAGATCTCAAGCGGTCATCATCGCTTGAGTTTGAATCAAAATTAGGATTGTGCCTATCCATTTTCCCTTCTGAGTCTTGTAGAAGAGCAACTTCCTGCTCTTGATCGCAGTTGGGATGCAGTGAAGAATCGTCATGTCAAAACCGGTGTTGAAAAGCCTTTAAGCACCTATGTCCAGTTAAAATTAGTCCACTTCATCATTTGAGCGATTTATTGTGTAAATTGTCTTTTTTGTATATTGTCTGCATAGCCTATGATTTTCACTCCTCTGGGAATAGGTAGCTTTAAGATATCGTTCCAATTGGACCTACAACAGACCCTTGCGGAACTCTGTCAGTTGTATGGTATTTCTTTATACCATCCTAGGACCCTATCTTGGGTCTTACTTTGGACAATTTGGTTACCCGTAAGCAAACTTAATATGCAGACAGAAGAAAACACAGTGTCATACTGTTACTCTACAAATCCGTGAAATGTTGTTGGCGATAAAGCTAGAAGTTCGGTTCATTCATCGATTGAAGTATCTAATATTCAATATTATTATCATTCTCAGTTCCTGGTATAACCTAATATCCAAGCATTTGGATGTCATCTTGTGCTGTGTTTCAATAAGTGGATTTAACTTTTGTGACTTATGTTGTTTTTATTACTGCCATATTGCTCGAGAATAAGGTGATATCTTCTCATAATATTGCCCTCCCCACAATCTCATGGGCGGTGACTCTGAGTAACCCACTGAATTTTATCATCTCATCATAATTTTTGTGGGAGACATAGACTCCACACATTCATCTATTCTGCATTAGAGCTTTGTCGGGTACATTGTAGCCCTTGATGATGGGGATGTCATTACCTCACCACATAGAGTTCTTTATGCTCTTGTTTGAAAACCTAGGACTGGGTTCTACTACAGTCCTAAAATGAAGCTTCTTCTCAAAGGGTGATTGCCTACCGATCAGTTATAGTTGGTGTATATTCTGTTTCTCTTTGTGGATCGTAGAACCACTACACGATCTACGTGCCATCGTCGGTTTCTAGCATTATGTCTCAGCTTTCTCTCAGTTGCAGTGACTCCTCCTCATCAGTTCTACCATCCTGGTTTATAGTGGATTGCATTGCATCGTACAGTGTGGCTATAAAACTGTCGTCATAGACACCGATTGACAAACGCTATCAACTTTTCCGTGAAAGAAGATGTAATTTTGCAAAACCTGAACGGAACAGTCGTAGCTTACATTGCTCCAGGAAAGCTTTATCCTATTTGATTCGTTAGTAGCAATACTCTCATGATATTGTAAACTATCAATTCTCTCTATTGGTTGTTCAGCAATACTCACTTGAGCTGGTGCATTAGCTCCAGGACTAATGAGTTCAGTTTTGGCAGTGTTTATCTTCAGTCCAACGAAGGCGTTTGTCTCATGCTGTTAGGGCATACATACCATTAGGTGTCAGAAAACGAAGCAATACGAAGCAGATCGCCTATAAAAACAATATAGGTAAAAAAATGAAGCCTTGTCGGACCCCACCATCATTTCATTATAACGTACAATAAACGGTGAAGTAACCTACATACATTTTTTTTGCTGTTAGACCTACTTTACTTAGTTAGATCTGAAGTCTGAGGTATTTGACTTCTGGCAGTATATCTTAATTCTGTACAGAATTTCCCCACCTACTATGACTTCTCTTCGATAACCCTTTGTCAAGGTTTTACTTGGTCATTCATTCTTCTTTCATCATAGGATAGACGATCGTTGTTATTCATACAAACGAACATACAGTCTGTATGCGGAAATTTCCTCACTCTCTGGTGATGTTTCATTCAAAAGCGGAAAACACTTAACATAATGGAAAACGAAACTATTTGTAAGCAGTATACCTACAAAACATATAAATTTCCATAGATAAGGAACGAGACCGTATCTCTGTCATGATTCATTTTAACCAGAGATACACTTTGGGTTTCTAACGAATTCCGTTCCGGATCTTCATCCCCTGTGTTAACGTTAACCTTTAGTTGAAGGTTATTATCCTCTGATTCATAAGATATATGACAACCATCTCAGTCTTCCGCTATCTAATACTGGGCACACTTAATATTCATATTTGTATGCCGGGTTTCTCCAAACTTTTAATGTTTCCGAGTTATCCGAACGACGACATTAGACTTTATATTAGTTAGACAAATCTATTTGTATATCTGTTAATGTTTTTTAGGATGGACTTACGGATGGCGCCCTGTTTTCATTTTCTAGCCTTCTCTGACCATTGTCTTGCTAGTTCATCTGCATTTCGAATCACTCCCACATTGCCTGGTATCCAATAGTTTATTGTTTTTTTTTCCAGTTTCTGCAGGTATTCCCACCCAATTTTAGACCAAATAGCATGGCAAGTGACAGCGAGATTATCTGGGTGCCAGACTATCTCTGACATTATTGCAACGTCACAGTTGCTTGATTTGGGTGCATTTGTCTATGGCGTATATTTTGGACTGAAAGATGCTGGTGCTTTTGCTCATAGATACAAAGTAATTTGATTTGCCGCCCAAACACTGCTGCACCATGTCCTTACCATTCTATAGTATGACTACTCATTCTATAGATTGTAGATACATCGCTACTGTTTTTCAGACACGAATATGCATGACATTCTTTGTACTTTACTGGGTGTCGCCGCTTGCGATAATGTAAATTTTTATCTAATAAACTCATGATGACGATCGAGAATAGTTATTGCTCCGTATGAGTAGGAAAAGCTTTTTAAGAAAATAAACTTGCTATTATGCAGTTTTTTCAAACTTGATCTTAAGAGGATAGTAACCGAGCCAAGACATCAGGCAGTATATTCTGTAAGTCTTGTACTCAAGTACTTGTCTATATCATAATATCCCCTATATTGACAAAAATATACTGAGTCAACAAGTGGGATTTGAATTAGCTTGGAGTATGCAGTTGGAGACAGCTGGTAAAGGATCATGCTGGTTATTATATACTTATTACTCAATCATGTCAATAAAAATGAGCTACATACATATGTATGTTCTATTCAACTAAGTCATTGCATCTGAAGTCATTGTATCTGAAAAGTGTGATAACGCTCTTGACGCAGAGTTTTACAATATTTCGTCATATTGCTAGTTCTTATCATAAAATATTAAATAATAAATATGCACCCATATATGTATATGTATATATGCACTGATAACTCAATGTTATACTCAAATGCAGATCAGGAAATCCATTTTTTTTTACCATTGTCAAGGTTGAATGGGTTTGTTAAACTACCAACGAAACATCGCGTACTTTGTTTGAATTTATTTGTTTATATTATAACCGGTCCATATCCAAATATATACTCATACCACACATGTAGTTTAGTTATTAATAAGATGATTTACGATGTAGTTAGATGCGCTTCGACTGTAGGAAAATGTTTATTGGTATCCTAACGTTTTGCTAAGACTTCTTAAGTGATATATCATCCGGAGGTGAGTAATAATAAATCAGGTTTGCTTCTGTCGAACCGAACAGTCTGGAGCGGGATTTTGCCAGATTGTGTGAATATTTGCAAGTCATGCATATGTATACGTATGTATATAAGAATGTACGACACAAATTTTAAATTTATAGTTGTGTGTATACTATTCGTGTCTAACCAAATTAATGATAATTAACGTTTTTTTTTTTTGTTTTTGTTTTCATTTTGGTGTCTACAATTTTTTGGAGAGATTTTCACAACTCTGTCTTTAATGCAGAGTGGTTTTTGACTTTTTAGCCCTTATGTCCCACCAATGCAGCATTTCGGAGGACAATCCTCCTTTGAGATAAAAATGCACGCCAAACTGCATCCCACTATTTATAAACGGCACCACACGTGCGACTACTGGTCCTGCAGATAAGTATTTTATTCACAGAGCCACCAACAACGTCAAGCTGGGACCCTACTGTTGTGTATAAGAAGTGCTGATTTGCCTTGTGTTGGAATTTGGTAGATAGCATGGAAATGTTTACTCTGCACATCATCCCTCCCAGCGGAATGAGAACTTTTTCTGATTGCGAATGATTGACTTGCCCTTTATCAGCTGATACCTGAGACTAGGACTCCAAGTGTTTGTTTGGTTGTCAGTGTCTTGGCCACTTAGACGAGTGTAAATTCATTGTAATGGAACAGGATCTTGGAAATCCCTGCTCTTACTTAATAACCAGTTAAACCTTCTAATGAAGTGATGGATGTTTCTGGCGTTTGTATTCGTCAAATCACCTTAGTAGTTACAACGCAGCTCTTGACTAAAGCCTCGTTTTGCTAGCGAGAGTTGATTGTCCTTCGCCATGCTTTAGAGACTTGAATCCATCAAAGAAGGCTGGAGGCCGGGTCTCACGAGACTCGTTTAACATCATTCTCAGCCACAGTAATCTGAGTAAGTTGTGACCTAATGATGGTCTGAACATCTGGAACTTAGATCTCCGATAGACGGCTTAATTTTTCCGGTTTCGCCCCAGTCTCAGGTATACTAGTCGATTTTGAAGTGATAACGCCTTATAATTCGGACTGCTGGTAGAAAGCAGCTTGAAACAACGTGCTTCCTCAACGATATCAATCAAGTCTCCACGAAATCGCCAGGAAACTTTGAATATCAACCACTCTAATAGGTAACCAATAAAGTCCTCTTGACAATTTAACGAGCATTCGTAGGCAAGCAGCTTAGTGTGGAACAAAATTATCCAGTCAGGCTTGTTTACTAATTACTCGTAGGTCTCGAATTTCTTCATCTGATCAATTACCGTGCTTTAACTGATTGTTTTGCACTATTCAGGTTATACCCTTAATTTGTTGAGACAACAAAAGTTCACGTAAATAAACGATGACCTAATGTCGTCGCTTTGTCACCTTTCAAGGAATATGTCTTGAATAGCGCCAAAGTTTCATTCCATAATGAAGACATGCGACATTTTATCAGTTCTGAAAAGTTGTTATAACCGCGTATATAAAGAGTGGTTTCCATAGAATTTTTAAAGATTTCATTCATTAGCACAATCTCTTTGATGACTATACCTACTAACCACTTACATTTTTTTTTGTTCCTTTCAGGAAATGGGCCCAGTGGAATTTCCCTATCATACATGCTTGCCGGCAACTGGCCATATTGGAATGCCGAAAAAATTCAAAAACATCCAGATGAAATGTTAAGAGCACGATTAAATTATGCTGATAACAGCAAGAGCTTGGTGGAACAAGATTTAATTACACTAGCCGATGGCCTTGAGGGTCGTAGTACAAATCCAGTCTCACTGTTGGTAAGAGATAATGCTATTATCATTGTTTAAGGCAATTGATCAAACTTGATTTTTATTCATCTCTTTCAGTTGGACAGCCTAGAACACCCATGTGCCGATTTAGGCATGGAACTGCCATCCATGTTGGAGTATCGATTCGATGGAAGCAAGCAGGTATGTACGAGTAGGCATATCCATTCGTATGGTTTATTCGTATACCGGTTTCAGTTTGTTGAACCGATCGCAGTAAAAAAAAAACCAAAAAAAGAAAAGAATTGCCAATTAGACGTAAGGTCAAAATTGTTGAGTAATCGTGTTCACAAACTGATAAATGTAATTCCCCGCGACGCGATTTGCTGAGAATGCACTGTGTGTTTTAATTTAGAAATAAAATGGGGCGGAAGAACTGTAGATATGAACAGCACGATTTCAGAACGATCATACGAAGAATGATAATGATTTTGATGTGGTTGCGTATGCCATGTCTAGCACTACCTTGTACGTACTTCCATCTTCCTATGCGGTCCCAGCTGATCTTTCTCTACTAATAATTTGACTGTGATTTAAGGTTTAAGACAAGTTCTATTTTATTTCTGTCTTCCTTCTACCGATACTCTGTTCTGCAAACATTTTTTAGTCAAGCTGACTTCTCGAACGTCACACTACAGGATCACAAAACCGATTATGAGCCTTCATAAGTTGATAATCACGTAGATTGAAAGTAAACCCTCATAAACTTGAACTGGCCATTTTTAATCCCAAGAATTCATATCACTTAGATCGACGGCGGTTATAGAAAAAATACAAATTTTTGTCGCGACAGGTCCATGGGACCCAGGGCCTAGCTGCACACAAGGTGGCTATAGACTATTGCAAAATAAATTACTTATACTATTTTAAACTTTTACTTGAGTTGGATCCAAACTTTCAATCCAAAAATATGACTTGAAAATCACGAGTTGGGTTATTTTCTAAACTGATCTAGCCTTGAATTAGATCAGAAACTTACTAATAAGCCAGCGATCACAGATCTGCATCTGCCTTTACGGAACACTATCCTTTGAGATACATATGTGTCAGAAGCTTAAGCATTAGAAAGCAACTTGTTTTTTCTTCTATTTTCTTTGTACGTATGCACATATATATCCAGTTTCATCCACAACTCCATTTATTCCCTTCAATAAACTTCGTCGGTATAGATTTACATATGGTGTTCCAACACAACTTCTAAGAAATGATAAACATGCAATTTTTTTTCAGGTTGAAACTCAATAATCGTATCATTTCAGACTTCCTTAATACCTCTCCACACCTTCTCACAGCAACTTTAACAATTATTTTCACACAAACAACAATTAACTGATTTGTAAACATTTGTTCGGAAGTAAATTGTCTTGCGTCACATCTTGTCTCGACTGTCTCACCTAATCAAGATGAATTCCAAGTATCAATTATAATTCTAGTTTTGTGTGTTGTGTGCACCTGCTCGGGTGTTATGACACCGTAACAGGAAGTACGATCGGGGGAAATTTTCATTTATTTTATTTTGTATGCAATTTAGAAAACCGGTTTTCTAATAGATTCTATAATTTACTTACAACACACCGATGTAATTATTATTCACTTATCAAACACCAAATCAATGACTTTACGGGACGCATTTTGTTGTGGTGTGAATTACAATATTCACTAATTTTTTTTTATGGTTTTTAATGTTATTGCTTAAAATATTCATGACTAATCTGATCGGAATAAAACTCAAACGATTAACTTTATAATTCGAATTGTATATGAGTTATTCGGAACTGTCGGTATAATTTGAACAAGGACTGTGCCACGTGATTCTTAATTTATGCTAGTTTCTCTTTTTGTTTCTTGGTATCACATGTTTAATATGATAATTAGTTTTAATTTCCACTGACTAGTAGTGAATAATAAGAACGAAATTTACAATTAATTTGGTAGTTTCGATATTCGTTTTATAATCATGCGGTTGGTGGAATCTGAAACGTTTTTAACACCTCAGGTGTATCTAATATATGGCCACGATAAAGATCGACCTTGGGTTCATCGATCATCATTTTTTTAGACCTCCAGGGCGTTCGAAATTTATAGCAATCAAAAGTATGGCATGCAATGCTGTAGTGGGTTAAGTTGTTAGTGCAACCGTGATGTTCCTCAAAATTCGTTCAGTAGTTCTGGGTTTCATTGTACATTCCTTTACGAGCCAATATATAATCTTTTGCTAAAGATGGTGGATATCGATTAGATATTTCTGGGACTTTGACTATCGATGTAAGGCGTAAGAACGTAGATTTTCAATTTCGATTCTTGACGAAATTCTTGTCTCTAATGTCGTAAATTTACATTCTAGCTTACAACGTCTACATAAGAAGTTATTTTAAATACTCAACTCAACGGACAAACTGCGATTTCAGTACTACGTTCCCACGTTCGTTTTTGTTTTAGCTTGACAGAGCATTCTACAATCGTAGGTGATCCTTCTGTTCTCCATTGGATTTAATACATGGTTTTAAATTCCAGCCTATCAAGTGCAATGAGAAAACCAGACATGAGCGGTCTAGCATCGTTTAAGAAATCCTAGATATTGCGCACCGTTCTTAGCGGCGAAGTCATAGTCATAAACACATATGTATGTACATACATATACTGAGAATGGAAAGTCTTTCGGTTTTGGTGATGCAAGTGAAAGTGAAAGTTGCAATGGATTAAGGTATCGCATAATCGATAGAGGACATATATAGGTTTTTCAAACATTACATTTCATTCCCTAAAAGGGTGGCGGAAACAAAACAGTCTACAGTTGAGTTGAGTAGGACGAAAACCTCTTTTATCTTCTCTGCAGTTCAAGCCGTACCTCGCATCTTCCTGTGGCTTTATAGCTTTATAGCATTGACATAGAATTTTGGATTTGTCGTTGCATATGCGGCAGGAATATGGGTCTGCGTCCCAAGAGTACACATTAGTTTCAGACCCAAAATGAACAGTGGAATCTTTGGCGAGTTATGTGGCAGACAATTAAAATTGTTTCAGAACCAGCAAAGAAAAACTTTGTCATAATACATTGGATCCCTTGTCACAAAAGCAATATGGGCAATGAAATACCCGACCCACTTAGCAAAATTGGTGCATTATCTCCACCAACTGAGACCGCACCCTTTTGTAGAGTGAGCAAGACCCATTTTAAGGGTACAGTGCCAGTGCCTGTTGTTATGTTATCTGGACAAACACTCCTGGACGGAGACCTAACTGGTGCCATAAATGGCTAACGCCTTTTGAATTGAGTTATTACCGACTTCACCTGTAGACTGTGCCTAGAAAATGATGAGAACGTCAGGCTCTTATTAACGTAAGAATAATACACACCCCGAGATGTTATTGAACTTTCTGACTGCCTTTGGAGTAAATAACTTATTTTAGAACTCTATTAACTCGCACAATAGAGAAAGGCCGCAGTGCCAGAGTGAAACAATTAGAATAATAATACTCCCTGACAAAAGCTGCAGCGAAATTTATCCTTCCAACTTCTGATTCAATGCCAGCGTTATATTAAATAAATATTTCGGACTGCGTATCCTTTTTAAATGAAACCAAATTCGCAAAAAGTTCCACGAAGTAAATGTTAATGATGTTTTTCTTCAAAACACAATACATATGCGTATTATTATTTTAATTTTATGAAACAGCATTTATCGTAAAATGGAGACCACCCACCCAACCCAATTTCTTCACAGCAAATGGCATACATAATATTCCTTACATACCATCGTTTTTATTCTAGAAAGCAAATATTTAATACTTGATCGTAAACTGATCTTTTAACATTATGTATTTTGTTCCATGGAAAAAAAAATTAATTTATTGTTTTCATTTCGCTGCCAAATTGTTTTGTCAACATTTTTTTTCACACGGTTTTCTTGGGTCTTTAAGTTGCGGAACTATTAAATTTTATTGAACGTATATTTCTTTTCATAATTTCTTCTCTTAAGGAATTCTTATTTATATTTTGCGATTGTTTAAAATTTTAAATATTTCGTTACTTAAATAATTTTATTGTCGAAATATTTAGTTAAAAAAAAATATTATGTATCCTTGTAACATGTAACAACAACACGCTTTCACAATGTTTCCTGACCCAAACCAAGTTCGTCAATGAATCGGCAATTCCAGTTATTGCTTTACTGGCCAGATTGACTGATTTTAGGCTTTTGGAAAATCTCGTACTAAGTATCTCTCGAGCAATCTACGAACTACGAAAACAAATCTTATCTCAACAAATTGATCCGATACACTTGTCACGATAACTCCAAAACGTGCAAAGCAGACTTACTTACAAATATCGTACATACATATGTAGCTACCTCTCAAGTAGAAATTAAAATTAATTGGTTTTTCATTTTAGATTGATCACATCGTACTGGGCAAAGGTCCACCAGGTGGTTCATGGCATAAAATGGATCCCAATTTACGTACCTTATCCCTTGCCGGATGGATGTCACTTCCTGGTCTTAGCTATGGCAGCTGGGAAGCGGTACAACAACGAAAAAAATTCCTTCAATATGAAAAGAACTGTTCAACTTACCTGCGTAAGATGGCCCTAGCGAATACAACCTGTCCCAAGTGCATTAAACTACGTTCTGCAAAACAAACCAAGGCCAAGAGTAACAATTTAGTTTTCAACAATAACAACGAATGTGAACCCGATGCTTTATGTTGTAAGTGTACCAAGAAAATTTGCAGTGGCAGTGACGTTTCAGCTACTGATACCAACATCGAATTGGATTTGCTTGACAATAACGGAGGGAATAGAAGCTCGCCGCCT
Source organism: Xylota sylvarum (assembly GCA_905220385.1). Taxonomy (NCBI): domain Eukaryota; kingdom Metazoa; phylum Arthropoda; class Insecta; order Diptera; family Syrphidae; genus Xylota; species Xylota sylvarum. The sequence goes on along the minus strand of LR999960.1, from coordinate 51,033,834 downwards.
CGACGAAATCTCTCGCTGAAACGGCAAGTATCCAAAGAAGTACAGACAAGAGCTCTTGTATCAAGAGTTGCTGAATACTATGCAGACTATGTTCATCATATGAATTTAGATAGGTTCTTTATGAACAATGCCAATGTAACGTTTATAGCTCCGCTGAGTGAGCATTGCGTTAAGTCGGAACGATTCCAGGATGCCAGATGGATTGTCAGTGGGTAAGTTGCTTGATTGTATTCGAAAGGCTCACTATGTAATGTTGTCTACTTTTTTCACAGAATTGAGGAATCAACTAGGCGTACATTTTATTTTACTTGCAAGAATCTAGTGCTAGCAAATGGAGTGTCTGACTTACCAAATCGATTGGGCCTTAGGGGTGAACAGCATGGCATCAATAGGACTTGGGTTAAGCACGAGCTAAGAGAGCTTGAGACTGCTTTGGAGAAGTTGTCAGAAAACGAAAGGCAGAGTAAGTTTAATGAAATATTCGGAGACGAATTTCGATGTCTAATGGTTATTTAATTTTCTAGAATTAAAGCCTGTTCTAGTAGTAGGAGCGGGACTAAGTGCTGCGGATGCTGTAACCATTTGCCGATCATCTGATATCGATGTCATACATGTCTATCGAAGCAAAAGCGCAGGATTAGATAAATCGCTGCCGGAGAATGTTTATCCTGAATATCATGAGGTGAATATGATATTTCTATACCGTCTCATTCCTCCTTCTCTTTTGCAGTCTCTGAATTGAGTAGAAGACAATCACCACTTTTGTTAGATATCTGACAGTGTTATCAAGCACGTTTTAGCGTCAACGGTCGGTCACATTTCTATTGGAATAGCTGCCGCATTAAATTTTCTGTATTCTATTCAAGTTCAAGTGCATACATATGTATGAATGTACATATTTGCGGCTCGAATGTGGTAAACAATCTTATCGCATTTATTTGCCTATCACTTGAAGTCCAAACGCAGAATATTATTATCACATTATGGATTTATGAAGTGTTCTACGTAGTTGGCGGTAACAATAAGAGTTACTGAACATTACTGCGGATTTTGTGACACTCTTCAACTAGGCTCGTTTTAAAAGCTTGGTAAAGTTATCTCCTGGATCCTCTAGAATTTTAATGGTGATGGTTGTATTGCTGTCGTTTGGTTTCAATGAAGGTTTTTTAGCTTTAGATCTCGTATTTAAATTTGATATGGTGTTGGTTTGTCAGCAACCTTTAGTGTATTGGTGAAGTTTGGGAACAACACTTAAAGTAAAAGTAAATATAAAAATACCGAACAGATTGAAGTTAAGTGTAATCGCAAATTTTATATTTCACGGAATTGCACTAAAAATTTAGTATCTTCGATGTCTTCGATGCCAAGGACAGATGTCATAGTACTTGTTCTCAAAAGATTTGGGAGTTGCCCACGAACGTAATGTCGATTGATCCCTTTCTTGACTTACTGCCATTGTTTACAATGGCTATTTCTAGGGTGTAAATGGTCCCTGTAGAATATGTCTTCTGGGATTGGTTAGTCTGTTATTAAAGCTTGTTGCAACGTACAACCAATGAAACTCTCTCATGCGCGTCGAACATTGTTCGGTATTCGCTTGTCGACCAACTTTGTAGAGCCAGTTACTTTCGTCACTATAAAGTTCTACGTCTATCATTAGCATTTTGGCATTGGCCTATAGTAACACCAAAAAATGATACAGCAATATTGTAGAGATGCAATGATAAGAATTGGCGTAATGTATCTCTAAACTGGGCTACTCAGCTAGTCACACATGTATGTAAATCAAGATGTTGTCCGCTTCGTCCTCAGCCGTTTATGTTAGGATTTATGTATTGCTTGTTACCGAAGTTTTAACGTCAATCCGCTTTAGTTCTGTAGTTTCGTTGTCTTATAAGGAGTTGTTCATTCTAATTACAGTTCGCAGACAGCTGTGATGCTTTAAATAGTATTTTTCATTTTTTTATTGCTTCGTAGATCAAACACCTATTGCTATCTTCAACATCTGATTTTTGAGAAGTTCTTCTTTGTGATGCTTTCTTTTACTAAACCAAATGGTGATGTCGGCATTCTTGAACTCCTCTGAAAGGAATTCTCTTCGATCTTTACAAAACCAACGTCCAATCCAATCCTTAATCCTTTTAACAAACCACCAGTCTTCTTAGAACTACAACTGATTCTTTTCTCTATCCCTGCAGGTGCATAAAATGATGAAGGATCCAAACCAAACGTACAACTGCTACACTCCTGTTCCAGAGCATACCATCTCCAATCTATCGACAGATGCTTTTGGGTGCCACCACGTAACAGTCAAAAATCTGAAAACCTCCGAAACACGAACCTATGAAGTCTCATACTGTGCCATACTGATTGGAGCCAGACCCAATCTCCGTTTCATCTCGGGCATAAACAAGCAACAAGCCAAAAATGTAATCTCCCCCAAGTGTTCTTTCCTAAATGCAGAACAATACCCAAATCATGTTACTCGTAAACTAGCCTGGCTAAAGAATATTTGCGAGAAATGCAAACATTTCAATATCTGCGACTGGAACCGAAGGCTAACACCAATAGAGTTTCGCAATCGAATTTGTGGACACACCACCAGCAAAACATGCGAATGCATAAGGCTGTGCAATAATGACGATTCGAATGTGTGTCAAGTCGATGACTCAGGCATTGGCTTGGGCATAGAACCCACTAAACCAATCGACAGTAAAACCAATCAAGTTGATGTGGACAAATTCACAAATGAAGTTCAAGGACTGCCTAAGGGAATTTTCGCAATGGGACCATTGGTTGGAGATAATTTTGTTCGATTCATACCAGGTGGAGCACTGGCCATAACCTGTACCCTTCACCAAGAGAACGATTGAAGTCAATCATCAAGTTTGATGATAAAACCTTTGTGGGTTTCTTCTACACAAGGTTGCGCCGGCATTTGCGGATGGATCATGTCTATGGGAAACTCACACCTTTGTTCTATTTCAAAACGGTTTTCTTTTCTATTTGTTTAAATATTTCTTTTCGGCTGCACAAATGTAATTGTATCTCTGATTGTTGTAATACACACATAAGTACACACACACTATCCTTATAAAATATGAAAGAGTATCAGCGCTGGAATGAAATTGAAATGGAACACATTGCAGTGGGAGTGTCTGGTGTCATAATGTTGGACAACCGGAAGGAAGCAGAAGAAAGAAACTGGAAGAGAAACGATGGAACACTTCTGGCCAAATGTTAAATAGTTTAATTTTTTTTTTTTTTTGTTGATGCTGAGGTTCTAATTCTCTTGTTTTTGTTACAAACCCAAGCTTTCAACTATGCAATACTGTTAGTAATTCTATAGTAAAAAAGACTAAGAAACTTCAAATTAAAATTTATTTTGTTGATAGAATTGTCTGTTGTTCTTGTAAAAAAAAAAAAGTGTTTATACATATTCTCGGTTCTGTTCGTTAATTGTTAATTTATAAATGCAAACAAACAAACAAATATATATAACTCTATATGTAAGATGGGAAATTTAAATTGTCTATTACTGATTTCAATCGCCATCACCGAACATTTACAATTAACAATACATTCTCCACTGACACCAATTTATAGGACAACGAATCTGGAATGTTTTGGGAGTACTGTACGGTAATATATGTACATATATGCATCCTCTGTACAGTCAAGGATTGATCTAAAATGGTCATAGTCAACGTCAATACATATATTCGCAATAGTATACATTGAGTCTATTGAAGCTCAAGTGGTAAGTGCGTTGGACTACGGAGCGAGGGATTCCAGATTTAATCCCCAGATAATCCCCCTTCTTACGTAATATTTCTTTCACGACCCCACCTCTCGCGAGCGTCTGACAAACATCCAAGAGTAAAACTGTCGTGTAAAAGTTTCTCGTTTACGGTATTAAACAGTAGGCCCCTTCCATTCCTGTAAAGAATATAACACGCACAACACGAATGGTTGTGAGAAGCTAGGCCCTGGGTTCCATGAAGCTGTCGCGCCAAAAATTTGTATTGGTATTTGTATTTGAGTCTATATATTGACGACAAAGGACAAAGCACATCATTTATTGAAATTAGAATATTGAGAATCGTTTGAACATTGGGTACTTTGTTCTGGTACTGTGTCGGTCTTTTGTTCGATTGTTAGATCTTCTTTGCTTGTTGACTCGGGTTTCGGCATCAAGGGACGATCTTTAACATCAATACATTTTTTTTCTTCTGTATCCGGCTCATTTTTTGAATTTTGATCTTTTTGTTGAAGCGATTGATCCATTTCCGAAATTTGGGTGAAAGACTGTATTTTTAAGGGAGTATTCAGCGAACAACTACTCCTTCTTTCGTCCTAGAAAATAAAGTAATTTAGGGTTAAAAATAATACTACAGCAAGGACAAGACATAAATGTCTTAGAAAGTTGGGTGCCTTTTGATTTTAAGTTCCACTAAAGGGAAATAGCCTCTATCAAGAAAGCAAATAGAAATATTGGTAGTAAATCTGAAAACGGCAGAGAAAGGTGGAGATGTGACCTTTTTTTATAACCTTGCGTTGAAGTGTTTATGGCTACTCTTATAATGTTGGGAAATAGTGCGGATGGTAGAAATATTAGAAGGTGGAAGGAGGAGATACTGATGCACATTTAATAAAAGTATTTGGGTATTATAATAACAAAGAGAATGTAAATGCTTGCAGAGTGTATATTTTATCTTGAAAACGCTATCCAACAAAAATTTTCCATTTTCTCCAGTCCCGAAATTTAGGTAAATTAAATTAGTCGCAAATTACGACTTTCCCTCCATTGTCAGGAAGAAATAGGCAAGGGTTGAAGCAAAACACGGCTGATCTAGAGTATGGGTAACTTTGTAAGCTTGATTGCAAAATTTTTTCTTTTACCTATTAAAATTAATAGAATCGACAAAAATCGAATTAATTTATTTCGAACAGACAATCGCAATAAGCCCTTCTGTTACTTATAACCCATTATGCCAACACGGCCTCCACGGCCGAAGAGGAAGGATGTGACTCTGAGACACGTAATTTTAATATCCGGAGCAAAGTAATCCGATCATGAGTAGATCCTGAATTATTGGAATCCTTTGCTTTTATTTTTTAATTGAAAAATCGCAATGTGGATGAACTTGGAAGGGACAATCAATGTACGAAGCACCGACTGATATGTACATATATTATTAAATCATATAGGCTGAGAAGTCAAATCTGTTTCCGATATCTTTCGACCAGCTATGTATATCTCGATATGGGAAAGCTAAATCTCACAAGTGCGAATGTCTCTCATACAAAGCTTTCTATCAGCACTAGTTTCTATCAAATAACAAGTTCTATGCAAGAAAAATACCTACATTCCATTTCCTCAATACTGCAACATTATGGAACCTATATTATAGCCAGGAGCATATTTTCTAATGAATTACAAAAATACTGTACCATATCAACCTCTTCTTCATTATTGTAAATCTCGTCATTAGGACTACCCTCCTGTTCGTAGTCTGTATTCAGGTTCATGATTCTTGGCGTCCTTCGAGCTTTGGGCAAAACAACGGAATGACCTCTCCGTATAACTTCCTTAACAGGACGAAAACGTTTTAATACCCTACTCCTGTCACTGCCCGTCAGTGATTCATCACTTCCATGAAATCTCTTTAAATTTGGATCCAAAATACTCTTTTCCTCTCGCCGATCCTTTAAAAAGAAAACAGTCATTAACATTTCCCACTATTTTCGACTATATTAAAACTCATCCCCTTACATTTATTCCAAATAATTTCGGATTAACCCGCTTGGGCGTTAAAGTCTTTGACTTTATGTTCCGAATGAAGAACTTTGATCCCTTTTTACTGATAACACCTAACGTAGTCATATTTTGCAGGGACTCACGTACTGCACTAGGAAGATCCCTTACTGGGACTGTATTTTTCATGGAGTCTTCTACTAGATCAAAAATTTCGGAAAAACCCGTATTTTCATGACCCAACTCCTTTTTATAAAATAAGGCCTTGAGGACATGACGATTTACTTTTTTGGGAACACCAAATTTGTCCATTGAAAATTTATTACAGTTAATTTAACAGCACAAAACACGACGAAATATATATTTTTTTGAAGTGATAAATTTGATTAAAGTGCTACATAATCCCCAGGCATTTATAGGCATTTTTTTAAAAGGGTGTTTAAATGCTAGGTATTTTAGTAAAATCTAGAGTGGAACTGTGGATCTATTATATCCAATTTCGCTTTGTACCGCGTACCGTGTAGTGTGAATGCACTCTCAGATTCTGAGCGACAATTTCATTTACTGAAATGATTTCGCCAATGACCAGAGGAAAAGATTAAAATTCGAGATTGACCAGATCTCTCTGAAATATTATCCAAGTAGTCTGAAGTTCTACGTATAGGTCTATTGTGATACCGCATGCATCATAGGAGATAGTTTTTTCTCTACCTACTCGTTAAATCATTTTGAACTTCTGATGAAGCGTAAGAGGCTCTACAAGTAGTTATTATAATAGTAGGCTTCTAAGTGAAGGTTCCTTCTGCGGGAGAAAACTGTCCAGAAATAGAGAAGGTGAGGAATGGTTTTACCCACCTCTTCATCCACGCAGCTTCTTCAAAATTCGTTTGCAAAATGACCCAGCCTTGTACCATGCTTGCCTATTAGACAGTGTCAGCAACAGCTTCGGCCAAATTTGTTTTATCGCATGTCGTGGTCGTCCAGTTGTCCACCTACTTTGTATTTGTACTCTCGATAGCATCCAAATTGAATTTTAGTTTGCAAGTAGCGATTGATACCTAAGGTGAATTTGTCCGGCAAAATGGGTAATATTGTTCCTATTCTGGCGAGTTCATCGGCTTTACAATTCCCTGGAATGCCACTATGTCCAGGCATCCTACAAAAGTGAATATTCAACTGCTCAGCCATCTCGGTGAGAAATGATCGGCAGTCTAGAGCTACTACCGAATTAATAGAGGTGGATTCCAAGGATTTCATAGCTTGGCTGTCCGAAAAGATGCGGGTGGTGTAGTCCGTGTTTACGGGAGAGATTTTAAAATTATTCAGAATGGTGGCGTGGCCAAATTCTTTTCTTGACCACTGTAGGGTAGCTTCGATGGGAACGGCTGCACTTACTGCCGTTTGCTACCTAAATATATCAAGGGGTATCACATGAAACTTGCTGTCCTGTGCCCCAGAGGAAGTTGTGCGTAGAGCACTGCTTATATACAGACAAGCTGTAAGATGGACCTTAGATAGTCGCGGTTTATAGCTATTTCTAAGGCTGTATGTGAGTCTAATGACCGGGATGTAGAGCCAGTGGGGAATCTCAGCACGCCTCCCAACTATACACGAACCGTGGATGCGGAATAAACGCATTTGTGGTTTTGGCGGTGTTCGCGGTATCAAGGTACTCTGTGACGAAGGATCTGAAAGACCGAGAGCTTGTCTAATTGTAACAAACTTCTCTCAGTGATCAAGCTTGGAAAAATCTGAGGCCAGGATTTGGCTGCTGCAGCAATAAGCCACGAAGCGAACGGAGAATGGAAAACCTTCGTCGTTACGTCAGCTTTCGCTCCTGAAGGTTGTTACCGAACTCATGGAGCATTCTGATTCTCGGAAAATGCTCTGTCTGTAACAGTCTGGGGCAATGCAATGTACGTGGAAACCATCTCCTAGACTTTCTACTATCATCTGACGTGGTCATTAGAAATATTGATTTTCAGCCAAACTTTGTTACGGCAAGAAGAAAGGAGGTTATTGATTTGACGTTACCTAACCGGTACTTCAATCCGATCCCTGTTGGATCATAGGTACATCGCCTTCCAAATCAAATGCGAAACCATTACTTTGTAGGAGAAGAGGAATCCGCGAAAAACCAACTGAATACGCTTTAGAGAAGAGCTAGATAAGTCTGCCCAAAACTCCTCCTAAACTCAGAACGAGACGGAAGGTCGAAGATGCTGCGCGAAACCTGACTGGTATCATCACCGGATGTTTCGAACTGACATGTCCTATTATGAAAACCTCCTGTAGATCGTCAGTTCCCTGGTGGAAATCAGAACTCTAGAGACTAAAAAAGAAACCAGGAAAGACAAATTTAGATGGAGATTGGAAACTTTTCCGATCCAAACAAAAAGAATATGGGAAGTTAATTCGCCTGTCGAATTCCTATAAGGATTTTTGGGAAAAGATTGAGACTCTAGGTGAACCCATTAGGTTGGTTAAAGTTCTCAAAAGAGGCAAACCAATCAAAACGGATTCACTTAGATAACCTGCAGGTACCTACAACGAGATAAAAGCGGAAAAATTCAGTAGTTTTTGGAAACTCACTTTCCGGGTAATCAGATAACGATTCGGTGAAAGGTTAGCCCGCATGTGTAGGTTGAGCTTTATCTAAGTCGCAAAACTCGGCATAGCTGCTATACTGGATCGGCCGTGGCAGCAGATGAGGGTATCAAATATGCTGTAGCATTTTCATATAGCTTCAAATCGCCTGATACAGATGGAATGTACCCAGCTGTAAAATCAGTTGCTGCCAACTCTGAAGACAATCTTCACTGTGTGTTTGGCACTGGCATACATATACTATACCTTGTCGTACGGTTCAAGTGACTTTTAAACCAAAAATTGGAATTGGACTACTTCCTCGCTGCCTATAAGTATGTCTTCCTTCTTGGTGAAAAGCTTGGAGAGACTAGTCGAGATTCAAGTGTGCAGGTCTGCACTGAGGATGCACCCTCTATTTGAGATGCAACATGCATACCAGCGTGGAAAATCCTATGAAACTGTGCTTCAAAATTTAAATGCGCTCGATAAGAAAGAATACGTCATGGGCAACTTTTAATTGCATGTGCAACTCTGCAAGACAATCCGAGACAGATGAAACATTAGTATTGTGGATCAGGGAAATTCTGATGAATAGAACTTTGGTTATTGATGTGGACTGTGGCCGCAATCTGTGGCCGTGCTAACAGAGAGTGCCCACAAAGTGGCGTTCTGTCTCCACTTCTATGGTGCATCGCAGTTGACTCTCTGTTGCATCCTCTCAATAATTCAAACGTCTACGCTCAGACATACGTGGATCATGCATGCCTACAGACTGCCTCTGCTAATGCGCAGATAGTCTTGGACATGGTCGATGAATTGTGCACTAGGAATGGACTTTCGGATGAAAGGGGTCACTATCCAGATCACCGATGAAGCGAAATAACTGGGAGTGATCCTGGGTAAGAAATTTCTTTGGGCAAAGCATATCAAGTCGAAGACATCCTAGGCGCTCTCAGTTTTCAGGCAATGTAAGGGTGGTTTTGGCAAGACGTGAGGCTCTGGATCTATAAGGCTATGGTAAGACCTTTTCTAGCTTATGCGTAAGTATATGATTGCCTTCTTTACGAAATTCCAACTCTTGGCTGCATGGAAGATTGCTGGAGTACGCCTAGCTCTGTTCTAGATGCTTTGCTTGATTTACCTGCCTATGATACTTTAATCATGGGCTGTATTCTCAAACCGATTTTTTGTCTTAGGGGTGGCTTTCGATAAATTTGTGCTACACTTATCCCATGACCCTGGCTCCATGTATATGCTGTCTGATGCAATGACAACGGAACTTCGGCTGCTGTGCAAATTTAGAGTTTACTTTCCTTTCTTTCAGGACTGCCTTCGGCCAGAGTCGGAGCCTGGACTGGCCTGTAGTCGAATTTTCATGGATGGCTCTAAAACTAGTCAAGAGTCCGGTGTTGGTGCCTTCGTGGAGACAAACAACACTAGACTTCACTACTCGTTAGGCAAGTATCTCTCTGTTTTCAAAGCAGAGATTATGCTGTCATAATGGCTGCCGACTATATTGTTAAGAATAGGTGTTGGTTTCGGAGTATCTGCGTCACTAGCGACAGTCAGGCTGCGCTTAAGGCCTTGCGCAATCCTGTAACCCGTTCCTAAATAGTTCGAGAATGCAAGAACTCTTTGAATTCGGTCGCAGTGATGAAATCTTTGACTCTTGTCTGGGTTCCAGGTCACACTAGAATTGCGGGAAATGAGATTGCTAAGCAAGGAGATTGAGGTGGCTAAGGAGGATGATTTCTCAGGACCTGAACCTGCGTCGGGTCTTCAGTTGTGTCTGAGTATTACCTAACCCAAAAAAAAAAACAAAAAAAAAAAACGAAGGACGAGCTTTCTTTCTTTCTAACGATCTCGTCAGTCTTTCAGTTTCCCGAAATGTCTCTATGGCCTGGTGAAGGAGTTGAATGTTGAACTGCTCCGTAATCTTCAAGAAAGACAAACGGCAGTCTGTGTAGCAGCGAACTGAACTATCATCCGACGTGGTATAAACGTTGTTATCAAGGACCACCAGAAGCGAGGAGGTAAGACAAGCACTTGATAACGAACTTGGTCGGTCTATTTAGTTTCAATGCAACCCTCTCTGCGTTGCAAGAACAATTATTGTGCAAATTAATGTAGTTAATTGAGCAGCTCATTAAAAAAGGCCGCTGCACAGATCCAATTGAATAATTTCTTTTAACTTGATTGGAATCAATCAACATTGAATCCACTTAAAGTGGATTAAATTGATAAAATTACTTGCGTTCAGGTTAAAGTTGTTAAGCCTGGGTGTGGCCGTTCTGAAACATCAAAAGTTGATTACGTCTGAAAGATCCTTAACCCAAGGCACTATCTATTTAATTGAAAAATCGATTAATGCTGGTTTGATTTCCCACGTCTGCCCGTGTCGTCGCGTGCAATTGAATAGAGGGATGAATTTTAAAATTCTTTGTATGTCAGGCGGTCATTGGCCTCAAACACTATGCAGGCGTGTAGTTCCCAAGTTCCCCATTTGTCACTTTAATTTAATTTTCCAGCCTTTCATCGAATGCTTTCAGCTAAATTATTGTCTGCTATAACTATACTCAATGCTTCTGTAATTAATTTGCTTTCTCTGGCAAACATTAAATTTAAATTTATATAATTAACATATTTGTGTGTAGTAGGTTATTTGCACGTAAGGTGTGTGCTCGTAGCCGTCGGCTACGTTGACTAACTTTGATACAAATATTTAGCTGAGTAATTAACTTTTATTGCATTAAATCGCGTGTTTAGTTGCGAATATGTTTTAATTCACTTTTCTTTTCGCATCGTCTTAGTTCGTGACTAAGCGTTTACTTTATCGTTTAGTCGTGTTACTAGGGAAACTGTACATAGTTACTTGTAATGGTTGGGCTTTCCAAATGGGAATTTACATAAATGATTGAGATTAGTTGGTTGTGTAGATTTATCGTGACTCCTCAACAGGGCTAGCATATTTTGTCCCGAAATGCCTGCTAGGATCTGAGATAAAATTTGACAAAACACATTTCTTCTTCAACTAAACCTAATCATGAGGTCACATGTTTGTTGGCTATTAATTCCAATTACACATCAGCCTCAGGAATCTAAAGGTGAATGTGCACATGGAGCTCAATTCCTTATGCATATCCACATCCAGTGGGGTCCGCTTGGGCTTAGGCAGAGGAACAACCAAGAAATTATGGGATCTAGATACTAATCAATCTTGTGAAGTTTATTTTCTGAGAGAGAGTAGGTTAGGGGCAAAGAAGACAAGAGGGATACATGGCGGAACTGCAAAGAAGGACGAGGGCTGCTCGTGAGCACTACGAGCAGAAGAGACGGGAATAACATTGGCTTTTCCAAAAGAAGAAAAAAGAGCACAAGATATTGAGAGACTATACTCCAGGAATAATGTACGAAAGTTTTACCAATACTTTAAAAAAACGTGTTAAGCAAACAAGACCCGTACGTTTTAGAGTCACAGTCGGAGCTGAGAATATGGAAAAACTTGTTCTGCAGACTGTATACCGGCAACGAAGACCAACATTCCACTGTCAGGCGTCATGAACATTCAATATAGACGATGATAGTCAAAACTTCTGTCCACCTGATCAAAGATGCAACAAGGCTGCTGGACTTGACGGCCTATAAGCCGATCTATTCAAAGCAGCTGGAATGACGTGGTAGAGAGCATACACCAACTCATTTCTAAGATTTGGTCAGATGAGTGTATGCCTGATGAATGGAATCTCAGCACCCTTTGCCCGATCCACAAGAAAAGAAGACCCCCTCAATTCTGCAAATTACAGATGTATCAGTCTCCTCAACATCGCGTACAAAATCCTATCTGCCCTATTGTGTGAACGTCTGAAACACTTCGTCAACGACCTGATTGACCCTTAACAGAGCGGTTTCAGATGAGGAAAGTCCACATCGATCAAATCTTCCCATCTTCGGTAGATCCTGGAGTAAACTCAAGAAGTCCAAATCGATACCCACCTTCTTTTCATCGATTTTAAAGCCGCATATGACAGCATCTATAGAGACGAGCTATACAGAGCCATATCTAGTTCTAGTTTTAACATCCCTGACCAACTTGTCAGATTGTGCAGAATTACGATTGAGAATTCTCGCTGCTTCATCAAGATCGGTAAAAATCTCATCGAGTTTCGAAGTCCAAAGCGCAAGTTGACGTCCGTCCTTGAAAGGAAATGCAACTTCAAAACGCCTATCATACAAAAGTTTGAGTGTGTCGTTGAAGTACTTCTCAAACTTCAGATTTTCGTCGGTATCTGCTACCTTGAACTGAATCTCTAGAATCTTCCAGAATCTCTGGAACTGGATAAATAGCTCAGATGTCTGCACAAAACTCTGAATGCATGTATGCGTAAACTTGCAAAATACATCCCATTTGGGTACTTTGGGCAACTAGTGATGTTGCATTCTGGAAGTCATACGCGTCGTAGCCCAGTGAAAGGTTCACGGTATAGCGACGGTTGGAAAAACATGGGATCAGCTAAAGTTAATCTGCTGATGTGATCTTATTTGTGAAGTGTCAGTCGGTTAGACGGAAACAGCTAAGAAGGTAATATAAACGTCTCAAAGGTGGATTGGAGAGCGACGAACGACGTTTCAGCGTACCGGGGTCATGCTCCACTGCAGACCTTCCATAGCGATAGCTAATTAAATCTTAGAGTTCGTGTTGGGTTGTGCAGGATGATTCCGAACCACTGAAGTAGTACTTTGCTGCTTTAGATGAACTATCTGGGAAGTGTGTGCATCACTGTGGGAGTGCATGTATGGAGAGGATGTACTTGTGTTTAGAGAGATTGGGAACATCGTGCACCAAAAAATAATGTTGCTGCTAGCTAACGTCGGCTCTTTTGAAGCCCCTAGAAGATGTTTCTTATACGCATCCCATCTTGTGTATAAGAAAGTATTGCTTTCCAGGTAGCTCTGTAGATTTTTGCCTTTTGATCGTTGCATACATAAGTCGAATGAACTTAGGATTTTATTAACCAACGAACAAAATACATTCACAAAAATAATAGTATTTTTAAAAATTAGGAATTATTCGGACTAGTGTTGCTATTTTTTTCTTTTGCTTTATCGTTCTTTTTCTCTGTTGTCACAGCTTCTTTGCTTGCTGACTCAGTCTTCGGCGTCAAGAGACGATCTTTACTATTATTATTTTGATTTTCTTCTCCATCCGGTGCTTTATTTGATTTCTGGTTTCGATCGTTTTGTGGAGGCGTTTCCGTATCGGACATTTGGGAAGTTAAATGTTTTTTTACGGAACCATCCCGTTCAGTCTAGAAAATAAAGTAATTAAAGATTTAAATAATACCAAACTGAGTAAGGATAATACATCTCAAGAGAGGTCTACCGCACATTTTTTTTATAATTTCAACAATCAGTTATGTATCTCGTGTGTCTGAAGAAAAAGTTTAGAATTACTTAACCTTAAGAAACTATTCAATTCTCGCAAGAAGTAATATCCGGTTCATGTATATACTATAATCATGCTATATGCCGTATCATAACTATGTGCATACATATGTATGTCTATGACAGGAAGAAGGAAATATGTCCAAAAATAATGCTTCACTTGAATTGTACACTTAATTTCTAGTGTTTGTAGTAGTGTGATGAATTAAGACTTCCAAAGTCGACGGCCGGAGGCGGTAGACACGGACCTATTAATTACGCCTGGTGAGATATCATCACTTCTTGCTATAGGCTGCGTGAAGTAGTAGTGATTCAGTTTTGTCGATTTAGCCGACCAGTTACGACAAAAAGTCACAATTTCACATCCTGGGTTAATACATATATTCCAGCGACAAATTTGTCTCTCAATCGGATCTCCGCGAGGACTGCTAAGTATAGCATACATCAGATTCGTAAACAGACAAACTGTAGAAACAGTAACAGATTTATATACATACTCGTATATAATTGTTAAGGTCTGGAGTTCAAAAGCGTGAATATAAGCTGCGTCCATCAAAACTTACAGGGAAAAACCGTATCTGCTATCCTTGACCGGAACCCAAACCCGACGATTTCGATATCATTTGTTACAGAGTTATGACACATGACTCCACGAAGTTTGTATGCTAACCTCATCGGTCTCCAAAGGGTTTTTAAAGGCATCTGAACTTACAATGGTCATTAACTTTGTTCTACCTCCTCTAACAGTTGTTAAATCCAGCATAGTACAAGACTTCCTAAGACTAGCCAATGAGCGATGGAGGCGTAACACTCGACATCTAAGTGGAATGCACATTTTAATAAATCTCGAGCGCATGGAGCGCATTCTCATCTGAATAAAACTACTAAATGCAGATGACCTCTACAGAGGTCGTTGCTGACGCACTCCGTCAATGATAGAATGATAGCTAAAAAAGAAAGCGTTCTATAGGGCAAATCAATTCAAATTGTTGTCAACAGTGTGCCTTCCTAAGCAACATTTGCTACGAATTCTGGCATTCCGCAGCTTTCTATTCTTTCACCTATTTTATTTCTTTTCCATACTGAAGACTAAAACTACATTGTAATAGAATCTTGTACGAAAAGCGATTAAATAAAATCTATAGAAAATATTGGTGTGGGGTCACAAAAATGTAGACCACACGCACATCCATACTCATGACGAACGTCAAACGAACGATGAGGCTTGCCAAACTCTGTTTCTTTCAAAGACCATCAAAGTTTGTGTGTCTATTTGTGTACATAAATAGCAAAGAAGGACATGTTCTGTCGACATATTTAAAATTGTTTATTTCGGGTTTATAAGATGCTTCTGTTACTTTATGGAAGAGGAGACCCTCATGCCATACGAAACTTCACATACCAAGTTACAGATCAAATTGAAACCCGAACTGCAGTACCTTTGTTTTTATTTCATAACAAAAACTTCAGATAATTTAAAGAAGAATTCTTATCTACTGATAGCAATAAAATGGAGGCCCTTTGAGGATAGACTCCACTTCCTTAGCCACAGCCCAGAAGTACTGCCCCTGACCCAAAGAAGATTGCTCGAACTAGGTCATTTTTTCTTCGACCATCTCAAAATTGCCGTTCTTAGTCGTCATGAGCATCATTTGCTTTATTAAAAGGTCTGGTTGCTTTAATTTGTCCTAAGTAGCCTAAATGGTATCACAAAGGATTGTTTCTGGTAAAGATAGCCACCCTAACCTAAACCTAGATTATACTTTCCATTTTGTATCTAAGTAGCGCAGTAACGCTCCAGAATGTTGCTCTCCCCATTTAAACTAAACTAAATTAAAACTTAAAATAATAGTAATGTTATACCAACCTTTTCCTTATTATTTGAAAATTCCTTGTTGTTGTTTCTGACCTTTCGAACTTTAGGCAGGCCCACACTTCGTTGTCTTCGCCTTCGTTTCTTAACAGCATGAAAAGGTTTCCGTACTTTGGTTACGTCACTGTCTGTTAGTGAGTTATCACTTGGGTGACCTCTCTTCAAATTTGGAACCACAATATTCTTTACATTTCGATGATCCTTCAATATAAAAACCATAAAAATTGGCCGTCCATTAAAGCAGACTAAAATGTATTCCAAATACCTTAAGCTTACAATACGGAAAGAAGTAGTCTGGCCCATTTTTGCAAATAATACCCAACTGGCACATATTTTGAAGTGACTGACGAACGGCACTAGGAAGGTCTTTTACCGGTACCCCATTTCTTATGGCAAAATGTACTAAATTATAAATTTCGGTAAAACTAGCGTATTCGTAACCACGCTTCTTCTGGGTATATAAGGCATTGAGGACATGACGATTGACTTTTTTGGGTACACCATACTCGTCCATTGTAAATTTATCACAGTTAATTTAGCAACACAAAACACGATGAATTATTTAATATGTTGTATTTTTTCAAACGATTAATTTTTTTAATTGATTTAAGTGTCACCTTCAGCAGCGATTCAAAACCATTTTTTAACAAATTTAAGCTAAAGGTAGAAATTTCGCACAAACGTTGACAGATATACGGATAGAATTCATTCTGGTTTTGTATACACTAAAGTGTAGATGCACGAGCGGGTTAACATTGATATTGATGTAACGTTATAGTTTGGGGTAAACTTGGGGTTCAACCAATAAACCTGTCAAATTTGGAAAGTTCTTGTGCACATTACTTAAGGCGAGGTCTTTCTCTGTCTTTCTTTCGCACTAGATGTAATATACCACTCTTCTAGACCTTGACATTTCAACAGATGATGTACCTAAGTATCATTTTTTTACCGCGTTGGCCTCGCAATACAGACACTATTTTTCTACTTGACATCGATTCAGAAGCTGCCAAAATGAGTCTGGTTGTAAACTAGGTTAAAGTGAAATATACATATGTATGTATGTTGTCTCGACCAGAACGTTACTATAGACCACTATGTATAACTTCGAGGTAGTGAAGGCATTCATCTACTTAGGCTCTGTTATCAACTCTGCCAACGATATCAGCATGGAGATCCACCGTAGAATAACCCTCTTCAATCCCTGTTACGAAAAGTATCGAGGAGATGCTAAACAAGAGCCTCATCAGCCATATACTGCTGTATGGTGTAGAAGCATGGACTTTGTCAAAGGTGGATGAAAGCGCATTTGGAATTTTCGAAAGAAAAATTTTACGTTTGATTTATAGTCCCTCCGCATTGACGCATCATGGAGGAGGTATGAAGCTGTACAGCGTCACCGACTTAGCAGAAGATCTATACTTACTTACTTACTTACTTAACGGGCTCCCAACTCGTGAAGAGTCTCTGCACTTCGATCCCAGACATGGTGCTTCCAGTTGTCTAGACCAAGCGCTCTGGCATCCGCGATAGCTTGATAAAACGGAAGATTCGGTTTTCCTTGTCTTCTCGAACCTGGGGCTGTGATTCGAAGATCCTCTTTGCTGGAGCATTATTGTTCATTCGCTCGATGTTGCTGAGCCAATGTAATTTTGGCTATTTAGACTACATTCATATCTTGCTAGAGTTCATAGAGTTCGCGGTTGTATCTTCTGTTCCATTTGCGAATATATTCGACGAAGAAAGTATTCCAAATCTGCTCTGCTTTCCTGCTTATCGTCCACCACTCGGCTCCATATGTGCTCAAAGCTGGGAATTACTAGAGATGGAATCAATATCTGACAAGAATATCGTCATCTCCATTAATAGTCAGGTACAATCTGAATTAGTCAGGAATTGCCGCACAATCCTCACGGCATTATGTACGTAGAACCAGAACGTCAGATTATGCTGGGTACCTGAACACTGCGATATTGAGGGGAACGAAGAGCTTCACAAAGCGATACATTAAATTAATGCACGAATGTGCGTGGCTAAGAAGGTTATTCTCGATATTAATCCATATGGCTGACCTAAAATGGTCTAACCTAGGTGTCTAAGGCCATGTGGCCTACGTTAGATCGGTAAAAGTCTGTGGAAATAATGAAACTCAACAGGTTGCGGTTAAGAATAGTGGTCTCTCTGGTCATTCCCTTCTGAGGATGCTATGAGATTAGGATTATCAAATACGGATATATGCAAATACTGCAGACCTTCACGTTTCGGAGGACATCACACATCTAGTCTCTGAACGGACGAAGATAAGATAGCTTGGGCAATTAAGTCATTTGCTCCTTATAAGGCTCCAGGAATGGATAACATTCGACCTGTGATGTTGCAACAGTCAGTGGATATTGCTATTCCATGGCTCAAGCGCATCTTCACGGGATGCTTTAAGCTAGGATATGTTCCTAAAGCATGGCGGGTTGTGTGTGTTGTTTTTATTCCCAAAGCGGGAAAAGCAAGCCACACAAATGCTAAAGACTTGAGACCTATCAGTCTGTCGTCTTTTATTCTAAAAACACTGGAACGTTTAATAGATCTATACATAAGAAGTGTGATTGGCGATAACTATCTATCCGAATCACAACATGCATACATCCGCGGTAGGTCGGTAGATACAGCCCTACACAGGGTCGTATCAAACATAGAAAGATCCCTCCACTTCAAGGAATTCACTCTCGGGGCGTTCCTAGACATTGAAGGGACGTTTAACAACGTAAGCACCGATGCGATCCTGGGCAGTTTACACAGGGCTGGGCTGAGCATCGGTCTCTCCAATTGGATCGCTCAGATGCTTCAATCGAGAGTTATATCCTCATCGCAAGGAGATGTAACAATCAGGAGAAGGAGGAGTCTTATCACCTCTAATATGGCTCCTTGTAGTGGACGAGATCCTGGTAATACTAAAGGAAAACGGCTTCAACGTGACGGCCTATGCCGACGACGTGGTTATCCTGGTCTCGGGGAAATTCCCTTCAGTCGTAAGCGAAAGACTCAATCTCGCACTACAACTAGTGGAGAATTGGGTAAGCAGCAAAGGGCTAGGAGTGAACCCTTCAAAGACGAAGGTAGTTCTCTTCACTAGGAGGAGATCAATACCTGCCTACAGACCTCCAAGCATCAGTGGTACTGAACTAAGTATATCAGGTTCAGCCCGATACCTGGGTGTAATTTTAGATTCCAAACTAAATTGGAAGGATAACACTGCTGAACGTGTCAGGAAAAAAGGCATTCAGTAATACGTGGGGTTTTAGACCAGCTGTGGTGTACTGGATATACACGGTGGTCGTGAGACCAATTCTTACATATGGTTCACTGGTATGATGGACGGTACTGGAGAAGCAATACCAGCTTTCTAACCTCACCAAAATCCAGAGGGCAGCGTGTATTGGAGTCATGGGATCAATGAAGACAACACCAACAGCGGCAATGGAAACCATGCTCAGTTTACAGGCAGCCGTTAAGGCTCTGGACTCCGCTATAATCAGATCAAGGCTTGTGAAGATCTGCAAATCAGTCTTGAATGAGATATCTCGAGCTAATGCGGTGACCAGGGCATATGGACATCGTAGGAAACGAAAGGGCTGACGAACTTGCTAGAAAAGGGTCAGCGCTGCACCTATCGCGGGCTCTCCCTTTTGCAGTAACCCCAATCAGTTCCTTACAGAAGAAAATGGAGGAGTTATAAAACACGGGTCGTTTCAGGGATAATTACTGGTCATTGTGCCATTGGTGTCCACGCGGAGTGACTCGATGTACTACATAATGACTTCTGTAGAAGCCGCAGGGATGAAGTAGAAATTGAATCAGTTCGTCACCTGCTGTGTGTCTGTCCTGCCCTATCCGTCAGAAGAATGAGGACTCTTGGTAGTTACTTCTTCTCGGATTTGGAGGACTTGGGTAACGTAGAGCTGACGGACATCCTGAGATTCATATCATTATCTGGGTGGTTCCAATAGCGGACTTTATAGGTTTCCGGGGTTAAATGATTGGGCACAATGGACCCTTTTTGAGGTCTAAGTGAACAGTGACACTGTCACAAGGCACCCATCTACCTACCTACCTACCTAGTCTGTGAATGCCAAGGCAGAGCTCGGAGTAGACTTAAATACCTAGGGAAGTACTTCTTTGACAACTTAGTATAAGTTGGGTCTGCGAACCAAATTTTTGAGATAGTAAAATTTTGTAAGGAGATGGAAGAGGTTTAGATTTGTTACCGTAATGGTTCTCTAGTTAACGCAAGAGACCCCCTATACTGCCTACTGCCTTATGAAAACCTCATAACCCTACACTAGCTACGTATGTAGGTCCTTGTATTTTGATATGAAGTCTCTACGTTTAGGTGCAAAGACAGACTCATATACCATCCATTCCTGCGATTTTTAAGAGGAAAACATGACAATTGTTCTTCTTATCGCTTACAGTGTCACTATCCACCTCTGTCCTATCCATCATGTCTACTATTTTTTTTTTGTACCCGGGTTTGATTTGACGTATAACTTCCAGGAGAAAACGTCTCCGGAAGATCTCTTCCTACCCTGTTATGTATAATGCTTACTTTTCAAGCTATTGGCTTTTAAAGCGCTATTTATAACCGAGGGTAGTACTTCCATGAATTCTTCAGCTTTGTACAGCTTTCTTCTTTCTTCTTCGTGTCAACGATTTAAAGCCTTCCTGACCTGCATATTTACGGTTTTTAATTCCCTACTACATCATATCATAAGGTACTTTTCTTCCTTTATAGTTGGATATGTTAAAATGTACTCTCAAACTAGAACAAAAGCCCAGAGAGAGAGTTTAGTTTAGCTCCTACTCAGTAAAGAATGCTTTTTGAAGAACAAGAAAGAAATGTATGTACATCTTAAACCAGACTTCTGTACGTCTGCATATAGGTATTATTTGATTCTTTTGTTCGAGTAGGTTTCCACATTACTTGAACAATAACAATAGAAGTTACTGCATACGTAAACTCTTACGTATTACGACACTTGAAAACGTGCTTTTCAATTACCTTGTCTACGTCTCTTCAGACTTCAATACTGCATGATTCATCTCCTTAGTGGTATGTACATATGTACTTAAGTACGTAGTCTCCTCCTTTCAGATTCATTATAATTTTATACTTCATAAACCAATTTGTGATTGAATTATGAAATTATGAGTTTTTGAAAACCTGCTCACTCGGTTTCTTGTTCGAAGACACCACGCCCCATTCCTAGTTTCTTGATTACATGAGCAACACAATTTTCTCTTCTTTTATCTACGAAAAAAGGAAAAACTTTAAAGTTCCTTTAATCATAGAAAATGATTTCCCCTTCCGGTGAAAAACTCATGGACTACGCCCAAAAAGCAAAGGATGACATGGCTCTACTCGACATGTCTGAATTGGAAGCTAAGAACTATCTACCCCGCTGATAGTGGTTGTCATGCGATTTCAAGAATTGAGAAAATAAACGAACACCCATTATGGCGGCGACGACGAATAAAATTTTGGCATGAGTAATCACTGAACATGGGAGAAAGAATCTACCCGCACCCTTAACTCGGCATGACCCAGACGGATAAGCAGAGTCACGTCTGGAAGGTGAGTGAGTCATAGCTCCGGCAGCAAGGGGTAGTTGCATTATGCGCGACAATTTGGCATAGAAATGTACACTTGTGCAATACTTGCACAGAATCAAACTCCCCAAGGGTTGGTCCTATTGTGCAGACATTTTGTAGCATAGCTTTCCGCATAAAACATGGATTCCGTGTGGCTGCAAAGTGCACAAAGCGGAATGATGAAGAATCGATTTTTACCATGATTACGTCATGCATTTACTGGTTTTATGTATTGCGAGGCGTAGTACCTAAGTAAGGAGCAATTTGCAACATAAAATCGCTAAGGGGGCGAATATTTTATGACAAGTTCTCACTTCCAAAAGGGGACTTTAGTTTTTCGTCGTCCTTATGTGAACGGGCTGCTGAAAATGATGACTCAACACACTGTGTGAAGTAAGTGAAGAGGACGATGCCTATGCCGATGTCCCGAAAGATTTCATTTCCTATCGTAGATGGTTTAATTGGTTCTTAATGGAAGGAATGTTTTTCTATTCATATCTTGATGGCACTCTGATTGGATTTAGGGTTTTTTTTATGACATGGACTGAAGTGAAACTCTTTGATTGTATTTCGTAGAATTATTAGTATTTTTTCCTATTGGGGGAGGAAATTGTTCCAATTGACCGGATTCTAATTTGGAAGACAGGTGCGAGATAATTTTAAATATGTTGTCTTTTGCACAACAACTTGGGTTTGTTTGTTTAATATAACAAACATTAGGAGGGCAGATGTCCAGAGAGCTGTAACCATTAGGGGAAAAGGTGTTTTATATTTGTTTTTTTTTTTTTTTTTTTTGTATTACATATGTATGTACATATGAGCATATGTAGGTAGATCTTAAATAACAATACAATCGGATAAAAGGCGATTTCAGGCACAACAGAGCCAAAACCCTTGATAGAGTTGATAAATTGCCTCTCAGCTGTACTCTCAGCCTTTCCAAACGTTGAAGGACACTTAAAGAAGACATGATCCACATATTCCTGTTACTAAACTATAAATAAGGCTCCCTCCATACTAGGAAAAATGTTGTATCAGATAAAAATCCAAGGCGGAGAATCTGACTAAAGAAGAAGTCTCCAAATTAGAGAGAATAATATTTGATACTTATAATTGTAATAAATTGTCTTTACAAGCGTATCCTCATCCACCTTAACTCTCCAGCCACCTTCAAACATGCTGGTTTTGGACGACAGAAATTTAATCGATTTCATGAACAAATCTGGTCCAAGTCCAAACTCAAGACTGTGGATCGGACCACAGGCCAGAGCAAAAATCTGACTGAATTAAGGACCTCAAAATATGATATTAAACTGCAAAAACCTGATTCGCCAGTCAGCCAAAGAATGGAGGAGTAAACAAGCTTCAAAAAGATTCACAATTTCGCAGGTTGATAGGTAAATTGGTTTTTATGAATTGGATTCCTAAATAGTGGACCATCCCTCATGCACTCATTTTTTTCAATTTTTTTTTTTTTGGGAAAAAGAAGTGAGGTGTAGGTCGGTACGATTTTGGTAGATCTGTTTGCCTTTTTGGTATATAACCCCAGCAATGTTCTAAAGACGTTGCACAAAAGCGGGGTATGTGAGATAACTTTTTTGGAAGAGTGCTAGGAAAATTCCATCTTCAACAGGGGCTTTGAATGGGTCAAATGAGTGGATGACTCATTTTACTTTGTTGTTGTCGTTGAACTATTACTTTTCGTCCACCACAACATAAACGATCTTCCAGTGGAACTGCTATCAACTCAGGGCCAGCAAAGTGTGATTGACAGAAGAAAGATAGGTAACTCTCTACCACAGTAGAATTCAGAATTCAGAACTAAGCATTCTTTGTTTCAAAAGTAACTTCAGTGGAGTTCAATTAACATGGCTACCACTAGACCGGGAAATCCACAAGAACAGTCTTATCTTGGCGAAGAGCGTTTCCAACATGTCACAATTCATCATACTGCGTAAAATCCTACCTAAAACTCCTATCGTACGAAGTGTTTAAAGGATCCTCGACAGAATTTGAAGATTCATTACTTAGCCTGCTTACAACAGTTACTTCCTCAGCTGCACGCTTTTTTGTCGGATATCCTACCTTGGAGTATGCTACACAGCCATTAACGTAATTACAAACAGCTTTCGGAATCATTTGACGATATCTAGCCTGTATTCTGAAAGGCTTCCTATCGCTCGAAACCAATCCAAATACATACATCTACCCTTGTATGGTTTAATAGTATGGTATGGTAACTTGCTCTGGAGTGAATTTCCAATCTCAAAACTATTAGAAAAAAAAATCCAACAAGTTGCATATCTCAGCATCACTGGCCTATACATACTAATACCATCAGAATCTCTGTGATGTAACTTCTTCAGAGATTACTTATCCGTCAAAATAGTATTCAACTCAGGCTACAGAAAATCGTTACTGGCCAAAACAGAGAGGCCGCTTCGCGATGTCCTATACTAAGAAGTGCTGTCAATCGTTATGGAGTCGGTGCTGAAGTCTTCGTAGGTGCCCTGGACATTAACCTCTTCTTTAACCAACTTCTGCAGCACTTTTAAGTCGAATTAGCCTGCCAATATCCCTCGTTATGTACTTTATCCATGCCTTCACAATGAGTACTGCAAACCATCGATGACACAACTTATGTAGACTAATATATACAACAACCCATATAGATGCAGCGATAGAGAGAAACGAGTCAGGTCCTCGCCAACGTTACGAAGACTAAATATAAATACCTCTTAAATGATCAGCTCGATCCCCAACAACGCCTGCTAGCCGTCTTCTGTTCTAAGTGCATTCCTATCGAGAACCAATCCAAACCAACCTAACTTTCATCCTTTGTCTAGCTTACAAGTATATATAGTATGGAAGTTTGTTAATACTTTATCTCAGCCTAAGGTGATGGAAACCGGTGATACTTCCGGGTATAAGTGCAGATGTTGACACTTTTACCAATTTACGAGATTAAATAAAAATTGTCGAACTGTGGGTTATTTAATTAATTTTCTTCCACTTAAGAATATTTTAGTTTTAAGGGAAAAACTAACCTCCAATACCAATGGATCACTTAACTGTTTCGGAACTGAATATTTCTCTATTGTAGGCAATTTCAGAAGCTCGTCTATCCAACGAGAGAAAAGTTTTCCCAATTCGAATTTACTTCCTTAGTTTCTTAATGGTTGAGGTTGAATTTACTCTTCAATTGATGCAGTTGAGGTGACGGATTCTCCTTTCTTATGAATCGAGCACACGACAGTCATTTGGTTGACCAAATTTTTGAAATAATTTCATACATGCGCTCTATCCACATACTTTCAGATGCTTTGTATAGCTTGACTGATAAGCCACTTCACTTTAGTCTAAATTTAAATGATTCATTTTGCCTGACATCTGGATGTTGGTCTTCGTCGCCGCTATGGAGTTTCTAGAAATCGGTTTCCGAATCCTCAGGCGGATGGGTGGAGATTAAAATCTTTTGGAAAAATATGTCTTCTGATAATGAATTCCAGAGTTTGTTTGTTGGGTAACAAAAGAAATTTTGGTTTAAACGTTGAAGGTGGTGATCGTTGTTGGTATGCTACTTCTAGAGATCATCCTATATAGCTCTTCAGAATATCTTCCATAATAGGCATAGTCCGTATTCGTCGAGTAGATTTAAACAACGCTTTGGGGATGTCCTCCAAACGTAAGCGGTCGTAGACTTGATATTACTCTCGTTTTGTAGTATAAACAAAGGACCTACATACATACATATGTACGTGAATCTCTTTGTTCTGAACAGGTTGGATAGGTAGCCGGTCATGTAAGCCCTGAGGTGATGCATGGTTTCCTTGAGTTTGATTATTTGTCTGTCCATTTAAAACTGAACTGCAGTAGTCGCATTCTTCCTAAAAGTGGTTCATTGCGTTGTCTCCACATTAAAGTCCAAAAGGTTGGCTTACCTGATTGTAATAGTTTCCAATATTTGTATCTCGTGTCATGTATCTTGAGGAATATGCTATTAGAGTGCTAATCATCTGCAAAGCTAAAAACCTTATCTTTTGTTGATTCCAGTAGGTGATCTACCTACGGTATACTTACTTTAGTCATCTCCAACACCCATAAAACCACCAAAAAGTTACTTCCCAAACTTAGAAATACATGTGACCAAACGAAGCCGCATATCACGGAGCTAAAGAAGAGGGGAACGACTTCGAAACTTGCCAAACTTCAACCGGAAACAAAACAGAAAATAACAATGTTTTTTGTTTTTTAAATTAGTTGTTCAAATATATTTTCCACTTTTTTCTTTTCTAATGTTTTGTAGATGTTCTTTGATGTTGTTGTTGTAAGTGCAAATAAAAAAAAAGATTTAGGAAGCGAAATGGACAACGTAAACCAAATTCTTTTTTTTACTATATAATTATAACAAAACGAATAATCTTTTGGACACTTAAATACAATTACAAACTCCCTGTAATACAAATTGTGTCTTTTCTTGTGCGAAATAAAATCAGTATACGAATGTTTAACATAAAAAAAAATATGTAAATGAAATGCAATTTCTCCTGCCTTAATAATTATAACTAAAACACTAGTTTTTAGAGATAATAAAGCAGACTGCCCTTACAATGAGAATGAGAGAGATGTGATGGACTCAATCTGAAACGATGGGACTTCTTTAGAAGACCGGGCGTGCCGCGCACACTAGCTATACAAAAAAAAACTAATTTTAAAAAATAGTTAACATAACTTAATTTATAAAATAAAGGCAGCACTGAAACAGACGAGGGATTGGTGTTAACAGGATGGAGAGGAGAACACAGAGAGCGGATAGAACTACTTAAAAACAAAAAGAAGAGATACATTTGATTTTAATTTTTGAATCTTTTCGGAATTTTTATTTTTTTAATTCTTGTTTTGCGTGTTTTTTGTTTTCAACTTTTTTCTTAGTTCTCATCGACTTCGGCTTCTTGCTCCTCCTCGAATTCGGCATCCTCATCAGCGGTGGCCTCTTGGTACTGCTGGTATTCGGATACCAAATCGTTCATGTTGCTTTCGGCCTCAGTGAATTCCATCTCATCCATACCCTCACCAGTGTACCAATGCAAGAAAGCCTTACGACGGAACATAGCGGTAAACTGTTCGGAGATACGCTTGAACAGCTCTTGGATAGCAGTGGAGTTACCAATGAATGTGGCCGACATCTTCAGTCCTCTTGGTGGAATATCGCAAACGGCTGTCTTAACGTTGTTTGGAATCCATTCGACGAAGTAGCTGCTGTTCTTGTTTTGGATGTTCAGCATTTGTTCGTCAACCTCCTTCATTGACATACGTCCACGGAAGATGGCAGCGACAGTTAGATAACGTCCATGTCGTGGATCGCAGGCAGCCATCATGTTCTTGGCATCGAACATCTGTTGTGTCAGCTCGGGTACGGTCAAGGCTCTGTATTGTTGGGAACCTCGCGATGTCAATGGTGCAAAGCCAGGCATGAAGAAATGCAGACGTGGGAATGGTACCATGTTGACAGCCAATTTACGTAGATCAGCGTTCAGTTGGCCGGGGAAGCGAAGGCAGGTGGTCACGCCTGACATAGTCAGCGACACTAAATGGTTCAAGTCACCGTAAGTTGGGGTGGTCAACTTTAGGGTCCTAAAGCAAATGTCATACAGGGCTTCGTTATCAATACAGTAGGTCTCGTCTGTGTTTTCGACCAGCTGGTGCACCGACAGTGTGGCATTGTAGGGTTCAACAACGGTGTCTGATACTTTTGGCGATGGTACGACCGAGTATGTGTTCATTATTCTGTCTGGGTATTCTTCGCGGATCTTTGAGATTAATAGGGTTCCCATACCGGAGCCGGTACCACCACCCAATGAGTGTGTCAATTGGAAGCCTTGCAGGCAATCACATGACTCAGCCTCTTTGCGGACAACATCCAACACTGAATCGACTAATTCAGCGCCTTCTGTGTAATGACCCTTGGCCCAGTTGTTACCAGCACCGGATTGTCCAAAGACAAAGTTATCGGGGCGGAAAATTTGGCCAAATGGACCCGATCGTACTGAGTCCATGGTGCCGGGTTCTAAATCCACAAGTACGGCACGTGGAACATATTTGCCACCGGATGCTTCATTGTAGTACACATTGATGCGTTCCAATTGCAGGTCACTATCGCCATGGTATGCGCCAGTGGCATCAATTCCATGTTCATCGGAGATAATTTCCCAAAACTGTAAAGAAAAACAAAAAAAAAAAAAATTAATCATTTACTTGTATAGATAGATGGTGATTGGAGGGTAGTCTGGAGAGACAGAAAATAATTTTTCAACTACGCAGTGCACATGCCCAGAGAATGTATACGACGATGTTGGTTTTCGTTGCCACGCCACACCTAGAAATCGATAAAATGCGACTCTATTCATTCAGTGCAGTATGGTTTGTAGAAAGGATTTTTTTGTTTTTTCTTTTCAGGACACGATGGAGGCGGGGGCAACTTTTCATGACTCATAGGGAAAAACTACAATAGTCGAGGTATTAAGGGCGAGTGAATAGTTATCGTGTGGAAACAATCTTTGGGTTGGGGTGTAGTACAATCGTTTACGTTAAGTAGACAATTCTACAAATGGTTTAAAAATAGAACGACAAAGGGCGTAACCTTGTAGAAGATTGAGAAAAAAAATTCTAGGTTTCTTAAAACCATTTTTGTTTTTTTTTAAAGTGATTGCTTCTCAGAGCAAGTACCGGACGAGGTGAGAGTAATTGCACAATCATGAGACGTGTATAGGTTGAATAACAAGGACACTTTGGAATGCATAGTGCGTACTTCATTGTTGGGGAGAAGGTACACAAAAGTGTTTGAATTGTGATGAAGTAGACAGTGGACAAACGATAACTAGAAAACCAAGCAAACACTTCATTACTTTATAGAGTGACGGGGTTACGTCTCTTAGGCGAAAAGTTGAGGTGATGTGTAGGTCAAATGGACATTCTTGAGGAGTGAAGCTATCCTTGAGAAAACCGAGTTCCAACAATGCACGATTGTCTTTCTATTTAGAGAACGAAAGCAATGACTGAGTATTTGCATCTAGAGTTGCTGAATGGTGCGCGTATGTCCTTCACAAACATGTACATACATACAATGTACATTGTAGGTGGTACTATAGTATGGCTTTCCTTGAAGATATCTGCTAATTTTTTTCCAACTTTCTGTAGATAGTCTCATTTGCAATAGATTCACTCTCCTTATCTTGGAAGAATGATCACCTAGGCAGCAAATATTAGAGAATGGTTGATCATTGGCAATAGATAGCAACCACCATATGCAAAGCCCAATTATATCTGCACAAACACGACTAGCAGTGTGCAACATTGTTTGATGCACATCTAGGAAATACATTTTCCACGAATGCGCTCCCCTTGACACATAATGTTGTCCAAGAATTCGAACAACCATCGCTCCCCTCACAAGGCAAGTAGAGTGCGCCGTGTTTTCTTTTGAAAGCGTGCCTTTCACAATCTCTTTTTTTCCAGATTTCTTTAAATACATACCCCACTCAGTTATGTATGAAGAAAATAGAATTCAGCTAAGCATCATGATTTCTAAGAAAACCTAGTTGATGGACACATTACAAATCGCCCATCAGACCATGGAATGTTAAAATTATTGAAGCAAACCGAAATACAACAAGCACACAGTACCAAATGTACCAGATAGAAGGAAAGAAAAACCTGCTCCTCCTCTAATCAGCCAATGTAAAGGGGCGGAGGAAGAAGAGTCAAAAAGGAAGTAGTCTACAGTAAAGGCTATTTTATTATTAATTGAGAGAAACATTGTTCATCGACTTGTGCTTGGTCTGCTTTCTCTATTCAGATACTACACTGTACATATTTCCATTAACTATTTGGTACCGTTGCTCGCAAAACAATGCACCGCATTATATAGCACGCATAGAAACATAAAGAATGTGCTAGAATAAAAAACAAAACTAAAAAAGCACCACCACATCGGGTGAACGTCCGAGTGTCTCGTAATTCTATATAGAATGTTATTTCTATTCTAAACGAGAAAAAAAAAAATGTTTTATAGTTGGTAGTGCCAACTCACATAAAGAGCGGCACACGCCGCAATGCGTTTAAAAGCGGAAATAGACCTAAATAGCTAGGGGAGACTCTACTTTAGCGCGCTTGATCGATAACACAATATATAATTTGTTGCTTGGTTCTGTTGCGTCGTTTCTAATTCTGGAATGTTTTAGAATAACCATTACCATGATGATGACGGTGTTGTTACCCTCTTTTTCGTATTCCCTTCCCCATTCCATTCACATTCTATTGAATGCCACCGAGAGACAGAAGAATGGAAGAAAGCCATGTAAAAATGTAAAAAAGGTGAAACTTTTTTTTTTCTTCAACTGGGAACAGTTGTGTATTGTATATAGGCAGATGGTCAGTTAGAAGGAAATGGACGTACCCGCCGTTTGCAATACAAATAAACTTGTATGCTGCATTGATGGTATAGTTCCACTCTCCTGCTGGTGTACATCTTAAATGTCAATAACCTAATACGCAACGCATCGTCTAAGATACTAAAAATGTCCACAAAGTTCTAGATGCAAGTGCAGCAGCAGCATCACCAAGCAAGTGTCGTCGCTCGTACTACACACCACAAGAGGGAAAGGAATTCATGTGCGAATGTATCTAATTTTATGTGCTTTGAGGTTATTTTTAAGCATTTTAAATGCGTTCTTATTTATGGAGTTAGAATTTTTATGGACACAACGACGAAGAGTTTTACCACCGCTGAGGGGATATAAAATTCGTTTTGAAAATTTAAAGAGCTATACTTGCAACGATTCATGGATCTATTCAAAGGCGGCAGCGGAAGCATTGCTTTAAAAAGAATGCAGGCGGCAAAAATTTAATTAGTTTTATATGGTGTCAGTAGAAAACATTTCTACTTTTGAAATCAGATCCGCAAAATCAACGCCAAATACTGTTGTGGCTCACTGAAACTTGTGCTTGTTCGTCATATACATATGTAGTACAGTTATATCACAATAAGTACGGAAAAGCTGGATAGCACTCAAGAAAGTACATATATCACACTCAGCCAAGTCTCTAGCATTGAATGTGAGCGCGAAAAAAAAAACAAATCAGGAAATCTGCGATGTATACTTTCGATAGGTAGTATTTTGATCCGACAATCGAACACTCGTAACTCCAAAGAAACAAGATGCCATCGTGAGCTACTACAACATATTGAGTGGACGACAAAAGCAAAATAACCAAAACCAAAACAGCTGCCTGCTTGATATCTCGGTAACTCGCTAGCTACGTCTACGGGATACTGAATAGGCTTTGAGTCGTAGCTATTTTGCTTACACCCACAACTTACGGTAGGTACAAATAACTATCAAACTAAGCTGTCATTCTGACCGCTCACTCTTTGACATTTTTATGTTCAGTGTAGTCTGCCAGATTATCATGATTCGGATTCACACTTGCACGGCGCAACCAGATTATCCAAATTTTCTTTGGAAATCGGTTTCGATCAGATTCGATCGTGTTCCGGTCAATGGACGGACGAGATTTGTTTTCAGCAGGATGGCGCTACATATGTAAATATGCCCTAAGGCGACTGAAACCATCGACTTATTGAAATTACAATTGGGCGATAAGTTGATTTCGATAAATACTCCAGACGATTCGAAGTCCATTTCGAGTGATTTTACGCCTCTGGACTACTTTCTCTGGGAGTAAGTTGAATCGTTTGTGCAGACGGAAAAGCCAACATAAGTCGTATTTTGAGTATAGGACCCAGAAGATGATTGACAATTTTTTCAAAAATGTAGTAGTAAAAAAACGCCTTCTACATTGACTGTCACATTATGTGGATCTGAACCTTTTTTGACGTCTGAAAACAAGCTGTCAAATTCTTTTCATTACATCTGATCGTCACATAACCCACTAGTGTCTCAAACTGCGCTTAATTAACGCAAAATCGCTCAAAAAACTACCAGATGCCAACCTAAACCGCTGACCATCTGTTCTTTCCGTGATATAACCACAAGTTTCTTTAAACTTACATGACTTCACCGGCATTCGTTACAAACAAGTCGTACGTGTCTCTCTTGCACGACAAATCTTTTATCTGAATCATAAAATTTAAAGCCGACAAAGTTTTCCTTTTATTTAGCACCAAACGATACACATGTTTTACAAGTTTCTTTATGGTATGACATATAATCCATTTAGAACTCAACTAATCAATCAATCATCGCTTAATTCTCTTTCAAGTGGAGGAGATACATATTTTTCTTCTTTTAAATCCCAGGCTTTGAAGTTTTTATTTTCTTTTTTTTTTTATGAAATATTAGCTCACCACTTTTATTATCGTCGTCGTTGTCTTTCCTGTTTTATTCTCCAAATACAGAGCGCGCAAAGCCAACTAACATATCTCCAAATATGGTTAAATTGGTAAACAACATTCCGCTCACACATTTAGCCAACGGAGCTAACAGCAGTCAAGCCCACACAGTTGTTTGCTTGCTGCTGCTGCCACACCGTGATTTCTTATGTACGTGGGGATTGGTTAAGAAAAAAAAAAAAAAAAAAAAAACATGTTGACATCATTCGATATGAAGTTTCTGCTCCTCAATTGGTTTTAATTAAAAAAAAAAAAAAAAGAGGTAAGAGGAAAAAGTATGTAAGGAAACGAGAATCATGATTAGACGCGCCATATGGCGTCTGTCGTCTTGTAGTCATTTAAGTTTGATTGTGCAAGCAAATTCGTTTGGTTTACAACTTTTTGTCACGTAATTTTAGTACTAAGACAAAGTCTCCAAAGAATTCTGCGTAAGACAATGGGAAAGTAATCAATAATCAATGAGTTTGAAAATGATGAAGGAGTGCCCATATAACGTCTATGATCTTAGGGCTCAAGAGGTCATCTTTCCGATTTACAAACTTTCGTAGACAATACAATCAAATTCATTGATCAAACAGCGGTGTAGAGAAACGACGCAGCCTGTAAGCCTACGAAACAAAGCATAGTTATGTATAGCTTAAGATTACTTCCCCATCTCGGTTTTTATTCCCACCGATGATGGTGTTTCTTGCCGGAAAGAAAACAAGTAAAAAAAAAAGCGAAAGATTTCACATCGCATTCTGTTGGTCAAGAATCCCAAAGTCTTTTCTCTTTCCAAAGCAATCCTTCATCATGATATCACCGTCCCAAAAAGAAGCAAACATAAAAAAATAAAAGAAACAAAAAACGGTTTAAAATTTATGGAAAGTCTTAACCACAGTCTCTCTCTGTTGTAGCTAACGTCATCACCATTGCCACCTTATAACCGTGCACATCGACTCGAATGAGATCACTTGCTTAAAGCAGAATTTTCTTTCTCTACACACTCGGGACGGCGGCTCTCTGTTGGTCTTGGTTTGATAGTTTCTAGAAATTATGTTCGCTTTAGTGGTCGTGTTGTAGAGTATGACCTCATTTTACCTATCAAAGTGTATTGTTTTTTTCTATTTTCAATTCCAGTTATCAATAATTATTAGTCATTAACTTGAAAGCCTGGTTCCCTTTTTATTTTAGTATTTGTTTGTCCGCTCTTATAAGTACATAAGTGTAGAGAAAGAGCTATGTAGCATGCATGTTTGCTTAGGTTTTATCTCTCAAGTGTTTGTTAAATCATCGGTTATTTAGAACATAAATGACACAAAATAACAAAACTGACGTAATGCATATTATTTTTGATTTATTGAGGTCTAACAACAGAACGGAAAAAAATAATTTAAGATCTTAACCTTGGCATGAGTTGACATGAAACGTACATATGTACATACATATGCGTGTATGCAAATGATGATTGCTTTTTGTGGAGAATTATTTTAATCTAAGGTTGAATAGGAGAACATGACTATTGCATGGCTGGGTTGCCGCTATAATACATGAAACGAATGTGAAGAAATACAATGCAATGAATGGCTCCTCTCATTTGATTGAGAATTTACAATTTACAACACAATTCAATTTAGACACACTTTCAGCCTCTTACGAAGACTCAAGACGAAATTCGCTATACATACATATTTGCTTGCTTAATTTCCGGCAAAACGAAAGTGTTTTCTCTGATATCTGAAGTAGCATTCGTCACATCCATCAGAGACAAACATTACCAGATTGGGAATGAGGCATCTATAAAAACAAACCATTCGACGGACTCTCAAGTCCACTTAACGTGTTTCAAGTCGTCAAATCTGAAGTGAATTTCAAAGATTGCTGCGTAATCTCTTAACGATTTGAACAAGCAAATTCAATATTTGAACAACTGTTTTGCCGATGAACTCTCTACACATGAGACACAATGGATTTCTTCTATTGCAGGCAATTTTTTGCCTCATGTATGTGCATGGGGCACATTGTCCCGGCATCAGACAAATTTGACCCACGTCGGATGAGAAATTTTGGTACTTTGGTATTACTTCAGAGATTGCACATCATTTCATTTTGCTTTGCTGCATATCCAACCAATTCCGTAATTGATGAATGAATGAAACGTTTATATTTAAGGAGGCAAACAATTAACGAGAAATTCCTTCGGCTCTGTTAGAGGAAAACACCATATGCATTATAATCATCTAACATCAAATGGAGATCCCAGGAGTCTCCCTTCTTAAAAACACACTAGTTATGCAAATGTGCGTTATAATCATCAAACATCAAATGCAGATCCCAGGAGTCTCCCTTCTTAAGAACACACAAGCTATGCAATGAAAGGAGTTGTTTCGGTAAATTTACAGCGGGTTTCGGGTTATTCGAGACTCCACTTAGTCAAAAGAGTGTTCTCCAGACAGCATTCTGTGCACACGAGAGGAATATCGCATTTAATCAGAAGAAAAATCCTTTTTTTCGATATTCAGTTATGACGAAAAGAGGAAATACTAGAGAACCGCGATAAACTGTATTAAGATGTGTATATAGTCCGAAGGAAGACGGTTTCGCATCGAATAAATGTACAATGGACAAGCTTATAGTTTTCGTATATTAGAAACCCAGGTCCCAGAACAGAATAGCGAAACAAAAACCAGACCAATCGTCTGAGAAAAAAAGGCAGACTCCAATAGACTCGTTGAATGAAATTTGCTTATGCAAGCATGGGCTTAAATTAACAAACTATGCATCACTTCTTTATGTTGATGCTAATGCACTCCGACGCTGATTTTATCCTAATTGTATTTCCAGTTGGAAAACACTTAGGATGATCAGCGTCCCCGGAAATAAGCTTTTTTGCACATTTTGTGCAGCAATTATACATTGTTGTTCCGAATTACGACGAAAATTTGAAAAATGTTAGTGTATTCTACTAGAATCCACAAAAATTATTTTCGTATTCCATTTGATCGGATGTTTTTTGTAGGATTCTGGCCAAATTCTAGGTACGCACATCCTTTTCACTTTGTCGCGGCTGAAAAGTGCTTTTGACAAATCTGTACCGACTTATTTGAACCTGCTGATCAGCAGCAAAGGAAAAGCGAAATTAACTTAAAAAAAAATCTTGAAAAATGCAAATAATGATGCTTAGGCTTTTTTTTTTACGTTTGCAGCAATTATAGACTTTCCCAAAGGTGACGGGGAATATTTCGGTGCAAAAGTGTGCTGCCTTCGCTTTGTCAAAAATCTAATGTTTGTTGTAGTTTACAGAAAGCAGATCTGAATTAAGACTTATGTTTACCTTGAAATTTTCAGATTACAACTACCACCAACTGTCTGATTGTAAAATTGTCGAATAATCTTTTGCAAACTACTATTCGAGGCATTTTCACGCATATAGCAAATTAGTTTTCTATCATCATCATCAAAATACCTCACAATTTATACGAAATCAGATGTTGAATGCGAGAAATGCATTTCCATGTGACGAGGTATCACAGACTTTTATTAATTCGCCACCAAAATTAGTAGTGAAATTAAAAAATTTTTGATTAAATTCAGTAGCTACCATGACTAATAAAATTATAACGAAAAATTCTTGAATGCTCTCCAACCATTCGCCTTTTTTTTTTTTTTATCAATCAACTGATCATTGAACCCGAAAATCAAAATTCCATATGTTCGCCTTGAAACGAGAAAAATTCTCTCCTTGCACTGAACAGCTGGCGATTTTTCGCAGTGAATTTCAAAAACCTACGCCCATGTAATTTTATGTACACCCTATAACACCACTCGGCGCACATCTCTGCATAGGTATGTACTTCGAAAGGGGGGCAACAGCAGCAGCAACAGTACCACATATTTTCTTCCACACATCTGCCTCCGCAGGTACCAGCCGACATCTTTTATATGTACATTCTATCCAGCGAAACTTATATACTTCACCACTACTTAGACACGGGAGAAATATTCTCGAAATATAAGCGCGCAAGCAGATGGCATGTATTAGTGTCGTACGGTACATAATATACAAAGTAAATTATGTACATGTCATATTAAAGTATGAAATCATTTGATATTCTCGCGACTCCAAGTGGAATTCCACACAAATGTTCACTTTTTCATACACGAAGATGAGTAATTAGAATTCAAAGATCACACTATGTATGCCGGCCGGTACTTAAAGAAAAAAAGAATTCGCGTATGCGTTTGGCGACAGGAAATATGGCGACTCTTTGTTCCACATAGTCATCGCCAACGTATGCAATTTGTCACTTGAAGTGCACTATTTAAAGTTTTTTTTTTTTTTATTTAATCCACACATTGCAAGACGATAAATCAATAAATGAAAAAAAAAAAAAAAATCTCTCCAAAGTAAAACACAGTGTTGTAGTTTGTGGCTCTTACCTTAGCTCCAATTTGGTTTCCGCATTGACCGGCTTGAATGTGAACGATTTCCCTCATATTTGTTGTTTATATTTTTTTTTTTTATTAAATTACACAAAAAAAAGTTGGTATTTTCTTATTTTTCTCTTATAGAAAAATGAACGTTAACAGAGAACACACGACACAACTGAACACTTCGAGCGTCGCTGACTTTATGAAGACTGCGAATTTTCGAAGCGGTTCAACGGATTTTTACACAGCAGACAACGCCCAATCTAGCGTTTTGATTGGTTGGCAACGATTTGTGTTTGTCTGCAAAGTGCAGAAATGACTTCATCGTCAGCGCGGCTGCATGGCTGCCACAACACGCAACTAAAAAAAAAAAAAAAGGAACAAAATCAGACAGCATAATGGGCTGCTTACACTGCAGTAGGAGATAGAAGCGTGGGATACAGTTTTTTTGTATTTTCTTCTTTTTTTTTTTTCGACGGCTAGTGCATGGGTTGTATGTGAAGATTAAAAAAAAGTTGGCAGTAGAATTTTGTTCGGAAATTGTTGTTGTTTGCAGAAATTTTGAAGAAAAGAGGAGTAAAGTTATGCAGTGTGTTTTGTAGCCTGCACAGGGGGTATGCTGTAGAGGGGCCGGCTAACAAGAGAGTGGGTAACTTTTGAGGTCGGTCCGCAATTTTGCTTTAGCATACACAATTTGCATATTTTCCAGTATTGATTCGAAAGAAAATGTCGTTTTGCACAAACTTTAATAATTATTATCGTAGTGAGTATGTACATATTTACATACATAATGTACAGTGGGGTTTGTAAATATGTATGTAGTCTGTTGGGATAGGCAGTGAGTCAATGAGAGTTCTATTTGGATGACTAAAAGCAGATGTTACGTCAAGTTGCTAATTGTGATGTTCTAATGGGCTAGAAGGTGTTAATGACCGCGTTTTTAAAAATATGCAGATGGGAATATGTGCTTAAAAGGCGGAATTCATTTAAAAATTATTTCTTAACTCAAATCTAAGAGGTTTTATGGTTTCAATGAGCTTAGACAGCAACAATTTCACTCCAAACTAAGCTAAGGTTAGAATTTCGAAATCGGTCTTTGAGCCATACTACATTCGAATTTCAGTACGAACATTTTTTTGGTTCTCTAGGGGTTCACAAAGGCTTAGGTTAAGTTGAATAGGATTATGAGGTAATCATAAAACACTAGACACCGATAGTGAGCCAATTGGTATTTTTAGTTCAGATCAGATCAGAGAGTATCCCTATTGTTATTCTTAATCTTGATCTTTTTTCTGGTTTAATACAGGCCACAAGGCTTTTGACACCCTATGCCTTCCCAAGCTTAACCATCTTAAGTCAGTCCTAAGTATTAATCGGTCAAGAATAATTCTCTTAGTCATACATATGGTGGTTTTATGCCTCCAATCATGTCACTTTGTGGAAGCTCTGCTCCTTTTTTTGGCAAGCACGTCACCCCCTATATCGTAGTGTCTGAATCTGAAAAGAACTTAATGCCCATAGTTTAACGTCTATCGCTTAACCTCTATACCGCAGCTTGGTTGTCAATGTAGATGGTGATATTCCTGTCGGATTGATTCCATCTCCCGCAGCTTTGAGTACAGCTAGAACCT
This sequence comes from Xylota sylvarum, assembly GCA_905220385.1. Taxonomy (NCBI): domain Eukaryota; kingdom Metazoa; phylum Arthropoda; class Insecta; order Diptera; family Syrphidae; genus Xylota; species Xylota sylvarum. The sequence goes on along the minus strand of LR999960.1, from coordinate 50,996,080 downwards.
CAGCTTGGAATACACTGCATGTGTCCGGAACCCCTAGAGACACGTGTATATCTATATTTCTCGAGTATTTATAAACCTGACCACGTACCCGCACTAATTTTGGAACCATTCCCATACATTGCATCATCAGGGTACATCACTTCGTCTGGTATATCGAAGTGTACCGAAAATTTCACCCGCTTTGTCAGGGATGTTGTGAAATGTTTCCTTAAGAATGGAGCTATATTCTACATAACTGGTTTTGAAAATTATTTTTAGGTCTATTGGTAAAAGATACAGAAACGCCTCGACTGCAGCCTTGGGCGTACTGTGTAAAGCACCTGTGATGGAAATGCAAGCTATTCCTTGTACAATGGCCAACATATCCCGTGTACTCTTCTTAATCATTGCCTTCTACCATACAAGAGCCCCATATATGAGAATGGGTCTGGTTACCATGCTGTATAATCAATACTTCATTGCTGATTTCAGCAATTTCCTCTTGTAAATGAAGAGAGCATTGTAAACCTTACAGAGTTCATAGACACAGTCTATCCTGTATAACAACATATACATATGTATCTTTCGCAATCCAGCTAGCTTAGGCAGTTTGAAGGGTGGTTCTGTTTTACCGGGTTGACATGAAGTACTCAACTTTTAGTCCTATTGCCAAGCCAAGAGCTGATTCCATCACCTCCCTGGAAATTCTTCCGTTAACAGATTTCCTTATTGAACTACGTATGTCCAAGAGTGGAATAAATATTTCCTGTGACGAGCATTTTGCAAAGCCAAACACAAAGGTTTACAGAAGATTACGTTTTTTTTATCTTTGGTTAAGATCTGCTCTAGATAGCAGGCACAAACCTAGACCAGTGTAGACATTAGAAAGTTTCATCGTTCCTTAGAACTAATTGTTGGAGCTTCTGATGAAGCGATGAAGGTTTTTGACATTGACATTCGTTTGATCACCTAAATTGCTGAGAATTTCTCCTAAGTAAAGGTTTCTTCTGATAGCAATTGCTGGACCTATACAGAAATGATGAAAAGATTGTGTCATCCTCACTTATGGTATAGATTCAAATTGAAGTGACTACCAACAAAGGCCGACACACTAAAACTGGAACAAATTTCTCATAGAGAACTCACTAAACCAATTGGAGCTTCTAATGAAGGGTAGGAGACTTCCAATATCTCTGTTTATCAGATCGCTTAGGTTAAGTTTTTTTTTTGTGAGAGAAAGCTGGGTAGGTACAAAGAAGGTTGAGAAGGTTCCTCTTCTTCGTCATCATATGAGTGTACGTCTTCTTGCATGCTTGCCTATTAGACAGTGCCTGGTGATTATATCATTCTTAGAGCGCTTCAGATGCAGATTTGCCAAATCTGATAAGTCGCTAGACACGTTACCCCACTTGTCCACATAAGATTTTGTTTTTCAATTGCTTTTACAAACATATGTAGGTTTCATTTGAGTTTGCATCTAACCAGTGGTATATCTAAGGCACATTCTTCAGAAAAGATGGGTATTGTGGTTCTAGGAAATTATGATGACGATACTATACAGATCTGACTATAGATATATATATATATATATTTTTTTTTTAAAAGACACTCGTCCATATGGCTGACACTGCGACCTAAGAAGATCTATTGTACCAAAGGGTAATATTAAGCCAAGAGACGTTCCACCTCCCTTATGAACGATAGTACGTCCTTAGCAGCGGAGTACCTCATCTCTGCTGAAGAACATATTTCTTTATGGAAAATACGCCTCCTTAACCAATGTAATGCTGGGCATTGACAGAGAATGTGCTCGGAGGTTTCGTCATCTTCTAAACAGAACCTAAGTACATTCCGTTTCCGGGGACAAATTGATTTTGTTAAGGTGGTAAAGCAGGCTACAGTGGCCTGTGAGAAAGCTCACCAGCTTCCTAATGCTTTCCTTATCTAGATTAAGGATTTCCTTGTAGGAAAAAGGTCTGATTAATCTCTTGGATTGTCTCAGCCCCGGAACATTTTCCCAGTTTTCCTTGATGACCAGGGACCCAACCAAGTTTCGCCCTGTTGTGTCTGGCAAGAGAAAGAGTCCGTTAAGTTGGACGACAGCGCTTTAAGCGCTGCCTGGCTATCTGAAAAGATATATATCCTAGCGCCTTTAATACCTGTATCCAGGTTTATCTTAGCGCAGATCTCAATGGCATGGCGTTCGGCCTGGAAAACCGTGAGACACATTCCCATAGGTATAGAGACCTTGATGTTGGGTCCAAAGACACCAGCACCAATTCCAGTTTCCATTTTTGATCCGTCTGTGTACCAGATCAGACCTCTAGGGTCCAGTGTCGGAACACCATCAGACCAGTTTTCACGGTCTAATATCTCTACCTCAAATAACCTTCCAAGACAGTACTCCCTGACCATAATATCGGGGATGGTACAGAACATGTCCTTTTTTGGAATTGAGTCAAGAAGGTGTCCCACATGGTCGCCTGATTTATACTTGTATTCTAGTTGCAGTTTGATAGCGCATCTAGCGGCCGTCTTCCTAATGAAGATTTGTAAGGGAGAGAGCCCAACAACCGCTTCTAAAGCTGCCGTAGGGCAGGTGCGCATGGCACCCGTAATGCCGAGACATGCAATTCTTTGAAGCTTCTGAAGCTTCGTTGCCGTTGTCCGTTCAAGAACTTTCGGCCACCAAACAATGGCCGCGTACGTGATAATAGGCCTTACCATCATTGTATACAACCAATGTATCATTTTTGAACTTAGACCCCAAGTTCTGCCGTATAGGCGTCTACTGGCCCACATGGGTCTAGTGGCGCGCTCAATGGCGGACTTGATATGAGAATTCCAGCTAAGCCGTTTATCAAGGATGACACCGAGATATTTAACCTCACTGGAATAAACTAAAGTGGTGCCTTTGATGATGATAGGTCCTAGATTGACCAGTCTTCTTTTTGTAAAAGGCACTTTGCATGACACCAGAAATGGTCGTGCTGTGTTTACCACTGATAAAAATCGCCAAGTCATCTGCATAACCAATGGCGATGTAGCCTAATCTGTGACCATGTGACCATAGAAGAGGGGAGAGGACTCCTCCCTGGGGACATCCCAGACACTGACACTCCTCCAGAGGTGGAAGTAATAATTCGACTTTCCAGCATGGCCCGTATCCATTGGTTGGTCGAATCTTCGATACTTCTGCTACTAATTGCTCTTGCTATTGAGTCGTAGCCAGTGTTATCGAATGCGCCCTCAATGTCAAGAAAGGCACACAGGGCTAAGTCAGTCTTCTTTTTAACAAACCTTAAAATTCTGAATATGTGGATTTGCCTAAGAAAAGGAGGGTTTGTTCCATATTATTTATGAGAGTCTACCCCTTACAAATATGACTTGTTTGTCTTTCTACTGGTTGACCCCTAGTCCGCACTTATAAAGAAATTTAGAGGGTACTCACGCGCTTCCAGCTATCAGCTATCGAAACGTCGTTTTCACAGACAGGCTTCCACCCTAAAAAGAAACCCCTGTATCATACAAAAAATACAAATAGGGAACCCATGGCCTAGCTTATATAGAGAAGGACGTGAATGGGTATGCAAAATGCCAAAAGTCTCCTAGCTTATAATTGAGTATTTAGCGCAGTACAATCCTTTAGGAGTACATATTTCAAAATTGGCATCCGATTTTGAGGGAATTCTGGAGAATTAGTCTCCATGGACACTGTCGAATTCCTTTAAAAATAGTTAGGTGTGGGCTGCGAACATGTAAAATGTTTTCGTGTTCCTATAAAAGACTCCTCACTCCAGCGATGCTCGTACCACATCCAGTAGACCATAAAAGCTAAACAAATAAAAACGAATGAAATGCACTCGTCTGTTAAACATTAAAACATAAATTTTTCTAAAAATAACAACATAACTCCACTAATTTATCATTCTCTGTCTTAGATGCTCATCTAGTTTTTTTTTTTTTTCTTTACAGTCACATACATATGGATGTATGTTTATTTATTTTTAGTATTTAGTTTATATTAATGGATTGCTTGACAGGTCCTACAATTCTTAAAGATAAATCAAATTAATTTCCTTAAATATTTCTCAATTTATGGAAAGGGATAATCAATACAAAGTGTCGCCATCATTCGGAACGTGTCTTGCGTGCAACAAGGACATGGAAATGTTTTGGAAAAAAATATTATTTTCTCTTGCTTTGGGTTGATTTGCGTACGTTCAAGGATTTGTAAAGTTGTATTCGATTTAGAAATGTGACAATGGATGGAATCCTAATATTATTTCTATGTGTAGGTGCGTTTGTATTAGCAAAAAAAAAAAAAAAATTGGCAAAGTATGAATAAAGAAGTTATTGACGTAGGTAGAAAACTTTGGATAAATATTTGAATTGTGACGACTCTAGGATTGACAAACTACCTTTCTAGCTTCTTAATTTGTTTAGGTCTATTTATAGATGAATCTTAATATGCAGTGGAACTCAACAAGGGCGCATGGCATTCTTTAGTTGCTACGCGTTTCTATGCATCACAAAAGAAGGATATGATAACATCGTTACCAATGTAGGAGGCGGAGACGATGATGGGTTGACTTTAATGCATGAGATATGTATGTACATACATAACTGAATTCACTTACTTCTGACCATGCCTGTAAATATCTTTCAGACGCATTTACTTCTTTAATCCATAAGAGAACGAACAAGTCTCAATAATTGGCATCACTTTCGCGAGCTCAGAGTAACTTTCAGAACACGAATAACTACCATCAGGCGAAAGGATGTGAATTTCTATCAAATCTTGCCGAGACAAGACCTATTTCTAGATAAAGTATTACTAAAGTAGGAGTAAGTACCTAAATAATGCATATTCCGCCAATAATGGAACGAGAAGTACAGAATATCGCCATTGACTTACCACTGACCTAGGCAGGGAGTAAGAAACTTCTTAGGAGTGAAAAGAAAATTAAGGGAATCTGACAACAAAAAGAGGCGTGTCATCCAGCGGTAAACTTCCTGATAAGTGTAATTGTCGAGAAAGGGCAAAATCAGGAATTAGACTGCGCCTGAGTTCAAGAGCATCCTGAATAGCAATCAGGCAACGTATGAAGAAGGAAGACTAATGAATACTACAAAGCCTGGTCATACTCCCTTCTTCATCGAGACCCTGGTGTACCCAAGATTGTAGTGGAATAGAAATATAAGTAAGCATAAATGTCAATGAAAATGGCTTTGCATCCGATAGAGACTCTAGGGATAATCATAGATCTCTTACCCCTACACCTCTTTTTTGAGAATGTACCATCTGGGACAATCATATGAATCCCAAAGCCATGCCAATGGTAGCCATTCATGTAGAAGACATTGGTGCATGAACTGAGAAGGTTTCCCATTTGAATATTTCCAGCCGAACATGATGAATGGGCTCATCTTATCAGAGGGCATCCAAAACATTGAAGGTCATTGTTCTGATACCTCAAGATATACATATCTCCGTGACCAGAGTCATTTTCTTTATGCCAAACCCCATTTTTATTAAGTCGGCACATAGCTGCAACACTTCTTTCCGGACAGTTACGTCTAGTGAGAGAAAATCTAGCAAAGCGTTAGGAGCATCTCCTGAGGTGGTGCGCATGGCTCCAGTAATCTCTAGACAGACTTCTCTTTGTAGTCTGGCAAGCCTAGAACACGCAGACTTGACAGCTGTTCTGGGCCACCATACAACACCATACGCATATGTGAATATTGGTCTTATGATCTACAGACAGTGAACAACCGCCGGTCTCTCTTCTACGGCAAGTTGAAGAGTACCATCTTTCAACGTGGGTAACATTAGACCACCACGTTTTCTCTTATAAGTTAACAACACTAAGGTTGTTTTATTCAGATTAACAGATAGCCCATGCCTCGTACATCAGTCATTGCTTTTGTCTAGTGCTATATTTGCATTTTATTGCATATCGCACTTAAAGACTTACCCGATACCAGAGCACAGACGTCGTCCGTAAGCCTGAACGTGTATTCCCCAAAACAGTAATTCAATGAGTAGTGAGTCAATAACTAAGCACCATAATAGAGGCGAAAGAACACCCCTTGATGGCAGCCCCTTACAGCTACCATCGTGACTTTGTGGCCCCAATTACTCTCCGATGTTAACAGACTTTGAGACAGCATGAAATAGATCCATTCAATAATGGTTTCACCTATTCCGTGCGTTCTAGCAGAATTGCACATAGATTCAAAGGTTGCAGTATCAAAAGCGCCCTCAATTTCGATGAACACACCCAAAGTGTACATCCTTCCAATCAGTCCGTTCTCAATCTTTTCAACAAGGTCTTGGAGGGCAAATTCACAGGATTTACCGCATTAATTGGCGTGTTGCTGTCTACACAGAGGGCTTTTTTTAGAACAACCGATCTAATGAATTTTTCTATCATCCCTTCCAGACCTTTCAGTAGAAATGAAGACAAACAGATCGGTCTGAAAGTTTTTACCAGGGCATAGTCCTCTTTTGCCAAGTTGAAGGAACATATGTATGAGTTAGCGAAGCTCTAAAGATTCCTAATAGAGCGATAAATAGATTTCCTTAACATTACTGAATATATGCCATCAGGCAGAGGGTATCGTTATCAAAGGACGATAGGGAAAACCTAATCGATTCTTCGTTCACTACTTGTTTGGCAACACTTCAGTTTAATTTATTCCATGGAGTGCAGTTAATGTATTTTGTATTAACCTCCTACATAGAGTTAGTGTAAGTACCATCAGATTTCCATAGAGAATTTAGCTTGGCTGCAGTGTCCGTTTGAAGGACCCTATTCAGTCTAGCTGTTCCTCTCGTAGTCATTAACTCTACGCAGAAATATCTATAGGACTCAAGTTTGGCTTTCCTCACTTTCATCTTATACTTACTCTTTTTGCATTGATTGCTAAGAGGTCCCCTCATCTTCCTTTCGAGTTTTCGTTGCTCTATTCAGGAGTTTTCTGGATGTATTTCTGAGTTTCAGAAGTTCACTGTTCCACCACGGAACGCTCTTACCTCTTCTACTCTTCCTGACTGGATAGGCATTTTCGTAGCTTTCAGTCAAGGAGGGGTGTCGATAGAGTCATAGCAGGACAGGTAGGCGGAGACAATAATCGTATCAAAACGCTTACGCTTCGAAATATAATATTTTTCTACCTACAACATCTTGAGAACAGAATCGAGCACTCTATTGTCTTTGGGACAATCATGCAGGCCCTAGGGTGTAAGGAAAACAATTGGTGTTAAAACTCATAAGTTGTTGCACAAAATTGATGCTCTATCCATTCTACTATACTCGTTTTTCTTTTTTAGTTCAGAGCAGAGCCTGAGTTGTCAAAAAAAATGTTTGTGTTTCTTTTTTAGTTCAGAGCGTGCTCAGAGGGCGCTCTATCAGCTCAGCATGAATTGATTGAACATCCTGAGCAAAACCCAAGCATGGTAAATTTGACGTTTAACAGGAGCAATGAGAAAACAAAAACGAAAACAATTAAAATGGAGTTCGAGGTTTTGTTATTAATTAATTATTAGCAGTTAATAATTAAATAAATACTTTATTTGTGTATAAACACTATTTCAGTGTATAAGAAGACAAAAAGCATGAATCTTCGATTAATTTTGCAGTCATATGACAGGTACTGCTCAATCGTGTTTCTTAAATAAATCAGAGCGTTCAGAGCGTGCTCCGTTCAGAGCGCGCTCGACATGTTCAGGCTCTGTTCAGAGCTCTGTTCTGAACTAAAAAAGAAAAACGCGCTATACGACCCCGGTTGGTGGACAATGAGTTGGAAATTACCTATACTTAGGATAGACTGGGAAAAGCCATAATACCGGCAAATATAGACAGATAGGTGTCCATTACCCAAATCCTTGAATGCGGAATAAACCCCCCTCGAAATTATCGTAGTCCCACGAATAAAAAACGGTAAGAGAAGAAGTTAAATGTAGACAGTGAAAATTTTATAAAGGTTCCCTTCATCCAAACGATAAAAGAAAAGCCCAGGCACTTCATTAAGTTTAACCAATAACTACTCTCGTAACAAAGTTCATAGATAAAAAAGTTCAATCCTTATTTGTTTAAGAGAATTAACATATTTCATGGGTCTCATCGCAGTACTGCCACAGCCAATTCTACAATGCCATAAAATGTCTCCTAAAAATGATCAATTATAGTCAACCTCTACGTTAAAACCAACAAAATAATGAATCATAAACTACAATCCAACTCCAGTCGGTGCAGAAGCCTATTAAAGAAATAGAAACTTTTGTGTCAGGAAGGAGGTTCCCCTACACTTTTTGGATCCATAAAAGTTCATGGCTTGTATGTACTTGGCTCAAACGACTGCGTAGATGTATACTTAGTCTGGAGGCATACATACCAAGAAAAAACAAAACAAAAAAAAAAAAAAAAACTTCTATATCCACTTTACACACATGCCCAGGGACAAGTTGGTGTATTTTGTTAGATAATCCCACGTTGTTTTGCAGACACAAGGTGTCATTCGGCGCCTTACTTCTCTGCTTCAATGCGAAAAAAAAAAAATGCCAATAAATTTATTGCAGAATAATTACACACTGTAAGCGTTACATACAGTTAATAAAAAATAAATAAAACTTAAGAAAGGAAATAACACAAACAAATGAATATAGCTACAATGTTGGTCATTCCTGACCACTTTCGGCGCTATGATGTCATTTAATCGTCATCGTTAAGTTACACTGAAAGCGAATCGATTAAGTGAAAATGAATAATAATTTCTTTGGAAAACAGTATTTTTTTTCTTTTTATGCGATAAACAATTATCAAGACTTTAGTTGACGTACAGAGAGAGAGAGTTTAACTAGACTATGCTTATTTCTACTTGAAATGCGAAACTAAATCCGTTTATTGACCCATGACAACTTTTTGGATTTAAAAACAAACAGGTTTTATAAGCTTTGAATATAACTCTACTACATACAAACTACTGCCAAGAAAATGTGATAGTCATAATGAGTGGGTTTGGAGCTAAAAATAGCAATTATAAACTGATATTGAATAAAAAAAACACTTTTCCATTTAGAAAAATAGCAGCGACATAGTCTACAACGGATGCCAAAACAGAACTATCCACTTCTGCTTTCTGCCTTGATTTCCAATTAGCACTTCAGTACCTACTCTTTGAGGTACTTTTTCTTAGCATAGTACTTTAAGTTCTTTGAGTAATGGTCTATTAGGATGCCCATATTTTGTGCACTTCCTGACAGATTACCCAGATCTCTGATGTGGTATTCGCCGAGGGCTGATTTTCTAGTACTGCATAAGGAGTCGCATAGGAATTGAGCTGGAGCCTTATTTTGCGCCTGTATAGTCTCAGCCTTTGCATAGGATATATGTATTTAGTCGTATTCTTCTTAGGTTGGCTTCCAAGACTATGTGGCTGGTAATAATCCCTCTAACTGCGTACTTTTAAGCGCTAGGACTTGCCTGGGTTTAGATCTGTTTTGTTTTGTCCAGAGTTTTGCACTCTATTCTCAAGGCCGGTATCCTTATTTTGTTTGGCGGGATCTACAAGAGTAAACCCTTGACCCCATTGTCTGCCGCTGACAATAGTGTAGTGGCCACCAAACCACGTGAGAGAAACGAATAAAAACTCACTTACAATACCAACCGCCGGGTAGGTAAAAGTGGTGGTCTCCGTGCGAGGAGTAACCCCAAATACCACAACTGATTTTATAAGGGTTTTAGATCCACCCAGTGGATTTCAGAAAAAGGATGGGCACCTACTCCGGAATTCATTTTCGAGGCATCCCTAAAGTGTCGTAGTCCTTAAACGTTCTTCAATTATTTCATTCTTCTCTGATTGGAAGCTTTACTGAGAAATATTTGTGAAAATTCAAAGAAGGGGTTTTTTAGACGTTCGAAGACACAACCAGTTTAGCTGGTATTGTCTCAAGTACTGTACTGTTGCCATACGGCTTACCATCTGGATTTTCTGGGCCGGACACCGATGCGAATAGCTATCTCTCTGATGTACATATCAATGGGCAACAGGAGGAAAAAATAGGATTATAGTTAGAACATTTGTCGGACAGGATCTCAGCACACCAATAGTGCTAACACAAGCTACAGACTTATAGACTTTTTGATTTGATGGATATTATACATACGAGTATTTCCTGGTTAAAGGAGGCCAGCAAACGATAGCGCCATAAGTAAGACTTGTTCCCGACTGTTACCTTAATTATTCTATTTTTTTTAGAGTGGATACTATCCATTGAATAATATATTAGTCAACACCTAGCTCGGTATGGGATTATTTTTTAGTTTCAGCGTTACTTACTTACTTAGGTGGCGCTACAGTTCGGGGTGAACCTGGGCCTCAACTAGCAAGACTCTCCAGTTAGCTCGGTCCTTAGCTAACTGCCTCCAGTTGCGCACTCCAAGCTTGTTCAGGTCCCCTTCAACTTGTGCGCGCCACCTAAGGCGAGGTCTTCCTCTGCTGCGTTGTCCCTCCGGGTGTGATTCGAAGACTCTTCGGGCCGGAGCTCTGGTGTCCATTCGCTCTACATGTCCTAGCCATCTCAAACGACTAATGCGCAGTTTTTTTACTAGGTCGATGTCGCTGTACAGCTCGTATAGTTCGTCGTTGAATCTTCTCCTCCAAAGCCCGTCAACGCAAACGGGACCGAATATTTTACGAAGAATTTTTCTCTCGAAACGACCGAGGATATCTTCATCCGCTTTTGATAAAGTCCAAGCTTCAGCGCCATAAAGCAGGACTGGGATGATCAAGGTCTTATATAGAGTCTCCTTAGTTGTTCGGGATAGGGCCTTACTACTCAATTGCCTTCTCAGCCCAAAGAAACAGCGATTGGCAAGAGTTATTCTTCGTTTTATTTCTGCCGAGGTGTTGTTGTCAGAATTGATATCAGAGCCGAGGTAGACAAAGTCCCTTACTACCTCAAAGTTATAGCTGTCGATTGTGACGTTCTGTCAAATTCGTCGATGTTGCGTGTCCCTTCTGGTTGACAGCATATACTTGGTTTTGCCCTCGTTTACCGCTAAACCCATTTTGGCAGCTTCTGTTTCAATACTAGCGAACGCACCGGTGACCACATAGGGCGTTTTTCCAATAATGTCGATATCGTCGGCATACGCTAGTAGTTGCACAGACTTTTGAAAGATTGTGCCTCCGGTGTTGGCTTGTGAGTTTCGCACAATTCTATCAAGAACGATGTTAAAAAAATCACATGACAACGCGTCACCTTGGCTAAATCGTTTTTTGACATCAAAGGTCTCGGTGAGATCGTTACCGACCTTGATGGAGCAGCGAGAATTCTCCATCGTCATTCTGCACAATCTGACGAGTTTGGCAGGGATGCCAAAACTAGACATGGCTCTGTATAACTCGTCTCTATAAATGCTGTCATATGCGGCCTTAAAATCGATAAAAAGATGGTGGGTATAGATTTGGACTTCTTGGGTTTTTTCCAGGATCTGCCGAAGTGTGAAGATTTGATCGATTGTGGACTTTCCTGGTCTGAAACCACACTGATAGGGCCCAATCAGGTTATTGACGAAGGGTTTCAGACGTTCACACAATATGGCAGATAGGATCTTGTACGCGATGTTGAGGAGACTGATACCTGTGTAATTAGCGCAATTGAGGGGATATCCTTTCTTGTGGATCGGGCAAACGGTGCTGAGATTCCATTCATCAGGCATACACTCATCTAACCAAATTTTAGAAATGAGTTGGTGTATGCTCTCTACCAGGTCATTTCCAGCTGCTTTGAACAGCTCGGCTGGTAAGCCGTCAGGTCCAGCAGCCTTGTTGGACTTAAGTTTGGATATTGCTATCCTTACTTCGTTTTGGTCAGGTGGACGGAAGTTTTGGCTATCATCATGACAGCGGGATGTTGGTCTTCGTCGCCGTTATACAGTCTGCAGAAGAAGTTTTTCCATATTCTCAGCACCGACTGTGACTCTACTACGAGGTTTCCTTCTTCATCTCTACAGGCTTCTGTACGGGTCTTGTTGGCCTGACACGTTCTTTTTACCTGTTGGTAAAACTTCCATACATTATTCCTGGAGTATAATCCCTTTCTTCTTTCGGAGAAGCCGATGTTCTTCCCGTCTCTTCTGCTCGTAGAGCTCACGAGCAGCTCTCGTCCTTTTTTGCAGCGCCGCTTTGTATGCTTGCTGTGCTTGCCGGCACTCATCGTCAAACCAAGGGTTTCTTGGTGATGGTCGGGTGAAGCCCAGCACATCAGTTGCGGCACTTCTGATGGCTTGTTAGCAGCGTAGCCACTGGTTTTCGGCGTTTGATGCTGGCGGCATAGGAGTCGTTGAGGTGAACCGCCGCAAAGTCAATAAGCCTAAGTCCGTTGCCAGACGTGGTGTCGTGTAGGCTGTGCTACACGTGCTTCAGCGTTAACGTTGTTAAATGTACCTTCTGTGAGTATATTCTTTGCAGTAAAGGCTTTTTTCTATCATACGCACTAACTTATGTAGGGCTATCTCTTTGGATCTACCTTTGAGGTAGGCGTGCTACCAACCCTACCAACCTGCCATTCTGGCACTTGAATATCCTTTTTAAAAAAAAAAAACCCTAGTCTCCATTTTTAATAGTAATAGTTTTTTTTCTTGATAGGAAGCTACCCCGACGCAAAATCCTCAACCTAAAGCGTCGGGTCTTTGATTTAAGCCCCAAATAGCACAATGGAATGGATTCCAATAATCCACCTTGTAGATGCAAGCGCTGGATTTGGTCCTTCATCGCCATTTCTTATGGCAAATTCTGTCATAGCAGGATAGGATGGTTGGACGGTCCATACATACACATATGTACATATATTGGCCGGAGTGCAAAGGATACCTTTCCCTTATAATCTTCTAAATACATATAAGTACTTGAGTGGCGTAGTGAAGTCTATTTCTGATTCGCCAAACCCACATGATTCACGTCCACATAACCATGTTTGTCACCTTTTTCATCTAGCGTCTTGTTCAAAATGAGAATAATGACAGACATAACCAAAACATGTGGCAGTTTTATAGGCATACTATGTCTCAGTTAAGTGTCCTGAAATTGGGCCTGACTGCTGTCATTAAACTGTCGTAAATTTAATGTATTTTATTTTAAGTATGTCTTAAATAGATTACTATAGTATGAGGCACTTTCTTGGACCATTACGGACAAATTAAGTGAAGAACCGATTACCCCAGTCACATAAGCAGCTACAGAGACACAAATTACTGCCTAGAAGACCCACTATAAACGTTTTCTAAATTAAGGACTATTGATCGATTAAATTATGAATTTACAATAAGTTTACCCCGCCTGATGGTGTACGAGAAACTTACCCTTACCTTACATCATTTGAGTTTCTTTTTCCACTTAATGCCAGTCAAGCACCCTCTCTCACACAGAGGAAGCAAGAAAATCAATATACATACATACATACATACATACATATACCATGCCACTCAAGTCACAATTCTACCTAACCACACCCCCATTCGTCCTGAAAGGAGAAAAGCAAAACATGTAGGAATCTGTAAACATGTGTTCATTGAAATTTAATCCGTTAAAACTCTTCCAGCCATTCGCATTGATTTCGTTCGGCTATATGTAGCTACCCGAGACAAGGATCCTAATGACAGAGTAGACAAATAGTCGAGCCTTTGCGTCGACATCAACGAGACGATGATGAGCCCTATTGGAAACACCGCAATGCAGTTGCCAAATCAGCTGACCAGCATGTGTATCTCCAACTATATACAGCTGCATTATGGATTAGCAATTCCAGAATTGGCATCGGTGTTATTCACCCGGTCTGAAGGGGACACGCCTAGTCATGTGTGGACGTCAGAACTAGTTTCGTTGCACGCCCCTGTGTGCTGTTTGGTTACAAATAAGACAACGCGAACAGTAAATATTGTCATTCTTAATTAGTATTGTTTGGTGGCAGCGAAACAACTATAGGTATAGTATATTACACTGTTGGATGTAGTCGCATTAGAATGATCGCTAGTGGGCCTGGGCACCGCCTAATAAGGCAACAAAAAACAGCCTAAACCCGTCACACGTCAGATAACGTGAGTAGGTGTTTATTGCAGCAATAGATGGACATGATAGGTGGGTGGTGGAAAATGAATTTTAGCGGTGAATGTATCTAGCATTAGTATCTGTGCGTGTAAGGAAGTTTTTATTATTTTTAAGTTGAATTTCTTTCTACCCACGTGTTGGAGTTTAGTCATGCTCCTGCGGTTGTAGCACAAATTAATTAATTTAACACTAAGCTTGGGCAGTACATACATAATTTTCTTGTTGGTTAAATAATTTAATTCGTTAAGTGGGTTAGAAGGCCGAAAGAGGCGTGTTGTGTTGGTATTGAGTTTTGGGTCAATTAAACTAAAACAAACCAGAGTAGTTGACATTTTGAGCGACCGACCTAAAATGAAGGCGACCGACCTAAAATGAACCTGAATAATCGATAGTTACTAGCAAGGACTTTGCAGGTGTATGACAAAGTAGTTATAATTAAGCCCTTGCCCGGAAGGCTTTGCTGGTCGTTAAATTAGACAGCTACGTATGTATTTCGTGACCAGATGTCCCGGTTTTTAGGAGGAGTGTTTATGATTTATAGGCTCTTGTGACGACATCTCATGTGCACATATGAATACCGAATTACACGCCAGAAATATGGACTCCCTGCGAACAGAATCGGACTATCTTCGGACAAATTAGGTGGAAAGCGATAAAATGTTGATGCAATATAACCAAAACTACGTTAAATGGCACGCTGATTTTTTTCAGCACCTCAAGATGGTTTCGGGAACATGTTCATATACATAGCTGGTGACCTGAATCCCATAGGACAGCTGTCCCTGCTTTTGAAAGTCATGAAAAGTCATTAAAGTTGAGTAGAAGAACATGGGACCGACTAGCAGTATAGTTTTCGTAGATATAATTACTTCAAAGGGAGAGGTACTGAGCTGTGCTTGAATTTCAGCCATTGAACAACAAGGCCGATTGCGCTGGACAATACAAATGAATTCGACTAAGCAAGGTAAGCCAACAACACTGGAAATAGATAATATAGCTTTTTACGGAACTGATCAATTCAAGTTGTGTTAGATGCGGAAATGCGGTTATTGGAGACAAACTTAGGCAAAAAATCTTGAAACTGGGTTGAAAACATGCTTAACTGCAGGATCATCAACTCAGTCATGGGGCCTAGTTCTGTAAGGAAGATGACAACAAGGGGCACGCCACAAGGAGGAGTCCTTTCTCCACTGCTTTGGCTCCTTACCGTCAACAAAATCCTTAGAATCTTCACAGAGAAGAGAATCAAAATCGTAGCATATGCAGATGACTTAGTAATACTGATTAAAGGCAAATTCTTGCCAACAATCAGTGAACTAATGGAATCTGCTCTCAAAGTGCTCTCTACGTGGGCAAAACAGAACGGTTTGGGGGTCAATCCACAGAAAACTGAACTTGTCTTGTTCACTAGGAGAAGAAAGATACCCGACTTCACATTACCAAAGCTAGATGGCACCACTATAATCCTCTCATCTGAGGCGAAATATCTTGGCGTCATTCTAGATTCCAAGTTATCCTGGAAAAGAAATGTTGAAGAAAGGACAAAGAAAGGAATGAATGCTCTATATGCTTGTAAGAGGGCCTTTGGGAGAAGGTGCGGATTGGAACCGCACATCATTCACTGGATGTACAAAGCAATTATCAGGCCCATCATCTCATATGGATCCTTAGTCTGGTGGACAGCCACGAGTACAAAGAGCTATATGAAGGAACTCTACAAAGTGCAAAGGCTTGCAGCACTCTGCCCTACTGTGAGAGTTGTGAGAAGCGCGCCGCAAGCAGGTTTGGATATTATTCTTCATATTCTTCCCTTAGACTTGTTCATCAAAGCCTCTGCCACGAAAGGAGCTCTCAGACTGAAAGAATCCAACCTGTGGAAAGAGACCACCTATGGACATGCGGTAATACTAAACGCTACAAAGACAATGGGCAGGAAATGCAACTCCGAATGCTTCACAGCCACATCGGATTATATAGTCCCCTACAACGACTTCAATTTTGATATCCCAGTCCTATTCCCAAGCCGAGCAGAGTGGGAGTCCAATAGTATAGACAACGATCTAGGGATCACAGTCTACACAGATGGCTCAAAAATGGAGATAGGTACGGGAGCAGGATTTTACTCGGAAACATTGCAAAAACAGGAATCATTCAGACTACCAGAAGCATGCAGTGTATTCCAAGCTGTAATCCTGGCAATAGAAAAAGCTGCTAAATGCATAGAAGATAGTCACCTCCCCCGTCGGATATAGCCATCTTCGTTGACAGTCAAGCAGCTCTAAAATCGATTAAATCTAATACAATTAAATCAAAGGCAGTTAGGAACTGTCGTGATGCACCGATCACGATTAGACACCATTCGGTCAAACTCTGCTGGGTTCCCGGACATAGCAATATTGAAGGTAACGAGAAGGCAGACGCTTTGGCAAGAATGGGGTCGGAAATGAACATCAGTGAAGCGGACACATCCATATTGCCACCGATTGGAAAATTGTATAGTATAATTGACGGCATAATAGAGAAAGAGGCCAACTCGTCCTGGGTATCTAGGGAGGACTGTGCCACCTCTCGCACGTTATGGCCAAAATTAGATAAAAAGAAAACAAAGAGCCTTCTGGCACTTAATCGATCCTCTATCCGCATCCTTACTGGTATAATCACAGGACACTGCGCCATCGGAGTCATGTTCCGTAAATGGGGAGTGGAGTCCAACGACCTATGTAGAAGCTGCGGCGATGAGGAAGAGGTGAAGTCTATCCAGCATCTGCTTTGCTACTGCCCCGCTCTGCAAGAACGACGCCTTCGCACTTTAGGTTCTAGGTTTTTCGCAAGCACCGCAGAGGTAGCAGGCTTCCAGATATCGGATCTTCTCCATTTTATCAAAAGTACCAACTGGTTCCCATTCCAACCAGTGACGCGATAGGTTTCTGTATTTTGTTGTTCCCACTCCATCGATATAATTAGGGGATTCACAATGGACCTTTAGGTCACCGAATGAACGTGATGAGTTTTTAACCGTCACACACCCCTTCTTAATCTAACCTAACCTAACCTAGGCAAAAAATCTTAGGTTTCAGACATTTGAACGAGCGCTTCATAACGATTCTCATCACAGCTAAATAAAAAGATGACGATACCATAGACACCTTCCACGATCGGGTAGACAAAACATACAAGCAGCGTCCCAGCTATGAAGTTAAAACCTCTTTGTTCGATTTTAATGCAGAACTGGTAAGGAAAGGCATCTTTGATAGTACTGTCGGAAAGTACAGCATGCCTAATTATCTTCGATGACGGATACAGCCTAATTAACAAAGGCAAATTCTTGTTGAAGCTACCATGCACTTTCCACATCTTAATATTCACAACAGAACAGATTGATCACATTGCGATCGACGCAATCCACTGCTCTACTATGACGGACATCTGAACGTTCAAAGGAACGAACATCGACTCGGATAACTGCCAGAAGAACACATGTGAGTTCACATATCACAATATCAAAGACACAACCTTGTAAAAGTTTCTGAAACAACTTACATTCGTATTAAATGTTTTATAAAAAAAATGGTACCACGTCCAGCAAGGGAACTTCCGAGATTTTCATTGATGACCCCTTTCATCTGTATGAAGAGTCCAAAAGGGAAACCAATTTCTAGAGCCAGTTGATGTTCTGACTGCCGGAAACTACAGTCCGCAGTACACAGCTTTCTTCCGAATAAATCACCTGGCCTCAAGGTTTCCGATATACATTCATAATAAAAGTAAAGCTCTGGCTCCACTCTATCTTTAGGAGCTGTTTAAACTTTAGGTGCACTCTAGCACCCCTATCGTGGAACACGACGGATCTGAGATTCACTTCACCCATTCGATTCACGTGAATCTCTGATAGCTATCGTGGAACCCGTCGGATGCGCTTTCTTACCGACGAGTAATGTTGATTAGGAAGTGCTCGTTTGACAGCTTCTTTGAAAGGAATTTGGGGTAAATGATGACTGTGGTCATAATTTAAGAATTTAATTTTGATGACGGGGAGAAGGAATAAATAAATAAATATTACTGAATAAATAGATAAGGCAAAATTACTTCTCTCTTCTCTTCATCAAAATTGAGTTTTCAAACTGATCATGTATTTAGACCAATAAATCTTACTAGAACTACAAACAACAACATATTATATTTTTTTGTAGATTCTCCCTATATTCTGGACTGTCCTCTGTCGGTTTGTTAAATAATCCTTTGTTATTTTGGGGTATTCCTTCAAAAAAGTACAACACAACAACCAAATCTGCAATGAAATAGTTGCGGATGTCAAATGTATGGGGAGATTCGATCCGTTCGTTTTCCACGATACAGTGAATCTCATTCACATTGCCGACATGTGAATCGTTCACTTCTGCGGGTTGCACGATGCAAAATTCTCATTTTTAGTCAATCATTCCCCCCGACGGGTTCCACGATAGGGGTGTAGGACTTTGAAGAAGGGGCAAACTAGTTAGAAATACCCCCACCCAACTATCTCCTAAGGACTACCGCCAATCACCCTATCCACTATGACCTTTAAAAGATTGATTGAAATCCACATAAGGACAAATTTGAATTTAAACTCTTATATTCACTAGGCATATCGCCATTGCGATAGTTTTATCGGGAACCTTCTTCTGTCAATAAGAAACCTGATGGAATTTGCTAGTAACAAAATTTTAAAGAAAACTTATTAAAAACACTCCAATGACTTTTAAATATATGAATCTTTTTCTCTCAAAATCGTGGCACAATCTGGAAGAAGCTTGGACGTCTAAGGATCAAACATGTTGAATTAAATTTGACTAGACGGTGGATTTATTCCGAGGAATTATTTTCTCGCTGCCACCCAGTTGACAATTTTAACATTGGTGCGCATGAATATTTAATTTAAGACTTAAAAGGTCGGGTTGGTTCTTGATAAATTGCAAATCACCCAATCCAATGTCATACAAATGGAAATTCCAGCCTATAAAAGTATTTGCATTTTTTTTAAAACCAACACAATACTCCAATATCTGTAACACTAGGTCTACTGTTCCATAACCCCATTCAGTGACATCAGCTTTACGCTAATGACTTGATTTACTTATTTTTGATTTATTTCTACCTCCTTGTCTCCCACTACATTGCAACGAAAGAGAAACTAAAACAAAACTGCTACTACTACTGTTGCATGAGGTAATGGACAAGTCGATTTAAAAAAAGTATCTCGAATGCCTTCACAAATAAAGCGCACAATTCGAGCTGAATCTGTCGCAGAATCACTGGAAATCGGCTAGAATCAATAGTTCACTAGTTCTACAACATTTTGGTTAGAAGTGTCAATGATTCTGCCAAACCTGATCAGTATAATCGATGAATTTATTCACAGATGCGAGGAATCTCAGCAGAGAATTTAGTTGGATATAGACTCATATGGCGTAGGTTGTTGGTCTTTTGTTTTACAGTTCAACTTTCCATACAACTTTCTTGCGTGTCGCCAAGTGAGATCCACGTCAACTTTGCATTGCCATCGATACGAGTGTTGTTTTGCTGTCTGGTGTGATGTTTACGTGACAGGGCGCGGTAATGCTTGTTTGAGATTCAAACATGCATTACTTTTGCATTGGGCTGGGATTCGATTGTCTGGGTCATCTTGTCACATGGGAATGATCTTGAGAAAACCTGAGCTGAATGAAAGAAAATTCTGAGGTAGTTTGTCTGTCTTTTAGAGTTTGCATTGAAATTACAATTATACCTAAAGCCCCTTGGAGACATCAACCATAATAGAAAATCCCGCCCACTAAAGACTAAATAAAGAAGTTTACAAAAAAGTCAGACTCTTTCGGTAGTCTTAAATGAAAAGATGAAGAAAGTGGCACCGAAATTGAACCTCTTAACCTCTGTCTCCATTTCAACAGACACCTCCAAGCGTTGCTGCTGAAAGAATATTTTCGGGCTATCGATAGAGTTAGATGATTCAGTCCACTCTAATGGGTAGCAGGAGTTCGCCTTTCATGGCCATGGTGAAGAAAAAGATGTAGGCAAGCGTAACTTCAATGTGTGTGATCCTTCGCTCCTGGAATCCGCACTGCAACCTCCAAAGGTTCCAGTACCGTGGATAAAAATTCCATATCGCCTGTCTCTATTAAGAGAGAAATCTCTAGAAAAGGAACAAGAACTACAAGTTAGACGGCGCGAAGTGCATAAAAGAAATGATTTTTAAGACCATCTGGCTTAAGTACTGTCATGTGCCAATGCTTTCAAAGTTTTGGCTCCCAGTCAGTTTTGAGTGAATAAATTAAATAACAGATAAAAACCCCAACGACACCAACATTTTAAGGCTGCTACTGCTTTTAAGAACTTAACACCTAGCCACGACTCAAGGCTGGGAAAGAAGCATTTGTGGTAGTCTCTGACGGACAATCTGAGAAGCTAGAACTTATTTGATCGAATCGTTTACTCTCAGAATTATACTTACCCACTTACCTATGTAGATGGCGCTACAGTCTGGTTGAAGCTAATGATCTACCCATAAGCATCTCTAACTAGCTCGACCATTAGCCAGCTGCATCCAATTTGGCACACCAAGTTAGTTAAAGTTCCTTTCTACTTGTCCATTTCGGATGGATTCGAAGACTCTCGAGTTGGAAGTTTGGTGTTGGAATGTTTTTGTGTGAGGAGCCTGTAAGAGTGCTCTAAGCGCTAACGTAGAGCTTACATTCCTGAAATGGGTTACAGTCATTCAATCGCTACCAAAGAAAAAAAATATAAGTTATGAAGCAAGACCAAGCCTCCGAGATGATTAATCCTACTATTGACGACAACAACATACAATATAAGGAGAACAACCTTAAAACTTGACTCGCTGTCCGGCAATGTGGAGTTAAGCACGGGTGTTAGAAGCTTGTATTTTGGCTGCGTTTATTTTAAGCCCCACTTTATTTGCCTAGCTTCTAGATTTTGGGTCATCAAATAAAGTTCCATTATCTGTTTATATTAAGATATCTTAGTCCGTCGAATTCCTTAGCTACTTTCTGTCAATGTTGCTCAAAGTTTATAGCTGTTATCCACCAAGAACGGCAGCGGTGACAGCGTGCACCCCTGATGTACTCCACTTTGGACTTTAAACTCCTCCGTCACCTTACCATTGTTCGAAGACCCGAATGTTAACATGGCACCCGACAACTTTAAAGTAAAAACCGTATCCATGTCCGAACTTCGAATGACAATAGGAAGGTTGAAAAATAACAAGGCTCCAGGAT
This sequence comes from Xylota sylvarum, assembly GCA_905220385.1. Classification (NCBI taxonomy): domain Eukaryota; kingdom Metazoa; phylum Arthropoda; class Insecta; order Diptera; family Syrphidae; genus Xylota; species Xylota sylvarum. The sequence goes on along the minus strand of LR999960.1, from coordinate 50,974,715 downwards.
ATGATTTAATCACTGGCGAAATTTTGAAGGAGCTACCAACAAAGGCGTTAGTTAAGCTGCTCTACATTATAAACGCTTTTTTGAGACTTTTATATGTTCCAAGGCAATGGAAAGTCGCCGAAGTCATTATGGTTCAGAAACCGGTGAAATGTGCAAACGATAAGAAATCATATAGACCCATTTCGCTTCTGCCGATAACATCTAAGATCTTCGAGAAACTTTTGATTAAACGATTACAACCAGTAATTGAAGAAAAACACTTGATCCCGGATCATAAGTTCGGCTTTCGGGTCAAACATTCCACAATCGATCAGGTGTATCGTATAACGAATGAAATTGAAGAAGCTCTAGAAGCGAAAAAGATATGTTCTAGCGCTTTCCTCGACGTATCGCAAGCCTTCGATAAGGTATGGCACGAAGGTCTAAGGTATAAGCTAAGGCTAATTCTACCGAAAAAATTGTGTAGAATACTGGGATCTTACCTTGAAAACAGGCTCTTTCGTGTTAGACACGGGACCGAATACTCATAATTCAAGGAAATCCATGCCGGCGTTCCGCAAGGAAGCGTACTCGGTCCAATGCTGTTCCTGCTCTACACAAGAGATATGCCAAAAGATGAAGGGACCGTCTTAGTAACGTTCGCAGATGATACGGCTATCCTCGCAACGGACGCGTCAGTCGAAGCATCAACGGGTAAACTACAACGGGCTCTAAACAAAGTATGCGAATGGACAAAGACCTGGCGAATCGTCCTTAACGAGACCAAGTCAACGCATGCCAATTTTACGTACAAAAAGGTAAACCACTTACCTATTTCCATTAACTCGGTACAAATACCATACGCAAATGAGGCAAAATATCTAGGAATGACCCTAGACGCAAAACTTAATTGGAAGTCACACGTTAAAAAAAAGCGCGACGAGGTAGAAATCAGACTAAGAGAAATGCATTGGCTACTCGGAAGATACTCGAAGCTAAGCGTATATAACAAACTGCTTCTGTATAAGCAAGTGCTAAAATCGTCTTGGACATATGGAATACAACTTTGGGGTTGTACGAAACCAAGCAATATGGCTATATTGCAAACATTCCAAAACAAAGCCCTACGAGCAATCGTGAATGCTCCATGGTATATAAGAAATATTCACAGAGATCTAGGAATTGCTACTGTGAATGACGAAGTAATGAACTTTGCTCGGAAACTTCGTACTCGTCTTTATGCTCATTGCAATAATGAAATAATCCGTACTATGGACGTGACAAACATCGAGCGCCGACTACAAAGAACAAGACCATTCGATCTAGCGCCGTAAGGAAAAACCGCATTTAATGACGGTATTAGTAGGTGCCTTCGCTGGAAGGCTACCTACCTAACGAGATTAACACTACAGAAGCATAAACTACTTGTTAAGGGAACTTAGTCGTAGTCATCAAACAATGAAGAAATGAGAGGATTGAAGCTGTACTACTATGAGCACGCGCGGCTCATAGTGCCTCTCTGTGGGGTGAGGTTTAGCCCGTAGGCATATACTGACTGACACTAATGACATTGACAGGTCAGCTATATGAATCGGGCATCACCAATGGTACGGACCATTGGTATCTTTTGAAGATTCCTCACCTCCAGGCGCAACTACCCCCTCTTATGTAGTCTTGAAAGTAGCTATGAATTTTTCCAGGATGCCTCTCCTACAAGCAAGACAAACCATCGAAAGCCTTCTCAAAGTCAATAAACAATATATGAAGCAGAGACCTGTACTCGATGCATTAAAATATGATCCGTTGACTGTTTATGTTTATGTGGTCGATGCCGGAAGATCCAGAGCAAAAGGCTGCCTCTTCGAGGTCGAGAGTTCCCTACCAAATCTCCCCACGAATAGACATTTGAACAATTCTGCAATCAGCTAATCAAATAGCAAAAACGAGGAAATATCTTTAAGATGACAACCACGTCGATATGCCATGTGAAGAGCAATAGAATTTAAAATGGAATGAAAATTGTTGTAATGAACATAATTAATGATCCGTGAAGAGTGGAATGATCTCGTCTCAATAAGTAGTAAGTGGGCTATTAAAGTTGATTGTATCTCTCCAGTCCGATAGAATGAATTCATGTTTGATGACGCCACAGACTTATGTTGCCCCTTTTCGTGTATACTCCATAGAGACTCTCCCACTATCATCATCATCCTCATCATCATCATCACCATCGTCGTCGTCGTCGTCGTTGTCGCCATACGTCGTCGTGCCAGCCATTATGATGTAATTTCAAATAGAATTCCGCTCTGAAAGCCTCAAACGAATTTGAATTTTATTTGTCAAATTATTGTATTCCCCACTTGGAGACCCAGGTCTCTGTGTGTATCTTAATTTGGTCTCTGCCGTCTATTATGAGGAATGGCTCTGTGTCTATAAAACGCAAATCGCTGTGGGTTGAGATTTATTGTGGCTAATTCGTATGATGAGCATTGGACTATGACTCAGTCTACGTAGGTATGGGCACAAGTTATGACAATAGGCGCTGACTTCGGTTTGTGCAGAGTCAAAAAAGTTAACTGACTCTCGTAAGATTAATGAGCCTGAATCTGTAAGAAACTGAAATCGTGTTAGACGGGAGAGAAAATCTAGGCAATGTGTATTGGAACACACAAATAGACAACCTTGTCTGGCTAAGATTGGCTGCAATCTTGAGACACCATCTTGTGCGGGCGGTAATTGAATTTCATTAAGAGCGAGTATCTAACAACAAAGGAATTACTTGGGGAACATGTGTTTAGTGTACTTGGAGAATACGTGGCCAAATTAGGAGCTAATAAGTACCGCACCAAATATAGGCTGCCATTTGAATGGAAGTTGCTATGGGATGTGCTTACTTATATACTTTTACTTTCGGTACGTCTATGATCATCGCCAGATCTGATATAACCTATCCTTCGCGGAATTAATAGCGTTCTTTCTACTTTATGCGAGTGGAACTCCAGCAGATACTGGTCTATACTGGACAAATACACTTGTGGATTGAGGCAAGATGATATTATGCACGTCCGGTTGGAAAGTGTTGAAGCGTGCAGCAAGACTTCGGATAAAATTGCGCGTAGTTTGGGAACTTCCTATCCGCAACAAGGGATGACAGGAACTAAAGAAAGCTGAAGTACTAATGAAACTGCTGGAGCTGTACTACCGAGTTGTTCAAAATTGTAGTACAAAACACTGTCGAACGAAAGTATATCATTTCAATAGAACCTCAGTAGTGTTGATATTTGGCGTATTATGAGAGCACTTTGTCTACAATCTGTTTGGTCAAGAAAGTTCAACACCGGCCAGCCTTTCACACTACGGTAGACCTTGAAATAAATCCAAAAATTTCCAATCGATATCTATCTATCTATAGAAGATGATGGACAATGCTAATTCTGCATGACTCACAAAGAAACATCAGTAGGTAGATGGGTGACAGTGACAGTGTCACTGCTCACTTAGACCACAGTTCGGGTCCATTGTGCCCAATCGTTTAACCCCGGAAACCTATAAATTCCGCTATTGGAACCACCCAGATAATGATATGAATCTCAGGAGGTCCATCAGCTCTACGTTACCCAAGTCCTCCAAATCCGAGAAGAAGTAACTACCAAGAGTCCTCATTCTTCTGATGGATAGGGCAGGACAGTCACACAGCAGGTAACGAACTGATTCAATTTCTTCTTCGTCCCTGCAACTTCTACAGAAGTCATTATGTAGTACATCGAGTCGCTCCGCGTGGACACCAATGGCACAATGGCCAGTAATTATCCCTGAAACGACCCGTGTTTTATAACGACTCAGTTTCACCAGAGAAGTTGATCTCTTCTTGCTGATACCCGGCCATAGGGCCCTGGCTGTTGCGCATGTTTCCAGATTAACCCAGCGACTATTTGCTCGATCGATGGCTTCATCCTTCATTTTCTTCTGTAAGGAACTGATTGGTTTTACTACAAAAGGGAGAGCCCGCGATAGGTGCAGCGCCGACCCTTTCCTAGCAAGTTCGTCAGCCCTTTCATTTCCTACGATATCCGTATGCCCTGGCACCCAACAGATGGTCACCGCATTAGCTCTAGATATCTCATTCAAGACTGATTTGCAGATCTTCACAAGCCTTGATCTGATTATAGCGGAGTCCAGAGCCTTAACGGCTGCCTGGCTGTCTACATACACAGTAATCGTTCTGCCGATATTGCTCTCGCTTATAATCTTAGCAGCCTGTATGATGGCTGCCTGAAAGACGCTGCAATAATCATTTATTCTAAAGGAGTTGTTTATTCCTAGGGCCTCACAATAAACTCCGGCTCCCCGGCCAACATCCATCTTAGAACCGTCGGTATAGAACGCCAACTCTTATAGCGAATCGCCTTTCAAAAGCTAACGTGGGGGTCATCTGATCAATTTCTGACAAACAGCTGGTGGATCCCCATCGGGACAAAATTGAGGCATGGCCGTACAGGCTCGATGACCACATTCCGCCTTCTCTCAGTCTTACAGCGGTTTTAGCCGCCAGACTGTCACAGTATATGTCAAGCGGAATAAAACTGAGCATGGTTTCCATTGCCGCTGTTGCTGTTGTCTTCATTGATCCCATGACTCCAGTGCACGCTGCCCTCTGGATTTTGGTGAGGTAAGAAAGCTGGTATTGCTTCTCCAGTACCGTCCACCATACCAGTGAACCATATGTAAGAATGGGTCTTACGACCGGCGTGTATATCCAGTACACCACAGGTCTGGTCTAAAACCCCACGTGTTACTGAATGACTTTTTGCAAGAGTAGAAAGCTACGCTTGCTTTCCTGATGCGTTCAGCAGTGTTATCCTTCCAGTTTAGTTTGGAACTTAGTTCAGTACCACTGATGCTTGGGGGTTTGAAGGCAGGAATTGATCTCTTCCTAGTGAAGAGAACTATCTCCGTCTTTGAAGAAGCCTTGACTAGCTCACATCTTATCGTAGATCGCATTACCCGCAATCCCATTGTGAGCTGGAATCCAGTAAATAATCCAGTTTTGCGACCAAATTCAAAGAATTCTTCCATTCTCGAACTATTTTGGATCTGGTGCAAGCGTTGAGCAAGGCCTTAAGCGCTGCTTGGAACTTGGTGTCTAATAATTGAGGACTCCTCGCAATTGAAGTATGTCTGATATAAAGCTATCAAAAGTTCGAGAAGTTCGAGAATGGCACAGAACGTCTTCTGTGCCGCAGATTATGGGTGCTTTCCTAAATGCAATACTGCCTGCTTTGTGAATCAGCAGCCATTCCTAAATGCAAACTCAAAATGATGACACATCGCATTACGTTCCGAAATGCATTGTGAACGAATACACTGCGCAAACAAAAGCAAACAGCGCATCGTAAACTAACACGATGCAAATGGTATTTTTGTTATTGCTACCCTTGTTGGATTAGCTTTAAAATATATTTCGTGAATATTCGCTTGTCATCAGCACCACAATTGTTTAGGAAATGTGTTGCAATTAATTTGTTACACATTTTTTCAGATTTCCAAAAAATTAATTGTGCGCATCGCATAACATTCTTAAACGTCATTATTCACAACGCAACACAATGCGCATCGCATACTGAAAGCATCGTGTGTTTGCAGCACGGATGCGATATGCAGTCAGAATGCGCATTTTGGTTGAATTTAGGAAAGCGGCCTATATTTGGTGAGGACTTTAAAGTAAGCAGCTACTTTCAATCGCATTTTTTCCTATTTGTTTATGCGTGGGAAGAGTGACTTTCTTAATGGATACGGATATGTCCCCCGTGCCAAGAATTATCCCTGAGCTCAAGATTCTGCATATTAACTTAGCTAAAACACCCCCAGTCGCAGCGTCTTATGGCAACACCTGTCAGGTCATTCCTGGTTGCTCGGATTGAGGATTGATTTGCTAACTATCGCAAGAAGATTTCTTTTCGACTTCCTGTGTCCTTCGTTTCTTCTTATTGCCGGTATGCCTTTTTAGTGCATCCGTAAACAGATAACTGCTTTAATAGGATTGTAACCTTCCTAGTACGCTAACAATTCATGGACCACCTTACTGTGAAAAGGCAGACTATTGACAGGCATCCGAAAGCAGACCGATAGACATACTCGTATTTAACTGCAGATTCCCATTGTCTCTTGGTAGAGAAGGAGAACAACAATTGTCGTTCTGATCTCTGCAACTATAGTCCAAATCACCAGCTTCCTGTAATGACTTAATTTTAATGATTGCATTCAAAATATAATTTGAGCTTTCCAGGGTCAAATCTGAAAATACACTTCGTCATCATCAATTACGTTAAATCATGAATTTATCAATAAAAGTGTGAAACGTATCTGGCTTCTGTTTGACCCAGAAATCTCGTGTGGGCTCGATGTATTTAAATAAATTTTAAAATAAAAAAAAAAAAAAAATTTTTGATTGCGTGTGTAATTGACTAAGAACAACAACAATGATAAGTAAATTAATTCAATTATGTGCTCATATAGCAATGTCAGCTGTGTCAGAGATAAATTCACCAAGTGCGGCGGTCAGTTAGTCCGATTGAAGCAGTAGAACTCCAGCATAGTCTGCCAAGTGATATCTTTAAGAACGCCCAAACTCATTTCCACTGAGTGGGAATGAATTTTTATCGTCCACAGTTGTACACTGCAATGGAATTGTATCTTGTATCTTTCGTTTGGTTCTATTCAAATGGAATAGTTGAATAGTTTTATTTTGCAGCTCTCTGATCGCAAGAGTTGCTTTCAATAAAATAACCATAAATGGACAGAACAACCTTATTGTGATGTACATGTGTACATTATGTACATCCCGTACAGTGGTGTGTTTTGTTGCTATAGAAGATGATAGTATGACGGGAAATAGATTAATTCCAATTTGGTTTGCATTTTCTATTTTTGTGTTTTGTTCTCATGAAGTTTTGCTCATTAAATGCATAACTAAGTTTTGCTAAAATTGATTATTTTAATAGACACCAGGGTGATTGTGAACAATCAACACAACAATTCTATTTCAAAGATCTCTTAGGGTCTAAAACAAGACTGACTACACTTAACCCAGTGTTTTTTATCTGGGTGTCTAGCGAAGCCCATACCCCGAAGGACTTTAGGGCTAAAGAACTCCAAGATGTTTATCGAAGATACGGAAGGATCCAACGCAAGTCTAGAAGTCTCAAATGTCTCAGAAGTCGTACACAGTCTTGTCTAGCAATCTCATCGAAATTCACATTTTTCTTGATCTCAGTGTGGCCAGAGTCAAGTAAAGTCTTACTCATATATGCAGCATGACTACAAATACTCATAAAACTCATAGCCATTATGATAGCAAAGGATACCAGTACTAGTTTTGTCTAGTTTTTGAGTCGCCCGTGAAAATTTGACTACAGTCTATCCCTGATTCAGACTCTGGCCAAAACCAGAGTCATTCCAGTGTCATTGTATTAGGGGGCATGAAACCGGTGTCGTAAGATACGTGCTACACCAGGTTATCAATGCATGCTCCAGTGCGAATTATAGCAAAAGCCACCCCGCTTTAGATATACATATGTAGATTGTTTTGACAGTACTGTCCATGGTGCAAGTATCAAGAGGAGAAAGATCCAACCCGGCATCTCCTGCCCGTCTGTGGCTCCTGTCGGCGTTGTTTCTTCATGATATGTGACACAGTCCCAGCCATCCTCTAGATATCTTGTGATTTATCTGGGGTTAAGTCTTCATCCAGTTTATTCACCAGTAGGTGTTGATTTTCTTTGTGCCACTGTGAATGCCCTTGACTCGATAGACTGTGGCACATTGCCCTCTTAAGCAAAATTTAAGCTTATGGTTTACATACATAAGTAACATCTCCTTATCATGGATTGCAAGTTTTTTTTTTTTATAAATGGGTCAATACAAGTTGTATTGGATGGACTTCTACCACATTCTCAACAAATGCTGGTGTAGCCCAACGGTCCCCTCAACTAATATCGCAATCCAATCCATTCCTTTCCATACGACAGTACTCTGGACTTCACTTGTACTTTACTGACTTCACGACCTAGATTCCAAGCTATGTATGTGTCTCTCCTACAGCGAATGTCTACCGAGCTCAACTCCGATATTGATGCAATCATTAATTGGGCTGGGAAAACCCGAGTTGAGTTTAACTCCAGTGAAATCTAGTGATGGCTCCTATCTCTAAGACGGTATAGAAGTAAAAAAGTAAAAATGAATCTAATGACATGTCATTGTTTGCCATGCAAGTGCCCCGGCATGGTATTTACTTCGGATTCCTTAAGAGATGTAAACGATTTTTTCATTCCTGCAGACTTGGCTGTTATCTATGAAGCTGATGTTCGTCCAAAACTTGAATATAGCTTATATGTTTGGACGGAAGCTCCCGCAATTTGTTTGAATGCATTCGATTGTGTCCAGTGTTAGACATGTACATAGATTACTAGATTGATTGGTGACTAGTCAATTTGCAACCAAATCCCTTTACTAGATCTTCGTCGAAGTGTTTGATTCCTAGCGATCCTATACCGGTATTGGCCTTCTACGCTCCAATTAGTGAGAGATTGAACGCTCTCAATGTATTTAAATGTCTTCCAAAACAAAGTTTTTCTGAAGACTTGTTGCTTTGTGTCCTTAAATTAGTAGTTTTTCACAAAATTATAAAAAAATTTATTATTCCAATCCTAAATTAATTAATTTGTTATCCTATCTATTAATCTATTCTTTGCATTTTTTATAAAAACAGGAAATCGTCTTCGATATGGTTGTCTCTTCCCGTTGTTATCGAACAGATTAATTCCTCTAGACAACCCATTAAGTTGCAAAACTAGCTCCAGTGGGAGATTGTATGGAAAACTTTCACCAGTAGGGACAAATACTTCTCCGGGAATAACACTGCAAAAATAAATAAAATCAATTACAATTTATTTTCAATTACAAAACTCCATACTTACCTTTTACTATTCTCTGTGTATCCAACGGTATAGTTACTGGGTATGAAGATAGCTGGATTTCTTGACATGCACCTACTAGGCTGCGCCATAGCATAGAAGGGATGTTCAAATGAATTGATATAGTATTGAACACACAAACCATGTGACGATATGAAAGCACCCTCTCCCGGTTGATTATGACCACAATTACCAAAGCGTACATTCTGATGACAGGAGTAGAAACGGGTTCCCTTATTACGACTGGTGTGCCAACAGGTGACTTGTTCAGCTGCACCACGATGATCGGAAATTCTTCGAAAATCAAATCCAGGTCCAGCCATATCACAAGCTGGAAAATAAATTAAGTTTAGTTTTACTTTTAGAAAAGTTAGAATGCAACTTACTATCGACTTGTTTTAAGAGTTGTGGTCCAAAGAGTTTGCCAATAGCCGTAGCCAGTTGTCCACCTAAACTGAAGCCAAAAATGTACCCTCTACTTGGATCGAATCCTTGTGCTTTCAACTGCTCCAGCTTGGTAGTGAGTGTATTGGTCATTGGTCGGAAATAACGTAACAAACGTAGATAGGAGTCTTGTCTGTAATTGCCATAGTCGATGCATACAATGCAGCCACCTCTGCGAATGGTGAGCTCTGAAAAAAAAAATATTTCAGTTCAGTTTGTTTCTTTTTGAAAGATAACTAAATAAATATGTAGACCGTGGGAAGGTTAGGTCAGTAGTTGGAGTTCAAAAGTATTTAGGGGCAGGCTCAGGTTCTAGATCGTGTAAGAGTAGTAGTAGGACCGTTCAATGGTTGTTTTGCTGATTTATCAACGCATGAGCATGCCTTTTATAAAAAACCAATTTCAATACAAACTTTCTCGCAATTGCGGAATCCATTCCACTTCACAGTCTTGTCCCCAGCCATGAATGATAAATGCGAATTTGTCCGATGGCAAGCAGCCAGTCTGTGAAAGGTTTGCCTCCAATCCTTTATCTTCAAAAGTTTTAATGCCATTTCTAAAATGAAAATTAGAAAAGAAAATTAAATTATTTAGAGTTCGCATATATGACTCCTTCCTATAGTCTAAGGATACCAAAATAGTAAGTATACGACAGAGTAAATAAATTACGTGTACTAAGCACTTTGGACTCACAACTAGTTCGTTTCTAGTTCCATTTGGTTTATATTCTTATTATGAAAAGGTTAGACTACGTCTGAATATGGATATAGTAATTATAAGCCTCTTATTGACTTTGCGGCGGGGAGAAATGTCAGTATAGCAAGCACACGGTTTCCTCATCTCAATATCCACAAGGGGACATGGCGATCTCCTGATCATCAAACGGTCAATCAAATTGACCACATTGCGATCGACGCAAGGCATGCCTCCAGTATTCTGGATGTCCGAACCTTCCGAGCAGCTAACATGACTCGGATCACTACCTTGTTGCAGCCAAGGTACGAATGCGAATATCCCAAACGCCACAACTAAGAAGAACTACTGTGAGAAGATTTGACGTCGAAAAGCCAGTGGCAACGCTGCTAACAAGCCATCAGAAGTGCGGCAACTGATGTGCTGGGCTTCACCCGACCACCACCAAGAAACCCTTGGTTTGACGATGAGTTCCGGCAAGCACATGCAGCTAAACAGCAAGCATACAAAGCGGCGCTGCAAAAAAGGACGAGAGCTGCTCGTGAGCTCTACGAGCAGAAGAGACGGGAAGAACATCGGCTTCTCCGAAAGAAGAAAAAAGAGCACGAGAAGCGCGCGATCGAAGATATTGAGAGATTATACTCCAGGAATAATGTACGGAAGTTTTACCAACAGGTAAAAAGAACGTGTCTGGCCAACAAGACCCGTACAGAAGCCTGTAGAGATGAAGAAGGAAACCTCGTAGTAGAGTCACAGTCGGTGCTGAGAATATGGAAAAACTTCTTCTGCAGACTGTATAACGGCGACGAAGAGCAACTGCCCGCTGTCAGGCAGAATGAACCATTCAACATAGACGATGATAGCCAAAACTTCCGTCCACCTAACCAAAACGAAGTAAGGATAGCAATATCCAAACTTAAGTCCAACAAGGCTGCTGGACCTGACGGCTTACCAGCCGAGCTGTTCAAGGCAGCTGGAAATGACCTGGTAGAGAGCATACACCAACTCATTTCTAAAATTTGGTCAGATGAGTGTATGCCTGATGAATGGAATCTCAGCACCGTTTGCCCGATCCACAAGAAAGGAGATCCCCTCAATTGCGCCAATTACAGAGGTATCAGTCTCCTCAACATCGCGTACAAGATCCTATCTGCCATATTGTGTGAACGTCTGAAACCCTTCGTCAACAACCTGATTGGACCCTATCAGTGTGGTTTCAGACCAGGAAAGTCTACAATCGATCAAATCTTCACACTTCGACAGATCCTGGAAAAAACCCAAGAAGTCCAAATCTATACGATTTCAAGGCCGCATATGACAGCATTTATAGAGACGAGTTATACAGAGCCATGTCTAGTTTTGGCATCCCTGCCAAACTCGTCAGATTGTGCAGAATGACGATGGAGAATTCTCGCTGCTCCATCAAGGTCGGTAATGATCTCACCGAGACCTTTGATGTCAAAAAACGATTAAGCCAAGGTGACGCGTTGTCATGTGATTTTTTTAACATCGTTCTTGAAAGAATTGTGCGAAACTCACAAGCCAACACCGGAGGCACAATGTTTCAAAAGTCTGTGCAACTACTAGCGTATGCCGACGATATCGACATCATTGGAAGAACACAGCGGGCTGTCACCGGTGCGTTCGCTAGTATTGAAACAGAAGCTGCCAAAATGGGTTTAGCGGTAAACGAGGGCAAAACCAAGTATATGCTGTCAACCAGAAGGGATACGCAACATCGACGAATTGGACAGAACGTCACAATCGACAGCTATAACTTTGAGGTAGTAAGGGACTTTGTCTACCTCGGCTCTGATACCAATTCTGACAACAACACCTCAGCAGAAATAAAACGAAGAATAACTCTTGCCAATCGCTGTTTCTTTGGGCTGAGAAGGCAACTGAGTAGTAAGGCCCTATCCCGAACAACTAAGGAGACTCTATATAAGACCTTGATCATCCCAGTCCTGCTTTATGGCGCTGAAGCTTGGACTTTATCAAAAGCATATCCTCGGTCGTTTCGAGAGAAAAATTCTTCGTAAAATATTCGGTCCCGTTTGCGTTGACGGGCTTTGGAGGAGAAGATTCAACGACGAACTATACGAGCTGTACAGCGACATCGACCTAGTCAAAAAACTGCGCATCAGTTATTTGAGATGGCTAGGACATGTAGAGCGAATGGACACCAGTGCTCCGGCCCGAATAGTCTTCGAATCACACCCGGAGGGACAACGCAGCAGAGGAAGACCTCGCCTTAGGTGGCGCGCACAAGTTGAAGGGGACTTGAACAAGCTTGGAGTGCGCAACTGGAGGCAGTTAGCTAAGGACCGAGCTAACTGGAGAGTCTTGCTAGTTGAGGCCCAGGTTCACCCCGAACTGTAGCGCCACCTAAGTACATAAGTAAGTAGTAATTATAAGCGGCCAGCATCGAATTGACAGACCTGGCTGGTGCACAGATTCGCTCAACGCAACTGCATTCTGGATCCTAGATTCAAGGACAGCCCTCATAGTCCTTCTGACTAAACTATAGATCCCGACTATTATCGAACTCCGATAAGGTTCAGGAGTGATAAACAGCAAGACGGCAATGAATTACCTCTAGACTCCAAACTTACAACAGATAAGGTTCGCACAGACTTATTGTAAACGGCGAAGGCCCAACCATGAATACCATTCTCTTGTATGGCTTTGAGATCTGGGTAAATGCACTCAAACGATACTTTCGAAACCGACTTGTACAGAGTTGATAACAACGATATGCAAGCAGTGCAAAAAATTCAAACAAACCAACACCACCATTAGTTTGACTAAATGAATCCGAGTTGCCACTATTGAAAGTTCGTGAAGTAGAGATTCGCTTGTTTATAGCTTAAGAGTACTGTCTCACTACCTGTGAACTTTTTTGTCAAAATTGTCATGATGATGGTATAAAAGTACATCACTATAAATCAACCCTTTAATGCCAGCGCTGTCACTATGGTTTACGTGAGATGAATACCTAAGTATAAAATACTCAAATAAAGTGTCATTGTCTAAATATTTATGTATTTCAAAGAAGTACAAAATAAACCGGCTTAAAGTTAATCATTCCAGTAGCAGGTTTAAAAACAGAAATTGGGAAAAGGTTAAAAAGCAACAGTTGGAATAAGAGTCTTAATTCGTAGGAAGTGTGTAGATTGAATGGGTAATTGTTAAGATAAATATCAATGAACCAAGATGGCTACCTTGAAGGACTCCAGATTTTGCTTTCTTGTGTTCAGATACAGAAGCTATAAAGGTGACTGTTCTTTTAAGTTAGTATTAATCTGCGTAATATACCTTGCTCTGGAGCAATAGTAGCTCTTTATTGTATCAGTAGCATAGAAACGAAGAGGAATTCCTTTAGTATACATGTGGACGAAATGTGATAAAGTGTGTTCTAACAAAAATAACACAAAAGTTAACGTTAAGACTGTTTTATGGAAACTAAATCTATAAGTACAGGAAATTACATAGAGTGTCCTATTTTGTTATCTCTGTGGTAGAGGTCATATTTTTAGAGAGATTAGTTGCTCGCTGTAACGACACAATGTTCGATTACGAATAAGATGATAAAAATCATACAAAAAGGTTACGTTTTGATACAGTTGCTATATGTGTCCCAATAGAATTAAGAGATGCTTATTATGATATTGAACTCAATTTATGTTTAAAAGCGTATCTCGTTAAGAGGATCAACAAATTTAGCGGTTCTTTGTAATCACTGGGAGGGAAAGGATAGTTCAGTAGGTAGAGAATTGGTAGCCAAAACCATAATTATTGGAGATTCCGTTCCTGCAATTTGGATAAAATGAGTCTGATTTTGTAAATTTGTTCCACATTAAAGCACTACTACTGGTGAAAACACAATCACTGAAATTTATTCATTTTATTACATTCGTTGGATCCACTAGGTTAACTAGGTTTAAACTCGTATGACACTCAAGCAACTCTTGACCTTACGCCTCTTGATTGGTTTAACATATTAACCAGAAATAAACATTTCACTTACTTGTAATAATGAAACACTAAATTTCGTTTCACTACATCTTCTGCGAAGGTTCGCACTGATAAGTCATTTAAATTCGGTTCCTCTACGACATCCTCAAAATCATCTCTAGACACCTCACTTAGGTCGTAATCGATGCATTTTACAAAATCAATCAAAAACACTGAAAAAACTACCAAAATCCACAACGAACAACCGTAACACTTCATTTTGCAATAAATCCGAAATTTCTCATTCAATCGTAACCGATTTGCGCTTTTTATATCTCATGCTCTCGCTACGGATGTTGATCCATTTTTTTTCCTCAGAAAAGAACTTAATTTCGGCAGTTAACTTGGATGCATTTTTATTTTTATCTTTCCATGAAACTGACCCAATTTTTTTTTTAACCGTTTATGAGTATTTTTTGAAAAAAACAAAAAAAAAATCTGAAAACACTCCTTTTTACTGCAGGTCTTCCCGACTGAAGTATCTCTCTCTCGATAAAGATATACTGCGGGCAGAGTACGACAAACCATTAAACTCTGTTTGTGCAGATCGTTTGCCAATACTGCGAGAGGGTTCATCATGTTACTGGGTTGTTTGCCTTGTGTTAATTCATTTCTTTTTTTTTTTATGTCAATTAGCATAATTTTGCTACCGTTTTTTGTTTAACCAATTTTTACATAAATTGTTAGTCGTTTTGTGGTATTTCAACTTTCCGCCGGTGGTAGTGAAATAAAAAGTTAGATATTATATAAATTGAGACACTAAACAAAATGAACTTGTACCGAATAAAATGAACAGAGCCGAAAATACTTAAATTTTTGTTGTTGTTTAGTGTTTTTTTTAGAACAAGCGGAGAATAAACAAATCGGTGCTTAAAATTACGGAAATTAATTGGTCGAGTGCAGAGTCAATATATCTCGTACAAGGTTCGTTATGGTTAATGGACACACATTAACTATGGTCAATTACCCAGATTTTTAGCTCATAATCAGTTAAACTGAAAACAATAAACTTTTAAATCAGTTGCAAATGCTATTACGCAGAAATACTCGATACACATGTAGCTCTCACCTACTCGAAGAATTAGTGGAGACTGGTGGTCAGAAAGTGGTATTCCAAGGGACATATCACTTATCCAACATGCCCACATGAAGGCCCGATAAGTCGAGACAGAGCTAAACGAGGTGGTTACAATCATGGAAAAATCGGTCTACCAAAAAGAATTTACAATAGCAGCAATCCTAGACTCGTTGCTTGAAAACCCCTATCCAGCAAAATTTTCCATTTTGTCCGGGACCCGAAATTTAGGCAAAAATCACGAATTGCGGCTTTCCCTTGATTATCTGGGTGAAATAGGCAACAAAGAATAAAAGGGTCGAAACAAAAGACCTACAATCGGATGATCTAAAACATAGGCAACTTGGTTGCACGATATGGGCATGTCGCAGCCAATGAGGCATGGATTTTCTCTTGAATGAATGAAAGAAAGATTCGTTGCTTGAAAACCCCTATCCAGCAAAATTTTCGATTTTGTCCAGGTCCCGAAATTTAGGCAAAAATCACGAATTGCGGCTTTCCCTTGATTATCTGGGTGAAATAGGCAACAAAGAATAAAAGGGTCGAACCAAAAGACCTACAATCGGATGATCTAAAACATAGGCAACTTGGTTGCACGATATGGGCATGTCGTAGCCAATGAGGCATGGATTTTCTCTTGAATGAATGAAAGAAAGATTCGTTGCTTGAAAACCCCAAGTCGGCAGTTTTCGATTTCATCCGGGACCCGAAATTTAGGCAAAAATCACGAATTGCGGCTTTCCCTTGATTATCTGGGCGAAATAGGCAAGAAAGAATAAAAGGGTCGAACCAAAAGACCTACAATCGGATGATCTAAAACATAGGCAACTTGGTTGCACGATATGGGCATGTCGCAGCCAATGAGGCATGGATTTTCTCTTGAATGAATGAAAGAAAGATTCGTTGCTTGAAAACCCCTATCCAGCAAAATTTTCGATTTTGTCCAGGTCCCGAAATTTAGGCAAAAATCACGAATTGCGGCTTTCCCTTGATTATCTGGGCGAAATAGGCCACAAAGAATAAAAGGGTCGAACCAAAAGACCTACAATCGGATGATCTAAAACATAGGCAACTTGGTTGCACGATATGGGCATGTCGCAGACAATGAGGCATGGATTTTCTCTTGAATGAATGAAAGAAAGATTCGTTGCTTGAAAACCCCTATCTAGCAAAATTTTCGATTTTGTCCAGGACCCGAAATTTAGGCAAAAATCACAAATTGCGGCTTTCCCTTGATTATCTGGGTGAAATAGGCAACAAAGAATAAAAGGGTCGAAGCAAAAGACCTACAATCGGATGATCTAAAACATAGGCAACTTGGTTGCACGATATGGGCATGTCGCAGCCAATGAGGCATGGATTTTCTCTTGAATGAATGAAAGAAAGATTCGTTGCTTGAAAACCCCAAGTCGGCAAAGTTTTCGATTTTGTCCGGGACCCGAAATTTAGGCAAAAATCACGAATTGCGGCTTTCCCTTGATTATCTGGGCGAAATAGGCAAGAAAGAATAAAAGGGTCGAACCAAAAGACCTACAATCGGATGATCTAAAACATAGGCAACTTGGTTGCACGATATGGGCATGTCGCAGCCAATGAGGCATGGATTTTCTCTTGAATGAATGAAAGAAAGATTCGTTGCTTGAAAACCCCAAGTCGGCAGTTTTCGATTTCATCCGGGACCCGAAATTTAGGCAAAAATCACGAATTGCGGCTTTCCCTTGATTATCTGGGCGAAATAGGCAAGAAAGAATAAAAGGGTCGAACCAAAAGACCTACAATCGGATGATCTAAAACATAGGCAACTTGGTTGCACGATATGGGCATGTCGCAGACAATGAGGCATGGATTTTCTCTTGAATGAATGAAAGAAAGATTCGTTGCTTGAAAACCCCTATCCAGCAAAATTTTCGATTTTGTCCAGGTCCCGAAATTTAGGCAAAAATCACGAATTGCGGCTTTCCCTTGATTATCTGGGCGAAATAGGCAACAAAGAATAAAAGGGTCGAACCAAAAGACCTACAATCGGATGATCTAAAATATAGGCAACTTGGTTGCACGATATGGGCATGTCGCAGCCAATGAGGCATGGATTTTCTCTTGAATGAATGAAAGAAAGATTCGTTGCTTGAAAACCCCAAGTCGGCAGTTTTCGATTTCATCCGGGACCCGAAATTTAGGCAAAAATCACGAATTGCGGCTTTCCCTTGATTATCTGGGCGAAATAGGCAACAAAGAATAAAAGGGTCGAACCAAAAGACCTACAATCGGATGATCTAAAACATAGGCAACTTGGTTGCACGATATGGGCATGTCGCAGACAATGAGGCATGGATTTTCTCTTGAATGAATGAAAGAAAGATTCGTTGCTTGAAAACCCCTATCCAGCAAAATTTTCGATTTTGTCCAGGTCCCGAAATTTAGGCAAAAATCACGAATTGCGGCTTTCCCTTGATTATCTGGGCGAAATAGGCAACAAAGAATAAAAGGGTCGAAGCAAAAGACCTACAATCGGATGATCTAAAACATAGGCAACTTGGTTGCACGATATGGGCATGTCGCAGCCAATGAGGCATGGATTTTCTCTTGAATGAATGAAAGAAAGATTCGTTGCTTGAAAACCCCAAGTCGGCAGTTTTCGATTTCATCCGGGACCCGAAATTTAGGCAAAAATCACGAATTGCGGCTTTCCCTTGATTATCTGGGTGAAATAGGCAACAAAGAATAAAAGGGTCGAACCAAAAGACCTACAATCGGATGATCTAAAACATAGGCAACTTGGTTGCACGATATGGGCATGTCGCAGCCAATGAGGCATGGATTTTCTCTTGAATGAATGAAAGAAAGATTCGTTGCTTGAAAACCCCAAGTCGGCAGTTTTCGATTTCATCCGGGACCCGAAATTTAGGCAAAAATCACGAATTGCGGCTTTCCCTTGATTATCTGGGTGAAATAGGCAAGAAAGAATAAAAGGGTCGAACCAAAAGACCTACAATCGGATGATCTAAAACATAGGCAACTTGGTTGCACGATATGGGCATGTCGCAGACAATGAGGCATGGATTTTCTCTTGAATGAATGAAAGAAAGATTCGTTGCTTGAAAACCCCTATCCAGCAAAATTTTCGATTTTGTCCAGGTCCCGAAATTTAGGCAAAAATCACGAATTGCGGCTTTCCCTTGATTATCTGGGCGAAATAGGCAACAAAGAATAAAAGGGTCGAACCAAAAGACCTACAATCGGATGATCTAAAATATAGGCAACTTGGTTGCACGATATGGGCATGTCGCAGCCAATGAGGCATGGATTTTCTCTTGAATGAATGAAAGAAAGATTCGTTGCTTGAAAACCCCAAGTCGGCAGTTTTCGATTTCATCCGGGACCCGAAATTTAGGCAAAAATCACGAATTGCGGCTTTCCCTTGATTATCTGGGCGAAATAGGCAACAAAGAATAAAAGGGTCGAACCAAAAGACCTACAATCGGATGATCTAAAACATAGGCAACTTGGTTGCACGATATGGGCATGTCGCAGACAATGAGGCATGGATTTTCTCTTGAATGAATGAAAGAAAGATTCGTTGCTTGAAAACCCCTATCCAGCAAAATTTTCGATTTTGTCCAGGTCCCGAAATTTAGGCAAAAATCACGAATTGCGGCTTTCCCTTGATTATCTGGGCGAAATAGGCAACAAAGAATAAAAGGGTCGAAGCAAAAGACCTACAATCGGATGATCTAAAACATAGGCAACTTGGTTGCACGATATGGGCATGTCGCAGCCAATGAGGCATGGATTTTCTCTTGAATGAATGAAAGAAAGATTCGTTGCTTGAAAACCCCAAGTCGGCAGTTTTCGATTTCATCCGGGACCCGAAATTTAGGCAAAAATCACGAATTGCGGCTTTCCCTTGATTATCTGGGTGAAATAGGCAACAAAGAATAAAAGGGTCGAACCAAAAGACCTACAATCGGATGATCTAAAACATAGGCAACTTGGTTGCACGATATGGGCATGTCGCAGCCAATGAGGCATGGATTTTCTCTTGAATGAATGAAAGAAAGATTCGTTGCTTGAAAACCCCAAGTCGGCAGTTTTCGATTTCATCCGGGACCCGAAATTTAGGCAAAAATCACGAATTGCGGCTTTCCCTTGATTATCTGGGCGAAATAGGCAACAAAGAATAAAAGGGTCGAACCAAAAGACCTACAATCGGATGATCTAAAACATAGGCAACTTGGTTGCACGATATGGGCATGTCGCAGCCAATGAGGCATGGATTTTCTCTTGAATGAATGAAAGAAAGATTCGTTGCTTGAAAACCCCAAGTCGGCAGTTTTCGATTTCATCCGGGACCCGAAATTTAGGCAAAAATCACGAATTGCGGCTTTCCCTTGATTATCTGGGCGAAATAGGCAAGAAAGAATAAAAGGGTCGAACCAAAAGACCTACAATCGGATGATCTAAAACATAGGCAACTTGGTTGCACGATATGGGCATGTCGCAGCCAATGAGGCATGGATTTTCTCTTGAATGAATGAAAGAAAGATTCGTTGCTTGAAAACCCCAAGTCGGCAGTTTTCGATTTCATCCGGGACCCGAAATTTAGGCAAAAATCACGAATTGCGGCTTTCCCTTGATTATCTGGGCGAAATAGGCAACAAAGAATAAAAGGGTCGAACCAAAAGACCTACAATCGGATGATCTAAAACATAGGCAACTTGGTTGCACGATATGGGCATGTCGCAGACAATGAGGCATGGATTTTCTCTTGAATGAATGAAAGAAAGATTCGTTGCTTGAAAACCCCTATCCAGCAAAATTTTCGATTTTGTCCAGGTCCCGAAATTTAGGCAAAAATCACGAATTGCGGCTTTCCCTTGATTATCTGGGCGAAATAGGCAACAAAGAATAAAAGGGTCGAAGCAAAAGACCTACAATCGGATGATCTAAAACATAGGCAACTTGGTTGCACGATATGGGCATGTCGCAGCCAATGAGGCATGGATTTTCTCTTGAATGAATGAAAGAAAGATTCGTTGCTTGAAAACCCCAAGTCGGCAGTTTTCGATTTCATCCGGGACCCGAAATTTAGGCAAAAATCACGAATTGCGGCTTTCCCTTGATTATCTGGGTGAAATAGGCAACAAAGAATAAAAGGGTCGAACCAAAAGACCTACAATCGGATGATCTAAAACATAGGCAACTTGGTTGCACGATATGGGCATGTCGCAGCCAATGAGGCATGGATTTTCTCTTGAATGAATGAAAGAAAGATTCGTTGCTTGAAAACCCCAAGTCGGCAGTTTTCGATTTCATCCGGGACCCGAAATTTAGGCAAAAATCACGAATTGCGGCTTTCCCTTGATTATCTGGGTGAAATAGGCAAGAAAGAATAAAAGGGTCGAACCAAAAGACCTACAATCGGATGATCTAAAACATAGGCAACTTGGTTGCACGATATGGGCATGTCGCAGACAATGAGGCATGGATTTTCTCTTGAATGAATGAAAGAAAGATTCGTTGCTTGAAAACCCCTATCCAGCAAAATTTTCGATTTTGTCCAGGTCCCGAAATTTAGGCAAAAATCACGAATTGCGGCTTTCCCTTGATTATCTGGGCGAAATAGGCAACAAAGAATAAAAGGGTCGAACCAAAAGACCTACAATCGGATGATCTAAAATATAGGCAACTTGGTTGCACGATATGGGCATGTCGCAGCCAATGAGGCATGGATTTTCTCTTGAATGAATGAAAGAAAGATTCGTTGCTTGAAAACCCCAAGTCGGCAGTTTTCGATTTCATCCGGGACCCGAAATTTAGGCAAAAATCACGAATTGCGGCTTTCCCTTGATTATCTGGGTGAAATAGGCAACAAAGAATAAAAGGGTCGAACCAAAAGACCTACAATCGGATGATCTAAAACATAGGCAACTTGGTTGCACGATATGGGCATGTCGCAGCCAATGAGGCATGGATTTTCTCTTGAATGAATGAAAGAAAGATTCGTTGCTTGAAAACCCCAAGTCGGCAGTTTTCGATTTCATCCGGGACCCGAAATTTAGGCAAAAATCACGAATTGCGGCTTTCCCTTGATTATCTGGGCGAAATAGGCAACAAAGAATAAAAGGGTCGAACCAAAAGACCTACAATCGGATGATCTAAAACATAGGCAACTTGGTTGCACGATATGGGCATGTCGCAGCCAATGAGGCATGGATTTTCTCTTGAATGAATGAAAGAAAGATTCGTTGCTTGAAAACCCCAAGTCGGCAGTTTTCGATTTCATCCGGGACCCGAAATTTAGGCAAAAATCACGAATTGCGGCTTTCCCTTGATTATCTGGGCGAAATAGGCAAGAAAGAATAAAAGGGTCGAACCAAAAGACCTACAATCGGATGATCTAAAACATAGGCAACTTGGTTGCACGATATGGGCATGTCGCAGCCAATGAGGCATGGATTTTCTCTTGAATGAATGAAAGAAAGATTCGTTGCTTGAAAACCCCAAGTCGGCAGTTTTCGATTTCATCCGGGACCCGAAATTTAGGCAAAAATCACGAATTGCGGCTTTCCCTTGATTATCTGGGTGAAATAGGCAACAAAGAATAAAAGGGTCGAACCAAAAGACCTACAATCGGATGATCTAAAACATAGGCAACTTGGTTGCACGATATGGGCATGTCGCAGCCAATGAGGCATGGATTTTCTCTTGAATGAATGAAAGAAAGATTCGTTGCTTGAAAACCCCTAGTCGGCAGTTTTCGATTTCATCCGGGACCCGAAATTTAGGCAAAAATCACGAATTGCGGCTTTCCCTTGATTATCTGGGCGAAATAGGCAACAAAGAATAAAAGGGTCGAACCAAAAGACCTACAATCGGATGATCTAAAACATAGGCAACTTGGTTGCACGATATGGGCATGTCGCAGCCAATGAGGCATGGATTTTCTCTTGAATGAATGAAAGAAAGATTCGTTGCTTGAAAACCCCAAGTCGGCAGTTTTCGATTTCATCCGGGACCCGAAATTTAGGCAAAAATCACGAATTGCGGCTTTCCCTTGATTATCTGGGTGAAATAGGCAACAAAGAATAAAAGGGTCGAACCAAAAGACCTACAATCGGATGATCTAAAACATAGGCAACTTGGTTGCACGATATGGGCATGTCGCAGCCAATGAGGCATGGATTTTCTCTTGAATGAATGAAAGAAAGATTCGTTGCTTGAAAACCCCAAGTCGGCAGTTTTCGATTTCATCCGGGACCCGAAATTTAGGCAAAAATCACGAATTGCGGCTTTCCCTTGATTATCTGGGTGAAATAGGCAACAAAGAATAAAAGGGTCGAACCAAAAGACCTACAATCGGATGATCTAAAATATAGGCAACTTGGTTGCACGATATGGGCATGTCGCAGCCAATGAGGCATGGATTTTCTCTTGAATGAATGAAAGAAAGATTCGTTGCTTGAAAACCCCTACCCAGCAAAATTTTCGATTTTGTCCAGGTCCCGAAATTTAGGCAAAAATCACGAATTGCGGCTTTCCCTTGATTATCTGGGTGAAATAGGCAACAAAGAATAAAAGGGTCGAACCAAAAGACCTACAATCGGATGATCTAAAACATAGGCAACTTGGTTGCACGATATGGGCATGTCGCAGCCAATGAGGCATGGATTTTCTCTTGAATGAATGAAAGAAAAATTCGTTGCTTGAAAACCCCTAGTCGGCAGTTTTCGATTTCATCCGGGACCCGAAATTTAGGCAAAAATCACGAATTGCGGCTTTCCCTTGATTATCTGGGTGAAATAGGCAACAAAGAATAAAAGGGTCGAACCAAAAGACCTACAATCGGATGATCTAAAATATAGGCAACTTGGTTGCACGATATGGGCATGTCGCAGCCAATGAGGCATGGATTTTCTCTTGAATGAATGAAAGAAAGATTCGTTGCTTGAAAACCCCAAGTCGGCAGTTTTCGATTTCATCCGGGACCCGAAATTTAGGCAAAAATCACGAATTGCGGCTTTCCCTTGATTATCTGGGCGAAATAGGCAACAAAGAATAAAAGGGTCGAACCAAAAGACCTACAATCGGATGATCTAAAACATAGGCAACTTGGTTGCACGATATGGGCATGTCGCAGACAATGAGGCATGGATTTTCTCTTGAATGAATGAAAGAAAGATTCGTTGCTTGAAAACCCCTATCCAGCAAAATTTTCGATTTTGTCCAGGTCCCGAAATTTAGGCAAAAATCACGAATTGCGGCTTTCCCTTGATTATCTGGGTGAAATAGGCAACAAAGAATAAAAGGGTCGAACCAAAAGACCTACAATCGGATGATCTAAAACATAGGCAACTTGGTTGCACGATATGGGCATGTCGCAGCCAATGAGGCATGGATTTTCTCTTGAATGAATGAAAGAAAGATTAGTTGCTTGAAAACCCCAAGTCGGCAAAGTTTTCGATTTTGTCCGGGACCCGAAATTTAGGCAAAAATCACGAATTGCGGCTTTCCCTTGATTATCTGGGCGAAATAGGCAACAAAGAATAAAAGGGTCGAACCAAAAGACCTACAATCGGATGATCTAAAATATAGGCAACTTGGTTGCACGATATGGGCATGTCGCAGCCAATGAGGCATGGATTTTCTCTTGAATGAATGAAAGAAAGATTCGTTGCTTGAAAACCCCAAGTCGGCAGTTTTCGATTTCATCCGGGACCCGAAATTTAGGCAAAAATCACGAATTGCGGCTTTCCCTTGATTATCTGGGCGAAATAGGCAACAAAGAATAAAAGGGTCGAACCAAAAGACCTACAATCGGATGATCTAAAATATAGGCAACTTGGTTGCACGATATGGGCATGTCGCAGCCAATGAGGCATGGATTTTCTCTTGAATGAATGAAAGAAAGATTCGTTGCTTGAAAACCCCAAGTCGGCAGTTTTCGATTTCATCCGGGACCCGAAATTTAGGCAAAAATCACGAATTGCGGCTTTCCCTTGATTATCTGGGCGAAATAGGCAACAAAGAATAAAAGGGTCGAACCAAAAGACCTACAATCGGATGATCTAAAATATAGGCAACTTGGTTGCACGATATGGGCATGTCGCAGCCAATGAGGCATGGATTTTCTCTTGAATGAATGAAAGAAAGATTCGTTGCTTGAAAACCCCTAGTCGGCAGTTTTCGATTTCATCCGGGACCCGAAATTTAGGCAAAAATCACGAATTGCGGCTTTCCCTTGATTATCTGGGCGAAATAGGCAACAAAGAATAAAAGGGTCGAACCAAAAGACCTACAATCGGATGATCTAAAACATAGGCAACTTGGTTGCACGATATGGGCATGTCGCAGCCAATGAGGCATGGATTTTCTCTTGAATGAATGAAAGAAAGATTCGTTGCTTGAAAACCCCAAGTCGGCAGTTTTCGATTTCATCCGGGACCCGAAATTTAGGCAAAAATCACGAATTGCGGCTTTCCCTTGATTATCTGGGCGAAATAGGCAAGAAAGAATAAAAGGGTCGAACCAAAAGACCTACAATCGGATGATCTAAAACATAGGCAACTTGGTTGCACGATATGGGCATGTCGCAGCCAATGAGGCATGGATTTTCTCTTGAATGAATGAAAGAAAGATTCGTTGCTTGAAAACCCCAAGTCGGCAGTTTTCGATTTCATCCGGGACCCGAAATTTAGGCAAAAATCACGAATTGCGGCTTTCCCTTGATTATCTGGGTGAAATAGGCAACAAAGAATAAAAGGGTCGAACCAAAAGACCTACAATCGGATGATCTAAAATATAGGCAACTTGGTTGCACGATATGGGCATGTCGCAGCCAATGAGGCATGGATTTTCTCTTGAATGAATGAAAGAAAGATTCGTTGCTTGAAAACCCCAAGTCGGCAGTTTTCGATTTCATCCGGGACCCGAAATTTAGGCAAAAATCACGAATTGCGGCCTTCCCTTGATTATCTGGGCGAAATAGGCAACAAAGAATAAAAGGGTCGAACCAAAAGACCTACAATCGGATGATCTAAAACATAGGCAACTTGGTTGCACGATATGGGCATGTCGCAGCCAATGAGGCATGGATTTTCTCTTGAATGAATGAAAGAAAGATTCGTTGCTTGAAAACCCCAAGTCGGCAGTTTTCGATTTCATCCGGGACCCGAAATTTAGGCAAAAATCACGAATTGCGGCTTTCCCTTGATTATCTGGGCGAAATAGGCAAGAAAGAATAAAAGGGTCGAACCAAAAGACCTACAATCGGATGATCTAAAACATAGGCAACTTGGTTGCACGATATGGGCATGTCGCAGACAATGAGGCATGGATTTTCTCTTGAATGAATGAAAGAAAGATTCGTTGCTTGAAAACCCCTACCCAGCAAAATTTTCGATTTTGTCCAGGTCCCGAAATTTAGGCAAAAATCACGAATTGCGGCTTTCCCTTGATTATCTGGGTGAAATAGGCAACAAAGAATAAAAGGGTCGAACCAAAAGACCTACAATCGGATGATCTAAAACATAGGCAACTTGGTTGCACGATATGGGCATGTCGCAGCCAATGAGGCATGGATTTTCTCTTGAATGAATGAAAGAAAGATTCGTTGCTTGAAAACCCCTACCCAGCAAAATTTTCGATTTTGTCCAGGTCCCGAAATTTAGGCAAAAATCACGAATTGCGGCTTTCCCTTGATTATCTGGGTGAAATAGGCAACAAAGAATAAAAGGGTCGAACCAAAAGACCTACAATCGGATGATCTAAAACATAGGCAACTTGGTTGCACGATATGGGCATGTCGCAGCCAATGAGGCATGGATTTTCTCTTGAATGAATGAAAGAAAGATTCGTTGCTTGAAAACCCCTATCCAGCAAAATTTTCGATTTTGTCCAGGTCCCGAAATTTAGGCAAAAATCACGAATTGCGGCTTTCCCTTGATTATCTGGGCGAAATAGGCAACAAAGAATAAAAGGGTCGAACCAAAAGACCTACAATCGGATGATCTAAAACATAGGCAACTTGGTTGCACGATATGGGCATGTCGCAGCCAATGAGGCATGGATTTTCTCTTGAATGAATGAAAGAAAGATTCGTTGCTTGAAAACCCCAAGTCGGCAGTTTTCGATTTCATCCGGGACCCGAAATTTAGGCAAAAATCACGAATTGCGGCTTTCCCTTGATTATCTGGGCGAAATAGGCAACAAAGAATAAAAGGGTCGAACCAAAAGACCTACAATCGGATGATCTAAAATATAGGCAACTTGGTTGCACGATATGGGCATGTCGCAGCCAATGAGGCATGGATTTTCTCTTGAATGAATGAAAGAAAGATTCGTTGCTTGAAAACCCCAAGTCGGCAGTTTTCGATTTCATCCGGGACCCGAAATTTAGGCAAAAATCACGAATTGCGGCTTTCCCTTGATTATCTGGGCGAAATAGGCAACAAAGAATAAAAGGGTCGAACCAAAAGACCTACAATCGGATGATCTAAAACATAGGCAACTTGGTTGCACGATATGGGCATGTCGCAGCCAATGAGGCATGGATTTTCTCTTGAATGAATGAAAGAAAGATTCGTTGCTTGAAAACCCCAAGTCGGCAGTTTTCGATTTCATCCGGGACCCGAAATTTAGGCAAAAATCACGAATTGCGGCTTTCCCTTGATTATCTGGGCGAAATAGGCAACAAAGAATAAAAGGGTCGAACCAAAAGACCTACAATCGGATGATCTAAAATATAGGCAACTTGGTTGCACGATATGGGCATGTCGCAGCCAATGAGGCATGGATTTTCTCTTGAATGAATGAAAGAAAGATTCGTTGCTTGAAAACCCCAAGTCGGCAGTTTTCGATTTCATCCGGGACCCGAAATTTAGGCAAAAATCACGAATTGCGGCTTTCCCTTGATTATCTGGGCGAAATAGGCAAGAAAGAATAAAAGGGTCGAACCAAAAGACCTACAATCGGATGATCTAAAATATAGGCAACTTGGTTGCACGATATGGGCATGTCGCAGCCAATGAGGCATGGATTTTCTCTTGAATGAATGAAAGAAAGATTGGTTGCTTGAAAACCCCTAGTCGGCAGTTTTCGATTTCATCCGGGACCCGAAATTTAGGCAAAAATCACGAATTGCGGCTTTCCCTTGATTATCTGGGCGAAATAGGCAAGAAAGAATAAAAGGGTCGAACCAAAAGACCTACAATCGGATGATCTAAAACATAGGCAACTTGGTTGCACGATATGGGCATGTCGCAGACAATGAGGCATGGATTTTCTCTTGAATGAATGAAAGAAAGATTCGTTGCTTGAAAACCCCTATCCAGCAAAATTTTCGATTTTGTCCAGGTCCCGAAATTTAGGCAAAAATCACGAATTGCGGCTTTCCCTTGATTATCTGGGCGAAATAGGCAACAAAGAATAAAAGGGTCGAACCAAAAGACCTACAATCGGATGATCTAAAACATAGGCAACTTGGTTGCACGATATGGGCATGTCGCAGCCAATGAGGCATGGATTTTCTCTTGAATGAATGAAAGAAAGATTCGTTGCTTGAAAACCCCAAGTCGGCAGTTTTCGATTTCATCCGGGACCCGAAATTTAGGCAAAAATCACGAATTGCGGCTTTCCCTTGATTATCTGGGTGAAATAGGCAACAAAGAATAAAAGGGTCGAACCAAAAGACCTACAATCGGATGATCTAAAACATAGGCAACTTGGTTGCACGATATGGGCATGTCGCAGCCAATGAGGCATGGATTTTCTCTTGAATGAATGAAAGAAA
The DNA here is from genome assembly GCA_905220385.1 of Xylota sylvarum. NCBI lineage: Eukaryota > Metazoa > Arthropoda > Insecta > Diptera > Syrphidae > Xylota > Xylota sylvarum. The sequence continues at coordinate 50,946,748 of LR999960.1, read as the reverse complement.
GATTCGTTGCTTGAAAACCCCAAGTCGGCAGTTTTCGATTTCATCCGGGACCCGAAATTTAGGCAAAAATCACGAATTGCGGCCTTCCCTTGATTATCTGGGCGAAATAGGCAACAAAGAATAAAAGGGTCGAACCAAAAGACCTACAATCGGATGATCTAAAACATAGGCAACTTGGTTGCACGATATGGGCATGTCGCAGCCAATGAGGCATGGATTTTCTCTTGAATGAATGAAAGAAAGATTCGTTGCTTGAAAACCCCAAGTCGGCAGTTTTCGATTTCATCCGGGACCCGAAATTTAGGCAAAAATCACGAATTGCGGCTTTCCCTTGATTATCTGGGCGAAATAGGCAACAAAGAATAAAAGGGTCGAACCAAAAGACCTACAATCGGATGATCTAAAATATAGGCAACTTGGTTGCACGATATGGGCATGTCGCAGCCAATGAGGCATGGATTTTCTCTTGAATGAATGAAAGAAAGATTCGTTGCTTGAAAACCCCTAGTCGGCAGTTTTCGATTTCATCCGGGACCCGAAATTTAGGCAAAAATCACGAATTGCGGCTTTCCCTTGATTATCTGGGCGAAATAGGCAAGAAAGAATAAAAGGGTCGAACCAAAAGACCTACAATCGGATGATCTAAAACATAGGCAACTTGGTTGCACGATATGGGCATGTCGCAGACAATGAGGCATGGATTTTCTCTTGAATGAATGAAAGAAAGATTCGTTGCTTGAAAACCCCTATCCAGCAAAATTTTCGATTTTGTCCAGGTCCCGAAATTTAGGCAAAAATCACGAATTGCGGCTTTCCCTTGATTATCTGGGCGAAATAGGCAACAAAGAATAAAAGGGTCGAACCAAAAGACCTACAATCGGATGATCTAAAACATAGGCAACTTGGTTGCACGATATGGGCATGTCGCAGACAATGAGGCATGGATTTTCTCTTGAATGAATGAAAGAAAGATTCGTTGCTTGAAAACCCCAAGTCGGCAGTTTTCGATTTCATCCGGGACCCGAAATTTAGGCAAAAATCACGAATTGCGGCTTTCCCTTGATTATCTGGGCGAAATAGGCAACAAAGAATAAAAGGGTCGAACCAAAAGACCTACAATCGGATGATCTAAAACATAGGCAACTTGGTTGCACGATATGGGCATGTCGCAGCCAATGAGGCATGGATTTTCTCTTGAATGAATGAAAGAAAGATTCGTTGCTTGAAAACCCCAAGTCGGCAGTTTTCGATTTCATCCGGGACCCGAAATTTAGGCAAAAATCACGAATTGCGGCTTTCCCTTGATTATCTGGGCGAAATAGGCAAGAAAGAATAAAAGGGTCGAACCAAAAGACCTACAATCGGATGATCTAAAACATAGGCAACTTGGTTGCACGATATGGGCATGTCGCAGACAATGAGGCATGGATTTTCTCTTTAATGAATGAAAGAAAGATTCGTTGCTTGAAAACCCCTATCCAGCAAAATTTTCGATTTTGCCCAGGACCCGAAATTTAGGCAAAAATCACAAATTGCGGCTTTCCCTTGATTATCTGGGTGAAATAGGCAAGAAAGAATAAAAGGGTCGAACCAAAGGACCTACAATCGGATGATCTAAAACATAGGCCACTTGGTTGCACGATATGGGCATGTCGCAGACAATGAGGCATGGATTTTCTCTTGAATGAATGAAAGAAAGATTCGTTGCTTGAAAACCCCTATCCAGCAAAATTTTCGATTTTGCCCAGGACCCGAAATTTAGGCAAAAATCACAAATTGCGGCTTTCCCTTGATTATCTGGGTGAAATAGGCAAGAAAGAATAAAAGGGTCGAACCAAAGGACCTACAATCGGATGATCTAAAACATAGGCCACTTGGTTGCACGATATGGGCATGTCGCAGACAATGAGGCATGGATTTTCTCTTGAATGAATGAAAGAAAGATTCGTTGCTTGAAAACCCCTATCCAGCAAAATTTTCGATTTTGTCCAGGACCCGAAATTTAGGCAAAAATCACAAATTGCGGCTTTCCCTTGATTATCTGGGTGAAATAGGCAAGAAAGAATAAAAGGGTCGAACCAAAAGACCTACAATCGGATGATCTAAAACATAGGCAACTTGGTTGCACGATATGGGCATGTCGCAGCCAATGAGGCATGGATTTTCTCTTGAATGAATGAAAGAAAGATTCGTTGCTTGAAAACCCCAAGTCGGCAGTTTTCGATTTCATCCGGGACCCGAAATTTAGGCAAAAATCACGAATTGCGGCTTTCCCTTGATTATCTGGGCGAAATAGGCAACAAAGAATAAAAGGGTCGAACCAAAAGACCTACAATCGGATGATCTAAAATATAGGCAACTTGGTTGCACGATATGGGCATGTCGCAGCCAATGAGACATGGATTTTCTCTTGAATGAATGAAAGAAAGATTCGTTGCTTGAAAACCCCAAGTCGGCAGTTTTCGATTTCATCCGGGACCCGAAATTTAGGCAAAAATCACGAATTGCGGCTTTCCCTTGATTATCTGGGCGAAATAGGCAACAAAGAATAAAAGGGTCGAACCAAAAGACCTACAATCGGATGATCTAAAATATAGGCAACTTGGTTGCACGATATGGGCATGTCGCAGCCAATGAGGCATGGATTTTCTCTTGAATGAATGAAAGAAAGATTCGTTGCTTGAAAACCCCAAGTCGGCAGTTTTCGATTTCATCCGGGACCCGAAATTTAGGCAAAAATCACGAATTGCGGCTTTCCCTTGATTATCTGGGCGAAATAGGCAACAAAGAATAAAAGGGTCGAACCAAAAGACCTACAATCGGATGATCTAAAATATAGGCAACTTGGTTGCACGATATGGGCATGTCGCAGCCAATGAGGCATGGATTTTCTCTTGAATGAATGAAAGAAAGATTCGTTGCTTGAAAACCCCAAGTCGGCAGTTTTCGATTTCATCCGGGACCCGAAATTTAGGCAAAAATCACGAATTGCGGCTTTCCCTTGATTATCTGGGCGAAATAGGCAACAAAGAATAAAAGGGTCGAACCAAAAGACCTACAATCGGATGATCTAAAACATAGGCAACTTGGATGCACGATATGGGCATGTCGCAGCCAATGAGGCATGGATTTTCTCTTGAATGAATGAAAGAAAGATTCGTTGCTTGAGGCATGGATTTTCTCTTGAATGAATGAAAGAAAGATTCGTTGCTTGAAAACCCCTAGTCGGCAGTTTTCGATTTCATCCGGGACCCGAAATTTAGGCAAAAATCACGAATTGCGGCTTTCCCTTGATTATCTGGGCGAAATAGGCAACAAAGAATAAAAGGGTCGAACCAAAAGACCTACAATCGGATGATCTAAAACATAGGCAACTTGGTTGCACGATATGGGCATGTCGCAGACAATGAGGCATGGATTTTCTCTTGAATGAATGAAAGAAAGATTCGTTGCTTGAAAACCCCTATCTAGCAAAATTTTCGATTTTGTCCAGGACCCGAAATTTAGGCAAAAATCACGAATTGCGGCTTTCCCTTGATTATCTGGGCGAAATAGGCAACAAAGAATAAAAGGGTCGAACCAAAAGACCTACAATCGGATGATCTAAAACATAGGCAACTTGGTTGCACGATATGGGCATGTCGCAGCCAATGAGGCATGGATTTTCTCTTGAATGAATGAAAGAAAGATTCGTTGCTTGAGGCATGGATTTTCTCTTGAATGAATGAAAGAAAGATTCGTTGCTTGAAAACCCCTAGTCGGCAGTTTTCGATTTCATCCGGGACCCGAAATTTAGGCAAAAATCACGAATTGCGGCTTTCCCTTGATTATCTGGGCGAAATAGGCAACAAAGAATAAAAGGGTCGAACCAAAAGACCTACAATCGGATGATCTAAAACATAGGCAACTTGGTTGCACGATATGGGCATGTCGCAGCCAATGAGGCATGGATTTTCTCTTGAATGAATGAAAGAAAGATTCGTTGCTTGAGGCATGGATTTTCTCTTGAATGAATGAAAGAAAGATTCGTTGCTTGAAAACCCCTAGTCGGCAGTTTTCGATTTCATCCGGGACCCGAAATTTAGGCAAAAATCACGAATTGCGGCTTTCCCTTGATTATCTGGGTGAAATAGGCAACAAAGAATAAAAGGGTCGAACCAAAAGACCTACAATCGGATGATCTAAAATATAGGCAACTTGGTTGCACGATATGGGCATGTCGCAGCCAATGAGGCATGGATTTTCTCTTGAATGAATGAAAGAAAGATTCGTTGCTTGAGGCATGGATTTTCTCTTGAATGAATGAAAGAAAGATTCGTTGCTTGAAAACCCCTAGTCGGCAGTTTTCGATTTCATCCGGGACCCGAAATTTAGGCAAAAATCACGAATTGCGGCTTTCCCTTGATTATCTGGGCGAAATAGGCAACAAAGAATAAAAGGGTCGAACCAAAAGACCTACAATCGGATGATCTAAAATATAGGCAACTTGGTTGCACGATATGGGCATGTCGCAGCCAATGAGGCATGGATTTTCTCTTGAATGAATGAAAGAAAGATTCGTTGCTTGAAAACCCCAAGTCGGCAGTTTTCGATTTCATCCGGGACCCGAAATTTAGGCAAAAATCACGAATTGCGGCTTTCCCTTGATTATCTGGGCGAAATAGGCAACAAAGAATAAAAGGGTCGAACCAAAAGACCTACAATCGGATGATCTAAAATATAGTCAACTTGGTTGCACGATATGGGCATGTCGCAGCCAATGAGGCATGGATTTTCTCTTGAATGAATGAAAGAAAGATTCGTTGCTTGAAAACCCCAAGTCGGCAGTTTTCGATTTCATCCGGGACCCGAAATTTAGGCAAAAATCACGAATTGCGGCTTTCCCTTGATTATCTGGGCGAAATAGGCAACAAAGAATAAAAGGGTCGAACCAAAAGACCTACAATCGGATGATCTAAAATATAGGCAACTTGGTTGCACGATATGGGCATGTCGCAGCCAATGAGGCATGGATTTTCTCTTGAATGAATGAAAGAAAGATTCGTTGCTTGAAAACCCCAAGTCGGCAGTTTTCGATTTCATCCGGGACCCGAAATTTAGGCAAAAATCACGAATTGCGGCTTTCCCTTGATTATCTGGGCGAAATAGGCAACAAAGAATAAAAGGGTCGAACCAAAAGACCTACAATCGGATGATCTAAAATATAGGCAACTTGGTTGCACGATATGGGCATGTCGCAGCCAATGAGGCATGGATTTTCTCTTGAATGAATGAAAGAAAGATTCGTTGCTTGAAAACCCCTAGTCGGCAGTTTTCGATTTCATCCGGGACCCGAAATTTAGGCAAAAATCACGAATTGCGGCTTTCCCTTGATTATCTGGGCGAAATAGGCAACAAAGAATAAAAGGGTCGAACCAAAAGACCTACAATCGGATGATCTAAAACATAGGCAACTTGGTTGCACGATATGGGCATGTCGCAGCCAATGAGGCATGGATTTTCTCTTGAATGAATGAAAGAAAGATTCGTTGCTTGAGGCATGGATTTTCTCTTGAATGAATGAAAGAAAGATTCGTTGCTTGAAAACCCCTAGTCGGCAGTTTTCGATTTCATCCGGGACCCGAAATTTAGGCAAAAATCACGAATTGCGGCTTTCCCTTGATTATCTGGGTGAAATAGGCAACAAAGAATAAAAGGGTCGAACCAAAAGACCTACAATCGGATGATCTAAAATATAGGCAACTTGGTTGCACGATATGGGCATGTCGCAGCCAATGAGGCATGGATTTTCTCTTGAATGAATGAAAGAAAGATTCGTTGCTTGAGGCATGGATTTTCTCTTGAATGAATGAAAGAAAGATTCGTTGCTTGAAAACCCCTAGTCGGCAGTTTTCGATTTCATCCGGGACCCGAAATTTAGGCAAAAATCACGAATTGCGGCTTTCCCTTGATTATCTGGGTGAAATAGGCAACAAAGAATAAAAGGGTCGAACCAAAAGACCTACAATCGGATGATCTAAAATATAGGCAACTTGGTTGCACGATATGGGCATGTCGCAGCCAATGAGGCATGGATTTTCTCTTGAATGAATGAAAGAAAGATTCGTTGCTTGAGGCATGGATTTTCTCTTGAATGAATGAAAGAAAGATTCGTTGCTTGAAAACCCCTAGTCGGCAGTTTTCGATTTCATCCGGGACCCGAAATTTAGGCAAAAATCACGAATTGCGGCTTTCCCTTGATTATCTGGGTGAAATAGGCAACAAAGAATAAAAGGGTCGAACCAAAAGACCTACAATCGGATGATCTAAAATATAGGCAACTTGGTTGCACGATATGGGCATGTCGCAGCCAATGAGGCATGGATTTTCTCTTGAATGAATGAAAGAAAGATTCGTTGCTTGAAAACCCCAAGTCGGCAGTTTTCGATTTCATCCGGGACCCGAAATTTAGGCAAAAATCACGAATTGCGGCTTTCCCTTGATTATCTGGGTGAAATAGGCAACAAAGAATAAAAGGGTCGAACCAAAAGACCTACAATCGGATGATCTAAAATATAGGCAACTTGGTTGCACGATATGGGCATGTCGCAGCCAATGAGGCATGGATTTTCTCTTGAATGAATGAAAGAAAGATTCGTTGCTTGAAAACCCCAAGTCGGCAGTTTTCGATTTCATCCGGGACCCGAAATTTAGGCAAAAATCACGAATTGCGGCTTTCCCTTGATTATCTGGGCGAAATAGGCAACAAAGAATAAAAGGGTCGAACCAAAAGACCTACAATCGGATGATCTAAAATATAGGCAACTTGGTTGCACGATATGGGCATGTCGCAGCCAATGAGGCATGGATTTTCTCTTGAATGAATGAAAGAAAGATTCGTTGCTTGAAAACCCCAAGTCGGCAGTTTTCGATTTCATCCGGGACCCGAAATTTAGGCAAAAATCACGAATTGCGGCTTTCCCTTGATTATCTGGGCGAAATAGGCAACAAAGAATAAAAGGGTCGAACCAAAAGACCTACAATCGGATGATCTAAAATATAGGCAACTTGGTTGCACGATATGGGCATGTCGCAGCCAATGAGGCATGGATTTTCTCTTGAATGAATGAAAGAAAGATTCGTTGCTTGAAAACCCCAAGTCGGCAGTTTTCGATTTCATCCGGGACCCGAAATTTAGGCAAAAATCACGAATTGCGGCTTTCCCTTGATTATCTGGGCGAAATAGGCAACAAAGAATAAAAGGGTCGAACCAAAAGACCTACAATCGGATGATCTAAAACATAGGCAACTTGGTTGCACGATATGGGCATGTCGCAGCCAATGAGGCATGGATTTTCTCTTGAATGAATGAAAGAAAGATTCGTTGCTTGAAAACCCCAAGTCGGCAGTTTTCGATTTCATCCGGACCCGAAATTTAGGCAAAAATCACGAATTGCGGCTTTCCCTTGATTATCTGGGTGAAATAGGCAACAAAGAATAAAAGGGTCGAACCAAAAGACCTACAATCGGATGATCTAAAATATAGGCAACTTGGTTGCACGATATGGGCATGTCGCAGCCAATGAGGCATGGATTTTCTCTTGAATGAATGAAAGAAAGATTCGTTGCTTGAAAACCCCAAGTCGGCAGTTTTCGATTTCATCCGGGACCCGAAATTTAGGCAAAAATCACGAATTGCGGCTTTCCCTTGATTATCTGGGCGAAATAGGCAACAAAGAATAAAAGGGTCGAACCAAAAGACCTACAATCGGATGATCTAAAATATAGGCAACTTGGTTGCACGATATGGGCATGTCGCAGCCAATGAGGCATGGATTTTCTCTTGAATGAATGAAAGAAAGATTCGTTGCTTGAAAACCCCAAGTCGGCAGTTTTCGATTTCATCCGGGACCCGAAATTTAGGCAAAAATCACGAATTGCGGCTTTCCCTTGATTATCTGGGCGAAATAGGCAACAAAGAATAAAAGGGTCGAACCAAAAGACCTACAATCGGATGATCTAAAACATAGGCAACTTGGTTGCACGATATGGGCATGTCGCAGCCAATGAGGCATGGATTTTCTCTTGAATGAATGAAAGAAAGATTCGTTGCTTGAAAACCCCTAGTCGGCAGTTTTCGATTTCATCCAGGACCCGAAATTTAGGCAAAAATCACGAATTGCGGCTTTCCCTTGATTATCTGGGCGAAATAGGCAACAAAGAATAAAAGGGTCGAACCAATCGGATGATCTAAAACATAGGCAACTTGGTTGCACGATATGGGCATGTCGCAGCCAATGAGGCATGGATTTTCTCTTGAATGAATGAAAGAAAGATTCGTTGCTTGAGGCATGGATTTTCTCTTGAATGAATGAAAGAAAGATTCGTTGCTTGAAAACCCCTAGTCGGCAGTTTTCGATTTCATCCGGGACCCGAAATTTAGGCAAAAATCACGAATTGCGGCTTTCCCTTGATTATCTGGGTGAAATAGGCAACAAAGAATAAAAGGGTCGAACCAAAAGACCTACAATCGGATGATCTAAAATATAGGCAACTTGGTTGCACGATATGGGCATGTCGCAGCCAATGAGGCATGGATTTTCTCTTGAATGAATGAAAGAAAGATTCGTTGCTTGAAAACCCCAAGTCGGCAGTTTTCGATTTCATCCGGGACCCGAAATTTAGGCAAAAATCACGAATTGCGGCTTTCCCTTGATTATCTGGGCGAAATAGGCAACAAAGAATAAAAGGGTCGAACCAAAAGACCTACAATCGGATGATCTAAAACATAGGCAACTTGGTTGCACGATATGGGCATGTCGCAGCCAATGAGGCATGGATTTTCTCTTGAATGAATGAAAGAAAGATTCGTTGCTTGAAAACCCCAAGTCGGCAAAGTTTTCGATTTTGTCCGGGACCCGAAATTTAGGCAAAAATCACGAATTGCGGCTTTCCCTTGATTATCTGGGCGAAATAGGCAACAAAGAATAAAAGGGTCGAACCAAAAGACCTACAATCGGATGATCTAAAACATAGGCAACTTGGTTGCACGATATGGGCATGTCGCAGCCAATGAGGCATGGATTTTCTCTTGAATGAATGAAAGAAAGATTCGTTGCTTGAGGCATGGATTTTCTCTTGAATGAATGAAAGAAAGATTCGTTGCTTGAAAACCCCAAGTCGGCAGTTTTCGATTTCATCCGGGACCCGAAATTTAGGCAAAAATCACGAATTGCGGCTTTCCCTTGATTATCTGGGCGAAATAGGCAACAAAGAATAAAAGGGTCGAAACAAAAGACCTACAATCGGATGATCTAAAACATAGGCAACTTGGTTGCACGATATGGGCATGTCGCAGCCAATGAGGCATGGATTTTCTCTTGAATGAATGAAAGAAAGATTCGTTGCTTGAAAACCCCAAGTCGGCAGTTTTCGATTTCATCCGGGACCCGAAATTTAGGCAAAAATCACGAATTGCGGCTTTCCCTTGATTATCTGGGCGAAATAGGCAACAAAGAATAAAAGGGTCGAACCAAAAGACCTACAATCGGATGATCTAAAACATAGGCAACTTGGTTGCACGATATGGGCATGTCGCAGCCAATGAGGCATGGATTTTCTCTTGAATGAATGAAAGAAAGATTCGTTGCTTAAAAACCCCTATCCAGCAAAATTTTCGATTTTATCCGGGACCCGAAATTTAGGCAAAAATCACGAATTGCGGCTTTCCCTTGATTATCTGGGCGAAATAGGCAACAAAGAATAAAAGGGTCGAACCAAAAGACCTACAATCGGATGATCTAAAACATAGGCAACTTGGTTGCACGATATGGGCATGTCGCAGCCAATGAGGCATGGATTTTCTCTTGAATGAATGAAAGAAAGATTCGTTGCTTAAAAACCCCTATCCAGCAAAATTTTCGATTTTGTCCGGGACCCGAAATTTAGGCAAAAATCACGAATTGCGGCTTTCCCTTGATTATCTGGGCGAAATAGGCAACAAAGAATAAAAGGGTCGAACCAAAAGACCTACAATCGGATGATCTAAAACATAGGCAACTTGGTTGCACGATATGGGCATGTCGCAGCCAATGAGGCATGGATTTTCTTTTGAATGAATGAAAGAAAGATTCGTTGCTTAAAAACCCCTATCCAGCAAAATTTTCGATTTTGTCCAGGACCCGAAATTTAGGCAAAAATCACAAATTGCGGCTTTCCCTTGATTATCTGGGTGAAATAGGCAACAAAGAATAAAAGGGTCGAACCAAAAGACCTACAATCGGATGATCTAAAACATAGGCAACTTGGTTGCACGATATGGGCATGTCGCAGCCAATGAGACATGGATTTTCTCTTGAATGAATGAAAGAAAGATTCGTTGCTTAAAAACCCCTATCCAGCAAAATTTTCGATTTTGTCCAGGACCCGAAATTTAGGCAAAAATCACAAATTGCGGCTTTCCCTTGATTATCTGGGTGAAATAGGCAACAAAGAATAAAAGGGTCGAACCAAAAGACCTACAATCGGATGATCTAAAACATAGGCAACTTGGTTGCACGATATGGGCATGTCGCAGACAATGAGGCATGGATTTTCTCTTGAATGAATGAAAGAAAGATTCGTTGCTTGAAAACCCCAAGTCGGCAAAGTTTTCGATTTTGTCCAGGACCCGAAATTTAGGCAAAAATCACAAATTGCGGCTTTCCCTTGATTATCTGGGTGAAATAGGCAACAAAGAATAAAAGGGTCGAACCAAAAGACCTACAATCGGATGATCTAAAACATAGGCAACTTGGTTGCACGATATGGGCATGTCGCAGCCAATGAGGCATGGATTTTCTCTTGAATGAATGAAAGAAAGATTCGTTGCTTGAAAACCCCAAGTCGGCAAAGTTTTCGATTTTGTCCGGGACCCGAAATTTAGGCAAAAATCACGAATTGCGGCTTTCCCTTGATTATCTGGGCGAAATAGGCAACAAAGAATAAAAGGGTCGAACCAAAAGACCTACAATCGGATGATCTAAAACATAGGCAACTTGGTTGCACGATATGGGCATGTCGCAGCCAATGAGGCATGGATTTTCTCTTGAATGAATGAAAGAAAGATTCGTTGCTTGAAAACCCCAAGTCGGCAAAGTTTTCGATTTTGTCCGGGACCCGAAATTTAGGCAAAAATCACGAATTGCGGCTTTCCCTTGATTATCTGGGCGAAATAGGCAACAAAGAATAAAAGGGTCGAACCAAAAGACCTACAATCGGATGATCTAAAACATAGGCAACTTGGTTGCACGATATGGGCATGTCGCAGCCAATGAGGCATGGATTTTCTCTTGAATGAATGAAAGAAAGATTCGTTGCTTAAAAACCCCTATCCAGCAAAATTTTCGATTTTGTCCAGGACCCGAAATTTAGGCAAAAATCACAAATTGCGGCTTTCCCTTGATTATCTGGGTGAAATAGGCAACAAAGAATAAAAGGGTCGAACCAAAAGACCTACAATCGGATGATCTAAAACATAGGCAACTTGGTTGCACGATATGGGCATGTCGCAGACAATGAGGCATGGATTTTCTCTTGAATGAATGAAAGAAAGATTCGTTGCTTGCAAACCCCAAGTCGGCAAAGTTTTCGATTTTGTCCGGGACCCGAAATTTAGGCAAAAATCACGAATTGCGGCTTTCCCTTGATTATCTGGGCGAAATAGGCAACAAAGAATAAAAGGGTCGAACCAAAAGACCTACAATCGGATGATCTAAAACATAGGCAACTTGGTTGCACGATATGGGCATGTCGCAGCCAATGAGGCATGGATTTTCTCTTGAATGAATGAAAGAAAGATTCGTTGCTTGAAAACCCCAAGTCGGCAAAGTTTTCGATTTTGTCCAGGACCCGAAATTTAGGCAAAAATCACAAATTGCGGCTTTCCCTTGATTATCTGGGTGAAATAGGCAACAAAGAATAAAAGGGTCGAACCAAAAGACCTACAATCGGATGATCTAAAACATAGGCAACTTGGTTGCACGATATGGGCATGTCGCAGCCAATGAGGCATGGATTTTCTCTTGAATGAATGAAAGAAAGATTCGTTGCTTGCAAACCCCAAGTCGGCAAAGTTTTCGATTTTGTCCGGGACCCGAAATTTAGGCAAAAATCACGAATTGCGGCTTTCCCTTGATTATCTGGGCGAAATAGGCAACAAAGAATAAAAGGGTCGAACCAAAAGACCTACAATCGGATGATCTAAAACATAGGCAACTTGGTTGCACGATATGGGCATGTCGCAGCCAATGAGGCATGGATTTTCTCTTGAATGAATGAAAGAAAGATTCGTTGCTTGAAAACCCCAAGTCGGCAAAGTTTTCGATTTTGTCCGGGACCCGAAATTTAGGCAAAAATCACGAATTGCGGCTTTCCCTTGATTATCTGGGCGAAATAGGCAACAAAGAATAAAAGGGTCGAACCAAAAGACCTACAATCGGATGATCTAAAACATAGGCAACTTGGTTGCACGATATGGGCATGTCGCAGACAATGAGGCATGGATTTTCTCTTGAATGAATGAAAGAAAGATTCGTTGCTTGAAAACCCCTATCTAGCAAAATTTTCGATTTTGTCCAGGACCCGAAATTTAGGCAAAAATCACGAATTGCGGCTTTCCCTTGATTATCTGGGCGAAATAGGCAACAAAGAATAAAAGGGTCGAACCAAAAGACCTACAATCGGATGATCTAAAACATAGGCAACTTGGTTGCACGATATGGGCATGTCGCAGCCAATGAGGCATGGATTTTCTCTTGAATGAATGAAAGAAAGATTCGTTGCTTGAAAACCCCAAGTCGGCAAAGTTTTCGATTTTGTCCGGGACCCGAAATTTAGGCAAAAATCACGAATTGCGGCTTTCCCTTGATTATCTGGGCGAAATAGGCAACAAAGAATAAAAGGGTCGAACCAAAAGACCTACAATCGGATGATCTAAAACATAGGCAACTTGGTTGCACGATATGGGCATGTCGCAGCCAATGAGGCATGGATTTTCTCTTGAATGAATGAAAGAAAGATTCGTTGCTTGAAAACCCCAAGTCGGCAAAGTTTTCGATTTTGTCCGGGACCCGAAATTTAGGCAAAAATCACGAATTGCGGCTTTCCCTTGATTATCTGGGCGAAATAGGCAACAAAGAATAAAAGGGTCGAACCAAAAGACCTACAATCGGATGATCTAAAACATAGGCAACTTGGTTGCACGATATGGGCATGTCGCAGACAATGAGGCATGGATTTTCTCTTGAATGAATGAAAGAAAGATTCGTTGCTTGAAAACCCCAAGTCGGCAAAGTTTTCGATTTTGTCCGGGACCCGAAATTTAGGCAAAAATCACGAATTGCGGCTTTCCCTTGATTATCTGGGTGAAATAGGCAACAAAGAATAAAAGGGTCGAACCAAAAGACCTACAATCGGATGATCTAAAACATAGGCAACTTGGTTACACGATATGGGCATGTCGCAGACAATGAGGCATGGATTTTCTCTTGAATGAATGAAAGAAAGATTCGTTGCTTAAAAACCCCTATCCAGCAAAATTTTCGATTTTGTCCAGGACCCGAAATTTAGGCAAAAATCACAAATTGCGGCTTTCCCTTGATTATCTGGGTGAAATAGGCAACAAAGAATAAAAGGGTCGAAGCAAAAGACCTACAATCGGATGATCTAAAACATAGGCAACTTGGTTGCACGATATGGGCATGTCGCAGCCAATGAGGCATGGATTTTCTCTTGAATGAATGAAAGAAAGATTCGTTGCTTGAAAACCCCAAGTCGGCAGTTTTCGATTTCATCCGGGACCCGAAATTTAGGCAAAAATCACGAATTGCGGCTTTCCCTTGATTATCTGGGCGAAATAGGCAACAAAGAATAAAAGGGTCGAACCAAAAGACCTACAATCGGATGATCTAAAACATAGGCAACTTGGTTGCACGATATGGGCATGTCGCAGCCAATGAGGCATGGATTTTCTCTTGAATGAATGAAAGAAAGATTCGTTGCTTGAAAACCCCTATCTAGCAAATTTTTCGATTTTATCCAGGACCCGAAATTTAGGCAAAAATCACAAATTGCGGCTTTCCCTTGATTATCTGGGTGAAATAGGCAACAAAGAATAAAAGGGTCGAAGCAAAAGACCTACAATCGGATGATCTAAAACATAGGCAACTTGGTTGCACGATATGGGCATGTCGCAGCCAATGAGGCATGGATTTTCTCTTGAATGAATGAAAGAAAGATTCGTTGCTTGAAAACCCCTATCTAGCAAAATTTTCGATTTTATCCAGGACCCGAAATTTAGGCAAAAATCACAAATTGCGGCTTTCCCTTGATTATCTGGGTGAAATAGGCAACAAAGAATAAAAGGGTCGAAGCAAAAGACCTACAATCGGATGATCTAAAACATAGGCAACTTGGTTGCACGATATGGGCATGTCGCAGCCAATGAGGCATGGATTTTCTCTTGAATGAATGAAAGAAAGATTCGTTGCTTGAAAACCCCAAGTCGGCAGTTTTCGATTTCATCCGGGACCCGAAATTTAGGCAAAAATCACGAATTGCGGCTTTCCCTTGATTATCTGGGCGAAATAGGCAACAAAGAATAAAAGGGTCGAACCAAAAGACCTACAATCGGATGATCTAAAACATAGGCAACTTGGTTGCACGATATGGGCATGTCGCAGACAATGAGGCATGGATTTTCTCTTGAATGAATGAAAGAAAGATTCGTTGCTTGAAAACCCCAAGTCGGCAGTTTTCGATTTCATCCGGGACCCGAAATTTAGGCAAAAATCACAAATTGCGGCTTTCCCTTGATTATCTGGGTGAAATAGGCAACAAAGAATAAAAGGGTCGAACCAAAAGACCTACAATCGGATGATCTAAAACATAGGCAACTTGGTTGCACGATATGGGCATGTCGCAGCCAATGAGGCATGGATTTTCTCTTGAATGAATGAAAGAAAGATTCGTTGCTTGAAAACCCCTATCTAGCAAATTTTTCGATTTTATCCAGGACCCGAAATTTAGGCAAAAATCACAAATTGCGGCTTTCCCTTGATTATCTGGGTGAAATATGCAAGAAAGAATAAAAGGGTCGAAGCAAAAGACCTACAATCGGATGATCTAAAACATAGGCAACTTGGTTGCACGATATGGGCATGTCGCAGACAATGAGGCTTGGATTTTCTCTTGAATGAATGAAAGAAAAATTCGTTGCTTAAAAACGCCTATCCAGCAAAATTTTCGATTTTGTCCAGGACCCGAAATTTAGGCAAAAATCACAAATTGCGGCTTTCCCTTGATTATCTGGGTGAAATAGGCAACAAAGAATAAAAGGGTCGAACCAAAAGACCTACAATCGGATGATCTAAAACATAGGCAACTTGGTTGCACGATATGGGCATGTCGCAGACAATGAGGCATGGATTTTCTCTTGAATGAATGAAAGAAAGATTCGTTGCTTGAAAACCCCTATCCAGCAAAATTTTCGATTTTGTCCAGGACCCGAAATTTAGGCAAAAATCACAAATTGCGGCTTTCCCTTGATTATCTGGGTGAAATAGGCGACAAAGAATAAAAGGGTCGAACCAAAAGATCTACAATCGGATGATCTAAAACATAGGCCACTTGGTTGCACGATATGGGCATGTCGCAGACAATGAGGCATGGATTTTCTCTTGAATGAATGAAAGAAAGATTCGTTGCTTGAAAACGCCTATCCAGCAAAGTTTTCGATTTTGTCCAGGTCCCGAAATTTAGGCAAAAATCACAAATTGCGGCTTTCCCTTGATTATCTGGGTGAAATAGGCAAGAAAGAATAAAAGGGTCGAAGCAAAAGACCTACAATCGGATGATCTAAAACATAGGCCACTTGGTTGCACGATATGGGCATGTCGCAGACAATGAGGCATGGATTTTCTCTTGAATGAATGAAAGAAAGATTCGTTGCTTGAAAACCCCTATCCAGCAAAATTTTCGATTTTATCCAGGTCCCGAAATTTAGGCAAAAATCACAAATTGCGGATTTCCCTTGATTATCTGGGTGAAATAGGCAACAAAGAATAAAAGGGTCGAACCAAAAGACCTACAATCGGATGATCTAGCTTACAGCTGCACAATGTTAGCAAAGATTTTATAAAGAACGGCAGAGATCAATTGGACAGTATTTGCCAGTGGATTTTACTTCTACTGTACCTCTTAACTGTGCTCCGACTTGACCTGGTTATAGAATATATCGTCCACGCTGGTGAAATGCAAAAATTTAAAAGGATTTAGTGAGATATCTACTTATAAGAAGACTCTACTCTACCAAACACTGACGGGTTTCGTTTATGGAAAGTCAGAGCCCTGATATCAACGCCGACATATTTTAATGCCAATATTATTCTATTATATTTTAATGCCAATATTCCCAGAACATTATAAAGAGAACATGTCTAAATACGGTGTCCTAATGCTGGGAATCAGGGCATATACATAGATGAAGTCTGAAGTCTATTAGTTGTTTATTTTGACCCATAATTCTCTCGATAAACTTTAGAGTTCGTCCAAGCATTAATTCGTAAGGATATTTGGTATTTGTGGAGTTTTAGAGAGAACGTTGCTTAGTATTATAACATATGTACACACGTACCTTATTTATGTACATATTTACTTGACTCTTGATATTTTTTTCGGCTTGGCAATACTATGAATAAACGCCCATATCGTGATCATATTTACTAGTCAATAAAATAAAGTTGTGCTATAATAAAAAAAAAAAATGCAAATTCTTTCAGAATTACGCCATAAAATTATATTGCAGAGAACCCACTACGTATGAACTATGTGTTCTATAAATGTTAATTTTTTAATAAGCTGTTCAAAAAATTAGACGCAGCTGCACTTCCACTGATAAGGGCTTATCAGCTAGAATGGTGAGTGCCACCAGTTTAAGCGCCAGTTACGAGTCATTCTGGTGGTAAAACCCTTATAAATCAGAATAGTGTAATTATTTATGCCAGCCAACCACTAGAAAACGTATTACAAAGCGGCTGAGAATGCAATCAGTTGTATGCTATTGCCTAGGAAAATGCACGTATAATACATATGGTTTATTAGAAGTGAAGTACTTTACTATTTTACATGAAATCGAAAAAAAATCATTAAGACCAAATACACATTTATACATATGCGTGCACTGCTTAAGATATAGTGCGGTAAAGTGGATCCTGTGCTGACTTCTTCAGTAGAATGATAAAAATAAGTTTCAAGCACAAGAAAACATTTTTATTAAAGAGATCATGAATTCAAATTGCGACTTACCTATGTGGTTCCTCCTTTAACGATAGACGCTGATGGGAGATTAGTCTATAACAGCAAAAATGGCTCTATTAGTTTTTTTAACTCGAGTGTAGTAGTATATTTTCCAGACAATCCTCTGCATCTCTTGTCTTCTAACACTACTTGATACTGCTTCTGTTGAAGATTTTATCGATATAGACTTAACACGTTCGCTGCCGTATTACACTTTCTTTCACCAGTTTTATTTTTTTTGTTTGAAACAATTTTTATTTTGTTAAAAGTACATATTAATAAACAGTGTTGCGTTTTTTTATTTTATGTTTTTGTCGTGTTTTATGGGTGTGACTACCGGCGGGTCATATGACACACAAATTCATCGAGTGCGTAACCCACCGGTGGTCACAATTATTTTCGTAGTTTTTCCTTGTGTCGCTTTATTTTTTTTTCGCAGATATTGATTGAAATAAAAGTAGAAACAAATAAATAACCACAGCCCATGCAGAAAATATTCATTCGAAAAAACTCAACTTGTGGCTCTCAGGAGTAAAACGTGTGACCATCGGCGGTGCACACTGCAGAGAAAGTGTTAATCTCGCACTCCGTGAACATACTGCAGAACAGTGCCCATTTCTTTATAGCTAACACAACAATCAAAAATCGTTCTTTATTCGGTACATAAGTAAATTTCCCGGTCTAGTTTTTTTTTTTCTTTTGACCACTGAGTGAAGAAAATCAAATTCATCATGCAGTTGCAATGAATGTAACGACAACATTCAACAAAAGATTGTTAAAATACGTCTAAGAAAATATCCACGTATTCATCTTAGACGATGGTTTTGGTTCTACATTGATATCGCTCGGATCGGATTTTGTAAGTCGTAGTCATATTTTCTCCATCAAAGTTGGTTCTTCTACAATACTTACTTAGCTGCCAGGCATTACTAGTTTAATTTACATCCACGAATGACTTTGTACGTCATGAACGTGGCTCCTTATATTTTATTCATCATTAATTGACTGTTTTATTGTTTTAAAGAAAGAGATAAACATCTTAAATACAATCCTTATTATATTTGACTCAATAAATCAATGTTTTACAGTAGTTTTATGATAGTAATGCGGAGCAAGCTCTGTAAGCCAATCGCTCTGTATAACAGTTAGATCTTTCATAAAAAGCTTAGTGGTCTGCATAAGCTCACAATAGACCACATATTGTGCAGGCCGCAAGGTGTAAAGTGTAGACAATGGATGTACAGACAGATCCGTATTACCCCGTATTGTCTTATAAACACCCGAATGATGTAAGTAAGCTGCATTAGGGAAGAAACCCGCTGTTATGCATTTGCATAAGAGTTCAACGTTTCCTTTGCATGAGAACATTGGAATACCAAGCTTGGATTGGATTAAATTCACCAACTGGTTTCGTAGCTCATAGGCTCTCTTAAGATGTCGGTATATAAGGAAGTACCGCCCGCAAAACTCTTTCGTACGTCCATTTTCAACAAATGCCGTGTATACATTGAGCAGTGTTATAAGATCACCTTCAGCAGCCTCAAAATTTCGCTTGGCCACCTTTTGTTTTATTTGACCTTGTCCAGTGGATGGTTTTGAAAATACCGACTGCACTTGAAGCATTGCGATGATGGTGAGTATTTCCTCACTACATCCTAGTTGGCCAGCTACATATAACGTTTTCCCCATCATTGCTGTAAAAGGCATTTCTGCGAGGAGGTAGCCAATTGGTTTGGTCAAGTCGCCTTTTTCATCGAGAGCATCTGTTAAAGCAGAGAAGGGCATTTAATTAGATTTAGTCAGATGTATGTATGCATATTCTTACCTAGCGCATACAGAGTTTCAAGAGCCGCAAGCAAATTTTTAGCTGGAGGTGGAGAAGGAAAATTAAAACGCAATATATTATCAATTCCAAGAGCCTTCAAAAACAGGACGGTAGAAGATAGGTCAGTGCGTCGCATTTCAGGAGGTGCTTCGTCAGGTAAGTTATCGAAGGCCTCTTCGGTGTAAAGTCGGTAGACTTTACCAGCACGCACCCGTCCAGCACGACCAGCACGTTGCTGAGCAGCAGCTTTACTCACCGGCACTACAACTAAGCTGTCCGTATAGCTATCCGGGTTGAACCATTTCATTTTTACAAAGCCACAATCGATTACTAAAAAGAATAGTTTAAGGATTTTACAATTCAAAAATTAATTTAATTTAAAAGGGACATCAAACACACCATAAACAATTCCAGGAATTGTAATAGAAGTCTCAGCGATATTTGTAGCAATAACAACTTTGCGTGTGCCCTTTGGAGGATTGAAAAACACCTTGAGCTGATCATTATTTGGTAATGTGCCATACATGGGTAATATTTGTATGTTATCTAGATTTTCGGCGATCCTGAACTCATGTAACAAATCAATAGCTTGAAGAACTTCCTCTTGTCCAGTCAAGAATGCAAGGATATCACCAGCTGGTTCCTTTTTGTGAATTTTCCAAACAGTATTCACTGTTTCCTTGACATAGTCCGGACAGGGTTCTCGTAAATAAAAAGTGTTCACAACGTGCATGCGTCCTTCAACCGACAGCATCACACTGGTATCCTTGGGTGTTTTCTTAGACTTCATGTTGAAAAAATCCTTGAAGAATTCCGCATCAATGGTTGCTGATGATATGATGACTTTAAGGGATTCACGTTTTTTTATGATTTTCTTCAACAGGCCCAATGCGGTGTCCGTCAATGTGTTACGTTCGTGTGCTTCATCGATAATTACTACGCCGTATTGTGTAAGCAGAGGATCGGCAAGCATTTCGCGAAGGAGAATTCCCTCAGTCATGAACTGGAAGGCAAATTTTAGGGCTATGTAATTATTTTATATTTAAAACTCCTACCTTAATGGCTGTGGTGTTGGAAACCTTGTCTATGAAACGAACATTTAATCCTACTGTGTCGCCAACTAGTTCACCACGTTCGGCTGATACTCGATCTGCTAGTGTTATGGCGGAAACCCTTCGCGGCTCCGTTACTCCAATCAATCCTTTCGTGTGCCATCCGAACTCAAAGAGATACTGAAAATGTAAATTTAACGTATTAAGCTTTACAAATTTGTGTCGTTAACCAATCTTAGATCCTGGCAGCTCAAAAGACTCCAGAAAAGATATGACACATAACATTTATTACAGGAATAATCAGCGACAATGCACCTTCTATTTCCTACCATAAGAAGAAGGATGCGCTCCTTAAACAGATCGCGTGCAACCGCACAATTACCAGACTTAACAGCCATAAAAAAATGTGATGAAACAGGCAGGGTAAAAGAAGGAGCCACAAAAAGTACTTAATAAGACTACAAACCTAGAACTGAAGCCCACAGGGACCAACAAGGAGGAAATTGACGATAAAGAAATACTAATTCTAAGTTCGATAATACAGAATGATGATTTCTAAATCCCAGCGCAAATCCTCATCACATGATGTCTTATACTTGCACTGTAACCTATAAGATATTTTGATTTGGTACAGGCCCATATGATTTAACCAAAAGTTCCAGGTTCTGAATTGCTCCTAGAGTGAATTTCTACAAGAGTATCTTTCAAGCTTCCATTGTATAATCTTGGAATGAGCACTGTTAGGTGCCCAAACAGTGTTTAGAACCAAAGACTGGGCTGAGATAGTTCGAACGCTCATTACCCTCGATACTTTCATGTCCTGGAATCCATGCTACTTGTTTATGGATACACTAGTTACAAGGAGATTGAGACAGTCCCAGGCCAGCATAAACCCTACAGTATAGGATTTAAGGTCTAATAGAGCTCCTTGACTGTCTGAAAAGATTTAAATGCGGGCTTCTTTGATTCTTCTCCGCATGCATTCTCGTACTTATAATTCAATAGCATGTACTTCTGCTTGAAATATTGTTCGTAACTTTGAAAGTGCTGTCAAAGTAGGGCCCCGGCACCAGTGTTGCATTTTCCAATTTAGAACCATCGGTACACCTAGTTTGGCTATTAGATACTGTTATTAAATCTTCATCCTTCCATTCCCGGCGGTCAACTTCAGGAGAATCGAAATCTTTTAAGTATAGTGGAATCTTAAGAATTGGGTTACGATGAATGTTATCTGATAGTCTCAGATGTCGTGTAGACTCACCGGCTTTAAGGTGCAAAAGCTTTAAGTCATTCTGAGAGCACTGCACCTATAGCGCCCGTAGGGTATCATCACCCCAGTGATACCCACACAGGCTGAACGATATATTTTATTAAGTTGCGCCTGAGCTTTATTCCGACGTGTTTTTAGCCACCACACTAATGACAGGTAGATGATCAATGGTTTGAAAGAATCAACTTGGGTTTCAGTCCCTAAGATTTGCCGTAGAGGCGTTGATGACACATGAACATTGCTGTAATCGCCTTTACACATGTAAAGGATTACGTTTTGTCAATGGTTACTCCAAGGTACTTCGCACCTCCGGATAGATCAATGGGTATGTTTCCAGTGACACTTGCCTGAAATCGTCTTTTCTTTTCCTTAAAAGGGTTACAAGGATAGTTTTTCCGGGACGGTCTCTTAGTTTTTCATCACTCCTTAGGTTGTGATGTCTTACAGAACGCTATGTGGGCAAAAAGTGACGGGATCCAAACACCTTAACTGCACTAAATGCCCAGTGGTTTCCACGCAGCTACTTAATGAAAACTTAAGACTAACTCTACAAAAACTATTTACAGCCGCATATCTAAGGCTAAGTATATACGTCTATAATGGAGAAGCAGTGGAGCTGTTCCACTGTAACGTGGAATGGGTTTTGTTTGACTGCCGTACCTGGAAATCACAAGTCAATATCACTAGTTAGCTGGAAACTTTTGTAAATCGCTGTCGCAGAATCATATTAGCTGTATTCTATCTCTAACATACTGTTTTATGAGAGTGGCCAGGAGCGTACAGATGAAGGACGGAAAGGAAGAAAAGCGAAAGTAGCAATGGACTGGCCACATCCTTAGCCCTATCATGGTATCCGATCGGAATGGAATTTTTTCCGATTCGTACGAAATCGCAGAATTTCATATCATGGCATCCGTTCCGAAACTCTTATCGGAGTGAGTCAGAAGGGGATAACGTACAACGTCGCACAACGTAGATGCATTGCATTTTATTCTGTCAGTTGTTTTGATTTTTTTCCAAGATTTTCCAAGATGTTTGTAGGAAAACAGATATCATGAAGATGTTATGCGTTGCAATCGGAATTTTCTTCCGTTTCGGAATGGATACCGTGATAGTGTTGTCTATACAAAAACTAAATCAAGTTAATATTCTATTTGCGTTGACGGACTTTGGTGGAAATGATTCAACGACGAATAATACAAGCTGTCCAGCAACACCATCATAGTCAAATAACTGCGCAATGGTTGATTGAGGTGGCTGCAACATGTAGAGCGAATAGACACCAAAACCCTACAGGCTAACTGGAGAGGCTTGTTGGTTGATTCCCAAGTTCAACCTGAACTGCAGTGCTACCTAAGTAAGTACAACCAAAGAGCCTTCCCACGCTTTTGATCTTAAAAAGACAATTCTACATTTTTCACATTATTTTATTCAAAAACAGTTTTTATGTGTAAATATTATATGCTTTCTTAGAATTTGTTTTATCATTTAAAAATAAGTTTTTTTTTTGTATTAAAGATTAATATTCTTATTTATGGACTGATTGTATACAGGATTCTGATTTTTTTTTTTAACATATATTTTTCTTGTTGTGATGATTATCGCCCCTTTAAACATCAATAAAATTATTTAGATTACAATTTGTTATGAATATACATTTTATTTTCTCTTTAGGAACAATTATTTCAATAGATCTGTGGGGATGATAAAAAAAGGAGTAACATATTAACACCACTATAAATTTCCTCAGAACACATTAATTGAAATAAATTCCAAATCAATTTTTTTTACATAAACTAAATGCAGTGATAAGCTCTATATATATGTATTTTATATATTGTTTGTGTAAATTTATATGTACATATGTATGTACATCATCAATTATTTAACAAATTTTGTGAATAAACGACGACATCGGAGACTTTTCTGGAAGATCTTTGTAATACAAAATGCAAAACAATAAAAATTAATAAAAAACAAAACACTGTTCCATTTAACATATGAATGTGTTATGAATTTACTTAAAAATAGTTATCTAAAAAAAATATATATATATATATTTACAAGTGCATAGAGTTAAATATATGGGTTTTAGTAAATTCATTCAAGTTTCATAGATTAGAAAAAAAAATAACGTCAAAGTTGACGAAAAGTAATAAGATTTGGTGCAAATATTTCTTTCGTTAGTACGTTCTAATGCATCACTTAAAATTATTATTTTTTTTTTCTTGATTTTGGACGGCTATTGTGCGCTAAAATAGAAGCACATATTTGCCAACACTTTATTATTTGGGATTTTACCTCACGTTATTTGTTTTATAATAAGCACTTAGGAAATTTTACGTTCATGTAAACACTATTTTAACTTAAGATTTTATGGTGATGGTTCTTTTAAGTGAAAGTAAGCTTTTAGTATAAATGTTGCAAAAATTAGTAGTAGGCTGTAGAAGAAACTGTAATGCCGGCGCAGTATTTTGAAGAGGGAGGATCTGTGGGACTTCTTCCAGGTATAAACGTTCATCGCCCTCTTATGGTATCACATCGGAACCGAGTTTTTATATCTTCGTATTTGGTCCAGAAATTGAAGAATTAATTTCTATAACTTTCAGACAACCAGGAAGAATCCCCGTGTTTTGAGTAACTTTATACCACTAATATCAATTCCTTCTTTAGCCACCTAACCTTAACCTAACCTCACCTAACAACTTGGGAATATTTGGAGATGCTTGATAAGATCTAAAGTGAAAAACACAACATAGGCTGTTTTCCAAAATCCAAACAAAATGCGCAGTATAACACAATGCTTTCACTCTGCGATGCGTGCACTGTTGCGTTGTAAATCATAGCGATTTGGAATGTTATACGATGCCTACAAATTTTGTTTTCGAAATCTGAAAAAATGTGTAACAAATTAATCGCAACTTATATACAATTGTGGTACAGGTGCCAACCGAATATTCATCACCATTTGCTTTTGATTGCGCAGTACATTCGATCACAATCACATATCAACCAAACAATCGATCGGTAATGAGAATTACATGATACGTCATGCGAACAAACGTTCTGGGTTTTCATCATAAAGATGGTAACTAATCGCAATTGTTTGCTTTAAAGAGACTTGAAAATGATATAAACTCAAGTTTATCCATAAAGGAATATACAGCACTGTAAAAATTATTTCCATCGGAAAACCCGTTGCTTGGTGCTTTACACTTTTCAAAGTGTTTTTTCATGACTAATTTAAATTCTTATTTAGGTAATTTACTTTTGCACTTATTTATTGGATGATTGCAAACATTAGAAATATTGGTGCATGGCATCATTGTGGTCATATTGTAGGTTTGTGAATGGGTGACATCATGAGTCGTTTCATCGCCAAATATCGTCAAGATAAGTCGAATGAAAAGTTACATGTAAAGAACGTTATGTTATACAAGTTTTGCGAAAGAAGTGAGTGCTGGCGCTAAAAAAAATACATTGAGAACGTTTATTTGAATTTTGCTCCTACTTTCGATAAGTTAAGAAATGGTTTGGCAGATTTCCAAATGGCGATTTTAATCTAGACGACAACTTTTGAGTTTGGGATTACGACTGTGAAAATTGGTGATTGCTTTTACTCGTTCACGAATGCCATGATTTGAAGTACATACACAAGTTTTGTTAACCAATTATGCTTCCTCGAAAGACACGGTTCGACCCTTAATTTTGCCAACAAAGTTTAAGCGTTTACTAATGCAAATATGTTGATGTTCTGCATTGGGTGTCTACGATAAAAAAAAAAAAAAAAGAAATACAAACAAGTGAACTCGTTATACATACAAACTTTATAATGCAAAATTTCAAGTACAAATGCATAGTATTGTAATGCACATCTCCGACGTTTATGAAAAAACCAACTTCATATTATTGTTTTTCTTTTTCTAAAGTCAATCGTACCGTTGCAATTCCAATCAATAACTGATAAATAATTACCGTGAGGCTATTCTAGAATATGTCATTATTCATCATGTAAAGGCACTATAAACGGAAGTTTTGCTTTTCAGTTTGAATTGTTGCACACGCTACAATGACTTATTAAAACCAAACAAAAGAGTCCTATGCAAGAATGAAATATAATTGCCCCAACTGCACTACATGTAGGAGAACTGTCTGCTTGCAAACGAATCACTACGACCAACAATTCATGTCCGCTTTCTCTATATAACCGACTCGCGATCTTAAATATGCAAATATACCCTTAAAAACACCCTTATAAAGTTAGGTAAATGGGTTGCCTTGTTGACAAAAAGAGAAATTGTGCCGCGACTGACGCAATGAAACCTATAAAACATTTCTTAACTTGGTCACAATTTGACAAATTGGCGCCCAACGTAGGATAGCCACTGACAAGAATTGTCTACTTACATTGCACAAATTAGCAACCACCACCACGTTTCATCTCTTAAACAAATTAGAAAAAAAAAAAAAAAACACAATCTCATGAATTAACAATATACATATAATAAAAAAAAAAAAAGCTAAACGAACTTAACCAAATATTAAAGCATTCATTACGTTGATGTCCCCGTCTAAAACATAGTTTCATTTACTGCTGCCCCTCTTTATTTTATAAAGTAAAATATTAAACAAATAATAATAATAATAATAAAACTCAACAAACAAGAGTCATTTATAAATAGAATAATCTTTATCTTGTTCTCTTTAACTGCATATGAAGCGAAAGAAAACTTTAATATTAGTAAAATCACAAAGACGTATTGTTACCAGTCAATGAGTTAAATATAAAGTTGTGCGCCTCTAAGACGTGCATCTCGGTGGCGCATATAGCAACCAGCAGAACGATATAACCACTGTATTGGACCATTTTCAGGAAATCCCACAGCTTATCACAAAATATGCTCAACAGCACGCAATGCAGCATGGAGTGTACGTTGACTACACGCCATATCCATGCCACCGAGAAGAACCAATTCGATTTAAAGATGAAATTCTGTCTCAAGAATTGCGCCGGCGTAACATCATTACGTTCCAACATATCCTGATAGATTGCAATGTAACGATTCCATGCTGTCGAACTGAGGAGCAATTGGCCCGCAAAGCAAAGCACCTTTCGGACGACTTTTTTCGTTGTTGTCTTCACCTTGTAGATGACTCCGGTTTCGGCACTTTTTGATTCACTGAGAGGAAGAATGGCCTGCAGTTGTGAATATCCTCGTCGCGGTGGATTATTCTTTAGGAAGAAACAAATTCCTATTAGCAATGCTATACACCCCAGGCCATCGCAAAGACCGTCTATATAGTAGCCAGATGTACCGACTTCTGAGCGTTCACCGCGAATGTTTTTCTTCACACGTGCTACATGCCCATCCAAGTCGTCGAGGAACGTTCGGAACTGAAAGAGCACAACTCCCAGTCTTCTATAGCCGAGACTATCCGAAGCAACCAGTTTCCCGGCCAAACAAGCAACGAACACGTGGAAAAACGATATCATATTCGCTGTGATGAACGATGACCGTGAGAATCCAATGATGTTGTCAAAGATTGTGGCAAGCGGAGCGAATATATAATGATTCGTGTGATCCAATAAAATTGCTTTCACGGTCACATGGCACAGGGGATTTATTTCGCAAGTCAACCATGTGCTGGATTCGTATGTTCCCGGTGCTCCTTGATTCGCTCTGGTGGTTGGTGATGCAGTCTTATGATCAGAAGTGGACTTAAAAAACTGTGGCGGCACAGCTGATGTTATCGACGATGAGGACATCATTTTCGTTAGGTCCGCTTGAAGTGGCAATGCCGATGGCAGTGCTGGATATTCACCAGGATACCCAGCTGCATCGAGTGAAGCCACTTGAGGTGATGCGGATACCGATACATTGAAGTGGTAATTCCGTTCGATTGGATAATTTTGTATTCTCAGATACAGCTGTACATCCATAAAGATGTAGAAAATTATAAGTAAGAATAGTAAGGTTACGAGAATTTTGCTTATCTGTGAGCTTGGACCCACCATTTTCGAAGATTGTCTTCAATGTCTGTTCTTAAAAAATTATTCTTTATTATGTTAGCTGTGCTCAGCACAACTCTTCGATTCAGTTATTCGTATTAAATTCCGATTGGCAGTTAGAGCCGTTTTTATTGTTATTTTGTTCTTATCGGGTTGTATTTGTCTTGTTATTATTGTTTTATATACTTGTCCTGAACAATGAGTTGAGCTGTGTTTGTGGAGTCGAGAGGGGTCTGGTTTTGATTTGTTGTTAACAGGTCCGTTGTGGTTCCAGGTGTGATATCTGAAACAAACAATAGATAGTTGCATATTCCTTTAATAACATTTAAATGATTTGAATACAAATAGAATGAGGGTGTTAGCTTCTTTCTGTTTGTAATGTTAGATGTTAGATAAATGCTCCACATACACATCTTACCCACAGCTGTTCAGGACTATATAAAATTAACAAATCAGTCGATAAGTTGAAATAAAATTAGTACAATCTATGCATTTTCCTATACCAAATGTTTTCCTAAACTAGGCGGAAAAAAATGGTAATCTAGGCGAAACAACAGTTGTGCATTGGAATGAGCTTTAATTATCAGAGCACAACTGCACCTGGTACCGGAATCATGAAATGATTGCCTTTAAAAGAAAAGATCGAGATAGGGAACGGAGATGTGCTTAAAGTTCCCAATTAATGGTAATTTCTTATTCACTTTCCATTATGTTTAATGGATAGTTTCACGATTTATTTGACCTGCTAAGCAAATATTTAACTTCCGCGCAAAATGCACTTCAGATCGCGTCCTCTTGTATTGTCACTTGTTATTGTTTTACTAGTCGTATTCATTTTTATTTGCCTGGAACGGAGCACCATCATTTGCACCATATTATCTGTGTAAATATAATTCTACGAATGATGGTTTACTCAATGAATGGAGCCTGAATTGCCACATCTAGTTTTGAAGCATGTAACAATTATGACAACAGCAAATGGTTTGCACGCAATGCCCATTGGTTAATCATAGTACAATACTTAATACAAAAAATGAGTTGTTTGGACAATGTGTGTTCACAGCGCATTCTCGAAGTTGACTGTGCACCCAACATTTGCTTGACCTATCCGTCATCCCACCCATTCTATGTTCAACAAGACACCCACTCGACAGTACGATATATTAATACTGATATCCATCCATCGTAAAAAGATTTCATACTCCTACAGAAGTTCTTCACGCATCACCGTTGGTAGACCGAACTGTAAGACATATTAGCTCACTAATATTATCCGACCAATCGCCAGTGCTTCACTCAACCGAAGTGAAGTGGAAGCTCAACCAAATCAAGCTGTAAGAAATGCGAAGGGCGACCACCATCGCAACGCTAGAACCAGAACAATTTTTAGACAGCTTCACTGTGGATATCCTCACTACCTCACTTACCTAAGCCCAAAAAGTTTGTCCACCATCGCACTCTGCACACATCGCATAGACGCAGCCCGTTTTCTGGACACAATGGATTCCTCCAGTCTTTTGGGTCTGTACTCGTACCACGTTGCTCTTATTTTCATTGCGTTGTGGATATGCCGGTTCTGGTAGTCTTTTACGAAGAGTGATTTGTGAAAATTTAGGAACTCAATTTTTGGTGACGAAAAAAAGGAATAATAAATAGATAGCATAAGATGGTTATCTTCATGAAATGAGAATGAAAAGATCTACATCTCCCTCCACAATCTGGGTATGTGGTTTAGATCCACACTTCCCCATAGCTTTGTGAAAAGCGCCATTGAGCTGCTCAAGATCAGAGTTCTAGTGTGTAGTAGTCAGTGGTAACAGTGATCAATAAATCTTTATATTTTTTTATAGATTCACCCTATATTCTCGACTCTCCTCCTTCGGTTTTCTTTTAATTATTCTTCTTTTTTTAGGAAATCCTTCATTTAACAACTACCCAACAATCAAATCCGGAATGAAATAGCTGCGTGCGTTTTCACGTGAATCTCGTTCACCCAGAACTTTTATTTTTAGTGAATCATTCCCCCAAACGAGTTCCACGATAGCGCTGAATCCTTTCTCGTTT
The DNA here is from genome assembly GCA_905220385.1 of Xylota sylvarum. Taxonomy (NCBI): domain Eukaryota; kingdom Metazoa; phylum Arthropoda; class Insecta; order Diptera; family Syrphidae; genus Xylota; species Xylota sylvarum. The sequence goes on along the minus strand of LR999960.1, from coordinate 50,917,214 downwards.
AATTCCAGACTCAATAATTATTTTTCACTTAGAAAACGTTGTCAGACACATATTAAAAATGCAGTGCTATCACAGTACATGTAGTTATGTAAGTACGAACGTCAACATCTATGTCCCGTCAGGAAGTTAGAGTATATAGTAATCGCACTGTCCGTGTCGTCGTTTCAATCCACGGCGGTATAAGTCGATGAATAAATATGCCCTTATTTAAGGCATTCGAGCGCTCTTACCACTCTGTTATGCTACGAGCTCTTTCGCAGGTTTTCTCCACAATACCCGTACTGCTTTTTCTATGTGGCTTACATAGTATACTCGTTACTGTTTGGACCAGCATGAATCCTTGTGGAACAGCATCAACCACACTGTACTCATACTGGCTACAATCGGTTGTTATATATATATATACATATTTATGAGTACTCGGTGCTTCCCCCTTAAAGTCCTCGAGCTTTTTCTATCGCTTATATGCCTTATATTATTGATAATGCATTCGAAGATTTTACCGGCCACATCCAACAAGAAAAGTGGCCGAGTTGACTTAGTAGGCTTCGTGTTTTATACGGTCGCTGTATGTTGGTAGGTTATATTCAATGAAATGAATGTCTTAAGGCAGAATTTATAGGTAATATGCCACCCTTCTACTCCAATAATGATCAACACACTAAAAGCATATTTTATACTCGTCAATATCAACAACTTACTTAATGATCTGCTATTGTATAGAAGGTCAACGATATTATTTAAGCCTTTTGCTTTATGAATTTCAATCAATTTAATACCTCTATCATATTTGAGTAAATATCGAAGAGCTTATGAGAAGATTAAGAAATGACACTTATTACCTCAGTAAAAGATTATTTGCTTTACTCATATATCTTTCAGAAAAAATTTGAATTATAAACTGAGGCAGTTCAGAAATTGAAAGTTTATTAACTACTCAGATATTTCCCAACATATTATCTTATCCAAGTTATAGAAGATTACTATGTACAGACATATTTGGACGATTAGGAAAGAGGGTGGTTTCCATAAAGGTCGGATGCCGCGTACAATGAAGTTTATTTATACAACCGATTGAAGACTTATAAATTATGAAATTACTCATCAACTTCACTACAATTACGTTGCAAATTATAGTACTTGTTAAAAACACAATTGTTGATATGAAATCAATCTTTCCAGAAATCGATAACAGAAATAGAATTTCTATGAAAGAAAATGCTATCATTATAATGGCGAGAATAGATAGGCCATGATGAATTACAGGGCAATGTTGTTACGGATATAATAATGCGTTGGATACCACAGCGAAGAATATTATGTAGGCGGTTTAAGATGAGTTGGCGGTAACAGTAATAGCAGATTTTCTTGATAGATTTCTCTGAATTATTTCCTCAACTAGCATGACTTCATCACATTCGAAAGAAAAAGCTTACCTGTGGCACTTGTGTACTCTTCCCGCTTCCAGTTTCACCAACAAGTATCAATGTTTGATAATTCTCCAAGCAGTACAGAATGTGATCACGGAATTTTCTTATCGGAAGACGTTCACGTTGTGCATCAATCGAAAGCGAATGGTGTGCGCTAAAAACAAACGTAGTCACCTGGTCATCGGTTGCCTGAGCGTCTTTCTCAGACGCAAAATAATCGTCATCTGAAAATAATAAACAAACATTTTATCACATTTAGCAGTTGTAACAAATCCAGTGTTTTTCATTAGCTCTTATAGAAATATCGTACTGATAACCATTCAGACACCAATTATTCGAGTTGTTTTACGAGTCAATAAGCACTTCAATGCGAAATGCTTGTGAATCAGCTATCGACAAATTCCACATACAATTATCGATAAGGAGAAAAATCTCCTTGGAGTTTATTGACTTAGGTTATGACGTTTAACTATTTAAGTATGCATATATACGAATATCTGTTGGAGAACTTTGAAGAAAAAATTATGACTGTCAGAAAAAATGTAATGCATCGCAGGTAGCTGTTGTGCAACGTTGTACATCTTTCTATTTCGAAGAATGTATTCGATAAGACTCTCGGAATGAATTCCGACGATTTCGTACAAATCGGAGAACATTTCGTTCCGATCGTATACTATGATAGCCCTGCTTATGAACGAATTCCCTTCATCGGGCATGAAAATTATTTCCCACTGCTATAAAGATGTGTTTGCCTCGTCGTGTTTGCATGAACAGAAATATTGTCTATCATCGATTGAATGATTCATTCATTTATTCTTCCGAAATTCAAGTCTCAGGAATCTACTGTGACTCAACTACTAAATACAAATGCCCGTTATCCATTGGTAAGAGGGCACTTCCGGACGTTAAGGCACATACATACATATATATAAAAAAAATATATAAAATATATTTGGCGCGACAGGTCCATGTGACCCTGGGCTTCTCACAACCATTCGTGTTGTGCGTGTTACATATTCCACACGAATGGAAGGGGCCTACTGTTTAATGCCGTGTCCGAATGGAAGACAATTTTTTAGGTGTTGTCTGGGGATTGAACCTCGAACTAACCACTTGAGCCACGGCGCTCACTTAAGGAGTTAAGGTACATAGGGTTTTTTTTATGATCTTCATAAAAATGGTACATTTCGTTACAGACCTGCCAAGCTAAAGACTTATCTAAAAAAAATAAAAATACAAATTTTTGGTGAGATAGTTTAATGGGACCCAGGGCCTAGCTCGCGTTTGTCAGACTTTAGGTGTTGTCTGGGGATTGAACCTGGAACCCCTCGCTCCGTAGTTTAACGCACTAACCACTTGAGCCACGGCGCCCACGAAGACTTATCTATAGGAGATAATGTATACATTTGCTATTTTTTTTATCATCAAAAGAAAAGACAATTTACAAAAGTAAATATGTCGGCATTTGTTTTCGAGTGATTCCCGGTTGTGATTCCATCATTCATATTTAAATGGTTTAGTAAATTCATAATCTCTGCGCAGCCTATTCGGTCATATCGATCAAATATGTAGAGTTGGCTTTTGATGGATGGATATGACCACACTGCATGAGTGGACAAGGAATCCAGCTTGCAGCGAGATTAAATGTTCAAATTCGTATGCTTGAACATTTTTTCGAAATGATTTCATCAATGGTAAAGTCAGCGGTAAAGTCTATCTCATTCTTTACAGCACTCTTTGATGTCTCTCTCTGTAATTCATGCAATTTTTTTTCGGCGAGTTCTATTTTTAATAATAAATGTTGCTTTTTCATATATGTACGTCGCTAATTTTCACTACCAATGAATTGAAGAGCACTTCGACGTTCGTTTTTTTTTTTTTCTAAAATTGTAGTCCAGTTCGTAGCCCTTATTAGTTCATCCACTTGACTTGTCGTTACTGCTAAAACTAGGGGTGCAATATTATTATTGGGAAAAACGTAATAATGATCTGAGATCTCGTTCTCTACTATTGCGGAGAAGATTTCGTTCGCTGGTAGGTTTACCAATATATGGTCAGTACAACTGTCTACCCTGGGGCCTTATTTTGTATTGCTTTCGGATTCGGTTTTCTATTCGGAAATCCAATTCGATACTAAAATGAATTGGTATTTTATATGGTTTTCGGATTGGGTGCGAGTGCTTCCAAATTAAAACCAAGCATTTCCGAAAGTAAGGTTGTCAAAACAAATATCAAAAGTCACTTAAATTACTTTTAGATTTTGTTTATATTTGATAAGGTGTTGTTTTTGATTTGTTATGATAATTAAACTGAAAATAAAGCTAATTGAAAATAAAAATAAGTAACAACACATAAGGAACCAGTGGATAGTGTTGTTATATGGTTCGAGGATAACAAAGGACGAGTGAAAAACATCGATTGGAGGAATACTTTGGAATAATTCCAACTGATGCATGATAGGTCAGCCATTTGAATTATTGCCTTGCACACGTTGGAAGCAACAGAACATCATCCTCCGATTACCAGACAAATCAAGCTGCATTATCAGGCATTGATAAAACTCTTAGCTTCCATAAACACAACCAAAACTTCGAATTGCACAAATTTGGTGTGTGAACTTTTGGCCGTCTCTCTTTATATACATCAATCACAACATAATATGTGTGTTTATCAATAAAATTCAAATTACATTTTACATTTTCCCTGAAAATTCTTCTTAGGAACACACATTCGATAACACGAAACCTTTCGAATTCATATCCGTAAGGATAGATGACTTTGACAAACACTTTCGGAATACAAAATGCAAATTTTCCGAAAATGAGTTTGTATCACTTTTCCTTTCCGCATTCGGATTGTGGCGTTTTCTATAGAAGTACAAAATGCGAATTTCCGAAATTCGAATACATAGAAATTCGAATAGAAACGGAATACAAAATAAGGCCTCTGATATCAATTCTAGTCGTACTTTTTATAATATTGCACAATCTCTTTGATTTCAGGTTTCTTCATTTTCTTTCCCCTTAATATTTATTTTTACAATAAAATACATTCCAGTTATTCCTCAACGATCGCACATTAAGACATAGACAACGAAAATTCATTTTTCGCTTCCATAAAATCTCTATATTCACCAAAATTCAAATCTAAAAGGTTTTCTTCAGTATTATGGTCAGGTCAGATTCATAGCAACGTGAAAAAATTATTCACCAATACGATACACAGCCTTTATGCGTTAATTTCGCTTTATTTTATCAATATCGTTAATAGATTGGATAAGCAAAGCTTCTGCTCTTTCCGCTGTCCTTGCAAATATCTTTCCTGATGTTTCCCAAACAAATCTCCAACCTTTTTCTTTTGCTTTGTTCCTTGATTGCTAAAGCAAGTGTTTGTTTACATTGATGAGCATTTTATTAAATATAAACGTTCTTGTTGCTATCGCTTGATTCTCTTATTTTAGCACTGAGATGAACCTCCAGATCTATGTTGACTATTGTCAGCGGGCGCGGGAGTTTTGCATAAAAGATGATTATGAAAAGTATCAATTATTGAAGATCTTTCTACATTTTTTGTTCCATCAGACGTCTACCGGTCTGCTAATGCCACGTTTTTTAAGTCTTGTTTAATAGTTTTTCCGATTGCTTGAACGATTTGTGCTGAGTTTTCATTTTTTGTCAGTGGAATGTTTTTTATTTCGATTGTGTTTTTTAATTGTTGTTGCTCCACTTTGTTTATTTGTAATTGCATGCTAGAATTTCTTTATGTGAATCTTTTAGTTGTTGTATTTCCTTCATAAGTTTATCCATTATGGTGTTTTGTTTTTCCTATGTTTTTGATGATGTCATCAAAGTTTTGGGAAACAAAGTTAAAGAAGTCAGTTATCCATTGGATTTCAGTTTTAACGTTCAGAAGCTCTGCCATTATTATGTTTCTGTTTACATTTGTTGTTTCCGCAGTTTCTTTGCTCTGTGGACTATTTCTTTCAGAGCGATTCCTCTTATTGGTCTGCATATCTGGTGTTATTGGACGCGAAGAAGAATCAAACAGAGTGCTTAGTGGATATTCATTTGCATTCCTGCAAAATTGACACGTCCAAATATCTCGCTTGGATCCCATAGATCGCCAGAAACCTCTCTGTTGCGGTACTGGTTGTGTAGTTTACGGGAGTAATCCGAAAGGTGTAATGCGTCTCTAGAGTGGACACACAAAGGCATTTCACTTACTATCTGTAAGGTGACAAGCGGTCAATTATGAAGCAAATTTGGAAACACAGTTTATAATTGTAAACCACTTCAGATATGATTTTTTCAATAAAAGATAAAAAGTTACTATCTTGTTTTTTTTTTTTTTGTTTTATCTGTTTCTTCTATAATTTATGTCAAATCACCGAGTACTTTACGAGTCAACTGTTCACTTAGATGATAAGCCCGATATGTCCCCAATTGACTAAATATTCACACTACGTCAGATCCTGGAGGCCCAGAAGCCTGGATATTACCGAAGGCGGAATAAGATATCCTTGGTCGTTTTTTTAACGAAAAATTCTTCGGATGATTTTCAGTCATGTTTGAGTTGACGGGATTTGGAGCGAACTGTAAGATGGTTAGGACATGTCGAGCGAATGGACATCAACGCTCGGCCAGAATGTCCCGGAGGGACAACGCAGTAGAGGAAGACTTCGCCTAAGGTGTCGTGAACCTCAACCAATTTGCGAGTGCGAAACTGGATGCAGTTGGATGAGGTTGGATGAGGAACAGGGCCACACCGGACTGTAAATGGCAATCTACCCATATGATACAGATTTTCCCCGATGGGTTCCCCGATTTGCCAACTGATTTCGATTGTTTGCTTCTTCTTAACTAGATTCTTGCGTTGAGGTAATTCTTAGACGTTTTGAAACATCCCGGATCAACGTTGTTCTTTATTACTATTTCGTCGGGTCGCTTCTGGGACGACGAGGTATTCTCGCATATTTGAAATCTTCCCGTTCCCTATGATATTCCCTATGACAACGACACCTGCTGACTACTCCTCGACGACTAAACGTTGCCAGTGGTCCAAGAATAAAATTAGCTATTGTTACCGATGTATTTAGAAAGGTTTATTGCTACCAGCCACATCTTAGGTAAAAAAAACTGTTAAAATATTTGGACTCTGTTCCCCAGATCTTAGGCGTATGCAACAGTAACGAAAAACAAGTGCATTCGCACCAAAACCAAAATCCACGCAACAACCTCGTACATCAAATCCACAATAGCGAGAAACGTGCTAACCTAAGCAAAAATTAGGCGAAAAACCATTTAAATCCACGGGTCATGTGCGCGAAATACGTGATGAAAACGATTTAAAGATGAGAAATCTAACGATCCAGAGTCAAAAGAATTCACTACACCTCCAACAAAGCGAAACAACAGTTTCGCAAAATATCCAAGCGAAAGTGCACAAAAACGAACACACAAATCGAATTCGTTTTGTTAATACATTCCTCAGTGCCTCCATCGATTATCTTACTATACTACTCGTACTATGTACTACGTTGGCCCGAAATGAAATAAATAAAGAAAAAAAAAAAAAAAAACAGCAAACTTCCACCACACAACTAATTCCACTTTAACGCCACAAAACATCGTTCGACTAAGTAACTATATTTAGAAATTAGATTAATCACTCCAAGCGCGTTCGTATATGCTCCCTCGGCGCTCGCTTATGCTGACCGTGGTGCGTTGGATGGCCAGTTTTGTTGTGATTGTGAGATGTCTGATGAGTTTTAACTGCAAAAAGGTCAACGATGACGTCATGTTATCGTAACTATTTGCACAAAGCAACACAAATTACACAGTAGAACTGATAGAGCAACGAAATAACGTGTCATTTGTTTATTTTGGTGATTTATTTCAGTACGGCAACGCCAAGCAAACACCATAAATTGACTAATAAACGCAAATTAAGTCTGGCTGCTGAAACACGACAGACAAATGAAGAGGCAGAGGCAGAGGCAGAGCTACACTACTCAGTCGAAGGGTAAACAAAAGCATTTCTTTTTTTTTTTTTCACATTTGGATACTAGGTGGATTTACCTATAACTAGAGAAACGTGCACTTACCCGGTTTCAAGAACTTGGGCTTTGGTTGCAGGGAGACCATTACGTGTTGTCTTCTAAGCAAAGGAAATGCTTAATTTTCCATTGTTTTGCGTTCGGCTCGCAGTCACTAAAGTATGTACGTTTACTTGTTGAAAGAGTCGTCGACCGTCGCTGAAGAATTGCGAACAGAATTTGTGTATCTACCGATATAGCAAGCGACTAGCAATTTAATTTTTTTCTTTCGAGTTTACTGCCTGGTCAAGGACAGGGAGGTTTCCTTCACTTTTGTTGTTATAACCCGACTGTGGGTGGCTATTATTTACTTAATTATGGTGACTTTATTGTCGCAATTGAATAGGGTTTTGGTATTTTAACACTGTTTCTCGTTGCATGGATAAAAACAGACGGAATTCTTTAACATCACCCGCAAATTACACCAAAAATTCGCTTATTTCTGTTGGAAACCAGATGCTTGACGTTTAGTTTGCCTTCCACTAGGCAGTAATGCCAAAATTACTCAATGGGGAAATGTGCCGTAATGCATGGAATTCCACGTTGGTCCTTTTTTTTTTTTCTTTTTTTTGAGTGAGTAAAAACGGTTGAAGTTCAAATTTTTGATGAGAATTTATTAAATCGGTGGAAAAATATAAAAATTTTACACAATTTCAATTTTAAAAATGATACGACGTAAATTCAAATGAATTGAGAATAAAATAAGATTACTTTGAAACTTGTAAAAGATAAGTGTGGACTTCAGAAATGTATAAATGTGAAGAGAGGTGGTGAGCTATAAAATTTATACTTTCAGTTATCTTACCGATATCGAGCGCTGCACGATAGGTAACAAAGCTGAGTTTAGTTAAAAAATAAATAATTCTTCGCGCTTTTGCTACAATTTGTAACAAGGACGAACAGAGAAGATATAAACGCGAACTCTATTGGGTTCGAAAATATGTCCTCATATTACAATACTTAAGTTCCATCAATGCCAATGTAGGCATTAAGACTAAAGATAACAACACTCTAACTAAGAGTACTTCCGAATCACAGTCATCGGATTCGAGAATCGAAACTCAACTACAGAGCTTGATCTACAAGTCCTATGAAGTATGCTGTATGATAGTATTTTTTTCGGCGCATATACTCTCAATTTATTGTCCTTGCAGCTTTTCGTGACATACATAGCAGAAACTTTCAATAACCTTAAAACGAATTCGATTATTAGTGCTCCAAGGAGGGACAGCATCTGCGAATACATCAGCTGCATTTTCCAGAAGCAGCTTTGTCAAGCGAGAAGTACTCTTCAAGCAACTTAAATAATTAGCAACGACTACAGCAGTTGCATCCCAACATTCTGTTAATCTCTACACATGTATGTATCGAGTTGAAAACCAAAAGGTTACGCCCGTATGGGCATTATAACCTTACCCTTCCATGGGTAAGAAGGAATTAGCCAGACAAGGTTTTGTGATAGTAGAGGCTTATAATTTATGGTGAACGACTAAAGCAGTTATGATGGTTCCTACCAGTACAAAAAGGTGGTCTTTCAGCTATAGTATAGATCTCTTGCTGTATCACAGTCTTTTCCTGAAAATGGCAATCCAGCGTGCATATAAAAACTCAGTCAAATCTATTTACCAATTCAAATACACTCATTTATTAGTTTTTTTTATTAAAATTTGTCCAAAAATTCCAAACATATTACACAGCTGGCCCAAGGTGTTTCTGCAAAAGATGACGCAACTCACTGTTCTGTCGCCTTAAGAACTCACACTCAATATCTAGTTGTTCGCGTTCCTTAAGAATCTCCAAATAGTGATCCAAGCCATGTTCCAGAGTCTTCCACAATTTTTGTTTTTCAACCGGCATCACATTTAGGAAATTTGCCCAAAATTTCTGCACCGAATCCTTCGGAAGAGGTTTAGTTATTTTCGAACTTCTAATGATAGCTTTTTCGAAACTTCCCCTATTTTGAAATAAACGCGCAAACATAGATAAATCAAATAATATATAAGATTTAGTTTAGTTTATAGAGTCTTACAAGCCTGATGCATTCTGTTGCTTTAAGTAAGTCTCTGTGAAGTTCCGAAGGGCGGTTACTACAAAAGCTGGCTTAATTACCAAGTAATGATTGGCACACTTCGACTTCAACTTCAAAAAAAAAAAAGGAAGAAAAAAGAAAAGCCATTCATTTAGACTGTCGAGAGTAATATTATATAAATAGAAACCTCTTCGGCAGCTTTCTCCTCCTTTTTAGTTTTAGTTTTCCTGTCTATTAAAATAACATTAATATTCCGTTCCACATCATCGGTTGACACTGAACAAATGTCAGAAATTGATGACGAAATTGTATCCTCGACGGCCTTGTCTAACTCCTCTGCGAGAGATGTTCTTCCTCGGCGTGTATTTGTTTCTTCAACACGTTCACACAATTGATCAACGACGTCCGTAAACAAACCATCAGAACAATTTGGACACCAAGAGTAAGGTAGAAAGTATTCCGTTAAAGAGGAGATATCATTGTATTCTGAAATTCGTAAGGCCTGTAACGAAAGAGGGTCTTAAGACATTTGACTTCATTTGTTTCCCCTAGACCTGTGTAGATTTAGGAGTGGTCATAGAATATAAGCCTTGCAGTGCTGTATTAATCAAAATAAGTCCATCTACGACTTGCTTTCATGAGTATTTTAGCGCGAATCCTGTGCATAAGGACATAGTTCAACAAACTGTGACATTGTATAACTGCCTACTAATCGATGAATGGTGTACGATATTGTGGTTGCTCCAGGAAAGAGGATCTTAGAAACACAGTCTCCAGGTTCGAAGCGACAAGTAAGACTGAAATTCCATTTTAAGGATCAAATTATCGCGAATGCCAGAGCGCTTGGTTAAGGCAGCTGGAAACAGAGTGCCCAGGAGAAGAGAGTCAACGGCTGACGTGTTTCAGGTAGAAACTCTGCACGAATCAGGAGCCCGTTAAGTAAGTAAGTCAATTGGGTTGAAAACCCGTCTCATCTCTATATCCACCTCAACAAGACCCCAGATTTTTCAGGAAGCCCACAGAGGAGACTATACCACTCTCCTCGAATATGGTTTTATATGCGAGTAGCAGGATGATGATGTTGCTAAATGAGCATATATGCATATGAAACAGATTCGCGAACAAAACTTCGTTAGGCTTAAACGGTTTACTAAATCCAGCTCTGAAACTGACAATTCAAATAAGACCGGAGCTGTTTAGTGACGTACACAGTAGCTGGCTAAGAGAAAGAGTTATTCCATATCAGTGGAAAAAGCAGAGGCTAGTGCTAGTACCCACAGGCAATAAGTTCGATGAACCATGCAGAGTATGGGTACGACTACTGAAAGGCTCAATTAAAGCTGCATGGAAAAACTATTGGCCACATTAGGCGACATATCGACACTCTGTAAAGATCAAGACAAATAAGATACAATCCTTGATCTATCGTAACTTACATTGAAGATATTATCAACTCTAACAAGACACTTCTCATCCTCGGAATATGGTTCTAGAATTTTAAGCAGCTTCTCTTCGATAAGAAACCCGGCGCGATCAGATATCTTCTTTAGAATACTCCGTAAAAGACGACTCTCGGCGAGTTGTTGAGCAATACTTTTCTCAACAACAGGTGGAGCTTTTCGTTTTTTCTCAAGCTCTTCCTCTTTTTCTGGAGTGTGGACGTCCAAGCCTTGAAAGAGATTCAAAGTTATTGCATTGTTTTAAAGTGATTTAGTACATTACACTCACTCAGTGGACTTTTTCCAGTTGTTGTGTTTTCCACTGGATTGTGTGTAATCCCTTTAACATGAGTTGGTACCCATACGACGCCCAATTGCTGCTCGTACAATAATCGATCTATTTCAAAAATCCTATTCATCATGGACAATGCCTCCTGATAGTTTAAATTCCAAACATATCGATACTGAAAGCAAAAGACTCAATAGACTCGGTGCCTAGTCTCTAAGCTATTGCATACCTTCTTTTCATTGGACCGTAAAAACTGCTGCGATTTTTTCTCCAACTCCGATATTTGTGCGTAAAGTTTCTCTGCCTCTTCGGACATCTTCTTCACAGACCCATCGGCTTTCTCCTTTATTGAATTAATTTTGGCTTTTAGTCCTGAAATAGTTTCTTTAAATCTGGCCACTCTTCGCTTCTGTTGATTGTTTATGATTACATTTTCTTCATTTCTTCTTTGCAGGACCTGATAGTTGTAGTCAAGTTTTTCAGAATTCATTAGCACGTTATTTTGTGTGTCATGCAATTCCAGTTCTAGAGCTTCGGCATCGCGTTCCAAACGAAGACGTGTAGCTCGTGTTAATTCTCCTTGCTCTCTGCAAATCCTTTCTATTTCATTGATGTAGAACAATTCTTTCTCCTTTTCGATCTCCAGTTTACGCTTTTCATTATTCTGCATGGTTTCGAAGAGCCCTTCCCACTTGGCAACATTAGTCTGATTCATATTAAGGCGTTGTTCTTCGATTGCGTCTTGTAAGAGTTCTATATGGTTCTTGTAGGCTTGCTTTATAAGTTCAACCTGGGCATCTATTCTCTCGACCAAGCTACAAATCTCAGCAGATTGCTTCTCCTGATCTGCGTAGTATTTGTCACTTACACGATCTATTTCCGCTTGACACTGGGCTATAATGCCGTCTTTGCTGGCCATTAGGTTGGCGATGCGTTCCTTTTGCTTTTCCAACTGGTTAAACAAGGCGACTGGTTCTTTGAATTCCTTTAGTTCGGACCATCGGTCAGTGATGTTATTTAACTTTGCAATAGCTTCTGTCGACTCTTTGCTAAGATCTTCCATAAGAGCTGTTGGAAGAGGGAGGTAAGGAATTAGAATGCTTTGATTTTGCGACTTATCTTATGCAGAAGCAGGTTTTGGCATGATTTACAAAAGCTACTTACATACATATTGGCTAATTAGATACGAGACTAGTTTGAAGTATTAGACCTGGAAATTGAGTTACAAAACGGGTGTGGAAACGAAAGCGAATACGGTGCTGGAAGCTTGAAAAGAATACTTTATGCGCCTATGATCCGCATCAAAGCGTCATTTAGCGAGATCAGCTTAATATGTGTGCATACTCTTAGCGAAGAGAAGGATGTTTTATGGAAAAGTTTTATGACCTCCTAGATGGAGCCTATCGAGTTTTCCCGGATTATGCAGAAATCGTGTAAGTGTGACCGGGTCTAAACTCCAAACAACGACCTCAGCACTGAGAGCCAACCCAGAAGGTGAGCAAATGAAGGTATATCAAACGGTTCAGCCTGAAAGCTGCACCAAATAAAATGGGACTGGAGACAAATACTTACTTACTTACTTAGGTGGCGCTACAGTTCGGGGTGAACCTGGGCCTCAACTAACAAGCCTCTCCAGTTAGCGGAGACAAATACTCTCTGCAAACATTGCTGGATATGATCTTGAAAAAGTTGACTTAGAAAGTATTGTCTCGACCGCAAGTGTCAATATAGACAGCAGAATAAGCAATGCCAAAGCTGCATTGGAATGCTTTCAAAAAAATGGAAAAGTAATGTTTTCAGCAACAAAAACGAGTTTCGTTTGTTTTTCAAACATCATCATCCGTCGAATGAAAATGACCTAGCGACGCGAAGAAAAGAGACAGAAGATCGGTTCGTACAAGGGCAACGTTCTCGCAAAACGGTTGACGGGTTTTCTGGAGCTTTGGGAATGAGTTGGAGAGAGTTGATGCTCGTTGAGGGGTAATAAGAACCAGAGAAGACAAATCAACGATTTACAAATCTTGCGCCTACGGTATTTACATTTTAGGAGCTAGAAAGAAAGACGGTGTGATTGGACAGGAGTAATACCTTTTCTTTGAGCATCTTCAAAATTCCTTCGTTGAATTTCGCGCATTTCGCCAGCAACTTTGATATTTGTCACCAGTTCATTGCCGAACTTTATCAGTTCCATGAGTTTCTCATCGCTTTCCTCTAATCGCCCTTCGATGCCAGTTTTTGTCTGTTTGTCTAACAATCTAAACAAAATTCATGAAAAAAAATCTAATGTTTCAACAAACTTACATATTATTAGCAGTTTTCATTCGCTCTGCTATAAGCACGGCTACTTTTTCCCTTCTCTCATCCAATTTCGCCGTAGTCCCGGTATATTTCTTTTTTTCTGCAGCCATTTTAATTTTTGCAATTCTTTTAAAACACAATTAACTCGACAATCCCAAATTAATTTTCGACAATCTTTGAATAGAAAATAAAATATTATCGATCAAACAATTAACTAAGTGCTCTAGCAATGAATTCCATCTGTATGGTTCATGTTTGGACTAACGGAAGTGACTATAAAATGAATGGCCGCCATACCATGCGAAATGTCAAATTTTCTCTGCACCGGACTTGTTTTCCCCTTTTGACGTTTTTCTTTCTTTCCCGAATATCGCTATGTCGGTAGGTGTTGGATTTTTTCACAAATTAACTTTATCCTTATGCATCGTAGTTTAATTAAACGTTATCCGACATGAATTTATAATTAAATGAAATGTTAGAATACGTGCTATCGAATGGAATAAATATTATTTGAAAGTTTTGTGAGATTTCGCAACTAATTGGTGTTTCTGTGTGTAATGTTTCTTTTAGCCCGCCGTTGAGAAGAAAGAAGCCCCTAAAAAGGTTAAGAGGGATCCCGCAAAGAACCCAATGCGGGATTTGCACATCAGAAAGCTCTGCTTGAACATTTGTGTGGGTGAATCTGGTGATAGGCTAACTCGTGCCGCTAAGGTGAGATCAAACAAACAACAGCTCCGGACCTGGGACGGTGTACTAAATCCTTTTTATTTCTATTCTAGGTGTTGGAACAATTGACTGGACAACAACCAGTGTTCTCTAAGGCTCGTTATACCGTGCGTTCATTCGGTATCAGACGTAATGAGAAAATCGCTGTCCACTGCACAGTGCGTGGCGCCAAGGCCGAGGAGATCTTGGAACGTGGCTTGAAAGTACGTGAATACGAGTTGAGACGTGATAACTTCTCGTCCACCGGCAACTTTGGTTTCGGTATCCAGGAACACATCGATTTGGGTATCAAGTACGATCCATCCATCGGTATCTACGGTTTGGACTTTTACGTTGTGTTGGGACGACCAGGTTAGTTGCAAATTCTTTTATGGTGGCTTGCACTTAATTAGATGTCAGCGGTAGCTACTTAACCAGTGACATTCAGTCAGTGTGCAGATAGAAATGACGTTTTGCTTAATGGAGCTGGTTGCCTATTGACCAGTTCCACGGTGATTTGCCAACACAATCTTAAAAACTCTTCCGCTTTCCGTAACTAACAGGGATTTTGTTTGTTTTTTACTTTGCAGGTTACAATGTAGCCCACAGGAAGCGTAAGTCAGGCACAGTTGGCTTCCCCCATCGCCTGACTAAGGAAGACGCCATGAAGTGGTTCCAACAGAAATACGATGGTATCATCTTGAACAGCAAAAAGTAATTTCCACGTAACTACAATTTTTTAAATAAAAGTCAACAAAAGTTAAGAATCTCAAGTTTTATTCCGTCTTCAGTGTGTCGGTGGTTGTTGGTTCGGTAACAATGGGTATCGGGGTCGAAAAGAAGTAATTGCTTGTCGGGTGCTCTTTAAAGAACTCGCCGCCTTTTTCCATGTAATCCGCTTTAGTTGTTAGATAGTCTTTGAGGTTATCGCTGCGGGCAATGTCTCTTGCACCGAACCAGGCGTCTAGAGATGCTGTGTCGGCCATGTGGATCTTGTGAGAGGATTGGAAGGGACGCATTTCGAGTAATTCCTTGGCAATTCGTTCCTTAAGACCTTGGAGATGGATTTTGGTTTTAATGTGTTTGTGAAGGATACAATGAAATGCTTACCTGGTAATAGTGCGCATCCACCGGTCATGAATACGTTTTGGGCCAACAGCAGCTGTTCATCGGGACTAAACATTTTGAAAACGAAATCTATCAGTTCAGCGAGACCGGCTTCAGAGCTTCCGATCATACTCGGCTGAAAGAGAAGTTCCGTTGCACGAATTGATTCAACACCGACGTGGAGCTGAAAGAAAATAGAAATTGGGAGAAAGGTTGTACTTAAAGGTGAAGGTATGTATGTATGGAACAGCAAGTGATGTTTGGACGTTCATATATTTATTTTGCTACAAAAGACTTGTCGAAACTTTAGAGATAATACTAGACGAAAGGAATATAAGCACCACACCTAGGCGCGTCGAATTACTGACCTCCAAATCCTACATGATATCGGTGCCTAATACCTCGACTATGGCCTATGTTTGGATTTCTCGCTTTTTGTGTGCAACCGAACAGAAGTCCGGGACTGTGTAGACATTTGTCCTTCTGTTAACTGTTAGCGCAGTTGTGTGAAAGATTCTTATAGCACATTACCTAACGATATCTTCGATGTGCTGAACCTTACTCTGCTGGCCTACGTTACTGCGTCGTATGTTAAGATGGGTCTAAATATCATTGCATCAAACCATCTTAGTGATGCTACATTCCCAGGTTTTACCTGAGATGTTCCTGTACACCATAAATGCTCGAGTGGGTTTGGTTATTACAGCTTCTACATGTTCGTTTCCGCTAAGCTTGGTGTCTAGTGTTATACCAAAACATACTTACATATACTTCTACACCATTCGCTTTCACTCGCTATCGAATGGTTACATTATTTCGTGCCTGGCAAGCCAATTCGTCGTCGGTAGAGACATTCCTCTATGTTAGGAATTCTGATAGAGGGCCTCCGGCTACGTACGGAAAAGAGGATGGTGTAGTTAGTTAGTTAGATTTAAGCGATGACCGTAGGCTTAGTGCAGTTGTTGTTCCGAGCTTCTGCACTACATACATACACACATACAAGTATATCGAATTGGAGAACGAGCTAAGTGAAGAACACCATTATGTCTTCTTAAGCGCAGAAGCATGGAATTTAATAAAATGATGGCTACTATTAAGCGACTGTTCTGCATTGCGAAGAGAAGAACACAACAGTAACTTTATGGGAAAAAGAGTTTCATCATCTGTGGTAGCTGGGACATCTGGTATCAAGATGAACCAAAAAACAAAATAAATCCTCCCATTCCATCATCGGAACAAAGACAAATTCTAAATCAAACAAACCCGAAACATATGGATTGTACCACACCGGCTGAACTTGGACCATGTTGCTTTGGATGACAGCTGTCACTTTGTAAAAAAAGAACTTTCTTTGCCGATGTAAATACAAAACAAGCCGACGCATTTAATCACATAATTATGTAATTTAAAGTGCAGCTGCCTTTACAAAAGTTTCCACACAACAAAATATAATAAATACAGTTTTCTTGCAATGGCACAGTTCACTTTTCGTGCACTGCGTGCACTTTCTGCTGTTAGATTGGTTGCACCACGTTTGATGACCGCTCCCAGAATCTCTACGCCTGCCCTTTCCTGTACTAGACTTTATGGCACAGCTTATGAAGCCGATGGTAAAACAAAGGTCAATATTCTTAATAAAGAACTCGACTTGGGACTGATGATCAATGGTTTCAGTCAGTATGGATTCCGATTGAACAACGAAATGGTTATAATGGGACCTATGGCTATTTTTCCAAGGTAGGTACATCCAACAAGGCCATAATTCATCAAATCCAGTACATAATGGTTATATCTAATGTAGATCTGTCTTATCGTGGAACATAAACTCTTACGAGGACATCAATGAAGATAGTTTGAGTATTTTCTACACATTGGAGCCGAAAATTGACGTCCTGGTAGTTGGGATTGGCGATCAAAAGGTCACACCCGAATTGTCCATAAAAATAATGAAATTTATGAAAAAGTATAACATAAATGTTGAGATTTTACGCACTGAACAGGTATGGAATCTTACCGAAATGAGATGCTTGGCTTTAATAAAAAAAAATTAACATTTTCAGGCTTGTGCGACATTTAATTTCTTGAATGCTGAGAGTCGAATGGTTGCTGCTGCATTGATACCACCATTACACATATCTTACAACGAGAATGACATGCTTCAGTCTAAATTGAGACAAAAACAGTTGTACGAGATTGAGGATCTTTAAAATGAAGAAAAATACTTTTGTGATATACGAGTAGAACAATCTAGTAAATAAATGCAAGTGCTAAGTTGATAACCTCTGAGTAGGTTTGTAAAAAAGTTCTTTGATCTTGCTTTCAAAAAGATTTCAGAGAAACTAGGATGGTATCCAATCAATCTGATAAAATGGATGAAAAACGCATACATTAACCCTCTGCATCAATGAGTGGAGAAAGTACCTAACGCCTGGCATATCTACAAGTACAAGCAAGTGCATAGTCCAGCATTTTGGAAGTAAAATCCAGAACGCCGAACATGTACTTCTAGAATGTATAAAAGCTAATAAATAATGATGTGATATCTGATCCTGATAAATGTATAGGACCTGCCCTTGCGAAGCAACGCCTTCACTGTTGGTAACACGGACAAAAAAGTGTTCATAAACGACTGTTACCCCTCATTGAAAGCTACAACAATTGGTACTGTCACCTGCAGAAGCACCATCATGTCGCACAATATTCCTACATAATGGAAAAGATTTTTTAAAGGATTGTCAGGATTGTTAGACCAAATGTTTAGATTAAGGAAAACGTGCTGGACCCCATAGAAGTAGGTAGCAGCTAGAGCGATAGAATTGGAAAGATGGCTCGATGTGAGATAAAAAAATATTGTACAACATTGTGGACACTTCGCACTGCGGTGCAGTGTAATACGAGGGCTATTTGGCGTAGCAAATGGGCAAAAAGAGAAATAAGAAAATATTTGACGCAACTGGTTCGCACGTGACTCAAGGTCTCACTTGTCGCAATCACGTTTTATATTCTTGAAACAAACGTATTAACTATTGAGTCCCACTATTGAGCGCCCCACTTTTCGACATTCAACAAGATGAACAGTAACAGAATTATGTGTACCCCAAGTCTCATATACACCAGCTGCAGGATAACATAACCACCTTACCTGATGATACTCCGCTGCACCGCCTATCACAGTAACAGTTTCTTCGAACAACGGATCATAATGTCGCAGAATGTCTTCGAATTCCAAGAGTTTCTCATTCTCTGCATCGCTGTCACTTTCACAATCTCTGCTAATCACCTTGTACACGTCCCAATCTTCATCGCGCATACCGAAATTATCTGAGCCCTTTTCCTTACGTGCTAGTTGGGAGATAATTCGCATTCGTTCTTGTGCTGCTGCAGTCCGTCTCTTGGCTAAGTCCTGCCGACGTTGCTTTCTCGTGTGCCTCCTATCCATTATCTGATTGCGCTGTAAAAAGAAGAATAGTTTCACATTCGCTGTTCACAAACTACAAACAAACCTTATTCCTTGTAGTGGCTACCCATTCCTTAATGGTGACATTAGCCGGAGGTTGAGGTGCAACAATCAGTTTCTCCTCGGGAATGACTATTTGCTGTTCAGGAACCGGAGGCATCTGCATCTTCTGCTTTGTTTTCTCAATTCGTGATCTGGCACTTGCCATTAGTTTCTAAGAAAACAAACATAAATCTAGAACTCAACCAGTGTAAGGTGTACAAACCTCCAATTCTTCTAGATTGGCGATGTCGTTCTCTTTGAGAGCTGCTTCAAAACGATCCATGCTTTCCATTTCATAGAGATTCCTTATGTTTGCCATTATCTTGATTTGATCCTCATCTTCGCAGAGTTGTTCTTCCCGTTTACGCGCCTTAATCTCGGTGAGACGCTTGGACAGTTCTCGTCGTTTCTCCAATCTCTGTTCGGCAGACATCGTTGTTGGTGGCGTAGGGAGGGTGTATGGCAGTTGTATTTTCTTGACATTCTGTTCATAATATTCTGCCTGTGCCCACTGCTTTAGATTGTCAATGTAATCTACGGAAACCGAACAGTGACCCTGTAACAGTGTTTCCATTCTACTTATAGTGATGGCGTTTAAGTGTACCGGGTACTTTAGTTGCATCAATCGGAAGAGGAAGGTGATGATGTGATATCCACCGATGTTGATGCGACGTGCCTTGGTCGCAATCATTTTGTTTCCCAACACCGGTATGACCTGAGTAGTGTGGTAACCGAAGGACAGTATAAGACCATCGGATCCGATGTTGTTTCGTCTGAAACTATTCATGGAATCAATGGAGTAGCAAACCGCTGGTACGTCATAGCATTCAAAAATCAGTTCAGACATCACTATGTAATAGAAAGCCATTGAAAATTAAAAAAAAAAACTCAAAGCCGTGTTTTAAAACCTCACATTGCCTGCAGTAATTTGGATTGCCCAGTGGTTCAGTCATCACAATTGGATGCGGAACGCCTCCATCATCGATGCCTAGATGGGTGAAAATGTAGTCAAATATCTGCTCCTGATTGTGAAAGTGTGTCACGACATTGCGATCGAACTGAAATGGATTGACTTGAGTCAAAAATTGATGAAATTCTTGTTATACTCTGTACCTGGGTTTTCAGCTGAAATCTCATGGCCTCGATGTTCACAATATCGTTGCCAATTTGGATTGGAGGATTCACCACCACTTCGGCGCCGTCTTTCTTAGTGCGATCCTTTCTTGGCTTGGCAATTAGGTTGCGAAACACTAACAATGGATCATCATTGGTACTCCATCCAACACGGCATTGATAAGATCCTGGAAAGGAAGAGCTTTAACTAAGAACCTTAGTTTGGGTGAGTTTAGTCGCCAATTGTCATGTAGATCGGCAAAAATTGGCCCATTTTCAATGTCAGCATGGGTAGATCCGTATTTAATTTAAATTTCTGGGACTATTTCAAAGGAATTGGGTAACTCCGGCTGAGTTTTACGATATATTTCGTACCATTGTCAATCACGAGCGGAGTACTGTCCGCCTTCAATGAGGGCCTATATTCATGAACTATATCTGGGATGACTTTAATATCGTTTAATTTTATTAAATTCATATTTAGTGAACTTTAAAATGTTTATAACGTGTTTGTTGATGTTTTTCGGCGGAAAAGTGAAAGATAAGCAGAATGGAGTTGAATAGTTGAACGAAAGATGAATAACCTCTTCAGCAAGGTTGTGTTCGAAAATGTATCCCTTTTTATGGTATCACTTTGCGGATGTTATTATAATAAGGTGTTCAGATGCAAATGGTTTAAGTCGCCATAGTATGGGATATATAATCAATAGTAGGAGAGAAAATGCTTAGAAACGTGTCTGAAACCATTACATTATTTAAAAAATAAGACAATTAGCTTTTAAGGGCTTAGATCAAAAGACAAGTAAGGTTCGCAGGACGCTGAGGACTTAACTCGTAACAAGCCCTTTAAGTGGGGTACATTATTAGTTAATACTAGGATCCCTACTTGGCGCTATTAAATTTTACTGATACAGTTTTGGAATTTGTGGCTTGATTCTGGATAAGAAATTTTACTGGAGCAGTAAGGCCTCAGTCGCTGGTTCTAATACCGAAGTGGTATCTTCTCGCACAAGCTCAAGGACTAGCTTGAGTATTTCACTAACGGCAATTCTTGAATACGTCCCTCGCTGTGTGTTTAAAATTATTTTAAAGATGTGAAAACGGCTCGATGTGCCATATCTCGAGACACATCCGCCTAAGTCTAAGATTACTCCACATAGCGGCTCTTCTCTTCGGCGATGTAATCTCCAGTTATTCAAAATAAAAATAAAAGATATTTGAACGCATCTCGGGAGACTTTTTATGTAAAAAGAATCTAAATCTTTACACCTCCTAAAAAATACAGTCTAAAGACTTTTATTGTATCTAGGGTGAAAAATACATTGAAATAACTTATGCATATCTTGATTTTTACGCTTCCATTTAGAAAACAATTGGACACCTGGCTCAATGAAACAAAATTTTTAATTACATTGTACGCCCCTCAATAAATTAATTAATTTGTACCTAATTACCGGGCTCACCCTAAAAAATATCATATATCGTAAAATCCTTAATTACTGGACCATTTTAAACATTCTACCTGCACAATTGGAAAATAAGAAAACAAATAATTTCTTGTATCGTAAACTCATTAGCTCAACATCCTGAATTTTCTACCTGAACGCCATGAAAGGTGAATAAAATTTTCAGAAAATGGCGGATGACATAAAAGACGCGGACATGCGTCAAATCTTGACAGTTCAATTATTCTTTCACAGACTTCGGGTGGTCGAGTGAAGTGAAAAAGTGAAAAAGTTTTGCAGTGAAGTGAAAATTAAAGAAAAAAGTGAATTAAGTGAAAACTGGAAGTGAGTAAAGTTTAATTTTGCTTTAATTTAAGGCTAGAGGTTTTTCTCAGCCTGTTGCTTGTACATTTTTGTTGGCCAAAGTGCTTGTCCAGTAACTGTTGACGTCACATATTTTTGTTCTCTATTGTCCGTTTGGATTCGTGAAAAAGTGAAAAAAAAGTGCCTACCCTAGATTTATAAATTTTTTTCTTAAGGCTCCGTAAAGTATGTCGGACGACTCGGAGGCGAGCAATATGTCCGATAGTGGTTCGGAGGATGGAAGCATGGCTTCAAATAAATCGCAGCACAGTGCAAGGTAAGTCAAACGGACTTGTAATTGCGTTGAAATTTTGAAATTAATTAAAATTTGTCTGTAGATCGCGTTCTGTGTCACGGTCTAGATCGAGGTCAGTTTCCCGTTCGAGATCGCGATCGAGATCGCAGTCTAAGTCTCATGGCTCTCGGTCGAGATCGCGTTCAGCTTCTGCAGGTTCAGGATCGGGCTCTGACGGGGGTATGAACAGACGACGTCGGAGAAGTCGTTCGAGAGATGAAGACGAGGAGGGCGAAGAGGAACAGGAGCCCGAGGGTGAAGATTTGGACTCGGAAGAGTACGACGAAGAAGAGGACGATGAGGTGGGACCGAAGAAAAAGAAGAAGAAGGAACGTTTCGGTGGTTTCATCATCGATGAGGCAGAAGTGGACGATGAAGTCGATGAGGATGAGGAATGGGAGGAGGGTGCCAATGAATTGGGCATTGTCGGCAATGAGATTGATGAACTTGGACCCACGGCCAGGGATATTGAAATACGACGACGAGGCACTAACTTGTGGGAGTAAGTTTGGAGATCACTTTTGCCACTAAATCGATTTCTGATGGGTTCTCTTGTTTCAGTACGCAAAAGGAAGACGAATTGGAGGAATATCTAAGGAAGAAGTATGCTGATGAGTCTGTGGCTAAACGCCACTTCGGCGACGGAGGCGAGGAGATGTCCGATGAGATTACACAGCAAACATTGCTCCCCGGGATCAAGTAAGTCTAAACATCTAAACCTCGAAGCACTGTCTTATTTTTTATATTAATCTAGGGACCCGAATCTTTGGATGGTCAAGTGTCGCATTGGGGAGGAGAAAGCTACCGCCTTATTGCTGATGAGGAAGTTCCTCACCTACTTGAACACCGATGAACCATTGCAGATTAAGTCGGTTGTAGCTCCGGAAGGAGTCAAGGGCTACATCTACATCGAGTCTTACAAGCAAACGCACGTGAAGGCCGCCATTGAGAATGTGGGCAACCTGCGCATTGGTAAATGGAAACAGGAAATGGTTCCGATCAAGGAGATGACTGATGTCCTGAAGGTGGTCAAGGAACAAGTCGGCTTGAAGGTGAAACAATGGGTGCGGCTGAAGCGTGGCTTGTACAAGGATGATATCGCTCAAGTGGACTACGTCGATTTGGCTCAGAACCAAGTCCACTTGAAACTGTTGCCACGTATTGACTACACTCGCATGCGGGGAGCCCTAAGGACTACTCAAAGTGTAAGTATTACTAGCTTTTTAGGAAAGAACGATACTGATTTGGAATATATTTATTTATCCCAGGAATCTGATGATGCCAAACGTAAAAAGAAGCGCAGGCCCCCAGCAAAGCCGTTCGATCCAGAAGCCGTGCGGTAAGTTTATTGTTCTCTACTTTTTCTGTTGTTGGCTAAACATAGTTTTCCTTCTTATCTTGTGCAGTGCAATTGGTGGTGAGGTCCATTCCGATGGTGACTTTTTGCTGTTCGAGGGAAACCGCTATTCCCGTAAGGGTTTCCTTTACAAGAACTTTACCATGTCGGCTATCCTTGCCGAAGGTGTCAAGCCAACCCTTGCAGAGTTGGAACGATTCGAAGAACAACCCGAAGGTAAGTGACCTAAAAACCAAATTTACCAACTGAAGTCTGAAATTTTGTTCTCCTCTCTCCAACAGATGTTAACTTGGAAATTGCTGCCGCCTCTAAGGACGACCCAACAGCGGCTCATTCATTCTCCATGGGTGACAATGTGGAGGTATGCCTGGGAGATTTGGAGAACTTGCAAGCAAAGATCATCGCAATAGACGGTGGCATGATAACTGTGATGCCAAAGCATCAAGATCTTAAGGATCCGTTGATCTTCAAGGCCAACGAGTTGCGCAAATACTTCAAGACAGGAGATCACGCTCGAGTATTGGCGGGTCGCTATGAAGGCGAGACTGGTTTGATTGTTCGTGTGGAGCCGACTCGAATTGTGCTGGTTTCCGATTTGACGATGCATGAGTTGGAAGTGCTCCCTAGAGACTTGCAATTGTGCTCTGACATGGCAACTGGTGTTGACTCGTTGGGTCAGTTCCAATGGGGTGACCTGGTTCAATTGGAGTAAGTTTGAGAAATAATTTTTGATTTTCTGATTCTAATGATTGTTTGTAGTCCACAGAATGTTGGCGTCATCGTTCGTTTGGAACGGGAGAACTTCCATGTGCTGAATATGCACGGCAAAGTGGTTGAATGTAAGCCCACTGCTCTGCAGAAGCGAAGGGAGAATCGCAACACTATTGCCTTGGATGCCGAAGAGAATCAGATTCGTCGCCGTGACATTGTCAAGGTTATGGAAGGTCCACATGCGGTAAGTCATGAACATTCCTTTTGAAAGGCAAACAACTGACTGTGTGTTCTTGTTATAGGGTCGCTCCGGAGAAATTAAGCATCTGTACCGCAGCTTGGCTTTCCTGCATTGCCGCATGTACACTGAGAATGGAGGCATTTTCGTGTGCAAGACACGTCACTTGCAGCTGGCCGGTGGAAACAAAGCCCAAACCAACACAATGGGAGCCTTGGGTGGCATGGGCTTCATGTCGCCTAGAATTCAATCGCCAATGCATCCATCTGGAGGACGTGGTGGTCGTGGTGGTGGCCGTGGCAGAGGAGGCTTCCGTGTGACCAGAGATCGTGACATTTTGGGCAAAACAATCAAAATCAGTGGAGGACCATACAAAGGTTCCGTTGGCATTGTCAAAGACGCCACTGAAAGCACAGCTCGTGTGGAGCTCCACACCTCTTGCCAGACGATTTCTGTCGATCGCAACCATATCGCCATTGTTGGAGTTCCCGGCAAGGAAGGGGGCAACGTATCCACATATGGTCGCACACCAGCTCGTACACCTGGATACGGCTCCCAAACACCAGTCTATGCAGCTGCAGGCTCGAAAACACCATTGCTTGGCAGTCAAACTCCAACTTGGGACTCCGAGGGTCGTACTCCTTATAGTGGCGCTATGACCCCGTCGCACGACGGCAGCATGACTCCTCGCCATGGGGCCTGGGATCCAAACATAACAAACACTCCAGCAAGAAACAACGACTACGACTATAGCATCGAAGAGCCAAGTCCAAGCCCAGGATATAACCCAAGCACTCCTGGCTATCAAGTGAGCACTCCATTTGCTCCACAGACTCCGGGTACCGTCTATGGTTCGGACAGAAGTTACAGTCCATACAATCCCAGTCCGGCTCCATCACCATATCCGGTGGGTTATATGAGCACTCCATCGCCATCGAGCTATTCACCGAATACCCCTGGTGGGGCACCACAGTCACCATACAATCCACAGACTCCCGGAGCCAGTTTGGACTCGCACATGGGCGACTGGTGTACTACAGACATTGAGGTGAAGATTCATACACACGATGACACTGATTTGGTCGGACAAACTGGCATCATTCGTACTGTGTCGAATGGTGTGTGCTCGGTCTTCTTGCGCAAAGAGGATCGTAGTGTGTCCATTGTCAGTGAGCATTTGGCTCCAGTGCCACCAGAGGTAGACGATGAATTCAAGGTTATCTACGGAGACGATCGTGAATTAACTGGAAAAGTTATCTCAGTGTCCGGCAAGGATACGAGTATTTGTCAGTTGAACGACGAAATGTCGATGATCCCCACATCGCACCTCTGCAAGATGAAGTCAATTGATTAGACGCAGTCGATGAATAATATGATGCCTGGACGTTACATATACTAATTACACATTTACAATATTTACATTGTATAACCATCTTAAATGTTTTTTCTCTTATTCTACAAGGTGAAAAATAAAAAAATACCGAGTAGTAAAAAATATGGTTTCTTTTACTTTTTGTATTATTTCAGCTTTGTTTCAGGGTTTTGTTACTAAAACCGCCTCCCATTTCGAGCTCATTCCCAGAGTACTTTTCGATTCGGCATTCGGCTGCCTTCAACTTGCCTTTTGGTACGCATTTCTTCTGAGTTCCTTCATAATTGTTGCTGGCATGTCTTTCTACTGATTTTGTTATACAGGAAGGCCTCGAATACGTCGGTTTCGGGAGCGAGAAAATGAAGCGTAAATCGTAACAACGTATAAATCGACGAAATGTGGATTTTGAGTGAGACATTGGGAAGTAAAAAACCGGACCACGTAAATCGAGGCCTTCCTGTATACATATTCCACTAAATAATAAGAGGTTGACGGCTGTCCTATTATACTTCTAAGTCTAAACTATTTTTTAAGTATACCATCGTCGGATACTGTGTAGACTTCTTACCTAAAATATTCCTTAATGGTTGTCTAGAAATCTTTCCTTGTCATTAATAAAAGAAAGAAACACATTTTGTTTGCGTATCGGTAACACAATTTACCGATTCAAACAAATAATTAATGTATTTTTGAATAATGTACAAAATGGAAATATAAAACATTATTGTATCCTAAACTGAGTTTAAACGTGTTAGCCTACGTTTAAAGGATTTTATAGGAAAAGAAAAAAATAGGAAAAGAGATAAAAATATAGTTTAAGAGCTAGACATCATAGTGAAAGAGGTAGAAAATTGTAGCGAACTTGTTATTTCTTTGATAGAACAACAACGAGATCTATAAGCCAGTAAAACGATTGTCGTAAATCACCCTCGCACAGGTATGGTGCCTTTGTCCACGATTCTACCTTAAAACCAAAGTTTTCCAGCATCTCGAAAAATATTATTGCCTCGGCTTCGAATGAGAATTGTTTGGCTTTGTCTGGCCAATGTCCCATCAGAGGTCGCACTGGTAGATGCGACGTATCTGCAATGAAAAGGTTTCATATATTACTTCTGAAAAGGTTTGATATTTTATTCAAACTTACTGAACTCGACATAGTGAACATATGGTAATACTAGAGCGATTATAACACGTCCATTTGGAGCTAGAACATCGTAAATATCTTGCAATAATTCGAAAGGATCTATGCATCTATCCAATACGTTTAGGCATGCAACCAACGGTACGTTTTGAATATTGCGTATCTTATCGATGATTGTAAAATTGCGCTTTTGCAGTCTGTCACGCATTGTCCAGCTAGTCTCTGTTGCGTATACTCGTACTTTGGCATCTTTATTCATTCCTATCACAGAATTAATTAAACGTACTGAGATCTCACCATCGCCAGCTCCTATGTCTAGGATGTCAACCTGGAATTGAGAATGTTGAAATTAATTATGCTGAAACGATATCGAAAAACGCGGCACAGCTCGTATACTGCGTCGTCGGGCGTGGTAATCGAGGCTTTTAAATCTATCCAATCTTGCTGTAACAGAATATTAATCAGTTGCTGGCAACTTTGAGAAGAATCTTGATTGGTAGCTTGCCACTGACATATGTATACATATTTCTACATCCAGGGAAAAAAACATGGAAAGACTGATTGAGATTCACTTGTGCAGTCTTGCTTTAAGGATGCAACCTTTGCTGGAGATGCAAATGGAAAATCCTGCAAGAATGCATTTCAAAATTTAGTTCCTAGTATTGACTGAGAGAGACATTCGTATTATGCATCAGAGTAATGCTAATGAACAGAACTTTGGTTATAGATGTCTGGAATGCTATAATAGGGACTGATCGCAAGGTGGCGTCCTGTCTCATTTACTATGGTGATAGTGTCTACGCTCAAGTGAATGGTGCTGCTATAATCTCGACCAAGTCATGCCTAATGCGCAGTTATACCTAGATATGATGAACGCTTAGTGCTCTAGGAATGAGTTTTTGAATAATTTCCAAAACTGAGATTATACTCTTTACTACAAGGAGAATCGTGACCGGTCTGACTAAGCCAGTCCTAAAGGGCTTGATTATCTGCTTATAAAGCAAATTTACAATCTTATTTCCTTGTGTTTGGGAACACCTTGAACCAAAGTCGGAGCCAGAAATGAACTGTAGTTTGGTGCTGGTGACCTCGTTGAGTATCTGTCTAACCAATGCTATTCTAATCAGACTAACTATGTACTTTCAAAATAGTCATTAGTAGTGCATGTATAGCAATGTTTCTTCGGGATGCAGGCAAACTACACAAATGCTTCCAGATGTCTGTATGAAATCAGGAGTATTCTTGCTTTTATTAGGTGTCCCTAAGAGATTGCGGGTGGAAATGTTGGTGTTTAACTCTCACTTTAATCTATGACTTTATACATTTGCATTTCTTTGAAGGGCATGATAGGACTCTGAACATTCTACGTACAGATCTAGAGATAACTGACATTAAGTCATTGATTTCTGGCGAATTACAGCCGTACTGAACCTCCGAGAGTAATTAATGTTTTACAGTACGACCATACAGTTAACACGTTATTTTAGAAAAATATTTGATCATACTAACTCACCGTGTTATATCCATTAGTAACAAAATTTTGTATATCAAAATTTCCTGCCTTAAGTAGTCTACCAAACTGATTCTCTGACAGTATAAACATGGAGCCACGTTTTAAAAATCCATTAATATCAGTCTGCGTCATAAAGAATTGTAAGAACGTTCTTGCTATTGTATGCCATATTTGTAGCCAAATATTAGCCGATAATTGTTTTGCTTTCTCCAGCCAATGAGCAGTCGTATCGTCTGGTTGATCAAGAGGCACGAATTTCGATTGAAAGGTATCGGGTAACTTATGTACTAATCGGTACCACTAAAATAAATAATAAGACACCAGTATTAAAATGTAAATCAAGACTATTACTAGTTAACCTTACCAATCGAGTATCATATTCATCTAGATACTGATCATTGTGGACCTTTTCAAAAATAGCCCTAGCTAAGGTACCGCGAGGTCGATGACTATTCATGACTGCTTCGGGGTTAGCTGTGAATTTAGAACAAAGTCGAGAATAATATCAAGTGACCTTAATTTTAATTAGATATATGATTATTATAAGATAACATTTATGTATTTTTCTTAATCTTATCAAAGGTAAATAAAAGGTGAACAGAGGATGAATTGAGTGTTTATAGTTTCAGCCAATTGTCAGATCAAAGTGTTTATTCGTTTTTACTCACTTGCTTATTATAATTGTTAATTAATAGTCACTATAACATTTTCTTTAGGGGATTTACATAGGTAAACAAATAGAATCGGCTGAGGAAAAATCCCAGCCCTAAAAATTCAGTACACAGCGAAAAATTTACGTTGACAGTTCATAGATTGACAGTTCGTCATGAATACAGGGATGGTCATTGGTAGGTACAACATTTCGGAAACACCGGATGGCGGAGGTGCAGACATATTGCAGAGAATAAACGGTGAGCGAAAATCATTTAGGCCTCTCACTTATATTGATCCGACGCACGTCCAAACGTAACTATTATAGTGCAAAGAGCGTTTCTGACTTTGATTTCAAGAAAAAAGTCAGGATAGGACTTTCATTTTATCTGCATAAACACATTAGATGTAAACTACACAGTTGAATTTTGGGGTAAAACTCAGCAGCCAAGCAATCGTTCGTATACCAATGTGGCTTGGTCTTTTGCTTCTATACATATATTCAATAAATGGAATTATCATCCCATTAAGCTTCCACTAATGCAGGGCATGCACCATGGGCGAAGCTTACCGCCATGTAGCGTATTAATCGCCTCATACAAGGTGGCAGAGCTGTGAGCTCTGATTCCTTTTAATTAATTAATTTGAAGGTCAATCTATGTATCTAGATAGCGCCATGCTATTGTACTGACCCCATTAGAATGGGTCAATGTTCCAATTTCAATTACTGAAAGACTTGATTGGGTGGATGGACAAGTAGCTAACGAAGGACAGTTGATACTCTACCCTGACGGTTCGAAAATGAAAGTCAGTACAAAAGTTGGGGTTTACTGCTAATTCCTAGAGATCGACCACGCTTTTAGAATAAGTAACGACTCTTTCAGCATTCAGGATCTCATAAAATCTTTACCGGAACATTGACTCCGGTAAACGAAGGTTGAAACCAATGTGCCCAGTGAAAATAGGAAGCTGGAAAGCTAATCTTCTACACCACTAAACTACTCCGGATGGCAGCGGACGAATTTTCTTCTTTTTCGTTGGAGTCAACGGTTGCGTTAACAGTTCCATAGGTTGAACTACTTGGTGAACACTTTAGCTCGTACAAATGTTTTGATATATTTAAAGTAGAGGGCCGCTAGCGACGTCGCCCTTCTGGACTATTCAATCTCAAGGACTATTCAAAAGCAGCCGGCCTTATTTTTGGAGATTGTACATCTAGGTAACTGCTAGAATGTACATACTTTGCATACTCCGAGGTGAGCTCAAAAATTTAAAATGGAAATGTCGATTCGGGCTATCTTCTGCACTTCAGAAGAAAATTCAACATCGAGCGCCTTAGAACACCATAAGCTGCCTGAGAGCGATTGAAACAGAAACTCTCCAATGTGGAACAAGGCGATCCTATGTCTTGTGCTAATTTCTGCTTAATGGCATATAACATTCTGTCCAGCATATTGTGTTGACGTCTTAAGCTGTTATGGCTTTTAGCGCAACAAATCAACTATAGATTACAAATATTTTCAGGCTGAGATAAATACTGCAAGGAAATACGAATTTTAAGTCAAAACATACCATTCATTTATCGACTTTAAGGCATCCATACAAATACAAATCGTCTCACTTCAGCAGATCCGGGAAAAAACTCAATAAGTCCTGATTGATACCCACCACCTTTTTATCGATTTTAAGGCCGCATATGATAGCATCTATAGCCAAACTCGTCCGTTTGTGCAGAAGGACGATGCAGAACGTTCGCCGGCCGATCAAGGTCGGTGACGAACTTACCGAGACCTTGGATGTCAAAAACGGATTTAGACAAGGTGACGGGCTGTCATGTGACTTTTTAACATCATAATTCAACGAATTGTGAAAAATTCACAAACTAATACCGAAGGCACAATCTTTTAAGTACTAGTCTACGCCGACAATATTGACATAATTGGTAGAACTTAGCGGGCTGTTATCGATGCATGCGATCGTTGGTATTGAAAGTTACGAAAGTTACTGCTGGCTTAAGGGATAAGCGAGGACAAATCCAAGTATATGCTGTTAACAAGAAGGGACACACAACATCGACGAATTGGACAGAACGTCACAATAGACAACTAAAACTTTTAGGTAAGATTGGTACCTCTAGCCAATCGCTGTTTCTTTGGGCGAGAAGGCATTTGAGTAGTAAGGCTCTACTCCGAACAACTAACGAAATTCTATATAAGACCTTGATCATCCCAGTTTTCCTTTATGGTGCTGAAACATGGACTTTATCGAAAGCGGATGAAGATACCCTCGGCCGTTTTGAGAGTAAAATTCTTCGTAAAATATTCGGTCCCGTTTGCGTTCATGGGCTTTGGAGGAGGAGATTCAACGACGAACTATACGAGCTGTACAGCGACATCAACCTAGTCAAAAAACTGCGTATCAGTCGCTTGAGATGGCTACGGCATGTAGAGCGAATGGACATCAGTACGCTTGAGATGGCTACGGCATGTAGAGCGAATGGACATCAGTACTCCGGCCCGTAGAATCATCGATTCAAACCCGGATGGATAACGCAGTAGAGTGGCGCGCACAAGTAGAAATGGACCCCAACCGACTTGGAGTGCGCAACTGTAGGCAGTTAGCTAAGGACTATGCTAACCGGAGAGGCTTGTTGGTGGAGTCCCAGGTTCACCGCCGCGAACTGTAACGCCACCTAAGTAAGTAAGTAATCTTGACTGACTACATGATGTCAGTGACTTCGGGTAAAAGATGTGGTAGTATTTTTTGACGAAAAGTAGTCTTAACCAAAAACCAATTCGAATACTTATAACAACTTCATCTTCCCGGTTTCAATCTAATCCCTGTTTGGATATAAAGATGTCCTCCGTATACTTGATACATCTGATTCGATGTACTACTGGGATTGTGCTGTATCGCTGCCTTCAAAGTTGATTATACAAATGTTTTGACAATTTACGACCAGAATATTTCTAATCAATCAACTGTCCATTTTTCAAAAAGCTCACTAAACAGTAATTCTGACGGGTCACTCGAATATTTCTTGTATTACCAATTCGAAGGTCTTGTTTGAACATTCAGTTGAAAGTGCGGCTCATCACTGAGGTTGAGGTATTTTTAGTTTGGTCCTGCAGTACTTAACTGACGAATTGCCGCCACTTGCAAAGGTCTTTTGGCTTCAGATTGTTATAATGTCCAATTGTAGAGATTAACGCTGACTTCAATCTGTTTAGCAAAACCCAGACAATTGTGCTGTTAATTATTCGTATAATTAAAAAAGAATAAAAAAAAAAAAACCTTTTTTTATTGAAATTAATTTATTTTCACATAATTTAAAATAATCATATTGAATTAATAATGTAACACATTTCCTTTTTTTTGTTTGAAATTCTTGCTTAGTGTTTTTATAATTCAAAAAAACAAATTGGGATTTTTTTTGTTGTTCTCGTTTTATTTTTAAATATTTCGATTTGTTATTGACAAAAGTATGCCTTACTAAAGTTATTTTGTTTTAAATTTTATTTTATTTGAATTTTTTTTTTGTTTTTTGTTTTACTATAAATTGTATGCTTAATGAATACTTATTGAGGCTTTTTTTCATTTCTTTCTTTCTAACTTCATTTCTTTCACTTTATTTTTTTTTTTTGTTGTTTTGTTACTCTAATTCAATTGAAGATTGTTTGTGTTGTTTGTGTATATTGTTTTATTTTGTCTGGTTTTGTGTGTTAATTTTGTGTTTGTTTCTTGCATATAAGTAATTTGTATGTAGTTTGTTTTTTATTTTTTTAATTATCGTTAAAAATTGAAATTTAGCTGGCTAAAGGTTTTTTATTTTCTTTTTTAGAATTTATTTTTCTTATTAAAAAAAAGCGTTATTAATGTTTTTTTTTTTTTTTTTAATTAAACAACTTTGTTTCTAGTAACGATTATTTTACAATTTACAATTTTTGTTTTTATTGTTTATATGTATATAGAATATATAGAAAGTGGTATCACCTCCGCATTTTTTTTTTTTAAATTTTGTTACAAATATAATTTTGTTTTAATCGAACGATTTTTTTTTAAATTAAATAAGTCCGATAAAGGCAAGATAAGGATGTGGCTGTTAGGCTTTTTGTCACTATATTGATAATAAGGGAAAGGAACCTGAGTGATGATATTAGCTGAATTGGGTTTGCATGTTAAGGAAATGGTCTACCCTGATCTGCCTGATTTTAGTACAAGAGAAGGAAAATCTGTCTGCAACATTGAATAATTTTTAAGTTAATGGCTTACAAATACTTATCCTGCTTTTATCACGGCTTCTTTAATTTTCTAATGCAATGAGTTGTTGGATTTTAATTTTCTGGACTAAGTTTTTTTTTTTTTAAATCATCGCGTATTCTATTGGGAAATGATTATAAGTTTAAATTTACTTTTTATATATATTCCAATAACTTTTGTTTTAATTTTTATGTACCTATATATTCATTGATTTTTTTTTTTCAATTTGTTTTCCTATAGCAAAATGAATTGCCTTGTCAATAAAGATTTGTAAATTTGTTAAATATACCCTACTCCTTACAGGGTATATCCGAATTAAGTTTGCTTATTTGTTTTTTTCTTAAAAATGTTAAAATTATTAAAATATTTGGATTAGTTTAATTGGTGTTATTCATTTGAAAAAGAAAAAAACTGAACGTTTTTATACGTAAGTTTGCGGATGAGACTAGAGCGGTTGAATGATATTGGTTGGGAAAACAAGACCTGGGATGTTATTAAAATTTAAATTGTAAATATTTATTGCTGCATGAATGTGATTGCTAGTCGCCACAGCCGAATTAATGAAGGCACTACGACGGATTTATTTTTTTCTTCATGAACTTAAGTTTATAAAAACGAAATATTAAATTAAACAGAAATAATAAAACATTTATTTGTGTTTGGCAAACAATTTAATTTTCTTTATCACTCCTAAGTTTTCTTAACTTTTAAGACGAACTTAAGTACTTCTCCTAAAGTCTTTCATAAAGTTTGTACTTGTGACACTTAATTTATCGCTATACAATAGACCTACATTCGAAGGTGATGTCCTTCTATTTAGATAAAGCCTGAAGATAAAGTGTCTCCTAACAGCGGTACCCATTGAGAGTCTACATTCCCTTACGTGCTTTTCCATCAACAAGAGTTTGGATTTGAATCTATTTGAAAGGCGATGGAGATAGGAATATGAATCCAACATATTTGAGGCAATGCAATGGAAATGGAATACTGCATCAAAAATGAACTTAGGTCAATAGGTGGACATGTCTATTTTCTGGTAAAGAATCAGATCAATTAAGATGGTGACTACTATTCGGCCATTTGAGAGAATGAAGAAAAAGTATGTTTGGTACACTGGCAAAGTCATTACGATCTTTAAGTCTAACTTTTTCTTCTCAAAACAATGACAGACTTGTCGCTAGAAGTAGCGAGGGTGATGCTCTGTATATAAATGTATATCACAAAAATGGTAACAAAGAGCGGTAAGCTGCTTTCTTGACATCGTAGTAAATGGGTTGTTGAATATATGTACATACTCAGAGATGACGGTTTTATGGCCAAGGATATGGATTCGATTTTAATCAGAGGTGAATTCAATGCAACCAGGTTGTTGTAATGGAAGAAGGTAGGCCTAAACATTCACCTCAAAAGCGTTATAGATAATTTCATATAGAGAAGAAAGAAGAATAGGCTAAGGACACCCTCACTCATTTTAATGAAGGAATAGAGTTCTCTAAAGAATTTCAATATTTAGGTTCAACTCTTGATGAAAAACTCCACTGGATCTCTTACCTTCCAAGACTCTAGCACAGTAACCACTTGAGTCACGGCGCCCACTAGCAATAGCAAGACTAATTGTGACTTATGCAGCACCAGTATGATGGGAAAATCGCAATCCAAATTATTTCAACGGCTCCTACACTGTTAGCATCAAATACTGATGAGCAACGCTGCCAACATAATATCAGAAACGCAGCAACTGATGAGCACAGGTTACAGAGAAATTACTTTCCTCAATACCGCATAATTGATTTTATTGTGTGAATGCTTGAAACCTTTGATCAACAACCTGATGGGTCCCTATCAGTGCAGTTTAAACCAAGTAAAATTGACAATCGATAAAATTTTAAGACTTCGACAGATCCTGGAATAAACTGAAAAAGTTGAAATCGATACTCACCTTTCTGTCGATTTTAAGGCCACATAAGAAAGCAATTTTAAGACGAGCTATGCAGAGGCATGTTTAGTTTTGGTATCCCGAACAATAGCAAATGGTTACCAAGATCCAAGTTCTCAAAGTCTTAAGTGTTGCGCACTTGTTGGTTAAGACGCAGGTTTAACCGGAACTGAATTGTCATTTAAGCCTATATGTGCGGAAGTAAAGTCATGGTATGACAATAATCAAGCTTAACGTCAACTGTCGAACAAGACTTACATTATGAACTGTCGTTTTTTGAGAAGCTGTTTAATTCGAGTCGTAATAAGGGTGATTGCTGGATGATCAGCTGAGAGACTAGATGGTTTCCCATACCTTGGAAGTGTTATCTCAACCAATTGAGGAACCAAAAATGTCGCTAAAGCAAAGTCTTTAGAATTTTATTCAAAATATGGAGAAAAAACAGTTTTAGCTTAAACATCAAAAGCTAAGAGTGTTTTGATCCAAACTTGAGTCCTTGTTGTTGTAGCACTGGGAAAGGAACCGTCATTATCACAAAAAAGTTGCAAGCCTTCGTCAATCGGTGTCTACGAAATATTTTAAGAATTTGCTAGCTGAACCGTATCTTAAGTGGAGAGCTTAAACAGAGAACCAATGCTAGTGAATCAGTCGAAAAGCTGACAGTTCCATAGCAAGGAACGCTATGTTTATATTTTATAAGGCATCGATATGTGTACCAGTATTCATTTGGCTTTCGGCATAATGAGACCCTCTATGTATATACTCACGAACAGCTAAGTTGTGCTTGAAGCACGAGTTTACCACTGGATGAACTTGCAATCTGTTGCGTTATGCTTGACTTCCATGTCTTGCGACAATCAAGTTAAATTGCATTGGGTACCACAAACATAGGATCCATTCTTTCATAGGGGAATTCCCGCATCCAGAGAAAAGGTTAATTTCTCCTAAATCTAAATGTTATTTTGCTGATGCTGATGCTGTTTCCAAGCTAAAGTACATTCAAAGAAAAAGTTAACAAAATTCGAAATAAAAATTCAACAAATTCTTTTAAGCATAATATGCATACATTTGAAAACCCAATACAATTTTTTTTTTGCATTTTCTAATTAATAATAATTACAATCTAAAAAAAAAAAAAAAAACAATTCTTGTTTTCTTTGTCTAGATACATTTATCCGTTGTATTAATGAAAAAGCATACTATATCCAAACCCGAGTTTCACCATGCTTGCGACGAAATAAGCTTAAGTCTTATGGCATGGCTTCTTTTACTCAAAAAAAAAGAAAGAAAAAATAAAATATAAGAACAAGCTTTTTTTTTTTATCTGCAGAATCTTGTTTTCCCGAAGCGTTTTATTTTGAAAAATTTGAATTTTTTTTTCTAAGTGTTTTTGTGTGTACGCACTTGTATGCGTTTATTATTCTGTATTTGGATGGAATGAATGCGTCTTTCTTTTCTTGTCTACGTTGTTTTTTTGTTTCTTTTGTTTTTTTAATTTAATTTAATATATTAAGTTTTTTACTTACTATATACTCTAATTTGTATTTTAATAACCCTATATAATGTAATTAAATATACATGTACATAGTTTTTTTTTTGTTTCATTTTTTTTTATGTAAAAATTTTGAATCTAATTTTTTGTTTTGTTTAAAGTTAATAATGGTATTATACTACATATTACTCTATAGCAATATGTTTTTTGTTTTTTTTCCTGATTTTTTTCACTTAAGGAAAAACTTTCATTTTGCTTTAGGTTTCGTTTTTTTCGAATTTTTTTGTTTTGTTTTAGTTTTGACTTAACAATGTCCATTTAATTTGTTTTTTTTTTTTAACAAGCACTTTATGTGTAATTAATTATTTTCTATTAATGTTTGTTTTTTTTTTTTTTTTTTTTAAATTAGAACAATTTATATGTTTTTGTTTTTACTATCTTATTACTCTGATTCCTCATATTTGTTGTTGTTGATGATGGTTTTTTGTTCCTCCTCTCAATAATTAAAATTAATTTTAAATGCATAATAATAATAAAATAAAAAAAAAAGGATTTGGTGTTACAGAAATTGCAATTGTGTTTTTGTTTTTTTTTTAACGAAAAACTTAAAGATAATAAAAATCTTGTATTTACTTTTCCCTTTACAGTATGTATACATGACCACACTTTTGTTTAATTCGTAAAAGAGTTTTTTTTTTTTTGTTTTTAATTTTATTCGACTTGTAAGAATAAGAATAAAAAAAAACTGATACATAAACAAAATTAGTGAATAAAAACAAAATAAAAATTTACAACACACCTACGCTGACGATAATAGAAACAATAATAGAAACATTTAAACAAAATAATAAAAATAATAAATAAATATTTGTTTGCGTTTAATTTACATTATTATTACAAGAATGGTATAAGTCGCGTCATTCTAAGAATCGTCTGCAGAAAAGCTGTCCAGAGTTCATTAAGTTTTTTCGATCGTGCCATAAGGAAGCGCCACGTAAAAATTATCACGAGCATTTTTGACAATTGATGCAGGTAGTACAATCTACGGATAAAATGAAAAATTATAATTTTTTTTTAATTCAAATTTAAAATACGAAATGATTATCATGGGATATTTTTTTATAAGAATATTGGGGACAGAAGACTAAGATGGTTGATTGGTAAACTACGGCTACGGCAACTAACCCTGAACTAAGACTTTCGTTGCAGCTACACAAGTATGTTTGTATTTACATTATGTTATGAGTAATCAATAAATGACATTTGTACGAATATATCATTTTGAAAATGTGGCATAAACCCAGTAGGATCTACGTTGCACTTACATAGGTTGCAAGGTAAAATGGCTATCGTTGCAGCTGGAACAGACTTAGATAAAACATTTGCTTCGCAACATCTGCTGAAAAAACCATGACCTTAAAAATTTATTATCCTTATCTTCTAATTGAATTACCAATCGAAGTGACCTTATATTGTGCTCCTCAGCGAAACCAATTTAAATTGAAAATAAACTTCCTAATCTTGCAGGCAGCTGTTTGGACCAGATAACTCTCTTAGATCGTTGAAGAAGTACTTCTTCTACATAAATCTTTGGGAGAATATGTACATATATGTGCATTACTTCTCTAGTGCTTAGACAAGCACCCAATACAAATCCAGTAAACATTTCGGGCCTGAAATCTTATATCAAGTCAAGATCCTAAAAGTTAAAGCAATCTTCCCCTCATGGGAGGATTGGGTAAAGGATAGGACCATCAATCCAAATAGTATAGAATAGAATAGGTGAAGGAAAGGGCACTGGTATCTACTCGTCTTAACCTGAAATTGCACATTTACTAAGATTTCCAAACCACGCTAGTCTGTTCCAAGCGGAAGTCTTAGCATTAGTAGAAGCGGTGGGAGAATTATCCACAAAAGTAAAAGTAGGTGGGTGCTATAAAAGCCACCTCATCCATGATCATTAAATCTAAATTTGTGATATGATGCCGTGAAGAACTCGCAACACTCACGACTTTAAAATCTGGTGGATTCCACGACACACCGGTATGCAAGAGAACGCTTTGGCGGGCTAATTAGCAGAAAAGGCGTCCGATTAACACCTGACAATGGTCGTTACCATTTTTCTACCTTCCTTACAAATACAAATTTTTGGAGCGACAAGTCCATGGGATCCAAGGTCTAGCTTTTCACAACCATTCGTATTGTGCGTGTTATATTCTTTACATGAATGGAAGGGGCCTACTGTTTAATGCCATATCCGAGCGTGAATTTTTGTTGTTTTTTTTTACATTTTTTTTTCATTACAGTTTTACTCTCGAATGTTGGTCAGACGATCGCGAGAGGTGGGGCTGTGAAATAAATTTTAATTATCTGGGGATTGAACCTGGAACCCCTCGCTCCATAGTCCAACGCACTAACCACTTGAGCCAGGGCGTCCACCTACCTTAGCACTTGTTAAATTTAACATAGATCAAGACTTCTTGAGCCTAGCCAATGAAAGATGGAGAAAAAAACAATACGTACTAAAACTGGGCAAATCCTAGCGCTTAAATGAAGAAATTTAACGCTCTTCACGGGGATTATTACCGACCACAACCTCCTGGTGGGCCACCGATGAAGAATGCGACTAAATACAGACGTTTTAGCGATACAGACGCAGAAGTAAGTACATTTCACTTCCTTTGCGAATGCGCAAGTCTATGCAGATAACCGGCCCTCGACGAATACCAAAAGACACATCAAGACTGTTCCATTGTTTGGTCTAGTACGAACTCTGTTCTTGTTAGTTCATCGGCCTTCTTACTGTCGTATATCGTACACAAGTTGATGTAGCTTATTGACAGGGCAATGAATTGTTTTAATGAGTAAATTCTAGAGGGATCTATCTACTAGGTAGATTCAAGTATCACTTCAGACAATATTTGACTTTTGCTTTTCGTGCGGTATTAGGAGAAGCAAATTAAATCAAAACAAATTATTTTTTGTCTAAGATTCAGTTGAAGACTTCTAATACTTACCTCAACATATTTTTCCTACTTGATGGTAAAGATTCAGGACGTTGTTTGAATAAAAATTCTCTGAATCCTAAAACGTATCGTTCCACATACTTCTCCCAATTGATTGTTGTCACATCGAAGACGAAATTGTCACGATCTTTTTGACTTAAAGACTGTAACAAAGTTTGAACATTGTCGTCTCTAAATCTCCATTGATTCGTTGCGAAATATTCGAGACAGTCAACCGCCTTCGCTATCTTATTTTGAACGCTCACCATTCTATAACACAAAAAAAAAAAAGAAGTCAAATGAAAATATGTAAAGTAAGTTGTATGCATGAACTTACATTGGTTTTCTTCCCGTTAACCTAGCGAGGATATCCAAGACATATGCAGGAATGTAATGCACCAGGAATCCGTGCATTGTGTTCAATGGTCGACTCATCCGCAATACACCCGTTGGATACCAAAGGCAACCCTCTACATCAAAAGCAAAGAAAATTTTTATTGTAAAGAGAATCAGTTTCAGGACGTATTGTTGAAGTCATACCTAAAGGATGCTTTCGAACTTGCGCAATGGCATAATGTACGAATTTACCCCATGTAATCGGATGCCGCTGACCCGTACAGCAGTTGTATATAGTCATGCCATTTGGTTTGGCGGTTGCAGTTCTCCATGCGGCCGTAATCATGAGGTTAATCACAATATCAACAGGTACCATGTCGGCGACAAAGTTTTTCTCGCACATAATAGTCCGGAAGAGGCCTTTAGCAACGGCCGATACAAGTCCAGTTGGACCGTTCCAATTGTCCACCCATCCGGCGAATGGTTCGTTTAAGCTTGCAATAACTGGTGAGGAGAAAAACATCAGTTCACTTCGAGGATATGTATGTCATAGGACGCGACTTACCTATTGAAGGTCGTACAATGGCTACAGGCAAGTTACCGGCTTCCTGGAGTAGCATATGCTCCGCTAAAGCTTTCGTAAATGTGTATGTGTTGGGGCGTTTTCCGATCAAAGAAGGCGTAAGCTATAAAACGCAAAAAAAGGTAATTTGGGAATCGATGTTAACTTTGAAGTTTGCAACCTTGTCGAGCATGTCTTCGGGAAGCCAATTGATAAGGGATATAATGTCGTCGGGATTATAGGGTGGATCGTATATAACTTCGGACACATCTGTTCGATCGCAATTGCAATAGGCAGTGGATACATGAATTAGAGCCTAAAAAGTAAAACGTTACTATGGATACTTTCACTATATGTAGATAAACTTACGTCTAAGGACATCATTCGATGGCATAGTTCCACCAAACGTTTCGTCCCGAGCATATTAATTGTGACTGACAGTTTGAGCTTTTCGTCGAATTTCACTGTGGCAGCTGAATGAAAAACTATTGATACGTTCTTACACAGTAAAGTCTGTAAAAAAAAAAGTGAATAGTTAAGTTGCAAGGGAGTCTGAAATGTGAGTAATTTGATACTTACTTGATCACTTTCCGATATTCCGAGTTCTTCTGATGTAATGTCCCCTGATATTGGAATGACCTTACTCAATTCCTTTGGTGTTTCTCTTCGCAATGATTCGAAGAGCTGTATGGATTAGAAATGAAGGAAATATTATGAAAAAGTAGCAATTATTCGGTACTGCCTTAGCTACTAGAATCTCGTCACTTGATAGACTAGGGTCTAACAAAGATTAATTTGTTTTCAGATGCAACGTAGCTACGAGGTATATGTACTTATAATACACAATGATCGATAATGTGATGTCCTCAGAGAATTCGCCCGCTTTGACCGACACCAAAGTCGTTAAGTATACCAAGCGTTGGACTTGAAGAACTACCGGAATAGAAAGTTACTCATACCACCTTTGTTTTTAAAAAAATCGAAACGGCAGCTTCTAGGTAATTTTTTAACTAATACTTGACAAAAGTTTCCCAAGTTGCATATTTAAAAGGAAAGTCTCTGAAAACATTGAGGAATCATGTTTTCAATTCCTCCTTTCAACTTAAAGAGTGTGAACGTTTCTCGTAACAAGGACAATATTTATTAACCTAACTTCAGGTCTAGCCTGACTCTAGTCTACATACATATGTACCTACCCAGTAGCTGAAAAGAAGCTAGGGTAGTTTTTATACTGAAACCTTTGGTGTGTGTCAGAAGGGTACAACCCAAAGGATTCTTCACTACACGTAAACATCTACCAGAGCTCGACTTTTTCAGCAGGACCAATGGGTTGGTTATGCTAAAAGCAATCACAGATCGGTGTCCTTACGGGACATTGTCTGTAAGGGTAACAAAGACTTTGCTGTTTTTTAATGATTTGGAATGAATGAGGAAACCATACTTGAGAACTTTTGCACCTGTTCGGCCCTGTAGTAAAGAAGACTGCTTAGGGTTTTTATTCTTCAACGGCTACTGGCGTCCCTAGATATCATGATCATCCTTCGCGTCAAAAGAAGCTCCATTTGGATTTATAGTCAAATTGGAAAGATCCATGCTATTACAAGGACTTCCTCCGGTGTAATTGTATCTGTATCTTGGTAGATAGCCACCCTAACCTAAACCTAGCTTACGATTGGTATTCAAACCAAAAAGGTAATGGCATTAAAATTCTGGAGTCTACGACGACAAATCTTCTCTTAGTCACGCATCCCTCATCGCATCCGTTGGGCAAATTAAGTGCAGCAACCATGGGTCCTGAATCTTTATGTGAAGTCAGCGGGAGTTAATTAAGCTACCAACTCCTTTCATATCTGCGTAGACACTCCTGGACAAACATGTTAGAAATGCCCATCACATTTTTTTTTTAAATCCCACCATTCCTATATTATACACAAGAAAGCAACTAGTTAACTGACTTGTCCCATCTTCTCTTTCTACTGAAATACACCCTGCCAAACTAATGAACCTTCTGACAGTCTCCGGGGTGACAGATTACTTTACAGCCTTATGGGTCGCCAAAATAGATTTGACACCTTATATAGTCCCAAAGCGGATGAACTGCTTCCCATTAATAACAAAAAAACATCATGTGCAATACAAAACAATGTGACGCATATACTCTGCACATAATTGAAAGGTTCAGGTTTCCACTGTGTAATACATTGACATCAATGCCACCGTGTCGCGTCGTCCCTCTAACACAGTAATTATCCGAACATTTTTATTTGTAA
This sequence comes from Xylota sylvarum, assembly GCA_905220385.1. Taxonomy (NCBI): domain Eukaryota; kingdom Metazoa; phylum Arthropoda; class Insecta; order Diptera; family Syrphidae; genus Xylota; species Xylota sylvarum. The sequence goes on along the minus strand of LR999960.1, from coordinate 50,874,264 downwards.
ACTCTGCTGACATCTAAATACACTTTCCGCCCCTAACAACCACGTCCGGCCCTCACATGTTCATAGATAGACCCATTTTCTAAAACTACGCAGTAAGTAGTTGGTGGCCCGTTTTCAGTTTATAAAAAGCTCAATTGGATCCCCATGCGGTAATGTCATATGAAAAATACTTGTTCCTACCAATTTTCATTATTGATTAACAATTATATTACAAAAAAAAAAAAATGAACAGCCTAGTTCCATCTAATTACACATGATTGTACATACTCGTCGTATGTGTACACAATCAACTTTCAATGGGTCATTGACACGCCCTATTATCCCTGCAATAACCTATAGGGTGGTCTTGTGTATAAGCATGAGTGCATATTATAATAAACTTACCGGCGCATTGAGGAGCTCATTTAGTCTAGCCGACACCTCCTGACCTCGTTTAGGCCGTATCAACAAATAGATGTTCTTGATGTCTGGACACGATCTTAACAGCTTCTCAACGAGTACCTGAAAGCATAAACAATAAGAAAAAATATTCATCCAACATTAAGATGTTTTTAATTCATTGTGCGCGCGGCCTATATAAATAAGAGCAACAGATAAGTAGGTCTTGAGCATGCTCATGGGTACTCAGCCGGTGACATTTACACTTCCAATTTTGTTGGAAAGTTTTCTGTCAGAGGGGCGTTAATATTTAAAATTCTTCCTTCGACCGTTAAACTGGGTAAGGGTATGGGAAATTGGAAACTACACGCTCTGGTGTGTTGGTTTCCATGAAACACTTAAATAAGTCGAGCTATTATGGGACAATGACGTGACCACCACGAGGAGGAATATTTGTTTTTTTTTTTTTTTTATTTTATCCACCAGCAGTCCAGGACGACGACCACGATGAAAACGAGTAATTAGTGTCGTGAAGAAATCGTTTCCATCTCAAATAATAATTTCGTGACAACGGTTGACGGTGGTTGGTTATTCAAACATCATTAATGGGGTTCACCGCCGCCGCGCCTACAGATTTTTTTTTTTTTTATTTTGTATTAGACGGGGGCGCCGTGCTTTAATGGAAGGAAAAATGTTTGGACAAAATGAAAACTATGGCCGCTCCTTGTTTTATGGTATGTTTTGTTCATGGAAGAGCAATATAAACGGGAGAAGATGTAGTGTTTTAATGAACCTTTAACCGGGGACATGTAAAGGGGCTATGAATGGAAAATGTTGAGGATGGACGATCGATGAGGGTTCATAGGTATGAAGTACGTTTTACAAGTTCAAGACCAAAGGTGAATTGATGGACGTTTAGGGTGTCTACAGGTTTTTTGATGAAGTGCCTTCATTAGGTCGGTCGTATGAAAATATTTTAAAAATATATCAGCGACTAAAAATGACTGCATAAGGCTAAGTCGGCAGGTTTTGCAGTTAAGGGTTGTATTTTAGGGTAAATGGCCTACGATGGAAACAAAGTTTAGTCACGAAGCGACGAAACTTCTGGAATCCCAGCGAAAAAAATAATGTTCGTAGATTGTTCGGTGATTTAATAAGCTAAGTGCGGTCTTACAACCTGCGGAGGACTCGACTGTTGCTAATCTGCAAAACTATGTGTATGTACATTACTACAGCAGTTGGTATAAGGAACAGAACTACATACGTAAGCATGAAGTCTGAAGCATCAAGCATGAGCGATAGCCTCATGAGAAACTGAATAAAGGCTAAATACACCAACATCAGCGCTCACGGCTGACAAAGGAAAAACATGATTTCATCAACGAGCTCATTAACAAAGTTTGCGACCAACATAGATACATATGCAGGTCTGATAGGTTTGATTTTAAAATCGTGTTCGGCAGTTTTATGACAACTATAGCTAGGATAGTTGAAGAGCAAAACCTAACATAACCTAACTAACATATTCACTAACTGGTACAACAATGGATCTTAGCTTTGTGACAGTGGGAGTGACTTCGAATTATTCCGGCATCGACTATGGGCTCTATCTCAATCAATCATAGTATCAATCACTGACGGATTATTCCGTAAACAAATAGTTAGATATTCTCCGATCTTGAGGAGTATGGCGTTCCATGTCTTGTCGACGTGTATTTTGCACCTGTTTACTTCACAAATATTAAAACAAAATTGACATTTGTCGCCATTTGCAAAAGTTATAGCATCTTGCGATGTGGTGATACATTTTGAGCCACCTTGTACAAGTACAAAATAGAGCTGCGGAGAAGGACGAGAGCTGCTTGCAAGTTCTACGAATGAATAAGAAATTCGAAAAGGACTTCATCGACTTCTCAAAAAAGGAAAGCGCCTCCTAAATCCAGCTAGTGTCATTTAGGCAGATTTGGTGGGAATGTGAGACTTCTATTGGACATTTTGAAGCAACCCTACATCCATATGTAATACCTAGAAAACAGGGCTAATACGGTTATTGAAAGTTCATTAGCCCTATCGGCCAATCTAGACTACATTCAGATTGGGCATCCCTTCAAGCTGTGTAAGAAGCTCTGTTCCCTTTCTTTTATTAGGTTAAATTTTTTCAAACAACCTGAGAGACATCTCAGAGAGAAATGATCCCGGGTTACGCGATTGACTGATCAACAATTAAAAATGAGGGAATGAGTGAAGACTGCTTCTTTGAATCCTCCTTTGAGAAATGCATGTGTTTTGGATACTGATTCTTCTGTGACGTTTGTGAATTTCTTAATGGAAAGACTTATGAACCCATACATAGATTTCAAACGGAAGTATTCGATTCGAATGCCTAAGAGAGGTGAATTGACGTCAAATGATGTGGTCGTCAGCTTAGAAATAACAATCTACATACTGATGGGCAATGATGAGACAGGACCTGCATACCGGTGTGTTGTCAGCATGTGTAGGGTCTGTCATACATAATATGTAGGTGCTCTAGTCGCTAAAGGAGTGGGTGTACACTCCCACTTCACAAAAATGAAGTCCATAATAGTTACTTATAGCAAAGAGTGGATAAGAAATCATTTAAATGTTACGTAACACAAAAGCTTAGTGTTGTAGTTATAGATGATTTTGTAGATATTTGGTACGATGAAATACTGATGACCATTTCTTTATTCCATTGCTCTCTTGTAAAAATTTTAAATTTTCTCAACTTACCTTTCCCATGAATCCTGTTCCTCCAGTAATGAACACACTTCTACCTGAATAGAATTGTGGTACTGGAATGTAATTGGATTCGTCGATAAAATGATCCATTTTTGTTGTGGAACTAGGACTGGAACTACTACTAAAGAGATGTGGTCCACCATTCATTAGAATCTGATCCGGGCTATCTTCCACTTCCACCAATGAGTGCGCCATCTTTTCTATTTATTTTATCCTTCTACTAGTGATGTCCTCCGTCTTTAGAGTGTGTAGTCTAAAAAGCTTATGGTTGGCTCTCTTCAAATGTACATAAAAAAATATTTTTTGTTTGTTTTCCTTTTCTTGAATGCAGCAAATCAGTTAATAAGATTTGATGATGATTTTAAGTTATAAGTTTTTTTTTTAAAGTTAAATGTTTTCTTTTTTTAATTATAATTTTAAGGAAGCAGTATCGTATGTGTGCGATTCGGTTGTTTTCTTAAAAATTAAATATGCATTCACATGCGTATAATTATTTGTTAAGTTTTTGTTTTGTTTTTGTCTTGTTGCTAAGTTTAAAATTTATTGTTGCCTTCTCGAATATGCTTTTTATTTTATTTAGGTTTATGTACCTACTATAGATTATCAAAAGTTTTTTTCTTTTTTTTTTTTTTTTTTTACTTATTGCGCTTATTTATGTTTTGCTTCTTCGATTGTTCGCAATAGGTTTAAATTAAAATTTTTTTTTTGCTTTTCAGTATTTTTCTTCAACAAATTTTGTGGAAGAAATTCGGAAGATATTGATTTTGCTATTTTAGAATTAGAATATTGGTTTGTAATTTTAATTTAAAAAATAGGTTCCCCAATTTGTGTGGATATTTTGTTAGTTTTTCTGTTTTTTTTTTTTTTGCGTTGCTATTTTTAATTGCAATAGAATTATATTTAGTTTATCTTTGCAGATTTTCAAAATTTATTTTCATCAACTGCGTAAAAATGTTCTTTTAGCATCTAGCAAATGCTCCATTTTGCTCAAATTAGAGGCACGGTTCAATCATAATCTTTAAAGAAGTTGAGGAAATCTGAAAGTAGAAATAGAAGTTTCTTATAAGAATTTTTGGTTGTTTTAAGAAAAATAAAAAAAAATTATTTGAAAAATATTTTGATTTACTAGAGTTCCTAATGTAACTGGGTTAGGTAGGTTAGGCTACGTAGGTTGAGAAAACTTAAATAACAATCACACAACAGGAAGCAGCAAATATGAAGAAGAAGATGAAGATGTTACAACTCATCTGCTATGCATCTCTCCAAAAGATATAGAATTTCTGGGAATTGTTGGACAATCTTTTCAACGATTGTTTGGAAGAAAGCCAGTCATTATTGCCGGTAACTCTAATTCTGTCTTGAAACGAATAGACGTGAAAGAGCCTTGCTGGAACCCGTCACAGCCCCAGACATCATGTTTGTCCTCCAAAGATCACACGTAAACTATTTTTCATATAGTCATGCATTAAAGCCTAAGAATATACCAATCAGTCAGATAAAGTTTAAGTTAAATCACTGGGAATGAAAAACAAAAGCTATCTTAGTGGTGAAATCCACTTAAAAAGTGAAAAAAAAAACAGAACGAAATCTAACAATGAACAAATATAACGATAAGATCCTGACGTACTTCCTTACTGACACATTTTTCTCTCAAAGACCACCTCAAGAAAATTGGTATTAGACAATCAGACATGCTTTGAAGACACTGAAATTGCCGAACATATAGTCCCACGATTGCTTGGACTAGGTTCAAGCACTTCCATCTGATGTCATCTCCTCCATAGCTCAATGAATCTTAGCTTCATCCATAAACTTTGTTTCAGCTAGTAGGCAAAAGCATACCAAAAGAACCCTAGTGAGGTCGAAGTGCTTCTGGAGGCAATTTCCATGTCTATCGCAAAAAAAAGTCTATGCATGGGTTTTATACTTCAGCGGTGAACTAAAAATCACTCCGTCCTCAGCATTTTCACTGGGTATGTGTAGGTATATCCGATGAATGTATGGTTGCTGGTGTAGGGTTTCGGCTAAAAGTCTCCTCATAAGAGTGAGATTATCAAAAATATATATAACTAGGATTTTCTTGGACAGCCAAGGGGCAATAAACCCTTAAAAATCTGCAATAATCTCCAGTCTTACGAACTTTCATCACAAACTTGCGAACACCAACTGCAGTTTGCGCATTATTTCGACTGAAATTGCTTTTTAAAATTAGAACTGTTTCGGCAACACAGCATTCAATTTGGAAGTAACTTGGCTATATTGTCCAAAGTTCTTCAAACGTAAATCGATCCATTTTGTACCCCGAAAATATAATACTGAGTTTCTGTCAATTTTTTGAACCCATAAGAGCTGTCAGTGTCAAAATAATATATGATTCAAAAAGACACCAACAGATGGCCCACCCTTTACATAGGTATAACTACCATTTTCTTAGACAGCTAAGGGGCAGTAAACCCTTGGAACTATTCTGGCATATTTAGCTGGGTCGTTCTATCGTCCATCGGTTCAGCACTCGCCTACGCTCAGTGTTAAACTGTCGACATTCTAGAAAACTGTTTGTAGGTAGGTAGAAAGGGTGGGGGCATATGCAGCTAGCACTGGGATCACCAAAGGATCCATTGTAAAACCCCTGTCGTGGAGTAACCAAAAAAAAAAAAGGAATCCGTAAGGCTTAAGAATTTCCCACAATTAGATATTTTAAACCATAATGAATATCCTTATTCTGAGTGTCAGTATACAAGATCACATCATCGCCTTAAACAAAGTTTACAAAGAATGTTCAGTTTATATAGTAGACTTGGTACCATCAAGTGTGTTCCATTAAAATGTGTCTTTCTTTAAAAAAAAAAACCTTTACTATGGCATTACTGTATATTTTTAGTAAATAGCACCTGTCCAGTCTGCATTTGGGAACAGTACATGATTCGTTATTGCCTGGCTATACAAGGATCGCAAACAGTATTCGACATGTGGACGTCACATGTCAATTTTTATTTTTTAATCGGTTTGGGGACAATACATTTTTAAAATTCTGATCACATTAATAAATCTCACTCAGCAGCACATTTCCTTTTGTCTGACGTAAGGAATTCGTTATAAGTACTTTCGGTGACTGGCATCTCAAATCACTTTGTAAATATTTGAATGACGCTTTTTTTTTTTTTTTTTATCAGAAAATTCATAACATTTAATGGTGATGTACATATGTAACAAAACAATTCACACTAAATTAAAATCATTAGAGATAAACACAACTATTATGTACCTTAAGTCTTAATTATTACTGAATGAGACGTGGAAAAACAATGTTAATTGACTTTTAATCGAAAATGCACACAACGGTTTTTTTTCTTCTAATCTTAGGTAGAATCCAAGAATTTTCGAGACAACAAACACATCATCTACGATTCGATTACATTAATATTAATTGAAGTCTGGGTTTCCGTCATGTGTCTATAGTGGCTAAGGTAAGATTGGTGTACATAGTGAGATTTTTTTTTTTTTTGACATTTTGACTCTTGCTCACATAATATTGCACTTAACATTTAAATCAGTATACTGTTAATGGTGTCGAGTGTGTTTTGAACTCTATCATTAAATTTGATATAAAAATCAGTGCACTGGCAAGTAGACAAGTGGCTGTTAAAACTTGAGAGCAATATTAATTCTGAATCCTCATTTCTTTGCTTACGACCCCTTTGTCTCCTAGTTATGTAGGTAAGATGTACTCGTATTAGGCTTAGGTTGTATTTCATACGTCCTCCTGTCAGAGTCAAAAACAAATGAAGATATAATGTGTAACATTGCCGCTGTCAGCTTTGAACTATTTGCAAGATGTGAAACTTAACATGTTCGTCGGTGACTTTTATAACAACTTGGGGATTTGGGGGACACAGTGCAGTGTTCTACGCTTATGCAGAGCGTCTCTAGTTCAGTTCATGGGAATTAAGTCCATATTCGAAATAGTGATAGGTTGTTGGTGCAGTAGAGCCCAGGTCGCAGGCAAACATGGCTCTATTGTATCAATAACTTATCACGTATCACTTATCGCTTAAAAACCTTAAAAAAAACTGGGTGTGGGTCCGGACCGCAGTCTCTTCGAATCATTGACTGAAGCACAGGGAATAGTAGATGTGTTTCCAGTAGCTACTTAATAGGCATCAGGTAGAGAGAGTGATGGGGCAGAAAGAGAACCCGCATCCAGTCAATGAAGAAGCCATCGCCCTCCCAGTTTTAAAGAGGCTGGCTCAGCTATCAAAAACCTGAAGAACAACAAGGCGGCCGGCTCTGATGGTCTTTCACACATATATTTTGGTAGAGTGTATGCACCAAATCATTAACCAAGTATGGGTGGATAAAGCCATACCCGATATCTGGACTATGAGCTCTATCTATATGCCCCATCTTCACTAAAGGCGATCATATGTCATGTAAGAACTATCGAGGTATATCCCTGCTCTTTGTCGCATATAAAATAAATCCTATCCAACGTACTGTGTGAAAGTCAGAAGCTTTCCTGTAACACACTAATCGGCACGTACCAGTGTGGGTTCCGGCCCGGCAGATCGAAGATTGACCAAATTTTTACACTAAGGCAAATACTGCAAAAGACGAACGAATTTCAAGTCGAGACTCATCATGTCTTCATCGGCTTCAAAGCCGCATATGATAACATTCATCTTATTGAGGTCTACTAGGAGATGGCTGAATTCGGAATCCCAGTAAAACTGATTAGCTGTGCCGCGTAATGGACGCAATGTTCATTTCGGAAACAGTTCCTCCGAAGTATGTACCGGATTTCGGCAAAGAGGTGCGCTATCATGTGACTTCGTCAATCTTGTGCTGGAAGAGATAGTGCGCAGGGCAGGTGTTGATAAGGAAGGCACTATCTTCAACAAATCTGTTCAGCTGTTTTTACGGAAATCGAAGAACAGGCGAAACGAGTTGGGCTTGAAGTAAATGTAAAGGATTTTACTTTAAAAACAAAATACAAATTTTTGGCGCAACAGGTCCATGGGACCCAGGGCCTAGCTTCTCACAACCACTCGTGCTATGCGTGTTATATTCTTCACACGAATGGAAGGGGCCTACTATTTAATGCCGGATCCGAACGGCAGTTTTTTGTTTTGAGAAGCTTTTTCATGACAGTTTTACTCTCGGATGTTTGTCAGACGCTCGCGATTTTACTTACCTCGAAGTAAATTTCAACTCCAGGAATGACAGATTCGGCAAAGACTTACCCTAGGAAACCACTGCTACTTCGGTTTGACGAAACAAATGGCTTCACAACTCCTAATTCGGAAGACGAAATGCATTCTTTACAAAACTTTGATCCTGCCAGTTATGCTATATAGCGTCGAGTGCTGGACGATAAGCATACTGAACATTTTTCGAGAGAAAAATTCTTTGTCGAATATTCGGTCCCGTATGCGAGAATGGCGAATGGAGGAGAAACTACAACCGCGAACACTATGAGCTATACCAAGATGTGGATGTAGTCCAAAAAGTCAAAACACGTCGGCTACACTGGCTTCGACCAATGGACAATAATCCTCCAGCAAAGAGGATCTTCGAATCGCGACGACAAGGAAGACCTAACCTCCGTTTTAAGGATCAAACTATTACGGATGCCAGAGCGCTTAGTCTGGAAGCAGCGTGCTCGGAATCGAAGAGAGTAGAAGGCTGCCGTGTCTCAGGCAGAGACTCTTTACGAATCGGAAGCCCATTAAGTAAGTACTTATTGAAAAAAGTGATTATTTCTAAAAGTTGGCGGTCTGCTGTAGATTTGAAAAATTTTGAACTCATAAATGAAATTTCATCTTTTCAGCTCAAATTTGGCGCCCCTGTTGAGATGGGGTCGGTTTGACAGTCTATTCAATCGACGCCGCTATTAGTTCTGATCATTTATACATTTATGTTGTTTATGCGGTCAGTTCTTTCTATGCTGTGTGCCCTGGGGAAGACTGAACATATTTATGTTTGAATTGCATAATAATCGAAGTCCCCTGGTACTCGACTATCAAATCAATTATTTTCGCTTTCATTACGAATGAAATATATTTTCCTCTAGAAGGAACAAATGAATCTTTAATAAGTTGAATTCAATAATTATTTATTTAAATTGAATAAATAAACAAATCACTCAGTTATGGCAATATTATGTAAATTAATTAATAGTCGATTGATTGTAAATTACATTGATGGATCTATTGCATCTCTTGACAAAATATTTATAAAAACAGCCTTTGAACAGCCAACGTAATGTTGAGGCCGTTCTAATGGCTTTGAAAAGATTTCTAGAGAGCGTTTTAAGAATCCATCATAGTTCTTACTAAATACAAACTCTACCAGGGCTCATCTCCATCTAATTGTGCAATTCATACATTGTTTAAGTGCATTTGAATATTTGTTCAAGTTAAATATGATCATTGAGTATTGCACAATTAAACAAATTAAAAATCGCATTGAACTTATTTGCATAAACACTTGTATTTAACAAACTGTATATTTATTTAAGAAATATGAATAATTACATGTTTTGGTTAATTCTTCTTAGAACTAGAAAAACAGAGATTCGATATGAACTTGCGGTTTTAATGTTAATTTGCAGGAAGTAGATGTCGCTACTTTGACAGAACAATGTGTAATGCGTATTCTCTAGGTTATGTATAAAAAGGTTACGGTGGGAAGGTAATGTATGATAATAAGTTAAAGTAGTAAGTTACTTAGTGTATTAAGTTTTGAGGTGTAAATTATTTTGACCTTTGTTACGATTTAATCAAAGGTTTTGACGTGTGGGATAACTACACTTATTCTGGCTTATAGATTTTCTGTCCACTACTTTTTTGGAAATCAGCTTTTTACTTGTCATTCATGAGTTTAAAAAAAAGAATCGTGAGGTTAATGTGGGGGAATGTGGATTGCGTCTTACATGTGTGGAATGTGAATGAAATTTGACAGTTTGCGAAAAGCATTCGTCTATCCACGGAGAAATCAGCGAATTGTTAATTTGTTCACAAAAACTAACTGAAATTCATCTTAATTTTACATATGTATATCAATCGATTTATGGATTAATTAAGCTGTTTTTTGGAACAGTGAAATTGCCAATGGCGTGCTTATAAATGTGCTAAAAACGGATTGTTCGCAGTTCGGGCATTCGCAGTTCGCTGAGCTGTGAATGGGCCTTAATCAAGTTCAGAGATTTGCAGCAGTGCTTAACCAACTTGGATCGTATTTTTGGTAGTTCCAAGGCTTTAACCGCTGCTTGACATATTTGCAGAACAATAGTGCTGTCATCTACAGCATTATTGAAATGCCAAACCGTAGCTAATTGAATTGAATTGGGTGAAATGGACTACAATTATCCAGTTATCATGTTTTAAAACTGAAGTCTGGTGGGCATTGACATACTACACATGGACTGCTAGTAGCTAACTTCGCACCGGTTCCAACATTAGCACTAGCGGTCCGAGTTCGGAGCGGAAAAATTTTGAAGCTCACACTTTGTTTGAGGTTGGACGTGAAAACGAGTATACATTTAATTATTGTGATTATTGCGCTAAAATTAAAAAATCGGACAAAACTTAAAGTAAAAATGATGGAAAATTAAGTGCTGTATAATTAATTGCAATTTGCAATGCAATTCATTCATTCTTAAAGCAATTAAACACATAAATTACAACTCATTATTCAAATTTTTTTGGCGACATCTGTTCGAAGGGATGACGGCAACAATTTGAATTTCAACGGTTGTACTCAGTAAATCACTTCAGCGCCAATAGGTGCCTCTAGTGTTCTATGAAGAATTGCAAGGTGACGGGCATTTTTGCTTCGCATTTTTGCCTCTCCGAACTCCGACCGCTAGTTATGTTGGCGACACTTTTTTCGCAGAGGTTGTATGAAAATGACATTTCAGTAGCAGTCCATGTATAGTATGTCAATGCTGGTGGGTTAGAGAAGACTTGCAAATTCATCCCAAGACTTTCTTCTATAAATACTGGTTTTTTACTTAATATTGAAGTCCGTACAAGGAATAATATAGTTCGTAGTACTATGTAATAATAGTATTATAGCCTCTTATTATTCTAGAGTAGATGGACTACTCTACCATAAGTTAGCACCGAGGATTTCAGACCCGCTCAGGATTCACCAATTCATCGACCTTAAAGTCGCATTATGATAGTATGCATCGCCTAAAGCTCTCAAACGCGGTGGTTGAGTTGAGGGTTCTGAAAAAATTGATTGATCTGGGATGCCTATTACACGCGATGCAATGCGCAGTTTGGCAGTACCGCTTCGGAAATTTTTCAAACGAGTACCTGATTTCGGCAAGTAGGGTCATGCGACTTTTTTCATCTCGTGCCAAAGCAAATGGTGTCAACATTGAGGGCACTTTCTTCAACAAATCTATCCAGCTGGTACACAGATTGCCCGGACGATGTTGTCATTGCGGGACGTACCCTGCCCTCCCTTTATAGAAGCTTTTACGACAACTGATGATCAGGCGAAACGAGTTGGTCCTTAAGTGAAAGAGGACAAGACTAAGTTATGAATAAAAAAAATAGTTTTTTTGTGTGGTTTTGATTGTTGCTAGTTACAACTTTGAGGTAGTTGGCTCCAAGACCATGAGTAGAGCAATTACATGGCAGGTATTAAAAGAAGGTCGAAACTCCTTATTTGGATGACAAAAATATTCTCTACAGAGCACTTACTCTACCAGTTCTGCTGTACTGTGACGATAAGCAGAAAAGCAGAATTGAGTCTTAGTCCAAAAAGTCGAATCTGAGTTTGCGGTAGAACCAACTTTCAGTTAACAAAACTAGGACGATAATAAAATATTGCTATATCTCAGGTATTGACCTTATACGTCTTGGAAGCCTGTTACGTAAGAGAGTTAGTATAAAATGAACACCCTTTATGTCTGACTGGTTTATTCTAGTTTCACTCCAATTCTGTCATACTATTGAAAGTAATTCTTTGCTTAGTCGACTTCCAAGTGGACAGTGCCCTATGCCGTTTTCTTCTATTTTACCTAAGATCCTTCATACCTAGGAACTTAATAGCCTAACCTAATCTCTTTATTGCCCTTAAGTACATTGATAATATCCAATTATTGTAATCATATAACATTTACCTACATATGTACGAGTATGTATGCATATACTTTTATTGCTTGTCATTGATGTTACAGTTTAACGGTATTAAAACCATGAAATAGCTTAAAACAAAGCCGTCCAATCATCACGTGTGCTCTCATTCCTTCAATATAAATTGTTGTAAGTCAAAGGCTAGCTATCTTTTCGATTGTTGACTTGTGACTTGTTAATTGCAAGACTTTGTTAGCAACCGTTTACAGGCTAATAAACTTTAAAAAAAAAAGTTAATGTTTTAATTTTATGCTTCTCACCATATTGATATGACAATTTATTAGGCGGACACAATTTCAAACACTATAGCTTCAAGGTAATCAATTTACTGCGGTCTATGGTTTAATTAGACGAACACGAATAAGTTTTGTAATAGCGGAACTTAAAAGGGGGGGCAACCAATGTGTGGGTTAGTTGATGTGATTTTAGGTTTATTGACTTTTATCTAATATGTCATTAGTCTATTCAACAGTCTATTCCACTATGGGGTACATAAAGACGAACAGGATTAGGGTCTGCAAATTTGTTGGGAATATTTATTCACTCGAAATATTTTTTAAAGAAATAAATAAGATGTACGAAAACATCCTGTTTTGTAAAAACTTATTAACTGGATCGGTTATAGGAAACACTCCTCTGTTCATCCACTGCGGGAAGCAATTTTGATAATATCGAGTTACCCCCTGATCAATTTTTGGGTACTTTTTTAAAGATTGTCCCTGCTAAGCGGGGATAATTACCCAACCCAACCAACCTTTCTAAAGATTCCAACAAAAAGATCGAGTCATTGACATATCGAATAATTTCTGTACAGTCTATTTTCAGACCGGAAGTTGAGTAGTTTCAGATGTCTACACATGTACACACATATACCAAAGTTTCATTTGGGTATGAAACCCAAAATCGAACAGAGGATAGCGCAGTTGTCTGCAAAAATGTTGAAAATGTCAAGTATGAAGAATAGACGGTAAAAATCAGCAACGAAATAATCAGTATTGATCAACTCTGGCTTAAATATTTTGTCTTAAAACCAGCAGAGCATAAAACGGAAGGAGGACATAAGATTACATTGCAATTCGTTATTAAACGAGTTAAGATGACCCAACCCAATACCGCACGAAAGCGTTAATAACTTGAAAGAAAAGTCACTACAATCGATCCTATCCCTTGTTTTTTTTGAAAGTCTTCTACTTTCGAAGTACTCCCAGTTTGTTCACTTAAACTTTACTTCTTTGGAAGCATGCATGAGATTGTTCTATCCATCCTATCCATAAGACTGAATAATTTTTAGTACAAATTAAGACACTCCAAAATGTGGTAGATGACATTACATAACTGCTACTTTAAATTTTTAGAACAAGAAATGCCGCACATCACTATCAGACAAAATTTTCGAAAATTTCCACTGTAGGTACATACATTCTATAGAAAATAAAAGTAATACTTCAAACATAGACAGTGTCCACATATGGTTAAGTTAAAAAATAATTGCTCTTGCACGAGCCTACAAGAAAGCATGGCTTGTATTTATCTTTCGATTTGAAACACACCTTTAATTTTTATCTTCTTGCGCGAAGTTATTTTTTTTTTCTTTAGTAAATTTGTTAAACTGTTATAGAAGAACGAATTAACGAATAGTACTATGAATTAAAAGAAAACGATATCAAGTATGTATGTAAGTTTTTTGCACAAACAGAACACACCGCGTCCGCAAAGTAACGTCTAAATAGGTCAGCGGCAGAATCGATACTTGATTGAATAAAAATTGAATTCAGCAATTTATTCGAGAAAAATGTAGTGACTTCATAAGCTCGCTCCCAAGTGCTTAAGCAGGGATGCCTCGCAATTTAATGTATACCCGGTATAGGTGTTGCTTTTGCACGTACATCATCGTCGGTCGTACGGCCACGGGTAAGGTAAACATATGACAGTCGGTACAAAGTGTAGAAATTTCGCTTTGCTTCTGCGTGCAGGCTCGTAGATTTTCTGACGTAAATGGTAGGTAGTCAACCTAGCGGATGCGTTATTCTAAATTGTTAATTCGAATGCATTTCTGGGATTTTTCCTCTTGACATTTGAGAATGTTAGAATTACATTCGCAAATAATATGCAAATCATTTGTTTGCTTTCATACTCAGGTATGAAATTTGTAGAAATGCACTCAAATCTAGCCTGGGTATTGACACATTAGTCTCGAAACCTCTGAAGTCATTGTCATCGATTGCAGATTATTTGTTGACAAATCGTGCATACTGTCGCACCATCTCGTCTCTCGATGTGGGTATATGGGTTAAGGCAGATTAAATAACGCAAGAAAGTAAGTTTTTTGAAGTTTCAGGGCTGGTGCAGACGATGATGGTAATTTAACGCAAAAATTGACATCAATAATTTGCATTTTTATATTTTTATAGTAAAGAAACAACAACCTACCAATATATATATACATATGTAGATTGGGGTTTTTAATTATGAAAGTTTAACAATGGCGCATTCTTGTTTGTGCTAAAATCGAAAGTTAGGACTTGTGTTTGTGTCAGTTGTTCAGGGAACTGAATACTACCAAAATGAGTGACTTCAGTGGTTAATTGTAGATTTTTATCGTCCAAATACTTTATTAAGTAACCCATTTGTCTACTAAATTTGTCTGGATGGACAGCATATTCACCCTTATCGGAAAAAAAATATTCCCGCCGGAATGTTTCCCTGTTTTGAAAATAGGTATCATGAGTAATCTTCGAAAGGGAACAAAAAATTCTTCGAAAAAAGGAAGGATGTTAGGAAAACAGCATCTTCTGCATTTTCATATAAACGTAGGCCTATTCTACTTTTCTCCTCCAATTCACGTTAAACTAAGTGTGGTTTTAAAGTTTCACAACTTCAGACTAGTGTACGTCAGCACGCTCCCTTGCTTATTCTCTCCGGTTAACTTGAGTGTTTGAGAAATAGACAAGTGCCAAAAACACTGATGAAATCTTCAAGAGCGAGCTATAAAAAATGCAAAAGTATGTGGATAAAGGCATTGTTTTCTACTAACATTGTTTTTATTAGCATTGCTTGTATTTAGTAACTCCAAAAAATAAGACTTGTGTCGTAGATTTCTTCTAATAGGAATTAATTCATTCTTTCTAAATTCTTCATTATCTTCAAATCCAAGGTGCGTTGTTTAACATAAACGTTATTCAATGTTGCTATTTTTATTTATTGAATGCGTTACGTTTATTTATTTTTTGTCAACAAACTGTCAAAACATTCGAACATTACTTCGAATATAGTTCGAGGGAAATGTATTCTGATGGAAACCTCCGGAATTATTTTCCCGGAACAAAACTATTCGGAGGAAAATAAGTTACGGGGAATTGCCGAAAGGTGTGATTAAAGAAAACGAAAGCACTACTATCTTCCAATCCGACATTTGTGCAAAAGTTTTTTCTCATACTCCTGCTAGGCAATAGGGCTAGTTGGGATATCCAGTGAAGGCCTTAAATGAGTTGCCAATTTATAATAAATAAACTTTTCGGGGATAATGTAAAAATGGAACATCTGATTCTAGTACTGAAGAGATAAATTGACCATAGTTCTGCCTGGTCTGCCGGCTTACTGCCCAAAGCAGGATATTGTCCTCTATACTGGATGTGATCCAATAATTAATAATTTTACAATTTAAATTGTTTTAATAGGAAATAAGTATGTCTTCCCTTGACTTTTATAACATCTTCAATACATTTTGGCATAGAATCAAAAGTTTCCTACAGTTTTCTAATATTTGCTTGTTTCGAAACCATATCCGGATTACATCCTCAATCCGCTTTTGTTGTGCAATCTATTTTGCAAAGTCTAGCCTACTCAAAACAGGATCTAGAACCATTGAGTAGGCAACAAGCTCATCTTTTCACCAGGTAGGCAGATCATTCGTTGCCCTGAACCTCACCGAGACCTTGATGCGCATTCAAGCAAAATGGAGGTCAATCACTTGGCAGTGGAAACCGTTGGCAGTTGTCTAACGATCGAGCTGGTAGGAGAAGCTTATTGGTAAGTCTCGAAGTCCACCCCGGAATATAGCTTCGAAACTCTTTCTTGTTTTATGGAACGTTGTGAAAGAAACTTGTTGGTTGACGCCCAGATTTACCCCCAACTGATTAGTACCGTATATCACACATTAGTTAGTGCAAGGGTTTACTACCCCACACCCACCCCTTTGTGCTGTATCTTCATAATCAATAAATATTTTAAGGCACCTTTTTGCAACATTATTGGATAACGATATCCCTATTGTACCCTTTAATAGCCAGACTTCGGCTGTAGTCAGTTGGCCTAACCCTAGCGGAAAATAAGGTAGAGCGGCACTAAGTACCAGCAGAAAGATAAAGATAATATGAATACGATGCCTGACACCAGGATCTACTTCAAGAAACTCGTATACATCAAGAAGGTTCTTTTCAACGCTGCTTTGTTACTAAACCTGTACAAGGTTTCAAGAACAAGAGCCCTAGATCATATACGAGAAATATATCATCTGTATACCGCTTGTGAGGTGCTTTTGTGCGTTGAAAGTGAAAGTGTGTGAAACTTCTTTATCGCATGACTGCTCTCAGTTGATGTTACGGGGGATGACCAGTAGAGAGTGCATAGATTCTGACACTTATCTAGAGAAAGCAATAAAGAATCTAAATTATAACTGAATGACATCTATATGTGGATAATTTTGTACTGAACACATTAACTTTCCAATACTTACTCTGCAGCAACTCCACATTCTATGTTTGATCAGTTGGCTTACCAGACCAGATTTCTAGGGCTCAGTACCGCAATTCCATTAGAACAGTTTTCATGTTCCAATATTTCTACCTCAAATAATCTTTAAAAATAGTATTCCCTAATCATAATGTCGGGCATAGTGCAAAACAAGTTCATTCCAGGACGAGAGTCAAGTATTTTCAGGTACCTCATAAAATCTCCTGGTTTGTACTTGTATCTAGCTGTAGCTTCTGTAGATTAGTTGACGTTGTCCGTTCAAGAACTCTCCATCACAATCATTACAAGATACTATCAGTGCAGCATTTTAGAACTATGATCCCAAGTTCTGCCGTATGCGTCCCTTCTAACCCACAAAGGACAAAAAGTCTTTTATTTAGCAGTAGACGAATGTGGTGCCTTTGATGATGATAGGTTCAAAATTGACCAATCACCCATTCGTTAGAAGGACTAAACCCATCTTGCAGGGATGCAAGTAAAGCTCCATGTGACTCGAAAAAAAATTAGCAGGTCATCATCAATGGCGATGATGTATGTCTTATCTAATTAAAAGATTGAACTAAAAAGAAGGAGAGGACTTGGGGCAGCCTATATATAACTGCATTTAGAAACACCGACCCTCTTCAACTTCACAGCAATTCCCTTTTCCATTGATTGGTCGAATCTTCGACATCTCTACTACAGCTTGCACTAGCCACTGAGTCTTAGCCAATATTTTTAACTATGCCCTCAATGCCTTAAAAGGCGCATGGGGCTGTTATCTTGGAGCTGGTTGTCCGTTCTATCCTATTTTGAGGAGATGGTGTAGAGCAACTTGCCTTTTCCGTACGAATATATGAGGGATAGACAGTTCTAGCCGCAATTATATTTTGACAAAAACTTTGGGCAAATAAAGGAAGACTAATGGTATGTTGGTTAATTAGTTAAAAGAGGGGTGTGTCTTCGCTCCTCATTTAGGTATCTACTGTTCATCGTGTTTCCCTCATTTCGTTACCTAGATCTAGAGTTTGTATTGAGGTGGGAGAAGTGGATGCTGGGATAATGTACGGTATCGAAACGTGTAGGGATATCGTGTGTTTAGCAAATTCCAGTATTTCTGCTCGTCTGCGTTTTATAGGAGACTTAATGTCCTATTTGTCGGATATATGTATGTATGGAACCAATGCTTTCATTTATACTGTGTGACATGTTGACCTTGCTTACAATTTCTAGCTTAAAGTTAATGGGTGGTATTATCTAGTGAACTTTTTAAGTATTAGATGAGTATACATTAATGGCGTTGTCTATTGATGCTGGTGTACCATAGTGCTATACTCTCACCCACACTTTTTCTAAAAGTAATCAATGACTTTCTCTATGTTATTCTGTTACTCGACTGAGACCACAGCTTATTGAATCTGCGCGGCAGAGAATTTCATAGTCTAATCTAAATATTTGTGGCTAACTTCCTTCACGAAGTTGGAAGGTTCACCCTTCTTCATCTAATTCCAGCATTCAATTATCAAAGTGGTGGGTTGTCGTAACATCAAAACAGTATTTTATGATCCATTGCCTGCGGTACGATGAACATCAACATCTGGAGAAACTGGACAAAGACTAAACCCCAGATATTCAACGTGGGTTAGTAGTATTCGGCGTTGGTGAAAGCGAGACCATACTTGAATAAGAAATAATTGTACGATAATGACTTTTGGCTACTATGGCTGGGTTTTGCATGGCAAAGGCTAACGTGATAACGCTAGATACCACCAACTAGAATGTGAGTTTATTTGATATAAACTTGACCATTTGGGAGTGTTTGAGATAAAGTCGTTGTGGGCTAATGATTTAGCACTGTCCTACTCAAGACAACTCGACGGAAACCTAAAGTATTGGGAATACAATGGCGAATTACGATAGTACAAATGTTAAGCTCCAATGATTCTTGCAAATGAAGATGTAAAGGACAACTTCTACAACCACTTGAGCGCATCACCACCAATGCAGCGACAAGCTGAAAAATCGTTATCGTCATGGGAGATCTGAATGCCCTGATACGCATCAACAATCCAGAACTGAGACATGTGATGGGCAAACAAGCCCGGAATGGTAATCGAATTGTGGACTTTTCCAATGACAAACGCCTTGTTAGTGCGCCAACAACAATAGAGGCAACATCTTTCGCGAGGAGTAGAAACAATCAACAGTCAAGCGTCAATAAACATCTAAGAATATTGGAATATTGTAAAAATTTTGTTCACCTCGAAAAATCCCGGATCCACACCGATCTGGTTTCTTCTGTGTCGACCATATCAACACCCTTCGGATCATCATCGATCATTGCGTAAAATATAGATCACCACTTTATCTGTTGTTCATCGATTTCGCAAAGGCGTTCGATCGTGTCTTGTCTTGTGGTAGAGGGGCACAAGGACGTATCCTTTCATCGATATTATTCTTCTTGAGGATAAGTGATGGGGGGAAACTGAAGATAAACTCCCCCAAAACTAAGATCATCAGCCTTGAAACTACTTCATACTTAGTATTGCAGAATAACTTGTAAAGAAGGTAGAGTTCTGTCCATGCATTGGAAGTATCGCCACGACTGAAGGACGGAACTTAACAGCATAAAGCCAAGCAGGGTGTACATATCATATGGGAGTGGAACGGACATATGTATGCATGTATTTTGAAAAGGTGACTTCTACATTGCATCCATTACATACCGAAGAAAACTCAGGACGTCCAAATCGTTACCCACCATCTTTTCATCGATTTTAAGGCCGATTTATAGGTACGACGTCGAGCAGAATGACAATGGAAAACACTCGCTGCTCCATCAAGGTCGGTAACAACTTCCCCGAGACCTTTTATGTCAAAAAAGGATTTAGACAAGCTGACAAGATGCCATGACTTCTTTAACAACAGATTTGAAATTGCGTTCGGTAAACGAGGGCAAAACCAAGTATATGCTGTTAACACAAGAAGTAACAAGCAACATCCACGAATTGGACAGAATGTCACAGTCGACAACTATAACTTTGAAATAGTAAGGGACTATTGCTATCAATTTTATCAACAACACTTTGTTGGAAATAAAACGAAGAATAACTTTTGACAATCGCTGTTTCTTTGAGCTGAGAAGGCAATTGAGTAGAAAGGCCCTATTCCAAACAATGAAGGAACTTCTATGTCAGACTTTGATCATCCCAGTGCTTCTTTATGCAGCTGAAGCATGAACCTTATCGAAAGCGGATGAAGACATCCTCGGTCGTTTCGAGAAAAAATGTCTTCGTAAGGTATTCATAGTGATTCTAGGACATAAGAGTGAATGGACATCAATGCTTCAGTCCGTAGAACCTTCGCATCTAATCCACAGGGATAACTCAGTAGAGGAAAAACGTCGCCTTAGATGGCATGCACAATTAAACTGGAGAGACGTGATAATGCCCCCCCTACTGTAGCGCCACCTAAAGTAAGTATGTATTAGAAAAGAAACCAACGCATATTTTAATGCAAAAAAATAATTACCATATACTTCTCTAGACACAAGTAGAATCTTAAACAATCGATTCTTAAGAGGCTTGACAGTTGACTTTAAAGTTCTTCTACACTTTTCGTTGAAATGAAACTACTTCAGTTTCAGCCATCAGTGAGTCATACGACCAATCGTTATCTCGGTCAGATTGTTTGAATCTGACAGACGTTACTTTAGATTCCACTTGATTGTCAAGAAAAGTTTGACAGTTACCAAATTTTGAAGATTATTTCTACAAATATGGTTAGCTTTAGGTCAAAAGTCATTCCTGCTTTGTTTGATAAAAAAAAAAAAAAAAAGAAAAGCCTAAAAAGGTAAACAACAAGCCATCTAATTTCTCTGTCAGAGGTGGGTGTGTTTTAATTGAAAAACCCTTCATAAGGCTGGAAAGTGGGCAAAAATGTGCTCTCTCTATCTATTTAGCATTGTATTCATAAAAATCAGTAAAGAGCCGCGCCTTTTTCAAAATCTCTCCTCGGGTATGTACATACATAAGTGAAAGAAAAACCCTAAGGTCAAAGTACATGTGCTTGACAAAGTCACAAGTTTACCCATTACAAGTTTTTTTTTTTTTTTTTAAAAAAGAGGCACAAGGCACAATAAAATCAAAAAAAAAAAAAAAAACAATAAACAGCTGCTGAAAGTGGACCAAGGAACAAGTATGTTGTACATCACTCTCGTATGGTCGCATTTACACTGTATCTTTTAATGCAAGTCGTTACATACGAGTGTGTGTCTGTTTTGTCTGCTGGAGAGGATAAATGGATGGAATTCCATCGAACCCCGCTGCCGTCGCGCACGGTACAATAAAAAGCTCAGCCCGCGCTCTCGTATACATATTACAACATCGAAAATCCGAATGAAATTTGGTTAACACATTAAAGTATTTGAAATTTCCAACCACCGCGTACTAGATACGTTGTTGTCATTATCAAACGGTAAATAAACACTGTGCTAATTCCACAATGGTTGTGTCTGCGCTGCTCACATACCACTTCAAGTTCGTTTTATTCATTCATTCAACCCACTGACCAATTACTGGCCCCGCTCAGCTCATATGTACATACTTTCAGCATGAGAAATACAAAAAATTAATAAAAAAAAAACGATACATATATATGTATGTACATATATCATGCGATGTAACGGTCATCTAGATCCAGATTACTAAAACCCAGCTCTAGTATAGGCTAGCTCCACCGTAAATGAGGAGTAAGTGTGAGTTGACACTTTTGTGTGCGCTGCTACTGCGCTAGGAAATGGGTCAATCGTTTCACTTTACCATTGCGGATCACGGATCACGGATCACTGAATATAATTTTGCGCAGATACGTAGATACATACCTTAAGAGATTGGAATGCTTGGCGATGCGATGTGTAATCCCAGACTATAAGTTATTCGGCAACAAAAGGGAAATTTCACTTTTTTTAAAATGGAAATCAGTTTATAACCCCGAACCGAATAAATAAAAAAAAAAAAAAACAAAAAACTCTCTCGAATCGAGATACACTGCGCGCACACACGACGGCGTACGTATCTAGGAAGATAGTGAGGTCCGAAAACCGAAACCTTCTTCTCATTGACAAACACAGAACGTTTTCCTATTTACACTTGGCGGCCAGAGAGAGGAGTCGTTGCCTCGTCTCTTGATGTAGAAGAAGCAGAAGAAGAAATTTTCTTCTTCACCTCGTCTGGTTCTGGTTATTTCTTGAAACTCTTCTTCGTCGTTTTGAGACGATGGATTTTTGAATTTCTTTGCCTTTTTTTTTTTTTTTTCTTTCTTTACCTCAAACACGGAAGTGGGTCACAATGCTGGTTTTTCTTTTATTTTCGTTTCTTTTGAATTTTTTTTTTTTTATTATTTTTCTTCTTTCCACTACTGACTCTGGAAGTGGGTCATACAGCACATAACCGATATTATTTTTTTTTTTTCGGATTTTTATTTTTTTTTCGAGTTTAATGCGAAAACCACGTAACTATCCGTACACTCTATGGATGGATCGAACGCCAACGATATTTAGGTGCAAATTATATTGGTAAATAGTAGTAAGTATTTTTCACGAGCATAATTATAACACACACTAGTAGGAGGAGGAGGAGGAGGAGGAGGAGGAGGTGGTGGTGGTGGTGGTGGTGGTGGTGATTGGGAGAGAGAGAGAAAACCACCGATGATGGAGGTGGTGGTGTGGAAAAGAAATTTTTTTTGATAATCGCTTTGATCGTGTGAGGTACGTTGATCGCGCGGTTCCGTTTTGACTGAGGCGTGTAAGCATTTGAAGCCGGCCTAAAGTGAACTGAAATCGTGAATGAAGAAGTGAAAGATTTTATGTGTGGATGGCTAAGAATGGAAGGGTTTCTCAGTTGTACAGGTGAGAGACGACGACGACGACGACGACACCACACGTTAACTATAACGTACAAGACAACCAACGACACAATGATGATGACGATGATGATCGTGATCGTGATCATGATCGTGATGATGGTGAGGATAATGATATGATGATTTTCCATTAAACAAATTCAATGTCCAACAAGCGAGTGGTTGGTATTCTTCAATTAGACCTACAACTGGAGGAAGATGGTCGTTTCCTGATGCAAATTTATCACTGGCACTCGTTTCTATTAGAAGTGTATCGTCTGGAGATTGTACATTTACGTGATCTTCTGTATCGGAAGCGGAAATGAGTAAACTTTGTTCTGCACGATATAGAAGGCGCCTCTTTGGTGTGATCGATGGATACAGCTGCGAACCACTCACTCGAAATGAACTAGATTTGAAAAAAGTTAACTGGGTATTCATCACTAAGGCAAATACCTTTTTTCTACAGGGTTTGAGTAAAAAAGAAACCAAGTCGAAAGATGAAAAGATGTGCACGAATAAGTTGAATTGAAGGATCAAACGCCTATCGGTAATAATCATCACCTTGGACTCGATAAAATGGACAGCCACTTCTGAAAAACCCTCATAAACTACAAGGAGGGGATGGAATCTTTCATGCTTAACAACAAGCAATAGATACTTCTATTCTGTTGATTGTTGCAGTCTTTAGATTCTGTTTTAAATGGGGAACGATTTCCTGGAACGCAAAACTAGGCAAGTGTTTATCCACAAAAGCTTGATAGATTTTCGATAATGGCTTATGAATATCATATCTGAACTGATCGTAGGGGCAAGCGATATCAGGGAAAACTCTCAAAATGCTAATTTGATCCCATATTTCAGACTACTTCGACAAATATCTTCATGTATCGTATGCAGCGACAGAGCCCAAGGAGCAAATATATAAAGAAGCTGGCAACATTTTAAACTCCTACAAAATAACGTGGACAGCAGAAAAGGATGGCATGATGGATCTGCCTTCAAAAGGGGCTAAAGGTGTCCACCTCTAACCTAGCGACAATCTTTAGGATACGTTTGTTAAAACGTTATACGTGTTGGGTGACACAAGTCACATAATAATTAAATTAACAGAAAGATAACAAAATCTATCCACAATTGCCAAGGAAGTACATATTGTCTGGCTCTGCATGGGAATACATACCACTTAACACGTACCAGCGGAGTGTTGACTATCGCTAGTCAGTTCATCAGTTCATCAGTTCAATTGTTTCTAGAGATGTCGCCATGACACGGAAGCCGCAGTTGAGAGACCCTAAATTTACCACCAAAACAAGAGGTCTTCTTACATCATTGTTTCATGAGTTTGAAGAATACTAGTAGCCTGACAATTTACAAAGACAAGTAAATTTTTTTTTGTAACTTAAATGTTTTAAACATATCGCAAGCTTTTCGAATAGCCAGTAGCTCCCTAGAGTTTAACAGTCCAAAAACTGATTTCTTCAGCCTGACTTCCCTCTACAACCTTACTCGATGCAGACAATACCAACGTTTTTGCATGGTTTTCCACCTCTCGTGAATGTCTAATTGATTAAAAAATTACATAATGATGACGATGACATTGTCATACTCGCGGAATTTCCAAACTTTATTGCAAGCTTTGGAATCTACAACTGAACACCAGCAAATGTAAGGTTATGATCTTTCGGAATGGCATGGGACGATACGCAAGGGAGGAAAAATGGACTTGGCACAACAAGGAACTTGAAAAAGTAAAGCAATATAGGTAAATATCTCGAAATTCTATTAACACCCCAGTTATCTTTTAAAACACACGTACAAGAGAAGCTAAAGGATTATAAGATAAGGATCAAAGAGCTGCCCTATAATCAGCCTAATCAGAAGATCCAGTTGGGGGAAAAACATTCTTGCGTCGTAAGAAATCACCTGGGGAAAATTGGATTGTCCTAAGTATAAGCACTTGAAATCAACTATGATATACCCCAGCAACAAAGTTTTCTAATTAATACATAAAGAATAATTAATCTATATTTAAACCCTCTTTCACGGCTGACGAAAAAAGCCAATGCTTATTATTGGGAATTTTTGTTACAAATGAATTTATTTTTATTGTATCAATAAAGTGTGTGACACTACTTGTACATGAATACTTTTCATATCGATTAAATAAAAAAAATATTTTAGCCTTTGAAGCCTTTATGAAATTATTCCGTCCATTGAAATTCATTAATGTTCTTCAAATGACTCTTCATCTTTAGAATCGACAACCCAAAGAATGTTAATTGTTTTAAGAAGATGCCTTCAAAATTTGAACGCTCATGTATCTTAAAAGCGTTTTCTTCTTACTTCGAAAAGATATACATATGCTACTTTGTATAAGCTGATTAAACTTGAATTACTGGCAATTACTAGTAAATTGATTATAAACGGGGCTTAAACTGTGTATAAAGTGCAATGTTTTTGCTGATAAGATAAACTTAAAAAATGCTTTGCGAAACAAAAGAAAACCGGATTGTATTTTTTTTATTTTATCAAAGTCTATCAGTCCAGGAGGGTTAGATCTTTAAATTGTTCGATAATAGGAAAGAATACATGTTAACTGTATGTGATACAAGAAAGGCTCCAGATAATCACAAGGTTGGTATAAAAAATGCCTTCACATTACAACCAACCTGGGCATTGGTCGACTAAACACCTCAATACGCTCAGAGACTTTTTGCAAAATGCTCTCTCTAAACTCTCTAAATGGACGGAAAGATGTGGGCTCAATATAAACCCTCAAAAAAAACAGAACTTGTCCTCTTCACAAGAAAATACAAAATTCCGTATTTCGAGCTTGATATTTATTGATAAGAAAACTTAGTTCGAAACCTAACATTCTAGAACGTGAAAGAATCCCACTACAGTCTTATATTGCTGTAAGAAAGCAATAGGAAATGAATGGGGAGTACAGCCACATGTTACAAATTGGATCTATGTATCCGTCATACCAATAGATGGCGTGTTCGTCTGGTGGACGGCTCTGAAAAAAGACTGTCACGTAACTTATAAAGGGCGGGTACAAAGGTTGGCTGGCTTATGCATCAGTGAGCACTAAGATTCATCCCAAGATTGGCTCTGGACATTTTGTTTGACTTACCATATGTAAAGGCTATAGTTCAGAGGTCTATTCTAAGTACTGGACAATGCTCTATTCTTAGCGATCTTGAATTTCTTCAGGAAGACACTGACTACGTACTTCCACAACTTCTGTTGAAACACGTATGTAATATTTCGGTAATACTTTAACCTAGATCATAGACTTTTACTGACCGAAAGATATATCCCAAGATATCTAAAGGCTTGTATACTGGACAGAGTGGATCGTTAAGCCAATAATATTCACTGCCTAACCAAACCGATGATCATTTGGTGGAGGTACATTTTGTCAACATGTGTTTAAGATAGTGTGTACATATAACATAACTCCATTGAATACCACCGCTTTCTGTCGTCAATGTACTGCGAAGTAATGGTTATACTATACCGCCTTGTGGACCACCGCCCTGAATCTCAAATATCTCTGACAACGTACCCCTCGATGGGGTCTGAGTTTCCCAAGTCCTTTCCAAGAAGTACATGAAGGGGGGGTCCCAAAATTACACTATCGGTTCAATTGTGTTTGCCGAAGTTCTTTCATAAAATTTATTGTAGTATTTCCGACTGTCACATAACCTGCCTGTGCGCGGCACTTAGGGTGATATTTTCTTTTACTACACTATTTATCCAAGGTTATGTTGGTGAAGTATGTTTTTAGTTAGTACGTTTTGAAGTAACTCTATGTCTTTATACAGCTTTTTATTCAGCTTTCAGCTTCTCATCACCAGCACCAGACACATGACTGATTTGCTATAAAAACTTGCCATATTACCAGCCCTTATCACAAGGAATGCAAACTGTGAACTTTTAGTTTGTACCAAAAAACATTTCGTCTAAAATGGTAGATTCGTTTTATAAAGGTGATCATGATATAAGAGAAGTAAGGTTCAGTTAACCATAAAGAGCAAAATTGCTGATAGAAACTGAGACAACTGGAGCAGGGTATGAGTCCAAAATGCACTGATATCCCATTTGTATTGGTCATAAATTTACAGTTTAAATATGGACTTATTACTCACCTAGGGCCATAATTGCATAATTTACAAAGTGGGTTACAAGTCGATAACTCATATATTAATTGACAGTGAATTCTTCCAACCTAAAGTTAGTAGTGAAGATGGCAGAGTCATTCTAGGAGGAGAACCTATTGACAATGAACAACAACGAAGCTAAGCCACAAACTGTTCATTCCATTTGGTATACCCTTGTGTTATAGGGCGTGAAAGTTCAAATTACTGTTTGTGTAATCCTCTGGCTGAGTGTTCGTTCTTGCAATTCGTTTTGCAATCAAGTCTTAGCTCAATTATGTATATTTCAAGCCGCGACGTCTCATATACATGATTAACGTCAACTTGTTCTTATTCTTAACTACCATTAAAAATTACTGTCATGTTTAGAAAGGTAATCAAAAGAATACAGGAAAAGAGTTGACGGTAACTATTCTATTTAGTTCAAGAACATGTATTCCAGTGGGAACAATGAAGTACTTACTTCTAAAAGTTAGAAGAACATGAAATTTTAACGACATGAAGGGTAGGGGTACTGACCTATATGCAGTTGTACTCGTCGTCTAGATTATGTCCAATAGATTCAATAAGTAATAATTACATAAAGATCATTGCCTACTGCGATAGTTTAAAGTAAATCGGCATTACAGGAATTGGCATGCCAATCGCCAAACTAACACAATTCATTAATTAACTATTAAGCTTGGCTGTAGTTATTTTAGATTGAAATATTCTCAGCCATTTTAATCAGTTGGTGACAAACAATCAAATATATTCACTCAGATCACTTGGCCACTTTTGTTCTCCATGAAAAGCCCTCCATTCTAGGGCTTACTAGTCTTTTCGTCCACGCAAGTTGCCCCTTTCTTCAGGAAAAAACTAAAGAAGTTTGACTAGCTTTCCCTCTACGTAATCGTGGGAAAGTGGTTACTGCACCGGACTACTGAGCGGCTTGATTTTGACTACTTCCAAATGATTCTAAAATAATACGAAGTTTGATGACCACGGAAAATGTTCCTCTTCGCACACCCGATGCACTAGAGTGAAAATAAGAGCTAATCTCTGGACGATCCATTGGATTGCTCCTGACACTACTCCACGTACTTTTACTACTAATAGAAATTAAATCAGTGATAAGCAAAGCCAAACCATCTAAAGCCATTATACATCACGGAATATTAATAATCATGCCCATCGGAAAGCGACAACAGCTCTCAGCGAGATCATAACACACATCTCACAACGCCTTAACCAACAACTACCTTGCGATCACACTGTCTTGGTAGCATTAGATGTATTAAAAGCGTTCGATACCGGGGATCTAGGAGTCGTTTTTCAAGATATCCTTGATTCACAATTGTCAAACTCCAGGGAACGGTGACTTACAAACTACGTAAATGGCAGAAAATCCTTTGTGGACAGGAAAATCAAGCAAGTGGTTCCCTTTGATCCTGTGTGTCACATTTGACAGTCTGCTGTCATTTTTCATGTAATCCAGTATCATCAGTAAAACTGTAATGTCAAGGAACTATAAATCTCTAGCCGGTAGTACAAATCATATTAACTATGCCAAGGCTTCTGTGATCGTCATGATCTCCGCCTGGAGAACGCTACAGTGATTGGAAAGGAGGAAAAAGATATTTACATTTAGATAGTTGGACAAGACGGGTGCACAAGTAAAAAGCGACCTCAACAAACTTGGAGTGCGCAACTGGAGGCAGTAAGTTAAGGACCGGTCTAATTGGAAATGCTTGTTAGTAGCGACCCAGGTTCACCCTGAACTGTAGCGCCACCTAAGTAAGTAATTTGGACAAGGCACCGCCTCCTGCTCCCGTTGTTATTTTCATTCCGTCCGTGTAGAAATATTTGGATCCTATGTTTTGTAACCACAGATACTCCTCGCAATCAACTCTCTAGGAGATACATACATACGTATGATATGTATGTATCTCGAAAACTATGCATTTTTCGAAGATGACCACTCTCTACAAAATTAGAGGTATCGTTAGGTATCAGACTAATGTTCTTCGTAATTAATGGGGACGATATGAATAATCTAATTTAAGACATTATGCGCTATTTCTTCGAAAAACGCATAATTTTTGAGATATAAGCGAATAACTAAAAAAAGTGCAAAAATTTGGAGGTTTTTTGCGTTTTTCGTTATAAAGTCGACCTCATACAAGGCAGCAACTATGTAATTCGGATTCAGAACCACGAAAGATATATTGAAACGCAGAGAAAAAATCTTTCGCAATTTTGTTCCGGGAAAACTACCATTTGTTTGGACTATGTCTTGAAAATTTGTGGCTAATATTTCAGTCGAAGTGTATTTGAAACATATTTCTAGAGAAAGAGTCGAAAATGTTACAGAAACTTCAGTGAAATTGGATTGCTTAAACTTTTCGCGAGCATCGAACCCGCTTACCCAAGAAAAAGGAAAAGCAGGTTACAGCAATCGAAAGACAGTCAGATATGGCAGTTGAGGAACAACAGTAACAGGAAATCGAACATAACAGCGTGTGGGTATGATAGATGCCCTAAAACCCTAAAAGGGTGCACTAGATCCAAGCAGATGTATTGAGTCTGAGTGTGCCCCAATTGCGTTTCTTCGTTCTAAAGTATCTAATCGAATGCTCCAGTAATCGATAAAATTCTACTTCACTTTCGATTTCAATTTGATTTGTTTTCCCAGCTCTATCAACTGGAAAGCCTATATTCTCTAATTACGTTTTCTACTGACCACAAAACCAACTTGAACTTGATACGATACAGCGGCCTTAATATACCGAAATTAATCTAATGCAATGAGTTTCATATCAACCATTCACCTGACCTTATACGAGTTAAGTAGCAAACAACAATTGCTTTATTAACATGACAATACTTCTGTACGATTATGCACCATTTAAGGGATGAGGACGATTGATTTTGGGTAATAAAATTCAAACTATGGCCGATGAGGGTACATATATATGACATCATATTCTGTTTATTATTTTATGGATTACGGCACATTTATGAATGATATTGACGTTGGTTCCGCGACACACTTTGGAGGGATGTACACAGATGTGTGTAGGTGAGTGAACGCGTGATGATTCATCGAACTCGAATTCATTATTTTCAATTAACCTAAGCACTTTGACGTTTTTTCTTTAATTTGACAGACAAGAATTTTATTACATTAAGCAGTGATAATCAGTCTGTGGTTGGGGACATCTTGATCCTCCACTTAATTGATGTAATATCGACGTATGTATGTGCATTCAAAATGCAAATCGATGTTCATTCACCTCAGACTATGAGATACTCTTGCACTGAATAGCTTTGGGGAAATCTTCTCTAAAATTGGTGGCCTTCAAAAGGTAAACAAAACAATAAACTTAGATCCGAACGAACGAGAGTAATTACATTTCCTTTTCAACCCACTAGTCTATTTTTATAACTAAACTACATGTGTGTGTTTTGTCTGTAATTAATTTGACTCATTGCGTCAATGTATCACTGCGTGAAACGGTAGTCAGCATACGTATGTATGTACATTTTTTATTATCAACAACGAATCAAAATTAAGTGGACAATTAAGTATGAAAAACAGTTGTTTAATAAGCTACGACATCATCCCGTAGGATGTGCAGTGAGTAACAATTTTCCTGTTTGTGGTTTGACATAACACACATTCGGGCATTTGTTGGATTGTGTTTATTTTGGCACTTTTTATGGATATCTATCATCGAGCAGCAAGTGAAAATGTGGCAAATCAACATTTTCCAGAAATATCAAGACCGGGCTGCTGGATAGCTATTCTATCGAGAAATGATGATGAAGTGTTGTATGCTGATGCTGAGTAATGTACTGGTAAACACTCGGCTGGTGAAATCATGAATGAGACTCTAGTTGTAGCTGAATTAGGTTGGTAGGTAGAAGTGTCGGTTTGAACAATCCAATTAGCACTTTTTGATTGTATCGCACCAGACCTGAGACATTGGTTATTGAGAAATAGTTCACTCCATCTAGAGCACCTTATGAAAAGGGCTGCTGGGGGCTTTACTTCCAAGCATCTGCAATGTAATCTGTCTTGCATAAATTTGTTGACCATCTGTCAAATAAATAAGTAAAT
Source organism: Xylota sylvarum (assembly GCA_905220385.1). Taxonomy (NCBI): domain Eukaryota; kingdom Metazoa; phylum Arthropoda; class Insecta; order Diptera; family Syrphidae; genus Xylota; species Xylota sylvarum. Next base: position 50,843,074 of record LR999960.1, on the reverse strand, counting down.
ATGACTTCGAGCTTCCGAAGTATGATAGTTAAATCCTGATGCTATAGTCTTAAGTATGAAGTTGAAATCGACTCAGGCTATCAGAAAAAGAAGAACTTTCTATAAAGCAAGGTGCAACAGAGTTGTTGTGATGCACTGGGCAATCATCAGATCAGTTCCCAGCTATGTATATGTTCACCTATAGTAAGGCAACCTAGAATGACTGTTCTTATACCCATAGGACTGCACAGAGAAGTCTACCTTGGAATTACTCGTACCACACTCCATACTGTTGGAGACGGACTGGACATTTTACTTGATATCTTGCGCTTGACTTCAAATTTCAGAAAAAATGGATACATACGTACGGGATAGAGCTGTATTTCGTTAGCTATCAAACTAATGTTCGTCGGTCTTAATGAGAACGACATGAACATGGTGGTACAAGGTCAAGGCATTATGCGCTATTTACTAACACCCATTTGCATTTCCACGCGATGAGTCCCGGGTCCTATTTAGGCAGAAGTCGTAGTCATAGTCTTTCTAGCGAGCTCGTCAGCCTTACAGTTTCACGAAATGTCTTTTTGGCCTTGCACCCAGAAAAGGTGAATGTTGAACTGATCCGTCATTTTCGAATGAAAAAAAAAAACGCAGTTTAAAGCGGCATTTGACGTGAAGAGCTCGATTCTATAATAGTTATTCGGTTGACACTTGACTGTCAGTGAAAATGCAAGTATCTCTGCATTCTATATTGCAACCACGAGTAACTGAAAAACGTTACAGTGATCGTGGAGTCCAAACGAGATGCCCAGATTGAGAAAACACCACAACCTATCCGCTTTCGGTCTTGGAGTAGTCTGTACAAAATTTAATGAAACTATCATCTAAGGTGTCATTCTTGTTCTATTCAGTGCAGGCAGAGATACTAGTTTGGTAGTAACAGTCAAATCTCAGTTTCGGCGGGATGTAGTCGATTAGTAATATACGCCTGATAGCCGGCACGTACACCCAGCGTGTGATTCGAGTTTGCATACCCGAGCTCCTACGAATAGCCTTTTTACAGCACTAGAGTGCTACATTTTCTTTCCTTACGCATTTTAGTAGATTGGCTTTCCAGTTTAGGTTTCTATCTAATATAAGGTCCAAGTCGTTTTCTGTAAAGTAGACAGGATTGTTTTAAATCGTAGAAAGGTCTATAAGAGGAGCTTTGTATTTTCTCGTGAAGAGCATAAGTTTGATTTTGTGAGGGTCCAGTCCGCATTTGGAGTAGAAGGAGAGCATATTAAAGGATTCCCTGAGTGTTTGAATGTTCAATAACTGAAAATGTGCAATAACTAACAATGTCATCCGCATAGACAATCACTCTACATCCTTTCGTTTCTAGGTTCATTAGTAGCCCATTGACAACCAGATTCATGAGAAGAGAGAACAATACACCACTGTGGAGTGTTTCTGCCTGTAACACTTCGAGCGATGTAATCACTTTCAGGCAGATTTGACTTTGTTAAAAGTTCCCTCAATGTCAAGGAAGGCCATCTTAGTCCTCAGAAGTCTTTCAATGATGCGCACAAGTGAATGTAAGGCTATCTCGATTGATTTAACTTTACATATGTATGTAGGTTGAAACGCAGAGTACATAGTTAGAGAATTGCTTTGGTGTAGATGAATATCAATCAGTCTTTCCAGTATTTTCAGCAGAAAAGAAAAGGAAGAAGAAAGGAAATCCTTAGGTTCCACATGCTGTCAAAGCTATGGATACGATTTCTACCAGGGTCCAGAGTTTGGGAATGTAGACCAGATTCAAAAAACCTGATATTATGGTATTAAGTCAAGGAAGCACTAGGTATTCAGAATGCTGATTTTTAGAAGAAATAATACTGTCAGTTCCTGGAGACTTTTTGAAACTGCTGTGGCCCGAAGATCTTTTCTGTAGTTACTATAGTCAGGGAGTTATTGGATAGTGGTTTCTAGTTTAAGATTATTATAATTTCCAGGAAAGAGATTAACTGGTACAAGTATCAAGAAGTCCTTAGTAATGGTGGCCCAGTGGCTACTTAGATGCATCGGTTATATCTGAGTGTTGAGGGGTTTTCGGAGAGCATATTTAGCAACTTAGAAGCTTCTGAGGACTCTTCAATACTATGCTATGCACAGAAGGGTCTCCAGGATTTTTGAAAATACTTTCCCAATCAGTATTTAAAAAGGAGTCTACCTTCTTTTCAAAGAGCTCACCGATTAGAATTCTATCAAGTGCTTTCTTGTGACCTCGCGGTTGATTGATTCAGTGAACCAAACGTAGAAAAAGGGTATTTTTTGTTGATGGTGGATGGTTGTGTTGATTGTGTTGATGAAGTCAATGAGGACACAATGCACTTTCTCTGTCACTGTTCAGCTTTTATCCACTATAAATGCGAGTTTCTCGGGCTACACTTTTCCAGAACTTAGAAGGAATATTCCGTTAAACAGTGAACTGCATCAAATCAACTTGATGGTTGTAAGTTCATCACAGTAAAAAATGTAAACATATAACAAGGTTAACCAATTCAAAAGGCACATCTTTCCTTTATGGGTCTTTACAGTTGGTTTGTATTGATCTCAATATGGCATCTCATCCCTGCAGGCTCAAGCTAACATATTTGGACAACTCGTTTATAAAGTAGATATACATATGTATACGTATCGTTCGATAACTAGAGAGTTGATGATGGAACCTAAACAATGTCATCAGCAGACACCGGAAATTCAACTCTACGGTTTACAGATATAGCATCAAGCTAAGGCTGTTCTATTTCTATGTGGAATCTGTGCTATTATATGGAAAGTGAATGGAACTAAAATAAGAAAGCAGCCGCAGATGGATTTTAAATGTGTTCTGATGCACCCGCTTTTACGAAGAAAATGGGTCACGAACCACACCCTTAACGAAATACAAAAGTAGAAATTCCTTTTACTAGGAAAGCAAAATACACTGCAGAACATTTGTTGAAAGGTTGAAAATAAATATTTAAAATATTGCTCTTCTTTACATTGAATCCATTACGAAATTAAACTTAAGGGCAATGCGCTACGCTATTCTTTGTAATGATTAGGAATGTATTGAAGAAATCTTCAAAAGGATTCTATAAAACTCAAAAACCGATTAAGAATGCCCACATCACCCATTATCCCCATCACCGCACAGAGTACGAAAGGATTCACAACGTAGACCCTGCGATTCTCTGTCCACATCCAGTGTCCTTAGAAAAAAAAATAACTCCTCAACCTACCTCGATTACCAATTAATGCATTCACTCGAGCGACAAACCGATATGTAAATGCAACCAACATTTCCGATATTCCAAATCTGAAAGATTCATTGGTTACCCGCCACAGACATCCTGTGCCAGCCCTGTCTCTTATCAATTATTAAGCCGATACCTTGAGTATCTACCCGATGCAACTCTTCGATTGAACACAAACCTATGTACATATGTATACTAGTAGCTATGTATGTATAGGTAGTTTCGTACTTAAACGTTGGGATTTCATGGTCACTGCATTATGGATGACAAGTGTAACTAGCTAAGCAGCCAGTAGCAAGGTTTGTTGCACTCATCTGTGCATTGATGTGCTAATGGAGTGGTTTTCCTTTTGTACATTGTGCTGTATGCAGTAATAATACAAACTCGAACTTTAATCAAATATTTGCAGTTTCGTTCTGAGCTTGCATAAGTTTGTAAGCGAAATATACTAATGAACGACGCAAATGATAGCAAAAATGTGCTTTGAGATTGGCCACGTGAACATGAGAAAAAATTTATTGAGACATCATTTAAAAGTCCCAATATTCAATGAGGATGACGATGATGACGATATAATGTGTAAACTTGGTTGGGTGGCGACTATAAGTGTGAAGTAGGGGTACCACCCTGTGCATGCATGTGTACATAAACCTTTCCTAATAACTTATTAATAGAAATGTTTCGATTATGTTTACTTTTGGTATGAGGTGCAATAATTTTAAAGGATCTTGGGTGGGCTTGGAAACAATGTGTTATTTAGGAGCTTTAGTGTCAATAGCCCTTTAAGGTGGATTGACTAAGAAACGTACTGTTAAGAAAGTGCTTACCGGTAAAGTAAGCAAGTGTCTGAGACATCCGGGATCTGAAAATCTAACTACTCCAAGCTGTCCAAACCGACGACTCTTGGACTTTCCTTTGATTTTTTAGGTTTCTTAATCTTTTTTTTTCTGTAACTTAGTAGATTTTGCTGGAGAAACCGAATATTCCTATTGCTACATATAGAAATTATAATGTGTAAGAGGGGCAAACATTGCAAATTATATGTAGATCGACTTTAAATTTAGTCAGGCTGTGTGATCTGGTAAAATGGTTAAATATATGCTCAACTGTCTGTGTCATCCCAGGACATTGTCTCATAGGTACACCAATGGGACATGAAGATGAGATAATCTCTCATTTAATAATATTCGTCTAGTAACTTCTACTTGGCTTACCCTCAATGCAACAAAATCATATGTTCCATATAGAATGAGAACTTACCTGGAAAGAGAAAAAGAAAGAATAATTTAGCAAATAGATACGAAAAATGATTAAATGATTAATAAGACAGGACTTAATTAAATAATTTACAACAGATGACTTGCCGTACCAAGGAGGGGAATTTAGCTGAACAATGGTAGTGGCTGACTTGATTTATTCATTCAAATCACACCTACTCTTTAACATGAGAATCAAAAAGTAGAACGTATGAAAGTACGTTCAGAGCTTCAGTTGGATATGACCACTTGGTACATGCAATGTTTATAGTCGTTGTTCTTTGCGCTTTGCGTAGTATTTTTCTTTTATGGATTGAAAATAGCCGAACAGGACAGTTTTATTATGATTTACACTGATACCACAAACAGGGGCTCATGTGCTTACCTTACTGAAGAATCTTTGATAATTTTACGCATCTCGGAAGGTCATTCGCATATTGGTGATCTAAATATTTTGGTTCTTGAAATTGTTACTACCCAGTGACTAATAAACTCTTCTACACCTAATTGAAATTCACAGTACGAATATCATGTTGAATAGTAGAATGGTTGTTAAGAAGATAGAAAATAGATGAAGAGGTTGATATTTCAAGAAGAGCACCTACCTTCAATTTAAAAGTAAGCTAGCTGACTAGAAATCTACGCAAACGCAGGATCGATATGGAAATGGAAGGCGCTATTTGAAATAAGTCTGTCAAACCAGAAAGACCGAAAAATTTCCTTAAGAACCAAGCCAGGTTAAGTGCCAGGCGGCTTGCTGTAAATGACTGGAAACAACGTGATAGGGTCGAGATTTGTGGCACTATCTTTTGACATTTGACAAAGAGACAAAATTCACCGTAAGATTTAAATATAAATGATACTACTAATAGGTAAGGTAAGCTTTTGCAACTAGATGATCAATGTTAAGTACACAGATTTCTTGATTTTTAGTTTCTGATTTTTTTAAATCCTTTCACGATCATGCCCAAAATCGCTCTTAGCTTATGCGCTGAGACGCAGATTAACGTTTAGTATTTCTATAGGTTTTTTTTGAAATAAAAACATGCATGTATACTCTGTGCATCTATAACAGAGTATAAACGAAACTATAGGCCCAACTACGTAGGAAAGCTGAAAATAAATTACTGCTAAGAATTTTCATTGGATAGTATAATCAAAATCAAAATTCTGTTTTGTTCGAAATATTCACCCAAATATACAGTCCGGTTCAAAGTCTGCAAACAATGATTACTAGTAGGTTCAAATGACGTATGTATGTCACATACAATATAGAAGCGGTCACTGAACTAAACACACACAATGTCTGTGGCTGCAGTTTTGTTATAAGAAGTTTTCCTTTCTTTTTATTATGATGATATTTAAGATAAAATATTTGGCTCCTGGGACTGGCTTTTAAAATTCATGTCACGAACAAATTATAATATTGTACGCGCATTTCTTTTGCGAAGCATTTGAGTCACGTTTCCAGCCACAGCTCAATGTTGTGATAATAGCCACCCTCTGGGCAAACGTCATTCAAATGAGCATTCTTTATTCTTCTGATGAGAAACTTTGAATTTTAATTGATTATTGTGCGTAATACTATTTAGCGTTAGGTGTCAGAAACAATGTTCAGTGTAGATGAGTTTTGATAGTGCGAACATTATGTATGGCAATAAATTCCACTATTCTACATACTTCGATGAGAAAGTGTATGTAAGACAGTTGTCCAAGTATGTAAGCATATAGAACGTGCCTCCTTACGTAGATCCACTTGTTAATTCATGAGCTGGAGTTAAATCGATTCAATCTAATTGGTTAAAGCTGCATTCAAACGTTCTGGGTCAAATTTATCGCTGTCGTACTCCTTGGATGGAAAGATACGTAACGAGGGTAATACAAACTGTCAACTGTTAAATCTTTCGGCTCTCACTTCCGCCCGCTTCGAATATAATAGACTTCCTTCACTTATAGAAACAATATAGTACGTAAATGTATGTACATATATAGGGATCCTACATGGGCTGCAAGAACATTGTGACCATACTATACATATCTATTGCGAAGGTGTGCTGATGGTTCTTCGTGGTCCATGCAGAATTTTCAGTGTCCATCGTCTTCTATATCCCCCTAACTCCACAATGGTCCTGTTAAGTCTCCATGCAAGTCTTGAAGAGAAGATGGTATGAATAGGGTATATATCCATTATAGTTTTTATTTATGGATATTTGGTGTTGAATGGGCTTTGAAATAGCCTCAAGAAGCACTCCAACCCCATAGAGATTTTTTTAACTATCAGCCAGTTCATGAATGATGCTTAGGTTTGTTTGAGCTGAGAAGGAGTTTACTTCAGAAGGCGAGGTAAAACCTTTATGGAAGTGTTTGAGTCTAGTTAATGGCTGGGCATTCACATAAAATATGTTCGGCACGTGTCCGATTGGCTAATACCAATTTTCTTGAGGTGGTATTTGAGAGAACAATGGCGAGTAAGGAAGTCCATCTCTTTCCAGTCCAGTTTTTGTGTTCCATTTTTTGTTCCTAGTGACAGGGAGACAGGAAGACATAAACATAAGGAAACATAAGTCCACGTACCTTAGTGTTCAATTCTAGGCTTCAGAGCATTGGCACATAAACATTACTTTAGTAGCCTTGTTGGTTATTTTGTTCAGGTGGGAGTTTCAGTTAATTTTTTTTTGTTGTTGAGGATTCCTCCAAGATTTGTACTTCGATTCTTTAGACAGATCAATGGAGAGATAGTAAGGCTATTGTACTGTACTATTGTACTGTAAGGTGCCTAAGGAGTGATGAGTGATTCTGATCAATGACTTTTATCGCAGCTGGATTAAAATGGTTTTAATCGAGGACAACCGTGAAACAATATAACTTTTTCGGTCAAAGTGATTCATATCGAATACGAAGGATAGTCATATAGCCTAACCTAACCTAAGAAATCTTGGTCCAGTCATTGTATGAGTACATGACTCAGACAACAAGTAATCCAACTTCAATGGTAAGTTAAGAAAGATCAATAATCGAAGAGGTGTGTACAGACTGATGTACAAATTAGCGACAGCAGATGATTCACTTAATCATTTAAAAAAAAAGATTTTCCAAGGTTTACGCAAAGTGCAACATGTTCAGGTTCACATAATGCGATACCAAGAAGGAATGATAAGCAATGAGTAATTTATGTTCGAGGAATGTGGGGAAACTCCATGAATGAATGGCTTTCAGTATGAAAATATTTGTGTCTTCAAAAGATAAGAATATTGGCAGAAATATTTGTTAAAAGGCAGTAACGAAAGCTATATATCTATCTGAACACAAATTATTTGAAAATTTATGAATGATTTTTGTACTTACAAAATATGTACATGTAGACACATATGTTTGTATGTACCTACGTTCGTCTCCATAGAATAAGGGACAGTGTTATTTCTATTCCCGGAAAATTACATTACATCAACAACTGAGATTTAAAACAGAACAAAAGCAGAGATTCCTGGAAGGTTATTACATATCAACGACTTAAACAAATTCTGCATGACCTGAGGTCTTCCTCATCAAAAATACAGAACGGATCACGTGTGACTACAATCTTATGTAAATCAATGTGCAGCCAACAAAAGTATCTAATTATCGACAAAGTCACACTGATGATTGTTACTAGGATATCAGCATAACGACTGAATCTGTAAAATATTTCAAGAACAGTAGCTTAACTCTTTTAACTTTGAAAAAATCATTTAAATTGCAATAAGCGCACGAGTCGTGTGCCGCGCCTAAAGGAAAGTTTGAAAAAACTCAGGCATACCGTCTCTGATCTGCTGAGTTTCCTTCGATCACCACTTTCAAACGGAACCCCTGTTTCGACGAAGGACACTGGACAGCAAATGCAGAGAAACTTGAGGCATACCACCACATTTTTCTCGATCTTAAGGATCTATACAGCTTTGGTATCCTTGGCAAATTAATCCAGCAATGCAGGAATAACACTCAGCTCCATGAACGTCGGAAAAACCTCTTCGAGACTTTTGATGCTAAAAAAAGGATTTGGACAAGAATTATTCAGAACTCATACGCCAACATCAATGACAAATCTTACAAAAGTACGCGACTAGCAATGCCCTAAACAAAACCTTTATCATCCTAGGCCTGTTCCATAGCGTAGAGTCATAGGCCATGTCACGAATGGATGAGCCCGCTCTCGGTTGTCTTGATTGCAAAATAAAAATAGTTCGATTGAATTTTGGTCCCGTCTACAACCATGAACTGTATGAGCTATCTAGTGACATCATCCTAGTCAGAAGAGTTAAAATGCAACATCTAGGATAGCGAAGCGGATAAACAACTGCGTTCTATCCTGTAAGAGTATTTGAATCCACCTCGAAACTTTCAATTGACAGCTAAACTAAGATCATGGCAAAAATTCTGTGAATCCATAGAGGACGAAAACGAGGCCGCGAGGCTCCGAAAGATACTATCCAAAGACCCCTGCGTCCCCGGATATATCCAGAGGTCTGACGGTACATGGGCAGAATCCAGCCAGGAATCTTTGGAACTGCTAATGGATACTCACTTTCCCGGCTGTAAAGAAATTGAAACTGCCACCCCTTGCAGGACTGCAGTTCCTCTAGAATACGGAGAAGAGGAAGTGATATCCAACATTATAAGTGAAGACAAAGTGGCATGGGCTATAAATTGGTTCAAACCCTTCAAATCTGCAGGACCTGACGAAATTATACCAGCTATGCTACAACAGTCTCTGAGCAAGGTAGTACCCCACCTCGTTTACATATTCTCAAGCTGTATGCGCACGGGATACATACCTAGCAAATGGAGAGAGGTAAGGGTAGTTTTCATTCCTAAAGCAGGAAAATCTAACCACTCTACCGCTAAAGACTATAGGTCAATTAGTCTCTCATCGTTTTTGCAAAAAAACCCTAGAGCGACTCATTGACCTTCATATCAGAGGATTGATCAACTCCCAGAACCTTAAAGGTAGATCGGTGGATAGCGCTCTCCATAGCGTGGTCAGTGAAATTGAGCATTCTCTAGATGCGAAAGAATACACTATGGCAGCGTTCCTGGATATTGAGGGCGCTTTCAATAATGTAAAAACGAATTCAATAGTGAAAGCCTGGAAACTGGGTTGAAAACATGCTTAACTGCAGGATCATCAACTCAGCCATCGGGCCTAGTTCTGTAAGGAAGATGACAACAAGGGGCACGCCACAAGGAGGAGTCCTTTCTCCACTGCTTTGGCTCCTTACCGTCAACAAAATCCTTAGAATCTTCACAGAGAAGAGAATCAAAATCGTAGCATATGCAGATGACTTAGTAATACTGATTAAAGGCAAATTCTTGCCAACAATCAGTGAACTAATGGAATCTGCTCTCAAAGTGCTCTCTACGTGGGCAAAACAGAAGGGTTTGGGGGTCAATCCTCAGAAAACTGAACTTGTCTTGTTCACTAGGAGAAGAAAGATACCCGACTTCACATTACCAAAGCTAGATGGCACCACTATAATCCTCTCATCTGAGGCGAAATATCTTGGCGTCATTCTAGATTCCAAGTTATCCTGGAAAAGAAATGTTGAAGAAAGGACAAGGAAAGGAATGAATGCTCTATATGCTTGTAAGAGGGCCTTTGGGAGAAGGTGCGGATTGCAACCGCACATCATTCACTGGATGTACAAAGCAATTATCAGGCCCATCATCTCATATGGATCCTTAGTCTGGTGGACAGCTACGAGTAGAAAGAGCTATATGAAGGAACTCTACAAAGTGCAAAGGCTTGCAGCACTCTGCACTACTGGAGTTGTGAGAAGCGCGCCGCAAGCAGGTTTGGATATTATTCTTCATATTCTTCCCTTAGACTTGTTCATCAAAGGCTCTGCCACGAAAGGAGCTCTCAGACTGAAAGAATCCAACCTGTGGAAAGAGACCACCTATGGACATGCGGTAATACTAAACGCTACAAAGACAATGGGCAGGAAATGCAACTCCGAATGCTTCACAGCCACATCGGATTATATAGTCGCCTACAACGACTTCAATTTTGATATCCCAGTCCTATTTCCAAGCCGAGCAGAGTGGGAGTCCAATAGTATAGACAACGATCTAGGGATTACAGTCTACACAGATGGCTCAAAAATGGAGATAGGTACGGGTGCAGGACTTTACTCGGAAACATTGCAAAAACAGGAATCATTCAGACTACCAGAAGCATGCAATGTATTCCAAGCTGAAATCCTCGCAATAGAAAAAGCTGCTAAATGCATAGAAGATATATGCATAGATATATATCCCCCGTCGGATATAACCATCTTCGTTGACAGTCAAGCAGCTCTAAAATCGATTAAATCTAGTACAATTAAATCAAAGGCAGTTAGGAACTGTCGTGATGCACCGATCACGATTAGACACCATTCGGTCAAACTCTGCTGGGTTCCCGGACATAGCAATATTGAAGGTAACGAGAAGGCAGACGCTTTGGCAAGAATGGGGTCGGAAATGAACATCAGTGAAGCGGACACATCCATATTGCCACCGATTGGCATAATAGAGAAAGAGGCCAACTCGTCCTGGGTATCTAGGGCGGACTGTGCCACCTCTCGAACGTTATGGCCAAAATTAGATAAAAAGAAAACAAAGAGCCTTCTGGCACTTAATCGATCCTCTATCCGCATCCTTACTGGTATAATCACAGGACACTGCGCCATCGGAGTCATGCTCCGTAAATGGGGAGTGGAGTCCAACGACCTATGTAGAAGTTGCGGAGATGAGGAAGAGGTGGAGTCTATCCAACATCTGCTTTGCTACTGCCCCGCTCTGCAAGAACGACGCCTTCGCACTTTAGGTTACAGGTTTTTCGCAAGCACCGCAGAGGTAGCAGGCTTCCAGATATCGGATCTTCTCCATTTTATCAAAAGTGACGCGATAGGTTTCTGTATTTTGTTGTTCCCACTCCATCGATATAAATAGGGGATTCACAATGGACCTTTAGGTCTCCGAGTGGACGTGATGAGTTTTTAACCGTCACACACCCCTTCTTAACCTAACCTAACCTTCAATTGACAGCAAACAGGTGTTCTTGTTAAGGCTAAGCTAGAGCGTGCGAGGAGCGCTATTATGAGCGAACTTGTCAAAAATCACAAGTGTACTACGTTCTTAATGGCAGACCAGAACGCCTTCAAGAAACTCTCAAACCTTCGAAAATTGACAGCCAAATCAGCGAATTTTTTAAAGGCGGAGGAAATGTCTTTAAGAACATCACTTATTTTTATCGGATGAATGTCTGTACCTTGTATGTAATCTGAGCACGACTTGTCTAACCCTGAAGATCTCTTTTCCTGAAGCCGCCTACAATCTATCGGCAACAACCTAGAAATATGAAGCTTGTATTGAGACGAGTTTGTTTATTGGAGCAGTTAAAGTATCCGGTAAATTTGTGGTACTTTATACTCTATTGTGAACCTCGGCACTGACATTAGTGCGGTCCTGACAATTTTTGTTAGATAACCGAGAGGTTCTCTTTATGTTCTATATCAAGCAGTCACTAAGTGATTTTTCGGAATGGAGATATCAAGTAGAAGTAGGTTCAAAAGATCTGTCAAGACACATGAAAATTATCACTTTCTCTCTGATTATTCGTCGGCTCTCAACCATAAATGATCAGAAACATGTCCATCGTTTCAAAGAGGAATTAATATTTTATGCACGTACTGTACACGTTAGAGGTAATTTCAAGGATGACGTAATCGAGGACAAATGGTAGTCTTAGCTTAAAATGAACCCCTGGTTTGTATTTAGGTGTCAACTACTAAGTCTTGTTGTAAGAATTCGCTACTAGAAATGTATACTTTTCTTTTGTGTAGCCTTTAGAAATGTTGTTCTCAAACTCCCAGTAATACTTTCTTTAACTCCGACTATGTTCTAAATTGACTTAACGCGATCAACAACAACATGAGATCCTTGGTTCATAGCCGATTTATTTTCTTTAAAATATCTGAATCTATCTCTGAATTTCACTTCTTTTGATCAAAAATTGCATAAATATTGAAAAATATCACCACCAAGGCATTTTTCAATAAAGGAGCATCACTTGTCTAATTTGACAGATGCCAAATGTCATAGTTAGGGTCGCCAAACATAATAGAAATTAATTGCCGACTATTTAGGTGCAGCCCTTTGTTTTAGTACAAACAAACCAATTGGAAGCAATTTTTGTTTATATTTAAATTGATATTCGCCCTAAAAGAAAATAAATGAAGAGCTGTGTACGCAAGTTCATTTAAATTGATAATACTGATGCCCCCTATACTGAGGGCTCTGGTTCGTTTTATCAGTTTGTTCATATATTTCAAAGTTTGTCTTTATGATGGAATATAATGCGGGTGAGGTTAAAGTCTTACTTAACCCACACCTTCACAGTCACTGTTAGGCATTAAATTAGCTGAGTACCACACTTCTTATTAAACACATCAGCTTGATTGTCCAGATACATGTAGCATAAATTTTACTACGTTTTTCCAAGGTATTTGGCAACACTTAACACATTGTAAGTTTACCTTTATTGTTATGGTTGTTTATAATTAAAATGTCTATGATGTCCAATACCGGATATCCGGTTTCAAATACACATTCAATACTGTAACATACTGTTAGGCGGTTAGTTATATATTATTTTCTCTTTAATTAATCAAACGCTCTGTTATGAACGACGCCTTCCAGCTGCTAACGTAAATATGTTCACGCTTGTGTATATATTTTTATCTATGTCATCGTTTAAGTGACCACAATTATTGTGGTGTTTAAATACATACAGACATGTTTTTGTATCTAAAAATACCAGCAGAAAAAAATAAAAGACCAAAGCCGATTTGATGACATAATGAACTTGAGTAAAATGTCTTCACAGCACAAAAGCGGTTCAAATGAAGCTGACAAAAAATATGTAAAAAAGAAAAACACAACAAACAACTAATTCGCGATGGCGATAATAATGAATTCACGTGCTGCAGATACTCGTACAACCAGGCCAATACTCAGTACTGCCAACTGTCACTCTGTCGGTTTTAGTCGGTTACATGGCACAGCGCATGTTTTCAAATGTGTAGGCTTTTGACTTGGCTTTTACAACGAATTGTATACAATTAGGATAAATTAGATGGCTATGAGTATACATCACTGGGTTGATAGGGTTTAATTCCTAATCGTTCCAATTCAATCTGAAAAGTAGCGGATTGAAGTACATAATGGAAGCGGGCGTGATCGTGTGATAACTTTATTTTGTTTTGAATATTTTTGGCCTTCAAATAACATTTTTTTTCGAAATAGTTTCTGAATGGATTAGGATGAACTAACTGAATGACACAAAAGATCTGTATGTGGCTTCTCAACTTTCCGTGAAAAAAAAAAAACTGAATTTAAGATGCGACATCTCTGAGGCGGAGCACTAGCGGAACTAGTGCAATGGAATGAAAGTCTTTAAATTTTCAAAGTTCAAGTTTACTACCAATTCGACAATATTTTGGGAAGAAAGTTGAGTCGAAGCATGAAAACTTAATTGAGGACTATAAAAACAAGAATCTTCTTTCAAAGATATAAGACATAGCCCTTGAATCCAAATCTTACTACTCCCTTGAGAAAACCATTCGTACTAAATACTACCACTATCTAGATTACGAAAAAATGTCTTCTAATGAAGTAAGCGTAGACATCAATAAAAACCTTCAATTCAAGACAAAACAGAGTTTAAAATTCTTTCTCCTATGACGAGAAATATCTAATTGGCAAAGCTATACCATGGCTGTGAGCCTGTTCAAAATTCAATGGTCCACTTCAGTATTGTCATTCCAGCAAACATGCTTAGTAAATAACTCGTAGAAGTAGCATCTCCCGATAGATCTTGGTTCGCTTAGCACCGATTAAGAGCCACTACAGCTGAATCCCTAGGAGTTATTTTAGTAAGTTATATTTTCACATACTCGTGGTGCCGCCATCTGGGAAATTTTTTGGAATTCGCGACCGGGAAACGGATAATGGTGAGTTTCTAACTTTTCAAAAAAGGTTCATGTCCCAATGAGCCGCAAGATTGCCTCGGAAATAGCAAGGATTTATGTTGACGACTTTTGGGTATTGACAAATACGATTGGATTTTGGAACGTGAACTCTTCTCGACAGAAAAAGGAGGGTTTTCAAACGCACCAACAGAGGAAGGAAATAACAACTTTCCTAAGGTTCAAACGATAGGCAGTGAAAGTCCAACCAAATTAACCACTTGACAATCACCAACCGGTTTTGTTTGTTAGATGATCGTAAAAAGCATAGGGCTGAAAACGGTACGCTACGTAGGCCCATCTTACGGTCTCTTTCGCCATTGTATTGCATCCGATCGAAACAATAAGTTTCGCATTCCCAAAGTTCAATATCGACAGACTTCGAGTTCCACAGTGTATGGAAGTCCCTTAGCTCAACTAAACATGATGAGTATTGGAAAGCTGTGCAAAACATTTATGTAGCTTGAGCAGAATAGTTTGTATCAGCAGAGACCAGAAACGAATCAAAGATTGTATTTAACTTAAGAGTCAATTTACAGCTCAAAAAATTGAGCTTCAATCCAACAATACTGCGTGTAGAGGAAAGATGGTCAGTGCATTACGCTACAGGCATGGTAAATGCAATCGTCTTAACCCTCTAGCTTCACAAGCCGAAGAAGCAGAAAATAGATGCGACAGTAGGATCGTTTGAAAAATCTCTTTAGTGATGATTAGTAGGTCACCACAAGGGAATATTAAACATCCAAAGAAGGACAATCTAACAGAGTGCGGAAAGTCATGAAATATTTGCGATTTTCTAATAATAGCTTAAGTAACACTGGCTATCGCTAGGGATCGTCCTCCATTGACCACATAAACACCTTACGACTCAACATACTAAAAGTTTTATAAGCTTATTATTATAAGGCCCAGGCTCACCCCGAGCTGTAGCGCCACCTATGAAGGTTATTTATTGACTTCCAGAGAGCCTTCGAGAATATAAAAATAGGAGGGGTATTCCTGGGGAGCTTATAGAAAATTAAGGTATCCTATTTATGAGGGTGCTAAGTACCATCCAAAGCGGGATGTGGCAAGGAAGTATACTTTTGCCGCTGCTATTGTTGGCCTTATCCCAAACTAATAATCTTACGGCGACGGGAAGAGAATTCTGTTGGCCAAACATGACATTGAATTCGTTTACCCAATCAGGCATAAGAGCTGGGGGTTCAAGGAAAACGTGAGGCAGATCGCCGACCACGATGACGTGCAGGCATTGTTGACGCTCTATGCTCCACGAGAGGTGACAGGAACTAAAAATGAAAGATGAGATTCTACAATAAGTCATTATCTCCAGAGGCTATCGGTAAATTCATTAACTGCTCATGCGTATTCAGTAAAAAAAGTTCGCTGCTTAGTGTAAATTTGTTTTTACATATGTATATGTATAAATGGGGTAGATTTGTAGGGACTCAATGTGCCTTGTTAGGGGCTAATGGAGAAGGTCTAAGGTCTTACATTAACACCATTCACTTTAAGTCTTGGGGTCCGGTAAGGGTGCATTTTATCGCCTCTTCTTTTCATTGTATTATCAGCCGTGACAGAGAGGCTGTATTAGTCATCTGCGTTTCGCTAATTATTGTTCTCTCAAATCAAATTTCAGAATCAACTTCTCTTTTTATTCCACAGGGTCTAGTGAAAACATTTCCTCTTTTATGTTTCCAAAGTCTGATACACCTTTGTTTTATATAAATCGAGACCTATCCTATTATACAGTATTAGAGTGACTTTGGTACCGGTACGGTACCCGTAACAAAAGTTAGCATCCGTGCCACTGTTGTGATCAAAGCAACTCCATGGACATTCTTTGGAAAGCTGTTGGTCATACAGCCCTTAAGTTAAGAAAATCAGTTGGAAAGCGGTAAGGCTTGTCCCCTTGTAATAGGTAGTGGCTAAGCATTTTTCTTAAATGATGCTGCTGAACTTACTCCAAATGTCACATCCTGTTCTCTTTTAATGTTACATATTTCATTAGAGTATGAAATCCCCGTCGATCCGGAAATTTATACCTGTTCAATGGCTGATTTCCTACTTCACCCTAACCTCACCCACTTTAGACGGACTTGCCTACATCCGCTTTGCGATACCCTTGCATTTCTCTACTTGGCTTCCCTGTGCTACCCTTTTTTTTGTCATTTTATTCATTATAAAAAAAATGCCTATCATTTAAAATCGATAATGAGACGACCACAAAATGCGAGTAAGTGTTCTTCACCCACCCAATGTGACCCAAAGCATAGAAAAAAGAAAAAAAAAAACTGACAACCACTATGCGCTTAAGTATGCTAAACGTCAGTTGCTTATAGACAATGACGCTTGAACTTGACCAAACAACTTGAACTTGCTATCGAACGATGTGCTTTTTATTTATCTACATAAATTGTTAAAAATAAATATCTCCCACACAGAACACAAATAGCAAAATTTGTTTAGATAAATAAAAATAATAGAAATTGTCATTTTGACAGTTAGTAACGATATTTTGACAGCAACAAAAAAAACAAAAAAATGTACCATCCAGAGATGTCATATCTCCATGATGCACTCTCAGAGGAAGAGCAGTAAAAGGAGCAAAGAAGAAAGGAAATTTAATAACCATCATACATATATATATGTACTCACAGACAGTGACCCTGAGGGATTGAAACGTAACGTCAATGATGCTGCTGCAGTTGTTGGTGTTGTTGTTCGTCGTCGTCTTCAGTTTCATGCAGAAAATGCCCGTTTTCTTTTAGGTATTGCTTTTCTATTACGATATTTCGACACCCAGTTAAGCACTCAAATTGGAATAATATAACAAACATACACACGCACAGAGACAACGACAACGATAAAGATGAAAACGCTGATGACGATGACCTGGAAAACTCAATTCGCAGAGAACTCATAAAAAATTAAAATTTTATGAAAATTTCCTTGTCAATGAAACTGCCGAAAATGAGATTACAATTAGAATCATTTGCAGAGAGTGTTTTTTTTTTGTTTCTTTTTCTATTAGTTCCACAATGGTAGGGGGTGGGGGTTGGGAAAATTCGTCACTCCTGCTGTTCGTATGATGATGGTGGTGCACCCCCTCTTTTTTTTTTTTTTTTTTGGGTTACAGAGTGTCCTGCTGCTGCTGCTGCCTGGTTTGTGTATAAGAATAAAACTTATGAGATATACAATAGTTTGAGAGCTCTCCTCTATATCCGTCGTCGTCGCCGTCGTCGTCGTCGTACGTCTTCAGCGCTATTGTACATGTATTTTTGCTCTTTTTTTGTGCCGCGTTGCGTGGTAACCCAGGGATGATTGTTTGAGGAAAGAATATTTCTTTTTAAGAAAAGGGGGATGATTTTATATTTTTTTTTTCTTCTTTTTTGCTGTTTGTCAGGAGAGAAGTACCAACAACGGATAGAGGTAAGAAGCACACCCAAAAAAAAAAAAAAAGAAGAACAAGTCTCTCAATAGGTATATGTTAGAGGCACACGCGAAGAATTTATATCAGACACATACCTACACACTCCCCTAATGATGATGATGATGACATACAATTAAAAAGAATAAAATTAGCGTAAAAATAAAACTTAAATCAAAAACCGCCCCACAAACTTTTTATTTTCAATTTTCTAGCCAACACTGTGTGTGTTTGTTGAAATCTTTGCACTTAACCAGCTTTGTGGTGAGTTTAACACACTTCGGGGGGTGAAATGACATAACACACTGGGCACTTATTTTTTTTTCTTCTCCTTATTCACCCAAAAAACGAGGATTGTATTTCTTTCATCCAACTTTCACCTTTCACCGGTAATTGCACTTTTAAATCTAAATGAATTTTTTTATTTTTCGTAACGACGGACCAGAGAAGAGAAATCAATAAAACAATCCGAAACACTCACAAGGGAACAGTAATAATATAAAAAAAAAAATAAAAATCAGTTAAAACTCAACTTTCCTCGAGAGGATGAACACAGAAATGGGAAACAATAGAAAAAAATCCTCTTTTATGCAATCGTCTGCAAGGAGAAATCACAGTCGTGTCGATCCGTTTCCTACTTTTCTCGTTTTTTTTTTTTTTTCTGTGTCCTCTTCCGCAGAATTCACTTACAAAAAAAATAAGGACACACAAAACGGAACCTTAGTTTCAAACACTAGAACATTGCATAATTCTACTTTCTTATTTAAATTTAATTTTAATTTTACATGCAAACGCTACAAGACTAGATTTAATTTTATTTTCTAATTTTTATTTATTTTTTTTTTTTTATTTTTTAACTTAAAGTTAAGGAATTAATTTAAAAAAAAATTTAATTTTTATTGTTTGAAAGGGAGCGAGTAAGACCGCACACTACCGCACCGAAAATCAATGCAAAACGCCATATTGATAGTAGTTTTGGTTCTCTGGTATGCTACAGCTTACACGAGAAGAAAGTATCTCAACGCGGCGCGTTCTGCTCTCTCTCTCTCTATTGCTCTTTGGCTGGTTGGTAATGCTGGACTTAATGGAATGAAGAAGTTTAGTATAAGAGAATTTAATTGTACTTTTGCAGCTAAAATAAGGGGTGGTTTCTGAGAATCAGGGGTTGGATATTGTGTTGCCGTGTGACATGGGCACAATGTGCAATTGTTAAGGGTTGGATTGTCAGATAAGGAAGGTGATTTGTTTTGGATTCACCCTCGTGATAATGTTTAATCAATTTTTTTTCTTTGACGATAACACCACCAGATATTGGCATAGATACTGTTTTATCTAGAGATATGTGGAAGTCATTCGATCGTGGTTATGAAAGGAATTCTGTGATTCATGATTTTTATAGACACATGTTTATTTTAAGAATTTTGTGTCAAGTTATTGCTCCGTCTGATAAGAAAATATGTTCACATATTACTTCCCTTGGTTGTTGTATAACAAAAGTATTTGCAATTCATTTTAATTATTTATTGTGTCATTTCTGTTGGCCGGCAATCTATCATGTCAATGCAATCCATCAAAACCGGTTTTTGAATGTCTAAAGCCTTATAATGGCGTGGACTTATTTTTTTTTTATAATGTTTGCATAACAAAAGTATCTCTAAATTATTTTAGATATTTAGCGGCATATTATTGTCGGGAGTTTATCTGTAAGAGTTGGTACGATACGAGTGGCATATTCACCCATGGTCCTTGCATAGAGAGTGTATCTGAAACCCATGTTAGCTAGTTTTTACAATAGTCGGGCGCCAATCTGTAGTGTCAATACCACAAAGAGGCTCTTTGAAGCCCAAAAAAATTATAGCAGGACTTATATGACACATTTACAATGGTCTTTCTATAACAAAAGTATTCGGAAAGTGTTTCAGTTTTTTATTGTCGATTTCCTTGAACCGGGCGCCAATATGTAGCTCCTAAACCTATAGGATTCCTCTTTGGAGATGTTGTAACTCTAGGATTACCTCAAACCCGAACTTCTTAAGAGTGGATAAATACTTCTTTTATAGACTTCGTCGAATATTTATACTATTCATCCAACTACTGCAGAACCTAGCAATAGTATTACAGAGTCAAAGTCGGAGAGAGAAATATTTACACTTTCCTCTTAAATTCAGCACGGTGAACGATGTTGTTGCCATAAAGCACGTTACCTTCTATTTTATTCTATACTAGGACCCTGAATATGCATTGTGGCCCAATGGTTGTGAAGAAACTAGATTGAGGTTCTGAATAAACCTCAATATGACTTTAGGTTCTAAGGTATGTTTATTTTCCTCAAAACGTTCATGTTCTAGAACCTGGGTTGGTGATATGGCATCTTTGACAGATTGAGAGAACCACAAGCCTAGGCCTTGCCAGGTTGGGTAAGCCCTATGTGACTATTTGAAAAGATATAGGCATGTGTATATAATTTATTAGAATGAACCTCTGCACTTTTTCACTCAGCTCCAATACTGTTATTTTTCAATTGGAAACCATTAGGTAGTGTAGCAAATTTATGAGAATTTCACTAACATATTCGTTTCGATTACATTGTAATATCACCGCATGTTTCCCGAAGTCACTGACTATAAAGTACATAAAGTACATGATCTGAGGTACCCTTACAGCAGTCAACATAATTTTGTAACTAATCGTATTTGGTAACATAATAGAGCTGTATTTTACCACAAAGGCGGTGACATGTAAGCATTGCCTTGTAAGCTTGTTGGTAACTTTATGGCGATATTTTGGAATAAAACTCCAAGGCCCTTCTCTTCTCTGTAAAGATCAATGAAATATTTTACATTTTACCAGGAAAGGGTACAAATTCGCATCTGTCGGTTCAATTGACTTTGAAGGAACCTTCGGCAATATCAGAATAGAAGTTGTATGTTTTATATTAAACCTCAACGAGTGGAGCTCAACTATAGGTACCAGGTGCTGTGAGACATTTTTCCTGGATGAAGTGTTCTAAAAGGACAAAGAGAGTGAGTTATGTGGTGCTATCGACGAGAAGTAGGATGTTTGCTAAAACGCATAACCGCCTGGCCAAAAGAAATGTAAAATGTGAACCCAAAAATTAATTGGTGCTGTTTGCAAACAAAAGTAAGAAATTGCAATGTTAAGCACTTGCTGCTGGAGGTCTTACTTTGGTATGGCATTGCTTTCTTTTGAAATGCATGATTGATCCACTGTCTTTTTCCTTATCGTCAAGTTCCTAACCTGTTTTCTTTTAAAGATGATAATGCGAGATGTGGTTTCATTATGATGCACTTCTTCCCTAATATTGAAAAATATTCCTTCCTACAGCCATGGCTTATAAACATCTGTTCGCCTACAGAAAGTTCGCGGCGATATTCCGACCTTAGGGCTATATTCCGACAATGCTTTCTACTCTAGGTGAAAATCCAACTGTCGAACTGGCTAATGTTCCTCGAAGCTAGCGCAATGATGGACCAAAATTTTGAAGAAACATTTCTCGAAAGATCTATCAAAACATTCATGAAAGTCGATTGAACCTCAATGAACCATGATCGATGCTCGTGTTAAGTTCGAAGTGAATTAAGTTTTCTAAAGTCGACTATCCAGTTTAAAAACAAAAGCCTACGAATATAAGGTTTACGTAAGAAGTTTCCCGGGGAACACCATGCAGAGATAAAATCACGAAGATTGTTGTTGTACGTATTACTGTCTGTTAAGCAATCAGTAGATTTCCAATTTCTTTCGCAATCTAGGACTCAGAACATTAGCCCCAACCGAAAGACATCCCGAGACTTCCCGAGTATGTACTTCCAATGACATGAAGTAGATAAACTACAACAAGACAATTAAATTCTGTAAGGACATTTAGTTCTTGGACGAAGGTAAAGTGAATTTTATAAAGGCTACTCAAGGATCACAAAGGACTCTTACATACATATGTATGTATGTGGGTGTAGCTTTACATGGCCTTTCACATTATGACTATGTAGCCCCTCTAAAATCAAATTATCTCAAGGCAGCCCAACAAACTTCGAATGACCGTCAAAATATCCTCATGTTTCCCACCCACGTACGTATTAATTTCCTGCTTCCGTTTGTATACTTCATTCCATCACTTCAGCGATACAGATTCCGTTGCACTTGCACTGGTAACACTTACCGCTGAATGTAGTTCATTTCTCCAGAACTACTGGTGCTGGAGCTGGCGATTTGACTCATTACACTTGAGGGGGAAGGATGTTATATTAATATTATCCCCTTATGTCATCCGTGAAAGTGTCAGGGCTTTTTCCAGTTTTCTCCGCGTGTGTACGGTGTGCGCCAGAGATATGAATAGAGAGCAAAAGAGAATGAAAATGGAACACGCGGAGAGGAAGTTGTAATGTGAAATGTCTTTGTAATTGTAATACGCCGGGAAGCACGAGGCTACTCCTACTAATGCTATTCAACCCCTTTCACCATAGAAAAAAAAATAAAAAATCCCAGAGAAACACGAATAAAGAACAAGCACAAAAAGTGTCAAGTTCTCTATTCGTATAACAGTTAAATGTATAGAGATAGACAGCTGGATCCTTGTATCCGTATTATATCAAAAATTAAACCGGCAGATTTGCCTCTATCCTCTTCCGTTCACCTCCCGAATTGAGGTGGATTTTGTTGGATTATCCCCCACCGCCGCCGTCACGAGGGCACAATAATATTTTATAGTATATCCGAGAGTATTTCCCCAATCTATTCGATTTTTTATTTAATTTCATTTTGAAAGGGGAGCAAGAATAGAAATATGCTTTCTAAAAATACCTTTTAGCATCGCCATCTCATGTGTTGGAGGTGAAAACTTTTAATTGCTCGGGCGGAACACTATCGATATTTTCTTTGACTAGAGGCTGCTGGTAAATGCCAGTTAACACACAGGAGGGAGGGAGGTTTTGCAGAACTATATACTATATGTATCACAAGTAATTTCTTTTTATTTATTTTTGAGTAAAAACACAACACACACGACGACTATTGACAGCGGATGACACACTCGCACTTAGTGTGTTATACGTTGCACACACCCTTGTGCACTGTACGGTCGAGTCGAGTCTAGTCGCCCCTTATTGAGGTGATTGCGTGTTTTTCGGTGGTGAGCCCTGACAGTTCAAGGCGCATGTGCCAGAATAGAAGAATATGAATAGAACTGTCAAATGATGATTTGGTAAATGGAGGACAACGATAGACAAATGAGCGGCAAGTTGTCTACTTGGGTAGGAATATGTTTTAAAATGAAAAAAAAAGTATCTGTCAATGAATAGCCCTTGAAGGGGGAACGAACGGTGTGATAATTATAGGTTGTACTGTAAATTAGAGTGGATACTTGACAGGTACTATGTTGAATTTTTCAGACGACTGGAGTGTGGTAGAAGTGGGCGTTGATGCGCAAGCATGGTGATTACATGTGTTCCGGTTCCCGTCGCGGGTGAAAAAGGTTCGAATGGAGAGTTTAACGGGCGGCAATTGTTGAATTATAAATAGCAATGCCCGGCTGAGTGACTTTTGATATTTGGATAAATTACCTAGAGGAGAGTGATTGGTAGAATTAGTTTGGTAATAGTGGATTTCCGGAAGTCAAACAAGGTGAATAGCTAATTTTTGGAAGCATTTGAAGAACATTTGGTAGTATATTTTATTAACGTACTGGGGTTGCATGTGGGCGAGAAGTCCAGTAGGATAGTCCAGCTTAGTGCGTTGGGGTTCTGAGTGGAGATTCAAGTTTCGAATTCTAGGATCAAACGTTTTTGAGTCTGATAAATAGTTACATATACTCGTAACTGAATGGTTGTTAATTGAACTCTCCATAAAGGGAATGAGAATGTGATTCGAACTTGATATCTGCCACCTCGGTGTTTGAATTTAGAAAATACTCTACTCTTTCAACACTAACACGAATGATGTCGGCCTTAAGTTCACCAAATGTACTTTAGTAGGTTAAAGGCGTTATATTGCGCGATCTTGGTGTATCCGTTTCGTAGAATTACTGAACCACAGAATGTGTAAATCTAGTTATCTCAGTATTGCTCTGTGTCATGAATTTTGTCAGCTAGATCAGTACATAAATATTAAGGAGAACCTTAGACGCTATGTACAAAGAAAAAGGGGATGTTGCTGGGGCGCTGTGAATACCCAAAGATGTCTCGAATATCGGCTTTAGCTCAGGCAAGACAATTTTGATTGTTAACGAAACCATTCCAAGTATATACATACCTACTTCGTAGCTGAAGATGATCAGACGCAAGAGAATTCGTACTTAGCAACGCAGATAGTACATATTTAGTGCAGAGGACAACTGGATTATGCAGACAATGTCGACTTCCTGAGATTATCCCAGTATTTAGGAGGTTTTTATGGCAATTGAGGGTTAAAAATCCTTAATTTTTCTGTAGCTAAAACGAGTGGATACACGCATAGGAAACACTTCACTGGACCACATAGACGCCACAGATCCATTGTACTACTAGGAAACAAGACCCAGTATTACCCATTTTACTGGAATTTCTTCGGAGAACGCCGTGGATGCACTTCAGTGATGAGGAGCTTACAGTAAAAGGACTCACCACATCAGCATCGAAAATCTGCCACCACATCGGAGCAAAGACAGGACAATAACAAATGTAATGATCCCAAGTATCGTCGCTCTCTCTACAAGCGTCGCAGATAGTAGTTTCTCTTAAGCCTAACATGCTTGACAAAAAAAAAGTGTCCCGTAAGGACGCCAATAAGTTGTCTATAGTCTTCTCTGGTGAGGGACAGCAAGAATGCAGCTGATTTCTTACAGATGTTAAGAAGGAGCATATGTTAAGTCTGCTTGGATTCTAGAGAGCTGCGCCACACAAAATTGTGTCAATGGCGGCCCTGACCGAGGACGCAGGAAAACCCAATGGAGGTTAAGGTCGTGCGTTAAGTCATCCTCTGAGCCTTGCTTAGCAGAAATTCCATTTCCCCCAATACCAGTGTGGTTTGAGACCCAGACAAGATTCAAAGCCTTGCAAACGAATTAAAAGAGTTATTGCATTCACGAACTATTTTGGAAAGGGGTTACAGGGTTGAGCAAAGCCTTAAGCGCAGCCTGACTGTCGCCACAGACCAAAATACTCCGACCACGCCACTTATTCTTAACAATATAGTCGCCAGCCATTAGGGTAGCATAGAAATTCGTCTTGACTAATTTTGGAGCCATCCGTGAAGATTTGACTACAGGCCAGTTCAGGATCAGACTCTGGCAGAAGCCAGTCCTGAACTCAAGGAAAGTCGACTCTAAATTTGCGCAGGATCCGAAGTTCCAGTGTCTTTGCATCAGACGGCATATCCATGGAACCAGGATCGTAGGAAAAGTATCACACAGGGTCATCGAAAAGAAGTGTGGATGATACCACAAGCCACCGCGTCTAAGACGCTAGATGGCTTTGATAGTACTGCCCATGATGAAAGTATCAAGTTGAGTTAAATCCAACAGAGCATTTAGAGCAGAGCCAGGAGTACTCGAAAAAGCTCCCGTGCAGCCGAGACAGATCGTGTTTTAGAGTTTCGTGCAGAAGGGAGTCAGATACTTACGCAAAAGTCCCCTCCACCAAACAACAGGTGTTATCACAGCCGTATAGATCGAAAGGACCTTTTTCGGTGATAAGCAAATGTATAGCTGCTTAGTAAGAAAATTCTTAATAAATAAATAAATAAATTAGATAAATTTTCTGATTGTATCATTCCTAGGGATTGCCAAGAGGGGAAGTTTTTTGAAAAGTGCATCGAATTGTTGTGATGGAATTCACATCTTCCTTTCACTTTTGTCATTATCAGGATCGTTTTGTTTTGTAGTCTCCTTGACCACGGGGTGTAATTCTGTGTATCGAATTATTTTTCAAAGCCTTGCGGCTTTGGCCATATTGAACATTTAAGTACTGAATCCAAACAGTATGCAACAGAAACTTCGAACTTCTCTTGTTCTCCTAAAAGCATGCAATATGTTTAATATGTCATCATGCTCTTTGGCCGTAAGACTGCAACAGTCTGTAATTAAATGTTCACAGCATATGTAGAAATACAATAGGTATTCAAATATTGTATGTGCATTTGTAATTTGTTGTAATATATTCTAACCCTTAGATGCATAATGTTCCCTGTGTGGCACAAGCCGATAACCGGTCAATATTTTAGCTTGCAAACCTATTGTCGGTACAAAAATGCATAGCATGTCAGGCATATTCCTTGAATGCATTATACATTTGTCCTAACTGACTGACATGTGTCATAGTTCACATGTTTACTTCTTGTATTCGCTTTGGATAATTTATGGACTGTGATTTGCGAAGTATGTAAGGAATAAATTTATTTGTATAGAAAGGAGATTTAACACTGCTTACAGTGATAGTATTTAATGGCTAGACAGGCAACTAAAGATATCAAAAATAAGTACGTACATATGTACCTATGTCTCTACAGGCTCAAACAAAAAAACGGAAGTGGGATTCGTCAGCTACAAAAGGGGAAGGAATACCACAACAGTAACAGTCTGAAAACTAAGAATAAAAGTATCCAAACTAGCCATAAAAGGCACTATTCTAACTAACTAAAAATGTAACTTTTCAACATCATCTATGATCAGTTGCAGTTAAGA
Organism: Xylota sylvarum; assembly: GCA_905220385.1. Taxonomy (NCBI): domain Eukaryota; kingdom Metazoa; phylum Arthropoda; class Insecta; order Diptera; family Syrphidae; genus Xylota; species Xylota sylvarum. The sequence goes on along the minus strand of LR999960.1, from coordinate 50,816,411 downwards.
TAAAAAAGGCACTGTCTGCATTAAGACGCATAATTGTTGCCGTAGTAAAAATGACATGAAAGCATGGATCAAGGATTTCCATTTGTGGCTGAAATGGATACTTATAACGTATAAGGTCGCTAGTTCGCTGAGCTCGTCGAAGACTCCTCATCTAATTCTTTCCCCAGATTGTTAAGTATCCATAGTTTCTGGATTAGGGCCAAGTTAAGCTGTGACTAGTAAATAAATCTTCCACTGTGATGAAGATTTACTTGTGCTTCCTTCATGGGTTGTTACAGTATTCTCCACAGTGTGTGTCATCTCATTAGATTGCAATCTTTTTATAAACCTCAATGAGAAAGAACTCTGCAACTTTGAAGAAGTTACAAGGTCTTTCCCTCTTTAGGATTCTCCATAACAGAGATTATGGTTTGAATACCATTCCCAGTCATCTTTATCCATACGAATAGTGGGACTGTGTTGAGTCCGATACCGCATTAAAAGAAACTGGTGCAATACACCGCTTACAGTGCATCAGGGCTGTGGTAGCAATAATCGGTCTAATGTGGTCGAAGAGAGTCCTGATCAACCATATCCAAGGCTTGTTATTACTTCGTAACTACGTGGTTTTGTCCACGAAGATCTTAACAAATTGTAGAGCCATTAACCTGAATAGAATCTCGATCTTTACGGAGTCGTCAAAAACCGATGTGGACTTTGGTATCTACTCCTCGGAGCACGAATTCGCTCGCATACTAAGACTTCCACGGTTTAGTCATTCAAACGGAAGTTTTAACAATCATAAAAGCGGCACGAGAATTATCCATAAAATTAGATATCCACAGGAAGCTGGTCGATATCTATATCGACAGCCAAGCCGCCATAAAAGCCATTTGATCCACGTTTGTTAAATGTAAACTTATGAAACCATGCTGCAACGAGTTCATAACACTTGTAGCAAATCACTACTTTACACTCCAAAGGATTCCAGGTCACACATGTATCCAAACGAAAATGGTGGACGAATTAGAAAGAAAGGGATGTGAACAGAACTGACAATAGTAGTTAACTTTGTTTTACTATCTTAAGGACTTGTTCCTTAGTCCAGTATAGCTCAAGACTTCCTGAGACTATCTAATAAGAGATAGAATGCACGGTTATCTTGTCGAGTCTCCAGAAAATTCGAAACAAAACAAAACTAAAACCAGATCAATTCTAGCGTTTAAACTGAGTACTGGTGCACTGAGAATCTCGTCCACTACAGCGCTGCAAACCATGCTGCACTTTCTCCCAATTTACATCGTCAGCAAACAAATGGCTGTATGCTTAATAATAAGACTGAAAAGCTCCAAACAATGATAGGAGCAATACACTGGATATGTCAGAATACTATCGATGCATCGTCATCTTCCACAGGTCACCAACCACCTGCCCACTGAACACAACTTCAATATGGGATACAGCAGAACTACAAACAGAACTGAATGGTCACAGCGGGATGTCTTGTACCAAATATCGCTGTCAATTTTTACGGACGGGTCCAGAAACGAAGGCTGAAGTATTCTCAGAAAACCTGGATATTCATCTCTCCTTAAGCCTTCCAAACTATTGCAGCGTTTTTCAAGCCGAAGTCACTGTCATACATCAAGCAATGACTAAATAGAGGTTAATATAGTATCAGCGTCCGATATCGTCATATACATACATCGACAGTCAGGTAGCCATCAAATCCCTTGTATCCAGCACAACGAGATCTAATGCAGTGAAAGAATCCCACGTATCTTTTAAAGCTTAAGGAGAGATGAATAGAGAGAGTACAACCTCACTCTTTGCTGTGTACTTGTAACATACCAGCGAATTGGGAAGCTGACGAACTGGTTAGACGGAGCTCCTCTGGTTTAAATAGTATAAGCGTCACCGACATCGAGGCACCAACGTCTTATGTTAAATACCTTATCAACGCCGACGTGGTGTGTGAGGCCAATTCGATGGCATCAACTGGCCAATGGAATATCGCTAGGCTACTCTTGCCGATTTTAAATAAGACTAGATTCATCAAACTCCTAAAACAAAACACGACAACCGGACACTGTGCTATAGGAAGACATTCTCAAAGATTGGGCATTCCCTACAACGACTTTTATAGAAACTGTACCGACGAAGAGAAAGAGGAGACCATTCGTCACCTCCTATGCACGTACCCTGCACTCTCCAATATCAGAAAGGCTACATTAGGTGAACACCTCTTCAATGATCTAAATGATCTCAGCAATGACTGCGTGGAGTAAATGGTTCCCAGAACAAGAGGGTGATCCACCCACTTTACACATCGGTAGCACAATGGACCTTCTTCTGGTCTAAGGGCCGGTTTCAAGCAACCAACCAACCAAGATGATTCTAATAATGACCAAAGAAGGAATATTAAAAAGTGCATGACATTGAAGCAATACTTCAAAAAACTTTCACCGCTGGGAATATACCTCTCCAAGGCGTTCTTTAGAAGAGGGCACAATATATGAATAGGTCATGGTGCGGTATACTCCTTACGTATTCGCTAGAATTCCCAGTTTTACTATCATACAGCATTTCTACAGACATTTTTCTTCACAAATTCAAGGCCTCTGGTTAGGACGGTATTTACGAGCCACTTCAATACAGTATCTCGTTTACACTCTTTTTTCTGAACTCACGATCAAATTCATAAGACTATGGCCAAAAGTTGTGCTTTCTAAAACCAAAAATGTATCGAAATTAAGCACTCACAACGAAGCACATTTTCCACCATACCACTAAAAAGTGCAACTGTTTATGTATGCGAATGTTTGACCAAAAAAATCGCTAAGAAATTAGTAAGCCACATAATAGCCATAAACAAACTCTCTTCGTACCAGCCAAGGATGCCAATTTCTCTTCTCATACCTGTTTGTCTGCCACTTCGCATACCGGAAGCCAAAGATACATTTATATCTCAATCGACATCCGACACAAGAGCGGCTTAAACTCTCTTCGCCGACTTACATATGTAGTTCCCTCATTCCACCACTTGTCCGTTGAAGTACAACCGATAAGATTGCTAACCTGGCAGAAACGAATTGGCACTACGCCTCGTGTTCACACACAACACCACACATAGGTGACTACACGAGTACGTCGCGTCGCGGAGGAAATTACCACACATAACGATTTAGTTGACTGGCTAGATATAATATCTTTGCTCTCTTGCTGCGGCTTAAGCCCCTTTCTTGAAGCAATACATGGCCTGAGCTGAGCTGACTATGCCGTTCGTTGCTATTGCTTTTGGCATTGCGGAAATTTGAACGCGTCGTCGCTGTCGTTGTCGTTGTCGTCTTCGTCTGCTGTGGCTCGACATTTTCTACACCGTTGTTCATTGCTCTGCTCAGTCATAATCCAGCGTGCGCGATTGACAGTAGTTGCCACTCTCGACAAGCGTCTGTGTGTCATGCGTTCTCAGTTTATAAGTTGAAGCTGCAACTAAGGTGCGAATATTTCAAAATTCGATTGCGATAGTTTTTGTTTTTTTTTTTTTTTTTACGATCCCGATCGATATAGTAGATACCTACGTGTATCTAGTGCTAATTGAAGATAGTATTGCCTCTTCGATTAACGCTAAAGAGAAAAAGAAAAATATCTATCTTATGATTATTATTTGTTTACGAAATTTTGTAGATACATAGAAAATTTATGAAAATGCTATTCATAAGCGGGCTTTTCCAGTGAAACGTCGTCGAAAGAAAAAGTCGTTTTTGTTTTTCTCTCTCTCTATCAAAAAAATAAAAAAATAATAATAAAAATATTTCAGTGCGGAAGTGCGGACTCAGCTTAAAGGCACCTGCGTGGTTTGGTAATACGTGAGCATAATTGCGAACATAATTTCTGGTGACAGAACCCCGGTTTACACCACAATCTTCGTACTTTCAACCGAGGTAAGTGCGTAAAGTGTAATTAGAAGTAGCTAAGACTTTGTTTTGGATATCCGCTCGCCTCAGATGCGTGTGGGACACTTAATTGTTTTATGCTAAGCATTTTTGGAAAACTATCAATATTGATGTGTACTCTCGTATGTATCTAGATACAAAAAAAAATAAATAAAAAATAACAAAAGACGAAAATTTTGTTGCCAACTTTCGTTTGTTGTTGCTGTAGCTATCGCTGCTGGTTCGGCTCGTAAATAGAAGAAAGAAGCTGTTTGAGTATCCAACTAGGTATAGTTATGCCATACACATGTCATCAAGCTAGGTTTCTCCCCAAATCATTCGATTTTGTGTGGCTTGTGGTGGGATGGTTTATTTTTTTTTTTTTTTTCTTCTCGTTTTTTCCATTTCTCAAGGACTGATCGTACGATTTTGATCGCAGCATTTTTTTATGCTTAAAATTCACACCGAGATTGGTTGAATTTTTGTCTACACATATCGAGCTTAATGTTGTGATATGTTTACCTATAGCATAAGAGGAGGTAATTTTTTTTTTTTGTAGGCGAAATAAAAATTTTTGCTGACTACTTTGCGCTCGTGTCAGCGAAAGTCATTAGAGACAAAGAAGGCTATCGGTTGTTCATTGACTTGGTTTGTTGGAAAGACCTTCGTTTTATGGTGGTTGTTTTTTTTTTGTTTTGTTTTTGTTTTGTCCAAGAAGTTTTATGCGCAGGAAAAGTACACATATTCTCACAATATCTCAAGGCAGAATAGCTTATCCTGCAGATTTTTGCATTTTAAGAAGAGATTTTCAATTGAATATGACATTTCATTTTGAGTAGATTTTGGCAGCACTCGCATACCTATAACTGCAAGATCATTGATCTGTAGATAATGGAATTCTTTTTGTAATGAAAATCTTTTATAAATACTGTTAGGTATAAGCGATTCTATAACCACGAGTACTTTAGTCCTTAGCTCTACGCAGAATAGCTATTCGCGGGTGCCAACTATTCTAAGTGGTGCCAGAATTAGGTTATAAAAATACTCACACGGATGCCCAAAAATTTTCAATTCTAGGTGTCAGAATGTGGCGACAGTGAAAGACCACTATTCTGCTTTTCTTCTTAAAAAAGGAAAAAAATTAACCTTTGTTATTCTCATTCTTAACTGTATGCCTATTGAACTGCCAAACCAGGTTAAATTTGACTCTTTCTTAAGAAGACCCAAAAATATGAAGTGACAGGCTTATAAAGGTACATTAGCTTCTGATCACAACAACTGTGGGCCCTTATGATGGAATATCGACAAAATGGTAGATACGCGTTTCAATGCATATCCAATCAGATGACACAACAAAGTTGGAAAACCACCTTAGTGAATTCCTAAATTGAGTAAACTGCGAAGCAGGAAGCATAGAAGATTGGGATCCATTTAAGAATACCCCTGAGAGATACAAGTCAAACGTAGGGAGTTCGCAATGGAAGACTTTCTGTGAAAATATGGAGAATAATAGCGCCGACAAGATAAATCGTATCCACGGCAAACTGTAACAAGAAAGAAGACGATAAATAAACTTTGTTGAGTGAGGAAACTCTAGAATTTCTTTCAGTTACTGTTCAATTACGTTGAAGCAGAACACATGTCTATCTGCCATCTTACCCAAAGGCATACTTAGAGTTATTCTATGCATCTAAGGCTCTAGTCACATGGTTGATGATCTGTTCCTATAACAATGTATATCCAATTTATAGTACATAGTCCCTACTTTCGTATACTAGTATTGTCACTATCATCAGAATTGTATAAAAAAATGGTGAGTCCTTGACTGCCTTGCAAGGGATTAGATGGCTGCCTGACTGTCAATGTACATATATGACAATATCCGATGCTAATACTATAGTAACCACCAGCTAGATAGCTGATTGACGAATGGCAGTAACTTCGACTTGAGAGGTGAATATCCAGGTCTTCTGAGAAGACTCCAGCACCGTTTCCAACCTCTGTTTTTGACCCGTCCGTAAAAATTGACAGCTATTCGTGGTGCAGAACACCCCGTTGTGTTCAATTAATCGGGAGTAATTGAAGCATGATTTGTAGCGCTGCAGTGGGAGAGGTTCTCAGTGCTCCAGTAATACTGAGACAAGCAGCTCGTTGAGTTTTTTCCATTGTAGGCAAGTTGGTTCTCCAAGGCGGGTCACCAGACCAGTACTTCATATATGAGGATCGGTTTTATAACCGAAGGGTATAGCCAGCGCATAATGTATGGTTGTAAGCCCCAAGTGGATCCTACTGCATTTTAAATATACATATATAGACATATGTATGTAAGACATAAGTATATAAGACCAGCTAATTCGATTATGTTTTCTCTCCAAAGAACCTTGCGGTCAAGCTTACGGCCTAGGTAGCTGGCACTATGTAAGAAGAAAAGGGGGTGCCTCCTAGCTTTGGGGGATGAAAGTCAGGGAGTTTGTGTTTTCTTGTGAACAGGACCATCTCTGTCTTCGTTGGATTAACTGAGCTTAACGGAACGGCTTTCAGTATTATGCAGTGATTACCCTGGTTTTAAGCAAATGCTCTACAAAGCAGCAGATTGTTTAGCAGATGTAAAATATTTTTAGGGCATTGGTTATCGAGTTATTTTCAACGTTGTTGAAAGCTCCTTCATTGTTTAGGAATGACACTAATGTGAATTCCTTGATGTGAAAATCTAGAATTCTTACCAGAATCTTGAGAAGAAAAGACGTTAGGCTGATTGGTCTAAGGTCTGTCGTGAGGGTATGCGATGTTTTGCCTGCTTTGGGTATAAAAGGCTTGACTTTCAGGCTTTACCTTTCTGATAGGCATGTTGTGACGTAGATAGTAGTGGCCTTGATGTGAAAATCTAGAATTCTTACCAGAATCTTGAGAAGAAAAGACGTTAGGCTGATTGGTCTAAGGTCTGTCGTGAGGGTATGCGATGTTTTGCCTGCTTTGGGTATAAAAGGCTTGACTTTCAGGCTTTACCTTTCTGATACGCATGTTGTGACGTAGATAGTAGTGGCCTTGATGTGAAAATCTAAAATTCTTACCAGAATCTTGAGAAGAAAAGACGTTAGGCTGATTGGTCTAAGGTCTGTCGTGAGGGTATGCGATGTTTTGCCTGCTTTGGGTATAAATGGCTTGACTTTCAGTATATCCTCGCTGATAAGTTCACGAGGTGACAGTGCAGGGCCGTCGCTAAAGAAAGCACCAGTATCTACGATATGGACGTGAAGACTATGAACATGTTTTTGGAAAACTCAACTATGATATTCAAACATCTCCCTGTTTAACTTCAGAAGGCGCGTAGTTCATAGTATGACACAGTCACGCACTAAAAATAGGTTATTACCGCTCGTTACAATGGAAATACCCTTCAAGCTGGTTTAATTTAAAAAAACTCCGCAATAAAGCTATAACAACTAATTGCTTACAATAAATTTAATGAAAATCCTCAAAACAAAAAAAAAAAAAAAAAACCCTACTCATCACTGGACCATCGGAAGTTGAATAATTACGGTAAACGTTGGATTAAAAATTCGCCCCCCTTAGATTTCTCTCCTTCCCTTATAAGAAAAACCAAAATGCTAATAAGATAAATATAAAAAATAAATACTTTGATGTCATACACACTTAGATACATACGGAACCCTACGACCTCATGAATTTTTAATTTCTCTAAACAGCCGTATATGGCTGAGCATCATCAGATTCTTTGTACCTATTTATGTATTGTTTTTTTTTTTTTGTTTTTTTGTTTCACTTTCTACTGAGGCTAATAACCTCGCTGGAAGAGCCTCCACGTCTAGGTTTGTGGAAGGCAACGATTATGAAAAAAAAACCCAACAAACCAGATACTGTCATCGCGAATATTTTAAAGTATCTTTCTGGTTATTTTAGGCCCAAAAGATACAGAACAACATAAACTGGTAAATCCAATTGAATTTATGACAAATATGGTTTTCCTAAGAAATTGTTTATTTATCTATGCTGGTAATTAATACGCATGAAACTTATAATATTCAGAATTATAATATCTTTCTATTGAAAAGCTCATATCGGTAATATAAGAATAACAGTTGACTTTGTTTATAGTCTCGTTTTTGTTTGTTTATAGACTTAGAATTTGTTTAATAAATGCCGTCGTAATCGTAAGTCGAGAACCTATACGGACTTTAGTTTGTTTATAAATCACTATCGTACGATATTTTTCTCAGAATGTTTAAATAAGGTTGGTTTTCTTTAAATTCTTTTTCCATACGTGATCTGAATGTTATCTGTTCAATGACACCATTGTATTAGTCAGAAACAAAATGAATATCTCAAGGATTCACCGACACCTGGAGCGTTTTACTTTGAAATTGTAAAGACGTGAGGCAAAGTGATACATGTCAAACGATGACTAATTGTAGTACACGTAGAAAAATTTTAAGGCTACAAATGGTTACAAAAAAAAGAAAGATTTTTACAAACCCTAAGTCATTGAATTTATTAGTTGACTAAACTTGTCCTCATCAATAAAATGATGATAGAACGTTGGCTATAGAACAAGTCTTACGAGTCTTTCTAAGTTTACATAGTTAAAAGTTTAAAATGATTTATCCAGAGTCCTTTTCCATTCACATAGCTGAATATATAAAAAGATTTCTTGTGGTGTCATATTGGGCAACTTCTTATGTCATGCAACTAATAACCCAAGAGGACCAGGGAATAAAATCTACAAAATCTCTTTTCTGATTATACTTTCCAAATAGTTCCCCAACGTCTTAATGTTGCTTGTCGAGGAATAGTGCCACTCCTAAAAGTCACTCCCTACGGATATATACGATTTTCTCGTGTGTTGTCGCTTCCCCAGAGGAGGATATTCATTAATGCAAAAAAGAGGTGTCGTCATGATGATTTTTTGTCACAACTGGCATAATTTTGTTGCTGCTAATTGCCTCAGGGCAGTATTTGATGTGTGACCTGTACTTAGAGCCCCCTTACTCTACGTAGAGTCCTCTGAGTAATGTCAATTTCCGTCTTGTCAATTCCTTGCGGTCATGGGTTTATGGCTGCTCTTATAATGTTCAAATATGGTATGGGCAGCAGAATGAATATGTGGGGAATACAGGCAATACCGATCCACATTGGTTTTGAATGTTTGAAGATTATAATGGGATGAACAGTTCCTCTGAACTATTCCAAACATGCACCGGATTTTGGGCAATGGGATGCGCTATCATGTGACTTCTTCAATCTTGTGCTGGAACAGATAGTGCGCAGGGCAGGTGTGAACACGGAAGGCACTATCTTCAACAAATCTGTCAAGTTGCTGGGATACGCAGACGACATCGACATCATCGGTCGCTCCCAGCGCGCCGTGTTAGAGGCTTTTACGGCAATTGAAGAAGAGGCGAAACGAGTTGGCCTTGAAGTGAATGAGAACAAAATCAAGTACATGTTGTCAACAAACAAAGAAGCATCTGTCCACCGCCTAGGACAAAACGTCACTGTTGGCAACAGTAACTTCGAAGTGGTTAAGGAGTTTACCTACCTCGGAGTAAATATCAACTCCACGAATGACAACTTAGTGGAGATTCGACGAAGACTTACCCTAGGAAACCGCTGCTACTTCGGTTTGGGGTCAAAACTCCTAACTCGGAAGACGAAATGTTTGCTCTACAAAACTTTGATCCTGCCAGTTCTGCTGTATGAAGCCGAGTGTTGGATGATAAGCAGGAAAGCAGAGCAGATATTGAACACTTTCGAAAGAAAAATTCTTCGTCGGATATTCGGTCCCGTATGCGAGGAGGGCGAATGGAGGAGAAGATATAACCGCGAACTCTGTGAGCTGTACCAGGATGTGGATGTAGTTCAAAAACACGTCGACTACACTGGCTCGGCCACATCGAGCGAATGGACAATAATGCTCCAGCAAAGAGGATCTTCGAATCACAGCCCCCAGGTTCGAGAAGACAAAGAAGACCGAACCTCCGTTTTAAGGATCAAGCTATCGCGGATGCCAGAGCGCTTGGTCTAGATAACTGGAAGCAGCGTGCCCGGGATCGAAGAGAGTGGAAGGCTGCTGTGTCTCAGGCAGATACTCTTCACGGGTCGGGAGCCCGTTAAGTAAGTAAGTAATGGGATGAACAAATAGAGATTGATGAACATTCTAGGCATGAAAGCTATTAGAGGGCAACTGTTAAAGGGGTCGAATGCAACTGGCCACTTTGCTGGAGAGTCATTTGTCAAAAACAATGAAACAAGAATAGGGAAGGCTATTCTTCTGATATCCCTTTATATACATACTATGTATGTATACATAGCTATATTGTTGGTATAAAAACATTTTGTCCAATTTCCTGGGAGTCAAAGCATGCTCTGTGGAGAAAAGTGCTGCCAGAGAATATGAATTATTGGGAGGAAGATCGTAAGGATGTTTATTGTGGAATTCTTAATTCCATTGAGGGGTAGATGGGGCCAAATACACTCCGCCGAATGCATAGGTTCTGGTTTCATGTTTATTCACATTTCTGAAAACTTTTCTTAAAAATCAAGCAGAGCAGTGTATGTAAGTCTTGCTGATTCTTACTTACTTACGTACGTATGTACGTACGATGGCATACAGCTCGGGATGACCCCCAGAAATCTTAGCTTACTGTCTTTTGTTCTTTTATCTGAGTGCACAACTTAGTGGGCGCTGTCCCTCCCGCGTGAAATTTTAGGACTTTTCAGGTTGATGCCCATTCTCTGTACCGGTTATTATTATTATTTGAGAATGGGGTATGTTGCACTGCGACCTATTGGTCTATTGTGCCCCCAGCTAACATCTCAGGGAGGTACATGCCCTCATTAGAGTTCCCCTCGTTTTTGGATTCGTTTCGGAATTATTTCGAGGATAAAGCACTCTTACTACGCCTTGGCGGAAGAAGTATGTCCTAGAGCTCTCTCTCTAATCCAGTTTCCTTTAACCATCTAAGGATGAGAGCTGGATCTAGTGACGATAATTCTTCATCTGATAATTGGTACTTGCTCAAGTATTTCAGTTTTTTGTGGGTCAATGCCCCACAGGATCCCAGCACATGTTCCGGGATTTCGCTGGACTCATTGCAGAATCTACAGAGTCCTTCTTCAGATATACCTAGTTTCCTTAGGTGCTCCTTGAGTTTACAATGCCCCGTTAGGAAGCCCGTTAGGATACGGAGGTTATTTTTGCTCATGCTGATGCATGCGTCGAATCTTTTTCGGTTATATTACCCTAGAAGTTTCTTGGTTTGCCTCATTCTATGGGCATTGTTCCAGGTTCTTGCCCTGTTTTCCCTTTCTTGTTTCCTGAATTCTTCTTTGAGGGTATGATCCCCTATTCCGCAGAATGGTTCAGGACCTATGAAGGATTCTGATGCTCCTTTTCTTGCTAGGGAGTCGGCCATTTCATTACCCTCTATTCCCACATGACCAGGTATCCAACAGAGGGTTACTTTGTTTCCACTGCCTAGTTTATTAAGTTTTTGCAGGCATTCCCACACAAGTTTGGACTTAATGATGTAGGAGTCAAGTGCCATGATAGCAGCTTGGCTATCTGACAATATAGTTATATCACAGTTGACATGGTTTCTTTCAAGATTGATTTGGACACATCTATCAATGGCATAGATTTCAGCCTGAAAGATACTGGTACTTTTGCCCATGGATTCAGAGTATTTAACTAGGAGTGGTAGTTTTTTGAGCAGTACATCGAATTGCTTCGATGTAATGCACTTGTCCCTTCCTATTCCTTCCTTAACCATCCCTAGGATCGTTTTACTTGCACATTCCTCAACCACGAGATGCAAAGGAGTCAATTCCAATAGTACCTCCATTGCCGCAGTTGGACAAGTTCTCATGGCCCCTGTGATACAGAGGCATGCCAGTCTTTGCACCTTGGTGAGTGTCTTCCTCGTGGTGACCAGATTGGTTCTTTTTGCTCATGCAATCGCTTCATATGTGATCATTGGTCTCACAATAGCAATATACATCCACCTAAGGATGGTAGGGCTACATCCCCAAGATTTGCCCGCCAGGCTTCGACAGATCATCAGAGCCCGTGTGGCTTTCCTGGTTATCTCTTCTGTATGTTTTTTTCCAGATGAGTTTACTGTCTAGGTTTAGTCCCAGATATTTAACTTCTTTGACTGGTGTCAGTATTGTACCCGACAGCCTTATTGGCCTCAGTCTTTCAAGTTTTATTTTCCTCGTAAAAGGTATTATTGTAGTTTTTACCGGATTAAGGCTTAGCCCAGCCGTCAAACACCATTCGCGAGTTATATTAAGTCCCCGTTGTACTTCTCTGTACTGGTACTAACCATCTCAAATGATTGATGCGCAGTTTAGCATCAAGCGGTACCAAATATTTATGTTATTGACTCTAAATAAGAATATTTTTCAAATTCGTTGGACCACCATTGACAGGAGTTAGCTTGAAAGCAGAGAATACTTCTGGCATTAAAAGTCGCCAGTTTGCTAAGATCACCGAAGAAATGAGCCCTTAGGTGGGTACCAATCTTCTTACCACATCTTTGTCCTTGTACCTATTGCAGAAATCGTTTGAGAATTTCTTTCTTCTTTCGGATTTCTTTTAATATTTTTCTTCACATCCACAATGCTAAGAATCTTAAATGATCAAAGTTCTGATAGCAAGAATATTCGATAGTAGTTTCTTTCTTTGTTGAAGCCTCTTACAAAATTTCGATTGTTTTAAAAGTTGCAAAGAATAACTTCTTTAATTTGTTCATCCTTTTGGAACAAGAAGGTTACTGTAGCCAGATGGCTCTTAAATCAATCAAACTCTGTCCAAATGTGCTTTTCATTGAGTGAACGTCACGCTATACTGCATATAACCTTTGCTTCATAATGTGTAATACCGTCAGGCGTGAATAAATCTCTAACAGGTGTTCATGTCACAAAAAAATCTATACACCTGGATGAGCTAAATATCTAAACCAAAAGTATCTGTGTATGTAATTTGTTGTGGCCGAAAAAAACGAAAGAAAGAGAAGAGCAAGAAACCTATAAGAGGTCAGTCCTTAGGCTATATACAACGGTGGCGGAAGGAAATGATCATTGCCAAACTTTGTAGGGCGGTGTTAGCCTAGTTTTTTAAACGTTCATGCGCTTGTCTGACACATTTGTCACTCACAATGTTGATGCTATCACCATGATCATTGTCGTGCTTTCATCAAACTCTTATTTATTTATTTTTTTCTATTTTGTTTTGGTACAATTCATCAGAGAGCTATTATTACGAATTTAAAATGTGAAGAAGGTCAAAGCCACAGCACACCTCGATGTGTAGGTAGGTATCTCTGGTGTGTATAGATAGATGATCTTACGAATAGAAGGTCAAATATGAGAAATAAATTGATGCGCAAATCATTAGATTAAAGACGGTATAATGATGGATGTGAAGATGAAAGGGTATAGATAGGGAATAAGTGTTATACATGACTTAAGATAGAATGTTCGAGGTGTAGAGAATGTATTATGAATTTTAAAGAGTACGGTTAGAAGCATTGTCACTCAGCTAATATGGGCAAATCCAAGCTTGAAGGTCATGAAAACAACTATTCTCCCATGAAAGCATCTCAAATTTGTTTGAAGATGTTTTCATTACTAAGTGCCATATGCTTCCGTATAGATCTGTGGAAAACCACTTATCGGCACTAGCACTCAACATGAAGAGCATACGCCTTAATGTCATAGGATTCCTTCACTCAATTTTGTATTGACAGTGAGTAGAGAAAAACGTTGATTAGGTATTAAAATAATACGAGGAAGGGAATCGGTAATAAGATACTGATGGATAGGCAGCCAAATGGTTAGAGGACAAGCTGATGAACTAGTTCAAGATAATACCGGCTGAATGGATCTTAATAATCCGTGCATCAAGGTCTTCAAATTCTAGTCATTAAGTTAATAAATTTGCACTTCACAATGATAAAAGATACATCTTACATTTGTAGTCTAACCTGCTGACCTCGCCTGACTTTGCAACTTTGCACGATGCATGTCGTGGCAACCGTCAGTGTGTATATTTTCACATGGGTTTCTGCTTAACTACCTAGACTTGTGGTCTAATTGTAGTTTGTTTATAAAATCCTTTCCTGGTTTGTAATAGGTTGGTTAGTAGAAGAGGTTTTATGCAACATATACAACTCCCGATTGAAACCAATTTCAGAACGAGATCGTGTAATGAGAGAACGATCGGACTGTACGAGAAGGACTTTATTAGCCCTATAAGCGTTAAACTGTTTTTTTTTTTGTGATTCAGGCTTCCGTATTTGTAGCAGACAATACTAAAAATCTATGGAAAGGAATAAATATTTTCAAATCCATTCCATTGAATTCCTACAAGCCACCAATCTAAATTCAACAAATAGGGTCTGAAAATGCTATTATTGTTGATATCCTTTAACTCAAGGACATTGAAATACATATATCCATGGATACCATCTTATATATTTCTATGTTTCCTATAACTTTATTGGGAGGTGTTTTCTCTTAACTATAATTGTTTTCGAGAAAATACAAATTCAAGACCATTTACGTCCGCTTTAGCAGACATGAACGAACGCCATCTTGTGTGCCATTTTGTGAGCACTTACGCTGTGGATCTACGCGCTATTGCCATCGGACTTTTAGAAATCACAGTTTTGTCCAACTTCTCCCGAGTAGTAAATGCGATTAGGCTAGTATATCAACAAGATGTTGTGTAGACCCCGATTCAGAATTGTTTGCAGCTGTCTTGTAATAGTGGCGGACATTTTCTGGAATTAATATTGGTCGCATTTTGGAGCTGATTGGATCTATTCTATTGGGTCAGATCTATTCAGTTCAAGATTTATGAATCTGGATATATTGACATTGTTAATTTTTTTTTCTGGAATAAGCCTTGAGCTTCAAATAAGCTGACACTGTGACTTGAAATATCTATCAAGGGTGACATTAATCTAGGTGACCTACAACTGCTTTTATGAAGAAGCCTTAAGTAGTAGAATTTCTAGCAGATGGCGGTTTATTCTCCTCTTGAATTCCTGAAGATTGAGGGCTTCTGGAAGTAGGTATCTTTCATGGTAGTGAGTTTCAGAGTTTGCTCGTTCTGTCCGTTCGATTGCCAGTTGAACATGAAGTTGGTGTGTCATGATGGCCTGTCGCTCAAATATCGAATTTCTACTCATTATTCCATTATTCCATTGAATGTATCGGAAAACGTTTGAAAAACCAAACTTTCAGCAATGTGATCGTGAGACTGCTTAACGAAAAGAATATTAATGCTAAACTGGGTGACAAACGTTTAAAGGTCATTCACTCCGGAGGCACGCCACAGGGAGAAGTCCTTTCCCCCTTGCTGTGGGTTCTAGTCATGAAAGAAATACTTCTGAAACTGGAAAACAAAGGGGTTAAGATAGTTGCCTATGCAGACAATGCAGTGCTGCTGGTAACAGGAAAATTCTTACCCATTATCAGCGAACTGTTAGAAAATTCATTAAATACACTCATTACATAAAGAAAGCAGTTCGGATTTAAGGTCAATCCTAAGAAGACTGCTTGTTCCTCAATTCAACGAGATACCTAAAGTCATACTAAACAGGAAACTTAACTAAATGTCAATGAAAGACTAAAACAAAGGAAGCTCTTCACCTTCGAGAGAAGGTCGGGATCGGGACCGAATCCTAAAATAATTCTTTGGATGTATGGAAATATAATGTATGACTTGCTGCAGTCAAAGCAACCAATATTAAGGCAATAACAAAATAAAGAAGACTATACCATGCGTATAGTCCATATACCATTGTGCCTTGCCAATCAGCGCGATGAGAACCAAGCCAACTGGATGGCTGGAAACAATTCTCAACATGTTAACCTTAGACCTGTATATTCAGGAGTCTACTGCCAGGAGTGCCTTGAGGTTTAGTCAATCAAACGGCTGGAGCTCAAATCTCGAAGGCCAAGCACAGATTGTAAAGAAACTCCTAAACTTTTCTATGTCAAGAAGAATGTGAAGCCAATGAAACAACAAAAGACAAGTCTATGTCGCTCTATTGAAAAATTGGTATAGAAACGGGAGACGGTATATTCTCCGAGGAACTAAACAAAAACAGCTCAAACACACTTCTTGATTCCAGTAGTTTCTTCTAAGTCCTAGTGGTCCTGGTAGTGACAAAGGCAGTCCGTAAGTTATCAATGATACCAATAGCTTGAGATGATATCACCATATCGCCAGGTGGACATTATATAAATGTTTGCTACTGAAATAAAGTCCACGTATTCGTGAAGAACTTAAGGTTCTTCGCTCGCAGCATCATATTACTCTCCGTTGGGTTCCTGGTCACAACGATATAACCAGAAATGAAATAGCTGACAAACTTGCATAGAAATTGGTTTGCAATGGACAAAAATCGAGCACTTCAATGGATTAAGCCTCTACTTTGTATCCTCAAGGAGCCAACAGGAGCTAACAGCCAAAAATAGGTGGAACTCGCTTTCCACCCTCGACAAAGCCAAAACCAACAAATTTCTATAAAATGACAGGAAATTGCACTGTGAATGTTGGTAGATGCACTCACTGGCCATAACCTTCTAAGGAATCATACAGAGAAGCTGCAGTGACGAAGAGGCTCAAGAGGATAGACAAGATATCAGTTCTAGGACTTTTAAGAACTGAATCTGATATTTTACTATAAAATCTTTCCCAGTTTCTAAGGACATCACGATGGTTGGAGACCCTATTCAACAACGAGCAATAAGGAAGAATTACATTACAGGAAATGGGACAGACCTGAATGTGTCGAGGTGGAGTCTTTCTCCCCACATCAACGCTGCAGCTTAACATTTCTGTTGTATAGGCTTAAGTCTGTAAATACCCTGTAAATACCCTGTAAATACCCTGATCTCTAAGCACTGTTACTCTATTATCCTAATTGGTCTGTTAATCATAATTCACAGTCATATCCTTTCAAGGTTTCCGGTATTACATTCTTATATCCCGTGTCGATGCAAACAATATTCCTTCGTCGACAGAAGACTGCATACTAATACTTGGGATATAATACGTCACTGTAGGTATACCCACACATCTTGGCCTTAAACGATCAGATCAGCCAACGAATACAATTATAATATTGAACCAGGCATTGTGTGCCAATTTTGTGTCGAAACGTGGAAGTTCGCAACTATCTCTCTGTGGGTTATTGAACCAAGACCAACACGCTTATCAAATAAACAGCTCTGCTGTTATACTCGTTTGCAATTCACAATGGCGTTGGCTTTATAAGCACAGTTAAAATTCTATAAATTCCTCGTCTATAGGTATATTGCCAGTCAAGTCAGACGTTGGCTTATTTGCGTGTGGCTATAATAAAAACCTATTAATAGCAAACCTTTAGCATAAGTATGAGTAGCCACGCTTTAACTTGGATATTGTTAAAAAAAAAAAAGAAAAACTTTAAATATAACAGAACGCTATTTGTAATAAAAAACAAAACGTTTATAGGTTATTTAAAAAATGTTCATAGAGTTTATGCTGTAGTTTAAGTAATTAAAAAATTATTTACGTGATCCGAGTCACACTTTGCTCGAAGAAGCCATTAATGCAGAAAATTTCGGCTTTTATGTTCATCTCCATTAAATTCATGGCACGTACCTTTTGTATTGTAAGTCAGGTAAAATGCCAGGTATTGTGGTATATAAAACTAAGACTGTACTTAGTCTGTGTGGCATAAATGGAGCGGTTTAATGCATTTAGATGGTCCATAAAACGATTTCACGGTCAATTGTATGTGTCTGATGGAGTAGAGTGGACCATCTGTTTAAAGACTCGTAGAAACGTAAAACTTTACAACGAAGACATGACGGAGCATGAACTTGAAATGGTTTTAGAGAAACGACATTTTATGTGTTTAGAAGTTTGGAAACTATTAAGCAAGACTCGGTGAAAAGGAGTTTGTAACGTGTAATAGGCGTGGTAGGAGCTATGGTCTGAGAATTATTAAGTTTTTAGCACAGGAAGTTTGTAAGCATCTAAGTCAGACTTTATGACTTTAACTTTATATGGCCTTGGTAACTAAGCTTATCCAATCGGCAAGGCACATCTCTTGCTATGGGTATCACAGTGTGTCTATATTCTCCTGAGTGTGGGGTAACCTAACCTAAGATGCGAATAGAGGATCGATCTAGTGCGAAAAGGCTTTTTGATGCTCTTTTGCTTATTTCCGGCCATAATGTACGAGAGGTGGTACCATTTTTCCTAGATAACCAAGACGAATTGTGCTCTTTTTCAATTATTCCAACAAAATTGCTTAAAATTTACCAATCGGTGGCAGTTCGCTTCACTGATGGTCATTTCTCGACCCCATTCTTGCGATCTTGCTAAAACATTCGCCTTTTTGATACTTTCTTGACCTAATGGTGGCTTATGGTGATCAGTACATCACGAAATTTCCTAACCGCCTTGATTTGATTTTATTGGATTTAATCAATTTTAAGGATGCTTGACTGTCAATGAAGATAGTTATAACATGTCCTTAAGGCAAGTCTTCTAATTTTTTACTTGTTCTTTGTTCCAAGCTTATAACTTTGTATTTGAATGGACTATTCATTGCATTTTGGCATTTATTTACCCACCCATAGTTGAGGCAAATGAGAGACCACACTAACGTCTCTGTCTGCCTTGTTAGCCAGCATAAGAATAACAAAATTGCCAGCATGTGTGTGTGGCGTGAATAGGATCTACTTCTTCTCTATACTCCAACTGTCAAAACGTCTACCATTACTACAAGCGGAAGTATCTATGATATTTAGTTCAAGTAGTTGTGTTACTATATTTCTAATGAACAACAAGGATGTGTGCAATTTAACCAGGGCAAGATCTACAAATAAAGACCTGCAGATGCATGCATATCCTCTTACTGAAGATGTCTTATACCAACTTATGCGGTATTTTAACCACTCTGCGTTCCTTGCAATCCGAATGTCAAAAAAGATAGTTTAGTGATCTGAGTTGTATTCTAATTTGACACAAAGATCCTCTGTGGATAGTCCATTCTTACACACTATAATACTGAGTAGTTATCATTGGCACTACCCAGCGAAATATTGTGATCTCCTGCATCGTGACAAGGCATTCACTATCACCTATACTTGAGGGAAAAGTGCTAATAGAATGTATGGTAGGTACGCAAAGCATACCACATAGGTACCTGTCCTGCCTCCTATCTTTGGTATCAACTATACTACAAGATCGAAAGCGATCTCCAGATCATACCAAGTTGAGTGTAGTCATGTAGCAGAGTAAGAGTATTTTTAAGGTTGGGAGCGATTGAGGAAAATAAAATAATGTTAAATTTCAAATTTCATGTTTGGTCGATGTATGTATGTTAGGAAAATCTCCTAAAGGGGTTGGGGTCACAATCCCGAAAACCAAAATCCTGAAAATCCAAAATGCGGAAAATCCAAAATCCTGAAAAAAAAATCCCGAAAAATATAACAATATAACAATGTAACAAAGCATCTAATCCTTTTCGGCGCAGGATCATAAGTCCACAGGTTATAAGTCCACAATTCGATTTGTGAATAAACAGTGGAATATGTAGGGGGGGCATGCTGCCCTCCTGCAACCCCTCTGCTTGGAGTCACTGTTGGATTTGGAGTAAGTGCAAAGTTGGGTATATACAAAATTTCTTTAAATTTATACAAAAATTTTCATATTCGGGATTTTGGCGTCTTCCACAGTAGAAACTCAGCCTTCAACGTATCCCAATCCAAAAATATTTTATAAAATTTGAAATTTTCTTTGTTAAATTTTGTTTTGCTTTTGCCAAGTATTGACGGGATCAAAATATATAATGATGATAGAACGGTCTTATGGTCCTCGAACCGCGTTTCGAACTGAGTTATCAAGTCGTCCAAAAGGGGAATTATAACAACTATCCTATAAAAGTTTTCAGGATCAGACGCGTTTACATTGGCTCGATACTGTTCGTGGAATTTTCCGGATTTCAGTTTCATCTACAATACTTAAAAGGCCTTGCATAGTCTCAAAAATATCTTTAAATTCTAAACTAACATTTTCTCGAATTTTTCGAAATGTATTTAAAACTAACTTTACTAGATATGATTTGAATCTTTTTGCATTTAGGTAAATGGGAAATTACTCCACTGTGGCCGAAATGGCTCATTTTTGTTTGGATTTGTATTTTACTAGAAGTTCTTGGCACAAAATCGTGTTACCTACCTATTGCTCTTGTTAAGAATTTCGGGAGGGGATCAAACCCCTGTGATCCCCCCCTAGTTACGGCCTTGGATCCAAGCAAGTAGACCCGGGACAAAAAAGTGATTCGTTAGTCTCTTTCCATACTTTGGGTCTATTTAAGCTATTCTTAAATTGGATCAAGTTGTTCTGTAGCAGGAAATACTCGGATGTCGAAACAATTCCCCTGCCTTCGAGATCCTTGCTATCTCGAGATTTGAGTCAATTTCATCTTCTAATTTTATGCTGTATCTTTTTTGGCTGTCTTCGTTCTGAGATAGGGCTTGAGACGAATTTCGTAGCTGACTCCACTGGTTCTCTTAGGGATTTCACTTGCTTTTATTTGCAGTACATTTCTGCACCTGTTGGACTACTACAAAGCCTTCCTACAATCCTTGTAGTTGGGTAGCTTTTGCACTACAATTTTCATGATCGTCGCGAGGCCACTCAGTATACATCTCCTTAGACCAACATGTCCAACAATAGTATCACACACGTTGGATTTAAGAAGATGTAGCTTTCATGTCTTAAAGTTCTAGATGTATGAATCCAGGGATTTAGATCAGTAGCTTTGAAATGAGATATTAATTCTAGGCCACGTTCTGTATTCCATAAGTACACACGTGGTTCGAAGTTCTCCATGTGTTACGATCTCCGGAATGGAAACTAAACCTAAGCTATTCACCACAACCACCTTCACACCAAATCATCAAAATGCATAACCTCACTAACTCTTAGGTATTTTAATGAATGTCGGCAAATTGCCAACGAAAACAAAAACTAAAATGTAAATATTATAAGGTCCTACGCAGATCACGTCCGATACGTCAGAAATTCATAATCTAGAAAAATATGATCAAGATCATAACGGCTGATAGGAACCAATGTATAACACGGGAATGTGAAAATGTCGAACTTGTATATTATATATAAGTTTTATTAATTGAAATGTTTTATTCATTGCACGTCTCATCTGGAACTCCAAACACATCGCGGAAACGTGCGAACTAAGTCCCAATCGAGAAGGTGGTGTTCATGAATACATATTTGCGACTCCCTTGTGCTTCAACACAATAGAAACGGTATGATTCGATGGATTCCATGGAATATATCTTCAAAATACGTCATTAAGAACGCATTTAGAAAATAAACTGCAAATTAAAATGTCTCGCACGCCATTGACAAACCCTGTGCGATGATTGTATCATGCAGTTCGGCTAAAATACAATCCACATTCAATGAACTCTGATTTTTGAATGCAAAAAAAAAAAAAACGTCCAGTTCTGGGTACTGACACTGAACTTAAGTGTTTTTGAATGTTTATACAGATTCACAATTAGCATTAGCATAACCCTTGGGGCGCATTCAAATTGAGGACAAAGCTTTGTCTATATATGTATCTAGAATCATAGAACTTCTATGTGGTCAAGACTATAGTTCATTCTTTGATGATTCAGTTCATCGACACACCGATACAACTATGTAGTAGCGCTATGTACCTATGTGTTATTTTAAACTAATACCACTTAAAATTTGGCCATATATTGTATTAGTGTACGTGTATGAATGTGTGTATTCAAATTTCAAGTCATCGTTCATTAAATAATTTTACATAAATATTTATGTACCTATCCCCGAGAAGTTGATTGGGTTGGGATTCGGATGAGACTTGCTGTGAATTTTCAATGTCAGTGGCTGACAAGAAATTTTTGGGTCCACATCAGTAAATATTTGCTTCTCAGATTATTTTTGGACTACAGATCGTATTTTGTATTAACACATGCTCGTCTTTTATAGAATAAGGTAATATATATAGATCTAGATGGAAGCATGGGAAATATGAAATCAATAATAAATTTTTCAAGTGTAACTCATAGGAAGAATGAGGACGATGACATATGTATGTATTTTCTCTCTTGTAATTCCAGCAGAGTTCTAACAAAAGCTTCTAGCAGATTTGCCCAATTCTTTCAGGCACACTCGATCGAAAAAGACTCTGGGGATGTCTTGCAATTGTAGTCGCTCGACGTCAAACTTGCGCACAATACATATTTCTTTTCAATGCATACTGGATCATACTGGATGAATGAATTGCGTCGATCGCAATGTGGCAATATGATCGATTTAGTAGATGATTGACAGCCTAGATGGCTGCGTAGAGGCCTTTAGTCAGGTAGCCACATCGACAGTCTGGATATTTTTAAGGGTATCAAATGAAACATAGACACGAATATATATTAAAACAATCCAACCTTTGGAAAGAGGGCAGCACGGGCCACTTGTGTACCGAGACAGATTACATATCCGCCTCCCAGCCCACGACCATCCCCTAAACGTTGAAACAATCTTCCCCTTAAGAGAGGATTGGATAAACGTCAAGACCATCAACCCAAATAATATCTCGATATTCACGGGTCAAAAATTGACAAAAGAAGTGGGCTTTAGTATATACTCATCTGAACCCGAAATTGCTCGCTCACTCGAACTTCCAAACCACAGCAGTGACACTCAAGAAAGATAATCGACATATACATCGACTTTCAAGCCACTATGAAGGCATCCACATCCACAGTCGTTGTCGAGAAGAACTCACAGCACTCAAAGCAAACCACGACGTTACACTCATTTGGTTTCCAGGACACAGCGGAAAGGAAACCAACAGGACTTGACACTGGTCGTTACCTCTGTTCTACCGCCCCTAGCTCTTGTTAAATCTAATATAGAACAAGCCTTCGTGAGACTAGCTAATGAGAGATGGAGCTTACTCTCACCTTATCGTGTTTCCAGAAAACTCTGACAATGTCAAGATCAAGCAATTTTTAGGGTTTAACAGACACAAATTAACGCTCTTCATGGGGATTATTATCGCCCACAACCTCCTGACGACCCACTGGAGAAGAATGCGACTAGACACTGATGATCTCTACAGAGGTTGTGGTGATACGGATGAAGAAGAGAGGACATCTCACTTCCTATCCCAGTCCCCAAGCCTGTGCAGAGCTAGGAAAACGGTTCTCGGGGGATACCACTACGAAGACCTGAGCGACCTGAAATGTATAGCAATATCGGGATGGTACAGGGAGGCCGCCTAGAAATCCCAAATTTACAAACCAACTTTTGTCTTCCTTTTAGGTTATCCACGACAGGAGTTCACAATAGATGCACTGGTGATCCGAGTGCTGGCTGCATGTCCGCTGGTGATCCGAGTGCTGGCTGCATGCGCAGTCACCTCTTCTATCTACCTACTTATGGAGATTAACTTTCAGTCCAGTTTTTGAGGAGCATGTAGTGGTCAAGAGGTCCGAGATTCTCTTAAAGTATCAGGCTATTCACCCGAAGCAGCAATAGCAATGTGATCTCCATAAACAATCACTTTCCATGCTTTGCTTTTCAGATCAATATGTATCTCGGTGACTAAGAAAAGTACAAGACACCAAATTGATCTCTGCCACGTTTGACATTGTTAAAGACTTCTGTCAAGGAAAATCACCATAGAGCTATTGCAGCTATCAGTCAAGAGAGAGTGTAAGATAGTCTCAACTTTTTCAGTGTTTTTAGCAGTAACGAAGCAATGTATTGCTTGAAGTGTGTGCCCTTTTCGTGGTTTAGACATGAAGACAACTTCTACGTCAGTCCAATGTTTAGGAATATGGACAAGATTCAAACCATCGAGATTCTAGTTTATTATTCGTGACTTAAACGATTAGCAGATGGACGATGGGGATTTGAAAATCGCCTAAAATGGATTAAAACATATTTGCGTTTTATTTTTTGTAAGCGGGAGTTTCTAAGCTGGTCTTCAAGTAAAAATTAAAGTTTTTTAAGCCTGGAATTGTATCCTAGTAGCAGAGTAGAGTTGACTAGATTTATTCGATTGAACCACATAATAGTTCCATTCTAACACAGATGTGTTGGGAGATGATTTACTCCGACAGACAGAGCTATTAAATAGTGAAGAAAAAAGTATCTACATACATATATAAAAGTATCCAAAGAAAAGAGAAAGCTTTGAATTTAAAATTTTGTTATAAGAGTGGCATAATTTTGTATATTTAATTTTGCAAAAAGAAGCGTGTCACTAACAGATACAAATGTATGCTTCGCAGATGAGAGCTAGTTGAACAAAGTGAGGCTTAAGACATATGGATCGTTTTAATACATTTAAAGAATTGATTTAGAATTTCTTTTAATATGTTCATCACGTGAAACATTTACTTCAGGCTTACTATCAAACGATGGCTTTAAGATTGGTTTATCAGTAGAAGTATCTACAGACTACCAAAGCCACCAAAATCACGTTTGGGCAAATTGGATAATAGCTCCTAGAAAATTATAATCAAGAGAGTGTGGTTAGGTACAGCAATTGAGAAAGGGGACTTCCATTATTGTGTTGAAGTCATTATTTG
The DNA here is from genome assembly GCA_905220385.1 of Xylota sylvarum. Taxonomy (NCBI): domain Eukaryota; kingdom Metazoa; phylum Arthropoda; class Insecta; order Diptera; family Syrphidae; genus Xylota; species Xylota sylvarum. The sequence goes on along the minus strand of LR999960.1, from coordinate 50,791,806 downwards.
CGTAAGCCGCTCAGCGGTTAACATGTATAGTCGTTGATTACTATGAATTTCTGTGAGTTTCTGGGATGCAAATTTCAAATCTAAAGGAAAGTGGTGGGACAGCATAAAACTTTCTATTTTTTTCTGCGACCTATTATATAGTGTATTCATATGCTTAGTCCTAACAGATATGTACATACATATGTATGTAGGCAGGCACAACGATGAATAATGCTAATCAAATGCCCATCAATAAACGGAATGTTAATGACTTGCAAATTGTCGTCGTCAGGCCTATCACTTTAGTATCTTTTTTTTTTTCTTTGTAACTTCAAACATCAATTAGTAACAAATTACTTGCTTATTTCCATACCAAATACTAACGCAGTTTATTTTGTCAGACAATTGCAACCGAAATAGTTCATTCGAAACCAAACTGTTCAGGTGTAAGGTCGTTAATTGATTAGCAATACGTTGAATTTATGAATACACTTTATTTGTTAATCACAGAACAGTAGATACTGTCAGTCACTGACTAGCGCTACTCGTGAAACAAAACTAAAATCGAACTAACTTTTTTATAAGTGTGTGAAAATTATAGTGTTGGGTAAGTGGTCTGCGCTATAACAATTTGTCAATTGATTAAACAAATAGTGATTTGTGAAATGATACTACAACTCATGCGGATGATTTGTTTGTGCTAAACGTTAGCGGATTTAGTTTAATTTTTTATGAAAACTGTGAAAATTAATAGAGAAAATGTTGGCAACATAACCGGAGTGGCATAGTCGGAATTTTTTTTTATCGGATATGATGATTCATAACGATTGTTATGTTGAAAGTACGATTTGTGTTTTTTTCTGTTTGGAGTGGAGTGTCCAATTAACATTCGAATGTGATAATTGAATTTAAATAAAATCTGTAACATCCGTTTGGGTATAATAAGTTTGTCCATTCATGGCAATCACTTGGCTATGAGTTGAAGGATGATGTAAGATTGGTTTGAAGAATTAACCTCGGAGTTGGTACTGAGTTTCCCGAGTTACTGTGACATCATCTAAAATGAAATCAGTGCTAATATCAATAGCGGATTATCGTTACCACATGCAATACCTTCAAGTGCACCGTCTAGAAGTCCTTAGATTTATGTCCTAGAAGCTCGGCTGTTTCGCCAGTTTATTGGCCTTCTTGCTACAAACTTTGCACGATTTGATTTTGACATGAAAGCCGATTTTGTCCAGGCCCTAGTGTAACATCTTAAAAGAGGTTTCAATGGAGCTCGAGTTTAATGGTAACTCGGATGTTTGACAAATGTTTTGCTTGTGAGGTGATAAAGTCTTATAATTTGGACTACCGATGGAGTTGTAGGCTAAAGAAGTTGATGTAACGTGAAGTTTAGATATCTACGTACGATACCAAGTTACTGATAGATTTCGTTCATTTAGGTATCGACGTGTAGAGCATATCATCCACTATGCAGTCAGGTATGACGTGTGGGAAAAGTGTAGCAAAGGGAATGGGGTGGCGCGCAGATACGTGTGTATATGGTTACATTCAACTAGGCGCTGCATTTTCCGATTAAGATATAGTAAACGACATTTGTTTGTCAAATTATCTTTTTTTCTCCCAGAAATAGTAATATTTTAGGAGTTTTGATCATATAAATACATTTTTAAGAAAAATTACCATAACATTTCGTTACAATGAGCAATTGAACAGAGTTTTGAGGAAACGCACTCAAACGAGTGAGTGAGTGTAGGTGAACGAAACAGAAAAAGCAGGAAACGCTAGAAAGCCGAGCTTAGACCCAGATGGGTGTTCACGGCATTTCTCCTGTACACATGATCAACAAAGATGATCTCATGGTGAATTTATGAATGTGCCACTCAGTAATACTCAGGTTCGACCGAAAACGTGTATGAATATTAATGCAGAAACTAAACACTAATAACCATTAAATAAAAGGTATCACCCCGAAAATACTTTGGTTGGGGTTGATGAACTTGTTCTACATCCTTAAGATTGACCTATTTACTTCTAGCCATATAGCCATATATTCAGCTCAAATATTTCTCTTATGTCCTAGCATCTAGGAGATGGTAACTGTGCTCCTAGATCAAGATCTTCGAGGTGATAGATATAGTCCATGACAAGTTTAGACCCTATCATTCAAGTTTTAAGAATCTTTAGCGCTGCCAAACTCTTCTTCTTCGCTTTCACTTTTCTCTTTCAATAGTTTGAAAAATTGTTGGCATCACTTCCAGCGTTGTCGCTTGTCGAAAACTGAGTACCGAATTTCTAGAGATCCGAAATCTATTGAGCATAGTCTTCACTTGAATGCCTATGGTAGTAGCCTACACGCAATTGGCCATCTTTTCGATAATCGTGCTATACGATCGTGCTATTTGTAGATCATCTTTTAGTCTCCAATTAATTCTTGCAAACATGTTGAGAGTTTGAGATACCCGCATTTATGCCTTGATTGTTCGCTGTTCTGAAAGTTTGTATTGATCGCAAGGTGATCAAACTGATTTTAGAGCAGAAGACTACTGAGTCTAGTAAGTGATCTTGAGCCTTCACCCCGAATCATAATAACTAGCCTAAGACGAGTTTCAGAATTTGTTTCATTTTAGCTTTGAAGCTGCTCTTCTTTCCTACTTCAATATTAAATTCGACAAGTATGGTCGGATCGTTGCTAAGCCTTCGTTCACATGCCTGAAGCACGACCTTTTGCTTAAATCTCCCTCTGCAATAAATAGGCATTCAAATACGCTCTACTTCTACTCTCTGTTGCATTCTGATCCTGATGTTCTATGATATTCTGATTACTCTGATCAGCAAAAATTCGTCAGCAATAAAATCGTCCAAAACCGAGGCCATATATGTATGTACATAAGTATTTAACAGAGTCTGTTAAGCCGTATTATATTTACACAATCTTTGAAGGTAGAACGACAAGGTAAGTGAATCTTAAAAGTCTACTTCCACTTAAGCTGGGTGTGTTATGGCTGTCTTCGTTTCTTTGTTATACGATCTGTTATACGATCATTTTATCATTCCAAAGTCGTAACTTAAGACTTATTTTGCACTTATGCTGTCTCGTTAAATTTATAGTGAGGGAGTTGCCAAAATTATTGACATTGAATCTTAAGTCATACTTAAATCTTGTATTCATGTTTGGCACTTATAAAAACTTAAATCACACAATGGCCTTCCATGAAAGTGATTTCCCGCTTCGAGTACATTATACTCATAGTTCTTCCCCCAAAAAAAAAAAAAACAAACAAACAAAACGTTTGTCTATCGTCGGTGTGACAAAAGGTAAACCTCTGTACTACCGACAGGCAGTCATTAACAGATTCCATTGTATCTTCAAATAACCATGACTTTCAAATAAAAAAAAAAAAACAGGTCCGAAAGATTCGGAATTAAATTCCGTGATTGAGTTAGAGATTACTGCTCTCATTGACCAGTGAATTAAAGAGCAATCGAGCTATTATTTTCCTGATCGTTAAAGATTGACTTTCCCAGACACTATCGGTGTCGGATTAGTGTCCTTGACACAAATGAGCTGTCATACATTAGGTAAATCATTTTTCTTTGAATTTTTGATTTCTCTTGCTCGATACTATTTAAATTCGAACATTTCGTAGTAATCAATTTCTTAACTCGTTTTCAAATGAATCGTCAGCATGAGTTAGCAGAAGTTAAGTTGGTGTCTACCTGTGGTTCAGAAGTTGATTGACAAATTAATTTGGATGAGCTGATGATGATTTTTGCGGCAACTATGTATCTCTGGGTCTCGTGATGGGAGTTCATGAGAATTTTTCTCTTGATTAATTTTTTTTAGTGTCAATTCCCAATCCTTAGGGAATTGTTTCTGATTTTGAATGACTTTTTATCATTGCCCATCCCTGCCACGTGGAGGTCTCAAGTAATTATAAAAAAAAAACAAATTGGTCTATTTAGAAGGAACGCGAAGCAACTGCATAGTGAACACCGTAGCGTCCCCAGGACTTGACGGTATTATTCCTGCTGAGATTCAGCAATCTAAATTTATAGTGCAGCCTTAGCTTGAAGCCATCATGTCAGGTTGTGTAAATCTAGCCTACAATCCTGTGGACTGAGTTTTAAGTCGCATTCACGGGTTAAAAATCGCATGTGAAACCTAAGGCTATGCGACCTATCAGTATAAGTATCTTCTTTTCTGCTGAAAACGCTGGGAAGGCCAGTTGACATTCATGTGGTTCAGACCAGCAATTTTACTGTGAACTTCAAATACAAAGTTCTCCTCATAGACCCTCTTACAAAAGCGAAGAAGTTGTGGTGTTTTCTCTGAAACGCTGAATCTGAGAATCTGTTTTCAGCGCCCAGATCACTATAGGGTTTTGCAAGTGGAAGTCATGACAATCAAGGAAGCCTTGTCCTGGTTGAAAAGTAACGCAATATCTATGTCAGTATATCTATATCAATCAAGGCATCTTGCTTTCAATTGGAATCTTGCTCTTTCACGTCAAAGGATCTCGTCAAAAAAGGTTTGACTCTACGGATTCTAGACTTGGACCATTCACAGATGGGAAAATGGCTCAACTTGTTATATAATAGCTATAGACACATAGTACCGGATTGGTTATACCAAAGTGATCACAAATGAGTTACGTAATCGATGTATTCATCGGACACCTCTGGGTCTGTTTCCTGTGACTTTCACAGGAGTTGCACATGCCCCAAAACTTGAGGGACTACGATTATTGAGTTAAAATAAGGATGCTTACTTAGTCCATTGAAAATCATAGAATGACTGTTACGGATAACTATGTGATTTTCCTCAACAGGGAGGGCTCTTCATAGCAATTCGAATGAGGCTCATTCTAACAAGTATTTTATAGCGTGGCCTTGTTCATTGATAAGTTATTCAGATGAGGAGATCTCCTTTCTCTTGGATCGAGTTAATAAAAGAGCCATCAAGCGTGTTACTAAGGACTGTAAGCATATTTTCTTTTACTTTGGTACACTGGCGTATTGCCGGGCACTTAAAGCGACTTGCCAATTTGGTAAATAAATTATGTAGAAGTTGCATAGATTAGCCTGGTTTTCGCCATCGATCGAAATTTTACCTAAGACCGTTTCTTTAAATAATTAGGGTGAAAACGTGAGTTTGAAGTTCAAGAACCTCCATCGCTTCATTAGAAGTGTATCACAATGGATCTAAGCCTCACTGTCCTCAAGGTACAAGCACTCACTCGAACCCAACCTAGCCAACACTTCCTACCAGATTATTTCACACAGATTTAGATTGTTTGGCCTCTGATCTCTAACCCAGTGACTTTGATTTGATTGTCTTGAGCTTATGATCCGATTGCCTGAGAACGGTGATTCTACAGTGATTCGTAGTTTAACATGGTTTTCCTTAGATTGTTAACTCCAATGTCATATCTACTAGTCTTATTGTCCTCGGAGAAGTCATTTGGGCTGTTTATACTTATTTACAGAAAAAAAGCTTTAGAACGGTCTCCTAGGACTAGAATTGTCAAGCGGCTTCTCTTTTTCATTTTAATTCTGTATTTTTCCATAACATTGACGTGTGAATTAGGACGACTTGGACACCGCACAGAAAGGCTACCAAATTAAGTTGAAAATTTATACTTCTCCCGGCCTTATTCAAATAATTTAAGTCGGTGACACAATTCGTTTTTTTTGTTTTTGTTTTATAAGACGCTCCAGATTAGGTAATCGATAAAATTCAAAAATAATTTCATAAGAAGCTCTTTAGATTTCCTAAGATCACTTCAAATGAAAGTGATTGTAGCTATCTACCCAAGGTTCGAAAATATCTCTTTGAGCTGAAGCAACACCGCACTAGTAACTATCTACGCAGTTTGCAAAGAAGCAAATTTTAAGTATTTATCTAACATTTGCATATTTCTACAGAACGTAATAGGTCAAAGATAGTGATTTAACTGTTTGGCTCTTTTTTTAATTATCGGATATTGATTTGATGTAGATCTTTGGAATGTAGCATCCTAATGTATTTTGTGGTAAAGTGTATATCGTCAAGGTCACACTATACTCGTACTCTTAATGTCTGAGGAAGTTATTAGTAGCCAAGACATCATTATCCCCAATTTAATAGTTTTTCCGGTACATAACCATGGCTTAGAAAACAAAGTGCAATACTACACCATTTTGCACTCACACTTCATATGTATCTGTAAGTTAATTGTCCACTGTCCATTTCCGGCATCGATATTTCACAAAAAAAAAAAACTAAAAGAAAAACGTGCAGATTCGCATATACTCGTATACAACTCAAACAAACAAGTTCCTCATATGGCATACCAAGGCTATTAACATCAGAGGTTGTCTACCGAAAAGACAAATCATTATGCAGCATCTCTAACCGCAAGATACAATGCAACGTGGAAGCCATGGAAGGCTTTCGCAAGAATAACAAAAATAGTGTACGCTCGTTCATTCGGTTGTATTCGTCACGGAAGACAATTCTGATGATCAGTTCCATTTGTCTGTTGACTTGGTTTAGTTGACGTCTAATCTTGTCAGCGGAGATTTCTATCAATATCGAGGTTGTTGAGTCATAAAACCGTTTACAACGTCTGGTTTATCATTCGTTTAACATGTAAAGGTCATGTGACTTACAATTTTGTTTATCGTTCGAGTATTTTGTAAATTTAATTTGATTGCTTAATGCTTTCAATGGAAAAAAAAATTATACAATGCCTAAAATATGCACAATTATGTATGTTTAATGGCAAGGGTATTCGAGAACAATTTCGTTCACAACCATGGTTAGAATAAAAGAGAAAATATGATAATGGGCTTAACCAATGGGTTAACCAATTAGCAGGGGAATTTTGTTTGAAGTTGATTTGAAACATGAATTGATTTGAATGCGATCTGTTGCGGCGATCAGCGATATCTGACATATGAAGTGACGGAAGGTGATCTAAATAGTTGTAGCACGCTATATTGCATTATTTCTGTCATCATGTGTGTCTGTGTGAGAAACAGTGTTCCCCCTTTGTCTTCAGAAAACGTCTAACTGATCGGTTTACTAGGTCTTAAGTCACCTGGAAGCTGAGAATTTTTTTTATAACTTTGACTTTACCAAAACCCGCAAACGTGCCATACGAGTCGCACGTCAATTCGTACAATCTTGCTGACCAATAACTGGGCACGTTCCGTATTCTAGGTGCTAGGTGGTCAAACATTTCTGATTTGTCCATAGGACCAAATTTGTCCAAAAACGGAGGCATTTTTTTGGAAGTAATGGACTGGATTTATAGACCAGAAAATTCTCCATAAAATATCAATTAGTTTGCGAAATGTCAAAAATAGCTTTGTTTGGTTAGAAGGTACTTTATTTACTGTGCGGTCATGCTTTATAACCTTTCGTACAACTGAAATGTCATGTGTAAGGAAGAATAAAACACGACAAAGACGATTAAATATTTGGAAATCTTCACAAATATATGTTTCCGAATCAAAAAAAAATGGAATCCTGAATAAATTTAATTCCTAGGAGTAAAAGAAATATCTGAACTAAAAAGTTAGTTGATATTGTGCTTTTGACAGATCGTACACCACCTACTAAAGTTTGTTAGATTCTTATCCGAAACTCGTAACTAAAAGAAAATGTTTTACTCTCTCGTGTGCTCACTCTTTTACGATTTTTTTTAGTTAGGGAACGGAGTTGGACTAGAATTCGCAACGATTCATACGAATTTGTACGAATTTTCAGGTAAAGCAACAGAAATAATAACAGCAGATGACAAATGTCACAGTTTAAGGGCTGCCAACATTAGAAAAAAAAAGGAATAACATTTAAAATATGATCTCTTTATTGGACACCATATATTTGCATTATAATTTTAATGATTCGTCGGTATTGTATGCAAGTTTGCCTTTGTACAATGTAGCCTATTGTAGGTCCAGTAGTTTATCCTGTTTTCAAAATAAGAACTACACAGCAAGCAAAACAAATGTGGCCCAAGTATCAAATGTGTATACCGTGATGCAGTTAGCTTCTGTAGATGTGATTACATAATTACAACACCCAACTTCTGAACATGACTGCTGAGGCGCAAAGGCCTGAGACACAAAGCGGTAGCAATATCGCGGTAGTTTACACGTGCCCGCCTATTCTCCATTTGCTTCTTTATGGCCGCTTTCCCAAGTCGTAGGTTCTCTAGGTTCCAGAACACACCGGCATTCAGGCAAACGAACGGGTGGACTATTTAGCAAGAAAGGGGTCCGAAGAGGAAGGGGACCTAACAAATGCTGTCACTTTTGTTCTACCGAATTTAGCCTTTGTTAAATCCAATCTAGGGCAAGCCTTCGCGAGACTAGCTAATGAGAGATGGAGCGCACTCTCGTCTTGCCGTGTATAGAAAACTCTGGACTAAACACGACAATGCCAAGACCAAACAAATTTTAGCGCTTAATAGACCCGACTTAGTGATCTTTACAGGATTATTATCGGCCACAACCTCCTGGCGACCCATCGGAGAAGAATGCGACTCGAGGCTGCAACTTGTGCCGAATTATCTCAAAGTTTTACTTTTCTTTTCTTCCATTTGATAGATTGAAACCTCCACATTGATTTACCATTACTAACCAATGTCTTTCCTCTTTTTCCAGAACAAAATCATAATCCTGCAACGATAATACAATGGCGGTGATAACACAAAATGGCAGTATAGATAAACCGCTCTCAAGGAGCAACGAAAACACCGATAAAGCTACGACCATCTCTGTTGGAGAATTTTTTGCGAATAAGAATATTTTCATTACCGGCGGGACTGGATTCCTTGGAACAGTCCTTATCGAAGCTCTACTGGACACTCATCCAGATATTGGAATTATTTACGTTCTCGTCAGAGGGAAACGTAAAGTCGATCCGAATGATAGAATAGCTAGACTACTGCAAAAGCCGGTAAGTAGTAAGCATTCCTATTCAAGGCTTATTTTTTAAATATCTTTTTATCTTTTTTGTGTAGATTTTTCAAAAATACAATGAAGCAACTCTTCAAAAAGTGGTTCCTGTCGTGGGTGAACTCAGCGAGCCGAACTTTGGTTTCAAAGAAGACCTTCTGCAAGAGCTTGTCGACAAAGTCAACATAATTTATCATAGTGCGGCCACTATCAAGTTTAGTTCTCCACTGCGAACAGCCATTCGAACGAATCTCACTGGGACCATGCGAACCATTGAGTTTGCCAAACAATTGAAAACCCTTTCAGCCTATGTGTACTGTTCCACTGCCTTCTGTAATAGCAACAATCGTGGTCTGATACTGGAGGACATTTACAAGTCACAGTTCGATCCATATGAGATGATGAAAATGGCAGAAGATGACGCGGCTTGGGATGATTTTACAGATGCCAAGTGCAAGGAGATCATACGTGATCATCCGAATACGTATACGTTCACCAAAAATCTAGCAGAGAACCTTATGATCTCTGAGATGTCAGGATTGCCAGCGGCCATTGTGAGGCCTTCTATTGGTAAGTTAGAACGGGCTTTATGTCTTTCGAATTTACGATCAAGTATTCTTTGATTTTAGTTTATGGAACTTGGGAGCACCCAATGGAGGGTTGGGTGGGTAACGCTAACAGTGGTCATTTGGGATATCTAGCGGGCTTCATTAAAGGTATTTTCCGAACAATGTGCGGGAAGGCGACAGCAATCATGGACATCATACCATGTGACTATGTGATCAATTCTTCTCTGGTGATGGGCTGGTATGTTGGCACACGGCATATTGACGTTCCAGAAGTTATCCACTGCACTTCGGGTGAGGTGAACCCATTGACACTGTCGGAGTTTTGTGATATTTTGAATGCCAGCGTTAAGCGACACCCACCAGATAACTTTGTATGGAAACCAAAGACTAAGCTGAGGAATGGTTGGAGATACAATCTGTTCTTCTATCTGTTCCACATATTGCCTGCTATGGTCTTCCATATTCCAGAGAAGCTATTTGGCATTGGAATGCCCCAACATACGTAAGTCATGGGGTGTTCTGGAAAAGATTGATTGTCTTATTGGTTTTATTTTTTTTTAGTGCCTTGGAATATATGAGAGTTTTTGATAAGGGAGCCAAAGCGTTCGACTATTTCTTGGACAAGGACTTTAGATATTCGCTAAAGAATGCCATGCGGATAATGTCGGTGGTGGGTGAAAAGGACAAGAAACGATATAACTTTGATTCGACAGAGTGTAATTGGTCGGACTTTATCGATCGGTGTCTGATTGGAGTGAGACGCTTTTACTTTAAGGAGTCTCCTGTTACAACATCCTGGCATCGGAGTTATTGGATGGCGTAAGTATTGATTTGATTTATAGTGTACACTGGTGGTCCTTATTTATGGAAACCACTACCACTTTGCTACAAAGCTGTCAGCCTTCTCCCTTTCTTTAAATTGCGACTGAGATTGTTCTCACATTTCTTTCAAAATGCAGGACCACTGCTAAGCGTCCTTATAGTTATATTACTTTGAGGTGGCTTCTTTCAGGATTTCAGAAGGACTAAGTCTAACTTTGTCCGAGATACTTTTTGTTTGGCTAGTTTTTCGTCATAGTCTAGACGAGGATTTTAATCGCCTCTTAGAACAGGCTTGTCTGTCCACTGTGGTGTGGTGGTATAACTTCTGCAGTGAAGTAAGGTGAATCTCCCTAAGCTTTAGTTACTTATTAGTGGTAGAGGAAGCTTTTAAGATATGCCATTAAGAATCTCTTACTTACAGTCTAGGGTACAGGTTTATGGTCATTAACTATATTTTAACGAGTTTAGACAGAAATGAGGTTAAGGTGGTCGCATATGCGGACGACTAGGTGGTCTTAGTGTCAAGAAAGTTTATTTCTGTGATCAGCTAGAATTTGCAAGCGACCCTTTTAAAAAACAGTTGGGCAACTAGCTGTGGATTTGTTGTCAGTGGCTAGTTTGGGTATTTTCTTGGAAACTAGGATTTTGCGAGTGTCTTTTAGGCCGAGAAACTAGCTATCCAGGAGGCTGTCCGTAAACGTTAACATGATTCAAAGCTCTAACAAAATTTTCAAGGGTAGTCAAGCTGCTATCGAGGCCTTAAATTCGCCTACTACACATCCTTCAAACTTGTTAAATAATTCTGTATGCAGCTCTCCTGTTTCGATAGTCAGTTTAGGGTCAGTCTGCAATGTGCACTAGGTTACAGTAGAATATTTGGTGTCTCACAAACACGCACTTTGTAAACTCGTGCTTTCTGCAACATAGCCATTTTTATCATTGTCAGGTGATTTGTATCAGTAAAATAACGCCAAAGTGATAGAACATTCTCGCTATGCCTGGTTGTTGGAATAATATTATTATCAGCCTCGGTGGTAGGACCAGCCTGTGACTTACATACTTCTGTTTTATTACCTAAAAATAAGTCACCCCAGAGGACTGAAGATAGACTACTTTCGTCGGGTAGCATAAAATTTTGTAGGTTATTCGGATTAAGAGGTCGAGAGCACATATCCTTAAGTAAAAGGAAGTGCGTTTGTGCATTGCAGATGCTTGGGCTACGATTCAGTATCAGTTAGCGTCTCACATGAAGAAGGATCTCAGTAGCATTCCAGGCCATCGATATGAGCCACTTTCTTCTCCAAATTGTTGTATGACATTCCAGATTCCTGGTTCAATCTCGTGTGAAGCTTTTAGTTCGATATACCTCTACAATTAGGCCAGTAGATCCTTAAAAACAAAATCTAGAAGAAGTCCATTGACGACGGTCTGTAGTTCACAAGTGAAGCGGCAATCACCTTCCAAATATTACAGATTAAATAGGAGCTAGATTGGAATATGGCACTTTTCAAAGAGCATATCAAGTACAGCCTTTGCTTCCTTTATTCTGTTTCTTTATTCCACTAAATATTTGAAATAATAGTGGTGGTGTTATCCAGCCTTGAGGTTTGCTATCAGGTACTTGTGCCTGGCTTTAAGCCGTTCTGGAAGCAATACTTGGTTTTGGACCTTGCTGATCTTATGGCATTATTGCTGTCCTGTAAATATGGCTTGGAATCCCTTTGCTCCATTTAGGCATTTTCACTGTGAACTTTGATTGAACTAGCAAGCAAGGCGACTAGTATGGTAAACACATTAATTTAAGCGTCAGGGCCTCTATTATCTAACCTATCATATTTAAACAAGGACATTTCAAGACAAGTAGTAGGGAAGACATTTCAAAAAATATGTCAATTCTTGTATTTTTAGAAGCACCCAGGGTAAAAGACTACAATTTTCATCGTTTGTCATTTAATTTTTAACATTTTTAACATATTTAAGAAAAATAAATTAATTTATATGAATTGTTTCTCTTTTAGATTTGATGTCCTCTACTACCTCGGATACGTACTGATCTTTGCCGCCTTTTATGGTATTTTCCATTCATTTTTCGGTGTACACATTGGACTGACTCTAGCTGTATTGGTTTGGGGATTCCTTGCATGGTTATAAGTGAAACAATTTAAATGTTTATGATAAGTTATAATAATATAGGTAATATTGTTATTATTACCCTTGGTATTGTTCAAAGTACTTTATGACAGAATTTATGTATGTAAGAGCACAAAAAAAAATATACTCTTTTCTTAACTGCCATTTGTGTGTGTTTTTGTTTTTATTTGTTTTGAGTTACCCAACTAAGGATTCGCATGTCCTGATAGATGACGATTCGTGTTGTAGTTATTTTCGTAAGATCCAATGTCACTTCTACATCATACCATTTGAGAAATCCTTGGGTATTCACGAAGATAAATCGATCTCCTGCAACAATCACACCAGAAACCGGTCAAGGCGACTGAATTCTAAAACATTTCCAAAAGCCAGAACACCAGATCCTGCCAAATTGAAAATCAACTTAATATTGAATGTGCAATCCAATTAATGGGCAAAAAACATATGTACACATGCACAAGTGTTAGTAGTGCTGTAACTAAAGAATGTTCTAATTCAGCACAATTAACTGGAGAAAAATCTTCAGAATTCACCAAGAAAAGAGTGGCTAATTAACTGCAGAATATTATGGGGAACTACTTTAGAAATAGGGTACTATATCGACTATGGCACTAGACGGCACAAGGTAACAGATGACATTCCCCAAGGTTCTGTAAAACGTTCCACTATTAGTGCATGTCATTTTGCAGAAATTTGTTGGTTCTGGCTTTGTTGTATCTTGCGCACTGGTCACGGTACCAGTTTCACCCTTAAATGAGTGTTCCAAAAAGAGGAGAATCCCCCGAGGAACTCGGCTACTTACCTTACCATACAAAGGTACTAATTGGATGGTATTGCACCATCGAAAAGGTGGATCGAGCAATTGCTTACAAACAGGCTTATCCATGATGAACTGAGGTGCTGTCTAACCAGAAGGTCAGTGTGCAGGGGTAACCCCCAAGGCAGAGTATTATCACTACTATCGTGGCTGGAGGTAATGGATGAGATACTCCTAATCCTAATTGGGTAAAGAGGGGTTCAGCGTCATAGCCTATGCGGATGACATTGTATTGAATTGCATTTCGCAGATCACACCAGATATTTGTGTGTTCTTCTCGATAAAACAAAACTCAGTTGGAAACTGAATATTAAAGACCGTGATAAGAACGCCTCGATTGCTCTGTAATCATGTAGAATGGCCTATCTTTAGGCCCAAACTGAGGTATCTAGTCTCGGATTGTTCACTGGATATACAAGGCAGTCGTCAGACCCATTCTTATGTGTGGAGTACTAGTCTGGTGGACGGCACTGGACAAGAAAAGCAACATTGCAATACTTGAGAAGGTTCAAATACTATCCTGCGGCTGTATAAAGAGCGCCCTTAGAACTACTACAGCTACACTAGAAACTATGTTCGATATTCTTCTGTTGATATCTTTCGGAAGCTAATGGCGGCTAAAGCAGGATTACAGCTTAGGGAATCCTTGCAACTGGCTCGTAGAGCGAGTGTGGCCCCAAGCATCCTAAACGGTCCAATATTCCTAGTAATTCGGAATACATTCCCGTCCCCTATCTGGACTTTAACGTCAAGTATAGAACCAGGATTCGTATCAGAAATGCTTGGGAATCGGAAAAATTTTAAACGAATCTGCGATACAGACGGTTCCAAGACAGCGTCTGGAACAGGTACGGGAGTTTACTTCAGTGCATTGGATATTTGCCGGACCACCGTAGTAGCTGGTAGTCCATTTTTTCCATAGTGGTATAACAATGGACATTCTTTTTGGTCTAATAGTGTCCCTGCTGAGCGGGGACAACCACCCAGCATAACCAACCAACCAATCATGCTTGGTCGGCTCATACCATCGGAAGGAGGCTTTACTTAGTAGTTGTGCTACACATGCCATAACCTCAAACCAGCGGTGGGGCACTGGCTTTACACAACAGTAGTGTGACCCATTCTGTAATATGGTTTAGGTAGTATAGTGTAAAATACTTGAGAAGAAATACCAGTCTCACCAAAATCCAGAGACCGAACTGCATTAGGATCTTGGTATCAATGAGAAGGCACCTACAGCGGCTATAGAGACCGTGCATAGTATCATTAATGCAAAAATAGCATTTAGGATACAGGAATCAGGATCCTGGTCACCAACCACAATTACTGTCACAATACCCGTACAGTGGTCATGTCTCTGTCTTGGGTCGGTGGGAGGCAACAAACAGGTAGACTGAAACTGGCTATTCGATCTCAGTACTGAAGCTTATCAGGAAGTTCACTATCAGAGTTCCTGTCAAACTTGATTGATTGAATCGACAGGTAACTAAAGAAAGAGAGTTAACATCCTAGAGTGACTATTCCAAGCTGGAAGTGGATATCGGGACTGGGGTTATAGTAGATCGCTTTATCTAAAATGCTAAGTATAATTGCAATGACGCACGGACTGTCTCCGGCATCATTATAGGACACTGTGCTATTGGTAGTTCATGCGGAGCATTTTTCTCACAATGACTACTGTCGAACCTGCAAAAACGTGGACGAAATTGTTGTGCCAGTTATTTTATGGCAGTTACGTCCTCATGGAGTTGGAGGACCTACACAAACTTGAACTGAAAAACCTCCTGAGACTCATATCTTTATTAGGGTGGTTTGGAAGCACATTGTTTGACAACAAGGACTACGTACATCGAATCAGATCGATCAAATCAAACGGGGGCCACTACCTAATGGTAGGTACTATTCTTGAACATTTACGATAAAGCTCATGCCTTACACAACAGTAAGGTGTCAGAGGAATTTGAAGTCCGCAACGGAGTACGAAAAGGTTGCATTCTTTCACCTCTTCTATTCCTTCTAGTAGTGATGTAATCCGGAAAACTCTGTCCTGAGGATAGATGGACGAACATCTTGATTACTCTGATTACGTTTTCCTGCTCTCACACAGCATAATGGACCTTCATCTGATGGCCCTTAACTTGGAGGCAGAGGCGAACAAAGTAGGGCTCAGAATAAATTCCTTAAAAACAAAGTTCATAAGCACTTAATTACGCAACATAACACCACGCCCCGTTCAAATAAACTTTGTCGGACTACAAGTCGAGAAAGTAAACAGCTTTCTATATAGCTATATACTTTCTAATGGAAGTATGGTCTCAGAAGATGGCTGGACCGAACTAGATGAGTACAGCAGAATTCCAAAATCAAAGACTGCGTTCGATATGCTGCCTTAAATATGGAGAAGCAATATTTTCAGCACAAACACCAAGCTTAGACTTTTCCGATCAAATGTAGAAAGAGTGCTACTTTGTGTGTGTAGTCCCTGGAAAGTGACCAATACCGTCACCACGGAACTAATTTCTAGTCAGCCCTGTGGTATGTATTACAAGTGCCTGTGTTTAACATCGTGAATGATTCTTTGAATTTTTTTATTCCAACGCCCAGTATTATACCACAAGGAAAGATCACTATATAGCTAAGATCGCAACCATAGCTAGCAGAAGTATGCATCTACAATTATTCACCTCATCATCCGGTGAGTAGGTATATCTACTCTTACCTCTATCTGCCTTAGAAAGAGTGAGATAAACCACATGACCCTTTATCTAATGCAGATATACTGGCTGGTTGTTGCGGTTTTCTTCAATTCCACCAAAGTGTGAACAAACTACTGCACGTCCAGCTTCCTACATCAATGTTTACATTATAAGACCGAATGACTTACCATCCCCAATTGGAATTTCTCTATAGGTAGCTTCACGACTGTCGACCACAAACCCCAATGCGCCACATCTGTTCCGCACCTGATCAGCTAAGAAGCGTCAAGCTTAACAAGTGCCATCTTGGAGCACACAGATTCAGTTGTATTTCGGTTTTCGGTGACGTCTGACGTGTTGTCTAGCTCTCTCGCCGGTTGTCGTTCAAGTTCGTCGTATCAAGCGAAACCAGTCTATCAGTGGAATCAGGGGAACAAAAAAAAAAAGAAAGTTTTTGTGGTTTCTCTAGCGCAGTTCTCTGCAAATAGTGCTTTTATCAATTTGAGTCCAATTTTTTTTGTTTTTTTTTTGTGATCAACAAAGTCTTGCGGAATTCCAAAAATGTCAGAGTAAGTATTAAACTCGTGCAGGGGGAGAGTGATCATCTTTTTTCGGATGCGGGCTGAAGTTAATGAGATTATGTGGATTTCGTGACTTGTTGTATGAACGTACGATGTTTGATGCACATGTGTACACAACAACCGTTTGGCAAGAGAGTAACTAATGCCGCATGTGGCAATGTGTCATTGCCTTTACCGGGCAAAACAATCCAGTTTCCTCTTTGCTTAAGTTCCATATCGGTACAGTAGTGCAGGAAATTACTGGACCGTGGATCCAAATCCAGTTGTTTCTCTGAACATTAAAATTTTCAAAAGTGCTGTAGCAATCTAGTCTTTGAGCTAATTGATTGCAAACTAAAAATTTTAGTGTAAGACTTGAAGGATACGAGGCTACTAAGTAGTAGACAGGTGGACGAGTTCGAATGGGTTGCTCAGATGTTTCATGTACAGTGTCCCAGAACGTGTACACTATGTTACGCTAGTTGCTGGTTTCAATTAGACAATGCCTTCCAGTTACAAGTCACAACAGTGAAGCCATGTGACTTCAGAAACTGAACAGTCTTATAGGTAAGGTACAGAGCGCCAGTGATGGTTCCTGTTTCGTCTAAAAAATATGGTATCGTTATTAATTAAACCAATCAGAGCTTTTTATAGAGCGGAGAATGCTTCGCCTGTTCACTGAAGTCTTAACATATCGAAATGATACGTTTTTAAATATATCAATGTCTTCCCTGCCCTTCTAGTCCGTCAACCTTGTAGCTTCCCAGAATGCTTCTCCGGTCTAGCACAGAAGTTTTTCTTGAGCGGCTATTACATACATATATGTTTAGTGTTCTTTTCAGGACAAGGACACCAGGTTTCTGGTAATAATTCTGAAATGGGATACGTTTCTCGTATTTATGAACTAACTTAGCGCTTAGTCGAAGAAGGAGGTTACGATAAATTCCGGTAGTTAAATGATCCCTTTCCCACTAGCGTCAGGTTCAGTGTTCCTTTAGCTCTAATTTCGTCAAGATTTGTTTGCATTCACCCAACAGTATCCATTTCTGAGTAGACACAGGGAAAATGGAACTGGACACTCCAATCGAAACATTCAATGACCAGGGCAACACCTAACCTATTAACATGAGCCAATTGACTGAAAGTGGGATCATCAGGTGTAGCATGTACGTGCATTGTTAAATTCTCCGATCTGGCTCATCAGGTGTAGTAGGAGGTGCCGCTTTGGCTAAGGAGACTATCTCTACTTTCACCTCTGCGTATGGCCTCTGAAACGCCTTCTCTCAACTGAAGCCGTTGAACGCAGAGATCCTTAGCCTGAAGATATAGAAGGCAACAGAGGGAACAAAAAGAAATAATAGAAGCTTTTCTTATCCCGGCTTCCCACATAATCCGAAGATACCTAGAAATAAGTGTAAAGACTTCTGGATCGAGAAAATATCTGTTGGACGTACTTTCAAGGAGAATGCAGCTACATCTGTGAAAGGTACATTCCTTCACCTCAGGGTGGCAATTCTAAAGCCCGGCTACCATTTGCAAGTCCAAAGTGTTTCTTTGACCCAATTGCTGAAGTCACTAACGCTAATATCGTGAGGTTATACATACACTAGTACCACTGCTTATATGTAGCCACTACAGTCTAGGTAAATAAAAATTTCCACTCTTGATATAACCTATTAGGCTCACATTTTAGTCGGCTAAGTTATCCGCTCGTAAAACCCTGCTAAAATCAGGAAGACTTATAGTAAACAATAGCTTCCTTCATGTTTTTGCTAAGATTGTGTTTATACAAGAAGCTAAAGAATCGGTCATAGTATTATCTCCTGTGGTATATCTTTAGTTTTGCCAACCGTACGATTAAACAAGTAAATGATAAATGAAATGACTAAAATGATCGTCATCGCCACACAAAAGGCAGTTGCTTTGCATTTGCTTCGGTTTTTGGGTTACGGACCGCCTTAGGACTTCGCTATAGTACCTTTCGTTAGCCTGTCGAGGTAAACTTTTTAATGATCTGTCACCTACCTTTGAGCTTTCATCGATCTTGATATCTTTCCCAGTTCGTTTTCATACGATTTGTAAACATCTTAGATTGTTAAGTAACGCGAAGTAGTTATAAATCTGTGGCCTGAGGAACAACTTAATGCTTCTCCAATACTTTCATCCATGGACAGAGACAAACATTAAATTGAATAAAATTTCGATGTCGAAGACTTCTTTATGAATCTATTGGGCACTACTAAGGTTAAACCATTGATAGTTGATAAAAGTGACTTACATGATTGTTGACCTCACAAGGCCTCTCAGGTCTCTTTAGGCTCTGCATTCGCTTTTACGGACGAGGTCCATAAGTGATGCTAGAAATGGAGGGTTTTGGACATTATTTGGACCGTCTTGTAGATTGAACAGATAGCTAGAGGTGGGAGACCTCATCTTTCTAGCAGTATTGTCGTCTAGTTGGAGTTGCTATAAAAAAAAATTGGTTCTTGCTTTTGGATTCAAGAAGGTGTTCTAAAAATTCGTAAACAATCGGTTTTTTGCAGATTGATCTGCGTTATGGTTTTGAAGTGGAGTATAAGCTTGTAGCAGGCAAATCAGTTGGATTTTGCGAATTGTTCGGAGTCTCTGCCGAATGTCGTCTTTCTCTTTGTCTTATCCAAAGAATCTATGAATCATTATTCCATAGCCGGCGGTCTTTCCATGTCGTTCCACTTCCAAGACATTGTTCATTGCTTCGAAGCTATTCAATATCATTACAAATTGGGCTTGTTGGTCTACAACCATGACTTAGTCTGTCATTTGACGTATGGGCTTGGGATTCCCCCTGTCATGTTCGTGATTTCAAATCCAGATGAAACCACTCGGAAGTGGTAGTAGAACTTATTAATGAAGCTAGTGGCTATTTCTTGCTATTATGCGGACAAGCATCCACCGAGAAACGTTATAAGAACATTAGTTAGTCGTTTCTCACTCAAGCAAGGTATCATGCCAATAAAAACGCTAACTTGTTCGAGCGTTCTTTTTGTAACTTTGGTTTTTTTTTGCGATTTGGACTTCAAACTTTACTTTTCTATAAATTATCATGAATGTTCACCACTATTTTCTGCCTACTGGACCATGCTAATGATACTAATATTCGTGAGGAACTTGTTATAATTATCTTCATAATTATTCGTCAATGTACGAATAGTAAGACAATCGCGCATTTTCTTTTTTCTTTTGCAAAATTCCTAGAAAATTAAAGTTTTGTATTAGTTTATAAATTTTTTCTTCCATTTCATTCATAAAAATAAAAATTTATTGCATTGATAGACTAATGGGTAATCTACAATACATTGTTAAGAATTGTTCAACTTACTTGATCGTAATTAATTAATTGGATTGAAAAACTGGTAGAAACTAACTGCGGACAGGTTATAGACAATTGTTGAGTGCACGTAATAGATACGTATGACACGAGGTCAAGGCTTATTCTTTCAGATGCCCAGGTGAATTTATGGTCTCCACTTCGGTGAGCAGTAATTGAATTTATTGTTTTATGATTCAGGGTACTTAGGGTTTTGAGAAGTAGATGTAGTAAACACGGCGGAATGTAATTTTCAATTAGAAACAAACCAAGGGTATCTTCATTGTAAATATGTAATTCAATGCTCTTTCATTTAATTTTAAACGATTCGCTGAACATTAGTGAACACGTCCATTAAGGGCGAGTGTTGTTTTGGTAACAAATCTTGATAGTACCATTGGAATAGTGGCTAACGACGGTAGATCTTCGTTTTGGGGATCAGTGGCACCAGATGGGATTTAATCAACAACCCTAAAAAAGGAAGCCTTTCATAATGGTAGATCACTAGAATTAGGTTTGTATCTATGTATAACAATGCCAAGCTATTTTAACTCCGGCTTGACACGTTTAGATTAGGTTTTTAGCCACCATACTAACGACGCTTTAGCGATCATTGGTCTGATTACTACTTTTTACGACCAGTAAATCACCTTGGAGTTCAGTCCTCAATGTTTGCCGAAGAGGCTTTGGTACAATAGCATTAACCTAGTTACTGTCTTTTCTTAGTAAACTTTCTAAGTTCTAAGAGTTCATCTAAAATCAAATGAAAAGTAGGGGATGAGCACACAAACTTTCGGGCATCCTCTGGTATTCTTTTGCTTTGCAGCGTGCTAAGTACAGGAAAGGATCTACTTTAGTGTCGATAGATATGTACATACGTATTCACAGATTCCGAATGATTGCAAATGGTTGACATTTTTTTGTCCAGACTGCAAATGTTTCATTAAGCCTTCAAAGTTTTGTAGGTGTAGTGTCGTCCTATACAATACATTGGTTGCTGAGAAACGAATGACATGAATCTATACAAAACACTCTATACTATATTGGTTATCATTTTCGAATTGGATTAGTATGCAGTTTTCAAGATCATCGTATACGACACATCAATATTAGAGTTTTATGGACATAATCGTATCTTCTTTATCTGTCCTCGTTGCAAGCAAAATGTCAACATATACTATACACTGTCACATGATTCCGATTTATCTAAAAGTCTATTCAACGTGAAATACATTACCATTTCATTTGAAAGATTTGAACTCCTATTCATTCAGATATAAACGTCGTATATAAAAATTCGAATCAGAACTTGCTAAAAGGAAACCAATTAACATAACAGCCACACAACATACACGCTCCTATAACCGGTTCAATATTTCATGAAAAAAAAAAAAAGTTTGTGAATCTTTTGATATTGATGCCATCTCCTACTTTAATTATGGTGTTCTTAAAAAGCAAAACAACCTGCTGTATCTCTAGCGTAAGCCAGTTGCATATTCAACTTTCCAACAGCTCTCCTGGACCAATTGTGCCCTGTGATTTTCATACGTAGTTCCAGGCCAAGTGCCGGTTTTAGAAAGTTGTAGAATCTCACTAAAGAAACAATCATCTTAAATGTTTTCCTTGTTACCGGTATACATACGAACGGATATGCAATACCTTTTTCGTGATACCTAATCCGTCACTTAATTAAAGTTAATTGACTACCATCTGAAACAGTTGTCATTGATTGGATTATTATCGATAGCAATAACCTTTCTTAATTGACCTTGGTATAATATGTGGTAAATATGTTGTCTTCCTGTAAACAAAAAAAAAATACTAAAAGATACTTGTAGATACATTTTAATCAAGCGGTCAATTCGTATAGAAAAACCAAATGCATTCGGGTCTCAGTTCAGTATCAAGTGGCCATACAAATACCACATAATATACGAACTAAAACATTATGAAATCCCATACCGCACCTGGCTATAAAACCGCCACGAGTACGATTATCTACCTTCACGATAAGATACCACAACACCTACCACCTAGACCCCAATAAATCTGTTCAATCGCTAATCATAGCCAAATAAATATCCATATCTGTGTCCGCTTGGATAGATTTCTAATACACTTATGTGCAGTGATTTTACGTTATGTGATTATTGGACATAACTATCTGAAGAAAGAAAGTGAAAGTATCTATAGCTTGGAGGTGATTTTCTTTCTTTTTTTTTTTTTTTTGGGGTTTTCATATTTTGTTGATTTGTTTTTATGTCTTTTTTTAAATTGTGTTCTTCATCTTCTGCGGAATTCAGAAGCGCCTGTGATGAAAATAATTCTCTGTGTTCGTTATTCTTGTGTAAACAAGTATTTTGACGCAGTGTACACACTAATTTTTTTTGAATGATAATGATTGTCGGAGAAGTACGGGAGTACTTTGGACAACCCGTACTGTAATTATGAATGAGATATCTGTCCACAACTGAGTGAACTTGTTGACAGAAAAAGTTTTAAAAGCGACGACGAACTTTTTTTTGTTGTGTTCGGGCTCAGTGCATGACATGAGTTCATTAGAAATTATTAAATAAGACATTCACAAAGTTATCACTTAATTGGAGTAGTTGGTTGATCTTTTTTACTACAAGATACAAATTGTTGCGGATATGTAACCAAGGTTGACAATTTAACGATGATTATACTTTTCATCAGACTGTTGTGGCAATACTGACTGTAATTTGAACGAACTCCAGTTACTAATTGATTAAGCTCGCAATACATGTAATGTTAGATAATTGATTACGAGTTGTAAATTTAATGAGCAATTCTTAATATTGGTCTAAAGGTTGACATACACTGTGTGAAAGTATGTACTTGTAAGCGAAATAATCGTAATTCAAATCGTATGGTGCCGAGCAGCCAACATAGACTCGGATAACTACATACCTTGTTGCAGCCAAGATACAAATGCTGATATCGCAAGTGGTACCCAGAAGAAAACATTACTGCGCGTTGAAAGGCTGAAATCACAAGAGACCACCAGGCTGTTTGTCGAATGAATGTACATAAATCTTTCAACGAGTCCAAAGCATCCTCCTAAAGAATTGAATGGATTCGTCAAGTCTTAGACTACGCAGTAGTATCTAAAGGGTTTTCCAATTGGAACGCCCCCATTCTTCGAATAGAGTTTTTTGGCTATGCATGGAAAGTAGCTGCGGTTTGTTTGACGTGTCAATTCGCTTCAATGTTATCCAATTTTTTTTATCTTTCATTTTTAATAATATCATTCTCAGTGAAGAAGCCTATTTCTAGCTCAATGGCTTCATTAATAAACAACATTTTTGGCAAATCAGCAACCCGAAGCCATTGACGAAAGTTAACTGCGTGGTGCGGGTCTCATGCTGGAGGGATCATTGGCTTATACTTCTACTTCAATGATACTGGCAGTAACAGTCAATGGATACTGTAACTATTTTTGGGATAAATTAGCAGAGGATAACTTGGAATATATGTGGTTTTCACAAGACTGCCTAACATGCCACAGATCTGACCAAAAAATCCAGAAATGAATAAGTCAGTTGAGCGCGTTGTTTGTGTGATTTGATGCCTCTGGTTGAGGACCGGGCTAACTAGAGAGGTTTTTTGTTTGAGGCCCACGCCCAGGTTCACCTCGAAATGTAGCACCACCCAAGTAAGTAAGTAAATCATGATTTGTTGGAAATATTCAGGATAGCAAGTCATTCCATAAACGTGTTGAGTGGCTAAGGAACGAGCTCCTGAATTTCACTGTGCAACCGCAAATAGGTTCCAAAAGATAAAACTGACGGACAGGCGGGATACCACTATAGATGTCACTCAAACAACTGTGGTGGAAATGTCGGTACAGGACCGATAAGGATCCAACATTTCGACGATGCTCTAGCGAAGAGATTTGAATTGAAAGATCATCGATCAATAAACATGCCTGACGCTGGACACGATCTAATAGACTCAAATCAGTTGCGGGAGCTCCCTTGTGAGTTGTATTTGAACTTTATAGATAGTAGCCTGGTCTGCAAGACTGAAAACACGTTTACACCTCTTGATGAATCCGAAGCATCTAGCGCAACTCCGAAGAATTGATGATTCAAGGTCTAGGGTAACTTGCATACCAAGCCTTTAGATTCCTCAATATCTGCTCTATTCATTTTTAGTTCGGCTACATTACTATCCCGCTTCAGAGACAGGAGACAACACTGTGTTTTTGACGAATTGAACTCCACTCGATTTTTTGCACCCCAATTGATGATTGCATAAATATAGGACTTGAGCTGGGAAAACATTCACTGCTGGTGAAACTTCTCAGCTTGGGGTTGTAGCCGTGGAATCGTTAAAGAGGAAGCGAAGTCAAGAGTACTGTCATCAAACGACCAAAGGAATGGATTGGTTTGCGAGTGAAAGAGAGAAGGTTGTCAATAAATATTAAAAACAGGGTCGAAGAGAGGACTGAGCCCTGGGGTACACCAGTATTGGTTGTACAACTTGTGTTGACCGATTACTTAGAAACCTTGCAATCCATGATGAGAAGATATTACCGACACCGTAAGCTTCAATTTTGCTTAAGACCGTATTTTTGCCACACTCTACAGAAAGCTTTAGAGACATCCAGGCCAACTACTCGGCATTCACTGTGATGGTGAATACTTTGGTTCCATTTTTCTGTTATGTGTAGCATAAGGTTCCCTATGGAATGTTGTTGACGGAAACCGTACTGATGGTCACTTAGAAGACGATTTCTTTCAATGGAAAATGGATGGAAAATTGCAACACTTTCCATGACCTTAGAGAGCACTGATGTGAGGGCTATGGAACGGTAGTTTGAAAGGGAGGTTCTATCGCCCATTTTAGGGATCGACTGGACGTACGTGAGTTTCCATGTAGAGTATGACAGGTGGAAGAGCTTACGTAGAGGATTAACCGGAGTAAAAGAACACCTCTTCAAAACAAGGGGTTGGGTTAACATCTGGAGCTGAAGATTTGTTACTGTTGAAATCTTTTAGGACTCCAACTACTGAGCGTGTTCGGAAAAATATTTGTCCTTAGGTATATTGTACCGGATTCAGTAATGATGGTGGTAGAGAAGTACTTGGCAAGTACCTGGCTATCTCTTGAGAGTAAGTAATAATTGATTGTGGACAAGAGCTGAGATGGACGATGAGGCGGTGCCTTTGATTCTTTTCACGAAAGACCAACAAGATCTACTGTATTTAGAACATTGCAGCATTTTTTGCCTCACTTTTTAGTATCGTAGAAATTTTGCACGCTTTAAAATTGAGTTGCAGGCATTTCTACCCCTTTTATAGAAATTTCGGTTTTCCACAAAAGGTGTTTGGCGCCATAACGCAAATGCCTCTACCATGTAGTACAAGTCGGATCAAACCAGAGGTCTTGTATTGGTTCAAAGCAAACAATTTTACTCGGAATGAAGGAGCGCATTCCAAATAAAAGCATGCCTGTGATCATGTCAGTAGCGGCATTTACATCTCTATCGAGGAAGCATAGGAACCAGTTAAAAGTCCACCAATACTTCATCGTACACAGAATGTGTTCGAAGTACATTCTTCAATAAATTAGTACTAAAATATTTCTACATATTCAAACGAAAATGATGTTATCAAATCAAATAAACTAGTGTAGCCTTTCTCACAAAGAAACAGATCTTTTGCTCGTAATAGAATAGAAAATAGACCATGGACGACATGCATACATGCATGCTAAGTATTTACTAGTTTGTTAATTCCAAAGAAAAATATGACTTCATCTCCAGTATTATGAAATACTCTCTTGACTCTGGCAATAAATCGGATGGTATTTACAATTGCTTTGCTAATCATTTTCGCAAATTATTTTGCAAAAATAACATCATTCTCAAGCACGATTACTCTAAATAATAATCTGACCACATGTAGATACATTTTTAAGTAGTAGTCGTCAAATAGATGAAGGTATTTCTCCGAATAGTGCTCATAGGACTCGTTACTAAGGTTTTATCAGAATATATTCATATAATTACAGATTTGAATAGACAGATTTGGTCCAAGCTGGATCGGAAACGCTCCAACTGTCTGATTATGCAGAAAAGGACGCTCATAACAATTATAGTAGGGTCTGCACCAGCAGCAGGCATGCCATAAGGCCGGGAGAAACTACATGAACGAAGAAGAAGAAACTATACTATATCTTTTTGGGATGCAACTTAACCACATCCGGTCCATGTGCGGAATAGTTTGATTTCTACTGACTCTTTAGATATGCATGCTGTGATGTGCACATTTGTTTCCAGACTTGACGTGAGGCTACTAGATGCACGTTTCGTGTAAACATTGCACAAATCTGACTAGATACCTATCTTCAGAAGTTATGGATACAATGGACCACTTTATGCCTGAGTGCTTGGGATAAATAACGCTGCTTCTGTCCACCCAGTTTGAAAGAGTCATAAGCGTTATCTGCAGTGACACAATGATTAAACAGATTTACCATGAAACCTTTACAAAAACAATACACTACGATCGTTCAGTGATACCAATGTATGCATAGACGCGTGTTGACAATAAACCCAAGTCATTTGTCAACAATGAGTGATCCTCGCTTACGAATTTGAGGTTAACGATCGTTTGCCTGTTAGCATAATAATATACTCATCACACAGATCATATGTACGTACCTACATACATACATGAGAGTAGTTAAAAAGTTATTAAATTTCAAACATTCTATAGTGTACGACCAACTTGTAACAATATCTTTAATTACAATAGCCTCAACCTCAGCACTCGTATCAGGTCTCAGGCCATCAAATCAAGTTATATTGGAAATAGAACTCATCATAGTGTTGTTGTTCTGTAGTATGCATCCATCCGTTAAAGATCACTTCACTTACACTATACCAGTGGACTTGAGTTAATAGTTATAAGGTGTTTGTAAATAAAAACAAGTTTTTTAACTTTTTTTCCGTTTTCTGTACATGTGTTCGATAATGACAACTACATATGTAAATAGGTTTAGATACTTTTAACAAAATCCGAATACGTTTTCAAAAGACTGTCGCTTGATTGATATCGAATAATAAGATACCGTTCGTATTAATAATATGCACTTCGATCTTACATACATATGTATGTCATAGATTTAATCGCCTTATTTATGGATGCTATTTGCAGTCGTAAAATCGTTAGTTTTTGATACCCGTGATGGTGCTCATTAATTAAACTTTCTCCCTGCACCTCTGCAATTTGGTTATGTGTCACGAATACATAATGGCGCATTATCAATTCATGACTAATTTCAATCGGCGAATGTATAGTTACGTAACTAAAGTTTAATAATTTAATCAATATGTGGGAATAGCTAGCTGTTGGCGACAAAGGAAAAACACAAACCGTTGCTATTTTTAGGGATTTTAATAAGCGTAGCCATAGATCATGATTTTCGTAACGAAAAACCGGATAAATTTTGTGAGAATCATTGTTTACCTGCCTACGAAGATTTTATGGTTTACAACGATGACGATTTATGCCTCTAAACAGAGAGAGTCGATTGTTTATAATGTTTGGGTATGCACGAGAAGAAAAAGATTCACAGATACATCCTAAACTATGTCGTGTTTGTCAAAGATGCAGTTGCACTTAAGGTTAAGTAAAGTTTTTAACGATGGATACATCGATGTTTTAAGGTAAACAGAGACTTAGATGTTAGCGGCAAGTCTACGATAGCGATATTTTATATATAAGCACATAAATTAAATGCTTGACCTCCTAACATGCGCGAGGAGAGCTTGTCGTTGTCATCACTGTTTAGCTTTGGCAAATGTTTGCACGTATCTAAATGGCAACAGTTCACACCCTAATACTGCAAATCAACAATTCGCTGGTTGCTAAAGGGACGGACCTCTGTACCGCTGTACCTATGAGGTCCTTACTATGCTGCAATTTAAAACTACGATCGCTTAAAACTATAAAAGCTAATAAAACCTGTCCGTATTGTGCTGTCTTACTGGCTACTTGTACGTATTCGACTTAGGTCCTATATTTTTGGGCCTCCACTACGCTTACGGGTCATCATGTGCGGTATCTTGGGATATACTGCAGCTCTGCCCAATTATTTCTTAGCAGTCCGGCCTCCAGTCGAGGCGATAATCTGAAGGCATTGGCAACATTCTATCTTCCCTACGGGTCGTCCTGCAATGCTTATGTGGTTGAGGTAGTTTCAAGGCTGATGATATTAGTTTTGTTGGTGTTAATCATTAGCGTCGTCCACCAGGTCCATTTCAGTGGAGCACACCACTTATTACCAATGTCGGTGAAACAATACATTCTTGTCGCACACCGTTTAGATTTCGAGTTCCTTTGACGACTGTCCTCTCTGCAGAATGCGACATTTTGATATGTCGTACGTTGCTCTAATAATACGATAATTATGAGTTTGTTGGCTATGCCCTTGCACAAGGCAAGCCAAATAAAGTTTCTATTGACACTGGCGTATTCCTTTTCAAAATCGATGAACAGCAGGATGAGCGGTGATCAATTTTCGACGCACTGCTCGACGACGCATCGTTGATGTGGACGGTTGATGTGATCGGCACAGGAGGATCCAACTTAGGTTGAGCGCAATTGTTACTTCAGGCAGCTCATCCAAAGCATGCAAAGAGCCATCTAAGGCTTT
The DNA here is from genome assembly GCA_905220385.1 of Xylota sylvarum. NCBI lineage: Eukaryota > Metazoa > Arthropoda > Insecta > Diptera > Syrphidae > Xylota > Xylota sylvarum. The sequence continues at coordinate 50,763,226 of LR999960.1, read as the reverse complement.
TCTTGATGACGATATAGACGATTCTGCTATCACTCCTATTTGCTGCTGCTTCGCGACTTTTCGCAAAATGATCAATCAGGATTTTCGTAAGCCCGTCAATATCGCTTCTACGGGTGGACTAGACATTCTCTTTTATGTGATACGTCTAGACGTGCTTAGCAAGCCTAACCCAACCACCTAACCAATGCCAAGCACTTAAGAATTAATCCCAAGCGTCGATCCAAAGACCTTCAGTTTTCCAGTTTTCTATGAATCAACTGCAGACGCCGAAGTGTCTAGATGTCTGTGCCCCATTCAGCTGTTCACCATGCAACTCTTTCCAGCGTGGATCATTATACCAATATACCATCGATTACTCCGATCTATGAGTTGACTAACATCCTCTTTAATTAACAGTGAAAGTAACTGCGGATGCAGCCTTCTTCAGACTACGTATCACTTTCCCTATCCTTGACATTGAAATTTCAATCTAACCTGTACGCTAGATGACTTCCTTTTTCATCGAATCCATCAAATTGTTTATAGATAGACTATACGTTTAATTAGCACAATGAGTTTACGAAAATATACAATTAACACTGTTAGCATGATAAACAAAACTAATTTGTTTCTAAGGTATGACACAGTGCAAGGGTAACGAATTAAAAAAACAAGAACTTGAACGAACTAAAACTTATAAAACCGATGACAATGCCGAATCACGGAAGCAATACTTCACAGATCTAACTTTATTGTTTACATTTTGTTCCTTTGCAGCTTATCGTCGCCAGTTAAACAGTTTTACGCTGGGCGTAATGTTTTCATAACCGGCGCTACAGGATTCGTCGGAGTTTGCCTGATTGAGAAAATCCTGCGTGATTTGCCCAACATTGGAAAACTCTACCTGCTGATGCGCCCAAAGAAAGGAAAGTCAATTGAGGAACGTTTGAAGGATCTGCAAAAGAATTCGGTTTTCGACAAACTAAATGAAGGTGACGCCAGTGCGTTGTTTGGCAAACTAGTAGCAATTCAAGGCGATGTAGGTGAAGATAATCTAGGAATCTCCGATGAGGATAAGAAAGTTTTGGCCGACAATGTCAGTGTGGTATTCCATTCCGCTGCTACACTGGATTTCTTTCAATCATTGAAGGAGACTACAAACATCAATTTGAGGGGTACTCGACGAGTGACTGAGTTGTGTATGAAACTTCCTAAACTAGAGGTGAGTTCTATTTTGCTTTTTGTTTTATAGAAAAGACTATATTCAACGTTTTTTTTCTATATTCAAGGCACTTGTCCATGTATCCAGTGCATTTGTAAACTCGTATCTCTTGGAAACGGAAGAGATACTCTATCCATCGCCTGATGATCCAGAGAGGATTATACATCTAGCTCAAACATTGAGCGATGAAGCTCTTAAAGAATTGGAACCTAAGTAAGTTTGAATATCCTTATGACTGGTTTTCTTTTACTTAGTGACTGATTGTTTGGTTACAGGCTTCTGAAGGATCACCCAAATACGTACACTTTCACAAAGCATTTGGCCGAACATGAGGTCAATAAATGCGCAGACAAGTTCCCATGTGGTATCGTCCGACCAAGCATGAGTAAGTTTAGAAATCTTGAATTATGTGTGGTTTTGTGTTGCTTATGATGGTTGCATTTCTAGTTACTGCTGCATGGAAACAACCCGTTCCTGGATGGACAATCTCGAAAAATGGCCCACAAGGATTCTTTATGGGAGCGTCTAAAGGTGTTATCCGTCGTCTTCCACTGGATCCAACATTGATTATGGATTATATTCCTGTAGATGTTGTGGTTAATCAAATCCTTGTCACTGGATACTATGTCAATAGCCTAAAGTAAGTCGTTAGTACTTAAGTTTTATAAATATTACGACGGCTTGTCCTTTTACATGTTGCAATTATTTAAAGCTTTTACCTACGTAACTTTGAGTTCGTTCTATTGCCTTCTACACTATGCACATCCAAGTTATATGTAGCTGTCCGTCGTCACTTTTAATTAAACTTTATTATTCGTATATGGATTCTTACTCAGGTTTACATAGGTTTACGGAAATCTTTTAAAGACGATACCTGGCTCGTTTCTACCTCCACCCACTAAACCCACGTCTTTGTGCACTAGGCAGATACGCCTTAATGCTTGGAATTCCGCAAACGACTTCTGTCGTAGCTGTATGGTTGAAGAGAAGGACTCACAATTTGATATCTTAACATTCTTTTGTCATTGAGCAGAACAAACGTCCAGTTTGTTGTATTAAAACATATTGTCCAGCGACGTATATGTGCATACAAATGTGCAGTACTTTGCCATTCGTCGTGCTTCCTTTCTGTTGCTGTTGACAGAAGAAGGTCTTCTTGAAGCGATGTTGGGGTTGATTTCGTCTTGCGGCTCTTTCTTTAGTTCCTTATATGACTACCTATTAACGTGGACATAACACTATGACTACGTTCTCCACAGTATCTTCATTCCATTTTGGCAAGCTTTGGCACTTTTGCAAATACCTTTTGCTTGCTCGAGTAACCTCCTTAAGGTTTTGTTTAGTTCATCATTATTACTTCGGTCTATGAAACCTAAGTGATGTCACTTTTCATACTGGCTTGAAGCTACGTGTTGAAGAAAAGCTGTCGATAGAAGTCCTTATCAAGTCCGTGTACTCTGCTACAGTTGACCGTTTTATTCTGTTGGAAGGTATATAGAAGGAAGTAAGCTTAGATAAAGGCGAGATCTGCCGTTCTTTCGAATGGCTAATTCAATGGCATTAAATAGATCTCTCATGGAACGAAAGAACTTATTGTGGGAAAGCATTACAGTGATTCACAGTGCACCGTTAAGATAAAGAAACCTTGATTGGACGCCAAACGAGATCGTCGATCGATTGCCAATTGGCACCTGTTGCACAGAGTCGACTTTTAGCTGACGGCCTAGTGAGGCTTGCGGAAGTGTAGAATTATGACTTAGTCAAAGTAGTTAACAAATCTTGTGTATTTGCAAATACTGGCAGAATGTTGAAGGTTTTTGAAATCATGTCTGACCGACATTAAACAAATGGATAACGTCTTTCAAATCTGGCAATAATTAATTTATTTATGTATCTTGCGGTGATCTCTGACAGGAACTTGTCTTGGACCTCATATAGACATGTGGTATAGATCTTTTAATATTATTTTATTATTTAGGTGGTTGTAAAGTTATACAAATTTTTTTTTGTCATTCAATTAGAACTATAGCCATTTGCCCTAGTAACATGCATAAACATAAAAAAAGGTCGTTAACCGATTCCAGGTAATGGCAAAGAGAATGAAACTAATTACTTTTGCTAATGATGTTCTTGACTTATTGACATACATACATATACTACATACAAGGTAAAATTGTAAGTTGTCCAACTATGATAAAAGGTATTTAAATTTGATTTTCTTTTCGAATGAACACTGCTCTTAGATACATTGACCTACAACACATGATGAAAGCCAGGTCGTGGGCTGATACTTTCAATTACAATGTTGGAAACGAATCTAGCCAGTAGTCCTAATGATTTTGTAACACATTTCCTCTAATATAATGAATAATACAAAATGCCTAATCGGAATATATTAGAACCTATTGTGTCCCTTGAGGAATAATTGATCTCGACATTCAAAACCCACTTTCTAGAAAAATGTCAATCATTTGATAAGGCTCTCTGGTAGTAAATAAAGCTAAGAAATAATTGCGCTGAGCGAATGTGATTAAAAATTCTTTAGTGTCTGAATAAATTGCACCAAACTACTTCAAACTGCACCTTTGTCTTGAAGATCAAAAAACTTTTAAACAGATTTAATGCAAAGGCTTCTCCCTGCTCCCTGGTACCCAGCAGACTTCAGGATCTTAAGGTAGGTTTCAACTTTTGCTACAAATCAACAAAATACCTATCATACCTATCACAAGCTATGATTACTCATCGCATCGTACGCGGAAACTACAAAATCTGGGTAGTCTCAACCAATAGGCTTACCAATTACATAATTTGGCGTGACAGGTCCATGGGACCCAGGATCTAGCTTCTCACAGCCGTTTGTGTTGCGCGTGTTATATTCTTTCTTCACGAAAGAAAGGAAGGAATGTTTAACCCTCGGATGTTTGTCAGACGCTCGCGAGAGGTGGGGCAGTGAAAGAAATTTTAGGTGTTGTCTGAGGATCGAATCTCGAACCCCTTGTTCCGTAATTCAACGCACTAACTACTTGAGCCACGGCGCCCACTTAGTGCGATTTTTTTTACAAAGAGCTTCCAGTTTCACACACCAAGTTGGTTGAGGTCTATTTTTTTTTGGAATTATTGACTATGTCGAAGTTGTAACTATCAACATGGGAGACGTTTGTCCTTGGGGTGGACTGATGGTACTTTGTTTGTTATTATACACTTCAAGGTCAATTGCCTCTTAAGCGGAAACCGGGGAGTAACCGATGTTGTGGACTGAATTTGTGAAAGATAGTTCCTCCCAAATTAACACCTGCCCTACGCACTATTTTCTCCAGCACAAGATAGATAAATGAAATATTAATATTTTGTAGGAAACTTTTTCCAAATTCTCAAACAAAGCACGACATGGTAGTACACCCACCCAGACCTCCTTAATCTTTTGGAAAAGTTCGTCAGAATTTTTTTTTTTGTTTTTAATCCTATTTTCTTCTGCCTATAAGTTTCTGATAGGATTCAGGTCCAAATTTTGGGCCAGCTAATCCAAAACATTCGTTTTTGTGTTCGCAAAGCACTGCTGTACAATTTGTGAGGTGTGCTTTGGATCGTTATCGTGCTGGAAAGCATAATTTATGGGTATATGTATAAAGTTCCATTATATTTTCCATGACGTTTTTATAGACGTGTGCCATTCGACGATTGTTCACACAACACTATGCCAAGAGACTGCACCTCAAACCTGTTTCCTCCTCCGTGCTTAACAGGATGCATTTTGGATCGAATTTCTTGTCCTGAGGACGTGTAGCATAACATTTACTGTCAAAAGCAAACAAGTTAAATTTATATTCATCACTGTTTGTCTCTGTGCATCTTAGCAAAATCTAATCGCCTCTTTAGATTGTTTTTGGACACAGATTCCACCAATCAGTGGTACTAGCCGAACACAGTAACCCTTAAAAATAAAATACTGATCTATGAAAAGTATGTATATAAGAGTTATCGTTTTTAATCGTATGGCCACCACTGTATCTGGCCACTTGTTGATCTGCCATATACGGTTCAAACAGCCAAATAATTTCACATCTAAAGACAGAATGATTGGAAGTAATCATTAACTATACTATTGGTCGATCCACGAAATCTAGAACTCATAACATTCCAGTTCTAATTATTTTCATTTAATTAATAAAAATTTAAAATGCTAACATTTTTTTTTGTATTAAATAGATTCCTTTAGATGTATCTTTCCTTAATGATTTAAAAATATACACCATTGGTAATTTATACTCCACTCTGGTCACACTGAAACCAAATGAATTTAAGTTCCCGTCACCGCTCAATGAAATAACGTTTGACGATTCATACACAGATTTGTCATCAGTATATCATTACTCTATCAGTCCAATGCAACATCTGTTTACATTTGCATGTACATACTTACATTATTATCAATACTTATTCCAATCAGAATATAGAGAAAAAATCCCGTAAAATAACCTCACCCAAGGCCATACAACACATGTATAGGGTGTGGTTGGGATGATGATTAAGAGAGAGAAGCAAAACACCCTAACACTAGGCAACACATCCCATGGTCATTTCTTGTCTCATTTTATTCACCACACTTGTGATAGCAGCACGTTTAAAGCAGACATTCGCCACTGATAAGAATGTGCTGGCGGTGGTTGAATCGGTAGAGAGTTGGATTAGTTCTTGGTACTAGTTCCACTGTGCTTAGGTTCGAATCGCATCCAGGGAATGAAAGAAGATTTTTCTGTTAATTTTTCCGCATCGTACAGCGTGTGTTTGTTGTCGCCTCCACTCTTTGGCCGGACTTTGCCTAACAATGGTTAAGTTTGGAATGCTATTGGGAGGTAGAAGAAGTAACGGTGGTTTTAAGCCTTCGGTGCTCAGAAGAAAACCCCCTCTGAGAAACGTCATCCTCAAAACTAACTACATTTTTTTTTTCTATATTTTCTTATTTTACTTAAATGTTTATTTATTTATTTATTTATTTTTTTAATTAATTAATTTGTTTGGTATTTTATTTTTACTGTGTGATGGTGATTTTGCGAGTGTCTTCGGGTGCAGACGAAGCCTTTAACGAACGAAGCCGTTGTGTTACCATTCGGATAAACAGGAGATCTACTGTTGAACCAGGACTAGATATTTAATATCCTGGAAGTAACAGAATATTAAATATTTTGTTTAAACAGAAATATTAATGGCTCTGTTCACAAACTTGCAATTTTTTACGAATTCGTAACAATTTTTATGAATTCTTGTTTAAATCCGTTCCGCAATGCCAGACATTTGTAAATGAAAGAGGCAATGAGAGGAAAATCAATTTCACGGCATGATGTGTAGGTATACTTCGCAGGCGCTATATTTGGGCAAGATGCAGGGTCTCGGAACAAGGTTCTCCAGCCAGTACGATTCATGGCTAGCTTTCTCCAGTTGAGTACCCCAAGTTAGTCACTTTTACTTGTGCACACCATCAGACATTTTTAGATTTAGACGTCCTCGTCTACAGGATTGAATTGAAACATTCTCTACATGACCCAGCCATTTTAAAGACTGTACGAGTATCTTTTTGAGCAGGTCGATATCGCAGTATTGCTATAAATATAAATTGTCGTTGAATCTTTTCCATGTGTCCTTAACGCTGATGGGACCATAAATCGAACGGAGATCTTTTCTCTCGAAGACTCGAAGGGCACTTTCATCCTATTCTGACAAAATCCATGCTTCCGGATTGGGATGATGAGGGTCTTATATAGCATCTCACTAGGACGAAATAAAAGCGATAGATGAAAACTGGAAACTGAGAAACTGGGTGGACAAATTTATTTATTTATTTACTGTACTTTGTTATCCTCGTTTATAACTAGACCCATGTTAGCAGTTGATTCGATGATCGCGAACGCTCCAGTAACTGCTTCCTTTCTTCTATCGATGATTTCAATGTCGTCTGTATAATCAAGGAGTTGTACTGCCGATGTCAGTATTTCTTAAAACTGCTTCTAATGTTTCCATCTTTATATTCAACCTGAAGTCTTGAACTTATGGATTTGCAAGCCCTGAGTTTTCTCTAAGATCTGTCGCTGGAGGAAAAATCGTTCTGAGATTCTATTTCATCAGTTAAGTTATTTGGGTTCATGTTCTGTACCAAAACATGTCGACAGGCAGTATATCAACTTGAATTTGAGTCGCACAATATGTTTATCGTCACTTCTAGTTGGTCCAGAGGACATAATTTTTGACTCGTAGCGTTTATGTTGTATGCTATCTTTCTAAAATAACTATACAACTATTGCCTACAACATGAGTACTAACATTTTTCTATTTTCAGAGTTAAAAATGGTGGAACTCCAGTGGATTTGCAAATCTTCCACTGCACCTCAAGTACCTACAAACCATTCCGTTTCGAGTCATTAGCCGATCAAATGAATATGTACATGCACAAGTATCCACTAAAATCAGCCGTTTGGTAAGTGAACGATCCACTGGCATCTAAACTCTTTACTCTAATCCAAATCATTTCTTGCAGGTATCCGAATTTAAAACTCGTCAAGAGCCTCTTCCTCTTCAGAGTTGCAGCTATATTCTTCCATTTTATTCCGGGATATATTCTAGACCTTGTTACAAAACTTGGTGGAGGAAGACCTATGTAAGTGTGCCATCTAATCAAATTGTAATCCTTATATATGAAATATGCTTACAATCTTAGCTTGGTCCGTCTTCATACGAATGTCTGGAATTCACTGAACACCTTGGAACGTTTCATTTTCACCGAATGGAAGTACGATAACAAGAAAACACTTCAATTAGCTAAAGGTCTTGATCCCCGCGATAAAGAGGTGTTCTTCATCGATATTGGCGAACTAAAATGGGAGGACTATTTCCACAATATGCTGTTGGGTGTGCGTCAGTACCTTAATCATGAATCTCCAAAGAATTTAGAGGCTGCCAGAAAGAAGGAAAAAATGTGAGTTGTTCCAAGTGGTTCTGAATCCTTAGCTAAATGAAATCCTTTCATTTCAGTTTACTCGGACTCCATGTTCTCCTGCAGTGTTTGTTCTATTTGGGCATCTGGAAATTGATTGGATTTGCGTTTGGATTGTCCAGTGCAAAGGCGGCTCTACTCTTGCCAATTGTTTATGTTTTATTTGGTATTTTGTAGATTTCTATTCAAAAAGTAGGAAGACATTTTTTTCTTAACTAAATCGATGGAGAAAGATAAACAATTTAATGCTTTTTGCATTTCTATTTCTTTTTTTTTTTTTTTTGGTTTATATTTATTTAAGGGTTTACTATAATAACTTGTACTACATGCATAACAATGAAATAGAGTTGTATTTTTTTTATAACGTCCAATAAAATAATTAAAAGGACGTGTGTGTGTGTATTTTTCTTTAAAGGACTTCAGTCAAGAAGGCATAGGCTCCATATACACGTTTGATCAACTGTAAAGAGAAAGGTTCAGAGCATGGGAAAACTTGCAAAGAGTTTCGTATAGAACTAATGCTGTATTCTTAACAACACAAAAAAGTTTTGAGCTGATGAATGCAAACAATTGGTGCTCCCCAAAGTCTTCAAATACACTCTTACCTCAGTAAAGGTCTCCAATGATAACTTATACAATCCTCCGGCTGAAAAACGCATATCACATTGGGATACGGTCAAGAAGAATAAAATGGTCCGTTTATCCTGAGCTTTTTCAATTCTATACCATTGACTCGTGTATATAGCGTTGCTCGCTTCATGGCACTGGAATAATTCAACACTTAGGTACGTTCCAATTGAAAAAGATACTAATTAACCTTCATAGATACAATCTCTCCCAGAAAACAATACATGAATAAATGGTACACGCAAGCAATCATCATAAAGGGTGCTGCACTTACTGCTCCCTAAAATAAATTCGAATTAATTTAAGAGCATTTGTATAGAGTGTATGAGGAGCCTTAGGATAGACGATAGAAGGACTTCTGATACACTCAACACTGCTAAACAATTTACCAATAATACGGAGTACAGTAGAACAGTAAGAAGAGGGACTGTGGTAACCACAGTGACTGCGACAACAAACGTATTGATGGTGGCCACCTGGTTAATGAAACTTAAAAGGATGTTTTTTTTATATAAATTGATTCCTAAAAGTTTAAAAAGTAGATTTACCTGAAAATATTTGCATGCATTTGGATGCATTTGTTGAGAAGTTCGGATTGTTTTTCCTGAGTATTATATTCGGAATCGAAGTCACCAATCATATTACAATAATGCACGCATCGATCGAGTTGAAATGATATGAAGCATGCTTGCAAGAAGGCTGGAATGTCGAACCCTAAAATGTATATTGGAACTAATATAAGTAAATGTGAAACTGTCTAAAAGCAAAAATATGTATCTGATGGACACTTATGTATGAGTTCACTGATTTACGAGTTGTTTATCACGAGGATAGTTGATAAATAGACCTCTTTGATTGACTTACTTACCCATTACGATAGTTGTTCCATAGAATACGCTATATGCTCCAAAGAAATAATTGATTTCATAACCAGGATGACTAGAACGACTTGAAAAAGAAAGTAGAAGGATCAATTTGAGAAATGTTTGAAGGAAGTATGTATTTTAAAAGCCTATCTGTGACTGTTAATCTAGAATCCTACTTGATCCTAGCCTCATTAACAATAACAAAACAATCAAGCACTCTACAGGAATCGATGTATAATCGCAACCCTATTACAAATATTTGGTTCAATTCAATCAACTTACTTAGTTCCAGGCAATTCTATCAAAATTGGCATCATATAGTCCTTAGACGAAAATACTGGCAATCCTATGAAACTAACCATCGTTAGTAGATACAAAAAGATTATCTTAACACAGATCAACCTAAAACAAGACCAACTGAAAATCGGTTGCAAGTTTTAATCGAATGCAATACTCACTTTGCTAGTCTATAGTACCGCTCAGCTAATACGAACTCCCAGGGCTCTAAGTTATCACGACTTGTCTCCTTTAGAATAGCATCGCTTAGGGTCTTTAATGGTGCGCTGTTATAAATTATATAGATGACCTTCAATCCAATACTGAGTTCAGTGATAAATATTATTAAGCAGGATATTGAATCTGTCAGGTCGTAGTCGTTTGGCAGGAACATTCCAATAAGGCATATGATCCCAATAAACACTTGGAGCACGACAATGGCATACCTTATGACTTTTTTCCAGAGTACATCACCGTAAGTGTGAGAAAAGTAGTTAAGCTCTGCAAAGAGACTTAGGAATTAAAGTAAACTTGGTCGAGTTATAGCTTAAGTTTAAAATTACGTCCAGAACTTAGAATAAGCGAAACGATATAGTAAAATGGTGCCCAAGACACCTTAGACTTGGGCTTTTGTTTTAGAATAAGCATCTTGCTTGAATGAAGGGGTATTTGCTTGCTGAGTCTTTTATAAAAAGGTGATTATATATGGCAGAACATCTACATTTTTTCTAAATTACTATTGGAAAGGCGTAATTGCATTATTAATTGCTATGCATCGGTATGAGAATTGTATCACACGCTTCAAAGGGCGGTAAATTAATGCTTACAGTGTATAATTAATTACCGTCGTTAGACAGGAAGGAATGTACGATAATTACTCTTTCATTGTAGAAGTAATGCACTTAAGAATGCAAAATTACTCAAGGACTCTCGAAACACAATTATTATAAAGAACCCTACCAGGTTTCCAGGTTTCTATTTTCGAATTGTGTGGCTACAGTTTTTTTTATATATTTTTATGGCGTTTTGTTCGATGATAGAAGTACTAACGTCAATCTTGTGACGATCAGACTACCTTCCGTCAGTTAAAAGGGTTACAATGCTGGCGGTACTGGAAGGCTTATCAACAACAGAAACCCCATCGAGTACAGCTCACTATGGATTTACCAGATCCCATTTGCATGTACATATGTTGAAACGGCCGATTTAGGCACTGGCGTCGACGACGACGGCTGAGATGCACACTTGTACCCACCTGTGTCTCTAATGTATCTGTCGTGACTCTTAACTTCTCAAACGACTTTTTTATGTTCAGCTCCATGGGATGGGATACGTCGACTCTGACCATTTTCTTGTTGCAGCTAAGTTCAGAGCTCGACTATCCAATGAGAAGAAGCTGCAGACCGCCCAGAAAAAGAAATTCAACTTTGGAAGCCTTAGCACGTCTGGAGTAGCCAGAGCCTACAGGGAGCGCCTGAGTGAGAGACTCTCCGCTGTGCATTCACCATCCACAAACGCCAACAATCTGTGGAACCAGTATCGCGACATCATCAAAGCGGTAGCAGAGATGATACAACTAGCAGCTGGCTTCAAGCCCGGAACGCAGGCTCTTCGAAACAGTGAAGGAAACCTAGTCACCGAAGCACAGGAATTAGTAAATGTATTTAAGCAGCATTTCCAGCAGCTACTTAATGGGCAGGTAGAGAGAGTGATAGGGCAAGAAGAGAACCCGCATCCAGTCAATGAAGAATCCATCCCCCCTCCTAGTTTTGAAGAGGTCGGCTCAGCTATCAAAAAGCTGAAGAGCAACAAGGCCGCCGGCTCTGATGGTCTACCAGCAGAGCTTTTCAAACATGGTGGTAATGCTTTGGTAGGGTGCATGCACCAAGTCATCAACCAAGTATGGGTGGATGAAGTCATGCCCAATGACTGGACTATCAGCTCTATATGCCCCATCTTCAACTACCGAGGCATATCCCTGCTTAATGTCGCATATAAGATCCTATCCAACGTACTGTGTGAACGTCTGAAGCCCTTCTGCAGCACACTAATCGGCACGTACCAGTGTGGCTTCCGGCCCGGCAGATCGACGATCGATCAAATTTTCACACTAAGGCAAATCCTGGAAAAGACCAACGAATTTCAAGTCGAGACTCACCATCTCTTCATCGACTTTAAAGCCGCATATGATAGCATTCATCGTCTTGAGCTCTACAAGGCGATGGCCGAATTCGGGATCCCGGCTAAACTGATCCAGCTGTGCCGCGTGACGCTGGATAACACGCGGTGCAACGTGCAATTCGGCAACAGTTCCTTTGAACTATTCCAAACATGCACCGGATTTCGGCAAGGGGATACGCTATCATGTGACTTCTTCAATCTCGTGCTGGAACAGATAGTGCGCAGGGCAGTTGTGAACACGGAAGGCACTATCTTCAACAAATCTGTCCAGTTGCTGGGATACGCAGACGACATCGACATCATCGGTCGCTCCCAGCGCGCCGTGTTAGAGGCTTTTACGGCAATTGAAGAAGAGGCGAAACGAGTTGGCCTTGAAGTGAATGAGGACAAAACCAAGTACATGTTGTCAACAAACAAAGAAGCATCTGTCCACCGCCTAGGACAAAACGTCACTGTTGGCAACAGAACTTCGAAGTGGTTAAGGAGTTTACCTACCTCGGAGTAAATATCAACTCCACAAATGACAACTTAGTGGAGATACGACGAAGACTTACCCTAGGAAACCGCTGCTACTTCGGTTTGGCGAAACAAATGGGGTCAAAACTCCTAACTCGGAAGACGAAATGTTTGCTCTATAAAACTTTGATCCTGCCAGTTCTGTTGCGAATGGAGAAGAAGATATAACCGCGAACTCTATGAGCTGTACCAGGATGTGGATGTAGTCCAAAAAGCCAAAACACGTCGGCTACACTGGCTCGGTCACATCGAGCGAATGGACAATAATGCTCCAGCAAAGAGGATCTTCGAATCACAGCCCCCAGATTCGAGAAGACAAGGAAGACCGAACTTCCGTTTTAAGGATCAAGCTATAGCGGATGCCAGAGCGCTTGGTCTAGATAACTGGAAGCAGCGTGCCCGAGATCGAAGAGAGTAGAAGGCTGCTGTGTCTCAGGCAGAGACTCTTCACGGGTCGGGAGCCCGTTAAGTAAGTAAGTCCATGGGATACGACTATAAAGTGTTCGGGACCACCAAGATGTCAGATAGTCCATTGAGACTTCTGTCTGAAGGCATTCCAAAAAGGATGTTTTCCTCCACATCCTTACTATAACTTTGGTGATGGTATCACAGCCATCGTCCAGACCAGAAAGATCCCATGTATGTACGTAGTTTATTGCAGAAATCACGGCGATTCTGGTGTCGTACTGCAATTCGACAGTTTGGTTGCTCTAATAAGTTTCTTTGTCACTCCAATCAGAACCAACTGTTCATCCAGTCCATAGATGCGCTGGATACACATATGTACAATACTTTCCCCTTTCAGGCTTTAAACAAAAACTCCTCCAAAATTCAGGTCAAAATCCAGGATCATCTCTGCATCATTTCGGGCCGAATATCCACTAACAACTTCAAAAAAATCTCATTCGGAGGTTCAGGCACCAGTCGAGACTACTTCTGCTTTTTAAATGGGTTGTGTCCCAATGCAACACCACTAAAGTACTATGGCGGGTAGCTATAACGAAGAGGACCGCTGATTAAGAATTTTCCAACCAAGATAAGAATCTCTGATCTTTTAGCTCAACCTATTGTTAAATCTTCCTCTACTGAGTTGTCTCTCTGGATTGGATTCGGAATGATGATTCATGAAACGTTCAACTATGCAAGCAATTGTATTTGCATTTATCAGCATCATTTGTGTCCAAATATGAAGTCATTTGTCTTCTTAAACATTTCATCAACTTGTGGTCAACAGAGGCCTTTCGTCTTATGATTCGGCGACGAGAAGATAAGCGTTTTGGGAACTAATTCTCTTAAAGATTTTCGTATTTCCGAATGATGGGACAAACAAATATCCCACCAGAATGTGGTGTGGGGGAATTTCATCCGCTTCGCCTGACTTCAGTTCAGACATCTTCCCAAGGTGTAATGCTTTTGAACCAATCAGCTGTGGATTGCATCTATTGATTGTGGATGCAGTTCAGAATAAGCCAACAACAGCCATTTGCTCATTGTTAAACAGAGTGCCCCAACAAATTTTAAACGTCTGTACCAACCGTGGAGCAAACGCCAACGCTCGAATCCACCCCGGAGGGACAACGCAGTAGAAGAAGACCTCGCCTTAGGCTGCACGCTTTAGTGGAAGAAGACCTTAACCAACTTGGTGTGTCCATCAGGAGGCAATTAGCAAAAAATCGCGCTAACTGGAGAGACTTGTTGTAGCACCACCTAAGTAAGTACGTAAGTTGGCTGGGAATATGCCGAGGCTTCTGAATCGATTATAGTATCGTCGTACATATGTCTATTCATGGCAATGGATCCCTTCACAACAGCATCATTTTACTTAAAATGATTTGTCGATGAAAGCCTTGGTTGAACCTGCAACATACCCTGGATCCATCCCTTACCTACGATGACATTGAAATCTGCTGACGTTTCCACGTCTACACACAACCTGTTGACGTTCATTTTCCACAATCGTCCCTTACTACATATACCAACTAACAAACAATTTGAGTCCAACAAAAAAGTTCTTCTTCAAACCTTTCCTACTAAAACAAGCAAAGTAAACAAAAAAAAAAAAAAAAAAGGATAACAAAACTAATAGGGAAACCACAAAAGCAAAAAAGCTCCATTTTCCAATGTCATGTGTCTTAAGCTTTATCGATTAATCGCACAATCGAACTGTTGCATGCGCACTCCCTACCGACCACACGAATCCTTTTTTTTTTCCTAAGTATACCTACATAAATTTAATTTTCCTTTCCAATCAGAGTTAAAAAGTTCTTCGTAGCGAAAGCATTGTCGTTGTTCTTACGTTGCTCTAAAGAAAATTTTCACAGAAAGGAGAACAAAAATCTATTTTCTTTGTGTTTTGTTCCATATTGCATAAAAAAAAAAAAAATTAAACAGGATATTACCATAATATCCTTTTGCACAAATCTTATTCTTAATTCGATAAAGTCCGGAAAAAAAGTAAAAAAAAAATCAACCCACAACCAAATTTTCTCGATTTCGTCCTTTTTGTTCGAATTTTTTTTTTTTTTTTTTTTCTCATATTCCCGAAAATACATGTTAAGCTTTATAATTTTGTTTTTTAATAAATTTTTTCACTTAAATATTGTTATTACGTTTTGTGTATAATAAAAAAATTAATAATTTAAATTGAAAAAAAAAAAAAATTTCTTTATCTATACATACATTGTAGAATGTGCGCATATGTATCTGTAAATTCCAGTGATTCCCGTACGTGATTGTGTGTGAATGCGCCCTCCCTGTTTACATTATGTTTGCCCTTATGAAACATAAGTTTTTTGAAAAACTTGACTTTAGAATGCATTTGCCATTTTTGAAAACTTCTTAATCCAAAAAAAGAGAGTTCGTCTAGTAAATTTTGTTTGAACGTTTTTTTGTTTGTTTTTTTTTTACTTCGTTTTTTATTTTTTTTCGTCCTTAATTTTTGTATTTGAGTATATAAATGTATAATGTATAACCGCAGCAGAAAGTGACGAAGAAAAAAAAAGAGAAAACGTTTCCAATATTGCAACAGGTAAGTGAAGGACATAGAATCAAAAAAAAAAAAAAGAAAATTATTGTGTAGAGTTCCAAAAATTTCACAAAAAAAAAAAGAGTCGAAAAAAAGCTTTAGATTTAGATCACAGCGTACGCATTGATTAAAGTGCAAGGACTTTCTCTATTCAAGGACAATTGTGCAGAAAAGGTAAACTCTCTCCTCCCTCTCTACTCTCATCCTCCTCCTCCAGCATGTGACGCAATGTCCCGTTTTTATGTATAATCTGATTGGTATAAACGTTCCTTTTTGATTATTTCGTAGACTTTTCACATTACATATGTATTTAGCACCCGTAGCCTAGCTTCGTTGATTATACTGAAAAATTTGTTTTTTTCGAAAAAATCCATTTTTAGACGCACCAATGCCCGAAGTTTTGACATTGCCAGGCATGGCTGACGCCGAGCCAGACTTGTCAACCTTCGAAAATAAAACTGGCTTGGCCGAGGACATGAAGTTTCTGGCATCGATGCCAGAGCTTTGTGATGTCACGTTCCTTGTCGGTGATACCCGTGAGCCTGTTTGTGCAGTTAAGGTAAGTTATACACATTTCTATACACATGTGCAAATACTAACAACTCTCTCTCTCTCTCTCTCTATCTATTTCTTTCTCTTTTGCAAAAACCTAAAACCAGGCTGTTCTGGCATCACGTTCACGGGTGTTTGCTAAAATGTTGTATTCAGCGCCATCGCCGCAGAGAAAACGAGAAACTTCCACCAAGGAGAATAAATTGCGTTTGTTTTTGAAAAGGTCCTCGGAACCCTTGCTCAATTTGCAAAATGCCAACCAACAGGTATGTCTACATACAAATGAATTAAGTGTGTATGTGAATATATGTGAAGGGTTTTTTTTTTTCTTTCAATGTTTTCGTTGTTTTCATCGTACAATAAAGGATAACTTGTTATATGTGGGGGTGGGTTGTAAATAATAAAAAAAAAAAAACAATTGGATGTGAAAAACGAATCCACTCCGTTGAAGTATGAAATGGATTATTATTTTGTGATGCTGCATACATATATGTACCTATATATGTCATCCCTATATTTTACATAATGGATTTTAATTTTTTATAAATACGTACATACATACATATATTTTTACAATTGGCAGAGCTAAAGCTTATAAGGATATAAGAAGGCATTTTTATTTTTTCTTTGATGAAAGTTTTCAAGATTTGCTGAATGATTAATAATTTTAATTTTTTTTTAAATAATTTTTATGAATATGTGTAAATACTTTGTACTAATAAAAATATGTATTATTACGAGTTAAAGAAAGCATGTCCGTGCACATAGTTTTTGGAAAAAATAGTTTTTGATAAGCACATTCCTTGATCCCTTATCAATTTTATTCACCTATAACCACGCCCATTAGTAATTTTTAGTAAAATTTTTACGAAAGTTTTAAACAAGTCTACCTAGCTAGATTTAGGCTTTAGATAGTTGGTACCTATTGTCAAGGTAATCGGCTTCATAGAGCACGAATATTTTTTATTTATTTAAACGGCCACGCCCACTTTACTCCATATTTGATTTGTCTTTTAACACATGAATATGTGTCTGATTTATAGACTTCTTTTGTCTATGGCCATCCGGGGTAAGTAGTCTTCGTTCTGATTCATCCGCATCCTTCTAAACCCTTAAACCGGCTGAATCTTCACGCGAAGACTGTAGCAACCCTGACGTCTTGATACCATGGGCTGGTATAAGTGGCTTGTAAACACTAAATATCTCGACGGAAGACCTTTATTTTTAAGGTAAAGACACCCATGCTACTCAGGTTTCTGGAGGTGTGTGGTTTTCTTTTCGACAAGCTATGGACCTTTAAAAGGCAACCTCTCCTGGCTGCTAGGGTGCTTTCTTGAGTAAACTTTGGCGCTGATTTGTGCGTTATTAGTACATCTACCTGATCCAGACATTTAAATCAGAAGCACTAAGTGCTATCAAAAGGTAGGCTTTGACCAGAATCTAATACAGGAATTCATTGTGATGGCTAAATGCTAAGTAATGGATCCCGCTTTGGTATGGTCCCCATTTCGTCTACTGCTCGAGTCCATTCTTATTTCGATCATCGTTTTAATTATTCAGGGAATGTATTAAAATCGTCAAAAATTCTGACCTACAAGAGTAGTTACTTCAATTTTTCAACGATTTTACGTTTAAGTTCCCTTGTTAGTCTTTGAAGGCTATTTAGCCTTGATCGATTGGTTTTTTTGTTTTGCAATGGACCTAGAAGAGGTTCATTGTGATAACATATTTCCATTTGTGACTTCCGACGAACTAATTAAATCAAGTGGAGAATGTAATGAAGCGATGAATGATCATAACGTCTAAGAATGCGATTCGATCGTAGCCCGTAGAAGGAGTAGTTTGCTTTGCGTATGGGGTGGAGAATAGTTTCCTCCTAATCGTCGTGTCTGCAACTCTTTCAAAAGTCAAGACGTTGATCTATCTGACAGTGTACAGTGAAGACTGCAAATACGAAGCTGATCTGTTATTGCCTAAAGTGAGTAAGCAGATTACTGTATGGTAGGTAGGGATGCCAGGAGGCTTGGTACTCCCTTAAACGATTTCTGTAGAAGCTGTAGAAACGAGGATGAGAAGGAAGCCATGTTTCGTCTTCTTCCTGTCGTGTCCTAGGCGAGTATTTTGTCGAAGATCTTAACGATCTAACTAAACTTCGTCACCGAGTCTTCTTACGGATGTGTTCACACCGAAACAGGTTCACCTGTCTCCTGGCCTATTTGGGAAGGCTCCATGTAGGTCTCCGGTGCTGGTAATCACAATGGACCTTCATTTTTGGTCTAAGTGTGTCTCTGCTGAGCGGGGAGAACCACCAAACCCAGCTTAGGTCATTTTCATTCTGTCGTTGATCTTGTTAGTAGCGTTCAGTTTTAATAAGTATGTACTTAGAATATTCAGAGGTGAAGTGTTAGCTTTGTAGTTACCCATACATATCATGATATTTAGCTACAAAAGAAAGAAAGTACATACATATGTAAATAAGTACGTCGTGGAGGGCGAACTGTTAACGTACAATAATTGCGAAGTACAGCTCGCAAAGAGCCTTGCAGATGGTCATCAAAATTTCGCAAATTTGATGATGTTTTGCAAAGCAAACATCATGCTAGGATACGCATTCATAAGTACGACGATACAACGTCAAAGAATTCGAGACCCAGCTTTTTCCTTTTGGCATAATCTGGGTTATTGCAGAATCTATTTTACAAACGTTACTACCTTGGTGACCAAGGACGGACCTCTATATACGCATTAACTGAATATGTATGTTCTTGGTGGTTTGGAAACAATCTTATAACAATTTTTGTTGGTTCCTTTCTTTAATAATAACTCTGCAGAACGTAAGGGTTATCTCTCGCCCTTAACCGCACAAAATCCTGAATTTTGTAATATTGATCAATGTAGTCACATTTACGGTCTTCCTTCTTGTCTTGACAGATTTGCTTTTTACTGAGCCCGAAAGGTCTTGAAAATAGCTGTGGTCAATTTGAAAAAAGAATTGTCCTCAGTTATTTCATCTTCTTCAATTAATGGACAGCTGTGAACCATTTAAGTCTTTAGAAACTGATGGCATATTTCTTAGCTTACAAAAATAAGTCACCACAGAAAAAGTCTCATAGTCATATTTTAGGTATCTCAGCTTAAATAGTACAGCCTTTCCAAATATTGAAGGAAATATGAACAATCTTGAAACTCGCTAATATCATACAAACTCATTTTTACCAAGATAGTCCCAAAGGCTGAAAATTTTTGAAATTCTCTATTTGTACAAAAAGACTACAGTCTCAGACTGCAGTGGCTATAAACAAAGGTAATGTTGGTCTTTTACGGAGTACCACTGGGATCGAAACTTAGCCCAATATTATTCATCCTTTTTATTAAGGTTGCAGATGATACCGCTCTAGTCATCCAACATAAATGTTTTGATACTGCGACGAGAATAATGCAAGACGGAGATAGTATACCCAAACTTACTAAAGATATCAGCGTACAATGTATCTCTGGGAGACAGGCAATGACATCTGTAGAATCTATCAAAAAGATTCACTTAGCATCAGAAAGTTTACTCTAGAAGAGATTACTTCTTTGACGGTTTTGATGATAATAAAATTAAATGTAGTAGATGGCTGAAGGATCAAGGTCCCTGGCTTCAACTAAAAGTATCAACTATCTACATACTTTGTAAAATATCCAATATGTATTTTTCTTTTTTGAAAATTATAGCAACTTTGTCGTGCACTGTATTATCATAATTTATTTTTTTATTTCCATTTTTTTTGATTATCAACAAATCTTGAAAACTCTACATAATCTGAACTTTTCTTAATAAAACATTGTTAAAACTAAAAAGAAAAATAAAAAAACAAAAATATATTATTGAAAAAATTTTTTTAAATTAATTTGTACATAACTGTTGTATATATTTATGTTTCATGTTAATTAGAGGAGTGGTTTCAGCCAACAATTGGCACCAATTCCGGAGGTAATCAAAATTAAGCTATGTATTTGGTTTCGTTTGTTTTAGTTACTATTTGTTCTATAAATGTTAATGTTTATATGTGTTTTATATGTGAACTAAGTGTTAGTAAATGAAAATGTTGTTCTATTATTATAATAATTCTTTTTTTTTATAAAATCGTCAAATCAAATAATTATGTCAAATGCGCACAAGCAACTATGGTAAGACTGTGTTTTGGTAAAGGGTTTTGGGTATTTAATAACATATTGCGATCTTTTTAAGAAAAGTTGTGTACAATGCTTAGTGTACTTGGTTACTTGTAATATTTTTTACACTATACATACCTAGGTATAATGTTTAATATTTTATTTACAAAAATGTAACGCATCATCAGCTAGTGTAACTTTTATTTTTAGTAGTAAGCCGCAATACCCCCATGTCTTAGTTTGGGTTGGGTCTTGGAAGCTGAATGTCCATTGAAGGGGTAGGTGACACTTAGAGTTCAGTTGTTTCCATTGTGGTTCTATGTAGGTAACACTGAAGTTATAATTTTCTGTCAATGAATCAATCTTCAGCGAGTAATGAAAGTGTTAGGTTTACCCTTTTTCTCCCTACAATTTGTGTAGATTGTGCTATTTTGCCCTAATTGGCTTACAACCCACTCAATTTTTATTCAGCCAGCTGTCATATCCTTTTTGGTTGCATTGACTTGAAAACTTATGACAGGAAGTATCTTTTGATTAAGAAGTTAACTAATGACACTTGAAGGGGGTCAGATATATGTAATTGAGTTGACGAAAAGGAAATATTTCCAATCCTGGAACCCATAGCGATACACATTGAAGAGAAATTTAATTCTGTTTTAGTAAGTTTTTCCTACGCAATTTTTTCCCTTTTCTGTATGGAAATAGGTATATGTGTATGTTCCAAACTGCTTTTATATATCTGTCATGGATTTTTCGAAGAAATCTTTTATGCCTTGAATACAATTTTTTTCAAGAAAAATCAATCCTAGTCCTTGGGTATTGGCTGAAAGATGTGGGTTGGCAGAATTCTTCGTCACCATGAAACGAAAGTGAAAACCCAGTACAACATGGGAACAACGTTGCAGCAATTCATAAATCTTTCTATATACTGGGAATTGGAAACATCACTCTAAAAATATGACCATTTGCTATTGGAATTGTTAAGGGCACTTGGTTGATTAGAGAAACCATCTGACTGGATGACTGGTATTTTCCCTACTCTCTTCCTTAATCTGGTTGTGCTTGCAGAAAATAAAGTCGTCATACACGCATATTGGTAAAAGTGGATACTTTAGCACTTATGACCTTAATCTCTTAAATCACATCTTAACACCTCCTCTGTCAGACCGACAGAGCTCCATGTGGAACTGACAAACTCACGACGCTTCACTTTGTGCAGCGTTCCAAATCAAATTCTTCTTTTAAGGCCAAGGATCATTAAGGCTAAGAAAAGCAAAAATCGGGAAGCATTGATGTCTGTCACGGCACCTGGAACACGACAACTGGTAAGCCCGCAAGAAATGGATTCGATTAGGTAAGATACGTTGGTAGGCGATTAGAAGAATCCACAACACCACAATCAGGTCAATGCAGACCCATTGTGATACGATACATAGCCCATTGGTTAACCCTAGTTCTCCATGTTCGTGGGATATGTCTTCGTATGAAACTACTGGTAAATAGATCCTCGAGTACCGAAATAATTGTGCTCACAGTGCTCTGTGATCAGAATGATACCGTCCAATCCTGGTAATTTGTAAGGGAAGAACGATTCTCTCCTCTGAGATCAAATCCGTTGGTAATTCATACTGCTATCGACAGACTGAGTTACACTTCCTGGGAAGTGAGTACTTATCAATATCATTAACCTCAGTGAATCTGAGCAAGATTCAGTTCAATCTCCGTCGGAATCTTTGAGTGATCCTATAGCTGTAGTTTGTCTAGAGATCTTCTTTAGTCCCGCAGATTCTGTTTTTCCCTCAATGTTGTGGCAAAAGTGCTGCCACGAGCGACGCTTAGCTCTTTGCGTCCCATTTTTTAACTTCCACTGACTGGCTTTATACTGATCAAACTGCTTCTTTGGATACTATCATCTGAGGCTTCTGGAATCCTCTTCATATGTACATACAGTTTCCAAATGCACTGTAAATTCACTTCGGGTTGACTGCCAAAAAATATTACTAAGCCAGTCCGTTTCGGCCAGTAGTTAATTCAAAATTCAGTTCTCCATGACTTCTATATTTTTGGGTTTCCCTTCTGCAACTGGAACCTGCATCATGCATTGTTCTGATCTGTCTGAATTCTTGAAGTCATTTAAGTCCCTATTACCTGAGATTGATAGGCCCTCCTAGCCTATAGAACACCCTCACGATCTTGATTTGATTTTCATTCTGTTGTTCAATCCTTTGTGGGAATGGAGTAGGTTGTGGTAAAAAACTATGGGGAATGCTTTGGAGGACTATGGACGGCTTTTGGTATTATATTCGCAGAGGTCGCCACAGTCTCTCCAGAGGTCAACTGTATTTAATTGCATTCTTCTAAGCTGCGTCGCCAGGAGGCTGTGGCTGTTAGATACCTAGGTGTCAGTGAGTTCTTTAAAGCGCAACGATTTGCTTGGTTTTGATATCGTCGAATTTTCTGAAAATACAACAAGATGAGAGTCCGCTCCATCTCTCATGGGCTAGTGACTGGATGTCTTGTCCTTTACTCGAATTTAAAAGTCCATTGTCAGGTCCTGTTCAGCCCATTTTCTTGCTAATTCGTCCGACAGTTTGTTCACTTGATCTTGAAACCCACCAGAGTGTAACATTGTGATTTGTTGTGAGTGTTTTGAGATCGTCTCGGTAATGGGTCATGAATGCGATATCTTTTATAGTAGCTTGGCTATCGAAGTAGATATCGATTGTGAGTGTAGTTTCATGCCACTTCTGCGACTGCCAAAACTTTTCCTTGGAATACGTTACCGTGGTTTGGATGATTAATTAGGTTTTGACCCACCCATGTACATTGAGATTCTGTTCGGATTAATGGCCCTACCGTTTGCCCAGTTATCACTCGAGAGAAGGACTGTCTTAACGTTTAGGTTGAAGTATCGGTATCCCTCCTTCCAAAAGTTGTATTGTTTTAGACGCAGGACACTTTTCCCAGTTATTTTCTATAAGTGTATGTCTACTGGAATCAAAGCGAGTATCGCTTCAAATGCTGCAGTTGGGGATAGTTCTAATCCTGGTCAGTTCTAATCCTGGTCAGTTCTGTCAGCCTTCACGTTATTGAAGGCTCCTTCTATGTCTACGAAGGCCGCTGGCGTGATTTTTTTTTTTTTTATCATAGTAGAGCTTTATTGTCCGTTCAAGAACTTTTGGCTACGTATCTAAAAATGCACCCAAAGTAGGACTCGAACCTTGTACTCCTCACTTTGTAGTATGATGCTCTAATCCCTGAACCACAGCGCGTGTGGGTATTTTATATTTTCTCAGAGGGCCGTGGTTAAGACTAATTTCTAGAGTTGTTTGGGAACACCTTTCGTGGATTCTGTCTTTGGCTTTCTTATCTAAGTCAGTTTTTGTTTTGTAAATCCTGGCTCCAGTAAGCTTTGGTTATCATAAGACTCGGTCTTTGGTAGCCTCACGCTTTGAACTTTAATTAATTTAATTTTTTGTGACTTGGCTTTCAACTAGAGAGAAATGGGGTTAGGGTTGGGTAGATGTATAACAATTTTTGTTACTTCTAATCTTAATTAGGAGTAAATCCCAAACATCTACGGCTCTGCTTGGTCACAAGGTACATACTCAAGCATTCTCAAGTAGTTTCTGCGTTGTTTTTTACGGTAAATTAGATTATAATGAACTATTTTTAAAATATCTACTAGTTATGTTAATTTAAACTTAAAACTAAACTGTTCGCTAAAATAAACTTGTGCTTAATTGTAACTCTATTTCTAATATAACTCTGTACTAACTATAAGCAGTTTACGCATTAATATGACTCCTTTAGTATTCAATGCTTCAGTGTCTATATTTAAATATATTTCCGTCTGTTATTTGCTGTCTGCCTTTAAGATTCGAAAGACTTATATTCACGCAATATTTCCATATATAGTTGCACTTCACTGCACCGCATACTATCGGTGAATGTATCTAACTAGTCATTTGTGTATCGTTTTAGCCATCTGGTCAACAGCATCAAACCCTAATCATTGAAGAGTTCGAGCCCGATGTCTTTCGCCAGTTGATTGAGTATATTCATACAGGATGTGTCACCTTGCAACCACGGACTTTGTTAGGTAGGTTTTGCTTAGGACGAAAAAAAATATTGAACTCGCTTACTAGTCTCTCTATTTCAGGTGTAATGAATGCAGCTGACTACTACGGTCTGGAGGAGTTACGTCGAGCCTGTGCCGGCTTCGTTCAATGCTGTATCAACGTTGACACCGTGTGCGCCCTGTTGGCATCCGCCGAGCGATACATACAATACAAATGCACCAAGAGTTTGGTTCAGAAAGTCCTCGAGTTTGTCGATGAGCACGGTAATGAAGTCCTTAACCTAGGCAGCTTTACCCTACTCCCCCAGCACGTGGTCCGCTTGATACTGGCACGAGAGGAACTCCGTGCAGATGAGTTCACAAAATTCCAAGCAGCACTCATGTGGAGCAAGAAATACTTTGATAACAATCCCGTAAGTTCAGACTTTGCGTGGTGCTAACGTTCATGACTAATCAGCGATGTGATGATTTTCAGAATGTTGATCTTAAAGAGATCCTCGGTAACTTCCTGGAGTACATACAATTCCATAAGATTCCCGCCAATGTCCTTATGCGAGAGATTCATCCCCTGGGACTGGTGCCATATTCCATCATCATGAACGCTCTGGCCTATCAGGTATGTAATCCAAATCAAACGGATCATTGTACCGTTTGCTCGACAAGAAAAAAAGAATCGAACCAAAACCAACAAACAACAAATCTCCTACGTCGACCCCCTGTGTCCCCCCGTGTCTGATTCTAACCATTGCAGGCAGACCCAGAAAGTGTCGATCCCGGAAAATTGTCTCCAAACTCTAGCCGAGTGAGAAGAGCCCGCCAGAATCAAGGCAGATCGATGTCAGTACAGAGCTCCTTAGATCCATACGGTTCCAATACAACTTTAAGCTCGAGCGGCAGCAGCGATCCGACCAGTGGCCCACATAATAGCAACTAACATAGGTTGAACGGCCCCTCCTCCTCTTCCGCATCATCCTCCCATCGTACGAAGAACCATTCATTGCCCAAAATTCGCAAAGCCAAATCCCAAAGCTTCCGCACGCGTCGAAGTCCCTCAGAACGACGTAGTCCTAACTCGAGCACGCTCACCAGTGCCGGTCCGTTGACTTTGAATACGAACGATAAGAAGAGAAGTCCGCTGACTCCTAAAAGTCCAATACTTCCGCAGCCTGAGTCGAAGAGCCCAAGCAGTGTCTCGCAGAAGACTCCGACAACGCTGTCACGGCAGGGTACGCTGCGTGCTTCGCATCGTCGAAAGAACAGTATGACAGGATCCTTGGTTCTTAGCCAAGGTAGGCGCAGTCCAGTTGCGTATGGTAACGATCGAAGCCCACAGGGCAGGCGAAGTCCTCTACTTCTGTCGCATGACCGGTTGAAAAGTCCCAATGAGTTGCCGGTGAATACGTTTGATGCACGAAGTCCCGCTCGTAGTCCGACAACGGACAGACGGAGTCCAACATTTAGCGTTCATACGCAAGAACGACGCAGTCCAGTGGGTCCTCCAACAGATGGCCAAAATAGGCGTAGTCCCACTTCTACAGTACACGTGCAGGACAGTATGAAGCCTTACGAAGGCGCACTAACACCCGATGAGAACGCACGCATTCCACTCGGTCTGGCCCAGTCGATCAAGAGACCCTCCTTGGGCATGTTTACACCGATCTACTTCGGCGACAGGAAAAGTCCCATCACATCGATGCCAATTCCTCCGATTACCGTCTCCAATCCAACCGAGACCTGCAAGATCGTTCAACGCACAGCAGAATCAAATGCAGCAGCAGCAGCCGAAGCAGCTCGGGAACACGAGCGTCAACGGGAGAAAGACAGCGAACGGGACAAGGACAAGAAGGATGTTCCTGAGAAAAAAGAGAAGACCAGCGTGATGAAAGAAATTCTCGCCTTCGTGCGGAAGCCATCAAAACACATCTCGACACGAACACGCTTTGCGAATGCCTTCACAAGGGCGGAGTCAGGCTCTTCCAGTGGCCCTCTGATCAGACAGAGCACGTTCTCAGCAAGCCCGGCGGCTTCGAGTACTGCCGCAAAGAGCGCAGTGGTCAAACAAATGTCCGAAGTTGGATTCGAACCGAAAATGTCTCTAAAACTGGCACACTATACAAAAATGTCACTCAAACTACGTCGATCTGCCACCAATGATGAAAAGAAGGCGGCGGCGGCGTCCAAAGACAGCAAGGAAGCAACAAAGAAGTCCAGCGGCGATGAGGCCTCAGGAACGGACAGTGACACCAAGCTAGAGCATCAGGTATGTAAGGGAGCGGCGATGGCATCTCCCAACTTAGCCGAGCCATTCGAGCTCGCCAATGTTCATTTCGAAAAGGTAGGTGAATCGTACATTAAGCACGAACAGATTAAGGAAGAGCCATCGGAGGATGGCAGCGCCAATCAGGCTATCATTGATGGTTTTGTGGAAGAGGTTACCAATTCCCTGAGAGTAGTCGCTTTATCAAATGAAAACGTATTGCCACCTCGGCGGTCCGAGAGTAGGGAACCCATAGAGCCGCGCATTAGTGAGGAGCAGGAGGTAGACTCGAATGACATAGCCATGGAGGAGTTTAGGGTAGAAATCGAGCAGCATCTCAAGGTATATAGTAGTGAGCCCATTTATGTGAATCTGCAGGAGCTTCGTAGAGAGTCCGATGCGGCCGCGGCTGCAGCTGCTGCTGCTGCTGCTGCGGCAAGTGCTGCTAATACCGCCTCGGCAGCTGCGGCAGCTCTAGCAGCAGCTGCAACTAGTACTGTGTCTGTATCGATTGATGATGACTCACTAGCACCGGGTCCGATGCCACTGCAGTTGCCCACAATTGAGTTTGAACCACCTTCGAGGCGTTCTTCATTCGATCCTCCGCGATCGCCATTCCTCGAGAATCTCCGCAGTCCCGGCGGCGATACAGACACCGATCTAATCAATCTGAATCGGCTCGACTCGGGTGGGGATAGTTTTGAAATGGTCGAGGGTGATCGCAATCGTGAGTCGAGCTTTGAAGATAGGTACTCCTCGCGTGACACTAGTTTTGATATTTCACGCTACCAGTCGACTAGTTACGAAGATCAGACGTCAAGCTTCGAAATTGTAGACATGGATGGGCGCATCATTGAAGAGAAACGGTCCAACATCGACCTTCGTAAGTCCTCCATCGAGTTGGTGGATGCTGAAACATTCCAACGTACCGGTTCTTCCGGTCGTAAGTCCTCTCTAGAAACCCATTTCGACTATATTCCATCTGACAGCACTCCCGTTCGTTCTCCCCACTTTCCGATGACAAAGAAACAGAAAGCCGATCACTCCCGCTCCCGAGAGCTACATGTCTCCCCCTTCAGTGCATTTTCGCGAGCTCGCAGTCCCCTCTCCAATCAAACCTCCTCAAACTACAGCTCACGCGATAGTTACGACTCCAGTTCTTCATATCCTCATCCTCATGATCCTCGAAGTCCGTACGCAGACCCCTCCAAGCAACACTTCCCATTGACAATCAAGGCCACAAAGGAAGAAGAACTCAAGACGTTCCTTTGCACGGATAAGAGGTGTGCTTCTATATTCGAACCAAGACCATCAACAATAGTAACCGCAACGGCAACAGCAACCGCCGTAATTCCAAGTACTTCCTGCGGTGGTGGAGGTGGATTCTCGAGTGGCAGTGAATTTGAACCGCCTTCACCAAGGCGAGCGGCCAGTGCATCTCCTAAGCATACATTCACGTTCAGGATTGTCTTGAAGAAGGTAGATAGCTCACCGGATGCAATATGTCCGGAAAGGACTAGGGGTAGAACACTGGATAGGTACAGGCGGCGTGATAGTCGTCGAAAACGTTTGGCTGATGCAGGGAAGAGCTTTTAAGCTCATGGTTAAAGGATAAAACAGGTTTCTCTTTAAAGTTTTATATGTTGTGCGTATGTCTTTTCCTTTTTGAAATTCTAAATGTATAGGTTTAGATGTTTAAATCAAAGTCGTTACCCCGTTATAGACTGATTTTGACGCAATAGTCTTATTCCAATGGAAATGGACGCAACTCTTCGAAGTATTTTAGTAAACCCCGTCTAGGGGTATTAAGTTTTAATATTCTACCATGTCATCTCATGAGATGAACAAATATCCTTTCTCAGGTAGTTTTCATACAGAGGTTTCCTGTTTTACATTTTTTTGTTACGTTATTCGTTTTGGGTCCATTTCACCACTATCACCCTAGGTTTGTCGTTCATTATCTAGGCTTAGAACGCACTGGGTCCCGGTTGTCCTCACACAGCATTCGCCTTATATTTCAATATTTATGTCACGTCAAAACTGGAAAATTGGAACAGTCTATTGACTAGACCCTCGCTACAAAGACAGCCTTCGACACAAAGTCGAAAGATTTAAGACCTCATTGGTTTGTAAAGTACTTATAAGCTCGGCTTACTCGTTAAGGGTTGTACCGAAACAGGCATGTCCTGTTAACATCTGTATCAGAAGTTCTCGTTTCCATACGCCTACGAGTTGTCTAGGTCTAGCTACTGGGATAAGCCCGTAAAACTCATCGCTCTAAGATGACAGATTCCATTCCTCTCACAACAAGAACTACCTCTGCATTTGGAAACATTCCTTGAAGCTCTACTGTCAGTATGTTGATTAGTGTTATTCCAGCTATGGGCTTTGAGGATATTGCTGGCCCCTAACTAACTTTCAAGTTATATCACAAACTTTAAATTTTGTATTCCAAATTTTTGACTTGACACTCTGGAGTGAACTTGACTAAGGTTGCATTTATACAGAAGGACCAAGAGCCCTAGGTCGGGTGAGGCTTGGTGGATGCCCTAACTGAGGTAGAAACATACTTAATCGAAAATGATGATTAACTGTGATACCACCGATGATTATGTGCAGAGTTCCCCATTTGAGATAAAAGGAACTAATGACCATTCCTTGATATAGCTATCGTAATGTCTTCCGCTTTGGTTATAACACAGAATAACTCTTTACAAACGGTTAGGTCCCATCCTAAGGCCATCCCTGGATGTGTACATTTTTGTTAGAAGGAACCCGCGGAGCCCTTTGAAATTTGCGCATTTCTTACTGAAGTCTCTTAAGACAGCTTTAGTATAGCTACTAATCCAATGATTGCCTGGAAAGTTCTAGCTTCCTAGCTTCCGGAAATCCAAATCAAGAAACTAAGTTACATAGCCTCTGAGTAGATACTAGCTCTAGTGTTTCTGCTTTATTTTTTATAGATCCGCCAAAATGAAACCTAAGCTTAACATGATTGGTTCATTTCTATTTCTTCTTCTAAGAGATAAAGACCGGTTAATTTCAATTGAGACCTAATTACGAGGTTATGTTGTATCTTTCAAGATTAAACTTCTAGATCGGCTTACTGTTGAGAGTGAATTCTCAATTTAATTCGTTATCCTTCTGCATATAGCTCAAAGTCTGGACGTGATCTTGAGTATTTATCTAGACCCCAGCGCGTTTTTGAAGTTTTTACTTAGACTGCGAAGTCTGTGAATGCGACAATTTGTACGCCCAGCCTTCATATACATATGTAATTATATATCTTCTAAAATTTCATATGTAACTCAAGGTTAAAGGTGGGACGTTAGTATTCAACCTTGCGGTATGCCTTTTTGTAAAACTTTTTAACAGTTCATTGGTTCAAGAAGTGTCCGTACTGGTACTCACATTCTTCACAATGAATAGGTTGGATTAGAGAAGCAAACTTCGTCTAGCTCTCGTCTTGATATACCCTCTGCTTTAAACGATCGTGTGTTCTATACTCTATAAATAGCAGTTGATATGAACCTCCCTTGCTAGCACAACGAAACTATCTATAATTACTTCGACTGAATTTAGAAAACGAACGTTTAGATAGCATAAGTTAGCTTAGCTAGAGTTTGTAAAAAAAAAATACACCTGCTGCTTCTGAATTTGCCCCAAATCCTCCTTGAAACGTCCCTAATGCATAAACAAATACTAAACTATTTATCAATGTCTTGGAAAGATGAAACTGCCTGCTCTTCAAAAAAAAAAAAGTTTATCAAATTCTCAAACCATATCCCCATTAAGTTACCACTTGAGTTCCTAAACTCATCTCGAGAACTATCATTTCTAACATAAGACAAGTTTATTCTAAAACAAACAAAAAAAAAAGTCTGAAAACTCTCTACTAAAACGAGATATGATTAATTTTGTC
Source organism: Xylota sylvarum (assembly GCA_905220385.1). Taxonomy (NCBI): domain Eukaryota; kingdom Metazoa; phylum Arthropoda; class Insecta; order Diptera; family Syrphidae; genus Xylota; species Xylota sylvarum. The sequence continues at coordinate 50,732,579 of LR999960.1, read as the reverse complement.
CTTATGAAGTAAAAACCCTACTAATTAGGTAGTTAAATGTATACGTATACCTACAAGATTTACACAAAGCTATTAAAAATCCATAAGATACACTATTCCAGTACAAAGATATTTCGATAAAATTTACACAAAATTTTCAAATAGAAAATGCGTTTTCATTAACACTAAAGTGACCACTCTCATTACTCCTTTTTATCAGATGTTATATTGGCAGATTGACAATGAAATTTCGAACTTCGAACATTACAATCTGATTGTCAAAAGTTCACATTCGAATGTACAATGTCGAAAATCGATCTTTCACTGTCAATCTGTTTCTGGGTGTTAAAGAAATAAATTAAAACAAAACAAAACCTAAAATGCAGAAGAAAACCATGCAAACAAAACAGAAACAAAAATAAAACAAAATCTCTGTAATGGCAAAGGTAAGAATTTATTAAAAAAAAACAAAAACAAAAACTTTTAGAGAAATAATTTTAAATGTTTCCTTAGAAATTAGTGCTAATATCAATATAATTGTGTATTTAAAAAAAAAAATTTTAAATTAAAAAAGTATTTACCTAAATTAATCATTAAATGATTCGTAAACATAAATTAATTATAATAAATGTGATTTTTGGAAGCTTATGATTAATTTTATTCATTTATTTATATTTATAAATGTTTAGTTTTTTTTTATGCAATAAATATTTAGGTATATCTCATCCAAAAGTCACTGTTAAATAAATGGAAATATTATTCTTTTTTTTTGTTTTTTCTTTTAAATATTTATAAGTAAATATAATGCATATATATTTTCATTAAAAGCTGGATTAGGGGCCGTATATAATAATTTTAGTGAAATTATACAAAAAAAAAAAAAAGAAAAACAAAATTTAAAGAAACAGTATTTTAATTATTATTAAATTATTTTTATCAATAATAATTAATAATAAGAAAAAAAGAAACAAATTACGCACTTATGGCTTAAAACTTATGCATTAACATTTAGCCTATGTTTTGCTACTAACAAATAAAATTTTTCAATCAAATATTGGATGTACAAATTAATAATGAAACAGAGAACTATTTTATTGTATTTCTACATATTTACAAAATCTTATTTTTTTTTTTCAATAATTTTTATGTTTATCTGGCCAAAATGTTAAATTTTCAAAGGACTTGTACTGGGAATTATTTTTTACAACATGGAGAACTGGCATTTGTCAGGAGTTTGTTGCTTTCAATTTCTAGTTGGAGCAACTTTTTTAAGACCAATCTCTGTGGAGTTAAACCTCTAAGCGTTGAAGTCCAAAAACTCTTCGTCCTTACATTTCGTCTATACAAACGGAGTCAATAGTTACTTTATCAGCTGTCTTATTGAACGTCGTGAATTTATCCCCAATTTGGTTCGGGCAACCAGTTCTATTTGATAGGGCTTCGGAATTGTTATAGCAGACCGTCGAGAATTGTAAAATGAAAATCCAACAACACTACCTAATTCTCAAATCTAGTTTCTCTATGGCTCCGAATTGAAAAATGACAGCACTGGTGCCGGGGTATACGGTTTCAATCTTCTCGAAAATCTTGCATCCATGAACAAAGTTACCTTAGTATTGATTCCAGGACAATACCACTATTTGGTTCATCCATCTAACAGTGCGTACTCCAAAATAATACAATGGGATATCGACAAACACGTTAACTACTCTCAGGGGTTGAAGGAAACGAAAAATTTCATCGACCGCATCCGGTATAAAGTCTTGACTTAATTTGATCTCTAAAAAGACGACATAAGAAACTTAATTGGCTACCAAACGGGATATTGTCCACTTAGATACCATTTGCACAAAATGGAATTGTCAGATACTGATATATGCTAACACTGCGGATAGCCGCTGCGTCCAGGAGCCACAAGGAACAAATTACTGCACTTGGAGCGGGACTCTGTCAGTCCAGCAGACATGCAGAACCTGTTACCTAATTCACATGGGCCAGTCCAAAAGATCTTACCGGTCGTAGTGCACAATATGGGCCCTGGTGGCATGGCGTCATTAGGTCCTTCTGACTTCAATTCTTTTTCGATTAGTATTCTTGGTGCCGGTTTGATATCGCGGCTTAACAACTTCCATTCGCAGTTGTAGAGTTTGGAAAGTGTTGGGACATAGTGCCCACAGTGGCAATCGTCAATTCAGATCTTTACCAAGTTCTCGTAGAGTACTTTTGAACCGGTTGGTGGTACCACGACTCTTGTAGTTTTTTTTTTTTTTTTTTGAAACCCAGCAATGTATGGACTTGGTTATAATTCGTGTGTTACTATATTAAATAGCTCGAAAGTCTTTAGGCCAGAGCACGCTATTAACTTAACATGATCCACCAATCGACCTGGTAACCAACCGTGAACCCATCTTGCCGCAGCTATGTAGTGGATGCAGCCGGCGGTCAGGACTTTGTGTGAGGAACCTTGTTCGCTTAAGTGTACATCCTTTTAAGGAACATCAATCACTGCTCCACATTTTTTGGAGCGTCAGGCAGCCCAAGGTATATAGTACTGGGCATCGGGGAGTCGAAAGGGTATGCCCTCCGCATTCAGCCGAAGTCAACCAAAGAAGTGAAGCTCCCTGATTCTTTTTAATCTTAGGCGTTGCTTAGCATTCTAAAATATTTCCGCTCATCTTTGCGACTAGCCAAGATTCTATACCATACTCTTTTTGGTGTTCAATTGTGGCTTAGTAGTCACAATTCTGCACACATTTTTTCAAAACGAATAGTAGACGACAAAATGGCATCTTGTCTTAAACCTTCTTTGACAGAAAAAAGTGTTAGTGTGGTCATTTGATGACTTAGGCCGGGAAGGTGGAAAAGGTTTTTTGTAAAGCTCACCTCAAGTAATACCACCAAAAGAATGTCCTACATTCCTGGATTCCCTGCTAAAATCCATCTAATTGTTCACAAAATTGAGATTTTGTAGGCAATGCTAAGGACACGTAAATGGATAGCAGATCATAAAAATGTTCTTCACTGACGTCGTTTGTGTCCAGTATGCGATGAAACCTGCCTTTGGCAAGGAGTGTCATATAGGTACTTCCCCTTAGAGCCTTGTTCTTCCATTGTAACTAAAACTGTTTTCTGCAATAAAGTCTCTATGAAGTAAAACCCACAAACCTAATGGTGAATCTAAGCTAATGCAAGTAGCACCTTTTGATAATGCAAACATCCACTCTGGCCCATTAAGGCCTCGTGATCATATTTTTTTTCATTTATTAGAGCAACCCACTCTTTTGACAAATTGTCTACAATTGTTTCTGATTGTGAAAATGTTCGCTCAGTATATGACAAAGAAAGGACATTTGCTGACAAAGGCTTACAGGCAACGACATTTGAAGGATGTAACCCATTTTGTAGTGATGAGAGCTTAGCTAGCCAGAAAGCCAATAAGGATAGGTGTAACATTTTTATGAAACGACAGAAGCTTATCGACTAGTTTGCTAAATCCTTGCATGGGAAAGGCCTTTTATTGAGTTTCATTTAGAGAACATTTTTTTCTTGCTTTTAAACGCTCAGCTAGCGATCTTATCCTCGATTATTTTAACCTTCAAGTCTTCGAGCTAGCTTTGACTTAAAGACCATATAACTAAGACTCTAGGCAGCTTTTGTCGTATTATTCTATGTTCCCATGGAATTACAATTTTGTAGTTACCGCCAAGGACACCCGCACCAACTCTATTTTAGAATTTAGATCTATCCGTATAACTTCTTGAGACTTTGTCTAAGTAAGAGATACATGTTGTCCATGTTGTCTGTGGTCCTGTAGTCCTAACATGCATTACTAGTACAGTTTTATTGAAATTCATTTTGGACAGATGTAACCAAATGAACACTATTACTATTTACTTTTCATTTCTGGCGCTGAATCAAAAATTAAAATACATATACTTGACATAAAATATAAGTAATAAAAGAATACAAAATAAAAATTCATAAATATAATATATATATATATTGTTTTTGTTGCTATTGCTACTGCCATATCTTTAAAAAAGAACATGCACACTAACTTGTTAATTATAATTTAATTTATATTATTTATATTTTTTTTTGTAGACCATTTTGTAGTTACTGTTCTTGGTTGTTTAAAAAAATGCTTTTGCTTAAAATACCGAGCAGCGTAAAGTCACAACACACAAATGCAATACATTAAACAATTTTTGCACAATTAACGGTAATTTAAGTAGATTTAACCATCAAAATGAATACTAATAGGTCTAATAGGTTTGACAGTCATTGTCGCGAAAGGAGCGGGTTACAAGGTCGTTATCACAGTCGAGGTTTTTCTGATGTCCTTGCGTGATATTTCCATTCACTCTTTTCAAAAGTTCAGATTGTAGATGCCCTGGGTCCCGTGGACCTTTTGCGCCAGATATTTTTTTTTGTTTTGGTTGTAGTTGCACTTTTCACACAATATTGGGATTTTCAACATTATAGTCGATTCAAAGTCACGTTTCCTCAATTTGTTTTATAAAAATACTTTAAAGGCCCACAAGGACTTCATAATATTATATCCCGCTCCTTTCCAATTAGGACACCTTTTCAAATCAGCACATTGTTCACCTTCGTCTAGACCGTCTTTCAAGTATTTTTTGGGAGAAACTATCTGAGTGTGTAGAGAACTATGAAATGTAGGGACTTTCGTTAAGACATCTCTTTTTCCTCAACAGAATGGATATTTCTATTTGATTTTAAAAAACAGAAACCACCATTACATGTGGAATACGCCTTGATTTCTTGACAATGGCACCGGCTTCATTTATGAAGAGATAAGTACCAATGATGATACCGATGAACCCAAAATTATACCAAACTCTCATTCATTGTGGATGGAGAGATTGTTTGGCAATCACTCTCGGTTTCGGTGCTCCAGATGTGACAGTTTTGTTTATTAACGAATCCTTGCAGATGGAAATAGGTCTCGCCGCTCATGCGAAGTTTCTTGAAAAGATTAGCATCACCTACCTGCTTTTCTAACACTTAATCATCGCCGCTGAACTTAGCTGAACTTAGTAAGCATCCATTTTCATGAAAAATCTGGTCCAAGCTGGTTTTATTAGATACGGTGAGGCATTGGTAGATATCGGATTTTAATTTCCCAGACAACCTGTAAAGAAAACCGCTCAATTTTAAGCACGAAGAGGTACCACAACACAAGTAAAACTCAAGCCCTTTATTTCTTTAATGATATGATTGTCAAGACTATTTAGTCTAGTATCGTTTAAGGGAGATCTTCATCCTGGCAGCTTATCATTTAGTACTGGTTGAATATCAAAAGCGCAGTACCCAGAGTAGGTGCCAGGAACGACTCGTCCTTTTTATGGCTGATCGCCTACATCAATCACCATCCTTAATCATTTCTTAGCCAAGAGCTATATTACTGTATCTAAAGGATTGACTTCTAGACCTGGCCACCAATCCACTTAAAGGCACCATCCGACACTTGCAAAAAAATAAGTATGAGTGGCGAGAGATTGTCATCTTGAGCTGATTCGCTGAAGAGCTCTCTCTTATATTCCAGATTCTTAATGCTGAATTGATTGTAATTGGTTGATTCTCTAACCTTGCGACATAGTACGTCTAAACCGATCTCTGATAGAGCGAAGTCTATCCAGTGTTACAATATTTGAAGCTGAGAAAACTGCAGGCTTATTAATGCGTAGGTCTTGCAGACCTTGTGACTCTTTTAAAGGCGAAACTAAGCCCGTACTCAGTAACAGTGTGAAAACCCACCTTACCTTCTACCTCTCCGCTTCCCAAGCCTCTCCGCTGCTCATCTTTTGTCTGGTTAAGTTGTTTGGGGTTAAGGCCTCTCCCAGTTCGTTTACCAGCAGGAGTCGTTCTACGTAATATCGTGGGCAGTGCAACATGATGTATTCCGCATCCTGCACTGCTTCCGTGCACGTTGTCGTGTCCAAACCTATGCAGGGAAACTCTAAAGCACCTAAGTCAAGCAGAAATTCAGCTCCCCATGCTTCCTATTAATCCAGGCGTCTATATTGGTTATCAATTTCTGCGTCCATCTACCTTTATCGGAGTAACACCATCTCTCCTGCCATTCTTCCAGACTTGTCCTTAGCGGTACTTCAATTCAATTCAATTCAAGTTCTGTTGCGCTTCTTTGACAAGAAAGTCTATACCATGCCAGCAACCACACATGCCTTGTCGTAGGACGTTGTTCGGAAGGCGCTGCATACTCTCAACACGTCATTTCTGCAAGCTGTCTCAGTCTTATTTCTGTATGATTTCGTCTCCATGGCACCAGCCCATATTTGGGAGCCATAGAGCATTATTGATGCGGAAACTCTCGCTAAGAGTAACCTCTTCTTGTGTTTTGGTCCACCGATATTTGGCATAGTCCTTGCATGCATGCTGCAGCTGCTACTTATAAGTTAGCCTTGCATTTATGGCAATATCCAAGGTACTTCAGCTCTAGTTTGGAAGTTACAACGTAATCGTCAACGTAAATGACTCATCTGCTTCTGATAAGTACTATTTCGGTCTTTTCTTCTGTAAGTTGTAGGACCATACGTAGTTCATTCCACTCATGCTCCAATTCAAGGAGTTTGTTCACTATAACGAATGCTATGTCATCGGGGAAACCAATTATTTTCGAAGACCTCGGGATTCCAAGACTGTGGACGTCATCATACATTAGATTCCACAGTAGTGGACTTTATACGGAGCCTTATGAAATCTCGCCTATGACGTTATACTGCCTCGTTTCATCATTAGTTGTCGTAGAGTAGTTTCACATTGTAGAATACCTCATCCAGCTTATTTAACACGTCCAGCCTTCTCTCCGTAGATCTATTAAGCTGCACTTGTCTTTTTTTTGCAGCGCGGCTTTGTTGGCTTTTGGGTAGTATTATCTCGGCTTCGAATTGAGGGCTTTATTAATATGGACGAGTGGAACCTTTACTATTAAATGCGGCGCTTCTGATGGTTTATTGAAAATGTTTCATATGCATGGTCTGGATGGTGACATCCGGAAAAAATTTAGTTTAACCTCTAGCCTCTGTAGCTTTAGGACAAAGAACCAGGATTTGCGATTTTGACTTCAAAGATTCCAATAAACCTCTCCAGTAAGCTAAGGCTTTATATAGGTAATTGCCTTCAGTCAATTACTTTGGTTGGCTCTACAATCCTAAGTCAAAGTCGGCCTCGAACTTATGAGTCCTTTCAGCTGACATAATCCCTTCAAAGTCTACCTGAACTGCTTAGTCCCTCCTGATTGGATTAGAACCAACCATTAAAGGTTAAAGAAGGTTAAATGAGCAAAAATTCAGCAATTTCCACACCATTCAACTACAGGAAACAACAAACACATACAACACATTGCAAGGCTTGCAAAGTTTTATGCACGCATTTGCTAAGGTACTACAAAACTCTACACAAACAGGATACTAGCTTATAGTTGCTGTTCGTTTTAGCCACATTGCCACATAGCTGCTTCAGACTTAAGCCAATCCTCTGAAAAAAAAAGTAAGACTTTCTTTCAAAATCTAAAATAATTTATTATTACAAAGTCTCTCTCTCTCTCTCTTTTTCTTTTTATTTTTCAGAAAATGTTCTTTTTTAAAGAGCTGGCCTTAGCAAAATTCTTTTCCTCATAGAATAAGAATTACAAGGTGTTTGTACATTCCTCATGTGTGTATACCTTCATGTGCAACTCAAAATATAAAAAAAATACATATATTCAATATATAAACAAAATTTGTAACAAGTATTATGCAATTTAAAGTTAAGAGTGCAAGGAATTGAGATTAAATAATATTACTAAATATAAAACAGTGATAACTTATAAACGATATTATCAGGTAAAAACAAAGTCAGGCTTAAGCTAGCAGAAAACAAAAAAAGTGCATTGAAATGAAACAGTTTGCAATGTTTAGATAAATTAATATTTTTAAAATAAACATGAATTTTAAGGAATGTTTAAAATAATAAATATATATGTATATGGATGTAAACAAAATGCAAGGATACCGAAAGAAATTTTTGTTTTATCTAAATATTGTTCGAATTTAAAGATATATATATTGTATGTATGTAAATGAAAAAAAAAAAACAAAATTAATTTGTTATAGTCAAATGATGTGGAATTTAATATTTCACATATTTTTAAAAATAATATTATATGTATATGTCAATGTTTGATAAATGTTTTTAACGTGGACAGCAGTCAGTTACCAGAGGATATCATTTTGACAGTGAATTTTTGAAGTTGGTAATCGTTTTTATTGTAATTCCTTTAAATATAATAAAATGTGTTACACACTTAATGTGGAGTTGTTGTTTTATTTATTTTTACAAAGAAGAAGAATATAGTCGATAATCTTTTTGGGGAGGACTTAAAGTCCTTTAGAAAAATTACTTACTTTACTTTACTTAACGGGCTCCCGACCCGTGAAGAGTCTCTGCCTGAGACACAGCAGCCTTCCACTCTCTTCGATCCCGGGCACGCTGCTTCCAGTTATCTAGACCAAGCGCTCTGGCATCCGCGATAGCTTGATCCTTAAAACAGAGGTTCGGTCTTCCTTGTCTTCTCGAACCTGGGGGCTGTGATTCGAAGATCCTCTTTGCTGGAGCATTATTGTCCATTCGCTCGATGTGGCCGAGCCAGTGTAGTCAACGTGTTTTGGCTTTTTGGACTACATCCACATCCTGGTACAGCTCATAGAGTTCGCGGTTATATCTTCTCCTCCATTCGCAACAGAACTGGCAGGATCAAAGTTTTGTAGAGCAAACATTTCGTCTTCCGAGTTAGGAGTTTCTCAGGATAAGTCTTCGTCGAATCTCCACTAAGTTGTCATTCGTGGAGTTGATATTTACTCCGAGGTAGGTAAACTCCTTAACCACTTCGAAGTTACTGTTGCCAACAGTGACGTTTTGTCCTAGGCGGTGGACAGATGCTTCTTTGTTTGTTGACAACATGTACTTGGTTTTGTCCTCATTCACTTCAAGGCCAACTCGTTTCGCCTCTTCTTCAATTGCCGTAAAAGCCTCTAACACGGCGCGCTGGGAGCGACCGATGATGTCGATGTCGTCTGCGTATCCCAGCAACTGGACAGATTTGTTGAAGATAGTGCCTTCCGTGTTCACAACTGCCCTGCGCACTATCTGTTCCAGCACGAGATTGAAGAAGTCACATGATAGCGTATCCCCTTGCCGAAATCCGGTGCATGTTTGGAATAGTTCAAAGGAACTGTTGCCGAATTGCACGTTGCACCGCGTGTTATCCAGCGTCACGCGGCACAGCTGGATCAGTTTAGCCGGGATCCCGAATTCGGCCATCGCCTTGTAGAGCTCAAGACGATGAATGCTATCATATGCGGCTTTAAAGTCGATGAAGAGATGGTGAGTCTCGACTTGAAATTCGTTGGTCTTTTCCAGGATTTGCCTTAGTGTGAAAATTTGGTCGATCGTCGATCTGCCGGGCCGGAAGCCACACTGGTACGTGCCGATTAGTGTGCTGCAGAAAGGCTTCAGACGTTCACACAGTACGTTGGATAGGATCTTATATGCGACATTAAGCAGGGATATGCCTCGGTAGTTCTTACAAGACATAGGATCGTCTTTCTTGAAGATGGGGCATATAGAGCTGATAGTCCAGTCATCGGGCATGACTTCATCCACCCATACTTGGTTGATGACTTGGTGCATGCACCCCACCAAAGCATCACCACCATGTTTGAAAAGCTCTGCTGGTAGACCATCAGAGCCGGCGGCCTTGTTGTTCTTCAGCTTTTTGATAGCTGAGCCGACCTCTTCAAAACTAGGAGGGGGAATGGATTCTTCATTGACTGGATGCGGGTTCTCTTCTTGCCCTATCACTCTCTCTACCTGCCCATTAAGTAGCTGCTGGAAATGCTGCTTAAATACATCTACTATTCCCTGTGCTTCGGTGACTAGGTTTCCTTCACTGTTTCGAAGAGCCTGCGTTCCGGGCTTGAAGCCAGCTGCCAGTTGCTTGGCTTTCCTGAAAAACATCCGGATGTTGTTCCTATCGCGGGACTCTTCGATATCCTTGAGCTGGGAGGCTGCGTGGGCCCTTTTCTTCTTACGCAGGATCTTCTTCTCCTCCCTTCTTCTGGTTCGATACTCTTCTCTCGCTGCCCTTGTTTTGCGTTGCAGCGCTTGCAAGTGTGCATTTTGTGTCACCTTTTTCCGGCGTACGCATTCATCATCATACCAAGGGCTCTTTTTGGGCGGTGGCTGGTAGCCTAAAGCGGTATCATCTCTGCTACCGCTTTGATGATGTCGCGATACTGGTTCCACAGATTGTTGGCGTTTGTGGATGGTGAATGCACAGCGGAGAGTCTCTCACTCAGGCGCTCCCTGTAGGCTCTGGCTACTCCAAACGTGCTAAGGCTTCCAAAGTTGAATTTCTTTTTCTGGGCGGTCTGCAGCTTCTTCTCATTGGATAGTCGAGCTCTGAACTTAGCTGCAACAAGAAAATGGTCAGAGTCGACGTTTGCCCCTCTGAACGTTTGCACATTCAGAATGTTGGATGCGTGCCTCGCATCTATTAGCACGTGGTCGATTTGGTTAGCGGTTCGACCATCTGGAGAGCGCCAGGTTGCTGTGTGGATTCGTAGTCTTGGAAACCTAGTGCTACTTATCACCGTATTACGAGCTGCTGCAGAAAAATTAGAGTTCTTAAACATAAAAAAACTTCAATAAAGGACCTTCCGGTCCTCTCTAAGGCTTACCATTCTATTTGTAGAGATGTTGCGACTTAGTTCTTATTTCGAGGACTCATATCTATCTCAGAATATGAGTTCTCTCAGCGTTGGCCAAAGGGTAGCCAAAGGTGGTCAACTCTTTCTCTACACCTCCATGATGGTAATTGCTCGATGCCTAGTACCTCGACTGGAGATTGGGTAACCATCACCTTTTGGAAGGTCATTGATGAAAGCGAACGAGAGAGAGGAGGAGGAGTATTTTCTCACAAAAATAATTCTTCTAGATCCAAGCAGCAGCGGAAGAAATCCCTGGATGGAAACAACGGTGGGGTCTACCAGTTCCAGTCAGGCCAAACTATTAGTGGTTAGACATAACATGTCGAAAATAGCAGGTCAATAGGGATTTCCAATACAGAGCCAGGGTATTGGAAAAGAGTTGGTGGCCGATGAACCCTTAATGGGCCAAAGGCAGCGCTCGTATCCCCGAAGCGGGCCACTCGCACCGAAAAATCCGGCATCTTGTCCTAGCCCCCACAGAGAATAAGAATGACGCCACCAAAGAATGTTTCTGACAAAACTTACGAGCAATGTTTATGACGTTAAGATCGTATTAAGTGATTTTAACGCCAAGATAGGAAAGCTGGACCAATTGGAATCCCATGGGACCAATTAGAACCCCATTGCACCAATTGGAACCCTTTTGAAGCCATTGGAATCCCATTGGACCAAGTGCAACACCATTGGACCAACTGAAATCCCATTGAACAAATTGGAACCCCATAGGACCAATTAGAACCCCATTGGACCAATTCGAACCCCATTGGACCAAGTAGAACCCCCTTTGGCCGAATTAGAATCTTATTGGACCAATTGGAACCCTATTGGACCCATTGCAATCCCAATGGACCAATTAGAACCGCATTGAAAACCCATTGGACCCGCTGGAACCCCATTGAACCCATTGGAACCCAAAACTTATGGGCAATGTCCTAAATATGAGGTTAAAACCGTACTGGGTGATTTTAACGCCCATATAGGAAAGGAGGTCATCTTCGGTAGGAGAGTTGGTAAGCACAGCATATGCTTCCCTCATCTCAATATTTACGAGGGTACATGTCGGGCGCCTGATCATCAAACCAAGTAGATCACATTTCGATCGACGTAAGGCATATCTCCAAAATTCTGGGTGTCCGAACCTTCCGAGCAGCTAACATTAACTCGGATCACTACCTTTTTACAGCCAAGGTACGAATGCAAATATCGCAAGCGCCACAGCAGAGAAGAATTACTCTGAGAAGATTTGACGTCGAACAGCTCCAATCGCAAGAGACCACCAAAATTTACGCCGAACGCGTATTCCGACATCTCATCAAGTGAAGACGACCAGTGACAAAGCTGCCACAACTGATGTGCTGGATATCACCCAACCACCACCAAGAAACTCCTGGTTTGACGAAGAATATCGGCAAGTACATGCAACTAAACTAGAGGAAAACAAAGAAATGCTGCAAATAAGGACGAGAACTGTTCGCGAGCTCTAGGAGTGAACTTCCGTCCACCTGACCAAAACGAAGTGAGGATAGAAAAATCCAAACTTAAGTCCAACAAGGCTGCTGGGTCTGTCACCTTACCAGCTGAGGTATTCTAAACAGCTGGAGGTGACTTGGTAGACGGCATACATTTCTAATATTTTATCAGATGAGAGTATGCCTGATGAATGGAATCTCAGCACCGTTGGCCCGACCCCCAAGAAAGGAAACTCCTCAATTGCCCCAATTGCAGAGATCCTATCTGCCATACTGTGTGAACATCTGAAACTCTTCGCCAACACCCTGATCGGCCCCTTTGGATCAGGATAATCCACAATCGATCAAACTTTCACACTTCGACAGATCCTGGATAAAACTCAAGAAGTCCAAATCGATACGAACTATCTATTCATTGATTTTAAGGCCGCATATGACAGCATTTATAAAGAAGTGCTATACAGAGCCATGTCTAGTTTTGGCCTCCCTGCCAAGCTCGACCGTTTGTGCAGAATGACGATGGAGAACGCTCGCTGCTCCAAGAGACCTTTGAAGTAGTAGAAGGGGACCTCAACAACTTGGAGTGCGCAATTAGAGGCAGTTAGCTAAGGGCCGGGCTAACTGGAGATCACTCCCCACTGTAGCGCCACTTAAGTAGGTAAGTAATTAAGACACTGATGACCTCTGCCGAGGCTCTAACGACACGGACGCAGAAGAGAGTACATATCACTTCCTATGCGAATACCCTAGTCTGTGCTGAACTAGGAAATCGACCCTCGGCGAATACTACTTCGAAGACCTTGGCTACCTGACGGGAAAGCCACTATTAACCATCCTGAAATTGATAACAATATCGGGGTGGTTCAGGGAGGCCGCTTAGCTTCCTCAAAGCTAGAAACCAAATTTTGTCTTCGTTTTAGGTTATCCACGACAGGGGTTCAGAATGAATCCATTGGTGAGCCTACCTACCTAGGTATGCATTAAGAGCAGGTTCTACCTACATAGCCACCTACCTAAGAGTAGTTTCTAACTATCGAAATGACCTAGCTATACGAGCAGTCTCCGTTTGCTGCCATTCGCAAAGGAACGTTTATTCCCTGCTGGTGAATATGTGTCAACACAATTTTACAAATGTCTAACAGCAGTGTGAAGTTGGATGTTATGACTTTTATATAAATTTCCTTAATTTTGGTAATGTATTCGTAAGCTCTGTCGTGCAGTTACATTTACCCTGTGACGACCTGTAAGGCGGTAGCTTAGCTTGGAGCACGTTCTCTATTGAAAAGTTAACGTATACTTTCTTTGTTTCATTTTCCTTCAAGATAGCTTAGTTTTGGTTGCTGCGTTTTAAGTTGTGATGCCGAGAATGAGTCCTTCGAGATAGTTTTCGAAAGGCTCTCTGAGAAAATTGAAAAATCTCACAATATGTATAGATTTTTCTAAGAAAAAAAGTCAATCATCGAAAGAATATCAAAATAAAGGAAGAATCAGGAAATGCACTCACATTACAATTCCCAAAAATCAGAACCAAAACAGCCAACAAAAGGAAACGAATTTCAAGTGTTATTGCAATTTGATCCTGCCAACCACTGTATGACGCAAGCAATCAACAATAATCAATATTAGGACATCTATCCACTACCCCGCGCCAGTATCCAGCTGCGAGGATGGCGTCAAAAGGAATAGGCACTTGAGTTGATTCAAAAAATTTGTTTGTTTATAATAAACAAAAAAAAAAAAACAAACGACCTGGCGCTTCTGCAGTCAGGTAACCTGACCCTTGTCAATCTGAAGGACCTCATACCTCCCTTTCATTCCTGATTTATGTATTGATGTTGATTTTTTTTTTTTTTTCTCCTGCTGATTACATAAACTCTGGCAATGCAACATTAATTATTTTCAAAGAATAAATGCGAAGCTCACACACACGACATCACATAGAGGACACATTAATGCACTTGACGCCGACAGTACAACTCCCGGTTGTTGGGTGAATGATGCGTCTCATGGATCATCTACGATTCCTTCACATTATTTGCGTGGATGGTTCTCCCCTAATCTTCTTCTGGCTGTTGGACAAAGAAGAAGAGAAAATTTCCCTCTGTTTACGGAGGAGAAATCAAAATTATAATAACTACAATCATTGTTGTCGTTTAATGAACGAGGGCTATGCGATACGATACGATGAGGAGGAGATTCACTTTTAAACTGTGGAGAGTGGTTTTGGAAACACTGTTGGTTTCGAAAGCGAAAACAAATTTCTATACTTTGGCTTACTTTATGTTTCGTTGTATCGCTTTATTTTGGGAAACTATTGTCTTGTAAATATGAAGGTTGACGGTCGGTGAATTTAATGTAGTAAGCTAAAGGAGAACCCAGGAGACCGAGCTACGAGGAATACACTGCCAAACGAACGCCGTCTCAATTGAGAGACGGTTAACCTTCGAAGGAACTCAAAAACTGTTCTCGCACATTATAAGCCAGATATTATTGCGATCCATGAAATGAACTTGGACTTGATCTGAAAAAAGTGTCAGAAAACAAGAATATCGAGGGAAGAGTACAAAAAGACTGGAGAACAATGTCTTCCAATTCAACGGTATCGACAAGTCTCGTGACAGAAATCATATCTGGAATTTCTGCAAGAAAACCAACACCTGGCTGCAGGCTTCAAATTGGCAACACATACTCTTCGAAATAGTACAAGAAATCTTGTCACCGAGAACGCACGCACAGGGAATCGTAGATGTGTTAAGGAGCACTTGCAGGAGCCAGTAAATGGTTAAGTGACACCGCCAGAATAGATTTTATAGTCAGTCGATGGAGTAGTATCTTAAACCGAAAAATCTTATCCAGCTATGCTGCGTTACGTTGGAAATCATTGTGTGTGAACTTCGAAACCTCGCAGAACATGCGCAGGACTTCGGCTAAGAGATTCTCTGTCATGCGAATGATTCAATTTGTAGCTGGATCAGATAGTACGGAAAGCTGGTTTCACCACGGAAGGTAGTATTTTTCATAAGTCCAGCTGTTGGAATACACAGATAATATCGATATCATCAGGCGTTCCCAGCGAGTTGAAAAGCAGCAATTCAACAATGTAATATCTGTCCACCACTTAGAATAAAACATAACTATTGGTGGCTTTGTAGCTAGTTAAGGAGTTCACCTAGCTCGGTATAAATATTAAATATTAACTTAGACGCAACTGGTCTCAAAACTCCTAACACGAAAAACCAAAGTGATGTTCTATAGAATGGAGAAAATTTAATCGCGAACTTTATACGCTGTTACACGATATAGGTACAGTCGAGAGGGTCCACATCGAGCAAATGAACAACAACGCTCCAACCAAGAGGATCTTCAAATCCCAGCCCTCAGAATCGAGACGACAAGGAAGACATAGTCTACATGTTATCAGGATCAAGCCAGAATACTTGGTCTGACGAAGTGGCAGCGATGTGCCCGGGACCGAAGGAGATGAAAGGGCACAGTATCTCACCCAGAGAATTTTCACGGTAACTTCCCTAACCGTTTCAAAGCCTTCAGTGTCTTACACGAAACTCCGTGCCTGGATCTGCGCAAATACGCGTTTTTAAATGGCCTGTAAGCATTTGAATCAGTTAGAAGTTTAGTTCACCATGCTTCATGTTGGTTCAAGCGCCCATATCGGGGTTCACTCTGTATCTTGTTGTAGATATATAAATGCTATATATGTCAGCGATCAAATAACAAAAAATTCTTCGATCGACATTGGACCTTCCGGCAAAGAAAATATCGTAGCGATTGAATATTAAACAATGCGTTGGTCACTACCTAATATACCTGCTAATCACAAAATATGGAACGATAGCGTACTTAAATCAAACAAACTCTGGCTTGGCTTATTCAGAAGAGGTATGGGAGGCTTTTTTGCAAGGCAAGATACTCGTAAATGTTGCACAGTAGAGAATCTGGATATCATAAAGAATTTACTTACAAGGCGGTGTCCCACAAGGATGCATCATATATCCATTTCTTTTCTTTTTCGGTGGTGATTAGTTATATGCTCCACAATGCTCTGTTAATGGGAAGTGAAGGTGAGGGATATACACTTGACAAGCTTAATGATTAACTCGGTCAAAATAAATCTTTTTATTCTGATTTTTTTCTTAAACTTGTCTCAAGAGAGGTGAACCTATAACGCTGGTCTATACCCTGAAATGCCATTCTGGTCTTGAATTGATGGATTCTTTTTCCTTCTATAGTTGACCGTAAAACGTGAAACATTTTGTATTACTAGGGGTCATTCCATTTAGGTTTTCGGAACAACTACCGCAGTAGTATTTGTAGTATAGGCCACCAGAGGTTGAATGTAATTGCCGGATCATCTACTAACCTAAGGTTTCATTTATATAAGTTGTTGTGTAGAGGGAACTGCGCCAACGTGAAGTATCTTTTTGCTCTAAATACATACATAGATCAATGCCATGGGCGATGATTTTGTGATGTCATGTGTCCACAGTTGACAACGACATCAAATAGATACTCGTACATAGTGTGCTCGGGTTCTACAATTAAGTTATCTCTTTGGAACGAAGGAACAGTAGACGTATTCTTCCTGGAGAACAGAACAGTTTTCTTTGCTTTCCTTCATTCCTTCGTTTTGATTGAATCTTTGGTAATATAATGCATATATGGCCACTGACAGTCTTGTTGTTTAAATAAGATACTGCTATAGTGCTGTAGTTAGTAATAAAAATGATGAAGAATTAAACTAGTTGAAAGAATAGATCCCTGAGGCACGCCAGCAGTAATGTGAAATATATGGGAAGACACACCTTCGATCACAGCTTGTATAGATCTGTTTTGGTTTTCCATCCATTCGGAGAAATTATGTGTCAATAGGATGTTAGCTTGCTTAGTATGGTTTAGAGATGTAACCGCTTGGTGGATTTGCGTCCTTAGCGATAGAGTATTATATGAGCAATGACTAGGGGTTTAGTATGTCATCAGAGAAAAGTTATGATAGTAGATAAAGGGTAAGAGCTGGTAGAATCTAAGGTACGTCACCAGAAGCCGAAGACCTATTGGGGCCCTAATATCTACGATTAATGGCTTTTAATATTTAGTCACCAATGACTGTATAGGGCTTCTATATCCATGAATTCTAGTTATCAAGCTCAGCATCATCATTACGCACCACAATCAAATAAAACCAAAATCGCAAAACGCACGCCAACTGCCAAACGGCGACAACACAAAAATAAACAAATAAAAATTCCTGGATTACAGGCTCATGGATGCGCAATGCTCATCTCAATTGAATTAAAATAAAACAATGGAAATTAAAAATATAATAAGACGACAAGAGTATCCCACATCTTTCAGGCAGCGTCAGCACACACCATTCAAAACCTTGCACACCAAACAAGAAGCATTTCCAAACTATTTTTATGAAATTCTCGTGTCGCCCGTTCGTTCTTCCATCGTCGTTGTCGTACGTAACGTCATGTTCTATGGCGAGCGCACGCTTAAAAGAAAATCTTCCTCAAAAGTGGGTCCCAAAACAACAACAACGATCGACTAAATAAAAATAGATACTCTCGGTCTTTTCTCAGTGTAGTCAGTGTCACACAGTCGAAATGTCTTCGGTCTTGGACATGTTGTATATATCTCGCTCTAATCTCTTCATCCCGCGCACTTGAAAGAAAGCAGAGCAAAAAAAAAAATATAATGATCCTGCGCATACATTACGACGATCTCGTCCGAAGAAGATGCGCGCCGGTAGAACGAACACAATCAGTTTGAGTTTTCCCTCAGCATCGTGCTTGCGCGTAGAATTTTTCTGATCGTGTATTTAGATACTTTACAACCCCTAGAGTTTGCAAAAAAAAAAAAAAAAACGTTCTTAAAAATCACCCGAAGATCGACTGCATACGCGTGCAGTACCGGCTCCATCTGAGTACCGCGCTCGATTTTATAAGAAAGTTTCGCATTGTTTGCTTATTAATTTATGTATCTGCTGATCTGTTTCTATTGAGGATCATCTTTTGGAATTGAATTAAATCAGTGCCTTTGTGGGAACGAACGTAAATCATTAACAGAACCGAGAGAGAGTTTTGCTGCACAGTTTCCGGCTGTGATGCGCTTCGGTTCAATTATAAAGTGGAAATTTTCACGTACAACTTAAATGTATCTATAGAGTGTATAAGTATCTATAAGTGCTTGAAACCATCGCCGATGATATATGTATGGATGTTTTAAAATTTTAATAGCGGAGAACGAGAGCAGATATTTTTTTGGCACCGCAACTGATATTTTCTTTACATGTGTACATAGGCATACCTACGTCGTAGAATTTTTTTGCAAGAACGCTTTAACGTCATCAACGGCCAGCCGCCAACAGCAGCGGTGTCATAACATTGTGAGTGTGTATACTACCTATACTTGTATCGTTTATTTTTGTTTTAAATTTAAAAATTAATAATAATTTTTGTGATAAGGTTATACTATAGTTATTATTTTAAATGAATCGTTAAAGTATCTATCATGTGAAGGAGTAACGTTGTTGTGACATAGTTTGTTGTTTTCATCGGAAAAATCTAGAATTATTTTGTTGATCCTCTTTTTCTAGCACAGTTTTGCATTAAGTGATCATTATAGTCGGTAGGACAAAGTCGAGGAACGTCGATCATTTGCGACTCCTATGTTAGGTTAGGTTAGGTATGTAGATGTTTCTGACCCAGACCCCGAATCTATTCTAGACAAAGAGTTCCAGTCCCGCTGTAGGTATAGTCCCTGTACTTTTATAAGAGTCGTTTGGGGCCCGCTGGCCAGCCACCAAACAAGACAGTCATGACTCAGTATAGGCTGCCTTCCACAAAAGGTGCTCTTCACAATCTTGCGAAGAAGATAGAAGGAACTTTTCATTCCAAGGAAATAACTCTGTGTGCATTCCTTGACATTGAGGGCGCATTTGATAACACTAGCTACGTTTCAATAGCAACCAATGCATAAGGGTCATTCTTGAAAGTCGAATTTTTCCTCCTCTGGGGAGTGTCAGTGATCACCACTTTATCTGGTCCTCAAGTGTGTCCTAATATTCTACTGCATGCATTGAAGGCAACAATGGCTTTTTGATTCTTTCATTTATGTTCAACCTCCAATGCAGCTTCTTATTAAACACGAGTGCTAGGTATCTAACGCTGGATCGTTATAATACCGTCGAGTCCTAGTGATTGCTTAGGAAAGAACGATCTAATTGTCCTCTCAATTCTCTCCTTTGTGATCAAATTCACTGGTAGCTTAAAGTCCCTCTTGTTGTTAGTTTTGGTGCAGGTACATATCTATATGATCTAACTTTCTGGAAGGTGCATGTTTGATAACAACTTCAGTGAATCTGAGAAAGATTGTGGCCAATTACACTCGAAATATCCTATAACCGTGGATTATCTGAAGTGAATTTTCC
Organism: Xylota sylvarum; assembly: GCA_905220385.1. Lineage (NCBI taxonomy): Eukaryota > Metazoa > Arthropoda > Insecta > Diptera > Syrphidae > Xylota > Xylota sylvarum. Next base: position 50,712,888 of record LR999960.1, on the reverse strand, counting down.
TTAACCTCGAAGATTCCATTGCACCTATAATCCTGATTTTATCAGTTTTTTTTTTATCAAATTTTGAAAATCGGATTTATTTCACGGCACCTAACAATCTCAATGGAGATATCGGAGGTTCCTCTAAATCCCCTCTTAAAATTGCAAACTCAAAAACCGCTGGTAAATAAATTTTGTTCGTCTATATTGATCAAGTCAAGTAAGTCATACTTGACACTAACAAGTCATACCGACACTAAGTCTCCATAACGCATTCAGCAAAACTTTGTATTTTTGTATTGAATCTATTCCCTTTAATGTCAACGCGACATCTGGTTTGCAATCCAATGCAAGTACTTCAAGACGCTCTGGATGGTTCCAGAATCTTCCTAAGAAGTAAATAGAAGCCTTTTGGAAAATACACCAGAGAACAGACCCTGTCTGTGTCCTATACGGCAGTCACTGCTTATAAATTCTGAAGACCTCTATTTCCTGCAGACTATCAAACTTATCCTTGTATTGTCTAGGTGCTAGTGATCCTTAAGTCATGCCGAGTGTTTAGTAGAAACTGACTGATAGGTATGCAGTCATTAGGATTATCCTTTTGTTAAAAGTTTTATAGATTTTTACAAGCGACAGCTCTTAACATCTATCATGACTTAAAGGTCTTTACTATGCCCATAGAAGGCTTGGCTGGCTGGAAGCTGTTGTCTGTTAAAGTTATCGGTCCTGCATTCAATAGTATTACTATTCCACACAATTTTTGCGGCAGTTATAAGGTAAGTGACGATAAACAATCTCTGCTTGATTTCATTGGGAGATGACTGGCCTTAGCGAAGGTCAGACAAGCTACAAACGTACAATGGATAGCTCACGATTTGTGTTTAGACTACTTGATTTATCTGCCAACAACATTCTCAAACGTATTTGTATGTTACTTGAGTTCAAAGAGCACCCTAACGATAATTTTAGCTCTATTCAAACGGTTTAGGAAGTCAAGTAAAGGATACCATCAGGCGGTTTGTCGATTCCTCAACAAAATTAATGCAGGCTAGATAACATTTGTAAAGATAACTTCAAGTATTTAGCAACCCCCGCTCAGATATTACTTGAATCGTAATGACATGTCACAATCAAACTGAGAATTGAACATTACATAAAATCTGCTTTGACTTTTAAGAAATGAAAAGCTACAGTATTTGAAATTCATAGATGGTATCCAAGGCTTACAGATACACCCTCATCTGCACTACTTCACGAGAACTCTGGGTTCTAAAGAACGCACAACAATTACCATACTCAACATCTCTTGACATTTACATATGTACCTAGAATGCAGTTCCCAGCTTCATTCGCAGAAGGTAACATTTTAACTCTGCGAAGGAATTAGCCATAGAAACCTATTGCTATTGCAACGTACTCGTTGCAGAAATTCCTTTAAGGTAGTAAGTACAAACGTTTCTGTGAAACGTGTACTCCTCGGTAGCTGAAATACTTGTTGATTTTACAAAGAATGTCTTTAGAAATTGTACTCTAAAGTTTACTCATTCTATGACATTTCTCATTATTTTGTTTCAAGGCTTGAATCTTATCAGTAAGCCCTTGTACCAGATATCTTCTTGTGGCAGCATAGAAGCACAAACTATTCCCGGTAATTTAATGGATCCAGATGAGTTTTGGATCAGCTCTAGCAAGGAGTTAATTAATCTGTGACTGGAGCTCTTTTAGGCTCTACGTAATTTCAAACCGTTCAAGTCTCCAGAACCTGAAGGTATCATACCTACTGATCATAGCTACTTTTCAGGCTTAGAACTATTTCGCCGGCTTGAGTTAAACTGCCTTAAATACTGGAACGGTCGGCTAATATCTATCTACGCAAGGCCAGTAGTCCGATCGCTTTAAGCATCCTAACAGTTGACGCAACCTTACATTGGATTGTGTACATCATTGACATGTTGCGTACAAAGTATGGTGTTTTTCTGCAGGTCATCGCAAGTCATCGACCAGTAATAGTGCATTCCTTTGCTTAAAATTCATGCATCTTCGGATGAATTTTTTCCAAAAAGTACAAGAAACTATTCGTGTTATATTCTTTACGCGAATAGAAAAAATCTACTGTTTAATGTCGTGTCTGAAGGTAAATTTTTGTTTGAGAAGCCTGTTCATAATTGGAAGCATAAGCCTGCCTGGATATACACAGCCGTCGGACTCATTCTATCCTATGAATGCCTGTCTGCAGCTGGTAAGGTTACGTAGCTCAGAAAACTTACCAGGATCGAAAGAATAGCATGCATAGGTACTACTAGCGCCAATAGAATCATGTGAACCCTGCTCGTTTAGACTTGCACCTGAAGGAAGCAGCTGTAAAATGTGCCCTAATTTTGAATCAACCAAACTTCTAGGAAAAGGGTGTTATGGTAAGTAAGGTAACGAAATGGCGGACGTGTTAACAATAACGGTGTGTGAAGAGGACATGATGCCTCGTTATGAACTTTTTTCTACATCCCCTAGCAATGGTTGCATCCAGCACAGCACAAAAGTTCCAAAAGCGCCTACAGTCCGCATTTACAACCAAAATTGTATTCATTAGCATTGCCCTAATCCACAATACCAATATTGCGCGGGCTTCGATCCATCTCCAGGTATTTTCAGATAGCCGTATGCTGTGATTCCTCTAGCTTATACCGATAAAACTAGCTTCCATTGTTCCTCTACGTTCGATGGCACTAACCTGCTGATCGTATTAGCTCCTTCGGTGAAGTCGTACCTAAAATACAGGTGTACTATGGGAAGTCTTTCGGTATTATACCTACGATTCCGTCACCTAACTTATCTTGGACGGGTACAAAAGTTGGTTTTCTTATGCATCAGTGGAGCACTAAGAATCACCCCTATAGTCAGTGGCTCCGGATATTTTGCTTCACTTGCCACTTTTTGATAACAAACAAGTCACACGTTTGAAGGCTGAAGACTGATAAAAACTTTAAAGCACGTAGTTGATTTAGAGGAGGATCCATATGTTTCTTCACGAACGGATCAGAAACAGGATCGGAAGTAGGAGGAGGGATCTTCCCAATCACTGTAGCATGTTGCAGGCGGAGATCATGGCGATCAAGAAAGCCTCGTCATGGCTGAAGTACAATATGAAATCTAATCGGGATACCAGTGTTTTTACGGATGTAACTCAAAAACTGCCCTAAATTGTCGTCTGTTTCTTGACACATAGACATTCATCTGGCTACAGTTAAACTGCTGCTTAGCTCAATGCTGTGAACTTAACTAATCGAAGATGGAGAGACAGCACTACCTCATTACTAGACCGATTTGGCAAGGCAGATCAGAAACGCCCCAACTGTCTGATTTGACAGAAAAGGTTGCCCACAACATTCATTGTCGGTGTCATTGTGGGCCACTACATCATCGGCAGGAACGCCATTAAACTGGGCCTTCTCACTATTGACTTCTTTAAAAGCTGCATGGACGCAGAAGAGAAGGAAACTATACTGCACCTCCTTTGTAAGTACAAGCTCTCTCCACTCGTAGAAAATTGTACTTAACAGAACTGACAGGATCAAAGTTTTGTAAAGCATGCATTTCGTCTTTTGAATTAGGAGTTTTAATGCCATTTATTTCGCCATACCAAAGTAGCAGCTGTTTCCTAGGGTAAGTCTTCGTCGAATATCCACTAAGGTGTCATTCGTGGAGTTGATATTTACTCCGAGGTCCGTTTTGTCCTAGGTTGTGGACAAATGCTTTTTTTTTCAAAAACATGTTCTTGGTTTTCTCCTCATTCACTTCAAGACCAACTTGTTTCGCCTGTTCTTCATTGCCGTAAAAGCCTCTAAGATGCCGCGCTCGGAAAGATCGATGATGTCGATGTCGTCTCCGTATCCCAGCAGCTGGATAGATTTGTTAAAGATAGTGCCTTTCGTGTTAACACCTGTCCTGCGCACAATCTGTTCCAACACGAGATTGAAGAAGTCACATGATAGCGCATATCCTTGCCGAAATCCGGTACATGTCTGGAATAGTTTGGAGGAACTGTTTCCGAATTCCGCGTGTTTTCCAGCGTCACGCGGCACAGCTGGATCAGTTTAGCCGGGGTCTCGAATTCGGCCATTGCTTTGTAGAGCTCAGGACGATGAATGGTGGTATCATATGCGGCTTTAAAGTCGATAAGCTGACTCTAGACTTAAAATTCTTTGGTCTTTTCCAGGATCTGCCTTATTGTGAATATTTGGTCGATCGTCGATCTGCCGGGTGGTTTCCAAAAACCTGACTTATTCTTGGAAATCTCTAGTTTGATACATCGAACTAGCCCGAAGTGTTGTATTTATAACACTGCTATTTTCTCTTATTCAACACTCATGCTTATACGTTCAGCAAATCGGCTCCGGATGGACACCAACCAGTACCCGACGGCTACCACTAGGAGGGGAAATAAGCAGAATTGATGAGCGGTAACAGTTACAACACTAAACCTTGCCAGGTTGACGCTAGTCAATGTCTACCCTATTCCTACAGCATCCAGCTGAAATCTGAAATATTAGAGCCGTTCTGCACTAAAACGAACAGACAAACGTTAGATGGGGATTCCTACAATGAAGTTGAATGATATAATAAAATACATTTTGCAGAACCGTCCTAATAAAATTCTAGGTTTCCAAAAACACCACCCATTGGTCTCTGAATGGATACACAACTCAAATCTTCCACTGAATATGTTCTTCCTCCAATTCACCACAAATTTAATTGAATTTCCACCAAAACGGAACGTTAATGATACTCTTCTCTCCTTGCACAAAATTGAATATTTCCTCTTACGAGTCTCTCCATAATCACCATAATCATCTGTACATCTCGTATCTCGCCGGAGCACGCTACGCTTAAAATGTTATCATGCTCCCTCAACCCCAACATTTTTTACACATGTACCATACCAGCCAGCCTCTCAAACGTACGTACGTAAAGATTTGTATAGATACTTTCTCGCAAAAAATAAAATATAATGTTCAACTTCTACTCGTCGGCGTAGAAGAAAAGCTTCTCTTTTCAAACAAGCTGCTCTCCAAACCAACACACAAGCGCATGGTACACACAAAGCATCTCAATATTCCACCCTGTCGACGAGGAAGCAAGAGCTTCAACGAACCGACCGACCACCCCACAGGACTTTTATCCTCGCAATATTAAAATCAGTGTTTTGTCCTCTCCCTATTTTTTAAGCTCGAGCAGTTTTTCCTTCAAGAAATCAAATCAAATTTTCTATCAGATACAATTTTCAAAATCTCACAAATTGTGAAAAAACTTAAAGATACACAAAGTAAGTTAGTGCAGATGATGAAATTCATTGGAATTTCATCGGTTTTCGGATGAAAATTTTCCAAATAAAAATTCATCTATCCTGTGTGTGTAAGGATCCATTTTAAGGATTTTTCTTCTTTTTTTTTTTTTTTTTCGTTTCTTCATTCGTCTTTTCCATCTTCGTTCTCTATATCGTTGTGTCTCTGTTTCTAGTGATGCTGTGCTACTCTGGTAGCACAAATGGGGTGGCATAGCCAGGCCACCCTCTTAGTGTGTCTGTGTGTATCTGCAAAAATTTCAGTGTTATATCTACTTCATTGTATGTTATCCTATCCTGTTGACGCAGTAGCATCCTGTAATAAAATAATATCTCAAACAACAACAACATACAAATGTGTAAAAGAAAATGTTAAAAGTGAAAATGTACGACGCCCCAAAAGAGGAATCTAAAAAAATACAAGAAACTTTGACTTTTTGTTCGGTAAAAAGTTGCTGAAAATTTTTCTTAAACAAAAATAAAAAAACCAAATAGTATCTCGTGAGTGAAAAAGAATTTCTGAAAAAAAAACAAATATATTTTGAAAGAAAAAAAAATCCTGTGCTATCGTAACTTGTATCTGAAGAGTGAAAATCCAAAGTTTTTAATTTTTTTTTTTTTTGAAAAGATTAAAAGTGAAAAGTGTTTTGCGATACTTATGCCATCCGTATGGTCAGGAATTGCATAAAATCTTCTATAGATACATTTTCTAAATTGAAAAGATACCATTTGTCGGATGGAAAAGATTAAAACTCAAAGATGGAGTACGGTTTATACATCGCCGAAAATAACTTAAAAATAAAATAATACTCTGAAACGGGTCCCTCTTTAGCTTCATAATCCATCCGTTTGCAATCCTTCTAAATCTCGAGATGCATTTGTAAGCAAAATTGTGTGGTAGTATCTATTTGTAGTAGTAGTAGATTGTAAAAAAAAAAAGAAAGGAATCGCGTAATTAATTTCACGTATATTTTCTAGATGCGGCGACCCCTCCCCCTATTCGTTTTTCTTTTCTTTTTTTTTTTTTTTCATACATTAGGAGTATGTGTGTATGAAATGTTAAGAGTGTCCTTTTTTTTGCTGATGCTTGGGGTTATGTTTTCGACGAGAGAAAGGGAATTCCTTGTTCTAGCTAGGCATATGTGAGGAGTTTTCTTTTGCTATAATTTGTATCTTTTACGATTTAAAGAGTAAAACAGAATAGAATTTCGCTATTAGTGGTGTTATGTTTAACTCTGCAGATGTCGCTGATGAGAAATGCAACAAATAAAGTAAAAAAAATTCTGAAAGTGGATACCATGGAGCCTCTGAAACGCGTCTTATACATATATTCCCCACTCTTTTCGGTCTTTGGTGCTCGCTCTACGTAAGTTCGACTTTGCTTTTCGTATAAATGTGTCTTTACATCGAATTCATGCATCTACCAACCTTCTTCTACCGTGAACGGATCTCAAGGAATCAAAATAGAAACCTTTCTCTTCTAAAGTCACCCTTTTGCATTAGGTTACATGACTCCATGGCAGGATTTGTATCTTATGTGGCTAGTGTGGACCACTACAGCATATGTGCATCCGCACATCTCATACCTTACGGGTTGAGCACTTTCCTTAATTGTGCGATCGATGCAAGTGTAAGAGAAGCAAAACAAAGTTATAAAAGTAACCACCGCTTACTTACTAGAAACTTGCTGCTATGTCATGTACGAGTATAACAAACTTGCATAGTAGCGACACCGGCTGGCATGTGACACGTATGTACATATATTAAGACCTTCTGGTATTAAAACAGTTCCGATTCGGTACCGAGCACATCATGTATCTAAGAATTGAACCCCATGATCCTGAATCAATAACATTACCTTATACCACAACCTATCTTTTGCTAGTATTCAGCAACAATTCATGATATACTTTTAGGAGCATTAAACAAATAAATACTGTGGCCTTACGTTGAAATGGATTACTCACAAGGATTGTCAATTAAGCAGCGTTAAGGAGATTCCTACAATTATTTTCTTGGAAAGCTTATATATAGTCATGATGTTCATATACTCAATAAAAGACCGCTCATTACGAAAGTTCTATTCTAAGAATTAATGCTCAATATCAATCAATGTTTTCAGTAAAACATTATGATGTGCCCTTTCTGGAACGTGGGATTGTGTTTGCTTCTTTGTCAATTATCTTATTCTGACTAAGTACTCTATTGTGAATAAGGAAATTGGAAACTAACCTTTGGACTTTTATTAATTCATAGAAGCGATTGAGAGGATGTTGGAATGACCATACTAGAGTACTCAGAATGCAGTTTAATAACAATAATTTGATTGGGTTTGTTTTCATTTTATGGGAAAGACAAGTTGAAGTCTATGTGTCTATAAAGGCGCTGAGGTATTTCTCGATATTTTTTTAAGAGAAGGAGAAACAAGGAAATACTGTTTTCGGTTTAACCCCTAGAAGTCTTGTAGACAAGACAGAACGCGTATCAGCAATTTCAAATGTATTCGGTAAAACTTGGGGTTTGTTAGCGAGGCAGTCCTCATGATCTGCATGAGATTAATAAAAACAGTTCCCATAAAAACTTCAAAGAATTGTCTGCTGTTTGCTTGTTTTCCTCAGCTTTTATGGGCCTCTCCTTGATATTTACTCGTAAAATAGGTGAGACCACTTAGAACTATCTTCCATTTAAAAGGTTGAGCACTTAAGTTTTAAAAACTTAATGTTATATTTACCATATAACCACTGTTTGACGGTTATGCCATCTGATGCAATAACACCAGAGTTACATCTTCTATCCTACAGGTAATTACTGAGAACCATTGTGACATGACAAGCTCTTGCTATGTAAAACCCCTCAAAATCGATTAAGGGTTTTTCCACATTTACCTGGTAATCCTTCAACACTTCCAATCACTTATAGATATACATTTTTTTCTTGTCACGATAATACAGATGCAACTTGCCCTCTGTACTTCTCGGGATCGAACGCTCTTTACCAGTTTTTCTTGAAAAAAAAACTTCAGTGAAGCCTCAATTCAGATTTAGCTACTAAGAAATCATCTTCTGGGGCTGGTGTAAGAATCTCTTAGGAGATCTTATTACTTGTGTTCCCACTATGATTTGAGACTTAAACAAGAGTCAACTGCTTTAGCTTTACCACTGAAAAAAAGAGAAAATATTGAGTGTCCTTGACTTAAGTACTAAACAATAAACTAAACAGTCTTTTGTTGGACTGGGTATTGACAACACCCAGGACATTGTAGAAGTTGTTCTTTTCGTCCTGTGTCCCAAGATTCATTAGGGCATAACACTGCACTAGTGTGATGTTTCTTAATCTATTTCGAAATCTGTCTGAGATTGTACTTTCGTGAAAGGTCCTGATCATGATTTCCGTCATGCTTTGCATATTAGAGTCAGACAGTCCTTCTACCTAAGTCTTCTGTTTTACTCAATGGCATTACAACTATAAACAAAAACACGCTTAAGTTAAACATAAGCTTACCATACCCTGTGGGACTACCCAAGTTTCAAGAGAATCAAAAAGTGAGCCTTTGGAGAATAATTCTTCCGAGTGGGGTTGTGCAACATATTGTGTAGCAACCTCTATATCTATCGCCATCAACCATATTGGTTGACAATAACATTCATCTCTTTGACAAAGCCAACATTAATCTCTCACTACAAACTAAAAATTCATCACAAATAATAAAATTGGATAAATCTGCAAAAAGGACTGAAAAAATGTATATTTAATCGGTAACAACCAGTAAAGCACCTAAGTCTCCTTGAGTGTCCGCGAGCGAGTCCATTAGTAAGTATATAATCAATTGGTCCATAATCAGGATAATATTATTTTCCAAGAACCAACGGAAATGATCAACAATAGTTGGTAAAATTTAGTTTGAGAAATTATTAATTGCTATTTCCTAGAAATGATGGCAGAGTTTCGATAAATAAAGTAAAGCAATCTGGACTCAAAAATTGGAGCTGATTAATTGGCGCCCTGCTCGAGGCATTGCGTTCTTACGTGCTTGTCGGTTACAAGAAAATTGTTTCCATTTTTTCGATTTCCACTGATTATAGGTTGAATATAAACGAAAGGTTTCTTATTCATTAGGACAATATATTCAAAACCTCTTCAATTCTTCGACAAGGTCTTCAAGTTCACGGATACAACCGTAAGCCTCACATAGATGAGCTCAAATCTGAAGAAGTATCTTTCTTTCGAAAGAGATAATAATCGACTCTGATTCGTTACTTGTCGTTAAGTCCTTGAAACGGTATAGTAGGGTTGGTAAGCTTAAATTTTGCTCGTCGAGCTAGAACTTGAACCTAGTTATTTCCATAAACGATCTAGCCATGTGAAGAGCGAATTTATTGACGGCTTATGACCTTTTTTAAATAAATAACCAACTGGTAGTATCTATTGACTAAAACCTCTCTTTTTTTTACAGATACGCGCGCAGCGAGTATAAGTGTATGTGCTAACAACGTCTATGTTTGACACCATCAGCACATAGGCTAACCAATAAAATCGGATATGCACCCAAAATGCAGGAACAATGAACCAATTCCATGCAGGATACTACCGAAAAGTTCCACAGTTTAGAGTCTCTTACCAGTTCGCCGCCGCATCAGGCGGCGTTTGTATACAAAATTCAAATTCAAAAACCAAACCGAAAACATTTTCTAACTCAATAACAACAGCGACAAACTAGAAGTACCAATACGCATTGCCATCTCTAATTCACCGTGTAACTGAATCAATTAACCAGCAGACCACTTCACCATTTATGTTCGTGCGCATACTCTGCATCACCATCCGTCACTATGCCACTCTGTCATCGAATCCTTCTAATGGTCTGTTGGTTTTCGATGCCCGGTCTCATACCAGGGCAGCGTCCACTCTTCAATCACACGGTTAACTCACTCTCGCACAATGGCAAGGCGCTCGGACAGAAGCTATCATCGCTCCGCAATAGCGGTGCCGTCCGAGAAACACTCCAACAGCCAACTACCCAGATACCATTGGTACATACGCCGATCAATCAGTTGATCTACGATGATTTCGAAATGCCGGGCGGCACCCGAGTACCGCCAGGACGAAGAGGTAACAGGCGTCGGGAACAAATGCTCTATCAGCGACCGCATAACCAGCAGAGACCCTCTACGTTCGATTCGCTGCGCAAGGAACTTCGAAAGCCGGAAAATTCACCCGCATACTCATCGTACTCGCAGATAGCATCGGTGGGCAATATTGGTAGCATCGGCGGCACTGGGGCTGGCACTTCTGGCAGATTCTCGGAAATCAATCAACTAGCTCCGATGTACTCAACGCGAGTACCACCACCACTGTCCGGCGGTGACAACAGGCCATCAAGACTGCGAGGCAGAAAGAATAGCTCCATCAATGAGATTCTAAATTTAACATACAGTCAGCGGCAGCAGCAGAGTGATGACCCGGCAAACGTTGACGCCGACGAGATCAATGATGGTGTCTACGCCAATCCGATGAAAACGATTAAGGAGCGCATCAAGTCGTCCCAATATGTGAGTATATAGTGTATAAAGTTTTTCTCCTCCTAGCACTGCAGTGGGTTGTGGGGTATCTGTCGCGCGCTCCTCACTCCGGTGTGGTGTGCTGTGGTCCTTGCCACCGATGACATGATGGGGTGCTCTGGGAGAGTATAATTCTATTTCCATAGCAATGTAAACCGGACGCAAATTGACTTTAACACTTTCTAGGCTGATTTAATTGTGTTTCCTTCAATTATCGCCGGAAATAGAAAGATATTCCATCTTCGTTTTAAGCGCTTGAGTTTTGCCACACGTTAATGGTAGGTAGGAGGGGATTATAGAGTCAATTGGCAGGGGACGTCGACTAGAGATGGCTTTCGCAGTGGATCATTGCGATTGTGTTTTTCCTTTTTTTTTTTTTTTGTTGTGTCCTGTTCAGTTATGGATTAAGGAATTATCTTCAAGTATATCGCGGATTAACAGCCCATTTGCACTTTTTTGATTTCCAGAGCTTCGCAGACAGCCATCTATTGTTTAATGCCCTCAGATAGCCCTGATTACGTTTCGTCACTGGACAGACGGGTGGTTAGAGTCAGTGTGGAACGTAAAATAATTCCATTAGTCCTACCGGATATCCTACTGTAGAAACCAACAACCATAAAAACGATTTTCATAACCTAAGAAGCTTAGGAGTGCTGTCGTGGGCGACCTTAAATACATACGTAGATGAAAAGGTTAGCGGTATTGACTGGTCGGTGGTGGACTTTAAGAGTCTGATTGGCGCTTCATTTCAGTTGACGTCATATGTAGACTTTGCCGGTAAGGTCGGGTATTAATGGCTTGTCAAGTAGCAGTGACTAGAGCTACTTTTTCACAGATACTTTCCAGGTGCTACTTACATGACAGTGCCGTATCTATAATAAGTCTAAGATACGATACTTCAAACCACTCGTACTGGTTCGCTTTGTCTAAATGTTGCAACTTTTGAAACATTCTAACTCACAATGGATACATGTATGTAGTTTCAGAGCGTCATTGGACATAAAATTCGACAGAATCAGGCCTAGTACCGTCCCCTGAGCAACTGCATCGCTTATGCCTTTATTACATCATATGAGCCAGATGCTCGCAAGAGGTGTGGTCGTAGAAAAGAAGAAACATTTGATGTTGTTTGAGAATTGACTCTCTAACCTTCATCTCAGTATTCCAACGCATTACCCATTGACCTACAATTCCCAAACACTAGTTCCAAGGACTATGCTTTTTTTTGTCATAGATGATCCGCGACAGTTGGATCCTCAAAACGAAGATTCGGTCTTTCTTTTTCCGTCTCGAACCTGGGGACTGTGCATCGAAGATCCTCTATGCTGAAGCGTTATTGTCCATTCGCTCTATGTGGCCGAGCCAGTGTAGTCGACGTGTTTTGGATTTTTGAACTGCATCCACATCTTGGCACAGCTTATAGAGGTCGCGGTTGTACCTTCTCCTCCACTCGCCCTCCTCGCGAGTTTAATATCTGCTCTGCTTTCCTGTTTATCGTCCAGCACTGGGCTCCATAAAACAGAACTAGCAAGATCAAAGTTATGTAGAGCATTCATTTCGGGATTCGAGTTAGGATTCGGATCAACCCATTTATTTCGCCAAACCAAAGTGCAGAGATTTCCTAGGGTAAGTCTTCGTCGAATCTCCACTAAGGTGTCATTCGATATTTACTCCGAGGTAGGTAAACTCCTTAACCACTTCGAAGTTACTATTGCCAACAGTGTCGTTTTGTCCTAAGTGGTGGACAGATGCTTCTTTTTTTGTTGACAACATGTACTTGGTTTTGTCCTCATTCACTTCAAGGTCAACTCCTTCAATTGGCAGAAAAGTCTCTAAGATAGCAACTGGACAGATTTGTTGAAGATAGTGCCTTTCGTGTTAACACCTGCCCTGTGCACCATCTGTTCCAGCACAAGATTGAAGAAGACACAGTATAGCGCATTTCCTTGCTGAAATCCGGTACATGTTTGGAATAGTTCGAAGGAAATGTTTCCGAATTGCATGTTGCACCGCGTCTTGTCCAGCATCACGCGGCATAGATGGATTAGTTTAATCGGGATCCCCAATTCGGCCATCGTCTTGTAGAGCTCAAGACGATGAATCCTATGATCTCAAGTTACTTCACTTGGTTTTTAAGGTCCAATTTTACTTACTTAGGTAGCGCTGCAGTTCGGGGTGAACCTGCGTCTCAACCAACTAGACTCGCCAGTTAGATGTCACAGTTTTTCATTATCCTTTGGCCCGACCCGCACTCGTATGTGGCTTTGCAGTCGATGTCGAGATGGTGAATCTCATTGAATTGGAAGTCTTGAGTAAACCCAACTGTCTTTTTTAGTGGCTTTATTCCAAACACGTGGTGTCTTGTACGACAAGGCAGTTGATGTTGTAGGACTGTGCTACTGCCTCTAGGAACGATTTCAAGATCATCTCTCTTACTCCCAAAAAGTCATGTTTGAATGGTATCTGGTATTGTCACGATAGTCTTCACCACGAATAACGCTATTATCTGTGTCAAGAAGCATGCTTAGGTACAAAAACCAAAAGTCAAAATCGTTGAATCCTTTCTTATACAGAACATTGTACATACATTGGTGGCTCTTAAGTCTTTAGGGCGCTAGTGTAGTACAGTACTTAGGATGTATCTACCATGGGCTTTAAGGTTATCTGGCTAATCTACCAGCTTTTCAACCTTCTTTCGCTGTCAAGCATAACCTAAGGGTATCATTTGCAATTTATCGTGTTCCTTCCTTTAACCTTTTACTTTGATAGATGTAGACATTTCTGTAGTCGTTTTGGGTTCTCTGCAATCGACCACCGTGTATTTGTTTGCAGTCCATGCTAAATAATGTCCTTAATTGTTTACGTACTTAAGACCGGTCATGTAGACGGTGAAATTAGTTGACATCCTGCTAAGGATCTTCCCAGTTCTACTTTTTGCTTCTGTTCTGCACTGCGCTGCTGCACTGACTTGGTTCGGTAGCATTATTTGTACATTCCTTCCCTGGTAATTTTTTGTCTAGGACGTAGGCACATCCTTCTAAAGTCAATATCTACTGTAAACATGTAACCTGCTTTCATTTGTCTTCCTTACCTTCATTGGTCTTTCTGTGGATCGTACACTAAACATTGATGAAAACGTATTTTACCAACTTTTCTCACGTCACGTGCTTAGTATTTATTCCTCCTTCTGGAGCTTTGACATTAAAGTTATTAAAGTCAAGCTTGGTCCTAGAACCAAGCACTATCTGTCTTTAAAATCTCCTGACTTTTGTTATGCTGCTGATACAATAAAGAAAATACAAATATTTGATGCGTCAGGCCTTCATGTCCCTGTGCTTGTTTTATTCTTCTCAGTTTTATTCTCGGATGTTTGTCAGATGCTCATGAGAGGTGGCACCGAGGAAAATGAAAACAACTTTGCCGTTTTCTGGAAATTGAACCTCGAATTCTACTAAGTAGTCCGATGTGATAACCATTGAGCTGCAACGTCCACAAATGCCCACAGATGCAATGTTGGCAATCCAACGAAAATTGGCTTACCAAACGTTTTTATGACGTTATAAGAATTCTTTACACTCCCCAGACATAGAGATTTATTCTTGCCTTTTCATTCCATAAACTTAGGTGGACACGTCTTCCTGCTGAGAGCGGAACTTTATTAACTTTATTCTACGTATGTATGTATCTATTTGGGTATTCGGAATACCGTTCCGAAGAAGTTTTCGTTTAATACTACCTTGTACGTACAAATCTTCATTTTGATTTGAATTCCACATTGAATGGTTTTAAAGATACACAGCGACAGCGTTGCCTGTTCCATTACCCTACAGTTTGACACCCCGTCAAGCCATTTCTATCTAAATTGTGGGAAGAAGCGTATATTAGGGCTGCAAGGGCCGGAGTAAACCTAATGCAATAAAGCTTCGTCCCATATCTTTTCCCGCATGACCTCCTGCAACAGAATAACATCAATCACTGCATAGTTGCCATGTCTTTAGTGTTCTCACTGCTGGCTTTGGAATTTTTTTTCTGAAAACAAGTTCCAGTCCGCAGTTAAATATATCTTCTGTATGCCTACCCAGCAGACCGTCAATGTGGTGTACCCCATCGCTGTATTTCAATACCTCTTTATCTGAATGCAAATGCAATTAGAATCTCTCTCGATTCCCTCGCATAGATGGGAAATTTTCAGAACGACTTCACATAGCCAATCTTTCAATTTCTAGCTTGACTATCTAAGCCTGTCCTCCAAAAACAACATTATTACATCTATGTTGGCAGTATCTTGCCAAATGGAGTACGAAAATGTCCTCAAGAGAGCATTTTTGTCCATATTAATAATAACTATTCGGAGATCACTCCCTCCTTAGACCTACATATATGCGAGGTCTCATCCGTCTCCAAACTAACGTTGATATCATTTGCTATTTGTATTTCAGAATGCCTACGCGCCACACACCGACACGACGCAGTCCTCCGAAATGGAAGACCTACTCGGCGTCAAGTGCAATTTCGAAACATCCTGCGCCTGGAAGTGGACGGAGAATCTCACAGATGGTTTCCAAATCATCACAGGCACCGACTTGGCCAAGAAGAACATGACCGGAGTAATGCCCGGTCCAATTGCCGACTCCAAGGGTGATGCCAATGGTAAGGATAATCCAATTTCTTCAACAATACACACATTTCACCGTTCTTTCATTTACAGGACACTTTTTGTACGCCCGCCTCTCACCGAACACTGTTCAAGTGAATCTCACGTCACCACAATTTAGCACCACCATGGACAAGTGTCAGCTGGAAGTCTTCATTCATCAGAGTGACATGAGTCATGGTCTATCGAGAATAGTCGTCGAACCTTTGCACTCTTCCGAGAGTCCATGGGTACCGACAGAACTGGCTGGCAACAACTTTCGATATTGGGAACATCAAGTTTATCGAATTGGACGTATAACACGTGATTTTCGAATTGCATTCGAAATCGTTCCGCGGCTCAGTGACTCACAGCGAGCCCATGTGGCTATCGATAACTTGCGAATGGTCAATTGCTTTCCCGAGGGAACAAAGAGTGAGAAATGCAGCACCTCGCAGGTTAAGTGCATGATGAATAAGGTTCCTGTGTGTATTCCTTTGCCAAGGATTTGCGACATCAACCGCGATTGTGATGATGCCGAAGATGAATTGCTACAGTGTGGTGAGTATGGGATATAATCGATTATTATGCATGCAGTGTAGCTCTTATCGTTGAACCTTGCCCTTTCCCAGACTTGTCTGATGATTATGTTGGTGCAACATTGTATGTTGGGCTGGAAGATTTTCTGCATAGAGTATCATCGTCATGTGTGACATCGAATCGAGCTATTAAAAGTCATTTAATGCATCGTTGACTTGGGGGTTAATGAAGGGAGGATATTCGTAATTAGGTGGCAATGACACTGTAATGGTTACTTTATCTTTCGCGTTGTAAAAATAGTTTTGAAAATTGTCAGAGGCGCGAAGTTGTTACGGGAGAATTACATAGTTGATAGAAGATTGGATGAAGATACTAGGATGAAGGCTTATTAGTTGCGGCTTGTTTTAAAGATTAACTGACGATTTAGTAGTGCTATTCAAAGGCTTCTATTTGCCAGATCTCACTAGGATAGCTGCTGTTAGTCATACAATCTGGTCCGTGGAGAATCTGAACTCTGTTTACTTTACTAAGACTGTGAACATTATCTAAAGAAGTCATCTTAGTTAACTCTGACACGATCCCACAGCTGAAATGAAGCCGTAGAAGAGCGATTACATCTCGCAAGAAAACGCGATGTGGAACTTGTGCTCATAACAGATTTTCGAGCACCAATTTCAGGGTCGGGATCGTTGATTTGCTTTGAACCAGATGCCACTGTCTACTGTCTCTTTCTGTCTAGACCTATACCCAAGCCACTATCATAGTTTTCTCTTATGGGTTGGGTTGGATGGGGTTGGGTGGCTGTCCCCACTTAGGCAGTGACACACGTAAGTCAAAAGGAAGGTCGAGATGAGAGGAAAGACTAAGAAAGTCGATCGGTACCATACGTTGCAGTCGTTTTTTAGAAATAACCTAGAGTCTTCAGTCTGAGAGCAGTTCTATCTATAGTAGGTTAGGTTAGGTAGATGGGTGCCTTGTGACAGTGTCACTGCCCAATCATTTAACCCCGGAAACCTATAAAATCCGCTATTGGAACCACCCAGATAATGATATGAATCTCAGGAGTTCCGACAGCTCTACGTTACCCAAGTCCTCCAAATCCGAGAAGAAGTAACTACCAAGAGTCCTCATTTTTCAGACGAATAGTGCAGGACAGTCACACAGCAGGTGACGAACTGATTCAATATCTTCTTCGTCCCTGCAACTTCTACAGAAGTCATTATGTAGTACACCGAGTCGCTTCGCATGGACACCAATGGCACAATGACCAGTAATTATCCCTGAAACGAACCGTGTTTTATAACGACTCAGTTTCACCAGAGAAGTTGATCTCTTCTTGCTGATACCCGGCCATAGGGCCCTGGCTGTTGCGCATGTTTCCAGATGAACCCAGCGACTATTTGCTCGACCGATGGCTTCATTCTCTATTTTCTTCTGTAAGGAACTGATTGAGGTTACTGCAAAAGGGAGAACCCGCGATAGGTGCAGCGCCTACCCTTTGCTAGCACTCAGCAGATGGTCACCGCATTAGCTCTAGATATCTCATTCAAGACTGATTTGTAGATCTTCACAAGCCTTGATCTGATTATAGCGGAGTCCAGAGCCTAAACGGCTGCCTGGCTGTCTACATACACAGTAATCGTTCTGCCAACGATATTGCTCTCGCTTATAATCTTAGCAGCCTGTATGATGGCTGTGACTTCTGTCTGAAAGACGCTGCAATCATTATTTATTCTAAAGGAGTTGTTTATTCCTAGGGCCTCACACCTGACCCAGGCCTTCTTCTTCATGGTTCTTCGGCGCTTCTAGTACATTCTGTCAGGAATTCTTATAGCGAATCTCCTTTCAAAAACTAGCGTGGGGGTCATGTGATCAGTTTCTGACAAACAGTTGGTGGATCCCAATCGGGACAAAATTGAGGCATGGCCGTACAGGCTCGATGACCACATTCGGCCTTCTCTCAGCCAGACTGCCACAGTATATGTATTCAAGCGGAATGAAACTGAGCATGGTTTCTATTGCCGCTGTTGGTGTTGTCTCCATTGATCCCATGACTCCAATGCACGCTGCCCTCTGGATTTTGTTGAGGTTAGAAAGCTGGTATTGCTTCTCCAGTACCGTTCACCATAACATCGAACCATATGTAAGAATGGGTCTTACGACCGCCATGTATATCCAGTACACCACAGCTTGTCTAAAACTCCATGTGTTACTGAATGCCTTTTTGCAAGAGTAGAAAGCTACGCTTGCTTTCCTGACGCGTTCAGCAGTGTTATCCTTCCAATTTAGTTTGGAATCTAGAATTACACCCAGGTATCGGGCTGAACCTGATATACTTAGTTCAGTACCACTGATGCTTGGGGGTCTGAAGGCATGAATTGATCTCTTCCTAGTGAAAAGAACTACCTCCGTCTTTGAAGGGTTCACTCCTAGCCATTTGCTGCTAACCCAATTCTCCACTAGTTGTAGTGCGAGATTGAGTCTTTCGCTTAGGACTGAAGGGAATTTCCCCGAGACCAGGATAACCACGTCGTCGGCATAGGCCGTCACGTTGAAGCCGTTTTCCTTTAGTATTAGTTATATAGGAAGTAGTGAGTTCAAGGTTGTCTCCATAGCAGGGCAAGTGTAAATTCAGTAGACCTGATTCGCCACCTAAGGCGAGGTCTTCCTCTACTGCGTTGTCCCTTCGGGTGTGATTCGAAGACTCTACAGACCGGAGCATTTGTTTCCATGTTCCTGGGGCATGAGGGCATATACATACATAAGGCTTATGTTGGCGAACCAAGCCTTGATGCGGATTGTCATAAGACGTTTGCTCACGTATTGAAAGTTCAAGGCGAATCCGCATCCGAATAAGCTGTGTGTTCTGCTCTCTATAGCAATCACCGTAATAGATGTCACAGTTTTTCATCCTCCTTTGACCCGACCCATCCAATCGCACTTCCTAGATGTCTGGATTACAGCAGTATAGGGTCGCAGTTCGAACATCGCACAGGTGCAGCAGGATGTGAGAACGCTTGTGCTCTGTGCATCAGTATCCTCTGGCCACTAACCCCTACTAGCAGATCGAAAAATGAAACATTATGAAGTGTCTTAGGCCCTTTTTACAGATGGTCTATGGTTCCACTCTGAATTTCTACTGTAAGTCCCCATTATCTCGGGACACCTCGAAAGTAAGCAGATGTCTTAGGATGGCCTTTCATTTCTTCATCTTTAAATGGCTTTTATCCCTGGAAGGTCTCTTCTTTAAAAGTAAGGGCCGTTGCTGTTAAAAAAGGAGAGATCACTGGAAAAGTGGTCAAACCCAACGTTACATCCCCTTTTCATAAAACGGGAATAACGTGTGACTTTGTAGTTGATGCCACATTTAATTCTAATCAAATCCCCTCCTACCAACGGCATACTTATGATAATCTATAATTTAATTTACACTCGATTCCTTTGTTTTCAGATAAAATACCATACGGTGGACGCTGCGATTTTGAGAATGGTTGGTGCGGTTGGCATGATTCTGGTAAAACAGTCCTGGCATGGTCTCGTTACACAGGTGCATCGCCCACACACGATACCGGCCCAGATGGTGACCATACTTATCAGCACATGCCCAACTCAACTGGCTATTATATGTTGGTCGATATGAATCAGCATATAAATAATTCCGAGAAAGGTTCCCTTATAGGATTCGCCAGTAATGCCATTATGATAAGCAAAACATTTAATCCACCACCTATGGTGCATGGCGATTCGAATTCGCCTTATCGTAATTCCTGTGTTGTGCGGTTCTATATTCATCAATTCGGCAAGAATCCTGGTAGTATCAATCTATCTGTTGTTGAAATAAAAGAGAGGGAAAACATCACAACCACTCTGTGGTGGAGTACAAAGAATCAAGGAATCGATTGGCTACGATCCGAGTATGTCCTGCCGAATATAACCTCAAAGTAAGGCTTATCGTAGATTTATGTTGAATTGGAATTATATCCTTGTATGCCCTTTATAGATACTATCTACAATTTGAGGCGAGAATGGGTATGCGGATCTTCTCTGATGTGGCCATCGATGACTTCTCACTAAGTCCGGAATGTTTTGGTCTGAACATACCGAAGGAGCATCTAAATGGGTATAACTACTGGGACGTGCGGAATAATATGAAAAGTCCTTCGCATAAAGATTTCGAGCATAAACCATGTAAGACTGAGAACTGGCTTAGGCCTTGGATAGTGGTGACAGAACTTACTCATTTCAGATTTGGAACTAACGACGTGTGATACGCGGGGAATGATAGGACCGACATCGACACAATGTGAGGCATTCTACAAGGAACATAATAAGTCGCATGTATTGAAAGATGTACGGGTGATAGAGGACCAGAGCACCTACAAGGGTATGCAGAAGTGGAAGGTGCCGAATGAGGGATTTTACACGTAAGTCTTACATCGAGATGACTTCAGTTCGTTCGCATTAATAATCCTCATTCGAACCCCCTTTAGAATAATTGCAAAGGGAGCCAGTGGAGGACTCGGATCAGGTGGTGTTGGATCATCGCGTGGTGCAATGGCTGTATCAGTTCTTGAATTACACAAAAACGAGGAGCTGTTCATATTGGTGGGCCAACAGGGTGAAAACGCCTGCATCAAGTCTTTGAGTTTTAAGGATGATGGTTGTCGTTCGGATAGCGAGATAAATGCGGATCTTAGCAGGTACAGCTTCACCTCCAAGGCCTACATGGTGAAGAATATTGTCATTGAAAACGGAGCTGGAGGTGGCGGTGGTGGATCGTTTGTATTTTTGGTAAGTACAATCGAAGATATCTTGCTTTTAAGTTTCACAGGATCCTTCTTGGAATATCCAGAAGATTAAGCTGAGTGAGCTTAATCATATTCAGTGCGTATGGGTAGTCTAATAGGGCAACTATAACAACCTCTTGTGGAGTCGATTTAGTAGATGTCACACATATGTCTCTTTTCCATTTCAGTTAAACTCAGCAAAGAATGAAGCGGTACCGCTGATCGTAGCTGGTGGTGGCGGTGGTCTCGGGATAGGACGGTACATCGATGAAGACTTCCAACATGGACAACACGCCAATCCCTCAAGGATAGGTTCTTCTGGACAAATCAACGGTGAGAGTATAAATAAAAAGACAGCCGGTCCTGGTGGTGGATGGAGAGCAAAAGAAGACACCGCTCTTAGTCCTCGCTATGGAGCTGCACTTTTGCAAGGCGGCCGAGGTGGTCTGTCATGTTACGCCGAGGGACATGAGACTCACAACGGTCCGATGAATATTCACGGACAAGGTGGTTTCGGTGGCGGTGGTGGTGGCTGTAATACAGGAGGTGGTGGTGGTGGCTATGCAGGCGGTGATGTGTATCTCAATGAATCCAATGGAGAAGGTGGAACCTCTTTTATTAGTTCTGGACGCAGCTTGAAGGAATTCAATGTCATCTATGAAGGAGCAAGCAGTGGACCAGGTTCAGTTATCATTATACCAGCGATTGAAGGATGCGGTTGTGATTTTCGTTGCATTGCATTGGATGAGTTCCGAGCGGCAACCAGGTGCATCTGTCCCGATGGTTGGCGTTTAAAGAAGGACAATAGTACAGCTTGTGAGGTGATCATACCGGAAAAACTTCCGCTACACTATTTAGTAGGATTCTTCTTGGTTTTGATAGCATTGCTGGTGGCTGCTTTGAGTTTCTTGATGATGATTCTATGTAAGGCGGACTAGTGGTGGTCTTAGATCCAGTTTAATGGTTTTTTTTTTTTCATTTACAGACAACCGGTATCAGCGAAAGAAGCAAGCTTCACAACGTCACAAGATGCTTATGGAGCAGGATCTACAACTCAGCCGTCTACGGCACAATACCGATGATCCGGCTTTACCTAATTTCAATCCAAACTATGGTTGTGATGGCCTTCTGAATGGCAACGTGGAAGTCAAGAGTCTGCCGCAAGTCGCCCGTGAGAGCTTGCGTTTAGTGAAGTGAGTCCTTCACAAGTAACCACAAGTGCATTTGTTTGAATATTCCTCCCTCTTATCCGTTTAGAGCCCTAGGTCAAGGTGCATTTGGCGAAGTATATCAAGGTCTGTATCGACATCGCGATGGAGATGCTGTGGAAATGCCCGTCGCCGTCAAAACACTGCCCGAAATGTCAACGGGACAAGCTGAAGCCGACTTCTTAATGGAAGCCGCTATAATGGCCAAATTCAATCATCCCAACATTGTACATCTCATTGGTGTGTGCTTTGATCGGCATCCAAGATTTATTGTCCTCGAATTGTTGGCCGGTGGTGATTTGAAGAATTTCCTACGCGAAGGACGCAACAAACCTGAACGTCCTTCACCATTGATCATGAAAGATTTGATATTCTGTGCTCTAGACGTGGCCAAGGGATGTCGTTACATGGAAAGCAAACGTTTCATTCATCGTGACATTGCTGCAAGGAATTGTTTGCTCAGTAGTAAGGGTCCTGGAAGAGTTGTAAAAATTGCTGATTTTGGTATGGCAAGGGATATCTATCGAAGCGATTACTATCGAAAGGGTGGTAAGGCTATGTTACCGATTAAGTGGATGCCACCAGAAGCGTTCCTCGATGGAATATTTACATCAAAAACCGATGTTTGGTCCTTTGGTGTACTCCTTTGGGAGGTAGGCTTTGGTAGTTTATGAGTTTAGAAAAATAGTTTACTTTTCTTCTACTACTTATAGGTGTTCAGCTTGGGATTGATGCCATACACTGGGTTACCAAATCGGGATGTTATGCATTTGGTGACCAACGGAGGTCGCTTAGATGCACCACCCGGGTGTCCAGCAATAATTTATAGGCTTATGGCTGAGTGCTGGAATCCTACACCGGAGGAACGTCCTCCATTTTCAAATATTCTCGATAGACTGAGTATTTGCGTGGCGGTATGTAAAAATCTAAATAGTTTTTTTTAACTTGTAGAAGAGTGTCCCTAAATTCCTGAGCTAACATTTTAGAGATTTTAAGGAGGACTTTAAAGTTACAGGCTTGATTCATTCACTATTCTTAACTTTAACTTTCTGATGAAATTATTGTGGAGCTGCTGCTAACTTCATTGGAACTCAGGAGCGGAAGCTTGCAATAAAATCGTTTTTTTAACTTTTTCCAATAGTAGACAAAAGATGCTACACTATTGTATAAGACACCCTTGGTTTCAGCACCTTTGAATCCCATTTGGTGACAGCAGACGAGAGATGAAGAAAGAATAGTTCCACCACCTCCCTCCCTTTTTCTTGGTGATACCAACATCCTTGTGGTGTCTATATTAGTTATTTTAGTTACCCTAAGACTGCGAGGGGGCATTCAAAATTGTAAACTCTTCCTTGGTCGGTTGATTAGTTTGGGGTGGACCTCGGTGTCAGTACACGTAGACTAGAGACAACATTGTTGTGCTGCCACTTGAAAGCTACAAGTGGATGATAGTACCTACTCCTGGAACCATTTGTTTGGCATTGTCGAGATCACTTTACCAGTAAGTACTTTCGAACTTTAGTATTGGGCTCCCTCTTCCATTAAATTCCATTTCATTTACCCTTAGTACCTCTAGAGGGCAATGCATACACTTGGTTGTCTCGTCTTGAACATGCATTCAACTTAGTCTGAGATTACTGTGTCAATGCTAGGCTTATGGAGTCAGATTTCGAGTTGTTGAAGGCTCCTTCTACGAGTTTGTCTAAGAAGACCGATAGTGACGAAGGAGTCGATTGCCCAGTTGATCTTTTGTTTGTCTAGAATCTAATTGCACATGAAGTGGCTTGTTTTAGCCGTTTTGTCTCGTGAACCTAAAGAGGCATGTCCTAAAGAGGTATTCAAGGGTCTCGGTGCACGATTTCATCCAGGATCAGTCGGACTTTTTAATGAAAACTGAGACTGTGGTCATCTTTAGTAGGATCTTCCGCAATCTACTTGCATCTTTGGTGGATTCTATTTCGCTGCAGAACTTGCTCTAGAAGAACCTCTTAGCATACTTTTCTTGAAAAAAATGTTGCTTCCCTTATAGTGGACCCAGTCAGCGGGATCCTTTGTTTACTTTATTATTTTTCTCAACGTTGGAAGCTCGATTGATTACCATACGCGATTGGCATTTTTTTTTTGCCACCATTTCGTGGCAAACCATTTCTCTCGTTAAAACATAAAATGAAAATGCATACGTATAAACGGCGTAACGACTTTACACATCTATACCTACATACATATGTGTTGAAATGGTCTACTCAATACCTTTCTTAATTGAAGTCCTAGTGCTATTCTAATGCCCTTCTTCCCTTTCCAGGATGAAGATATGCTCAATTTACCCTTACCGAGCATATTCCGGCCGCCATCATCGGAACGCGATCAAACTATAATGCGACCGCCGGGTAACGATGACTTCTGTCTTCAGGTGCCGCATTCGTCGGACTACCTTATACCACTGCCCGGTCCTCGTAGCACCACCGAACGTCTACTCCAAGAGACGACCGGCGTAACCATTATCGACAGCATGGCCACATGCACACCACCCGTTGTCACTTCACCCTCAGCACCGGTGCACGCTGACGAGAATGGCTGTTGGGAAACATCATTCATCATGCCAAACTCGAAGAGCGATCAGCCACTACTATCCTCGTCGCATGACTCAAAACTGAGTATGAATGGCATCGATGACATGAACATCGTTGGCAATCACAATCACAATCACAATCATTCTCAAAGCAACGGTCAAAACACCAACAACAACAATAACATCAACAATAGTCATCGATCTCCACCACAATCGACGACGACAACAACAACAACAACAACGACGACGCACACCAGCAACGACGACGATGACGATGGACCTAAACTTATAAGTCTGGACACACCACAGCCCACACCAACAACAATCAAGCCACCACTATCGTTCACCCAGCTGGACGGTATCACACTAGATCCATCAGCCCTAACCAAGGGCCATCATCACAATAACTCGGCTGCCACCAAGCAGTCGTACGCCAATATCCAAATGATGAACTCCATCAAAAGTGAGATTCCTACTGAGAAGATGAATGGAACCACCGGAGGAACACCAAACAATTACGACACCAGTGTTGTGACCAATCACGCGCTGAGTGGCAGCGCAGCGCCACCCTTCACGATACAGGGTTTCACCGATCGCTACAACTTGGGTAAGGATAATCATTCTGAGATAAGTTGTTGAGAAAGTCACTGATTTAAGGCAGATTTTGTAGTCTTAAATAAGGGAATGTAGTGAGTGATACCAAACCAAAATAAAAACAAAAAAACTTTTGAGTGAGAAAGAGACAAAATTATAAAACAAATAACAAAAACCAAAAACCGCTAAGAATAAGGATAGAAGATTATTAGGTATAAGCGTTTAAGATCCTTATGTTCGTTGAACAAAAAAAAAAAGGGAAATCTTAGGCCTTTATTCATAGCCCCTCGTAGCCACAGGCCATCTATAGATGCTCTAAGATTTTCCTTTCGGTTTTCCCAACGGTCAAGGCCACCCTTGATCCAGGTTAAACCAAACAAAACACTCTCATTGTTTTGTTTCTTAAGTAATCATCATTTTTATTCTGACTGTTGAATATATGTTGTGTACAAAAAAAAACTAATTAATTGACAAATTATATATTATACATAGGCCATACAATGATTGAATTTAACTAGTGTATAATAATTAATAACAAAAAAAAAAAACAAAACCGTAATTATTATTATAAGATACATAAGCCTAAATAAATCTAAGTTATTCTAGTGTTAAAATATATTAAAATATATATATAAAAGCTTATACTTAAGAAACAAAAACAAAAATTATTATTCTAACTTGAAGTTAAATGAAGTACAACAAGATAAAGCTCAAATAACATACAAAAACCAAAAAAAAAAAAAAATACTTGAAATATGTTAAAAAAAAAAAAAAAAACCAAAACAAGATAAATTTTTGTTTTTATAATTTTTTTTGCGTTTTGTCCTCAAAACCAAAACAGGCATATTGTTATTTTTAAGACAGAACACACAAACAAAAAGTATTAACAACTTTATTTATTTGTACCTACACATATTTTGGATAAAAAAAAAAAAATAATTAAATTATTTAAAAGTGGTTGTTTTAATAAGTGCTAAAATATTATTTACAAAATAAATGAAATGAATCGATTTTGGCTTTAAACACAAATTGTTGTCACGTTTTTTTTTTATTTTTTATTTTAGTAAATACATGTACATATATTTTATATACATTGGATAGAATTTTTATTTTTTATTTTCAAAAAATATATTATATTTACAAAAAAAAAAAAGGTTAGTAATTAGGACAGAAAAATAAAATACAAGGAAGTAAAAATGAATTTTTTGAGCAAAAAAAAAAGTTTTACAAATAGAATTTGAATAAATTTTTTTTTATTTGGTTTTCAATATTTTATTTAAACCTATTACGTAGGTCCTGTGATCCATTATGGGTCTTGGGATGAAATACCAAAACACCGCTCTTTGCGGTTTGTCACTTCAAACCCGCTCTACCCTAATGTCCTATCCTACACCAAGTTTTTGGGGGTCATCTGCAGAGTGTCCATCTTGAGGCTGAGGCTGAAAACGTGTCAACTTTAAAATATGTACTTTCGAAACACACTTTTCTATTAAAGATGATCAACAAGACAAGGCTAGTCTCTAATAGGCAGACTACGTTCAAGTTAGTACCATCAACCTATAGTACAACTTTTAAGCCACCTTCAACATTTTATTCACTTGCGAGATTGATAGATTGCAGGTAGGACTTACAATTTTTCGTATATCCGGAGTTTATCCTGAACCCTACCAGGTTTCTCTCTAACACCGAAACGAGGGAACTTCAAATCACAGTTCTATGTAATGCTCTATCGGCAGTTGAGGTATTTGATGAGCCGACAACCACCAAGATTAAAGAGTCATTCACTTCTCTTTGAGCAAACAGCCTCCAGCACATCACTGATCTCAATTAGAAAAAGTAGTGGCAATAGTACATCACCTTGTTGGTTGCCTGCTACTCTGATAGCCTTACATCCTCGTAACTGGTCGTCATAAGTCTATTATCTTCATCGAAACGCTTGCCTTGCATAAGACCCGCTCAGTCTGTTTATAAAATCAGATGCCATCCATCTCCAAGTCAGATATTTTTGCAGCAGGTCCTTAAGAGGAAGCAAGCTTGTTCATTCCCTAGAATACTTTATAATTGTTCTGTAGTATTATTTTAACTTCGTCTGCGACATGAAGAAGCCTATTATCTCCTTTAAAGGAGATCTCGGTATCCTAAGCCTTCAACTACATTATACTAGGGAAAGCAGAGGGACTACCGATGTAGCTGCCCTGGGGGGAAACCCTGTCGCATTATTAATTTTGTTTTATTCCTTTTCAGAAATTTTTTTTTTCCAATTTCTTAGCGATTCTTCATTTCAACACAAGCTGCCCGATCTTCGGGTTGTGAAAAGGGTTTCACTTTTTTTTTCAAGACTGATTTCGATGTTTCCATCTAGAAATCTGCTTGGTTTATACACTTCTCCACCAGTCCCCTCCAACCCATCTGTATATCATTTTAATATATGTTTCTTCACTCTATCGACTGTGGATTTCTTTTCAGAACTGATCTTATTTCAGTCCTCTCGAAGTACTACTTTGCGGCGAATGATTCGAATCCTTTCAACACAATACACCTCCTTCTTTTGTTGGCAGTATACTCATAGAACAAGTTAGGCCAATATGCTCACGTTTTACTTCCAAATGACTATGACCCTGCCCTGAAGAAGCTAATTTGGAATTTCAAAGATTAATCTGAACCTGTTTTAAGCTGTGGGAGTATAGTTTAAAGTTCATTATCCAGATACACTTTACTGCCTTACCGCTCTTGTACGTTCGAAAACATTCTACGGACACGGCTTACATGTTCTTCTATAGTCCTTCTGTAGAGCTCTTCTCTAAACTAGAGAACATTCAAGAATTTAAGCTTTCCGACATCTTGCGGCAAGCCTCGCAGACTTATCATCAATACAGGAATATAATTCGGGTTAAAAACCTCGTGAAATAGGTTAGGCGTTCGGCGCAGTCTCGTTTCTTCAGTCTATGACCGTAAGAGCTAACAAGAAATAAAATCCGCAGCTTTCAAGTCAGCCCATTAAGTCTGGATATAAGTTCTGTCTGAAACGTTGAGTTTGAACCTTATTTATTCTCGTTGTCCACGTTGTTGTCTCGTTGTTGTAATAAAGCATTAATGACTTTTGAAAGTTCAATTTCCAAGCCACAAACCAGGTGATATTTAACCCAATGCAACACGCCACGTAACTTGGAAAAAATCTTTGCAATACATAGTTGTCGGTGTCATCTGCTTGAAACTAAGTTTTGATGCCAATTGATTATTTCTTTTAATCTCATTAGCCTTTTGCCTAGAAGAAGGCATGTGTTTATCTTTCTTAGAACAGATATACAACAGAGCTCTACTAATGCTTCTTCCGAACTTTGGATGGAATTTTGAAACTCTTTAGCATTAAGGTTTACATTTTCTCTTGAAACTCTTAGCTTCTTACTTCTTACTGTCCTCACTACAAGTGATCAGGCAAGGCATATTTTAAACTGAGGCTCCTGCTGAGCTAAGGATGGAAGTTTAGAACTCTTACCGTTCCTTAGCTAGACTCTTATATTGGGTATAAGTGTTACAGTATGCACCCTCAGTTTTTTATATCCGGCTTTGGAAGCGCTTTCGTTAATAAGAAACAACCAAGTTTCTGTTTCTTAATGATGAGACCGCTTCCTTGATCCTGCTGTCTATTACAATAACCTATGATTTTCCTTTCTATGTAAACAGATGTGCAAGAGTTTTAATTTTTCCGTCCTTTGGTGTAGGATTATTAACCCCTTCCACTTTCTTTTATGTTTCAGTAATTTCATATCAACTTTTTAAAGCTTCAATGTAAAGACAGCAAAGACAGAAAAGAATGTAACTGTAAAGAAGGAAACACAAGGTCTAAATAAAATATTACAAATAAAGATTAGCAGTAACTATTTAGACAAACATCTTCGCCAATATTCTTACTCAATCTTTAAAAGAAAAAAAATACATAATGTTAATGCATTTGCAAAATATAAAAAAATATGTATATACATATATTTACATAAAATCTTTAAAAAAAATTATACACCCTTGCTCTTTAGTAGAACAAGAAAAACGTATATGTACATGACATCAAAACAAAAAATTAATAAATTCTATTATTTATAAGTTTCAAAAAAAAAAAAGAAGAAAAATTTAAAAAATGGTTGTATTTTAAAATTCGTTAAGTTTGGTATTTAAAAAAAAAAAAAACAAAAAAACAAAGAAAGCATTTCACGATAAGAAACAATTTGGTATATGTATATATATATATCAGAATAAGAAAATGTTTATACTTGAGTTTTTTTTTTGTCTAATTTTTAAAGCCGATTTATTTATTTTATTTATTTATTGTTAAATAAAAAAAAAGAGAAAAAAAAATTATGTATATTGTCCAATTGTTAAATACATTATAAAGAGAAAAAAAAAGAAAATATTTTTTAGAAACAAATATCATGAGCTTTTAAAATTATGTTTAAATAAAGAAAACAAACATGTTTTTAAAAAATAAATAATATAAATATACAGTGTTTATATAAGAAAATAACGATTTCAAATAACAAATATTAGTGTAGATAGATTATATAAATATATAAATATACATAAATATAAAAAAAAAAAGAAAATATATAAGGATGTTAATGAAAAAGAGAATAACTTTAAAACTAAGAAGATCAGCCAAAACAAGAAACAAGTTAAATATAATAAGAACAATAAAAAAAAATATGTTTCTATTTTTTGCTTTTACACAATAGATGGCATTTTAGTTTTGTTTTGAATTTTATTTTTATTTTTAATATTTTTATAAAGTTTATATTTATAAACTCTCGTAGATAATTAAAAAAAGTAATCACTGCAATTAATACATTTATAAAATGCATTATCAAAGTGAATGAAAGGGAATAAAAAAATAATTATAGCAACGAAAGTAATTTATAATATAAGATTAAGCAACGTTTCAGAATAAAATACTAGTGTAGAAATAATGGCCAATTTATAAGGACAACATTATTAAGGAAACCATATTTTCTTATTTTCTATAAAAAAAAAAAATTAAAACATAAGACTTTATTTGTTTGTATTCACAACATAGTAAATAGAAAAACCCTTAGTTTGTATATGGATATAGGCAACAGGTGACTGAATGGTCTCCTCATTCTCACAAAAAAAAACACTGTTCATCTTGATTGATGAGGGCTCCGATATTATCATGAACACTGGTGAGATCTTACCGTGGGAAGACTCAAATTCGCAAACCAACAGCAAGTACAATTACCGAAAAAGTCTCAATTTTTTCTTCAGCCACCTATTCTCAAAATATCCAACAAATCGCTTAATTTTTTATATATATATATATCAATTGTCGAAAATAAAAATAACTAACAATAATAAATCGTAAATTCGGTTGTAAAAAGTATTAAATAGAATTTATCAATATTATAAAATAAATAAATCAATTATCTACGTGTATATATGTAACATTTATTAAAAAAAATATATATATTTCTTTTGTAAAACAAAAAAAAAAAACCAAAAAACAAAATACGTTGAAAAATTTAGTTGATATAACATCAAACAAAAAAAACAAATCAATGCTTTAAGTAATATTTATACTAAATGTAAAAGACGAAACAATATTTCAAATTAAATGCATTATTATGTATTAAGAAATCAGATTTTTATGTTTATACATAAAAAAAACAAACAGTCGTTATATTTTTAAAATAAATTACTTTAAGTAAGTAAAACCGTGAAACAAAGAAAAATTAAATAAAAGTAAATTTAATACACATCCTCTCTCTATTTTTTCACAGAGGGTGTGTGTACAATTTCAGTTATTTACCATATCTTTCCATTATCACCAAATACATATAGAATATAAGAAACAAAACAAAAAAACAAATTAACTTATAAGCACTTACATAATTAAGTAACTTCACCCATCACATCATAAACCAACACATTAATATTTCAATCAATCTAAATATATCCATAAATATATGCATATATTTAGATTCATTTTACATTTAGAAAAAACAAATGCATTATTTATAAAACAAACAAGGGCTCCATAAATAATGCATCTACATGGAGAAATCTTTTAGTTTTTCTTTTTATTCATATAAACTAATCATCTAGATCTTTAAAACAAAAAAAAAATAAATAATACGTTCTAGTAACAAATAAAAATTAAATTTACAGCATTTCTCCATTAAAAAAAAAAAGAATGAAAAAATATTTATGTATGTAAAGTAATTTGGAAGGGTAACAGAAAAATAAAATATTTATTTATAAAAAATAAAATTGACAAAATAAAAACCGAAATATTCACCAATATAAAAATGAGTAAGATTACATACGATTATTTATTATATACTAGGTACATAAAATTGATTATGTGAAAAATAAAATAAAAAAAAAAACCAAAAAAAAATAAAAAATGTAAAAACACATCAGCTAAGAATTCAAAATATATTAATATATGAAATTTGGCATTTTTAATTGTTCATCATTAAATATTTCAGCCAAGTTGGTTTCATGGAATACATCTATTGATTGTACATATCATGAATGAATCCTCTTCTCCAGTCTCCATCTATGCAGACGGGACCAACAATCACCCGAAGTATTCTGCTCTCATAACAACCGAGAGCGGGCTCATCCATTCTTGACATAGTCCATGCCTCTGCGCCGCTGAGCAGGACTGGGATGATCATCGTCTTATATAGGATAACTTTAGTTGTTCGAGAGAGTTCTGCACAATTCTTTTTTGAAAAGCGATATTGAAGAAATCTCATGACAGCGCGTCGGCTTGTATCAAAGATCTCGGTAAAGTCTTTCCCGACCTTGATGGAGCAGCGTACATTTTTCATCGTCATCCTGCACAACCGGACGAGTTCGGCAGGGATGCCGAAACTAGGCATAGCTTTATATAACTCTCTCTCTCTATGCTGTAACAGATGGCATTAAAATCGATGAAATGGTGGTGAGTATCGATTTGTAATTCCTTGGTTTTTTCCAAGATCTGACGTAGTGTGAAAATTTCTATGGTGGACTTTCCTAGCCTAAAAGCACACTGATATGGACCAATCAGATTGCTGACAAAAGGTTTTAAGCATTCACACGTTAAGGAGACTTATTCCTCTATAGTTGGCGCAGTTTGCCCTTGATGATCGGGCAAACAATGCCATCCTTTGGCCACCAAGGTTTCATTCATCGGGCATACTTTCGTCCGACAATATGTTGCAAATGAGTTGATGCATGCTCCTTATCAAGTCATCCCCTGCTACTGTGAATAGCTCGGCCGTAAGGCCATCAGATCCAGCAGCTTTATTGGATTTCAGCTTAAATATCGCTATCTTGACTTCATTCAGGTCGGGTGAATCTGTGCCCATAGCCCCAGATGGAATGGTCTTCAGGGCTCCACTAATGCAGATGCATGGCGTTCTTTACAAACGACTGTGGAAGTTGTAGATGATAGCTTTATACAACGCAGTCCACCAGATAATCAGATGATGGCCTGATAATGGATACATAGAGCCAATATGTTATTCGAGGGTGAAGTCCCCACTTACTTCCAAAAGCTTTCATACAGCAGTACAGAGCCGTGGTGGCTTTAGTAAATCGCTCCAAGATGTAGGGCTTCCAGCACCCAGGAGGGTGCCATTTAGTTTCGGTGGCACAAAGTTGAGAATTTTATATTTCCTTGTGTAGAGGACCAGTACGGTTTTCTGAGAATTGAACGTATTTTTTAGTCCATTTGGAGAGCTTAGAGAGGGCGTTTTGAAGTGTTTCCCTGAGACAGCAATAGCAAAGTCTTCTGCACAGGCAACTACCTTGCACTTTTTCCCTACCAGGATAAGAAGCAGTAGATTCACCACTAGGTTCCAAAGAAGATTGAAGATCACACCTTCTTGTGGTGTACCCTTACTGAGGAATCTCTGAACTGAGACCTCGGCCAGATTTGAGTTGATAAACCAAGTTTCGACAGTGCACCTATAATTGCGAAGTTGTTAAACACTTCCTCAATGTCCAGGAACGCTACCAAAGTATATTCTTTGCAATCTAAAGATTATGCTAACTTATGAGTGTAGAACCGTTTCAACCGATTTCCCTTTACAATATGCATGTTGGGACACTGACAGAAGATTCGGATTAACACTGCAGCGTATATGGGTCCCTATCAATTTCTAATGACAAACTTATGGGTCTAAGATCTGTGGAGTTAACGTTGGGTATAAGAACCACATTGACATCCATCCATGGCTTGGGAAATCAGGCAACTTTTGAAAATTACAGTTAACCAAAGAAGAATTAGGTCCACAGTCCGTTGAAGTTCGGCAGGTATAATATCATCTGTTCCAGGAGACTTGAATTGCTTAAAGCCGATTATTACGCATATTGTGCAGAAGACCTTGCCGAGATCACAATTGGTCCCGAAATGGTATCGCAGCTATTTGGGAAGTGGGAACCCAGTAATAGATCCAGGGACTCTGCACTAGAGGTGGTCCACGAGCCATCTGCTCTTTTGAGATAGCTAGGAATTCTGGGAGCGACTGCGAGGATCTTTTGCAGACTGGATGCCTCAGAGATAGCTTCTTTCTTATCACAGAAGAGTCTCCAGGATTTCCTTTTGGGCTTTTTTGATGTTCGTTTTATAAGAATTAGGAATCTCTTTATAAGTGATCCAGTCGGTGGACTCACGGGGAGGTTTGTCCTGGTTGAAGAGCTGCTTGCACGTTTTGCGGAAAGAAAGAATCTCCTCATTTCACCAAAGAGGTCTAGGCTTGCCATTTGGCTTGTTTAATGGACATCGTGGACCCTTGTTAGTTCCCCTACTGAAGACTCCACACTGTTCCTATATTTGGACAAGTCCGTCTTCCTAAAGTTCCTAAAGACGGGTTGGCCCTGAAGGGGGTAGATAATACTAAATTGAATGTATCTATGATTTGAGAGATACTAACAATATGATAAATGCTCTCAGAGACCATTTTCGGTAATCGAAAAGTTGCTCACATTTTTCCTTCCCACACTGTGAGATGCGCATTAGCATCACATCCCAGGATAAATGCAGCGTTTTGATGTCACTCTGTCTATAATCTTTGTCTTGATTCCAATTCTAGGTAATAAGCTCTATAAAATCGATTGTAAAGTAGACGCAATTAGTTTTTTACAATATAATACCACGTTTGAAATATTCCTTCTTATCGATTCTCATATTTTTGTGTAATCGACATTTTCCATGGTCTTGGCTCCTATTTCTGCCTCTTGAGTGCAATCTCTAGATTGTTCGCATAGCACCGATTTTTAATGGCATCCCACCAAAAAAATTCATAATATTACGTAAGGGTAAAATCGCAGCCCCGTGCCGGCCAAGCAACATCACCAAAACGACTGAATACACGATTGTTGAACTTAGTGTGCAATAAATCCATTGGTGGACGGCTTGTGTGGTAGCCCCATCTTGCTAGAACCATAGGTTGCCAAAGTCCAAATCCACAATTTCTGGCCAAAAAAATCGATTATCATGCCTCGATAGCATTTTGCATTAACTGTAAAGTTTCTTTCATTCTTTGAAGAAAAATGAGCCAATAATGCTGTCACTACAAAAACCTGCAAAAAGCTGCAATAATCTCCGTTGAGCATACAGGACGAACACTGGAATATGCTCGGTTATCAATCAGCAAACCAGTCTCACGAACTTTCATCACAAACTTGCGTACATCAGCTGCAGTTGGTGCATTATTTCGACCGAAATTTCTTTTCAAAATTCACTGTTTCGGCAACCCTGCATCCACTTTGGAAGTAACTTAGCAATAATATTTCCCAACGTTGTTCAAGAGTAAATCAATCCATTTTATACGTCAAATTGACTGCGTTTCTGTCTGTCAGTGTCAAAATAACATAGGATTCAAAAAGAAACCAACAGATGGCTAAACTATATAAAAATGTCTTTGAAAACATCGAAACACAACTTGCAACCACTAGGTTGGTTACAGTTCTCAAAAGGGGCAAACCAATCAAGCCGGATCACCTACACTGAGATGTGGAGAATGGAGCTGTTTTCTTCACGAGAAGGAGAATTGTGATCGATTTGTGAGATCCAGTTCTAATGGGTGACACTATCCAGATAAGAAACTTCTTTGGACAAATCATGTCAAGCCAAAGAATGTAAAGGCGCTCTCAGTTTTCTAGCAGTGTAAGGGTGCTTTTGCCAATACATCGAACTTATGACCGAAAAAGGCTCTCTGGATCTATACGGCTATGATGAAACCTTTTGTACCTTATGCATCGATTGTTGTTTAGTGGAGGGAGTATATGATATATCATGACACGAAACTCTAAAGAAAGGCCTGTCTCGACTGCAGGGCCGCTTTTCCGAGTGCACCTGGCTCTGCTCTGGATGCTCTGCTTAATTTACCTACCCTTGATACTTTCATCATGGGCTGCACTATGAAAGCAATCTACCGTCTAAGACGGGGTGGGTTTTGGTATCATTAGCACATTAGCACATTAGCACTGAAGCTTCGATAACCTATCGCGACACTTATCTTACGATCCTGATTCCATTGATACGCCGTTTGATGCAATGCCACCAGATCTTCTGCTGCTGTCCAAATTTAGAGCCGACTTCCTTGCGATCAGGACTGGGTTTGACCAAAGTCTGAGCTGTAGTCGAATCTTCACGGATGGCTCCAAAACTAGTCAAGGATCCAGTGCTGGTGTCTTCGTGGAGACCGACAACACTAGACTTCACTATGTGTTAGGCAAGCATGGCTCTAAGCGTGCTAAGCATCTTAGCGTGCTTAAGTGACACCACTGTCTGCGACGGTTGTGGCGAGGGTGGCGGTACTTCGGATCATTTCCTTTGTTATTGTCCTGTCTTTCCTCGGATCAGGGGGCAGATCTTCGGTGCTGATGTAGTAAGTGCTGATACTGTAAGCTCCTTATCGCTGAAATGCATTCTCGGCTTTCTCCAACATCCCAGTAAAATGGGTAATACTGGATTTTGCTTCCTGGTACTACAATGGACCAGTTGGGTCTGAGTGCTCCAGGTGTTTCCTAACCCGAAAAAAAAAATACGGAGGTGAGATTCAAAATTGGCTAGCAGTGGATAACCCGTTGGTATCTGTGGCAGAAGAGCATAAATATAGAGTAGGCTAGAACAACTACTCATCGGTTGTACACAGGTAGTCGTAAAAATTGAACAAAACATTCCAAAGATCGCAGTAAATGTGTTTTAGACGAGCTAATTAACACCTTGGCCAAGTGAAGGCATTACTACTATACAAGCTTATTTTAAAAACACACGCATTGAGTCGAATGTTTTAAAAAATTAATAAAA
Organism: Xylota sylvarum; assembly: GCA_905220385.1. Lineage (NCBI taxonomy): Eukaryota > Metazoa > Arthropoda > Insecta > Diptera > Syrphidae > Xylota > Xylota sylvarum. The sequence continues at coordinate 50,676,365 of LR999960.1, read as the reverse complement.
AAAGAGCTTCTTGTTATTTACAAGATGCCTCCTGTGAGGATTGAACTCACGACCCCTGGTTTACAAGACCAGTGCTCTGCCACTGAGCTAAAGAGGCCATGGCGAACGCTTGTCAATTATGAATTTTCTACCTAAACCCACGAATTCTTCTCAAACTGTACGCCATCTAATTTTGTATTCCACTGTTAGCATATGTTTTCTTCAGCAACTGTCAATCGCGCAAGGCCCCACAAACAGATTCCTGCAACAAAAATTCGTTTTCAGTTTAGTTCGGTTTCAGACGGTTCTGTTGTCGGCGTTAAGAGAGTTTCTGTCGTCGGTATATAGAATTTCTTTTTTGATAATTGTTATCGGGTCAGTTGATTAAATCGTTCAAATAATTGTTTATCGCATTAATTGCCTTCTAATCGTGAGAATTCTGACGAAAAAAAAAAACCCCGACAGTGATAAATAAAAAGTGCTCCCACTTCCAATACGTGTGCCTAATAAGAAAAAAATAAAGGTTTGTTTATATATCTAGTTAAACTGTGATTCACCATTCCCACAGTAAATCAAGGTGTAGCTTGAATTAAAGTGTTTCTGTGGATTTCGGAGGTGTAATCAATTTTAGTTTGGGATTTTCGGATGACTGTGACACGCAAATGCGTCTGTTTCGCAAGTGGAATGAATAATTGACGACGCATTTTGCATGGGTTAATAGATTTTGGTCATGATTTCCACAATGGCTTTGATTGTCAAGGTCTTTCGCTCAATAAAACAAGTCTACGCGACTAGTTGCAAAAACTCTCGCTTTTTTGCAGATTGTCAAGGCATGCGCTTTAAATTTCAATGCTTGTGGATGCAACAGTTTACATAAATCTCCAGCTTTACATGAAGAATCATGCAAATTGGTCAAATTGTCATGTCTTTGACAATTTGTCGAGAGAATTCCAGTGAATTCCATAAATGGATGTAATTATTACGTGGGGTTTTTTATTACAAAATATTTTATTAGCCGATGTTAGGTTTCAATTACTTGGAATCGTCGATGGAGAGCTCTCAAACTGGTACTGCAACTTAGACGACACGTTTTTGCATACTTATTGTGACAGTTCGATATAAAAGTGTTGCCATAGTCCTAGTAGAGTACATCGTAAAGTAAATTTACGTCCTTTCGAATCTGCAGTTCACCAACTTGTGGGTTTTCAATAGGAAGACTGCATGAGACTATGTCTCGTGGCTTGTTAGCATTTCAGCAAAAATATTTTTCGGAGTTGATAGGTTGCCAAACTCTGTCGCTTTATCATTCCTCTGAACCACCTATTATTGTCGCATTATTGATATGTTCTTTCTCTAATACATAGTTCGCAAGTAACGATGCAATGAGTCTCAAGTGAAAGAAAGGAAAGATAAGACAGCTTTTCCATAATACTGAACAAAACTAAGACCCATAAGATCGCAATTAGGAAGTTCAACATTCTACGAAAGCATCAACGATCTCATGACTAAAGCCCAGAACAATAGAATCGGTCTCTTATACAATTGTGACGGCAGCTATACTCAAAGTTTTAGTAGAACGTAAGGTTTACTGCTACGAACTCACTTTCCTGACTATCAGTGTATTGACCAACTCACACTATGATAAGAACTTTTCTAGCTTATTCGTCGGTTGTTTATTGTTTACGCTTTCGCGTAAGTATGTGACTGCCTTCTGCAAGAAATTCCAAAGAACGACCTGAGTACACCTGGTTCTCTGTCGACAAATCCCTTCACTGTCCTCCGGATAGTTACAGTTGTCTCTCATGGAGAATTTTCTCCCTCATTTGACTCTAGTTCCAATCTTCACATCACAACTCAGTCCATTTGGTTTTAATCCGAAAGACTGGCTGTCGATCACCAATAAGTCTCACTTCAGTGTTCCTTAAAGTAATGGCAAAAATTATCGTCATCGGAATTCCTCCTTAACAACCTCCTATTTGTATAGCAACCAGGAAAGTCAATAATTACAGCATTACACCATCCTCTGACCAAAATTGACGTTCAAAAGTCGGTACAATTCTGACAGTTTTCGCCTTTTGAGAGGCAAAGAAAACACCTTCTACCCGCATACGAGCGCTATCGCCTCTTAAAACTCACTCTCAGTTAAAAAATACATGCCACACACGTATTTTTTCAAGAAACCCATTCGTCAATACAAACACGCAGATTTAGTATTGTCAAGGGCACATTTAAGTCTAGCAACTACCGAGTGCCTGTATACATATTGAATCCTTGACAGAGGACGCATCCTCTTCCATGCGGTGCCAGGCATACCTCGCCCGTTACCATGAACGATTTATGTAGATTTTTCCGACCTCGAATCAAGCTCAGACTGTGTGAGCGGGCCGAATTGTAGCTTAAACCAACCCAGCATCCTACATTTTTCTTGAATTTAGATATATAAGCTTTCTAGCTTCCTAGCTTTCTTCCGTAATCTCAGCAGTTCAGTCACGTTAGTAAATAACCTTTGTTGAGGTTACTAGTCAGATTTTCCACAGCATGCCCAATTTGCCATCTCAACGCCAAGTCTAGACAGAGTCTGGACAGATTTTCATAAGTCTACTGCGTCCTCAATTTATTTATTACACCAACCCAAGCCATCCGAAGATTACAAATGAAATGATTACATCCCTGCCCTCAAAAAGCCCCTGTAAGTGTTAAACAAGTGTTTTCCCAATCGTTCCAGAAAAAAAATAAAAGTGCTTAATACCCCTAAAGTTGTCTGTTCGTAAATCCAAAAAGTAAATCAGTGCGCTAGTCAAAATGCCGAGTTACAATAATTATTATCCGAAAAATTACGGTGCGAGCGGTATCGGTCTTGTGAACTTGGCCGCATTAGGCTACTCCGATGGAGAACGTGAAAAGAAACCAGTTGGATTGTATCCATCTCTGCCGTATCCAGCAGCAGCCAGCTTATCATATGTACCAACAGCGCCGCCAGCAGCCGGAACATCTCCGTATCCAACATCACCATATCCGTCGTCAACACCATATCCAAGTTCGACACCATACCCCACATCCATGAGTGGAATGCCGACACCCTATGGCAATGCTCCCTATCCTGGTGCTCCTGCAGCGCCATCCCTTCCATATCCCGGTGGTTCCATGTTCCCTGGAATGCCAATGCCATACGATAGCGTATCGCAAAATTCCCAAAGCTCTGGCTACTCTAGCCTCTATCCTTCTGTGCCATCACTTCCAGGTACATACCAGCTTCCAGTTGGCGCCTGGAAGAATGGTTTCAAATTTGTTTTGATCAATTTCAGATGGTGTCAACTCGTTTGGTGAGCTTAATCGTCGTCAGCCGGCTTCGAATCTATACCCAACCTTGAAGGGCGAAGAGGACTCGGATATTTCAGTACCATCGCCAACTGAAGAGCCATCTGTCGGTGTACCAGAGATAGCATTCGATACCATCAAAGTGCCGGAAAATGAAAACATGTTTTGGGTGAGTACATTCTTTTTTTTCTAGAATCAAACCTGAATCCCATTAGATTCGCGGAAATTCAAGAATTACCCCCTGCGTCAGATACTATCTGTGGATGAGTCAAAAGTCCTACAGGTGCATGGTACCCAGTTGTAATGTGGTCCACATCATTATCGTAAATAGCCACCCCCTCTAAGAATTTTGTCGACGACTCACTGCGCCTTGGTTGAAGTTCAATGCCTCCCGAGTGAGTATATTTTCGGGCGAGATTAACCAAGTCAAAGAGTATTGTCTGGTCCGAAATTCGGAGATAATTTCTCGACACTCCGCTGACTAATTTTAGACTTGACTCATCCGACGGCTTTGTTGAGACCGAAGCGCATTTGTTTGCGTTTACAGTTTAAGCACTTTTCCAATGAGTCAATTTAGTTGGAATATTTTATGTCTTTTTACCGTTAACTGGTGGGAAAGTGCGAAAGCAATGTTCTCGGAGGAAATAAATTTTATTTGTCGGTACGGGTTCGCGATTATATAGCGCATCGATTCAATGCCAAATGCTGGCCATGAGCCAGATCACTAATACTAAACAAATGGTTGTGTGGTGTATTGCGCCACGCGGCATTCGAAACGAGGTATTTTTATCTGGATAATGTTGTATACATTTCGTATGTATGAACGTAGTATCTAACAGATGCAGGAAATGGCAATGTACATACAAAAGTGCAGCAATGTGGTTATGATTTAGAAGAACATGCAAATACAGTCAAACGAGACCATAAACCTTGAAAGTTATTGAATGAAAATGTACATAAATATTGGGAGTCCTCCAGGCGTTGTTTTTTAGTTTCGGCAGCATCAGAAAAAATACCCATGTCGATGTTTTGTGCTAAAAATAACTTAATTGGCTATAAATTTAAATTTTGTACATTTAGTACGAACATGTTTGACGTTATCTTCGTACAAAGATGTCATTACCTTGTTTTAGTCTGTGAGGGTGAATAGAAACCGTACACTGAGTGCCAAGCAGTAACTCTTTGTATCTGCAAAGCAATCGGTAGAATGTTGCAACATCAACTCTAGTACTTGTTATTGATGGTGTACCTCAGGGTTCTATCTTCTCACTGATTCTCTTTTTCGTAAATAATTTTAATTTTTTTTCTTCCTCTTTGGCAATAAAATGTGTCATTACTATGCTGCAAAGCAGAAGAATACAATTTGAGTACAGATGCTCTCATAAATACCAGAGGATGCCCGCAAGTGGGTATACTTTCTCTTCTGATCTGAACTTTGATCATAGACGTATCACTGATCTACTAAGCAAGTTTCATTGCAAAACGCAAGGTTATGCAAATAACATGATCAACGTTAGGAGCAAGGACATCAAAGTGCTGCAGGCTAAAGAGACTGACTTGTATACCCTTTCTCAAAAAGATGAAGCACGATCGCAGACAAATCTCACTGAAGCTTATACATTGATCTAGAGCAGCTTGAAGTAATTCTTTGACAGCAGCCGACTATGATAATTTGTGTGATTTACCAACCAAACCAACCAAAGTATGGACAGAAATTACTTAATTTCAGTAAACCTAAGAACCTTGACAGGAAGCGCACATTAAGATGCAGTCAGCATAAAATATGCCGACTCTCTGGATATCTTCATCCACTTTAGATAGAATCCAATATCGCCGTAAAGAAGGACTGGGATGATGGAGGTCTTATATAGAGTCCTTAGTTGTTTGGGATATGCCGTTACTCTTCAATTGCCTTCTCAGCCCAAAGAAACAGCGATTGGCAAGAGTTTTTGTTCGTTTTATTTCTGCTGAGGTGTTGTTGTCAAAGTTTACAGCGGAGCCAAGTTACACAAAGTCCCTTACTACCTCAAAGTAGCTTTAGCTGTCTATTGTGACATTCTGTCCAATTCGTCGATGTTTTGTGTCCCTTCTTGTTGATAGCATATACTTGGTTTTGCCCTCGTTTACCTCTAAACGCATTTTGGTAGCTTCCGTTTCAATACTAGTGAACGTACCACAGCCCGCTGAGTTCTACCAATTATGTCAATATCGTCGGCGTACGCTAGTAGTTGCACAGACTCTTGAAAGATTGTGCCTCCGATGTTGGTTTGTGAGTTTCGCACAATCCCTTCAAGTATGGTGTTAAAGAAGTCACATGACAGCGTGCCACCTTGTGTAAATCCAATGAGGTTACAATAGTGTTCCAATTGGTCAAATAGGGTTCCAATAGGATTCCAATAGGGTTCAAATGGGCCCAATGGGATTCCAATTGGTCCAATGGGGTTCCAATGGGATTCCAATTGGTCCAATGGGGTTCCAATGGGATTCCAATTGGTCCAATGGGGTTCCAATGGGTCCAATGGGGTTCCAATTGGTCCAATGTGCTTCCAATGGGTTCAATAGGTCCAACTGGTCCAATGGGATTCCAATTGATCAAATGGGGTTCCAATTGGTCCAACGGGGTTCCAATTGGTCCAATGGGGTTCCAATGGGTCCAATAGGGATGCAGGTAGATGAAATAAAAAATATGTCCTCCTGTCCTATTTTGGCGTTAAAATCACTCAATACGATTTTAACGTCATATTCAGAACATTGCAAACATTCTTTGGTGGCGTCGTCTTTGTTTTCTGTGGGGGCATGAGCACATATTAGGCTTATGTTGGCGAATTTAGCCTTGATGCGAATGGTCATAAGTGGTTCACTCACGTGTTGAAAGCATAAGACTTTTTGCCTAAGTCTGCCGCGTATGACGAATCCGCATCTGAATAAGCGCTGTTTTTGCTCGCTATAGCACAACCTCCTTTTGCCCCATCCATCTAATCGCACTTCCTGGATGGCATTGATTTCTGTTGTATAGTAGTCTAAGACGCCTGCTGGGATTCGAATATATCGAAGCAGATCATATAGGCATAGCACTACTAGTTCGACCTGACTGGAACTGGTAGACACCACCGTTGATTCTTCTATCTAAGGAATTCGTCCGCTGCCGCTTGGATCAAGAGGAAGTGCCTTAGTGAGAAAGCATTCCTCGCTCCTCTCTAGTGCGCTACCACCAACGACTTACAAAACGGGGTTGGTTACCCAATCTGCAATCGAGGTACTTGGCACCACCAACGTGGAGATGTAGATTAGGATTTGATAGTGAGCGGCTATCGGGAGAACCCTTCTGTTCTTATATATTCGCATCACTTCCCTTTAGTCACTCTACAAGGCTATATGTGCATTCGTAATACCATTATCGAATTTTGTCTTCGAATTTATATAAACCGCTTTTACTGCCAGACAATTGAGAGTGCTTTGGATATCTACTACTTGACATGCTTTGGCCAGGATCCATCCTAGATATTTGATATTCCATAGAGTTCGTAATAGTAGGTCTGTTCGGGTACTTTCTGTACCAAAATTCGTAGATTATGAAATTTCAAGGATGTCAAATGCCAAACGTATGGAAATACACAAGCCAAAAAAAAAATTACGTACAGGGATTTGACAAATTTAGCAAATTTCATAAATCAGTGCAAAGAAATTTCTTGCACTAAAATTCATAGAGTGGTGAAGTTTTTTACTGTCACGTGAGCGCTCTCTTCTGCGCAAAACTACGAAACTTTTGGGTACTCGTGACTTTTCGTAGATTTTCCTGAAAATTCGTTGTTTTGGGAGCGTACGCGAACAGACCTAGTATCTTCTTCTCCGTTCGCCCTTCCTCACGTACGGGATCAAACATTCGACGATACAATTTTTCAATGTCTCATATATGTAGCTGAACGAAGCATGCATTTCGTTTTCCGAGTTAGGCACTTTGAATCCATTTGTTTCGACAAAGCGATGTAGCAGCGGTTTCCTTTGGCACGTTTTCGCCGACTATCCACAAAGGTGTTGAGAAATGAGTTGAGCTATTAGGTGGAGTTGATATTTACAAAAAGGTAGGTAAACTCCTTAACTGCCTCGAAATTACTGTTGCCAAGAGTGCCTAGACTGTGGACAGATGTTTCTTTGTTTGTTGGCAACATGTACTGGGTTTAGTCCTTATTTACTTAAAAGCTAACTCTTTTCGCCTGTTCTTCAATTGCGTAAAACCGTCTTTTATGGCGCGCTGGAAACTATCGATGATATCCATGTCGTTTGCGTATCCCAGCGGTTGGGCATTCTTCTCGTTGGACATTGAAGCTCTGAATTTGGCTCCAAAAAGAAAGTGATCAATGTTCGTTCAGAATGTTAGTTGCGTGTCTCGCATCTATTACCACTCAGTCTACTTGCATGGGGGTTCGACAATCTGGAGAGTGCCAGATTACTCTGTAGATTTCTAGTCTTGGAAACCTACTATAACTTCTCTCCGCGTTACGAACTTCTGCAAAATGGATTAGCCTGGAACCAGCTACACATATTGTCGTGCCGTGGAGGCTGTGCTTGCCGTCTTTCCGCCGAAGATGACTTCCTCACCGAATTTGCTATTGAAATCCCTAAATATGAATTCGACATCATACTCCGGACTATTTCGCTTTTCAAAGCCTTCTCAGACTTCTAAACTTCTTCCAAAATTCAAATAAACGTAGTATAACGTATTATATAAAAGTACATAAATCTGTGTCTCAAATACCATTCCACTTCATCTGGCAACACTACTCTATATTCTTTCGTGCAAGATAACATCGCATTCTCTCATTCCACAACAGTTTGAAAGTCTCCGACAGCTGAGCAAATATTTTGAAGTTTAACTTTGCAGGCCAATAAAAGTCAATTTTTTGCAGAAATTCTAGTTGTGAGTTGAATCTTTTGACGTTTACCCGCGAATTAGTTTTCTCCTCCGATTAGAAAAAGTAAAAATTATTTATCTGCCCGTCTTGATGGGCAAATTAAACTAAAAACAAAAATCGTTCGATTATCCATCAACCGAAAAGAACCAGCAACGAATTTTAATTAAATTCCTGCTGTTGGTGTGTAAATTATATTTTTTTTTTTGTATTTTTCAAAAGCAAATTCTGTGTGAAACTCGATTTTTGGAAAGATTGTCTATTTGTGCCTTTTTTAAGGTCAGTTGTGTGTGGAATCCGAAATGTGGTGATGTCACTGTAATTAAAACGATTTATTCTAAATTTTTTTTGAAATGTATTTCAATCTGCTAAAAATACTCTAAAGTGTAATGGGAGACTATTTCCCCAGTGAAAAGTCTCGTGGAAAAATCGTTTCCTCTCGACTCGGGGGTGTTGTCGTATGGAACCTAGAAAGCTATGTATTGTGAGACACCCTTTAATTGGGGGCGCATTCATTGTTATTATTTACGAAAAACAAAAAAGCTAATCTAATCTCGTTTCGTTAGGGTATCGTTGTGTCCAAGTGCCATCACGACTAGGGGGTAATCGAGGTGATGATAGTCATTCAGGTGTGTTTGTGATCAGTTTAATTGATAGCGACATGATGTCATCAAATTGGCGACGCATGGCTTTCATTCGAATGTGGGAATTAACACATTCGTCGAAAGAAACCTGAATTACAAACGTAGCTTAGTTGTATGGATGGAATGTCTTTTAATTATTTCTGAGAATTTAAAGAAAATGTCAGAAGTCGGTCGGTTTGGTGAATGATTCTAAGAACCAACAAACGATTTGTTACTTGAGTCACTCGTTCGTGGTGTGATTGAATAAACTGGATAAACAAATTGGATATACGTAGCTAATCCGTTTAGTGGGCTCTGTCCTTACATCCTGAAAGTGGATACAAACTCATAAGTGACCCCTATGGCGACAGCATGTCTACCGATTTAGGTTGTGACTACGCAGGATTGCCAAATGCAGTGCAGTTGCACCAAACCTTCAGTAAGCATGCAATCATCTATTTCCGGTCAATAATTTTTCTCTTACGGATACAAACAGTCGTCGGTTGGAGCCATATGGCGCCAGCAGAAGAGGGTGCGGCAGCAATTCAAAGCCAAATATGTCAACTATTTATACTGTGATTGCGTATTCAGTACAAAGGACAGTGCTCAGGCATAAATAAAGTAAATAAATTAAAAAAATTTCTTAATTTGGAAGAAGCAAGTCAAGAAATCAATAGCATACCTAGAGTGTGCTGAGTCTTACCTACCAGACAAAACTGGTTTTTGTATTGTCTTGTCTTAGGTGAGACTAATTTTTTCTCTTGACCGGTCTATACACATGAAACAAGTTTTAAAAATCATATGTTTTGAAACAAATATTTTTCCCGCGCCATACACATAAAACCAAAAACGTTAATATTATTAGCTTGCTAATTTTAGAAGTGAAAACATATCGCAATGAACTGTGACAGTGATGTTGTTTACTTATTACAGATCCTTGTATGGAAGATGAAAAGAAAAACATACAGAAAAACTACAATCCGTCTGGAATGGATCGTTTAATGAGCTATCCTCCTTTCTTACCGTCAACCCTAACAAAGGTGGCATTTCTTATTGAATTACTGCGATTACTTCGAAGGTTTGACTATGTTACATGAACCTGAAATCAGTCAGATCAGCTCTAGACCAGATGCTCGTGAATCCTACCCTATTAGATTGGATTGAATGCATGCTCAATGCACGAAACATCAAATCAGAACTGGGTAGTAGCCAAGCTCAGGCTGTGGTTTCGCGCGGTACCACCCAAGGTGGCGTATTTATAGACGAAAACGCAGTTAGGGCCGTTGCCTATGCTGATGATGTTATCCTATTAGCAACAGGAAAATTTTTGCCGACAATCGTTGACCTTCTTCAAACAGCGTTGAACGCCCTAAGTAACTGGGCCAAACACTGTAGTCTCGGTCTAAATGAACACAAAAACCGAACTAGTTCTCTTTACTAATAAGAGAAATATACCCAAATTCGAACTACCTAGACTGAATGGGGCTCATCTCCAAATATCAGATAAGGCTAGATACCTAGGGTTATACTAGATCGCCAATTGACATGGAAAGAAAATATTCTAGAACGTACAAAGAAGGCCTCGATTGCTTTTTACACTTGTGGTAGAATCTTTTGGGAAAAATGGGGGCCAAAACCAGCCACAATCCACTGGATGTACACTGCCATCGTTAGACCTATCCTTACATACGGTTGTTTGGTCTGGTGGCCCGCAGCCGCAAAAGCCACAAACCCTCACAAGGATCCAACGTCTAGCCTGTGTAGGTACCACAAGCGCAATAAGAACGACACACACCGCTGCTTTTGAAACCTTGCTAGGGCTTTGCCCACTGGGTCTTTTTACAAAAGAAATAGCGGCTAAAAGCGCCCTCCTACAAACTCATATGTGGAAAGCCAATCAATTCGGACACAGCACTATCACACAATTGTCAACTTACCTTCCGACTACCATTTCTCCCCACACGGACTTCCGCCTCTACCTTGACTCCAAATTTCCCACTAGAGAGAGCTGGACAAATGGGAATATCATTAATACCGACTCCATATCCATCTTCACGGACGGGTCAAAAATGGAAGAAGGTTCGGGCTCAGGAATTTTTTCAGAGGCACCTCCAATCGCCCGGTCCTTGAAACTCGCCAGCCACGCTAGTGTGGTTCAGGCGGAAGTTTATGGTATAACCGAGGCCTGCCGGGACTTATCCACTCTGAATAATAACGTACCTATCGATTTCTACATAGACAGTCAAGCAGCCATCAAAGCCATTACCTCCACCTCAACCAACTCGAAATTGGTCAAGAGATGCAAAGAGGAATTCAAATCCCCCAGCTCAAAGCACATACTGGATTCCGGGACACATGGGCCTCCATGGGAATGAAATGGCCGATGAGCTTGCGAGAAAAGGATCAAAATCAAAAGACCTAGCAGCAGACCACTCAGTCCTAACGCCCATTAGCCTTCTCATGTCCAAAATCACTTTGGACTTTCTCAACATGGCCAACACGAGGTGGAGAACTCTCCCCTCATGCCGCGTCTCGAGAAGACTTTGGGCCCAATACAACAGAAGAAGGACTAGGGAACTCCTATTGCTGAATTGACCACAGCTGTGCCTTCTCATAGGTATTCTCAGAGGCCACAATTCAATGGCGGCCCACCTCAGAAGAATGGGAATCAGCACCATAAACCTATGCAGAGGCTGTGGCGACACAACTTCCTCAACAGAACAAGATACTCAACCCTTGGAAAGGTATCTTTCAACGACCCCAACGAACTAACTAAAACACCACCTTAAACCACTTAAGTTTTGGTAATAATGGTCTTGTTTCATTTCAGGTATCTCACACCGGGGAACACAATACATCCGTTGAGATCCGAATGAGGCTGCACACTTTATCAGTACAGTCGGCTTCGGTATTGATACTGATCACGAATATGTACACTTTATAGGGTCTATCGCGATTATTTCTCTATGTATCAATCTTAATATACCCTTAGGATCGGTTATAAAAAGCGAAATATGCACATGAGGTATGTCCTTCACAGAATGGAGGCTTTCATGAAAAATCATTCTTCCTAACAGCCGGCATTTCCAGAAAAATATTCACTTAAACATCCCCGTAGCGAAAATTCACATGTGGCGACATGTACACCATCAAGACTCCACTGAAAATAACATCATGTGTCGGGAACATCGTCATACACATGATACATGTTTTGAAACCGCAAACGAAAATGAAAATAATTTGATTTTCTTGAAACATCCTATAAAACCAAAAATTCGTTCCACGCTGCACACTGCAATCTCCATTTCGGAATACTTCTGTTGTGATTGCCCTGTTCGTATCATTTGGCAAATCTTCGGCGCAGATGTGGTTCTTGATGATACTGCAAACTCTTTATCACTGAAATGCTTACTTGGCTTCCTAGGAACAACAAGAAAAAAAGTAGTTGAGTAGTAAATGCCTTCTTTTTGGAAAATCCTTTATTTTTGGGTCAACTAAGCTTGGTTTTACCCACTGGATAATTATATTAGTAGATTTGCATAATAATCTGAAGTCGTTGCCTTGTTGTTCAAGCAATAGGTGTCGACAGATGCAGTAGTAGCAAACTATTCTTCATTTAGCAACAAACATGATTTGATTAACATGTATCTGCTAAGCCAGTAGATATGTATGATGACACGCGCGATCGTTACTTAGCCGTATTACCAAAGCAATGGGAAGTCAAAGGACAATACTCCCAAAAGTGATACTGTGATGCTTGATCAAATTTTTTGATGGATTACGTATGGCTGTATTGGACGTCACATACTACTTCGTGATCCTCTATGAATTTGATTATTTTAGCCACTAAAGATAGTGTCACTCATGGCGATGACAATATCAATTTGAATTGGTTAAGTACACTTGGGCACGCAATATCATATAATTGACGGTTTTGTATGAATTACGATTCTCTATCAGCTACATAGAACTCATATAGAAAGGAAGTAGTCTCCAGGTGAGTCTCGGTAGAGGTACAAAATCGACGCTTGACTAATCACAAGATTATGGTTAACACAGAAAGATCCAAACCTCCCTGCTCTGTATCTAATGTGTCTCAATGTGAAAATAAGAAGGAAGCGGGTAGTCAGCCATACGTCCTATCGCTCTGTTGAGATTGTGTGTTTCACTCGCAAATATGATCTCATCTCTATTAAAAGTTGTGATGCGTGTTCGCAGAATTAGTTCATCGGAGAGTTTAACATTATTTGAGCAAATGATCAGTTTGAAACTGTATGTTTGTTCCCTTCCTCCTGTGTTGGCCCTGGTCATCTAAATTCTTCAATGTTGTACATCAGCTTTGAAATGCAATGACGCCCTCGTCCTAGGAACACAGTTCTTTGTTCCATTGGAGCCGATTGTTCTAGAAATCTTTGACCGAGGCCATGCTCTTTGGAAACATTGTTGTCATTGCCTAGTTTTTTGGTTTGTTGTTGAATTGTGTGCAGTATCTAATTAGTTTGGTCGAAGCGTAGTACTGGATAATATGGTACTCCACTTCAAAAACTATCCATCAATATTGTTTCGACGTGAGGTTTCATGTCGTTGGTGTATGTATGAACAGACCTATTCTGAGATCTTATACGCTACAAGGTACCCTTCCAGAGTAGAGTATAAATAATTGATTCTAAATCCGAATGTCTTAAGTTTCGGGCATTTAACATTATGAGGACCATGGTCTATCTGCGTAAAAATATTTTGAATAACTTAGAACCCAAAAATATCTGTATTTGCGGTAAATTGGAAAGTAGTTAACGCAAAATATGTAAATCAATTTTTTATAAATAAATTAAATCCCAAAACTTGTTAACCCCTAAAGATCTGATTTAATAACAATTCCCCGATTCACGGAATAAGCTTCTAATGGCGCTACAATCAGGATTATTTAATCAATTCTTTCTACCGGTTGGACGATACTATTTTATCGATCCTCTTGTTGCCATCGTATTTATGTTTCTTTTAACTTTTCTCTACAATTTAAATTCTTAAAGTTAAACTTACTTCTATAGAGTTAATGATTAATGGTCAAGTACCAGTAGTGGCCGTTTCATATCATACAAGGGCAAAACAGGTTGCTGTGCCGACAAGTTACGATGCCGACACTGCGATTGTTTGCGATTAAAACAGGTTTTGAACGCGTGACGTTTATTACAGTGGTATTTCCTGTGCTTTTTTCCTTATATCACTGTGGTTATGATGATCCATATAATATTCTCTTTTCCTTATGTACTGTGCTTGTAATATTAGATTGTAATCTTGCGTAGTTTTCAAAGCGATTATAGGTTTTAGTATGTTGTACAGGGCAAGTATAGGTTTCGTGAAATATGTTGTTGACATTACTATGATAGAGATAGACCAGAAACAAATCGGAGAGAAATTGTCTTCCATTGTCATATGCTACCTTTAAGGGCACTCCAAAGCGAACGATCCAGTTGCCGAAAGGAGCTTGCATAGAGTAGGCTTCTGGCCAGGATGAAAACCGATCCACGATGGTGTGACAAAATCTTGAGAAAATACGGTAGTGATCCCACAAAGTCCACATGAAACCTGGAAATGAAAATCGCTTACAGAAGATGACGTATAGCGATTGACCTTGGGTATCTGGCATGGTAGACATGCTTGTGTCTATGTTTTGCAGACTTTTTGTAGTGATGGCTAAATGTATTTTGAAGCGACGAGCTTTGTGGTTGCCTGTGCACCGGGATTACGCAAATTGTGCAATGAATTGACTTTGAAATTGTTGTGGGACATTTTTTTGAGACACATCGCAATAAAGATGTAATAGCGGTGACTTAATGATCTGTAATGTAGAATCACTGGCAATCAATTCCACATCAACTGATATTAGGCTGCTGTTAGGTCTTCACTTCTATTGATTTGCTTATGGCCTCGATCGTGGACAACGTGTCTGATTATGTGTTTAATCAGTTGAAAATCGACGAATTAAATCCAGATATTTAAACTGTCACGGTGATGACTTTTCGGGTTTTTTGTTTAAATGCGAAGACCAATAGTTGATGGTATTTATAGATAGTGAAACTTCTGAGTTTCATTGGTGAGTAGACTGCTAAAATATCTCCGTCGTTAGTAATGCATTTTTGCTGTGCTGGACTGAACCCTGTTGCGATGTAAGACAATGGTTGCCACCCACGAGAAGATATTGTGATGACCTGTAGTGCAGCCTGAATGAGATCTTCTTTGCTAGATTTAAAGGCTTGTTGAAGATATGGTGTGCATACGATAGCTTTATTCGGCTTCGTGTTTTGTCCCTTAAAACAATCGTTCAGTGGTGCTTAAAGTACATTTGCTGCATTTTTGATGAAACATCTGCAGGAAGCGACTGATCCAAGATATCCGTACATTTACTTCACTGTTCGTTCTTCGGGCGGCTTCGTACGGTCTATCGATATGAAAAAGCCTAAAATTCTTATAGTATGACTACAAATCATGATCACCGCTGCATGTCCACTCAGAAGATCGAAAAAAAACTTCTGACATGTTCTAAATGTTGATATACTTTTTCTGATGTCATCAGTAGTCGTCTACTCATGATTTAGCTAATGGCAAGGACATTGCTTATTTTGTATTAGAATCACATATAATGAAATTTTCAACCTCAGTACGCAACCACTGATATCATTAATTTTGACTGTTTCCTATCATAAATTTAGATTCATTTTTATAGCCACACTTTATAGCTTTCGTGAGAATTTTTTAGTGTTTATGGCGAACCACTTAGACTATACCTCTGGGTCACCTATTAACCGATTAAGTTCTACTTAAATTTATGAAACTCTCGCATGTACATAATGTCCATACTTATGTAACTTGTCAGATTTTAGCTGAACCACCCAATTCTTGTGTTCACTTGCTGTGTGATTAATTTTTATTTTCTTAAAATATTTCCTCTTCGATTTCTCATTCAAGACTGATAGAAATTGATTTTTCCATCTGCCACATCGGATGAAATTTCGAATTCCACCCAAAGATAGTGAGATCACATCAACAGATAGACACATGTGTTTGCTTATTATATTGATTGTACTGCGTATTTCTACTTTCATCGAATTATAATCTTATTGAACTGTTGGCTTCACAGATGTTCAATCTGTTTCTAATACCCTATTTTGAATTTTGTGATTCAGAGCTTACAGCTCCTTACGAATCTTTAGATAGATAGAGATTCACTTCCTTATAACAGCTTAGTACCTTCTAAATATAATTTTTAAGTTAATATCGCATTGTTTTGTTAAATATGCTATGATGTCTTGTCATTGAACTTGGCTAGCCAACCATAACTTTGTTTATTACAAAAATATAACTTCAAATGACTCATCACTTATCACAGCATAAAATGTGAGTCTAAAATTAACAAAATTATCACAACTCGTGTTAGAATAATTTAATAAACACGCAAATAAGACGATTTTTAAATGGGTTTCGGTTTTGACCATTTATAACTTACCGCACTTGCTGCAAAAGGGTATGTTAGGTAAATTCGAAGGAATTCTGAACAAAAAATATGTCATATTTGGTTTTTATGGTACAGAAAGTACTATAAAAGCCAAATATGACATATTTTTTTATTTGGAGAGTCTATGAAATGTGTTGTTTAGTTAATTCGCCATGTTAGCCATTCAATGTTCATGACAAAAGCAATAGTGACAATCTGTCGCGGATCTTCATGAGAAGTTTCTTTGTGAAGTAACCAATTGATTGTTTAAGATCCCTCTTATAGCCATGGGCATTTACTTTCAATTCGTATCGATGTGTTTCAGCATCCTCCTGATCTACGCTAGTTGCGAAAATATCTCTCTCCTTCAAAGACTATGTACCACTAATTTCGAGTGTGAACCATCCCTTTAAAGACTTCGGTTTTTCATTTCCGAAGCGGTGTACGACAGGGTTGTATACTTTCACCGCTGTTATTTCTGTTGGTCAACAGTGATAATTTTTAGTAGACAATGACAATTTATTTACAACACCTAGGGTACGCTGACAATGTTTGTCTTCTGACATATGCTTTGACCTATGTACACCTTATAATTCATAGCTTGGACGTCGAGGCGAATAATAAAGCTCAGTCTTCCGTTTCTCATTGTGTAATAGTTCTACCTTTTGGTTTAGTAGAAGAAGCTGCTGTCTTAAGTTCTTCCTAAATGTTCAGTTCCCGCTCTCTTTCGCAGCATATGCGTTTCGAAGATGATCGTAATTCGCTTGATGGTGTTAGGGTTTTCAAACTATTGCTTCTTTGATTTGTCTAGGTTATCCATATCGTTTTCAAAAGTTTTAACGGAGGTAACAGTTTGAAAATAAACAGCAAAATGATTTTATCTTCGTGTTCTAACAGAGGGGTACTGTTCGAATACGAAGATAAATCATTTTACTGTTTATTTTCAAACTGTCTAATAGTGTAAACAGCATGTCAATCGATTCGGAAAATTTTGAAAGCATTGCAAGCATATCCATCCATAGTAGACAACACGTTATGTGGATTAAGATACTGAACAAGACTCTCTATTTAATAAAATTGGTTTCAATCGGTTAGAGAAATGTAATCTCTTTATCAATATTTGAATTAAATGGAAATAACCGCTCATAGCGGTAAAATGGCGGCTGCTTTTAAAAGCGTGTGACTACATGGTTCCCCCTATTGAAAACGGAATAATCTTATAAGTACTTACATATGCACATATGTGTAGGTACATACATATCTATATATGAATTGTAAACATGTTCGTCATTTCCGTTTATGATCTGTACATACATAGATTCAATGTGTTTAGCGATAAGAGAACTTCATTGCCTTCTTTAGGAACTTTTATTCAAATTCAAATGTGATGTTTACTCATATGGGTAAATATAGTAAAAATATTTAAACAGTAGTTACTTCTAATACAAGGATCTTACTGATCTATTCCAATTCGTGGAATCTACAACATTTTTCAGTTAAAGTACATTAATCGGGGAATCCCGGGGAAAAAACAATATTTGCAACTCATGTGTTAAAGCCTGGATCGCAAGCTCTTTGTAATTCTATACGGAATTCCACCATATGTTAGTATGAGCAGTTGGTAGATGGGCTTGCATTTAAGAGAATGACTAAGATCCCAAATTCATATAAGTACTGATCTTGGACTAGTGATCGAATAAAAACTAAGGAAAGAATTAAGAAAGCCACCATAACTTGTGAACTTAAATATTCGGGAATATAACCTGTAGATCTAGTCTCAAAATTTTTCCATAGGTGTATGGATTGGAGAGTGGCTTATTTTTAGACTTTCGAAAAACAGAGGCTTAGATTAAGCTGTAGGTTGTAACAGTCACAATAGCTATGAAGGTAATATACGGAGAGGATATCTAGAAACAGGTTTTCCAAAATTTTTCCAAATCTAAAAGGTTTGCCATACATTTTCAGGGTTTTAAAATCTGATTTCAGCGAAACATAGTTTTGAAGAAGTTGTCAAACCGAACAAACCTATAGCGTGAACTTTGGTTTATTTTGGTGTTCATTTATATTGTCAATTGTAGATGTCACAATTTTTTCGTTTTTATTAATCATTTTGAATCGGACAAAGAGGAGATGTTTTTAAAAGAAATATTGTAATTAAAAAAAATAAATAAATTTTATCAGCAAAAGGAAAAGAGAAAAATAACAAAAAAACGGAAATTGTTGACATTTTTTTTGAGTCATTTGAAATGACTTTAGAGTGACATTTAAAATGATTTCAAATCATGGTGGGAATGACTTTCGAGGTCTCGGTAAATTTTCATCGAAACCTCGAGATTTCGATTTGGTGGGAACATGGCATTAATTTATCATGCTCAACCAGCGCTTACCTAACTTAATTGTCAGCATTTGTTCGCCACCATTTTCTAGTAACAAGTGTCCAGTACTTTATGCCCACCCTGTATGTTTCATGCATATGTGCATATATCCCGGGGATAGAGTGTACTAAATTGTAATCACATCGTCTATACTCACACTTTTAACCCATCAATCAAATTCGAATTGTGAAGAGAACTATCAGTTTCACTAAAGTATTCATAAATGTCAGTTCGATGCTTTTGTTTACATTTCCCTATCGTTTCGTTGTGTGCCTCACATTCTGTTGCTATTTTTATCGTTTTTGTTTTCAATGAAATTGTAACCGATTCGCCGCAGTTCCTTTCGTGAAGCTACTTCCAAGCACTCTGCTGCAAATTATCGCTATCAACAATAACGTCATCAAAATACGAGTACGTGAAGGTACTCTTTATGGAATTCATACTTAAAACACTAATGGAGGAAGGGGAAAATCCACAATTGACTGCTGCTCGCCATTGTTAAACTCGTAGTTTGAAAAACAACAAAATATCTTTCTACGAGTATTCATTTCAATAAGAACTCGTTTTAGTTATTTTGGATCGGCGCGGCGGTGCTTGGCGTTTGATTAAAATGTTTAGCACGTTTGTATATTGAATTTTTATTTTTTACTGTTTGTTGTTTGAGGGTCAACATTTGTAAATGACATCAAATAGACTCAATTGGATAAACTGGTGGAGCTGCTTAGACCTTTTCGTCTAATTGAGTGGCAATTTAGAACACAAAAGAGACGAGATCACGGTGCTTTAAGCCTTGTCCATAAAAATAAGTCCATTCAAAAACTTTTTACTTACTACATGTGTATTGTGACGAATTTTTGAAAACCTTTTGAATGTAAAAATAAAAATAAAAAAAAACTAGTTCCAAATTTATAGTAAGGCTTAACTATGTATGTACATCTTGATCTCGGTGTCTAGTAATGCTGCGAATGCAACGTGCTTACACCAGTTCTATTTGAAATTTCTTCGAAGGAATGGTATATGGTACATTTTATAAGCCTCATTTGAACTACTGCGGAACGTGTTATTTTGATTTGATTGAGCTTGACAATGTAGCTGATGTTACATTACAAGTCCATTACCCTGACGTTACAATACAAGGTTATGTCAGAAAATAACACGATTTTGACATTTAAGTTTGATGACAGTCCAATATGTCAACGGATGCAAATAGTTTCAATGAAAGTCATAACTAAGAAATGTCCCATTAGGGAGTTATTCTTTCTGACATTCCATCGCAGTATGTTACGCACATATGAACTTAAATGGCACTGATATCGCCAATCGATCACAAGGCTTTCACTTACCAAAGTGTCGTATACTGCGCCTTGCCTTCAACTCAGGTGCTAACGAAGAACAGGTGGAACGTGCCAAGAATTGTGGCCCGCTGTCATTCGCATCGAATTTATGACTGATTGCATGACATTTCATTCAAGTCATGCGACAAACAGAAGTAACCATATTATTGTCAATCAGTTGCCAATTAAACGAACTTAAATTGATTTTAACTGCAATGAAACAAAACCTATGTTTTTTTTTTTTTTTTTTTAATTTATCTTTATGACAAACTGTCAGAAGGGGAAAACAATTTGCTACATTCCGTTTTAGTTTGCTTTGGTTAGTCATCTCGATTACTATAAGCATTATCATGGGATTGTTGTGTTAGCCAAGGTTACTTATAGGTTTAGGTGCGGTTTTTTGCCGCCGACACACTCAGATCACATCAATATTATATCTGTACTGTGATTCACTTCAAACATTACGTAGAGATAAAGTGATACATCATCAGATAGAGAAATTTCTAAAAATCGAGTTCCACAACACATATTACTGCATGACACCATTAATTGTGATCCATAAAATACACACTAGCTTTGAGCACAGCGTTTTCAGGCGCCAAAATGGATGAACTCAAAGGTTTCTTCAAGCAGGCCGGCAAAGAGTTTCTAAATGCCGCCGGCGAAGCAGCTGCGGGGGCAGCCAAAGAGATCGTGGGAAGTGTTATTAATGAAATCTTCATCAAGAAAGAAGCCGAAACGAAAAGAATTCTGCCGAGTATTAAGAATATGAGAGTCGTAAGTAATGCCAAGATATTTATATTTGTAATAAAAAAAATTATTTATAAATATTTTTACTTATCTGCAGAAAAAAAAATAACAAAACTGTTTATTTTTCTTATTTTATATATACACATGTCCACTTAAATATTAAGAATTCTATTTGAACAACAAATACTTTGAGTGTTTTAAATATTTAAAAACAGCAACTGGAGATTGTGTGTGAGGAAACTTGCATACCTAATGCGATAGTGTTAAATAGTCTGTATGCACTTTGTACTCATCGAACTTGCTGTGACAATATAATAAACTGTCAACTGGGATCAAGAGCATAATAATTTAGAACTTAACTCAAATGTAGCAGATGCGGAATTTATATACATATACCAGAAGATTGATAACGATGGGATTAAGTCTGGTTGGGGACGGTGATGCCTCACATAGCATTGACATTGAATTAAATTGGCACTACTTATCTATCACGACCGTCACTGTTTGTTTATGTTTACATTTTTTGTGCAACTTTCATAATAAAAATATCTTGCAGTGATGTCAGGAACGTATTCGTTCAATTGAAGATTTGGAATCATTCGACCTTTTGACAGCGATTTTTCGTGAGAGGCGTGCCTATAACACGGAGATAGTGCCCTGAGGTGTTAAATGGGTGCTGATTCAGCTCTTGAATTCCTAAATATTGAAATCTTCTAGAAGTATGGATCCTGGTACTGAATTCTAGAGTATCAATAAAAATTTGTACAGGGATGTTCATGCGGCTTCTAGTTGAATGGATCCTTGATGTTTGAATTGGTTTTAAGTACTAGCGCTTTTTACAAGGAAAGGAGTAGACAGACACTGATTTTGACGTATGTTAGATATATAGTCATGACATCCAGAGTTGCCTGTGGCACTAAGAAGATGCATGGTATACTTGGGTTCGATTATTTGGTTATTCAAGTTGAGGTAAACGCATTCTTCTAGGAAAAGATGTAGGAACACATCTCACATTTTCTGTAGATCTTTTGAATATGTAAATTTTGGAAACACACAGTCGTGTTGTTTTCGGAAAATGCTCTTTGAATGGTGCCAGCAGATACGTTGTTTTTTTTTATCAAAAGAAAAAAAGTAGGTGGTAGTGTAGAACCCTTCAGAACGGCAGCATTAATAGGGAATGTATTAAAAGATACATCGTCGATGACAACATAAATTCAACTGTTCTGTAGCAAGCTTTTCATCTTCCTGCTGTTCATCTTGCTTAGTAGGGCTATTTGACAGATCCCCCTTTGAATATTTCTTAGATGTCCAGCGCAAGCAAAATCGCGTTCTTCCGTTCAATAATATCTTTCAATAGTCAGTGTATCTCCATGGCCTAAGAAAGCATGTGCAGCGCGGTTATGAGACGTTAATACATTTCTTGGAGTCGGTGCGATGCCGTCGGTCTTTTAGTACGATGGGAGTCTTTGCATAGAATAGGTTTCTGTACATAGATTTGGTTTACCGTTCTTGAAGATCTTGGCTGATATTCTGTTGTTTGCACCTGCCTCCAGTCAAGATTTCTCACAATACGTCGAATCACACGAGATCTAAACTTCACGTCAGGCGTAGAATTGTATGAAAAAATTTCGGCAAAAACACCGTTCATTTGGTGTCTTTGCATTAAAAATCTTTGGAAAGAAAGATAGAAGCTTATAAGGACCGGATCCCTTGGGACAAGGAATTGTTAGTAATTCTCTTAGGGTGCCTGTATGGCGCTTAACATTTGAGCAAAAAACTGTACACATTTGACAGTATTTGAATGCGTTTCCATAATCCGCAAGAACAGCTGATGCCAATTGTCATAAAGTCAGGGTCGCCAACCTTAAAAAATAATATATTTTAGTGCATTTAATTTGTTTACCTTATTTCTAACTTAATCATCAAAGTAAAATAGAACCCCAGTGAGCTGTCAACTGTGGAGTTAACGGGCTTTTATATTTTGCGTTGACAGGTTTCTAAATTCTAGGGGGCGGGAGAAAATAACTTGTCGTTCCTTAACATAAGATACATTTTGCTTTCACCTACCCCACTCATGTCTAGTGTTACCCTCTGTGACACTGGCAAACTGGTATTGCCATGATTGTATTCCACTGCCAGTCTAGACACAATTGATTCAAAATCAAATAAACCCTACACCAAAGAGTTTATGGCGCCTTTCGTCGGTAAACATGTAATTCACTTGCACCCTCACATTTCCGTTGATATCTTAAATTTACGTACATCTCTCCCTCTGATCTCATTCCAACAGTTATGATATGCTTTCTCTGACATCATACGCAACATGTTTCCTTTACACAACTAAACTCCGAGGGTGTGCATGTTGCTTATGTCTTTCGTTAGATTTATGGCAACTATAAAATACCAGCCACCCCTATGAGCGAAAGTGAAACATTATGTATTGTTGCTTGGATCAGCCCCACTATTTTCAATGTCATGTTCTGGAAGACTACCACTCCTTGAAATTCCACATCAGTCTATCCCTGTTCTACTTAAAGCGCCCCAACTGTGTATATAATGATAGTAGAATTTAAAGAAGATTGTGAGAGTGTGTTTATAATGACTCCCATTGTCCTCGCCCGAGTTTCAGGACTTGTAATGTCCCTGTGGAGACGGCTTCGAGGTTGGCTCCTGTCCATTTAGAATTTCAGTTTACCCTCAGCAGTCGTCGCGATATGACATCCATTCCATTTGAAAAAGAGAATTTTAAAAGTTTCGTTAAACTAAAAAGAAAAGCTTTACATATAGAAGTGCCGAACAAAGCGGATTGCACAAACCGCATCTTTTGATAAAAAAAAAATGGTTTTGTAGACTTTTCACTATCGCACTCTATAGCTAGAGTTGATATGTGATGTAATAAAAATTCAAAAAATAAACTTTTCATTGGTTTAACTTGATTAAACCATTTAGTAAAGTTTCCGCCTTAGAAGAGCCCTTAGTGCGTTACACAAAGAAAACAAAAACAAATCAAAATGCCTTATGTTACAAAAGTCGAAGTGCCTTTTTTTAAAACCGTTTACAAGCGTGACGAAGCCTTTAAACTGAAAATTTTTCCTAAGGAAAAATTCCTCTCAGTTTTAAGTGTGAACGTGATAAATGAAAATTTCGAAGTACCATACGGTTCGCAAGAAAGAATATGTTCGAAAGTCAATATTCAAAATCATAAAAATGCGTTTGAGTTGTTGAAAACCCCATTCGTCGATTCGTGTTTGAGTTTAGATGAAATGTGTGATGATTTTCCGTTGATTGATGAGGAAAAATGTGATGTGAATGAAAATGAGAAAAGTGTCAAGCAAACGTTACTTTCGAAAACAGATTATCCACGTCGGAAGACCTTCGATGGGAAACCAATTTTTAGAGTAAATATAAATATTTAGTACCTTGTCGGGTTTCGTATGATGGAAAGTTGATATTCGCCTTCTCGATTCATTCTGCCAATTTTCCAACTGAGACCTACTCTAGGTCTGTGCCTTTAAGTTCACCTCAAGCTGGTCATACTTCGACCAATTTTGAAATTGCTATTTTAAATAGTTTGCCAACGATCAGTTTAACATAAACTTGATGCCACCAACCCTCATGACAATAGGTAAACCCGGATAGATAGTAATTTTTGAAAAAAACTTAAGTCGTCATCCTGCACCTATTAACAGGGATGCTGTAATTGATATCGCTCTTATCGATAATCGTGCGATATGGTATGTAACGATCCTACTTAATAGTACAGAAGTTCCGAGATGTTTGTCCTTATCTGGAATCCTCTTTCACATATGTAGTTGTCTACGAATCTGATCGTTATATTGCTGAGAGGTTCGGTATACTTTCGAATTTTTTGTATAATGTGAACTCTTGTTCCCGAAACCCTCTATTTCATATTAAAGTGGAGACGTAGTTCTTTTTCGAAAGTCAATTATATTTAAGGAACTTTCTCTCCATTATCAAGGCAGTGCTTTGTACGTTTTTACGGCCTCCTCTTAGAAAGACATTCGTCTATCATGTATTAAACTGTACATACTTATAACAAAATATCTGTCATGACCTCATATCTAATTCTTCTTTGTTTATTTTCTTTCAGCTTGGTGAGAAGGCAAGCGGCATCCGGGTGCATTCTGATGTTCAAGATTTCGACAGCCTTCGCAATCAATGCCTTTCGACGGGATCTCTATTTGAAGATCCCCTGTTTCCGGCCAGTGATGAGTCACTTATGTTTTCACGCCGTCCCGATCGTTATATAGAATGGAAGAGACCACATGTAAGTGTTTCAACGGCGATTTACCACCAAATCACCTGACTCATCTTTTGTGGTAGGAAATTTGCGACGATCCTCAATTCTTCGTCGAAGGTTACTCCCGTTTCGATGTACAACAGGGTGAATTGGGCGATTGCTGGCTGCTCGCTGCAGCTGCTAATCTAACCCAGGATCAAAACCTTTTCTTCCGCGTTGTGCCACCAGATCAGGATTTCGAAAACTATGCTGGTATATTCCATTTCTGTTTTTGGCAATACGGTAAGTGGATCGATATTGTTATCGATGATCGGCTGCCAACATCTAGAGGTGAGCTAATGTACATGCATTCGACCGAAAGGAACGAGTTCTGGAGTGCATTGCTGGAAAAAGCATACGCCAAGTGAGATTATTAGATTAAAATTGCTTTCCTCTATAAAAGATGACTTCCAACAGACTACATGGTTCCTATGAGGCACTAAAAGGTGGCACCACCTGCGAGGCTATGGAAGATTTTACCGGTGGCGTTACTGAATGGTACGACATGAAGGAGGCACCACCAAATCTATTCAATATTCTTGGCAAAGCAGCCGAGCGTAGCTCCATGATGGGTTGCAGTTTGGAACCCGATCCAAATGTAACCGAAGCTGAGACACCAGAAGGCCTTATTCGTGGTCACGCTTATTCGATTACAAAAGTAGCACTAGTCGATATTGTGACACCAAATCGTCAGGGAAAGATTCCAATGATTCGTATGCGTAATCCTTGGGGTAACGAAGCCGAATGGAATGGCCCATGGAGTGATAGTTCACCGGAATGGCGTTACATCCCTGAGGATCAGAAAATCGATATCGGTTTGAATTTCGACAGGGATGGTGAATTCTGGATGTCATTCCAAGATTTCTTAAATCATTTCGATCGTGTGGAGATTTGTAACTTGTCACCAGATTCGCTGACGGACGAACAACAGCACAATGGCAAACGCAAATGGGAAATGTCAATGTTTGAGGGTGAATGGTCGCCAGGTGTAACAGCCGGTGGTTGTCGTAATTTCTTGGATACTTTCTGGCACAACCCGCAGTATGTTATCAACTTGGTGGATCCCGATGAGGAGGATGAAGATGGTAAATGTACGGTAATCGTGGCGTTGATGCAGAAGAATCGTCGATCAAAACGTAACATGGGAATGGAGTGTTTGACAATTGGTTTTGCCATCTATCATTTAACTCCGAGGGATTTGGATACCAAGCCGCAGCCGATGAGTTTCTTCAAGTATCGTGCATCAGTTGCACGTTCACCGCATTTCATTAACACTCGTGAGGTATGTGTCAGTGAAGGGTGATTGTGGTCGGTAATTTTTTGGCGTATCATTTTTACTTGCACCTATAAGTGAAAAGTATTATTTTCGTGAAAATAGTCGATTTATGTCAAACTTGGCGTGGTTAGTTGATTTAGATTTGTCTGCTTATCGGATTTGTCCAGCTGTCCAACGCACCAACAACCTTTGAATCCCTGTATATATTATGTCCTTTACTGGCTATTCTACTTATTTACCATAATGACTTCCAATTACCTTTCTCTATTCAATAGCTGTCTCCGCATCATTGTTGTGAGGACCATCCTTCGGGGAGCATTATCGACAAAGAGAGTTTCCACATGCGTTCGCTATCCACTGTAGTTCTTCTCTGATAATATTGGACAAATTTCGATACATGTGGTGTACATAAAATACACTCCTAGGACTCTATGTAGCATTAACTTAAACTTTAGATGTAGGAGCTCACCACTGACATTGAAAGTTGTTGGATGCGAAGAACATTGCTTCTGACATTCATGTACAAAGCTTTTTCTATACCTTTCCAATTTGTTTTTCACTGTAACTAGTCTCATCATTATCACAGATTCTACCAACTATCCCGTGTAAATATCCCGTGTAATTTCTTTTACTCCTGAATCTTTGAATCGTTGTTCTATTAGAACTTCTCAATTAGATCTATATACAAGGCGGACAACGTATGCCATTATTATTAGAAAGTTGGTTAGACAGTTCAGTACTTTTCAAAGTAGACTTCATTACTCGTTAGACATTCGATTTTCCAAGCTGAAACCTAATGGGAACCGACTATATTGTATAGAATATGTGGAGGGGTTGGAGCATCTACGTCTGTAGCTACAGCCAGGTTGTGCTGAAGGCCTTTCTAATTCCTCAATCCATTTCAAAATAGTTCGAGTGTACCAGTTGAGTATTTCCTAAGTCGACAAAAAGAGTCTTTTAAAGTACTAGACGTTTCTCAATCCTACTTACTCCCTCACCACGCCTAAGATTTTGTCGTACCACAGTCACCCTACCAGCTGCAAACATAACTACATGAAATTCTTTTAGGTTTGTGCCCGTTTCAAGTTACCCCCTGGTCACTACTTAATCGTACCATCAACATTTGATCCCAACGAAGAGGGAGAGTTTATTATTCGTGTCTTCTCGGAGACAAAGAATAATATGGAGTACGTATACAATGCTATTTCCGAATTTATTACATATATCTTCTACCAAACCAAACAACAGATACTAATGATTTCGTATTTTTACTTTTCTTTTCTGGTTTTTTAACTTTTACTAATTTCATTAAAGAGAGAACGACGACCATGTTGGATATGGAGATGTGGATGATAGGGTGAGTAACGTCCTTAAAATATTTATCTTTTACTATATTTGTTTACAAAATTATATTTAGCGTTTGATGAGACAAAAAGAAAAATTGATTTGCATTTTGAAGTATCTATGTATCTATTTATAGATGTAGTTTTCTTTTTTTTTTTTTAAATGGGATGTGTTATTGTTGTGATTGATTGGTTATTTGGTTGGAAATATGGAACAATTTTTGGTTTTCTTTATAAACTCTTACTCCTACATTAATCTACAACGACTGTGTGTAGGTGGGTAAGTACTTTGCAGACAATTATTCGCAATGTCTTAATTTATTCGTGCAAGCAACTCATTAGAGTCTTAATAAACGATTTGACACATTGAGTATCTAAGTACTATCGTCATCGCAGAGTGTCATATGCATATATGTACGAATGTAACCAGACAGTAAACACACCTACATTAAAGATATAGAAACCTATCCTTGGCGGTTTAATAGCATGCCATAAAAGAAATGTGACTACATGAGGTTCAAGTTCAGCGAACTCTGCTTGGAGAATGGTGGCATTGTAGTTTAATTAACCAAATTTGCTATGCGTGATTCGTATTAGAGTGCGACACGCAAGTTACAAATATTAGTGACCCAGCTTTTTATAAGAGACAGGGATAGACTGTCGTAATTACATTTGGGAATACGATTACGAGCGCAAGGACATGACAATGAACTAGTTTTGAACTTTAGCTTATAAATTGGTATGAGTTTTGGCGTGATAATAAAGAATTCGAAGAAGAGAATTAATAGAAATGCCTCCGAGACATATCACCATTCCTACAGGGATTTTGAAATAGTCTGCAGAAGAAATGTGGAAAGCTGTAAAGTTGGAAAAGCTTATCTAATAAAATTTTAATTTGGAAAATTATTTTGCTAACTTTAGATTGAGAATATAAGGGTATAAACAAGTTCCATATCTCTTTTGAACATCCACCATCATCTACTGGTTGCTATCTTGATAACACGTAGACAAAATATATGAATAAACGAGTCAGCCCTTTGCCATATTACTTCCAACTTAGATGGCACAACATTCCAGGAAGTTGATAGCTGCATTCACTTATGTAACTTCAGTAGGCTGCACGAGCATGTCGGCTATCAATACCTATTGGCATTCTATCCTTTCTTGTGTATTCTTGTTAAACTTTCGAAAACCTGTAATACTACAACACTATGCAATTCAAAAAGTTTTCGTGATCCTTAAATTTTCTTTGGCATCTCGTATGTGATTACATCAAAGCTTGTCGTATTAATTGCCTTAATAGTAATGTATGCCACACATATGTATGTAAATAGAGTTAAATGCCGCGATGTCCCTTCGCTTGTGTGTCGTCTAGTTTCTTTTAATCGATGTAATTATTTTACCCTGCACTTTAACTACCTCGAACATTAATTACTCATAATATTCTGTACATCACTTAATTTATTCAATTAAACCTACCCACGGCGGATCTCGTTTTAATTCACTGCTATCCGTTATGTAATTTCTGTGGGTGCTATTTTATTAATAATTAAAGCAGATGATAGCCTGAACGGAAGGGAAGAGTTTTCAAGTAAATTAAAGCGGGGAACTGGAAAATGGTGGAATATATTTAATAATTTCAAAATAGATAAAAATAACTAGGTATACGATGAAGAGAGTTGGCGAAAGTGTGCATTACTTGCAAAGGTATTTTGCCATTAATCATGTCATAGTTCGATGTTTGTTAATATTGAGGTTCAAATGGTTTTGTTGGGACCAGAATGAGAACTTGTCATATTGTAGAAGACAAGAGTCAGCTGGAGATTCTATGTACTTAAAGAAGTTCATGTGTAGTAAGGTAGAAGTCTTTTATGATACTACTTACTAGCTTACATACTTAAGTGACTCTACAGTTCGGGGTGAACCTGGTCCTCCACTAACAAGCATCTCCAGTTAGCCCTGTCCTTAGCTAACTGCCTCCAGTTGCGCACCCCAAGTTTTTATGGTACAAACAGCATTATTCATTGTCAAGTTGAAGATTATTGGTCTAAGGTGACTACCTTGAGGAACACCTTAGGTTTTATTAATTGGATTATACTAGCGTCGTTGTTTCGAAGAAATGCGTGATCATCATAGTAACCCAAGGCTTTTAAATTTCAGAAGAATACTTCTTTCCGTGGGAGACAACGAAAGTAGTGGCAAATTAATAAACTTCTGGTTGTTGATCCAACCCTAAGACATTTTTGCTGATATGGAGAAGTTAGACCTGAAAGGTAGAGCTTGGGTATATATGGGAGTCTAGTTATGTACTACTATTTAGATACTTAATCTTAAGGCATTTCATGTGTTCTTACAAAGTCGAGCGAAATCTCTGCCAAATATTTATAAATAAAGCTTGAAGAAGGTAGTGAGGATTTATAGCAGATAGTTAGCTAAATTTTTTTAGAACTATAACCTAGTTTGCTAGTAAGTAGTTTTGCTTTACAGCTGCCAAAATCAGAGTCTCAATGAATAGGATTTCCTCGCCTAAGATACGATTTGTAACGTAGCACTTATCCTCAGACTAAATCCATGCAATCTTTATTTTTGAAATGTTTGCTCTTGTATAGAGAATTGAATAAAGCGACATCATTTTAATTTATCATTCATTAAGCGATCTCAAGAAGTGACGCCATAATTAAAGCTTGGCTGCGATCTGAATCATTCGTTTTTTTTAAATTTCAAGCAACAAAAACATAAAAGAGTTCCGTGCTGTCATAAAATATTTTTATTTGATGAAGTTAATGTCTTCTTAGATCAAAGCGTTGAGAACTGTTCATTTTTGAATGCATAAGTCAAAACGTGACTGTAAAACCAAGAAAGATGACTCACGTCTCATGCTTGGTACTGTGTATACCAAAGGTGAAATGGTTGCAAATATTGATTTCACAGCCGAATGCATGTACCGAAGATTCTGGAGGCTGTGGACATCTCTAACGAGACAGTGCATCATGTTCTGCACAAATGATTGAGTATTAAAAGGCATGCTCGTCGCAGAACTCATTTCAACAAAGTTCGTAGCCCACAGGATTTGTTACTGTTGATACAGTTTGGATCCATAGACAGTAATTAGAAAACGAATTGAAGAAAAAGTGATCAGGATTGACATAAATCGACTATCGCAATAGTATTCATAGAAGTGCATGGATACAGACTGGAAGTTGCTTCACTTCAAGTCTCGTCAAAAACGTCCGTTTAATAAGAAACAAATTTATGTCGACAAAAACTCTGGCTTGACAATTCGCTTAAATGATTTTGAGGTGTAATACCCCAATCGTGAGATCGAGAGTATTTCCTGCAAGCATTTGCCGTGAGAAGTTAGTAAAATTGATCTTTCTACCTTGATCTCAAATTTTATTATTTTGCCCACACTGCTAGCTCTTTCATATATTAGTTCACCGATAGTTGCCATGGATCTTCGTGAAATCATGATGACTGCCTAAGCTTTCTATAATACATAGACAACATTTTTTTCACTTTCATTCTATATTTTCTATCCACTATCAACGGAGCTATTAAAGTTAGTGTATCGATTAGATCATGGATTATCGTTTCTGTGAACCAGAATGTCCATGACGTCTAAGGAAGCCAGTTCGTTGAGATTGTCGAAGAGAAGAGCCCCTAGATGTAGCAATGTTTTAGTGGTAGCGACGGACAAATGTATAGGAAGTGGAGCATGGGTTCCTTCTCCTTCTCATCTCTACAGCTACTTCAAGATTAATTATGAAATTAATCTAACCTTTTCGTATGTTTGCCTATAAAACAGTGTCCAGTGTGGAGACCTATTACATAGCTGATCACAGCTAAAGATATGACATGTCGAGCTATCGGTGGTCTTGTTGATAGCGTCTTTATAGATAATTACATGTAACGAAAGGCATACAAAGGGCACAATCCTAAGACCTAAGCTTGTCATTCGTCAGTCTTGCAATTATCCGGAATAACTCTTTAGCTTGTGCACCCAGCATAAATGACTGTTGAACTTCATTGTGAAGTAAATGAGCATGATTCCAAGGACTTGATTGTGACTTGACTGTCAGTTTAGTGGCTAATATCTCTGGCACATATTCCATTACATTTCAGCTAAGATATAGCTTCCTTGATTGACTAAGTAAGGCCTGATCCGCAAACCGTATCCCAAAATGTGCAGTATTTTGTCAGATTGGGGCTTAAGCAGAATCTCTAAAGATAGGAATCCTTTATTGATTTCCTTCCTGGTACTTGCTCAGTTCCCAAACTATGAACTGCTGTTTCTCTTCCTTCTTGTTGAAAATACTGGAATCGCTGATTGATATTTATCTCCGCCATAGCATTAGCTCGTTTATGCTTTTAGCGTTCCAACGAAGAATCATCCTCCGCTCTGTAAAAAGTTTCGGTTGGTTCCATTAGTCATGTACGAGTAGTTTGATAGTGGCTTAGATCAGTGGTATCACAATGGACGTGGTTTAATTTAAGTGGGACTGTAATATCGTAAAAAAAAACACCTAGTCTCAAACTATAATATTTTAGATCAGCTGTGAATTATAGGGACGAATACATACACTGCATACCACTTTAAGGGAGTAACCAAAACTGAAATGCAAGATAAGGACTTGGCATTCGATTTAGACACGGGGTAAGGCCGAGAGTTGACAACTTAACAACGTGGAAAGTAAGTTCACGGGGCTGATTGATTAAATCTGTTTGTGAGATGTGCCATAATCCCTCTCTAGCTGTCCAATATCTCTGGGAGTGTACGTTAGATATAATTCCTTTGATGACTGAGGACTAGTTTTTTTTTCACCAATCTATTTTGATAAGAAACATTCCTATTGTTTGTTTTCCTATTTCCAACCAATCAAACCAGTGATTTTGCTTTCCTTTTAGTTTAGCATATGTATCTATAAAATAAATTATATTTTATATTGAGTTGCAATGTGCAATGCTTTTATTACGATAATGAAATAGTTGCAGAGAAAATTTTCCACTGTTTGCTTTTGTGTGTTTCACAAAACCCTTAAAACAACTTAAGTAACAATAAATTAACTAAGTAACACTTATTGATAATGGCATGCCAATCAAATGATAACTTCACAATGCATGAAAGAAAAAGAAAAAAAAAAAACATTCATTTCTAATAACAAAAAATAATTCAGTACATTACGGTATTAATTGCACAAAACAATGCGCAATTAATTAAAAAAAAAAAACATTCGCATATATTTTTACAATTAGACTCACATTAACCGCAGGTTATAGTAATTATAACACGCCTGAATGAAATCACAAATATTAATCCGCTTTAATTAAATTTAGGTTAGCAATTATGATGGAAGTAATGGTGAAGGAATTCACGATGTAAGTTTCAACAGCGTCAAACATGACCAACAAAATTTGTTTTTATTGTTTTTCTTTGTTAATTTTGGAAAAATTTTCTTTGAATTTGGTCTTTTTGATACTTTGATACACAGTTTAATCGAGTTTTCAAAATTATTGGCAAGCATTTTGTTTGAAGAGTTTGAATTTTTTTATTTTTTTTTTTCTAATTAATTCCAAAAAGCCTGAATACTGTAGGATTTTGGTAAATCAGGGAAGTTGTAAATTGATGGGTTTTTCTTTTTTTAAATTACTCCTTCAAGTGATGTCATCCTATGCGTCTGTTGCAGGATGTCATTGATTTTTAGCTGCATTTCTTTATTCTTCAGTTTCTTATTGGATGTTTACTTAACCATCTGAATTAGTGCTATTCCAATGATGGCAGTGGTGTCTTTTTCTGTGCCTATTTTTTCCATCAAAGTTGGAAACTGAAATAGACTGTAATAGAAGCTGTAATAGACTAAATCCTTCAAAAAAGAAAAACGAATGCAGAAAACCTGGACCATTGATCCTAGAAAGCACTTCATTACCAAATATGAACAATAATCGTCGTAGAACTGGCACTGACACTAACACTATCAGAAAAGCTCAGTGATTGCTGTTACCTCGATCCTTGAAGTCTTCAATACTATCCAATGATCAAAAAGAAAGTATGCATAGTGGAATACAGTATTTAAAGTATTCACTAAAAGTGAGGAACGAATAGATTCAAATCAACAACGGAATTCGTGGAGATCTACTGGATTGATAACGCGGTATTGACAATACGTTCCTGTCCTACAGATTGAAAAAAATTCTCACCAAAACACAAATTTTTTTTTAAATCATATTGTATTGTCGATTGCTTATGATTTGCTTTACCGCGCTATGTCCGATAATTGATGTAAACCTTCCTTTTGACTAGAAGAACCAGTCTTTCTTTCTTACACAGGTTTGGGAATACACCTTCGTATGTATATGTACCAGCAAAAGTTGGAGGAGTTTTCTTTCTAAAAACAGTTTATTTTTGAGCTTTGTAAAAATGTACATACATATATTGGGTATTGTATGTCAAAAAAGACGAATAGAACGTCATTGTACCACACAACATCCCGAATGGTACGTATTTGCCCCCACGCCCACCTGACACGCCTACTAATATATTAAATTTTTTCGCGCTAGAAATACTATCTGTGGGGTTCTAACTTAATCATCTGAATTGCGTACTGAAAGGATTAAGGCACGAAGGCGACACCTGAGGATACCATCGACACTCGGCGTCTTTAGGTCCTCAATTTTTTTTTTTAAGATTTGCAAGATGTCTTCTTTTCTTCTTTTTCGTCCCAATTTCCTCTTTCCATTTGCGGAAACTGAACAGCGACTACGCTTTCTAAAATCGTAGTGAACGAGGACGGTACCTTTCGACCGCCCTTCAATTTCTGCATACCTACTTGGTAATCTTACTCTTTTTTTTTCTAACTTTAAATGCATCTTGGAGACTTCTCCGGGAGATTTTAAATATTGGAGCTCCCTCTAATGGTGTGCCTATTACTGATAATAAGTCTTCTGATCTGAAATGAATTGAAGTAAGCGTTAAATAGGCTTGAGTCTTTCAAATTCCCAAGAGTAGGTATCTATGGTATTTTTCCGGTACAACTTCATCCCATTACTTGGTATTACAATGGGAAAACTGACCTGTAATCCGAAAGGTTCGCTATTACTAGGAACTAAATCAAGAACAACGACCAACAAGAGACTTGCTTTTATATCGAAGAAATAAAATATCAAACAGCTGCCTAGGTAGTTCAGACTGATAAGACTCTCATCTGATCCTGAATGGATTTTTTATGCCGTAGGTTCGATCTTCTTTGTCATCTCGAACATGAAGACTCCAACTTCAAGATCATCTTAACTTAAGCATTGTTGTTTCATACACGTTTCTTGGACTACATCCATACCTTGTAGTACATAGAGTTCTCAGATGTATCCTCTTCTGCGTTTGCCCTAGTAGACAAAAAGTTTGACGAAACATTGTTCACCCCAAAAGATTCCAACATCGGTTCTGCTTTCCAGCAATCAAGTGGTTAGTGCGTTGGACTACGGAGCGATGGGTTCCAGGTTCAATCCCCAAACAACACCTAAAATTTCTTTCACGGCCCCACCTCTCGCGAGCGTCATGAAAAAAGCTTCTCAAAACAAAAAAAACTGCCATTCGGATCCGGCATTAAACAGTAGGCCCCTTCCCTTCGTGTGAAGAATATACCACGCATAGCACGAGTAGTTGTGAGAAGCTAGATCCTGGGTCCCATGGACCTGTCGCGCCAAAATTTATTTTTTTTTGAGGATATGTAGAGTATTCCGAAATAGCAACAGTTCCTTATTCTAAGTCTTCGAATCTCGAAAGTATGAGAACTCCTTATTTGCCTTGTCCTAGACGGTTAAGATTTGTGAAAGTCATTAAAGTCTCTACAGTATCACTCTTAGAGCATCTATAATGTCTACCTATATATGAACATGTATCGTCAGCGTAACACAGCAGCTGATAGGACTTGTTGAAGATTTTGATGTTCCTTAGTGTTGTGCAACACAGGTGAATCATTTTTTAGATCTCATTCGTGTTTTGACAATGTTTTGAGTAAGAAACCGTTTCGTTTCATCTTCTTTTCGCAATGCATATACCTTAAGGCGCGGATCTATGTATGCTTCTCTACAATATCAAAACTTGTATGCAACATCCCCACCGTAACTATCATTAGGATGTTTCGAATAATTGCCTTCCGGATACGACGTAGAAGGATAGGTCTCATCTCTAATAGAGTAAAATTGTATGTCTATAGAATCGACGAATGTAAAGTGTTTCATTCTTATTTTGTCCAATGTTCTTCCCAATCTAATTATCCCTCCCCTTTAATGTTCCTTAAAATCAACCTCAATCTACCATACATACTGTTATCCTGATTACCAAAACTCCACTGTCATTTAAATAACTTAGCATTTTCCAAAGTTTCTTAAATTTTGTTTAATCCTCTTTGTTTTGGCTTTATTTTATTTTTGTCATTTTCTTTATTTTTTTTTTCTTACAACCTAGGAAGAATTTGAGGATTGATGCAACTAAAATACCTGCTAGCAAATTATAGACAAAATTATACACTTACCTTACACGATAGTTCAAAATAAAGATAACGAAAACTAAGCAAAACTTTGTTTAACTTAATTAAATTAAACGTACCTGTGCTAATAGCATTTCATGAGAGCAATAACTATTAGTATTTAAGGCTTTTTGTTGCAAAATGTTTGTCATATAAATTTTTAAAGTCAACTTTGTGGTTTTGTGTTGAGAAACAAAATTGAAACATAACACTCACCGTAATTAATTGCTTAGCAAAGACTAACAAAATCTAATACTACAGATATGTCTAAATAAAAAAAACAAACTAGTGATCCAAGTGATATTTTGGAACACTAGTGGCTTACAAGGGATTGGGAAATTCATATGAACCATCAAACATGCTTAAGGAAATATTTTGAATTAGTGGAATTTCGATTTCATCCATAGATCATTGGACCAAGGACTTGTTATTTCCAAAGAAATGTCTTACAAAACACAAGAAAGACGACAAGCCAAATCTAGATTCCAAAAATTCAAAATAATAAAATTTCATTTAAGAATATATTTAAAACATGATTTACTTATTTTCCCCAGGTTGGTCCAGCTATACCGACGCAACCTCTCGATCCACAAAGAGAGAGTCTGCGTCGCCTGTTCCAGAGTATTGCTGGACCAGATCAAGAGGTCGATTGGATGGAATTAAAACGCATTTTGGATCACTCGATGAAAGACGGTGAGTGTGCTTACTTCAGGTATCAAGTGAAGTAAGGGGTTAGCAACCCAAAGGAGTAGTTTCGAAATACTAACTACGTTTATGGATGGGAAAATTTTAATTTAAAATTTTTTGTTTTCATGTATTCGAAAAAAAAGAAATGTTTTCATAAACTAAAGCGTGCATTCAAGTAGAGTCTCAGGTTTCTGTTTTTTGAAAATGAGGTAAGAAGAAATTCGCGCGAGTAGAAGTTAGAAACGGTAGAATGTTTTGCCATTTAGAGTAGTTTGTTTGGTTTATGCTTGTGCATTAGCTTTAACTACATCTCCTTCTACAAAATTAGAATACGATCCAGTTCGAGATCATTCATATATTTTTTGTAGTTTTTAAATCTTTCCATGGATTTTGATAGAAAATTCCTTTCTTTTTAAATGTAATATTTGTTTTCCTCGCGATTTTTTCCGAAAAATTTATCTCATTAACCCTCCCTTAAAGTTGATCATATCTTTTTAAATATTGACTCTAAGTCCTCAGTTGTAAAAGTAAAGTATATAAATTCCCACTTCATATTTAAAAACCTATTTTCTAAGTCGTTTTCTGTTTTTGTTATGACTTGCCTTCATGGTTTCATATGTCGTAAATGGAGAGAAAGCATAGTCTTTCTGTTTTTAATGCCACACACGGCTCTTGTCTTATTTCCTAACCGTTTTCCACATAAGAGGAAAGTTTAAAAAATTTAATTCACTCAGTCTTTACGTTGGGCGCCAATTATATTTATTTAATATCCGGAATGAAGAGGGACTAGATATATTTATTATATTTTTTTTTTTGTAATATTTCCAAACTTTTCATAACTTTTAGCTCTTTGTTGTTAACTTATATAGACCAGTTCTTGGATTCCTACTCTTTATTATTCAGCGGTTCAAATGCAAAGTAAACTTTTCTTTTCGTGTGTCTACTCGTAAACTACTTGGTTTATTCTTTAAACCCAAATAGCGTTACAATTCCAGTGAGCCTGGGACTTCAACCAATAAACCTCCCCAGTTAGCTAACTAACTCCTAATAATTTACAGCATCAGCTACTACTATGTTATTTAAGAACATCTCGCAGGATATTTGCAGAATACTGTCTTGTCATAATTGTGCTGGCTGGAATATTTTAGATTGCTGCTTTCATTCAATATTCTAGCTTCGTTCACATTTTATTACAAACTACATAGAGGATCTTTCTTTATAAGAAAGTTTATTTTTTTTTTAAGTGACATGATGAATTTTATGCTGAACAGTCAGTTGACATCTGGGCTAGCCCCGACTTTATTGAATATTTTTTTTTTTATTTATTGACGAAATTCCTTGAAGTTATGAGGAAGATTCCTTAGGATCGCTTATTTTGTTTTCAGTTCAAAACTTTTCTAGTTCAACGGATATTGCAATCAGTTTTTACTCTCTTAAGAACGGTGACTAAAGGCAGTTATAATACACATGATGGTAGATCCTATCCTATCCTTCCGGTCCATTGTCTTTGTTTATGTATACTTACATATGTATGTACATCCACAAAGTCCGTGTTAAGGAACTTAAAATTTATATCGTCAAAGTTGTGAATATTTTTTTCAGAATTCTTTTCTACAAATGTACATTAGTAGATGGAACTACATAATTGTATGATAATACGGAGGTTTGTCCCATAACCATCCGACACATTGACTTCTTCATTGATAGTCAGAGTAGAGTTCATTCATTCTTTGGACTTACAATTATTTTTCCAACGCAATCACGAATTTGAAATACTATAAATCAATATTTTCGAGTCTAAAAAATTCAAAATTTAATATAGAAATATATATGTACATACAAATGTATTTACGTTTAAATTTTTGAAATTACGTTCAAAAAAATCCTTCCGTATTATTTTTGGTATAATTTTATAAATACAATTAGTGGTTTTAAAGGATAATAAAAATAACTAAGAAAATACGTTTTAAAATTTTCTTAGGAAAATATTTACAAAAGGGGCCTTCCCCCCGATTTTGATATAATTTTAGTATGTGGTAGAGGGCATTTTTCTGAGCATTTTGATGTATATATGTACATATGTAGGGGTCGCAAAAGAATAGTTTTCGTATTATATCAAAAACGGGGGTGAGGCCCCTTTTGTAAACATTTACCTTTTCTTGTATTCTCCTCCACAATAATTAGTGTCTACCTAAATATAAAGATATGTTTTTTTTTTAAGTTTTCTTTATTATAATTATGTAAATTATTACAATACAGACATGTTTAATGAATAAAGATTAATCATATAGGTATGTATTTCATTATTAGTGAGTAGCACATATGGCTACGTTTATGAGGATTCTAGAAATCCACTGATATACGAAACTTATTTCATATTTCACTTATTTCATATTCTATAAGTACAAGAATGTACATATGCAATTTGTTTTACTTAATTCAGGGCTGGTAAAATCTGTAACGTACTTGAGTTTGCTTTAAAACAGTCCATGACCACATAAATAGCGATCTCTAGCTTGGATTTTGAAAATATTTATTTTTATTAGAAAACATTTCATGTACAAGTTTTTCATTTTCATTATTAAAATTATTAATTATTTATTATTAAGAGCGTGGTGAATATATGCTAAATATTTAGAATATTGAAAATCTGTTTGATCGCTTATCGTTGGACAGTAATAACTACCTCAGTCCCTTGATCTAAATCCAATTGAGAATCCAAGGAATGAAATTCAAAGCTGAATGGAAATGAAAGGTCAAAAGAGGTCGACGGAATTATTAGAAAATATTAAAATCACGAACATTTATTTATAACAAGTATATATGGCATATATCTACTTTTTGTATTGTAATGAAGGAATATTCTTCTTTTTATTGAAGACAATTTTATATTTGGAAAGATAAATTTCGCATATTAGGTATTCAGATTGTTATTCATATTATAACGAGTGCATTTTATAGGTCTTAAAATATCTCTTCTAAACAATATTCATTTCTAATTCCTGTCTTGCTTCGTTTAAGAAAAAAAACTACAGTATATGATAAATTCCAAGTCATTAAAATAGAGTTGTGCATTTATTATTTTTTCCTTTTTTTAATTTTTGTTTTTCATTTAATGTAAAGCATTAAAATAATAGTGTGTATGTTTAAATAATATCTACACGAATCTATATCCCTTAGATCTCGCTAATGCATGGATTAGTGTCAAGAATCCATTATTTAAGTTTCCGTTTTTAGTAACAAAACTTTTCAATTTCTCCCTTCGGAAACGGCATTAAACAGTTGGTTCATTCAACATTCAACAACATAAATGGTTGTCAAAAACTAGGTCCTGGATCCCATAGATCTGTCGCACAAATATTTATATTTATATATTTGTATTTAGTACAGCAACACGGGGTGGGCCGAACGCTACACAAAATTGGTATATAATGTACCCATAGAAGGCTAAGAAAAAAATGCTATAGTCATAAAAGAAAATTAATTCAGTTCACAGTTAACATAGGTTTAGTTAAATTAAGTGATTTATCAGGAGTTGCATCATATAGCCAAGATCCTCATTAAATTAAGTAAACACATATTATTTTTTATATAAGGAAAAGCTTAAATTAACAGTCAGTCAGAAGATTGTGAATTCGGTTAGGGATTTTGTATTAAAATGAAAATTCATGCTACATTCTAGTTACTACTCAGTAAAATTCTTAAAATTGTTAAAATTCCCAAGAACTATGGTGTTGTAGGACAGTTTTAACTTCTTATGTTATGTTGAAGAACTATTTTACTCATTGAAATTGTTCGCATTAACTAACTAGTAATAGCAGTAGCAATATAATATAGTTATTGGTATAATATATGTATGTATGTTTGTATGTAGTTATTGGTGATTATACATAATCACATTCACGTATTTCGTTCAGCGTAATATGTGCGTACATATGTACGTACTGTACAGGTATAAATTAACATGTAGTTTTCTAGATCGTAGTAGTTTATTCTATTTTACTCTGTTTTTTAATAAATATTAATACTTACTACCAGTTAAGGAATAAAAATACCAATCAGTGTACTAGTATCTTAATTTAAAACAAACTTGCGCACCAAATTAATCGACACACTAAAATGTAGTCTTAGCTTAAGGGAAAAGTACGGATGTGAATTTCACATCGGCATACAATGGAAGTCTAGACTTCGTTTTAAGTAATATTAATAATACCATACAGAGTTTTTAATAAAAAAAAAAGAGTAATAATGCTGGGTCAGGCGGTCTTGTCAAAAATTACAGAACATGATATGTATATGTATATGAACCAAGAGACAAAACAATGTTTCTTTCCAAGAAGCTGCCTAAATCTTTTAAAATATGTATAACAAATCAAAATTAATATGTAGTAGACCAGCCCATTGTTCCCATTGAGATTTTTAATGCTACCTAATGCTACAATCTACGCCCTTATGATAACCTAAAAACTATGGGCCAAGCAAACAACCTATAGAACTTATAAATCTATTAGTATTAAGTATAATGCATGGTGACTACTGTGCTCAAAGAAGTATCGCATCTATTAATGTATTGTTTTCTTATTTGACATTTTATAATTACAGCCCTTCCGAAATTCTATGCAATAAGTCGTAATGTAATAAGATAAAATCGATTTGATTTATACAAAATGTATTGATTCTTCGGTTTTGTTTTCTCATTTTAAAATAATTTATTACGATTTTATGAAACAAATAAAATTGTCTGGCAACTAGTTTCGAAGTAGATATCTTGAAATAAAATGGATTTCTAAATGAAAGAGGCGACTTTAGCAAAACGGATACCTAACGAAGCAAAGCGGTGCAATTTACTAAAACTCAGCATAACCTTCTATGAACTACTTTTCTGTAAATTTGATATTTAGTAAACAGTGCAAGAGGAAAGCAGAGTCTGAAACAAGAAAATAAGAGTTTCGACATTAGTAGTATAAATTTTGTCAATTAAATCGAATCTACCTTATTACAAGCCACCTTTCTCGAAACCATTAACATGTTCATACTATTTAAACCATGTTTACATGTAAATATTTTTTATTTTAAAGTTTTGTTTGTATTACACTGATTGGTTATTTAGTTCCTGTTTGTAAAAAAAAAAAAATGTGTTTATGTGTTTGAATTGTTTTTAGTTAGCCTGTAATCAAACTTAGTAGTTTGTAAAGTTAAAATAAAAATTTGATTTATTTATTGAATAGAATTTTATAGAAACATTAAGTAATGCCAATGGTTTATTTGCCTTTTCTAATTACATAAACAAAAACAAACCATTTCCAAAAACTCAAACACCACCTCATTTCGCCTACCCATATGCAAAAAAATCGAAAACAAAACAATATGACATTGTTGTATGCGCTTGCGAACCTGTAGACCTGCCAAAGCATCCATCGAATGGTTATGCCCAACCGCCACCGAATAATCAGTTTGTTAGTGCCGGACCCGGACCTGGAACCAATGGTGATGAAGGCGGTGGAGGTGGAGGTGGATTCAATTTGTTTGCCTTGATTTGTGGTCCCTTCTGTAAGGGTACACCACTTGAAGGAATACTTGGGTTGGACGAACAACAGCAGACATACACAAGTATGAATCCAGTTAATGCAGCAGTCGATCCTGGTGAGAATTATTGTGTCAATGCTTTTAGAACCCTTTTCCCAGTTTGGATTCTGTCTGTATTCTGTATCTTTCATCACTATTTTCCAAATTTCATTTCTTATTATTTGTGGAATGCACACATTCAAATTGGTCTGGTCTTAGTATTTCCATTTTAGCATTTGAGTTTGTTTTTTTTTTTTTTCAATGGCTTTACCTTACTTTTGCAGTTTTATGTTATTTTGTTTGTTAAGCCTGAATTTGACTTCTATATCATTATTTTTTACATATGAAACTGTAAAAAGTTTGTGTTAATCTATATTTATAAGAGCCACATAATTAAATACTTTAATTTTGTATATATATAATTGCTTCAGTATTTGGGAAATACGGTAGGCTCTCGAAAAAATCTGCCTGATGTATAGTATTGCATGGCATTATCAAATTGGATGATTTATATGTATAATTCGCTAAATTCACAAAATTTCTCAAAATTATATTTTGCATCCAAATATTCATTTCTTTTAAAATCATTTGCACATTCGAGAGCCTACTAAATGGGGAGCTTGTATCAATAGGTGTGTTTTTTTTGATAACTTGTATAGGTATACGTATAGCAATATATATATATTATATACGATACGATAGTATCGTAGTTTACAACTGGCAGTGATAAAAAAAAAACAGTAGAACCCTCAGTGCTGTTGTTTTGCAACTTATGAGAGTAAAGAAAGCAAATACAAGTTGTTAGTCTAGTCAAAGCATATCAACTGGCTCTATGATAGCTAATTATGAAACTAGCAACAGCTACAACATCAAACAAATTAAGTAATACCTCTGACAACATCAAAACGGAAAAACTTTTGACTTGGAAGAGGTCATGGACATGGAGAATAAAGTCAATTTCATTCTTACTTGGCCTATGACAGCCGCTTTCATTGTTCCAAATAATGTTCTCGAAATTGATCGTCAGCTTCACTATGCCACCCTTAACCATATGAAAGATATCATCCATCTAACCAAGGATCATCGTAAACAGCATTCACTATGTATGAGTTAGCCAGATGTTGGGATACTCACTGGTAATACATTTTTGTATTTATTAAAT
This sequence comes from Xylota sylvarum, assembly GCA_905220385.1. Classification (NCBI taxonomy): domain Eukaryota; kingdom Metazoa; phylum Arthropoda; class Insecta; order Diptera; family Syrphidae; genus Xylota; species Xylota sylvarum. The sequence goes on along the minus strand of LR999960.1, from coordinate 50,632,729 downwards.
ACTGACAACCCAGCTCCCCACAACCCCCAGGAGCTGAAGGACAATTTGCCGGAGCAATGGAATTGAAGATTACTTGGTGCTATTTCTGCTATTGTAGATCAATCATTTTGTGGATCTCATAGCCTGCTTCTTGAAACTCGGCAAAACGGCAACACGGAGATAAAATTTTGCACTTTTACGCATGGGTGATATAAATTGCGAATATACCAACTGGACTGTACTACAGCTCATATATGAGTCCGCATGGTTTGTGGCACATCGACAGTGTTAAACCGGTCACGAGGATCTCTGGTTTTGTGAACCTAACAGCGAATGATTCAAATGCCTTCAAGATTGCTTTGAACGAGATGGCTACCAATGTAATGCCAAAGAGCTTCAGTTTCTAATAGCATGGAGTGTACTATGAACTTGCTTTGTTGACTGTCAGTTATGGAATACTCAATGGGGAGAAATATGTGCATCAGAATCGTGTCGTGTGGCTCTGCACAACCGTAAGAGGACACCAACATTTTGGATCTGGTGGCACCGTGAAATGATTACATTACGCCAACATTGATTTCAGAATAGACTCTCCGCCCACAGTAGGGTTGGAAAGAAGTGAAGTGATAAAGAAACGCAAGAAGCTCGTCAGTTACTATAACAAAACCCTATAGCCATTCCAAACATCAATATCTCAATTGATAACTAGGCTGTCATATCACCTTCTAATCTGTGGAGAATAGCCTAAAGATGGCAAAATGGGGAAACGACTAGGCTAACGAGTTGACAAAGCGGGGATAGCCATGGACAGATCCCTTGCAGAGGTAGATTCGATTCCGTTGGGAGCTACTTATGATAAGCATAGTCTCACACTTCTAATAAAATACCATGGGCCAGATTCCAGACAAAAGTTAGTACGAAACAGTACAACCAAATTAGAACATAGCACGAAAACTACTAAATATTCCAAGAATATGATTAGTAGATCAGATTACGCTTGGGTGAGCTGTTTTGGTTATAACTTTTAGATTTATACGGATCTCGCAAGGAGTTTAATACAAATATTGTGCACAAATCTTGTAACAGTAGTACAAAAGGAGTAGTACAGTACTATTGTAGTACTATAAACGACAGCATTACTACTTTTTTAATAGTAATCAAATGCATGGAAGAAAGTGTCAGACATGTCAAGTTCTTAATGTTTTAAAGCTCCTATCAAGTTTTAATCTTGTGGCTAAAATAATTACTAAAACGAAGCATTGAATTTCATTAAATGGTCGCCTAAAATGTTTTTTCTTTCAAACTTTTATGTTGATATTCCTTTTTGTAAACGAACGTTGCTATAAAATATATTTCTAAGCTTATGTAGGATACCAAAAAACACACTTATTGTTTCACATAAACTAACATACATCAGATGACCATGTATGGTGACTTTTATGTTATTATCTTATAGAATATGTGTAGTTTTAAAAAAGTCAAAATCAGAATCACTTCCTGATCCCGTAAAGTATGTACTGTTATACTCGCACATACATATGTACAATAGAATATCAAGGAAGCCTTTATCCTGCCTTAAATTTTGTTCCATAGAGTAATTGTTCTAGCAAATGCATTCTTAACCCTTGTGTCAACCCTTGTGTGATATGAAAACACTGACTTTATTCAAATTTGATCTGATCATGTCATTGTGTTGACACAAGAGTTAAACTGCTCTTTGAATCCATCACTGGCATCTGATGTAGGTAAATATTTATAATCGTAAGTGACTGTTCAGTTTGATGGTAATTAACAAATTAAGACAATCTTCGCATAGTTATATAAACTTGATCGGAATACCAGGGATATACTCAATGAAATGGACAAAGCATCAAAAAATTATTAATATGCTATACTTATGCAAGCTGATGCTTTGTCATAAATTTATGATTAACGTTAAGTAAAAATATTGTAAGACTATATTAAGGACATGGATTCTTCATCGTCCATATCCTGCATATCCGGATGAGTTTTGCAGTGATGTCAAGACTAAACAAAATGTCATCTCTATAAATGCTGTCAAAGGCGGCCTTAAAATCGATAAAAAGGTGGTGGGTATCGATTTGGAATTCATGTTTTTTTTTTTGACGGGGAACTTTACTGACCTAAAACTGCAGTGATACGTTCCAATCAGGTTGTTTTAAGTTTTCACACAATACAGTGGATAAAATCTTGTAACTGAAGTTAAGGAGACTTACTTTTCTATATTTAGCGGAGTTTAGAAGGTCTCATTTTTTTAGGACTGGGCAAACAATGCTGATATCGCATTTCCTTACCTTATCAACTGCTGCTTTGAATAGCTCGGTCATCAAGCGTATCAACTTTTTTGGATTTCAGCTTGGAGAATTAATTTTTCTATATCCTCAACATCGGTAACGATCTTATCAGTGGTTATCCCTTCTTTTCTACTCATAGACAGTTCTGGTCCCTCAGTACAGCACCGGCCCATTTGCTTTTGTTGTGATAGTCAAGAGAAACCCAAACCAGAAGCGGCATCCATGATAAGTTTTTGGCAGTGTAGTCACTAGTTTTTAGTACATACTTGGTGCTGATGGCAAAGGACCTTTTGCGATATTAAAGAGCACTCTATCTCTTCCGACTATAGCCTTGCGTTAAGATATGCTAATTGATGCGAATCTGTGTTAAGAGGTCGTTCATATATTTAAAACTCGACTTCTTGCACTGTGTCTGTCTTTAATAACTTATCGCCGCAGTAGAATATCACAGTTTTACATCTTCGTTTGGCTGGCCCATTTCATCGCACTTCTTGGATGGCGGCAATGTCTGCAGCAGTCTAAAGCCTCCGCCAAATTTTCGGCAGTACGATGGCTAATCCAATATTTGTTGTCCTTATCACGGTTGTTGAGTTCACCAACAGTTGAATCGTACATATTCGAGATTGGGGGATAGGGTCTTTAATAAACTTTAAGAAAGGAAGGGGTACTACGCTGCGACGCGTCGGCTTAGCTCGTCGTTATCGTTCAAACGAACATTTTGTTCATCATCGTCTGGTGTGTCATTCAACCGTCTGCAAAAGTCTTCCTAAGTTGTGAAGATCCTAGTGACATGAGTTTTTCTCAACAGCGTCTAGAGCCGTTTTCCGCAACCTGATTGACATTTACGCTCATTCCGATTACGGTGCGTATAGTCTGAATACACGGTTCAAAACCTTAGCAAAATATTCGTCATATTCTTTAAGCTTGTCTTCTGTCTGTCAGACTGAGCCTTTATGATACAAATTTAACACCTACTCGATGTTACATCTGCTTTTGAAATAAGTGGGTTGAAATAAATCCACGCGGCAGAAGGTACTCCGTGCAACAGTTTTATGACTTCCATTTGAACTCAAACTTATATGTTTGTCAATTGACTTCCGGATATTTTCGATACGGTGCCTTCCCCGAACTTTATTGACAATTTTCGGCTTAAGAAGTTCACACTTTGCGCAGTACATTAATGGTCTTGAATAGATGTGTGAATTATTGTTTTACTCCTTGCAAGAGGTACGCAAGCATTCTTCTCCAATTGGTAGAATGAAATGCAATAAGAAACGTACTTCTAGGAACTGCCAAAGTTAATATAATTTTCGATACTTTTTTAAGACAAATATCGTAACGTAAAAAAAACGGATTTTAAACGCATTATTGTTTAGATATGTATAATTATTTTTATTTTTTTCAAAACATTTGCAAGAAAAGATGTCTTACTTTGTTAATTTATCATTTTTATATATGTATGTAGTCGGTTCGTAGAATAATTAATATTCAAATATTTACTGAATATTAGCTTTAGGTTTTAAGAATTTTATGTACTAACATGTAAGTTTCTTTTGCTGGGTCAACACATTAACCTACCCTAACATGTTTTTTTGGGATATGAATTAGTTTGGGAGAAACCCTAGATTCGGCTCAGTCTTTTTTTCTCTATATTTTGCTTAGTTGTTTAAATTTTGTATTATACCTACCAAGTGACAGAGTTTGTTAAATTCTGCAATTTTCCTTTCAATTTTTAACACCTCATTTGACTAGACTGGGTCGAGTTGACGGGATTGGCACGACCTAGACATACTGTCTAAAGAAAAACATCGGAACTAAAACCTAAAACTAATTAAGAGCAACTTCCAAAAGTTGCAGCAAAAGAGTAACAAGTGTTGTATAAAAAAAAACGACCTAAATTCTCGTACTTATTCTGAATTTTGTGCCTATTTATAATACAGTGAAGTGATTTGTGGAGTGAATCACGGAAACTAGTTAAAGAAAAAGATTTAGGCTGAAGTCTTTAATACGTCTCAGACAGTACCAGGTCTTACGTCGTATTTTGTCTTAAAATTAAGTTAACGTCAACAATTTTAACGCAAGCATATGAAGGGAATGCATCGTTAGAAGCATTGTCTGTTTCATGTTTAACAAATCATCAACCATTTCCGTAAGACTCTTCTCCAGTGTACTAGATGTCGAAACATTAGAAACAGCGAAACTCGACTGAAACGATCCGACGATTACTGAGACGATCAGCAAGCTGCAACGACTAAGGTATCTATTATGAAAGTCTTAAGTCGAATGAGTGCAATCGTAAAAGACTGTTAAAAGCTCTGATTTGCATTTCTTAGGGAGTTAAATCGCTTGCCACATCAAACCGCTAGGTATGACAGCACGCAAATGCAGAAAACAAAAAATGTTTCTCAGACCTACTAGCAGAAGAGGTGGAAAATAGAGAGGAACTCTAAAAGCACATACCCAGGTAACGAAGACCGAATTGAAGCAGGAACAAGGAAGGAAACTTCATGGAATTTTATCCAGCGCCCAGAATCCAGAAAGAACATTTCTGCGACCTGTGTCGATCCTAGATCCTAGCATACCCCAAGGATTGAAAAACGATATTCACCAACTTTTGTTCGTCATCATTCTTGTGCCAAACTCAAATCAACGCCAAAGATATGTGTACAATCTTTTTAAATTAAGAAGATGCAGCGGACTATCAGCATCATCAGTGCCTTTGTCATTATTGAGGCTAAAATGGCATGAATTGAATTAGTAAAGAACAAACAAAATATGATGTTTCCTGCGAACAAAAAGGATATTTAACCACAGGCAGATCTTTGATCGCTACGAAGAATTTATATAAAAGCGGGAATCTTATTAAATGCGGATGAAAGCACCTTCGTTGGGTTGTCTCAAAAAAAAAATCATTCGAATGATTTTTAGTCCGATTTGGATTGAAAGAATAAGGAGGATATAGACCATGCAGTGCATAATGTACAAACACATCGACTGATCTAGTTAAAAATTTTCAAATTTATCGCTTATGCCGTAAGCATATCTTGTCGTAGCTACCATACAACTCAATATCCACGGGGGCACATGAAGGTCTCCTGATCAGTCAACCAGCATGATCACATTCCGATCGACGCAAGGCGCTCTTCTAGCATGATGGATGTCCGAACGTCACGAGGAGCAAAAACTACTCGGTGGTCTACCTACTTAGTTGTAGCCAAGGTACGGATGCGGATATCTAGAACATCAAAAAAACATGGAACTACTGTGGGGCAGTTTGACGTCCATCATAGCTTTATCCGATCGAGTGTGCCTTAATCCCTCAAGATAGTTTGACGAATAATGCGGACAAGCGAAAATACAAAAATACAAGTAAATTCAAAGTTTTGGCACGACATGTCCATGGCACCAAGGCCCAGCTTCTCACATTCGTGTTGTGCGCGTTACATTAATACCGTATCCGAACGGTAATTTTTGTTTTTGAGAAGTTTTTTTCACGACAGTTCTACTCTCAGATGGTTGTCAGACGTTTGCGAGAAATTTTAAGTGTCGTCTGGGGATTGAACTTTTAACTCGCTCCGTAGTCCAACGCACTAACCACTTGAGCCACGGCGTCCACTAATGTAGAAAAACAAAAGACGTACAAATCGGCGCTGCATAGAAAGACCAGATCTGTTCTCACAACAGACGCATCAATGACAGACCGCTTCGTTTTTCAAATTAGAATTTTGTACGAACTTTTCGATTCTAATTCTTTGTCGCTCCATTGCCGTGAGGATAGTTAGGAATAACGAGATACAAATGAGCCTGTCCTGCTAATTATCTCAACTCCCATTTCGAGTACTGTGTGTGAACATCTTCGAACCAAGAGTGAGCAAATAGTGTGAGATCAGACGATTGTTTTGTTTTCACAGAAAAATTTAATGAAAATGACGCGCATAATGTTTTCCATGTCGTGAGACAATACTAGTACTTTATGCATTAAGGATTTCCTGGCACGTTTGGCTCTATTCTCCTTCCACGTTTGTTTTAGCTATCTACTCAGAGTTCTAGATAAGTATGTAGCTATCATTATCCTAGAATCCTAGAGCCAAGCTTTTAATGTTGGGAAAGATAATCCTAGGAATTTTTTGTTCTTATATCTGTTTTTGTCCGATTGACAGTTAGCCTATGGGGCTAGCAACTTCGTCTGTATAAGCAACTAAGCCAAACACCACATTTTGTATTATCAAGAGAAGCTTGTTCAAACCAAGTGTCCTAAGCTGTTGCCTGTTTACGCATTGTATTTATATTTTACATGTTGTATTATGTTTTAGAGATTATACTCTTGGATGCTTGTCAGACGTTCAAGAGATGAGGTTGTAAATAAAATCTTGTATGTTTCTCGAACAAGTTAAAACTAAAAGCTCAATGCAAGGTTGCTTTGAGGATTTGTTATCCTGATGGTTATGCTGTGAATATTTTCTATCGAAAAGTTTTCTATTGAGTTCACAGCTGAAAGGGGGTCTGATCTGATTAACGAGATACTGTATCTCAATATTGGCTATGTTAAACTGTCTATTCTGCTTTTGGAACAAATAGCACGAAGTCTTGCATTCAGTTGTGTTTCCTGTTTCTTCCATTAGGACTCGGTTTGGTGTTTTGCTGTCTAACTGTTTTTGCAAATACATAGTGAATTGGGGTTAAACTCAACTAAATCATAGAGATTATTGCATGAAAGAGGTTAGTGGGCTAGTTTTTTGGGAGCTTAGATAGCTATTCCGTAGGCAGATGATAAAGGACGGAGGACAGGATGTTCAAAGACAATGCTTAGTTTAAGGCTACGGAGACAATTTAAAGTCACATATAATTGTTTACGGCTATCTTAAGCAGAAGTACATATCAAGCAGCACGATTAGACCTTAAAGCCTATAAGGTAGGATCTAAGCTGGATTTTCTTAAACTCGAATATCTTGCATCTATGAACAAAGTTACTGCAGCATGGTTTCCATAGCATGAAGGTTTCGAGGGTAACGATAGGTGCGTTCCAACAAAACACCGCGTTGGTAGAGACTGGAGAATGTATGCAAATTTAGGGATAGGATAGCAAATTTGATGATAAATATTTTATTTTAAGTAGGGCTGAGTTCCAAAATGTAAAAAAAAATAGTTTCGATACGGTAGTAATATTCTTTTGTTGCGGATCTGCAATGCAACTTCGATAATTTGTGTACATTTTACACTGCACAAGTTTGATGTTTCGGAACGTAGTTTATACAAAGCAGGCAATTGCTAAAATTAAAATGACAAACTTTGAAATAAAAATAAATTTAAATGAGTCATTTGAATGTCAAATGAAAGCATCGAAAAAATTATCGATATCGCATCGATAACGTTTAAGATACGTTTAGAAACTTGCGACTTTTTCAAAACTTTCTCATTTGACTTTTGGAACTTATGACTTTGCATCTATGACGCATCTGATACATTTTGGAACTCGCCCTAGGTCTATTGATTTTTGACATCAATTTCTCTGTTTGTGATGCTTAGTTGGTTAGCTTTTTCTTCTGAATCTAATTTATTTGTACCCGGTTCGGGCTGCCATTCCAGGCCTATCATTTTCAGTGCTGATAGCTCATTACAGTGCGCTTGTAGAATCTTATTAATAACAGTTAGCTCCAGGTCTTGAAAGCCATCCACCCCGAGTACAAAAGATCTTATAGGTCGCAATGTACATTAACCGCCCTAGTATAGTAAAAGTATACGTCTACGGCGTCTGCATAGTTTTGAAAAAAGAAGATATGGCTCCCATTGGTTTCAGTCTGCAAGTTTAGGTCCAAGCTCCATATTCTGTAAGAATGCGGTATTTGCAAAACTCTCCTTTTGTCACTTTGTTTCTGTAATACCGGCGCTTTAGCATTTCTTCGCAGAGGCTTTAGCTATTTCTTGCTTATTGTTCTATGATTTCCCTGTTATAGCTGATTTTCTCAGTATTTCTTGTATGTACATTTTTATCACTGCTTGATATGCACTCCACGGCTGGATTGCATGGCTGAAAGCTTCTTTACGTGAAATCACCGTCTACATCATTCTATTGACATTGTGGCGCTTGATATTTCAAAGATATTTTACAGAAAATGTTTGCATTTGGCACCAATGAATATCTCTTTCATTGAGTTAGAAACTTCCTTTCGGATCATTTAAACCTTTTCAACTGTTCTTGGGTAGTAGACCTATTATATAGACAACAAAGTCGAATTTAATGCTTCATAAACCCAGTACAGTCCTTCGTCGCTAGAGGAACTATTCTCAACGAATGGCACATCGCTGAAACCAACAAACTCTGTTGGAATGGTACAAGATGTTTTAAATTCCCTAAACAATATAAGTTCAGACTGCGATATATAAATGGTACATCCGGCCTAAACTCGAGTTTAATTCTCGTACCTGGTCGGTTGCACTCAGAACCCGAAGAAATGTTTGTTGACTCTCCTTATTTTATCGCTTTTTTTTCAAGAAATGGTGCTCCATCGAAATAGCCAGTTACATTCCGCCCCTTTAACAGTTTTCTCGTTATACCGCCTCGACTGTTCATCAATTACCCTTAAGCCAATTATGAAGTTCAGAGAAACTTGTCTTAACCATAGCTCTTAGATCTGCTCAGCTCTATTTTGTCGTCATTACACCCACCAAGCAATGGTATCTCCTAACTCCTCCTCCTATTGTCCGCGATATGATTTAACATTGTAATTAGTTTTGTTTGACTTTGCTTTTAACTAATTTGCCATCTGATTTGGTGGAAATGAGGAGATTACAAGGCGAATGAGAAAGCTTAGGATATTATATAGAAAATAAGATGATTAGACTCCTCATTGACATGACTCAAAAAAATAATGAGGCAATTGCACCTTCGTGTAGTACAAATAAACACAACAGAACAAATGATTGTTCTTAATTGGACAACCTGTATTTAAAAATTATGATTTTGTCAACAAAGTTTATAAATTAAGCAAAACAGAGACTCTACTTTTGAATGCACTGTAGATTAAATATTTTTATATGTTTTCTATCACACCGTGACTAACAACACTAACCTTCTTATTTCTTCGCTTGTGCTTTAAAGTTTTTATATTAAAAGCATATAAGTAAACTGATTTTCAATTTTCTTACAGTGATGTTCGAGGACAACACTGGATTCTCAAAGGACGTCTGTCGTTCAATGGTTGCAATGCTTGACTCAGATCAATCGGGCAAACTAGGATTCGAAGAATTCGAGGCATTACTCAATGATATCGCCAAATGGAAGGCTGTCTTCAAACTGTACGACACTGGTCATACAGGAAGAATTGAAGGTTTCCAATTGCGTGATGCCCTCAAATCAGCAGGTTACCAAATAAACAATCGAATTCTCAACGCATTGGCACATCGATATGGATCGCGAGATGGAAAAATCGCATTTGATGATTTTCTCATGTGTGCGGTTAAAATTAAGACATTCATCGGTAAGTTAAATAGCCGCTTATACCCAAGGTTTCATGTTTTCATTCATATTTTTTTTTATTACAGAAATCTTTAGGGAAAGAGATACGGAAAAAACTGACATGGCCACATTCAGCATGGACGAATGGATTGAAAAGACATTATATTCATAGAACCTAATCAGCACCATCAACCACAAACACCAACTAATCTTATTAACACACTGTTGTATGTTCAAATTGAACACCTCTTTAGAAATATCAACCGAAAAGTGCTTAAAAAATTGTTATATTCTGAATCTCCGCCAAACATACATACAATTGTATACAAAAACAAGCAAATTATTGTTAAAGAACCTCAGTAGATTTATATACTAAATGCGAACGCTTATGCGCATCGTACATTTCATTTGTCAATATTATGAGCAAACAAGGATCTTCCGTTTCAATTATTAGATCGAAAACCTTCCTTTTATACTTTAAGTTAATTTTGCATTTGTTTTTAAAAAAGTTTATTTGATGCTATACCTACCAATTTCTATATATTCTTGATGAATTGGTTTAATTTGTACAAGTTTTTTTTTTACGTATTATGTACTAACAAGTCTTCTCTTATGATTTCCTTTTTTTTTTTTGTTAGTGAAGGTAAAATCGAAATTATATTGTGTCTTACTACTAAATACTTAATTATTTAAATTATTTTTATAAAAGAAGAACTATGAATAAATGTTTAAATATTATTGTTTTGTCTTTTACTGTTCATGAGGATGAGGACGGCAAACTCATTTTATGCATTTGAATAGCATCTGCGACTTGCACGGCTAGTGCAATGAAATTTGAATTAGGATGAGTAGTTTACTTTTAGAATATTGAATACAGGGCGGTGTTCTGTACATTTGGCTTGGTGACGAGTATTTTGTTCTGTTCTCGAGAGAGACGGAGCCTATTACGCTAGGATTTAGTTTCAAACTTTTTGGCAATATGTCTCCTGGCAAAGAATTCCAAAGCTTGCTCATTTTGTAACAAAAGGAATTCTAAACTGGAGATGCTCGTGGTGTTGCCAATTGAATATGCAGGTGGTGTGCTTTGGTTTTCTTTCTGAAGTGAGTTCGTTGAAGTCTCTGCCGTAGTGGTAGCTGTAAAGCAGGCATAAATTCGACTTCACTGGGGGTCAGATCTTCTATCGTTCGTATCGTTATCGTACGGCTGTTTTTTGAGATTAAAAAAAAATGCGCATTGTGACTGCACCTTGCATCAGTGATTCAAACACACACTGCTTTGCGTTGTGAATCATGTCCTTTTGGATTTTGTATTTTTGTCGTATTTGTATTATTAATCATTTTCTAAACAATTGTGGTACAGGTGGCAACCGAATATTCTTCATGAAATATATTTTCAAGATAAAACCAAAACTGTAGCAATGACAAATATGATTTGCAGCATGGATCCAATAGGTTTCGGAACGTAATGCGCTATGTTTTTGTCATTTTGGGTTTAAATTTAGGAATATTAGCTGATTCAAAATGCAGTGCTGCATATGGGAAAGCACCCTACCGATAAGAAGGAATACTCTCTGGTCATTGACTTCTGACGAATCACTCTATCTATACGGATGAATGTAGGTACTGCAATGACCTACACGTCTCAGAGGACATTGCCCGGAATAGACTAATGCCCCAAAACACATGTGCAGAATTCTGAACGCAGAAAAACTAGAACACATGCCAGTACCAGTTTTTAAAGTTTTGTTGTTCATTTATACGAGAAGGTATTTGTGTTTTGGAAAAATTGAAGATCAGTTAATAGAATTTAATATAAGAAACCGACACTACAAAAAAATTATATAAATGCAAGACCAAAAGTTAATTTTCAAAAAGTTCGAGGCAAAATAAATCATAATTCAATTCACAAATGACTGTACCCGATGGAACTCATGTCAAAAACATTCTACACATATGTTTCACGTGCACAGATGCACGCTGCGCTGCGTACAGAAATTCTGCACATGTGTTTTGGGCATATTTCCAATATGTTTTATGCCCAAAACACATGTGCACTTCGCTTATTGCACCGCATATGTTCTAGTATTCCTGTGTCCAGAATTTTACACATGTTTTTTGGGCAATACTTCTTTAACAACCTGCAAGAGGTTGGGTCTTTGAACCAAATAAAAAAAACTAGTATTTGGTACGTATGGTACAATGGGAGCCAGGGCCTAGCTTCTTGCAAACCTTCGTGCTGTGCGTGTTATTCGTCTTTGCCCGAATGGAAGGGTCTTTCTGTTCAATGGCGTGTCCGATGGGCAATTTTGTCATTTGAGAAGATTTTTCATGACAGTTGTACTCTCGGAGTTGTCCTAACCTAAGCCGATTCGTTCAAACAATCCTTTTGAGCGTATTAATCGCTCCAAAATGCAATAAACTTAAATAAGCCACTATTACACGGTCAACGAAATCAGTCAACGCATTGACTCTCTAACGTCAAAATGACTTGAAAATTTGTCCCAAATCGATCATAGCGTATGATCGTTAACATAAAACGCTGTCAATGCGTTGACGACTGCGTCGACTGTTGTATTATTTTCGTTGACCGTGTAATCACCTTGTCAACGCTATTGACACGCTGACGGATTTATTAGGATTGCTCGTCAACGCATTGACCGCGTCCCAACGTTGACTCATTTTCCGGTGTGTATTTTGAATGAACCAGACTTAGTATTTCGTTCAAGTGAGGGGACTACCGTGATAACCTTATATGAAGATGGGCGTACATACGGATGTGTGTCATTGGATCTCTGCAATATTGCTGCTCAATTTTTTGGTGTTAGTATAGCCCGCCTCTTTAGCCTTATGATTTAAAAGAGACCACACTCTGAAATTCAAAATATAATCATGAATGTTACTGTGGGCGTAGATGCATACACACACTATGGCAAAGCTGTGGTCTCCGCTGATGGAAAATTTTGGTGATAATTCGAAGAATTTCTTTCAGCATTACTCAGCCGAGAAAATACCAATTTTTAAAACTACAAAATTACATTTATATATATTTTTTTTTTTTGCGCGAAATTTCATATGCCAAATCTAATGGCCTATCTAATGGCATATGCCCAAACTAATCAAAATATGAAATGTTATCAAAATTGTTGGAACCATTTTCCAGAAAATCAATTTTTTTTTAAACCGGCCCTAAGTAACCCCTCATTTTCAGAGTAGAATGAAATTTCTAGTATCGATTCGGGTCGTGACTTCCTAAGATCCAACCATAATTGTGGAAAGCAATCGGAAGCTAATGTCGAAATTCTACGTTATGTTTCCTTCCGAGGTGTCGATTGCTTAAGTTGCCCATAATAGTCGTATGTTAACGGAGAGGATTGCTAGAGTCAAGAGAGAAGCGGTAGTCACCAAAAGTGAACGAAACCTTGACAAATCTGAGCAAGAAGCTATTATGGTTGTACAATACAAATTCCTTGCATTTGCACAGTTTCGTACGACCACGTCCGAACCTATCCGACAATTATGATTGGGTCTTTAGATTCCAGATCTGAAGTTTGAGGCAAATACGTTGCGAGTCAACACAGACAGACAGAATTGGCGGATTCACTTTTTTGAACTTCTGCATCATAGTAAAGCCAAGTTTGTTTGTTTTTTTTTTTTGACATTCTGCACATTGACTTAAAATGTAGAGAGAATTTGCTTCCGTTCAAATCCAATCCACTACCCCAAAAAAAATGTCTTACTTTTCTATCAAATAAGGATCTTCAAACCAATCAGAAACGTTTGACTACCTTGTGCCAAGAATACGAAACGTGCCCATTGTATGAGAATGACACTTCAAAAAAAATGTCTTACTTTTCTGTCAAATAAGGAGAAAGACACTTCACCGTCAGTTAATGTTAATGACAGTAAAGGACACGCGCTTAAATGGCGCGAAAACTCTCTGCAAATACATTCTATTCTTGGTCACAACTACTGCATCGCATTGGTAACGCTATCCACCGCTGAAGTACACCAATATTACCAACAAATATTTACCTTCGTTTGCGGTAGAGTGTACATTGTTATTGGAAGAAATGTAAGGTATTCAAAATGTAGGTACTCAAACTTGAAACTGCAGTGGAATGTTATTAATAACTTAAATTTCTGATTAGTCCTTTATTTTTTCTCTAGTCTTAAATTTTCAAAAATCGAATTTGCTTTAAAAGATTTTGCGAGATAAGAGTTTAAAATAGTAATCGTGTATTTTGAATACATTAGTCATGTATTCGTCGACCGCCGTGACGTCAGTGAAATAACTTCAGCTTTATTAACTAGCCCTTCATTTCTTTCACACATCATGTGGCCTGTCAAAAATATTTCCTTCTCGAATAGAGCGTTCTCCCTCTTATTGGAAAAAACACCAAAATGTCGGCCCCATCCTCTCAGCCATTCCTGTATACTGGGAAATTTTCGAACCACCTCAACTGTCTACCCATCTCTTTCAGAACTCCCAACTGTACAACTGCTTTCAAATCGCTCTGCTTCTGTGCATGAAAAAAAGAGAAAACCATCCGTTGCCGTGTCCTCCGCCGATCAAAAGTAGCAGACGGCCTTCCACCATCCATTTACCTCTTTCACACTTGCAGACAACTCGTTGTGTTGACTCACTGAGCCACAGCGCGGAAGGTCCAGCCCGAACCGAACGAGTTGAAGGACTTCGATCCCGTTAAATATTTTGTTTTTACTCACAAATCGTTACCATTTCCGTGTTCTTGATTTCAAGTGTAAAACGGGATATAATAATGGGAACATCATTTCCCTTGTGAAAAACCCCACTATAACAAAAAAAAAACCGAAAAGGAAAATTCCTCCCCAATATATACACAAATCTCCTGTTGGCTACGTCATCAGCATTTTCGGTCATCTTTTGCCAATGCAGACACAATTTTCCCTCTGCACAAGCCAAAAAGAGACCATCATCATCACGGAAAAATTGAGAAAAAAAGTCGGGAAGTTTTACGTCACACCTTGGTCTTCTGGTTTTCTGATTTGCTGTCTCTCCCCCTCTGTTGCGATCTCTGTTTGCCATTAGTACATCGAATCAAAGATGGCTGCCGTTGTTCTTTCCGAGTGAATTTCGTGTGTGCAAATTTGGGAATTTATTTCACAAATAATTGCCGTGCAAATTTAGAAATTTTTACAAAATCAAATCCATTGCGGTAAATGGAACTAAATGTTTAAACAAAAAACCAATAATTCATCGTAAGTGCACGCGAAAACGTCTTTTTTCGTTTTTCCCATCGTCTCTGCACGACAAGTTCTCCCAGTGTAGAGTTAGTTCGAGGAAAAGTGGGGAATTTTCAGTGTCTACGCGAGGATTAATTATTTTTCATCTTCCACATCGAAAGTGAATACTTTTTTGCGAATTCTTCTTACGCCTAACTTGGAGTTTTATGTGAAAATTTCGTAAAGAAAAATTTTTTTTTTCCTATTCAACCGAAAAAATTCCAAATACACATTCAGAGGGAGAAGAACTTTTTTTTTTTTTTTTTCTTCTTGTATTCGTGTGTCCGTGTATAGATGTAGAAAAATCCATTCGATAGTGTTTGCGCGTTTGCGGTGGCTCGCAGTTGGAATTGTGTGTACACGTGTGTGTGTGTGTGTGTGTTTGTGCAAGATTTGCGGTGATATGTGAAGAAAGGCTCTGTCGGGACGTGAGTGTGTGTGCAAGTTGTCGGTTGTATGGCCGACAATGGGAAAAGTTCTTGAGTAAAAAAAAATATAAAATAATTTTCTTTTTTTCTTTATTTGTTCCCAAAAAAACGACAAAATTTGAATTGAAATTAGTCGAAGAGATTTGTTGTTTTTTTTTTTTCGTTTTGTGTGCGGTTATCCAACTGGACTTTGTACTTGTAGGAGTGTGAACTAATTTTCCGAAGAAAATTGATTTGTAAACCGGATTACTGGCTGCAATAGATCATCATTGTCGTCGTTGTCGCGTTCTGTGGTCTTATCCCGAAGAAAGAACATACACGACGAAGAAAATTAAAAAAAGAAGAACGGAGGAGAACACAAGAAGAAGCAAGAACCAGCAGAAAACACCGATCGGAGAGTGAAAAAGAAAGAAAACGGTAAGAATCAATAAACGTTGCATATTAAATGGTGGCTATGGCCTTTCCTCCTCTACACACAACCAGCCAGCCAGCCAGCCAGGCCATAGGTGGGATGTGGATGCGCCCTTATCGTTGTATCGCCTGCTGGTTATGCTCCTAGGTTAGGTAGGGATAGGAAATAAAAAATGCAGTTTTCTATATACACCCAGAATCTAAAAAAAAAATTATTTTTTTTTTTTTTCGAAAAAGTGTACAAAATTTTTATGAAATAAAACTGCGACAACTCTGAAAAAGTTGTTTTGCTCATTTCGTGTTGCGGCCAAAGTGGGACGATGTGGGCTAAAATGCTGAGACCAGCTCTGAAAATGTACTTTTTGCGGAGAGTTGTTGTGAAAAAAAAATGTTTTTTTCGTTAACATTATTTTTTATTTCTTGTATTTATGTAGGTATCCACATACCTACATACATATACTTTTGTTTATGGCATCAACAACAAATTTGCTTGATGTAGAACCAACTGATGTCATCGTCGTCGGTGCTAACAAAATATAAGAGTAGGTAAGCGAGTCGGAACAGTGGTCATTGTGGATACCTACATATTAGGGCCTAGAGCCGTGTACATAAATATGTATATGCATTTACTGCTGAGGCTGTAAGAAGGTCCAGCTTTCTTGTTAAGCATGTCTGAATTTAGCAAGAGCGTTGTTATCCATCTACAGATGGTCGTCCGCAGATAAGGCCCCTTTTTAAATAAAGTCTACTGAGGTGTGGTTCAGACGACTACAGTCGCTTATGGTACCTGGCTATTTTAATTGGTTCGCCTAGTACCACAAGAAACCTAATGAAGGTGCATGGAAAATGTAGATTTCATACTCATTGTCGGGCTATAATGTACATATGTACATACATATGTATGTACATGCACTCAACTCGAGTCCTCATATGCATTTGATCTATTGTGATAGTACAAAGCAAGACCCAGAACTATCCATTTTACTGGCGTTTCATTGATGAAGAATATTACCTTGCTTTGATAAAAAAAAATGACCGACAAAATTATGAAAAAATATTGGAAACCTCCATCTGGACTTACAGGAGTCATCACGGTGTATAATACTGCGGTACCACAAGAAAAAGAAATAAAACTAACGGAAGAAGATCATGGTTGAAGATAATAAAGTCAACGAAGACAAAGCAAACTGTTTCTGTCACTCTCCAGGTATCATTCACGTCAGATTTCACTTTCTCGAGCGATACTCCTTCCGCGATCTAGTAGTAATATCCAGTACACTAGTGAACGACGTCTTGAACTATGTACATCAAGTCAACTGGATGCTTTGCAAGTTCATCACAGTAAGAGCCTATAGCACAAGGTTAACCAACAATGGGCAAGGTACATCTTCTCCCTATAGATATAACAATGGATCTGTATTGACTTTGTGGATCACTTTCACATCACCTACTAACGTACCCTAACATAGCCTAACCTAACCTAACCGACAGTATCACCACTCATCACATCACCACCGAAGATAATGCGAACACTGCTTCAAAGTAACGCAGGATTAGGTTCTAAGAGATTATCTTCTAAGCCTTACCTAGTAATCTCATCAGAGATCTGATTCTCAGAGATTTCAGTCGGACCTGGTACCCAGGCAAGAGTCAAAAAGTTCAGCAAAAATTTAAAGAGTTATTGCATTGTCGAACTATTTCGGAACTAGTTATAGGTTGCAAACTGTTTAGCCGCAGATATCCTGACCGCTCCATAAATTTTTTACAATATACCTTGTCCATGATTCGCTTGGAAACCTAAGCTATATGCGTACTTGTCTAACGAGTAGAGACGTCTAGTGTTGTCAGTTTTAACGCAGGCGCAACCACATGAGTCGTTTTGAAGCCATCGGTAGGTATTGGATTTCACACCAAATTCAGGCGTTAAGATAGCTTCTCTGATAGCTTGTTGTCACTGAGTATGAAATGCATGCACATTGAGGAGTTTATACACGTGTTCCTACCCATAAGACTGCTACTGGTCCATAAGGAGGTTCTTGTTTTATCTATGGTTTTTGGGGAGATGAGAGTTCCAAGAGTGACCATGACGATCGTTTTTGCATATGTACTGAATACTGCTTCAATGTTTCAGAAGTCCGATAGATCTCCTCTTACAGACTTACAGACTAGACAGAGATAATGGCAAGGATAAAGGATAAGGTATTTATCGAGAAACATTCCCAGTACTAGGAGAGTCTTTTAGGCTAGTTCGACAGCTCTGAAGTTTGGGATGTGACAATAGCTCTGCCGGACTGCAAAGGTAAACTATTCTGTCCGGTCACCTCGCTTAATGGCTGGATGTCGGTACAGTATTGACCGTCAGGTTTTTTTTTTTTTTTTTTATAACTAGCTTGCGCTCAAGGGGTTATGATTACCCTTAAAGTGTTAAGACACAGCGCGAGCGGAAGTTTTTGACTTACGCCTAACAAAGAGCATGGCATAAGTCGGAAATGAATAGGGAGATAGGATAGATTATTTTGTGGTGTAGTGGTTTTTTTTGAAACTCAGGTGATGTTAGGTTTCAGTATTTGCTCCATGGGTGGTGTCCGCACTAAGCGGGGAGTTGTTGCAAATTTTTGCATTCGTCATAATTCACAGTATTTTTTTTTCGAGTATGCACGAGGCTACTCTAGATGGAATTGAGGGGCGTGACATTTTAATGTAAATACTGCAAATATTGAATGGGTATGGCTGGGATTTGAGCGCACAACCTTCCATTCAATAGACGAACGCATTACCACTACACCGTGGCCACCCACAATTATAGTAATTAGTAGCCTGATCAATGCTGTTAACTTCAGCTTAAAACACGAAGTTGCAGTGACTTGAGAGGTTGAAGAAGAGTCGAGTGTCTAGATCATCTGAGAAGACTTCGGGACTGAATCAGTTCCTTCTATGGTTTAAAGCCACACATGAAGATTGATAGCGCTTCGTTGTCCACTAATTAAAGTTTGTTGGCACGTGACGAGGGGTAGATGATATAGCAGAGACTAGTATGGGTCCCTGCTGATCTGTAATAGATTCCCTTACTGATGATGTCCATAGGGAATAGGTTCAATAGGTAGTGTCGTTCAAAAAGAGGATTTTAGTGCGTCGATAATGCTGATGAGATTCATTGCAACTTATTCCCATAATGAGGACTTGTCCTTGTCTGTGATAGTATTTCTCTAGTCTAGATATTTGACAGCACTTACATTTATAATTCTGTCGGCCTTAGGGGGCCTACACTTGCTAAGCGAGGTTCGAGTAGGCTTAATCAAATCTGAATCTGGCAAGTATTTTTGACCTTTCGCCAGCAGTATCATAGAGTAATATTGTGTAATATGTACATATGTACGTCCCTATGCCAATGTACACTGGCGCCTAGTTTTTCCAACCGATTCGAAAATATGGCTGAATATTGCAGAAATTATGAACGCAGTACTTGTTAGAATCTCATTTCGGGACTTTTTCGCACATCTAATGCAAATTATTAAATTAACATAGACTTCGTGAAATTATCGCGTTTTGTTTTTTTTTATTTGGAACATGACTTAATCCTTTCGAGGAAATTCTTGAGGAAATAGTCTTTCTTCGAAATCAGTCTACTGTCTACATTTGTTACCTTTTTAAAAACATACATATTTGCATTATATTGCCTTTCGATCATCTGGGAGACCGCACAAATTATAGCATTTTTTTTTTTTAAAAGTAAATTTCGCTTTCTTTGGCCTTAATCCAATTTTGATTATGATTATTTGCCATGACCTCAACTATCCGAGATGCAACCGCATTGAAGCGTGGATCACGCATACCATTATTTATGTATCTGCTGTGACAGACGTACTTGCGGTTGTTGTTTCATCGTCATTATTGGATTGTGTTAAGCTCTTTTACGGTAATGACTCATTTCTTCAATTTTCTGGGATCTGCGATGCACAGTGTCCAGTGAGGTATTAACTTAAGTCGGCCAGAGCAGCCTAGCGATATGACATTGGTCGAGTTGATGCCAGCGATGATTGGCCTCATTCACCGCGTCGGCGTTAATAAGGTATTCAACATAAGAAGTAGTAGGCGCCTTGATGTCGCTGACATTTATGCTATTAAGACCATAGGAGCTTCGTATAGCCAGTTTGTCAGCCACGAAGTTCCCTGGTATGTCGAAAGTGACCTGGTACCCAGCAAAGGGTGAGGTTGTACTGGCTGTCTTTCGCTGCCTTGAATCTCATTGTGCTGGATTCAACGGATTTGATGGCTGTCTGACTGTCGTTATATATGACAATCTCCGATGCTGATTCTACATTAATCGCCAGTCAGTCAGCTGCTTGACGAATAGCAGTGACTTCTGCTTGAAAAACGCTGGAGTAGTTTGGAAGGCTAAAGGAGAGGTGGATATCTCGGTCTTCGGAGAAGACTCCAGCACCGATTCCGTACTCGGTTTTGGACCCGACCGTAAAAATTGACAGCGATTCGTGGTACAGGATCCTCTCTAGTTAATATTGTTTTTACAAAGAATGATGTACTACGCTCCTTGAAATTTAGAAAACAAAGGCCGGCGGAAGAGTAGAAGAAAAGTGACAGCTCAGATATGGTGCGACCAATCTACAAAATCAAAAGCGAGTGCTGCCAGAATATGTTGCAAGCAATTCTGTTCTAAACAGACGGTAATCATACGCCGTTCTGGAGCTCTAAAGTTTTAAGACAAACTATGTACGTTAAATAGTACTACGAACATAAACTTCAATGAATATATGTATCTTTCATCTCACATATTTTTATAAATGGAATTTTTCACATGCTAATACTTTTAACATCACTCCTCATTCGTTAACACAAAAATGCAGTTACGGCGCTATTCGTAAAAAAAAAACAAAAAATGCTTTTTCCGGAAGTGAGTTCAAGCCTGAACCAGTATTTCTAACATTTTTTTGTGTGCTTTACTCTTAAAAAAAAAAAAAAAAAACAAAAACAAAACCTTAATTAAATTCTTTCGAGACCAGTGTAGGGTCAGAGCAAATGCATATTTTGCAGATTTTCCTCTATTTCTTTTTTTGTCCATTATTTTTCTGTGTGCTCGCATTTCTGCCTACTTGATGCAAGTTTAAATTCATAGCCGGTATTGACCTTTAGTATGTATATCAATCAAAAAAAGCCGTGATGTTCATTTGGTTTTGGTCTACAATTTGACACGGCAGGGTAGAGATGAAAAACAAATTATCATTCTTATATAAGACGATGAAATGGTTGTCTTGTTCAAGGGCATACATAAACCCATATGCGGCCGTAAACAGTGATTTGGATAAATTATGATGGCAGCTATACCTACATACATAAGTATATATTAATTTGTGGCTGCTTTATAAGTCAGTGTTAATGGATATTTTTTTGTGTCTTTGGCTTTGCTTATTGTTTATTTTATGAACTTACTTTGGTAATATGAGAGTTATGCAAAGATAAACAAATAGCGTATCCTCCTTATTAAGGAAATAAAGGAATTGATTGAGGATATAGGATGGTTTTTGCTTCACTTAATTAATAAACTTCATTTTACGCCTTCTTGGAATAGACAATAAGGCAAAATTGGAGATCGATACGGAAATGTGGAGATTCATTCCATTTAATGAGTTCTTGTGAGCTAAAGGGAAATGTAAACACATAGGGAGGTGAAAATGTTGAGGATGTGGCGTCACCATGATTTAAAAAAAAATGTAGAACACAAGATAAAATTATTTGTCAGTGGTGACACACCTCAGGGAGGAGTGGTATTACCTCTTCTTTTACCTTTTGGTACTAATGTATTATTAATACCAATGGTTTCATTGTGACATAATTTCAGAGGAGAGTTTTTGCTAAAGGCCAAAATGCTTACAGATTGCTCCACCCATCCGAAATGAATTCTCGACTTCTTGAAAGATTCTGAAGTGAACAGAATTTGCTACAGGCTATCTCAAAGATGGGTGCCGTAACTGTGGTCTTACTAAATTCTTTCATGTAAATCTTTATAAAATACAGTCTCGGCGTTTGAGAGAAAAGATCGAATCCTGCTGGACGTGCTTCTTTAAAGTAGGGTTGGGTAGTTGGGTTAGGTGGTTGTCCCCACTTAGCAGGGACGCTCTTAGAGCAAAAGGGAGGTCTATTGTGATACCACTATGGAAAAACCGGATTACCAGCACCGGAGACCTACATTGAGGCTTCCCGGATGGGATAGAAGGCAAGGCAACAATTTTCGGTGTAGACCTATGCCGAAGGTGTGTGGTTCGTTGTTTAATCATTAAACCAGTTTGAGCTTCTGACAAAGCTCCTAATCTTGCCTAAGTCTAGTCTGGCTAGATCGTTTAGATCTTCGAAGAAGTATTCATCTAAGGTTTTCATTCTCAAGACCTCCTCTTCCTCGTCTCTACCGTTCCTGCAGAAATCGTTGAAAAGGGCACCAAGTTTTCTAGCATGTCCTTTGAGGACGCCAGCTATCTTTCTAAGATTTATCCTATTACTGGAAATAAGTCTACTGGTTTTCCTACAATCCAGCTATGGCCAGATTTGCCTAGGAGTGAGACATGTGCTGATATTGTTCCACCTACTGTTTGCCATACTTATGGCTGCGGTATCTAATTGGAATTTAATCGATTTTATAGGTGCTGACGTTACCTCCCTATTGTCAAGGAGGTCCCGGTCTGCACCCTCCTTAGCTAGCTCGTCCGTTCTGCAATTGCCTGGAATATCTCTATGGCCTGACCCAGCACTTGGCGATTCCAAGGCTTTTATCGCAGCTTGTCTATTTTTGTATAAAACAATAGCGCTGCACTCTATCGAGTTAATCGAATGCCCGGTCGTGGCTTCACGAACTGCTGAGACTTCTGCTGCTGCAGTGGTCCGGCAGTCGAGGGGCGATGCGAATGTCCAAAACATTGGAGTAAACTCCCGCACCTGTGCCAGACGCTGTCTTGGGTCCGTCTGTGTAAATCTCTATCGCAGATTCGTTTAAAATTTCTCCCGATTCCCAAGCACTTCTATTAGGAATCCTGGTTCTATATTTGACTTTGAAGTCCAGATAGGGGACTATATAGTCCGAATTCTTTAAAGTTAGACAGGTTTTGACTTCGCGATTTCAAAAATAAAAATACAAATATTTGGCGCGACAAGCCTATGGAACCCAAGGCGTAGCTTCTCACAACCATTCATGTTGTGCGTGTTATATTCTTTACACGAATAGAATGGACCTACATACTGTCATGCCGTTTTCGAAGGGCAATTTGAGAAGCTTTTTCATGGCAGTTATACTCTTGTCTGGGGATTGAACCTCGAACCCCTCGCTACGTAGTCCAACTCACTAACCTCTTGAGCCACAGCGCCCATCGATTTCTAATTTGTTAAAACGTAGACCAATGCAACACACCTGGTCGGTAATAAAAAATATGAATGTATGTCCATAGATTGGGAATTCTTCATAACGATTTCCATAGAAGCTGCAGCGATGTAGAGGAAGTAACCATGGATTAGTTTCTATGAACGTGTCCTTGAAATATGTCGATAATGCCTGTCCGGTAAAAGCAAATGGTTCCAAAAGTAGACGGTCTGATCCACCGGTGTCTACTACATATGTACATACATATGTAAGTGGAAGCACTACATGCTCTAAGTCCATCCTCATCGAGGGACTAGACAGTTGGGGTGTTTGAACGGTGGTTGTTGGCTGGAAATAACCACCTACGCAATAAGATCACATGCAGCATTCATTCCATTCTATGTTTGACTATTGGCATTTGACTTTATTTTATCGACAAAAAAAAAAAAAAAAAGTAATGCTCAGTTCAAACTGTGCTGTTGATTGAAAATGGATTATTGTGCACCTTTTTGCTCCTCCTTTCACTTTATCTTGAAAAAATTACTGATACCAGTGGCTTGCGTAACTCTACACAAGTCTTGAAAAACAGCGATGCGATGAAGTAGTGTTTTTGGCTTTATTTCCGCACTAGTGTGAAAATAAGGACCGTTTGATTTTGACATGGAAATAAGCTCACATGATCAAACAGTAGAGTCGACTATCTACACCTTTGTGTAATACTACTTTAAATCTAAAATGTCTGCCTATGTATAGCCAGGCTAAAAACCTAACTAAATTATTAGTCCTTAGGACACTCACTGTCATCCTGAACTGCCAAGATAGCTTGAGGGGCTCAATCATCTATTTGAATGTGTCTGCTCAAAGTTCAACTACAAGTCTGCGTCCATATCTACTGACACTAAGAAATCCTTAATCCCGGTGCGAGATTGCTTCTGTTGTGTGGCTGGTGTGGGTTCGTAGAGATGTTGAGGGATGTTCGCAGATAATGCATATTCTATTTAAAGCTTTTCGTAAACAAAACCACTTTTACGTCAATTGTCTCCTTGCCTGGTGTCATGCCTGCTACTGCTACGGTGATGCAATTCTGGAACGACTTTATTTTCTTTCTACATAAATATACTTACATACATAACAAGTAAGTAGTACATCCCTGTCATGGCGTACAATACGGCATTAAAGTTACTCTATTCATTATTTTTACTGCTCATTAGTACTTGCCTTAGAGATACATATACTAAAAAGTAATCATTTTAATTGCATCTTAAAAAAAAAATAACTTTTGGTAAAGTTTTTGCTTGTTTTTTTTTTTATTTTTTTTGGTTTGCTTCATCTAAAAACCTTCACTCACGTTAAGGTCACCACCACATCTAATTTACATGAAAAAAACAAACTACCTCTCTAGTAGGTACGTAAAAAATTCGGGTATTTTCTTACGAATATTTTTTTTTTTTTTTTCGTATCCGACACTCCTGAAATGGTAAACTTAAAATAAGCAATAAAAGTACCCACCCCTTTCAAAATTTAATTGAATAACTTCACAATAAAATGAAGATTTACTGAAGGCGCAAAGGAAAATAGAAAAAAAAAAATACGAAAATATCTGCAGGAAGTTACCCATTTTCGGTCAGTAGAAATGTGTTTTTATTTTTTTCGGGTAGAGTTCCGTTTTAGGTATGTTTGTTTTTGTTTCCCTTACTTTTGTATCCTCTTTCTTATTGAAATTTTTTCTGGAATTTTTTTTTTTTTAATATAAAAGCAGATTTTGAACAAAGGAGGAGAGAAAATCAACTGACGTATACACGATGTGTGGATGTTTTCATGATTAATGATTGCAAATGGTAACTTTGTTTGCATTAAGATAATGTAATAACGTTTATTTTAACTAAAGCGGATGTTTGCTTTGGAATATTGCCTAAAATAGGATTTTTTTTGCTTTTTTTCGATTCATATACCGGATCTTTAAGCAGCAAATGTAGTCCTTCCTTAATGATTCGAACAATCACAGGCTGTCAGACTGAAGTAAGAATTCGAAGTAATCAAAGAGATTTGAAAATTCTGTAGATATCGAGACAATTTGAATTAATTAATGAATTCTATTCTCACACGGCCTATGAATATTTTAAAGTATGTTATTGAGAATCTAGTTGATATGAATATGACGTGTTTGATGTTAGATTTGTTGCGTCATTCGGTTCGTTGACTTACTTAAATAAACAATAAGTTGATTCGAAAATATTCTTTCAAAAGATCATACGCAGATTGAATGGTGAATATAAAGGGTAAAGTGATTTGAAATGGACTTTTTTTTACTGTGAAATGCCAATGTCCGGTGGCAGGAAACACAGCACGGCGTAAGTTGGAAATGATTCAAATGTCACCTGAAGAAAATTGTTATAACCTAATCGGACTTGTGCTGACTATGCCTTGAAGACAAGGAAACTGCTGATCATATTTTATGTAAATGCCACGCCATTCCTCGAAAAAGACTTAAATATGTACCATACCATACCCTTCCATAAAGAGTTTACTTCTTCTTCTGATGACACCTCCTCCTCAGCTCAAACAATCCTAATCTTCATTCATCAACGTCTTCAAGGGCATAACGCAAAAGATCTGTATGACGTCGTGGTGCTTCTTGAGGCTATTTGAAAGCCCATCACCCCAACTATATTAACAAAAAAATGTTAGAAAAGTCGTATATGGAAATCCACACCTAGATAAATCCTCACTAGAAATTGGCATTAGAAAGACAAACAGAGTAATCTCTATTAGTAAGACGACAGCCGTACTATATTAGGAGCCCTGATGGAGTATCGCCTGGTAGGTAGGTATTCTAGAAAATTGTTAGTCCTGTCCAATGATTTTTGTGAAAGCTACAGATGTAAAAAGAAGAAAGGAACTCTGGAGCCAGATTTGTTTCAAGCGCAGAACGCACTCTACAAAGTGACAACATAGATGCATAGATTCCCCAACACAATCTTTTAGACGAGATTATTTGTTAATGTCACGATTGCAGACTTTCTGTTTCATTCAACAATTCAAGAGACCTGTGCAAAATAAAGTTGTTGTTGTCTATGTTCACTTTAAGAACGGAGTCTCTTCCCCATTTGATGTTAGTCCATTAGTCTGCGGAAAAATAGGCAAGATACCATTTTCAATTCCGTACTTCTGGCAGGACTGCGAAGAACTGATTCACTGATTTCATTTAAAAAATAGCAGCGGTGAAAGTATACAGTCTTGAGGTATTCGACTCCACCACTCGTTCAACACCCAGGGTTATATCAAGGTTTCAGGGGGAAACTATTTGCTCTTAGCTACTTGTCTTTTGTTTATCAACATCACCTTTTTCCACTCTTCGTGGAAGTTTTAGCGTTATTTTATGCATTGCTTATGAGATGTAGGAAGTTTGGCGTGCTTTGAGCGCTTTGCCTTGATTGTTTGAATTGTAATCAAATATTTAGTATGACTGGGAAGAGCGGTGCTACTTTGAATCTTGGGTATTCCAATTGGTTTACAACTAAGTGCAAATTTTTTGCGCTGAACCTCTTTCGAAGATCCATGTTATCTTTTCTCTGACTGTAGATTAGACCTCTGTCCACCAATCAGTACTTGTGGTTCTGTAAAGAATCCTACTGCCCAGTCTATTTGTTACTTTCCTGTTTGTCACGCTTATGATTACGCTGAATGTGGGTTTTGAGTGACAACCTACTACTCTGTTCCAAACAGTCTCCAATCACACCACGTTTTTGCATAATTAGCAATATAATCTTACTTTTTGACCCACTACGGGATCGCGATGTATCTCAGTACCTGGATGGTAGTGCGATTGTTTCAGGTGATGCATTCCATTCGGACGAATTATTTCTGGCGTCTAAGAGGTTAGATAGAGGGCGCCGTGAGTGCGTCGAATTGCCTTTAGGTCAGGACATTAAACAATAGGCCCCTTTCATTCGTGTTCGTCTAAGGACACCCTCATAATACATTCTTCCCGTGAGTGGAATTTTGTTGGGAAATTTACGTCAAAGTTAGTTATGGCCTTAGACTTTAAAAAAAAGTGCAATAGGGGTTGATCACTATTTATTCCAAAGATTCGGTTGTATTCATGAAAGACGGTTATGTTTGCTTGGTACGGTTTTCGGTGATCAATCCTAAGATTATAATGATCGAACCAAGCCTCACAACCTTTACAAAGGTAATGCATTTCGCAATGCTTGCGCCGGAAAAGGACTGCTTTTCTAAGGTAGTTGTTTTCGAGCGAAGGCTGGTTGTAGGCAAATAAAACACGGTTTTATTCTCTTCAATACAACACTCATATAGAACCGAGGGCTCCGAAATCAGTGCACGAAAATGTATTTTGAGGAAATATTGGGTTTCTTTCATCAATCCTGTAATGTTGAAACACGTAGGTGCTGAAGGTTTGGCTGCTCCATAGATTAAATACAGTCTAACAATTTAATTATGTATGTACACATACATATGTACATTACGCCACTTGGCTTTCAGGCTCTTCCAAGCATGCTCTGAATTACCAAAGAATGCTTACTGTCCTGATAGAACATACATATGTATGTGTTCAAACACAAACTACTGCACCACTTTGCTACGCTTCGCTGCACCGTTCAGCTTATCTTCAAGTATCGTCCAGACTTAGACAAGCTACTTGATCCAGTAGCCTCTACAAGATAAAATGAAGGGAGGAGCGAAGCGAGGCTTAGCGGAGTAAAGCGGTGCAATAGTGTACAATTATGTACATATATCTGTTTATCGCCTTTTCTCTACCTTGATTTGAAGACTCACTTCTTTTGATAAATGTGGAATTTTGACTTTTAGTCAACCTAGTTGGATAATAAGTTTACATTCCAATTGTGGACATATGGCTTCGTAATTCCCGGCAGTTGCTTTATCTGGTTCCCGAATCCATGGCTTCCCAGGCGTTGTCTGATTTGCTATACATATTGTTCATCTATCCCGATGCGAAAGGCTTTCTAGTGTAAGGTGCTCAGTGTAACTGTATGAAGTTTCTGTTGATCCCTAGGTTGTCATTCTCGGCTTGTGAGTCTATAAAAACATGGTAAGGTTCGACTTGAAATTCTTTGGTTATTCTTAAGATTTGTACATCTGCTGACTCTTCCTAAATCTGCTGTACGTGATCATCAAAGATTTCCTCAGCTTCCTCAGTATCGGTGATAATATGTTCTGACGCCATATGTAAACCCAGCTGTATGGCTTTTGTTCTTATTTCTATCTCTGTCTCTTTGATCTCCATGATTTGGAAACGATTCTTTTATTCATACGAAGGACTTTTTTTTCTCAAACTTAGAAAATATGACTTTATATGCAAGAGGACGTGTGTTTACTGCACGGCCATACACTGCTGCAATGGAATTCAATAATTTTACTAGTCATTTTCTTTTGTGTTTTGACTTTGACATCACATTTCAAAAGTTTCTTGATTCTTGTCAAAAATTTGTTTAAATCGTTTCACCTCTATATAAACAAGTATATAGTAAACCACAAATTGTATCCCCATCCCCGCGAACTTTTTGAAGCTATAGCTAATAATCACAAGTTCTCTTCTTTTTTGCATTACACTTGGTATTATTGTTCTCATCCCACTTAGTCCAATGGAAAGATTCACTGGACCGTACCCGTTTGTTTAAAGTTACTCTTTTATTGCTTCTGTCTGAATATAATCGATGCCTCCCCGTCTTTTAAGTTAAACACAAATGAAAAGAACAAAAGTTAACGCGAAATAATTACTTTTTTAAAACTTTTGACACATGAAGCGAGGAGGTGCTGCCAAATGTCCACAACAATTTTGCCACGTTGAAAATTCTATTACAATTTATCGTAACGAAGAAGTTACAGAATTCGCCAACACATCTAAAAACAACTCGACAAAAGAAAACACGTCAATTGTTTACGACCAAAGTCATTGTTTTATAAATTTTGGCAGAAAAACGGAATGTTCAGTTATATGTAAGTATAACTGCGAATAAAGCAAATCGAAGGTTAAATTAAAATCGACCGTTGTACTGAATATGTCAAAATGTAAAATAAAGAATAAAATAACAATCTATCATAATGATTTCAAATCAATACATTACAATGAATAACTTTTTGTGGATGAAAGAAAAACAGACCCTCGTTGGCTTCAGGCAATTACTCAAAATTATCAATTCTTTGTGTTTTTTTTTTCTCTCTCTCTCCTCTTCTGTGTCGTATACATTATGTATGCCCCGCAGTCATCTTCTTGTTCTTCTTCATACTTTGGAAACTTTCTTCTTTCTTTTTGGAACGTCTTTTCGCCTCACTTAATTATCTCGAGAATTTACTTAATTTTTTTTTCTTTCTCTGTGTCAGAAAAAAAAAATAGAAGAGAAAGGGCAAGCGCGCTTTGGCGGCTGTCATTTATATTATTCACACACGCGATTGTCTTTTTTTTTTCTTTGGTTTTTATTCTTCTCTTGTGTATTTTTAGATAAAAAGGAGAAACAAAAATTACGTCAATGGTCATTGGTTGTGTACCGAGTGTAGGGATGCAAAATAAACGAAATTTTTGACTTTCTGACAAGAAAGTTCAAAAAATTTGTCGTCGTTCCACATACATATTTGTTGCTCTTCTCTTTATGTGTATTCATGGATTTTTTTTTCCTTCTCTTCTCTTTTTTTTTTTTTTTTTATATCTATGCGTGCCAATGTAAACCGGTCATTAAACCACTAGCGCATTGAGTGGAACCAGT
Organism: Xylota sylvarum; assembly: GCA_905220385.1. Taxonomy (NCBI): domain Eukaryota; kingdom Metazoa; phylum Arthropoda; class Insecta; order Diptera; family Syrphidae; genus Xylota; species Xylota sylvarum. The sequence goes on along the minus strand of LR999960.1, from coordinate 50,602,775 downwards.
TTTGTGGCGACGGACATGGAGTCGTTTGCACAAATCGCGGAGGAACGTTTCATTTAATATTTTAGTGCCCACGGTAGCGTATGACCGGATTTTCGGTGCTTCATCAGAGTAGATTTCAGACAAATCATATAGCGGTGATAACTTATAGAAATGTGTCTCAAGAAATCGCCTACAGATAGACGCATCTTCATATGGCAGAGACTGAAAGGCGTTTGATATGCCAGGCGGTTGTGAGAAGACTAAGTCTAACTTAAATCGGTTCTGCTCGACTATAAATAGGCGTTTATAATTTACGATTATTGCTTTTAGTTAACGAGTTTATTTGTTTTTTTCGAAATGTTTAGTATTCAACAGAACACCTCAGAGAAGTGTATTCTTTGTTAGATTCTAAGTCGATTAATTTCCATTGACAGTAGGGGTTTGACTGAGATTTATTGACAATACAATGGCTGTTACAATTTTGCCGACTCTTATCGGTCATTGACTGTCAAGAGATGAAGTTCACTTTGTCTTAAAGAGACTCACTTATTCGGACTCGGTCGCGTATGCTACATACTCGAATTGAAGGACGAACTAGAAGAGTTTGGAAGCTATGATCATGGCTTTAACCATTCCTACAGTGTAAGGACGTCAGAATCATTCAGAATGAATCATAACACTGGCTACGACTCAAGAGCAAGAGCAATTAGTAGCAGATGTGTCGAGGATTTGATCAAATTATTACTTCCTCCTCTGGGGGAGTGTCAGTGTCTGTGACGGCGATTTAGGGCTGTCTCGAGGGAGGAGTGCTTTCTCCCCTAGTCATCGACAATCTTCTAGTCGATCTACAGAGATCAGGCTACATCGCCATTGGTTATGCGGATGGCGATTTTTATTAGTGTCAAGCAAGGTGCTTTACTACACGCATTAGAATGGTGCAGCAGAGAAGGACTATCCACCAATCCTTGCAAAACCGTTCTACTGCCTTTTACAAAAGAAGACTGGTCAATCTAGGACCTATCACCATCAAAGGCACCACTTTAGGTTATTCCAGTGAGGTCATCTATCTCGGCGTCATCCTTAATAAACGGCTTAGCTGGATTTCTCATATCAAGTCCGCAACTAGGGCCCTGTGGGTCAGTAGACGCACTTACCACAGACCTTGGGGTCTAAAATATGTACATTCGATGTATACACCGATGGTGAGGCCCAATATCACGTATGCGGCCATCGTTTGGTGACAGAAAAAGAATTGCCTGTCTCGGTATTACGAGTGCCATGCATACATGCATATGTACATATGTACATACATACCTGGCCTATGACAGCACTATAAACTGTTCTTGGGTTTTCTCGCCTACAAATCTTCATTAGTAAGACGGCTGCTAGATGCGCTATTAAGTTGCTGCTAGATGCGCTATTAAGTTTCAGAATTCAGAATACATAAACCAGGTGACCATGTGGGACATCTAAAAAGGACATCTTTTGTACTATACCAAACATCATGGTCAAGGAGTACTGCTTCGGTAGGTTATTTGAGGTAGATGGACTGTGCAAACTGGGCTAATGGAGCTAGGGCTGGCGCAGAATCTGCGTTCATAGGATCGGCCGCCACTAACGATTGGGAACACAAACTTCGTCTGGTCTACTGGGAGACTGAGGCAATTCAAGCGATTAATCAGGCCTTAATCCTAGAAAGAAATCCTTAATCTAGATAACGATAGTATTAGAAAGGTGGTGAGCTTTCTCACAGGTCACTGTGGGCTGCGGTATCACCTTAATAATCTCAATCTGTGCCTAGAAACGGAATGTAGGTCCTGCTCGGAATATGACGAATTCCTTGAGCACATTCTCTGTGATTGTACAGCATTACATTGGTTAAGGAGGCGTATTTTCCATAAAGAAATATATTCGTCAGCAAAGTTGGAAAATTCTGCTGCTAAGGACGTACATACCTATTATCCTTCATTAGGGAAGTGGTAGGACTCTTTGTTTAAACATTTCTTAATCGATACAACAGATATTTTCAGGTCTCAGTGTCAGGGCAAGGGTCTATAAAAAAAAGTACTTGTATCCCACTACCTTTACTAAACTGTGGCGCACTAAATTAGGGACTTACGTTCAATCTCGATGGGTAATAAGTCCACAATTGAATGGGTATGACTGCAAAATAGTTGGCTTCATTGGAAAGCTGGATACTGATGCCTTTTGACAAAGTCTAGGTCGGACTGTTCACAATTCTTCTTCTCGTAAAGGGACCAATCTTAGTGTTTAAAGACAGAGAATATGGCACCAGTTTTCGCCTACCTAGTCGAACCCGTAAACGTTACAATTTCTTATAAACCATCGTGCACCATAGTATCCCATATAAACCTGAAACTCTTGCAGGTTTCATCATTTACCTATTTTATTAAAGCCGCTCTAGTATTAGAAAGATGGTGAGCCATTCACCAGGGTGTAGGAACATTTACCAGTGCCAATTCTATAATGAAGATTGTCTTCGGAGTTGGAAGGAAATATTTCATACCCTGTTGCAGCAAGGCTGGGTATATTCCATAGTTTTCAAGGGTTTTAAAATTATTAAATGATGCCACAGCATACAGCATGGTCTCGCAGTGACAAGTTCTACCACTAAGGTAGGCAAGGGATACATGGGAAGTTATGGTACATGTGGTAGAAAACAAGTCCTTATTTTTAAAGTGGATGTATTTTTCTATTTGAGAAATTACGTCTATCCGCTCTCCAATAGCAACTGAATAGAAAATAATTCCTCAAACGAAACAATACAATATAAAGTTCTTTACGTATGTATGTACATATACATAAACTGCTTCGCTCCGCTTTGCTCCGCTGCTTCATTTATCATATTCTCAAGAGTGACAGCAGTACAGAGAGCAGAGTAAATGTAATTATTAAAACATTTGTAAAGAATTATGAAGAAATAATTTCTCAAGGAATAAAAATATTTTTGTGTACATATTCCCTTCCCACGACATCTCTATATCAAAATGTCGACTAATCTTTAAAAGATTGTCAATAGTATTTACACAAGGATTTTCATAACCAATGTCAGCAGCTTTCACACACGCTACACGGACTAGAGGTAAAGACTTTTTAATCCTCTATTAATTTTCCTTGCTGTCACTCTTTTAATCCCACTACCCACTGTCGAAGGATGCGTTGAGGCGTTATATAATTTCGTAGCTTTTCATCCATCCTTTCATTCACCACTTGTGGACGAACGACGACGAACGACGTCGACGACGACGAAAAAAAAGGAAGAAAAGGAAACAACCCCGTCGGCGATTAAGGGTGCGTTTTATATGTATTTTTTTATTTTTTATTACTATATATGGCCTGAACTTGTTGTCCTGGGATTTATCGATTTTTTTTTGCCTTCGCCTCCTTTATCCTTTTTTGTTTAAAGTTGAGAAATTCATTATGAAGTCAAAACTACTACACCTTGCCAGAAATGTATTCTCCAATTCATTTTGTGAGAAGAAATAAAAAAAAAAAAAACCCAAAACAAAGTACAAACACAAACACAATCGGGGTAGCTAGGTACACACAAAAAAAAAAAAACAAATGTCACCTTTGACCTTTTCACCTTTTTCGCCATATTGAAGAAAGCAGGGCGGAGCGCATCATCACCAAAGTATCTACACATCTTCTTATAGCTCACAACAGAACAAGAGTGATTTCAATTTAGAAAAATATGTATTTGTGTATTTCGTTCGAGTGTATGTGGACGGCCGGCGGCGTCAGCAATGGTTTGTTGCAACAACATTAGCTAATTAAAACAAATATACACAAATAAATTGTCATTCATGATTAATCAGAATTGATTGTGAGTTGTGAACTTGTTGCTGTAGTCCGCCTCTTTGCCGTCGAACATAAATATTTAGACGGAAATATGTACATATGTACATATCTACGAAGACTCGTAGTATTTTTTGAACTAAAACAGATTTTTTTTCCTTTCATTGGAATGTAAACAATCAAAAGAGAAGTGTCTGACGTACATACATATGTATTTGGTGGTGCAAACAGAAAATCCAATAAAGCGGAACGAACCCACAAATTTTTCGCATCTACGGATACTATGTATTTACCTAACTAACCATTCGCCTCCTTCGTTGAAATTGTTGTCAATTCTTTGTTGTATTTATCCTTACAAAAGAGATGGTTTGATTTCCTTAAATTTATGCACACTTCAGCAGCGGTAGGTACTTGGGAATAGTTAAGAGCTGTTTGAGATACTTTTGCAAGGCGCACCAGGGAAGAGGCCTTTCGTTTTGGGATATTTGAACTTTCGCGAATTTGATTTGTTTATTCAAGTACTTATCGACGGAAAATTTTGTCGATTGTTGAACAATATTTACGTATTTTATGGAATTTAAGGAATTTTGTATATAGTGTGTGTATTTCATTGAATCGATGATCTCATTGGAAAATGTAGTTTTTTCTAATGCAACCATTAAATGGTGTCGTTTACCAATTTCTTCTTATATTACAATTTACCTCTCAGGTGGCTTCAAATGGCAAAACCAGTGTGACCCTGGTTTGAGGTTTTAATGAAACCTTAGTATGGATGAGGCAATAGGAAAAGAAAAGAAAAAAAAACATGCTAGGTGTGGGAAGTAACTTGAAGTAACTTATTTGAACTTTTGAACTTTTATGGTTTGATATCGAATGAGGAGACAGTAGGGTGTATCTATAGGTATCAAGTCCACTAATTTTAAAATTTTTATTTGCAACAGAAGTATCTAAAGATACGCTCAGCATGAGCACACGCGAAAGTTTTCTTTTTTCTGAGTGTTGTGTTCCAATACACAGTATTTCCCTTAAAGTTACACAAGCAAATGATCTTGCACTCTTGCATGGAGGGAAAGGGTTTAGAGTAGAACTGAGGATTTAATAGAGCTTAATAAATGACAAGAAAGTATAGAATAAAACAATTGATCCTTTGAAAACGATTTTTTGAATTTCATCGTTCGCCTGAAAGTATACTTTGAAATATAAATTTTGATAAAACAGACGCCTTATAGGGATATATAAGTAGCTGCAGATTGACTGATCACTGATCAATGTAAACTTTAGCAAGTGGGAGTATAGGACTGCCTAAAACTTACGACTTCGTATATTAGCTCTGGGATGAACGTAAGTTTCAAAGATCAAGTTGGAGGCTTGTTCTACTTGACGTCCTCAAGCGCTGATGGAACTCGTCTTGAGATCTTAATGGTCGCCCTTCTCACTTTCCTTAATAGGCACGCCTTCCTGTGGTCCAAATTGTACCCAAATTTTGCCTAATCTGAGGCTCATATATTTTCTCTCACATCTCTGCGTGGAATGTAAATCTTCCCAATTCCTACTGGCAAGTTAGTTAGTTTCTATTTCTAAGTATGCTGTTCGAAATAAATTTGGTACTCAAGACAGTGAAACTCTTCTGAAACTCAGTTGGGTTTTGGTATAGTTAGTGAGAATCGTTGCTCTGACTGTTGGTCTTTCGCAAACCAACACCCTGACTCTTTGAGTCAGCTATTCATAATTCACTGTTTAACTTCCAGCTGAATTTTAGGTCGTTTTCGAGGGGGCCTTGTATAATAATATCGTTTATACCCGAGGGATCATGAAGTCTTGTGTTTTTTTTGCAGCAAAGTCTGATAGATACCGAAAGAAGCTGGTAATAATCCAGGAGGTTTTTTCTTGATAAATTATTTCATTTCATCCTGGCTAAGTCCACGCAATCATCTTTGCGACTAAGGGAGTGAGTGTGCGGAAGAGTTTTGTCTACTATTTGGAAAGCTTCGATGGTTTCACGGTTTTTTCGTCTCGTGCCCGGCGGTGTTGTTAGACTTCTTATAAATTTTAAGACAATTCATATAAGGCTGTCAGAAACTTAGTAATCTAAGCATTGGATAGATTTTTATTCCATTAGACAAGAGACCAGCTTGTAAGTTAGAGCCATGGTCTTCTCAAAAGTCCTTAGTTTGGTGGAGGGTTCTTCGACTAATTCGGAAGTAAGGTCGGGTATTTTAAGAAGTTTTGAACTATTCTGAAGGCTTAGGAGACTAAACCTTGTCACTCGCATTGTAGAGAATCCAACAGTAATCGAAAGTGACTTGAGGTTGGATACTCGCAAGTTTTCATTCCTAGATGAGAATTTTGTTTAGAGCGGCTTACGTTGACTGTTGTGCATGGATTTAGAAACGCGTAAACTCCAGTCAATGTTGTACAATTTTAAAATCGTTCTCCCCCCTTAAGTTAATCTAAAACAATGGTAATTCTTTTTGTGAAGCTAGTAGTCATGTGGCAGGAAAACTAGTTTGGAAAGGACCAGCTATCCAGACTAAGTCTTAGAATATCCGCGATCACTTGGGCCTTATACCAAATGGTCCAGTTGTTTATGTAGATCAGATCTTATGAAATCTGCGATCAACTGCTCTCTATTCTGGATGTTTGATCTATTTGCACATGGTTCCAAATAGTTCTAACTAATGTGAATATGGACTGTAGATTGACTAATCACTGATAGATTTAAATTCTTTGTCTCGGTGAGCAAGATCAGTAAACTTTAATGGCAAGATCACTCCCCCAAACTTGCGAATTTATGTTCAAAATTGAACTGAACCCAAGCTTATGCAGGTTATAATTTGTTGCATTTCGGTGACTAGATTTACTCCGGTATTTCTTAGAAACTGCCAAGTCTAACCAGCTGCTAGATGCTTAAAGTATCGCTTACCTGGGTATTGTCTAAATAATATGTATTCTATCTTGAATGCCAGGCATTGTTAAACTGCTACTTAAGTAGGGTTACACCGATACCGGTAACCTACGTTTCCGCCATTTAGGGTGTAACCTACGTTCTCGCCCATTTAGGGCTCGCCATTTGGAAACCTTATTTGAGCAAACGAAGTTCATGACATGGGTTCGCCACCGTTGATTCCATTCAGACATTGCTTTCACATTTTTCATCAAGATACATATGTCTTGCGGATGCATAGGGTACTTTATTACTTATCGCACTGCATACTAAGGGGGGAGAACTCAGTTTTTTCAGTACGAAATGATTTAATTTAGCAATAGTGTACCGAGTACAGACCCCTGTGGTATGGCACTGTGAACTCTGTACAGCTATAGGTATATCAACAAGATGCAATGTTTAAAGTATACCGTCTAAGTCTTAACAGGATACGTTGTGGGTTGCAAGTTTTGCATTGTTTGCAGGATATGTCTCCTGTAGATATACTGAGAGGTTAAAAAATTTAAATAAACACTCAGCTTTTCCATTTCTGTTACTGATGGCGAGGGCCTTCTACCCATGTAAAAGTACATGAAAACGTCATAGTCCTTGAAGGATGTTTTAGTGCAAACTTTCCTACTGTAGACATGTACATAGTTTAGTGTGCAGCTGCCACAAGTATACACACTATGTTGATTGCTTCAGAAAATATTTTCTTATGCCTCTCCTTGAGTTTTTTTTTAAATTGCGAAAATTTTCATTCCTTTTCACTTCATCAATGCAAATTTCAAAAGTTTCGACTAAAGATTGTATTTCAAGTTTGCTCTACACTATGTGAGCCTTGAATACATCCTTCCTGTACTTCCTCCCTTCTACAATACTATATCTAAATAATATCCTTTCGGATGGGGTTACATTTTTCCTCTCAAGAGTTTTCTTCAAAATCCTTTTAATTTTAATTAAATGTCACTACCCACTTTCGAATAGTGGGTAGGTATCTTAAAGGACGAACCAAGAACCTGTTTATTGTATTTTCTTCCTTCGGACCAGGTGGGCCACCTTTTATCCCACCCCTCCTTCGCAATGTTGTTCTAATTTTATTTAATTTAATTCACGGCAGAAGTTTTGAAGTGTAGCGAAGTGTCACTCTACAGCACACAATTTCAAATCATTTGGAAATTTTTCCAGAAAAACAGGGGGAACCACCAACCCGCGCTATATCTTCTTAACCGAGGATACAGAGGATAGCACATACTCGTGTCGGGTTTGTTGGTATGGTTATATCTCTGTTAATTGAAGAGGAATCGATTTGTATTCAGATATTGCCAAAGTAGGTCACTTAGAAAATGTAAACTAACAGAGGATGGGTATTTTTAAACTGGAATAGAGTTGGCTTTTGAGATTGTGTCCAGATTAAGTTTTGTCATAGAGCTGTCACTTAATAGGGCTACTGGTTGAGTTGGTTGTGTGCATATTGTGGTTGCCAAAATGAGATGTAGGTCGAATGAAATAAACTCTAGACTCACCTATCATAGAGCAGTGCGTTAAGTATACAGCTTTGGTATTGAATGCTTTTAGCAGCTTCAAACTGTCACGTCTTTGTGACCAATAGATGACTTCGATATCCAAATTGGTGTACCACAAGGGTGTGTACTATAATCTTCTTTATTTTTGGTCGTTGATTTTGGGCAGCTTTGCTGGGAAACATACTGGACTGCAGGGCAAATCGATCCCGAATGGTCGAACTGTCAGGTTTTCCTATTGTCAGGTAGCAGTCTATTTATCAGAGTAAACGCACAGGCCACCATAGGTCTGTCGTAATACTACAGAACATTGTGCACAACCACCTAGAGCTACCTATATAAAGCTCTGAGGCGCCTGATATCAAAGTTAGTCTGGTTGCCAAGGTTTTCAAAGAAACAGACTATGTACTTCTGTTAATAGTGCTACTTTAACATCTCCGTGCCAAATATGCTTTGGGACTTGAGTGTACTATTCATTTCGACATTCAGTCTTCGCTTTCATTCGAGCAACCATGAGTAGACAGACACTCCATCCGGGACACCCTGGGTATTCTGGCGATTTGCCATGTCATGAGTAAAACGTTGGGTATGGCCGATAACCGCTGTTCAGAATTAGTTTATAGATTTATCGAATACGCCACCACAGCTCTCCATGTTCATGCATGCTTGTTCGTTTTAATTACATTTTATTTCATCGACTAGGATGTGTATGTCTAGGCTGTTGTAAAACCACTTTGAAGCACTTAACGTGCCTAAATGGTAGCCTGCATGATGAAAAATCCCTAACCCTCTCAAACCAATCAATTAAGCATCCTAGTTTGTATAACGTATACCACGTTGAACCTGGCCTTAAATACGTTTGAGTCCTTTGTTGTCATCGCCTTCGTTGAAGGTCACAATTTAGTGTTGCTTACAGGTGACGGTTAGATTTGAGGAACCCTCTCATTGCAGTTATACTATAAATTCGGATGAAAATAGTTGTTAAGTCTTCTGCAATCCGAGCATTTATTACATTCCGATCATTTGTTTGAACTATCCACTGCGACACTATTTTGTTTTAAGTCTGGCCTTCAGAATTTTTATACTCATGGGCCGCACGTTGGGCGCCATTGCTATAAGTCTGGGACAGGTTACGGAGATATCCTTGGTGAGGAGGATGAGGCTAAATTCGTCTTGTATAATTTCTTGTGTCCCTCCGGAAAGATAAAATCTTTCCCAACTATTCTGGGGGTAGATTCGGAGTTTAGTAAGCATTCGTTAGATTGATTGATCAAGATATCTCGACAATGAGTCTACGAGTCTTCTCTAGAATATTTCATAACCGTCAGGGTAGGAAAGTACCTTGATTGTGTCTTGTGTCCCTGCTTTCTTAGATCATGTGTTGGAGCCATTGTGTCCATTCTTGCCATGGTAGCACGTTTTTCTTAAAGAAGAGCCAACAATCAAAATTTTGACTGGCGGTGGATTCATTTGGGTACAGTTTGTTTCTGGCTCAGATTATGGAGTCAAAACTCATCTTAGTCAGTGTACGATAGCGAAATGTCGTTAACGTGTAATGGGAGGTGTTTCCAAGATTCATTCGATTGTATATAGAGTTCGTATTTAAAAAAATGTTACCTTGTTTGTTTCCTGTTCCATATTTATCGGTAAAGGAGACACGAGAACCATTCCACGAAATTGGTTAGTCCAAAACAACTTTTCAGATACATAGATGTTTTCCAAACGACGACGAACCGATTGGTTACGGTAAAGAAAAAGACTCAACGATTTCATTCTTATTCATTAGATTCCCTCCTCGTAGGGAAGATGAATCCTCCTTTATATCGCGCTCTTCCTCATTGAATAGTGAATTCATTTCGAATTCACATTGTTTCAGCATCAGCATTGTAGCATTTCCCCTGCCAGACATTGTTATTCAAATCACGTAACACCAAATGACCGTCGTCGTTTCAATCGTAAATCCGTTGTGCTATTTCTTATTTCACTTCTTAACTTTGTGTGTGTCCTATTCGATTATTTATTGAATATAAAAACAGATCTTGTTTTCTTGTCTCTTGTCGGAGATGTGTTTGTATTTTTATATCGAGGACACACGTTTGCTGAAAGTTAAAAGTGCTATATCCTAGGAGGGATGCTCAAGGACACTTTTGAGAGTCAACATCATTGAATGTACTAATGCTGACATCTTATTGTAATTTAATTGGTCATCACAAAGATACTTAATTTTTAAGCTTGTTGAAAAGTTTGTCGTGCATAAATTCGTTCATGGAATATAAGTAAGGAAACAAATTAAAAGCACTGAATGTACATAGTTGTAAAATAAATTACAATATTCATCATTGCAAATGTCAAGCCCGATTATGAAGTCGTGCAATAGCACTGTAGTTAGAAATACTTTTTTTTTACTTGTTATTATGTAGTAACAATATTATGGACAGTCGGGGCTTGTAAGTTTAATGAAATGCTCTCTCTTTGTTTAGAGCGTGACTGCAGATCACCAGAGACTATATATTTTGTATACTAGTAGTATAAACTGAAAACAAAAGGTGGGCAAGTTTCATCACATCACATCACATCACATTTCATTTTTGTTTTATTTATTTACTACACCTTGTCTGTGGTAATGAGGTCTTCAGCGAGAGTAATAAAGAATTAGTTACTATGGTGCTGTCATCTGTTGTCTAATTATCTCATACAACAACGTCAGGTGTCATGACTGTTTATAATAGACTATACAATGGTTGGTGTATGTATCATTTTGTTTTGCGACTATGACGCCCGACCACAAGTTAAATATGTTCCCAGCCAGCCAGCCAGTAGGACACTTGTGTGGGAAAAACCGGTTACGGATGATGAACAATGTATTTTAACAAATGGTTTGATAGGTTTACAAGTTTTCTGTTGGGTATTGGATGTTGGTTTTTATTTTTAATTTTTTTTTTTCTTTTTTTTTTAGTTAGTTGTGTTGTAAGCTAATCACGAATGTGTACAAAATTCTAGTTAATGGGTTCCGTAATATATCTAATTGCTGTTAGGTGTAAATGGTTATTAGGAGGCTCTTTATGTCTGGAGAGGGTTTCAAAAGTTGTACAGAGAAACGTTAATCGGTTTTCATGAATCCTGATAATATTCAAGGAAGGGAATCTAACAGAAGGACAATCTGACGACAAATATTGCGCCCTCTAGACTTAAGACAACACGGCTAAGACCGTCTGCCTTGTTTCTCCCCTTTTTGGCTTCCAACCTTTTGACCATTTTGATTCAAATCCTTTATATGTACAAATAGTCTATTGTAAGTAAGATGCCACTTTCCACAGATGTTTTTCTTGGCTACAGTTTATCAGAGATTCACACAGAGCGTAACAAACAGCACTAAGTAATAATAGTGGTCCAAGTGGGCAACCTTGACCTGATCCATCTTTAGCTTTAATAGTAGGCGCCGAGGTTCAAGTGGTTAGTTCATTGGACTACGAATCCCCAGACAACACCTAAAAAAATTTTTCACGGAACTCGCCAGCGTCTGGCAAACATCTGGGAGTATAACTTATGCAAAAGCTTCTGAAATTGCCCTTCGGAAACGGTATTAAACAGTAGATCCCATCTATTCGTGTAAAGAATATAACTCGCACAACATGAAACCATTCATAGTGAGAAGCTAGGCCCAGGGTCCTTACTTACTTAGGTGGCGCTACAATTCGGGGTGAACCTGGGCCTCAACTAACAAGCCTCTCCAGTTAGCCCTGTCCTTAGCTAACTGCCTCCAGCTGCGCACTCCAAGCTTGTTCAGGTCCCCTTCAACTTGTGCGCGCCACCTAAGGCGAGGTCTTCCTCTGCTGCGTTGTCCCTCCGGTTGTGATTCGAAGACTCTTCGGGCCGGAGTACTGGTGTCCATTCGCTCTACATGACCTAGCCATCTCAAACGACTAATGCGGAGTTTTTTGACTAGGTCGATGTCAGGTCATTTCCAGCTGCTTTGAACAGCTTGACTGGTAAGCCGTCAGGTCCAGCAGCTTTGTTGGACTTAAGTTTGGATATTGCTATCCTTACTTCGTTTTGGTCAGGTGGACGGAAGGTTTGGCTACCATCGTCTAGATTGAATGGTGTATTCTGCCTGACAGCGGGATGTTGGTCTTCGTCGCCGTTATACAGTCTGCAGAAGAAGTTTTTCCATATTTTCAGCACCGACTGTGACTCTACTACGAGGTTTCCTTCTTCATCTCTACAGTCTTCTGTACGGGTCTTGTTAGCCTGACACGTTCTTTTTACCTGTTGGTAAAACTTCCGTACATTATTCCTGGAGTATAATCTCTCAATATCTTCGATCGCGCGCTTCTCGTGCTCTTTTTTCTTCTTTCGGAGAAGCCGATGTTCTTCTCGTTTCTTCTGCTCGTAGAGCTCAGGAGCAGCTCTCGTCCTTTTTTGCAGCGCCGCTTTGTATGCTTGCTGTTTAGCTGCATGTGCTAGTTGAGAGATTTCGGGATACGCGTTCGGCGAAGGTTCTGGCGATCTCTTGCGATTGCAGCTTTTCGACGTCAATCTGGAGTTGGAATCATAATTTGACAGGCATATCTCCATCTACATAGTCAGGCTGCGCTTAAGGCGCTAGGGTCCTACATCACTAAATCTGAACTAGTCAGGAGTTGTCGCACAATGCTCAGGACATTATGTTCGCACAACCGAGTCAGATTATGTTGGCTTCCTGGACACTGTGATATAGATGGTAAAGTGCCGACGTATTGGCCAAAAAAGGAGCACAGCTCCCGATAAATGATATAATCGAAGGCATTAGACCACCAATTTCTTACCTTAGAAGTTAGCTAAAGTCCCTAACTACTTAAAAGTTATAGCTATCTAGTATTGTGACGTTCTGTTCGATTCGTCGATGTTGTGTGTCCCTTCTTGTTGACGCATATACTTGGTTTTGCCCTCATTCACTATTAAACTCATTTTTGCCGCATCTGTTCTAATACTTGCAAACACACCAGTCACAGCTCGCAGTGTTCTGCCGATGATGTCAATGTCATCAGTATAATTGCACAGACTTTTGGAAAATTGTGCCTCTGGTGTTGGCTTGAGAGAATTTTCTCAAGTATAATGTTGATAAAGTCACATGGCAGCGCATCACTTTGTCTGAATCCTTTTTTGACATCAGATGTTTCAGGAAGATTGTTACCGAGCAGCGAGCGTTCTCCATCGTCATTCGGTACAATCTGACAAGTTTGGTACGGATGTCAAAACTAGACATGGCTCTATATAGTTCGTCTCTACAAATGTTGTCAAATGCGCTAGAGTCCTGCGCTAGAGTATTTGGGTTTTTTTTTTCCTTTGGAGCAACAGTCACTAGTCCGAGAATACTTTTTTCTTACTATCGGTCGCTGTCTGATTGCACTTTTGGGATGCAGGGTACAATTCGCTCAAGAATGACTTGCTTTTGACATAACTTTCACAAAATACTTATAATTTAAAATTTAAACATAATTCTAACTAAAATTTTCCTTCTTTCTTTGCAGGTAAGTCGACCCTGGCCTATAGGGATAATTTTGTTGCTCGTAAGGGCAACTTTGGTAAGACGAAAACGTTATCCCTTGATTGGATTATATTATTTCAGAAATATCCCGTCCAATATGTGTCACAGCATTTTACAAAACATGTCATCTAACAATAAATCTGTGATTAAACAACAAAACCCCAACTAGCCGTCCATGTCCTTAAGACATGTACTTGTACCTCAATTAACATTTTATTGTCGTACCCGTTCGAAACCCATGGTAATTACACCCTTCGTGCGTAGAGAAATCCATTTTTAGATACATATGTATGTGGACTCATCACAGCCATGACGTTTGTTGCTGGTTTATAAGTTTTTTCTTTTTTAAAAACCCCCTCTTAGCTTAGGTAGGGGACGGTCCCCTTCGGCACAAGGTACCATTATCATTGGATAAATAAATAAATAGGAATTCTCGTAATGGTGTGTAGAGGTTGCAGCATATATTGTTCTCCTAGTCATTGAGGTTAACAATCAGTCCTATACTCGTGTGTAGTCTGTTCAAAAATGTTCACTGTCAGTTTGACTGTCAGTTCGTGTGTGTGCTCCCTTCCCTGTGACGACCTTGACTGTGGTGTGTTGAATGAATATTACTTTACTCCTCCATTTTGTCTTTGTTCTCCCCTGAGACATGGTTTTTTTTTTTTATTTGAAAACATTCCACCCTCTCGTCCTTTTTATCCAAAGGAACCATGAAAGCATTACGGTCTTTAGAGAGATGGCATACTACATGGCTGAGTCATAAATTTTAAATTAGAAAATGATGTCTGTAATTGAAAGGAAATGGGTAAATAATGAGTATGGGTACGCTTCTAGCTATAGTTCCTCATGACCTTTGTGTGTCCACGTCTGGAGGTGTGTGTACTCGTATTGTATCTAATAAATGCTAATGACAGAAGTCTCCATCTATCTTGGAGAAATTTCATTTGGCCCAAAATCGAATCGCAATCCATCAATCGTTGCCTCACTTTATCTTCTCGTCTTTCAATCAATTTATTTCGCTAAAAACCAATCATACCAGTTAAGTACTTGAGTAATCTATCTATCTATGTTCAACGGCAGAGCACTTCGCCGCAGGGAAGCTATACATACTATACACTAAGGACAACTTGACAAATACTCGTACAAACACACACAGATTTGTTTCGTGAGTCTGCGACAATTTCTCCAATAAATTTATCCGTCAGATACTCACTCCGGGCGTATGCACCTTTTCTTGTGTCGATATCTGGTTTTGGTTGCGCAGCAGCAGGTAGAGGAGAGAAATCATAATTATGTGGCAATTAATGATCGGATATATGTATCTATGTACATATGAATGTGTATTGCGTACACATGAAGGAATGTGAAATTACGAACCCGGAGTATGTACCTGTTTTGATTGCTCTGCAAGGATTTAAACTAGTTCTTGTACATATATCTGTCGGATACATATCAATGGAAGTGTGTTACCACTGACAAATGCGTGGCACCTTACAACTCGGGCGACAATTGACAAATTTGTTCGAGAGATTTTTGACTCTTGGGTTGAGTGCTCTCCTCCTCGTTTGGTATTCACCGAGTTTCATTTGGCGAAAGTTTGTGCGTTTTTTGCGTTTGCACCAACCCACAAAACTGTTAAAGATCTTAATTTACATGAAAATCACTCACGGATGTGCGGCTAGTGTTGTTGACCGGTCCATTGGAGATGTGTCTTGAGATTATGTGTGTACGGTTTTTATATGCTATACATACGTATATGTATGTATGTCGCCAGACAACGACGACGTATCGAATTGGAATAGAAATTAAACCACATATTGGTTGTAATGGCTTTGTCACCATTTATGTATGTTTTGTGTTGGAATTTTCTACAGCTTTCAATGAGGCGCCTCGGTGTCACATTGTCAAGATGGTATTTAAGTGATTTGTTAATGAATTTCATGCTTGGCATCAGTGGATTCCACAAGTAGTGCATCCGCGTATGATTAATTACTTTTTTAAAGAGTTGAAGATATACCTTGTGGAGTACTGAAGGTAAAATTGCATGTATACATTTTCCCTGTGTGGGTTGAGTCGTGGGCGTTTTTGAGAGTATCGCTGCTAAATATTAAAAGAATATTCGCGGAACTACCATGTCTTGAATACCATCGACTTCACCATGTCTGTGGTTTATCCAGCTCTCCATATTCGGAATGAGACATAGTAAGTCCATCAGTCACTCCAACACTCATGCTCTTATCCTCTTTGGATCAAGCATCTGCTTTACAGGTGGACTCAACAGCCGTTATGGTTTAGGAGTCGTATCCCTCCTTCTTTTGGTAATTTTTATCGCTTGAGATCCAGAGTTCTGTTTGTACATTCATTTTCTGCTGACATACTCATTCTGAACATACTGTTCTGTGCTTTAGTTTTCTGCTTCCCACTGTACCCCGAACCGTCTTGTAAAGATGGATTAACCTTACCAATAACCTGATCTCTTGGATGAAACCCATGGTTTCGTTCTTTGATTTTGGTGCCGAGAGCTATTATCGGATCCCAATCATGCTTTTAATTACTCGTTCTCAGGTTTTGGATACTAACTTTGATTTAGAATAAAACACATGAAATTTCATTAAATACCGATTTATTTGTGTTCAATCGACACAATACATTCTGTAATTAATTTTTTAAACACAACTTCGGGCATATGCCCACCATGGCTGCGGGCTGTATCTGATGAATGTCATCCGAGAGGCAACAATTTTCGACCATTTTTAAAGCATTTGTGGTCGTATGTCCTCAATAACACGAATAATGTTGGCTTCCAATGTGCGATTGTTGTGGGTTTGTCAGCGCAGACAAGCACGTAGCACTATCCTGCTGGAACCACATCTCTTCCACATTCATGGCATTTACATCGGCGAACGTAAAAGTCATTAATCATAGATCCTATAGCGAATACCGTTGACCACAACACGCTGATTAGCTTCGTTTTTGAAAAAAAAAAATATATGATCCGATGACAAAAGCAGCCCGGGATGGGATGTATCGGCATTTCAATAATCTCATGTGGATTATCTTCGTTCCAAATGCGACAATTTTCGCTTATTGACATATCCGTTGAGCCAGAAATGAGCCTCATCGCTGAACACAATTTTTCGATAAAACAGCGGATCCAATGGTAGTTGATTTTCGGTCCACTTACCGAAATTTCCTGCAAACGATTGTCATTCGGCTTCAATTCATGCATGAGCTGGATCTTGTAAGCCTTTAAACCAAGATTTTTGTGGAAAATTGTCCATAAAGTGAACCGATAAAGAGCAAGCTGTTGTGAACGACGTCGAATCGGTAAATTTGGATCTTCTGCAACACTCTCCTGAACGGATGCAATATTCTCTGCAGTACGCACTTTTCTTATACTACGTCTCGAAACCACTGGATCTTGCAAAGAAAATGTTGTGCGAAGGTCACCAATACGGCAAATAGTGGTCTGCAAGTGCAAGTGCATCTTCAGTGGTGCAAGTGTTCCATAAGTTTGGCGTATAGAACCATAATTTTGGAACAAAATTTCTAGAATTTAGCAACGAAGCGTGTATGTCATCACGATAAAATTTATAAGGATTACTGAATAAAAATGACACTGACAGTTTGTAATCTGACAATTGGTTTGACAGGTATATACAACTGTCTGAAGTTAGTACTGGGGTTATACATATGGTTCACTGGTATGGTGAACGGTACTGGAGAAGCAATACCAGCTTTCTAACCTCACCAAAATCCAGAGGGCAGCGTGTATTGGTCTTTCAAGCCGAAGTCACAGCCATCATACAGGCTGCTAAGATTATAAGCGAGAGCAATATCGTTGGCAGAACGATTACTGTGTATGTAGACAGCCAGGCAGCCGTTAAGGCTCTGGACTCCGCTATAATCAGATCAAGGTTTGTGAAGATCTGCAAATCGCTCTTGAATGAGATATGTAGAGCTAATGCGATGACCATCTGTTGGGTGCCAGGGCATATGGATGTCGTAAGAAACGAAAGGGCTAACGAACTTGCTAGGAAAGGGTCGGCGCTGCACCTATCGCGGGCTCTCCCTTTTGTAGTAACCCCAATCAGTTCCTTACAGAAGAAAATAAAGGATGAAGCCATCGGTCGAGCAAATAGTCGCTGGGTTCATCTGGAAACGTGCGCAACAGCCAGGGCCCTATGGCCGGATATCAGCAAGAAGAGATCAACTTCTCTGGTGAAACTGAGTCGTTATAAAACACGGGTCGTTTCAGGGATAATTACTGGTCATTGTGCCATTGGTGTCCACGAGGAGCGACTCGGTGTACTACATAATGACTTCTGTAGAAGTTGCAGGGACGAAGAAGAAATTGAATCAGTTCGTCACCTGCTGTGCGACTGTCCTGCCCTATCCGTCGGAAGAATGAGAACTCTTGGTAGTTACTTCTTCTCGGATTTGGAGGACTTGGGTAACGTAGAGCTGACGGACCTCCTGAGATTCATATCATTATCTGGGTGGTTCCAATAACGGACTTTATAGGTTTCCGTGGTTAAATAATTGGGCACAATGGACCCGAACTGTGGTCTAAGTGAGCAGTGAACCTTCTGATCAATTTTGGAATAAGATTTCATTCAAATGACTGCCTATCCTAACAACCCATTTTTTAATACATTTTCGATGGTTTCGGCCTCTATTTCACGAATAGCTTGACCAATATTGTTCTTGAGTGCCTGAATCATCTCTAGATTATTGGCATAGCATCGATCTTTAATGGCACCCCACAAAAAAAGACGTCATATCGCATAGGGGTCAAATCGCAGCTTCGTGCCGGCCAAGCCACATCACCAAAAATACTGATTACACGATTATTGAACTTAGTGTGCAATAAATCGATTGTTGGACGGCTTGTGTGTCACGTAGCTGGAACCATAGCTCGCTAAGGTCCAACTCCTCTATTTCTGACCATAAAAAGTGTAACGTTTCTTCCATTGTCGTCTTAAAAGAAAAATGGGCCAAAAATACCGCCGCTCCAAAAACCACACCAAACAATCACACGTTCAGGATGCATTGCCTTCTCTATGACTACGTGTGGATTTTCCGAGCCCCAAATACATCAATTTTGTTTGTTTTGTTAACGTAGCCGCCAAGATGGAAATAGCGCCTCATCTGAAAAGATGGAGCTTGTAAGCGAATATTCCAAGATCTTTATGCAAAATTCTCCTCAGGCTAGTGCAACTGATGTTTTGTTGCTTAGATCTTAGTCGCATTGAGGTTCTCAGGTTTAGGCGCACACTTTCGGCAAGAGTTGCTATATTTTCTGCTGAACGCATAGGACTAACACGTGAATATGTTCGGTAATCAAGCAGCAAACAAGTCTCACAAACTTTCATCACAAACTTGCGTATATCAGCTGCAGTTGGTGCAGTATTTCAACCGAAATTTATTTTTAAAATTCGCACTGTTTCGGCAATACAGCATCCATTTTGGAAGTAACTTTGCAATATTTCCCAACGTTGTTGAAGCGTAACTCAATTCATTTCATACCCCGAAAATATAATATGTGCTAAGTTTCTGTCAATTTTTTGAGCGCATAAGAACTGTCAGTGTCAAAATAACATGTGATTCAAAAAGAAACCAACAGATGGCCTACCTTTTACGTCAGTTCGATCGAACAATCGTACGATCGTCTAGTGCAATTGCTGAGTGCCTTTAAGGCTTTTTCAGCCAGAGTACGGATAGAAATAATTTTCCTGTCGGTAGCAGGCTCTCACTATGGTGGCTGAGATAACTTCCGCATGTACTAGTCTGTTTAGTCTGTACTGGCTTCGCGCTCATTCCTCGACTCCGTAAGACACCCAAATAGACTATAGAGAAACCACAGAGGTATGAACTAATATGTACATCCACCTATCTCGATTAATGTTTGCACAACTATGCCTTCATATACTTAAAGGTTTTAGAACTTATTGGCTACGTCAGTTTTAACATTGTTAAAAACTTCCCCAGCTCAATTAACTCTGCAAAGGGTCCTTTAATGATTTTCTGACTGCACTATGTATTATAAATATCGAAACTCTTGACATTGAACGCTTTATTGTTTGTGTAAGAATGTTGCGCTGCGAATAAGTCTTACTCGAACTACCCACGAGTATACAAGTCACTAAAGTTCAAACTTACAAACCTTAAATCGGCTAGTAAAGCTTCATTTATAAGCTTTTAGCATAATCTTCCTCCTTATTTTGGTGCATGTCCTCAAGGTATACATATTCGTCTAAAAGACGAACACCATCCCTCCGCTGTGTACATGCACAACCACACAATTTCATCCACTGCTGGTAATGATGCTACTACTACTGATTGAAAATTGATGATTTTGACTGAATAAATGATAACAGATGGTTTTTGACTGGTTTATGTCTTAAAATATTTAGAAATGTCAACCTTAAACGTCACAAAGTTTCACAAAGCGGTGCAAAAGTGGAGCGGTTCCATATTCGCTACCAATTTTCAACTTACATACGTAACTGATTTGTGAAATATTTTTTTTTCGTTTTTGAACATTTGGTTTGCATTTGCTCGTTCGTAATCAACGACCTTTTTGTTTTATTGTTAAGGGAATCAATTACCAAACCAAACCTCTCTCAAAGTACAGTTGTCCAAGGACACAGTCGACCTCTACGAAATCGATATTGGAAATGTTTTACCCCAACAATAGGGTGGAGTACCGAAAAACAAATAGAACTCATAAATGACTAACGTCAACAAACGACGCACAAGTCAACGTGTTTATACAATTTCATAAATTATTCTCATTCCCTCCAACTGACAATAACAGCAAAAAAAAACAGAAAAAAAAAATAGAAAAAATAGTTCAACTTCTTTTGTTCAATTAAACCTATCTTTTTCCTAGAAAACACCAAACCCAATTGGTTTGGTAAACAACACCTCAGTGTAGACACAGCTTTTCCTTCCGAGAATTTATCTGTATCTATACGAGTAGTTTCGTTTCTATGTATTCCCCAGGCATTCATCAATTATTCTCTCACTTTTGTAACCTTGCTGCCAGTCGTCCTGGATATCACGTTAGCTAATTACCATTACTCAAGTTTCATTAAATAAAAAAAAAGAAAAAAAAAAAAGGAAAAACAAAATGCCGAGGAGGACTAAAACTAAATAAGGTCACACTGTTTCAACTCAACAACATTGACTTGTCAATTGTCGCCGTAACCCAGGTTGTGTGTTGTGGAGAGAATAGCGCAAGTCCTGGCACTGCCGGCTTACTATCGATTTCCCTCACTCGATTTGGTTCCCTACCGAAAAGTCTCCTGCCGGGTGTGAGGTGGCTCGGTGGCTCGGTGGCTCAGGGCGGATACCATTTATGAACTGTGAATGGAGAACTTGCGAATTTTTGCACACACATTTTCGAAATGAAATTCCCTGCAAGCACGATATTGTACATTTAGGTATTTTAAGGATTTTTTTCCTCTTCTCTTTTTTTTTTTTTTTTTTGCTTTTTTTTGTTGCAAATTCATTTCGTTACGCTAATTAATCCGACATTCTAATTTCTTTTTTTTTTTTTTCGCAGTCAGTTCATGTGGAAATTACGACGCAGTTAGGTGGATTTTATTTTTTTTTTTACTCTTTTTTTTTTTTTATGTATATGCGAGATCATTTCAATTATCTCAATTACATAGTGATAACAGAGCAATTAAACAGCTTAATCAGATGGAATGGTGAAGAAGAGAAAATGCTAATTATATGGTTATAATCGTTATGCCAGGTTTGAGATACACCTCAAATAAGATTTGAAAAGAGGTTTGCCGAAGGAGATATTTCTTTTGTTGTCGAATCCTTTGTGATCTAATTTAGGAGCGATGTCCTTACAAATTGGCGGTTCGTTATAGGCAATTTAAACTGGGTATCCAAATAGCTAATTACTGAAGTTCGGGTGAATATATTTTGACCCTAAATTACTAGGGGTTGTGCAGGGTCGATTGAAGAAATGCGAAAAAGGCTTTCGATTGTTCCACCTCTTGCGAACGCCTGACAAACATCCGCGGGTGTAATTTTCATGAAAAGCTTCTCATGTCAATCTTTGAAACTAAACTAAGGGTTGTTTGGATTTGTGTGGAAAATATAACACGAATGATTGGGAGAAACTATGGCTTGGGCATTTTTGTTGTATCTTTTCAGAAAGGTGGGGATACAATGTGGAATGACTCTGGGCCACCACCGCTTGACGGTACGATGTTCTTTATGGCCATTGTTATAACCGAGCTGAACCGAGGAGAACCATATTCTTCTTTGAGTAAAGTTATTTCTTTCTTCCAGGGTGTAGTTCTTTTCAACTCAATCGCAACGCTTTTACGCCTTTCTTTAGACGTATTCGCGGAGCTTGTCGTAGACGATCCACTCTTATTCTATTGCGTGGCATATTTTGGAAACAAAACCTTTTCAAGCTAATCTATTGCCATTTTATAGATGGGCCCTGACCCTGTCATTATATACATACATAGCTCTTTGCTCAAGATGTAGAAACCCCAAGGATTATACTCTGCAGGTGATCTTCAAGGAATTCAACCCATAGAACAGTACAGATTAAACATTGGAGCAGAATATTCAGACCTTTGAGGTTAAGCTTTGAACTTTACT
The DNA here is from genome assembly GCA_905220385.1 of Xylota sylvarum. NCBI lineage: Eukaryota > Metazoa > Arthropoda > Insecta > Diptera > Syrphidae > Xylota > Xylota sylvarum. Next base: position 50,580,367 of record LR999960.1, on the reverse strand, counting down.
CTTTTTTATCAGTGACATCATAACAAAATACCAAACCCGTTCTAAAACTTGTTTGTAGAACTGGGTGCTTCTGTCTTGGAGATATTTATCTTCAGCCCCTTTTTGCCTTGGCATCTAGAGGGCTCCATTTGATGCTAGATTCAAAGTATGCAGCCTTGTTGCACCCTACCTTCGATTTCATAATCATTAGACGCCTTACAGTTATACACATGACATGGGCATGGCATAAGGTATTCTCAGAGAAAGTTAGTTGGATCCTTGTGGACCTCCTCGTCACCAGAATTACCATGGGCTGAAGGTGGTGATCTGTTACGACTTTGGATCTGATCCGTTAATTGACAATTCCGGTTCCCTGATGCGCCTTCACGACCAGGGGTTTACCTGATTCGCTGTTTAAAGAACCTTGATTTTTTCTGGACACGCCTCAATTTCACAGGTTCTATTTGATACTCATTGTCAGACACCAGTTTGATTGCTGCCTGGTTGGCGATGGAGAGGCGATATTCTCTTGTGACATTGAGCTCAACGAGTGGCTTGAGCACGAGCGGTTTTGGAAGTCTGACTGCTTAGGATAAGTATAACGAATCGGAGACAATATTATCAGTATACACGGTCACACATATTCTTTATTCTCTATTCGGGTAAAGGCTCTTTAGTCTTACAGAGTTCAAGGACTTCTTATTAAGGTACTAATAGGTGTGTGTTTCAGTATGAAAAGGTCTTGTGGAAGCAGATTGATTGATCTCAATGGTTTCAATGACCAGCAACGTACGCTAACCATTGTTTTTTTTACGTGATAGCCATTAGATTAGTGGCTGACCACCATACTAGACTACATTCATAAAATAATATCGGGACTTGATCTCCAAATTTGTCCCGGCATCATCTTTCGATTCAATGACGCTCTTTGAAGATACTATGGAAGGTTCATAAGGTTTCCGAATAATTAGTACTGAGTCTGAGTCGCCGCAGTTCTATTAAATGTTTTAATTTGTCTGTGTATTATCAGAGGATATTTTCTCTAAGCCTTTTTCATGGGTCAAATTAGATCCCAATTTGACCCATGAAAAAGGCTTAGAGACTTTACTCGACTTTACTTATCTTTGATATTATCTCAGGCCAGCCTTGTAAAGAACTAGTGCCGTTTATACCCTATTCAAGGGTATATTCATTTTGATACATGGCTTGTAACAGAGAAATAATAGTGAAGACGTTTGTCACCAGTTTTTGGGCCCTAAATTTTGATCTAGGAGGATGAAATTTCATATTTGGTCTTTTGAGTGTAAAGTTTTTTGAAATCCGCCCACTGTGGCGCACTTTTTCATAACTTCACTATTTTACTTGAAATCGAAAAAAATTTGTTAAGACGAAATATTTAGATATTCAAATTGTCTACAATTCACACATACATTGTCTTTAGCCACGCCTAGTTTTTGGGGGCGTTTTCATGCAAACTGTTCATAATATAGTAATTTAATGGAAACAAAAAGGAATAGGATATTAAACAATCCGCCACTGATGGATTGTTGCATTTCTGTATGCTTTAAAGAATGTTTCTCGCTTTTTGTGTGTGATTTTGTGTTCTACCTCTAAGTCCACTTTTACTTATATTTTTACTAAAGTCTTCTTGTTCCTTGTTGTTCCAAGGCCAGTTTTCTCCAACTTTTCCCTAGATGTCGTAGGAACATAACCTTAGACAACATACCAGCTGCTGACTTTGTTGATTCGATTAGCTACGTCCTATTCGGCAGAGATAATAATTCCAAAGTATTGGATTGCTCTCTCTCTCCACCGATTATCAAGTAATGCTTACTTGAGATCAATGTATAGCTTCGAGTTTGGAAGTTGAGTTTTGCCAACATTTATGTATATAGTGGTGGGATATAGTAGCTGCTTAAGCTTTGCTGTAAGATCCCATCAAATTCTGTCTATAAAGCAGCGCGAAGCACATTGCCATTCACCAATAAAAATAATATCGGCCAAAGAATGCAATCTTGCGGATTTCCTTTTTGAGTTTAGAAAATTAATTTTCCTTGGAATGCTCATCGTTGTGCTTCTCGTTGCTGTGCCGTCCGTTGCTGTGCCATCCTCTTATTTATACTTGAAATGTTTCTACACGCATGATAGCGATAAAGTTCGGACTGAACTGGGGTCTTACCCAACAACCGTTTCTAGCCAAGCAACTTTTATACTTCCTTGAAATATTACATTTAATTGAAAACTGAAACATAATTTGAAACTAAATTTCCTTTCTTTGCAGGTAAGTGGACTAAACTATTATTGAAAATATTGGTAAGCCCCTTTATCTTCATTCCTTGATTGGATTCTTTTCTTTTTAAAACATCCTTGTATTTCATAATACGTGTAACAACATTTTGTGACACATGCCATCTAATGGTAAATATGTGATTGAACTACAAACCCCAACTGGTATCCTTTCATAACATTTCCCATAACCTTAAGAGGTAGTCATACCTCAATTACCATTTTATTGTCGTATCCTTTTGAAACGGTAATTACACCCTTCGTGTATGCAGAGAATTCTATGTCATCGATTTGTGAAATGGACATAGCCATGTGGATTTTTCCCACACTAATGAGGACTAATTAGATTATTAATAAATGCTTCTTCTACGCAATATTGAAGCGATTGAAACCGCTGTAGTTGGCTTTTTTTTAAAACATTTTGTGATCTATGGGGAGACCGAAATTTAATCATCGTTTTACTGACCTCCAAGAATGAAGAAAACCCACGAGTTAGACACTTGAAAATAAATCAACTAATCACTCGATGTCTATCTTCTGCACAACGAGTAAATTTAGAGGCCAAACCCAGATCTCCCTGGTGGTACTACCTAGAAGAATAAATCTCATCGGAAAGACTCCATGCGGCCAACCAGGTCAAGCAGTTTTGTGATGCCGTGTACAAAAAGGCCCATATACATACATAGTTTATAAGACCAATCTTTTGTGAAAAAAATTTAAGAAATCTATGAGGCATCCAGGTTTAGAAAGGTCATAGCCACCTTCTCTAAAACTCGTAGCTATCTAAAAAGAACTCACTGCTCCTTCGACCAATTCCGGCACAGAATTGTTTAATTTGTTAATGGATTCTTAATCTCCTAGCTGCTGCATTGGAAAAGGTCGTTTATTCCTAACATAATAGATGTCTATATAGGGTACGGCATCATTGGCAGGCACTCAATTAGACGGGCTCCTTGCAAACGACAAGCCTACTTTTTTGACAGCCTCGACAAGCAGCAAGCTTAAACTGGTTCTGCTGGTTCCTAGATTCTTGTAGTATCACAATAGATCTGTCTGACGCTAATAAAACCAAACCAAGAAAAGATGGAACTGGCGAAGTCTCTTGCTGGCAGTCTATTGCAATGGTTCGACGTTAACATTTTGCATTCGTATCTTAGTTGCAAACGTAATCGCTCTTGGTGATTAGCCCGTATCCGCTTCCAGTAGATTGGTGTACAAGCTCGCTTTTTCTACATCTCTGAGACCAACTTTAACGTCATATTTAGGACAATGCCTGTAAGTTTTGTCTAGAAGTTCGTGACAAATTGGGCTCGTGGACTTAGACTTGATTCAGATTGCCATCTAGTGTTCCCTATTATGCCCCAAGCTCAAGACTTTTTTCATAAGTCGGACTCTGACAACTAGTCCGCATCTAAATTGAAGTTACATCTGCCTTTTTTAACAACCATCATACAAGTTGATTTTTCGAATGGCGGTGATTCTTTTACATAAAGGTGAACTTCAGAGCTAAGTTTCAAGTAGCCCTTAAAAAGTATTCAGTCAGTGCAAGCCAAGTCATGCAGTCATCTAGAAAAGTCCTTCGCTATCGCTTGCGTCTACGAAAGAGCGACTTGGTATAAACCCAGCTCTACTTGTTTTCAGCTACCAATGTGATTGGAATGCAATTTTTAGTCGAAGTATTCGACACCGTATGGAATTGGGGAGCAGACTAGGAGTCGACAGACAATGGATGAGTGAACTAAGTAATGTTAAGTTAATGTGCCAAGCAAGCCCGGCTTAAAAATTTAATTCTATTGTTTGTATGTACATATATGTATCTAAAAGCTCGACTCATTATTTTTTGTATTTTTTACCATATGTACATCCATCAGTTTATTCAAATCGATAAACAAAACGTAATTCTCCATTCAGAGTTGTATACTAGGTGGCTTTGAGCCGTTAAACTGTGTTAAAATATTTTATACCGAACCATCCGTCTGTAATTGCATTTATTTCCATAACTAGATACTTTCACTTAGCCGTATCTATTTATAAATAAAAATATACAAACAAAAAAGAAACAACTCTAATATCACAAATCTGCGTTGATAAGAAAATTAATATCAGCCACTTGACGTCATGTATACCATTAGTTTGCATTAAAAACGAAAAAAAAAAAAAAAATAACAACCCTGGCTTATTATCAAATGTATTTATATTTACATTTCTTTTTTTTTTTTCTGAAAGAACATCTTGAATGCAAATCTATCTATTTCTTTATTTACTCAATTGAGACAGACCGCAAGTAAATTGACTAAAGAGCTTCGGGGGCTTCTACCCGAATAAACAACTTTAAACGGTGATGACGGGGATGACTAATGCCAGAATACGACTGTAGATACATACATACACAGAGCTAGACATAATGCCAACCTGACAAACAGCAGCACCCTTAGACCGATTGTGCTATGAAACTGGTTTTGATTTTGATGATCTGTGTCAACTTAGGTTTTTTTTTTCTAACTAGGCACTGTATTTGTGTATCTTTTTTTATTTTTGTTTATTTTTTTTTTAGTTTTTTTTTATATTTTTTATTATTTATACATACATCGATAGAATAGATTGCTCAGTTACAGATGGATGTGTATGTTTTGATTCAAAATTTAGGGGTTTTTTTTTTGTGTACAGATGCTAAGACAGGGAATTACTGGGAAATTTTTTTGTTATCTGGAGAAGTGTCTGTGTGGGACTGCTTGCGGTGAGATTTCTGTTGGGACTACAGATAATCGTTGAAAGAGTAACTAGACATTTCGATTGGTGCTTGGTTATAGATACATATTAGTCATATGGACGCACTTGCTCCGGTTGGACACTGAGCTTAGTCTTTCTAAGATCCAGTGTGCTTTCGACGACTGGTGCTTCTGTTCTTGGCTGTCAAGCATTTCATTAACAACATTTTCAGTTTGAGGTGGTTTGCCGAGTTTTTTTCTTAATCCTTCTCTGTGGTCGGGGAATCTTGACCATACTCGACTTGACTAACAGGTTTCCTCTGTCCTTTAGTACTGGCTATGTGCATGATGCGTACAAAGGCAAATCTCGCATTTGTGGCTTTGTGGTTTACATAAGTTCGCCTTAGAAGACAGTCTTGTATTTCTAGCCTATTGTTTACTAGTTTTGGGTACCCCTTCAGTTTGTAGGGCAATAGACTTGGACCAGTCGCAGTCAGCCATCTACATATATCCGTATTAATCAGGATTTTCTTCAAACTTTTGCAGAACCCATTCGGAGAAGTTTCAGTGCTTCAAATAATCAAGAGGCTTCAGTTCTTGCTTTTGATCTTGTTAGAGTGTAGGCCAAGATCTCTATACAAAATTCGCCACAATGTGGACTGAGAGATTCCTTATTCCTGTGAACGGCGTGAAATCGACTGATTTGGCTCATTTTGAACTGAAGCACTTACGGCTCCGGTCTGTCTTGTTGGACGATTATTACGACCGAAAATTGGAGTAAGCGCTCTTTAGGATGCTATCACCGACTCAGAATTTCGGTAGTAATTTTTAATAATTTCCAAACGTTTCTCATTCGTGAACTTTACTCTAATAAAAATGTAAACCTTGACTTACGTTTTGACATTGAAAGATCAAAGTTTAAGTTTAAGGGTGCGTTTGTACATAGATATGTATCCGCACAATCTTGCCCTTTTTTCTACTTCAAGGCTGTTTGGAGTCGATACGCACTCAAGATTTTTCCAGTCGTGTCTAGTATGGAAAGTAGTCGACATAAGAGGAGTGGTGTTGTTTAGATGGCTTCTTCTTTGGTCTCGGAATGTTTTGGTTGAATGGAAGTTAGAACTACCTAGATTGTGGTATGAATCTCAGGAGATATTTCATCTTAATTTTGTATGGGTTCTTTAACTCCATGAAGAAGTAATTGCCAAGAGTTCTCATTCTCTTGTTGGTAAAGCCAAGACAGTCCCACAACAGATGATGAATATATGTATCTTATACAGTGATGTGCGAAATAATAAGGACAGCCTTTACCATATTTGAAAAAACGAAAAAACTAAGAACCTCGTGATATTTATGATAAACTTTAAATCAGTATTAATTGATTCAAATTTCAAAAACATAAAAATAACATAAGTTACCCAAAATTTGTACTTTAAGTTAAAAAGAAAAAAAAGTTGTGATTTTCTTCTAAATAAGGACAGCTGGCAATTCTTCATGAAATGACTTCAAACGCAAACTTTAACAACAAAAAATTAATGTTAAAATACAATCAATGAAATATTTGATTAAACATGTAGTTTAGTGTTTCGTTGAATAGCTCTTGTTCTTGATAACGGCCAAGCAACGTCGCGACTTCGAATCCACTAGTTATCGGCAAGTACTAGGTGGAATAGCCTAGCACGCAGCCTTCAGAGATGTCCACATTTGATGATTTCACATCCCTTAACGCTACTTTGACCTTTCGCCACAGGTTCTGAATGGGATTTAAGTCAGGCGATTGAGAAGGCCAGCTTAAGACGTTGACATCGTTGTCCGAGAACCACTCTTTTGAACGCTTCGATGAGTGTTTAGTATCATTATCGTGTTGGAACACCCATCGAAGAGGCATATTATCTTCGGCATAGTAGTATTTAATATATTAAAGTAGGACAGTATTGTCATAGTGCCCCCGATTTTATGAATGGGACCTACACCGTGGTAGGAGAAACATATCCATACCATGATGCAACCCTTACCATGTTTCACCGTCTTGATGGTGTATTTATCGTTATATGCCGTATTGGGCGGTCTCCACACTAGTGAGCTGCAGTGATCAGAATTAAATAAATTTACTTAAGTTTTATAAGACCTAAGGATATCGAGCCATCGCGATTCAGTCCAGCTGTAATGTTTTTCTGCAAAAAGCAACCTTTTGGTTACATTCTTTTTCGACAGGAGCCGTACCTTTCTTGCGCTTTTTGCTTTTAAATTGTTGGTTATAAGAATCTTCCGTATGGTAGAAGTGTCAAAGTCCAGGTAAAATTCTTTTTACAATGCGCAGTATAAAGCAAAAGGTTAATTTCTTACTTAGCGCAATATCCTTTTTTTGAGAGAGGCGGCCTTTTTTGGCTTTCTTCAACGTATTACTGCCTTAGATTGCCAATTAATTGTATTTTCAATTATCGTCTTCGAACACCCAACAATTTGGACAAATTTCCGGTTTGAAAAATCATTATTATGCAAATTTTTTATTTGTTTCCTCATCTCATCGCTACAGTGCTGTACTCGACCAATTTTTTAGCACTAATTTCTAATAAATTTACAAATTTTATTTTGTTTTGTAAAACTAAACTCTTATCTTACCTATTAGGTTAAAAAAGTAAAGCTAAAAACAAAAATTGCTTGATTTACAGAGGAGATATAAGAGGTGTCCTTATTATTTTGCACAGCCGAAACAAACCGCTCTGCGCAAACTTATGACATAATTTGGGAGGCAGACAGAATATTTGGGTGTAGAGAACTATACTTTGTTTTACAAACAGTAAAGCTTAAGATCCCATTAATTTTCTTTGTTTCGATCAACCATCACAGGAATTGGACGCTTTTGAAACATTTTCGTAGAAGTGTCCCTATTATTTTTCACATCACTGTATGTACATATCTTCCTCGCCTTTGCAGGTTTTGCAGTAGTCGTGTTGTGATATATGTATAACGATATATAATTTTCACAAAAAAGGGGTGTGAAATACATACATATGTACATACATATGTAGTACCGACCCTTTCCTTGCAAGTTCATCTGTTCTATCTGATACATCCATATGCCCTGGCATTCATTGGCTTTAAATATCATATCTAGATAGCGCTTACATATTCTCTCTGACATAGATTTAATTACTGCAAATTCTAGAGTCTTTACGGCTGCCTGACTGTCAACGTATACAGTAATTACGTTTCCGATGTTTTTTTCGAAGATGGTTTTTGCAGCTTGTTGGATGGCTGCAATCTTGGCTCGAAAAATACTGCAAACATGATTTCAACTTCCATTTTAGAACCTTAGTGTAAGCCAGTTTTCCTTCGTTAGTGTCCTATCGATTCAACCAATCAAGTCTGTCAGCAATTCTGATTGTATAGTCAGTTTCAGTATGTTTATTTATACCCTCCCATCGACCCAGTACGGAGGCAGGACCAGAATTCTATTGTAGTGGAGATCCAGAGACATATGTAAATATGGTTTCCATAGGTGCTGTATTTGTCATTCTCATGGATTCCACTGTCCCGAAAATCTGGCTTCTGGAGTCTGCTGAGACATGAAAAATTATATTTCTTCTCAAGTGCTTTTATCCATGTCTCAGAACCTCTGTGTAAAGCCAAAGCCAGTTCACCAACGCTAGTTTAAGACCCCATGTGTCTTTCAAATTTATTTTGCAATTTAAATTCAACTTCACCGATCCTTGAGTCTTTGGAATTGTTTTTCTTTTTAGTGAAAATGACTACTCCTTCTAGGTATCTTTTGTGGCTGGTGCCTGACCATTGCACTTTCTCGGGAATTCAGGTGATTGATGACTTAGCTAGGATGGTTGATGACTCGGCAAGGTGGATACCGCAGTCGACTTTTTGACAATGTCAACGTTTCTATGCCATTTATGAAGTGACTGACTCAATTAATAAAACGAATGAACATTGCAACATTGAAAATAGGCTCTAAGGCTATATAATTAGAAATATAATCTCAAGCTCACCACCATTTCGCTGATACTATCCTCAGTGGGCATGCACAAAGGTTAGAAAGCTAGCTAGAGCAAATGCATTCTCTTTCCAATTTTTTGAGAGGCTATGCTAGTAGCTTACTACTTGAAGGATTTTAGCATAACCAGCAACAAAATAAATGTCCAGCAGGTACATATTCTACGTTTGTCCGGGTGTATCTACTTTATAGTCTTTTGGGCCTTATGTTACAGCACGACGGTCTTCTTTTGCTACGCCTTTGCCTTTGAAAATATAAGGCTTTTTAACTCCGACTTTCACTTTCATGGTTGTGCACATTTTCTCAGCGGAATCCTGTGTACTTTCGCATGTTTGATTTCATCATTTTGTCCAGTAGTCTATACAATGTTGCCAATGCTAAGTTGACGCTCCTAGAGGATCGATACATTGTCATTTCAATTTCATTTGAGGTTTCGCCAAGTTATCCTAAAATCTTTCACGTACTCCCACTACTACATTCCATAAATGCTATCTTAACGCATTCGCACGGATTCATTAGACCTGAATAAATAGCTCTGTACTTTTGACGCTAGGTGGTGAATTGCGAAGAGATTGATGTCTCGAATAAATTTATATGTCTTTGCTAAAAACGAGTACATATCTATAAAGTGAGGTAAAATTGAGGTTTATCTTACCACCCGGTAAGTAAGTGTTATGTATCTACATATTGTAGTTGTTCATGTCGACTCAGCCCCATCAGTCCCAAAATATGAATCTAGACTATCATGGCGGCTTCATTGTATGTACAAACGTATGAACGTACGTAGGCACAACCAAACCTTACGTAAATGTTCTGTAATTTGTGGCACATTCTTATCTTTCTTGACTGAGTTCAGTCTACTTTCATTTGTGTCACCATCGTTTGACATTTGCGACTGCACTTGAGGGTTTCCCCATTCTCTGGTTGGACACACATTTATATTTAATTTCACCTAGATACGAGTACTACCCGGCGACCGACCACGTCACCTTGCGCCGCGTTAAGTAATGAAACATGGAGCAAAGTTTAATAATACCCACCACCCTAATGAGGTCAGCACACGGTTTTCTTTGGTGAACGACTTATTTCCGCTTTTGTGTTTTGCCAATTGAATGGAAACGAAAAAGAGGAAAAAAAAAACCATGCTTCTTTCGTTGCCTGCTTTTCGCACAAATAGAAGAGGTAAACAAATAAATCACATAAATCAAAGTAGTCTTGTGGGCCCCCCACACTCTGGAAGAGATTGTATTTAACGGCGCGCATTCTTATTACTAATAGATACATGAATGGAAATGAAAAAAAAAGGCAAACAATAATAATAAAAAAAAAAAAATCCCGTGCAAAGTGCAATGACACACTGTTACGCTTCTATGCTCATTTCCATTTCAGAAATTATTTATCGTTACACGCAAACGCAATTTTTCGTTCCGTATCTGGAACTCTGCACTATACTCGTACACACTTGTGTGACTCATTAAGGTGTTGAATTGAACTGTTTGATTGCACGCAGCAGTAGTAGCAGCAACTAGCCGGTATACACAAAATTTACATATTTATTTTTATATTGTTGTATGTATGGAATGGGAATTGGATAATTGGTGTCACTACTGTCGCCGGTAAGTGGATTTTTTTTGTAGAGCATACTCACAGCGGATACCTTTTGTTTTCGATGAACTCTCTGGGAATGGTTGGGAAATTTAGATTCACCACACCAACACATTTAATAAGTTTATACACATTTGTATTGTTCTGAACGAGAGCGGCTAGATTTAAATTGGCCGCCATTTTTGTAAATTATGGTTGTCAATTTGACAGGTGTCAAGTAGACATATTGTATCAGGAAGATTTTCCTGTCTGTGCTCTAATATGGCGTGGATTTCACTGTGCTTAGTAAGAATCTGTTTGAAATTTTATTTTAATCTGAAATCCATTACAGCTGTTTCACAGTTTGCATGACTAATGCTGAGTTTGCTTACCGAGCAAAATGTTTTGTAGCTTGTTAAAGCTGTCCACGAACTTGTTCTGAATATTTTGAGTTTGCGAACTATTTGTATGCAAAACTATTTCTACATATATGTATGCAAGTGTATTTTAGGTTGCAAGGAAGTAAAAAACTTTGAACGATGATGCTATATTTTTATCCTTATTACTTCACGTGGCGCTGTGACTCAATGAGTTGTGATTCCAAGGCAATGTCAACATTTTTGTGTGGGCCGACATTTAGATCTGTCATAAACAAGTTTTAAAAATGCAAAATTCGATTTTCTGTACGCCATAACCCATATTTGGAACATCAGGTTTTACAGTAGCGGACCTATTACAAAGCCTTGGGGAACTCCGCCTACTACGTTTTGCTGCCTAGTCTCATCCCAATTTTTGCACAGACTTGTAAGACATCTTCTGTGCTGACGAGGAGCTTTGTTTGCGTTCTCATCGAGTTTCCTCTGATTTTGAACCACTACAGCTTGAACACGGGTCTGGGAGTTCAAAAACGTGGATCCTTCGCCTTTTTTGCTGCGGGTCAGATTGCTCAGATTAATGTCTAAAGATGCAGCTCCCTCTAGGAGGCTATTTTTTCTGACTTACGTTTCTGGGATGTTGTCAACCTTGCTTTAAAAGTCTACGCCATTTATTGTGGCCCACATAAAGCCTTTTTAGTGTTTTTGCATTTTTTTTCGAATGATCGTATAGCGACTTTGTAGCGTCCGACGTCCATACACCTTTGTCCACACAGCGTAGTTTGGTATCATTTGGGTAAGTAGATCCTAAACTATCTTGGAGTGGTTGATGGTCAGTTATGAGCTAGAAGACAGAGTATCTTATACTTAGGATGCTGTTTGAATATGTTTCGATGTCTCTCATTATCGTTGATAGTGCAGCGGTTTCTATTGCGAACTCCTTCGGATTTCGTTCTAGATGTTCCTTGAAATTGATCTTGGTGTAAGGTCATCACTATAATTTTCTTTTCACCGATAACTAAAACCTCTTCCGTCTTTTCTTTCGACTGACGATGGACCTATGTAAATGGATGGGTTGTTCTTCTTCACTATAGCTGGCAGATCGTTGATTGTTAGCGCAAGCCTTCGCAAAGTGATGGGAGCTGTCTAGATCAACTTGAGAAAGTTCCTCTTTAAAAAAAAAAAACTATCCGATTCACAATTTAGTGTACGAACCTGTAACGTATCTGTAGACGTCAGCCATCAAACAACACAGAAAATCAGTAGTGGAATCCTAGTATTTTCAAAGACTTTCGATCTAGTCCAGCATGGAACTCTGTTATGTAATAGCTTTAGGGATAGATGATCCATTTGATTTGGTTAGTGGTATATTTTTCGCTATATTTGCTGCAAATTCTGGTGTGCCGCAGGGTTATATATTTTCACCAACTTTCTTTTCTACTATTTCTAGTTCTCAAAAAAAAAAAGAAGAATATTTCGATCTTCTGGTTAGAAGGACGAAACTGTTTCCATGAAGATTTCTCTCTGTTCTACAGATTTTCTTTCGAACTCAGCAAGGTACATACATATATGTATACTGTATATTTGCGACATTTAGTCGGTCTTAATATGTGTCGGTTCTTAGAATAAATTTCAATTCTAAGAGCTCATAGTGAAATGCTTTATTGAAAATACCAACTAAAATCCAATTATTTTGCATAATTCCTGCTTGTGGTTTGTTTCGCCTTTATGTGGTATTTACATGTATGCTGGTGTAATTTCGAGAAGGATATAGGAGAACCAAATGCTGCATAACTTGCTTATTGATTGCAAAATTCCAGCCATTGTTAATTGCTACAAATTTCGAAATGTATACACTGGAATGTACACACATTACTCAAGCAATAAGTCATTCACAGGAACTACCAATTGGTATCTATACAGGACCATCATCTGCAAGTACTATGAATAGTCTTATTCTCTTGTATGCACTGACCCATGCTCAGGTTTTTATTTTTTGTTTTTTAGGCAAGAAAAAGTAAAATCAATTATAGATACTTATAGATACTCTGTAGCCTGTACTATACTCAACTTTATGATATGCCCGCTTACATGCCAAATAAAACCCCACCTATTCCTATTCCTTGTTCGGACAGATTCGGCATACCGGTATTTCGTTTTCTCTCACTGCCAGGGTTTGCAGAATATTCCTTATTTCTTGCTGTTCGTTCCTCCAGATGACTTCATTTGCTGTCCCCTATTATTCCTCTCTAGGTCGACAATTTCCCTTCCAAGGATGTTTGGCATTCCATCAGAACTTATTCCAAGTTCCGAATTTTGCCTGCATAGTAAGGGCAATATATGTCATCCACGAGCTTGAATTTGTAGAAGTAGTCAGGAAAGGATACATGCTTGATCAAAAATTTGGTTCCTTGTACATGAAAAAATCCGCAATCAAAGATACTTGAATATTGAAAATGAAATTATGTACGAGATATATGTATCTATTAAACAACTTGCACCCAACAATAAAGACGAATCGTACGCAGATCACACACAACTGTACGAATCGATCCGCTATTGCACCGCTTTTGGCAAAATGATTCGCTGATAAAGATTATAGTATCTACTAGTCATAGATATCCAGTCTTAGTGGCAAATGGCTTCAATAGTAATCTTAAAGACCGAAACTCGTTCTTGATTCGTGTACTTCTACTTTTGACATCTGTCAAATATGTATGTACACACAAATATCGAGGACAAATCAAATCACCTACCTGTTCTCGTTCATAGGTTTTTTTTTTTGTCTGTTTTTCTCTTAACCTTGAACTAAATTTGTACGTTTTTTCTCGCTACAAAGAGGACTTCATTCACAATACCTTTTCTTTAATGGAAAAAAAAAAAAAAAAAAAAAACAAAAGCACAAGGAATGACTCTAAGAAGATGGATGTGGCTATGAACGTCTAGGTAGTCAAGGTTCCGGTACTCAAGGTGAGAAATACCATCCATTTTTAATTGTAAGGTAAAAACTTATAACGCACTTCCTTCCAAGAAAGTCCATTGTGTTTCACTCACACGAGTATAATAGGAAACAGAGGGATGTTAGGGTTAAGGACTTAGCATAGCGTAGTATGAAAAGTTAATTTAAACAATAAAACCATAAAAATGGAATGAGTGCGCTTTCCGCTTTTAATGGCTCTTTCGTGAGATATCAAAGCTCACTTGTGTTTTATGTCTATTTTCTCATAACACCCCGCCGAGTAAAATCAATGCCAAAGTCCTTGAGCTGGCATCTAAATAATAATAAAAAAAAAAAATAACAATACCATCTCGCAGATAAATGAAATCACCTCTAGTCTATGTCATTTCCTTTCGTCCTTTCAACATATTAAATTGTTGCTGCATGAGAATTCGACTAGAAAACATCTTAAACACTCGATAAATCTCAAGTCATTGATGGCAATGTCAAATCGAGTGAAAAATTAAGTCTATTGGGATTTAATGCTTTGAAAACTCTCAGCGATGGTATCTATCATCTGTCACTGAAAGGAAGGAGAAATACATAATAATTTTCGTTTCTTTTTTCTTTCCTGTTTCTAGTGTAACGTTTCGGCTTCTTTTGACTACACACAGCGTGAATGTCATAAATTGATTTTGCTCCACCACGCAGCAGGAGATACTTAGATACATTTTGAGTTAAAAAAAAAAAAAAAAACCTGTCACCTTTGAGTTGTGGTGGTTTTTAAATTGGTTCTATGGTTTTGATGTTCTTAGTCTGTGGGTCTGTGGAAGATTAATTCAATATCCTGGTTACCCCTTTTATGTAATGGAGTTGTGGTCGTGCGTCCTTCGCACGATAAAGGTTCTATATTGGCCTAGCTCATTCTAAAGTCTTGTGTACTTAAACCTAAACATATATTGACACATTTAATAAACACAATCTTGAGTCAACAATAATTCGATCTAGTCTACATTATATGGGCGAAAGTTCCATTTAGCCAATTGTTCAATGACTCACTTCTCTGTTTGTATATACGTTTTGGGAATAACCAAGTGAAGGGATGACTCATTGTGTGACAAATAAAGTGGGGTGGATCCGTATAAAATTGGAGGAAGGAGTTTTTCAAAATATTTTGTGTTTCTGCTTCAGTGTAGGAATACGACGAGTACAATGTTTTTCAATGAGTTGGTTAGGCATGCAACTTAATCCTTGAAGCGACTGTACTTTTGAAAAGATACACTTAAAGTGTACGCCACCAGGGTGAATTGAGACGATCTTCTTATAATTTGAAGGATACTTCTGTGACTCATCTGTAAGTAGATATCACCCAAAATGCTTCTCCGCGCATAGCCTAACCGATGTTTTTTTTTTTGTGACAGCAGTCTTGTTGCGTTGGACCCCGGTCTTTACGCAAAAGTGTTCGAACAACCTAAACCTTAATAGAAATCCAAATAGCCTTGATGAACACTAAGGACTCATTTTTTGGTAAAATTATCAATTAATACAAACATGTACCCCGGCTTCAATCCCTTTCTTTCTTTAAAAGTTCAAGCTGATTCAGGTATTTGATAACGAACGGCATCCCTTGGGCACTCGATGAATGACTTTCGATTAACTTTCTGCGATGTCATGGTTGCAGGTCTTCTTTATTCTGGGTTGTAGACCCTCACATGTGCTAGGTGCAAAGTTAGTCCTGGATTTCTTAAGATCTCAAGAAATCTACGAACCTCGCTGCAGACCTTTTTCAGGAGACTTTCTACCGATCACTACTTCTCAGCTTAAGAAAATTAGGTTTCCACCTATGTAGTTATACGTTTCTTATTTTCTATCGTTGTAAGTTCCCTTATCAGCTTTGGAACCACGTCACAAAAAAATCCATAATTTTACTAAACAATATGGGACCGAATACCGACTCGTGTGGAACCTCACCGTTTTTTTACACTTTTGCTCATCCAATAGCCGATTACGAAAGTCGATTAGTTAAAGGACATTCTGCAATGTTTCCTGCTTTCTAACTGCGCCATGTAGCATGCTCCTAACCGATCATATCTAACGTCCAAGACTGTGCTAGAAGAATCTTAAGAATAGGGTAACATTTAATTAGTTTGTGATCGATTGTACTAACTTTTCTGTATCTTTTTTTTTTTACTTCAATGCATGCATATTCATGTCAATAAAAAATTAAATGAATAAATGAAAACCTTTCGTGGATAGACAGCGTTACCCATGTCCCTTGGTTACATTACCATCAAATATGAAATGCACTTTGACTGGATTGCATTCGCATGCAACGAGGTAAATCAATTTAGAATCCTTTCATGGAAGTACAGCCATAATATTTTTTTAATCCTTGCATTGAGTTGTGTATGATGGAATTGGAAACATAATTATGGTTCTGTGTTTCGTTTTAACGAAATATTTTAAAACCAATGGTTACATCCATGGTTGCAGACAAATAAAAGAAACAAGAAAGTCCTTACCTGATAATCGATTGAAAATCCTCTGAGTGGATTCTTCCTTTCGTGTATAATTTAGTTGTTTGCTGTGTACCTACATATATATCAAATTTGATGCTTTTAAACCGGAGCTTAACTTATTCGTAAAAAAGGCTGCCTTTCTGTGCTCTACTTTCATTTCTCAATACTATTTCGGGACTATCTCTCTTCATATGGAAATTGAATTTGGGTTAAGCTTAACTATATAATTCTGGCTTTACGATCTCCAAAACCTAGTCTCCTTTCAACTCCACGATTCTTCGTCTGCTCGCAATTTCTTGTCATAAAACTATCCTCAAATATCCTGCTTTCAACCAATGCGTGAGCTTAAATTTTCAACTAATCCTGGACCTATACCAGTCACGATGATTTAAAGCTAGGCTTGCAGACAACCAACATTATTTCGGAATTAGAAATCTTGATCATAACAGGTTGGATCCCTACTTACAAAGGTTGTATGGATTACCTCCACACATTTAATTTATTGCAGGTCTATGTAAGCTAGGATTATGTTTACCTCTCCCACGATTGCGTGCATCATTGACTGTTTGTTCCGGAATCTGTGAATAAGATGTCAAGGATTCTGTTGAGCCCGTACCTATGTACCCACTAAACCGTTCTCCCTTGTAATCCTGTCTCCATGAGGTGTACCGCCTTCTTGGCATCTAATCGCAAGCGCGTTTTCTAACTTAGCTGTCATTTGGATTCGTGTTGGTCCCATTGGGCTACTTTCTCATATTTCATTTTCAGCAACTGTATCTCAAGCTTCTTGACTTTTAAGCATTTCCCCAACGAGATGGGTAGGTAAGTAGGAGGGATAACTCCTTATGCAGGCATATATATTTAGATATTAAGATTTTCTACAAATCACCCATACGTTGTATTAAGCCACGCCTACTTTTTAGGGGCGTTTTCATTATAAAACCGATTTTGATGCAATTTTTCATACGTTCGTTCAAAGTTATCGTTGCAATTCGACAAATAAAATGCAATATGCCACGCCTACTTTCTTAGGGCTACATAGAAAGAAGGAAATGGTGTCAAACGAGTTGCGATAACCAGGGTATGATCAAGCCGTAGTATATTCTTTATCCAGACCCTAAATACTGTCGAAAGGTTGATGCCTTTCATTTTGGTTCGGGTCTTAGGTATCACTTAAATTATGGGATAGGATGTGTCCGAAAAGATTGTCAGACAGCGCTTAGTGAACGAATCCTTATGTGGGGTAAGCTCGAGTTGCGTTTCCCTGTGTTTTTAGTTAGGAATTAGGCAGACTAGACGTGGCATTCTTTCTGTTTCTTAGAAGAAAAGACATCGTATCGGACAACTTCTGCTAAGAATCTTATTTCGTTAAAGACGCTACCTTTGCTACAGGTTTGCTTTTGGTCGTATTAGGCGGTCTTCATCCAGTAAGATGAGATTTACTTCATACAAGTTTTCATTTGCTGAATTTCTACAGTAGGGATGTTTCCTATTTCCACTCACTGGGATGAGATAGCTATTGTTTTGTATCGTTTCTCGTTTCTCGAATACATTAATGCTAATACCCGTTAAAGAGGACACACTAAGATATTGTCCCAATTTTCTATTAAAAATAGGCTGACGCATCTGATGTCATTCGGAATGTGAGCCAAATTGGATGAAGCATCAGCCGATGAAAATAATTTAATTACATACTTAGCGCGTGTGTCGGAATTAATCGTTTTCAATTTGCATTACTCTCGTGAATTAGATTAGTTGAACGCTTTTACTTTTTAACTGCTCTATGCGTGTTGCACTATTTTAGTTTGATGAGGGTATACCACATCGCCGCCTCGCGCAACAACTTCCTCTTTATTTACTGGCATGCATTGTTTCCGCTAGCATGCATGGGGTTACTATAATATTCGAATGGTATACGAGGCATTTGGACACATTTCAATTGGTGCTCTGTCTGCTTGGGAAACTAGGGTCGGACATCCTTCCGCTGCTGTGCTGAGTTGAGTTTCTGCAAATGATCTCTCTTCAAACACCTTGACCTCTGGGGATGAGATGAGAAGCAAAAACTACATTCGCCAGCAGAATTCGCTTGTGCAATTAACAATGAGATTGAAATCTTTTCAGCCACTTGGTTTGTTTTTTTTTTTTCCATCCATCGCTCGTTCTCATCTCTCAGTTCGTAGAAAGAGCAGGTATTCGATTGCTCAACTAAATAGCGCACCTGTTGTGTGCAATTTTCAGATTCGTAATCTATGTACATATGTGTCTGGTTTCGAGCATGAATACATAATTCTTGTAGAACCCTATAAATTATTATTAGCCGCTGTGTGTGCTAGAAGAAACAAAAATCAATTAAGCGAACATTGAGTTATCTCTTGTAGATTTTTTTCTTTTCGTTAGAATAGCTGAAAGCCAATAACTGGATAATACAATTAGCAAGCAATTCGCATAACCATATTCCCTCCTACTTCGCACGCCAAACAGCACATATGAGTCATTTAGCAAACTAAACAGCGGTCCCCTAAAGAGATGACACACTCTTCCATGTGGAGGAAAATTCTTGTGCATAAAATGATTGACCATTCCAGTCCCCCTTCGGTGCTGACGACAAACTGTCGCTGGCACTCTCTACTGTATATGGTAGCCCCGCTAGACCTATGTAGCAACTAATGTAACCCTTGCGACAATGGTGGCTTTAATTAAGCCTGTACATGGAAGTCGTGCCAAGAGAGAGGTAGTAGAGGTTGGCTATTAAGTGTGGTGCTCTAATGTAATTTTTTTTTTTTCTTTTAATTGCGCCGAGTAGATTGATCTGTCGTGGGGGTTGAGTATTATGCATTAGTGCAGCAGTTTATTTTTTTCATTCCTTTGCGGTGGGCTTGTCTCGTACGGCATTGTTGTTGATTGAATAATAACAATTAGTAATTTATAAGTGTGACCGATGTAGGTCAGTTTACGTTTTTTTTTTTCCAGTGTTTTTATTTAATTATTCTTCATCGCTGTCAATCAGATGCGTATTTAGTCCCTTGCCACCTTTTTGGAAGCGATAATGTCATAAATTTGTAAACATTAGTCAATTGAACTATAGCCAACTTAACAGAGTTGTAGATTTGAAGTGCCAACTCTGTCACATTTTGACAGTTTTCAACTGGCAAAAACTTTTTTTTATTATTGACAGTTCTCGACCCACGATAGGGTCCTCTTTCGGTGACAAATGGTGACATCTCTTCTCAGATACTGAGATGAATACATTCCTTAAGCCGTTCTATTCACAGCCATCCCACTGGACTTTCAGATACTTCATTATTTGCTTTATTTTCTTTGATATTCTACTATGCTGGAATACTTTAAAACGTATCGACAACTGCCTTCACTACGATGGAGCAGATTGTAATAACTCTTTGCGCAGTTAAACCTGCATTCGATTCTTAGAAAGAAGCTTATGGTAAACCTTACAAAATCCAAAAGCTTCAAGATCTTTTGGTACACATGTACTTACTTAGTTTATATTTCGTTGGCAATTCACAACTTGGCCAGGTTCATATTTAACTGTCTACCATTTCCATTTCATCGCTTCATGTCGGGGAATCTACGACATTTTGACGCAGCATTTTTGGCTAACTGGAGAGGTTCGTTGGTTCAGACTAAGGTTCACCCCGAACAGGCGCTATCTATGTAAATAAGCCTTACACTTTGTCTAGGTCTACCATTATTTATCACTATATACGTTTGACCGTTTAGGTTGCAGGTGATCCTGTGTCTTCTCACCAGTAACGTGATTTCTTCAAACAATATTTCCTGCTGACAAGCAAAACGTTTGTTTTGGTTCTGTTTTCCCTTCAAAAAGTTTCACTGCCTTAAGATTCTCAAAAAAACATTAATACATTATGTTGAAGAGTACTGGGCCTAGAAGCAAACCTTGTGGCATTGCGCCAATTGTAGCACATTACTTTATCATTGCAATGCCTCCTCTGCCCCCTAGTGTTACTCCTTCAAACAGTTTCTCTGTATTGGAGTAAGCACCATTCATGTATTATGTTCAAGACTGCTGGCCTCATGATCGAACCTTGTTGCCCTCCTTTTGTTCGGATTGTTGTAGGCCATCGGTATATCATTCAGACTGCTGCGTTACCTATTCGGGTAGTTTCATGATCTCGGCTTTGTAGGATGCATTCGTGCATTATATTCAAGATTCCATCTGGACCTTGTGGCACACCTTCTGTTATATTGCTTTGGGCTGTCATAGGTTTACTTTTTCGCCGTGACATGCCATCTACTGTAAAGTACGAAACCTATAGGTAGCCTTGCTTTTTCCATCGTTGTTTCGGTTCCATAATGGATTTTGCCAATGATTTGCCAAGAGTGAGACCGGACACTATTCCCCTTCAGGATATTTGTTATTTACGGCACAAAGACTGTGTCTAGATACTATTTAGAGGTTTCTCATCCACTATGAGACCATATGACACTATCTGTTAAAAAAAAAATTCCACTTAACAATTTTATTAACATTTTTTATACATTTCTTAAATAATAACATCACTCTTGTTCTATTTTCAGATACAACGTTCGTCCGTTCATTGATGTAATCTTTTCCTGTTGTAGGATCAACCAGGATCTACACTTCTCAAGCCAACTTCTAACTCAAACCACCGCTTTGTCGTGCCGCACACTGCGAACATCCACTGTATAAACCGCGCGCGTTACGTTTTATTATTTTATGTTAGTTTTGTCCTTTTACGTCCTTTATGTATGTGTAATCTTGAGACTTAGCATCTCTTATAGGCCTTCACTTGAACAATTTTCGTTTTCGGTTTTTATTCACAATTTTATTTTTGTTTTTCTTAAATTTAAGTGTAACCAACACACTCCCCTTTTGGAGAGAATCATCCAAGCATCCTGAAAAAAAAAAAAAAAATATTAAATTCATTATAAACAAATCATAATAAAACACCACACATCATCTATGAGTCTGAGATGAGAACAGAGAGTTACTATTCGTCTCGTGTCCTTACAAAGCAAAAAAGAAAAAATTTATCGATAAAGTGAAAGATTCGTTTTAATCTGTCGTCGTCGTCATCATCGTCGTTCTAATCTACAAAATCAACAACAAAAAAATTTGAAGTCAGGATTTAACAAAACAAACAAAGACAACAAATTTAAATTATAAATCGCGTGTATGAACAATTATGTCTGCCACAATGCGTACAACATTGCAAACCGTGCCAGAATCTCTACCCGCCGATCATGTTACCAATGGTGGTACATCGACACCGACTGCAGTATCAGCTGCTGCAGCGGTGGCTGCATCAGCCGCCATTGTCGCACAACAGCAACAGCAACAACAGCAGCAGCAGCAGCAACAACACAGCACACACAATAGCAGTAGTTCAGTGCAATCGATCAAAGATAATCACCATCATCAGCATCATCATCACCATCAGCATGATTCGACAAATGCCAATATCATAGCTCCACCACCGCCATCGGGAACGGTCTCAACTACAACCACGTCCTCGGTGGTCAGCAATGCAACTGCGGCATTGATTAACTCAACTGTTAGTGGTAACAATGCTACGCCCATTCAACTGCAACAACATGTCAGCAACAATTCGGGGACTGTTGTCACTTCGGCAGTTGGTGGTACTGCAACAACAAATCAAGCGGCAATCACGTCATCTGCAACATCGGGATCAGTGTCATCTGCCACTGGTGCTGGGACAACAAACAGCGTCAGTGTTAGTGGCGGTGGCGGTGGCGGTGGCGGTGGCGGTGGCGGTGGCGGTGGTGGTGTTGGTGGTACCGCTGTTGTCGTTCCTACTGCCGCCCCAACGACAAATCATCATCATACAACGTCTGTCACGTCATCGGGCGGTGGCGGCGGAGGCGGAGGTACCGTGACTGGCATTAACAAAACCGTTCTATCTCACTCACATTCGAATTCATCAAATTCGTCTGCAATGAAACAGAGGTCATCGTCGGCTAAGGTGAGTCTTGTTTACAAATAATCTATTTACACCCCTAACATACTTTTTTTTTTTTGTTTAACTAAGAGAAGTCATCAACTTTCAATTGAAGGCGACGCGCGATGTGAAGTATCTATTTATCTATTTGCTTTCTGCTCTGACGTCAGTGAGCACACACTCTTTGGCTAATTAAATTTTATTTTTTTGTTTATATTTGTTTTGCTTTTCGATTTTGGTATGTCGAGCGAGAAAGAGCAGAGTTTATTTGGCAAAGGACACGAGGATTAACTGCGTGGGTGGGGTGTGGGGTTGACTTCGATTATTTGTTGTCTTTTTGCTTTACTCAACTTTGGGGGCGCAGTAGAAGATAATGTGTTTTTGGCCAAAGATAAGGCGAGTGTAAATTGAGCCTCCGACAGAATCGAAGTGGGTCATGGTGTCCTTGTGAACTTTACTGGCAGATGGTCCACTTTCACTTTGATACTCCAGTCACGTACAGTGTTGTGTTGTAAGTTGAATCAGTATCTTCCATCTGACAGGCTCTCATACAGTTCATTCTATAGCGAATTGTTGTTCCCTGTTTTGTAACAGAGTCCCTTGAACGTTCTATTTTAGTATTCATAGCATATTTTCGTTTAAGTCAATTTCCATTACTTTCTCTTTACTGAGCCTGTTGCGGATGACATGGCATTCAATTCCTTTTTTCTATTTGGCGATCGCTAACGCAGTCTTACGCAGTGGAGACCGTTTTCTTTAAGGATTATTCTTTGATCAAATGATCGGTTATATCGATATCTCGCTACCGTCTACGGGCTTTTAAAGATGTCCTTCTAATCTTAGATGATCGTTATCTAAATGGCGATCGTTTTTGGACTTTAAATTGTGTCCGTTCAAGTGATCCTCATTATAGTTGCTCTAACTTTTGCTCTAGCTTACTTTCTGAACACCCTCTTGAAATTAAACGTCTTGTTTTTGGACGTCCTGTTGAAGAATTTGTTTGAATGTCATCCATCGATCAGTGGTGATCGCATTCTTACACGGTTTTATATTGAACTAGATCGTAAATTTTTTCGAACTCGTCACGAATTGATTGCATATCTGGTCATTTTTTTACCACTTCTGTATATGTAGATCACCCCTCGAGAACGATCGTTTGATGTTCAAATTTTATTTTGAAAACGATGTTGCCATGCTGACTAAAAAGCGAAGATCACCTTTTAGAAGCCATTTCGTTGACAGCTTATCTCTGTCTACCTTGGATGATAAGAAAAGCCTCTCCTTGTTTCTTCCTCTCTATCTATTGAGCATTTCGTGTAAGGTTATCCTCGACCTCTCGAGAAAGTGATATTTTTTTCGCCATTTCCACTGTCCAACTATGATCTGGAAAAAAATCAGAAAAGCGCTGTATGTGTGAATCAGAAAATTATGGTACTCAAGACTTTGAACGAAAAGGACTTTCGCGTGAAGCTAAAGGTTTAACGTAAGTTTTTCTTGTGTATACGTGGGGAACTAGACTCATTTAATCTATCAATTTTGATTGATCGAATAGTTAGCGTGGTTTCGAACGCTGTTTTTATTCTCTTGAGACTTTTTGGTACGATAGACAAGTTTTGAGTTTATAAAGGCTCTTTCTCTCACGATCACCGCGATCATTTGATATAATTTTTCCTGAAGGTTCTCCCCGAGGCCCGGATTTGAACTGTGCTGCCGTTTGCTTTAATGTACTTACGATCACTGCGATCAGTTGATCTACGAGGGAAGGTTTGTGTTTACTAAGTTTTTCCAAGTCAATGAATGATTCAGGATATTTGAAGGCAATCTTCATTTCTATTTTGGGCTCAGTGCTCGAAGGATTCTCTTCCTTCTACCATTTAAAGAAAACGGATAAAAAGTTCAGACCTTCACGAATTCCGGTTATTCTTAAACACCAATTCCTTTGTTCTCCAAACATTCTGCTTCCATTGAAGTGTTTTATATATAAAACAGTCACTCCTATAGAGCTGCAGAGAAATGTTACAGTTTTGCTCTACAAATGTCCACTTAAAATGTCGTCACTTAAATTGATTAAAAGGCTTGATTGCCTACATACCAGGAGAATCTCTAAAATATGTACTTAGACCTTGGTGTGCTTAAAGTCAGTGCAATCGGTGTTTTGAAAAATATCTCTATTTGCATTAGAAGCCTGTTTCTGTACCCTCAGCCAACTTAATTGCGTCACATTCTAATCTACCCTGCTGGGTTAAAGGATCAAGATGTTTTCTGTCAAAATCTGTCCAATCCTATCTGATTCTAATCAAAAGCCTAGCTAAGTACTAATTGCCATAGTTTTGATGAAAGACTACCAGGGGTAGCTGATTGCTCATCATTGTTTCAATGGTACAAGTGTCTTTTTATAATCTTTCAATAGCTGTCTCATTAAATATAGATCCACTTTATTGGTATATTCAGTGCATTTAATCCTATTTTTTCGTTCGTCAAAAAAATCCTTTAAAGCAATTCATTTCCAATAAATATGAGTATCGCAATTGTGGTCTCAAAGGAGAGATTATTTGCGGCAATCCTCGGTAGTGGGATGCCAGGGATTTTGATTTTCCTGGTAATTTCCGATGGCGACTTTGATTTGCCCACGCCATCTCTCTTTCAAAGCGGTTTCAATTAATTACCATGAAATTTGTAAATCCTTTTCTGTGAAATTTTCAAGTATTTTATAATTAACTCAAAAGTACGGGAGAGAGTAGTCATCCCTGTGGTATTCCGCAAGTGGTTATTTTTCTTATGAAAACAAATCGGATTCCTTAGTTGAAGATTAAGCATCTCATTCACTCCACTTATGACAGAATTAGTTACTTTGAAGTTCTTTAGAGTTTTTAATTTAATTTCTATAGGTTAACATTGTGGGAGGGTTCTTCTTTGGCAAGAAAGGTTGCAAAGGAGATGTAGTTTTGTAGGCGCTTATGAACGTTCGGCTACCTTTTTCTTTTGACTTATCTTTGAAAAGGGCATGTTAAGTCATGTATTGCATCATCATTCCTCTGATACATTGGTTGAGAAGTCACATGAAACGAGGGCTAATAGGTTTATAAGCTCTTACACTTCGTCAGTGTCCTCAAAAGGTCGTATCTAATATGATTTTTTTTTTAAACTAGAGTTGTATGTACATGCTTGCCATTGGTATATTCGAGACAACCAGGGGATTCTATTTTACTATAAAGGATTTCCTTTACATTACCCCCTGTCCGGTTCCACATCGTCGCGTTTAGCACTTATGACATGGCTTTCGAAATTTATGTGTACTCACTCTGTGGACTTCCAAGGAAAACCTATATATAGAAAGAAATATATAACTCGGCACTCTTAAATTCTGTTTTTTACAACACATTCAACAGGATTTGCGAAAGAAATTCGGTACTCTACCCACACCCCCAGTTCGCCCTTAATGTGATGATGAGCGGGCGCTTTCATCCATGAACTCATCTCGTCATATGAAATCATCATTGTCAGCCTTCTGTGTGCGAACACATTTTAATCAATAATTTTGAGTAAGCTCTCCGTATACCTCGTTTTTTTTTTTGGAGAATGGGTGGTGGTGTTGTTGATTTCGTCACATTTGCCCAGGATACCTGACGCCAGTCGTCTGTAAACATATTCGTTTGCGTTTGCTTTAAGTAAATCAATCAACCAAGGGGGACAGTTTTAAGGATCGACAAAGTTTATGTTTCAATTCGGATGTTCATATTTTTTTTTTTTTTAGTTTTCCTTTCACCATCAAGTAGTTTCAATTTGAATACAAAGAATAAAACAAAAAAAAAAAAAAAGTAATGGATCCTGCGCAGTAGGTCTTGATTCACAGTTACTACCCGGGAAAAGGAAAGCATTTCAATGTGTTTGTTAAACAATGTTCAGCGGTTGTTACTCTTGCATGTCGTTTTAGATTAAGGCTGTTGTCAGAGTGAATGGTTGAACTTGTTTATTGTGGAAACAAAAAAAAAAAAGGAAGAGGACCTATAACATGTTTATGTATTTTCTATTACCAATTATGTAATAGTTGCGTCAACAAATGTTAGGTAGGTCATATCTATTAAACAATAAACTCAGCCTGTTTGAGGTCAGAATCATCATGGCTCGTCAGTTGGAGTAATTTTGAGAAAAAAAAAAAGAAAAAGAAAAATAAGGACGACTTATCGGTGTTAAGAGGACATTTATTCTGTTGTAAGTTAAGAAAGTATGACGCAATATGTGAATGCATCATCATTCCAGCAGGGATGGGGGTCTTTAGTTATGTTGTGGTCGTTTTACTTAATTTAGGGCGGAGGCCTTTGTTTATGTAGTTTTACATATTTTCCAATTAGATAGCATCCCAGTTGGGCTTTGCAACTGGGTTTGGATGAATAGGGTTACATTAATTAACAGATTCGACACTCACAACTTTTGTAACCGCATGCAGCAGTTTCGTAACGAGTTCGTAACTGGTGACAGCACCGGCCTGTCAATTGTACATGTATGTACATATGTACATATTTTCGTCTATTCTGAGCCAATTTTTTCCACTGCAGATTGGAATTTTTGCAGTGAAACATTATGATTTTTATATCAGTGGGTCACGGCATAAGGCGCTTCACTTGTCCTGTTTTAATCCTAGAGTTTCAACAGCTTTTCGTCACAGCACCGTTTTGCTGTCTTGTATCCCGCTAACCACGAATATTCCCTCACCACTTTGCTTTGCCCAGAGAAAAAAGAATTTGAAATTCAAGGTGGGGTCCCACAAGGTTGCATTCTATCGCCGATATTATTTTTATTTTGATTGGCGATGTGCTTCACGGTGCTTTGTCGAAAAGAAATGGAAAAATCCGATGTACTCTTACACCATAACTTCAATACATGGAGTACGTTGATGATGATGTGTTATAGCATCTTCCGATAGGGTGATGACTTTTGCACCACCTTGTACATGCATATTCGTATGCTTTTAATATCCCATACGATTATGGACCTCCACCAATGATGATACATACTACAAAAACTATACTCATTCGTCTCGAAGCTAATCTATCGGCTAAACCAAAAATTGCGGTGGTAGTATTTCATTTATCAAAGGCGAGCTTCAACAAGTTGTAGCTAGACGGTATGGTTTTTAGGACATACGGAAACAATGCGACTGTTTCGCTTACATGTTGAATGCGTGCTGGTTTGTGGGATGCGTGCTGTTTACCATGAAACCATTACTTCCATTATTACGCGATAGACGATAGCTTACAAAGAATACTGAAGATTTTCTGGCCTAATGGTCTTTTTAAAGCGCAGCTTCATGTCTTAAACCTGTAGACACTAATGTTCGACGTGAGAAGTTGAAAGAAAAAACGCTATCTTTGCATACTCGATACTTGTTCTTTTTCTATGTCCCATATTTAGCTTGAATCCATTTCCAAAATAACTGTTAGATTGGCCTATTCCCATACGCCTTGACTTTTGGCCATCGCCCGACATTGAAGTAGTTTCTGTCCTTGTTCAGATACTCTTAAGTTCGTCATTATTCTGGACAATGCTGGATTCAAACCATGATTTTGTCGTCGTTCGAAATACTGAGTCACAAGCAACAGTCGTTCATTAGTTTAACAAGATATGTCATTAAATCCGTTGTTGTAGAACTTCATCATCTTTTTCAGGACTGAACCTGGTTGGTCAATTCGTGGTATAACATTTCTACTTTTGTGGATGGGGGTTTTGAATTCTTTGCGTTCTGCGTTATAATGGTCATGCAGTCCAGTTGAGGTCATTCATGCTCTGGTTGGCGTATACAACCTTCGTTGTTTTATTTTCTGATTCCACCACTAACCGGCGGGTGTTGGTCTGTCTCAAGGCACATGAGAACAACTCTTCATCAAAGCTGTCTGATTTCCAATCTTCATCTGTCCATTCTTGTTCAGATAGTTCTGGTTATGGTAGTTGCTTTACTTATAGTTATAGCTAGCTTTCGGCTTCGTACCACACAACTGTGATGTCCCTGCAGAATGTATTTTAACTGCCAGCGTTGACAAGTACGATATATGGTAAACGTTAGACTTTGACTGAGTACTTTCGCAATGGATCTGGCTTGACAAACCGCTCTAATTTGCTTATCACTCTTCACATTTCAAAGTTTCTCTTTTTCAAGTTCAAACATAAATTACTACTCTTACGACGAAAGGTTAAGAAATAAAAATAGTAAGCTAAACGCATGAAAAAATGTGTATGAAAGGCTTCGAAATCGGCAAAGTGATAAGTGATAAATTCTACAAAAAGGAACTCGAAATTTGCAGAGTGGGAAGTGAAAAGTCGCATAGTTTTTTTTTTTAGTCATCTTTTGGAGTTAAACATTTTATAGAACTTTAGAAGATGAATGTGCAAAAAGATTGCAAAAAGAATTTGTAATTTGCAAAGTGCGAAGTGCAAGGTGATAAGTTGGCGAAATACATATGTCGCTGATTGTTTAAAATATTTTCTATTACTGTGCATTGGAAATGGAAATTTCGAGGTCTAGAAATATCTATAAGAAGGACTGTGTTCACCTGCTTTAAGTATAAATATTTGGAAAAGTAAATAATTTGCTTAGCCAGAGTTTGGAATACTTGGAAAAACTCTTCTAAGAGTTGCAAAACTCGGTTGGCATTGACGACTGATAACAAAGTCCCATTAAGCAATGTCCTTTCTGAAAATCCCTATTACTCATTTGAGAAGAATTACGTTCCACCGTTTAAAATTTGAATGGTTTGACTAATTTAATGTCTGTTGATCTCTGAAGATCAAAGCCATCTCATACAAAACAGTTAACATACGTTTGTCCCTCTGTATAGATTTTATCGTTTATTAATAAAAAAAAAAAGAATCCTACACGTGACTATGTTTTCTTAAATCCAACGCCACTAAGTATGTCATCATCATTTCAGAACACTTCCATATAAAACGAATTTCCAAAAATAGCTTTACTTTAATAATTGTCTAGCCTCTGGGTTATTTTCGTAAGACTACTTGTAAAAACATAAGTCTTCGAGTTTTTTTTTTTTTTTTTTTCGTGTAAACACATTTAATTTTTATTATCTAAACTGAAAAGTTCATCTCTCTTTTTTTTTTTTTTTGAAAAACGACATCTCAAAACATCGCGCGCATACAAAACATATCACAGAATAACTATTTGTAGAATTTACGCACCCGGAATCAGTTTCAATGCTCAGGCGGCATTATAGTCCTCCTTTTTTTTTTTTATGTTTTAATGAAAACATTTATTTATATAAATATAAGAAAGAAAACAACCCAATGTCCATTCTACACGAATGTGTGCGCTATTTTTGGTGGAAAAAAGCGTTTGAGGCTTTTGGGTTTCGAAAATGCTTTCATGTTTCGAAAAATTTTTTTTTTTTACAGTGAAGAACAAAGGTTGTTTGCCTGATTTATTATTAATATGTATATGAAAAGTTTTTCGTGTGTTGAGGACACACATGTGGATCTGTGAATGAGTGCAGATGGTATTTAAGATTTCTCGATAATTTTGAGTGAATAACGACAAATGCTTCGCTACTGAGAATAGTGATTCAATTTGATTTAAGCGTGCGGAGGCGAGTAAGGAAATTTCAATGTATATCCGAGTGTAATGTTCGAAATTCCTTGGAATTTACATACATACATATGTAGGCATTGGATTTAAAATATGTCCTGAACGCTTGTTGATTGGCTTTTATTGAGAGCCGGAGATACTAACAAAAGGCACCTACATATGTACATATCTTCTTGATTTCTGTATTTTCTTTAAGGTTCTTCTTGGAATTTAAATTCAATGAAATTTAAGTTTGTTGGGCGTATTTTATCGGAAGTGTTCCACCTTCTATAGGTATACATACTGTGTTCTTTGTTGGATCAGAGAGCCAACATAGCCAAGAGGTCAATGAGAGGAGTATCTGGCGGCATTTACTGTCCATTGCAGTGAGCTCAGGAAGTTAATGCGAAACTCCTGCGTAGGCTTTTGTAAATCTATTAAGACGTGTCCGGAAGGTTTGTAGCCATAGCATTGATCTCTTAAACTTCAGCGTTACTTATTTTCCTAAATTCTGTTCCCGACTTAACGATATATTCATTCCCTACAGCGTGAAGTTCAATCCAGTTAGAATCCCTCAATGTATCCGCAATATAGCCTCTAAAGCCCTGTACCATCTAAAAATTCAAGGATCATTGGGTCCTGCATTGAGGTAGGAGAAACTTAAATCTCGTTCGTTGCTCCTATATCCTCTAAAGCCCTGTACCATCTAAAAATTCAAGGATCATTGGGTCCTGCATTGAGGTAGGAGAAACTTAAATCTCGTTCGTTGCTCCTATATGCTCTGGTGGTTGATGATCACTGATAATATCTTCTGAATGAATTCTGGGATCGATGTTAGTTGATCGTGTCAAAGGTATTTTTGATGTTCTGTGATGATTGAGCAAGGCGTCCTTATGGATGAGTACTACTTTTTCATTGGCTTCCCTCTAAGACTTTCAACCGTTTATCGATCTTTTCAGAAGCCATATTACATAATTGATCGATTGCTTCATTAAGGTCGAGGTACGTTATGGCCTTTACCGAGCAAGAGCTCATATAAAGGGTTTTCCAATAAGGACTTGGCAACTGTTTTTTTTTTTTTAAATAAAACGCAAACCATTTGAGATATTTCAAAAAACTTTATCGGCTTGAAGTACAATTAAAACATTTATGAACGGAACTCGACTTCGTTCATATGGCCACCGCGGGCACGTTTGCAGCGTTCGATTCGTTGGACCCAATTTTCAACGACTCGTCCACACATTTCGGCCGAAACGGCCGCTATTTCGCGTTCAATATTGGCTCTGAGCTCTTCCAACGTCGTCGGCTTGTTGGCATAAATCGCACGAACGAGGCGGCCAATCGACTGGCCCATTTCTTGAGATAACGCGCTCACCATACTTACTCTTCAATAAATCGATTGTAACGTGTACTGTGTGGCTTGTGGCACCATCCTGTTGAAACCACATGTCGTCTAAGTCCATATCGCAGAATACGCCATAATGTGATCTGAGCGATGCCCGATTCTTGAGAACGCCGTGGAATTGACTGATTTGGATCGTTTACGGACGCCTGAACGGCAGCGATATTTTCGACACTTCGACCAACCCGTTGTCTCACTGACACGGCAACATCACACAACGAATATGTAGACTCAAATTTTTGCATTAAACTTGTTATTGCTTGTCTACTAGGGTGAGAATTACGACCGAAAATTGGAGTTAACGCTCTTAAAGTTGAAGATGTTGCTCTACATGAACGAGCAACATTCCGTTCCTATATGTATATAGGAACTATATATTGGACGTCCTTGGAGACGCATTTTAGTACTGATTGAGTCAGATCGGACACAATCCTCCTTTCGTAGAGAGAATAGTGTCATTTTTAATGACAGTGCCTGCACATGAGTATAGACGTTAGACCTATTGAAAGTACGTATTGCATTGAAGAGCCCACCTTGCGAACGGTTTCTTGTCCTAAGAGAGCGACCACAGTCCGCATGTGGGATCAAAGTTCTTTTCATCAGCATTGAAAAGTCCGTGTTATCCAGCAGAATTAGACATGCATGCGCCCAAAGGTCAAAGCGCCTTCTATTGTGAAGAAAATGACCATTATTAGACTTTAAAGCACAGAGTCGCAATAGTTCTTATATTGGTATGTACGTCGCATCTGTGAAAGACGAAAGATTCGTTATGAGCGTAGTTTAGCTAAGTGTTCCTGGTTTCACTTTAACTGTGCCCCAGGATGTAGAAATATCGAAACATCGATTGCAGACTATTTGATGCTAACGAATGGTGAGAGTTTTAATCATTTCATATACAAAAACAAGTTTACTTTTGATATTCTTTTTACTTCGATCTGAAACGATCCTACTTCCCTCTATAAGTTCTCCTTGATTGCCATTTCTTTATGTATTCTGCATTTTTTGATCTCGCAATTTATTATTAGCTCCCACTGTATGTTGCAAAGCTTTTTAAAGCTTGCATTTAAAAGTATCTAAGATGCAGAGCTTTCTTAGCATCTCAACACTGTTCACAAATCTGCTTTACCGACATTGAACTTCTACCAACGCTTTTGCGGATTGAGTATCAGATAAAAACAATCTAATAGAGCTTTTTTTTTTTGCACATCGGTTTAGTCTCTACTATATCATAAATCACAACCAAAAGCACATGGACGCCATATTTTTTTTGTTGATTTACAACCGCCAACTCGTATAAATAAATAAAAAAAATTGATTAACCTAAATTATTATCTACGTACGCACTTCAATTGAAAGTTGATAACAATATCTTAGATTTAAATTTTATTTTATTTATATTTAAGATTAGCTTTTAAGAAATGTCTAGCTTTTTCTCATCGGTCTCGGTTTGTCCTTCTTCGTAATGTGATTGTCCAAGCGAGTTGTTTATTAATCTAAACAACGAGAAAAAAAAAAAACATCTTTTCCATGTTATCTGAGCGACTAAAACAAACAGAAACTGTTTGAAAGCATAATATTTTCGTTATAAAGTTTTGTTATCATTTAGTAGGTGATGGGTAAATTTATTCTAATTGATTGCTAATTGATACATATCCATACATATAAATATTTTCCTTGAATATCATGATATAAATTTTTTTCTATTTTTTGAAATACGAGTATCTAATTAACGACATGACAACGGGTGAGGGTAACACGTGGATAGCGTATACTTAGTTGTAATTTGGTCATGGGAAGGATTTCTATTTATTTTTGGATTTAATTAGAATTAGTAATAAGTAGTTATCATAAGTCGGGTATGGATATCTGTATCCAAATGTTTTAAAGAATGACTCTGACAGACGTACGTATTTATATGGCACAACGCCTATTGACCTTGAAAATTACCAATCGAATCGAAGAACTGTCCAAAGTCCAATAATGGAGTGTTTGATGGTCCTGATGTCCACATTTGTCAGCCTGCCGATGCTGTAAGACTTCTGCCATATAAAGTAAGTTCCCTAGTACGGGTCTTAGGCCGAAACCTTGAGGAATGTCATCTCTGTTCTAGTATGACTTTGTTTTTGTGTTTCTCTTACATTTAGACGTCATCTTCTGGATGTTTTCTCACATTCATTGGTAGCCTGCTGCTGTCCATTCGCTCTTGTTTCTCCTGACTTCGCTGCTCCTTCATAATGTTTGTCACTGCGTGCCAAGCCTCCTGTCTGCTTATCAATCTGTCTGGTGATGTTGTCTGGGGTTATGTTCTCACCCAGTTTATTCACCAGCTGGTGCCGTTCTTCATGATATCGTGGACAATGGAACATAATGTGCTCCGCAACTTCCACTGCTGCCGAGCACGTTGGGCAATATGGATCGTCTTCTTTTCCAAAGCCATGCAAGTAGGCTCTAAAGCAATCATGGCCAGTAAGCATCTGGGTCAGGTAGAAGTTCAGCTCTCCATTCTTCTTATTAATCTAAGCGTCTATGTTGGGAATCAATCTCTACGTCCACCTGCCTTTATCAGAGTGATACCATCTCCTGCCATTCTTCCAGAATTGTCCTTGGTGGTACCTCAGTATCACTTGGAGTCGTCGTTGAAGCTGTTTTCCTGGTGGTATTGTATTTCCGTTGAGCTTCTTTAGCAAGAAGCAAGAAGCGTTGATTCTGTAAGCTGTCTCAGTCTTCTTCCTGTACGATTTCGTTTTCATGACAACAGCCCATAATTGGGAGCCGTAGAGCATTATCCATACCGCAACTCTGGCTAAGAGCAATCTCTTCTTGTGGTTTAGTCCGCGGATATTTGGCATGATTCTTGCGAGATAGACTTTGCTGCCTTTTCAGCTGCATGCTGCAGATGCTTCTTATAAGTTAGCCTTGCGTCTAAATTAGTGCGTAGGTACTTCAACTCTGGTTTGGAAATTATAACTTGATCGCCCACGGTTACTCTTATAGTCTCCATAGCTCGCTGGCTGCTGATTGGCAGTACTTCTACTACTTTTCTTCTGGAACTTGTAGTCCCATGCGTACGAGTCAGTCCTGGATCATTCTAATATCTTCCTTGCAGTCATGTTCCAATTCCTCAAGGAGTTTGGTCACTACAACGATATCTTCGGCAGATTCCAAGTCTGAGAACATCATCGTACATTAGATTTCATACTGCCTCGTTCCATCGTCGGTGTCGTGGAGCAGTATCCTATTTTTAAAATAGTCCATCATTATCTTCTGCAGGTACTCTGCTAAACCTGGGCGTCGAACAACATTTGACTTGTTCGAAAAATATACTGAAAGATTGTATACTTTTAGGCGCATATTATAGTGATAAACAGACAAATACCTTTGTCGTCCTGTTAACATATTGACGATGTTTAAATAGGGATCTTGTGTAGATCTCTATTTTCTCAATGAAGAGTGTTAAGACAAGTCGGAGAAATGTCTTCAAATGGAACTGATGCTCGGGCTATCGGGAATGCTTTCGCTGATGATGTGACACGTCAGCCTTCTTCTTAACTGGTGTGGATGAGTTCTGCATCGGCTAGATTTTGCCTGCTTCTACCATTCTCTACGTTTCGAAGAAAACGAAAAATGTTGGCAGCTACTTGGTTTCCCTCAAGTCTTCTGCATGTCCTTAACCTAGCGATATTCATTGAGATTTTCAACATATATTCGTATACACCTTTGTTCGTGTTTGATGCTCTTCGTTTGGTAGTACATTGCAACTCTTATTGCAAGTGGTTGCCGATACCTTGAACGTGTTGTTGAGACTCTACCCCAACAGTCCGTAGTTGGCAGCAGCATTGTTGTTTTCCTAAAAGTTTGGCATAAGGTGTCGCTGTATACATACATAGTGTACGCAGTATTTTCTCATAATTTTTGTCTAAAAGTTTGTAAAAGCTTAATAACCCGGACATATGCCAGCTATCTGCTGTCAAGATGTCTACATTACTACTGTCCCTATGACATATTTATATCGCCACATTAAGACTCTTTCCAAAGAAAAACAAAATCATTAACATTCAACTTGTTGTTAAAGGAATTTCTATATTTGCCAAACAACCTTAACGGTTAGCGCCTCAAGTCGACTGTCAGCTTATTTACCTAGTGGCGGCACAATCTCTCTCAACAACAACCAGTGCATTACTTTTATCCAGTCGAAATTGGATTTGACCAAAGTTTAAGGGGTGAAACCTCTTTTTTCCCACGCAATCAGTGCCATTCCAAGTATCTGCCCCCATCAAGGTTGCACAGGATGTGTCTAACGACATTGCTGCAAGTTATGGGCGGCAAAATCTGCCAGTTTTTTGTGTATTCATAACCAGCCAACGACAACGATCCGAGATTTGCGTCATATTTGCGATTGACAAACACACACCATACACATCTCTCTTGAGATAGGTACATCCACCACATGACTTGTTATCTACCAAGTACCGTCGACGTACGAAAAACTACAATCAACGATGAAGACGACAACGACAACGACAACGAAGACGACAAGTATAATTGCAAAAGTTTATACTCCAACACAGCCAGCCGCACCAGCAGCACCAGCAGCCACAGCAACGATAACAACAACAATGAAAAAGATACGAATTACGTTCGAATTTATTTCGTATGAGTGTGTAGTTCTATACACAATAAAACTTAAATTAATTATGATTTATTGTTGCAATTGTCAAAGTTTAAATATTTGATAAGCTTATGCAGGATTCAATTTAGCGCGCGCCCGCTTAGCGGAGGAGTCTATGTCAGGTTTTCGACCTTTTCACACCAAATTAGTATCTCAGACCGAACTTGTACGAATTAGTATCAAATCTAAATGTTTGTGGCTCTCTGGTTTCGCGCGTATATACTATGTAGTATAGTTTTTATTCAATTCAGTGTGACGGTCATTCCAAAGTTAATTTAAATTTTTCTCGATTTATCCGTGAAGCCAATTCACTTGTTGTGGAGTCTTGTTTCTTCTCCCTCTTACTCTGTAGATCTGCTTGTAGTCTGTTTTTTTTTTTTTTTTTTTTTTTCATCCACCTACTCTGGGATTGGAGCTTGAAAAAGAGATACTTATACATATCGTGGGTTGCAAATATGTAGAATAAAAAAAAAAGAAATAAGCTTTCAAACGTTGGCCGTTGTTCAATTAAGTGTCACGTTGATTCCAGTAATGATATCAAGCCAAGAAACAAGATGGAGAAGCCAACCAACCAACCAACCAACCCAGTCCAGCTCAGCAAAACCGAAAAGAAAAAAAAATTAAAAATAAATAAATTAATTTTATTAGAATTGCTATTGCTGTTGCGATAAATTATCTGTGCTGTACTCCCACTTTAAACATGGCACGTGAGTTGACAGGGTGATATCTACACACGGGATTTTCTTGACGAAGAACGCTTAATCGCATTTGAAAGTGATCAATGAGTGTAGGGGCTCTTATTAGATAAAAGTGGCCAGTTACGTAAAGAAAAATATTTCCATGATAGATGGTGTTCAAGTTCTAGAGTACTCACATTTGGATACATAGTCAAAGACAAAAGACAAAAATTTGCATCAATTTGCTTGGATCAGTTCGGACTCCATCCATAAAGTTATGGAACTTACCCGAGTCTCAAACCACTTCTACATTGCTAAAATTTGCCTAAATGGGTGAATACTTTTAGGCGCGAACGTTTACTGTTGAGGTTCTGTCTATGTGCATTTTTTAGTACTGCTCTCGATAGTCCTGCTCCAAGCAGACATCGCATGTACCATTAGGTTCTTTTTCATCCATTTTCAATCGGTATTGTCGATAAATTCAAACAACGATTGAAGCTTTGGAGGGTAATGCATGGTACTCAGTATTTCCGTACGAGTACCACTAGGACTGACTGTGAAAGTTCTACCCCAAGACTGACTTTAAACGTACACTTGATGAGTTTAAGTAAGGTTCGGTAACGGGAGTGACAAACGGCGATGTTTCTTTTAAACATCTTGGTTATATCATTGCCTACATACCTTATTCTTTCGACGGTATCTACTACTACCAAATTTCTGCAACCAGCTGTCTGCAGTTGTGTACATCATCGGAGATGAGGTCATCCTCTTCTGCATAATTCCTCTCGGGCGGATTGAAATATTTTTCAGGTCGAATCAAGTTGATGTTCTACAAACCCTTGTACTGGTTGAATCTTCTTACATCCTCTCCAAATATTCGTATATAAGACCCGAACGAAGAGCCTTTCGAAGATTCCAATGACATTTTCAACAAAGAGTTCATAAACATCACGAAGCCCTTATTTTATTCTGCTAACAATCTCCACTGTCAATTCTATCTTTGAATAGTGAATACGACTTGAGTGAACAACTGTCTTTAGCAATTCACAGACTGTTACAGTAGACTTCATCGTCTAGATCGTCAAGGAAGGTCTTCAAGTCGAAGTTCAATCGAAGGTGACAAGATAGATAGGGTAGTTATGACGAGCTTTTGAATCATAGATTGATCCATTTCTGCATCTACCCCTTCAATATTTAAGTATCTCTCTAGTCTTTTCTATGAATTGACTGACCGAAATGCACCTCACAACCACCCTGTACATTCAATTGACAGCAATCCATTTGAAAGATACTTTATACATCTAACCGATACACATATGATATACCCCATGCATGCTTCAAGCGCATATTCTATTCTGTGTAAATTGCTCCGTTTTGCCCGATACTTTGTACATTGTGTGCAGCCCCCGTTCTGTGACACAAATTGGGTTTAAACCAAGCCCCGCCGCAGCATGCATCTGCACGTGTCATTCATTGTTAGTAGATCTGTATATTTATCTTTTGTTCACAAAAAAAAAAAAAAGAAAAAAAAACACGTAAACCGCGCCACTCTACACTTTGTCTAATCCCATCTTGTTTGCCATTGAGATTAATACGATAAGCGATCTCTAAACTACAAGCTAATCTTCGCCGCAATTAAAATTCACGGCCGCATGTGTAATTTTTACATACGCAACCCCAATAGATGGCTTTCGCACCAAAAATAGAATGAAAAACAAAAAAAACGTCAACGAATTTCCAGTGGAGGTCGTAATAATAGATACTTGTGAACAAAGACGAGGGGTAATTCGTTTGTCAATATTTTCGAAAAGTCAAAGATTATGACGAGTCTTGCGAATTTTTATTACATCCACCCATCCACCCATCCACCCACCTACCCACTTTCCTGCACTGACATTTGTATCTTTTTCGGCTGGGGGGCTATCCATGGATTATATTTACTAAATACATACACTTTGGTCGTCGGGTGACTAAATTGAACTCGAGATCATATCGGTCATGATACTTATCTTAGATTTGAGGGCATTGGGATGGATCATGCTAGTCGTGAATGGTTGGAGGGTTTTAAATTAGCCCTTAAGGTCTTATTTTTTTTTTTTTTTGAAGTGATCTTTGACCGGACAATTTGTTTTTTTTTTTATTCTAATTTTGAATAACTTTTAAATTGAACAGCTTCTGATAGATTTTTTATTGTCTAAATCAAATTGTTTATGGTAAAATGTTATTAGGCTCATGATGAACGAAATGATGACGAAAATACCTCAAATGTTGCTGAATGAATTTGTAGCAATTAAATTGGAGTATCATGGTCCTGAACTTAGAAATTTAATTGTTGACTGATGTTTATTTAAAATGTTTTCATATTGTGGGTCATGTGATGGCAAGCTTAGCAACAGTAGGTCGTAAGATTTTTGATAGTCAGTCTGGAGGGAGTAGAATGGTTTCATAATTACTACAGTAAATCTTGGTTTGGAGTTGAAAATAGATGGATAGATACATACTTATGTATATCTATGGAAGAATGGGTATGTCCACATGTATTGAATTGACGAGTTATTTTCTGTGAACTACAAGAGCTACCATATGGACTAAAAATGCTCTAGCTGCTTGGTTTTTCAAAAAATTTCCGTAAACTCGCAAGAGTTGATATTACTGCTCAAACTGTTCTATAATCTTCTTTCTAAACTGAAAATCTTGGTATTTGTCAACTGTAACGTGTCACTAGTATTGAGTAGAAATAGCGCTGGTAATAGAACGCATCCCTGAGGGACACCATTGTATCGAGAGACATAAAATGGATCAATACTTCACATTGTCTGTCTGAAACAACTTTTATCATGCAACTTCGGAATAGTCACTCTAGTCTATAAAGTTTCTGGTAAATGCGGTAAATTTAGCTTATTTTTCCCGCTATAAGAGTTATTATTCAATTCGATTCGTAGTTATTAATTTGAAACAGACCTGATGACGGACAGGATCCCTGCTTTACTATGATGGACGTTTTCTTTTGCCTTAGAATGATAACTATGTTAAACATTGCTCCAGTCGCTTTGTTGGTAGACCTGTTCAGGAGCGAGTTTCGGATTCTTTTTCCTAAGTACTAGTAGCTAGGTTGTAGATGTTAACAAAAATACAGCGTAATAGGTTACAATAACAACCAACTGAAAGCATTCGAGATAGTCACGTTGTCTACATAAAAAACGCTACAGTTACCACAAACCGGCTTTGTGGACTCAAGCTGGACCAAGCTGTTGTCGTCGTTGTTTGAATGAGTACATGCTGAGCTCATGCAAGCTAAGCTGCCGAATAAAAGGATCGGTTTATAGTGGTTCAGCTTTGTTGTCCATTTGATAGATATACCTATATGCAGCAGTACTGGTCTGGTGGATACCACAAGAAAAGAGAGACAATGCTCCACTTGTTTCCAACTGACGTATTGTATCATCCCTCTGGAATGAAGAAGAACTTTTAGAAGATGCGTCGATTCACTTCTACACTGACGTCTCAAAACCCAAAGATGGAGTTGGTGGAGGTGTTTTCTCCGACAGGCTTATTCGTAAGCTTTCCTTCCGTCTTCCAAATCATTGTAGCGTTTTCCAGGCGGAAATTATGGCAATTAAAGGAGTTTTATCTTGGTTTAAGGAAAACGTGATATCTGGTAGGGATATCCGCATCTTTTCGGACAGCCAAGCAGTTATCAAATCCTTGGAATCGATCTCTATTCATTTCTAGTAGTTCTAGACTGCGGACGTTTTATATGTTCACTATACTTTAATCTATTTATTTGTTGTTTCGTTAAGAATCAGCCCAAGTCACTAGAACTATTAAACAAAGTGAAAATTCCAAAAGATCATTCGCGGAATTCCCTGCAAAACAAAATGAATGTTTAGATGACGCTTACAGGATTATGTAACAATGTTCAATTAACCTCACGACCTTAAAGCTCTAAAAGCCCTTTAGAGATACATACATATATTTACGACATGTCGATAGAGAATCGATTAAATTCCTCTCGGGTAGAACACTTTTATTACCACTTAATCATTAAATTAGACTGGCAACACTATATCGGCATTACACCACCAGCACCAACTTACATGCGTATCTTTCCCTCTAACAATGGCGGCCATCACAAAGAGGAACCAAAAATAATTGTTTGCATACCAAAAGCGTCTACTATGCCTGACCCAAGAGCCAAATAATCCAGTGTATCTACTCAAATCGACTCTTCTACTTCACTACAGCACTACATACAGTCTACAGATACAAGTACAGAGCATATTCCACTTGTTGTGTTTGATTCACAAAGAGAACCTGTACGTAGATACTTCGTTAAGTTTCACGAGAGCAAGAGAATCTCCCAATAAAGCATAATTAAATTAAAAACAAGAGAATGGACGAATAATTCTTTAATTTTTTTTTTGATTAGCTCTAGTGTTGATGAGATACTCTTTTCTTTCAGTTTTATTTGATTGCCTATGAGAGAGAATAGACAATTGGATAGAAACCCCACGTAGAGTGTGTAATTTGTGTTTGACGTTCAGGGCGTATTTTTTCTTTCGTTAAAAAAAAAAAAAAAAAAACAAACCTCATGTGTACTTATTTCGTCAGTGCGGTATGCGCCGCGCCGCACCTTCTTACCTAAACAAACAGATACACAGATACATCAGAAGACACTCCACAGAGCACGAGTCTTTGATGGAAGAGAGCTCGCGATAAGTCGAAGAAAATACATTCTTCGCGGCTCATTGAAGTACGGAACGCGCGCGGCGTTAGATTGCAATTTTTTTTTATTTTTATTTTCCTTTAAAGTTTCTCATTTTATTTTACGAAAAAAAAAAAAAAAAAAAAGAAGATTTCGTTGAATTTTTTGAATATAGTATCTTTTTTCGTTTCGTTTCGCTCTGAACGAGTAGAATTGGTTGTTTTGATCGCCTCTGTATCACATTGTCGTCGTTTGTCGTTGTTAGGTTCTGTCGTGATCGAGAACGGATTGGGATCCGTTCGAAAATTTGTATCTTTATTATTATTTTTTTTTTTTTGTTGTCCATCAAACTGGACTCTGTGGATATCTGAGAGTTAAGCAGAAAAATTCGTATCGTAACGCGAAATTCTTTGGTTTCACTACTCACACACGCCATCGTCAACCGAGAAATGTGAGAAACTGGTTCCAGTTTCAAGTTTCATTATTGAAATTATATAAAAAATAAAAAAAAAAATAAAAATAAAGAAAATGCTAAAAAGTGTGTGATAAGCTAGATTTAAATTTATTTGTATTATTATATTGAATCAATTTGCATTTTTTTTTCTTAGTTTTGTGAAAGTTTTTTTTTTTTTGTTTGTTTTAAAAGCCCCAAAGTATCTGTGCATCGTAATATAGTATCTATGGCTTATTGTGTGGTGTTTTATGTGAGATAAATTATCTACCAACCCTTGTGTATAAATAAATTCTGTGACAACATCCGATAAAATTGTTTATACGATCAACTAAGTGTGTAATTCTTCAAAAAAAAAATATACATTTTGCACATCAGCAGCAAACACCAATCACAACTACAACAACAGCAACAACAAAACCACCCATTCTCTCGATTCTAGATGATGAAAAAACGAGAATCTAGATAAAAATTAAATTATATTGAAAGAAGCGAGCGTGTGCGCTTGAAGCTCGCGGATACTATAGATATACAGTACAATTGGGAGTGCAGATAATTAAAATTGAACGTCCCTCGATGCTGTCTAGATGATATAGCATTTCTACATTTCTACATTTCTACACCAAAAAAAAAAGGAAACATTTAACAAATGTAGGTATACCACCAGATATTGAATATAACAAAAGGCATAATAAATTCGTCGATTAAATTGAAGACAATGTATCTATAGTGTCGTTGTATCGCAATGACGCACCTCAGGTCTTAGTTAGTTCCTGTTTCTTATCAGGACACTAGCATGGTTTAAAAATGTCTCTTTCAATTGACCTGTGACATGTTTTGTTTTAGTTTTTTTTTTATGGTGATCAGTATCTCAGATTTGTTTTGTTTTAAAATTGTCTAGCTCTTGTTATCAGTCATCCAACCAGGGTCAGAGAGATTTTTTGTTGTCGCTAGTGGTTAG
This sequence comes from Xylota sylvarum, assembly GCA_905220385.1. Classification (NCBI taxonomy): domain Eukaryota; kingdom Metazoa; phylum Arthropoda; class Insecta; order Diptera; family Syrphidae; genus Xylota; species Xylota sylvarum. The sequence goes on along the minus strand of LR999960.1, from coordinate 50,537,578 downwards.
CAAAAAAAAAAAATTTACATATGATGAGCCATTCTTCGGTGAAATTAGTCATTTGAGGAGCGACTTAACCACGAATGCGTAATTCCCCGTATTTCGATATGACAAAGAGGTACACATGTATTTTCCAAGACAAGGAGTTCCTTATTGCAGACTTTGATTGAACGAAATGGGTGACATTTTTTGCAAATATTTTCATTACACAGATAATGATCTCGTCAAACTGTCTACGGAGTCATAAAATCCATACAGACCTTCCGTGGGACCAAGAGGGCAATGAGATCTACATAAGTCAATGTCGTCAAGATTTAGTGGAAAGAGTTTGCTTACACTATTACTTACAAATCCCAAAGAAAAACTCTTAACTGACAATTTTCTCTCCTCTGTCTGTAAGAAATTTATTACGAGTGTTCAGTCGAACTCAATGAATCTATCACGGGAACATGGTAAACAGATGTAGAGCTACGTTATGTTAGACTAAGTAAATGTTGAAATCTCCGCCATTAACCAGAATAAGCCGCCTTCTAACCCTCATGGCAAAATAATTTCATAAACGTCTCAGTTGCCCCCAAAGCTAAGTTTAAAAAGACGCTTACATTTGACCCGTTTTTTTTGCAGTACAAATATGTTGTCTTTACGTCCAATATCGCCCTCAATTACTTCTGTGGTGTTAGCGAATGTCAAAACCAGGCAATAGTTCAAACTCAGTAAACACTTGATACCAGTCATTAATATCGTAGTTCCTCGGAAAGGACTCGAGGAATTATTTTAGAATTCAAACTGGTATCGTCAGATCCAATCAACTTCTTGTCACTTTTCACTGATCATCCTTCAATGGTTTCAGCGAAGTTCAAAACCTGGTAATATCTTAAAATTAGTAGGAAAGCCCAAATGATTGTTTCCTTAAGTCAAATACAAAAAATCTAAATATTCTTAGAACTCAAACTATCATCGTCAGATGCGAGAAAATTGTTTCTGATTTTCAGAGTTCTACGGTGCTTCCTGCGTTCAAAGATTCAGTAATTTTGCTTTGTCTTAACTAAAAGTCGACTAGTATTCAAAATTAAAGTAAACCTCTAGTGCATTTCCAGGTCTATGCCCTAACTTTAAGCCTCAAGTTCTTCTATCCACTAATGCCCAAAAGAATTTAGTAAAAATTGGGGCCCGAACAAGTAGAAATATACTTTGGCCACTAGGTGGCGAATCGGGAATAGGTTGATTCTTTTGCTGTAATAATTCAAGAAAGGTAGTTGTCTTCACTAAAAATGTCCTCGTATTGTGACCTCTCCATAGGTCATGGAGGTAATGTCGCCTTAGTTCCATTTGTTCATAGTTCCTCACATATGTATGTATTTTGTTTTTTTTTGCTTCAAAGTGTAAGAACACAGATATCATGCCCTTTTGTATCTACATATCTTATTATATTGTTTTTCGATGTTAAATGATAAATAATCTTCTAAGAACTTTTCACTCTACACTGACATCAGTCACAAATATGGCTTTTCTAAGAACTAAGCTTTGTTTAGACGATTCGAATATTTCTGTGTAAAAAGTCTGCTAAGCTGTGCTACTAATGTACATTTTTAATAGTTCAGAAGGTGGTGAATCATAGATTAATAGGATTTATAGTGACTTGTGTCATCAGCTGATGTTGCAAATTATATAAACAGTTGTACTGTTAAATAAAATCTAAAATTAGTATAAACATGTAAACAGTTGGTACGAAAATAACTCTTAGCCTGATTATAGGGATTAACGCCTTGTTGATGATTCCGGGATGAGATAAACTTTAAAATAAGATTACAAAATAATCGCAAACACACGTTTTAATTAACGTACGCTAAATAGTCTTTTTCACGGAACAGGTATTATTTGGGTTGTTATTTGTCTTTGACGGTGTTTGAGTCTCTGATGGAAGGGTGTCATCAGAAAGATGATCTTAGGAGCATGATCGTCACGTCATGTTTTGATCATCGTCTGAAGTTTGGCCGAGGATCTCGTGGTACATATAGACATAGATACTACATATATATCTTACTAAAAAATGTTGAAAAAAATGATCAATCAGGTTGACGATCACTTTGAAGAGGTGTCAGGTCAGTTTGCAGGCACAACTCTTCTAGTGAGTCTGTCTTGTGATATGTCAATTTTCTGTCACTATATGCACCTAACAAGGACCATGTCACGTAGAGTTATATATCTGAAGTATAGAGTCTCTGTATAATCAGATTATCTCTTCTTTTGTTGACGGACATGTCCAGGCCTCTTAGCACATCCCTCAAGTTAAAACAAAACTGATGCGATAGTGTTAAAAATTATTCAGAATGAGATAGTTACATGTGTTTACATTAAGTTTTGTGAATGTTGATAATGAGATTTGTTTTGTGAGATAAGTATTTTAATTTGTGTGGGCTATAAAAATAAAAACTGGATTCTTTTGGTGTTTTATCCAAAACAGTGTCTGAATGAATGGCAAAACCAGTTTTAAGTGGGATTATGGTAGACGACAATTCAAACTATAAGTCTTATGGATACTAGAACGTGGAGTATCATTGGAAGTTGCAAAGCTTAATATGAACTCCACTTTATCTCAGGGCAAATTGTTCGTAGATAGTTAGGGTTTAGTGGCTTCGTGTGAAACCACATAGTAGTTGGATCTCTGAAATAAGCGTAGGAGGTTCTTGACATTGCCAACTCACTGAGATGTCCAGACAAAAATTATTTTATCTGGTTTGAATATCGACTACGAATTAAGCGCTATCCAAGGAACTAACACGAGAAGGGTATTACTTTCGAATGCAGATTTAGGCCATAGCCTTTTACCAAGACCATTTGGTTAAAATGTGGCAGTGCGACCTCTATTATTATTAGAGATATTCTTTCAGAACCAGAATCAAAAGTAGCGCATATGTACACCACCTTGAGGTACGCCTCAATTGTTCTTGTCCTGGCTAAACTTTGAAAATGTATCGTTCGGGACTATGTCGGTTTTCTTAGTGTTTCTGTCAATTAGACAGTTTGGAGAGAAACATTTTCCAAAACCACATTTAGATATACTACCCCAGTAGGGAGTAATTAACTATCTCGAAGCAGAGTTTCTTCTCTATTCAATGAATCTATCTCATACCTTGATGAATTAAAACACCAATTTCAGGTATCATCACCTTCCAACTTCCTGAATGATACTAAATTTCCTGTTTACGTAAGAAATTCAATGAATCATATTCACATTTAACGACAAAAGTAAATAGTAACACGTTAGTTTAATTCGATCCAAAGCTCTTCCAGGTGTTAGCCATTGCCACTCAAAGTAAATAAAAAACAAAAAAAATGTATGTATGTATTTATGTGGGACGCAGCACATAGAGCCCAAAATAAATGTCTTCCTCTTCAATCATCGATTGATTGAATCCTTATCAAGTTGGCCGCTTAAATAGACGTGTTAGAAATCTAAAAAAAAAATAATACATTTCATTTCATTGCTGCACACATTCTGGTCTCTTCTTTTCAGCCATCGATGGTTTCAAGTCTAAAAATAAAATCTTCCAAACTTATAAATACGTTGGAAACGTTTAAAGAATAGTGTGATGCATTTAAATCGAATAAATATACGTTACGTACGACGAACTGCGAAAGAGAAAATATTTTATTAATATGTGCGTCGGTGCGGTATTGGTCTATTTTAAGACTCTCTATAACAAGTACTACGTGTATTATAAAAAAAAAAAAAGTCTTTATATGTAAAATAAAATATTTAAGATACGAATAGGAAGAGTAATTTCAGTAAGTGTGTTGTGCTGGCGGCAATTACTGAAGGGCTATGTATAGCATCTAACAGCATTGACCTTCGGTTAAATTGGTGACTTATTTTGACTTTTTTAATGGCCACAGTGTGGTGGAAATGTTGTGAAGCTAGCATGTTTAATAGTGTTATTAGTACTGTTTCCGTGAGCGTCGTTTCCTATGACTAGTTTATTAGTTTCTTCAGATTCCTGGGTTATTTTTTCTTACGAAACATGGTCAAAGATACTTCATGAATATCTCGATGGTTTGATGGGACTGAGTTACCAAATTAGATAGTGAGTTTGAGTATTTATTACATAGACTCGCCCTTAAACTTTAAACTCTCAAAATCCCGATTTAATGGTAAAACAAGCTTCTAACTTAAGTAGAAACTCCCTGTGAATATTAGCATATTTTCGATAGGTTCAAGTTTTCAAGTGAGCTCGACAGAGTTGACCAATGTCTGAGAGCACTATTTCTACAGTCGGTATCAAGTTTTCAAATCACTTGTAGCTTTATTGAGAGCTTTAAGATGGCTATGACTGAATGTCATCTGTCAGTTGAACATAATTTTTATTCCATGGTTTAATATAAGAAGATCTGATCTGATCTGAGCGATCAGAAAAAACCATCTACATCTTTAACCAAATGCGTTCATTCCTTGAAGCAAATGATTCCAGTAGTGTGCGGTGTATCTAATGTCACATTTTGTGTTCCCGTATGGGTCTAAGTGAGTAATTTTGTTCGATGAACCTATACTGCATTAATCCTCGGATGGTTGCTGTATTTGCTATACACTTTTAATATTTGTTGAAATGTTGTTGAAATGATTGTTGATGCTTCTCTATTCGTACAAACTTTTCATCCCCACTGTAACAATACCCTTACATGGTATAGTCTGATAAAAAAAAAAAAAACTCGTAATTTATTCCATTATTTCGTGATTCGTTTCTGTGAATCAATATACATGTATATACTACTCTTAATCAAATTCACGAATCGTTTGTGACATGTTCTCTTGAAACGTATTTACTTGTGTAAGGTAAACAATAACATTGTATACGTAAGTAAAACGCCTCTATGTACACAAATGCGCGATGAGAAATATTGTTTGTTTTGTTTGCTTTGATTTTGCACTTTGGCATTTTCACAAACTTGTATACCTACCTCATAAAGTATACTAAATGTATGTAATAAACTCCCGAGTCCTTGGAGGTATGTATGTAGATAGTAAGTGGAGGGATTAAAGTGGCTACTGATAGACTCGTGTCAAAAGAGCATGAATCTGTCTTATCTACTCCGTACACAGTCAATAAATGGTATAGAAATTTATTTTTTTTTGCTTTGCCAAGTCATTGTTATGATTTTCTTTTCATATCAACACTGAACAAGTTACTGACCAAATACCATCAGTACAACAGACAGAGATATTGATGTATCTCCACGTCGTGTCATGTCCGATAGAGTGATTCATGGATTATCGCTTGGAATTATTTATAAAAACCGTTTTGTGTGCGTTGCTTTCAACAAAAAATCATCTCTCAAGTCTCTGAGTCTGAGGAAAAGTACTGAACGTTTTGTAATGCGAGTATTGTTTGTTTTTGTTATTATTGTGGGGCAGCAAACGAGTCTATATAGGAAATATTTGTTATCAGAATATCAAGGAAAAAATATGTACAAATATAGTATATTTATGTATTACCGAGGTAAGCAGTAAATAATATGTATGTTTGTAAATGCCTAGGGATAAGCGAATCAGATTGTGAATGGTTGGAAGACATCCTGGTGGGTAACAGGTGTGTTTATTTGTTGTAAGGAAGCAGACATCCTATCTTCATTCTGCAGAAAGAAATTCGTTAAAATAACCTTCCTTCTATCGGTAAAGTCCTTTTACAGGCTTCGATATGGTAGTAGTTGTTTAGATCCCGAAAATCGAAACAACTAGTGTAGGGAAACGAGCCAAATTTTCTTGAGTTGAAACCAGTCCTGAATTAAGTCCCCTTCGTCGTAAATACTTAGCACTCACAAGGCTCTTTCTTCTTACGCTTTCCCTAAGATCGTGTAAAATCATTCAAGGTTTGGTAATGAACTTAATATTGGTTTCTCTCCAAGCTTTAAAAAATGCTAAGTTCGAGTATTAGATACACAGCCTATTTGGTCGTAGAACTCAGAACTGGTCGTAACATTTTGTGGGTATAATGGTTAGAGCATCAAACTACTGAGCAAAGGTTTTCAAAAAGTACCAAATATTTTTTCTCGGCTTCAATTTTTGCAAACGTCTGACAAACAGTCAAAAGTATATTTGATGGAAAAGCCTAAAAATTCTACCTTTACTATATCTAAACTACTATTGGCATACATATGGTTTCTCATTTTAACCTTAAATATGAATAAATCTGTTCATCATAGCCTCTTCATAACAAAGATGCACGTTCGAGATGTTGAAATCTTTAACAACGTTCTTGTCATAATGCTGTCAATTTCTGAACCATATGGCTCATTCTCAAAAAGTCTGCATAGTACGTATAAATGTGTCGTGGAAACTGGTGTGTAATCGATGCTCAAGGCTTTCACATTTCCAGAAAATAACGAAGAACTCGTAGAACTTAGTTCAGGTGCATCAAGTAGACCCAGTTTAAAATAAGAACTTCTATACTTTATCATTTCTTTGCCTACTAGTCAGGTATCCTATTTTGTCTTCAATGTCTTAAATGAATTTTAACAGCTCATCTCGTCCTGTTCAACTATAAATTTTTTTCTTTGTTGTATCCAAGAGTCTCATCCGATTCTGCACGGGTGGCGTAGGGGTCAGGATGAAGCTTTATGAGACTTAGTTATGCTCATACATATATCGTGATTAGAACTGGCGATTTGGTCTTACAACTTTGCTGATCCTTTTACAAGATTCCTGTGAAGCATCATATGTTGTTTGAACACCGGGTCGTGTATACAGTGTAGTCGTGGTGGTCTTCAAATCTTTCCCTGAAGATTTAGATTCAGTTTAAAGATTCAGATACATACAAAGGATGCTGGAATGATTGTGAACATTCAGTTAAAACACTCCCTGCATAGTTGGTTGACTAAGATACAACATAACTTCACTATTTTCTCAGGAAATCGTTATGGTACACTGACTACTCATCCAACTTAATAATTGGTCAAGATTTGCGAACACTTTTTGTACAAAATGACTTTGGAGTTGATTCAACAATTTCTTATTTGGCTGGCGAGTTAAAAGTTGGGTCCAACGTAATGATTAAATAGTCCTAAAGGGATAATAACTTTTGCAACTAAACTATCGGCCGACAAAAAATCAATATAAACACAATCCACAAGGAATATCTATCCAATAATCTTGTTTTCCCAGCCTATGTCTACAACACAATTTGTACTCCGATTGTTTAATCGGATAATCGGTACTGAATGCTCTTTCGACCAATCAAAGAATCGGCCAACTAATCATACCCTAGTTGAAAGTTGGACTCAACTATATAGTTGGATATGAAAGCTTCGGCCGTACTAAACAAGGAAACTAAACTATCGCCCGATAAAATAGTCATTTCAGAGCGTATCTTCCTCACAGTTTGTCAAAAGCCTCTAAACGAATGGCGCATGTCCACGTAACTTTTGATCTCGAAGTGAGATGATTCAGTCAATAATAGTAAAAGCCTACCTTCGGAGTATAAATATCTGTAATGACTTGTGGAACCTATCACTAACCATTGAGTTAGTTACTCAATTGAAAGCCGTTGGGTCTGAGGGCACGAGTTCAAGTAACAAATTGCGGGGAAATCATCTTTCTATAAGGTGTCATTGCTGAAAACTCTACTTTCTTAGACAATTCTTCGGTATATGGTCACAAAAGTATGAAAAAGTTTTGGCGATTTACTACAATGTTTTGCTTTTGTACTTAAACCAGTAATCACTGATATGTACCCCGAGTATGATGTAATAAACCATATCTGGTAAAACACTGCCTCCAACGCAACCATATTGCCACTCTTAGGTAACGTGATGTTAACACCACCCGCAATCCGGCTAATAGAACTTGTCCTATGTCTCAAAACCTAGACGTGGATAAAGTACCGCACCATAACATGTGCATCGGCTTATTTGTGGAATTTCCTTTCAACCAAGTCGCTACACAACGCCACCTAATCCCTCCAATGAAAATCGTATTATTCAATATTACACAGCGCCCTGCTGTAATGCCTACAGCGGACGACATTAATAAATTACTCTGATACAGTTAAAATGTGTGATAATTGTCAGACTTAACCCATATATTACGTTAAAGTTGGAACAATAGAGCTGGAAAATTTCCGACATGTCTCCTCATACGGCAGTTTGTTTGCGCAAATAATTGCCAACTTCCCTCTAATGCTTGAATGATTGCAGACTGATAATTATTTACTTACTTAGCTTAAGATTACAATTACAATAGTTACCTTTCGTCGTTTTAGTTACCCAAATTGAAAATAAGTACATAACAAGGTAGATTTCCCTGACTATCATGGGATCTAGACAAACACGATAGATTTATACAAGACAAATCTCGAAATTTAATTGACCCTACACCAGTGTAACTCCCCGAAAAAAAAGAAGAATATAAATGATCTAAGCTTTGTATAAATTTGTTAGCTATATTCGTATGACGTTGCTAGATGACATCAACAATACATTAAGTAGTAACTAACGAACCAAGCGCGAGTAATTATTTAATGATTCATGTTTACTGTCGTCTCTTTTTCGATAGAAGCTCTATAGGCACGTAGAGATACATATGATAGATACAAATTTTTTTTAATTATATTAGACGGAAATAATAACCGAAAATAAAAATAAATTTTAAACTCGTAATAATTGAAATTTGCTAAGTTAGTATTTGTGATGGTAAAGTCGCATCACTAAAAGTTTGGTCTGCTATGAGATACTTTCGTTTGTTTAATAGTTTTGTTATCAAGGGAATTTTTGTAGAAAGACTGTGACCCAATTGTTACTTTCACTTATGTACATAGATCATTCTGTGTTTTTTTTATCTTAATTTAATGGATTTTTTTCAGAGGAGAATAGTTCCCATAAAGCAAACGAAAGTTGGTAAAATTAGGCGGTCCAGTCATTGGTCTATGGAGCTATGATTCATTAGAGGTGTACTTTCGTTCGTGTACTTTCGTCTTATGACTATTAAGTCTTGACTTACTGGACCTATCTTATTTAGTAGTTCATCTATATTTTAAGTATTAGCTTTAAGCCGAAATCAGAAAAAGTATAAGTCCTGGGCCGTATGTATCCATGTTTCAGCCTAAACCTGAATTTATTCCAAGATACTTAATTAGGGTTCGACTTTTAGGGCGATTCGTAAGCACAATTTACGTTTAAACCGGAAAAATTTGGCTGCCGAAATGTGCGATCTTTCAAGCTTAATACGACTTGAAGATCGACTCATATGGGGACCTACGTTCAAGCCAAGATTTACACAAAAATACAAACCTTGATGTTACAATGTTAGGACCTTGTCAAGGATTAAACATTTTACTAGTAGTACGAATTCATTCCTAAGTTTTCATTAGATCGTCAGAGCTCGGCCTCAAGGCTGGCTTAAAGAGACTGCTTTCACAAGGTAGTATGATCGGTATCAGAGGAAAATTCAAGACGAGCTACGTTAGAGGTATGTACATAGATGCTGTGGTCGATTTACTTCAATCAAAATGACTTGGTCTTCATCTGTGCAGAAGGTGTCTAGGCTCTTATCTTAGACTTAAAGCTGGGAATAAGCATATAGCATTATGTAAAGAGTGTTGAGAATGGGGTCTTCAACAATATTTGACTCATTTGGAAGCTAGAGCTGAGTAAAGGTTGGATATGCATACATCTATTGATAGATTGCGGACTATAGATAGCTTAGTAGATGCTTATAGACAGATGATAGGTTGCAGAAGCGAATGTACACAGCAACCTATTAGATCTACATATTGGGAATCATGAATCTGCAACACTACCCAAAGAGATACTCAGGTCAGAGCACTTATTTCAGTCACATTGCTCTAATCTAAACATATGTAGGTTCACGAGCTTATGAGACAATCTTTAGTAAGTACGAATAAAAGGCAGACTGCGCCTTTCATAGAATAGTTTTTGCTATCTCATCATCTGCTTCATTTCCTAATTTTGGATGGTTTTATTGTATTGTATTTGCGGGTGGTCATCCGAAGACGACACGTAGTCCAGATGTTCTATTGTACTTTAGCGTAGCTGCCTCATCGCTTTAAACTTACCTGTAGGCTTTTAAAAAAAAGAATGAACCAATGTTGCATCGTTGCATCGAGGTAATCATCAAAGAAGAACAGGCTTGGGTTGCCAGCTGTTAGAGCGGATTAAAAGGTTTCACTTTCGATTCCTCAAAATCGAACTTCAGCAGGCCTGTGGTGGGAGCTAAGCTCTAAACGCAACTTTATTGAAGCTGAAAGACAGACCCTCAAAGAACTGGTTTTTGCATGTTTACTAGGGACTTCTCTGTTGTATTTACATTGACTTGTTTTTAGTGCCAAGTCTTTCCCAGCTTCTTCGTCTAGAGAAGTTTGTTTTCTAATGCTACAATCAGATGTTTGATCTACTATCATGGGTCGATTCTGATTTTATCCCAAAAGATATTGGTTGTATGTGTTTTAAAAGTCTTTTTATGGTGAAAAGTGGGCGTGGTGGCTCAGGTGTTAGTGAGGTTTAAGGTTACAATCATGAAGTACTTATACCAAGTTTTATCCCGTCCCTTTCTCCCGTGAATGCTGCTTATTGTGGTGGATTTCTAGCGTCATTCTGATACATCCAATAAGTATGGTTGAACTGCCGCCATTTTCCTCATCTTCTACTAAAGTAGGTGTGACATTGTGAAATTTGGAGAATCATTGCAATGTCAAGTCCTGTTTATGATTTCATGGATTTTGATAAAATTCTGAAAATAGAATTTTCAAATCGCTTGTGAAAGTTATGGACGTTCCTTAAGCGATCTCTAGAATCTAAACATTTTCTTGTTGATGGCAACTCTGTAAGAAATAGTTTCTATAGATGTTAAGTAAGATTGTTGAGGAGTTTGTAACTTACGTAGATTTGGGAATCCATTGTTTTGTATAGTTCACTCTTATATTACAGATCTTGCCAGAGATTCCTTAAATGCCTAGGAATACAGACGTTTCTACTAAATCTACTACATCCTGCAGTGTACTTGTCTGGATGATGGAACAGGATTCTTTTTGCTAGTTGGGTAGTATCTTTACTTCCCATTATTATCGGTGTGTACCCGAGTGCTGCCAAACTGCTTATTATTAATCAGAGAAGCTTCGGTATTATACATAGCTTTCTACCACACTAAGTATAGAGGAGAATATTTTTGTTGACGTCAAAAAGTCATCCCATCTCTTGAGGGCTTATTGGCAACAGAAAGACCTTTCCCCAACTCATCGGTTATGAAGTTTTCCACCTGTCAGTAGGATTCCATAGAATGACTATTCATTCCCTTACAGTCGTCTGTGACACATTTCGAATTGTGTTGGTAACGACTTTTTAATTTGGTCACAGCAGATGTACGTCATAAGTTGTCTTATTTGTTTATCTAACACAGAGAGCTTACCATTTTTTTTAAATGAAAAGTTCCACTTAAAAGTATGAGTAACAAAAAAAAAAAAATTTTCAACAAATACCGTGAAATTCAAAAAATTTATTCAAAAATATCGTTATGTGTTTTTTCTTTGTTTTGTCTTCGTTGTTTGTTTCTTTTTTTTTCGCACACCTGCTGCAAGTAAAAAAAAATTTAAAAAATACGAGAGCAGGTTATATAGCAAAGGAAATAAAAAAAAAAAAATAATAATAAAAATCGAAAAGAAAACGATGCCAAATGAGAATCACTACAAAATATTGTCTCCTATCCCCCTTGGATCGCTCTTGCTGGGGGAGCATTTTGCGTCATATCCACTTTTAAAATACAAGGAAACCGGTTTTGGAGGTGGACTGCTGTTACTGCTGCTGTTGGTCTAATACAGCTGGTTTCAGGTTTTGTTCTCTCGTCTCGTTGTCTCCCTTTCCTTCTTCTACTTGTCTTATTATAATTCTCTTGAATCGATGTTTAAAGTTACTTTTGATTTTTTCTTTTACTCCATTCGCATTTTTTGCAGACTTGAGATTTCAGGTCGAAATAATTAAACATACATATGTATGTGCATAAAAATTATTTGCGCGTAAAAAACAGTGTGGGAAAAAAATTATCTTACATCATAAAACTGTGAGTACGACCTACATATAAAAGAACTGGATTTTTATCAGAGTTGATGATTAAAATTGACCCATATACATATGTATGTATAATTGTAGGTGCAGATTAGGGGTATTGGTACTTATAGATACTTGGGGATACATGAACGTATCTATACTCTATTCTGTATCTTAAAACATAAGGATGTTTTATACAAAATTCACAACGTATCTCAGGATCTATTTCATAGTGTTTACAAGATCTGTATCAGAAAATTTACTATTAGTAGACATGTTCTCAAAAAGAGGGCGTGGCTCTCAGCATTTTTAAGCAAAATTCAAAGATTTTGACAAAATTTTTAAAGCAAAACGCAAATCTCATTTTGATAAGCAGAATTTGTGGAGAGTAGTAAGACCTTTTATTAAACATTACGTCCTTCTGGTAAATTTTTTGTATATCACCAAAAAAATTTGTTACTCCGATTTTTGCAAAGATGACTATGCGGTCTGTTTACCTTTCAAAGTTTCAAAGTGCATCTACAACTGAGCTTCACATTAGTATCTCTAGTTCTGCTTCAGTTTTCAGTGGTAAATGTTTGCATGCATCCAACGAAATCTTGTATGGTTTACCCTTCACTGTGAAAAGTTGTAGAAAACTAGCCCCTTTAGTAAAAACAGTAGTAGGTTCTATTGTTGGGGAGGTAGATCGTGAAGTCTCAGTGGAGTCACTGCAGATCTCCCCTACTGGGGGCACCAAGGCAAAACGGTTCTCCTTTGCTGACTATCGCCGACTATGATCATACTTAGAACTACGTCATGGCCCTAAGCCTTGATTTGAAGCTGAAGCTCAAGATTTATTTTCCAAGTCTGCCTCGAATGACAAATTCCCATCAAATAGACGCTGCTACTAGAAAAATTCGAGGACTGTCATGCGTGAATCGCGAATCGTGAATGTGATCAATCTGGTTAACGATTTGGTAATCGGAGGACTGCCGAGTTTCCTTGTGAGTGTTGGGGTTTCAAAAATGTGTGTTAGGTTGCAATCGGCCGTTTCGGTCCCCCGATTTTAAGTGTTATGCCATACAGCCTATGCATAGAAAAAGACATTATTTCTGTTCCTTTCAGAGATTTTAATGACAGCTTTTCCAGCCTTAGGCATGAGCTAAGTGCGAGAACGTCTATCATTAGGAAGGTTTTGAAAAAGAACTGGTATTAAAATTTTGCTCAGTCTAAGTTTGATCTTGTGGCTAGTTCTGCAGAAGACGACCCATTTTCACAGGACCCAATTGAAGTTTGAGTTATAAAACTTTAACAGATGGTGAAAACAGTGGATAAGATAAGATACTATTTTGGAAGAAAATTTTGGGTTCTCTATACATTTGAGTCTCCATACGGGCTTTCGGTGGATTCTCCTCAACTTTTGAAACCAGATATGTTGCTCGGTCTTATAATAAATTTATAATAAAGTGCATGCTCACTGATTAGGGCTCCCATCTAAATTGCTAATGTTCAGAAGGTTCTAGTGCGAGTATTGTTTTTTGAACTGGAATCAGGACATCGAAATAAACACTTTATTGTCAAGGGTTTATGAATACGTTAATGATTTGTGTCCTTACAGCGGGAGTTGTAGATGTTTGACTCATGCCTAAGAATATGCACTTCTTTGTCAGAAATGAGATGAGAAGATAAAATAGAGTTTGTTCCGGTGTTGTGGTATTATTAGATCACATTAGCCACGGTTGGTGTTTGAACTAATAAGGTAGCATTTATAGACTCGGTAAAATAGATGTTACCAATCTTAAAGTGCTGCCAAATTTAATTTAAATGAATTTCCTTTATCCGATTTAATTGGAAAGCGATTCATTAATTTCAATTTCTCAATAAATCACCAGCGATTTCTCAGATGATCGCACACAAAAAATGCGATGCTCTCGGTGTCGTCTTGTAAATGAGTCATTACAATTTCCTTTCTTTGTTTGACCTAATTGTTGTGAGTTAACAACCTGTTTTTGAACAGTCTGAGGTTCTTTTAAACATCCATGTCACGTTAAAATACACAGAAAACAAAATAAATCAATTTGACACAATGAACATCGAATGGAAATAACATTGCGTAACATAATACGATGTCAACGGTTGTCTCTTTGTTTCGGACGAGACAAGGACGAATATTTTTAAAAAATATTTTCAAACAACGCAAAATATGTATTTACTATGTATTTACTGGAAAATCAATCTCCTACTCATTATCATCTATTTCCTCTTAAGTGTGTATCTCCTATGTCTTGTTGCCTAATACTTTTCTTTTTCAATAAAAATTGCAACAGTCGTTGGTGTTTATTATATTTTTCCATCATGTTTGTAATTTTTGCAATTTTTATTTTTTCTTCACATTTTTTCCACACAAATAACAACAGAGCCAACGACGCACATATATTACACTATTATTGCATTAGCACAGTTTGCGCGACCGTTGTTCGTGCTATCTATCATTAGATGGCCGCCCATGCTCTAGGCATGCTTGACTAGTGACTTCGCGAAATGGTTTCAAAAACAAATCAATGGAACAACACAAAAAGATATTACGAAAAAAAATGAGACGAAGCGAAATAGACATAGCAAGTGCTTATTGAATGGGAACATTTTTTTTTTTAAAAGAAAATTACATATTTCGAGTATATGTGTTATGAGGAAAAAGTTGCGTTGATAGGTTGGTAGGCACACAAATCTACATATGTCTTGCTTCTGTGAAATGAAAGCACAAGTTGGAGTATGGATGTGTATATTAAAGAGATTTCTTTGTCAAAATTCTGAACATTTTTGCTATAAGATAAGGAGCTCGGTAGGCATATGATCCCTTTTGTAAAAGGGTTCTCAGTTATTCTTCAGATTTTGGATCCATAATATCGTTTAGCCACCCAACCAAGAGATCACATCGGACCTAATGTTTTCGAGAAGCTTCTTCATGACAATATACTCTTGGATATTTGTGAAACGTTCTCAGGAGATGCCACTGCCAAATGTCACCTTTTTCCTGAGATATTTAAAGAGGAAAATAAAACCCCTTGAATTTGTGTGCCACTAAGATGACTTAATTTCGAATTTTACTTTGAAAATCCAACTGTGAAGATTTGTACGTCCATTCACTATACAACAGCTTTGGCAGAAAACAGAATCATCATTTCCAAATGTGTGTAGATACAGTCGAAAGTATCCCCGGCCGTTATGTGTAGAAACTCACTTATCTGTAGATTCGTACTGATTCATCAAAGATTTTTGCGAGTCTGCGAGCATGCCAAATAGTTACAGCTTTACTGTGAGCTTGAAGATTTAATAAATTCAATAATAATGACTTATTTAGTAATTCGAAGGTTAAGAACATCATTTTACTTAGAATGGTAAGCAAAAGTGGTCCTAGTGCGGACACTTGTGGAACTTCATTTGTAACCAAATGTGCGTAAAATAAATCTACAATCTACCGTCAGCATATTCAATAACTGCGAGTTTACTGCAAATGGACTCATAATTTATTTTCACAAGGTGATGGAACAAAAGTGGTCCTAGCATGAACCCTTATGGAACTCTTCGCCAGATGTGTGCAAAAGACAACTCCACTGATTGTGGTCTCTCTGGTAATTTAAAAGCTCAGAACTTCATTTTACATAATAATCCACAAATGTAGTCGTAGGAATAACCCTTGTGGAAGTCTGTTTGTTTGTTTTATTACCATTCTGAATCTAGTACCACGGACTATCGGATTTAGATCCGTTTAGTTCCAACACGTTTCCAACAACGCGTCGTTTTTCATAATCGTATCACTCTTGATGTATATTTAGAAACATGTGCCTACTGGCAGGGTATCTTCAATCGATAGACCTTCGATACTAGACGCATTACCTAAATGGCTATGAAATCCAATCAAACAGACTCTAATTCTTATTCATAGTTCTACACACAATAACAGTTGTAGCGATATACGTTCAAATGTCAAACGCCAACAATTTACTATCGAAACCCAAATATGAAAAAATTCCCAACCATGTTCGGCTATGTATGTCGTGTTGAGGAAGTTCGAAAACGTGTCTCTCCCTCTTGTGTATGTTATACAAGAACTAGCGGTATAGTCGAGGAATCCATTGTCTATGCTGTTGTTTTACACAAGCACCCACCAGCATAACATCCAGCAATCTAGACATTTTTTAAGAAACCTCTGGACGGACAATTTGCAAAAAAAAAAAAAAAACTCATACCCAACACAAAAGACGATTAAGTGATACGGTTCACTTATTCAGCAAAAAAAAAAAAAAAAAAACACTACTGAAAGAATAAAAATGTCGCAATAATCCAATTTGCCACTTGCAGTATCCAATTAGTCGACCTTATACCTTGGTTACACACGAACGTCGTGGCATCGTTTAGTGGGAGCGCACTTTTGAACATTCTGAACAGTGCGCGCTTAGGTATCTGTGTATCTATGTGTCTTTCAACTGTCCATTGACATATATCTTGCTCTCTCGCGGGCTTTTGTTGTGACCGGTCGGCTAGATGTCGATGTCACAACACAACACAACGCAACGCAACCCTACATCCTCCCACAAAAAGTTGACCACCAAAGCTTCTTCGTTGGCGCGACCAATCTCATGGATTGGTTGAGTACATCCGACGAATAACTAATTCTAAATTTACATATTTTTTTTTTTTTCAACTTGACTGTGTATGAGTGCGACTGGGAATGGGGCAGAAAGACGGTAGTTTTTTTATTTTTTTTATTTTTTTTATTTTTTTTCCTTCGACGACTTGGTCTTCTTTTTCTGCCTTATTATTCAGATTGCGGACAAATAACAGGCTTTAGTACTTTTGTACTCAATTTGGTGCGGTAATATATTTATCTTAACTATTTCTTTGTCGTCGTCCCCCCTTTGGCAGCCATCTATCCTATTGGAGGGAGAGAGTGAACAGTGAATATTGCTTCTAATTTCAATTTAAAACGAACTGATGCCGAATGAAGTGTGGGTGGTTAGTTAGTCTAGGAAAGAAGGAGGTAACCATCATAAGCCACAAGATGATCTAAAGAAGGGCAGTTTCATTTGACTTTGCTAAAATTATCCCCCGCACTTGGAACTGGCGTATGTGCGAATGTTAACATGATGATAACATGAATTAAGTGTAATTTAGCGAGACTTTGGTCTGATGGAAGTTCTTAAAATAAAATGAAATGGGTAGGTAGAAGCTGAGAGGAAACATATCTGCCCTACTCAACTGATACTATTCATCTTTGCGTGAGCAAGTTATTCGGCATTTGGGACTACAGGTTCTACCTATTTGGATCTATGAAAATAAGTATGAGATTGGATTGGGTTAATCCCCGTGATGTAATTCGTTTTGGACACATAAAGTGTTGTAAACAGTATTTGACCTAGTACGATGAATCTGCTTGAAATCAAATCTTTCGTACAATATACTGAACATTTAAACATGGGCAGTTCTCTGAGCCATCGTTATTCACAATTTCTCTAGCTCCAACTAGCTTGTCGAGACTTCTTAAACAATCACCCTACATAAAGATTTGTGAAGATAACTTCTTCTATTATCGATCTGCGTTAGAAAATTTCATAGTTTCGCTTGGAGGATCTGTCCATTCCTGAAGAGTTCATTGCATAAGCTGTATGGCTGAGATTCTACTTTTGTTTCCGTCTGAGACCCATATCTTATGCAAAAAAATGAATGGATTCGATTCTGGTTTTGGTAGGTGCCCAATGATTACTCGATTTTATCCCCGCTCACTTGTCAATCTTGCGCAGTTTAAATGTGTTTTTTCTTCATTTTGATAACACTGCATCTGCGGCAAAATGGAGAATCATGAAGTTAAAATCTGTAGATGCTGTCGAAAGTATCCATGGTCGCTCAGTACAAAAAATCATTTCTCTTCAGATTCGTAGTAATTCATCCACGAATTTCGCTATGTTGCCGGCGTTATGCACTCCCTAGAATTTACTTTCACATGGTATTTAACGAAGTCAGTCCTAGCACAAACCCTTTCGCAACTCCACTCACCAGAAAAATGCAAAGTACTCTGCGATGAATGATTCGTTGGTTTACAGACTAAGAGGGTGATTGTACATGATAACCAATAAAAGAGGTACTAGTACAAACCCTTGCGGTACTTCCCTTCATTTCATTAATTTTTTTGTTTTGTGCATTCTCATAATTTTCTATTCATAGTGCTTAGAATGAAATTTAAGTCTCTGACCTTTCGCATCGAAAACCTACCGAAATATATTCCTAATCATCACTGTAAATAGTATGGGTAATAGAACACAACCTTGCGGGACACCGGCTTGTATCCAAAAGCTTTTTCGTACATACTCCGTTGTGAAAGATATTCCACACTTCTCAAAATCGGTGGTTGTTTGAACCGAAATTTTTTGTTAAAGTCGTCTTTAAGTTGATACTCCTATCTAAATTGATTGTAAGACACTTCCTTTAAACTCTTGGTTTACACTACCCAAAGCGTTCTCAAAGTAGGTGGAAAAGTTGTTAAAGCCGACTCAAAGCTACGTATATTACTTTAGATTCATCTTAAAACCTCTAAGTTTGCTAACCCTAACCTACAGTTTGTTTAGTTATAGCTGACTTATGAAAGACTTCGTTCAAATTTTGCTTTATTTCCAAGATCAGGAATGGAAAATGCCAAGTGGAAACGCATTTGTCCAAGGTCGAAAGATGCTATTATTATTCTTGGGCTTCTAGCAATTTTATAGCGCCATCTTATAGTGAAAATACTTATCAGCGGATACGTTCGTAAGCTGTTATTTTCGTTTACGATCGCACCTGATAAAACTCTTCGAAGTGCATTGACATTTGGATAGGAAATCTAAGATAAACAGTTTTTGCTTACGTTTTATGAAAACAAAAAAAAAAACACCTACCAGCACCTCGTCCCTTTTGCTATCACACTTGCTACCTCAGATAGGCGAGGCATTTCTGTCGGTATTTCTGGAGCCTGAGGGGGCATCAACAAATAAAGATACAAATCTGTTCTGCCTCAATGATGGAGTAGAATCTTATTGAATACAATAGTTTTTTTTTAACTCTTAAGCTATCAAACCGCAGAAGAAACATAACAAAAAGCCACATACTAATGTGTATGTAATTATTTTAATCCATCAGGTTTCTTTTGTTTTTTTTTTGTTGAATGCCGCTGTGTTAGACTAACAATGGATGAAATACAATCAATTACTCTCATGGATTTAAATACGAAATAGCGATCATCCTCTCTTACAAACGAAGGTTATCCGAAATCCGGTTTAGAAATTCAAAATTCAAAAAGAATTATCTGTTAGATGAAGTGTAAAATTGTCTCAAAATGCGATGCGGATACATACACACGAACACACACTTTTCATATTGAACTCATAGATACGTGTGCGGTTCTGTCGAGCACATCTCTGTCATTAGTAAATTAAATGGCAATTATTCCATTTATATTATATTTTCTGTGCCAAAGATCACTGACGCATTAACGTTTGGACTGTTTTTATTTTTTTTTTTTATTAATTAATAAACGGTCACATCCATGAGATACACAACTACATGTAGAAAAGAATTATAGTCATGATGATGTAGATTTTATTTACATTTCATAAACTGTTCTACGGATAAATGTACACGCATAGATATAGCCTAGGTGCATATCGTATATTTGTCAGAGCAACCAGTGTGCGCATCGTGTCAAGTGTTGTGAGATACATTTTCTTATGGAAAATTTCTCCCTCGACAGTGGGTTATGGGAGATAATACACATATACACGGCGAGAAAGAGATGTCGTTAAAAAATTTTTCAAACTTGCAGGCCGGTAGGAACACCAGTTTGGAGGGAGTATAATATTTTTTTTTTTGCATTAACTTGTCTAAAATGTCATCGTAGTGCTGACAGTTTTATGTGGTTGAACCTTAATCTAGTTTCCCAACCATTCATTGATAATTAGTTTTTAATGGCTGAGTGCGATAGGGTTGCCATACCTTTGGGGATTTTAGTTTATTTTTTTCGATACAAATTAAAATCGTTTCCTTCATAAGCAGGCCTGATTGCTTATTTTATTCTTAGAGACGTCCAAACTTTTCTACTGCGTTTTCATTTATGGCTTTTTAAGCCATTTTATCTTTGTTCTTTCAAAAAAGCTATGACAAACTTTTCTCTACCCATATTAGAAGTAGAAAACTACTAGCTTTTCAATGAAGCTAAGTATTAAAGACCCTTAAAACAGCTACATTCGCACTGCTGGATTGAGGAATCTCTGAGTCTTCGATTTTTCCAAGTTACTTAAAAAAAATGGGGCTCCTCTTGTACAGAATGTCTAAAACTGCTGAATGAGCTACAGCTTATTTTGGACGGGAAAGCTGCAGAATGACTTCCTATGCAGATGAACTGTTTCGGGAATGTACCTGTATATAAGAACTCATGTTCTTTTTAAATTCTCCAACTGGGCTGATAGGTATCGACTGGAGTGTCAACCTAACTAGTTCTTTTTACGAGGAAATGCAAGATTCCTTACATAAATCATCCTAAACTGCATGGAACCAGCCTCGTTTTGGCAGATACTTTATGCTATTATTGCTTTAACATTCTTAGGTTTTGCCTATGATTCTTAAGTCAGTAGCGATGGAACTATACGCTTCCTTGAGTCGAACACTTCAAGTTTTTGGACTCATCTGACTGGTGCAATTTATTTCAATCAATCCAAGCTTTCTTTCCTTACTTTCTAGTCAAAGTAAAGGTTTCAACGATCTGCTGGCTGTCTCACTTCGACTTCGAATTCGCTCAGTTCCAAGGGTCCGTACAAGATCATAGGCAGTTTTGAAGGTTTTTACAGTATCCAACTAATGAACGTAGTCATTAGTTGGATAATGTAATCGGTGATGATACGAAGGAAGTTAAAAGCTTTTCAATTGTGGTATCTATTCCATTCCCACCTTCAATCAGTGGGATCTCATCGCTGAGCCAGTCCCAATAGGTACATCAAGCTTTAAAATAGTTATGAACACTTTGGGTAGCAATTGATTGATGGTTGTTACTGGCCCGTCCTCAATGTGAGTGCCATCGAAATGAAGGCTGTAAACTTTAAACTGATACAAATTGAGGTTTGTGTCCTTGACAAGGCCATGATTCATATTTAAATGTCGAAAGTATTTAAAGAGGTCACGTTAGCCATTATGACCTTCCCATTTGAACCCACAAATCAACCAAGATCAAGCCTAAGTTGGCTAAGCTGTCTTAGCCGGTACGAATAGGGAAAATTTGTTTTCCAGTGAAACTCTTGGGTGTTCGAAAACTTGCGGGTCTTGCCACAGAGTTGTGCTTTAGTATTTCCAAGGACAAAATGTTAGTTAGTCAAGGGAATGAAAATTTGAAGTCAAGGACTATTGAAGAGATTACAACCTACGATTCGATTGACCACAACCAGCATTTGTTTTATGTCTCAAGGAAGGGTTCTTTATGAACCTTTATCATGGAGAGACCTAACCCTAACATTTTTCATAACAATCTGGGCAGCCATTGTTACTACTACTTTTTGTTTCTTTAACTGGTTGTTTCTATTTTTCCAGAAGTATGTAGTTTGTATTCTCAGTCTAGCATGTGTTTTTCTTTAGCGCAAAGTATGTCTTCTGGTTTAAGTGTGTCTATATCTTGGTACAGCACCCATCTTAACCTAATGAGTTTTGCTTACGACTTCATTTAGAGAGGTTGCCACTTTTCAGTATAACATTTTTTGAAAAGTTATGGAAACCCTATTATTCTTGCTTATGTATGTCGCACCACTTAGATAGTGGTCTATACGTTCTATAATCAATTAATGTGCGATGTGCGTAAGCATGGTGTGTGCGGAAACGTATTTCATTATCTTGTCGTAAAGTATATGACATGGCAACTCTTCCCATAGCATTTTTTCTCCATTTGTATGTCATTGATAATAATTGTATTTTCAAATGATATTACTTGTGATTCAAAAAACGTGTTTTACCACCCAACTACCGCCGCCGCCGCCGTCTGAATCGCTTTAACCTGTTCTATTGTGTCTTCTTTCTATTGTTAAACAATAATTTAGCCATAAAAACCAGTCTTGCTACGTTATTAGATTCCACGTTTAACAAAGTAACATTGAAGATCAACAAAGTTAAAAAAAAAAAGAAAAAAAAATTGATGACAAGAATAAAAAATTAACTTCAGTAACCCACTCTCAATAAAACAAAACCAAAAGTCAAACACCCACCACATTCCATCGCATCAAAACAAAAACCTTCGTTCAGTTAGGTTTCGTCAAAAAAAAATGAGAAGCACAAACTTAAATTGTTCTCTTAGAGATACTACTGCGCCGCCTCTTTGCAGCTTTAACATTCTCAGAGACTCAGAGACTGTGCCTAAGAGACAGTGTAAGATTGTAAGAGAATAAAAGCTTTTTAAAAAGTGCAAATGCATTCCATTTTTGCATCTGGAATCGTGCACTAATTTACAAATTGTTTAACAAATTTAAAATTTAAAACAGAAACACACCTCGGGTAGTGGGTAATTAAAATTCAAGGCAATTTCTCAGGAAGCTTTAGAGAGCAATAAATTCCAATATACTTTACGGAAACTTATATAACTCAAGTGATATAGAAGTGAATTCAATCTAAACCGCTAGACCGGCACACAATAGTCTTTACTTTATTTGTACAGAGTTAGTAGTTTCTAGGTCTGCGTTAATAAGTCATTCGTACATTCATACTA
Organism: Xylota sylvarum; assembly: GCA_905220385.1. Lineage (NCBI taxonomy): Eukaryota > Metazoa > Arthropoda > Insecta > Diptera > Syrphidae > Xylota > Xylota sylvarum. The sequence goes on along the minus strand of LR999960.1, from coordinate 50,514,789 downwards.
TAGTTGCGTGACCTATTGTAATTAAAAAATTGTTATTGTTCACTTCGTGCTTTATGTTGTTATTTTTTTATTTTTTTTTTTTGTTTCGTTAGTTTTTCGGATGCAAGCGCTTACTGTGGTTATTAGTCAGGTCTTGATTATTAATTTAGAAATGTCGGCAAAAGAAAAGCTTAGACACATGTCATGACTGCTGCTCGAGTTGACCTTTTGCATAATAGAGACGAAGTTGTTTTTTTTTTTTTTTTTATTATTTCAACATGCATAGTTGCCTAGGTACGCATTTTTTTTTCTTATTTAATTAAAAATGTAATACCGCCACAGTTGGGTGAGCTTATAGGTCTAGGTCCATCAATCAAATGGGTGGAATCCCAAATGACAAGAGATTGAATCGAAGAAGAATCGTTTGGAAAGCTAGACACTGAGTTTTTAACTTGCAATTATATACATATGTCGAGTTATGTTGTGATAACCTTCGGATTTATGAGTCAGCCTTGAGTTGAGGTTATTGACTTGTGACAGCTGCGTTCGACGTTTCCCTAGAGCAATTTGTACATTAAACTTTGATGAAATATCATTAATGATAGGTTTTGATAGGATAGCAAGGTGAAAATCTCCCACTGTAACTGAAGACCGTCGGATATTTACCGTTGAAAACACGGAACTGTTGTTTGTCAAGAAATTGATCGTGTCTTCAGTCTCTTCCGTCGGCGTTGTTTTTATTCTTTCCTATAAATTTGTTTTTTTGGGGTTGACTCAATGACACTCTAATAATGTTATTATATATTAGGTCCCATAGTAGCGGACATAGTACAGAGCCTTGGGGAACGTTGCCTTTTCCATCGTTCGTCGGTGTCGTACAGGAAGAATCAGTTTTTAAAAGCATAAAGGGTAGGACAGGTTACATACAATTCTTCAATCTTGCAATAGTTGATAGCATAGTCTAACTTGTGGCTATTGGCTACTGTGTGAAGCTTGGACCAGGTTAGGGCTTTACAATGTTCAAATTAGTTCTTCAGGAAGGCAACTAGTCGCTGTGCATCGCTAGAAAAAAATGATATCCTTTCTAATGTTGTAGTAGTGTATCGTGTATTAGTCAGACGTTCAATAAAAGTTGTACCATGCAGAAACATGTTTTAATTGAATCCCTACTCAATGGCTTGATGTATTAACTTGTGAGCTCTGACAGCTATAGTTACAATCTGTTAAGTAAATATTTTGAGGTGGACGAGGAAGTCACCTTCCACTACTGGTGCCTATATTACAGCCACTAGACTCTGTAAAAGCCATCCTGTAGAAATTTTTATGAACATATGTCAGTCCTAATGGAAAAGCCTATATTTGCGTTACGAGGTACATATTTGATCCAGTCTACCAACTAAGCTCAAAGATTGGGCTCGTAGGCTTACTTAGTTAGGTGGCGCTACAGTTCGGGATGAACCTGGGCTCGTAGGCTTATGAGAGGTTATAACTGCAATCTTATAACTTAACTAATCTTGAACTAAGTGGTAGTAAATTTAAATAATTTCGACGAGTTGTTAAAGCATGTATCTTTTTACAATTTTACGATATTATGACCCACATCTGTCAAAGTTTGACATTCCAATAAGTGTTGCCGCTGTGACTTTTATTCGGTTAAACCAAACAAAAGTCGTAATGTACAGGATGAAGGTTTTAAACTTGACTGAGAATAGTATCTGGCTCAATTGTTCTTTCACAGAATAAGCCACAGATTTTTTCAAAAGACTTCAGCCATGCCTACAGTTGAACAATGGGACAAGTGTCAGTACTGCCAAATATACGATACAGATTTCGTGTTATATCCACAATTACGCAGTTGTGTACAAACCCCATCGTTTCTGTTTTTGTCTGTTTAATCAGCTATACCTCATGGAGTGTACACAAATCGTCTTAAAATAAATATCTCACGAGTTTTGCCTTTTCTCCGAAATTGTGTACTTATTCTTTATGAATGGGAAACCAATATACCCTCTGTTTATAAGTACTCTTTCATTTTAATCGATTAACAATTTTAATATAAAACATTAAAAAGTTTGTTCAGAAAAATAAAAACAAAAATTGTTGCAATCAAAATATTTACATTTTTGAAGCGAAGTAAACACACGTTTTCCAATTCTTATTGTAAACAAATCGAGTACATGATTTTGTGTTGTTTTATTCAACAATTTATCTAGATACATACATATGTACATATATCCTTGTTTGGATGAATGATTCTAAGGAATACATAATAATACATATGTATGTGAACGTGCCTTTAGAAGAAATCATGAATCATGACTACAACAGAAGTCAAACCCACACGTGGATATCAAATCTGATGAACGTACTCGTATATGCATATGATATGAGTGCTGTTTTTTGCAACTACAAAATTTAAGTTTCAATTTTCATCCCGAGTTAAGTCCAGTGAACGTGTACCCATACATATTATGTGTGCGGGAAGATTGAATTACCCTCTCATAAGCAATTTAATGAAATTAAGTCAAATGTTTATCGACGGGTGTGCACATCGCATTCGAGAGAAATTTTCTGGAAGTAAAGCAAGCTTTACGTTCTTTATTTTTTTAAAGTGACAGACAACATATATTAGTCATCGACAATCTCTTGAAAAGTGACGATACTACAGAGGAACTACTTGAATTAATTGACAAGATACATGGAATAGATCTTGTTATTGGGTGCAAAATTACAATTGAAATGTCGTGCGAACATTTGACGATTCAATTACATTTTATTTACTCAACTGTGCGTTATAATAAAATATTATTTAGTGTGGTTGAAAGAGTAGTACTATATAATTGAATTAAATATCAATTAAAGCATGAGGTAATAAATTCGTCAGAAGCGATTCTGTAAGTAGCTTTCAATTGGTAATAAATAAGATGAATGTATCTATAGAGTAGAGGGCAGCCATTTGGCAATGTCGGCCCATGTGATTGCCGATTTGATACTATGTCACTCCATAATAATATTTGCCAACAAAAAAGTGGAACGAAATTCGCTCAGGGAAATAAGAAAAGAAAAGATCCTGGGTACCCAAAAAATTGTCTTCTCCCTTTCGTACAGTATACGCCAATAAATCTGGATTATCTTAAATGTATTCCCATTCCTACATTAGAGTTAATTCGTGGAATAAGTTGGCCACAGGTGCTCGATGGGATTAAGAATAAGCAGGGTAACAGACAATGTCATTATTCTTGAACCAGAATCTCAACATTATTATTCATTGTACTCCGACCTCTTGGTGAGTTTCCTTCCTTCGGACTGTTATCCTCTAAGAATCATGCTTGAGGGTTTTTTTTTCTCTAGTGTCCATGTAGATACATGAGTACATATACTGTACCTAGTTTCCATAGGTTGTCCTTAAGTATACTTTGTTCCATCAGGTAGTATTTTAGAATACAAAAAAATATAAACATTTTCCAAAGCAGGCACATACAGTGCCTAAAGTCTTGTTTATACTCTCGGATGTTTGTCTGATGTTCGCGAAAGGTTTGACTTAAGTAAACAATTTTTTATGTTTTCTCTTTAACGAACTTTCACTCGGTTTTCTGATGGACTTACCTTTGTACCTCAAAGTCTGTTGGGTTACCGGACATTCCAATATCGAACGGAATGAAAAACCAGATACTTTGACAAGAATGGGGTCGCCAATAACCATCAGTGAAGCGGACACATTCATACTGCTTCCGATTGGTAAATTGTTTAGGATAATTGACGGCATAATACAGAAAAAAGCCAACTCGTCTTGGTTATCTAGGGAGAACTATGCCACCTTTCGTACTTTATGGCCGGAATTAAACAAAGAGCAATATATCGATCTTCTATCCGCATCTTAATTGGAATATTCACAGGATACTGCGCCATTATAGTGATGCTCCGTAAATGCAGGGTAGAGTCCAACGATATATGCAGAAGCTGTGGAGATGAAGAGGTGAAGTCAATTCAGCAACTGCTTTGTACTGTCACGCTTTGCAAGAACGACGCCGACGTCTCTAGCATTCAGGTTCTTCGCAAGCATCGCACATGCAATTGGTTATCAGATATCGGATCTTCTTCGCTTCATTAAGAGTACCAAAGTGGATTTGGTTTAATTTTTAGGTTTTTTTTCTTAATTTTCAAAATGGGACTCGCAATGGACCTTTAATTCTCCGAGTAGACGTACTTTTATATTTTGTTTTGTATTCCCTGTACAAGTGTGTCGATGAATTTGCAAAACTTCATCACACGCCACCCTGTGTATGTGAATTTCCTTTTGAAAATGCTTTTAGTCTTTTGACTCTTACATCTCCTTTCACCTACTCTCTAGATGTACTCGAAAATAGGACATTTTTTGATGAAACTTCTAAGATTTTACTGTGCAATGTGTCAATCATTAACAGATACCTGTTGTTTAAAACGTTGAAACAAGGAAGTGTCGGTGGTGTTAAGGGTGGGTTTCTGACCCGAAAAACTTATTTTCAGAATCTAGAACACGAAAAATGTAAAACCAAAATCTTATTTAAATATCACACTATGCACTTCTGGGTCACCCTATACTTTTCTTAATAAAACATCAAACAAAACCAAATGGCGGCATCTTTCATCGTAAAATAGTGTTAATTCCAGATACTTAAACAAAAGAGGCAACCAACCAACTGCCTTGCATACCCAAGACTGACCTGTTCTATGATACTACGCAGACAATTAAAATTCAAAACAAGTCCGCATCCGTGCGATTACAAATTCCCCTTATAGAAGGAAGCAAAGATAGATTACGCGTAATAGAAAGGAAATGTGTACATATTTCGTGCTTCATTCAACTTGTAGTTCTTGCTAAAAATAAAACTAAAAATGTACAAAAAATAATTCATACTCTCGAGGTGGCTAAAAATAGTGCCGGGAGAACTCGAGTTCTATCCCTACCGTCTTTTATGCCTTGTTAGTGGTTTAGAACACACAAAATATGTACATATTTGCATAAATATGTGTTAATGCAACACAACGGCCGTTATTAGTTGTTATGACGTTTGTATATTGTTCATTTCTTATTTTTATTTTTTTTTTTGCAAATGAAATACTATAGCACATTTAGAAAATGTGGCACAACAGTGATGAAGGCAAACGTCTAAAGGGGGGTGGAGAATTGGCCTAAGTTGGCACGAGTTTTTGTATTTCATAGATACATACATACTATTCTTATTTATTTTTTTTCTCTTGGACTCAATATTTTTATTTTGTTTTTTTTGAGATAAATAAGAATACATATAAGTAATTTCCTTTTATTTATGAGGTAGTAGTGTGGATAGGACATAAACTGGTGGTGGCGGAATTCAATCATGTTTTATTTCCTAGATTTGATGAATAGGGTTACGATGGGTGTAATGGGTGGGCTGCCGTTCGGACATACCACTAACATTAACGACCATGCGTTTAATGATGGACATATCCTACATACTGGATGCGTAAACATTCAGAGAATTGATTTGATGGTTCCGAAGTGATTATTAAAAAAAAAATCTACAGCCCACCCAGAAGAAATAATTTGACGTTGAATGTATGATCATTTCAAGTCAGAGAATGCGGGCAATATCTGAGGAAAATCGTGCAAGAAAAATGCAATCTAATGGCATAAACAGGCCTGTCTGTTAAGCATGATGAATTTTGTATTCGATGTCACACGTCAAACGTACGCCAGCTCACTCCTTTAAAAAGCTGAATTCATTGTTCATTCTCCATATTCGATAGTTTATGCCTGACTGTCATTTTTCGTTAATTAGACTCTTTGAATGCCGGCATGAGCTAAGTTTATGCGCTAAGTCTTTTCAGATTTGTTAACGGACAAACAAATTGGGTCCGAAAATATTTGATAATTGTCTTGCATGGTTCGAAACTAGATCTGTCTGGTTAGCAGGTTGTTGAGTTAGGCTGTCATGCTTGATAGAGCTTGCTTGATTTCCTATGACATTAATCTTACGCCGACTTTCTTACCTGTGAGGTCGTGATTTGACTTGTATTGGCATCAAGTTTTTCCTGTCTTAGCCTCTGATGAATAGTATAGGCTTCAAGTGGCTACCTTGAGGGACACCAGTTGTAACCACTAATATGGGTAGTAACAATGTAGTGTTAACGAGTTATTATAAAAACGGTTGGAAGGGTCCTTCTTTTCTTCTGATTATGGAAAACCCAGGAGCATCCATGTTCCAAATTAAAAAAGTGGGATATACGTCCAATCGCAATATCTGCCATTATTGGTATGGAGAACTTTAAAAAAGTGGATCTGTCTGTCTGTCCTTCCATCTGATCGATGGAATTTCTTTAAATTTAATCTCTGCCATCTGAGAGGTTCTGATTTTAGGCGACTTTTATAAAAATTGATTTTCTCGAAAACGGCTCGAACGATCTGATGCAAACGAAGTAAAGTGTTATACTTTCCATTCCAAATGGATTCAAAACTTGTCTATGTTACTTTTAACTGTCGTTTGAACGGTTTTGCTACTTTTGGATTTCGATATTCTATCCTGATTATTTTGAAAACGGATAAGATAAAAGTGGTTGTTTGTAGAACTTAGTCTGTTGTCCTTATGTTCTCCTTTACCTTCTTCCTGTGTATGTAGGTAGTAGGTGGAACTATAGTTCTTTAGAATGTGAGTGTAGGTGCTTACTTGCTCCTTGATCGGTATTTTGATCAAAAAATGTCTTCTTATCGTTTTGCAAAAAAAAAAAAAAAAACCCCCATTCCTGTTGAATTTAAATAAATTAAAATTTCAATTCAAAACAAGCACACACGTAGAGAGGAAAAGTTCGCGCGGTATAAAAATAGCTCCTGCTCTCACAACACCCCCAGAATGGTCTGTAAAAAAAAAAAAAAAAAGAAACAGCTAAACACCGACATTCTTTAAATGTAATATCACGAATGCATGTGTATCTACATACTCGTCTCTGTCTCTCTCTATTCCGATCAATAATAGAGCAAAGTTCGTTGCGCTATTACATCGTGTGCACACTATTCGTGTTGGCACGTCATGAGTATGTAATTTAATTGCGATACCGCCGTCGATCTAAACACCAACATAACAGAGTCTTCAATTTAATCGTTTGGCGAATATTTAAAAGAAAAGATACACGTAATGGAAAACAAATATTTTTTACCTCTCTTCCAGATATTAAATTAAATTGAAGCCACAAGCAGACGAAGCGATGTAATCCTAAAAGACTACCTTACACTTGCATTTGTAGAGAAAGAAGAGAAAGGACTTCTTTTTTTTGTTTGTGTTCTGTTTTTTAGCATTTTAAAGAAGTAAAGGACGACTTCAGGTGGAAATTTATTTAATACACCGAAGGGAGGATACCAGCTCCCATTGCACTGAGATTACACCTCAAAAATATGTATGAAGTAGCCCCAGTGGCGGGTAAGAAAATTGAAGCTGCATGTGCACTAAGTAGCTTTCGCATAATCATGGGGCAAATATCAAGCAACCATAACAACAACCACAACCACAATAACAACAACAATACCCAATCGGCCAGCTATGTGAATCGACACCATCCGAATCAGAAGTCGAAAACCCACTACAGACATTCCGCCGTACAGCCACTGCGAAAAGAGGAAATGGTCATACTACGTGATCCATTGAAAGATCCGTCCGACATTTACCGCGGCGCCGGTGTCCGTGAATCCATCCAGATGCGCAAGAATAAAGATATCATAGCGAATGGACGCCCTGTGACGATCAGTGAGATGAACGCCTACAATATCGAAAAGAACGAGGAACGATCTCCGTTGGTTAAGTTGGCCGGCATACCATCGGCCATCGATAAGGAGATCATAATAAAGACAACGAATGCCTCCGATGAGCTGTCAATTACACCACCGTCATCGCAACTGACTTCGTCCACATTAGCTCCACCAAAGGTGAATGAGTTCTACACAGTGGGCGATGGATATCACAAGACAGACAGTTGCTATTATCGCAGTCCGGATGGGAACTTTCATAAATTGCCAACAGATTCGTACCATAAAATGTCAGAGGGGTGCTATGTCAAAAGCCCGGAGGGTACATTCCGTCGACTGGAGGTCTCACGGAATATCGATGGTAGTGGCCAGCTGGCCAGTAATGGTAGTACAAATGCCAGTGGTCAGCCGAAGATGCGAAGTCAAATGATGAAGTTCTTGAAACGTTCAAAGAGTCATACACCCGCGACCATAAAAGAATTGCAAAAGGAGAAGGAACGTCGCGAGCGGGACAGGGAACGAGAACGAAAGCATCGCGCTTCAGCGGCTGCCAATGCCGAGAACAGTGTGAGCGGTAGCAGTGGCAATGCGAGCAAGAATAATAAGGTCGTAGTAACGATGATGGAGAATGGAGGACTGCCCATTGTGGCGACTAGTAAGGCGGAACGTACCAAACACAGTAACAAGGATACGAGTAGTGGTAGTGCTGCGGATAAAGCAAGAAGTCAGAAAGCGAGGGTATGTTTGTTTATTGGTTATTTTTTAGTTTTTATTATGTAAACGACGTACTATTGCATAAGGTGATCGAGGTATTTGTAAATGAAGAGGTAATTAAAGTGTTATACTTGAATTGGTATGTGTGCCGCCAATTGATTGTTGAAAAAGTTTATGAGTGCTGCATAATGAGGAAGAGGTTGGATTCGATACCTTGACCTTAAGACTGTCTTTTTTTGTTAAGTTTCCGGTTTGGTAGTGATGTGCAATCAAATCAAATCGTTTGCAGACTATGAATAATCTTTTTCAGTTTATCTCTGCGGGCTTATCCAAGGTGGTTTCAGAGACTTTTTTACTTTCAGGAGGAAAGAAGACTGATGTCCACATATATCCACTACGTTGCCAGGTAGTGTCGAAGATGATTTCTTGTGTAAGCTCTTGAAGGCATTTGAATCTGTTTCTTTGAGTTATAACTACCTACTTATGCCTTTCACCAAGTCCTCTAGACCTAAAGCACCCGCACCTGCAAGGAATTCAGTTTTATGTAGAAGATTCGGTTTTCCTTGTTATGCCAAGCCTAGACGCTCGAATTTGAAGATTTTTCTATTTTTCTTGACTGGTACACACAGTAAGTAGTTGCCAATCCGAGCCACTGTAATAGACGCGTTTTAGGTTTCTAGGCTACATCTAGTTGTATCCTCTCATGTTCCATATTTTGCTGGAAAAGGGTTTAGTCTTAACCAAATCTCCACCAGGGTTCATTGAGTTTATATTTGCTTTAAGGTATGTACATATGTGAACTCCGTAACTACCACGAGGTTATACGAGTAGTTAACAACGTTCTGTCCAGCCTTTGGTACTAGGTACTTGATTTTATGCTCGTTCACACTACGGGACGCTGGAAGCATGTAATTATGTCTATATTTATCTGTGCCCTACGTTGTGACACCGCCTCTACTACACTTGCACTATGTGCTTGCAATTAAAGAAATCCGGTACATGGTTTGGTAAAGTTTCGAGAATTTACTTTTAAATTGTATATTGCACTGCGTTTTCTTTAGCGTTACGCAACACAGGTGGATTCAATTTGTATAGGTACTCGTAGCTCAAGGCGATGTATTCTTTCATATGAATCTTCTATGCGACGCAAGTAATAAGGTCATGTGGAGCTGATACTTCAGTCGTTAAACATGATTTTGTTTTCCCAGACTAAAGCGTTCTTCACTTGAAACTAGCTGCCAGTTGCTTAACATTCATATCGCTGAAAGACGTGCGCTCTGTTTTTCATAAGAAGGATGCACTTCCGTCACTGCACTTGTTTTGCGTTAAAGCGTTGTCCTACTCTGTTGTCTATATCCATAATCACAAAGGGACATCTTTGCCCGACTTGTGTCAATTTTGCTATTGAAGTCCATAAATATATATGAATTTAACATCGTATTCTGGAAGGTTAGCAAAGTCCTTAGACTCGTTCGGTAATTACTTGTGCACATATAAGGCTTGTGTGCTTCCAACATAAGTCTAAGTGTTAACTTGCAGTGGACACTGCTAGGTGGTATCCGAAAACGGGGCTCAATACCAACGAGTGGACTGCTAATAGTATTTGAATTTGTTTATGACCAAAGTTCAGTACAATAGGGCACACCTCCTTGCGTTCATCCTTTTCTGGCCCATAGTTGTGTTACGTGATCCCCTGCACTCCAATTGTCTTTCATGTTAAGTGGCGTAAATAATCAGGGGCATAGATCCTTTTCTAATCATAGCCTTCTCAATAGCCTTGTAGGAAGTGTTTTCAAAAGCCCCCTTCATATGTAATTCTAGGCCGTGAATGGCAGTCTCAGTAGACCTTCCAGGTTGATAGACAGTTTCATTTGGATTTAGAGGATCATGAGTAAGGAACATATGCTTACACATGCATTGTATGAGGCTGTAACTAAAGTTCTATATGTTTCTATGTTCGAGTGTATTGGAAGAAGCAGTGAAAGATGCTATCCGCTTCTGGTGTTCCGAATGTGCTAACGATGAATACAGGTCGAGTGGAAGGACTATGAAAGTGGTTTCTTAATGATTCTACTTTTAGAGATGATTTTCGATATTTGTTTCTTGAAGTAGCCTAGGATTTAAAGACTACGCTGCTGTTGGAAAGTTTTAAATTCTTTAGATACAGATTCTCCAAGTCTTACTTTTACATTTGTCCAGTTCCTTGTTGAATGATTTTAGAGCTTCTCTGTATTGGCACCATTCTCCATGATTTTTTCCTCTAATGATTTTACGCCTGAGTTGTTGGAGAAGTTTGTTCTACCAGGGGACATATCGGTTGGTTTTCTTTTTATTTTGGCAGCCCTTATAGGGGGAGAAACTATTAAGACCTATCTACAGGTTCGCCAGTGTGCCTGATGCATTTAAAGTATGAACAGACTTTAACAAGACTCCTCCATCTGATATGATCCTGAGGTGTGTCTGTGTGATTCTATAAAGATGGGATAGCGCCACGAAAAGTTAGTAGATGACTATTGCCTCTGCTCTTGAATAATTGCTACTACAGATTGATCTGTAATAATTAGTTACGTGAACTAAGGTCAAAAGACGTTTTAAGATTTAATTAAGGGTCTTTGTGGATACTTTCGTTTGTGAAATTAAAATATAGCGTAGGTTTTTCCTTCACCGTTTTAAGTGAGCCTTACTTCGTATCAATCAAACCAGAGCAGCAAAGCGGAGTACAGCAGTGCTGTGTTATTCCCCAAATGCGTTTAGATGTAACTAGAAGAAGTCCCAATACGGTTTTTTTAATGCAATGTGGGTAGGGTCCTAAGCCCTTAAGACACACGCTTACATTTGGCCCGACTATTGTTTATTACGATTTATTTCTCAATGCTGCTTTCAGGTGTTTGATAATCTATCTTATGTGTCCCCAGGTATCTAAACACACCCATTTCAAAAGAAAAGCAATAAAATTCCTTCTAAAACGAAAAAAAAAAAAAAACTTTAGAATGTGATTAAACGAATTTAATATTCTCATAAGTCATTATACTAATTTATCACATTAATCTTTGACAACAAATATTGTTGTTGTATCAATACAATAAAATACTAGACAATATCCTGTAATAAAATGAATTATCAACGATAAATCACAATCAAAAATAAATGTAAGACTTGGGTCGTTGCACACATGTTTCAATATGTTCGGAACTGATAAAAACAATTTTTAAGTAAAAGTTAAAGTGAGACATCCATAAACGACGACAGTTTATTTCGCAAAACATGCGTCATGCACTTAAGGGGGAATACGTTTCGGAACGCTCGCAACGGCCTAGTTCACTCGATGTCTGAGGGAAAACCACCTAACTTTCGTTTGTTGCTATTTAATTTTAAAAATATTTTCTGATTCCTCTGCCAAATGAGTCATATACACATAAATGTGCAGTTGGACAGAGATAAAAATAATTCTGTAGGTATTTCCAAGTTATTTTTTTTTTTTTTTTGTTTTTATTTATTTTTTTTATAAAGATTTGATAATACAATTTGTTCATACAATTTACAACAATTTAGAAAATTATTTAATAATACTGTATCTTCACAGATAGGCCGAAATCGTAAGTGTTAATCGATTATTTAACGGACCAACTATAGACGTTAAATCGGCCGATAGTTTGATTGGCGATATAAGTACAATTATTCCATTCGTATTAAGTTTTTGTGTTGATTGGATACACGGATTTTAACACAATCTAAGGACGCCGTACTCATCTAATTGGAAGTTGTGTCCTTACAAGAGAATCAAGTTTAGATCATTACCCAACTAAATAATTGCGTTCTTACACAATAAGTGTCTAAGTAACTTGTGCGTCCCTTCTTATTGACCGCATGTATCTAACAAGATGATATGAATTCATTTTCGTTTTTTTTAGATCGGACGTAATGTGAAAATGTGGCCGATAATGAACTTTTCAGGCCTAAGATAAGCCAATCAGCTTGTTGATGAAACAAATATATCCTCTCTTGGCTGTTTACAAGCATATTGTATATGTACTTATTCCTTTTAGTTAACGCAGTTTAGAGGGTCTTCTTTCTTGAGGATCAGACTAAAAATGCTGAAGTTCCATTCATCTCCGCTGCACGTCTTCCTTCTGAGGACATTTTGGAAGACATCTGAGACGCATGTTACTGACATCATACGCTCATTGTTAGTGCATGAGGTGATGATGTGATTTTGCTCATCTTCCAATGTCCAGCTTTTCGGTACAAAACGAACAAGGTCAGGAAACTTTCAATATATAGTTTGGCTATTCAGGTCCTCTAGAGAGTGAGGGTAGATACACGTTCTTGTCTAGTATTCCTGTGTAAATTTTCGTAAATTTTAAGATTGGCTGTGAAATTTTACAAAACTGTCAAAATTTAGTCCCTAAGGTCATTCGGGGACTTCTCGAGTTTGCTGTAATGTAGATTACCGATTCATTTTTAGGAAGAAAAAATGTTTCGGCATTTACTGAGTTCAAATATGTTTGTCTGAGCTATTTCTATTAAAACTCCCAATACCTTGGCAACACTAACAGCCAAATAAAACACGTTAGATAATAATCAAGAACATAGAACTAACTCTCTACTGTTATTTGTTCGAACCTTGTTCTTATTATTTTTCTCCGAATTTCTTTGGGCAATATTTACAAAATTTAATAAATTTTGCTTATCTTTTGTTTATTTGTGGTGAGGAGTTGAAAGATAGTCATTCTGAATGGTTCTTGTCTGAGTTTATGCTGCGTTCACAAGGTTTATGCCGAGGTACATACATATATGTACACATCTTAGATCATAGCACGTGAATGACATTAGTTTCCCCTCTATGGCTTATGACATCCATCAAGCTGTCGACAGTATTACGATACAACACCAAGTTGAAAATTGCAGCAAGCATTTAAAACTATTCACTTCAAGGGAAAGCCTTCTGACTCACCAACCCCCGTACCCTATGAGTTCGAGTACACAAATGACACATAAAACTTTCGATGAGCTAACGCCATTACAAGTTTATTTCCGTTTTATTTAGTTTTACATTTATTTTTTCTGGTGTTCCAAAAAGAAGAAAACACCTGTACCCTCCAAAATATATACCACCCCACCCTCTCGTTTGCCTTCTTCTGGTACGGCTACACCTGATAGGAGTAATCGACAGATTTTTTTTTTCACTTTTTATAGGGTACAATCAGAAAACGTTCAGTTGATAAGCTCCCCGGCTGAGCGTAGGACGTGTCTGGTGTTGTTTTGTGCGCGCTTGTTGTGTGTTTGTTACATTTCGCAACGTTTTCTTTTTATTTCGTGACGGTATTTTGAATTTTCCGCCAAAATGCCAAATACCGCGTTTCCATGAATCTAACGTAACATTGTCCTAAATTTTGGACCGTAAAACGCAACAATATCAAGAAAATGTAAGAACACCGCTAAACTACATTCCTCATTATACGAGTTGCATTTTCATTTTGTGTGTAAAGCAAAAAAGAGAGAGAGAGAGAGAGAGATCGAGAAATAACTCATACACTCACGACGCGATACGGTATTTGAAAAGCTTATCAAGTTGATAACAAAACCTCACAGATACACCATACATGTACCCACGTACTATAGGTATAATACATATCTCCAGACGTTGACTTCTATACAATAAATTAAAATGGAAATGAAAACAGAAAGAACAGAACAGAGAAAAGTAAAAAAAAAAACAGCACGACAACGACAAGAAATTGCGATGCTTGCGCTATAATGAAGTAGAACGAGGCAATGCCGATTACATTTTCCCTTTTTTTCTTTTTTCCTTTTTTTCTTGGACATAATATTTTCTTTTACCTTTTTTTCGCGGTATCTTATCACCGACATTCGTGATAAATCTCACAACCACACACAGGCACAGAATATTTGTTGTATGCTTTGCTTAGTACGTTCAAGGTATTATTGATAAAAATAAATTTATACTTGAATTTAGCGATTTAGATACTTTGTACGAGTACTGCACTGTACTAGCCTACTCTAAGAATTCATTTTAATTTGAATAAAGAAACTGACATGTATGTACGTTACAAGGACACACTCCTCTCGGTATGAATGGAAAAATATTCAAATTATCAAATCGAATTTGAATAATATACCTCCCTGCGTTGACGTAACAGTGGTTATGCAAAGTTTAATGAGACCGCTAATCATTCGCAATTTTCACAGTGTCGTGGTTGGACAATCAACACCTAAAGCGGTTGACACGAGTTGCAATTATGAACGTGCTAAAAGAATTGTCTGGTTTTAGTTTGATATAGACTTTTGTGTGTAAACACTTTTTTATTTTGCGGTCACTTAGCGGGGATAGGTATACTTATATTTAGAAAACGGGATTTGTGCCTGGATGTGATAATTTTTGAATTGAATTTGGTATAGAATCCTTACTGAATTATTTTGTTTAAAGTGTCAGAATGTTAAAAAGAAAATCTTCACCAAATCGTTATTTTTCAAGAATAGGTCAATTCGGTACAGTAGCATTCGATTGAGGTGTTATTAAACCAACACCCTACCTTGAAATGGCTAAACCTACTGTTCACATGAAGAGTTAGTAGGTGATAGGTTGAACACCGACTATCTGAAATCGTTATCCAAATTGGAATATTGCAGGCTTTACAGAAAATTGGAGACGAGTAAATATCACCTCTTTCTCATTTCTTGTCAAACTGTACAACTTTACTCCTCTTTTCCTTACGGCTTATTACTGATTTGTTCAGACAACATTCGTGGAGTAATGAAACCTAATGCACTACTGTACTAGAGAACCTAGACTAAGGCCGATTTAGACCAGAAAATTTCCTCTACAACTTCCATATTCAGCTACTAATTATAATCTGAAACAAGCCTGACCACGAGTCTGAGATGAGCCGACTATATCAGGTTTGATGAGACAGGATTCTTTGAGAATTGAGTGTAATTGTCTCGGAGTTTTCGAGTCATTTTCTCAATTTTCTTTTCAACCAACTAAGAGTGCATTCAAAGTTTCAGGTTAGCATTCCGAAACCCTTGTAGTTGCCGACTTGCGACTCAGCAAACTGAGAGTTTGTCTGTTTTACTAGGTTATCCTCGAAGTAAGCAGGATAGAGTAATGAGTTTGCAGTTCTTAACATATCGTCACTTAAATGCAGCGATATATTTTTTTTCCAAAATTCTCATACATTCATACATACATTCGAATGCATCATACATTCGAGTTTTGTTTTGTCTCTGTAACGAATAGACCAGTCTTTCGAACGTCGTTTAAGCGGCCTAATTTCAAGATCTTTTCAGCAGGCTCTTCCTGAAATCCGGAGTTACTGCTCAGTTTTCAGTTCTTTACTCCTCGTTGATTAACCCTAGTTCAAGTTACCTGTTGTTGATTGACCCGGCTTTGTTTTTGTCGTCTTTATCCGGTGTCGAAGGCATGTACCATCAATACTTTCATTTTACTAATTTCTGGTTTTATTAAAGTGTAATGGCGGATAAGGATCTATAAACAAGATACATACTTAAGATACTTTAAGTGTTGTACCGTCGAATTGCTTAGCAATGGGTTTTTGTTTAACTCTCAGTGGTTACCAGGGACTTGTTTCATGAAAATGGGTTCATAAGTAGCATAAGAGTTCTGTGTATGAACTGCGCCCTCATGAAATTTACTATGAAATCCTTTGAAATTTTAGAAATACATTTGTGTTTCTTTTTATTCTTGAGTTTATATTTTATGTGCTGCTAGTAGTTCATTTTCTATATCGATCCAACATTAGCGCATCCTTTGCGCAATGTACCCGTCAGTTATAAGTACACACTCGTATAACTAATGCATCTCTAGTAATTTTAAGCAATTATCAAGCATACACACCTTTTCTATCTTTCCAACATCTGATTTCCTAGCCATTTTGTATCTTTCCGTCCGCCATTTCCGTGTTTCTTTCCGTAACGAAGGAGGCAATTCAAAGTGGTTTTTCACACACATTTGTTTTTTTTTTGTGTTTTTTTTCTTCTATTCGTCTACCCACCCATTTGTTCATATGAAAGCTTCTTAGATTCATACTTCTTTGTGTGAAAGAAGGTTAACACCGATACAAAGTAGTCTCCACACTATAAGTACAAACGCACAGAGTCGGTAAGAAAAATACCAGGAAACGTCAGCGACCTGCCAGCAAAATGACATTAAGTGTTTCTGGTCTTAAACAACACACAATTAAAAATGTGTGCAACTTGTTCTCTGTTTGTTGGTTTTCTTAACCGAAATTACGTTTCAAATGAAAGATCCGATTTTTTTTTTTTTACCTTAACTGCTGTAGTGAAAGATACATAGTAGGGAGGTATGTGTCCGGTTGACGGATCGTGACTATATAGAAGGTGGGGTGTTGGGGGCAATTTGCCAGGTTGATTTTATGTTCTAGTGGGATTTGTTGAATTGTATTAAGGTGTATCCAACATCTACAATGTTGCAGTTTAATATATATACATAGGTAGTGCCGGGATGGTTCTTAACGTCACTTACTAATTTATGGGACACTTTATGGGTAACTTTGCGGGAAGGGCAGTAATGGGTTCTGTTCTGTTTTGAAACCATTTTCGCATTCTTTCAGTTATAAAGTGGCAATGAGTAAACTACAGCGACTGAAATGCTGTGTTTTGTGTTCGCTTGGAACCGGCCGTTTCTGCTCTCCCATACAAAACTATAATATAATAAAAACGTTTTCTCCTTTCCTCGTGATGTGTGATCTTTTGCTGAGATTGTCTAGGGGGGATTTTGTATTGAAATGCTTCGATAGTAATGTCTCTGACAAAACTAACTTGAACACAGTTTCCTTTGATGTAAATTTCAGCTTGAAGAAAAAGAAACTCTTTGGTTTGAGTATTGGTTTCTCGATCCAGACACTGCTGCCTATATACGGCAGTTGATGGTTTACATGGACATGATCATGAATCCTGTAATCTCTTGTCTGCCATTATATCAATTTCGCCGAGCTATGTATATCATCACGAAACTAAACTTCTCTGCTTGTCTAGGATTTCTTAGAGGTCAACTGTGTTCCGGACTATAAGCCCTTTGTGCTTCCTATTATGTGTTCATGTGAGAGGTCGTAGATTACCTCTATTGTCTATGCGATGCACAATACCTCATTTTCATAAACACTTCCGTGGCGCGGTACCCAACATAGTACTAAGTTCACGTTTTCTTGCTTTTGACGGTTGTTTGCTTTCTGTATAAAGTTTCCTTGATGTCTCTTTTTAAACAGAGCGGCATCCGTCACCAATGACTACCAATCGTATTATGTATTAATTAAACTAGAGTCACCAAAATTCAGTCCAGATAATACCAGAAGCCATCTTGTCTAAAAAATAGAAAGCAATCTTTAGTACAGCACATTATACAGGTATTAAGAGATAGTATATCTGGTACCTCTAAGCGTAAACGAAGGAACTCAGCCGAGAGAAGGACGTTCTTTAAAGCAGCCACATCGGTCTTAACTTAGCCGTGAAGATTCTGATAGTCTTTTCCGGTAATAAGCCTGATATCCTGTTTTAGATTTGACATGTGACCAAAGAAGTTCTTTTGAAGAAGACATTTTTTTTATCCAAAATGTCTCCTCAAAACGCTCTTTAACACTGGCTGAGCGAGTACGTCTTAAGACGATTAACTGAAATGTATGTTGAATCATCTCCAATTTGTAGTTGTAGTTACAGTTCAATGCAAAAATGCATTTCAAATAAACTATCATTTCGCTCTACAGTTGCTTCACTGAAATAAAGTGATTGTCTGTCACCACGTGAGTTCTACCAGTTTATAGATAACTCTAATGACTAATCACCACAATTTGCTGCTAATTTGTGTCAAACAAATAGTGAGCTAGTCAAAGTTGTGCGTATATCTATAGAAACAATGTTAGCTAACAAAGTTCAAGTCAAACCTGAAAGCTCGACTTACATATTTATTTGACATCTGTCATTTATTTGAGCTTTCTTACATTAGCGTCAACTAACAATGAATCTTCGATAATTAATCCTAAATTATGACAAAGCACCTATAAAGCTCAAACCTAAGTCGAGCTTTTTTTTTTAAATAACTCACCTATGCACCGACTTCATTTTAGTTTGTCAAGAGTGAGAGGAATATATAGTTGTTTTTTCTTAGGTCTTTGTTTGGTATAAGAGAACAAGCCAAAAAGGTAATATGTATCTATATAACATTTTTGCACCTTTCACACCGTCTTAGATACATAGTTATATACGTGTCATGTGACTGTGTATCTTGTTAGTAGTATGCATGGATGTATACCTTACAGATGTTGACTGACAACAGTCAACAACACAACAAACGATATAAAGAAACAGCGATGAAAGAAAACTTGAAAGACAATTTATAAGTACAAAAATAAGTTGTAGAAATTAGAAAAAATGCATACATATATACATAGGTGTGCATATGTGTTTAGTTCGCTGTGTTTCTAAAATTGAAGATTTTTTTAAGTACTGGTTATACATATGGGATGAAAGCTACTGGGGGAAGTAGAAGAAACAAAGAAAAACAATACTGAATCACCATCTAAGTCAAGGCCTCTATCGTTATTTTCTTCTCCCTTGTCCATACTTTGTGATTGAACACCTTTGTACATACATATGTAGGTTTCTGTCTTGAAGATGAACATTTTGTTTAACTATATGCGTAAGAGTTTTGAGAGCGGAGTACAATCGGCAAAGGCACAATTTGAACTCGAGAAAAAAATCAGTTCCAAGTACAGTTGGTAAGATCTGGTTTGTTAGAAGGAATTCGGTTTTAAGAATGACACCTTTGAGCAGTTCAATGTGAACTATATATTCGATGACTCTAGTTAAAAACCCAATTAAACCTCCCATCCAATGATGTACAAAACTGTTAAGGACAAAGCGTTCAATTCAAAATAAGATAAGAAGACGGTTCACAAAAACTTGGGAAACAAACAGATCCCTCAACAGAGAGTTACTGACGATCGTTGTTTTTTTTTGAATGTCTAGAGATTGTGAAATGTTGAATTTGTTTTTCTAGAGTGTCAGGGTCTCTAAGCCGCTTGTTGTCAATGGACACCAACTGATAACTATTGTTCATTCTGATTTCCTATTCTATATTGAAATATTTAGTCTCTTATGTCTTCGTTCAGAAATTGAACTTTAGACCAAGTAAGTTTGTACTTAAGTTTGATTTAAAGATTATCGTCAACTTGATTATCATTTTGTAGCTGCATACGTTCGTAAATATTACGTACTGATAATTTTTTTTTTTTATTGATATCTTTGGGGTATTATATTTCATTTCACGAGACATTTGCGATTTGAAAATTTTTGTCGATGACCTAATTGGTCTAAAATGAATGCAAGTCTTATTTATGCTTGGTATAGACACTTAATAGATATAAATCAATCATACGGGTCAGGGGTTTGTTTGTACCACTCAATACAATGGAATAATTGTTGTGCAAAGTAGACAAACAACCAAATGTTATACACGGTTGTGGTTACACGGAGTGTGTTCAGAAGAGGTGTGGCGTTACTTGTATAACGTATACTGATCACTTGAACATACTAAAACTGGCTTGTAATACTGTGCTAATGATTATCATTTACGTTTAGAACCACACCGATTATCCATTTGAAATTAATTTTCAGCTCGAATACTGGTCAAAATATGTACAAGTAAACTGATTTTAAACTTTGCCCTCCTATGAACATCTTTTTTATACTTCTGCCACATAAGAAATGAGGGCAACAAAACTGATTAGGGAAGAAATATTAATTGCTGTCAACGATACCCAAATGATGAATCTGAATCTCCGAATCTGTATGGAGAAGTTAAATTTATATTCATTACTCATTATCGCGGTAGTGATCCTATTCTTCTGGGAGTTTGGTGCGAATCGGAGTAATTGTTTTCTCGGGCAGCTTATCTCGAATTTACCGCATTCATCGTTGCGAGAACTGGATTTTCAAAAATCCTTATTTAATCCAAATTGGCCAACACTACATTTGACAAACTTCGAAGAATATTTTTAAAATTCATTAACAGTAGTTTTCTTTTCCAAATGATTTATGTTTTACACACGCAATTTAAAAATTCCTTCTTGTTGATTCTCAACTTTTTAAATGAGTGACGGAATATGAACCGTGTTGTGGATTCAACAGTATTCAGAGGCACTGGAACTACTGTCTTGACATAGGAAAAGAAAATGTAACTTTTAGTCCTTGGGGACAGATCAGCATTTTGAAGCTTTAAAAGCAATTCTTATCAAACGATCTAACGGCTTTCTCTTTAATTTGTATTTGGATGAGTGAAGTTATATGGAAGCCAAAAGTCTAGTCTGTATGGATGCAATTTAAAGAATACCTAAAATTTCAGAGGCTTAAAGGCGGCGAGTAGTTTCAAGTACTTGGTGCCTTGTTTATGTTAAATGAATGAGGTTAGGGGCTCGGAAGGTCTTGGCTAAATTTCAAGAATACCGATTCTATTTCTGTTGAGCAAAAGAGATGAACAGAAGCAATCTTTTGAAAATCGAACTAATATTTAATTACTAAAACTAATACTAATCAAACGTAAGATTACATTCTCTTACTGCCAAGGGCATTTTACCCCCCATTCCCCAGTTACTCACTGTTACTCACTGTATCATTAAACAAAATAATAATAATTCTGCCCTCTCCCTCGTTCTTTACTCATTCTGTTTTACCTCTCTAATACCAGAGAGTAGAAAAGCAAACCATTTGTTCAAATAAAAATGGGCTTCCATCGCATATACATATGTGTAGCTATACAATTTCCACTCTAGTATCTCTCTCGTTGGCTGGTTGGTTGATGGTTGTGTAGTACACAACACACGAACTAACTTCGTTCGTCATCAACATAATTCTCAACATCTATGGAAACAAGAATGAACACAGTATACCGTCATCATCACCATCATGCGGAAAGCGTTTGTTAAGTATAGATATCAGCCGAACCAACCACATAACATAGTTGTAGGCTTAAAGCCCTCGAGTGGTACAAAAGATATAAAGGCACGGGTCGGTTCGGGAATAGAGAAGCAAGCAACAGTAGTAGTAGTAGTAGTAGTAGCAAACAATTGGGAGCGCGTGGAGGAGAGCACAGAGCACAGCAGCAGCAGCAGCAGCAGCAGTACATACTTTGACGACAATAATGACAACTACTCTTTTTTGGATTGTTTCTCCTCGTTACTGCTCTGTGTGCTGCGATTTTTCTTTCCCATGTGGAGAGACTTGTTTTTAATTTTTTTTTGTTCTCTCCTTAGTAATTTAAATTCGTTTTGTCTAGTTTTTTTTTTTTTTTTGGGTTGAGATACTTTTTAATCTAAAGCCCCATAGCCACTCTACAATCGATGTGTTGCAGCCGTCGCGGTCGCGCCGCCGCCGGTGATGTAAAGTAACAGAATTTTCGTTATGTATTTTTGTGTTGTTGGTTATAGCCAAGAAGTTCAAGTGAATAATGTTTTAAGGTTAACAACAATCGTTAGAAACTGTATCTAAAAACCGCGCACGGCATCAATTTCAGTAATTTTTTTTTTTTCATTTCGCAATCGGTTCTAGTTACTCTCATGTGTTGTGTCTCATTTATTATTTGTTCTAAGTTAGTGTAAAGGTGTCGTCGCCATTTTCTTTATTCTTTCTCTCCACATCTTGTAGAGAGTGTATAGTCTTAGTGCCGTATAACGATATTTCATGATCAAGTTCACTCTCAAACTATCTGATAGTTTGTCTAAAAATTATTACAGTTTCTGTGTCCCATTGTGTGTTTGTCTATGTGAATCGTCCCAAAAGTTAAATAGCTTTTCGTGTAATGCACATCATTATCATACGCCGCTGGATAAAGGGTTTACGCGTCCAAAAAATTCACGTTACAAAAAAATCTCTCCAACAAACCCTTTAATTTTTTTTATATTTTTTTTTTTAATTTCAGATACACCCGTTTTGTGTGTGAAAATTCCTACCAAAATCCTATACTTGTTTCAAGTAGTCTTAGGCCATTTTGGCTTAAACGTTTGTGTATTGGTGATGATGTTGATTTTGATGATGATGATCTGATAGATAGTAGATCATTGATTTAAAGCGCGAATTGTTGTCTTTCCATAAAAGATACAAAAAAATAAAAGACCAACAACAATCAACAATTGAACATCGTGTGTCCGGTCTGTAAAACTCTACGTATCTCGATATATTTGTGTGCTTTTTTTTTCAATTTAATTTCCGCTGTCCCCGATGATGATGATGATGAATAGAAGCGTGAAAATGTGAATAGAGAGAGAGAGAGGGGAAAAAAAAAAAGAAGAGAAATTTTGAAAAGGAATTGTGATGCAAAAATACTACAAAAGAAGTGAAAACTTTTCGATTATACGAGTATGAACATAAAGAATGAAAAAATTCGTATTAACCTTCCGTCTAACCTTAGGGCATTTGACTGTTTTTAAGGTCAATCGAGTGGATAGTGTTGGCGTAAACTTGACCTCAGTAGCTAAAGTCAATGTGTTGAGTGTACTTAGCTAATGAATAAGATGTTTTGAATCCGTGTATTGAAAGAAAAAAAAATCGGGGATGTGCTTCTCCTTCAATGGGATGGTTGCGTCATTCGTATATACCCCACCATTGGATTTCTGTGTTTCTCTGGCCGTAAATGAGGAGCTCCATGCGAATTCCTTGTTTTGGTTAAACGACTTTTTTGTACTGGTTTCGTCGATTTAGATATGGGTACACAGCTCTCACGCACTTAAGATCACATTGAAATATGTCTAATCAATAGATCTAATCTAATCTGAAACCTTGTCTAGCACAGATAGCCGATGGCAAAAAGCCATGTCATTTGAGTACACGTCGTGCACTGAATTAATACAGAATTTTATTTTAAGCGGATACAATTAGTCTGTTATAGGCAATAGATATAGACAATCTTACGAATGTCTTACGAAGAATTTGTCTCTCGAAGCGACCAAGGATATCTTCATCCTCTTGCGATAGAGCGCAAATTTCATAAGCAATATTCTAATATACACAATTGCCTACTCAGACAAAAGAGAAGTGTGACGTAGACAAAGTACCTTACTACTTTAAAGAATTGGTCGTATTGGAAATAGTCGTATCCTTGTAGCATCATGCTGTTTAGTTGATATCAGTTTCATAATCTATTGGCCTTTGTATCCGCAAAATCGTTTTGATGTTCAACAGCTTTACGTTCACTCTGTCCATAATCTTTGTCTTGATTCCAATTCTAGGTAATGAGCCCTATAAAATCGGTAAAGTAAAGTGAACGGCAATAGCTTTTTACAAATAGAAATGCGACAATTTTAGACCCGACTGACAATGAAATCATAATCTAACAGCACGTTTGAAGTATTCCTCCTTATCGATTCTCATCTTTTTATATATGTAATTGGCAACTTTTTCTCTCAGCCAGGGGTAGCATCAACGAGTTCAAAAGCCTCACAATGGCTTCCTACCAGTATATTGAGCGGCAGTTAAAAGCTTATGCTAACTTAGTTAAATAGGGTTTGGCGAAGGCAAATATATTGAAGACCAATTGTGACGACCTGTGGAGAATAGGTAGCGGTCTCCGCTGAGCGGACACATAGTTAGACTAAGATGAAGGTCCATTGTGCTATCAAATATGTATGTATGAAAGAGCTGGTATATGTACCATCGTCAGAGTTCTCCTCTTGGGGGAACATGAATGGCTAATCTGGTTAGAATAACTCCAATCTTCGAAGTAGTCGCAGAAGATTTTCGTACCTAATACCGATAGGGTGGGACATGTACACAGAAACCTTCATCTGCTGTATGTTTCTGGTAAAAGCCTAGTCCCCGCTTTCGGCTTAAGTTTAGATAAATCTAGAGCTAACTTCTGATTGCATACATATATCTTATAACAGCTTTTCTATCCGCAACAATGTTGATATCCTTTTGCTTCTTTGATTCTCATCATGTCCGTCTTGTCATTGGTCGGATCGTGTCCTGTATGCTATTTGCTCAGTTCAGACTGATTATACATATCGATAGTTTCTTCTAAACCCACAAGTTCAATCAAAACTGTGTTCAAAAACTTTCAGATGCCATACACGTGCCTAATGTGAAAAGTACACAGTGCCGACAAAAACAGTCATTTCTGTCGACATTACTTAGTCAAGAATTAATTTTTTCTTACACAATTGCAGCAAAAGTTGATTGTTTTCTTCTATTGATCTTACCGCTGATGTGATTTACTGTGTTTACAACTTAATAATACTTACAAGCTAGGGTTGATAACTAGTAATTCTTTTCTAAATATGGCGATGACACATACTCGTCTTAGTAAATGTGACAACAGTTGATTAATTTAAATTAACTAAGCTTTCAGTGATAATTTCAATCTTTCCTTTTGATATCATTAACTTTGTGTTGTTAATTGTTTGAAATTAAATTGTCGTCGTCTATGGCCAACCTGGATTCTGGATTGTTTGTTTGTTTTTGTATTGTTTTTTAACAATATTTCTGCTAGAGAATAACAATAAAAGTTCGCAAATGTAAATAAAATCCAATCAAGTGTTGAAATACTTCTTTACTGATGCCGCCAGTAATGTAAAAGAGTGAAACCTCAGTCTTTGGGGTCAAAGTGGTTGCAACAGTCTTACCGTTAGTCATATACATACCGTTAGTCATATACGTACATATACAAATAAAAATAATTTCCATTAACTTATGAAATTCATCAATTTTTGGCCCGTCTGTCAATGAAATCATATTCTTAATGCATTTGAAATGTTCCTTCTTGTTGATTCTCATCTTTTAGAATAACTAACAATTTGTTCGAGCAGTTATTTTCTTTGAACATGACGACTCTGTACCATCTTCAGACGATAGCCTTGTTCCGTCATGTTCGTAATGATTCCGCCGATTAATGCCTCGAGAGGTTCGATACTAACTAGATACCCAAATATTTATGTCCAAACTAAAAATAACTTCTCACATTTTTGCATCGCACGGTAGAGCGGAAACTTTTACTTTTCTCTTCCCAAACTAAAGCACACATTTGTATAGGGAGAAAACTTCAATGTCATTGTGATCTTTTGTTATTGTTGTTGCTGCGTGCGCGGGCGTTGTATTCGGTGTTATTCTCTCCGTTTAAAATGACCTCGATAAGAGGAACCGTTTTTTTTTTTTGTGTTTGAGTGTCATCATGCGTGATAGGGTCATTCATCATCCATGAAGCGTAACGTGGAGCTTATAATCGAGTTTCTTGTATTTTCTTTCCTCTCAGAAATCTTTAGAAATCAGACTCTGCACCTAAACTAATTCAATAGAAAATTAAATCCATAAACAGAGACCAACAAACAAAAAAAAAGTGAATTTAAATAAAATAGTAAAAGCAAAACAAACAATAATGGATTCCGATTTGAAACGCGACGACACAATGCGAAAGAGTTTTCGCATCCCGTCCCATCGTAAGGGAGTTGCTCCAGCGCCACCGGCGTCCACACAACAGAAGGTGACTGAATTTGTGAAACTTGCCGACATTGACATTGGTGAACCGCCAGTAACTCCCCCGCCTCCTCTTTCAAAGTACTTTGACGATGAATCATCCGAGATGGATAGTCAATTGGTGGAGATGCGTAAACCACCGCCAAAGGATATGCAATTCGTTCCTGGAGAAAAGCGGTGTTCGGTGCCAGTTTCAAAGTCCTATAACCAATACCTCGCAGCCAGTGCCAAGATGGGTAACGATCGTGTGTCCTTGAATCCAGCAGGTGCTCCACAGAGAGTTATGCCGTCGCCACTTGCCAGTCGAGACAATCGACTTATTTTACCCGATGAAGACGACGATAATGTATCATTCGCATTGGGCTCCATTGAAAAGCACATCAATCAGGTCGAAGAAAGTTTCAAGCAATCATCGGCGGCACAAAAGCAACCCAGCGTTGATGAGATCAAAGTTGAAATCATCAAGAAAAGCAAACGCTACGGCGAGCATGAAAATCTACTCCAGCCGGGGATCTCTGATATGGCATCGGGTACAGACTTTGGTTACCTTCATGGTAGTCATGGTGCTGAATCGGATAGTGAGTCAGAATTTCAACGTGGCTCGGAGGCACGCAACTCCACCGGTGCGTATTCAAAGGGAGCGGCAACAGCACAGAAGCCGAAAATCACACGGACAGCATCGGATACCAAGAACTCTGACGTGATCGCTATACGTGCTGCATTGAAACAAAAGCAAAGCATTGCGAATAAGGATATCCAATTGGATCCAATTGCAGCGGCAAAAAATAACACCAATACCGCTGCAACTGCAGCAATGTCTGCTGCTAAACGAAGGGAGGAGAATCTAAAGCACTTCGAGGCGTTAGTCCAGCAAAAACCAAGGGTTATCTCTACTGAAGCGAAGCAGGTGCGAGCGCGTCCTGCAGCGCCGATTGTCAAGCCGACACCAACACCGCCGCCCCCATCTACTACGAGTTCAACAACTACGCCAGTATGGCAAATCGTATCGCCACCATCAGTGACGGCACCATCGCCGACTGCTTCGATGCGTAATAATCGATACGCAACCGAAAAGCAGGTAAAGTTTCAATTATGTTTAGATACATATATAGTAAGTTTCATGTTATGCATCAGAGCATACAAAATTTTCCCATAATCGAAAAAGACATCCCATTTCGGAGTCTAACGACATTTTCTTGTTTTGAATTTCAGTTTTCCACTTCTCTGAGAAAATGATTTGTGTTTACGTACGTGTGTGAGACCTGATTTTCTTTTGTTCTTTCTTGCTCTGATAGTTTGTAAAAGAAGTATTTTTTTTCTATCGGAGCTCATAACAAGAAGAGTTCTACATATATTTCCATTTTGAAAGTGCAGTGACTCAAAAGATTTGGTGTACTTATGAATCTTTTACTTAACTTTTCTTTTCTTTTCACAAAAAATACAAAAATATAAAATAGAGCATGAACTTTGCTTCCTTTTATATTCTGCGACTTCAAGGACGGGCTTAAAAATACTTTGGACTACTTATTGGAAACACATCAGGTTTATCTGAAATAAATATTTGGATTTGTGTCTACTACTAAATAAGCGATGTTTTTTCTCACGAAGTGATCCCTGATTTTTTTTTATTTCGTTTGACACGACTTTGGTTGCAAACTTGTGTTGAGTCGATGCAGTTTTCAAAAAGGTTTACGCAGATATTCGACAGACATAAGTATGTATGTAGTCTTAATAATCACGCTTCGGTCTCAAGCTCAAAAATTGTTTGTTTCGATTGCTGGCATTAAACTGAGGTTGTTCCTGGCTTACCGATAATGCACCCTAAGACTTTTTGCCGCAATAAATCAATAACAGGTGACTCCACAAGAACTAAATTGTTATGCTACGGTATGAGTGCGATTTATATGTAATTACTGCGTTTTCAGTGTCATTTTCGAAACTGGATTTGTTGTGACCCAAGCCGTAACTTCCCAAAATCGTTGTTTTTTTTCAATGACTATTGCGGCATTAAATGTCGCCTACCACATATAATTTACTACGACACAAACAATATTGCAATTAGGGACATTGAAACCTCTGATTAAATATCACAACTTGTCCGAGAAAATGGGTTTTTTTTTACTACACGAATGTCGTTTATTCGATAAACGCCTTTTCGAATTTGACTTTTGACCCAAAATTACTGCAGATATCCGCCCCACTATGTCCGCGACTTTACTCCCACCTGGCGCACCTCGCCTCGAATGTAGTACCTAAACAAATGATATCCATCAGTATCTTTCAATGCTACTTAAGCTTCAAACTCCTAACAAATTTCTTTACGACACTTTTACTCACCGGAAGTTCAAATTAATGACGTTATCACATCTACTGTCAAAAGTAACAAAAAGTGATCAGTCAGTGGGATTCGCCTTAGGGTCCGCCTCAACTGCAGCTTTGATAATACATTAACACTGTTCCTATTTTCTTTTTTTTTTTGTTTCACGTTCTTTCCCCTTTCTGTGGTGTTCTCGAATCATTTGAACTATCACACCGTAGCCGAAACTGCGATGAAAGATCAATCGTGTTCATTCAAATGTATCCATATACAACAGATTATTCGGTATTATCTGCCAATCTAAGACTAAGGCTCCATTGTGTTGAAAAACTTTGCAATTTTTCATTTAGTACTTTGCAATTTTATTTGTAAACTGCAAAACTCTACCAAAGTCATGGAACAGTCCAATTCCAATTTCTATAAAAATATTGGGAAAAAAAAAAATGTTAACTAATTGCCAAGTGCTAAGTAAATTAAAACTTTTCACTTAGCACTTGGCAAAATTTTTGTCAATATTTTTAAATTTTCATTTAATTTTGGAATCGACGACTTGCACATTTTCGAATCTAGTATGTAGGAACTATTTTTGGCGATACATACATAAGTATCGTGATATAAATTGCAAAACTGTAAATGAAAAGTTGCGAAGTTGTTTGGTGGAATATTGGCCATTAGAAGTAAATTTTAGTTTAAGCTTCGTGGCGATTTAATTTGGAGCTTTGAACCTCCCCACTGAACACCAAAAATATTTCACTAGATTACTTTAAAATAAAATGTGATAAAAGCTTTATCTATTGGTCTCCTAGTTTATGTATACTGGTCCAAAGACAGACAGACTCTTCACTAGATTGCTTTAGAAATAGTTTTGAGATAAGTAAAGGTTACAAAAATGGTTTAAGAACACTGCTTATATTTGCTTAATTTTTAAGGCTTATGGCTCACCGTCTATCACACCAAGTGCTTTGCCTTCTTTTCCTCATGTGCAAAATGTCATAATGTAAATTGTTTCTTTATCGTAGAGAATGTTCGGTGTATTTTCACGTTCTTTACGTCTTCGTTTTGGGAAGCCTAATTCCTTGCCTAATACCGACGTAGCTTCCGAACAAAACACAAGTAAAAATGTTGAAACATCATTGCTACCTACCAAGCGGTACGAGGAAAATCTAAAGAAGTTCGAAGCATTACCGAGAATTCTCTCAATCAAAACACAGTTGAGACCACTTTCAGGAGGACCGATTGTAAAGCCAATTCCTATAGTATCGCCACCTACTATTACTGCAATACATGTGGATACCAGGCATCCACCTCCACCATCAGTTGTGAAGGCTCTATCGTCTACTGCAACGATGCGTACAATGCAGGTACAATGTCAACCAACTTATGTACATCTAAGCCTCATTATCATCCATCAAAGCGCATTGAGTTTTCATTTTCCCATAACGTGTCATCGTCGCGTCCTAACTTTACCAAACAATAGCAACCACTGGCACATGGCAGTTAATTAGTCGAAGAAGACTACAACGAAGCTGTTCCATTTAGAAACCTAATGACATTTTCTTGTTTTGGTTTTCAGTTTTTTTTTTTTTTTTTTTTTTTCTCAATTCTCATGAAAGTATGTATGTACATATCTTTGGGAGAACAGTGACTAGTGTGTGTGGGACCTGGTTTTTTTTCCTTCTTCTTTCGTTCTTTCTTGCTCTGATAGCCACAAATGGGTATTGTTTTGCTAGACAATACAAAAAATAATATAAAGTTCTACATTTCCGTTTCGAAAGTGCAGTGAATCAAACAGATTTGGTATAACTCTATATATTTTGGTTACCTACTTCTTTATCATTCTGCATAAAGCAATAAAATAAAAAAAAAATACATAAAACGCTTTCTTTTTCAACTTATGACTCATTTAACTCGTAAGACAATCGTAGATAAGTTCAGTAACCCAGTTTGGTCATAAATTATATTTTAGCAACGGAGAGAAACTGAAAAAGATGAAATGTTTGATTTATCTTGGCTTGCAAAAGAAAGAAAATCATTTAAACATTTTTTTATTATACAGAAAAAGTTGTTGGGAGGCTCTCACTCTTGTTGGTGGAAGGTGGTAGAGGCATGTTAAGGTTTGAAAGAAATCGACATGGACAGTGAAATGTGTGTCTCTAAAAAAAACTATTTGGTTTAGTGTCATGCATTGTGGTATACTCTCTAAGTCATAAACTTAATCAGGCATCCTCCTAGGGGCAGAACTTAGTCAAATACCTCTATTGCTATGCTGTAACTAGGGTTTGAAGAAAACAACCAATCGGATTTTTGGATTATTCGCGCAAAACGTTTACGAAGCGCTCTAGATTGGAGTTCCTACGAGGAAGACCCTCAACCCATATAAATCTGTGCTGGGAAAAGCTCAAAAGGAGTCATTTAGCCTCGTATGTGATAAGACTCTGGTCTTATTTTTGGGTCCTATAGATTCGGTTCAGCGGCGGTTTCTAAATTTTGTTTCAACCTCGTTTTGACCATAAAATTAAACGTATGGACACAACAGGCTCATAAATAGAATCCAGCGTTCATACAGTTTTATGCCGTTTCCTTTCTAAAAACAAATATACTCTCGAATGTTTGCCAGACGTTAGTGAGACGTGAGTTAATGAATTTATTAATGTTTCGTGTTATGCGAACCTTACATGTTCATGTTCGTTAAGACGTTCGGGCAATCAGATTTCTGAAATTCATAAGTCGTTATATCAGGCTAGAGAGTCTAATTTGCATTCAAATTCGAAATAAATAACTTTTTCGAAAATAACTTTTTTTTTATTTCGATTGAAAATTTTATAACCATATAGTCCATTCTGTACTTTTCATTTTTGCATATGTAGAAAACCATTTCATGAAATTCTCCAAATTCTCCAAACTCTCCAATGACGCAGCAAATACCCATGTCGTTTTTCCTGAATAAATTACCACCGATAAGCGGGTGGGGTGTGTTATTCACAAAAACCAACATCACGTGAATCTATGGCTATTTTTAGAGAGTATTACCAAACATACCCACTTACTTGAAGCAAGTCTGTCGCTGGTCATGAAAACATTTATTTATATTTTATATCCCTTTCGGTATATAAAAATATATATTTGTTTATATTACACACATGATATTTACTCTTAGATTAATGATAAATATTGCAAATTTTTTTTTCTCTGCTCACTTTTGTTTTATTTTTATTCACGATAACGTCAAGATAAGACTCTCCACTGGGTATAATTCACTTTAAAATTAGAAATAACCAGCTAAAAACAAAAAATTACACTACAAACAGACGTCAGCGTCTTTGTTGGAATAAATAAAAATTCGTAGCCAAAAGTAATTCACACTTTTTTGCATCACGTCGGTTGTTGAAGTTGTTAAATGGATGGAAAACTCATTTGATCCAAACAGGCTAATAAATTTCTATAACCTTCTTGATACTTATTTAAAAGGAATACTTGTGTGCAATTTTCTTTTACGTAATGAACCTGTTCCAGATGGTTTAGTCTTATCAAACTTTATGGTATTAGCCTAAGTGTGTTAGCTAGCTGGTCGTGTCTATCTGGGCACCTGAAGGCACTGAGATAAACTTGGTATTGCTGAACAATTTTAGTTGCTAATTTGTTTTGTTAAATACTGACGGAAACACGATGCCATTGCAAATATACTCATGTCTATCTGTATCTCTTTGGTGGTTATAAATAAATCTCCAACAACAGTGCAAATAGAAAATGAATTATTTAGTTTCTCACACACTGTATATGATAGATGGGTGCGGGGAGCTTAAATAATATTCTCTTTGTTTGCACTAATCGTTCTCACGTTCTCTTTTGAAAATTCACCGAAGAAAATGCAAGCAATTAATTTGAGTTTTGGAGAAGTTGGTATTAAATCTAAGTATGACTGTGGGTACTGCAATTGAGATTAGGTTTATGGTCGAAATGCAACGAACTATTCATACTCTGACACTGGCTATGTTTCGCGTGTTGAGATAGTAATTATCTGTCGGTTGACAGGTTTAATATCGTATGGGTGAGCTTATAGGGTGAAAGAAACTAGTTACAAGTTAATGAACCTAGTGTCGCAGGTAGTAAGCATGTCGCGTTTTATTTTTTTACCGATGATAGTAAGTATGTTTGTGTAGTGTGGTAGTTCTTTGACTTGCTTCAGCTGATGGGAAAGTAACAAGTACTCGTACTTTTTCAAATGACAATAGGCAGGCACAATGACTATTATCGTTTAGCAGCATGTAGAAGGCGATGTCGCTGGTTTCTTTGTTTAATGTAAAAATATTTCATTTTACAGATGCCCCGAGTAGAAAGAATTAAAAATAAAAATCTATTTTTTGATTACTTTTGAAAACATACTATTACTTTTAATCTGGTAGGATTAAGTCTGTAAAGCTATAACTATTTGTAAAATTAGCCAAAAACTATTTTTTTGATACTTAGCTTAAGTATCAACAATAGTAATAGATTCTCACAACCATACTTGTGCATGTTATATTCTTCGCCAATTAACAATTTTATCAATTAGATCTATGAGGATGAAATTTCATATCTGGGCTTTTGCGAAGAAGCAGCTGTACAAGTGTAAAATTTTTTTTAAATTCGCCAGCAGCCACACCCACTATTTCATAAGTTCTTTGATTTACTTAAAATCGAAAAAATATCTTTAAAACCACATATTTAAGTATTCAAATTATCTACAATTCACCGATACGGCACGAAGAAAAAAATTCTTTTAAATGTTATATGTCATGTGAACTGACAATTTTTGATCTGACAACATTGTATAAAAAAACATCGTCAGACCATTGTCAGACCACCCATCTGACAATAGATTGTCAGAAATTGTGACATAATCCAACAACTGTGTGAACTGACAATTTAGCGTTGTAAGATAATTTGTTATTGTTAGCTCATCGGCAGCAATAGTCAGGAAAACTTTATACTACAGTTCATTTTGTTTTCTGGCGTCATCGGTGTAATGCTCTTGTTCTTGTTATGTATCTAAAGCCCATTTTTTCGCTGTATTTTATTTCTGACAATAAACTCAACAGCGGCAGTATATATGATTATCTGACTATTCTGGAGTTTCGGACTGCACATTCCAACAAAAAGCATTTAAATTAGCTAAATGAAAGCATCGCTAAACGCGTGTTAGCCATCGTCTCCGGTCTTAACTTTACATTTTACAAGAAGTTTACAGCTTTTTTTTTTACCGTCATATGCATCAATGTCAATGATTCGTCCCAACAGTGAGCATACTTTTTGAATATTTGGCTATACCAAGGATCAAACGTGTTCTTTAAGTACTTATTCCAGTTGTATAGCATGTAACTTAACTGACAGGCCATAAGTAATTTGAGTTTATTTGAGTGGTAACAATTTGTAACTGACTTTCTAAATAGTTTGGAAAGAAATGTCAATTTTGATATAGAGATGATGCTCTTTGATCATAGACGATTCTGCGATTTTAAAACTTTTCCAAATCTAAGAGTATGACTAAAACTTATAATAACGCTGTGTAAGAAAGGTCAGTTATTCGATAATTTGTTCGATGCTTTTATTTGACATTCAAATCATTCATTTAAATTTATTTTTCATTCAACGTTTGTCATTTTATTTTGGCAATTGCCTACTACGTTCCGAAATATAAAAATTGTGCAGTGTAAAATGTATACAATCTATCGAAGTTGCGTTGCAGATGCGCATTGAAAAAATAGTACTACCGCATCGAAACTATTTTTTACATTTTAGAACTCAGCCATAGTTTTGAAAACAGCTTTGCACACTTTAGTACTCCATTAACTCTATTAAAACAGAAACTGAGAATAGATTTCAGCTACCTTCGATTGCAATCAAACAAATACTCACAATGACATCGACAATTTCATAGCATATTTGAATTACCTGAACTAAAAAATGTGCACTTTTAAGTGTTGACGTACACTGTTTTTAGGGTTTGGCAGCATTTTTACGCTGTGATTTCAAGTGTCAAAATATCGAATAAACAATTCAACAAATGATGTTCTTAAAACTATAAATCTCTTTGTTGTTATGTATAGTTTCTATTTGTTTTTGATCATATATGTAATTGCATTTCGAAAATTGAGTGAATTTCTTAAGATATTGAAAAACCATACTCTTGTGTATTAAATGCGCTCAATCTGCAAACGAGACCGATGATGTGTTCTAAAGTAATGTTTGTAATACATATTTATTCTTTTATTAATATTATTTGTCTCCTTATAATACATTTACTACTTATGTCTTATAATTATATCAAAAATTTTAACTAACTGAAATTATTTCTTATTTTTTAGGGCTCGCCCAATATGCAAATACGTGGTGGTGTGCCAATGCGTTGGCGTGCAACCGAGGAGCATATCGGAAAATATAAGCTGATTAAGACGATCGGAAAGGGTAATTTTGCCAAAGTGAAATTAGCTAAACATTTGCCAACCGGTAAAGAAGTGGCCATTAAAATCATAGACAAAACTCAGTTGAACCCTGGGTCGCTTCAGAAATTGTTTAGAGAGGTAAGTTACATTTTTGATTTTTTTTATTATCTGAATGACGTTCAATAAGTTCACGTTCTTGGTGAAAAACTAAAGGAATTTTTATATTTTTTTTACTTATGTCGTAAGGTTAAAATTGGTTCATCTATTCAAGTCTACACTATCTAATAACAACCTAAGCAACTCGTCCACTACACTGCTAAATTTGTTTACCTAATTTCGTTTTTTGCTTCCTTCAACCCATGTAGGGTAGCAGCATAGTGCAAACAGTAGAAACGTCTTCATCGGTTACTGTGCAATAACCTACAGCACTCCCTTTATGCTGCGTACTCTTCATAATAATTAAGGAATCCTAAATTAGGTGGATAAGTATTTTCTACAACGCCTGAACTGATTAGATAAACATATTAGAAGCAAATGGTCTTAGGACTAGACGGTGGGATGCACGCGCTAATACTTGCTGGCCTAAGTGGACCTCGACTTCTAGTTACGCAACCGATAACACAAATCATTTCCTAGGTATATAGTCAGAACAACGTTCTTTTTCAACCAGATCGGTAGTTAGCGAATAGTTTCGTAAGCTTAGTCAATATGTATGTATTACTCTCTGGTCGCTTTTGACATACCTATTCTAACTAACTTACACACACGGTAGATTCGAATTTATACAGTAGAACTCGTACAGTTCGTGATTGTATGAGCTCCACACTCCATCGTTATAAACGCGTCGATATGCAATCATTTCAAAGCAGTAGGGCAGAGTTTCATCAACGTTCAATAATGCGTTGTTAACCAGAACTACGGTGGTGGCGGTGGAGCCTAAATGATCTAAACTGCCTTAAAATGGATTATGGCTTTTTTGTGACTTTCTGTTGATTGTCATTTGATGATGACATTTATTTACAATAAATATGTATGCTGTACCACCTTCCTTCTATTGAAACAGCGTTATACACTCCCACAGACCAAAAACTACTCAAGTTTACTTCTCATCAAAGTACAGTTTAGGGATCTGATTGTATAATGTAATTTAAAAGTAATAACTCTGACAACATTTTATTAAAAACTCAGAGAATAGGTTTTGCATGAATACTAGTAACTAATACAATTCAATGTTTATTTCAATTTCAGGTTAGAATCATGAAAATGCTTGATCATCCGAACATTGTTAAACTATTCCAAGTTATTGAAACCGAAAAGACATTATATCTTGTGATGGAATATGCATCCGGCGGCGAAGTATTCGACTACCTCGTGCTGCATGGTCGTATGAAGGAGAAAGAGGCACGCGTTAAATTTAGACAAATTGTATCGGCTGTACAATACTGCCATCAGAAGAGAATTATCCACAGGTACATTTACAAATATCATACATAATAT
Source organism: Xylota sylvarum (assembly GCA_905220385.1). Lineage (NCBI taxonomy): Eukaryota > Metazoa > Arthropoda > Insecta > Diptera > Syrphidae > Xylota > Xylota sylvarum. Next base: position 50,478,587 of record LR999960.1, on the reverse strand, counting down.
TCCAAATGCATTTATTTACGTTTAATCCATCTTCCTTTACAGAGACTTAAAAGCAGAAAATCTTCTTTTGGATAGCGAATTGAATATTAAAATAGCCGATTTCGGTTTTTCAAATGAATTCACACCGGGTTCAAAGTTAGACACCTTCTGTGGTAGTCCACCATATGCTGCCCCCGAACTATTTCAGGGAAAGAAATACGATGGCCCAGAAGTTGATGTCTGGTCATTGGGTGTGATATTGTACACTTTGGTTAGTGGTTCTTTGCCATTTGATGGTTCAACACTTAGAGAATTACGAGAGAGAGTTCTCAGAGGCAAATATAGGTTAGTTATTGTTTTTTATTAGATTTTAATACAATACATGCAATACTAAATAATAATTAATTCTTTTCTAGAATTCCCTTCTACATGTCAACTGACTGTGAAAATCTCCTACGTAAATTCCTTGTATTAAATCCAGCTAAACGTGCTAGTCTAGAGACTATCATGAGTGATAAATGGATGAATATGGGTTTTGAAGATGAGGAACTGAAGCCATATATTGAACCAAAACAAGATCTAGCCGATCCCAAGCGGATAGGTAAGACGGGTACTGTACACAAAACATTTTACCACTACGTGATTTGATTGATTAGAAAAAAAAAAAATATCTTCAGTTAAAAATATTTTCGTCTGATATGTTAATTATTTTTAAAATTTACTTAGTTTTTTGCTGTTCATGTTGTTACGTATATTATGTTTTCAAACTTTGTTAAGGCTTGTCCTTAGAAGATCGTTTTTGTTCGTCTATGTTTCTATATATATTGTTTTTTTTTTTTTTCTTAAAATTAGATAAGAATCGTGTTAATGCTTTTACAATACCATTTATGCGTACTTTTATTCATTTTATTATTGTTTCTATGCTGCATTTAAATGTTAAACTTTTTTTTTTTTTGTCTTACTATAATTATTACAAAGCTCTTATTTAGTTTTTAGTGATTTTTAAAAGTTTGTTGCAACTTTTATCGTTGCAGGGAATGTGGAATGGCTTTCGTTATTTTTCTTTTAGTTTTATTGAAGTAGAAGTATATTTATATGTAAATTATATAGAATAGAGGCGATGGGTTTTGAAAGTTCCTATACCTTTGGTAAGCGCATGTTGGCTGACATTCTGATGTCTGAAATCATCTTTATCTCGGGTTATTGGCAATTCCTCTTAGCTTTAGTTTTCTTATGTGGTTATTTGATCATTTGAGTATATGTATGTATGTATGTATGTATATACGTGTAGAGGGTTTCAATATTGACTTAAGTGAAAAGTCCGCAGTTTAATTTTGATTTCTAATAACTACTAGTTTCCTAACTGCTCTTGTTACATAAGAGTCCACACCATTTGCACATACTATTTCTCAAATGAGTTCCTCGATCCAAATATAAAAAAGATAGGAATTATGAAAAAACGCACCTAATTCTCACGAGCGTTATATTTGAAAAAAACATTATTGCTAATGAACTTAGAGCAGATAGACCTCTAAAACCGTTTTATCGTATGGAATCTTTTGGAATCAGTTGCAACGTACCCATGTTCATAAAAAACATATTTGAACTGACGAAATAGCATGTATTTTTCTCCATTGTCCTTTAATTACACCTGTTATGCCAGCTAGTACAGATTCTATCAGCTGAAATAAACATAGTTGTCACTTGAGACAGCCGAAATGCCATAAGCTGAAGAGTCACAATGGCAGCGAATGTCTAGATATTGAGGCAATCATCAATTGCAGAAATGTTTCCTGTCTCTGAAGCAGTATACTAACATAGTAAAACTGATAATAAATGGATTGAATTTTGAAAAATCTAGTTTTTCGCTGGAGTGATTAGATATATTATTCTCCGAAAGGTGGTGTCAGATTGAAGGGTTTTAAACGTTCTTTCATTCAATCAGACTTGGAGTGACTTGTCCTCATTGATACTTCCAGTGACATACAATTTGCAAGGATTCTACGTGAGGGGCATCATCGCCTAACCTCTACTTTTTGTTTTAATGCAATTATGTCTGACGCCGCTTCCTAGATTTTCCGCACAACAAAGTCTCAGTAGCTCACGTTCTAGCCATCTCGAACGATTAATGCGCAACTTGTTGACTAGATCGATGCTCGAACAGTTCGCCGTTGAATCTTCACAATGAAAGTGGGAACGAATATTAATTTTTTTTTCAAATCATATCCTATATATAGTGGTCGCAAACATACCTATTTCTTTCCTGTTGCTCACTTCCAAAGCTTCCTTACTTCATTCCGCCTGTTCTAGGTTGCCAGAGTGATGACGGGAGCTATTGCTGCATTGTCAAGACTTAGAATTGATTCCTTACGAATGTCTTTTACTTCCACCAATAATTTGGCGACCACCATCATCGCTATGCCGTTGACAAAACATTTAGTGTCAACCCAACATTCGGCCTCGGCCTAAGGTTTTGGCGAGGACGAAAGTTAAATCAATTTCAAGTTCCGATGTTGAGTGTCTCGTAAAGTTGCTGACTGACTTGGTTGGACTCTAATTGTTTTGGTTTATTTTGGGATATTGAGTAACAGAAAGCAGTTGTACATTCTGGTGTGGAACGCAAACTTTAGGCATTCAATTAGCAGTGGTAGAGTGGTAGACAGCATTTGAGTCACTATATACAAGACTGCACCATATTGTTTTAAAAACTCTCTGATGTGTCATAGAGTGAAAATAACAATAGAAATGGTAGTGACCAATACTCAACATATGTAAAGATTGGTTCAATACTGGTAAAATCCTATTGTACGATTGCACATTTCTTATCTTCTTCTGTATACAAACATTAGTGCAATTAATGTATACCACTGTGTTATGTTCTTCTACTCCAAGAAATTATGAGTAAGATTTCGTGTAAGCAATTTCTTATCATTTAGCATACGAATCCAAGCAATGAGGTTTGCATTGGCCTTTCGAACAGAGATAATTCTCAAAAACTTGGGATCAAGTACACAACACAAACACTTACTCTGCTATTTCTTTGTGCCCATTATGTTAAATAAATGTTTAACACAACAAGTAATAAACTTAAACTCTTGATCCAATGAATCATCTGAAATTAATAGAGGTCTACCCATTTAAATTTTAAACAAAGCCCCTCCGGATAATGATATTCAGTTTAGCCACAAGTAGTTTAGTAAGATAATTTATCATTTTTATATTGTATTTCTTTTTTTTTATTATATAATATCCATGATTATGATATGATGTTGTGTATACCTGAGATTTGAAATTCACTGCCTAAGAAGTGAAAGAAAATCACTCTTAAAAAAAAACTCATTAAAACGTGTGTGTGTGTATACAAGAGTTGTAGTTGCATCCGTAAAAAAATGTATCTTTTGTTAATTTGTTATTTGCAAAGTTATTTATAAAAAAAAATAATTTATAGAAAAGAAGACCAAACCGATATTAATTGTATGTAATTACGTTTATTCTTCACTCTTTATATGTATGTTGTCGAAAAATGATCATCTCTTTGTCTGTCATCCACACACATCCACCAAACAAAAATGCAGTTTGGTCAAACTGTAATCATAGTGACGCTCCAAAGATTTGGAGTAAGTGCGGTAAACCTTTTCCTATACAAAAAAAAAAAAAAAAATTGTATTTATTTGTTTTTTTTTTTTTTTAATAAAAAAAAATTATATAAGACTATGTATTTATATTTGTAAACTGAATGAGAGCTTTGCTGATAATTTATTTGTTTTATACTTAAGTTACATGTATACATTTGTTATTTATAAATAATTTAAGTATATACAGTCATCGGGAGCTAAAAGTCTGAGAACCGTGCTCGTTTGTTTGCGAGTACAAACATACAACCTTTTGAAACTGCTAGGTGGGTTTGGATATACATAGATTGCCACTACTCACAAGATTTGCATAATGAGGCAGTATTATTACTGCTTACTGCTTTGGGTGTAAGCCAAACTATTTAATGTAACCTGTAAAACTTTGTATATGGTCAGTTTTAAGCCTATCTAGTAATCCTGGTTATAAACATCACATTGATTAGTTTCTTCATCCTTAAGTCTAGGTTAGGTAGCCCTATGATGCGTTGTTTCGATACCACAATTCGTAAAATCTGATTATATAAGAATATTAGCACCAACCAGTGGAGATCAGAAAAAAAGATGAATTCTCCAATCCAATTTTCCAATTTTCCCTGACGCCCACATACGTGCATATTTATTGGTCCTTCTTTGACAAATTGTCTGCTATTCCGTTCCCTGTTATGAAACGATGCCTCGTTGATGTTGCACACTTGTTGGGAGCTTTTGAAGAAACTCTTTTTAGTCACATCGTTTTTCTGCCTTATTTGTCTTGATAATTGATTGATTGTTACAATTTTATCGCCGAAGATTTAAGCATGGAAATCATTCTAGTCGCAGTTTCTATTTTTTTTTTTGTCTCTTAGCAATGTTCTAAACACCGAATCTTGTTAGGATAATGCCCCTCTTCTTTTCAACACCTGAAGTCACTATTTCTTTTGACTAGAAACGATGGTCAAGAGTGATCCTTAGTTCATGCTTTTTTTCTGTGTGATGGAGGTGAAAATTTTGGAAAATCGAAACTGAGGTTTCATCTCTCATTTAAAAAAAAAATTTCACACAGGCGGATGTTTTTCGTGTGGGTGAATTATCCACATCTTTACATTTGTTAAAAATCGATTGTCCTTTTCCTGAAAAGCTCCACTTTGTTAGACTTTGTTCCCTTTCTTCATTTTTGCGCATTTCAGCAGAAGCTTGCCATTTTCGTCTCCAAGGTATGGTAGTAGCAAGGGCGAATATGTTGTAAACATGGACAAACTGTTCATTCTTAGTTTTTAGATTCATTCTTAGGACTTCTCTTTACGTAGAATCCTCTGAAACATTTGTACACTTGTTTACATTCTTTAATAGTGGTCTTCTCGATCACGCCCCTCACAGTTGCCTCTTACCTTGTACTCGTTGTCTGTTCCCCTGCTGGGGGATAGCAAAGAAAATAGAAAAGAGATTCCTTCTCGTTGGCCAATAAACTACTGATAACTACAGTCCTGGCAACAGTCTTAATCATCATAGTAACTTGTTTGAGGGACGCTGGTTAAACAAAAACAACTGACAACTCCTGGCATAATATTCACCTTTTCAATAACTCGAATTTGAACAGTTAAATCAATACAAATTGTGTGTTTACCGTTTTCTTTTAACGCATCTCCAATTGTCTCCAATATCTCACCTTTTAATATGATATTTCTATGGGTTTCATCACCCGTGTCGTACCGATATAGGTAGTTCCGGTACACATTTGATAAATTCCACCATTGATATGACAAAAACAAGTCACACCACTTTTAACGCGCCGCGTCAATACCTAATGATGAAAATAATCTGCAATTTCACACAACACCGCGTTTCAACGTGTCAGTGTGAATTTAAAGCGACGTTGAAAACGTGCCCTGTGTGATTGCAGAACAATACAACGTGATCTGTTTGATGGGGTCTTAAAGATTGAAAAGCTGTAGCTTGTTTTTGAGAGTTTTAAGTGTGTTACTTTCGATACTCTACAATGAGGTACTCTATTGTCCTTACTTGAGATAATCCAGCCTACCATCCTTGTTGATCCTGGTTACTGGTGATTGGTGGTTTTTTTTTGTTTTATTGTCTTGAAAATAATTCTTGAATTCGGTTAGCAAATATCACAGAAATTGAATAATGAAGTTCTTCCTTGACATGAAACTATTCACTGACTGTAAGAACTTAGAAGAACAAGATCTAAGTTGTTCAAGGCTTAGTGGGGGCTCTTTATGTTTGGACCTCTCTATAGCTTCCTACCTCATTACCACTCTTTTAACTGTATGCCTACTATTTCACCGGTCATACTCAAATTCTTGGATGCATGTCCATCAGATGCACCTTTCCTCTATCTCCATGGCTGTATATACAACTTATATTCACATTTATTTTTCTGGCGCGCCCAAAAATTACATCTTGATTATTGTGAATGTTTTATTACGTATTTTTATTATTTTGGCTGAAGTTCGATTTTTGTAACAGAAACTCATTAAGAAAAAAAAAATAAAAACTCATGTAGTGTAAATGTTTTTTTGTATGAAAAAAAAAAAAAAAAAAATACATAAAGCATATATGTATGTATAGATAATTCAATGTTTCCAAGTACATGTATGTTTTAATGTATAAATGTTGTTCTTTTTTGTACTCGTACAATATATATATATATATGTATGTATGTATGTTTGTATCAATACAATGTAATTGTAATTTATTTTTGTAAAAATTTAAAAAAAAAAAAAAAAACAATCTCCCTTTTTTTCTCTAACCAATTTAATTTTTTTCTTCTTTCTTTTTTCGTAAATTTCAACTTTTGTGCGTTTTGGTAACTCAATTAAAAATTAAATATATTAAATACAAAACAAAAAAAAAAAACACGAACTTGTGATTCACAAAAATTTGTAGAAGCTCTTGTCGCAATGGGTTACAATAGGCAAGAAATTGAAGTTTCGTTGTCACAAGTACGCTACGATGATGTTTTCGCCACATATTTGCTTCTAGGAAGAAAAAGCACTGATGTAAGTCAACAAACAAACAAAAAAGAAAATGTTTTTCTTCAATTATTTCATTTTATTCTTTTATTTATTTATTTATTTGTTTTTCTCACATCAAAAGAGAGAACAATCTCCTCAAACGCTTTAAAAATTTTGTGTAACTACGTTTTTTTTTATTCAATGTGCAATACTAGAAAATAAGTGATATAATAATAAATAATTTTTATCCGCTTAACACGAAAAATTGCACTAAATACACAGAATTAAATGCCAATAAATAAATAAAAGAATATAGAAACTCGGTATTTGTGAATGTTATACAAATCTAACAATGAATAAATTTCTCATTCACAGCCCGAAAGCGACGGATCCCGATCCGGGTCGGCCCTGTCACTTCGTAATATTGCTGGAAACGATGGAGCTGCCGTTGGTAATTCGACCGTACAGAGTCCAACACATCGTGGCGTTCATAGAAGTATTTCAGCTTCCAGTACGAAGCCAAGTCGGCGCGCCTCATCTGGCGCTGAAACATTACGTAAGTGTATCATTCATCAGTTTTCCTTAACAGTGTTTTCGTTTTCTATTTTTTTTTTTTTTTTTGATGCATTTTTATACGCCGCCGAATTGAGCTAAGATGGGTTTTGTTGTTTGATTTTGGTAAACGATTGCTAAACATTTATTTTTCTTGGATTTATCATGCATACACATTCGAAAAAAGATATCTTCTATTCATTCAGACGCTTTTTGAAAGAACATGTATTATTTTTATTTAAAATCGTCCTTAAATTCAATTCAATTAAATTATTTGCATGCTTATAATTCGAATTTCCTTTAAACCGGATTTCCTTCCAAAAAGTACTAATTTTTTTTATGTATAATTTGCTATCATATTTTTAAATTTGGTTGTTTCACTTTTCTTTTTTTTTATTATTTTAAGGGCAATCTATATTTTAACACAATGCTTCATTTCTGGCGTTACACGACATTCTGTCTATCGGCCAGATATGTAATCGATATGACTTTCAGTGACATATTGCGTACAACAAACACCCACATATTGCACTATCCTATTCGTCTCCTGCAATACCAGCAGTTTAAGAAATTTCTTCGAAGAAGAACACGGTTTTTTAGCTACAAGAGTTTTCAGATTTATTTACTTCCTACCGTTCTTTCCTCTTGTTGTATTTGGTGCACCATACCTAAGATAACTTCGTGTGCAGTTGCCTAGACTTCGTCAGCATAAATGAAATTGGTCTTCATGTGTTCGCTTGGTGGTTAATTTTGTCTAAGATTTTGCAGCAAAATTTTAGACATTCGTACAGCATATGTTCGTCTTTCTGTATTTTGCTTTACAATGCTAACATTGTGAGACATTCGGGAAGCACCTATACCCAGGAAGGAATTGCATTAAGTAATAATTAAGCTCACCGTGCTATTTGCTTATCCACTCGTCGATGTTGGGGATTGGTGTATGCGTCTTAAGACGTGACGTTCAATCTGATTGGTTGGATTTTCTAACTTTATTCTACTATTCATGCAATGACGGAGATACTTCTCTTCCAGATCTGTAACTATTCGGTATAATAATAATGTGCTTATCGGATCCACTGACGCCATTCTGAAGCACATTCTGAAGTGTGTTGTCGATGACCCTAATCGGGTGCTTGTGTTCTCCAATTTTTGGCATTCACTTAGACTGTACGTTAGGTGGTGTCTAAAGTTGAATCTTTGGTCCAGCAACAAAACCAAGTACTTGATGTGTGTACTCGATTGGGTATAGTCAAAAAGAGCTACTGTTTTATGGAAACAGACCTGGTGTTTGCAAACATAACTATACGTATTTTATCGCTCAATGCAATATACACTTCCAACTGGCAGAGTTAAAAGTTGCTTCGCGAGCTATGCTATACACTGCTTGTATAACATCAAAAGCCGATCTGTCGATTAGAAAGACTCGCAGAAGAAGACATACGCAAATTAATTAGCTGAAGGCTCCAACGAAATTTCATCTGCATGCGCTAATCTCAACAGTTAGGTACCAGTTGCTATCGAATTGTATATGCTATCTTCGCGTTGACATTCCGGAATGGTGGCAAACATTATAGTGCAGTTCCTCTCATTCTCCATTTCCCTCCATCCGAGCAAATGAAATAAAAAGCCACTCAACAACTTTTCTTCTGAAGCGTAATAAAAACTTTTCATGCGCTTATGTTAGTGTTCTAGCTTCAACGCTGTTACTGCACCTTAGAATGATCTTAAAAAGGCTGCGATGGATAAAGATAACCCGTTGCATTCTGACAATTTTATATTTTTTTTGTGTATTCTGAAAAATGTTTTTAAGTAAACCGTACGACATCAGCAATATTTTACAATGCAAATAATTTACGTTTCTTACCGAGAACGTCATCGGTTAAGCCTTGATTACACCAGCCTTGCGTAATTATTCAATCTGCATTTCATTTTAGTCAGCTGCAAGGATGTGTTGGCCATCATGATTAACCTGACAACAAATGTCGTCAAATGGTCTGAAGGAGAATTGTTTTTAGTTTCACTTTTATCTTCGTTTTAAATCTGCATCATGTATTGTTGGCAGTTGAGTTTCACTTGTTCTGCTATGTACATCGATGGCAGAAAGACTAGCAGTGTCTTGCAATTTGCAACCGCATACGTTTAAAATCATACTTTGGTATCTTCGTTCTGCTATTTAAAGTGGAGTGCCATTCGATGATTGCTCGGTCGCATGTTTGAACTAAAATTGCGACAGTCGAGGACTTATTCTACTTCTGCCACTACATGTGGTCTTGAACGTACTTTCAGCTATTTCTGCTAAATAAGATAAAGGGTTGATCATCTGTACTGGGTATCAGCGATTTGCTCAAAGCCAACTTCATAGTTCTTAGCAATGGCTTCAGTTCTCAATTTTCTATCTATCCAACCACTCTTCTTTATGCGGTTTTGAGTTTTTCAAAAGTGAAATGCAGGTGTGTATATTGGCAAAACTTTCTATTGCTGGTATCTGATTATTTGATGAGAATATTCATTTAGTATATCGTCTTTGTTAAAATGATTTACTTTCCACGTCGTAAGTTGATCCCTTTTTTAGATGGTTGCAGTGTTCTACCTAGTTCTCAAAAAATATTTACGTTATCCAATATGTTATTCTCCTAGTCGCAGTTTAGAAGAGTAACCTCTTAGTCTTAGATCCTTATCGTATATAGTTTCCTTGATATCTTCTGGAAGTCCAGATCTGAGCACACAAGCTGTTTCTTAGTATCAAACGAAATATTTAACTTGCGATTTCACTGCCAAATGAACTGAAAATCAAATATCTAATATCCAAACGACTTCTCTTCATGTATACGAGTAATCATAAAAATGCATTGAAATGTAGATTGCACCTAATACGATTTAATTTTTATTTTTCTCATTTCATTAAACCATTAAAAACCAAAATAAAAATCATGATTTTCTAGATATAAGATTTACAATTTTTTTTTTATTATACATTTATGCAACGTTGTGGGCATGGTAAATGCGTTTTGTTCTGGGTATACCTACCTCAATGTATTTATTACAAATAAATCAATCATTTATTTTTATTCTCATTAAAGCGCCTACGTATGCCTTCGCATTAGAATTCGACTATATAAAATTTGCTAAACATAATTAGATACATATTTTACATTACAAAAAAAAAAAAAAAAAACTAAATTCAAAATTTTCCCATACTAACAAGAGATTTATCCCCCCGCTCATGCAAGCAATCATAATTCATCGTTTTTTAATATTTAGAAATATTCCATCGTTTTATAACAGGTGTTGGTCCAACAAATGCAGCGGCAACAACAACTCCGTCAGGCAATAATCACAGTGGAACTGGCACTGGTACAGCAGCAGATCGATCTTCAATGTAAGTATATGTGTATATATTTGATTGTATTTAAAATTAATTTGCACAGTGTTGTCATTTAGTCATTTTGCGAAAAAAACACTTTCATGTCTAGTTACTAACTACGTGCGTTGCCTAATAGACTAGCATATGTTGTATAGAAAATGTCACATTAATTTGACTGTAAGCGGAAAAGGTTTTCTTTCAAATGATTTATCATTGAATGCTAGGAAAGAAACCCCAAGAACTGCACAAGAAATTCAATACAAACTGTTGAAGAGGCAATACTACTATTTTTATTGTTATCACGCATTAGATAAACAGGAGTATTGATGTTCTCTTCGCCTAAACGTCTAGCCACCGTAGTTATTGTAGACATACTCTTTTCTGCAGACAGGTTCAACAATTAGAAGAGAAATTGTTTCCTCGTAAGCCAAAAACAGTTCTGTCTCTTTTAATAAGAACCATCTGCATGCAAAACTCAGCAACGTACAGGAGCGCTGTGATAATCTTACTCTTTTAAAGAGTTAAGTTAGTTGTATTAAAGAGGTCTTTGCTACACAACTGCCTGACCAAAGAAATATCGAAGAAGGTACACTCATAAGTTGTAACTGTATGATAAGTTGATGATAAGTGTACTTTCTTGTCAAAAGCTTGTTCCCAGTTGATGCCATTCATTCATTTATGACTTGGCTTCATCTTTGATTGCGTTATTTCCATACTGGACTTGATTTCTTTACTCAATTTAGTTAGACTAGATGGACTTCATTACTGAACATTTTTATTGCTTTATTTATTTTTTGTTATGTAAGTTCATTCCAGTAAAAAATTTAACGCCACTCTATTTTTTTTTTTTTTTTGCAGAAGTAGTAATTTCAAACGACAAAATACCATTGATTCAGCAACAATAAAAGAAAACACTGCTCGGTTAGCAGCACAAAATCAAAGACCCGCATCAGCAACCCAAAAACCAGTTTCAACCGGAGATAGTTGTAAGTATTTTCTATTAATATTCATTTGTACACATTTGATAAACAAAAATTTTTTCTCTTCTACAGCAGTTACCAGTCCGGCGAAGCCTCGTTCATCATCAAAATATGATCCAACAAATGGAAATCGAACAGTCGGTCCCAGTGGTATGATACCACGACGATCAACGACTCTATACGAAAAGACTTCATCTACGGAGAAGACCAATGTTTTACCAACAGAATCCAAGTACGTTTCGTTAATAATACCACAATTTATCCATTTGTTTCATAAATTCTTTTTCTCTCTCCCCCCCTTGCTGTGTTAATTTTTTTTATTTATTTATATTTTCTTTCCCCTACTTTCGAGCATATCCTTTTGTTTATAATTCTTTTGGAGTGGAAATGTTTAATATAATTTTCACTAAGCCGCTTCTTATTGAACTCTGTTTGATGTTTCTCTATTAGTTTAGTTCCAAAAAAAAAAAACAAACAAACTGTGCTAGATTTTATTTCTATTTGTTGTTTTATTTAATTTTGTTTATACATTTATTGTAAAGGTGTGCTATTGTTTTTTAATACGATACAAACACTTTTACAATCTCTCATTCACTCAAATAAAAAAAAAAAAAAAACAAAATTTATCCTTACCTAATTAAAAAAATTTTTATGAATAAGAAAAAGTTGAAAAGAACAACTATCGTCTATGAACAATCTATTCTCTTCTGTAGCTTTTTTAGTTTCTCTTAAAATAATTTGTTTGTGTTTATTGAAACTGCAATCACTAAACTGTTATAAAACTCATTGGCATTCTAATTATTTTTTTGTTTGTTTCTTTTTCTTCCTTTTTGTAATTAAACAAAAACAAAAAAAAAATGCAAAAACAAATTTGTGACCGAAATGCACGTTTTTGCACTTTATATTTACAAAATTAAAATTGAAAAAAAAAAAATATCTTTACAAATATTTAACCAAAAAAACAAAAACCAAAAAACAAAATAATAAATATCAGTTTTGTGACTACCGTTTCCGAATTATCAAGGAGTGGATCGGCCGCTCCAAGTGGTAAGGGCCATGTTAAGAGCGCTTCCGTTTCTAGTCCGGGCCCATCAGTAGCTGACAGTAGTGGCGCTTCAAATGACCCACTTGGATCGAGGTATAAATTTTGTTAATCAACGACACAAATCTCTCACATTTAATTTAAATGTGTTTAGTTTGTTATACCCTTTTCTGTTTCGTTTGAATTATCATTTTCGTTGTGTTAGGTTGAAGTTCCCTTATTTGTTTGACAATTCTGGTGATTGTTAGATAGATACATAAATAGATTTTTGTTTTTCCCTTTAGAAATGTTCTTTTTAAGATTCTGTTTCCTTGTGTGTTTGTTTTGTTTATTATGTTTATTTTAATCAATTGAAACACGTCATTTCTAACAGCCCAAAGTCCTACTGTTCTACAGTTTGTTATCAAAAATCCACAAAGAAAAAATGAGCGCGGAGCGCATATATTTACATCGGAATTATATTCTTACAGATCTTCACTGAACTTATGTAGTTTTGGCTTGTTTTAAACTTTACGAGGAATGTTTCAAACACTATGTCTGTCTTTTTAAATTGTATTTAACCGATTCGATTTAATTTTCGATATTTCCTATTTTCTCATCAGTGAGAGATCATGGTTTCAGCTTTATTAATTGCCTTCAGAACAAGAAGTCAACTTGATTTCTATTTGAGTTACATTGCAAACACTTTAAAAGCGTCTAAGTCTAATTAATAACGTTTAACAACGAAAACACAGTTTACTGGCATAGTGGTCGACATTTGCAGAAAACATAGTGCCAGTTTAGTTTCGTGGATAACTAGATGAATGTAGAAATATTTCTCGTGTTTTTACTCTCCAAATATCTACTTTATATTAAAATGTGTATTTTTTTTAAATTCTTCTTACATCTAAGTTTGAAAAGTAAGAGTGATGCGAGTAGAAGTGTGGACACAAAGGCACAATAGTTTCTCTCTTATGTGGAGATTCTTGATGGCTGTTATGTCGGAAAAAATATGATTTTCGAAAACTACATGCTTAGGCTAGGCTAGGCATATACATACATACATACTTACATATGTACATATGTGATGAGAAAATTCTGCAATTAAATAATCGCAACAATGATCGCACAGACCTTATACACGTTCTGCGAAGTTGCCCAGTGAACTTGTAGAGTTTTATTTAAAGTGAGTGACGAATCATTTCATTTACATTTACAAGACGTAGTTACTTTTTCAAGAGAATTTCATGTCTATTTCACGATTATGATTTCTTTACATTCGCAAATGACTCAAAGTTACACTTTTTAGTGAACTGAGATATCTTTTATTTGATTATGGAGTGTTCTCAAAATTTTAGCAACCCTTAAAGGTTACAATGCCTGCAGTAACAATCTCACATCCAAATGTAACCCAGCTCTATTCACGATGGATCCTGTTATTGTTCTATCAACTACAGTTTTTTTTTCGACCTTTCAATAAGTTTGTTTATATTCTTAAAAATTATGTTAAATCTTCAAGTTATAAAGTTCTACATCGTTGGTAAAATACGTCCCCTTAATTGTTCTTTTTTTTCATGTGGGCGCAGTATGTCTTTGTCGGGTAAAAGTAGGACCGCCTTCACCTACTTTCCTCTTCGTTTCTTTTTTACAACTCCTTGTGAACTTTTTAAGTGTAGTCTCTCCTTTTTATGACACGTTTATACATACCTATAAGTATTGCACAGGATTCCCTCTGCATTACCAAAAAACTATGTTATTTATAGTCGTTAATCGTAGAAAGCAAGTTGCATCACCAATAACAATCAGTATCAAACAGTAAATTTCATGCTTTTTTGCTTTTAAAACGAAAAGGCATATTTCTGGGAATCAATCTACTTAGTACTTACAAAAAGTAGCCATAATTTGCACGGCCTTATTCTTCTGAAGTGTCGGTGAGCCGTTTTTATTCTAAATTAGACGCTCCTGCATCAATTCAAACTTATAATTATGAATCCAACTTGTATGTCAAGTCACTACCAGATTCAAAATTGTGTCTATTGTGTCTAAGGATGGTCAAAAATTTCGATGCGCTATTTCAGAAAACTGCGTCTTTAATGATGGCAAAGTTTCCAATGATAGCTGAGGACGGCGTCAGAGCCCTCGTTGTGTTCAATCGCAGGTCTATTTTTCTCGCCAAAACTTCCCATAAACCGCTGACATGTTTTCTAAAAACAATTTAAATGGATTTTCTTGTGTTATGAAGAACTTGACGATTGCCTGTTCGATTTCAGATGCTAATAACGTGATTAATCTGAACGAATGATACATTCGATGTAAATGTATGCGAGACTTGCGCGAAATTTGTCAGATTTCATATGAAACAAAGGCGAAGCCTATGCTTATTCTAATCCTTGCTCAGACCTCTCAAACAAAATACGACATTTACACAATTCTCTCTTCAAAGACGTGTTTTTCTGGATTAATATTGTTACAAATTCTATTCGAATAGGACCCTTCTTTTTAAAAGCTTGCATGGTAAACATTATTTTTAGTTTCTTTAATTTTATTTCTTCAGCAACTAGTTTTCACTAGCTAAGATATTATTTAAGATTTTTTTTTTTTTTCTTTCGGAAAAAATAAGAATAATCACAAATTAATTAATTCTTTCTTTCCATATTCTCCGTCTTTCCAAATATCCGCATCTATATAATGATGATAAAATAAATAATAATCAAAAAAAAAAATCTCAATAAAACTTTACGATGTGTAAAACAATTACGTGCTTCCAACGTCTTGGGACACATTCAATTCAAAAAAAAAATAAAATTCATATTTGTCGCTCCCCCTTTTAAAATAAATCGTTAAACTGTTCGAAATACCACCACACACCCATCTATCAAATGTCGACGCGATTTTTTGCAAATACGATGAATCATCTTTTTTTGGTGAGTTTATGAATTCGTTTTTAAGCGATTTATT
Source organism: Xylota sylvarum (assembly GCA_905220385.1). Classification (NCBI taxonomy): domain Eukaryota; kingdom Metazoa; phylum Arthropoda; class Insecta; order Diptera; family Syrphidae; genus Xylota; species Xylota sylvarum. Next base: position 50,463,150 of record LR999960.1, on the reverse strand, counting down.
TTTAAAATAATTTTTTAAAAGAATGCTTTTAACTAAGAATAAAAAAAAAAAAACAATTTTTGAAACTTACATTAAGTAACTCTGTATTACTTCTGCTGCTTTTTTTGTTTATCCACACATAAACACTTAGTTGTGATTTCGTTGGTTTCCATATAATTTTAGTTTAGTTTAGTTTTGTTTTTTAATTGAATAATTTAATTTTGGAATGAAATGCAATTGATTATTTTTTAATTGAAACGCTTAGTTATGCTTTAAAATGAAAATGATTACACATTTGAATTGCTTTAATTTAGCTTCTTTTGTTTTTGGTTAAATTTTAACCTTGGTTGCAGAGAATTATATTTTATTTATACATTTTGTTTTTTTTACTCGCATATGTATTTACATAATTCGTGAAATAGAAAACATATACATAACCCCCGCCATATCACACTTATAGATTCATAATTGATTACTTTTAAGAAGCTTACTACATTGTTTGAGATATTGGGTAGAACTGACCTAACGAGATCATTTTATTTGTTGCGTAGAACTTTATTTATTTTCTTGAATTGAATTTTACGATTTCATACATAACTCGCACATCATTATGCTTTTTTTTTATATTTGCGTTATATAATTTTTTAAAGGTTTTATGGACTCTTATAGGATAGAGACTTACCATAACTTGATGCTTTATGGTAACCACAACAGAATCCTCTGGTATTCTCTACATTCCTTTAAGGCATAGATTGACATTTTTTGTTCATACATGCATATATCTAATCACTGTTTAATGGTTCACAATCTCGATTTGATTTTGTTTACTTACTTAACTGGCTAAGAACCCTTAAAGAGTCTCCTCTTGAGACACCGCAGCCCTCCATATTCGCCTATATCGGGCAAAAAGATAACAGCCTGTATGACGTTATCAGCCAATAAATCTTCCATTTAATACGAACAAAGGTAAATCAATCAAACAATATGTCTCGAGATAGCATAGCACAAGCAAGCGACTGTAGGGTCACTTAAGGCTAGAATAGTGATGCCCAGAAAAAGTGAACCGACTTTTCTGTTGTGAAAGAACAAAAATTGCCAGTGATTTCTTACACCTAAGACCATTTGTTTAGTCTGCTTCATTTTAGAGAGCCATGTCATATACAATTTCCGTGGAGGTTCTGATCGGGGACGTGGTTCCTCGAAATCAGGTCTTTAGAAATTATCCTCTTAGCCTTTCATCAAACTTCTCATTTATGTACGTTCCAGTTTTACCTGGGACCAAACAAAAGTTTATTCTTGCAATATAGCGCATGTTCATTAGGAAAACATAGAACTCCACTTGGAACACTTCGTGTTTCACGAAAATAAACCCTTGACGGGTTTTGAAGCCAAAAAATACAAATATGTGCCCATCCCACCATCCGTGTTTTGGGTGTACTATTTTTCATACGAATGGCAATTGTACTCTCGTATGGTTATCAGACGCTCGCGTGTCGTTAAACCATGAAAAATAAAAAAGAAAAATAAATTTGGTGTTGTCTGGGAAACTGCGAACTCCTACTACTGACACGCGGCAACCATTTCTGGTGCAAAGCAGTGTTTTAAGCTTTTTTTAGACCAAGCCTTCTAGCATCCCCGATCACTTGGTATAAATCGTAACCGCACGCTGCGAGTTTCTGATGATGTCCAGTATCGTCTGTGTATCCTAGCCGATGAACTGATTTCTCTGTTAACACGTGTTCACCGATCTATCTGCTTCAGCATGGTACTCAAATCCCAACTGTACAGAATTATCGCGTGTTATCCATCCAACTTTATGGGATCAGTTTTGATGGGATCACAAATTGCAGCGTCACCCCTCTTGAGTTCAAAACCAAGTACATTGAAAATAATTTTGTCTAGAATTTGCCCAACTAGGCGCATTTTGATTTTCAAAATTTTCACAAACACGTCTTCTGACATAATAAGAAGAATCGGAATCCTTTTCCTATTCCCTTCACGCATCCTTGAAAATAAGTGGAACCACGCGGTACCACCCCTTGGCAGTCTTTTCTCAGCGAATTTTTCTCTATCAAGGTCTAGCTTCTCACAACTATTCGTGTTGTAGTTGTTATATTTTTTGAACGAATGAATGGGAGCTACGTTTTACTGTCTGAGGACATTTTTTTCGAGGCTTTTTACGACATTCATAGCGAAACTAAAGACCATGAAAAACTGACCGTTGTCTTGAAATACCACATGATAGAAGTCGGGTCCCTCACTCATCAGGTTTTTAAAAAAGCCATGAAGATTGTGATCGAGTGTTCGAGTTTCGAACCCTTTCTACATAGTTTTCTACATGATTGGGCACAATGGACCCATTTTGTGGTCTAAGTGAGCAGTGACACTGTCACAAGGCACCCATCTACCTAACCTAACCTACATAGTTCCTAGACCCTTTCCCAACAACGTCTTGTAAATTTCGATTTTACATCGTGGATGGTATGGTTTCTTGGCTGTCCTTTTATTAATGTCGATCATTACTTATACATACGTCTATTTTTTTCTGTAAACCTGGAAAACTGGAAACACACTGAAGTTGTCTGGAATATCCTTATTAAAACAGCTTATCGTGTGTGAAGAGAGACAAGTAAATTTTACTGGTTGATTCGATCCTTCGTCGATCAGTTAGTTTATGAGAGACGCATGGAAGTGTGTAACTGCCAGTATACTTTCAAGGACTGTGCCTTGAACCATACTCTACTCTAAGTTTCGATAATGACAAAACAAATTAGTTGTAAGGTTATGTACCTTGATTTTTTTTTAATTTGTTTTCGTTACTAACTTAATGTAACATCTACACCAACATTCATTGTCGGGACATCAAATATCACTACATTCACAGTAAAACTAAGTTTTTTTTTTGATTTTTCATAAACTTTACTCATTTTCATTTATGTATTGCGAAGCTATTTATGAGTACAATATTTTTTGTTAACTTAAATTCACATTCATGTACTTGTTTATTTATGCTTGCGTGTTTAATGTTGCTTCTCAGTGCTGCAAATGTATTTAGTCAAACTTCATTATCCCATTTCCTTTCCTTTCATTTCCATACCTATCCACCCTTCTTTTTTTTTGCTAACTTTTCATCTGTATGCACTAGTAGTTATATTGAAATTCATCCTATCGGTACAGCGCTGTAAAATTATATTTATGTTGTGAAAAGAAAAAAAAAATCATTGTATTACAATTCTTTAAATATTTTTAAAGAATATACTTAATTTTAATTTAATTTTTTAATTTCATATATTTTTTTCTTTCTTTCTTTTTTGATTTCTCCGCCATTTCATAAAAAATAAAAAAAAAATAAAAAATACTCCTTGTGAATGCAAACACCACCACAAAAAAAAAAAAATTAAAAACAAAAAAATCTTACGTTTGGCCACAACAACTCGCTCTGCTGCTCTTCTTTTCATCATTACAAAAAAAAAAAAACCTTCAATCACATTTCAAATCAATCATCATCTGATCGTGTTTTTTGAATAAAAAAAAAAAAATATTAAAATGCAACCAACCAAATGCCATAATGTTAATGCGCATGTTAATAATTTTTTCAATGCAATTGTTTTGTTAATTCTGCAATGAATTTTCTTATACAAAAAAAAAAAAAAACTAAAAAAATTTTTACCTAAAATGCAAACTGCAACTGCAATAATCTTATTCGCACTTTGCCTTTTAAAACAAAAACAACTATTTTTTTTTGTTTGTTAACTTTTTTAAAAAATTGGAAATGTGTGTTGGAAAAATTTTGCAAAAAAAATACAATTGCATATAAAAAAAATATTAGTTTGCTCGATCGACTTAGAATGACATCGGCTGTTAAATCTAGCAGGCATTTCCCAAGGAATGTACCATCACGATCAACCTTCCATTCGGGTGAGTTTTCTGCTTAATGTGTATTATTTTTTTTATTTTAGTTTGTTTTGTTATTTTTTTGTTCTTACATTAACTTTTTTTTTTTTTATTTTTCATTTTGTTTGTTTAATTTTTTTTTTTGGTAAAATTTTGAATATTAGTTTTAGTTTTAAATATAAATTTGATTGTGTAAAATTTAATTTTATTGTTTAAATCAGAAAAAAAATATTAATGACATTGCTTTCTATTGTCGTTTCTGTTTATCCATTAACCGGCTTAATTATTACTAACGAAATTATATATTTTGCCTTTGTTTCGTTTTATTTATACCAAGTAGAATTAAATTTAATAATTTATCCGAGACACAATCCATAGAAATAAGAAAATAAAAAGGAATTTTTAAACCAAAAAAAAAAAACATGTATAATAATTTGTCCTAATTTGAAAATGCAGTGAACAAGGACTTTTGTTTTAGTAATAGGAGGTACTGCCATCGAGTACCTAAAATTAGGGATTTGCCTTAAAATATAGAAACTATCTCTTTAGCTTTACTTACAAGCTCTGATAAACAGTATCCTTTCTGGATTTCATTAATTATAGGTAGGTAGGATGCCTTCTAAACAAAGTATAGACCTGTCTATCGAGAAAAAGGTGACTGAACAATATAAATTTCCCCTCAGTGTTAACGAAGCAAAATATGAAATATGTACATACTTGTATTCTAAAGCACTAACCCGGATCTTTGGGACTTGGTGTTTTTCGTGTCCAGTCCGTCAATTACTGTGGAGACGTTTTCACAATGGACCTGTGGAAAATGGAGATAGAATTAGTTCTACAAAAAAATAAATAATACAATATAATCCTGATTCCCTCGATTAATGAAAAGATCATAGTTTTCGAACGGAAATCTTGCTTGCAAGGACCCTTTAACAGCATTCGCTAATGAGGAAGATCTTCGTACACTATGAAACTCGTGGCATCTAGACGGGATAAGATATTGGCGCTTTAGTTTCCTACAAAACTTTGTAATCTTTATTTTTGTTTTGGGGTCTACCCATAAGTTTTGGATAGGAGATAACCTCTCGTAAGTTCACAATTCGTAAAGTATCTATATTTGTGGCCGTTGTGCTGAAAGATAATAATAAGACCAATAGACTACTATGGATCCAACAATCTGCGAAGAAAATACAGCATAGACTACAAATATCATCATAATGATCACTTCATTCTACCTAACATTCCTGGTGTAAATTAAATCTGTTACAGCTGTAATTATCGGAAGAGGGATACAATTTGATTTAACTTTGGGTTGTATCCGTCGTTTCCTTATATCTGGCTTATAATCTTACTCAGATATGTGCACATAATGCCAGTACGTATCCAACTACTGAGGAGCATCAATACGGGACAATATAAAATCCAACTTCTAACCGAGGAACAGTAGTAACTCATCAACCATACCAACGAGTCATCGAATATAATTGCTGGACAGGTAACAATTGACAGGTTTGTTGGATATTCCAGTCCCAAAATGCATTTGCTTATTTTTGAGCCTTTAGACGTTTCATCTATTCCACAAACAGATTTATGGTCTATAGGCCTCGAACGTGTGTCAAAATTCTTTACGAAATGTAATACAAACAAATAAAAGGCTTCGTTCGTTGAGGCCCTTATTTACTCTGAGGCCAATTCGACTGCTAAACACATTTATGACGGCACGTTGGGAGCGATATAACCAATATTGTCAATATTGGACTTTCAAAGATAGTGTTATCTATGTTAACGTCTATCTTTCACATTATTTGCTCCAAGACGGAGTAAAAGCATATCTTCTAGCCGAAATAAGGCATTGCTATGCAATTCTCTTTTGGGTTTATTGGTCATAATGAAAACCATTTCATTTGTTTTAGCGACGTCAACAGAAGAACACAGAGAAGCACATGTTTTCCAGCTTTGATGATTAGATTGCTTTCATCTCGTAGAGCTCAAGACTATAATTTTTGTCATATGGTCGTGAGACTCGTGTCCAGAACTGATAGCAAGGTGAAAAGTGGAAATCACTTACTTATCTTCGTGAACTGCACATAAAGTAGATTGAACTTTAATGAGCTCTGTATAATATAGTGGATAATAATAAATAAATTTTTCTGGTCGAAGTACTTCGTAAGGTCATCTCAAGCCTCACGTTCCAATTAACAATACGATACAAAGTAATTAATTTTCAGTTTAGTTAGTAATAGCCAGGTCAATTTAGTTTAAGGTATTTAGTCTCATGACTGTTTTAGGAAGTACATACTGCGATTGTTCCAAACGAAATTGTTTTCATTCTCTTTGAATGTTTCATCATGTTTTTCTTGTTTAACTAACCATTAATAATGCTATAGACTGAATGTTCATAAAGCATATGTGACCTTGTCTGATATTAGCTTTCATTTATTACCTGCAATACATATGTTGCGTAAATGCATTTTTAAAGCAGCAGATCGGTAAAGAAAAAATAATACAACAGATTTTAGGATTTCGAAACTAAAGTACCTTTTTACGAACCCATCCGCGATATATTTTATTTTATTTCATTGGTTTGTTGTTTATTATTTTTAATAACTATGTACCATTAAACAACCTATGAACCATTTAAAACTTTCCCCATTACATACTTCTATGAAACCAAACAACTTCTCCAGTGTTTTATGTTTGCCAAAAAAAAAGCGTTCTTCTTCTGCATGGCATTTGAAATCATCACGACTTCTACTTAACAAAAAAAAATAAAAAATATGTAAAAAGTACTAAACCTTTTCAAGATGTTGTAAATTTGTCAAATGAAAAACATTGTAAACATTATCGACGTTTGTCTCTGATTCTTTGTTGTAAAATTTAAAAAAAAAAAAAAATTCAATAACACAGTTTCAACATTATTACTGTGGAATGCATGAACAAAAAAAAAAATAAAAACTTTAAAACGAAATAAAAATAAATTGTGTCTTGTATAAATGCAAACTGAAAAAAAAAAAAAATAATAATTGGTGAACAAAATTTTAAAAACAAACTAAAATTAATTTTTTAAACTAATCTACTAATCTGCATGTTTTATTAAATGAGAAAATATGAATTTTTATCTAAAACGAAAAAAATCCTGTCCACTCTCTTCTTTCTCTTCTAATTCGTATCGAAAACATAACAAAAAAACAAAAATAGGCCAAACCAGAGCGCGAAACAATACAGCACTAGAGTATCCAGGAACAGGAGGTGCAACAGGCGAGTCACCACATCCGGGTCGTATGAGTTTTTTCTCAAAACTATCATCACGATTTAGTAAACGGTAAGTCCTAATATAAACTTCATAAAAATAACCTCTCTCCTTTGTAATACATACATACATATATTATATATATATATATAAATTAGATATTAAATTTTTGCGCCTTCCTCTGTTCTACTTTCACAAACCAAACAAACAAAAAAATGAATCCTAACATAAAGAGCACAATTAGTTATTTAATAAATTTTTTTTATGTAAAAGTTTGATTTGCAATTAGAATCGTTTTTGATATATTTCTGCACACATAAAACAATAAGTTAAAAAAAAAAAGACTAATTTTAATCTTAAATGAAAAAATAAAAACTGAAAAAAAAAAAAACGAAACCACAATCATAGGTTATCGCAATCTCTCTCTCTCTCTCTCTATCTATTTCTCTCACATTAACCAAAACTACGCTTTGTGACGATTGATGTTGTAATTATTAAAATATTATTTTTTTTTATTTTATTTTGCCCGCATGCATATAATTTTAATTTTAATTTATTTTTTTTTTTTAAATGTATAGTTTCTTTTTTTGCTTTTGATTTATGTACTCAAGATTGTGTACTGCATAAAGTGTATGAGAACAAATGACATATTCAATATTGTTGTAGCGATCGCGCATTATACCTACTATATTTTATTTTTTAGTTTTTAAACAAAATAACCCGCGTTAAGAACATTCTCAAATATTAACAAAATTAATCAAAATCAACAGGGATTGAATAAACAGTATTGTCTCTCAATTTTAAAGAGTTCTGTGACGACTATGAGTATAGTCGTTCGGCATTTCATCGTTCTTCATTGTAGCCCAATTCAATTAGCAAATATTAACAAAAATATCAACCAACTATTGGGATGGCCACTCAAACACCGTTTCCATTCCTTTACCTTTAGATTAATTAGTAGAGATCCACGATTCTGTATGACAATTATCAAATGCAGTTCAAAATCTCCCTTCAATTTCTTTTACATTTTCGTGTCGAATATGCCCTTTTACCTACGTGCGCCACTGCCAAATTTGATGGAAAAACGCTTAGTCTCCATGTTGTAACCATCTCATCTTTCGATGCGCAGTTTGTCTTAGTTCATCGTTGCATCTGCTTTCCAAAAATCCCTCAATGGTAGTTCCTTACCCATTTTCGTATTGAGATACGGTTAGGTGAGCAAATTCTTCCAGAAAGCTTCTATGTCTTAATCAACAGTTTAAGGGTTCGATTTGGTATTCATCCAGCCACGGCAATCTCTTATCTTTGAGTTGTGAGTTGTAATGACCTAAGTTTCCTGTTTTAAAAAATGTCAGGTCATATTATTTTGAACGCCTCTATAAATTATTGTGCGCTTCTGCTATTATAACCTCCTAGCTCGTTAGCATATAATTATAATTTGGTTCTATTCAGATCTGGCCAATTATAGAGAAAGCCATCGCAAACTCCACAGAATAAAAGTCTTCTAAGGATATCTATTGTTAGTCTTCATTAATGCCTTTTCCCTGCTTCGAACTTTAGTGTGCAAGGCCGGGTGTTTACCGATTAGTCGATTCATTAAACATTTAGTACTGTTATAATCCTTGCGTTGAGTTATAAGTAAATGTTTGCCTAGTACAAAATCAGTCCTTATTTTTTTCTGGAAGAGAACATTTTTTGCAGGCTCAATTCGCTGCTTTTCATGTTGCTTCAGATGTCTACAATATATGCACAGTATATCTGCTTTAACTCATAAATAAATTTTTCCAGCATATTCTCTGCTGGCAGTGGTTAAGATTGAGTTGAATGATTTTTGTTCCTTCCACCATTCATTGTCTTGACAGAATATGCAGTTTGGCTATCTGTTACATGTATTGTTTAGCGACAGCAGTCTTTTCAGGAGAGAGCTCCGACGTAAATCCATCATTCTGTAGAAAGCATTATAAACATATCAGAGAAATCCAAAAGTTTGAGATAAGATGTTAATAAACATCGTATGTAGCGATTCTATCTAAGCTAGAAATAATTATGGTGATGAAAAATTTAACAAAAATAGCAACCAGTCTTTCGGGGATACTGCTCGCCAGATGATGTCCAGATTCGTGCTGTCGAATGCCTTTTTCTTTATATAACAAATCGTGTTTAGTGTGAAATCTTCTTTGTTCTCAATCATACTACAGTTACCTCATTTCTCGACAGTCAAAATGAGCTATGTACATATGTATGTATGTAAAGGTATATGCATGTATCTGCCCGAAATTGTTTTTGAAATTCTACAACGATTTTTAAAAGTCATATTCAGTTGTCCTAAATAATATTTGTTGTTTGAAGTCGTTTAACGCTAACCGCACCATACCGTATAAATATAGCACGAGGTTCTTTTTCTTCGTATGTAGTTCACTCTATTCTAGCTTCCTTGACTATCTTTTATAGCCCGTCACTGAATTACATAAGTTTTCTTACGATCTGCTTGCCCAGTACATTATAGTATCGTCCAATAATTTTACAGGCGAAAACTAGAATTCGCAAATATAAGATAAGCTACTTGGAAGACGTCATCGGCTTTCTTCTTTGAAACCATTTGCCTTATCTGGTCGATGCGAAGAAACTGCATTTCAAGACACGCTCTTTAATTTCCCTGAAATTTAACATTTCACGAAAAAAATCGAGAGACACTCCTACCTACTCAATTCCTCTGTTTTTCATTAACATCCCTGATTAAAAAATAAAAAAAAACAAACAAAAACAAATAATAACTTTCAATCCTTGTTTAATTTAATTTTTTGTTAAACACAATTTTTTTTGGCATTTTTCTGTTGTTTATTTCAGGTTTAGGGTATTGACAGCTAAAAACTAAACTAAATGAAAAGAAATTTAAACAAAAAAAAATGTTCATTTACTAATTTTTATATAAATTATCTAAAGATAAAACAACGAAAAGAAAAACAAAAAAAAACAATCGCGATTGGTTTTCTTATTTTAATTTAACAGCAAATAATATAACCACATGCTATTAATCGCATTCAACAATAGTGTAAAGCAAACATCATTGAATTCAAAAGCCGAGCTCAGTTATTAGGCTTTTGTAGCCTGAAGTAGCGAAGCGCCTTTAACATAATCGATGTTATACAATTATTGTATTTTCTTTATTATTATTATTATTATTATTTTTTAAATTGTCGAATTATTATCAATACCTATGTATATTGAAACAAATTTATATTTACAGAAAACAAATTAGTTTCGAATTTTTTTTTTTGTCGTTCTTCATTCTTTTTTTTTTTAATTAGTGCGCATTAGTACTGTGTTTTAATTCTCTTTTTATATAGTATGTTTTCTTTTCTTCCGTTAAAAAAAAAATTCTTATTTAATATGAGCAGTAAACAATATCTTTGCTATATTGTTATCGCTTTCTAACGTCTTCTTATATATTTTTTTTTCTTTGTATAATATATATAATCCATTATGTCATTTACTATATTCATATTTATATGTAAAACATTCATGTATCTTACTTAGTTAGATCAAGATAAAAAAAAAATATTATATTTTTAAACGAACCGAAATAAAAATTTAACTTTTGAAAAAAGAACAAAAAGAATACACAAATAGTGTTGTTTATTTCTTTATAGTTATTATTTTTCGATTAGTTTTCGTTTGCATGCATGTTGTTTTCATTGTCTTAGGATAAAACTGTGACATCCATTTGCAGAATAATACAACAAACTTAAAACTATTTCTAATCTTTTGGGAAATATAGTTATTTTTTCTTTTCCATATTCGTATTTTTTTTTTAAAGAGTTATAGTATCCACAGAAAAAAAAATATTGGGGCAATAAAATAAAACGAAACAAGGAAATTCAAAAAAGTCAAGGTGAAACCAAACGGTTGTCGCGCAGTGTATTCCTTTGAAATTTTTTTTAAACTATCTTCGCTCTTCCATTTCAGTCTTCAAAAAGTTTTCAGTTCGACTACATATCTCATCGTTAAGGTTTAGGACGACCTGAGCATATAGTTGTCGCTGTCGGTGATTTATATTTTGTGCAAATGTCTTTGGTGTTCCCATTAGGGTCATCCAATAAGAGGTGTTGTTTTAAATCAATAGAAAAAGAAGCATTGGCGTAGGCTTGATGCGAGCTTCATAGCTCTAAAGGAAAATGTCTAATGATGTTAAATCGCTCGATCTTGGCGGCCAATAGAAGTCTTCATTTTGACGAAGCGTACGTGTGTAGCGATCCATATTTAATAACCTTCTTTACATATCAAAAGGAATCGCAATGAGAGTTGAATGTTGACAGTTCAACAATTGGGCGGAATTGTGACACCACTTGTTGGATTAGCTTATACTGTATGTAAGATTTGCCTTTTCAAACTACAGATGCCATTGGATTCTGCCTTCTATAAATTTTCAAAAGTCCCATCTGTCTAATGTAGACATACTTAATAACTGCTGTTGCTCACTTTCTATCAAATAAGTTGGTTCTTGAAAAAACAAACAAATAAGAAGTTTTTTGACCCCCATTTGGCAAAATTTCGTCACGGTTGAAATATCTAAATTGACTTAGAAAAATTCTACATTTTTTGTTGACAATTTTTTCACTAATAGTGATTCTTTTTTCATAATATGTCGAGAGAGAGATGAGTCTATAATACTGGAATTCTACTTTTGATAGAGTGACTGGTGATAGAAATCTTTTAGAAATATATAATCTCCTGGTGGTGTGTTCGGGCGGTTGCCAGTGGAATATGAAGGTGGTCCTATTTGGTACGGTTTAATGCTACAGAAGTAGTACTATCTATTGTATAAACAGACAACACCACAGATTTTTTTCACGCGATCGTTTGTCAAGAAACAGATTCTCAAACAAATATGTTTCTTCGGGCACGGCATTTAACAGTAAGTCCGTTCCAGAATAGAATATAACACATACTTACAATACGCATGGTTATGAGAAGCTAAGCCTATCGGCCCGAACATTTTTCTGTTTGTAAATATATACGTTAGGTTAGGTACGTGGATAGGCGAGGTGGAAGTGATCCATATCGCCACACTCAGACCAGAGTCAATACAAACCCATTGTGATACCCATAGAGAATAGATATCCCTTGTCCATTGCTCAACCTTTGTTCTACAGATATGGTTCTTACTCTTGTAAACTAACAAATCATCCAGCTGATTTGCTGTAGTTCACGATTCAATTCACTGATCTGTTGGATATTTCTTCTAGATCACGGAAGAAGTGTCGGCCGAGAAATTTAAATCCGAGGTTGGTTGTATCTTCATTTCAACATCTCCACGTTGTCTTACCCCAAATGACACCTATTTCCTTCCTTTTGCGTAATGCTGTCGGTTCTTTTATTATCAAAAGAAAACTACATATTTCTTGTGGTTACAGATGTGTCTAGAGAGGACCATCTGATGTTTGCCTCCCTTAGGGGCTTAATCCCTGCTTCGAGCCTTAGTGTGCAAGGCGGGATGTATACTGAGTTGTCGGTTTGTTCTGAGGTGGATTATAAACCTCTTCAAGTTGATACATAAGTCAGCTATTAGTCTCCGGTATGGATTCGTTTCTAAACGCTGTCGAGTGGAATTAAATAATTTTTTAGGGATGCACTCTATCTTTATATACAATAAGAGCTGTACCAGTGAAAAATACATATAATGCCAGGTTTCTTAAAAGTTGACAGTGATACCAAAAAGATTTATGGTTTCGATTTGGACCTGAAATCCTTAATTCATATTTAAGCAAGATCTTATCAGTATGCTATCGTCGGCAAAGCTAAAAATATTTTATATGGAAAAGTAATAAAGTAGGTAAAAGAATAGACCCCTCTGCGGCATGTCAACATTAATAGCTGATGTATCAAAAGACACTCTATCGATCAAAGTGTGAATAGACAGGTCCTGTAGAAACCTTTCAATCAATCCGCAGAGTGTTGTGATAGTTCACGGGAATTATACTTTCTTAAGGACACTATGCCAGACTTGATCGAATGCCTTTAAGATTTTCACCGCGCAATTGGTGGATAACATTAGTCTGAAGGTCCCTCCTTGAACAACATGTACAAAAATACAATGTTAAATCCACTTAAACCGGATCCAGTTGTGTATCGCCTAAAAACATAGGTATTTGCAAAAGTATTGGCGCTCTCTGTTGGTGATTGTTTGTTGGTGATTCTCTCACCATGTGAGTGAAGTTGCGCAAACCACCAGAACTGTCATGGGATTGCAGCTAATGGCAAGGATGAAAGCAATGTAATACATACCTTCTTATTTAACAGTATTTTTTTTTTATTAAAAATCCTTCGGTGTATGAACTTGGATTAGCCATAAAAAGTTTCATCATAGTTTAGTCATTGTATTGTTCGAAAAGTGTGACAAGTTTATCTTATCTTGCCTTTTCATATAAATCGTTACGAGACAGCCGACCTTGTTATGTGGGTTTCGGGAGATTTAGTAGTAGGTGACCATTGCTTGAGTAGTATTTGAAAATAAGTACAAAATTCAATTAAAGATTGAATAATGAATGACCTGACCACTGGTTAGACCATTACTTTAAAGTCAAAGTTTTCTTTGTCAGTATTCTTCCATTTAACTCGTTTATAGTTAATTATTCTTTTATTTACTTAGTATCGCAAATAAAAACAATATATACAAACTCAAACTTAATTATTCTGCAAATGGACCAATATTGTAAAGTATGACTTTGTCGTTGTATTGTGAATCCCCTTTCCACAATTGATTGCATGTTAATTTGATTTTATTTAGTTTATTATTATAATTTTTATTTTTTTTTTTAAATTAAATTTTAAACAATTGGCTAGTGTAATATAATTTAATTTCTTATGAATTTTAAATATAAGTACAAAAGTTACATTTTAAATTGGTGTTTGGTGTACTTCTAAAATATTCTCTACTACTATAATTTTTAATTTTATTTACTGATTTGTTTTAATTCCTTTTTATTTACATCCCTCAAGTGTGCGTTTAAAATAAATTTTACAAAAACAAAGTCTTAACTTATTTAATAGTTTTTTTTTTTTATTGTGCTCATAATATTATTACAATGAACACAAATAAATCTTATTTAAAAGAATTTTTTAAGAAAGAAGAATATATTAAAAAAAAAAAAAAACGAAAGGGGCTGCACAATGGTTTTTCTTATAAAATAAAACTATATTATTCCGTTATTTCTATTTTTAATTATTTAAATTTAGTTATAGTAAAAAGTAATACAATATTCAACGAAAAATCTCAAAGGCGGACCATTTTTTTTTATTCGTGTGTGTTTTGTTTATTTAATTTTTTTTTTTATTTAAATTTTTTATATGGGTGACTTACTCTAGTCTATGAAATAAGAAACATAACTTTTGTCTTAGGATGTGTGATTATTTAATGTTTTATAGTCACTTTAGTTTGTAAAAAAGTATAATTTCCTGAAATTTGTAATATAATATTATTTGATATGTATACATATGGATATTTCATGCATATGCATGTATATGTATGTATTTGCATAAGTTTTATTTTTTGTTTTATAAAATATTTTTAAAAATATGGCGACTGGAAAATCAACTGTTTTTAATGGTGATGGATGGATTTTGTGGTGCTGTATATACATTCATACGAATTAAAATGTTAAACGTATGGTTATAGATATCAGAGAATTTAAATCTAAAGAAGCAGGGTTGGTTCCCTTTTTCACTCGTCAAACATCTTCAGCCTTCTTGCAACTATAGTGCATCTTCCACTTGAATGTGAACACATAGTGGATAGTAATTGGTGTTAAAATAAATATTCTAAATATTATATGTATTCATTGTATCAATTCGATTGGCACATGGGGTTTTCCAGCACTGCCACTTCAAAGGAGTTATGGTTACAGTAGAACTATTACTTACAGATGTAGTTAACGACCTATAGACAGAAAAGACGCGAATATTTTGCTGTACTGGTAGGTCTTTCGATCTTGCCCATTTCCAATAGGGCGAATCATGGTTTCAATAACTCAACAACTGCGAGAGAGACTAAAAAAAATTCGTCAAAATTTACGATGATATTTGCATCCGATAAGGTTCATTCTTGTGCAAGAGCTAAAGGATTTGCTACAACGTATTCAGGCGAACAAAAGGTGCCTGGAAATTTTGAAATTACAAAATTCTGAAATTAGGTGTGGTTCTAATTCGCTGGGTTCAATTTTAGGCTTTCTCATACGTCTCTTTTTTTGGCTTACTTTGGCTTTTTATGGCTTACATAGGTCGCGCTACGGTTCGGGGTGAATCTGGGCTCGACCAACAACCCTCACCAGTTAGCTCGGTCGTTAGCTAACTGCCTCCAGTTGCGCACTCCAAGTCGGTTGACTAGTACGTGCCACCTAAAGCGAGGTCACATCTACTGGATTGTCCCTCCGGGTTGGATTCGAAAACTCTGCGGGTCGAAGCGGTTGTGTCTATTCGCTCTACCTGTGCTAGCCATTTCAGACTACTAATGCGTTGCTTTTTGATTAGGTTGATGTTGCTGTACGTCAACCCAAACGAAACCGAATATCTTATGAATAATTTTTCTCTCGAAACGACCGAGCATATCCTTATCTGCTTTATACAGAGTCCATGCTTCAGCACCATGAAGTAGGATTGTGATAATCAAGTTCTTGTATAGAATCTTCTTAGTTGTTCGGGATACGGCCTTATTACTCAATTGCTCAATTACCAGCCCAAAGAAACAGCGATTTACAAGACTTATGTATTTTTTCATTTTATTTCTGCTGAGGTGTTGCCAAGGTACCTCAAAGTTATAGCTATCTATTGTAACATTCTGTCTAATTCTTCGATGTTGTGTATCCCTTCTCGTTGACAGGATATACTTGGTTTTAGCCTCATTGAGCGCCATTCCATTTTGTCAGCTTTCATTTTAATACTAGCGAATGTACCGGTAACAGCTCGCTGAGCTCCGCCAATTATGTCAATAAAATTTTATTCAATATGGCAGATAAGGTCTTGTATGCGATGTTTAGTAGATTGATACCTCTGTAATTGGCGCTATTGAGGGGGTCAATTTTTTTCTCAAACAATAAGTTTGTTGAAATCTTCTGCACTTAATGTGTGTGTGTTTTTTTTTTTTTTGTTTTCAAAACGTGAGGAAGTCATGATTGGCAAACGATGGTTTGGACTGACGTAAAGTCAATTAGTATATCAAAGGCGCACTGCGAGTATGTCCTAATTTAAAAGTATCAGATTAGAGTGTCTTGTGTCTCTCGAAACCCAATATTCTTTTGTAAGAACACGTGTATATTTTCTCTTCTTTGGTGCTGTCTAGAATTCTACTCGTGAACCCCTTGCATCGAATATCGACGCAATAATCACTAAGTCACAGTGGCTTTGTAAAGAGGAAACACTCTACAATTGCCAAGATAACTGGTTCACAAGTTGTAGAGAAATCTAGTAATTTTTAACGATCAACGCTCCTTACTTCTAGTGTACAGAAAGCATTATCCCTGACTTTCCATTACCTATAATTCACAATACTTTTGGTGTAAACGCAAACGAATGATGTTGCTAGATTAGAAGCATAGTGATACACTAGTTATTTTATTATTTGTTTTTTTTTTTTGTACCACGATGTAACTCGACTGTACTTTTAGATTTTTGTAAATGTCATTTATAAAGAAATTGTGATAAGTTGTATGGAATCCACGTTAAACTCTACATGAAGGATTATAGTATGTATACAAAATGTAATTTTAAGAATATTATTTGCTTAAATATTAACAATAAAGTTTACTAAAATATAAAATTTATTGTTCAGAGAAAAAAAATTCTTACTAATGTATTTAAATAAAATTATATGGAGCATGTGCTTGTTTCCTTTTTATTTTTTGTATTCTTTTTTTTTTTAAATACATACATTATATACTCTTAAAAACGATGTTGCTGTATAATTATAATTTTATTTTTGTTTCTTCTGAAGAACATAATGTAAATGCTTTTCAGGTAATTTTTCCATTACTATTAGACAAAACAAGAAAACATAATCATTTCTACAAATCGAAAGAAAAGCTCATACTTAATTTGATATTCTAACAAAAAGTAAAAAAAAAAAAAAAATGAAATAAAATCATTGTGCACAGCTTTTTGAAAACATAAGGTCTAACAAGTTTTTTTTTTTTTCTTCATATTTCAGAAGACATTGTTGACATATAAAAACATCCATATTTATTTTATATTATTTTTTTTTTTAACTAACAAACAATTTTATTTATAAAACAAAATAAACATTAATAATTAAAAATAAATTAGGTATCATTATTTCATATCTTCTATATAAATTTATTAAATATTTTAATATATAAAAAATAAAACAGAGTGACACAGGATATAATGTGAGTTTATTACAGGAACCTTTGAATTATAAGAAAAATTGTACAGAAAGAAAATAGCTTTATTATCCATGTTAATAATTTGTCATTTGTACATAATATCTTGTTTGGCACATTTTGTCACTACACATCACATGTATGTACATTTGTATGTCCATTTTGCGCAAATTTTCTTAACGCACAGTTCGTAGACAGGCATTTGCAGGAATACAGCTTTAAAAAGTATTTGAATGCAGGTTCGATGAACACACAGAATTTAGGATCATCAGCTGCTCTTGTCAGTATCAGCCAGTTAGCCAACCGCTTATTTTTTTAAGCTTTTCAGTGTTTTTGTTCTTAAAAATCGATTCAGTGGATCTTGTTCTTTTTGGCATTTAATTTGCATATCTTGAGGCTTGGCAACGATATTTCACCCTACAGCACCTATAAGCCAGTTTCTCTAATAAATCTGAAAATCTGAAATGGTATATGGATTTTATTTATTCTTCTGTGCCTCACAAAATTAGAGTACATCTTTCGCAGTCTCACTTGACTCATTACAGAATATGCCTAATTTTCTTAGGTATTCTTTCAGCGTGGTCCATGAGGAAGCTTGTTAAGCTATTTTTATTTGGGTTGATAGATGTTTTTAATCTTTTCTGATTGCAAACAGTTTGACAAGTCTAAGAAAATCGAAGCCACTGCTTTGTGAAGTTTCTTGTACCTCCTTTAAATTCGATAGAGATCACTCTTGGTTCGAAAAGAGTAAATGAATAGCATCTTACTCAGGCAGTAACTTCTCGAAATTGAATGTGCATCCGAAACCATGCCTCAGCTTTTCGCTATTCTCCCACTACCACATGCACAATACTTGTCCTACCCGGCTCACGTAGTTGTGGGAGATGATGCCTTGATGAACGAAATCCGTTCCTTACAGTCGTACAAACTCCTACCGAATTTCATTACACGCCAACTTTTATTAGTCCAAGACGTTGTCACGTCAAAAAGTCTTCGTATTGGACTTCTTTTTTGTAACAATGATCTGTGAAACTTCGCCTTTAATCGACTACCAAATGATAAGTTTTGTTACTTACAAATAGAAATATAAATATTTGACTTGACAGGTCCATGGGACACAGGGGCTAGCTTCTCGCTAGCATTCGTATTGTGCGTGTTATATTCTTCATACGAATGGAAGAAGAATATTGTTTAATGCCATGTCCGAAGTAGAAGTTTTGTTTTGAGAAGCTTTTTCATGACAGTGTGTTTGTCAGACGCTCGATAGATGTGGGGCCGTTAAAAATTGTTTGATGTTGTCTGGGATTCGAATCTCGAACTGAACCACGGCTCCCACTTTTGTTACTTAAGAGAGTCTAATTGTGAAGTCAGTTCCACATTTGTGTATAGAGAGCATTCACAGTTTCGAAGGGACTGACTGCAGTTCTGTTTCTATTGCATGATTCACCTATAAGATCCAGTCATTTGTGTCTAAGAAACGATCAGTTGCTTATACAAATGCAAATATTTGGCGCGACAGGTCTATAGGACCCCGGGTCTAGCTTCTCACAACCATTCATGTTGTGCGAATAGAAGGACATACTGTTTAATGTCGTTTCCGAAGGGTAATTTGAGAAGCTTTTCATGAGAGTTATACTCTCGGATGATTGTCAGACGCTCGCAAGAGTTGGGACCGTGAAAGGAATTTTAGGTGTTATCTGAAGATTGAACTTCGCTCCGTAGTACAACGCATTAACAACTTCTTGAGCCACATATTTAAGTCCGCTAGCTCTGGTCGATTTCCTATATGGAAGACTACCCATGTAAAACTCTGTAAGTTCGCATTTGCCATGGTCTGCTGATTCCACAACGAAAATTCCATCTATTTTAATATGACCAAACGTCTAGACTCGTTACCTTAAAGAATATTGTTATTTTATGACGATAGTCTACTGCGTTCAAAACCAAAATGTTGTTCAAATTTAGAATGGCTTCCTTCTATTAAAAACTGTTACTTTCTCGATTGACAGCCTTTTGACATGCTTTTAGTTTTCTACTTGCCTTGTTTTTCTTTTCTTTGAAGTCTTGACATTTTTTTTAGCACTTCTATCACAGCAAGAATAAACGGTTGCCTTATATCATACATATGCTTAAAAACATTAGTTACTAAATAATAATAATGTGTCACTCTTTAAAGGAATATAAACAAATTGTAATTAACAGATATTATTAATTTATTAAATGTACTCGTTAAAATTATTTATTTTTATTTATGAATATTTAATAAGTTTTACCAAAGAAAAAAAATATTTATAAAATGGTCACGCTGCAATTAAGATTAAACAACGAACATTTTTTTTTTAAAAACAATAGAAAAATGCACGAGAATTTCAAGAAAACGAATAATCAAGGAAAGGTTTAATTTATAAAGAAAGAATTTTATGGGAAAGTCATTGTGCATTTCAGAACTTATATCGTCGCGATCTTAACTTATGTTTCTTTTTTTAATTGTAATTATTTGTGTTTTTTTTCCATCAATTTATTTTTTTGTTCCTTTACTTTACTGCTATTTTATTATCTCCCAATATATATTTTATTCTAAAGAAATTAAGAAACAACTCTTAACTCTAAATTCCACTCTATTCGGAAACATTCTCTCAAAGAAAATAAAAAAAAAAAAAAAACAACTTATTATTTCTCTATCTCTTTCTCAAACACTCACATACACACACACTTATATATTTTTTGTTTCTTTTTTGAATCAAATAACATTTAATTTCACTGATTTTTTATTTATTTGTTTTTCTTTTATTTTAGGCCAAACCCGTAAAAAAAAAATAAATTATAACGATATATAAAATTCGAAAAAAAAAACTTATAGTATAATTTTTTGAAGTAACATTTAATTTTGATGCCGAAAGAAAAAAAGAAATCACAAAACACAAAAAAAAAAAATGAAATAGGTCCTATTTATCAAGATGGTGATAATTATTGTTATTATTATTATTATTATTTTTTTTTTCTTTATTAATTTCTATTTATTATTTTTTATACAAGCAAGATTGACTAAAGTATTATACCACAAAAAAAAAAAAAATCTATTAGAAAGGAAGCTAAATCTTTTTGCAGCTGTGACCATATTATTTATATTTGCAATATATATAAAACTATATATTATTTGTTATAGTAATGGAATTTTGTTTAAGAAAATAAGTTAATGTATTTTTTTTTTACACACACACACACACCATAGTAGATATTGAGACTAAGTGCTTGTATTTTTTGTTTTTAAATAATAAAATTTATTTATGTATAATAATATATATAAAGACAAATTTTTTTGAAATATTTACGAAAACCATTAAACACCAATTAAAAAATGAAATAAAATTCTTTATGGCTGTTGTCAATTATTATTTTTTTTTTTTCTTTGTCAATAAAATTGTTTTTAATTTTTTTTTACTTCACTTATTTCTGCAGAAAATTAGTTTGAATTATAATCTAAAAAAAAGTTTGTGTTTTGTGATTTGTTTTAACAAAATAAATGTTTTCGTTATAATCTGTGCTTATCGCGACGACCTCGACGACGACGATGATGATGATGATGATGATGATGATGTTGATGTTGATGATGACAGCAAAAAGGATATTCTCCAGAAGTCAGCAATTTAATTTATAAACAATACAAAATATTAATATAGATAAATCGTATATAAATAAAATATGAATACTTACGAATACACCGACGAACTACATACCATTACACATACAAACACACACCATCATAGACTTTCGATTTTCATATGGTTCTTCTTCGCATTATAAAATGTAAATATACAATTATATATAAAAAAAAAACAAAAAAAACAAAGGACATATTAATTAATTTTTAAACATAACAATGAAACTATGTATAGATCGATCATTCGATCGAAGATAAAAGTAGAATAAAATTGGATCTATCCAAAGTATTAAGAAATGAAGTAAGAAACAAAAAAAAAACAAAAGTTTATTTTATCATTATTCACATTCCTTGCAGGTTATAAATATTGTTATTGTTTTCTTTATGTTTTTGCCAATCAACAACAACAACAACACAATCAACGTATATCAGAAGCAATGTATAAATAAATTACAATACAAATAATATTAAAGAAAAGAAAAATAAAGTGCCTGCAAAATGAACCACCATACAATACAATTCGATACGTCGTCACACATCCTTACATTGGAGACTTTGTTATAACTGATAGCAATGGTGGTGAAAAATTAGAAACTTCATTTTGAAATAAAAAAAAAAAAGAAAAACAAAAATCGGTTTGTTACCACTGTAAGATAATTATTATTATTTGTTGTGAAGTCTTGTTTATTTTTATTTCTTAACACAGGTCGTATTTGTATGTGACAGTGATGGGGGTCGGGGCACAGTTTGTTTGGTCTTGTTAAAAGTATTGGCCATATTCATGTAGTTAAAAGGTCACTTTATCGTTCTAGACATTCTTATAAATTTGTGATTTTAATTCTCAAGTTATGCTCACGTATTGTCTACACATGATTGTTAAACCAAATTTCAGTTCTCCTAGTTACGCTGTGGCACCAAGGAGTCACAAGGAATTGATCTTTCAATTTCTCATAGCTGATCTCAATTTCGGAAAATGTGTGCCATTTAGTTTCCACTTTCATTGTTAAGAACTTAGACTTTAATCCTGTAAGAAGACTAGTTAAAGTGTTCAGTAATTACAGTGATAAGAAAATTTAGAAAACTCATTTCAATCTAGTGCATGAGGTGTAAAACTACGTTACTAAAGAATCATAAAAAGTTTGTCGATAACTCTTATTTCGGCATTTCATTTTCTTTTATTTGTCTATAAACTTAGCCCACAATCTTGTAAGAAAATAAGTGATTTTATCCTAATAGTTCTTTTATTCTTAAATTTTTTTGCATTTGGCTGATTTTTTTTTCATCCTTTCTTTAAAAATTACACCGCGTTTCTGTATTTCACCATGTCGTAGCTACTTTAGGACATTGTAGACTTGGTTTTCTATTTCTTTGGCATCAGTTATTGTTCATCTAGGTGCACCTTTTCTCATCCCTTTCTGTGCCAAATATATATTTGTTTCAAAATAGGGATGACGTAAGCCCTGGGGCGGTTTTAAAGTAACTACGAGCAATATACTCATGTTTTTGAACAGCCAATAGTATAACTAAATATCATGAGTTTTCACTCGCTGACAGAAATGATTTTTCTTGTAGTTTGCTCTTTTGAATCCAAACTATTCAACATCACCTCCATTTATCATGAAACTAAGTATTAATGTCATTCCTTCGTTCCATGTTGATAAAATTGTTATTCATACAGTCCCTAAACTATATAATAAACGAATACTCATTTCGAACATCTATTTCTTTGTAAGAGCCTGATGGCATCCTCATCTAGTATGCTTTATTCGAATTCCGGTATTTCCGGATTCTTGAATAACTTGCTATAGAAGAATGTGAGAATCTAAAAACCTTTCAGTGACCCGCAAAGGTGAATCTTTTTTTTAATAATTTACCAATTTCGTCCCATAAAAATCCAATGACCATCGAATTATCCTCAGCATACCCCTTCAACACGTCGACCGTACAAATACGACTACAACATATTGTGGCTTCCTAATTTGTCAATTAATTTTGTTTAGTATTCGTAACGTTAAAAACAATATTAGAAGATTTTTTTTTTCTAATAAACTCCCTTGTTTTCTAACATCCTTAGTTGTATTATATTATTATTTTTTTTTTTTTATTACTGTAATGAAACCTACTTATGTATAAGAGCAGTTTGTTTTTTTTTTATTTAAAATATTTATTCCTATAACAAATATTTTATGTTTAAAAAAATAAATTTAAAAAAAACTGCACTGACTTTATAAAGAAAATAACAAAAAAAAAAAAATAAAAGGTATCCCTCTTTTTGATAATTTTATCACTCAGTAACGTTTATGTGTTGAGTTTAAAAATAAAGCAAAAGAAAAAAAATGTATTTAAAAATAATATCAATTAATTCATTTCACTTTTTAAAATTATAAGCAACTATACATAATGAAATAAATATAAGAAATATCAACAAATATGTCGCTTGATAAGAGATTTATAAAATAAAAAGTTTTAAAATAAATTTTTTGAAAAACAAAAATAAATGAAAAGAAAGAACTTTTGTTATAACTGCTATCGATTTAGTTAGTTAGTTTTTTAAAATTATACTTTTAATTCAATCAGTAATATATATATATATATATACATAATTAAATGAATAAACTAATTTTTAATTTAAGTTTTAACACACGAACATTATATTGTTGTTATAAAAGAAAACAAAATGATTAGGTGAAAAACAAAAATAAAAAAAAACTAAGCTACAAAATTTGTCATGATATGAAACAATGATACAAGAAAAAGAAATGGAAAAAATAAAAATTATGATAATTTTAAAACGAAATAGAAAAATGGTTGAATTTGTTATTTTATTTTTATTATTATTTTATTTTTCCCGTAATTCTATGTGAAGTCTTATTATGTTGTTTTTTTTTTTTTTTTATTTTATTTTTTAACTGTGTTCTAACGATGTTTTGTTGCGCCTCTTTGAATGTAGCCAGACAATGAACGTGTGCATGTTTTTTTTTAAGAAAAACTTATAGCATCTTATTCTACTCACTATTCAGTATCCAACTAATTAAATTTAAATAATGATGTTTAATCAAATATTTGCTGATTGCTTATCTAAACTAGCGCAAAAATAAATTTATTCATTGTTTTCGTCTAGGGTTTTGATGGGGCTTCTAAAATTAGATTGTCCGAATTTTTCTTTGTTGAACAAACTGGCCTCCTCTTTTGCTTCGATTAGAATGCTGCTTCGACCATCAAATAGTTTTGATGCCTTATGGTAGCAGTTAACATTTAAATGAAATTGGTTTTCTGTTTAAGTGTTCATTACTTAGAAGCCTTAAAGTAGGGGTTTAAGGAAGAAATAGTGATAAAATTGGGGCTCTGGTGCCCATTAGTCCTGAATCTTTCCAAACTTTAGCATTCCAAAATTTTTTGAGGGATGGCAAGTTGCTGTGTAACTGAAAAACGAAAACTGATGCTACAAGTTTATTGCACTAAAAATCATTGTATTCTATCGAAGGAATCTGCAAGAAAATTGTCTGATCACTAAATAATTTCGTTGAATTTAATCTACTTGTGGTGGGTCCCGCTTAGTTAGGATGCATACAAATTTGCTATGGCTCGATAAAATGTTCGCGAGATTTATGGAATTTTATTTCAATGTTTCGTTCATTCAGTAGCTAAATCTGTCTGTGAGAAAAAGTTTACAATTTTGAAAGACCGCGATGCCTTTAACACCTAGATTCCTCAATATCAGCATTGATTTGTAGCTTAACCAAGTTAGTGATTCAACGAATTAGATTTACGGAACACCAATTGATGACGGGAACAATATCAGAATTGGTTTGACATATGATGCTGTCAGGTCTTCAAGAGCTATATTCTCCGCGGAGGAATCGATCATAAGTCGCAGAGAGAAGTCCATTGATATAAATTAAAACCAGGTTAAGAGAAAGAACAGCGCTGAGAAATATCAGAATCGACTAATTAAAAAAAAAAATCTCGACAAGATTTCTTCGATACAATGAGCTTGCCGCTTATTAATGAAAGCACCAAGAAATAAATAGCAAGACTCTGCATATACCATGATATTGACAGGACTTAGTAATGTGGTAATTGAAAGTACTCAAGACGTTGGAAACTACTTGAAATTTTTCGGAATATAATGTAACAATGCAAAGTTCCACCAGTCAATCAAAACAAAAATCCTGCAGACATTGATCGTATTTTTAATAAAACGCTAATATTTAAATTCATATCGGCAGAGGTATCAGTTTGAATATTCCACTGATGAAAAAAAGTTTACCTAGTACACTAGAAATCTACAATAAAGAGATGAAAGATCAGTAGGTACATTAGCTGGAGACCAACTAAGAACAAAGTTGTCTATTATGGTACTGTTTATGTAGTCTATAACTGCGTTAAAATATCGATGGATTATTTAAATCTGCCGCAGTTTTTTTTTTTCAAAGCAAAGAGTCCTACTGACAAAAACGTCAATATTCAGCAGATCGGCAATGGCAGCGAGCAATTGCACCGAAATATCCTTGAAAACCAAATTTATTTCTTTAACAGATAATACAATTCAGCAAGGACAAGCTTGCTTTGCTTCGGGAGGCAGACTGAGATAGTCAAATTGACATATCCTCCTCTCC
Organism: Xylota sylvarum; assembly: GCA_905220385.1. NCBI lineage: Eukaryota > Metazoa > Arthropoda > Insecta > Diptera > Syrphidae > Xylota > Xylota sylvarum. The sequence continues at coordinate 50,437,356 of LR999960.1, read as the reverse complement.
TACCGCTTACAAACGAGGATATTATGGGTAGGATTTGTTGTTCGAATATTACGATTAAGACTTCGTCTGGGTGGGGTATATCATTATTGTAGGATAGGTATCATTATTCCTATTCATAAAATACCTAGATTTTCTGTACTCATCTATGTATTTGACAGTACAGTTCGGTAGTTCGATAGTCACCTACTACAAGTTTGCTTTAGAAAAAAGATACAGTATAAACAACCCTGTTATGCTATACGTTCCGAAAAAGTTCCGATTACAACACATGACACCATCATGGTATCCATTTTTGTACAGAAAATTCGGAAAATTTTTCCAGGACGAATATCTGTCGGAGAACTTTGGAGAAAAATCATAACTGTTAAAAGAAAACTGTAATGCATCTTATCTATTATGACGTTGTACATCATAACTACCCAAAAAAGGGTCAGAAGTCACTCTGAGGCATCGCATAGGTAACATGTCCAAACTCACCAATATTATCATTGAACACCGTGCGCACTGCAGACATTTTGAGAGACAAGCGCTAGTAAGCAATGAAGCAACTCAGGCTACGAGAATATCGTCCTTTCCAGAAGAAAATACTTGCACACGACTTAAATAAAATGAACACTAGAGATTAGGCGAAACGAGTAAAATTTAGGTTTCTCTAACCTGTGCATCAAAAAGGAATCATGACTGATAATAAACTGGACTCTTTCTAAAATCGGATTGTTGTGGAATTCGATTTTTTTTTTATAAAATAAAAAGGAAAAGGTAGTTTGGAGTAGATTATTTGTTGTTAAAGGGCACTTAGTGGAGTGGTTTGTACTATTTCGTTTAAGATGGTAAGACAGCTACGATACAACGTCTTACTCGCATTTCAAGTAAAAAAAAGTCAGCAGATCACGACCGTGGTTTATTAAAAGATGTTTCTCTAACCATAACGAAGAAAAGTGTAATCTCGAATTAGACTAGTCTAGTGGTTAGACGAATGGTTTGCTTCTGTTTTTCCTAATTTGCGTAGAATGTCACCTACTACACTTGTCTTATAAGGATTTTCGGAGTTGTTTGCTTAGATTGTGAACTGAGCCGTGAAAAATAAAATGTATTGGTAGATCTGGGATTTGTCTGAATCTGATCTGAACCTTCATTTCACTATATTTTGCAAAATAACCTATATAACCGTACATAGATATGGACAACTAGGAATATAGACACTTGAAGGACGAAAATGTAGTCCTTAAGCTCATCTTCACCGGGTCAATTCTTTGTCACTAGACGTTCCTTTTTTTGCTTTAAGAAGCCATATCTCGAGGGTTTTTTGGCAATGCATTTGCACTAAACTCTCCTCAGCCTTTAAAAAGCATCGAAAAATTATTCTCATTTTTTCGGACACACAAATAAATATCTCTGAAAGAATTGAACTTATCCGCAAGTCCCGGAGACAGTTAAAATGCTCTTAGAATTACCAAAGAATAACTTGATCATTTTACATTTAACCTCTACTCATGAAGGCCACATCGTCGACTCGCTGGCAAAGATTGCTATCACTAAGCATTTTTGAAAACCATACCGGGGAACAGATCCATAACCATGTCCTATGCGGTCTAGACAATCACTCCTGAACAGAAATGTTCCAAGTACATACATATTGGCTTCTGAAATACAATCTTTTCAGACTCAACTGTAAAACTATATATGGATCGACAAAGTTGGTGTCCGAAAGTGCATATTGCTAGAGTATGTTAACTACTGTGCAGTGAGTATAATAAAACAGATCACGAAAAAGAACGTATCGTGACGTATTTAGAACATTCCCAAATGGTGAAAAATATAATAAGTATTGCCTTATAACAATACCATCATGGTCTACTGTAGGAACTCACAGACAGAAATCGTTTTTTTTTTGCTTACCAATTTTTATCTAAATTTGGACTTATCTGGTTGTATCAAACTCAAATTCACCCTTCTCCACTGTAGCTGTTTAATTCCGTTTAGTGGTTAGACACCTTTTCCGTTGAGTTTTGTTGTAGGGCTATTCACCATTCTTAGTATTAAAGCCGACTTCGCTGTTTTACGCTTGTGTGCCACTTTAAATATCTACTTAAATTTCAAAACCAACTAATGATTTGTAGGTCTTTTTGTATTCAAATCAGACAACAAAAATTATTTCCAAATAAAGCTAAACTTCAATTTTCTGGTATGTGCACTAATTTTGAACTCTCCAGGAAAACTCGTGTAACATTTCAAACGAACGTATGTCTTTTCTTTTTAGATATGTTTATGTGTGTATAGTTTGGTGTTATAGGTGGTGGATAAAATCATTTCATTTCATTTAAACTTCATAGCTTTGCCTTGAGTGCAAACATCCTGTTTTTTCTGCTTATGCTTTAGAATTTCATTTCGGATACAATGCTTATGATTATGTTCCAGTATTGTATAGGATTTCAAAACAAACAAAACAAAACTATTTCTTTCTGTGACTATAAATTTTCCAAAGAAACGCACAGTTTTATCGTTTTTGTCTTTCTATCTTTCCTGTAAAACTAAACTAACTTTTGTATCATACGAAATATGTTTCATAATACATATGTATGTGTGGTCATTTGTATTCCTTTCTTTCTTTTATGTTTAAAACTTTCCTTTGCTAAAAAGATACATATACTACAAAAGCAAATTTAAAAACCAAAAAAAAAAAAACTCCTGATAGCTTAACACAAAATTTTATAAAAAAAAAAAATCTAAAAATCCATTTAAAAAAAATACCATTTTGTTTTATGTTTCTGTTTTGTTCTGTTAACTACGTTTTGCGTTCTTTTTTTGTATCTTTTTTTTTATTTTAGGCCCAGCGACGGCCAAGCAAATACATCCAACAACAGCTTTAGGTAATTATACTGTAAATTTACGACAGACAAATCAACAAATTTAAAAAAAAAAAAAATATATAACTTATTAGGAGTGTATTCGTATCTACATATAGCGACGTAGGGGTAATCAGATTTTTTTTTTTTATTATTTCTTTCTTAATTTAATACTATTCTTTTATTTGTCATTGTAATAGGGTAAAAATGCCAAAAGTAATTGTGGATGACATATATTGAATATAAATATATTTTAATTTTACAATATATAGATACATATACTTTTTTAATTCAAATGTTGATTGCATGTGTTATCCCCCATGTTAATAATATTTTTTTTTGTTTTTTGTTTAACTCCTTTTTTTGCACAAAAGATTTTTTTAGTTTCTACACATGACTTAAGCATGTTTTTTTTATATGTATATTTTTTTTTATTTAAAGATCTGATTACATACCTAGTTTAAACAAAAATTTAAGTTTACATGATGTTTTGTTAGTTTAAATAACAAACAAGAAGTGTACAAGTATTTTGTTTACATTTGCTTATATAAAAAATGTTTTTCTGTCAAAGTATTATCATTTGTGTGCGTCCATAACTTCTTTGTATTATACTCATTTAAAAAAAAAAAAAGAAAAAACTTAAAATATTCTCGGCAGTTATATTAAATGTGCTGTAAATAGTATGTGCATCACATTGAAGGCGTGTTTTGTTTTAATTTTTGCATTATTTTCTTAAGATCATTAATGCAATGCAAAAAAAAAAGGTAATTTCTGTTAAAAATATGTAAATTTTTATAGCAGACCCGAGGTAGACAAAGTCCTTTACTACTACCTTAAGGTTTGTCGTTCAGCGACAGCAATTCTATCAAGAGTGCTTTTGGGTAGTGCGAGGTGTAAACTTTGACGTCGTCGAGTCATCACAGTGTATGACTACTTTATCAGAGACATATTGGAATAGTCCAGACAGTACCAACCATCTACTGTATGCCGAGTTTATAACATAAAAAGAAACGGGTTCCATTAAATCTTCCTGATCTGAATCTGATTTAGAAACTGTATGGGTAAAGAGCACTTTTAGGAATGACTACAAGTAGCATGTGTTAATAACGATGACTACCTAAACTACAGACAAAGTTAAATCAGTGTAACTCTTCTATTGTCGGTAATCAAGCCTTTTCAACCCAGATACAAATCGTATAGGTCTTGAGAGATCACGGTTTAATCTTTCCACTTTCATTCGTCCTCCTCGTACATAGACCGTAGAATCCACGAGGTAGCAACAATTTTGTCCGTTGAGTTAGGAACTCATTTCCTTATTATCCCTTGGATCGCCTTTGTTATAGTTCCCAACCGTCTGTACCAGGCTTTTTTCCTTTTACCTACGTACTTATGTATATGTACTTGCGTACCTATAGGGCAAGTATTGGTTTCTTGAAAAATTTCGAACTCGAGATGTTAACCAAACATGACTTTACTGTCTGTTTATCTGCCTGTGAGAAAGATTGTAGCCTAATCCTATTTGGAGTCTGTAATGTCACGCACTGAGGTGAAATTTGAGTTTTCATTCCAACCTCAAAATTAAGGGTATATTACTAAAGGGCAATTTCACTAAAAATAGATTTTCTCGAAAACGACTCCAACGATTTTGATAAAATTTCATAGGTGAATTAGTTTGGGTATATGCTATTAGATGGCGTACCACGTTTATTAACGGTGACGGTAATTTTAAAAAATTACAATTTCCTAATTATTTTCTCGGCAATTGGGCTCAAAATGAATATTTGAAGAATATAAGACTTATGCAGATATATGACGTACCAAAATTTGAAACAGTCTCGCCCATTTTTTAAAACTTTCCAAATTTTAATATTTTTATTTTTATATCTAAGATGAGGTCTTCCTCTACTTCGTTGTCCCTCCGAAATTGATTCGAGGACTCTGCGGGCCGGAGCACTGGTGTCCATTCGCTTTACATGTCCTAGCCATCTCGAAGCACTAATGCGCAGTTTTCTGACTGAGTCGATGTAGCTGTACAGCTCATAAAGTTCGTCGTTGAATCTCCTTCTCGTCAATGCAAACGGGACCGAACATTTTATGAAGAATCTTTCTCTCGAATCGACTGAGGATATTTTCATCCCCTTAAGATATAGCCCGACTACTAACTTTCAACTATGATTTTAAAGAAATCACGTTACAGCGCGTTACCTTGTCTAAATCCTTTTTTGACATCAAAGGTCTCGGTGAGATTGTTACCGACTTTGAAGGGGCATCGAGAATTCTCCATACATAATTCCATTATACATTAAATAAGGCCATGCCCACTTTTCATGGCGTGTTTTGAAAAAAAAAAAAATCGTGGTAGTTCTCTCAAAAATGCGGAATGTCACTAGACATTCTATTGACTATTTTACTGGAGCTTCCTGAATCCTGAATAATTATGTACACTTTCAACATAAAGATGCAAGCAAGTACGTACGACCCAATCGTCCACTTTATTTTTTTGTTTGCTTACAACGTGTAATTTGACAAACATGTCCTTTCTGTAGTCTCAGTTGCTCACATTTTTTTGATGGGACATGTAAAGTTGAGCCAACATCTAATAAACTAGATGAGAGTTCTTGTAATGGGTCCGCTTAAGCAGCGGTTGAAAATATTACCTATCATCGTCAACAATTTCTATTATGGTGACTAAGCCTTCCTTTTTTGAAGAGTTTTATAACTGTTTGCCTGACGTTTTAAGTCATTGTTTGTAGATAGATTAATTTAGAGTAATTAATGATAAAATAATTAGATTTATTACTAAATGAAAATAATGCAAACTTGAACCAAAACAAAGTCCTATGAGTATCCTAGAATTTATTATCACAACAACTTTAGATATATCTATACAGAGAAGAATACTTGTTACAACAACAATACTACATGCATTATATTGTGTGTTATCATTTTACAAAAACCAAGACTTTTTCATGGTAGTGGATCAACAACTGAAGAGTCAGCCAAGCCACGAGTGCTTCGTTTCACTTGGTCAATGAAGACAACATCTCCATTGATGCCTGATCAGATAATGCAAAAAATCCGCGAGGTACTTGATCAGAATAATTGTGACTATGAGCAAAGGGAGAGGTAAGTGAACAGTTTTTTAATAAACCAATTAAACAGTACTGCCACTTTGTTATCTACTTTCTATATAAATAAAATAGCAAAACCTAACTCTTTTACATCCTGACTTAATTTTTAGAAAAAAATTCAACTAATTCAATTAACGTTTCCTTTTAAGTGGCAATATTGAACATTAGTATTAAGTTTAAATTTTAAATAACGAAATGGTATTTGTCTTTTAACAGGTTTGTACTATGGTGCGTGCATGGTGATCCAAATACTGATTCATTAGTACAATGGGAAATTGAAGTTTGTAAGCTTCCTAGGTTGTCATTGAATGGCGTCCGTTTTAAACGCATTTCGGGTAAGTAATGCAAACATAATGTAAAACTTAAAGATCATTTTATAAATCCATCTGTAACACGTGGTCCTTAATTTGCATATGCCTACGGGTCATTTGTTCCGACTCTTACAATAGGCCACAGCTTTTTTCACCTTTGCCCGACTCCTTCTTGACTGCATTGAGCTATTTATTGCTCCATTAATCCGCTTATCAGCGGAAATTGTGGTGCGTATTGGGTAATTTATTACCACAGAGTTCTCAGTCACCGTAGCAAACTGGTTCTTCTATCTTTTGGTATATGCCTCTTCGAAAAAGAGCAAAGAAACACTTAAGCTAGCTGGTGTTCACTGTGAAGAGTTAGAGTGGCATCATATGCACTCGTAAAGGCAGTTAATCTTATTTTTGCCATCGCCGAGGACGTTTCGGACCTCAGGGTCTCGTCACAATAGCGGATTTACTTCCAGTTTGGTTCAGTAAATCAGTTCAACTCAATGCAGATTCGATACAGATTCCACAAATGCTCCTTCACATGTATAGTGATCTTGGAACAGATGGCGGTACCAGCGAGGTTTTGTTGCTAAATCCAGGCCTCAAGGTTGATTTTTTCATTAGGGCAGGTTGATTCTGAGCGATTTTCGATTGAGCTGTTTTTTTTTAATTAACATCCACCCTCAACCTGGCCGATCATTGGCACGATACTGAACTTGGCTATCGATGTTTCGATTTAGAACTTGGCTGAAAGTAGGATTTGATCGCGCTTAGAAGTAGTTTCCCAAAATTTAATATTACTTTCAGTTGAACGTCCCTCATTTAATGGTTTTACTTTTTTATTTGTCAGGTACTAGCATCGGATTCAAGAACATTGCATCTCGTATAGCATTCGATCTACGTCTGTGACTCGATCAAACTAAAAATGAATCATCATCGCTAGCATCATCAGACGACCAACAACAGTCGTCCTCATCGTCGAAACATCATCGCTTTAAACACGAACCCCATTCAACATCTTCTACAGGAAAAGCTGCCTCTACACTAAAAACTAAAATAACCGATACTCTGATCAGCAACAGTTTAGTCAAAAGCAAAAAACCATCTAACATCCAACAGCCCAACATCATAACGACTAGCTGCACTGGCAACATTTCTGGTACAACCGCTAAAAAGCAAAAAATTCGTTCAAATTCTGAATCCGACAAGGTCTCTCTAACACTATCGTCCGGGGAGAGATTAGACACCGCAAGCAGCTCGAAGAACAGCAGCAATCACAGTCTTCGTGGTCATGGTCACGAACCGTTGTCTTTCGAAGAGACAGCCTCAGCAATTGCACCCGCTTCGGCTGCACTTTCAACGAATGAAAACGTTGTCGCTGCAACTGCCACTACCGGCGGCAGTAGTACTATAACACCAACAGTTGCAACAACAACAGCTCCATCTGCTGCATTTTATTGTCATCATCCCAGTACTAGTAATCGTATCGATTCGACAATTCAAATGCACGAGGAAATAATCGATCCGATTGCCGAAGAGGAAGACGACGACATTGACATCGATAACATCGATGAGGATGAAATTTGTGATCTGGCCTCTTCAGCTCCAGTCAAGTGTGATGTCGTTGGCAGCAAGCTATCAACTGCTGGAACACCCAGCACATCCATCGGACTGACTGCGTTAAAACTTAATGCTAAAGGTAAAACGAAGACTGCATCCGATAATACTCAAACCAAGATGAACACGAGTAAGAGTCTAAACGATAACTCAATTGTAAATACGAGTAAAACTAAAGCGAAATCAAATGCGAGGACACCAATTGCTCCCGGCAAGGGTAGGTCCAATCTGCTCCTAGGTAGAAAATGTCTAACAAAGGTCGTGAATTCAAAAATGTCTGCTGACGAACGGGTAGAATCAAATGAAACAGAATCAACTACAACAACCGGACCATCATGCACCACAAGCGGTAATAATAAAAAGGACAATGGTAAACTAGGATATAACAATTTAATAGCATCACTTTTGCGCACAACAACGCTATAAAGAACTGAAATCGAAACATTTGAATATATACTTATATATATGTGTGTGTGTGTGGACTATTAGTGTTGTTCATTTGTTAATAATGTTCATCTCTCTAAGCTAAGCAGATAAAACATTTGAGACACACTGTGTAGTGTGTTTGCACCTGAACACACAATAACACAACTTCGAAGTTAAAATATTGTATTTTGAAGTAGGAAAAAACAAAGTAAAAAGAAAATGTCTATATTTAATGTAAAACACTGTAGTAAGTATAAAATTGTAAACCATTTAAACGCAAATCTAAAAGTTGAAACGAGAAATTATTATGAAGTATGCGCTAGTGCATAATGTGAAACGCGTGTTTGACGCGTACACCTTTGGACAGACACGACCACAAAACCAATTAGAAAGTAAATGAAAGTAAACTTTTTATTTGTTAGCGATATGTTATAAAACTAGACGAGTAAAAGATGTGCGGTGATACTGTGAAGATGGGATAACATTCTTATTACGTCACCAGTTGTACTTTAAATGACTTAGTCCATAGACCATATTGATCCTGCTACCAGTCTTGCACACCACGTTGGTTGAGGTCCGTTTTAATCTATGCGCCCTACTTGATATACAAACGACGCTCATTTCTGTCACAGAAAGACATACAACACAAACTCCGCTGATCTGAACCTATCCATTCATACATTTATGAATCCTTAGGATTCACCACAAATGCAGTCAAGAAAACAGATTTTATGGATAGTAGTTAGGTTATTTTACTGTGCGGTGAAATCGGGGTAAATCCGCCTATGCACTGTGCCTCTGATCTTTAGTAAGGTACATACACACATATGTAAATGCTATCCACCAAGAGTAAAGCGGCATAGTCTAAGGCTTATCGCATTGTTCTTGCAGGATAGTATTGAACAGTCTTTGTTCGATCTTCCCTGCGTTTTCATTCTTCCTCCACTGTGTAGATATTTCTCGTCGATAGAGACTTGGCCGAATTGTTGAACTAATAAATATTTGAATGAGAGTCTCAAGTTAAGTTAGTCTCCTCCTGGTTAAGAGGACTTTTTTACTGACAGTCTAAACTCATCAACGCCAAAGGAACAAAGTGAGGCAGAAACTTTTCTTTGGTGGCTAAACGAGTTGATTAACTTCGCTATTCTGGGCTGGCATTCCAGAACATAACTTTCGATCTTCCGGGCAGGAATTTTAAAATCAGTTGTTAAGACAAATCGAAGTGGTTAGGCAGCGGTTGCCTAGAGTTATTCTTATTTACCCTTGAAAGGTGAACTCCCTAACCACATCAAACTTATAGTTGTTTGTAGCAATGCTCTGACTTAGTTGGGACAATTTTGTGAAGGACTGACGACTTTACACTTTATGGTTGTTCAGCTTATAGGTTTTGGTTTCAGATTGCAAAATGAAACTAGGCAGAATCAAATGAAATATTAACATCAAGTGGAGTATTCTATACGTGGTGCTAATCTTATCGATTCGAGACTGAATTTCACTAGTGTAAAAGAATTGTTTGAAAAAAATATGTATGTATATGCTCTGAAATCGATTTCATCTCCCTTCTCATACTTTCGCTATATTATAGGTTTTTTTCATCTTAGCGTTGCAATTCCTCTCACTAAAATCTCATTTGATGCTTAAGTTTTATTAAACCCAACCAAGCAAGCAGAACATTTCGTCATGGTACTTGATGGTGTGCTTCCATTGAAATGGCGAAACTTATATTTATCACCAAACAATATATTACCCGTTCATATGTAGCTTTCCATTAAACGAAAAACCTCCAAAACGAAATCGCCTATACTCCTAGTAAAAATAAAAATAGAATGATGAATCTTCATACAGTTATAATGTAGAAATAAAAAAAAAAACCAACAACCTCCACACATGCGCAAGTACATTTATAAATAAAGAAAAAAAAAAAAAAACTAAACAAAAGTAAAAACAGCAGTAAAAAGTTAATTTAAAAATAAATAATTATTTTCGCTCATATTTTCTACAAATACTTAGTAAATTTTTTACTTAAAAAAAAAAACAAAAGAAAAATCAACACACAACACATGCACACTTGATGCTTTTAGTTCTAAGAATAATAAATTAATTTTTGTTCTCATTTTTAAGTAAACGTTTTTTTTTTTAAGTTTTTCTTAAAATTTATTTTTTTATCTCGTTTCTCTTGCGTGTTTTGTTTTGAAAAAAAAAAAACTATACATATATGATTTAAAAAAAAAAAAATATTATATAATATTATAATTATATTCATTAAAAAAAAAAGTGAAAGAAAAAATCTCAAAAATTTATTTATAAATAAATATTAAAAACAAAAATTAAATTTTGTAAATTAAAGAAACAAAAAAAAAAAACACTTCAAGATTTTAAGCAAAGCAAAATGATTATTTGATTGTAAGAATTAATTATATACATAAATATGTAACCCAAACACAAAAAGTTTACGCACTTTATATTGGTAAAAAAAAAAAAATATATTGCTACTATTATTGATTATATTCTTATTAAAAACACCCAAAACACACAATCTTATATATACATATACATATATACATCTTAGGCTTGTATTTAGTTCTTTGTTTTCTTCTTCCTTTTAAGTTAATTTTATCGTTTTTGTTTTTGAATGCTATATAACTATTTTAATAATTATAATAGATATTTCAAAACAAAAAAAAAAACTGAACTATGTGGATTTTAAATATATTATACATAATATGCATAAAATGATGATGTAAATGGGAATTGTATTTACTAAAGAAATTTAATATTACTGTGTTTGTTTTATTTAAAAAGTTCTTTTATTTCGTTGATATTTTTTTTTTTTCAGTTTTTAAAAGTTTACATTTAGAAAAGCATGAACGAAATATCTTTCTAGCTCTTGGTGTGACAGTGCGTTCTCTATTCGTGAAATGAACTATATAATGCATCGTTATTATATGGTGATATGCATCTGTTAGTATGTCACATCATTTATGTTCAAATATTTAACTACGCTTCTTAAGTGAATAAATGGTAGTAGGTAGAAAACAATGTTTCACAGCAAATAGGAACAGAATTTGACAAAAAAGAAATACAAAGCTCGGTGCTTTTGGTAGCTGCTAACGATCTTAATTTGAGAGTTTGAATACTGGCATTGTAATGATACCAGTTTCCATGGAGGCTTTGATAATTTCTGGTATTGAAGATTGTTTAATCTCGGTTTGTGGTTCTACTCTTACTTTCCCAATTATACCTATGTTGCTATACGTTCCGAGACATACATACTTGCACTTTTTTATCGCCGCAATTATTGTGTGTGAAATATATACATATTTCTGCCATTCTTATATTTTACCAAGTCAGTACGGACAGCCTCCGATTCAAGCTTGGTACAGTCACTTTGGGGGGCGCATATAACACTCTCTAACAAAGAGAACTTAGGTAACAGATTAAATTGGAATTTGAATTCGGAACATTCTAGTAGTAGTAATATAAAAGCAGAAGTGCACATTTTTTTAATTGTTTGTGATTAAGTAGTCTCGTGAGTGCCGTGGCTCAAGTGGTTAGTGCGTTGTATTATGGAGCTAGGGTTTCGAAGTTCGATCCCAAGACATCACTTAAAATTTCTTTCAGGGGCTAGCTCTCGCGAGCGTCTGACAAGCATCCGAGTATATAAATAAAATTACTCTTGGAATACGGCATTAAAATGTAGGCCCCTTCTATTCGTGAAAAGAGTAGGACATGCACAACAAAAATGGTTGTGAGAAGCTAAGCCCTGTGTTCACTGAACCTGTTGCGCCAAATATTTTTTTTATTTTTTTTTTTTTAAAGTAGTCTCGCAATCGAAATTGCATATTCGTTAGTACTTACGTTAGAGAAAATCGCACCAATCTTTTTGATCGAAAAACAGCACACATCTTACCAGCCAATAGGAAGTACATACATACATATGTAGGTATACGGTATAATGCGATGTGAAATTCGCGTAACCTTTATTTTCCAGGTCCTGTCTTAATTTTTCTTAATCGATGAATTAATTACATTGGTCAATGTTTTTGCACCGGGAAACTGTTTGAAAAGGAAAGCCCTGAAGTTACAAACTGGTACTAAATATATTCTTATGGAAAGTAATTTAATACCGTCTGTTGTGCGTTCTATTGTGACCAGTTATGAAGTAAATAACATATACCTATACATAACATATACATATGTACATATTCAGAAAATTATTTGGGCATATTGGAAGGGAAGTTGGAAAAACAAGTCGTTGCCTAAAGGTCGTTGTTTTTAGTTAGGATTTTGTAGTTAGTGCGTCGGACTGAGCGGGAATTCAAGGTTCACGGTTCCCACATCTCGATGAAGTGTTTCCGACTCAGATTTATAAGGAAATTAGAAACTGAGATTTCTTGGGTAAAGCTGATAGATTTCTCTCCAAAAGTGTTTATCCAGAAAAATTTGGGCATATGTATAGGTACATAGCTTGGTTCTGTTTTCTGGTAATGTTTTTTAAGAGACAGAGAATGGCGATGTTGCTCAACTCAGGGCTGTTTTAGCGCACTTGGTTGCTTGAGAAAATGAAAGTAATTTTGTTATGGATGTTTAATTGTAAATTTTGTCCTGATTCATGCCAAATATCTCTAACTAAACAATGGTTAAACATTTGTTACAAGCTTAGTGGTGAATCAATTACAAAAGAGTTCAATCCCAGATCCACTGTACATTAATTAGTCATCAGGTTACCATATTATATCGTATTCCAATGTACAGCGCTCACATTTTCTCTAGTTTTCCCTTGCTAATATGACTGTGGAGTAGTTTTGATTTGAAATAAACGGTATTCCGCACTCTCATACAAATAAGATGATATTATATGGGGCGAAGTTAAGCTAAAGTTAAGTTAAGTTTTTTGTGAAGAAGTACGAGAAAATGCGAAAATGCTATTCCATTGAATTTACCAAAATTGACGTCATCTTGTAGGACGAAAGAGAAGCACACTCGAAGTTACACCACTTTAATACGATTCAACACTTTTATGAACAACATATTTAAGTGTCAAGTTTTCAACGGAACTAGATAACTACGTGAGTACAATGACAAATTATAATTAGGTATGAAGATTATGAAAAGGATCAAAGAATTCACGGAAATATATTGACATAACATATTGTCTGGATTGAATTGTTTAACTAAATGTTTTAAAACAAGTGTTTCGTAACGAACTAAGTGTTTTCTCTAAAGTGAAACGATTTCTTTAGGATTTTGTTTTAAAAGATATACTTATTTCTCATCAGCATAGGTTTTTTATAGTATTTTCAAAGTAACTTCGAAAAATCTTTTTCCCACTTTCAACCTCAGAAGAACTACAAATTGGTGGTAAGTGTACCTAAGTTAAGGTTTAAATGCTTTAATATTTTCCAGTTTAATATTCTGTGCTATGAGTTGTTTTTAAAATTTTATTTATTTCAAACGTATTTTATTATCTATTTAACCAGGTTGATTTAATTTCTAAAAAACATGAATATAATCCCTGTTAAAACAAATACATAGTTAAAACAGACCGATTTATTTAAATAGTGTGTTTGTCAATTATTATTATGCCGAGTGTTATGACTATTAGAATAAAAAAGCAAACCCAAAACAGAGTTGAATAAAACAAATTAAATTGTAAGTACTTAAACATATTTACAGACCATGTGCCCTTGAATAAATAAATTATTAAAACATTAATTCTGGAATGTCAAAAGTTTAATTAAAAAAAAAAAACAATACTTTCTCTCTAAAGAAAAAAAAGTAAATATGGTGGATTCACGGTTTCGGAGGATTGTAAACAAAAAAACACAAAACGGGAAAAAGAATGAAATAAAAGTTATATTAAACATTCGTGTTACATATATAAAACATAAACAATACTGTAAATTATCCATTACTAGGCTTTATATCTTATTCAGCTATATATAGTTTCATCATCGTATTTAAAACTTAAAACAAATAAAATAAATAATAAAATTTAAACAAACAAGGAAAACAAAAATAATAAATTATTATATTTTATATTTTGTATTATTAAATAATATAAAATCGACTGATTTTAATACATCGTGAATAAAATTAAAAAAAAAAAACAAGAAAAATGAAAAAAAAAAAAAAATAAAGCAAACAAATAACAATGCGCACTATTATGCTATGTCTTACGTTTCACAAGTAGAATGGTGTATAAAAAGAAATATACTAATTTTTCTATTCATTCTTAAGCACATAAACAAAAAAACAAAAAACAAAATGGTTGAAGTAAACAGATAAATAGAAGAACCTACGTTCCAAATTTAAAGTTGTGGCATTCATCTTTCATGTATTTGTATAAGAAATTAACAAAAAAAAAATTAACAATACATAATATGTAAGCTGTATTTAAATTGTTAAATTTCTTCAAAGAATGTAATGCATAAGAAAAAAAATAAATAAATAAATAAACGCATAATTTAACATCAAAGAAATATTCATAGAGTAGAAAACTTCAGATTTCATGTATGAAGAGAAGATGAAACATACATAAAACACAGATAAAAAAAAAACTTGTAAAAATAAGTTAAGCCACGACAATTCTATTGTAAAATAAATGACTTGTATCCTTAACAAACAAATAAAACTTAAACAAAAATGGGGTTCAATGAAACTCAATCAATTACAATGTGCTAAAAGCTAGGTATATTTATACAAGTAAATAGTAAAAACAAGAAATAATTTTTGCAGTTACTCGTAAATGTTATATAGTCTTCTGAAGATTTTTCGATAGACATCGGGATTGCAATCTGTACCACAATTTCGGATCTTTGCACCTACATAAGTAGAATGTCTTTCGATCTATGGTTAGTCGAGGATCAGCTAGTGGGGCAATAAATTTCTACTTTTGACTTTACTCAATTCTAAAACATTCTCGATTGACAACTGCTTTGATTGTATGCCAATCACAAACAAACATCGCCAGTTTTAAACTTAATGACTGCCATGGTTTTGTTCTTAAGTCAGAAGTAGCCTTGTATGTACATTCAGCGTTGCCACATGATAACGATACGGTGAAACGTTTCAGCTCTTGAAGATGAGCTCTTCTTTAGCATAGGGTGTCACGTTTCTGAATACTGCTTTCATTTTCTCTAATGAACTTCTAAGATTCTTGATTCTTCTTCGACTATGTTGTACCGCTTTAACTAAGAGCAATACACACTTCTAGTATTCTATGGTAAGTGGGTTCTACACTATGATATTTGCAAAGATTACCACATTTTCTTTGTTATATTGTGTACATAGAAGCGAAGCGAGCGAGAACTTAACTTTTCCTAAACATTTGACAGCAGTAATTACAGCTCGCCTTACACATCCAAAAGCCAGAAGGTTCCTTATCTAAGATACAGCAGCCCTGCAACGATTTCGTGCACGATACCTTGAGTGCTCTAGACCTAAGGCTTTGGTTTCCATGATCACTTGCTCCTTGGACAATCCTCCTCGTATCTGGAAGTTTGGAGTCGGGTATCCTTTTGGCTGGTGCATAGTTGTCTATTTGCTCGATATGGGCAAAAAATTGTAGTTACCGTGTTTTGGATTTTTGGACTTCATCTTAGTATAGTTCATAGAGTGCGTGGTGGTATCTTGACCAACATATGGCTTCTCTCTGGACCAAATATCCGACAAGTATTTTTTGATCATACGATTCCAATATCAGCTTTACTTTTCTACTTGTAGTCCAGCCTTCGGCACCATACATACGGTTTATGGTCATGTCATGTTTATTTCTGTGCACTCCACTTGGAACGCGTTCATCATAGCTAATATTGGATAGTAAATGATTTCTAGGTGGTTACATGCTGCTATTATTCACTATAGAACTCCACGAAGAGCATCAGTCATTACTACAATTTATAAAAGGGATGGAAGTATGAAGCCTTAGGGTACTACAATTTCGATTTCAATAAATATTCGAAGTCTATACATAGTACGTAAAGAGGAAATTGTTGATTGAGGTTTTTGTGGTCCATTGTACTACAAGGATGCAAATCCATCTTTTTTTTTTATCAATTTTACTGCAATTTTAATCGAATTAGTGATGAAAAGCTGGCCACGTGATTTATACCCACCCCATTAGCAGCGAAGATCTCCCACCTTATTTGAGAAAAGAGATATCGTCCCTTCCTCAAGCGTCGCAATTTGTAATGTCGGGATTAGTGGCATAAACGCATCCCCTGCTCTTTAAAATGTTGCCCAGGCCCATTGCAATAGTTCAGTCTCTACTTGTTAAACGAGTGCGTTCTTGTCTAATGAATAGTGAATGCTTATGTTATCGTCTTTGAAGCCATCCCTAAAATTGAATGAAAGACGACCTGGATACCAGAAAAGTTGACTTTAAATTTGAAGAAGAACGGAGGGTCGTAGGATAAGTGTTGAGTAAGGTCATTAAAACTCCAGTGCGGAGAATATCAAAAGTCACCCCGTCTAAGGAGAATAGATTACTATAATAGTACAGTCCATGATATAACTATCAAAAGGATGTAGATCAAGCTGCTAGAGCAATGCCAGGCATGCTAGGAAAATTTCCCTCACCACTTAATAACTTACCACTCATAAGGTAGAAGCAGTCTTAATTAACGGTGTGCCAAAAACACCTTTCAAGCCAACTGAAAGCACTTTGTATGTATTCCATAGGGTGGCCCATCTGTTGGTTTCTTTTTCCTACTACACCATTCATCGATCATGTCATGCATGTCATACAGTATAGGCATGATCCGACAGAGAACCAATCTATGCGCGTTAGTACAGTTGAGAATATCCAACAAAAATCAGCCACCATTTGGGCACCGTGGCTCAAGTGGTTAGTGCGTTTGGGTTCCAGGTTCAATCCCCAGACAACACCTAAAATTTCTTTCACGGCCCCGCCTCTTGCCAGCGTCTGACAAACATCCAAGAGTCAAACTGTCATGAAAAAGCTTCTCAAAACAAAACCAAAATAGGCTCATTCCATTCGTGTAAGGAATATAACACACACAACACGAATGGTTGTGAGAAGCTAGGCCCAGGGTCCCATCTAGTTGTGCGCCCAAAAATTTGTATTTTTTTTTTGTGAAATACATTTTTGACATCAAAAGTTGTATTGAGCTGTTTTTGGGTATAATGTTCAAAACCGTAGTAAGGCTGTACTTCTGCACGTACCACACTTCCTAAAATATCTTCCTTCCTTAGTTCGATGAAATGATATCAAGCACAACTGCATGTCTGTGTTACTCAGAGGACTCGAGTGAATGCAGAAATTAATAAACTAAGCTATGCCCAAAGTTCTTTTATGATTAAGAAAGCGATATTCGCTTTTAAGTAACGAAAATGTCAGATCTTCTGAACTTATCCTTTCTCATCCATCATCGTTGGTTCGGTTAGTCTATTTAGTCCTTGGCTAGCTCTTTTTTAGGCTATGTATTCCCCAATCTGTAAAGCCTATTGTAAATAACTTTCACCTATATATCATGCTAGATACTACGGTTCGATATAATTTCGTTCGACTGCGCTGTTTGGAAGCATCTCTTAGAACCCTTGATGTTACAATGTTTGTGTTAAGATTTGGGCCCTCTTCCCTTTCCATCTTCAATCGGCTACTTGGTTATTCAGGTCTACATAACTAGAGTGCGTTGGCATCTGCTGCAGAAGAAAGGTGACGTAGATCGAAAGTTTCTTCAATACCGACAACCATGGTCTTTGTCGATTGCTAAGCCTATAATCTTTCTCAAGATTTATTCAGTCTTGTTGCCCCTAGGTCTTATCCTAGACTTTCCCCAAACACCATCTACTATCAACCACTAGGGTGATCCACACAATCTAACTTAGCAATCCTTTTGGTCTGAGAATAAATATCCAGGATGCTATATACATATATAGAGCGGTTTGCATTCATTTGTGCATAAGCATTACAACATTGTTAGTTGTTAAATTTTTAGTATGTAGAAATCAGAATATAATCGCATAAATTAAATCATCATCTTCCAAAAGATCCCTCCCCCCCCCACGCTACACGAATTCTCTCAAAAAAACTCGCACATTCACAATACATTATAAAAAAAAATCGCTCAGTAAATAAAATAGTTACAAACCAAGTATTTTCAAAATATTTTATAATCGAATGTGAATATCACACTTAACATTTATTCATTAAGAACAAAACAATATAACACCAAATAAACATACAAACATTTTTTTCTATTAGCCAAAATCACACACATTCATACGTACATCTTAACACTATCATTTTATACCTTCATAAAAAAAAAATACCATTTTCGAAAACTAAATATTGTTAGCTCTTGGAATGGGAAATATATATATTAGTGAAAAGGAATTTAGTTTTGAAACATAAAACTTAAAAAAAAAAAACGGAAAATAGAAAGTTTATATCAATGGAGGAGAAACATTTAAATAAAATTGTTGCACTGGTGAAAGTTTAAAACAAAAAAAAAAAAACAAAATATGAAAACAGGAAATCATCATAAATATTAGAAATATAAAATAAAATAAAATTAAATTAAAATAAAACAAAATGCATTTTAAATATTTTTAGTTTGTAAGATATATTGCTAAATAGATGTGTAGAGGTATAACGTATATAACAATGTTTTAAGGAAGGAAAACCAAATAAATAAAAACATGTTTAAAACAAAAAAAATGTTTTTTTTTTAAATTTTTGTCTTAGAAAAGGATATTTTCGAATCCGAACTGTACGAGAACCATTTAGATCTGAGCGAAATGTGGAGAATTCTCAGACCTACTCCTAAAATAATAATAAAGCGAGAAGATTTTTCAAGAAATGGAACTGCACTTTGCGTTGCACATGGGCATCCACAGAAATATCCTTTGAGTCAGCTCGATCTACCACGTTGTTTCAGTTTCTTGGTGCGGTGAGTGGTAAGATATAGCATTGGAATTGGGGAACAGCGGGGCTATAAGTTTTTGATTTTTTAATCAATCTATCCATAACTGGCAGACAAGTAGAATATCCAGGAGAAGAATATTTGAATTGAGATGATGGTCATAAGGCGGTAAATGAAAAAGCACAGCAGCAAGTCTACGGATAAAGCGATTATGGAATAGTAGGTAATAATTGTGAGGGGAGGGAAATGTAATAAAAATTGTCGGGGTTTTTGGTAAAAGAAAAGCAGATAGAAAGAGCAGAATGAAGGATGTGAGAATGGATGAAATCGGGATAATTAACTTTAAACTAAATTGCTTTGAGAGTTAGAGTAGATAAGGCTTGACGGACGATAGGAGACAGGAAAGAAAAGAAAATTATTCAGTTGAAGTAGGGATCTGCACTGTTATTAATGTTGAAATTGGGAATTTAGCAGAGTTCGACTTTTAAAAGATTAGTCAGTGAGTACTAGCGTACGCCGACTATATCGACATAATTGGGAAAACACAGCGGGTGCCTCCAGTTGCGCACTTCAAGTCGGTTGAGGTCCTCTTCTACTTGTGGGCGACACCTAAGTCGAGATCTTCCTCTATTGCGTTGTCCCTCCAGGTTTGATTCGAATACTCTACGAACTCTACTTTTCCTAGCCATCTCAGATGTGCAATTTTTTGACTAGGTCGATGTCGCTGTACAGCTCATATAGTTCGTCGTTGAATCTCCTCCTCCAAAGCCTGTCAACGCACACAGGACTGAATATTTTATGAAGAATTTTTCGAAGCAGTCGCTTGTAACGTTCTGTCCAATTGGTCAATGTTGTATGTCACTTCTTGATGACAGCATGTACTTGGGTTTGCCCTCATTTACCACTGAATCCATTTTGGTAGCTATTTTCAATCACTTAGGTAGGCGCATTCAAATTAATGAAATTCTCGAATACCAAATCGAGATGAAAATTACTAAACTTGGTAAATAAAATAGCAAAGTACCAACTGTGCTTAGAATGAGAGCAAACCGCTCCAATCGACGAAGCTGAGCAGATGCTACTATGGATGCAAAGCACAGAAGGGCATTTCGAGTTGATGAGTGATGTGTGATGGACGTTATTGAATTCTGAGTAGTGAACTGTGGACGCGATGTTGAGGAGACTGATACTTCTGTAATTGGCGCAATTGAGGGGTCTCCTTACTTATGGATTGGACAAACGGTGCTAAGATTCTATTCCTCAGGCACACTCCCATCTGAACAAATTTTAGAAATGAGTTGGTGTATGATATCTACCACGTCATTTCCAGCTGCTTTGATCAGATCGGGTGGTAAGTCGTCAGGTCCGGCAGCCTTGTTGGACTTAAGTTTGGATGTTGCTATCCTCACTTCGTTTTGGTCCGATGGACGGAAGTTTCTGCCTGACAGCGAGATGTTGGTCTTCGTCGCTCTGCTAGTTGTTCAGCTGCACGCGTCCTGCAAAGGGTCTGAATATTTCATGTGTAGATCCGTAGGTCGTTGTTCTTAATTCGTTTGCTGTGGTCGTCAACAATAGGGTCAGCCTTATCCGAGGTTTGTTGTTGTATCGTAACAAGGTGGTTTTTGCATGGTAGGGAAGTTACCTCGACGCATAACGCATAATGTGTGACTTTTAACAGCTCATCCCTCTGTAAAGGCTAGTTATGGGTCTAAAGGGGTACTCAAGTGCAATACTTATGTAACACCACTTGCCTGAATGCGGGGCACCACACTTGTTGTAGATTGCATAAGCATTGTACCTATTCCCTTTCCTGGAATGCAGGATAAATGACGTCAGGCTCTGATGGTCAAGAATCTCAGATCCGTCGGGTTCCACGATAGGGGTGTATTGCTCTCGCTAAAAACAACAAATATGGAGTTCACCGAAGAAAAGCAAAACCAACGACTACATTGTCCTCGAAAGACATCTTTACAGACTTTCTGCTCGAGCTCTTCTATTTACTATTTCCCCCCCGAGATTACATCCTATGAGCTCCTCGTAACATCAGTACGCAAAACTCGGTCAATCTCTGTACCTTTGTTGCCAACTTTAGATCGTTTTCTTCCTCATTCAAGAAAACTTACGTGGCTATGTGTGACTGTCTGTAAAAGGCGTATTACGACAAAAGAAAACCCACGCAAGTTCTTCAAAACATTTGTTATTATATTCTCCGAACCAATGTTACATTCATACAAAAAATAATGGAACTCTTCCCCATCTAAGACCTAGCAGCTTTCTTTTCAGCTTCGTACTTATAGTGCAACTCCATGCAGTCGGTGTTCGATATATTAATCCATCCGTTCGGGGTCATGTGGTACACTCGCACGATACCGCCGGAGTACGCATCTCTGAATGTAGCATGATAAATGGCACGACGACCTAACTCCTGTGCGTCCTCGTCCTTCAAATCCCACTTATACCCTGAATCCAAGACACCAAACGCATAGATAGAACCACTGCCAACGGAAAACACATTACCGGGTGTGCGTGAACCCTCCGAATCGACGTAGTACAGTCCAGGGCCGCGCTTATCATACCCAGCCATCATCATTCCCATGCTAAGACCCATTCCCTTGTATTCGTGGGCGATGTTGGCCATAATTTTACTTGCGGCAGCTACGGAAATTCTCTCCTTATTGCGGAGTTCGTGAAGACGGCATTCTTTGGCCAATACTCGATCCCAGTATACACAATCGGCCGCACCACCAGCAAGGGTACCTACAGACGAGCGACTGTTACTTTTTGTTCAAAGGAGACAATCAATCTACTCACCCAACAAGTACTGATTGATTTCAACAATCTTCTTCATGGTCTGTGAACCGATGAACTGACCACCAGTGGCACGGGAATCCACGGCTAGAATCACACCTCCTTGGTACTTAAAGCCAAGCGTTGTGGTGCCGTGATCGAAGTCTATCTTGATGTTGGACTTCTCACCGTGTGCTTGGATTTTGCGTAGATTCTCGCATGGCTAGAGGGACATAGAATTAACAAAGGATTTAAGTGAAATATGTCGACTCACGTTCTCGAATGGAGGAGCCGCCAGTGTGTACGCATTTTCAAAGTTACACGTATATTGGGACATCTCACGCTCCAGATCCGATGGAGAGTAATTGTCCATTTTCATAAATGGAGCATCGGATAATCCACAAATTTCAGCTAATGCCATATTTTTTAAGAGATTTACTTTCGAAAATTAAAATTGGTAGAAACGCTGTTGAAGAACACCGACGAATGATGACAATGACAACTAAATTTGCAATGGCATGAAGTTGGTTCTAGTTGGATTATAGCAAATGTACAGCGGTTGGTGGCGATGAATCAGTAAGTGGTGAAATTCAACGTCGTTTAATGGTAGTCCGTTGATAATTAAATAAATTTATAATTTGATTCATGATTTAGTATGTTTTGAGTATATAAACTCTTAAATAATAAAACAAAAAAAATAAGTAAATAAATTGACGTATAGAACCGTTTGAAATTCTCTTTAGGAGAAGCGAAATACATATATTAGGTCGAGGACACCCAACGGATTTCTAGCTTATGCATTGGTTGCTTGTTGGGTAGACTTTCGGGACTAAAGTGATTGCTTTCTGCACTAAATTTTAAAGAACGACCAGTATCTAAGCTGTTCTGCTTAATTTGTCTCCCCTTGATACGTACATTTGTATATCTGTCATGGGCTGTACTATTAAACCTGGAAGTTTGTTGACCTTGTGAGATGTTAATTCTACGACTCTAGCCTCATTAATATGCCTAGCTTTGAGTCGGAGTCTAGATTGCTCGAATTTTCTACAAGAATCAGTCAAGGATTCGGTGCTGGTGTCATCGTGGAGACTGACAACACACGACTTCACTATTCATTCGACAAACATGCCATTGTTTTCCAAGCGAAGACCTACATATGCTATCCTAATGGCTACGCACTATATTGTGAAGAATAGGTAGAGTAGTCGGAGAAACTGCATCTTATAGTGAAAGCCTAACCCTTTGACCAGTTCCAGAATAGTGCGAGAAGGGAAATGCTCTATGAATTTAATGCGGGATTTTGGTTTGGATTCCGGGTCACATTGGAATCTGCCATAAGACCCCTAGTCAACGTTCGAAGAATAATTTCTCATGAGCTACACCTCGGTTGGGTCTTCACTCGTCCCCTGTTACGGCCTCCATTGATGATTGAATTTTTAACGAACACAATTCTGTGTTGTCGATTAAGCGAATGTTCGCGGAGGTCTCTAAGAAATCAATGACACTGGTGCTTCCCTTGAACATGAAGGCTTTCTAATGGGACACTTCGTTTTTGCTAAGCAACTCAATTTGCTAGGCTTAAGTGACAATACTGTCTATGATGCTTGTGCAGAAGGTGACGATACTTCGAATCATTTCCCATGTGATTTTCCGGCCTTTGCGCCTAGCTGCGGTTCTAATATTGTTAACTCTTCATCACTGAAGCGCCTTCTCAGCTTTCTTGATTCGACAAAACTCTAGTAAAATGGGTTAAATCAGGTCTTGTTATTGTAGTGGACCAATTGCGTCTGAATTTTTTTCAACCCGACAAAACGGAAGAACATCCAAGCTCCCGGATGCAAGTTCTCCCTGTACCGACACTGTTTTTCAAAAGTCTGTTGTCTTGGCGTCTACTAAGTATTTAAATTCTCCAAGAATTAACATTAAAACGGATATGAGCACAGCTTAAGAACAATTGACCAACGCTCTCTTTTATTTTTTAAACCATAGTTTGATTTTAAGAGAGTCGCACATTATTAAATTCAATTAAGAGATGAGCAGTTTTCTTTTAAGAGAAAGTTACCTTTATTTAGAAGCTAAACCTGTCTTCTGTTGTGTTAATCACCTGTTTCTGTTTGTGTTTTTATAAAAGAGAGGTATCCATCCTTACATTTACATGGGTTCCCATTTCTTTGTTGTAACATTGTCGAACTACTGACCATCGGGATCAAAAAGAAATCGTAAGTGAATCGATGGTTGTGACCAATGTTGCTTCTTAAGTTGAAGTTAAATTTAATGTATCTATAGGTATTGCGCTCAGGTAAGATGTGCTTTTGACGTTAAAGGTTAAATGGAGAAGTTTCATTTTTATTCGATTTTAATCCAAAAGTCTGTATTTCTCACGGCAAAGGTTTGTGAACTTCGTACGTAAGTCAGAGCGGGATTTATTGGTTAAGGGCCAGGCCCATACTGTAGTGCCACCTAGGTTAGGTACATATAAGTTAGGTATGAATATAAGTACCCTTGCTGGCTGTGCGTCAGCGGGTCACTTAACTCGCTACATAGCGTCCATTGTGCCTAATAGATAAGAAAACCCTGAGAACCTTCACAATTAAACATTACCATCGAACATTACCATCGGTCTATGCATCTCAGGAGTGAGTTAGGCTCAGTATTTTGTAGGTCATCTACTTCTGAAAAGAAGATTTTTTGAGTAAGTGCAGGACAGTCACAGAATATAGTCATTATAGGGTAGACCAAGCCGGGCTGCAAAGTTACCTATTTTGCTTTGCAAAATGCAATGCAATCACGTAGTTTCTATACTCTAGGTATTCTGAGAAGCTATGATTAAAAGATCCTCTTGGGTATAGCATTGTCATCCATTAGCTGGATGTGACCGAAACAATGTTTGTTCATATGTAGTGGACGTTTAAGAAAGTTCCCAATAACGCCTCTGATTTCCTGTCAATTCCATCAATTCCAAGCGCATCTCCTTACCGAAAGTCGTTATATGCTTGGAGATCTTCCTACGAGCTACTTTCAATTTGTATATAACACTTCCTGTTCTCAAGCGCTATGAGAGTTAGTTTTGCAACGTTTTGCAACGATGCCGAATTGGTTCATCGTCTTGTACAGCTTAGTTAGACCTTAAAGTCGATGAATAGGGGTTTGACTTGAAATTGGTTACAGGATTTGTATGGTATACAATATCTTAACGTATAAGTCCGTTCCGCCATCAAACAAACTACAAATCTGCTTAGATAGTAAAACTATGTAACCTTCTCTATGGTCCCCTGTATCAGAATGATCTGCTGTTGTGTGTGTCAACTTGTCTTATCAAACGGTTTCCATTGGATACCAAGTCTCTCGTCTATACCCACCGTGGCAGACATCACAGCATCAATAGTTAGTGATAACAGAACCTGTGACAAATCTACTCTTTGCCTGACTCCCTGGAGGACTTCAAAGGATTCGGAAAGTAGTCCATTGTGTATAACGATTCGATGGCTCTCATTCTGATCTCCAAATGCATTCGTGACTAACCCGATCGAAGGTCTTCTCAAATCCACGAGCATGAGATAGATTGGAACTTGATTGATAGCTTAAGTATAATTCGCAAGGTGTTTATCTGATCGACACATGTTCGACCAATGCTCAAGCCCACTTGATGCCACTTGACCCGATCCTGATTGAATATAGTCCCCATTAACTTCGGGAATACGGGCAGAACGGTGATAGCACGCCAGTTATTGCAATTTTTTAGATCACCTTTTTTTGGTAACTTAACAATAATACCATCCTTCCAGTCTCTGGTATAGGTTTCATTCCTCCAAATAGACTGAACTCGAACCCTTGGCTCCGTAGCCCAACGCACTAACCACTTGAGCCACGGCTTCCACAAAAGCAAAGTGCTTTCAGCAATTCAGCTGGCATGGCATTAATTCCCTCTGTTTTGTTTGTTTTGTTTACTTTCGGCGTTAAAAGGTTGTTGTTCTTTTGTTTTTTTAAGCAGGATTCTCTTTTTCTCCCTTGTTCTGATTTGATCCTCTTCTCTCGCTGTCCTCGTTTTGTACTACAGCTCTTGGATATTTCGTCATCTCACTCATTTGCATTAAAGAAAGCACTTAACCAAAAAAACATATGTGGTAATGGTTATCTTATCGAAATCGGAATCAGTTTTTCACCATTCTAAAACGCGCGTCCCATAGAATCCGTCGCAATCATTACGTCGACGGATGCGTTGACGTTGGCGTATTTGATGAAAAGGACAGTCCCATGAAATCCTTTCTATACGATGACAGTTTCTTACTCCTGAATGTGTTTTGTTGCTAATTCAACTATCAATCAGTTGCAAACGGATACACAAGTGGAAAGTTAACCTATCCATCATATTTGTTTCTTGTGAGTCACTTTCCAAAAGCAGGCGTGTACTCTATCCGACTGTCAGTTATATCGACGCAAGGTTTGCGAAGGATTCTATGGGACAATATGTCAATGTTAAAAGTGCGACTACATTAGGTTAGGTAAATGGGTATCCTTGTTGACAATAAATAGAATTGTCAACGGCTCACTTAGACTAGCAATGTGTTCAGAGAACTGCTGTAATAAACCACCTAGATATGTGTCTGAATCTCAGGCGTTTGTTCAGCTCAATGTCTCTTAGATCATCCAGTTTTGCAAGAAAGCAGCTTTTAAGAGTGTCTTTCCTTTTGAATGGCTAGTGGTTTCCAGTTCCTCTTGGTCCCTGCACTTCCTATAGAAATTGTTTTGAAGTAGTCCTAGCCATGCTGCATGATTGCCTATCACCCAGTATCCTGTTACGACATCAAACGCTCTGCGAATATCCCTACGACTGAGTTTCATGAGATATACAGATTTCTTTTTGTCATAGACTGGCCATAACGATTTGGCTTTCGCATATGTGTATATTAGACACCATCGCCTGTTAACTTCGTTGGATTCAGTATCTATTTCCCCTTTTGAAACTGTTAACCGATGTGCTAGCCTCCGAGCCTGCGAGGTGCTTAGAAATCCTACCCTGACTACTTCATCTGTGTTTTCAATACCTGGGATATCCATGTGACTTGGTATTCAACAGAAGTTCACCGTATTGCCCGCTTAGATATCGTCCAATCTAAAATGCGACTAAGAGTAAAAAACAAGTCAATATTTCAGACTCATGGAAAAATGTATCTGTCATTTGAAACGCATATCTATTACAAGAAAATTGTATCTAAGGCGTGCAAAACTAATTGTATCCAATTCTATCGAAGTGGTAACACTGTTTTGGGGTTCACTTAAGTCAGACTTTACGCTCTTCTCTTTGAAACGCGCCTTTGAAACCGCAACAATTATATAAGATTGGTCTGCCAGCAATACAAACACACCACACAGTATCTATGATGTTTATGTATCAGTGTGTACAGGTGAGACAAATCTTAAGAGAGTCAATTACTTACATTATTCTCAACCAAAGACACCTTGTTGGATTCACATAAGAAATTCAGTGATCAGTTGAGTTTGAATTCCGTCTTCATATACGGTTCGATCGGTTGTTGTCAGTATTTCGAGTTTTTTTTTGTTATTTTTTTTTTTTTTGCAATTCGCCGTCGCCCAATCGTTATGCTTTCAATGACACCGTGACGGTTACTATACCTGGTAGCATTCCATACTTGGTCACCTGCAGTAGATTCTCTGATAACCTTCATCCTGTTTGTGTCTCCTCGAATAAGAAAAAGTATATAGAAACCGAAACAGTGCAAACGACATTACACGATGATAAGGGAGTCAACTGCAAAATGGCTGCAAATCCCAAGGGATTACACTTAACTCGGTGCACGGTTGGATTCTTTCGTTGTTGTTGTGCTTCTTGTAACATCTCCTGTTGTTGTTGTTCTCCTCCTCGTCGTCGTTGGTGCGGTCTAGATACTTGTGTTTCTTGATTTTTCAAATTTATATATTATTTTTATTTGTTTTTATTTTTTTGTTACCATCGATCAAAGTGTGTTGAAAGGAAGGAAAAATAACGAAATAGTTTTAAAAGTTTTACAAGAAAATAAAATATCATTCAATCCATACACGCATGTGTATTGAAATATAATTTGCATAAAAAGTTCTGAGAAATAAAATAGAAAAAAGAAGAAAAGAAAAAAAATTGCGAATTCGTGTCTTGTTGTGAAGCATTTATTGCTTACTCGCGGAATTCATTCGCCGCCGAGTGGTGTATCTCATTTTGTGTGTGTTTTTGTGTGTATGTATCTGTGTTGATGTAATTGATAGTATCTTCACGTTCTTCGCGTTTTGGATTTAGCGTCGAAAATTTTTTATTTCATTTCATCGCTTGGGATATGGACATTATACATATATATTTTTTCATTTGTGGATATTATTGATATGTAAAGATAAAAGGTGAGTAAGGAGTCTATAACATGTTCTTATGAAAAAAATGTTCTTTTTATGGAATTCGTCGTTTTATGGCTTTAAAAGGAAATATTTGAAATTCATTATGAATGCTAATGGTCGGATGACCGCCAAAAATTTGCCTTAGATACTTAAATAGTAGAAAATGAATATACATACATACATAGTAGCGCCGCACTACACCATTATGTTTGGGATTATGAAAATGAATTTGTGCATATGTGTCCTTTATTTAAATTTTAAATTACTTTCGATGCTAGTTACTTCAATATTGTAGTATGTAAAGCATTCAAAGTATCATTAGATACTCGAACAAATTCATGTTGAGTGCACGCGTCGAAAAAAGTCGGCTGAAGGCGTATCTTCAGGCGTATTTTTTGAAGGCGTATCTACAGGCATTACAGTGGAAAATAAGAGTAGCGTGGGAAGAGTATAGAGAAGATACAGCCTTCCAGCCCAAGGATATCGAGAGGTCTCGTGACAGAAACCTGATCCAGAATTTTTGCAGGAAAGGCAAGCAACTAGCTGCAGGGTTCAAATTCTGAACGCAGGCTCTTCGAAATAGTGAAGTCACAGGGAATTGTAAATGTGCTTAAGGAGCACTTCCAGCAGCTTCTGAATGAGCATCAAACAGGGGGAGTGTTGAGAAGATATCTCACAGCTAATCGATGAAGTAGTTCTTCCTTCTATTTTGCAAAAGAACACAACAAAGCCGCCGATCCCGATGGCTTACGGTTGGAATTTTTTAAATATGGAGACGATTTTTTGATAAGGAGCACGGATCATATCATTAGCACCAGCTCTACAATATGCCTGATCTACAAAAAAGACGATCTTATGCCTTTCGTCAACTATAGGAACATATCTGTGCTAATTGTTGCAAATAAGATCCTGTCCAGTGTGTTGTGTAAACGTCTTAAACCGTTGTGCACCCATCAGATCGACTATAGACCAAATCTTCCTGGAAAAGACCAACGAATTTAAAGTAGAAACACACCATCTGGTTATCGACTTTAAGGTTGCGTATGACAGCATACATCGCTTGGAGCTCTACAAGGCATTGGTCGAATTCGGATCCAGCTATGCCGCATTACGCTGGAAGAGACGCGGTGTGTAGGGCAGTTTGGAAGTTCGTGATGTGATTTCTTCCATTTAGCGCTGGAGCATGAGTGTCAACATGGAAGGTACAATCTTTCACAAATAAACCCAGCTGATGATAAATGATAGCTCTGCCAATGACACATTAGTGGAGTTCCGGCGAAGAATAACCCTAGCCTCTACTTTGGTTTGACAAAACAACTGGGTTCAAAACTCCTAATGCAAAGGACGAAATCCATACTTACAGAACGTTAATCCTGCCAGTTCTACTATATGGCGCCAAGTGCTGGACGATAAGCAGGTTCAACCAAAGAAAAAAATAAATCGTCGAACATTCAGTCCTATAAGCAAGGAGGACGTATCGAAGAGAAGATTCAATTCCCAACTCTTTGAGCTACATATGTATACCAAGATGTGGATCTAAAGCGAGGTCTTCCCTTAATCTCTCTCTATCTCTAGAGCTCACCAACGCAAGAATAAATTCATCTGCTCCCGATAGAGTCCATGCTATAGGCCCATTGAATAGAACTGGGTTGATCAAGGCAGAGCTAACATATCGCATGATCACCGATAGAAGAGCAAATTGACAACTTTGGATCTGTAAACCTATGATTTGAATGTCAGACCGATGTAAACATTGGGAGTAGAGATGTGATGAATAAAAACTTATGCACTCCGTACAGTAGGTTAGGTTGCCGGGTAGATTAGGGGAGAAAGACTTCACCTTAGGTCTTTGTAGACCCATTGTGCTGCCCAATAGGGGTTTGGTCCTAGTTCTTGTACTGGGTTTCTTCTTCTTTATTACTTCTTTACTGCTCGTTGATGAATAGGGTCTCCAATCATCGCGATGGCCATAGAAACATGGAAGGGTTGTGTAGATAGTTCTTGTACGTCCTGGAAGTCATATCTTTCTAGTATTCTGCTCCTCAAGTGACATAGGCTTTCGCAGCAGCAGAAGAAGTCAGGCAACCACTATCATCGTATGGTAGTGGCTGTCTCTGTTACTGCTTGGACCTATGCTTGGAAGACTGCTTAAGCTAAAAGAAGTCTGCGTATGCTTAGTTCATCGAAGAATATACCAGGCCCCGTTCCTTTATTCCACCCAGGAATGAATGAGTGAAGATGGATATAGATTTGTCTTTTGTTGGTTTCTTGGCTTCCCATTCTTTTTTACTTGAAAAAGTGCAGAGGAAAGATTTTTGAAAGTTGAGGTATGGTGACGTGTAGTAGCTGTTTAAGTCTTCACCTACGAGTTTCTTTAGTAGCTGTGCATGCCCTTCGAGGTCTGGTGCTGCTCATTTTTGTTTTGTTCAGAATATGCTAGAGATCTCTTAGTCTCTCGGTATAATACTTTGTTGCTTGACGCGCTTTTATGGACAGCGTACTTTGTATGGACAGCTGCAGTTCGAAGGCGGATGCTAGCTATCATATGGTGGTAATCTCATTCTAGTCTACCTGTTTCGGATATTCACGAGATTACCTCTAAAACGCCGGCTAATAGCAATATGGCACATTTTATTGGAAGTTCTCTTCCAATTGGTAGACACTTAGCTGATTTTATGACTGGTCTTAGGCTCACATTGGATTCCTTCTATAGAAAGCGGTTGGTGTCCCACAAATCGAGCAAGCCTCTCACTGTTATCATTGCATACACCGATGCCATGAGTACCGATGGCATCCTGTAGGTTCGTGTTGTTCGCTGTTTCTTTGGGCTGAGAAGGCAATTGAGTAATAGAGCCCTATCCCCAACAACTAAGGAGACTCTGTATAAGATGTGGATCATCCCAGAACTGCTTTATGGCGCTGAAGGTTGGACTTTATCAAAAGCGGATGAATATATCCTCGGTCCTCAAAGAATCTGCTACACATATAAGAAACCATATCTGGACCTCATTTGGAGATACTCTATAAGAACACCCGAGAAAACATGACAGGTGGTGTTACCTTTATTTCAAAATTAACAGTCGGAATCCTCTTTACTTAAAAATTCGGCAATGCTTCATCCTTTCCTTTACCAAACGTTAACAGTTTCTTCCAAGTCAAAGTTCCATCTATAAGTCGCCTAATTGCCAAGAGTACTGAGTGCATGACAGGAGTTTGGCAGCGAAACACCAATGTCAGTTGTACTCTGTCAATCCTGAATAGTAACTCCACCTCATTTCTCAACGCAACCAAATATGTATGTATTTTTGCGCCCACTACTGTACTCGCTCGTAAGTGGTATGTGCAATGTAACCCACGTACACTTGCTTTACGTGTACGTATTCCGGTACTCGGGTCATTTTTTTTTCTGGTTGATGATCGAAACTGATATTTCCCTCGCGATACCCCTCTTGTATCATATTAAACGACAACGACGGTGACCAGGTTTGTTTTGGCTCTTAGTGGTTGGTGGAGTTGGAGCTCTTGTAGCGCTCCATTTTGTCTTGTGGTGAGGCTTCATCACACTGTTTTCTCGCAGCGATTTCGGCTCCCATCCATGGACAAATACAATTGAATTATGAAAGGAAAAATAAAAAAAAAAAATAATAAACGCTTGCAGCATACAAAACCGATTACGTTGTTTGTATCTATAGCTGTGGTATTGTGGTATTGGTTTCGGTTTTGATTTGAATGGTTTTTCTATTTTTTTTATAGATTTTTTCTTCGTTGTTTTTCATCGTTTATATTTTCGGTTTTGATCTTGCAATGGGTAGGTACTTTGGAGTAGTTTTCAATCTTGCACTACTTACACATCTACTGTCACACTGACAGTAGTTTAACTAATGACCCTGTTCACACAGGACTGACTTTATTTGACATTTCCGGGTTCAGATTGATAGTTCTGTCTGAACACTTCCGCAGACTTATTTTCACACGGCGCTGACAACTACGCCATTTAAACTGGTTTTATTTTCAATAGAATATTCTTTTCACAACAAAACTAATACTTTTCACAACAATTAAATTGGTTTGCTTTCGTTTTACTTTTGTTTGGTTCGCAAATTTTTAATTTTTTATGTCTGACACCGATTGGCATTTTCAAATGTTAAAAAAATCCAGAAAATTTCATAAAATCTGAAAATCCAGATTGCCGTAACATTTCACCTCTCCGTTGTCACCTCCCCTGTAAATGTAAAAAAAAAGTCAATCCGTCAGTCCTGTGTAAACAGTTTACCATATGAGAGTATAGTAGAGGAAGATGATTGTGGTTGAAGAGTGCTACCTGGATTAAAGAAATTTTGAACAACTTCTCATCTGTCAACTGTCAAAATGATTTAATGCGCAATCCAAATATGAGTTTATATATTTTCTGTCAAATTTTTGGACACAAATTGGAGTACTAAAATTGAAATATAAGCATTTAACTTATACAAGCATAAGACCAACAATATGTCAACTTAAAGTGTTGATCATAAGATATTTAATTAATGACAAATTTACCGCCATTTGACGCCCCATTGCGTAGAGGTAACAAATTTTACTTTCGCGCTGTAGTTACATTAGCACATTAATAACAAATATTAATGTTAACACTAGAAAACTTGTTTTTGTGTCAATACATTGCTTAGATAAATTGTATGCATTACGCACAACTTGCTGTCAGATGTCAATCCAGAAGGTGTCAGTTGATGATTAGGCTACAGGTTTTAGTAGTATCTAGTTGACCTAAATTTAATTTTCTTGCTTAACAGGGTAATTTGCAATTAAGCCGTAGAGCTGTAGGTGGTAGTCATTACTTGCTCTTTAGCAGTTTTATGTTC
The DNA here is from genome assembly GCA_905220385.1 of Xylota sylvarum. Taxonomy (NCBI): domain Eukaryota; kingdom Metazoa; phylum Arthropoda; class Insecta; order Diptera; family Syrphidae; genus Xylota; species Xylota sylvarum. The sequence goes on along the minus strand of LR999960.1, from coordinate 50,404,118 downwards.
TTGTTTTATTAGACAAGACAAAGTAATATTTAAACTTGTTGTAAAATGTGAGTCGGTAAGATTCACTGAGACCAAAGGATCAGAGTGTCGATTATTTTCTGATTATTGTCTGATTTTTTGACGAGATACTATTGATATCTAATTTGAGAATGTTTGAGTGTCTTAATGGATAATACTTCCTTTTATTCTTCAATGAAAGCAAATTTTGTAGATTTCTCAGTCCTCATAGTTTTTTAACTTCAGATGTCGATATACGCCTTAGTACATAGCTTTTCAATTAGTCTTAACTTTTGCCTTTTTGAACTTTCAAAGGTTCATTTCTAAAACACTTGACCCAAAAAATACAGCGTCTCTATATCATTACATTCCTTTGACCTGTGACTTTAGGTGTCCAAGCCAGAATCCGATCTCAGATCTCCTTAGATCTCGATATTTAGAGTGTGCTTATATATTTAAAAAACTTTTGACAATATTTAGGTTTTTGAGGTTCATTTTGTATTTCTTACTTGAAGGTCTTCCAATTGTACGAATTCTTGCATACATTTCGGTGGCTTGGAGCTTTTCTATGGCTTTCTTGTTAGATCTTCGTATTCGGGGAAATCATAGCTATCTATATCTCCCGTAGAACAGGTGAGGTTGACTCTTTTGTCACTAAGAGCCTCTGTCCCATCCTATGCGCTACATCCAATGTCACTTCTTTTCATCTCCTCTCGCTCCTGCTTTGGTATGCAACCCACCCAAGGACCGCGACGACATTAAACTGTAATCAAATGTGATGAAAGCCGCATCAACACATACACAAACCACTTTGTTAATTTACGATTTGTTTTCTATGGCAGAGACCGATCGCCGCATGGCGTTTGTCAAAACTGCTCAACTGAATCCTTTAACTCGACGCAATTACATCCAATATTAGCATCTGTATCTGTATAATTACCGCCTTCTGATTTCGTTTATATTATCAGGAATCTTGGCTCTTAACTTAAACTATCACTTTAAATCGCCGCACAACGGTTAACCTCCAATCAAAATCAGGATTGACCGCAAAAATTGTTACCATACCACTTCTATGAAGTGACGCCACGGGCGTTACGGACAACTTCAATCGTTGTGGTGTACAGTACAGGACACGATGTGGCACTCGGAACAGCATGTGGCCAACAGTCTAAAACGCGTCGTAAGTTATTGTGGAGAAAGAAAAAAAAATAAAAATTGCATCCATGTTCTGTTATTAGGCCAGAGCAACTCTATAACCATTTACATTAATCGGCATTACCGTTAAGTACTTATCCTGCTTTCGGTACGCTACCGCATCTGACGTTAGATTCTATATCCACCTGGAATATACAAAGTAACATATGCATGTGTAGAACATAAAATTGGAATGTACACACTGACTGAAGCGTAGCTTTTCGGAAATAGATGCCGAAACGCCATTGGAGTGCGCCTGCGCGTCGTTAAAAGAAGAAAACCTTGTGTTTGTTTGGGAGTTTCGATGTGACCGTCATCCATCTTTTCTCGGCAATTAGTGGATATGTAAATGTGGGATTATCGGCGAGTCTCGCCTCCGGAAGAGAGGGTTGATTGATTGATTTGTTTTGGTTTTTTTTTTTTATTGGTTGCGATGGGAAATTGGAGGCCATGGACTTGAATGCAGGAAATTAATGATTCAAACGGGAACATAGGTAAGGGCATGGCACAAAATGATTGTAGGTAGTATCTGAGGAGGAACATCCAGTGGCGAGCAGAACTAGGTCGAGATACTGTAAACTGATACATTTTTGAGGAGATGTTACAAATTACTGGGCACCTTTAACAGTGATGCAGTGCTGCCAGTTGGTTGTAGGAGGTCGGTAAACAATTATGTCACGGTGTAGTATGAATAAATTGAATGGGTAAAGTATAGGGAGAACTACAAGACATTATAAAAAAACCTGGGGTCTACCATTCCAGTTGACTACAGGAACGTAGCCTTGCCATGAAGTCAGAAGACGTTTGACCTTTCCAGTGAAAATGGGAATATCACGTATATCGGCATTTTTTAAGTCCCCCAAGAGCAAAGGTGTCTTCAAAGAGTCGCATAGTATGAGATCCATAGTTCTGATTCTCTCAAAGCAAAGCAGGAATTAAATGTCTTAATAAATACTAATTTTGTTTAGGTGATGTCCTAGATGTCAAGACACGGAATAAACGCTTTAAAAGCTTGAAAAAAAGTCCGGAATAGTTCTTTTGGAGCACGCAATGGGTTTTGAGTTTGTCACGCCAGATCTAAGCCCTCTAGGTATCACTAAACTATCCGTGAATATGTGGATGGACAAGTCTTATATTTGGAATCTATAAGTGTACCACTAGTAGCACAAATATCGTGGCTTGAAATTTCAAATCTTCCGGCTTAGGTACAGAGATGTAGGCCTTGTGAATGCAGAAATACTATGGTTCAGTTCAGTTCTAATAAAGAATTGTACTATACTACACTTGAGCCCTGAATATGCACTGCGACCTGTAAGATCTGTCGTGCTGATCTAATGATGCTCCAATAGCTAGTTGATAAACCTCAGTGGGACTTAATGTTTCAGGTTCTAAATTGGTCTCATTGAATCCCCCAATAGGTGCGGCTTCTAAGCCGATAGGTGCGACTTCTAAGGACTCACAAAGTCAGCCGTGTTTACAATTTCTATTGTGCAGGTCCAATGCTGCACTAATGGTTATCTGAGGTTGTGATTTCCCTTTTTGAAAAGTGTCGTGCATCTAAAACAGACCATGTTACTGAATTTGTCCCTATGGCCTTGTACTCGCTGACCAGGTTTGGTTGATAGTTTTAGGAGTTCGTCTATAAAAAGTCCAGAGCAGGGAAGAGCATTTTTTGGAAGCTATTATTGTTTTAAACGGTCCTTTGCATAGTAGTACCATCAAAAGGTCTATATATTTGGTGAGAAGTTGTTTTATTTTTTTTTTTGATCATAGCATTCGGGATTGCTTGGAGGAAGTAGAGACACAGAGACTGGTTTCTTTAGCACCTAAAAATGGCAGTTCCAATAGACTGTCCAAATTGATATGCATGTACGGGATCATGAATAACGAACGTTCCCCTATATAATGGTAGGACTACTTAATTGATTAGGACCAAGAAACCCAAGTTAATAGAGTGGTAATATGTAGGCCATTGTTCTTTCTGCTTAGCAGGCTTCGATATGAAGATTATACTCACCTATTTTTAGAAGACCTGTAATAGGGAGCGGATTAGTATATCTTGTCCCTGTTGCAAAAAGCAGGGAAGTTGCCGATTAAGGGTAGTCGTACAGATTATTAGATAAGCTTTAGTCTCAAGTGGATGCATTGAGGACATGACTCGTCAATGGTTCCGAGAAAACAGCACTAACAGAGTAATTGCAGGTTCTCTCAGGACTGCTAATGAATTCGCAATGAGGTCGTTGAAGTGACTTTGGAGTTTAAGCCTCTTTGAAGGCTTAAGTAAAGTTTTCGATACTTTTATAAAAGATCTTTCAAGTTTCACGTATAGATGATCTAAGTTGAACTGGTGGTTTTGTATTTCCAGGCCTTGAGGCGGATTTCAAGCTATCTGTCTCTATTGCCGTTTCATCCTCGGTGCTGGGCCCAATACTGTTGGTTCTCTCCATAGACTTTGAGGATTTTTTGTAATATTTAGCCTAATCCCAGCCTTACTTAGCCTATTTTACTCCTAGTTTTTCGAGATGCATGGCTGACATAGTTCTAAGGGCTTGGGCTACTTTGAGAGGCAATACTGACGTGGCTTAGTCTATCGTTCTGACTTTTAAGAAGGCGCACCATACATCTAGTCGGCGTATAGTCTCTCCTAAAAAGCAGAACTTCTTCCTATAGAGGTACATAACATTACAGAGGTTATATTCGATCATCTTTTGCCTTAAGCAAGTCCATCGTTGATTTATCTTTAAATGTAAAGAGAAACCTGTTAGGTTTGACGGTCTTATAAATCCCCCTTCTGAATGCACGATTTTATCTAAGGTGTCATCCTGAATCTGTCTAAGCTGCCCTGAATCTATCTTTCCAATCAGGAAAGTCGCTGGTAACTGTGTGTTGTTCTCGTCATTGACCGCCTGTCTCGGCTAAGAAATTTTTAGAGACCCTTGCAGTCTTGTGGAATTATGGTTATTTTTTGTTCTTACTAAGGCCTTCTAGACTTTCTTCAGGCTTTTACGTTCAGCTCCTGACAGTTTGATAACCATTATAAGCTTTGATATACAACGCACTTTTTTTCCCAAAAATTCATTAAGCTGCTTGATATCTAAATGAAGACTCTTACATCGACTGAGCTCAAACTAAGTCGCAAAACTCCGCGTTGGTAACAAATGAAACAAATATCCTTTGATAGCTTCAAATGGACTGATACGGATGGAGTGTACCAAGCCTTTCGGCAACAGGGAGTAAATTAGCTCCATGTCCGGCACTGGTATATATTCCAAAACCCTGGCGGACGGTTAGAGTGACTTTTACATCAAAATTTGGTAGAGATGAGTACTCCCTCACCTAAAGCTTCAAACCTATAGGTCTGTTTCCTGAAAAACTTGGAGAGACTGGTCGAGATTCATATGCGCAGGCATACACTGAAGATGCACCCTCTACCTAGGATGTAACATGCATACATATCTGTTGTCTCCTCACCGATTGCTGACTTCGGTAAAGGTATTCGACTCCCGGACATGACAGTGGTAGTTCGTGGACAGTGAATAGGTAATTTTGGGGTGTCGCCTGTGTTTCCATAGATAGCTCATATCTACATATCAGTCAAACAAATGTTTCACACATAGAGCATGTTTTACAGTAGTTAACACAGTTCCACGCTACTTATTTCTTGTCCCAATCGTTCCACATGACCGAGAGCACATGAAGTATCCGACTGAGTAGCGTAAATCATATCTTCTCGCCCATTTGAACGTGTCGTTCTTTTCACAAAAAAAAAAAGAAGCACGACTCTATTTTTTAACGAGCATGGTGGCCGGACAAATTACAACTAATTTCATGTTCTTCAACGTTTTTCTAACGCAACTTTGGTTGGTGTGAATTTATTTGCACAATCGCCGCGTATTCGTCTTTCATTTCGTTAAAACGAAATCGTAAATCTTAGCCCATTAAGTAGCTCGTTCTAGGAAAGCCTTATGATTAATTATGATCACTTTTAACCTTTTGTCAGCTGTGTCTTGTCCGTACTCCATTTTATGAGTGTGTTGCCATTTCATTGGAAATGACCACAGTGGAGCCCGAACGCCAGGCGAAAGAAAAAAAAAATCCAATAATTACGGAGTGGAATTCTTTTAACCCATCGCCATCGGGGCCAGAACAATCATATTACAGTCTTTAACAACTGGACCAGTTAAATTCAATCAAGTCTTCGGTTGAGTAAAAGTAGTTTCCAGAACTTGTTATCTGGTAAATAACATGCAAATTGCTTACTTGCAAGGATAATGTTAATTTATTGTGCCTACTTGGTTGGGTTTTACATACACATGCGTATAGTTTGGTGGGGTTGATCTCACGATCGCACCGCTAGGGGTTATTATTATTTTTTATTAACAAGACTGTGTGTAAGTCATTGAGTGGAGTTATGGTAAACAAAATCATGGTAAATATTTTTTATGATGAACGGTTGGTTGTTTTTGTTTTTAACTGCTAAATAACTTTAGCCTAGTGGCCACTACGATCGAAAAGATCGACTAATCATCCCAGGGGAGTTAGGTGAGTACGTCCTAAGGAAATTAGATTTTGTTTTCAACTAGCTTCAGTAATTCTGTGGTTGGAAACAACGTCGGATTTATGTATTTTTCAAAAGAGCAAAGTGAAGTTTGAAGTTAGTAGTAAAACCGATACTGATGTCGGTAAGGTGGTATGGTGGCAAAAGAAGGCCACCAATCTAAACTACGACTATAAATTAAAAAAATGGTCTACATTGGCACCACTGGGTCAATGAGACCCACCCCTACAAACTGGCTGAAGACAATAGTCAACCTAAAACCCCAAGACCTCTTTGTACAATAATTCGCAGCAAGCAGTGCTCTTCGATAAAACCAAACTGGAAGCTGAATACCTAGTCCGCCGTGGCACGCATAGATACTACACTATTGCACTCGTATGTATGTACTACACAACTTTACATCATTGGTTACTTATTTTCCTAGCAGAGAAGAATGGCAGGAAAATCAAAACAAATCAACGATAACCATCTACACGGGTGGTTCCAAGATGGACACTGGCATTGTGACGAGTTTCTACTCTGAAGTTCTCGGAACGTCCAGTTTAAACAGACTGCCTAGCTACAGCAGGGTTTTCCAATCTGAGGTCGTGACACTGAGAACAGCTGCTAAGAAGTCTGCCATTGTGGCATTGCTATACGCAGATATGACAGCCAAGCGGCAATAAAAGCAATTTCTGACATTCAAATAAAATCGAGCGCAGCACAATAGTCGTTTTTCTTTTTTAGTTCAGAACAGAGCCTGAGTTGTCAAAAAAAATGTTTGTGTTTCTTTTTTAGTTCAGAGCGCTTAGAGCACTCAATTCGTGTTTCTTTTTTCGTTTAGAGCGTGCTCATAGCGCGCTCTATTAGCTCAGTATGAATTGATTGAGCATCCTGAGCAAAACCCGAGCACAGTGAATTTGACGTTTAACAGGGGGTAAAGCAATGAGAAAACAAAATCGAAAACAATTGAAATGGAGTTCTAGACTTTGTTTTTAATTAATTATAAGCAGTTAATAATTAAATGAAAACCTTATTTGTGTATAAAAGCTATTTCAGTGTTTAAGAAGATCTTCAATGAACTTTGCAGTCATATGACAGGTACTGCTCAATCGTGTTTCTTAAATAAATCAGAGCGTTCAGAGCGCGCTCGACATGTTCAGAGCTCTGTTCTGAACTAAAAAAGAAAAATGCCTAATGTAGGACTCTGCTGGGTTCTAGGATACAAGCGTATTTCGGGAACTTGAAGCCATCACTTGAACTAAACGCGGCAGACACTACAGTCAAAATTCCATTCTGTAAACTTAGACAAGTAAATGGGAACATAATACTAGTACATAGTAGTAAACGAAAGATGAAGTTGACTCGACTCCTGTGTCACAATCAGGAAAATGTGGCCACTTTACAATAGAGACAATAAAGAGAAACTGAAGCTAAAAAGCCCCAGAAAACAGCTGATTTTGCCCATAATTCACCTCTTCACAGTGCAGAAGTGAATGAGAAAACTGGAAGGATTTTCCTGTCCAAATAATTGAAGATATCCTCAATCACTTCCACGTCATATAGTAGGCCTTGATTAGCCAGATTCCCAATTTGCCGAGAGCGGGCTTTAAAATCAAAGACATACCGATTGTCAAGAGCGATTCTTCGCTCTATTCTTCAGTCGTTTACAGAATTTACGGACTGCAGCGCCATCTCAGTTAATATGTCGACTAGTATTACTGCAAACGGATGTGTTCGTAAACATTTCTCAAATAATTATGATTTACGTTCATAAACGTTAAAAGAGTTTACGTCTCCATTTTCGTTACCTTTCTCAGAAACGATCTACTCGCTCCGTGCAAAACTATAACAATTCCCATCGGCTGCTTCATTTAATAGAGCAATGTAATGACAATAAATAACAACTTTTCATTCAACGAGCATACCGTAGAAATACGAATGACTATAATCTCTGTAATACCCTTTTAGTGGATTTCGTTCAAAGTACGAAGCCAAAGTCCCCCGAAGTACCTCTTTGGTGTTGAAAATGACCGAAACCATTGTTTAGGACGTCATTACCTGTAAGCTGATATCCAGCCATTCAAGTTGATACCTACTGCGATGCGGATGTGTCTTTTATTTCACTGACAAATGAAATTGAACAATTTAGGCTTCTTTCCATTGTGCAGTGTATCCAGTTGATGGCTGCGATGTGCTCATTAAGTAGCGAAATAGTCATTCAAATACCAATGTCACTTTTAAATACGGACTGTGTATGTGTGTTTGCTCCTTTATAACATCCCCTAATGTAATATTTCAACTTTAATACCAATTTAACAACTGTGCAACGTTATAGTATACCTACAGGCAGGCTTATTAAAACGTGTACTTTCACATGTTAAGACTTCCGGCCCAGATGCTGTGCAGCACCCGTGTATGCGCTTGTGCGCATCTCTCAAGTGAGATTGTAATGAAGCAATTCCTCTTCAGTTCAATGGTCAATTGGCTGCACGTTGGCGCACCAAAAAACGTTCCAACTGTGGATTTCATATTGAATTAAAATCTTGGTCTCGATTTAAAGGCGTACGTACGTATTAATATTCGTGCGTGCACTTAAGAGCGCAAGGCAAAACTTTCTACAAGTCAAAACTGGGCCAGAGGTTATGATTTCTTTTTATTTTATGTAGTTCACTCCGAGTAGTCATGGATGGTTATATAGTTTCATGGTGAATTGAAAAAAAAAAAAGAAATTGTAAGAAATGCAAAAATGATACCATTACACACTTTGCTGGTCGGGGTAATCATCGGATTATACACTTCCAATGCGGGTCACAGCCCAAATTAGTCGTGCAAATTGGAAGACATTTACAGGTGTACATAGATATGAACGATCTTAAGTGGATTGACAGGTTGGGTAGCTCCTCGCCTTGGAAGAAGTACAAATACAGTATGTTGAACATTAGAATTTAAAGAATTTCATTTTCAATCTCAAATCGGACCTAAACTCGTCGGGTTAGAGAACAGAAGACAGAACAACTGGCTGCAAAAAATGCTGCTTATGTACATATAGAGGGTATGTCTGACATACAACGGTCTTCAATCATGGCTTCAAACTGGCAGCCCATTATGTCAACAATTCATTGCTGCTGAAGTGGAAATTCGGTGTTTTTGGTCGTTTATATAGAGGGTTTTCCAATAGGGACTTGACAACTTTGAATTTAATTTGTGAACGCACTCCTTCACTAATCATCAAACTGTCACTGTCAATTTATTCAGTAAACTCAACATTTTAAAAATTTTCTACCGAAATTCGCAGTCGGTGACTGCAACTTTAAGAGCGTTAACTCCAATTTTCGGTCGTAATTCTCGCCCTAGTAGACAGGCAATAACAAGTTTAGTGCACAAATTTAAGTCTACATATTCGTTGTGTGATGTTGCCGTGTCAGTGAGACAACGGGTTGGTCGAAGTGTCGAAAATATCGCTGCCGTTCAGGCGTCGGTAGCATACGATCCAAATCAGTCAATTCCACGGCGTTCTCAAGAATTGGGCATCGCTCAGACCACATTATGGCGTATTTTGCGTAAGGATCTTGGTTTACACCCATCTGTGGGGCTACGTTAAGTCATTGGTTTATGCCAACAAGCCGTGGACGTTGGAAAAGCTCGGAGCCAACATTGAACGCAAAATAGCGGCCGTTTCAGCCGAAATGTGTGGCCGAGTCGTTGAAAATTGGGTCCAACGAATCGACCGCTGCAAACGTGCCCGCGGTGGCCATATGAACGAAGTCGAGTTCCATTCATAAATGTTTTGATTGTACTTCAAGCCGATAATAAAGTTTTTGAAATATCTCAAATGGTTTGCGTTTTATTTAAAAAAAAAGTTGTCAAGTCCTTACTGGGCAATCCTTTACTTCGGACTGGTGGTTCATAGCTTGGTTCATAGAGTTTGCGACTGTGTCATCTTCTGCACTCTGCATCTGCTCTGTTTTCATGCATATCGCCCAGAAATCAGCAGCATTGAGAATCAAGCTTGGCGTCCACCTGCATTTATCAGAGAGATACCATTACTCCTGACTTGTCCTTAGTGGTAACTCAGTATTACTTCGAGGAATTCTTTAGCAGAAGGCCTATTGGTACCATGTCAGTTACTATATTGTGAGCTGCCTCCGTATTCTTTCTGTGTTACTTGTCTTCATGTAACCAGCCCACATTTGGGAGCCCTAGAGAACTTTTTGTTTTGTTTAAAGGGCTTCAAAATCCTAGAAGCACACACACTCCGGATTCAGTCCATTGTTCTTCTAGGCAGATTCCATTTTTTGGTGCAGTGGGCATCGTGGCTCAACACGAATGGTTGTGAGATGCTAGGCCCTGGGTCCCATGGACCTATCGCGCCAAATATTTGAGAAACTTTGATTTTATTCGTTTCTTTCACACGGTTTGATGGCTGTGTTGTGCTGTTGCCTGCCCTGGCTCCAATCTACACAGTTCGGGTCAAAAGCAAACACACTATCCACTACACCATCGCTACCTGCCGTAAAGCATTATTGATGTTACAGCTCTTTCTAGAGATTGCGCTCTTCATGTGCTTTGGTCCGCCGATATTCGGGATGATCCTTGCCAGGGCAGTAGTTGCCTTTGCGGCCTTCTCAGCTGCATGACGCAGATGGTGCGTAAAAGGTAGCTTAGTTCTGATTTGGAATTTGTAACGCGATCGCCCATGGTTACTCTGATAGTCTTCATGAATCGCCTGCTGCTGATGGGCAGTACTTCTGTCGTTTCCTCAAGTTGTTGGCTCATGCGTATTAGCCAGTTCTGAACCATTCCAATTCATTTATCTCAAGGAGTTTGGTCACTACAGCGATATCTATTTCACCAGCGAAATCAGTTATTTTCGAAGACCTCGGGATTTTGGGTCTGAAGACGTCATCATATATTCGAGCGCTGGTACAATTGGTGCGCCCTGTTGCTTGTTGTTTTCTGTTGCATGGATGCATCACAAGCTATTGCCAATTCTCTTGTGAGCTGATTCGCCTTGTCTGTTGATCCTTAAAGGGATATATGTATCTTCCATCATCAGCTGGAGTACCTCGACGTGCAGACCGTGTGGTTTCCAACGCCCTTTTATGCAGCTACCTTCTCTGCTTACATCTTTTTTCAATGGAACTGGGTGGGCTTGGAACTTGGTGGTTTGGTGGTCGCTTTGCGTATACATGGTGTTCCAAGCAGTATTTCTTGCCAAACACTTGCTCACAAAGGTAAACCAATGCTAGTTACGTACTTTGGCTAAAGTTGTGTCTTTAACAATAAGGTGAACCATAGCCAATTAGAATATGCTATCCGGATCTTCCATGAATCCAAATGTTCACATATTTGGGGCTAAACCGGTATAAATCATATGAACTCGAAGACATCCGAGAGGAGCTCAGTTTTCTGGCAGTGAAAACATGCAAGGCTTGGTGCTCTAAATTTGTTCCGACTTCTTAGAGGTGACTTCGTAGCATGGATGAGAACTTGGGTATCGAATTGGACGCCATTTTATAGTGTGGTTATGGTCATGAATGGTGTACATCGAAGAATGGTTTGTTCGGACTTTTCTTATGAGAGAGAAAAAAAAAACTCGTGGCCCATGAGTGAACCTTATTCAGAGCACTCTCCATGAGTTGGCTTATCGCGAAGATAAACTTTCCTGACACCAGTATGTGTAACCACGTCATCTGCGCTTGGAACTACCTTATCAAGTCGCACAAATTTTGTTAATTGCCATGAAGCATAGCAAAGGAGAGTACCTCTACTGATCGTCTTAGTTGCAAAGCTATAGCCTAAAATTCCCTGAATAATTGTAGTTTTTAGCATGGATACGATCCATTGGCTAAGAAAACCTTCTACACTTAGCTCGGTGAGAGTCTCTTGAATAGTTTCTGTATGGATTTTGGTTAAGGCTCCTTCTATGTTCAGAAAGGTAGCAAGCGTGTATTCTTTTTACAGGAGACCCTTTTGTACCGTCCGCACCACCTCATGAAGAGCTGTCTTAGTAGACGGACCTTTCAGGTAAGAATGCTGGGATTTCGACAATAGTGGACTCTTCAAAGTTTCACGTATGTTAACATAGTTTGTATACTATTAGATACCTTGTTAATAAATGAAGCCTGAAGGACCGGATTCTTACTTCACCAAATATCTTTCTAGAGTTATTGGAAATATAAAATGCTCATGGTGAATGGGCCACTTTGATGGTTCAGCTTTCTGTATACCCTTCACATTGAGTGGAATGACACCAAGCTGGAAATGATATTTGCTACGCGTTGAGTACATCTAAGAGAGACATCCTATAATTCAAAAGATGTACTTGCAAATGCTCCAAGTTCGCCAGCCCGTGCCAATCCCAACTCGGATACATAATACAAGGTCTTGACATCTACTACTTTACACCAAGCATGGGTGCAATTGAAAAAGAAGTCAATTTAAATAAAACCAGTACTCGTAACTTGGCATCGTGAGATCAACTTAAATGCAAATACGTCTACGTACCAGATTGCATGAATTAATTATTCCGATACCTAATAATCCGAGTGTTACAGCGTTGTAAAGCCTTTAGCTGCACTACATAGCATTCAAACACGCACACATGACCCAGGCAATTTCAAATTCAATTTCAATTCACAATTTAATAGCTTTAATGGCATTAAACGAACAACACGACAGGTCCGCTGAATTTCGCTTAAATATTTTATTATAGTAGACCACCTGCTATGTACATGCATACGGCGCAGTAAGATAATGAGATGCAGAGATTAAATTGTATAAAACTCTGGCATATGAAATGCAAGTTCCTTGTATCCCGCTTAGAATAAGGTTTACTGCAACCGCATGGGACCTACTTTAATGAACTTCATTCTCACAGCTTTGTTGTTGAAGTTGATGAAAATGTTGGAGTACTTTTTTTTTGCAGAAACAAATACATATCTATAACAGCAATCGAGGACTGTTTACGGGTCAAGAAAGTTGTATCTAAATACATCTATAAACGAATTGCAGTCGCAAAAGAGGAAGACAACATTGAACATGCTTATTTGGATTCTAATCATGAGTCTACGCATCTATACATGAACATTGGATTTCGATTTTCTATAGGTTTTCCTAGAAGGGTCCATTAGAAGCCTTCACAGAAGAATAGGTATTAGTTGTGCTGCATAGTTCTGGAGAACGATGCTATGATTAGTATTCCTTTGACCAAGTAACCCTTTTGCAGTAAATTTTTGAGAATGTACCTAATGATAGCAAGGCTTTACTTTTTATCCAGGTCAGCATAAAACTCATATCTCGGCCTGTGGGCTCTGCTTACATCAATGACTTGCTTACATCGCTCGTTCGACTATGGTCGGCGTCGCTACTTACTTACTTACTTACTTAGGGGGGCTACAGTTCCGGCTGAGCCTGGGCCTCAACCAACAAGCCTCTCTAGTTAGCCCGGTCCTTAGCTAACTCACTCAAACTTCAAAATGTCTTAGATACTTTTATGCGCCACCTAAGGCCAGATCTTCCTCTACTCCATTGTCAATCTGGATTGGATTCGAAAACTGTATGGAATGCTAGTTGCCCTTCGTTCTACATGTCTCCTCCATCTCAGACGACTAAGGCGCAGTTTTTGATAGTCGTCGTTCAATCTTCTCCTTCAAAGCCAATGGTCAACGCAGAACAGGATGAAAAAATTTCTCTTTCGCTTTCGATAGAGTCCATGCTTCATCGTCGTAAAGTAGAATTGGGATGTTCAAGGTCTTATACAGAATCTCCTTAACTTTTTGGATATAGCTTTGGGTTGGTTGGTTTGGGTGGTTGTCGCCGCTTAGCAGAGACACACTTAGATCAAGAAGAAGGTCCATTGTGATACCACTATGGAAACAATACTGGGTTACCAGCACCGGAGACCCCGGTTTCGGTGTAAATCCAAGCCAAAGAAGTATGGTTCGCCGTTTAGTCATTAAACCAGTTTGATCCGGTAACAACGCATTTAATTTGGCTTAAGTCTAGTCTAGCTAGGTCGTTAAGATCCTCGAAGAAGTACTCGCTTGAGTTTTCCTTCTCAAGACCGATAGAGCAGGGGAGGTATACAAAAGATTTGTCATGGTTTTCTCCTCTTCTTCCAGCTTCTACAGAAATTGTTGAATGGAGCACCAAGCCTTCTGGCATCACAGTACCCTGTGATAGTTAGGTTAGGCTAAGAATGGGTGTATGACGAAAAAACTCATCATGTCCACCCGGAAACTTAAAATCCCATCGTGAATCCCCTTTCAAATACATAAGATGTAGAAAGAGGAATAAACCGAAAGCTATCGCGTTACTGGCTGCCTTGGGAACCAGCTGGTGCTCTTGATGAAGAGGAGGATATCCGATATCTGGAAGCCTGTGTACACTGCAGTACGTTCGAAGAACCTGGAACCTAGAGTGCGAAGGCGTCGTTCTTGCAAAGTCGCAGTAGCAAAGCAGATGATGGAATGACTCCACCTCTTCCTTGTCGCCGCAGCTTCTGTATAAGTCGTCGGACTCTATCTTTCATTTAAAGAGCATGACTCTGATGGCGCAGTGTCCTGTGATTAAAACAGTTAGGATACGGATAGATAGATGGTCCATTTTGAAGATCGTTGTAGGATTTGAGGATGGATTTGATGATGATCAATGTAGTGCCAGAAAGCTCTTTGTATTCTTTTTATCTAATTTCGGCCATAAAGTGCGAGAGGTGGCACAATCCTCGCTAGATAACCAGGACGAATTGTCCTCTTTCTCTATTCTGCCGGCAATAATGCTATACAATGTTCCAATCAGTGGTAGTATGGATGTGTCCGCTTCACTGATATTCATTTTCGACCCCGTTTTTGCCAGAGTATCCGACTTCAATATAGCTATGTCCGGGAACCCAGCAGGGCTTGACCGAATAGTGCCCAACCGTGATCAGTGCATCACGGCATTTCCTAACTGCCTTTGATTTGATTGAATTGGGTTCAATCGATTTTAGAGCTGCTTGACTGTCAATGAAGATGGATATATCCGACGAGGTGACTTTCTTCTATGCACCTAGCAGGATTTCAATTCGGAATATACACATGCTTCTGGTAATTTAAAAGATTCCTGTTTTGGCAGTGCTTCCGAGTAAAATCCTACTCCCGTGCTTATCTTCATTTTTGAACCGTCCTTGTAGACTGTGATTTCTAGACCGTTGTATATGCTGCTGGACTACCACTCTGCTCGGCTTGGGAATAGGATTGGGATATCAAAAATTGTCCGTATTGAGTTTAATATTATCTCATGTCCACAGGTTGAATTCTCTTAATCGGAGATCTTCTTTCGTGGCAGAACTTTTAATGAGCTAGTCCAGGGGAAGGATATGAAGAATCATATCCAACCCTGATTGTGGCGGGCTTCTTACAACTTCTGTGTTGCAGAGTGCTGCGAGACTTTGCACTTTCTAGAGCTCTTTATACCCGTTGAGTCTGAAAATTCCTTTGTACATCCAGTGATTGATGTGCGGTTGCATCATCACCATGGGCCCCCTTACAGACATAGGGAGCATTCATTCTTTTCTTTGTCCTTTCTTCAACATTTCTTTTCCAGGATATCTTGAAGTCTAGAATGATATCGAGATATTTCGCCACAGATGAGAGATCTATTGTGGTATGGATCTGAGAGTTTTGAAATCTAAAATGGAATACCACAAGGGTACATACTTGCACCACTTTTAGTTTGAGACGTAATCAGAGACGATCGCCATGTTTATCTGTCAGTCTAAGTTGAGATCATTTCATTTTACAAAATTGGCTATTTAAGTAAGTCTTATAGGGCAGGAGGCTGAGTAAGGGGTAAACGATTCTTTAGGCCAAACTCATCATGGACAGAGTCTATACTTAGGGTGACGCAAACACTTTCTTGTGCGACAATAACGTTTAGATGTAACAGTCGCCAACATATTATACTTAATGTTCAGAAAATGACAAGAGTTGCGACCCTAGAGTTAGTGCAGCTTAAAGGGCTGTCCATTTGAAATATCGATGATCGGCAGCTAGGCTGTCAGCTCCATAAGTCTTATTTTCGGGTTTCGTAGCCCTTGCTGTTACTTGAAACTTTCGAACGTCATTCATGGTAACAAAAAAAAAGTGATTGAGTTATGCAGCCACAGCCAACATGGTCATAAAATTTGCGACAACATGATGGAAAGTTGTCATTTAGGTGAATAATGTTCACCTACCGTCTAGGAGAAACCTGTGTTCCGGCACTTTGTAGCTTACAGTACTCTTTATTTTTGTTTCAACAGATAATTATAGCATTCATTTCCAAGATCAGATACACAAAGAAGTAAAACTTAATAATAACTCCGCAAAAGATACGTAGATACAGATACTCCCCATTTATACAGCTCATTGTGAATTCAGCGCCACACTACACTAGTTTTTACTTCGTATCTCTCATCCGCCACACTATTGTTTCCAATATTTCCAAGAAAAAAAAAAAGAAAAGGCGAATAGAAAAGAAAATCACAACCGACGACAACGACAACGACGACGAAGAGACCCCGAGAGCGAGAGAGAGTACAAACGGAATGGCGACAATGGCCTAATGCGTTGGCGCAAGCGATTATGCACGCCTGCTAAACCGTCAACATGAGCATAAGCCTGGCTTGAGTTATTTTTTTTTATGAAAAATATGAGATACTCGTAAAAAAAAAAATAAAAATATATTTCCGTTCCGTAGTCAAATTACGCGCATTCAAAACGAGCGCATAGTGAAATCGCAGAACCTGGCTCTTTTGTATGTGATAAAGTTTCCTAGCCTCTTGTGCCGACCTAAGCGGGACTTACGTATAAAATATCAGCGCACAGGTAATTGCACTAATAGTACTTCACTTCGGCGGCGACTGAGGTTGGGCTTGGCCAAGAAGTTGAAGTTACATCCGTAGATACATATGTATGGATATGTATCTGCCATCTGGCTGTGCAATGCACACAGTCGTCCGGGCTTGTAATTACAGGCAGACTACTCGTACTAACTGAAATGTGAGCCTGATCTTGGAGCTGGTGTTTTTGCTTTACAGAAAAGGTGTGTGAGCGGATTCTAATTGATTTTGTTTTTTTTTTCCACTACGTGGATATTATTCTTTTTGAAATGATTTCAAAAGCCGATTCCGCCATGAAATAAACTTAGCCTTGGCACGGCGGCGGATAGCCACTCGCAGTTGGGTGGGTGTTGAGAGCCTATTGGGATTGAGTGTGAGATATTGAAGTGCATTGTCTGCTTGTCATTGGGTTTGGTTGTGTCTCTGAAATTAATCGTAAGACGCACTCTTTAGGTCCTGGAGTATGGGAGGATTATCTATTCTTCGTGAGCCTTCAATAAATTTTCGATGGCGGATAGATTTGGGTGTGTTTAAGCATTGGGAATTATTTGGTTCTCTTTTGTGTGAAAATTCACTACTCAGGCCGTGCTTAGTGCTTAGTTATGCCTTACAGTGCGGTGAAGTATGTATCTTTCCAAAAATAACACATAAGGCTTATCGGTCGACAAAGAGTTTGAATAAATCCTTGCTGGCTTATGATGAAGTTGAACTTGAGGCTTTTAACACAATTTCATGAATTTAAGACAGATCTTCAAAAAAGGACTGCATTATTACCATTGTCAAAGCTTTCAGGGTAAACAGGGCTATATTCTATCCCTTTTTGTGGATTCTATCGTAAGGCAGCTAAGCCTTGTCCGTCTTATGTTCAGTCGTGATTCCTTTTCAACTTTTCCTTGTCAGATTGTTTTTTCTTGGCCCGATTTTTCGCCGTCTTAATCTTGCAGACTCCACGGTATCACGAAACAGGCTTTAGAAGTATTTGCCTTTTCGAAGAGTATGATGTACCCACTTCCACTGCCACAGCTCAACCATCTGAAACTAAAAAGTTTCTGTCCAATTTTCTGGTAAAGATCTTCTATGAAGTGGAGCAGTCATAGGCTAGGCATTGGCTTGTCATATTTTGAATCGAATCCAGTTCACCAACGGATAAGATTAATATAATCTCAAGTACACAGTTGAATGTGTCTCAGGGTGCCGTTTATATCTGAACTAGGACAAAGCTCAGAAAAGGTATTACCCGGTTGCGCTTAAAGTACCAGTGTCCCACTTATGCCTGGACTTAAAGTACCAGCATCCTACAGGAATCTAATTCGGTTGTTGCATTAGATGTCTTACAATCTCCAATGAAGTGGCGTTTTTCCGACCTTGATGGATCGCAAACAATCTCCATCGTCATTTGATATAAGCGGAGTCGTTTTATGAGTAAACTAAGACTGGACAAGGCGCAAAATAGAGCGGCTCTAAAATCGATAAATAAGTAATGGGTATCAGTCCAAAACTTCTAGCTCTTCTTCAGGATTTGGCGTAAAGTGAAAATTTGGTCAATTGCCGATTTGGCAGGCCTAAAACCTCACTAATAATCCCCCATCAGTTCAGGAGACTTATACCTCTGTAATTATGCAGGCTAAGAGTTTCCTTTTTTTTTAGATTGAACTAATTATGGTAGGATTCTTATCATTGGACATGCTTTCGTAGGACCATAACTTACAGATAATTTGGTACAAATCATCTCCTGAAGTCTTGAACAGTTCAGCTCTTAAGTCGTCTGAATCTGAGGTTTTAAACGATTTAAGCCCACTCATAGCTTTTTTAACTTTGTTTTGATCCTGTGGTTCCAGTGAATGGTAGAAATATTTTGTGTCGTTGATGTTAAAACGCAGAAGTAGTATGTATTTTCTTATATTCAACAACGATTGCTGCTCTACTATGGCATTCCTGTTCTTATTTTTCCTGCGGTAACATCTCTGTATCTCTTCGAACTCATATGTTTCGTACTCTTTTCTCTTTCGTTTGTGTACTTGCCATCTCTTAGATTCTGCTAGTAGAGCTTACGATCACCTCTCGCTCTTTCTAGCAGCGCTGCCTTCCACGCAGCCATTTTGCTTACGTTTCTGTGTGTGGATTGCTACTTATTGTTATTGCTGAAGGTCTCGATTGGCATAGACTTTTGCGATTAGTAGCGCTTGGAGCGTTTTGACATTGAAATTCCTGACAGTAGTAGCATTGGTCACGACAATCCTAGATATTTGCATTCGTACTTTTACTGCAACAAGCTAATGGTTCGAGTCGATGTTTGAACCTCGAGACGTTCGAAAACCTAGTATACTAGAGGAGGGTCCTCCATTGATCGTAACTTGATCAATATGACTAGCGGTAGTTTGATTTGGTGACTTCGAAGTTGCATTGTAAACGTTGAGTCTGAATCCCTAACCGGAGGGTGTGTGGTACAGGCTATGTTTTCCTATAGTCCTAGCAAAGATGCCCTCCTTTCTGATCATGGCGTTGAGAATTTCACGGATGATCTTGACTTACGTATATATTTCGAGCATTGGTCGTAAGTATTTGTTGTTTGCATTGTTTTTCTCCTCTGTGGAGTATCAACATCGTGCATTCAGTTATGTGGCAGAAGCTCAAGGCGTTTTACCTACATACATAAGTCTACTTTTGACAGCAAAGCCTCTGTCTCTACTCCTGATAGCAATCATCAGAATAGATGACACAGGTATTTGTTTTTTGGACTACCGATCTATCCCAACGATCTTCTCGAAGAGCGGTTACATTTTTGTAGCTTAATAGCTATCGAAGACCTCTGCTTATTCGTGGGCTAAACGCGGTTCGTGCAAATTCTTAAGTCGTTGTCCACTATGGGTTGTCCATGGGATCATCAGTTGGATCAATCCTTTCATCTGAAGCTCATATTGTGTCCATGATCACTAGAATGTTTTCTTTTCGCGATTCACAAATGACTCAATCGCATCTTAAGTCGGTTCTTCTTGATCGTGAGTACCCTACCTTCTGAGAAGATAGCTCTGACCATACCAGTAGTAGACCACATAAGCCCAACTCTCCTCGTCAGCTCTCCATTCGGTTTATCCACGATGTATTGTAGAGAAGTGAGGTTCCGCCCTCCAGTCAAATAAATTAGCTTGTGAATTAAGACTTGAATTACACTGTCTTCAGCCTGAAGCTTAAGGCTTTTAAGACCGAATATTCAGTTACTGTACAAGGCATCACTGGACAACGCTTAAGGTGTTGGTCTATAATGTGTATAATGCGTTGTATGGGTTAATGGAGCAAGGCGCCCTAGTGGCAATGAATGGTGGATACAGAGTTGAGTCGTAGTTTGCTACAAAATAAATGTAAATTCATCTTTTGGTACAGAGATCTGGAAAACACTAATAAGTCGGCAGGTTTTAATGTCATAACATGCAGGTTAATGCCAAATCCGGAGTCCTTATGACAGTTCATGTAAAGGAAATATAAACCACCTTTAGTCTAAGTTATTCCTACATTCATATGTATGTATTTATTCAGTTCCTTCGTGTCGTGACGTGACATTAATTTAAATGCAAAGTAAGCGGATTGCTTGAATTAATTTAGTTCATTAGGATGATGTCATGGACATACATATCTGTGTATAGTAGATCTTTGCACATGATTCATGCATACAAAGGTTTGTAGATAAAAATTCAATTTCATTTCACAGTTTAATGATAAATAAACCGACAGCACACCGGTTCCTTTAATCAATTTTTTATTGATCGTAGACCACCTGCTATGTACATGGTTATTGGCTAATGCAATCTAAAAGTTTGTTTCGACTTACTTTGATGTAAAACTGCGTAGAGCTCAGTGTAACTAATAAAAATACTTGAACTTGTTTCGTGTATCTTACGAATGATGTAAGGGTTAGATATGTAGATAAGTAGATACTTTTATTTCTCATTTCTTTCGCGATTGGAGGCATGCCTTTAGCATTTTGGATGTGCGAACCTTTCGGGTACCCAATACCGACTCGGATCACTACCTTGTTGCATAGTGTTGTGTTCTACGGAAAGAATTCGGATATCCCAAGTGCCACAACAGAGAAAAATTACTATAAGAAGCCATAACGTTGAAAAGTCCAACGCGTATTCCGATATTTCTTAACGACTCCTATGCCACCAGCATCAGAAGTGCCACAACTGATGTGCTGGGTTTTACCAAACAATCCACAAGACTCCAGTAGTTTGACGATTTCAATTCCTCCCAAATGTCATTACACCACCTTTTCTTACTTAACGGGCTCCCGACCCGTAGAGAGACTCTGCCTGAGACACGGCAGCCTTCCACACTCTTCGATCCAGGGCACGCTGCTTCCAGTTGTCTAGACCAAGCGCTCTGGCATCCGCGATAGCTTGATCCTTAAAACGGAGGTTCGGTCTTCCTTGTCGTCTCGAACCTGGGGGCTGTGATTCGAAGATCCTCTTTGCTGGAGCATTATTGTCCATTCGCTCGATGTGGCCGAGCCAGTGTAGTCGACGTGTTTTAGCTTTTTGGACTACATCCACATCTTGGTACAGCTCATAAAGTTCGCGGTTATATCTTCTCCTCCATTCGCCCTCCTCGCATACGGGACCAAATATCCGACGAAGAATTTTTCTTTCGAAAGTGTTCTATATCTGCTCTGCTTTCCTGCTTATCGTCCAACATTCGGCTCCATACAGCAGAACTGGCAGGATCAAAGTTTTGTAGAGCATACATTTCGTCTTCCGAGTTAGGAGTTTTGACCGCATTTGTTTCGCCAAACCGAAGTAGCAGCGGTTTCCTAGTCATTCGTGGAGTTAATGTTTACTCCGAGGTAGGTAAACTCCTTAACCACTTCGAAGTTACTGTTGCCAACAGTGACGTTTTGTCCTAAGCGGTGGACAGATGCTTCTTTGTTTGTTGACAACATGTACTTGGTTTTGTCCTCATTCACTTCAAGGCCAACTCGTTTCGCCTCTTCTTCAATTGCCGTAAAAGCCTCTAACA
Organism: Xylota sylvarum; assembly: GCA_905220385.1. NCBI lineage: Eukaryota > Metazoa > Arthropoda > Insecta > Diptera > Syrphidae > Xylota > Xylota sylvarum. The sequence goes on along the minus strand of LR999960.1, from coordinate 50,382,513 downwards.
CGGCGCGCTGGGAGCGACCGATGATGTCGATGTCGTCTGCGTATCCCAGCAACTGGACAGATTTGTTGAAGATAGTGCCTTCCGTGTTTACACCTGCCCTGCGCACTATCTGTTCCAGCACAAGATTGAAGAAGTCACATGATAGCGCATCCCCTTGCCGAAATCTGGTGCATGTTTGGAATAGTTCAGAGGAACTGTTGCCGAATTGCACGTTGCACCGCGTGTTATCCAGCGTCACGCGGCACAGCTGGATCAGTTTAGCCGGGATCCCGAATTCGGTCATCGCCTTGTAGAGCTCAAGACGATGAATGCTATCATATGCGGCTTTAAAGTCGATGAAGAGATGGTGAGTCTCGACTTGAAATTCGTTGGTCTTTTCCAGGATTTGCCTTAGTGTGAAAATTTGGTCGATCGTCGATCTGCCGGGCCGGAAGTCATACTGGTACGTGCCGATTAGTGTGCTGCAGAAAGGCTTCAGACGTTCACACAATGCGTTGGATAGGATCTTATATGCGACATTAAGCAGGGATATGCCTCGGTAGTTCTTACAAGACATAGGATCGCCTTTCTTGAAGATGGGGCATATAGAGCTGATAGTCCAGTCATCGGGCATGACTTCATCCACCCATACTTTGTTGATGACTTGGTGCATGCACCCTACCAAAGCATCACTACCATGTTTGAAAAGCTCTGCTGATAGACCATCAGAGCCGGCGGCCTTGTTGTTCTTCAGCTTTTTGATAGCTGAGCCGACCTCTTCAAAACTAGGAGGGGTAATGGTTACTTCATTGACTGGATGCGGGATCTCTTCTTGCCCTAAGAAGAGACCACCTTTTCTTGACTGCATTAGTCCCGGTAGACCAAATTATAATTTCGAGTTATAACCTCTCTTCAAAAAAGAATAATAATAAGTGTCATCACAGGATGTTATCTAATTGGCAGGTACGTGAGATGTGTCTTCTTAAAGCTTAACGAAACATTACAGAGGACGAAAATCCTGAGAAAGCTTTTCCTCCGACGAATCTCATTCATTCCATCAGACCCACCAACTGGTTCCATAGTAGAAGTGGAAATTTTCCAAGTCCTGTGATTTGTTTCCTCTCAGGTAACTCTAATCGAACTTAACCAAACTTAAGTGTTACCAGTATCTGCGAAATCTGTGAACAGGGTGATTGCAAATCATTCCTTCTGCGATATTCTTGCCTTTGTTCGTATCATGTTGCAGAGTTTTGAAGCTGATGTTGTATCATTATCATCATCATAGGATGAGAAGGCGTCCATCTACATACATATGTGTACAAAAAGCGAAAAAGTAACAAGTGCTCACTTTCCTTTAGTTTAATAGACCATGTAGCAGGATGAGCAGGATCTTCTTAAAGCAATTTATGCAAATAAAGTAGTTGCCTACCGAATTATGGTTATCCCATACCAAATTACCTCTCTAAAATCAATGACACAAAATTTTATGACATTCCCCGGTACCATTGGATAGGTCTCAAACTTTTATTCAAGTTTAACAACTCCTAATGGTCTAAACAAATCGTATAACTTTCAATTTCCAAGCCCGCGACAAAACCTTTTAAAGCTGCGCTTAGAACTATTAGTAGTTTATAGCTAAGCTAACAATAAAGTCTTTGGATCAAATCACCGGTTAAAATAGGCCAATACGATTCGTAAAGATAAGCAAATCGTTTCGGTTACCCAGACAACTACTGCATGTCGTTAATAAATAAAAAAAAAAAAAAAAAAGTTGTTTGCCCGACGGAAAACCTTTAAATGTTTTCATTCTCCGATGCACCCTTTCCCATTTTTGAATGTGGACATTCAATAGCGCTTCGACTGCCGTTCTAGTGGCAGATACATCCGAACCGGTTCTTAAAATAAATATCTTAACCTTTCGGCGTTCAAAATAAATACAAAAAAAAAAAATAAAAACAAAAAGAAAACCTGTCGTTCAGTTTCTCCAAAGTTCATTGAAGGCTTCGAGGCACTTCAAGTAGCCCCCAAGTACCCACAACAGATATGATTTCACTCGCATTACCCCATCCAGCAGCAGAAGTCTTGCGCAGAGAGACAGAGAAAATCCATCAATACTGGCCCATTGAGTGTTGAGAATGGTAATGAGCGGGGGCATGCCAGCACCCAGTACCATCCACGGTCTTCGGCTGCAACATGTATGTATGGGCAAACGTAAAGCCGTCGTCGATTACACCCACGTTGGCTGCGTGAAGTTTTCACATTAAAACAACGCCCGTTCGTGTTATCAATAATTCATAAGGCCTTGTACTCGTAGATGCGGTAACTGTAAGTAATTCGTTACACTGTTTGGATACTAGTACGCGAGTTGGATAATTGGTAAACGCCAAACGTCGATGAATGTTTTTTTTTAAAAAAGAAGACGACCAGGAGAGGATGCCTCTTGTGTGCTTTGTTACCGAGAGTGGGACTAGGTGCGGACAGCAGGCAGACGTTTCTCTTTAAAATAAAAAATTCTAAGAATTTATGTAATAAATTTCAAATTTCTTGTAATTGGAATGCTTGCATGGGTGGGTGGGGGGTAAGAAGAAAGAGATTAATGTGCCAAGACCCTCGAGTCATCCGTTAATGTTTGAGTATGGTTTGTGCATTACTTCGGGTGGTTCTGCTGATGAACATAATGGGTAGCTTCTGCTTCAGAACTTGGTTTTAACTAAATGGAGCCGCTGGTGTGCTCCCAAAGAACAACCACTATACCTACGCAACCTAACCCTTGGTTCAAGGAAAATTTCGCAAGTGGTGATCGCAATATGTGTATGCATGTCAAAACTGCACGATGAACTTAGACCTTAACCAATAAGTTTGCCTAAATAGTTAGAGCTCTAGTTAGTTACTTTTGTGAACCAACTATGACAATATATGTATCTCACGGGCTAAGACAATGTCAGTGTACACAACTTCTATAATTCGTCATTGAATCTTCTCTTCCACATTCAGCCAAAGCATAGGGGACACTTTAGTTTGAGTCGTTGTTGGACAGTTGAGTGCGGTAGCACCGAAATCAAAAGAAGTGCCTCTTAGGGCCTTTTGCCGGATAAGGTTAACTGGGCTGTAGGGTCCCTCAAACCATTTAAGGCCCCCGGCGGTGATGGTATATTCCCGGCGCTTTTGCAGAAGGTAATTGATCTCATCCTATCGGGTTTGATTGCTTTATTTAGAGCCAGCTACAATTGGGGTTACATCCCGACAACCTGGAGACAGGTAAATGTAATCTTTATCCCCAAACCAGGCAATAAGCCTAGTGAGTTGCCTAAATCCTATAGACCTATAAGTCTAACATCATTTGTTCTCAAAACAATGGAGAGGCTCATTGACGTTCATGTTAGAGGTCGGCTAGATTTGTCTACTCCTCTGACTTGAGTAATTTGCATACAGAAAAGGAAAATCAACAGAAGGTGCTCATCATTATCTTGTGAAGAAGATATAAGGAACTATATGTTCCAAGGAAATAGCTCTGTGTGCCTTTCTTGACATTGATAACATTGGCTACGACTCAATAGCAAGAGCGATTAGTAGCAGAGGTATCGAGGATTCGACCAACCAATAGATAGATATTCCTCCTCTGGAGAAGTGTCAGTGTCTGTGATCGCTGTTAAGGGATGTGCCCAGGGACGAGTCTTTCCCATCTTCTATGGTCACTAGTCATCGACAATCTCCTAGTCGATCTTCAGAGATTAGGCTACATCGCCATTGATTATGCAGATGACTTGGCGATTTTTATCAGTGGTAAACACAGTACGACCATTTCTAGTGTCATGCAATGTGCTTTACTATAGGTATACGTGTTAGAATGGTGCAGCAGAGAAGGACTATCCATTAATCCTTGCAAAACCGTTCTAGTTACTTACTTTATTTAACGGGCTCCCGACCCGTAAAGAGTCTCTGCCTGAGACACAGCAGTCTTCCACACTCTTCGATCCCGGGCACGCTGCTTCCAGTTGTCTAGACCAAGCGCTCTGGCATCCGCGATAGCTTGATCCTTAAAACGGAGGTTCGGTCTTCCTTGTCGTCTCGAACCTGGGGGCTGTGATTCGAAGATCCTCTTTGCTGGAGCATTATTGTCCATTCGCTTGATGTGGCCGAGCCAGTGTAGTCGATGTGTTTTGGCTTTTTAGACTACATCCACATCTTGGTTCAGCTCGCGGTTGTATCTTCTCCTCCATTCGCCCTCCTCGCATACGGGACCGAATATCCGAAACCGTTCTAGTGCCTTTTACAAAACGAAGACTGGTCAATCTAGGATGTATCACGATCAAAGGCACCACTCTAATCTATTCCAGTGAGGTTAAATATCTCGGTGTCATCCTTAACTTATGTAGTTGGAATTCTAATATCAAGTCCGCCATTGAGCGCGCCACTAGGGCCATGTGGGCCAGTAGACGCCTATACGGCGGAATTTGGGGTCTAAGTTCAAAAATGATACATTGGCTGTATACAATTATGGTGAGTCCTATTATTACGTAGCGACCATTGTTTGGTGGCCGAAAGTTCTTGAACGGACAACGGCAAAGAAGCTTCAAAGAATTGCATGTCTCGGCATTACGGGTGCCATGTGCACCTGCCCTACGGCAACTTTAGAAGCCGTTGTTGGGCTATCTCTCTTACAAATCTTCATTATGAAGACGGCCGCTAGATGCGCTATTAAGCTGCAACTAGGACACCTGAAAATTCTTAACTCAATTCCCAAAAAGGACATGTTCTGTACTATCCCCGACATTATGGTCAGGGAGTACTGTTTCGGTAGGTTATTTGAGGTATAAGTATTGGACCATGCAAACTGGTCTAATGGTGTTCCGATACTGGACGCTAGAGGTCTGATCTGGTACACAGACGGATCAAAGATGAAAACTGGAGTCGGTGCCTTGATAAAGGTATTAAGGGCGCTAGGATATACATCTTTTCAGATAGCCAGGCAGCACTTAAAGGGCTGTCGTCCAATTTAATGGACTCTATATCAGTCAAATGCTGCTACGTTGCACTACAATCTCTTGCCTGATACAATAGGGTGAAACTCTTGTTGGGTCCCTGGTCATCTGCGTTCATAGGACTGTGGCCTGCGATATCACCTTAACAAACTTAATGTGTGCCCAGAAAAGGAATGTAGGTTCTGCTTAGAAGATGATGAATCCTCTGAGCACATTCTCTGTCAATGCACAGCATTACACTGGTTAAGGAGGCGTATTTGCCACAAAGAAATATGTTCATCAGCAGAGCTAAGGAACACCGCTGCTAAGGACGTACTATCCTTCATAAGGGAGGTGGAACGTCTTTTGGCTTAGTATTACTCTATGATACAATAGATGTTCTCAGGTTGCACTGTCAGCCATATGGGTAAGGTTCTTAAAAAAAAAGAGCCTTTTGCAGCACTTGTTCTTGAGATAAGAATAAGAAGTCACCGGGACCCGAATGGGCTGTGCTCGGCTGGCCTCACGGTGGCGAAACATAAAATGGAGACAACATTACTGTGGGTGGCAATATATGATACTACCATCGAAGACGCATTTTAAAATACCTCGTAGTCATACTAGTTACCAGGTTTCCTTTCAAGGAACATCTCAAGTATGTAAATCACAAAAACAGCGAACGTCAGCGAAAGAATCATCCCCAACACACTCGAAAGTATTCAAATATCTAAAAACATTTGGGAAACAATTTCCAAAACATTTCAGAAGCATTTCCGAAGCATTTCCGAAGCATTTCCGAAACGTTTCAGATGATACTATGGATGCAAAGCATAGGAGGGCATATATATCCCTTTAAAATCATCCCTTCTCAAGAAAAGTCAGTTCTTCAGAACAATTGAGGTTGCTGTAGGTAATTACCAGGAACAGAGGAATTAAAGTCCTGCAACAGTACAAATCTTGTACACAATGCTGTTGCCAGAAGTTGATTGGATGATTTTAGTGCTCATTCAATGGCTAATAACCTCCTCCACGTCTAGTTGGATTACAGTCCATTCCATACGGACGTTATTGAAGGCTGAGTAGTGAATCCTTTCATCAACTTCGTGGAGCACTACCTCCGTCGATCGTCCCTTAGTGTAGGAGTGTGGAAATTTCAATAAAGATGATCTTTAGAAATTTTTTCGTACGTGAGTCGCTAGAATACGTTCCAATGCTTGAAAATCTTTGTAGATTCATGTCCACGCTTCTCAGCTTTTGGAATAAACATCACTTGAAGGCGTCTCCAACTTTTAGAGACGTGAAACCTCCAAGGAATTGTAAGTTCTTATATACATGGCAGCATTTTTATGTAAGATTGTTCTAGCGGCCCTCACCAGTGTAACATTTTGTTAGTTTAATGGTAGAAAAGTGCGTCGAACTACTGAATGAGATTTCAAATTTAAATTCCCAGACAACACCAAACTTATGATTTTCACCGTCCTATCTCTTAGGAGTATAAGTGTCATGAAAAGTTTCTGAAACAAAATTTGCCATTTGGACGAATTGGGTGAAATTGAGGCTCCTGTGTACCAAATTCGAATCTTTCGCTTGCGCCCAATCTATCCCGAGCATGAAGGCCATTTTGTCGGAGTATACCACTCATAAAGGTATCAAATGTAGATACTTTGAATGTTGGTGACTATAAAACAAATATCTTATAAGACTCTTCACAATATACTTTGCATTCTTCGACATCATCATGTTCCACTAAAAACTCAGCGTTAATCTGAATGTTGTCTATTTCACAACATGGGAGCGAATTGATGCGATGAGAAACCGCCCGATGCAATGCTATGCAATTCAATTTCAACTCACTGTTTAATGATTTCCCTAGAAACTAAACCAACAGCCACACAGCGGCGGCGGGTCGGCTCAATTTCACTAAAACAATTTATTGTAGACCACCTGCCATGTACTTATTGTCTAACCCAACTTGGGGTTTGCAGTCGTATGTATGTACAAATACCGCGCGGAACAGTTTGATGAGATGCAGTAGAGTATCTCAATCTTATGAAATACATGTTGCATCCGCAGCGCTTTGAATTTGTTTAGTGTTGCCGCACGGGGGCTTCCACCAATGGATGGCCATTTTCACAGCTTTGTTCTGGAAATTGACTGAAACCAGAAAAGCGTTTCTGTGTTCAGAAAGAAATTACCTGGTCCATGTGCTCCATGTTTATGGAATATTTATGGCAAATGTCGGAGAAAGTTTAAGGTTCATGGGAGAATGTCTATAATACAAACGGATGCGAGTATTCCGGTAGATGTATGCAAATGTGATTTGCAAATGGAGTTACATGGAGTGTTAGTGCTTGCGTGGTAATTAATAGTCTAAAAGAGGGATTTATCTTCTTTTTCAATTGTAACTGCTGAAGCGAAGACTACATAATATCGCGGACAAAGAAAAAAGTTGTCGGTGGTCATATTGGAATCGCAAATAAAATGCTTACTTACTTAACGCCTTGCTCACTGTAGCTCGAAGTAGGGATTAGTTCTTGACATTAGATGGTACTCTCCAGACCCTTGTGTCATCATAAGAAGTATACGACCCTGCTTCGATAAGAGTATAGGAAATCTCTTTCTACCCTGATAGGAGAAAAGAAAAAAAAAAACTAAGACTAACAGAAGAAGACCTATGTCGTGGATGTGTTGATGAGGAAGTCAATAAAGATACAATCCACTTTCTCTGTCACTGTCTAGGTTTTATTCACTTTTAAATTTCTAGGGCAGCACTCCTTCTGTGATCTAGACGAAGAATTATCCAGCAGATCAGTCAATGACATCTTGAACTACATCAAATCAACTGGATGGTTTGCTAGTTCAAAGGAACCATATTTGTAGAACTAGGGTTAACCAATGGGCAAGGGACATCTCTCCCCTATCGGTATCACAATGGCTCTGTATAGAGCTGAGTGTGGCGTTGTGGATTCTTCCAATCGCCTACCCACTTACCTAACCTGATCTACTTAACGGGCTCCCAACTTGTCAAGAGTATCTGCATATTCCGAGAACGCTATTTTCAGTTGTCTAGACTAAGAGTTTTGGCTGCTATCGCGCAGCTTGATCCTTAAAACGTATCGAACCTGGGGGATGTCATTCGAAGATCGTGTATACTGAAGCATTATTGTCCACTCGCTCGATGTGCCCAAACCAGAGTAGTAGACGTATTTTGGGTTTTTTGGACTACGTCTACAACTGGATGCAGCTTTTCGTCCTCCTCGTATTCGGGAGCAATTCTATATTTCTATACATGCTCTGCCTTCCTGCTTGTCGTTCAGTACTCGGCTTCATACAGTAGAAATGGCAGGATCAATATTTTGTAGAGCATGTATTTAATCTTCCGAGTTAGGAGTGTTTAACCCACCTGTTTCGTCTAGACTTTGACGGATCTCCACTACGACGGTGTCATTTATGAAGTTCATGCTCACTCCAAGGTAGATAAACTCCTTAACCACTTCGTCGTCGACAAATGCTTCTCTGTTTGTTGACAACATATACATATGTACTTGGTTGTGTCCTCATTTATGTACTTCAAGATTTGAATATTGTTTCTATGGCGGGACTGTTTACTGAACTGGACAGTATTCTGGTACTGGGAGTCTTCGTGGGTCCTTTTCTTTTCACGCCCAGTCAGAATGGAATCTAAGGTTGCAATTCCTATGGTGAAATAGCAAGCTTAACTCTAAGAGGAAACAGGTTAGGGAGTTTTAAAATAAGGCAAAATTAGTACGGGATGATATTACGTGAGATGAATACATAGGTAGTAAGAGATAGTTTAAGTATTTAATTAGAAAATCTCTGCGAGTCGATCGCAGATACTAATAACACTTCCAGACTTCTCAAGACGCTGCTGTTCACAGCTTAATCAAAAAATCCGGTGGTTCTTGGGCGGAAAGCAGTGAGGAAGTATTAAACACCCTAGTCGGAACTGACTTTCCAGTTAGTAGTATACCAGTAGTTTCCATATCGAATGGATGCTCAGATAATACTAGTTTGCTGGTAGAGGAAGTGGTATTGAATCTCGTGACATGGAAGAACTTGCGTTGGGCTATTACGTCCTTCGCAGCTCTCAAAGCGCCAGGCCCTGACGGCATTCTGCTTCAGAAAGCCCCTGTAAAAGTTAAGAATATGCACAGGGAAATTATCAAACAGTCTTTAATGTTAGGCTACATACCAGTAGCTTGGATGGAAATGATGATTATCTGCATACTTAGAGTAGATAAAATAAGTCACATCCAGGGGAAAGACTACAGACCCATAAGTCTTTCGTCATTTCTTCTCAAGACATTTGAAAGTCTTCTGGATATCCACAGTAGAAGTAAGTGTTGCAACGGCAGCTTATGCAAAGCTCAGCATGCACAACTTAGGAGTAAATCGGTGGAAACAGCATTACGTAAGGTAGTAAGGAAAATTGAAACGAGCCTTCACTATAAGGAATTTGCACTACCTGGTTTCTTAGACATGGAAGGTACTTTCAATAATGGAAAAGCTAAAGTCTTCAAACGGGACCTGGCAAGTTTTAATGTTAAGCATAGCATTACCAAATGACTCTTCAAAATGTTCGTTACAAGTAACATGAATTCCACTCTCAGATATTGAGAGGAACCCCTCAGGGAGGCGTTATATTGCCCCTTCTCTGGGTTCTAGTAAATGATGGCGTACTTAAAGAACTAACAAAGATAGGAGTGAGCGTTACTGCGTAATTATTTTGGTTCGGGAAAAATTCCGGGACACATTAAATGAAATGATGAAATCGGCCCTTAACAGTCTCGGTAAATGGGCTTGAGAGTACATGATACCACCCTTCAAAATGCCGAAGCTGGCTGCTGTGGAACTGTTACTTCCGAATCGGTCAAGATATCTTGGCATTATACTAAACGAAAAGCTAAACTGGAAACTTAATATACAGGAAAGGGTCCGTAAGGCCTATAATACTCTTTTCATTTGCAAGAAGATAGCGGAGAAAAGTGGGGTCTAAAACCAGTAATGATGCACTGGCTATATGTCGTGATAGTCAGACCCAATCTCACATATGGGGCTCTTGTTTGGTGGAAGGCTATTACAGAAAAGAATATACGGGATACGCTGACCAAAGCAAAGAATAACCTTCATTTCTTTTCTGCTGACATGATTTTATCGGCTTACAAATAGAATTACAGGCGTGTAATAGTGCGCTTCAGTTCACTAACGTAGGTCTCTTTAAAACGACCAGTACGCAGAACCGCGTCAAATTATGCTGGGTACTTGGACACTGCAATATAGAGGACAACAAACGGGCCGACCTACTGGACAATAAAGGATCAGACCTCCTACAAGCTCATGGTATAATCTGCCTTGTACCGCATGAGGACAGATTTAACTTTTTGAGCAGTGCCAGGAGTGTACATTGTATATATTCAAGTTCCAGGTGCATATTCTCAGTTCATAGTCCGTGAACGTTCCGGGTCGTGATCTAAAATGATGAAGTCCATTGTTAGCCGAGGCGGTGTCTATATTATAACTACTTCCTTTTTTACCTGGTAAGCAAGTTACCCCGACAGTAGATCTCCCAGCCTGGAGGACTAGTTCCATTGTAAAAAAAAACCCCTAGGATGAGGGTATATGAACATTGACGTTGGCCCACAACTTGCTCATCCGGCACTATCTCTTTCCAAGACTTATGACTTATTCTTGGAAAGCCATATCAACCTGAGCTTTGTTCATCCACTGTCGTGTTTATGTGCCTCAAGTTGAGTCCCAATGATAAAGGTGCATTTCTTGATCATGTCGTCTCTATGTTGCTATTTTATTGATCATTTCGTCTTCATCGGAATTAATTCCCAGGTTTTATCAGTTAAGACCCTAAAAACCAAATTTCTTTTAGTGGCAGTTCTCACTACTCTTCTTACTTATTTACCAACTTGTATTGCTTAGTCCAAAACTGCTTCTTTTAGCTCACTATTTGCAGGTGCCCCATCTAGAAATAAATCACTCTCACCAAGGCCAATTCATAAATGCGTATATGTAAGTAGGTTCCCATCAAAAAAGTGAACGGATGCAATCGCAATTTGCGATGTGTCGGTGCAAAACGATTAATTTGTGAGCGCGCCACTGAAATTGCACACAAAACGTATACGAGTAATGCTCTGTACTGTCAAATTGATATAACCCAATAGTTCTGTCACGATGTTTACGAAGATTTATTGGAATTCCAAGGGAATTGACAACTTTCGAAGATTTATTTCAATTAAAGGTTTCCTTTCGAGTACATGAGTGTGAATGAACTCGATGTATGAACAAGTATCTACTGGTAGATAGCGGTGTGTACCTATGAGAGGCATTAATCAAACCATGAACAAAAGTAACAATGAACTCGTTAAGACCACTTCATGGTGATCTTTTTGGTTGGAAAGTATCTGAGACAAAAAAAAAAAAAAAAAAGAAGAAAAACCAACAGTTTTTGATTTATAAATGAATTCCAGACGTCGGCCAGCAAGTGGATTAATAAATAATTTTTTTTTTTTTTTAAGAAATACCATGAAAGCCGGCATAAGAAGAATTTATATAGCACATAGGCCGAACCAATTCGACCATAAATTTGGACATTAGAGCGATGAAAATTAAATAAAAACTAAAATAGAAAGTATCTTCTACGTTTGCATTTTGAAGTTGAGATATTTTATAGTCAAATGAAAGAGAAGGGGATGAATTGAAAACTGATGAGTGAAACTACCATGATTCAGCTTGAATAAGATTAGCTGAAAGCGTTCCGAAAAGAGTATCCCCTATTAGAAGGTTCCAATCAGTTCTGCATTTCTATATCCTGTCACCCCTTGAGGGGAAGAAGTAAGTAGGTATAACTCAATTGACTATCATAGCGTGCTTTGCTGAAAGTCAACAACCGATAGAACTCCAATTTGAATAGCAGAACTCTGAGATTCAATATAGGTTCGTCGAAAAATACTTTAGGCTATGTGTGGCCTTCTCCAGATCCGAATATCCACAGAGGAAGTGAAAGAATTCTTCCTGCTTTTTACAGGCACTACACATCGAATGTTGTGTAAGGCGTCGTAGCTGGATCAGTTTTTCTGGAACTTCGAGTTTAACCACCGCCTTGTAGAGTCAAACAGAAAACCAGATTGGTAGCGGCTTAATACGCTAGGAAGGATCTTATATTCAACAATTAACAGGTTTATGTCTGAAAGACATAGGGCCACCTTTTTGTAGATTGGCTATATAGAGCTGATATTCCAGTCGTCGGGCATGCTTTCGTCCGCCCATAGTTCAGTAATGATTTAATGCATCGTCTCCGTATTTGAAAAGTTCCATCGGTGCCACATAAATGCTGAATTTTTCCTTCACGGATCCAGTTTTCTTCTCGCTTAATAGTCTGGCTCTGAAGCTGGCTATGATCAAAAGTTGATCCGAGTTGATAATTGCCTCCTTAAAGGTGCGCACACCGCTATCCTCTCAAATAGTGCCAGTTACCTAAATCTAGAGCTTGACCGTAAGCTTCTTTGGAGAGAAAACATAGTCGACCGTGTCAGGAAATACCTGGCTGCCCTTTACATATGCAAAAAGGCAGTAGGTTCCACTGGAGGTCTACAACTAAACAGTATCCACTGGCTATACACTTTGATACTAAACCCGATAATCATGGCCCGCCCTGTAGAAGAATTCGAACTTAACTGCGATGGAAAAAACTAAACGAGTCGTTTGTCCCAGTATTACTGGTACACTGAGAACCTCTCCCTACTACAAACCATGCTCCACCTACTTCCACTTGACATCGTCAGCAAACAACTGGCTGCCTGCTCAGCTATAAGACTGAGAAACTCCAAACAATAGAAGGAGCAACACATTGGAAATGTCAGAATACTATCGATGCATCGTCATCTCCCCACTGAACACAACTTCAACATGAACTAGAAATTCTCAATACCAAGCAGAACTGTCCATTCATTTCGGGATGTCCTGTACCTGGAATCGCTGTCAATTTTTACGGATGGGTCCAAAACCGATGACGGAGTCGGTGCTGGAGTCTTCTTAGAGTCCACCTTTCCTTTAATCTTCCAAATTATTGCAACGTTTTTCAAGCCGAAGGCGCCAACTCCTTATGCTAAATACCTTATCAACGCCGACGCAGTGAGTGAGGTCGATGGTATCAACTCGATCGATGCAACACTACTTACCTACTCTGGCCGACTCTAAATAAGACCACGTAAAGCGAACTCCTAGAACTAAAAGAGGAACCCTCTCCAAGTTAGTTAATACCCTCACTGGACACTGTGCCATAGGAAGACATGCTCAAAAATTGAGCATTAGCTACAATGACTTCTGTAGAAGCTGTAAAGACGACGAGGACAACTTCCTATGCACGTGTCCTGCACTCGCCAACATCAGGTATTCACTACATTGGGTAAATACCGGTGAATAACGATCTCAGCTAAGATTAACTCCTTCATACAAAGGAGTAAATTGTTCTCAGAGTAAAAGGGTGATCCATTCACTTCATACATCGGCAGCACAATGGACCTTCGAGGTTTTTAATCAACCAACCAACTAAGATTGGGTTCGCGATTCGACCATCTTGGGAGAGCCAGGTTGCTGTGTGAAATTTCTTATGGGGAAATTGATACTGTGTCCTGTTCGTTTCGGATATATATGCCCGTTGAAGGGATTCATAATTCCCGGGGAGGGAATCCCACGAGGCCGGGTCCAATTTCTTCTGGACAGGAGGACCCGGTTTAGCCAGTCCTTACAGATAACTCCTCCAAATATGTCGAAAAAGGTCATGCAAGGTGTTCACAAAAGTATGGTAGTTCGACCTGACTGGAATTGTGGAGAATAACTTTTGCTCCATCGTTGAAGTTAGGTTAGGTTAGGTAAATGGGTGCCTTGTGACAGTGTCACTGCTCACTTAGGCCACAGTTTGGGTTCATTGTGCCCAATCATTTAACCCTGGGAACCTATAAAGTCCGCTATTGGAACCACCCAGATAATGATATGAATCTAGGAGGTTCGTCAGCTCTACGTTACCCAAGTCCTCCAAATCCGAGAAGAAGTAACTACCAAGAGTCCTCATTTTTCAGACGGATAGTGCAGGACAGTCGCACAGCAGGTGACGAACTGACTCAATTTCTTCTTCGTCCCTGCAGCTTCTACAAATGTCATAATGTAGTACACCGAGTCGCTCCGCGTAGACGCCACTGGCACAATGACCAGTAATTATCCCTAAAACGACCCGTGTTTTATAACGACTCAGTTTCACCAGAGAAGTTGATCTCTTCTTGCTGATGCCCGGCCATAGGGCCATGGTTGTTGCGCATATCTCCGGATAAACCCAGCGACTATTTGCTCGACCGATGGTTTCATCCTCTATTTTCTTCTGTAAGGAACTGATTGGAGTTACTACAAAAGGGAGAGCCCGCGATAAGTGCAGCGCCGACCCTTTCCTAGCAAGTTCGTTAGCCCTTTCGTTTCTTACGACATCCATATGCCCTGGCACCCAACAGATGGTCATCGCATTAGCTCTAGATATCTCATTCAAAACTTATTTGCAGATCTTCACAAGCCTTGATCTGATTATAGCGGAGACCAGAGCCTTAACGGCTGTCTGGCTGTCTACATACACAGTAATCGTTTTGCCAACAATATTGCTCTCACTTATAATCTTAGCAGTCTGTACGATGGCTGTGATTTCGGCCTGAAAGACGCTGCAATCATCATTTATTCTAAAGGAGTTGTTTATTCCTAGAGCTTCACAATAAACTCCGGCTCCCGTGCCAACGTCCATCTTAGAACCGTCGGTATAGAACGCCAGCTCCTTCTTCTTCATGGTTCTTCGGCGCGTACATTCTGTCAGGATTTCTTATAGCGAATCTCCTTTCAAATGCTAGTGTGGGGGTCATGTGATCAGTTTCTGACAAACAGCTGGTAGATCCCCATCGGGACAAAATTGAGGCATGGCCGTACAGGCTCGATGACCACATTCGGCCTTCCCTCAGTCTTACAGCGGTTTTAGCCGCCAGACTGCCACAGTATATGTCAAGCGGAATGAAACTAAGCATGGTTCCTTTCCAGACGCGTTCAGCAGTGTTATTCCTCCAATTTAGTTTGGAATCTAGAATTACACCCAGGTATCGGGCTAGACCTGAAATACTTAGTTCAGTACCACTGATACTTGGGGGTCTGAAGGCAGGAATTGATCTCTTCCTAGTGAAGAGAACTACATCCGTCTTTAAAGGATTCACTCCTAGCCCTTTGCTGCTAACCCAATTTCCCACTAGTTGTAGTGCGAGATTGAGTCTTTCGCTAAGGACTGAAGGGAATTTCCCCGACACCAGGATAACCACGTCGTCGGCATAGGCCGTCACGTTGAAGCGGTTTTCCTTCAATAATCGTTGAAGTTCCTTCACTCCTTTCCGGAAGCAGGAAAGAGTGCCTTAGTGGGAATACCCTTTCCCCATCACACTCGTTTGGTGCGCCAAAACTTTTCAAAGGAGTTAGAACACAATCTCCAGTTGAACTTCACCCCGTGAAGGTGAGAATAGGTGTTGCCAGACAGCAGTAAGTCCATCAACGCTTGTGTTTTTTTTTTATAGAACGCACTTGTCTACAATTAAAGTTTGGTAAACTTCTGTACCGCTTTATCCATTCTGTTATGTAGCTTTTAAAAGAGAAGGTACTATACTATCACACAACAGCGCGTAGCGGTTAATCTCCAACTTAACCACGAGGTCTACGCACTGGGAATTCCCTAGACAAAAAAAGTAGAAAAAAAAAAACAAAAAAACTTAATTGTGTGACCATAATTACGGACGGCATCATTTACGACCGAAAAGAGAACTAGAAAAATAAAACGTTAACTTGTCCATTTGCATAATCAGAATCATAAATTAAAGCGTTGGTTGGCCTAAACGTCAAACCCTCCACGAATCCGTGTGATTGCTTCATTTCCCCAAACGATCTTGCTGAACTAAAATAATAGTGCGGAGCCGGGAAAAACAATCGCAGATACGAGTGTCTCATTAAATTTCGTAAAAGCGACGGTTTCACGCTGACATTCTTTCTCAAATTACCCCATCGGTGTTTTTATTACTACCACTACCTACCTCCCCCTATTCTATCTAAAAAACCAATTGTCAGTTTTTCTACAAACTTTAGATTAGGGACTACTGCCAGAGATGAAAAAGGAACTGCCAAACGATGTGGGGATCTTTCAAAAAAAAAAAAAAAAAAGCAAAAAATCCAACAAACGTGCCACTAGTGGCCGGCGATAATGGCAGAATGGTGGAAATAAATGAATTATTCGTGAGATTTCCTCCATCACGATTGACACATCCGAGAAGAGCCAACGAATTCCGAATGAAGTTGAGTTGAATTTTAATTTAGCCTCCCCATGAGAAGACTCACTACTGATGGCTTAGGCTGAGACTTTTTTTTTTTTTTTGTTGAGTTTTAATAAAGTGTAAATGTTTATTAGTATCTATGACCATTAAAGTTGAATTTTGATTGAAAATTTCTTAGTGCTTGGACGCGATGGAGGTTGTTTGGGAAACTACCATAATGAGTTCACACGTTCTTGAAATCGGATTAGTATGATTGTTACCGAATGCATGAGACGCTAGAGAGGATTTGGGCTTCGAATATCCGACATGGGCGTAGTAAATGTACGTCGGAAGTATGTGAAAGCTCGAAGTGAATTTTATACACTTTGAAACCGGAGGTAGGATGTAGGGTATCTGAAGGTGTTGTTGTCGATATTGGTGGAACTAAACGGTCTGAGAAATCTGCCACTAAAACTTAACCTTTTACCTAGGACTAAATAATTTCGAATGAACTCAGGTCCAGACTATACACTTTCTTAGGGACGAATTGATGACGATAAAAAGAAAAGGATTTTCGGGACAGGAGGTCTTTGTAATGAAGGCAAATGTTTCTAAATATGTCTCCCAGCTTAAGCACATTTTGTTTGACAATCCTTGTCCAAGGAAGTAGAATGAACAAGCAGATAGCAGACTTGTCCAAGGGAGAAGCATGAACTTGCAGACATGGAATCAGAAGCGTTCTAAATTATTTAAGAAATTCCAAGGGTCAGAGCACTCAGACTCAGAACATATCCATGGTGCAAATGCTTGGGAACCTTTGATTTTATTCATTTCCTGGTACATGGTTTGGTTTCTGCTGGTCGGTGTTCCAACTTGTGCTCGCATTTCCACAAGGGAAGTCACACTTTTCAATCATACCAAATTGTAATACATAAACCTTAATACCATATAGTCAGTTTCGACAGTCAGACAGGCATTTTTTCCTCCTAAGGCAACATAAGTATCGAAGATATAGACCTGATTGTCCATTGTAACTCAAGGACAGACCGTAGCCTTTACACACGAGCGGGGCATAAGCGATTGAGTTTTATGAAGTGCACACAGTACTGCCAACGAATAGCGGCTTATAGCAGGAGATACAATAGATCATCCTTCACTAGATCACAGCTTATTCATAGGTTTATATCGCTTTAACCAATTCAGCTGACGATAACCTCCTGACAGTGATATGGGGATCGCAAAAGGTTAATTAGTGTACCCATGTGACGAGGATTTTTTGCAAGTTTAGCAATGCAAGACTAAACTGACTTTAATTTCAATAAATAGATTAGACGTCTATGGCAGCGATCTTCACTGTTTGGGATGTTGGCTTTCGACCTCCAAGGAGGCATTTCAAGCCTTTCCAGTTAGCCCGGTTCTTTGCGAACTGCCTCCAGTTGCGCAGTCCAAATTTGTTGAGGTCTTCTTCTACTGCCTTGTCCCTCCGAAGATTAGACAAGGCAGTAGATACGAAGACTCTACAGCCCGAAGGATTTGTGTCCATTCGCTCTATATGTCCTAGCTATTTTAGACGACTGATGCACAATTTTTTGATTAAGTCGATGTCGCTGTACAACTTGCATAGTTCGTTGTTGAATCTCCTTCTAAAAAAGCCCGTCAATAAAACGGGGACCGAAAATGTTGCCAAGAATCTTTCTCTTGAAGCGACCGGGGAGTTCTTCGTCCGCTTTAGATAGATTCCAAAGTTCAGCTCTAAAAAGCAGTACTAGGATGATCAAGGTCTTATGCAGAATCTCCTTTGCTGTTCGGGATAGGGCCTTACTACTCAATTGCCTTCTCCCAAAGAAACAGCGATTGGCAAGAGTCATTCTTCGTTTTATTTCTGCTGAGGTGTTGTTTTCAGAATTGATAGCAGAGCCAAGGTAGACAAAGTCACTTACTACCTCAAAGTTATAGTTGTCGATTGTGATTGTTCTGTCCAATTGGTGGATGTTGTGTGTTCCTTCTTGTTGATAGCATGTACTTGGTTTTACACTAGGTTTACCACTAAACCTATTTTGGCCTTTCGCTTCAACCCTTTCCCTTTCTTTTTTGACATCTATGGTCTCGTACGAGCGTTATCAGTCTATACAGATGAGTTTGGCAGCATGTCAAAAATAGACCTGGCTCTGTAAAGCTTATCCCGGGCTCAACCTGAATGAATACATGGGGGGTATCGATTTAGACTTCTTGGGGTTTATCTAGGATCTGTCGAAGTATAAAAATTTGATCAACTGTGAACTTTCCTGAGCTGAAACCACACTGATAGGGGCCGATGAGTTTGTTGACGAACCGTTTCAGACTTTCAAACAGGATGGCAGACAAGATCTTGTATTTGATGTTAAGGAGACTTGTCTGGAATTGACGTAATTGAGGATCAGACCTTTCCTTTCTTGTGGATCAGACAAACGATGCTGAAGTTCCATTCATCAGACATACACTCATCTGATCAAATTTTAGAGATGAGTTGGTGTGTGCTCTCATCTAGGTCATTTAGGGCATCAGGTCCAGCCCAGCTCTATGCTCATTTCGTTTTGGTCAGGTGGACGAAAGTTTTGGCTATCATCGTCTAGATAGAATGTTTCATTCTGCCTGACAGTGTGATGTCTTTCTTCGCGCAGGGCCTCTGATAATTCTTCGGCTGCACGTGGTCTGTTAAAGGTTCGAACATTCGACGAGCACATCCGAAGGTCATTGTCCGTGTTTCGATTGCTGGGATCGTCAACAGTGAAGTCATCGTTATCTGAGGCTCTACTGGTTTTCGGAAAATTTGCTTTTTCCGTGGTCAGGAAGTTACCCCTAGGTACAACCCCCAACCTGGAGGATCAGTTCCCTTTAATATCTCTAGGACGAGGGATCGGATTTTCCGGAGTCAGTAACGAGCTTTGGGCATATGAGCGTTGCCAACTCTTTTCCACCACTCAGTAATGGAGATCTCTGTAGACCTAGGATTTGCATATTTCGAAGCAGCTCATATAAGGATGACACTAATAGTGAGATCTAATTGGAGCTGTGGACGCAACCGTTGATTCCATCTAGATTGAGAGGAAGTGCCTTAATGAAAAAACACTCATCCCTCCTCTTTCGTTTGCTACCACCAAAGACCTTCCAAAGGGTTACCAAATCTCCAGTTGAGGTACTACATAGGTACTATGCATCCAGTAGCCATCAACGTGGAGGTGTATTATAGGAGTTGACAATGAGAGGCTTAGCTGAGAACCCTTGTGCTCCCATATATTTGCATCACTACCCTTTGGCCAACCACCATCTCTCCTACCTACTCGTTGAAAAAATTGGAGCTTCTGATAAATCTTTTTGCCAAAATCTCTTTAGTTGTTTAGCAACCGTATCCAGCTTTAATTATTATACATATATGCACCTAAGGTATAGCTGAGGTATATTTCTCTGGAAGGATGGGTATAGTCGATCCGAAACTGGCGAACTCCCTGGAATGTCCCTATGTTTCTGTCCTCGTTTTGTTTCTGGAATTTCGCTGTCTATCTTTTCGTAGGTTTTAGCCGGAATGAGGTTCGAAGCACTTCCTTCGCCTTCTCAACGAACAGTTGCAATGTGGAAAGCTTGTTTGGGGTTCTGATGCTTTTAGTGGCGTATTTCATTGCTTGATGGTTCAAATTATTAACCAACACCTTTTACAGTTCTGGTTCAGCCGTCATCTTTCTTATTGCGGGTGACTTGCGGCGTTCTTCTTTAGTTGATTCTTTAGATTCTTTAGTTGTTTCTGATATCACTGTGACGTTGCCTCGTGCGTACTGTTGTGAGAGTATTTTTGAGGCTAGAGGCAATATCCAGTGTTTAGACAAGTCATTTGGCTTAATCTTAGAAATCCATCTTGTACAACGTGTACAATTGTAATTGAAGGAGTATAGCATTTTGGAGACCCTAATGCCACCGCAAATCTAGATGGTCTCTAGTGATCCAGAATCCACAACACAGGCCAATCTTCTCTTGCTCTGTTTTGTGATGGTAAATGCCAATCATTTGTTCGCTTCAATTGACTATTTCCGTAGAAAATCTTAGACTACGTCACGAGAAGTAGCTCTAGTAGACTTACCTACATATTTGGTGCCATTTGTTATACAAATTTCCATTTATACAGAACTCTATTTATAATCCACTAATCACAAAAAGATTCTCCTTCCAAAACTTTGTCTGAGTTTCTAGCTAATAACATACTTCTACCACATGGTGATGGCCTAATTCAAATCTAGTGCTAATGCCAACAAATCCCTTCTAAATACAGAAGCTATATCGAATCGTAAATCCGATCACAAGTTATCATTTGGACATCCAATAGAATGAGATCTTCTTCAGTTCAAGTTTCCTTTCATACTGTCGAAGACTAACGGATCACCGGCTTAATCAAAACCGCCAAAGAGCCTCCAAATACACATGTTAGATGCTAGAACAAAAACCAACAACAAATAAATTCAGATGGACAAAGTTACGACTGTGACGCCAACGTTCCCGCGCCAGGTAGCTTGTTACCAAAGAAACAAACAAGTTATACGATCTGTGACAAATTGTTTCGATTGTCTATGCAAATGTCGTTTTTATATAAAAATCATTATTACTTCCCCTTCCTCTCGACCATATAAGTCATTTTTTAATTTCCTCAAGACTTAGAAGCTAAGCTCTGCTTGCATTGATACCGAATGTCAAAAGGGAATTAGATTGTGTGTTGAATGGTCTAACAGTAGGACAGTTGAGTTGAGTACACATCAAATGCTGTTTTTTATTGGAAAGAATTATTAATTCAGATTCTAAAATATGCGATGAGATGCCAGCTTAGTAGCTTTAAATTAAGGATTCGACCATTAAGACCTCCTACATAATTAAAAAAAAAAGAAAAGAAATGAATTGAGAAGTCCGGCAAAGATGTAAATAAAATAGTTCTTGTGTACAATAGGGGACACCGCAAACACAGATCGGCTTATGGGGTTTTGTTATTATAATTTAATTTTTTTTTTTATGATTGGATTATGATTTGAAATAGAGATCAATAAAAATGTTTGCGCGTTGAAAGATGTGGACCGGGGGGAATTTCTATATTTCTTTTTTTTTTTTTTTTTTTAAATCAAATTACGTATTCAGGTGAGGTATACCTAGACAAGTGGTTGGTAGAATTGATACCTACACGTTTTGCTTGATTATCTGTTAGAGTTGAGGAAGAACGAATCATTATTTATATTCTGTATCTATTATGACAAAAAAAAATGCAAGTAAAAAATTGTTTCTTTTTCAGAAAATGCAGAATGGTTCTTCACGAGGACCAAGGGAGGATATACTTCCTAATGCTGTGATACAGGTAAGAAAATAAAAATTATTACTATTTGTATTCTTGTATGGGGGTTGCATAGAAGTAACTAACCTGGATTTTGAGTGGGGATATGTCCTCCTCTATTGCCCCTGCTCTCGGTTGTAACACCATTTCTTCGCAAGGGTTAGGTAGTAATTCGACTTCTGACAACGGCGTGACAACTTTCAATTCACTACTGGACCATAAATCCATGTGTTTACCTTTCATTTTTACTGACTTACATTCCGAGGTAGTTGTCATTCATTCATGGTTTTTAATTAAAGTTTGTTATAGTTCGACAGTCAAAATGCCTCTTGGGACATTTTTCGTTTCGGTAAATACAGTGCAGAATGAATAAAATCTGATATACTGCATAATTTTATGATTTTCCCTTCTGCGCCAATAGGAGAAACGTAGAGGTCTGTAGTCCTAATTAAGTTCGGCAGATACTAGCCAATTTTTATCCTGGCAATTGCTTCATTTGTAGCTAACTCTACGGCACGGGTCTGTTTAGCTTTAAAAAAAAATGCTACCATTAGTTACTATCATGACAGCAATATCTTCGAGGAATTCAACTAACGTTGCACTACCATATCGTACATGATGTTCCACAGTACAGGTCCTAGGACCAATCACTGTAGGAGTCCGGAATTTACATTGTAGGGTTAGGTTGGGTTGTGTGGTTGTCCCCGCTTAGTAGGGACACACTTAGACCAAAAGGGGAAGTCTATTGTGATACCACTATGGAAAAACCGGATTATC
The DNA here is from genome assembly GCA_905220385.1 of Xylota sylvarum. Lineage (NCBI taxonomy): Eukaryota > Metazoa > Arthropoda > Insecta > Diptera > Syrphidae > Xylota > Xylota sylvarum. The sequence continues at coordinate 50,360,107 of LR999960.1, read as the reverse complement.
AGCACCGGAGACCTACATTGGGACAGAAGGCATGGCAACCATTTTCGGTATAGATCCATGCCGAAGATGTGTGGTTCGTTGATTAATCATTAAACCAGTTTCACCTGATGACAAAGCTCCTAATCATACCTAAGTCTAGTCTGGCTAGATCGTTTAAATCTTCGAAGAAGTATTCCCCTAAGGTTTTCCTTCTCAAAACCGATAGAGCAGAACAGGTGCACAGAAGATGTATCATGGTTTCCTCCTCTTCATCGTCTCTACAGTTTCTACAGAAATCGTTGAAGGGGGCGACAAGTCTTCTTGCATGCCTGCCTACCAGACAGTGTCCTGTGAGGACGCCAACTATCTTTCTAAGATTGATCCTATTACTGGAAATAAGTCTACTAGTTTTCTACAATCTAGCTCCGGCCAGATTTGCCTAGGAATGAGACATGTGCTGATATTGTTCCACCTACTGTTTGCCAAACTTATGGCTGCGGTATCTAGTTGGAATTTTATCGATTTAATAGGTGCTGATGGTACATCTCTATTGGCAGGGAGGTCTCGGTCTGCACCTTCCTTAGCTAGCTCGTTCGCTCTGCAATTGCCTGGAATATCCCTATGGCCTGAAACCGAGCACAGGGATACGTCGCACCTGACAGCGATCCGCGGCATTGCTTTACCAACTTGGATCGAATTATTGGCGATTCAAAGGCTTTTATCGCAGCTTGACTATCTATATAAAAAACAATAGCGCTGCACTCTATCGAGTTAATCGAAAGCCAGGTCGCGGCTTCACGGATTGCTGAGACTTCTGCTTGAAAAACACTGCAATGATCCGGCAGTCGAGTGGCAATGCGAATGTCCAAAAAACTGGAGTAAATTTCCGCACCTGTGCCAGACGCTGTCTTGGATCCGTCTGTGTAGATCTCTGTCGCAGATTCGTTTAGAATTTCTCCCGATTCCCAAGCACTTCTGCTAGGAATCCTGGTTCTATATTTGACGTTGAAGTCCAGATAGGGGACTATATAGTCCGAGTTACTAGGAATAGTATTATGGCCGTTTAGGATGCTTGCGTGGCCCATATTTCCACGAGCCAGTTGCAAGGATTCCCTAAGCCACAGTGCTGCTTTAGCCGCTATCAGCCTCCCAAAGATATCAACAAGAAGAAGATGAAGTAAAGTTTCTACTGCAGCTGTAGGAGTAGTTCTAAGGGCGCCCGTTATACAGACGCAGGATAGCCTTTGAACTTTCTCAAGTATCAAGTATACGATGTTGCTTTTTTTGTCTAGTGCCGTCCACCAGACTTGTACTCCGTACATAAGGATGGGTCTGAAGATTGCCGTATATATCCAGTGGACGACTCGGGGCTGGAGCCCCCATTTTGGGCCATGAATAGAGGGCAATCGAGGCCTTCCTGGCACGGTCCTGTAAATTCAGTTTCCAACTGAGTTTTCTATCTAGAATAACCCCCAACTATCTGGCGTGATCTGCGAATTGCAATTCAATACCCTTGAGTTTTGGTGGAGTTATATCCGGTATTTTTTACTTTCTTGTGAACAGTACTAGTTCAGTCTTTGACGCATTGACTCCGAAACCGACACTATCCGTCCACTTTGCTAATTTATTTAGAGCAGACTCCATTAGGTCTCTAATTGTAAGGAGGAACTTCCCCGATATCGCTATGGCAATGTCGTCCGCATAAGCTATAACACTGAACCCCTCTTTACCCAAGGTTAATAGTAACTCATTCACTACCATGAGCCACAATAGTGGTGATAGTACTCCACCTTGGGGGGTGCCCCTGAACACCGACCTTCTGGTTAGACAGCACCCTAGCTCAGCATGGATAAGCCTGCTTTTGAGCATATGCTCGATCCAATAGCAAAGGCAGTTGTCAACCTTCAGGTCATGAAGCGCAGCAGATATAGCTTCTGTTTTGACATTGTTGAAAGCTCCGTCAATATCAAGGAAGGACACCAAGGTGAACTCCTTAATTTCAAAGGATTTCTCGATGATTCCTACCAACGAATGTAGAGCAGTCTCTAATGATTTTTCCTTGCGATATGCGTGTTGGGATATTGATAAGAGATTTCTTATGTGTACGTCGATTGGCCTTTCCAAAGTCTTCAATAAAAAGGAAGATAGGCTGATTGGACGGAATTCTTTAGAAGATGCATGGGAGGCCTTACCAGCTTTCAGTATAAAGACAACTTTGGCCCTCTTCTCTAGGGGAGAAGATCCTCTCTAGAGGATCTAGGGGTATAGCCGAAGTTTAAACAGCTCCTAAGGACAGTGTGGAGCCAAGGGCTTAAAATATCAAAGCCTTGCTGTAGTTCCACTGGAAAAATACCATCGAGACCAGCGGATTTGTACGGGAGGAAGCTGCGCACTGCCCACTGTATTTTCTTGGGGGTGACAACGGCCTCTGGCACTGTAAATTTGGTTCTCGTTTGGTTTTCTACAGAATGTATTGTTTCTGTTTTGCTACCAGGAAAATGGGTGTCCAATAGAAGCTCTAGTGTTTCCTTACTAGACATGGTCCAGTTGCCGTCTGGTTACTTAATGTAACTAGAAATAGTAGGAGATTTGGATAAGATTTTCCTAATCCGGGAAGCATCACTAGTCTTTTCTATATTTTCACAGAAAAGATGCCAAGAGGCTCTTGGGATTTCCTAACCTCTGATTTAAATTTCCTGAGGCTGCTTTTGTAGAGATCCCAGTCAAGTGGGTTCCTAGAGCGTTTTGCTTGATTAAAAAGCTTCTTGCCTTCACGTCTAGGCCTACTTATTTGACAGTTCCACCACGGGGGCTCACCCCCACTCTTGTGTCTACTAACCGGGCAGGCTTCACGTAGGGTTGAATTCATTGCTCCTGTAACTACGTCTACCATCTGATCTACTTCAGATGGTGAATGTGGTTGTGCTAAAGCTAAAAATGTAACCCAATCCGTTCTTCTTGGATTTCTAAAGACAGATTTTCAGGGAGTATTGAAGTCACTACCGAACTGTATAAAGCGGTGGTCAGAGAATGACACATCTCTGGATGGCATACCATCCAGTTCTTGACACTAATTTTAGGGGAATTCGTGACAAAGGTTACGTCTATGACTTCCTGCCTATTGTTAGTAATAAATGTGGGATCTGATCCCTTATTAGTTTTCATTTACGTTGTAGCATTTTACTCCTTCATCGTTATTGTACCTCAGCTTTCTGTTGCTGAAATAGTTCGTCACTATATGCAGAAAGTAATATGGCGCATCTATCCTGGTAAAGTTATCTTCTAATGAATGACCAATTCGTAGGGTAAAAGGAGTTTATAATGTCCAGCGTTACTACTGCACAGTATACTCCTTTGTTTCGATACCACCTTCTACGACATCACTTTCTGGGATATCGACTACCTCTCTTATGGCAACAACAGTAGATTGCCCTTTTCTGATGTCAAAGTGGTAGCCTGAGATAGCTCTTTTCTCTTCTTCTACTGCGAATAGTCTTTTATAAAATATCTTCTCGAGGAGAGTTCCCAGGGTGTCCAATAGGCACATTGGTCGATGATGGTTCCGCTGAATTATTCGCTTTATGTCTTATTTATGAAAGGGAACCACATCTACCAATCAAATGGTGGAAAATTCAATACTTTTTAATGACTCCTTTCCATTATTTTGATTTATTTTAAAGAATCTATTCCACGAGCAATTTTATTTATCGAAACATCTGAATGAAGACATGAATAGTTCGTTTAAAAAGCCTATCAGTTCGCAATTCAGCTCTTTTGTTTCATATATATTCTTGTGTGTATCCATTGAAATGTTTCGTAATTTTTCTTCATTATGTAAAACAACAACACTCTCTGATTATTAAAACTTTATGCAATTAACATTTAAGATGAAAAAAAAAAAAAAAAAAAAAAAAAAAACAAAATCGTTAACGTGTTTGTCTATTATTTTGTACCCATTTCCAACACGATATACTGATTTGCTACCTCCAAACGGTACAGATCATTTTTCTTGTCCACCTTTTTGGAAGTGCCACAATTAATCACTTCCCATGAATGAATTGAAAAACCGGTCTTGGATTAGTGAGCAGTAAATACAAAATGCTTAACTATCAGTGGGAGACTGAGACTTCGTGTTAAGTTTCAATTCAAATGCGCTAACACTACATAATCTTGTTAACGATAGTTTCGTGTAGACACAAAGGTCACTGGTATTGCAAATAATACGTAAATTCAATATTCATTTTATATTTCCATTCGAATTAATCTCATGGAAACTGGAAATACACTAGGAAACTCATGTAGGTATCGTGGATCATTCGATGGACATGAGGAAGTCGTGAGCAAAATTGAACTGCCAGAAATTCGTTAACAACAACACAACACCATTCAAAAAACTAGTTTATCGCTGCCAATTTATGTAGATGGCTGAGAACATATAATTTATTCCATGAAAATTAGTGCCAAACGAAATTGTTATGCTGAAGAATAGCCGAAATGAAGAGGTAAGGGAATAACCCTTTGAAAGACTTTTCGCAATTAAATTTCCCGACTTTCTTCTTCCTACCTTAAGTCTGAAGGAAAAGGGAAAATAAATTATAAAATATATATGTTGTCCAGATGTTACATCCAGCACCGGTTGGTAATATCTGAGGAGAGATCTGTTTGTTGATTGTTGCGCCTTTTGCGGGGAAACTACTACTACTACTACTGCTGCTGGTGCTGCTGGTGCTGCTGTTCCCGGTGTCTGGTGGCGATAGAGAAGTTCGTTCAACTAGGAAGACGAAGAAGAAATGAATGTGTGGTACGCGTGTAGGTATGTTGTACCTACTTGAAATGAACAAATTGAAGTATCTGTTTGCTGTTGTCTCAGCGTTAGGGTAGCGCTGGAGATAAATACAATGTTGATAAGTTTGGTAGTCGCATGTGGATACCGCATGTGGATGGTGAATGAAATACGTGAGAGAAAAAAGGGCATTAGATACGAGCGTTATTTTTATGTTGCTTAACTGATTGAAGTGGCTCATATAAATCATGGAAAATGAACATATAAATTGAAGTGGTTTTGATAGTTTCCTTGTCGCCTTGACTAGACCAGAGGTTATAAGAAAACTGTTGAGTAACTGGGTGGTAGTAACGAGCCCTTACCATTTCGTAGCAGATAGCTTAGAAATCCCTGTTTCCTATATAAAATCGCGATTCTACTATTAAGAGTAGTGGTAACATTATTTCATTCTTTTATAGACGTAGCTATCTTATTCAAATGACCACATGGTACCATGAGATTGAGATTGACGGCTGTCACAACTCAGTTGATGTCTCGCAGTGACAAAGATTATTTAGCGATATTGACGATTGAAACGAAAGTACAATTACTTAATTAATTCCTTCTCTTCTGAGAGAAATGCAATGGCTTGCTTACAGACTTTCAAGTACATCCATTTAGTCTGTGTATATCCTGGGGAGTACAAAACAAATACGATTGTGTGTTTGCGAGCTCTCGTCAAAAAGACACGAAGGTCTTGTAAAACTAGTTTTGATAGAATTTTAATCTAGAATTTTGATTTCATGGTAATCTTCGATGCAGACAAGATTCAGTTTAGCCTTTTGAATTAAAAGAGTTTTTGTATTTTCTAACTATTGTGGAACTAGTTTTTATTCATTTCGTCGTCGAGATTCTTGCAGTATTTTTTTGACACTGTTAGACTGTGGAGCCTTCACAGACGCATAAGTAAATTGGAATCTAAATGGAAAGCATATACAGCTTTCCTGGTGGACATCGAAAAGCCGTCAACATGATCTGGATATAGGGATTATTAAATGTATAAGAACAAATCCATATAACAAAGAGATAATACTCTTCGACTTCAACCAACAAGTCTCTCCAGTGAGATCGATACTTAGCCAACTGGCTCCAGTTTCGCACATCAAATTAATTGAGCCCGCAGTCTTAGGCGAGGTATTCCCCTACTATGCCGCCTCTCAGGGGTGAATTCGAAGACTTTCTAGGCGGGAACTTTGTTGTCGTTTTGCCTGACAGCAGAATTTCAAAGATCGTCTCCATGAAAGTGATCTTACTACTTTTGCAATAGAATCACTCTATTTCCTTGATCACGAGCTTCTCATGCTTATAGAGCTCAGGAACAGCTCTAGTCCTTCTATGCAGCATCGACTTTCTTGGTCAAACCAGGCATTTCATTGTGGTCGAGAGCAACCCACCACATCAGAGGAGGCATTCCTGATAACTTCGTGGTAATGTAGCCACTAGTTGTCAGTACTTGATGACGGCGGCATTGGAACTTTTGAAAGATTAAGGGACTCGATCGGAAAAGTTCGTCTGACATCAAACTTCCTCTCAGTATTTCCGGATCTTGGTCATAACTAAGCTACAATAAGGTATTGGTCGATGTACGTTCTTTGGATCGTTGGTACATCCACAATATTGGAGAAGTGCCTTCTGAGGATCGTAATACAAACAAGAACTTAGGTTCAATCCTACCTGTGCGATTGCCGTCCGGAAGAAGGAAAAAGCTTTTACGTTATGGCGCCAAACACCTTCTGAGGAAAACCGTAGTCTCTATAAACGGGCTAGAAATGGCTGCAACTCAATTTTAAAGCGTGCGAAATTTTTACGAGACCAAAAAGTGAGGCAAACAATACTGCAATGTCCTAAAGGAAGTAAATCTTTTTGGTCTTTCGTTAAAAGAATTAAAGGCTCCGCCTCAACATCTATCCCAGCTCTTGTCCACAATGATCAAAGTATCACTGACGCCCAAGAGAAAGCCAATCTGCTAGCAGCTATGTTCGCTGCAAATTCCACCTTGCCAGATAATTTTCTTCCACCACCATTACTGAATCCGGTTCAATATTCACTAGGACAAATATTTTTCCGAACCCGCTCAGTAGATCGAGTCCTCAAAGATCTTAAAAGTAACAAATCTTCAGGTCCAGATGGGATCTCTCCCCTTGTTTTGAAGAGGTGTTCTTCTTTCCTGGCTAAACATCTACGTAAGCTCTTCCACTTGTCCTATTCTACAGGCATCTTTCCGGATAGGTGGAAACTCGCGCACGAACAGCCGATCCCTAAACAGGGCGATAAAACCTCCCCAGTGCTCTCCAAAGTCATGAAAAGCATTGTTAACTTCCATCTCATGAGATATCTCGAAAGAAACCGTCTTCTCAATGACCGGTCAGTACGGTTTCCGTCAACAACGTTCTACAGGTGACCTTATGGTGTACCTAACAGAAATATGGAACCAAAGTATTCACCATCACGGCGAATGCCGAGTAGTTACCCTTGATATCTCTCAAGCTTTCGAAATCCTTGCTTATGGTGTCGGCAGCATCTTCTCTTGATGGATTGCAAGTTTTTTGAGTAATCGGTCAATACAAGTTGTATTGGACGGATATACTTCTACCCCATTCTCAACCAATGCTGGTGTACCCCAGGGCTCAGTCCTCTCTCCGACCCTGTTTTTAATATTTATTAATGACTTTCTCTCTCTTACTCGCAATCCAATCCATTCCTTTGCGGATGACAGTACTCTTGACTTCACTTACTCTTTGGCGACTCCACGGCTGAGACCCCAAGCTGTAGAGTCTCACCGGTAGCGAATGTCAACCGAGCTCAACTCTGATATTGATGCAATCATCAATTGGGGTGCTAAAAACCGAGTCGAGTTCAACTCGTCAAAAACCCAGTGCTGTCTCCTGTCTCTGAAGCGGGATATCAATGTAGCCAAACTAACAATGAATGGAGCTGATATTGAGGATTCTAACGCCTTGTCAATGCTTGGCATGCATGTTACCCCAGGCCTTCGCTGGAATCATCAGATTTCCGAAGCTGCGAAAAATGGCGCTAGATGCCTTGGATTCCTCAAGAGGTGTAAACGCTTTTTCAGTCCTTCAGACTAGGCTACTATTTATAAAGCGTACATTCGTCCAAAACTCGAATACAACTCACACGTTTGGGCGGGAGCTCCCGTAACATGTCTGAGTTTATTAGATCGTGTCCAGCGTCAGGCATGTAGATTGATCGGTGACCTATTTGGGATTTGCAACCAAATCCCTTCGCTAGAACATCGTCGGAATGTTGGATGTTTATCGGTCCTGTACCGATATTTCCATCATAGCTGTTCGGACGAAATCTATAATTGTGTCCCGCCTGTCCGTCAGTTTAATCGTACTACACGAGCGGCCTTTTCCGCACACCCTTATCTTTTGAATCCTATTTTCGGTCGCACAGTCAAATTCAGAAGTACGTTCTTTAGCCATTCAACACGTATGTGCTAAGGACTTGCCGTCCTCAATATTTCCATCAAATTATGATTTACAAAGATTTAAAGTCAACGCGCATCGTCACTTAACTCTCTTTCCTTTTCCTATCAACTTCTAACTTTCCTATACCTTTTCCTTTCACTCCATCACGGGGTTTATAACTTTAAAGGACTTTAGTCCTAAGTGATGCAGAACATTTAAAAAAAAAATTTGATAAATTTGGTTGACAGTTGTTAGAGGAAGACCTCGCCTTAGGTGGCGCGCACAAGTGGAAGAGGACCTTAACCAACTTGGAGTGCCCAACTGGAGGCAGTTAGCCAAAGATCGCACTAACTGGAAAGGCTTACCGATCTGAAGACATCCAAGTCCCTTTCTGTATATGGAGATGTGGGAGGTAGTGATGTCATACAGGCTATACTCTTAGTCCTACCAAAGATGCCTTGCATTTCTAGCTTTGCAGTAAAATCACCCAGGACAACCTTAACATCATAGCTAGTCTGTTTGCCTTGTAAAAGCTGTCTATGGTTTTGTCTCTCTTCTGTGGAGCCTGATCGCATTTCAGGCTAATGTTGGCGAATTAAGTTTTGATATGAATTGTTATGAGTCTGAAACTCAAGACTGCCTGCCTGAATCTGTCTTTAATAAGAAATCCACCTCCGAATAAGCATTGTTATAGGTAGCAATCGCCGTAGTACACATCGTAGTTTTCTTTCTCTATGGCACTTCTTGAATGGTGGTAATGTCTACTTTATAGCAGGCTAGGGTCTCTGCTAATTTTTCGGCTACACACTGTCTTGAAAGGGACTTAACATTCTGCATGCAGATCTGAAAGTCATTGTCCTTAACAATTGAATCATCCTTATCCGAGGAGGTTAGTGTTGTCATAACTAGTAGTTTTTTCCGTGCTAGGAAAGTTATCCCGATGCAAAATCCTTAACCTAGAGGGCCTGGTCCTTGGTAAGAACCCCTATAACAATTGGCCGGATGCACCGACACCAGTAACTCTCTTTAGAGTTGCGGGCTTCTCCACCACCATCCTTTTTCAATACCTAGCATACCCAGTCGTAAAAGTCCCTTATTGACTTGAGGTCTGTGGATGTCAGCGTTGATTACATCTAAATATTTTTTCCACTGCACATCCTCATTCCGAGTACCTATTGTTATACATCTGAGACGTATGTAACTGTCAATCAGGTGAATAAGAGATGCCTCGCCTGGTACATGCGTGCTGGATTTAACCCGTATGTTCAGCTCAGACTCAGCATATGCCCATCGCTCGTTCTCTGTTAGATAAGTAGCTATCCAGCAGATCCAACTTCAATATATGAAAGACATTTATTTATATTGAACAGAATCTGATGGTTCGACTGGTTTAAACCTGGCATTTAAGTTAATAAAGTCACAATGCTATTCACGAACTGAATATCCCATATCAATCGCTAGCTCCCGTGAGATGTATCTATTATATTCTGTGGTAAGTAGCACAGAACAGTGTTGAAAAGAATGGTCTACTTGCTTGTTTGGATACAAGCTACGATATTGATACATATTCTTATATTTAGGCTATCTATTGATACAGCTTACTGTACACGCATCTAAACCCTCTTAGCTGTGAATCGCTGCTCTAAATGTTTATCTCTTTTAGAAAGGTTCTAGATTAACACAACTCATAGAGAATACCGCTAATTTATTCTATCGTGCGTACAGTAAAACCCAAAAATAAGAAACGTCATCGATATTTTAGTTACACCATAAACACAGACTAACTGTCAAATTTCGAAAATTTATTACTATCAAATTCAAAACGAAAGTTTACACTTTTCATAACTAATTGTGAAGTAAAAATGAATATTTTATTGGAAAACAAAAAAAAAAAACTGAAAGGAAACAAGAAAAAGAAAACTCATCAATCACCAATTCAGGGCACACTTCTTGTGGAGCTGAAAAACCCGAAGAAAAGTCGCTCATAAATAAATTTCCAATTATTACATAAGAATAAATAAAACACAATAATTCAGCTGACAAAGAAGTTGACCACCAACTGTGGAATGGGACATTTTTAAAGGAAGAAGAAGTGAGCATTCGAAACTCTGCTGGCTGGTACCGCAGTAAACAGGATTTTCCTCTTTACCTGTGAAATCAATAAACCATTAGAGTTATCGCAATTCGTAAATATATGCTACCAACCACACAGCCATGTTAAGTTGTGAAGGTAATTACGGTGGTAAAAGTTTTCATTACACTAGAAATGAGTCCTATTAAGGAGGCAAGTGTCTGTCAATGAGTGGAAAATCTAGTTGATTGAATAACACATGAATCGGTTGTACCACTTAATGGAATAAATTTATTTGGCTTAAAATAGTTTTACCATACCAGTAGGTGGTTTAACCAAAGTTTGTTTTTTTTTTTTTTCTTGAAATTAGTGAGTTTTTTTTTTGCAGTACAGTGTACTTGATAGTCGTGCACTTACCATTTCCTGACATAAAATTATATGATAACTGGACAACCCAACAATAATTTTTGACTTCCATCCTCAACGCTTTCAGATACACTATCCAGATGAGACTTCTGGTATCGGTTGATACTTAAACCAGAGACGATGTCGAAGTTGGAGACTGAAATTCAAAGACATTCTTAGCTGAAACTAATTACTTAAGAGATGGTGTACTACGTATATCTCCTCTTCATCACCGTCAGCATGCCTACAGAGTGAGCAGATACACAGATACTGTTCTGTACCAGCTGATTTTTTTTTTTTTTTTATAATTTGCGCGCGCTCAAGGGTTTAGTACTACCCTTTAAATGTTAATACACAGCGCGGGCGTTAGGGAAATTAGGAAGAGAAGATGGGAGATACCGATGAATGTTGGTCTTAAATGTTTGTGGATTATAATGTGAGGGAAAAATAGAGCTTGGTAGAGCATTCCACATTCGTGTTGTACGGTTTATGAAAGAATCTCTATACTTGACGGTACGTCCGAAAATAGGCTTGAGGGTATACTGATGAGCATTCAAGGCGTGACGGGTATTGCGAGAAAACTGTTGAAGGGGCGGAATGCAACTGACTATTTCGCTAGAGCACTGTTTATGAAAAAAGCGATAGAATAAGGCAAGGCAAGAGACATTTCTGCGATGTTGGAGCGATACTCCGCTATACTTCTGTTCCCTATTAGTTTCAACGTTCGATTTTGAATTCTATCCAGCAGCTGCAAATAGGTCCTAGGAACACCAGGAGGAGGAATCCTAGACATTTCGCAGCATTCTTGGCGGATTCGAATATGTGGTCATTCCAACGAAGATGGTCGTTAGCACACATACCGAGAATGGAAAGTTTTTCGGTTTCGACGATGCAGGTGCCATTCATTGATAATGGCAAAGGGTTTAGGTTACGCTTAAGCGACAGGTGACAGCATTGGGTTTTTGAAGCATTAAATTCCACTCTGTTGTTTATACTCCGTTTAATTATACTGTCAAGAGCTTAACATAATGAGCTTAACATACGCTGCCATTCCAGTTCTACGGCCGAAGAGCAGGGACGAGAGTCTGAGGGTACTGTCTTCAGCGAAGGAATGTATTGAATTACAAGAGATCATTTATGAATATAAGAAAGATAGTCGGAGACAAAACGGAGCCTTGGGGAACACCGGCATTTATATGGTGGATAGCAGACTTGAAACCGTCGAAAACCACTTGAACTGAACGTTCCGAAAGGTAGTTTCTAATCCATTGAAGAAGAGATTCATCGATGCCAAATGCACGCATTTTCGACAAAAGAGCTTGATGCCAAACTGTGTCAAATGCCTTTGAAATATCAATCGCAACAATCTTACATTCACCAGAATGATGCAGAGAGTGGTTTCACTTTTCGGTAAGATATACCATCAAATCACCAGTGGACCTTTTGCTACGAAAACCATACTGACGGTCATTGAAGAGCTTTCGTGATTCAAATATTTCATAAGCTGACGATTTATCAGCGTTTCCATGACCTTGGAAAGGAGGGACCTAAGTGCAATGGGTCGATAGTTGGAGGGAGAAGAAGATTCGCCTTTTTTAGGGACGGGCTGGACAAATGCTGTTTTCCATCTACTCGGGAAGAGTCCAGAAGAGTAGGATAGATGAAGAAGCTTACGCAGTGGTTTTGCCACTGACACCTCTTCAGAATAATGGGTGAGATACCATCTGGACCAGCGGATTTGTTAATGTTAAGATCTTTAAGTACTCTTGCTACTGTACGAGTGCGAAAGTGGATTTGTCCCATAGAATATTCGACGCGCTCAAGTACAGGGGGAGGCAAAGCACAATCTGAAGATGAGGCACAATTGTTTATGTTTTTGACGAACGGCCAAAAATTTCTACTACCTTTGGGACAATGTCGGATTTTTTTCCTCAATTTTTGGTCGAAGGAGAACTTGACACGGCGAATGAGAGCATTGCAGTCATTTCTGGCTCGTTTAAATTTTTTTCGATTTTCCTCGGACTGAAACTATTCAAGGTGCTCTTGAAGCGAGGAGATAGTACTGTGTGCCTTCTTAGTATGAAGCAATTTTACGAGCACTAGATAGAAAAGTGGTAAACAACACAGTGTCATAGTAGATCTATGAATTTTTGAGCTAAAGATCAGTGGAAACTCATAAATCAGAAGCGATCATCAAGGTCAGCACAGCAAGAGGACGCCCACAAGGAGAAGTTCTATCTCCCCTAATGTGGAGCCTTGTTGTTGATGAGCTACTTGAGAATTTGACAAACCATGGCATCAACTGTCAGGTATATTCTGATGACATAGTTATTATTGCTAGAGGTAGATTTGAGGATAACCTATGTGATATTATACAAAGGGGCTTGCAATAACTCTAGAATGGTGTTTGCGGGCTGGGCTAAGCCTAAGTCTAAGCCCGACAAAAATTACAATAGTACTCTTCACAAGGAAAAGAAAACTTCAAACGACTGAGGCCGATAAAGTTGTCGGATACAATACTGGCACCAGTCAAAGAAGTGAAATATCTGGGACTAAACCTAGACAGTAAACTCATTTCGAAAAGACGCACAGAAGAGATCATCAGGAAAGCTACACGAGCTCTAATGATTTGCCGGATCCTGGGGATGTAGCCTGAACACTCTTTTTGTTGTGGAGCTAGGAAACACTCACCTAGAGCACTCAGATGCAACTGGTCCATTGTACTACCAAGAAGCAAAATCCAGTATTACCCATCGAATACTTCTTCGACTTTCGGAGAAAGCCAAGTATGCATTTCAGCGATGAGGAGCTTACAGTATTAGCACTCACCACATCAGCACCGAAGATCTGCCACCTGATCCGAGCAAAGGCAGGACAATAACAAACGAAATGATCACAAGTATCATCACCCTCTCCACAGGTATTGCAAACAGTGATGCCTCTTAAGCCTAGCACACTAAGACGCTTGGCAGAAAGAAAGTGTTCCGTAAGAACACCAATAAGTTGTCTTTTCTCCTGAGGGACCGCAAGATTGTCACTGATTTCTTACAACGTTCCGGGGCATACGTTTAGTCTGCCTGTATCCTGGAGAGCCGTGCAATGAACACACAATTGTGTTCGTAGGAAACTCAATCCTTAATCGAGGACGCGGGAAGATCCAACAATGATTCAAATCCAGAGAAACCATCTTCTGAGCCAGCCTTGCTTATCAATCTCATCGGAGATCTCATTTCCCGCAATCCCAATGTGACCTCGAACCCAGACAAAGAGTTCAGCCTTGCGATGGAATTCAAAGAGTTCTTGCATTCTCGAAATAATTTGGAACGGATTAAGCAAGGCCTTAAGCGCAACCTGACTGCTGCTACAGATTTAGATACTCCGACCCCGACCCCTATTCTTAACAATATAGTTGGCAACCCTTGGGAAAGCATAGATCTCAGTTTGAAAACAGAGGTGTGTTTGCCTAACGAGTTGTGAAATCTAGTTTGGTCCTTCTCCACAAAGCCACTAGCACCGGACCCTTGACTCTGTTGTATCCGTGAAGATTTGACTACAGCCCAGTCCAGGCTCAGATTCTGTTCGAAGCCAGCCCTGAAGGCAAGGAAAGTCAACTCTAAATTTGTACAGCAGCCAAAGTATCGGTCCCATTGCATCAGATGGCATATCCAAAGTACCAAGGGGCGGTAAATCAAGCAGATCATCTAGAACAGAGCTAGGTGTAATCGGGAATGCTTCCGTGCAGCCGAGACAGGTCGTTTTTTGGAGTTTCGTGCAGAGGGCAGTCAATTTCTTCCCCAAAAAGCCGACGAAAGCCACGTCCACCAAACAATCGACGCATAACCTAGATTCAGAGGACCTTTTTTGGTTATAAGCCCCATGTCTTGCCAAAAGCATCCTTACACTGCCAGAAAACTGAGAGGATCTTGAAGGTCTTCGACTTTACATGCTTTGCCCAAACAACTTCCTTATCCAGGATCACTCCCGAATATTTCGCTACCTCGGAGATCTGAATAGTGATGACTCTTAGCACTGTCCAGTTAGACCAGTCACAATCCTCCTTTTCGTGAAGAGAACAACCTCATGTTTCAAAAGATTGACCAAAAGCCCACTCCTAGTGCACCATTCATAGACCAGGCCTACAGACAGTCTGTATGATTAGATGACAGAAAGTATGACAACATCATCCGCGTATGCCTGAGCATGCATACACTTTGAAGCGCAGTCTCACAAGATTTTTCACGCTGGTGTCCATGTTGCATCTCAGATGGAGGGTGCATCCTCAGTGCAGACCTGTGCACGTGAATCTCGGCTAGTCTCTCCAAGCTTTTCAGCAAGAAGGAAGACAGACTTATAGGTCTCTTACGGAGGGAGTAGTCATCTTTACCATTTCTTGGTATAAAAGCCACTCGAACCGTACGCCAAGGTATAGGAATATACCTATGCCAGTGACAGACACACAATGAATATTCTCTTCAGAGCTGGGAGCAACTGGTGTATACCCTGTTGCAACAAGGCTGGGTACGCTCCACCGGCACCAGTTGATTTGAAGTTATCGAAAGATGCTACATCGTATTTGATATCCTCATCTATTGCCACGACCGATGCAGTATACAAGCTACATCGAGTTTTGCGATTTAGATCAAGCTCAACCTGGACAGCCGGGCTGAGCTGTGACCCATAAACTAGAGAATACAAAAAAGTTTAAAAGTGCAGCTGGTTCATATTGATCCCATGCTTATTAGGAACCATTCATTCTAGTTTTGGACTGCTTCTACATTCGTGTCCTGATAAAAAACTTAACTAAACCCTTTTCCTTTTCTTTACAGGAAGACGACGTGCGGTGGACTCCGCTACACGAGGCGGCCGCCACTGGTGACAATAAAACATTACAAACACTGCTAGCTGCCAACGCTGACCGCACAGCCAAAGAATCTAAACACGGCAACACTCCGCTTCACGAGGCTGCATGGCGTGGCTATAGTCGATGCGTGAAAGTTCTATGCGCTCCACCAAATCCAAAGAAAGATCAGAAAGATAAAAAGCTGAAGGGTGCCCTTCAAGAAACCAGAGGTGCATTGCATAGCGCCCTGTTGGGTATAAAAAACGATGGTGGTTTCTCGGCGCTGCATCTAGCCGCCCAAAATGGTCACAATCAGAGCTGTCGGGAGATTCTTTTGGCTGGGGGTGATCCCGACATTCAAAATAATGTAAGTTTGGAGTTCCTCATTGGAAGCCCTAATTAATTCTGTTTCTTCTTTTAGTATGGAGACACTGCCCTGCATACAGCCTGTCGCTATGGACACGCTGGAGCGACACGTATTCTTCTCTCTGCCAGTTGCGATTCGAACAAGGCCAATCTCAACGGCGACTCACCACTGCACATCGCCTGTGCAATGGGTCGACGAAAGTTGACAAGAATTCTTCTCGAAGCTGGAGGCAACATGGCTGTACGGAATTCCCAAGAGGAAACCGCCCGAGACATAGCTATTCGCAAGAGCTACAATGAAATCCTGAACATCCTTGATAATCCGAAGAAATCTCGCAGGGACAAGGACAAATCCAGTGGCAGCGGAGGCGGTAGAAATTCTGGCGATCGAAAGAGACACTCGAAGGGCGATCATGTGGATGGTGTAGCAAATCCTGTCAGTTGGTCGCCATATGGGTGTCACTACTTTCCTGATCCCAGTTCGTTTCCTTCACCCAAACTCGACACATTACCAAAGGAACCTCTGAAGAAAGGTGAACAATACTACCTGGACTTGGCGGGCAATATCTGCAAGGGCCCGGTGGGCGTTGGCAACACATGTTACTGTGGTCCCTTCTTCAGGCATATCGAGGACAAAATCAACAGAAATCGAAAGAGTCTGCGAAAGTATGTGTTCAAAGCGACCGAGAGGTTGGATAGTAAAGTTCAGGCCCTGGCCATTCGGACCGATGACCAAATTGAGCAGTTGACACGGTCAATGATAGCTGATCGTATCCGATGTGAGAGTAGGCGCCTGCATCTGGAGCACTGGCTGAAGAGGGGCGAGCCATATAGGCTCACAACGATAGGTCATCAGTCGAGATCACGCAAAAAGTCTCACACGATGAGTCGGTGTAAGAGCCTCGAGTTGCTTGATGGTGAGAGCATGCAGGATAGCAGGCTACAGAACTCAAAGAGTTTCGATGCGCTGGAGGAAGCAGTCGTGCAAGTCCATCGAGAAGCAGAGAACAGCGACGATGACGATCTGTCTGTGGCGAGTCTTGGCCGAGGAGAGGAAAGGGGAGGGAAGCGGTGGGACCGTCTAGAGACTGATTACTTCAACGTATCAGAGCGACTAGAAGAATTACTGGCAAAAACTAATGAAATCCTCGAGATGGAGAAGGAGGCCAGTAAGCGGAGAAAAGATGAACTACTGGCGTTCACCGAACCAACATTTAAGCGGAGAGAGCGTCGAAGCCAGAATGTGGTATCCCTAGGAAAGGACGTTATAGAACAGCTGCATCAGGTGACCCTGGATGACAAGCCAGTGGAGGATCCCAATCAGATAACTGTGTTACCATTGCCAGATGATGTAACTACTCGTGAACAAGAAGCGGCTGCCGGAATCAACGAAGCGACGAATGATTACGTGACGTACCTCTCCAGAATGCAGTCGGGAAGAACTTCTCAACACTCGACCAATCGACCACTGCAAGAGAAATACCAGTCCTTCTCACAAATGCACAGTAACGAGCATATGCTGCAGGATGTCATCACTGCCATTCGAAAGGATCACCAAATGGTCAAGGAACTCATCGAGTGCGAGACACTAAACGAGATGGAGAACACCCACGAAGACAAGCTGAGCTACAAGGACGAACAGACCCTACTCAATGTAAATGGATTCTTTCAAAATACCTGCTTCGACGACAGCATAGGGGATTCGCCCAGCAACACTCTCAGGGCCGAGAACAAGGTGACCATGACCTCTGTGAAAAATATCTCCGAGCTCTGCGAGAAGCCCTTTGAAATACCAACCTACGCCGAGCTCAACAAGTTAAAGCCTCGAGTGGAGCCAAGTACAAGTCAGTCGAAAGATTGGCGCCGCAAGGCCATCAAGAACTCCAACAAAGATCTAGAAGATCTTTCGGAAAGGGTCAACGGAACCATTAAAAAGGTGGAAATCAAGAACAGTGAGATAAAGACGCTGAAGAAGCCATCCACTGGAGGCATTCTCAAACGTAGTAAAGTCCAGGAGCTAGTAGCTCGACTCCAGGGTAAGCTCAGCAGTTCGGTGACAATAAAAAGCACTGAACACGACGAATCCTCGGAGAGCAGTGAAGATGAGCACAATGAGCAGAACGAAGCACATCAATTGGAGAACAATCAGATGCACATGGGTGCCTACACTTCCTACAGACAGCCGCAGATGAACTCTCCAAATAATAGCATCGTGGTTCCAGCCAATAACATGGTCCAAGCCAGTTCCTCTACAAGTCTTTACGCCACGCCGATTCCCAACAACAATTACTCCTATCGCTTGATTCCCAAAGACGCCTACTTCCATGAACTACCAAACAAGAGTCGTCCCGCACTCCAACCCTACCGCTACTCCAACCAGTCAGAACATCAACTACAGCAGCAACCCCTGTCGCTGCCAAATAACTACTATCATCACCAGAACCAACAGCAACATCACCAGAATCTTCAGAACCATCAACAACAGCACCAGCAGCAGCAACAACAGATGTGGCCTCGAGGAGTTCCCAGTGAGCGTTACATGCCCGTGAGCCTTCAACAGCAGCAGCAACACAACGCTGCTCTAATGAATCCCTCCTACGCCTCGCCCTACAACAACATGCCTCCACTGATGGTACACACGCCACCGCAACCCCTACGCACTCCCGTTGCTGAACGGCTTCTAACTAATCGAAAGTTCATGCCACCAAATAGCAGCTCGCCCGACTACGAGCTAGCCGCTACACCAGTTACCCTCAAGAACTGCAATCAAATGCAGAATGCGAATCTACTCCTTCAGCAAACCTCTACCGCTGGCCTGATGGCTACAATGGACCACCAGCAGCACATGGTCGAGCGTGATGTCAGCAATGACTCGGGTTTTAGTACGCGGATTTATGGAGGCGGCAGTGAATCCCATCGACCAAGTCCTAGCCTGTCCGGGCACACCGACTACGGAGGAATGCAGTCACCATCGAATGTCCTTATGTATCCCAGTGGGCATGTCCAAACCGATCCAGGAGATGTCACATATTACATGGGCAACGTGTCCAGTTTAGTTTAATAATGTTGTTTTGTTTTAGAATGTAAGACTAATTTAAAAATAAAAAAAAAAAACAAACAATTGTATGTCCTTATTTAAACTTAAAATATACTCAAGTTAATTTATAAGTTAATATTATTTTTTTTTTATTATTTTTTACAAACAAAGAGGAAGACAATAAAATTTATTAAAAACAAAAAAGAATTGAGTGTGGGTTTTATTTCCAATTTTTCTAGATATTGTTGCAGGACAGTACGATCAACATTCCTATCTACTTTCTTTAAATGAACCAACAAATGTGGTTTTTATGTAAACCGTCCTAGTCCTCCTCTTCATTAGAAAATATAAAAATCCTCACGCTGAACCTCTAAAATTTTCAATTATTTACAAACCCTCAGGCGTCCCACGTTTAAAAACGATACGAGAACTCTAGACTACTGTAACAAATGGTTATTGGTAGCAAGTACCGATCTACAATCTCCAAGTATAGACTAGCAATATGTATATGTAAATCAACACATCCTTGGATCCACTGGTACACCAAAACTAGAAATAGTGCAAAGGCTACCTTGCATTTCCATCAGTAAAGACGCAGATACACCACTCGCTTGATATTCTATTTAACATGGTGGTTTAGATACCCCTAGATATCTTTAACATCTTCCCTGTTCTAGATGACATGGAACACCTTCTGTAAGTGCCGAACCACACTCTAGTTTATATCTTATTAGGCGAACCTTCGAGACAACTATCCTTTCCGAACTAAACTGGGAAGGAGATCCGATTTTACGAAATAAATTCATGAGTTTCTGGACCGAAATCCCAAGGTGTGCTTTGACTAAGGTAAGGTTCTTCTGATCCAAATAGCAACGGAAGATGAATTCAGTGTTGGGATCTATAGTTAAAGTCAGTTTAAATTATTTCGTAGATACCTTATATGCCCTTGGAACTTGGGTCTATCTTCAATATTACATAGACATTCTTCCCATTCTCGATGCGAGTTACTACCGTAAGTTCATCCGGCCGCTTGTCATAACGATTCTAATCAAGGGCTATACCACGAGAGAAATCAATTGTTACGAAGCTAGCATTGGACGGGGATATTTACAGACAGCCTGCAAACTTCTCAGTCTAAGTTCGCATGGCTCAAGTTATAAAGATCTTGGAGCAATCATCCATCCCACAGGACTGGAGCGTATTTTTTCGGTGAAGCTATATAAAGCTGAAAGTGGTTATAATATTTAAGGTAGAGACAATGTCCTACACTTTCCTTAGATCGATAAACTGAAAGTTAATTTCATTAGAAACTCTTGAGAGAGTAATAGATCTCTATGTAAAAGCCGCAGTGAACAGCAAAACACAATATTATTACTTCATTTTAAGCACTACACGCCACTCCTTCCCATCGAACAATCCTTCTCGATTAAATAAATCTACCATTATTGAGATAGAAGAAGATTTCAATAAGGTTGAAACCAATTCGACAGTCAGTATCCCTATGTACTCGTAAGTTTACCATCTGCTGCGTCGTAGAGTATGTATTTAGGAGCAGAGTAATGGAAACCTTGTTCTTAACTAGGTTCTTGCAGATGAAATCTTGCATTCTCTAAAGTCACATGGACTGACAACTGTGATCTCTTTACCAGACCAAAGCTTACATGGTTCTTTCGCAGAAAAATGAGTCAAATGAAAAATTAGGTCATCCTAGACAAACGCAGCAGAGGAGTTCAAAACTTTGGGTGAGTTCATAATCAAAGCGCTTATTGTAATAACGTGATAAGCTACAAGGGAAAGGATTGTAATAATGCTCTTCTTGGTGCTGAATCCATACTCCGCTTCATTCTTGACAATTACAATTTATAAAAAGCAGCGTTTGCTTTATCATTTTGGCTGCATTCGTCTAATACAGCGTCGATAATACTTGATACAATACTTTCAAGGTATAAGAAATGTAATTGTTCGACATCTTGATAAACTATATAAACTAATGAAGTAGAGGGGCTTTTGAGGATGACAATCTTTGTTTTGGCGGACTTTGTTTTCAATCCCAGCATGTTCGACTCTCTCATCATTCTTTATGAAGTGAACTTGTGCCTTTTCTTCCCTTGTCGCAATTAAGCCTAAAAAGTTAGTAATATTTCTAATTGTATGGGTTGGCATAATAGCCGTAGACTGCTAGAGACTATATGTATACCCCATATACGAGTACCTACTACAAAGTATTAAGTTTTAATCTAAACAAAATCATTTATTTCTTTTAATACATATTATTTGACTTTTATTTGTTGTATATTTCATATAGTATATATGCATTTTCATACTAAAATTAATATTAAATGTAATAAATCTAGTATAATAATTGTTATTTTTATTTTTTTTTTGTTTGTTTAATTAATATAATACATTAGAATTTATAATTGATTTTAAAATATAAACTAAACATTCCATTGTATTCTGAATGATCTACATTTACCGACATCATCGTACATAATAATGGGAATACATATAAGCATTTAAATGAAACATTACATTCATATTTTCTTAAATTCTTAACAGATATATTATTATTCATCTACTCAATTGTCTAGTTGTTTCGTTATTTTAATATTTTTTTCTTTTGTATATATATATAAATTTATTTCTATATGTATGTCTAAATAAAATGAAGGGGAAAATATAATTAATTTCTTATAAAACGTTTAATATCAGTGTTGTTGTTGTTTTTTTTGTAAATAAATTATGAATTCTTTTGTTATTTAGTTTTGCTTTTCTTATTAAATTGTTTTGTAATAATACTTTTATTTTATTTTATCGCGGCTATCTATTATTATTTTTAAATATAATATGAAGTTAGCATATTTTATTTTTATAAATTTCTGTGCCTTCATATAATTTTAATCAAAATGCAGTTAATTTTATTTTTATTTTTAAGTGATTGGTGAATATATGACATTTAATAAAGAAAACCAAATATTTTTTTTAATTATAATTTCTTTTGTATATATTTTAACAGCGTATAAATCTGTGCAAAGTGTAGCTTTCTTTTTTTGTAGACTACAAGTTCTAATAATTTGTTTTCTTATTTTTCTCTAAACACTATTGTTTAAAGTAAATAACAAGGATGGATGTGATGATCAATTGTGCTAGATATGCAAATGTTTTTTCTTCAAAAATATATATTGGTGTACGTATGTACATCGAAAGTTGTTGGAGAATTTTGAATAGTTGAAGGCAACTAAGTGAGGATTTGCGATTAAGTGTTGATGCTTGAAAGATTTGTAGTACTCGTAAGAGGTCTCCTTTAATGTATTTGGCTGGTAATGGAATTGTCCTTTTAAGAGTGTTGTATACATAGAAACTGATAAATTCGGTTGTACGTCAAGGTATGCAAGGAGATAGGTAATTGAGAATTACAATTTTTCATGGGAAGTGTATGTAGCCCAAAAGTAAGGAAAAAACTAAAAAAAAAAACGTTAAAATTTTCAGACGTTCAATAAAACTAGTAACTGAAAAAAAAAACCTAAAGTACCTATTTCTCTTAAAAACTATGTAGATCCGAGAAAGGTATCTCTGAGCAATTTTATATTTCATAGAACGCTTTGGCACCGAAACTTCATCTTCAAGATAAATGAAGATATCCTTTCGATTTGGAGAGAAGCATTATTTCTAAGTTTTGGAGATTCAACAACGATGACGATATACTCGTACCGTGTTCCAGACAAAATATTAGTCATTGGTCGTTTGAGGAACACCGGTGTTTTGGCCGCAGTCTTCAATTCGAAAAAAACCAACTAGTAAGATGTCTTATCAGTCAATTTAATAAAGGGCGTATAGCAACAGAAATCTACGGAACAGACAATCAAGGAAAGGAAAGAGATTTGGCAGAAGGAGTTACCGAATTTGAGCCCACTAGAACATATTTAGAAACAAAGTAGATTTCGTCAAATGTCTTCTTTTCATAGCAAATTCACATGACATGGAGTAATAAAACTGAATACTGGAGTAGGTGTAGGTATGTTCTCCAATCCGCTGCGTGAACTTTTCAAATACCACAGTGTCTCTTCTAAGCGAAGTTTCTAAACTACCATGAGGGTAATGTAACCAAAAGAAAGGAAAGGAGAAAGGGCAATGTTTCTTTACACAAATCAAATCGAGTTTAGTCATAAAAGCGTATTTTGAAAGAAGAAGGCTGACGAAGGAACAGCTCTAAATAATTCGAGAACTCAGTAAATATCCCATCTAACACAATCAACTAGGAAAAAGGCATTAATTCAGGCTAACACCAGATAAAGTTCTTTGAATAATTTTATACTGAAAAAGAAATTGTAAGCCACATCTGATAAAAAAAAAAAAAGATTGATCGAAACGGATAGGAGATCTATATCTAAACTCGTTGGAGTTGATATGATTAAGGTATTATATCAAAAATCTAAGAACAACTGAAAAAGAAGATATTCAGGTCCTAAAACCAAGAAGTTTGTGGGTATAACCCACTTTTTCTGCCATGGCAAGGGCCATTACCTCATAGGGAACGAATTTCTCGAAGGATACATCTTCATAGAAAAAACTCAGTAAGGACAGGATGGTGCCGCAATATATTAAACCAAATACTTGATAATTATCCCAGATAACTACCTCGAATTACTAAGTAGTGACAAGCTAGGCCCTGTGTCACATGGACCTGTTGCGCCAAAAATTTGTATTTGTATTTTTCAGTCGGATGAGTCGGAGCATAGATTTAAGAGATTAAATGTGTGAGCAATAACGTATAGTCAACAAATTCGAGTAAACTGTTTCGGAAACTAAAAGCAAATGACCTTCATACATTACTCGACCAGTCAGACGAAATAAAATATTGTCATTGCTCGGAAAAGTCGTATCTATTTGATGTCAGTGGGTTGAATTGAGTCGTCGGTATTCTACTACCTAAAGATTTCTTCTTCAATGTCTAACTAGAAGCAAATGATTCGTCAAAAATGACGGTTTGTTTGTCTACTCAAGGTAAAACTTCCACGCCTTTATATACAATTACTAAAAGTATGCCTCATTTCTCTACAACGTTTTTCGATATATCGGTGGTGTTAATTCAATTGATTGCGTGTCAATAAAGGCAACAAATTCCCGCAGGATTTTCACAAATCTTAAAGACTGTAGCTGGTGCAATACATTAGATAGCCATGGAACAACACCAGCCAGTTAGAAGGACATCCCTGTGTAAATTTCTTCAGAAGCAGTTTTCAATTTGATCTGGAATGTGATTCTGACTTACAAGTTATGCATTACTCAATTCTGCCCTATTTAAGAAAAATACGTTTGATACGAAAGTAATAGGCAATACGAAAGTAATAGGCAAGGAAATCGGTAATTGGACTTGGAAGAAGGTACATTTCTGGATAAGTGGAATGCATTCCATAACCTCTTTATTATATAGACAGCCGTGCATGCTGCACACCATGGAATACTCCAAAATGGATATAGGGTTGCAATCGAGGAAGCAGCTCGACGATCTATTGAGGTAATAGTAAGCACTGCGAGGAAAGCCGTGTGGGCAAAGCGATGCTCAAGAAAGTAGTGTGCTTAATATCAAAAAAACATTCAACCAGCTAGGATTCATGGCCGGGTGCCAGAATAGATACAGATACAGAGAATGTTGGTATATTACCGCCAAAATAGAGCTGCTTTTCGGTACAGAGGATGAAACAATGCAGCACTACATTCCAGACTGTATTTCCCAAGGCTTTGTGATAGGTTATTTGTGGAATATAATGTAGATCTGTTATGAGCTGCTGTTTTAAGCGATAAAGGCAACATTTGCATTAAAATGTTTAATATTGGTGGACCAAAAAAAGAAAGAAGTTTGCTTTTGAAGCAACAGCAAATAAGAGGCAGAATAGTGATACAAACAGAATCTTCCCATTAACCCAGGTAAGACCGCCTTAGTGTCTTTAACGAATAGACAACTGATCAACTATGCTGAACACATTAAAACACTTGACACTTGACTCAATTCCACGAAGGGAAGGTTACATCTTGAAAAAAGTAGCTAGTGCCAGATATGAAGATTGGTCGGTGATCAATCAATTTGCAGCCAATTCTCTTAACTAGAGATATTTTCCTCATAATTTTTCGGATGAAATCTATATATTGTTGCATCCTGCCTGGCACTCAGTTTAATCGGAGCATACATATGAGTGACCTCTTCTGTACACCCTTACATTTTAAATCATGATTTCGATCGCCTTTCAGCACCTTTAAAAAGTCTCAAACGATGAAGAATTTTCAGATGTTCAATAAAACTAGTAACTGAAAAAAAAAACCTAAAGTACCTATTTCTCTTAAAAACTATGTAGATCCGAGAAAGGTATCTCTGAGCAATTTTATATTTCATAGAACGCTTTGGCACCGAAACTTCATCTTCAAGATAAATGAAGATATCCTTTCGATTTGGAGAGAAGCATTATTTCTAAGTTTTGGAGATTCAACAACGATGACGATATACTCGTACCGTGTTCCAGACAAAATATTAGTCATTGGTCGTTTGAGGAACACCGGTGTTTTGGCCGCAGTCTTCAATTCGAAAAAAACCAACTAGTAAGATGTCTTATCAGTCAATTTAATAAAGGGCGTATAGCAACAGAAATCTACGGAACAGACAATCAAGGAAAGGAAAGAGATTTGGCAGAAGGAGTTACCGAATTTGAGCCCACTAGAACATATTTAGAAACAAAGTAGATTTCGTCAAATGTCTTCTTTTCATAGCAAATTCACATGACATGGAGTAATAAAACTGAATACTGGAGTAGGTGTAGGTATGTTCTCCAATCCGCTGCGTGAACTTTTCAAATACCACAGTGTCTCTTCTAAGCGAAGTTTCTAAACTACCATGAGGGTAATGTAACCAAAAGAAAGGAAAGGAGAAAGGGCAATGTTTCTTTACACAAATCAAATCGAGTTTAGTCATAAAAGCGTATTTTGAAAGAAGAAGGCTGACGAAGGAACAGCTCTAAATAATTCGAGAACTCAGTAAATATCCCATCTAACACAATCAACTAGGAAAAAGGCATTAATTCAGGCTAACACCAGATAAAGTTCTTTGAATAATTTTATACTGAAAAAGAAATTGTAAGCCACATCTGATAAAAAAAAAAAAGATTGATCGAAACGGATAGGAGATCTATATCTAAACTCGTTGGAGTGGTAAGTGGCACATCACTAAGGTATTATATCAAAAATATAATAACAACTGAAAAAGAAGATATTCAGGTCCTAAAACCAAGAAGTTTGTGGGTATACCCCACTTTTTCTGCCATGGCAAGGGCCATTACCTCATAGGGAACGAATTTCTCGAAGGATACATCTTCATAGAAAAAACTCAGTAAGGACAGGATGGTGCCGCAATATATTAAACCAAATACTTGATAATTATCCCAGATAACTACCTCGAATTACTAAGTAGTGACAAGCTAGGCCCTGTGTCACATGGACCTGTTGCGCCAAAAATTTGTATTTGTATTTTTCAGTCGGATGAGTCGGAGCATAGATTTAAGAGATTAAATGTGTGAGCAATAACGTATAGTCAACAAATTCGAGTAAACTGTTTCGGAAACTAAAAGCAAATGACCTTCATACATTACTCGACCAGTCAGACGAAATAAAATATTGTCATTGCTCGGAAAAGTCGTATCTATTTGATGTCAGTGGGTTGAATTGAGTCGTCGGTATTCTACTACCTAAAGATTTCTTCTTCAATGTCTAACTAGAAGCAAATGATTCGTCAAAAATGACGGTTTGTTTGTCTACTCAAGGTAAAACTTCCACGCCTTTATATACAATTACTAAAAGTATGCCTCATTTCTCTACAACGTTTTTCGATATATCGGTGGTGTTAATTCAATTGATTGCGTGTCAATAAAGGCAACAAATTCCCGCAGGATTTTCACAAATCTTAAAGACTGTAGCTGGTGCAATACATTAGATAGCCATGGAACAACACCAGCCAGTTAGAAGGACATCCCTGTGTAAATTTCTTCAGAAGCAGTTTTCAATTTGATCTGGAATGTGATTCTGACTTACAAGTTATGCATTACTCAATTCTGCCCTATTTAAGAAAAATACGTTTGATACGAAAGTAATAGGCAATACGAAAGTAATAGGCAAGGAAATCGGTAATTGGACTTGGAAGAAGGTACATTTCTGGATAAGTGGAATGCATTCCATAACCTCTTTATTATATAGACAGCCGTGCATGCTGCACACCATGGAATACTCCAAAATGGATATAGGGTTGCAATCGAGGAAGCAGCTCGACGATCTATTGAGGTAATAGTAAGCACTGCGAGGAAAGCCGTGTGGGCAAAGCGATGCTCAAGAAAGTAGTGTGCTTAATATCAAAAAAACATTCAACCAGCTAGGATTCATGGCCGGGTGCCAGAATAGATACAGATACAGAGAATGTTGGTATATTACCGCCAAAATAGAGCTGCTTTTCGGTACAGAGGATGAAACAATGCAGCACTACATTCCAGACTGTATTTCCCAAGGCTTTGTGATAGGTTATTTGCTGTGTAATATAATCTAGATCTGTGATGTGCTGCTGTTTTAAGCGATAAAGGCAACATTTGCATTAAAATGTTTAATATTGGTGGACCAAAAAAAGAAAGAAGTTTGCTTTTGAAGCAACAGCAAATAAGAGGCAGAATAGTGATACAAACAGAATCTTCCCATTAACCCAGGTAAGACCGCCTTAGTGTCTTTAACGAATAGACAACTGATCAACTATGCTGAACACATTAAAACACTTGACACTTGACTCAATTCCACGAAGGGAAGGTTACATCTTGAAAAAAGTAGCTAGTGCCAGATATGAAGATTGGTCGGTGATCAATCAATTTGCAGCCAATTCTCTTAACTAGAGCATCGCCGGAATATTGGATGTTTGGTGCTCCTACATGGATATTTTCCTCATAATTTTTCGGATGAAATCTATATATTGTTGCATCCTGCCTGGCACTCAGTTTAATCGGAGCATACATATGAGTGACCTCTTCTGTACACCCTTACATTTTAAATCATGATTTCGATCGCCTTTCAGCACCTTTAAAAAGTCTCAAACGATGAAGAACATTTGAAAAAAAGGAAAAAATACTTCATACCGTGCCTCAGGGGGTAGACAGAAAGAGACTTTGGTTTAGCAGGTGGAAATCCCGCATTATTTCTAAGTATGGGCTCAATTCTGTCTTCAAAAGATTCTAATATGGAAGGAGTGTGAACACAGATTTGAAAACTGTAACCCCTAACAAATTCTTCAAGCCATTTCCTTCTCAGAGTGAAGGAACTATAATATCCTGCCACCTGTCCTATAACAAAACTAAACAACAAATATATACCACCACTCACGTTTCCTCCTTAATTGTCGACAAAGAACAATTTCGATGTTTGATTAAAAAATGCGATGTTTTATTTGTTTGTTTTTGAGAATTAGTTATTTTTTTTTTTTTGAAGAAAATATTACATTTATAAATTTATTTATTTTTATGTGAACGAACCTACACGCAACAGTGCTGATTTTCAATTTGTTTATGAATATAGCGCTTCTGTTTGCTCTTCTGTCTAGACATAGTATTAGTTAGCGATTTTTAGTTTTTATTTTACGTTAGAGGCGCGTTTTAATTACGCATAATACTCAATTTTATTCCAACTATAAATGTTTGTGTATGTTATTTTATGTAATGCTTTACTTTAATAATTAATTTACTTAAATATTTAAATATCGATTAGACAAGTTCTTTCTGTTATGACCTCTCTCAATTGATTACTCTCTATTGACTATGTAAGCGATTTGCTTTTGGCACTGCCCCGACAATACGTACGCGATTTCCACTCGCTACTCCTCCTCCGCTGGCGTTTGAAACGCCACTGCCACCACCACCGCTGCTACTGCCACCGCCGCCGCTAGGTTTGGAATGTTTCATATCATTACAGTCGCAGAATTGTGGCGGTGGGGCTAGTACAATGTTCTCGGTGCAAGAAGCATTGCCGGCCGCACCACTCCCACCATTCGATGCGGCCATCATTTCGGTATCACTGTCCGCCTCAATAGGTGGCGGTAATTGCACTAAAGATACGGCGGCACGAGTTGCACGCGCCATTGCAATGCTGGCAGCCTGTTTGCGCGTAAGCGAGTTATGACGCTGGAATGCTTTCGCCGGCGGGCTGGGACTCAATTCGCCGTCGTCTTCGCTGCGTTGTTCCTCCTCGGTGTCGTGATCATGGTTGTTGTTATTATTGAGGTTGTTGATGCTGATGTTGTGCTTGGTACTGCCTACAGTGGTGATTGGCTCCTCATGCTTGCGCAAGTTGGGCCCTATTATTTTCGATGCTATGGCAGGTGATAGGGCGGGCGCTAGTTGTTTGCTTGTGATAAGCAAAGTTTTCACTTTGGTTGCAGCTATTGTCGATGGGTTAGTTGGCTGTGACTGTTGCTGTTGTTGTTGTTGTTGTTTTGTTAGAGGCATGTGTTGTTTTGGTGTAACAATGCCAACGGAAAGCGTCGATGGTTTCTTCTTGATGGTATCTTGGTTGGTAGTGGGTGGGGCAGCATTTGTTGGAATCTCCTGGTCACTACTAACGCCAGAGGAAGAATTATCACCCTCTTCGTTATGCTCGGCTGCATTTGGTGGAGAACGTGAATTGTTGTTGTTATTGGTTTGGTTGCCAATGTCACCGCCATTTTGATTTTCTGGTTTGAGTAAATCGTTGGGATAAGACTTGGATGTCTTCAAATTGGTACGGATCCTTTGGATTTCGTCCACAGAGAAGGAATGTGAAATAGATCCGCCCGAGCTGCTGCCACTGAAAGAGGGGGAGTATGTATCAGGATTTCGGAATGGAATATCGAGGGCATACCTTGTATGACTGTTTCCACTTGTCTCGGGCATGTCGAGCAACGCTATCTTCTCGTTCAGTTTTGTATTTCTCGCGACCAAAATTGAGTTTTCGTCCTCGCCATCGGACTCACTTAGGCTGTAATCTGGTTCTGGAATTGGTGGTGCTGGGCCTGTTGGCATGGGTGCGCCATTTTGTGGGTGCGAGTACTGTTGTTGGAGTTGCTGGTGATGCGCAGTATGTTGGCCTCCAACAAACTGTCTTGTTGGCTGGGCATACTGACACTTTTGAGCTGCGGCGGCAGCCTGTTGTTTTTGCTGTTGTTGTTGTTGCTGTTGCAGTTGTTGCTGCTGCAGTTGTTGTTGCTGTTGAACAAGTTGAGTTGTTGGTTGTGGCGGTGCAGGTGGTGGTTGCTGTGAAACAGGTTGAGCGGTAGGGTTAGATGATTGGCTTAACAGCTGGCTGTGGCGATTCTGGAAAGAAAATAAATAAATTAGAATTTGCTTGAGTCTGCAAAGTAAATGGAAGTCTACCTCTTGCGAAGCAGTTCGCCTCAGTTTCCATCCAACCACATTTCTGAGATCGTGCGGCGATGCGTACAATTTAGCGTTGGCCGATGGATTGAAACTGGACGCAACGCCATCTGCTGATCCACAGCTATCGGTTACATCTCCACGTTTCTTTAGTTTTTGCTGCAGCGTGATAGTACTCTCGTACTCAGATGAACATCGCGATACATCTACTTTGACTACCTGACCAACAGGAGGTGGTGGTGGCGGATGTGTTGGTGGTGGTAGATTCAACCGCTGCATTGATGCGTGTAACGTTGCTACGTCATCTTGCGAATGATGTCCCTTGCCGACAGCATTCCAAATTGACGAAGACGAATTGTTTAGATGCGAGTTCAAGTCAGGCGTCGAATGGAATCGTTTCAAATCACTACCTCCCGCTCCAATTGTCGGTATGGGACATGGTTTACCACGTAACGTTCCATTCTTAGTTTTCTTGCGCTTCATGTCAGCCACGCTGGCATACACCAGAGGACCTTTCATCGGAGAACCACTGCTTGGTGGAGTAGCTGCTCCGCTATCGGTACCCGATTGGAACCTAGACGTTGTCATCATAGTCGAATAGCGATTCATACCATCGGCTGCTTCACCCTGTTGCCGTTGGAATAACTCTTCCAGCTCGGCGGCTGTAATGCGACTTGAAGTCGGTCGAGCTTTGATACTCGCAGTGCGTAGTTGCACTGGAGTGCTGGGATTCTGTGTTGGCGTTGTCGATATGGATTCAATTGAACTAGATTTTGCTGGAATGTCTTCGTCATCCTTTTCACCACCATTCTCCAGACCCGCAACCATTGACTTGGCCCGTGCTCTGCCAACACTGAGTGTAGTTTTTGGATCACGACGTGGTGGCATTGGCGCTGGCATTCTTCCACTTCCACCCATACCCGGCTGACCGAGAGACATTTTACGCGGAAGTGTTGAGCATTGCCGTGTCGCTTGTGGCGTACTTGGACCTTGGTAATGTTGTACTTGGAATTGTTGATGCTGATGTTGAGCAGCAGCGGCGGCTACTACTGCTGCCGATTGCATCTGGTGTGGATATTGGGGCGATATAACTGTCATCGAGACCAATGCTCCCGATGAGCGAATCATATCGACAACTTTCTCATGCGATGCTGCTCGAACATCTTCACCGCCAATGGCAAGGAGGAAATCACCAGGCCTTAGGCCAGCCATGTCGGCAACGCCACCAGGGTCCACATCGTCTAGGTATTGCAAAGCCGGAAATCGATCGGACGGTTTCAGTTGCATCAGCGGTGATGAAGCCTTAGCTCCGCGGAGAATGAAACCGAAGCCACGCTTAGCTCGGTGGAGAATAACAGTGCGTGGTTCTCCCATTGATCTGAAATGAAAAAAAAAATTAAATAAGAGAATTTAACTTAAAACGAGAGGATCCTATCTTCTACCAAGTAGTAGTGCTTATCGCTACTGCTCGGTAGTATTTAAATGCTTCTTGAGGTGAAGTATCTTGGGGTCAGCTTGGACAACAAGCTAAGTTGGAGAAGAAATCTAGAAAGCCAAAATGGTGTACTGGACATGCCGTATGGCTTTTGGTAGAACGTTGGGCTTGCTTCTGGGGTGGCTCCTGGACTCGTATAGTAAGCGGCCAACAATCTTGTATGCTATTGAACACGGTCTACGGACTATGGCAAGTGAAAAAGTAACAGGATACTGTCTACTGGGATACCAGCCTTGGAGAAAACAAAACGCGTATCTCGATGTAGTCCAGCGGAAACTTGGAGGTCTGACTCTAAGACCCTATAGAGTTTTCTATCTAGGTTTCGGCAAACCATTGGCACAGATCTATGTCACTGTGCTTATTTAAGACTTTAACGATATTTACGAGGGAATACACGCTTACATGTCCATGACAGATGCAAGAGGGTTACTCCCATAAGGAACTTAAACCAAAATTAAGTACTAATCTATGCATACAAATCAAACCAAGTAAACAAGGGGTTAGGAGTCTTGATCTCAATTACATACAATCACTTGTAGGTAACACCCAAGCTAACATACATAAGCATCCTGTTCACAACACAGCAGTAATTAACTAAACTCGTTAGTAACACATATGTAAGAGTAACCACAACGCAAAGGTATCGCTTGTAGCTATCCACACGAAACAAATCAATGGCATTCCCTTAATCTATGCACATCTCTACTACATTGTATGTATAGGTATGTATCAACTTACGGTTTCTTCATCCTTGGAGCTGTCGCACTATTATAATGACCACCACCACCACCATTGCTAGTAGGCGCCTGTGTACGCTGCATACCCGGTGATCCTTGATACTGTTGCTGCTGGCTTTGCTGTTGGTGCTGTTGTTGCTGTTGGTGTTGCTGCTGTTGTTGCTGTTGCTGTTGTAAAATACTCGTCGCTGTTGATACATTCGTAATATTCTTCTGACGAATATTCACCTCTTGTACACATTCGACTGGGAAAAATCCTGATGCATTAGTGCCACGCACATAACCCTCCAGTAGGCCACAGTCTGTTGAGCCGACAACCTCAATCACATCGCCCGGTTGCAGTCGAATATGTCCCACTGAATTACCAGCATATGGTTCCATACATACTACCGTTGTACTGGGATGACCAATCGAACATGCAGCACTATCAGAGTTTGTACCCACTCCGGATGAGTCACTGATTATGTCACTGGTGTCACCGAGACTTTTATCTGTGAAGAGAAGAACCGGATAAGGGTTATTAGAAAAAGGATGTTCGGTATATAATATGAATACTGTGCCAACTTTTTGTATGTTGGCACATCTCCAAGGACATTTCCAGGATGAAATTACATGCAATCTCTGAATTGGGTGCGGGGAAAGGGATACTGACATACATAGATGCTATAAAATAAATTCAGTTCACATTGCAGAAGCATGCATGATGATGTATGAGAATCGATAGTCGTTGAGTAAATACCTTTATGTGAGTGCGGATGGTTGTGTCAGAGTACTTATCCTAAATCTATAGATACGGAACCATTTGGCAATGGTTTTGCATTTTTATGTAGCTTATCGGTGATAAATTGGTGGGATACATGCAATTTGGAGAGCCTTTGAGGTGAATCTATGTCCGAAAATTCATTGCAAAATGTCTTCCAACGTAGTTGTAATAAAAAGGATGCAGTCATGTACTTGGAAACGTGGAAGACACTTGGCTGAAACATGAATGAAAGATGAAGTCATCCAACTTCGATTCTTTTGTGATGCGCAATAGTTGAGGAGGATTAGTTATGGGACAGTTCTGACTAAAGACTCGAAGGTATCAAGGTTTTTAGCATTTTGATTTAGAGTTACTCAAGTCTTCGAAAGCAGGTTAATCTTCTTTGATTCATCACCCAATCGTGTATCTTTGGCCATGATTTGCTAGACTATATCAGGACTAGATTTAGGGACTAACCATTTTTAATTTTTTTTTTTTTTTGGTGTGAGCAGTTACTACTCAATTCGTCCAAAGAAACAGCGACTGGCAAGGAGATATTGCTGTCAGAATCGATAGCAAAGCTAAGGTAGACAAAATTTTTTACTACGTCAAAGTCATAAGCGGTATTTTGGGTGTCCCTTCTTCTTGCTACCAAGGACTTGGGTTTGACTGCTACTGTTTCAAGACTCGTTGGCAATTATGCCAACAGTAGTTGTATATGAAAAATTTCGTGACCATTATCCTTCGTCATTCTACACAGAAGGACGATGTCGACAGGGATGTCAAACCTAGAGTAGGCTTTGTATATTATGTCTCCATAAAAGCTGTCATATGGGCGGGCCTTAAACTCGATAGTGAGTATTAACTTCCACTTCTTGGATTTTCTCTAGGGTCTGCCGAAGTCTGAAAATTTGATCGATTGTCAAATTTTCTGATTTCTTATCGCAGGGATCAATCAAGATGGTAATGCTAGATTCTCCATGCGATGTTAAGCAAACTTATACTTCTGTCCTAAGATCAGTGAAGGGGATCTGGGATCATGCAAACGACGATGAAATTCGATTCATTAGGACTATGGAAACTCTTCCTTTCGCAGCTATCAACTAGTAAAGGTAGTAATAGTCAAAAACTGGACAGTAGTCTTCGCAGAGTCCTCGAATCCAAATCGGAAGGACAACACAGTAGAGCATTCTCAAGCTGCGGTTTTACTACTGTTGTGGCTAAAAATAAAACTATCGACAGAGAGGCTGCGCTCTAGGGGCTAGTCGAGTTTCTTAGGATAGAACAAGATTAGTTAGCTGATCAGCTGCCACAAGATGGGAAAGAAGTATCTCAAGGCAATGAATACTGTATGTGTTCAAGATGAATAGTTTTAATTTTGCTGGATCATAACTCCATAATGGACTTAAACATGTCCCACTTGGATGGGTTACAAGTCCAGAATTTGAATATGGACTTGTTATCTACCTTGTTGGTCATAAGTCCATAAATTCACAATTTGAAGGATGTGGTTCCAAGGTTCATATTTAGTAGATTAGTTGGCAGTAAACTTCTTCAATCTGAAGTCGGTAGTAAAGACGGCAATGTCAAATTTAGATAAATTTCATTCGATGAAAGGATGCATAATTGTACACTATTGCACCGCTTCGCAATATCCAGAAGCCAGACGGATGTCAAACGAGGACTGATGGAGAAGATAGAAGCATGAGGAGATGCTTTAAGCATGCATACGTAAGTTCGAACTTGAACTTACATTATAAGAAGTATAGACACGAGAAGATGTGTTCACGTTCCATGACGGGAAGAAAATAACTCGAAAAGACCTTGAGAGAGACATACGTATGTATGTCGTCTGCACAAGAAAAGTGGACAGGATTCAGCTCCTTCTAGGAACGAAATACCTGCCTGCAGTCATCCAAGATAAAGGGGTATCTGAAGATATAAAGTTTTAGTTCTTCAGTATCTAAAAAGATACTTTCCATCTTCCAATCACAAAAACAGAACCCTGTAGATACTGCAAAGATCTACACACGACAAGTGCCGACAATCACATGAAGAGGCACAACTTCAAGGAGCACGAAGTATAGAAAATCATGTCTTTGGTAACTCAAAGGAGTTAGGTTCCATCAAGGACAATAAAGTCCCTATATTTTGCAATGAAATCCAGTGGATTCATGATCATGAATGAGTGTTCTAGATTTTGGTGGATCGCAAAAGTGGCATCACGTTGCTGCGTAATGGGTGACATTTTCTCAGACAACTTTTAACTGATCATGATCGCAGTGATCGTGACTTCTTTAATGTAGGCTATGCTCCCCTCCAGATAGTATCGAAAACTCACCTACTAACTTCAAAGACATTCATTACATTGATTGTGCTTAAATTGCCAAATTAAACGTGCGGATCAATAAACTCAAAAACAAGTTACATCGATCGGTGATATCACTTGTTTCTATTACTTGCTTGCTGTGCTTATACAATTATGTAGGTACATTGTGCATAATGTAACATAATATCGTAAAACTAAGAATTATTCCAGGAACAACACATTTGTTTTTCCCTTGTCCCTCCTTTGCCCTAGTACAAACAATTTTAATGCAATCACGATCGTGTATGGTAAATCAGAAGCAATTGTGGAGATTTCTCGGAAATGGGCGGTGTTTCTTTCTAGAAATTTTCGATAAGTAATACTGTAAGTCTCCACAAAGTCGATTGTTTTTTTTTGTTTTTTTCTTTTCCTTTCTTTCTCAAAATATTTTCAACAATTTATATACAAAACATACTATCACCAAAAAAAAAAGATACTTTTTTTCAGTAGGCACTTACTCCAACTTAGAAAAAAATAAAAACAAAGCACAAAAAATAATTAAACAAACAATAATCGTAACAAAAGAAAAAAAGAAAAAAAAAATTATAATAATAAGATACCTGTGACAATGCTGATATCATCCTCATGTGATCGATGGCCCGATGATCCTTCGGATAAACTCGAGCTGGCCGAACTGTATGGCATGTGTTCGGATGGGCATGGAGATGGTGGACCACATGAGCTATTTCGTGTCAGTGTACCCATTAGACTACCGCCACCATTCCCGGTCATCCATCCAACTCCAGAGCGGCGTTTCGGATTATAACGCGGCGGGCCACGAAAGGGTACTGCAGAGGGGTGGGTGTTTTTATTTGTTTTGGTTTGGTACAGTAGTTCGCAAAAGAAATATTTCACGTAAACTAAATTACTACTTTCGATTTAAACGATTTATTTTAGAAGAAGAAAGTTTCTTGTTTTTATTTTTTTGGAATTGCTTGTCGTTTTAATTAGCTAATTTATTTAAATTAATGAACACAAATCAAAGCTACTTAATATATTATTTAGAGAAATGAAAACATAATATAAATCAACAACAAAATTGGAAGAAAAATGAATAGTCACATTTCACACACGATCGGATTGCAAGTCGGCGGGAGCTCCGTATTGCAATGTTTGCAATAAACTACTCGTAGTTGCTTGTTGCTTGTTTGGCATTGCTGCAAGGCGTCGAACTGAATTTGTTTGTCGATAAATCGGTG
Organism: Xylota sylvarum; assembly: GCA_905220385.1. Lineage (NCBI taxonomy): Eukaryota > Metazoa > Arthropoda > Insecta > Diptera > Syrphidae > Xylota > Xylota sylvarum. The sequence continues at coordinate 50,323,192 of LR999960.1, read as the reverse complement.
CGCAACGACCGACGACCGACGTGTAATACAGTGCTGGCGATAATTTATGTGTTGGTTATTAGTTGTTTTGGTTCGTAAATGATACCGCTGCTGTAGGTAATATAGTTTATAAATCGCGGTATTGTAAAGTATCGGTAAAGACATCTAATTGGTTATCATTTGGAAAAAGTATCTTTTGTAACATCGTAGATACAACTTACGATCGTGGCACATCATCTCCACTAATACGAAATGAAGAGATGAGGGACTGACTACAGTAAACATACGTCTCGGCATTGCAATCCAGGATAATACACAGGCTCTGCATGCACAGGTTCCAAAGATGACTCTTACAAGACACACAAAGTGAAAGACAGATGTTAGGTTAGCTCTTTGACGTATCATACATTTTCATTCTTTTAGCTATTTTTTCGACTTGTATCTATTGGTTGTATAGGCTGTCTGAAGCGATTTTTTTCAGTCTATAATCCACAAATATTAACCCAAGACAAAGTCCTTTGCAAAGCACCAACCGTATTGAATGTCCTCATGAATCTCAATAGATCTTGGACAGAATCTGATAAAGAATTGTTTAGCCTGCTTATGGACAGTCAATTTCCCGGCTGTATGCCTGAACATTGCACCACCGCCACCTTCTGAACTTCTGGACGGGGACCAGTTTCGAGCCTTTTAAGTCTCCGAGGCTGGGCGACATTATTCCGGCACAAAGCCAGGGGTCCTTCAGCATATTTAGTGCTTAAACTGTCCAGTATTCTGAAGACCGAGGTAAAAGCGGTATTTATACCCAAACGGGTAAAACCACTCATACCCTCCGGAAAGACCTTAGACCAATCAGCCTAACGTCTTTTCTTCTTCCTAAGATTCTGGGAAGAGTTCTATGCCCATCAAAGAAGTAAATCTGTTAAAACTTCCCTTCACTCTATTGTCCCACCCATCGAAAAATCCGTATAAATCAAGGAATTCACATAAGCGTCTGTCCAAGACATTGAAGGAGGTTTTAACAACGTTGAAAACAATTCGATAACCAATGCCATACGAAGGATCAACATTTGCGAAAAAATCTGCTGCTTTGTAGAGCATGTGCTTAAAAGCAGGGTAATCACCGCTGTCAAACGAAGTACACACTGAGGTACGCCCAAGGGGGAGTATTGTTTCCATTACTGTGGAATCTATCAATAAAGCTCTTCTGAAAACAGGAAAAACTGGATGCGAAGAAATCGCCCGTTAATACCCGCAGACACTGGCTGATGTCATGCAGTCTGCTCTCAATAATCTAACAAGCTAGACTGAATACTGTGGTCCCTCTTGTAATCCGACGAAGACTGAGCTGGTCCTGTTCACAAAAAACCACAAACTCCCTGATTTTAATTCCCCAAATCTAAGAGGAACACCGCTTATTCACTCAAATGGACCTTACACATCGGCAGCACTACGCACCTTTTTTTTGGATTCAACCAACCAACCAACCCAATGACTAGAGGACTAAGGTTTCTTTCGACGACTTTACGACGGACTCTAGAGTGCCGCAGGGTTCATATCTTCCATCAACTCTATTATTTCTCCTCCACATTAATGACATGTTCAGAGTCGACAATGAATACGTTTTGTACTGTGCAACGTTGGGTGGATGTATCTTTTTTAAGATTTCTCAAAGCCGCTATGTTGCTAGGTCCGCAATTAGAGAATTTTTACAAGATATATACGACGTTACATTAGAAATGTTTTACAAGGATTTCTACAAACAAAATTTCTTTCAAAATGTTGTCACATCAACGTGCGATTTTATTTCATTAAAAAAAAAAATTCCCTTGCCAACAAATCGCAAACTATTGAGCAACTCACAGCTAATATTCCAGGGGATATGGTTTATATAGAGGTTCTATAGCAATGTTTGAAAATGTCTATAGAAATCTATGCAAAAGGACTCAAAACCAGATGCGGATACTCTAAGAATTCAGAAACAGCGGAATTCAAAAAACACCAAATAGCCACGGATCTAATGGGCATCACGAGAATACAAAGCGGGTCTTAGAGCTAATTAGACAATGCGAACTACCCCAATGGCAGGTCCTTAATCGGCGGAAGTTAACACTTTAAGAATCCGTCAGTCTGATAGCTGGAAAACAAATACTGCAATAGACCATGCTACGATCCTACAAAGACATATGCATAGGCAAAGTAGTGAGTTTTTTTTTATGTGGGATAACACAACCTATGCAATCTATAGCTTTGTAGAAAGACGGGTCTTAGATTGACATTGGCATAAGCGCTTCTCTGATTCGATGTGATCTACTATCGATTCTGCTTCCTAGATACAGAAAATTGCCAACTTTATCAATGAGCGTTGGAATATGCAATGATCGCGGCTTTCGGTTTCAGGTATCTATGATCTTCTTGGATTCTAAATGGTGTACTTAGGTAAGTTAAGCTCATTAAAACGAACCTTTGGTATCGAGAAATGATAAAGTTTCTTAAAAAACTGCATGAAGTCTCATGGTCATGAAGGCGTATCATGAAACTATTTAGAAAATTGCACGAATTTATTAAGGACTACCGATTAGTCGGTAACGCCTTACACACTCAAACTTGAAACAGGAAAAATGGATTAATGCAGGCCAACAATAGATAGTGTAACCTTGGAAGGATAGGATATCCCTATCTATCATTATTGAAGTAATTACAGGGCTCACATTGAAAAATAAATTAAAAACATCTGAAGAAGAGCTCTATGGAGGATGAGAAGTCAAGGAAGTTCGCGAAAATATAACCCACTTTCTTTGTCACCTTTTGGAGCTCTACTACCATTAGGTTCTATTTCACAGATGAAACACATAAAGACCGATAGCACTTTTTTGTTCTATTTTCTAAATATTTTAACTAGGCAAGTAATACTCCATCGGCACTCTAATCTGTTCTGTGTGTAGGAAAAATAAGTCTTTTTCCCTGACCTATGGTTCAACTAAGTTTTTGTGGTTGCCACTTAAATTAAGACCAACTGATTGTTGTAACTCATATATGAACATCAGCCAAAAAAGAACACGACCCTGGACATCTAAGAGCATTAGATTGTACTAAGAAGCATTTTAAGGACCGATAAGTTTTCTTTCAACAACTTTATAACAGACTCTGAAGTACCTCAGGGTTCATATCTTTCTTCAACTCTAGTTTTGCATTATTGACATGACTTTTAGTTCTGACAATAACAGCTTCTACCTTGAAAGATGTGATGAAATACACTTATACTGAATGGAGATCTGCAAGGAGGACTCATTAGTTTTCAATATAATCCTTGTAAGAAAGACTTCTGCTACTATACGACTATACGAGATGCGTCACTGGTGTAAAATCAGACATCTGAGCAACTTCTGCTAATATACGAAGCACAAAATAGACCAGGACCTAGGCGGCACATAGACAGTGTACGCGACAGCATACTCAAAAACGTCCATCGGCAACTGTTGTAAGAATTATATTTTCAGACGGTGCTGAGTGCTGAAGCAGTTTGTGAAAAAAGTGAGACTTAGAACGATGTCCCACAAGGCTGTATACTTTCGCCATTACTATTTTCAATGGTTATTAGTGACGTGCTTCGCAATGTCTTGTCGACGAAAGACGGTGGCATTCAGTAGAGTTTTACAACTTATAAAGTTGTCGTCCACGATATTTGCCTTCTATCACATACAATAACATTTGTACATGCACTAAAGAGTCATCGGTTAGGTGAGATAGTCAGTCTGAATATCCTTTCAACATTGAAGTTCAGGAATTGACCTAGATATCTATCTATACTCAAACCAAAAAAAAAAAAACAAATCAGCTTGAACACCAAAGTCCGCTTGTTTCGATTAAATGTATTTTTAGAATAGAAGGTTCAGAAAAAATAGACGGAGGATGGTCAAAGAGGTTACACGGCAGTTGTTGAAAATCTGGAGAGAATCGATATATTTTGCCAGGAACCGAACAAAATGGTTCGTAGAAGTGCCTGATGTCCTCTTAGACACATTAGAGCTGTTCTTTCTGTCTGTTCACTTTCTGCACGATTGTGAGTAACATCACAAATTTCTAGGAGTTGGGGATAGATCTCTCAGAGAATGATGAAAATTTCTATGAAACTTAGGGAACACATCGAACAACAAAACCTGCGCCCAACTGAAATGTCATATACGATGAAGAACAAAACACTAGAATGACGATGAAATTTTCAGAAATCTTCACAAATATACATATGTTTCCAAATCAATTAAAAATTAAATCGTGAATAAATTTAATTCTTAAGACGAAAAGTAATATTTGAACTAAAGTGCTAAGTAGCCCATACACGATTCAATTCAGTTGTCAACTCAGTCGGTTGTCTTCATTATATTTAACAGTATGGGTGAGTTCCAAAATGTATCAGATGCGTCATAGATGCAAAGTCTTAAGTTCCAAAAGTCAAATGAGAAAGTGTGGACAAAGTCGCAAGTTTCTAAACGCATTCTAAACGTTATAGATGCGCATCAACTGAGCAAACTATGCATCGATAATTTTTTCGATGCTTTCATTTGACACTCGATGATTATTGATTATTCAATGTTTGTCATTTTTATTTTGGCAATTGCCTGCCTTGTATAAACTACGTTTCGAAATATCAAACTTGTGCCGTGTAAAATGTATACAAATTATCAAAGTTGCGTTGCAGATGCGCATCAAAAGAGAATAGTATACCTACTACCGCATCAAAACTATTTTTTTTACATTTTGGAACTCAGCCCTTTAGTTTTAGCCCTATGCAAACATTTAAGACTGGGCTTTCCTCTTTTTCTTTATTTTTCTGAAACCTTTTGCGAGTAAAATGGTGGATAACTTTTAGGAAGTTGGAAATACACATCGACAATCAGAGAACTCTTAGCGTGCTTATCAGTGCTCTTATAAGTCAATCCCATTTATTAACGAATTTACAAACTTTCAGTCCAGGTGAAACCTTAAAGGCCATTCTAAAAACGTTTCTTTTTCCTTTTAATTTACACAAACACTCAAAAATGTTTAGTTTGAGCATTGGTAAGTTTTCACCCCTCTAAAATTATCCAAAAAAGCTACACAAGTCAGCGGGTTTCGTAAATTATATTACACCGACATTTAAAGATATTTCTTACATTTTTATTTTTTGTCTTAAAGCTGTTTCCCTATTGGCTGTCAAGTTTTGCAAATTAACATAATAGACGTTTAAAAAGAAAAAAAAAATTGTAAAGTCTTACTTACGTTTGAAGAAATAATGAAATCGTCTAGCGTATTTTTTTTCTTATGCAAGTGACTATAAAAATCTAATCTCTATTAATTGTAACATACACTACAAAATGAAGAGCATAAACAACAATGAACATTTAACGAACATCTAACATTTATGTTTATAATATAAAAATTATGAAATTTTTATTAATTTTGATAAAAAAAAAATTCCCGATCGTAGCATGACAAGCAATCTATAGATACAAGTATCTTTTGAGAAGTGTGTGCAAATATGAAATGAAATTATGCTACATAAGTATATGAATGATGTAAATCCAACTTAAAAACAAATCAAATTTGGGACATTCAATTAATTTATGACTTTGGGAACTAAGAGCAATAACGATCAGAAATGATGAAGAAGAAGAAGAAGAAGGGATGAACATTGTACGATTAAATGAAATAATATTTAAATTTAGAAATTAAATTAAGAAATTTTTCTAAATGACAAGTTTGACAGGCAGGGGTGGATGAGTAGAATTACCTAAATAATTGTTTAATAAGTTATTTAGTAGGAATTTTTGATTATATTTGTTGCAAGTACCGACAAACATTTAATAGATGATATGTAAAGGATGGCCATCTGTTGATTTCTTTTTGAAACATATGTTATTTTGACACTGACAGATCTTATGTGCTCGAAAAGTTGACAGAAACTCAATACTATATTTTCGCGGTACGAAATGGATCGAGTTATGCTGCTTGAACAACTTTGAGAAAGTGGATGCTGTGTTGCCGAAACAGAGCCAATATTGAAAAGAAATTTCGGTCGAAATAATGCACCAAGTTTTTAATGAAAGTTCGTTGCTGATTGACAACCGAACATATTCCCGTGTTCGTCCTGTGCGCTCAACGGAGAATATTGCAGAATTTTGCAGGTTTGGAGTGGTGGCATTATTGGCCCATTTTTCTTCTAAGACGACAATGGAAGAAACATTACAGTCAATGGAGAGCGCTACCAAGTCATGATATTCGTAAAATAGAGGACACAACCATCGAAAATGTATTGAAAAATTGAATTGATATGATAGCCTACTGCCACGTTAGCCGAGGCAGTCATTTGAATGAAATAATGTTCCATAATTAGTCGGAAGGTTTACTTTTTTCAATAAAGCAACAACCCACCCTTGATGTTGAAGAATTATCTATTAGGTCGCATGTTAGATTGTATAAGGATGTGGACAGATGTACCAATCATCTAACATAATGTTACCACTGGTTCAAGCTCCAAATTTATGGATGTAGACGATATTTTAAATTTTAGTGGTATGACCCGCACGTTTCACATGTGCAGATGAACACCCAGACCTACATCTATATTCATATCTGAAGGTAGCTCAGTTCGAATGTATCAAGCGTTTGCGTTTCCAAAATATAAAGGAGGACGTAAGGCTAACAAATTCTTTTGATGGAATCCATTGGGGAATGCCTAACACTAAAAAATACCTAACACCAGCTGCTTTGATAGATGTATTTCGAGCTGCAGTTATTTTTTTCAAGATTCAAGGGAATTAAAGCTCTTATATCTTTGAAACCTGTCATTTCCTGAGGAAGTGTCATCCGAAGACTAGGAAAATGAATACTAATACTTTTGATAAAGTGACAACCATGAGACCTACCCTTCGTATACGCAAAGTGTCTTTACGATACTGTCTATGTAGAGTTAATCAAAGAGGATTTCGTAATGTCCCAGACAAATAATATCAATATTTTTCTGTGAACCTACTAAAGACGAAAAGTAGACATTTTTAGGCTGTTAAGTTGCACAACACGTTCACCACTACACGAGGACGGATATTGGTATCCAAATAATCGTTCTACACCTCTGCCAATCCATATGTCATTGATTTATCTTATATGGTCAAAACGGCAGCCAAATGCTTATAGACGGTAGACATAATGAATGTTTAACGCTTTTAGTTTCAGTAGAGAGTCCTACTGTTTAGAGTCCTACTGTTCAAGGAGAAGAACGGGAATGGAACCTATGCTTTAGCAAGCTTGTACAGAGAGTCAGAGAGTAAATTTGGCAACCGCAATAAATCCACGTCACGATTACCAATGACTAATGGATCGATCCAGTATCGCAACACCGAGAACAACCTAACTTACCATCCCTTTGGAGACTTTAGGGTACGAATAGGAGTCGGTACATATAAAAACTGGGAAAGGTTCTGTTGTAAGCGAGAATAGAAGATTCAGGCTCTTCGAAATAGCCACAGACATCTAGTCAACACAGGGAGTAGTAGGTGCATCCAACCATATCCCTAGTTAATTTGGCGGACAATACCTTATTCAACATACTGTGTGAATGAGTCACATTCAGTATGCCAGCGTAGAGGCTTCTAGGGCAGATAAAGACCGGGCAACTGTCCACAAGAGACCAGACATTTTCAAAGCAACTTGGAAAGTGTAACACCTAGTTCTACGATCTAAGCAAACAAGCCACTTGGAGAACCGTCCTCATATCGCCCAATATGCCCAATACAATTGGAAAAATCCTGGAAGCATAGTTTACGAGAGACTTCTTGCAGTAGCAGAGTAGAAAGTTGCATTGACGGTATGTAGCTGCCGGCAAAAGTTGACGTTTTGGAATCAAGAAATACTGCGCAGTATTGACGCTGGACATAAAAAATGCGTTCAACTCGACAGATTGGTCTCTTATCAGAAGAACACTAGTCAGGATTGGCACGCCATATTCCATAGTAGTGGCAAACTATCTGACTAACAGAAAGCTGAGGTATAAAACCGAGAAGGGCTTGAAATACTACAACGTGTTTGCAGGAGTACCACAAGGTTCTGTACTCGGCCCCCTCCTGTGGAACATCTGGTGTACGATGGAGTTTTGTGACTAAATCTACCGCAAGCGGTAAAAATTCTTCGATTCGCTGATGATATCGCCGTGGTTATCGGTTATAATCAGTCGAAGAGTTACATAATAAAGCAAAATAAAGTCCGAAAACGCCATATATACCTTGATGTGATACTAGACAACGGGTTGAAGTTTAAGAGCCATGTAGAGTCCATGAGTAAGAAAGGGCAGCGCTGGATCCTGGTTACCCCAGGCGAATTCTATTTTCAAGAGTAGTCAGCTCAGTGCTCCTTTATGCGGCCGAAGGCATTGACAACAAAGGTGATACGAAGTAAACTCAACTCATTATATAGACTATGTGCTCTGAGAACCGTAAGTGGATTTAGAACAATCCCAGATGAAGTAGCATTTGTCATAGCCGGAATGGTCCGCATTGACATTCTCGTAGATGAGGTGCTGTGAATCTAAGGAGACTCCACCATTAACAAGATGCAGCTGCAGCATGAACATTAAGAGAAGAAGAGAGGTCAAGGACCTACAAACTTATACCAGAAATTGATATCTGGACAAGTCGCAAACATGGAGACTGTAACTACCACCTAACACAGTTTTTATCCGGTCATGGAGAATATCGCAAGCACCTATAGACTTGGACATAACTTACTATTTTGTCCTGAATGCCCAGAAGAAGAATAAACAACGAAGCACGAAATATTCCACTGCGGACGGTTGTCACACTGAAGGACAGCATTACATAGCCCATAGTCTATAATCGATCACATGGTATTATCAGAAGTGACTTGGACATAGCAAATGTGCTGCAAAGAATCGAGAAAATTGTCAAACCAGCAGAAACAGCTCAAGCAGAATCTAGACGAACCAAAAATAGGACAAATAGCATGCCTAATGCCATTCCGCGGGGAGAATGGTTAAAGTGTGCTAGGTTAGGTGTGGATTAGTAAGAAGGCGTATCCTTGGCATCTTTGGAAGATTACTAAATCAAGAAAAAAAAAAAAAAATAGATCGCCTGTTTTGGCAGAAAACGAGAATCTAACCTCGTATAGATACAATAGGCATCGACATCCAATTGGAATGCTCAACTGCAGGCAGCTACGTATGTAAGTCCTGAATTAACTTTGGCTAGTCCATTCCTAAACTGTCCCCAGACATAGGCTACTTGAATGATTAATAAAGTCCTTTTCCTTGTGGAGAAATCCTTAACCTCTACAAGTGAACAATAAGAAAACTTTTGTACTTTTCGCAGACCACTAAACCCATTCTGTTACACAGTGTCCAGCACTGTTTTGTTTAAGAAAACGTATCTTTCATAAAAAATTATACTGATTAGCTGAAAAATTTCGACTACAAGGACATATGAGCTTTTAAAATGGAGGTGGTGACTTCGATGTCAGCATAGTAGATCTTTAAGGTTGCAGTATAAAAAAAATAGGCAAGGTGTCTATTAAAACTGCAGAGGCTTGTTCGTTGAAGCCCGGTTTTATGCCATAGTGGAGCGCCGTTTACAAAAATGGGTAAATAAACTGGTACTTTACAGCTTTTTAAGGGGCTGAGAATTAAGTCTGGCTGTGCTCCATGGGCAGTTTTATCAATTCACTATCACTCCTCTGAAAATGCCTCTTTAGATGGGTCAAAGATAGATCGGATTGTAATGCTAGAAGGCTCTAGCAACTTTGAAAATAATATCCAACGGACTCTACCGCATTGAGCTTTAAAATAACAGAAATGGAAATACCTTCTGAACGCTATTGGCATGAAAATAATTACTTTATGGAGCGTTTGCCGGATTGTACACATAGTTATAGAATTATTGCCCTAGGTTTAGGTCGGACGTAGGTTTCCTCCGAATCTTTTCGGCAACCATTCCCTTGATGACTTGGATGAGCTTGTAGATATACCCATATCGTCCAATGTGTTTTTCTTTTGCAACATATTTGCACAGATACATCAAACATCCAATTAAATTTACTTCTTCTCCTGCGTATTGCGAATATCGACCAACTTATCAGGTAATCTAAGGGCTATCCTCTGAACAAAACTCGTTTAAATACAACAAAGTAACAGACAGACGTCCTTATATAAGTCCTAAAAATCACAGAGAGCCAAGTACATATTTAATGATTTTTGTAAATTCATTAAGTTGATAAAATTCTTGACATACATAAAAAGGATATGAATGAAGGTCCTTTAGATTTAGTAAATAGGTAAAATGTTTCCATGAAAACATGTTATTTATAGAACTTAGGAAAATACCCAATTATTTAGTCAAAACAATTAAACTTAAAAATTTTAACTTCATGATTATATAAAATAAAGTTAAAGGGAAAATTATTTATTAATCGATGATATAGAAAATAAAAAAATATAGAAACTTATTTATCTAATAAAAAACGACAAACAATCCAAAAATAATGTAGGTATGGAAAATATTAAAAATAAAATTATAATTAATATTTTCATTTAAATTAATGCAAAAAAATATATATAAATTATTTTAACAATCAACAAATTTACTTTTTTTCTTTAAATGCATATAATCGTAATAATGAAAATTAATAAAACGTTCATGAATAATTCTTCTTTAAATAAATATATATATATATATATGTATATGTATGTTTATAACAAAAATCGAACGAAGTATTGGGATACATATATGTTAAATAAATAATTTATTACTTACCAATATCATCAGTTTTATAATTTTGTATAACTTCAGCTAACTCTAGATTACCAGCAATAACTGCAACCTATTTAGAGAAATAAATTAAAATTAGAACTATTTTTGTTTTTTTGTAAATAGCAACATGTAGTATTTAATTAATTTTAAAACAAAACACATATACCTTTGTACAGTAAAAAAAAAAAATATTGTTTTCTAAAAATATGAAATTTTATTATTTATTTATAATCTTTAAACAAACATTTAAGAGAGTTTGCTTGACTGTTTTAGAGACCTGTTGAAATCAGCTTTTAGCAAGCTTGTCAAGTCAAGGACGTATAAAGGTGGTTTTGGGGGCCAACCTCTCTAAAACAGAGTTAATCAATTCATAAGATGTTCATGCATTTCTTCACGAAAGTTAAAGAGTATGGAACACGTTACTGCAACATATCTAAGTCCCAACTCAATTCGGGATCTGACTGTTGAATATTTGCTCTACGAATCTTTTTAGAGCTGGTTTCTTGGTCAAATCAGAAATTTTCTACGTTTTTCGTATCAAAGATACAACAACTTCGAACTTCGTCGAACGCTTTCAGTGTGTGAATGAAATACAACTCGTTTTCGACTTCGTTTTATAAGTATGACAAAAAATATTCACTCTCTATACAAAATATCATTTAATTAGTTAAACCCTTAAACAAAAAAACAAAATAATCATTTACAATAAAAACATTCAAAACAAAAAAAAAAAACACCAAACAACAATTACCCCAAAAAAGATTAAGTTTACACAAAAGAAAAATCCAATCACTTTTATATAAGTAAAACCAAAATAAAATAAAAAAAAAAGATGCTTATAAGAAAATTAAAAGAATATTACAAAGAAAACTACAGGATAAGATATTTTAATTATTAATATTTAATAGATAGAAAATAAATACCTGATAGGGAGTTTGATTTGCATAATTAAGGGCCTCACGTTGGGCACCACGAAAAAGAAGCATTCTAGCGCAAGCCTCTTGGTTGTTAACAGCGCATACATGCAATGGTGTATTACCGGAAGCGTTACGGCCATCCATGTCCGCACCATAAAACAATAAATGTTCCAAATGGTGGACTAGACCATGTCGGCATGCCTAATATTATATAATTGTATATAGAAAATTATTTGTAAAAAAAATTAAAAGGCGAAAAATTTTGTTTTTTTTTTTCTTGTATAGTTTGTCTTTTTTCTTTTTTTTTAAGGAAAGTATTCGAAAAAAAAAAATTAGTTAAAAGTTTAAGTGGAAAAATTATTTATGTGAAAAAATAAAACCAAGTATTGTTTTTTACGTAAGTACCGCCAGATAAAGGAATTAAAAAATAAATAAAAAGCTACTTTTATGTTTAAATAAATATTCCATCACCAATACTAAATTAAAAAATAAAAAGTATAAGATACTACAAGAAAAATGTTGTTTTTTGAAATTTAATTAAATTTAAAATCTGGGAAAATTATAAGAGATCGATTTTGTGTGCTATTTTGGAAATTTGCAATTTAAGAGTTATGGCGGCTTGTGGTTGGGTAATTCTCTAAATGATTCCCATAAAAGATTTTAGTCGTGCTTCTTTGGAAAATGTATCTGCAGTTCGTTGTTACTTTGCTGGGATATTGGAGATACATGTACATTTGTATGTAGTTATAGCTCTTGAACCCTGCTCCTTTAGTTATGCGGTATTCATACGGATACATTTAATGGTTACCATGTAATGATTAGCAGTTACTGCGTCAAACTACAAAAAACACTACGTATTTCCAGGACCTAGAAGAAATATCAAGTTGACCGAGGAATGACATCGGAAACTACGTTCATCAGAAAAAAATCATCTATAGAACGAGACATCTGTTCTTTCTTCCTTCGGCGTATCGGCCAATATGTCTGCTAGATACAACTGGAAAGATTCTAGAACGTATCATATACGGCAGCCTAATGGCCGTGGCAGAGGATAGACGAGCTTTGTCTGACCACCAGAATGGCTTTAGAAAATCGCGTTCTACCGTCGATGCCATAAAAGAGGTTGTAGATACAGCTGCTGAAGCGATACTGGGAAAAAGATGGCGAGGGGGCACAAAGAAATACTGCGCAGTTGTAACGCTCGACGTTAAAAATGCCTTTAATTATGCGAACTGGTCCTGCATTAGGAGATCTCTGACCAGAATGGATACAATCTGATAATCCTTAGCTACTTCACTAATAGGAAGCTGAAGTACCAGACGGATGACGGCTTTAAATACTACAATGTTTCCGCGGGAGTCCCCCAAGGACCCCTGCTGTGGAACATAATGTATGACGGAGTTCTGCGATTAACGCTGCCACAAGGAGTTAAGGTTATCGGCTTTGCTGACGATATCGCTGTAGTTACCATAGCTAAGCACATCCACGAGGTAGAGTCCGCCACGGATGAAGCGATCGCCAGGATCAAAAATTGGCTAGAGGCTGCCGAGCTAGAACTAGCTGACCGCAAGACGGAGGCTGTCTTAATAACCAGCCGAAAGATTGTGGAATACGCAAACTTCCGGGTTGGGAGTCAATCAATTAGGTCTAAAGAGGCTTTAAAATACTTGGGTGTAATGCTCGACAATCGGCTTAACTTTAAAACCCACGTCGAGTACTGCAGTAACAAGGCGTCAAAGATGCAAGCAGCGCTTTCCGGGATGCTTCCAAACATCGGCGGACCTGGATACGCGAGAAGAATTCTGCTTCCCAGAGTGGTAAGCTCAATACTTCTGTACGGTGCTCCGGTGTGGGCGGGAGTTCTTACAACAAAAGTGACAATAAGAACAATATGCGGTTTCCGGACAATTTCGGACGAAGCAGCCTGTGTTATAGCGGGTATGGTCCCTATCGACATTCTCGTCAACGAAATGCAAAGGGTTTGCCTTAGGCGCAACACGAACCGACAAGAGACCGGCGTTACCAGGAGAGTAAAAGCAGAAGAAAGGGCAACATCTGTAGCACTGTGGCAGGCCAGGTGGAATAGCACGGAAAAAGGCAGATGGACCCACAAGCTGATTCCCACAATCGAGGTTTGGACAAAAAGAGCACACGGGGATTGTAACTAACACCTTACGCAATTCCTGTCCGGTCACGGCGGCTATCGGAAATATCTTCACAGATTTGGACACGATAGCTCGCCCTTCTGCACAGACTGTCCAGAGGAAGAGGAAGACGCGGAGCACGCAATGTTCCATTGTAGACGCTTCGCAGAGGCAGGAATGGACCTATCCATCCCGGAGCTTCTAGTAAGCCGTATGATAAGCTCAGAGGATTACTGGTCGGAGATCTGCTCCTTCATAACGAGCGTGCAAAAAGAGCTAAGAAGACTCGAACGAATAAGAAGAGCCACAACGGCAGAACAGAGCACATAGCATAAGTTGCTAACCAGCCCCGCGAAGTAATACCTACAGGCAGTCCCGCGGGGAGAGTGGTAGAAGAGTGCTGGGTGTGGATTAGTACGTAGGCGCATTCCTGGCATCGAGCAATTCGGGTCTGTGAATCGTGCATGCTGGTAGCCCGGGCTACTAGTATCTTTAGAAGATTACCACATCCATTGGCGCAATCATAAAATAAAAAATCTGTTCTTTCTTTGAGTGTGACTTCCATCTTTCTTGCTTAACCACGTACCTAACCTAACCTTTCCGGTTTAACTTTTGTAGAAAGTCTGATAAACATTCGTCATGAGAAATTCTTTTAGAAAAAGGCCTAAAATAGAAGGCTTTGTGGAAGAACGTACCAATATAAGTAAAAGGTCTACGCGTACCAACAGACAGGTACAAGAAACTTTGTGTTTGGTAGTATTTAGTTTATACCAATGAACGATGAGTCTGAAGTCATTTTACTGCCAAAAACTATCGACAGGTCCTGTGAGTGAGCAGCCAGAAACATCAAGAGCCGCGGAACGTCGTCAGAAGATGGCCGAGACCAAGAGGGAGGATATCGGCTCGAAGAGACTTACATAGGTCTTCCGACGACTCTAAGAATCCCGACTGATACGGCGATGCTTTTCAGCGAGGTGATCCGCAGTGATCAGTCGGGTGATCGCTACAGCTTGCTTGACTGAGAAGGCTTTAGGTAGAGCTGTCTTTGACAACATTTGGAAGAATGCTGGCGCAACTGTGCCCTTGTTTTGCAGAGCGAAGAGACAGAGCGGAATCCCAAAGATGGACTGTATAGATCAGTTATATTTGGAGTTCTGGATCTCGTGAAAAACGAGATTAGGAAGTTGAATATGCCCATGGATGGAATAAAGAGAATGCGTGTTACCGAAAGGTATCACAAAACTCTTATTGGAGATGGAACACTACCGGAAAAGAAGATTGGTGATATAATCATCTTTACGGATCGGTCCATGATGGATGGCAGAGCGGGGAGAGGTATCTTCTCAGAAGAACTGGAACTAGCCTGTCATATTAGTCTGGGGAAATATACCTCAGTCTATCAAGCCATGATGATTGCTCTGTTGCATGCGTTTGATTACCTGAAAGAGGGTCATGGAGCAAACAGATATCAATACATCACTGGCATTGGAATGTGTTCATAAACTCGTCTCGAAATGAGATGACGCCTCTCTGGGTGAGAGGGCACGTAGGGACTGAGGACAACGAAAAGGTGGACTCACTAGCAAAGCAAGGGTCAACCTTGGAATACCCATTGTCGCCACTCATAGATAAGTTCTAAGCTTAGGGCGAATAACACTAAAAATAGGTAGTAGCCATTTCGGCGCTAGCTAGCAGAAGAACGGAGGTCCTGGGGAGCCACTTGGTAGATATCCAGAGGATGAATCAAATTTCTGTTAAACAGATGCTAG
Organism: Xylota sylvarum; assembly: GCA_905220385.1. Taxonomy (NCBI): domain Eukaryota; kingdom Metazoa; phylum Arthropoda; class Insecta; order Diptera; family Syrphidae; genus Xylota; species Xylota sylvarum. The sequence goes on along the minus strand of LR999960.1, from coordinate 50,307,590 downwards.
CGTTGACACGAGGAGTCAAAACCAGAGTGGAACTGTTTAGAAATTCAGAAAGACTCTCGGGTTAAGATGGATCGTGGAAGAGAGACGAAAAGGGACCCAACATTTCGGCGCTAGCTAGCAGAAGAACGGAGGTCCTGGGGAGCCACTTGGTAGATATCCAGAGGATGAATCAAATTTCTGTTAAACAGATGCTAGCGTTGACACGAGGAATCAAAACCAGAGTGGAACTGTGCAGATATTCAGAGCGACTCTCGAGCTAAGATAGATCTTGGAAGAGTGACGAAAAGAGATCCAACACTGTGGTCTGATTCGAAATCTCTCTAAAATATATATACATATATTATTGGAGTTCGCAGAGGCAATCCCGACCTCTGAACAAAAATGAGATCTTCGACTTCCTTAGGGTCTAGAACTCTTCTATTGCTATGAAGAGCTGGAAGGTCGTTAGGGATGAGGAGCCGAAGAATGGAACCATTGGTCTCACTTTTGGAGGACAAGCAGTTGAAACTGTTTTACGGAGCGGGAGAGATCACTCTGTACCTCATAAAACGGTCTCAACCGCAGCAGCAATGTGGAGACTGACGCTATGGAAGGTGACATTCCGACAACCAATGCAGGTGGTGCAAATCAACTTTCACCATAGCACGATCGCCTCTGACAACCTCCGACTTGGCTCTAATCGAGGAACCGTGAATTCTTAAGAATCGCGTGATGGGATTGGGGTTAAAAAACTATAATGTATTTTATATAAACGACATTGGCAAGGTTAGGACCTGCATCGTAGCTAAAAAGAGTCATCATATACAAATGCTCATTTCAGCTCAGGCGACTTCACAGTGGTAGAGGTGAGCCCGTCTCGGATACACCGGAGTGTATACAGTGATGCCAATGTATATATGTATGTAGCTACCCTACGATAACGACAACAACATCCCTTCGGAAGATATCATATCCGGGTCTCAACAAGGTAAGTAAAATTTTGTCCTAGGATGTGATGCTAATGCCCATCATACCTTTTGTGGTAGCACCGACATCAATGCTATAGATACAGCGGAAAAAAATGTCCACCATGGTGGATCGATGAAATAGTGGAACTCATTCGTATCTCAAGAGCAGGCTGGAAACTCCAACCTTAGGTCACCGAATGGTCCACCTACAAGAGAGCATATCAAAGAAATTAGAAATGTAAAAAGAAACTCCTGGAGACTTTTCTGTGAATCTATGGAATCGAGTAACGAATCATCGTGCCTTAGAAAGATTCTAGCCAAAACATCAAGGACGGCCTCGAATATCAAAAAAAGCGATGGTACAGTCGGTACTGAATACTCACCTTCCCAGTTGCTCACTGGTCTCCATAGATTATATACCCATCATTCCAGGGACGTTGCCGGGAATGAACGAAGATGATGTAGTGAACATAATAAATGAAGAAAAGGGCAATCAAATCATTTACCCCGTACAAGGCTCCAGGAATGAATAACATACGGCTTGTGATGCTGCACGAGTCAGAAGATATCGTTATTTCATCGTTCAAGCAAATTCTCACACATTGCCTTAAGCTAGGCTTATTCTGATACCATGGCGAGAGGTGTGTATCTTATTTATTCCAAAGACTAGGAAAGCAAGTCATAGAACCTCAAAGGGCTTTAGACCAATCAGTCTATCGTCCGTCTAGTAGATGTATACATAAGAAGTGTGATTGGGCGATAACTACCCACCCAATTCACAACATGCATACATCCGTGGCAGATCGGTAAACACAGCTCTCCACAGGGTTGTGTGAACCATATAAAGATCGCTCCACTACAAGGAATTTACTTTGGGATCATTTTTAGACATCAAAGGAGCGTTCAACAATGTGAGCTCCGATTTAATCCTCTGCAACTGGATTGCATTGATGCTCAGATCGAGAACCATACACTCAACACTGGGAGATACAACTATCCGAAAGAGGGTCCTTTCCTGGGTTTCTAATCCACCTCTATCCAAGACCTATCTCAAGGGTAGATGTACTGAGATGGTTTGACATAAGGTGGTGCGTACGATAAAAAAGTCCTTGTATGCTGAAACTTAAAAACAATCTTATACCAAGCTAGGTGTAGAAGGATATATTATCCAATGAAAAGTATCCACGTTAAGAAACAGAATAATTGAGGGAACATTCGGGAACAGTAGACTAACTAAGGCCGTGAATGGAGGAACTACTCAGGAGGGTATTATGTCTCCAGGGGACTATTCTCGACTCAAAACTAAGTTGGAAACTAAATACTGAACAGCGGGTTAAAACATCACGCATAGCCTTCTATGCTTGCAATAAGACTTTCGGTGGAAAGTGGGGACTTAAGCTAAAAATGACTCTACGGATGTACATAGCCGTTGTGCGTCTAGTTCTTACTATTTGGTGGCTCGCGTTAAGCAAGAAATATTATATCCATCGATTCGAGAAAGTCCAAAGAGCTGATTATGGAAGCACTACCGGGATACCTACTCAGATCTTCTCCGACAGACTGGCTATGTAACTATAATCCTACAACTGCTGCCCATTGATCTGTATATTAAAGACACATCTATTTGAAGCACAGTCCGACTCTTGTCCGGAATCAAGATGCTGGGTCCCTAAGCGGTATGGCCACAGTACAGTCCTGGGGACGATACCAGGTGAACTGGTTAGGGGGTTCGACTGACTACAAAACTCCTCCACGAAACTTTAGCAAACATTCCTCAGTAAAGCTTCGAACCAGAAAGGAATGGAAGAACGATATTATCATTTATAACGATGGCTCAGAAATGGAATCCGGAGTCGGTGCAGGCATTTTTTTTTTAGATAAACTGAATGTGTCAGCGTCCCTTACCCTCCCGGACTAAGTCAGTGTTTTCCATGCAGAGCTTCTCACCAATCGTCAGTCTTGTCGCATACTGAAAAATTTCGTTACTACTTCTTAAAATATCGCTATCTTCACTGATAGCCAAGGCACAATCAAAGCCATTAATTCGGATACTAAATCATTCAACCTGGTAGAGCAATGCTAGAAGGAACTTGCCATATTCAATGATGGCCATCATCTGAGTCTCAGGATACAGTAACTACGAGAGAAATGAACGAGCTGATGAAGGAGCCTATATCCCTTTAAAATAGGCTTACTGGCTGTTTCATATCAAGAAATAATAAGCTAATGACATATGACAGAAGGCAACCCAACCCATTGCGTGACCTAGTCACCTTCTTGTCCAAATCCATGAATAACTTCCAATCAATCGAAGGTTTCAAAGTACTACCACATTTCGTTACACCAAGTCTTCTAGCTTCTACCACTACCGTCAACAAGGGAACTTGAAAGAGAATCCTGTCAACTTGTCTGGATGTGAAGAATGTGCAAATATCTTTACAAAATCGATTGAAAAATTCAAAAAGCAACATTTTTACAAACCGCTTTTATAAATCTCCGAAAATAAAATAAAACTAAAAAATATAATCAATTGCATTTTACCTTTACTTGTGCGTAGGTTAGGTTAAGTAAAAAAAAAATGTAAACAAAATTATAATCACTTGACAAAACTTTCCTCAAAACAAACGTGAAACGTCCACCTTGTTTCATTTTTTTTAAATTTTTTTTTGAAATGATGAAAACCATTTTTTTAAAGACTTACCTGATGCACTTCTTGCCAACCTTGATTATCCTGAATGCCAAGCGTTGCATGATCATGCAATAGACTTTCCGTAATTTTAGGATCACATTTTTTCGTTACCGAGATGTACAGTGGTGTTATGCCGCGTCCATCTTTGTAATTGGGTGATGCACCGAGTTCCAATAGGGTGCTGTGCAAACAGATATCAGAATTCAAAATCAAAAAATTATTCCTTCAAAACTTGACATATGGTGAAACAGCTTGTTGGTCACTTTTTCCGATTCGAAACCATTTAAACGAATTAAACAGTCACCTTACCAAATCTGGACAATTGTTAACTAAAGCCTCAACACTAACCAGCAGCAATTCAATTTGAAAGGTATCCAAGGCACGCAATACGAGTATATGGCCAACACTTTTTGGAATTGCTGCAATAAAAACCTGGCTTTTGGTTTGGCACTTGTCGACTTGTTTCGTTCGCACTAACCACATTCTAAATTAAGACAAAATTAACTTCACATCAAGTTGGCGATTAATTAGGCGATAAGTACTGTATAGGCCAATAAAAATGAAATGAGAATAAGTGGCCAACAAGTAATTCACCCATAAATCCATTGATTTTGTAATACAGCTGGCGGTATGGTGTGGAGGGGGTTTTTTTCTTAAAAAAAAAAACTTACGTTACAGCTTCCAGGGAGTCCTTTTCGACAGCCTTGTGTAGAGCGGTTGATCCATCCTTTGTTCGATAGTCTAGCAAAGCACCGCCATTAACTAGTGCGATGAGCAGTTTATTTGGTTTTTTAGCTCCAGTTGCGACCGTCAGTGGGGTTTCACCACTTTCCGGACAATGGAAATTCGGGTCCAGCCCTTTGGCGCACATTTTGGCGATTTTCTCCACATGACCACCATTGATGCATTCGAGAAATCGTCGAAGATTCGCTCGTGTATGCAGAGCTTTTAGTTGCCGCTCATCCAGATTGAGCATCTTGTAGACACGTTTTTTGTATTTTAACTGAAAAGAGAATAGAAAAAGGTTATTGCAGGATGTACATAGGTAGTTGTGAGTTTTATCGATTCAGCAGGGGACAGTGAATACACGAACGATACAAGTGTCCTTCCGTATGTTTTAAAGAAATTTTACAAATCTGCAAGAGGATTGAGGATGGACAAGCGCTTGCCGTAGCAACCACTAAAGAAGACATGTCTAAGAGAAGTGACATTACTAGACAAATGGAAGGTTCACGGCCTGGTCCTACACCTACACCTACAGGAAGCATACAATTTCCATATCCTTCAAAGTAATGGCCTTCAGAAAGTAAGGTGCCGTCAAAAAAATTTCAGCACATGAAAATTGAAACAACGATTCATTGTATGGACTGGACTAAATAAAAATTAGGGTGCCGCGATGGCTTTTCGCAAAGTTCCATTCTAAGTCTAGGATCTAACACACAAGGACGTTATCAAAGGGAGAATCTCAAGGTCTTTCCAAATAGTGGATGATCCACATAACTATTGTAGAGCTTTTATTATACATACTTCACAGGCGATGTTCCACAAGGTTACGTTCTGGGTACTGTACTATTAAATCGAATGTACAGTGATGCTCTTGAAAGTGAGCTTTCTGCTCTTCAAAAATAGTTGGTTTTAGTTTTTGGTTATGGAGAAGGAGACGGACTACAACCAGCTGAACAAAAAATAGACGTGGTCCAGTTTAAGAGCAGGGCAGTCAACAAAAGGGAGACAGAGCCAGTCTACAGAATGCAGAATTTACTGAGATCAACTAGCAATGCGGCGGGGATTGTTTTTCGCCGTCATGGTTCCAATAGATTTGCTAGCAAGGGAGGCTAGCGAGTGAAGTATATGTTCAACAGAATAATAAGAAGAAGCGGTTTTCAGTTATCACCTAGAGTGTGACGTCTAGAAGTTGAGAAGGACAACACAGATCGGGTTTATCTGACACAGGTAGATGGATGCCTATATCTATACACAAATTCGAGACGTGTCTGAATTCAAAACTTGGAGAATAGAATATCTTTTCAATTCAAGACACCGCAGTGATACGTTTGACCTAGAAACGAAGCCTAGGAGGATTAGGGTTAGACTTTCACGCAAGACGACGACAACAGTCCCTCAAGAAAGAAAGATAGTAAATGACACCAGCCAAACCAGTCTTTCGGTATCTTTTATAGATTTTCACGACTCCAACGGAATAAAATCATCTTTGCAGCGACGATAGGAACATTTAGTATCATATCCCTTAGAGCTATGCAGATATATTAGAATATTACCTAGGTAGATACATTAAAGTTTGTGACTTTACCAGATGAAACAAATTCTTTTCGTTCAGCTGAGAGCTGCAGAGTGAATATACTTCTAGAAAGGTTTAATGACACACAGACAAATACGCGCAATTTTGTGTCGGACAACAGGTAGCATCAACAAAGGCACGTGATATGCAACCAAATAGATCATGTTGCCGTTGACAACATACTGGATGTACGTACCTTCCGAGCAGCTAATATAGACTCGAACCACTACCTTGTTGGGGCCAAACTGCGTTCACGAACACATATCGAAGCTCTTAGGCAATCGACAACAACGCCTAGAAAATTCAAGGTTGAACGGGTGCAATCGGAAGTGACACCTACAGCCTATGCCGACCGCGTATCTCTTGAGCATGCGACAAAGCATCGCATCAACATGGCATCGACGTCAGAAAGCCATTACAAACGCTGCATCAGAAGTGTTAGGCTTCTCACAACCACCACCGAGAAACCAATGGTTCTAATCCGAATGGGGTCAGGCAAATAAATTAAAAATGGAGATGTCCAGCTTGTGGGTCCAGAAGAAAACTAGAGTGGCTTATCAGTTCTATGTTAACCGACGGAAGAATGAGAAGTGCATGCTCAGGAGGAAAAAAAGAACAACTCCAACAGCGTGAAGTCGAGGATATGTAGAGATACTTCAGCAGAAAAGAGGTGCGAAACTTCTATAGAAGAGTTAATCATGTGCATTCAAGGATAGTCGATAGTCAAAACCTGGAGAGACTAGTTACTGAATAGTAATGTCATTCAAGACCCCGCCAATGAACAACCGGTACCAGTCAATTTGGATGACAAAGAAGAGTTTCAACCGCTCCACCAAAGTGAGATAAAATTAGCTACCGCCAGGCTATAGATGAACAAAGCACCTGGTGTTGATAGGCTACAAGTGGAGCTGTTTTAACACGCTGGAGATGACCTGGTAAAGAGCATATGCCAACTCATCTCTAAAATATGGTCCGAGGAAGGTTTGCCCGATGATTGGAGCCTCAGTTAAAGGTCCACAAAAAAGGAAATCGCCTACTTTGCACCAACTACAGAGGAATTAGCATTTTAAAGATCGCCTATAAAATGATCGGTCCACCGACCAAATTTCTACATTACGCCAGATCTTGGAGAAGACTCACGAATTGAATATCGATATCCGCCACCTGTTCATAGATTTCAAAGCCGCGTATGACAGTGTGAATAGGGAAGAACTATATCCCTTCTAAACTGATAAGTCTTATCGGGATGACGTTGGAGAATGCTCGCTGCTCCTTCAAATTTCGAAAGGAGTCCGTTGAAACCTTCGTCACTACCAGAGGTTTAAGACAAGGCGACTCACTGTCATGCAGTTGCTTCAATATTGTGCTAGAAAAGCCAGTACATCAGGCCCTATCTTTCAAAAATCCACGCAGTATCTTGGGTTTGCTGACGACATCGACGTGATAGGAAGAACAAAGCATGCACTCAGCAGCAATCAGAATGGACTGGTTACAATGGTCGTCTCCCACCGTAGACTTAGTCAGAACGTGACAATTGGTAGGTATAACCTCGAGGTAGTCAAGGATTTTGTCTATCTGGTCATTGCTGTAAACTCGTCAAACAACATCAGCGCGAGAATCAAACGTAGAATAACTCTTGCTACTCGCAACTTCTTTGGGCTGAGTATGCAATTAAGGAACAAAGGAGAAGCTGTGCAAAACACTCATCATGCCAGTCTTGCTCTATGGTGCAGAACCTTACCGAGTCGGATGAAAACTCCCTTGCTGTATTTGCGGGAAAGTCCCTACGTACGATTTATGGTCCTGTTTGTGAAGATCAGCAAAATAATGTCTGGCGACGAAGAAGATATAATGAAGAGTTGTACGTGTTGTACAGAGACATAAGCCCAGAAAAAATATCGTATCCAACGGTTAAGATGGCTGGGTCATGTAAAGTGAACGAACAACATGCCATACCAGAGGGATCGAGAAACCAAGGTAGATCTCATCTTCGATAGCGATACCAGGTAGAAGGAAATCTCCGTCGACTTGGTATGCGAAATTGGAGACGGTGGACCAGAGATCAAGCCATATTACTAAAAGCTCAGCAACACCACGCTTTGTAGCGCCAACGAAAGTAAGTGCCTAAGTAAGACATTTAAAGAGTTTTGTTGGACTTTAAGACTATTTGCCACTAGGTGGGTAAATGGAAAACGTCCAATTCATGTCTTTATGGCGCCCAACGCGGGACCGTGTGTTTTCTGCATCTATGATGTGAACTCGAAGAACTTCGTGGATTCTGCTGAATTCTATTACACTCCGTACTAGAGACGAATCTCCGTAAATCAAATTGCGTTTCTAGAAGTTTCCCTAGATGTTTAATCTACTACCGAATTTTATCCCTCTAAGTTGCTGCACCTTTTAAAGCAGAGTTCAATGTACATATGTATGTACCTATACACCCATTAAACACTATTTGCCTGAATCGCTTGAAACTAATATAGTAACATCATCCGTATAGTAACCGGCAATATAGAAAAAGCAAAGATGTAAACACTCCTCCTTGGGGTAACCTCGTTTTACCTTTAGAACCTTTAAGATCAGCTGTACAGAAAGGCTTTAGTTGTATTCCTGTATTCGAGATATTTTTCTACAGCTTTCCTTAAAGAACCGAAGGCATGTAGTTTTAAACGATTTTCCATCATAGAATGCGTATTAGAAACTTAACTGCAGATTCCCTGAAATAGTGTTTAAAAGATGAACTTTTCTAATAATCATTATAGAGTTCAGAAGAACAACAACCATGGTCGGCAATGGTGCAGAAAGGAACTCAAATCCACCTAAAATCCGTCCTACCACAAACCAATTAAATTTAAGTCTACTAGACAACACTTTAAGTGCTCCAAAGAAAATTTATCTTCAATAGAAGTACTTTTTGAAAGCATTACACACCCCTTATACGAAAAGTTTCAAACTCAGTCAATATACCTATAGATACAAGTACGCACTGCATACTTCACATATACCACACTCACCTCTAGATATCCGACAGGACCATTAAACGGATAATCTCCCAAGCGACGTTCCTCGTCGAGAAACTTTCCTGCTTTACCATTCGAAGGCGGGCAAAATAGTCCATAGTTGAAACTTTCCTTAAGTTCCTGAAACGAGAAGAAGAAGAAGAAGTTAGTAATATATTTTTTTTTTTTTTAAAGAAAATTCGATTAAGAAATGCAAATGCGAATCATCAATCCCTTAAAAGTTTTCATTCTTGCTGACAATAATATTATTCCCTAGCGGAGCCCACCGCCCGCCCCCGAAAAACACATTCATTGTGGAAAATGAAAAGAAAAATGGTTGCAGCCTCAATTCATGTCTAAGTCACACTCCAGCTACACAAGCGTCTTTTGTCAGATGTGCAGAGCAGATGCATTTGAAGTGTCATTGTGTTCCATAGCGAAGAACTATTTCACCAACCGAGAGGACTCTTCAAGAGCTACGCCTCGTTTTGGCCAGAACACCATAGGCGTTGTCTTATACACTTGACCCATAAAGTTTTGAAGTTTTTTTTTCCTTAGTTTTCTTTTTTTTTTTTTTTTGCAGTTGCTTTTATCGTAGCGTGAAGGAGAACGACAAGGAGGAGGAGGAGGAGGAGGAATAAAACTTGAGCTACTTTAATGTTAAATGTATCTACATATGCATATCTATGCGGAAGGAGCTGTTGGATGAACCTGAGAATTGCTGTACAGATGTGCAAGGCTTTTTATGAATTTAAAAACCCTAAGAGGAGCAGGAGGGGGAAGTAATTATATCGTTAGAAAATAATGATAATGGATGGAAGATGTTTTGAAAATGGGTTTTCTGCAAACGAATTAAATGGTAAATGGACTAAATATGGGGACTATGAACTGGAAATTGAGTATGATTGCCTTTCGTCGATAAAAGTTAGTTCTAAAGTGCTTTTGGAACTCGAAAGATACTAAGAATCGAAATGGGATTTGGGAAAACTAAGTAGATAATCGAATTTCGTGTTTCGGTCTAAGAAACATTCTCTAAGGAAACCAGAGGAATTGAATGAACTCTGGTGCACCAGTCTCCAAAAACTGTCCATGAGTGGTGAAGAACCACATCCTACGAAAGGTGTGTCTGCTCTTGATTGAATATGACGAATCTAGAGGGAAATTATTCGATTAAACCCGGGTGTTGAACGAATGCCACAACTACAGGGTGAAGTTTAGATACCTGGGGACTAATAGTTTCAATTAAATCCCACTTTCTTTCTATATCAGTCCGCCTTTCATTTCTTAGAGGACTTGTATGCAGAAATGATCACGCCAACTTCCAACCATAGTCTGTCGGGACAGGGGTCTGTCGCAACAAGTCACGTGCAGGAGACAAAGAAGTTTCAGGGCAAAGTTGACCAGTGCTCGTACTTGCTGACCAAGAACAAGGTGGCGATACTAAACAAGGATTTGGCAAGGAGTCCGTCTACCTCAGCACCACCAGATGAATGTGAAGGAAGGTTAATATCATCGGGAGAGACACGCTCGAAGCTAGGAAGTAACAGCACAGCTGTCGCTAATCCAAGGGTAGAAGTGAACTGAACTGTCCTCAGGAGGGGGAGCAGTGATCCATTCACTATGGTCAGGGATGCTCGTACTCAAGTTCCTGTCAAATTACAGAGTCGGCGGGGTGTAGTCGGTGCCTTCTGGGGTAAAATTGAGGAGTTCAATAATGCAGGACCCCCTAAAACAGAAGTTCTCAGTGCACTACTGATGCCCATAGATACATCCAGATGTGTGTACCTTTGATAGAAGATGGCGGTGAGTAGTCCTATTAAAATTCGGCAACCAGACGATCACACCATACACCATCTAGGAGTCATGCTAGACAGGAAGCTTAACTGGAAGCTTGATATCAATGAAAGAGTGTAAGCCGAACCATCGGCAGAAGATGACGACCAAACCGTGGGACAATTCTGTTGATGTACATATACGGCAATTGTGAGACCAATACTTAAACGTGGTCCGCTGCGTGCGAGCTGCAGACAGAGTCTGAATGGTTTAGGCAATCAAACGGCTTGAACTCAAACCTCGATGGACATACATAGATTCAAAAGAAACTTGTAGGTGAAGACGTAAACAGCGACTACACGTCACCATACCTCGACTTTGAGAAACCATTCCCCTCCACTTTTCGAGATAGAGCAGAATGCGAAACCAAGGATGCAACTGAAGACAAGTCTGTATCGAGGTATCTACACATATGGGTCAAAGATGACTGCATCTGATGGTCATAGATACTCAGTGGCTTGCATGAAGGCTATGACTGTGAACTTCCCGCAAACCAAATAGAGTTCCTCTTTAAAACTACATTCTAAACCAGATTAGAAATCGTTCTAGACACATACATTTCATCACAAATAGAAGCTATATTTGCAGTGCAACGAACAAAGTAGGTGAAATGTGAAGTTCCACAAGTATCTGTTGTTGGTCCAATATTGTACAATATTTTCCACGACAATGTTCTAAGGCTTTAGATAGCTGACAGAACAAAAATAATAGGTTGCAATGCGATATTGACGTTTCAATACATTTCGAAGAGTAATAGACGGAGGAATGCATAGACCCGATCCTGAAAATGACAGGGACCGCTAAGACCATAGGAAGGAACCTAAATGAAAACTGGTGGATATTAGATTTTGCTGAGCTAAGAAGGAGACACATCTTCGACTACGAACTTCCAGAGGTGAACGAAAAGATGTAAGAAAAGCAACGTTTCTTAAGTTAAGATACTCTAGGTATTCGATCAGAGTTCCTGACTGCAACTGTGTCTTCTAAGCGGAGTCACGAAGTCAGCCAGTGTAATGGTGTCAATGAAGTAGAGATCACGAGATAATATTACCATATTTATTGAGAGTTAGTCGGCCATTCAAGAAATGTTTGCAACTGAAATCCAGTCCAAGCAAGGTCGATGTTGTCTCGTAGAACTTGAGGTTCTTGACACGCTGCATACAAGGAAGCTCTGAACACGATGCGGCAAAGCCAGAACCAACCTTTAAAATTATTGAAATTCGTAATCAATATTGTTAGATGGACTCATTATGTATATGGACAACATATAGGAGTACATAGCTATAGAGGTAGATGCTGCAGTGACGTAGAGGCTCACGAGGATACACGTCAGTACCTCTGTTACTGCCCAATCCTGTATCCAGTCGTACCTCTGCAAATAGTGAAAGGTTACTTCAGAGACAGAGAGTTTGTCTAATATTTCACGAAAGGACACCGCAAGAGACACGTTAGTACCTCTGTCACTGAGCAATCTTAGGAAGCTATTACTTCCAGGACTAACTATCTAATGCCTCACTATACACGATAAACTTCAAATATCCTTCTAGATACGTCAACTTTTTCATAAAGAAAAGAAAACCTTCCCGTCTATCGATTACAATCCGAAAAACGAAACAAACTGAACGCATTCCTCATGAATTCCTTGAATACCTTCCATCCTATATCACCCAATTGAAATACTTGAGAATTCATTCTTGAGCACATAAATACACAATCATCTTTGGGGCTGGTGGTAACAAGAAAACATCGTTATTCAACGACGACGCGGCAACGTAAACGTGGAGTACAATAAATGAACGGTCCGCGCGTTCACAGCACATAGTCAATGACCTTATCTTATAGCACGTAGTCTTCGTTGTCGTTATTGCCACCACAAGAGAGCCTGGTAACCATGCAATGTGCGCTTTCCTGCTGTTCAAGATCCCTGACAGATAGATCTCTTCTAGGTATGCCATCGAAGAGACTGTCTCACTCTTTCATCGTCTCGCTTACAAATGCGAGTGACCATAACTATCGAGAGATTGCAGTTGAATCTCTTCCTCAGATACATGCTAGGAATTCCACTTTTTTGTTTTCTTGCTTTTGCAAGTTTTTTTTTTTTCCTTATACTGCTCGTCGGGTTGCAATCCATAGATGGATAGATTTTGCGGTGTTCTGGATGGTAAAACTGGTTGCGAGTAGAACCTATAGAATGGAGCCAACAATCAAGTTGAACGATTTTTTTTTTCGTTGTTGCTGTATCTTCCCCCGGTAATATGTATGGCCACGCACATGATAGCCCCTAACCAAAAGTTGAAATTGATTTGACACCTTGAAGTTTAGTTGATTGTTAGATTGCGTTCCTTTTCCTGTAATTCTTTTAATGGTCTGCAGTTGGTAACACAACACACTTCGTCCCAGAATTTCCGTATCTACGACAATTCGACGCAACTCTGAGTGGATCGTAACAAATTGGTGGTTTAAGGTTGATCTTTTCCTTTCAGAAACAATCCATATATTGACCGTTTACAGTTACCAGCCATCCAGCGAGAGTAACAGAAGTCATAGATACAACAAGCAATTAGGAGTTTTTTTTTTCCAATTTTTTTGTTTGTCAATTCTATGAATTGACAGTACGATTACGACGACGCTGACGATGACGATGACGACTCCAACGACCCACTTTGGAAATAATTGTACACAGTCTAGTTGGTGGTGGCCACAAGACCACGCCACCATCACAAGACCCATCTCAGACCACATCAAGATTGCGAAGAGAATTAACCGATTCGATTTGTATGTCTCAAAACAAAAAAAAAAAAAAACAATAAAACCAGCAGAAGGTATCCACAGGAAGATGGATTGATTCTAAAACAAATATGGTAGCGCCTTAGGAAACAGAGATAGATTGTGTGGATGCCAATGGAATTATTGGAAATAATAGCACACACAATTGTAATGGCGGTGGAGAATTCGAGATACTATTGCGCCAGTCGATGGTCTGTTTTTGTTTCTCTGATGGCCGCGGCACAGCAAATCGTTCAGATTGCTTATAATTCCCGAGGAGAAAATCACTAAATTTCATTGAAAGTATCTCGAGGTAATTATGAATGCTACGGGTGAGATTAACTTGGAATTCCTTTCAGTAAGTAAGAATATCTTTTTTTTAACTCATGGGGGTATGGATGGCAATTTTCTTATTAAAATTTGTAGCATTCGTATCTTATTGAATAATGGCAATTGGTGAGGTTCTTGGGAGGTCTTGACCTGAGCAACGACGGATGTAATGAATTAGATTTATGCTGTTCACATAACTGGGTCAAATACGTTTGCTGATGATCTGATGGTCGTAGATACTCAGTGGCTTGCATGAAGTCTATGACTGTGAACTTCCCGCAAACCATATAGGGTACCTTTTTAAAATCACATTCTAAACTAGACCAGAAATAGTTCTAGATACATACACATATAGAAGACATATAGAAGACATATTTGCAGTGCAATGAACAAAGCAAATGAAAGGTGGAGTTCCACAAGTGTCTGTTGTTGGTCCCCTATTGTACAATATTTTGAATGACAGTGCTCTAAGGCTTTAGATATCTGACAGGACAAAAATAATAGGTTTGCAATGTGATATTGACGTTTCAATACATATTGAAGAGTAATAGACAGAGGGAGGCATAGACCCGATCCTAAAAATGACAAGGACCGCTGAGACCATAGTGGTTGGATCTAAAACGAACTTGATTGCACGTTTGACCATGAGGAAGTTTGACTAAGGAAGGAACATGAATGGAGATTGGTGGACAGTAGATATTGCTGAACTGAGAAGGAGTGGTTAGCATGTTTGAGTTCAAACTTCCAGAGGTAGAAGAAAAGATATGGAAACAGTACCGCCTCTTAAGGTAAGTGATTTTAAAGGAGGAAGGAAAGAGCAGTCTTGAAATCCAATTCTAAGTGCAAAACTAACCGGGTTAGGAAGCTGGCTGAGAGAAAACAAGGCTGTACTAGCAAATAATATGAAAGTGATCGCCGGAACATATCCTAGACTCCTGGTCAATATGTAATACAAATGACTATAAAAAGGGGTTTCCTACAACGACTGGTACTAATTAGCAAAGGAAAGGGAGGTCCGGTGTAAAAACCATCTGAGTATGCTAGACAAAGAAGAAAAACTTCTGTAGATGACACTGAAAGTCCAAGTTTTTGGACCAGTTCAGAGAGCAGTTCAGCTTGTCTGCGAAACTAAACGAGGAAGGTAGTCTGTAAGAGCAACAGCATAAGAGGGCATTCAATGACGCCCAGCCTAGTAGCTACTCAAGGACAATCATAGTGGCTGCAACAACAGTCTGGGCTCTGCAAATAGTAAAAGGCTACTTCAGAGACAGAGAGTTGGTTGATATTCTACAAAAAGACACCGCAAGAGACAATCTTGGGAACCGGTCTGTGAAATATCCACACACGGTATGGAGATGCCCGATGTTCGGACATAAATGACACAATAGTGAAATAATTGCTATGGAAACTATACACTGAGCTCATGTACTAGCAGCAGATCAACTTTGAGTCCAAAAGATCTGCAAATCATCATCATGGCAACTCTAGGAGGCACGATGACTAGTATGTGAAAGTTTCGCACGACAATAACACACTCTAGTCTCTCTCTAGTCATGGGACTGATTCCTATCGATCTTCTAGCGGCAGAGAACCACCTCATATAAGAAAGGGCAGTAGAAGTGTACAAGAAAACTGCAACAGCGCAAAAACCATGCAACATTGACAAGAATGCTAGAGTGGAAACAGTACAGAGGCATGGAAGAGTTAAGTTCTTCTTTACATGTATGGGTTCTTCTATACCGAAGGAGAAAAATAGAGCGTCTAGCTGGCTAATACGACGACCATTCTTCTGGTCTCCAGATGGTTTTATACCAAATACTCAAGAACGAAGTCTTCACGAAGGCTATTAGTAACCGAGATTCTGTTGTAGTTGTGTATTCCGAGCAACAGCTTGTGACAATGCGCTGTAACCGCAAACAAACGACAAGAAGATATAAGTTCCATCTAAGGACTTGCAATTTGTGGATTTGAATCCTTCCTATGAAAATTACAGAATCAGTGAGGATACTCAAGACTCATACAAGCACAGATGAGAGTACTCAAAGGTGGAACTAAGCACAGTGCATGCCGGCAGTCGCCTCCATATGCACAGAAGAAATTGTTAATATATGCAGCTGCTGTGTGCAACATTCGTGAGTATCCTTAGAAGTGTATGCTTGATGAGTAACACCTTTGGGCCATAGGCAAGAATCGAAACGTGTCCCAACTTAAGAAGAAATTAGACTTCAGTGCTCGGAAAAAATGAGATATACATAGGAACAGTAAGTCTAATACATCTGAGCTTCAAACCAGTACTTCTAATTTCCAGTGGACGGTATGTGCATCAGCTAAAAATTCACATAAAAAATTACACTTTTAGGCGTGAATTCTTGAATCTTCCGTTCGCACTACGCCCTAACAAGAGTACACATAACTCGTTGAGTGGATTGTAAATATTGGGACTCTGCGAAGGATCTTCTAAAAGAGTTCTGTAGACTAGTAGATACGCAAAGTACAAGCAAATTGAAAGAAGAATTATGTAGCCTTAAACTTTCGAAGTGTGAAAAAGAATCTCTTATGCTGTTGACCATGGTAACGCGTAAGGAGTAGATTTTAGACTCAACTCAACTCTAATGGATTCACAGACTAGCAAGCCTCGATATCACACAACTGCTTTAGATGCTAGAATTGGATCACTTCAGTGTGTCTTTGTGTCGATTATGACGGTCTGTCGGTAGCTAGATACAGGCTGCAAAAGCAGATGTAACGAAATTTGGTAGACGCTTAAAGCCTTTGAATGATAGGAAGTTAGAGGGACTTTGGTTATTTAGTTACCAATGTGTGGGGCACGTTGGGAATCAATCTTTTATTTGCAGATGCACGTAGAAGAACTTTATGTCTAAGTCCATATCAAGGCGAGCCACAAAAAATCGAAAATCACTTATGGAATCCACTTTCAGTAGATACGTCAAGTTGTAAGACTTTCAAATTTCGATTTCCAAAGCCAAGTTTTGTACAATCCCCCACTTCCCCCAATGACAACTATTCCAAAAGCAGTACCCTTTCAAAAATTACACCATCGATTCATCTCAAAAAAAGTAGTTTTCCCTGTCCCCTTCTTGTAGCACAAAGTCACCGCGCACTACATTTTCGAATCAACTCATCCTAATTAGAAACATTCGCCTTCTGTGCACCACCACCCTTTGCATTTGCATAAAGAAAATATAAAAAAAGAAGAAAATGTTTTTCTTTTATAAAACACACCGGGGTGCGAAGATACAGTTTTTCTTTTCCCAACGGGGATCTTCAAAATATCGACCAGAAGGAGGAAAACTCCCCTAAAGGGAGAAAAACAAACGCATCCCCTTGTGACTTCTTCCAATCCAGATGTGACACGGCAAAGTGTAATTTGTCACGATTCCTTTTTTTTTTTGTCCTTTTTGGTGAATAATGTCGGTGTTAAGATTTTTCTTGCGCCTCCCACGCCTCCTCGATGGAACCCCAGGCTTGTTGCTTTTCTTAATTTATGCACTTTTCTATTTATGTATACACGAGCTGAGAGTGCAATGTCCCTGGTGGTGCAAAAGGACGGTGGGTGTGCGATCTGCACTTAGTAACGAATGACCAGTCTTGCAAACGCAGTTTACTTGCTTAACTTGGGTAATTAAAACCACGACGGGGGGTGGGTGGTGGGTTAAACTTTTTCGGTGGTTTCTGTAAAGGTCATTGAATCCTCTCTAGCTAGTAATTTTGACGCTAACCGGAGTTTGGTGGTTTTTGTGCCTCAAAAGAGGACAACATTGCTGCACGTGCTTAAGTTTGTTTCGCCATCCTAGCGTTACTGAAGGATAAACGATGGTGGGAGGGTGGTAAAATCATGGTTTTTGCTTAACTTTTCTGCTACTGACGGGTGCTTCTTTTGTGTGTTTTATGTTAGCATACTGTTACATTGTGTCGGTAATGGTGATTGCAGTAAAAATATTTAATTACTGACTGACGGCGATGACAGGAATCAGATTGTTAATACATAGGGACAGGCACGCGACCAGCTGTAAATATAATTTGTCATGGTTCTACATCAGCTTTATGGTAAGTGGTCGGGGAGAAGCACACTTTGGAATTCTTGCACAGGGACCGACCTCCTGTGGATGGTCTGTCTTGGAAGTAATTAGAACTCTCGATCGTAGTTCATTAATCCGTACGAAGTTTTAAATTTAGCTTTAAAGTCTCCAGAAAATTCGAAACCAGAGACTGTCTAGTACCTAAACTAGAGTTTTTGAATGGGTTCGAGGGAAACGTCAATCAAATCATGAGGACAGCCAAAGGATATCTATTTTACATATTACAGAGGCTTCTCACAACAGAAACGACCAAACCACGTATCCTCCACGGAAAGTGAAAAAGGTCCTAGAAACGACACTGAAGGTGAGAACCCCAACCCAGGAAGCACTCTTAGAAATGAAAGATCTATTTAGATGGAATCACAACAAGAGGAAATATAAGAGTGTTCTGTGGAAACTAGTGCCGTGAAATCTTTTCAAGAGTGTAGGTACCTTGGGACACAGAAGTAGTAGAAGAAAGTACGCAAAAAAAATGCATGGACCATACAGCGATTGTTTGGTGCAGTGCAACCGCAAAATCCAACACCAATACTGATATGGTTGCAGGAAGCGGCAGTAGCCCAGCATTTCAGAAATTGAACAATGAATTTGAAACTCTATTTAATTTCAAACACAGCGACGCATCGAACGACCTCCTCATACGGTCGGTGCGCGAGTATAAATTGGACGTCGTTGTGGAGCTTAGCGAACGCTATAAGGTTACGGATGCAAGTTCGTGAGCAGATACTACAGGGAAAGCTGCTTTATGGAGCTGGGGGAATAGTATCTTCCAAGAAAGAATACCTACAGCAGGAGATGGTTTCGTACCGCCAAGTATGTACCGTCAAGCCTATCCATAGCAGAGGTCAAAGATATATAAGACATGGACATGGATGTGGGTCGCCAAATGACACTCCAGAGAAACGAAGAGATGACGAACTGCAAAGAACTAAAAGCAGATATACCCAAGATGAAACGAAAATGTTGTGCGAAATTTTGTGATCAATCTATCATGGCATAGTGTGTTGTTGTCAGGATTAAAATCCAACCCAAGTCCAAGGACTAATAAAGAGAGCGTTGTTTTCTGCATGATGTGGGTTTTAAATGGTGAACAAGCACATTCTATAGACTCAAGCATCGACACACACGCTTCTATCTAGCAACGATGGAACTCGGGTGCTTTGCACCTTTTGGACTCAGTCGTCGATAGAGACGCTTCTGTATAGCAACTCCTACTTTCGCCTTAACGAAATGGAACTCTGGTGCTTTGAACTTTTTGGTGGCACCGAATGAGAGATTGGAAAAAGGGTGTACCCACTAAGGCACTCTCTCCTTTTTTCGGATGGGTAAGAAGGAACTTTCATTATGGAGTCGACGGTTCCAGTTAAGTCGAATAACTTGGTGTACAGCTTGCGCGAGCTTCTTCGACGTATTCAAAGTAGAGATCTGCAAGAATGCCGGACCCTATTGCCCAAGAGGTACACAATAGGACCCATTCACCTGGTTGGAGGTTGTGCATCAGGGTAACTGCCCGTCCAAGTATGGGGATGACGGTCCCCTTCCTGACTACAATTTCAAAATCGTGCTCGGCGGTCTTGGTAAGGAAAACATATTTTGGACAGGTATTTCCATAAGAGAATTCACATACCAACCTGGCACTCCCTAGATGTTTGAATCGCCAAATCGATCATGTACCTGACATCAAAGGATGCATCAAACATTTTGCATATGTGCACCGTCAAGGGGGCAAATGTCAAGCTCGACTATCAAACGAGAAGAAAATTGGGTCCACTCTGAAGAAGAAATTCAACATCGAGCGTCTAACCAGGAGGAATCACAGATGGCAGAGAGATCGAGACGCATCACTCTATTGTCGCACCGTCACCAAGAAGGTAGCCGAGACTACCATTGGTTTCTTTGTATCTTTGAGAAAAAATCCATTGGTTTGACGATGTGTGCACGCGTCAATTGAAGGTGTGACAGAAGCGGCATATCTATAGGTGTTGCAGGGCAAAACAAAAGCATCGCGGGAAGAGTACAGAGCTCCAAGACGAACCGAAACGAAAGCCCTTTGTAGAGAGAACAGGGCTAACACTGCTTTCCAACTCTAGGATATCGTGACAGAACCCTGATCCAGATAAGAACATCAATCAACAGGCTGCAGGCATTTTGAAATATTGGAGGAAACTTAGTCAACGATGCTTAAGGAAGAATTAGCAGTAGCTACAAGATGTGCTTCAAAAAAAGCTAGAGTGACACCATAAGAGATCTATCAGCCAGTCGATGAGGTAGTTCTCTCTCCCAGTTTGAAGGAGGTTGGTGTAGCTATTATGAAAGCTAAGGAACAGCAAAGTCGTCGACTGACAGAGTCGTGGACCTTTCCAACAATGGACGCGATTTTCTGTGTGGGAGCATGTATGCCTTATCTATCAGAGCATATCCCTGCTCAATGTTGTATATAAGCTCCTGTACAGGGTACTGTTTGAAACCGTTCTTCATCACATTTATCGATACGTACCAATGCGGGGTTTGGCCCGGCAGATCGACTTTACACCAAATCTGCACACTAAAACGAATCCTGGAAAAGACCAACGAATTTCAAGTCGAAACACGCCATCTGTTTGCGGACTTTAAGGCTGCGTATGACAGGATTCGTCGATTGAAGCTCTATAAAGCGATGACCGGATTCGGGATTCCGAAGAAAACTGATGCAGCTATGCCGCGTTACGCTAGGAAACATGCGGTGTGTAGTGCAGTTTGGAAGTTATACTGTGAAACTCATCCAGAGATGCACCAGATTTTGGTAACGAGATACGTTGTCATGCGATTTTTTTAAATTCAGCGTGAAAGCAGATAGTACACGGAAGATACTATCTTTCATAAGTCAATCCAGTAGAGGATATCGACACCATCTGGCGTTCCCAACAAATTGAATTGTTGGTACAAAAAGACCAAATATTTGCTGTCGACAAACAAATCAACATTTGTCCACCTCTAAGGACAAAACGCAACCATCAAAGGAGGTGTTCACCTACCTAGGAGTAAATGCTAACTCTACGAAGGAGACTTTAGTAAATATTCGGCGGAGGATCACCATAGCAAACGGCTTGTATTTTGGTGAACGAAAGTGATGCTCTACAGAACATTTTCCCTGTCCTACTCTAGATATGTATATGGTGCCGAGTGCTGGACGATAAGCTGGATAGCGAAGCAAGTCCGAGGCTTCTTTGCAAGAAAATATGAATTTCGTCAAAAAAAGTAGGACAGTTTCTCTTGAAGAACGTTTGAAGGATGTTGTACTCCTTATTTGTACTTTACCCTGAAATTTTTTGTATGTCTCAAACTCAAGTTGTTTTATTTAAACATCATAATGGAGCACTCTCAATGAAGAACCCTTCCAATCTTCTAACAACGCCCCACATAACCCACGAGAATTCCATAGAATAGTGTCTCCTAACGCCTTCATGTTCAGAATCCCTCGAGGAGACACTCACAAAGGAACCTAAAAATAGACACCGATCCACCTGCACATGAAAATTTCAAGGTCCCCAAGAATATTCCTGCATGCGGTCCAAAAACTTAATAACAAAACAAACACGCAGTCAGGATTTTTCCAGCCGCAGGCTAAATATTACAACCTGTCAAAACAGATTACGAGAAGAAAAATCGTCTACCAAACCTGGACCTATTCCCCCTGTCCATGGACACCTACAGATATAGAGGGAGAACGAGCTCAACAACTATACATCCGTATCCCTTGCAGTCATTTGGTGCCAACGCAGCAATTTGTTTTGGTCGTCAGCCGGGCACCAAGTACCCCCAGAGAGTTCGTTCCCTTAATCTATTCGAATTAACACTCGACTCCATGCCATACCCTCTCGGTGGCGCTGCAGTGTGTAATGAATTGCATTCGTGCGTCAAATAGCGCTTCATTTGTTACACATGCGCGGCAAGTCGCTTTAGTTATAAATAATACTAAACTCGAAGCAAAATAGAGCCATGACGCGATGCTGCAGCACTCTCCTTGATGATTAAAATTCCTGGAAAAAGAAAAAAAAAAAAAACTAACCAAAGGAATCACGAAGGAACAACTCTGCACCACCTCAAGGTGAAATTCCATCCTCCATCGTTGAATTCATTTTCAATTTTTTTTTATTGCTTCAGTGTGGTTGTTGTGTTCTTCATTGTTTCGATAATGCGGCTCGTGTTTTGCAAGGATGGGGCACTTTGACTACACGGAGAGCAGGAGCACCTAAATGTACGTCTCCTCTGATATGGAACGCGAGTAAAAGATTTTTCGCCCAAGGCGGGCACACTGTGTTGCTTGATCTATTCGGGAAGCGAAATACACTCGTCCATATGAAACAACCATAGGGAAGTACATACATATGAATAAAGGCAAAGGGTTCAGGTCGTGCTAGAGATGTGATGGCAACCTTCTTCTTCTTTGCACGCCAGGAGCAGCAGGAGCCGATAAAAAATAAAAAAAAAACTGCTGTAGCGGGAGCTGATGCATGGAGGGCTCTTTATTTTGTTCTTTTCAATTTCTTTGGGCATTTAATTCTTTGAACTAGTGAGCCTTTGTGGTACCACTGATGGGGTATATTGTATTGGAAACGCAAATGGATTCATGGCGCCATTGTAAATAGATTGCTTTATGGGTTTTCTAACGGGATTTCAGGAATAATAGTGAAATGAAGCCAAGCATGCAATGTGAATGATGTTCCTGTTTTAATATGAAATAAAAAAAGGAACAGAACGACAGGAGATGTTTAACAGAAATGAATACTTGTCAGTGATTCTGTTTAATTTGTTGATGTACTTCTAGATGGCGCTGTTATTCAACGTGAAGTTGGGCCTGAACTAGTTTTGGGTCGTCCATGTGCTTTATCGTGTTTTTTCCGTCAAAATATACAGCACTGAGGATCACTCAAATGTGCTACATATCGAAAGATACTCATCAAAGTCAACGTTTTAGATTCATACTATAACCTTATGGCGAGATTTAAGTCTCCATGGTTGTTCATGAGTAAGCTTTGATTATATGTATCTACCTCACAAGAACAGATATTGAAAGATAGATTACACTGTCTCTTTGAGATACTAAGCTAATAGTGTAGATTAGATTAGTATCTCAAAGAAGTAATGTAATCCATTGTTTAATAGGTGCTCTTGCGAGGTAGATATAGTCATTTCCGACCTCAGTGTCACAACTGGTAAAATATTTGGTTTAGACAAGTAGTTGGTATTATGCGTCCTTTCTTACATTCGTATATTATCGGTAAAAGCAGGTACCATCTACTCCAATAGCACGAATAGCTCTCACGTGGCTCTCACTACGGAGCGAGTTCCAGGTTCAATCCCCAGACAACACCTAAAATTTCTTTCACAGCTCCATCTCTTGCGAGCGTCTGACAAATATCCGAGAGTAAAACTGCCATGATAAAGCTTCTTATAATAAAAATTGCACTTTGGATACGACATTAAGTAGGACCCTTCCATTCGTGTAAAGAATATAACACGCACAACATGCTTGTGAGAAGCTAGGTCCTGAGTCCCATAGACCTGTTGCTCTAAAAATTTTGTATTTTTTTTTTTTTGTAAAATCAGCTTCACCGAGTGAACAAATCTTTATCTCTCTGGAGGAGTTTCTCAAAGTATCTAATACTTACTTTTACAGGATTGGAAGTCTGTTGATAAAAGCTACGGTTTGGAAAGAAAAATAGAAAATTCCTCAATGCCAAGCCTGTACATTTTTTGCCTATCTATCTCAATATTCCACTTTAGACACAGAACGCTAGGATGACGGGTATCTTTATGTATCCTTGGTTGTTTTTGAGAAACAATTGGCTAAGCTGCTATCTGTGAATCATTTGATTGGACTATGAGTACGAGAGTAAGGGTCAGAAACAGTGTCGTTGAGACGACTGAACCCTGAGGCACACCAGAAAGAATCAGTAGGGAAAAGAATTGAAGGTCACAATCCGACGAAATCAACTCATATTGATCGATTACTTAAAGAGGTCGTTGTTCATTCTTAAAAGATGCATGCAGCAGTATGAACTTGAAGCTTTTTGTCTAAGGCTACTGGATTATTGTACAATCAAGAAGTAAGACCCTGTTTTACCCATTTCAGTGGAGTTTTCTTGTAAAATGTGGAGGCTTTCTTCGCTGAAATTTTCGAGCTTTGCGATTGAATTTAGACAGTTGCGGCATTCACAGACTATTTCGAATTTGGTTTGATGTGTTGAGCAGGGCTTTGGGCGCAGACCCGCGGTCTCTGT
This sequence comes from Xylota sylvarum, assembly GCA_905220385.1. NCBI lineage: Eukaryota > Metazoa > Arthropoda > Insecta > Diptera > Syrphidae > Xylota > Xylota sylvarum. The sequence continues at coordinate 50,283,364 of LR999960.1, read as the reverse complement.
GGACACATATGGATACTCAGACTTTTATACATATTCGTTACAATATAGCTCATGGTTACTGGAGTAGTATACGTCTTTCTCATGAGTAACAGGCAAAAGTTTCAAAGCTACCATTAACAAAAGTAAGTCAAAAGGTTTTAGTGTACTATGCAACGAAACGGACTAAAATGCTGGAGGTACGGCCTACTAGGTGGTCATGAAGGATTCTAAAAAAAAATTACATGCACTCGCCCAGAGTTTCTAAAAAAGAAGACTAGAGGCAGCAATTGAGAAGTTGATTGGCAAGAGTTTCTGGCAATCATCGACTGAAGGTTCTCAATTGCTGCTTCTGGTCTTGAGCAAGTGAGAACATAACAACATTAAATGGAAGTTTTCAACTGTTTCTTCATGACAACCTGGTTATACAAACTAGTACCTCAAACATTTCCAAAGGACTGTCGGAACGCCAATATGGCTTTCGGAAGGCACGGTCGACAACAGATACAATTAATGATGTAAACGAGTAGTAAACGCAACACAAGATGGAAAAAAGATGGAAAGCAGCTAATCAAAATGTAGTCATAACACTACATACCAGAAAGGTGATTCAAAGTCATGTAGGTACCAAGATGCGAGTACCTTATTGGGATTGAGGTGGCCTACTTAAAAACTAGGATTTTGATGTACATATGTATGTGCCGACAACAACTAGAAAGAATAGAAAGTAACCGACGGGGTACCACACGGTTTTGTTCTTGGACCGCTGCTATCTTGTATGACGGCATAATGTGACTTTGTTTACCGAATTAAGGCTTAAATAGGATTTACTGATGATGACATCACCAATGTCCTTGCTAATGTATTTAATTCCATTGAACTGCTGGGATACATTACCACTTTTTCACTATTTTAATGAGATTTTCTCGTCGTTACTAAACAGTTTGCGATATCAGTACTTACCACATCAGAGACGAAGGCCTGACACCTGACAGAAGCAAACGTAGGGCAATCGCAAGGGAAGTAGCCTGCAGCTTAGCCCATTGTCCGGTAAAAGAAAATAATTGCTTGGGAAGAATCGCTTGGGTCTGCCTCCAATCTAAGGATCCCAAGAATCCCTGAAGCGAAAGTTCAGGTCCTGAAAAATCGTTATCCGAGCCTAATTTAGCAATCTGTAATCCCAGAGTGACCTGAGATCCAAACAGTAGTCAAATTTTGCAATCGAATGTAGATAGTTCTTGCATTCACCAACCATTCTTAAAGTAGTTTAAGGGTTGAGGAAGGACTTAAGCGTGGTCTTGCTGTCGCTACAGAAACATGCACTCTAACACTTCCACTTCGTTGTTGCAGAATAGCTTATAGGCATTAAGTTGCTTACAAAACAGATGCACATCTATTTCCGTATTGTTTTCTTCCACAAAGACACAAGGACTATACCATCCTTGACTGAATTTGGAGTCATTCGTGAATTTGACTACAATCACTTCCCAGTTTAGACTCTAGTAAGAGATAGTCCTGAAGACGATGAGAATCGGCTAAAAATGTGTACAAAGGCCGAAGTTTTAGTGGCATATCCAGGAGTGATTGTATAAGTGAAGCACAACTTCAGTGCAGGTGCATGTACTATGTTCATTCCAAGAGGAGAAAGACAGATATTCAGTCTGAAGGCAAGAAGAAAAACTATCTCAGATCGACAAAACCTTGTAACTAGAAGCTGGGATCGACGGATGGGAGAAGTTGTTTTGAGGATCTTAAATTCTTGTAAGCAGCCATTACGGCTTCAAAACTGTTTGGGTGTGATACGAAATAGAGGGACATTCCATCTAGAATTTCTCATAGACAAAGCACTCGGAGAGATCTCACGGATGATATCAGAAAATCGTATGACAATGGTATAGTATGGTATGGTATGATTCATAACTTGTATTACATAGTAACAGTTACCAGTTTGTCCTTAATGTCTCTCCCAAGAAAATATCCATTAACCTTAAATCAAATCTCAAAAAATCGTCCATAAACCTTAGCCTACAGCGCTAAGAAATCGTCTTTCCATCTTATTTCAAAGCTTGTGCTGTCTTCTGGATTTTTGGAGCTTTCTTGAGAAGGTTTTTAAAGCTCTTGACTAAATAGTTTTTTGAGATGTCACAGCTATCTTCTCTGACACTGGAGTAAAAATTCAAATCCCATTGTTCAGTGATTTCAAAATGTTATCATTGTAAAGTATGTTTCATTTCTGTCAGAAAAAAAAGTAGAAAGGTGAAAGTATAGATCCTTGAGGCACTCCACCATCATTTGCAGGTACGATCAGAACTTGTAAACTATTTATGGATAAGCCGCAAGGCTTCAGATAGACTGAATTAGATTATGTAAGACTCCAGAGGCTACATTTAAGTCGAAACCCGGTATCCAGTTTAACGATGTGTGAAGACAATCAAAAAAGTGAATCAACTTGATGTGTGAGTTTTCTTTCCCTCTAAACGCTGATGAACACAAGTTCAGGGATATTTTTGTAGGCTTATTGTAGATCCTTGTGCTTCACATAAGAACCAGCTTGGATGCTGTACATACTAGTATCCACATGGTAGAGTATTTTGTATCGGAAATGTTGTCACAAAAAGTGGCTTTGATACTAAAATTGCTGAGAAGACTCATAGGCTTGTTAGATATGCTCATGGTTGGATTCAAACATCTCTCTTTGTATACCACAGGGTCCAACTTAGTATACTCTGTTCCTCGTTTATCTGGTATTCCATTTGGTCTGGTATCTATTTGCCGGGTTACTCTATTCAAATCGCAGATCTCCTGTGACGATACAATATGGTCTGTGGTAAGATGATGGTCCAGTAATGTCTCATATAAATTTAAAACATCGACAGACTACCCAGGATCTATCCTGCAAGTTTAAGGTTCTTTCTGTCACTAATGCGTATGCAAACTTCGAGAAACGCTTATACCCCTGCACATATCAAAGGAGACTCGCACCCGTGTTGCAAATGACAACAAAGGGGCTTTTCAACCCTTTCCCGCAACAAATTTTAAGGAAATTTCCCATTAACATCTGTAAACATTGGCACACCACACCACGTGGGACAAATAACCCCTTTCATTAAAACCAAACAGGAACAAGCAAAAAAAAAAAGGAGAGAAGCCTCTCCGAACACTGAATGGATATTCAAATGTTCATACAATCTGTACGTATGTACGCAGGGCAGACCACCCAACCGGAGTTTCTCCATTGGCAATTTGTAAATTCCTTCAATTTCCTGTCGCCTGTGTCTCGTTGCAATAACACACACGCACTACGAACGAACGCCAAAAGAACACCAGAGGCTATGAATACATGCAACCTCATCCATCTGAGAGTTCACAAGAATTTGCCATCACAGGACATCCATCCATCATATGCTTACATGTATTGAGCTTAAAAGAGAACTGCGATGTCTATGCTTATGTCGAGGACATTCTATGATATTATTATTTTTTCGTCTTTTCTATATTACTGTGCCGCAGGGAAGAAGGGAGGACTGGTTGGTTACAATGTTACACCAGCGGTGGGGTGGATGACAAGATGACGCTGAACGGAAATTGAAATACAAATGGCAACGAAAAGGTGGGCATGGTATTTTGCCCCTAACACATCCTTGACGTTTGTCACTATATTCACCATCTCATCGTGCCACATTCATCCTGGTCGTTAACACCACCAACACTATCCATCGCCTTTCAAGGGTGCAACTTGCTCCAACAGCAATCATAGTTGACATGCCCCAAGCACGGACATCCAAAGTTACGGTCGCCATTCCTCCGTAATTAAAGATTTTTTCCTTTCACACCTATTAATTGAAGTTTTCATTTGTTTCCTTCGGGCGGTGTGAGGGGAGGTGGAAGGAAAAAATTTGATTGGATTCGAAATTACAGAAACACGAAACGGTCGACGTCGCATCGCTTTGTTGAAAGGGGATTGTCCCCCTGTTTCCGGTTCTATTTGCATGTCCTTTTATCAATGGCCCAATGAAGATGAGCAAACAGTGTACTGTGCAGGGTTGAAGAGATGTACATATATATGTATGTACACGTATTCCCGGAAGAGAGGTGTTAATGTGTACACGGTAGAAAGCTGCGCAAATATTTGTTTATCCTTAACGATGGCATCCGTTTGCAGTCACGTTTGAAAAAGGGCTCTCAGCTGAAATCGACGCTGTAATGGACGGAAGTGGATGCATTCAGGTCTTGTTCGTTTTTTTTTTTTGTGTAATTAGTTTAATTTGTTTCAAAGATGGCGCTTGGGGTGGTAGAAAGAATAAGAAAAATGGAATAATTGTTTGCAATTGATTGCAGATACTGAGATGATTTGTAACTATTTTGACTTTGAAAGGACACTGGTATGGAGAAGGGTATGATGTGAGAAAATGACAAGCAAATCGTTTGGGACTGGAGGGCACTTTGAACGTAAGCAAGAGGAATAGAAAGAATGGTGATAGAGAGTCCACTGTTCCGGCATTCCGGCAAGGACACCTGAAAGCATATGGTGAATGAAAACGGTTAGTCCTCATTCCAAACGATGTCAAACCTCCTGATAAATTGTCATTTTACAAGCTAATGTGTATGCCTGACACATTGATGAAAGATCCTGAAAGAATTACACGCACAAGACTAGAGTGGTCGTCTGAAAAAAATTCATAGAAGGAGTTCCTCAAGGGTCACTGCTTGGGCCAGTCCTGTGGAATATTAATGTATGATGGCATACTGAAAACGCCAATGTCGAGCAGAGTTCGTAGACGATGATGTGAGAAGTCATAGCTTCAAGCGTCAGACTCTGAACTGGCTGACTACAACATGGAGATAGTACTATACAGGTTGGTGAACCTACCACTCGAAGGGCTATGTGGACTCCAAATATTTGGGGATGTTGCAATAAATATACGCAATCTCCTCTGCAGTAGTGGTATTGATCAGACAAATGCCAAACATTAGATGATAATGAAGGTTATCAATCCGAATCTTGTGCTGTATTGGAAATCATACATGAGGCGGATGAACTCAGCGAACAGAATCGAATCCTTAGATCGGTGTCTGCTCAAAGGACTAGTGTAACTTCAGGCGGAATCCTCATCAATTTGGAAGACAATAGTTCCATGGTACTATGTGATAAGTGGCCAGAAGACAGGAGAGCTACCAGCGCGAGGCTATACAAGCAGAATGGTAATACAGTTGCAATACTGAACCACTACAACTGATCACCAATGCAAAGGAGTAGATTAGCAGAAGCCGTGGAGAAGTAAACTTTTACCTGGCACATTTTTTTATTGGGGCATGGGTGCTAGTCCCTCTACAATTGCCCAAACTGGCAAGACAAGGACCAGAAACATCCCAAAAAAGCGGCCAAGTGACAGGAATGGGCGAAGCTTGAAGAGAACGAGGCCGAAACTACGCCTGGAAGAACGAACAACGAGGAATGACGAATGTTGGGGCGAAAGAAGCACGAGATGAATATTGTAGTCCAGAGTTGTGAGCTGAACAATGGTCTACGCATCCCTAATCTGGCCGGAAGCTAAGCACAATCGGCTAAATGATGTCCATAGCCGAACTGCACTTCGAGTTAAATCGGCTTATAGGACATCTTCAGATGAGGCGGCGTACGTCGTCGCGGGTTTGGTCCCCATAGTGAGCCTGGCTGATGATGGAAAGAAAACGGAAAACATGGGCTCTAAAGAACTAAGAATACAAGTGAGGGCCATGCCATCAAAAATGTGGTAACAAAGATGGGATCCCCAGGATAGAACTACTTACAACTATCAATTGACGCAAATTTTTTCATGTCATGGCCCATACTTCCATCGTTTTAAACGCTTTAGACGATTCGCCAGAATGCTCAGCATGTCCTGGATGCGATGAAGTTGCAAAAGATGTTGCTTTTACCTGCCAAAAGTTCCTTGAGGAAAAAGGAATTATCACACTAGATGCTCAAAATATAAAAGGAGGCGGTTTGCTTGCACTCTACTAACGCGAATACAAATCGAGCTAAGACTAGCAGCGGTATAGTATTAGTCTGTATGAGTTTGATCTCCTTCCTTCCTTAGGTGACACTACAATTAGGGGTAAACCTGGGCCTCCACTAATAAGCCTCTCCAGTTATCCTGGTCCTTAGCTAACTGCCTCCAGTTCTGTTGAGGTCCTCTTCTACTTGTGTGCGCCACTTAAAGTGATGTCTTCCTACTACGTTGTAGACGAACCTCCGGGTTAGATTCGAAGACTCTATGGGCAGGAGCATTTGTCCCTCTTCGCTTACCAATAACAAAAAAAGAGGACGCTTCAATGGAGATCTCCGATGAAAGATACTTTCTGCCAGACAACCAGCAGATTACTGTTCGTGCTGCGGTACTTCATAGTTATTATTGATTCGTATGTGGTTTAATGGGTTCGTAGGTCACCTGAGGCAATTCCGATACACCTACTCTATATGGAATCCTTGAATTTCTTGTCAATATCTCTAGATCTGAGTTGACAATTTAATGTGACGAAGGCGGTTAAATTTCGTATTTGTGCTTCTGTACATTCAAAGCAGATGATGCGTTGAGAAGAGAAGAGATACTGCCAAAATGGGCAGGAGGTACCTATAGTAGAACAGTTTTAGTTCGCAAAGGAATCGTAAGCTCCCAAGGCCTGTACATATTGAATATTCACCATTATTCAACAAATTGCTTGAATGTCAGTTCTAACGTTTCGTAACACTCTACATGGGTGTCATAGATACTTGGTAAAGGTGTAGTTCCTTGTAAGATTGCGGATATCGCAGAGACATCCATTGGTAGCCACTTAGTCTCTCTGTATCACCGATGTTGAGATGAATCCTTGTGGAACCTATGACTGGACAAGCACGAGTGTCTTCATTAGTTCCTCAAATCGAATCCTACTCTTCTCCAAGATTGTACTCAATCAAATGATAGATATAAACTAGGATTCGTTGTATGATACCGAGATTAAAGGATTCACCTTGACCTTAATCGACGACTGGTTGTAGTAGATACTCCGCCTTTTCACATGTTCTTCACAATAAAGTTCGTATCGGTCACTTTGATAGCATAAGCCTACGCTTGTATGACAGGTTGCTTTGTGGATTTGATTAAGGCTTCCTCATATGTACGTATCTCAAGCAAGAAGGAACTTCCAAGTCAACCTTAAGGATCAACTACTTCTTCCCTCCTCTCTGTTGAACCTGTTGGCTGTTCTTGACCTCAAAGGAACTCCGACTAAACCTCACAGATATACTGAGATTTGACAACAACTCCCGCTCCCAATGTGTGCAATTTTCCTCCTCATAGGGGCAGAGTTGAACTTCATTTCTCTATAAATGGTCACAAGTCTTATGATAGGATGACTGTAGCGTATTCTTCGATGAGCTAAACTTGAGCATACTGCCTTCTATTGTCTAACCATGAACTTTCAAATACTTTCGACTCACAAGACTTGATTGTAACTTCAAACTCTGTATCTCTTCAAATCATTTTACCATCTGGTGCCAACAAAACCTCAGATCCCACAACTGACATCTTCTAGAGAAAAAAAAAATCCACGTCACGTGGTAGGTACTACCTCTGCCGCAATGCTATTCAACTCCAAACCGATACCAATCGCTAACCCAGTCAGAGAGTATATAAATCGACGGAACAGAAAAAAATAAACAAACAAACAAAACATCCAAACCAGATCCATTAATCCAACGACCAAGTGCAGGAAATCGAATCCAATTTCTGGGCCACAAAATAACTGTCAATTGAATGTGCGCTTCGCTATTTGTTACTCCAACCCAGTTGGACAAACAATACCCACAACCCAGAGACCAGAGAGTATACACACGACAGAAACAGATACAGACAGTACACGGGTACTGCAAATGAATCAACATTAATGCCCAAGATGGATGGATTGTGTACTGGACGGACTTACTGTCATCGTGCACTTAGAAGATACAATAAAAAAAAAAACAACACTCCTCACAACAATAACAGACGGACGGATAAAAATTGAAAAAAAAAGAAAAAAAGAAAAACTCCGACAGACTCATGACATGATCCATAATCCAAGTTGCTCTGGGAGAACTGTGTGCACTTGAAACTGATTCGGAACTGTGCAGCAACATCCAAGTGGGATGATGATTGCTGGAGATGGTCATAGATCTTCGATGTTTTGCAATATGCAGTTTACGACAACATGGCTCGACGGATTATGTTGTTTTTGTTGTGCGCCACAGCTGTCCAGTCCACCAGAAGAGTAGCTCTCTCACACAAATGACTGCATTCCGTGTTGTATTTAGCGCTGCAGATGGATGGATAATTGCAAAGGAAATATCGGCCATTGGGTGAACCTCTTAAGATTGGGCCGAAGTAATTGTTGGCGGGAACTGGACTCATAAAGAAGCGGTTTTTATTGACACTGGCATCGGGATGATGGAGCAACATTGTATTTAGGTGAATTGGATTGTTCGATAGAAATGGCACGCAACACAATTATCGGTGCTGTTCACATGCAATGGTGATTACTTACTTTTGCAAGGATTGGATTTTTTTTTTGGAAATTCAATCATGTATCCTTTTTCTCGCCACAGTTCGTATACTCTTTTCAGATGAAGTGCCGGAATACCATCAAAAGATACTCATTGACTACTTCCGCAATAGAGTACTCTTGAACGACACGGACAAAGGAACGACGCGCTGACAGGTGGCGTCCCTCAAGGGTCTGTATTGGGTCCACTGCTTTGGAACCTTATGTGCGATGATGTGCGTAGACTGCGAATCCTAAGATCATCGAAAATAATTGACTTTGCTGACGACATAGCCATCGTTGTAGTAATAAAACTCATAGAAGTGGACAAGGACTGCAATGAAGCTATAAGGACGGTCCAGGAATATCTAACAAGCATGGATCTAAAGCTTGGAGAAAAAAAAGAGACTATAAATGTCTGAAATAGTGGTTCCCAAGCTAGAATTGAAGTATCTTCACATCACATAGTTATAGATGCACGGGTTACCTTCCAACCAACACTTAGATACATGTAGTATGCACCCGACAAGGCAGCAAAGGCAACGGCTGCTCTGACAAGGATGATGCCAAATATTGGTGCCTCGCGATATAGGAAAAGACTGCTGCGTTATTGCGTCGTCAATACCAATACCTATATGGGTTCCACATTTGGGCCAAGCTATAAAAAAAAAAACTTGCAGAAGGACAATGGAGGAAGCGTACCGAATCAATGTTCTGAGAGTAAGTAGCGCTATCCGATCGACATTTTATAAAGCAGCGTGGACAATTTTGGGCGGTATGATGCCAATCGACTTACTAGCACAAAAAGGGCAGTAGGAGTACCTCGCTAACAGACCAACAGCAGCCTTAACGACAATCGATAGTCAGAGTCCACCAAGAGGTGAAAGTTTAAAGAAAAACAGCAACAGGGCCGGGACTATTCTGAAAAAAAAAAAACGCTGGCTGCATAAGATTATACTCAACATCGAAGTGTGTCAACTGAAAGCATCCGGATTTAAACTTCAATCTAACGTAGATTCGCACAGGACACGGATGCTTTAGGGCATGTTTTCACAGATGCAGACTCAAGATCAGGGCTGTCCAACCTGATAAGCTTAGATAGAATAAATGAACATTAGACCCAAGTCTATAAAGGATCCCTTTGAATAGGGCCGCAAGAAAATCGATCAAAACCTCCTGAAGCAAGAAAGACGCAGGTAGACTTCGGAAGATTTTATCAAAGATACCCACAGTCTCAGGCTTCATCAAAAAACTAGACGGATCCCTGGCTTACGCCTAACAAAAGCTACTTTACGGGCAACCAGGTTGAAAACGAACAAAAGTTTAACCGGGCAATCGACTCTAATGCGCCTTTTAAAACAACTGGCCCCGACGGGTTATATTCACTTAATTCAGATCTAAGAGACAGACAAGTACATTTATTGGCTTTTAGAGGAACTCGGCAAGGAAGGTTCTATCTCCTCTACTATCTGGAGGATCCTGGTCGCAAACGAAATTTTTACCGAAACTATGTAGAACACAGTGGGGTCCAAGTTCAGTCCACAACCCCCTCTCAGTTTTTAGGTGGCGCTAAAGTCCGAGGAGGACCTGAGGCTCAAGCAACAAGCATCTCTAGCCAGCTGCTTCCAGTTTTGCAAGATCTGCAAGGCAAGATTTACCTTTACTACGCCGTCCCTCTGGGGTGGAGTCGTAGGGTCTCCCAGTCGGAGCATTGCTGTCTACATGGTCCAGCCATCTTAGTTATTGTGTTCTAACTTTGTGGACTATGTCCATATCGCTATATATCTCGTACAGCTCTTTGGAAGCACACCAACAACAGCTCTTGAAACTACATATACTTGCCTTGATGCCATTAGACTTGCACCTAAGTCTGAAACAGCTTCAAGGACTGCTCTACGTTTGAAACAATCCTAGGAAGGTGGTCAATATCTAGGTAGACAGCCAAGCCATCTTATACACGATACTACTAAGCTTGTGAATTGATGCGTTAATGCCGCGACGAGTTCATAAAACTTACAGCAAATCACGACGTTACACACTCTGGTACGCTTCAGGACTCACCAGTATCCAAGGAAACGAACTGGCAAAAAATTAGGAAGAAAGGGGTCTGAATAGGACCTGTCAATGATCGTTACCTTTGTTCTACCTCACTTTGCACTTGTTAAGTCCACAATAGGACAAGTCTTCCTGAGACTAGTCAATGGGGGATGGGATGCACTCTCATCTTGTCGTGTCTCTAGAAAACTCTGGACAAAGCACGACAAAACTTAGACTAGGCAAATCCTCGCTCCCTTCCTATGAGAATGCCAAAGACTATGCAGAACCAGGCGAGCAGCCCTCGGCATAAACCATTTCGGAGACCTGTACCAGAGAATTTTATTGCATTTAATTCTGTCTGCTAATAGGGGTAAAAAATGCTCAAAACGTAATGTAACGAAATTTGGAGGAAGTTTGAAGCCATCGTACGAAGGAAGTTATTGATGGATTTCGTTCGATTAGGTATCAACGTATAGAGGATATCCGGCACTACACGAATAATTAGTGACATGGATGGAAAAGGGTACCGTGTACGACGAGAGGGGTGGGCAGATACATAGTTCAATTAAATTCCGTGTACAAATTCAATTTTGAGAAGGCGCTGAAATTGCACCCGTTGTCCGATTTAGATCCAATAAACGGCATTTGTTTGCAAAACAAACCTACTTTTGCAGACTAATAGTGATATTCAATCAGAAGTATCGGTGGAGGTGTTGTGAGCCTGTAAGTACATTTCAGTCGAGAATTAGTATAGCATTAGCGATACAATGGTCGATTTGCCCAAATCGAATTGAGAAAGTTTTGAAACTGATAGAATAAATCGAAGAAAGCCAACTAAGTGTTGTCAAAAAGGACCAGGAATCACAGTTACTAATTTATTAAAGTGAAGACCACGAAATATATAGACAAATGGACACAAATTCACGATAAGCACTTGCAGCCCATTCATATTCTTGTGTAACGGATGAATGATTTCTGATACACTTTAAAGGACTCTCAACACATACTACTCAAAGATGTGAATCCATCTAATCAAAATTCACTTTCAAATGAACCCAAAGATACAACCTGTTTAAAGCATCCGCTGACCACAGCATAAAACTCCATAAACTTGATACTTTTTAATTTAAAATCATAATTATCACAATCTTGCAGCTAAAAGACTGGACATTTGACGAGCACTATGCACATCAATTCATTTTTATGCAAAAGATACACATTACCAGCGTTATGTTCACTATTTGAAACTTGAGATACTCACAGATAACGTTCATAAAAATGCACAAACGTCAGTTTTTCAGTTTTTCTGAACTCACACCCCAGTGGGGGCAGGCATTAAATGATATTTTAATGTAAATAATAAAAATTAACACAAAAAAGTAGCAAAACCAAAATGGAAACCCAATGCAATAGCATTTACTTTGTATCTTTTATACCCGCTGTAAGGAGATACAGCGAACGACAAAAAAAAAAAACGAAAAACTGTATGACATGCGGTCAATAGAGTGACATTTTTTTTGTACATAACTGACAGAAATTCTGCACCAGTTACAGCTGAATTCCGTCATGGATTTTTCAGCGCAACTTTTGGCATGGAGTGCGTATTTGACACCGAATAGAACGATAACATTTCGAATCGCGCAGATGGAACATATTCATTGCGTAAGCTTCGTGCTGTAACTTGCTTTAGTTAATTGCTTTGGACTTTAGATTTTAATTGCAAAGTAAGTCATCATCATGCAGAGGTATTTTCGATGATGACGGCTCGAAACAAGTTCCAAGTTCCAAGATGCAATATTGCAAAATTTTGTATCTCATTCGAATTGAATACGAATAGTTCCTTTCTTGGAATTTGATGTCGAATGCCATTAAGAGAGAGACTTGGAAACGACTATATACGAATTAAATAAGTTGCTAGAGCTACTAAATTGGCTGCATATGATTAAGTAGGTTTTTTTTTGCTTTTAAACAACCCGTGTGGAACTTCCTTCCCAGACAGACTGTATCTACTTCTCGCATGAAAGAATTTGCGAAGCAAAAAGAACAAAAAAAAAATAAATATTCTTTTGCCAAAGGAATTGATGATATAGAGAGAACACCGTTAAGGAACAAAGTTAAATTGCCTCCATCAAGACATGAGTTAGTTAGTATCGAGTTGCCTATCCGATACCCCTAGTTGTGCCATATAGCGAAACTTAAACTTGTTGTTACTCCATTTGTTATCTAATGGCGTACTCTGTTGGGGCAATGGCGATGGACGTTGTCCACCTCCAGTGATCCCCATTAGTGGCGTGGTATAGTTGCGCGCGAAAAATATTCCGCAAACTGCATGTAGGTAAGCCCCCATCATCATCATCATCATCAACCAGACGCAGTACAGTCGTCTTCATGAGCTGCTGCTTGGTCATTGTGAAAAATCGATCTTTCACGGATCATGATCGAAACGTTGATGATGCTAACACACTACCACAACCATGGTGAAGATGATGATGATGATGATGATGATGAATGAGATGGTATGCCAGAGTCTAGATTCTAGATAGAAAATTTCTTGCCAACGGATAAATAGGCGCATAGATACACCTATTTTCTCGTCAAAAATCTCGTCAAATATGGTAGAACGAATGCAGAAAAATGCATCGCTTTGGGTCGAGATGATCTGCTTGAGTTTTGATATTCCTTTAAGTGGTCATGCTGTGGCTTTGTTGGGAATTATATAGCTTGCCTTGTGTGTGTAGTACGTGACTTGCAGAGTATACCACGCTAGGAGCATTCCTTCCAATCCAACAACGTGGAGTATACTACATTAGTTTGTGTTCATAATGGAGTAACAACATGCTGATGCAACCTATTGCGTTTGTTAGATAAGTATTTATAGCCATTATGAGATATGTACATTGTAATACAGACAAATGAGGATATTGGGTTGGTTGTAGTCATTTATGAAATGTGTTCCGGCTCGTGCTACTGGGTGGTAATTGGCCAGTTTTTGATTGTGTGACGTGGTATAATCCTAAAGGCGTATAATAGCAGGAATTAGGATTTGTAATAGATTCCAAGAAGATCTGCACAAAGTTCGGATAGTAGTTTGGACTCCAGAATTGGTACGGGTAGCGTATAAGTCATTATAGATGCAGGTTCGATAGGATTCTACTGAAATTGATTCAAATGTATCTAAGTATATTTAGTTGGCAGATATAGTACCTAAGTACTTGTCAAACACCCCAAACTGTAACAGAAAGTCTGATATTTACTCCAGAGTATCTACATATGGTTCCGTCGGGAGATTGAGAATGTTAGACTCTGCAACTTAAGCAGTTCTGTGAGGTATATGAGAACACTTAAGCATAATTTAAAACATGAAAGCAACCATCTGCAACATTCGCTACAAACAGCGCTGAACACCTTGAATAACTCGTCCAAACGCTGCGGACTTGGCCTTAATGAACAAAAAACTGACTAAATACCTACCCGACTTCGAGCCACCAAGACTAAATGAAACCTAACTCCAACTCAAGGCAAGGTACCTAAGGTCATACTACATCGAAAATTTCACTGGAAAGACAATATACTTGAATAGAAAGCCTCGATAGCTCTTTACGGATGCAGCAGAATTTTCTGTGAAAGATGGGATTCAAAACCATCCACCATTCACTGGATGTACACTGCTATCATAAGACTTAGGAATATTCTTAGAGGAACCATCAATCGTCCATAAAACTTCCCAACCACGCAAGTGTGTTTCAAGCGGAAATATATGGAATCACTGAGGTCTGCCGGGACTTATCCACTATGAACTGCAATAAACATAAAAACAGTCAAGCAGCCATCAAAACCATCATTTCCATAACAACCAAATCAAAATTGGTCAATAGATACAAAGAGAGATCACGCTCTACTGGATTCCGGGACATATGGGCTTCCACGGTGAAAAGACTCAGAATCAAACGAACTACACGGTCCTAATGCCCATTAGTCCTTTTATGTTCAAAATCGCTATGAAGTGGCCAACGTAAGATTGCATGCACACACCTCATGAAGCGTCTCAAACAAAAGATGTCTAGGGAACTTCTGTCACTAAACAGACCATAACTGACTCTATCGGAATTCTCACAGGTGCCCCATATGAGAATTAGCACAATAGATCTACGCAGAGACTGTGGCCTCACAGATGTAGAGGAAGACTCGTCACATTTGCTTTGCACATCCCCAAGTCTAAGCAGAACCAGATACACAATCTTTGGAAAGCATCTCTCAACAACCTGGGCAAACTGGCAAACACGCTACCTAAAGCCCTCATAAAATTCATAACGAAAACGAAACGGTTCTGGAGGGCCGCTTCTGCCTTACACAGACTGTTTGACTATTGGACTGTTTCATCGTTTCATAAGTATCCCACATCGGGGAATACAATGGATCCGTTTAGATCCGAGTGAGGCTGCACTTCTGTAGATGCAGTCACCCCCTTAACATACCTACCTAAGGCATGAAAAGTTATCCTGAGCTGTCGTGCCATATGATGATATCTTACAGAGGATATCAATGACTTAGATAGCATAACAAAAATTGTATCTTTTAAGCGAAATCAGTTCATAGATACATCTCAATTCACGTACCAATAAGGTACCTTTCTTAACGATTTCTGGTTATAATGCTATAAATGTTGGCGTTTTTCTATAAGAAAGTAATTCATTCTTGTTGGAGTCTTGTTCGGTTAAAGCTTGAGTTTCCATTCGTTCCGGCAGGGAGGGATTTTGGAACAGATCTTAACGTAGGAGAGCTTAGTAAGAGCCTAAGAGCTGTGATTTCATAGAGCTCTATTGTGAGCTTGTTTGAGCTTTTATAGAGCCAAACAGATATTTTTGATGCCAGAGGCTGTGAGAAAGACGAAAGTTATCCTTGAATTGATTGCAGTGAGGGTATCTATGAGGTTAATATATTCTCAGTGGTGAAAGATAGCCCGGATTTGAAAAAGGGTTTCAATCATTCTTAAAGTGACTCGGTATTCTGAGAATCCTATGCCCTGTAGATGTATTATTTTTAGGTTATTGTTATGCTTACTAAATTAATATGACATTTTGGATAAAGAGTGATCTTACGATTTTTGGAAGCGAAAGACTGGTTAAATATATTACAACTTAGTAAAACCAGATATAAGGACGCTGTACTGCTCCGGAAAAGCTACTAATGACATGACATGAAGCTACTAATGTCAAATGCTATTCATCAGGACATTGAAAGGGAAATACTCAATACTAGCTATTAGGGATGTGTTTTACTGAGTTAAGTAAATAAAAACCTATGTAGTTCGGGTCATAGTCCGATTTATAACATAAAACTTACGGACATTGTAATGAAGTGCTTACCTGTAAAGAAAAGAAGATGGAAATCATTAAAGGAAACTCAATTAAAATTAAAAGTTTTAATATAAAGTCTAAAGTATCTACAATTAAATGTGGAATCAATATAATGCGCAATTTATAGAGTATCTTTGAAATCCAATCCTTGAAAGGCAAGCCACTTTTGAAAAAGGTTAAGGAGGTGAGTTCGTTCTGTGTTAGGTTGCGTGTAGAACAGAAAGAGGCCCTGAAAGAGACCTACAGTTCTGTTTTTTCCAATGCGAATAGAACTGTGCACCAAGAGGTGTTTATAAATGGTCTATAGGAATGCAATGAAATACTATATGTAGCTTAGGTAGGTAGGTAGGTAGATAGTGTACGGTTATGAGTTTTTCATCGCGATACCTAAAGAACCATTACACTACAGAACACTATAGCTTTCTATTGTATACAAAGTTGCATATTTAGAGCGTATATACATAGCAGACACCCAGATTGTGTAAAGGAAAGGAAACTATTATATATATGAAGTCCGGATAGAGGTGAAGGATCTGGATGAAAAAATTACAACGAAAGGGCTTATCGAGAATTCTCATAATATCTATGACATCTGACCACCATTTGGGGAGGATAGTGCTAACAGCAACAGCTCTGAAGATGCTATCGGGTATGTTCACCTCGCAAACGACTGAAAAGTCAGTAACTGTGACAGTGACGGTGAAAGGTGGCAATCAAAATAGTTTGACACTATATCAGCCTGGGCTTACAAATTAAGAATAAAGAATGGAAGTAGTGCTAAAGGCTCATGGAAAATAGTGAATATCTGAGATCAAGCTGAGGTTTACAAACCGGAGTGAATGTACCTCAGGCACTGTTGTAGATACAAGATTAACTCTTATACACTCCCTGAAGCATAAAATGCGTTGAAAACAATTGCTGCACTGGCAAGGATCCTGTGGGTCAGAATATACATAGGAGGAGACTGCTATTTACAAGCGGTTACATAAAGCGCAGAGTTCAACACTTGAAAGGTAGGCCGGAACTCAATCAGAAGCTAGGGCCAGGAAGTCCTTAAAAATTGCTTTAGAAACAGCGAAACAGATATTTCAAGCAACTACTTGATGAAGCCTTTATAAACCCGTGGGGAACTGCATACAAGATTGCACCACAACACTGTTTCCACAACAAACAGCGACCACTCTCAGGACAGTGCAGCGTTCAACGAAGAAATCCTGTCGGTAACCACCAGAGTAACTTCATCTAGCGTGCACAAAAATTGGGAATAGCAAAGCATCAGGCCCAGATGGAATCCCTAAAAAAGCCATGAAAGCAGCTGTAAAAGTAAGACTCGATACCTTTACAGAAGTCGTGTCAGTCAATCATTTGTTTACTGAGTACGATAGGGGAAAATATTGAAGAAAATTATATACAGCTACCAATAGCCGAGGAAAGAGGCGTCCTCTTAGAATACCAATTTGGGTTTTGAAAAGCGCGGTCAACAGTAGACTATAAAAATTGTGGTAGATATTGCTGCCGCCGCCATAGAAGCAGATAGATGGAGATAGGGAACAAAGGAGTGCTGCACCGTAGTAATGCATGACAAGGACCCTCTTGAAAGAATAAATACGCCAAACTGCATTCTTAGGGTAATATGGAGCTACTTTAAAAATAGAAAGTTAAGGTATGAAAGTAGCAAATACAATGTGTCGGCAGGCGTTCCACAAGGATTGGTTTTAGGTCCTCTTCTGTGGAACATCATCAGCATACGTAACCAGTGTCCAGGGCGAACTCAGGAGAATCGAGCTCCTAAAAATAGAAAACGGCGAAGATCAGTGTAGAGCCTAACAGGTTAATCAGCTTCACGAAGTAATACCTAATGGTAGTCCCGTATTGGTAGAATAGTGTAGGATGTGGATTATTCCTGGCATCGAGTATTTATTCTTGCGAATCGTGCATTCTATTAGCCCGGGTTACCAAATCCATTGGAAAAACAAAATTATTCTTTTAGTAGGTAGGTACTCTAATTTGTATATTGAACTGGGAACTCTTAGTTGTATTTTTGAACTGGGAATGTATGAAGTCATGAACCATCAGCTGTGCCGTGCAACCTACCAGTGTTTAAGCTATATTAATGGCGCCCAACGTAGGGCCCGAAAAAGGAATAAAAGTAGTGAATATGTTGAACTTTTTCCAGATCATCATAGATAATGAAATTGGATTCTTAGGCGACTATCACTACCTTGAATCCAAGAGGTTTGCTTCCACTGATTCTCTTAAAGGATCTTGAATTAAATTCTATCTATACAATGAAGTCTTAATGTAGACTAGATTTCCTGTTTCGCATAGATTCTATTCCCAACGTTCATTTGAGGAATCAATTACTTTTCATCGAATATTGGACGATTTACACCCTAAAAATCAAGAACTGGTAAAAATGGTGTAAGATGTTCTTCGACTGCTAAGCCATCTATCTGCACTTGCCAATGGTTTCAATATTTCCTTTAGCTGTGATGTGGAAGATATCGAATGTTCATTATCCACACTATCTCGACCCATTTCTATCGTATATCGTATCTACATCTTGTTGGCCAGACTGTTTCCTGCTTGAAAGATTGGATCTCATTATGCTACAAGGCTTTCTTTGTTTTTATTTTGTTCTTCAACACATATTTCTTTTATTTTTTTCTGTTATCTCTCCTGTATCTGTTTCTTTTAGCGTTCCATTTGGCACACACACGCGCTCCATAATAATAACGAAAACAGTCTCTTGCACTTCTGGTTTAGAAGTGGGTTAAGACTAATTAGTGTTTGGCACACAATGCGCAGCAATTTGCAGTGCGGTAGTCTCTCTCTCTTTCAAAATAAAAAAAAAATTCTTCATACACAACACATGCAAGTGGTAGATACAAGTATCTACATGTGGAAAAATCCACGCCCTATCGCACAAAAATGTTCCCATGCCAAGATTTCAGTGCCACTGTCACACCCCGGCCACAATGTGCACTCAAAGAACTCTGAAATCAAAAATCCAAGTACCTTGCATCTAGTATGTCTAGGTACTGCCCACTGACTGAACAGGAATTCCAGGCAACCACAATCTTGTTTATTAGTCGGATTTCTTTTTTTTTCCAATTCTGAGTTGAATCAAACTATCCGAAATTAATTGCGCAAAAAATAAACCGTAGACTCCGAACAAAAAGTATCTTAATCCGTAAACTGGTCCGATATCGATTGGATTGGTACCTATGTATACGCGCGCTTGGCAGTCACTTTTTGGGGATTGCCTAGGATGGCCAACCAAGCTACGGATAAATACCACAATCTCAAAGCCCCCTCCTCCTCACCTTCCAAAAAAAAAAAATTCATCGTCATAACAAAGTGCCACCACCATCCAGCAACTGCATCTGTAGATAGAGATAGAGAGAGAGAGAGCTCTTTTGGAGGATTAGGGGGACTTCTGCTGTCCGCCTTGAAATAAATTGATGTGAGTTTGGTACTTTTTGTTTTCGTTTTATACATGTGACTGCAACATTTTTCTGTATATTACAGTTTATATCAATCGACCGAAACGAAGCACAAACAAAAAAACCAAAAAGCAGGCATAAACCAGGCTACGTCTTAACAAATGTAGTTGTTTCGGGTTCGAGATACTTTTGTCCATTTGGCTCAAACATCTGGAGAATTTTTCGTGGAAAACGAAAAGAAAAACTTAAATCGCAGCTGTGTGGCGACTTCGGCGGCGGCGTCTATTGGCATGGTACTGGCTTTAGGCGAAGAGAAAATCGCACGTTGGCCCACAAGGACTGATGGTGTGGTCCTTGTGATTTAATTTCTTGGTTGGTTTTCTGAATTGAATGGTCCGCACTGTATGTTGAGGAATTGACAAGTGAAAAGGGTAAGATATGTGGTAGCGGCCGGCGGCGCCACATAAAGTTGTTGATAGTGACACACAATTTTTTTTTTTTTTTTTGAGAAAAATATATGCCAACGTGGGTTGTGGGAGGAGGCTGGGAATGTGTAGTAGAGTAAATTTTAGAGTGGTGAGTGATTGAGTATTTATAGAAGGCGGTTTGTGGATGTTTATTTTAAAGAATGGTTCATTTCTTGTTGAATTTAAAGTAAGAAGATACGCGAGGCTATTTAGAGATCAGATTTGACGATATCTGCTAAGCATTGGCAGAAGTGACATACATAGTTATGCAAACTTTGCTGATCATATCAGAACACTGTCCTAAATGCATGCGAAGGCTATCTATCCTTGAAGTTTTGAATACAAGCTTATAGGGAAGAAATGACCTTGAACTTAGAGGTAGAAAGCTCATCAAGGGAAACGTTAAAGCGACTGGCAGATCCATTCTCTAGGTTTCAGTAGTTACAACGAATAAATCAAAGACGTTTCTGATATCACTACACTGACGTTGCCTACTCTGAAAGGACAATTCTTTGGGTTTCCCCATGAAATTCGATGGAAGTTAGAGCAAAAACGGACTTAACACATTTCAGGATTAAACAGAGATGCGTCTCTTTTAATCAGAACATCACCTAAGAGACAGTCTAATTCGGTGATTTCATCAAAGTAAAATCCGCGGCGCCAATCTTGTCTACGATATGAGTAATAAACAAATCAACACTCTGGAAAAATAGATAGTGCCCATGTCAAAGAACAGGCACATACAAGGAAGTCCGCAAGGAAGAGTAATATCTGCCTTAAAGAAGGAGTGGAAATGTGGAAGAAAAACCCATAGAAGAACGACGTTGGAAGCACGGGAGTAAATAGTACTGCACAATCCTTACGCTGGATGTCAAGAACACCTTGATCATTACGCAAACTGGAGAAACATCTTGCGAGCACTCATCGAAAACGAAGTACAAGAATTCCT
Source organism: Xylota sylvarum (assembly GCA_905220385.1). Classification (NCBI taxonomy): domain Eukaryota; kingdom Metazoa; phylum Arthropoda; class Insecta; order Diptera; family Syrphidae; genus Xylota; species Xylota sylvarum. The sequence goes on along the minus strand of LR999960.1, from coordinate 50,262,591 downwards.
GCAGAAAATAATGACGGACTATCTTAGAAATAGGATACTGCTCTACGACACAGACGATGGAAGGAGGCAGTATAAACTCACAGGCGGCGTTCCTCAAGGCTCCATACTAGGTCCGATACTGTGGAATCTAATGTACGATGACGGTCATAGACTTGGAATATCGAGATTTTCGAACATAATTGGTTTCGCCAACGACATAGCTATCGTTGTGGGGAACAAACTCCTTGAGCTGTTGAAGCATGACTGCAATGAAGCTGTCGGGATGATCCACAACTGGCTAGTACGCATGGGCTCATCATCAGAACCATGAATGATCACGTCGTAGCTTCCAAACAAGATGCAAGGATAACTTATAAGCAGCTGAACAGGCAGCAAAGGCAACGGCTGCACTGGTAAAGATTATATCAAATATCAGGTGACCGAAACAAAAGAAGACATTACTCTTAGCGAGAGTTGTCGCATAATGCTCTATGGCTTTCAAATATGGGCTGGTACCATGAAGACGAAATCACACAGAAAGAAAATTGAGAAGGCTTACAGAACCAACGCGATAAGAGTACGCAGCGTCTTCTGAACAACCTCCTACGATGCGGCATGTGTAGTTGGTGGCATGGTACCAGTAGACCTTCTTGCTAAAGAAACGCAACAGAAATACTGTGCTAGCAGGACAACGGCAACAGTGACGTCAGAAGTATAACCAAGAACAAGTCTGGAAGAATAGCAAAAGAGTCACTTTGACAAAGGCAGGTGGACGCAGATTGATAGCCAATATAGACGTCTGGATTAATAGGAAGCACGGGGAGCTTGAATTTCTACCTGACCCCGATGCTTACTGGCTATGAATGCTTCCGAATGTGTTTGTACCCGACGATAACGTGTCGACGAAAGCAGTGAATGCTAGTACTTCTTCAAAGATCTTAACGATCTAGCTAGACTTGACTTAAGCAAAATAGCTTCGTCACCTGGTCAAACTTGTTTAAAAGGCGAACCATACTTCTTTGGCATGGGTTTATACCGAAACTTGTTACCCTGCCTCCTGTCCCATTTGGGAAGTTTTCATGTAGGTTTCCGGTGCTGGTAATCCAGTTTTTCCATAGCGGTATCACAATGGACCTTCTTTTGATTTAAGTGTGTCCCTGCTAAGTGGAGGCAACCATCCAATCCAACCCAATCAACCAACCAACCAACATACTTGACCGCCATTTATAATAAAGTAAGCAAGACCCTCAGGTAGAGAGGGTAATAGAGAAGAGTATCTCCCACCAGTCGATGAAGATTCCGGCAGAACTGAACTAGTGCAATGGGTAACACAGTTCCTCCGAACTATTTCAAACGTGTATCGTTTTTCGGTGAGAAGATTCTCTGTCATGTGATTCAACCTTGTGCTGGAACAGATAGTGCGCAGGGCAGGTGTTAACATGGATGGCAATACTTGCAACAAATCAGATCAGCTGATGGGTTACGCAGAGGCGCTTTAACGCGCCGTCGTCATACATAGATGCTTTTACAACAATCGAAGAACAGACGAAACAAGTTGTCAACAAACAAAGTAGGACCTGTCCACTGGCTAGGACAAAACATCACAACCTTGACAACATTAATCCTGTCAGTTCTGCTGTATGGTACCGAGTGCTGGACGATAAACAGGAGAGAAGAGCAAATATTGAACTATATATGTATGTATTTGCTCCCGTATGCGAGGAGTGTGACTGGAGGAAAAGATACAACCTTGAACTCTATAAGCTCTAACAAGATGGTAATGTATGCTTATGGCTCTGCGGGAAGATGTACAGGTTTTCACATATGTACTCGTACATAGATCCAGATCGATATTTACATAACTCACAATCAAATATTTTGCTTGTTCCTGGCAAAGCCCCGCGGGATATCTAGCAGTTAATCGTAAAATGCCATGACCCCCGTGCAATATGTATAACCCATGTGGAGTTTCAACGACTTCCACCAGTCACCTACTATATCAGTGGACGATGTAATAGAATAACTACGACTTCAGGATACCGCACAAGACCTTGCAAGCATACACATACATGTGTGTCTCTGTGTACAACCCCATTTAGTCCTTCAACCCTCGAATGGGGATTAAAAACGAAGCACTTAAGTATAATCCCCCAAAAAAAAAAAACTCCATCCCATCCTACACTGTAGTCCTTACTAAATCTTTCATAAAAATTATTTTAAATCTCATGATGGTTTGTATATGTACGAGTGTGTATAGGTATAGTATTTTTAATCTCCTGTATCCAGTGTACTCCTGAAAATAAATTATCTTTTACACTTTTAATCGACCGCTACACGACCGAGGAAAATACAATTTTTTTTTTCTGTTTAATTGAAATTTTAACTCGCTGTTAGTAGATACATAGCTTCGAGGGATATAAACCATTTTGGAATGAGATTAATTGAAAATGGGATTTGTAGAACTACTGTGCCCTTTGAAGGAGCGAAAAAGGTCAGTTCTTCGGAATTACCTGGAAATACCTTCACAAGTCTCTTACGAAAGACTAGGTGGGTGAAGTGCGTCACTTGATGGCTTAAAATGAACCATAGTTGGGGTAGGTTGCCTTTTGACCTTATGTCTGGAGTGAGTGGTAAATTTCAGTTGCAGTTGTACTTGATTAAAAATATAATCAAGTCCTTGTCTGCCCTAGAGTCGAAAGGGAATAGACATGATTTTGGTATAAGTAGTCTGATTTTGAGTAGGCACTTACATACTGTGGGCAGATCATCAATAAGTATAGATGTACTATACCAGGCTACATTAAGACCAGTAAAGGTCTATTGTGGTACTAGATGGACCCGAAATCCTCAGCAGGAACTCAATACAAAGTGCTCAACACAATGGGTTTATACTGACCTGAGTGCGGTATAGAGGGGTTTCTCTACCCTTAGCCAACCCACCTACCTAACTTAATACAAAGGCTGGAGGCTACTGATATTGTCGTTAGCCAGTTGGCGAAAAAGTATTCACCTAAGTGCAATTTTTCATGGAACTTCTACAAAAGTCATTAGCCCAGTCTGAAGGCATGCCTACCAATAATGAAGTGTCCCTACTACGATGGCTATGAGCGAACTTTTTTGTCTGATCAGACAGTTGGTGGGTTTTTGATCCAGTTTGGGCAGGAGCTGTCTCGTAACAAGGCACGTAGTGCCGTCTGGGCCATCTACGATTGGTTACAGTCACAGCATTGACTATAGTGAGAGGCATGTCGATGTTCATTTTATCCGATAAAACCGATAAGGTTGTACCCTGCTTGGAGAGTTCGTTGGTCATGGTCATACAATTTCCTGAAATATCACTGTGTCCCGGCACCCAAATGAGGTGAATGTTGTCTTGTTCAGTCATCTCGTTTGGATGGAAGCGACAATTTAAATGAAGGAAGGACTTAAGAGATTTGATCGCACCCTGACTGTCCGTAAAAATGAGGATATCCCGATTGGATACCATACTATACCTAGACCACGACAAGTCTTCCTTTATCGCCACGATTTAGTCCTGGAAAACACTTCAGTGGTTGGGAAGGCAGAAAGAGATACTTATGTTTAGATTGTTTGATTGTTGAGATCCTCCTACTCCTCCTACTATGGATTTCGTGTTTTGAAGCGACAGATCCTCCTCCTAATCCTCTCTTGAAGAGATAACCGTTTCGAAGATCTTGTCGAACAGAAGTTGTGGAAGTAAGTAGTCGATATCTTGCGAAAGCAATTCAAGATGATTAAGAAGAGAGGAGTGTCCAGTACTTGAACTAGACCTCAAAGATATAGCCCCTTGCCTACAATAGCTACCACAAGGTTCCAAGTGGAACAAAATATCCATACCCGCTGTTGGGGTAGTTCTTAGTGCTGATGCATAGGCAATAAGACCTTTGTATACGGCTGAAAGGGCAAGCCTAGATGGCTTAGTGGAGTGAGGAGATTCTTTCTCTCTGCAAAACGTGCAGGCAGCTCTTCAACCAGACCAAGCGTTCCCGTAAGGCCCCTGACTGGATCTTGTATAAAGAGGCCCTCAAGTCTTATAAAACGAATATTAGAGAAGCCTATCGGATATTCTGGAGACTCGTCTGTGGTAAGATAGAAGAGATCTCGAAGGCATCCAGGCTTCGAAAAATTCTCGAAAGCCACTCTCACAATGCCTAGCTATCTCAAAAGAACAGATGGCTCGTTCACCTCTAGTTCGGAGTTCCTGGATTTATTACTAGATTCCCATTTTCCAAACAGTTGCAATACCATTTCGGGTCCTACTGTGATCTCGGAAAGGTTAATGTTGACCAGCTCCTCTTATCTTGTTACAAAGAGCAATATTCTTTGGACAATAAGCGGTTGCAAGCCCATCAGGTATCCTGGATCAGATGGTATTATATGTACCTATTGACCTAATCCTTCCTTGGTTAACTGTAATTTTCAAAAAGTTGCCTGGATTTGGTTCACATTTCCAAGCCAATTTGGATTTTATACCCAAGGTGGGTAATAGTTCGCACGTTAGACCCATCTACGCTGCAGTGTTAATCCAAGTCTTCTGGCAGACTCTCAACATGCACATAGTGAAGGGAAATCGGTTGAAACGGTCCTACACTGAATAGTTAGCATTATTGAAAAATACTTTGGTGGCGTTCCTGGACATTGAAGTAGCGTTTAACAACGTCGAACCAGAGGCAATTGTAGGCGCACAGTCGAACCTTCGAAGTGAAACGTCTATTGGGCACTGCTGAACCAGTTGGTTGCTAATAGGTTCATAACCTCAAAGCTGGGCGAGCAGTATGGAGGTTCGTCAGTAGGGGTACACTATAAGGAGGTGTGATTTCTACTCTTTTCTAGAATCAGTGGTGAATGAACTGTTTACACTCTTGGAAGGGGAAGGGTACAAGGTAGTTGCCTATGCAGGTTGCTATTGCAGTCTCAGGGAAACACCTCAATAAGCTTAGAGATCTTCTACAGAAAGCAGTCTCTAAGCTCTGCAAAGGGACTAAAGAATGCGGTCTGGGTGTCAACCCTCAGAAAATTGAAGAAAATATAAAATTCCCAACTTTGTTCCACCGAAACGACATCGCCCTGGTGCTCACAAATACGACCAATTACTTAAGCCCCATCCTAGACAGTAAATTAATCTGGAAACCCAACATCGTGGAGCGAGTTAAGAAAGCTACCACGGCTTTGTACTGTTGTAAGGAAACTTTTGGAAGTATCCGTGGCTCTATGTATCCGGTTTCAGGCTCATACTTGCGTAAGGCGTGATCGTCTGGTTTACTGCGCTGGATAAAGCCATCCACTACAACTTCCTTAGTCGTGTGCAAAGCATGGCATGCGTCTGCATTAGTGGAGTCTTGAGGACCCTTCCAACTGTGGCTATGGACCACATGCTTCCGCTTGATATCTAGTGGAAACAAGTGGCAGCAATTCTTTTGTGGACCAGTTTGCGAACTGGCCACTCGTCTATTCTAAATAAACTAGAATGCAAAAAACATTGATTATAGCCTCCCCCAGGACTGAATGGGAGTTTGCCTCTATACAGACGGGTTCAAAACGGAAAGAGGTATAGAGGCAGGTGTTTTCTCCTAAGATCTGAATTGGAAGATCTTCTTCCGCCTTCCTAATCACAGTAGCGTGTTCCAGGTGAAAAATATGTCGATCAAGGAGGCCTTGTCATGGCTAAGGAATTCTCTAGGCATGGGACAATTCTGTGGATTCTACCGGAGGAGGTGAATCTCAACATCCCTCTCGTTACGTGTGAACTCTAATTAAGCAAAATGCGATAAACGCTTCTAACCGCAGGTGGTCTAACTGCAACACTTGCTCTATCACGAACCAGATCTGGCCCAAGCTGGATTTTAAGCGCTTCAATATTCTAATAACACTAAAGGGATCATCAGTACAATAGTAGGTGTCATTGTGGGTCACTGCATCATTGGAAGGTATGCCCTCAGGTTGGGTCTCTCGGCAAACGATTTTTGCAGAAGTTGCATGGATGAGGAAGAGAAAGACATTATTTTTCACCTCCTATGCACCTACCAAGCTTTCTCAACTCGAAGAAAACTATATCTAGGAGAGTATTTCTGCGACAACCTTGGCGAACTAGCTAGCATAAACAGTAGCCGTCTTCAGCGCTTTATAATAAGTTCATGTTGGTTCAACGGGTAGATTGAGGACACTAGATTCTGTGGTATCTGGATGGACCTCGAAATGCAGAATTTTGTATTTCTTATTGAAAAGAGCAAGTTCTGTTTTTCGAGGATTGACACTGAATGCGCATCCTTCACTCCATTGAGAGAGTTTAGAGATCGCACTTTGCAGAAGGTCACAGAGCGTATTGAAGTGTTAACCCGAAACAGCTATAACAATATCGTCCGTATAGGCAATTACCTTACCGCCTTCATCTTCTACCAAACTACCCAAAAATAAAACCACTCTTTCTATCGAATAAAAAGTCTCAAAGTCCCATGACCATAGTGACCACATGTATCTACAAAAGTTATTGCGCGCGCAAATTATCTGAAAAAAAAACGAAGAAAATTGTCTGCAAAACTACACAATCGCTTGGTGGTTTACCACGATTGCAACTAACAATACCACCAGCAATAATCCAAGTGCCAAGGCTGCTGTCTTTGCCACTACGGTTTCAGTGCCCAGGCACATAGCACATATGCATGCATAACTCTTTTGGACACATTATCCTCGGACAGACAGGCGACGGGCAATTTTCACACCTGAACGAATAATTTTTGAAATTCATTTGAATTTCAGATTTCCCTCGCGAAACAGAAAAATGCGATTAAAATGTTACATTTTAATTTTTGGGATATTGGTGGGACAAGCACAGCTGGGACTGGATTGGTAGTGGAATTTGGCAAAAAGAAATCAGAGTTGGGCTCGCGTTTATCGCCTAAGGCCGTCCACCTGTGGTGAAGAACTAGATTCACCTCGAGCTGTTCCTGATGTGAACTTAATATGGCGCATCTGAGGACGAAAACTTAAGAAAAAAACAGAAACCCCAGGTGTTGAACGACTGTACCAAGGAGAAGAATGACACTTTGTCAGTGTGTCTTCTAACAGTGGAAACCAGGCGACATTCGGTTACAATAAGACTTCCTGGCGCATGGGGATCTGCTTCGGGTGACCATACAAATACAAATATAAATATTTGGCGCAACAGATCCATAGGACCCAGGGCCTAGCTTCTTCTTCTGGTTCTCGGGTGACCATCTTTTCCCCAAATATCAACCCCATGCTACATACAGCCCACAAAAAACACACCTCCAATCGTGCAACCTAAAGCCAGTCTTAGCTTCCAAAAATCTGTAGAAAGAGCACCAGGTCCTGTCAGAGAATTTGAACAACTTGACAGGATGTCAGTCGAGGGGGCATCATTATCCTCTTCTTCTCCAAGATGGATGAGGAGACATTATTTGCATCATGCAGGTCAGATGCGAAGGTGCTCAGGGTAGTGACACCAAGAAACCTCTATCAGCAGCTGGACATTTTTGAGAGATGACCTCACTATATATCAGGCTTTGAAATTAGCTATTTCTCCACTTGAGTGAGAGGGCGCTACTCAAAACTAGATTTGATACAAGAATAGCTTAGCCGGTTTAAAGATGCCATTCTTGACGAAGCCTGCAGCAAAAAGAGGGATCTACAAAGCTGCAGTTCATCAGTTGGACTTTTAAACCCGGATGGCTTCTCTTTACCTAGCTACGGTGGACTGGCTGAAGGCAAAAGTGAAGACGTTCTTCGCCGGGAACTTTCATCATGAATACACGCTAATACAACGCACTCTGTGCCACATGAAAGGTCGATTGATGACTGGAGAGTGCTCAGCAGAGTCCATGGAGATATGGAGCTCACCCTAGTCCTTGACAGCATCGTACAAACCACAAACTCTTCCTGCTTGATTAAGGTGTCATACGACTCGGGCTGATAATTTCAAATGGAGTTTCCGGATTAGTTAGCCTCGTCTATATATGTATGTACATACATATGTATATAATGCGAATCTCTGTGCAGGCCGACCTTTCAGTCTTCGCTTTTCTTAGATCCACAAACAAAAGCAAAGACAGCCAGAAAGATGAAAACCCTATTTCCAGCATCTTGGAAAGCGCTACTGTAAGCGTACTACAGCAGAGATAGGGAACCCCCTCAATCACCTGCTTCTTTAAGCTTTCGTTCCCTCTCACCAATGCGCCAACAACTGTAACCGAATCCAATGATAGAGCAACATGACCACCTTGTCACATGTGTAACTGGTATACAATGTGAAACTTATTCCATCTTTTCCATGGGCTAACATATGGATGGTTATCAAGCAACGTGACGAGGGACAGGCCTTTAAGTAAACCAGGGATCCTCATGCAGTCGACAAACAGATCTCTACCTATGCCTACAGACTCCACAAGGACTTAAGTGTGATAAGGCGGAGACTTACTACCATCATGAACCGACCCACCTATCTACCATACCCTAGAGACTAGAAGGTGATGAACAAGTTCGAAACTCCAAACCTTATTATATATTATATAATGCATGAGTGTTGGTCATTAAGTTTAGTAAGGATATTCAGGCTCAGATGTTATAAGAAGTAAACGGAATTTTTAAAGGACCCTTGTAAGAATGAGTAAAGCCTAGAACGCTAAAGATCTGCCATTTGATATGATACAAGTAAAGACAGGATCACGAGGGAAGTAATCTAAAGTATCATCACTGCTCAAAGGACAGTTTTCTAAGAGGACTTTTGATGGCCATCTCAATGTTCTAGGCTTAAATGGTCCTTAAATGGTCTGTGACGCTTAGGGTGTATAAGTGTCATAGACTGTAGGATCATTTAAGCCTAGAACGTTGACATGGCCCTCAAAAGTCCTTTTAGAAAGCTGACCTTTGAGAAAAGATTCGAAACCAAACACGACATGAACTGGAAAAGGCCATAACATGGCCTTACACTTCCAGTAAACTGAAAGTGCCTCATGTTTAGACGAAAGAATTTTCTTTTTACCCCGGAACAACCTTTTGTTTGGAGGAGATTGACAGAAAACTGATTTTTAGTACATGTCTAGGGGCAACTGCGGATTTGTACAAACTAGGCACTTCTTAGACATAACTCGACAGAAAGTTCACAGATGTTTTGATTTGTTGCGAGTATGCAAGAAAGATAAAGCAGGCGAAACCCTACCATAACACACTCGTATCGGACACAATCGAGATCTACTAGAAAAGTTCTGTTAAGTAGTAATGTCGGATGTTATTAGGACGTTACCTTCCAAGGAGCTTGACGTTAAATTTCGCAAACTGAGGTCCTTTTAAAAACTGAGTTCCACTGCAAAGTTTCTCACTATCCACTCGTTAAACTATTTTGAACTTTTAATGAAGCGTAAGAGGTTATGATGATACGGAGCAAAGACGGAGTTCCACAAGGGTCTATACTAGGGCTGGTGTCTTTCCCATCTGTCCCAAATAGCAATTTCGTTGGGCGTTTTCTAGGATGATATCATCCAGTTCAACAGAAAATCTAAGGTCTGTCTAAATAGATCCGTTTGAACTACTCCGCCAAAATGGTCACTGTCACTTGGAATTCACTATAAATTCGGGTACCATTCCGAATATTCTTTCTTTGGGCTAGGAGTAGATCTGAGTAGCAAAGCCTTTCATGGAAATCTCTGCGATAGCTCTGTATAAGACCATCCTCATTAAGACCATCATCATCTCAGTCTTACTCGATTGGGTGGATTGTACTATGTATCTACAAACCTTTGTACTAAATAATCAAGTTCTAGTCTTTTACAAGAGATCCATGTATCCAATGGGCGTCTGTCTTAAGCACAGTTAATACCTGCATGAACCACATACCCATTACTTTCCTAACAGCTTCATAGAAACCACAACAATTTCTAGAAAGCAAAACGCAAACCTGTTCCAATGAAAGCCCCAAACACATAAAAGTAAGAATAATCGATTAAAAATGAATAACCAGCGAGTTCCTGACACCACACCACTTCCAGAGTCATTCCACTCCACACCGGATTCAATTTGCATCTACTACCATCTACCGCTAGAACAACTAGTGGTGAACGAAACTGCAAAGAAACAAATGAAAGCAAGGCACACATTCCACTTCCCAGATAGTTCAACGCACTCTACCCATCGTGTGCCATGTATTTCCTCGTCATAGAGTGTCGTCGTCATGATGGTGATGCAAAACTGGATGTGTAACCAGAACCACGGATCAATAATAATCATCATAATCATTGCACAGCGTCGTCGCCGGCTGCCGCCACTATCATCATCATCATTCTCAATATCATCATCCTCCACCCACCAGTGATTACTTGAGGCAAAGCACTTCAACCTAAAGTGGTCTCTCTAGTGAGTGAGTCGCCTTCGCGAGATGTAACGCAAGGAAGATAAGTGGTTTCTTCACGAAGGCACGAAGCCGCTGAAATGAGATCCATCCCGAAGGGTGTTACTGCAGATACATCCCGAATTGTCCGTGTGCGATATTTTAACAGATCATCATCGAATCAATTTAGATCAATTCTACGTCCTCCGCATGTCCAGCATATTTACTGGTCGGTCTGTCGGTCATGTAGTGTGAGCAAACAATTAAGGATCGGAGGGGGGTGCGCTCGAGACGTGCGTCTGTATGTGGTGTTTGGCTCAATTTAGTACAAATAACAGGCGGGGGTCTATAATTTCTGGCTTCACACTAAGAAAATTATAGGGCGCAGGCAAACTGTGATGATGGTTTGCAAATTCAATTCCAGTCAACAAGAAGTTTAATTAAACGCTCGGTGTGTGTGGATGCGTGAAATGGGGTGCGTTTAGGACCCTCGTATCCCCCTCCCCAGCACATTAGGGAACAGAGAACATAAACGGTGGCAATTGAATTAAAGCTAGTTAAAGACGATTCGGGGTGGGATAGTGTTTAAAGTAAATTGGTGTCTGTATTGACCGGTTTGGGTATTTCGCTGCGTTGGTAAATGGATGTAATCCTTGATGGGGATATAGGTATTACTGGCCCAACCTAGACGTATAATCAATGTCTCGTCTCCACTGAGGCATGTAGAATGATTAAAACTTACGGACAATGGAAAGCAATCCTTACCTGTAAAGAAAGAAGGAAAAATTGGTTAGAAGGATATTCTATTGAAACGAAAAGCAAATATTAGAATATTCAAACAAGGCTTAGACTACAAAGTTCTATAATTAAGTTCACATCCAGGAATGTGCATTAACACAAGAATGTCCTTAAAGTAAATTTCAAAGGCCCTTAAAGGTTCAACACTTATTTAAGAAGAAAATCCTGACGAACTTAGCTCGAAGTTATATAGTCAGTCTATAGGCAGAACGCCGACAGTTGGGTTGGAGACAATCCTTAACATGCTACCACTAGACTTGTACAAGCAAGAATCTGCCGCCAAGAGTGCCTTGAGGAAAACCAATCAAACGACTTGAACTCAAACCTCGAAGGGCATATCCAGATCCTAAAGAACTTCGTAAGAGAAGACGTAAACAGCGACTACACGTCACTATACCTCAACTTTGAAAAACCAAGCTAGTCCGAAGCTATCGCGAAGAACTTAAGGCTCTTCGCTCACAGCACAATATAAATCTCTGCTGGGTTCCTAGTCACAAGGATATAACCGGGAATGAGATAGCTGAGGAACTTGCAACAAAAGAGTCTGCTATGATCCAACATGAGGAACTCTTATAGATCAAACCTCCACTCTCCAATGTCAGGGAGCGAATCGAACGTAAGACTCTAATGACTGCCAACAGTAGGTGGAAATTGCTTATCACATGTATTATGCCAAGGAAACCCTGGCAACTATACGACAAAGACAGAACCAACAAACTCCTAGAAAATAATAGAAAAATGTTGTCAATGGTGGTAGGTGCACTCACTGGCGGTCATAATCTTCTAAGGAACCACACAATGAAAGATAAACTCAACGATGACAACATATGCAAAGGATGCGATGAAGAAGAGGTTCCTGTGTCACTATAGCCCAAGCCCATGTTAATTGAGGAACAGAACACTAGGAAGATATTAGTTCGAGGACTTACAAGAACTACCTGATGCCTCACTCTAAAATCTTTCCAGGTTTCTAAGGACATCACGATGGTTGGAGATCCTATTCACCGACGAGCAGTAAGCAACTAGAAAAAACCCAGTATATTTTGGTTTGGATTGGAGCAAACTAAGGCATCACAATGGGCCCTAAGTGTGTTGAAGTGGACCCTTACTCCCCTCAATAAGCCATCCACCTTGTATCGATTAAATTCACTACATCTGTGCGAGAAGGCGCTTGATGATAACCAAAAGCAGTACAAACTTTACGCAACGTTTCCGCGATATTTTCACTGTTTTTGTAGTGAATTTTCACTATTACCAGGCACTCTGCATAGGCTCAGGGTTCCGTATCAAATTGCTATACAGCGGGCGCCCCCGGAGTTCCTACTTCATCTATAAGATACTTGACTTCAGAATCTCTTTCGCGTTCTTTAGCAAACTGACATCTTTTAGACGATGCTAGCTATAGGAGGCCTAAAGTTGTCATGGAAACGGGAAACCTATTGATGTTATTTGGGATTGGAATCGTAAGACCTCGCTCTGTAGCGCGATGGACTAATCATGGTGCCAAGGCTCTCACTGAAGTACATAGTAGATACCTTCCGTATACCCTCATATTCCGTTTAAATTTGATGGGTTTTAATGATTTAAAATCGTTGGAATATTCGGACCGTTGTTTGGAATTTTCGAAGACACCCGGGTTTGCTGAACGTTTGTCTTATGTACAAAATTTTTAGCCAATTTTTTTTTATTCATCCTTTCAATCCTGCAAAACGGGACCTCATTCCGCTTCGAAAACTTATAGTGCCAAGCAAGTATTAAGTTACAAAGTAGTACCTACCTACTTTAAGATTTCACCGCAGAATATATGAATATCTAATGGAGTTCCACAAGGGTCGCTGCTAAGGCCCTTACACCAATCGCAATGTAGTCAAGCTAAGGAAACGACATAGCAATTGTAGAAGTGGCAAACTAGACACATAAGTTTGAAGCGTCATTTACAATTTGAAATTCAGATGAAATATTACATTAAAAGTCAGTATAGGCCAGTGAAGGGACATTTAAACCTTACAAAGGGTGACAGATACAAGATGCTTATACAAGTACGAAGAATCACAAACAAGGCCCAAGTGATAAAGTAGCTTGGGTGGCGATCGGTATCTTACGTGCAAGGTAAGAGTTTGAAACATCCTTACATTGCCAACGATGTTAGAATAAAAACGGAGATAAACTCTGAGTGCTGGTTGGATACATTTTGGATTTGTGCCGTGTATTGCAGAGTATCAAATTAAGCCAGCTACGTCACTACTTGCACAGTGTTGATGAAATCTGTACAGTCAGCATGCAGTTAGTGGTGCAAGTGGATTCCTACTTCTCCCTTGCCCTATGAACAGTGAAGGACTATCCACCAATTTTTGTATAACATTGCTGGTAGTTTACATCAAAAGTTGATACAGTCAAACTGATTGAAAATTCAATTCTAAATATCTGAGCTTACACAAAAGCCGACGTCTGACGAGACTTTGCGTCGAAAGATTAAAGCGTACCTAACAGATACTGTGTTCATAGAAACCAACTTAGAGCTTAGGTTCTCCAGAACTTCTCTCTATCGAGGAAGCTGCTATGTTTATTGCAGCTAATCCACAATGTTTGGGGAATTTTAGAACCGGAGAACTTGCAGAGATCGATTTGCCCTGTCTCTCTGATCTGAGAACTCTAAACGTGGGCAGGCGGGTGTCCGGTAGTCGACCATTACAGACAATGTTGGTGTCCTTAGAGATACATATATGCAAGCAAGTTTCAAGCTGAACCTTTGGTATCAATAGATGGAACTTTATCGCCTTCATAAGCACTGACAGTCTCTCCCCATTAACAGACAGGTTACGGCTTGTACCCTCCTTATATAGCTTGACCAGTTTGCAGTAGCTTGGAGCTCAGCAATGATATGTCACATCAAACAATGTTAAGAGATCCGCGACATTGCTTGATTAACTTGGATCGTATTATTGGTGATTCCAAGGGTTTTATAGCAGCTTTACTATCTGCACATATGTACAACAGTGGCGCTGCAATTTATGGAGAACTTGAAGCTGAAGGCCCTCATATCGGGTTCAGGGCTTACATAAAAAAGGGCAATCGAGGCCCTCTAAGCCGCTGTTTTGAACCTTCTCAAACGATGCAATGGAGAACTCGAAGCTGAAGCCTCTCATTTCGGGTCCAGGGCTTACATAAAAAAGGGCAATCGAGGCCCTCTAAGCCGCAGTTTTGAACCTTCTCAAACGATGCAATGGAGAACTCGAAGCTGAAGGCTCTCATTTCGGGTCCAGGGCTTACATAAAAAAGGGCAATCGACGCCCTCTAAGCCGCAGTTTTGAACCTTCTCAAACGATGCAATGGAGAACTCGAAGCTGAAGGCTCTCATTTCGGGTCCAAGGCTTACATAAAAAAGGGCAATCGAGGCCCTCTAAGCCGCAGTTTTGAACCTTCTCAAACGATGCAATGGAGTACTCGAAGCTGAAGGCTCTCATTGCGGGTCCACGGCTAACATAATTAACGGCAATAGAGGCCTTCTAAGCCGCAGTTCTGAACCTTCTCAAACGGTCAATGTGCAACTCGAAACTGAAGGCCCTCATATCGGGTCCAGAGCTAACATAAATAGGGGCATTCAAGGCTCTCTAAGCCCCAGTTTTGAACCTTATGAACGGTGCAATGGACAATTCGCAGCTTAAAGCCTTCATTTCGGGTCCAAGGCTACAATAAATAAGGGCAATCGAGGATCTCTAAGCCTGGATTATTAAATTTCCAGCTGAGTCCTTTTTTTATCGTGATTAACCTCCAGATATCTGCCGCGGTTAGCGAATTGCAGTTCATAGAACAGCACCATCCCTCGACTTGGAACTTTATTAAAACTAATTTCCATCAGGTCTCTCATCAGGAGTATCGCATTTACTACCATGAGTCACAACAGTGGTGGTGGGTACCCCTATACATCAACCTTGCTTTTAAGCATTTTCTCGATCCAATAAGAAAGATTGCTGTCAACCTTTAGGTTAGCAAGTGCATCATGTATAGCTTGTATTTTGACATTGTTGAAAGCTCGCTGAATGTCAATAAAAGGTACCATACTGAAATCCTTGTTTTTAAAAGAGCTCTCTATGATTTCTACCAACAAGCAAACGTCAAACAGTCTTTAATAAAAAAGGACGATATACAGATGATTTTATAAAGACTGTTAGGATACGTAGATTGTTTTTAGTGAGGTCGAAGCTTTCTTTGAATTTGCTTTGTTTATAGTTGCCAAGGAAGGAGTTTCTTATCTCTCATCAGACCCTAAAGATATTTCAGATCTAGCTTTGTCCTTCTTTTCTAGCTTCATGAATTCTTGTTTGGTATGGTATGGACCCTTATTTCACGGAATGGTTCATGGAGGACCTTGCTGTCCCTTGTTTGGAACATGCTTGTACTTTTGCCCATGGATTCGAAGTATTCTATTCCTACCTCCGAACACGAGGTGTAGGGGAGTTCCAAGAGCAAATCTATTGCAGACTTTGAGCAGTTCCTCATTGCTCCAGTTATGCATATGTATAGTATGTCAGTCTGCAGAGATAAAACCCCTTCCTGTCCACATCCTCTTGCTGTTGATTTTAATGCTTTTTAAGGACAATTGTGTTTCTGCTGATCGTGTGATCAACAGTTTAGATACTGTGCGGTAGAGTCCTTTTTCTTTCAGGGTTCGTTAAATGTCTTCATGTCTTGTAATCAAATGTCCCTTCGATGTCTAGGAAAGGGATGCTTCGAAAGGTTCAGTATCTAAGGATATAGCTGATGTTTGACCTTAGTGAAAATAGATGAAAAAGAGAAGACCACATACAAGTGGTCCTGAAAATAACTCAACTTTTTCTCTCTATTCATTCAACGTCGGATGCAGCGATGGTGTAGGTTTGAAGACCGAGTATATACTCGAAAGACATTATTCGCTTGGAAGCATACACACGTGGATAATAAATTCCTTGATTTACGAGTGTCCTTATCTGGTCTGCTTCTCATAAGCGGATCAAAAAATCCCAGAGACCATTCACGAAACACTAAAGTGTCAAAATGCGGGTAAAGCGATTAAGTACACAACAGAATCTCCATCATCCTACAAACGATTTCTGAAGAAAAACAAAAAAAAATCCTTCCTAATTCCCAAAGAACATCACCTTTGGCAACTTAATGTCTGATAATTACATCATTTACATAAGAAACACACACTAACCAACAACCTGTAATCCTCTGTGTTATATAAGTCTATTATGTCCACACAAAATTACTATCGGATGACAATCAGACTACCTGTAGAGGGGGAGAAAAAGATACAAAAGGAAGAAAAAAAAAAAAAAAAACCATTTCCACCTCATCTGTCGCCATGCCACAATCGATCCGTCCCGACAAATTACATCGTCGGTCGTCGTTGTCATTGTCAAATCAAATTAAGCCCCATCCGACAGATCTTCACACAGATACACACACTCATGTATGAAGGTGGTTCGTGGCTGCATCAGAGTTTATATTTTGATCCCATTCTACGCTCTCCAAGTCATTCATTAACTAATTATCTGGGTGTTGGGTTCGATAATTTCCGCAAACGGAAACGTTCCATTGTATAAAAGAATTCAATGGATGTAAAGCAAAAAAAAAAAAAAAAATAGGTTTCAGGTGAACACAACACATGCGACGACCTAACAAAATAATTACCCAAGTCTATGTATCTATGAAAGCATCGCATAGCTCAAGGTTAACGTTGTAGATACTTTTGCTACAGTTTAGGTTCGGATTTTCTTTTTTCATTTCGTCTCGGGCTTCATGGTGAGAAAATTACAATTAGCATGCAACGAAGCAATTTGGCAAATAATGTGTGGCAGCCTGAAACTTGAAAACTTTAAAAAATATTTACCTCCCTGTCAATTAAGCGCGCGCTGTGAAAGAGGATGGTATGGGTAGGAACGTGCTTCAAGCAAATAACAATCAAACAACGCAAAAGGTTAAAGTGCTTCAATTTGAATTATCTTTTCTATTCATTTGAATTTTTGATGATTTGTTTGAGTTTCAGAATACCTATTCGGTACTAATAGGGTGAAGGTTAGATTGGTAGTGATGGATTCATAGAGTTAGATACTTAAACTGACAGCAAGCACTTCTAAAGTACGTCATGCGCTTACTGGTCAACCGGACAGAAAAGATGGGTGGGAATGGGCAAACAGAATAAGGATAACGACTTCTGGCATGATTTGAATATTGTTTTGAATCAGAAGGTTTTATGGTTCTGTGCTTGGGCTCATCAACCAATTATGCTTTGACTATCACAGGGTTTAAGGATTTACATACTTAACTGAAAAACAAAATTTTCGCAAATAGTGTATCCTTCCTTGTTTTAATAAGATTTATGACAGAATAATCCTTAACTTTTAAGCCATCTTAAAAGCCAGACTGGATTTCGATAAAAAATGGTACTCGTTAAACAAGTTTTAGTAGTATGTATGTATCTATTAGGTGTATCTATTAGGTTCATTCGTTTATTTGGCTTAATTCACTATGAACAGACTTAAAGAAGTGCTTATAAAGTAACATTTAAAGTTCTTTTTCATAAAAGATTCGACTAGGGATTCGAATTATGAAGTTCCGCATCTGCACATGGCTATTCAATAAAGGCAAGAATTCAAGGACTGCTTCTAGAAAAGAAAACCCAAAGGAAGTTGTTTAAGTTCTTGTGTGGTTAAACTAAAGTCTTTTGAGCCTTTGATGATTCGTAAAATGGACCTGCACGAATAAAAAATTTGATGATACCAAAGTTGCACCATAACCTGCATTCAATACTACAACACCACTATCAAACAACATTCTCATTTCATAAATGAAAGTACTTTGGGCAATATGTGGGTAACTTCAAACCTTTTAAGTCAGGCTTGTACCTTCCAAAGTCCTCTGACATTATCACACCAAACAACAAAGTATGCAATTAGTCTACATCTCCAAGGTGTTGATAAAAGGTGAAAGTACCCATAGAGTTTAAGCCTCCCCGTAGTCTCTTGAGCGTAGCAGATACAGTTGCTTGTGTAGCATCAAACTCTTAGATAAAGGTCAAATAGTGTACGATCAGGATTATGAATACAAATTTGTCACGGAGAGAAGTCAAGTCAATTTTTATTCCCAAATGCAGGCAGGCACAGTCACACCACAGCAAAAGCTTTTAGAGCGATCAGTCTAACATCTTTCCTGCTCAGATACCGTAAAAAGAATATTAGACATCCACAATCGCTCCTATTTAACCCGAAGGGACATCTCACCTTCCCAACATGCCTATATCAAGAGCCGCTCAGTAGAGTCAGTGCTACACCAAAAATAATTTACACCAGGAGAATTCCTGGATATTGAAGGGGCCTTCAACAATGTGAACTTAAAATCAGTTAGAACAGCTCTAGGCCAGAGCACGTAAATCCTATCCTATCAGATTGGATAGAATGTATGCTCAATACACGAAGCATTAGATCTGAATTGGGCAATAGAACCCCTAAGGTGGAGTCTTATCCCTACTCCTCTCGAACCTAGTGATCACCGAAGTCCTTATAAGAATAGACCAAAATGAAGTTAGGGCCGTCGAATATACTGATGATGTCGTTATATTAGTGACAGGAAAGTTCTTGTTCAAAATCGTTGATCTGCTACAAACAGCGTTGAATGCCCTGAATAACTGGGACAAACGCTTTTTGGTACGACAAGTCCATAGCCACCCATGGCTAGCTTCTCACCAGGGACCTACTATTTAATGCCGTATCTGAAGGCCAATTATTGTTTTGAGAAGCTTGTTTATCACAGTTTTACTCTTGGATATTTGTCAGACGTTCGTCAGAGGTGGGGCCGTGAAAGAAATTTTAGTTGTTGTCTAGAAATTAAACCTGGAACCCGTCGCTCCATATTCCAACGCACTAGACACTTGAAAAAACGAATAAATTCTCTTTACAAATAAGAGGAAAATACCCCCGACTACAAATATCAGAAAAGGCTAGATACCTAGGTTGCATATTAGATCGAGCTGAAAAGACACTTGAACGCACAAAGAAGGCTTTGGACAGAAGGATAGCTTTTTACGCATGCAAGAGAAAACCAGCCATCCACCTATCCTCACATTCGGCCGTCTGGTCTGTTCCCGTTAAAGCCGCAAACCTGAACACCATCACAAGGATACAACGTCTAGCATGTATAGGTACCACCAGCGCTAGTTAGAACAACAGCTACCGCCGCCCTAGAGACAAAAAGTGCCCTACGCCTCCGACAAACCTGTATGCGGATACGTAACCAAATCTGACACAGCACCATCATCAAATAGTCAAACGTCAACGCGTCTTATGGCTACCTTATCCCACACGGAATTCAACCTCAACCTCGACTCCGAATTTCCCTCTAGAGAGAGCTGGACAAATGCTGAGGTCATTAACCCGACCTCCATATTCATCTTCACGGATGAGTCAGAAATAAAGAAGGTACTGACTTCAGGAATATTCTCAGAGGAACCATCAATCGCCCGGTTCATAAAACTTCCCAACCACGTAAGTGTGTTCCAAGCGGAAATATGTACATGGAATCATCGAGGTCTGAGGAACTCAAATCCCTTAAATCGAGGCATAACATCACGCTCCGCAGGATTCCGAGACACATGGGCTTCCACGGGAATGAAATGGGCCATAATCTAGCTAGAAAAAGCTCGGAATTAACAGATCTCTCGGTCCTAACGTCCTTCAGTCTTCTCATGTCCAAAATTATTTTAGACTTCCACAAATTGGGTCCAATGCAACAAAAACAAAAGGACTAGAGAACCTCTATCAATGAATAGAGTGCAGCTGACCCTCCTCATAGGTATTCTCACAGGCCACAAATAAATGGCGGTCCATCTTAGAATAATGACAACAAGCACCATAGATCTATGCAGAGGCTGTGGGGACACAGAAATAGAGGAAGACACAACACATTTCCTCTGCGATTGCCCAAGCCTCAACAGAACTAGATACACAATCCTTGGAAAAGTATCTTTCAATGACCTTAGCGAACTAGCTAACACGCCACCTAAAATCACCCTAAAATTCATCATGAAAACGGACTGATTTAGGAGGGTCGCTCCCGCCATAGATTAATTTTTGGATTAATTGTCTTGTTCATTTAATTTAGGTATCAGTCTGCACTCCCGCAGCTGCAGTCACCGCTCCAATGCACCTAAGATCAAAATTTAGTTACTAGTGACATCCCGCAGGGCAGTGTATTTTCTCTCTTTTGTTTTCTTTCTTGTGAAAGATACTTTTTATCTTGGAAAAGGGTTATCAATTGGGAAGACTAAGAGTAACCTTCATATTCTCTGTAATTGTGGGGCTATCGTCATCAGAAGGAAGCTTTATTTAGAACCCTTTCATTTCGAGAGAGGTAGCGAATGCAAAACGAAACTGAAACATAAAGATTCAATGTATCTGCGTTTACGTTTACTTTCTTGCTCTTGCTGACCAAGCAATATATATGTAGATTATGATGTTTAATAGCATTTTTAGTCTACGGGATCTCTTCTCAAGCGGGATGCGGCCTAGATACATTTGTTCTACTCTTTCCTTTCCTAACATACATATGTACATATGTACACCATGCAATTGCATAGTTACTATCAAAACGTGCATTTCTTGAACTTAAAAGGTGTATTCAATGGAAGGTTCTTAGTTGGGACATGATCCATGGAGTAACGAAATCAGTTACGAACTCTCCTAAATCCAGTGAAGAACCGCAGCTGATACCACTGGTAGTGAAAAGCTTGATGCCCTGGAAATCCATGAGTAAATAGATATTCACAACCCAATTTCAAAATAGTATGGCATCTGATTCCTTATAGTTGTCTACCAGCTTCCAGTGACCATACGTCTAACTGAAGCATAGTCATCTAAGTAGACGGCTTTAACAAGACGCTTTATGATAAGCAGCATACACCACCTTATGTGCGAATAAAAGTAGGTCTTGGATCATTGAGAAAGAACTGCAGAGGAATAAGTATTTTTATATCAACAATCTGATTGGACTATATTAGTGCAATATTAGGTTAGAGAAAGCCACTAACTCAAAAAGAATCCGGGAATTTCTAATTAAAGCCGGCCTATGACAGCATAGATAGAGCCGAGCTATACAGAGCAACGTCTAGCTTTGTCCTGTCAAACTGGATTGTGCAGGAGGATGATGGTGAATGCATGCTGCTGTGTAGATACATGAAGGTCTGTAAGAATCTCAGCGAGAACTTTGATGTCAAGAAAAGAATTATACTAGGCGACGCACTGTCAAGCGATTTTTTCAACACCTTTCGTGAAAAAATATTTCAATGGTCCTTAATGACATACTATATGCTGGAGGAACGGCGTAGTGCATGTTTCGGGCAAGTTGATAGAAAACTTATTCCAATGTCAAGATCTTTTGTAATTCGCACATCGTGGAGGATTTCTTAACAATCGATATGTGGTCTTTTTTCATTCGAACTAGAGATGGTTCAGGTATTTTGTCACTGTTCCTCAAATGTATCTGTCACAGGCTGTTATCAAATACAAAAAGAAACAAGTACTGTGACTTGTAACATGGAACAGGAAGTAGTAGAGCATGATATTGAAGACGACATGATAGTGCCAAAATATGTCTAAAGATATTAGATCACCGTTCCAAGATAGAAATAAAGTCAATCCCAAAACTACTATGTTTTTGTTACGTTTTACATTCCATAAGCCCATAGAAATGTTAGGAAACGAAAGGACATTTTGTGATAAAAAGACCATGTAAGTAGGTTTTAAGAACAGAATTAATGCATTTTGGCCAAAAATGGTTACAGCCACGCCCACTTTTTTATGAAAACACCCGTTTCTCTAAGCAAATCGCTCAAAAATCAAGTTACTGTACTGTGTATAGTACGATTTGATAGCAGTCAAAGTAAAAATTACACAACGCCGCTCCTTTCTTTAGAGGGATGGGTTAGATCCTTAAGGATATGGTAACACAGATGGATTGTAATATCCCTGTCACATTAGTTCTTTTGAATAAATTAAAAAAAATATACAAAACAAACTACCAAAGGTGGTCTACAATCACGCATCCTTTCAGGATGTATGTACATAATGGCTACCACCCTACCCACCCATGTACTGTGACCCACATACCAAACATAACATTAACTCCAATTTGTTGTAATTTATTTTTTCTTGGATCATTAATTGCAGACGACGACGACGACGACGACAAAGGCGGAACGAAATTCCGTAAATCGAACATATTACTTAATGAATAATACATCATAATTAAGCGAAATTAAAATAAATATTGCTCCTACATCCGAATCGTAAATTTCCATTTCCAAATGACCCTGAACACGGAAACATAAAACCACTTGCACCACACCAAGGAAGGAAACAGGAAAAACAAAAAAATAAATCATAACGTCCAAGGGAGTCCGGGGCATAATGTCTACGGATAGTCTGTTTGCCTACAAAAGCCAACAGCAAGTCCATTAACCTGACACCGTCTTCGGAAGGAATAAATTCCAATGGCAATAAAAAAAAAAAAAAATCACCATTCGCAGAATAAATTTCATTTTATGCGAAACGATAGCGATTAGACATCTAGGACCGCTCTAGTGACAATTTGAAATCAAAATAAAAATTTAATTAACTAATCAATAACTTATCGAAGTCGAGAGATAATCGATTTTCCGTTGACCTTCCTCTGGCTGACGTATGAATTGAACAATTACGATGGCAATCGTTCAAAATTTGATTCTCAGCCTTCAATTCGCTACACAGTCATAGATACAGAGCTAATGTGTCTCTTAAATGAGCGTTATTGTCCACACACTTCATCGTATGAGTGTTGTGATTGATTACACCACCATGGGAATAATGTGGTCAGTGCGGGTCTCCAAGGCCACGAGAAGTCTTGAAGATGTTTACACTATTGAATTTGAGATGTTGGATGGTTAACACAAACGAGACCGGCGAGAAATGTGGTTCCAACAGTATGAGACTAGTAGTGTCTTGATCTGAGTATGGTTTTTCGGGCGGTACGGAAAGGGCAACTATTTGCAAGAGCACTGAACTACCACTTCGTTGTCACCATTACCACAACTCATATGTACATATGTCATCTTTGCTTCTTCCTGAGGAATGATGTCGTAATTCAAAGTGGGGTACAACAAGGTTCCATTCTTTCGCTCATACTGTTTTATTTGATGATTGGCGATGTGCTTTCCATACTTCGTCCATTGGAAACGGGGGAATTGAATGATTTTTCCTAAAATAACTAAAGTAGAGAAGGTCGACCGAAAAATACACGGCACAGGATGGAGGGAAAATTGAAGAGAACGGACACTTATTTCTGGAAACTGTAGGAAATGATCCGTAAACGTTATAGAGGCGCCAGGAAATATCATACTATGTGCCATATTTTGATGCCCTCGTTTCGTACGCCTTGGTTTTTGAATTGTTTACTTGTATTGTTCCCACATAACGATCGAGTATGTCACTCTCTACAGAAGTAGTCTTTTGCCTTGTTCTTGTCCCATAACATAAGTCCTGATTCTGAATAATACAGTATTCAACGATCATTCTAATATTTGTGGTTCTGCTGACTTGTTTCGGAATCAAAACGATCGTCGACAGAACCTATGATTTTTTCGCCATTTGAGATATCGAGTCGCAGGTAACAGTCGTTCGTTAGTTTAACAAGTTAGGTCCTAGATGCCATTCTTGCGGAACTCCACATTTTTTTTTGCATTTAATGCTGTTTTGTAAGTTCGTAGCGTATTCGTGGTGTTCTTTAGTTGAACATTATCAGGACTGACTCCTGAGGGGTTAATAGCCGCCACTTTTTATTTGACCAGGTGTAGGGTAAACAAATTTAGGATGGTAGCACTGCTGGTGAGATGTTCGCTTGTTTTTGTACTAACATGATGGCCATTAGGTCTAAGCCCTGAAACAGCTGAAAAGAATAATCCGCCACAACCGTGATACATTCAAAATGTTGGTAGAGCTTAACAAATAAGAACTAAGGAACTTAACCGGATATCTAAAGAAACATTGTCCATTTAGATACAATCTAAACAAGATGGGTCAATCCAAATCAGGAACCTACCGTTCTGCTTTGCTTTGTTTTTTCGTATTCGAAGCCTGGATGTACTCGTACTTATCCAAATTCTGGATGTATCCAGCGAAACCTCATGGATATGCCAATTCCGAACAGCGAACTTTAAAGGAGTGTGGACTGTACAAGAGCAACAGACGGCTGGATTCTTGCAGTTTGCGTGTCTCTCAATCGATGGAGAAGTCAAAAAAGGCCAGTGTCAAGGTGAGCAGACTTGAACTCCTTCTGAATAAACTCTGTACAAAAATGGTCACAAAAAGTAAAAAGAAGTCAAGGCTACAAGTCAAGGGAATCCAAATGTTGTATCATTGTCGGAACTGATAGGAACCTAGTGTTGACTGTATACAATTTTGTCTATCAGCTGCAAACTTGAACATTGTCCACTATCTTATCCAAGGAATTCATTTTCCAGCTGATACCCTGCTGCTGGTAAAATCTGTCTTGAAATGAAGAGCGACTTAATGATCTTTGGCTTTTCGTAGAGTATGGAGGAGTTGATGTAGAGCGATGAAGGGACCACGTTAATACTGGATCAAAGCATTAAAAAAACTTGGAATAGGCTACACTAAATTTGAACCTTCCCTATGCTGAGCATCAAGTCATAGGAACAGTCGAAGCCCAAAATAATACTGGCAGGGACCTACAAATAGCGAAAGTCCATCGTCAAAAAATCCAGATGGGATACAAGACCTAACTTCTCTCAATCATTCGTGCTTGCATCGAATTGTCGTTTGCAAAACTTCTACATGACAGTCATACTCTCGGACGTTTGTCAGATGTTCCGTGATCTCTCACTGACTAATTCAACCAACTAGCGACTAAGACGTGGCGTGTTTTTGCATTAAACAGAACAATCACTTCTAAGTGATCGCTGATAGATAGTTACTTCCAGAGCGGATACTGCGGGATAGAGAACGTCCAGTAACCTGTATAGTTAAGGCAAACGTTCTGGACAAAATACTCATTTAACTGATGAACTGATGAAGTAACATAGTGGAACCCAGATTTTTACGGTCCTAAGATCGGTATCGGTTCGCAAGAATAAGAATAGGTGTGCAGTGTAGAAAGAGATTAGAACTTACAGAGATGAAGCTATTTAGATACTGCAATGACGAAACATGTGAGTAGGTATAGCTAGTACAAGAAGCTCTTGGGAACAAGGGAACAGAATTATCAACTGTGGTTCCTGACATCAGTTTCATTCAAATATTTGTTCAAAGACATTTACTGACTTAACAGACTAGACCCGTGAAGAGTCTCTGCCTGAGATACTTCCACTCTTTGAACCCGGCAACGCTGCTTCCTGTGATAGCTTGATCCTTATAACAGAGGTTTTGTCTTCCTTGTCACCTCGAACCTGGTGGTTATGATTCGAAAATTCTCTTTGCTGGAGCATTATTGTCCATTCGCTCGATATGGCCGAGTCAGTGTAGTCGACGTGTTTTGGCTTTTTGGAACTCGTCATCTGAGTTAGGAGTTTTGAGCTAATTTGTTTCGCCAAACACAAGGAGCAGCGGTCGTTTAAGGTAAGTCTTCGCTTCGAATATCCACTACAGTGTCATTCGTGGAGTTCCTAAAGCACTTCGAAATTGCGGTTGTCAACAGTGACGTTTATGTTCACATCATGTATGTATGGAATTGGTTTCGTTAAGGTCAACTCGTTTCGCTCGTTCTTCGATTGACAGATTTCTTGAAGATAGTGCCTATCATGTTAATACCTAGCCTGCGCAGTCCTTATTTAATAATTCGTTCGAGTGGGGTTTTGAAGAGTCGCAATTATTGGAGTTGGAGCAGATCTTTTCATTTTAAGATTAGGTTAGCGATACTCGTCATATCATATTCGTCGGAGATTCTCCTAAGATGCTCTTTACCAAGTCATATCACACAGATTTGAAAAGATCGCTAACTAAACGATCACTTTTTGAAGTTTTGTTGGATTGTCGCGAATAGACTGCTTTTTTTCCAACTAAAACCCAAGATATTCTTCTTTTTTTAGAGTAAGGTTTCTAGCACTCATCAGGAGGTTTCTGAATGGCAGGTGGTATGATCACTTTAACCTAGGATTCGCATGTACAATGCTATGGTGAGGTGACTACAGTTTCGCGTGCCACTAGTATCAGACCAACAAAACTTACTATTGTATGACCCTTAGTCTTGAAGTATCTAAAGTATCTAAAGTAACGCGAGAGTCTTATATTTTATAGCAGAGGGCCAAACAATGAACCATGTGGTACCCCGACAGTAACCTTGTATTCATTAGAGGTGCTTTTCATATACACAAGAGCTAGGCATGAATACGATACAAGGATCTCGCTGATAAAAGCTGGTTATGTTGTTGGATTCCTTAATTTCGCTGTAGCATTCCGACCAACCAAAAACTCAACACCTCAACAATTTAATCTTTCAACAGTTGATGTCTGTTCATCACCAAACCGAGGCTATCCTAAATTTATGTTAACGACTCTGTCCTTCAGGTGGTTTTCAAGTTATAAAGACAATGTGACACGTGTCAACAGTAAAATAATAAGTATCCAAACAAATAACACTACAGGATGCAGTATATAAAAAAAGTATCTTCAGTCTTCTTCACCCATCACCAATAATAAAAGAACCTCACATTTCCATTGAACTAAAGTTCATGGATGATGGTAAGTAGGAAGCACATGAAATTTCCGACGTGACCCGCCGATTTTATATCCTCATACCTTGCCATTTGCACAGCGGCGTAGCGCAAGCACAAGGCAAGCTCGAAACAAGTCATGAACTAGTGAATCACGATTTTAATTTCTCTTCTTATTTACTTTATACGTTTAATCGATTTTTTCACGAACTACATACATAGATACCTATTTTCGGTGGTGAAATACACTTTGGATTTGGGAGGATTTCGTTTTAGGTTTAGTACCTACTCGTATGCGAATGTCATTGAAGTCGCAACGAGTAACATCTTTATTGTGAGACTGAACTTCGTGGTTTCCATTAAGTGGGTAGGTGAAAACAAATCAAGTCTTCGATTAAATTCGTGATATTAGTTTTTTTGCGAATTACCCAGAAGTATGTAAGTATCGTTCATATGGTAGCGATTGAATCTAAAACTTAGCTAAAGTTTGCCGCACGAGCATAGAGTAATCATTGAAAGTTTAAACAATTAACTAGGGATTAACTTTCTTTTTTGTCAATCATAGAATCTTCATCAAAGAGATACCACCATAGGTTACTAGCTACCACCCACAAAGAGTCCTTGGTATGATGATAAATGCGTGTGCCGAGAAAAAGTGACAGAAAATGCACACATGCAAGCGTTGCAGCGCAAACAAACAAAACAAGGGCATCAATGGAAAAGTATCGAGCCAGGAGCAGAGAGGAGAAGAATATCCTGCGTAAAAAGAAAAGGCCCTCCGCAGTCTCTTAACTCAAGGATATCGAAGAGTCCCGAGATAGTAACAACATCCGGATGTATTTTAAGAAAAGCCAAGCAACTGAGCGCTTGCTTCAAGCCCGGAATGCAGGCTCTTCGGAATAGTGAAGTCACTGAAGTATAGGGAGTAGTAGATGTGTTTAACCAGCATTTCTTAATTGGCATCAGAAGAGAATCCCCTTTCCCAGTTTAGACGATGTTGGTTCAGAAATAAAATAGTCTAGCGTTATATTATAGACACTTGACCCATTTTTGTTTTAATTTATTCTCAGCTACTTATGACTATTCATCTAAGAATGTATCTTAACATAAATTTATTCTATAACTTTATTTATTAGAATTCATACGAAATAATAAGTATTCCCATAAAATACTCCGAATAACCCACAAAAAGTTTAGGATACAACAGCAGCTGAACAATTCAATTATTCATAATGCCATGTTCGACAGTTGGTCTCTGCGCACCGAAATAAAATAATTGGGTATACCACCACAATAGCAACAAACTTTTTTTTTCCAGGACATCCATAAATTTGTATTAAGGATTCCGCTCTTGGGGCGATGAATAACTTTTCGATATTAAACACTGGATCACTTGACATGTGGTTAAAATATATACTCCTGCTGGAATTTAAATATAATTGTTTTTCACTTTTTTTTTTTGTGGACCCTTGTCCACATGGTGTGACAGTGCGACTTTAAAGATCCATTGCATCATGAAGGTGTGCTTAAACCAAGCGGTGTACCACCTCAGAGTTTCTCAACTCCCCTGACGAACATATTTTTTTGTGGAAAATACGTCTCCTTATCCTATGTAATGCAAAGAATGCGCTCGGATCAATTGTCATCTTCCGAAAAGAACCTACAATTCGTATCTGAGTTGTCTGGTTATCTGAAAATATGGTTTATCCTAGCGCATATGCCACTGGCATGGTTCAGTCTGGACCATACATACAGTATACATTCCCATAGGTTTTGAGACTTTGATGTTGGGTCCAAAGATACCAGATCCAACTTTAGATTCCATCTTCGATCCGTCAATGCAAGAACACTATAGTGACCACAGAATGGGAGAAAGGATTCCTCCTTGGGGACAATGTACACAGTATCACATCTGTATATTGACACTCCCCCAAATGAGGAAGTAATAATTCGACTTCCAAGCATGCAATGGATAAGAACATTGTTTTCCAATAAATGTTTACAATCTCTGGCAGTTGTTTAATTACCCTCCTAACAAAGCAGTTGATTTCGAGATACATAACCCACCTGCCTAAGACGTCATTTCTATTTTCAAAAAAAAAAACAACTGTATTGTAAAACAATTCAAATTCTTTCTACGTCTTATCGCGAACAAAAGAACAGAAAAAAAATAATAATAAATTAGTAATCGCGATACAATGTGCTGCGTTGTAAATCGTTCTTTTCACGAACTCACCGACATGAGCTTTTAAGAAAATTGCCACGATTTTGAACCTACAACCGTTTTTATCTATCTTTTCTAGTTTCTCGACTACTTAGCGAGGGCAGGGCAACACATCATAATAATAGTACAAAGCTGTGTTGTAACAATTGTCAAGCCTTCTTCTGGCTAACAACAATGGTGCGAATTTTCTTTTTTATGATTTCGCATCCAATTACCCTTAATTTGAACCTTCCACCATCCAAGGATTATGTTCCATTAAGTCAGATTAGCGTAAAGGTCAGGGAACTTAAAACAAAAATCAGATGCCCATGGCTAATTCAGAGCAAATATTTTTTTTTTTAAAAATATATAGACAGCCACTTTGAATGGGAACTGCTGCGAGCACATTTATCTTTTTCTGGTTTTTTTTTGTTTTTTTCTGAAAGAGATACAAATTGTTTGGAACTTCAAATCACAAAGCGAGTTAAGCGATGATTAATTGTGTCTACCATGCGTAGGAAAAGAATACAGGGAACATTGGAATAGCGATGGTTTTGAATGAATTTATGAGTAGATAGGTGGCACCTTTCGGGATGAAAAGCGGTGTGGAACCATTGAAACTGACCTATATTGGTTGATGGAAAAGATTCAAAGTAGGCTTGGTCATTTTAGACATCAAAAATGATTTTTCTAACTCCTTACATGAAAGGAACAAACGAGTCCTAGAAAGAAAAAGAGTTTAGAACAAGTATCTGATTGGATTTAGGAGCTACAAGCGGAGATTCGAACGTCAAAAACAATGACCAAGTGGTGGATTAAAAAGAAAAGATACTCTAGGGATGCTGAAATCAAACAATCAATCAACAGTGTTGAATAGTTTTACTACAGTCTGTTAGACGAAAATTCTATGACACTACAGCGCACCTACTATTAAAGAAAAGGGTTTATACATATCCGGTAGCTGTAGTTCTTTTCACAGGAAAAGGCCAATATAGACGTATAGATACCCTCATCTAAATAGCGTTTATCTCTATCTAAGAAAACAGATAATTATCTCAGCGTAATCTCCTATCGGTATCCCAACACGTGTATCGCAAGGGAAAATCTGTAGAGACTGCCCTGCACTCGTAGGTAGGAATCATTGAGAAATCTTTGAGAACTAGGTATTCACGATGGTGTCCTTCCTTGATATTGAAGAAGCTTTCAAGAATGTCACAACAGAAGCTATGTATATCTGGTGCACTTTTTGACTTGAAAGTCGACAACAATCTTTGCTATCCCAACGAGCAAATGCGTAAAAGTAGGCTTATCCATGCTGACCTAGGGTGCTGTCTAACCAGAATGTCACTGTACAAGGGTACCCTTCAAGGCGGAGAGTTATTACCACTACTGTAGTGGTTTGTAGGAAAACCAGTAGACTTGTTGCCGTCAATAGGACAAATCTAAGAAAGATAGTTGGGGCCCTGTCTGGTTGGCAGGCATGCTAGAAGGCTTGGTGCTTCGTTCAACGATTTCTCTAGAGAAATCGAGAAGTCGAGAAAGATGAGGAAACCTCGACATATCTACTTTGTACCTGTCATGCCATATCGGTTTTGAGAAGGAAAACTATGTACCCTGAGGTACTTACATATCTAACTTATCTCCGGTAGCTATATTGCTCGTCTACAACTTTCTACAGGCTCGTTCACCTTCTATACAAATCTGAAATAAGTAAACTGAAACATCTCCTGCACTGCGTACATTAACATGGATAGAGATACGAAAAGTGGGTAGGACTAAGTACGAGTACATTGTCGGACTGTCCAGCCTTTGACCGCATTAGGGTGTCTACCTTAGGAAAACACTTCCTCCAAAGCGACGAGCTCATTGATCTCAAGTTCACCTTCCTTCACCTTGCGAAGACTACTGACAATATTAGAAATCTCGGTTTAGGGCAAAATCAGGCTCATAAACAGTGTTCGAGCTACTATATCGCTATTCGAGCTAACTAAGCTGAATATCAACTATCAAGCTTTTGTTGATGCCGAAAGAACGAAATTTAAGGAAATTCTTTACAACATTAGTTAAAAGGACTTGAACTAAACCAAGAGCGGTCCTACTGCAGGATTCAACATAGACCAGACCCAAAAACAATAGTAGATACCATCACTGTCGGGGGCGACAGTGACAGTGGTGTAAGCACATAGAAAGTATATAAAGAAGCTTTAGAAAGTGTACCCATCCTAAGATGAATGCCTATTCTCTATTGTGAGATCATCACTCCAACCAACCTATGCGGCAGTAGAGGAGCAATCTACTCTCATAAAGGTCTAAGGCTCTAGCTAATTGGGAACCTGTACAACCAATGCATTGTAGTTTTCAGCAGGGTACGCACTTAGATCAAAAGAAAGTTCCATTGTGATATGGAAAAACCGGATTATCAGCACCAGAGACCTACTTCCCAGATAGAACTGAAGGCAGGGCAACCATTTTCGGTGTAGACCAATGCGAAAAAGGTGTGGTTCACTGTTTAGTCCTTATACCAGTTTCACCCGGTGACAAAGCTCCTAATCTTGCTAGACTTAGGCTAGATCGTTCAGATCTTCGAAGAAGTATTCGCCTAAGGTTTTCCTTCTCAAGACCGACAGAGCAGGACAGGTGCACAGAAGCTGTATCATGGTTTCCTCCTCTTCCGTGTCTCTACAGCTTCTACAGAAATCGTTGAAGGGAGCACTAAGCCTTCTAGCATGGCTGCCAACCAGACAGTGCCCCAACTCTCTTTCTTAGATTTGTCCTATTGACGGAAACAAGTCTACTGGTTTCCTACAATAAAGCTCTGGCCAGATGTTTTTTTAGAAGTGAGACATGTACTGATATTGTTCCACGTACTTGTATCATAGGCAATGGTAACGTTAGGACAATGGTTATAGTGCTTTGCTTTCGACCAGGCAGACAGTAGTCACAGACGATCTGTATATTCTATAAGCCCTCATACTCCGTTCTAGCATTTCTATGGAAGCACGACATCATCTATAAACTGCCTCCGTGTACATAGTAGTCCGAGATTATTAACGTTTAACTAACCAAACATCATCTCGACACATGTCGACGGGTAAGATACTGCCACATCCTGGTATGGGTTCCGGGAAGTAATCGTGTTTACGTTTCGGATATTCGCAAAAAAACCGATGCAACCAGGATGGAACTAAAAAAGTCAAAGTCCTGACTGCCAACCTCAGAGAGCACAATTCGAATTGACTGCAATACTTCGATGAAACCGATGACTCCGGTAGATGAGCTTAAGCCTTTGACATCAGTTATAATTTTTTTTTCAGATGAAGGAAGTGCCCACAAAGGTTCCGGATAACCCAAGTTACTTTGAAGATATTCAGATATTTTTCTTAACACAGAGCCAAACAATATGCTACACTTTCGAAAATTTGGACCACACCTTAATACAAGTAAGGTATCGACTTCTGAATCCAATGATAAGGCAAGAGTATCTCTGTCATAAGATCTGGAACTTCAAGATGTCTTAAGATGAAGTGTACGCTTTTTTTATGGGTCGACATATGTTTTAAAAGTACCGAAGTCCTTGTCTGCCCTAAGGCTCTCATACAAAATCACTCAAACAAAGCTTTCATGCAGTGCTTGACCAGAATTAACGCCAATTATTTACAAGTTTACAAAGCACCAATTCCCTAAAAAGGAAACAGCTGCCTGACACAAAATTACCACCCTTTAGTCTTACGGTCCATACTGCATTAAAACTGAAGTAGTCAACTACCTAGAGGGACATGTACTAATAAACTACCAGCAGTAGGGCTTTCATAAACAATGATCAGAGGAGGATCTGCTGAGTGATATAATCCACTTATGGTCATATCTCTGGTACTCTAAACACACCTACTTTCTAGAAGAGTTGTAAAGTACTGAAATACATTTGTACTGCAGTACTGTGTAAGTAACCAGTACCTTGTACTTGTACTTGTACTTAAAAAAAGGAGTACAATGTACTTGGTACTTTAAAATCACCAAGTACAAGTACTATTTCAAGTCCTCTCTTCTAAGTACATTCACTGGGTACTGTAATACTGGGCAGTACATTTGCAAGTACTTTTCAAGTACATTTCCTTGCATGGTCTATGGTGTGACATGATAGTACAGCTAACTTAATACCGAGAATCAAAGCATTGCTGTTCTCCTACATACGTACATATGTCGAGACTCGGGATCACCTTTGTAACCGTCCACTGTCATTATCTGCAGCAGCTATCTGATTGGCCTTTTGCATATCTGAACTAAAAATAATAGTTGCAGATACCAAAAACAAATTTGAAGATTAATGCTTTTTTTTAGCACGTTTCACACATAGACCACGTTAGGAATTGTACTTGAAAAGTACTTGCAAATGTACTGCCCAGGATTACAGTACCCAGTACATGTACTTAGAAAAAGAGTACTTGGAATAGTACTTGTACTTGCTGCCTTTAAAGTACCAAGTACATTGTACTCCTTTTTTTCAAGTACAAGTACAAGTACAAGGTACTGGGTACTTGACTGGTACTTGAAAGTTTACAGGTCTGCTTTCTAGAGGCTACCACAACTCTGTGGATCAATTTGACGCTCCCTGCGAGATAGATGAATTCATGTCGTGTACGGCGTTATATGTATGTCATTCACTACTTTTACTGGCATGCCTCAGGGACTATACCTCCATCTATTGCATTTATTTTCCAGGCATCGGAGCTAACCAAGAATACATTTTAATAGTTTAGTAGACATAGAGATACTGAATGAAGATTTACAGAAAAAATTGCCAATCCAATGGACATCAATCAGAAGATTGCAGAATCCGCCACATTTTCTAAGAATACGTCTAATGCAGCTCAGCTGTTATAAAAGACCCACAAATTTTCTTGGGCATCATCACGAAACCTGGAATCCCAAAACCAGTGCCCATAATATTTAAACTGCCCATTCAGAGGAAAGAGATTCTCCACAGAAGCTTAGCTCCTTCTCGTATATGAAGTACAAGTAAGACTGGTCTCAAACTCCAGCAATTCAAGAATAGAATATATAATCATCTGCTAGTATCTTAAGGCTCTATTCCACCGATATAGGCCCTTCTATTGCGACAGATGGATAGAACGAAAAATAGTCTGCTACCCTTGGCCAAATGTAAGAAAGTTTTCCAAGCCAGACTTAGACTACTAAGCTCAGCTATGGACTAGATTTTTTTAGGATTGTTCTAGAGGTACCTACAAAAACTTTCTATCCTTAATCATAATTGAAAACAAAAATAAAAAAGACTGAAAAAAATATAAATAGCAGCTTAAGTACTCCTAAATCCTTAAAAAAAAGTAATTTCCTAGAGAACAACTTAAAAAAAGTCATGCATAAAATATATTACTCTAAAGATAAAAAAATGTATATACAAGTTTAAAAAAAAAAAGTAAAAATAAAAATAAATAAAAACCATCACCAACCTTAAACCAAAAAGCCACCTGAATTCGACATCCATTCCGGAATTCACACAAAATTCATTAGCCAAGTCCATTAGCAGGACGAGAATGAGTTCAGGGAGTCCATCAATCCATCAGCATCAGGATCAGGTGGCGGTAGGATGAAACATGATGTACGTATATGAATGTGCAGGACACAACAACAGAAGCGATTAAGAAGAGTTTTTTTTTGTTTTTTTTTTTTTTTAGCAACATAATAATAAAAGCATAGAAGAACCCGGAAAAAAAGAAAAAAAAGAAAAAAAGAAAAAGAGTGATAAAGAAAAAAAAAAATAAATATCTTGTATAATAAAAATCAACAAAATAAATATTAAGAATAAAAAATTCATCACACCAAAGCTACAACAAAAAGGGTGTTAGTAGTCCTTCCACTCCTTGCTACACAAACAAAAAAAAAGGACACACAAAAAAGTATCTACAAGAACACTTATAGGATAAGGAAGAAACTAGGTTTTTTAATATATAGTTTTTTTTTGTTATAACAAAATTAATAATACATAAGAATGAGGAAGAAAGACTCTGACAGTGAGGGTGTATAGAACACTACGATAGATGTGTGAGTATTATTAGGATTTAAGTTGGCTCCTTGTTAATTTAAAAAGCCATGGACAAGCCGGCCACGTGTGAATGTTGTGTGCGTGCTTAACGACTGATTAGTATGTCTTAAGACGACGATTAAGTATGTTATTCGAGACTGACGAAAGTGTGTTAAGTACCATGTAGATGGGTGTGGACGTGAGGGGTGGTTTTTTTTTTTTTTTTGTTTTCTTCGCCTCCTTCTACTTTTTGTACATTTCAAACAGCAATAACAAAAAACGATCCCACTTAAGAATAGACTTCAAAAGAACAAGAAAGAGAGTGGCAGAGAGAGAGGAGGAAGTGGTTTTAGGGTGCAGGTAGACATTTTTAGGGCGAGGATTATGGTTATGACGACTAAGATGGGGGTGGTGGTGGTGGCAATATAGTGGAGAACAATGTAGATGGGTCAATTGGGTAGACGATTTGAATATCGATTAGTTTTGTGTGAACACTTAGTTCCTCTCTATTGAATTCGTTTCTTGAGTTTCTTGCGGTTTGAGGTTAAAGCAGATGGCGAAGGCAATTGTACTCGACGATGGTAATGCTCATTTGTGCGGCAAAATTTATAAGAATGCGATTGAGGTGGCGGCGGTAAGGCTTTGTTAATGAATTCTGCTTTGATGAGAATTTAACAGAGTGCTTTGTGGTTTGGCCTTAACTAGATATCGAGTGTATAGATACTTTTGTTTTCAATAAAATTATGTACATGCCTTTCTTCAGTTGCTGAAGGCGGCCTTATTCAGTGCATAGTGTGGTCCACACAAATTTATTTTGAGGCTGGAGGTGTATTATGTTATCTTATGTTACCACTTGTAGGCATAAGTCTATTAAAAATCTTTCTTGTTTCAACTAAAAAAAAAATTTCGACTCATGTCCCTCGTCTTTTTGGAAACTCATCTCGGTATAGACTTTTCGCCTACAAGACCGTAAAGGTAGTTTTCAAAACTTAAGACAGTTGTATTTTGTCAAGCTGAAGTCTCCTCTCAGTACTTGGTTGAATTGACGTGGCCTTCAATAAAGTGAACTTAGGCAGTGTTTTATGCTAACCATCCAGAAGCAATCAACTAGTACGCTAGTTATCTTTTTTTCTTTTTCGGTGGTGCTACAGTTCGGGGTGAACCTGGGCCTCCAGGTCAACGGTGTGGCAGTTATGTACATATGTAGATACTTGTGATAGCAGAGTACACATAAAGTAAATGCATAGAACAAAAGTTTTAAGCGGGGAATGTCTGCACATTGTAGATACACAGCCCATTTCTGGTGTTAGGTACCTTAGACAACTCTTTTTCTGATGGAACGCTTCATAATCTCTTGGTCATAGTAGCCCCGGGATGTACGATAGTCAACATGCTTTTACCTACAGTATTTTGCCTTGTCTGACAAATCAGCGGAAATAACATAAGTACATGCCGAATTAGCACCTCAAAGTAAATTAACTTCATGAGACAAATTCGCCAGCCTTGAGGTTCTCCAGAGAATCAAAGAAATTAGGTCCAAGTAAACTAAGGACTTTCCTATTCTTGCGGTGAATAATGTTCCAGGTTGGAGCCTAAAGCAAAAATTAACGTTCATGTCTTTGGAAAGTTACATAAGATACTAGTAGAACCACAAGACCAGGTGCAACTGCTTGAAAACAATGATAGTATTGTAACTAGTAGATGCATGTCTTATTGAAATGAAGCCACGTTAGGGACAAATTTTTTGAAAGAGTCTTGCTAGTGCACTTTAGTATGCTAAGTTTGTGATCTTAGTCTCTCAGTAATTATTTTAGACCTTTCACTGTACATCCTGGAAAAAAGTTGGTTTTCATCCAAAGTGAAAATGAAAAGAACGGATGAAACGGCATTGATAGGTGTGAATTGATATTTTCCACAAGGCATGACAAAACGCAGCTAATCAATAGATGCATGAAACTGAGGAAGTTTCAGGAAGCAGCAGAAAGAAGACAGAACCAGTCAGTTACAAGCCAGCGTACGTGCGAGTACGAACGAGTGGTAAACATTTTTGATAAGTATGACATTCTGTACTTACTGAATCAGAAGAAGGTCTTTCGAACCAAAAGAGCTCGATATAATACCGACGCAATAAACAAAGTGGTATCTATTGCCAAGCAAACTATTCAGAGCCCCAAATGAAGGTTCGGTTCTTCAGTGTGAAGGAATTTTGCAGACTTGTTACATTCGAAAGTGATCAATATACCAAATAACGCTATAATCGATGCAATTGGAAATAAGACTAATCTTGCATATATCCTAAGGATAATGGATATGTAGTTCCACCAAATACTGCCACTTAAAACCAACAGAAGGTCAAAGAAGTCGTCTATAACCGATGGCGTTCCACAGGGCTCAGTCCTTGGACCTCTCTTATGAAACCTGTTGTACAACACAATTCTAAGACAGCGAATGCTTTCAATTGAGCAACTATCACAGGATTCGTCGCAAGACGACATTGCGATAGTGGTGTCAGCGAAATACCTTGATGAACTAGAGTTGACTGCAAATGATGCACCATCACTTAAAGTGGGTAGCACCGTCAGAAGATATAAGGGATACGGTGCGAAGGGAGTAGGTGCAGAATCAAAGAAAACACAAAAGTTGTTAAGCGCTAAGCAAAAAAAAAAAAAACTAAGAACCTCAGCGTTATGGTAGACAATAGCCTGAAGTTTGGGGGAAATTTGGTGGATATTTTAGAAAAGGCATTCACAGGATGTAGCCAAACGTGGGTAAGATATCTACAATGCTCTGGGAATTTCCTGTCTTGGCGGACGGCATCATGAACCGATTCTAAATAGGTATTGTCTTATAAGGATTAAGTCATACAATTGAAACTCTATGTTAGTGTACAGGGCATACGGATTCAAAGGACACTGTACATTCCAAACCATCTTGCATACTAAGATGGTATGAAATGGCATAGGGCTAATAACTTAACTATACCTCAGATCAAGACATAAATAGAAAAATACAGAATCATGGGTGTTTTTGGTACCAAAAGCCGTACATTACAAGCATGACCATATCTCGTATTACCTGCCAATGCCACACATTCCTTGCATGAAACATGAAACCGCATAGCCCGAGATATAATGCCAATGTTTTCGGCGAAAAGATAGAGAATTCGGCGAGAGGTGTAATAGTAGAACCACAGGCATTGTCTGTAGAGAAAGCAGGGGTTTAAGGTTTCCAGGCCACTCAGACTTTGATTTCGTCCTTTGTACTCCCAGGCCGAATTCCTATTTTGGTAAGTGGTTGGAGAGACTTTCTCTCACATGGTTTGGTAGCCGTTGTTTAAAATATTTCCTGTCCCTTACGCGGGCTCCAACTGATCTTTCAATCCAATACTGTTCGAATGGAAACCTTTGGAAACGTGGCAAGCAATAATGGAGAAATATCTTTGGGTTAGTGGATTAGAGCCGACTCAATCTTCTAAGACCGTCCATACGTGGTGAAGAACCACGTATGTAGTAATAGAGTTCCTACTATTAACTAAATACATACGGCGGGTCTAAAGAGTAAGATTTGAAAAAAAAAACGTACTCTTGGGTATATAACCTCCGTGGACACTGGACAAATGGGACTACTTGACTGTGTCTTCTAAAGGTGATCTATAGATACTCAGCTTCCTTCAGTATTAACGATGGTATACAGGTGTATCTATCACTGGTGACCCTTCTTTCCATTGATCCTCGTGTGGACAACTACAAATGGAAATGGACCTTCTATTCCTAGTACATAAGAGGACGGCACGCATAGTTGGTCCATAAGAAGAGGTAACATTACTCCAAGAAGCCACCTCGTCTTCCTCGGCACTTTTTCAGCCGACTATAATCCAAAAATAAGAGCGACTCTCTGGAAGAGCTCGTAATCGCTTCAAATGACTTTTAGCTAAAGGCCAGAATCAAAGCCATGACATCAGAAAAGTTATCAATCTAACCCCTTTTCATCGCCTATCTAGACTAAGACACAAAGACGGCAACTTCCAATCAGAAGCTTACAAGGCGTCCACATCACAAGCACTCAAGCACTCCTACTCAACCACCACAACATACCTTTAAGTAGGCTTCGAAAAATTCTGGACATTCTGCTTAACATTGCGCAAATGACTGAAATTCAGGATGACATTCTCGGATTGTAAACCTGACGGAAGACCAGTTGAAACGAGGCTGACTTATTCTGAACTGCAAAGATCAATTCACAGTTGAAAGACATTGTCAGCACTATTCCGCTTTCTGAAGGTGCCTCACTGAAGGCAGTCACTTACTTAGGTGGTGCTACAGTCCGGGGTGGACCTGGGCCTCAACCAACAAGCCTCTCCAGTCAGCTGGATCTTTAGCCAGCTGCCTCCAGTTTCGCACACTAAGTTGGTTGAGGTCCCTTTTCACTTGAACGCGCCAGGCAGTAAACCAGGATGAAATTCCGAGAGACCAACTTCTGGTGGGATATTTTCATCACGCAAAACACTGATCTTTTAACCTTAACTTGCAGACTTTGTCATAAGGATACTAAAACTGTCGAACACAACATGTGAGAATGTCCCGCCATTGCTCGCAGCAGAGTAAAACATTTGCATAAAGGGTTCATCACCCATATTTGACACCTTCTCATCCTCAACACAATAAAATTTTAAGTCTCCTTCGTGAAGTTGATATCAGTTAGGATGCAAATCACTGTTCAACATATGTACCTAATGCAGTTCGACTCAATGCCAGTAAAATACCTAAAACCTGCCACCTATGAAACGAATGAAGCAGTTCTGATTTTTCAATATGTGATCTCGATACCAAACACTGAAATTTCGGTCACTGTCCCACCTCTTGTGAACGTCTGACAAACATCCGAGAGTATAATTGTAATGAAAAAGCTTTTTAAACAACTTTTCAAACTTTTCTTATCGAAGACGACATTCCCTTCCTAAAAATATAACACGCAGAACACACATGGTTGTATGACAGTAGGCCCTGACTCTCTGTTTGACCTGTGGCGCCAAATATTTGTTTCTTGGAATCACCAGTATAGGTTTTATCATTAGCTAATCAAAGGAATTATTACTTAGTGAAACAAGAATGTCCAGAATCAATGAGAAGTTCAAATAGATACAAGCTATGTACAGCAGATACTTTAGATAAAACAATGACAATCAACTAACTATGTCTAACACTGATATATTGTTGTTTTATACAAAAACTTACTGTTGTCTATACATCGCAAATGTCTTACACATGTCAAAGCCTCGACAATTAATCATATTACTTGTCGTTCCTTCAGAAAACTTTCATCACTCCAATTGCTTCCACATTATGTGTTGTGTGTATCTCCTCTTATCGATCTTTCTGTTCACTACATCACAATTGTTTGTATTTAACATTCTTGTTAGCGCCTTAGTGCTGTCGGGCATTGTTACAGTTTCAAAACTATTTCAACCACTTCCGTAGGGAATAGCAATAAGAACAAAAAAAAATATATATATATCCAACCCCCAACCCTACAAGTAGTTTTGTGCAGAATTCATTCGCTTTGTTCTACCCCGACCAACAATCGAAATGGGTTAACTGTGTTGCCTTTGTATTTCGCTTATTGTTCCGACGTATCTGGGCAACAACATGACTACGGAGTTTTATTCAAGATTCAGGACATAAAATTGGATTTCATGACAATCAGTGTTCCAATCAAGGAAAAAAGTTCGCAAAAGGATTTGGTATCCGAATACAAAGTATCTTGGACATAATGTAGGCTTATACATTTACCTAAGTCGCATCTCATTAGAAAGTGCAAAAACATAAATTCTATGAGCTCAGAACCTTAATTTTCTTTAGATCTGATTTATTAGATGACATGTGTATGCCCTCTCTTCCATTGTATTACCTGTGCACGTTGCCCTATACCCTTCGAGTCATAAATCAATTTAAGCTGAGACTTTGTGCAATTGTGTCGCTTAAAAATGAATAAAACATACAGAAAAGCTACAATCCGTCTGGAACGGATCGTATGATACCCTATCCTCCTCTCTATAAAGTGGGCGTGGCCAAATTGCATTTTATACTCAAATATAGCTATAATGTCGAACATTTGAGGATGTTACATGTAAAATTTTATCAAAATTGGTTTTTTGATGATAACGCCCCCAAAAAGTGGGCGTGGCCAAAACTGTTCTATGGGTGAATTGTAGGGAATCTAAATACCCAAATGTTTGGTCTTAACAAAATTTTTCGGTTTCATATAATTTAGTGAAGTTATAAAAAAGTAGGCGTGGCAGTGGGCGGATGTAAAAAAATTTTACACTAGTATTGTATCTTTTTCTCGGAAGCCCAGATATGAAATTTCAGCGTCCTAGTTAAAAATTTAAGGCCCAAAAAGCGGTGACATACGGACGGACGGACGGACGGACGGACGGACGGACGGACGGACGGTCATTGCTCAATCGATTTCGCTATTGATGCTGATCACGAATATATATACTTTATAGGGTCTATCTCGATTATTTCTCTATGTTACAAACTATGTGTCAAACTTAATATACCCTTAGGATAGGGTATAAAAAGAGTGTCAGAGGAGTGACAAGAGCGACATTTGCTGTGACACGACGAATGGCATAAAATACGTATGAGTATGTATCTAGATACTTATATATGTATGAGTAGATATGAAATGTGTGAATAAACCGCGATGTACATATTTCGTCGGATTTGCTTTTCTGTGTGATGTGCCGCCACAGACCGCCTTCTGAATATGTATATGTATCTATTGGGTTCTGTCTCAAAGCGAATGAAATTCTAGTTACAGAGGTAGGAGTAAGAAGTGTATCTGAGTGTTAGCCTTGGGTATAGATTTATTTTGCTAGAAAGCACTTATACGGTTTCTGGGTGAAGTATCTTTTACTCAAGTAAGGATATCTATTCCATTTATTGAATTAAAATCCTGATTTAATAACTCGATTTATGGTTTTACTTCAAATAAAGTATAAATTCAGTGGATTAATCCAATCTGAAAGATCCAAGGTTGGTAAAGGATACACTGAAGTGATCTCAGGAGTCTCAGTGAAGAATGACGCAAAACTTAAAAATACTGCACCTGTTTTGGAGTTAACCGCCATCAAGGGATTCAAAAGCTTCTCAGCCTTTTTTATAAGAAGCTAACTAGCTCCCTTTAAAATTATGTTCACAAAAGTTCGTATCTTTTCATTGTTTTTATCCGACAATCTACTACAAGAAAACAGGGGTGAAACAATCTGCTACTTGGCGATAATTGTTATTCCTACCAATGCCTCCGAAACAATACCTTATCTTGTTGTACCAGAATGAGCAACAGCATACCAGACATCATCGAAAAATGTTGATAAACTTTCAATAAATTGTATCGAATGCATTCTGCAGCAACAATATACGTATTTAGTTGAATAAATATGAAACTAGATAGATATTTGCTGGGAAAAACAATCAAACGGGCCACTTGCATCGATGATTGTTATATGTAGATACAGTGCCTCCGGACGTTGGTGTGCTTCCTAGTACTATATGTATATCCAGTCTTGTTGACGAAACAATTGCAATTGAAATTCAATTGGCATTCTATTGTGAATGCAATTATGTATTTATTTACACACGCTGTTATCGTCCTCGTATCAGTAGTTCGAATTGTTTTTATGGTATTTTTTCGGTTTTTATTTGTCCTGTGCCGGAGGAAGAAGCAATAACCCTCGAGAGCAGTAATCTAAGTGAATGGGCAGGAGGAGGGAAACACTGAGGGAGAATAGGAAGTACTCAACGAATAACAATTCATTCAATTAACGTGTTGTTACGTAAATAGACCCGCACATGTAAGGTATATGTACGTATGTATCTCAGGTATGTTTAACTGTATATTCTTGCGTTCTAACTACACAAAGTATGTAGCAAATGTGCTGATTAAAGGTTGGATTGTCGCGTGTGTACAGCTTTTGGGTACTCGGGCTGTAGATAGTGCTCAGGTGATTGAAGATAAGTGATTACATAAACTAGGTCCCAGTATTGCTTATTCAGCATGTCAAGTGGATTGTGGGTAATGGGTATGGTAGTAGTTTTGTGGTAACAGGCAATCAAGGTCAATGTTTTGGATGTGGGGTTTGAGATCTGGTTTTGTCGAGAGGGACTTGAATTAGGCACACGGGTGGGAAATGAGGAGCAAATCATCACTTCTGTTTGTTAAGCATGGTTGATATGTAAAGAATGTATCTATGTAAACTAAAAGTTCGTATTTGGCAGAATTGTTTTTTCCAAAAAAACATGAGTTCATTGAGAGGTGTTAAGATTCACGTGTCTAAGTAGCTTGGGATGGACTATCTTTTT
Organism: Xylota sylvarum; assembly: GCA_905220385.1. Taxonomy (NCBI): domain Eukaryota; kingdom Metazoa; phylum Arthropoda; class Insecta; order Diptera; family Syrphidae; genus Xylota; species Xylota sylvarum. The sequence continues at coordinate 50,219,109 of LR999960.1, read as the reverse complement.
CACTTCTCTTCATGAGAGAAGTGTTATTTGGTAGCAGATCACCTAAATGCTTTGCCGCTTTTTTTCGTTAGAAGATGGTAATCCTCTAAAGATGCAAGACCCCCAAGGGCCGATCAATACAAATATGGTTACATTCATCAAAAAGAATTGGAATGCTTTTGGTTCAAGTCATACAATAAATGATCGCCACGGACACCACATATTTTAGTACAGAACGAAACCTAAGTTTCAAAACACTTCTCCTTTCACAATTCCAAATTTTATTTATGTACTAATAGTTCACAAGGCTTAAGTTCATTTCTGGTTATTGTCCTTGTGACACTTCTTAAATAGTCGCAGCTTAAATAGTTCTTTCTAAGAGCAGGCTTCTTTGCACTGGCCCTTCGTCATTCGTCTGTTGTGCCATTTCTCTCTATTTAATCCTTTCCAATCTATCTACATTAGTTTGGACTGAAATTTTAAGAGAACTAAATATCCGAATGTATCGCTAAGCCTGAACCACGATATTTCCAATCGAGATTGGAATAGGTGCTCGCACCTATACTGGTCAGATACTGGAGAAAGTTTGCTTTCGAATTATGCCTCAGTTCTTATGAATCTATGAAATCAATCAGTTGATAATTCTTGCCATTATTCCAGGCTTTTGTTCGGCTTTAAGTGAAGATTTCTTACAACACAGTGAGTCTTGACCAATTTAACTGTGAGTTGGTATAGAAGTGGAATTGATTTGGAGATCTCTTTGGGTGCGATACATTTCCTTTTCCTCATATTTTTTGGTATTTCTTTCAGAGGAGCTTACTAACTAAGGTTATATCTAGATGCTTGACCTATGGTTGAAGGTTGAGTTTGATTCCAATTAGAAGGATCGGTACCATGTATTTATGTATTTGGTTAGACTATTTCTAGAAAAAGATACTATCAGGATTTGGTAGAGTAGAGTTTTTCTACGAATTTTCTTTCTGCAATGATAACTACGAGTATCTCATCGGTATATTCGGTATATTCTTGCTAGTTTATTCCTATGTTAGTTAGTCTATACAACCGTCAAGACGTGATTTACGACATTCTTTCAAAGAAATCCATTTACTCCAAGGATATTGGCAAGCTTACGACGGTTTAATGTAACTAGGAAGTGAAACTCGAAATATCTTCTGTATCTTCAGAAAAAAAACGGTATCTGTTGACAAGTAAGATATTCAAATCCACATTCTTCGCAATCCTCGAGGCAAGAAGAAACAACCTTCGTGAAGGAAAGTAGGCTCCTATTTAACCTCGCGTGAGACGGCTGATTGGGGTGGGAAGACTACAAGCTGTCTCTTAGGAAATACTAAACTTCACTGAGGTAGGAGAAACAACATTCCTGGAGACTATTCTGCGAAGGCATAGAAAAGTCCTCTGAAGCCTTTAGGCTACGGAATATCCCCCCAAATATCCCTCTATACCCAGCCTTCTAATGCAGCCAGATGGTCACTGGCTCCCTCTAGTAAGAAGTCCATCGACCTTTTACTAGACACGCATTTTCCTGGTAGCTCCTCAGTTGCTGTAACTCAATTCGAAACCACCTTTTCTATACCAAGCAGCAACTCCTCGAAAATAATTACTACTGAAGAGATTCTCTGGGCCATGCGCAGTTTAAGACTATACAAGTCCCCAGGGTATCATTCCGGCTGAACTTCAGCAATTAGAAGACATAGTGCTCCCTTGGCTACAAGCCATAATGTCTGATTGTCTGAATCTCGTCTACATTCCCAGACTATGGACAGAGGTTGAAGTTGTCTTTATACCAAAGCAGAAAAATGCTCGCACGTGGAACCAAAACATCTGTAACCTATCAGCCTGTCGTCCTTTCTATTGAAAACAATCGAAAGACTAGTTGATATCCACCTACGCCAGAGCATCAGAGCACCATCATGCTCTCTGCATCACAACATTCGTACTACAAAGGCAAATCAGTTACGACAGCCTTGCGCATCATTGAAAAATCACTGTGCATCAAGGAATTTACCATGGTCCCGTTCCAGAACATCGAGGGCCCTTTAACAATGTGAGATCTATTTACGTCAATCATAGATCCACTTGGAAGGCTGAAAGTCGATTCTTCGCTTGGAGTATTGATCTATCACTAGCTCACCCGCAGGTTTATCAATTCGCAGCTGAGCGGCGAAACGGCTAGAAGACTTATTAGTTACGGAACTCCTCAGGGTGGCATGCTGTGCTCTCTTCTGTGGAATCTATTTAGTGGTCAACGGGCTGCTATTGTACATAGAAAGGATTGGATGCAGAGTGGTTGCCTATGCAAATGACATTGCTATCGCCGACTTCGAAAAACACTTTGATACTCTCAGGGAAATCTTCCAATCTGGTCTACTTTGACTTACCAGATGGGGCTTAAGCCCCTCAAAACAGATCTTGTCCTCTTTATGAGGAAATATAAAGTTTACCTTATTGATCCTATCACGATTAATAGCACTAGTCTCTCGCTTAAAGGTGATCTTGGGTCTCATTTTGGTTAGGAAGCTAAACTGAAAAGCCAATCTACGCGTAAAGAAAGTAACTGTGGCTCTATACTCCTGTAAAAAGGCCATAGGTACATAGGTGCTGGGATTTTCAATCTCGTATCATATGCTGGATGTATGTGTCCATTATCAGGACTTTACTAGGGTATGGCGTGATTGTCTGATGGCCGGCTCTTAATAGGGATACTCACCTCAATCTACTATTTAAGGTGCAAAGATCTGCATGTATGTACATATATACATCTGTGGTCCACTAAGAACTTCTTCCTCAGCGGCGCTAGACATTATGCTTCACCCGCTTCTCATAGATGTTTTGGCAAGCAATTGTCTGCGAGTGCGGTTATCCGACTCAAAGCCTCCTCACAGTTGTCTAGCTATCAAAAGGGCAAATCCTCGATCAATGATCTCCTCAATTTTATCCCAGAAAACGCCGACTACACTCCGCAGTCCCTGCTATTTGATCGAAACTTCAGCACGAGCATCACTGATAGTTCAGACCACTTTTACACGAACGGCTCCAAGACTGACGAGGGGGTGGGTTATGGTATCTTCTCCGATAAGCTCTCCTAGATCATTGTAGCGTTTTTCAGGCAGAAATCATGGCGATCAAGGAAGCCTTGTCCTGGCTGAAATGAAGTTCAATATCTGTCAGGATATTAGCGTTTTCACTGACAGTCAAGCGGCAATCAAATCCCTGGAATCGTGCTCTTTCACTTCAAAGGCCGCTGTAATCAGCAGTTTGTCTCTTCTGGAGATGACTCTGCAGTTAAACATTCAATTTTTGCTGGGTGCCAGGCCACAGGCATTGCAGGGAATAGCAAGGCCGACGAGCTTGCCAGACAGGGTAGGATCCTGCCGAAGTGGCTGAACCTGGGTATGTCCCTCGCTACTTGTAGACTCTTACTAAATCTGGAAGTTTCCAGGAAAACCAACTGTAGATGGGAAAATCTCTCTACTTGCAACATTTCAAGACAGATTTGGGTTAGGCTTGATCTAAGACATAGTGCTGAGTTGGTCCTGTTGAAGCGATTACAGATCAGCCACGATATCGGTGTCCTTACTGCGAACTGTCTGATAGACCAACATGCCACGTATCTGGGCCTCTTTTCTTTCAATTTCTGTAGAAGTTGTAGGGACGAGGAAGAGGACGAAACCACATCCTATATACATGCCCAGCTCTTTCCCAAAAAAGACTACTCCATCTAGGAGCCCACTTCTTTGACAACTTAGGCGAACTGGCATCAAAAGGCGTCATGAGCCTCCTTCGCTTTATCAAAAGCTCCGATTGGTTTTTCTTAGTCCCGGGTAGCCGAATGGTGCGATCCATGGCATCACAATGGACCTTAGAATGGCCTCTTTAACCTAAATCTGAGGATTTCATCCACTTGACTGGCTTAACTAAGGAGTAGGTTTACCCTACATTAGTCTAGAACTTACTACCTGTCGTCTATGCAGCTTTTTGTTTGGGACGAACATTCAAGTCATCGAGAGCTAGACACATCAACAGCACTCTTCTAGCTGATTGCCCAGTTAGCATACACATCAAGAATTATGCCACTTACCATCTTAACCAATTACGATTCACGTGCCCACGTCTCTCTCAGACAAGTTAAGGTCAGCTTTGGTGCAAATCTAGACGCACAGCAGCGGTTACCAAAACGCAAATCACCAAAACCAATTACGAATTCCATTACTACAACAAAAAAGCTATACGTGACTAGGTAATTTGTTCTTAAACTGAAAACAATTTGCCTTCCACAAGTGTATCACGATAGAGAGTACCTCCACCATGAACTTGAATCCAAGTCAAAGCCACCAAACCCACCCAATCGTACTTGGGAGCGGTCGTCGAGAAAACAAAAAACAAAAAAAAAATTCAAACACGACTCACGTTGATTTGTTTACAAATTTTTCGCCATATTCGTCAACATTTGTTCGACACTATCTCGAGCGGGCCAAAACTGTCCAAAGTTTAAGGTCTGGCTTGAAGTTTTCAATGAAACTTGAGTTTTTTGAAACTTTTTTTGCATGTCACCCGCCCCGTCGCCCAGCACATTCATAACACCCAAACCATCGCAAGGTAATCTCAGATTCGATTGGAATGGAATTTTCGGTCACGACTTTTGCCAGTCAGTTTGTTTTTTTGGCGTCGCGTCGTCGTGCATTCGCCAAAAGGCCCTTAAATTGGCTGTTAGTGTTCCCCCTTTTATCTGGAACCTCTTCTCATGTTCATGTAGGTTCGGGCGGCACTAAAAGGGCACGTGGACTGGTTGTGGATTGTTTGTATCTTTTTTTGTATCTTTTTTTGTTTCGACTTATCATTAAGTTTGAACTTGACTTTGGGGGGAATAAAGAAAACATAGAATCGCCCAAAAGGTTGTAATTAGAGGGTATAATGGCTTGAATGGGACTTTTTTTATAGCTTCCATTATGAAGGCAGTCATTTGGCGCTGGCTTTCGGTGTGATTAATTGTAATTTGTTTATGCGGTGTTGAGGGGTTAATTGATTTATTTTTTTTTCTACTTCTTCTCCCATGGGTTTATGGTCCTCCTATTATTATCGTTGATGCGTGACGTTATAGTTGTATATTCTATCCTGATGGGTGATTAGATAAACACTGGTTTTATCGATTAGAAATAGAGTGGTTGGGGAACTATTTTGAAATGTTTTTGTTTTTGCAGATTGAAAAATTTATGGAGCTTTAAATAGTTTAGTTCTACAGTTGATATGAGGCACGTAGACCAATTTTTATTGAGCTGAGAGGGTTTTCTTTTACTAGATGTGCTTCAGTGGTATAATACCTCGGGCGGTATAATGAGAAGAAGAAGAAATTTGCTACAAAAAAGGTAAAAGATACATAGTTTTGGGAAAAGGTCTTACACAGGACGGCTTGCCTTACTTGCGATGTGGCCTACTTAAGAGTAGGCATTTCCAAGTAGATCCAGGCACTACGGTCTCTAGTCATTTTAAAATAAAACATCTATCGACTGACCACTAGCACTAATTCGGTTGTTTTTAAAGCTTCTACCACATAATCTGTTTGTTCTTAAAGGGCAGGCACACCACATTAAAGAACGTGATTAACTTAATATTAAGCGTGAGGATAAATCCCCCAATTTACCGGGATAATTGACCGACACTATGTATTATGAAGCTTTCCGACTAATCAAAATAATTTTCATTCAATTCGCCTGTTGATTGACACAAGTCTGTATACACACAAGCATTATTGCTTTGATGATCCTATCAAATGATTGTCATTGTTGTACAGTACCGATGCCCGGATTTCCGGTAAATTAATATAATCCACTGAACAGAGATAATTTAGTTTTGACATACATCATACATCGTGTCTTGTGTCTGTGTATCCGTGAGATAAACACTTCAATCATCAGTACCTACTATACATACTTGTATATTGAAGAAGTAAATCGGCTTTTTTTATTGTAAATACTCGTTCTCTAGGACTGTGGGCGCAAATCTCATCTTAAACCTTCCGCATTCTACATATCCAACGGTTGGCTAATTAATGATTATCTGTCCCCAAGTCCCTAGTTCAGCAGGTTAATCGATAAATAAAATCGCTACACAGCAGGGAGCATCCATGCACTGAAGTCACGCTCGAATAAAATAATTAGTTTTAGTCATTCGACGACAAGTAGTCGTATTAAACTTAAACCCTCTCACAAGGGAAATTGGAAGAATTTTACGAGATGACTATTAATTGCTTCCTGGCTACCTATAGATACATACATGTTTAGTTTTCTTTTAGTAATAACCATGCTATTAGTAATATTTGAATTTTTATTTTTATTTTAAGACTCACCTTAGGTAACGAAGCTAACACTTGCTGTTTGACGTCCCAAACAAGTCGATCGGCCGGAAATTGCAAACATTTATATACATTCAGTTCGGGCACATGAATTCGCACCAGAAGCCATCCGTCCCGTGGTTCTGGTGGTGGATCATCATCGAATCCTGGCGTATTGTTATCCATCATGGAATCCACAAACACACACACACACAGTACCTATACAACAACTTATTGACAAGGTTTCACTTCTTTTTTTTTTTTTTCTTTTCTTTCGTTACACACACACAAAAGAATATTATTTTTAAATTCGAAAAATATTTGGTTTCGTCGGTTTAAATATTTGTTTTACTGGTTTTATTTGTATTTTTTGAAAAATTTCAATTATCTTATGGAAAATTATTGACATCCGGTTGGAATTGCAACAGTGACGTTGGGCACATTTCAAATTCACGAATCGATTTTATGGTATTGTTGGGAAACATATTTGAAGGACGATGGTGCGCTGCTGTCGATTGATGTCCTGAAAATGCAAAACAAAAGAAAATATTTATATATTTAGTTATTGTTAAAATCAAAGCATAGATACATATTTAATGAGAGAAGGGAGATGGGAGGAAATAGAAGTTTGGAAAATGCATAAAATAGTTTCGGATACATTTATAGCCTTGATGGACATCTCTCCTTCTATCCACCCATATTTAAGCATGTAGGGTTCGATATCCCCTACTAGTTGACACCTAAATGAATTAAATCTTCAACTACATCATATCGGCTGGATGGTTTGCAAGTTCATCATACAGAATAAGATTGACCAATGGGCAAGGAGCATCTCTCTCCTATGGGTATCACAATGGGTCCAAATCACCTACCCACGTATCTAACATATCCTACTGAAACGGACAACGAGTAGTGGAGATATGAAGCCGAAGAGGATTGTCTAAATGCCACATCGGCATCTTGGGAGAGAGTAAAATAAGATTGTTCGACGGGAATGAGTACCCTTCGCTGATAAGGAACACTGTCGTGCTCTACTCCACAAAGACAATAAGAAGGAGTAGAGAATCCGACCTTCTCGACTGCTGGAACAGGCCTTATATCTTGAAAACGATGCATCTTTATGGTCAGCTTCCAGAATAGAGAATAAAGGCATATAACCAACATACAAGTCGAGGATGGTAAACTGGATGCCGCGCCATGTAGTCCTAAATTCAAAACCCAACGGCTGATGGGGGATCTAAATCTCAAGATAGATGTAGATAAATGGTTAACGGAGTGGCAGACCACGATGAAAAGCATCCAGCGAAGGTAGATCCATCTCTGAAAGAAAATGGGCACCCAGGTGCATAGTGTCTGTGCATATGCCTCTTAGGATGGGCAGTCTGTTTCGACCGATGCTAGGAATGCTTATTTCTGTTTGTAATCCATCGTGGTTGAGGCCGATTAACTCTGCTTTTCTTTTTCCAACATTTACCATATTTTGTGGGGTCCTAAAAGATTTTGGTCTCAAGAATATAGTTTTCGAGGCGTTTTTTGCTACCCGTATTATTCAAACCCTCTGCACAGAGGAGCTCCTACTCTTCATACTATATGGTGATCCCCACAAGTCTTGTACCTACATAGGTCAAGTGGTACTTTTCTTTTGACCAACGTAGAGATGAAGAGTCTAAGGTCCGATCTGTTGAGATAGCCCTGTATGAGGTGGTAACAAGGGTCAAAAGTCCACTCCACCACAAAGAATTCACGCTAGCGGTCTTCCTGGATAGGGAAGGAGCCTTCAACAATATAAAATCTGAATCTATACAACTAGCAGTGGACCAAGAAAACATAGAACCAGTAATCTCAGACTGGATTGAATGCATGCTCAAGACGAGATACATCAACTCAGAACTGGGTGACTGCCAAGTACATGCACTGGACTCCAGAGGCACCCCGCAAGGTGGGGGTCCTATCCCCTCTACTATGGATACTGGTCGTGAGTAAAATCTTAAAGAAATTCTAACAAAGTGGGGTCGACGTTGTGGCATATGGGAATAATGTTGTCATAAGGGCAACAATTAAGTTCATACCCACCATCACCAAATCATTTCAATCCGCCCACAATATCCTACACTAATGGGCGAAAAGTTGTGGATTAAACGTTAACCCCTTGAAAACAGAGGTAGTGTTTTTCAATAACAAGAGAACAATATCACAGATTTGGCCCTTGAGACTCAATGGCATACCTCTCCAAATATCAGATAAGGCGAGATACTTGGGTGTATACTTTGACCGCAAGCTGACTTGGAAAGAAAACACGTCAGAAAGGATAAAGAAACCATCCATAGCCATGTGTGCAGCAAAATCTTTGGCACTTGAAACCCTACTAGCACTGATCCCAATAGTCCTGCACCTAAAGGAAACAAAGCTGCAAAGAGTGCCCTTCGCTTGAAGCAATCCATCGTTTAGAAAGAGGGTGACACGAGCTACCGCACTACAGCGTGATGGTACGAGAAAGATTATATATCACCATGCCACGTTGAAACAATCTTCCCATCAAGAGACGATTGGCTTAACGACGGCAGGACTATCAACCCTAATATCTCGATTTACCCGGACTGATTAAAAAACTGACGTAGTAATAGGCTCCGGCGTACACTCATCTGAACCTGAAATTGCTTGCTCTCTGAGACTTCCAAACCACGGCACTGGGTTCCAAGCGGAAGTATTAGCAATCGCAGAAGCGGCACGAGAACTGCTCCTGAGAACTGAACTATCCACGAAACTGCACTCAAGAAAGGTTATCAACATGTATGTATATACATCGACAGTCAAGGCGCTATAAAGGCCATCTCATTTAGGGCTCTTCACGAGGATCATTACCGGCCATAACCTCCTGGAGAGAAAAATTCTTCGTAAAATATTCGGTCCCAACGTCAAAGCGTTGACGGGCTTTGGAGGAGAAGATTCAACGACGAACTATACGAGGTGTACAGCGACATCGACCTAATAAAAAAAATGCGCATTAGTCGTTTGAGATGGTTAGGACATGTAGAGGAAATGGACACCAGTCATCCGGCCCGTAGAGTCTTAGAATCAAACCCGAAGGAACCACGCAGTAGAGAACGACCTCGCCTTAGGTGGCGCGCACAAGTAGAAGAGGACCTCAAATGACTTGGAGTGCGCAACTTGAGTCCCAGATGCACCCTGAACTGTAGCGCCACCTAAGTCAATAAGTAAGTAATAACCTTGTACCGGCCCACTGAATACTTCCTATGTGAATGGCCAAGTCTGTACAGAACTAGGAAAACGGCCCTCGGTGAATATCACTTCGAAGACCTGGTCGACCGGTCAGGTAAGCCACCATTAACCATCCTGAAATTTATAACAATATCGGGTTCGTTCAGGGAGGCTGCTTATCCTAAGCTACAGTCCAACTTTTGTCCTTGTTTTTGGGTTATCCGCGACAAGGGTTCACAATGGATCCATTGGTGATTCGAGTGTTGGCTGCTTGCACAGCAACCCCTTTTAACGACCTACCTAACACCAATATGGAATTAAAGGACATATTGGTAGTAGTCCGTAAATGGACTCAGGCTCACTGACTTTTCGGTAAATCAAAACTTCACTACAGTAAGTACATGGTTTCTTTATGTCCACATATGTAAAGGACTTGTCCGTCTCCTTAACGCAGTCACGTTTCAATCGACGCAAGGCACGTATACTATACTATTCTACATGTTCTCATCTTTCGAGTAGCAAGCATCGGCTACCTTGCACCTAAGCTACGAATGTAGACATCCCCCAATCGCCACAATAAAGAACAATTACTATGAGAAGATATAACGCCGAAGAGCTGGAATCGTAATAGACAGTCAGAACGATTGTCGAACGACCGACTTACATACATATATGATGGGCTTCACCCAACTACAACAATGAAACCACTTGGTTGATCATGCGCTTTGAAGTCATGTGACTTGAGGCTGATAGCTAAGAAGCATTCGCTCAATCCCAATTGGGAAATACACATTTGCGGCTTTATATAGGATGTTCTGTGATTGGTTAGGTATCCTGATAATACTGGTATCTACGGTTGCAAACAATACCACGATATGTCTAGAAGTGAACTTTCCGTGAAATTTGATATTCAAAGTGGAGTCCCACATGGTTGTATACTTTGTCTACTAGTTTTTCAGGAATTTTGTTAAATATATTTCGGTTCCAATTTATGCCACTTCTTCCTCAATTCTCACGAACCGGTGACAGCCCGTTGAGTTCTGTCAGTAATGTCAATATTGTCGGAGTGAGTAGGAGAATCCCAGTCTATTGAAAGACTATGTCTTCGTTGTTGGCATGTGAGTTTGATGGACGCTCTAAAAGTCGGTAAATAAATGGTGAGTATCGGTTTTAAATTTCTTGGGTTTTCTCTGTGGAAATGTTATCAGTTGTGGCCATTGGTGGTTTGAAATCAAACTCATTCCTGGTCGCTGGTGAAGGATTTCAGGCGTTTACTGGAGAGATCTTGCACGCGATATCGTGCAGACTGATGCCTCTCTAATTGGGGCGCACTTGAGAGGGTCACCTTTCTTGTTGATCTCGGAAACGATGCTGAAAATCATTCCTTATTCTTTTACAGTAGACAGGACAAATCAAAATATACATACTCGTATGTACGTTGATTGATCCATAAATCCAAATTTATCAATAGATCTAAAAATTGGCGCCCGGTTCGGGGTACATCACCCCTTGGGTTGGCTATGACAACTCTAAAGTTGAAATCCCCAAGTGCATATCCCCAAACTTAAAATACTAAAATTCAAAATTCTCAATCACAGATAGTTGACATACAATCCAAAATTACTTCACTGCTCTTTAATGATCGTGGGCATGACATGGATATACATACATTTTTCAAAAGTTGGGGATTTGTTCGTTTGAGGATCCCTTGTATAAAATTTTCGACAAGTCTTTAAACTAATGTTTCAAAAGAAACAGACACAATCAATTAAACCAAAAACTAAATCCACTTTCCAAAATCAATAAGAAACAAAAATTTACTAAAACAATTCAACACGAGCCTCAAGGATACGTCTTACTTGACAAATATTGCTTTCCGGGTTTTTTTTTATTTCTGCCTAAAAGTGTAACAAAGTTTTAAAAAGAAGAACAATAATAACGACAATCTGTCGCCATCTAAATGTGACCCCCTCGCGCCCAGTCACATCCGTCACCCAGTTCCTCGCAGACAAAATACAAAAAATGGTAAAAAAAAGTATAAATTACCCTCCCCATCGCATCCTTCCGCGTCCTGTGCATATTTTTATCAAAAAAAAAAAAACCTCCAGTAACAGCAAAGGAAAAGTAATCGAATTATCATAGTAACTGGCAACTTCTCTTTAAAAAAAAAAAAAGTATAAAAAAAACTTTCGGTCCCCCTGTCGTCGTCGTCGTCGTCCTTCCAATACGACACATCCTTGGTTCAAGATACATCCGCCCTTTTGGCGAGGAGGCAAGAGCTTTTTCTACAATTTCAAGAATGAAACTTGGTATCTCAATATTTATGTTCTTTGTTGGAATTTTTAATGATTTTTAGTTTTATTACTTTGTTTGTCGGGAAGATTTTCGATTTTGTCTCTCTGACCCATTTACGGAGCCATGCTAGAGCGGGCTCTTTAAATTATTAAATAAGGGATATACGCGCAACCATGTCAAGCGGAAAATAAAACAATTGCTCGGTAAACAACCAACCAACCAACCAACCAGAGGACCACCCCGAAACAACCAAAGTTCTTGTGTCAAATTATTAGTCGTGGGATGGTTGGGTTTGGGGTTTCCCATTCCCATTCCCATCCCTGTGAAGGCCAGATAAAATCGCAAAACGTCAACTGCGACACATACTCTCATACACAGGGTTCATACATGTTCTTCCGAAGCAATTTTCTCTTAATTTCTCGAGGAATTGTTACCTCGGTCGGAAAACGGATGTCCGGATCCGGTCGGTGGGGCGATAGGGAGACCATGGGAATGTGTGTACCGTACCGCCTGCGTTCGAGACCAGGGATGTTGAAGCAATTTTATTAAGTCCCTCTCCGTTGGTTCTATTCTAATCTTTGACAGTTGGGTGGGGTTGGTTGACTGCCAAAAATAAAAATAATCATTATCATCATTGCATAGCTCTGCGGGGTGGATGAGTCTTGCCATGACTATGTGACATATAATCTATGGAGCCCCCTTTTTTTTAAGTCACTTAACAGATACTTTTTTTTTCTCGTTTCGTTTATACATACATATATTCTAACTGATTGACGGATGCCACCGATAGACAGAGGGTGGTTATGTGTATTCCGCACAAAACAAGGGGGACTCGGCGCTGCTGAATGTGATATGTTACGTGTTCTGATGATCCCTTGATTCGATAATGAAAAGAGGAGAAATTTGGACCGCATTATGTATCTGCGGGGCATGGCGGTATGGAACGCGTTAATCACTGTAATTGCTTTGAGGGTGTGGTAGGGTACACAAAATTCGAGTTTCGTGGGATGAAGGTCGATCCAATTCAAACATATTAGTGGTGTGTGTTCTGTTTGTTGATAATGGCGTTTGCTTGGGATAATGACAAACACGTTGGATTACTTGGGGTAATCTAAGGTTGGATTATGGATAATGTGTGGAGAATCAAAAATGGATAATGGCTCATGAACCACTGTAATCATGTTCTCATAAATGCTTTCATTTTAAAAGCATTTTAAAAGCAAGTGTTGTAAAGTTCCACTACATGATTGCCAATAGACGTGAGCTATGAAATCCCCAGTAAGGACCTCAGCCTTTAGAAAACACGGAGTCTCAACACCTGTGGCCCTGAGTGTGTCAAAAGCGAGATAGACACTGAATTTTATTACCTCTATGCTTCTGAGTGAAATAATATCTTCAGGACAAATCGATTCCAAGTTTTTCTTGGAGTACCTCAGGGTTCCATCAAGTCACCGACTCTATTTCTCATTCTTATCAATGATATGTTACAGTGAAAATTTAATGAGATGTCAGCATTCATCATTAGTTATGTAGAGTTATGACCAAATCAATCTTTTAATAAATGCCTAAAGAAAGTCTTGGAATGTAGAGAAAGGAGCCTCATTTCTAGGAGAATCAAATCCCCACTAGACCACAGCATCAATTGCAAACCCAGTTACTTAAACCTTAAATAGAGCATAACAGAACTAACATCTATGGCTATTTACGCCAAAAAGATACGTCACATCGGTAGAGCTTCTTCTATGCTAAGCAGATACTGATGTAGACACGGACAGGTACATGGAATCCAGAGCCTAGCTTCGCACGATCATTCGCGTTGTGCGTGTTATATTCTCGGATTTTTGTGTAAAACCCTGACTTAGTTTAAAGAATCCTTATAGACATGAGATCCTGCGAGAAAAGCATGCAAATGAAGAAGCTCAATAGAACTGAGTAACGAAGTCGACTCAAATCCGTGGCGTAAATTTTATCAAGAAGTAATGTTGAAACTGAGGGTCAATGGAAGGACATGAACGGATGTCCACAAGGTTGTTGAAAAACATGGACACAATTCTATCCACAGATACTTCCTCTAGTCAGCGTAGAAGATGTCATGCGAGTTTATAAAAAAACAAACTTGGATGCCAAAAGGCGAAGGTAAACAGCAACAAAGTGGCACGTGCACATTTTTGCACATAAAGATGGTGTACTCCTGGTGTACCAGTGGGAGAGACAATACTGGACCCTCTGTTAAAAAAGAGTAAGACAAGTTCTGTCACCTTGTTAACCTTTATAAATGATGAACACGGGAGAAAAAATACTGTAGCGATACATAAACGACAGATTAAAAACTGCGATCAACGCGGTTTGGTAGATCACCAATATGGATTCAGGAAGATACGTTCCACGATCAGTGAAGTGAAAACGATCATCACACTGGAGAAAGACCCTGACCGTGAACAGAGTACCAGACTGCCTATGGAGAGTTATGATACACCCTATCAAAAATAAGATACAGCTGACACTGATGTTGGAAGTATCCAGTAATAGGTAGGTGGGGTACCTTAGGATTCCACACTAGGTTCGCTACTGTGGAACCTAATACAAGACTTGGCTGGTTTCAAGTGCTCCACAGTTCAATTAGTAGTTTCTAAAGACAGAGCCTGTTATTGCACCCAGAATCTTGTGGAAACATAGCCTCGTAGTGTCTCAAGCTTATTGGCATTCGACATTTCAGTTCTTTGAGTTCTCCGGTAAAAATTTGTGTGTGGGCTGCCTTCACATTACTAGTTTGCGTATCTACAAATATTCCGAAAGCTCTATCTAATCTGACTCTGTGACATCATAAGCTAAGTCTTCATTCCTAACCCATCCCAGTTACATCATCCAACCTACAATGCATCAATCTAACACGCTTCCTACTCATAACTTAATTTACGCAAATCATGCGCACAGCTCGCAACTCCCAGCTCATTTATCTCCATCAGATGCCGATCTAACAAATTATCCATATTTGTCTGATTACATTCAAATAACATCTCAGATCTGGGAATCGCCGCCGCCACAGACAGACAGACACAAGCCAAGCGTCCACGCCTCCACTCCAAGTGCAGCTGTGTGGTGCGCGCATTGCATTCAGGCCGGCATGCATCTCGAATTGACACCGCGCCACACCACGCCACGATACGCAACTCCATGGCAACCAGACAACTTGCAACGCATACTCGTATTGCGAAATTCAAATGCACGTGGATGTCCAGAGTGCGGCTACTACTGGTATTCGTATCTTATGGGTGTGCACACGCATCGAAATGTGATTACCTCTCGAATGAAATTATCTGGGTTTGTTGGAGAAAGATACATTTCCATAGATATAGTCACTTTCTCTTCAGTGTCAGCTGCTGCTAGTGCCGCTGCAATGCAGTGGCAATTGACGCCACAGGCCCAGCCCTAACTGGAGGCTTGAAAGTGATTTATAACAAAAAACAAAAAAAAGGTAAAACAAAACGAAAAGCATATCAAGAAGTGCGATAAGTGAGTGGGAGTGCCCGCCCCGAACCTGGAATAGAGTTCATGATAATGTGACAGTCGCACACCCTTTATGGGCAGAGATCTCTTAATTTTCCTTGAGTAGGTGTTTGGCGGATTCTTTGGAATGCCTTATGAAATTCTCTGTTTGTCTTAAATAGTATCTATTGATTTTGCAGATACACTTGGGAGGAATGCAAATATTTGTCTAAATAATCCACTTTATGTGTTAGCCATGAGATCACCTTCGGTGATATGGTACCCGACGAATCGTGCCAAGTGTGAATGGCAGCATGGCAAACAAACGCATTGGAATTATCTAATAGTTTAAATACACCACTTGATGAGATACTAAAAGATATTGCGGTTAGATTCAAGGTCGGCAACGGCGGCGGTCGTGAGTGATAAGAAATGGTGCAAATATTTTCGACAATTTAGTGCGGGCGTATTTCTTTAATGCTTGTGTTGGGTTAGTGCGACATACAGACATATGTCAGGGTTAGGAGATAGAACTGCAATCGTTTGTCTTCAATCAACAAAAGAAGTCTAATGACAGGTAGGATAGATGTGGATGATAGACTGTCACGGTGATGGTACTAAGTAGGGTACAAGGATTCATCAGAACTGTGATGAAACGAAAGTTAAGATGAAATCTGTGCCAACGGATGTAGTCATGTAAGGAGTTTTTTGAATGTCCCATGACAAGGATTGTCGTATTAAGTGCTATCTTTAAACAAATACAACTGAGCAACTGAATTCAGTGAATCTATGACAGTCGTATCAGTTCTTAATGCTATCCTAAGAGTGAGCACGCATTTTTAGAACCCTTCACTAAGCTCTCAAGCTAAACGTGAAGTGAAGAGTGCGCATTCCACCGCAAAGAGTCGTTAAAAACAGAATCGAAAGAGTGAACTGATCCTGATGTTGAACAGTATAACACAACTCTAGAGACGAACAAGTCAACACAGCAAAATGGCGACATACAGGTCTTCCTCACTAAACGATCACAACATCACATGACTATGCTATCTACAACTCAAAGAGGGCTAGAAACAATAAAAGCACCCAGCCTCTGGAGTGAGTATATCTAAGAGGCTTCTAATTATCTTACTGGCTATGAAAGCAACAACTGCAATATAGTCAGCGTAGCCGATTATGTCCACTCCGTTCGGCTCCGGTAGTATCAAGATTCCGTCATACAATTTGTACCCTAGGACTGGGCCAAGCATTGACCCCTGAGGAACTCTTCCCGTAATTTTGTACTTCTACTACTTGAAGGGTCTCACCTTTGAGGTAGCTGTCGAAAGTTCGGTATCTGCATGCTGCTAAACGCTCTAGCTATGCAGTTCCAGTTGGTACTGATTTGTTCGTTTCCAACTTTGGGTCATCCTGGGTTACGCGAGACATACTTTGGTTTCGTAGATTACTTCTGAGATATGTGCCCTTTCGCTCCACAACGTAGACATATTCCTGTGTAGGACAGATACTGTAGGGAGCATTATCATTGAGTACCCTACATTGTGAGCCGTGATCAACCTCATAACGCATCTACATATGTACCTACTGATGTCAGGCATGTCGAGTGAGCTTCTAATTCCAAGTGCAGTCGTAGGTTTTATTGCATTGTCAGCAGTTTCTCGCAGGTGTTGTTTGAAAGTTAGCCATCCATCTATAATAAAATTCCAAGGTACTTCAACCCCAACTTGGACAGCACTGTTTTCATATATCGTGCTACAACCGTGGACCTAGTAGAGAGCCTTGAGGAATGCCTCCTGTGACGTTGTACAGCCTAGTTCCATATCGTAAAACAGTATCATCATGCCTTTCTGCAGATAGTCGTGCACTCTTTTGACGGTGACTGCTCTCAGAATGATTCTCCACTTCAAGCCTTTGAACACGTTTTCGACATCTATCCACCATAGTTTTGCTACGATGGGTTTCCTCGATATACTGATAACAGCGACGATGGCGTCGATCGTCGAGAATTCTGGAGCGAGCAGCGAGGCCTTCTGCCCTATCGTCTCCGAACGGCCGCTTAGGATCTTAAAACATCTACTGAAACCTATATGAGTAGGGATTCAGTGGTGGTTTCTTTCCTTTTAGCAGAAGGTCCGGCTGTTGTTTCTTTAAGGCATGTGTGATGGTTGCTTGGTTGGTTGAAACCGGCTCTCAATGAGGATGCATTTAGACCAGAAGAAGGTCCTTTGTGCTGGCGATGTGTAAGGTGAGTGGATCACGCTCTTAAGAAAGGTGTGTTGGTCCGCAAAAATGTTGCCCCCATCTGACTGCGGTTGTCAAGGCAATGTGGCAGATACCGTTGACAGCAGGGCCTTTTTGTTCCCAATTTGTTTGAAAACTCGACGTCGCCATGTTTCCTTCTTCGCAAATGTGATGTTGACTACGTATCTGTGTATTGCATAAGATACAACTCAGATTCCTGATTCATTTTTCGAAAATGCCAAGCATGTGTTCTTCGAATGTCCACGATTTACTGGCGAAAAAAATTTACTGGGCTTGGCACCAACCCTAGTCAATATAGTCGACAGTGGATGCAAGAGGCAATGGATGCAGTTTCTGCGACCACAGTGCGCATAATAAAGGAACTACTAGCCTTGGAGAGGAATAGATACAAACAAAATATTGCTGGGACCGACAGACAAATTCTCAAGTATTCTTGAACAAGAAGAGACATCATGAATAGAGTCAGCTCTACACGACGAAGCCTGACAAGCCAGGAGACCAGAGACAGAACTGGGTTTTTGATGAATGGAACTCAACTCGGTTTTTTTTTTTCACACGCCAGTTGATGATTGCATCAATATCGGCATTGTGCGCGATAGATATTCGCTGCCGGTGAGACTCCATAGTTTGGGGTATCAGTAGTGGCGTCGCCAAAGATAAACGAAGCCAAGAGTACTGTCATCCGCAAAAGAATGGATTCGAGTAAGATAGAGAAGGTTGTTAATAAGTATTAAAAATAGAATCGGAGAAAGGATGGAGCCCTGGGGTACACCGGCATTGGTTGGGAATGAGGTAGAAATATATATATCCGTCCAATACATCTTGTATTGATCGATTACTTCAAAAGCTTGCAATCCATAATGAGAAGATGCTACCGACACCGTAAGCTTGCATTTTGCTAAGAGGACTCTATGCCACACTCTATCGAAAGCTTTAGTGATATCCAGGAAATGTAGTAGCCGTGTATGGCAGTCGTTACAGCTGAGTTCTTGTGACTTGATTTAATCGGATTGTGCTTTGGTCACATGTGGTTCCAGCACGTGTGCCCCTAATGGAACACCTTTTACATACAAAATCATTAAGTAATTTTTGGGTTTCAAAAACCAATGGGAGATACCCAATGATAAACATCAACTTTGATTAGTTTAAACATTTCATTAAATTTCAAACTTTGCATATAATTTGAAATCACAGAGCACTACCTCTTGTTCATATTTTTTTAATTTAATTCATTTGTCCCGTCTTCTTTCCATCGATTGATTAATTTCAGATAATATTTCTTTCATCTGTCTGTCACATGGGTATCTGCTGGTGATAATTATTTCAATCTCTATCTCTTCTACTCGGTCAGCGATTCTCGATATGTTTACTATTAGTTTTTTTTTCTTTTTTAATTAAAATTTAATTTAGGAAACCCATTTGGCTTTATTCGCTGTTTGATTTCACCAAAGCTATCTGGTTCGTTTATCTTTTGATTAAATCATTTACCTTCACCCTGTCGCCCCCTATCTTTCATACATATATTGTATATATGAATCAGTTAATGTATTTCAAAATCAAACAAAAAAAAAAAAGCATTTCTCTTTTGCGAAATGAATTCCCAATTGATTACCCAATGGTTGGACAAATAAACGCAAAAAAATTCCTATCCATCGATAAGCACTTGTAATTCAATTGGACAATAAAATACTTGTTTATCAGGAAACCCTTGAAATGTGTAGCTATAGCAGGCTAAGGTCGTTTTCGAAATATATACATACATATATGGTATGTATATAAAAAACAAAAAGATAAACTATACTGTCAACTTGTCGGAAATGGTAAACAAAGTCTGGTATCATAAAGAAATTCTTTGAAATTTTATAAAAGGACATAAAAGATATCCATGACATGGAGAGCGTACTTAATGTCACGATAATCATGTTAAAATATTTGCTGCCAATTAATACGACACGTGAAGAAGAATAATGTCAAGAATGACAGGTTGAGTCACTTTTTTTTGGGGTAAATGGAAGCAGTCATTTAGATATTGATGTGGTGATCTGAGAAGTGTCAACGAGGATCCTGTAGAAGTATGCAAATGCAACTTGTACTATCCCGACATGTAAATGGTATTCAAATGAGGATGTTCGATAATCAAGGTATCATTGTCCAGACTAAGCTGTGGGGAAAATCGCATCATCACCTCCTAGCGATTCCTGCTGGATAGGTATCTAGTAGAAAACCCATGATGACTGTCTGCTAAGTCTGACTGACAGTACAGATGGAACTCGATACTCGGAGCTATCCAAGCACATACGGATTAAGTCCACAAAGTGTTTGTCCGAAGAGGCATCTACAGTTGACTTGACTGGTAGTAACATGCGTCTCAGATACCTAGCAAGGGGTCTCCAGAAGGAAGATGTACTTACTTAAATCCTATCACCCTCAAGTGGCATAAAGCGTCAACAATGCCTGCGAGCCATCTTGTTCGGATTTCTGCAATGCTTTTCAACTTACTTTAGCTCTTTCCCAGTAATGTCGATACCTGTTCGACTGTCCCTTGCCATTGTTGCTTAGGTCAACCCACTCTTCCACCTGACTGGGTGAATGGATTCCACGGCATGGCATTTTTCGCAATAAGGCCGTTTTCACCCCGTAAGTTGTGACCTATCTATTGGTACTTCATTCTCCGTATGGTGACATCTATAGGTTCTTCATCCTTTCTCAGAGAAAGTTGGAGATGCGCTTGGCCAAAAAATCCTTAAGATGGTACCTTGACATCTATTTACGAAAGTTTGCATCCTTCGAGTGACAATGTTAGTAATCTTCCAGGTACTACGCCTGTATAGTCGAACTGATTCTACATTGTATCTAAACAGTCTCAGCTTGGCTTTTGGGCTGAAAACATTGCTTTTTCAGATTTTTAATAGCATTCCAAACGCAGCTTTAGCTTTCCCGATTCTGCTGATCTGAGACGATGCTTCCTACATAAAGAAAGTTTTCGACATTTTCGACCTGTTATCCTACAACGTTGAGTTGAACGTAGGCGTTTGAAATGCTCAGGGCATTAGTTTCATATTAAGCCCGACTTTGGTTTTGTTTGTTGTTTGGGGAATCAGTAGTCAACCGTCAGCGTAGTCCAGGTGTTTGCTGTTAGATGTCATTCTCCACCTCAAATCTTGGTTTCTTTCAGTTAGTACTGTCCGAAGTACATCGCTGATGACTATCAGGAATAACAATGGTGAAAGTATTCAACCCTGAGGTACTCCACTTTGGACTTCAAAGTCAACACACACTCTCTTGCTCTCTTATCCGTTCTAGAACTATCTTAGCTTTTATTTTGGCTCTGGCTGAGAGATCGCATATTCGCATATTAACATATGTTAAGCTGATCCTCATCCAAAATCAAAAGACGGTCATCTAAACCTTTCACTGGATGTTGTTTAGAATTCCACCAGTAAGTTCATCTGCTAGCTGGTTCTTCAGCCTTCGGACGTCTAAGACGCAATTTCTGAAATGTCGTCTTATCGCAAAATGGTCGATTTGGTCAGACGTTCGCTGCCTGTCAAATGAGACCCAACTGATCTTGTAGAAGGCATTATGCTCGAACAGAGTGCATCCACTGACTAGCCGGTTGGTATTGCAGTAATCCGTTCCCCATTATCATTGCGGTCTCCGAGGCTGTGAACTCCCATCGTTACCTACCTTAGCGTTGAAATATTTCATCACTATTACGATGTCCCTGTCAGCATTAAGTTGTGGGTGACGGCAAGTTGACTGTAAAAATTGTCCTTTTCGTTCTCGCGTTGGCGCATAGCCCTAGATGATGGTAATTTTTCTTACCATACTCTGAAATCTGGCCGTCAATATCCGGTCAGTGTACGGTTTCCAAGAAAAGAGGCTGCTTCTTGCTGTTGGTGTTAGCATCAGTCCTACGCCAGACTCTCGAGTGCTTCCGGCTGATTTTCCAAAGTAGAGCAAGACGGTGCTTTTTGTGGGCAAGTGGTATTCCACTGCATCCAAACCATCTTCTGTCGTGAGAACTCTCACTCAAGTTGGAGGAGGGATCTGGCATTCTAAGGGCCTTCGTCTCGTGAGTCGAGGTGGGTCCTACCATTGTCCGTAGTCAATAGCCAAAGCTCGTCAACAAAATATCAGTCCGCATCCGACATTTGTTGTGGCGTTTCGGAGCAATACATTTTGTTACGGTTGCGGCTCGCTGAGTCCCAGACCAACCGACACTTGTCTGGTTTTGTGGCACAGGAAGCTCGCCATTTGTCCCTTTCTCTTCGCAATTTCCAAAGAAATTCTTACGTACCGCTGCGTGAAGTAGGGCTTGCTAACAGAGCTACAAGATGTTCGACTGTAGAGGCTTTTATCTCTTTGTATGGTGGACCAAGATCTATCGGAAGATGTTACTTCTATGGGGCCTAATGTTAGACATTGCCATCCAAGGAAGGAATGAAATCAACAGACGTCTACAGCTAGACTGCGGGATGCCTTACTTGAGCTACTTCGACGTATTCGGAGTTCGTGTCAATAAGAATCTTTCAAGACTGAGTAAGGATTTTGAAGAAGAGATGGTGACCGGGGAGTCTTTGATGGACAAACGGCAGTGCTTGCATCCTCAAAGAGGGTTAGTGGTATCGGTACATCTGGTCCCATATTACCATCTTTTTATGAAGACGAAGGTGTCCTTAGGAAAGAAATCTCTAAACTCTTCTAAGAGGCGTACGTCTATGTAAAGATACACCATTCAAAGCATCATAACAAAAATGCCTTCACTTTCATGTTTAAGCCCTTTCACTTTAGACAGAATGAGCTTGACAAGATGGTGGACAACAGTGACCCATGACACTTTCTTATGGACGTCCTATTTAGTCCAGAGATTACCTTGTCTGATTGATTTATCTTTTAGAGTAGCCAGGCTTCAAAACATCTTGCTGTGGGAGCGGACACGAATCAACACTGTGTAACACAGTATCCCTCCGAAGAGATAGCTGATGCAGCCACAGCGAAATTATCTGAAATGTCATTACCCTCAATTCCTTGGTGGCCCAAGTTAGTATTAGTTTATTGCATTCGATACAAGATTGCACGCTATTTGACCAACTTAAAGTCCACTGAATACGAGATCCGCTTTAAGTTGTACATGCATGCACTTGTCAAACTTTATCTTGAACCTGACCTCAATACCATAGGTTTTCACCTTTCACCTTTGCTGTCTTCAGGTGTCCCATTAAAGTGTCTGGTTTATTCTTCTGTCCTTGATGCTGATCAACAGGTAGTCATATTACCTACTTATCTCTGGGGTTTCTCAAGTTTCCTCGCCATAGTCCATTCCAGTACTTTCGGCCAACAAATCACGACCGTCCATGTAATAATGCCGCCAACCATCACCAGCATATTATTTTTGGTTCAAAACCACAAGTTTTTCAGGGTATATTCCGTCTATGATACCAAACCACAAAGCAAACCCAGTAACCATACCGCTTAATGAGTCATAAAACCCTCCACTCACGAGCTAATCAACGTTTTACTGCCTCATTTTTTTGTTTACACCCAGAAGGGCTAAATGAAAATGATGTCCCGGTGATTCCCATTCCCAGATTCCATGTGAAAGTAAAAATTAACGAAGGAAAAATAAGAAAGTGTGTAAAGAACATATCAGCCGACACCGAGCGAGAACTAATTTAGATAATTAAAACCCAAGACGGTATGTTTACAGACATTTTCGTTACCTATGTCTACTATGAAGGTTAGTCATAAATCAGGTCATTTAAAATGAAGAAATTATCTAAGATTTACTTAAAGCTTCTTCTATAAAATGTAGGCGGGTTGAATTTTTGTGCGTTTTTCAATGATGGATATGTTAAAAACGGGTTTTTCGAAAATGGCAATAGTTTTATTCTTTTAGCGATTGCGACTATATTTTGAGAGATTTTGACGTAATTTTTTGACAGATACATTAAGTAATTTTTGCCATATAATCGTGAATTGTTATATATTTGTGGAAAGCCTTAAAATTTGTTGAAATGATACGTCACAGTTCACTGAATTGTTCCCAGTGTTCGTCAATCAATAACTTCTCCATTCAACCCGGTTAATATGACGACAATATGACAAAACAAGACTTAAACTCGTCGTGACATATTGATTACTTGTTGTTAAACTGGCGTCATTCAAAAATGGAACAAGTTTCACGCTCGTGTGACTCAATATCATGCATATAACAGTCTTTAAACTTAAAGGTGTTAATTTAAATTTAAAAACAAAAATGCAATTAGTGTTTATTAGCTGATTAAACAAGTTATTGCAAAATGTCAACTGATTTTTTTTATTTTGAATGCATGCAGATACGTGCCAAAACATCTAATCTTAACGATTATTGGATTTTTGTTTTTTTAAACAAAACACGAATAATTATTAATATTTAACACTAATAGTGCAAATTGTCATTAATAATTCATTATTTTTTGTTTTGTATACAAATTACCGTTAAGTATTGCCATTAATGCCAAAATTAAATGAGATAGATACTTCAACTTTACGATTCATTTACGTATATGCCACCATCGAACGGAAAAATACAACGAACGCACAAGGGCTGTGTATCTCTACCTGAAGATCAGGCTAAGAGCCATAAGAAGGTTTTCCTTCCTTTGTCATTTGGTGAAAGTATCTACGCAATGAGTGGTCGCCAGAACGGAGACCCTTTTGTGAGCATTGTCAAACTAAGAGATATAGACAGGCTTCTGAAGTAGTCGTTTCCAAGGCGCAACCATAGGTATCTCGACTCAGCTCAGGGCATACTTAGAATCAGTTAACTATGTGTACTTGTATATATGCGTCTAGCATAGGACTTTCCACAGATAGATATAGTTTGTATACATACATAGGTAGCTACATAACAAAAGACTCTCACAAGTATATACTCATAGCTGGGTCAAATAGGGCCTTTGTGAACGTATCTACAGATTCCAAAGAGCTTTGTTCGAGGTTTTTCATAAGGTTCGTGACAAATTTTTGTACTAAAGATACTGACACAACACAGTGCGGCCATGTGAATTTCTGAAATATTGAAGAGGATATTGCAGTTCCCACTGCAATAAGTCATTCACCACACTATGTTAGGATAAAAATTCGTTGTTAACTAATTTGACATTTTGCAATAACTTGTTTACTGATGCTGTAACGTGCAATGAATAAGATACTGACAAGGTTAGTACAAACACCATTTGCTCCATAGAGACCGCAACAATAACAATGGGAATTTTATTACTCATTTGCGATTCACGACTGTACACCTAGAGTTTATTTGCAGTGACGTGGACTTAGTAATCAATTTCTCTGTAAGACCTTGATACGTTGTAGACTATCTTCCACCTAGAAACAGATGACGCATCATGAGAGTAAGATTTGCCACCAAAATCACTATAAAATCGTGAAAGGTATTCTAAGTTGAGTAAAGAAATTATTTATCACGAAGAAGGAGAGCTGTCGTCACATCGGTATCTTACATTGTTTCTGTTTTCAAATGTAAGGCTGACTGATTTCTTGAGAATGACGAAACTCGTTTGTAGTATCCCTATACGAGTATGTGAAACAAAATGTAACAAAAGGATGACAAAACTCAAGCAAATACTTTTCATATGTTCAAGGCATATACAAAGCATTTGACATCCTTTTCCTATACCATCCTCTGGAACCACTCAACTTCCTATGAACAGAAGGAAAGGGAAACTTAATACCTCACACACCCACTTCCTCATTAGCAACAAAGTTACAACTCTATACATAGCATCATAACCATCCAACAGATACTGACACGCTATTACTCATGACAAGAGCGCGCAACGAATCTGCGCGTCATTGCGTCCTTGAAGCCATTCATTCATTGATCCGTTGAAACCAATGTATCTGCGGATACCCCCTGGAACTGTGTAATAATAAAATGCAAATTCACTCCCCTTATATGGCCATAGCGACTGGTCTGGGCGCCTACATACAATTATTGTGTTGTGGTGCGCGAACCATATTTGTATCTGCAAGAACACATGTTCAAATTAGTTCACTAGCCAGTCGCGTAACGGTTCCACTAATTAAATCATAGTGCGGGCTGTAATTACGCAAATTGATCTGGAAAACTGTAATTGGTCAACATTGCACGAGGAGCATGCTTGCACTTGCCTTTAGATGAGACCTAGATTCTTTTAATTACTGAATGCATTACTGGCACAATTACCTGTCGCCAATGAGGTAGCGCTTCAAAGGCATAGTGATGTCACAAGATTGTTGTTGAGGTCTTATCTGAGATGACTAAGAGATTGGTGAGAAACATTCTTCATAACCTGTCTAATAGGAGGTACTGCATGTTATCGTGTACTCAAGGTGTGTTGGGAAATACTCACCTTATCGCTTGCGGATCGAGCCTTGTAATCAATGCGGTAAGAGTAGATGAACAAAACAGATAGAAGTAGATAAGAAATTAATCGGCGGTTGTTGCATATTGTTGTAAACATCGGACGGTTTAATTGTTATTTATGACAATAAGGGGGAAGTGGGTGGTATATTATATGCGCCGCCGCCATTTGAAATTATGATGCATCGGGAGTGGTAATGAATACATAGAGGTAATGAATTACCGCACTTGGCTTTGGGAAAACACCATACGAAAGCTAGGTTTGGCTTCATCTGATTTCCTGATTTCTACTCAGGAATACTTGGTTCTTGGTTACCATACGAAATAGTTCTGTGAAAGTTGTTTAAAGACAGAAAGATATCGTCGGTACCTCAGTCTAGTAGGAAATAGTAGCTAAGGACGTTTCGCAGTCTACAAGCTAATGAACTAGTTAGTGAGCTTCACTGGTAGGAGTTGATGACACTGTTGAATGATATTCCGGCGCTAAAAACTATTTATTTCAGTTTATAGGTCTGTCAGCAAGGACACATCCCAAAAAAGGTACGCAAATTACTTCTGGAAACAGTTTTAAAATTCGACAAAATTTTGATTTTTAAGTTCAAAGTGGAGTACCATAAGGCTGTATACTATCACCACTGTTCTTTTTTTTAGATGTTACCTGTACATTCTCGTGCAGTTCGGATGACCAATACTCACTAGGCACCAGGATGTGCATTGAAGGGAAACTAAGCACCACATGGGAGTAATTAAGAGGGATACAACTCAATAGTGACAATACTATACTAATTGGCGTCCACAGCATCATTCATGATCGTACCACTATTTCACCAACTGTCAGTATGTTCTACTAAGAATTTCTGTTCTGTTGAGCTTGGGACGCCAATAGGTCGGTTTTATTTGAGTTACTCAGCTCTTAAGCTGCCACATTCTATGTCCATCTTTATTAGTTTCTTTAAAATTTCCAGAACACAGGGATGTAGCTAAATGAATATATAACTTACCGACAATGTATTGACAAAGAATCGATCCTTACCTGTAAAGAAGAAAAGGAAGATATTATTATAAGGATTGTTTTATAGAAGGTTTGCTTGCATTTATTTAATAAACCTATAGGAAGGTTCAAATGTGCGTGAAAGATTGGTTGATAGACCATCCCTGACCTACCTCATCAATTATACGATACTATGTTCTATTCATGTTAAATAACCCTTCCCTAATCTGTTTGTGACCTTCGAGTCAATACACTATTAAGGTGTCGGTGGGTCGTCATCGGCTGATCTGTGCTGGGCTATGTGACATAAGCCTTAAACACAAAACAGAGAACCCACATCAGTGCGCAAAAGAGCAATCTGGCTTTGAATGAAATATTGCGATTGGATGATTCCACGAAAAATATTGTTCCAGATGGTTTTGGGAACATGATTGTTTTACAAGGTAGAACGCCTCAAGGTTCTATTCTGTTACCAACTCTATTTCGAACTTATGTTAGCGACATCTAATAGTCGAGATAGTAAGCGTAGAGAGGGACAGCTCACTACTATCCTCTTGCTTCAACAACATATCCTCGTCCTTGACCATCTGTTAATGTTTCAAAGAGACTACATGTGTGTATCCAATGAATGAAACAAAAACTGAGCAGGAGAAGTAATGAACCTTACCTACTAGGTATAGCTACACCAGACTACCTCCATCCAAGATTTCATGGCATGATAGCCTCCTACGATACACTCGGTATAGTGCCAGAACTACCCTATCACCCAAATTTTTTCATGACAGCTGTAGTCTTACATGTTTGTTAAACTCTCGCAGGAGTTGTATAAACATGTCCAATGACCTCATTATTGAGTCGTGACTTCCAATGGAGACATCTTAAGCTGAAGCACAGCAAAAAGACATTAAGATCTGCTGACAACCCCACCAGCATGGCCGAGAAAGTAAAGAAAGGGCGAGATAGAGGATGCCAATGACACTGCAGCTCAGTATCAATGCTTAAGAACCCTCAACCAGCCATGCTAATAACCCACCGTCTCCCCTTATTGCAAGGTTTTCCCCCCAGAGGTACAAACCCATAAAGAGAGACACAGGAAAAAAGGCCAGACATAGCCTTCCACAACCATCTAGGAAGATTTCTGGAGAAAGGAGAAACAGACCCAGGAAAATGGCTCACCGAAATAGGAGTCACGATCTCTCCATGTGCCTGTTGGAAACTATATTTTGGAAGATATTGAAGCTCATCATAAGTGTCAGATTGGAGATGGCATCTGATTAGGCTGCTGGCCTTTACGTAAACGTAAGTCGTGAATACCGTGAAAAATACAATCATCACGGTGGATGTCAAGAACGCCTTCAACACCGCAAACTGGAGAAACATCCTGCGATTTCTTACCTCTAAAAGACGACCAGAGTACCCGTAGAAGTAAATGACGGAGTATTTTAGAAATACGATACTACTCTACCACACCGACGATGGAATGAGGCACTATAACGTTGCAGGCGGCGTTCCTCCAGGCTGTGTACTAGGTCCGCTACTGTGGAATCTAATGTACGATGACATTCTCAGACTTCGAATTCCGAGATCTTCCAAAATAATTGGCTTCGCCGATGACATAGACATCGTTGTAATCACCAAACTCCTTGAGGAGTTGGAGCATGACTGCAATGAAGCTATCGGTATGGCCCAGAACTGTCTAGTACACATGGGTCTACAACTTGCAGAAGAAACGACAAAAGAATCATGCCAAATATGGCGGACAAAAGCACAGAAAAATATTGCTCATAGCAAGACCAATTCTGGAAAAATGACAGGAGAGATGGTATCACTCTGATAAAGGCAGGCGGACGCAGAGATTGATCCCCAATATAAACAGTTCGGGGAGCTGAATTTCTACTTGACACAGAGCCTACCAGTATAGGTTTGTACATGCCTACAACCCCTATTGCCCAAAGTGCACGGAAGCAGTGTAAGATGCAGAATGCATTAAGTTGCATTGTCCACGATATCATGACGAACGTCACCTGCTGGCGAATAAACTGGGTGAGAACATAAGCCCAGACAATATCACCAATCAGATGATGAGCAGGCAAGAGGCTTGGAAAGCAACGACATTATCAAGGAGCAGCGAAGGCAGGAGCGATAACCAAACGCAGCGCAGAAGGTTGCCAACATAAATGAGAAGTTTGGCTGTCCCGATGAAATCCTTCACGATAGTCAGTCCCATACTGTTACTGAGTACGGGCTCAGTTTCATCCTTAAAAGATTCCCACCTTCCAGCAGTTCTATTGACCCTTACATCCTAAACGGTAAGGTTTAAGCTTATCGGAGATTGTGTTAATCTTCTTAAACAGGTAACGTCTATGAACAAGGTTACTGTAGCCTGGATTCCAGGTCCTGAAGACTTTGAAGGCTACAAACGGACGCACTTAGGGCTTAGGGCCTTGTTTTGGGGTATCACCCAACAGTACCCACTCCAAGCCCTTGTATAGTATCGGATAGTATAACAAAATGTCTAGTTAGATTAGATAGAACTATATTGACCTAAGGGACTATCATGCTTATGGGAGTTTCAGAAAATCGCTTCGATATCTGAGTACACATTTTCTCTCTCGGCTTCTTCCTATTTGCCTAAATCAATGACCCATTGTTGATGATTATCTGTGACAGGACATCTCTGTGGAGAAAGCAACGTAATGTTTTCAACTTTAAAGATAAAAGATACAGGTGCCATCTGCCAATGATTTTAATAGGTAGAAGGTATCTGTATAGATAAAATCGGATGCAATATGAATATCTTTAGCTGGAAAGATAACAAAAGTATACTGCCACCTAGGGTGCGTCTATATTACAAACGAACAGCATATCTAAGAGGCTTTGGAAACATCTGGGACGTAAAAGATATCCTTCATCTCACACTTCATTGCTCTAAGCTACATACAATAGGTGTTCTAGGGATGAGTCTATGCTGACATTTCTTGAAAGGTTAAGGGAGGCAGACTTCCTATCAAAACAATGTACAGATGTTAATTATTCGATAGACCGCTTTCAAACCAGCAGACCTGCAAACACTGATAAAAGCATCTTAACCAATTCAATTATTTCAATAAAATGGAAAGGCCTTACAATCTTTACCATTATTCCTGTCCACTACTTCACAAGTATTCCCATTCCCCTTGAGCAAACTAAGTTGGACCTCATTAGCGCTGAGAACAACACAGT
Organism: Xylota sylvarum; assembly: GCA_905220385.1. Lineage (NCBI taxonomy): Eukaryota > Metazoa > Arthropoda > Insecta > Diptera > Syrphidae > Xylota > Xylota sylvarum. Next base: position 50,188,902 of record LR999960.1, on the reverse strand, counting down.
CCTTCGAACAACACAGTCCTTCGAAACAATAAACATTCCCACCTTACGGGTCCAATCTGTAGAGCAAATGTTATTAGTTATGGAAAAGCACCCTGGAAGGAAATGTGCACAAGTGTAGGCAGATGATAGTACCAGGAACAGGTACAGGTATCCCTCCCACATCCGTTGCTACCGTGTAATAATAATATTTTCTCCATTTATGCTTTTACATGGAGTACAGGGTGCAGGATTTAATTACTGCCATGCTTATGGCAATGCACGACAGTAAGGTCTGCACTTAATGGAAGTTACTCGCTGGAGTGAATTTCACTCAGACCAACCCAACCGCACAATTCTCGTATCTAAGCATGCACTGTGCAAGGACATAGTTTGAAGTTTATTACCGATTCGACGAGAGCGAGACCGGCGACGACGACGACAACGACGACGAAGTATCTAGCATCACATGGGACTTTGGCGACACTGAACCTTCTTCTATGTTTTTTTTTTTTTTTTGTTTTACAAAATTATAGAAATTGTTTTGGGACTCTGAGGCGGATACGGTACGTGGAGGAGGAGGGGTTTTTGGAAAGTTTTGACGGAGTGATTATGACAAATTTGAAGTATCCTCCGGTAGAAGTGAGAGAGAGTCTTTTGTCGTAAGCATCGGATGTGGGAAATGAAGCAATTTTCAAGACCTAATATGTCATGTGTAGTAGAAATGTGATTAATTGATGTTAAAGGAAGTGAAATAAATTAATTACAATCTTGACTTTGTATAGTCTTGACTTGTTAAGTTATGAGAGAGTTTGGCAATAGCAGAACCAGGAAGTGTCGTGTAATCTCCTTAAACTGCACTGTAAGCATAAGTATACGGTACGGACTGAATGTGCTCCTTGAGGTGTTGATAGTATGTATATAATGCTTGCAATTTGTTCAATGTGGGTAGGGATGGAGCTTAGAAAAGTGTTTGTAACGAAATTTGGCACTCGTTACATGCCGCCTTACGATGGGAAGTTACTGTCCGATTTCGTTCATTTAGGTATCATCGTGTAGGACATATCTCCCACTATACGACTACATATGCCGAGTGGAAGAGGTGTCACACACGGGTGGTCAGGGCATGCGGATAGATGGAGTAGAGTTTCGGATGCATAGTCAACTTTGACAGGGCGATGTGACATCATGCCTTGTCCAATTTAGATACAATAAACGGCATTCTGTTGCTAAATAAACCTATGTTCTGAGATATATAATGAAATTGGAGATCGTTTTCGACTCTTGACAGAGATACCAGAGAAACGCATATGGCTTCGTATGCTCAACAAAGCTCTGACGATTCTCAAAACAAAACGAAAGTACCTACATACATAGCCTAAACCCTAGCTACTGTGTATGTCCCTTCAGATGTAGGAAGTATCTTTTTGTTTAAACACAAAGATTTCAACGACGTAATTAACAAATTTGAATGCTGTTTTCACTATCTGTTAAGATATTCCTCATCAGGCCAGAAAGTGATTAGTTACAAGTGTGGAATTCCAAGTATCTCAAGTAGTTTTGGAGAAAACTTTGACTTTCTTTGACCCAACTGATGATTTTACTGCGGATTTCTTCTTTTTTTTTCTGCAACTGTAGACATTCATCACAAAAAGTACGCGCATATGACCAGAGGCAAGATGATGCAAGTGTGGCTGTCTTACAGCACATGCATCTATTGTTGCCAATGACATGGTTTCCAATGGATTCTGAAGTCGTTTTATGACAGATTTACTGCGAGACGTAAAGCTTCGAAAAGAAAGTACCGAAACCTGGTCACGGTTATTAAATAAAAATTAGTAATAATTGGTGATGCGTGTTTTGGACTAAGTGGGCACTACAGCATATCCATTGTTAGATGATTTTATGCGCGTCCGACTTTCGAATGTTGGTAGCATCGATACCGAGTAGTATGTTCTAAAAAGTGCACTCAAATGCAAACCTTCTTTCACTCTTCAAGTTTGCATAGATACTGCATGAAGTACCCTCCATACGAAGAGATACTTCCAATTAGTCATTTCATGCACCCCGTATCTGTATCTGTTTTAATAGAGGGACCTTTTTTTATAAAAAAAAAAAAAACAAAAACAAAAACAAAACCCCCAACCGTTATACAAATAACTCTAGTCATCAAATTCTATGTTAATGCTTTGGGAGCTCAAGTCAAAAAGTGAAGTGAAGTGCAACTAAACCGGCATCCATAGGGGATATCCGAAGCTGCACAACAATTCATGTGTGTGTGTGTGTGTGCGGTGACATGACATGCAACACACTGCACACTCGTACAAATTGATTTATTTCGCGAATTATTTCCAAAGTACACACACGATCATGTCATGTAAAATGCATGTTCAACTTCATGACATAATAAAATGTGATTTACGCTCCTTCCATGTAAATATTGTAGATGGGCGCATTGAGTTGGTGTATAAGTCTGCTTGACTAACTTTGGATACAGGCAGACGAAAGGTCTTTCATTTCTAAAGTAATTTATTTTACAGAGGCGTCGGAAGCTAGGACTCTTTTTTTTTTTCAAAATGAAAAACACATCCTGGCAACAAATGCAGTTTTTTTTTTTTTTTTTGTTAATGCCAGATACTTCTTCTAGTGGAATGGTGTTGCGTGTGGCATATGGGGAGGGTGTCACAATGACACTACTGGTAGGTGCAAATGAATAGAGTTTTGGATTTTTTTATTCGTTTTTGCGTCGTGTCAGTGAGTTTTGTAGATTTTATAGACGAATTGAATTGAATGTCATTCAAAGAGTAAAATACATCTGGACAGAGGACTAAGGGCTTAACATTTCACATGTCGAAGGACGATCAATGCGTCAAACCATACAGGTGACTAGTGCAAATGTAAAATGAAATTGAATGGAAAAACAGTTTAACCATTGAGTTGGTGTTCCGTCTGACCAAACCTGAATCGATATACGATGAGGGACTGAAGTATTGTCACTTTTTTTTCGAGTATCTATGCGATATTTAGTGAGAATTCGTTGAAATACAAGGTTACATACGAGGAAAGGAATACTCTGCTATCATTCTACAGAAACCCGTCTATATTGTAACCCCAGGGTTAGCATAGATTGTCCAAAAGTTGACGAAATGACTGCCTTTATCTGAACAACCCGTCGAATATCTATGAAATATTCAAATTCATGGGGAACTGACGGAATACATGTATCGAAGCAGGCCTACACGAAGTCTGAAAGTGTTGAAATAGGACTATTTCTGGTGCCTAGGAGTATACCCTCGCATTTTGTCTAGACATCGAAGGTACATGGGTAATGTTTATCGATGAAAAGCTCGGAGGAACTAGACTTGCCTGAAGCGTCTAAAAAGTTTGTTAAAATTCTTTAAGAAAGGGATTTGTTTGACCCCGGGATTCAGTTGTTATTTCGTCTACTGAGTGGGTCATCTCCGGTCCCACAATTTGCAACTTTGTGTACGCAAAAATTGTAAATTAACTTCTTCAGCTGCTATGTCCCACTACGCGCGCTGACTGACAACGTTGTAGCCAAGAAGGAGGACCATTATAGTCGGAGACATCAGTAGTAATAGACATCGGAGGCATGAGTAGTAGAGTACAAAACTTAAGGCTTTTGACAGTTTCGATTTAGTGCTACTAAACCAGGGATAAGGCAACATATTTGACGATGGTAGAGCTCCATTATCCATTTCTATCTGACATTCTATAGCTAGTATAGGATGTATCAGCCCTGTATCCGAACAGTGATGGTAAAGGGATCACATTCGAGACAGAAAATAAAAAGCGACTTCAGCAACCCATCTTCAAAAGTTCAAAAGTGGGTGGAAAAACATAGAACGTAGAGGCCGTAGTGGTTTTGTATATGCTAAGCACAGTAGATGGTACAACCGATGAAAATCACTATATCGATGATACGATGCACCCATGCCACTTAAAAGAAAAGGAAATGGCAGAACACCTGGATATTGGTGAAATAACAACGTTGTCTCCAATCTACGTTCAGGCAGCCTCAGAATGCATAATCGACAACAGAGAACCAATGGTTGCAGTTAGTTGACAAAGACGAGAGGAGTACCTCAAGGTTTAGTGTTTAGCCCAGTGCACATCATCGACTACGCTGATGATATTGCAATGGTAGTTCGGGAAAAATGATGGAACAAATGCCTCAAAAATATAATTATTGAATCAGGAATGTCAGGCTTTGGCTACAGACATCAGATCTTGAGGTCATAAGACGGACGCAGTACTAGGTCCACGAGCATACCACCTAGTAGAGTCCATGCATCAGATACTTGGGAATGATGCGGGACTACTTCAAGGAGCACTTGATATATGCATGTACGTAAGTAAGAAAACCTCAGACAGTACAGACTTTGTCCAGATTAATATCAAATATTGGATCTAGGCAACTAATTAGAAATCTGCTAGCAACGGTAAGCAAGTCGATCCTTATGAATGCGTTTCCTATACTTATGGGCACCAACGACGGACGTGGAATCTTAAATAAGAACCATCAACGCGGCGCTTAAAATCACGTCCCCAGGAGTGGATGGAAGCCATTGACTTCGAAGACAAAAAAGAGTGAAAAGAAGAGATCCACCAGCAAGGATATATAGTTTGGGTGGGCAGCACAGATGGAATACTACATCAAAAGCAAGATGAACAAACCTGGATTCCCCAACATAGAGGAGTGAACTAGCAGAAGATCCAAAAAGGTTAATTATTACCTGACACAATTTCAGTCGGGACATGGGTGCCTCCATCATCAGTCGTCCAAGATGACTAGGACATCTTCAACGCAGTAGAAGAATACATCGCCTTAGGTGATGCGCACAAATGGAAGACGACCTCAACATACTTGGAGTGCGCAACTGGAGGTCAAAGATCGCACTAACTGGAGAGGCTTGTTGGTTGAGGCCCAGTTCCACCCTAGACTGTAGCGCCTCCTAAGTAAGTAAGGAAGTCACATTGATGCCTCTAAAACTACCTCTGCATAGAAGAGGATTGCCAAAAACCGACAGTACTGTTTCTTTTTTTATAATCTAAGCTTACGGCGATAAGACTAGACTTACAATGTCTAGTCAGTTGATTTTTGACTTACGCCCAAGAGTATACACTCCCTTATGGCATAAGTCGGTAGTGAGGAGACAAAACAGGATAGATTTTGTCATGTAGTGGTTTGAAACTCAGGTAACATTAGGTTTGAGAGTATATTTCATGGGTGATGTCCGCACTAAGTGGGCAGAATTTTTACATTAGGCTCTTAGTTCGTTGTTTTTGATCGAGATGGAGCTACGGGACTGCCAGTTCTATTTTACTAATTGAATGTCTATGGATGGGATTTGAATGCACAACATATCATTCAATAGCCGAAAGAATTTTCTCCATACCATGGCCATCGGAGTTAAAACCCAGAATACGGAACGCGTTCTGATAGAATGACGAAGACAAGTAAAGAGCCTAAAAGATTGCAAAGGAAGTTGTCTCAACTAAGCAGAGTTGCGGAATCAGCAACCTCTGACTCTTAACAATTCCTCATTACACGACCCACAATTTAGTAAGCATAAGCCGCAATTCATTCTAACAGTCTACCTAGTGAAACTTAGATTTGCCAGAGCTCCACTGCTCAAGATATTCGGAAAAATCATTCAGGAAAGTACGGAAAGCCTGACAATTATTATCAGAAGCAAATCTACTATTGGTGGATGCATACTAGATACTCTAGATACGAGCTGATCAGTGCAGTTTGATTCGAAGAAGTACTCTAGTCTAACATTTCATGAAACAGAGCTGAAGATATGTAGTAGGGTATACCGATAACATGGTTATACTAGTGTCAGGAATGTATCCTTCCGTGATAAGGGATATCATGGAAAATGCTCTGAGTAAGGCGAACTGAACTGATGCTCTTCACCACCAAAACCAAAATACTTTACTTAGCACTTCCTCAACCATATGGTCAACCATTCTCCCCAGGGGTAGGTATAAGGCGAACTATACTTAGGGTAAGGACAGCCCTAACTTAACCTTCCGTGTACCTATCCTTCCCTATCGGTCTTGAGAAGGAAAACCCTAGGCGAGTACTTCTTCGAAGATCTTACCGATCTAGCTGGACCTAACTTAAGCAGAAAAGCTTCGTCACCATCACTTCAGTCTCCATATAGGCCTCCAGTGCTGGTATTCTGGTTTTTTCATAGTGGTATCACAACGGACCTTCTTTTTGTTCTAAGTGTGTTCCTGCTGAGCGGGGACAACCACCCAAGCGAAGCTTCTTACAAAACCCAACCTGACATGGACTAACGTGGACAAACGATACCAATATAGAAAACGTAAAGACATCAGTTGCGATGTTGCACTTGATGAGGTTTCAGGGATATGGGCTGTATTGTCAAAACGACATCCAGTGCTAATGGGTATCGTTTAACAGCCACTTCTATCTATCTACCTAGAACCGAAGCTCTCTAATCTTCTGGATTCTACTAGATTTATCGTAGACAAAAGTCTAGATTGTAGTTCACATACAAAATTTGCAAAATGAGTAGATAGAGAGGAGAATGATAAATACGCCAGCCATAGGGATCTATGGGCAACAATGCCTATTCATATGGCCGTCTATGACAGCAGGCATAGTATGAAGCCATACGATGTAAAGTATGAGACAAAACGATGTAACGTGGATTTCCATCAAATAATAGCATTTGGTGAGGCATCCATTAGACGCTTATACATACGGTTCACCTTCATAGATCAAAATTTAAGGAAAAAAGACTGAAAGATACAGCTTAGTTGACTGTAGATACTGTTCATCAATAGGTATAGTCTTATGGAGTTGTCTCCATTATTTATCATGTGGCAAACGGGATATACTCCACGGATTATTCAAAAGGGAATACGGAACTCTCTTTAAGGCCACAATCAATCTCGAATCTCATATAATTCGATCGAGAAGCCCTTTGATGAGAAATTTCCAATAGAATCGAATAGCTGTTACGGTAGAGAAACAATCACGATGAGTAGGTATGTAATTTAAACCAAACCATATGATTGCTTTCAAATCGACATCAATTCGAAACGAAACTCTCCTACATCCCTTCAAGACCTCCACAAATCGAATTTCATTCTCCAATAATAAAAAAAAAAAAACAAATCATAGCTTCCTTCATTCCATTTCAAGGAAATAATAGAACCCAGCCAGCAAACAACTCCCCAACATTACAAACACCATAGAGGTGATTACCCTTTGCACAGCAAAACATTATTAGTCTAAGCAAACTTCATCAAGTGCAAATTGTGTACCTTTTATACGACTACGCGCCACAATTTCAGACACCGCACGCCACCCATACAGTATATGTGGTCATAGTTTGTAGTAAGGTAGTTGGAAGCCCCCTCCAAGCACACATTCCCAATCACAAATGTAGTAGCAGCAAACCACCAACGGCGAACCTATCACCAACTGCCTCCTCCAGTGGCCATCGGTCGGTCTCATCACCATCGACATCATGGATGAAATTCCCAAATAAAAATGAGGATTTCATTCTCAAGTTTTCTGGTCACGTTCGGTTTCAATCAGCGGGGTCTCAGCCAATTCCTAGAATTTTGTTCTATCTCTCGCTCTCTGCGCCCCCAGAAGTTGAGAAGAACCTCAGGTAATGGTGTGTAGATATGGTCTATCGGATCGGTAGATAGAATTCCATTTGGTATTATTATCGAATCGATACAGCACTCCGGGTTGGTTGTGTCGGCGGCGGCGTTCGTCATTGTGGAAACTTACGTGCGCCTTGGAATGGATCGGTTTTCTGTGGTTTAATATTCAAGGAAGGACCCTGTGATGTGATGAACAATAGTAAAAAGAAGAAATATTGATAAACAAAAGAAACTTCTCTAACAAGGGATGCCTACATGTATGTACCTACTACTTTCATAGAGTATCGATGAAGGGTACTCTACTGAAAGGTATGTATGCTGCCCTTCGATGGTTATTTGACTATTTTTTGTAATGAATACCTACAACCATCTTTGTTTGCTTTGATTTGGGAATCATTGGATGTAAGACAAACACATATTGGCTCCATAGATACTCAAGATACATTTGAAATGCTTGAGATACTCAAAACATTATGAGAGCACAGCATTATACTGAGTTATGAAAATTTACGGCGCGGTAGCAATGCATCTATGGTACGGTATCATGGTCTAATTAAAATTCTGAAAACCCTACCAACACAAGCTACGAGTAAGACTTGGAAATCAAAAATATTGTTCTTATAGGGAAGCGGACGTAAGCTTCAGAAATTTGTGTAGGTGCCATGATCTTATACCAGACGTAAAGCTGTTGCAATTCCTATTATGAAATAGAGTCTTCGTCTTGTCGAACTTATAGAAGTTTATGTTTTCAAGACTCTTTTCTGAAAATTTGACTTGGGGCCGCAGATTCGTATGTTGTCCACTGTATCTACAGGCACGTAGGCTTCTATTTTCTTCAATTTCAGACACACTTCGTTTTCATTTCCCTTTTTATTCAAATTATAGACTTCTCCAAAGTTATTGTCTCACATCAAGAATTTCCTGGAATGACTGACATACTCTTATAATATCTGAAGCTCTGTGTTAATTACTGGTTTTACACAACAACTGACAAACCTATGCATCCCTAGTTAAGTATTAAAGTTAGTACTTATGACTGCAAAAATACAACCACTTCAGGAACTATGCAAGAGAAGTTGTAAGCTTTCTCAACTGTAGGGGACGAGCAGAGTTTGAAACTGTGTCCCATTCGCTTGATTGCATTTGTACCTAAGCCCACTTTCATTACTTTGACTTTCAGATTGTATACCATTTGATTTTGTTCCTTTAATCTGTGGATTCTGTATATCAATACCAAACAAACTTTAGGTTCAGGGCTGTATGTAGAATGTTACTGCATACTTGTAAAAAGAACAGTGGTGAAAGTACGCATCCTTGTGGCACCCCACTTTAAACTTATCATCCATGAACACTCGTACAAGTAAGTCTCATATGCAAGGCATACCAGACAAGGGTTGTCACACTTTGTCAGAAGCCAATCTTATCACAACACTATGATAATCCCAAGCCCATCATGTGTACCTAATGAGTTTGCCAATATCTGACAAACCTGTTAGTCTAACATTGTTGCTGGACTTTCGCTTCTAAAAATTTTCATCAGGAAGGAGGCTACTTTGTATGGTATAACTCAGCAAACTTGAGATACCTGATATCTGATACTTCGGTACTCTTGAGTAGAGTACTACTAGTAGAGTAAAGTACTATAGAACTGTTTTGTACTAAGTATCTTCGACATGATGGTCAGGAAGTACTATGTTCGAAGATTATTTGAGTCGGAGCATATGTTGTACCATGTAGAGTGATCTAATGGAGTACCGTCACTGGATCTATGATGATCACAATCAGGCGGCATTATTCTCAGCACCAAAGTTTCAGTACTAATGGGAATCTGTCTCCAAAGTTCCCGGCTGAGATCCATACTATTGGGATGTGTACTAGGTCTTCAGTAAGCTAGAATCATCATTTACATATCAATTGTCAGACAAAAGAGCAGTAAACTTGTTTGGCTGCCTAGTTACTAGTCTCCTAGTACAACCTAGTCACCACCTAGTCCAACTTTGCACTTTAAGTTGTTTGAAGCTCTCACAACTTTCTTCTCTCTGACAACATCTTTCTTTCGTAAAGCTACCAGAGGACCCTGAAGGTTCTTAAAACCACAATTAGCCGTGCCCAACTGCAAATACGTGGACACTAAGCTAGTCTTCAAGAACTTCAAGAACGACGTGTGTATATACATTGTGGACAGGATGTCCTTCGCAACCATCAAGAGCATGTTCCACCGTTCAGCGAAGAGGGGCTGATGCTGGCTGCAAGTGCTATGAATCAGTGATCGCAAAAGATATCTATTACAAGAGAGGAAATATTTTATTTCATAAAAATTAGGAAAAGCAACATCTGCGATTAAATAGAAAAGAAAACAGAGACCCAGATACTCCTTCGACGTAGAGGTCGATGTGCACGCTAAAAACAGCAGGAACACTTGGTGAAACAACGAATCTTTATAACCTTTGAGCTCAGAACACAGCAACACGAATTTCTTCCAACGAAGCCCAATGCAGTGACAGCTACTCTAGAAAGATCGCTGTGTTTACAGCTCTGGAAGTGATCAAGCGTCCTTAATGAAACATGTAATATACCACAGTTTCTGCTGAAAACAACACAGAATAGCACAGAAGAATTCTGTAGGAATGGACGTTGTGGCAGAAGAAATTGTGGCAGTGGTCACCAAGTTGGGCAGTGATGAAACCCAAAGAAAGACTACATCGCGTCCAATACAAGACGAAAGACTAAGATTTGAGTCTAACACCAGAAGATGTATACCCAATATGCTGCCATTTCTAAAAGGGTATGATATTACTAAATCAAAAGATGTAGAGACCAGCATAACAGTAGCATACTCTGTTCTTCTAAATAGCTGCAAGATATGACTTCTGGCAGAAGAAACATACTGACAGATCTCTGTTGGTGAGATCTAACCAAACAGTACGAAAGCAAGCCGTTTTGGTAGCAGCAGGAGTGATCGTCATCTATCTTTCAGTAGCAGAGAAACAGCAAGAAAGTACGAAACTGCAAAAAAAACGAAAAAAAAACAGCAGAAGTCAAGGAAACCGCAACAGCACCAACGAAATTACACTGAAGTAATGCGACAAGCCAGATGGAGAGTTCTTAGTCGAATCAGGCCCAATACACCTAGGGAATGATAGAGTACGAACTGGGAAAATAGAGCATGCTGGAGTACCTAGAGTTTCAGCTAGGAGGAGTACTGCCAACCAACGAAAGGTCGCCCTGTATCTATACGCCAGTAAAGTATCTATTCATCTATCTATGTACCTAGTATCCAAGGAATTGAGAAAAATGATACATTCCCCACTAGGTAAAGTAAAATTGTACAGTTCGTGACACAGAAATTCAGAACTAGTATGTCATACTGCACAAGTTGAATAACACCACTCGTAATCGTATAAAGATAAAGTTCGCCAAGTGCAGGTGTGCACTGCACTCAAGAGGTCAACCATCGACCTATCTATGGAACATTAAAATTGTCACTTAACCGATAGTAATCAATTAAACGAGACTTTCAAGACAAAAACAACATTAAAACCGGCTACTCTCGTCAGTATCTACACACCATCGACATATTCACCCGATGACGTAAAAACCGAACTCAAATGCACCGGTCAAGGTTTTTCCTCCAACAAAACATGTTAAACTAACAAACGAAACGAAAAAAAAGAACCACTTTGCCATCTGACTCTCAAACTAATTTATTTGCATTAATATCTGAAGTTGTTTGCTGAAATACCCATACCCATACCCATATAGATACAACCCAAAAAAAAAAAAACCCCACCACCATTCCAAGAATATAAAGATTTCGTGCAAAATTTAATGCTCACCTCAAATACTTTACGGTTGACTCAAATCGCACTTGATTTATCGCATCGTAGCCTGCAAAGAACATAAGAAAACAGGATACACACATTAAAAATCAGGAATTATAAACATAAGACGCAATAAATACAAGTATCTGCAACCAATGGATATCGGTTGAAGTTCATAATCTTAAATTTTTTTGGTATTTATGGATGTAATCTTCCCCGCAGATAGGTACATTTGTTAGCCTCTCCCAGAGAAAGAAGTCAAGGACCTCTCTGTGGTGTGGTATACAGTGTTCGCTATACCGTAAGTAAATTCGCTTTCAAAATATTTCGTTATTTTGCAATTTCACTGCCTCAGCGAGAAAATGATTGCGTGGGAAGCTTCAAGCCCTATTATAGATACATGCCATAGTTCCAGAGCACCTTTTGTACTCCAAATAGACTTGTAGCGATCATATATCACTCCAAGCTTTGTGGCAATGTACCTACTCATACTCGTATCCATACACAAGAGGGTGACAAAAATAACACTCAGTCGCAGAGAAAAATAAACAAAAACTCTGGTGGCATTGTCAACCAATTCCCGCGCCGGCCGCCACAGCCGTATTCAATGTGTGAGAGGAGTTTGCTAATATTTTGTAACATAATCCACTTATTTACGAGTAGTGCTGGCTAGATTGGAGGGAAATCCAAATAAAACTCAATGCCTAACGGTTAGGAGTGTCTAAAATTGACAAGGCGATACGTGGGAATTTTTTTTTTGCAATTTATGAGAAGTGCATGAGAGGTTAGATTTCATAGTTCATTGGAAGAGAATACTCCTACAAACTTGAGGGAAGTTGATACCTGACACATAGTGAGAAATGATATAATGACCAGTATTCCAAGAAGCTTTAGAATGCGGAAGTGTTTGACTTATCGACGATACTAGAGGTAGGGACTTAAAAAGCTACAACTTTCGTAAGTAGCTCCTGTAGCATGGTGTATCTACAAGCACTAAATCCTAAGTAACGGCGGAGATATTTTGTGTAGAGTATCTCAGAAGGATCATCTGTAAGATGTGATCTGAAAAAAGTTTGGAAATCCAGTCAGATACTAGTAGATGCACCAGACTTCACAGGTTCTGCTGAGAGCATAGACAGGCAATTTAGAAAACAAAGAGCGTGTCTGGAGGCTTGGAGGGAAAATGCGAACCTACAAACCGCATGTACTCGTGGAATGAGGAGTAACGTTGAACAATATGCCATCGAGAAAGTTGAACGGAGCGGAGCAGAATGGACGATGAATTGATGCAAAGCGAGAAAGAAAGCTTCTGAAAAATATGGATCAATGCGATGAGGAGAAGAAAAACCGAGCAGTTTTTCTGACTTGAATGAACTTCTAGATACCTGTAGCAAATTTTGGGATCAAAAGACTTCTGGACTTAGGCACTTAAGCTAAATGTTTTGCCAAAACAGTCGAAGAGAAAGACTAGTTCTGCTGCCGCCTGTTGATTCATCGTCCGAATTCCCGCTCTGTATCTTTGGCATGAAGTATTGGAACGATTCATAAGTATCCAGTTGAAAATAGCTACTAATGGAGAAAGAGGCCTAGCAAAACTCCAAAGACGTCACAACTATTATCCAAAAGATCATAGAAGGGAAAAGATGAAAGTGAAGTACAGACAAATATTGTGCAGTGGCGATCTAATTCACTGAAAACTCAAGGAGTTCACGCCACATTCTACAACCGTTTCAAAAAATCAGAGAACAGAGCATATGCATGTACGTCATTAAAATATATAGTAAGGGAGTCCATTAGTGTATCACTCTATGACACCGACGACAGAAGTATCTGACAACCGGAGGAGTTCCACAAGAGACTTTGCTAGGACCGCTATTGTTAAATATAATGTAGAATGAGGTTCTGAGGCGATTGAAGGCTCAAATATTAAAATTATAGTAGTGTAGCTGTAGTAGTACCAAAGTTCTTCGATGATGTTGAGCAAACCTGTAACGAAAACACTGACTTGTTCTAGCCGAACACAGAACTGAGCTACTGTCGATTAACAACTGGAAAAATATCGCAGTTGTCAGTTGAATGATTGATTCAAGAGGACAAGCCAAACTGACCAGGGGATCGCTACGCAGATTGGAGGTAATTTGCCCAGGATAGCCGTAGTTGGAAAATATCAGGCAGTGATTCTCCATGAATCACATCATACCACAACAGTCCCGAGGTTGACCTGAACCTCAACCAACAAACCTCTCCAGTCAATTCGATCGTTCGTTTATTTTATTTGAGAGTGTCAACCAAGGTCAGGTCCTGCTTTACTGCGAAATCAGTTTCGGCCAGTCTTTAGAACGAATTGTCCATATCGAAACTATCGAAACTAGTGCATGTCTACCTAAGTGAAGGAATCGCATTTTCATAGGTACTATCATTTAAGTCACAGCCGACTTTAGTGGAATCTTATAGAAAGAACCTTCTTGGAGTATTTTAGCTATTTGTGTAGTTCTCCAATGGATTTCGACGGCCACTGCACATAGCATCTGTTACAACGTATAGTGTTAAGACCTGAAGTAAGGCCGTGTAAGCAGCCAAGTCGTCGATAGACAGCCCCTCAGTCTAACCTTACTGACAATTCAAAACTAGTAAAGCTATGTTGTGGCCTATCAAGCCAAGAAGACTCATTATAAGTCATGAAAGATAGGTGTCGGGACATGTGTCTGAGATGAAAGGTCTCGAGTAGCTTCGCCTATAAGAATCATTTCTAAAAAAAAACATCCAATAAAGAACATTGGTGGACACACTGTTGAAGAAGCTTAGATTAGAGCTACTACAGTTCCTTAATGAAAGAGAATGGCAAATTCACTAGAAGATTTGAAAACATCGCCCAACTACTACTGCATCTCTGATAGAATTAAATGCCCGGAAGCATTGGAGAACAATATTCTCCGTACTTCAACTCAAGACTAAGCCTACATCTGGCAGAATCTTGATGGATCATCACATAAAATGAACTTGAACCAACTATAGTAGTGGATGGCATCTTCGCATGCTTCTCATAATTGCGACAGGATGTACATATGTAGATACAGTCACCAAGCGCCTTGCTTATACAAATCTTTAAATGCAGCCTCAATACTTATTACGAAGCTGGTGACTAGGAAAAGAATTACGCCTCCAGTCATAAACTGGGCCCTTACATCGCTACGAGATAGGAATTTTAGAGCACAGAGGATCGGTTAAAACAACTAAAGCTACCAGAAGATGTTCACCCTAATACTCTGAACTTTAGTGATAGACAAACTGTTAGAACTACTAACTAAATTTGGTGAGAGAGTACAATGGTACAGGATAATGGTGTAATCAGCTTTGGGGGCAAATTTGAGGATATCACATCGGAAATCATGCAAAATGCACTTAACATAGCCGACTCCTTATCCCAGCAAATTGTATTCATTTTCTAGAAGACGAAGCACGACTTCAGTCTAAAAAAGCAAGGTATTCTCGGATTAGACCTTGACAAAACGTATCTTATATGGCAGTCGTATCTCAAAAAGGTTGCTAGCAAGGCGAGTGGGACAATTTTTATGTGCTAATGCCGCTTTATGGCAAAACTTGAAAACTGAAAGCCTAGTTAACCGCCGCGAAAGGAGGCATGAACTTCCTAAAATACTACAAAAAAATTCCCAAATCTATTTTCTCAAGATAGTCGTCCTTAAATACAATATAGTCATAGGTGTCTTAGGTTGTCTGAAATTATCTCAATCTCCTCGAAGATCTTGTATCTACAAAGAAGGTTGACATAGCCTGAATTTCAGAACATTAATATATCGAGAGGTATGAAGAAGGTATCACCCATTTTAGACAGCAATTTCTTCAGCAAGATCCTATCAAGGAGTCCGTCGTACTCAATGGTGCAGAAGCATGTCCATTGTCAAAATCGAATGAAAGTCCATTGGAAATCCTCGAGAGGAATGTTCTACATTCAGTTTATAGAGGTGAAGATTCAACCATAACTCTACGTGTACATCGATTAAGATGGCTAGGTAACATTGCGCATATGCACACCAATATTGCAGTCCAAACAATTTTCGATTCTACCCTTAAAAGTTGAGCGTACACACCTTCAATGGGCATATACAACTGGAGACAGATGGTTAAGAAACGTGTTGGCTGCACGATTGAGTCCCTGGTTCCCCCCAAACTTCTAATAACCTTAGCTTACAGGATCCCACCCGAATTTCAAAATTTTGATTGAAAATAACATCAGCCACGCCCACTTTCTATAATGTAATAATCGCTTTTCGTGTTCAAACTCGAACAAATGTCCTCTAAGTCGTGAGATATAATCGCATTTGAAAGAAAAAATCCTTGAACTTCCAGCCTCCTTTTTAGGTAAGGATTACACGATTGAGGATAGGGTGTCATACAAACTTTTAAGGTAGTCTGTAAGTAAGTTGTGGTCTATTCTATTCAAAGCTACCTTGAAACTCTTATTAAGCCTACTGTAGCTAGCTATCTTTTGACTGAAGTCATTCCTGGATATCCGTCAGCAAGCATGATCGAAAATCCATTGATGGTCGAAGTCCCTTTCGATGCGAATACAGTGCAAAACCGAACAGCTTATCCAGTGCAAAGCCGAACAGCTTATCCTTGTGACAAGAGATCACCTCTTTCATCAGTCCATCCTCAATCCCTTCTCTTAATGATTTAGGCTATTCATCTCCCATAAGCTCCATCCCCCCGATAAATGACCCACTCATACCGCTTTGTGTGTAATTAAATTAATTTTTATTTAATTCCCATCAGTAAAACTGAGTGAAATGTGCTGTTTCGCAACCGCTCCCAACCGGAAAAGAACATTTTAAGCTGAAATTAAATTTTAAAATCCATTCGCTCTGGCTAAGGATAACATTTTACTGTCGCGCATCCCCATATCCTCATGGTTCCTCATTCGTCTCCTTGTTGTCATTAAAAGAACATAAAAATAATTTACATGCCTTTCCTTTCATACTCGTAACCCGAACCCCAATCGCCGCCGCCGCCGCCCGACAAAGTCAGGACTCATAACAACCAATGTAGCCACTTAAAGTGGTGAATGTATCATCCATCGTCAACCCTCCCCCTTGAATCATTATGGATACACAAATGAGCACTCACGTTTGTGTCTGGTTTTAAAGTGCAACTTTTTGTCCTTTATCCGTTGGCGGCGTCGTTGTCGTCATCGTCATCGTCATCGTCACCTTTTGAACCCTCAAACGCACAACGACTATAGTTAGAAGGGTGGTTTAATTAATATACACACATACGGAGCCACCACCCCCTCCTCAGAGTTTGGCCTTAATGGCACATATTGAATGCAGATATTAATTAAGTTTGTTTCCTCCTAAATATATAATAAATCTCTGGACACAGCACATACATACATAAGTGTAGAGGAAGGATCCTTGGGAATTGTAATCATATCGCGTCGTGTGTGTGGAAATCCTATAACAGATGTGACTTTCATCTTCACAGTAATTAATTATTAACTTTGGCAAGACAGAGAGCAAGAGAGAGATGCCTTCTAACGAATGTATACTATCACACGTACACATGTCCTTAGACTGTCAGGCTGAAATTTTGCCGAAATGTTAATCTTCCTTGATTTGAACTTTACCATTGTTAAAGGCGCCGCCTCCATTTATCCTTGGTGATTATTCTCCAAACAAACAATTTTACTCCTTCACTTCACAATAGAATGAAAATGGAATAAATAAAGGATGCAAATTTCTTTTCATGTTTCCTGTCACAAGAAAAAATATAAATAAATGGAAAAAAGGACACACCGCCGCCGTCGAGTACAAAGGATATCAACCGATACCATAACCAGCGAAAGGAAAACCCATAAAAGCCAGAGAACCAGAGAATACACAATTTCAAAGAAATCCTTGAGACTCACAAATTGGATTTGAACAGTAGTAGCAGGACGAACGCGACCTTCCCAAGTGTTTAACAGGGAATAACTTAAAAAGCAAGTTCAACAAGCTTGTAGATAAATGTGTCTCAATAAATCAGAACCTGGTACCTATGTATGTGCATATCTATGCGGTTCTACTTCAAGGCGTTTTATTATCTCGAAAAAGTGAACTTAAAAATGATTAATGAAGACGAAGGCGCACACTCTGCCAAGGACATGAGCTGCTACAAAGTCACAACAACTTTATTGTTATACACAGTCCTTGTGGGAGCTAGCTTCCAGGTGCTATCTGTTGTTTTTTTTTTTTTTTTCTTATTTTATTTTGTCTTCATTTTGCGATACTTAAATGTTAATTACGAGATACTTTACGTTGGTAATAAGTAGAACGTTTGTTGTATAGTGCACTTGTGGGTGGTGGGGTGTGACATTTTAAAGTAGAAGTGTAGTAGAACAAGGTCATTGTTTATCGCTTCCATTTGCTTGGAGAAGGACAACACCTATACGTATTGATCATGAGGGTAAGTGGATGGTAATGTTGTAATTAAGAATGAAATACTCAAGTGGTTGGTTGTTATAGTACCACAAGTGGCTAAGTGTAGACTTGTCGTTGCGATAAGGAGTTGACAATAATTAGCTTTTCGCTACATTAAATCAGACTTTGCTGACATGCTGATGGAGTAGGTCTATTGTTTACGTTGTTTTTTTATGGACAAGTCGTTAAGAGATACTTGATATGGAACTGTGAAGAGGGTATCAATGTTAGTCATTTCGAAGTAACGTATCAAAAGGTATATTTTGTGCGGATAGGTGTATCTAAACCGATTGGGAATCAACCATCATCCTTGTGCTGCTACATATGGGTACATTAAGTCTCCAAGATTTATCGACTGGCTTGTGTTCAGATTCGTTACAGTAGCAAGGCTGGGTTTATCGGTTATCCGTCTACACAACGGACGTGATGAATTCTTAATTTATTAAGTTGGGCCCTTACATATCTAGATCAAAGCCTGTTAGACGAGTAGTGAACTTCGGTATGAAGTGCCTTCAGTCCTTCTTTCGATTCTCATTTATGTCGGCGTTCGATTCATATAGCTTCATCGCTAGTCTGAGATATGGTTTGTCTGACTTTGGGACGTGAGAAATTTCGATTACGTGTTTGAAAATTAGCAAAAAATAAATAAAAAAAAGCATTGGGGCTAGTACGGACCCCTGCGGCTATCCATACTACCGCTGATAGTATCTAAAACTTCGAAAATTTGTTTACTAAGCACATTATTGATCAAATTTACCAATTATTTTGCTAAGCAGTTTGAAAATCGTGTCAGACTACGCCTCTTGTAGACATCCTTTGCTTTTTCTTCTGACAGCTTCGTACGCTTTATTTTGTGCATCGAGTGCTTAAACTTCTAAAGGCCCCGGCACCAATGGACAACAAAATGTTGGGGAAAAGTGTGTGTATGGGCATATAGATGTAAGAACCGAGGGAAACTGAACAGATGCTCTTCATAAAGTTAAAAACTTCAATCTACGTTGACTGAAACGTAAAAACGTCTCATAATTCGGTCTCCTGGTAGGGATACAGGCCAGAAAAGTGAATGTAACGAAATTAGGTAGTAGCTTGAAGGCCTCGTACGACAGAAAGTTACTGATGAATTTCGTTCATTTAGGTATACATTTAAAGGACATAACTCTCACTATGAGACTGGGTTTGTCGGATGAGAAATGTGTTGCGTACAGGGTCTGTGGGTTTACGGATTGATTGGATAAATTATGGATGCACTTCCAGAAGGTGCTGTACTTATACGTCTTGTCCCATTCAGATGCAATAAACGGCATTCCTTTACTAAATAGTCTTCGTTTTCGAATGAATAGTGACATTTAATCAGAAGTTTCAGTGTGCGTATTGTGAGCGTTTGAACACAGTTGAGTGCATGATTGGCGTAACATTGCGTTACAGTGGTCATTTTATCTAAGTCTAAGTTAAGAAATCGTGTCAAATCGATGCGGATCAAGAAACCCAGTAAAAGAGCAAAAAAAAGAGCTTTCAATATAAGATACTCATGAGTTTGTGTTGTGTCCACAGCTGATTCGATCGTGTAGATCCCTGTTACGCGTGCCTACTTCCCATGTCTAACAAGACCAGGGAGACATCATACCTATTACAACATACATTTGCTCCCTAAATCAAACGATTTAATTGGGATTCTAGAACACTAGGCTAATCACATAACCTAACACAAACACACACATGCTAGTTAGAGCTCCTCTTTCCATCATCAACTACTCGCTGTTGTTTGTTTTTTCTTTTATTTTTTTTTTCAGAAGCTAATTCGATGAAAAAACATAGGAAATGGAAAATTATTGTTAAGTGGTTCAGAACATAACAAAAAAAAAAAAAAAAAAACATGCTCTGCGCACGTTTGAACAGAACACACCAACCGATGAGAATAGTAACACGGCCCCACCAGAGGAACAAGAACATTGAATCTAATTATTATTTTTTCGCAGAGAGGATAGAACTCACCGAGCATCATCATCAATCTACACTGCGCGATGCGCGCACCAATAAAATATCACAGAACCTGATTTCTCATTATTATTTCAAGTTTAATGCTATTAATGCCTTTGAGCTGAAAGTAGTTTCATCAGGTGCATCAACGTCATCATCATCATCATCATAGTCAGAGCGTAGCCTAGATACGTAGATACAATGAAAAAATAAATCTCATTCTAACGACTGAGCAAGCACACACACCACACATGCCAGTGCAATCCAGATGCAGATGTACTCGTACAATGCGCTACATTCCTTGCATGAATGTAAGTATGTATCTACAATTTAGAGAACACATGCATTCGCTAATTAGCCCCTAAGCTTGGCATAGGTATGATTACCTTTCAGCATCCAAACTATGTATCTGCTTATCTGCGTACGTACGCTCGGTTTGTTTGTGAATAGAAAATTACAGATTCTCCTTCCGAGGTTAGCAGGTGAATGAGGTTATACGGTTGTGGTGTGATAAAATGATGTAATGGATAAATTATAGTCCACCAACCGCACAAGAATGCAAATCTTTTTACACATGACCGTGTGTGTGTGTGCGCGCTCGTAGAATGCATGAGAAAACTGCTGAATGCGTGATTATATCGCTTGTTGGCCAACAAGCGCGCTAACATTGTTCTTTCGCGCTACGGATACATACGGATAGCTACGGATACCTACATTACCCACCGTTAGGATAAGCAATTGCTTACCAGCAGCCAATCTTTGCTCTCCACTCTGTAATGGTAGTGTTTAAAATTAATTAGCGAAGCATTACTGGGATTATAATATCTAAGCGATGGTTAGCACGTTTGTTTCTTTTGTGAAACGGTTAGTTATGCATAAATCGGACATGCAAGAGGCATGGAGCCGGGAAATTTGATTTATTAAATGAATTATTCATTTCCAATGAAATTTATGGCATTTCCTGGACCTGAAAGCATGGATGGCATGTGACCAATAAAATGGAAAAGGAATTGGGGTTTCACGCAGAAGAACTAGTATGTCGACTAGGGATGTGTGTAGGTATACATATAGAGTGAGTATCCCAAGTATAGCGATTGTCCTTGAATGTAAGATACATAGTTGTTCATCTGTCATTTAGACCCCTTAGTATCATCTCTCCTAGAACTGATCACATAGGCTCCATCTCAAGCGAAATAGAAATCTGGAAACAGTGTGGGACAACTAAAGATACCCCTGCACTGTTTAGATACTCCACAAACACGAATTGCACTTATGGATTGGTCGAAGGGAGTACGAAAGTAATTATTAATACAAGAATGTGATCCTTAGAGGATGACGATATCAGTTGACAATTGATCCACTTGATCGATATTATAAACTTCAAGGTTAGAACTTGTATTAGAATTGAGAGAGGCCGTCCAGTTTAGGCTCTGGTAATCTGACGATAGTAGGAGTTAATGGACCTGACGACAGTGATCCTAATGACTATCAAATAGTAAAGACATGGTTTTGCTCGACTTTATCTAAGACTCCAACCGTTTTAGATGCTATCGAGTCACTGAACCCACCTATGCAATTGTGGTCTTTCCTGTCAATAATTCTTTAGAAACTGTCCAAGGAATTTGACATTGTATGACAAAGAATCTCATGGTTATAGTAGCAATGAAATTTTGAGTGATCTGCTCTAGTCACCAAAGAATCAACTGCTCACCCTGATGGAAGAATTAATCATTGCAACATCTCGCTCTTCTAAGATACGGAGATGGTCACAGTAGGTCTGTGCTCCATATAAGCCACCAGGAATGAATAACATTCGAACTGTAATGCTCCAAGGGTTAGTAAATGTTTTAAATTCATTGCTCAAGGATCGGAGGAGTTGAGTTAACCCTTTCAAGATCAGTACGATACTTGGGTGTAGTTTTAGATACTGAGCGAAGGGGAACATCAATGATCGCACTATTTAGAAGAAAAATTTAAGGAACTGGCCTCCTCCATAAACGATTCCATAATGAATGTCGGTACAGGAGCTGGGATCACTGAAAAGTTCTAAAGGTCAGTCAATTTCAGAGAACTGAAAACAATTGCAGCGTCTTTTAAATCAAAAATATGGTTTGCTAGGCACAACGATATAAAGATCTTCTTGGGATATTTCAAACGGCTGTTGACAAAGATACTATCAAAGCTACCAAAGCCCTATTTCACACCAAATGTGGACTAGATACTAGGTAGGTGCAGGGTTAGGTTTTGGTTTTGAGCATACAATGGACAGAGTTTCTTCCTCAGGAACTCTCTATAGATCTTAGCTATTCCACTGAGGTAAGGTAAGGCATTCAACGTTAGATATGATCAGTTGGGTGATTCGATAGTATTCGTGTTTGATAGAGTTGGATGGACTACTGTCAGTTCATTGAAACCAAAGTCTCCCAGATTGAGTAAGATTTTGTCTAAAGAACACTCCTGCCCGTCGTTTATTATAAAGCTGGATGGAACGTGGATGGACTCCTCTAAGGAGTCCCTGGAGCTTTTTATGCAAACACACTTTCTAGGATGTAAAAATGTGACTGTTCATGCACCGCTTCTACAGGCCGCACAATCGTCATTGAATGCCATTAAGACAACATTTATAGAAGTTAATATCTCCTGGGCTATTAACAGCTTTCCTCCCAATATATCGCCTGGCCTTGATGGCATACTAGTAGGTCATTCTGCAGATAACATTTGACCACGTAGTCCCATGGCTAGTACTAATCTCTTAAATATGTTTTAGCACGGCTTGCTGATCCAACCACTTCTACCTACCTATTTCTCTAGTAGCTAGGCTTTTGTTATCCATGATTTCCATTACCTGTTCATGACAGCAATAGAAACTACTCGAAAGTGGCCATCAATAATAATTCGTACAATCTCAAACCTAATTGCCCGTCAACCTGTTAATTTCTGTACAAAAAGCTGTCCCTCTACACACCTTTACATTGTTTTCGAAAATATAATCTGATTATTATTTATTATTTAGCATTCGTGCAATTTACTACCATTTTGTAAATTGATATCCGCAATTATCCGTCCGTTCCACGTTAATAAATCATAAATTCCAGCGTTCCATGTGAAATTTAATCGCTTTGTCTGCCATTGTCGTTCGGCTTGGCTCCTTCGCTCTTGCAGCAGATTGTGCTGCTCTATCTGATAAAATCAATATTTCATATCAATTTGAATGCTGCTTCCCACAGTTTGCCGCCATCGGGATAATACAACAGCACAATAGACCCATCTAACAACAAGGCAACAACAATGATCAAGTGGACAGAAAAAGCTGTTCAATTTGGTCCAACAATTTCGTTTATTGCGCAATCAATTTGTTTGATATCAAACTAGCTTGGAGATATGCCCCTGACAAGTGTTTTGAAGGGAGGGAGTGAACGGACCAGGTCCCAATATGGCAAAATTTGGTTTGTTTACCACGAAAATTGCATAATTAGTAAAAGTCGTCGTTGTACTGTGTCTTATAATGGAATGGCATGGAGAGAAAAGTATCTGACATGCTTGTATAGTATCTTAGATACGTGAACGAAGTTCTATATTTTCAAACAATACATCTCAGAGTTCCATCACATCTATTGCACATATCCAATGCTACAGATACCTGCAGTGATTTTGTATGTTTTATTTTTCCTCACAAATCTAACGATACAATGGCTAGAGGAAAGAGGTAGCTAGTGGTGGTTGGCACTGCGACAAATATGACCAGAAGGTCTGCACGGGATATTTATTACGAGATTTGGCGAGACAATGTTAGCAGATTTCGAGGGTTAACTTGTTGGCTGGACCTGAATGGCCATTCACTTTTGGGGCGGCTAGTTCCGGACTATGCGCATTTGTATTGAATAAAAGGTGTCCCCATTCGAATGGGGGGCTGCTGCTGCCATGAGAGAGTGTGATACAATTTATCTCTTTGGCAATGGTGAAGGGAACTTTCTGTCGCGCAATATAAATACACGTGGTTCATTTCTTTGCCGGTGCTATGCCGGTGTCGATATGCTTCATTTAACACAGTGGTTACCGTGGTCCGGATCAATGGATGGACTTACGGAAAATTTAAATGAGAACTGAAACGTTGTAATTCGTGCAGCAAAACTCATAGATACATAGCTACGGTGGACTAGTGGAAACGGGCATCGATTGTGTATAGAGGCAGAAAGGTTCTGCCCTGATTGCTGTACAAGAACGTATAGTTCGCTCTTTCATTTAATGTAAAGAATTTTCCAAAAGATTAACAGATATCTTCCATAAAGTTTGACTAAACATTTATAGTGCATTCGGATGCATGCGAGGTATCCAAATGCTAACTGGTTTCGATGAGTGTGGTTTTATCTAAGCTATCCAGTACTTCTTAGTCTAAAGTCGTATCTTCGTTTCGAGAAATTCAAGAAGGATCAATGCTTTACGTCCGTCTGGAAAAAATGTATTAGCAAGGCCCTAATCAAGCCAAAAAAAAATCGCATTCCATCGATTCGTTGACGATTATTGACCAACCATGTTGATACTCAAAGAAAAGTGGTCCACAGATTAACATTCACACCACCCACATAGTATTTCTGCCTAGATGCAATGGAAGTCTTAAATCCCTTGTGGATTGGTTTCACCGACAGTTCTGCCAGTCTAGGACATCACATCGACCCTGGAAACTATGTTCATATCCAAATCAGTTTCTAACTACTCGATGGTCGACTGAACATCGCAGAATCTTTGTTGTACAACTATAAGGCTCAAGTTTTTGTCTAGAAACATCCAAGTCTTGAAATCGAGAAGCTTGAACTTTCACAATGCGCAGGTGGTATGGGATCCACAACCTTATTTTGCACCTAAATGCTAGAATATCATTGAACGCAAGACCTTCCATAAAGACAACTGACAGCCCGAGATAGATAGTCTCCACTAAAATTGATCAATTCGCCATCAGTCAATTCTAGGATGTCCAGACTAGGCAGGAAGCAGATATGAAGTTGGTACGAGATCATCATCTTATGGTAGATACTGTCCAACGACATCAGTTGCAAGATACTACGACAACAAAAGATTGCCCAAGAAGAACACCAAAAGACTAAGTGATGCGGCACCAATTAAGGGACTACCCTCCGCAAGGTGTTCAAAGAATCAGCAGCTCACTAAATACTCTTACTTTTATTGAGATCTAGAATATCTAGCGAAGGATGGACGAACGCAAACCGATGTATGTAGCAGTCCAGAACCAAGAACGATCGTACTAGAATCTCTATGGCATGAGAAAGATCGATCGACCCCAAAACCACTAAGAATACAAGAAGCATCGAAGAAGCAAAATGGAAGAACTTGACGGAATATCGTAGAACATCCAACATTGACTGAATCTTCACACCCACTGATAGGAATAGAAAGATCACGAACTGAATAGAAGAAGGGAATGATCGTTAAGCTCCTTAAGAGTGAAAATCTTATGCGGAAAACAAAGACATATCTGCGTACTACCTGGAGTAGTTAAACTAATCCTAGAGCGAGAAGAATAAAATAAGACACTCTGGATGGAGAAAAGCCAAGTCTTGCTCTATGAATCGTCAGTGAGAAGCGCATTGACTACCGATCGATCGTCATTTCCCCTGATCTTCATTGATTACCAAAAGGAGCTCGAAAGTAGCAGTAAGAAGAGCATCAGCAATAAATCAATAGCTATCCTAAGGACTTCATATGCTAAGTCCAAATGTTTAAGCTCATAGAAGGAATTCCATGAACCCGAACGTCCCACATGTACCCTTGGTATCTCATACAATTCTGGACGAGGCACGATGAAAACTAAATTTATCAGCCTCGGAACGAACCCATCAACTCAAGTATGCATTACTGGCCAACTGGTAGAGAATTTCCAGTATCTCTATGATATAGATTCGATTGATAGTGAAATTGGATATCGCCAGCAGAATCAACAAAGCCAAGTCTGCATTCAAAATATGCCAAAGCACTGCACTGTGTCAAAAGTGGTGATATAGGGATGTAGTCCTTGGAAAGTACCCTCTATTACATAGAGAATGCTGTAAGTGCCTAGAAAAGATCACATACTAGCGGTATACGAGTATGTTTAACAAAGAATGAGTCAGGAATCAATGGAAATACTTATCCTATGGTGGGCGTGGCAGTTGATAGTTTTAGAAAGGTAAGTTCTGCATAAGTCCTGGATGGCTGAAGAGCGGATAGTATGTTAAGTACATGGCATAGAACAGTCAAAAACTGGTTACTGGCAATTAGGAGGATTTGAAGAGACCTGGGTCATCAAGCCAGACACCGTATGGGATAGCTGTCAAGGAATGACAGAAAAATCTTTTCAAAAATGGTCGCAAATGCTTTCAAGAGATCGATCGTTCCTTATAGACATCCTTTACGCAATCGAATGTTGGAAGCGCAATGCTTCAGATACACAAAGATAGTTGTCGACATTATTTTTCTGTCGTGAGACAAAAATTCCATGTCTTATACCCCAGAGACATGTATGTACATATGTCCTTTACAGATTCTCATTGTATCTATTCTATTAATTGCAACAAGCTCATAAATTTAGATACAAATCTCCGATTAAGCTATTTCTGTCCAAACAGAACCAACCAGCTACAAATAGATACACCACAACCATATGTTCAATTAAATTTACAACCATTACCCAGCACCTGGATTCAAATAAACACAACAAACTCGTATAAGCCACAAAGTAACAACTTGGTTCGAGTGCCAAAAATTAAGCAATATTTGCTTGCAACCGCCATCCAGACTCATGCATAAATGCGTTTATATTTACAAAACGAAGCCAATTGGCCGGCAAACAATTTGTTCACACATTAATACACATTCTCTGAATACGAAAATTTCCAAATAGGAATTTCAAATCGCTTTCAGTTCGTTTGTTTACAATCTGCTGCCGCCCCATTAGCCCCCCCATCTCCTGCACTCGATGCATTTATAACATGTATCTCATCCTGCAGCAACGTATCTGCAGACTATTTTTATTCGAGTTTCGAGGATAAGATTGAACTGCTAGCTGGGCTTAGTGCTGATTTGGACCAACTGACAAGGAAATTACTTCTGGACGTGTGGACAGTGGACCAGAGAGACGCGCAACTGGCAACGGGCAACCTTAGATCTGCAATTAACTTTAATTTGCATTCCAATCGGTGCCGTGGACTACTATTGTCTTTGTGACGGAGTATCTCGATTGGTTTATAATAAATATTATTATTAGGCTTCCTCGTACGAGTATGTGAGAGCGGCGATCAATTGTAGCGAAAGTATGCTGCTGCTGCTGCAGTGTGGATGCCCGCTGTGGCGCTGCGCTGCACTACTGACGTCATTAATTGCATTTCGCAGTGAGAGATTGGGAAATGGATTCGTGTTCGGTTTTAATTCAAAGTGACCTAATTTTTTATTTTTATACATACCTACATAGATACATATTTCCTTGCTTTTGTTAGTTGTCCGATTGTTTGGCAAAAGAGAGACCATGGCAGTCGACGACAACGTTGTCCAGGCGAACGAATGATTGTGGCGGTCATTATTAGCTTCGACCCATAATGTAGGTTACTAAAGTATTTCAAATGTGCACATGGGAAATTTTTAATTTTCTTTTTATGGTTTGTTACGTGTTCGTGTTGGGGGAAATGTGATTGTGATAGAGGGGACAGCAGCGTTTGGGTCAACTTTTACTGCGGCTATTTGAAATGGGAAGTTGGAACGTTCGACGTTTAAAGTAGACCTACTGTTCCCTAGAGACTGTTTTGACTGATTTTTACCGAGTAGCACCAAAATTATACCACAATACCAAAAAAATCAGTTCAAGATACAAACGAATGCAGTCAAAGGTGAAATGGAACCAAAAATTTAGTTGATGTCGCACGTATCCCTACAAAACCGTGGCGGCCATTCAACCGATATCTTATGTCACACATAATGTCATTAAATGTACAATCAACTCCCATTAAAACTAGAGCGATACCTTACGCACAACTTGTTTCATTTAACTTTTAAGATCTGTCGCCTCTAT
The DNA here is from genome assembly GCA_905220385.1 of Xylota sylvarum. Classification (NCBI taxonomy): domain Eukaryota; kingdom Metazoa; phylum Arthropoda; class Insecta; order Diptera; family Syrphidae; genus Xylota; species Xylota sylvarum. The sequence goes on along the minus strand of LR999960.1, from coordinate 50,160,919 downwards.
TGAAAAACCCTTCTCACATACGAGTACATTAGCTCCCCTAACAAATAGGTAAACCTCCCAAACCCGGGTGTTCTATTTTCGGTAGCAATTTACGTACAAAATAAGAAGAAAAAAAAATAACTAAACACGCATTATAGCAACAACAACAACAACGACATCCCAATTATATTCAAATTTATTCATACGCGCCAAACTATTTGCCAAATCAGAAGTAATGATGTATCCTAAATATAGATTCGACCTAATAACAAGCATTTCACAGTGACACAGATACACAGATATACAGCACTCCTCCCATATCAAAATATCATAACAAAAGATATTTCATTCAGTGTCACATTAGCATACAAATCACTTGGCAAGACCTTAAACCGAAGCACAGGCTATGGAAAAAGAGCATGTACAAGTATCTACGAGTGGAAATGTTACTAGAATGGAACCTAAAATTGTATCTGTTAAGGTGAATTGGTAATTTCCTTAAGACGAACATTGAAAGTTGAATTATATCCATGTTGAGAGATAGATTTGCCAATAATATTAAGTTACTGTCTTCTGAAAATGGGTGTTTGAATGGCTAAATATCATTTAAGTGACACGTGGGTGGCCATAATGTTGTAGAGATATCTGGAGTATATTTGTTATCTAATTTGTTAACTCGAAAGGATATATGTATCTATAGACAACATTTGAAAGGTAATGATGATAAATTAAGTGACATTATGGAACGACGAAAGATTCAAGTAGATACTTAGGAAAGAACAAGTGTGCGATGGACTCCTGATTCCTGATATCCTGATTAGTTTTGTCAATGTAATTAAGAAGCGATTGCCGTACTTTTTTCTCAACTCGTAGTTCCACATCTTTGCATAAAAAAACTATGTTAATAAGGCTCGATCGTGTATCCTTTACTGTGGCAATCAATATTAGTCTTAGAAATATACTCATAGATACTGTCATCAATTGTGTGACAACATTTAGGTGCTTATATTCACAATCGAACATAAAATTCTGAGCATGTCACCTCATAGTCTAAAAAGCTTTATCTTAAACATCTTTAACAGCAAAAACTATCCAGGACTCAGTTTAGACATGTTGCTTAGTATTCGTTTACGAAGGCTATATGCGTTAGGTATACAGATCAGACAGTTGTTTAACACTTCGGTTACCAAGCGTTGTAGGTAGGTAGGTATACGTGGCAGACCGGGTGAACAGACACACTTAGACCAGTAAAAGTTCATTCTGGTACCACATGGATCTAAAATCTCCATACACTACTACTCCAGGAACCAGGAGGAACTAAATATAAAACGCTGGCGGCTATTGATTTTGGTGTTTTCTGCGAGCGGAAAGAGTTTACCACGTACAAAGGAGGTGAAGTATAATTTCCTCATCTTTTTCGTCCATGCAGCTTCTTCAGAATAAATTAGCGAGGAGGTCCAGTCTCATGGTGTGCCTACCAATAACGCAGTGTCCCGTCATGACACCTACTTGCTGTAAGCGACTTATTTGTCTAATCAGATAGTTGGATCGTTCCTGATCTAGGTTGGGCCAGATCTGCCTAATAATAAGATACGTAGTGAAGTGATAGATTTAGCTCTTAATAGTCTCGGAACATGGACTACAGATTATGAACTCCACGTCAACTCAGAAAAGACAGACCTATTACTTTTCAGATACCACCCTTCAAATTGCTGAAGCTAGCTGGGGTCGAGGTATCTCTTTCAGATCGCGCAAGATATTTTTGCATTGTACTAGATAAAAAGCTAGACTGGAAACTTATCATACAGGAAAGAGTCCACAAGGCCTATAATGCTCTCTATATTTGCAAGAGGACAGCTGGAAAAAAGTGGGGACTGAAACTCCAGATGTTTCTGTATCTTTTACCAGTAGACCTACAAATAAAATTACAGATGAATAACAGTGCACTTCGGCTAACTAACATAGGAATGTTTAAAATCAGTAATGTGGGACATAGCTCCATTGTTAGAGAATCATTTCTTGATGTCCCTGATGAATCGGTAAAATCCTGAACATGAATTATTTGAGATGGAATCATTATATGACAGAAATATACCCATCTATATTGACAGACAGGCTGCCATAAAGACGCTAGAATCTTAACATGACGAAATCTGAAATAGTCAGAAATTACTGACAAAAAAAGTGATACTATACGCGGCAACAACCAAAAATCTGCGTTGCCAAGAGGATTATTCTCGATAGGATCATCGACACAATGACATACATAAGATCGTCCAACTTAGGAGGGCATAAGCTGTCTTAGGCCCTGTAGCATTTGCTAGATCGAAAAAAATCTTGGGAACCAAGCAGATCACGGGTAGAAATAGCGATAGGAATTATCGGAGAACATTGACTTCTGAGGAAGCACGCTGTGAGATTAGGATTATCAAACACGGATGTACATATGTATTTACCTACAGATCTCGGAGGACATAAAACATCTACTCTGTATCGAATAGCGCCGACTAACCTAAAACATCTTGGACAATACGTTGATAACCTAGAGAAAGTTGGATTTTCGAACTAAAATAATGAGTTTTTCAAATTTTGTAGGACTATCAAATCCATGGAAGATATACAAAAACTTTAAGATGAAAACAACAACTACCAGATACTGAAGAATATTGTACCCAAGCGGTACAATAAATAAAAATTATTAGAAGATACCCATATATGCTCCTGGTTTGACGAAGAGAGTCTGTAAGTATGTAGATACAGATAAACTAAGCGGGCTGCTAAGTGTTGCTTGCGAGCTTTACCAACGAAAGATACAGGAAGAACATCAGCTTAAAGAAGTAGAATAACCACGAGAAGTGCACTAACAAATATATTGCGAGGTTCTACGCTCTACTCGTTCTTGATCAAAACGAGGTGAGGATAGCAATATCTGATCCAAAACCCAACAGCTTTTCTGAACCTGATGACTTACCGGTCGAACTATTCAGAGCTGTATTTTGTAGTGCAGTCAATTCCACTCTATTCCACTATCTAGAGTCCTGATTCAATATTTGTATCCTTCCACAGCTTATCATATCACCAAAAAGAAAACGATGTCACTCTTTTACATTGGGGGTGTACCACAAGGTTCCAGTCTATGGCATTTACTTTTTCAATTTTCCGTTGGCGCTTACAATAACCTATCTGGATGAGTATTTCTGCGTTCAGAGTTATATTAAACTGCTCGAGTGTTTGGCTAATAGCTTCTTTTCACATTAGCTTCAGACTACTAGTAGGTACGTTAGTGTAACCAAACTAAAGACGAACAAACGAAAGAAATTCGAGAGTACTGCTGTTAACAACTAAACTGAAAAATACCTGAGGAGGTATACATAAAATTATAGTTAAAAACACAATTAATAATACATAACTTACGAAAAATCATTATTGCAATGTTGAACTTACCCTGGAAAGAAAAGAAATACATATTATTAAAGATCTGTATTATATAGGTATTACAGTTACAGTTCACGTGGTTACAGAATACAATTGAAAAATAGGAAGAATGTATATAAGATACTTTTGCAAGAGGTAACTGTCTTTCACTACCATACGATTTCCAATGACTGAAGGCAAAAACACGACTGATAGGTAATGCGCACTTGCCCTCTCTGACACCTATCAAGAAACGATGTACAGCCTTTTATCTTCAGGGACAGATACAAGATTTGTCAAATAAAAATTAGACAAAATCCCAAACACAGCTCACAAAGCAGCAATAGGACGGTTCACATTCATCAAATCTTCCATAAAATCGGCTTGACGAGCGCCTTGACAAATATCGGTCATCATACCGAATTAACGACTGGTTTGATGGGTTTGAATACCCCTAATACCTTACCCCAGTCGGTCCACTGCTCCACTGACAGAGCAGAAGACATAAGGCTAATTACACATAAATTCTTCTATCATCCTAGGTTAAAAATGTCCGATAGAACCTGACATAGCAGCAGGCTTTCTCCACATTTCCGCAAGAATTCTGCAGAAGTTCTCTTTTTAGGACAGATCTCTTTAAGTTATGCCGGATGTATTGCCTTCTAAACAATAAACTCTGGAGTGCCTCAGGGGTCCACTCTTTCATCAAATCTGTTTCTACTTCATATAAGTGGCATGGGTCAGTCTATAAATTACATTTAAAGATGTGTCCTATCAACCACCTCCGCGTATACATAATCAGCAGAAGATCTACAGAATATCTTGTAATGAAAAATGACAATCTTAGTCAACTTACTTGTGACGTAAGCCCAATTTACAACATTTTCAAAAAGATCAAGACTACTATACAACAACCTTAAATAGACGACTAAATGATCAAACCCAAGAACACATAAGATACTGATGATTCGAGTGAAAAGATACTTGACATCGGCGTACCTTATTCGTGTAAGCATAAGGTAGACCTGGACTTGAGTAGTTCTCATTCCTTACCTCTACTTCACAGTATTGAAGGGCGTTTTATATTCACTAACATGGAACCGTTTATCGTAATCTTATACTCTACAGATACGAGTAGATGCTCTAAGAAATGATGCCTAGGATACCAGAAGAAAAATATTTCTAAAAAATTCAAGACTACAATTAATGAGTATCTGCGGGCATATGAGCAAACTTTAAAGGTTTATCTCTCCTACCAGAATATTAAACTCCGAAATTCTGATATTTCCCAATACGTCTTATAACCGGAACACACTCTCCTCACTGTGGCTTAACACACTAATAAAGCAATCTTAACCATTAATTGAACTCACCCAATCCCACCGCTCTTCCGATCATTTACAAACACAAAAGCTACATATGTGCGGTGCACATTTCAACAGATACTTTGTAAAACACGCGTAATAATGATGCTCTTATAATTTAGCCCCGATTTCCCAGATCCAATTTGTAGGTTTCTAAGTCAGAGATTTTACCCCAGAGGCATGTTGCATGCGCACGAATTATTTCACCCAAAACCTTAATTATACCATTATGGCATGTTTCTATACATGAAATCCGAAGCAAAAGAAACAACTTCATTACACTCGACTTAACACGGCCTTGAGTGACATAGAATCTCTTAACCACACGCAACTTGAATTCATGTCAAATGCATATTTATCCGCCGCGCTCTATGTTTTCTACGCGGTGCATAGCATATCAATGACAAGCATCTCCAGAAACTTCAATGTTTTCCATATGCTATGACGCCAGCACCAGTAGTGGTGGTGGATTCCTTCTTCTCTTCGTCATCTGCCGTCTTAAGGTGTCGATTTGGAATTGAAATCAGATACCAATCACGGCCACAGTTTGCCATCATGGATAACAACACGCCGCCGCCGCCACGCTGTTGTTGCCACAAAGGTGTCATCGCAGATCTTGTACAGCCCGCGCACAGTGATGTTGATTAACATCAATGTAAACCAAGTCGTCAGGTGCAAATTGCATTAGATACCGTATAACAATCATTAATTACCCCCGAGGAGTTATAAGACTCTGACTGTGTGTTGTGTTGTATCTGAGCGTGTTTGAGAGTAGCAGTTTCTTAGTCAGTAATAAATAATAAATGGGAGCAAAAGAAACGCGTACTGTTGCACTTGACTGTTGAAACAGTTTCGTAATTCATTGCGGTTGCGGTGCCAGGATGAGAGGTGTGAATAAAGTCGGGTTTAGCTTTAAAAAAAAAACGAAACTAATGAGATTCGAGATTTATGAAATACACATTTGCACATGGACCAGGAGGCATTTTGAGACAGCTTTACCCTGGGGTTGGTTGCCTTCGAGACAAGTTGAAACAGTTGCAATCAGAGGATTATTGTGGAGAAAAGACAAGTTCCATTGGGCTTACTTAATCCTGTTAGTTAGTTAACGTACCCCACAAAAAAAAAAAAAACAAATGCCCTCCAGCAACCTGTCGTGTATCTGCATCCTCAAACGCATCTTCGACCACTGCAACCTAATGTAGGTGATTGAAGTGATAATGGCGATTCAACAAGAACTAAAAAAAAACATCATCAAAGGAATAAGCATCAAAACAGTTCCAGGCAACCTTTAGAAGATCATGACGCACCATTTTAAAATTAGTATACAGCTGCACAATACCGATGATGCAACTATGTAGAACAAACAATGTAATAAGCGAGGTTCCCCAGGGTTCCGTACTAGGTCCAGTACTATCGAACAAATATTATATGACTTCGCTAACGATATAGCTATTGTTAAGGTAACCGCTGGTGGACTTGGACTAATGGTCTCCAGGTCCAATAAATGGGCCTGTGTCATGAGGATGGAAGAAAGACGTAGGCCGCATATAGAATCAATGCGTACACGTACACGTACATATACAAAGCCTTTCCAAAAACTTTATGTGACCAGGCATGTGTAGTAGCTGACATAGTTTTTTTATGCGAAAAAAGCGCAGATATTTATGTATCTGTAACGAAAGCAATGCTGCACTTAAGGTCTTACTTGGATCTCAACTAGCACAGAGATCATGGGAAATTAGGGCTTGTATTGACGATTGGGGTTTATACAAACATAATTCTGCCTGTGGCATGACTCTCAAGTATGCTAGCAGACTAAAAGATTGCTCCTCAATAACTGTACCAAGTAAGCGACTTGGTGGCAACGTACCAACAAATTCCGCATTAGCAAAGGAGTTTCGATACTGAAGAGATTATATGTCGAGCACTCAAAACCGTAACTTCAACAAGTACCCACTTTCTGTTTCATACGATACCTATAGATGTTTGTGATGTCAAGAGATGCTACATGCATTAAATCCACATCTCAGTGATCCAGTCTATGTGCTGGATACTGTACTCACCTCGGTTGCATAGAATAATTTGCAAAAGATACTACCTAAACCCTGTCAAGCCTTCTATTCATGCGTTAAATCCATACCTCAGTACAGTCTGTGTGCTGGATACTGTACTGATCCCGACTACATAGAATGATTCCCAGAAGATACTACTTAAACCCTGCCAATCCTTCTATTCCTGCCCTAAATCCACATCTCAGTGATCCAGTCTGCGTGCGGGATACTACCAAATTTCGTTACATCCACTTTTCTAGCCCGCAGACCTACTGCTTGACTGACTTACAAGATGTTATCACGTCAAAATATCAAGACAACACAACTTTACCGATTCTATGAAAGAAGAGTAGTAGATAGTTATTACTGGACGCAGGGCACTACGTGTCGCATCCCTAGATAGATTTGACTGTAACGCTTTAGCAATCCGCACCGACAACGGTCTGTTTTAAATAATTTCTGTCAAAACTTCATGAACGAAAAGGAGGGGATTCTTTCCACATGTCTGCCTCCATTCCATTAAAGGATAGCAGCAACTAAGGCCATTTGTTGCCTCCAAGGCTTCACAATAAGTTCTAGTTTGGTTCTGCGGATTATTTTGGGGAATATCTACTAATCTAGTGCCCTTAGCACTACAGGTAGCCACGTGAACATAACCTATTCTAGAACTTGGAATCACATTACACAACAACTCATGAAATCATCGCCATGACGAGTGTAATTGATATAATATCTAATTCAGTCAACATGATACGAATCTTCGAAGGTCTTTGTTTACGAAACTCGTGGAGAATTTAAATTTCTGATCAGCTAAACAGAGTCGATCCCACTTCACTGTCATTACGAGTATCTCACACACGTGTTCGGCAACTCGATTTCAATTACTCGCGCATGTATCGCGTACGTATCTATTCGTATCTATTATTCAAGTTCGCTTCGAGCCACCTCCCATGCATATCTATCTGGTTATCAGAGTAAAGAATTTGCGCACATAGTACACAGAAAACATCATCTCACGACTGTCAGATCACATTACCGAGATTATCAAGTGTTACTGACGACGACAAACACTGCACAATAATCCGCAGTGTTGGCACGATCTCTGACAACGTCTCGAAAACCTGATGATCTATGACCACACACAGCTATCATCTACAAGCCACCGCCACCCCCTTCCATTAATTTTACATGCTAAATGTATCTGTAATGGAAATCGTTTTGCTCCAGATACAACCCTGAACTTGACATCGAACCGAAGTTCTCCGATTGTTTTATTACGTAAACGTGGCTAACAAACCATGAAGCTATTACAGTCTGTCTGCTTGTTTTCGTTTCTTTTTATTTTTTTGTTTTGCAGTTTCAGTTCCGACTTTTATTGTTGACTATTCTCTGAGACAGGGCCGATATATCTAGTGCTAACTTCCCGCACTAGTGCCGCAATAATAACAAGAACATAACAACCGGTAAATAAATCACTCAATTTCTATATTAACGTCAATTAGTCGGTTCAGGCTGAGAGGGCACACAAGTCTCTTAAGCCAACTTAAAATCAACTGTCGCGGTCAGGTGCCGGGGCTGAGGTATAGGGAAAAACCATGATGAAGCACAGCCAAAGGAGGAAGAAGATGAAGAATAACGACGACAAGTTTTGGTATTTGTGTTTCGCACGGTTGTGGTAAGCCGCCTTAAGCCCACCAGTCACCAGCCAACAGCCAGCAGCCATCAGCCATCAGCCACTACCACCATCACCACACCACGACCATCATCGGCAGGGAACTCTTCATTAAATTGCAAGTCAACAGTACTGCGCGGCTGACATAGTAGTTGGCACACTGAGTAGTGCCTGAAAGCTCATCCGGCAAAGAGTCGTGGCAGCCGCAGCGATATGATTGTTATCGCCACATGGATGCACGTTTCTTTCCACCGTTTTAATTTTTTGTATTTCCTTCTTACGGTTTGAACTTGAAATTCCCACGTGAGTTAAGCAGTGCATGACCGTGTCGGTGACGGGAAAAAGATTAAAAAAAAAAAAATGAGAATCGATTGTAAAAGTGGGAGGCAAGGTGGGATTTGTTGAAGTGGTGCTTCCACAGAGTAAACAATTAGGTAATTGTTGATTGAACGGGATCAACGCTGGTTGGGGCAATACCGTGGCTGGCTAAAAATGAAGCAATTTGCGACGGATGACTGCATTTGTGCAATGTGATCATTAGTCGTCTTCATGGGAAACACATCTTAGAAAGGTTTTACTTCGAAAAGGATTGACATTCCTATCGAACACTAAACCGACCATTAGGCAATAAGCAACTTGCAAGGAAAAAAAAAAAGACTTTGCATACCATGCTCCCGAACTGAGCGAAGTATCTGCGACCTATGAGGACCTATGAGGAGTATCTGCGACCTATTAAGTGTATCTGTCACCAGTTAGGCATGCAACATACCTTTATTAATAAGCAACCGACCTATGAGCAGTATCTGCGACCTGATAGTAGTATCTACAACCTGTGAAATGTATCTACGATCAATCAAACACAGCAATCTACCATCCTCACTGAATTCGGCCAAGTTACATGACTGGTACACTAAATTTTTGCTTCCAATTGTACAGATCAATGCTTGTGGCATCTGTTCTGGTACTTGGAGTCTATTCCGAATGTTCTGTTCTTGCCCCCTCAATTGTGGAGCCGAAGCTTGATGTACCTCCAAAGGTGAAGAAAAAGATTGAAATTACACCCAGGCTTAGAGACAACAAAGAGGTAACAAGATTCGACATATATAAGACTTTTCCCATGACAGTCCCATCTGGCCCACCAGCATACCTATCCCAACCTAAGCGTTTGTTCTGTGGCAGATGGAAATGTGAAGATAGATTGGTGTTGCTTAGCAGCGGCTGGGTTCTCCGCATTTCTAAAATAGTTCTGGCAAGCGAGAAATGTATAACTTAAATAGAATTGTAGCTAGCATCGAACCTTGCGGGAATCCATTATTACATGTTTTAGTTTAGCTCAACTGGGTATGTCTAGACTAAAAAATGCTGATTGGAGTGGCTGATGGTGAGTTGATGCCTTAGATTTCATAAAGTAACACTTCTACCGACTTCTTGCCCTAAGTAGCAAGCCTAGGTTACTTACATGCGTATGTAGAAAGGAGCCTAACAATTAAGAAGAAAAAATGTCTAAAGATACGTAAAGACTTTTCTGCTTAAAGAGTGAACCCATCTAAGTGTATGCTTACTAGAAAAACAATAACTAAAGGAAGCTCTTTCCAAGAATGCTGACAAATCCCAAGAAGCCCGCTTTTGAATCTTATCTCTACATACTCGGACCAAGAAGGAAATTAAGTGTTAGCAAGATTCAAGGAGTATAGTATAGATACTGTCCCTTATGGCAGAGGCACTGGACTTATTCGGTGAAAATCAAGAAAAAAGGAGAAAGATCAAGAATTTTTAAGTATTTCCAAAGGCAACTCGAAAGCAGATGTGCTTGTCCTGCTTACATCCTTTGTCCTCCATTTTAATGCGATATCCCAATGGCAGTATCACAGCTTATTCAACTACGGATAGGTACCCCAACGAACGTAGGCTGCTGACCTATGTAACTGAAATCTTTTGTAATACTATAAATAGATACGTACTTACGAGGCGATACAGCTAGAGATGCATACTGACATTTCCTGAGTTATTGTTCTTCTTAGGTTAGGCTAGACAAAATATCGTATCTGACAAGTTTCACTAGTTCAAAGCAAACCCAAAGACTAATTGAACCAACCATCGCTTGTTGGAAAAGGGGGGGATGTTTCTGGCATCAAAAGAGGCTAGGTTACCGACGGGAGATACTCCAGATACAGCAATATTCTTAATGACAAGGCTAGGCAGATGAAAAACAAATGGTGGATCTTTTCCTGCAGTTTTTACAGAAATCGACTTAAGTGAGAAGTACGACATCAGTGCCGGTCTGAGATCGCTCTAGCAAATAGGCTACATTGCAACTCAAGACATCTATGAGGGCTTTATCGAGATCGCTATCAGGTGGAATATATTCATCTCCTCGGTTCCAGGCCACAGGGATAATTCAGGAAATTGCAAAGCGGACAGGCTAGCTAAGGGGGTGCAGACCGGAACTCCACTGACAATAGAGGGGAACCGTCAGCACCTAATAAATCGATTAAATTCCAATTAGATACCGCAGCCATTAGAATGGCAAACAGTAGGTGGAACAGCACATGTCTCTCTTCTAAGCAAATCTGGCCAGAGCTGGATTGTTGGAAAAACAGTAGACTTACTTCTGTCAATAGGAGAAATCGAAGAAAGTTAATTGGCGCCCTTTCAGGGCACTGTCTGGTAGGCACACATGCCAGAAGGTCTGGTGCTCCCTTCAACGATTTCGGTAGAAGCTGTAGAGATGAGGAAAAGGAGGAAATCATGACACATCTTCTGTGTAATTGTCCTGCGATATCGGTTTTGAGAAGGAAAACCATAGTCGAGTACTTCTTCGAAGATCTTAACGATCCAGCTAGACCTGACTTAAGCAAAATAAAAAGCTTCGTCACCGGGTCAAACTGGTTTAATGCCTGAACGGTGAACCATACTTCGTCGGCATGGGTTTACACCGAAACAGGTTGCCCTGCCTCCTGTCCCACTTGGGAGGTTTCCAAGTAGGTCTCCGGTGCTGGTAATCCAGTTTTTCCATAGTGAAGTAACCAAGGGAACATTTTACTCAAGGTCAACTAACTTAGAAAGGCGTTTATTTGACTGTGTATCTTTTATGTTAGAAAGGCGCTTGAGACTTGTAAGACTTAACCATCTAAAAGCCCACCTAACCAAAGAAAAATGGAGGCCGGTAATATATTCTCTGCAATCTCTTGAACCTATTTTAATTGAAAGGTTTGTTGAGGGCTTGTCTAACATCCAAGTCATGTAGACAACTGAAAATCAGTCTTGCAGATACTGGATATAAACTATGTGCATTCAGTAGCCTTCAACTATTATAACAAATGGTTACTTATACTCAATACTAATCTTTATTTCTCGAAGCAGAATCTAATGACTCTCCCTAGCCTTTCATCCTCATCGTAAGCTATCAGGAAATAACTTCTAAAAATAGCTCCAACCACCTATGGAGCCACATGATCATCTCCAAAACCACTAATCAATCAGCAATTACGCCGCCATTATCTCCTCAACCAGATGCAAATACATATGCTAATCCGAATTGGAAACCCAATGACTAATAGTGCCGACAACATTCTCACTGACTTCACTGACTGAAAGCCTTAACCTTCAACTATTCGATCAAGATGAGGCAAAGTTTACTACACAAACACAAAGACACCCGACGACTTGCTAATCGACAATTAATTTAAACTTTAATTTAGAATGAAAGACAAAAAAAAATGAATGCGACCACTTGGACGGAACCAAAATTACCGCCTTCTCGCCATAAAGTTTAAACGGTTTTCCTTTCCCTTCTCTATTTTTACTTGTTTTAACTACTATCGTGGTCAGAACCCATTAAGGAGCTACTCACTGTCTCTCAAATGTAAATCATTTTAATCACACCGCCATACAACAACGGGAGCAGGAAAGAAAATTAGGCCAATCCGTCCGGGAGAAGATACTTAAGTATCTAATTACAACGACCAACAAATTAACCGATTATTGTCCGCTCATACCGAAGTTAAAAGTATCTATAGTAGGTAGCTATGTCATTGGTTGCCATTTCTGGTCATCTGGTTTGGTAATTAGCCATAACCTGTTCGATATATATTTCTTAACACAAATATTGTGTCAAAATATCTTAAAATGCATAAACAAGTCTTACTTTGGGTAAAGATCTCTCACTTTTCTGGTTTTGCAATGATCCAACTTCAATTTACCTAAAAACGAAAGAAAGAAAGAAACATAAGTTTTGTTAAACAAAAAATTTAATACATATGTACGAGTATAGGTAGTATTTCTCTTTGAAATTGTTATGTTAACATAATGAAGAAGGTAACGTAATTGATCGTTAAGGTAATTGATCGTTAAAGTCTACCTACTGGACAGAAATTGTTGCTAATTAAAGTTTTGTTTTGAACAATCTATAGCTTGACAGGGAGAGAAAGTCCGCCGAATCGAGTCTGGGATTTTATTAATGAACCGAGCTGCCTATTTCTTTTCGAGGCCAAAGCCTACATTGCCAATCTTACAGGGTCAATATGGTTCAATTTTTTGTTTCCTCACTTGGGAGCTGAATGTGGTAAATGACTAAAAAAATTGGCAAAAAATTGAAACATACGACAAACGTTCAGCAAACCCGTTTATCTTATGGGGTGTCTTCACAACGTCCCGCATATCCCAACGATTTTAGAAATTTTCAAAACGCCTCAAATTTAAACGGAATATGAGGGTATACGGAAGGTACTACTACATACACCATGATTAGTCCATAGGACTACAGAGCGAGGTCTTACGATTGGAATCCCAAATAACATCAGTAGGTTTCCCGTTTCCGTGACAACTTTAGTCCTCGTACAGCTAGCATCGCCCAAAAGATGTCAGGTTGCTAAAGAACGAGAAAGAGATTCTGAAGTCAAGTATCTTATAGATGAAGTAGTAACCCCGGGGGAGCCTGCTGTATAGCAATTTGATACGGAACCCTGAGCCTATGCAGAGTGCCTGGTAACGCTTGGTTCTAGCAAAATGGAACCGCTGGTGTGATCCCAAAGAACAGCAACTATAAAAAACTACCGATGTAAACACGATGAACTTAGACCTTAACCAATAATTTTGTATCTCACTGGCTAAGACTATGTCAGTATAGACATCTTCTATAATTCGTCATTGAATCTTCTCTTCCACACTCCGCCAAAGCAAATGGGACAAATTGTCTATGACCTCATAACTCAAAGGCAGTTTTAAACGTCTTTATGTCCGCATAGCTCAAAGGTAAGCTTAAGCATGTCTATAACTTTACAGCTCAAAGGCAGTTTTAAGCAAGTTTTAGTGTGTTAAAGACCTCATAGCTCCAAGGCAAGTTTAAGCGCCGTCTATAACTCGTGGAGCTGAATACTCGAACTTTAGCAAACATAGCCGGATTGATTTCAGTACCCATGGGCCAGACTAGGCGTCTGATTGTATAGCATATGTAGGTATAACAAGAGGAGGACGTGCAACAGAGGAATTTCATCGATGGAATCAACGGTGACATCCACACTCAGACCAATGGAAGCCTTATTTGAGCTACTTCGACATATTCAGAGCTCAGGTCAAAGTGGTGAATGATGGTAATGAGCCAATGGGAGTGCTTACATTCCCTAAGTGCAGCACCTATGTACATTGGTACCTACGGCCTGTTGTCCTAGATGCTTGAATCAAAGACCTAAGCTGCAAGTTTGGAGATTGTGCGACAGGGTGTAACTCCCCTATCATAGAAAAAATGCATAATTTTTTAGCAACAAGCTTCGGATATATCGTAGATCACATTGACCTTCAGATTTACACGTGGAATGTTCGGACCCTTAAAAGCCCGCATGGAGGCAAACAACTAACAGAGGTTCTACTTAGGTTCTTTGTTCCGTCGTGGGTCTTAGGGCCTCCACTACGCCAACGCGATTTCTGGAAATATAATGCAGATATATCCCGCGATCGGGTCGAGCAAAAGGAAGACAGACTTCGGTAAGAAGTCTTTAGCTTTCGACACATGAGCGAACGTCTTATGACAATCCACATCAAGCCTAAGTTCTCTCTGAAACATTGCTCGTCAACAACGTGGTTGGCCACTATCAGTGTGGTTTCTGACAATCTTTTCAATTAATTTTCAAAAAAATTTCACTGCGACAGATCCTGGAGAAAACTTAGGAATCAAGGATCGATAACAACCATCTTTTTATCGATTTTAACGGCGGAGCTATACAGAGCCTTGTCTAGATTTGATATCCTTTGGCATCTTTGTTAGAAAAAACCCGGTGGTCCATCACGGTCGGTAACGATGTCGTCGAGTCCTTCTATTTTATAAAAAAAGATTGAGACAAGGTGACGCACTATAATTTCTTCGTCTCCTATAATATCATGGGTTGGATTGGGTGGTTGTCCCCGTTCAGCAGAGAACCAAGAAGAAGATCAACTTTTATACTACTAACCGGAGACCTACATGGAGATTTCGGAAAATGGGACATGAGGCAGGGCAACCGCTTTCGGTGTGAACCGATGCCGAAGAAGTATGGTTCGCTATTTAGACATTAAACCAGTTTGGACCATTGACGAAGGTTTTTATTTTGCTTAAGTCAGGTCTAGCTAGATCGTTAAGATCCTCGAAGAAGTACTCAAAACCGATAAGGCAGGACAGGTACACATGTGCCTGTGCCATGGTGTCCTCCTCTTTCTCATTTTTACAGCTTCTACAGAAAGCGTTGAAGGGACCACCTGGCCTTCTGACATGTCTGCCAACCACACAGTGCCCTTTAGGGGCACCAACTATCTTCCTTAGATTTCTCCTATTGACGGAAGTAAGTCTACTGGTTTTCCTACAAACCAGCTCTGGTCAGATTTGTTTAGAAGAGAAACATGTGCTGATAGTGTTCCACCTACTGTTTGCCATTCTAATGGCTGCGGTATCTAATTGGAATTCAATCGAATAATAGGTCCTGACGGTTCCACCCTATTGTCAGGGAGATTCCGGCTTGTATCCTCTTTAGCTAGCTTTGCAATTGCCTAGAATATCCTTGTGACCTAGAACCGAGGACATGAATACGTGGCACCAGACAGCCATCTCGTTAAGATATCCGCGGCATTGCTTTACCAACTTGAATCGAATTATTGGCGATTCCAAGGCTCACCGCGAACTATAGTGTCACCTAAGAAGAAAAAAGCTTTCATTGCAGCCTGACAATATATGTATGTAGAAAACAATAGCACTGCACTCTATCGAGTTAATCGAAAGCCAGGACACGGCTTCAAGAACTGCTGTAACTGTCCGGCACCAGAGTAAACTCCCGCACCTGTTCCAGAAACTGTCTTGGATCCGTTTGTGTAAATCTCTGTCGCAGATTCGTTTAAAATTTCTTCCGATTCTCAAGCACATCTGCTAGGAATCCTGGTTTTATACTTGACATTAAAAAGCCTAGATAGGAGACAAAGTAGTCTGAATTACTAGGAATTGTGTTTTGGCCATTTAGGATGCTTGGGTGCCATCCATATAATTTTACGAGCCAGTTGCAGTGATTCCTTAAAGCGTAATGCTGCATTAGAAACCATCAGTTCCCAAATGTATCAAGAGGAAGAAGATGGAACATAGTTTCTATTGCAGCTGAAGGAGTGGTTCTAAGGGAGCCCGTTACACGCAGGATATCCTTTGAACCCTCTCAAGTATTCCAATGTTGCCAGTGGCATCCACCAGAATAGTACTCCATACATAAGGATTGGTCTGACAACTGCCGTATATATCCAGTGAAAAATCTGAGACTGGGAAACCCCAGTTTAGGCCTATAGCCTTCCTACATGAATAGAGGGCAATCGAAGCCTTCCTAGCATTGGTTTTGAATATTCAGATCCCAAATGTAGTGTCTTGTCTAGAGAAGCAATCGTGCCCGTTTTCGACAAGAAGATACTGTGTCTAATCCTAGACAAACTGGAAGACCTGCGGCTGGATGAATCCGAAACAATATAAGCCGGGTTCAGGCATCTGTTGTTACACACCCTTCAGCATCGACCAGGTGGAACAAAATTTGTGTTGCTTGTGTAAGAAATAATTCAGGAGTGGCATGGTTTGGTGTTATATCTCGATTGAAAAGGTCATATGTCCCTATTTCTTTAAAAACACAAATGAGTATCCAATAATAGTAAATGGGGAGTATAGAGCAATATTCGAAAACTTTTAACATCCGCAGCTAGATCACATATCCCCCCACCCGTCCGGCTTCAAAAAGACGGCACTATTGTCCGTATCGTATCATAAGATACGATGACTAGTCTTCGAGAAATTTTTCCAGGCCAAATAATCTCAGAAATTGGCTTAGAAAATCTCAGGAATCCGACTCGTTCTCCGGAATTAACAACTCCACACTTCTTTCTATGTGATTATCTGAAATGAAAGAATAGTCTCCAATCTCTTGCTGACTTTAAAAGGAACATTAAATCCCATACATTGGTCTTGACATTCCAAACTTTGACACAAGTGATGGAAATTTTCATCAAAAGACTGAAGTTTTACGAAAACCACAATGGTAGTCACTCTTTTGTGTTAGTATCGTATCTACTACTCGTATCTTGAGGTACATATAGCTGCTGTTTTCTACCTTATTGGTAGAGTAGTCGAATTTTTAAGTATCTACACCCTTCCCATTACTTTTCCTGAATCCCAGTCGCTTCGAGACTTCCGTATCTTAATTATACACAATACGACCGAACGCGTGTATTAATTTGTTTCCTTCCAGATTTCGCCGAAAGGATCAACTTCATTCATCAGCATAACTCCATCTAAACATACAACATAGACATACCTACCAGTTAAACCCTTACATCATACCTTTGTCTTTCGCACGATTGCCAAAGGCTCACTTGTGTCTTGTGACCAATTAGTTAAAGCCTGTGTAAACCCATTTCTAATTTGAATTCCAAAATCAATATTTATGTCGTCCGATGCAGGCTACATGGCTTACGTCGAGATTAGATAATGTTTTTTAATTACAAAAGAAAAAGTTGTTTTCACCCGAAAACCAATCAATTTCAATTTACCCTAATCAATTCATCATTATTTCCACCACCGTCTTGCATAACTTACAAGACAAGGCAATCCCCCCTCCCCTGCGCGGGGGGCATGAAATTAATTTAACCTCATCTGTTGTAATGTAACCCACACTCACATTCGGTAGAGTTCCCCAAAAAAAAAACCGTAGCATTACCGACAAATTTTGAAACCACACATCACCTGTCTGAAGGTCCACCACCTGATGCCAAAAGAAATGAAAACCCCCATCGGTGTTCGAGTAAAGACTGTGGGGCAGGTGGGGGGAGGCAAAAAAAAAAAGCAGAAAATAATAATAATAACTAACGACGAAGCATTTCCACCAACAGCCAGCAGCGGTGAGGTGTCATAAATCTTTTTCCATCTCCATCTTCGCATGGACCAGAAATAGATTCATGGTCTTGCAGCAGGGAACGAGAGGCTCCCGGTCTCGGAGCATATTCGCTTTCTGGCTTTGACTAATTTTTAGCTCTTTTGGGGCGGTAACCCCATTGCCCTTGCACTGAGATTAAAGTTTTATCTTCTCTCTGTGAACTTGAAAAGTCACGCTCTGTAGGGCGGCAGCAGTGGCGGCACGTTACGTAGCCAGATCCAGTCACAAGAAAACGATGGAAGAAGTCCGCAAGAAGACAAGGAATGCACTGGCATTAGCCCCACGGTGAGCCTGGGAGTTAATGACTCTGAAAAAGGGGGGCGGGAGCTCGAGGCGCGCACAATACATTCTCCAAAGGTCGGTCGGTCGGTCGGTGGGATAATTAAAAAGTACACACGTCCACAGGGTATACAGTATACTGCAATCACCGCATGATTCAATAGAGTTATGGAACTAAATCTGCAGAGTCATCATTTTTGATGAGAACCTAGAACAGAGTCTGTGGGACGGTTAATGCTGATGATGCAAGCGGAGCCCCACCGAGGTCAGTTGCATTTCGTTGGAACAGATCGATGGCCTTAGCTTTGCTTTTCTCCCAGAAATGCTGTGCTAATCAAAAAATTATTGGGTTTCCATTGCCAAGCCAATGAACAATTGCTCTGCACTGGGTCTGGGCCTGGGAAGGCCTTATGTAACTTCAACTTGAAAGTTGGAACTGGTCCGGAGATTATGCAACCGAATGAGAGTAGTAAGTGTAGTACTCTGTATTTTATTGATGCAATGATGGGACGCGACTTAAATTGGAATTGATTTACACTGTACGGTTGGTTGGTGTTTTATTACTCATGTCCAATGGGAAAGAGAGAGGTTCTCTGGGGTTATCAGCCGTTGGATTCGGAATGGACATTGCACATCCTTGGCAGTGTGTACAGTGCAAAGATTTGATACATCTCTGTTATTTAATCAAGTTTCGCAGTGACTTGCAATTACATTTGCATTTGGAAGCGATATCGATTGAGTAAGAGACCAGATTGCGAGGCGCTACGGTTAAACAATGTTATCGGCAAGCGATTAAAAATTAGCTAACAACTTTATTGGGGATTTGTTACGAATACGAATCTATTGAGTGGTGATTACAAAATACAGTGTGTCCGGACAGTGTGGCCTAATTGTAATCGGAACTTATCGCGTTTTAGATAGACGCCGGCTATTCAAACGTGCTTGTGGAAACTATGTCTAGTGGCCACTTAAGTATGTATCTTCTTGTACTAGTTCTAGAGCTATGTCTCTGAAAAATTGCAAGAACATACAACACTCGACATGGTTTGGAAAAGTGGTACAAGACTCTTACTAAAGCGATGTAGGATACTGGAGAATTGCTGAGCAAAGGGTCATCTGTTGGTTTCTTTTGGAATCATGTGTTATTTTGACACTGACAGCTCTTATACGATCAAAAAATTGACAGAAACTCGGAATGATATTTTCACGGTACGAAATGGATCGATGTAGGCTTGAAGTACGTTGGGAAATACTGCAAAGTTACTTCTATAGTGGAAGCTGTGTTGCCGAAACAGTGGGAATTTTGAAAAATCCACCATCTGCAGCTAGTGTACACAAGTTTGGGATGAAATTTCGTGAGACTGGTTTGCTGATGGATAACCGAACATATTCCTGTGTTTGTCCTGTGCGAGTGGGGCCCATTTTTCATCGAAGACGACAATGGAAGAAACGTTACAGTCAATGGAGAGCGCTACCGAGGCATGATAAGTGATTTTTTATGACCAGGAATTGAGGATTTAGATTTGGGCGAGCTATGGTTCCAGTAAGATGAAGCTATCTACGTGCCACACAAGCCGTCTAACAATCGATTTATTGGTGAATTTGCTTGGCCGGAACGGAGCTGCAATTTGACGCCATTGGACTTTTTTTTGTGTGGAGACATTAAAGAACGATGCCATGCGAAGAATTCAGACACGATTCAGGCACTCAAGAACAATATCGGTCAAGCTCTTCGAGAAATAAGGGCCGAATCCATCGAAAATGTGTTGAAAAATTGGTTCGACAGGAGGGCCTTCTGCCAAGCCAGTCGAGGTAGTCAATTGAATGAAATAATATTCCATAATGAATCGGAAAGTTTACTCTTTTCAATAAAGCAACAATCGTTGAAAAACATTGAACATAAGTGTTGTCATTCGTCATAAGACTTCCAGGACTTTTCTTCAGAGTATTTTCGAGCTCAGGAACAATGTTTGCAATGACATCCAAATCACCTTCTAACCTAGAACAGATCTCAATGGCACTGAATGACTGATCAGTCCAAATATAGGACACTACCTGCTAGGATCATCAAACAGCTGTAAGCAGCTGAACTCATGTCCAACACAAAGTCCTTATGCCACTGTAGAGTAGTTTTAGTTGAGCTAATGACATTAAACAGTACCGTGTCTTGGAATCGGTATCTTTCACATCAAGTATTGGTTTATAGACTTATTTTCGCTCATTTTCGTGTTAAGACACAATCAATGAATAATTAAACTATCACATGGGGTAGTTGCCAACCTGATGACCTAACAATAAATGGCTTCTCCGTAAAATCTGCGCGTAAATATTTTCTAGAACTAAACTTTATAGAAGAGACCAATCATGTCATCTAGACAGATCTAACCCAGGCTTAATCGAAAATGCTGTAGCTGTTTGGTCTCTTGGTAAGGATCACAGGTCATTTACCTCATCAACAGGTAAGCAAATAGGCTGTGAGGCTCTTTACTAGCACGATTTCCGCTATTCTAGTGAAGATTTCCTTTTTGACAATCTCGGTGACGATTTGTGATAGCACAATGGATCTACGCTGCTCTAAGTGTGTCCTTGCTTTGGGCGTACTAGGAGATATCTTTACCTAAAGTCTGGCATTATCTCTTCTCTAATCATGACTATGATCGTTGAACTGATCTTGTCAAATTCGAGTCTAGAATGTTGAACAAAAGATTGCAAGACAAATGCTTCAGTATCTACATACTTAGCTGTGTGTATTGAAGATGAGACCTTATTGTCAGACCTTCAATAAATACAATTTGGACATACATAGATACCGGTGGAGGCCCAGGTTAACCCCGAACCTAAGTAAGTAAATAAGTAAGATACCGGTAAAGGGTTAATGGATTGAATGAGCAGCAGGGTTTCGTCTGAACCTTAGGTGAAGATGAGAAATATCCAGTTTTACCAGTCACACTCCATTCCATGTGAAGATACAATCCATGGTCCTAGAGAGAGGTGTATGTATGTAATTTTCATACCCAAAAGCAGGCTTTTTGAGCTGCTTGAGTCTCATAGACATTTTAATCAAACATTCATTGCCTAAACATAGAACACGGGGCATTCTGACAACTTAAACGAAATTGACACCCATAAAGGTCCTTTTTTTTTACTCACAGCACTCGTTTACATCATAAGAATTCAAAGGCAATTTGAATAGCAAGCGAATCGTTGTCATAACCAGAGATTTCAAGCAACAGATCTCATTAACATCACAATCAGTTGCTAAATTACATCGTACCACCGGAGGGAGTCCGAAGCAGGTGCCTTCTATAGCTCAGCATGATAAGTAAACGCCTTCAACACCACACACAATAACAACGGTCTTTCATAGAGAAAAAGTAACACGCTATAGTACCTAATACCTATGTAGGTGTGCTCATAAAAAAGAGCATTTGTTCGGAACGACTTTTATCAAAACCATAATTTAATTATTGTCCCCTCGTTCCAATTCTGGAGAGCCAGAGTATAGTAAAAAAAAAAAAAAAAAAAAAAGACATCTGTGCGATTCCACACGAACAGGTTCAAATGAAAAATCAATTTCAATTATGTTCCACTACTCCAGTCCAGTTCGCCTCTCTCCCTGTTCGGGTAGAAGCGAACCTAATACCTCCGCAGTAAGCAGTAGGTACACTGAAAAACCGAAGTAAGTCCCAATAACAAAAAGTAATAACAATAAATTCTTCTTTTTTTTTTTTTTTTTGAGTGATATAACGCGCGCAGTCTCCTAAGATACTTAGATACACGACCAAACTACCATCTCTATACACCGAAGCAACGCAAAGAAAACAATTTACAGAAGAACGTAGAGAAAAAAAAAATCAGCCCTTCTCAAGGGTCATTAACACCCATCATAGCTGTAGAACTTCAGTTAAGTTGAAAGACGCACACAGAAGAAAGAAAAAAAAAAAAAAAAAACTGCAGCAGTAAAAAGTCTGTGAAAACATCTTTGAGTATCTCTGAATTCCCCAACTCCTATGAGACGATGTGCATCCATTAAAGAAATCCCACACTGTACTCGGAGGAGTTTTTTTTTTTTTTTTGTTGTTGTCTGAAAACATTTTGCACATCATCGCTCGTGTACTGTTGGGATTGGGAGTCATCATAGTCGCCCATTAATGGTTGACGCTCGGTCTCGTATAACGCACGTCCTCGAAGAGGCCGCCGACAAGCCGCCGTCAAAGCCACCAAGTGCTGTATTCTTTTGTATCTGAGCCCATGTGCCCACATCAAATTGTGCATCTGATTGCCATATACAGCGAGATCAATGAAACACCCAGAGACCCTAAAGATACAGAGTATCTGTAAATGTATCTTTTCTTTTTTTTTCGTTTTTTTTTTAATTGGAAAATCACGATTCTTAGAAATCACCATTAAATGACGTTATTAACCATTATTTGAATTTGTTTTTTTTTTTTTTTTATTGAAATCGATTCGTGGATGCTGAGACTGAGACTGCTCTGTCCCGCTTCTTCGCACGTTCCAGTTGAAAGTAAATTCCCCAAAAAAAATAAAAAATAGAAGAGAGGAGAAAAAACAAAAAAAAAAAAAAATGCATGCAACCATGCCAAAGAAACAGGTTTGTTTTGTTGGATTTCTGTTATGATGATGTGTACTACAATCGGAGCTACCGAATGCTTGGGATTTAGATACGAACCTGTTTCTCTTGTTGGTTGGTTGGTGGCTGCTTTTACTTAAAAATTTTTTTCGTACATACCTACAAACATACATATATACATACGTACGTTTGGAGTTTCATCTACTCGTAGTGTGGGTCAAATGATCTTCGAAAAAAAAAAATCTTTTTTTCCGATTTGACGGGAATGCATAATGAGACCGGAAATTTTTTCGTCAGCGCATTTTCATTAGCAAATGTGTTTTTGTTTTGGTTTTGGTTTTGGTTTTGGTTTATTGGGGAGAAATCAGAGGAGAAATATGCGATTTCTAGGAATGTTCAGACGAGTTCTACTAATTTCGATATACAACACGATGCTTCCGGCTAGCGCAGAACAGACACTTGGAGATTTCGAAGGAAAACGAATGTTTATCGAATTACTGGAATATGACGGTGCTAAAGTATGGTGTAGTTGTATTAGATACACAACTACAACAATACACAACTTCTCATATAATGAGAAGAAACAGTCATACATATTTTCTTAATGGGAACGTATGGGATTGATTGGTTTCATGGAGAGGGTCCTATTAGTCGAATTGTTTGCGGAATAAGGTCCCAGACGTAGTATCGTATGGGAATGGTCATTTATTTTGTATCTTTGTTGCATAGATACAACTTTAGTCCGTAGAGATACAACTTTAGTCGAACATGCATACTAAAGGGTTTTCCAATAAGGACATAACTATTTTGTATTTAAATTTACAGAATAATTGAGATATCGGGCTGAAATTTATTCCAGGAATGGAATTCGATCTCGTTCATATGACCACCGCGAGCACTTTGGCAGCGATCGATTCGTTGGAGCCAGTTTTCAACCATTCTTCCACACATATCGGCCGAAACGTTAGCTATTTCGCGTTCGATATTGTTCCTGAGCTCCTCTAACGTTGTCCAACGGCTTTAAATAGCATAAACGAGACCATTTCTCGAGATTACACGATTATCGAACTTCCCTTTAAATACAACAATTGTTTTGGCATCTTGTTGGAACCACATATCACTGATGTCAAGTCCATCCAATTCTGGCCAAAAATAGTCTTCTAACATGGCACGAGAGCGAACTTCATTGACAGTAATATGGTGATCATTTTCATCGACGAAAAAATACGGTCCAACACACCTCCGACATGAAATCCACACCATAGGGTCACTTTTGTGGAGACAATTGAGTCTCTTGAAGGGCATGTGGGTTAGCTGATGTCCAATAAAGCATATTTTGCTAAAGCCATTACGCTAAACATAAGCTTCCCTTATCATCGCTGGAGATGATCGATATTCGATGAAACTCAAGATTTTCTTTAAACTTTTGTAGATCTCAAACGGAGAAGTTTCGGTGCTTCAAATGATCAAAAGACTTCAGCTTTTGAGTTAATTTGATCCTATAAGGGTATAGGCCAAGATCTTTATGCAAAATTTGCCACACTTTGGACTATTAGACTCCCAATTCCTATGAATGGCGTTTAATCGACTGATTTGGCTGATTTTGAACTGAAGCATTTATGTCTGCGATATTTTCAGCGTTATATGACTGGCACAGGAACATTCAATAGTGAATTCTTATGTTGACTCGAATTCAACCACTACGCACAGCCTATCCTAATTGTTATTGAAAAATCCTTTACTGGAGAGAAAAGTCAGCTAGAAACTTAATGTCAAGGAGAGAGTAAAAAATGCAGCGTTCACTTTCTACACTTGCAACCGGATCTCCGGCAGAAGTTGGGAACCAAACCCTTAGATATGTAATTCTGTGGATACTAGTACATATACGGGAATAGTGAGAGCAGGGACTAGCATAGATACAACTAGCACGTTTAGAACAACGCCGGCATTCTCAACATGCAATCCCTAGACCTGTACATGCAAGATTATATTCTACGGACAAGAGTGTCTTAGGGATTAGTCAATCAAACGGCTGGAACACAAGTCTCAAAGTACATGTACAGATTCTAAAGAAACTCGTAAGTGAAGACGTTAACAGTGACTACATGTCACCATACGTCACATTGACTTTTGAAAAAACATTCTCTTGGACTTTGGAACCAACAAAAGACAAGTCTTTACCCATCTACACAGTTGAGTCAAAGATAGATACGGGAATAGGGGCCGGTATATTTTACGATAAATTAAAAATACGCAGCGTTATTAGACTTCCTGACTATACTATACCTACATATGTATGTGCCTTCCAAGCAAAGATCCTGGCAGTGACAGAGGCAGCCAGTATAATATCAATGATGGCAACTGCAAGATGAGAACACCATGCATATTGACGGTCCTGCGGCCATTACAACAAAGTTTGCTGTTGAGATCAAGTCCAACCTAGTTCGAAATCTAACGATTCTTGGTTGGCTGCACAATATTACTCTTTGCTGTGTCACATAAATTTAACCGAAAATGAGATAGATGTCGATCTTGCAAGAAAAGGATCTACAATGAACCAAAATCGAACCCTTCTATGGATTCTTCAGTCTGTAACCGTAGGGAGCGAGTAATGACAGCCAATAATAGGTGGAATTCACTTACCACGACAAAGCGAGAACCAACAATCTCGTATAAAATCACAGGAAATTGCTGTCAATGTTGGTACCACCTTCGAAGGATATGTAGAGGCTGATACCTCAGTTCCTCTGTCACTGTCGAAGTCACTGCGATGCACTTACAAGAAGTATCTGATGTTTCACTATACAATCTTTCCAGATTTCTGACGACATCACGGTGCTTGGAGACCTTAACCACCAACGAGCAGTAAGGAAGCTCGTAGGGAATAAAACAAGTCTAGGAAATGGGACCAATGAGTCCAGAATGACCTAAGTGTAATGACGTGGATTCCTTCATCCCTCATCAACTCAGTAAGCTAAGCTAACTAAATCTAATCTACAGACCGCTTGGCGTGCTGGAAAGCATGGAAACAATTTTGGCACGACTAGGCTCGGATCTAGGTGGGCAGACCGAGCGTTGAAATGGCTTTCGAAAAGATCAGTGACAATTGATGCTGCTAAGAAAGTTGTTAGCAAATCAGAAAACGGATCGAGAGATGTAATACGTTATCCTCAAACTGAACATCAAGAATGCCTTTAATATGACCAAGTGCGATACGTAAACGTGTCAAAATCCATCCAACAGGTATTTCAGAGCTGCTTCAGAAACGAACTGTTTCTTTGTGGAACAAAATATGACCATAGGTGGCATTCCTCAAGAATCCATGTTATGACCCGTATTGTTGAACGTAATGTACGCTTGTGTTTTTAAATGGCAAATGACCAAAATGGCTGTCATTAGTAGGAAGTAGTGAAGAAATGTAGCACGAGAGTATCAGAATCGCGTCTCATACGTACATATGGGACTGAATCTAGCCAAGCTCATTATATAAGCGTTACCCATCAACGCCAGATGAGTATTAGGGGCTTTAACTAAAATAGTCGAACCTGTCAAGTTATGGTTTTGCACTCGGACATAAAGTACTTTTTGGTCATCGTAGATACAAGACCTCTATTACCTGATACATGCAGTTGCCTTGTCAGTTAAGATGATTATCGCCGCTTACTTACTTACTTAAGTGGTACTACAGTCCAGGTTGGACCTGATCCTAAGCCATTGTCATGAGTATAATACCAAACATTGGGGCACCAAAAACCGGACGACGATTGCTTCTAATAAGAGTGCCAGCATCAATAATACCAGATCTGTGCAGAGAACATGGAAGCTCAAACCCATAGAAGAGCGATACAAGGGTTTCGGGCTTACATACTAGTCACTCTAGAGACTTATAAAATCAGATTAGTAGATGCTTCATCAATCGGCGCCCAGCAGCCACCAATAGTGATCATCTGATGGCAGAGAGATACACAAAATCATACCCATCATCGACACCAAAACCGTGGAAAATTATTCTTCTATATAATCCATATGGCAGGACCTTAGTGCTTCAGGGCAAACTTACACTGATTCTAGCATGACAACACCCGCAAACGTGTACAAGCCAACTTAAGTCTGAAACCCTCCTCGCCATAAAAGGCCTGATGGCAGTGACTTGAGCAAAAAGCTGTTGAAAATAGGAAGTGGTGTTCTCGAAAGCAATTCGAGATACCGTTCAGACCCGGCCTTTCAATATCTCTCGATGCTTTACACATACTTTTGCACATGTGAACCAATAATCTATCGAGCTGCTCTGCCTGGGAATACGAGGTCATTCTGTCGTTTTGTTTGATTGAAATCAAAGTCGTGTTCTCTGGTTATTCTGAGCTTGACAAATCGCCATTTGCCTTGCTCTGGAAATCTTGCTCTAGAAGTCTTGTCTGTTTTAATGGCTTACTTGAAGTAACATGCGATCCTTTACCCATGAATGATATTCTTTGTTAAAAAAAAGTCACTATACTTAGGTCGCCGTTTTCGTTTAACACTTTGAGTTCCTAGCTTATGCCTAGCTTGAAGCATAACTATCTGAGACTGACCATACTTGAGTGTCACGAAAGGTTTAAGCCAGCACCAGCGCCGAATCTTGACTTTTTACATTCGGAAAAAAGTGAGAGAGGTCACTTCTTTTCGAAGAATGGCTTGAATCCTGTCTTGGAAAACGTTGGTCATTACGGATTGAATCCTAGTTCACAAGGCTGAATTTCAATGTGATGCCATATCTGTGACTTGTACTCATGATACTCATTCATGAAAGTATGGTGACACCGAGTGGTTCATCTTACTGCTTAATCTCGCTGCAATCCTATCTGAGTAGTCTTTAAAATTCGTCATATCCTATGTATCTGGAGTACGTACCTAGTTGGTATCTAGTTGGTACATTTGGCAATGACTAGACTAGACTCCAGTCTAGACTTAAACCAACTCTTGACAGTGATGTCATTTACAGAAGGGATTGTGACGAAAAGACCCCTAAAGATACGCCCTACTTTATTTGTGAGTATCGAAGCCCCTGACCTGCAGACAACACAACTTTAGGAAGATGCCGTCATACTTCGAGTCATCTGAATGACCTTCCTAGGCCATAGAGGGCTAAAGATTGCAAAATTATGAGAATTGATGAAAAATACTAACAGATGCCGCCTTCAAATTAGCTTTTCCATGCGATGGCATTTGATCCCAAGAAAATTTGAAACCCGTCTGATTATTTTTAATCTGGGCAACGCTGTGATTTAATAATAGTACAACCCTTTAGCTAAAGCGAAAGCCTTCATTAAACATTTTTAGGCTTCGCCATCCATTCCTTCTGACGCACAACAAAAAAATCGATTCGAACCAATTGAATAAATTAATTTAAAATGAATGAGAAGGCCCTTAAACTGATTGCCCGCACAGTGCGTTCCTAACGTCGTATTTACGCAAACATAGGTTTGTTTTCTCACATACATAAATATTCCGAACCCTAAGTGATGAGGGTAATATCTACTGTAATGATTATGCAGACAATTCAGGGCTTTATTGTTCCGAAAGAAGCTCTGCTCTTAGTATCCACAGTAGGTTCAAAATTTTAAATTCTTTCTCGTCAGCGAATGGAGTGGTAGGTACCTGGAGTGGTAATTCCTACCTGATTCACCTGATCAAACGTGCGGAAATGAAAATGCAAATCACGCCAGCGATATGGATGTATCTTCTTCTTTTCTGTTATGAAACCGAGAACCGAAAAAAATAAATAAAATTCATGGATATATTATTTTTTAATTTCATTTGACATTCTCAGCATGGAAATCCATTGGAACAAAGCGGAGCGGAGTGGAGTGGATTGTTTATCAATTCAAGGTTTTTTTTTTTGAACCAAAGTATGTCAAACATAAGTATGAGGCTGACAAATCTCTAGGCAACGACAATGTTGTTAGCAATTTTCTTATTCTCTTTGACAGATATTTCAATTTAAATTGATTGTCGACGACGACGACAACGACAACGACGATGACGGACGAACGTTGCGTACCTACATTCCAATGAAACAAAATATTTAATGACAAGTGTAATTACACTTTCAGTAGAAAATCTACGTCTATCTGGGTGTGTGTGCTGTAATGATTCGTCTTAATTCAATAATCGACATGAAAGTGGTAGACAAACAGACAGACAGACAGAGACAAAACCGATTTAAAAGGGAGAAATTCAATTAAATTTGGTTCATGTGTGCCGTGCCATATTGTGGGTGAGGTTTTGCTTTTACATTTTGTTCAAGTAAGAGGATTCATACATTAGTGGTAGTTTACAAAAGGAATTTAATAAATGGTTTTCCAAAAAGGATTATCGACATTTGGATGGCGATATCATCTATATTTCAAAAGATTTTCCTGTCGTACTTTTGACACATTTGTTTGGTCGGTTGCACTGTTTGTCCATGCAGGGATACACTATCGTACTGTTCAAAAAAACTATTAAAGATACAGGAGAACGAGGTCTGTATGAATGATAAACTTCTAATACGCAACTTCAAACAGACATTCATGATAGGCATTTCTCAGTATTGGCTTTCGGCTTTCGAATTGAATCCTAGCTCACTAAGGTCATATAGGACAAAAAGTAACACAGTCCACATGTATTATAATATTTGTTGCGCTGACCCATTGCCTAACCAAAACCGAGTTAGATTCCGTGTTTACTAGTAATAAAGTCGATAGTGAAGTCTACAACCGATGGAAGCCTCATATTCAAATAAGTAGTATCTAACGACCTTATTGTCGCGCTGGTGAATATCGCAAATGGTGAGCACCAACAACTCAGTCCACCTTCCCACCTTAAATGTAAAAAGTCTTCGATGTAACGTAGTCTTGTGTCCACTAGATACTCTCAATATCTTTGGAATTTACTAATCTTTGCGAGTCTACCTCAACATCTATAAATGGTGGCGTGCCTCAGGGTTGCTTTATATTACTTAGTCTATTTCTCACTCATCTCATTCACATTTTGGGATCTTCAGATAACATCTTAATATGGATCTTAATACACATGTGTTCGAATACTATACACGCGTATGCAAATACCTCATGTCACCAGAGATGCACATGGAAATCAAAAAGTAAACTTGGTTGATTTGGAGTGGTTCTCGATCGGGCTGCACTTAGACTAGAAACGGGTCCATTGTACAATGAGTAAGTACATGCGAATGGATTACACTATCTACAGAATTTAACCTTCATAATATTGGCGAGAGCGGGTGGTTACTTCTATCTCTGCATGAGTATGCCTACCCAATGCAAAGTCGAATACAGCTTCAAATGGACGACCAAATAATCAAACCCAGACAAAACATGTATCTTCTTGGCGTTACAGTCAAGTTTAGTGTAATATGACATCAATCATGCCATAATTAGCGTCCAGAGTTCAACTTAGAGAGCAAAGAGATATATACTTCACATAGGGGTAGTATTTTCTTCCAAGCTAAAGCTAGGTCCAGATTGGAGTATTGTTTTCATTTTAAAGTTAGATCACACAACATTCGTCACATGTATTCGACAGCTTCTAGAGAATAGATTGTGGTGGTATGATGCCTAAAAATACGACATTTGGACGTCCCAATAAGCAAACCACTGAAGCGCAAGACCTCCAAATCCACCACAAAAGGGCTTTAATATGTATATAGCTTCATTCGAACGAGACTTTGCCTGAGCAACTAAGGGACTCTTACTATTCCTTTTCCGCTGGTCTCACGAATTTTAATTTGCAGCAATAAACACTAAGCGATGAAAGTATAGCGAAAGACTACGCCTTAAGCACAGTAGAAGACTAGTAGAAGCTAGCTACCGATAGAGTTGGCTTTAAAATATTGTAAGTTGAGGCCCAGGACTACAAGGGACTGCATCATCACTGGTCACTGTGAAAATTCTTAAACCAATCATCTATTGAGCGTTATTCAGTTGATTGAGAATCGGACTATCTATCACAGGGACTTCAGCGATTATTATAGGCTGTTAGCCACCATTTAGTATGAACCAGGGTATAATGAATACCTAAGCCTTGTATTCGCATTGCAAAGAAAGAAGAGTACCGATCAAGAAGGAGGACCTACAGTCTCAAAGTTCAAGGATATCAAATAGTCTTGCGATCCGATGGAGATAAATATTGGAAAATACCAAGGGATCAGTATTGGTCTCCTTGCTAGTTCTTCTCGACATCTGACTGACCAGCACTGCCCTTGATGCAATGATTCTGACATCAATAATCGCACAAGCAAAAGTATCAGAATTTGGGCTACAAGGTCTACAAAGAGTAGACATATGTATCTTGCAACTATCAGCCTGCTACAGGGCATGCAGGGAATGAAAAACAGAGAAAGGGCTATTCTTAGCTGACTAAAGGTTCTGTCAGAAAATGTGTCAATCTAAAACCAAAATACGAGCCACGGCTTCTCCTAAGTTTAAAAACTTATCTTAGATGGTAGACTCAGTTGGAAGTCGAACATTTAAAACTCTCCCAGAAAGGCTTCGTTTGTCCTATACACTTGGATCACCATCCATTCACTTGGATGGACCGGAGTCCACTCCGCTGTATACGGCGGAAGTAAGACCTAACTACTATATGGAACTTAGTCTGTTGAAGAACGCAAAACACTTTGCTTTGGGTGATACTAGTGACTTGGGACTTTTCTTAGACCATGTACCATAGAAACTTGAAATCATGAAAGGCTTGCGAACATTTGTTGATGAGAAAATGCAAACTTCTAATTGGCAGGACACCGGACGACTACTCTTTTATCTGCACCGAAACTCGTCAGGCGCTCTCCTGCAGACCAGGTGTTCGTTTTGTTAAAATTTTGTGTATGAGGTTCGAGTCTAAGGTAAGTTCGGTTGGTAGTCTGTACTTAATAAGGATACATGGATACAGAAACTACAGAATCTCACTGTATTGTCACCTACGAATTAAGTGAAATAATATGAAGCAAAAATTACCTTGACATCAATATTCGTCAGGCTGTCGTTATCGTTGAAGAAATAGATAGTTAAGTTCTGGTATCTCCTACAGTCATTTGAAAAGGGCTATGCAGCTTTTCTGAGATAGTTTAGGTCACATCTGTCTGAAAATTTGACGTATCATACTATTCTCCCACCTGTCTGTTAGCTTGAGTAACTGCTTACTAGTACCGAGTGACATATGATTGCCATCGCTCCAGCATTGCTATTTTACTTATTTCGATAGATGGCATAACTGTTCGTAGTGAGCCATGGTCGCAAGCAATGTGTATTGTCCCGAAAAGAATACTAGATGAATGTCATCTTCATGAGAGGCAGGCGGTTTATTGCCTCTTGGTTCACCTTTCAGACATGTAACATTACAAACGTCGGAAGGCAAGTTGTGCATCAATCTCCACTTACACTTTTGGAATGGTTTGAAAAACCATCCCCGACTGCAACATTTGTTTTCCCTCTCATTACGAGTGTGAATTGTTGCCCGGAAGTTACGACTAAAAGTTACGAGTCTGTTACACCGACCGACAAACGTGTCAGCACTTTTGCACAACCTTAAGGTTTTATGGGCCAATTCCCACAACCCAACCAATTTGACGACTACTTACAGTGTTTCAGTTCATGATTGAGTCATAGGAATGAAGTCATTCATCAATAAATGAAACAACCAAACATACCAATGTAGGCAATGCCCTGTGGGATGAGAAAAAAAATTATCGACTTGGTGTGAAACTACCACAAATGTTGGCGCGAGTCATCGCTCTATGGTAGGTACATTACCCAACTTCAAAGCACCTACAGGCTACTCTCTACAACTCCAAATGACCATTTTTGGTTATGTCACTCTGACGTATCCCTCAAGCAAATGAATGTCATACCCCGGCTATTCACCACTTCATGACAAGCTCATGCCTTCTACCACAACCACTTCTTCTGTCAATTTTGGCCAACATGTTGACATTGCTTTGACTATAATTATGCACGCGATATATACAGCCCATCCGCCTACGAACACAGACCCAGTTTGTATTGTGGTCTGTCACTTATTTTTTTTTTTGCAAATACTTAAGCCTATGCAGGAACCACAATGCAAATTAATTTTCCCCACAGATAGTGGTGGGTGGGGATATAAGATCAACTTACAACAGGCAACGAAAGCCCATGTTGTATGCGCATTGTACGCGCAAAAAGACGCGATTTGACAGCCGCTGCTGGTGAAGGCAAATACTGCCGCGCTGCCGCCAATATGTAGGCGAACAAGTCGCAGTAAATATCCATCCATCCATCCAGAAACGGCCGCCATTGTACACACACACCACAGGCAATGCGCAGCAAACTGGATTAATAATAATTATTTTTATTTTCCGCGCCTAGGCACAGTCGTATGTGTGTACCTTGCGGTTATTGGCGCTGTCACCACAGCATCAGCGACGGACCGACTGACAGACCACCCGAATGTGTTTTTTTTCCATTCCGGTTTGCCTGGCTCAATAAATTGTCTTCAGATACATGTTGGCTGGCCACAGATTGCGCGAAATATAGACAGAATCAGCGTAACGAAGTGGACACTATTTCATTCATTAATTTTGCCGCCGCCGAGAGGGGGTGGACGCCGCGCGGAGGTGGTGAGCAATACTATGAATTAACAATAAATTATTTAACAATTGATGAATTTATTCAATTATTGTAAATTTGTCGACTTACGTAATTGGTAATCAGCAGCGAGACTGATTGGGGTACTGCGTGTGTCGGTAAGGATTTCTTTTCTATTTCTATGTATGTACTACGTATCTACCACACGAAGGACTGGGACAACGGGGTAAGGACTTGAGAAATTAAATCGAAATAAGGATGGCAAACAACACACAAATGGTTTTTTCATTGATTTTTCGATCGATATTCTCAATGGCGTTGGGTTTTTCTTGGCAGCAGGAGTCGTTCTGTGGTACGTACTGTGGGGTCTATTTGGGGAAGGAATGGGTAAAATTAATCGGTTGATTCTGAAAATTTCTAGAGCAAGGCAAGCATTTTAGTCTGATTTATGACGGAGGTTTATGGAAATAGAAAGTAGAAGTCACTCAGGGTCTTGTGAATATACTAGAATACGATCTTTTTTTGCATCCGAATTCATGTAATGTTGTTACTTCAACGGTCGATTTGATTGACACTCCTTTTGCACACTAATCATTTCTCTAGCAGTGGGTCACGATCATGGATTGTTCTTTTGACACCAGTCCTTCAAGATGATTATTTAAGTTCACAACCTTTCCAGCAAACAAACCATTCGTCGGCCTACTATCGCCAGTTGTTACTCAATTCCACTGCTGTTATTTATAATAGTAGATTCGTGTCCCAGATAACATATCCAAGACTACAACCATCATTTGAACACTACGTAGCAGACTAGGTCCCTAAATATGCACTGTGAGCGGTTAGATCTATTATAATGGCCCCAGCTACATCGAAGCTCTTTGTAAACCTGAATAGGGCTTTTCGTTCCAAATTACATCGAGTCCCACTTTAGGGGAAGTAACCTCTTCCTTGAACCTATTTGTATCTGATCACTTCATTCTATGGAGATGGTATCGAGGTTTCTAGATTTCCCTTCCTCAGTACATGTAACGGTTGGCCCTATTTTGGTTGAGGTTAATGAACTTTTTATTTCCGAAATTTGGTCAGCTCCAATAATGTCTTCATATTCAATGGACAGGCGTCTATTCTCAGAAAGGCAATCAGCCTGACCATTTCCTCGAAACTCGTATGTCTCAGCATCCAGGCTATGTTAACGTTGTTCTTGGATTCATGGATAAGGCTAACCCAGTTCCAGACAAACTTAGATCATATTATGTAGAACTTAGGGATCAAAAGGGCTGCTTAATTCGTGCGTTCAATAGATAAATTGTTTATGACTTATAATGGGGTGCTGCACGTTAGATACTGGGACCACATACTCTAATATCTCCGCACCAAAATTCAGACTTAAGTTTGCAGAATCGAAATGTCTCTGAGCATGATATCGGCGATCTTAGAAATTGGATTCTGAATGTTGGTTCAGATGATCTCTAGAATCAGGTCCAGGACCTTAGGCAGTTCAAGCTATAGCGCTGTAAGGCTTAGAATTTTACTTATATCTGCTTCTGGTGATACTCACGCAGCCAAGACGATCGAGTTAATTCAATTGTTGCTCCTAAGATAAATTTGATGATGGTGCTAAATGACTAGTACACGATCATCCTGGGTTTGAGTTCCCAAGTTTGACCGTAAGTCAAGCTCAACTCGGATTGGAAAACAAAATTTGACATTCGCTGAGTCTTCAAACATTGAGATTTTTATTGAGAAGTCCTTAGTGAGCAGGCGATCTCAAAAGTGCAATACTTGAAGCACGGACTGAAACCTCAGTCGGAAAAAAGATAGAATCCCGGAGAACACCAATATAACATGTGTTCATGGATAGCTCGTTTTTTAAGAGCCTATCTCTCGCGAGCATCTAACAAACTTTTGAGAGTATAAGGTCATGGAGAAGATTCTAAAAAAAACTCACGGGATTAGACAGTAGGTTTACTTCATTCTTCTGAAGAATATAACACGCACAAGACAAATGGTTTTGAGATGCTAGACCTTGGTTCCGTAAGTGTCAAATCTTTGTATTTCGTAGCACTGTGCATACAATATCACACTCTATCGAAAGGTTTCTAAGATACCCAGAGAAAATTCATATATTCTGCGTTGATATGAAGAATTTGATTCTATTTTTGCTCTGCGGCTAGCTGATTGCTAGGTGCCATTCAGTTATCGCCGCCATGGTACATAGTGGTTGACTTTTCATTACATATTCTAATAGTTCTAACGTCTTCCACACTTAATATCGAGTTGTGTCTAAAGACTGATATGCCTTATTCATGATCAATGATATGTGTACTGTGGGATTTCTTGTCAATCCTTCCAGAACTGAGGTTGTTCCCTTTTTAAAAAACAAGAATCGTAACCCATCTGACTCAATTAGTTCTAAAGGACGTCACTATTCCTCAATGACGTGAAATATCTAAGAGTAAACTAAGATAACAAAAAAAAAATTTTTGTCAAGTCATGTCAAATCAAAGACATTCAAGGCACTTCCTTTCCTGGCAGTATACTAGGAAACATTATAAACGTGCTATCAAATGCATCGATGGTCTTAGAAGGGATTGCTCATGTACATAATCACATGCGCCATCATATCCCATTGGATGGGAGAACTATCTGAACTTAGTCGTGAATCTGAAGTTTTTAACTAATATTTCGGTCGCAAGTCGCATTGAAATCACTTTGATCTTCGACGAGATGACACAGATCTGAGGACCTTAACCTGCGTTTGGTCTGAGGCGTCCTCGGAAAAGGTTTTCATTGGACTGAGTTTTAGTAAAATGGGCCAAATAGTGTGTGTTTTCTAGCAGGACAATGGATCAGTTGATTCTGGGTACGATACGATCGTTTCGTGCTACGTTTATGATCTAACCTATGATCTTGATTCTGCGAGAGATATAACACGTCGTTCCCATCTATATGTGTTCCTATCAATAGTGTCCAGCTTAAATAAATATTTACATATATGTATGTAAGTATCCATATGTAGAACAATAGCGAGCAATCTGTGTTGAAAGCCAAGCGAGGAACTGTTCTGCATGCTCCCGCTCCTGTATTGAACGCTATGTTGGATCCATCTGCCTCTCTATTGCAGGGGAATTCTGGTTTTATATTGACGTTAAAGTCCAAATAAGGGACAATGCGGTCCGAATTCCTAAGAATAGACTTATGGCTGTTCAGGATACTTACGCGATCCATATTAGCACGAGTCAAAGCAAGGATTTTCTAAGTCCCCCTGCTGCATTTGCTAACATCGGCTTCCCAAAGATGTGAATGGGAGTCATGGTTCTAAAGGCAAAATATAACTTTGGAACCTTCGTGAGTGTTGCATGAGAATAGGTCTAATAACTGACGTATTTCTCCAATGGGAAATTCGAAATTGATGGGCCCATTTGGAGGCCTTTCTGGCAT
This sequence comes from Xylota sylvarum, assembly GCA_905220385.1. Classification (NCBI taxonomy): domain Eukaryota; kingdom Metazoa; phylum Arthropoda; class Insecta; order Diptera; family Syrphidae; genus Xylota; species Xylota sylvarum. The sequence continues at coordinate 50,124,105 of LR999960.1, read as the reverse complement.
GGTCTTGAATATTCGGTACTCAGGCATTTGAGGCATTTTCAACGCCAGTGTTCTTTGTCTGATCTCAATAGTCTTAGTATACTCGACAAACTTCCCTATGTCATGCAATAAAAGTTGCTTACATAAATCTTGCATTTTGTGTTGAAATCATTATTTTGAAACGCTATAACTCATGAAAGATACATAAGTGACTGACTTTTACCACTTTACGTATCCTAAAAGAAATTCAATCGGTTACTGTTAAAAGCAATAGAGCATCATGTGATATCTTTGACAACTTTTTTAATCGCTTCTCTTAAAATTGAGGCACAGTTTCTAAAACTTTCTATTCGAAAAAGTAAAACTTTCTATTTCAAAAAGTTTTCTACTCAGGCATTCAGCCTTATGGTATCCAATCGGAATGAAATTTTCTCTCATTTGTACGAAATCGGACACATTTTCCGAAAAGGAGTGATATGTAGGTGTATACAGGCTTGTATCTAAAATCACCTTTAGATGGTTTTCAACAAAAACGTGCCACAGACGACTTTGTGTGAAGTCTGTCTCGATATTTCAAAAACTTTCGATAGTGGAGCCCAGTGCCTTCTTAAACAAAATCCAAGCTTATGCGAGTTTTCAAGATATACTCCTACATCATATAACTCAATCAATGATGGTGTACCTCAGGGTTCAGTACTTCTCCAACTCTATTTGTATTACTCGTATTTAATTAAAAACCATTTCTTTCTGACCCGCAATCAAGTCCATTCTTACATGGATACCAGTATTTTTGTCTTCGCTTATGCACTAGCTGCGGTAAGGACCTCAAGTTATGGAATTGCAGCGAAGGTCTACCAAGTCTAGCTCCTATTAGAGTGTGTAATTCAACTTGCTGTCAAATATCACAGATTCGGCAAGAGATATAAAAGTATTCTGACATATTTGGCTGCAATGTTTAGTTGCAAATTAAAAAAAAAAAGTGGGAATGACTATTTGGTATAAATATCGCTGGAAGAGAGCAAGAGAAAATATATTGTTGTCATCATCCACACACAAATCTATACACAAATCCCTATTAGTTCTATAAATACATATATTCACTATGGATCTGTCTAATCAGATAAACTCAAATTTGCAAGTACATACTTCTAAATACCTACTGTATACACAGTATACAGACTCAAATGTCCAAAATAGAAAAATTAAATTTTAAAATAATCTTCATCTAGTAATCAGACTACTATTGGCATTCCTAAAGAGAGCTTCAGAGATACATTTTCAAATAAAGTATCTAATTCACTTGAAGATGACAAACGAAAAGTAAACATTTCATACATAATTATATCCATAGATACACAAGTCAAAAATACGTTTCTTCAAGCTGTTGCGCATATCAAATGAATTATTTAGCTTTTAATTCATTTAGATTGACAGTATGACAATCTCTTCATTTTTAACTTAAAACTTTTTTTTTAGATTCTAATGGAATTATAAAAGTTTAAGTCTGTATATCGATTCATAGAATTCTATTTGAAAACAATTGAGCTCGAGTACTCGAGTGGCCTTCAACGTGATAAAAGTTACGAAATGTGGAAATGAAAATGAAAATGAAAAATTTACTTCAAAACATAACAAGCACAGATGTTGATGTGAAATTATTTGAAGGATGTAACAATTTCCAAGAAATTGCCTTCAAGTAAGTATCTATGTACATATTTCACGTCGACGTACATAATTACTTTTGTAATTTTCAAAGAATTCGCTTCCAGCTAAAAAGTATAAATTGTCTAGGGAGACTAACAGCCATAATGATGATTTAAGCATATGAGAGGAAATTTAATAAAAATTCTGTAAAATATTTTATAGATCAGACATCAAAGACAGTTGGATAGTATCTCCTAGGTGAGGGCCTAATCTGACGCCCTACTTTTGCTTTGAGAGATGACACCGCTCGTGGTACTCCTACGTAGCTAAAACACAATAGTCTGTTCATTATAATTTCAAAGAAAGTTTTAAAACTAATTATTTTTTTTAATACATATACATATATATAATTTATGTGTTCACTGATCAAATCATCCTGCAAATGACAGTCGATTATCTACTTTCACTAGTAAGTAATTAATTTACCTTCGCCCTTTCCAAAAATAAAAAAGTTGATGAAAATGTATGAAACAGATGAAAAAGTGCGTTGAGAACAATGTGATTGCATCATTCCCGTTTCCATTCAATTAATTACCTGAAAAGAGAGTCAAAAAAAAAAAACATTTCATTAGATGAGTTGTTACGATAAAAAAGTAATATTAATGCTGATGTGAGATCATTACATCTTTGTTAAAACTACGGTGCAGAGAATTAAATTTAAGACGCACTTAATGAGGGAGTTTAACTTTATATACTTGGCGCTGGGACTAAAGACAAAATAACCCATTACCAAGGAGAGGTTCTAATTTATACGACACAACATGAAGTTTAAATTCAATCACTTCATGTGGTGGTAAGACGAAAGGGCTTAAGTATCTTTAATCTAAGACTTGCAATGTCATTCTGAGTACTCCGACAACAAAACTCGTTAGACGCTAAGGCCCTTGAATCTCGTCGATGGAAAGATACTTCAATACATACATATGTACGTCTCAAAAATCCAACAAGAATCGCCTGAACGGAGAAGATCCCAAATATCAAACGAAAAGACGTCAGTAAGGCTTTCTAATGCTTGATCAAGATATTGAAAAAAGTGATTAATACGGGCGAGCCAGTAGGAACTTCCATATCGACTTAGCATCAGACCGATCATGTAGACACATATGTATCTCCATATTATGAAACCATGACAAGTCTTAAATTTGTCTTAGACTCGAATATCACTGCCAAACAAAAAATGAGACAAGATGAGTGAGATAAAAGAAAGATGTGACAGACATCGCCACTTTAATGCACGTGCAGTTCAAAAAAACTGCGTTGCAAAACTGCACCTGCAACCAGACTGTTTTTACTATGTAGTTACAGTGTTGTTACCGTGCTCAATTCAAAATTTTGTAGAGACAGTTGCTGTGTGTTTGATTATTCAAATTTGAAGAGATTTTGAAGAGATGGTTCATTGCAACACTATGAGAAACTTGACGGATATTTGAATGTGCAGAAGCCTGCGTTAAGTTTGAGTGTAGAATTGCTACTAAGCTTGAAAGATACTTATGCTACTAAAATTCAGCAATGGAATGGCGTTTGAACTATTGAGTACTTCGGAGAATATACATATGTATCTGGGCCTATCGAACAATTTCTCATTATTTCAGCCCAGTCTGGTTGGAGTACTTTCCGAAAGTGCAGACGAAGTTTTTTGTGTAGCATGGTGGGTTGAAACTCCTTTATGGAAACTTGTAACCCGTGCTACAAGTTATGCCCGACTCCATGCTCCTGCTAGATGCTCGTACGTGCTAAAAACTCCCTCCTATTGCTCTGTCGTATTTGTCCCTTGCGGCACCGCCAGTCAAGGCATTTCTTTGCAAGGGCTGGGTTTGCCACTTCGTCCCTTCTTTCTTAGCTGGCATATCTAACAGATTCTTCGTTTTTCGCTGCTCGTTCCTTTATACCCTGCTGCTGCATCCTACTTATGATAACTTCATTTGCAGTTTCCCAGCGGTCTCTTGTCGCCAACATAAATGTGACCAGGCTTCTTGGGGTCACTTGGCCGCCAATTTCTCTTTCCAAGATGTTTCTAGCCCTTTAATAGTTTTGGCATTTCATCAGCAAATGCTCTGTGTTCTGGATTGTTCCTCCACAGTGCTGGTAGAATGGGTCATTCACGTCCTTGTACGTGTAGAGATACTCCCGGAAGCAACCATGCCCCAATAGAAATTGCGTTAGGTAATAGTTTAATTTCCTGTGCTTTCTGTTAGTCCATTCTTCAACGATGGGTATCAATTTATATGTCTATCGTCCTTTGGTTGTAATGTTCCACCTAAGCTGGCATTATGCTTTTATACCTTCCATGGAACAACCATGTCGTTCTGCTCGTTTCCGAGTGACACCACAGACTTCTTCGTCTCTAGATCGATGAGCATTCGGCAAGAGATAACACTTATCGCATCCACTGATACCGTTCTAAAGGCGGAACATGCCCTTAAAGATGCAATTCTGTTCGCCGAGTTCATGCTTCTAATGTACGACTAACGCTACGTCTCTAATTCCTATATTGGGGCCACGTACAAGAGTATTGACTTCATCACAGTTGTTGGCTACCTTGGTCCTCCGATATTTGGCATTGATCTACATAATGCCGCTTCTACCCAGGAGGCTTTCTCGCCTGCATAAGTTAGGTGGTCTCTGAAGCTGAGTTTGTGGTCCAACAGCACGCCCAGTACTTGATGTACGGCTTCGACTCAAGTGGAATACCTAACCATACTGGCGTTTTTTTTACGACTTCTTATAAGAATGGTTTCGGCTGCTTATCCGATCCGCTGGTTCCAAACCTGATGTCTGAAGCCATAGCTTCACGTTCCCGATTGTTTGATTGCAGTTTTACATCACTTTTTCTAGCAAATCCAAGGATATCCACGCCCCTTGATGTTCTTAGTATGCCATCGTACATTGTGTTCCAAAGAATTGGTCCCAGGACCGACCCTTTAGGAACTCCGTGTCATAGTGGAGGGTTCTATGTTCGAAGTAGTCGACTATTATACGTAGTAGGTAGTTTGCTACCTGCAAATCACTCAGTGCTCTTACTACACGGGTCCAGTTGGCTGAATTGAACGCGTTCTTGACGTCAAGTATTACGATGGCACAGTACTTACTGTTTTGTTCCACGAAGCCACCTTTCTCCTGCAATTGTTTCCCGTGCTATGTCGCATACAGGTGGTGTTCCATGGATGGTGTTTCGTTTCTTTCTGCTTCCGAACTGATGATTCCATACCCCCGAGTCTCTTCCGTATATTGCTCTAATCTTGTTCGTGTAATTATCTGGAGCACTTTCCCCAATGTATCTAGCATACATAGTGGCCTGTGCGAGGGCAATTGTTCAGGTAGTTTGTTGCCCTTTGGTATGAGCACTAGTCATTGTCGTTTCAACTGCGACGTGAATTTACATTCCCTTAGGCTACTAAACTCTACTCTACTGTGTAGATCTGTATGAAGACCTCTTGTCTGGTTTTAATCGGACCCACGAAAGCGTAATCAGGATGTCTGTATGTGTCTGACAAAACTATTCCTTACCGTACTTACGACGGATAGGTCAAGAGGAAGAGGACTATAAATGTATATATAAATGTCATAGTACTACTGTAGTAGTATGACAGTTCTGCAATCTTTATCGATTGGTTTGTGCAGGATCCAAGAATCCATGATCAGATGGTATCATTTGGGCGCAACTGCAGGTGCTTTGAACTAAAAGCACCACTCTGCTTTGGAATCTACTTCCAACTTCTAGGATTATGAAATGCTAATGACTGATCTTCATTCACATGAGCACACGATCAGCATATACTCAATCATCAGAAGGTGTTATCAAAGTCAGCACAACAAGAGGATCCCCACAGGGAGGAGTACTATCTCCTTTACTGTGTAGTCTTGTATTAGATGAATTACTTAGTAAATGGCCTCAACTGTCAAGCATATGTTGATGAGGTTATTTCAGGTAACCCTATGCTTTATTATATAGGGTCATCCAACAAGAGCTGTCATTTTAAATGTATTGCCATTGTTGAACTGTCAACATTCAACTACCATTGCGATGACTTTTCATAAGTATGTAAAAACTAGAAGGTTATTAAATATGAATCGATAGACACTCGCACAGCGTGCTGAAATAGTGAAAATTCATTACAAAAACGTCAGCAGGTGGACGGCGTCACATGCCACACAGCTAGTGAAACAATGGCTCTATTGCGTGACAAATTCCCGGACGTGTGATTTCTCGAAATTGAAACTTCAATTGGCCACCGAGATCGTGCGATTTAAGACCTTTAGACTTTTTCCTTTGGGGCTATGTTAAATATAAAGTCTACGCCAATGCTTCACCAGAGATTCATGTAATAAAATAAAATATCAGAGCTCTTATTCGTTATTCGACGGAAAAATTTCATCAAAGAATGACTATCTGTGGGCAGACCCGCGGCAGAAATTTGGCAGATACTGTATTCCAGTAATAACCTCAGAGTTTGCACCTTAGATTGAAATAAAAATATCACCACTTATTAGAAAAATGTTGAGTTTTTCTATTGACTTCAAAAGACACTTCTTATTGGATGACCCTATACAAAGACCTGTACTACTCTCGGTATACACAGCAAGACTTTCTTGAATGCAGACTCTGTAAGTACATCACATTATTTTTTACTAGAAATTCTGATGGAAACAAGGTACATATTGATAGTAAAATTACATCTTTTTCATCTGAATTGGCAATTGGGCTTTCGCCCAGTCTAGTGGTGACAGTTTCATTGTCATTTATGCTCTCGTCGATGAATCATCTTCACCCTTAAACAGGTTGCCCTTTTGTCTTTGTATCGTCCGAACGATAGCATATCTTTTTGAGCATTTTTCACTTTCCAATTGGGATAAGATAGCTCTGACTAACAGTGATACATATTAGTTGCTGGGAAAAACAAAAAAATCACTCTACTTTGTTGATGCATCAGAACAACTATAGTGAACTTCACCTGCATGGAAATGTATCTTATCTCATTTTGCCCTACAGTAGCGACCTAAAGATAAGTTATCTCTCAAAGACAGTATTGATCAACATTTTCATTCAACAATAATCTCGCAGATATGCACAGAGATACTTATAGATATCCGATACATGATGACTCGCCCTCCGATGACTAAAGACAAAACAAATAAAAATAAATATGATACATAACTGCGGCACGATACTGCTGTTAGAGATTAGATCACAATTAATATTTCAGTCCGGAAGCTACCGATAGAATATCCGGAATGAATTTTTCGAAAATGACTCTTAGGAATGCTTGTTGGGAAATTAAATATTTAACAAAAATTCTATTCTATGCATTCACAACGAAATGAAACTATTAACAATTCTACAGATTTTTTGTTTTAGTTTTTTGAATGGATTAAATGCTGACATACACATATTCGAGCGAAAAATACCTTTACTCATAAACACGCACAATGGTGTACCACAGGAAAGTCATCTTAGTCTTCTACTTTTCATATTATATACATTTGTACATTAAAAGACATCCCAATGAATTGAAGTTGAAAAATAAGTTGGTACACATAAAGAATCATGAAAATATTAACCTAGGTCAGATCTTTTGTTATTACACTTGACTACATGTGTATATGTCAGCAATTATTACTACGCACATGAATTACGTACAATGCAACCATATCGCTTTGAATGAGACATTGTCATTGAAGCTGTACGCAACATAAACAATTCTCAATGCATCAAGGTGAAGACATTATGTAAACAGAGTGGAAATACTTATTGTAAACAATAGACAAAAACTAAAGAATGAATTTGTTTTTGTTTTTGTTTTTTTTTTTTGTTACATGAATGTAAAGTGCGAAACTCATTGCACTTAGAGAACGTGTTGCAATACTTGAACGAACTTTTGTGAAACGTTTTGCTGACATTGTTATAACTCATTTCGAATAGGATTTTCTTTGATGTTGCCATGGGAAAGATACATATAATGAACGTAATAAAAAAAGTCTTAGGTACTTATTCATTTACAAAAGATAGAAAAGATATGAAAAGATACGCAAGTAGCTAATAGTTATCTAAGTTGCTCTGCGTCTGTAACTTTCCTTCAAATTAAGTAATATTTTCTTATCGTGTCATATAAAGCCTACTGCTGACGAAGGTGAGGAACGATTTCATAATCTAAGAAGGCTTTGCCCTCTTGTTCATGCCAGTAGATACAGCAAAAATCTACGAGAATGTAGTTTTAAACGTTTGAGGATGTTTCATGCAGTTGCATCAGAATTTTTAATTAAAACGCCTCCAAAAAATGGGCGTGGCCATATATGATGTATGGATGAAATATAGACAATTTGAATATCTTAATATTTGGTCTTTATAATTTTTTTCGATTTCAAGTAAAAATGTGAAGTTTTTGAGATGTGAACGTGCTTCCTCTTTTCGAACGCCTAGATATGAAACAAAATTTGGTAGTAACTTCATTCCTTCGTAGGATACGAACTTATTGATGGATTTCGCTTATTTAGGTATTAACGTGCGAGACAAATCATTCACTAAACATTGCGAATGCTGTACTAAGGTGACAGTATCTGCTCAGATGTAGAGATACATTTCGCATCCGTTTAAGCTAACAATCTTGATGAATCTTAAGTCTACTTAAACAAAGTTTTTGGAAACAGTCACAAGATTGTAGCGCTGCCTATTCCTTTCCACTTGATATATGACCCATCGAACGCCTGCAACATTCAAAAGAATACAAAATATCATTCATAGACCTGACAAATTTATATCTACAGTCTCAATGGCACATAAATAAATTACATAAAGTGTAATTTCTTGATTGTTCAGCAAACAACACTCGATTGGAAATATTCACATTTATTTGCTTAGGAAAGCGAGTGATTGATGGAGTATTTGGATGGGTTCATAGTTAGATAGATACTCGTACTACAGACTAGTAATTAAGTTAAAACTACAAATTGAATAAATACTAGAGAAAACCTGTTCTATGTATCGATTAAGTTCGACTAATTGACGATTGAATTTGCGATACTACACAATTCTTTATGCAACCAATGATTAGATACTGCACGGAAGGGGGTTTGATTTAGGAAAAGTTCCAATAATTGGTAATTAAGTTGTGTTGATGATGTGATTTATTGCATTGAAATCTAGATAAGATTCAAGTTGACTCATGGAAGTTTGTTAAGAACAAATAGATACGTCTACTACGTAACAATTCACGTAATGGAAGGCTCGCATTACGTTTAAATATCCTATTTATGTCTTCGTGGGATACTACCCTTGCCATAAAAAAACCCAATAGAATAATATTTCGATATACATACATATTTGTGTATGCATGAATTGGGTTCGTCGAATGCAACACCCTGTTAGAGGGCATCACACTCGTCTCAACCTGGCAATAACATCTTTCTATCGAAGTTTCTTATACTACAGACCAAGAAACCCATGAAACACCCATCAAGGAGGTTATTCAAGGATAGAACCTCGAGGGATCTCCAGGAGTTGTCTAAGAGTGTCACACCTTTACGTCGCCTGAGAGAAATCTTTTGAAAGAGATTTCAAACAGTCGCCGCAGTGCGTAGCTAAGAAATTCCTTTCCTTATTCTCCGTACCACTTCAGAATAATGTCTACGCACTGTTTCAATTGAAATTTTTCTTTATCTACACTCTTAGATACATAAACTCTACTGCAGATACATTGCTATAAGAGAGTTGTGCGTGAAGTGTGTTTTATTCTTTTTATGTTATAATGAAGTTCTTGAACCTAAGCTTGACTTCTGAAAAAGGATAACAGAGGAAACAATATTCTACTAAGATATGGCACATCGCTTCAACTTGAAACAAATCCATCCGTAACTTCATGTCTAACGAAGACCTGAAACGACTAATAAATTTAGTTACATCAACTGCCATAGCTTGATAAGCTGGGTGAAACAGGCAAGAAAAAATTAAAGGGTCGAACCAAAAGACCTGCAATCGGATGATCTAAAACATGGGCAACTTAGTTGCAGGATATCTGGCATGAGGCAAAAAATAAGGTATAGATTTTCTCTTGGATGGATTGGATAGAACATAAATGAAAGAAAGCCTTCTTGTTTGAAAAAATCCTTTCGCTGCAAAAAATGTCGTTTTTGTCCAGGTTCCAAAATTTAGGCAAAAATCACTTTTTGCGCCTTTCCCTTGCTTTTCTGGGTGAAACAGGCAAGAAAGAATAAAAGGGTCGAACCAAAAGACCTACAATCGGATGATCTGAAACATCGGCAACTTAGTTGCAGGATATCTGGCATGAGGCAAAAAATAAGGTATAGATTTTCTCTTGGATGGATTGGATAGAACACATAAATGAAAGAAAGCCTTCTTGTTTGAAAAAATCCTTTCGATGTAAAAAATGTCGGTTTTGTCAAGGTTCCAAAATTTAGGCAAAAATCACTTTTTGCGCCTTTCCCTTGCTTTTCTGGGTGAAACAGGCAAGAAAGAATAAAAGGGTCGAACCAAAAGACCTGCAATCGGATGATCTAAAACATGGGCAACTTTGTTGCAGGATATCTGGCATGAGGCAGAAAATGAGGTACAGATTTTCTCTTGGATGGATTGGATAGAACACATAAATGAAAGAAAGCCTTCTTGTTTGAAAAAATCCTTTTGATGCAAAAAATGTCGGTTTTGTCCAAATTCCAAAATTTAGGCAAAAATCACTTTTTGCGCCGTTCCCTTGCTTTTCTGGGTGAAACAGGCAAGAAAGAATAAAAGGGTCGAACCAAAAGACCTGCAATCGGATGATCTAAAACATGGGCAACTTAGTTGCAGGATATCTGGCATGAGGCAGAAAATGAGGTACAGATTTTCTCTTGGATGGATTGGATAGAACATAAATGAAAGAAAGCCTTCTTGTTTGAAAAAATCCTTTCGCTGCAAAAAATGTCGGTTTTGTCCAGGTTCCAAAATTTAGGTAAAAATCACTTTTTGCGCCTTTCCCTTGCTTTTCTGGGTGAAACAGGCAAGAAAGAATAAAAGGGTCGAACCAAAAGACCTGCAATCGGATGATCTAAAACATGGGCAACTTAGTTGCAGGATATCTGGCATGAGGCAAAAAATAAGGTATAGATTTTCTCTTGGATGGATTGGATAGAACATAAATGAAAGAAAGCCTTCTTGTTTGAAAAAATCCTTTCGCTGCAAAAAATGTCGTTTTTGTCCAGGTTCCAAAATTTAGGCAAAAATCACTTTTTGCGCCTTTCCCTTGCTTTTCTGGGTGAAACAGGCAAGAAAGAATAAAAGGGTCGAACCAAAAGACCTACAATCGGATGATCTGAAACATCGGCAACTTAGTTGCAGGATATCTGGCATGAGGCAAAAAATAAGGTATAGATTTTCTCTTGGATGGATTGGATAGAACACATAAATGAAAGAAAGCCTTCTTGTTTGAAAAAATCCTTTCGATGTAAAAAATGTCGGTTTTGTCAAGGTTCCAAAATTTAGGCAAAAATCACTTTTTGCGCCTTTCCCTTGCTTTTCTGGGTGAAACAGGCAAGAAAGAATAAAAGGGTCGAACCAAAAGACCTGCAATCGGATGATCTAAAACATGGGCAACTTTGTTGCAGGATATCTGGCATGAGGCAGAAAATGAGGTACAGATTTTCTCTTGGATGGATTGGATAGAACACATAAATGAAAGAAAGCCTTCTTGTTTGAAAAAATCCTTTTGATGCAAAAAATGTCGGTTTTGTCCAAATTCCAAAATTTAGGCAAAAATCACTTTTTGCGCCGTTCCCTTGCTTTTCTGGGTGAAACAGGCAAGAAAGAATAAAAGGGTCGAACCAAAAGACCTGCAATCGGATGATCTAAAACATGGGCAACTTAGTTGCAGGATATCTGGCATGAGGCAGAAAATGAGGTACAGATTTTCTCTTGGATGGATTGGATAGAACATAAATGAAAGAAAGCCTTCTTGTTTGAAAAAATCCTTTCGCTGCAAAAAATGTCGGTTTTGTCCAGGTTCCAAAATTTAGGTAAAAATCACATTTTACGCCTTTCCCTTGCTTTTCTGGGTGAAACAGGCAAGAAAAAATTAAAGGGTCGAACCAAAAGACCTGCAATCGGATGATCTAAAACATGGGCAACTTTGTTGCAGGATATCTGGCATGAGGCAGAAAATGAGGTACAGATTTTCTCTTGGATGGATTGGATAGAACATAAATGAAAGAAAGCCTTCTTGTTTGAAAAAATCCTTTTGATGCAAAAAATGTCGGTTTTGTCCAAATTCCAAAATTTAGGCAAAAATCACTTTTTGCGCCTTTCCCTTGCTTTTCTGGGTGAAACAGGCAAGAAAGAATAAAAGGGTCGAACCAAAAGACCTGCAATCGGATGATCTAAAACATGGGCAACTTAGTTGCAGGATATCTGGCATGAGGCAAAAAATAAGGTATAGATTTTCTCTTGGATGGATTGGATAGAACATAAATGAAAGAAAGCCTTCTTGTTTGAAAAAATCCTTTCGCTGCAAAAAATGTCGTTTTTGTCCAGGTTCCAAAATTTAGGCAAAAATCACTTTTTGCGCCTTTCCCTTGCTTTTCTGGGTGAAACAGGCAAGAAAGAATAAAAGGGTCGAACCAAAAGACCTACAATCGGATGATCTGAAACATCGGCAACTTAGTTGCAGGATATCTGGCATGAGGCAAAAAATAAGGTATAGATTTTCTCTTGGATGGATTGGATAGAACACATAAATGAAAGAAAGCCTTCTTGTTTGAAAAAATCCTTTCGATGTAAAAAATGTCGGTTTTGTCAAGGTTCCAAAATTTAGGCAAAAATCACTTTTTGCGCCTTTCCCTTGCTTTTCTGGGTGAAACAGGCAAGAAAGAATAAAAGGGTCGAACCAAAAGACCTGCAATCGGATGATCTAAAACATGGGCAACTTTGTTGCAGGATATCTGGCATGAGGCAGAAAATGAGGTACAGATTTTCTCTTGGATGGATTGGATAGAACACATAAATGAAAGAAAGCCTTCTTGTTTGAAAAAATCCTTTTGATGCAAAAAATGTCGGTTTTGTCCAAATTCCAAAATTTAGGCAAAAATCACTTTTTGCGCCGTTCCCTTGCTTTTCTGGGTGAAACAGGCAAGAAAGAATAAAAGGGTCGAACCAAAAGACCTGCAATCGGATGATCTAAAACATGGGCAACTTAGTTGCAGGATATCTGGCATGAGGCAGAAAATGAGGTACAGATTTTCTCTTGGATGGATTGGATAGAACATAAATGAAAGAAAGCCTTCTTGTTTGAAAAAATCCTTTCGCTGCAAAAAATGTCGGTTTTGTCCAGGTTCCAAAATTTAGGTAAAAATCACATTTTACGCCTTTCCCTTGCTTTTCTGGGTGAAACAGGCAAGAAAAAATTAAAGGGTCGAACCAAAAGACCTGCAATCGGATGATCTAAAACATGGGCAACTTTGTTGCAGGATATCTGGCATGAGGCAGAAAATGAGGTACAGATTTTCTCTTGGATGGATTGGATAGAACATAAATGAAAGAAAGCCTTCTTGTTTGAAAAAATCCTTTTGATGCAAAAAATGTCGGTTTTGTCCAAATTCCAAAATTTAGGCAAAAATCACTTTTTGCGCCTTTCCCTTGCTTTTCTGGGTGAAACAGGCAAGAAAGAATAAAAGGGTCGAACCAAAAGACCTGCAATCGGATGATCTAAAACATGGGCAACTTAGTTGCAGGATATCTGGCATGAGGCAAAAAATAAGGTATAGATTTTCTCTTGGATGGATTGGATAGAACATAAATGAAAGAAAGCCTTCTTGTTTGAAAAAATCCTTTCGCTGCAAAAAATGTCGTTTTTGTCCAGGTTCCAAAATTTAGGCAAAAATCACTTTTTGCGCCTTTCCCTTGCTTTTCTGGGTGAAACAGGCAAGAAAGAATAAAAGGGTCGAACCAAAAGACCTACAATCGGATGATCTGAAACATCGGCAACTTAGTTGCAGGATATCTGGCATGAGGCAAAAAATAAGGTATAGATTTTCTCTTGGATGGATTGGATAGAACACATAAATGAAAGAAAGCCTTCTTGTTTGAAAAAATCCTTTCGATGTAAAAAATGTCGGTTTTGTCAAGGTTCCAAAATTTAGGCAAAAATCACTTTTTGCGCCTTTCCCTTGCTTTTCTGGGTGAAACAGGCAAGAAAGAATAAAAGGGTCGAACCAAAAGACCTGCAATCGGATGATCTAAAACATGGGCAACTTTGTTGCAGGATATCTGGCATGAGGCAGAAAATGAGGTACAGATTTTCTCTTGGATGGATTGGATAGAACACATAAATGAAAGAAAGCCTTCTTGTTTGAAAAAATCCTTTTGATGCAAAAAATGTCGGTTTTGTCCAAATTCCAAAATTTAGGCAAAAATCACTTTTTGCGCCGTTCCCTTGCTTTTCTGGGTGAAACAGGCAAGAAAGAATAAAAGGGTCGAACCAAAAGACCTGCAATCGGATGATCTAAAACATGGGCAACTTAGTTGCAGGATATCTGGCATGAGGCAGAAAATGAGGTACAGATTTTCTCTTGGATGGATTGGATAGAACATAAATGAAAGAAAGCCTTCTTGTTTGAAAAAATCCTTTCGCTGCAAAAAATGTCGGTTTTGTCCAGGTTCCAAAATTTAGGTAAAAATCACATTTTACGCCTTTCCCTTGCTTTTCTGGGTGAAACAGGCAAGAAAGAATAAAAGGGTCGAACCAAAAGACCTGCAATCGGATGATCTAAAACATGGGCAACTTAGTTGCAGGATATCTGGCATGAGGCAGAAAATGAGGTACAGATTTTCTCTTGGATGGATTGGATAGAACATAAATGAAAGAAAGCCTTCTTGTTTGAAAAAATCCTTTCGCTGCAAAAAATGTCGTTTTTGTCCAGGTTCCAAAATTTAGGCAAAAATCACTTTTTGCGCCTTTCCCTTGCTTTTCTGGGTGAAACAGGCAAGAAAGAATAAAAGGGTCGAACCAAAAGACCTACAATCGGATGATCTGAAACATCGGCAACTTAGTTGCAGGATATCTGGCATGAGGCAAAAAATAAGGTATAGATTTTCTCTTGGATGGATTGGATAGAACATAAATGAAAGAAAGCCTTCTTGTTTGAAAAATTCCTTTCGATGCAAAAAATGTCTGTTTTGTCAAGGTTCCAAAATTTAGGCAAAAATCACTTTTTGCGCCTTTCCCTTGACTTTCTGGGTGCAACAGGCAACAGAGAATAAAAGGGTCGAACCAAAAGACCTGCAATCGGATGATCTAAAACATGGGCAACTTTGTTGCAGGATATCTGGCATGAGGCAGAAAATGAGGTACAGATTTTCTCTTGGATGGATTGGATAGAACACATAAATGAAAGAAAGCCTTCTTGTTTGAAAAAATCCTTTTGATGCAAAAAATGTCGGTTTTGTCCAAATTCCAAAATTTAGGCAAAAATCACTTTTTGCGCCGTTCCCTTGCTTTTCTGGGTGAAACAGGCAAGAAAGAATAAAAGGGTCGAACCAAAAGACCTGCAATCGGATGATCTAAAACATGGGCAACTTTGTTGCAGGATATCTGGCATGAGGCAGAAAATGAGGTACAGATTTTCTCTTGGATGGATTGGATAGAACATAAATGAAAGAAAGCCTTCTTGTTTGAAAAAATCCTTTCGCTGCAAAAAATGTCGGTTTTGTCCAGGTTCCAAAATTTAGGTAAAAATCACATTTTACGCCTTTCCCTTGCTTTTCTGGGTGAAACAGGCAAGAAAGAATAAAAGGGTCGAACCAAAAGACCTGCAATCGGATGATCTAAAACATGGGCAACTTAGTTGCAGGATATCTGGCATGAGGCAGAAAATGAGGTACAGATTTTCTCTTGGATGGATTGGATAGAACATAAATGAAAGAAAGCCTTCTTGTTTGAAAAAATTCTTTTGATGCAAAAAATGTCGGTTTTGTCCAAATTCCAAAATTTAGGCAAAAATCACTTTTTGCGCCTTTCCCTTGCTTTTCTGGGTGAAACAGGCAAGAAAGAATAAAAGGGTCGAACCAAAAGACCTGCAATCGGATGATCTAAAACATGGGCAACTTAGTTGCAGGATATCTGGCATGAGGCAGAAAATGAGGTACAGATTTTCTCTTGGATGGATTGGATAGAACATAAATGAAAGAAAGCCTTCTTGTTTGAAAAAATTCTTTTGATGCAAAAAATGTCGGTTTTGTCCAAATTCCAAAATTTAGGCAAAAATCACTTTTTGCGCCTTTCCCTTGCTTTTCTGGGTGAAACAGGCAAGAAAGAATAAAAGGGTCGAACCAAAAGACCTGCAATCGGATGATCTAAAACATGGGCAACTTAGTTGCAGGATATCTGGCATGAGGCAGAAAATGAGGTACAGATTTTCTCTTGGATGGATTGGATAGAACATAAATGAAAGAAAGCCTTCTTGTTTGAAAAAATTCTTTTGATGCAAAAAATGTCGGTTTTGTCCAAATTCCAAAATTTAGGCAAAAATCACTTTTTGCGCCTTTCCCTTGCTTTTCTGGGTGAAACAGGCAAGAAAGAATAAAAGGGTCGAACCAAAAGACCTGCAATCGGATGATCTAAAACATGGGCAACTTAGTTGCAGGATATCTGGCATGAGGCAGAAAATGAGGTACAGATTTTCTCTTGGATGGATTGGATAGAACATAAATGAAAGAAAGCCTTCTTGTTTGAAAAAATCCTTTCGCTGCAAAAAATGTCGTTTTTGTCCAGGTTCCAAAATTTAGGCAAAAATCACTTTTTGCGCCTTTCCCTTGCTTTTCTGGGTGAAACAGGCAAGAAAGAATAAAAGGGTCGAACCAAAAGACCTACAATCGGATGATCTGAAACATCGGCAACTTAGTTGCAGGATATCTGGCATGAGGCAAAAAATAAGGTATAGATTTTCTCTTGGATGGATTGGATAGAACACATAAATGAAAGAAAGCCTTCTTGTTTGAAAAAATCCTTTCGCTGCAAAAAATGTCGGTTTTGTCCAAATTCCAAAATTTAGGCAAAAATCACTTTTTGCGCCTTTCCCTTGCTTTTCTGGGTGAAACAGGCAAGAAAGAATAAAAGGGTCGAACCAAAAGACCTACAATCGGATGATCTGAAACATCGGCAACTTAGTTGCAGGATATCTGGCATGAGGCAAAAAATAAGGTATAGATTTTCTCTTGGATGGATTGGATAGAACACATAAATGAAAGAAAGCCTTCTTGTTTGAAAAAATCCTTTCGATGTAAAAAATGTCGGTTTTGTCCAAATTCCAAAATTTAGGCAAAAATCACTTTTTGCGCCTTTCTCTTGCTTTTCTGGGTGAAACAGGCAAGAAAGAATAAAAGGGTCGAACCAAAAGACCTGCAATCGGATGATCTAAAACATGGGCAACTTAGTTGCAGGATATCTGGCATGAGGCAGAAAATGAGGTACAGATTTTCTCTTGGATGGATTGGATAGAACATAAATGAAAGAAAGCCTTCTTGTTTGAAAAAATCCTTTCGCTGCAAAAAATGTCGTTTTTGTCCAGGTTCCAAAATTTAGGCAAAAATCACTTTTTGCGCCTTTCCCTTGCTTTTCTGGGTGAAACAGGCAAGAAAGAATAAAAGGGTCGAACCAAAAGACCTACAATCGGATGATCTGAAACATCGGCAACTTAGTTGCAGGATATCTGGCATGAGGCAAAAAATAAGGTATAGATTTTCTCTTGGATGGATTGGATAGAACACATAAATGAAAGAAAGCCTTCTTGTTTGAAAAAATCCTTTCGATGTAAAAAATGTCGGTTTTGTCCAAATTCCAAAATTTAGGCAAAAATCACTTTTTGCGCCTTTCCCTTGCTTTTCTGGGTGAAACAGGCAAGAAAGAATAAAAGGGTCGAACCAAAAGACCTACAATCGGATGATCTGAAACATCGGCAACTTAGTTGCAGGATATCTGGCATGAGGCAAAAAATAAGGTATAGATTTTCTCTTGGATGGATTGGATAGAACACATAAATGAAAGAAAGCCTTCTTGTTTGAAAAAATCCTTTCGATGTAAAAAATGTCGGTTTTGTCCAAATTCCAAAATTTAGGCAAAAATCACTTTTTGCGCCTTTCTCTTGCTTTTCTGGGTGAAACAGGCAAGAAAGAATAAAAGGGTCGAACCAAAAGACCTGCAATCGGATGATCTAAAACATGGGCAACTTAGTTGCAGGATATCTGGCATGAGGCAGAAAATGAGGTACAGATTTTCTGTTGGATGGATTGGATAGAACATAAATGAAAGAAAGCCTTCTTGTTTGAAAAAATCCTTTCGATGTAAAAAATGTCGGTTTTGTCCAGGTTCCAAAATTTAGGTAAAAATCACATTTTACGCCTTTCCCTTGCTTTTCTGGGTGAAACAGGCAAGAAAGAATAAAAGGGTCGAACCAAAAGACCTGCAATCGGATGATCTAAAACATGGGCAACTTAGTTGCAGGATATCTGGCATGAGGCAGAAAATGAGGTACAGATTTTCTCTTGGATGGATTGGATAGAACATAAATGAAAGAAAGCCTTCTTGTTTGAAAAAATCCTTTTGATGCAAAAAATGTCGGTTTTGTCCAAATTCCAAAATTTAGGCAAAAATCACTTTTTGCGCCGTTCCCTTGCTTTTCTGGGTGAAACAGGCAAGAAAGAATAAAAGGGTCGAACCAAAAGACCTGCAATCGGATGATCTAAAACATGGGCAACTTTGTTGCAGGATATCTGGCATGAGGCAGAAAATGAGGTACAGATTTTCTCTTGGATGGATTGGATAGAACATAAATGAAAGAAAGCCTTCTTGTTTGAAAAAATCCTTTCGCTGCAAAAAATGTCGTTTTTGTCCAGGTTCCAAAATTTAGGCAAAAATCACTTTTTGCGCCTTTCCCTTGCTTTTCTGGGTGAAACAGGCAAGAAAGAATAAAAGGGTCGAACCAAAAGACCTACAATCGGATGATCTGAAACATCGGCAACTTAGTTGCAGGATATCTGGCATGAGGCAAAAAATAAGGTATAGATTTTCTCTTGAATGGATTGGATAGAACACATAAATGAAAGCCTTCTTGTTTGAAAAAATCCTTTCGATGTAAAAAATGTCGGTTTTGTCAAGGTTCCAAAATTTAGGCAAAAATCACTTTTTGCGCCTTTCCCTTGCTTTTCTGGGTGAAACAGGCAAGAAAGAATAAAAGGGTCGAACCAAAAGACCTACAATCGGATGATCTGAAACATCGGCAACTTAGTTGCAGGATATCTGGCATGAGGCAAAAAATAAGGTATAGATTTTCTCTTGGATGGATTGGATAGAACACATAAATGAAAGAAAGCCTTCTTGTTTGAAAAAATCCTTTCGATGTAAAAAATGTCGGTTTTGTCCAAATTCCAAAATTTAGGCAAAAATCACTTTTTGCGCCTTTCTCTTGCTTTTCTGGGTGAAACAGGCAAGAAAGAATAAAAGGGTCGAACCAAAAGACCTGCAATCGGATGATCTAAAACATGGGCAACTTAGTTGCAGGATATCTGGCATGAGGCAGAAAATGAGGTACAGATTTTCTCTTGGATGGATTGGATAGAACATAAATGAAAGAAAGCCTTCTTGTTTGAAAAAATCCTTTCGCTGCAAAAAATGTCGTTTTTGTCCAGGTTCCAAAATTTAGGCAAAAATCACTTTTTGCGCCTTTCCCTTGCTTTTCTGGGTGAAACAGGCAAGAAAGAATAAAAGGGTCGAACCAAAAGACCTACAATCGGATGATCTGAAACATCGGCAACTTAGTTGCAGGATATCTGGCATGAGGCAAAAAATAAGGTATAGATTTTCTCTTGGATGGATTGGATAGAACACATAAATGAAAGAAAGCCTTCTTGTTTGAAAAAATCCTTTCGATGTAAAAAATGTCGGTTTTGTCCAAATTCCAAAATTTAGGCAAAAATCACTTTTTGCGCCTTTCCCTTGCTTTTCTGGGTGAAACAGGCAAGAAAGAATAAAAGGGTCGAACCAAAAGACCTACAATCGGATGATCTGAAACATCGGCAACTTAGTTGCAGGATATCTGGCATGAGGCAAAAAATAAGGTATAGATTTTCTCTTGGATGGATTGGATAGAACACATAAATGAAAGAAAGCCTTCTTGTTTGAAAAAATCCTTTCGATGTAAAAAATGTCGGTTTTGTCCAAATTCCAAAATTTAGGCAAAAATCACTTTTTGCGCCTTTCTCTTGCTTTTCTGGGTGAAACAGGCAAGAAAGAATAAAAGGGTCGAACCAAAAGACCTGCAATCGGATGATCTAAAACATGGGCAACTTAGTTGCAGGATATCTGGCATGAGGCAGAAAATGAGGTACAGATTTTCTGTTGGATGGATTGGATAGAACATAAATGAAAGAAAGCCTTCTTGTTTGAAAAAATCCTTTCGATGTAAAAAATGTCGGTTTTGTCCAGGTTCCAAAATTTAGGTAAAAATCACATTTTACGCCTTTCCCTTGCTTTTCTGGGTGAAACAGGCAAGAAAGAATAAAAGGGTCGAACCAAAAGACCTGCAATCGGATGATCTAAAACATGGGCAACTTAGTTGCAGGATATCTGGCATGAGGCAGAAAATGAGGTACAGATTTTCTCTTGGATGGATTGGATAGAACATAAATGAAAGAAAGCCTTCTTGTTTGAAAAAATCCTTTTGATGCAAAAAATGTCGGTTTTGTCCAAATTCCAAAATTTAGGCAAAAATCACTTTTTGCGCCGTTCCCTTGCTTTTCTGGGTGAAACAGGCAAGAAAGAATAAAAGGGTCGAACCAAAAGACCTGCAATCGGATGATCTAAAACATGGGCAACTTTGTTGCAGGATATCTGGCATGAGGCAGAAAATGAGGTACAGATTTTCTCTTGGATGGATTGGATAGAACATAAATGAAAGAAAGCCTTCTTGTTTGAAAAAATCCTTTCGCTGCAAAAAATGTCGTTTTTGTCCAGGTTCCAAAATTTAGGCAAAAATCACTTTTTGCGCCTTTCCCTTGCTTTTCTGGGTGAAACAGGCAAGAAAGAATAAAAGGGTCGAACCAAAAGACCTACAATCGGATGATCTGAAACATCGGCAACTTAGTTGCAGGATATCTGGCATGAGGCAAAAAATAAGGTATAGATTTTCTCTTGAATGGATTGGATAGAACACATAAATGAAAGCCTTCTTGTTTGAAAAAATCCTTTCGATGTAAAAAATGTCGGTTTTGTCAAGGTTCCAAAATTTAGGCAAAAATCACTTTTTGCGCCTTTCCCTTGCTTTTCTGGGTGAAACAGGCAAGAAAGAATAAAAGGGTCGAACCAAAAGACCTGCAATCGGATGATCTAAAACATGGGCAACTTAGTTGCAGGATATCTGGCATGAGGCAAAAAATAAGGTATAGATTTTCTCTTGGATGGATTGGATAGAACACATAAATGAAAGAAAGCCTTCTTGTTTGAAAAAATCCTTTCGCTGCAAAAAATGTCGTTTTTGTCCAGGTTCCAAAATTT
Source organism: Xylota sylvarum (assembly GCA_905220385.1). Taxonomy (NCBI): domain Eukaryota; kingdom Metazoa; phylum Arthropoda; class Insecta; order Diptera; family Syrphidae; genus Xylota; species Xylota sylvarum. The sequence continues at coordinate 50,102,896 of LR999960.1, read as the reverse complement.
AGGCAAAAATCACTTTTTGCGCCTTTCCCTTGCTTTTCTGGGTGAAACAGGCAAGAAAGAATAAAAGGGTCGAACCAAAAGACCTACAATCGGATGATCTAAAACATGGGCAACTTAGTTGCAGGATATCTGGCATGAGGCAGAAAATGAGGTACAGATTTTCTCTTGGATGGATTGGATAGAACATAAATGAAAGAAAGCCTTCTTGTTTGAAAAAATCCTTTCGCTGCAAAAAATGTCGTTTTTGTCCAGGTTCCAAAATTTAGGCAAAAATCACTTTTTGCGCCTTTCCCTTGCTTTTCTGGGTGAAACAGGCAAGAAAGAATAAAAGGGTCGAACCAAAAGACCTACAATCGGATGATCTGAAACATCGGCAACTTAGTTGCAGGATATCTGGCATGAGGCAAAAAATAAGGTATAGATTTTCTCTTGAATGGATTGGATAGAACACATAAATGAAAGCCTTCTTGTTTGAAAAAATCCTTTCGATGTAAAAAATGTCGGTTTTGTCAAGGTTCCAAAATTTAGGCAAAAATCACTTTTTGCGCCTTTCCCTTGCTTTTCTGGGTGAAACAGGCAAGAAAGAATAAAAGGGTCGAACCAAAAGACCTACAATCGGATGATCTAAAACATGGGCAACTTAGTTGCAGGATATCTGGCATGAGGCAGAAAATGAGGTACAGATTTTCTCTTGGATGGATTGGATAGAACATAAATGAAAGAAAGCCTTCTTGTTTGAAAAAATCCTTTCGCTGCAAAAAATGTCGTTTTTGTCCAGATTCCAAAATTTAGGCAAAAATCACTTTTTGCGCCTTTCCCTTGCTTTTCTGGGTGAAACAGGCAAGAAAGAATAAAAGGGTCGAACCAAAAGACCTACAATCGGATGATCTGAAACATCGGCAACTTAGTTGCAGGATATCTGGCATGAGGCAAAAAATAAGGTATAGATTTTCTCTTGGATGGATTGGATAGAACACATAAATGAAAGAAAGCCTTCTTGTTTGAAAAAATCCTTTCGCTGCAAAAAATGTCGTTTTTGTCCAGGTTCCAAAATTTAGGCAAAAATCACTTTTTGCGCCTTTCCCTTGCTTTTCTGGGTGAAACAGGCAAGAAAGAATAAAAGGGTCGAACCAAAAGACCTACAATCGGATGATCTGAAACATCGGCAACTTAGTTGCAGGATATCTGGCATGAGGCAAAAAATAAGGTATAGATTTTCTCTTGAATGGATTGGATAGAACACATAAATGAAAGCCTTCTTGTTTGAAAAAATCCTTTCGATGTAAAAAATGTCGGTTTTGTCAAGGTTCCAAAATTTAGGCAAAAATCACTTTTTGCGCCTTTCCCTTGCTTTTCTGGGTGAAACAGGCAAGAAAGAATAAAAGGGTCGAACCAAAAGACCTACAATCGGATGATCTAAAACATGGGCAACTTAGTTGCAGGATATCTGGCATGAGGCAGAAAATGAGGTACAGATTTTCTCTTGGATGGATTGGATAGAACATAAATGAAAGAAAGCCTTCTTGTTTGAAAAAATCCTTTCGCTGCAAAAAATGTCGTTTTTGTCCAGGTTCCAAAATTTAGGCAAAAATCACTTTTTGCGCCTTTCCCTTGCTTTTCTGGGTGAAACAGGCAAGAAAGAATAAAAGGGTCGAACCAAAAGACCTACAATCGGATGATCTGAAACATCGGCAACTTAGTTGCAGGATATCTGGCATGAGGCAAAAAATAAGGTATAGATTTTCTCTTGAATGGATTGGATAGAACACATAAATGAAAGCCTTCTTGTTTGAAAAAATCCTTTCGATGTAAAAAATGTCGGTTTTGTCAAGGTTCCAAAATTTAGGCAAAAATCACTTTTTGCGCCTTTCCCTTGCTTTTCTGGGTGAAACAGGCAAGAAAGAATAAAAGGGTCGAACCAAAAGACCTACAATCGGATGATCTAAAACATGGGCAACTTAGTTGCAGGATATCTGGCATGAGGCAGAAAATGAGGTACAGATTTTCTCTTGGATGGATTGGATAGAACATAAATGAAAGAAAGCCTTCTTGTTTGAAAAAATCCTTTCGCTGCAAAAAATGTCGTTTTTGTCCAGGTTCCAAAATTTAGGCAAAAATCACTTTTTGCGCCTTTCCCTTGCTTTTCTGGGTGAAACAGGCAAGAAAGAATAAAAGGGTCGAACCAAAAGACCTACAATCGGATGATCTGAAACATCGGCAACTTAGTTGCAGGATATCTGGCATGAGGCAAAAAATAAGGTATAGATTTTCTCTTGGATGGATTGGATAGAACACATAAATGAAAGAAAGCCTTCTTGTTTGAAAAAATCCTTTCGATGTAAAAAATGTCGGTTTTGTCAAGGTTCCAAAATTTAGGCAAAAATCACTTTTTGCGCCTTTCCCTTGCTTTTCTGGGTGAAACAGGCAAGAAAGAATAAAAGGGTCGAACCAAAAGACCTGCAATCGGATGATCTAAAACATGGGCAACTTAGTTGCAGGATATCTGGCATGAGGCAAAAAATAAGGTATAGATTTTCTCTTGGATGGATTGGATAGAACACATAAATGAAAGAAAGCCTTCTTGTTTGAAAAAATCCTTTCGATGTAAAAAATGTCGGTTTTGTCAAGGTTCCAAAATTTAGGCAAAAATCACTTTTTGCGCCTTTCCCTTGCTTTTCTGGGTGAAACAGGCAAGAAAGAATAAAAGGGTCGAACCAAAAGACCTGCAATCGGATGATCTAAAACATGGGCAACTTAGTTGCAGGATATCTGGCATGAGGCAAAAAATAAGGTATAGATTTTCTCTTGGATGGATTGGATAGAACATAAATGAAAGAAAGCCTTCTTGTTTGAAAAAATCCTTTCGCTGCAAAAAATGTCGGTTTTGTCCAGGTTCCAAAATTTAGGTAAAAATCACATTTTACGCCTTTCCCTTGCTTTTCTGGGTGAAACAGGCAAGAAAGAATAAAAGGGTCGAACCAAAAGACCTGCAATCGGATGATCTAAAACATGGGCAACTTAGTTGCAGGATATCTGGCATGAGGCAGAAAATGAGGTACAGATTTTCTCTTGGATGGATTGGATAGAACATAAATGAAAGAAAGCCTTCTTGTTTGAAAAAATCCTTTCGCTGCAAAAAATGTCGTTTTTGTCCAGGTTCCAAAATTTAGGCAAAAATCACTTTTTGCGCCTTTCCCTTGCTTTTCTGGGTGAAACAGGCAAGAAAGAATAAAAGGGTCGAACCAAAAGACCTACAATCGGATGATCTGAAACATCGGCAACTTAGTTGCAGGATATCTGGCATGAGGCAAAAAATAAGGTATAGATTTTCTCTTGGATGGATTGGATAGAACACATAAATGAAAGAAAGCCTTCTTGTTTGAAAAAATCCTTTCGATGTAAAAAATGTCGGTTTTGTCAAGGTTCCAAAATTTAGGCAAAAATCACTTTTTGCGCCTTTCCCTTGCTTTTCTGGGTGAAACAGGCAAGAAAGAATAAAAGGGTCGAACCAAAAGACCTGCAATCGGATGATCTAAAACATGGGCAACTTTGTTGCAGGATATCTGGCATGAGGCAGAAAATGAGGTACAGATTTTCTCTTGGATGGATTGGATAGAACACATAAATGAAAGAAAGCCTTCTTGTTTGAAAAAATCCTTTCGATGTAAAAAATGTCGGTTTTGTCAAGGTTCCAAAATTTAGGCAAAAATCACTTTTTGCGCCTTTCCCTTGCTTTTCTGGGTGAAACAGGCAAGAAAGAATAAAAGGGTCGAACCAAAAGACCTGCAATCGGATGATCTAAAACATGGGCAACTTTGTTGCAGGATATCTGGCATGAGGCAGAAAATGAGGTACAGATTTTCTCTTGGATGGATTGGATAGAACATAAATGAAAGAAAGCCTTCTTGTTTGAAAAAATCCTTTCGATGTAAAAAATGTCGGTTTTGTCCAGGTTCCAAAATTTAGGTAAAAATCACATTTTACGCCTTTCCCTTGCTTTTCTGGGTGAAACAGGCAAGAAAGAATAAAAGGGTCGAACCAAAAGACCTGCAATCGGATGATCTAAAACATGGGCAACTTAGTTGCAGGATATCTGGCATGAGGCAGAAAATGAGGTACAGATTTTCTCTTGGATGGATTGGATAGAACATAAATGAAAGAAAGCCTTCTTGTTTGAAAAAATCCTTTTGATGCAAAAAATGTCGGTTTTGTCCAAATTCCAAAATTTAGGCAAAAATCACTTTTTGCGCCGTTCCCTTGCTTTTCTGGGTGAAACAGGCAAGAAAGAATAAAAGGGTCGAACCAAAAGACCTGCAATCGGATGATCTAAAACATGGGCAACTTTGTTGCAGGATATCTGGCATGAGGCAGAAAATGAGGTACAGATTTTCTCTTGGATGGATTGGATAGAACACATAAATGAAAGAAAGCCTTCTTGTTTGAAAAAATCCTTTTGATGCAAAAAATGTCGGTTTTGTCCAAATTCCAAAATTTAGGCAAAAATCACTTTTTGCGCCTTTCCCTTGCTTTTCTGGGTGAAACAGGCAAGAAAGAATAAAAGGGTCGAACCAAAAGACCTGCAATCGGATGATCTAAAACATGGGCAACTTAGTTGCAGGATATCTGGCATGAGGCAGAAAACGAGGTATAGATTTTCTCTTGGATGGATTGGATAGAACATAAATAAAAGAAAGCCTTCTTGTTTGAAAAAATCCTTTTGATGCAAAAAATGTCGGTTTTGTCCAGGTTCCAAAATTTAGGCAAAAATCACTTTTTGCGCCTTTCCCTTGACTTTCTGGGTGAAACAGGCAACAGAGAATAAAAGGGTCGAACCAAAAGACCTGCAATCGGATGATCTAAAACATGGGCAACTTCGTTGCAGGATATCTGGCATGAGGCCAAAAATAAGGTATAGATTTTCTCTTGGATGGATTGGATAGAACATAAATGAAAGAAAGCCTTCTTGTTTGAAAAAATCCTTTCGATGCAAAAAATGTCGGTTTTGTCCAAATTCCAAAATTTAGGCAAAAATCACTTTTTGCGCCTTTCCCTTGCTTTTCTGGGTGAAACAGGCAAGAAAGAATAAAAGGGTCGAACCAAAAGACCTGCAATCGGATGATCTAAAACATGGGCAACTTAGTTGCAGGATATCTGGCATGAGGCAGAAAACGAGGTATAGATTTTCTCTTCGATGGATTGGATAGAACATAAATAAAAGAAAGCCTTCTTGTTTGAAAAAATCCTTTCGATGCAAAAAATGTCGGTTTTGTCCAAATTCCAAAATTTAGGCAAAAAACACTTTTTGCGCCTTTCCCTTGCTTTTCTGGGTGAAACAGGCAAGAAAGAATAAAAGGGTCGAACCAAAAGACCTGCAATCGGATGATCTAAAACATGGGCAACTTAGTTGCAGGATATCTGGCATGAGGCAGAAAATGAGGTACAGATTTTCTCTTGGATGGATTGGATAGAACATAAATAAAAGAAAGCCTTCTTGTTTGAAAAAATCCTTTTGATGCAAAAAATGTCGGTTTTGTCCAGGTTCCAAAATTTAGGCAAAAATCACTTTTTGCGCCTTTCCCTTGACTTTCTGGGTGAAACAGGCAAGAAAGAATAAAAGGGTCGAACTAAAAGACCTGCAATCGGATGATCTAAAACATGGGCAACTTAGTTGCAGGATATCTGGCATGAGGCAGAAAATGAGGTACAGATTTTCTCTTGGATGGATTGGATAGAACATAAATAAAAGAAAGCCTTCTTGTTTGAAAAAATCCTTTTGATGCAAAAAATGTCGGTTTTGTCCAGGTTCCAAAATTTAGGCAAAAATCACTTTTTGCGCCTTTCCCTTGACTTTCTGGGTGAAACAGGCAACAGAGAATAAAAGGGTCGAACCAAAAGACCTGCAATCGGATGATCTAAAACATGGGCAACTTAGTTGCAGGATATCTGGCATGAGGCAGAAAACGAGGTATAGATTTTCTCTTCGATGGATTGGATAGAACATAAATGAAAGAAAGCCTTCTTGTTTGAAAAAATCCTTTCGATGCAAAAAATGTCGGTTTTGTCCAAATTCCAAAATTTAGGCAAAAAACACTTTTTGCGCCTTTCCCTTGCTTTTCTGGGTGAAACAGGCAAGAAAGAATAAAAGGGTCGAACCAAAAGACCTGCAATCGGATGATCTAAAACATGGGCAACTTAGTTGCAGGATATCTGGCATGAGGCAGAAAATGAGGTACAGATTTTCTCTTGGATGGATTGGATAGAACATAAATAAAAGAAAGCCTTCTTGTTTGAAAAAATCCTTTTGATGCAAAAAATGTCGGTTTTGTCCAGGTTCCAAAATTTAGGCAAAAATCACTTTTTGCGCCTTTCCCTTGACTTTCTGGGTGAAACAGGCAAGAAAGAATAAAAGGGTCGAACTAAAAGACCTGCAATCGGATGATCTAAAACATGGGCAACTTAGTTGCAGGATATCTGGCATGAGGCAGAAAACGAGGTATAGATTTTCTCTTCGATGGATTTAATAGAACATAAATAAAAGAAAGCCTTCTTGTTTGAAAAAATCCTTTTGATGCAAAAAATGTCGGTTTTGTCCAGGTTCCAAAATTTAGGCAAAAATCACTTTTTGCGCCTTTCCCTTGACTTTCTGGGTGAAACAGGCAACAGAGAATAAAAGGGTCGAACCAAAAGACCTGCAATCGGATGATCTAAAACATGGGCAACTTCGTTGCAGGATATCTGGCATGAGGCCAAAAATAAGGTATAGATTTTCTCTTGGATGGATTGGATAGAACATAAATGAAAGAAAGCCTTCTTGTTTGAAAAAATCCTTTCGCTGCAAAAAATGTCGGTTTTGTCCAAATTCCAAAATTTAGGCAAAAATCACTTTTTGCGCCTTTCCCTTGCTTTTCTGGGTGAAACAGGCAAGAAAGAATAAAAGGGTCGAACCAAAAGACCTGCAATCGGATGATCTAAAACATGGGCAACTTAGTTGCAGGATATCTGGCATGAGGCAGAAAACGAGGTATAGATTTTCTCTTCGATGGATTGGATAGAACATAAATAAAAGAAAGCCTTCTTGTTTGAAAAAATCCTTTTGATGCAAAAAATGTCGGTTTTGTCCAGGTTCCAAAATTTAGGCAAAAATCACTTTTTGCGCCTTTCCCTTGACTTTCTGGGTGAAACAGGCAACAGAGAATAAAAGGGTCGAACCAAAAGACCTGCAATCGGATGATCTAAAACATGGGCAACTTAGTTGCAGGATATCTGGCATGAGGCAGAAAACGAGGTATAGATTTTCTCTTCGATGGATTGGATAGAACATAAATGAAAGAAAGCCTTCTTGTTTGAAAAAATCCTTTCGATGCAAAAAATGTCGGTTTTGTCCAAATTCCAAAATTTAGGCAAAAAACACTTTTTGCGCCTTTCCCTTGCTTTTCTGGGTGAAACAGGCAAGAAAGAATAAAAGGGTCGAACCAAAAGACCTGCAATCGGATGATCTAAAACATGGGCAACTTAGTTGCAGGATATCTGGCATGAGGCAGAAAATGACTTACAGATTTTCTCTTGGATGGATTGGATAGAACATAAATGAAAGAAAGCCTTCTTGTTTGAAAAAATCCTTTTGATGCAAAAAATGTCGGTTTTGTCCAAATTCCAAAATTTAGGCAAAAATCACTTTTTGCGCCGTTCCCTTGCTTTTCTGGGTGAAACAGGCAAGAAAGAATAAAAGGGTCGAACCAAAAGACCTGCAATCGGATGATCTAAAACATGGGCAACTTTGTTGCAGGATATCTGGCATGAGGCAGAAAATGAGGTATAGATTTTCTCTTGGATGGATTGGATAGAACATAAATGAAAGAAAGCCTTCTTGTTTGAAAAAATCCTTTCGATGCAAAAAATGTCGGTTTTGTCCAAATTCCAAAATTTAGGCAAAAATCACTTTTTGCGCCTTTCCCTTGCTTTTCTGGGTGAAACAGGCAAGAAAGAATAAAAGGGTCGAACCAAAAGACCTGCAATCGGATGATCTAAAACATGGGCAACTTAGTTGCAGGATATCTGGCATGAGGCAGAAAACGAGGTATAGATTTTCTCTTCGATGGATTTAATAGAACATAAATAAAAGAAAGCCTTCTTGTTTGAAAAAATCCTTTTGATGCAAAAAATGTCGGTTTTGTCCAGGTTCCAAAATTTAGGCAAAAATCACTTTTTGCGCCTTTCCCTTGACTTTCTGGGTGAAACAGGCAAGAAAGAATAAAAGGGTCGAACTAAAAGACCTGCAATCGGATGATCTAAAACATGGGCAACTTAGTTGCAGGATATCTGGCATGAGGCAGAAAACGAGGTATAGATTTTCTCTTCGATGGATTTAATAGAACATAAATAAAAGAAAGCCTTCTTGTTTGAAAAAATCCTTTTGATGCAAAAAATGTCGGTTTTGTCCAGGTTCCAAAATTTAGGCAAAAATCACTTTTTGCGCCTTTCCCTTGACTTTCTGGGTGAAACAGGCAACAGAGAATAAAAGGGTCGAACCAAAAGACCTGCAATCGGATGATCTAAAACATGGGCAACTTCGTTGCAGGATATCTGGCATGAGGCCAAAAATAAGGTATAGATTTTCTCTTGGATGGATTGGATAGAACATAAATGAAAGAAAGCCTTCTTGTTTGAAAAAATCCTTTCGCTGCAAAAAATGTCGGTTTTGTCCAAATTCCAAAATTTAGGCAAAAATCACTTTTTGCGCCTTTCCCTTGCTTTTCTGGGTGAAACAGGCAAGAAAGAATAAAAGGGTCGAACCAAAAGACCTGCAATCGGATGATCTAAAACATGGGCAACTTAGTTGCAGGATATCTGGCATGAGGCAGAAAATGAGGTATAGATTTTCTCTTGGATGGATTGGATAGAACATAAATGAAAGAAAGCCTTCTTGTTTGAAAAAATCCTTTCGATGCAAAAAATGTCGGTTTTGTCCAAATTCCAAAATTTAGGCAAAAATCACTTTTTGCGCCTTTCCCTTGCTTTTCTGGGTGAAACAGGCAAGAAAGAATAAAAGGGTCGAACCAAAAGACCTGCAATCGGATGATCTGAAACATGGGCAACTTAGTTGCAGGATATCTGGCATGAGGCAGAAAACGAGGTATAGATTTTCTCTTCGATGGATTTAATAGAACATAAATAAAAGAAAGCCTTCTTGTTTGAAAAAATCCTTTTGATGCAAAAAATGTCGGTTTTGTCCAGGTTCCAAAATTTAGGCAAAAATCACTTTTTGCGCCTTTCCCTTGACTTTCTGGGTGAAACAGGCAACAGAGAATAAAAGGGTCGAACCAAAAGACCTGCAATCGGATGATCTAAAACATGGGCAACTTCGTTGCAGGATATCTGGCATGAGGCCAAAAATAAGGTATAGATTTTCTCTTGGATGGATTGGATAGAACATAAATGAAAGAAAGCCTTCTTGTTTGAAAAAATCCTTTCGCTGCAAAAAATGTCGGTTTTGTCCAAATTCCAAAATTTAGGCAAAAATCACTTTTTGCGCCTTTCCCTTGCTTTTCTGGGTGAAACAGGCAAGAAAGAATAAAAGGGTCGAACCAAAAGACCTGCAATCGGATGATCTAAAACATGGGCAACTTAGTTGCAGGATATCTGGCATGAGGCAGAAAACGAGGTATAGATTTTCTCTTCGATGGATTGGATAGAACATAAATAAAAGAAAGCCTTCTTGTTTGAAAAAATCCTTTTGATGCAAAAAATGTCGGTTTTGTCCAGGTTCCAAAATTTAGGCAAAAATCACTTTTTGCGCCTTTCCCTTGACTTTCTGGGTGAAACAGGCAACAGAGAATAAAAGGGTCGAACCAAAAGACCTGCAATCGGATGATCTAAAACATGGGCAACTTAGTTGCAGGATATCTGGCATGAGGCAGAAAACGAGGTATAGATTTTCTCTTGGATGGATTGGATAGAACATAAATAAAAGAAAGCCTTCTTGTTTGAAAAAATCCTTTCGATGCAAAAAATGTCGGTTTTGTCCAAATTCCAAAATTTAGGCAAAAAACACTTTTTGCGCCTTTCCCTTGCTTTTCTGGGTGAAACAGGCAAGAAAGAATAAAAGGGTCGAACCAAAAGACCTGCAATCGGATGATCTAAAACATGGGCAACTTAGTTGCAGGATATCTGGCATGAGGCAGAAAATGACTTACAGATTTTCTCTTGGATGGATTGGATAGAACATAAATGAAAGAAAGCCTTCTTGTTTGAAAAAATCCTTTTGATGCAAAAAATGTCGGTTTTGTCCAAATTCCAAAATTTAGGCAAAAATCACTTTTTGCGCCGTTCCCTTGCTTTTCTGGGTGAAACAGGCAAGAAAGAATAAAAGGGTCGAACCAAAAGACCTGCAATCGGATGATCTAAAACATGGGCAACTTTGTTGCAGGATATCTGGCATGAGGCAGAAAATGAGGTACAGATTTTCTCTTGGATGGATTGGATAGAACACATAAATGAAAGAAAGCCTTCTTGTTTGAAAAAATCCTTTTGATGCAAAAAATGTCGGTTTTGTCCAAATTCCAAAATTTAGGCAAAAATCACTTTTTGCGCCTTTCCCTTGCTTTTCTGGGTGAAACAGGCAAGAAAGAATAAAAGGGTCGAACCAAAAGACCTGCAATCGGATGATCTAAAACATGGGCAACTTCGTTGCAGGATATCTGGCATGAGGCCAAAAATAAGGTATAGATTTTCTCTTGGATGGATTGGATAGAACATAAATGAAAGAAAGCCTTCTTGTTTGAAAAAATCCTTTCGATGCAAAAAATGTCGGTTTTGTCCAAATTCCAAAATTTAGGCAAAAATCACTTTTTGCGCCTTTCCCTTGCTTTTCTGGGTGAAACAGGCAAGAAAGAATAAAAGGGTCGAACCAAAAGACCTGCAATCGGATGATCTAAAACATGGGCAACTTAGTTGCAGGATATCTGGCATGAGGCAGAAAACGAGGTATAGATTTTCTCTTGGATGGATTGGATAGAACATAAATAAAAGAAAGCCTTCTTGTTTGAAAAAATCCTTTCGATGCAAAAAATGTCGGTTTTGTCCAAATTCCAAAATTTAGGCAAAAAACACTTTTTGCGCCTTTCCCTTGCTTTTCTGGGTGAAACAGGCAAGAAAGAATAAAAGGGTCGAACCAAAAGACCTGCAATCGGATGATCTAAAACATGGGCAACTTAGTTGCAGGATATCTGGCATGAGGCAGAAAATGACTTACAGATTTTCTCTTGGATGGATTGGATAGAACATAAATGAAAGAAAGCCTTCTTGTTTGAAAAAATCCTTTTGATGCAAAAAATGTCGGTTTTGTCCAAATTCCAAAATTTAGGCAAAAATCACTTTTTGCGCCGTTCCCTTGCTTTTCTGGGTGAAACAGGCAAGAAAGAATAAAAGGGTCGAACCAAAAGACCTGCAATCGGATGATCTAAAACATGGGCAACTTTGTTGCAGGATATCTGGCATGAGGCAGAAAATGAGGTACAGATTTTCTCTTGGATGGATTGGATAGAACACATAAATGAAAGAAAGCCTTCTTGTTTGAAAAAATCCTTTTGATGCAAAAAATGTCGGTTTTGTCCAAATTCCAAAATTTAGGCAAAAATCACTTTTTGCGCCTTTCCCTTGCTTTTCTGGGTGAAACAGGCAAGAAAGAATAAAAGGGTCGAACCAAAAGACCTGCAATCGGATGATCTAAAACATGGGCAACTTTGTTGCAGGATATCTGGCATGAGGCAGAAAATGAGGTACAGATTTTCTCTTGGATGGATTGGATAGAACATAAATAAAAGAAAGCCTTCTTGTTTGAAAAAATCCTTTTGATGCAAAAAATGTCGGTTTTGTCCAGGTTCCAAAATTTAGGCAAAAATCACTTTTTGCGCCTTTCCCTTGACTTTCTGGGTGAAACAGGCAACAGAGAATAAAAGGGTCGAACCAAAAGACCTGCAATCGGATGATCTAAAACATGGGCAACTTAGTTGCAGGATATCTGGCATGAGGCAGAAAACGAGGTATAGATTTTCTCTTGGATGGATTGGATAGAACATAAATAAAAGAAAGCCTTCTTGTTTGAAAAAATCCTTTCGATGCAAAAAATGTCGGTTTTGTCCAAATTCCAAAATTTAGGCAAAAATCACTTTTTGCGCCTTTCCCTTGCTTTTCTGGGTGAAACAGGCAAGAAAGAATAAAAGGGTCGAACCAAAAGACCTGCAATCGGATGATCTAAAACATGGGCAACTTAGTTGCAGGATATCTGGCATGAGGCAGAAAATGACTTACAGATTTTCTCTTGGATGGATTGGATAGAACATAAATGAAAGAAAGCCTTCTTGTTTGAAAAAATCCTTTTGATGCAAAAAATGTCGGTTTTGTCCAAATTCCAAAATTTAGGCAAAAATCACTTTTTGCGCCGTTCCCTTGCTTTTCTGGGTGAAACAGGCAAGAAAGAATAAAAGGGTCGAACCAAAAGACCTGCAATCGGATGATCTAAAACATGGGCAACTTTGTTGCAGGATATCTGGCATGAGGCAGAAAATGAGGTACAGATTTTCTCTTGGATGGATTGGATAGAACATAAATAAAAGAAAGCCTTCTTGTTTGAAAAAATCCTTTTGATGCAAAAAATGTCGGTTTTGTCCAGGTTCCAAAATTTAGGCAAAAATCACTTTTTGCGCCTTTCCCTTGCTTTTCTGGGTGAAACAGGCAAGAAAGAATAAAAGGGTCGAACCAAAAGACCTGCAATCGGATGATCTAAAACATGGGCAACTTTGTTGCAGGATATCTGGCATGAGGCAGAAAATGAGGTACAGATTTTCTCTTGGATGGATTGGATAGAACATAAATAAAAGAAAGCCTTCTTGTTTGAAAAAATCCTTTTGATGCAAAAAATGTCGGTTTTGTCCAGGTTCCAAAATTTAGGCAAAAATCACTTTTTGCGCCTTTCCCTTGACTTTCTGGGTGAAACAGGCAAGAAAGAATAAAAGGGTCGAACCAAAAGACCTGCAATCGGATGATCTAAAACATGGGCAACTTTGTTGCAGGATATCTGGCATGAGGCAGAAAATGAGGTACAGATTTTCTCTTGGATGGATTGGATAGAACATAAATAAAAGAAAGCCTTCTTGTTTGAAAAAATCCTTTTGATGCAAAAAATGTCGGTTTTGTCCAGGTTCCAAAATTTAGGCAAAAATCACTTTTTGCGCCTTTCCCTTGACTTTCTGGGTGAAACAGGCAACAGAGAATAAAAGGGTCGAACCAAAAGACCTGCAATCGGATGATCTAAAACATGGGCAACTTTGTTGCAGGATATCTGGCATGAGGCAGAAAATGAGGTACAGATTTTCTCTTGGATGGATTGGATAGAACATAAATAAAAGAAAGCCTTCTTGTTTGAAAAAATCCTTTTGATGCAAAAAATGTCGGTTTTGTCCAGGTTCCAAAATTTAGGCAAAAATCACTTTTTGCGCCTTTCCCTTGCTTTTCTGGGTGAAACAGGCAAGAAAGAATAAAAGGGTCGAACCAAAAGACCTGCAATCGGATGATCTAAAACATGGGCAACTTTGTTGCAGGATATCTGGCATGAGGCAGAAAATGAGGTACAGATTTTCTCTTGGATGGATTGGATAGAACACATAAATGAAAGAAAGCCTTCTTGTTTGAAAAAATCCTTTCGATGCAAAAAATGTCGGTTTTGTCCAAATTCCAAAATTTAGGCAAAAATCACTTTTTGCGCCTTTCCCTTGCTTTTCTGGGTGAAACAGGCAAGAAAGAATAAAAGGGTCGAACCAAAAGACCTGCAATCGGATGATCTAAAACATGGGCAACTTAGTTGCAGGATATCTGGCATGAGGCAGAAAATGACTTACAGATTTTCTCTTGGATGGATTGGATAGAACATAAATGAAAGAAAGCCTTCTTGTTTGAAAAAATCCTTTTGATGCAAAAAATGTCGGTTTTGTCCAAATTCCAAAATTTAGGCAAAAATCACTTTTTGCGCCGTTCCCTTGCTTTTCTGGGTGAAACAGGCAAGAAAGAATAAAAGGGTCGAACCAAAAGACCTGCAATCGGATGATCTAAAACATGGGCAACTTTGTTGCAGGATATCTGGCATGAGGCAGAAAATAAGGTATAGATTTTCTCTTGGATGGATTGGATAGAACACATAAATGAAAGAAAGCCTTCTTGTTTGAAAAAATCCTTTCGATGCAAAAAATGTCGGTTTTGTCCAAATTCCAAAATTTAGGCAAAAATCACTTTTTGCGCCGTTCCCTTGCTTTTCTGGGTGAAACAGGCAAGAAAGAATAAAAGGGTCGAACCAAAAGACCTGCAATCGGATGATCTAAAACATGGGCAACTTAGTTGCAGGATATCTGGCATGAGGCAGAAAATGACTTACAGATTTTCTCTTGGATGGATTGGATAGAACATAAATGAAAGAAAGCCTTCTTGTTTGAAAAAATCCTTTTGATGCAAAAAATGTCGGTTTTGTCCAAATTCCAAAATTTAGGCAAAAATCACTTTTTGCGCCGTTCCCTTGCTTTTCTGGGTGAAACAGGCAAGAAAGAATAAAAGGGTCGAACCAAAAGACCTGCAATCGGATGATCTAAAACATGGGCAACTTTGTTGCAGGATATCTGGCATGAGGCAGAAAATGAGGTACAGATTTTCTCTTGGATGGATTGGATAGAACACATAAATGAAAGAAAGCCTTCTTGTTTGAAAAAATCCTTTTGATGCAAAAAATGTCGGTTTTGTCCAAATTCCAAAATTTAGGCAAAAATCACTTTTTGCGCCTTTCCCTTGCTTTTCTGGGTGAAACAGGCAAGAAAGAATAAAAGGGTCGAACCAAAAGACCTGCAATCGGATGATCTAAAACATGGGCAACTTTGTTGCAGGATATCTGGCATGAGGCAGAAAATGAGGTACAGATTTTCTCTTCGATGGATTGGATAGAACATAAATAAAAGAAAGCCTTCTTGTTTGAAAAAATCCTTTTGATGCAAAAAATGTCGGTTTTGTCCAGGTTCCAAAATTTAGGCAAAAATCACTTTTTGCGCCTTTCCCTTGCTTTTCTGGGTGAAACAGGCAAGAAAGAATAAAAGGGTCGAACCAAAAGACCTGCAATCGGATGATCTAAAACATGGGCAACTTTGTTGCAGGATATCTGGCATGAGGCAGAAAATGAGGTACAGATTTTCTCTTGGATGGATTGGATAGAACATAAATAAAAGAAAGCCTTCTTGTTTGAAAAAATCCTTTTGATGCAAAAAATGTCGGTTTTGTCCAGGTTCCAAAATTTAGGCAAAAATCACTTTTTGCGCCTTTCCCTTGACTTTCTGGGTGAAACAGGCAACAGAGAATAAAAGGGTCGAACCAAAAGACCTGCAATCGGATGATCTAAAACATGGGCAACTTCGTTGCAGGATATCTGGCATGAGGCCAAAAATAAGGTATAGATTTTCTCTTGGATGGATTGGATAGAACATAAATGAAAGAAAGCCTTCTTGTTTGAAAAAATCCTTTCGATGCAAAAAATGTCGGTTTTGTCCAAATTCCAAAATTTAGGCAAAAAACACTTTTTGCGCCTTTCCCTTGCTTTTCTGGGTGAAACAGGCAAGAAAGAATAAAAGGGTCGAACCAAAAGACCTGCAATCGGATGATCTAAAACATGGGCAACTTCGTTGCAGGATATCTGGCATGAGGCCAAAAATAAGGTATAGATTTTCTCTTGGATGGATTGGATAGAACATAAATGAAAGAAAGCCTTCTTGTTTGAAAAAATCCTTTCGATGCAAAAAATGTCGGTTTTGTCCAAATTCCAAAATTTAGGCAAAAATCACTTTTTGCGCCTTTCCCTTGCTTTTCTGGGTGAAACAGGCAAGAAAGAATAAAAGGGTCGAACCAAAAGACCTGCAATCGGATGATCTAAAACATGGGCAACTTAGTTGCAGGATATCTGGCATGAGGCAGAAAACGAGGTATAGATTTTCTCTTGGATGGATTGGATAGAACATAAATAAAAGAAAGCCTTCTTGTTTGAAAAAATCCTTTCGATGCAAAAAATGTCGGTTTTGTCCAAATTCCAAAATTTAGGCAAAAAACACTTTTTGCGCCTTTCCCTTGCTTTTCTGGGTGAAACAGGCAAGAAAGAATAAAAGGGTCGAACCAAAAGACCTGCAATCGGATGATCTAAAACATGGGCAACTTCGTTGCAGGATATCTGGCATGAGGCCAAAAATAAGGTATAGATTTTCTCTTGGATGGATTGGATAGAACATAAATGAAAGAAAGCCTTCTTGTTTGAAAAAATCCTTTCGATGCAAAAAATGTCGGTTTTGTCCAAATTCCAAAATTTAGGCAAAAATCACTTTTTGCGCCTTTCCCTTGCTTTTCTGGGTGAAACAGGCAAGAAAGAATAAAAGGGTCGAACCAAAAGACCTGCAATCGGATGATCTAAAACATGGGCAACTTAGTTGCAGGATATCTGGCATGAGGCAGAAAACGAGGTATAGATTTTCTCTTCGATGGATTGGATAGAACATAAATAAAAGAAAGCCTTCTTGTTTGAAAAAATCCTTTCGATGCAAAAAATGTCGGTTTTGTCCAAATTCCAAAATTTAGGCAAAAAACACTTTTTGCGCCTTTCCCTTGCTTTTCTGGGTGAAACAGGCAAGAAAGAATAAAAGGGTCGAACCAAAAGACCTGCAATCGGATGATCTAAAACATGGGCAACTTCGTTGCAGGATATCTGGCATGAGGCCAAAAATAAGGTATAGATTTTCTCTTGGATGGATTGGATAGAACATAAATGAAAGAAAGCCTTCTTGTTTGAAAAAATCCTTTCGATGCAAAAAATGTCGGTTTTGTCCAAATTCCAAAATTTAGGCAAAAATCACTTTTTGCGCCTTTCCCTTGCTTTTCTGGGTGAAACAGGCAAGAAAGAATAAAAGGGTCGAACCAAAAGACCTGCAATCGGATGATCTAAAACATGGGCAACTTAGTTGCAGGATATCTGGCATGAGGCAGAAAACGAGGTATAGATTTTCTCTTGGATGGATTGGATAGAACATAAATAAAAGAAAGCCTTCTTGTTTGAAAAAATCCTTTCGATGCAAAAAATGTCGGTTTTGTCCAAATTCCAAAATTTAGGCAAAAATCACTTTTTGCGCCTTTCCCTTGCTTTTCTGGGTGAAACAGGCAAGAAAGAATAAAAGGGTCGAACCAAAAGACCTGCAATCGGATGATCTAAAACATGGGCAACTTAGTTGCAGGATATCTGGCATGAGGCAGAAAACGAGGTATAGATTTTCTCTTCGATGGATTGGATAGAACATAAATAAAAGAAAGCCTTCTTGTTTGAAAAAATCCTTTTGATGCAAAAAATGTCGGTTTTGTCCAGGTTCCAAAATTTAGGCAAAAATCACTTTTTGCGCCTTTCCCTTGACTTTCTGGGTGAAACAGGCAACAGAGAATAAAAGGGTCGAACCGAAAGACCTGCAATCGGATGATCTAAAACATGGGCAACTTCGTTGCAGGATATCTGGCATGAGGCCAAAAATAAGGTATAGATTTTCTCTTGGATGGATTGGATAGAACATAAATGAAAGAAAGCCTTCTTGTTTGAAAAAATCCTTTCGATGCAAAAAATGTCGGTTTTGTCCAAATTCCAAAATTTAGGCAAAAAACACTTTTTGCGCCTTTCCCTTGCTTTTCTGGGTGAAACAGGCAAGAAAGAATAAAAGGGTCGAACCAAAAGACCTGCAATCGGATGATCTAAAACATGGGCAACTTAGTTGCAGGATATCTGGCATGAGGCAGAAAACGAGGTATAGATTTTCTCTTGGATGGATTGGATAGAACATAAATAAAAGAAAGCCTTCTTGTTTGAAAAAATCCTTTCGATGCAAAAAATGTCGGTTTTGTCCAAATTCCAAAATTTAGGCAAAAATCACTTTTTGCGCCTTTCCCTTGCTTTTCTGGGTGAAACAGGCAAGAAAGAATAAAAGGGTCGAACCAAAAGACCTGCAATCGGATGATCTAAAACATGGGCAACTTAGTTGCAGGATATCTGGCATGAGGCAGAAAACGAGGTATAGATTTTCTCTTCGATGGATTGGATAGAACATAAATAAAAGAAAGCCTTCTTGTTTGAAAAAATCCTTTTGATGCAAAAAATGTCGGTTTTGTCCAGGTTCCAAAATTTAGGCAAAAATCACTTTTTGCGCCTTTCCCTTGACTTTCTGGGTGAAACAGGCAACAGAGAATAAAAGGGTCGAACCAAAAGACCTGCAATCGGATGATCTAAAACATGGGCAACTTCGTTGCAGGATATCTGGCATGAGGCAGAAAACGAGGTATAGATTTTCTCTTGGATGGATTGGATAGAACATAAATGAAAGAAAGCCTTCTTGTTTGAAAAAATCCTTTCGATGCAAAAAATGTCGGTTTTGTCCAAATTCCAAAATTTAGGCAAAAAACACTTTTTGCGCCTTTCCCTTGCTTTTCTGGGTGAAACAGGCAAGAAAGAATAAAAGGGTCGAACCAAAAGACCTGCAATCGGATGATCTAAAACATGGGCAACTTCGTTGCAGGATATCTGGCATGAGGCAGAAAACGAGGTATAGATTTTCTCTTGGATGGATTGGATAGAACATAAATGAAAGAAAGCCTTCTTGTTTGAAAAAATCCTTTCGATGCAAAAAATGTCGGTTTTGTCCAAATTCCAAAATTTAGGCAAAAAACACTTTTTGCGCCTTTCCCTTGCTTTTCTGGGTGAAACAGGCAAGAAAGAATAAAAGGGTCGAACCAAAAGACCTGCAATCGGATGATCTAAAACATGGGCAACTTCGTTGCAGGATATCTGGCATGAGGCCAAAAATAAGGTATAGATTTTCTCTTGGATGGATTGGATAGAACATAAATGAAAGAAAGCCTTCTTGTTTGAAAAAATCCTTTCGATGCAAAAAATGTCGGTTTTGTCCAAATTCCAAAATTTAGGCAAAAATCACTTTTTGCGCCTTTCCCTTGCTTTTCTGGGTGAAACAGGCAAGAAAGAATAAAAGGGTCGAACCAAAAGACCTGCAATCGGATGATCTAAAACATGGGCAACTTAGTTGCAGGATATCTGGCATGAGGCAGAAAACGAGGTATAGATTTTCTCTTGGATGGATTGGATAGAACATAAATAAAAGAAAGCCTTCTTGTTTGAAAAAATCCTTTCGATGCAAAAAATGTCGGTTTTGTCCAAATTCCAAAATTTAGGCAAAAATCACTTTTTGCGCCTTTCCCTTGCTTTTCTGGGTGAAACAGGCAAGAAAGAATAAAAGGGTCGAACCAAAAGACCTGCAATCGGATGATCTAAAACATGGGCAACTTAGTTGCAGGATATCTGGCATGAGGCAGAAAACGAGGTATAGATTTTCTCTTCGATGGATTGGATAGAACATAAATAAAAGAAAGCCTTCTTGTTTGAAAAAATCCTTTCGATGCAAAAAATGTCGGTTTTGTCCAAATTCCAAAATTTAGGCAAAAATCACTTTTTGCGCCTTTCCCTTGCTTTTCTGGGTGAAACAGGCAACAGAGAATAAAAGGGTCGAACCAAAAGACCTGCAATCGGATGATCTAAAACATGGGCAACTTAGTTGCAGGATATCTGGCATGAGGCAGAAAACGAGGTATAGATTTTCTCTTCGATGGATTGGATAGAACATAAATAAAAGAAAGCCTTCTTGTTTGAAAAAATCCTTTTGATGCAAAAAATGTCGGTTTTGTCCAGGTTCCAAAATTTAGGCAAAAATCACTTTTTGCGCCTTTCCCTTGACTTTCTGGGTGAAACAGGCAACAGAGAATAAAAGGGTCGAACCAAAAGACCTGCAATCGGATGATCTAAAACATGGGCAACTTCGTTGCAGGATATCTGGCATGAGGCAGAAAACGAGGTATAGATTTTCTCTTGGATGGATTGGATAGAACATAAATGAAAGAAAGCCTTCTTGTTTGAAAAAATCCTTTCGATGCAAAAAATGTCGGTTTTGTCCAAATTCCAAAATTTAGGCAAAAATCACTTTTTGCGCCTTTCCCTTGCTTTTCTGGGTGAAACAGGCAAGAAAGAATAAAAGGGTCGAACCAGAAGACCTGCAATCGGATGATCTAAAACATGGGCAACTTAGTTGCAGGATATCTGGCATGAGGCCAAAAATGAGGTACAGATTTTCTCTTGGATGGATTGGATAGAACATAAATGAAAGAAAGCCTTCTTGTTTGAAAAAATCCTTTCGATGCAAAAAATGTCGGTTTTGTCCAAATTCCAAAATTTAGGCAAAAATCACTTTTTGCGCCTTTCCCTTGCTTTTCTGGGTGAAACAGGCAAGAAAGAATAAAAGGGTCGAACCAAAAGACCTGCAATCGGATGATCTAAAACATGGGCAACTTAGTTGCAGGATATCTGGCATGAGGCAGAAAACGAGGTATAGATTTTCTCTTCGATGGATTGGATAGAACATAAATAAAAGAAAGCCTTCTTGTTTGAAAAAATCCTTTTGATGCAAAAAATGTCGGTTTTGTCCAGGTTCCAAAATTTAGGCAAAAATCACTTTTTGCGCCTTTCCCTTGACTTTCTGGGTGAAACAGGCAAGAAAGAATAAAAGGGTCGAACTAAAAGACCTGCAATCGGATGATCTAAAACATGGGCAACTTAGTTGCAGGATATCTGGCATGAGGCAGAAAACGAGGTATAGATTTTCTCTTGGATGGATTGGATAGAACATAAATAAAAGAAAGCCTTCTTGTTTGAAAAAATCCTTTTGATGCAAAAAATGTCGGTTTTGTCCAAATTCCAAAATTTAGGCAAAAAACACTTTTTGCGCCTTTCCCTTGCTTTTCTGGGTGAAACAGGCAAGAAAGAATAAAAGGGTCGAACCAAAAGACCTGCAATCGGATGATCTAAAACATGGGCAACTTCGTTGCAGGATATCTGGCATGAGGCCAAAAATGAGGTACAGATTTTCTCTTGGATGGATTGGATAGAACATAAATGAAAGAAAGCCTTCTTGTTTGAAAAAATCCTTTCGATGCAAAAAATGTCGGTTTTGTCCAAATTCCAAAATTTAGGCAAAAAACACTTTTTGCGCCTTTCCCTTGCTTTTCTGGGTGAAACAGGCAAGAAAGAATAAAAGGGTCGAACCAAAAGACCTGCAATCGGATGATCTAAAACATGGGCAACTTAGTTGCAGGATATCTGGCATGAGGCAGAAAATGAGGTACAGATTTTCTCTTGGATGGATTGGATAGAACATAAATGAAAGAAAGCCTTCTTGTTTGAAAAAATCCTTTCGATGCAAAAAATGTCGGTTTTGTCCAGGTTCCAAAATTTAGGCAAAAATCACTTTTTGCGCCTTTCCCTTGACTTTCTGGGTGAAACAGGCAACAGAGAATAAAAGGGTCGAACCAAAAGACCTGCAATCGGATGATCTAAAACATGGGCAACTTCGTTGCAGGATATCTGGCATGAGGCCAAAAATGAGGTACAGATTTTCTCTTGGATGGATTGGATAGAACATAAATGAAAGAAAGCCTTCTTGTTTGAAAAAATCCTTTCGATGCAAAAAATGTCGGTTTTGTCCAAATTCCAAAATTTAGGCAAAAAACACTTTTTGCGCCTTTCCCTTGCTTTTCTGGGTGAAACAGGCAAGAAAGAATAAAAGGGTCGAACCAAAAGACCTGCAATCGGATGATCTAAAACATGGGCAACTTAGTTGCAGGATATCTGGCATGAGGCAGAAAATGAGGTACAGATTTTCTCTTGGATGGATTGGATAGAACATAAATGAAAGAAAGCCTTCTTGTTTGAAAAAATCCTTTCGATGCAAAAAATGTCGGTTTTGTCCAAATTCCAAAATTTAGGCAAAAAACACTTTTTGCGCCTTTCCCTTGCTTTTCTGGGTGAAACAGGCAAGAAAGAATAAAAGGGTCGAACCAAAAGACCTGCAATCGGATGATCTAAAACATGGGCAACTTCGTTGCAGGATATCTGGCATGAGGCCAAAAATGAGGTACAGATTTTCTCTTGGATGGATTGGATAGAACATAAATGAAAGAAAGCCTTCTTGTTTGAAAAAATCCTTTCGATGCAAAAAATGTCGGTTTTGTCCAAATTCCAAAATTTAGGCAAAAAACACTTTTTGCGCCTTTCCCTTGCTTTTCTGGGTGAAACAGGCAAGAAAGAATAAAAGGGTCGAACCAAAAGACCTGCAATCGGATGATCTAAAACATGGGCAACTTAGTTGCAGGATATCTGGCATGAGGCAGAAAATGAGGTACAGATTTTCTCTTGGATGGATTGGATAGAACATAAATGAAAGAAAGCCTTCTTGTTTGAAAAAATCCTTTCGATGCAAAAAATGTCGGTTTTGTCCAAATTCCAAAATTTAGGCAAAAAACACTTTTTGCGCCTTTCCCTTGCTTTTCTGGGTGAAACAGGCAAGAAAGAATAAAAGGGTCGAACCAAAAGACCTGCAATCGGATGATCTAAAACATGGGCAACTTCGTTGCAGGATATCTGGCATGAGGCCAAAAATGAGGTACAGATTTTCTCTTGGATGGATTGGATAGAACATAAATGAAAGAAAGCCTTCTTGTTTGAAAAAATCCTTTCGATGCAAAAAATGTCGGTTTTGTCCAAATTCCAAAATTTAGGCAAAAATCACTTTTTGCGCCTTTCCCTTGCTTTTCTGGGTGAAACAGGCAAGAAAGAATAAAAGGGTCGAACCAGAAGACCTGCAATCGGATGATCTAAAACATGGGCAACTTAGTTGCAGGATATCTGGCATGAGGCCAAAAATGAGGTACAGATTTTCTCTTGGATGGATTGGATAGAACATAAATGAAAGAAAGCCTTCTTGTTTGAAAAAATCCTTTCGATGCAAAAAATGTCGGTTTTGTCCAGGTTCCAAAATTTAGGCAAAAATCACTTTTTGCGCCTTTCCCTTGACTTTCTGGGTGAAACAGGCAACAGAGAATAAAAGGGTCGAACCAAAAGACCTGCAATCGGATGATCTAAAACATGGGCAACTTCGTTGCAGGATATCTGGCATGAGGCCAAAAATGAGGTACAGATTTTCTCTTGGATGGATTGGATAGAACATAAATGAAAGAAAGCCTTCTTGTTTGAAAAAATCCTTTCGATGCAAAAAATGTCGGTTTTGTCCAAATTCCAAAATTTAGGCAAAAAACACTTTTTGCGCCTTTCCCTTGCTTTTCTGGGTGAAACAGGCAAGAAAGAATAAAAGGGTCGAACCAAAAGACCTGCAATCGGATGATCTAAAACATGGGCAACTTAGTTGCAGGATATCTGGCATGAGGCAGAAAATGAGGTACAGATTTTCTCTTGGATGGATTGGATAGAACATAAATGAAAGAAAGCCTTCTTGTTTGAAAAAATCCTTTCGATGCAAAAAATGTCGGTTTTGTCCAAATTCCAAAATTTAGGCAAAAAACACTTTTTGCGCCTTTCCCTTGCTTTTCTGGGTGAAACAGGCAAGAAAGAATAAAAGGGTCGAACCAAAAGACCTGCAATCGGATGATCTAAAACATGGGCAACTTCGTTGCAGGATATCTGGCATGAGGCCAAAAATGAGGTACAGATTTTCTCTTGGATGGATTGGATAGAACATAAATGAAAGAAAGCCTTCTTGTTTGAAAAAATCCTTTCGATGCAAAAAATGTCGGTTTTGTCCAAATTCCAAAATTTAGGCAAAAAACACTTTTTGCGCCTTTCCCTTGCTTTTCTGGGTGAAACAGGCAAGAAAGAATAAAAGGGTCGAACCAAAAGACCTGCAATCGGATGATCTAAAACATGGGCAACTTAGTTGCAGGATATCTGGCATGAGGCAGAAAATGAGGTACAGATTTTCTCTTGGATGGATTGGATAGAACATAAATGAAAGAAAGCCTTCTTGTTTGAAAAAATCCTTTCGATGCAAAAAATGTCGGTTTTGTCCAAATTCCAAAATTTAGGCAAAAAACACTTTTTGCGCCTTTCCCTTGCTTTTCTGGGTGAAACAGGCAAGAAAGAATAAAAGGGTCGAACCAAAAGACCTGCAATCGGATGATCTAAAACATGGGCAACTTCGTTGCAGGATATCTGGCATGAGGCCAAAAATGAGGTACAGATTTTCTCTTGGATGGATTGGATAGAACATAAATGAAAGAAAGCCTTCTTGTTTGAAAAAATCCTTTCGATGCAAAAAATGTCGGTTTTGTCCAAATTCCAAAATTTAGGCAAAAATCACTTTTTGCGCCTTTCCCTTGCTTTTCTGGGTGAAACAGGCAAGAAAGAATAAAAGGGTCGAACCAGAAGACCTGCAATCGGATGATCTAAAACATGGGCAACTTAGTTGCAGGATATCTGGCATGAGGCCAAAAATGAGGTACAGATTTTCTCTTGGATGGATTGGATAGAACATAAATAAAAGAAAGCCTTCTTGTTTGAAAAAATCCTTTTGATGCAAAAAATGTCGGTTTTGTCCAGGTTCCAAAATTTAGGCAAAAATCACTTTTTGCGCCTTTCCCTTGACTTTCTGGGTGAAACAGGCAACAGAGAATA
Organism: Xylota sylvarum; assembly: GCA_905220385.1. Lineage (NCBI taxonomy): Eukaryota > Metazoa > Arthropoda > Insecta > Diptera > Syrphidae > Xylota > Xylota sylvarum. The sequence goes on along the minus strand of LR999960.1, from coordinate 50,078,265 downwards.
AAAGGGTCGAACCAAAAGACCTGCAATCGGATGATCTAAAACATGGGCAACTTCGTTGCAGGATATCTGGCATGAGGCAGAAAACGAGGTATAGATTTTCTCTTGGATGGATTGGATAGAACATAAATGAAAGAAAGCCTTCTTGTTTGAAAAAATCCTTTCGATGCAAAAAATGTCGGTTTTGTCCAAATTCCAAAATTTAGGCAAAAATCACTTTTTGCGCCTTTCCCTTGCTTTTCTGGGTGAAACAGGCAAGAAAGAATAAAAGGGTCGAACCAAAAGACCTGCAATCGGATGATCTAAAACATGGGCAACTTCGTTGCAGGATATCTGGCATGAGGCAGAAAACGAGGTATAGATTTTCTCTTGGATGGATTGGATAGAACATAAATGAAAGAAAGCCTTCTTGTTTGAAAAAATCCTTTCGATGCAAAAAATGTCGGTTTTGTCCAAATTCCAAAATTTAGGCAAAAATCACTTTTTGCGCCTTTCCCTTGCTTTTCTGGGTGAAACAGGCAAGAAAGAATAAAAGGGTCGAACCAAAAGACCTGCAATCGGATGATCTAAAACATGGGCAACTTTGTTGCAGGATATCTGGCATGAGGCAAAAAATGAGGTACAGATTTTCTGTTGGATGGATTGGATAGAACACATAAATGAAAGAAAGCCTTCTTGTTTGAAAAAATCCTTTTGATGCAAAAAATGTCGGTTTTGTCCAAATTCCAAAATTTAGGCAAAAATCACTTTTTGCGCCTTTCCCTTGCTTTTCTGGGTGAAACAGGCAAGAAAGAATAAAAGGGTCGAACCAAAAGACCTGCAATCGGATGATCTAAAACATGGGCAACTTTGTTGCAGGATATCTGGCATGAGGCAGAAAATGAGGTACAGATTTTCTCTTGGATGGATTGGATAGAACACATAAATGAAAGAAAGCCTTCTTGTTTGAAAAAATCCTTTCGATGCAAAAAATGTCGGTTTTGTCCAAATTCCAAAATTTAGGCAAAAATCACTTTTTGCGCCTTTCCCTTGCTTTTCTGGGTGAAACAGGCAAGAAAGAATAAAAGGGTCGAACCAAAAGACCTGCAATCGGATGATCTAAAACATGGGCAACTTTGTTGCAGGATATCTGGCATGAGGCAAAAAATGAGGTACAGATTTTCTGTTGGATGGATTGGATAGAACACATAAATGAAAGAAAGCCTTCTTGTTTGAAAAAATCCTTTTGATGCAAAAAATGTCGGTTTTGTCCAAATTCCAAAATTTAGGCAAAAATCACTTTTTGCGCCTTTCCCTTGCTTTTCTGGGTGAAACAGGCAAGAAAGAATAAAAGGGTCGAACCAAAAGACCTGCAATCGGATGATCTAAAACATGGGCAACTTTGTTGCAGGATATCTGGCATGAGGCAGAAAATGAGGTACAGATTTTCTCTTGGATGGATTGGATAGAACACATAAATGAAAGAAAGCCTTCTTGTTTGAAAAAATCCTTTCGATGCAAAAAATGTCGGTTTTGTCCAAATTCCAAAATTAAGGCAAAAATCACTTTTTGCGCCTTTCCCTTGCTTTTCTGGGTGAAACAGGCAAGAAAGAATAAAAGGGTCGAACCAAAAGACCTGCAATCGGATGATCTAAAACATGGGCAACTTCGTTGCAGGATATCTGGCATGAGGCCAAAAATAAGGTATAGATTTTCTCTTGGATGGATTGGATAGAACACATAAATGAAAGAAAGCCTTCTTGTTTGAAAAAATCCTTTCGATGCAAAAAATGTCGGTTTTGTCCAAATTCCAAAATTAAGGCAAAAATCACTTTTTGCGCCTTTCCCTTGCTTTTCTGGGTGAAACAGGCAAGAAAGAATAAAAGGGTCGAACCAAAAGACCTGCAATCGGATGATCTAAAACATGGGCAACTTAGTTGCAGGATATCTGGCATGAGGCAGAAAACGAGGTATAGATTTTCTCTTGGATGGATTGGATAGAACACATAAATGAAAGAAAGCCTTCTTGTTTGAAAAAATCCTTTTGATGCAAAAAATGTCGGTTTTGTCCAAATTCCAAAATTTAGGCAAAAATCACTTTTTGCGCCTTTCCCTTGCTTTTCTGGGTGAAACAGGCAAGAAAGAATAAAAGGGTCGAACCAAAAGACCTGCAATCGGATGATCTAAAACATGGGCAACTTCGTTGCAGGATATCTGGCATGAGGCCAAAAATAAGGTATAGATTTTCTCTTGGATGGATTGGATAGAACATAAATGAAAGAAAGCCTTCTTGTTTGAAAAAATCCTTTCGATGTAAAACATGTCGGTTTTGTCAAGGTTCCAAAATTTAGGCAAAAATCACTTTTTGCGCCTTTCCCTTGCTTTTCTGGGTGAAACAGGCAAGAAAGAATAAAAGGGTCGAACCAAAAGACCTGCAATCGGATGATCTAAAACATGGGCAACTTAGTTGCAGGATATCTGGCATGAGGCAGAAAACGAGGTATAGATTTTCTCTTGGATGGATTGGATAGAACATAAATGAAAGAAAGCCTTCTTGTTTGAAAAAATCCTTTCGATGCAAAAAATGTCGGTTTTGTCCAAATTCCAAAATTTAGGCAAAAATCACTTTTTGCGCCTTTCCCTTGCTTTTCTGGGTGAAACAGGCAAGAAAGAATAAAAGGGTCGAACCAAAAGACCTGCAATCGGATGATCTAAAACATGGGCAACTTCGTTGCAGGATATCTGGCATGAGGCCAAAAATAAGGTATAGATTTTCTCTTGGATGGATTGGATAGAACATAAATGAAAGAAAGCCTTCTTGTTTGAAAAAATCCTTTCGATGTAAAACATGTCGGTTTTGTCAAGGTTCCAAAATTTAGGCAAAAATCACTTTTTGCGCCTTTCCCTTGCTTTTCTGGGTGAAACAGGCAAGAAAGAATAAAAGGGTCGAACCAAAAGACCTGCAATCGGATGATCTAAAACATGGGCAGCTTTGTTGCAGGATATCTGTCATGAGGCCAAAAATGAGGTATAGATTTTCTGTTGGATGGATTGGAAAGAACATAAATGAAAGAAAGCCTTCTTGTTTGAAAAAATCCTTTTGATGCAAAAAATGTCGGTTTTGTCAAGGTTCCAAAATTTAGGCAAAAATCACTTTTTGCGCCTTTCCCTTGCTTTTCTGGGTGAAACAGGCAAGAAAGAATAAAAGGGTCGAACCAAAAGACCTGCAATCGGATGATCTAAAACATGGGCAACTTTGTTGCAGGATATCTGGCATGAGGCAGAAAATGAGGTACAGATTTTCTCTTGGATGGATTGGATAGAACACATAAATGAAAGAAAGCCTTCTTGTTTGAAAAAATCCTTTCGATGTAAAACATGTCGGTTTTGTCAAGGTTCCAAAATTTAGGCAAAAATCACTTTTTGCGCCTTTCCCTTGCTTTTCTGGGTGAAACAGGCAAGAAAGAATAAAAGGGTCGAACCAAAAGACCTGCAATCGGATGATCTAAAACATGGGCAACTTAGTTGCAGGATATCTGGCATGAGGCAGAAAACGAGGTATAAATTTTCTCTTGGATGGATTGGATAGAACATAAATGAAAGAAAGCCTTCTTGTTTGAAAAAATCCTTTCGATGCAAAAAATGTCGGTTTTGTCCAAATTCCAAAATTTAGGCAAAAATCACTTTTTGCGCCTTTCCCTTGCTTTTCTGGGTGAAACAGGCAAGAAAGAATAAAAGGGTCGAACCAAAAGACCTGCAATCGGATGATCTAAAACATGGGCAACTTCGTTGCAGGATATCTGGCATGAGGCCAAAAATAAGGTATAGATTTTCTCTTGGATGGATTGGATAGAACATAAATGAAAGAAAGCCTTCTTGTTTGAAAAAATCCTTTCGATGTAAAACATGTCGGTTTTGTCAAGGTTCCAAAATTTAGGCAAAAATCACTTTTTGCGCCTTTCCCTTGCTTTTCTGGGTGAAACAGGCAAGAAAGAATAAAAGGGTCGAACCAAAAGACCTGCAATCGGATGATCTAAAACATGGGCAACTTTGTTGCAGGATATCTGGCATGAGGCAGAAAATGAGGTACAGATTTTCTCTTGGATGGATTGGATAGAACACATAAATGAAAGAAAGCCTTCTTGTTTGAAAAAATCCTTTCGATGCAAAAAATGTCGGTTTTGTCCAAATTCCAAAATTTAGGCAAAAATCACTTTTTGCGCCTTTCCCTTGCTTTTCTGGGTGAAACAGGCAAGAAAGAATAAAAGGGTCGAACCAAAAGACCTGCAATCGGATGATCTAAAACATGGGCAACTTTGTTGCAGGATATCTGGCATGAGGCAAAAAATGAGGTACAGATTTTCTGTTGGATGGATTGGATAGAACACATAAATGAAAGAAAGCCTTCTTGTTTGAAAAAATCCTTTTGATGCAAAAAATGTCGGTTTTGTCCAAATTCCAAAATTTAGGCAAAAATCACTTTTTGCGCCTTTCCCTTGCTTTTCTGGGTGAAACAGGCAAGAAAGAATAAAAGGGTCGAACCAAAAGACCTGCAATCGGATGATCTAAAACATGGGCAACTTCGTTGCAGGATATCTGGCATGAGGCCAAAAATAAGGTATAGATTTTCTCTTGGATGGATTGGATAGAACATAAATGAAAGAAAGCCTTCTTGTTTGAAAAAATCCTTTCGATGTAAAACATGTCGGTTTTGTCAAGGTTCCAAAATTTAGGCAAAAATCACTTTTTGCGCCTTTCCCTTGCTTTTCTGGGTGAAACAGGCAAGAAAGAATAAAAGGGTCGAACCAAAAGACCTGCAATCGGATGATCTAAAACATGGGCAACTTAGTTGCAGGATATCTGGCATGAGGCAGAAAACGAGGTATAGATTTTCTCTTGGATGGATTGGATAGAACATAAATGAAAGAAAGCCTTCTTGTTTGAAAAAATCCTTTCGATGCAAAAAATGTCGGTTTTGTCCAAATTCCAAAATTTAGGCAAAAATCACTTTTTGCGCCTTTCCCTTGCTTTTCTGGGTGAAACAGGCAAGAAAGAATAAAAGGGTCGAACCAAAAGACCTGCAATCGGATGATCTAAAACATGGGCAACTTCGTTGCAGGATATCTGGCATGAGGCCAAAAATAAGGTATAGATTTTCTCTTGGATGGATTGGATAGAACATAAATGAAAGAAAGCCTTCTTGTTTGAAAAAATCCTTTCGATGTAAAACATGTCGGTTTTGTCAAGGTTCCAAAATTTAGGCAAAAATCACTTTTTGCGCCTTTCCCTTGCTTTTCTGGGTGAAACAGGCAAGAAAGAATAAAAGGGTCGAACCAAAAGACCTGCAATCGGATGATCTAAAACATGGGCAGCTTTGTTGCAGGATATCTGTCATGAGGCCAAAAATGAGGTATAGATTTTCTGTTGGATGGATTGGAAAGAACATAAATGAAAGAAAGCCTTCTTGTTTGAAAAAATCCTTTCGATGCAAAAAATGTCGGTTTTGTCCAGGTTCCAAAATTTAGGCAAAAATCACTTTTTGCGCCGTTCACTTGCTTTTCTGGGTGAAACAGGCAAGAAAGAATAAATGGGTCGAACCAAAAGACCTGCAATCGGATGATCTAAAACATGGGCAGCTTTGTTGCAGGATATCTGTCATGAGGCCAAAAATGAGGTATAGATTTTCTGTTGGATGGATTGGAAAGAACATAAATGAAAGAAAGCCTTCTTGTTTGAAAAAATCCTTTCGATGCAAAAAATGTCGGTTTTGTCAAGGTTCCAAAATTTAGGCAAAAATCACTTTTTGCGCCTTTCCCTTGCTTTTCTGGGTGAAACAGGCAAGAAAGAATAAAAGGGTCGAACCAAAAGACCTGCAATCGGATGATCTAAAACATGGGCAGCTTTGTTGCAGGATATCTGTCATGAGGCCAAAAATGAGGTATAGATTTTCTGTTGGATGGATTGGAAAGAACATAAATGAAAGAAAGCCTTCTTGTTTGAAAAAATCCTTTTGATGCAAAAAATGTCGGTTTTGTCAAGGTTCCAAAATTTAGGCAAAAATCACTTTTTGCGCCTTTCCCTTGCTTTTCTGGGTGAAACAGGCAAGAAAGAATAAATGGGTCGAACCAAAAGACCTGCAATCGGATGATCTAAAACATGGGCAGCTTTGTTGCAGGATATCTGGCATGAGGCAGAAAATGAGGTATAGATTTTCTGTTGGATGGATTGGAAAGAACATAAATGAAAGAAAGCCTTCTTGTTTGAAAAAATCCTTTCGATGCAAAAAATGTCGGTTTTGTCCAGGTTCCAAAATTTAGGCAAAAATCACTTTTTGCGCCGTTCACTTGCTTTTCTGGGTGAAACAGGCAAGAAAGAATAAAAGGGTCGAACCAAAAGACCTGCAATCGGATGATCTAAAACATGGGCAACTTAGTTGCAGGATATCTGGCATGAGGCAGAAAACGAGGTATAGATTTTCTCTTGGATGGATTGGATAGAACACATAAATGAAAGAAAGCCTTCTTGTTTGAAAAAATCCTTTCGATGCAAAAAATGTCGGTTTTGTCCAAATTCCAAAATTAAGGCAAAAATCACTTTTTGCGCCTTTCCCTTGCTTTTCTGGGTGAAACAGGCAAGAAAGAATAAAAGGGTCGAACCAAAAGACCTGCAATCGGATGATCTAAAACATGGGCAACTTAGTTGCAGGATATCTGGCATGAGGCAGAAAACGAGGTATAGATTTTCTCTTGGATGGATTGGATAGAACACATAAATGAAAGAAAGCCTTCTTGTTTGAAAAAATCCTTTTGATGCAAAAAATGTCGGTTTTGTCCAGGTTCCAAAATTTAGGCAAACATCACTTTTTGCGCCTTTCCCTTGCTTTTCTGGGTGAAACAGGCAAGAAAGAATTAAAGGGTCGAACCAAAAGACCTGCAATCGGATGATCTAAAACATGGGCAACTTAGTTGCAGGATATCTGGCATGAGGCAGAAAACGAGGTATAGATTTTCTCTTGGATGGATTGGAAAGAACATAAATGAAAGAAAGCCTTCTTGTTTGAAAAAATCCTTTCGATGCAAAAAATGTCGGTTTTGTCCAGATTCCAAAATTTAGGCAAAAATCACTTTTTGCGCCTTTCCCTTGCTTTTCTGGGTGAAACAGGCAAGAAAGAATAAATGGGTCGAACCAAAAGACCTGCAATCGGATGATCTAAAACATGGGCAGCTTTGTTGCAGGATATCTGGCATGAGGCAGAAAATGAGGTATAGATTTTCTGTTGGATGGATTGGAAAGAACATAAATGAAAGAAAGCCTTCTTGTTTGAAAAAATCCTTTCGATGCAAAAAATGTCGGTTTTGTCCAGGTTCCAAAATTTAGGCAAAAATCACTTTTTGCGCCTTTCCCTTGCTTTTCTGGGTGAAACAGGCAAGAAAGAATAAAAGGGTCGAACCAAAAGACCTGCAATCGGATGATCTAAAACATGGGCAACTTAGTTGCAGGATATCTGGCATGAGGCAGAAAACAAGGTATAGATTTTCTCTTGGATGGATTGGATAGAACACATAAATGAAAGAAAGCCTTCTTGTTTGAAAAAATCCTTTTGATGCAAAAAATGTCGGTTTTGTCCAAATTCCAAAATTTAGGCAAAAATCACTTTTTGCGCCTTTCCCTTGCTTTTCTGGGTGAAACAGGCAAGAAAGAATAAATGGGTCGAACCAAAAGACCTGCAATCGGATGATCTAAAACATGGGCAGCTTTGTTGCAGGATATCTGGCATGAGGCAGAAAATGAGGTATAGATTTTCTGTTGGATGGATTGGAAAGAACATAAATGAAAGAAAGCCTTCTTGTTTGAAAAAATCCTTTCGATGCAAAAAATGTCGGTTTTGTCCAGGTTCCAAAATTTAGGCAAAAATCACTTTTTGCGCCGTTCACTTGCTTTTCTGGGTGAAACAGGCAAGAAAGAATAAAAGGGTCGAACCAAAAGACCTGCAATCGGATGATCTAAAACATGGGCAACTTAGTTGCAGGATATCTGGCATGAGGCAGAAAACGAGGTATAGATTTTCTCTTGGATGGATTGGATAGAACACATAAATGAAAGAAAGCCTTCTTGTTTGAAAAAATCCTTTTGATGCAAAAAATGTCGGTTTTGTCCAAATTCCAAAATTTAGGCAAAAATCACTTTTTGCGCCTTTCCCTTGCTTTTTTGGGTGAAACAGGCAAGAAAGAATAAATGGGTCGAACCAAAAGACCTGCAATCGGATGATCTAAAACATGGGCAACTTTGTTGCAGGATATCTGGCATGAGGCAGAAAATGAGGTACAGATTTTCTCTTGGATGGATTGGATAGAACACATAAATGAAAGAAAGCCTTCTTGTTTGAAAAAATCCTTTCGATGCAAAAAATGTCGGTTTTGTCCAAATTCCAAAATTAAGGCAAAAATCACTTTTTGCGCCTTTCCCTTGCTTTTCTGGGTGAAACAGGCAAGAAAGAATAAAAGGGTCGAACCAAAAGACCTGCAATCGGATGATCTAAAACATGGGCAGCTTTGTTGCAGGATATCTGGCATGAGGCAGAAAATGAGGTATAGATTTTCTGTTGGATGGATTGGAAAGAACATAAATGAAAGAAAGCCTTCTTGTTTGAAAAAATCCTTTCGATGCAAAAAATGTCGGTTTTGTCCAGGTTCCAAAATTTAGGCAAAAATCACTTTTTGCGCCGTTCCCTTGCTTTTCTGGGTGAAACAGGCAAGAAAGAATAAAAGGGTCGAACCAAAAGACCTGCAATCGGATGATCTAAAACATGGGCAACTTAGTTGCAGGATATCTGGCATGAGGCAGAAAACGAGGTATAGATTTTCTCTTGGATGGATTGGATAGAACACATAAATGAAAGAAAGCCTTCTTGTTTGAAAAAATCCTTTTGATGCAAAAAATGTCGGTTTTGTCCAAATTCCAAAATTTAGGCAAAAATCACTTTTTGCGCCTTTCCCTTGCTTTTCTGGGTGAAACAGGCAAGAAAGAATAAAAGGGTCGAACCAAAAGACCTGCAATCGGATGATCTAAAACATGGGCAACTTTGTTGCAGGATATCTGGCATGAGGCAGAAAATGAGGTACAGATTTTCTGTTGGATGGATTGGATAGAACACATAAATGAAAGAAAGCCTTCTTGTTTGAAAAAATCCTTTTGATGCAAAAAATGTCGGTTTTGTCCAGGTTCCAAAATTTAGGCAAAAATCACTTTTTGCGCCGTTCCCTTGCTTTTCTGGGTGAAACAGGCAAGAAAGAATAAAAGGGTCGAACCAAAAGACCTGCAATCGGATGATCTAAAACATGGGCAACTTAGTTGCAGGATATCTGGCATGAGGCAGAAAACGAGGTATAGATTTTCTCTTGGATGGATTGGATAGAACACATAAATGAAAGAAAGCCTTCTTGTTTGAAAAAATCCTTTTGATGCAAAAAATGTCGGTTTTGTCCAAATTCCAAAATTTAGGCAAAAATCACTTTTTGCGCCTTTCCCTTGCTTTTCTGGGTGAAACAGGCAAGAAAGAATAAAAGGGTCGAACCAAAAGACCTGCAATCGGATGATCTAAAACATGGGCAACTTTGTTGCAGGATATCTGGCATGAGGCAGAAAATGAGGTACAGATTTTCTGTTGGATGGATTGGATAGAACACATAAATGAAAGAAAGCCTTCTTGTTTGAAAAAATCCTTTTGATGCAAAAAATGTCGGTTTTGTCCAGGTTCCAAAATTTAGGCAAAAATCACTTTTTGCGCCGTTCCCTTGCTTTTCTGGGTGAAACAGGCAAGAAAGAATAAAAGGGTCGAACCAAAAGACCTGCAATCGGATGATCTAAAACATGGGCAACTTAGTTGCAGGATATCTGGCATGAGGCAGAAAACGAGGTATAGATTTTCTGTTGGATGGATTGGATAGAACACATAAATGAAAGAAAGCCTTCTTGTTTGAAAAAATCCTTTCGATGCAAAAAATGTCGGTTTTGTCCAGGTTCCAAAATTTAGGCAAAAATCACTTTTTGCGCCTTTCCCTTGCTTTTCTGGGTGAAACAGGCAAGAAAGAATAAAAGGGTCGAACCAAAAGACCTGCAATCGGATGATCTAAAACATGGGCAACTTAGTTGCAGGATATCTGGCATGAGGCAGAAAACGAGGTATAGATTTTCTCTTGGATGGATTGGATAGAACACATAAATGAAAGAAAGCCTTCTTGTTTGAAAAAATCCTTTCGATGCAAAAAATGTCGGTTTTGTCCAAATTCCAAAATTAAGGCAAAAATCACTTTTTGCGCCTTTCCCTTGCTTTTCTGGGTGAAACAGGCAAGAAAGAATAAAAGGGTCGAACCAAAAGACCTGCAATCGGATGATCTAAAACATGGGCAACTTTGTTGCAGGATATCTGGCATGAGGCAGAAAATGAGGTACAGATTTTCTCTTGGATGGATTGGATAGAACACATAAATGAAAGAAAGCCTTCTTGTTTGAAAAAATCCTTTCGATGCAAAAAATGTCGGTTTTGTCCAAATTCCAAAATTAAGGCAAAAATCACTTTTTGCGCCTTTCCCTTGCTTTTCTGGGTGAAACAGGCAAGAAAGAATAAAAGGGTCGAACCAAAAGACCTGCAATCGGATGATCTAAAACATGGGCAACTTAGTTGCAGGATATCTGGCATGAGGCAGAAAACGAGGTATAGATTTTCTCTTGGATGGATTGGATAGAACATAAATGAAAGAAAGCCTTCTTGTTTGAAAAAATCCTTTCGATGCAAAAAATGTCGGTTTTGTCCAAATTCCAAAATTTAGGCAAAAATCACTTTTTGCGCCTTTCCCTTGCTTTTCTGGGTGAAACAGGCAAGAAAGAATAAAAGGGTCGAACCAAAAGACCTGCAATCGGATGATCTAAAACATGGGCAACTTCGTTGCAGGATATCTGGCATGAGGCCAAAAATAAGGTATAGATTTTCTCTTGGATGGATTGGATAGAACATAAATGAAAGAAAGCCTTCTTGTTTGAAAAAATCCTTTCGATGTAAAAAATGTCGGTTTTGTCAAGGTTCCAAAATTTAGGCAAAAATCACTTTTTGCGCCTTTCCCTTGCTTTTCTGGGTGAAACAGGCAAGAAAGAATAAAAGGGTCGAACCAAAAGACCTGCAATCGGATGATCTAAAACATGGGCAGCTTTGTTGCAGGATATCTGTCATGAGGCCAAAAATGAGGTATAGATTTTCTGTTGGATGGATTGGAAAGAACATAAATGAAAGAAAGCCTTCTTGTTTGAAAAAATCCTTTTGATGCAAAAAATGTCGGTTTTGTCAAGGTTCCAAAATTTAGGCAAAAATCACTTTTTGCGCCTTTCCCTTGCTTTTCTGGGTGAAACAGGCAAGAAAGAATAAAAGGGTCGAACCAAAAGACCTGCAATCGGATGATCTAAAACATGGGCAACTTAGTTGCAGGATATCTGGCATGAGGCAGAAAACGAGGTATAGATTTTCTCTTGGATGGATTGGATAGAACATAAATGAAAGAAAGCCTTCTTGTTTGAAAAAATCCTTTCGATGCAAAAAATGTCGGTTTTGTCCAAATTCCAAAATTTAGGCAAAAATCACTTTTTGCGCCTTTCCCTTGCTTTTCTGGGTGAAACAGGCAAGAAAGAATAAAAGGGTCGAACCAAAAGACCTGCAATCGGATGATCTAAAACATGGGCAGCTTTGTTGCAGGATATCTGTCATGAGGCCAAAAATGAGGTATAGATTTTCTGTTGGATGGATTGGAAAGAACATAAATGAAAGAAAGCCTTCTTGTTTGAAAAAATCCTTTTGATGCAAAAAATGTCGGTTTTGTCAAGGTTCCAAAATTTAGGCAAAAATCACTTTTTGCGCCTTTCCCTTGCTTTTCTGGGTGAAACAGGCAAGAAAGAATAAAAGGGTCGAACCAAAAGACCTGCAATCGGATGATCTAAAACATGGGCAACTTAGTTGCAGGATATCTGGCATGAGGCAGAAAACGAGGTATAGATTTTCTCTTGGATGGATTGGATAGAACATAAATGAAAGAAAGCCTTCTTGTTTGAAAAAATCCTTTCGATGTAAAAAATGTCGGTTTTGTCAAGGTTCCAAAATTTAGGCAAAAATCACTTTTTGCGCCTTTCCCTTGCTTTTCTGGGTGAAACAGGCAAGAAAGAATAAAAGGGTCGAACCAAAAGACCTGCAATCGGATGATCTAAAACATGGGCAGCTTTGTTGCAGGATATCTGTCATGAGGCCAAAAATGAGGTATAGATTTTCTGTTGGATGGATTGGAAAGAACATAAATGAAAGAAAGCCTTCTTGTTTGAAAAAATCCTTTTGATGCAAAAAATGTCGGTTTTGTCAAGGTTCCAAAATTTAGGCAAAAATCACTTTTTGCGCCTTTCCCTTGCTTTTCTGGGTGAAACAGGCAAGAAAGAATAAAAGGGTCGAACCAAAAGACCTGCAATCGGATGATCTAAAACATGGGCAACTTAGTTGCAGGATATCTGGCATGAGGCAGAAAACGAGGTATAGATTTTCTCTTGGATGGATTGGATAGAACATAAATGAAAGAAAGCCTTCTTGTTTGAAAAAATCCTTTCGATGTAAAAAATGTCGGTTTTGTCAAGGTTCCAAAATTTAGGCAAAAATCACTTTTTGCGCCTTTCCCTTGCTTTTCTGGGTGAAACAGGCAAGAAAGAATAAAAGGGTCGAACCAAAAGACCTGCAATCGGATGATCTAAAACATGGGCAGCTTTGTTGCAGGATATCTGTCATGAGGCCAAAAATGAGGTATAGATTTTCTGTTGGATGGATTGGAAAGAACATAAATGAAAGAAAGCCTTCTTGTTTGAAAAAATCCTTTCGATGCAAAAAATGTCGGTTTTGTCCAAATTCCAAAATTTAGGCAAAAATCACTTTTTGCGCCTTTCCCTTGCTTTTCTGGGTGAAACAGGCAAGAAAGAATAAAAGGGTCGAACCAAAAGACCTGCAATCGGATGATCTAAAACATGGGCAGCTTTGTTGCAGGATATCTGTCATGAGGCCAAAAATGAGGTATAGATTTTCTGTTGGATGGATTGGAAAGAACATAAATGAAAGAAAGCCTTCTTGTTTGAAAAAATCCTTTTGATGCAAAAAATGTCGGTTTTGTCAAGGTTCCAAAATTTAGGCAAAAATCACTTTTTGCGCCTTTCCCTTGCTTTTCTGGGTGAAACAGGCAAGAAAGAATAAAAGGGTCGAACCAAAAGACCTGCAATCGGATGATCTAAAACATGGGCAACTTAGTTGCAGGATATCTGGCATGAGGCAGAAAACGAGGTATAGATTTTCTCTTGGATGGATTGGATAGAACATAAATGAAAGAAAGCCTTCTTGTTTGAAAAAATCCTTTCGATGTAAAAAATGTCGGTTTTGTCAAGGTTCCAAAATTTAGGCAAAAATCACTTTTTGCGCCTTTCCCTTGCTTTTCTGGGTGAAACAGGCAAGAAAGAATAAAAGGGTCGAACCAAAAGACCTGCAATCGGATGATCTAAAACATGGGCAACTTAGTTGCCGGATATCTGGCATGAGGCAGAAAACGAGGTATAGATTTTCTCTTGGATGGATTGGATAGAACATAAATGAAAGAAAGCCTTCTTGTTTGAAAAAATCCTTTCGATGCAAAAAATGTCGGTTTTGTCCAAATTCCAAAATTTAGGCAAAAATCACTTTTTGCGCCTTTCCCTTGCTTTTCTGGGTGAAACAGGCAAGAAAGAATAAAAGGGTCGAACCAAAAGACCTGCAATCGGATGATCTAAAACATGGGCAACTTTGTTGCAGGATATCTGGCATGAGGCAGAAAATGAGGTACAGATTTTCTGTTGGATGGATTGGATAGAACACATAAATGAAAGAAAGCCTTCTTGTTTGAAAAAATCCTTTTGATGCAAAAAATGTCGGTTTTGTCAAGGTTCCAAAATTTAGGCAAAAATCACTTTTTGCGCCTTTCCCTTGCTTTTCTGGGTGAAACAGGCAAGAAAGAATAAAAGGGTCGAACCAAAAGACCTGCAATCGGATGATCTAAAACATGGGCAACTTTGTTGCAGGATATCTGGCATGAGGCAGAAAATGAGGTACAGATTTTCTCTTGGATGGATTGGATAGAACATAAATGAAAGAAAGCCTTCTTGTTTGAAAAAATCCTTTTGATGCAAAAAATGTCGGTTTTGTCCAAATTCCAAAATTTAGGCAAACATCACTTTTTGCGCCTTTCCCTTGCTTTTCTGGGTGAAACAGGCAAGAAAGAATAAAAGGGTCGAACCAAAAGACCTGCAATCGGATGATCTAAAACATGGGCAGCTTTGTTGCAGGATATCTGTCATGAGGCCAAAAATGAGGTATAGATTTTCTGTTGGATGGATTGGAAAGAACATAAATGAAAGAAAGCCTTCTTGTTTGAAAAAATCCTTTTGATGCAAAAAATGTCGGTTTTGTCAAGGTTCCAAAATTTAGGCAAAAATCACTTTTTGCGCCTTTCCCTTGCTTTTCTGGGTGAAACAGGCAAGAAAGAATAAAAGGGTCGAACCAAAAGACCTGCAATCGGATGATCTAAAACATGGGCAACTTAGTTGCAGGATATCTGGCATGAGGCAGAAAACGAGGTATAGATTTTCTCTTGGATGGATTGGATAGAACATAAATGAAAGAAAGCCTTCTTGTTTGAAAAAATCCTTTCGATGTAAAAAATGTCGGTTTTGTCAAGGTTCCAAAATTTAGGCAAAAATCACTTTTTGCGCCTTTCCCTTGCTTTTCTGGGTGAAACAGGCAAGAAAGAATAAAAGGGTCGAACCAAAAGACCTGCAATCGGATGATCTAAAACATGGGCAGCTTTGTTGCAGGATATCTGTCATGAGGCCAAAAATGAGGTATAGATTTTCTGTTGGATGGATTGGAAAGAACATAAATGAAAGAAAGCCTTCTTGTTTGAAAAAATCCTTTTGATGCAAAAAATGTCGGTTTTGTCAAGGTTCCAAAATTTAGGCAAAAATCACTTTTTGCGCCTTTCCCTTGCTTTTCTGGGTGAAACAGGCAAGAAAGAATAAAAGGGTCGAACCAAAAGACCTGCAATCGGATGATCTAAAACATGGGCAACTTAGTTGCAGGATATCTGGCATGAGGCAGAAAACGAGGTATAGATTTTCTGTTGGATGGATTGGAAAGAACATAAATGAAAGAAAGCCTTCTTGTTTGAAAAAATCCTTTTGATGCAAAAAATGTCGGTTTTGTCAAGGTTCCAAAATTTAGGCAAAAATCACTTTTTGCGCCTTTCCCTTGCTTTTCTGGGTGAAACAGGCAAGAAAGAATAAAAGGGTCGAACCAAAAGACCTGCAATCGGATGATCTAAAACATGGGCAACTTAGTTGCAGGATATCTGGCATGAGGCAGAAAACGAGGTATAGATTTTCTCTTGGATGGATTGGATAGAACATAAATGAAAGAAAGCCTTCTTGTTTGAAAAAATCCTTTCGATGCAAAAAATGTCGGTTTTGTCCAAATTCCAAAATTTAGGCAAAAATCACTTTTTGCGCCTTTCCCTTGCTTTTCTGGGTGAAACAGGCAAGAAAGAATAAAAGGGTCGAACCAAAAGACCTGCAATCGGATGATCTAAAACATGGGCAACTTTGTTGCAGGATATCTGGCATGAGGCAGAAAATGAGGTACAGATTTTCTGTTGGATGGATTGGATAGAACACATAAATGAAAGAAAGCCTTCTTGTTTGAAAAAATCCTTTTGATGCAAAAAATGTCGGTTTTGTCAAGGTTCCAAAATTTAGGCAAAAATCACTTTTTGCGCCTTTCCCTTGCTTTTCTGGGTGAAACAGGCAAGAAAGAATAAAAGGGTCGAACCAAAAGACCTGCAATCGGATGATCTAAAACATGGGCAACTTTGTTGCAGGATATCTGGCATGAGGCAGAAAATGAGGTACAGATTTTCTCTTGGATGGATTGGATAGAACATAAATGAAAGAAAGCCTTCTTGTTTGAAAAAATCCTTTTGATGCAAAAAATGTCGGTTTTGTCCAAATTCCAAAATTTAGGCAAACATCACTTTTTGCGCCTTTCCCTTGCTTTTCTGGGTGAAACAGGCAAGAAAGAATAAAAGGGTCGAACCAAAAGACCTGCAATCGGATGATCTAAAACATGGGCAACTTTGTTGCAGGATATGTGTTCGTCTTGGACAATAACACAGAGGTTGAATATTGACGCAAATTAGTTACCAATTAGACTCATGTAGCCTAAAACGTATTAAGTGTCCCGTTTATGTTTTTAAACTAAAATCAATTCTAATCCTTAAAGACAACATTGTTTGTTGCATTGAAAAGAAAATAGATTTGGTTTATCCGCAAATTTAGTCGATCTTTGGAACTGTCACATGCACGTATCCCTATAAAGCTGTAAGGGTTATTTGACCGATTTCATATTCCTTTATCCATTTCATTGTTACTACGAGCTGTGGCGACACCTTCCACATGTCTTGTTTTATTTGACAAAATGGCATAACATGTCCTTTCATTGTTACAAAGAACAGAAGCATTACCTCCCATACGTGTTGTTTTATTTGACTTTAAACATTGTATCGACCCTCTACAAACACATAATGCAAGTTGTGATGAAAAACATCAAAGTCGATGCAGTGACTCCCAGGAGTATGTATCTATGTAAGTTTGTTTTATTAGAAAATGCAATCAAAGTCGGAAACGAACACCTTAAGGCTTTAAACAACATTTACCCCCAAACTGAAGAAGTACATGTACTCGTAGCGACTTCTTGTCCCGAAGCACTCTGTACATGACATCTCAATTTATTTCTCATTGGCTCTCATTTTATGTTGAGGTAATGGTCTTTGATATCTTCTAAACGATTCCCATCTCTCTCGACGAAAAGGATAAAATTGTGTCTGTCGAATGGCAATCTTCTTATTACACTTGGCTTCTGTTCAAAATTATTTCAAAAGGACACTTCTTGTGTGGCCTCGAACAGAAGTGTCCGAATTTCCACAAGTTGTATCTTTTTTTTTTGTTCTCTCTGTATCCTTGTGTTGAAAATTGCAATCGATAGCGATGCAAACAGAGGATAACACTCCTGTGACAGGTGGTGGTTCTTTCGTTTTTTTTTTTTGTGACATTTGGCATCCTTTTCTTATCTTATTTGCTGAAGACGATAAAATTGTCGCCAATGGATGTCGTTTTGTGTCTTGTTTTCCCGTTGGTAAATATGTATAGTAGAACGTTTATCAGTTTTTTTATCTGTGTGTGGTTTGTGTAGATATAACAGACGCCCTGTGTCGTTGGCAATAGTCACTGGAAGTTACAAATTGTGGTGACTTGGAATAGATTGAGGGATACGACCCTGATAACTCTAACTCGAGGGCATATTCTTTTTTTTTGAATTTCATTATGCTACGCTTTATCGGCGTTGATTTGATTTATCTTTTTTTTTTTATGATGGTGGTAGCTAGTATTGTAGTACAATTAACCACATTGCCGCTGGCAGCGGATAAAATAGGAAAAGCCGCAGTGAAATGGATATTATTAATTGTTGTTCATTCTTTCAAAAGGTCAAGGAACTTTGACGGTTTGTAGTTTTGGATTTGAACAGTTCGATGATGATGATTGCATTTAGAATCATTAAGAGGCGGTCTTCTGTGGGATAGTTTTGAGTTCCGTTTATTCTTTTCAGAATGAACAATAAGATGGTAGGTCAGGGCGATTGGTTCCTAATAAAGTAAGGAAGCCCAAATAGCCCACTTTATGTTTTAGGGAGAATAAGAACTTCTAACCCAATTTAGTTCACTATATTCTCGGTAAGGCGGTAGAAAAAGTTTTATGTTTTATATCTCAATCTTGGAAGATGGGTGTCGCCAGATGCCTTTCTCATCAAATTCAAAGAAATAGTTAAAGACGAGGTATTCCGAAAGAAATCTGTACCAAGCTGCTCCATCTGGGGCTAGTAGAATATATCATAACCGATGCAGTTCCACAAGGGACTGTGTTAGGGCCCATATTTTATGAAACCATCCATCTTTATTGGTTTTATTGAAGAAAAGATACTATGAGATGAAAGGAAGGAAGGAGTCATTTCACCAGAAAAGTTCACTTTTACCTTCGTCAGCTGTTACCTAAACTGTCTCCAGAATCCGCAGAGGATTCGCTGTCAGTAATAAGGAACCAAGCAGCTTAAAGGAACGTTTGGTTTGAAAGCCTCTAAACCAAATATATAACAGAGCTCCAATGATTGGAGAAGGCTAAAACCAGGACACTCCCAGACCAACTTAAGGAAGTATTTAAAACGTGAGACCTGGCTTCCATGGCCTTCAACTTTCTACGCTGAAGCTTCGAAAATATTACTGACTTGACAGTTGCATATATTAAACAACTCCATATTCGAGAATTATGTATATGTAGATGTTTCTGCTGATGCACCTTAAAAAACTTAGAGCTGTATTTCAGTGAAGTCATGGGTAAAGTAGTTAAGGTTTTTTTACGGTGAAGGTTCCCTACTGATCATGATGGGGATCTTATGAGCCTGTACCTAACCTAAGCCTCTCTTTGGATATTATTGAGAGAGCATTCTACACTTTTAGAGGCAGATCTTCGCTACATATGTATATTACAAAGTATGGAATCTTGTGTGAAGTTCCACAAGGGTCGCTACTTGGTCCCTTACTGTATATTTTATACAACAATTTCTAATGGTTCTAGATACCTGACTGGATATAGCTTTCCAAACGATCATGCGTGACTATTGTTATTGGACTGAAATTTGCCGCACAAAAAAAACTGATAAGCGAAAGAAAGGCAAGTTTGACGTAGAATCGGAATAGGATTAAGGCTGTGATAGCTTTACATAATAAAAAGGAGTATTTTCTAGTCGATATCATTTCATAGATACATACAACCTAGGTACATAAAAAAGTGGTATCGCTATGTTGCTATACTGTAATATAGTTAGGTGTTTTTGTTTTGTTAGCGGAAGGGGAACATTTTATAGGGTTCAAGTTGTCAGATTGTACTGACTAAACCTATCCTTCGCTAGCTCAGATCCTCGCCCCGTAGGACCACTGATAGGTACTATTTCGGGGCGGTTTCCATACTACACGACAGTCATTGTCTGTGAACGCAGCATTTTTCTCTGTTTATCCGTCTGTCTGAACTCGATTTGTGTTCGGGTCGGTAGTGTGTACACGGCTTCCCAATTACCCACCGATTTCGACATCTCCTCGATTACTTTTAGAACATCTAGTGCGACATTTAAGGGACCTTATACTGTCCGTCTTTTCTCAAGGAACCTTAGGCAGTTAAAAGCGACGTGTTCCAGGTCTTCATAGCATCACGGGCAAGCTGGGCATTATGGTAAGTCCTCGACTTTAAAGCGATGGACCCGATAACTGCCATGGCCTGACAATAGCTGCGTCAATGGGTAGTTTATCTCCCCATGACCTCTATTTATTCATGGTTCTATCCTGGGTTTCAGTCTGTATGTCAACCTTCAGTTATGTGATTTTCTGTTTTTCTTCATCACCAAGTATATCTATGGTGATCATTCGCCGCTTCATCCGAAATTGTCCTATAGGCCGATAAAGCTCGAAGTGCGGTTAGTCTATACACTCTGCTTATTCCCAACCGATTCTGTTTAACTTGTCGTGCCTCCGACTAAACTGGTGATGCGTAGAGCATTGTTGAGCTCACTACTCTAGAAAGTAGTATTCTCCTGGTGCTTCTGGGGCCCCCAACATTCGGCAGCATTCTAGAGAGCGCTGGGTATACATTTGATGCTTCTTTGATATGTACTCTAAATGGTTACCAAACATTTACCATCCAAATATGTACGTTCTGTAAGGCAGAGATAGGCAATTCACGAGGATATATAGAGATGTTTTGTCCATTTCGAGATATACGCAACAAATTGAGTGCTATGAGCAGTATAAGTACTTTTTCAAAACTTAGGACTGTTTCGGTAAAAGCTTTAGAGGACAGACCTATGAACATCTGTTCATCCACGTTCTGTCAATGTAAGATGTTCTACCTACGACATACTACAAGCTGGATGAGTTTCTGGTGATCCTTCCGATAAATACTTACACTTAACACAACATTAAACGAACGGATAGTGTAGTTTAGTTGAGCTTACCTGCAAAAAAAAGAAAGGAAATTGTTAGTGATATTCAATTCAAATGAAAGATGGATATAAGTTCAAGGAATGTATCTTAAGTCTAAAGTTCAGTAATCAGCTCGCTTTGGAATTTCACACCGATACGGCAACAAGACGCCCGGCGGGACTTACCAAATTTCCTGCCGAATATCAAAAAAAATTCATCGATAATATGGCTAACATTTTATTTTGATTGGTATATGTGTTTATTGTTATCCTGCATATATCCGGTCACAAGCAAACACAATATCTGGTATACCATTGTCAGGGTATTAATTATCGTTCATCGAACGAAGAAGAGTATAAAATCGCAGATGGTGTTCCACAAGGATCAGTTCTTGGTACCGTAATGTTTTTTATTACAATTTTGTACAAGATATCTCAGGCTAACATTACACAAGGCAAGCAAGCCTTAGAGACCAGTGAAACCAGTGAGATGATGACCTTCAACTAACAATAAAATAACTCGACTAACAATCGAAAGCTATGACTAAGCAAAGTTGTTCTGTTCGGACCACAGTTTGGACCAATGCACTGCAAATTAATGCCTACAGAGGGAAGATAAAGTACAGTGCGTTTCGGATAGTATCTGAATATGAGCCATTGCTCCAAATGCTCCTAAATGATATTATTCTCTCCTGCGATAGGCAACATCTATGCAAACATCAGTTTGGATTCTCGGGTCTCCTATTAGTTGAAACGTGAAATAGAGAGATTTCGATAGAACGTCTATAATGTCGGAGGTAATCACAAAAAAATCAACAGACAAACCGAATTATTCCCCCCATAGACTGCTTGGATAAAACGTCAACATTATGGAGAGGAAACTATCAACCGAGTGGGTACGGAGTACCATCACAGACAGAGGGAGATAAGTTTCCTTACTTCCCCACTTGTAACCAAGATTTGCCAGAGGACTAAGGTACTGAATTTTGGGAATAAAAATTTCCATAATGACGAGCTTAGTCTCAAAATATCAATGGAGGTTCTCACCTACTCTTAACTACGCTTGGGATGTTGGCCTACTTTCAAGTAGAAATAGCCAAGAATTTGGTGACAGAGGTACATAAATACAAGGGCTTTCAGACCAGATCCACCAATACTAAAATTCTCACCCGAATATCCCCTCATCATCACAAGTTGACAATGCTGAGCAAGAATCAAAGTGAATACAAGACTTTGGATGCTAAATCATTTCTGTCGGACCCGATTCGGTAATGCCAAGGCCGATTTTGTAATACCCTCGAAAATACATTGGATTCCAACACCAAACTGATGGTATTTGTCTCCAACGTAGAAACGAAATTGTCCCAAAAAAGTCGCAAGCTCTCTAAATTCCTTGTTTCAGAAGCATATTGGGAGGGTCCCAAACCCAGAGTGTATCTATTAGTATAACAAATGCGATTATGCAAACGCAAAAGTAGCAATAGATTAGCGAAACATCGTAGCAAATCACCCTATGCAATGGAACCAGTTAACCCAGAAGGGAAGACGAGTGGATCACCCTAAACTCACTCGAAGGACGTTGGAAGGGTCGAAAAAAGATGGAGGTGATACGAAGAACACCCTATCCCTCTTTCTTGAAATAAAAACTTAAACACTCACCACCCTCTACTTGAAACTTCAAAGTCGTCCTGTCTTCCTTCCTTCTTCTTTACTTTGTCCTTTAATTTTCTTCCTTAACATGTGAGAGCGTACATCTCAAGTTTCCATTTAGTTTCCCCTAACATCTCTATTCAAACTCCCTCTTTCATCTTCTCCTACATATCTCATTACTATTCGTTAAGTTGTTTGTTTACTTTGCACCCAGTAGTCTGTTTCTGTTTCGTTCATTCGTTCACATCTGTTATCCTTGCGCTGTTCTGTTACTCAAATTTAAGAATACTTATGTAGGTGTAGGTACCCTCTACTCAGTGCTATGTTTGTTTTTGTTTTTCTTTCGAGGTATTATTCCTTTTCTTGCTTACACGATGTAATAAAAAGAAAAACACACACACACAGAGAGATATTAATATTTTATGGAACAAAACTTATTCATCCTGGCACAGTACATCATCTGTAGTGTGACTGTGTGTATGTGTGTATTTTTCTCGTTTTTTTTTTTTTATAATAAATTCCATCTCATATTTTCACCAACGTTTTTTTCTACATCGGTGGTCTTTTTACTGAAAATTACCACCCAATCATCCATCCATCCAGCCAGCCAGCCATACATCCATCCATCCGTCCGTCCTTCCTTCCTCCAGACTTGAGGCGAATTCAGCATGGAAACAGAATATCACTGTGGCAGCGCTCACCATACTCGTACTACAACGAAACCACAACGTCGTCGTCGTCGTCGTCGTCATATTAGATTGAGATACATTTTCAAGGATAAAATGTGGGCGACTGGTGGGTGGCGGATACAACTACAATTTATATTTTGTTTGTCCTGTTTAAGAGTACACTTTTCCTTTTGGTATTCTGTTCGTTCTTCTTTCTCCATTTTTGGTTTCTGATTTCCACCCAGACGTACATAGGTACGTACATACAAAAGGAATAAGGCTGAAGCCATTAAATTTATGTACGCAAGGAACGCAGGAGCGAAAAGTTTGGGTTAGATGGATGGTTGAGAAGGATGGTAGCTCCTTTTGTTCAAATGCAGGTGATTGCTCGATTATAGTTTAACCGTGTACGGTGTTTTTTTTTCGTTTTTTGCGAACAAATAAACGAAAGTATTTTTCGTTGGGCAAAGGACGAAAGAAGAATTAAATAAAATTCTTGTGGCTTTTCTCTAGTCCCCATTTGTTGGTAATTGGACCGTGACTCTGAAGGATGAGGAATGTATCTCAGAGATATGTACATATACCGGTTGACATCGTGTATGTATATCGTTTTTAAGAATCCCTTCTTTCCGTTTGTTTTTCTAACTAAGTGGCTTTGGTTGCTGATGGAGTGCTCTCGTGTCCTTTATTTTTACCCGAGCACTTAAAAAGACGAACAAGTCGCTTAAGATGAGTTGATGTAAATTTAAAAAGAAAAAAAAACAGCAACGACACCCGGAGCTAATGATATATATTTTTTTAATCTAATTCATGAATTCGAATAAGGATATGCTGAAGCTTTGATAAAAAAAAACGCAAATGCCAGTTGAATAAATTTTGCCATATGCTGGATGTAAATATCTTCCAAGAAATTTGTGTCATTGGTGGGGTGTATCCTTATGTATTTCTTTGAATCCCCAATCGCTTTAGATTTTCGTTTGGTTCACTGAGTTTTATTTTGGAATGGTTTCCCATTCCAATAGTACTTCAGTCTTAACATTATGCTGGGAGTCTAGCACCGACTTAATGTCGTAGTTGGTTGTTTTTTACAGCACTTCCAGTCTCAGATTTTTGTCCAAAAAAGTGTAGTAGTAATGGTAGTTACAGTGTCCATTAGCTCTTGTTTTGTTGCGCCCGAATCCTGTGCTACAACCAGGAAAATGTGGCCACTCTACAAAAAATAAAAAACCGAAAACTTTTTTCTTTCGGATTAGGAAACACTCAGACCCAACTTGTCCATTGTACCACCAGGAAGCAAAATCCAGTATTACCCATTTTACTGGAATTTTTTCGATTTTCAGAGAAAGCCCAGAATGCACTCCATCGATGAGGAGCTTACAGTATCAGCACTCACTACATCAGGAGCGAAGATCAGCCACCTTATCCGAGCAAATGCAGAACAATAACATAGGAAATAATCCCACGGATTGTCGCCCTCTCGACAGGCATCTCTTCATCTCTTAAGATGAAGACTAAGATGCTTGCTAAAAGGAAAGCGTCCCGTAAAAACGCCAAGTCGTCTACAGTCTTTTATGCTGAGCAAGAATGCCGCTGATTTCTTACAGACATTCGGGAGCATACGTTTAGTCCACCTGCAAGCTGGAAAGTCGTGCCAATTGTGTTCGTAGGAAACCCATTAGTCAATGGAGGCGCTGACCGAGGACGCGGGAAGACCCACCACAGGTTCATTTCCTGAGAAATTATGCTCTCTTATGGATTTAATTTCCCGCAATCCCAGTGTGTCTTGGAACCCAGACAAGAGTCAAAAAGTTCAGCCTTGCGACCGAATTCAAAGAGTTCTTGCATTATCGAGCTATTTTGGAACGGGTTACAGGATTGAGCACTGTCGCTACAGACGCATATAGTCGACAGCCATTAAGATAGCATAGATTTCCGCTTGAAAAACAGAGGCATGCTTGCCTAACTAGTAGTGAAGTCTAGTGCTGTCGATCTCCACGAAGACATCCGGATCGTAGGATAAATGTCACACAAGGTCATCAAAACTCCAGTGCGGATGATACCAAAAGCCACCCTGTCTAAGGCGGTAGATTGCTTTGATAGTACAGCCCATGATGAAAGTACCAAGAGGAGGTAAGTCAAGCAGAGTATCTAGAGCAGAGCCAGACGTACTCGGGAAAGCTCCTGTGCAGCCAAGACAGGCCATTCTTTGGAGATTCGTACAGAGGGAAGTCACATACTTATGGGAAAGCCCCCTCCACTAAACTACCGGCGCATAAGCTAGAAAAGGTCTTATCATAGCCATATAGATACAGAGGACTTTTTTCGACGATAAGCCCCATGTCTTACCCTTACACTGGTAGAAAACTGAGAGCACCTTGGATGGTTTCGACTTAACATGCTTTCTCCAAAGAAGTTTCTTATCCAGGAACACTCCAAGATATTTCGCTTCATCGGCGATCTGGATAGTGATGCCTTTTGCACTGGTTGAGTCAGACCAGTCACAATCCACCTTCTAATGAAGACAACAACCTAACTTTTCAAAGGATTGACCGAAAGCCCAATCCCAGAGCACCATTCATCGATCATGTCTAAGGCTATCTGCGCATTAGTACAGACAGTCTGTAGGCATGACCCGACAGATCATCGGCGTATGCCTGAGCGTAGATGTTTGAACTATTGAGAGTATGCAACAGAGTCAACTAACATCCACCATAGAAGTGGAGACAGAACGCCACCTTTCCGACAGTTTCTGTTAACACCGGCCACAGTCCGCAGCTACAACCAAAGTTCTATTCATCAGCATCGACCTGATCCATACCACCAATGTCTCATCTACACTGTGTCGTATAGCAGACTCACAAATGCATTGTCAAAAGCGCCCTCTATGTCTATGAAAAGATCCATTACGTATTCCTTCCTATCGATCGCGCATTCAATGCCAGCAACTAGATTTTGAAGCGCAGTCTCAAGGTATTTTCCACGCTGATATCCATGTTGCATCTTAGTTGGAGGGTGCATCCCTCAGTGCAGACCTGCGCATGTGATTCTCGACTATGTAGTCTCTCCAAGCTTGAAAGAAAGAATACAGACTTATAGACCTGAAACTCATAGCGAAGGAGTAGTCATCGTTACCAATTATTGGTTGGCAGCAACACTCCATCGGTACCAGCATATTCGATAGGCTCATCTGTTGCCTCGGCCGATGCAGTATACCAGCTATGCCAAGTTTTGCCACTTAGATCAAGCTCAACCTGCACAGGCAGGTTAAGGCGTGACCCAATCCTTGTTAGGTTACCCGGAAAGGAGTTTCCAACACAACACTAAAGTCTCTGTTTTCGTCCTAACCGAGTCCGGTTTGATTGGTTTGCCTCTTTTGAGAACTTGGAGCAATCTAGTGGTTTCAGTGGTGGAGTCTCGATCTTTCACAAAAATCTTATAGGAAGCACGTCTTATGTTCTTTTTGTTTGAATCGGAAAAGGTTCCAGTCTCCACCTAAATTTGTCTTGAGTGACCTTTCTTATTCTGGTTCTGTTCTGGATTCCACCAGGGAACTGGCGATCTACAGGAGGTTTTCATAACCTGCCACGTCAGTTCGAAACATCTATTGATGATACTAGTGAGGTTTTAAGAAGCATCGTCTCGTTCTAAGGAGGAGGAGTTTTGACAGATTTGTCTGGCTCCCACATAGTTTTTCCCCAATTCTTTCTCTCCTGCAAAGTACTGACTTCACATTTGATTCGGAAGGTGATGTACATATGATCCGACAGAGACACCTCCAGCAGAGCTCTCCAGTTTGACTTAAAGTACCGGTAGCTAACGTCAAATCAATCACCTCCTTTCTTCTTACCGTAACAAAGGTTGGCTGAGATCGAAGAAGGATTTCCATTCTCCATGCGCTTCGTAGCTTATAGCTGCAACTACCAAATCCTGGCGACAGCTTCAACAAAAACCCAAGCTTGAACAAAAAAATTTATGTCCGCTCTTGTGGGTGTTTTCACTGGACCTACGAGTAACATGCTGAGCCATCATACAAAAATATGACTATGTACACATGACTTGTGCAAAGGATGTGGTGACGTAGATACTCCGCACCTTCAGTATCCTTGGAGGACATTTTTTACATTCTGTAAATGACTTGCACAAATTCGTAAACGGATCGGAATGACTAGAAAATCCATAGGTTTTCATGAGTTCTAAAGAATAGGACTCAAAACCCCTATGGCATCACAATGTATCTACATTGGTGTAACCTAACCCAACCTGACTGTATACCAACCTGTAATATACTGTCTAGGTCTCCTATTTCCGTGTATTATGACTCAGGGCCAGTCCATGGAGGTGACTTCGGTACGGGAAGGAGGACGGCAACATGCTTTCGGACGCATGGCTAACCTTATACCTCCTCCACCAACATTTTACATCGTGTGATTGCATCTTATATTAAAGGAACGAAGAAGCTAAGTAAAAGGAAGACTAAATCAAGGATTTGTGAGTATACTCAGGAGAAAGTTTCGAAAGCTACTCTAAACTAAGCCTAACTACACCTAGTCCTAATTACTACCTCCGTTCCACTATATCTCCTTTGTAGAGGTTCTTCTTATTCCAGAGAAGCGTCAGATGATGATGACACCACCTTAGTGTTCCTATGCCCTTTACTCATAACACTGGCGCCCAACGTAAGGTCCGAACCGATGACCCTGAGACTAAAACCTCGGCTAGATCAGTCGGTTATTTTTTTTAGCTCAGTCGGTAGATCATGAGAATCTCAGGATCGTGGGTTTGGGCGTCACTTTGGTCGCCATTGTTATGAGTTAGAATTAGGCACCGAAGATAGGGCATTTTCTTAGCCCAATTTTAACTCATGCCTCTTGTAATACTACTACTAAATAAGTTCCACAAACCTTACCATTCTCGCTGCTTGTGGACAGAGACAACTTTCGATAGAAATTAAATTGTCATAACTTTTTTTTAGAAAGCAAATTTATTAGGATGTTTTTGATTTTTAAAAAACTTGTCCTTTTTACTGTCTCTAAACCTAAACTCTGAAAGTCGTTCTTTAAAAGCATAAAACCATGAAGCTACCGAACATAACTTTTTCATTAAATAAAATGCTTATAGGAAAAGCTTATAAAAAAAAAATTATTTATTTTAAGTACATACCTCCGCACAATTTGTTGCAAATTTAATTTCATCCACAGACTCTGTATAATTGGTGTTACGTGAACCAGTAGAAAAGAAAACAAAACAAAAAGTATCTATTTGAATTTTTTCTCCTCAGATACATACCTATACACATTTTCATTTAGCTTTTGCAATTATGCGGTCTGCCCGCAAGGTCAGAAACCGTGTAAACATTGTTGACGGACAATAAAAAAAAATAAAAAGTAATACAATTAACAAGATCACACAAAACAATTTTTTTTTTATTTTATTTTGTGTAAATGTTTTGAATTGGAAATTAAAAAGCGTGATACAAACAAGCTACACAGAATGGCATTGCCATCAGCAGTATGGAGGGGGATGAGAATAGTAATAAGTAACTTGGCGGCGGCGGCGTCTTTGTCTCCAGTCGTAAATAGTTTACGTAATGACTTGGTCTGGAGAATCCTATCAGCTCGGGAGGAGTTCAGAATTGATAGATTGTGAGCCAGTTTTGTGTGTCTGACATTGGTAGCCAGCCACATCTTGTAATTTAGTGTTTGGCTGCTTGATTGGTGATAAGAAGCTGCAGACTGTCTGTCACTCTTAATTTACAACCGATGCACAATGTTTACGTTTACATTTGTCTTATCAATGTCGATAACCAAGCTGTGATTACGTTGGAGGGGTTCATATACATATTTCGAAAGAAATTTCCTCATCCAAAAAGTAAGGCAAGCAGATAAGCATACCCTCGATGTATGGAGGACGGTTTTAGTGTCTTATCAGTATGAAGTATGAATGTATCTGAGTGGTGGTAGTTGTAGATGTAGATGGGTTCAAGGGGTGCAAGTGCACTTGACCTCAAGAAATCTATGGTCTCTCAAAGTGTGGCAATAGTCGACGAGATAATCAATTTATAATCTAGATCCATCATAGATATGAAAAAGTATCTAAATGCTTTCAAGTTGTTTCTTCTTATGTGATCTTCTATGGTTGAGGTTTCCTCGAAATTTCTGTAGAATCTGCAGTGTCTGTCCAGTTCTGCGACGAGCTGTCCTTAAGTAGCTCCTACACACCTTGAAGTCTGTATTTGTAGTTTGCAACATGCTTACTAGCTTCTCTGAGTTGAGGAATATCTTACTCAGTTCTTTCGGTATTTGCTGTGTTTGTATCTCAAACAATGGTTCGAGTCCTAGAGAGTGCTTAGGAAAATTCCTCGGAAAAGCAGCAGAAAATAGTAAATCAACTACACAACTCTTTTCATTCACAGAAAATACACTCCTGCTGTGCTGCGGTTCGAATGAAAATTCACTTGGTTCGAGTCCTAGATACTGCTTCTTTGCTTTGGTACTCATGACAGTATGTGACGCCTTGTCCACGATATGTTTTGCTGAGATGAAATTAGGTATATTTTTCGATACTGGTGAGTTTTTCAAGAAGATTCTGAAAATCTAGTTCCAGTCCAGTGGATGCTTTGGAGCTATTGGTGAAGTATTGAATTCTGTCGACTCTCACTACAATACACTATAGTAGGGGCCTTTTGTTTAGACCCATATGATTTAACTAGAATTTATGTTGAGGGCTGCAGGTCCTGAATTTCTCCTATACTGAGAGTAACCTATTCCTTACGAGTCCTGGACAAATGATACTTTTTGCTCACCGGCTCAGCCGGCATATACATATGTATCAGTATCTGACAACTTTATTTTCTGTGGATGACATCTAAATGGACCCTGCCTTGTTAAGGTTCTGAGGACGTCTTTTTTTAGATCGATCAATTGGGGTCGATGAACGTTTTCACTTGTTTCAGGCCATGAAGGTTGACCAAGTAGTGAGCCTTTCTATCCATCTTCCATTGTGTTCATGGAGTTGGCAATTTTAGGTGGTAACACAAAACAAGGCGCAGGCTCATTAATGCGGACTCCTTTAATTCTATTCCGCAAGCATTCTCGTGCACATAGTTCAACAGCACGTACTTCGCATCACAGTTATTGACGCTTACAAGTGTTGTCATCAGAAAGGAACACAGAGATCAGAGATCTTTAGGTTCCACATCCGAGTTATTGCCTTTCTTGGTTCCACAGTTTTGGAATGCAGACTAGATTTAGACCACCCGACATATGTAATAGCTTTAAGTCAAGGAAACACTGTGTTTTCGTCAAGTGCTGGGGACTTGAATGGTTTGAGTTACTATGCTCAGCGACTCGCTGCACAGTGACTATCTATTAAAAGATCAATGGGCTCCGTACTAGATGTGGTTAAAGGGTTTTTGGAGAAGATTTTTTGCAACCTAGAAGTTTCAGCATTAATAAGAGGCGCCTTTTTAGATTCCTTTAGGTTTATGCCTTTTCGACATAAATTCTATCATCTTTCGACATGTGAGCAGTAGAGGAATCGATAGCACTCTTATAAAAGCCTCCCGGATTTCAAGGACTCACTGTATTTTGGCTTGTTTAGCTAGTTGTAGTGAACCGTTCTTAAGTTTCTTGATCTTCTCAAGTCGAGCACGTTGGTTAAAATTTAACTTGAATGAATCGGAAATGGTAACGCGATGTTATGCTAGTTTTAAAATTCGGTTTGAATAGGATAACGAACTGCTCTTAATCATGAAATAAATGACTAAACAAATCACGACTATACTTGTATTCCCAATTCGAAAACATTGAATCAGAACACACTTTTGTTACGAGAAACAGACAAGAGATGTAAGTTTGACGCTTAACTCTAGATCTCTGGTAGTCAAAGGCTGAAAAGAGTCCAAAAATGTTACATTATCTGATCATAGAAGGATTTGTTCCACCCTAGCTGAAAAATCTCAAAGAAAAACTATCGCAACCTCAGAAAAACGGACTGTAATGCTTTTAGAGACATTCTAGACGGTCTAAGGGGTCCTCAATCTCAAACTAACAATTCTGAGATCGCGAGATGAAAACACATACTACAGTTCTCCATCTAGTCTTTGTAGGGTCAGGTCAACCGAGCTATCAACCTTACGCAGAATTGCCAGGAAACTATGTACATAGACAATATGGTCAAGCCTACAAAGGATCCCGCTGAATGGGACCGCTACAAGAAAAGCAAAGGCGTTTGCAAAAAAAAAAAAACAATATATGCTAAAAGAGCCTCCTGGAGCAAGTTCTGCAGCGAAAAAGAATCCACTAAAGTTACAGCTAGACTCCGGAAGATGCTATTAAAGGCGCCCACAGTCCCAGACTGCATCAAAAAATTTGACGGAATCATACAGAGATCAGCGACCTTAGAACTACTCTTTAGGACACACTCTCCAGGGTGCGAATTTCGGTAAGTCTACAAGACAGAACGATTATCACAAGCCACTTCATCAGCTAGGTAATCGACTCCTTCGCCTATTTTAACGCCTCCAGTCGTGACGGTATATTCCCCATGATACTATAATGCTACAAGGAGTATATTAGACCGCAGCGTAGGGTAATTTTTCGCGAATGCCTTAATTGCTTGCACATAACTAAGGCTAACGAGAAACCAAGGTCATTGCCACAATCAATGCGACTAAACCTTCACACACGAGCCTCAAGGACTTTAGGTCGATAAGCCTCACCTCGTTTCTGTTCAAGACATTGGAACGGCTAATAGATTTTCAATTTGACTCCAAACTAAGTCCAAATGATATACATACTTAAAGCCGGTCTGCTGGGATAGTGCTGCATAAAGTGATACCAACAATCCCACAAACAATTCACGCAAGTAGCCTTCCTGGGCATAGAAGGAGCCTTAACAACGTGGAATTTGACTCTATAAGACTAATATTGGACTAATGAAGTGTAAGCCTAGTAATCTCAGACTAGGTTAAATGCGTGCTGAAGATGAGACACATTAGCTCAGAACTGGGTGACAGCCAAGTACATGCACTGGCCTCTAGAGGAACTCCGCAATGGGGGTCTAACTCCTACATGGATCCTGATTGCGAACGAAATTTTACCGAAGCTAGAACACACTGAGGTTCGAATTGCATATGTGGACGATATTGACATACTGCCGACAGGCAAGTCAGAGATTTGACCAAAACTCAAAAATAAGGATGCATATGCACTAATTCCGAGATGGCCACAACTAAGTACCGACGTAAACAGCATTCCCTATCTAACATCATCCCCTGACATTAGTCTAAACGTTAAAAGAATCTACCCGCCGAAAGGCTTCCCCGAAGGGCTGGGTAAACGGGTCAAATCGAGGAAAGAGTGGGCTCTGGCATGTACTAAGCTGAACCTCAAATTACACGCTCACTAACCCTTCCAAACCACAATGGTGTGTTCCAAGCGCAAGTCTCAGCAATCGCATGAGCGGCTCGAGAGTGATCCACGAAACTACACTCTTCATCAACAGTCAATCCGCGTGAAACGATCCTGCAACGAGCTCATAATACTTCGAGCAAACCACGATGTATCAGTCCTTTGGGTTCCAGGACAAATCGGTAGCCAAGAAAACGAACTTGCGGACGAATTAATATGAAAGGGGTCTGAACAGGACCTGACAGTGGCTGTTAACTTAGTTCTATCTCCCCTAACTTTGATAAATCCAACATAAGACTTCCTGAGAGATTGAGGGCACACTCATCTTGACGTGCCTCCAGAAAACACTGAACAAATGACGACTAAACTAAAACCAGGAAAATGCAATCTTGATGGGGATTATTACCGGCCACAACCTCTTGGCGACCCACCTAAGAGAATGAGACTAAATGCAGATGACCTCCGCAGAGGTTGAGTCGATACTGGCACCTCCTATGCAAAAGCCCTAGCCTGTGCAAAACCAGAAAAGCAAAACCTCGGAGAATACTATTTCGTAAACCGAGTTATCAAATGACTGCATCGGCTGTAGCCTTGGAAGAAAAATGGACCAATAATGTCGCCACTCCAAAAATCTGCCAAATGATGCAATATTTTCCGTTGATGCACTTTTTCGGCAACACTTTGCAATATTTCCGAACGTTGCTCAAGCGTAAATCGATCCATTTCCTACCGCGAAAATATGGTACTGAGTTTCTGTCAATTTTTTGACCGCATAAGACCTGTCAGTGTCAAAATGACATATGATTTGGAAAAATACCAACAAGATGGTCCACCCTTTATATTGCGAAAATTGTATCTACCAACACAGACTACTTCGGAAAACGCTACAGAATTTGCAAGGATAACAACAACGTATCATTATCCAGCCGCAACTATCCTAAAATGACAGAAAAATCATCTCAAACATAGCCGCTATCGCTGTCAAAATGTATCTGTCACTTTTCATTTTGGAAAATCCTTGACAAATCTTTTCAAACCATTTTATTTTTTTTTTATTATGCTCTGCTCCTATCAGGGATGGCATAAACGCATTTCAATTTGACGTGGCAGCACTTAATCCCTTGAGGTATACAAAGAGTTACCCTGGGGGAGGGAAAGGTTATAAAACATTCCTGACTCACATCTAGGTTTGTAATAAGTGATAGGGCGAATCAACAAGCCGTTAACAATTATATCATTCGCCTTACATAAACAAATTACACGCACTTTGGGCATTAACATAAAATCCCATACCAGCAAATAAAGCTTAACAATTTAACGACAACTAAAATGCACCAAAACACGTTTACTTCGTCCCTCATGGTGCGGAGGGAGGGCAATAAAAAAATGCTTTTATCATTCTACAAGTTTATAGGCCGTGTGCTTATAACACCCCCGTATCAATGCGGTATCAAGTTCCAGGCAACATTTACGCCGCCATTACTGGAAATGCGCATTTATGTCTCAAAGGCGTCGTAGATGATGCAGCGCAGCTGAACAACAAGAACGGAAAAAAAAACTTCACACCCACTTTAGAGCTTTGCATGGAATGTGAACCCGAGGGATTTGGCGTAAACAACCAGATGAAAAAAAAAACCCCCCCCCCCAACCAAAACCCCGTGCGAAAGCATAATATTATTGAAGACGAATTTTCAAATTTTTATTTTTTTATCACTCGCCAAATAAATATGTATTTACGGCATCCGTTTATAGGCAGAGATTTGTATCTTTTAACGCAACTTCGGCAAGGTTACCACGAGCACCACCAACACCACCACCACCACCACCACCTAACCACAGACAAGCGAAGCAATTATAAACGCAATAAAAATTCCACTTAGTAAGCTCGGTGGCGGCGGGGATAATATGTGTATCCAACGAATGCGCGCGATTGTTTACACAGATACTTTTTGAGGTACAAGCTCGGTGCTGGACCGCATTTCACCAGCAGCTCGCGCCTACGCATAATGGGCGTATAAGGCGACTGCAATGGCCCGCTACCACAGAGCGCATTGCACAAGAAATTCCGCTCCATTCGCTGCAATTATGCAATTAAATTCGTTAGGTTCCAAGAAGCAAACACAAAGTACCTACCAGCTAGGCCTCCTCCTCTACCTCGGGAGGAACTTTTTTGCTTTAATTTGTTAATGTAAACATTTGTTGAAGTAAAATTTGTTTAGCTGAGATAATTAGTGTTCTTGCCGCTTATCGCTCTCTTGTGTGTGGATTGTGACTTTTTTGTTTGCGGTCTGATTTAATGGCTCCAGCTCTGCGTGGTTCCTACCCACGTCGTCACCCTCTGGGGGATTTATTGATAATGCTGGCCGCCGCGGATTGTTTAGATTTTTTGAAAGTACTTATCGCTTAATGAGGAGTTGGAATGCGGCTGTTGGGAGTCGGGAAATTCTGGAAAATTTATTGCAAAAGTCTGATTACTCAGGCAGGTGCTAAATTCTTCAACAAAAAATCGAAGCTACTACTCTTAGTAAAGATACACAGAGTTCTACAGGTCCATATCCACAACAATCACGGAGAGAACGCAACTTGGAAGAGGTCCCTCGAATCCAAGAAGAGATTCGGAATAAAAACATACAGAATAGCTACAATCTATCTGGAACGGATTATTTGATACCCTATCACACTTTCTCTCTACCAGCCCTAACAAAGTGGGCGTGGCGTTCTGCATATTTTCTCGAAATACAACGATAACTTCAAACTTCTGTTGATGTTACACGAAAAATTTCAACACAATTAGTTTTTTACTGAAAACGCCCTTAAAGAGTGGGCGTGGCTAAAGACAATGTATGGGTGAATTGTAGACAATCTAAATATCTAAATACTTGGTCTTAACAAAATTTTTCGATTTCATGTTAAATAGTGAAGTTACGACAGAGTAAGCGTGTCAATAGGCAGATTTTAAACTTTCTTACACTTATACTGCTTCTCCTTCTCAAAATTCGAAGATTTCATCCTTCTAGCTCAAAATTTTAATTATAAAAAAGAGCCAGCTCCTCAATGTTCTTTTGAAATTAGAAAGCAGATCTTGCCTTTTCTGTTTTACAAATTCATAGATACGCAGACAGACAGTTGAAGGAACGAGCATTGGTGTTAGAAGGAAGAACTCATTACAAGTCGCATAATGCAAAACGAAGATCAGTGCGATATTCCAAAGATCAGTCCCAACGATCGTTGCTATTGCAGTTATCAGCACGACAATGAACTTCAGAAAACGAGCCAATACTCTCGTTGGACGTCAAGAACGCTTATATTATTGTAAGCAAGGAACTTAATCTGGGAGCAATGAATTCCAAATGGATGCATATTTAAAATGAGACGGGACAGCAAAACCGATGGCATTGCACAAGGCTGCGTTATAGGCCCCCTACTACTAAATCTACTACTAAACAATCAGTACCCAAACAAGTTATAAAAAAAAGTTAACTTTGCTGATAATACAGCGTGGTATATAGCGTGATAGAATTCAAGATTTTGTGAAATCGTGGTAGAATGAGTAACAGACTTGAGACTGAACAGTGTGGAGGTGGTACTCCGCAGTAGCAAGACATTCATGGACGAAATAGAAGAAACCATCTGGAATCATGATGTGATCCCCATTCTCAGTTAAAGTACTTTGGCATTATGATAGATACGACTGTAATTCACAGTACAAATCATACCAAACATTGTCGGGCTAATGTACAGAAAAAGATTGCTCTTGGAAAAGGCATTAGGATCGATGTCTAGATCGAAATCTGGTCATCAATCGACAATTCTCTTCAACTTACTCGATATTTGACTAGTTGCGCACGGTTTGATGCATCAAGTGAATTGAGAAACCATTCGACTTGTGCAGTGACACCGACTCTATAGACCGGAGAGGTGGTGTTATTTCGGTCTACATATCCCAATCATTGATTTCGTGATACAACTCGTCCAGCTATTGGATTGGTCGCATCTTCAAATGGAAAGAATCGAATATCACTAAAATTAAGTTTCTCTTGAAAGAATCGAGTCCGATCTCCAAAAACCTTGACAGACCTCATGTCTATAAGCCATAGATCACTAATCAGGTGATCAAGTGATCAGATTTTTAGATTAGCGTTATTTCTCAATTCTGTTTGCCTCGCCTCCTAGGGACAACAGAACAAGAAAAAGAACACCAAGCGATATTCAGTTGCCACGAATATGTAGTAACGGGTCTAGGCTAATAGAACAAAGTGGAGATCGTTCTGACAATAGCAGATGGCACCGAATGTCGAGACATTTAGCCGAAAACGAATGTATGACCGAAGAAGAGTAAAATATCTGTAAAACCCAGCTGCTTTCGATGGTATATACAAAGGATTTAGACATGAGAGCGATCCCGATTGCCCAAACTAGACAGAACCAGTATGGAAATGCCGAAAAATTTCAAGAAAGAAAGACATCCACCACTCAAACTGCATGTCCACATGTAAGGTAAGCAGCTACTATTACAAGTCCTGCAGGCTTTACCATTGAGGTAGCGCAGTTTTCGTACAGCAATTAAATGAAAATGCAAAATTTGAACGTCTTAGATACAAGCAAACAGACATATGTATGCCTCTTCAAAAATAATACAAAAAATATCGCAAAAAAGGAGCAGTGCCTGGATTACAAAACAAAGACCCTCAACTGACCAAATGATCATATCGTGTGAGCCAATGAATACTAAGGAGCACTGAGTAGTGATGACGACCATAGACTTGCTGGCCTCAGATAGTAGAGACAGAACTTGCTTTTGAAACATGAAGACACGACATCCAATTAGAGCTACGAAAGGCTATGAAAAACCAAAAGAGATGATCTCGAATAGAAGCTGTTATTCTATGGAGCTTCAATCAAGCCTCCAACTATTCTGTTTTCTCAATAAGGCTGTCCGAAGTTTTTGGTGGCTCACTGGTTAGTACGACGGACTATTGAGTGAGGGTGAGGGGTTCGAGGTTCGATTCCCAAACCATATCAAAAATTGTTTCAGTGCTCCACTTTTCGCGAACGTCTGACAAACATTCAAGAAGACATTCAAATGCCCCTTCGTGTGAAGAATATAATATGCACAACACGGATGGTTGTGAGAAGCTAGGCCTGGGTCTCGTACGGAACCGTCACACCAAATTTTTGTATTCGTATGTCAGTGGCACTCGTACGCTTTTATGAGTTTATGAGTTGCTCGTTGCATGCTGTCATCGCTATACCATGATACATTGCTTTCACCCTCCCATCACTTTCGGCCACCCTCAAACCTAGTGTCTATACTAGCACCTTTGAATAAATGCCATGCACACATATGGAAATTTTGACTTTATTCAAGGTTATAACCCAAATGTGTCACATTCTGTTCCTTATCAAACAACCGGTTATGCCGCGCCTACCCAACAAGCAATTATAACTTCGATTCCCACGGCTGCTTGAGTTAGCTCTTGTGTCAACTCCCACGAGCGCTTTATCAAACGGATGCAGGAAATATGTACGTAGCTGCGATTGCTTTAGCAATTTCTAAATCAGTAACCATGTTCATTGCTTGCACCAATATAGTTGAATGAAGAAAAATCACTGAATAAAGCAGAGAGATCGAAATGCACTGCTCAAGTCAACGTTCTATCAATGGGGACGGTATACTGGAAGTAATTCCCTGATAAAGAACTCGATCAGCCGAATTGATGGCTCCTGAGGTAAAGCGATTAGTACAAGAGGCACAAGTGCAACAATCAAGGCATAGAGAGCAACAAAAATCGGAAGATACAGCACTGGACAATATTCGAAGAGCGAAAGACGTGCGAATCTTAGACAGTTAAAGACTCTGCAGAGTTAGATGTTGCTGGTCTTCAAAAAGACAGAAGAGAGGAGTTGTAAGTGCAAGGAAGTTATAAGAGATCTATCTATACTATAGAAATCACCGATCACCAAGAGCTTCTAAGTCTACTAATAGAAGCAGAACAATAAAATTCCAAGTGAACACGTTAATCGATGGCAGTATTTGAGTGAAGTAACTATCCTCCTCAGGTGGATCAGTTGATGAAACAGAACGACGACCAAAGAGTGCTACTGTGCGAATCAGAGAAAGAAACAAAGAAGTATCTACTCAATAAAAACGGCATTCCACAAGGCTCTGTTCTCAGACCGCTTCTATATAATATTATAAATGACGGCAGTTTGAGACTTGGAATCCATGATGGATATAGTGGTGACAGAGAAATAAATTAGGCATTTCGAATTGACTGCAAACTGAGTTATGAACTGATGCGATTCTTTATGTGTCATTGCGGTTATCGTCGATACCTCTAACTCTTTAGTCGTTTCCAATTTGACTCGTAATGGGTTTGTCTTGGATACAAAGAAAAGTCAGAGAACGTAGTGTTTAACTGCCTTAGATTCCTCGCAAAATGTCGAAGACTGGAGATGAAACGACGAAGAAGTAGACTTTATACCCAAACTATAATTGCAGAGATTTTAAAGTAGCTAAGTAACCTATTGAACAGAACAGGGTGTAACCGAACGCAGACTAACACGACCATGGAAATCGATAGTACTAGGCATTCTAGCATGGCTCTGAGCCCACAAAAGCAATCCCTAGCAAAATACACATTCCATTCCATTTGTTCTGCAAACAAGCTACTCCAGAAAAACGATATCGGTGGATTCCAAATGGGCACGACACGAAGTTTCCAAAGGAACTGCTCTCTAAGCAGTGTAGTCTACTTGAGTGCAAAAAAATAGAAAGGAATTTGTGTTCTGCTATAGATATCGAACGATTCATCACATAACCAACAGCGTATCGTTATACGTAGGATACAGCCCCCGATTTTGATTGATTTTTAAAAAAGCTTTCGACTGATATCCCTGCAAAACTAACTAGTTAAAACGATATAAAAGTATCAAATTTTGCAAAACACTAAGGTGTATATCTCCGAATTCAGATATCAAAAGTGGGATACCACAAGGCTGCATACCATCGCCACTATTATTCCTAGTATGAATATTTTACGCGCAACCAAATAGTTGAATATTTTCAAATATCGGAACAATACTGGCGAAATTTGCTTGGTTTTCCATACGGTAATGGATTTACGCTGAATAGCGCTACATCTGACGAATAAAGGAAGCAAAGTGGATCTAAAAACAACTGCACACGAGAACGGCGAAGAAAGTGGCAATTGCTAAGTACGCACTCGAACAATCTGGTAGAGAAGTACCTAGTTTTTCCGAAGCCAATTGTGGGAAGAACTATAGAGAAGAAACCTTTGAGCTGAGGAAAGATTTGGAGAACATTACAACGGAGTACTCGTATGTTGGTTGTTGACGCCATATGATGGTCTTAAAGCATCAGGCTGAATTATTATGTATGTCTACCCACCCAAAGCCAACTGACAAAGTCTTGTAGTAGCTATTATCCAATCTAATGAAATGCCCTTTGTCCAAGTGTATCTCTTCTAGTTGTTCCCCCTTTGACGCATCTCTTAAGACCACAAACATCTCTTCCACCGAAAACAACTGCAAATGAATTATTAATTTATTGTCATCTTTGAAATTAGCATTCGGTAGACCGTTTCAAATCCGCATAGCCTTGACAAAAAGCAAATTGATTATATGTTTACCGTTTCGGGGTAAATCATATTTCATGGAAATACACCGTTTCCTACCCTCTAAACCTCAGTAATTTATCACAGCATTGGACATTTTATTAATATCTTTGCGGTGCGCGTTCCACATAATCTTTTCCGCACACACTGCCTGCAATTAATCACTAAAATCATCGTGATCCTTGTTCGTTTATCGTACGAAAGGAATCAACAACATTCGGAATAGATTTTCCATTTGAATTTCTATCGGACGACCATTTTCCGGCCGCCATTTACCCTTGATAAGGTACACACTTAAGAATGATAACCTAAACGCACATAGAAATGCCACAGACAGACAGACAGATACAAACGGATACATAAATCTCTATACGTGAGTACAAATGATAAATCGAAACTAAGCACGTGCATGGCATTAATACCAAGCAATACACACACAGACAAGATGCAAGGACTCAGTCAAATTGTCATCATCAAAATAATCGACTATTTGTCTAATCTTAATTGGATCCGTTAAGCCCGGATGCTGAGATAATATTTACTTCAATCCTTATCGGATGGACAGTACAAGTACAAAAGGAAAAATAGTCCCCAACTCCGACACGTCATTGTCTGCTCTGCGCTCTGGGAGAAGTTTCTGTGAAATTGCCATCATGTCAGAAGTTTTTCGAATTCAGTTTCAGAGACTGGGCGCGTCCGTATCTTCTGGGTGGTGGTGGTTGTGGTGGTGGTGGTGGTGGTGGTGGCAAGATACACTTTAATCACACGACAAAGAAGTGAACTAAAGGAATACTCTCGGCTACGCACCTTTCTAATCTCGAAAAATCTTTTTTGTTTTTTTTTTTGCGTTCCTTTTTGTTTTACTCGTAAATGTTTGACAATCTGACAGTTTGGCAGTTTGACAGCACTCTTGAAGGATTGCGGAACGTTGGAGTGGTCACAATCGATCGAATTAGGATGCTTTCTCACATGGAATGCGTAAAAAAAAACAGTGATGAGGATGGTGATGTTAAATAAATTGGTTAAATTAAAGTGAAATGATGTAAGCCGGTCGTAAATGAACCTGAACCTTAATTTTGGAACGGAGTAAGAATGGGGGAATTTAGGCGTTGGAGGAGGATTTGATGAACCAAGATAATAGTATCTAGACTATATGCCTATCCTTCATAGGTTAAGAGAGAGACAAAGTAGAGATAGAGTATGCAGTAAACAGCTTGAATCATTCTAATCAAATTTCTCTGACAGTTGGCGGTGCTATAACGCTTTGTATGTTTACAAAAGGGTACTTGGGACAGCTGTACCAAGAATTAACCCTAAATTAAGGCTGGTTACCCAAGGTAGAAACAAGTTCTTAGAAGCGCTACCCAAAGCCCGTTTATACTTAAAAGTATCGAGAGATGATAGTATCTCTACGTGAAGGATACAGAAGGCTCTGAAGGAATCTAACTTAATCGCATTTCTAACAGAAGCTACATGTAATAATAAAGTCCACCAAGAATGCTTCAAGCAGTCTAAGTTTCTCTATAAGAAGACTTAGATTTACAAACTCTCGATATCTCTTTTTTTTTAAACATCTGTCAGTTTACCAGGTCACCTTCACTCAAAGAGGATGACTTCCTAGTTGATAGACTGCAGATACTACAACAGAAGTATCCTCATTGATTGCAGATATGAAGTCTCGACCTTAAGCATTTCGAAGTATTCTTAGACATTTGTACTGCAACACCCATTGCGTAAGCCCATGTGAAGATTAGTCAGTTTTCCCATCGGGCGCGTCCTAGGTAGTGGATAGAGGAACCAGTAACCAATGCGAGGAGCATCCAACAAATACACATGCTCTGAAAAAGACACGATAAGATAAACTCCCCAAAGAAGAAGTCAATGGGTTACAGCTGCTTGGAGTCGTATAAGAAAGCTCTAGTCTTAGATCAGTAAAAACAAAAGCGCCAGCTGAGTAGGGCGAATCCTAAGCCCAATCCAGAAGATAAGTGGTCGCAAGAATAGTTCAAGGTTGTCAAGAAAAGTCACGAATATAAAAAAAACCGACGCGTCCGGGTGCGATAGTACTTAAGAAAATCGGCGATCTGTCGTAACCTGACATGCTTCGGAAATTGAAAGATGACACTTCACTTAAAGTAGAGGCAAGTGTAAGCCGGATCCAAAAAAAACCGCAAGTGGAGATCTTTTACTTTCGCTAACCAAATCTGCGAATCCTTCAGCGACGGCATATATGTAAAGACAAAATCAAGGAAACTTTGGGTGGAAATGGCAACGTACGGCACGTAACACAAGAGGTCTTGCTGGAGTGCAAGGATATCGACGAA
The DNA here is from genome assembly GCA_905220385.1 of Xylota sylvarum. Classification (NCBI taxonomy): domain Eukaryota; kingdom Metazoa; phylum Arthropoda; class Insecta; order Diptera; family Syrphidae; genus Xylota; species Xylota sylvarum. The sequence goes on along the minus strand of LR999960.1, from coordinate 50,036,427 downwards.
GCGATGTCAAAGTAGGAGATCTGTGCTGTCCTAACAAATCGAATGAATTTTGAAATTACGGGCAGGACTCCGGTCATGATAGCGGGCGATTTCAACGCATGGGCCATAGAATTGGGCATTTCATATACGTTGAAAGACTGTTGTACTTAAAGGCTTATCTTGTTTGGATATTTTCCTAGCGATCATAATGCTATGCTTTTCACCCCTGCATCCAACCAGCAATCCGAATTAACCGGACAATGCACAAGCGGATTAAGTGGAACGTAAACACGTAAAATGAAGACATTTCAAGTTTCGTCGTTAGTGAGGCGATAATTGAAGCCAGAACTGCAGAAGAATTCGTAACCCAGGTATCAGAGTTACTAGTCAATGCGTGTAACACATCGAATGTCCAGGCTGGGATCAGGAAAACATCGACCTCCAGTATATTGGTGGACCCCAGAAATTGCGGAACTCAGATCGCAAGCGAAGTATTTACCAGCGATATCGGACTCGGAACCCCGATGATCGGCAATGGCAAACCAACCGAAGTGCGTATCGAGTAGCGAGAACCCGGTTAAAAGTAGCAATTAAGTGTAGCAAGCGTCTTTGCTTTAAGGACAACTTAATAACGACATCTTGGGATTAACCTTCAAAATTGTGTCAATGAAACTAAAAGACCCCCTTATACCATCGCCTACGAGCCCAGTATTGTTACGACAGCTAGTTGAGACCCTATTTCCTCGCCAAGAATTTAGGGACTTGGCTAGTCAAAGCGTTCACGAAAGTGATCCATACTTGATTACGTGATCCATACTTGATTAGGTACGGGTTAAAAAAAAAGGCTTTGGGACTGGTATCCCAAATAGAGCCCTTAAAGTTGCCATTAGTACCCTACCTGACCCGATCCGACCCGACTTAATTCCCGAAAAGTTTAACACGTGTCTTCGCGAGGGCGTTTTCCCTGAGTCTTCGAAGCACCAGCGTCTATTTCTACTGCACAAAAGGAAAGGTGAGTCCAAACGAACCTTCATCCTATTGTCCTCTTTGTCTGAAATCAAAATTGAAGCCTGTGAAGTGGTGTCCAGTGCTGGCCAGTATCCTTGAAAGACAGCATGTGATACAATTGCGCTGGGTTTTTAGTCACGAAAGCATAACAGGGAATGAGTTATGTATACCGCAGGTAAACGCAGGTAAAAAAAAATGGAAAAAATTATAACTGACGAATGCATCTATAGAGGTTTCAGAAATGAAAAAAGCCCACGACGACACAACCCACTCTCTTTTCCATTACCGGAGCCCTTACCTTAGGAGTGTTTTGCAAGACACTCATATAAAATAGACACAATCCCTCCACTTACTGGCTCTCCAGATATGTTACCAATTGCGTTACCAGATGCTTTACTGTGAAGAAAGGCTTTAACATTGACCCCTTCGACATAAAGGGTCCCTTCAACTCTATCTAGTAAAACTAGAAACTCGAAAGCCATCCACTTTACTTCACCGATGTCTCACTATCTTGGGCATTGTGACATCATGAGTCGATGATAACCAGATCACGGATCAACTTGCAGCATAGTTGAACCTTCCACGGTTCTGCACCCTTCGGTGGTTTATGTTCCAGCTACCTCAAGTCGAAACTAAATTCCTGGGAATTTCAAAACGTGCTATCTATCAGTGGGTGCCGTGGCTCTAGTGTTGGACTATTACACAGTAGGTCCCTTCTATTCGTGTAAAGAATAAATCACGCACAACTTGAATGGTTATGAGAAAGCTAGGTCCTGAGTCCTATAGACCTGTCACGTCATATATTTTTTTTTTTTTTGTTACTATCTCTGAGCAATTCCAAAATAAAACCGATGGTCTCGTTCTTCCTTCCGGCATTCTACCAAATACCAAAAAAAAAAAAAAAAACTAAGAAGGGACCTATGTTTGTAGAACTCGGTCAGAGAACAGCAGTCTCCCATATTGGACAGATATACATATGTAGTACGTACAAACTTCCTTCTAAAAGTGTACAACAACGCTGTTTTGAAATCTTCTACAACAGCGCGAAAAATAAAAAAAACAGACAAGGTTACAACAGGCTGCAGCCAAAGTCGGTCCTGACACAGTATCTACATACATACATATGCATGTATCTAACTAGTAGATGTGTCTGGCATATGGTGAACATAGATATGCCAAACACTAATGTAACCAATTCCCAGATAGTTTGGCTCCTGTTACATCGCACTCAATCAGATAAGAGAATACTTCTAGAACTGGAGGACCAAAACCGAGTCACCTTGCTTCCACTTAAATGGTCAGGTTTGAGGGTTTAATTTGATTAGTCAGCCTATAAGTGCGATAGCCTACCTCACTATCGCACGGTAAGGTTAGTCATCCTATCCAACCTATAATATGGTACAACGCACAATGTGCCATGTTAAGTGGAATGTACCTCACTTCAGTGTATCATTCAGAGATAGCTCCTAGGTTTTCCAGCAAGTCAGGTAACTGCTGTCTAATCTATCCATGTGGTACCATAATAGACAATAATTTGTGTCCAAGTGTGTCTTGTTTTTGTTGAGAATAGCTAACTCAACTAATCTTAGTTATATTCGCAAAATTGTTGTTACAGATTCCCATAAGAGAAGTTAGTTGGTTAGTTCCTGTAACCCCTGGGGAGAATGGAATTGTCTTCGCTCTTTAAGCTGTGACCAATCCACAACAATTTCCTTCTTCTTACAGTGATGTCTATTGACTCCTGTTCTGTTCTAAAATGGAGCTCTGCGTTTGATATTCAATTATGCTAAAATATTCTCAAAGTGATACGAAAATATCTGTTAACGAAGGACTGCAGCTTCCGAGTGATTGCTGTGATCATCTTCCAAGTACTGCAGCCATACAGCAGTACTGACTCGACATTGGAGCGAAACAGTAGTAGCTTAGTCTTAGTGCTGTAAACAGTGCTTTTCCACACCTTAAACGTCATTCCGAAAGCAGCTTTTGCTTTTCCAATTCTGCTACTAACATCAAGTTCGTTGCCGCCGGCAGTCGAGATAGTGCTTCCCCAGATGAGGAAAGCTCAGTTCTCGACCTCCTGTCCAGCAATGTTAAGTTGGGAGAAAGAGTTCGTAATGCGAAGGACATTTATTTTAAGCCCCACTATACTGACTTCAGCTTCCAGATTCTGACTCTAGTGTAGATCCAAAACCCTATGCACAAGTAAGCAGATATAGTCAGCGTAGTCAAGATGTTTCAGGTAAGATGGCATTGTCCATTGAAGGTCTCTGGACCTGCCCGAATAACATCGCTTATTAACACCAGGAAAAGAAGAGGTGATAAAATACAACCTTGCCGAATTTCGCTTTGGACTTTAAAGGCTTCTAATAGGTAGGTTAGGTTGTGACTCCACTGATAATGTGTAGCCTCACTCGGATCTCAACGGATTCATTGTGTTCAAGGCTTTTGATAACTTACCATTGTGTAGAACACGACATTTTGCACATTCGTACATAGCCTTTACAATAGTAACGGTTTTAGCAGGAATACCCCTTTCTCACAAGGCTTTCCATACAAACTCCCGGTTCAAGTTATCCCATAAAAGAAGGACCATGTAAAACTTATTTGTGTTAGCTGTGACTACGCCAGTCTGATTGTAAGACATTACTGTGATGACAGAAATCAGATCCTTAGAAACAAATGTTAAGCTGAAACAGAAGTGTCTTAGGAAAGCAAATCACAGCGGTCACTCTCCGAAAAGGTGACAGGTCCATAGCTAACCACGCGATGCAATTTACTCAGGATGGCAGAATACGCGGCTGTTCCAGAAGTACATGGCGCAGAACAGTTGAGAAGAAAGCACGACAATTGGGAAAGAGTTGGGGAGAGCTGAGGCACATTGTCAGAAACCGCACACGATGGAGAGTAGGCGTTGTAGAGGCCCTAGGACCCACAAAGGGATACAGGACATAACAACAAAGCACAGCGGTCTGCTACTACGTTATCATGTCATCCGCAGTGCCATGACATAATGTTTAAAATGCATTTCTTCAAATTGACTGAATCGTTCGCTCCGCTAGTCCCCTGCTTATGCTCCGCTTTACTGCTTTTTGACGATCATCACAATGATTCGGCTATTGATGGGATTTTGAAAATGAATCGAAATTTTGGACTCATTTTTGACTGCATTTTCTGAAGAAACTCAGATTTATCGATATCAGTCATCACTCCGTCGAATTTTTTGATTGAATCCAGTCTTCCAGCATCCTAACCTCTGTTTTTTTCTAAAAAGACCATTTGTTGAACAAAATTGGCGTTTCTCCCAACGCACATAGCACGATTAGCTAAGGTTTGAGTAGTTAACTCTGTCTCAATACTTCAAACAGATTGTGCACATTATAATCAATCCGGAGTCCTCATTAAGGACACGTCAATATTTACAATTGCCTGTCAGACAGCTCTGATTTCGTATTTGATGTTCTTAATTACAAGCCCCATCCCTAATCGGCCTAAGTATGTACCCAGCTCTTCAACTCTTATTGTGTCTCCCAACTAAGTCAAAAAGTCGGTCCTAATCCCCTCAAAATACTGCCAATATGCCACCGAAAAGTAGGGCCACCATCCTCCAACCCTTCCCGTTCCATTCACAGATAAGTCCTGTATATTACCTTGTCTTGTCTCTACTGATTACGATGAATCATCTCCTGCAACCTCAATCCAAGATTAGCAGCAGGTAGGTATAAAATTGTTCTCTGTACACATAACCCACAAAGAAGAAGGCCTGCCTTGCCTATCTATTCTCTACTCAAAACCCACACCCATATTTTCTTCCAAAAAGACTCGACCGAAAAAAAAAAAAAACACAAGGATACACAAACGCAGAAAGAAAACTAGGATACTGACCTTTTCTGTGCTCCATAAAGAAAAAAAAATTATTTCACTCAGCTTCTTTCTGATGATGTATCCTGTTCCTGTTGTGTGTTCTCTGCTTCTGTTTTGAAATTTTTAATCAAGTTATTGCAGTAATCACTCTTTTCGTAACACATACACTCAAGCACTGCACTGGAATCCTTTTTTTTTTTTTTTCTGCAGGATAATGAATTATGAAATGAATCATACACTTGTCTCAGTTAAGAGAGAATTGATTTTTTTTCTTTTTCATCTGATTTTTACCAAATGCACCACACACCGGATTGTACCGGTCCAAAGGAAACACTCAAACTTGCCGAGAAGGAATATTCTTTAACTACTCCTTGTTCGATCTCGTTCTCTCTCTCTCTCTCTCTCTCTCTCTGACTTTCTGTGTGTGTCGCTGTATATGGCGAATGGAGTAGAAAGCAAACAAAAACGATGAAGAATTTTCGTAATGCTACTGCAGCATCCTTCTCCAACCAGAAACACCGACCAAAACGTAATGCCCGATTGGTAGAACAAGAAGAAGAAGAAGAAGAACGTAAAATACAGAAACGTCCCTGGAGTGGAGTAGAGTGTACAGGATTTCCACTTGTCGTCGTTGAATACACACTCACACGGTGAAAAAGGACTAAAATACGACGATGACGGCGAATACACACACAAATCACTTTACTTCACTTAGTGCGCAGGAAATTATCAAAAAAAAAAAAAAAAACCCAAAAAAAAGGATGTGTACGGGTGGGATGGTGAGAAATGAAAACACAAACCCAAGACGATTAATATTTTTTTTATTTTTTTTTTAATTTTTCAATCAAACAATGCTAAATCTGTGCACAAAGCCAATCAGGAACAAGGTGGCAATGGATGAAGGAGATACGAAAAAGAAAAACCGGTTTCGAGTCGAGTATCAAAAAATTCTTTCGTCTCCCTGACGCGGCGGCGGCAACGACGACGGCAGCACTTTCTCAGTATTTTAACACCAACACACCTATAGACTCTCTGTCTATCTATCTATCGCCCTTTTCCCGAGTTAGGTACCACAAAACACAACACCACCACAGAGAGCACCGAAGACAACAACACTCCGCACCACCGACTCAAGTGCGCGCTCTCTTCTTGTAAGTCGTCGTCGGATTAAAACGGCGAATAAGCACAAAATAAAACGGCACAAAAAAAAAATCTCGGTCTCAGATGGGATTAGTAAGAATTGGGCAAAAAAAAAAAGAATCCACCTCCCAATGGAATGTAACGCGAAATTTATTTGTTTGTTTGGAAGCACTTTGCGTGGATTATTACCATCAACCCTTATCCGAGGGTGGTTGGGCAACTGGTTCTTCCCACTACACTAGTCACTGCAAAACGGTGTGCGGGGGGAGGGAGGAAATACTCCAGTTCTCATACAAAAAAAAAAAAAAAAATTTTTAAATATTTCCTTTAACAGTGTACTTGCGGTTGCGACGACAGGCACCAACAGATTATTCGACGTTTCAAACTCAACTGGAGGAACGAACCGCAACCGATTCGTGTGTACCTTCGTTTCATTTCCATTTCCTCCAATCCAATCCGATCGGGAGATTTCGTTAAAAAGAGAAAATTTCCCAACTCCTACTCCCACTGTGTGGCACTGACTGACAAGTGCTTTTGCCTTAGTGGATGATTCTGGCGGCTGATTAGATTTGGAGAAGGGAAATTCTTTCTAATCGGAGATTTGAAAATAAATTTTATCAGTTGCGATTGGGAATGGGATTATCTTTCGAGATTCAGTTAGAACGTGGAAATGGAATACCAAAGTCAGGCAGAGATTGTTTGCTGGGACACCAACAATACCGCACATGCGCTCCTTTCCAACACAAATTTGCCTGAAGGAGGTGGAGGATTGTTTATCCGTGTGTCGGGTACGGATACGAATTTGACTGTGCAGTTCCAATTCGAGTACATTCCACCTGACAGTTTCGTTGAGTTGTTGTTGTTTATGATTTCGTTTTTTTTGTAGCTTTTCTCGGATGAGAAAGATAACGTTTTTAGAGAGCTTTCTCTTTGAAACTAGAAAGAGACAATTTGTTGCGTCGATTCAAAGAGTGTGATTCGAACGTGTTGGTTGGAACAAAATGATTGGAACGGACGGTTATGTTCTTAAATAGGGTAAGCGGTTGTTTTATCGACAGAATGTGTTTCGAAAGTGATTAGGTAAAGCGGTTTCAAAATAAAACAAAAAAGTGCGATATATCCCTGTGTTGGGTTCCAGGCCACAGAGATACTTCAGAGAATTGGAACGATCGGACGCCCTTGCTAATAAGATCGGAAAAAATCCGGAAAAATAATAAAATTAAGCAGGTCACCGATAAGAATAGCGATAGGGATTCTTTCTGGTCACAGCCGTCTGAGGAAGCATTTAAATGACGTACACGTTTCGAATGACATTTTACATCTATGTACTTTGTGAATGCCAAGGCATAGCCTAGAGTAGACTTAAGCCCCTTACTTCTTTGATGACTAAGAGGACCCAATTATTTGATCCAAATTAATGATCCCATTAAGGTTTTTCTATAAGAAACTAGCAATTTTGTGTTTTAATGCAAACGCACCCTTAAACTTTTTTCATGATCTGTCAGTGTCAAAACGTCAGTCAAGGTTTACATTCTTATCATGGTGAAGTTTACGACCGGGCAACTACAACAATTAAAAATTACTGCCGAAATTCTGACTCGGTGGTCGCTACTTTAAGAGCACTTACTCCAATCTTCGGTTGTACAAATCGTCCCATCAGACAGCCTGTGCGTGGTATAGTGATTAAATTCGAGTCAAGATATTCACTATTGAACGCTCCTGTGCTAGTGAGACAACGCACTGCTCGAAGTACCGAAAATATCGTGGCCTTAAGTACCTCAGTTCAAAATGAGCCAAATTAGTCGATTCCACGTAGCTCACAGGAATTGGGAATCCTTAGTCCACATTTTGGCGCTTTTTGCGTAACGATCTTGGCCTACACCCTTACAAGATCAAAATAACTCAAGAACTGAAGCCGCTTGATCATTTAAAGCGCCGAAAATTCTTCGATTGGGTGGGCTCTGCAAAAGTTTGAAGAAAATCGTGAATTTCATCGAAAAATCATCTTCAGCGATGGAGTTAATTTTTGGCTTAAGCTAAATGCGTTATTGGACATCACCGAACCAACATGTGCTTCAAGAAACTCAATTGAATCCACAAATGCCGGAGTTGTGATTGGATCGTATGTTTTCGTCGATGAGAATGATCGCAATGCTACGATCAATGGAGTTCGCTATCATGCCATGTTGGAAGACCAATTTTGGCTAGAATAGAATGGTCTTGACATCAGTGATTCCAACAAGATGGTGCCACATCCCACACAGCTGGTCAAACAATTGATCTATTAAGTTCAAGTTCCATAATCGTGTAGTCTCGAGAAACGATCTCGCTCATACGATTTAACGCCGTTGGACTTCTTTTTATGGGGTTATGTTAAGTCGTTGTTTTATGCCAACAACCCAACAACGTAAGAGGAGCTCAGGAACAATATCGAACGCGAAATTGGCAAAATTCCGGCCGATATGTGTGGAAGGAGTGGTGGAAAATTGACTCGTTCACATGAACGAGGCCGAATCCCTTACTTATATCTAACATGTGTACTACTAGCTTGACTACTCCACATTCATATTGTAATTACGATTCAGACTAGAATCTCTGTACTGTTGAAGATGCGAAATGGAACTAGCTATTACACTGGAGCACAAGTGAAAAAAGTGAATAAACAAGGAGAGGCAGGTAAACGCAGCAAGTGCATACATATATGCAACAGCAGAACCCTCTTTAAAATCATCAAGTGATACATACAGATTTCTTGCATTCTCTGAATCTCTGCCTCTGTATTTACGAATACTATCAGCAGTGAACTGCTGTCATCACCCATCAACCAACTCGTCTTGCTATAGCCGCATTGGTCATCGTCACATGCATATGAGTCATGTAAATAATTTAGTGTTGATAAAAAATGATCCAGTCAATCCAATCACCAACACCCCCTCATCGATCACAACAAAGTATACTTCCAGAACTTCAAGAACTTCCCGTGCATCGCTTCCTCATCTACCTCCTCTTCAATCAGCTGTACCAGACGTTTCAAGTTCTGCCGTAGTCACCCCGACTTCTGTCGTCACCAGCACCACCCAGCGTCATCCATCGCCACCTCGCGTCATAGAATAACTAGGATCCGCTTGAACCCTTATCGAATGGAACGAAAGGCTAAAAAAAAATTAACTCGAAACAATCTCTCGACTTTCACAGTGACAGTCGCATCTCAACACGCCTATGTATCATGGGTGTGGAATCTTTTTCATAGTAGATTCTCTATTAATGTAATTGATTGCTATACAATTTCAAGTAAGCCCTGCATTTTTAAATTTAGGAAACCCTCAAGATATGACTGGCCAGGCCTGACCAGGTCTAACCTCTATTTTCTTCCCTCCAATAAGTCAGCCTTTTTCTCTTTTGCCTAGGAACGCCCATATCTCTCGTCAACAGTGCCAACGAGTCTACTTCAATCTAACCCCAACTGCCCATCCTCAACATCATCAGTCAATCTCAGCCCACAGCAATCTCTTCCCTAATTTTGACCTTACAACTAATGGCAAGTACCCTAAACTCCCATATTATAAACCACACATCTGACACCCATCCTATCCATTTCCGGTATCAAAAGTCACATCCAACTCCAGGCCCAGCACTACTTTCAAACCCATTTTTAGTTCATAATATAACAATATGCTATATCGTATTTGCAGCGCATTTTAGTGAAAAAGTTGATGATGTTCCCTTACAAATTGCAGACCACTAATCGCGTCTAAACTATGCTCATGTTCTCTTGAACATCAAAGACGCAGTGGCCTATTTTCGTACGAAATTCATCATGACCGACGAGAGCCAAACAAACAAACCTTTTTTTCACTTTGGGGGGTACTGAGATTCCACGTATCATTCACGAAGAGGCATTACATTCACTCAAAGTCACGGTATGGTGCGCCATTTACGCAGAAGGTGTCATCGGACCCCATTTTTTCGAGGACGGCGTGGTTAACACAGTTACTGTGAATGCTGAGCGATACAGAACCATGCCGCAAATTGATGAATTTGAACTGAAGGACATGTGGACACAAAGCTCGCGCTACAATGGACATTTTGAAGAATGCGTTTCCGGGTCCCCTAATGTCTCGTTTTGGCGATTTACAATGGCCGACAAGATCGTTTGATTCGACCGCTTCAGACTTTATTCTTTGGGGTTTTTTTTAAATCTATCAGAACAAGCTACAGACTCTGGAAGCTCTCAAAGAGATTGTCTAAGAAGATTGCGAGAACTTATCCCCCGAAGTTCTATACAATAATAGACTATAGTCTCCTTCACCTCGATAGTTTTTCGATCGTGCCTCAAAAATTGCTTAGAGCACAGTCTAACCAGCTCTCTATCGACTCTTTCAAAACCTTTTTTTTCGGTTTGCCCTTCGAGGTCTATTCTGGGTTGAAACTCTTATCTTGCCTCCCTATCAAGACCGTCTCAACCTCATCCACCTAAAAACCCTTGAGGATCGCAGAGATGTAGCCAAAATTCTCTTCATCCATCGGCTTCTCTTAGGTTCGGTCAATTGTGCGTTCCTTTACAACTTTATTTTCTTCAACACTAACCCCAGTTAGTTACTGACTCTCCGTACCTCTTATGGCTCCACTGTTGCCAAATGTTACGGACAGTTTACTTAGACTTTTCTTTTTTCGACTTCAACTGCAACACTTTTCGCCTTAAACTTGATTCTCTCTACCCTCGAAGCACGCTCTATGTGATTACCTGGCATAAATTACTTTAACTCCACTACGATAAAGTAGATAGTCGCGCCACCTACATCATCCATTGTCTCTGTCCCCAGTCCTCTTACAGTTAACTTGCTCTTTTAACTTTTTCTTTGAGTCTGCAGGCATCCTCGAAAGTGATGGTCTAACCATCATCAATCTCTTGTCGATTATTTTAATTCCCTGCCTAAAACTATGCAACACATTCTAGGAAGTTTCGCACTAATAATGCGTTCACCACCGTTTCTAGGTCCATCCTCATCCGACTGGAACTCCTAAATGACTGAGTTATGTATCGGAACTATGCGGTCATCTATTCTAATTTACAATCCTTTCGCTCTCTTTCCGCCAAGGCACAGTTTCCCCATTATTTATCAAACCTTTGCAAATGGCATCTGATCCCTTTTAATCCACCGAATTTACAATCAATTACTTACTCTTGATGAATATCACTCAATCCGGACGATAATTCACCTATGTATCTATCTGTTACCCTGTAAAATTGTGCCTCTCCATCGAAATTCATTACAAAAACCAAATTGAATTCCACACCCAAACCCAACGTCCATTAGGCAGTTGCGTTCTGCAGCAGACAATACCGAAAAACTTCCGCTGTACACGAATAGCTTGGTCAGACAAGGTTCACAAGGAACGCAATTTGTTCACTGTGTCCTCAACCACCGCGCACAGCATAATGGGAAACTCTCATAATCCATCGGTCAATGGTGAACTGTGTCGAATCCTCCATAGAGAAGCATTATCACTGACAGTTCGCCCATTACAGTCGTCCAAGCTCCAACTAAGCATTACACAGAAAAGATACACACTTCCATCGACCTCATGGCCCACCATTCCACCTGAAGGGATCAATCGAGCGTTGTACCAGCCCAGGCCACTACCGCAACATGAAATTGTTGTTTTTCCTGCAAAAAGGGGTCAGTAGACCACAAAGTCAACCACAGCCATCCAACAACCACCCAGTCGCTTGTTTGGAAGCACTGCTCGGCTAGTTTCATCCCGGCCATCTGCACTGAAATGGAAATGATATTCATTTAAAATTTGAGGCAACAACAGCAGCATGTCCTTTCGTTGTGCCTGCATAATTTGTTTAGTTTTAGGAGAACGAATGAAAAAAAAAAGGTAATCCTCGCCTAAGCCGGATGGGGAACCTACAAAAAAGATGAAACCCATCTCTCCTATGGTTGATTGTGTGTTCGTTCCACTTTGGAGAAACCAAAGATGGCAGTGCACTTTGTTTGGGGCAGCAGCCAACGGTTTGGTCATGTGTGAAATTGCCTGCTCGTATGCCTTCGCTTGTATAAGGACATAATCCAAACGACACAGGGACAACAAGTTCTGGGTCATAAAGTTTTCTGTTCTTTATGATGTTTGTACACCGTTCTCCACTAGGATCTTAGGGAGGGACTTAGCTTTTCCCTGACAGTGTCAGTCCTACATATGTACATCTGTTCAAAACATCTTGTGCGTTGTGGGTGACTGGCCCCCCTTTTTTTTTTTAGCACATTGACACACTGACTGCTGAGTAAATAGTTTCCATGTCGATGCATTTTGAGATCGTCCTTTGAGGTAGGTAAGTACTTTTGCACACCAGGAGTTTAATATTAGTAATGCAGGAGGCATTACGTTCTGATGGCATTCAAAGGAAGCATCGTTGAAGCTGGATGGTATCAGCGTCGTCATTAAATAGGACGTTAGGGTTAAAGTCAAGATTTGATGGTAAATGTGAAATATAGTTTCATGTAGAAGCTGGCTACATTCACAACGTACACTGGAAGAAAAAGGATATTATCAAGACTCCACATGTCGGATAAACGCTGCAATGATAACGATTTGTATGTTGACTATGTCCAGGCAGCCGTATCGCCAACCATATTGCTCTCTCTGCCTGAGATTTTGCGGCCTTGCATCACCTTCGGTCTCGAGCACGCTACTGCCAGTTAATTGGACAAGGCATCCCGGATTGCTTCGCTACTGATTAATCTTTTGCTTGAGAGCTAGGATTCGAAGACTATCTTGACATTTGCTCAATGTGGCCGAACCAAGTGTAGTCGACGTGTTATGACTTTCCGGACCACCCCCACATCTTGGTACAGCTCGGGGTTGAATCTTCACCTTCGTACTGCTCGCATATTAGACCGAATATTCCACAAAGTGGTTCACCCTGAACGCGGAGCGCCACAGTAACTAAGTACTGCACGAAATGTTTTTCTTTTGAAGGAGCCCAAGATCCTGCTTATTGTCCAACACTCGGCGCCATATAGTAGGACTGGCATGATTAATGGTCTGTCACTTCACTTCACTGTCTAATCACGTTCGTCCTTCGGCTCACCATTTTTGAATCGAGTTGTTTTGCCAAACCAAAGTTACATATGGCGATATTGACATTTTGTCCTAAACGGTGGACAGACGCTGTTTTTTTTTTGTCGCCAGCAAATATTTGGTTTTATCCTTCTAAATCTTCAGTCCTGTATCTCTAGCTGTCAACGCCTGTACAACGGGCTACTGGGAACGCCCGATGATGTCGATATAGTCCACTATTTCGAGGCGCTTGCACTCCGGATTTGAATCGTGCAACCAGTTGTTTGGCTTTCTTGTAACCATTCAGGATCAGGTTTCCGTCACGAGACTCCTCAAAATCCTTGAGCAGGGAGGCTGCGTTGGCCCTATTTTTTCTACGCAAGGCTTTCTTTTCATTCAGTTCCCGCGCAAGCTCTCATTTTCCACTGCAACTCCTGTGGATGTGCCACTTCTGTCACCTTTTCCCAAAGTGTGCTACGGATATGTTCTACAGTAGTTTCGACCACCTCCTTGATGATGGTGCAACAAGGTAGGTACTGGTAGTTGGGGTTTGTGGCAAGTGATGTCATGGTTCTCTGTAGTCCCTGTGTCCTCCAGGTGTGCTTAGGAGCACCACGTCGACCTCATTCGATAGTCGAGCTCTAAAGTTGGCGTGATGACCAAAAGATGGTCTAAGTTGACGTTCCCCCGGGGAGATATGCACATCCAAAATATTTGATGCAAGCCTCGCATCAATAATCAATTTGGTTGGTGGTGTGACCATCTGGAGAGCCAGGTTGCTGTGTGGATTCTGACTTTTCAACTACATCGACAAACATGTTTGAGCACAACTTTGTCATCGTACTCAGGGCATGCTTCATATGCTCCAGAAGCTCATAAAACTCGTCCTTAAAAGCGTCTTCACCATCATCGGTTAGGGCGTGTGTACATACATACATGCAGCTTTGATGCGCATCACAGCCAGGTTATCGCACCGGTTATGGGCTTGAAGGCAATGATGAATCCGTATAATATGTATATGTCCAACTCTCTATTTTCATTATTCTAGATCCAACGTGCATATCTTCTAGATCGCAGCATTGTCTGCCTTCCAGCATTGAGCTGCTCCCGGTGTGTACAGAATATCCACTTTTCAGTTGTAGGCTCTTCAATATAGTCCATGGTCGTTTCGAATCTGTTTGCATCTTGAAGGAGTCCAGGCCTGGGGCGTGTGCTATGCTTTTCTTGGACAACTCAGAACGTCCAATCAGAAGACCAGGTCCTTAAGGGGACCACTGTGATAGAAGGGGCTGGCATATCCAGTCATTGCAGGCATTTCATTTGAATATGTCGAAGAAGCCCCTGCAAGATTTTCACCAAGTAGTTCGAACCGACTCAAACTGCAGATGAAAGCGTTGCCTCCATTGTATAAGTTTCTCCACTGCCGTCTGGAGGCAGGAAAGAGTGTCTTAGTCGGAACACTCTTCGTCGTCTCTTGTTCGCTGCCGATAAAACCTTCCAAAGGCGTTAGAACCCAATCTCCAGTTGAATTATCTATTGCAATGAAAACGTAAAGTGAAAAGTAACAGCGAAATGTAACAGTGAAAAGTAACAGCGAAAAGTAGCAGTGAAAAATCGTACACAATTGGTGCGTATCCACAGCAGTGTCACCGTCGATTTCAACATATTTGTGGATGGTATGTTGGTCACCTGCAGATAGATAAGTCCACAGAAGGACTCTCGAACACTGTGCAACGTTCGACAAGCCAAATAAGCTAGAAACGCTCAATAAATTGTCAGTTTCTTCTTCTTCTGTTATTTATCCCATATTCTCTCCCACCTCGATGGACATCAATAACGTTTACGTAAACTGCAGCCACGAATTCTCAGATTCGCATCAATTAACAGGACCAGAAAGTGCATCCACCATGCAACGCTAACGAATCGAGATGTGTGCATCTATCATCAGTGTTGCAAGTAAAAATCTCAAAAACCCTCTCTCTCTCTCCTCTTGCCAAACAACAATAACAAACCAACTCATCCGACAAGTGTTTCAAAGTGTTTTTCATTCAGTATTTCTGGTCCATTGTTTACAAATGACGACAACCACGACGACGACGACGACGACGACGAAGAAGCAGCAGCAGCAGCAGAGCACCAAATCCAACGAAACGACGAAACGACGAAACGAATAATTAATAATTTCCTCAACGACGAACAAGATTCTTATCAGAGGCTGTGGCAACAACAAAACTAACTTGTTAGTACTAAGTTACCACCACCAGAGACCGGAGGGACTTTCACTCTCCCCCAGGAGTTAAGTACTTCACAGCCGTACACGTGGATGATGAATTTGAGCCTCACGAAAACAATTCCGCAACACCAAGCTCCCCCGGCGCCCTGAGTTGGTACATTGTCTTGCGGATACATCGGCTGCCAAGAGACGGATTGTTTACTGGCGAAGAGCTCATTAGGAGCATCGTATGTTAGTGCTGGAGTCGTCTGTCATGCCCGAATGTTTGGGCCAAATGCGGGTGGTGGTGGCTTAGGGATTCTTACTACACCATGCGCCACGGTCAATTGACTTATTCACGGAAGGCAAAGAGGCTAAGCGCTGTACTGGCTGCTGTTGTAATTTTTTTCTCATGACGATGGCATTACTTTCGCCCGAGTGTAGGGGAATTGCTGATGCCGCATGCAGCATCACCATATCTTCACATCACCATCCATCGTCAACCGGCGATGTCTACCACACATCTACGTAACTGCAGTCAGTCAGTCAGTCAGGGATTTATTCGAACGAAAATGAAGCGAATTTCTGTATGATGTGCAATCGAAGGGGGAGACCCGGCCAATTCGACCTGTCTGATCCATAAAGAGCGCAAATTAATAATTCATAAGAGCGTGTATCTGTATGCGTATGCAATTGATATTCCCCGATTTGGCCGCCGTTGGCTGTAGCGTGCTTCTTTCACTTCGGCCATGTATCTATTCGGAGGAAGTCGCTTAATGACGATAGGCAATCAATAAGTGCATGCATTTGGCAAAAGTATCTATATTAACGCAGTTGGAGTGACATCTGTCTGTCAGTCTTTTTTTTTGCTAGTCCTCTAGCAATCCATATCTGCAGTTGGGTTTCAAGGCATCAAAATGGCATGACTACGTGTAAATATTTGTCGACTTGTGACCGATTAACGTCAAAAGTGCTTAGTGGAGGGAACATCAATAACGTGGGTAGTGACGTTGCCGTATTATTGACACGATTAGGGCGATATTACTTTGATGACACTAAGTTGGGTTGGGTCCGGAGAATTCACTCGAAAACGTCTAACCATGGGTCCTTATAGAGATGGTGGGGTTAGTTTTCCATATAACCACGCAGCTGCTATCTAACATACCTAACATACCATTGCTCACGATCACGAGATACTCATACTGTGTGTCCAATTCCTGGCAATAACTTCTACAGTGTAATCTATAGGAGAGAACCTTTTCCCCCAAATACCAGGTTATAAGCGAGGTCAATCCGAGGAGCTGCTAAGGGCATGCAGCAAGATATCTGACAACAAGGCGCCCGGACCGACTGCATCCCGAATAAGGCAGTAAAGGGCAAAAAAGAGACCAGACCTCTTCATAGCGATAATGTAGAAGTATCTAGAAGAAGGAACCTTTCCTAAGAAAATGAAAAGCACAGCATTTGGTCCTGCTACCAAAAGGAAAGAAGCATCCAGGAGAACTCGTGTCCTATCGACGACTTATTGGACACCGTGCGAAAGATCCTCGAGAAAATAAATTGTAATAGATTACTCGCATTAGCAGAAGAGAATGGAGTTCTCTCAGATCACCAAATTGGGTTCAGAAAAGCGCGATCTACTATTGATCCTATAAGAGCGCATAAGTTGATATCGCAAAAGGTTACATCGAAGGAGGAAGATGGCTCTACGATTCAAAACTCCTTTAACTCTGCGAACTGATCATTCATTAGAAGAACGTTTGCTATGATGGATACAGGATATTCCTTGTTGGATACGGCATACTACTTGCCATTTCGGAAGTCCCACAGGGATCGTTGTTAGGGCCACTACCTGATGGAGTAACGATAATGAATTCGCCGATGGCATTGCTGTGTCACGACAGCAGCTAAACAAATCAAGAGCAGTATTATCAGCTACAAATGATCCAATTAGAACTAGACTGACCATAAAATAGAAGCTCTCCTTATAACCTGTCGGAAGACCATTGCATTCAGAAATTTTCAGGTTGGTAACCAAACCATCAAATCCAAAGAAGCAGTTTAATACCTTGAAATGGTGCTGGAGAACGTATATTGATTGATGCAAAAGCATCACAAATGCAGGGAGCTCTCTCGGCGCATATTGCCTTACACCGATGAACCTGGATATGCCAGAAAGTTTCTACCCTCCAGAGTTATCACCTTATCTCAGTTTTGTTATGATTCCGGCCCAGTCTGGGCGCAGGCACGGAGACTATAGTCCACAGACTCTGCATTCTACGGCAAGACCGCCTTTGTTCCACTTGGAATGGTCCCCATCGACATCCTCGTGGACGAGATATTGAGGAGCCAATACGTTGTCAAAGTATCAAGATGATCCAAATTGAAGTACTCATAGATATACAAACTGATACCGAAAATCCAAGACTGAATAAGTCGAAAGCATGGAGACTGCAGCTATCATCTAACATAGCTCCTGTCTGGTTGCGGCGGATACTACAAGTATCTCAACCGATTTGGATACGATATCTCATCATCCTACCCGAAATATTCAGATGAAGATCCCCCAAAAAGTGGGCGTAACTCTAAATAATGTAAAGATGAATTATAGAGAAAGTAAGAAAGGACATTTTTTGTTGTATTATTTTTTTTTTGTTTATAAAAATTTTGAGAAAAGTAGATTTTATTTAATATATAGTAGGCGTGGTTGAAAATATTATCACATCCATTCTATTGCACTAAAAATGCAAATTTGTTCGATATCCTTGAAACCAAGGACAATATAGGATATCCGTGGTTACTATTTAATGTACGGGCAGTCGAATGGGGTAGTCCGACGACTAATCACAGAGTCTAGGCATTGTTGGATGCGTTTGCAAGCCTTGACCTTGTACTGCTAAACCAAGGAAACAAACAAACCTTTAATAACGACAGATCTTGCTCCATGGCAGTTGTACCGACGTGCCCGACCATGATGAATATTCTAGTCAGCGGGGTATCCCCAAGGAATACCAGTGTGCATCTTCCCCGCAAAATAATAGAGGATGCGGAACCAATACAACCCGTCACAACTGCAAAAGTCCTGAAAGCAGTGGATTCAAAAAGAAAAACAATAAGACTCCAGGAATGGCATCCAAAACTTCGTCCTTATGAAAGCCATTAAAACCCAACTAGAGGTGTTTGCAAACCTTTATACAAGATGCATGACAAAAGAAAAATTTCTTCACCATTGAAATGGCAGATGCAGGTATTAACACCGAAAGGCGACAAGCCTCCCAGAGCAACCGTCCCTGTTCATGCTAGACATGGTAGAGAAAGTGCTGGAAAGAGTTATCTGCGACAGACTTGACCAGTACACCGAAGGAAACAATGGGCTTTCTAACCGACAATACGCGTTCAGGAAGAAATGGTGCACCACCCATGCGGTACAAATAGTTTGTGAAATTACACACGAAGCCATATCTGGGAACAGATGGAAAGGAAAACAAGCAGTACTGCGCTGTACTCGACGTGAAAAATGCGTTCAACTCGGCCAGCTAGACTTCATTATGAGACCACTGAGGTACCAAACTACCTGCTTTTGAGGACATAACCCTCTTCTACAACACGGACGAAGGGCCGAAAAGATATAAATTCGCAAGGGAGGTTTCGCAGACATCTCTTCTAGGTCCTACCCTATGGAACGTTATGTATGATGGAGTATTACATATGTCAACAGCAAGAGTAGTGGACATCATCAGAAACGCCGATGACATCGCGATTTTGGTAGTGGCTAAAACCACCACGCGAAGGTAGGAGAACACTATCGAGTCAAAGCCTTGTATAAAGTATTTACGGGTACTGCTTGTTCAGAAGACTGGTTCCATCTCTTGTCATGCTTCGTTGTCTTCTCCCAGCTTGATATCTTTATATCCTTCATTGATGGTAGGAGCGACTGTAACGTTTCTCGAATAATCCCATGAGTACTGGCCAGTGGACCAACCCAATAGCTACATTGCAGTCATGCTTCAACTTGTCAGGAAGTTTGATCACTTCAACGATTGCTATGTCATCCGGAAAGCCAATTATTTTCGAAGATGTCGGAATTCTTAGTCTGCGGTCGTCATCATACATTAAATTACACAGTAGCGGGCCTAGTACTAAGCCTTAAGGTATGCCGTCTGTAACGTTACATTGCCTCGTTTAATCGTCGGTATTGTAGAGCAGTATAATTTTTTTTAAAGTAGTCCGTCATTATCTTCTGCAAGTATTCTGGTTCTTTGTTATCTGGGTCCACTTACCCGGATAGCTTTGTCGCACATTCTTTCTTTCAAGAACATTTACTGTAGAACGAGCTTTTCTAAATCCATATTGTTGGTTTGAGAGTTCACTGATTTTGTTTCGGTATTTTACCCATGACGAGCGTTCGTCTATTGGTTTGTTCCCTTTAGGGAATTTCATTGGTTTGGAGAAATCTCTTCTGTTGGACACTTGTTATACAGTTTGATCCAGAGGCTAAGGGATCCCTCAAAGTTCCAAGAATTAAGATCTATCTACTGCATGTGGTGGAAATAATTAGCAGCATTTGAACCCATGAACTTTCAAGATAATTGGGATGCAATGGAAAATATTTTTACCTCCGAAACAGACACCTTTGTCGGTACAACACAGGTAAGATAAGTTCCCCGAACACACAAAATTCCCGAATAGGTACCACAACAATAGCATTTGCTGTTCCTGGATTTTATCCATCCCATTCGACGAAAACTACAATAGTACATTTCAGGATAAAAAGCAAACTTGAACGACTGAGGCCAATAAGCCTGTCGGGTACAGTACAGTCAAGGAAGTTAACAGTCTGGGACTAAACCTATACAGTGAACTCATCTGCAAAAAACACACGGAAGAGATAACCAGGCAAGCCTCGTGGACTCTACTGATTTGTCGGAGCCTAGTGGGTGAATCCTGGAGATGTAGCCCGACTATCCTTAGATGGATGTGAGACACATATGGGAGCGATAGCATGGGCAAAAAGAACCAATCTGGTCACCACGAGGAAGACACTCATTAAGGTGCAAAAACTGGCATGCCTCTGTATTACAGGGGCCATGAGAACTTATCCAACTGCAGCCATAGAGGTACTATTGGCACTGACTTCGTTGCATCTTGTGGTTGAGGAATGTGCAAGTAAAACGATCCTAAGAATGGCCAAGGAAGGAATAGGAAGAGATAAGTGCATTACATCGAAGCAATTCGATGCACTGCTCAATAAACTATCACCTAGCCTTTCCTAGAGACGACATCATTAGAAGGTTTAACTTCCAAAAGAACTTTGTTGCCAAACGCAGTAACAAAAAGAGTCGGAGCAATGTACAACCTGAGCAATCACACAACAATATGATACATAGATGGGTCAAGAACTGACGAAGGAACTGGAGCAGAAGTATTCGGGTCTAGAACCAAATACTCTGAATCCATGGGCAAAAATTGGGAAGCTGAGATCTATGCTATAGATAGATGTGTCCAAATTAATCTTGACAGAAACCACGCCAACTGTGATATAGCTTTCAGATAGCCAAGCTGGCACTTGACTCTTGTGTCATCAAGTCTAAACTTACGTTTGTGGGAATGCCTGGAAAAACTTAATGATCTAAATAGAAGAAACAAGGTGACCCTCTGTTGGATACATGGCCATATGGGAATAGAGGGTAATGAAATGGCCGACTCCCTAGCAAGAAAGGCAGCAAAACTAACCTTCGTATCCTAAAGAGCTTCTTAATTGAGCATTGTCAACTCAAAGAGCACCTAAGTAAACTAGGTATATCCAGTGAAATCCTAGAACATGTGCTGGGATCTTGTGGGATACTGACCCACAAAAGACTGAAATACTAGGGCGCTACTTGCCTTCTCAGATGAAAAAATGCTGTCAGTAGAGCTAACTCTCAGTCTTAGATTCTTAAAGGAAACTCGATTAAAGAGAGTGCTCTAGGGCAGATTTCTTCCGTCAAAGCGCAATAAGAGTACAGGAGTCTCAAAATGATTCCGAAAGGTATCTTATTTCGAGGAGAACTCGAATGAGAGCACGTACCTCTCCAAGGTGTTAGTTGGGGGCACAATATACTATAAGGTCGCAGTGCAACATGCCCCTTCTTCAAATAATAATAATATGCGAGTATGACAGTGAAAAGAGTGTGACAAATGAAACCGCTTCAACACAATTACAGAACAAGCAGAGGATGCACCTAATAGATACGAAAGATAGCTGGACTGTCTACAGAATCATAAAGTGATGTGTGGATGGTAACCTACTAACTTTGGATGACTGCCAACTCAGGAGATGGAAGAGGCATTTTGCCGTGGTATTTAGCCGTTTAAACGATAGTGTCGCGACTTTGGACTTAATGAGTTGGAACAAATTCCAGACTACGCATTGGACCTCCTAACAGAATAGGGATCTTAATTGTAATACAAGTTGCTGAGGTTTTTCTAGCGTCGCCAAAAAATATTTCGTAGACATTCTCCATCTATTTATTATGCAACTTGACGAAGGACAGTTGAGGAGGAACCTAGGTCTCTGGAAAGGAGTTGGAGAGAACTGAAACATGGTGCAACAACCCGCACACGATGGCTCGCAGGCGTTGTTGACGCCCTATCCTCCACGAGGTGCTTCCAGGAACTAAACAATCAACAACTGTATTTGAAGTTGACGTTTAGGTCAAATTTCTTGGACCAGTCAGTAACAATATTGAGTTCCTTTTGGAGTAGGTCCGACATTGCTTCTTAGAATTGTCCTCTGATTGGGATAGCAATGTAAACAGCGTATCCTTGGGCATATAAGTCGTTATTGCTGAATATCATTAACAGCTTTTTCACTACGGTGGACCATAGTAAGGGTGAGAGAACACAATTCTAGTAACATCTATGTATCTGGGCATGTTCAGTGTTGTCGAAAGATTCTTCGATGTCAAGGAAGTAGCCCATCGCCTACGACTTTTGTAAGGTAACCGCTCCTAATTTTAATAAGATTTTACTTTGGACGTCTCTGACGATGACTTGAAGCCTTGTATGTAGGAGTCAAGCTGAGATCATTGATGTTTACAAGGGTTTGCAAGTACTTTTATAACCTTATTCGTTCTTGGGCTACATTTGTTTTTAAAGCTTCGATATTAAGCTCACAGTTTGCTTATCAAAATAATTTGCAATCACAGTGCCCCGAGACTTAAGTCACATAACATGAACCCACATACATATGTACATTCCATTTGTTTATCATAGACCATTGTTGTGGTCATTACTCAGCATAAAAGATTATAAACTATACATGCATCCATACTCAATTGCACTTAGTAGTATTTTATCGCAATAAATTTATTATTATTTGTACAATTGTATATCCCCATCACGTCATCAGTCGATGCAAGCGCGCAAGTTGAATCTAAAAATAAATATGTCATCCGCCTGGCTAGGCAAGGCAAACAAAAAAAATTAAAAAAACTAAAAAAACTTAACAAAACGATAAAATCGCATAAAATTATAGAAAAAGGAAAAAAGGCGATATATAGTGAGAAGGCAAAACGTCAAAGTCCTAGATAAGCATTGCATTTTTATTGTGTGCGTAATTTACTGCATGTACACTCGTATGTGCATGCATGTGCATTTTGCAGATAGTATAACCTTTGGTGCCGCCTCGCATTGTTTTACGTTGGACGGTCCCGCCGGGGTTTTGGCGTATTACCTTGGATGTGTGGTGGTGGCACAAGTGAATACTCCTCTTTAATATTCATTTATGTACATAAAAGCGAATTTCGTCTGCATAATAAGTGCAAGAGTCTGACGATTGGAAATCTATAAAAAAAAACGGAGAAAATAAATAATAAGAGGAACAATCTATGAATACAGAAATATTATGCACTGTTGGTGGATGGATGGATGGATGGATGGATGGATGCAGATACTAGAGGAACTTTCTCGATCAATTTCTGAAAGCATCTCAATGAGTTCGGGTACCGATTTGCATGATGTATCTAGTATCTCTCATCCAATCATCCAACACGCAAGTACTTATGAACCAACAAGGCTTGTTAAAGACTTGTACTCACGCTATGAATATTTTTCTTCTTTTCCTTGACTGTTAAGCATGTTGGTTGGAGGTATGGTGCTTCCCTGTTCCGCTCTCAACAAGGCCGTAACAAATAGTGGATCCGTTGGATGGCTCAATCGTCTCAGGCAATTGGCGATAAAATCGTTCATACGTTACGGAAAGGATGACTTATGCGTATGGCTTACGTTTTCGGGGTTGTCAGAGGAAGTGTTTCTCACACTCACTGTCTTCCTATGAATTTTGCCGGTTGTACCGACTTGTTGCGGTTGAAAGACGTACATAAGTGTTGTGCAGTATGTTGTATGACTACTAAAAAAAGGATCGGTTCATACCTTAAGTAGTTAAGGCCCTAAGTAACCTGAAGACAATCTACTGAGAATAATAGCCAGCTACTTCAAGGACAGAACGATTCCACAGAAGACAGTGTATAAAAAGTATAAAATCACGCGAGGGATTCCTCATGGGTCAGTGTTTGGCCCAGTTCTATTCAACATAATGTATTGTTACAAAAAGGCATCGGGAAAAACTTAGGGAGATTCAACTGAAACTTAACCACAGCAAATCTGCATCAGCAATGTTGACCAGATATTTTGTAGAGGAGTGGATTGGATCTGCAGAAGCCTTCAATCTTCAAAGGAAGGATTAGAGGTCTACCTGAAAGTATTGTCACTTTACACTATGTGCGATCTGGCGAACGGGTTAGATTTTGTACACTAGTGAGGCACACTATGCGAGTAGGAGCAGGTGCTGGCAGTTTTGTCATGGCATATGCATACCAGCCATATGACTCCCTAGAGCCTAACAAAACCTAATAAAAGAGGTAGAGTCTCTGGTGAATGCTTGCAGGTATAGGAGCGAAGATCTAATGATTAGTGGCGATGCTAATACACAGTGGCGATGCAGTGTGGGGAAGCACCAACGATAATTACAGAAGAGAAGCTTTATTCGAGCTTCTTTAAAGAACTAACTATTTTCAACAAAGGAACAGAACCGACCTTTGTGGATGCGAGGCGAAGGAAATTATTGACGTGACTCTGTGTAGTAATAGAATGCTTGATAGAATATCAAATTGGAAGGTAATGGATCAGACAATGATGTCGGACCACAGAGCCATCTTATTTGATGTTCGATACGGATCTAAAAGAAAGAAAGATCGAAAATATGTCAGGATTATCAGGAACACGGACATAGTAAAATACTAGGAAGTGTTACGGAATAAACTGAATGGGAGGGTACCCAAAATACAGAAAACCATTTTGTATGTAGAGTTGCAGCTGAAGAATTTACAATCAGCTGTTGAAAGTGCATACCAAGAGGCGTGTACACCTGCTTTGTGAGATGAAAAGGACCCCACGCCTTGGTGGTGTAGGGAACTTGAAATTCTAAAAAAAGGAGGTGAGAAAAGCCTTTATTCATGCTATGAGAAGGGATGATCCTGAATCATGGGATGAGTATAAGGCAAAGAAGAAAGAGCTAAAAGCAACCCTGCGACGACGTAAAAAGGAGTTGTGGAAGGAATTTGGCTCGAATATGAGAAGCACAGCTGAGGTCGATATACTTCAGAACTACGTCTCCAGGGATCCAGTTTCCAAAATCGGACCATTCGTGATAGACTGGGGGAGATTGTTGAGACAATGGATCGTAGAAATGAGGTCCTCATGGAAATACACTTTCCGGGCAGTCTTAAGTCAGATTAGCCCTCTGGGCTCTGAGGAAACAAGGAGCAAACAGGATGGGCAGAAGTGGAATGGATAGTAACGCCAGAAGCGGGCAGTGGGGCTATAGAAACGTTTTCCCCCCAAAAAGACTTCAGGACCAAATGGTACATATTTTACCAGTTTTAATGCAATGGGGTGCAGACCTCATCGTACCAAAGCTTAAGGTTCAATACGTTACATGCCTAGCAATAGGCTACATACGGGTAACGTGGAGAGAAACAAATGTGGTGTTTCTTCCAAAATCGGGAAAAAAAGGACTACACCGAAGTGAAGTCAGCCTAACATCATTTCTGTTGAAAACAATGAAAAGAATTGTGGTGGACCATATGGAGAGCATGACACTGATAGAGCATTTGAATTGTAGACAGCATGCATACAGAGCTGCCAGGTCTACGGAAACAGCGCTGCACCAGGTGGTACACGTTGCGGAAGAGGAGATGCATACTGGACGCATCGCAATGACCAAATAATGAACATTGAAGGTGCATTCGATAAGATATGCTTTGAAGGTCTAAGAGAAACCTCAGAAGAACGCAGGGTTTACCCATTAGTGGTGAGGTGGGTGGACAATATGCTGAAAATAGGACGATAAATATTCAGACGGGAACTTTAGGATAAGAAGGGGTAACAGAGTTTTCAGGGAGGTCTTTTATCACCTACTCTGTGAAATATAACTGTGGACTCTCGCCTGAGAAGACTTGAAGAGACTGGTATCCACACTGACATAGCAATAATGGAAAAAGGCAAATTCATGAACGTCGCAGCAGATACCATGAGAAATGCTCTCCGAGTGGTGGACTGGTGGTGTCAGGAACAAGAGCTCTTCATTAATGCGGAAAAGACAGATCTAATCATTTTCACAAGGAAGAGAAGAGCTCTGGAATTTCAGCCCTTGACACTTTTCGGATCGGAGCTACAGATGACCAGGAAGGTTAAGTACCTAGATGCTGGACTAACTTCGAACTTCCATGTGGAAGCAAGCGGGTATTTGGACAAAGGTAGGGAATCTCGCCGAGATCAGCATACTAGATGTATACGATTATAGTTAGACGGATTATCAAAGTCAGTTGTATGGTGACAAAACGCCTTCCAGAAAACTGTAAGGAACCAGTTAGATAGGATCCAACGTCTGGCATGCTTAGGGATTGCCGGTGCAATACAAACGACGTCAACATACGCTTTGCGCAATGGACGTGATCCTAGGTATATTGCCGCTGGACTTATTTATTAAGAAAGTGGCGACATCGACGCCTCTTCGCCTGCACCGGGGTGTCAACTGGCAGTGTCGTGGTACTATGTATAGTCATAGGAAAATCCTGGATCTCGTGAAAAACGAGATTAGAGAGTTGAATATGCCCAGTGTTACCGAAAGGTATCACAAAACTCTTATCGGGGATGGAACACTTCCGGAAAAGAAGATTGGTGATATAATCTTTTCCATCTTTACGAATGGGTTCATGATGGATGGTAGAGCGGGGGCAGGTTTATTCTCAGAAGAATTAAAACTAGCCTGTCATATAAGTCTGGAAAATACACCTTAGTCTATCAAGCTGAGATGATTGCTCTATTGCATGCGTTGGATCACCTGAAGGGTAGAAACGTTACCATAGCACTGGACAATCAATCAATGATTAGACGCATGAACCAAACAGATATCAATACATCACTTGCATTGGAATGTGCTCATAAGCTCAATAAGTACTCATCTCGAAATGAGCGAAAAGGGGAACGAAAAGGCGGACTCTCTGTCAAAATAGGGGTCAACCTCGGAGCTCTATGGTCCGGAACCATTCTCTGCAATTGACAGAGGGATGGTAGAACACCTAATTAACAACTACGCCGCGGCGGAATACCAGAGAAGGTGGTCAACCGTGGAAGGTTGCAGGCAGGCGAAAATGGCTAATGACCATTAAAATGCCGATTGGCACCACTCATAGAGAAGTTCTAATCTTGGGGCGAAGAACACTGAACTGAGTGGTAGCATTATCTACAGGTCATGGAAATTGCGGGTATCACCTAAAGAAGCTGAGTCTTCTGGAGAATGACACCTGTGAACTATGGCTGAAGGAAGTCGGAACAACAGCGCAGAAGCAGGGAGTTTCTGTGGAGCCTCTGGGTAGAAACCCAGAAGATGAACCAGATTTCTGTTAAACAGATGGTAGCAGCGACACGAGGAATCAAAGCCAGAGATGTGGAGAACTGTGGAGAAATCCAAAGAGTCTCTCGGACTAAGATGGATCGTGGAAATGAAATGAAAAAGGACCCAGCACTATGGGTTATTCTCTCGAATAATATATGCATATGTACTCCCTTTGTTGGCTTCTAGGCACCTTCCACTCTCCGCTGTTAACACTCTGGATGTCTGGATACTGGGTGGACCACAGGGTGTAGTTCTGTTAAGTGCTGCGTGGTATTATCCACGTTCGTTACAGTATAATAGGATCCTAGGAATACAGGAGTCAAACTGTGTGGTCATCATCGTCTACGCTGACTATATGACTGTAGTTGTTGTGGGAAAAAAACTGAAACAAGTCCCTAAAAAAAGGAACTCATATGTACTTGTAGCCATAACCAGGTAGAGACTACCGGGGATGACTAGCAGATGGCAACTAGCAGTCAAATTTTGTCCGAATCCTAAACGTCTATCTAAATGTTGTCATAGGTTTATGTTTACGTTCCAAGATATCGACACGTTTGGAGCAAAAAAGGTCCTTTGAGATACCATGAATCTTTCCAGAGCCTAATCAAACCAACCGGAGCTATCCCTGACATGCATTCCATTACATTTGAGCAAGGACAACGCTTCCTTTATCGTTATAATTTCTGCCTGAAAAATGCTACAGTGATCTCAGAGGTATATGGGAGGTGCAAGGAGATGCTCAGATTGAGCTTTCCAGAGAAGACAGCACAACCCACCCCGCTTTCGGTCTTAGATTCGAATGTGTAGAGGTACTATCTGCACTATCGTCTAAGCTGGATTGTTGTCCCAAGTCTTAGTTTCGGTTGATTGTAGTCGAAGATCAAGGAATGACCAGCGTGATAAGTGGCCTTCCAGTAAAGTTAAGAAGAGACTGTTCCCATAAATCGTCGAAGGGTCTATGATCCTCGTAAAGAGATCAATTTCGATTCTGTGAAGGCTTTCAATTGGAGTACCTTCTACTGAGGAGAAGGAGAGCATGTTGAAGGGTTTCTCTGAGGCTGCAATAGAAATGTCATCCACATACGCAATCACTCTTAATCCTGTGTCCTTCTAGGTCTACTAGTACTCCAATGACCACCAGATTCCAGAGAAGAGGGGTTAATACACTACCTTGGTGTGTACCGCGACTGGCAATCCGTCTAGCCGATGAACCGCCCAGTAATTAATTAATACTCTAAGCGATGTATTCACTTTCAGTCTTGAAAGCGAAGCCATGATTGCTTCTGGTTCGACATTGTGAAAATCTGCCTCAATGCTCAGAGATCTTTGAATGATGCTCACGAGCAAATACAAAAGTGAAGCTATTTCGACTGACTTGCTTTTGCAGTACGCTTGTAGGGAGGCAAAGATCATAGTTGGATTGATGCTTTTGACAGATAGATATCAATCAACCTTTCCCAAGTTTTCAGCAAAAGGGAATATAGACTGATTTCCTTATTTATGAAGACTTTGTGAATGTACCAATACTAGATTCAGACAACCAGACATGATTGCTTTTAGCCAAGGAAGCAAATATGTCTTCAGATTGCTGAATCTCAGTTGAAATGATACCGTCAGGTTCTGGGACTTCAAGGGTTTGAAACTGCGAGTAGCCATGGGGATCTTTCTGTAGTTATTATAGTCAGTGCGTTGCTG
Source organism: Xylota sylvarum (assembly GCA_905220385.1). Taxonomy (NCBI): domain Eukaryota; kingdom Metazoa; phylum Arthropoda; class Insecta; order Diptera; family Syrphidae; genus Xylota; species Xylota sylvarum. The sequence goes on along the minus strand of LR999960.1, from coordinate 50,007,529 downwards.
CACGGTGGAACAGAAGTGTTTCCAATTTGAAGCACAGTAACATGGAAACTGTCGTAGGTTGCCAAAAAATCGATACAAGTATAGTAAATCGATACAAAAATGATGAATCGGTACAAATATGGCATCAATTTGGGCTGTTTGGGTTTTCCGCAGGATCTGTCCGACTTATGAGCTTTCCTGACTTAAATCGCATTGATAGGTGCTAATGAGGTTGCCAGAGGCATCTTGCTTGACGCTACAAATCCGTACGAGTACCTAGCTTCTCACACCCACTCTTGTTAGATGTGCTACATTTTGTACACAAATGAAATGGGACATACTACTTATAGCATACCCATGTTATAGACTAAACCGCCCCAAAAAATTCCCCTTTTTAGCTAGTTGAACGAAAAAAAAAAATAGCATTATCCTTCCATCAATGTATTTAAGGCTCTCGAAGTATACAAGTGCTTTGTAAGCCGAAGTACTAGCATTTTTCGAAGTGTCTCGAGTAGTGTCCTTCCTGACAGGCAGTATATCCACTCAACTCTAACCTGAACCTAAGTCCCTCAGTTTAAAGCACAACGTTACACTTTCTTCGATCCTGGGCCTAGGACGTCCAATGAGGATCTTCGCAGAATATTCCTCCACAGACTTCAGTAAATTTTCGAAAAGTTCACGTTGAATCATTCCGATGTCAGGAAGACCATCATCTCTTGATTTTCTCTTTCAGAAAGAAGAACACATTAGTTCCGAGTAAGGTTGCATCGCAACCAACATCCATTGCATCTAACCTAACCTAGTGCGACAACATGGTTCTTTCCATTTCCATAACTTGCTGCAACTATACGAAATCCTTTTTAAATTGAAAACAACAGTATTAACCTAGCTCAATCGCGTCTGTGTCAGTATCCTTCAAATTTAAATATAAACGTGTATTACAGCGCAATCTACGTCCACACATTGTATCTCATCTGCTAACCAAATCCCATTTCTATAAACAATGTAAACCATTGCACAATCCAAGCACATCAATCGACCTGTTACTACAGGATATGTAGCTGCTATATCCCTTAGGTATTCCCATTTTACAAGAAATTACCTCCAATGTGACAGATTGCATTTGTTGGGAATACCAAATAAGGTTCAAACCAACAACGATACACATCTAGAGGGACGAGATCGATCCAATCAAACGCACTGATCCATCCGATCAGCCATCTACAGTTGGGTATTTTGTTTTTTTTTTTACTCTGCCATCATTCCTGGACAAATTTCCTCCAAGAAATGGTATAGCATGTGCTGCTGAGTTGGCCATCCACATACCATTTATATATCATTCTGTAACCTGTCTCTATCTAAGGAGAGATATAACCATGATTCATTCGAATATCAATTGCAAAATGATTTACCTTTGGATTTGTCCTCCCACTCTTCTGCTGGATGGACTGTGTGCGTCTTATCCTTTCGATGAATTTGCATTTTTTTTTTTTTTTTTGATTTGACAAGGAATGGAACTTTATTGCTTCTTAGAGTTTTTTTTTTTTTTGCTGAGGCATTGGATTTTGATGATAATCCCGCGATGACAGCTAGAGATAGGAATATTAATGAGACGAAGGACATAGTAAATTTTGTGATAGGTTGACGGTGCTTTTTTGATGTTGCAAACGTTAGGAATGTTCCACTACGTCACATCACATGAAATATTAAAAATTCATAGAGAATCACGTGACAGCGAGGTAGTGGCTTTTTCCCACGTCTAGTTGGAGATAGCACGTTGGTCGCTGCGAGGATGTGATAGGTTCTGCTTATATCTGGAAATAGATAAAAAAAAAGGAGATGGGTGTGGTGAGTCAAGGTATATGGACATACATACATAAGTATCTATGTATCTTAAAGGGTACTAGACTACCTACCTACTGTAACACAGCTATATAAAAGAACGTGACAGTAAAGTTCCTAACGAAGGTCTAACTTAAAGAAGATCATGCAAGATACAACGAAGATCTTTGCCAATAGCATTACGAAACTTCGCCAGAGCACCTACGAAAGGTTGCCAAACCTCCCCAGAGCAATGCCAAAGATCATGTGGAGCAGAGTAGCGATCCCTACCTGACAGATAGGACTCTAGTCCTAGTAATGTCATTATACAACCATTGTGGATAGAATTATACATTGATGGTCTAATTCAAACTCTTCGAAGCTAGCGAGCTAGAGTGAACCCTCCTGATAAACTCACATAGACCATTGTAGAGTGATCTAACCCCTCGATTACTTTGGAGAAGATGATCTCTGGTAAAAGCAGGAAGAACAATGGTACCAAGGCTTTCATATAGACTCCTGATATACCATACTTCTACTACTAATCGAAAGATCTACATATGTCAGGGGCACCGGAGCCCTTCAAGGAGATCATTAAAGACGATCCGATCTTCGCGATCACTAATATGAGTAATGTCGAGAGCCGATTGAATGGTCCTACCAAAGATCTGCCGAGTAATTTAAGAAGACGATATCCAATTTGGAAGAATAAGCCAAAGACTTAAGGCAGAGTCCCAGAAAAACTCTTCAACCTTTACTCGATCGTGAAGATCTTAAAGATCAGTAACAGCCTGCTTCCTACACATAATTGAAAAAACACTAGGCTGGATTAGTGGGAGCTATGGCTTAGTGGGTAGTGCTTTGAACAACAGACCTGGATTTCGAACGTTCGATTCTAAGACAATGAGATCTCCAATGACATTGGTAGACAAAAGTCAGGGGACTTAAAGCTACGTTGGTCCTCAGTCGGGGCATCTGTTGACAATTGTGTTTACTACGAACATAATTTAGAACGAGTATGAGTATTTGAGCAGATTACTCTGGAACGGACTTACTTAAGGATATTGGCCATAAATTGATCTGATCTCTCCTCGTACCAGTTCCAGGCGAGACTTAAGGTCGGCTAACTTGAAGTTGATTAGATTCCATAGGTCCTTCCGGAATTAGTGCATTCTTCTTGCAACATACTCGCAGGGTTCTGACATTGCTGTGGTGGAGATACTGGCTGCGATTAGTCCAGGTTAACCTTCAGTACTCCAAAGCTCCTTTCGCCATCCCGCTTCTTCATTTGTTTAAGAGCGGAAAGGACATCGTTTTGATTCAATAACTCTGGGTCAGTGGTGTTCTTGTGCAAGGATTGAATGCGGAATTCTAAAATTAGAACATTTAACCCAACCGCAGCACTATCAAGCAACATGAGCACTCTGTAGATATGGAATTTCGTTTGACAACGTGTAGCTTCAAAGATGTCTAGTCGGTGAGGACTGATACGATAATTTCTACTGTTACCAGTCATCATGTCTCTCAGGCTGTCTTTAGGGGAAATCTGGATTTAGTCTATACACCGAAAGCATGGCAAACCTTCATGTTTGTTCTAAGGACGTTAGTCCTATAAGTATATCATAATTTTTTCTTAAGATCAACTCCAGGATCCCAACAGTATTTCAGTAGGCGGAATCAATCAGGAAGTCAGAGATATTGAGGCTCTAATACAGAGGCTTGTCTTGATGTACTTGTGGAGACTGAGGCTCACCCCGAACGAGTTTTTTGATTGACGTTGCTTTTCTTGACGACTGACTCCGCCAGTAGTATCATTACTATATAGATTTCCAAAGAAGCCAACTATTTTAGGACTGATCCTGGATTAAAAATCGAAACTTCTTTGGGCAAAGTAAGTCCACTCGAAGCTATCTAAGACACTTTTTCTTTTCTGGTAGTGTAAGGGTGCTTTGGCGAAAAATGGGTATATACGACTATGCATCGACGGTTTGGTAAAGGCTGCCTTTCTCAGAGAATGGACTGTGTTAACTATTTTAGGACTGATCCTGGATTAAAAATCGAAACTTCTTTGGGCAAAGTAAGTCCACTCGAAGCTATCCAAGACACTTTTTCTTTTCTGGTAGTGTAAGGGTGCTTTGGCGAAAAATGGGTATATACGACTATGCATCGACGGTTTGGTAAAGGCTGCCTTTCTCAGAGAATGGACTGTGTTAGCTGCGTCCTTCCTTGATCCTTACTCTATCATGGTCTATCATGGACACTACTATTACAGAAATCTCTTGTTATAGGCTCAATGGCGCTTGGTATAGTCCATACTTTTTCTTAGACTCTGGTTGGATGCAGAGGCATAGCCTTGAAGCTGATGTTGTGCATGGTATCGTGTTCTTTTCATCACTGAAGCCCTTACGACAAACGAGAAGATTCCTGAAATGATCAGTTGTATCTGACAGCTCCAGCAGAGTGCTCGTACCTTTGGCGACAACGTTTTGGAAGCAATGTTAAGAGACCTCTTCCATGTCCTCTGTGGAGGCGTGGCCGAATACAAGTATTAAGCTGATGTTGCCGGAGAACATAAAGCTTGCCTTTGATGACAAATGTCAGTCTACCAAACATCGTTAGACCCACTGATGATCTGAGCACTGCCCACCTGATGACCAATCATCAAATAAAAATTCACACAAATAATCACAATCCATGTGACCACATGATACCCTGTCGTCAATCGGTTGACCATAAGAACCAAACACCAGCAACAATGATACGCCGCCGCAGCACACAACTGCTGCAAGTCAAACACGAGTCATTAAATGCCAATGCGGTCGGTCGGTCTCTCTCACTTCGCCGACTCGACTTCGACTCGACCGTAATCGCCAGCTGTTTCAATTAAAAATTAAACAATTTCATTACGTGATTAAATTGTTGAATATCTTTCCACGCTTCGCCACTTACCGCCACAAAGGCAAGGCCTACATCTCCCAACTATGTACGTCCAACTGGAATTGACAACCACCACCATCACCACGCCGAACGCAAATTGTTGCATTTTTAATTTTCGCTGCACTATCATTTCGAGAATTGGCCGCTCTGGATATGGTGGCCGATACCCATTAATAAGCGTCATGAAATCACATGGCATCCGCCAAATCCGCGCGAATGCCTGCGCAACTGACCAGGCCACACATCGCTTGAGCAAAGGTGAAGCCATCTTCATCTGGACAAACATCTGCGGCTGTCCACTGTCCGTTGTCAGTGGAACGCATTATCATCATAGAAGCGAATGACTGCGATCGCGATACGATCCTACGATCCCGATTGAGCTGGCACACATCGATGGGAGTTGCATCATTGGGGGCTGCCGCTGCCGCTGCCACTGCACCACTGACTGCGCTGCGGCTGCGGCTGGCCAATGTTGGTCAGGGAGTTATGTCAAACCATGTTTCGGACCAAAATCGGTGCAGAGATTCTTTTGAAATTCACTGCGCAGAAAAATAAAGTTGAAAGCCGGGTGAAAAAAAATGGAAGTTACCATTTATGCAATCTCCTCATGCAACGAGTATCCTATGCGTGATTGTTTGTTTTTGTTTTTTTGTTTTTTTAATAAAACGCAGCACATCAACGCAACGCAGCAGAAATGCGCGTGCGGCATTTTAATGAAATTTTTCTGCGATGAAAATTAACTCAAATCGTTGAGATTTTGGAATTTTCTTGGGTGAAAGACTTTGAAGTCTATTTGTTGCTTTAGTTGGTAGTAGCTACATAGCTCACAGCGCATTCATCGAATAAGTGCTGTAAGCGATCGCTATACAGGATACTCCTTCAATCTACGTGGCTTCTAAACGTTAAAGGGAATGTCCGCAGATTGGACATTGTTCTAACAAATTTTGGAATCGAGTGGACCTTTACAAGAATTGGAAGCGGTTCCATAGACAAGATCACCTTAAAGCTGCTCGGAGAGGAACAGAGGATCACCTGTCACCAGTTGTATCGGTCGACACGATGAATACAGCCGTAGAAATGGAAATAGGGACCACAAAGCTACCACAAGCTACTCCAACTAATGATAGATGTTGTGTCTCCATGTGGATAAGCCACAGGTAAGGCAAATTAGCTCAGGAGTCGTGGCATGAGCTTGGATATAACGAAGAACAGGAAACGCACATCGGACTATCGGAATAAGTAAATCGCGAAACTGTGGATATTAACCCACCGGGTAAGGTGATTGAATCTGCAGTTCATGGAATATAAATACTTCTGGAGAAATCTCAAGGACGAGACTAGGACGAACAAAAGTACAATGATGGCAGTACGTACGACGAAGCTAACCAAAAAGTACCTTAATCTGAAACTGAGACGTGCTCGGAACCTTCATCCGGCGATAGGTAGTATTTGTAAGAGAAGCACAGAAGTGTTGTCCCTATATGAGATGCTTCGACGTATTCGAATTCCAGGTCTATAGGGATTTTCAATACTGAGTCAGGGTGTTGGAATAGAGTTGGTGCCGGATGAACCCTTCATGGGCCAACGGCAGCGCTCCCATCCCCGAAGCGGGGTACTCACTCCGGAATATCCGGCCCCTTGTCCTAGGGGTAAAAAAAAAGGAAGTGGTCCTCCAGGTTGAGGGTTGTGCGTCGGGGTAACTTCCCTACCACGTAAAAAACCAGTAGTTACGACACTACGACAAGCCTCGGATAAGGATGATCCCCCTGTTGACGACCCCAGCAAACGAAATAAGGTCAGCGATCTTCGGATCCGCACGTGGAATGTTCGGACCCTTAACAGGCCGCGTGCAGCCGAACAACTAGCAGAGGCCCTAGACTGCTACAATGCAGATATCACCGCCATCCAGGAAGTGCGATGGGATGACCCGGGCAAAAAGAGGATGAAAAACTGTGACGTATACTACGGTGATTGCTATAGGGAACAGAAACAGCGCTTATTTGGATGTGGGTTCGTTATACGCGGCAAACTTAGGCAAGAAGTCTTGAGCTTTCGACACGTGAGCGAGCGTCTTATGACAATCCGCATCAAGGCTAAATTCTCCAACATAAGCCTTATATGCGCTCACGCTCACACCGAAGACAAGGACGACGCAACTAAAGAATGTTTCTACGAGTTCCTCGACGAAACCTACGAGCAATGCCCTATATAGGAAAGGAGGACATCTTTGGTAGGACGATTGGTAAGCACAGCCTCCACGACACCACGTCCGGAAACGGACTTAGGCTTATTGACTTCGTTGCGGGGCGAAACGTCACCATAGCAAGCACACGGTTTCCTCATCTCAATATCCACAAGGGGACATGGCGATCTCCTGATCATCAAACGGTCAATCAAATTGACCACATTGCGATAGACGCAAGGCATGCCTCCAGTATTCTGGATGTCCGAACCTTCCGAGCAGCCAACATGGATTCGGATCACTACCTTGTTGCAGCCAAGGTACGAATGCGGATATCCCAAACGCCACAACTAAGAAGAACTACTGTGAGAAGATTTGACGTCGAAAAGCTGCAATCGCAAGAGATCGCCAGAACCTTCACCGAACGCGTATCCCGAAATCTCTCAACGACTCCTATGCCGCCAGCATCAAGCGCCGAAGACCAGTGGCAACGCTGCCAACAAGCCATCAGAAGTGTCGCAACTGATGTGCTGGGTTTCACCCGACCACCTATAAGAAACCCCTGGTTTGACGATGAGTGCCGGCAAGCACATGCAGCTAAACAGCAAGCATACAAAGCGGCGCTGCAAAAAAGGACGAGAGCTGCTCGTGAGCTCTACGAGCAGAAGAGACGGGAAGAACATCGGCTTTTCCGAAAGAAGAAAAAAGAGCACGAGAAGCGCGCTATCGAAGATATTGAGAGATTATACTCCAGGAATAATGTACGGAAGTTTTACCAGCAGGTAAAAAGAACGTGTCAGGCCAACAAGACCCGTACAGAAGCCTGTAGAGATGAGGTGGCGCGCACAAGTTGAAGGGGACCTGAACAAGCTTGGAGTGCGCAACTGGAGGCAGTTAGCTAAGGACCGAGCTAACTGGAGAGGCTTGTTAGTTGAGGCCCAGGTTCACCCCGAACTGTAGCGCCACCTAAGTAAGTAAGTAAGAGAAGCACCCGAGAACTGGAGAAAGATCTCCAAGGTCTCATCGCCAAAAAGAGTTTCAGACTCCTAACTCAAGATTTTTGACGTGAAGACGTTTTTTAATTCGGTCTGTCGGCTAGTGTACAAGTCGGTGTAACGAAACTTGGGAGCTGTTTCAAGGCTTCATATGATAGGAAGTTACTGATGGATTTTATTCATTTAGGTATCAATGTATGGAGCATATCCCGCACTACCCAATTGGATATAACGATTGAGTGAGATTTTGAGCAAGAATTATACAGCTCTAACTACAGATTCAAATTTCAATTCTTCGATGGAGCAGATCCACAGTTTTTCGTTATTAGATCAGTCTCCATGGGGCAATAGGTCTTACACTCACTTAGCCCTTCCAAATAGTATAATGTGGGATAGAATACAAAATATGTGTTCCAGGCAAAACTGCCTGGTTTATACTGTGTCCTGCCGCAGTTTTGTAGTACATCTCAAACCTCGATGTCGTTATTCATTCAAGAACTCTCTGCCACCAAAACTATGATAAGTACTAATGGGTCTAACCAACAGAATGTCTATTGTTTTGGGACTAAGACCCAGTTGTGATAGGTCCGATATTCTATTCATGAAAAGCAATAGGACTCTCTTACAAGGATTGATGAAAAGTCTTTCTCTGTTACTGATGCTGGCCACCAACATAATCAATGGCGACATAGCCTATTCTGTAAAGACTAACTAAAAGATTGTCTATTTGTAAGAACAGAGAACTTTCCTCGAAGGCCACCTTTGATTGTGGCTAGAATTTATCTTCTTCGGAAGTGCAGACAATTCTGGCTGGCTTCTAATATGAATACATACCTATAAGTCTACTTATGTAATGTGCATAGGATTAGACAGCTTCCAAAGCTTCCGGACTGGTTTAGTGTTGAAGATCGTATTGACTTTATTACTTTTTTCCAAAAGTGGTGGAAAAAGACCGTATCCATCTTGGAAGGCTTTAAATGGTTTAAAAGAGCCTACCATCCATTTAACCTTATCCAAGGTAAGGATTCTACAAAATAAATCTGCTTTGACAGGATTTCTTTCAGCTTCCAGCGTCTCAATCCTGCAGTGTAATCTAAAAAAGTAAACTTATATTTGTTCCACCTTCTCATATGTTAGACGAAGAGTTCCCTGCAGAAGACTATACTTATTTTTGAAACAGGCAATACAGCGTAATAGATGGCTTACCACAAGGGTCCGTACGAGAGCCGATGCTGTTGAACTTGATGTACAGTGATATTCCCAGATTGTACATCCCGGGACTATCAAAGACCAAAGCCCTAAGTCCAGGTAACTAATAAATACAAGCAGCCTACTATTCTACCAGCTCCTTTGTTGCTGTGCGCCACATTGAAACAGACTACCTCGGCATAGTGCAGGAACTACCTAAATACTCGTAAAGTACCTACCTACAAAAAATTCCTTTGGACCATGTTTTAACATTATAAGTTCCCGGGATCTGTTCGCATTCTGGTTTATCACTTATCTTGTCTACATTCCCAAACTGTGGACTAAAGTAGAACATGTCAGTAAAAAAGCTCGCACATAAGCCCAAACAAGCTCCTGGAAAGGCGATTGATATACATCAGTGCAAATTGCAAGGATAAACACCCGGGCAGCTGAAGAGAAATCTTTCAATCTATTCTCTTCCTGCTCATCAAAGGGGCTTCAAAAACGATAACTTGAGTTAATCCTCATATGGATCCCAAGTTCAGGAATAGTGGTGGCATGATCTGCGAACTGAACTGCAAAGATTATAACTTATTCTTTGAAAAGGGCCAAACGCAGATCAAACAAACTTCGACCTTCTTGCCCAATTATGACCCGAACCCTCCACCTACTGAGGCGTTAATGGACCTAGTCAAAGGTGCGAGCAAGAACAGATGGCATCTCGTGGTCGGCTGTGATGCTAAATCACTTCACATCTTACGGGGAAGTAGCGACCCACTTTCGTTACAAGCAATACATAAGAGATCTTGGATGTAACTTTGATGGTAAACTCTGGCTCTATGGTAGTCAAAGACTGGAAAGACCATAAAATGGTTTCTAACACCCTATCCAAAAACCCTGAAGATCAAAGACCAGATTACAAACCTAAAAGAACTTCAAGACGGTTTGAATGGGTCTTCAACCTCAACCTAACCACCCACTTTGAGTTTGACCGCGATATTCAGCCTTTATTAGGTTCTGCTTCATTGTCAGGGGCAATAAGAAGCCCAAGTCCATACGGTGGTCAGCTGAGCTTTCGACCTTGCGAAAAACTGCCCGGAAGCTGTACAAAGTGGCTAGGCGCACAAAAGATCCCGTTGACTGGGACCGCTACAAGGAAATAAAGGTGTTTTCATGAAAAAGACAATCTACGCCCAAAAGGGACTCCTGAAGCAAGTTCTGCAGAGAAAAAGAGTCCACTAAAGACGCAGCTAGACTCTGGAAAATCCTGTCAAAAGTACCGACAGTCCCAAGCTTCATCTAAAAACCAAATGGATCCTGGACAGAATCATGCTCTGAAACCTATAACCTTCTATAAGTGCAGCAAAACCTTTGGTAAGAGCTGCCCACCATCATCCACTGAATGTAAATAGTCATCGTCAGACCCATTCTATCTTATGGGTGCCTAATCTGGTGGCCTGCAGAAAATAAGACAATGTACCTCCAGGCACTGACCAGGATACAAAGATTATCATGTATTGGTACTATCAGCGCCATCCGAACCACGACGACTGTAGTCCTTGAAACCATACTCACACTGTTCCCATTAGTCCTTCACCTAAAGGAAACAAGAACAAGCTGGGCTTAGAACAATCCAACCTCCGGAAAGCGGGCAACAAGGGGCTACCACACTATAGCGAGATGGGCACACTTAGGCACCGAGACAGATTATATATCACCATTCCACGACTTCAGCCTAAACATGCTCAACTTAGGGCTCTGCACGGGGATTAATATCGACTACAACCTCTTGACGGCCCACCAAAGTAGATTGCGACTAGACACTGATGACCTTTCCCGAAGATGTGGCGACGCGGACGCAGAAGATAGCACATCCCACTTCTTATGCGAATGCCCAAGCCTGTGCAGAACTAGGAAAACGGCACTCGGTGAATACCACTTCGAAGACCTGAGCGTCCTGTCAGGAAACAGGGTTCAGGGAGGCCGCTTAGCTATCTAAGCTATAGACCAACTTTTGTCTTCGTTTTAGGTTATCCACGACAGGGGTTGACAATAGATCCATTGGTGATTCGAGTGTTGGTTGTATGTGCAGCCACCCTGTCTGCATAACTACCTACATAAGTATCACCATGTACATATTATGTCTTCACAGCTCCATCATCGTTGTCCTCACTGTACACTGCCTAATAAGCTTACAAGTCAAAATGTCAGCAATAGATCCTGCTAGCATGGCTCTGCCCCAAAGAAGATTGCTTCGCCGTCTTCACATCGACGACTATACGACATTATATCTGGTTCGAGCCTCCAATTATAAGACTGGCCATATCAGGACACCCACCTCAAAAAGTTGCGTGCTAAAGATTCGGCCTCACAAAGTGAACGAGAAAAGATCCTCATCAGGAAGCACAGCAAATCAATAAGTAGCTACAAATGTCAGAGGACACCCATGGACTCATGCCAAATCTGAACAGAGCCCGGCGAAAATCAAACAAGAATAGACGCGTAGACTTGTTGACAGGCCTTTCGTAAATATGTAACAAGGATCGCCAGAAAATAGGAAATCTCTGCATCCTCGGTTCCCAGTACTTCGGGTGTTGCATCGAAGTGATAAAGATCAGAAGACGAGACGCAGCAAAGCAACATATCTCTAGGTAGCTATTGTCGACCTCAAAGATTCAGATGAGAAGATTACTCTGGAAACCTGGCTATAGGTGGAAAACGATATCCTGAAAGCCATTATAGGAAACATCAATGACAGTGATAGGTCTGAACTAGGTACATATTCGATGGACAGGAAGCCTGAAAGGAGTAAAGATTTTTGCCTGTGGTTGCAATAAGGCACTTGAGTTTCTCACTCGTACAACCTCCAATATTGTCAAACCATAGGAGAGAATAGAACTCGCTACCTCCTGCTCAGAGTGATGACGAGTCAGTCCTTAGGCTTATGACAAAGTAGAGTTCAACTTTATCAATCATATCAGAATAGAGACTGATCCACTCCAAACCAAGGCAGACCAAAGTGGATAATGTGGTCAAGGAGCTAGTGCTTTTAGAGACACAGATTTGAGATTGGAGCCTTGCGATGAAATGCTAGACCGCAGTCCCGCGGGGACTTGGAAGATAGTTTAACTCTGTTACCACAAATCAGTCGACATCTTTAGAAAAATTAGGCTTCTCTCGGTCGCATCAGTATTCTCGTCGAGGACGATTTGGTATATCAGGGATCATTCTATACATTTAGAGACTACCTAACTCTATATCTACTGAATTTTATAAGCATGACGTTGGAACAATCCATATAACAGCTGTGAGCAATAGAATTGGCAAAATCAAGGTCTTTCGATACCAGATACGTGAATTGTAATCCATATCATACGTCAAGCTGGGTGCCAAATTACTTCGATCATCCCAGAAGCGAATTCATGGTCAACAAACAATATCGGATAACCCACATTCCATCACGAATCCGTGCTACCATGGGCTCATACCAATGCTTCTCGTCTGACAGATGAACGTGTCAACGACAGCATAATTTAATCATAAAGACATTACCATCCCACTTTTGTGTAATTCGTTTAAGACATCCCTTCATTGATACCTTTCAGTCCCAAAGAAATTGTCTTGATTTATGCGTCAATCTATTCCATCAGTAGGTAGGTGAGTCGTCGCGTCGCACACTATACTCGCATCTAAGTGGAAACTTATGATTCATGGAGCGATGCAGAGAAGTGTGCCCACGTTCGGCAATTGGATTTCCTTTCACATTTTTTTTTTGTCATCATTCTGCATCATGGAATATCAATTGGAATATGAAGCATCGAAGCACATTTATTCGGGCTTTTAAAATTCAAGAACTCTAGTCCTTCAGAGTTCTGTGTGAAAGTTTACGAATTCCATTAGCAACGCGCGTTGCATCATATCGATTTTAGCCACCACTCTCTCTGTGTCGCATTGTCGGTCGTGCTGAGTTAAATTCAAATTTGGGATACTTGTCGGGAAAGTGGCTCTTTTCGAATAATCTCATTCATTATCCTTGCAAGTAGATGGGTTTTATGATGGGAGATTTGAAACTCAGGGCATTGAAGGGTATTAAAGGAGCTGAGTTGAAATCCATTTGCGATGTTTTAAAGGTTACTGGGAAGATTCGTTTATTTTATGCAAAACTTTGACCCAGTTTTCATCCAGTAGGAGATAGAAAGATATTCAAACTCTATTGAATTGGAGGGTGTTTTCTGCATCTTACTGTCATCTGAGTTGAGTAGAAAGTACTTGCAATTATTGAGCGTCTTGAACGCGATAGTCGTTTGAACCAGACCGCATACTAAGGAATGGTGTTGTCCAAGATCGACATGAGCAATATATAATGGCACAGGTATCAAGAGTAAAGAATAAAACAGCGAAATCGTCGCAGATTCTCTTTTATCTGAAGAAAGACTTGAGCACTGTTCCCATGTTTTGAACTCAACCTCAAAAAAATGTTGACGTCTACTCGGCAACAACTAGAGGTTAGCGACTTCGGGAATTGCTATGGACATATGGTCGAAGACGACTTGATTATCCGATATACACCAGCAAAGCTCGTCTTCTGGTGGACAGAAAACCGAGATCTTCAGACCTACCAGTAAATCTTAACTAGGTTATGATCAATCAGTTAATACTTCTGGTATGTGCCTAAGGTAGCCCTTAGTCCATGAACTGGAATCAAGGACTTGTCCTCTCAAAATTGCATATGCTTGTTGCATCTATTGAGTCCCTAGGGGCATTAACAGCATATCTGCTCAACGATGTGAGTTCCATCCCTAAGCCTAGTGAGCTATCTATATCCTTTAGACCTACATACATATACGTCTAACACCAGTCGTCCTTAAAAAGATGGAGAGCCTCATTGAGGTCAAGTTCAAAGTTTATTTAAATATCATTTAGATAGCTATACATATACATAGTTATATACCGCGAAGCCAGAAAGGCTTGTCTGCAGAAAATTAAGTTCAAATAAGAGGCCGGATGAAACTACCTATCCGTCTGTACACGAGTCAGTATGCTACAGGTGGGCAAGCCCCCTAAAAGGTATTCTCCACCGTCAGTGCGTCATAAGTTACCAATTTGTCAAGTTTATCAAAAAAAAGGATGTTCATCCTAGAAAGATAGGAAGGGTACTTCGCTCCACAGATATAGCTCTATAAGCCTCCTTAGACATCGAAGGCACTTTGATAATACCGGCTGCCACTCAATAGTAAGGTCAGTCTGGTTAAAAACTGAAAAAAACTCAAAAAGGTTCCAAGCCGGCTCGTGTACCTACAGTTAAAAGGGATTCCCACCTAACGTAAATCTAAACCTAAGGTCAACCAGAAGTAGAGGGATCTAAGATCGACCAACCGATTTATCCTCCCGGAGAATGTCGGTATCTGGAACTGCAATAAAATTCTGTCCCCAAAAAGGTAGTGTCTTTTGTGGTCACTGGTCATCGACAATCTAGTCAATCTACACAGACTAGGCTACATCACCATTGGTTATACTGATGACTAGGCGATTTTGGTTACTACACTTTTTAGAATAGAAACAAAGTAATTCTTTCCGTCTATCCTTGTAAGACCGTTCTAGAGCCTTTTGCTGGCCAGGCTTGAACCTATCATGATCAAAGGCACAACATTCTACTACAGTGAGGTAATATACCTTAGAGATATACTAATGGAATTCCCACACCGAAGAACGTGGGGTCTTAGTCCTTAAATAACAAACTGAGTGTTAATTATGATGGTTAGATCTATTACCCAGTGTACGCCAATAGTCTGGGGACCTAAAGTTCGTGAACGGACAATGGCAACTAAGCTCGAAAGGCTGCAGAGAATTATCATCTGTCTTCATATTACTGTGCTAGGTAAAACCTTGCAGAAGATAACAAGGACACTATCGTCCAAATGCCATCATGCGTTACAATCGCTTTCCAAACTCAGTGGTTGGGTCCCAGGTCACCAGCGAATTATAGGCAATGAATCTGCAGATGAACTGCCTAGACCTTGCTTAGAATCCGCCTTTAATATGACCAGACTTACTGTGGCGTTAATTGGGTTTTGCCTGGAAGGGCATGAATCATCCAAACAACAGACATCAGTGAATATCCGGCCGTACATTGGGTAAGAGGACGTATCTTCCAAAAAAGAACTGCGTTCAGTAGGTTTGAAAAACTTGACTTGGCCCTTCTATCAGCCACTTAGAGTGGCGGTATGATTTAAGTCCATCCCTATGAATGTATGAAATGTCCAGTCATTTCACGAATCGACAATCACTGAGGTTAGGGGGAAGGATTGCTGAGCTCTCAAAAAGAAAGGAACAACTCTTATCACAATCGATTGCATGGGTGAGATGCTGAGAACTACATGGAACTGCTGAGACAGAGAGGGGTCTGAAAACGACTATAATATGAACCACTAGAGGCTCTCCCCAAAAAGAGGCCTCTCCCAATTAATGTGTAGCCTAGTAGCAAACATCAACTACTTAGGTACAATACTAGACAGCTAGTTTCTCTAAAAGAAACAAAACCCCTTGAAAACTTGTGCTTGCAGGAACATTTCAGCTAAAACCCGGGGATATCGATCCATCATAACATATGGGGCATTGGCGTAAGCTAAAGCTTAGTAGGATATTCCTCGGTAAAGAGTTCAGAGACTTTCCAGTATAGATGCAGCAGAAGCTATAAGAATCTTAATACCTCTCCACATAAGCAAACATCCTGAGACCATCCAAAGAAGACATGACTGGGTACCCGGACAAGAAAGAGTAACGAGAGATGAAGCAGTTGATGAACCATCGAGGGATGGTTCACAAAACGAATTCTTCGGACTGAAACCTTTCTACTTGTTAGAATCGTACAAAGTACGAGAAGAGCTGGATGAAGAAAACCGCGAATGGATCAACCTTTGAAATGATATTTCCAAACAAAGCCAGACCAGAGAACTTCGGCTCAAATTTCAAGCACAAAAGAGTTAGACAGATACCGCTCCCATGGAGTGTAAATAACTAACTCACAGAACAAGAAACTAGCTGGGAGTCCATTCTCTTTCAGAGACATATCTGCCTTCGGTGGATCCACATCAGATACTCCGGTTCATCAAAGCTGTTGGACTAACAAAAAACTACACAACTTTTGGGTAATACAGGTCCATAGGACCCACAGCCTAGCTTCTCCTAACTAGCTTCGTGTTATATTCTTTACCCGACGAGAAGGCTTCCACAGTTTAATGCCGTATCCGAAGGATCATTTTTATTTGAAAAGCTTTTTCATGGGAGTTATACTCTCGAATGTTTGTCAGACGCTCGCGAGAGGTGGGGCCGTAAAAGAACTTTCAGGTGTTGTTTTCAAATCGAAACTCGAATGCCTCGCTTCGTAGTCCAACGCACTAATCTCTTGAGCTACGGCGCCCACTGTTGATTACCATCTCATTGGCGATATAGTATTCCTTCCATGTCAGTAGTGGGAGTTTCACGAACACACGAGGTATTGAAGTTCTCTCAAGTGTTCAATCTGAGACTTAAACCCCAAATTCTTCTGAACCTTCTACGAAACCGACAAGGAATACTCTCGGCTTTGAAGATTCTTGACTAAAATTTTTTAGTAAAGTCGTGTTTTATGGCCAAAAGGATGCTCTAATACTTAACCGTATTAGATACTGTCAGATGAGTGGCGATAAAAGATAGGCAACCTTTTATATCTTGACAATCAATGTCATTGACTATATAAAGCATAGACTCCAAGTGCTTACACAGACTCAGTATATTGCCTTCGATGTTCGTTTCCATAGTAGAGACTATACTAAAAGGTTCCACAAAGGTTCCACAAATGTACCTACAAAGTGTTCACTAACATCTCGATACGCTTTGATGTTAAAATGGATTCAATTCTGCAAGATAAGGTTGAAAAATATTCCCTCAATGTCCAAGTTCTACTTGGAATATCCCACTTAAACTGCACATAGATCAAGGCCCTCCAGCAGAAATGAAAATCGGTTAATAGTCCTTAAGCTTTCTGGCGGGTCCATATATAAATGAAGGCCGCTTTAGTTCTCCATCAGCCAAGAGAATCCTAGCCCCATTTTGCGGCAGTATAAGATAAAATGCTGTCAGGCCTGTACAATTTGTAAAGATCTCAGGACGAAATTATTGTTCTCGTCCTCTGCCTCATTACAACTGTCGCAGCATCTTCCCATTGCTCACTAGTAGTTCTACTTCTGTAAGTATCTATTAAAAACAAAGTGGTTCATCTATCCGCAGTCGGTTAGGAAAACTCTCTGCAGTTCTTTTTGCGCATCCGTTCAGATTTCCTGAGTCTATTAAACAACTTGAGTTGCATAACACCGCCAACCTCCTTTTTAGAGCGTAGAATTGCGGGGAAGGTAGTTATAATATTGCCTCATCTAAGCCAATCTTATCTAATCCAACCTCAGCTATGCCAACCTCATCTAAGCTAACCTCATCTAAGCCAGCTGTGCTTCTTGAAGCGATCCCCGTCAGTACGTAAATATTTCTCAACATCATCCACACATACTAATCTTTATTTTTTTAAAGTTGTGAACCTTCAATTTGTAAGAGAAGATATCTGGAATTTAGCTCCTGCCAAGTTCGTCTTAAAATGAACCCTCGGAACGAAAATCTCTGTAGCGCCAATAGGCCATTAAATTCCTTTGTTTCCCATCGACAAAGCAAAACGAAGACCTTGACTAGAAAGTATTAGAGACCAGTATTGACGAAAGGATATATCTCAAGGATGAAGATCAAATATTTCTGTCAACTTTTCGACAGCCAGGATGTTATAACTAAACATAGCTGTTCGTTTTATATTGAAAGTATCTTCGAGGTTTTCCTTCCTTTCACCTGATCCTCATCAGATTTTAGCCTTCGGAGTCTTCTACCAGATTCAGGCTGTAGTATGGGTGTCGTGCCCCCTTAGATACAATAGTCTTGAATGCAAGCAACCTGATGTTAGGACTAATGAAAGAACATGACTCAATCCACTCGACTGTAAGTATTGTTAATATCTGTCTTTAAGTTTTAAAACCGCCTCCAGACTTGAACAATTTTTTTTTTTGAAATAACAACATTTCCTTCCAGACAAAGTTCACATCCAATTTGAAAAAAAAAATCCAATTTCTCGTAAATTCCTTCAATCAAGAATTTCCACAAAAAAATCATCAGGCAACCTTCAACAAACTTAAATCTCATCACAAGCCGGTTGAAGGATAGGAAGCACTGTACGTGCAGATGAAAAAGCCCGCCCCCACTAGGAAGTTGTCCAGACATTTTATTTACCAGATCCCGAACCCCAATTTTTTTTTTTTTTTTTCGTAAGTACATCGTACACGTGCTCACATTTTACGTTGCCAAGTTATCCCACTTGATTTCATTAGACATTGCCAATTTCATTACGTACAATTGCAATTTGATTTTAGAAGCGAGAATTCCATTTTTGCGAGGTTCTTCTGTACACTTTACCACAGAATATCCTTAAATGGTGGTATGGGTGTAGAAAATAAAAAAAAATAAAAAATTCTGAGTGTTAAATGAGAATAAGGGGGAGGTTTTGAGTGAGCTTGTAGTTGGATGATTGTTACTACATGTATCAAGCGACATAAAAGTCACGTACATAGTTTTGTAACTCATTTGTTACAATTGTTGTAAGTACATGTACGATACATGAAAAAGATTGGCCATGTCCTTTGGCATGAGGTCACTATGAACAGCTATTCCTATAGTGACATGAAGCCAGATGTAATGAAGGAGACATACATACAACCTTCTTGGTGATGAATTTCTTATGTCTATCGGGGTGAGAGTGTCCATAAAGATTTGTCTCCTATTATCACATGGCATGTGTCACACCATTTCGTCCTTATCTTAGCATAGTCAACCATCGATGACGTTAGCAAAGTTATCTTAGTTGGCAGTGACCAGTGAGTAAAATTTCAAAACCTCATTATGACCTTCCGTGTTTAAGAATATTTTCTGAAAGAACTATCAGCGTATCCTTATTTCTGTTTAAGTAAGATATTCCATGACCGATGGGTATTCATTACACCCAGTACCTACATAGATCAATCAAAGAGGTGAGCCTGCGGACACAGCATTGCTCGAGTTGACAGTATTTGAAACCCCTACCTTCTGCTGAAACTGAGGCGTTCAATAAGTATCTACTTTAGTGAAATGGATCTTAGAAAAGCTGTCCCAAAATTATACATAGATGGTAGATGTCTTGAACAGGGATTGATGGTTTCCAGCACTTTTCTGAAATCCATTAGTCGATTGCCTGTTGCGGTGTTTAAATAGTGTAGTAGTGCTTAAATAACGAGGTGCCCAGAGTTAAAAGAAACTACTCAATAGAATACCGGGGCTTCAGGATGAGCAATCGACATCACTTGCAAAAAACATCTATTTGACTGCATATGTCAAGTTCTCCTTCCAAATCGGTTTGAATGAGCTGAAGCTGGAGTTTCCTCTAGATATGCTCGGATCAAGCTATCTATGGCCAGCATAACCCTCATTGTCAAGACCCTATCGAAGTCTGGTGTCTACTAAAAATACCTCTAAAACCTTGGAGGCTCTAGGCTGAGTTATTTTAAATAAAATAATTAAAGAGCTAATGCTCTTATAAGGAACCTTCTCAAGGGGTGAATCGACTAAATCTTGGCTTCGTCCAAAGTTGCTGTCAGATAGCTGTGCTGAAGTACAATGGATGATCAGATCTATTTCGAGTGCAATCCTTTGCCTAAAAGCTGGTCTAGAATCTTATGGCACAAATATTTGGTTATAAAAATCACAGTGATTGTTTATAGACTTCGAATAAGTTCCATAGCCGTTCCATAGCAAAGAACAAACAAAACCAAGCTCTACGAATGCTGCTTATTGTTTATAGTCACAGGTTGCTTGAGAGAGTGAAGGACACAAAACATGGGGTAGTAACGAAGCCAAAGGCAATCAGGACACTTCAGAAGAATATCTCTACATATTCACCCACAACCCAAACATTGATAGGACAAGGAAGATGGTGAAGACTTGTGAGATCATGATAGAAGCGCATGAGTCAGATCAGATCTAGGCTCTGAGAAAAAAAGGACCAAAAATCAAAATAAAAAGGAGGCGAGGAGGACAGGAGAATTGAAATTCATTTCATTTGAACTTAGGGATGACTACGTTCCCTGTGTCACAACTGGGAAAGTATGATCCGGATTCATGGCGGATAACAAATGTTGTATGTAGGCATCAAAAAGACAGCAGTCATGGAATTTAAAGGCAAAATATAATAATTCAAATATTTGAAGCAACAGATTCGTAGGGAATCCAGCTAACAAAAACTGTGAAACAATAAGACTCCAGGACATCAGAGCTATTTAAAGCATGAACACGTTATTCTGAGCATATGGTTGCTTAATGGATTCAATATAAAGTCAAAGTCCTGGATCTACAAAAAAGGCGACTGTCTTGCAAAAATGACAAGGTCATACCGCTGTTGAATGTGTGGTCATCTGAAACCTATCTAAATCACTCTCACAGCCAGATATCAGTGTGACTTCTGATCAAGCCCGTTGACCGGCCCCTCATCCTAGGGTTTTCACAAAAATGGAACTGACCTTCCAGATTGAGGGTTGTGCCGTCGGGGTAACTTCCTTACCAAAAACTAGTTATGAGAGAGACACCAGCCTGGGATAACAACGAACCTCCTCATTTAATATCACGACAGGGAACGTTCACGGACTATGACTTGAGAGTATGCACCTGGAACGTATGTACGTACACTATATACTGTTCACTCCTGGTGCTGCTCATAAACTTGAATCATGAGGTACAAGGCAGATATTATCGGGATGCAGGAGATACGTTGAATAGGATCAGGTATGCAAAAACGGAAAAATTGTTACAGCTGTCACAAGACTGCACATGTTAGGATGTACGCTCAATGATAATTGACTCTAAGCCGATCAGCGATCATCTGGCTGTGATCGACTAAAAGACAACATTTCTAAACATCAGCATAATATGTGCACATGCCTCTACCGACGAAGCTGAAGGAGGACATTCTGGACGGAGCCTACGCAGTCTGTCAGAAATATGATGCCAAAGTCATACTTGGCGACTTCAATGCCAAAATCGGTAAGGACACATCTTCGGCGGATTGTTTGGAATGCATAGCTTCCAGCACACGACAACGGACAGCGGCTACCAGCTAGTCACTCTTGCAGCAGCTCGTAATACGGTGATAAGTAGTGCTAGGATTCCAAGACTACGAATCTACACATCAACCTGGCACTCTCCAGATGTTCGAACCGCCAACGAAATCGATCACGTCAAGCAATATTCCCCTCTTTCAGAGAGGCAAACGTCGATCCTGACCATTTTCTTGTTGCAGCCAAATTCAGAGCTCGACTATGTAACGAGAAGAAGCTGCTAAACACCCAGAAAAAGTAATTTAACGTTGGAAGCCTTAGTATGACTGGAGTAGCCAGAGCCTACAGAGAGCGCCTGAGCGAGAGACTCTCCGCTGTGCATTCACCATCCACAAACGTTAACAATCTCTGGAACCAGTATCGCGACATCATCAAAGAAGTAGCAGAGACTACCATAGGCTACCACCTAGCTACCACCCAGCAGAGTAGCAGAGACCACCATAGGCTACCACCAACCACCCAAAAAGAACCCTTGGTATGATGATGAATGCTTGCTCCGGAAAATGGTGACAGAAAATGCACACAAACAAACATTGCAGTGCAAAACAAAGACAGCGAGTGAAGAGTATCCAGATAAAAAGGGAGAAGAGGAAGATCCTGTGTGAAAAAAAGGTCCTACCCAGTCTCCCAGCTCAAGAATATCGAAGAGTTTCGCGATAGGAACAATATCCGGATTTTTCAATGAAGAAGCAATCCCTCCTCCCAGTTTTGAAAAGGTTGGCTAAGCTATCAAAAATCTGAAGGCCGCCGATTCTGATGGTCTACTAGCGGACCTTTTCAAACATGGTGGTGATACACCAAATCATCAACGAAGTATATTTGGATGAAGCCATCCCCGATGACTGGGGCTCTATATGCTCCATCTTCCAGAAAGGCGATGCTATGTCTCTAAGAACTATAGAGGTGCTGTGTAAAAGTTTGAAGCCTTTCTGCAGCACATTAATCGGGACGTACCAGTGTAGCTTCTGGACCGGCAGATCAACGATTGGCCAAATTTTCACACAAAGGGAAATTTTGGAAAAGACCAACAAATTTCAAGTCGAGGCTCACCATCTCTTCATCGACTTCAAAGCCGCATATGGTAGCATTTATCGTCCTGAGTTCTACAAAGCGATGGTTGCTGGAAAACACGCGGTGCAACGTGCAATTCGAAAACAGTTCCTCTGAACTTGTGACTTATTTAATCTTGTGCTGAAACAGATAGTGCACAGGGCCGTGTTAACACAGAAGGTACTATATTCAATAAATCTGTCCAGCTACTGGGATACGCAGACGACATCGACATCATCGGTCGCGCCCAGCGCCCTGCCTAAGAGGCTTTTACGGCAATTGAAAAAAAGAGTTATCCTTGATGTAAAGAACGAACCAAGTACATGTTGTCAAGAAACAAAGTAGCGTCTGTTCACCACCTAGGACAAAACGTCATTATTGGCAGTAGCTTCGAAGTGGTTACCTACCTTCGAGTAAATATCAACTCCACGATTGACACCTGCATGCTCTACGAAATATTGATTCTGCCATTTCTACTATATGGAACTATGCTGGACGGGAAGCAGTTATTGAAAACTTTCGAGAGAAAAAGTCCTCGTCGAATATTGGATCCCGTATGCGAGGAGGGCGAATGGAGGAAAAGATACAACTCCGAATTCTATTAGCTGAGTCAAGATGTGGATGTAGTCTAAAAAGCCAAAACATGTCGAGTACACTGGCTCGGCCACATGAATGGAGAATAATTCTCCAGGAAAGAGGATTTTCGGAACACAGCCCCTAAGTTCGAGGCGACAAGGAAGACCGAAACGCCCTTTTAAGAATCAAACTATAGCGGATGTCAGAGCGCGTAGTCTAAACAACTGAAAGCAACGTGCCCGGGATCGAAAAGAGTGGAAGGCTGCAGTATGTCAGGTAGAGACTCTTCACGGGTCTGGAGCCCCTTAAGTAAATAACTAAATATTGATGTAGATAGTAGATGGTTGAGAAGACTTTTACAATCCCATCCACCTGTTGAAACCCACAAATGAAATTAAGATAGCGAACCCTTTCTTTAAGCTCCAACTCCAATTGAAGAACAGGTAAGTTTTCTGGGTAGACGAGGGTTAGTCCAAGTACTCTTAGGGATTAGGGCAAAATATTCTGTTGGTAACTAAGGCTTATAAAGAGTTGGTTAATCCCGAAGAAATCGAGGATTACACAAATCGCGGACAAGAAGAAGGAACAGGGCAAAGTATTCCAAAAACAAAAAAGGGTTCCGCGAAATATGAGTCATAGATAGATATCCTTTATGGTATTATACTTTGGAGCCCACTCAAGTAAACCGAAAATCTATTCAATCGGTTAACCAAATTTAGAAGCTTCTGGAGAATTTTTTGAAGGAGATTCCAGGATATATTCCAATACACATAACGAAGACAAATTTTACAAATATTAAAACTAATGCAAATGCCAAATATAATAATTTAACAATTTAGTAGATTTCGTCCTTGTAAGCTAAATAAATAATTGAATTGAATGTATACCAAATAAATTCGAAATACGTACTATAGGCGTTCTCAAGATTTCATATAAATTTTAAATATATTTTATTTTTGTAAAACAAATAACAAAACTTACATTTTCTAATTCTCGTCATTTAAAATATATTTGTAAACACTTTTAAAAAAAATAAAAATAAAACACTTTCTTTAAAAAATATTTATAAGCAACTGAATTGAATAAAAATCAAAAAGAAACCTTATCACTTCGAAACTTTGAAACTATAAATCATCACGCACAGTCGACTTTTCAACACCGTTTTGACTCAACACCCGATTACCTCGAACAAAACTCAAACACTAAACTAAAGTTCTTCAAGCTGTACTTTGAAAAAATTTTTGCGCGCTCTTGAACTTCTTAGCATTGAAATTCAAAAAAAAAAAAAATAATTATTTCGCTGATTTGGATTTTAAGGAACAATCGCACTTGTAGATATGTAGATACTATTGCTATCTTATTTTATTTTATTTCACTTTTCCTGTTCCAATTGTAAGAGTATGCATGCTGAACACTGTTGGAGACGGGCAGCCAGTTCAAGTAGGGTCTGTGGAAAATTTGACACTCGACGGATTCGGTCAAGTTACCATTATGTAAACATTTTTTCCCATTGGGAGTGGGGTTTTGGCAGTTGAATGGTGGACGGGAGATATGGAAATGGCAGAAGTGTTTTTTTTTTTTTTTTGTTTTCAAAATATGGTCATGTTGCACATATAATTTGACCGATGTTGTCGCTTAGAAAGGTGAATTCATTTGAGGCCAATTGAAGCTATATCCGACTATGTGACAAATATGCTGGAAGACAGAAGATAGCATTTCAATTATAGGGTATGCCAGGTTATGTTGGCATTCTAGTGGACTTACTACCTCTCTAATAGAGGTGAATGGATTTCTGGTAAAAGGCACTCTGAACTGCATTACCATATCTATGTACTTCTTTGATAAAGATATACCGTCTGAGGACTTAACTTGAGTAATTCCTGACAGGAGTAACACTCTGTCTCTGTGAATTAGGCCACAATGTCCTGTAATAAGGTACATAGCTTTTTACCAGATTAATCGATGGTGAGTAACAGACTTGTTGTCTTCAATTCAACTAGTTGGGTTAGCGATCACCCAAACAAGATTGTAAGAGAGAGAAGCACTTGGCCGACTTTAAATCCACTGAGTCTTTCAACGTGCGTTGACGTAAGCGTTCTTACGGTCTCCAAAAATATGAGTTACAGGAATTTCAGTGAAACGCAAGCTCTTGTTGTGACCTTCCTACTTTTGCCAAGTGCAAGTAGCTGTTCAAGTATCTAGGATTCATTACTCCAAACATTCAGTTGGGTGGAAGTATGGTTCGCCGTTTAGGTGGCAAAACTTTTATTTTGTTTAAGTCAGGTCTGCATAGCTAAATCGTTAAGATCTTTGAACAAGTACTCGCGTAGGGGTTTCCTTCTCAAGACCAATAGGGCAGTACAGGTACACAGAAGATGTAAGATCCTCGGCATTACTTTATCAACTTGGATTGAATTATGGCGATTCCAAGGCTTTTATCGCAGCTTGACTATCTAGGTAGAAAACAATAGCGGTACACTCTATCAAGTTAATCGAAAGCCAGGTCGCGACTGGTTTTATACTTGACGTCAAAGTCCAGATAGGGAATGTAGTCCGAATTACTAGGAATAGTGTTATGGCCGCTTTGGATGCTTCCGTGGCCCATATTTCCACGAGGAATCTGCCTTTACCCAAGACTAGGAGTATCTCATGCACTACCATGAGCCATAATAGTGGTGATAATACTCTGCCTGGGAGGTACCACTGTACACCGAGCTTCAAGCTTCACCTGGATGGACCCCCGTAAATGCCTTTCTCGGAGGAGCTTACACAAAGAACAATGTTCTAAGTCTCCACAATCATAAACCTGTTTTTAAACATTTGCTTGATCCAAGAGCAAAGATATTTGTCAACTTTCAAGTTAAGAAGTGCAGCAGATGTAGCTTCTGTTTTGACATTGTTGAAAGCTCCTTCAATATCAAGAAAGGACAATATAGTGAAATCCTTGTTCTTAAAAGATTTCCCAATGATTCCTACCAGCGAGTGCAGGACAGTCTCTGCCGATTTTTCCTTGCGATACCTGTGTTGGGATACCGATAGGAGATTAGTGGATGCCAGCCTTTCCAGAGTCTTTAATAGATCGGACCGAAGTCCTTATACGAGGCATGGGAGGTCTTACCGGTTTTCGGTATGAAGACTACTTCGGTCCTCCTTCATGATTTAGGGCGGTGTATCCGAAGTTTAAACAACTTCTAAAGATAATGTGGACCCAAGGACTTTAAGTATCAAAACCTTGCAGTAATTCCACTGGGAAGATACCATCGAGAACAGATCTTTCTTGGGAGTGACAACGTCCACTGGCACTGTAAATTGGACTCTCTTATGGGTTTCAACAGTCTGTCTCACTGCCAGGAAAATGGGTGTCCATAAGAAACTCTGAGGTATCCATTCTTTTGTAATTAGGAATAATTGGAGATTTGAATGGAATCTTCCTAAACCGAGATGTCTAGTCACTAGACTTTTCTATATTTTCACAGAAAAGATGCCATGAGGCTCTTTGTGATTTCCTAACCTCTATCCCAGTCAAGTGAGTCCCTAGCTTGATTTTAAAAGTTCCTAACCTTCCCGTCGAAGCTTACTTATTTCAGAGTTCCACCACAAAGACTTACTCCCATTTCTATTGATTGGGCTTTGGCTCCATCCACACGTTAATGTTTCCAATTAGCCCTTCAGCCCATATCTCCTAGGATAGTCTTCTCTAGCATTATTGCTGTATACGTTGCATAGATGCAGAGTTTCTTGACTTCGGCTGTTGTGAACTTGGCTTCCGCTTTTGGACTCGAACTTGATCTGTTGCCAATTCGCGTGCTAAGTTTCCAATCGCACTGCTTCATTGTTTTTATAATAATGTCCGAACGTGCTTAGAATTCCAAGATAGTGGAGATTCGCATCCTGAAGAATTCTCTCTGTCATGTTGGTTATTATATAGGCAATGTATAGCCGCAGCGTGATCCTTCGATAGCTGTTTCCAGTTGTGTACGCCAAGTTGGTAGAAGTCACCCTGCTCTTGTGTATGTCATCCGTAATGTGGACGTCAATTTCTGCACGTTCCTTCACGGTTGGATTGAAAGATTCTCGGGCATCGATGTCCATCGACTCATCAAAATAACAGTGATTGGCGAGTGTTAGATTTCTGCTCCGATGTTATTGGTTGAATTATTCCTTTTATAGATGTTAATGTCGTCTGCGTAATCAAGAAGTTGTACTGACTTGTGGAAGATAGTGCCTGATGTGTGTTGACCTGGAAATTCCACGCTATTTTCTACAGCAAAAGATGAAAGAAGCTTCATGGTGGTATTGAAGTTGTCGGTAATGTTTTTCCGACAATGACGAAGCAGCGGACATTCTCCATTCTAAGCCTTCATAAGCATCCTTGCAGGTATACCAAAGAATCTCTTGCCGCTTTGTAAAGCCATCAGTTTCTCTAGGACTTAAGCCTGGTAATGGCCTTAATTTCATTCCAGCCTGTGGGTTCTAGTAGTTGGTTGTCGTCCAGAT
Source organism: Xylota sylvarum (assembly GCA_905220385.1). Lineage (NCBI taxonomy): Eukaryota > Metazoa > Arthropoda > Insecta > Diptera > Syrphidae > Xylota > Xylota sylvarum. The sequence goes on along the minus strand of LR999960.1, from coordinate 49,980,092 downwards.
TAATATTGTCAAACTGCGTGGCAGAGAGATTTTGGCTTTCATCGCCATTTAACAGTCCGCAGATGGTAGTCTTTCCAGATTTCATTTGGCAGATGGTAGAGTGAAACCTAGGACATCAGACGGAGGATTGGCAAAGTCACACTGGTATTCACTCTGAACTGGCTGTTGCTGCTTCTTGCTTCTTGAGAGCTCAAGATACGGCATTGGCACGTTGAGTTTCGATAACCATCCGCACCTTCGCTGAAAAAAGGTAGTGATCGTACTAGTGGAACAGTACGAGTACACTGAAGGAGTGTCTTCCATCGATCGAAATGTGATCAATTTGGTTAGTCGTTCTTCGATCGGGTTTCCTTGATGTTCTCTGATGGCTCGATGAGTTTGAATCCGTTTCTGGACGTGGTATCCCCAGATAAATACTATTACAGGGATAGCTTAAAATCCATCCATCCTTGATAGGGTACCCCACAATACCAACTCGTAATAATCAAGCACTTCCTTAGTATGTTGTATTTGTGTTTCTCTTTTTTTTTAATTTACATTGTAGCGTTTTTAGAAAATTCCTATGCAAGACGATATTTTAGGCAAAAAGCACGTTTTGACGCTGAAACTGTGGGAAAGAGGTTAAATAAAAAAAACATTGATTTGCCAAACACCTCGCATATTTTCGCAAGTCTTGTTGTTGAAAGGAAGTGTATCTTAATGTAAAGGTATGTGATAATGTATGTGCACCTAGAAACGCATACTGTATCCGCACCGACTATCACAGATGGCACTTTTGACAAAGAAAGAATGCCTTATCTATTGTTAGTGATAGTTTGCACACTTCGTCACCGAAATAATTTTGTACCGACAAAAATGTATCTAATTACCCCAACGTGAGTTCTTACTTACTTGTGATTCACAGAGAGTATCATATTTATCTTTATGTCTATCACTAGATACGACATCCATGGGAGTAAGATCGGTCTTGGATTAGTGGACAAGCTTATTGGTGTGTACAAACGACAAATGTTTCTCAAGTATCTGATTGCCTCGAAGTGTGTGCCTGGTATGTAGTTAGGTTCTTTTTCCCATTTCAGATGATGGGAACGTCTATATTTTTACCCATGAAAACAATTTCCCTTGCTACACTCTTTTGCCTGCAGAAGTTTCGCCGACAAGCATTAAGTCATCATGGGGGTGATCTAGCCTTTATTCGGATTGGATATATAGTTAGTATCTACATGGTGCTGCATTTCTCAGTTGCCTTATACAGAAAAGATTTCACATAGTTGGATTGTCGAGCGTAGCTGATGAAGACGAGAGTAGCGTACTGCTTCCAGCTTGGGGGCTTGGAATTTTATTTGCGACGGAAAAAATATCTCCAGCGCATTGATACCAAAGGTAACCAGAGATCTTTGCTAATGTGTGGTTGCCCTGCTATCTTGCAAACGAATTGGTCATTTCAATCAATTCTTCTGTCTATTAGTCTATTGGAAAGCAAAGGTTCAATTCGTAAGGGTAGGCAGTTTAAAGTAGTGTGATGGGGTGCTACGCAATGACAATTTAGAGAAGATTTCTTACAGATTTTCATATGTTATCTTGTACTCATAGAGTAAAAGGAATTTCCTCTCTTTCAGTATTAGCCTCTCGGTTCTTCTTTTATTAAACACCTGCTCCGTGCTTAAGTGCACAAGACTTGATGTTCCCTTAAGGGTCAACTGGCTTAGAATTCAGTCTTTGTTTCTAATTCGCTGGTAAGGGCACAAAGCCAAGAACTGATTTTTTACTCGACGATATTTAGTAAGGCAATAACTTCCCTTGATACATATCATCACTGTTAGGATCCCACTTGGGACCCCTAGTATTATTCAAAAGTCTGACTAGATACACCAAGAGTCGACACTAGGTCAGGTATTCTCTTTAGTAATCACATTATTATTCCACTTTATAAACGCGCAACAGCTGGAGTATTTTTGGTCTATCTTTGTCCAGATCCGTTTGGGGATGAGGCACGTAGCAGTTTCCCATGTCCGGTAGAATGGATAGGGTAGTATCCTGCCTGGCGATTTCATCGGCAATACAATATCCAGACTGTGTTTTTTGGATGCTAAATATTTTTCAATGAGTTCAGAGTCGTTTCCACCTATTTTTCTTTCTTGTACGCATGTTGGGAGACAGATAGCAAATTTCATTTGGTGCCGCAAAGAACATGGGAACATGGTGTCAATATGGTACACATGTCCAAGATTTAAGGAGGTTTAGGTTCACAATTTGTTGGATTCTGTAGGGAATTATTCCACCAAGTCTTTTCGGCTTAAATTGCTTGAAGCTGTCTATTATCCATTTCATATTTTCTCTTAGAGAAGATCCTGCAGGGGATTTTTTAGAACGCTTTATATCTTTGCCGCAGCGACCGAAGTGAGGATTTAGCAGGTCAATATGGGTATAAGTCTTGGTCCTTGGTCCACTGTTCCCATACGTCTCACTGATCTACTGGATTTTTCTTCTAAGTTCTGGAAGAAGTGCCGCCCTAGCAATTTATACCTGAGGTGGTTGATACCAGGACAATGACAGAGAGAGTGGGATGTGTCTTCGTTAACTTCCTCATCTCTACATCCGCAACATTGGTACTCTTTAGTTAGTTGTAATTTTTTTTATCCATGATGAGACCTATCAGGATAGAACGGAATTTTCTTATCCCTTTGGATAAGCCTGACGGTCCTTCTTTTGTCGAAGTAGGGCTATATTCTTCTTGTAGTCCAAAATTTGTCTACGAACGATCATCTCTTGTTGTCATCTCTTAAGGTCTTAAACCCTGCTTTGATAATCAGTGTGCAAGGAGGGATGTTCACTGACGTGTCGACTTGTTCTGATCTCAAATCTAAACCTCTTCTAGCCAATTCGTCAATTGTCACATTACCTGATATATCTTCCTGTCCAGGGACCAGAATTTTTCTCTTGAAAGTGTTCAATATCAGCTCTGCTTTCCTGCTTATCGCCCGGCACTCGGCTCCATCTAGCAGAACTGGCAGGATCAAAGTTTTCGTCTTCCGAGTTAGGAGCTTTGAACCCATTTGTTTCCCGAACCCGAACCGAACTCGAACCAACCGAAGTAGGAGCGGTTTCCTACGGTAAGTCTTCGCCAAATCTGCACTAAGGTGGAATCGTGGAGTTGATATTTACTCCAAGGTTGGTAAACTCTTTAACCACTTCGAAGTTATTGTCCAGTGACGTTCTAGGCGGTGGACAGACGCTTTTTTGTTTCTTGGCAACATATGTATTTGGTTTTGTCCTCATTTACTTCAAAGACAACTCTTTTCTTCAATAGCCGTAAAAGCCTTTTAGACGGGCGCTGGGAGCGACCGATGATGTCGATGTTGCAGCTGGATAGATTTGTTGGAGATAGTACCTTCCATGTTAACACCATTCCTGCTCGAGATTGAATAAGTTACATTATAGCGCATCTCTTTGCCGAAATCCGGTACTTGTTGGGAATAGTTCGGAGGAACTGTATTCGAATTGCACGTTACACCGCGTGTTTTCCAGCAACATCGCCTTGTAGAACTCAGGACGATGAATGCTACCATATGCGGCTTTGAAGTCGATAAAGAGATGGTTAGTCTGGGCTTGAAATTCGTTGGCTTAGTGTGAAAATTTGTACGATCGGCGATCTGCCGGACTGAAAGTCACACTGGTACGTTCTGATTAGTGTGTTGCAGAAAAGCTTCAGACCTTCACATAGTACGTTGGATAGGATCTTATATGCGACATTAAGCAGGAATATGCTTCGATAGTTTTTACAAGACATATCATCGTCTTTCTTGAAGATTGGGCAAAGAGAGCTGATAGTCCAGTCATCGGTCATGGCTTCATCCACCCATACTTGGTTGTTGATTCAGTGCATCACCAGCATGTTTGAAAACCTCCGGTAGGCCATCAGATCCGCGAGACTTGTTCTTCCTTAGCTTTTTGATAGCCGAGCCAACCTCTTCAAAATTGTGAAGAGGGATAGCTTCTTCATTGACTGATGCGGGTTCTTTTCTTGTCCTATCACTCTCTCTATCTGATCCCCAAGTGGATGCTGGAAATGCTACTGAAGCACATCTACTATTTCCTGTGCTTCGGTAACTAGGTTTCCTTCACAGTTTCAAAGACCCTGCGATCCGGGCTTGACTCCAGCTGCCACTTGCTTGGCTTTCCTAAGAAACATCCGGATGTTGTTCCTATCGCGGAACTCTTCGATGTCCTTGAGCTGGGAGACTGCGTGGGCCCTTTTCTTTTTACACAGAATCTTCTTCTCCTCCCTTCTTCTGGTGCGATAGCCCTTCCCTTTTGCGCTGCAACGCTAGATGTGTTACATATGTATGGAGCACTCATGCATCATCATTCCAAGGGCTCTTTTTGGGTGGTTGGTAGCCTATGGTGGTCTCTGCTACCTCTTTGATGATGCCACTATTATAATTTCACAGATTGTTGGCGTTTGTGGATGGTGAATGCACAGCGAAGAGTCTCTCGCTCGGGCGCTCTTTGTAGGTTCTGCCTGGTCCACGCGTGCTAAGGCTTCCAATGTTGAATTTCCATTTTTTTTTTAAACTTTAGCATTTGTTTGGAATTCTGTTTTGTTTTTAACATTTTGTTCGGGTTTATATACTCTATCGCCGTACGTGTGTCAAGAACTGCGGACCTGCCTAATTAGATTGTACACCTTGGTTGTGAGACCAAATTTCACTGTACTCGCAGTTAAAATGGTTACGAATTCTGGCACCAGATTATCTAGGACATACTCTTAGCAACTGATTAGCAAAGAAAACTAGCAATCCTTGCAAAAGGTCAATTCACTCTTTGTCTATTGTGAATCTACAAACAGAATGATTCCATAAATGATAAATAGTTGCAAGGACCTTCCTAAACTACACCCTCTCTCAACTATGTACCTACACATTGTATTTTGGAAAAACTGCAAATAAAACTTCAATGTTAGTTTAAGATTCTCGACTTACTCCTTCTCAATTCAAATGGAATCAGAGAAAGTACAAGGATAAACGATGAAACGATGAGTGATGACAGGAAAGTATCCCTTCGACGGTATTTGAACTTTTTTATGACACTCCGTCCTCCTTCAGTGCCCCCTTTTGGTGCATCCTTGTCGACTCTATTCAATAGTCCGGAAGTAAATCGCAAGAGACATAAAGATCACCATTAATCCAGAAGCCAAGCAAAAGCCCACAGTATCCTAAGGATGGTATGTAGTTTAGAGCATCCTACCTCCATTGGTAGCAGTTACCCTTGGTTGTTTCTTTTCATTTTTTTTTTTACTTTTGCACTTGCATTGCACTTCCCATATCCTTCCTAGCCATCCTAGCTGCTATACGAATGATGATGCAATTGTATACGAATGAAAGACGATGACTCCTTGGCGCCAATGTTGATTCAAAGTGCAGTCTGATAGCAACTATTGTGTTGAATGATGAACTTTTCTGTGAAACCATGTGTATTGGTGTGTGTGTTGGAACTACACGAGTGGTGGTGGTGGTGAATATATATCCTTTTAGAGATTGTTTTCTGTGTATGACTTTCAAAAGTGTTCTTTAGAAAAGAATGTCACAGACAGAGAGAGGTTTGATACTATCTATGGATTTGTTACCGTACCGTACCATCCGGGACATTCAAATGAAAGTTTATCCTTTGAATATGCGAATAGCTATGCAATTAACGTGAAGCTGTTGTGGTGTGTGGAATTTATCGGAGTTGTAATTAAGAAGTGTATTGTAAAAATGTATTTGAATTAGTTGTCTCAAGGGGTTTAAACAAAATCAAATGCGAAGGAATTTAAGTTACTAGGAGGACGGGTTACAAATACCACTTGTGCATACTTGTGGATGCGGTGGATTATAAACTCTAGCTTAACAAAATCCTCGGGTCACCTGATAAGTTAGTTTGGGCAAATGGTTGCACAAAAGACTAAGACTATGTATACGATCTCGATCATTCCATCCATGCTCTACGCCATTGAAGTGTGTCCTTGACTAATTCGAGAGAAAAATGTAGATGTCGCTTCAAATTCATATTTTACAAGCAATACAATGACATGAACCTAGCCAGACGGATTTGATTATATCCACTAAGGGACATGTTGAACTAGTAAACACGCATAGTATATGTATGTAGACATCAATGCTCCTGTTCATATGACATCATTCCAGAATAAAGAAATACCATACCTTCGGTGTGGTGTGCGTACTTAGGTTAGTTTAGGGATGTGGATTCTTCGAGTGATAGAATCCACAACGCCACACTCAGGTCAATACAAACGCATTGTGATACCCATAGGGGTGTCCCTTGCCCAGTGGTTAACCCTAGTTCTACTAATTTGATTCCTATGAACTAGCAAACCATCCAGTTGATTTGATGTAGTCCAAGATGTCATTGACTGGTCTGCTGGATAATTCTTCTAGACCACGGAAGAAGTGTTGCCCGAGATATTTAAATCTGAGGTGGATAAGACCTGGACAGTGACAGAGAAAGTGGGTTGTATCCTCATTGACTTCATCATCACCACATTCACGACATATATCTTCTTCCGTCATGTGATACCACAGTGTTCGGAATGATACCGTCTAGTCCTGGTGATTTGTATGTAAGAGGAGAACGATCTAATTGTCCACTCAATTTTTTCCTCTCTGATCAAATCAGCGCTCGTACTAACTCTTGTGCTGTAGACAGATTGGATTACATTTCCTGGGAAGTGCGTATTTACTTATCAGTCACCTCAGTGAATCTGAGCAAAATTCTGTCCAATTTCCGTCGGGATGTTTGAGTGACCCTATAGCCGTAGTTTATCTGAAGAGGATCTTCCTTAGTCTCGTAGATTCTGTTGTTCCCTTAATGTCATCGTAAAAGTGCTGCCCTGATCGGTGCTTAGTTCTTTGCGTCTCATCTTTGTATTTCCTCTGACTGGCCTTATACTAATCTCAGTCTACGTCTGATTTAGTCCTCTTGGACACATTAAGGAGGTTTCTGGTTGCTGTCCTAATGTCTGCCAGTTCTTTACTCCACCATGGGGGTGATTTTTTGTTCTGCCTTTTGGTCTCCGGACATGCTAGGTTGAAATCCTCTTTGAAGAAAGTAGTGATTGTCTCGGCTTTGCTATAGATATCCGATTGGACTTTGCAAGTCACTTGAAGGCATCCGCAACGCTTACGCACTTTCTTACTGAAGACGTCCCAATTAGTCTTCCTGAGATTTCTATATGGCTTAGAAGAAGCAAAGGTTCTGCCTTCCTTCTTGCTTAGCTTTTTTTACCAGGGAGCTGGTTACTGTGGATGGTGGTCTAACACTGGAGAAAGCCCCCTCTGCTGAAGCCTTACCACCGTGTGATCCATGTAGCTGTAAGTCTACTATACATACATGTTCTGCGTGGGTACTTTAATTGGCTTGGCTGGCGAAGCTGCAGGCAACTGTCTAAAGATCAAGGTGCCTGCCTTCAGTTCCAGCCTATTGCTCTCTGCTCTCCATCTGCTACAGATGAAGAATGTCTGGTGTGCATCATTCTCTGAAGCGTCACCGTACTGGCAGGCTCAGCTGTTTCCCATCTTATATAGGTACGCTTTGAAATACCTCTATCCAGTCAGAAACTGAGTGAGGTAGTAAATAACTTCACCATGTGCCCACTCCAAAACGTCTTTAATCAGTCTTGCAGTCCATCTTCCTCTTCTTGTCTTTGCGACTAATCTTTGGTGAGTTCCTTAGCCTCTGCTGCTGCGGTTTCCACTCCCACTACAGCTCTCTTTTCATGCACGTACTTCCTCTCTGTCTCGAGGAGATCAAAAAGAGTGACTTCCGTGACTACGAGGATGGCTTGTTCTGAAACTGTTCGGTAGGAGCTTGCTATACGGAGGGCTCCACGTCTCTGTATTCCAGTCATTTGCTTCCTGTACTTTTGCTGTCTGATTGCATCAGCCCAAATTTCACGGCCAAACAGAAAAATGGAGTGGGTGATCGAAATCAGGCGTTTCCGCTTGCTACACCTACCTACCATCATGGCCACCTACATACGTTCGCCATGAGCCTGCTGATTGATGTGGTGACACGTGCAGCTCTTTCTGATGCGAATTTGATCTGTTTCCAGAATGTTAGTTTGGGATCAAGAGCCATTCCCAGGTACTTCACTGCTTTTCCGCTGACTATAGTTTCGAGTCCTACATGAAAATCGTCGTTCGTTGGTATGTCTCTTAGTCAAGAGGACTATCTTCGTCTTCTCTGCTGCTAGACTAAATCCATGGTCTTCCATCCACGTAAATACGCGTCTCATGACCTGGCTCATTTGTCGAAAGCACTCTCATCGTCCATTGGTATTGCTATGCATCCGATACTACCCCCATTAACGTAGGCACACCTACTCCGTAAGCATGTTGTTCAAAAATAAAAGGACGATTTTAAGGAAAATTCTTTTCATTTGTTCCACAGCAATCCTGTTCAGAGAAATGATTTTAAGCGGATCTCATCTAAGGGACCCGTGGTTTATAAAACGCCAAAGTGGCAAGCTATACTATTCTTCTCATTTTCTGAACGCCCACGAACTATCTGACATGATGTATCTTTAAGGAGGATGTGTAGGGTCATCCAAATTTAAATGACACCTCCTGCTTCCTTCAGGATCACGTTAGTTTACTCCAATATCTCTTCGTCTTAAATTTGACTTCAATTCCTTCCTTTCATCCTGTAACTACCACAACGTTCTGAGGCATTCTCTTGTATTATATCCTTAGGCGTTGTATTCTGTTTATAAATCAAAGTTGAAGAGCCTTATAAACAATCATAAGGACGGTATATTTTAAAGCACAAACAAGACAGACTCAGTTCCTTTAAATGACAGGATATCCTACCTAAGAATCTCATAAGAATAAACAACCCAAGACACCTACATGCAATAGAAATCTTTTTGTGGACACTTTTTCAGAGAGAAATTCTCAGTCTCAACTCCTGCCTAAGGATATTTTCGAACCCGGTTATTCCTTCCACCTCCTTGCTGCCCACATTAATTTGTAGTCATTCTCTGGGATTACTTTTTAATTACTCATGTTTGCAACATTCTGCAATCGTTAACTTTTCATAAATCGTAAGCCACACCAACTGCAGTGGAAGTCCTTAATTCACCACAAATGCACCCACACAGGCAACTTACAGGACTCACATTTTTTCGATTTTGTCCAGTCACCCAAATAACATTATCGTTCGACTGACCTGACCCAACCCTTATTAAGTGAAATGGATTTTTTTTTTAATTTAGTTGAACGTAAAAATCCTTCTCTCTGCACCACCACTATGCACAACCGACACGACGCGCAATCGGATACACATTTGTGGCATAACTATCTCCACACCCAAGAAATCGGAACGAGGATGATGAAGGAAAAGTAGAGAGAGAAAACGAAAAAATTAGGGCAACTCACTTTTGGTTAAGTTTCGTGCTCTACTCCCAGTCCCGATCCCAAGAAGACCAAGGGTGTGTCTAGGACACACACCATTTCCGTTTTTATGGCCAAATCCGGGTATCCAACGATAGCAATTCTCCTAATTTAACGGAAGTTAAATTGTACCTACTTACGAGCCTTTAGCTGCCCTCTTCGTGTTCGTCCTTCGCGAAGATTTAAAAAGTTTCGCCGCTTTTGCGGGAAAATTTTGTATTGCGGGTTAAAGGACTAGTAGCTGTGTGTGGGTAGACGTAGAATTTTGCGAGTGGATTAGATGCAGATTAGACGATTTTCGCCCTTTTGTGCAATAAAGGAGGCTTACACCATAGTGATTGTTTTTATTGTGGCCCGGCAGAGAACAAAGGCAAGTCTAAATCACTTGAACTTGGCATGTATTTTGAGGTTAAATTGTGTGAAGAGAAATTAAGAAAGAAACTTAATTCCAGTGTCTGCTTACATGTGGGTTATAGGATAAGTAGGCTTCGCTGTGAAAAAAAGTTGAGAGGACAGTACTAGAACAATGGTCTATGTCAACGCAGTACCGATAAAAGGAGGACTATTCAAATTGATTCGAATTCGAACACTATGTGTTGAAACACAGGTAGGGTAGGTAATTCCGGATTAATTTTCCGTGAAATCCGGATACGGTTGCTTTAGCTGGAATGGAGATGGGAGTGGTTTGTCCACTCTCTCTCAAAAAGTCCCATTGATTGCATGCCCATCCATTGGGTTCTAGAATAAGTTATTTACTCCTGAGTCTGTCAGGAAGTTCAATAACTTCTCGGGGTGTATTGCAGGAAGGAATTCAATGCAGCGCAACAGTTTGTTCCCTTTCGTTAATAAGAGCGGGACATTCTATGAAGATATGTTGGGAGACTCTCATCAGTCTCGAGGCAAAGTCTACAGGTAGAGTCCGGTGATAACTACCTGAGAGTGAAGTTCGATGCTCCATTCCCAGACAACAACAGCGCTTTTTTTACGGCTCCACCTTTCGCGAGCATTTGACAAACTTTCGAGAGTATAAGCGTCATGAAACAGTTTCTTATAGTTTGGTATCTGTCACAATATCTGTATTTCTGAAGGGTGGTGCAATTTTTGAAAGGTTGCGGTACCCTGGTAAGTGTGTATCCATTAGGAGATGTAACGATCCTTGGCTCCAGTCCGCTCAGAAGTTATCCTCGTGCCTGAGAGCGACTGACCTGCTTTTGAATAAAATGTTGCATAGCCTAGGGTTTTCAGTGGATTCACAGAGTATATACGTTAAGTTCGAATCTTTAGATAGTCCAGTCTTCATCTGCTTTACTTAGCCTCGCCTTGTTATGTAGTCTCCTGACCTCTGTTCTGTTTTTTTTTTTAAGTTCACTAGTCCACCAAGAGGTCTTAGTGGGTTTTGCAACTACGACAGATGGCACAGAATTTAAAGGGTTTGATCATTTTTTCAGATATTGGCAGGACAGCAGTATCGATGAATGTCCAACGCCATCTACCGTCTTAGCCGGGGTGGCTTTTGGTATCATCCGCACTGGAGTTTCGATGACCTTACGCGACACTTATCCTACGACCCTGGTTCCATGGATCTGCCGTCTGCTGCAATGACACAGCAACTCCGGCTAGTGTACAAATTTAGAGTCGACTTTCCTTGCGTTCAGGACTAGCTTCGGCCAGAGTCTGAGCCTGGTCTGAGCTGTAGTCGAATTTTCACGGATGGCTCCAAAACTAGTCAAGAATCCAGTGTTGGTGTTTTTTTTGGAGAACGACAACACTAGACTTCACTACTAGTTAGGCAAGCATGCCTCTATTTTTCAAGCGGAGGTCTATGCTATCCTAATGGCTGTCGACTATATTGTTAAGAATAGGCGACGAGGTCGGAGTATCTGCGTTTGTAGCGACAGTCAGGCTGCCCTTAAAGCATTGCTTAACCCTGTAACCTGTTCCAAAATAGTTCGAGAATTCAAAAACTCTTTGAATTCGATAGCAAAGCTGAACTCTTTGACTCTTGCCTGGGTTCCAGGTCACACTGGGATTGAGCGAAAGGAGATCTCCGATGAGATTACTAAGCAACGCTTAGAGGATAATTTTTCAGGACCTGAACATACGTTGGGTCTACCCACGTTCTCAGTCTGGGCCTCCATTGACTATTGGGTTTCCTACGAACACAATTGTGTGTGACACGGCTCTTCAGGATGCAGGCAGACAAAACGTATGCTCCCGAACCTTTTTAAGAAATCAGCGGCATTCTTGATATCTCTCAACAGAAAAGACTGTAGACAACTTATTGGCGTTCTTAGTGGACACTGCCCAAGCATCTTAGTGTGCTAGGCTTAAGCGACACCACTGTCTGTGACGCCCTGTGGAGAGGGCGACGATACTTCGGATCATATTCTTTAGTACTGTCGTGCCAAATCCGTTGCTCGGATCAGGTGGCAAATCTTCGGTGCTGACGTGGTGAGTGCTGATACTGCAAGTTCCTCATCGCTGAAGTGCATTCTCGAGTTCCTCCGTAAGTCGAAGAAATTTCAGTAAAATGGGTAATACTGGGGTCCTTTAGGTTCACTATTGCTATGTGGAGTTCGGTTGGGGTGAGTTCGAGTTTCCTAGCAGGGTTGGCTCTTATGGAGTTGTTCTTCTTTATATCTTCCTTTGATCTTTTAAAACCTCGGTGGCTTCGAGAGAAAGATTCTTCGGGCTTTGGAGGAGCAAATTCAACAACGAGCTATACGAGTTATACAGCAACATCGTCCTAGTAAAAAAATTGCTCATTATTCGTCTAAGAGGGCTAGGACATGTAGAGCCAATGGATACAAATGCTCCGGCCCGTAGAGTCTTCGATTCAAAGGCCAACGCAGTAGGGGAAGACCTCGCCTTAGGTAGCACACACAAGTAGAAGGGGACCTCGATCGACTTGGTGTGCGCAACTGGAGGCAATTAGCTAAGGACCGAGCTAACTGAAGAGGCTTGCTTGGGGCCCACGTTCACCCCGAACTGTAACGCCAACTAAGTAAGTAAGTATCTTTACCTCTTCCATATGGTACCAGGACGAACTTTTAAAGGGATTCGCTTGGATTTCTGACATCTTTGAGTTTGAGTTTATCAGCGGCTGATCTTTCAAGGAACCAGGCTCCAGATTTGACAAGTTTAGTACGTTTCTTTGGCTCAGTTCTTGTTATCCCATCAGCAGTGGTCCAGGAGCGTTGTGTGTTTCCCAGAGCTTGTAGTTTTGTATCCTTTTCATAATTTTCCTATTCGATGCCATGTCTCGTCCGGTGAAGGAGGCCAGATCCTTCAGATTTACTTTTTTCAGAAACCTCTGAGACTTCCTGATGTTGTAGTGTTGTTTTGCGGCTTTTGAATTGACAGCTGGTTTAAGGGTTGTCTCTCAGCTTCTGATTAGTTGATCAAATCGTCCTCTGTTTCGGAGCCTACATCGCAGCTTGTAGGGACCTTACCTTAGCTAATCGCCATCTTGACATCGCACAAGATAATTGTATTGACTATTACCGGCCAGTCTCAAGGTCTCAAGAGTGCACTCTCGATATGACCGTCAGAATTTTTTTGCTTGTTACCCTATCGAAGTTTTCAACAGAGCGGGGCTTGTAATGGGAAGCGTTGGTTGTCCGACTCACTTGTGAAGCTCGTTCTTAGAATACATTTCCACCACAGAGTTGTAGCGGAGGCCATGATCCAAAAGGAGTCTTTTCTTATTTGTTTGAACACATTGCGCTTTCTTGTTTTTCATTACCAGGAGCTCCTGGTAACAGCTCCTACAGATCTCGTCCAGGTTCGCCTTCAGCCTTAAGAACGAGCATTCTATTTGTCTATTGACAGGCAGCTGCCCCCCAGAATACGAACAGTCCATCGGTCAGAGTAAGGTTTTTGAATTAGATGGTCATTAGGTACTCCATCTGGAACAAGTGAGAACTTCAGGTCACAGTCAGCAAGTTTTATTGACATTTTGGTATCTATTTGGATCCCATGAGTAGGTAGTGACATATACTGTCACAGTCTACAAGGCCAAGTTAAAACCGAAGTTGGTCTGGTATTCGGAAATCAGTTGAAAGGAGTACCAGCCTTTGAGAATGTTGGCCTATCTCACAGTGTCCAGGGAGGACACCGATTACGGTTAAGAATAACCAACCCTTCACTACATTTCTGATTCAGCTTACTTACTACTAACTTATGTCCTGTATCCCCTCGTGGGTCTTAGGGCCTCCACACCGTCTACGCGCCATCGTGTGCGGTTTCTGACAATGTGCCTCAGCTATCCCCAGTTCTTTCCCATTTGACGGGTTTCCTTCTCTACCATTCTGCGCCACGTGCATCTAGGAGCGCCGCGTATCCTGCCATCCTGAGTGGTTCAATTGCATAGCGTGGTTAGCTGTGGACTTGTCACCTTTTCGGAAAGTTTGATCCAGTTTAGGCCAGATCTATTTCGAGGTACTACACGTGGTCTCATTTCGTCGGTCCTGCTAATAGCGTCCAGCTTTAGTAGATGTTTACTTGTTGTGAGGGGCATATTCAGTCACCACTTCTACCATATGCCAAAGGACATTTTTCTCTGTTTTCACAAAGCACCCCTACACTGCCAGGAGACTTATTTTATAGGAAACTCCTGATTGCAAAACCTCCAAGCACTGCACACTGAGTCCAGCAGCATTCTGTCCAAACATTCATGGAGTAGGCTTGTGCATCACATTCTCTCTTATTAAATAACTACCTCTCATGAAGCTACCCATCATTCTACCTCTCACATTCCATGCTAAACAAACAAACATCAACTCTGACTCGATGAGATTTTCCATTTCCGCATCCCTGACACTTTTGTTGGGTGGTTATCACAAATGGCAGACAATTGGGTCACAAATCAGCGACCTTCCAGGTGACAAAAGCATCGGAATGCCTCACTGATCACTGGTGGAAGTATCTGCAACAACTATGTGGTGTGGTGTGCCTTATAATGGGCACTCACATGAATCTCTAGCCATCCATCTATCTGCAAGTAAACGCAACGTACTTCAGTGCAGTAAACAACAGAGTCCGAGCAAAAGATGCATTAACCACAATTAAGGTGGCAGAGACAGAGGAGTACCCGCAGCCATATGAATGTATGAATGGATGCAGAAGTTCCACTGGCCAATGACAATGAAAGACATTAAAATGCACCGACGACGACGACGACGATGACGACGACGAGCGTAGTCGTCTTAGTAGAATGATTCCCGAAGTCGAACTCCCCTAGGAAGTGCATAGATGTGGTCTGACTTACTATTAGGCGAATATGGTGACTGCTTTAGGTTGATCTTTGAACAAAGAGGAGATTAAATTGTATACCTACTCGTGTCTATCTATATCTAGCTGAAGTTGACTTACATTCGTTGTTGGTCGGGTGACCTCAACTTGTAGGTACAATGCTCCTATTATTCCATGCTTTGGATGGATTTTTTTTTTCCTTTCAAAGGAAAGACGAAGCGAGACGGGGTAAGATGACCTGCATTCGTTTTGAGTGCGGAATAGGTATTGAATGAAAGAAATTATTGGGTTGTGAGGAATAGATACTTACAGGAGTAAAATAATTAATAAACTTTCAGCTTCAACTCTTGTGCCATATTCTGGGAACGGATAGCTATTTCATTTCAGATAAAGTGTACAGCGTTATGCCTCCAGCGCTGGATTCTTTAATATCTACAACCACGATGTGATTTTCTTTTTTCTTTTTTTCTGGCGAAATTACCTCGAAAAAGTACCATTACCAACATCTGTTGGATAGTTACGTTAACTCTGCAATTGTGGCTTCATGAGACAACAAGGGTTGAAAGGGCCGTGATACCCACGTTCTCGTAAAAAGTTTACCACATCATATTCACCTAATGATGCTTCGCGTATGCTGGCAGTCGACGATACGTGGATGTGGCTTATGTAAACTGATGCAGTGTACACTCTAAAGTCGTTAGGGTTGGCATATTACAGGGTAGACATCTATGATACGTTCATGCTACAAAATTGCTTAGGAGGGGGTGAACTAAATAGTCATAGAGGGTGCAATAGACAGATTGTCTGCTCCTGAAGATGTTGGTCTTAACTCTTGGAATTTTGCACATCTAATCGACTTCAATGCAGTTCTGGTCAGTATCGGCACAGTCTTTGAAGAGAATGTCATTTGTATTTAGTCGCATTCTTCTTACTTAGGCCACAAGGACGTTGTGGGTAATGATCTCTAGAGATGAAGTGGATTTTATAGCGTCGTGACTGTGGACACACCGATGGTTAAGTTTATGGGTGCCTTGCAACGACAATACCCACGTCCTTCAAGGCAGTGAAGAAGTAACTACCGAGAGTTCTCATTCTTCTAGTAGATAGGGGAGGACAGTCACATGCCAGGTTTCGGACAGATTCAATTTCTTCCTCGTCCTTGCAAATTCTGCAATAGTCGTTGTTGCGTAGTACACCGAGGGGCTTCGCATGAGTATCGCGTAATTATGCCAGAGAAGACACGTGTATTGTTACGATTGGCATTCACCAGAGAAATAGATCTATTCTTGTTTAGGGCCAGTCATAGCGCACTGGCCGTTGTACAAGTGTCTAGATGAGTCTATCCTCGATTTGCTCAAACCGTGGCTTCATTTTCTTTAAGGAGCACATTGGGATTGCAATAAAGGGGAGAGCTTGCGATACATACAGCGTCGACCCTTTTCTTCCAAGCTCATCAGCCCTTTCGTTTCCTAAGATATCCATATGCTCTAGTATCCAGCCATATCCATATTGGCTCTGGATATATTGTTCAGAAGTGATTTGAAGGTGCTCACAAGCTTCAATCTAATTACGGCAGAGCTCAGAGCCTTAACAGTTGCTTGACTGTCTATATAGACTGTTATCGTGTTGCCAAAAATACTGTTCTCCATATAATTTCAGTGAAGGCACTAGTATCGCCATGCATTCTAAGGGAACGGTCTATTTCTAAAATTTCGAATAGAATAGACCCCAGACCCTGTGTCAATGTTCAGAAGAACCAGTTCCTTTTTTATTGTCGGTTCTATGGTCCTTCCAGTAGGCTTTGTCTGGAATTCGTATACCAAATCTCCTTTCAAATACAAGCATCGGATGCATGAGATCAATTACTGGCAAACCTCAAATCGAGAAAGTATAGATAGGTGACCATGAGATTTCAATAACCATGATCGTACTGCTTTCAGTCTTACAGCAATTTTGGCCGCCAGACTGCTGCAGTAAAAATCCAGCGAAATGAGACTGAACATGGTCTTCATTGTCGCTGTTGTTGTGATGTTTGGAGTGATCCCACGATACCGATACTGCACTCTGTATTTTTGTAAGTCTAGAAAGCTGATATTGCTTCTAAAGTGCCTTCCACCATACTAGTAAACCATAAGTAAGAATGGGTCTTACAATCGCGCCTCACGAATTACTGAACGCCTTTTTACAAGAGTATAAAGCTAGGCTTGCTTTCCTGATCCTTTCATCGATGTTGTCCTTCCAGTTTAATTTGGAATCTAGAACTGCGCCCAGATATCGCGCTGACCTCGAGAGTCTTAGTTCAACTTGTTCTCCACAGTTTGACTCCCAGTCCACTAGTTCTAATCCGAGATTAAGCCTTTCACTTAGGAGCCATTTTTCTTCAATCGTTCCAAGATTCCGTTAATCACGAGAAGCCATATTAGGGGAGAGAGGACTCCGCCTTGAGGCGTTAATCTGCAAACCCTCTTCCGAATAGTTGTATCTCCTAGTATTGAGTGTATGATTCTCGATCTGAGCATCAGTACAATCCATGTGCAGAGTCCGGTATTTAGTTTTGTCCTACGTAAGCTGTCCAAGATTGCAATGGTGCTCAGATTGTTGAACGCTCCTTCAATGTCTAGGAATGCTGCAAGGGTAAGTTCTTTGAAGAGGAGGGATCTTTCTATGGTTGACACAAGACTGTGGAGAGCTGTGTCTACAACACACCGCTACACTTTCCTAGATTATAGTTTCATGCATAATTATCAAGCCGTTCTGCGATTTTGGATGATTTGAAGTCAGCAATCCACTATATTGATGCCGAGGTCCCCCAAGGCTCCCTTTTTTCTCCGACTCTCTTTGCCCTGGAGCACACTGCCGCTCATTAAATTCCTATCTTTGTCTGCCGCTCATAACACATACAATGCGGTGTAAGTAAGAGATTTAAAGCTTAAAAAACCCAGTGCTGTCTTCTGTTGCTTAACCTAAGCCATGTACCGCCATCAATCGATTTCACTTGCATCATTGAAAACGAAAAATGTTCTGACAGGGATTTATACGGCAGCTATTCTCCCAAGCTCGAGTTTATTGCTCAAGTCTGGTCTGGTGAACCTAAAACCTTTGTGGATCTGCTAGGCTGGATCTGAATCCATGCGGTTAATCCAATAGGATAGGAAAGTATAGTAGACTCGTTTTATCACCTTTTGTTCTTTTATAATTTTTTTTTCTCCATTTCGTTCACAGTATTCTCGCAATACCAATCACTCTTCGTAAGCTTATTAGTGTAGGTACCCTTAAACCTCGGACGTACCATGAAGATGTATGGGGATTCCTTCCTAAACCGTACAACACGAATGTGGAATGCTCTACCAAGCACATTGTAAACATTTAAAACCGACATTCATTGATATCTCTTGCATCCTCTGTGTAGTTTTCCTACACCGTGCCGTATTATTATAATCCAAATACGGGCTTCCAAAAGAAATACATATTTCACACCCTTTGATTTGTACTGCTCTTACGAACAAACCCATTGTCATCGATACCATGACGCAATTTGTGCACATCTCTAGGAATCAGCTGTTTTAAATGTCACTTTGTTCAAAAACAAACAACCGTCAACTTAAAAAAGCGTGCTGTGCTGGAATTTACTTTATTTTATCCCTTCGTTCACGTATTTTTCTAAAAACGGAAGTAAAACCAAAACACTATGAAGAAATTCTTTGTAGCCAACAGTTGGGGTAAAAGTGAAACTCCAATGAAATTCACTTCCGTTCCAACACAACAAAAAGCCGACACATCGGCTATCAAAAAGGCCAAGAAGAAGAAAAAGAAATCCCAAGCAAACGGCGAAGATTCGACTGCTTCCATTCAGGTGGGTCCACGTCCTCCTTTAGCTCCACCACCATCACCTCCAAATACACCAGAATCACCAAAGAAATCCAAATCAATTCTTAATGGCCGCATATCGAAGAAGAAGCAAAAATCAAAGGGTACACCAGGACCAACTGCTGTCGTTGCGTCTCCATCCAAACCATTGTCCAGCTTCGAAAGTAAACTAAAAGAGAATCTCATGGGGGGACGATTTCGGTATATCAACGAGCAACTCTACACGATGAACAGTAAGTCAGCAAAGCAACTCTTCAAGGAAGACACATCGGCTTTTGCAGCATACCATGATGGCTATCGCCATCAAGTTGAGAAGTGGCCGCTGAACCCGCTGAATAAAATCGTCAAATCAATTAAGAAACTCGCAAAGGACTCCGTGATTGGTGACTTTGGTTGTGGCGAGGGTAAACTCGCTCAGTTGGTTCCGAATAAAGTGTTTTCCATTGATTTGGTTAGTTGTCGTCCGGATATTATCGCGTCGGATATGGCAAACACGCCTTTGGATAGTGATTGTCTCAATGTGGCTGTCTATTGCTTGTCGCTGATGGGAACGAATTTAAATGATTACTTGCTGGAAGCGAATCGAGTGCTGAAGATGGGTGGTCTACTCATGGTTTCAGAGATTCAATCGCGCTTCGATGATGTGCGTCAGTTCATTAAGTCCCTGGAGAACTGTGGCTTCAGTTTGGTGAAGAAGGATACCACGGTGAAGTTGTTTTACTTCTTCCATTTCAAGAAGGTGAAGAATGTCGGGAAGGATGCTAAATTAACACCATTTTCGTTGAAGCCCTGTGTGTATAGGAAGAGGTAAGGTTTGGTGGCTTGTTACTTCGATTATGATACTGAATTTGGCTCTTTCCTTGCAGATAGATAGGAGAACAGTGGGAATAACAATTTATAAACTTTGTATGAGTGAAAATGCGACAAACATTTGTGTAAATAAATAGACTAGAGTAACGATCCGATGTTTTATTTCTAAGAGAGTGACCAATCAACTCAATATACATAACATCCTAAATAGCCACGAAGGTTGCAAGTTCTATCTAGAGTTAAAGAAGGTTTCAGATCTCGTCCTCGGTTAGCTTGGAGTGGCCCTCAGTGAAGGTACACTTGGAAGAGAAAGGTGTCCATTGAGTGGTCACTAGTAGATGCGGGAGAATCGCACCTGCTTGTCCTGTTTCTAGTGATGAACGTGCGTACCTTTTTGTGGATTTAGCTCAGATCATTGACTAGGTATTGCCTGAGTGCACCCCCGGCAACTGGCGAGTGTGGGATACGTGCATAGAAAATTACCGATAGATTTTTCTGCACCTGCAGCTTCTGCAGAAATGATGCTGTACTGCACAATGTTCGGTGATGACTATGGTCAGTTAGTTTAGAGGGGGTTCCTCTTACAATTTGGGAGTCCGATAGACCGTATTTAATGCTGACCAATAATTTGTCGTATTCACCGCGTAGACGTGAACGTGATTTTGGCGTTACTCGCTGGTTAAGAAATACGCAAATACGATGCCTCACTGGGGATGTATGGTATGGTGGAAAAAGGAGGGGAAGCTTCAGCACCCTAAGCTGAAACCTATTTCGCGCTTTTGTACCATTTTTAAATCACAACTCAAGTCAATTGATTGTTTACATCATATAATTTAAAGAAGGCAGCATAGTCCTTACATCCAGTATTTAGTAATCTAAATAATTCGATATTTTATTTTAGAGATTTCGTTACGGTTGTCTTAGGACATTTCACCAAGTGCGAGATGTATGACCCTTACCCAGAGCCGGACACCCGCAGATGAAGTAACAAGCCATTTCTTTCTCGTTTTCATTGCTGCAGCGTTAATAGAAATACTTAGTCCGGACGTGTGTGTCCTTATAGGCCAGTGACCTCTGCTAATTGTCACAATTCTTGTATTGTCTGTACGATTCCTGTTTTGTAAATCTTGTGTTCTGGACTAATAGTACGTACATAGTTGAGCCACATCTGCCTTGAAAGCCGGAAAAAACCAGTACTGCGCTGTAGTTACGTAAAACTCGCGTTTAACTCGGCTAGTGCCAAACTATCTGCTGCAAATAATCACAAATTATTTTGAGGACGAACCCTCTTCTATGACACGGACGAAGGGCAGAAAAAATATAAAATTACAGGATGGGTTCCACAGGAACATTATGTAAGATGGAGTACTACATATGCGGAGACCAAGAGCAGTGAACATAATCGGATACACCGATGCCATTGCGGTGGTGGTAGTAGCTAAAACCCTAGAAGAGGTGACGCAAAACTATGCAGCAACATCATCAAAGACGTGAAGATGTCGTTGCACTCACGAGGTCTAAATAAATAAGAGGACCACAAAACTGAAGCTGTCCTTATAAGCAGCCGCAATAAAGTAATACAGATAGGAGATCACTCTATCGAGTCAAAGTCCTACGTTTGACCATAGGTTCAACTTCAGAGAGCGCTTTACATACACAAGCGTGAAAGCTAACTGGGCTATTGGGGCAATATCCAGGCTAATGCCAAATATTGAAGGACCTTGGCAGCCAATAAGGAATCTGCTTGCGACAGTGAGCAAGTCAATCCTCATGTACGCAGCCCCTATATGGGCACCGGCAACAGCGACAAGTGTGTAGAAAAACATCGCTCAGAGTATGTTGCGCATATATGTAGAACAGTATCGACGGATGCAATAAGTGTGATAGCGGCATGAATGCCTATCGAGCTGGAGGTCAAAGTAGCAGCATCAACATACAATGACGAAAACTCGGATAAAAAAGCCATCAGAGTAGCTGCTGAAATAGAATGGCAATGGCGATGGAACACATCAGAAAACGGTAGGTGGACATAAAGGATTTAACCCCTTCACAGCATCAAAAAAAAAAAAACAAAGAAAAATCATGTGGCAGTAGACCGCATTGACTTCCTATTACTTTCTTACAACAATGCCATAGTGGATTCTTCGACACGTTATAAGATATTGGGTTTCCAGCTGAGTTTCCTATCAAGAATGAGTCCAAATATTTGGCTTTATCTGCGATTGTCGATCTAGTGCAACACAGTTTAGGTCTTCTCTACAGAGATGGTATACAGAGCATTCTGCAAAAGATCTATGCTTAGGCTAAACCTTTAGGGTCCTCTAGGTGGTTAGGTAAATGAAGTGAATAATACCAAATTCCAGTTTGTTTTGGCTTGAATAATAAGTTTAATTTTATTCTTTACATAATGATTTTTATTAATTTATTTTTCTGTTCTTTTTTTTTTATTATTTATTATCTCATAATAATAATATATAAGTAACTTTTTGTTCTTAAAGTTTAAAGTTTCTATAATAATATCTAGGTAATAGTTATATATATAATATATTCATATATATATATAAAAATTCAATTTCATTGTATATAATACAAAAATTCAAATGAAAAATGTACAATTTTATTCCTTCATCTGTTTTTTTTTTTCGTTTTTATTTTTTATTTGTAAATAAGAAAACAATTTCGGAATTGGATTGGAAAGAACTTGAGATGTGATGTTTTTTTTTTTGTTATTGTATTGAAAAACTTTAATACATGCTTTAGTAAAATGGTTCCAAAAAATAAACTTTTAAGAAAGAAATAAATTAGAATAGTACTGGTAGAGAGTGGGGATTCAATAAGAGAACTTTAGAAGTCATGTAAAACCGGATTTTCTGTAACAAATAAGCAAAGGAAGATCGCACGAATCCCGCGTAGAACTGATATTTACAGCATGGAACAGACTTGTCTTGGAAATCTTTTATCGATAAGCAGATTGGATCGGATAGTAGTGATCAGACTCTGAAGTAGCGTAAGAAAAACTGTCATCATTCAGTGTTATACT
Organism: Xylota sylvarum; assembly: GCA_905220385.1. Lineage (NCBI taxonomy): Eukaryota > Metazoa > Arthropoda > Insecta > Diptera > Syrphidae > Xylota > Xylota sylvarum. Next base: position 49,957,673 of record LR999960.1, on the reverse strand, counting down.
GCTGCAGAAGCCATGAAGCCAGAAATGAAAATTCCTGCTACGTATTGGACCTCTTATAATCACAAATACTGTGATTGCGATTGGATCTCTTAAGAAAAATTAAGCAGTAGTAAGTATGCCTGTCGAGCTCTTTTAAGTGAGGCCAAATGCGTAAACCGGACATGCTAGCAAGCAGGCGTCCATCTTCCTACATAAACCATCACGCAAACTATTATAGAGCACATTCTACTAAAACGAATGCTCATCGAAATGGTGGCAAGTATTTTTCTTTCACAATGGAAAGATGCCAGATTTAGACTTTAAAATTCAAAGTGTAGCTCTGCTTTACTAACTACTCTTACCACTGGTGTTCATAGATATCATCAGCGATATAGTTAGAACAGCATGAGGAAACCAAGGAATATAGCAGACAATGACGTGTTGCCCAAAAATCAGAACTATGTGGAAACCGAGGAAATCCTAAGGATTTTCAAACAGAAAATTTGAATACAAAACTACTAAGGAAGTAAATCCTGTATTTCCCACCTTGCCCTTGCACTATTTCATTGGAGCTACGGTTGGAAGACGGAATGCCTTATAATCAAAGACTTACTGTGTAAAAGTATGACTTCGAGCAGTTGCCAAGACAAGAGAGTTAACATTTGCCAATAAAGCTAATCAACACATTCCATCAATGCTTTAGCGAAGGAAATTGATTGGAAATTTACTGGTAGCCCAAACATATGAGTCGTGTTCACATCTCGGACCAATATAAATAGGCTTTATAGATGGCAGTCAAATCTGTTGGAGTGAAGAATCGTTTACATCTCTTGAAGAAACCGATTGATTTAGCGTTAATATTCGCAGTATCAGCAGAGAATAACGAATAACAAGAATAATTGGCTTGAGAAGCATTAACAAGTATCAAAGCATTAGTATCCCGCTTAGAAGACAGGAGACACGATGATGAGTGAACTACAAGATGAATTCGCTCTCTCATTTTCTGTGACTCTGATTGTGATAAAAACAAGATAAATTCAAGTAGATAAGATGTTACCGACTTGAAAGCATCAAAAGAAATTATTATGCCACACCCGATGAGTACCTTCGTTACAATAAGTACCCCTATGGAACATTATTGTCGGAAATCATGAGGTGGTAATTAACAATGTTTACCACAATCTTCGAAGTTTGAATGGGAGGATTTGGAAAGATGCCTGTGGAATATAACATGTATTATAGAAGAACTTGTATAGAGGATTAGCCAGTGTAGAAGAACACTTTGTAAAACCAAGGGGAGGGATCCCATCTAAACCTGAAGATTTGTTCCTATTGAAATATTTAAAGACTTGAGCCATTGTTAGCGATGATCTATCACAAAGTTTTACTAGGAAGAATATGTTGAAACTTGAAGTGATAAGAAAGGAGACTCCCATAGCCGGTGTTGAAAATATGAAAAGCACACTTATACCGAGAGTTTAAAGATAATAGCTAATCAGCCATATCATGGTATCCGATAGGAACGGAATTTACTCCGACTCGTACGAATTTCATGTCATGGTATCTGTTCCGACACTTTTATCTGAGACATTCTCCGAAAGGGTATGATTGCATTTTTTTCTACCAGCAGTAATTTTTTCGCCAAATTCTTCGACAGATATTCGTCGGGGAGAAATTTTCCGATTTTTCGTGGGGTAAATACATTCGTAACTTTTCGGAACGGTTACCACGATATGGCTGAATATTTCCGTCCCTCCAACTGGTATGATGTAAAGACAGCGATATCAGAACTTTATTCCAAATACTGTAGTCAAAGACCTAATTGCTGAGCTCTCTAAAGCAGTGGGAGATAAGTTTGTACAGTAGATACCAACATTGTATAGTTGGACGAAATTATGACTGGTAAATGGACATCGTTTCAACAATCTTAAAAAACAGATAATCTCGAAACTGCACCATTTACAGAGGCACCAGCGTCAACATTGTGTACACCATTGCACATATCAGCAACAAGCGGAAACCTGGAAAATTGAAGAAATTTTCACAATGGTGCAGATTTGGAAGAAACATGCGTACCCATCAAATTTTTCTGGAACTCAGAGCCATATATTGAATCGCATAGTTTTTTTTAAGCTAGTCCATCTGTAGAGAATAACGTACATGAGAGCTAATGATTTATCGATTGTTTTGAAGGGTAAGCCAACTTTAAGGCTAGGGCACTACGGACTTTTTTCTTTTTCTTTTCAACGTAATTTTATTTATTTTTTTGTTTTTAAATTTAAATGGTTTTTAATTTTCCACCAGAGATTAAACTCTGCACAAATATGGTTTTATGTACAACTGCGTGTGTGACTAATTGAAATAAATTGAATATTGAACTTCATTCCAACCCATTTAGACGTAATAATTTGTTCGATACTTTGCAAAGCTCACAAGACAAAAACAGAGCTACAATCTTTCAGAAAACTGTCTGGCAAAACAAATATTCTTGGAATAAAAGAGTGTCCTGAACACAGGCATTGAATTGAACAAAACTGAGACTAGTGTAGGGATTAATCGAAGAACTACGAAGCTGACGCATAGATGTGATTAAAAAAGAAAATTACTCAGGTTCCGTTTGCATTGACTTTGAATATGAAGGGGAAAATAAAATGACGAATTATAAAAGGGTTATGGTGACATCAATCCAGTTAGAAAGGTTTGAATTCATCGCTTGGACAAGAGTAGATATTAATCTCTTGGCCCAAATAAGACACGAATCCATTCTGGAGAAACAACGATGTAAGGGAAGACCAATTCGCCGTACTTCAATTTAATTGGTGTGCGAAATTGGAAGTAGTTAGTTTAAGTTCGAACTAATTGGAGATACTCGTTGGTAATAGCTTTGGCGAAGCCCTTCCTGACCAAACACGATTGAAAAACTCTTCATCTCGTCCGTACTTATTCGGATAAGACAAAACCAAACCCCCGTCGAAAAGTAAAACGTAAATTATAATTTCTAATAATCAATTTTGATTATTGTTTCTATGTATAAAATCAATTTGTTTTTGTTCATTATTTGATTTATTTTCTTCTTTTTTTTTTTTCTTTCTTTCATGGAATTAACAAAAAACTTAAAAATGTTTCTTTTGTTTTCTTTTCTGTTCTTCTTTTGTCTTAAACGTTAAAATTTATCTATAAAGATGCCATCTCTAGTAGGTATTTGCTTTAATTCGTAATTTTAACTTTAATAATAATAGTATATGTGTATTGTGTATATATAATTTTGTATATATATATATATAATATTTATATTTTAAACATTTTTTTTGTAAATTTTATTGGTAAAACGATTTTTTTCTGTTTTTTTTTTTTTTTTACATATTTCTACTGATGAGTTTAATTTTTTTTTAAGTTTAAGATTGTTGCATAGTAAGTTAAGTTACTTTTAAATTTTTAATTAATGTTAAAACTTTGCATCTACTATGTAAATTTTTTATATTAATTGAAATAAGTATATTCTTTTGTTTTGTTTTGTTTTATCTTTTTTTTTTTTTATTTTCGTCCCTTTTTTTCTTGTTGTGTATAAAATATATTTATTTTTTTACAATGAAATAAAAATTACACAATTGTATACATAATTCTAAATAAAAAGGAAAAAATTATATATATATAGAAAAAATAAAAATAAACAGTTTAAGTAACATTGAAAATAAATTGCATGATATAAAAATACAAATATTGCTTAAAATTATCATTGAATAGGGTGTTGTGTGTGTGTAAAAAATAAGAAAAATATAAAATAAATTAAAAAATACAATTTACAAAATTTGTTTTTCTTTTATACATACATAATTAATGTATAGCTTGTTTCAAATATGCTTTAAAAATTGCTAAATACAATTTTTGTTTTGTTTTGTTTACTAAAAGTATTTAATAATTATATGTAATAGTCATACTACTGCCCGTTATTTTTTTTTTTTTGTTTTTATTTTGTTTAAATGTGGTGTGTTATTTGTGATTCTTTTGAAAGAAAGTATTCATTCTTTTGTTCATATTTTACAAATCGAAAAAATTAATTCAACAGCTAAATAAAAATTATAATTTACATAATTTTGAGTTTTTGTTTTAAAATTTTTAACATTTAATATATATCACCAATGTTTTGTTTTATAACTTACTGCACGTTGTTTTTTTTTTGTGAAAAAATTGCCTTTAGTAGTAGTTGCAAGAGGATGTAGTTTGTTGTGTTTTTAACAAAATGAAGTGGTTATGTGGTTTCAACCAATTAAAGGAACTGAAATATGTATAACCTAGGTAATTGTCTTCGAGACTAATGGTTTCGTCTTAAGTTTTAAGGGAGAGGTATGACTTCTTTTTTTAAGAGATTCGTGGATTTCTTTCGTCAGGTATGAGATTTTTTTTGTTTTACAGTGGTTACTCTCCGCGATGTAAGGAAAGTACTCGTATATGATGTTTGTACGTACGGCGAAGGAAGAAAGTCTTTAGCAAAAACAACATTGACAATATTTGTGTTTTTACTAAGGTTCTGCGTAAAGAAAAGAATGAATTTTAGAATTAAAATTTCATGAAAACGCCATCTCATCGAGCTTATGACTATTTCAAGAAAACATCGTTATTATTACACGCTTCATCATGAAGACCACAAATATGTGCAAGCGGTTAGTTGCAGTGTCGCAGACAATCCAAGGGCATCAACAAAAAGAAGTGACCTATAATTAAATAAATATTTCTAGCGTTTCTTATTTCGTTCAATGCAAAGAAACCAATCTGATGCGGTAGTGGCTTTATAAGACCCAGACCCCCGAAGACAGCTGATCGTGGCAATTGAATTCAATGTCAGGTAGGAGGCGCACTGCTATTTTTTAGCAATCAGGTTCGATTTTTGTAGATATGACTGCTTTCTTTCATTATTAAAATTAATTTTGAAGAAAACTGTTGCGATGTGTTTCTGGTCCTGTTCTTCTGTTTCGCCAAATGTGGTTACCACCTATAACGCATTGATGGTTTTCTGACTGTGTCGGTGCACAAAATTGGTTTACATTTGGGCGATTACTACAAAGGGGTTGGCAAGCTTTATTGATTTCTAGAAAGACCCTTTGAAATCTTCCGAGGTCTTCCGATAAGATATCTGTGTGAATAACAGTAAGAGTTGTCCGTTTCGTAGAAAATATCGCTGTTGTAGGGTCTAATATTGCTGAAGATAGAAACTTGCGTTAAGATCTTGGTCTGGTTCCTTATAAGGCCCATTTAGTGCAACAACTCAAGCCACAAGACCATCGTTTGCGTTGTATATTCGGTTAACTGGCTTAAAATCAAATGTAAATTGATTCTGTGTGTTATTGCAAAATTTTATTCAGTGATGAGGCTTTTGTTTTTTGGCTTGATGATCGCATTAGGAGTGAAGAGAATCCACAAATGATTGAACAGTTGCCGCAATATTCCGAAAAACATGCTGATGACATCATTGGACAGTACTTTTTTAAAAATTAGATTGATTGACAAACTTTCAATGCATTGAAGAAACAATTTGGTGAAGTAACTATCTCTAGAAACAGGCATGTAAATTGGCCGACAAGGTCTTGCTATTTGACTCCCCTAGACTATTTTCTTTGAGGGTCCGTTGAAACTACCGATACGGCATATACATTAGTCGGTTTATTGCTAGAATATGTCCGTAGCTTCGTGGTAGAAAATTGAACTGACTGGTTCTTGCACCATATGAGAAAATAAGCTTCCAGTTGCATTCAACATAATAATAAACATTTACTGCTGAGTGCGACAAATCCATGGACATCTTCTCAACTTTACTTCCACAAGGGATTCAATTTATTCCTATCGACGACTTTAGTTACTTCAGTTACTGTCAGATTTATAGTTTAAATTGACTTCTAGGGGATAAGGAGGTAAAGACCATTACATGAACGTTCGTCAATATACGAAGCCCGCAGAATGTAGTGAATACGCTGCACTCCAAACCACACTATTAATGTTTTCTTTGACTCGAAAAAGCATCTCTTTAAGTTCTTGCCTTATTCAAAGAAGACGAAACCAACGAGAGAGCTTTCGAAAAATCTGTACTTCTTATTTTGATTTTAGTCTGGATTTGGGTAGACCCTTGTGAATTGATTGGATTTACCTCCAAGGAGTTATCAAAAGATTAAGATAAAGTATTTAAAGAGATTTTTCATCTCGAGTTGAACTCTCCACAAGTTTATTTAACGTCTTGAGAATAATTAAAAGTCTATTAAATAATATAACTTTACACCTAACAATAATTAATTAAATTATACAAACAAGTTAACTTCTTTCACACAATGTTAAGAAGGGAATGTTTAGTTAGTGGTTCGAGAAATACTTTTACAAAAGTATGATGCATTGTGTACTTTTTCAAATAATGTAACAACATACTTCCTCTCGCAATACCACACGTACAATATAATCTGCCGAAAAATAAGTAATAAAATAAAATAAAAAAAACAAACATATACACGTTCAAAACAACCAATAACAACTGACCAATATTTTATCTTATAAATCAAACAACCTGTAACTGTAACCCATTGGTAAAATCTCCCGATTTACTGCAAAATATCCTGAATATTAAAACTATCATTATCCAGTGAATTAAGCAGGTCTTGTGTGGAGAAATTACTGGCATCGCCAACGGGTAAATTATCAAAGAATTCCAGACACAGATCGTTGGTGTTACCAACAACTGAATTAATGGTCTGGTTAATTGACGATGTGGCGGTTTGCATAGATGTCGCTGGTGTAGTTAAAGGTCCGGATACAGGACCTTGTACCGCATTTGCGTTATTCCCACCGCCACCGGTCATTTGAATCATTTGTTGAGTATGCTGTTGATGTGTGGTCGTTGTTGTTGTTTGCTGAACGAATTGCTGTTGTTGTTGTTGTTGCTGTTGTTGCTGTTGTTGCTGCTGCTGTTGTATCGTAATTTGTTGTGATTGTGACATGTGCAAGGAAGCCATTTGCATTTGAGTCATCATATTCTGTTGTTGTTGCGGTTGTTGCTGATGGTGCTGCTGTTGTTGTAGCATTTGTTGCATTACAGCTGCTTGTTGATTCTGATTCATGCCGCCCATCATGCCTTGTTGTTGATTTTGTTGTGCGGCAACAAGTTGATTTTGTTGCTGTTGACGTAGCAATTGTTGTTGCATTTGAGCGGGTGTTAGTTGCATGCCGGGATTGGGGCCTTGTGACATTCCATTGGGACCACTTGGGAGTCCAGCACTCGCTGCTGCGTTGGGCATAAATCCTGCTGATTGAGAAATTATTTATAAGACATGAAGGCATAGTAAGGTTTGAGGGCTTACCTGAATTGAATCCACCATTGGGTGCCTGTCGCATGGGGCCAGGTCCACCGCCTTGTACACTGAATGACATACTTTGCTGCTGGGACATCATCATGTGTCGCCATTCCTGTTGCGATCCCATTGGCATACCTTCGGGAGTCACTTGTACATTTGGCGGTCTTTGTGGTCCAGCGCCCATTGGACCACCATAGGGGCCCATTGCTGTGCGTGGACCACCAGCTGCGGAATGTTGCATATACATTGAGTGTTGCGGCCGCATCATTGGACCTAGAATAAAATATAATAAAGAATTTTTCCATAGATAAGGGGGAGTAAGAAACCTACCAGACGGCGGAATGGGTTGCTGACTCATACGCCGCATAACGGCCGCTTGCGCTGCTGCATTCGGAAATCGTCCACCCGAACTCTGATGCATCATTTGTGCCTGCATTAGTTGAGCTTGCGTTGCCTTATATTCAGGCGGTGGCGGTCGATTTGCGCCGATGTGTTGTTGCTGCATCGCCTGAGCTCGCATCATCTGCTGTTGCTGTAAAAATTTGGCCTGATTCATTCCCATCGGCCCACCAGACATCATCATCGAGTTCGGACCCATACCACCAGCTGCTGCGGCTGGATTCATCGCATTGGGTACCATTGTACCCATGCCACCCATTTGACCGGGCATCCCACTCATAGCACCCATTCCCATGCCACCAATACCACCGGGACCACCACTGCCGTGTGACATTTGGCCCATACCCTGCTGCATACTTCCAGCGCCCATATTCGGATTCATACCTCCTTGATTCATGGGCACATTCCCCGCGGCTGCATTTGCTGCCATTTGGCTCATACTTGCCATAGCGCCTGATGCTGATGGATTTACGGCAGCTTGATTGGGAACATTGCTGTTGGGACCGTTATTAGAAGCAGCATTGACTGTTGGAACAGCCCCAGGTGCTCCAGGACCAGGAACACCACCACCCATACCAACGGCATTAGCTGCCGCTGCAGCTGCTGCTGCTGCCGCCGCTGCGGCTGCTTGAGATTGTCGCTGCCTTAACGATTGCTGCTGCTGTTGTTGTTGTTGCTGTTGTTGCTGCTGCTGTTGCTGTTGTTGTTGAGTGAAGCTAATGGATTGTGACTGAGACATGGTGTACGAGTCATTTCCGGGACCTTTAAAAGAGGAATGAGGGGATTAGTGAATGCGGGAATATCATTTATTTTCATGTACTAACCAGCTGCATTGTTTATTGTTTGATTTGATTGCTGATTCTGTGGGTTGTTGTTAAGATTATTGCTTCCTTGTTGCGGATGCTGTTGTGGTTGTTGATTTTGCTGCTGCTGTTGTTGCTGGTGCTGCTGCTGTTGTTGTTGTTGTGCCTGTTGTTGCTGCTGATTAAAGAAGACACCTTGTTGGGCGGCAACTGAAACGTTGCTCTTTAGATCGCCGCTTAGGTGTAGGTGCTGTCCAGCAGATACCTAAAATGAAAAAGAGAAAATATTTATGTAGACTAGGTGGAATTTGATTCATAAGGAAATTATTAACTTGGTGCACTAAAACAGAGTTAAGAAAGTTCAGCGGTTACAATATTGATCTTCAGTACTAGGAATATAGCACCATAGGGCTGCGAAATTGAATCGAGCGACATAAACTCTTCATATCGATTCGTATTAAAGCTGCATCACCGAGAGATGGTCAATAGTTAAAGGGCTGCAGGCACAAAGGTTTGTCAATTATGTGTGGAACACCTAGAGATTCGTCGTTTATAACACATGCGATCGATGCAGATGTTATACAAAATGTGCTCAGTTATATGAATTGAAAACAATTAAGCTAAAAGCCATTTTACTTGTAGACTATGATGTGTTAAAATAAATTGGTTGAGAGAATACATCCTTGTGGCATACCAGTGTTTACCCCAAAGGTATAGAAAAACATGCTATGGTTCCATTTTTTTCCAAAAACACAAGCTTCAAATTCATATTTCATCGTGAGGTGGATCAAGATTTCATTACTTTCTCTTTGGATGGATTTAGTTTCGTCTGTGTCTTGCTTTCTCTATTCGAGGCAATAGTACCATAATATCCTTCGGCGACAAAATACTTTTTACGGCCTTTTTCTTGGAAATGGTTGCTTCTCTTACTGTGTCTTCCAGACTTCTACATTTTGCACTGCAAAGAGAGGAGCCTCTTCGCATATTCGATAGCTACAGGAACTGTGCCCAATTAGTAACTGGAGTCGGTTCAATCAGAGCGTCCAGTGATACCTCGGATTCTTTAATCATTTTTAGCCAATTCTAAGTAATAGTCGAGTGGACCTTGTGGCTCAGTGGTTAGTTCGTCGGACTACTGAGCGGGAGGTTCGAGTTTTGAGTTTTCATGCCCCTTCCATTCGTTCGAAGATTGTAACCCGCAAAACACTAATTATTGTAAGAAGCTACGACCTTTGTCCCGTGAGTGATTTAAAGTGCATTTAGCCATGGAATCCGTGTTTTTTTTTTTTCTTAAAGGTAAAACCAGATATCGATACATTGTAATTTTAAAACACTTTGTAGCAGACAACAAATTGTGGTATTTACTATTAAATACGACGGTCTATTAAATTTTAATAGCAGGTCAGATATGAACACCATATACTCGTTTCCTCTGCCTTCTACTACTCAGCGATTCTATTCAATAATAATTGACGCCATTTTACTTGGATAATGAATAGAGCAAAGCCTAACAAACAATGATAAATGATCACAGAATCCATTAGTTTTATTAACTTCCCCCCAAAGACAGATAGATTTCTTTGTATCGTTTCTGCCTTAATATCACAAATCCCACACAAAATAGGGTAGCCGGGCGGGTGAACAATTCAACCCCCCCGTTGCGGGTATGCAACATTTTAGTACTTAACAACATGTTGCCCTGTTTTGATACACAATCTGTCTAGGTAAGAAAAGTATTTGCAAATTTACTTTGCGAGGGATAAAGTTAATTTAATGGCTTCATTACATATACATAATGTACATGCATATCCATTTCGAAATCTAATAATTCATTGGAACACCAACCCATTGGCCCCATTGTAACCCCCCCGTGATCCATTCCCAGAGACTGAATGAAATTAGGCAGAATTTTGAAATATGAGACTCACAAGTCACAACATATTCTTGCAAAAACCTGACACTTTGTGTAGAAATGGTATTATATGTACGTACACATATTGAATAGACACAAAGAATTGGGTGGGGGCGAGTGCCTGACTATACATAGAACCGTGTGCAAACTAAAGAAACTCTCCATATACATACATATGTACATATGTATGTAAAAGTTCCCATTCATTCAACCTCTGCTTTGATGTTTCTTTGGCCCGGTTAAAAGAAATCCAGCCCCGATAGTGAGTGGGTGATTTTCTGTTTGATGTTCTTATGTACCTCGCATGAATATATTTTGCCCTGTGTGTGCACATACATATTAATAGGGCTTCGTTAGGTTTAATTGTAAACAAAGTAGAATGAATGGAATGCTAACGAATGGTGTCGTAAAAGTTGCAACTTTGTCATAGCAACGATGGGTGGGTTGGGTTAAGCGCTTTGATATCATTGTGGTAACAAAAAAAAAAAAAAAAACACATAAATATACACAAAAGAATAAAATGTTATTTTATAACATAAAAATTAAGTAGCTTGTGTGTTACTTTGTAAACTAAACGAGGCTTAAACATTTTTCCATTGAGTCATATATATAATTTATGGAACTTTTGAGAGTCACAATCTCATCAGTGTGTCTCTTTGACCAGAGAACTACATTCAATTTGATGTTATACCACTTTGAATATTGTGTAGAATACCTGTCTCTATACTTATAAACCAACTGCCTAGGCTATGGAATATCCTGGACAAACTTTTATTAAAACTTGTCCGTTTGTATTCTAAAAAAAATAAAAGAAAGTCCACCTTTGCCCTTTATGATCCACGTTTGCAAACAATTTACTAAGGATTGTGGATGTAAGTCCAACTTTTGTTTGTCATGAGGTCTTAGCAAACTTCCTCCAGTTGCACACTCCAAGTCGGTTGAAGTCCTCTTTGACGCGCCACACAAGGGGAGATATTTCTCTATTTCATTGTCCTTCTGGGTTAGATTCCAAGAATCTGCTTGTCGGATACCTGGCAGCCATTTGCTCTATAAGTCCTAGCCATCTTATTTTGGCAGCTTCCCTTTCAATACTAGCGACGACCTGCTGAGTTCTGGTAATATTCTGTTGGCGTACGCTAGCAGTTGTAAAGACAGATAGTTTGCGAATCTTCTGTTAATTTGTATGTCATGCACCATTCGTTCCAGTACGATGTTAAAGATGTCACATGACAGTACGCCACTTTGTCTAAATTCTTTTTGGCCATCAAAGGTTCGGTCAGGTTGTTACCAACTTTGATGAAGCAGTGAGTGTTCCCCCATCGTCATTCTGCACAGACGGAGGAGATGCCAAAACTTGGCATGGCTTTGTAAAACGTTTCTGTAAATGATGTAACGTAGTTCCGTAGAATCGATGGAAAGATAGTGGGTATGGATTTGGGCTTCTTAAGTTTTCTTCAGGATGTGCTGAATTGTGAAAATTTGATGAATTGCGGACTTTCCTGGCCTGAAGGTTGTTGACATTCACACAATATGGCAGATCGATGGTAAGAGGACCAATAGGTCTGTAATTGACGGAATGGAGCGATCAATCTTACACTCGTCTGACAAAATCTTAAAAAATGAGTTGGTGTATAGTCTCTCCCATGACATCTCCCATGAATAGCTTGTCTGTTAAGCCGTCAGGTTGGATTTAAGCTTGGATATGGTTATTTTCATTCCGTTCAAGTCTGGTGGTATGAAGTTTTGGCTATCATCGTCTAAGTTTAATGGACCAGTCAGCCTGACACCGAAATGTTGGTCTGCCATTCTACAGACTGCAGAAGCAATTTTTCCTTCTTTTTCTCTACAGTATGGGTTTGTTGCCTTGACACGTTCTCTTTGCCTTTTAGTACAACTTCCTTACATTGTTCCTGAATTATAACAGCTCAATCTCAATACCTTCGATCGTGTGCTTCTTGTGCACTTTTTTCTACTTTTGGTCGCAGATCTCACAAGCAGCCCTTGTACTGCTTTGCAGCGCAGATTTGTATGCCACTTGTCTAGTTGCAAGTGCTTGACGGAATTCATTGTCAAACCAGGGTTGTCTTGTCACCGGTCTTCCAACACTTGATGCTGGCTTCATAGAAGGTGTAGAGAGAATTTGATGAATACGCGTTCTGTGAAAATTCAGGTGGTCTCTTGTCATTGCAGCTTTTTGGTGTTATATCTTCTCACAATGGCGCTTAGGACGTCCGCAATCATGTCTTGGCTGCAACAAGGTAGTAATTCGATTCGATGTTGGCTTCTCAGATTGTTCGGACATCCAGAATACTAGAGGCATGCCTTGAGTCAATCGCAATATGATGAATTTGGTTGACCGTTTCATGTGGATTGAGATGTGCTTGCCCCGCTGCATAGTCAATAAGCCTAAGTCCGTTACCAGACTTGGTGTTAGGTTAAGAGATTGCTAATATGTTTTGTCGAGGATATGCATACATATGTCGCGTAATAATGACTACGATTGTGGAATATGGTTTATGGAATATTGAAACGCTCCTTGTGAGAGGCCTCAAGAGGACGTCAGATCCCTCCAAATAGAACCTGAGGCCTCATAAATTGAAAACTTTTTAATGTCTAGATATTCACATCAAGATTTCTGAGTAGTGTAAGAAGAGCCACAGCTAAATACGAAATATATGACTTCAGCAGCCATCTTAGCGCCATCTACAGCAGGCTAAAACAACAGTAGATGTGTTAGGTTGGTGAGCTTTTATTGGTCCCAGAACCGGACATGGTTTATCTAATAAAGTATCTGGAGGAGTTTAAGTTTAAGTAAGTTTCTGGAGGGATTTCCAGTTAGTTTAATGTTTGCGACCGGAGAAAGACACTGTATTAGTACCATAATGCCTTTTCAAACTTGCCTCCATCTTATCGAGGAGTTCGTCCACCATTAAATTCGATATTGAGGGTGTTCGGTTGCAAAAGTATTTCGGCAGTTTCCGTGCATAGCATCTCACCCATTCATCTTTTCCCAGGACTGTCTGGATTATATTATGTCAAGTGTTGTCAAAAGCTCCTGCAAGCAAAAAGGCAGTTTGGTAGAACTCGACAACACTTGTGCAAATCAGGAAGATAAAAATGCTTCCATAATATATAGTGTGTTCTGTCCCAATCGTATCTGATGTGAGAGAAGTGGCTAGGCACGTAAAGAGGAAGTATCATCGGCTAAGACAAACTCAACGAAAAAAGGACCTATTTGTTGGATATCCTATATATGAAACAGTCCATTACATACGATGACTTGAGCTTACTCCCGACAATGTCAACATAATTATGTGCTACTATCCCAACAATTTCCTATTTACAAATAATTTTGAAGAAATTTATTTATTTTCTATTGGACACACGACATTACATGCCTGTCTGTCACTTCTGAGATCCTTAACATTTTTCCTCTTGTGAAAAATTCTATTTAACCTACACATACTTATGTACACTTGAAAAGCTTTCAAAATTCCCAATTTCTATCGCCTTTAATGGAACGGAACGACAACGAGTAAAATAAACATCTAATACCAAAAGGCTTTCAATACCTATTGCATTCCCATCAGAAACGACTTAAAATTCATTGGAATTTCGTCCTTGTGTTTGATTCTAGCTGAACGTACGCGAATTCCAATGGTAAACAAAATGTCGCAATACAATCGTCATGGACTGGGCTTTATTCGCTGACATTCTACAAATGAAATGCTGTGCGCCTGGTATTCTGAATTGTATTTGCCTTCCATTGAGTCAGTCGGTTGGTAGCGTTCGAACGAAGATGGATGTCGGTTGGTTCCATCAGCTTCACGATGGAGCTTTTCGTTATTGTTCTGCCTTCCTCCATCATTCTTTGTCTGCGCCATAGTTCCCATAGGCATGTCCATATTTTGAGAAATCCGAAATGTGTACAGAGAGATAAAAAAAAAAAAAAGAATAAAGTTTCCTGACAAGCTGGGCAGCTTGTTTGACAATTCGACGAGAGTGACTCTTATGAGCGCTGTTCCGACAACTTGACTCACATGCATGATGTTTATCTCCTAACGAATACATTCACATATGTATCCACTTAGCAGAGCTCCACATTGGATTACAGATTCTGGCTTGCTTACTCTCTCTCTCTCGTCTCTGGCGGCCTGCACTCTGTGAGAAAAGTGTTTAAAACAATTTATAGAACAATGACCCATGAATGTGGCGCTCGCGTATTTTTTTTTTTTGTATTTTCTCCACCCCACCGTACTCCTTCCTTTGCCTCCTTTCATTTGTGCAGTTTTTCCTGTTTTATTGTTCTTCTAGTTTTTTGTTTTTGTTTTGTATCTATGACACGATGTTATGTAGTGCTTCATGATGAGCTGCTGCTGAGGAGTGTGCCAGATGTACATACATAGGTACATGTCATGAAACCTACCACTATTCGGCGCGGGGGATATTTTGTTGCAAATTTTTTTGTTCAGATTCCCGCACACACACACTCACAGACACTACCTACTATTACCGCCACCACCCCCAAGGCAGGCAGTGCAACAAATGTTTTTTTGTTTAAAAACAAAAAAAAACAAAAAAAAAAAAGTATCTACAGAGAATGAGAGGAAAATGCGAAAATCCATTTCGCTGTTGATGTTGTTGTCACTTTTGTAGTTTATATGTATGTATATACACAAGTATGTATGAACATTTTTTTTTTATTTTTATTATTATTAACCACTTGGTGCATGGTTATGGAAACAGAGATTCATGTAGAGTAGTTAAAATAAAATGGGGGCGGGTGTGGTGTGATGCATTTAGCTAGGAAAATGCACTTAAATGGATTATTGCGAGCTAATATCATTTTTTTTATCAGCCTTACATGCTGACATCTAGGTCGGTGAATCTATGAAAGTTCTATTCACGAGTTATAATCCTTTAAGGCTTGAAGTACGACCCTATATTGTGCGGAATCCATGGTTTCATCCATGCCAAAGATACCATCATCAGATATGCCAAACAAAATCCAACAAATTATTTAAGGCGATCTTTTGCAGAACGCATATGCAAAGGAACAAGGTGTGCCCTTGCAAAATAACACACAGACATCCAATTTGTGGGCGTGCCTATTTCCCTACTCGTCCCAAAAAAGGTGTCAACATTGGCTACGCCTACATTGTTGTTTTTATCTGGATGACTTGGGTAGAACACGCCTATTTGGTCATGCCGACTGAAAAGAGGACGGGGCCAATGGCTTTTTAAACGCCCCAAATTCATCGGCCACGCCCACCGGGAAGAAGAAATTGCATACTCGTTTACTTGGTAGTCATGCTCAGTTTTGCGGAGGTATCTAGATAAACCACTACCACAAATTCATGGGCGGTGTGTCGGCCATTATTTTGCACTTGGCTGCAACCCTAGCTTTTGGACGGAACAAACACTCTTACACGTTCGTTTCAGGCTTTCGTGCACTCTGCATTTTCTGGTACATTCAGTTGCACTCCTAGTGAAGTCTTGCGGCCTCTAACAGTTTGAGAGCTTCAATTTCGAATTTGATAAATCGACTATTGTAACGAAATCGTAGGATCATGTTTGCCCCTCCTACTGGGCGTAGGATCGATCATACAACGCAACATAAAAGGACGGAATATGTCCCACGCATTGAAACCTAAATGAATGAAATGTATTAGTAACTTCCTATTGTACGAAGGCTTTAAACTTCTATCGAATTTCGTTACATCAACTTTTCTAACCTGCACTAGTCACAAAAGGATATGAGTACTTGATCCAAAGACTATTGCCAATTGCATCTGATAGCCTCCTGGGCTGATGCATTTACCTGTCGAATTTTCGAATCATCTTAAAAGGATTTGGTAGGTTACAGCTAAGTCATCTTTTGTAAGTGAAAACGGAGGTATTTCAAGCTTTAATGGACTTCTTCCAGAATCTGCAGAGCCTGTCTTCTACTTCTGCATGTTTCGAATTTTTGTTGGTTATGGTTTCTTAGTCTACCTAAGACCTTGGAGATCTTTCTAAGTTTAAGCCGAGTTCAAAGCACAACATCACGCTATACTGGATTCCGGGACACATGAGCCTCCACGGGAATGAAATGGCCGATGAGCTTGCGCAAAAAGGATCAGAATCAAAAGACCTAGCAGTAGACCATTGTCCATGTCATGTCCAAAATCATTTTGGACTTTCTTAACATGGCCAACACAAGGTGAAGAACTCTCTCCTCATGCCGCGTCTCGAGAAGATTTTGGGCCCAATACAACAGAAGAAGGACTAGGGAACTCCTATCGCTAAATAGACCACAATCTTTCAACGACCTCAACGAACTAACTAACACGCCACCTTAAACCACCCTAAAATTCATCACGAAAACCGTATGGTTTAGGAGGGCTTCATTTCCAGGTATCTCACACCAGGGAACACAATGGATCCGTTGAGATCCGAGTGAGGCTGTACACTTTATCTGTGCAGTCACCACCACAACCTACCTACCTAAGTTCAAGCCGAGTTTTCCCTCTTCATCTGCATTATTTTGTCCGGGTATGGTTTCCTATGTCCGTCTCTCCGTATGTCACCACTCTTTGGGCCTTAAATTTTGAGCTAGGAGGTTGAAATTTCATATCTGGGCTTTTAAGAAGTAGAAGCAGTACAAGTGTAAAATTTTTTGAAATACGACAACCGATTTTACGAAACCGAAAAATTGTATGCATTCCAGATGCATTGCAGGTTCTCTGTATGTTTTACAATCCAATGCATCTCTTCATTGAGGTGGAGGCCCAGGTGCACACCGAACTGTAAGTAAATAAGTATCTGTTCATACATATGTATGTCATTTCAAGGATTTCTTTATTTACAGTCTTTTTCATCATGAGGTATAAAGGAATCAGTTCCACAAACACCTCATTGGCAGATGATACGCATGTCCTCATTGCCTTGCTCCTTAGGTGATCATTGGTCTTACAAGAACAATATACCTACATACGTCGATCTCGGTCTGTATTCGCAGCACTTAGTGACACCATTCTGGAGTTACATTCTTCAAAATGTTCCCTTTACATCCATAATCAAGCTGCGAGGAGACAGTACTACCAGAGATGCAGCTTTGGAAATACATCAAGTAGAACTGTTAGTCGATAGACAAAGTGGTCTACAAACTTTGGCAGTATGGACACAGGTTTCTCTGATTTAGGAATGAGACTCACACTTATTATATTTCTTCCAATCGCTGAGGCATGTATACTGGACTATAAGAAAAAGGTCAGGCATTTCAAATTAAAGCGCAGGAGCAACTTAATTAACTACATCGTCTAGCCTGCATGGGTATCACTGGGAAAATGAAAACGTGACTTACGGCAGCTATACGACCAATGATTAGCCTCACGCCGTTATATAGGGCGAAGGCGAGAAAGAAGCTCAGCTTGTCTCAGATTTTTGACCCAAAAGCCGGTGACTATCTTAATCTCCTCGAAAGCATATGAAGGTCTCGAGGGCAACAAATAGGCTAGCTGCTTGACGAGAAGAGACGCTTGTCGCATACTCGCTCTCTGGATGCTGAGCTCTGTTTTGGGGCATCACTGGGTTGGTTGGGGGGTTGGGTTGGGTGGTTGTCCCCGCGTAGCAGGAACGCACTTAGACCAAAAGGGAGGTCCATTGTAATACCGCTATGGAAAAACCGAATTACCAGCACCGGAGACCTTCATTGAGACTTCCCGGATGGGACAGAAGGCAGGGCAACAATTTTCGGTATAGACTCATGCCGAAGATGTGTGGTTCGTTGTTTAATCATTAAACCAGTTTGACCTGGTGACAAAGCTCCTAATCTTGTCTAAGTCTAGTCTGGCTAGATCGTTTAGATCTTCGAAGAAGTATTCACCTAAGGTTTTCCTTCTCAAGACCGATAGAGCAGGACAGGTGCACAAAAGATGTATCATGGTTTCCTACTCTTCCTCATCTCTACAGTTATTACAGAAATCATTGAAGGGGGCATTAAATCTTCACGCTTGTCTGCCTACCAGACAGTGTCCTGTGAGGACGCCAACTATCTTTCTAAGTTTGATCCTATTACTGGAAATAAGTCTACTGGTTTTCCTACAATCCAGCTCTGGCCAGATTTGCCTAGGAGTGAGACATGTGCTGATATTGTTCCACCTACTGTTTGCCATACTTATGGCTGCGGTATCTAATTGGAATTTTGGGGCACTATTCACTCCAATATAATCAATGGGAGATCGACACAAATGCTGACTATTGGGCCAACCTTCCGACCTTCCAACTGATATAAAGCCAAAACTTTACTCGATCTCAACATAGGATAAACGGGCTATTGAAAGGAACGCTTAGATACCATCTGGACGAAATAAAATTATCAGATACTTAATATAGGTAGGTATGCCGGGTCTCATATTCTTTGCGTATGAAAAAGAGCCGCAAGGAAGAGATGACTCCACTTGGAGCTGGACTCTGTCATTCGAGTAGAAATTCAGAACCAGGAACATAAAGTTATACTGAGGTTTATTACGAGCCTCAGTACAAGGTCGAATAGGTATTAAAGAGCATATTAAGAGCACATTAAGGTCCCTAGTATAGCACAATGTCATCAAACTTCATGATGATGATATCCATGATGACAGAGACATATTTTTATACACATCTTATGTCCTTTTCTGTTTTTTTTTTTATACGCAAACTTTTATCTGTATATACATACCTACATCCCAATCAACATAAGATACTAAGAGAAATTTTAAATTAATTGCTTTTTTGAATATTAAGCAGGGAACCTAACTTTCAAGTTGCCTAACCACCCCTAAACGCAGACATACAGAAGAATAAAAATTTGCTTTCATTTTATATCAAAAGAAAAGGATATTACTTCAGTCAGTCACTCATTCGTTATCTCAGCGCGATATCACATCAATTCTGTTCATGTTTATCATGACCATTACCTACAGATTCTCATTTCAGATGTGCGCGCTACTTTTTCTTTTCATTCATTTTTTTTTGCTGTTCCTGTTTGCTTTCTTTTCGTTCCATTTTGTATTGTTTCGCAGTCAGTTTTATGTGTGTCAAAAGATTTATGTTCTCGTTGAAAATATCATTACAAGGATAAGCCCGAAAAAAAGGGATATTCATCCGGCCATCCCTACACAGCAAGGTGTAGTAGCTATTTCTTTCATACAAGTGGGAGGTGAGCTTGGTAAAATATTTACGAAGGAAGAACGTTTTTTTCTTTTTGGTTTTTCGGTTTTTTTTTTAAGGACGAGTGCTTATTTATGTGCAAAGCTACGCAAATGAAACTTATGCCAGTAACGCCAAACCACGACAGGAATGTTAAGCTAGAAAAGTATCTAAAGTGAATTTTAAGTAATTTACTTTCAGGCGGTACCAGTTCTATTCACAAATGAGCATCGCATTGGAAAGCTTTACTTGAAAGTGTCGTATGAGGATTCAGCAGGACTAAATTCAGAAAATCCATAAAATTTTTAAGCACAAAATATTTATTTTCAAATGAAGTACTTACACACGATAGATACTTTGGATAGAATCACCACCAGGTACGATACGGATAGGGAGGGTGGGCACTGCTTAAATATGCACCAGCAGCAGTGTAAACTGTGAATAAGTTTATTGCTCAAGGATTTCTCATCTACTTGAGTGATGTTGTTGTTACTGTTGTAGCTGTGTGGATGTTCAGGAAATCTTTTCCTTCCAACTGGTGGACTATAAATTGGAGCATATTGAGGAGAAAAAAGCTCTAGTATCTATGTATCTGTGGGAGGTAAGCTTTCAATTAAGAAATTGAAAAGGCTTTCAGAGGGACAACAAGCATGTTGCCACTGACTGGCTTGAAATATGAGCTACGGATTTGTTGATATAATTGCGGAATACGTTAGGATATCCCTTTGTGAAGATGTTTTTTTTTTTTTTTTTTTTACTCTGAGGGTATTATAGCAAAAGGTAATTTAAGTGATGTATGGGATTTTGGGAGTTTATTTTCGCAATAATTATAAAATATGAGTCTGAATGAAAGATGCAGTGAATAACAAGTACCTAGTGTGGGTGGCTGTGGGGGTTGTTTTATTTTTCTGGTATTTGTGTTCTTCAATGATTGCTTAAGATATAAAAGTCGTTGGAATATCGATGAATTTAACTGCAGTGGGGTTTTTCTTTTTTATTTTGGTAAGAGGACTTAGTAAGGACTTCTAGAAGATAACTAAATCTTACAGTATCATTAGGTATAAGTTAAATAAGGTGAGTGGACTGTGAATGAAAAGGGTTCTTGAATTCCTTTGAGAGTAGTGAACACTTGAGATTTCAAACTTTATTTACAAGAAGCTACAAAAAGTTGTTGTGGTACTAAGTGAAGAACCGATTTTAGTTTATCTTGAAAATGATTCGAATTTTCGAAGTTCAAAATGTCAAAGTTAAGGTCATTTATTTTTGGGATGAATATTATTGGTTCAAACAGACTCCCTTGAGGGACCTCAGAGATTATATTATTGGCACAAGGATTTACCCGAGTTTTTGAGATAAGTTCAGTTAAATGTGATTGATGAACTTCGAAGAATAACGCTTCCCGATCCCTGTTCCTTTGGGCTGAGAGCTGTACTAAAGATGTACATACATGTCTGGAACTATTATGGAAATTCTATAGAAAATGTTGATCATCCCTGACCAATTGTGGAATCTGTTCAAAGCAGATGAAGATACCTTAATCGGTCGAAGAGAACAATTTCGGAAACATATTTGGTCTTGTTTTAAGTAGTTTGCGGATTTCAAATGGCTAGGACATGTAGAATGAATGGATATCAATACTCTGGCCTGCAAAGTCCTTATATAGATATATCGCCTTAGACGGCGCATATTAGAAAGAGTTAGCTAAGAACTGGGCTTACTAAAGAGGTTTGTTATTTCTGGCGTAGTGACAGCTACGTAACTAAGTGGGGTGCAGGTCTGGTCTACTGTGAAAAGTAATAAGTCAAGAATGCGACTAGGATAGATAGTCCTATAGTACTAGTCATCTAGTCATTCATACTCGTTACCAAGCTCAGATGGAAGATAAACATAGACTATTGAGTGATTTCTAGGTCTACAGTTAAACCTTTACTTAAGATTTCAACTGAAAATAATCTTACAACACTCTGGAGCGCCCTACTTTACCTGTGGATAAGCCACCAATGGCCCTCCCTATATTGAAAGCGGAAGGGCGTAAGAGTCAAAGAACCCAGGTGAGGCATCAAACTAGTGCTGGATGGATGGCTCCAAAACCATTTAAGAGTTCGATAATGGTATACCACAAAGATACCAGTGCCACAACACTAAGATTCACTACTCGTTAGGCAAAAATGCCTCTTTTTTCCAAGCGGACGCCTATGATATCCTAACGGGTACGGACTATGCTGTATGTGGAGGGGTCGAAATATTTGCACATTAGCTTTAGCCAGGATGTGCTTAAGGCTTTGCTAGACTCTTCAACTTATTCCAAAATAGTTAGGGAATGCAAGAACCATTGGAATGTGACTTTGTGACTCTTGTCTGGGTTTAATGTCATACTAGGAACGCGGGGAATGGGATCTCAGATCAGATTGCTA
The DNA here is from genome assembly GCA_905220385.1 of Xylota sylvarum. Classification (NCBI taxonomy): domain Eukaryota; kingdom Metazoa; phylum Arthropoda; class Insecta; order Diptera; family Syrphidae; genus Xylota; species Xylota sylvarum. Next base: position 49,935,664 of record LR999960.1, on the reverse strand, counting down.
AGCAAGAGGATCAGAGGATGACTTCTCAGGATCCGAAAATGCATTGGTAATTCCCGCGACTTTATTAGGGCCTCCATTGACGACTGGATTTCTTACGAATACAATTGGGTATGGCACAGTTTTCCAGGATGCAAACAGACTAAACCAACGCAGAATTCTTATTGTCTCCAAGCAGAATAGACTATCGGCAACTTATTGACGTTCTTATTGGACACTTCTGTTTTGCTTAGTATTGCAATGTGACAGTAGTGAGAGCAACAATACGTCGAATCATTGACTTTGTGATTGTCCTGCCATTGCATGAATCAGGTGACAGATCGTCGCTGCTGATGTGGAGAGTCCTGAAGGTCCTCCTCATTGAAGTAGATTAACTATTTTTTCCCCGAAGTCGAGAAAATTCCTACGATAATCCTGGGTCTTGCTTTTTTGGTAGTACAATAGACCAATTGCGTTGCTGAAAAAAATAGTCCACTTTCTTTTTCCTGTTCATGCTTTGGACAACCGATAGAGCTCTCCTTATGGCGGGCATAGATAGTAGCCTAGAGGCGTTGCATTGGTCTAGATAGTGTGATCTATGGTTGTAGTATAAGCGTGGAAAAGGTACTTAACAAGATGCATTGGAACTTCAATGACGGTGGTACTTATGATAACTTACATATGTACCAGAGGAGCCTTGTCGGACTAATTCTTCAGTTTGCAATTCCCTAAGATGTCACAGTGTCCTAATATACAAGAAATGGTAAGGTTGTACTGCTAAGAGATATGCATTAGACTTTTACATTGCATTCTAAGGATCTGATAGCAGGCAGGTATACTGTCGAAAAAAGACTGAAATCCAGGCTCGATATGTACACAATTTTCTACCTTCTCCCATTTGATCTTTAAAATATAAACGTTGTGCAGCGTCGTTGGATTGGTGCTTCGATTTGGACTGATTGCACGACGCCTAAACTCAGTTTTTTTAAAAGGTTTCCATTGAGCGTAGACTGGAAAAGATATGACAATAACAACGACGAGGATTCAAAGATCGCCTACATTATCGGTAAGCAATTTAAAAAAAAAAATTGTTGTCAACATCTAAATCTTATAGTCTCCTAGTATTGACATGTCGGGAGGCTTGTAAGACTCTAAGACACAAGTTCTATATTCATAGAAAATTTTGCATTATATTGACGATCTCCCTCATTGAGACTAGATTGATCATTTCCCTACGGTACTGCTCTACAAGTAAAAGGAGTGAATTCGAAATATTGTGATCACTTAAAGAGAAAGCAACAGATCAGCTCAAACTTTTCTTCAAAAATCAAAGACTTGTGGTAAAGACTAAACTACATATAAGTGGGCTAGAACGCAAGAACTCATGTACATAAATATTACAAGATTTGTAGCAGATAACAAAGGTTGCGGATCAGCAGAGAGGCGGTATGCATCTAGACTGGGTATCCTCTTCAACATACATTGCGGATGTCTGGCACTAGGTAAAGGCAGATATATGCAAGTTAGATAAACAACATGGTAAATTCCTACCACACTGCCAAGTATTCAAAGATACACCCATACGAATACACTGTATGTTCTTCTGCCTAGCAGCAGCTCTATACATTTTCCAAGAACCTATTTCCAGCGTCCAGGGCTTTCAGCACGGAATTTAATACAAGACCACTGCTGCGTATTATGCGAAAATATTTGGCATTTAGTAGTACAAACATTAGGGAAGGGTTTAGTCTTATCCCACTAATGTTGGTTGCATCCACTCCATAACGACTCATTGTTTGCTGTACTATTGTTCTTAGTATCAGGGTAATGCAGACATTCTTGCATTCCACTAAAGGACTTAACGAGTCCACTGATATTTTTTTTTTTGTTTTTTACATTTAATGCTTATAATCATGTTAAACCTTTAATGCTGTTATACTTAATCCCCCACCAATGCAAACTATGTACATCAAACTATCAACAGACATTCTGGACAGGGTTCTTTTTTTTTTCATCCTGTTCATTAAGTTTATGTCACGTAAAATTAAAATGGAAAAAAAAGGATACCCCTCGGTGTTTTTCATTATAAACTTTGTTGGATAATTTAACATTTTTTTTTTTTATTACCAAGCTCAACTCATTTTCACCGTTTCTTTCACTTTTCTCATTGCACCCTTATAAATATAAATATGTACTGTACATAGATACATACGCGCATTCATTGTGTTCTAGTTGTTTAATAAAAAAAAAAAAAAAAACAGCTAAAAACCTTAAACTGTCACTGCGGTCTGATAAAAATAAAATAAAATAAAAAAAAAAAATCCATGAATAAGAAAAGCCCACAACCACTTAAATGCAACAAGGGTTGGAATTTTGTTGCACGAATAAGGAAGCAGCGAAGGAATGGATGGATAGTTTTATCCTTTTTCTTACTCTAAAGTCAAGGTACATTACTACTTTTGGACTTTCTTTTACTTTTTATCGTTCGTCAACAGACTAATAGAAAAAACCGTCAGTCATGAATGAAGGAATGGAATGATAATCGGGTTTCAAAGGAGAAGCAGAACTTTACAAAGTGCGAAGGAGTTTGTTGTTGATTATGGAAAAAAATTCCATCTGGTAATTGAAAAATGTATAAAATTTAGAAAAAAAAAAAAATTGGGGCTATGTAGGTTAGGTTGAATAGGGACCATAATAGACTCATCGTGATCCCTTAGGCACCTTCACGATCAGAAACCTAAACCAATTTGGCCATACACTTTATTTCCCAAGAGAACCTAAATATGGTCACAATATTGTTCAAGGAACCAACCTGCACTAAGTTGCTGAAAAAGTATAGTCTAAAGTACTTTCTTCAATTTCGAGCAATGGATTGACATTTACAGCGTAGATGAGTAATATCCTCTGCGACATGTAGGTCATCACAATATCTGCATGTATCCATATTCGTCAAACCTAATAGTGATTGGCCCTTAAAGGTCCATTTTCAGCTCAGCAACCTTCGAATTCGAATAAGCGAATATTTGCCAATGTTGACATTTCATTCAAAATCACTTTTTTCTGGTCGCTGGAAATCTACTGCGAATTTTACTTGTCATTTACGAGCTCTAACCGACCACCAAGAACAAAACAAAAGAATTGTGAGAAACTTTCGCGAATGTGGATTGCGTCCTACATGTGTGGAATGCGAATACAATTTGACAGCAAAGCATTCGTGAAAAGCTCAGCGAATTGTTGATTTCTTCACAAAAACTAATTGAAATTCAACTTTTTTTATATCAATCGATAGGTAAATTAAGTTCTGTTCTTTTGGAATAGTAAAATTGCCAATGGTGTGCTTATAAATTTGCTAAAAACGGTTTGTTCGCAGTTCGCGCAATCGCAGGTTGCTGAGCTTTGAATGGACCTTACGTGTAGTCTTCCCGAATGACATTTAGATGGAGATCCAATAAAACAAAGTTCTATGGAATCACTCCTGCTTGGGTTTGACAAAACAACTGAGTCTGAAACTCCTAATGCGAAGGACAAAATTGATGTGATGTGAGTGGTGCTAGAAAAGTAAAGCAGATACTGGGTGGTTTCAAAAGAAAAATCCTCGGTTTGCGAGGAAAATCTAAGCCGGAAACTAAATCGCACCGACTGCAATGGACAATGCTCTATTTTTTTAATTCCTGGAGATTGAAACGTTCTGGAATTATGCTTCCTGGTAATAAATTCCAGAGTTTGATCGTTCTGTAACAAAAGGTATTCTGTTAGAGAGATGCTTGCATGGATGCCAATCGCTAAGAGAATCTTGAAAACTAAACCCTTAAGTTCGAGGGGACTAGGAAAACCGAACGATAGTTTAAAATATGAAGCAAGTCCGGATGCCAGTATGCTTTGCCTAATGAACTGTGTCCTTCCATAGAGTTGCTTTCTCTATCCTTTTATTAGGATATCTGTCATTGTTTTCAAGACACCAGTTTCAGTTACTTTTATAACAATGGGTGTGTGTGTGAACAATGAAGTGTTTGTTTCCAGTTAGCACCACAGTAGGGTTCAGGTCCCATGGAGGGAGGCAGATTCTGAGCCAGCCTTAGCTACTTCATCTGCAGATTCATTGCCTTCAATTCCTTGATGACCAAGGACCCATCCGAGCCTTACCCTTAACTGATAGAGTTTATTAAATTGGACGACAGTGCTTTAAGGGCTGCCTGGTTATCTGAAAAGATTTATACCGATAGGTATCGAGAGGTTGGTGTTGGATTCAAAGACGCCAGCTTCAATCCAGTTTCTATCTTCGATCCGTCTGTGAAACAGAACGCACCAGACCTCTAGGATCTAGTGCTGGAATACCATTTTTACCTCCAATAACTTACCGAAACAGTACTACTTGACCATGATGTAGGGGATAGTGCAAAACATGTCCCTTTTGGGTATTGAGTCAAGATTTTCAGGTGTCCCACATGGTCACCTGGTTTATATGGTTGTATTCTAGCTATAGCTTAATAGTGCATCTAGCTGCCGTCTTTCTAATGAAGATTTGTAGGGGAGAAAGCCCAACGACATCTTATAATGCTGCCGAGACAGGTAATTCTCTTGAACTTCTGAAGCTTAGTTGTCTCTGTCCATTCAAGAACTTTCGACCTCCAAACGATGACCGCGTATGTTATAATGTGCATCACCGTCATTGTTTGCATCCAATGTATCATTTTTGGATTTAGATCCCACCCAAGTCTACTGGCTCACATGGCCCTAGTGGCGCGCTCGATGGCGGACTTGATATGAGAATTTCAGCTAAGCCGTTTGTCAAGGATGACGCCGAGATGTTTAACTTCACTGGAATAAAATGAAGTGGTGCCTTTGATGGTGATAGGTCCTAGATAAAGGCACTAGAATGATTTTGCAAGGATTAATGGATAGTCCTTTTCTGCTGCACCATTCTAAAACGTGTAGTAAAGCACCATGCATGACACTAGAAATGGTCGTGCTGTGTTTACTACTAATAAAAAATCGCCTAGTCATCCGCATAACCAATGGCGATGTAGCCTGATCTCTGTAGATTAACTAGAAGATTTTTTATGATTAGTGACCATAGAAGTGGAGAAAGGACCCCCCTGGGGACAGCCCTTCACTGCGGTCACAGATACTGACACTTCTTCAGAGGAGGAAGTAATAATTCGACTTTCAAGCATCCTTTATCCATTAGTTGGTCATTAGACATGAATGAGTCTCTCCATTGTTCTCAGAACAAATGATGTCAGACTTGTAGGTCTATACGATTTAGGCAGCTCACTAGGCGTATTGCCTGGTTTGGAAATGAGACCATCTGTCTATAGGTAGTCGAGAAGCAATTCCAGTTGTAGCTGGCTCTAAATAAAGCAATCATACCTTACAGCACGAGATCGATGACCTTCTGTAAAAGCGCCGAAAAATACCATCACAGCTGGGAGCTTTGAGCGCTTTAAAAGCGTATACAATCCATTTAACTTTATCCGGACCGAAAATTTTACCGGATAAACTATTTACTCTACTAGCAATCCCGACCCTATGGTCAGATGCATTCGGGTACGTGTGGATTATTTGAGTAGACGAACCTAGGAAATGAATCTTAAGTAAGGTTCTAGGAGTATCTATACGGTCCGACGTGTAGGTGCCATCGGTCTTTCTTAGTAAACCTATGTAGGTGACATGATCTTTAACGAGTGCGTTATGGATTCGTGCCGCATGTCAGCAATATTTTCGCAGCATTTCCTTCATATAGCACGTTTAGATGGTCTCAATTCTAAATTGTATTCTGAGTTGAAGAGTTTTTTTTTAACATTTCTTCATAAGTTTGGCAAGCTGGTCATTCCACCAGGAAACCTTAGGTTTACACGGACACAACTGTCCTGATAGGAAGTAAGCAACACATCATTCAATTGGTATGCTACTTCATCTAGGTCCCCTGTGGACTCGATAGATCCAACAGGCACATCTAATTTAAGCATATTCATACACACGTTATATATAAAGTGCAACTGCAATAAAATTCTCCAAAGCAATCAAGTTACATTCTTAGAAAACAACAAACTCATAGAAATGAAAATTAATACAAAAGAAACCATAAAATAAAATTCGAAATGAATCATTGCGGCGTCACACATCCGAATGCCACTTAACAACATTGACACGAATGCCATTTGAACGTCATCATCAGCATCATCAGCAACAATCACTTCATCCTCCGAATAGATAAATTTTACTCATCTGATGGAATGCTGTTGCATGCATAGCCTTTTCGCACAGAATCATCAACTCCACTCCACAGACGTGGCGCCAAATTCCATTGCAACATGCATAATATCGCACAGAGATTTTCGCGTACGCTACTCGCGCACTTATCCTGCTCCAGACACCAATCCCATTTGGCGTGCCCAGTTCCCTTATTCCATTAAAGCACTTAATTAGTGTTCGGTAATCATCATCATGCGCGCACACGTCCCGCTTAAGTGTGAATTTATTGGCGTTGCAATAGTGGCCAACACAAAACTGACAGCTAATGCATGCATGAGGCGGAGCGCACCACTCTCTGGACTCTCTGTAGTAGGTGGTGGTGGACTGCCAGTTGGCGAATATGCTGTTCCAATACTATTTCCTGCTGGTACGAGTGTATCAACAAAACTATTTTCGGAAAAGTATGCAAAATACACACACATGCCTGGCGCCTTTTTTTTTTTCGCGATATTTTAGAAAATTATGCCACCAAAGCTGTTGGGGGTATTTATACAACAAAACGCGATTATAGCTTAGAATCTAAATCCAATCGGATAAAATGCAAATCAACAAGATATTTATGTCGCACCGACCGTAAGAATAGCAGAGAGAGCGAGGAGATATCTAAAATTAAATTCGATTAAATGAATCGTTTGCAAAACACTTAGTATGAATCATGCTCATACTGGCAGGAGCACACCAGTGCTACTAAATGAACAAGTCGGAAACGATCAATTTTAAAATATTTATGTTAGCATGATTGAGGGAGTGCATTGCGAGATATAAGGATAGATTGGTTCTGCATTAAAGTTACATTCTAAAGCATCAATGTAATATGCCCATGACCATGAAAAATTATGATAACCTCCTGGACAGAGTTTGTGAAGTGAAAGAGATTTCTGTCCTCCAGGCTACGATTACAGAAATCGTCTTTCGATCAATCCTTTTTAAAGGAGCTCAAAGGAAAAGACAAGCTGTCTATGTTACTATTTAAAGGGTAGGCCATCTGTTGGATTATTTTCGAATCATATGTTATTTTGACACTGACAGCTCTTACGAGTAAAAATTTACAGGAACTCAGTACTATATGTTTACTGTACGAAATGGATCGACTTACGCTTGAACAACGTTGGGAAATATTGCAAAATTACTTTCATAGTGGATGCTGCTTCGAAACACTGCGAATTTTGAAAAGAAATTTCGGTCGAAATAATGCACCAACTGCAGCTGATGTATGCAAGTATATGATGAAAGTTCGTAAGCCTGGTTTGCTGATTGATAATCGAACTCCTAAACCCGAGAGCCAACATTTTTCTTCCAAGACGACAATGGAAGAAACAATAGTCAATAGAGAGTGCTACGAATAACCGATAACCGATTGATGACCAATAACCGATTTTTTATGACCCGAAATTGAGGATTTGGACTTGGGCGAGCTATAATTCCAGCAAGATGGAGCTACGAGCCTCACAAACCGTCCAACAATCGCACTAAGTTCAATAATCATGTAATCAGTCGTTTTGGTGATGTTGCTTGGCCGGGACGGAGGTGCGATTTGACGCCGTTGGACTTTTTTTTTCGTGGGGTGCCATTAAGGACCGATACTACGCGAACAATTCGGAGACAATTCAGGCACTTAAGAACAATATTGGTCAAGCTAGTCGTGAAATAGAGGCCGAAAGAGGCAACTTTTCACGAGTTTGAATGATGTACCAGCCGAGGAACTAAGACTTTAAAAGTGGCCTCACTATCCACGAAAACAACGCTCGTTCGTGCCTGAGCATACGGCAAGCCTCTTAAGTAAGCCATTTAGTTCGACTAAAAGACAGGGTTTCTGAAAATACATCGGCACCGACCCTGCAGTTCAGGGTAGTGATAGCTATGGAACATGAAAAATTAATAAAGACATGAAGAAAGTCATTTTTGGCTTGAAATACCGTCTCTTGCTGCTTTGACCAAATGTTCCACTTAGGTCTTAGTGTCTTAGGCCAAGGCTGGCATTGACTTATTTAGCACTAGTAGATAATGATGGTTCTGATGATGAAAGGCGACGAAAGTGGATAAAACTGACCATGGCCAGTAGCCCATACTCTAACAATATTCCAGGGCAGGCTTCTGAGACGTATATCATTCCAGTCGTCTACATATATACGCGACCAACTTTACTCTATCTTACGTAAAAGGCGTTAAATAACCCCAACTTGGAGTGTTCCTCTACCGGTTAGAACCTTTTTTTTCTTATTTCATAGTTCGAACATTAAGAAGAAGAAGTTCCGCTAGTTTGCGAAGATGTTTTAAATAGCTTCAACAAACCTGGTCCCAAAAGCTCTTTCTACATTTAAAAAGGAAGCTATGTCACGTTCCTTGCGGATCATTATTCGTATCTACTACCTCGTGGAGAGATATGTCCGTGGATATTTCCTTGAGGAATACTTACTGAGATTCGTATAAATGAGTCTTTAATATGGACAACCAGAATGCGTTCCAATGTTCTGAAACCGGATTAACAGGCCTAAAATACTTTGCGGTCTTATGGCCGTTTTTTCCAAAATCAGCGTTCCAAGATCACAAGCTCTTACAATCTTTCCAGCATAGAAGCCTTAGATGACTGGCTTATATACATAGATCAGATGTATGTCAACGCTCCAACCCAGAGAGTCTTCAAGCTCTTCGGAAAAAATGGTGCAATCGAGACAGACCTAATCTAATGCAGAAAGGGGCTTTCAGCAACTTAGTGTTCCAATTTCGAATGCAACTACTTAACGATAAAGTTGGCTGAAGAGGCTTATTATTTGAGGCCCAGATCCTCCCTAAACTGTAACGCCATCTAAGTAAGTAAGTAGTAGTCAAGTCAGTACGTGAATAGCGAAGATGTGAATAGCTCATTATGTCTTTTCCTTAGTGGTAATCGATGTCTCATGAATGGATGTATAAATCAGGTGACCATGTAGGACACCTGAAAATTCTTGACTCAATTCCCAAAAGGGACATGTTTTGCACTATCCCCAACATTATGGTCAAGTAGTACTGTTTCGGTAAGTTATTGGAGATAGAAATATTGGACAGTGCAAACTGATAGAATAGTATTACAACACTGGATCCTAGAGGTCTGGTGCGGTCTGGTTCACTGACATATGGAAGATAGAAACAGGATTGGAGCTGGTTTGTACCCCACACCAAAGTCTCGATACCTATGGGAATAGATTCCACAGTTTTCCAGGCTGAACTCTGTCATTGAGATCTGCGATAAGTTAAACCTTAGTAAAGGTATTAAAGGCGCTATAATGTAATCGTAAATCTTTTCAGATAGGCAGGTAGCACTTAAAGCCCTGTCGTACAATTTCATGGACTCTATATCAGTTAAGGGTGAAACTCGGATGTGTCCATGGTCATCAAGGAATTGAAGGCAATAAACCTGCAAATGAACTAGCTAGGGCTGGTCTTCATAGGCCCTACACCCTACTGTGGTATTAACTGGGAGCACACACTTCATTGTTCACACACAAACCCATTGTTACAAAACCGACGGTAACTGGTACCTTGAAAATGAAGACATTCGAGCAAGCATCTCTCTACCAGAATGCTTTTTATTACAGAACGATCAAACCAGGAAAATGAGGATTTTTCTTTTAAAACCATCCAGTATCTGCTTTACTTTTCTAGGAACACTCACATCGCATCACTTTCGTCCTTCGCATTAGGAATTTCAAACTCAGTTGCTTTATCAAACCCAAGCAGGAGTGATTCACTGGGCCTTTGCTTCACCGTATCTCCACACTATCAAAATGTCATTCGGGAAGACTACACGTAAGGTCCATTCACAGCTCAGCGACCTGCCAATGCGCGAACTGCGAACAAACCGTTTTTATCACATTTATAAGCACGCCTTTGGCAATTTTACTATTCCAAACGAACAGAACCTAATTTACCTATCGATTAATATAAAAAAAGTTGAATTTCAATTAGTTTTTGTGAAGAAATTAACAATTCCCTGATTTTTCTGCGAATTCTTTTTGCGAACTGTCAAATTGTATTCACATTCCACACATGTAGGACGCAATCCACATTCGCGAAAGTTTCTCACAATTCTTTTGTTTTGTTCTTGGTGGTCGGTTAGAGCTCGACAAGTAAAATTCGCAGTAGATTCGCAGCAAACAGAAAAAAGTGATTTTGAATGAAATGTCAAAATTGGCTAATATTCGCTTATTCGAAGGTTGCTGAGCTGAGAATGAGATGTCCCCTGATGTGGCTTATGGAAGCTCTGAAAACTGAAGACTTTTGCGTTCTTTCCTCTCACAATGACATTTGTCTCTATGAATCCATGGTTTTTCTATTAGTGACCATGAATTTATACAGAACATCTAGAACAACAGTGGTGAGAGTATACAACCCTGTGGTACCTCACTTTAGATTTCAATGTTTCGTGTTAGAGGAAGGGCATGGAATTATTTTTTTTTCTGCAAGTGCTCTCTCAATATATAAGGAATCACAATGAACGTGTATGTCCATCCTGCTATTTAAGGGTCTTAACTTTATCTCACTTACGTTAAACAACTTACATAAACAAATGTATGAATTGTCCCATTTCACCCCTTTATCCCTTGGTTTACTTTAAAACTCTCCAGTAAGTTATTCACACAGGAGATTTGAGAGTATTAAGTCGAAAACAATGATTAGATTGAAAAGGAACAAGCCACCCTTATCCTTCTCCTTAAATGCCAATACCTACATTTTTTGTTATCGTTGGATCTAGGATATTTCTTTTTTTTTCATTTCCCTACCTTTCCAGCTTATATAAGAAGTAAATTAATGCAATAATGATTCCCATTTCCATGCCTAATACAAAAGAGGAATAAATTCCTTATGTACTACTTAGAAGTACCAGGATATCCTCATAAGGAAAATAATAATAATAATATAATCAAATCAAAGGCATAGTCTGAGGGCAAAGTCAGAAAAAAATTATCGAACAGAAAAACTTTTCCAACCAACTTGGCTGATGATATCCTGGTAATTTTTAGAAAAGATGTCTTCTCTAGTGTGCCGTATACATACACCCCATGTGTACGCATTGAACATCCTGCGTACCCCATTTGTAACGTCTTCCCGTCCCAGTGATAAATTTTGTGTCCATTGCCATTCCTTCGTCCTTAGTCGAAGAAGAGACTAACCCCCACTTTGTACATGAATACAGGTTTGAAGGAACCCCCCTGGTGGTGGTGGTTCGAAGGCTAAACTTTGAATGAAACCAAAAATGAGGTGAAGTTACTGCGGTCCTTTAGTGAAGCTGCTTAGAAGCTCACTTCCTGATGAGAAAGCTTTCCCCCCCCAATCCCTTACCACCTTCTGTATGTGATTACATGAGGATGAGGATGAGAAGGAGTAGAACAAAACAAAAACCCTACACACATCCAGTCGTGTATACCTTTTGGATACGAATCACCTCCTCCGGTGAGTGTAGTTTAGTACATTTACAAGGATAGGCGCCATTTATGCCCTACGAGTAATAAAGTTCTATTATTGAGGGCGATATTATTTAGTTTGGCTCTCTCTCTCTCTCTCTCTGTATGTCTGTTTCACTGTCTATGTGCCGTTGTTGTCGTTGCCAGCCATTGCCATTAAAGAGAAGCAATTTCATTAGAATCATTTCTCGTTAGTGGATTGTATTGTTGCACAGGACTCCACACTGGTTAGGGATGGGGCGAGGAGGATTATTGAAGCTGGAACACAGGGCACACGTTCCCTCATTTTTAGCAGGCAGTCAGTGTTGATTTGTTGCTGTGTTCGTATGTCATCTACAATGTGGTATTAAAATATTTTAGTGTTAGGTCGTGAATATGTTGTAAACTGCCGGAAGATAAGGTGATGAGAGCTTTTGCGGAGACATGGAGGTGGAAACAAAATAAAATTAAGGCGCCAGATTGTGTTGAAGTTATACTTATTTGCAACGATTATGAGCGTCTTTTTTGTAGCAAGGATATCGTTTTTAATTTAACTTCTCTAGCCTTACACAGTTTGTGTTGAGAGGTGGCTATGATGTTGTAGGTTAGAATGAAGTTAGAAAATCTATGGAATGACTTTTACTCGAGTTTTTGGAAAGGTATATGGGCCACAGACCAAACGACACTTATTCTGTTTTGAAACTCAATCCCCGTTCCTAGATAATACCATGACAAGGTGAGAATAGGAATTACTAACAAATCTACTAGTTGTTCGACTGCAGTGGCTCTTTCTCCTTGTTTAGTAAACCAACATCTATCGGGACATGATGCTTCTGCGAGACGTTTGTTAGTCATTTACAAGACTAAGATGGTCCAACATAGAACGACCAAATGCTGCCTGTAATGACTTGAAGGATTTCATCCCTTTCCCTTTGAAGGCATACATATTATGGTCCACCACTTACGAATTCTATAAAACTAATGTGGAATGTCATCTTTACCAGTATAGACATCCGTGTATTCATTTCTGTCCCATCAATCCATAGGACTCCTTCTCAAAGAATCACATTACGACCTCTTCCAATCTACTCGTCCTATCTCACAGTCGTTTGCTACATCTCAATGTGAAAACTCAAAAGATTACATCCAGATCGTAGTGAGAAATATCCTCTTCAATTAATACCGAACTGATAAACGTCTATCGCATTAAACAATTACTGTACTCGTATCTCAGCGCGATTCCTTCTTACCACTCCATAAAAATTAAATTCAATTATTTTTAATTGCTTTCTCGGGATATTCTACATTTTTTTTTTTATATCTTTTTGGTTTAATTCTCGTGAAAAGGAAGAAAATTAAATATTTTCCAATCTCCCATCCAAATCACGGACGGAATATTTCAATTCACAATAGCATTCGTGCCCACTAGTCCTAGTACAGTGTTGAACGAAGAAATCAGGTGAAGTTCTTTGAAAGTTTAAAGGAAACAGCCTCAAGGATTTTTTTTTCTCAATTTCTCCAAGGTTAAAAGAATTCGTTGATGTATTCGAGAAACAAAACAAAAGAAAAAAAATACAAATGAAGCTATTTTCTATCAAGGATGTATAGTGAGTTAAAGCTGTAGTAGCAAGGAAGAAATTGCATCTACACATACATACATAGACAGAAATAGACACAAAAAAGAACCTATTTCCGTTTTCAATTATTTGCGAGTGTTTCCTTGTTCTTTTTTGCTTTTGTGTGGATTTAATTCAATAAATGAAAAGGATACTTAATACGTACACAAATAGGTATGTGTGTTCATATCAGTGACTGATTGTGATTACCGAGGGTGCTTTCTAATATTCATAAACAAATTTGCATCAGGAATGGAGATAGGAAGGAACTAATGCCACTGCGTTGAGAACATCATAGATCTATGATGCTACATAGATTTCAGTACAAATATGTACATTCATATAGAACGGGCCATCTGTATTCAATATTTTTCAACGATTGTTGCTTTATTGAAAAGAGTAAACCTTCCGATTGATTGTGGAATATTATTTCATTCAAATAGCTGCCTCGGTTGTTTAGGCAGTAGGCCATCCTATCAACCCAATTTTTCACGAGTAGCTTGACCAATATTGTTCTTGAGTGCCTAGATCGCCTCTAGATTATTCGTATAACATCGATCTTTAATGGCACTTCAACTCCGTGCCGGCCAAGCAACATCACCAAAACAACTGATTAGACGATTACTGAACTTAGTGTGCAGTAAATTCTTTGATGGATGGCTTGTGTGGAACGTAGTCCCATCTTGCTGGAACCAAAGCTCGCCCAAGTCCAAATCCTCAATTTCTAGCCATAAAAACTCGGTTATCATGCCTTGGTAGCGCTCTCCATTGACTGTAACGTTTTCTCCATTGTTGTCTTGAGAAAAATGGGACAGTAATGCCGCCACTCCAAAAACCTGCAAAAAGCTGCAAAATTCTCCGTTGAGCACACAGGACGAATATGGGAATATGTTTGATTATCAATCAGCAAACCAATCTCACGAACTTTCATCACAAACTTGCATACACCAGCTTTATTTCGACCGAATTTTGTTTTTTTTAAATTCGCACTGTTTTGGCAACTTAGCATCCACTGTGGAAGTAACTTTGCAATATTTCCCAACGTTATTCAGGTGTAAATCGATCCATTTCCTACAGCAAAAATATAATACTGAGTTTCTGTCAAATTTTTGATAGGAGCTGTCAGTGTCAAACCAACAGATGGCCCATCATATACCTATAACCACCAGGAGGAAATTTATAACAGCGTCAGGTCTACACACTCCCTTTAACGACGCATGAACATTCAAAAGTTTTACTATAGCCATAGCAATTCATAGTCACAAATGTGAGATTCATTGCGAATGAATCTCACAATCGAATAGAACGACAATTTCTAAAAATTTAATTCGATTATCGATTTATTCGGTCTCAGGAGAGAGCAATCGAATAACAATTGAATCGAAGCGAAGCGAATTGAATCGAGTCGAATAAAATCAAATATAATCGAGTCGAGACGAATAGAATCGAATCGAGGCGACGCAAACTGCAACAAATCCCTCTCTCTCCTAAATTGGAGAATCGGCGAATACCCACAATCGTTGTCAATTGTTGGGTATGATGAACATTCATCGATTGCGACGAACAGCAATCGAATTGAGAACAATCGGTAGGCAATTACCCATCGTTAAAGTGCACCATATCTTGAAAAGTGTTTATTCCTGGCACAACGTAACGCATCTACCACAATCTGCATCTACAACCAAAGTTCTATATATTAGCATTGCTCAGATGTATAGAATCCATTTGTTGTCCATACTGTGTTGTTTGCCTGTATCACACAAGCACTCAAAATTAAGAATGTCTAAAGGTCCCGAAAATACCCGCAAAGTATTCGTAATCTAGCAGCCAGATTTTAAAGCGCTGTCTTCCAGGACTGCATTCTCAGAGCGCACCTGTAGCCTTTTCCGAATGCATTTGGGGATTCAGCAATGCATCAGTGTCTCAAACCAGCGGTAATGCACTGACTATTCACACCGGTTCTGATACCCATTCTGGAATAAGTATGGGTCCGTAGTATGGTGGAAAGCACTTGAAAACGACATGCAACGTGATTAGAGGAGACCATGCTTGGTTCCATTCTTCTTGATTTTCACTGGCATAGTTTGGCTGAAGAAACAACACTTACATAGAAGGAATCCTGTTTCTGATAACCAACAACTGTCTTGGCCCTGAGTCGATGAGAGGCTATAAACAGGCAAAAAAGTCTATTGACAACCAGCCAACAGTCGCTGGACCCAATTGGATACGACTACTGTTCATATTCTGCTGTGCGACTGTCATGCCTCCGCCAACAGGACAATAAGCACTCTTGACAGTCACTTCTTCACAGAGTTGGAGAACCTACCACCTAACCATCGTCTTTAGAGCCCATGTTCGTAGCCCTATCCATGCTTTTCAGCAGAAAAGAAGCCAGATTTAAAGTTCAGAATCTGATGGCAAAGAACTAGTCGGTTTTTCGTTTAGAGCGCCCCATTCTGTTTTTTTTTTTATACATCAGCTTATGCTTGAGATATCAGCGTAAAATTTATTTCGAGGTAAAGTACCATCGATGCGATTAATTATGGAATACAAAGTCATTTAAATGCGCCCCACCGAAAACACCTCCACAAGCCAATGCGAATGGAATCCAATGTTCCATGACCTTTTCGTAGAAATCGGTCGATATGTCGACTATTTGGTATTTGATATCCTGTGGTAGTCTAAAGTCTTGGTGTAGACCATGGACTTCACCATAGCCCCAAAGCAAATTGGGACTAAATAGAAAAACCTCTAACATTGCAGGTGCACTGACCTGCACTGAGCTGTCATGATCCTTGACCCATCAACTCGTGTCTAGTAGAATACGATCTCAATTGTAATAACCATTGAAGAACCGCTCTCGTGGAATTTAATCACTATGACAAAGATCTCAGTGATTTAAACAAACACACGTTCTTATCGTTAGACAGCTACGTAAAGCCTACAAACATGCATGAATCGCTTGTCAAATAATTTACAAATAACAATTATTTCCAATTACAATCAGGCTCAATGCACAGAACTATCAATGTACTCGAATTCACGTAGAAAATCCAAAGCGCACACACTTCCCAAATGAATTCTATGTTCACAAATATTGTAACAACGCCCTGTGCATTAAAATGACACTGAAAGCCCATAAATTGCAACAGGACCAACCCACCCACCCCACAACCACCCAATAAATTGATATCGAATGCGTATTAAGTGCATTAATGGGAACATACACTTTCCATTGCCTATGGGATGCTTCGAACATTTGCCAAATCCATGCAATGCATATCCTTTTCGCTCATTCGTTGCATATGGATAGCAGCCCCACCCTCTGCTGTGGGGTGCAAGTGCAACCCTCTGAATCGCATTCAATTCATTGACATATACGGAAAATTTAATTTATAATTATTGCCTCATAATTTATAGAGTATGTCCTCGATACTCCTGTACGGGTGCGTGTTTGTGTGTGCGGATGTATATTAAAGGACGACAGATGGAAATCAATTTTGAATTTAAAATCATTTCATTTTATATGAATCGCATGCAACATTAATTTTTTTTTTTTTTTTTTACAAATTCCCTCTTCAGGGATACAGGATGGATTATTTTTTTTTTTTGTTGTTGTGACTTTTGATTACATTGATCCACTTAATGTAGTTCAGTTGTAAATTTTATTAGGTCACTGCAGAGTCCTTTTTAATACTTTTTTACTTGTGACGACTACCATTATTTTGATTAGTACTCGTATTATTGCAAAAGGATTGCTTGATATGATATACATATGTAAGTGTCCGCTTTCAGTTTAAATATACAAACAAAATGGAGGAAAGGTTTATTTACACATACACACAAACGTATAGGGATACTCAAGGCAAATTGATTAGATAAATGTTGAAATGATTTCAATAGATACAGAAGTTTTGTTATATCCTGCCTGATTGCAAAATGAGCAGCTTCATTGCATTGAAGCGCATGCAGTTGCCCTCCTTCTCCCCTGCGCTACGTGTGGGGATAATTCAATGAATTTTCGATTGGAATCGAATGATATTTGTGTTGCAAGCTTTTACGGTTCATATTACAATTATTGATTTTATTTACCAACCCGGATAACAAGAATACACAGACGCAGTTAGTGTAATCAGCATTTCATAGCTCTACTGTGGCTTTAGTCTTAACTGGCAACGATTGGAATATCCCATGCTAAACCGAACTCAATCAGGAGAAGAAAAACAATGTTGGAAGCATAGCCGAATTATGATGGCCGGGTTCACCACTAACAGACAAGACGAATGCCAATGACAGGTGGATCCACATTTTGATTGAAGCAGAGCGCTTGCTAGTAGATAGTGCAATCCAAAAGAAAGAAGAATTGGATTCAGGCGGCTTTACAGCTCGAAATTTCGAAAAAATGGAAGGGTCCAGCGATAGAAACATTATCGGAAGTTTTTTTTTTAAAAAAAAGAAAGCCAAGCAACTGCTTACTTGCCCTAAACCCAGAATGGTAGTTCTCTGTAGTTGTGAACAAAATCTAGTCACAAACATGAAGATTTACTTGGATCGATGCAGCAGCGAATCGGAGCTCAGCGGAGCGAACCGGTGCAATAGTGTACAATTATGCATTTTAGTTTTACTCAATATGGGCTTGTGGGTCACTTCCTGCAATAAATTGTGAACTTATGACCAGCCTAGGTGGGTATTTAGTTCACTTTAAAATTGTGGCTCACCAAAGTGGTGCCTTTAAGGACAGTGAGACGTTGCTTTCAACATAACACCAAATCCAGACATTGTCACGTTGATGGAGAAACTGAATGGTAATACCTACATGTTATATGGAAGCATCCCGTAAAGCCATCCAGTTTGAGCACAAGACCACCCACAAATCAGGAGCACATCTTCTGGTCAAAGAGTTGTCACTTATCAGTCGATGGCTTTTGGAACATGTATACAAGTATGGATCGTTCGTTCGTCGGATTGAGGGTTCTTGGTGGCAGTAGATCGGATAACTACTAACATGATCTAAGCCAGTAGCACAACTATTAACCTTTGCCTTCCTGAGTTGGTGCTGCAAATTAGTCTATCGTTTCGAGTCTAGTAAAAGGTTTTGAAACTGACATTATGCCTTGGATAAGAATTTATCAAATTCGGACTAAGATTGGTTTTTGCAAAGTGAAGACACTTTTCGGCTCAAAGAGTGCAGTTCCACAGAACCTCAGATTTGGACAACTCAAAAATCCATGCAGTATGGTTTGAACATCTTTGGTTTAAGTAAATTTTAATGGCTCGGCGTGGGGGAGTACAAATTCGCAACACGTAACACTGTACTGTTCTACTCTGCAAGATCATGCAGAAGTCTGCATTGGAACATCTACAGCATAATTTATATTTTGAAAACGAGCTCTAGCCTAATGAGGAGAAGTTCTTTTACGACCATTTGAGGATTTGAGCATTTGAATGTTAAGATACATACATATGTATGTAGCGACACCAACAGGCTGAGACATCTGTCGGATTCGAAATTTTCTGCAATGCAGATCGCCTTGCCATACGTGACATTGTGTTTAAACAAAAAATATGGCACAACGTCTCCAAGGTATTAACTGATTAATCGCCATTTTAGAAGCTATCTTCTGATCCTGCCGATGGAAAGTACAGGGTTAGTGTGAAACTATAGTGCTATGACAACTTTGCACTGCTCTAGTTCAAAAATCTCACAACGACATCAGAATGCCTAGGTACATACATACAACATTGAGAACCTAAATGATACTTTAGTGGAGAAATTATGGAATCATCCTTTAGGAAGGTCTGGAACAGCTCACTGTCTGCCACCATTAATAAACAGTAGTGCTGAAAGGATTGGATATCTAAATACTAATTTTTTCTTATAACCATTCGTGTTGTGTGTGTTATATTCTTTACACAAATAGAAGGAGCCTACTATTTAAAGTCGTATCCACATTATATTTCAAAGATACTTGGAGGATGAACGACGAATGAAAATAGATAAGATCTTCGCACTGTAGTCTAGATACCAAATTCTGTAGAAACGAAGGTTGCCTGAAGAATTGGGGATCTAAGGTGGGGTAACACAAGGCTGCATTTTTTCACCATTATTGCTTCCTATTCGTAGTTAACGAATTGCTTTTATCTGCCATGACACTTGAAAAAAAAAGTGTTTGATATCATTTCACCTCTTAACTCAAGATTCAAATGATGTCAGACAGCCCTTATGGGGCTGAAAACTAACTAAATTTATTTTATACTCACTTAAGATACATACATATATGAATATGTATGGTTAGATTCGACAAACTCACCTGAAAAAGAAAGAAAAATTCTAAATTAGTAAATATAGAGAGTAATTCCAAAAAAGTTACAAAAGGAAAGTTGTTGGTTTACACCGAAAGTAGTTGCCCTGCCTCCTGTCCCATCTGGGAAGTTTCTAAGTAGTATCCAATGCTGATAATCTGATTTTTTTTCCATAGTGGTATCACAATGGACCTTCCTTTTGGTCTAAGTGTAGGATCGCACTAAGTGGGGATAACCACCCAACCCAAAGTAAAGTTGGCTAGTGCGCGGAAGTCACGTCCATATGCATTGTTTTAGCAGCAACAATAGATGCTGAAAAGGAATGACTTCATTGCCAGCTTCAAGGGTTATGACTACGCTTATAACGTCAAGATCAAGACACAGTGCTTGCAGGTGATTTCTGACTTACGCCGAAGAGTATACACTCATTTATGGCGCAATTCAGAGGAGAAAGATAGATTTTGTGTTGTAGTGGTTTGAAACTTGGGTGTCATTAGGCTTCAGAGTGTACTCCGCACCCATGATTCCGATTACGGATGCACGCAGCGACGAATTGAGGCTTATAAAGTGATAAAGTAAAAAGATCTAAACCAGTTCGTCAACTCTATGAGCAGAAAAAAAACAGAAACATGAGGTTTACTGTAATATCACGTATCTCCGACTGGAGCCGGAGAATGTTTCTGATGTTAAAATTCGCTAGCTCGCTGAGGTTATCGCAGACCAGAGACCTTAGATAGAATAAATTTTTCTGGAACGTTTAAAGGATAGGCTGTATAGTTTTTTTTGTATCCAATTGTCGTTTAAGAATAAACCCAACCTTTTGACGTGTAAGTCCATCAAACCGTGCCTACTGAGGACGCCAATAATAGTTCTAATTTGCCTCGTCTGCCCGGAGATGTGATACCATTTTTCTTTTTATCGTCAGTCTTGCTATCTAGCCTTGATTGCGTTGAGATGCAGTAAAAATTTGTGGCGAAGAGCATTCTCAAAACTCGGCCGTATTAGTATTTCTCGGAGTCCAGAATCGGTGAAAGTTGAATTGCTACCTTCTTCTCCATGAGAGACAAGGAACACTCTAAAGCGGTCTTAATTGCCGTCTGACTGTCCGTGAAATTGCGTATTACCTGATAGGTCTTAGCCAGGAAAAGACTTCCTTCGTTCACCTGAAATACACTACATTTATCTGGGAAACGGAATAGATGCACAGATTAAGTTGTTCAGAGAAGATACTACTTCTCTACCCACTTCCTCTCGTTCAATGCGCGACAAGATTAGTATAGTCCCTTTTCGTGTATCAGTCCTTTTCGTATAAGTCGGATGGCCGAACAGTCCAGCATCATATCAATCACTCCGGAGGGAGTATTTATGAAGATCCCAATGTACCTCAGCATAGTTATCAGTATGTATACCTATGCTGATCTTCGTACTTTTGGTAGCAGATTGAGGTATATGGCATTTTCAAAGATGTACCAACTGATGGCATACTCTAGCTCCTACCACTTTTACATGTAAACAGCTTAACTTGCATTTCTAGGAGGATAGACAATCGTTCTAACCCGCTGACTGAATTTGAAGTAGTTCTAGTCTATAAGGCCGAGGTCCATGAAAATCTAGGAATTAAGCTACTGGAACTTGACCAGTATATGGTGGATCGACAAGTATTCACTTTCGCCTATCAGACTGCGTCTGGTATATTGCGAAAGACCCTATAACCAAAAGTCAATGAACTGATTGGGTTTTATTGGTGCGATCTTAGTCCTCCAAAATCGACGATCAAATCTTCAAACATCAGCTCATCGATTCAAAGATCGTGCATGATACCCAATAATTTGGACTATATTGTCCCTTGTTTGGACTTTAACGCCAAGTATAAGACTAAGATTCCTAGTAGAAATGTTTGGGAATCTGGAGTAGTTTTGACTGAGTCTGCGATAGAGGTGAACTCAGATGAATCCAAGGCAGCGTTAGGTACATGTGCCGAAGTCTTTCGGGTTATTCCGGGAAATTGCAAAGCATATGAGTTGACTAAGAAGGGTTAAGGCCTTAATCTCTTTAATGAGAATCGATAGCCAGTCCCTATTAAGTTCCTCTTAGGTACTGCAGCCATCAAAATGACAAACAGTAGGTGGAAGAGCATCACTACATCTATTTCATCTCAACAAATCTGCCTACACCTTGATTGTAAGAAAACAAATCAAATCAGTAGGAGCAATTTAATAAACATAGTTGGACCTTTCACCTGGCTGGGTGCTTCCGGCGAATCTACTTAGTAGACAATGTTCCGGGAGGGCTCCAACTATATTTTTTCCTACTGACGAAGATAAATCAAAGATTTCTGTAGAAGCTGTAGAGTCGAGGAAGAGGAAGATACTATGACCAACTTTCTGTTCACTTTTCCTGTTCTACCGGTTTTTAGAAGAAAACTTTTGGCGAATAATTCTTCGAAGATCTAAGTGATTTAGCCAGACTAGACTTAAACAAAATCAAAAGTTTTGTCTCTCGGTTCTTTCTTATTTGACAGCACAATGGACCATCGTTTTCGTCTAAGTATGTCTTCACCTGAGCTGGGGCAGCCACTCAACCCAAACCAACCAAATATGATATAGTGAATAGGACTAAGCTATGTGTAGTCCTGTAAACCGCTGCTCTACAAACCTTTTGTCGTATTGAAGGTTTCAAAGGTTTTTATTGACGGAATGGGTTTGACTTGCTTTTGTTCATTACCGATGGAACAGACACCTTTTAACCTTCAATTGGATTAGAAGGTTAAGGTAATTTCTTGAACTTGGCAACTAATGGGGAAGGAATACAAACTTAGATCAATAAAGGTCCATTGTGATGCCATGGATCGTGAATTTGACTCCCCGGAACTAATTAAACCACCCGGAGTCTTAAATAAAGCGAAGGAGGCTCGTGACATCTAATGACGTCAGTTCGCCTAGGTTGTCAAAGAAGGAGTACTTTTTTTGGGACAGAGCTGGGAGAATGGTTTCTTCCTTCTCCTCATCCCTACAACTCCTGCAAAAGTCATGTGAAAATAGGAGCAGTCTTTGGCATTTTCGCCTATCAGACAGTGTCCAGTAAGAACACCGATAACGTGACTGATCTGTGATCGCTCCCAGAGAACCAACTTGGCACTACGTTTCAGACCAAACCTAGGCCAGATTTTTCTCGAAATGTTGCAAGTAGACAGATTTTCCTATCTACAGTTGGCATCCAAATTTAGTAAGAGTTTACAAGTAGCGAAGGACATACCCAGGCTCCGCCATTTCAGCAGGATCTTGTAGATCGTATTCTGTCTGGTGAGCTCGTTAGCCTTTCAATTTCTTGCAGTGTCTCTGTGACCTGGCCCGACCTGTAGGTTTCGGGAAAATAAATAAATTGCCCTATCAAACCCAACACCAATATTCTGGCCTTTCACTTCAACCCTGAGTGATTGCAGGAAAGAGGACGACCTCATATTCAATGCCGTGCGCTAATAGAATGTGATATCTATGCATTCAGCATACGCATCTTAAGACAGCTGGTTACGGACCGTGCTGACTTAGTAGTTGAAGGTCTGTTTCACCCCGCATGGCAGAGTCATTGGAGAAAGAAAAGAAGTGGTCATCGTTCTGAGTTCGTAAAAATAATTCGCTGTTGTTGAGTGGATTCAGTTGTATCTGAAAAAAAAGATCCAGATAACCTTTTACCAATGCCGAATCGATACGATCTGAATTCAAAAACCGTACATAAATATGTATACATATTTGAATCTTCCTAAGCCCTTCCAATATAAAATCACTACATTACAATGTGTATGTTATTCCAAAGTATCTCTCCGATTACAATATGCAATGCAATTCATTCAAATGGAAATTTAACACCCGATTGCGTAATCCAACTTGAAGTCTGTTCTTGAGCTGCTCTCCACCTGAATGGACGGCAATACAAGGTAAATAAACAAAAAAACAAAAAAAAAAATATAAAAAAGCACAAAATGCAAATTGTCATCACAAAGTTTATGGTTTTAATAATATTTTATTGTTATTCCCTCTATAGGCTATTTGTTGTGTTCATTAATTCCGAACTCATTACGACTACGAGTACATGTATCTGCAGCACTAAAGTTGGAAATAAATTCAACGACGAGTATTGCAAAACAATTTATGTAACGAAGGCAATATAAGTTGTTCTAGTACCTACCTGGTGTTAACTTTTTATTTCTTTCGAATGACTTGCATAAGACTAAGCGCCTTGCTTGTTTTTTTTTTTTTTTTTTATTTGTATGATTACTTCAGTAGGTTTTGTTTTGATTGATGTAACTGCATGAGATTGGCGGAAATAATTTAAAACCGCATTTCTCGACTTGTGGTGGCATTAGCCAAAGCGTAGTTGTCAAGGGTAGTCTATAGATTGCTAGGCACGTGCTATTCAATGACATGATATGAAATTGAGTTTAAGTGGAGCCGATGGGATTGTGACAGGGTGATTTCCTGCTCTAAGATATCTAACATCAGCACAGCACCAGAAGATGCTAAGAAAAGACACTTCACTCACTTCCCAATCCACTTCTTAACTCAAAACTGCATAAAGAAAGGAGTTCCGCCAGTAATAAGCAATTTTGTAAAAAAAAAGATCGTGATATTGGCAAGGTTAGTTGATAACACAAGGTATAACCTTAAAACTTCTCTTTAGGACATACCTTTCAGGATGCAATATGTCCGTACCTAACACTTCAGTAAGTTCACGAGACAGAACAGCTATAGACGAAAAAGAGATGAAATGAGCAATCGACTCCTTCATCCCTTTTAAGGTACCCGCCGTTGACGATATAGGTATACCCCATGATGCTATAAATTATCAGTCCGCGGCTGACGATAATGTTTCAGGTGTACGTATCTATGTATACCTTGGACAGGGTAAACCTTAACCTTAACACACGAGACCCATAGGCTTTCAGTCGATAAACCCCACCTCGTTCCTGCTCAGTCCATTGAAAATGTTAATAGATTTCCAGATTCGTTTCAAACTAGGTCCTACACTAAAGACCGGTCTGTTCAGAGAGTCCATATGAACAATTAAAAGTTCCCTTTATCGCTAAGAAATACGAAATAAATGCCCTTACTGGATATAGAACAAGCCTTGGACAATGTGAAATCTGACTTCATATAACTAGCATTGGAACAACAAAGCTTAGAACCAGCAATATCAGAGCTGGAAGACATCCATGTACAGGAGTCCTATCTCTTCTACTATGGATACTGGTCGTAAACAAAATTTTGGTGAAACTAGAAGAAAGTGGTGATCGGTTAGTTGTTGTATATACGAACGACGTTGTCACAGTGATGACAGACAAGTTCCTGCCCAGTATCAATCCGCGGAATGTTAAGCCCTTGAAAACAGAGTTGGCCCCTTCACTATGGCTGGGTAAGATACTTGGGTTGTATACTCAATCAAAAGCCAACTTGGAAAGAAAACACCTTCTATACATGCATTAAGATTTTTGGTAACAAATGTGACCCTAAGTCTGCCATCATCTACTGTATCTCTATATACGCAGCCGTCGATAGACCCATTCTATCACTTCACGTACCTTAGTAAAAGAACAACGACACAAAGGTTACCATGCATGTGCGTTACTAGCACCATCTAGAATCACGCCAACCGTAACGCTTGAAACCTTACTGATTCAAACAGCAGCCTGCGCTTGAAATAATCCAAGACGTGCGACATGGGCCACCGCACTATTGTGAGATGCGTACACCTCAATACATACACAGATTATCTAACATCATCCCCTGAATTCAGCCTAAAAATTAAAACAATCTTCCACTCAAGAGAGGATATAGTAAACGGTAGGGCCATCAACCCGAATAGAATCTACATCTTCAAAAATCGATATATGTAGGTGTGGGCTCTGGTATCTACTTACTCATTTGAACCCGAAATTATACGTTCACTATGCCTTCCAAACGACATTAAACTCTCTAAGTTCCGGGACACATCAAAAAATTCTTCTGAACAGGACCATGGTTAAATTTGTTCTACTTCCCCTAGTGCTTGTAAAACTAAGCTGGGGTGGAGCAGTCTGATCTTGTCCACCTCGAACAGCAATAAACGTATAGACATCTACATAGACAGCCAAGCAACCATCAAAGTCATAACTTCCATTACAACTAAATCAAAAGTGATCAAGAGGTGAAAAGTGGAAATCAAATACCTAAACTCGAGGCATAGGGACATATGAGCCTCCACAGGAATGGAATGGCCGATGAGTTAGCTATGAAGAGCTTAGAATCGAACGAACTACAAGCAGACGACTCAGTCCTAATACCCATCTTAGTCTTCTCATGTCCAAAATTACTTCGGACCTTCACAACATGGGTGGCGTACTCTCACCACATATCGTGTCTCTAAGAAACTTTGGGTCCAATACAACAACAACAAAAAAAGTACTAAAGAACTTTTATCCCTAAAGATACCACAGCTGACTCTCCTCATAGGTATCCTCACAGACTACAACCCAATGGCGGTCCACCTGAGAAGAATCAAAATTAGCACCACAGACCTATGCAGATGCTGAGGTAGTTGAGGGTTGGATCAGGCTCCTGCACCAAACTAATTGTAGGACTAACTGTTTTGTTTAATATTTTCAAGTATCCCACACCGGGGAACCCAATGAATCCGTTGAGGCTCGATTGAGGCTGTATGTATTTACAGACAGCACATCAACCTACCTACCTACCTACCTCATCCTGTCGTGTCTCCAGAAAACTCTGGACAAAGCACAAGAACACTAAGACCAGACTTGACTTAACACTCTTTACAGCGATTATAACCGACCATAACAGATGAACTCAGTAGATGTCGCAAATGCTCGATCGGAAATTAACTTGGGCGATCTCTGGTTCCACTAAGACGGTGCCATACATGCCGACCAACAGTCGATCTTTTACGCGCTTACTTCAATAATTGTGTAATCAGCTGTTTAGGCGATGGCCTCCGTGCAACTGCGATTTGACGTCGTTGGACTTTTTTTTTTGGTCTCGTTATAGACCGATGCTATGTTGACAATCCATAAACGGTTCAGGTACTTAATCACAATATTGATCGAGCTATTCGTGAAATAGAACCCAGAACCATCGAAAATATATTGCAAAATTGCATTCATAGGAAGGGCTACTGTCAAACCAACCGCCATTTACTTTACTTCAATCAATCAAAACACTTTACAAAATATAAAAAGTTTAAATTTAAAAACAAACCAGCAAATGGGTCACCCTTTACCACCCAAGCTAATATCCTTTACAAGCCATAAACATGTTTAAATCCCTCACCTACACTACCAACACATTTTGACATTTCGTGTCGTTAGCGATATAAACTCGCCATTATTCTACGCCTTCATATCTGACATTTGCAGACGTCAAAACCTCTGCAAAAATGGCATCAAATCTACTTTAAATGTCAATTAAAATTAACAGGATACCTACGCGCAAATATCGCCCAAGTTTTCAAACAACTTTCCTTTAATAAAATAATGAAGTCCTCATAATTGCACGAAAAACAATGAAATCCTCCCACATGTGTAGTTAGGGGGTAAAGCGAGAACAAGAATAAGGAGTATCCTTTCCACATTGCGGATATAATATATTTGTCTGGGATTTGAATTAATTACTCCTGTGGATTGGTTAATTGGGAATTATTGTTCAATGACAAATGGATAGGCGAGGATGTTTAATTTTTTGTGGATTTTGATGTACAAAAGGAATGAATTTCGCTGCAACAATGGTCAGAGTCGACGTTTGCCCCTCTAAAAGTTTGTAAAGGATGGGTCATCTGTTGGTTTCTTTTGGAATCAAATGTTATATTGACACTGACAGCTTTTAAGTGCTCAAAAAATTGACAAAAACTCAGTATTACATTTTCGCGGTACGAAATAGACACAACGTTGGGAAATATTGCAATTACGTTCAAAGTGGATACTGTGTTGCCGAAGCAGTGCGAATTTTGAAAAGAAATTTCAGTCGAAATAATGCACCAACTGCAGCTGGTGTGTGCATGTTCGTGAGCCTGGTTTCCTGATTGATAATCGAACATATTTCCATATTCGTCCTGTGTGCTCAACGGAGAATATTGCAGCTATTTGCAGGTTTTTGGAGTGGCCTCTGGCCCATTTTTCTTCCAAGACTACAATAGAAGAAACGTTACAGTCAATGGAGAGCGCTACCAAGGCCGAGTTTTTATTGTCAGATATTGAAAATTTGGACTTGGACGAGCTAAGGTTCCAGCAAGATGGGTGATGTACCCCACAAGCAGTCCATTAATCGGTTTTACTGCACACTAAGTTCAATAAGGTGCCGTGACATAAGGCCATATGACATAAGGCCATATTGCAAAGTATGGCCTTATGACGCTTTCATAAAGTGACATGAAGCCATGCCCCCCAAGCATATTCTACTGTTACATTTATATACATATATCTATTATATCCACATTGCATAAACAGTAGAATATGTATGGGGGGGCATGCTGCCCCCTGCAACCCCCCTGCTTGGGGTTAGTGTAGGATTTGGAGTGGGTGCGAGATTTTATTGGAAAAATAAAAAAAAAACATATGGTCTTAAGTCTCAAATTTATATGGCCTTACGACGCTTTCACAAAGCGACATAAGGCCATACCCCGAAATATGGCTTCATGTCACTTTATGAAAGCGTCATAAGGCCATATTTTGAAATATGGCCTTATGTCACATGGCCTTATGTCACGGCAGCGTTCAATAATAGTGTAATCAATCGTTTTGGTGATGCTTGGCCGACACGGAGGTGAAATACCATTAAAGAACGATGCTAAGCGAACAATCCAGAAACGATTCAGGCACTCAAGAACAATATTGGTCAAGCTATTCGTGAAATAGGGGTCGAAACCATTGAAAATGTATGGACAAAAGGGTTGGCAGCATGGCCTACAGCCAAGCCAGCCGAGGCAGCCATTTGAATAAAATAATATTCCATAATTAATCGGAAGGTTTACTCTTTTAAATAAAGCAACAACCATTGGAAAAGAAATCAACAGATGGCCTAACCATTATAAGGATCATGGAGGATAGCTTCTTATTCTCCTTCGTTCATGGTGCTTCTGCAGAAATTATTCAACTGTACGCCAAGCATTCTTACGTGCTTGCCTATAAGTACGACTAGTATTAGAAATTGCCCAAGTTTAGATCCAGCTTTGGCTAAATCTATTGAGTCGCTAGACTCGTTGCATCACCTGTCCACCTAAGATGTCTTATTTCCAAGTAAGCTAAGTTTGTTTGTAGCAATAGGTATTTTATTGTCTCGTATCTAGTGAGTTCATTAGCGGTTCCCTGGATTATTGCTATGCCCTATGCACTAGCAACGAATGAAGCTTGTTTTGGTCTCACTTCTATGAGCGATGACAGGCTCAAAGAAGATAAAGATCCTAATATCCTAATAAGACCCCTGGAAGTAGATTAGGGCCTCAACCAACAAGCCTCTCCAGCCAGCTCGATCTTTAGCTAGCTACGCATCCAGTTTCGCACACCAAGTTGGTTGAGGTCCCTTTACACTTGAGCGCGCCACCTTAGGCGAGGTCTTCCTCTACTGCGTCGTCCCTCTGGGGTGGATTCGAAGACTCTCCGGGCATTGTTGTACATCCGCTGTACATCTTAGTCGTTGTATTCGAACTCTTCTGACTAGGTCGATGTCACTATATATGTAGCTCGTACAGCTTCTGATTGTATCTTCTCCTTCACTCCACGTGTATGCAGGCGGGACCTCATCCATTCTTGACATAGTCCATGCCTCTGCACCGTAGAGCAGGACTGGGATGATCAAGGTCTTATATAGGGAGCACTACTGACATCACGCTTTGTTATTCCGATTATGTCAATATCATCGGTATATGCGAGCAGTTGTACGGTCTTTTGAAAAAATTGTGCCTCTGATCTGCACAATTCTTTCAAGAACGATATTGAAGAAATCGCATGACAGCGCGTCGCCCTGTCTGAATCCTTTTTTGACATCAAAGATCTCGGTCTTTCCCGACCTTGATGGAGCAGCGTGCATTCTCCTGCACAACCGGACGAGTTTGGCAGGGATGCCAAAACTAGACTTAGCTCTATATAACTCTACTCTATAGATGCTGTCATAGGCGGCCTTGAAATCGATAAGAATGTGGTGAGTATCGATTTGAAATTCCTGAGTTTTTTTTCCAAGATCTGCCGTAGTGTGAAAATTTGGTCGATAGTGGACTTTCCTGATCTAAGACCACACTGATATGGTCCATATCAGACCCCTGGAACACACTACAATAATTTGGAGTACGGAAAAAGAGGGTTAGATAAACCTATCTCCTTTTGCCTTCCTAATCACTGTAGCGTGTTCCAGGCGGAAATCATGGCGATAAAGGAGGCCTTGTTGTGGCTACCGAGAGTCAAGCCGTGATTAAATCCCTAATTTCCATCACCTTCAGTTCCAAGGCTGCCCGTAATTGTTGCTTATCTCTTAGAGATGGCGGAACAATTCAAAATTCATCTCATTTGGGTGCCGGGCGATAGGGACATTTCAAGAAATGGAAATGGAAACCCCAGGCATGGCACAACTTAGTCGATTATACCGGAGAAGGAGAATGTAACTTCTCGCTATGTGTAAACTCTAATTTAAACAAAATGCGATAAACCCTGCTAACCACAAATGCACCACGTATTCTATCACGAAACAGATCTGGCCCAAGTTGGATGTCAAGAGCTCGAATAGTCTAATAAGACTAAAGGTGTCATTACAGGATCCTGTGCCCCCTCAGGCTGGGTCTCCCAGTAAACTATTTTTTTTTTTTATAAACACTTTAAGTGTACATCCCACTATGTTTGCTGGACACAGAAGGAAAACTTTTAGACGAGGAAGCTAAAGCAGGGAATCTCTGCATTCGTTAAGAGAACACGCAACTTATTCTTAAAAGCAAAATGGCTTCAGAATGGACCGCTCTAAACTAAAAGCACAATAGAAGGTCGCTAAGACCTTCTGTGAAAGAAGAAAACTCATCGTGTTGGCAAGTTTAGATGTAAACAACGCCTTCATCTTTGCCAGGTTAAGTGACATGCTTTAGTATCTACTGCTAATAGTGAAAGTATACCTCAGAACCTAAGAGCTAGTCTATTATATCATAGAATGTCCCGGTACCGGATCTATGAAATGTCTTCTACAATGGGTCCTCCGGTAGTCCTGATGACTAGAACTTGGGTATCTTTTAACCAACGGAGGCAACGACGCACATACTTCGAAGTGAAGCAGAATACTAAACTCATTTATTGGCAGCCTACAAATGAGCTACAAAGCATAGCAAACCATTTGGAAACCTGTGGAATTTATTAAGGTATCTTATAAAGGTCCAAGTACGTACAATTCTGTCACGTATTTTTGCATTATGAAACCTTCTAAAGAATTTGTTCCTGGTTTCTTCATCTTCAATTTGCTCGTTTTTCAATACAATTTTAGTAAAATATTTGAAAATCATCTAAAAAAGTGAAAAAAAATCAGAGGTCTTAAGATACAACCCTGAGGTCATTCATTTGTGACTGACATTGCCTTAAGGTCTTCGAAAAATGTGAATTTTTAGATACGCCTGTGCGATGGTTGATAGTGTAAATACATATTACTGTCGTTTTTAATAATAATACGTTTTCACCTGCATACTGTGGAACGTAACGTAACAGAATGATAGACATCAAAATGTCAGGCAACTTAAAAACACCGATTCCAATTTGAATAATGTCAGACAAAACATCTGAAGGAATGTGTTTAAGGATAATCCGTATTGCTGCTATGGTTGTCTATTACCTAAATTATTTTCCTCACAGCTTATGGCTCATATTTTATATTTCTGACAAAAATTTCAAATTTCATTTCCTGTTTCACTCCCACCTCTGTCACTACACACCGCTCAAGTAAATTGTCTGTGTATTCGATTAATTTTTTTTTCTCTATTCCATTTGATGTAAACGAAGCCACTTAAAATAATTGAAAAACTGAAAACTGAAGCAAAAACATCCCCAAACCCTAATACGCTCAGAAATAAGCAAAAAAACGAAAAGAACGAAAAAAGATAAAACAAATCCCACTATTGTTGTTACATCGCTTACGTTATGTGATGATGACGATATCCTTCGCGTAATTCACTCGCATGCATAATCAAACACACAATCACAGCCGACTGTCATGTGTATGTGTGTGTTTACGTAAATCCTTATTTTTCAGAATTCTTTACAATCGTAATCACCGGAATCACGACTACGTAAACCATCCACTCAAGTATTCTCTCGAAAGCAAGCAAGGAGCTGAAGTTTTGCTGAGCGAGAACACATTTTTTTTTTCGTCCTTTCTACACAAATTCAAATATCCAAATGCAATTTGCATGCAATGGACTCGGGAATATCGGTGAACTGTAAAAGATTTACGTATTCGTGGGGTGATTGCAGAAGTGTGTGTACACACACTTGAGGGGGTGAAAAAGTGAATGTATGCATACTACGCGGCAAGCAGAACCGAGCGGGGTGGAACTTATTTTCGAGCAAGCACCATCACATAGGGAAGACGGTGTTTGTGCATTTTGTTTGGATATGTAGTGCAAGCTAAACACGCCCGGCTTTTATCTGCCATATTCGTATAAAACTGGCACCCCGAACCGTGTGCAATGAAGAATAATGGCATAACAATGCATTCCTTGTTGAGGATAACGTATTTTCCAAACGCAAAATGCAAAAAAAAAAAAAAAAATACAAATAGAGCAATGAACTCATTAGGTAAATGTGTCAACAAAATTGTTATGAAATGAAAATCGCAAGTACATATGATTAAAATTGTACGGTGATTGCTTTTGCAGTCGGGAATATCAGTTGAAATAGCTCTACACTTGGCAAAGTCTCGAAAAGGGGAGTGATCCTTGATATAGAGGGCGAATAGAACGATGAAAACTAAGTTAATATACATATGTTCAGTGTACAAAGCTATGAAATAGTAATTACATAAACCAAACGAAAGTGACCAAAGGCATACCACAGGGGTTCCTGCTGGGACCACTACTTTGAAATATGATTTGTTAAGGCATCTTACAGCCATACTAGTCACTCGAGTGGTTCAAAATCGTGTGTCTAGCAACAGATCAGATTGGCAACGAATCATTAAAGATCATTAGATAGTGGATCACTTCGGTTGGTATAATCTTTAAAAATAATCATTTTTGGTCATAATTTACGAAAATCAATCCAAACTGTCCAGGAAGTATCTAAGACTCATGTTAGATACGAGGTTGGTTTTAGTTGTGAATGAGGGTCCGGCTTTAAATTCTGAGACCAACACCACATCAAAAATCAAACGAAGAGTTACATTTGTCAATCACTATTCCCTTAAGAAGCAAGGCGTTGTTAAAAAACACTAAGGAGACTCTATACAAAACTCTCATCATCACAGTCCTGCTGTATGGCGCAGTCATAGATGTTAACGAAAGCGGATAAGGATATCCTTGGTCGTTTTGAACGGAAAATTATTCGGATGATTTTCGTTCCTGTTTGCGTTGACGGTATTTGGAAAAGGAGATTCAATAGCGAAATCTACGAACTGTATAGCGATGTCGACTTGGAAAGAAAAGTGCGGATCAGTCGTCTAAGATGTCTAGGACATGTAGAACGAATGGACATCAACATTCCGGTCCGAAAAGTCCTCAAATCTAACCAGGAGGGAGAACGCAGTAGAAGCCACTGGAGGCAGTTAGCCAAATACCAACGAGGCTTGTTGGTTGAGGCCCAAGTTCACACCGAACTGTAGCTAAGTATGTAAGTACTAAAGGCAGTCGCAAGCAGCATATGTAGATAGCCCTGGAATTCGAAGTTAACTAGGGCTAGAAACAACAAACCTCTCCTGTTGGTCTAGTCCGCAACTAATTTTCTCGGCCTAATTCTAGCTCTTAATTATGTTTTCATCGAGTCCTTTCCAAATAATAGAAGGAATGCAGGTAACTATGCACGATGGTGGAACTACGAAGTTAATAGTCGCTGCAGAAGCAGAAAGACCTTAATAATGCGAAATCAACAAGACTGCCTGAGAGAACTACAAAAGGAGCACAAGACAACTCAAGACTTAGGTTGACAGGTGAGGTTGTAGTAGAGTTTGGCGCAGATTATGTCAGAGAATGTCAGTATCATAAGAATTTAGACCGATCCTGGGCAGAATTCAAGAAAGTGCTTTGTAGATTCAACATATGTCTGCGAATCCATTTACGGTATCATGGAGCATATGCTAAAGTGGCAGCCACAAAGTAATTCCAAGAACTGCGAGCAATAAGGTCATACAAGCCATAATGGGGTGACTGGAGCTAGCGACGGTTAAGGAGAAGCATCACGGACTACTATTTACCTGTGCGGAGTTTGTATATGTGGTCTCGCGTTTAATTCAGCACCAACGAACGTTCATGTAGCGTTACGAGGCATTACGCAAAGATTTAAAAGCAGCTATTCCCAAGTTTAAGTGGAAATTGATGGCCATGAATTAACTGTAAATATACTGACAACAGTAGTAAAAAATAGAATGTCATCGGTGGTATACCACAGGGCTGCGTACTCGGTCCGTTGGTATGTTATATCATGTATTTTTTTTTACCCAAAGAGGGAAAGATATTGAGATATGTTGCTGTCGTTACTGCTTAACTTTTAAAGTGTAACGATCAAGTAACACGACAGTAAGTATCGTAGACATCATTGGAACCAGCTCCTTACAGGACATATGCGTATGCTTCCCTTCATACCTACATATGTACATAGGTACAGGTACGCCGACAGCTCCTATTGGAAGAAAGAAATCCCCTATTAAGGAGAGAACCTAACAATGAAAAGGAAGGAGAAAATGCAAGAAACACCGCAGCTCCCTGTGTAGTGCTTAAGCCGCAGTATTACAGGAATAGAGAGACAAAAGTGGAGGTGAATTTTCTGGGTAAACACCCTACACAGTTACTGAGTTCAAGTTGAGTTTCCTGTTTAAAAAATTCCCACCTTTCAGCTGAATAGTGGAACACCTCAATTTCCTTTCAACCTAGTTTCAATGAAGATTTTCTGAAAATACAAAGGACTGGATACAAAATGGTTGCCTGGTGATAGGTATCTATCCCCGGCCTCTTGATGAAGTCTAACAGTCTGCTTTCAAAGAACTAACTAGACCTCTACTTTGCTTCAACAAATTTAAGAGAATTTCGTCCTTAAATATTCAATAAAGCCAAGTTTTTACGAGTAAAGGTTGATAGAACGTTAGATTGTAAATGCCAATGTCTCTGGTCGTACTATAGATAGAATGGAGCCTTTTCTAGTCTAAGTGGATCATTGAGTGACACCTCAAACCTAGTTATGTGTCTTCTTTTTTTAGACTCAAGTTTAAGGGGTTATTTATACCCTTATAGTATCGAACATTACGCGATTAGTCACTTTTAACCTACGCCTAAGAGTATGCACTCGTTTGCGCAAGGTAATTTAGAAATGAAGAGATACGATAGAGATTTGTAATGTAAGAGTTTGAAACTCTGATGCTTTACGTTTCAATAATCCACCATTGCCACCGCAAATATAGTAGTAGACAAGCGCTGCTCTGAAAATTTGATAACCTTTTCATTGATTAGTGCTATAGTGCTATACACCGGAGTGTAACTATATCGTGCCATTGCTATTCCCCAGTGACCACGTGCCCTACATAGCCTTACAATGTGATTGTGTTTCATTGTTGAATAACTTTCCCACTCTTCGGTTTAGGTATTTATATGACACGCGTATCGACATCAAATACAGTCTCTCCTTCAGCTTCGTAGATTAATTCTACCTTTTACATCTTTTCATAACCTGTCTCCAACACTCGCAACGTGAAAAGGAACCCTACATGTTCCACCCAACATTGACGTTTCCTGCCTCAAACAGTCCTCGATACTGTTTGCCCCTCTGCCATCAAAAACAAAACAAATGACAGCGATCACGTTTTGTAAAATACGTCAACGTACGTGAGTGTTCTATTTTCGAACTGCAATAACGCAACTACATACACTCTGACGTATGAGTAACATTTTTCCTCACAGAGAGTTGATTTGCCATAATAATGTCAAATAATTTCCCCTACAGTTGGGCACACCGCAATAACTTCTATCCAGCGACCATTTATGACACAATAAAGCTTGCTGCTTTGCTTGGTGCTGGGTGCTTCTCGTGTTACCCCCACAACACAAAGCAAAAAACCAGCCACCCACCGGGATAAACAGGATAACACCAACAAGTTTACCGCCCTAAGCCGCCATGATAGTAATTACAACAAATAAAGTAATTATCCACGTGTAAGACGTACACTTCATGCTAAAGGGTAATTTTCAACAATAAATGGCCCGGACTCGGCGGCGTTAATTGAAACTAAAAAGTTTATTAGTTTTAGTATTTGCTTTTGCGTTCAATTGTGTGTTCGAGTGTGTTTGCAAGTGTTTGTTTGGCGCATATTGGGAAAGTATCGCGTTCATCAAAATCGACTGGCTGCGGTTGGGTTACATTAGTCACATGGGGGTGGTCTCATCCTCGTCGTCCTCGTCGTCGTCGTAGTCGTGTGTGCGTGCCGGCACTCATACGGCGTTAATCGCTTTTAAAGGGGTACACAGTATCAACCCCCAGGTGATACGCCAAACAGTGGGTGGGCGTCGGTCACAGGGGACGAGGACTTCGATGGGTTTTAATTAGTTTAATTATAGAACGGATGTGAGAATTGTTTATAATTAAAATAGGATTTGCGGGTATGACCTTTGCATTCAATCTATATGGATATTTTGTTTTTGGAATGTACATAGTTATTCTGGTTTTCAAAATCGATTGAGGTTTATGGGTTTTATTTGTAATCCATAGTAGGGGATATCTGTTGCGATTAGGGATAAAGTTAGAATTAGGCAAATGCATGGAGTCAGCTGTGCTAAATAGCAATATGATCAGAAAACAAACCATTTAAAGACAAGGCTACGAAAAATGTCCTTTTTCTAAAACTGAGTGAGAAACTGATAACAAAAATACTTAAAGTCCCCTTAGGAAAAGTTTCAATTGGACAAGCTATGGTATTTCTTAAATGTTTTAGCAAAGAATGCACCCTGGTGGTGTTACTTGATGTAGATGGCGTTCTTTGCAATGTAAGAAGAACCGACGAAAAGTGGGTTGTAGTGGAGGTAAACAAATGGGTTACAACAATGCTAGAAAAAAGTCACCATCACATCCCACAGGGGGGAGTACTATCTCCGCTTCTTTTAATACTCGTTTAAAACTAAAATTTTGTAAAAAAAAAAACATACATTGCTACAAAGGGGGTGCTAAGACACGTTGCTTCCGTAGAGTTTGTAGCCCTTATTAAGTGAAAGAAGTTTACCTCCGCCATCTGTTGGCGAACACTTAGTATGCCTAAATTTCTTCTAAGTATTCTACACGGTAAACCTAACTCGAAAGGAAACTTAGGGAAATGAAAAAGGTTATATTGGCACTGAACACCTACAATGAAATCTTCGTTAATCTTATGGAACAGCTTCGAATATCAACTACTGACTGAAAATAATGTAAAAGTGACAGAAACGATCAAACGGAGAAGATGGAGAGACGATCAATGGAGTAGAAGCACTTTGATTCAAAAACATGGGAACACATAATACATAAGTAGATAGTCTTAGATCACTCAGCGTATCTAATTACACTCGTGAGTAACTACAGAAGATGGCAGCTATACGAAACTAAGTCTAAGTTTTAGAGGACTACATCATTTTTGGTGGTGTCCCACAATTCTAAGGCCTATTTCATTAAAAATAATGTATTACAGTGTTTTGAGACTCGAAAATAGTAGGATATTCAAAAAAGCATATATAGTTCCATGAGGAACGCATGTTTACGATGCAGTGTCTCACCAATCTCCGCCGCTCTATCACGATTGATTCCGACTTTGGAAATTGAATCCCTGAAGACGATTTTCTATGGCCTATGGCTCAGCTCTTATGTCGTCGCAGATTTACTTTTAGCTATTTTTCTTTGCCTTATACTCATCTTATACTCATCCCATTATTCAGGATTATCCCTTCTCATGGCATGATTAAAGGCTTTTCTCATCTCCTTCTTTAGAAATTAAAGTTCCCTGTATCACCAAGGCGTGGGGTTCTTTTCATGGTCCTTTTCGTGGTCTGACTAAATTGTCTGATCCATTACCTTCCAATCTGATATTCTATTAGGCATTCTATTACTACAGAGTGTCACGTCAATAACTTTTCTTCATTTTGCATCCACAAAGGTCAGTTCTGTTTCTCTGTTGACATTAGTTTGCTCTTCGTACACTACAAACTCGAATAAAGACTCTCCTCTGTAGTTATCGTTGGTGCTTCACCACACAGTACTGTGGGCATTAGTATTGCAATGAATCAGAAGATCTTTGCTCCTATCCCTGCAGACATTCACCAGAGACTCTATCTCTTTTGTTTTGGGATTCTCTTGTGAATCAATCATACGGCAAGTATGCCGATGCCATAGCAAAACTGCCTGCACCTGCTCCTACTCGCACAGCGACAAGGTCCGGGGCACATATTTGCGGCAGCATAAGCGCTTTAACTCCGTGGCGCACCAGTACACAAGATCTAATTCTTTGGCCAGATCGCACATAGTGTACAGTGGCAATACTTACAGGTACACCTCTAATCCTTCCTTTGAAGATCCAAGGCTCCTGCTATATGGCAATATCAATCGACTCCTTCACAAAACATCTGGTCAGTACTCCACCTAAGGCGAAGTCTTACTCTATTTCGCCGTTTCTGGAGGGTGGATTCGAGAACGCAGTAAGGCTAGTACAGGTTATGGTTGTATCTTCTTATCTATTTGCCATCTATGTATGCAGACGGTACTTAGAAATCCCCTAAGCAACCGCGAGTCATCAATTCTGACAAAATCCATGCCTCTGAGCGAGGATCAGAGTCTTATAAAGAACTTTTTTAGTTGTTGCACATGGAACTTTGTTACTTTATTGCTCTCTAAGCCTAAAGAAACAACGTTTACCAAGATTTATTCTTGATTTGATCCCAGTGCTGGTGTCTTTTGTTGGGTATGGATAAGTGCCCTAAAAACCAAATCGCACATGAGAGAGGGCGCATCTATCTAAGCTTGGACTCTATTGGTAACGAGAGTCACATTTCACAGATCAGCTATGTAATCGGTGTCCTCACAGAACACTGTTTGGTAAGCCAAACTGCTAAGATGTGCGGCCTCTTCACTAATGATTTCTGCAAGGGGTTTAGGTACGAAGAATGCACGTGTCCGGCTGCATTTGAAAGAAGACTGCTCCATCTAGGGGTTCTTCTCTATAAAGACTTCAAGGAACTGGTGCCTTTAGATGCCACAAACATCATTCACTTCATTAAAAGCTCCACTTGGTTCAATTAGTCCTTGGTTAGTGGATAATGGAAATAGATCCATGGTATCACAAAGGAATCCTCTGAATCCTTGTACAAATAGCTAAACTAAAACTGTAAGAGTACTCTTTGAGATCGTTCTTAAAAAATGTTTTTTTTCCACGTGATATCGTCTAAAAATTCGGTCTATCGGAAGGGTGATCGAGTGTAACGAAATTTGGTGGTTAATTGAAGCCTTCATACAATAGGAAATTACTGATGGATTTCATTCGTTTATGTATCCACGTAAAGGACATATCCTCTACTATGCAACTACATGTTTTGGGATAGGAAGGTTCCACGCATATCGTCGAGGCGTGAGCGGAAAGATGGAGTACAATTTTGAGAGCACGGTCAACTTTACGAAGGCTACTTCCGATTTTAACACAATAAACTGCATTTCTTTGCTAAATAGACATCCTTATGTATTTCCTCGGACGAATAGTGATAGTAAAACAGAATTTTCGGTCTTCCGATTCAATCTGTTGGCAGCGCTGTAGACCAGAAATGCTGGTGTAACGAAAATGGGTAGGTGATTAAAGTCTTCATATGATGGGATGTTGGTAATGGATTTCGTTTATTTAGGTATCAACGTGTAGGCCATATATTTCACCCAGTATGGTGATGAAGACATTGGGCCCGAAACAGTGATTTTAGGTCTAAATTCAAATTTGAGAATGCGTTGTCTAATTTAACTGCAATAAATGGCATTCATTCGTCCAATAAATCTTTATTCTCCGATGAGTAGTGATATACTATATATAAATGCTGTGGGTGTTGTGAGTGTATCACCAAATTTAGGGCAACTATCAATGAAAATCTGATGATTCGAATCTATCTACTCTATAAAAACCCATAAATCAAGCAAACTTTTAGAATTATTACGACTTGTATAAAAACACTAATAAATTCGAAAAAAAAAGAATCAATAAAAGTCATCTAAATTGCAGCCGAAAGTACTTCATAAAATATTTCGTTTTTCATATCAAAATACGAAAGATACACATATGCATGTATCTATGTATCTACCGAAAAAACAACTTTGCTAAACTATTTGTATAAGTTCATCTGGCCTGTCTGAGCTGTCAAATGAAAACCCCCACCAACTCATGTCGACACAAATATTTATGTATTTCTGTAAGCAATTCTCTCTGAATAAAAACGAAAAACAGAAGAACCGACCGACCTTTCCTTTAGCCACACGAATTGAATATTTAATCGTTGTCTCAATTGAAGATGCACACACCGAACCGACCAAAGTCCACCACTCCCAGTCTCACTCTTCCAATATTCTAATTGCATTACATCTGGGAATTGCAGTGCCTTCTTCATCATCATCATCATCATCAGCATCAGTATCATCATCAGCATCAGTATCATCATCATCGTCGTCGTTGTCGTTGTAGTCATAGTCGTCGTAATTTGAATTTTAAAGTCGCCCATTTCCAAGTTTCTCCACATATGTACATCTGTATGTATGTATGCATGTACACACCAGATTACATATTTATAATTTCTCAAATTCATCTACCAACAACAACAACACATCAACAATACCAAGTACCAACAACATTAATGCGATATGAACTCAAAGTGACTGCGGAAAATGAGGAAAATTCTCGAGCACTTTGTCATGGATGTTTATTCGAGATGTGGCTATGTGTGTACACTTGTTTTCTGCTCTTTCTCTGTACTTTTATTTTAATTCAACTTTCAGATACAATCGGTTAAAGCACACTTATCTGGCTGCTGCCTCAATCATGTACTTAGCATGAGTCTGCAGTGTGTGTGTGTATGCCTATGTATCGAGATACTTTTTAGAGCTTGTTGTGTTTTGTTCGATTCGTTTCTTAGATTTCGATTTAGAAAATTACAGAATAAAACAAATTGGCCCGTGTATTTCCGTTTTTGCTTCGAGCCGAGTTAAAAATTTTAGTACTTTATTTATAGATACAAATTATTGATATTTGTGATGTGGGGTTTTCTTTGTATAATAATGAGCCCATTCCAATGGATGACACTGTGACCTGAAAGTGCTATTGTGTCAAGGGTAGACGAGTGTGTAAGTATTTTACGGATTTCCACTCCGAAATTCAGAGAATCCCAATATATCCGACAGTGTTACGCAGTCAAAATGCGGTTTTGAAGTACCACGAGACGAGAGAGCGATACTGTTCTTTCGTCGCTTTCGCAAATACGGCATTCCCTTAGCCTTTTGCTTTGGTTTTGAGTCAGTCGTCTCGCTAGAACCACATGTCATCGTTGGGCTAATCACAGCGCTTCTCCAAAAAGCCCAACAGAGACTCTTCTAAGGTACATCAATCTATTATTGATTTCTCCAAATCTGGCAGTTTGTCAATTGTCTGATTCTCTAGAAAAGCATTTACTAACTAACCAGCCCTTGAGTCAACTAAGTCTGGAACGCATAGAGGTAGAGTTGTAGTTCTTTTGAGAGGATTTACTGCAGTCTTTGCTACCGAACTCTCAATGGCACCCTTTTTCGTCTTTTTTGGACGACTGAATTTCATCAGAGTTCTCAATTTATTGACAAAAAATTTAACGAAATATGGTGTGCCAAGAATAGCAGAGAATTGATAAACCCTCTCGGTAGGTATGTAGGTAGCCCTAACTAGAGCCCAGTGCTCGCTACCAGTACTCAAAAGCGGGGCAGTCGGACAGAATCCCGAAAATTAAACTAAAAATTTTCGCATGGATTTAGACAAACTTTGCCTATACCCAACCTCGCACCTACTCCAAATCCAACAGTGACTCCAAGCAGAGAGGTTGCAGGGGGGTAGCATGCCCCCCATAAATATTTCACTGTTTATGCACTAACTTATGACCCAGCGCCGATAAGGATTAGATACTTTGTTTGTTACATTGGTATATTGTTATATTTCGTACTCAACCCAATTTTTCGGGATTTTTTTTTTTTCGAGTTTTTCAGGATTTTCGGTTTTCAGAATTTTGATTTTCGGGATTGTCAGGGTGTGTTAAGCATCCGTTAACTAATAAAAGCTTTTTATGAAGCGAAGAATGTTCATGACGTCTAAGGACTCTGGTTCACTCAGGTCATTGAAGAATAGACCTAATGGAACGATCTTCTTTGGGACATGGGTCGAGAGGTGCACAGAAGGTAAAGGATGGTTTTCTCCTCCTTTTCGTCCCTGCAATACCTGCAGAAATTATTTGCAAAGAAACCCACCCTTTTAGCATTTTGCCCTGTCAGGCAGTGTCCCGTGAGAATACCTATTATTCAGCTATTCTATAATCGCTTAAGCTTAACCACTTCGTTCCTGATCTAGCTTTGGCCAGATCTGCCTTGTGTATATGACATGTCGACCAAATTTCCCATCTGCACTTGGACCTACTTCAACCATCCAGCTTTTCACATTTAGGCAGAATCCTTAGAATCCTAAACCCTTGTAGTTTCTAATACTGCCTTTGACGTGACAGAGCACGACTACAGTACTTGATTGCCACTTGACTGTCAGTGAAAATGCTAGTATCCCTGACAGGTATTGCATAACATTTTAGCCAGGACAAACCGTTCTTGATCGCCATAACTTCCGCCTGAAAAACACAATAGTGATCTGGAAGACAGAAGGAGATCATCAGATTGAGCTCCGAAAGTATCTTTAGAACTATTACTGTTGGATTTGAGTCCCCGGACCTCTGTAGAACATGTTCTCATAGTTATTGTTATGCA
Source organism: Xylota sylvarum (assembly GCA_905220385.1). Classification (NCBI taxonomy): domain Eukaryota; kingdom Metazoa; phylum Arthropoda; class Insecta; order Diptera; family Syrphidae; genus Xylota; species Xylota sylvarum. The sequence continues at coordinate 49,892,915 of LR999960.1, read as the reverse complement.
TATTCAAGCTAATATCTACACTGGAGGTTAGGGTTTAGCTCATTATCCCGTAAGCAGCATCGGACGTGGAACGCATAGGAAACTGGCATTGTAAACTGGACAAACGTTCAAAAAAACACTCTTCACCAAGTATGCGGACTATGAGTATGTCAGAAATAGGATACTACTACACGATAGCGACAATGAAAGTGAAAATAAAATGTAACATGTGGGGTTCCCTATGTTTTCATACTAGGTCCACTGCTGTGGTCCCTGATGATTATATGATTACATCCTCAGATTGAGAATCCCGAAATCATAAAAGATTTGACATCGCTGACTATGCCCTCAGGAAGGCTCAGGGTTGGGAAAAAAGATCATCAAAAACGGGAGTGTCCAGGGATGAGACCACAATGACGGCGATCATGCCATATTCTCCAAACTGGAGTTATGGTACTATGGCCTGATGATGGCCCCTGATGGGGTGATCCACAAAATGGAGACTAAAACAGCCATACATGCCATAATGATCTTTAGGGCCTATCTCCAGAGGTTTGGGTACGATGACAACACCTTTCGCCAAACATGTAAGGATGTAACCAAAGATGCGATCCATGTCATGCTGCATTCCACGCGGTACGATGATGCGCGAACATCTGCTGGAGAAACTGGGTAAGGACTTACACCCAAGCAGCATTACTATGGCATGCGATGAGCAAAGAGAATGACTAGGCACAGTACAAGAGGATGTAGATATGAGTAATTCGGACACCGAACGCTAGATCCCATGTTACGAAAGAATGCTTGATAGAAGTCCCACAAGTACAATTACTTCCATCACAGTGCAGATGAAGGTAAAAACGGACGGTATGGTGGGTAATGTGACATGAACTATGTGAGTCTTGACCTCAAAGGGGGAACAGCAATCAAACTTCGAGTTCTATCCAACCTTTGAAACAAAAACTACCTTCTCACGTATCTATCTCAGTGGAGGTCGTTGATAGTAAGATTAACAGAAGGATAAAATGGTAGGTGACGATGCGAATTGGTTTTGAATGTTTGGGAATTATAATGGAAAACGTTTGGCATTATATGGTTCTGGAAGGAATCTTTGGTCATCCGGAAATATAGATTTGAAGCTAAACTGAAATATTACTGCAGAGCAAGTTACTTTTGCTTCAATAGCGTTTCCTCCAGACCACTTGACTGTCTAGTTTCATACATAGATAGTCGATTTGTTATTGTGGGTCAATTCGGATACTATTTAGTAAAATCGGTAGCATGTTGTAGGCCAACAACTAAGACCGCATTCGAGTTTCGCCGAACCTATCACTTTTGATTCACTAAAGATGAATCATCCATTCGTTTCATCAAAAGTAACAATTGTTTGGTATTCGTTCCTCGTTCAATTTGGATGAAATGTTAAAACCTTCAACCCTTTTACTTTGCATGATTCATGAAATGTATCTGGATGTATCTATGTACATATTTTTATCCCGAAAGAAATGTGTACTTTCAGCTTAAGCTATAAACATAGTTTTCATCCACATATCATCCAAAGTGAACCTCGTTACTTGTGTGCAGTTTGTTTTTATACGAGTCCTTTATTTCATGTTACTGCATGTAACAACATAGTTTGTGGTAAGCAGATTTTTCTTCCTGCCATTTTGAACTCAATTAAAAAAATTTTGAAAAATAAAAATCCCCAGTAAATGCACTATCCCAATAAGGAATGTCCTATCGAAAATAAAAAGAGCTCAGAAAATATATACACGCAAAACCGCTATTGCGGGAAAAAAGGGAAATAGGGAAACAACCAAAAGCTCGGTTAGCACATGTTGTCCTGCTACCCTACACCCCATCCAGTGATGGTGCTGCTGCATTCCCCATGTGAATTAATAACATAAATTTTGATGTTTAATAAAATGGAATGGTTTTCGTGTAAAATAATTTCTCTTTGTGGCCCGCCCCACCCTGTAGCTCCGTCTTTCTACAAAAAGGGCGTACGTGGTCGTAAGCATCCGTTCTTTCTCTTTCTTCAGATCGTTTGGTCGAATAAAAAATGAATTTCACAGTAAACAAAAGAAAAACGCCATCAATCCTTTTTACGGTATTACAACCCCGCTTTCCTTTTGGGTTATATGCTTAAGATGAGGTTTTGTTGCTGTTTCGTCCTTCAATTTCACACAAAAAAAAAAAGTGTTTTATAGCAAAAAGCTTGCGTCGCCGACACATAGGACGAAGTAGGTTAGTATGAAGAACACCCGCAAGATCTATAGATACTTTGAATGGATGGATGATGGTGAGAGAGTTGGAAATGTAAGTGAAGAATAATTTCTTCTGCTTTAACGAAGTTCCAAGGTAATTGAAAGGTGTAAGAAGGGTTTTTAGCTATATGGTTGGCAGGAACTCTCTTATGCGGGCTGAATATTCATTTTGACAGTGATTACGATGAGGACGTTGATGGAAGTACACGTCGTGGCAACCAAACACACATTATAGGGGCTGTCGTGCTCTTTGGTTGCTAAAAGTAAATATGGTACCCTTTGTGAGATATCCTGTTGAGTGTAGGCTAGAGATTGTAATAATGTTGTAATTACCAAGGAATTGTTGCCAGTACGATTGATGTTTCAATAAAGTGAAACAAAGTGGTGGGGAATAGGGTTTAGTTTAGTGAGGAACTGCAGGATCCACTTTAAGCGTGAAACTTAAATTTGGACACGGCTGATGTGACGTTCCTAAGAGTGAATAGATACTCCTTACATCGATATTAAGGTTCTAAAAATTGTCCACAAATGTGTGTGTCCGAAACGATAAGATAGATAATGAACTAGCACCCTTTGCATGATAAGGCATTTTGTGGATCGTAAGACTATTAGGAGGAGAAAATGGTAGGTGACGATGCACATTGGTTTTAAATGTTTGGGAATTACTATAATGGGAAATGTTTGGCATTAACTGGTTCTGGAAGGAATCTTTGCTCATCCGGAGATAGATTTGAAGATAAACTGAAAATGAAGCTAAACTTTGAAGCTACGTGAAAATTGCTTTGAGGTAGTAATGGAGTTTGTCTACCTAGGTGTAGATATCAATTTTGACAACAAAACCGTCAGAAATAAAACGAAGAATAACACTTGCCAATCGCTTTTTCTTTGGGCTGAGAAGGCTGAGAAGAAGTAGGAAGACCATATCCCGAACAACTAAGGAGACTATATAAAATCTTTATCATCCCAGTCCTACTTTATGGCGCTGAAGCTTGCACTTTCTGCGAATTAATCATCTAAGGACATTTAGAACAAATAGACTCGCAGAGTCGACTCGCAGAGTCTTCGAATCTAAGTCAGAGGGTCAACAGAGTAGAATAAGATCTACATATGTGACCTTATTATGTGTCAGGCCCAAATCGCATTGTTTATGGAATTCTAGACGTGTGCTTATTTTTAGAGAAAAGGGAAACCTTCACATCTGTTCTGATACGCAAACGACTGTAAAAGCCTATTCTGCTGCAATGTTTAGCTCTAGAATAGTTGCTATGCTATATTGGTTAGAGTGAGGTCCTGGATACATGCTAACGAAGAAGCTTAAGCATTTCGCCTCCGATGTCTTACTAATCCACAACCTCCTATAAGCCCATGAGTGACAGTTGACAAATGTGAAATGTTTAAGCTTCTATATCTTCACCTCATGCTGATATTCGAAGAGGCTGATAAATAGACCAAACGAGAACAGATCTCATCATTTGCTCGGATGGAATGGAGGAAGCTTGGAGTCCCAGTGGACTTTACTAGTTTCAGCCCCTATGGCAAGCACCTCAAAGCCTTTTGTATAAGAAGCTTGGGTCTATGTGATTGCTACGTTGAAACGGATGACACGGCCTTACATTTTTCTGTGAATGTTTTATTTCGCATTGGAGTCGCAAGTTAAATCGATGGATGTTGCATCTGTCGGGAGGTAGAGTTGATTGAACTCAACCACGCACGTTTCATTATACTTTTGATACCTCCTGCTGTAAGGCTTAGAGATTGCGGTTTGATAGACAAATCCTTAGACGGAAAGTTCCAGGAGTGCTAAAGTACTGAACCTCCAGCATTAACAACGCAACTCTACACGATGGTAACTAAATCTACTTTCTTCACGTGCGTAGAACTGGCTTTGGTCACATAGTGGAATGGAAGGGACTTGCACTCGAGCGAGTTGAATAGAACGAATTTAGGCATCTCATCTTCGCTAAACTATACAAGTGTTCAAGGAATGCCATCTATCGTTAGGCGCCATTAAGCTTTTTCTCTTGGTACTGGCTTGAATGTGCAAGGAAGGATATTTACCGAGTACTAAGGACAGGATAAAGTGCTGTGTAGTCAGTGGTCACTACTTTGACCCAACATTTTAATAGGACTGTAGACCTATTGGAATAATTGACTTCCAGACGATAACTTCTAACTTAGATACATAAATTTGCATCTGTTTTTCTGTCTTTCAAAGAAAGGCTTGTAATATTTTATTGCTTAAGAACTGTTCAAGAGTGAATGGAATCAGACCACTATTAACTCCTTGCCCAATCTTACAACTATTTCCAAACTATTTCAAGTAAGCAAGAACTCCCTGAATTCGATGGTAAGATCACTGAGTTGGGTTTATGTCCCAACTAAGGATAGCTACCACTATGGTAGATTTTTGTAGTGTAGTGGTATGAAACTCAGGTGACGTTGGGTCTCAGTAGATGCTCAATCCGCATTAAGTGTGGTGTTGTTACCAATATTGAATTCGGTTTATCATTCGCAGTATTTTTTCGATTAATGTGCAGAGGTATACTTTATGTAGAGTTAAAGGGGATACTGCTACCAGCGACTTACACCTATCCTGCGATTATTCTGTCTTTAGTGGTGTCAGAAGACAGATTTGTATAGTCGACTACCTGATTGAAACTTGATCTGATAATCTTTCTATAGAAGATGATGAAATTTCAATTACATTTGCTTTCTGATAGTGGAATGTACAAGTCCATACTAGGTTTGAGTTCTTTAAAGGAGTTTTCGCTACTCAAAAAAAAAGACTCAAGTGACAACGAGACTAGACTTTATTTATACACAAGCCATTGTTTTTAAAACATTCTTGCGTGGCATTCTCTTGCTTTTATTAGCTCAGACTAACTCCGATACAGATGCATTCATGGTTCGGTTTCGAGATAACTGGTTAATGACTCGACAATTGAATCTATTCGTCAAGTACGAATTGAAGAATCTGTCAGTAGATAGCACCTACGCTGAAATATTCAATTTCCTTTTTTTTTTGGTTTATGAACAACTAAATCCTCCGTTTTGTAAGGACTAAACGCCAACACGCAACGGTTCATGTGCAGTCCTCCTTTTACTTTTTGCTCACTAATACCCATTCGGGAGAAATTCGCATATTGTTAGGAGTACTCTAACGCCAACATGAACTGCAAACTAATTTGGATTGACATACAAAAAAGTAAGATACATATACCCACCTATAGCGAATTAAATAAATTTATCCCAGTCGTTTCATCCAACAAATATCCAATCACTGACATCAACTCTAACTAAATCTATCAGAATTTAATTTAATTAAGTTTTTCAAACATCTGCCATCGAAAGATTTTCCACGAATCCAATATCAGCTACTCAACCTCCCCCTATAAACGAGTAGATACACTCACCCCCCCAAATAGAAATGTATCTGCAACAACAACCCCCCATCGAAATAAAATCGAAGTTAATTAAACATAAACCATTATGACAGAGCAGCAGCAACAAAAAAAAAAAAAAAAAAACAATCTAAAACTACCAAGAGGAGGAAAATTCCATCCTCGCACACAATTCATCCTTTTTTTTGTTGGAAAATGTTGCCGGTATCTACAGATGCAGACATTCTCTGCATCATGTTGCAGAGGTGAGCCTGCGCAATGCCAGCTCATCACTCTTTCCTTTTTCGATTGTCATCCTCTGCGGCATGGCGCATGTTCATAGAAAATGTACCAATCCGCTGCACAAGGACTACTACCAGTTGTTGTTACTTTATAGCTTTTTACAGTTGACCGTTATCGTATTGAGTAGACAACACATCCCCGATAAAATGTGTCTTTATGACGACCGACCGACCCAACAAATGTTGTCTGTAAGTAAAATTTGTATATTTTGTTTGTCCATTTAACTAACCGTGTTGTAATCTGCATAGATACACTAAGAGCGTACAAAGAGCGAGATACAATGGTGGTGGTGGTGGTATTGTGTGGGATTTTATGGTTACATTTAACGGTAATTTTGAAAATATAAACCATCGCGCGTCCTTGCCAGCATATAGAGATTGAATTTGATTTTGATTGGGAAAAGAAAAGAAAAAAAAAACCATAAAACCCAAAAGAAATGACACAAATTCTCGTCGAAAAGAAGCTTTTCCATCCCTTCTGTAGGAATTTCCAAGAAGACTAAGTACCTACAGTACGTGTGCGTGTATGTATGTATCTGTGTGAAAAGCAAACAAGTGCTTTAGGAAGTTGTTTGCCGACAAATAGCAAAATGATATGTTAATGTTGGTAAATCTACTACTACGTGCTGCTTACCCTCCTCCTTCCACCTTCAACGCGACACAGAGTTTAGGATACCCGCCTGCATGTTATGGGGAGGATACTGGACGTTGTAGTCGTTGTATAGTGACACACAACACACAACAGATGGAGAACGATATAGAGGAGGAGAGGCTGGGCGGCTGGGCTGTGGGTTTGCTTGATTTCAGAGCTTATTGGAGTTAAGTAATTGAAGATGTTAAAAGCTTAAATAATATATTCATTCTGACTTTCATATTAAAATTGCTTCACAGGAGCGCTGCCGTTCCGTAGGAGGGGTGGGAGCTCCCTCTACGTGGGACGTTAAGGGTCGCTTGGTTGATCTTATTTCGAATTTTTAGTTCGTTAGAATGGTGTGTGTGTGTGTGTTTGTGCTTTGTTCTTCTTTATACGGTGATAAATAGAGGTGAGGTGATTTTACTTAATGTTAGGTTTTCAAATGGTTATGGAACGGTTTTATAGCTTTTAAAATTGTAAGCTTCTTTTTTTTTTCTGTTTTGTTTCTTGTTAATAAAAATAGGTACCTACTCAGGATTCAGTGTGGGAATGTAGGGAAGTTTAATTAATTTTGTAGAAGACTCATCGGTTATAGAAATCTTCGAGATGATTGTGGTGTGAGTTAGGGGGTGGATCTCACCTTTTTGTGTAGGCACCATCGCTGGGCTATCTCTTTGTTTCCATTCAAAGTATTTGTAGGACAAACCGTTGGACAGGTTTCATTGAATTGTTTTTTGTGTAGAGCTACCTTTCATAAGACATCACAGTGGGTGTTTAGCTGAGTTGATATGGTATTTAACTGGACTGAGGCGGTTGTACAAGACATATGGTAACACCATGTAGCCGACGTAGTCCACACGATCGAAGGTGCCCTCAAGTACAAGAAAGTGGTTCTACGCGTTTTCTCGGACATACATATTTAGATGGATCTTTCAATAACATTAAAATTAGGGGTAGGTACTATAGGATGCCTCGGTGGGCGCCGTGGCTCAAGTGGATAGTGCGTTGGACTACGTAGCGAGGGGTTACAGGTCATTGAACACATCCTATCCAGCCAGATAGTAACAGCCGATCTAGTTAGGTGGCAGTGGTGTAGTGAATAGTGTGTTTGCTTGTGATCCAAACTAACAGGCCCGAGCCTGGACGAGGAATAGCAAAACACAGCCACCAAACCATGTGAGAGAAACGAATAAAATCAGAGTATCTCGAACCATTGTACCAAAAAAAGGAATCTGCCTGGAAGTACAATGGATCGAATCGGAGTCTGAGTGCTTTTGGGATTTGGACTTCCTTTGATTTAAAAACAAAACCTCCAATCTAGGTACTCAAAGTAAGAAAGGTAGAGTCTAGAACCCCAATGGGGTAATTTTTATCCGCTGTTGTGGATGAATTTTGATATGTATAGCATATGACTTCGCAATTTTAATGACCAACCTGAAAAGTTGGTCCTTTTCAAGAGAAGATACAAGCTAGGGGACTTGTGGAATCCGTTTTTAGGGAGCGTCATACTAGGCTACAAGCTAACTTGAAGAAGACACCTAAAAAACACAATCACAGAACCGAGAAAGGCGGATTGGACATACTACAGGGCTTTTGGTGATACGTGGGACTTGGGCTTGAAACCGAAGCAAGTCCACTGGATTTACATTCTACTCTATAAAGTGGCTGTATGGCCGAGGACCGAAGCCGGGGACGAGCTGGCCAGGAAGGTAGCGGGTAATACGGACACACTAGGGTTACAAACAACTCTAGCAGTAGCTTGTTTTAAAGGCAGCACGTTCACTAGTCACCAGAGTTCACTAGTATTACAAGACGTTCTTCGGATTTGTGAATGCTACCCGATTTTTCATCCCCAAATTAGACTACCTTCCACTGACATCCTCTTCTTGTCTTCTTTTACCAGATAGTTGACCCAGAGGCGAATACAATGCGTCCAATTGGTGGTCTCCGTGTTGTCGATTTAAACCAAGAAGTACGAATGGATTGGCACTCTTTGACAGTGAGACGATAATTCTACGAAGATCGAATGAAGCCGTCATATATGTATAATCTGACGTTAGAGTGAATAAACTTAAACCAACGTGACGCTGAATCGTTGAGAAGGAGTGGATTTCATTGAATCATTGGATTGGTATCATTTGAATCTCGCTACAAGCTATAGAACCCCACCATCATCTCAAACCCTGAAGCACATCCTGTCACCCGATCCAACATTTGTAGAATATTTCCACGAATACAACCACAGGGTAGTTATCCCTCAAACCCAACCCCAGTTATAGAGATATAGAAATGCAACCAAAACAAATGTCCACTAACCTGTATGCCATGTGCTCCACTCTGCTGGCTGATGTGCAGTTGTTGGGTCTGCTTCATTTGTAGTGTTGTTGTCGCCGTCGACTGGATGCCACTGTTTGGACCACTGTTCACTCCGGTATTTTGGCCAGCTCCCTGGTTAACTCCGGGACCGACGCCACCGCCAACACCACAACTACCAGGACCACCACCCGTCGAATTCTGCCGCTGAGCATTGCCAGTATTTGCGGAGCTTTGTTGCTGTGATGGTTGCTGTTGTTGAGGCTGCTGTTGTTGCTGCTGTTGCTGTGGCGGGGGGCACTGCGAGGACATATTTGGTGGAACGCCAGCGTTGCCGCCACGAGGTGGTTGCATGAAATTCGGTCCAGCTGGACTATTATTGCCCTGTTGGGACATTGGCGAACTATATGGCGAGTATTGTTGCTGTTGAGCTTGCTGGGCAGCGGCAGCAGCAGCCGCGGCTGATTGTTGCTGTTGTGCGGCTTGAGGATTGCCGGGCTTGGGAAAACCACCCGGACCCACAACTCCGCCCATTTTTGGTCCCATATTGGGATTTGGTTGTTGCTGTTGCTGGTGATGTGCTTGTTGCTGATGTTGCTGCTGTTGATGCTGCTGATGTTGTTGGTGTTGCTGGTGCTGTTGTTGATGTTGCTGGTGTTGTTGCTGTTGTTGGTGTTGCATTTGAGCCTGTTGCTGCAGCCGTTTGAGATCAAAATCATTTTGGGACGAGTAGAAGAGTTCCTGTTTAATATCGACAAATGATTGTGCGGATGTAGGACCTTTGTGATATTGTGGGGGCAGTTGTTGTTGTTGCTGAGGTTGCTGCTGCTGTTGCTGTGGACCATTGGGATTGCCACTATTGACTGGAACACCATTCTGTCCGCCAGACGACATGAAATCATTAGCAAATGTTCCGAAATCGTTATAGCGATTGTTGGGTCCGCCACCGCCGCCCATCATTTGGCTCTGTGGCGGAGGTTGCATTGGTGGGCGAGGGAAATTCATGCCACTCATGGCGTTCTTATGTTGATGCTGCTCGGCCATGTGTTTCAGCGTCTGTGCAAGAGACAACTCTGTGATTGGACCATTGGGACCGTTTTGGAATTGATTTCTCATCTTATTCAGCCCTTGATTGTCACCCATTCCCGTGCCAGGCATGCCTGGACCACTACCAAACGCTGAAGCAAACTGTGCCATGGGATTCTCCGATTTCACATTCAAACTGCTCATCAGATCGTGAGCACTCGGTGGCTCCACTTTGATACCATCTTCGGTTTTTATATCAAGCAGCGGCTTCTCATCGAACCCATCCAAGAATCCAGGATTGAAATCCTGTAAATCGGATATCAGCTCCTTAAAAGTATCATTGCCCTCGTCCGTATCGTCACCCATAAGATCAGGGAAACCGGGGAAATTACCATTTGGCCCACCGCCATCCTTCTCGAGCCCGGCAGCCAAATCGGAAAAGTCCGTATCGGGCTCCTGTTTACACTCAACCAGATTGGCCAGACCGCCCAGTGTAGACGTCTTACTGTGTCCACCCATTAGACCGCTGCCGTTTCCTTGTTGTCCACCACCCATGCCATTATTTCCATTACCATCACCACCAGGTCCAGGACCACCGCCACCACATCCACCTTGTTGCTGCTGCTGCTGCTGTTGTTGTTGATTGCCGGGATTCTGTTGCTGTTGCTGCTGTTGTTGTTGATTTTGACCACCAACACCGCCGCCTTCACTTTTCACCGATGTATTGGTGAGCGCCTTCACTGTAACATTTGTGCTTATCTGCTGGGGCTGGGAATTTGCCGCCGATGTTGTAAATTCTAATTGTTGTACAATTTCCACCGAGAATTTGGTTAAATTTTCTGAACCGTTGTGCTGTAGCTTAACGGGCGGTTCAAAATTATCAGCCCCATTGTCCACATCTTCCGCTGGTCTTTTTAGGAATTTTTGTTGCTGCAATTAAAAAACAAAAAAAAATATTTTTAGTCAATTTCGGTAAACATAACAATTTTTTGTGATAAATGGTTCTAAAGAGATTTTTAATGGATAGATACCTTGGGTCCTATCAGAGGACGACTTCAGAAGTGCTATCGAAATCAGAGATATTTCAGAGCGGAAGTGATAGTCTAAGGCTATGGTCTTGTAACGCCAGTAACTTCGAACCATCCTCTTTACAAATAGATCATGACAATAAGTATCGGGGCCTAAATGGGCCTTAAAAACTTAAATTGGTAGAAAAAAGTTGTAAACTATTTGTAAAAAGAAAACATTGCATCACAATAGTAGTCCCACAAGGTTGAGTATTTGGTTCACTACTATTAACCATAAAACGTATCAGTATGCTAAAACCTGAGAAGCGTGGAATATCTTTGTGGAAAAAAAGCAACTGGAGGACATGCAGAGAAAGGAGGAGACTTGTTGCTTTCAATATCTAAGTTTGATCTTATTGTGTGTAGCAAAAGTGGAATGTTCTCTCTACAGTTGGTTTTGCTAAAAGCGTCCAGCTTTAATAAGAGTTTACAAGTAGCGAGGGGCATAACCCGGCAGGATCCTATAGGTCGTATCATATCTGGCGAGCTCGTCAGCCTTATGATTTCCTGCCACGCTTCCGTGGCCTGACACCCAGCATAGGTTAATGTTGAACTGCTCAATTTCCAGAAGAAACAAATGGCAGTTTAAAGCGGTCTTTGAAGTTAACGAGCACGAATCCAAGTATTTGATTGCCACTTGACTATCAGTGAAAGGGATAATATCCCTGACAGATATGGTATTACATTTCGGTCAAGACAAGGCTTCCTTGATCACCATGATTTCTGCCTGAAATAGGCTACAATGATCTGGGAGGCGAAAGGAGAGGGACTGAACTGTCTAGTGACCAATTCACTTCGGTCAAGGATGATCGTCGGAAGTTTCGGTGTCTTTTGGGGTGAAATTGAGGAGATCAATGATCGAGGAGTGGCTCTTATAATAGCTAGACCACTGTGAGGAAACTTTGAGTAGGATAGCCGCACTTGCAGCCAATTGCTTGTCAAAAATATGTCTAAGGGGAGCAGATGGAGCACGATGCCCAGCGCCCCATGAGGGCTCAGTGCACCACAGATGCATATACATGCAGATCTTGACGATAGGAGATTGAAGTGAGTAGCCCATACAGTAGTATAGGCTTGATAACGGACGCGCACATCCAGCGTATGATATGAGGTTCAAAACCTCAGTTCCTACCTATGGGCGTTTTACAGGAGTATAGAGCCACAGATGCTTTTTTTACGCGTTCAAGTAGATTGGCTTTCCAGTTAAGCTTTCTATCCAAAATGAGACCCAAATAGTTTGCATTATCTTTAAAGGAGAGACTGGTCCCATTAATCGTGGGAGGTTCAATAAGGGGAACTTTGTATTTCTAAATAGGACAAGTTCTGTTTTGAGGGTGTTAGCCCCTAGTCCGCATTTCGAGGCCCATCTGGTAAGCCGTAGAAGAGCAGATTGGGGGATTTACCTGAGAGTATCAGGGTGTTTTTTGAAGGCGGCGATGGCAATGTCATCCAGTTCTTTCTATGTCCAATAGCAGCCTGTTGATCACTATATTTTATAAAAGAATGGACAGAACGTCACTCTGAAGAGTTCCGCAACTAATAAGTCTTCTAGCAGATGCACCGCCCAGCTGCGAATTGATAATCCTGCGTGTGACCAATTTATTGATCAATATTCCAAGCGAAGAATTGACTTTCAGACTTGCAAGTACATCTATGATTGACGTAGGTCTGACATTGTTAAAGGCCCCATCAATGTCCAAGAACGCCACCATGATAAATTCCTTGATGCTCATTGATTTTTCAATGATGCGCACTAACGAGTGTAAGGCTGCCTCGACTGGTTTGCCTTCGTAGTACACAGGTTGGGACTCAGACAGCATAGATAGCCTCATGCTCTGGCGTAGGTGGATAGTAATCAATCTTTCTGGTGTTTTCAATAGAAAGGACGATATGCTGATTCGGAAATCCTTTTGGTTTCACGTGCGAGCATTATCTTCCTTATAAAGACAACTTCAACCTCGATTCATAGTTTGGGAATATAGACCAGATTCAGACAATCAGACATTGTACCATCCGGCCCTGAGGATTTGTCTCAGTAGTAATTATTTTCGTGAAGTTGCTGCACGGTGTAGAACTGAAGAACTACAAGGAAAATGGGTGTCCAGTAGAAGGTCGATTGACTCCTTACTGCAGGTGGTCCAGTTACCATCTGGCTGCATTAGGTGGCTGGGTATAGAGGGAATTTCTGCTGCACGCGTATACTAAGGGGCGATCTACAGAGACGGCTCTTTACGAGTGCGAACAATAAAAAAGACAATTCATTACACTTCATAGACGTTGAAGGTGCCTTCAATAACGTTAGCCCTGAATCGATTCAGGAAGCTCTGATCCAACTGGGTGTGGAAGAGTTTATTAGTAAATGGATAGTGACTATGGTAAAAAGTAGAATCATTCAATCAACCCTCGGTAACAGCAGTTCCACCATATCTGTCGTAAGACGAACTCCTCAGGATGGGATCATATCTTCTCTTCTTTGGCTTATGGTAATCAACAAAATCCTGTGGTGATGACTCAGATGGAGTCAAGGTTGTCGTGTGTACGGATTATGTGGTAATACTGGTATCAGAGATGTTTCCTTCAGTATTCAGTGAGATTATGGAAGGTACCTTGGACTAGATTACCTAATAAGCTACTGGATGTGGACTCAGTGTCAACCCAAGCAAAACTGGACTGATGATCCTTACCACAAAAACCAAAATATCGACCTTCACGCCTCCACGGCTAAAAAACCACCAACTACTCTACTTATCCTCCAGTGCTAAGTACCTAGGTGTGGTACTTGATCCAAAACGTAGTTGGAAACTAAACATTGAATAGCAGGCTTGCTTGCAGCAACACCTTCGATAAGAAGTGGGGTCTTCGCCCAAAGATCATCGTATGGATGCACACAGCTGAGGTGCATATTATGTTCTCATCTTGATGAATTGCGGTCAGATTGAGAGAAACAGGATGCCAGTGTAGCAAACCTTATGGTCACAATGGACCTGGTTAGCGAATCTAACCGACTATATAACTCCCAGAGTGAACTTCAGAAACGACGTCACGGTGAGATTCCCAACCAGGGCGGAGTGGGAATCAGGCGAAGTGACAAATGAAATCGGTTCAGGATTTTTTTTTTTCGGTTGCGCCAACGGATGTGTAATCTTTTAAAGATACCAATAACCCGGTTCAGGATTAGCCTCCTTTGGGTGCTGGGTCATAGTAACATTGAGGGAAACGAGCGAGCTGATGAACTAGCAAAACGGGGATCTGCCCTTGGTCTCGCTTGGGTAGAATCTTTGCGCACTATCTTTTAAAAGCTGCCAGCAGATGACAGGGTGTAAGGAACTGTGTCATATCCACGCAGATGTGGCCCAAATACCACTGAAATAGATCACAAGAACTTTTAAATAGAAACCGTGCAGATATTGCAGTTCTGGTAATTAGTACTGGCCACTGGTCTATCGGGGTTCATGCGGCCAGAATAGACATTCCTTTTAATGCACATATCTCTAAAGAGAAAGAAAAGATACTACACTTCCTCTGCAAGTGTTCAGCTCTGGGCAGGGCCAGACAGCGCACACTAGGTAAACCCTTCTTTGACCTAGTAGAGCTAACAGAGATTAGCATTGGGGATAACATCAGTTTCCTCAATGTAACGTGGTGGATTTTAATAATCGTCACTTATTTCCCTATTAGTTAACACCCTTTGTACATTCGATAGGTCACTTGTGGTATTAAAACGGCATAACTTCCTGATGCAACTACTTCTACCTACCTACCTACCTCAATCAAAGCATCACTTTAACGAGTATCTAAATGTGGTTTGAAAAGGAATTCAGATTGGCCACGCTCTAGTAATTAACCCATAAGGTTTGTGGTTAATTTTATATAAAATCCAATTCAAAGGACTTAGCATCCTCTTTTGTGCAGAGATTTCTACGGGTCATATCAAACGCGTCAACATTGACATGAATCAGACAAATGATGTCATATATCTGATCACCACTAAAAAAAAATGTTGTCACACCAATTCAGTAATTAATTACATTGGTGGGGGGTTCCAACAAACGTAAAAAAAAAATTGAGTTCTAAAAAATACATCCCTTCAGGTATTATGAACAGGAAACCTCATGCATTTCCATTATGTAGATGCACCTGCATGTATTTAATTTAACAAAAGTCTCACAACAATGGGTGTTCATACACAAAATCCTGGAATTCTGAAATGAGTATAGCGATACCAGGAACAGAACAAAACATGGGAAGGTGATTATTCCATTCCTAAAACCTTGAAAACAAATGAATGAATGCAGTTCTTCCAAGAAACAGTCCCGGTAATACAAAATAATCGCGAATACATACAAGTAATGACATTTTAATTTAAAAGTAATAATAATATATTTACCCAAATATTCATTAAAAATCGTTGATGTAATTAAATTGCAATTTCCGTAAGCGGTTTGTGTAAGTTTTCCACAACTCCACTTCGCATTTACGTTTCACTTTCGAATAGTTTTTCAACACATTTTCATTTAAAAAAAAAAAATAATAACAAATGTTACTCAACCACTCGTAGTGACCTTAATTTTACAAGGTTTTTTTTTAAGTTTATGATTTTTCCTATAATTAAATATTTAGTCACTAATGTGATATTATTCTTAAAAATTTTTAGAAAATAAAAACCAAACTCTTCTCTTCCTCATCATTGTCGTTGTCGTCCCCTCGACCCGCCAAACGAACAACAACAAAAAAATGTTTGTTATTAACAAAATGCTACATTTTTACACCTCATATACATACTATATGTATATATAATTTTTTTTCATTATTCCTCTTTACTTGTACCCCGTTTATTTCATCGGATTTATTTCATCCGAAAAGCATAAAAATGCCCATGAAAAATACTTTGAGTAATAAAAAAAAAAAAAACACATTCCATACATTAAGGAAAAATAAAAAGAAAATGAAATAAAATAGCAAAAAAAAAAAAATAATAATAATATATACATATACATAAAATACAGTACAGTAAGAGAAACAAATATGAATTTCAATTATTCGCATCAGTGTGTGGAGCAACGGAGAAGTGGAACAAGTCTCACACGAATTATTATGGAACAAGGAAGAGCGCAGTAGAAAACCGAGGAAAATAAAAGAAAAAAAAAAAAAAAACCCAGCTAAATGTGAAATGATTTATTTTAAATCGGTTTTGTTTTAATTAATGCAAAATATGGCGTAAGAGAGGGGTTCCTTCTAACCAAACCAAGCACGTCAAGTGGGGTTCACATTGCAAGTTACTTAGTACACTTTGCATTGTCGTTGTCGGATGAGGGTATACACTCCTCGACGTATGATACTGTTTAGATATTACTACACTATCTCTCATTTAATGTATATTTTGTAGAATATTGTATAAGATGATGCAGTTAACAGTGACATCATTTAGTGAATTTGATTTTTTATTTTACATCTTCTCCACCTATGGCTTTGAGGGCGTCATCTACCGAATACTAAAAGCACCTCATTCCCACCAATATGTGAATGTTGATGTGTAGCCAGATTGAACAATTTATCTGTATAAATCAAACTCTGGCCATATCATAAGCAATCCAGAAAAAGTTGCTATCATCCACATCTCTGACCGATAGTATGCCAGATATCTTTACATCAGTCTCAGACTATCTACTGAATCTTAACCTCGAATGAGGGCACTAAAGTCCATGGCTGCAGGTTTGGTCCATGACTGCACGTTTGGTCTTATTCAAATCAGGTAATCCTATACACTCTACTAAACAAAAATAGCAATGGAATTGGCTTCCTACAAAATTAATCTGATATTAGTTCCACATTGAGCTGCAACGAAACGTTACTGCAACCTCAGCATACTGATCCACTCGCATCACCTATTTATGGACTTATTCAGCACCCACCCAAGGGAGTATTTCAAAGATTATCTCCACACAGAAGCTACTCAAAACTCCTAGTGACGATGGAATGTTTCCTGCCCTCATTCAACATGGAATCGATACTGCCATTGGATACCTAGTGGCTATCTTTAACTATAGGACCATTCAACAAGAAGTGTCATTTTAAATTTCGCGCCATTGTTGAACTTGTCAGCATTCAATTATCACTGCGATGACTTTTGATATTTAAAAACTAAGAGGTTATGAAATATAGATCGATACACACTCGCACGACGTGTTGAAATAGGTAAAATTCACAAAGAAAATGGTGAAAATATAGTGCCACATGCTGGTGAAACAATGGTTCTATTCCGTGACAAATTTCCTGGACATCTGATTTCTCAAAATGGAGACTTCAATTGGCAATCGGGATCGTGTGATTTAACACAGTCCATTAGACTTTTTCCTTTGGAATAATGTTAAAGATACATTCTACACCAATACACCAAGGATTCATGCATTAAAAGAAAAATTCGCGAAATGCAGTCGCAAAAGAATGACTATTTGTAGGTAGAACCGAGGAGGACATCTGGAAGATATTGTATTCCATTATTAACCTCAGAGTTTTGACTTTAAATTAAAATAAAGACATCACCACTTTTCAGAAAAATTTAAAAGTTTTTCTATTGATTGAAAATGATACCTCTTGTTGGAAGATCCTATAACAATACCCGATAGCTTTGAACAAAATTTATGTAGTAAGCGTAAGCAGTCGCAAGAAAAATAGACAATCACCATCAGGATAGGGAATCATCATCAAAACCAGTTATCAGATACCTATGGGTGATGACCGATGGTAGGTTCGCTCTACAAGAAAGGACCACCATTGAAAAACGTTCCACAAAGCTGCTCGAGTGAGTGCATCCACATCCAGACTTATGATAAATTTTGAAGGATCCAGACAATAAATGATACTAGTCCTACCAAGGGTAGTATTGCCCACATACGGTGTTGATTGGCTAAAGAACGAGTTTCTGCATTTAACTGTGCGACCGAAAATAGGTTTCAAAAGATAAGGATGTGCGGAAAAGGCCGATCGTGCAGAATGATTAAACTGACGGAGAGACGGGACACAAATTTCTTCGAACAAACGTTGTG
The DNA here is from genome assembly GCA_905220385.1 of Xylota sylvarum. NCBI lineage: Eukaryota > Metazoa > Arthropoda > Insecta > Diptera > Syrphidae > Xylota > Xylota sylvarum. The sequence continues at coordinate 49,874,901 of LR999960.1, read as the reverse complement.
GAAATATCGATACAGGACCAATAAGCATCCAACATTCCGACTATGGTCTAGCGAAGAGGTTTTGTCGCAAATTGAAAGTTTACCGACCAATCTACATGCCTGACGTTGGACACGATCTACTAAACTGAGACAAGTTACGGAAGCTGCCGCCTAAACATACGAGTTGTATTCGAGTTCGAACGAATGTAAACTTTATAGATAGTTCAAGTCAGCACGTTTAAACCTCTTGACGAATCCGAGGCATCGAGCGCCACTTTTCCCAGCTTCGGAAGTCTGTAGATACTAGCCAATGTCTGGGGTAACTTGCTTGCATTGAATTCCTCAATATCAACTCTATTCATTTTAAGTTTGACTACATTACTATCCAGCTTCAGAAACAGGAGACACCACTGGATTTTTAACGAATTGAACTTAACTCGGTTCTTCGCACTCCAGTTGATGATTACATCAATATTGGACTTGACTTCAGTAGACATTCGCTACCGGTGAGACTCCACAGCTTGGAGGTCTCAGCCATGGAGTCGCCAAACAATAAGCCAAGTCAAGGGAACTATCATCCTCAAAGGAATAAATAGGATTGTGAGCTAGAGAGAGAAGGTCGTTAATAAATATTAAAAACAAGATCGGAGAGAGAACGGAGCCCTGCGGTATACCAGCATTGGTTGAGAATGAGGTAAGAGTATGTAAATCCGTCCAATACAACTTGTATTGACCGATTACTCAAGAACCTTCCATGATGAGAAGATGCTATTGATACCGTAAGCTGGGATTTTGCTTAAGAGGGCACTGTTGCACATCCTATCTAAAGCTTTAGAGATATCAAGGGCAACTACTCGGCATTCAGCGTGATTGTGAACACTTTGGTTCCATATGTCTGTTAAGTACACCATAAGGTTCCCTGTAGAACGTTATTGCCGGATTACTGATGGTTTCTTTCGAGATATCTCTTACTTACTTACTAACTTAGGTGGCGCTACAGTTGGAGGTGAACCTGGGACTCAACTAACAAGTCTTTCCAATTAGCTCGGTCCGTAGCGAGATATCTCATGAGATGGAAATTTACAATGCTTTCCATGACCTTAGAGAGCACTGATATTAGGGCTGTGGGGCGGTAGTTTAAAGGGCAGGTTTTATCGTCCTTTTTAGAAAGATACCTGTGGAGTATGACAAGTGGAAGAGCTTACGTAGACTTTTAGCCAGAGTAGAACAACACCTCTTCAAAACAAGGAGAGGCATCCTATCTGGACCTGAAAATTTGTTACTGTCGAGATCGTTTAGGACTCGAGTTACTGGGCGGATTCGGAATAATATTTATCCTAATGTGTATTGAACCGGATTCAGTAATGGTGGTGGAAGAGAAGGTCGAATTTGCAGCAAAAATAGTTACTAGCTGATTGGTTTTCTGTTCAGAGTCAGTGATATTTTGATCGTTGTGGGCAAGAGTTGGGATGAGGCGGAGTCTTTGACTCTTTTGACAAAAGATCAGAAAGATTTACTGCCTTTAAGACATTGCAGTATTTTTTTTTAAAATTGAGTGTCAGTCATTTCTAGTCGATTCATAGAGACTTCGAATTTCCTCAGAATGTGTTTGACGCCATAACGCAAAAGCCTCTTCCTTCTTCTGGACGGTAATCGGACAATTTGTTTTGGTATGATACTAAAAGTTTTATTCGAAAGGAAGGAGCGCATTCTAAGTATATCCAAGTCTGTGATCATGTCAGTAGCAGTATTTACTTCTATATCGAGACCAGTATAAGACATGACTGCTTTGGAGTGTATCTAAAGGGGTTTGGGCTCGATCTCCTAACTGTTTTAATTCGACTTTTCATCGAAAGTTTTACGTTGTAGCAGCCTATACTCTGAGGCAAAGTTTGATAGACGAATGTTGTCACAAATCACACATTTTCAATGGGTTAAAAATCGATGAGAACCACAATTTCGTTGCAGTCAACCATATACTGGAAATATTTCGAACTATCTAAAGCTTGCATACTGTGATAATAGTCAATACTGAACTGTTCCAATTGCTGTTCCTTGGCAATCCATGAAAACGAAGTAAAGATAGCCATATCTACACTTAAATCCTACAAAGCTGCAGAAGCACATGACCTATCGTTAATTGTTTGTCCAAACCCCAAAAAAAAGACACTTAGTGAGTTTGTTCGCCAAAATGTGGCAGTCAACGCAGCCGTCAACGCATAGACGGCGTCTTACGTTGACTATCACACGACATGAGCGATTTGGGACAAATTTTCACGTCATTTTGACGTTCAAGAGTCAACGAATTGACTGATTTCGTTGACCGTGTAATTGTAGCTTTAGTCTCTTCAACGTGTCTGTTTTATGAGCAAGTAATACGTATCAGTGCGGTTTTAGATTCACCATTAACCACATAGGCACCATACAACAGATCTTGAAAAATGAGGGTAGCCTGAGTCATTGACACTTCAGCAATTAGCTTCCGCAAGTTTGTTGACCAGAAACTTTCGGATTCACCAGTATTGCACCCACATGCATAATACACACAGTCGATTTGGGTCGATAAACCTTAACAGAAAAAAAAGTCGGTTGTACGGGAAACATTTACTGTATCTCCTTTCCCATCCATGTAAGATCCGTGGGAATCTTTCCTATTAATCATGCCATTTAGCCATATAATCAGTGGACATATGAATAGAAAATCGGGAGCGCTCCTGTCCAACTGAACAGTCTGCGGACACTCGCTTTTCTGGCGTTTCCTGAACGTCCTTTTCCGATTGGCCTCAATAATACTTATAAGACTTTTTCTGGATTCTTGACCTGTTCTATTAGTTTAGGCACATTGATTGAGATGAATTGGTCCGTTGTAACCAGACTTCACAGTAATTTTCTGACCAAATGTTTTAATTTTATTTATCCGATTCTAGCGCCTTCTCGAAATTGACTGTATACCCGAAGTTATCCCCAGCTATCCACGCACCTGTGCGCTACACTTCTGTCTCCCGATATAATTGATCGCATAGTGAGATACATAACCTAGAAGTTGATACCTAAATGAATGAAATCCATCACCAACGTCCTATCGTAGATACGAAGGTTTTATTCACCTACCGAATTTCGTTACACCAACCTTTTCAGCTTGTAACGCTGTCGATAAATCGAATTAAAACACATTTTCATGTCAAAATTTGACATCTACGAGAAATGATTCTCAACATCACTATCTAGTCAAGAATTCAGTGGCAAAAAGATAGCTATGCCATATAGAGTGAATGGACACCAGAGATGCAGCTCGGAAAATCATTACACTTACTGCAGAGTTTGCAAGGGGAGTTGGATATGAAATTGGCTTGTGGAACTGACGGCAGAGCTAGTTAGAAAACTCATAGGACCTTGTGTAATTTGATAGGATCACCGCCATTAACATACACACTAAGAAGGTACTCAGTAATTCACGCTAAAAACGCTATAGATGTCCAATGAAAAGAAAGTGACTAAACCTAGATCGTAAAAAAAATATGTCAGCAGTTTTGTTCTGAAAACCGAACGTATTGAATAGCAACCGGCATTTTTTTTTTTCACTATGAAATAAACAAAAGAATTTTATTGTTTGTCTTGCTTTTTATGGTGATCTAACAAACCGTGTATCTACATACGTTTTCTGTTAAACTTCGATATTTAAAATTTGTCACAAGATACTCTGTATAAAACTGGACTGTGTGCTCCCGCATAGATATTGTTTCATCGCAAAACAAAGCCGATAAATAATATGCACCTCCCTGTCTGTTGTAAATATTATAGATACTCTCATATTTCAAACCACAAAGTCATAAAAAAAATATTACGTATACGTCACCGTTTATTTTTACTGCTCGAGGCAGTAACGAACACGTATCATTGCCTAATGTTTTATTTAATTTTTATGAAGTAATCGACTTTCTTATCTTAGAGGAGGTAGCGCATGTAATATTTAAACAAATATTTTTATATCGAGTTTCCAAGAAAAAAAAATCTAAATTTGCAATTCGAATAAATATCAATTTTTTCAAGAATTTCAGAGGTCACCACATATTACGACACGACCATAGACGTGATGTCCCCGAAACCAGGACATGCACATGTAAGCACATAAATGAGAATATTTTCCTTGGAAACACAATAAAATAAAAAATAAACGTTTTTTTAAACAAAACCGACTATAAAACTGAAATTTAATTTATGTTATACTTATAGAAAAAAGAAAAAAAAAATAAAGCTATAACCCTAAAAAAAAATACGGTGCAGTAAACTTCCTTTGTCGCTTCAATGCAATTATTTAAAATTTTTCTTTTTTATAAGTTTCCGTCATAAAACGCAAAACTCCTCGTCGGTCGTCGTAGGGTAAGTATTTGTATATATGTTTTGTTACTTCTTTCCTTTCTCTAAATTCGCATGCAAATTCATTTCACACTTGGAATCGCAGTTTATTGAACACACAACCACCACCGAACCAAACCCACCATTCCTATGCACTGTAACCAACGCAGTTACATTGAGCACTAACAGACGAAGAAATGAAAACCCATCAACAAAACGGAAATAAAAAAAAAATTCCAAAAAGAAAACCAAAACACAAATAAACCAGAGTAAGAGACACAAAATACAAAATGTGTTGGAGCATAATTTCCGTCTGTCCGTCTGTCGATTCTGTCCGTCTCGGCAGCGTACGGATAATGGGCGAGAAGTGTAATTAAATTGAAGTCAATCACCAAGAGGCATAAAAACTCACTCATTCACATTTGTTTCAGTTCTTTTTTTTTTTGTTTTATGGGTAACCACCACCACGAACAACACCACCAAGATACAGATACAAATAAATGTACTCAACTCAAGACTCATAGAACAAAAAGAAAACAAAATGTATCTAGCTAACTATAAAAAAAAAAAAATGTTGCTTGATGTGGTTGCAAGAAAGAATGAACAACCATAATATGTGCAGAAAAGACCGCAGAAAATAAATACTTAAAAGCGAAATAAATTACAAAGAAGAAGTATAAAAGAAAAAAAAGTTGAAATACAAAGCAGCAACAGATAAAAACGTACGTCCGTCCGTCCGTCCGTCCGTCCGTCCGTCCGTCCTACTACAGACGACACGACGACGATTGCGGCCGATACTCCACTCCACATCTACTAGCGCACACCATTCCAGAATAAAATAACCAAGAAGAAGAAGGTTAACGTGCGAATTTGTAATTTAATTTTTATGTTGATTAAAGAAAGAAAACGAAAATGAATACTAAATAAAAACAACGCAAACAAAATAAGAGCAACCAGCCAAGCAGCCAAGCAGCAACACCACCAACAATAACTACGCGCGCAAGCAACCAATAAAGCTGTGTTGTAGTAACAGATACATAAAAAGCGAAGATAATTCATACTTTCGAATCATCACAAATAAACTTGATGACTATAATTTATTGGAATTGGAATGGATGTCTAGATTAAGTACTCCATCCACCAAGTGTCAAGCATAAGTTGATGTTCGCACGAAGGGAAGTGCTTTATTGTAACACAACTAAGCTAAATATATACAAAAGTATCTATGTATCTCTATTTGTCTTAGTAGTGGAGGAGAAGGTTAAAGTGAAATATGTCTAAGCTCTTTAATTTTATGTTTGAACTTAATTTTTTACATCGTTTTGTGATAACATACATAGAATGCCAATGCCAAACTATAGTAGCCAAAACAGTTCAAAAACCTCACGAGTTAGTGACCTCGTCTCATCCCCCGAAGATGTCGACTTTCAATTTCAAGAAACTAAACCTTGTCAAATGAGGGCTGGATGCGATTCAGATTACTATTGAATACCCTAAGCTCAAGAATAGTCTCGAGAGCAGTTCAGACGCACAACAGCAATTCACACATAAAATCAAGTGTAAGCAACCTGTACCTTCATTTTATGCTGCCGGATAATACGTAAACGATGGTGTACTACAAAGGTCTACGAGAAGTCCTGACCTAAGGACAGGTGCTAAAGTAAATTTCTGACATAATCATAGGTCATTTCAAGAAGAAAACATGTATACCCTGTTTAGTGGAGAAAAACTAGACACAGTCACATGTGAGATACCCCAAGGTTCGGTCTTAGGTCTTCTTTTGTTTATCGTAATGGAACAAGATTCATATTTACTGAAGATCGAAAATATGGACAAATATTTTTAATACTACTTTGACCTTGTAAATGCCAAGTACACAGGAGGTACTTTTAAGTTCTTATTGTAGGTTAAGTAACTACAACTAAGTTTCTAGCAACCTAGCTTCTTTGTGAGCAAACAAGGATCTTGTTCTACGCATTCAGTGAGGCAGTTTCGCCAAGTTCACAAGGCAATGACGCTAATCGTCAAACGAGTTCGCAGATAAAGGCGATTTTCCGCTATAATGGGTCCTAGATGATATAGACCTTCCAGGCAACTGCAAAGCGGATTAAGTTGAAAAAGAGAGTGCAAGTCGAGTCCTCGCCGAAGACAGTGAAATGAAATGTTAAGTTCTGTCTCTCGCTAAAAACAAATCTTCTTTTTGAAGCATTTCCTTCTAATTGGATTGATTGCAATTAGAAGGAAAAGCAGTAGTCTTACTATAGATACTCTGAAGATGCATTGTTTCATAGGAAGATAAGTTTAAAAACCGACGGTTCTCTTGAACGATTTCTTTATAAGCAGTAGAAATGAAAAGAAGGAGAAGACTATAACCCATGTTCTATGCAATAGCTTTGCTCTATTTGCATTAAGGACGAGAACTGTAGGCGAGTAATTCCTTCCTTCCGAGACCTAGAAGAACTCTCAGGACTAGGTCAAGGTCAAACTAGATTCGATAGTTGAGGTACTCACTGACAACTCTACTTAAAAATAAAACCTTGAGTATAAATTACTTAATGTAATCTTCTAGTCGAGATTATTTGTAAGGATTACGAGTATAAGAGTATCTGGTTTTACAATGACATTGCCAAATTTAATTGATATTGGTAGATTACCTGATTACGTTTAGGAGCTTGGCAAATAAACCAGTACTAAGAGGGTGACAAGCAAGTCATGAGGTCACCGTATAGGATACAATATTTTGCAATCAAAAATCTGAAACTAAAGACTTAAAACCTGAAAAAGACGGATGGTGGATACGAATAGCACGATTATAAAGGTTTTCTATAATAAAAGAGTCCTGGAATTAGACAAAGTCAACATAAACTGCGTTAGGTTAGGTAAACCTGGCAGACTGCGTTAGATGAAGTTACACTTAGACCAGTGAAAGTTCATTGTGATACCATAAGGATCTAGGATCCCCATCGGCACTAACAGGGGAAGAGACCGCATCTGCTAGTCCTAATCGGGACTCAGCAAATGACTCTAAACCTGTTTTTACCCTGAATACGACTTAATTACTCGAATAGGACTTGGACAGTTGATTTCCATTTAAATGTGATCTTTGTTCGTGTGTTAAGTCTAAAGCAGCTGATTTGGAAATGAATCGATGTTGTATGGTTAAAACTTGTTATATGTATGTACATGGATTCGCCGAGTTAGTCTACCTACTACCAGACTATGTATCTATCTAGCTGAAAGGTCGCCAGTTGGAAACTCATTGATGCAGCAAAAGGATCTGATCCTGGACTAAAAAAAAAGGTGTTACTGGGATGATCTGCGTTTTGATGTCAACATGTGTTCTGAAGCCACCAAACAAACATTGTTAACAAGCTATTGCTCCAATGAATAGGTCTAAAAACAGTGGTGCTCTACTGCAACAGAATGAAGAAGATTTAGCTTTGTAAGCTTGCGTCATAGACACAGTCTAACCGAACTATTTACCCTTAAGAATATCTTACACTTCCATTCAACTCCTAAAAATGGAATATAAGTCGACGCCACATCAGTATACCAGAGCATACCCCCAATCAATTCAATTTGCTACCACAGCACATTCTTTTTGTTATAGAACGGGCAAAATCTGGAATTCATTACCAGAAGAAATATTTCCAAAAGGATACAATCTCTAGCAATTCACCATTGATAGATACAAGGCAAACATTTAGACAATATTAGCCAAACACCGCCGGTCATGCTGCAGCATCCTCAATTTGTTCAAATATACTAAAGTCTACTAAAACATGTAAAAGTATGTAGATTGAAGGTGTCTACCAATTAAGTTGGTTTCGAGTAAATAACTTTTGCAGTCAAGGTACATTTTAGCAGAGTCAAGAGTCAACGAGAGGTTATTGGGATCTGACTGAAAAATTAGGTCAAATTGTCTGTCCAAGTTATTAGTAACACCACTTAACTGATACACTGGATACACTGGAGTCTGAGAGACAATCAGTGAAAAGGACCTTCTTGTCTGAGGAAGGATTAATTATTACATAATGGGGACTGATCGTCAGATAAAATCCATTGATGGTCGAGGAAATTGAAATCACTCCGAATTAATATAGTGTCGCGAGGATCAACAATATCAAGCAATGAATCAATCGCATCTATATCTAGCTGATAGTTGGGAAGGTCGAATGAAGCAACAAAAGATAGAAATGTTCCATCTATAACTAGTTATTTTGACGCAAATATATTCAAAATTAGATGTTTAAACTAGTGTTGACTCAAAACGATTGTGTACTGCCAATAGAACACTTCGACCCGAGGAAGCGTCTTCTTTCTCACGACCATCATCGCGAAAAACATTGACATCTGGAGAAAATAATTCATTGTTATAATAATCATGAGCGAGATTAGTTTCGCTTAAGGCGAAAATATCATAGAAGAGCTTTAGAGAATTAAGATACATATGGAGGATGTCTTAATTCGCAGCCCTCGGTTATGTAGTAAAGGGTGGGCCATCAGTTGGTTTCTTTTTTCAAAAAGCTATAACAAAAAGCAATGCTCAATATTTTTGAACGATTATTGCTTTATTGAAAAGAGTAAACCTTCCAATTCCGATTAACTATGGAATATTATTTCCATTCTATGGTTTCGACCCCTATTTCACGAATTGCTTGACCAATATTGTTCTTGAGTGCCAACCCTTTATATGCAAAGCCACTCAGGGGGAGTAGTATGGATGTAGTGTTGCTAGTTCGAGCGGCAAGTTCGTGAACTAAAGTCCCATCAGGCCAAAATTCTCTTGACAATAGCAGTTCAAGGTGAGAATCAGAAGTTAGAAGTCTAAAAGATGCTATCTAGCGGGGGAGTCGGACAGAATCCCGAAAAACAAAATCCCGAATATGAAAATTTTTGTATGGATTTAAAGAAATTTTGCATATACCCAACCTCGCACCTACTCCAAATCCAACAGTGACTCCAAGCAGGGGGGTTGCAGGGGGGGCAGCATACCCTCCATACATATTCTACTGTTTATGTACAAATCGAATTGTGGACTTATGACCCTGCGCCGAAAAGGATTAGATGCTTTGTTATATTGTTATATTTCGTACCCAACACAATTTTTCGGGACTTTTTTGGGATTTTTCGGGATTTTGGATTTTTGGGATTGTGACCCAAACCCATCTAGCGGGGGTACTTTAAAGTTGTATTTAACGCATTTGACTAATGACGGCTATGGCGTGTTGGTGCTTATATAGTTCATTACATCGTTTTCTGTGCTAGCAGAAGAAAAACCTCGAAATGAAGATGGTTTTTCGAAGAAGCGTTTTTACTACAACCAGATGATGTCGGATGAAGTTGTTCGAAATGACATTTCCAGACGCACAGAAGTATGTGGTAGAGAATCTTCGTTGCAAATAAATGGAGGAATTAGAGAAGAAGAGGCATCAGTTGAAGATTAATCACTCATTAGCAGGAGGATCTCCAAGTGAATTCGAATTTGACCGTAAAACTCTTTTTTTGTCTTGTGTCATGGTTGACTCCTGGGTAGATACGACCATCGTAAGTGATAGTTGTTGCTGAAGCGGCGGCAGTAATTCATTTTTTTTTTTAAGTTTTTGTTCCTTATGTTTAGATTCTTGGTGCTGACTTTCAGTTGTTAGTCTCTCTTCCTGTTGCAAATGCTCAGGTTTTTGAGGATCAAATTTACATATACATATGCATGTAGGTATGGAAGAAAGGAATATCAGTGGAGTCGCTCTATATACCTAAATTTAGGATAATACAACGTTTCGCATTTGTTACAATGAATACAATTTATTTGGATACTGGGACATAGAAGGGGTTGCAAGATATCCAGTCAAACATAGAGAATCGACTGGTAAAAGACGTGACAAGAGTCGCATCTTAGCGTAGTCAGGAAAAATAATCGACCTCTCACACCAAAAATTACACTTACCGCTGCCCTAAGCGGGTTAGCATCAGCATCCAAATAACCACATCGTAAGAATCTTGGTATTTTACATCTTCCATCAGCTCTTTTAAAGAAAGATGACTAATAGAATTGTCTGGACGATAAGTGGAAACACTATGACAACGGCTAGATACTTATAGTCGCAACGATATCCCTGATAATCATACGGGAATGAAATGCCACAATGTCAAACAGAAAACCAGCTTTCAAGACTCTCATCTTTTCAATTAAAAAAAAATAATAAAAATAAACACTATAAAAATAACCCAATCAATTTACCACCTAAAACTTCAATTTCGAAATTAAAGAGTTACGCCAAACGATAATAACAAACGACTTCCAAAGAAAATAATACACAAACAGCCACAGCAACAACACAAAAAGAAGAAAGCATTTCATAAATTTTACAACCCACACCTCGTTCCTTGCATATTAACAACTTTTCCCCAAGACCAAGTGAAATAAGATAGATAATTTTTCACTACCCCCACCCCAACCCCAAACGCGCCGCATCGACCTCATCCGCTACATTAAATTACCTATTCAAAGATCTATAAATCTTAATACGAGGCAACAAAAAAAAAAAAAAAAACAGAAATTATATGGCAAAACAACCCCTCTAAAAGCTTAGGGGGTGAAAACTTCAGATCCTCTAATGGAATGTTTGTTTGAAAGCTCTTCCTGTTACCCTGTTACTTTTACCCTTGAGAAAAACATTTCAACTACATTGTATTGGATTTTTTTTCTTTTTGACAATAATTTTTAATTAAGTTTTTTTTTATATTTAATAGACATGAGTATATTTGTGTAAATAAAAAATAATTGTAGAATAAAAAAAAAAAAACACTACAAACAGGATGTAAAAAAAATAAATAACTTCAAACTTTGTTTTCTCGAAACACGAACCGTGAGGTCTTAAAGTAGTTCTTCTCTGCCTATAAGGGATTGGAATATGCCTATGCACTGTGGTGCCCATAGAATTAAAAACGGCTCACATCTAATGAGAATCACATTAGTAGATACAGCGTGAAGATCTACAGCAACTTTTTGGCTACCAATTTGCGCAATTGCAAACTACCCATGTTTCAAAATCAATCAAAATCCTATAAAGACCCAGACTGTTAAGAACAAGTCGAAATTCATCAGAAAGGGAAGGTGCGATACAATGCTTCCCTTCTTTTGCATCGCCCCTAATAAAGTGGGTGTGGTATTTTGCCTTTTTGTGGAATTTATAACCACAACACCAAGACTGCAACTGCAACTTAAATGTTTTTAGAAGAGTTCTTCCTAATTAGCTATTTTTTAAGAAAACGCCATTAAAAAGTGGGCGTGGTATTATACAACGTTCATCTGAATTGTAAAATAACTTAGTGCCCAGAAGTTTTGTCCGAACACTAACCACTGTGCCACGGAAATAGAACCAGCGTACTTTGATGAATTCGGAGCCAATTCAATAAAGGATATTGTGACTGATTCGGAATTTTGAAAAACAAAGACGAACCCTTAGTGGGACAATGTCAGGATCCGTACGCTAGGCTAGGCTAGTAGCAGCATAATATTCCTATCTCGTCTTAGGGGTAATCTGAAGATTTGTTCTGCTTCTGGCATCGAAGTAGCTCTCTAAACATGTAGAAATTTCTGTTTTGACGATACTAGCAAATGAAACAAGGACAAGGATCATTCATACGTACACACGTACGTACAATATTTTAATTATTCGCAGGATCTGGCGGGAATGGTGTTACAGATGCGGTATGATCAGAGTAAAAGACATGAGACAAGAAATTTGTTGATAGGGGCCGGGCCAAATGAATATACAGACTAGCTTTGGTTGCTTAGTCGAAAATTATTGTAGATACACACCGGGCTTTCTTGGCAAAATTGAAGGACGAAACCCGATTTTAGGAAGCACACGGTTCCCATACCTTAATATCTACAAGGGTACCATACAGACCGATCAACTATTAACTAAATTGATCGACTCAAGACATTATTCTGGTATTCTTAACATCCGAAGATATCGAGGACCCAAAATAGTTCGAAGTTTGAGAATAGTCCAAAAAGGGCTCTCCATTAAGCCCTGTAGGAAAGTTTTAGTAACTTTCACGAATACCTAGATGCGTGTGGGACTTCTTTACAAGCCATTGCTGCCTAAAATTGTATCTTAACAAGCAAACCCTGTCTACAAAGACACAAAGACGAAATGTCGCTTCTGTCTGCAAGTCAAGGAGCTTCCCTAACTTAAGAAATTGGTCTAGAATGCCAACCTCCATAAGGGAAGGAAACAAAGAAGACCTCCTTGTTGAATTTAAGAGTTGTGGGGACAAACTTTCAAATCTAAATTCAAATTTCAGACAATGTTTAAGACCGTGCTTGGACCTGTTTTGAGGCGACTGCAACTACTGAGGCAAGCGGTTTGTCTCTGGATTGTTTTGTGGAGTTTGTTGTATGGACTGGGATTAAATTTAACCATCAATCGTCAGTTGGTTTTGAGGAACAAAAAAATAAGCATATGCTACGACTTGTTTTACTTGTTTCAAAGGAGGGATGCGTCTGATATCTGATGAGCTAAATCCTTACTATTAAAACTTCTGCCTAGCCTAGCTTAAAGGCAACTGGCTTACTATATAAGGAGTCTCAAGGAATCAACGACTAACTTAAGTGGCTAGCTGCAGTTGCATGGAATAAATGCGTGGTATGTTTAGCTGAAGGCCGTCGGTGAATTCTCTGCATGGATATGAAAAAAGAAGACTCCAAAAAGAAGATTGTAATACGCTGACTTCAACCTGTATCAAATTGGCTTTAAGCCAAGTGACAATGTCTTATACACAAACGGTTTCATTACTGAGAGTCTTCTTGCAACTTGAACTTTATCTAGAGATGGTTGGTTGGTTCGTTGAAAGCGGCCCTCGATGAGGATGAACTTTGACCAGAAGAAGGTCCATTGTGCAGCCGATGTGTAAGGTGGGTGGCTTACCCTCTTACTCTGGGAAACATTTATTCATTTGTACGATATGAAGGAGCTAATCTTAGTCTTGCAGGCATTGCTGAGATCGTGTAGATCATTGAATAGGTATTCACCTAATGTAGCCTTCCTGATATTGGCGAGTACAGGGCATGAGATGACTAATGGTCTCATCTCCTCGTCACTACAGCTTCTATAGAAGTTGTTGCAGGGAATTTCGAATTTTTGAGCATACCATCCCTTAGCATATCTTAATGAGGGTTCCTCTCTTATGTTTTAGAAGTCCGCTGGACCTAGTTTTATTTAGAGTCGGCCAGAGCAGCCTAGCGGTATTACATTGGTCGAGTTGATGCCCTCGATGATTGACCGCACTCACCGCGTCGGCCTTGATAAGGTTGGCGCCTCGATGTCGGTAACTCGCATACTATTTAAACCAGAAAAGCCTCATCTAGCCTCCTCTAGAGATGCCCAGATTAAAAAATCTATAGTAATGATTTTATATACTGTTTTATACGTACGTTGTGCCGTACTAGTACTGTGTTTTTAGGCAGGGAATACGCGATAGTAAAACCTAACCTACCAAGCTCAGAAGACCAAGCCACTATCACGTTTGCTCTACTGTGAAATTTACTATGGACGTGGCTATCGTTAAGGTTAACCAACTAGACCTGGCTTAGATCGCTGACCAGGGTGTTATCGAGACAAACATGGTTTGGTTTGGCCACTTCAAAAAGCCAAAGTAAGAGGCTCTTGATATCTAAGTTTATCAGATCGCCTAAATCAGTATAATAGAAGACTCCTAAGTGTAGCTACCTTCTGCAGGAGAGATCTGGGCAAAAACAAAGAAGGTGATGAATGGTTTCAATCTCTTCTTCATCCATGCAGCTTCTACAAGTCTTTCGAAAAAAGGACCAGCCTTGTAGCATGCTTGCCTATAAGACAGAGTCCAGTGATAACACCTATCGTAGTGGCGATATGCCACCCTCTCGAGAGAAATCAAACTCTTACAGAGTTTTAAATCCAGATTTGGCCAAAATTGTTTTTTTTTTTTTCTTGTCGCTAGACATGTTGGTCCACTTGTCCAACTAAGCTTCGTACTCTCAATAGGATCCAGCTTGAATATATGTATGTACATGCGATACAACAAGAGACATGGCTAAGCATTTGCTGAAAATATTGTAACACACGGGTCTGTGTGAATGATTGGGAATAAAACGCACCAGCAGATGGGCTATCTTTCATAAAAAACTTAGTCAAAGAAATACCATTTCAAGTCTGTCGCAATATGTTGAGGATATGCATTAAGGCTTAAGTTTTAGTTAGCATACGAGTACATTCTAAGAAGGCTTCGCATTTTTTTCAGTGCATAAATGCAAGTCCCCAAGTGCTCCTTTTTCTATTCCAAACCACAAGTATAGCTTTAACTTCCTAATCTGCACTGAAACTACCTCGGTGGTCTGGCTTTCTAGAATGGCGCCCAATGTGGGGCCTAACTCTATACCTTATCTGTGAATGTCCGAACCTCACTGGAATTAAAATAGAAAAAACTTTCTCCTAGAAGGCGAGTCACCATATTTTTAAGAAACATTTTTCCAGCTCTTGAGTGACCAGTGAACAATCATGTGCTTTCCATCTTCAGATGATCCCCATAGGCTTATGCGTATAATGCCAAATCATAGAAAATCGATCGAGGCATAGTCGAATCCGGCTCCTGGACCGTGGTATCTACATAAATCTGTAGTATTCTATGGATCATCAACATGGGTCACAGCTATGAAAACACGGTCACAGGCGTAAAATCATTCGCTCTATCGATTTGATGATGTCTGCTTTACTGTATAATTGCTATGTAATAAGGAACTAGGAAGGTGAGTCCAAAGTAGACCTGAATGTTTCCGCGCACATCTCTACAGCTTTAAGCACAAAAACTCGACCTATTGATCAATCCCACATGGAGACTAAGAACGGAGGTTTCATGGCTAAAAAGGACATAAAAGGAAAATGAGTTTAGTATCGCAAATCCCTCTTTGTCTATGTTCTCAGCAGGTTCCTAAGTACTCAAGGTTGACTTAAAAATAAGTAACAACACTGGGAAGTATTTACTTTTGCCCAAAAATTAATTAGAATCCGCTTAGTTTAAACTAAAAGCTAAAATTTCGTAACGCATGAGTCAATTTCAACAAATTTTGCACAATCGCCATCTTTTATCAAGCGCACGTTGTTACCGACATTTGACTATCTAAGTGGCAGCACTGCTATAACGGTTTATAGTCCTATTTTCGACTCGACGCAACTGTTAATAAAACATTGACACGAAATTAAATTAACCTAATTTTGTATAACAATATTTTGTATATAATAATTATTTTTTAAACAATAAAAATGTTAAAAAAAAAAAAAATATATATATATAAATAATAAAATGACATAAAAATAAATTCCTACTAAAAAACCATTGCCATTCACTATAACCTTTCATGGTTGATTTAAAAAAAAAAATATTCAATTTACGTATTAAAAGAATATTTAATTAAAAAATTCAATTTTAAATGTTAAAAGTCGTCACAGCGAGAATTTATAATCAAAATAATTGATCAAAGGAAAAGTGTCAATAGACACTGATTGGGGGTGTATGTCATACGAAAAACAACAATTTACCACCACCCTCCATCCACCCAAAGTGGTGGAAAAAGAAAACATCAACAATAGTAACTCCCGCTCAAAAAAAAAGGAAAAAAACAAAAGTGCACTGCCTTTTCTCGCCTTACACACGAGTTTTGTTCGCACAGAAGGTAGGGGTACGCGACACAGATACGACGGACAGGCGAACGATGACAACAAGGAAGAAAAGATGTCGATTGCATAAAACACTACGCGATGATTTGCATAAAAGTAACAAAAAAAAAAAAACTAATAAAATAGAATAAAATGTTCCCAATTTTCTTTCAATATAAAATTGAAGAAAAATTCACCACTATCCGTATAGCCACTACGGATACACAACTCTTCACATACACCACTTTTTTCCCGATTTTCTGATTTTCTCCTCTCACTCTATCTATCCACCCGAGATGGCAGTACTAGTCGCTCTTCCAAAGCGCGGATAAAACACACAAAACACAAAGTACCGTACCGTACCGTACCGAAAATCTACAAAATAATTCACTAGCAGTTACTAGCAGCCGAAGTAGCCAAACAGAAGCACACACAACACACCGAAGCGACCGAAGAAGATACTTTTATTCGGTTTGTTTGTCGCTTTTTTGTTTTTTTTTTTTTTTTTTGTTTGATGTTATGTATCTGAATTCTTTCACACAGGAGTTCACAGAAACCAACTACACAACGCTGAGGAAAGTAGCGATTCGCACTCTCATCGTTGTCGTGTCAGTATCGCTGTCAGTTGAATACTGGCCCGAGACAGCAACTCGGAAAAGCTGAAACTGAAATCCACCCGAAGTTCAGTTAGCTTGTGTCTGCCAGCAGTATGTCTGCTGCTTGCCAAGCTATTAACGTGCCACTCTGCTAGGCAAGGCAGTCTTCTCCTCATCGGCAGTGCGCTATTGTTGTATGTTGCTGCTGCTTCTGGTGCTGCTGCTGGTGGAAAATCGTTTTTAATATACAAAAAGTCGACAAAATAAATGAGGAAAATAAAAATCGCACATGACCCTCCGCGCACTGAATCAATGTCTAGTATTCTCATCTAGTATCTCTATGGGTTCGGTTGTATCTATAGAACGAATGCGGGAGTTATAAAGCATAAGTGTGTTTGTTTGTGTTGCAAAAACATTTGATGTATCTAAACAATGTTGATGGGAAAATATGCCATCTGTAGAGTGTTGTCATATACAAGAAGGCTTTTAGTCACACATTATGTGAAATTAAACTCAATCAACAGCACAGGCCGTTTAGCTTTAAAAAATGCCATAATGATCAAACATATGTACATAGATGAATCATGAATGTACATATCTTCAACTTGATTGGTGACGTCAGTGGCAATGTTTGTCACTGTGGTCTTGATAACGAAACTCATGCTCATCAGATATCGCCCATGATTCACCATCAACCCACTTACCTAATCTAACCTAAGCCGGCCATAAAAATGCCTAACTAACAGTAGACGACATTCAAACTGATTTTCGATTCGAAGAATATCTTCAATAGTGAATGTATCCACCACTTTCGACTGAAGCCGTACAAAAGGACATCAAAGACAAAAGGACGGAAAAGCTTTTCCTTTTTTTGATAGAAAAAATGCTTGAAACAGTGCTATTATGGGCGTATCTATATATGTATATATGCATATATCTAAAGCAAACAATACTGCTAGCGGACGTACGGAAAACAAAGTCAACGATGACGTACCACAAGGCTCTGTATTGGGTCCACTGTTATAAAATATTGGCCTCGAAGTGTTGCAATGCTCAAAGAAACGCACATTTCAGAGTACATACGTATTTAGAGTAATCAAGAAGATAGAATGTGATAATTAGGATTGTTTAGCAGAGGTCTAGCTTCGGTTGGTCTAGCGGAAAACAAAGCAGAAGCGGTGCTCATAATCAGTAGGAAGATTACAGGCATCTGACGGTACCTGAGCGTCGAGGTAGGTATACATATATGCAAGACTGTTTCTACAGAAATCTACAAGGTCGAGTTCCACAGTCATGCCCAACGCAATGGCACCATGGTACTATTGAAAAATACTTCTGGTTATACTACGTACATACATCTACAATACTTTATTTTGCACCAATCTGACCCAGAATTACTGGTACTTTACCTGACGTTTGGATTACGACGAGGCACTAGAGAGACATTAAACAAAACTCATTCTTAGGTTGGTATAATATAAAATACTACTTGAACTACATATATTATGTAAAGCTACATTCAATTGTCAAAAAGTAAAACAATTCAGCATTATGTGGACCCCAACGCTGCGCACCAATTCTACTCGATTCAATATTTGGTTTTGACACAGATTTTCGAAAAAGCTGACTATTTAGCCGAAGGTTCAGGAGGACAATATGAATCACAAAAATCTGGCCCAAAGTATATTTTTACGAAACCCTTGATCTTGATTCGTGCTCCTTGAAAGAGGATAGATTACTAGCCTCAATTTTCAAGTCAATGTATGCTCAGACTATATACCATTAGACCCAAGACACTTGATAGTCGATACCACTAATTCTACGAAAAGTCCGATCATCGATGTCAGATATTCTTCCACTGCCAGACAGTAACTGATCCAAACTGTGTGCCATAAACAGCATCACATTTGCCACCTATTCTCCTTATGTGTCACACGACAAAAAATTTCCAAAAAAGGAAAGAAATCCTAGACCTGAAATTGTAGTCTTTCTTATCCACAAAGTAATGGAAAAAATCATCAATGCTGGTATAGTCAATTCTTTAGAGATATGGGGCCTAAAAACAAAAAAACAAACAGCTACTAGGGTTCTACACTGGGATCTTTATAACCGAAACATAGACCTTGGCCATTGAACTAAACGTCGGTCGTCGGATTAAGCAAGCTAGGCTTCTATGAACTATCACAATCTGTAGAGTCGGATGACAAGTATTTTTCAGAACAACCATTGCCTGAACACTGGAGTACCTCAGGGATCCATTCTGTCACCAACTCTATTACTTATCCGTATAAATGGTAAAAGTCGACAATTAATAGGATTTTAAGATTTTCCGATGACAGATCCCAATATGAAGCCAAATCTACTCATAGAACCCTGAAGTCAAGATTCTAGTGCGAAGAAAACCCATTTCACATCTTTTTACACGAAGAACATATGTATCTAGCTTCGAATGAATGGTCATAATTGAAGACGAAACATCGTTCGACCTGCTGCAACTGCTGAGCAAGGAGGCGTTAAACACATTCAAAACTAACATCGGCTTGGACTTCACAATATCCTCGTACCAAAGTTCCAAATTTAGCTGTCTTATTAAGTGATACTCGACGCAAGGTATTATAATCTTTCTACTTGGAGACTTGAAATGTTAGATGTTACACAGGAGATGGCTGCAAGTAGTTTTACGACGAGGTCTCCCAACCCTACTTAAAGCCGATACAGGTTTAGGAGACCGATAAATCGTATCTGAATTGGTGTCTGAAACAAGCCTTGGTGGGTCAAAGAAAAGATTTGTCAAAACCAACATCCAAATCTATCTTAAGTCGGTATTACTAGACAACAGGTCAAGTGAGTAACAAATTCTCAGAAATTTGAAAATATTGTTTCGAAGGAGAAGTTCCAGAACATAGAAAGCTGTGATGCTGTGTCATCGTTCTCAAGGCATAGGCTATAAAGTAGATCTTCTCATAAGCCTCCTCGTAACTTAACCAAACAGCTTTATGGTTGCACAAAAGCGAATCTACCGCAAGCACTGGTCACACTACAAAAAAGGATTATGACGATGAAGATTCTTGACAATGAAAAAGAAACTTGAAGAAATCTCAGACATATCGTCTGGAATCGTCTCAAAAACCACGAAAACAGCAACGATCTCCTATATGATTGGGTAGGTACTCTTGTACATTTATAAATTTGTGCATTTCCCCCACATGTTCGCCAAAAGTTCGTAAGAAATGGACGTAGATACTCGTATTAGCAGGTAGATAGATAGATGAATTGATGCTTTCCATATTGATTTTAACAAACGTTTTATCAATCTCGTTATCTGGGGAAATCTATTATTTGAACCTAAACCTTGCATTGAAGAATTCCAATCGCTTTCAATCTGGTAACACCCTTTTGATACTGAATTCCTTTTATGCACAAGCATGACGTTCATTTCGTTCTCCTCTACACACAATAATATTTTTATTTTATTTTTTCTACTTATTCCACTTTGTTATGGATGTTTCATCGCAAGTGCGCATAGTTCGCCTTCAATTCGTATGTTCGTCTCGTTTGCGTTGTATCTACTCGTATCTATCTATCTATGTATCTAACAGATTCGCAGCAACATAGAATATTTAGCATGAAAATGCCGTATACTTTGCAGACAACTGCAGATGAAAACAGAAAAATCATTTTGTAGTGCAGCCAGAGCAAGGGTACACGGGAGGTATCCGTATTATTCATTCGATATTGAACTTTACCGGTCTCTCCGACGCAATCTACGGATGCGATTGCGATGGCGGCGGAGAGATTTGTTTTTTTGTATTTTTTGTGATTTAAAATCTGCGATTACATTTTTTTTTTTTTTTTTGCTTTCCTTCACTAATTCTGTGTTCAACTGCGGTGTTTTACAGTGCGCGATTATTCATGTGGTATTAGTTGTTTGAGAGTCTCTGGGGAATGAAGTTAGATACTCTTGGGGAGTGTAGTATGTATCTTTGTAGACGATAGTCATTGTAACTCGTAATGAGATTGTTTTATGAATCTAATTGGAAATTTTCAAGGTGTTGCAGTTGGGAAGTATTGATTGAGATTTTCTATTTTTTTTTAAATTATATTGACTCTGTATAGAAAAGGTACAGAGAATGAAATTTATCTGCATTTGCCTTGCTAAGTATCTACGTGGAGAGAAAATGTCTTGACGACCGCTATTTTCAATTCATTTTTTTGCTTCACAAGAAAAGTGTACGTGACTTGGATAACAAATCCAAATTGTGATATGGCGAGTAGGTATGTAAAGATTGGAAGTGTAGGAAGGAAATAAATAGAAGTTTGCTATTTGAATTTTTTTGCAAAAAAAAAAAAAAAACATAAATAGATGGGGTATAGAACATATGCCTCGTTAATTTGAAATATTTGATAGGGTGAGGCTGGAGAGAAGTGCTGGTTGCATGAAATACTTTCTGACTCAGAAGTAAGTGAACTGATTATGATTCGCGGTATGTTGGTCCATTCTAAGGCTGTTACTCTGTATAATAGCCGGACAGGGACAGTGGGTACAGAATAAGAGCATCTGTAGTTTGGAGGTGTTCTACTTGTCTAATTATACCAAACTTCCCCACAGGGACTCAGCTTGGACACTTCTGTGACCAGATGTGGTTGATCAGCTTCATCAAAGTCACAAAATTCGTCGTAGATAGTACACTGTATCGGCGGTGGCTACAATACGCTGTGGCATCACTTGATAGAATTAAACCGCCTAGTAGGCACTGATAGAGTGTAGCAGAGGTTTGACACTGGCATATGTATGTACTTACATCCTGGCGAACGGTTAGAGTGTCTTTTGTACCAATAAATGGTAAGGATCTTTCATTCTGCTGAAACCATGCAGAGGCTGGTCGAGATTTAAATACGTCTAGTGTCTAGTGACTTTGCTAGGCAATACGAGGTAGATGATAAATTGATATTGTGAAGCAGAGCAACGCTAATAAATAGAACTTTAGTTGAAGATGCGCACTGTTGTCGCTATATTATGACGAAGCTAAACAGAGATTGCGAGCAAGGTGGCGTTCTGATTCCACTGCTATGTTGGATGATGGTGGACTCTTTATTACATACTTCCAATAGCTCTCATGTCTACGTTTAGGCATTGTGGATGAATCAGCAAGAAAGAGGACTCAACAAGACGTGACAAATCATGGTGGTTGACCTTCCCCATCACTTGTTAAATCCAAATCAAGCAGAATACTTCCTGAGACAATGACAGATGGAGCCCACTCTCATCTTGTCGTGTCTCCAGAAAACTCTGGTTTAGACAAAACTAAAACCAGGAATATTCTAGCGCTTCAAAGAACGCTTATATGAGATTATTACCAGCAACAACCTCTTGGCGGGCTACATAAGAAGAATGCGACTACATACAAATGAACTCTACAAAGGCTGTGGTGATACAGACATAGAAGAAAGCCAAGCTCAATTCCTTTACGAATGACCAAGCCAATTCAGAATCAGGAAAGCCTGGATCTGACAGGTCGTCAGAAAAGCTACCATTAATCGTCCTAAAATTATAACAAGCTCGAAATGGATCTGGGAGGCCGCACAGATAACTCAAAGCCGCATAGTCTTTTTTCTTTTCCGATTTCAGTTTATCCACAATAGGGGTGGCTGACTGATGCTTTTGGTAAAATATGACCTAAAAAGGTCTTTTGGATCCAAACGGCTATGATAAGACTCTTTTTAGCTTATCCGTCGATTGTTTGATAGAGGGGGCTTTCGAGTAAGTATGTGACTACGATCTGCGCTAACCTTCAAAGAACAGCCTATCTCGGCGGCACGAGAGATTTTCCTTGTATTCCTGATGTTGTTCTACCTATAGATGCTCCCCTTGATATGGTCATTATTGTTGGCTGGACTATCATAGGAATATACCAAGTCTGGAGTCTTGAGGACCTTATCCTATGACACTAGTTCTATGGATATGGGGTCTAATGCTACGACACCGAAACTTCAACTTTCTTTGCGTTTGGAACTTTTGGCTAGAGTCTGAGTCTGGATTGGGCTGTAGTCGAATTTGCACGGATGGGATGGTCAAGGATCCGGTACTGGTGTCTACGTTGAGACCGACAACACTAAACTTGAGTTCTTATGAGACAAGTAAGGCTCTGTTTTTCAAGTGGAGTTTTTCAGCCCTATAATAAAATCTTACTATCTGGTGGAAAGCCGTAAGGATCCATACTAGGACCGCTACTGTTGGACATTATTATGCAGTTGTAAGGACAATTTTGGATGGACTAGTGTTGGGTTAGGTTAGGTTAATGACAAGAGAACCCATCACACTTATATCAATGTGATGCTCTAGGGGTTATACCTCCCATACTATAGAACCTATGAGAAACCTTCAATCTTCATAGATCTTCAAGCCATCCCGAGGCGTTTACGCATTTATGCAAATCTTTTAAAGACTAGTCAAAAAGTTCTTCTAAGTATTGGAAGAAATGTCTTCCCCGAATATTGTTTCTAATGTGACAGAGTGCTGGGCAATGTCAGAGGAAATGTGGGGTATCCTCATGCACATCCTCGTCACCACAACCTCTGGAAAGGGCGTCAGTGCTAAGTTTTATCTTCTTTGTGGGATATTTCAGCACGTTATGTCCGGTACAAGTATTTTTTACTCATTTGTAAAATGGACTAGAATGGACTAGTGTAGTGTAGTGTAGCTAACTGGATATGCTTGCTTGTTAGTGGAGGTCCAGGTTCACCCCGAACTGTAGCGCCACAGAAGTAAGTAAGTAAGTAGTGTAGTGTATAGGAATCGTCAAAAAGTGGCTAAACACCATTAGGATACAGCCGAATCTACAGATGGTTTTCTGACTATCTCTGATGACGACTATACCCAGTAAGTGTGTCTTCTAGATGAACCTGAGATTTAGAATTCAATTGATTCTTTCAGTCTAACCACGGAACGCTGTTGCTTTGTCTCCAGATATTCTTTCCAATTCAGGAGACATATGATAAGGAGAAAATGGGTATAACATCAATATAGCTACATACTTAGTACTCACTTAGTTAAATGCATTTTTTATAGATCTACGAACACTCACCTGAAAAAAAAAGGAAAAAAAGAAAATTTAGTAAAAATGTGCAAGGAGTACTACAAATTGTTAAAATTAAATGTACAAGGATCTCGAAGCATAACTTTAAAGTGTACTGGTAAACTTTAACAGTGGACAGAGAAACACACTTTCGTCACGCGGTAAAAAAAAGGACTGCATCCTGTTATATTTCATGGCTCGGCAAATGAGACAGTGCAACCAAGATGGATCCGTAAAACTATACGTTCATTGGGCCAGACAGACCTCTTTTACTGCTGCTTTGTAAAGTTTAAAGACTGACATTGCTTGGTTCCTTGCAACAGCTTTTCAATCTCTGGATGGCAACCCACTCAGATCTAGTAGGGAAGAATTTTTACTGAGACGCTTAATAGTATCTAACCTAAGGAAGTCTTTAGAAAAACCTCTTGTTTTGTATCTCATTTCGATTTTCGTTGGTTGGGAGTGCCTAACAACAAATATTTGTAAATATTTTTAAATCTTTTCTTTAGTACAACCCTGACTTTCAACTAAATATCAATCGTCTAGCCGATAAGAAATAATTACAACGTTCGAAAGTGAAGGTAGAAATTCACTATCGTTACAGGTCAGATGTCAACATATGTGGTTGATGTAATCACCACTAATATAGAATTAAAATCTCGAGGGGAAATCAATAATTATAAAATTTAAATTTTATAACAAGTACTGATAGTTTAAACGAACACCATATGCTGTTGATCTCTGACGTAACGATAAGAAAAAAAAATACAAATGAATACCGATAGAGCTTGTAGATGCTTTAAATATGTCACCTAATGACTAGCTATCTCTATACGCGATCACCAGTGGCGCTAAATTATCAATTAAGCCATAAAGAAACCAAAAAAAAATCTGCGTTGTTGACTAAATAGAAATTGAGGTTAACATTCACGATCGTACATTCTCATATACGACTTAGTGTATGAGACTTGTAAGAATATTGATCCATGGGTTGGGTGGTTGTCCTCGCTCGGTAGGGACACATTTAGGCCAAAAAGAAGGTCCATTGTGATACTACTATGGAAAACGAACCGGAGATCTACATGGAGACTTCCCAAATGGGCCGGGAGGCAACAACTATCTTTCTCAGATTTGTTCTATTGACAATCCAGCTCTGACCAAATTTGTTTAGAAGAGAGACATGTACTGATATTGTTCCACCTACTGTTTGCCATTCTAATGACTGGGGAATGGGACTAATAGGAATTTTATCGATTTGATAGGTGCTGACGGTTCTCTCCTATTATCAGTGAGGTTTCAGTCTGCACCCTCCTTAGCAAGCTAGTCCGCTTTGCAATTGCAATTGGAATATCCCAGTGGCCTGGAACCGAGTACAGGGATACGTCGCACCTGGTAGCAATCTCGTTAAGAGATCCACGGCGATTCCAAGCCTTTCACCGCAGCTTGACTATCTTTGTAGAAATCAATTGCGCTGTACTCTGCCGAGTATATCGAAAGTCAGGTCGCGGCTTCACTGAGTGCTGTGACTTTTGCTTGAAATACACTACACTAGTCTGGCAGTTGTCCCGCACCTCTGTGTAAATCTCTGTCGCCGATTCCTTAAAAAATTCTCCCCATTCCCAAGCACTTCTGATTTTATACTTGACGTTGAAGCCCACCTAGAGTACAGTGTAGTCTGAATTACTAGGAATAGTGGTATGGTCGCTTAGGATGCGAGCAGCCAGTTGCGAGGATTCTTTAAGCAGTAATGCCGCTTTCAGTTTCCCGAAGATGTCAACGAGAAGAAGTAGTAGTTTCTAGTGCAACTGTAGGAGTGGTAAACCTCTCTTTACCCAAGATTAGGAGTATCTCAGTACCATGAACACCAATAGTGGTGATAATACTCCGCTCTGGGGGGTATACCTCTGTACACCGACCTTCTGGTTAGTACAGCACCTCCTATGCTCAATCCAGTAGCAAAGATCGTTTTCAACCTTCAAGTCAAGAAGTGCAGCAGATATAGTTTCTGTTTTGACATTGATCCATCAGTTTAGCACACCTTTTGTTGGAGATTTTGGATCATCTATCCTAAGATACAACCAACAAGCATGCATTTGTATACTCAACGATAAATAGGTCTCCTGGTCATAGAG
The DNA here is from genome assembly GCA_905220385.1 of Xylota sylvarum. Classification (NCBI taxonomy): domain Eukaryota; kingdom Metazoa; phylum Arthropoda; class Insecta; order Diptera; family Syrphidae; genus Xylota; species Xylota sylvarum. Next base: position 49,849,063 of record LR999960.1, on the reverse strand, counting down.
CGAACTTCCAACACTACCCAAGGCGAAAAGGAACCGCTGTAAATGCCGATAGCCTTAAGTCTGTCTAAGACAGTCCATAATTACGGTTAATCTTGTAGGCATACCCTCGCTTCTAAGTCCGCAGGCGGCGTTCCTCAAGGCTTCGTTCTAGGTCCGCTATTGTTAAATCTAATGTACGATGACGTTCTCAGACTTGCAATGCCGAGATCCTCCAAAATAATTGGCTTCGCAAACGACATAGCAATCGTTGTAGTGACCAAACTCCTTGAGGAGTCCTGGACTGGCTAGTACGAATGGGTCTAGACGAGTCATGGAGACTATAAGAGTAACAGTAGGCGATCACCTTATAGTTTCGAAACCAGAGTAGAAGTACCCTGGCATTACTTTAGACGCAAGGCTAAGCCATACAGCTGCAGCATACAGATAAAGAGACAGCAAAAGCAACAGCTGTCCTGGGAAGGATCATGCCAAATATCGACGGACCAAAGCACAGGAAGATATTGCTCTTACCAAGAGTTGCGGCATTGACAATGCTCTATGGCTCCTAAATATGGGCTGGTACCATGAAAACGAAATCGTACAGGAAGAAGACTGAGGCAGCTTACAGAATCAACGCGTTGAGAGTATGCAGCGTCTTCGGAAAAACGTCCTACGACGGGGCATAGTACCAATAGACCTCCTTGCTAGAGAAGCGCAACGGAAATACTGTGCCAGCAGAACAACGGCTACAGCGACGAATCGAAATGATACTGAGTTACCACCAAAAACAATTATGGAAGAATGGCAGGAGAGATGGTATCACTCTCATAAAGGCAGGAGGACGCAGAGATTGTTCCCAATATGGACTCTAGAATTAATAGGAACCATGGGGAGCTGAATTTCTACCTGACCCAGATGCTTACTGGCGATGGATGCTTCAGAGCCTTCCTGCATCCCTTTCGCGATGAAATGCTTGATGGCATTGCCACGAGAACCAGCAGTAAGTGGTAAGGAAGTTGGGTTTAGTGGGTGGAAATCCCACACTGTTACTGAGTACAAGCTCAGTTTCGTCTTTAAAGGATTCCCACCTTCCACCGCAACAAAAAAGAACAAAATCTTAAAGAAGATCATATTATCCACTCGCCGAAGGAGGTAGTGTCAGATCATAGCGTCTATTTTACAGACTCTGAACGAAAAAACAGATTGAAATCTGAAGACTATTTCAAGTCAAAAGATTTCCTCGAAAAGGACTCCAGAGAACCGAAATATTTGACAATATCCGATGGAGAGTAAAACGTGTGGAAACTGAGCACCTCTACATCACCTAGCTATAGCTATAGAGGCAATTGAAAATTTCCGTTGAAATCCTTTTTAACTTTGGGCTGCGGAAGTACTTCTTACTATCCAGAGCAGTAGTATCTACATTTAACTTTAGACACGCATTTCAACTCAAATCTGGTAGCTCAAGGCACAGCAGCACGCTCTGTTGGATTCCGGAATATATGTGCTTTCACGGGAATCAAATGGACGATGAGCTAGCAAGAAAAGGATCAGAATCAAACGACCTCATAGCAGGGAATAGTATCTCTCAACGACCTCAGCGAACTAGCAAACAGGCCACTTCCTGGTCCGCTCTCGTCAGATTTTAAAAGCCGGTGGTCTACATAGAAACTTGATTAAAACTCCTACGACAAGTGGTGGAATATATTGTTGCCAGTATACCTAGTAAAAGCTCCTCCGTCAACAGTTCTTCTTCAGATCCTTACTTAACCCATACGAGGTTTGAAACCCTATAAGAAACTTATGTACATATGCACTTGTACGATCCCACAATTCATTACACAAATAGGATTGATTACATTTTTTAATTCTACATCGATACCGATTCACAGGCACTAACCGATTGTTAGCAGGATATTCCAGCATCAGGACATAAAATTGAATTTCCAATTTCGAATATTTTTGTGTGTATGAGTGTGTGTTTGCAAGAATCCACTCTAACTGATGTTTGTTTAGAAAATTGTTGAGTAAAATTTATTGGAAAACTTTTTCCACCCAACAACTCACTAACTGAAAATTTCAGAAAAAGCATCAAAGAGTTGGTAGGTAGGGTAGTATGCGTGGTACTGTGTGGGAGTAGGGGTGAACCTACACACTGTGTTCGTTCTGCACAATGGAATTTCAATTTTAGTGCAGTTTTGGTATTAGTTGAAATATTCTTCTCTGAAACAGGAACAGAATAAAGAAATAACTTCCTTCTCATCGAATATGGGATGTCAGTGTTGCAGTTTTAGTGAAATAATGTTTAGGATTGGACGGGATCCTTAATTAATTTGAATTCTTAAGTTTTTTGCTAGAAAATAAACAAATAAAAGTTTTAACTGCAGTTCTACTGACAGGATACGATTTCTGATGGAAGTAGTCTTGTATGTCGTAAATGAAACAATGAAGTGGACATTTGAAGAATTTTGAAAATGTGACGTTATGGTTTGAAAGGTGGACTGTAAAGAGAACAATGAAAGCCTTGGTAGATGCAGTTTTTAAAAAAACAATAGATAAAGGATATCAGAAACAAGGACGCAAACTAGTCTCTTTGTAGTGCAATGAGATGGGAATGGCTGGAATGACCAAACGATGCCAGGGGGAAACAACCTTCCAGTTGTAAGGTATCTATTGAAAAACGAAGTTGTAGTGATGGCGATTCAGTGGTGGTTGGACTGAAAAACTGAACAGTTTGAAAAAAGATGACAATGTATCGATAAATGGAACTGCAACAGTTCAACTGACATTGGTGCAACACAGATTTGACAGCACAATTGAATACAGAAGGAGTTGTTCATAGTATTCCATTGTTTGAAGCACAGATACTCGTATGTACTGCAAAACAGCTAAGACAATCATGGATGCAGCCATCTAGCCATGGTGTGGATCATCTCTGGGGTTCTTCAGATTTGGCGTTGTGCGTCGCAGTAACATCCGTATCATGGAAATAACCATTAGTTACGAAATGATTCAACTGATACCGATTCCTGCAAACGTTATAAGGACAGCGACATATAGCGCACGATCGAGGAAATAGAGAGATGTTATAAGGAAACCTAGTAGTAGAACCGCAGTCGATATTGAGTATATGGGAAGTTTACGTCTGCAGACTGTACAACGGCTACTGTGACCGAAATTCCACTGTCAGGGAGAATGAAGCATTGAATGTGGACTATGATAGCCAACCGTTCCATCTACGGGACCTGGATGAGGTTAGGTCGGTAGGTAGGTAGAAGGAGTGTCTGCACAGCCACCAATCGGATCGCCAATAAATCCGTTGTGAACCCCTGTCGTGGATAACCTAAAACGAAGACGAAAGTTGGTCTGTAGCTTTGGGATAGCTAAGCGTCTTCCCTGAACCAACCCGATATTGTTATAAATTTTTGGATGGTTAATGGTGGCTCTCCTGACAGGTCGCCCAGATAGATCTTTAAAGTGGTGTTCCCCAAGGGCCGTTTTGCTAGTTCTCCACAGGGTTGGACATTCGCATAGGAAGTGAGCTGTACTCTCTTCTGGGTCTGTGTCTAGTTGCATTCTTCTTTGATAGGCCGCCAGGAGGTTGTGGCCAGTAATAATCACTGTGAAGAGCTCTAAGTTGGGTCTGATAAGCGCTAAAATTTGCTTGGTCTTAGCATTGTCATGTTTAGTCTAAAGTTTTCTGGACACACGACAAGATAAGAGTGCGCTCCATCTCTCATTAGCTAGTCTCGCGAAGGCTTGCTCCATATTGGATTTAACTACAGCTAAGGGCGGTTGGATCACTGTCAGATCCTGTATATGTCGATGATCTTTCTTGAGTGCAGTTTCGTGGATAGTTCTCTAATACCTTCGCTTGGATAACACTGCCGTGGTGTGGAAGTCTCAGAGAGCGACCAATTTTGGGTTCATATGAGTATATGCCAGAGCCTACGTCTTCGTCAGTTTTGGACCCGTCCGTAAAAATTGAGATATTATTCGGGTTGATGGTCCTGCCGTTTATCCAATCCTCTCTTAAGAGGAAGATGGTTTTAAATTTCAGGTTGAAGTCGTGGGATGGTGATATATAATCTGTCTCAGTGTGCCCATCTCGCAATAGTTCGGTGGCCTGTGTAGCCCTCTTTCCAAAGGTTGGATTGCTTCAAGCGTAGGGAACTCTTTGCAGCTATTTCCTTTAGTTGTAGGTCTAATGAGAGCAGAGCATGGTTTCATAGACTGGTGGTCCCTATACATGTTAGTCTTTGCATCGTAGTCAGTGCTCTGAGGTACGTGGTCTTATCTGCTGCGGGCCACCTGACTAGGCCATGTGATAGAATGGGTCAGACGACGGATGGTACAGGTACATCCAGTGTATGATGGCGAGTTTGGGCCCCCATTTTGTACCAAAGATTTTGCTGCATGTATAGAAGGCTATTGATGTTTTCTTTATACTTTCTGACGTGTTTTCAAGCCCAAGTATCTCGCCTTATTTGGAGAGAGATTTCGTTGAGTCTCAATGGAGATTATGATAACGATATCTAAGCCAAAATCCGAAAACCTGGTGGAGCTAATGACTTGACTATCAAGCTATTCAAACCAGCGGGAAATGACTTGGTAAGAACCATGTACCAACTGATCTGCAAAATATGGTCGAACAAAAGTATGCCCGATCCTCAAGAAGGGAGACCCTCTATACTAAGTTGAATTTGTCACCAAACTGATTGGATACCTGTGTGGTCTTAGTCCAGGAAAATCCAATATCACCCTACGGAAGATCTTGGATCTGAATAAGGTATTTCAAATGCCGCCTGTAACACCATTAATAGAGATAGCTACATATGTATACAAAGTCCTATATAGTTTGACCAAACTTGTTCTGCTGTGCAGGATGAATTCGATTAATTTGTTGGTCCCTTCTGCTTAGGCGGTGAGTGGAGAAAAGGATACAACAAAGTACAAGCTTTGCAGCGACATCGACCTAGCCAGAAAGATTCAAATAAGATTGTTAAGTTGACTCGGTTATGTAGGTCGGATGGCAATACTTACTTACTTACTTAGGTGGCGCTACAGTTCGGGGTGAACCTGGGCCTCAACTAACAAGCCTCTCCAGTTAGCTCGGTCCAACGCCACCTAAGGCGAGGTCTTCGTCTGCTGCGTTCTCCCTCCGTGTGTGATTCGTAGACTCTTCGGGCCGGAGCACTGGTGTCCATTCGCTCTACATGTCCTAGCCATCTCAAACGACTAATGCGCAGTTTTTTGACTACGTCGATGTCGCTGTACAACTCGTATAGTTCGTCGTTGAATCTTCTGCTCCAAAGCCCGTCAACGCAAACGGGACCGAATATTTTACGAAGAATTTTTCTCTCGAAACGACCGAGGATATCTTCACCCGCTTTTGATAAAGTCCAAGCTTCAGCGCCATAAAGCAGGACTGGGATGATCAAGGTCTTATATAGAGTCTCCTTAGTTGTTCGGTATAGGGCCTTACAACTCAATTGCCTTCTCAGCCCAAAGAAACAGCGATTGGCAAGAGGTATTCTTCATTTTATTTCTGCCGAGGTGTTGTTGTCAGATGGATGGCAAGATCAAGTGGAAAGGGACCTAAACCAAACTTGGTGTGCGAAACTGGCGGCAGCTGGCTAGCAATCAAGCTAGGGGTGTCTGGAACTTAGAGACTGGCGCCGTTGGAAACAATTGTATATCAGATTTGAGAATTCGCTAATGTTATCAGACCTTCACCAATAACAACTTCAAGGCTCAGTGGTAGGTTTGTGGAATCTTAACAATAGGTTCGCATTGAATGTATTCTAGAATTCTCAGATAACGCCACCGGATTTAAGGTCCAGTATATGAGGCTGCTACAGTGCACATAGTAAAGTTTCTTCAGACAGATCAATGGAGATGTTTTCCAGTGAAACTTGTCTGAACTTGTGTTTCTTTTACGTGGAATGGGTGCAAGGACAGTTTTTCTGGGATTTATTGTCAGGCTCTTAGTTCTGCACCAAGGATTCTGTTAACAGCTTAGTTCGTAGTAGTAGCTATTCACAGAATACAAGGTTATGCAGTAGTCCTAGAAATTCACCAAATTCTGGAGCATAGCAGGGGGGAGAGCACACCACCTTGCGGCCATCCACTAGTACAATTTTAAGCGGTCGTCCAGCGAGGGTTGTGATTTATTCCCTCTGTCGTGTCCCTTGAGTTGTCGAAGGGTGGAAGTATATCGATAAATAAATTTGTTGATTCATGATATTGGGCTGTAAATGGGAGACTCAGTAGACTGTATCGCTTGATCTCCACATAGAGAATCACGAACAGGGAATGTGGTGATCGACTACTTTCTCCATTCTTTTAAGAAGAAAGGAACGCAGGCTAACAGAGTGGTAGGAGTAACGCAAATTTCCCGCCTACTTTGTCGATTTCGGTATAAAAACTTCCCCAACCTCGTTCCAACTTTTAGATATGTATGTAGTTCAGTGTAAGGCTGGGCCTAAAGATCCGTATAAGAGACGGTGGGTATCAGTAGGTATTGTCCCTTTTGAAGGAATGGGAGTGGAAATTCTGCCAAATAGGATATGAAAAGTGATTCCTCAATGGATGTAGATACAGCCTGAGAAATGGGTGTCAATTAACAAGGTTTCCTCATGGCTAGTAGTGAATTCGGCATTTTGTTTCTTTAATGAATCTACGTTGATGGAAAGACTGATCCGCCGTTAAAAAATGTTCTCTTCTTTCGCAATTAGTCCTCCAAGTCTTGAATGATATGCTGTAGGACTTCTCCAAATTACCACCAATTGCCACCATTGAATAATATTTTGATATCGTTCCTTAGCTGCCTGACGTTTGTTCCATCAGAGGACGTTTCAGCTGGTTTTCTTCTTTAACGAGACACAATTGCCGTCATAGCCGGTGGAAATAGTGTTTCGAATGTGTTTTCCTGGAATAGTTTGGATAGGGTTTGGGGCGTAATAAAGTTCTGTTCAAACACCGATAAGTATCCCAATTTGTGTGCCTAGGACAGTATTTAAGAGATGCCTCAATGTCGAATCTACTTATATGGTTACGATCTGAAGTAATGATGATCTACAGATACGTTCTACTAAAGGATTACTGCTTGATAGACAGAGTGTCATTTTAGAGTGATTATGTCAGCGACAAGGGATGTAACTTACTGAGTGACAGAGTACTGTGGAAGCAGTGAAACTAGTATATTCTGTAGCCTTGCAACTATATTTAAAATTTCCCCATGTTCTAAATGCTGTTAACTAACTTTAAGGAGATTTCTAAACACAGACAGCCATGAATAAGAATGTGGCTGTTAGCTCTCCATCTGCAATTCAAAAATAACTTTAAAATCCGTAGGCTATCTCCAACAACCACACCACACTTCATGTCAAGACTCTAAGCACTCAAGACAGTGACTTTCCTAATATAATAGTTTCAAATAGTACATAATCTCAAATTAAAATAAAATTAATATTAAATCCTTGCACGCTGTTTGTACTACCAGCTTCTATATTCATTTCATGTGAACAACATGCAAGACTACCAGTGAGAGAGAGACTTAATGCAAAATTCATTCCCAATCCGAACAAACTTTCAACTTTCATCCAGAAAAACAAAAAAAAAAAAAAAAAACATAAAAACCGTCCAACACCACCCCTCATCAGTCCAAGGTAAGGATATATACGGGTAATGTGGGAACTGAGCCCGCCTAGGATACTAGGATACACCACCGAGAGGTGAAATGTGAAAATTTTGCTCTCACAAGTAGCTTCGTTGTGTGTTTATGTGAATATGTAGTTACTACCATTGAATCCTTCCTTGCTTGCTTTTGTCACACAACTGAAAGCAAAGTGAACGAGAGTGAGGAAGGATAAAGGTGGTATGGGTATGGGTTCATTGGGTTGGTTTCCATCCATCCATGTATATGGGTCGGAAACGATTGGTTTGAAGTGAATTTGAAATAAAATTAAAATCGATCGACACATGATATGAATTGAGTCGAACATGGTTCATAAAAGAGGTTTAGTTGAATTTATTTTCGTCCTTTGTTTTTCGGAGTGCTGCACCAAAGCCCTGCTGCTCTCTGTGACAAAACAATTTTCAGATGCAATCAATTAAAAATCAACAAAACTTTGTGTTTTGGGTAAAAGTGTTGCATCGTGTCTATTAATTTTTTCTGCTGGTGATATGATATGACTATTTATACAGGCATGAAGGATTTAGTAGTAGATACATGCATACATATCGATTTCATAGAGTTTGTTTGATTTAATGGGATGAAGACGGTTGTAGTCCTTGCTAACGGTGCAGAAAGTCTTTGGTGTTTTCTGGGATTCGAATCTTGGCGCTTTGGTTAAGAACTGAGAGACAGGCACCCTCAACATGCCATTTCTACCCGATGAAACCAGACGCCGTAGTACAAAGTTTCATAGTAGATACACTGCTGCAACAACCCCGTAAACATATAAATTACTGAAAACGTCCTTTGAGACTGTTCGAGTCCCAATAATATGACCCACAGAGATCCGAAAAGCTGCCGATATTGTTGTCTCTTGATCTGCTTTACAATCCTAAAATGTGGACCGGTGTTAAAGTCGTCTTGATATCTAAAGCAATTACCAGTCGTTCTAATGGTAACTCTAAGAATAGCCCACCATTCAGTAATTTCACTTTCCTCCTAAAATTGTTGGAAGGGTTGGTTGATATCCACCCGTGTTGTAGTATTTGCCCAGCTTGGGTATCAGCTTGACACCTCACCTAGATTTCAAGAGATCTTTCACCAGCTCAATCTCAAGCCGACGAATTGACTAGATAAGGTCTGGAGTCCAGATCGATATCTCGGGGAACAGATGGTCATGCCTCATGTACACAGAAGCTCGAAGCAGGATTAAGGAGGCAAACAACAGATGGTCCTCCCTAGACACTTGTGTAACCAAGAATATAGCAGGACCGACAGGATTATGCAAAAAGATAGGAAATCCCTCTCTTCTCTAATAGGAGTCATCACGAGCATAACACTCTGCGGTATCACATGAATAAAACTAAAACTAACTGATGAAGACTTATAGCGTGGATGTGGAGATGAATAAGTCAACTAGGATACAACCCACTGTACAGATGAGCAAGTTCGTGAGGATACAACTCACTTCCTCTGTCACTGTCCAGGTCTCATTCGACTCAGATGTAAATTGCTCCGGCGACACTTCTTCCAGGACCTAGAAAAAATATCCAGTAGACCAGTAAATGACATCTTGATCTACAAGTTTCAAGTTCATCACAGTAAGAACCATATCTACAGAACAAAATTAAGGGACTATATTGACCTGAGTGGATCTCTTCAACCTCGTCTACCTATGGACCTAACCAAAAGAAGTGGTACAGCAGCTCTTACGAAAGGAGGAACATGGTCAAATCAAGAACAGAGGCTCTACTTTTTATCAAGACTCTGCCAGATTTAAGTCGAAAACAAAATCAAGACCGGAAACTGAGCAGAAAGTATACATCAGCAAAGATTGAAGTCTTAGCTCTATATGACGATACCATGAGCTAGGCATTAGATGCATACTAATAGGTATAAGGTGACGCTTCATTAACCTTTCATCAACTTAGTCTATCTGCAGCTTGAACTTTGTTAAAGTTAGTTGTAAGGCAAAACGTTTTAGCCCGATGAATCGAATCTTCAAGATGGAACGCAAGTAGAATTCCAACCAAATCGCCGTAAGAAACTGAATACAATTAGTTCGGATCGTGATACCTGAAGAAGCTTGCTGCTTCAACAATCACTAAAGTAGTATAATAGTAGTATGGCATATACAGGGTGTACCTCCTCTTAAAACCAACAAAAATTCCACCACAAAGGGGCCGAATCTGTTTAAAATGACCGACTTCATAGAATCCTCTTATCTTCTGATAGTTCTCAAGACTGTTCATCAAGAAGAAGGGAAAAACCCCATAGTCCTGAAGCTGCACAAACGATGGCTAAAAGTTAAATGTACAATATGATGTTAAGACCCAGGATTTGTACCAGGAACTGTAAGATATATGTCAAACCTAGCTTCTAAGATTCATAGCGTCCGAGATAAAAATTTCAGTTCCTGTGTCTTCCTGAAGTAGACACTGCTGGGTGGTAACTCAACACAGGACGAACGATCGGGCGACAGACGCTAGTTCACCCCACATAGTCAGCTCGATCATTTCCCTCAAAATGCTTAGTCCTATGTCCTAGATAAGCAGCTCAGACCCTATCAATGTGGTCTGATTCTGCTCTGTAGGCAATAATGCTTTCTAAGCAAAGTCAGTTCTCAACCTCCTTTGTTACAAAACATTCATTAGCCCATTTGCGATGGCCAACTTTGAAGGCTTCAGACTTTTTGAAGAACCAACATTCGATTGTTCCCAATTTACTTTAATAACCTAAGATGCACATTCCAGTCGCTGACTTTGAGGAAGCATTGCTTCCTTCTGTACTGCAGCTGAAGAAGTGGAATATGACTGACGTCGGCAATAGAGACAATAGAATTGACTTAATTGCTCCTGCGTTTAAATTTCCAGAGTTCTTGACCACCACTAGGTTTTAGTAGTCAAGTATTGCATTAAGATGCTTTGGCACATAAACATTGTCCTCGTCGTCTTCTGGAATGAGTTCCAAGTAAAATTCCAAAAATATGTCGCTTCTGTGGACAGACCAGTGCGTATGTTTTTACAGTGAGACTTATCTGAGTTTGAGGTTTCTTTTCTTGGATGAACGACAGCAAAACGATTAGAAAAAATACTAGAATGGTAATGGTTACGAGAATAAGAGAACATCCAATGCGTTGTCATTGTTTAGATACTACGCTCGATAAGCCTAAAGACCAATATCCTATTCACCAAGTAGTATAGCGATTGCAAATTCTCAACCGTGCCGCCTTGACCATTTCAATGGTCCCATACCTAGTATTCTACAACATGGATCGTATGGAGTTCAGAGCCTCCCAACCCAACTTAAGACAAGAAAAGATCCCAACTGATTCGTCAGTTTTTTCGAACGTCAACTTCTGGAATTTTGAACTCGTAACAGGCTGAAATACTTGCAATACATCGCACTCGGGAATCGAAAGGACTAGTCAAGACATTTGTATGGTTATGATGAAGACTATCCAACTCACGCGTTTCATCTCTGTCTTCACTGATGGATCAAAGATGGATGTAGGCGTAGGCTCAGGTATCTTTTCTGAACCACTGGGCATATCCAGATCAGTCCGTCTCCCGAACCATAACAGTGTTTTCCAAGCGGAGGTCCTAGCAGTGACTATATCTACCCGCGAGACTGCGTTAAAGGCAATACCACCAGAAGGTATCACCTTTTTCATCGACAGCCAGGCAGCCATAAAAGCAATTTCTGCTACTGAGATAAAATCAAGGCTTGTGAAGTGCTGTCGAGAAGAGCTTAAGGTTCTTGGAACACAGCATAAGGTTGCACTCTGCTGGGTTTCCGGACATGAAAATATACTGGGTAATAAGAAGGCTGACGAGCTGGCAAGAAGAGGTTCAGAATCTACATCAGAACATGTCGACACATCGGTGCGCATCCCGCCTTGCTCATTAGGGCCTGGAGGGAGGCTAACACTAGATGGTCCTCCCTAGAGACTTGTGTCATCACAAGAAGTATATGGCCTTGCTATGATAAGAATAGCACCGACAGAATTATACAAAAGGATAGGAAAACCCTTTCTACCCTGATAGGAGTTATCACGGATCATAACACTCTGCGGTATTATATGAAAAAACTAAGATTAACAGAAGAAGACTTATGTCATGGATGTGGTGATGAGGAAGTCAATGAGGATACAACCCACTTTCTCTACCACTGGCCAGGTCTTATCCACCTTAGATTTAAATATCTCGGGCGACACTTCTTCCGTGACCTAGAAGAATTATCCAGTAGACCAATTAATGACATTTTGAACTACATAAAATCAACTGGATGGTTTGGTAGTTTGTAAGAATCATATTCGCATTTTAAGGGTTAACCAAAGGGCAAGGGACATCTTTCCCCTGTGTTTAGCACAATGGGTCTGTAGTGTGGCGCTGTGGATTCCTCCATCCGCCGACCCACGAACCTAACCTAACCATCCAACTGCTGCCATGTCAGACTATAGATGTCATCCATTGTAGCGCCACAACTCGGACAGAAACGATTGAGATAAGTTGCTTCTAGAGTTGTCATGAAACCACATACATATGTGGGTGCCTTTTGACAGTGTCACTGCTCACTTAGACTACAGTTCGGGTCCATTGTGCCCAATCATTTAACGCTGGAAACCTATAAAGTCCGCTACTGAAACCACCCAGATAATGATATGAATCTGAGGAGGTCCGTCAGCGCTACGTTACCCAAGTCCTCCAAATCCGAGAAGAAGTAACTGCCAAGAGTCCTCATTCTTCTGATGGATAGGGCAGGACAGTCACACAGCAGGTGACGAACTGATTCAATTTCTTCTTCGTCCCTGCAGCTTCTACAGAAGTCATTATGTAGTACACCGAGTTGCTCCGCGTGGACGCCAATGGCACAATGACCAGTAATTATCCCTGAAACGACCCGTGCTTTATAACGACTCAGTTTCACCAAAGAAGTTGATCTCTTCTTGCTGATGGCCGGCCATAGGGCCCTGGCTGTTGCGCATGTTTCCAGATGAACCCAACGAGTATTTGCGCGACCGATGGCTTCATCCTCTATTTTCTTCCGTAAGGAACTGATTGGGGTTACTACAAAAGGGAGGGCCCGCGATAAGTGCAGCACCGACTCTTTCCTAGCAAGGTCGTTAGCCCTGGCACCCAACAGATGGTCACCGCATTAGCTCTAGATATCTCATTCAAGAGCGATTTGCAGATCTTCACAAGCCTTGATCTGATTATAGCAGAGTCCAGAGCCTTAACGGCTGCCTGGCTGTCTACATACACAGTCATCGTTCTGCCAACGATATTGTTCTCACTTATAATCTTAGCAGCCTGTATGATGGCTGTGACTTCGGCCTGAAGGACGCTGCAATCATCATTTATTCTAAAGGAGTTGTTTATTGCTAGGGCTTCACAATAAACTCCGTCGGTATAGAACGCCACCTCCTTCTTCTTCATGGTTCTTCGGCTCTTCCAGTACATTCTGTCAGGAATTCTTATAGCGAATCTCCTTTCAAACGCTAGCGTGGGGGTCATGTGATCAGTTTCTGACAAACAGCTGGTAGTTCCCCATCGGAACAAAATTGAGGCATGGCCGTACAGGCTCGATGACCACATTCGGCCTTCCCTCAGTCTTACAGCGGTCTTAGCCGCCAAACTGACACAGTATATATTCATTGCCGCTGTTGGTGTTGTCTTCATTGATCCCATGACTCCGGTGCACGCTGCCCTCTGGATTTTGGTTAGAAAGCTGGTATTGCTTTTCCAGTACCGTCCACCATACCAGTGAACCATATGTAAGAATGGGTCTTACGACCGACGTGTATATCCAGTACACCACAGCTGGCTTAAAACCCCACGTGTTACTGAATGTCCTGACGCGTTCAGCAGTGTTATCCTTCCAATTTAGTTTGGAATCTAGAATTACACCTAGGTATCGGGCTGAACCTGATATACTTAGTTCAGTACCTCTGATGCTTGGGGGTCTGAAGGCAGGAATTGATCTCTTCCTAGTGAAGAGAACTACTTCCGTCTTTGAAGGGTTCACTCCTAGCCCTTTGCTGATAACCCAATTCTCCACTAGTTGTAGTGCGAGATTGAGTCTTTCGCTTAGGACTGAAGGGAATTTCCCCGAGACCAGGATAACCACGACGTCGGTATAGGCCGTCACAAGGAACCATATTTGAGGGGATAAGACTCCTCCTTTGGGGGGTGATACTCAGCCGAGCTCTGTATAAGTTGCACAGGATCGCATCGGTGCTTATGTTGTTGAACGCCCCTTGAATGTCTAGGAACGCCCCAAGAGTGGAGGGCTCTATCTACCGACCTACCGCAGATGTATGCATGTTGTGATTCAGATAGATAGTTATCACCAATCACACTTCTTATGAATACATTTATTAAACGTTTCAGGGTTTTTAGCATAAAAGACCACAGACTGATAGGTCTCAAGTCTTTAGCATTTGTGTATGTATCTCCGTAAAGCCGCAGCTAGTCTTTGTTAGGGAACTCCACCCATCGGGCGTAAAAGAAGACCTAATGGAAGACCATCAATTCGGGTTTCGGGTCAAACATTCTACAATGGATTAAATAACGAATGAAATTGAAAAAAGCCATAGAAGTGGGAAAAGATATACCCTAGCACTTTTTTCGACGTATCGCAAGGTATGGCACGAGGGTCTAAGGTATAAGCTACGGGTAATCTTACCAAGACCAAGCAAAATTCAGCGCTTAACAGACCTAGCTTAGCGTTCTTCACGGTCTATTTTGTAGGCATATATTGACTGACATTCATGACATTATCTGGTTAGATATATGAATCGCGGATAACCACTTGTATCTTTTGAAGGTTCCTGCAACTCCAGGCGGCAACCAAAAAAGAAAAAATGTATCTCCGGTATAATCGGAAACATCTTACGTAAGTAAATATGTAAATATTGTTATCCGACGTCCCCTACCATTGATTAGTACCACCTAGTATCTGAGCTTTTGTATCCTACGGCTCAGAGGACTCTTCAAAACACTGCAAAAGGAAGGAAACAACTCCAAACTGTTGCCTTATTTTACAATCACGTTTCGTAGATTATTTTACAATAGGTTACCACATTTCCTTATTTACAAGTCATTCGCACAACGCAATGAGTACACGTCGTCAAATTATTTAAATACGTATGTACGTACGCGGAGAGTACTTAAAGATTCATTTAACGACAAATTACACCGATATTGTCCAATGTAGTGTAACACTATAAAAGTTTCCGGGACTGTATGTGTGTGTGTATCTGTAAATACTTTGTTACTATTCCCATTTGCAAATGTAAAATATGGAAATTTTATGTGGAACGTAACGTAAAGAATATAACAATATCGTCTACATTCGTATGCATACATTTGCAGATAATGTATCTCTCTCTGGACATCGATTTAAAGCATATATATATTCTCCAAGAGGGTATAACTATAAAAATAAAAAAACAAAAGCAAAATGGAAATTTATGAAAAAAAAAACAAAGCACCGTTCAAACAGGTAAAGAGCTCACAAGACACATGTAAAGTTCTATGATTCCATTACCATACAAAGTGAACGCGCGCGCTCATATTTGTTTGTTTATCGACCGGAAGTTGAGGTCGCACCTTTTTGGACGTTTTCGAGTTTAACGCGCGACGCGACTGCCAACCAAGAGTATGTGTATGTGGAGATACATATGTCAGCCTTTTTTTTTTTATTTCGTTGAGGAAGAGTGAGATAATGTTGTAGGTGGTAGATACTTCTTATTCAGATGATACACCTACTTGACTGCCAGGACAGACAACATGTGTACCAACAAGTGTTTCAATTTGTACGATTAATTGAAGTATTTTTACAATGGTATGAGATTTATGATTCTCTAGCCCCCATCCTATAATCGGTATAATATGTAACTATTAAACAGCTCAAGGAGAAGATCAGAAGTTAGAGAATAGTTTATCCGTTCTGTGTGAATCGGGGTCATGATTAAAATAAAAGACTGAGGTACAAATTAGCGATGGGCGATTGCGAATGCATCTCACAATCGAATCTTAGCGGGTCAACAATCAACGAATAACAATTGACGAGTAACAATCGACGAGAAACATTCGAAGAATAAAAATCGGCGAGTACCAATTGACATTTCAAGCGACGAGAAGCAATCGACGAATAACAATTGATAAGAGACATTCGACGAATAACAATTGATGAGAAACAATCGACTCGATTTGAATTCGAATAATTTGAATTAAGAAAACAATCGAATTACTCGATTGTTTTTATTCGGAATTACTTTTCGCTACTATAAATCAGCAAACAGTAATTTGCTTCAGTTAAGGTCTAAGGCGTAACTAAAGCCTTTTCATAGTACAATCGACGATTTCCCAGCATCCTGGTGAGATCAAAGACTGGCTCTAAAAGCCAGCAAATAGACAAAGCAACTGCATTGTACGTTTGTACAGACGATGCGATTCTAGCACAAAAAGCACTTTCCGTGTGCAACCCTAAAGAAGTTAGTCTGCAGAATCTTTTTCTGGAATATATCGACACTTGCTCCATTCCCAGCACATTCTAATCTAATACGTGAAGTTGACAACATGAAGGATAGGTATCAAGGTAAGGTACGAAAGCATGGAATAATCTGTCTAAAAAGGAAAGGAGCTTACATATCATACAAACTGGAGCTGTTCTTAAAAGAATATAAACCGATACTGATAGGACCACCCAGGTCTGCCATAAAACCAAAGGCAATCCAAACTGAAGGTGACCGTATCTGGCATTCCAAAGCTGACATTGATTTCAGTAGTATGATCGAAGTGTCTTCTAACGAGCTCAATGACAACTGGATTGTGACAGAAGGTAGGAAGAAAAGTCTAATTGATTTTAGGCTTCCTAAATGCCATAGGAGAACGAGAAAAACCAGTCAAAGGAATTTGCAGGGGACTGCACGCGGTGACGAAAGAATGTCCCTAAATACATCCAAGTCAACTCCAGCAATTTCATGAAAAGGCTGACAACGCAAACCTGGATCGTCTGCAAGACGATACAACACCAGACGGACAATGGAACACGAAGAACGGTCTATCGGAGCCGGTAGGCGGAGAACCACTATTCGCTGACACGGATATTAGTGCCAATGCCAGGTGCTTTCAAGATCGATACGAGAGTCAACAATACGAAAACTCAGCAAAAAAGCCAAAATGGTA
Source organism: Xylota sylvarum (assembly GCA_905220385.1). Classification (NCBI taxonomy): domain Eukaryota; kingdom Metazoa; phylum Arthropoda; class Insecta; order Diptera; family Syrphidae; genus Xylota; species Xylota sylvarum. Next base: position 49,832,212 of record LR999960.1, on the reverse strand, counting down.
AATTAGAGTACAGATGAAGAGGGTTTAAACCAATGAACATAGTCCAACCGAACAGACGATCAGCGAGCGCCCTGATCCAAGAATTATATGCGATTGTAAAAAGCAAGGCAAATGTGACATCACCTCAATAGCGAACGTACTTACTTTTCAGCGGAGCTAGCTAGCTAGGATATGATTACAGAGGATAGAACTTAATGGGATATTAGTCACCTTAGGGAGAATACCTACTTACCCCGGCAGGTAATAGACCGATAGAACTTTCCTCCTTCGTCTTGAAAACTTTAGAAGAAGTTGTAGCAAACTATGACTTGAAGATCTATCTACAAATACAAATTCTTGGCGCGACAGGTCCATGGGACACAGGACCTAGCTTCTCACAACTATTCGTGTTGTGCGTGTTATATTCCTTACACGAATGGAAGGGTCCTACTTTAATGCCGTATCCGAAGGGCAATTTTTTTTTTTTGAGAAACTTTTTCATGACAGTTTTACTCTCGGATGTTTGTCAGAAGCTTGCGAGAGGTGGGGTCGTGAAAGAAATTTAGGTATCATCTGGGGATTGAATTTCGAACCCCTCGCTCCGTAATCTAACGCACTAACCACTTGAGCCACGGCGCCCACGATCCATCTGGGACAGAATAATAAATGCACTCTATACTGGGTACCAGGACACGTAGGAGTAGAGTGAAAGGACGCAATTGACAAACTAGCAAAGAAAAGCTCAGAAACCACAATTTTGCGGTTGGAATGACACAAAATACGAGAAGAGCTGGAAAAATAGAGCAAGTGGGCCAAACTTTCAAATGACATCCACCCTCTGAGACATGACAAGGAACTTCTGCGGAACTGCATATCTACAACGACAAAAGGAGTGAAACACCGCCGATCGTTTCTCACAGAGATAGCTGAGTAGTTCAATATTTACCTTTGTTGGGTGAAAGGGCATATTGATATTCTAGGGAACTGTAAGGCCGATGAACTCGCCGGGATGGTTGGTTGGTTAAGATCGGCCCACGATGGGAAGATGCACTTAAACTATTGTGTTGCCGATGTGTAAGGTGGGTGGGCCACCCTTTTACTCTGGGAACCATCCACTCCTTTGTATGAAGAAGCTAATTTTGTGCCGTTCAGGCACTGTTGAGATCATTTAGATCATTGAAGAAGTATTGGCCTAATGTAGCTTTCCTAGTGTTGGCGAGCGCAGGGCACGTTCACAGGAGGTAACTGATGGTCTCCTCTTCCTCTTCGTCCATACACCTTCTACAGAAGTCGTTGTGAGGGATGCCCAATCTGTGGGCATGTCTTCCTATGTCACAGTGTCCAGTGAGGGTGTTAACTATCTTGGAGAGGGTTCCTCTCTTATGTTTTAGGAGTCCAATGGACCTGGTTTTATTTAAGGTTGGCCACAGAAGCTTAGCGGTGTGACATTGGTCGAGTTGCTGCCATCGATGGTTGGCCTCTTTCTCCGCGTCCGCGTTAATGAGGTGTTTAACATAAGACGTAGGCGGCTTGATGTCGGTGACGTTTATGCTGTTATGACCAGAGGAGCCTCGTCTGGCTAGTTCGTCCGCCTCGCTTGATTTTTCTCCATAGATTGCATATCGACACTACAATATGTGTCATCATTGGACACTGTCTATATAGGCAAAGATGCCTATGTAGAACCTGCTTGCAGGAAGAAGAGAATGAAACCATTTCTCAACTTCTTTGTGTCTGCCCAACTGTCTCCAGCAGAATGAAGCTACACTTAGGAGCCTTCTATTATAATGATTTAGTCGATCTGATACAAATAGAGCCTCTTACGCTTCATCAGAAGTTGAAAATGGTATAACGAGTAAGTAGAGAGAAACTTTCTCCTATGATCCATGTGGTATAAGAATGGACCTATTGCTGGTCTAAGTGTGTTGGCGTTTCTGAACTGGCAGCCACTTCAACCAAACCGCTGTCATCGCTCTAAAATATCCACCAGACCCTCTGGTCCTGGTACAATCTTCTGAAGTTTGCTGTCCTCTGAAATACAATATTTTCATTGAAATAGCCCACCTACCAAGATCTACGTATCTTTCGATAGAATATCTTATATAAGAAGTTCCACTTTGATATACCAGCATACTGCTTAAGTGTAGCAGTATCTACAACATCCAAAACTCGACACTTTTTGTCCCAATATGCAGCAAATGATCGCAGAAGCTTGTATCTAGCATAGACATGGGGCAAATCCTCCCCACATTATCGCGGATAATTGAAACTCATGTTAATATAAAATATTTAAATACAATACAAAAAAAAAAAAAAAAAATCTGTAGCCTTAAATAAATGGTAATTGAATCCATAAAACAATTTTTGCCACCCATAACCCATGAATCTAATTACAGAGGAACAACAAAATAATATACCGACTCATTAATCAACACGCGTTTACATCATAAAGGTTAATTTTATTATTCTTCTCAGTTGCGCTCGAATAAACAAAAAAGAAAATAAAAAACAAAAAACAAACAATCGCCGATGATAGCACTGATGATGATAATAATCGTCGTCGTCGTCGTTGTCGTCGTCAAAATGACGAACTCAATCAACATTCATTGACCCTTAATTGTAGGTTGGACCTCCGCGTTCTCCTCCGAACGGGTGGTGGTGGTATTATCGAATAAGCAACTTAATTATACAATTCATATAATAAATACACACTGCAAGCACATCTCTGTTGGTCAGAAACGAAATTCGCACGAAATCGTCATGACGAACACGCTGTATCCGCCGGAGAAGTTCTGAGAAGAATATCTTTTCTGGTCGCGATGGCCACCTTTTGAACTTCCGATCAATTCGGTTAATTTACCATTTCCGATGGACGCGCGAATGGGAAATCGGGTGAGCTATTGTATGAGTCGTTGTTGATACTGTCTCACCGAAGTTGATTTCTTAACGAATTTCGAGATACATTTTCAGAGTACACACTTTATAGATACATACGTGTACGTTCGCGTTAGCAAAGTGTATTGTGTATGCGTGGTTGTTATCCTTGGCTCTGTATCGTGTGAAATTGAGCTACGAGGTGATTATTATTTCACAGTAATTACTTCCTTAGTTTTTGCTCGACTGGCGGAAGGCAATTATTATTATTTACGGGGGAATAATTAATTCTGCGAGAGTATACCGTGCGTCGCATTACATATAGTGAAATCCCGTACAAACATAAGCTAATTAGTTTAATAAAGGACTGAAAGAATTAGTGTTTCAGATACTCTCTTACACTAATGAATTGATGACAATCAAGGACTGTGGACCGGAATGTGGAAATAGCTGCACCACATGAAGGTGGATCTGACTTCTTTGACAGAAAGATACTTTCAGATATGAAGGATGAACGGGCAACACAAGATTTCTCTCGACAGAATGGATGGTGACGACTACAGTCAAAGTGTCGGATATTAAATAAGCTACCTTGCTATATGTGTGTTAGACCGGTTCATATTTCCAAGGCAGAGATGGTGCATTGGAAAAGCGATGGCAATGTATAGACCCTTTAAATGCGCAGCGCTCAGAGTCACGAAGGTTATGACGTATTTGTACTACCTACACCTACAGAAAAGCTACAATCCGACTGGAACTAATTATTTGATATCCTATCCCCCTTCCTTTTTATCCCAACAAACTGGGCGTGGCACATTGCTGTTTTTCCTCAAAATACTTCGAACGTCTGTGGATGTTACATGAAAAGTCTCAATAAAATCGGTTTTTGAATGAAAACGCCCCCAAAAAGTAGGCGTGGGTAAAGATAATGTATGGGTGAGTTATAGACAATCTAAATATCTACATATTTGGTCTTAACAAAATTTTTCGATTTCATGTGATATAGTGAAGTTATGACAAAGTGGGTGGATTTCAAAATTTTTTTACACTTGTACTGATTCTCCTTCTCGAAAGCCCAGATATATTTCATCCTTCTAGCTTAAAATTTAAGGCCCAAAAAGTAGTGACATTTGGACAGATGAACGGACGGAAGGACATGGCTATGTTACACACTATGTATCAAACTTAATATACTCATGGATAGGACATAGGACAAATGACAAAAGCTCTACAGAAATGTGTAATCAAGCGCCTGGGCTACTATACAATTCGCCGCGAAGTAAACAGGTACTAAGGGTTTATGAGTCTGGAAAATTATTCGCCAGACAAAGCATGAATTTAGGATATACTCGCCCTCATTTCCACCCCATTCTTTTCCTTACCCTTCATACAACCCGTACAGGTGATCAACTTGGCTGAGGGTCCATTACACATATAATTCAGTCTCGAATGGAGTACCTGGGTTAACTAGTGCCCTCCGGAATAGCCAGTCTTATCTTTGTACTTGTTATAAAAACAGTGCCCAGAAGACCACTTCTTTTGGAACAGCTCCTAAAGTCCTGGTAGCAAGGACTTTGACTAATAAAGCTCGCCCGGTCCCACCAATAGCTGAGTGAAGCGCTTAGATCACCCTTAGGAAACTAATCTTCAACCTAGATTACACCTAGACCTGTCTAGGTCGATGCATCGCATCACTTCAAGCCCGCGGCATATCAGTCAGCACTTCCAAACGAAACTACAGTGAACGACGTACAACCACTAGGCTCCTTGAGCGTTATACCAACGTTTCACAGAGATCCCAGCTAATGCCTTTTGTCAAAAATCTACGTCCACACGCTGGAGGATGTCATAGATAACAGCGACATTGACGGCAACTTTCCTCCGGAAAAATGGAGAAAAATATAAGTAAGCCTGTCAACTAACTTTTTTAAAGTCCAGCAGTACCATCTTAACCCTGCACCTATGTATGTACTTGTCATGATAGTGGATGGCATCAGTGATCTGGAAATCTGCTCGAGATAAACGTTGCTAAGGTAAGTGAAGTCATAAGTCATAGAATTCCATAGCAGGCCTCCGATCACTGATCCTAAAAATTCTTCAGGTTAGGAATCCTCATCTTCCGATCAGTAAATGGAAGCTAAGCTAGGTGAGCCAAGAGTTGACTCTAAGAGAGCAGTCATTATTATGCACTGAAAAAAAATGCTGGTTGCTCTGGCTGACCCAGGGGCCAAATTGGCTATGGCTTTGGAGTCACAGTTCTCGATGTACAAAAAGGGTGTATCTGGCGGAAGAGGGATTCAATGTTTCGACATCCGTCTCGACTTTACTGATTAGTAACAGACTGTTTACTACGATAGAGGGGAGAAATACGATTTTGAACAGGTTCGAGAGATATAAATACCTAGAGTCTGGCAAAGCCTGTCTGACCTAGATTTATCCAGCGCCCTCAGTAGCCCATTTGTATCTATTTCTTGGTAGGAATTGAACACGAATGAAGCGAACTTCACTGTGGTGGAGGCATCTGCGATTCGTTCAGATTAACCTTCACCACTCCATTACAGCTTCGACTAGCCTTTTTCTTCCGCTAATAATAAATGAACTAGACATTGTCTTGGTCCAGGAACCTTGGGTCCTTAATGATATCAATGCTTTTAACTACAGATTCTATAGAATATCGAGGAGAAACTCGATGTGTCTCTTGTAAGAGTTACAATTCTGCTGCTTAAGCTTAATGCGATCAACATGACTGACCACAAAAAGACAGACCTGTCCCAGCCTTACTTACTTAGGTTGCGCTACAGTTCGGGGTGAACCTGGGCCAGATTTGGCCTAAACTGGATTAAAAGCGCTCCTACTGTCTTCTGAGATTACAGATTGGTCCTCATATGGACCAAGATGACAAAACTATACATCGCCTCCTTTGTACGTGTCAACCTCTCTCTGTTCGACACAAACATCAGACGAATCCAACGCTTTATAACAAGCTTCGACTGATTTTGCGAGTACTGTAGTTTTTAGAGATCCTAGATTCCTGTCGTATCACAACGGTACCCACTATACAGACCGAGAAGCAAGGTAAAATATTTACGTCCATTAATAGTCCGAAAAGAAGTAGATTCGATGTTTACAACTTCAAAGCTGACTTTGCATTCTAACTGACATCCTAATAGGTAACTGTCGACATAAGAAGGATCCCATTGGATTATTTATAAAGGAAAGTAGTAACTAAAACCTATTTTGCTAAGAAATGACAAACACAACATAAGAGACTACCTTAGAGCCTATGGACTGACTATCAGATGAAGATCTACCAGCGTTACATCCACTTCAGCAAACAGATGGCTATCAGTGCGACTCAATTTGAGCATCTCCTTCGACTTCCCAGGTCACTGAAGAAATTATGATAATCAAGGAAGCCTTGCCTTGTCTTGATTGAAATGAAAGGCATTTTGACTGCCAGTAAAGCAGTTCACATTCCGGGAAATTGGAAGGCTAACGAGCTCGACTTAAGAATAACCTGGATATGCCCTTCGCTACAAGTAAACATTTATGTACTAAAACTGAAAGTTTTCAGTAGAACCAACCACTGATGGAAAAATGGGTCGACGTGACATATATTAAAACAGATCTGGCCTAGACTGGATCGGAAACATAGTTCCGTGTTGGTTATGTTAGTCATCAGCTACGTAATTGGTATCCATACAGGACACTGTTTGATAGGCCAGGAGTTGCAGAAAACTATGCAAATGTCCGGTCCTGTCCCAAAAAAGCTGCTCCATTTAGGAGCTCTATTCTGCAATGACCTCAGCGAATTGGCGTCCTTAGACGTCATTATTCGCCTCATATGAAGTTGCGATTGGTTTTATTAGTCCCTATGAAGCAAAAGTGGAAAGATCCATGGTATCAGATGGTCTCTTGGTCTGGTTGTCTGTTCTGATACAGACACCCACCCTAAACTAACTCTAAATCTACATCCATTACGGATAATCCAGTTCATCAAGGCAGTTGCACTAAGCCCGTGTATTACATCGAGTAGTACATCCATATACTCCTATGTATCTATGGGTCTAATGGCTTAAGCCACATATGCACTTATGTATATGTAAAAGGAGCTTGTCATATTTGTTCATATTTCTATCTACTGTTGCGGAAGAGCGTTAGTTCCAATTGATACGTCAGGACTTCTCTTTGACTACAAAGCACTAATGCAACATACTCCACTAAGTATGCCTCATCATTAAACAAACATTGATGAGGTGAATACACATATGTACGTATATATGTATTTACGAATAAAAACGCACAAAATTTAAACTTCACTGTTCGACCCACCGACCGCCAATGGAAACCTACATACGTTCAACTTTTAGTCTACGAACTGCATATCAAAGCTTCAGCGCTAATGTCATTCAAAAGGGCACACACAGACGACACGATGAAACGTTGCTGGTACGACGGAACACACATTGTTCGCATAATGCACCTCCACGCTCTACTCATATGCCATGCCCTGCCATGGCATGTGAGCCCTCATATGTAGGTTCGTTCGCCTTTGAGTTCTTAGCGCGTACATTTGGGTTAAATGAAAACACTATCTGCCGCAAAGCGAATCATTTTTTTTTTTTTTTTTTGTAAAAAGGGCTTAAAGAGCCTACTACCGAAATGGGACCACAGGGAAGTAGTGATAGTGATTGATGGCAGGGCTTGCGTGCAGACACTCTGAGCCCCATTCCCTTCCTCAACAAAACTATAGGTTGAAGGCGAGCATAGCCTTTGCCATGCATTAGAGTTGTTGCCGTTGTTCGCGTAATGGTGTTTTATGGATTTAATTAAATTTTGCGTTTAGATGTGGAATATGGAAGGCTGGAAGGAAATGGAAATGAATCTGGATACAAATAGTCTGTCTAACGTTGAAAAGTATCAAATCGAAGGACCTTATGCTAACAGAGAGTATCGCTTGGATATGAACTCATTTTCAATAAACACCCCGACGAGACTATCGACAATGGTTAATGTTTGTCTGTATGTACATATATCAATCCTTCAAGTGTCCTCTGAGTTTTTTGACACAAAAGGTGTCAAGTAACATGATATCAGGTTTAAGGACTACCTTTGCTGGCTATCGACGCAACTTGTCGATGAACTTGCTAGAAATAGTTCAGCTATCCTGCATTCGATCCACAACGATATACTGTACACAACATAGGGAAAAGGATGAGGTAAGACGATGAAAGCAAATGGCTTAAGGATTATGATGAGCATCTTCTTACATTTGGCATTCTGCAAGGATCTTAAGGAAATACAAAAGGAACTTCTAAGGGAATGTGAGGAATGAATTCAAAAAGTAAGAGACCACCTAGCCGTCGACCCAGGCGTCTACAGAAAGATCTTCCTTCTTTAGATCCCTTTAGATGTTTTTTTTTATAAAGGTGCTTCCTTTAAGAAGTTTTTGACTAGATCCAAGCATAGGATTATTTGAGCCGAGGAGGAGTTGATGTTTGACAGCATTTTGTTTCCAGTGCTTTGGCTCAATTTGGCTGATAGGTACCTATACTATAGAAGGATTTGGGACCAATAAATGGAGATTGGGCACTGGATTTGGTTAGTTCGTCAGCATCGCATTTTCGTATCCAGCGACACATGTTAGTATGATTTCACTGTTAAAACACTTCCAAACCAACTTAGACTCAAAGTTCAATGATTTAGGAGCAATCTTCTTCTGATCCATTCTCTGGCTTAGAGCTCGATAGCATAACCCTCTGCTTGGAAGATGGTAGTTGATCGTCCTAATGATGCAGAAAATTTGTATTTCGACTCTTACTCCATTTGCCATCTTTGAACAGTCATCGTCAGTGTGCCGGCGAGTAAGGTGTGTACTTAAATATTCAGGGTTTGGAGAATTATCCCAAAAGCTGGAGTTCGGAATGACATCTAGAAAGAGACGGTTGAGGTTGCTTTTCGCCCGAGGTGCATGTTACCCAGTGGATCGGGCTATTAAGCAGGAGGTTTGAAGTTGTCAATTCTTAGACAACTCCAAAGGCAACAAAGCGTATTACTATCATTAAAAGGTTCTTAAACAGAACTTGTCCTTAGGATACAGTACGTCCCTTCCATTCGTGTGAAGAATGCATATAACACACAAAACACGAATGGTTCCCGAGATTTCTCCATGAATTGGAGATACATTTAGAAAAACTTTCCAGCCATCCATGTCGGTAAACTTCCGTCGATATGGTGGAAAGTTATCGACTTTTGCCTTTATACAGCATTTATCTTAAGCAATTCCGTCAAAACGTTTCGCATTCCCAGGTACAATATCGACAGGCTTCGGGATCCCATAGTGCTCCAAAAATTCAGGAAATATCGTACCAAATGAACCGAATCGATATGAAAAGCTGGAGCAGCTGGGTTTGTTGGTAAGGCAGGCACAAACAGCATATCACAGCTCATGACTATCAGCAAAAACCTAGAGACGGATCTAAGAGCGAATTTTACTTAAGACTGCCTCAACAGTAGTTGAAAAATAAATGCCCAATACCGCCTGACAACAGCAATCGCCTTAACACCACCCTTGCATCGTAATGATGCAGTAAATGGATGTGACAATAGGACCGCTTATAGAATCACCAAGAAACTAGTAGTCATCAGAGTTCTAAGCAACATCCTGTCAGAAGTCTGAACGGTTCATTACTGATTTCAGATGAGAATCCAGAGTGAGCTACCTCGGAAGACAAATACCCAAATTTGCATAGCTGACGACATTTGTTTGTCCTTAGCGAGTATAGTATCCACCAAAGGTGGCATCGAACTCAAGGTAGACAGTAGAGTTGGCAAAGCCAAAGCTGCGTTCGGAATGCTTTCGAAAATAAGTTGGGATTGTGCTGGTCAAATGTTGAGTCAGTACTACTCGTATATGGAAGCTCCAGTCTTTTGTAAATAGATGTCCACGCATCATCCTCATGATTTTCTGTCCAAATCGTCCAGGAACCTATAAACATCACCAGATGATGACGGAAATGGCAGTGGTTTGGTCAAACCTTGTCGGCCTAATAAAATTACATTACCAAACTTGATATGTAATGAATCCTGCTTATCCAATTAGACAGAAAAGCGGGACCTCCAGCAGAACGGTTGAAAAGGAGTCTAGAACCTTGAGTATGAGGCGTAGTTTTTGACATCGTATGACCCACGAATGCTCAAAGGAACTAATAAAGAAGAATAAAGAATAATTTCTCGCCAATCATTATAAGACTGATCGTCCTTTACTAAGAGGGAATACCAAATAGACCTACCATCCTAGAAGGTAACACATTGGGTAGGAGTAGGAGTAGAAGTTATGTGACTGATTCCAGATATTCCACTCAAGTCTCTTGGGCTCTTTAACCAAACATTGACATACAAGGAAAGGACAATCGTTCAGACTCCTCCTGTCTTTTAAAGCTTGGAGGCTTTACATGATTCTTAAAACACTTAATAGCCGATGGAGCCCTTCCTTTGAGATTTCTATTGAACTCTTGTTGGATACTCACATCCCGGTCGTCTTAAACCTATCAAGACGAAATTCTTTTGAGCAATACGTACCTTTGAACCATTCAAGTTAGCTTGGGGAGATGATAGTGTAAGTCCCGCTGTAAATCAGAAGACCAAGGCTATTATCCTTTGAAATCTTATAAGTTCACATAGCCAGGTTGTGGAGTGAAATAGAGGAAACAAGTTGTTGCTCTGATCGTCTAGACAAGGAACAAAGATAAGCATGGTTCCGAATGAGTGGTGCCTTCAGGATGACTCCTTCGACTCCACTTTTCGCTCCAGATAACACTCTTGGTCCATTTTGGTAAGTAAATACCAACTAGCGCAAAGTTTCGACATGGCTTTGGTGGTTCAGCATACAAGAGATGTAATAATAGATGCCTACGCAGTGTTTTAATCATTTGCTGGGCAAACCGCATCTCGAACGAACAGATTCATCAGAGAATAAGTTGGGGAAAACTGAAGCGCATTACTAGAACCAGCACAGTATGAGGCGTAAGCGTTGTAGAGGCCCTAGAACCCACAAGGAGATACAGGACATAGACAAAGTATGCTGGCTGGGCACCCCGGCGGGCATAGGTATATTCATGTCTGATGATCTTGCCAGGAATTGTAGAATTTTAAAAGATTCTACCTAAATGGTACCGAGTTGGCGCCGTGGTTCAAGTAGTTGGTTCAGACAGCACCTAAGATTTCTTTTACGTCCCCACCTCTCACGAGAGTCTGACAAACATCTCAAATCAAAATGTTTTTCGGACATGGCCTTCCACCCATCCCATTCGTGTAACGAATATAACACGCACAACACGAATGGCTGTGAGAAGTTAGGTCCTGTTGCGCCAAAAATTTGTATTTGTACCTAATTGGTAAATTCTTAACCGAATCTGGATAGAGAAAGGTGTACCACAAGTGTCCAAAGTTCTATTCTAAAACCAGTATTCTCTCTTCTCAGGAATTTTCCACTGGATCCTTAGTGAACTAAGATTGCAGCCAGCCCTATACCGTAGCTCGTCAACACAACGGTTGGTATAATGGTAGGTGCTTTGTAATTCCTTTTGTAAAAGCTACAACGACAATAGAAGAGGAAGATGCGACTTGTAGTCCTCACATATCATAGGTACAGGGCAGCGTTTAGCATGCTCCATCTATGGCACCCGTGGTAAAGTGGTAAAGAACATTATATAAAAGGACTTGTCAATGCTAACTAGTACAGATGTATGTACAAATTCGTCCTCCTTCATAAGTAGTAGATAACAACTCTAATCCAATGTCTCAAGATCGACAAAATTTGAAAGAATAAACTCAAGTGAAACCTCGTCAAATGCTGTAAAACTAAGATGTAATGAAAATTAAATCCATTCAATACCCTTGACTTGACCCAAACCACTATTATCCTCTTTCCCATGAAAAAGGAGTAGAAAAAAAAACACTTTATTACGACAACCGTTAAAATGCCTTACAAAATCAAGTCATTTGCAGAAACTTATAAATCAACTTAACACTTTCATCGCCATCGTCGTTGTCGTCGTCATCGTCGTCGTCCTTTACGCGCAACAGCAATACACAATACACAATCCATCTTAAGCTCAATAAAATTTTCTTATGGACGTCATTCCATTACCCAAACTCAAACCTTCAACCCATTCGCGTTCCTCCTCTCCCCCCAAATACAGAGACTCTTCTCGTTCGCAATTCATTTCTCCCTATTGATTTTGAACAAAGGGAATACACACCAAGAGCAATGGTTCCATATATTAAATTACATAAAATTTATTACGTACTAAAAGCATGTACATCCTTCCATAAAATTGTTAACAAAAAAAAAAAATACCATCCCCCACCGCCCCTTCTAATAACCAAGAGGACAATTTTATGATGTATCCCGACAAAACTATCAACAGGAACTTTTATCTACCAATTTTAATTTACTCAAGAAAATAAATGCACCCCTCTTCTTGGTTGGACAGGGTACCACCACGCGAAAGGAAAAATATGTGAATGCTTAAAAAAAAAAAAAAAAACCGTATTACCTCTCATAAGATCCTTGACTTTTTGACCAAGATGAAGCAAGAATCCTCATAATCATAAACATGAAAAACCAATAACATTTTCCTATTTAAAAAGTTTTCTTTTTTCCGCTCGAAAGCATTCTGAGTTGTTATCCTTGTGAGGGGGGGAGAGCTTTTGGTCGAAATGCAAAAGCTTTTTTCATTTTATTTTCTATGCGCCCGGTGAAAGAAGGACCAACTGGAGGAGGACCATGTCGAAATATTTACAAAACTAAACTATCGTCATCGTCGCGACAGGATATCATTAGAGAGAACATGACACGCAAATATCCTTGCACAAGGAAATTTAAAATTTTCTTTTCATTTGCTTTGATTACGGCAGTATGTCCTTTAGATGAAAACGAAAGCTTTGTGTTTGGCAAACGTTCTTACAAAAAAAAAAAAAAAAAAAACAACCCTCCAAAGGAAGTCACACAATGGAAAACACAAATAGAAGAAATCAGAGTGTAGCTTTAAAGCTCTATTTAGGGGTAGAGGGAGAGTTTCTCTGCAATCTTTCAAGTCGGTGATTTGTTTGCGAACAAAAAGGATCCAGCGACTGGCGCTGGTAAAGGGGTATTAAAAAGGATTTTTTTATGTGCTTTTATTTTTTTTTTGAACAGCGATTTATCATTGTTAGCTTTGTAAAGGATCACCTTTCGGTATTGTGTACGTAACTAATTCTTTTTTTTACTTACAGAGAACGGAAGGATTATTTCTTCGCACACAAAGTGACTACAGATAGGACTTACCTGGAAAGAAATGAAGAGAAACAAATATGATATTAGTTTGATATTCAAAATTATTATATGTTAATTAAGTAATTGAAATATATGTATGTATGTATACATAGCCCAAGTAGAGGAGCTACTGCTTCTAGAGGTGGAATAGTGGGTTAGACACATTCAAATCAGCAGTCCTAGCATGGATCGCAACAAGTTTAGAGTCCTTATCCTTATCCTATGACACGATAGACTTTTTCTGTGGAAACAGGAAATATTGGACATAAGCGGAAATTACCTGGTTCTTAGGAGAGATAACGCTTCAGTGGCGAAGAGCTTACGACATTGGACATCTTCCATCTTCATCCATATAGATGATCATTTCAGTTTCAGTTGAAACTTCAGCTTTTAGAACTGATATATAAATAAGTTCCCATTTCCGACTAGGTACAGTTGGCGGTACAAAGCACCCTATTTGAATTTCTGAGCTTTTTTCAGGAGCCCACGAAAATCGCTAAACAATGTGATAATGGATTTTGCCTAAGCTTAGGAAGGTTTTACTCCTTCTCTGGTTGTAGTTTCTGTGGCCTTTCTTAGTTGGGGAATATCATTCGAAAGCCAAGATGAATGAGGTTTCCGAGTTGTTTTTTGCTCCGTGTCCTAATACCCAATAAAGAGTGACTATATTAATGTAACCTTATCTCCTGACCTTGTTCAGGCGTCTATGAACTAGCCTGAGTCTGATAAACTCAGCGGCTTGATTGTAGCCTGACGCAAAACCTAGTTTTACCTATTTTATTGGAATTTTCTCGATTTTCGAAGCCGAGAAGGCGGTTAAGTGATGAAAAGCTTACCGTGCCAGTACTCACAGTACCAGCACCGAAGATCTGCCATTTAATACGACTAAAGGCAAGAGAACCATAAACAAAATGCCCGAAGTGCGCTTTAGAATGCCAATAAGTTGTCAGCACAGTCATAACAGTCGTTTCTACTGAGGAACAGTAAGAATAGCTCTCATTTCTTATAGAAGTTCGGTAGTATTCTTTTGGTTTACCTATATTTTGAGGAGCTGTGCTATACTGAATTGTGTTCGTAAGAAAACCAATCGTCATTGGAGGTTCTGACCGATGACGAGGAAGAACCCAACGCAGGTTCAGGTCTAGAGAAATCATCCTCTGATTCTTGTATAGCAATCGCATCGGAGATCTCATTCCCCGCGATCTTAGTGTGACTTGGGACCCAGACAAGAGTCAATGGATTCAGGCCCTGTAATAAAATTTAGAGAGTTCTTGGATTTTTGAACTATTTTGGAACTGGTTTAATGATTGAGCAAGATCTTAAACAGGCTACGTTTACAGTTTACAGGCTATCATTACAGACGCAGATACTCCATCCATTTTTTATTTACAATATAGTCCATATATCCCCGCTTGGAGATCAGAGGAATACTTGCCTCAGCACCGGAGACATGACTAGTTTTGGAGCCATCCACACGAAATTAGACTAAAAGATACTCCTGAACGCAAGAAAATTTGGCTTTCTGCCAGTATCACTCACTTAGTCGAGCGATATCTCCTATCGAGGTTGAATTGAACGCATCTTTACCATTGTGTGACTCTCTGCTTGAAAAATACTTGAGTAAGGTCCCAGAGCTCGTACAGAGAATATAATACTTTTCAATGATTGCCAAACAAACTACCCTAAAACTTTACTATAATATCAGGAGTCCTTATGAGATTTCAACAATTTATTTTCAATCCTTAATGGCTCGATGCTGTAGTCCAAAAAGCCAAAACACGTCAACTACACTGGTTCGGCCACCTCGATAGAATGGATAATAATGCTCCAGCAAAGATATCTTTGAATCACAGCCAAGATCGAGACAACAAGGAAGACCGAACCTTCGTTTTAAGAATCAAGCTATCGCGGATGCCAGAGTGCTTGGTCTAGAAACTGGAAGCAGTGTGCACGGGATCGAAGAGACAGAGCCAGAGGCTCTTCACGGTTTGGGAGCCCGTTAACGAGAGGAGACAGATCCTGCAGTATACATACATAGGACACCAACCTTTCTTTTACTTTCAGACCATCCAACGCGAAACTTTGTGCCATTATACATAGGTATCGTTAACAGTTGCAGCAGTCCACCGTACCAGAATCATAGCCTCTGCATACTGCGCCACGGACGAAACAGCGATATCCAATGAGATGCAGCGCAAGCTCCAGATTCCACTGTTGATAGGATGTGACGCCAATGCTCATGTCATATGGTGTAGTACGGTGATAATAGTGATAATAGCCTGAGGGAGATTCAAAGAAACCCTTTGTAAAATAATAAGAAGGGGACTTAACCAAGAATGCTGCCACTCTGTTGGGCTCAACATAAATCCGGCGAAAACAACAATAGTACCATGTACGAGGAAGGAGAAGCTTTAACGAATGAAAACCATCAGTTTTTCAGGCACGTTACTGACACCAGTCAATGAAGTTAAATATCTGGCACTAGATAGTAAACGCCAAAATACAAATACAAATTTTTGGCGCGACAGGTCCATGGGACCCAGGGACTAGTTTCTCACAACCACTCGTGCTGTGCGTGTTATGTTCTTCACGAAAATGTTTAATGCCGGATCCGAACGGCAATTTGTTTCTTGAGAAACTTTTTTATGACAGTTTTACTCTCGGATGTTTGTCAGACGCTCGTGAGAGGTGGGGCCGTAAATGAAATTTTAGGTGTTGTTTGGGGATTGAACCTGGAACACCTCGCTCCGTAGTCCAACGCACTAACCACTTGAGCCACGGCGCCCACCAAGGCCAACTAAACTACTAAATGTGTTCCTCCACATTCTCCCTCTGCATCAGCATATTAGGTACAAAATATCATGAAGTCCAGGAAGACTCAGGCTATCAAATCTGTCAAAGATCTTCTATCGTAACCATATCCTTCAAACTAGTGCCACAGTGTAAGGAAGAGATCGAGCACTCTACTTTAGGTTCTGGCCATAGTAACATATGTGAATGGAAATGTAAAAACCGAAGTAAAATGAGGCGTGTAGCTGCTTCTGCTTCTTAATTATCCTAGTTTTATTCCAAGAATCTCCGGTGGATTCTGGATCTACATATTTCAATCATCCTAGCTGTTTTATTTGAACACTTCTTCACTTCACTTCACTTCTATAGTCGATGTCGCTATAGTAGTACAGTCTATGGTTGTATCTTTTGCACTCTCTTGCCTGTCCCTTAGCAATAGAATGATGGAAGCCTAAGTATACAAGAACCCTTCTATCCAAAACGTGGGTGGTATGAAGGTATTCTCTTTTGCCATCCTGTATACTAGAATTATTTTGGCTGGTATGCTAAAGCTGGACATTGTTTTAAAAATGCTGTCCTAAGCGTTCTAACCCACATCTGTGGGCTAGGTTGGAGACTCCTGGATTCTCTTCAAGTGTAACTTCAGTGATAGACTTCTACCCTAAATTCGTCCTGTAAGGACCAAACAGATCGCAAAGAAAAGGCTTTAGGCGCTTATACCACACAGGAGAAAAGATCTCTTAAGCGAGGCTTATATCTTTCTACGAGTATTCACTGAACTGCCCATCGTCCATAGCAATTAAACTTTTCAAAAAGCTCCATGAAGGGAATTTTTGCAAAAAAATCTGCAAATACATGGCTTTATGCCGTATCTCGAGAACTTGTACAACTAGGTTCGAGAACGACATTCGGCTGACGCTTTGTTTTGAAAATTCATCGCGGCTTGACTATTTTGTAATGAAATGCAAACACCATCGTTCGTTCCAGAAAGGATACGTTTGGCCCGCAGCCGGTGGGACACCCCATCATTGTCCTTACTCACTCAATTCCAAGTAATTTGCACAAAAATTTCAAATAATTTTTGTGAGACTCTACAAGTAACTCATACGTGACTTGTTTCAAAAAGGGGTTAGTACTCGTACTCTACGCTACCCTTCTTGTTCTATTGATCTTCGTTTTTTTTTTTTGTGTAGGTATACATACAAATGTATATATAACACGAAATAAGGGAACAAATCAAAGAAAACAAATGAAAGAGTGCAGCAGTCAGAGTTTAGCATGATATTTCGTCCCATTGAGACGTTGAACGGTAATAGGATAATGTCGACAAGAAGGAGTACACACCGCACTCATGCACACAAACGCGCACTCATGTACACGAACTATTCATGAACTCACGGAACGTTTACATATAGTCAAACGATTTATGGGGGTTGTTAGACGATGCCGACATTTCATTTCAAAGGGGCAACGTATGTATGTCGGTACACACATGTGGTGGTGTCACATAGTAGGGGGTGTTCCCCAACAAGCCGATGTACACAAGCTGCTCCTACACAGCCCCCTCTTTGTGGATAAGTTTCTTTTTATTGTTGTTGCAACAGATTCATGACTATCAAGCAAAAGAGGTCCTTTGTGAAATGAACGTACACACATTCATATACAGACACACAGTGCTAGTGGTTGATGGGCTTTAAGCCTATTTCATATCACACAGACATTGAATGATGCAAGTGAACGTTTGTTTCTACTTTAAAATTGACGATTGAATGGCCGCTGGGGGGTGAGCGGCTGGGGGGTGGCTGTAGGCAGCATTTCAAAATCTGTTGGCAAAGTTGAATGCAAGCAAAACGTATTAAATTATTAATAACATTTCTAGTTGGGTGTTGTGATTGTTTGGAATTAAAAATTGATGAGCATTAACCTAAGGGAAACGCAATGGGATACACGTTTGAAAGGATAATAAGGCGTGGCGTGCTGATGTTGTTTATTGTTGGCAATACTTTTTTGTGCCTGTGCATGTAAATAATGCTTCCTGTGTACCCACATTCCTTAGGCGGAAAGTTACACAACTGTGCTTGATCATAAGGAACCTACAGGATATAAAAAATGTCCAATTGTGATCGCGTACTATGTATGAACTTCCTTTTACGGGTGAATGATGATACAGAAAGCAGAAATGCTACCATTTACTTTTAAACATAATGCCCGCTAGTTGAACATCATCTTAACAGAGGTGAGATGAGCTTCCACTTTTCTTCTCCTTTGACCCCATTTTGTTGAAAGTTAGGACCGAAGTGCTCTATATAAGGATATGTAAGCGACGTAATGGTTTCCTTATTCATGATCCTTTTGGAGCTAAAGTCTACTCTAGGCATGTTCGAAGCAATCAATCTGCAGCCTCAAGTACGAGTAGACTGACTGTAACCTTTCAGGCAGAGATCTTTCTGATCGCACATCCTTCTAAGTAAAATGGATAGAAATAAAAACTTGGTCTGCTCTGATAATCAAGGCGCTATCAAAGCTGGTTCTGCTAATCACGTAGAATCATGAAGAAGGCTATCCTAGGGGCAATGCAACTGCATGCTATCATTTGCAGGAAGCTCTAGCAGGCAAAGTTTAGTACCCGCATTAAGTGGCCTATGTACAACCTCATGCTGCTGCTTCTGCTGCTGGCTACTATTTCTATTTGTAAAGGATATTTCGCACTGTGACTACTAAGTCTATTGTCCCATTTTCTTTAGATACTTTGGTGAGGTTCGTTCCCTCATTTTAGTTCTCCCTAATCCTACAATTCTCCAGTTCTGCTTGAGGGTTTTATGCTCTTGCTTATCCACGGCAAGGATATTGCAATTCTCCAATGAGAAGGGGGTGTATTGTCGGCATATCCCTATCTAATATCTAGTACTTGCCCAGATCTTGGCGCACTCATTGCAGAATTTGCAAAGGCACTCATCTGATATACCTAGTTACCTCAGGCGATTCTGCGTAGATTATTTTTATTGAAGTTGATGGATGCTTTCAACCGTTTTTGGTTATAGTTCCCAAGAAGCGTTTCTTGTTGCTGAGCTTTGCAAGGAAATTATTTCCAAAATTCGGGTTCCATCTCTAGGGATGACTAGGAGGGAAGTTTTTTGAGAAGTACATCGAACTGTTTTGACCCAATGCACGTCATCCTTCTAATTGCCTCTTTCTCTACTTAGGATCGTCTTATTTGTAGTCTTCTGAACTACAAGTTGTAAGGAGGTTAGTTCCAGAAGCACCTCCACTGCCCCAGTTATGCATAGGCATGCTAGTCTTTCTAATTTGTTGAACGTCTTCGTCATAGTAGCTAGACTGGTTCGTTTTGTCCCAGAGGTGATTAGTCTCGCAATGGCAATATACATCCATGTCAGGATGCGGGGCTTGCATCCCCAAGATTTGCTCGCCAGAATCTTGCATTTCATAAGAGTAGCCTTCCTGAAGATCTCATCCATGTGCAGGTGGAAAACCTGCGGCGCTTACTATCTAGGTATATGTCCCAGATATTTACCGTCATTGACTGGTGTCAGTAAAATGCCTGAAGGACTGATGGCTTCCATTCGTTAAAGCTTCTTCTTCCTCGTATATGGTACTATTATGGCACCATTCTTGGTTAAGTCCCCTTTTTATTATTTCACAAAGGGTTTCTTTGAACCTCCCTCAGGCTATTATCACTATCTCATCAGCATAATCTTGATAGTGAATGCCTTGGTCGGTCAGCTTGTCATGGAGTTCGTCCACAACCAGGCTCCAAATTAGGGGAGGTAGTACTTTTGCCGTAGGTCATCCTACAGTTGTGTTGATCTTATTCGTCCTCAGTAGGTCGCACGTCCATTTGGATACTATGCTACTAACTCCTTTCCTATCCAGGGCTGATCTTAAAGCGTCATGTGCAGTGTTATCGAATTCCATTTCGGAAGGCACAGCTGACAGAATTATTTCCGTCAGTTTCAGTCCAGTTTCAGTGGATCTGTTCTTTGTTAGTTCTATCATGGGCAAGGTATCCTCTTAGACTTTGGTATTAGCCACACTAATCTTGAGCTTGCGGGAGACTTATCTACAGTTTGACACAATGACACCGATACTTTGATTAAAGCTTAATTTTTCTTCTGTTTAGTACTCGTTTTGGCTAAAGTGTGCTATAGAGTATCAGGGCTGCGTTTAAGGCCTTGTTCAAATTTTAACCCGTTTAACAGCATGTTCTTGGTTTTGTCCTCATTTACTTCAAGGCCAACTCGTTTAGCCTGTTCTAAATTCCGTAAAAGTCTCTAAGACGGCGCGATGGGACCGATTGATGATGTTGATATCGTTTGCGTATCCCAGCAGCTGGGCAGATTTGTTTAAGATAGTGCCTTCCATTTTGACATCTGCTCAATGCACTATCTGTTCCAGCACGAGAATGAAGAAGTCACAAGTCAGTGATAGCACATCTCCTTGCCGAAATCCAGTACATGTTTGGAATAGTTCGGATGAACTGTTTCCGAATTGCATGTTGCACCGCGTGTTTTCCAGCGTCATACGCTGGTGTGCTTGATCAGTTTAGCCGGGATCCCGAATCCGGCCATAGTCTTCTAGAGCTTAAGACGATGAATGCTATCATATGCGGCTTTAAAGTTGATGAAGAGATGGTAAGTCTCAACTTGAAATTCGTTGGTCTTTTCCAGGATTTGCCTTAGTGTGAAAATTTAGTCAATCGTCGATCTGTCGAGCTGGAAGCCACACTGGTACGTGCAGATTAGTGTGCTGCAAAAAGGCTTCAGACGTTCACACAGTACGTTGGATAGGATCTTATATGCGACATTAAGCAGGGATATGTCCCGATAGTTCTTACAAGATATAGAGGATCGCCTTTCTTGAAAATGGGGGATACATATCTGATAGTCCAGTCGTCGGATATGGCTTCATCCACCCACACCCATATTTGCTTGATTAGTTGGTGCATGCACTCTACCAAAGGACATTTTTCCGGCGTACGCATTCATCATCATACCAAGGAGTTTTTTTGGATGGTGACTGGTAGCCTATGATTGTCTCTGCTATCCCTTTGATGATGTAGCGATACAAGTTCCACAGATTGTTGGCGTTTGTGGATGATGAATGCCCAGCAAAGAGTCTTTCACTCAGGTGCTCTCTGTAGGCTCTGGCTACTTCAGTCGTGCTAAGGCTTCGCTTTTCTGGACAATTTGTAGTTTCTTCGAGGTCTAAATTTGACTGCAACTTGAAAATGATTAAAATCCACATTTACCCCTCTGAAAGTTTGTTCATTCCGAATATTGGAAGCTTGCCTCGTATCTATTAGGTCGTGATCGATTTGGTTGGCGGTTCGATCATCTGGGGAGCGCCAGGTTGCTATGTAGATTCGTAGTGCTACTTATCACCATATTAGGAGCTGCTGGAAATTCGATTAAGGCAATATAAGCATGAAAAACTTAGCAGCTGTCCTTTGGTCTAAGGACCTATTGAAAATTCTTGTAGAAAGTCTTCGGTTGTATACAACTAATCTCACATCCGCAAATTGTATGTTGCTAAGGATTCCCTCGGGTTAAAACCTCTTGAAGTAGAGATCCTTGTCGTAAGATCGAAAAATCCAGTACATACCCTAAGTCCACTTTGTAACCGCTTATATTAAAAAAGAACGTCACTCCACTATTAGTTTATTCGAAACTGTGTCGTTGCCCCTACTTTAGCTGAAAGCAGGATGCGAATACTTCTCATTCAGTCGAGGGTAATGCCTCCCAGAATATCTAGAAACAAAAAAAAAACTCTCCACAATTATCCTAATTACGAATCGAAAAAGCTATCATTTGGCCGCTGAATATACTTCTTGACATCTGCTTCCTCCGAGATCTTGACAAATTCCAAAATAAAACATTAACGCCAAACTATGAATCTCCATGCCATTAAGACGGCTATCTCCTCCGCCTCCGGCTGTGTACCCACTTGCGTACTTATTTTAACCACTTCGACAACAGCCCAACAACTCTCATAGAAAACTTCCATCATTCGGATTCTTTTCTTTCGGATTTTCCTCAATTACATTCGACCCAATTCCGAATGAGATACTTTTTTACAGCCCAGTCTCACTAGCAACATGTTGCTAATGATGATACCAATTTTTTTTTTTCTGCTTTTTTCTTCTATCGTTCTTTATTTTAGTTTCCTTCAAAGTTCTTATGACGAATTTAGGTAAAATGCGAAGAAACTGTGAATGGAGGAACGCAGGAGGAAGAGGAGGAGGAGGAGGATATAATGAAAATATGCTTTCTGGAGCGCTTTGTCATTTTTTTTTACCTCTCCGATTGCGGCACTCAACGGAACAAAATGAGGAAAGGAAAACATGAACAAGTACAAAAAAAAAAAAAAAAGACGAAAAATGGAAAATAATAAGAAATAAGAAAATGAATTAATTCTACTTGACCCTAATAAGTGGGATTTAGCGTCGTTACACTTGGTTAAAGTTACTCTTTTTTCGCTGGCGCTCAGCTCATGATGCGCTGCCATGAGGTTGGAAGATACTTACATACATACGGATTGGGACGGACGGTGAAATGGATGCGAGAGTGTGTAGCGGACGGATAATGAATCTTATTCATAGTTCCACTTTTATTCACTAGATATAATAGTTTTGCGCCAGAGCTATTTTCGGTATAGAGATGGCTGGCTACTTTGGAGATGACGCTGTCGACGATTGAGGCTGTTGCTGAATTATTCACCTTTTTTTTTTTTTCCTTCTCTCTTTCTCTATCTCTCTGTACTGCTGTAACAAAAGTGGGAAGGAGGTCACCTACATATGTATGTATAGGGAAACCTACATACTGTTTGAAAGTGACCGTGACCGGAAAGTGTTAACTAAAGCATGTCGAACATCCTTTGATATAAGGCACTAATGTAGCAACAGGAGCTTATGAGTGGTTATTCGGAGAACATGGTTTGCAAAAGGATATTAAAAGTGAGGATCTAATTAGTAACGCCTTGCCGGTAATTATGCGGGAGGACTAGGTGATATGGCGACATGAGAATGGTTTCGGTTTAAATCAGCAGTCTGTCCAAGAAGGATAGATAGATACATAAAATATTCCAGGAAACTTTTTTATCATATATTGAAATATTCTGTCAACATGTCCTACCTTATGTAAGGCTTGAAGGAATGGTATCAACTTCTAGTCGGTCTTGGTCCAAAACAACGGAACAGTGGAATTCCTTAAACACGATGCATTCAAATTGGACAAACATGCGTATGCAAATGTATCATATCTCGACAACGACGACCTAGTTGTGGCGGTAACAGAAAAGCACGAACCAGTCCATCACAGAAAAGGGACTGAAACCAGCAATCTCTAAAAGTTGAATTCGCTAATTTAATGCCTGACAAGGGTGTGTGAAGCATCGATACAGGAAAAATGAGGAAATCACCAGACTGTCTACATAATACGTATAGGTCCATCGAGAGAGGCGATGCTACCAGCACACCTTGGAGCACAAAATGCTAGAAGGGCTGTCAGCACTCGGATCATGAATAGATCGGATCCATTGTAAACCTCCTGTTGTGGATTACCTAAAACGAGGAGAAAAGTCGATTTGTACCTTTGGGATAGCTAAGAGGCCACACTGGATCACTCCGTTGTTGTTATAAATTTCAGCATGTGTAATGGTGGCTTTCCTGATAGGTTGCACAGATCTTGGCCAGATCTTCGAAGTGGTATTCGCCGAGGCCTAGTTGTGCACAGGCATGGTCATTCGTATAGGAAGTGGAATGTGCCTTCCTCTGCGGTCGTCTTGCCACAATCTCGGGAGAGGTCAACAGTGGCTAGTCGCAGCCTTCTTCGGTGGGCTGCCAAGAGGTTGTAACCGGTAATAATCACCGTGAAGAGCGCTAAGTTGGGTCTGATAAGCGCTAAAATTTGCTGGGTCTTGGCATTGTCATGTTTTGTCCAGAATTTCTGGAGACACGACAAGATGAGAGTGCGCTCCATCTCCCATTAGCTAGTCTCGCGAAGGCTTGCTTCACATTGGATTTAAAAAGAGCTATGGACGGTAGAAAAGAGGTAACGGGTCCTTCCGGACCCATTTCTTGCTAAATCGTTTGCATGTTTGTGTCCCTCAATTTTTGCGTGTACTGAAACCCAAAGAAGTGTAACTTCGTGGTTTGCTGTGAGTTCTTCACGACATCGTTTCACAAGCTTCAATTTGACGACTGTGGATGAGATGGGCTTCATAGTGGCTTGACTGTCGATTGGCTTCATAGTGCATATGTCGATTATCTTTCTTGAGTCCAGTTTCGTGGATAGTTCTCGTGCCGCTTCTGCGATTGCTTATAGTTCCACTTGGAACTCACTGACGTGGTTTGGAAGCCTCAGAGAGAGATTTCAGGTTCATTTGAGTACATACCACAGCCCACTTCTTCGGGTTGATGGCCCTGTCATTGATCCATTCTTCTCTTGTCGGAAAGATTGTTTTAACGAGTAGGCTAAAGTCGTGGGATGATGATATATAATCTGTCTCGGTACCCAAGTGTGCCCATCTCGCAATAGTGCGGTGGCCCTTGTCGTCCTCCTTGGATTTCTTCAAGCGAAGGGTACTCCTTTAGGTGTAGGTCTAATGAGATCAGTGCTAGTATGTTTTCAAGGGATGCAGTCCGCGTGATGCTGGTATTCCTTATACATGCTAATTTTTGTATCTGCTGATCTTATCTGTTGCGGGCCACTAGACTAGGCACCCAAGGGATAGAATGGGTACAAAGATGGTTGTGTACATCCAGTGGATGTTGGTTGGCCTGGGCCCCATTTTTTTACAAAAAATTTTGCTCAATGTAATACTATGGACGGCTTCCTTATCCTTTGCGGACGTTTTTTCTTTCCAAGTCAAGCTTACGGTCGAGTATACAGACCAAGTATCTCGGCTTATCTGAGATTTGGAGGGGTGTGCCGTTGAGTCTCAAGGGATTGATTTGTGGGATTGTTCTCTTGTTAGGGAAGGACCGCCTCTCTTTCCAAGGGGTTAACGTTTAATCCACATATTTTCGCCCATTTGTGTAGGGTATTGA
This sequence comes from Xylota sylvarum, assembly GCA_905220385.1. NCBI lineage: Eukaryota > Metazoa > Arthropoda > Insecta > Diptera > Syrphidae > Xylota > Xylota sylvarum. The sequence goes on along the minus strand of LR999960.1, from coordinate 49,807,187 downwards.
GAGTGGATGGAAGTATTTCGGTGACGGTGGGTATGATCTTACCTATCGCCATTATGACAACATCATCCGCATATGCAATATCTTTGAGTCCACTTCGTTCTAATTTCTGTAAGATTCCGTTCGCGACCAATCTCCATAGCAGAGGGAATAGAACCTCACCTTGCGTTCCAGTTCTGAATTGATGTGTCTCATCTTGAGCATACATGCAACCCAGTCTGAGATTACTAGTTTTATGTTTTGTTGATCCAGTGCTAGTCGTACAGATTCAGATTTTACATTGTGGAAGGCTCCTTCTGTATCCAGCAAGGCCGGTAGCGTGAATTTTTTGTGGTGGGGTGATCTTTCGATCCATGTTACCATCTCATGCAGGGCTGTCTTAATAGATCAGCCCTTAGTATAGGCATATTGGACTGTGGACATATCCCTAAGACTTAGGTTGAACCGAATGTGCAGATCAAGATTAATCTTTCAAATGTCTTGAGTAGGATCGAGGTAAGGCTAACCGGCCTACAGTTTTTTGGGCTAGTATGTGAGGGTTTATCCGCTTTTGGTATGAACATGACTTTGACTTCTCTCCACCCTCTAGGAATATATGACAACCACGAAAAATATTCACTAGTCGCGGACTGATATACTCCTTGTGGCATTGTAGCATCGTTGCATCCTGGGGAAAATATCGTCAGGGCTGGGTACTTTCAAGGGCCGAAGAAGTCAACTGCTCAGTTGATCTGTTTTTCGTCTATAATCTGCTTGCCCAGAAGGTGGCTTGTGTTGGCTGTTCTATCGTAAGAACTTACTGCAGTGTCAGATGTTAGGAGTCGCACTCTGGAAATGTGTCATAAAAAGGTGCTCTAGAGTCTTAGAGCATGACTCTGTCCAGGATCCGTCTGCTTTTTTTTTTATGAAACCTGGGACTGTGGGTATTTTTGAATTTTCTCAATGAGCATGCAGATGATCCCCACAATGGGGTACTATGACCACTTCTGTGGCTTCTAAAATTGAATGACATAGGTACTCACTATATTGGCCAATTCTGTCAGGAGTGCCCATACTATTAGGCAGTGAGGATTACTTGGAGAGAAAATGATCTCTGTTCTATTATCTGGAAGAAGAGTATCTAGAAAAGTTTCCTGAGTGTCCTCACTTCACAAAGTTCAGTTACTGTCTGTTTTTTTTTTTTGTAAACAGGTACTCGTAGGCTAGGTTAGGTTGTATGTGGGTAGGCGAAAAGGAAGTAATTCATGATGACACACTCAAGTCAATACAGACTTATTATACCCATGGAGGAGATGTCCCTTGCTCATGAGTTAACCTTGCTATAGCTTACTTACACAACCATCCAGTTGATTTGATGTCGCTCAAGATGTCGTTCACTAGTCAACTTGATATTTCTTATAGGTCCTGCAAGAAGTATCGCTCGAGGTAACTTTTTCATATGGTACCTCAGAGCATTATGTCCCGTGATGGCTTCTATTTGGGTATAGAGGGATTTCCTATTCTTCTAATGTTTAGGTATGACCATCTACCGTTTGCATCGTTTGAGGGCATTATGCCTTCTTCAAGCATCAGTGTGCAAGGCGAGATGTTCACCAAGAATTATACTTGTTCTGATCTAGATTCCGAAGCTCTCCTAGCCAATTTGTTGATCTTGTCATTACTTCGTATGTCTTTCTGTCCAGTGACCCAACAGAGCGTAGTCTTAAGCTGTGATTAAAGATTTTAGCTATTTTCGACAGCACTTGACACACTTGGATAGCAGAGGTCGGTTTTATTGTTGCCTGGCTGTTGTTGAAAAGGGCGATATCATTACAGCCATTTGCTGTGTCTTTTTGTGTTATCTGTTGAAGCATGTTTCCTAGTTCCAACGACGTACTTCGACTTCTTCCAAGCTCACACCCTTAAGGAGTCTTCATATCCCTTTCAGGCTGGACTAGCATTAAATCTTTCGCACTCCTATAATCATTTTCCTAATTGTATTCTTCTAAAATCCACTCAACTAGGAAGTGAAGTAATTAAAATTTACATAGAAACACTTTATCCTGGCAAGGACCTCTTGCAATATACGTTGAGTTCACTCAACTGCGAATACAAGAGCAAATGTTGAAAAAAAAAATCGTTTTTTTTTTTTTGTTATTGCTGTTGGTTTATGTAAAGATGCCTTACCTCCTGCCCTCCATGACATACGCCACTCAACACAGAGAGAAAAAAAATAGAAAAAAAAAAAAAAAAACGGCAAAATAACAACAACAAGCGCCGTTAACTTTCACGCTCTTTCGCCCCGCAAAAAAGCCAATAGGTCATAACAATCATCATTGTCGTTCTACGGTACTAATGTAAATGTCACGCTGTAAGGAGCTACGAACCGTCACACACAGGGTGAGTAGTATAGTAGGTTGGTCCTTCTCGACAAGAACTTTCAGGGTGTTTGGGTTGTCGGGTGTTCGGGTGGGCCAACAACATCGACCCTAAGATAGAAGGAGAGGCAAACGCTAAATAATTTTCCACCCTCTTTCCCAAGACTACACAAAACAGCAAAGAGCAACAGCAGCCAGCAACAACAACAACAACGAAATATAACTAAAATGATGTCACATGTTGCTTAACAGCGCAATTCAATTGCGAAATAACGATAGTAAAATGGTGAGATTGTCCTTTGTTGCTTCCTAGCCGATCAACCCTTGAGTGTAATGCCAGCTCTTGTTGATATCCTCTATCTATAAGGAGTGTGTAAATGAAGTGATATTGGTGAATGATATCTATCGATTAACTTATAGTGGAAAGGATTCCCTTTTTTTTTTTTTTTGATTTTTCTTTTCTCCTTACGCTTCCAAATGAAACATTTGAAACATTCAATTAGAAAGGATAATCTCGTAGGGGATTAGAAAATTTGTATACACAACGCCACGTGAGGTTTATTGGTTTAATGAAATGAAAATATGTTCAATTTAGCATTTTTGGTAAAGGAGGGTGATAAAGCAATTAACCGCGGATGATAAGAAAAAAAAAAAAAAAAAAGATTAACACAATCGTGGTAATTTATGCGGAAAGTTTGTCCCTGAGGATTAATTGAAAAACGAATAAGGTGTCCCCAGAAGCTGGTAATTTGAGTTTCAAATTCATTCGAACTAAAAGCCATTGAGAGGTGTATTTAGCTTAAGTATCAATTAAGGGGAATTATCCTATTTTGAAAGATTATTTGTTAAGAAAAGTTACGTGTATATTCTTTTTTTCTTAGACTCAAACAAGTAGGCCTATCATCAACATTCAGAGAGTGTATCCTAGCGTAATACGTATGTAGAAACGATTTTGTGTTTATTTCAAATTTATTTTCAAATCTTTGCTTTGTAGCCTACTCGCACTCTGTTAAAAGTCCTAATGTCCATGGGCACACATGCGTTCATATAGATTGAAAATAGCCCCTAAAACAGTACACCTAGGCCTTACAGTACAAGAGTCTGTATATCTTCTCCATTGGAAACAAATTCGTCAGAGTTTCAAATTCGAGAAAATCTTTATCGTCCTTGTGCACTTCCATCTGGGTGTGACAACCTATTCCATCGGCCACATATTCCTGGGAAATTTGAAACCCAGAAGCTGTACACAACGTAGCTCTAAGCCGGAGTTGCTGGCTTCCGTTTCAATACTAGTGACAGCCCGCTGAGTTCTACTAATTATCTCAATATTATCGCCGTACACTAGTAGTTGCACAGACTTTTGAAAGATGTGCCTCCGGTGTTGGCTTGTAAGTTTCGCACAATCCTTTCAAGTATGATGTTAAAGAAGTCACATGACAGCGCATCACCTTGTCTGAATCCTTTTTTGACATCAAAGGTCTCGGTGAAGTCGCTGACGATCTCGATGCTGCAACGAGCGTTCTCCATCGTCATTCTGCACAAATGTGACTTTGACCTGTATCTACCCAGACAGTATGTTTCGACACGTTTCTCAGAACGAGAACATCAACAAATTAGCATTTCGGGCACGACACTGACACTTGTATCTATGACTATCCCTAGGCGCAGAAAAGCTCCTTTATTCATCAGAAAAGATTGCAAACGTAACGAGCATACATCAAAACCACATTTCATAACACACTTACAAGTTACAAGCAAAGTAGATAGCATGTCAGTTGAAAATAGATGTCCATGTAGCTACGAAAACCATTTCATCATTTAACCACCCACATCCGATAGTATAAGTAACATTCTTGATCTTTGCACCAGGCCAGCCACTTTAACTAATTCGCCATACTTGGCATTGGCACCACTCATGTGAACAACATGACCAGTCTTACATAAATGTCATGCAAAGCAAAAGCTAACATCGTCGAGAATGAATGCAAACAAAATAAAAAAAAACTTCGACTCGATTTTGCAATAATAAATCCCTACACTCATCAATCAATCCGTCGCTCAATTGTCAAAACTTCTGACACAAATCAACATGAAATGCAATTTTTTTTTTTTTTTTAAATTAGATTTTGGCTTAACAACGGAACTCAACTATCACTAGACAGTGAAACAAGGAACCTGACAAGCAGAAAATAAAACAACTTCGCGACAAAGAGTAAAAATCAATTTAATTCAATTTCGACAAACAAGCAGAGAGCCAGCCATAGCTGCAAAGGCATTCGTCCTTTGTTGCTCCTTTGCGTGTATCCATGTGTCTGGGTCTGTGTCTGTGTTTGTCGTAAGCGGATTTAACCAACCGTCGTCGTCATCCTTGCAACGAAGAAGAAGAAAAAGAAGGAGGTTAGCATTCTACCTGACTCGGTTCCCTTTTTAAAATTACAAATCATTGACTCTGAAAGTTTATTAACATACAACTCATTACGCTGCAAAGACGACATCACATAAACCACAGCACCAGCAACAGCAGCAGCAGCAACGAACTCAAAGTACATTTCCGCCAACACTGACTGGGCCGTGGTGTGGTGTGCCGCAGTAACTCCTCTCCTCCTGCCAGCTTTGGTGTAATTTCTGTTGGAAATTATTATTTTTCATTCGTGTCACCATTAAAAACGAAACAACAAGTCGTCCACACACAGTCACCGCCGCCGCCGCCGCCGCAACGAGCAGCAAATCACGTCAACGGCATCGTTCTGCGTTTTGGGTTGGTCACCAACCCGGGCTTGACTCTCTTTATTTGTGTTTAGCAGCCAGCTTCAAGAAGTCACAAACAAAACCAGATTTCGCAACACAAAACCGAGTCGAGTCGAGTCGGGCACGGGTACAGTGTGGCACACGCTTTAACTGATTTTGGAGCACGATAGCCGAGGCGTGATGATGACAATGACGACGATGCCGAGCATCCCAGTGTGTGATGGTGATGGTGATGGTGATTGTGACTTACGTCAAATCCGCCTCAGTGCATGGCAATTATTTCAAAATTTGCGCTTGCGCACACTCGGTTTCCAAAAAACACAAAAAAAAACCCACATCAGTACCGAACAACGATGACGAACTCCAGGGGTCACAGGGTATGCGACGACGTGAGTGTGTAGTGTGATGAAAGAAAATCACGACGAAATGGTGTAAAGATAAAATGCAGACAAACAGACAGCTCAGTGCAGACTCATGTAGAAGAACCAGCACGCACACACTGCAAACGCAGTGAAATAGGAAACAAAATTACTTATGCGAGGGTATCTCGAGACCTACAGTAACCACGAACCAGTTTTTGTTATTTTTAGGTTCATCGGTAGTTGCGAGTGAAAGATACTTTAGTCCGAGTGTGTAATTTAATTTGATTGTGACTTTAGGAGACCAAGTTGTCGGTGTGATGCATTGGAAATGGATTGAGACTGGAATGGTTTGTGTATCCCCCTCTGGTTTGGATCGTGAGCCACAGTTAGCCAATGTCAGAACCCATGAAAATGGGATAAAAAAAGGTTGACCCTGTTACCAAGAGGTCATGTAACACTTTGTATCTTACGTATCGATATGTAGATACACTAAAGATACTAAAGATACGAAACCTTTAAATGATTCACATTAGTGGTGATGCATTGAGACTTGAATGGTTTGTGTATCCTCTCTGGTTTGTATCCTGAGCCACGCTTAGCAAATATCAGAACCCATGTAAATAAAAGTTGATCGGTCTACCAAGAGGTCATGGAACACTTTGTGTCTTACGTATCGATATGTAGATACACTGAAGATACTTCAGATACGAAACTTTTAAATGATGAAGTAATTGTTGTAACGCATTGGAATTGACTTGTGACTGAGTTGGATTGTACCATGAGCTAAGTTCAGCGAATGTCAGAACCCATGTAAGTAGGCTCAAAAAGGTTCACCGTCAGTTGAGACGGCTACCTTTTCTTTTCTCGAATGTTGCATGGTATCTCCGTAAATAGAAGGACGATTGAGAAGATTCAAGTTTCTTTTCTTGAAAAAAAATGCACAATGCTTGTATTTTTAAATTTTACAGAGAAGCCTTCACTGGTATATTACCTCTGTACTTTAGTGGGTGCATAGTCAATAGTCAAGTAGTCGGTTAGGCTTCCACTACCTGGCCACAAAACTAAAAAGATACTAAAAGATACAGATAAGTAGATAGAAACGGTCAATTCTACAGTAGCTGGCATCATGACCGTTCAGTAGCTGGCAATACTAGACTTTCTTGATAATACCAGATAAGGGCATCTCAAATACTAAGTGGTGCTAGCGAGAGCGAGTGCTGCATTTCTGCACATTATACTCAAGGTAGGAGAATCAAGGCATAGTGGAGAACTAAGCTGCAACCAATCCTCCTGTGCAACCAGATTATGAATGAATAAAAGATCAACTGGGAAATCAGTTCTATCGCCCTTTTATAGCACCCGACCCTGATGCCACGGGGGTCTTAATTACTCGTATATACCTTGAGCCTAGAGAGAAGTCAAGGTCACACACGATCCCAAGGACTTTATGCCGATAAGCCTCATCTCCTTCCTACTCAACACACTAGAAAGGCTAATAGATTTGCACATTCACTCTACTCGTAAACTACGTCCTAGGGATATGATCCAGTTCAACAAATTAAGGCCAGTCTATTGAGACAGGACTGCATCACAAGGAATTCACGCCTGCGGCCTTCTCGCAGCATTCTCAAAACGAGACACTTCAACTCAGAACAAGGAGACTGCCAAGAAGAACCCTTCAGATAGGGGTCATATCTCCTTATATCAAATCACGACATTACTTCCTATGCCAATGCCCTAGTATATGCAGAAAAAGAAACCATTTTGGAGACCAGGGGGATCTGTCAAGAAAGCCACCACTAACCATCCTATAATGTATAACAATCTGGGGATGGTTCAGAGAGGCCGCACAATCAACCCAAAGTTACTAATAATTTTGTTTTCTTTTTTTCATTTGGGTTTCTCTACGACTGAGTACACAATGAATCCATTGGATCGACTTTTGACTATCGTAACCGCACAGACATTGGTTTCTGGAATGTAAGGACACTTCTCGACTTACAGAGTGAAGGGCTTCAGAACTCCAGCTTCCTTCAACTGGAACATGAGTTCAAGCGTTATAGACTTCACATATTGGAAGTAAGGGAAATAAGATCATTAGATGCGGGTGAACAACACTGTACGCGTAACACTGTACTGCTTTACTCCGGAAGACCATTCGGAAGCACCCCCGTGGACATGGAGTTGGACTAACACTCACAGCACGCAGAAGCCTGATTTCCTGGCAGGTGATAGGCCAAATTCCGGTCTAGAATACGTCGGTTCACCATTATACAGTGTTACGCCCCCAACCGATGGTTCGTCTGAGGAAGAAAAGGAGATCTTCTACAATCAGTTGGGCTCCGTTTTCAATTCAACGTCCAACGGAGACATTGTCATTGTGATGGACCTGACTGTCAAGGTAGGTAACGACAACGAAGGTCTCAATCATATTATAAGAAGACATGGCCTAGGCAACCGCAACGTCAACGGTGACTCGTTTCATAGGTGGGACCATGTTTGAGCACAAAACCTGCCATAAAATTAGCTGGGTGTCAACTGACAGAAAAGCGACCTTCAATCAAATTGACCATCTTGCCATCAGTCGCCATTTTAGAAGTAGTCTGCTAGACATGCGAAACAGACGTGGAGCAGACATGGGTTTCGTACGTGATCACCAGTAGCCTGTCGAATCGGCAAGGTCTGCGTTTGAAATGGTGACCAATATTTTGGCGAACTAATGGCATTAAACAACAAGCTAGAACTGTCCCCTTCCAACGTTGAGACGTGTTGCTATATGGACGTGGTACTTGGAGAGTAACCGCTACTATCACGAAAATGCTGCAAACGTTCGTTAATATGTGCCTACGCATTAGCTTAAGGATTTTCTGGCCAAACCGTATCTCTAACGAACAGCTTTTTCGAAGAACGGGCCATGAACAAATAGGCACAACTTTACAGTGGATTGGACATACTTTCCGGAATGGTGATATGTTTATAGCTAACCTTACGATGCAATGAAACCCCCTAACTTAGAAGATGTGGACGTGGCAGTCCTAGACCAACATAGCCTAGAACAGTAGAGAAGGAAAAACGGCAACTGGGAAAGAACTGAGAAGAGCTGAGGCGCTTTGCTAGAAACCTCACACGATGGTGCGAAAGCGTTGTGGACGCCCTAGGATCCACAAGGCTATACAGGACATAAGTAAAGTATCATATCGAGGCTGTGGTGATAAGGATGTTCATACATGGATGTACATAAAGATACACCTCACTTCATATGCCATATAGGGGACTGCACCATTCCCATCACCCACAGTGCAAAGTACCTTAAAAAACCGACAGGAAATCCCATTTTAAAACAAAAGATACAAACTGTAACGCAATACATTTTTGAAATGTTTAGATAAAACCAGCTTAATTGACAAACAGTCATGAGATACAAACAAAGTATTTATTTATAACTCTAACCACTGTATCAGGTTATGTGTATGCAAACTTTAAACAAAAATTAAAATAAATAATTGACTCAGATCCTCATAACTTCAACAAAAACATTCTCAGAAATCAGAAATCAATCCAATCCGCCAGATACTAAGAACAAACTGACATCTACAGCGCGCTTCCATTGACACTTCCTGCATAAAATCCGCATTTCGAAAAATAATTTCATTCCCTCTCCCGCTCTCGCTATCTATCTGTCACGCTCTCACTTCGATTTCCTTTTAATTTGTGTATATTTTTTTCTTTTTGCTTCACTCACAGAATTCCATGACACAGCAGAGAAAAATGCCAGACAAGCAAAATTCCTTGACACATCGCGTCTACAGATTGTGAATAAATTAATCGACAGCAACGACGACGTTTATGCATGTCAGAGAGACTGACGCAGAAAAAGAAAGCCAGCCGAGCAAGCGAATGAACGACGACTATGACTCCTCATTGCAAAAATAATTTAAAAAAAAAACAACATTTTTGTGTTCATAAATATTTTAAGCAAAAGATTGCTTCCCACTCGGCGGCGCGGCGGTAGGGTAGGGAGCCCAGGCCCAGGCCACAACCAATAACAACAGTGACCCCCTGAAAGCGATTTAAATCGTTATGTCAAACATTTTCATTAGCTAATCACAGACACATAGCCACAGAGAGTGGAGAAAACACAAACGTGCAGCATTCATTCATTCATCCAAGCCATCCATCTATCCCGACGTCCGTCCATCCATCCATCCAACCATCCAAACCATCCAAACCATCCGTCTATCTATTCATTTATCTTAGCTGTGTGCCAATGTGGTACCTACTCTCTATACGCGCGCTCTTCGCCACTGTGTCGTTGTCATCGTCATCAACGTGAGAGCCAGATACCTCTGGTAGATACTAACAGTAAAAAAAAAAAAAACCAAAAAAAAAAGCGAATCCATACCAAAAGAGCTTTCCACTGGACAACAAGAAGATAATCGGTTTAAGTTTGCCCTTTGGTCTGCGGCCGCCGCAAACAAAACAAATACTTTCGGGCTCACATGCCATCGCCTTGCCTCCTTGTAGCTCCCTCCCCCCATACTGGAGTCGTCGTCTCGTGTAGTAGTAGTCCATCAACGCGCGGTTTGTGGGTGTATAACTACAAAAAGCGGAGGGAAATCTTCTTTTACCCTCTGTGCAGCTTTTTTCTCATTTTTTACGATTTTTTTTTGTTTTTTTACAGCAAAATCGAATCAGAGGGTGGGGGTGGTTGGGTGGCCGCTCATATGCGCATGCTTCGTCCTCTATACTGGTACGTGAGCAACAGCACTGGTTGATTGGAGGACGTTGGGAACGCCAGTAGAGTTTAGCTTTTCCAAAGGAAAAGGATATTGCTTTTCGTAATTGGGTATGCTTGCGGGCTGGGGTACGGCGGGGTATTCATGAAATGCAATATTTATAGTTTTAATAACGCATTTATAAAGGAGATACTCTCTCAAACACGTTGTAGGTATTTGTATTTATCTCTACAAACCCTTAGGACAGAGTGGCATTGATTTAAATACTTTTAACGATAAGAATACCCAGAAGGGGGTAACTGGGTATTTATTAACCGAAAATCTTTGAACTGTATGGTTGTACTGCACAAAATAACAAGGGATAGACTGCTGCCTAAGTGGTGACTACGGATGGGAAAAATAAAGCAACTTTCTTCGACACTGATGAGCCTAAATTCGTTTGAATGCGGTTTTTGTCACAACCATTCAAAATGCTACTAAGATTCGCACTGCCATGAAGGCACTCTCGCTGTATTCTTTTACATTGAGGGAACCTTCAACAATGTTGGGGACAACAAGCTCTAGATTTCATGAAAATAAACCGTACAAATGAGAAGGATTATCTTAGGCTAAGCAGCTCATCCTTTGGCTTTTAGATGTGGACCTAAAGGGTTTTAGATATTTAGTGGTCAATCAGATTCCACAAACGAGGGTAGTCATGTCAACAACGACAAAGTGCACTACAGTCTTCTATATACATTCATATGTTTATCAGATGATCGCGAAAGGTAAGACTGTGAAAAAAAAACCTTTGGTGTTTGTTGGGGTATCAAATCACCCCCAGAACTTTGACGCTCTACCCATTGAGTGCCTACATCCAACAACACCGAGAGGAGGAAGAGAATTAAAAAAAAAGCATACAGAAGAGCTACAATCCTAGCTTATCCTCCTATCTGTGGAGCTCTAATAAAGTGGGCGTGGCATATTGCATTTTTTGACGAATTACAACGATAACTTCGAAACCTTGAGGATGTTCAATGAAAATTTGCATCATAATCGGTTTTTTTTTTAATGAAAACGCCCCAAAAAAGTGGGCGTGGCTAAAGACAATGTATGGATGAATTGTAGACAATCTGAATATCTAAATAATTGGTCTTAACAAAAATTTTCGATATCATGCAAAATAGTGAAATTATGAAACAGTGGGCGTGGCAGTCTCTCTTCTCCTGTTCAAAAGCCCAAATATGAAATTTCACCCTCCAAGCTCACAATTTAAGCCCCAAGTGACATACGGACGGATGGACAGACATTGATACTGATCATGAATATTCTATATATACATGTATAAAAAATTTCTATACAGCCGGAAAAGTGAGTTTCCCTTGTGAGTGTCGGTGTCGGGTAGGGTGAAATCACGAAACTCAACACCTATCATGTATACGCACAATAATCCCATCTGCAACCCTTAAAACGATACTCGAGCATTCGAAGACCTAGAATAGGTCATAGCGCTGTCGTCCAATAAGCTAAAATGGAAACTAAAACAGACCACACTCCGGATTTGCAAATAAGCTCGCGAAATAATTCTGCTTTCACAAAGGACTCCGCAAATGGCAGAATGGACAACGCAAATGGTAATAAAATTTCCAAAACACGAAAGTATGTTCCAAGCTGAATATTGAGGGTTCCTGAGAATATTCCTTAGTTATACCTGTGCAAAGAGATATAGGCATTTATGGCCAATTAGAGAGCCAATTTGCGTTCATAGCCATCACATCCACAGTGATGAGTTCACAAGAATCTCACGAGAATCAAAATCTGTTTGAGATACAGTCAGTGAACTATGTATTTTAAGGGGCAGAATCAGCAAACTCCATCTGGTAGAGCTCAAGGCTAAAGACTAATGGCTAAACCAATTGAAAAGGAGGACATTTCCCAATAGGACCCAATATGAATTTTGCAGCAGTCCTCTTACTTAGGTGGCGCTATTGATCAAAAACAGATGAAGGAGTTGGGACTGGAGTATACGGTGTCAATACAAAAACATTCATCTATACAAGCATGGACAAATGTAACTCCGTATTCCAAGCGGAAATCTTTGCTATAGAACTATGTCTCAGAGAAAATATTAACAGATCTATAACAAATAAGAACATTTTTATTCTCTCTGACAACAAAGCTGCGCTTCTAGCCATTAAGGCATATGAAATCAAATCAAAACTAGTATGGGACTGCCTTCAACTACTTATGTCATTAGCCAGCACAAACAGAGTTCATCTCATTTGGGTGCCAGGACACAGTGGACAAACCGGCAATGAAATGGCAGATATACTAGCCAGAAAAGGATCGGCATCAACCTTCATGATGCCAAAATATTCATGCCAAACATTTCCCTTACAAGAACGAAACAACTTCTAGGTCTAACTAGAAGTCAGATTCGTATAATCACAGGATTCCTTACTGGACACTGTCAAGTCAAAAAACACCTTATGACTATGGGAATAACTCAAGACAGCACTTGCAGAACGTGCAACGAGGACGAAGAATCAGCAGAACACATTTTGTGTCACTGTAAGTGTCTAATCAGAACACGTCATCGTCACCTAGGGAAATTCTACCTAGAAGCAGAGGACATATCTGCTAGCTCACTGAAAGATATTCTAGGATTCATTACTAACTCGGGTATCATGAGTGAGCTCTAATTGGAGGAAATCACAATAGGCCCATCTGTGGCCGCAGTGATATGGTGACTAGATCCCTCCTCATTTGTTAATCTAATCTAATCTAGGTGGCGCTACAGTCCGGGGTAGATATGGACCTTACACAACAACAAAAAACTTTTCGAATTCAGCCCTCAAATGAACGTCTCTAGTAGAAATGAAAGCATAATTGGGTAGAACAAGAGAAGGAATCCTTCAGTTGAACGAAGCAATTCCAACGAAATTCGAGTCTAAGCTAGAGCTAGAGTCTGGATGCCTCCAGATCCCAATAAGATCTATGTAATGCAGGGAGATTAGTAGCATTATCCAAATAAATCCAAAATCCAAAAATACGAAGTTACATGTTTATAAAGCTATACCTGACTCCCATCTTACAAATTGCGCTCGATGCTAGATCAACGTGTACTGGGAAACCTGTGACATGCGGAGTTGTGTAAAATGCAACAAAAGAGGCGAGAAAAGAAGAAAGAACGCTTTCACACGACCAAGAGCACTTGTCTCAGTATAAGGTACCTTAAATGATACAAAGCAAATCTGAAGAATTCATAAAGGAAGGTGTGTCGTTACCAAACGATATTTGGACTACTCTAGTAATACTTTTAGATACTCACTTTCCGTAACCATTCTAACGTTTATTACGAACTCCCACACGATGGTCATTCGTGGTACAATTGCTTGTTATGAGCAGTTTCTTTCCAGAATTAAATATTGACTTCAAGATACTGTTTGTTGTTGAACCTACGACCCTATGTGGACATATACTGATCTCGAGTTGCAAGACTAATTTTAAAGTAGAATAATAAATACCAATTATCTCTGGTCTCCATAAAACAATATTAGTCACGTCTACCAATTTACATTCTTACAACCATTTACATTATGTTATATTTTTTGTACGAATGGAAAAAGGACCTAGCCAAGAGGTTGCCAAGAGATAGGGCCGTAAAAAAATGTTTGGTGCTGGTGGTCTGGTTTGAACCAGGACACCCACCTATGCTTCGCTGTAAATACTGCAAACAAAATTAGTGCGAGAATCAAACGAAAAAAGCAATCTTGTTCACACCTGTTTCTACGACCCATAAATGAGAACTAAAGACACACTTATTAGCTTAGTCCTAGCGATGCCTAAACAAAACGACTTCTAGTGTTTTACTGAAGAGTATACGGAGTAAAATGGTTTAAAACAAACTATGATCACAGACTGAATATCATGTACGAGTAGGGGAGGAGTGCGACTACTAAAAAAAAGTGCGACTTCATCTTCATTAGGTTATACAAGCCGAAAGGTGCTTCAAAAGAACTTGGTGGATGCACCAGGAGCTAACTAGCTAAAAAGCTTATAATTCTAGCTAAAAAAAAAAGTTTATTGATTGAGGTATAAGTCCGGGGTTGTCACGATACCTTAAAAAGTAAGAACTGTGGGTAGATACATACATATAGGACTGTACTCACTTATAGAAAAATAATGAATAAATACATTGGACAACTCACCTGAAAAAGAAGAAAAATTAACATTAGCAAACTTTAAGTAAATATAAACTTAAACAAAAAAAAAATTAAAAAATAAAGACGCTCATGGAATCCGATTGGAAGGGAATTTTCTCTATTTTGTACGAAATAGTAGGATTATCATGATTCATGGTATCCGTTCGAACACTCTTATCGGAAACATTCTCCGAAAGGGGATGATGAAAGTACGACGAAACACAACGGCTACCTACGGTGCATTGCATTTTTTTCTGCCACTTGTTATGATGTTTGCTCTGGAGTTCTCCAACAAATATTTGTCGCTGAGAAATTTTTAGATTTTCGTGGGATACATACATTAATTACTTACGTAACAGGCCCCCGACCCCTGAAGATTCTGGCTGAGACACAGCAGTCTTCCACTAGTTGTCTAGACCAAGGGCTCTGGTATCTAAGATAGCTTGATCCTTAAAATGGAGCTTCGATCTTCCTTGTCACTTCACACAGTAAGTTGGATAGGATACGACATTAAACAAGGATATGCCTCAATAGGTCTAACAAGATATAGGATCGCCTTTCTTGAAGACAGACATCAGATACGGCGGCCTTGTTGTTCTTCAGCTTTTTGATCCGAGCCGAGCCAACCTCTTCAAAACCCCGAGAGGGTTAGCTTCTTCATTGACTGAATGCAGGTTCTCTTTTGCACTCTCTTTACCTGATGCCCATTAATTTTCTTACGATTCGTACATTTTTCCGAACACGAATACTATGATAGAACTGAGAGACACCTAAATATTGTAACAGAAGCCCATGAACAAAACATGTGCTAGCGTACCTATTTCGTTTAAGAATAAAACAAACTTGAATACCAAAAGGTCCTTCATTAAACAGAAGAAAATATCTATTTATAGGTATGCCTACCTCTGTAGATACATAGACCACTTGTATAATAAATAAGGACATCGGGTTTATTAAAACCTGTTCGAGTAATAGTTTAAAAAATAAAAAATAAAAACTCTTTGAAATTCATTACACAACTCAAAGGATAAAGCAGTGTACTCTATGACATACAGATACGTGTGCATAAAGTACGTGACCCAATTAAAATTCTGCACTTCAATTGATCAGGCATCAATTTTAATTACCACCTTCACAATATGTTTAATCAGAAAAATGAAAATACACATACTCGTACCATAATGATTTATGTGAAGCAAGTCCAGTTAATATTCTCAATTGATGTCATTAATTTTAATTGTAATTAACAGTAAGGATAATCATAATTCCAATTAAGTTAATTAAATACATTAAGAATTCATATACACAGTAGGTATGTATGTTTTCGCTGAGTTATTTTTACCGCGAAAAGATTAACAAGTCAAGAATATAGATACATAGATAGGAATCTCTGATTTATCATTATAACTGATGGATAGAGACTGCGATTAAATGGCGATCATAAATGTTTTTTTTTTTTTTTAGTATTAGAGAAGAATTTCTTCTGCTTTTTAAATGGGGTTAAAGTACGAAGCAGTTAATAATGTTTTCATTACGAATACACCTGTAGATGATTGAGAAATGAATTGTAATGCAAAAAGATACATTCTATTGGTATACTATGATATGCGGTTTCAGCTGAACACAATTCTTTAAAAAGAGTAGAATCCTGTCTGAATGCGTTTTGATAAAATAGGTTCCAGAGATAAAGAAGGTCGACTGTAAGAACGCCAAACTTGACTTGCGTCCGTATACATAGTTCTTTTCTAGCAATGGTGTCATATGACCCTTTGAAATCAGTAAAAAAAAAAAATGAGTATGGTGTCATATGAGTCCTTTTGAGTATCACCTCAAATCAGTATCATACTAAAATTCCTTTCACTAGACATACTCTTGTCTAAATCTATTACCACTGTTTTATATAGCTCAGTAACTAACTATCTATCTTTTGAAGGCAGCCCTACTTCCTTCCATTTTTATTTGTTCACATATTTTACCGTTCCTTGTTTAATAAAATATCCATTCACTTCCTGTCCTTCACTAGAGGTACAGTCTTTTCATCGCACTGCATAGGTCTAATAGTAATTGTGTGAGTTTCCTTTGGCAAACATTTAGGGAAAGACTAGCATGCCCAATGGAGGAGCTAATCGAAGAAGCAGATTGTCAGAAAAGACAGCAAACTGACTTCATCTGTGGCCTTAGTGGTTACTCGATCAGACGCCTAAACCTTGTCGGTGGTAGCTACTTGCAAACGCTACTTGCAAACTAAAATTTAAGTTAGATGCTATTGAGAGATGGTGGACAAGTGGACCAACATGTCTAGTGACAAAAAATTTGGCTAAAGCTGGACTTAAAACGCTCTAAACGCGAACAGGTTGCATATCGACACTACAAAGGTGTCATCACTAGACACTGTCTATTAGGCAAGCATGCAACAAGGCTGGTCCTATTTGCGAAGGACCTTTGTAGAAGCTGCATGAATGAAGGAGAAGATGAAACCATTCTTCACCAACTCTCTCCCGCAAAAGGAAACTTCACTTAGGAGCCTTCTATTATAATGATTTAGTCGATCTGATACACATGGATATCAAGAGCCTCTTACGCTTTAACGAGTAGGTAGAGGTAGGATGAACGAGTATGTAGAGAGAAACTTTCTGCTATGTTCCATGTAGTATCACAATGGACCTATTGCTGGTCTAAGTGTGTTGGCTTTTCTGAGTTGGAAGTTGTTTCAACCAAACGAAACCATCTTATCTTTGACAAAAAATGTTGGAATTAGGTCCCGATGGAGTCCATAATAGACTCATGTATGTCCCTGCGCCCTTCAAAGCAACATTCTGTGCCGCTATAGTACCCAGAACTTTATCAATCGAAAGCTCAAGATTGTGCGGAATGAATTCTCGGACAATGTGTGGCAAATGAAAATTTTCCTCTTCCTTTGGCCTTAAGTTGCTCAAAAATTTGAGCATGTCCACCCAGTAGTAGATAGTACTGTCTGAGCAGAAGCTGCCAACCGGAAAAATAGTGCCCCACGCCTCAGTTGCTCACCTCAATCGAGAAGTAAGTACATACCCGACTATTGAAAAAGTGACATCTGTGCAGGTGATAGCGGTGAAATCATTAAGTCGGTCCAGACAAACCCTAACATTACATAACTAGCCACTTGACTAAAAGTGGAGACACCAGATGTAGGACCTGTCTTCACCTTCTTCATTTAATCTGAATCGTTCAGCATCAGGCTTAGAGGGAGGAGCGGCTTTAGCTAAAGCGAGAGCACTGAGTCTGCAAATCACCCTTATTCCGTGTTTCGTTTTACTAAAACGCCAATTGTCGTTTTTTAAGAGTTATTTCAGAAATTGAACACCACAAAACGGCTTCGTCGGTAAGTAGGTATACAGTCCACATACGATCCACTCTTTAAAACGAAGCGCCTTAAAGAACAACAATCGGTGTTTTATGACACCACATGGAATAAGGGTGAATATATAGCGTTTCTGAAATGCAACCTCTCAATTCATTTTGTTGGATTCGTAACCCACTCAACCCCTTCCCAATGGTGGTGTTTTCATCCAGATTTCTCTAATATGTAGGTACAGGCGTCCACAAAAGTGAGTGTGCCAGAATCATAAGTGGCTGTTTCCACTTCCCTGGTTCTGACACAAGCAGGAAGATTAGATGGGATCCATATGGCAACGCAATCTGGTAATTTTGCGTGAGTTCGGTTCCTCGATAGAAGGGCTGAAGAGTGCCCTACAGCAAAATTGGTAACAATGGCCGCTGAGACGTCAACTGCATCTCGACGTGGTAATACGACAGGTTGTTCTATACCCCTACAAGGAATTGATGCAATTGGAGAGGGAGCTGTCTCAAAATTGTTATTTAAGGAAAAACATTATGAACCGACGTATCTTCCGGAAAGGCGGTCGTCCAGGGCAGACCCTGGTATGCGATGGAAAGTTGGAATCCACATACTCACGACTAAGCTCCCTCTTAGCCATACATCCCTCAGTGCACTCTGTTCCCTCTTGGATTAGGAAGTTATAAATAAAGTCCAATGATGCTTACTTTAGCAAGTTTTCAAATCATCGATCAGTCCAGATAACCTAAAACGCACAAAATACAATAGATACCAGGTTTTCCAATAGGGTGGCAACAGCTAAAGGGTTTTTCAATAAGGACATAACAACTTTGTATTTAAATAAAACACACAATAATTGAGATATCGGGCTGAAATTTATTCCATGTGTAGTACACATGTTAAAATTAAGTATGGAATGGATCCTGTTCATATGATCACCGCGAGCACGTTTGAACCGATCGACTCGTTCGAGCCATTTTTCCACCACTCTTCCATGAAGATGATTTTTCGACGAAATTCAGAATTTTCTTTAAACTTTTGCAAAGCCCAATCGGAGAAGTTTGGGAGTTTCAAATAATCAAGAGGCTTCAGTTCTTGAGTTAATTTGATCTTGTAAGGGTGTATAGGCCAAGATCTTTACGCAAAATTTGCCACAATGTGGACTGGGAGATTCTCAATTCCTGTGAATGTCGCAGGCATTTTGAACCGAAGGACTTGTGGCTGCAATATTTTCGGTACTTCGACCGGTGTGTTATCTCACTGGCACAGGAACATTCAATAGTGAATATGTTGACTGGAGTTTATCTACTACAGCACGCATAGCCTGTCCGGTGGTACGATTATTACGACAGAAAATCGGAGTAAGCCCTCTTTCTCAGGACTCAGAATTTTGGTAGTAATTGTCAAAAATTTCCAAACGTTGCTAGTTCGTGAATATCACCAGAAAAAAATATAAAAATTGACTGACGTTTGGACATTGACAGATCATAAAAAAAAGTTGAAGGGTGCGTTTGTATTGAAACACAAAATTGTCATGTCCCTATTGAAAAACTCTATGAGAACCGGTGACCGGAGGTCTACTTATAGCAATTACTGATCGGGATCATCCTAGTTTTCATCCTAATCTTGTCCTAAGCTCGTACCTAGCTGTGGGCGTGGTTGTGGATGAATTACAGAATGTGAACTAGGCATAGATACTTTCCAACTCTACAACCTGGTTTCCTTACATTCCTAGTATCTATACCTATATACATATGTACATTATGTACACATCTCAGTGTCAGAAAGTACAACAACTCTTACTTACAGATCGATAGAGTGCGAAATGCAATTTACTCCCCTGTTCATGATTATCCCTCTTCTAGAAATCGCACACGCGTATACTTTAAGAGGACTTTCCGTGTACTTGTTGTGTGCAATTTATGGGGTAACGCTACGTATTTAATGCTCGAGTAGGATATATGTATGCAGTACCTATGTACATATTTTTATCACTTCACACAAGTCCCCAAGAGTTACACCCTTGCATTTAAGTTTGCGTTCCATTTATTTTATTATTTTATTTTTATGAGTTTCGCTAAACAAGTTCTACTTGATACAAGCAAGCCATACAAGGTAAAATGGCCCATCCCCTCACTGTTCTTCCCGGCCTCTACATTTTCTGTATCTTCTCAAACCCCAAACGTTATTGAAAAGAAATCTCATCATATTATGTGCGTGTGTATATGTGTGTATCCTTTGATGGTAGTGTTTCCATGTTTCACCCTCGATGATATTTTAGAGGACACTACACTACACTATCCTTCGTTTATTAATCCATCTGCGCATTATTAATGAACTGTAACACAACATATCTGGTTATAATTAGACGGCTTTAAGGAATTATTTTACTTTGCATCCTTGTGAGTAGAAGGATGTTTAACATTCACCGTCGCTGTCGCTAATTGTTACCAGGCAACAAACTTTACCATTGACGTAAAATGCAAAAATATCCTTCGGACTTTTTTTTTATATATTTCATCCTTCCGCCAACACTCTACACGTGTGTAGGGGGGAATAATACTAATAAGGATTCATCTTCTATGTGGGTTGTTTTATTTGTTGGTACACGACCAATCGATGCAACAGCAGCAGTGGCAGTGATGCAAATGCATATCCCTTCTTCATATACACACATAGATACTTATATCTATGTATATCCTTTAGATTAATATTGTGTGACGCATTTTTTTTTCGCTACAGAGCAAGGATAACAGACGAAGAAAAAAAGTGAAATATCATGGTAAATCGAAGCGGGGTGATTGGTGTTTTTTTTTTTTTTTGTTTTTGTAAATTTTGTATCCCATGTTTGCATATCTATTTGCATTGCGTTATTGTGAAATTGGAGATACATATGTATCTGTGTGATGTGTGGAATAAAAAAACAACAGTTTTTATCGATTTTAATCAATGTTCGTGTAAAAGTGTTAAGCTGATGGGATAAGCGCGGAGTAAAATGTGAACTAGAAAACAATTAAGTTGAGAGGATTCATAGCTGCAGTAGTGTCCTAGTATTACTATTCTTCCAACAAGAGGAGCGCTGTCGAAGGAAATTGTTATGTTTGTTGCGGATCCTTTGCCACCTTATCACAGCGGTCACAGACGAATTAGCAGTGCCAAATAACAGTGCGAAAGAACAATGTGATGCGATAAGGCAGTGTGGTAATACAGTTCGAAAAGGCCGTACTAAATGGCGATTTCTTACCGTATAGTTGGAAAACGCCCTCTGGAATGCAATAGAAGAATTGTGATATAGATTTCCTTGTACGACATAGTGCAATATTTTGACGCCGTGAAATGATCTCTACGAGAAAATCAAGCAATTTCAAAACCCGGCTGGATCTACATGTGCAATTGGCATAATATAACTCTAAATTGGTTAAAAAAAATTTATCATGTATTTATGACAGCAATTTGACAGGTATAGAGGCCACCAGATTGGGGAATTAGACTGAAAAGTTGGCAGAAGAAGTGTACGATAAACGGTTCTTACTGGTTGTTGCGGGCCTAATTATTTCTCTCGATCTGCCAATCCTTGCTATAAGTTCGAACGTTGGGACATACGATAGCAATGAATGGAGATTACTTACTTCTTTACTTCACAGGTCTTGAAGAATCTTTGCTTGAGACACAGCGGCCTTCCCGAGCAACAAATACAGTGCGAAAGAGATAAGGCAGTCTGGATAATGTAGTGTGATTTCCTCCAATTACAACTTGCTTATGATTCGTGAGAAATCCAAGTATGTCCTTAGGCGACCTGGCAGATATGTCCTCTTCCTCAAGGTAGAACTAACGTACTTATGGTACAGACTACTGAGCTGGAGGTTCGAACTCCAAGCAACATCAACATATTTATCACGACCACATCTCTCGCGAGCCGCTGACTAGCATCTGAGGATAAAATTGTCATGAAAAAGCTTCTCAAAACTAAAATTGTCTTTCGGATACAGTCCCTTTAGATTACATATAGCCGAGTAACCCTATTAGAAAATGTAGTGTTCCAATTAGAAAAAGCTCTCTATGTCCATGAAACAGAAAGGAACATGATGTCGTCACAAAGGATTCCTTCTACAAAATGTTGGCACCGTAACTTTACTGAACATTCAAGACCATGCTTTGGGCCCAAACTGGGGTCTTCACAGCCTCTTCAGAATACTGGATACACATGGAGTTGCAGACCCATCCTCATGTATAAAGTACTAGTCTCGTGAATGGCACTGGACAAGAAAACCAACATTGCAGTACTTGAAGCGATTTAAAGGGTCTAACAGGCGCCGCCTTTAGAACCACCCTTACATCTGCACTAGAAACTATGTTCTTTGGAAAGCTGATGGTGACTAAAGTAGCATTACAGCTAAAGGAATCCTTGCAACTAGCTCGTAGAAATATGGGCCACTTAAGTACCCTAAACGCTAATGACACTATTCCTACTGATTCGCACTATATTGTACCCTATTTGGACTCTAACATCAAGTATAAAACCAGAATTCCTAGCAGACGGGCTTGAGACTCGAGAGAAATTTCAACTGAGTCTCCAGTAGAGGTGTACACAGACGGATTGTGGTCAAGAAATACTGTTTCAGTAGGTTACTTGAGGTAGAAATATTAGACCGGGAATACTCGTCTATTGGTGTTCCGGTACTGGACTCTAAATGTCTTATCTGGTTCACAGGCGGATCGAAGATGGATTCTGGAGTTGGAGCTGAAGCTGGAGTCTTTGGGTCCAATACCAAAGTCTCGATACCTATGGGAGTGTGTTTAACTATGCTTCAGGCTAAAATCCATGCCATTGAGATCTGTGCTAGGATAAACCTTCGAAGAGGTGTTAAAGACTCTAGAATACATATCAACTCAGTAGAGTCAGCCAGTTAAATGCTGCTACGATACACTACAATCTCTTGCCAGATGTAACATGGTAAAACTTAGTTGGGGCCCTGGTCATCAGGGCATTGTAAGCAACGATTCTGCAGATGAACTAGCTAGGGCTGACTCGGAATCTGCATTTATAGGACCTGAACCATTCTGTGGCGTCAACTCTGCTGCCGCTGCAGCGTTGATTGATAAATGGGAATACAAAGTTCGCCTAGCCCACTGGGAAAATCTCTCGCGGCTTAGACAATTCAAACGATTAAGCAAGTCTTATAAGGAAATCCTTTGCCAAGATACTGGACACTGGAATGTATTTCCACTAGAAGCAGTCAGCAGTGCACGAATCCCCGCCAAATGCGAAGTATCCTGAGCTCTTCCGGGCAACAGAAATATTCGAGGTAGTTCCAAAGCGGACGTAATAAATCTAGCCAAAACTGGATTGTAGGAAAGCCAGAAGGCTTACGTTAATAGGACGAATCTAAGAAAAAT
Source organism: Xylota sylvarum (assembly GCA_905220385.1). Taxonomy (NCBI): domain Eukaryota; kingdom Metazoa; phylum Arthropoda; class Insecta; order Diptera; family Syrphidae; genus Xylota; species Xylota sylvarum. Next base: position 49,784,069 of record LR999960.1, on the reverse strand, counting down.
AGTTGAGGCCCTCACGGACATGTCAGAAGGATTGCTGCTACCTTCAACGATTTCTGTAGAACCTGTGGAGACAAGGAAGAGGAAGAAACCATGATGCACTTGTCTTGCCCTATCGAATACATCTTTAAAAATCTTATTGATGTAGCCAGACCCGATTTAAGCAAAATCAACAGATTTCTATCTGAATCCAATTGGTTTTAGGCATCTTAGGGCATAGGTTCCGTGGATTTCTACCGAAATTTACATGTGGATCGCGAATCCGGTAGTAATATCACAATGGACCTTCTGATGAGAACTGTGGGGAAGAACAAGGGATGTTTCCGCCATCACAAATTGAACTGAATCCACATTAAGAAGGCCTGGAGCATTAGAAGGTGGTAACTCTATGACTTTATTTCCATGTTGTACTAATGTTACCCCTCTCGGCAGTTCTAAGAATAATCTGTAGGTCATGTCTATATAAACACATGTAAGTACACAACATTCACCCGAGTCATGAACCCTACCTTAAAATATTTCCTTTACATGATACGTTACCAACCTTACCAGAAACCTTACATCGATATTAACTCCAGGCAACGTATCACTTAGTTACAGTGCAAAAGGTCGTTAAAATGAGATGAAAAGGTCAAGCAGGTCAGTCCCCCACAAAATATTTAATCCGTCCACCTACCTACCTACATCAGCACTCACAAATATTCCAAATCAAATCTTGTCAAATCTCGATACAAAATATTCTTACTCATCATCATTTACCAACAAATCAACGAAACTTTATTCATCCTCCACACGTTCGACCTTGACATTCAGAGTACATAATTCCCAAAATAGCAACGAAAGGCCAATCAATACAAATCATCCAAAAATAGAAAAAAAAAAGAAAATTAGAAACATAAAGAAAAGGTACAAACTGTCTGAAGCAGGTCGTATGCTATCCTAGGTATCCGTGTAACACTCCGTCGCCTAACTCAGTCCTTAAAGAATTAGACTTGGAGTTGTAATTGCAAATTTGCACGACTCTTAAGAGAACAAGTATTTAGATCTCTCTTTTGTGTAAGAAAGTGGGCGTGGTTGTCATAAATTATAGACAAACTTTACGAATTCGGATGAGATATTTCAAATAACCGCTCAAAATAGTTTTCAAGAAAAAAAAATAAATTTTTTTGAAACAAAATGAGACAAGAAAGAAAGGTCTACGCATTTTTTTAAAAACAAAAATGAGCGTGTTTGGTGACATTTTTTTTAAAAAAATGTGTGCAGCTGTAAATGGGTACTTCTTTGGACTTCATGTAAGAATATCAAGGGTAGACTTCGTACCTTAAAGTCCCAAACATTTCTGCCTCGAAAAAGTGGGCGTGGATAAAAACTTTGAACAAATAAAAAAGCATAGTGAGGCCCACAAATCTGAACAAAAATGATTTTTTCCATATGATAGACATTTTTAGAAGCAGACAGTGGTATAGACAATAATTTAGAGCTTCTGTTCCTTATTTAAAGTAAAGACATACTCTGCCGGCCATAAGTTTGGAATCACCATCTATTTTTTGCATTTTTCGTATTTTTTGTTGTAAAAAATTGAAATAAAAGATACTAAATCTATTTTTTATTATACATTTATTATTACTTGTATTAATCAAGCATTAAATTTTCAAAATAACATACAAAATAACAAAATAATACATATTTTACTCAGACCTTCTTTTCATCGAAATATCCACCTTTTGCTTTTATGACCGCTGTACATAATCTAGGCATCCTATTTATGAGCTTGTCGATTGTTTCGGTGGAAATGGCATTCCATGCTTCATTAAGAAGATTCCACAAATGGTCTTTGGACGTTGGGCATGTTTGGCGAACCTTCCGATCGAGCTCTTCCCACAAGAGCTCTATTGGGTTCAAATCTGGAGACTGTGCTGGCCAAACTATATTCCGCACCAAATTTTCTTCCTCCTTAGCAGCCAAGAACCCTCTACACAATTTGGAGCTGTGTTTGGGATCATTGTCCTGTTGCAGAACGAAGTTTCTCCCAAATAATCGCAGTCCCGATGGTAAAGTGTTGTGCTCCAGAATGTCTTTGTAACCTTCCTTTTTTAAAATACCTTCGATACGAATAATATCTCCAACTCCAGCTGAACAAAAACATCCCCATACCATAATGGAACCAGCTCCATGCTTCACAGTTGGCACAACACAGTCTTGTCGCATTTTTTCGTGGTCCAATCGCCTCACATACACCCGTCTCTTTGAACCAAAGACCTCATATTTTGACTCGTCCGTCCATAGCACCTTGCTCCAGTCCTCCATCGTCCAGTTTTTATGCTCTTTGGCCCACAACAATCTTTTAGCTCGATTTTGAGACCTGAGCAAAGGTTTTCGAACTGCTATCCTGCCTTTTAAGCCTCCTTCAATCAAACGCCTTTTCACGGTGGTTAGGGAAACAGGCTTCTCTCTACTGCTATTCAGCTCTGCGCATATTTCAGGAGCGGTCAAACGTCGATTTCTTTTGGATATTCTTCTAAGCTTTCTATCCTCAGTTTTTGTCGTAATTTTAGGTCTTCCTGATCTTTTACGATCTGATAAACTACCAGTTTTTAGAAAACGCTGAATAGTGTACTGCACTCCTTTGTATGAAACTTTGACTTTTTTGGCAATAGTTCTCAGACTATCACCCTGCTTATGAAAAGCTATAATTACAGCTCTCTTATCTGCACTCAATTGGTCTGATCTTGCCATAATTTTTTTTTTCAACTTTATTTTTTGCCGTTTGAAGGATGAATAAAAATTATCAGTGTCCTGACTCATATTTATACTCGAATTTTTTTATTTTTATTTTGAAATATAAAGGAAACTTTAGGAAATACTAAATAAAAACATAAATATTAATAAAAATTTGTGAAATAAATTCACTTTATCAGCTGGAAATAAATTTTTTTGCAATAGTAGGCTGAAACTTTTTTTTTGAAATTTGGCCTTAATCAGATTAATCCAATTTTAATCGACTTGGTTAGGCCTACAAAAATATATGGCATATACAATTTAAAGCTACTTTATAGTCAAGATTCTTGACATCAACAATTTTTTTTTTAATTCTGTATTTACTTCAAAAACTCGAAAAAGCATAAAATTACTAGGTGATTCCAAACTTATGGCCGGCAGTGTATGCTTATAAATGTACTTGCGTTTGCATATACTTAATATCTAAACCACATATCTACCTAAATTTGATGCGAAATCCTATCGGAAATTGCGTAGAACAGAGGTTGCTGTACAATAAGTGATTGTGGGCGTAGTTGTGACTGGATTTAGAAAAAAATCAAACACTTTTAATACCATGAAGCACGAAATCTGTGTACCAACTATGTATAATTCCTTTTCCTCACATTTTACGAGACGGGACGAACACGAAGAGGTCGACTTTGTCTTGAACGCTCAAAGTTACAAATCGTCTGGAACACATATCCTTAATAAAGATCCAGCAGCCGCTATTCAATACTTATCTCTGAAAATTTTGATCCTTGTCGATGAGTATCCCGCAGAGGTAAAACGATCTAATAAAGACAGAGTAACTATCATTGGACTAACAAGACAAACCATTAAAATCAAAGGAAAACGTAGAACTTACGTTCGCACTTCAACCCATGGCCAAAGTGACAGCACTTGGTTAAACGGTTCCAGAGAAAACAGTACTAGGCCTCATACTCCGGAGGAGGAGAATCACATTCATTATCGACGACCTAAAGGGTTGAAAGACACCCGCCTTACATCTGCTGAAGGCTATTTCTAAGGAGACGGAAACATACTGCCTTTAAGGGCCTAAGAACTACTGCAGCACTCCAGAAGGAACGCTTTGTCTAGAAATTGAAGCCAACACACCCGTCAAGGAATGGAATAATCAGCAACAAAGTAAGCAGCTTTCTGCGAATCCTCTCAAGGGATACCTAGGAGGACACCTGTTCTTAATATGAGAAACACACCAAATGTGTACCTGGGTAAAAGAGGTTATTTGAACAAAACTGGCCAATGACTCCTGACCTGCTGCTCAAATCGATGGGATACTTAAATTAAAGTACATTCTCTAATCTAACAACTTTGGTAAATTGGAATATCTCAGGTGGATACAGTGAAGCTGGATCTGTCTCCGAAAGGAAATAGGCTGCCAGGTTGTTTCATCTTTTGTGAGCTAGTGATTCACATCCATTTGATAACAGTTTGCTGGGTTTCGGATGTATTTTCAAAGTTAGATCACATATCTCAGACCGCAACCCGAAATGAGTACCGAAATAGAGAAGTCCAGAACCAGGCTAGAGTAGATTTTAAGAAGTATGAAATAGAAAAATGGACACTACACCACTTAGTACTCGACAAAACCTAGAGAAAGGATATGAAACAAGCTGTTGTTCTAACAATAAAGGACGCCGTGTTTTAATGATTGATGCATCGGCTAATAGAGTGCGAGATCAAGGTTCGAATCCTAGGTGATACTAAAATATTTTCACAATTCTACTTGTCATGAACGCTTCAAAAATATCCCAGAGAGCATTCCTCCCAGCTTTTATAAAGCAAATGCTGCATTTCGAGAAGTAAAGTCTTTGCGCTCTACATAGACCATCTGCTATCTACTGGATGAAACTTGCTGCTAGGTGAAAGGAAGAGTTCAAGGGGCACATACTATTCAACACATCTATGCGAAAGTGGTGGAGTTTATAGATTGCTGTAGGACTAGTAAACCACAAAAGTCACTATAAGATACACTTGAGAGGCGGTAAGTAGGAAGGCTGCTGCAGTGAAGAGCGATGGAAGGAATTTAAAAAGGTGCATACTGGATGTGTGAAATCTTAAGGACTATGATATATGAAACTGTAGTCGCACAACTATAGACTTTCCACAGGAATAGGTTTTGAAACTTCGTTGGATGTGTGGAATATTTCAGATACCACTCGGTGGATTCAACTAAACCGCACGCCATGATGTTCGGACCTATTATTACGTATCCTGGACCTTAAAAGCATAGTTCAGTACAAGAGCTATGGCACAGGCTTACAACTGTGGCTTAATATCATGCATAAGTTCATAATGACCTCTCATGAAACCAGGCCCAAACTGGATTAGGAAATGCAGTAACACTATATCAATACAGATAATATATTAGGGCACCGTGGCTCAAGTGGTTAGTGCGTTAGACTACGGAACGAGGCGTTCGAGGTTCAATCTCCAGACAACACTTAAATGTTTTTTCACGGCCCAACTTCTCGCGATCGTCTCAGAAACATCCGAAAGTATAACTGTGATGAAAATCTTCTCAAAAACAAAAATTAACCTTCAGATACGGTATTAAACAGTAGGCCCCTTCCATTCGTTTAAAGAATATAACATGCACAACACGAATGGTTGTGAGAAGCTAGGCACTGGGTTCCATGGACCTGTCGCTCCAAATATTTGTATTTTTTTTTATAGATGGTGCAGTGTAGATCGATGTAACAATTATAGAGTTCAGTTAAAAATATTCGATTATCGTTGCATATAAGAACCAGAACGCAATGAGGACCCACGTCGGGCGCCATTTATAAAGGATATAATTTTTTTGAAAGTAACCTTTCACTTTTCTTGACCCTTAAGGGTTGCAGATACATATCCTTGCATTTTGTCACAATTTTAGTGCCTTAATTTGATAAATATACTTGGCCAGAGGAACAAAGGTACCCTCTACCAGGGCAAGTAGAATTGAAGATAAATCGAGAAGTTTAAGATCTAGCATAGAAGGAGTTAGAGACAGTTTTCGATAGAGTGAAGTCAGTCAGCGAACTGCACAAAATTCAAGAAGATCTATGAAAAAACAGGAATGTTATAAAAAATCTGGCTTATGAAGGATCGTAAGGCAGTAAAAAAAATTTGGTTAAAATCGACTAGCCATTCTAGACTTAAGCAGCATCATATGAAACTGTGTATAAAGGTAAGAATGAGACTTCAGATTTTGCAGACACGTTGGAGAAACCCCACCTTCTTAAGGAATGTGGATCAATGATCTACAAAGGATCTTTTACAGATAATCGGGGTCATCAATGAAGTTGGATTCCAGCTCTAGTTATAGTGTCTTAATGACAACATCTTCAATAGATATATGTATGACCCTTACAAAATATCTGTAGGCTCTATCTCTATATCCTTTATTTCTCCATGAGACAAGGGTGGAAGAATTAGATACACAAGTCTCTTTAGAAATCACATCCTTTAACTAAAACATTCGAAAGTAAATATGGCACAGAAATAAGTTCCCCAATCATTGTATGACTTGTTCCAGCCGCCCAAACATCGAAGACCTTCCTTAAATATTCAATTTTCTTCTTTCTCTTGCCTGTGTGTAGTCAAGGATCCCTCAAATCCATCGTTGTATACCTTAATCGAAAGGCTCACATTCTCTTTTGATTGCCTTAAATCCATGTGGGCATTTTGGTATTCCATTCGAGAGCTGGACAAAAATAAAGGACCCGACACACACACAAATCGGGAATAAAAATAAAATAAACAAAATTGACTCTGTTTTTGTGTTAATATCCTGCTGGTTAGGGACAAAACCGATTTCACATTGATCCGAGTAATCGTATAGTGAGGCGGAGGGTAACAATGATGATGATGATGATGATGATGGTGCTAACCGCGATGGTTGCTTCAAAGGGGGGGGGGGTGTTAGTGGTGAAAACATTGTTACAACAAGCCAGCCCTGCTAAATCCATTGCCATATTAAGTGATTGGAATATATTTTCCTGTGTGTGTGTGTGTGTGTGCGAGGGAGAATCTGTTTTATGTTCATTGGCGACACACGTTTGTTTTGCCTACCTACCTTTGCAATCCATCTATTTACTTTTTTTGTAGCAATTTTCTCATTAGTAGAGGACAGCGTTTAACAATTTAGATTATTGTTGATGATGATGATGGCTGGTTTTTCTTAGTCCCTCGGGAGCATACACACATATTTTCGATTGTAATTGGACAACATTGTTGAATTTAGAACGAACAGATACACAACACACAAAACGCAAATACAATCCAATCACATCACATCGCTCATTTCCATAATTTCAAAGCTATCGCTATAGTTTATCTCACAACGATTTGACGCAATTCGTCTTGAGTTGCAAAAAATAAAAAAAAAAAAACTCAAACAATATAGCAACACAACAGCCCCCCATACCTACGGAGACCGTACACAATGGCATATCTGGAAACATATTGCACCTACCTTATAGCAATGAGGTCAAATGTGCTAGTGGTATCTTTGTGTTTTGCTATACTATACCTATAATTATACTCAAGGCAACAATGTTGTAATTTTTTTATTTTTTTTTATTTGTATTTGTTGCTTCCACTCGCGAATTGTGTGTGTTTTTTGGTGATGCTGACAATTTTAAAATGTTACATCAGCGGAAAGACCTCTCAGATGAAGGATTCGCAATGAACAATCGGGAATAGTTAGGTAGGTAGGTAGGTAGGTACAATGTATCGCGCAGTTGAGAGTGATTCAATAGATACGTCATCCGGTAAGTTTGACGTTTGCTTTTCATTCGAAGAGTCAACAACGATAAGAACATACAGTCGATGCGATGACGGAATCGGTTTTCTTCGAAGCTATCAACATACTACATTGGCATTGTGATTTGATTGCGAAATTGTTTTGTTAGCGACTCAGTGTTTGAGTAATGTAGCATTGTTGACATAATGCTGGAGCTGACCCAGAATGGAGCATAATGTCAGACTCTAAGCTGTGCTTGTAAATTTTGATTTTGAAGCCTGGAAACCTAAAGAGAGTCGATGGAAACTTGATACTCTAACTTTAGTGAAACTCTGCGATTTGATGCTGTTGGCCATTTTTTTGTGGGCTGCCATTAAAGATCGAAGCTATGCAAACAATCCAAAGACGATTCAGGTACTCAAGAACAATATTGGCCGAAACCATCGAAAATGTATTGAAAAATTGCGTTACAGGATGCCCAATATCAATTATTGTCAGGACAAAAGGTAGTGGTCCAATGTTGCTACTTTGAGGTACTCCAGAAGTTGTATTAATGGAGTCCGATACCAGACAGATTTGTAATTTATTTTTCAATTCTGCAGCTTCTTCAATAATCATTGTAGGATAGACCTAGCCAGGCTGCATGGTTGCCTTTTTACAACCTGGAATGCAACTCATTTATGACTGCTTGGCTTTCAACATACATGGATTGTTCTCCATGAAATATTACCTTCTGCAATGCTTATTGAATTGCAGTAACTTCGGCTTGAAAGACGAAATAAGCATCCTTTAATCTAAAAGAGGCCGTAACGTCCTCCATTTTCGATCCGTCAGTATAGAAAACCTAGTTTGTCCTCGTTTCAGACTGTTCTGTCATTCCACTCTTCTCTACTAGGGAATTTTCATATTGAATCTCCGATTACATTGCAGATATGATGTAATCCGTTTTCGAGATATTCCACCGATTTAGAATAGAGGCGTGACGATAGGATCTTGTTGCCGGAGACCAGCAGCCATTAGACTAAGTGCAGTGTTAGTTGCTCAGCTTCTAGTGGAGGAAGATAAAGTATCGTTACTAGAGCGACAGTTGGTGCTGATTTCATCGACTCCGTCACTTCCAAACAACCTGCTCCTTGGACATCTGTGACGCTGTCAAAATTGCTTTTCTTCTCGAGTATTTTTCACCAGAAAGAGAGCCCTGCAGAGTGTCGAATCATATATGGGAAAGGACTCTATTCAGACACGAATAGCTGAACGTCGGTATTGACTTTCTTCTTGAAAAATGTCGGTTTCTTACTAGGAGTTGGATTTTCCCCTAGATCCCTATCACTGACTCAGTTATTTACTGATAGAAGCACATAAGTGAACTATTTATTAATTACTTAGGAGATAATGTGGGGCAATATCGTCAGCATAGGCCACTACATTGTAGCCCATCCTATCTAGAAGTTGTACAATCTCGTCGACTACTAGGAGCCATATGAGCAGCGATTGGACTCCATCGTCCAGGATACCCCAGTTGACACTAGAGTGAGTTACGAGTACTAAGCATCTGCGCGACTGCTTTCTTATGTCTCGGTCCTCAAGGCCCTTCAATGTGAAGGAAGTCACCGATAGTGTACTCCATTTGGAGGATTGACACTAGACTGAGTAACACGAGTACTACGCATCTGCACTATCCACCTACATATTCTCGGATTGATTTGGGTCCTATATAGACAGTATTCTTATGTTTCAGTTCGCAATGCCCTTTAATGCCAAGGAAGCCACCAATAGTGCACTCTTTGTCGTACTTTGAGACTACCTATCAATTGAATAAATATGTTGAAAGAGTCCTTTCATATGACAAAGTCGACAGAATGCAAAAATATATTAGGAGGTTCCACAAGGGTCAGTACTAGGGCCGTTACTGTAGAACATTATGTACAATGATGTCTTTAGTACTAGCATGCAACAATCAATACAAAAGCTGCTAGCAGTTATTCCGAATGTAGTAATGCAGATAATGGTAGAGTCATCAACATAGTTTCGCAACTGATCAGCAGTTTGGCGTAAAGAACAATGCAAGGCTATCATGTGGACAGTGAGTACTATATACTATAGAGTCATGCCCAACTGTTCCTCTGGAAGAACTTTCAACAACTGTCTCTTTTCGCGTCACATATGTATGTAGATGTAGAGACGAGTTAGGTGCATGATAGAGAACGGTGACACACTCCCGACTCATTACATTGGCGCCCAACGTGGGTTCTTTGTGGTCTATTCCTGATTCGCACCAGGTTTTGTTGTAATGAGTCAAGGGTAGACCATGGAGAAAACTCCAGTACAAATTGAGGAGGAAATATCAAGCTTACAGAGTCGTCCAAGGAGAACAGAAAAAGGCTTACTAATTACGCTTTGAACCATTCTAAGACCACCTAAGTTTTGAGATCTAATCCTACTAAGAGCTACAAGAGATCAATAATTCTCTTCGCCAATTTCAAACCTATCAATGTCTCAGTATGAAACTGATGAGAGCCCATGAGTACAAGGTCGTCTAGGAGAGAAAACGACAGACAGGTTACATTAAATGACAGAGGGAAAGGTGCCTTACAAGGAGTTGTAGATCCTACCATAATTTCATTAGAAGAAGGCACTCCGATCGCACAAGGAACTCACGGTTGTCATCAAAATCCAAGGTGAATGTATGCACATACATTCCACAGAGCTTGCGGCCAAGAGCAGCTCCTACAGCTCGGATAGACCGAGTCTATCTTCGGAGAATGACAAATGCTTTTGACAACTGGTGCAACTTTACTTAGGCGGGATTGAAAAGCAATAGCTACCATGACATGTTGGGTCCTAGTATTAATTGAAGAACCTTCCAAGTCGGATTTCAAAGGAGAAGGAGTTGCAATATACTACCAACTTCTAGCAAATTCCGCACCCAACCTGCAGCCTAACAACATTTTCATCCTGCACCAGACGATACTTTAAAAAATCAATTTCCAGGCAAAACAAAAAAAAAATTGAAACACCTTTCTCTAGCTCCATCTCCATGCGGTTACAGAATCACTGATCAATTTACCCTAGACACAAACATAACACGAATGACAATATTGACTTATCTACCACATATCCTTCGCCAAAAGGGTGTAGGCAATGCAGTTGTCATCCTTCCTTTTGGCTGCACACTTGTGGGACCATTGCGAGACAAAATTGTCGTCCTTCAGGGCGGATACAGTCACAACCACGCACATCCTATGTATTCAACGTAGACTTCGATTAAGAGTTCATGATGCCGTGTTCAACCACTACAACCGCATCAATGTTTTGCAATTACTCTGCAATTGTTCACTTCATCGAGATACCTATCCCTGAGCTGTACACCCATACCTACATACAATCAGCCATCTGCATGTTTGCTTACATAAATGGAGAAGCCCCGTCACAGAACAGGATACGTTTTCGTATGTTTGCTAGCATTGGACAAAGGAGAACACCAAGACGTGGATCAAACAATAATAAAAACAAGGAATAAGCTCAATTAAATCGAAAAAGAAATTTTGCAAATATTTTATAACTTCTCTGATTGGGCGCCGAGGCTTTTACGGGTTTGTGGGTGTGTGCCTAGCGGTGATGGCTTCCCCCCATTTCGAATGAGGGAAGTTCGCCTCCGCCACCAATTATGTTTGGTTTTAGCGCGAAATCGATTCCCGGAAGAATGTTTTCCCTTTGCAAAGGATTGAAATTGCATGTGATGGCGGGGGCTGACATGTGAGGGGGTGCCGCCAGATGCGGGAATCGATTGGCAAGAGAGAGGAGATTGCCTTTTTATTTTATGTGATTTAATTTATTTCAATGAAACCGTTTTGCAAAGGATATTCCAAGATGGAAATTGTATTGTACAAAGCTTTGATGTTATTGGGGAGTTTATGATCGGCTTTCATGTTAAGGGGGGGTCTGTTTTGAGGTATCCCTGTTGCATGGAACGATTGAAGTAATATTGGCTTTTACATATGTATGTACATATGTGTCCTTTTCTTGTAATCCAAGACCCAAACCATTCAGAGCCCACATTGATTACGTGTCCCATATTCACTGTATCAGTTTTCCGTAGCACATAATCTCTTTCTCAGCATACCACTGAACGACTAAGTCCAGTGACAGCAAATCAAGCCAAGCCTTCAAAACCAGACCTAATACCACATGACAAACGTCTGCAGTCTGCTGATGCCCAATCTAGCAAAGGACTTATCCTTTAGGCCCAAAGCTTTCAGTAAAACTGAAACAAGACTCAAAGGTCTAAAAAGTTTCGCTCATCATCTTCGACTACTGACTTTGCTATGCTGGAGATAGTCAGTACGACCCACTGATTCCAGGGGACGATTGCAGTAAGACTATCCAAGCTGTGAGGTCTCTGGAGAATAGTTTAAAGTCAAGTTGACTCCATTGTTGGTATGAGCTTATCGCAAACAATAATCAAGGCTTCCTCTGTAGCCACGAATACCGATAGATACTCTCCTATATTGACACAGCAAAAAAGCTGGTCGCAGTGCTGTGGCATACAAAAAGCAAAAATCCTTTTAAAATCATCCTCTTCTAAAAAAAACGGAAAGACCAACTGGCCTAGAGCTTTGCTTGATGACAAGAGTAGCTAATCTCTTTTGCAAACCCGAGCAGGTTAGTCCACCAAGGCCAGGTCAATATTTCAAAGAGGTTGCCGTCCAGTGAATTAAGGCCCATCGACGGAGGACCTAAAATAGTGCAAGGCGGAGGAGCTGACTGCGGATAATTGGATGTTTTTGAAAGCTATAGTGTTTTCGGGCATCCTCTCTCACTGCCTGACTAAACTAAATTTAGGATCACGTTCGCATCTGGTCTGGTGCTAAATGATTGACGAAAATCCAGCTGATTGTATTCAGTCGCCTCTTTCGAAGGTCGGTACAGTGTCTCTGCTTAGTGAAAAACTGAAGACCGTTCATGAGAAGGATATACCCATTCAGCCTAGAGCCAGAGTTTGAATGCCCCTCGCCTCTAGTGGATATTCCTCGGGTTGGGTACGAAATCTCCAAAATTGAAATCCCCAAACTGAAATCCCCAAGTCAATATCCCCAAAACCAAAATCCCCAATCACAAATCGTTGACTTTGTTGCGGGTTGGCTACGTAATACACAGTTGCAAGAGTCCTAAATTAGAATCCAAATCTCCAAACAGAAATCGTTGACAATAAATCCTTCATAGAACGTTTAAAATTACTTCACCGCTCGATCCGCTGCCGCTCCGCTTCGCTGCTCCTTAAAGATCATGGGGATAACATGGGTATTTTGCGCTTGGGGATTTTGTACTTGGGGATAGTCAATTCGAGTATTTTTCAAAAGGTGGAGATTTTGGGATTTGGCACTTGTGTATTATGTAGGTATCCCATATTCCTCGGCTCATAGGGATCCAAAATCCTGACCTTTTGACAAACAATTGAAAGATCGTAAAAGCTGAGCAGCCAAATGAAGACTGGGCAATTGAACCTCGGAGTTTATTAAGCCCCTCGCTGCAAGAGATTTTAGAATCTGCATTCTCTGATTTCTACTCGTAGCTTAGCTAAGAAAGCGGATAAGTCGTCCTCTGATTCGAAGGATTGTAACCCACACAGTAGTAGAGGCGTCGAAAGTAGCTTGTAGAAGACATTGCCCTCGTCATCGAGTCGTGAGTCGTAAAAGATAATAGCATAGCAGGATTAAAGACAAGAATTTGCAAGGTTTTCTTTGCTAAAAGATTAGTTGAACCTAATAGAATGGCAAACTGCAGTACCAATAGATGTTTCTCATCTAAAGAGATCTGGAACCTGGATTGGAAGAAAACGAAAAGACTTGTACCCGTCAATAGAGAAAAACTTATGACATTTAGTTGGAACCCTCACATAGCATTGTCTGTTAGGCATACATGCAAGTAGGTTGGATACTGCCTTCAAGGATTTCTGAAGAGACGTCAAAGTGGAAGACACGATGATGATCACGACCGACTGTGAATTTGTCCCGTCCTATATGAAAACTCGTGGCGAATACTTCTTCTAAGATCAGTGCTATCATTTCTCTTGTCACGCCAGATACTAGGCTAGAATTTTCTCATCTTCAAGCGGGACTCGAGTTTGCTTCTATTCCAATGAAGTTGAACGGTTTCAGGCGATATATCTGAATCTACTCCTCCACAACTGGAGTAGGTATACATTTAAACGCCGCCCTTTGACCATCCTAGACTACAGGACGATCTATTGCATTGCGTAATTCGCTATAGTGCTTTGACTAACCCTATCGTCTTTGATAACTAGTCCCTATTGGTTCCTGTGACAGTGGGACCAGAAAATTCTTAGAATGTTTTGTAGGGCCCATGAAAAACGGACTAAAGTGAAAGATAGGTGCCCCAGAGATAGGACCACATAGCAAAACGATGGCTATGCTTCCGGCAAAAGGCTATGACATACTTACGTATTGGTCTAGGTCTAGAATTAGACCTCTGTCGGAAAGGAAAGCACCTAACTTAAAGACCATAACACAGACATACCCCAAGTTCAGGAAGACTGGAGTAGAGGTGGTAAGATCTGCAGAATGAACACCAGATGTTACAACTTAGTCTTCGGAAAAGGGTAAGCAACGCAAACATCAAACATTAGCCTGACGACCACCCATTTGGTCTTTTCATCGACTTTCTTACCTCATGATGGCCCGAAATCCCAACCTACTAAGGCGTTTGGGGCCCAGAATAGATGGGATCTGGTAATCGACCGGATATGAACTCGCACCACAGATTATAGGGAAGTAGCGACCTAAATATAAGAGATGAGTCCTTACTAGAATTTGTAATTGCAAACAAGTATCGAAAATATATCGTCAGAACCCACTTTTGTTACGTGAAACAGATAAGAGACTCACCGTGAGGTTAAAACACTTAATTCAGCTCTCCATCTAGTCTCTGTAAGGTCCTGCCCAAAGGTTAGGGCCAAAAATAAGCCTAACCCCTGATGGTAGTCAATCGACCTATCGACCTTGTGTAGAATTGTCAGAAAACTATGCAATGTGACCAATCATACAAAGGATCCCGCTGACTGGGACTGCTACAAGGAAACCAAGAAAAAAAAAATTCTATCCTAAGTGCCCACAGTCCCAGGCTTCATCAAAAAAACCCAACGAATCCTTCACGGAATCATGCACCAAAATCCCAAGAACTCCTCTCTAGAACACAATCTCCAGGGTGCAATAATTCAGTACCTAACACTGCAGTAAGTCCACAAGAAAGTACTTAACACAAGACACTTCCTGCATAACCAGATTGTAGACGAACAAAAAATCAACTGGTCAATTGACTCCTTCGTCCTTGATGATATACATACATAAGGGAACAGTCCGCAATTGGGGATCATTTTCCTCGAATGTCTTAATTCCTCATACATACCACGTGCCTGGAAAGAAGTCAAGGTCATTTCCCTACCCAAACCGAGTAAACATTCACCCGTGAGTCCCAAAGACTTTAGGCCGATAAGGCTCAGGCCGTTCCGGAGAAAAGTCTAATAGATTTGAACTTTCGCTCCAAACTAAGTCTTTCTGGACTAAATCGGAGTCTGAGACATCAGAACTCAGTACTGGGAGACAGGCAAGTACATGCACTGGTCTTTAGAGGCACTCTCCAAGAAGAGGTCCTGTCTCCTCTATTAAAGAATTTTTCGTTTAGATTTCTCTACGACAGGGTACACAATGGATCCATTGCTGATTAAATTCCTACGATTGTTACGTATATACAATTACCCTTCCTACCCGCCTACTTAAGTACCTAGAAGTTATCCTAGAAATTTAAAAATTATCTCAAGGAACGAGAAAAGAAAACAGGATATTCTGCAAAACCTGGGATGCTAGCCCTAAAATTATCATTAGCTCCACACGGCGTTAGTAAGATCAAGTCGACGTTTGCCCCTCTGAAAGTGTGTTCATTCTGAATATTGGATGAGTGCCTCGTATCTGTTGGGCCGTGCTTTGGTTGACGGTTCGGCAATCTGGAGATGGCCAAGTTGCTGTGTGAATTCGCAGTCTTGGAAAACTAGTGCTACTTACCACCCTATTACGCGTACTGCTTGAACCGACACCACTGGGGTAATTCGAACTACCCTTACAGCGGGGCTACATGCTTTCAATCTTACACCACTAAATCCCAGCCAAACTGGAAGCTGGTAGCCCAGTATGAAGAGGCAGGTGCAGATCCTACACAAATTTACGAGCAATATTGTACGCACAGACTATACAACTCATACTCCTTTGTCACTGCCCAGCACTCTGCCACATTAGAAATAAAATCCTTGGAGGACATTCTTTCCATTAGAAGAACTGTCTGGCAGCTCTGTAAATAACTTGCACAAATTCATAAATGCCTCGGGATGGCTTCAAAATTCATAGGTTTTCATACCTTCAATAGTATGCGAGTCATAACATCATAATAGATTCACATTGATCTAGATGTGACACGTCCTGTCAACCCATTAACCTAACTTAGTGGCAACACAATGAACCCATTTTTGTTGTAAGTGGACGTCATCCTGCATCGTCCCTTTACACAACTAAATCAAATCGAAATTTTCAAAAATTTAATTGGAAAACGCCATTCGAAATACAGTACGGACGGTACAGTACAGCCATCATACAAGTCATACACAAACGAGCAGCACGTACATAAGTCAGTATCTAGTAGCACAACACAAATCATTTGCCGAAGACGAGTGAAAATTGAAACCAATTTAGCATTTTGGATTTTCTCTATTTTCACTAATAATTAAACTTTTCTACTTTTCCACACATTTCCACGTTGGATTTCCGAAAGAGAGAGGAAAAACAAAAAAACAAAAAAAAAAAAGAAACATAAAGATGTATTCAACTCCATCGGAGGAGGGAAGGGTAGAGAAGAAGAGGGCCGACGATGGCATCAGGAATGGCACAAATGTTATGCAGAAGCAGAACTTTCCTTTTGCGTTTTATTTTCATCGCGTCATCATCATCATCAGCTCAAGTATGGCATCAGCTTTAAGCGTTGCTTTGCTGCGCTCTCTCTCTGATTTATTTTTTTTTTCTTCATTTCTATTCGAAGGGGTGGAGGGCTTTAAACGTAAATAGAGAGAAAAAAAAAAAAAAAAGAAATTAAAACCCGCGGCTGCAATTTCGCTTTTGTCGCTGCCTGCAACCCACCGACCGATCAGCATGCGCGAATACGAACAACGAACAAGAAAAAGAAAACAGATGCCATAGTGGAAAATATGATGGATAGATTTCTGTCAAAGAGAAATGTGGAAAAAGTAGGAAAAAGTAGGAAAAACACACTGAGAAACGGAACTTTGCGTGCACAACGGAAAGAGTATGTGCTGTGTGCTAAGGTGCAATTCGCAAGTACACGACGATAACGTCATTGTTAGCGCTAAGCCGACGAGCCGCTTGCCTGCATCGATGGCATTGAGCGATGAGCTGTGATGGTGATGGTGGTACAGGATAGTCTAGAAGTCACTAACTACTAGTGTGTTTCTCCAGATATATATTTTTTTTAACATCCTTGACAGAGAGAAACGTACTGATTTGGTAAAAAATTTCGATAACAAGATTTTGGCTAAAAGGACCAAAAACCATATTTAAAAAGGATACGTAACTATAACAGCCTTTCTGTCCAACATTCGCCGCTGAATTCGTCCTCTGGTACAACCTCACATTGGTGCGTCCGATGGTTTTGACGCATAAACACTTGTAGAGACTTTGAGGCATGCACATTGTTGATCGTGTCATGGATTATATTCGATTATATTCGGTGGAAGTACCTAGACCCCATAAGGTACCAGTACTACGCTCTATCAGAAATTGATGATACATTTGATATACTCTTAGCAGCTGTATAGTAGCCTCGAAATTAAAAAGCTAGGAAACATGTTGTAATCCTACTTGTTAGCATGATATAGACCTTGTCTTCAACAAAATCTCACACAAAATTGTTGTCATTAAAACAAAGGCACTTAGCTTTCAGCCGAGGTTTATTACGTGGATTGAATCTTATTTAGAAGACCGACTTTACAATTTTCTGCGTAGGTTCATGATTTCCATCTCAAGTAAAGCCTCCTCTGGAGTACCTCAAGGCAGACATCTTGGTCCCTTATTATTTATTTTGACAACTAATGATATCTGTTTAGGCTGATGATATGAAGATCTTCAGGCATATTTCATCCTCCTCTGACTGTCTTCTGATGCAGGTATACCTGGATAGATTTTCTACTCGGTCCCTTATATGTGTCAATAAGTGTCAAGCAATAACATATTATACCCATAAGCGAGCTCCACCAACTACACCTCGTAGTTATCTGACTATCAATGAACTCGTTCCCTTAGTAACCGAAATGGGAGACCAATGTGTTATCTGTGACAGAGAACTCAGTTTCCATTCACATATCGATAACATTATAATGAAAGCCAACTCTTCCTTTGAATTTATCAAACGGAGATCTAAGGAATTCTCTAGTCCTTATGTCACTAAATCCCTTTATATAACCTTTGTTCGGCCCCTCCTTGAATATGCCAGTCAAGTTTAGTCGTCTTATTACAACACCCATATCTTTCGAGTAGAAGCACTGTACAAAGCTGGTTTAGGAGGAACAATATCAGCACATGTCGCACTCCTAGGCAAATCTGACCAGAGCTACATAGATTGTAGGAGAACTAGTAGACTTATTTCCAGCAATAGGATCAATCTTAGAAAGATAGTTGGCGTCCTCACAGCACACTGTCTGGTAGGCAGGCATGCTAGAAGACTTGGTGCCCCCTTCAACGATTTCTGTAGGAACTGTAGAGACGAGGAAGAGGGGGAAACCACGATACATCTTCTGTGCATCTGTCCTTCTCTACCAGTCGTAAGAAGGAAAACCTTAGGGGAATATTTCTTCGAAGATCTAAACGATCTAGCCAGACTAGACTTAGGCAAGATTAGGAGCTTTGTCACCAGGTCAAACTGGTTTAATTATTAAACAACGAACCATACATGTTCGGCATGGGTCTATACCGAAAATGGTTGCCCTGTCTTCTGTCCCATCTGGGAAGTCTCAATGAAGGTCTCCGGTGCTGGTAATCCGGTTTTTCCATAGTGGTATCACAATGGACCTCCCTTTTAGTCTAAGTGCGTCCCTGCTAGGCGGGGACAACCACCCAGCCCAACCCAACCCAACCCGTCTCAGAACTATACCACTTTTTTGAGTTAATACGCATCGAGCAAATTATGGGTACCATGAGCTAATGTCTAGAATGCTACTTAACAAACTGTCCCTTAAGAAAGCCATTTATTCCGCTTACAACTCTCATCCCATTGCTTCCATCCATAGTTCATAATTATAGTTTTAAGGAACTTCGTTAGTTCTAAGGCTTGTAGGCTTGTTGTTTGAGGCCTAGGTTCACCCCGAACTGTAGCGCCATCTAAGTAAGGAAAGTTAATTCTAATATTGTGCCTGTTCTAAGCTTCGATAAATGTCCAGGGTTGTCTCGGAGGTTAAATTTAAATTTAAAAATTTGTTCTACCCAGGTTAACAATGTTTTTGGAAGATGTGTTAAAAGGCTTCAAACTCAATCCAAGAAAATGTGTTCTCTTTACGACGAAAACTAAAAAGTTGAAGCACGGAATGCCTTGGAAAAAGTGAGAGCTTATCGAACGTGAAAAACTGGCAAATATCCAAAAAATAACACGAAACGAGGATCCTTTCATGAAAGACTTCGTCCGAATTGCATCAACTGACTTGAGGAAGCCTTAGACTAGTTTTCTCGAGAAAACAAATAAATGTGAAGTCGGACGTTAGTACTTTCGAAATTAGACCTCTTCATTTCCAGGTACATTGTGGCCAAGTAAAACTGATAATCTACTTCAATAATGTACCCTCAGCTGAATAGGCAGGTTTGGTGAGCCTGTTAAACCATTTTCTGCTCAAAGGTCTAAGCTTCCAGTCAAAGGTACTCAAGATTGAAAAAAATAGATATTGGGACTGCTGGGGTCTTCTTTGCCACTTCTTTTGCCCTTTTCTGTACTTTTCTACCTCTCTGACGATAGAAGATTTATGAAGATCAGTAACTATGAAAACTGCTGGTTCTGACATAGTCCCGTCGGGCCACTTTAGACAAATATAAGCCCTAATTTAGATACAACCTGTAGAATCTGTCATCCTCTTGAGTCCGTAGTATTCATTCTCCATTCCTTTCACCTAGTTTGGCATGAAATAGAAGCCTACTAACTAACTCCGTCACATTTCACAGAAAGCCTTTTCAAATCCTTTCTTGTTGATTCTTCGTGAAACTGATTTTTTGTTGTTTTACGAATGACCACCTATCAGGATCAAAGTTGATTTTCTAAACTGTTTTGCAGTTCCAACGACTAGAGGTCCGAAAACCCATTCATTTCTAGATGTTCCGGTGATTTCATGTTCTTCTACAGCGAACTCCTCCTCCTTATGAATGCTTCTAAGGCAAATTCGAGATGTGCTTCAAATTGGGACTGAATGATATGACCTTTCATCTGCTTGGAGCGGTTTCAGTTGATGGATATAGCTCGTACATAGTTCTCGATAGTTATCGAGGGCCATTTCGGTATGAATTCCATGTTTTATTTTCGATGTCCTGGAAAAATTTTTTCAGGATTTGACTAATCGATCTGCTCAGAGGTTTGCTGTCTCTCAGATGAACCTTAATTAACTTTACAGTGACTCAAACAAAATGTACCTCTAATAACTAAGGAAAGGGCATCTGCCATCAGTGTGTGTGAAAAGGTGTTACGTGCTGTTGAAAATACCATCAGTACTACGTTGTACTTCCGGTTAGGTTGCCATGGCTGTCCATGTTATATCGCGAAAGTTCGTGCTCGTATCGGAGAATTCGTAAATGATTTCGAGATATCCATCCGTCGATTTGAGAAACCTTACAATATTCTAAAGTTCAATAGTCTATCGTTAGAGTAGTGAGCGAACAGTAAGTACCAACCAACGTTTTTTCGAAAGTCTCACATTTCCCAAATGGATGACAAACATCGGAGAGTATTTTCGTCTCTTTATGAATCGTTTACCGTGGTTGATAGCCAAAATTAATCAAAAAATTCATACTGCATCCAGGGCGTTTGCCACAGGCATACTAACACTATACCGGAACTGTATTCATGAATTCTCTTCACAATTTCTAAAGGAAGACCCATATAGCACCTCGTGGCGAGGATATGAGTGTTTTGCTCGCTATTAGATCAGTTATTAGACGCTGCTTTTACGACCCCTATTGCATCCATCTCCAACTAGACTTGTAGATTAACACACTTACTGCAAACTTCCCTTGCTCACTACCTCTATAATAAGCTATACTCGGAGCAGTTTCAACCTCATTTCCTGAACCAATAGTATAATCTCCCAGATTCAGACCTTTTGTGGAAACTCACAACACCATGTATAATTTAATTTCAGCCACAAATCTTGTGTCTTTTAGCTCCTCAGCCAGCCCTTGTCCTTACCATTTCTGCCAAATGGCCTATAGGAATGGTTGTGTATAAAACGATCAATAACTTTTGGTACACACTGTATAAGGATATGCAGTGCTGTTTCGACACACATACTCCCACTGTTTGACTAACTGATTGAAGTATTCATTAAAGAAATGTCACAGTCCTTGAAAGAATAACTAATTCTTGCAATAAACAAAGTGTGTCCTTGATTTGTTGTGCACGCAAGCAGAAAGTATTTTTGTATATGTAAGCCTGCACTGAAATGTAAATAGTTTGAATAACAACAGATACACTGATAATTGCTAGTTGTTTAGTCTTAGTAAGGGACATTCTGTAAAAAATAGTAATAAGCAAGGACACTTTTTGTTACCAGGTATAGACGCGAAAAGAGCCATTTAAATGGACTTTGCAAATAAGTGTCAACGAATTGGAACATTGAAGGAACATTATAAAAAATATTTTTGTAACTGAAGCACAGAAATTTGTCGTTAAAAAGCCGAAACCCTACACAACATGGCTTTCGGCAGACACCTGCAGATGTATCGAAAAATGTATTAAGATCACTACCGCCACTGGAAAAGGAAGGAAGATTAGTGGAGTGTAAGACGCAACAAGAGTAACCACGTAAACGTAATCGCTGCACATGTCAAAGAACCAGCAAGATGGAGCGAAAGTAGCGCCCTCCTTAACATTAAGTTATAACAGCAAGTTTGAATGGTTATTTTTTTAAGTCGGACGTCAATCGAGTGGTCCAAATGAAAAAGATCCATCCGCAGCAATTAATTCCCCAATAGTAGACCTTAACCAGTAGTAGACCTTCTATGTAGTATCACATCAGAGCCCTTAAGAAGAACAAAGCTGTAGGTATTGATGGAATTCCAAATCGCCAGAGATGCTCTATTCAATCCTAGAACTGGAAAAATTAATGTGTCCCTAATGAGTGGCAAGGGACACCTGATAGTATCAGGGAACATTTAGATTCAACTCTCGATGTCGAACAAACAGTCTTTTGCTCAGAATCCTCCTCCGTTAACACCCTGCAATGTTCCAATCCTTTAGAGCAATGCGTTCGGTCTCCGTTGCATATCCTCTTCATCGACTTCTAGAAGGCTTTGACAGTCTAATTAAATTTGCTCGGCCTTGCACAGAGGGGTATTCCAAAAGGTGTTAAATGTCAAGTTGTACACAATGGTGAGGTAACAGAATTTAAAGTCACCCCTGATATTTCTTATGCTGATCAGGGATGTTATACGTGCAGTACTGACGGAGGAAAGCCGAGAAACATATTCTTAAACCGGACCATATTTCAAACTAGAACCGATCTGAAACCAATAGCCCGAAGAAAGTGTCAGTAAATCGGTCATACCTTACGGCGGATCCTAGCTCGAAAGATCGGCTTTAAGTCAAATTTCATCACACTTCAACGAATTCTTAAAAAACCGTATAAGGTTCAAGTCGATGGTACCACTCGTCGGATCCTGTGTATCCATAGCTTTGGGATTGGAAGCAGCTCATCCGGATTATACCGTACGTGCAAAAGTTTTCGGAAAGGAGATGATGGTAAGGAAGATTTGAGCTAGAGATTTGAGCTAGAGGCCTGATTCGCATATACATAGAGGTGCATTAATAACCCCTCCCTCCACAGAAAGAAATATCATGATTCGTCACATTGCACTATCTACACCAATTTGGCCAATTTTCGCTCCTAGACATACTAAAACGCATGCAACTTCCGGGTACAATTCCCATAGGTAGTAAGGGTAACCTATTGTGATCAAGGATGAAGACAGTACAGACTATTCCAAAACTTTAACTGAAATAAATTGAATTGTCTTCTTCAAATAGCATATCTTGAGAATCACCTACCCCCTATAGTTTATTTCAGATGCAAAGAGCAGCCTTATCCTTCCCACCCAACGTACCCTATCCTCACTTTTTATGTCAAAGTTCACGAGCGCCTACACCTACTTTGCTTCCACCTATTACAACTCTCTATTGAAAGGTCGACTCAAAATTTTAACCAATAGATACCCAAATGACAATGTTAACCCTACTAAGACTCCTACCCCACGATACACACCTTAAAGCTCCTAAAACATCTCCCACTCAACCAACCAAAAGGTCTCAAACAATATAAATATTATATTTTAATTAATTTTATAAATCTTGCGTAAACACAAAACTAAATGGTTTCCTTTCGACATTCCTCCTTATAAGAACCAACTGCCCCCTAACAGTTAGCCGCCTCCACCACCAACAACAACATCAATTCCAAATTCGTTGGCCCATTAACTGTGTTGCGATATAATCCTTTGGAATCGATTTTTGAGCAATATTCCATTAGAATGTGGTGTAAAGCCATTCCGCACATTTGAACCGGAATATTTTTATTGTGACCACGCTCAACGGTTTATTTGTGGGTGTTAATGTCGGCTTTTTATAACAGGATTTACAAAAAAAAAAGAAAACCTGTATATGTGTGTATCCAAATATCCTGCAAATGGGGTGTACCTAGATAGATGATAGGGTTGGCTTTTACGCATCGATTACATTTGAATCCTTTTTCATTGATTCCTGGGTAAGTTTCCTTTTGTGTTGTTTGGGGAATTTATTTTTATTATTTTCTTTTTAAGGGGATTTGAATATTTTGTAAAAATTTCTTATTTGCTGAACCCAAACAATTTGGGGCAAATTTTTTTTACCTCAAACTGTTTGGAATCCAACAAAGGAGCTTTTTTGACTGAACGATATGTTAGGGCAAAGGATACACTTTAGTATTGTGTTGGAGAGTAGTTGGACATTCTTTACATAAATAGATACATATACCGGTTGGATTAATGTAGAGCTCAAAGGAAAATAAGAGGAAGTGATGGAAATGGTGGAGTCCAGATGCCATTAGGGTAAAGACTGGTCTTTCGTAAAAAGAAATGCAATGCTGACCTACTCCACAAGTAGAGGAGGAGAAAGTTGTAAACAACGAGTACTATGGTCATTATGCACTTTATAAACGAGCTAACTGGATGTCGGAAGGATCCAAGGCATGCCCACCACGTGATAAGGTCGTACACGCGCTCTAGAGCAAAATCTCGCTCAAACGAATAAAAGGATTAGAAAAGGATTCTAAATAATGAACTACAAAAGCCAACAGAAAATGTACACGAAATTATGGAACGAGCCATACCAGGGGAAGAATGTATGTATAATTAAAAGATGCCAACCACTTATGCCCTAAACCTATGCATAACATCTTTAAATGACTGTTTCCCCAAAGTCCCCATAAATGGCTGAGGACTATGGCAACAGTAACACTATGGCAACCGTGAAGAAACAATGCCGACAGGAGTAACTACAAAATTCAATTCAGAAGTCTGTAAATAGAGGTGAGCCAGTCTATGGTTAGAGCCCACTTCGCAATGCGAATTCGAGGACAAATTGTATGTTAGGTAGAGGAGAACTATCATAAGGAAGACTACAGATGGACATTCTATCTGTTTTTGCCAACTAAATATTGAAGACAGTAGTAAAACAAGATGCAAGCATCTTCAAAGGATATTAGAGGAAAATGACATCAACGTGGTACTCCTCCAAAAGACTCTCTGCGCAGATAAATCAACTTCTCCGGCTAGAGGACGGACTACTCCCAATTAGTCGCTCAATATCATGTATACGCAGGATGCTCACTTTAAAATGTAAGCCTACGTGAATCTAAAAAAAAACGATAATGTGTTTCTTGTAACGATATCGATCGATGACTTAAAAATCGATAACATCTGCAAGACACCCAATAGCTCCTCGCCCATTGAGATACTTTCCCTATACAACCACCACACTCTCTGCAGATACGAAACTTGTTTCTAATTTCCGACGCTAAAGATAGAGGAAGAAATGAAAGCCTGATTGAAAGCAAAGAAAACGATAATATGTCGATCGATAACTATAATATCGATCGACGACTTCAAAATCGCCAACATCTGCAAGCTACCCAACAGCTTCTTGCCCATTGATACGCTTTTCCTATAACAGCCACCACACTCTCTGCAAATACGAAACTAGTCACTAGTTTTCGACGCTAAAGACGTTTTTCAACTTAAACTGAAGACGTTAGTATAGAGACTACAACCCTAATCTGTCCATCCTATCTTTCAACTGCGATGAACATCAGCAGCAAGTATCTAGTCGAGTCCTACTTGAATTCTCCTGAAGCCAACACCGCCCAAATACCCTTGGAGCTGGTATAACGATTCCGTTAATCAAGTCCATACCACGACCGAGGAGAAGCTTACATAAGGCTTTATTATAAGACTTTTCCAAACCTGAAATCTTCGTTAAATTACTGCGACCGCCAAGAGAGTGGGGACACAGAAATCGCAGATGAACATTTAAAATCCCTAAACATCACATGTAAGTCCAGACATCACTTGATCTAGTAGAAAGCCTTGGAACCTTTTGTGGATACTTGGAGGGTCAAACTCGCTCCCTTCCAATTCACCTAAGATCGAGTCAAACCTCAACGTTAACTAAATTGTAGTCATCTCCAAAGCCAAGTCAAACAAGGTACATAAACGATTCATTACGAAATCACTAAAGAAGCTTAGAAAGGTGTGCCCTTCAATCTCCAGAATACTCTCGAGTTTGAAGCTGTCATCACCTGCTGCAAACATGGAAAAGTTGGAGGCTTCATGGAATCTTTATTGAATTCATTAAAAATTGTTAAAAATAATTCTAAGGGTGGCTATGCCAATTCTTCAATGGAATCCTTTCAATTTGACCATAGCGACCATTGACGAAAGTTAACGGTCCATTACTCTCCTAAGTATCTGTTACAAGATCCACAAACGCCTTCTATACAACAGAATCAACATCAACAAAGTAGTAGGTTTGCGAAGAGTTCATAGCTGCAATGAATAGGTACTCGTCCTAACAAAGTTGATCAAGGACAGCTTTGAAAATATAATTAAGAATGACGCCATGTTTGTAGACCTTACTACCGCCTACGACACAGTTTGTCGTACTGAATTGATTTACGAACTCTCCAAAGTGATGCACTCAAAAGTAACCCTAATCAACGATAAGCTGACTAACCGCTGCTTTCAAGTACACAACGACAGCGCAAGCAATTCCAGACACCACAACAATGGGGTCCCTCAAGGGTTGGTTCTGGCTCTGCTTCTATTTAATTTATATATCCACGACACACCGAACGTACAATCCAAAAAGAAAAGTTTCAAAATTTAAGCTTGAACATGAGCCTATTGAGACGAACTAAGACATAAACTCTCAGTGACTGAATGGTGCTTGAGAAGACCTGAGACGATAGTCTCGATAGACGATAGACGATAGATTCTAGTCTTAGCTAGAGCTACTGTTTATGGATTTAGAGAAGTCATACAACTGAAAACTTTGGAAGGTTAAACAGGGGTATGGCATCAATGGTTCCATGTTCATAGCCAGTCAGTCTTTCCATACAAATTTCTATGTTCTGCGAAACGGTGGGCATTGGACTCCGTCAAGGGTGAGTTTTGTCACCTCTACTTTTCAATATATTAATGAACCGAATCTTACAATGCAGACGTATGGAAAGATTTAAGAACCAATTTTTACGACTGATTTGGTTATCCTTAAGTCTTTAAGTGAAAGAAAAAAAAAAAAAGGATCGCGGACACAAGCTGCTGCATATGAATTTCTGCATCTTTCTCTTGATACCTCTTGACACAGGACCTAGTTCCTCACAACCATTTGTATTACATTCTTTACACGAATGGAATTGGAAGTTGAATGGAATGATCTACTGTATGTATAGTCCTGTGTCCGAAGGAGGAAGGAGCTATACTCTCGGATGTTTGTCAGAGGCTGGCGAGGTAGAACCGATATAGATAGACCGATTGGTGACTTTCTGGTAGTTTAATGGAAAAAAAACTTAAGACTCTATAGAGGAGTTTTTGTTGGTCTCATACTACCGCAAATACATTTAACCAACCGCTATGCCCTTGGACTAAGAAGGCAACTATTGCACAATGCCCTATCAAGACCAACCGAAGGATCTTATAAGAGGTCTTCATTGTTAAACTCTTGATCTACGAATTTCAACGAAAGCTGGTGCTTCATGGATTCAGAGCAAGAAAGTAACTATGGGACCCGCTCCGTTCATACATATGTCTCATAGGTGGTGACGAGGAATTAATGACGAACGGACTTCAATCAACTTGACAAGGGAAACTCGAGGCAGTTAAGGCTAAGTCTCTACGGAGGACTTACAAAGAATATACTAGCTTACTACATGAAGTAAATTTAAATTTCACTCACCACATGAACACTGCTTTGTAGGTTACCCGCTAACATATTCTCCGTGGGCTTCTTTTCCGTAGTCTTCTTGGCCGCCCTCTTGGCCTTGCTCTCGAGGAAGCGCTTCTGCAACGTTGTTGTCTCATGGTTTTGCTGTTCGCACACATTGTTGAATGCCTGTTCGAAGCGTGGCACACAATCGGTTTGTCGTCGCCGATAGTTTTCCATGCGTCGTCGCAATCGTTCCACCACCGCCTGATTCTTTGGTGGCATGTCACTGTTACCAACGCCGGGGCTGACATTCTGATTTGGATTGAACCCAGCAGCCTGCTGCTGTTGCTGCTGTGGATTCTGTTGCTGTTGCACGTGAAGATTTTGTTGCTGCTGGACATTGTGAAGCTGCTGAGATTGCTGTTGTTGATGTTGCTGCTGTTGCTGTTGCTGTTGCTGCTGCTGTTGATGATGCTGTTGTTGTTGAGTTTGTTGTTGATGTTGCGCATGCAATTGCTGTTGCTGCTGCAAATGCACAAGACTGTGCTGCTGCTGATGTAAGTGTTGAAGATGTTGCTGCTGTTGCAGCTGGAGATTAAGTTGTTGATGCTGATGTTGCTGCTGCTGCTGTTGTTGGGCGGCTGCCTGATTGGCGCTCTGAAATACTGGAAGACCTCCTGCATCCATAAATACTTTTTTATTGTGGCTGGATATACTTGTGTATGGTGTGACGCTTAAGGATCAAGCGCCGTCCAGTACAAGTAATCGCAGAAGAATTGTGTGCTGCAATGGAATAGTTTATGCAGTGATGTGATTTATTTAGTTTTTTGGTTAGCAAATGCTTGTTCTTAGGAAGCTTATGACGTTATTTCTTAGTTTTCAGTCAATTCGATACATTTTGCTGCTTTTTGAATTTTTGTTTTTTGATGTTTTCCGCGACATGAAAGACGTATTCGTTATTACGTTGTACGATCTGTTGCACATGAGTCATGGTTAATGTTCGTCAGTAGACACATATTAATTGATGCTGTCTTTCCGCACAGATCTGCAACGAAAGGAAATATGAATGTGATTAGAGGAGCGATAGTGAAGGTACATACATATGTGATTTACAAGAAACACTTTTTTTTTTTCATTGTTAATTGCTCTAGTTAGAAAATACAATTGCAACAAATGCGCAATTTAATTGCTGCAATTAAGAAAAAAGATATGAAAATGTAAATAAACTGATGTCAGCTTGTAGTTCTTTGGTGGCCTCGAATGGTCTCTGATGAAATACATACATACATGTATGTCGTATGACGGAATATTAGATCAGTGCTTATGATTATAAACTGTGATTGTTGCAATTTGTTTAAAATAACCTTCATTCGATAGTAAATGCGTTTCGTGGTACTATAAAACCAACTTGTTGTATATAGAACTACTACTTGGTGGAAAGGTTAACTTTGTTACTTTGTTCTGACCACCTATAGCCAAGTCTAGAACGGTAGTGACTGCCTACATAAATACCCCTTAATATAGTTAGAGTATTCGATGGGCTTTTAGGATTTCGAAAAGTTTTGCTTGGAATGTCTGTATGACGCTAAAAAGATACTGCTCGCAGGTGTGACGGTAGATCTGATAGCTGATGTAGATCTCAACTTCAGCTAACACCCAATGAATGGCTTGCTTATTTTAGATCAGGACTAGCTAAGGAAATTGAAGGAAACGGCTTTTTTCGCTAGCGATATGCACCCAAATTAGACTGAGATGCTCGAGGTAAGAGACATGTTTATCGATTTTGGGAAGGGCTCCGATAGTGCCTATTATTAAAATTCCAATTGTCACATTCCACATAGAGAAAAGTTGTCTGAGGAATTCAAGATCCAAAGTTGGTTAACACAAGACTGTGTTTTGTCATTAATATTGTTTGTATTGGTGATTAGCGATGTGCTTCAACTCAAACACCTTGACTATGCTGATTATGTATGCTTATTCTCTCAGTGAGCGTTAAATGTCCATTAAATGACACCTGATGTGGAAACTTTGGTGGAGTAAAGTCTAAGTTCAAAATGTTGTCCAAAATGTGACGAAGTTATCGAACTTCCTTATACACCAAACTAAGACTGCTCCACTCCAACGCTGAGTCCGTGTTGATTTATATAAGAATGCTGCACGCAGAGATTGACCACTTCTACCAAGAAAAACCTGCAAAACGTTCGTTAACAGGTCCCTACGCAAGATCTTAATGATTTTCTGACCCAAGCGTTCCTCTAATGAAAAACCTTTACCTAAACTTTACTTTAGAGAACAGCCCTCCAACGACCGAAATGGATTGGTGCTGGGGATAGCTGTAACACATCAGTAGAAAACAAACACGATGAGACGTAGCCTCAGTAGAATCCTTAGTACCCACAATGGCATACAGGACATTATGAAAGTAGAAACAACCATGTTCTGTGCCTCCTCAGAAGGCAATGACCAGAGAGAATCCCTACCGCTATTTGTAAACGCGACCTGCTTAGTTTCATTATTTCCGCAAATCTTTTCTGAAGAACAGAGGCCACAAGGCCTTAGACACCCTATGTCCTCCTAGGTTAGACCATTTTAGGTCAGCCATATTGATGATCCTATCGAGAATAATCTGTGCAAGCTATGATCGTTTCTTGGGCAGTCCATCGGGACTTTCGATCCCTTCTATATCGCAGTGTCCAGGTACCCAGTATAATCAGACGCAATTCTGCGTTTTAGCATTATTTAGCAATTCCTTACTAATTCAGATTTTATGACGTTGGATTCTAATGCCTTGAGCGCAGTCTGACGAAGCCCTCAATGTAAATGACGATCTTCTTGTCAGATACTGACCCCATCTCTACTAATTTCGCAACTTTCAGTACAGCTAGAACCTCTGTTTGGAACACACTGCATGTGTCCGGAAGTCTCAGGGCCACTTGCAGATTTATGTCTCTGGAGTATATACCTAAGCCTGTATTCACACTGGTTTTGGAAACATTTGTATAAATTGTGTAAATCTCACTCTGTTGAGAGATGACTTTCCTATGCCAATCCTCCCTTTACAGGTATATTACTTCGTATGGTGTATCGAAGTGGAGGGTACCGAAGACGTCATCCGATTCATCAGGGATATCGGGATGTGATTCTCTAAAAATGGAGCTATGTTCCTCATTGTTGGACTTGAAGAGCCGAAGAGGTAAAGTAAAAACGTAAAAGATACAGACACCTCTTGAGTGCAGCCGTGGATAGATAATGGCAATGAAGGCTGTTCTTTGTACCTTGAGATATGTACCCCGTGAATTCTTCTTTATCGTTGCCTTCCACCATATGCATAGCCAGTGCATCATTGCTAGTTTCAAACCCCACTTCTTCCCCGCTGTTCTCTTGCAAATAAAGAGAGCGTTATAAGCCCTGCGAGTTTCCTATCCAATACAATGCTAAGATATCTTCAACGATTCAAAAGGGACAACTCCATCCTTTGTATTTTCTACCTGAACAGTACCAGATCTGTTTTGTCCGAGTTGAAGTGAAGTTCGCATTCTCTAGCCCATTTTTCCAAGACAACTAGATTTTAAGAGCTGATTCCATCATTTTACTTAATGTGCCTTAGAATTTTCCTTGAATTAAAATAACTAAGACATCCGCCGTAATCGAGAGCAAAATTGATGTTTCTGGAGACGATCAAATCCACGACTTCCTCGACGTTGATACTTTCCAGGGCGTTGAAAGCCTCTTCTATGTCTAAGAATGCGGCTAGTGCGAATTCCTTGTAATGAAGGCTAATTTCAATCTTTTTCCCTACAACCTCATGGAATGCAGTTTCTACTAACTTACGCTTGAGATATGCACAAACTTTCGATGCGACACTTGCCTCTAATGTGTATATCTAGAAGCCTCTCTAGTGTCTTGAGAAGGAATGACAAGAGACTAATGGGTCTGTAGTCTTTCGCTTGAATGTGACTTGATTTACCTGCTTTAGGTATGAAAATGACCCTCACTTCCCTCCACGCTGCTGGTATTTAGCCTAACCCTAAACATTGTTAAAAGATTTCCCTAAGTCTTTACCTGACTTTTGTTAACGCCTTCTGAAGCATAGCTGGCATAATGCCGTCAGGGCCTGGAGATTTGAAAGGTGCGAATGACATAATAGCCAAACGCAAATTCTTCTATGTGACGAGATTCACTACCTCTTCCTCTAGGCTAACGTTTCCAATATTTCCTCTCTGCCTTACGCGCACGCAGCATTAGATATCTTGATGTAGCTGGGAACTTCTGGGTCTTTGGCCAGCATCTTGCGGAGCTAGAATCTGCGATCGATACAGAGAATTGTTTCCAGGATTTTCTTTTAGATTGCCTGCAAATGACTTAAGTCATAATAGTTAGGAGCAAAACAGAATTCAGTATTATTGGACTAGGTTAGAGAGGCTGCCTGCACAAGTGTACCAATAAGGCTTTATTGTGATGACAAGGACAAGAGCTAAAAGTTAACTTAACTAGAACCGTCATCATACCATTCACCAAGAGAAGAAATTCAAACATCCAAACGCTAACACTAAATGGTGTAAAACTCGATAATACCTCGGGAACACTGCAGACCGCAAACCTAATTGGAAATCTCATCTAGACAGAACCACTAAAAATGTAACTAAAGTCTTCTGGCCCTGGTCCACTGGACCTACGTATGTACCTCACCATCATCGTATAGTGGGAAAATGTTAATCATACGCATTCCGTCTTCCAAAAGTTGCAAGCACGGGTGCAATGCGTTCATAGTATGTACATGCCCCACTACTGGGCTGAAAGTCCTTCTACACCTCCCACCTCTACACACACCAAATTGTCTGTCTGTTAGAACACTCTACTTCTTCAAAGCAGTAGTTTTTGCTTTCAAGGTCTGTTCCAGAGAATGTACCAGAAGAAACCTCCGAAGATCACATGTACATATTTTATCAGATAGTCAAGCAACTCTAAAAGCTATCATGTCTTTTGATTTCAAGTCTAAGCTGGGTTGGAACTCTGTTTTCAAACCCTCCTACAGCTAGCTGTACACAATTAAATCACATTAACATGAGTCCCTGGACATAGAGACATAGTTGACAATGGAGCTACTGACAAACCTGCCAGAACTGGTGCCCAGTCTTCATTGACATTCACACATTCCCCAGTATTCGCCCCCGAGATAATCACTGAGAAAAAAAGGAAAAGTTCTCTTACTGACTTAAGATATGCCAAGAAATGTCCCTAAGATCCTGACGGACTTCCCAACTCGACATTACTCTCTGAAAAGCAAACTCAAGAAAATTGGTATTAGGCAATCCAACATGTGTTGGCATTGAGGACACTTCTATTGCCGAACACATTTTATGTGAATGTACCGCCATTGTTCGGACTGAGCTCAAACACTTCTACTTCGCCTCAGCTCAAACAATTCTAAGTTCTATCCATGAACTAGATTTCAGCTAGAAGACCAAACCACACTAACAACTTTTTTAAGGAGATACCTAGCTCAAATGATCTCTGAGACCGTAGTCCTCCATGAGCCATTTTCCATTCCCATCATCCGTAAATTTCGACATAAAGGATACACTTGCAGTTACTCTAGGTCCTAACTGGATAAACTCAAGGTCAACTGCATACTGTTTAACCTCTCCAAAACTTATCTGTGAATACAGGTAAGCTCTGATACCGGGACATGTTGTTGAAGGAAATAAAATTCCCGACCAACTAGCCCGGAAGGGTTCTTCGGAGGAAAAAAAAACTCAAAAGATCAAACAGGCCAAAGGACCCATTGCTACATTTAAGAACAATTCAAAAGACGCCCTCAAACACAAAAAAAAAAGCTCTGGTCATTGCATCTTCCGATACGGCCTCAACACAAGTGGTTAGTGCGTTGGACTACGGAGCGATGGGTTCGAGGTTTGATCCCCAGACAAAACATAAAATTTCTTTCACGGCCCCAACTCTGACGTTTGTACCAAATAAAAACAATTGCTCTTCGGATACGGCATTAAACAGTAGGCCCCTTCCATTTGTGTTAAGAACACGAATAGTTGTGAGAAGCTAGACCCTGGCTTCCATGGACCTGTCGCGTCAATTATTATGATATTTACTCACACACACAATACTAAGGAGGATAAATTCATGAAACACATAGCAAACGACGATATTTTATGTATATTCCACAGTAGACAAGTTGCGATTAATTTTTAAAAAAAGAAATCTCCACCAAATGTCATCCATGACTCTGAATGACACACCAGTATTATTTTTAATGAAATTTTCGATGACTTTTGCACCTTGCATATCAGCCTTGAGGTCAGAAATTGTATATGCGGACTGAAAGTTCAGAAAACTCCATTGACGTAGAATGGGAACAATCTTTCTGGTCAATTGATGTCGTCTATTTGAGAGATGACATGGTCTGGTGATTGATGACACAACAATTCAACAGTGTGACAGATCGCGCCATCTTGCCGGAAGTACATGTCATTTAAAGTATTATCCATTGGTTTGACGTCAAAGAACTCAGTTATCGTTATTTTGACAATAATGAGTGATTAAAGTTCGCAGGTGACAAAATGTCATAGTTTAAGTGCTGCCAACATAAAGAAAAACAAACAAACAAGTTGGTATACCATTTGAATTGTCCATTCGAAATGGGACGCCCCTTAATATGTATGTAAAGTACCTAATCTTCCGCTCAAAAGACTTAAGCAATACCTCCAAAGAAGACAACAAGTTTCCAAGCTTAGAGCTGCCTTTGTGTACGTATGTACATTGGTCGCAGTGACTCATTTTATCGTCATCCTAAGCTGTAAAGATAGCACTACATGTAAGTACCTATACCTTTGCATAGACCACAGGACATCCATTGTGGAACCACAATTTTCATAACCATTCAAAGTTAAGAAACTAAACTACCAACTTATTCCACATTAGCTTGCGTCGTCTAGAAGTATCTCAATAAACCGGTATCATCCGGCAAGTTTCACAAATACAAAAACTAAACCTCTTTATCTCGGTCCAACTTAATAAAAGCTAAAATAAATTTTATTGACTTTGCACACACATATTTTAAAGTGAAAATATATTCCCATCGCCATTATCACGCTCGAGTCACCACCCTCCCACGGCCGCCACCCCTCGCCATTTGTCTTCCCAAAAACACAATATACTCGTAAATCGTAAATCCCCACATTGCCGATGAAGAATTACATGGCAATTATGCAAACAAAATCCACTACCCTCTGTCGTTATCTTT
Source organism: Xylota sylvarum (assembly GCA_905220385.1). Taxonomy (NCBI): domain Eukaryota; kingdom Metazoa; phylum Arthropoda; class Insecta; order Diptera; family Syrphidae; genus Xylota; species Xylota sylvarum. The sequence goes on along the minus strand of LR999960.1, from coordinate 49,749,525 downwards.
AAAAAAAAAAACAAAACAAAACCAAAAAAAAAAGAAAATACCAACTCTACTCTTAAACATAAATCTTACAAAAAGCCAAAATTTATTCAAGATTTAGTGGAATACATACATTGTTTCCGATGATTAAGATTCGACGTATCTTGGAGCTGAAAGCGATTTTTTTTTTTTTTTTTTCAAAAACTACAGTTGCTCATATCTTTTTCAAACACTTTCTCAGTAACAGAAATTCATTCATGGATATTCGGATTGATCTTGCGATTTGTTTTTAACGAATAGAGCGCGCTGAGATTCTTTCTCACATTTCAGTGAAATCTATCTAAAGATAGTAGTGCAGATACATACATTTAAAATTACCGTATGAACAAGTGTACATAATTTACTGAAGCAACAGAAGGTTAAAACATACACAAGAGTATCAGATAAAAAAATAAAAAAATAAAATCAAAACAAATTCACTAAACAATCCGCGCGTCGGTTTCATTTAACCCGCGCCGCCACATAAAAAAAAATAAACAAAACAAAACAAAACGCAGACTGAATTAAAATCATAAAAGATTCATTAGACAATAATAATAATTATCTATCTGTGATAGTTTCTCATTGATTGTGGATATAGATAACAAAACGGATTGACAACGAACGGAACAACGATAAACGACAAACAGACGAAAAAAAAAAGTATCTAAATGCATCTAAAAGTATCTAAGAGAGAAACAAACGTACGAATGAATATAACGAACTGTTTAACTGTTTGTAATCCATTTTTCTTTTTTTTTTTTTTTTTTGTTACAACAAAAACATATAACAACAACAACTAGTAGAAGAAGCAACACAACATAACAACAACAACTAGAAACACTAAGTGTAGTGTACAAATTCAAGTACTTTTCAGTGTAAGTTGTGGTGTCGTTGGGCTGTTTCAATGCGCGTTGTGTGTGAATTATAAACGAGACAACGACAATGACGACGATGACGACGACGACGACGACGACAAGATACGTGAGCGTGATATACTAGATAGAAATGAAAAAAAACCGCACACAGAGCGAGAGAGAGAGAACTGGATTACTCCGGTCTAATGTCGATGACTGACTGACTGGCCATAGTCACAGATGAAGCGCACACAACGCGAGTCCGTCGCACCGAACACCAGAAAATCCAAAGGCCAACAAACACTTCGTACAGCTGACTACGAACAGTTGTAGATACACCACCACACCATACACCAGTCGTTGGAGCAGCAGTAGCAGCTAACGAGCCAGCTAGCAACAACAAAACGTGTAACCCACCACCGAACAGCAGAAGCAGGGAATAGCAACAAAAATACAACTGGAAAGAGGAAAACCACGAGGAAGACGACGACGACAACAACGACGATGATGATGACGAGGAGGAAAGGCGCACAGCACAGCACAGCACAGCACAGCACACAGCTCACAGCACTCACAAAGTGTACACTCTGTACAGAGACATCATAGAAATGTGTACAGAACAAGTACGAGTACGAGTAGTACCTACTATCGAATCGACGGAACGGAGCACAGAGTGGAATAGAAGTTCCCTTGCTGGAAGTGCCGAGAGAGGAAGGAAGATATGTAATTCAAAGCAATCAAAGGCGCGGGACGCTCGGGGAACGTACAAAACTACCCTCCGCCGGGATGCATACGAAAATGAACGACTGACTAAATTGCGCACAGTGGGGTCTAATTGGGTTTGTTATTGGAAAACTACATACATACATATGTATGTATCTACATTGCTAGTTTTTGAATGACTACATACATTTTAGGAGGCCAACAATTACATATAATCGTAAAACTTTAACAAGTCAACACCATCAATCCATTGCCGAAAAATTGCTGTCAAAATTGACAGTTCTTAATTTTTGTTACGATACCATAGTATATCCATTCCAAAGCCTTCGATATAACATGAGTTCATCACGAGATACTCTATCAAAGTTGTTCCAAATCCTAGTAAAAACCCATGGAAACCTATACATTCCATGACATATATTTTGAATATATATGTATGTATCTATAGCTTCTAAAAATATATATTTTTCTGATTTCCTGACAGACCCCACTATCTATGTGAAGGCAGCACGGCGCAGCATATCATTTAGAAGCACTGCTCTCTTCCGCCAATGCTGGGCAAACACAAAGGTACGCATGGCGCGGCCTCGATGCTGTCTTTTAAGCACTTTTGAACACTTCTGCTTCTGCTGATTTTCTGTTCAACTGGGTACGTCATCGGATTTGAACGGCTCATACCGCGCGATGCGGGAACGTATGCAGCAGCCAGCCGTAGTCGAAGGAACCCCATCCGCATAAAAATCTTATTTCACTGAGTTTGGGTATAACTTACCTTCAGATACGTGATAAGCGCGGCAGCAACTCATAAATGCAGTATCTACGAGTACCTATGTTGGATATGAATGAAACCCAAAGAGAACGCGTGTAGAACACACGACACACTCGCAATCGCAATCGCAATCGCATGAGAGACGAACAACAAAGTTTATCCGTCGTTATAGATGAACACTGCTGCGACTTGCTCCGGAACGTAAGCGATATTTCGTTGCGCGTCTATCGCAAAAATTACCAGGCGAACAGAAAAATTGAGAAGCCATACATATCTGTACTCTACTGCGAGCTAAGAAAGAGAATGCTCACAGAAAACCAATGAAAAAGAGTCGAAATGTGGATGAAGCGTTGCCGAAGGTTGGAGGGATGGGAAAAAGCTTTGCGCCGGACTGTAGAATAAATGAATTTGACAAAGTGTTGCCAGATGTTGGTTTTATTTATGTATATTCAGTCACATAGTCACATCGCTTTTAGTTTATTTTTTTTTCTTGATCTCCACATATTTTCTATGTAAGTGTACATAAGTATGTAGTATTACTATTATGACAGGGTAAAACGATCTACGTTCTCTGGATATTCAGCTCACCCAAATAGCTTCATTAAAATCGATAATATGTGAAAAATCTATCCGAAATCTTTAATAATGCGATTGGTATCCCTTTGCCAATCGACAGACCAAAAGGTGAACGCTGACTAAGCAAATAGTGTCAGGAGATTAGGTCTATTGGTAGAAAGTCCGAACGACATTTCCGAGATGTTCACGACTGAAACTGAAATAAAGAGATCCTCAGACCGAAGCTTAGGTCAAACATCTTTCTTAAAAAAACATATCTCTTGGGCAGAATTCCTCCATCTTTTCATCGATACTCATTTCCGTGCCTACTATGTGTCAAGTCTTATGTTATCTTCACTGTGTAAGGAACACACCATGCTAGCATTCTTTGGTGTCGGTGGAGCCTTTAATAAAAACGAACAGAAGGTCTACCCATTTATCAACTATTTGCTCGCGAACAGGTTAATAGACACAAAGATGACCGGCTACCCTGGTTCTATAGTTGTTGCATGGAACTACCTCGCATACATGTACTGGATATTATATGCAAAATGATACCTCCAATCTCAATCAGACCAAATCGTCTCTAATGGCTCACCAGTGACGCCAAATTACAGCGAACTGCAGAAAAATGCAGAACATGAGTTCTTAAAGCCCAATCGACTTCATAGAACATTCCAGATGTGAGATACAATTCAAAATGCATCAGCAATTATTATGATTCGGATAATAAAATAAATTCAAATTAGGAAACAAATCCAAAAGTTCAAATGGTCTCAAGTGCAGCAAATTAGCTCTCTTATGTGGTAATATGTACCAAACCTCTTTGGATTTGATAAATCCTACTATAGCCACCTAACCCAACCTATTGTCAAAAAACACCAACAGAATGATATACATATGTAGATACAACACCGATTGATAGATAGTTGTATCAACGTGTTGGTTTTTCTGACATAAGGTTAGAATAGGCTATCTATCAGGTCTATCTTATCTAGGGTAGCTTAAGCCCAATGAATACATAACTCTCCTAAGGACATCAGTATAAACTTAACTAGAATAACCTTCGCTGACTGATACTTATTTGCACTAAAATGTCGACATAGTTGTTCAAGAATATCTATCATTCTGTATTTGATAGACTACGTAATTTCCAGAGGTTAGTCTGCCTATGGATAGGTGAAGCGCTCAGAACGACATCCTCTTCTGGACTAGGCATTCTGTTTCATCTGACAAATCTCGACATGTGCAACCTTAAGACTGAATGTCAAAGTGTCTGCTTTAACATTTATATAATAATTCGTTGTATCCAACCTACATATGTAGATTTGTACGTTCAACTTTAGAAAGAATTTCGAATTCACCATCCATTTTCCTCAATTAGGACGACTACATTGGATGCGAACTAAATACATGCTTACAAAGGACTACATTGGATGAAAAGTAAATACATGTTTACCAAGGACGAGGTAGGATTTGAACTTTCCTCACTACTCCACGGATTTCCCCGACGGAGATAATAGCGGAGATGGAAGCTTTGTCTTAGTCGAAGAAAATTTAGTATATAGTAAGCAAACTAGCACTTTTACAGCCATCCCAACTCTCATATCATGATGAGATTGCTGGACAGTTTGGTAGCTACCTATGTATACTGCGTAATACCTAAGGTAGCCACATATATGCTACTACATATGTACTTCAGTTGAATGCAACCAAAAGAACATACCCCAGATGTGCCATTGGTTCCATGTCCATACCATACCATACCCATACCATACCATACCTGTCTACCTCTGCTATAAGCTCTGGCCACAACAGCGATATCGACCTAAGTAGTCAAAAAATTGCGCATCAGTCGTTTAAAATGGCTAGGATATGTAGAGCGGATGGGCACAAATGTTCCGGCCCGTAGAGTCTTTGAATCCAACCTGGAAAGACAACGCAATAGAGGAAGACCTCGCCTTAGGTGGTGTGCACAAGTAAAAGGGGACCTCAACAAACTTTGTGTGGGTAACTGGAGGCAATTAGCTAAGGGCAGGGCTAACTGAAGAGGTTTGTAAGTGGAAGCTTTCAAAGAATCGTTTGGGGATCCAATCAAAAACCCATCAAAAAACTCTTACATCACAATAGACCTTTCACTAACTAGAAGCCTCTCTAACATAACATAATGTCTAGCTGTAAGAAAACCGTTTGATAGTGAACAGCTTGACTAATGAGCACAACAGTATCGCTTGCACATAAAGCAATTTGCACAAAAGTTAGAAGATACATATGCCCAATCATATTCTATCGACCCTTAGATACAAATTTCACTTTTGTTTTTAACCATCTAGCGACTAAAATAAAATCAAAACTGGCAATACCCTGCACCAGCAAAACTTGTTTTCTTCCCCCGAATACGTCACCATCAGTACAATTCCAAACAAAACGATGAAACGTATCCAGATACAGAAAATAAAAGAGAGACCAGACGAGAAAGAAAGTATGAGTGTACACACTACACACTCACAGTGAATATTTCCAATTCCAATCCCGCCTGGTCTGCAGTTTTTTTTTTTTTTTATAGTTGTATGCCAACTATTTCAATTTACCAATTATAGATTTCAGATTTGCTGCTGGCTGGTACGGCAGAAAATTGTCACGCAATGTGGTCCCCAAAAGGACCGTCTGCGCATCATCAAAATTCTCCACATGCATTCCCACTTCACACCATTCACACCACACCGCCGCCGGCCGCCACTGCCGCTGACCGCCAACGAGAGTGGTTTGGCCAAAATGATACAAGTTTATGTTAACCCATCAATTGTATCTGATGAATTCGTGGAATGTGGACGCACTCTGACTATCCACCGCGTGTTCATTAAGTCCTCCTACCACCACCCTCTCCAACCGTTTTCTTGTTTGCTTACACTAAATGAAAATCGGCGCCGTTGTCTGTGACACAATGGCATTCAACTGAAAAGCTTGATTATATTTCTGTGCTCCTGGTGGCTGCCAGGTGAAAACAGCATGGAGTGTGACGATGGTGAGGTTAATTTCTTAGTGAAATGTGTGAATGCGCAAGGAAACCAATGTTTAGGTTGTGTAGGCGATTTGTTTTCTATTTTCTCTTACGAATGGAAGGATATGCTCTCATCAATGCACAATGCCCTGCCCCCTGTGTGTTCGAAAGGCAATACCCACATAACTATGCTTGAAATTAATCAAAGATAATACATATTGAGGAATCTGCAGGTTTGACAATGTAAACGTAAGTTCTCACCTTTGATGGAATCTGTACATTGTATTTAGATACATAGTGAACACGAATGCATTCGAAATAGTCCCTGGGCTGCATAATGTAACTTTGTTTCATCTGTCTGAAGTGTATCACATTCACATAGACTTAACAAAATAAGTAAGCTTTGATCGATGATTATGTGTTTGCATGACAACTGTAATTCGAACATGGTATGCCGCATGGATTGCTTTTTAAACCGAATGTAGTTCTGCTCCATGATAACGATACGGCAGATATATTCAATTTCGAGGATGACAAGACTTTGAACGGAAAACTCCTGGTTCCTTGTAACATGTCCTATCCTATGTAGTAGCGGAATAACCAAGCTCGTAACCAAGTGGTTAATTTACCTTATCGCGGTGACTCTTCGGTTTTAGATTTTAGGTTAGAGCGGCTGTCTGTAGAAGATCAATAAAGGTCCATTGTGATGTCTTGGATCGCATCATTTGGCTACCGGGGACTAATTAAAACCAACCGGAGCTTTTGATAAAGCGAAGGTTCATCTAGGTTGTCAAAGAATTGAGCTCCTAGATGGAGTAGTCTTTTTTTGGGACTGAGCTGGACACGTACATAGGACGTTTAGAATGGTTTCTTTCTCCTTATCATCTCCTTAGCTTCTGCAGAAGTTATGTAGGCCTATCAGATATTGTCCAATAAAGCCACCGATAACATGGATAATCAATGATCTATTCAACGGGACCAAACACTACACTAATTTTCAGATCAACACTGGGCCAGATCTGTTTCGAAATGTTACAAGTAGAGAGCGTTTCTCATCTACTCTCTCTTTCTAAAAGCATCTAACTTAAGTAAAAATTTACAAGTAGCGATCCCACTTTGGCAAAATCCTATGGATCGTACCCTGTCTGGTGAGGTCGTAAGCCTTGCAATTCCCTGCAATGTCTCTGTGGCCTGGCACCATAGGTTAATGTTGAACTGCTCAGTCATTTCCATGAGAGACGAACGGCCTTTGTGAAAGTGAAAGAAGACGATTCCATGAATTTGATTGCCACTTGACTGTCAGCGAAAATGCTAATATCCCTGACAGACATTGCATTACATTTCACCCAAGACAAGACTTCCTTCATCGGCATGATTTCCCCCTAAAAAATGCTACAATGATCTAGGAGCCGGAAAGAGATACTTAGATTGAGCTTATCGGAGAAGACACCACAACCCACCTCCTCGTCAGTCTTGGAGCCGTTCTTCTAGAAGTGGACTGCAGGAGAGGGAACTCGTGCAAAAGTTTCGGTCAAATAACAGGGTCGGCGGGGTGTAGTCGGTGTCTTCTAGGATAAAATTGAGGAGATCAGTGATCGAGGAGTGGGGCCTCAAGATAGCTAGACCACTGTGACGAGGCTTAGAGTCGGACAGTCGCACTCGCATCCAAGAATATTCAAGGGGGGCAAGTAGAGAATGATGTCCAGCGCCGCTGAGGATGAAGTTGTCAGTGCACCACTGACACATGCAGATCTTTGTACCCCAGATAGGAGACTGAGATGAGTAGGCCTATTAAAAGTCGTCCAGCAGATGATCACGCCATACAGTAGTAGAGGCCTAATAACAACATCCAGCGTATGATATCAGGTTGAAAACCCTAGCTCCTACTTATGACCTTTTTACAGGAGTACAGAGCCACAGTTCCCTTCTTTACGCGTCCATACTGAAAATGCACCTCTATTAAGGCAATATTTGAAGGCAACCGAAGCAGTTACCTTTTTACGAAGATATTCTCGACAAAAGGCTCGCACTCAGATACATTGTATATCTAAGATACTGAATTTGTTATATCTACAGTTAAAACGAATCTATAAATAGCACCATTGAAGAATTTCAGGCTATGCTGGACAGGCTCGTGGATGATACTGTAGGTAGTAGCCCAACAATTATTGCTAAAGACTTCAACACATGGGCCATTACTTGGAGCAGCACACGGATAAATAGACGAGGGAAGCCTCTTTTAGTAGCCGTTTCGAAGTCCTTGAAGTGAATACATGCATTAAATTTTTTTAAGTCATTTGAAGTCTTTAGCTAATTTCAAAGACTTCAAATGATTTCAAAAAATTTAATGTACATATTCACTGACTTCAAGGACATGACTTCAGTGGATCAAATGCTTTCAGTGAATAATAGTAATTTTAATAAGACTTCACTGAATGCAGAGCAATCATTTAATAAAAAATGATTGCCCCAATCATGACATCAAACTAAATGGTGTTTTTTTTTTTATTTGAAGTCATTGGATTGAAACAAATCCACATGGATTCTTAGTATAACTTTAAGGAATGCATTCCACAATGATTGTATTCTTTTAGAGCCCTGGTAGATAGTGTGTTTGCTTGTGACCCAAGCTGTGCAGGTGAGAGGAGCGAATAAAATTAAAATTTCTCGAACCACTGCACAAAAAAAGGGAATCTGGCTAGAAGTACAATGGACTATATCGGAGTATGAAGACTTCTGGGATTTGGATTTAAATATAACAAAAAAAAGACCGGTCATCAAATACTTAGTTGAGATACTGCTCAGATGACTGCAGCCTTTTCTAGAATAAAGTTGAATACTGGAGGACCCAGACAACACAGGAGATCAAGGCAGTGGCAATTAACTCTTACTTTACAAGGATTAACTTCGCCACTCAACTCTGTGCGTTTCAAATGGAATCAGATGATGCCAAATGTGTCAACGAGGGAATGCTACCAGTGGACATCATGAGCGAGCAAGCTACAGAGAACCTACGATGCAAAAATTCAGAAACCCTGAACTTCGATCAAAGTGCTGGAAGAGAGACAGTGAAGTAACCAAGACATAGTCATGCTAGCCGATCATATAAACAAACAAATAAATCCATAAAAAACCAGAGAAGCTGCACCAACATTCGAGACCCTGGGTATTAACGTTTTAAACATGATACAGGATCGAACCTGTGGATGGTGGAAGTCACCAAGATTCTACTGCCACTTGTACTATTCAGATAGTAGCCCTATTTCTGTAACTACCAACAGACTTCCATGGAAGAAGTAGCCACCTGAACTTGCAACAATCTAACTTTTGGAAAAGTACCTTAGCTTAACCATCAAAACGAGTTTCCTTTTACAAGACTTCTAGTCGGAAGTTAGGGTCATAAATCAAAGAAATAATTCCATCTTTACAGAGGGTTGAAAAACAGATGCGTATGGCCCGTTCTATTGAGCTTCGTTTAGGATTCACGTGAACTCTCTTTGACCGTAGAAAAATTGAGATTTGTTCATAGAAACCAAGCAACCATCTCATCGATGACAATCAAGTCAAAGGCAGTAAGACGGTCCTCTTCGAGCCACAACTTAATATTTTGATGGCTGTCGGTACAGAGATGTCCAAGGCAACTATGAAGGACGGATTTTTTGTTTCATGAAGATATCTATTTATGACAGCTTCCAGGACAGCAAATCTTGGAGGATATGGTACCGTTTGTGATTACAGGCCTTGAAAAGAGCAGAATTAACAACGAACTCCTGTAGCCACACAGGGACAACGATGGGAACATGTAGACAGAATGGTCACTAGTTCTCCGGATCGTAGACAATTTAATTTAAAGAAACACCGCAGTAGACTTCAGGCTTAGTTCAACTAGAAAAACCCAACTGGAGGACGCTAGTTAACAGCCAGGCTAACTGGAGGCTTCTCCTTGTTGCGCCAATAACAACCCACAACGTTCTTCTAATAATTTTACACCTTTTTCAAAATCTATCTTCGACATCATATGTCTTCGGTTTTATTGCAGAAGTGGCCATTCCCCGCGATCATCCTGCGCAAATAGACGAGTTTGACAAGTAGACTAAGCTAGACACAGCTATGGGTAGTTGGGAGTTCATAAATCTTTCCAACGTCTCGCATAATGTGAATTGTTCGTCGATGCTCGGTTTATCAGGACTAAGCCAGATGTGTGACTTGACGGATGTATTACTGGATTCAAATCCAGCACTGAGGGTTGGGCTACCAATACTTGTTCGGGTGACGAAAATATTGGCTGTCGGCATGCATAGCAGAGTAGTTAGTGGACGTTCAATTCGCCCCTTATAGTCTTAGCTGGGTTTTAAAAATGCTGAACGTCTTTCAACCTGCTGCAGGATCTACATATCTTTGAATGGGAACATGCTATTTCTGCTTCTTCTCCTATACTATGACGATACTTCCATCTCTCCTGTTCGTAGAGCTCGCAAACCGCTTTCAATTCCTCATACTTCGCTTTTGGAGACGCCTTTCGTCAAACAACGAGTTTCAAAAGGAAATGTTGCCACAGATCCTCTACAATCATTGCTGACGACGACGTTGGACTTTCAGTGAAATTAGGGCAAACTCGATCAGCTTTTGCAATTGAAGCCGTTCTACGATATTCGTTCAGGATATCCGCATTCATAAGCACATCAGCTGCAAGAAGTTTACAATCGATTTTTGCTACTCGAAAAGTTCAGGCATTCAAAGTGCTCACTTATAAGGATCAGGAAGAAGGTGGAAGTTGTGTCTTACGTCGATCGCAACTCGATCAATCTAGATGGTGGGGTCGTGATCAGTAGACTGCCAACTGTCCTAACTTCTAGATTCGTTTCCAAAGGTTGACCTTCGCACACGATGTGTTGATTAAAATCGCTGTAAACCCTCTTAACCTGTCATAGAGGGCATTGCCGGTAAGCATTGTCAAGAAGTTCGAACGATCGATCTTCTGAGAAGTCGTTTGTTGCTTCTGTGGAGCGTGAACGTAAATTGGGGACCTATTGCTGGCTTAATCCTAGATTCAGATTGTCGTCCTTATTTCACTTGATGGAGTCGGCAACAGCAGATCAAAACATACGGTTGATTCGGATCGGAACTATTGGCTTTTGTCAATTTAGTCTCTATTCTAATAGAAGAAATTTTTATCTTCAACAATCTTAAACCAGAACCGTTGTGATGCATACCATTAAAAATTAAGATTAAGGATTCAGAAATTTTTACAAAAAAAAAAAACTTCCATTCAACTTTTATAGCTCACCCTGTAATTTCCCCTATAGACACATTGTGTCACAAGTTTACAAAAGTCTTTAGTTAAACAAGAATCCCGCTAAATGAATCCGCCGCCAAAAGTTGCTAAAATTCATTTAACCTTTGATTCCATCAAATCGCATCGACATCCTTCCAGAATATCCTGTTCACCTAATTCTTTATCAACACTTTATCAACAAAATGCTGGCGGAGTACAAAATCCCTGAAGGAATTTACTCTTTCAACTTGTAGTGTCACCTCGCTCTGGGTGTTTTTTTTTTCAACTTAAACTCTTTACGGCGCATGTACCCGAAAGACGGGCTATCCTTTTACTACTGATAAGAGAGAGAGATAGCGGAGAAACTAAACATTTGATAAACAAACGAACAGCGAATCATAATTTCAAGGAAGGTTCCTTCGATTCCTGCGCGCTTTATTATAGCTCACGGGACTAGGTGGGGTGTGTGAGTGTTTTTTATTTTTATGAGCGAACGACGACGAAGAGATGAAAGGAGAACATCGAAAAGATTGTCAAAGAGGTTTGAGTTGATGATGTTCGCCGCAGCAGTTGGACAGTAAGGATAACCGGTTGGCCTGTGGTATTTTGTACGGAAGTTGTATGCGAGTTTTTCTGAGCTCCCAGTGCCTGATGGCAACTAACGAACAAGACGACAACAAGAGAGAGTAGTCCCTTGTGGTAAGAAGAGGAACATGTGTGCAAGTTACCATCAGTTGGTGTTGCAAAGGGGTGTCATAATACGACAACATTGTGAGGTAGTTATTGGCGTGGTGTGGAGGAATATTTAGTCATGCAAGAAAGTGTTAAAAGGTTCGACTTGTGTTTAGATCTCCTGAAACATATTTTATTTTATATCTAGAATTGCCTTCATTCCACATCGCCTTAAGCAATAAGCGAAAAAAAAAAAAAAACTCCCCCGACATACATAATTCAACTCATTGTATAGTGTGCTGCTTCATTGCTTCATTACCCATTGTGGCGACACCTAATAAATAATTCGCTAACCCTGCATATTTACAATTGTGCATTGCATATAGCTTCACATGCTCCATGTGAGGTACTTGATGACTATTGCGATATACCAACTGTAACGAACTATAGATACATAGATACAGAATGTATCTACATACAGATTTCTTTGTAGCTAGCATTCGTAATCAAACGCCGCCGAGTCGACTGAGGGTATTTTTGTTCTTTCTCCATGTAAGCCATCAGAGTATACGTTCATGTTCTCTCTGTCCTACAACAGATGTGGCACAAAAATGTCCTGTTGATGGGAATTCTTGCGAATTAAGGGTGAAGGGAATTTCAATGGAAAGTTTCTGAAGTAATTGTTAGCGCATCAGTTGCTTTCAATGTAGCACGATTGGATTCGACTCATAGTAATTGAATAATGCTGATGGGCTGCTATACTCTTTTATTACTGGGCAGTCTGCATGGGGAATGCTTGGAAGTACATTGTCTAATTTAAGTAAGTTGTTTATGGTATTATACAGTGTTGAAGAGACTACAATGGTGGGACTGCATTGTGGTATTTCTTGTAGTACATTTGTAAGATTCTTGATTAGTGGTTATTTTTATAAAAAAAATGCCACGCCCACCACCACTTAGAATAAAATTTCGAGAATTCTAATGATAAAATAAAGTCTAATCTTCGATGGAAATAGCTTTTCCAAAACAAAATTTCGGTTTTTCTTTAGAAAATGCCCTATGAAGTGGGCGTCTTTAGACAATACTCAGAGAGGCAGAATCATTACCATAGAGATAGCACTCTAATAGGAAAGTTTAAATGGGGGCAACCTTTTGGATGATAACTATTCGTAGTACATACATATGTATCGCAGACACTAAATGCATATGAACCAAAATTGCCAATTCTTGCAGGGGGGATACCTTATCGAAGAGCAAAAAAAAATCACCTCCATGGGGATGTAATAACCTGACAGACATTAGGAGATCAACCAGAAACCTCCTTAATGTGGCCAAGAGGACTATATCAGATATAGACTGAGATCAGTATAAGGCCAGTCAGAGGAAGTTCAAAAATGAGACGCAAACACAGCTAAGCGCCACACATGGCAGCAGCACTTTAGCGACGAGATTAAGGGAACAACAGAATCTGCCAGACTAAGCATCGTCCTCTATAGACAAACTACGGCTATAAGGTCATTCAAAGATCCCAACAGAAATTTAACTGAATCTTGCTCAGATTCACTGAGGTTACTGAAGTACGTTCTTTTCAAGAAGTGTAACAATTCTAAGTTTACGTTACCTTCCATAGGGTCACTCCCCTTTAGAACCTCGGATATCCCCAGATATCTAGTCTTCGTACTTAACAAAAAACTGAACTGGAGGCCTAACATTAATGAAAGAATTAAGAAAGCGACTATTGCATGCTATACATGCAGTAGAATGTTTGGGAAAATCTGGGAACCAAAACCCAAAATTATACTATGGATGTACATATACGGCTATAGTAAGACCAATTCTGACTTATGGCTCTCTTGTATAGCGACAGTCTGCCAGCAAGACAACCAACTTAGCAGCTCTCAGGAAGATGCAGAGATTGGCTGGTATTGGCCCCACTAGCACCATGAGAACCAAACCTACTGCAGGACTGAAGGCTATCCTCAATCTACTTCCGCTGGATATCTTCATTCAAGCCTCGGCAGCTATTAGCGTCCTAAGAATCAATCAGTCAAATAGTTGGAGACAAAGTACAACATTTCTGCTGAAACTATTCAAATAGCCCTTGACGTCTTAAAAACTTAAAATTGGAATAATCAATCAATAGATCTTGTATCTGATTGTTGTTCCTAGCCCTTTCATGGGTTAGGATGGTGTGACTCAGGGCTCAGTGCTTTCTCCCAATCTGTTTCTAATATTGGAGTCTTAATTTTTGTCTTTTACTAGCAATGCCAGTCATATACACATATACATGCGGGTGAAAGCCCTTCTGAGTTGAGTTAAGTTCCACAAATCCATGCATCGTAAGGCTTGCTTTCTAAAAAGATAGTCCTTTATCGACTTAGTAAAGCTGTACAAAGCCTCAATAGTTCTAGAAATCAAAAAAATTCCAATATGCTTCTGTATACATCATATAACTTTCCTGACAGATTTTGTAACTTTTAAGGACAAGGACCTTGGTAGTGCTGAGCATTTACATATGTACGTACTCATAATTTTACCCCAACAAGTATCTGTAGACTTTTGTCATTTTAGCCAAGCAACATGTAACTAAAAATCTGCTGGCACTGGTAGAATAAATCTCCCAGTGTATGTATATTTTAAGACTTCCTACTGTTTTTAGATACCCAAAACACATCTGACTCCCAAGCGGTTAGATACCATAGTTCCAGAAGCCCCTTAAGGGTGACATCTAATCGAGTATAGAATACAATTTGACTGAGCGTTTCCATTGTTCATGACAGACAATTTTTTGAACACAAAGGAAGGCAGAAAGAAGTAAAATTTCATTCCACACAGCAATAAATAAACAATGTCCCTCTTAAGGTTTCCCAAATTTCCATTTTCCCATTACGAAGAGTAAAATCTCAATAATTTCACGAGAGGGGAACCCACGCAGTCGGCTTTAACCAACCAATTCTCGTATTCGTCGTACTCGTACTCTATTCGATGGAGAAGAGTGAGTGTCTCCAAGAGAACACCAACAACCAAGCACACAAACTCAAACTCACAATGGAATGAACTCACTCCGAAGTACCAGGCAATCATAATTGGAAAGAAGCACAAAATTGAACTGTAGCCCGAGAATTAATGTGCCTCTCAGCAAAAAAAAAAAATAAAAAAATTGTACGTAGTTGCCTACTTTTTAGCTTGGCTGCTCGAGAAGTATCTCAAATATTCCAGAGTGCGATCTCTTCGTGTAGAATTTCTCCTTTCCAGCAAACAAGTATCTAAAGTATCTCAGCAAGTGGATGTGAAAAAAGTATACTCTCTCAGGCATTCATCAAGGAATCAGAAATAGTAGTGTAGTGCAATTGCAGATGCAACATTTAGTTCCGTCTCGAACTTAGATGGATGGAGTGGGAGGCACACTACAAGTATCGAGAAGGGAAAATCAAATTTTACCGCGAATTCACTGGAAAGTAGAAGAACATCTAATGCAACGGCAAGCGATTTACGGAATCAGTGACGGTGACGGTGGCATTGTCGACGTTGTTGCCGTCGTTGTCGTTGTCGTCGATGTCGTTGTTGTTGGTTGGTTGGTGGAAGTCAAGTTGACCCATATATTCGGTGTACTACCACTTTAAGCGTATATCTCGCATTATGTATCTAAGAGTACGTGGCTTTGTGTGTTTTGTGTATTATGACCCAAATGTTGTGTTCGGTTTGTTTTGCAATCAGTTATGGTTGTTACTCATTTTTGTTTTGTTTTTGGAACGCCCTGTTTGGTAGAGTGGGGTTTTTAATATTTTTATGATGCTGTGCGCCATTATCTTGTTTAAGATACATACTTTGGATAAATTCTTGAATTTCATAAAAGTTCGGGAACAGTATCTATAAATGGTAGCAGAGAACTCAAAGCAAAACCAAATAAATAAAGGAAAGCCTCTCAGTCTAGATTGCACTTTAATGGACTAACTAAGACGACATTAGCAGTTTGGGTTTTCTGATTCAGATTTATGGTAAGAAAGACGTCTGCCAAGCGATTGTCAAATCGCGACCATAATTTCATTGTTAAACAGTTGTCACATTTGTCGAAGCCTGACTGTCGTTGAAAGTAGGCTCTGGGGGATCTTATACGGACCTGTCGAGCCAAATACGTATATTGTATTCTTTGACTGTCAAGTAAAAGATGTCGCTTTCACAAAATAGCCTGGACATCGATGACAAAGGTTACATCTTATATCAGGAAGTGTGTGGAAATCTTACTCTCTACAATCCCATATCTGCCTCCTAGGGTAAGAACTTACAAATTGTCTTTTGAACCATAGCTTATAGCTATCCAAATAGCTGGATTCATAACTGATTCACAAGACAGACGTGTATTTACTAACCCTGACTCAATCCCCAAGTAAAGTTCTGTAGAAATAGAAAGCTATAATGTCCTTTTTGTTGTGTACTTTCATAAATCTTCAGCAATCCAGTTTTTTGTCGAGATCTAGGCCCAATTATTTTACACTATCAGAGGTTCTGAGAGGGTTACTTACAATAGTACTAACTCACTTGTCTGCAGATCATCAGTTCCCTGACAAGGGCTACCCATAGGAATTTCTGTGATAAGTTTGAGGTACTCTGTGAAATCATTAGGTCAGTTAGAGTGCCCCAAGGGGTTAAGCCAAATAAACAGGAGCCACTTACATAATCTGCTGGTAGGTACCTTCACTGAGGCAAGGCTAAACGCTTTCAGTTTTAATCTGGTAACTGCTGGAAACGTTTTCCAGGTAACTAGACACCGATAAGTCTGCAGCTTGTCTTGCTTTCAAAGGCTGAGCTTTATAAAATTCACAAAACTCGGCATAACTGGTATACTCCATCGGCGTGGTTACAGATAGGTCCGTCAAATATGCTGTTCGCCTGGTACCGATCGAATGAACCCATTCTTGCTGGAGTAGCACATTTTGAAAAAATCTTCCCTGTGGGTTTGACATACCCTATATTCGTATATCCTACCGAAAGTTTAGTGACTTTTATACCAAAAACTGGTAAAGATCACTAATCACTCACCAAGAGCTTCCGGCCTATAAATCTATCTTCCTTCCTCCTGAAAGGCATTGAGAGACTACTCGAGATAGATGTTCCGCTTGATTCACCTCGTCCTTGACACGAACACTTATTAGGTACCTTTCTCATGGGCGGTCCCATGAAACTACATTTGCACGACCCTAGTCTAATAGTTATGCCGTCTGATGAAGTGACACCGGAATTTCGGTTGCTGTGCAACTTTAAAGTCGACTTTTCTTGCAGTCAGGACTGATTTCAACGAAAGTCTGAGCCTAAACTAAGCTTTAACCTTTACGGACGGCTCCAAAACCAGTCAAGCATGCTCCTGAATACGAATACTGCTGCTGTGAAAATTTAAAGTCGACTTTCCTTGCGTTCAGGACTGAGTTCAACGAAAATCTGAGCCTAGACTAGGCTATAACTTTTCAGACGGCTCCAAAACCAATCAAGCGTCCGTGCTAATGTCTTTGTGGAGACGAGCAAGCGAAGATCTATTATGTTCTAATAACCACGGACTATATAGCAAAGCCAGCCAATCTTGCTTAAAGCCTTCCTCAACCTTGGAACCCATTTTAAAAGAATGCAAGAATGTAAGAACTCTCTGAATTCTTTGATTTTGTCTGCGTCCCAGCTTACACTGGGATCGGAAGGAATGAGATATCTAATGAGATTGCTAGACAAGTCTCAGAGGATGATTTCTCAAGTCTCTTAGGACCTGAACCTGCGTTGGGTGTTCCTAACTGTGTCTTGGCTCTCCAGGACGCAGGCTGACTAAATGAATGCATTTCTACTGTCCTTCAGCAGAAAAAGCAATTCTATTTTCTTCCCAACTCTTCTATCTGTCGTACTCCACAGGCAACTTCCCGGATAGGGGACAGTTCCAAAAAAAGTGCATAATACATAATATTGGTGCTTAGTAAGGTCATAGAAAGTATTGTGACATACCATCTCACGAGATACATATCTTAAAAGGAATCGTCTTCTTAATGACAATCAGTATGGTTTCCGACAACAACATTCCATAAGGGACCTTATGCTGCTAACAGAAACATAGGACCCAAATATTCACCATCACGGTGAATGCCAAGTTGTCGCCCTTGACATCTTCAAAGCTTTCAATAGAATGTGGCACAGTGGCCTCTTTAATCCTCATGGATTGCGAGTTGAATGGATATACCTTTCCTTATTCTTACCTAATGCTGGTGTACCCCAGGTCTCATCTCAGATCTCTTTTCGATCCTGTTCCTAATATTTATTAACGAATCTCGCACTTGCAATTCAATAACTATTCCTTTCCGGATGACAGTGCTTTGAGCTTAGCTTATACTTTAATGACTCCGCGGCTTAAACCACAAGCTGTGGAGTCTCACCGACAGCGAATGTCTACAAAACTCTACTCCGATATTGATGCAATCATCAACTGGGGTGCGGAAAACTGAGTAAAGTCAAAATCCCAGTACTGTGTCCTGTGTCTAAAGCGGGATACTACTGTTATCAAAAATAATAATGAATGGAGTTGATGTTGAAGAATCTAATGTCTTATCAATGCTGGGTATGCAAGGTATCCCACACCTTCGCTGGAATCATCAGATTTCTTTAGCTGTAAAAAGGGACGCTATGTACCTTGGATTCCTCAAGAGGTGTAAACGTTTTTTTCATTCCTGTTGACTTGACTGCTATCTATAAATGTCTGAAAATTGAATATGACTCAGATGTTTGCGTGGGAGCTCCCGCTACTTGTTTGAGTTTATTAGATCGTGTCCAATGTGTCAAGCAAAACGCTCCTAACTCTCTTTCCTTTTCCTTTCACTCCATCACTGGGTTTATAACTTTAAAGGACTAAAGTCCTAAATGATTAAGAATATTGAGAAAAAAAGATACTTCCGTGGCCTACATATACTAGCACCAGGATTCCCCTAGCCCTACTTCGGCCTTTACCCAAATACATATGTCAATGGGTAGCAGTTGAAGCACAGTTTTCTATTGTAGCTGTACGAGTGGTTCTAAGAATATGTTGTGTCCATAAATACCCTTTTTAGATTCTTTAGAGTAACCGGTCAAGTATTCCTTCCAAGGCTAAACTAGAGTACAAAAACTTCAAACACAATTCTTGGAGAGTTTTAGTGAAAAAAAAATTCTAATGAGCGAACAAACTTTACCAAAGTAACAAAGAACATAGTGCACTACGCAAAACTACTAATGCCAATACTAATAATAATGGATCAATACACATTTAAATCAGACGCATATACATACGTCAATCCAATCCGATCCATTTATGTATGTATTTGCCATGACAACTATCCTGACAGCGCCAATTGTCACCAATGTCATCATGAAATTGGATTAAATTCTGCTACTGATTTCGGTATTAGTTGCAAAATCACAGTTGATGTTGAGAGTGGAAAACGCTGTCATCTGTCACAGGCTCAGGTTGATAGATACAACTATCAATACCTACAACTGTCAGAAGGATGAGCACGGCACTGCCCTCCAACAGAGTTGAAAAGTAAAGATAATTCGTCCCTAAGCAATATAGGATTTACCAAACCTCCGACAGAAAGAAATCAGTGACAAAGTGGAATTAGGCACTACACATCCAACCCACACATCTCTACAAAACTAGTCTGTTGTCCAATAACAAACCAAGAAGAGTGAGGACTCACCCTCTTCAAACAACCAACTAACGTTTTTACATCTTCCCAACACACTTTCTTATCACTCCATCACGAGAATCTCTTAAATGTCTAACTGCTTACATTACACATGGGGACATTCGCGAATCCTTTTAGAAAATATAATAAAAATAAAAAAAATATTTTTAAGTTGCCTCCTGTGAGGATTGAACTCACGACCCCTGGTTTACAAGACCAGTGCTCTGCCACTGAGCTAAAGAGGCAGATGGTTCAAGCGTGACAAAGTTCTAACATGTGTCTCAACACACTGTTCATCAGTTCGTATTGGACACATCCAACTTGTATGACTCAATACCGATTCTGTAACTTCTACGAATATTGATTGGCACGACCCGATAAGAGTGACACATAAA
Source organism: Xylota sylvarum (assembly GCA_905220385.1). Lineage (NCBI taxonomy): Eukaryota > Metazoa > Arthropoda > Insecta > Diptera > Syrphidae > Xylota > Xylota sylvarum. The sequence goes on along the minus strand of LR999960.1, from coordinate 49,729,572 downwards.
TGAGACAAGCATTTCCACTTTTCAAATAAATAATCGTTCAGAACGTACATCTGAATGGTTACGTTACATGAAATCTTATCAATGATACAGTAGCGTCATACTTGTGCGACTCACAACACTGCAAAGTCTAGTTCGTGGCTTAGGACAACCACATGCGGTAAGTTGAACTGGGATTTATGGAGAATTTAAGACTCGAAATACATTTTAAATTCAACTTACAAACTTAAGCAACAACTGTCTTAACAAAAAAAGCAGTTAACTGAGATTGTAAAATTAAAAAAAAAAAAAATTGTTTTTACCCCAGATGGGACTCGAACCCACAATCCCCGGCTTAGGAGGCCGATGCCTTATCCATTAGGCCACTGGGGCGGTTAAATTCCAGCCGCCAAAGTGATAACATGATTATTTTCACTATAACCAACTTAACTAATCTTGGTCAGTCAGTGCATGGTCGATGACCCGTAAGTACAGGAAATTATCAGCCGTACAATGTTTGTGATTGAAATAAAAACTATGAATCATCGAACTGATAAAGGGACTGAGTTTGCAGAACATATCTACGGAGTCTAAGAATGAAAATATTTGGATAAAGCCTGCTATGTTCATGGGCACAGTCATAAAGTTAACAGTGAGAGGAAGAATGAAGATATTCCAGGAATGATATCATTTTTAAATCGAACTTGCACCAGTATCAGTTGGGGGAATTATGTTGCTGTTAAATGATTCAGGGAATTCCCCAATAAACCCTTGAGCGGAGTTTTGTTTTGATTCCAGTGAGACGTACAATCGATGTCGGCAATATATACCGATGTATGCAAGGAATGCAGAAATATTATATGTTCCAGAGACCGTGCATCGTCTGATTACTTTTGCACAAAAGTACTTTCCAGTAGGAGATGCAAAAATGGTTTAAGTCCTACTTGTACTGAATATTAAGAAAACAAACGGAGCAGCATGGTTAAGATTTTAGACCAATTGGTCTAAACTTCTTCGTATTGCAGACCCTCGAGCGGGTTTAACACAACCATACAATCCAGTTATCTCTATGCAAATCCCAGCTGATATACCTCAAAGAAAGATCTACGGAAACAGCTCTTCATGAAGTAGTGCGAACAAGAACAAAATCCATACATTATAAGAAATACACTCTATCTACATTTCTAGACATAGGAGGACCTTTCAACAAAGTACACACTGAAGCAACCGTGGAGTCCCTCACGGAGATGGGTATGGAAAACTATCTAACTCGCTGGATAGTCTCTATGCTTAGTACTAGAATTATTTAGGCATCTCTAGGAAACAGTACAATAACCAAATTCGCTAGTAAAGGAACACCCCAAGGCGGAGTGTTACTATGGCTATTAGTCATGAATAAAATCCTTTCATGTTTAGCCAGAGAAAGAGTCCAAGTAGACAGGAATGGGGACGACATGGTGATATTAGTGTCGTAACTGTTTCCTTTCGTGATAAGTGAGATCATGGAACGTTCTCTGAGTAAAGTCACCGCCTGTGCCGAAAAGTGCAGACTTGGAATCAACCCGAACAAAACTGAACTGATGCTTTTTACTACCAAAAGCAAAATACATGAATCCAAGCTTCCTCATCCTAAGAAGTTAACTGAAAATTAAACATAGATTAGCGTGTAAAGAAAGCATGCATAGCCATTTCAATACATTTTCAATGGTTTCAACGAATAGCTTGATCAATATTGCTCTTGAGTGCCTGAATCGTCTCTGGATAGTAGCGATCTTTAATGGCAGCTTACAAAAAAATGTTCAACAGCGTCAAATTGCAGCTCTGTACCGGCCAAGAAACACCACCAAAACGACTCACACGGTTACTGAACTTAGTGTGCAATAAATCGATTGTTGGACGTCTTGTGCGGCACGTCGCCCCATCGTTCTCAAACCATAGCTCGCCCAAGTCTAAATTCTCAATTTCAACATCGGTTATAATGCCTCTCCATTGACTGTAACGTGTCTTCCATTGTCGTCTTGGAACAAAAATGGCCCAATAATGCCGCCACTCCAAAAACCGCACTAAATAGCTGCAATATTCTCCGGTGAGCACACAGGACGAACACGAGAATATGTTCGGTTATCAATCAGCAAACCAGTCTCACGAACTTTCATCACAAACAGTTGGTGCATTATTTGGATCGAAATTTCTTTTCAAAATTTGTTTCGGTAACTTAGCATCCACGTTGGAATTAACTTTGCAATATTTCCCAACGTTGTTCAAGCATAAATCGATCCATTTCGTGCCGCGATATATAATACTGAGCTTCTGTCAATTTTTTGAGCGCATAAGAGTTGTCAGTGTCAAAATAACATATGATTCAAAAAGAAACCAACAGATGGCCCATCAAACTGAATTAGGTACAGAAAACAGCATACATAGGCACCACCGGCACTCTATGATCCTGTCAGACGCTCAATTTATCAATTTATGGTAACCCTAGTCTGGGTTCAAGGTCACAGCAACGATATTGGCATCGAACACATTGATTCACTGGCCAAGTGTGGCTCAGCCATCCACTGCTCACTTGCGGAACTAGTTCACACCCCGCTCGGAGCAATTAAGGTAAACATCATCTCCATATTTCTTACAAAGTTCAACCTTAAATGGTTTAGGTTGACGAACTGCGTCATATCCAGAAAGATCCCTCACTGTCGTAGTTGCAATATCGCAACCGAAATAGAAACTATCATGGAACCACCACTTCTACTTGCCTCCCGAAACATATTTGTGTAACCTTAAATCCCTTTTCAATCAACATAAAAGCGGTTTTTGCTATTGAAAGAAAATCTTAGCGTGTAAAGAAGAGCTAAGGGTTCTTGGAACACAACACAAGGTTACGCTTTGCTGTGTCCTGGATCATGAAAGCATAGCAGGTTATGAGAAGGCCGACGAAATCGCTAGAAGAGGTTCGGAACCTGGATCGGAAGAAGCCAAACTCTCGGTGAACATCCCGCCTCGCACACTAAAGCTTGCGGCACCTTATGTGTATCACAATTGGTGTGGCGTATGTATGTATAACATAGCTAACCTACCCTTGGCTTGCTTTCTACTACTTTGTGGAACCTATTGGAGAATTCTCTGTTACGGTGTCTCAAGAAAAAAGGCTTTGAATACACCGGTGAAGAGTGGATCATCAGAGTGAAAAGTCTGCGCTTAACATAGCCAGACAGATAGACATGTGTAAGCATTATTGCCAACTCGTCTGAGATAGATTATGCTGCTGTTAATAGGAAGTCATCTACCACAAGTGAGGTGACCTGCGTTAATCCCATGCATATCCATTTTTACTTCTAATGTTAAATTTCAAACTGCCGCTCTATCTATGTCTATTCTAACACATGCATACTCAGATAAAAATAAAATAAATTAAGATCGAAATGCAATAACTGATACTGCAGTACATACTCAAACCTAACGACATCTGAGTTTCAAACCACTACACCAAAAAACTATCCGACTCTAGCCAAAAAGGAGGCATACTTTTTTGCCCACAACTCGGTTTTACTGAATATACATACATATATGTATGTACATATGTATATGTATGTATAGGGCCCAAAAATTCTAGGAGTGCAAGCTAGACAATCTAGGAAAACCAATAACCTAGGTCTTAAGGATCAGACAGAAGCTTACAGGGACATCGGAATCAACACAGTGCCCTCAAAGCTGCTTTCTGAGCATTATTTTTGGGTCTTATTCCGGATCTTCGAAGAAGCCGACAACCGTACCAAAAAAGGTCAGGGGCTTCAACCTGAACTTACGTGGCTTCAGAATCTTAATCAATGTTGTCAGTGATTGCAATCTCTTAAATTATCATCTTAAAACCACCTGCCTTAAAGTGAATGAAACGGCTTTACATCCTTTTATTCAATATCCAGTCTTCACAACATTAGACTAGTTACTTAGGCATATGATGCCTCCAGGAGAACAAACTGATTGAAAGCTACCTTTTCAGTCTTCTTCTTTTATGCTCAAATACAATAGATTATCAAGTCTACGTACTTGCCATCTTCGAATGGCCAAGAGACTTGTAGACTAGATGAAGAGTCAACTGCTACCAGACAACACTCAACTGGGACCACAAAAATCGTCATGGTTATGCTCGATTGGTAGGTTGCAGCAAGTGCAGCCACACTTAGGGAAAAATAGGCATGTTGTGATACCTCAGGATCTAGTGTCTTCCATATAAAGCGCTGGAGGCGGCTAATGCTTATGTTAGCGAGGTTGTCGAAGAAGTATTCTCCTAGATACATATATGTAGTTTTGTAGCTGAGAGAACTTGGCAGGTGCCTCTTCCTCATCCATGCACCTTCTAGAAACATCGTTTGCCAGAAGACCCAGCCTGAGCGTATGCCTCTAAATGATGCAGTGTCCCGTAATGACACCTACTATTGCGCTGATAAAGGATCTCTTTAGGTCTTATTAGACTATTGGAGCATTTGAGATCCATCTTGGTCATAAGTGAAGGAGGATTTTAAAACAAGGCTTTAGCCAAATTTTTTCTTACGATTGGACATACACTCTTACTCTTACTGTCTCATAACCGCAATCATCGCACTTAAGCAGAAAGGCTTGACAACATCCTAGCCGAACTCTTAGAAGATGCGCACAAAACTTCGGATGCATTTCTTTAACTACATACGGGGAAGAACTGAGAAAGTGGAAGCTTTCAAGGGAAACCGAAACATAGGAATCTGCTCCTGGACTCATGGAGTTCATCATGAAGCAATGGATCGACTAAATGTACATAGATCTCCGGCTTTTGGTTTTGCACGATGAGAAGTTATCTGCGGATTTCGACATACGATACGGCATAAAACAAGGTTGTATCCTATCACCACTATTATTCCTATTATTATTCTGAGAACAGCACTGGTTGGTAAAAAATCGCCAGAAACTTTCTCGATATGGAATTCATTGTTGCGGTGCGGGCAGTAGAATCGACAAAGCATAAGCTGTTTTCATCCAAAATAGAGTCAGTACTTCTATGACTCTTGGAAAGTGACTTTTAGCAGTTATCACGAGTACGGGTTCAATCACCAAAATTAGGCGAAAAAATTGCAATGGATAACGAGATGATAACTTCACTGTAAAACACACTGCACAATTGAACCCACTTAGGTGTCCATGGTCTTGGGAATGAGTCGGAAAGAGTTGAAACGCGTTAGAGATATTCAAAAACTATATTTCACAATCTGTTGGAATACTGTTGAAAAATATCACCGGAGTTGAGGAAAACTCGAGACTCTTGTGATACATCACCAAGGAACACAGGGGGGTAGGGGTTGTATTAGCAAATAAGGGGTCGATTTAGTCACTCATTCTCAAAATATATCCAATTTCTTGTAACTTAGGTCATATCGACGTTAATTTTCACTCACAACAATCTACATGAAAACGGGTTCCAATACCTCTTTCTTCCTTTTCAACACAAAATGGCCACCTTTAAGACAATGCATCCATGCGCAATATGATTGATTAAAAACCGATCCTGCGAGATATTCCTCATTAAGGTACACATTCCATTCTTTGTGTTAAATTTTCCTCTTTATATACTACAACTACATACATACAGTCCTTGATAAAAAAAAAAAATAAATGAAGCCAAAAAAAATAAGTACATAACCTCCTCTCACATGTCCTTTACAATTTCGAATTTAAAATAATTTTCAAATCAACGATGTAACACCAAAGTAAGAAAGCAAAAAAAAAAAAAAAACCGCTCAACGAACGAAACAAACAAACAAAAGGAAGACGATGACAACCCTTAAGAAGCGGAGAGGCATGAACGAACAACAAACAGCACATAACGTACCTACGGTTTGTATGGTTTCCTTTTCGTTTGAAATATTTTTTTTCATAGGAAATATACCAGAAAGGGAAATCACCACAAGTCGTGTGCCCGCACCTGCACAGATGTTTTATATCCTTGCAAACGGATAGTGTATGAGTGCGGAACAAATACACTATGCGCATGTACTCCGTATGAATATGGGCACGCAAATGAAATGGCAGGAGAAATATCTAAAAGTCACTATTGTAGTGTGGGTAATCTCTGTAGATGTAGGGATGAAGCGCACACTATAATGTATAACCCCTGTGCATCATGACTGATTAACAGAAGATATGATTTTTTTATACGTATGGACTTGGTACATGGGGTGAAATATTTAATTGTCGTCGCTTCTTTATGTCTCGAGTGCAACGCAGGATACTGTTCCTTTTCTCTTTAGGGGGTAGTACACAAATTGAAGGAGGAATACTTATAACGTGGTCAAAATCGCGCAAGGACATCATCAAAACAAAAATCATCGAAGATTAATCTAGAGCGAATGGACAATAATGATCCAGCAAAGAGGATCTTCGAATCACAGCCCCTTGGTTCGAGACGACAAGGAAGACCGAACCTACGTTTTAAGGATCAAGACAACTGGAACCAGTGTCCGAGATCAAACAGAGTGTAAGGCTGCGGGTATCCTAAAAGAATGTACTTAAGTGTTTAACAGTCCTTTGAAAGGAATATTGTGACGTAGTTGCAAATACGGTCACTATTGGAGGTTCATGTCCTCACGTAAGTCTCAGAAAAAAAATATGAATATTCGTTCAAGCAGCTCTTTGACGAATTGTCAACCAAAGGTCAACCAGATAAGGTTGTACAATATACTGCACAAACACTTCTACAGTCTAACCTAACCTTCGTTACGTTAGATATTTTGGAGTAGTCCAAAGAATTAAAGGCGATGTACGTAAAGTTTTTAAGGTAGTCGTTGAATGAGTGATCAGTACGGTCAGATATTTCTGTATTTAAACAGCCATAATGTAAATATATGATCAAACCCTCATCTTTCTTAATATCTCGATGAATTAAAACTCTATTCACATCCGGCAATTCAAGCTCACCCTAGGTAGTCCCAAGCTTTTAACAACTACTCCTCGTGCGTCACAAACATCAGACACAAACTAGAATGATAAAATAGAACCCACCCAACGTACTCGTATACATTTATATTGACAACTCCTAACTCGTACAAATAAATTATTCATAAAGTCAACACTTTCAAACTGAAATAAAATAAACAAAAAAAAAAAAAGAAAAAAACTTTTGCAACCCAAAGCAGTGATCGATTTCGGGCTTCTCACCGAGAAACCAGTTCGTACCCGATATTCAACTGACGACGGACTAGAGCTTCCATAAATAACCGAAAAGTCTATCTATACCCGATAAATCGTTGTTAGATACTTACTTCTATTCTCTTATGTCGTCTATTTCTCATATGTCGTCTAAGTTCTTTAGTTTCCAGCAACTTCCCATGAGATACATTCTTCCCGTTCCGTAGCAGCGGATTCATTCATTGACATTATTAGAACCAATATTTTCTAACCTAATGAATGAGGTAAACAGACTTTAAAAATCAAAATCTAAAAATAGCTTACCAATGCAAAAATAAATAATTAATGCGAATGCGATGATAAAGAAAAGTAAAAGAAGAAAAAAATAAAAAAAAACCGAAAGTGTTTGTTTCGCTCGGTGTATTCAATTGGTAAGGTTTTTGGGGGCGTCGTTGGGTACACGGCGGTTGCATGCGCGATGAGGTTGGGTTGACTTGTGATGCGAAAAGCAAACGAAGACGTTAATCATGTAGATGTCCAGATAGATTGGTGGGGAGTCTCTTCATTCGTGAAAAGGCGTTACCAGATCTAATTAGAGCCATCAGATACATTCTTGTCTAATCCATTGAAGGAGTATCTACATTAGTATGACAATGGTTTTTCAATTGAGGCGCCTTATTTTTTTTTTTGAATAAGGTTTCTCGGATATGCGTGAAGTTAGCTGGAGTTTGTTTCAGCATTCCAACTCGTCTATACTTCCTATTTAGTCATGGAAATGTAAACGGTCCAACAACGTTTGGAAATTATCCAAATTGTTCATCAAAGTTCGCGTTCCGCTGCGAGAACTTGACGTGTGCGATTTTTCTGATGAAGCCAATTTCTCAACTCACCGGCTTCGTTAATAAGCAAAATTGTCAGACAACTCAGAACCCGGACCTCACGCTTGGAGACCCATACTTCAGTAATGATAGCAACATAGTCACAGTCAATATAGATCGCTACCGGTCCATGTGGACAGCATATTTTTGGCATGAATTGTAAGAGGATGACTTGGAGCATATGTGGTTTCAACAAGACGGATCCACATGCCACACAGCTGGCCAAACCATCGAGTTATTGAAGCCGAAGTTCGGTGGCCGTTTTACCTCCAGAAATGGAACAGCCAACTTTCTGCCTCGTTCGAGGGATTTGATGCTTCTGGACTGTTTTCTTTATACCTATGGCAAGTCCATGGTCTATGCCAATAGCTTAGAGGCTGTAGACAACGTGAGGATCAACATCAAATGCCAAATTGCAGGCATATTGCCCGATATATGCTAAAAAGTGATGGAATTCAGTTCAGAGCATTCAACAAGCGTTTCCGTGGGGCTGTTTCATGCTAAAGAAAATAAAAAGAGACCTGTCTTAATGGAAAACTTTTTACCAAGCATGTAGGAGGCTTGGACAATGATATAAGAGAAAGATCATGTCACCATCTGCATCTACTTTACCACAAGGTGAAGGGAAACCTTTTAGATGAGTCGCTGTGAGAAGTGCGATCTACTAGGTTAGATTAGGTTGGAGGACCGTCTCCACAGACTTTTTCCAGACACACTTAGAACAAAAAAAAATCAAAGCATTGTGATATCATATCAGGAACATAGGACAGCTATTGGAGGAATTACTCGTGAGGGGTTTTTCTTTGTAATGCCGCGCAGAAGATGAGTCTTCGTCTTCCTCCACTCTACAGCTTCTACAGATATCTATGTATCTACCGGCATGTCTATCTACCTATGCTTTGTGACATGCTGTACTGGCATGTCTACCTACCTATGCTCTGTGACGGCGCCAACAAAATCCCATAAGCTTTCTCTATTAACAAAAATAAGTCTTGTCCCTTTTTTTCAATCCAGATTTGGCCAGATCTGTTTAGATAAGAGACATGTACCTATATTCTTCGACCTGCTGTTTGACATTACTTTAACTGGTGCAACTTTCGCGTTATCAGAGAGGTTACCGCCTACATCCCATTTAGCCAGCTATGACGTGGAGCACAGCACAAGGGTTCAATATATCGGACAGCAATCTTGTTAAAACATTCGCGGCATTGCCTAACCTACTTGGATAGTATTGTCAGCGATTCCAAGGAGGAGTAGAGCTGCAATCTACTGCATTAACACACCACAATGGTGGTGATACAAATGTCCAGTGTTTTCTTGAATTCCTCTGAGTACATGTATCTCAATCGCAGACTCATTCAAAAATTTTCCAGATTCCCAAGCAGGTACTTTGTACCTTGTTGTGGACAAAACTAATTCAAACGGATTGACCTCAAAGCAATACTATTAGTCCACTTTGCAAGCTTATTAAGAAATAATTCGAAGAAGATTGTAAAAAGCAAGTTACTTCTCACTCAAGTAATGGTGATATTAATCCACCCTGACGGTACCCTTGTGTACCGACTTTTGTTAGAGAGCGCGCCAGCTTAACCTATGTTTGCGTTTAAGGATTTGCTCGATTCGGTAGCAAGGACAGCTGTCAACCTTCAGGCTAAGAAGTGCAATAAATACGATAGTGACATTGCTTCCTCAATGTTAAAGAAGGAGACGATAGTGAAACCCTTGTTCTCAAAAGATCTCTCAATGATTCTTACCAGCGAATGCAGGGCAGTAGCTACCGATCTTCACCTGCGGTATGCATGCCTTAGGGGATGTGTTGGAGGTCTTAAAGGCTTTCGGTATAAAGACTATTTTGAGCCTCATTCAGCACGTGACCAATGTTTAGACGGGTCCTTAAGATTGTGTGGATCGTGTGGATCGTGTTGTAATTTCATTTGTAAGTTACCATTGAAACCAGGTGATTTGTAAAGAAAGAAGCTGCGCACATCCCACTGTAGTTGTCTACTGGTCTCATGGAGTTCTTTTGTTATAATGTGTTTAGTTTCTGCAAAATGCGTCATGATGTAAGCACGCACGACTCCTTAGGTAACTTTTAAAAGTCCAAGAATATGTTTGCTTTCGAGAATGGTCAGTGAGAGGCACAGTTCTAAGCCTTTTATTGCTCCTCTGACCTGGGACGCAATAAAGTGTGACCATACGATTCAAACTGAGAGATAGTGGTGAAAGCTTGAATCAATTTTGTTTGGATAGCTATGGATGAGATGGCTACTTGACTACTTAAATGCCGAGGTCTATGTCTAGATGAAAGAAAGACAAGTTCGCTCGAAGTTTTCTATACAAGACAATTGTAGATTCAGATGTAAAGGTTCGAATCATCCTTAATCTATATGTTGCTACGGTTTATGACCTCATCTTCCGTCCAACTCTATCTTGAGGGGCATGTTGTTTTTCTAGGTTCACCCTGGAATAGGTGCCTAGTCTAAAAGCGTTCAAACACACAGGTCCAGTATGCGGGGTAAGCATGGCTTGAATGTGGACGCAACTTAGACTTCATCATATTAAGGCACTTCAACAAGAATGATACAAATCCTTAAAAAGTTTTAAGGACTGTATCAAAGACGTCCTGTTGCCATTAGTGTTACTAGACATATGAAAGTTTGATACAAGCAGTCCCACAACTCTCGGCATTCATTAGAAATCACAGATAGTGTTATACCTTCCAAAAAAACCAAAGACTCTCATCCTCTAACAGCTCGAACCGCTCAACATACCGAAGACCTGATTTATCTGCAAGTCCCAAATCACTTTCACAATAAACAGAATGTAAGTAAATCCACTTGTCTTGCTTGAAATATCGAAGACTGTTTGTTAAACCTGTGCATAGCTAAACAAATACATAATAATCACTTGAAGAAAAAAAAAACAAAACCTATACTCCATTCCAAGGCACCACAGTGCCGCATCGAAACGCTTCTCATGACGATTATTGCCTCCAAATCCGAATCCAATTCAAAATCTAAATCCGAAACAAAAATTCAATTTACCATTCCGGGTGTGTAGGGAGGTGTACGGGTGATGGGATTTATTTTTTTTTTTTTTTTACTTTACTGTCAACAATTTCCTCGATTATCTCTCTCGGGGTCGCGCCTGCTGGTGCAAATTTTTATTCTGCTATTCTTCGGTTTTATTTTCTTATTTTTATTTTTTTTTTATATCTCCTCGTGCTTTTTTATTTTATTCTCTGCAAATCCAAAGTATAGCGCATGCAGAGTTGTCGTGTGGGATTTTAAAAGTTAATAAGTACGCACAAGTATCAAGGTACGAGTGTGCAATAGTAGTATCTGCCCTAATTTCGAAAATGATGTTTTCGCATAGTTTTTGGTTTATGAAGCATGAGATACATATGTCTAATTACAATAGAATGGATTTAGATCTTCTATAGAATACATCAGCAGCATGAGATAGTATGGTTTGTTCGAGCATTGGGGTGTGAATGTCAAAAACTGGTATTTCCTAAGAAGGTTTTGATTGTATAAAAACCGTATGCCTCGTTCCAATAGAAAGGAGATATTTAGAAATGCCAGTTGTTACAAAGCAGTTTACGATTTGTCAAGTAAAAATTAGGTCTAACCATGTCGCGTCTTTCACCATTGGATGACCTTATAAGCGTGCTTGTTTATAAATCGTTCGTTTAAGACCACTTTCGGTTCCATGTCCACCTGCCTGTCTGTCTTAGGAACAAGTTTTTATACACGAACTTGATTTGCTGGATACTTAAGTGAACATATGCTACAAGATAAACTCGGCAAACAGACTTCGCAGCAAGTAACAGCTTGAGAACTAGAATACACAATTCGAAGCGATACTGTTCTACTCTACTTGTATATTTTCTGATTTTTCAAAGCTTGTCAGAGTTTAAAGGTGGAAAAGTTGTTCTGTATTACTACTAGGCTGTATATAAAGTACGAATGACTACCAATGTAATCGGACATTCGGCAGATTGGTAGAAGAACAAACAGACAAAAGATCTGTTGATACTTCCATAAAAAAAAAACTAAATGTAACCCAGCTTTTGCCTGGATCTCTTCAAGCCCTTGGGAATTTGAAGATCCCATCATGGAGAACAATCGGTTGTCTAAAAAATTTCGCTGAGTTGGCTGAGTCTCAACTTAAAGTACATTGCGAATCTTGAACAGCGTATGAGTGTATGAGGTCCCATTATAGACTGGCTGCACTAAAGAGTTTCAGCTTCCAAATGTTCACCAATCCACAATCTCCTAATCAAGAGGTCAAGAAAGAAGTAAACTCTCATTAAAAGAAGAATTTCAATGGTCGAGATCGCTTTTGTGACCATCACTTATAATAGAGAAGCACGCTGCAAAGGCGAGAAAAATACACGTAAGACCAATCTGCAAAAAGATAAGCTTCATCAAACTGTGCCATGAAAGGCCAACCAGATCACAAGGGGGAAAGTCTAAAGTCGCAAAATTGTAAGGATAGTCCACAAATCCTAGCCCAAACCCTAGAACTTTAGACGTGAAGGACGTCTAATAATTCGGTCTGCTCTTAGCTGTGCAAGCGAATTGTGTAGGAGTTTGAAACTTTCGTATGTTAGGTAGGTTATGATGGATTTCGTTCGTATCAACGTATACGGCATATATCCATCAAGCAAGTCCATCCGAATCAACTATATATGAATGTATTTGGACGTTGCGAATGGATGCCGCAGTTTCGCCCCAACAAATCTACCTAATCGTCGCACATGGTCGTGTCAGCCACCAAAAGTACCACCTTTTTTATGAAAAAATAATTGAAGGTCTGTTCCAGCAATCAATGGAGAAAACGTATGGTAAGGTCTCTACCGACTACTCTCTATCGTGTCGAAAATTATGGACCAAAATACGCATGGCTATTAAGTATTCCAAAAACCGGGATTTAAGCAAACGCATATCCTATTACCAAAGAGGAAACACGCCACAGCATAGTTTGTTATAGGCAGAAGATTAGAGGAGTCCTTGAAATGGATTCATGTCTATCAGTTGATGACATTTTAGAAATAAGGTAGTGAGGTAGAGGCAATATCAAGTTACAGGCTTTGTTCACCAAAGCATTTTACTAAATCTACAACTCTGCAATCCCAGTCATCGATTATGATTGGCTTTTCTGACGTAGCTCTGTTGTGGTAGCCAAACTACTGAAAATGAACCTATCAGAATAATTCGAAACTGGTTATCATGCTTAGAAAAATCATAAATAGTGTTTTACAACAGCAGGAACGTGTCTACTAGGAAGAAGATAAAGTACCTTAACGTCGGTTTAGATACAAGGTTTATGAAACACATACAGTATACATACATATGTAGTATTCTGTTGAACTGCAATATAGGATGTGACTGCCCCTAACTTGAGTCGATAATCTCAAAGCTCTACCTACAGGTCCCAAATGTGGGTCCATGACATGGAAAAAAAAAGCACCAGTCTACCGAAGCACATGACATGTTGTAGTTGACATGATTTCAATCGGTCTCCTTCAAGAAAACGCATCGGAAAAGCGCCACGTCAGCTTAAGAAAGCTAAAACCAACATTAACTAGACAAGAACGGTCTGTCAGCACTTACAATCGTTATAAAAATATAGTCCTGACAAGAAGGACAACAAAATGCAATTCAGGAGCATGCAAGTAGGTACAAACTATATACATACGTATCTACACAAGACCGTAATCGTCAACCCGATGTAATACATAACAGCATTTCCACCAGGAAACTGGGAGCTGGGAGAAGATTTTACATAGATCTTTGAAATAAAATAAGAAAAGACTAGACTCCCAACGTCTAAGAAGGTGCACATGTACCTATTTGGAATCTGAGTAGATGTCTATGCGTCCGTTTTTGAAACTTGAAAAGGTTTCGATTCTGTACTTGGAGATGGAAAGCTTTTGTAGCAAAAAGAATATTGATTAAGTGATTTTCTCGCCTTTAACATTCAAGTGACAGGCCTTAGTTGACTGTCTACTTGTTCCAAACAAGCTTGTCTATAACATAACTCTAGCCTACATTAGGTCATCTGTTGGAGATTGCATCGTTGAGTCATGAAATCAAAAGAGGAATATAATTAGGAGTCACTTTACCTTGGAACGGTTTATTCTTCTATACGAACAGCCAAATTCTCGAAACTCAAAAGTAATAGTACAATAGTACAGCATGACCAAACAAAGTACACCTACTACTATATTAACACAAACGACAACTCCGTTTGTGACTGCTAGCTAGCTCTAACACTTGCGCCATTCTACTCGTTTTCTTTCTTTTTTTTTCTCTACACTTTGTTGTCTTTCGTAATTCTCTCGTTCTCTTTCTCGCCATTTCACGCTGTACTCATTCTCCGGTTTAACCGCAACGCATAACAATAAAATGTATATCAACATAATCATCATCACTCAGTCACATAAATGGAATGTTCATCTAGATATTGTTTTTGTGTGTTACTCAGCTGAGATGTGTCGGTGCTCCAACCAGAAGGAGCAGAAGCAGAAGCAGTCTGTATCCTCCGTAATCCGGTATTCTGTCTCTCGTGTGCCATGTGTGTGCCAGCCAACTCTGCTTATGCTTGGTAACAGCAGTCCGTTGTTAATGCAATCTCCGTTTGTCATAATGTCCTCCTACCTAATGAAAAACGCACTAGCACTGTCGTCAACCCTTCTTCTTCTACTTCTTCTTACTCCACTACTGCGGGCATGTATACAAATTTTTCAAAACTACACATTGCCCTTGAAAAAAACCCGATTTTTGGTGGCAACAAGAAAGAGGTCGTTCATTGACCACACATACACACACTGGCGTCGAACAGGGCAATATACAGTATAGGGACAAAATGCTTGAGATGACAGGTGTTGAGATGGATAACACATATTCTTGGGTTGGTTTCGATAACTGGCATTTTGAACTATTTCGAGGTAGACTGTGATCCTTCTTGCTTTTAACTAACGTCTTACTTCCAAAAGTGCGCACTTGCCACTATCACCAATCGGTAGGAAAAACAGCAGCTTCTTGACCTAGCCCTGACTCTGTGCTATTTTAGTTTCCCCCGAATTGTTATTCCATTTACTTTCTGGAAATAGTTACCAAAAATTCGTTCTGTTCACAATCATATTCAGTAGATACCATGCGTTTGGGACTAACATTCCTCGCGCGTATTGATAATCTTATCTGTGACACGTACATACATTATAATAACGAGGAAACCCCTTTATCAAAAATCATGAACGTATACCGAACAAGCACTTCATGTTTACGCTCTTAATAGTGTTAATCTATTGCTGTGCACAGTATGTTGTGAAAGTAGGTGAAATTGGACGCTAAATAAAATAAAATCTCCAACTGGACCGAATATAATATGATATATCCACGATCTACATATGGAGATAGTCGATAAATACTAGTAATCAAAACCAAGTGCAAAAACTCGCAACAATTCTCTGTACTTAGTTCGGATACGAACCATATTACAACCTAGGTTAGAATAGCTAGATAGGTTTCATCAATCACTAGACATCATAATCGATTACAAGAGAAAGGATAACAACAAAACATACTTGAATTCCTTTTAAAATTTTAAGAATTCGCTGTCCATACTTCTCTTCATTGACAGAGTACATTAGTCTGAACATCTTGTGTATCTATGACAAAGTTCAATAACTCCAGAAGGACTAGAACTGCATCAGCGTATTTTTCAAGAAACCAAACACGTCTGACATCTTGTCGACGTACCTACATCGAATCGTTAAATGTACATTGAACATTCATATGAATGAATATCATTCTTTATTCCAACACAAACTGTGTTATCATATGGGGTAGCTTGGGCACAAACCACAAAGGTGAGTCGCTCGACTAGAAATAATTCCTTGATGGAAGGAGTCAATTGTAAGGAAGGGTTCAATCGTGCAGAACGAAATGATAATTCACAGGTTCACTCGAAATTCAAGAAAACTGCAAAGAATCTTTTAGACGCTCCCAAAGCAATGTTCCAGATACTTTCTAGGACATCGTCTCCATAAAGTAGACTAACATTACTTTCTTGGGCTCAATAACCAAGAATGGATATCAAGCCCGAAATTAAAAAAGAAACTCTAGAGCCCATACTTAATACTCACTTCCCAGTCAGTTATAGTTGGCTCAGTCGAGCACCGCAATTAGAACATTTCTATCTGCGAACCAAAAGTGAAGCGTTGCCTGAGAGCTGGCATCTTAGCATCCACTCTATAATACAAGCTATTTAGTTGAAGGTTATAACTAGATCTGTTCACCCCACCACCAGTGAGATATGCGGTTATAGACAAGCTAAAAATTGGTTGTCATTACACACTAGGGACGATAGTGGGCCCATTGTGATCCCTAGGAAACACTCACGGTAAGAAATATTTCCCATTTATGGACTTTTCCTTGCCCTCTATATCGCAGTGTACCAGGTACCCAACGTAATCTGACATGGTTCTGTTTACACAATGCCCAAAGCATTGTTCGATAAAACAGTCTGTCTGTCAATGTAGATGAAGATATTCCTCTCCGATATTGATGCCATCTCAAGTAATTCCGAAACTTTGCGTACAGCTAGAACTTCTGCTTGGAACACACTGTATTTCTCTACAAGTGTCAGAGCCTCCTGTAAGTTTATATCACTAGAGTATATACCCATACCCTCACTGGTTTTGGATAGATGGTTCCATGATGGTAGACTGTGTTTGGAAAGAGACTACCTTCCTTTGCCTTGCTGTTACCTCCTATAAGAGTACATATATTACTTATATGGTGAATCCAAGTTAGACTACTAAGGATTCGATCGGATTTGACAAGGATATTGGGAAATGATTCCCTAAGAATGGAGATATGCCCCACACTACTGGTTTTAAAAATCCTGCTGATGACAGATCTCCTACATCAACTACGTACATATATCCGAGAGTGGAATTGATGTTCCTTGTGACGAGCATTTTGCAGAGCCTATTGGTAATGATATGGTCGACACTTATATCATACACGGCATGATGAATGTACCCGCCACCTCTTCTCTAGATCTGTAGTCTTTCGCTAAAGTGCACGTTTAGGTATAAATATTACTCGCACTTCCCTTCATACCACTTGATGTAGTCTAGCTTTAAGCAGATCTCTAGGCCAGTTTCGAACCGTGATTGGAGCTTTTTTTAACGTAAAGGTGGCAAAATACCATCAGGACCTGGCCTGACATGAAAGCCAAACGCAGGTTCTCCCATGTAATCCAATTCACTACCTCCTTTATTGTAGGCTTTGTCCATGAAATAATAGACCATCCATCTAGTTGAGCTCCCAGTCCTGTTCTTATCCTGTACTTATATCTGAACTTTGCAGGTTGGAGTACGGACGGGGTATAGCAACCACAGACCACCTGAACAATCGTCTTCGCACAGGCCACTATGCATGCTAGATATGTATGTACATTGGGGAAAGTGCTCAAAAGAATTATACGAACTAGATTAGAACAATATACGGAAGGCGACTCGGGACTATATAGTCGACAGTTTTGATTCAAAAAGACACGAAGCACCATTCATGCAACTTTGTTGCCAAGCTCAGTAACAAAAAAAGTTGGAGCAATGTATCCACTATCTAGAAACTGAGCAATCATACAACAAAGTGGTACACAGATGGATCATGAACTGATGAAGAAACTGGAGCAGGAGTATTCGGGCCCAAATACCAAATACTCTGAATCCATGGGCTAAAGCACCAGTATCTTTCAGGCTGAAATCTATGCCATAGATAGATGTGTCCAAATCAATCTTGATAGAAACCATGTCAACTGTGAAATAACTATGTCAGATAGCCAAGCTGCTGTCATGGCACATAGCACGAAAAGCAATTGCGGGAGAAATATGGCTCCGAGAGAGAAACCAGTACTGTGCGGTCGTAACACTTGACGTCAAGAACGAGTCCAATTCAGCTGACTGGAGCCGTGTAGTAAGAGCACTAATGGACCTGCAGGTACCAAACTACGCATAATAACCAACTACTTCGAATATAGAACACTCTACTATGACACCGAAGAGGGACAAAAGAAGTACAAGATAACGGGAGGAGTTCCTCAAGGGTCAGTCATGGGACCAATTCTTTTGAACATAATGTACGATGGCGTACTATGAACATCGATGCCGAGGGGAGTGGATTTGGATATGCTGTAGTCACCAAAACACTAGAGGAAGTGATACAAAACTTTAATCAAACAATCGCAAACGTAAAGCTATGGCTTCAGACAACAGGATAAGAACTAGCGGACCACAAAACCGAAGTCGTTCTCATAAACAGCTGTAAGAAAGTGGAACGTAACCATACAGGTCGGTGAGTGCATCATTGAGTAGTACATCAACTGCCTGAATGTTGCTGAACCACAGATTCAGATTCAGAGACCACCTAACGTATGAAGGCGAGAAAGCCTCCCAAGCAGTTATGGCATTATGTAGATTAATGCCAAATATAGGAGCACCAAGTCAGACGAGCAACTGTGAGCAAGTCAAACTCTTGTAAGCGACCCCAATATGGCCATCAGCGACGTACCATTAGTCGTACATTAGAATGATAAACTCGGCGCACAGAATTGCATCTTTAAGGGTATGTTGCGCCTTTAAAACTGTATCAGCCGGATGCGATAAGTGTTATATCGGAACGAATGCATAGTCTGTGGTACCAACGGAAACGAGCAAGAGCGCAGAAGAACAACCATGGAAGCTATACAAGCAGAATAGCAGCTTAGGTGGAGCATTACAAAAAAATGGGCGATGGACATACAAGACAAGAGAAGTTATCACGAGTATGATGCAGCAAGAGCTTATAGAGGAACGAGCAGCGAGAAACGAAAAACCTGCTAGATTTGTAACTAAGAAAGAAGAGACGAAATGTGACACCCCTGCGAAAAAATGCTTTGACTGGCAATGCCGCAGAGGACAAACAGGACATGAAGTCGGGCATACCTTGTAGCACGGGCTACAAGTATCTATAAAGGTTTTTCCTCCTACATGCGACATAACGACATAAAAAAAAACGCAGCCACCAAGTAAGAAAAACGAATAAAATCTTATTCTCTTCACCCACTGGGTTTTGGAAAAAAAACTTTCAAGTCTAGCATTCCGGATGAGGGAAAGGACAGAGATCCAAGTATCTGAGTAGGTCGATATACTGTCCAGCAAACCATAGACCCTTTAGACACTCCAGACACATGTTCTAAACATTTATTTATTTACAAAACATTTACCGTCCTCGTATTTTGCGGAACAAACTGTTTTCAAATTTTGCAAATCCCCATTTCCGCGAACCGCGAACCGCGAAAAAGAAAACAAATAAATATGTTGCCACAGACACAGATTAAAATATATTTTTTGATTAAACGATTCACTATTTTGAATTTTGATTTATTATTCGCTTTCATGCATGCATTCAAATAATTGTTTTATTTTTTTTTATTTACTACAAAATGTACAGTTTGCTTATATGAAAAATAAAAGAAGAAAATAAAAATTTCGTTACATAAAAATAATTTCAATTACTCGGCTCGCAAGTGGTAAGAGAAAAAGAAAAATAAAAAAATAATAATAATTCAACTATATCCAATCGTATTCGTATAATCAAATTATTACGCGATCAAACTATATGTAGGTATGTGGCTGGGGTATGGGGTGTGGGGTGTGGGGTGCGCACACTTCATGACGCTACGACCGACGATGCTCCTCCACCGATATTATATTAATTCGTGTTTCACTTGATCGTCGGTCGTCGTGTGAATGTGATTGTTTGTTATAATTATTGGTGTTTGCTTGGAGCGTCGTCGTTTAGTTGATATTTTAATTTTAATTTGTTAATGCGTAATTTAGAGGGAATTTTTTTGTATTTTAGTAGCTTTTAAAGAAATTTAATTATCATTGAATATGCTGCTGCTGCTGGTGCTGCTGCTGACAAAACAACATTGTTTGTATTTTTTTATTAAAAAATAAAAACTTAAACGATTTGAAGAAATTAAATATTTGTATAGTTACCAACCGAGAATGACCTTTTTTTTCTCTCCCTCTCTCTTCAAGATAACATACCTGAAATAAAAAAAAAACAATAAAAATTATATTTTGCAAACGTTAGGTAGACTTTGAATAAAAATAAAAGTTTAAGCATGAGTACTAATTGCTAAATGCTAGAGATGTGTTTCGAGGAGACTTTGATCGATTCAAATATGTACTAATTGCATCGTGAACATGCATCGTAAACATATGAGCAATGTCCAAAGTTAGAACAAGGCAAGATAGGAAATGAGTCCATCTTTGGTAGGACAGTTGGTAAGCATAGATTACACTATCACTTTACGGCAAGGCATAACGTCACTATAGCAAGCGCACGATTTCCTCATCTCAATATTCACTAGGAAACATGGCGGTCTCCTGATCATGAAACGATCAACCAAGTTGACCATATTTCGATCAACGTTTGGATCTTCCCAGCAGCCAGCATCGCCCGGATCACTACCTTGCGGATATGTCAAACACCACAACAAAGAAGGACAACTGTGGGAAGATATAACATTGAAAAGCTGCAATCGCAAGAGACCGCCAAGATCTTGAAATCTCTCAACGACTCCTATGCCGCCAGCATCAAGTGCCGAAGGCCAGTGACAACGACGCCAATATGCCATTAGAAGAGCCGAAACTGATGTACTAGGTTTCACCCGACTACCCCTAATTTAACAAAGAATGCCGATAACCACACGCAGCTAAACAAGAGGCATACAAAGCGGCCCTGCAAAGAAGGACGAAGGCTACTCGTGAGCTCTGCTAGCAAAAGAGACGGGAAAAACATCGACTTCTCCAAAAGAAGAAAAAAGACCACGAGAAGGGCGCGTTCGAAGATATTGCGAGACAATACTCGAGGAATAATGTTCGGAAGTAAAAAGAACGTATCAGGCCAACAAGACCCGTACAGAACCCTGTAGAGATGAAGAAGAAAACCTCGTAGTAGTGTCACAGTCAGTGCTGTGAATATGAAAAAACTTCTTCTGCAGACTGTATAACGGCGACGAAGACCAACATCATGCTGTCAGGCAGAATGGATAGCCAAGACTTTCGCCCACCTGACCAAAATGGAATCTCAACATCGTTTGCCCGGTCCACAGCAAAGGAGATCCCCTCAATTGCGCCAACATCAGAGGTATCAGTCTGCTTAACATCGCGTACAAGTTCTTATCTGCCATTTTGTGTAAACTCCTGAAACCCTTCGTCAATAACCTGATTGTCTCCTACCAGTGTGCTTTCAGACAAGGAAAGTCCACATTGGTTCAAATTTTCACACTTCGACAGATCCTGGAAAAAAACTCAAGAAGTCCAAATCGATACCGAAAATCTTTTTATCGATTTTAAGGCCGCATAGGACAGCATCTATAGAGACGAACTATACAGAGTCATGTCTAGATTTGGCATTCCTGCCAAACTTGTCCATTTGTGCAAAATCACGATAGAGGATGCTTGCTGCTACATCAAGGCCGAAAGCAATCTCACCGAAATATT
Organism: Xylota sylvarum; assembly: GCA_905220385.1. Taxonomy (NCBI): domain Eukaryota; kingdom Metazoa; phylum Arthropoda; class Insecta; order Diptera; family Syrphidae; genus Xylota; species Xylota sylvarum. The sequence continues at coordinate 49,707,990 of LR999960.1, read as the reverse complement.
TGATGTCAGAAAAGGATTCAGAGAAGGTGACGCGCTGTCATGTTATTTTTCAACATCATACTTGAACGAATTGTGGGAAACTCACAATCCAACACCGGTCACACAATCTTACAAGTCTATTGAACTACTATCGCCAATGGGGGCACTGTCCGAGGACGCAGGTTCAGGTCATGCCGCTGTTTTCTTACAGACGTTCGGGAGCATATGTTTAGTCTGTCTGCATCCTGGAGAGCCGTGCCACACACAATAGTGTTCGTAGGAAACCCAATTGTCAATAAAGGCCCTACCCAACGCAGGGCCTTGCTTAGCAATTTTATTGGAGATCTCATTTCCCGCAATGAAGAGTGAGACCTGTAATCCAGACAAGATACGAGTTCAGTCTTGCGATCGAGTTCAAAGCGTTCTTGCATTTTCGAACTATTTTGGAACGGGTAACAGGATTAAGTAAGGCCATGAGCGCGTCCTGGCCGTCGCTAAAGACCCAGATACTCCGAAGCTGCCACCTATTCTTAATAATATAGTCGGCATCCATTAGGATAGCATAGATGTCAGCTTGAAAAACAGAGGCATTCGTGCCTAACGAGTAGTGCAGTATAGTGTCGGTCTCCATCGGTCTTCGTAAAGATTCGACTACAGGCCAGTCCAGGCTCAGACTCTGTCTGAAGGCAGCCCTGAATGTAAGAAAAATTTGCTGAACAGCCGGAATTCCGGGTATGCATCAGATGGCATACCTATGGAACCAGCGTCATGGGATATGTGTCGCGCAAGGTCATCGAAACTCCAGTGTGGATGATACCAAAAGTACCCCATCTCAGACGGTAGATTGCTTTGATAGTACAGCCCATAATCAAAGTATCAAGGAGAGGTAAACCAACTAGAGCATCTAGACCAGAATCAGTCGTAATAGGGAAAACTCCCGTGCAGCCAAACCAGACCGTTCTTTGTAGTTTCGTGCAGAAACACCTAACAAATTATCATAACCGTATAGATCCAGAGGACATTTTTCAGTGATAAGCGCCATGTCTAGCCAAAAGTACCCTTACACTTACAGAGCGCCTTGGATATCATCGACTTGACATGCCCAAAGAATTTTCTTATATACGATAACTCTCAGATATTTCGCTTCATTGGAAATCTGGATATAGTGACGCCTTTTAACACTAGCTGAGTCAGACCGGTCACAATCCTCCTTCTCGTTAAGAGAACAACCTCAGTTTTCAAAGGATTGACCGAAAGTCCATTCCTAGTACACCATTCATCGACATAGCCTTAGACGTATGTGCGCGTTAGGCTAAAAAAAAGCTAAAAAATTACTGTCTCGACTGGATTGGCAGTAGGCCATCCTGTGAACCCAATTTTTAAATTCATTTTCAATGGATTCGGCTCCTATTTCACGAATACCTTGACCAATATTGTTCATGAGTGACTGAATCGTCTCTGGGTTGCTCCCATAGAATCGATCTCTAATTTAATCGCAGGTTCGTCCTGAACAAGTAACATCAACAAAACGACTTATTACACGATTATTGAACTTAGTGTGCAATAAATGGATTGTTGGACTAGTTATGTGGCACGTAGCCCCATCTTACTGGAACCATAGCTCGCCCAAGTCCAAATCCTCAATTTCTGGCCAAAAAAAAAATCGGTTATTATCACTCGTTAGCGCTCTCCATTGACTGTAACCTTTTTTCCATTGTCGTCTTGGAAGAAAAATGGGCCAATAATGCCGCCACTCCAAAAACCACACCAAACAGCTGCAAAATTCTCCGTTGAGTGCACAGGACGAACACGGGAATATGTTCGGTTATCAATCAGCAAACCAGTCTCACGAATTTTCTTCACAAACTTGCGTACACCAGCTGCAGTTGGTGCATTATTTCGACCAAAATTTCTTTTCAAAATTCGCACTAATTTGGGAACACATCATCTATCTTGGAAGTAACTGCAATGTTTCCACCAACGTTGCTGTCAGTGTCAAAATAACATTTGATTCAAAAAGAAACTAACAGATGGCTCACCCTATGCATCTGTCAAAGAATGATAGCGAAATGTTTTCAAAGATGGCCGCGACTGTCTGTCGACCATTTTGAATTAAAAAAACTTTCTGGAATAAAGTTATAATTTACTAACCACTGCAATGCTAGTTTATGTTTTCGTTGAAAAGATAAGATGTGCTGCCTCCTAGAGACACTGTCCTACAAGTGCCCACTGGTGCGATAGTCTACCCATTCTAAAACATGTTGGTTTACTTGAATACCTTTCGACTTTGTCTAATTGGACACCGGAATGTAGAGTCGTCTAAGCATTTTTACCTTATTTTCTACTTAGCAATCACTATCCCAAGAAATCAATACATACTCTCCGACGACCGAGGTATGCTAGGTTTACAAATTGCAAGCTAATACCCCCACAAATCGCCCTCATTTGTGTGATTATTGTCGATAAACTAATTCTGGATTATTTTTGTCTGCTTCTATACTCGATTCTCATTAAGAATACCTATGTACATATGTACATACATACGAACGAGTATGTATAGCCAGACACATGGAATCTAATTTTATTTAGCCTTTGCATGGACTACCTATAAAATAAAACCAATAGCGTTCCGCTTAGTCTCATACACACGATTGACTACGCTAACAACAAGTCACCCCCTTGTGCATTAATCTGTTTATTCAAATTGTTTCATTGAGCCATACGAAATTCGAAAGTAAATTCACTTTGTGCTCTGCTCATTAATTATTTATGAAATTAATCCATTCGCCATTCATTTATGCACAAGAGAGTTCGACACAACATTACAGGCTCAACAACTAAGGAAATTCTACAATACAATTGGTTTGTCTCGTCGTTGTCGTCATTCTATCGTAATCATATCATAAGGAGTTTAAAAAATTTATAAAATTAAGCGACAGTCACATAAATGTGTTAACGTACAGCCAATGTTTTCATCAGAACAAACAAAAAGATTTAAAAATCTGACCTCCATGCCCTGGAAAGATATGTTTATCGTAAATTCACCCTTGCAGACCGTAAATACCAGTCGACAACAGCGCACGCAATTTGTATGCATACCCGAGACCAATAGCCCTGGTGGTGTTTGCTGTGAAAATGCCACAACACCGTCGTCAAAGTCACTTTGCGAGTTTAGCAAACAAACGGCAAGTAACTCGCCACGAGTGAATGATTTGAAATTGTTGTAATAATAATAAATGGTTGAAGAATTTATTTTCACGGTCAAAACGGGGTGCAAATGAGTTAAGCCCTCTTCAGTGTAATGCCAACACACCACCACTATTATTCATTCGTCACTCCCCCTCAGCGCACTCGTATTGCATGAGCTGACTTGTGCCGCTCTGTCGGGATGATATATGAAGAACGACGACGAAGCGACGCGACGGCCAGAAATTTATGCCTTTCCATTCTAGATACACGAATCCGTACGTAGATACATTTAAAGAGTGGCATTCGAATAGACTATTGTAAGCTTTGTAATTTTGTAATTTATTATCATTTCACGGGTTAATTTAGCACAACATCGAGCCAAGCTTTTAGACTATAGAGTTTGCTGTAATAGTAAATTGCAAGGTTTCAATTGTTAATTAAGTTTGAGATAGTGAGACGAGCAACTCTGCTAGTAAAATTATTGTGAAACCTCATCGTCCTTGGTGAGTGCTAAGTCTGTTCAAATAAATGAAGTGAAAGGGCGAACAAACTGGTCCTAATACACCTGAGTCCAGTGGTGATCTAAGCAAATAAAATGTCAAGCTCTAGGATGAGATTTGACAGGTCTTGTGACAGTTTTTTAGTATAAAACCAGCTTTTCAACGATAGAAAGGGTTACTCGCGGAACCAATTAAGTATTCAAAAACAAAATCAAACCGAACACTAAAATTCCTGAAACTACAGGCATAGTACACCAAAATTTAGGCAACGATCATGGGTTGTAGACATACATATTTAAAGGTTGAACATCGATGTTCCGACTGACAGCTCTAGCCATACTTCTGACTGACAAGGACTCTGATTCGGTGGAAAAGGCGACCCTTAGCTGTAAGCCCAATTGACCTTCTGTAAAAATTCGGCGCGGCTCGAACACCAGGCAAGGGTCTATGCCTTCTATCTTCAACATCAACATACGACTTCATTACTCGTCTGGCAAACATGCATCTGTCTTTCAAGTGGCGACATAGCCTATATTATAAGGAATATGTGGAAGATCAGAGTATCTGCGATTAAGGACTTATTCAAACTTTTTATCATTTCCGCAATAGGTCAGAAGTGATGACTATCAGTCATTGGTTAAGGTTAAACTCATCTACTTCTGTTTGGGTTCCAGATCGCACTCGGATCGCGCAGAAAGACATTACCGATGAGAGTAACATACAAGTCTTGGAAGACGGTCTATCACGACCTGGATTTGTTACGACCATGACTCTTTTAAACTCAAGCAGATTAAACGAATGCTTCTGCACGTCTGCGGCATTCTTGCTATATCGGAGGAGAAACGACTAGATGTATCTTATTTTCGAACTAAGGGGCCATGACGTTTAGCTAAGTGAGAATACTACGGGATACCTACTCTGTTTGTGACTGCTCTGCCTTTCCTCGTATTAAATAGAAGCTCTGTTCTTTTTTTTTTCTTTCCGTTCTTCCACTTAAGTATTATTTTAGAATCATTTTCGGGAGTCTCAAGGACGTTGGGTGAAACCCATTTTTTTGTCATTTTAAAACTTTAGCTGTCCTGGTACGTATAGAGACTGTGGTAAACGACTCGCGAATTTCCGCATCTCTTGGTAGTACAAGTTAAACAACGACCACACCGCACTTGAACGTATAAGGGAAAAACATGGCCTGTAGACCGAAATGGCAACAGCGTAATATTAGTTGATTAGTTGGCAAGCACGCTGTTATTGGAGACACGCAGATCTATGGGAACCAGAACCTAGTTTATCACAACCAGAAGGGACCTACTTTTTAATGCCGATTCCGAAGGACTATTTGAGAAGCTTTTTCGCGACGGTTATACTCTTGGATGTTTGTCAGACGCTCACGAGAGGTAGGGCTGTGAAAGAAATTTTAGGTGTCGTCTGGGGATGGAACCTCGAACCCTTCGTCCATGCAATAACGACTTGTGCCACGGTGCCTACTAGCTGCCTCTAGATGCCCGAAATAAAGGTAGACCTGACTTCAGTATGGTATGAGATCATCATCCGCCTACGACTTTGTATTCCACCTGCTCCAACATGCTGAGGTACAATACTGGCAACCTTCGGAAGCCTATACGTTAACTATATTAAGAAACCATCTTTCTTCATGAGTCCAGTCTTTGAACGCATCCGCACCATTAGGTTGAAGTTTATGTTACGCTGGCTATCTGTACCGAGATACAGATACTCTTAGACCAGAAAAGGTCCTTGTGATACATTGCATCTTCCTAATTTGCCCAGTTGCTAATGAAACCAACCGGACCTTCATATGAAGCGAAGGATGCTCATGACGTTAAGGATACCAGTTCGCTGAGGTCATTGAAGAATAGATTTCGAAAACCATGTAAGGCAGACAATCGTTTGAAGACTGTGGAACAAAACGAATGGCTTGTCGGTAAAATACAGAATAGTAGTACCACACGACTATCTGCTAACTTTAGATTTCTGGGCAGGGATCGTAAAGAGTATGTAGCTGCATAAGAATTGAGGAGGAATGAGTTTGAATCCTAAAAAGAAGAACGAAGTTTACTTACTTACTTAGGCGGCGCTACATTCCAGGGTGGATCTGGGCCTCAACCAACAAACCTCTCCAGTTAGCGCGATCTTTGGCTAACTGCCTTCAGTTGCTCAATCCAAGTTGGTTGAAGTCCTCTTCCACTTCTGCGCTCCACCTAAGGCGAGGTCTTCCTCTACTGTGTTGTCCCTCTGGGTTGGATTCGAAGACTTTTCGGACCGGAGCGTTGATGTTCGTTCGCTCTACATGCCCAAGCCATGACGACTGGTCCGTATTTTTCTGACCTGGTCGATGTATCTGTACAGCTCGTAGAGTTCGCTGTTAAATCTCCTCGTCAAAGCAAACAAGATCGAAACACTTCTGAACTTCTTCATCCGTCTTCGTTAACGTCCATGGACTAGGATGATGAGGGTCTTATATAGAGTCTCCTTAGAATTTCTTGGCAAGACCTTGTTACTCAATTGACTTCTTAGACCAAAGAAACACCAATTGGCAAGTGTAACTCTTTGTTTGATTTCTGATATGATATTGTTGTCAGAGTTTATAGCAGAGCCAGGGTAAACAAAGTTCCTAACTACCTCAAAGTTATAGCTATCTATTGTGACGTTCTGTCCGATTCGTCGATGTTGTGTGTCCCTTCTTGTTGACACAATACTTGGTTTTGCCCTCATTCACAACTAAACCCATTTTTGTTGTTTCTGTTCCAACACTTGCAAACGCACCAGTGACAGCCCGATGTGTTCTGTCGATGATGTCAATGTGATCAGCGTAAGCAATTGCACAGACTTTTTGAAAATTGTGCCTCTGGTGTTGCTCGAAAAAGTCACAGGACAGCGCATCACCTTGTCTGAATCCTTTATTGACATCAAAGACTTCGCTGAGATTGTTTCCGACCTTAATGGAGCAGTGATCATTCTCCAATAAACCCAATAGCGTTCTGACACTTTGCGAAAACGACATAAGGCTATATGTTAGATATATTTTGTGGAAGTGTCACGCCTCTCTCCAAACCAAAAAAAGCCACAAGCAAGTGAGAAAGCATGACCGACAAAATTTCCAATGACACCCTATAAAAAGTCTGGACGATAGTATCGCGATGTCGGATGGGGACCAAATTAGAAGGAGGACAGCCTCACAGTCTCGAGTTCTGATAATCCATAGCAATGGATCCCTGAATCAGCATCGAAATTCCTACCAATGCAAATATCAGAACACCAGTTACAGCACCAAAGAACAATAAAACGGCTAGCATATAGCAAATGCGATTTTCGGTGAACAAAACCGTCAGATCTTATCGGTTGGACATGACATGGGGCCTATTTCATAAAACTACAAGTGTTGTACTTGTAAACTTGTATCTACAAGCACAAATATAGTATGGAGTTGTAATTTTGCGTTCCATAAACATTTTTCAGCACTTGTAGAGCGACAAATTCAAAATATAAGTGTAGCAATCAAAATGCTACAAGTCTACAAGTCTGTAACTACAAGTTAAAAATTATTTTCGAAGAACTACGAGTCTGCGGCTATACTTCACAGTTAAGCAATCACATTACGTGATTTTATAAGTCTCTCTACTCTTGTAAGAAATTCACTTGTAGTTACAAGTCCGTCGCTAATAATTTTTTGCGCAAATACTTTTATGAAACAGAAAAGCTCGCCCAGTTGTAAATTCACTTGTAGTTACAGGCCTGGCATACTTGTAGTTATTAGTGAATTGGCATTCTTTATGAAACAAAAATTTGCACATAATTTACAAGTTACAAGTGAATTCGCAAATAATTATTAGTGTTGTAGTTTTATGAAATAGGCCCCAGGAGCTGTAGAGCAGTAGAATGAAAATAGGCCACCGAACTCACCTTAGCGACTTGTACTTTCTGTTACATTCAAATTCGATCAAAGTGGATTTTTGCTGTCCTTCTTGATCCGCTTTATAGGTTTGAGCATGTTTCGTCAATTTGGAGTTGGATAATCGGTCATTCTTACACAAGGTGACTCTGAGTACCCATATCGAAATTTCTGCCTAAATATGTCCATTTATCCGATTAGGTTATCTAGCAAATGAATGCCGTTTATTGCATCTATATTGGACAACGATTATATTTTTATGAACAGCTCCATTTAAAAGTTGTCTGTGAACTCAAAGTTCCCCAAAGATATCGGAGGCGGCCTCCACCTTGTGCAAAACAATCCTCCACGGCATATGTAGTCCCATAGTGGAGGATATAACCCACATACTGATACCTAAATGAACTAAATCCTTCAGTAACTTTCTATCTAGCAAAGGCTTAAAGCGTCTACCGATTTTCGTTACATCAACTTGTTTAGCCTGTAACTCCACCGACAGATCGAATTGTAAGATGTTACATAGTGACAAAAGATAGTATTTATTGTGCACAATTTTTGGATATACATTTTAAAGATACACAGATAACAGATAGTTACCAGCAACTGCATACTGTGTTTATTCAATCATATCACGCCTTGTGTTTGCTTGAAATCAATTTCATAGACATTTAGCACCCAATTATTCGCGCCACTTTTGGTATTATAAACAAATAAAACTTGACTACTTATGCCAAGGCATCACAATGCCCATTGCCTCCGATTAGGTTCTTAAATCATAACTCGCTACTACGCATATTATATCAATCGCAACACGTCATGGCATCGCTCACTGTTAAAAATCTAATTAGCACGTAGTTATTTATACTAAATAAATATTCTTCTCAAAATGTCAGTCAAAAATATTTCCTATTAACTTAATTAGATCACTTAGTGATAGATAGACTTCCACGGTCGGTCTAAAGCTCCAGCAGCGTCATAAACATCATCGAGTTCATTTAAATCTATCGCAGACGATCAGATAGACACACACACACACAAACACACTGACTTTCTATCTTTTGTCTTATGGCAATCTATCTGATGCGTATAAAACTCGGTTAAGATAGGCTCTATGCTGAAACCAAGTTATTTTTAATTTCAGCATGGAAACCCTGGTTGGATGTTGATACATACACTTGTTGCTCCAACTACTTTCTACTTAGGCTACGCTCCACCACAACTGTATCTTGCGGATTTCACAAGCCATTTGCATTCCCCCTCCACATAGTTGTATCCATAGTGCTATAGCAGTGCGCGTATGAAATTAAATTTCTTGAGCTGCAGGTCACCACTTGGGGTCATCTTCCCGTTGCGGAATCCCGCAGGATTCACTTCTCTTCAGAGAAGAAGTATGAGCTCTGGAGGATGATATAACACAACGCCCCAATGGAATCATGGAATCCCAGCTATGGATTCATACCGGTGTGTCGGTGTGATGAGCTTGAGCTATTACTAGGTCTCGGGGAATTTCGACTTATCAACATACACGCAACGCATACTACACACCCGCTTTCTGCTCTGTGCGCGGTCTTCCTCATTCTTCGACGACCGCATGTGTGTTGTGTGTTGTGTTTCGACGGGCTTGACTCATTTGTTGGAGTTTTTCGGTTTTTTGTTGGTTTTTATGAGTCCATAACCTGTTTGTATAGCTTTATCTGATTATTCCGTTCAGTGCAATGCAATGTTCTTTGTTGCCGATGTTGTTTCTTGAGGTCTGCGATACTCTCTGGTGTCTGAGGAATGTTCCCCGTTTGTTGATGTTGATGTTGATTTATTTTTATGTGGCTACGCGGCTGAGAAAAAGAGAGCCGCACGCGAACGAGAACCAGAGCGAGAAAGTATCTAAAACATTCTCGTCAGCCTGAGAACTAGTAAGAGGTCAGACGGTTTGTAAATTTGTGATAATTAAGAATGAAGCTGCTTGAATGTGAATTCAAATGGTAAGCAAAGCGGAAATTCCCAAGAAAATAAAATCGTTTAAAATGTACAACTAATTCGATTGGGAGAGCGTGAAAGCGAATATATTTAACGCTACTATCAGATACTCTATTAGTTTGTTACGTAATATCTACTCTATAGCGGTGGAGTAGGAACTGACTGTATCTCTAATATTGTAGTTTGCTGGACGCGCATGCCCGGAATAACTTGTTTTTTTTTTTTTTATTATATTTCTACGAATCATACACCGAGCGAGCGCTTTGTATTATTAATGTTTGCATTTTTTTTTTTGTATTTATACATGACTTGTGGTTATTTTCAGTGCATTGACCCAAAGTAAGCTTTGGTTTGCCCTTGTCTATACAGAAGACGAAGCTCTTATTGACTCAAGTTATAGGTACCACCTCTGAAAAGCAAGCCCTAAAAACCTTTCGAGAGGGGCACCAATTTGGATGGATTACCAGACCAGATGCTTAGTTTGACTACGGCAATTGAATAGCACATATTAGGAGTTCCACAGGAGTGAGTGCTAGGACCCATATTATTGAACACAGTGATGAGGATGATGAGGGTAACATTATATTATTTTTCGGTGATTAGCAACTGTACTGACTAATGTAGAGTCTACGAAACCCTTCAGACAAACTGAGAGTTAATCCCGTGCTGAGCAGAAAATAACAGAGGCCACCCAGCACAAAATCTTTCACTGTGCATACTGCTTTGTATGCCGGACACCTTGGGAAGAATTTCCGAACAAATTATAAGGAATAAACTCAAGACAACAATTAAGGATGTATCTACGATGTGGCACCACTCTGCGTCCCTAATAGACATGCAAGGTCAAAAGACTCAAAAATCTAGCAAAACCGAAGACTTATGTATGTGCCTGTCCTATACTCGGAACTTTTTGTTCTTTGAAAAAGAAAAGACGTACCTTTTCAACACATTTTTACAGCAAATAAAGTAGGTATCTGGTAATCAAAGCAACTTTACTCCGAGTGGCACGAAACGTTAATATCGTTGGGCACCCTTGTAGAGGTCAACAAAGACTGACGCAGGCAACAATTCGTAACTAGAAGGATGAAAGTCATGCACTACAACACTGTAATCCTGTCAGTCCTACTATAGAGTGCAGGTTGTTAGACGTTGTTAGACATCACTGCACGCTATGCTAAGATGTGAATGTAGCTCAAAAAGTAAGCAACCCCAGCTCGGCCCAAAATCCCAATAAGTCGGCAATGGTTTTGAATCAGGCAGGGTATCTGCATGACTCGGAAAGCAGATACAAGTAACGTTAAGTAGGTAATCTTTAAACCTAACTCCTTTGGAAGACTTTGAATGCAGCAAAGGGAAAGTGTGTATCCACTAAAGCACTCTTTTCTCTGGCAGCGGAGGAATTCCACAGTTCCATTTGGGTCTAACTACCTGGTGAATACCTTGTACGTACGCGCTCCTTAGACATATTCATAGTAATACTTTTTGTCCAAGGAGTACCCGAATAGTCTCTGCCTCCTTGGAGGTTGTGCGTTGGTGTAACTTGCTGTCCAAGAAAAACAAAAAAGGAACAGTTCAAGGAAACCTTATCTATCAACAATTTCTTCAAGAAAGCCAAACAATTAGCCGCCTGTTTCAAATCCGAGTCACAGGCTCTTCGGAATAATAGAAGGATTCTAGTCACCTACGCAGTTCTCCCTTTCAATTTGGAAGAGGTTGGCGTAGCCATTATGAAGCTAAAGAGCAACAAAGATGGTCACATCGGGAGCGCTAACTAAGATAATCTTAAATCCCAACCCTCAGATTCGAGTCGACATGCCTGTCCGAGCCCCGGAAAAAAAGATCAAGCTATCGTGAATGTTAACAAGTTTCGGCTAACGCCGGTTTGATCCCCAGATGGGTAGGGTATATCCTCTATTACCAATTTAGAACATGTACTAGACAGACATAATCAGCCAGAATTTGGATCACCAAAGTTGAAAACAAAAGTTGATCTGTAGCTTTGGCTGATGACTTTCCTGACTGGTCGAGCAGATCTCCGAAGTGGTATTGACCGAGGGCTGTTTTCCTAGTTCTGCACAGGCTCGGGCATTCGCATAAGAAGTGGAATCTACTCTGTTCTGCCTCGGGAGAGGTCATCGGTGTCTTGGTAAGCCGGCGTTCTTTTTTGGTAAGCCGGCATGTCGTCGTTGGCCGGTATTAATCCCCGTGAAGAGGGTTAAGTTGAGTCTGTTAAGAGTGCTAATATTTGCTTGGTCTTGACATTGTCATGTTTGGTCCAAAGTTTTCTGGAGACACGACAAGATGAGAATGGGAATCACGAAGGCTTGCTCCATATTGGATTTGACAATAGCTAGGGACGGTAGAACAGAGGTAGACGACCATTGTCAGGTTCTGTTCGGAGCCGTTTCTTGCTAAATCTTTGTATGAGATGGTCATCACAGCGGCTTGACTGTCGATGTACATATAAGTCGATGCAGTTCGTGGTTAGTTCTCGTGCCACTTCTTACTTCCGCTTGGAACACACTGACGTGCTTTGGAAGTCTCAGAGAGCGAGCAAATTCGGATTCAGGTGAGTATATGCCAGAGCCTACTCGTTTGATTGAAGTATTTCGGTGATAGTGGGTATGAACTTACATGTCGCCACTATGACATCATCCATATATGCGACAACTTTGACCCGACTTCGTTCTAATTTCTTTATGATTCCATTCGCGACCAGTATCCTCAGTAGAGGGGATACGACAGACCTTGCTAGTAGTCACACAGTTCTGAGTTGAAGTGTCTCGTCTTGAGCATGCATTCAACGCAGACAGAAATTACTGGGTCTATGTTAACATTGTTGAAGACTCCTTCTATATCCAGGTTATATGCCAGAAGGCCGCTAGTGTGAACTTTTTGAGATGAAGTCAACTTTCGATTCTTGTTACCACCTCTTGCAGGGTTGTTTCAACAGATCGGCCTTTAGTATAGGCGTGTTGAGCTTGGGACATCCCTAGGACTTAGTTTAGAGGAGAGTAAAGAGGAGTTCTCAAAGACAGAGCATGATTCTGTCAAGGATCCGTCTGATTTTCTAATAAGGCCTGGACTAGGATTTGCCATAGTTTAACTGCGTCTTTTATATTTGTAGCTGCGTCCGCAGTGGACTCTATCCCACTGCAGAAATTGCTACAACAGGCCCTCTTGGCGTAGATTTTTGCTTACCTTGTAGTGGTCCCAATCAGGAAAATCTTTCGTGCGATGTACATACATATATGAGATGTAGAGCACATAACCTACAGTTTGACTCCAAACTTCTATCAAGCGGCAACTAGATCGGGAATCAACCAGTAGGATAAGGTCCATTAACGCCCTTCATTTGTCCTAAACCAATTCAGTGCTCTATTCACAAGCCACCTAAGGTCTGAGTTCAAAATTTAGAATCTATATGATGAACTTCCAAAGAAACGTAGACGTTCTGTCAGGGGGTGATACCAGATTGATGTAGTTTTGCTATCGTCTAATAAAAAATGTATACCATAACATGTACTCATACCTTTACCAGAAATTCTTTGCTTATTTCCAAAATTTAGTCTCCACTCTGTTGCCAGGTCAGGACGGTATGTATTAATCAATCCACTAACTTACATGCGACAGCCAACAGAAGTTCAGCTTCACAAAAGGTTATATTAAACGAAATAATGAATATTTTCACCACTGAACTGAAATGTATCTATACATTGCGGCACTACCCCCAAACCATATTTGTTACTCAAATTTCTTAAAACGAAAAGACATAAAATAAATAAAACAAATTTATCCAACAAAACCGGCTCAATACATGTGTTCATCCGAAAAGGGAAACAAAAGAGCCCATAAAAGACCACAGGACAGGCTACCATCAAACAAACCTCCATATACTAAAGGCCATAACACACGAACGACCGACTGATGACACACACAACAGATGGACTGAGCACGCCAGACGAGCCTCCACCTCTCTTCTCTATCCTCACCGACGCAACCTTTCAAAATAAAGCAATCAAATTTGACGAAAAAAAATTTCAAAAACTAAATGAACCACTGAACACTCTACGAATCGATAAAATTCGAATTTTTTCTGAGAATATTGGATTCCATTTGTGTGTGGATACTCGATGCTATTGTGGAGTTTTATGATTTAATTAAAATTCAAAGCACACTACCTAATTGAATTGATAGCACGACACGTACGAGGATGAGTAATTAAATATAGAGTTCCGCAGGAAAGTCACTTTGGACCGATACTTTATTTTAAAGAAATCACTCCAAACAGTCTCACAGTTTTTTTTTTTATGTAAATCATCATAAATTTTCTAACTATGCCCTCAATCATCTTCTTCAGTGGTTTAACAATGTGCGAACGCTGTAACAAAAGAATTTCCGATTGTATCTGAGAACTACATATTTGCGATGTCTATAGATAGTAGTACGGCTGTTGTTTGCTGGAGGTTATGCTGACGGCATATGTGGGGCATGATGGTACTAGGCAATAAAGTAATGGTTTGGTTTTGCAACGTTTTTTGTGGTTTATGCTTTGCGGTTTCTCTTTATTTCATTCAATCCAGTTGAACATATAAAATTTACATACGAGGTAACTTTGCACGGTTAAAGAGTTCAAATTAGCAAGCAAAAATGTCTTTAGTTGAAGGTAAAGGAAATGTATCTATGTACATACACATATTGGAAATTGTTCATTATCAACTACTAAAGCAATGTGTTTTAGGGTACAAAGCCCAGGCTAGTTTTACACTGAAATTCGGTGACATTTTCAGAAATTTATTAGGGCAAGTATGTACTAAGCTCCATCTTTGTAAAGTCTGGGATCATCAGTCATCGCATACGCATCGGTGTAGACAAAAGATTAGATACTGGTCGCTGTTAGCAAGGTACATTTTGGCAGTCTATTAAAGTGGACTTTAAGGAGGAGCGATGAAAATAGAGGTCATGTAGGCCTAAGTTTACATACCTAACCTGGGATTAACTATCACTTCATTTAGTCTAGTTAAATAGCCTTGCAGAGTGGCGTTTTATATGACTTAGTGCTGGAGGGCATCAAGAGGCAAAGATGATTAGCTAAGTCAACGCGTTATTGAAACACAATGCTATCACTTCTGTAAAACAGTGAGGAATCGGTTTAACAGAACCAAATTGGAATTTTGGCGATTAGCCCTCTCATGCGCAGATACGTAGGACTGTTTATGACCTTCCAAAAAATATTGTACCAGGTTACTTGATCCACGGAAAGAAGAAAATCTACGAAAATGGCATTCTCCGAGTTGATGGCATTCTTCGAGTTGATGCCGCTCCCTAGAATGGATTCTACGGTTGTTGAATGGCATGAAAACCACGGTTGCAGTAGACTATTGCGCAAATACTCTACAAGCTGTCAAACAGAGAGATGCTTTATAGCAATTTTTCAAAACTATTGGTCGATAACATGTAGCGCACACTTAATAGGAAAAGTTGCTGTACCTCAATTCGAAACCATCTTCTCTATACCGATGCAGCAACTCCACGAAAATAGTTAGTACTGAAGACATAGTGATCCCTTGGGTTAAAGCCATAATGTCTGGTTGTCTGAATCTGGGCTACATTCCCAAACTATAGACCGAGGTTCAAGTTGTCTTTATACCCAAAGCAGGAAAATATTCGCACGTGAAACCAAAGGATTTCCCACCTATCGGCCTATCTTCCTTTCTATTGAAAGCACTAGACACAAGACTGATTGACATCCACCAACGCCAGAGCATCAGCGCACCTATGCTCTCCGCAGCCCAACATGCGTACAACAAGGGCATATCAGTCAGTGCGCATCATTGAAAAATCACTGAGCATCAAGGAACTAACCATGGTTGCGTTCCTGGACATTGAGGGGACAACGCAGATCTATGATGCACTTGCAAGCCTGAAAGTCGATTCCTCGCTTGGAATATTGATCTATCAATTGCGCAGGATTTTCTATTCCCAGCTGGTCGATGCATCGGTTAGAAGACTTGTTAGTTGCGGAAATCCTTAGGGTGGCGTTTTGTTACCTCGTCTAGTGGTCAAAGGGGTGCAGATTACATTTGTATTGCCGCCTCCGGTAAACACCCTAATACTCTCAGAGAAATCCTTCAATCTGCTTTCCTACGACTTTCCAGATGGGTCTCAAAATGCGGACTAGGGGTTAACCCCTCAAATCAAAACAGAACTTGTCCTCTTTACGAGGAAATATAAAGTTATTGACCCTTCCACGATTAATGGCACCAGTCTCTCCTTTAAGACAATGCAAAATGCTTAGGTCTAATTTTGGATAGGAAACTGGAACGCATAAAGAAGGCAACTATGGCTCTATACTCCTGTAACCAGGCCATAGCTGTTTCAACCTCGTATCATACGATGGATGAACGTGTACGTTATCAGGCCTATACTACTGTGTGGTGACCGGCTCCTAATAGTGCTACTTACCTCATTCTCCTATTTAAGGTGCAAAGATCTACATGTACATATATGCATCAGTGGTGCCTCAGCGGAGCTGGACTTTATGCTCCACCTGCACCTTAGGCAATTTACAGCAGGTGCGGCTGTCCGACTAAAAACCTTCTCTCAGTGGTCTAGCTATCATGACGGCCACTCCTCGATCACTGATCTCCTCAATTGTACCCTAGAAGACACCGAATACACCCCGCCAACCCTGTCATTTGACCTAAACTTCCGCACGAGCATCCCTGACCGAAGCGAATGGATCACTGCTCCCTCTCCTGAGGACAGATCAGTCCACTTCTAAACAGACGGCTCCAAGACTGACGAAAGAGTGGGTTGTGGTGTCTTCTGCGATAAGCTCAATCTAAGCATCTATTTCCGCCTCCCAGGTCATTGTAACATTTTTCAGGGAGAAATCATGGCGATCAAGGAAGTCTTGTCCTGGGTGAAATGTAATCCAATATCTGTCAGGAATATTAGCATTTTCACTGACAGTCTCTGGAATCGTTCTCCTTCACTTCAAATGTCGCTTTAAACTGCAGTTTATATCTTCTTGAGATGACTGAACAGTTCAACATTCACCTATGCTTGGTGCCACGCCACAGAGACATTGCAAGCAATTGCAAGGCTGACAAGCTCGCCAGACAGGATACGACCCATAGGATCCTGCCTAAGTGGCGGAGCCTGAGTATGCCCCTCGCTACTTGTAAACTCTGACTAAAGCTGGACGCTTTTACCAAAACTAGCTGTAGATGGGAAAATATCTCTACTTGCAACATTTCGAGACAAATCTGGCCCAGGCTTGATCTGAAACGTAGTGTTGAATTGGTCCTGTTGAAGCGATCACAGATCAGCCATTATCAGTATTCTTACTGGATACCGTCTGATAGGGCAACATACGAAAAGGCTGGGCTTCTTTTCACTTGACTTCTGCAGAAACTGTAGGGATGAGGAGGAAAAAGCAACCATTCTCCTATGTACGTGCCCAGCTCTGTCCCAAAACAGACAACTCTATCTGGGAGCTCGCTTCTTTGACAACCTAAACGAACTGGTGTGAGTAGGCGGCACGAGCCTCCTTCGCTTTATCAAAATTTACGGCTGGTCTTAATTAGTCAAATGACCTTTATTGGTCTAAGTGTTTGCACACTTCTACAGGCAGCCTCTCAAACCTAAACCTAAGCCTAATAGGGAAAGGAATATCCTACTGTAGGGTACGCCGATGATGATTACGTCATTGTTGGTGAAGAGTAATACCGACGCTGTGTAAGCTCATGAACTCTATGCTTGGCATAGTTGCTGCTAGGTGCCGTAAGTAAGCATCATTCGTTCACAACTCAGACTCCCGTTGTAGTCTCTAAAGACATATTCAGAGCTTGGGTGTTAGAGGAAAAGGAGGGGATCATAAATTACTTTTTGGAAAGAAGACAATCCCTTGTACATATCAGAGGGGCTACTCTAGCAGGTGACTCCTTGAACCAAGAACAATTAACATTTAGATTCAAGTTCCATGTACCATAGAACATTATCTTATCTCACCTCTGAACTATGGCAATGAAGTTGCAGCAGTTCCAGAGATTTGGAGTTGGCACACCCCCCTGCAAGTCGTCATAAGCAAGACGATTACTGATGTACTCATCTTCTGTAGTTATTCACTATTATAAACCAGCCTTGAAGATATCTGCAAATTTATGATGAATAGGCTTCACTAGACAGGTAGAACCGTGTAGTCTGGTTGAGGGATAAATCACTGGACTACAGGGCCACTCATAACACTGGAAAGGCTTTCAAACTTGTGAGTTTGACTATTTTTTTAGTAAAGACAAACCAAGGAAGAAGAGATTTTGAAAAAAACGCCATTGTTTGAATCCTATTCAAAAAGTTCCACAAGAGTAGGTAGATATAGGCATAGCAGATGAAATACCATTTGGATTCACACTATTGGTGTTGCGTTAAGACATTGCAGCCTTTATATCAGATTTGAAGTTGAAATTTTGCTGATCCATCCATAGAACAGACTGTCATAACTGGCCGTACGCAGAATGATGACAGGACATAATGCCCCTTAATGAAACTTAGCTAGAACCCAGAGCTGTTAAGTAGAATTATCTTCTTTTTGCCACTTCCGCTACCTAATCTTGTTTCATTAGAGTAAGCTAACTTTGCTAACTTAAGTTCTTACGTACTTTCTAAGGACACAAGAGCTCGTTCCCTAAGTAGAATCCCTCACAGGCGCTATACTTCAAATCACTTGTCATGAGTTTCAAGCACAAACAAGAGCATATGTAGGTATAGGTAGGTACCTTCCTACAATTGGCTTAGTTTTAAAAAATAAAAAATGAACAAATGATCTGTCTGTCCCATTCTTCGCACCCATCCGAACGTTAACTATGCAAATTGTTGTGGAATCCTTTCGGTCAAAACATTCCACCACCTACCTGCTAGTTCAGAGGAAAAATCTTCCAAATATCCATAAACCAGCAAATAAACTGGAAAACACATAAAACATGCTTCACCACACAAAATCCAATAGATAAGCCCAACTGGTGTGGCCCACCACAAAGACGACGAATATGAGTACAAGTACGAGGAATTCTTGTTGCTCTTCCACAGCCTGAGCCATATACGAGTATGTCTGTATGGATGTATGAAACATCCATCCACCTCGATGGTGATAGTGAGTAAGCAACCGGTAACCAAAACTTGTCTTGTGATGGGCAAACATGCGAGATCTCTACTATGTACCTGCACACTGTGAGTGTGTATTATCAAGGCGGACACTGTCCTCAGAAAACATATCCCAGCAGGAGCATCATAATCGGTATTGCTTCGGCTTCGTTGTGTCTGCCTCTGCATGCTGCTTGTCGTTCGTGTCTGAAAGGAGCACTACTACCGTTTCAAACTCCTACAACATCGACGAGATACCCACCATGTAGACAGTTTGTTCGGAGATTGCTGTTCGCCGGGTATGTGACAACAGTTGAACACCTGGGAATGAGAATGGGTAGGGGAATACACAAAAAAAAAAAAACCGATTGGGTTACAGTCACAGATACTCACTAACACACACATGAAGCTAAGAATGTGTGGTGTTCTAACGCAAGGGAGAAGGAAAAAGTATGAAACAAAAACCAACTTCGAATTTCGAAGTTAGCGCGTTTTCCCATTTGTTTCCTTCTTGTTTGTATCTTTGCGTTTGTTGACGGCGGATGGATTGTTTATTTGGACTTTTTATTTTTTTATTTTTTTGTTTCAAAATGCCAGTGAAATGAGAGAGCTAGCCAGACAAACAGAGAAATGTTTGACAGAGAGCAAAGGAGACGAAACATCGGCGAATGTTCGGGCGAGAAAGAGGTGTGCGCAATACGAAGAGGGTAAATGACCCAATTGCTATTATAAACGATTGTGTGCCTGTCCGATTGAATTAGGCATTTGATGATAGATTTAATTTGTCGTTTAAATGGTATTTGATGCTGGGAAGATTACATTTTTTTTTTTTTTTTAATTGACACAATGCGCCTAAGGTTGGATAGACAATTATGAATTTTGTAAAATTTATGTAAAATAACCCTCGTATTGAAACGAAAGCTGACAAAATGGATCTAAAACCAGATATAAGCTGTCAACGAGAAGGGACACACAACATCGACGAATTGGACAGAACGTTACAATAGGCAGCTATAACTTTGAAGTAGTAAGAGACTTTGTCTACCTTGGTTCTGCTATCGATTCTGACATCACCTCAGTAGAAATAAAATGAAGAATATGAGGAACTCTTGCCAATCGCTGTTTCTTTGGGCTGAGGAGACAATTGACTAGTAGAGCCTTATCCCGCACAACCAAGGAGACTCTGTATAAGACCTTAGGTTAGGTTAGGTAGATGGGTGCCTTGTGACAGTGTCACTGCTCACTTAGACCACAGTTCGGATCCAAGTCCTCCAAATCCGAGAAGAAGTAACTACCAACTACTACAGAAGTCATTATGTAGTACACCGAGTCGCTCCGCGTGGACACCAATGGCACAATGACCAGTAATTATCCCTGAAACGACCCGTGTTTTATAACGACTCAGTTTCACCAGAGAAGTTGATCTCTTCTTGCTGATACCCGGCCATAGGGCCCTGGCTGCGGATGAGGATATCCTCGGTCGCTTCAAGAAAAAGATTCTTCGTAAAATTGTCGGTCCTGTTTGCGTTGATGGGCTTTGGAGAAGGAGATTCAAATTCCTCCAAAGAACGAGCATACTACATACATATACGAGCTGTACAGCGACATCGTCTTAGTAAAAAACTTGTGCATTAGTCGTCCGACCCGCAGTGTCTTTGTTTTAAACCCAGAGGGACAACGTAGTAGAGGAAGACCTTGCTTTAGGTGGCGCGCGCAAGTAGAGGGTGGGCCATCTGTTGGTTTCTTTTTCAATCAAATGTTATTTTGACACTGACAGCTCTTATGCGGTCAAATTGACAGGAACTCAGAATCGCGGTACGAAACTGATCGATTTACGGTTGAGCTACGTTGGGAAATATTACAAAGGTAATTCCAAAGTGGATGTTGAAAAGAAATTTCGGTCCAAATAATGCACCAACTGCAGCTGTTGTACGCAAATTTGTGTCCGTGAGACTTGTTTGCTGATGAATAGGCCAACATATTCCCGTGTTCGTCCTGTGCGTTCAACAGAAAATATTGGAGCTTTTTGCAGGTTTTTCAAGCATGATAACCGACTTTTTATGCCCAGAAATTGAGGAATTGGACTTGGACGAGTTATAGTTTCAGCAAGAGTGGGCTACGAGTCACACAAACCGTCCACAATCGATTTATTGGACACTACTTCAATAAACGTGTTGTGAGTCGTTTTTTTTTTTCATGTTGCTTGGCTGGCACAGAGCTACATCATACATATGTATATGGCACAGATGTGTCTTCTTAAATGTAACTTAATGTATGATGACAATCTTAAGCTAGACATACCAGAATTCTTAGACAAGACATACCAGAATAAACCAAGGTGGTAAGTTAAGCCAATAACATAGCCGTAGTAATAGTATTTACGGAAGTGCAGCAAGAAGTGGTGCAAACTAGCAATGACACTATTCGTGTAGGCATAAGGTAAGCATGACGTATATCTAAACCGGTCATCAAATACCTAGGCCTTGTGATTGACTCGAAACTCTCTTTTAAGGAGCATCTGGAGTATGCAAATAGAAAATTATGCTAGATATCGGAGGACCAAGAAACACCAGTGAACTAGTACATACTATGTAGCAAGTGTTGTGAGGACTTGTGTGGATCACCAGTATAGGCGAGAGCCATGAATACAATATGTATCTAATTGGCATCAAATTGGAGCGATAAATCGGTTATATGCACTGAGAGTGAGCATCGCACAACTTTGAGCGATGTAATCTGTGTTATTATAGGAATAACACCAAAAGACATAGTGGCTAAAGAACTTCTCAGAAAATACGAGAAGAACCGGCAGGAAGGTGAAGTAGTGTACATCGAGAAGGCAACGAGGACCTTATGAGATGACAACCAAAGGCCGATGGACCGATCGGCTTGTCACTATTATCAAAACCTGGATAAGCATCAAGGATGGGAAAGTATTACGTAACACTGGTTTCAACAGGACCGACCCTGCCTCTATGGGTTAAAGCAGGACAACTCGCCAATCTGCCAATACTGTGCAGACACAGTAGAAGATGTAAGGCATACATACATATGTAGGTTCTTCCAGTGCCCCCGGTTTCACACTCAACAGAAGATACTGCGAACTGGGAGAACTGGAAGTAACACCGTCACCAAATCTAGTGGCGTACATACATGCTAGAGTCAGAGATAAAAATATAATGCAGTGGATGGTGGTCTTAATTAGGATTAAAGCTTTCGATGCTTTCCAGTTTTTTTAAAAAAAAAACAAACAATGTGGTATGGGACCCTATCGGAAGATGCTTTAAATTTTACAAATGGCGACAACTATTAGTTTTGTTTTTATATTTGTGAAATAAACAGATGCAGAATAACCAAGTCGACTTACTTACTTACTTAGGTGGCGCTACAGTTCGAGGTGAACCTGGGCCTCCACTAACAAGCCTGTCCAGTTAGCCCGGTACTTAGCTAACTACCTCCAGTTGCGCCAAGCCATGGAATTTTGAAGCAAATTTCCCGGCCATCCTACGCCGACTGGTCAAACACTTAGGCGTTTAGCTGCTCGCTTCGAAGAGAGTGGAACAACACGTGACATAAGTGCTCATTCCAATGAAAATATCCCCGCTATGGCTGAAGATGTGGCCGATGAGCCGACAACGTCAACCAGATGACATGCCGACGTACAGAACCATGATCAACGAGTTTTTACTGCCGCAAATTGATGATATGAGACTGGAGGATATATGGTTCCAACAGGACGAGGCAACTGCCCACACAGCTCACGTGGCAATGGACATTTTGAAGAATATGTTTCCGGGTCGTCGCCTAATGTCTCGTTTTGGCAATTTGTAATGGCCGGCAAGATTTCCCGATTTGACCGCTCCAGACTTCTTTCTTTGGGATTTTTTGCAGCCACGGGTCTATGAGAACAAGCCACAGGTTCTGGAAGCTCTCAAAGACAATATCCGACAAGCGTCCGAGAACTTATCGCAATTGACAAAAATGAGGCACTCATTAAGCATTGAAGACATAAAAGGGCATATGTAGTCCCCGAGCAAACATTCAGCTTCGGTTTCGATCAAATCTGGGCATTCATGACGTAACTTTTCCGACGATCATCGTCTAGACGATATTAAATTGCAAGACGATACCTCTTTATGTATGTATGTACCTATCGTGCAAACGATGTCGTCTTGATGATAGTGTTTTACAATTTTTGGGTCTACGTGAAGCAAAAATATCGTCAAAACGATATTGTTTGCACGACTGTCGTCGTTCGTGATGAGGGCCCTGGTCTTTGATCGGACTATAGTCATATGTAGGTATGCCTTTATAGCAGAAAACATCGGTCTCAGTAGTTAACACGAGACAGCAACAATTATGTACACATGTAAAAGCGAACCGTCATAAAGAAGTCCAAGACCCAAATTTCTGATTGGCATAGAGTAAGTTCAAAGCCCACATCACATTAAAAACCTAACCCCGGGGGGGATATTGAACAGCGAAAGGAGAAAGGAGTTGAATTTCATTTAGAAAAATGTAACTCACTTCCTCGTGTCTTTTAAGGATGTCCTCCTTACCATCGCTCACAGTTACATACATATAGAGTATGATACCATTTTCTAATCTAAATCAAACCATTAAATCACCTTAACTTTGAAACAACAACAATACATGAGATCAACTTCTCTTTGACGAATATACATAAATCTTTTATGTTCATCGCACGATTACATTCCCTCAACGAAGACTGTTTTCGTCACACTCACGAAAAAAAAAAAAGACTAGTTAAGTTACACAATGGAATCAGTGTCGACGACCTTACTTTCCATAACGTCGAACAACGTAAAATCTGTTTCCACTTACCTTTCACGTGACGAATTTGTTGCACAAAACCCTCAGCAATGTAGAAAGCCAGCACACGGCCAGACAAACTTTCAACAGGTTGTTGCAAGTGCTGTCAAAACCGAATCCTCCTCGTCAGCATTGAAGTCAGATTATTCAATTAAAAGTGCAACACTGCTGATAAGCATCCCATAGGACACACGGTTCGCCTCCTGCGGTGTCGTTTTGGCGAATTTCCTGAATTTTTTCTTCCCCAGTTCACCAACGGTCACCAACACTTGCAAACAATAAAAACAATTTAAATTGACACTTGCACGATTTATTACATTTATTACGGCAATGCATTGGCCTCACTTACTCACGCACTCACACACACGAAGTTAAACAATGGAAATGTATAGAAAAGAAAAACCACGCAAACAGAACGCAGAGTACAAGGCAAAACAAAAAAAAAAAGTCGAAAAGGAAACGATGAAACAAAATCGAGTTGAATGAAACTTTCGCGTAAACGGAACTGAGAAACTGTCAACAACGCGCCACCGACACAGAGACAGACGATGCAGTTCACCAAAAGTGTGTGAAAGAGAAGGAACGCTGACGGTTTTCGAAACGAACTGTTTTCGGAAGATTCCTGTAATTTCAATCGAAACTCTACCGTTGTCCACGTTAAAACACAAATTTTAAACTTTACACAGATTTAAACAATTATTTGACTTTGTTTGATTAGTCAGGGACGCACACAGAAGAGATTTCGATAAAAGAACGCGCGCCGCACTACCGCTCAGAGACAGATCTTTGCGAGAGAAACACAAATACCGTACGCTCATTCGAAAACATCGCCAGAAACTGAAGGCGAAACAAAAAAAACCCGAAGATGCAATCGCAACAACAGCAGCCGGTTGGAGAATTCTCAGGCTGTCTCATCTGTTCTATGGGTGTTGAAGAGAGACGGAGAGAAAGAGAAATTCGTTAACTGTGTGTTTGTTCGTGTATGAAGCGAAACGTCAAACATAATTAATTGGGAACGGGCTGGAAAACGGGGTTTTCTGAGAGTATGGGTGGGCTGTGAAATTCACGTGCTTTCGATGGGAGTGAGAGAAGGATAGGCAGTTTGGGTTTATTTTTGTTTACTTTTTCGAAGTTGGAGAAAAAGGAAATAGGTAGACGGTAAACCATTCGAATGTGGTTTCTGATTGCATTCTTTTTAGCGATGTCAGCGCTGTTGGTGATTTCAGATAGTAACTGGAGGGTAGGGTATGCAATTGGATTGTTGGTGGAATATCGAAAATGTTGTCGAAGAGTTGTTCAATGTGGCTTTTGTAGGTTTTGTTGAATTAGAGACGAATAAGCAGCTGTTCCTAGTACGTATTTTGTTCATCTTAATTTCAATCTGACTTTTTGACGTGTCCAAAACAAACGAAAACGAGAACTATGTTCTAAAAAGGAGAAACGAAACCATAAATACAGAGGAAAAGCTGTCGAATTTATTGAATTTCATGGAACATTTACGATTGGTGTGGGCAGGGTATTACGCTAATAATAGAAACACATTGACACACTTTGACAACCACAGCAAAAATGTTAGAACCAATGCTTTTTAATGAAACAGAACACATTGATCACAGCAACAGCAACAGCAACTTCAACGTTAGGCCTAATCCTAAATTGGCTGTTGCTGTCTGAATACGGCCAACTTTAAGTCGAAATATTCAGTCGTACCAACCTGAAAACATTTGATATTTCGATGCAATCCAGGCAAATATTCCCACAATGTTAAATTTCGCTGTGTGCTGTTTGCTGTGCTGATGTGTTTTACATCACAGCGTCTGTTTATTTGCCCCTGCTGTTGAAGTTGCTGTTGGCTATTGCTGTGTCAATGTGCTTCTACTATAAAAGGCAATTAGAGCTAACCCGGGTATTACAAAAGTAAGAAATATGAAAACGTTACTTACCTACAACAAAAGACAATACAAGAGAGAATAGACTGGCCGATCCTTTGGCCAATTTCAAAAGTTTTAACGAATTCAATCAATGAACTAGAAACATGACTGCGGCAACAACGAAAAAGCGCAGTTGAGTAGCACGATCAGTATAAGGCAGTCTTACTCAGATCTCTAGGCATGGAAACCAATAGATCTCTATCGTACTGAAGTACTTTTACGTGGATTTCCAAAAAGTTGTGCCTTTTCCTGTCAGAAATACAAAGTCTGGTCTACTTTAGCATTTTAGGCTGAATGTGCTAAATCCACCAAAGTTTGCAGTTCGATTCAGCTTCCAGCCTACAAACAGACCTTTTCTTAGTAAAAAACCATCTCCTTTTCTTGATAGCATTCGCTATTCTCAGAAATAAAAAATATTAATCCATGATTTAGCCTCTGACCGACTATTTGCGTCCTGGATGCTATCGTTGTGAAAATATCAACTGGCTGTTCCCCTCAGCTTAGATGACTGGTCATTCATTTTAACAGGTTTCAATCTTTAGCAATCACTAGACATTTGATAGAGTCTTGGGCCGCATCAGGTTTGTAGGCTCGCTCTCCCTTAGAAAAGATATAAAAAACAAACTAATGCTAGTCCTTTCTAAAGATTATGATTTAGATATATGTACGTAATCGTCTTTTCACGTCAAAAGATTATGGATGGATTAACCTCGACTATTTCCCAAGATTTCTCCCTAATGTCCTTAAACTCAGTTAACTACCACCATTGCTAAAGCAATATATTAAGAGTCCTTTGATGATAATACGACTTAAGTTTGTCATAGTTCCATCCCTACTATCAAGTACTTTTATTAGGACACTAGACGTTGATTTTTGATCTAACTGGCTTCCAAAATAACAAAATAATCATTCAATTCCTCCACAGATGTTAGTCAAGTTCAGAGTTCTCGATCTGACATCCGTCTGACCGTTCTGTTACCTACTAAAGGAGTTACATTCCTCTGAACTTTACATTGAATCTTGTTGTTCACAGTAAACCTTGATCTCAACCAATAAATCTCTCCAGTTAGTCTAGCTGTACTACATTGTTCCTCTGAGTTGGATTCAACGACTTTGCGGGCCTGCGCGCTTGGGTCCTAATCATCTCAAACGACTAATGCAGAGTTTTTTGATTATGTCTCAGCTCTACTATGTGTGTACACTATGTACAGTTCGAATACTTACATTCTTACCTACTTAACGGGCTTCCGACGCTCGAAAAGTCTATGCCTGAGACAAGGCAGCATTCCACTCCCTTAGATCCCGGGCACGCTGTTGCCAGTTGTCTAGACCAAGCGGTCTGGCATCCGCGATAGCTTGATCCGCAAAAGGAAGTTCGGGCTCTTGTCATCTCGAACCAGAGAACTGTGAATCGAAGATCTTCTTTTCTGGAGCATTATTGTCCATTCGCTTAATGTGGCCGAATCAGTGTAGTAGACGCTTTCTTCAACTACATCCTCATCTTGGTACAGCTCATAGGGTTCCCGGTTGTGTCTTCTATTCCATTCGCCCTCCTCTCATACGAGATCGAGTATTCGATGAAACATTTTTCTCTCGAAAGTGTTCAATATCTGATCTGCTTTCCTGCCTCTAAAACGGGGCATAGACCGATGATGTCAATGTCGTCTGCGTATCCCAGCAGCTGGACAGATTTGTTGAAGAAAGTGCCATCAATGTTAACACCTGCCCTGCGCAATATCTATTCCAACACTAAATTGAAGAAGTCACATGATAGCACATCTCCGGTACATGTTTGGAATAGTTCGTAGGAACTGTTTTCGAATTAGACGTTACACCGCGTGCTTTCCAGCGTCAAGCGACAAAGTTAGATCAGTTTAGCTAAGATCCCGAATTGGGGCATCAGCTTGTAGAACTCAAGACGATGAATGCTATAATGTGCGGCTTTGAAGTCGATGAAGAGATGGTGAATCTCAACTTGAAACGCGTTGGTTTTTTCCAGGATTTGCCACACGGATACGTGCCGATTAGTATGCTATAGAAAGGCTTTAGACGTTCACACAGTACGTTGAATAGGATCTTATATGCGACATTAAACAGGGATGTATCTCGATAGTTCTTATAAGGCATAGGATCACCTTTCTTGCAGATGGGGCATACAGACCTGATAGTCCAATCATCAGGCATGGCTTCATCCATCCATACAACCATGTTTGCAATACTCCACTGGTGAACCATTAGAGCCGATGGCCTTGTAGCTCTTCAGGTTTTTGATAGTTGAGCCAACCTCTTCAAAACAGGGAGATGGAACGACTTCTTCATTGAGGGGATGCGGATTTTCTTCTTGCTCTATCACTCTCTCAGCTCGTATAGTTCGGAATTAAATCGGCTGCTCCAAGGCCCTTCTGAGGACTTTTGCTAGACATCTGAGATGCATGTTACTGCCAATTAACTGAACAATAGATGTCTCGCCTCGCACATGCATATGGAAGTCCGAAGGTTTACTGCCGCTTTATACGATCAGAGACAGGAAAATCACAAAGTAAATGTTCTGAAGTATCGTCATTGTCTGAAGGATCATGCCACTTACAATTTTTTTTATAAGAAACTCTATCGTCAATGGAAGTTTGACAGAGGACGCGGAAAGACCCAGCGCCTTCTCCGCATATCTGTATGTCGAGTCTAGCAATTTCGTCCGAGATCTGGATCGATGTAGAGAGCACTCAGAGGTAGTCTTTTAAAAGTGGTCAACCAGTTGCACATTCTAATTTGTTTGGCCGTTAGGATAGCATTGTGAAGTCTAATGGTGTCATCTTCCAAAAAGTCACAAGCACCGGATTCCATACTTAGACTCTGGCCGGAGCCAGTAATGAACACAAGAAAATTCGACTTTGAATTCGCTCGTTAACCCAGATTTCTGTGGCATCTCTGAAGGAGGGAGATTCAGCAGTGCAACCAGAACTGCACTAGACAGACTCTGGAAGGCTTTAATGTATAAAAGCAGCTACCACTGTTGTCTAAGAACGTTTCGTAGACTCTGCTAGATCAAGCTAGATTACTTGTTAACCTTGGTGACCTACTGGGCCATATTCTCCCTTGGAATGGGTCTACTGTAGAGCAATGGTATGTTTGTCAGCTGCTCACCAGAGGTGAGATCATGACAAATTGAAAAAAAAATATAATATTATCTGTGAATCGACCATCGAACCACAATAATGTATGCTTGGTTATCTGTTAATCATGGAGTTAGTGCGCCCTAAG
Organism: Xylota sylvarum; assembly: GCA_905220385.1. Lineage (NCBI taxonomy): Eukaryota > Metazoa > Arthropoda > Insecta > Diptera > Syrphidae > Xylota > Xylota sylvarum. Next base: position 49,679,275 of record LR999960.1, on the reverse strand, counting down.
AGCTTCTTCGATCGTGCGACTGATCATGCGGAGTTGATGGTAGTACTGATCGTAGATCGTAATATATTTCATTATCACTACCAGGTTTGTGCAGGCTCACCTAACTAAATGTTAAAAATATAATTTAATTACTGTGATCCATATATTTACATAAAATTTTGTTTATTTTCGTGCAGACAATACAATTTCCTTACATTTACAATTTTACAACAAAAAAAAAATGTTCTTATACTAAATAGCTTCTTGTCGAAATATGATAGTGACTTCGCCCAGGCTTGAACGTCGTATTATGGCGACTCTTCAGCAAGTCTTGTGGTTGAATGTAAATCTCTTTAAAGTCACCAGGTATTTGGTGGTCATTAAACGCCCCACCCAAGGATGTAGTCCTTGTGTCAACAATATCCGGTCCATAGATATTCTCCACCAGGGTTTGATTCGACTTCGCTCTCGTACGCATTTCGAGAAAATCTTCAACCTTACACGACTTCCGTGACACCTTCGTGCAATTTAATATAATACTCAAGAGAACACAAAACTCCACAATAGCAATCACTAGGCTGGCACCCAGAAATAGGACATACTGCTCCCGATACCAGATGTCCAAATATTCCAGACACGGTTTTGTGTGACGATGTTTGGCGAATTCGATCTTGTGTAGTGTTTGGCATTGACTTTCATTCGATGGCTTTGGATCGAGGTATGCCAGTGGTTCATGTTCATTTCTAAGAATGCAGCATGTAAGTGGTACAACCCACTCCCTGGGACCGTATCCTTGTAGACGCCACATTGCTGTATCATAGTTGATTTCACTGTTCATGCCACAACAACCGAAACGTGTCTGAGCTAAATCCATAGCAATGGTGAACTGTTCACGACCAGGGATACCATAGTTCCCTTGCAAGGCTTTTACCATTTTCGTTTCATCCAAACTGATGCCTAGGCAATGTGGCCAAAGGGTTATTGCAAGGCATACAACCGATTCGGCTAAGAGTAGAACGACCACGGTGAGGAAATACAGACTGAGGAAGCAGTACGTATTGAGGCAGGAGGCCCAGAATCCAATTATTGAGGCAAGAACTGCAATGGTGCCAGCAATTGCTAGCCCCAGTGATATGTAGTAGAACAATGGTTGCGGCAAGTTGTTTAGTTGTTCGCTGGTTGAGGCTAAGAGGCGTGAGAGTAAGATCCGTTTTGTGTCGGAGAATACATAGAAACCTCCAAATATTAAGAATCCACCGCAAATCTGAAAATAGAGAGAAAGGATGCACTTTTATAACTGTGGAAAGAAAATTAGTTTGTTTTGTAAAAATAAAATAATCTGAAATTCAAATGTATCTGTAGACAGTAGACGTGTATCTAAAGGCAGAATCTAAAGTATTTATTATACGAAAAGTTGGGAGACAACTATCCCAAACCTTTCTGGAACACACAATGTACAAGTAAACTCTAGCCAAGAAGATCTTTGAATCCCACCCTTCAGGTTAGAGACGACAAGAAAGACTTAAACCTGGGAAAAGTAGAAATTTATTAATGTCGTTGAGTTTATGTGATGTCTCCCTCAACTATCCGAAGATTGTTATACATTTTATGGTGAGTTTCCGGACAGATCTGCAAGGTGTCCGAAATGACATTCGCCGAGGACCGGCCTCAAGCTTAGACACCCATTTTTTACCAAAGATTTTACCGCATGTATGGAAGGTTATAGATGCTGGCAGGGGCTGTTAGTCCCGGGTCATATTTGTTTGGGCGAATGGGTATTCCTTATGCGAGGTTTCATGACTTTTACTTCCCTTTTTGTATTCGTAATCGTATTTACGTTTGAGAAGCCAGACCACAGTTTTTTTTGTTTGTTTGAAGTTGAAGCAAAACAATAGCAGCAGCTTAGAGTTGAAGTTGATGGCATTGCTTCTTCAGAGCTTTGAAAGCATATCATAAACATCCCAGCCTTTATCGATAAGGGTGCACAGATCCAATTTAGTGAAAAGGTAAACCGAAACAATACTCTTACATTTTTTAAACCTTCATGTTAAGCCCTCACTCTAAACCGATGTACACTTGGTAAAATCAATTTTTATCTAAAAAGGCGCTTACATACCCAAGCTTGATAACAGGCAGGATCTAGAGATGAAAAAATTGTCAAAAGTGTCAACGGGTCAAGGATGCAATTAAGAATGATTGTGGAATGTAGATAGTGGTCACTTAAAGGATTATCGAAAGAAGATGGATCCTCTAGGTGTAACGGAGACAAGGTTCGCAGTGCCTTAGTATACTTTTAAGTATGAGTCAGGACATAAGTCCAAGCTTAATTAAAACCAGATTAATCACACTGTTATCGAGAAGGTCCACGTCTTTCCTACAGACAGTTCTTAATTCATTGAATGTAGGAATAGAAGGAAAGGATAGTAAGATCCTTCGTTTGGTTTGGTTCAAGTGGCTGCTAGACGCTTGCAAACTGAGCTACTCAGATTAATGCAGGTTCGTGGCAATAACAGCGGTTCCTACCTTTTTTCCTGTTAGTTTACCTTAATTGCTGAAAAATCTTTTAAGTACAGCTTCCTTCTGAGGAAGAAACACTGAGATAATGAAAGATTGCCTCTTCCTCTCCTTTGTCCATATACATAGCACTTATCATTAAAAAATGTGGTTTATGTACTTGTGACTGAGATGATACCTTTTCTAGTCCTGATATGACATCTTTATAGAGAAAGGTCTTAAGTAGAGATCTGTGTTGTTATATGGCACTTGATGCGATTTTCACTCCTAAGCTGGGTTTTCTTGGGTTCAGATTGAGTACATGTTTGTAGAGTTCCCTAGAACATCCCTATGCCCCATGCTATCCTAAAGATTGACATATCATACATTTCACCTCAACCAGAACAGAATCTCCTTGACAGCCGTTAATTCTGTCTGAGATGTGATGCAGTGGTCTGTCTTTGAGGTGTCCGTGTGGGGTCCCATCTCTGCACCAGTCTTATATGAACGGGATGGTGACTTTGAGTTTCCAGCAGATTTGGGAAAGGTCTGGGTTTGGTGAAATGGATTTAAGATTATGGATATTAGACCACAGTTTCCCGTTTTCGTTGACGGCATTGGGAAGAGAAGATTTAACAGCGAACTCTACGAGCTGGACAGCGACATCGACCAGGTAAGAAAAGTACGCATCAGTCGTCTAAGATGGCTGGGACATTTAGAGTAATCTTCGAATCCAATCCGGAGGGACAACGCTGTAGAGAAAGACCTCATATTAGGTGGCGCCCAGAAGTGGAAGAGGCCCTCAATCAACTTGGAGTGCCCAACTGGATGCAGTTAGCCAAAGTTAGCGCTAACTGGAGAGGCTTGTTGGTTGAGGCCCAGTCAGTCCACCCCGGACTGTAGCGCCACCTTATTAAGTAAGACCACAGTTTGGTGATTTTGGTTCGAATGGCTGTGGTAGCTTCCTTTTGTTTGACAATAAAATCTAGAGGTATAAAGTGAAAGAAATTGTTGAGTGCATCCAAGGTGGTAGTCCCTTATGCATCAGGGTTTATGTAAGTCCTTAATTCTGTCAGTTCTCCTTTGTGGTTCAATTCTTCGAAGATACGTGTATTTCGTAGGTACCATTTGCTTTCATAAGTTTTAGAGGAGAAGATTCAATAAAGAACTATTAGTCGAGGACGGCAACTGGCTTTAGTATGAGACACCATATAAGGCGACTGTTGTGGGACTGAACTTAGGTCCAAATAAAATAAAGGAATACTAGCATCGAAAGTAGCTTATTCAGAGGCATGGACTGCGTCAAGAATGGATTAGTCGCGGTCGGTTACTTTGAGTGAAAACTGCTTCCGGTAATTTCTGGTTTCGACGGCATAGGCGGTGACTGGGGAAGATACAACCATAGCTGTACGAGCTATATAGCTACATCAGTCTAGTCAGTAGAGTTCAAATATGAAGACTACGATGGCTTGATCATGTAGAGCGAATGGACAACAATGTTCCGGCCCGGAGAGCCTTCGAATACACCCCAGAGATACAGAGACGATGCAGTCGCCTAAGGTGGCACGTTTAAGTGGAAAGCAACTTCAATTAACTTGGTGTGCGAAACTGGAGGCAGCTGGGTATCGATCTAACTGATTGAAGAGGCTTGTTGGTTGAGGATCAGGTCCATTCCAGACCGTAGCGCCACCTAACTACAGAAGTAGACTTTGTTGGGCAATTAGTCGAGAAACGAAATAGCTTTCAGCATTTAAGCATATTCACTCTCAGGATGGAAACTGAGAAGTCCTGATAATATGCTGGCTAGAGCTGTTTTATAGATTTGAAGAATGTAAGGTGTTGAAGTAACACTTTAAGCTTTGAGCTTTGTAGTCCGCCAAGAGTGCATCTAGTCAGCTTTTCAGCCAAGAGTGCATCTAGTCAGCTTTACAGCGCATCTGTGACGAAGACTGTATCAAATTGGAATATTTAAGGATAAGTCATCGTAGCTTCACTGTAAGAAAAAAAAAACTTTAGCGTTGACTTTGAACGTCTGAGACAATGCTGGAAACGTGACCAAATCGGAAGTGATCGTTTCCGGAATGCCCTCGCAGTGTACTTAGTTGTTTAAGGATATTCACTGTGCAAGGAGCAAAGTAAAGTTATCTTGTAGGTTACGTAAACTTTGAGAGACCTTGGTCGATGTTGTTATAAGGCCCAACTCATGAGTAAACGTTAAGTTATCCCTGTTAGGTACTTAGTTCAACTTTCATCTAAGACCTTGAAAACAGAGATTTTTTCGTCTACAATGGTTTGGCAAATGTCCTCAAAACTTGTGACGAATGTCATACTATTAGGTAGCTGAACCCATGATACGTTAAATAACGACTTCTTTGGATCAAGTCTTATATCTCTCCTAGTTCCGTTTTGGGATTCTTTCTGACGAACTGGAATCATTGGCGATGGATTAAGAAGAACGGCGAGTACATCTCAATACTCCACTCCCACGATACTCTTGAAGGAAAATGTCCATAGTAGCGAGTTGGGGTTGAGTTGCGATCTAGCGCGCTGATTTTACGAATCTACTACTATGGATCTCTCCTCGGTAGGCAAAGTCGGCGTGCACTGGAAAGGAGTTCGGTAAGTGATAGTTCCTGAATAGATGTGTTCAATAACTCCATCATAAACCTGGATTCAAGAAAAAGTAGGAAACCAATATGCACCATTATTTAATAACGGAAGTGGGCTGCTCTTTGGTAGTTATAACGCAATGTAACCAACTGCCTTAGGAAGACATATACAGCTTAGTACAGTCAAAATGGTGAGATCAGCTCGTAAGCATTATAAATTCTCTGAGATCCATGGGACCCATAGCAGATTGATTGATATCAGAAAGGAGCTGTAGATTAGACAATTATTTATTTTAAGTTGACTCTCCAATATGATTATGAAATATTGACAAAGGTTTCTAAAATCGATATCCACATATCCATGTGCGATGTAACAATACTATCAACTCTTTCTCATTTTGTGGCTTCACTGAGTCATTCACTTCCTTTTCCTGTGTCAGTGTCAAACACTATTTTCACTTTTATTAGCACCACGCACACCTGCACACTGTTAATTACTTCAGCTTCGATTAAAAAAAATTATGAAACTCTGCGGCTATTGGTTCGGTTATGCCCTTTCCAAGCAAGGTAACCATTGAACCAACAGAGTGGAACAAATGCGAGCACACGCGATCGTCAGCGGGAAATCACCACACAAACGCACAAATATACACAAAATGAATTATGAGTTCAATCTAATTGATTACCAAAAACATAAAATTGCAGCAATTGAGCAGAAATTTATGATTGAAGATCGTTCCCATGTTGGGCGCGACACAAACGTTCGAATGGAGTCAACACTGCAACGGTCCCCGACGAACTGCACACAAAACTAGGTTAATGTAAGCAGTTGCGTCCCTGGCGATAGTGCGGCGATGATGTTAGGGGCGGAACAGCCCTTATTTGCATTTCCAACTGATAGCGCGGCGCAGCACCTGCTGATATATTCTATTGAGGAGAGCGCGTAGATCGAAGAGTCTATGGTAGAGGCACGTCCGAACCGTTCCGATGTTGAATCTACAACTGACTTCAAATGCACAGCGCTATGCTTTGGTGTGTTTGGCTGTTTTTTTTTTCTCTCTTTTCCAGAATTGGTGGCTACGACGATCATCGTGTGGCCTATCTAGTGGAACGAGGGGAACCCTTTGTGGTGTTGTTGTTGTTGTTGTTTTTGTTGTGGGCGAGTTAATTACCGACGTGCTTGGTTGACGTATTGAAAGTGGATGCTATAGTTTGACCTGGTGTCGCATTGACCATACGGGGTCAATTGGATTACGAATGATTTAGTTTTTTTTTGTACGCGTCGTCATCTTCTGGAATCTCTATGAATAGTGGGCGGTGGAGGCAAAGCTGCATGCTTTGTGCATTGTGCATGAGCACAATGGCTTACGATGTAACTCAACTTTAGATTTGATTAACCGATAAAGGGAGCAGTGCCGGTACTCTGCCTACTGGGGTCGTAGTACTTTTGATGGACTCAATGGAGTCAGATAAGATAAGATAATGTGGCTTGTACGCTGGCGTAGTACTCGCGTGGAGAAAGAAATTGGTGGAACGAAGCTGAGTATTTTAGGTGAGTTTTGTTAAAGAAAATGTATCAACCTTACTTTGCATGTAATTATGTAGTTCTGGTCGAATCGTTTCTCAACGGCCTATGGGGTGGTTGTATAATAAACGAAAGGGCTTCAGCATCAGACACCAATGTCATCGGTTTTGAATGGGCCTGAACCAAAAATAATTCATTTACTCTGATTGAAGGCAAATATTTGTGCTTGAAAGTTGGTTAAATATTTGTTTAGGTTAACCTAGAAAATCTAGATAACTTGCTAATGATCTCAGAACTAGAGTGTTCATTTCGAAGTCATATCCCCATCTACCTAGAACTTATGACTAGTTTTCGGTTCTTGGATGGATGACTACTGGTAAGTCCACTTGAAGCAATAGTTGAGTACTCTGTCGGTCAATAGCAGCTGAGAAATCTGCTCTCTGAAGAAGAATTGATGAATTATAGTAATAGCCAAGAGATGTACAATTGGAAAAACCTGTGTAAACCTTTAATTCCACTTTCCATCCATGTCTACTTTGAACTTTGACTTAAAAGAGACCTTGGCTCTAGCTCTAGAGACGCACATTTGTCGGATTCCTTATACGTACTCGTGCGCCTAAGAGACAATAATACAAAGAAGACCAGACTAAGAATAAAAGAGCAATGTGGATAAACTGGCTCAGAAAATAGGGCTTAGTACACCCTTTATGGGAAGCTCGTTTGTTCTATGCATTTGCCATCAGTAGTTTTTAATTAAACCATGGAGCCAGGAGTCGGACTGACTTAAATAAGTAGATTGCCTGCTCCAGGTTTAGTTAGGGCTTACATAAGCCAAAACTTTGATCCATTGAGGTACCATGATTTGAATAAGCCAAACAGACCCCTCCTAATCGGGTTGCATTGGGTAATCTATGTGTAGCTACATCGACCTTGGTTGTCTTTTTCAGGAGACGGAAAGAAATAACAATCAATTGAGCTTATAGTGAGCTCCTCAGCTAATGAAATCAGTTTGATTTCCCGATCATGTTGATTCTACATCTAAGTCCTCTAAGTCATTGAAGAAGTACTCGCCTAAAGTTTTCCTTCTTAATGGGGATAATGCAGGGTAGTTGCACAAAAGGTGGGTTATACTTGTAATCTATTCCTCTTCTGCATCTCTTCGGCCTCAGAATAAATCGTTGGAGGCAGCTCCGATTTTAGCATGTCTACCTATCAATCAATGACCCGACAAGGCTGATGTTTTTTTCAAACTAAGATTAATCTTTGTGCTAGGTTAGTCCAGACAAGAGGTAGGTTTTGATATCCATCCACCTGATCTTATCGTTCGCTATTCCAAGGCTTTTGGGGCTGGATGACCACCTAAACATGTAGAATACGTAGGGCTCTCTATCATAGTAATCTAGGGTGCTACTTCCTGCATTAACATAATTTGCAATATGCTACAGTGATCCGGAGTAGTAGTAATTACATATATGTATCAGGAGAAATAGAGAAGACTCCACTAAAATAAGACTTTAAGGTCTCAGCTCAAGAAGGCGGGGAGATAAGATATCAAAGAATGATATGTAAAACGACCCAAAATGCAGCCAACTGATCATTAAAGGATCTTGCAAAGAAGAGAGAGAAGGTTAAAACTCGGAAATACAAAAGAGAACAGAGGATGCAGATGTCAGCCAAGGGAAGCAAGGACGAATCCTATTGCACAGAGGTGAGATAGAAAGTGGAACGAATCGACGATGCACGAATCAAGAGGTTAACCCTGCTAGACCAATTCTTATCCCGATCTTAAGAAGCTTGGAGATAAGGTAAACCATACAAAATTTAATTTTCTCACTAAAAACCATCGTCAACCTGTAGAACTCCAAGTTCTAAACATGGTGAAAGAGGCCATGGGTAAGGCGCTTCCACTGAAAGTGATGGTCGATATGAAAAAAGAAGTTACGATGTAACAAACAGTGAAGACATTTGTAATATGGGAAGAAAAGGATCACACACCGAAGTCGTGCGATACACAGTAGTCAAAACGTATTCTCCGCAGTGAAAGGAAGATAACAACTGCAACTATTTTACTGAACGTAGAATATGGGCATTCTCATCCATCTCGGTGCTCCAAATCTACCATCACAGTCCCATCATGAATTGGGTTTAGACTATGTGGAGATTATTTGAGTGAAGTATGTGGAAGTTAGGAGAAGCATGATTTGGGATGAGCGATTCAGGGTAGTTGTATAGAATTTCCCAAAAAGACTTACCACGGACGCTACAGACCGGTTACTTTAAAATATATGAGTTGGATTGAGGCTGTCTAAAAACAAACTGAAAAAAGTAGTCCTCACCAGTGGTACTTCGAAATTGCGGTTATGAACGCAATATCGGGAAAATTCTTGTAGGTTTGATTATCAACCTCGCTTAGTACAGAGGACTAGTAGAACCTACTACTCACACTCCTCAATCTCCAAATCGGAAATGAATGATAATCGTATTCCTCAATGAAGCCTAGAAAAGAGATTGAAATGAACACTGTTTGGATAAGTCTTTCTTTTCATTTTGGAAGGCTTATAGCTACGGAATCGTAGTGGACCCTGCCATTCTCACAAAATTTTAAAAACCAATTAATCCTACATATATGGCAATACGCGGCACAATTACTGGAGAAAACTGGAGAAAGGCTGTCTTTGCAGGGATAACTTTTCGATGTAGGTGCTGTCGGCGATAAATCTTGTCTTATTATTTTTCCACCTTGAATAGTCAGTGAATGAAGGACAACTAGTGTAAGTGGAAACATGGATCCCTGATGCATTCTATAATTTGGCATAAATGTACCACGCACGCCATCGACAACAATTTAATTTGTTTCGCACAAAATTCGCCAGTAAACCGTTTATAAAAGGAAAGCTTGCGTAATATGGGTCTTAATATTGCCCACTTATTATGCGAATGCCCAATCCTAAGCAGAATTAAGAAGACGTTCCTCGGGGATCATTTTTCCAACGATCTGGACAAACTGTCGACAAAGTCAATAGAAAGGCTTGGCATCTAATCTAAAGAGACAATGGATGCTTCGAAATTGGAGTTATACGTACCAGGCATCCACTTCATCATTCATCAATGGCTTTCTTATTGTACATATGTTCTTCACAGATTCTGAGGCTTGATGAAGCAAAATCTACTTTGATTTCTTCTTTAAATAAGCCAACGATCCTCTTGTCCTCCAATTGTTTTCAGTAATGCGTAAAGCGCTAAATTTAGGACATACATAGTTCTGCAGAAAAGAAATAGATTTGAAGTGTTTCCGAATTCCGTGAGGACTCTTTCTGCAGTTAATAGCACGGACTTCAGCTAGTTCTTCTATTTCGTAAATTCTATTTGAGAATCGTAGCCAATTTAAGTTGTGGACGTTGAGGTCTTGGATAATAATAATTTGCTCAATCGGATCCTGTGTCTGTTTTCAGCCAATTGGTTATCATGTCAAATCATCAATTTCTTGTGACATCGAATCATCGAGCTCAATGGACTTTTCTCGATTTAGTCTAGCCTGTATCACTTCTTTCATATCATCTAATTGCAGATGGACACCATTTTCATTCATTATTTTGGTTTCCACAGTGATTAGCGTGTCCTTGCTTATATTGTACACCTTGAGAAGGCAATTATTCACCTTCTTGTGTTTCGAATTGAAGAGGAAATTCTGTGTTACGCCAGCTAGTCTTTTCTATAATAGCGAAGCTCAATGTATTTTCAAATTATACGCCACTACATCACAGAAATACTGATAGTAAGCGCAACAAAGCCCCGACCTTTAAGAAAACACCACACTAATTTACGTCTCGCGATTACTGGCAACCTACCACTCATTATGTAACGGCTCTAGTTCTTCGGTATACCTTTGACCATAATTCATAACAAAAAACCATGTAAATCCCACACGTATAATCTCACCGGTTAAAATATTCAAATTTACTTGCTGACCAAATAGCAAACGGCGATCCTCACTGAAGCACAGAAATTAGAACAAAGTTAGGGGAACCGAATCGTTCGTTTTGTTATTCATATAATTTTCATTCGTCTGCTGCATGCCGTTCACATCGTGCCAGAGTGTTATCAATTTAGAGCACAGCCCGCAGAAAACCAAACAGAAACACAAAAAACAGTAACAACTGTAGCCGTACCACGGACAGGTGGGCAAGCAATAATATTATTTCTCAGCTTTCATTTGTAGATTTTGGCATTCGATGGTATATTCTTCCCTAGGAAGGAGGAAGTCGACTCAACCAAGTGAAACCAAACACGGCAGAGGGTAAAACAAAAAAACAAAAAAAAATTGCGTGTGCCATTCTATTTTTTTTTGCAGTTGTTTATGTACCTATACAATCATATTTGCTTTTCCCTAAGCGTTGGACAAAACATTGAATTAAAGAAATCATTTACAGAAAACTAATGGAAGTGGAATAAAAGTTCCAATTGCCTTTTTTATTTGATTACTATTTGCATAGATGTAAAAAAAAAAAGAATAATAAATCAAAAGAACTTGCTACGTAAAAAGGTACAAAATCTACAACGTTAGAAATCTAACGCATTTGGGGTTTCGCCATTTACACATCCAGTTGTTGTTGGCTTGGGAACGACGTCCTCTGGTTCCTGCTCTGTAACGTCCTCCAATTCTAAACGAAAATCAAAAAATATATGAGATATGATAGAATGTGAAAGAATTTTTGGACTTACCTGGCGGCAGATGAAACTTTTCAATGACAAACTTCTTTCGTCGCAGCTTAAACGCCAAATCTGAGTGCTGGAACAAAGCTAGGGAATTGATAGCTGACATTTTTCTAAAATGCAGCAACCCATTGTACTCTTTAAATGCTGGATTTGTTTCACGGTCTGATCCAGCGAAAGACTCTAATTCAATAGCATAGTCGACAAGATTGCGGATTTTTGGCACTAGTGTTTCATCCTGAAAAAAAATAGAGTTTAAAGTGAAAATTTAAATCCGCTTAGGTTAGGTGAGGTTTTAAAAAACACCACAGACATGGTCTGGTTGCGCCAGCGTAGAAGAGTCAGTTCTTGTCGTCTTACAGTCGTTCGTGCGATAGAACTTTGAACAATGCCAAATTAGAAACAATTACTAACTCACCCTAAAAGTGGAGACTTTCAACAAAATTTCACACCTACTCATGCGAATACTAATCAAAGAAAATTAGGAACAATTTTGATGACGTACCATCGAGCAATTTAACTAACTACGAAGCAATCAACGACAATGATAACATTTCCTACAATATAACAGAGTTCAATTGATTTTAGGTGACAAGAGCGTTGGAAGAGTGAAGACTGATACCCATCACTTTCTTATCGATTTTATTGGCACCTATGATCGCTTCTGTAAAGACGAAAAGAACTTTGCAGGAAAACGATAGAGAATACACGGTATTCCATCAAAGTTGGTGAAGACCTCACCAAGAAATTTATTGTCTAGATATGCTCTCTATTAATTTAGACAGACTATACGTCGAACGACGAATAAAGTGGACATCCCAATGCTGCTTTACTGAAGAGAGGCATTGACTGCAACAAGATGGGATAAGGTCGTCACCGTTTGCTTTGGGAGAAAAATACTTCGAGTGATACTCTACCCAGGATCTCTACAAAAAAAGATAGAAAATTGAACTGGAAGGACAATATATTTGAATGCACGAAGAAGGTCTTGATAGCTTTTTATGCATGCAGCAGAATATTTGGCAAGATATGGAGTCCAAAACCAGCTACCATCCAGTGGATATACACCGCCATCGTTAGACCTATCTTCACAAACGGTTGTCTAGTCTGGTAGCTTGCTGCCGCAAAATCCACACCCTCACAAGGATCCAACCACCAAAGCTATTAGAACAACACCTAGCGCCGCCCTTGAAGGCACGCTCGGTCTCTACCCATATGACCTATTCACTAAAGAATTAGCGGCAAAAACTTTGGGCTCAATACAACAAAAAAAAAAAACAAACGAACTTCTATCACTAAATAGACCACAGCTGATCCTCCTCATACATAGGTATCCTCACAGGCCACAACTCAATTGCGGCCCACCTTAGAAGAATGAGAATCAGTACCACAGACCTAGAGAAAGACATAACACATTTCACCAGAACAGGTATCCTACACCGGGGAACACTATGGATTCGTTGGGAGATCCGAGTGAGGATACATTCCCGCAGTTGCAGTCACCACCCCAACCTATCCTACATAAGGTGGCAAGCGAATGAAAAAAGAGATGATGAGGTGATCGCCATAGAAGACGCGTTCAAGAGGAAAGTAACTCCAACAAACTTGGTGTAAGAAACTGGAGGCGACTGGCTGGAGAGACTTGTGGGTTAAGTCACAAGTTCATGCCGAACTATCTCATCCTATCTTTTCTTTTGGAAGTCTTAATGTTTTCAGCACTGCATCTTCACTGTTCCTTCTCACCATATGACTTGAGACTGATGCAACTTTAAGAGAGAGTGTTGCAGAAGTCTACTAAAAGGCTCTTCTAAACCAATTCGTTCGAATATCCTATTAGACAAAGCTTCACTGATGATGGAAATTGATTTAAGGGTTACAAGGAAGAAAGTAGGCTACGACTGGTTATGTAATTATAACAAACACACACATCCTGATACTTACACTCTTAGCAATCAAATGCATTGGCATTGTCAAGAAGCACGCACACTTGGTGTTCTGTACCATTGCCCGCAAAATTGTGAGGAACTTCAGCAAATCCTGACCGAAATTATCATCATACCATAGCGGCGATCCCAACGAGGGAATGCATATGCGACAGAACTCAACTAATCGCAGTTCCTTTGCCAAAGCATCCGTAAGACGCTGAAAACGTTTGTTGGTGAAAAAACTCTTCGTTGTTGGCGCACTACTGCTCTCTTCATCATCATCCTCATCCTCCGCCTCTGCCTCTGCCTCCTCATCCATGGTTTCTTTCTTCGGACTACTTTCCTCTGACGTACTCTCATCCAACTCTACACCATCCCATAATACCTTTGAGACATTTGCAACCTCCTTCTCGGTCATAAAGTTCAGCAAATTAAACTGATGATCTCCGTCTCCGTATGTCTTGTCTACATTTAAATATGGCAAATCGTTGTACCTCCATGCGATTCGTAAACTAGTCGTGTCCATCGACAACTGTTCGAATTCTTGCGGCACAGGATCATCAAAGAATATATCTAAGAACACGGGCTGTGGAAGCTTTTTGAAAATCTCCTCCGGACTCTCATCCAGGCAGGCGAGGAATATTTGCTGATTTTTGATCACACCCTCGGCCAGGAAGTATTTACAAAGAACTTTGGAGTAGATGCAGTGTTTGTCTTCCTCTGAAATTGGCAAAAATCCGTCACTGAATATGGTTTTGCGCAGCATTTTGTTGCAAACTTACCGATTAGAATGATGGAATTCATTGGCACACCACCGCCTATGGGAAAAAGATACTCATATAATTTCCAATGAAACAGACTAGAGTAACTCACCGAGCAGTTCATCGAGTGCAGGATTACCGCTGCCTGTGATTATTTGTCCAGTTTGTGGACTGGTCTTTGTGCCTTTGATGTAGGGGCGTATTAATCGACGACGAAAGCTACTCATCCTTTATCAACGTATTTTTGAATTTCTTTGAACTATAATTTAGACAATATCAACAAATTTTATAACAAAACGAAAGGGGTGGGGGGAGAAAGATTGAAAATTATTAAAAATAAAAGAATTGTACAAAGAGAAAAGCCAATGTGACTGATAAAAAGCGTTCGCGAGGCGAGAAACGTCAAACAGTGGTGTGGAATTTGTTGGTTTTTTTTATTCCTTTTCTCTTATTGACAGATCAGCTGATTGGGAAATGCGCTGAATTGGGATTCGAGAATCGTTGTCAGCTCAGGGGTGGTTGGTATGGAGTGTGATTCTATAAAGTTAGATTGTAAGCAAAACAAACAACTAAAGCGAGTTCTTTATAATTATTCATTAAATGCTCAAATTCTATCAAATATTAACACAATGTTTAAAAACAGAATAAAAAACAATATTTGACGGCACCTAGTGGTCACTAGAATAATGACAAAAGCAATACAGCAAAAAATCTTTCACAGTTTTACAATCTGAATAACCAGATGACGCTGAATGGGGTGGAAAATGGCTTTCCACTGTGAATGTTCGTTTTCGGGATTCTTATTTGAAAAGCAAGACGTTGATCCGAAATTTTGTTCATTCAAATCTAGACTCAATAAATTTCGACCTAATGATGTACGCAATTGATTTGGGAATAGAGTGTCGGATGGGTTTCACAGATCCGAGACACTTTCTGTGTTTCTGGTGAAATAAATGAGTTTTTGAATATAAAGCGTCTCTCAGCTCGTGCAGAGCTCCTCTTGCGGGACATTCACAGAGGAGGTGCTCGAGATTTTTTTTTACTCCTCCTCGCATCCTGGGCAAGTACTACAAGTTGATGAGTCCGGTGTGAAGACCAGCGATCTGTTTTAATTGTATTCTACCCAGATCGAGAGCCCTCTTTGCCTAGCGAAAGCAAGGACGCTTAGTCATGTCTTTGGCAGCTTTGCAAGGAAAGGGCTGCACCTTTCCACATGTTTCTTCGACGAAGGTCATGTGGCTAGTATCTCAACTAGATATTGGGTTCAAACCCAAATTGGAATGTTTTGGCGACAGCAAACGAGAGAACAAAGGAGAGGGTGTTCCCACTAAAGCACTGTAGCGGAGGAACTTCCACGATGGAGTGAACGGTGGCGTCCACAGTTCCAATCAGGTTGAATTACTTGATGAACCTCGTGCACGAGCTTCTTCGACATATTCGAATTAGATGTCCGCAAGGGTACCATAAAAGACAAGGAATCCTGGTTGGAGGTTGTGCATGGGAGTAAGTGTTCATTATTTTGAGATGATGATGATGATGGAGCTCTTCAACAGGCAAACAGATACGGACTGAATATAGACTATGATTTGAGAGTCTTGGAATGTACGTGCTCTGTCCAGAGGCACCTCAAAAACTGCAAACTATTCTCGCAGACTATCTTTCACAAGTCAATCCAGCTGCTGGGATACGCAGACGATATCGACATCATCGGGCATTTTCAGGAAGCCTTTGTAGAGGCGATGGTTGGATGCTGTAGGAATAGGGTAGGCACTGACTGGCGTCAACCTGGCGACGTCCAGTGTTGTAACTGTTACTGCGCATCAATTGTGCTTATTTTACCTCCTAGTGGTAGCCATCGGGTACTGGTTGGTGTCCATCCGGACCCGACTTGCTAAACTTATAAGCGCGAGTGTTGACCAAGAGAAAATTGCAGCACTATAAATACGACAGCGGACGAACTCTCTCGATGGAGTCAACGGTGGCGTTAAAGCTTCAAACGGAAGCACAACACTTTATCTGGGCTACTTCGACATATTCGGAGCTCAGGCCGATAAAGATTTCCAAGAATAAGTCAGGTTTTTGGAAAAGAGATGGTGGCGGATGAGCCCTTATTGGGCCAACGGCAGCGCTCATATCCCCGAAGCGGGATACTGACTTCGGTTTAAAACCGGCCCCTCGTCCTAGGGGTTTCAAAAAATGGAACTGGCCCTCCAGGTTGGGGGTTGTGCCGTCGGGGTAACTTCCTTACCACGTAAAAAAAAATTTAGTTATGAGAGAGACACAAGCCTCGGATAATGGACCCCCTCATTTAATACCACGACCCGGAACGTACACGGACTATGATATAAGAGTATGCACCTGGAATGTACGTACACTGTACACTCCTGGTGCTATTCAAAAACTTGAATCTGTCCTCACGCGGTACAAGGCAGATATTACCGCGATCCAGGAGATACGATGGATAGGATCAGGTATGCAAAAACGGAAAAATTGCGACATTTATTACAGCTGCCACAAAAGACTGCACATGTTAGGATGCGGATTCGTCGTGGGAAATCGGCTACGCTCAATGATAATTGACTTTAAGCCGATCAGCGATCGCCTGGCTGTGATCCGCATCAAGGCTACATTTCAAAACATCAGCATAATATGTGCACACGCCCCTACCGACGAAGCTGAAGACTCTATCAAGGAGGAGTTTTATGACCTCCTGGACGGAGCCTACGGAGCCTGTCCGGAGTATGATGTCAAAATCATACTCGGGGACTTCAATGCCAAAATCGGTAAGGAAAACATCTTCGGCGGATTAGTTGGAAAGCACAGCCTCCACGACACGACAACAGACAACGGCTTCCGGCTAATCGATTTTGCAGCAGCTCGTAATACGGTGATAAGTAGCACTAGGTTTCCAAGACTACGAATCCACACAGCAACCTGGCGCTCTCCAGATGGTCGAACCGCCAACCAAATCGACCACGTGCTAATAGATGCGAGGCACGCATCCAACATTCTGAATGTGCAAACGTTCAGAGGGGCAAACGTCGACTCTGACCATTTTCTTGTTGCAGCTAAGTTCAGAGCTCGACTATCCAATGAGAAGAAGCTGCAGACCGCCCAGAAAAAGAAATTCAACGTTGGAAGCCTTAGCACGTCTGGAGTAGCCAGAGCCTACAGGGAGCGCCTGAGTGAGAGACTCTCCGCTGTGCATTCACCATCCACAAACGCCAACAATCTGTGGAACCAGTATCGCGACATCATCAAAGGGGTAGCAGAGACCACCATAGGCTACCAGCCACCACCCAAAAAGAGCCCTTGGTATGATGATGAATGCGTACGCCGGAAAAAGGTGACAGAAAATGCACACTTGCAAGCGCTGCAACGCAAAACAAGGGCAGCGAGAGAAGAGTATCGAACCAGAAGAAGGGAGGAGAAGAAGATACTGCGTAAGAAGAAAAGGGCCCACGCAGCCTCCCAGCTCAAGGATATCGAAGAGTCCCGCGATAGGAACAACATCCGGATGTTTTTCAGGAAAGAAAAGCAACTGGCAGCTGGCTTCAAGCCCGGAACGCAGGCTCTTCGAAACAGTGAAGGAAACCTAGTCACCGAAGCACAGGGAATAGTAGATGTATTTAAGCAGCATTTCCAGCAGCTACTTAATGGGCAGGTAGAGAGAGTGATAGGGCAAGAAGAGAACCCGCATCCAGTCAATGAAGAATCCATTCCCCCTCCTAGTTTTGAAGAGGTCGGCTCAGCTATCAAAAAGCTGAAGAACAACAAGGCCGCCGGCTCTGATGGTCTACCAGCAGAGCTTTTCAAACATGGTGGTGATGCTTTGGTGGGGTGCATGCACCAAGTCATCAACCAAGTGTGGGTGGATGAAGTCATGCCCGATGACTGGACTATCAGCTCTATATGCCCCATCTTCAAGAAAGGCGATCCTATGTCTTGTAAGAACTACCGAGGCATATCCCTGCTTAATGTCGCATATAAGATCCTATCCAACGTACTGTGTGAACGTCTGAAGCCTTTCTGCAGCACACTAATCGGCACGTACCAGTGTGGCTTCCGGCCCGGCAGATCGACGATCGACCAAATTTTCACACTAAGGCAAATCCTGGAAAAGACCAACGAATTTCAAGTCGAGACTCACCATCTCTTCATCGACTTTAAAGCCGCATATGATAGCATTCATCGTCTTGAGCTCTACAAGGCGATGGCCGAATTCGGGATCCCGGCTAAACTGATCCAGCTGTGCCGCGTGACGCTGGATAACACGCGGTGCAACGTGCAATTCGGCAACAGTTCCTCTGAACTATTCCAAACATGCACCGGATTTCGGCAAGGGGATGCGCTATCATGTGACTTCTTCAATCTTGTGCTGGAACAGATAGTGCGCAGGGCAGGTGTAAACACGGAAGGCACTATCTTCAACAAATCTGTCCAGTTGCTGGGATACGCAGACGACATCGACATCATCGGTCGCTCCCAGCGCGCCGTGTTAGAGGCTTTTACGGCGATTAAAGAACAGGCGAAACGAGTTGTCCTTAAAGTGAATGAGGACAAAACCAAGTACATACATGTTGTCAACAAACAAAGAAGCATCTGTCCACCGCCTAGGACAAAACGTCACTGTTGGCAACAGTAACTTCGAAGTGGTTAAGGAGTTTACCTACCTCGGAGTAAATATCAACTCCACGAATGACAACTTAGTGGAGATTCGACGAAGACTTACCCTAGGAAACCGCTGCTACTTCGGTTTGGCGAAACAAATGGGGTCAAAACTCCTAACTCGAAAGACGAAATGTATGCTCTACAAAACTTTGATCCTGCCAGTTCTGCTGTATGGAGCCGAGTGCTGGACGATAAGCAGGAAAGCAGAGCAAATACTGAACACTTTCGAAAGAAAAATTCTTCGTCGGATATTCGGTCCCGTATGCGAGGAGGGCGAATGGAGGAGAAGATATAACCGCGAACTCTATGAGCTGTACCAGGATGTGGATGTAGTCCAAAAAGCCAAAACACGTCGACTACACTGGCTCGGCCACATCGAGCGAATGGACAATAATGCTCCAGCAAAGAGGATCTTCGAATCACAGCCCCCAGGTTCGAGAAGACAAGGAAGACCGAACCTCCGTTTTAAGGATCAAGCTATCGCGGATGCCAGAGCGCTTGGTCTAGATAACTGGAAGCAGCGTGCCCGGGATCGAAGAGAGTGGAAGGCTGCTGTGTCTCAGGCAGAGACTCTTCACGGGTCGGGAGCCCGTTAAGTAAGTAAGTTTGTAGAGGCGTTCACAGCAATTGAAACAAAGGCTAGAGACATTGCTTTGAAGGTCAACGAGGAAAGTTCAAATACATATTTGCTGCCGACAAACAAACCAATCTATTCACCGGTTAGCACAAAACGTCACGAGTAGGTGGAAAGTGGAACAGATCCTGGGATCCTTCGAAATATTTTATCGAATATTCGGTCTCGTATGCGAGGAGGACGAGTGGACGAGAAGATTCCACCGTGAACTCTATAAGCTGTACCGAGATGTCGACTACATTGGGTCGGTCACATCGAGCTAATGGATGAAGGCGCTCCAGTTAAAAGAGAGTCTTTTAATTCCAGCCCTCTGATTCGCGACGAAAAGAAAGATTGAACCTCCGTTTCAAGAATCAAGCAATCGTCGATTCCAGGATGCTTGGTCTAATGAACTGGCAGTAGGATGCCCAGGACCGAAGAGCATGGATGGGATGGAACCCAATTATTAATTTTGTAAGCCCTATCCATAGGATAGGATCGAATAGGACTTTGTATTCGACATTCAAAAAGATAAGCAGTCTTCGAGGATGCTTTCGTCATTAGAGTCGATTTCTTCTTGGTTTTCAGATTCTTGATAGTTGCTACGAGAAAACGGTTGGAATCGACGGTTTGTGCTTTGATTATAGACACATTTAAGATTCTAGGGCACATTTACATCTCAAAACCTTGGGTTTCCAATCATCGCAGTCCTTGATTAAATGGCTCTTATTGTGCTCTCTAAGTTTAACTTGGATCTATTCTGGGATTTGTAAGTGCCACTTTCTAAAATACGTCATGAATGTACTATCTATGGGTCTCCTCGCGATGAGAGTCCTTACAATCGAAGGTATCTTTGGTTATTGAAGGTATCGAAGTTTCTTTCCTATTTCGCTGTCAATAGTCTCCTAAACACGCTTCCATATGTTACCCATCTGACTATGTTCCTCAAGAACTGCATGCTTTTGGAGCGCCCCTATTTTGGATTTGTGAAAAAATGTATTCCTCTTTCAAGGACACTGACAACTACAGCAAAAAAAAAGGAAAAAGAAAATGTGCAACAATATTATATTCCCAATCCAATGCATAAATCTTCCTCTTTCCATCTCTGTTGCTCCCATACATACATATACAGAAATGCATCATCCGAGGGTGATATCCTTTTCGAAAATCCTTGACTAGTTTTCATAAAACTGACCGATGAAAAGATACAGAGCGATACTGTTCGAACAAAACAATGGCAAAAGGATAACGGACAACAGAAAAGGGATGCAATACAATGCAATGCACAGCAGGACACGCAATCAATTGTGTGCATATGGACACTGGTCAATATACAGTTGAATGTATCCTTTTTTTTTTTGTAATTTTTTCCCTCTTTTTTGGCAGACAAAAGTATTGCAAAGGGTGATGATGATAATAATACGCAACGTGTCTTTGAACCGTCTGCTGGTTGCATGCATGATGTAGGTAACGCAGTGTTTTAATCGTCCTTTTCCTCCTTCATCGAATTTACTTTCAATTTGTAGATGATGCACCTACAGCCGTAAATCCTACTGGAAAGATGTTACTAATTCAGGGTTTCGTGCTTGCGTTCGCAATTAGAGAGTCATTCGGTGGTGGCGTGCAAACTGTTTTTGTTGCTTGAAAGGAATTAAGGAAACACCAATTTAAAGTCCCATTTCCCTTTTCTTTTCAACTAAATCCTGTTGAAGAGGGCTGCCTCATTATCTATCAAGGGGGTGGACGTAGAAATGTGTGTCTCTAATTATAGCGGTGAAAGATGTTTGATTTCAGAAACGTTGGGGGGGTTTGCAGCAGGTCCTTGGGTACGTAGGTACGCCAATCAATGGTGAAAGGATAAATAAGCGGGTTCAATAGATGGATGAGTTTCCTGCAGGTCCTCTTTCCATTGTTTTCTTAAGAAAACGATTGTAATTATCCCTTTCGAGATGTAGAACACTGAGTGTTGAGGGAGGTACCATTAGTTCCGAAAAGGATGTCAGCCGAAACGTGGGTGGTTCGCAATGTGGTTGGTAAGAGTTGCTGTGGTAAAAAAAAAGAATTTAATGGACAAATTTGCAGGATTTCTTCTCTATTCTCATGTTAAAGGATATACTTATATGTATATAAATCAAATGGAGATTGTAAACAATATATAAACTTGTATCTTTTCTTGTTTAGATGACTTCAAGAAGCGACTAGGAAACAAGAAAACAGGAAATTTGAACTCAGCTTAGAGGAAGTTTTCGATATCGTCTTGTCCTTTCTTGCATCCTTGGTAGGCGCTAGACATCATTAGTGTCCGGCATATATATCAGCCACTAGTACTAGTGGTGTTCTGTTCAGATTAAGTGTCTTACTTACTAAGAACGGACTGAAAAATGGACTATAGAAGACGTACATGAATGACATGGTAGGAGGCTATTTTGACATACATACATGCTGTGGTTGATTGTTGCTAAGGATGGAAAGGATTAGATTTGCCTTCATATACTTATCGCAAATTTTTTGGAGCATAGTCCAGATTATTTTACGATGTCATTGTCCATTACATTCCATGGCCTACGACATCCATTAGTGCTGAATGACTAACATCCCTGATGAGCAGCGGAAATAGCAGCGCTGAAAGTATGCAGCCTTGTGGTATCCCCCTTTGGACTACAGCGTATCCTTGTGTGTAGAACGACACCCTAGATGGGGGCTTTAAAATAACTTCGACTGCGGTATTCCATAAAATAAACCATTCAACTTTGAATTAGTCCTACGTCAGATATATGGATATATGTATGTAGGTTGTAGTGGAAGGCCGCATTCGCAGCCAAACTTAACCCAGTAAACGTCCATTGTGGGACTCAGATATCCTATTGCAGATTTCTACTTTCGACAAGGCTTTCAAATCACTACCTTGGCGCTTAGATTTCGCTATCATTGTACTAACAACTGTCCTTTCTACCGTCCCCATCTAAATAGAATGTGCTTGAGTAAGTACAACTCATCACTGTAAAGGTTTTGGCAAACCCGGCTCTGAAAAAGGTAAGACGAACTTTTTACTTGATTATCGAAGCCTGACCAGAACCTGAATGACGGTGTCTGAGAATGTTTCTTCAACAATCTCGGTGAGTTCTGAACAGAGTCACCACAAGTCTACGACATCGGGAAGCACAATGAATTCACACAGATCCGTGCGAGGCTGCGCTAATCACTTCGCAGCAACCCCATTTAGACTAGCTTACCTTTGAACCCATTACAGCTTTGAAGCAACTAGTAAGTAAATATTCATTAAGAGATCAAGAGAACTATTATTGGAAAAGTTCCAAGGCCCATCCGACCTTTTTAAGTACCAAGTTGGACTGATGTAGAAGCCTTTCTAAGTCTTAAAGCTTTTCCACTGCTGTAGGTATTCCAAAATCTATGTTTTTAGAATATCTACCCATGAACTCCGTGACTCAAATGGTTAGTGCGTTGAACTACAGAGCAAGGAGTTCGAGGTTCAATCTCCAGGCAACACCTAGAATTTCTTTCACGCTCCCACCTCTCGCGAGCATCTGACAAACATCCAAGAGCATAACTGTCATTAAAAACTTCTCAAATTGTCCTTCGAAAACGACGTTAAAAAGAAGGTCACTTCTATTCGTACAGGCACAGCACGAATGGTTGTCAGAAGCTAGGCCCTGGTGGCCCTAGGCATCATAGTGGGCTTGCGTCCTGTCTAGTCTAGTCCTAACTTAACATCTTTCTAATTGTAAAACCCATGCCGACCAAAACTAAAACTAGCTAACCTGTCATTAGTTTCTAGATTAACCTCTTCTTTCATTCTTGTCGTCCTGGAGTCCTTTTCAACCCAATTATATCGTCCTGATCTGGAACAGACAATCTGTTTAAAAAAAAACTACGCGTGCTCTAAATAATATCCTTTCTCGACCAGCATCCTTTTTTTTAAATTTTTTCTTTGGAAAAAAATTCGTCATCCTAATGATTGCATAGGGTTATCAAAGACGCAACACAATATCCTTTCATTCCGTTCCTAACCAAATCATGGGTCGAATAAGTTATGGTCAATAAATTTCCAAACTCAAATGCGGTTCATGAGGATGCGTATCACTTCTGTGTCCATCAAATGTCCATGGCGTTCAATCCAAAAAAAGGATTCTCTATGCAGCTGTTTAAGTTGAAAATGTCATGCTGTGTTGGAGGAGTCGCATGTCCTAGATTTAATTTTGTTGTATTCCTTACTAATCACCTTGCATGTGTGCAGTTTCTCTGTTCCTTAAGTGAGAAAAGGGTTTCTCAGTTGTCCTCCTATCTTAGTTTTTTTTTTATGGATGGATCTTCTGTACAAAAAAGGACACCCAAGAATAAATCAACGATTGACTTACTCAGGCAGGATGTCCTTTGAAAAGTAAAAAGTAACTGATAACCCACCCTCGCATGGACTGCAGTATTAGTATCCTTTTTTTCTCATTTGACACTTAAAAAGAATCCTCTGTGCAATATTTGTTGGTCGAGAAGGATTCTTACTTTTTTTTTTCTTCTTTCCTTTGACAGTAATTTATTGCCCTTTGACAATGAGAAAAATACACATGCGCACATTTATCGAAGATGTAAGTTAGTGCAATGTTCCCACACTTTGTGTGTCCTTATGATGAAATTTCTTGTCTGTCTGATCCTTGCACAATGTTGTGTACATCATTAATGATGAGATGTATCCTTTCGATATTTCTATGTGGATTTCTTTGAATTGTAATCGAAAGGTACTGTTAGTTTTTATATCTCGCAGAATAGGATTCTTGATCCTTTGGGGTATATATTTGGTTTATTGGTATTTTTAACTGCATTCTTGTGAAGTGTAAATAAAAATTTGAAAAATAGTTTTTTCCCCTTTTGTTTTTTTGTAGTGCAACAGAGGAAGGGTCAGTCTTTCGCGGAAACAAAAATGGCCGTAAGGATATTCAATACTGTTTCATGAGTAATTATAGGCGACAGTTGGTTGCAGCACAGGGATGTACATTTAACTGGTATTGCATCAGAAAGATTATGCAAAACCTGGTCGTTGCCTATCGGAGTAAAATGAGAAGATCACGAAAAAGGATATCCAACAGTTGTGATTGCTATCACTTCAATAGGCTATTGTCTATTCAAAGTTGAACGAATTGTGCTCTTCGAAGAAAGGACATTTTTTTCGACCGCAGATGTGCTCAAGTGCGTGCGACAAATTCTCAAATTTTATTCGAAAGTGTGTTCGAACATAAGAAGCAAGGATGCAATATGCATGCAATCGAACAATCTGAAAATGGTGAGTGGATTGTATTCAAATTACTGAAGAAGATATCAACTTTAGGGGATAAGAGCGAGTAGAATAGTCTGTAAGGATGTGATCTGGCATTTCAAAGTGCTGTTTTTCATTTCACATTCTTGTTCTCACCTCAATCATTGATGACGAAGTAGAACCGTTCAAGTAGCATCAATGTTAGACGGAATCGTTTCTTTCCATGACTTCGCCAATTTTATATCCTAAATGTTCCTCCTAGAGGACCAATATCGACTTAGACCTTATTGCAGCCAATAAAAGGATATTCCAAGCTTCATAACAAAGAAGAATTACTGTAAGAGATAGGAGCGAGCAAAACATGTTGAGAGTTCTTACTCCAAACACGAGGTAAAAGAACGTGTTAAGGACATGCATGATGAGGCTAGCATTTATAAAGACGAACTATACAGAGTCATGTCTCGTATTGCCCATACTTTTGAACTCCTCTGTGTATACAGACTAACAATGGCGGATGGTTACTGTGTCATAAAAATTGGTAACGATCTCTTGATGAGACCTTTGTATGTTGTAAAAAAGGATTTAGACAAGCAGACAGACTATCATGCGAATTCCTTAAGATAATGCTTCAACAGATTATGCGAAATGCACAAGCCAACACCGGAGGCACAACCTTTCAAAAGTCTGGGGAAGTATTTGCGTAAATCGATGGTAAAGACATATGTACTTTGGCGTGCTATCACCAGTGGGTTTACGAGGCATAAGTAGCCAAAATGGGTTTAGCTACAAAGTGGGCAAATCCAACTAGCACCGCCATCCAGAAAGTATGATGGGATGGGCCGGGCAAAAGGAGGATGAAAAATTGCGACATTTATTCGGATGCGGACTCAGGCAAGAAAACTTAAGCTTTCAACACGTGAGCGAACGACTTATGACAATCCGCATCAAGGCTAAATTCACCAACATAAGCCTTATATGCGCCCATGTCCCCACAGAAGACAAGGACAACGCCTCCAAAGGATGATTCTAAGGGCTTATCGACAACGCCAAGATAGGAAAGGAGGACATCTTTGGTAGGTCGATTGCAATCATAACCTTTACGACACCACGTCCCGAAAAGTGACTTAGGATAATTGTCTTCGCAGCGGGACGAAACGTCACTATAGCAAGGGAAATTAAACGAAGAATGACTCTTGCCAGTCACTGTTTCTTTCGGCTGAGAAGGTAATTGAGTAGCAAGGCTCTATTCCGAACAGCCAAGGAGTCTCTGTATAAGACCTTGATCATCCCAGTCCTACATTATGGGGCTGAAGCTTGGAGACAAAAACTTTCAGTTCCATTTGCGTTGACGGGCTTTGGAGGAGGAGATTCAACGACGAACTATATGAGCTGTACAGCGACATCGTCCTAGTTAAAAAAATTGCATATCAGTCGTCTAAGATGGCTAAGACCTGTAGACCGGATGGACACAAATTCTTCGGCCCATAGAGTCTTCGAATTTAACCCGGAGGGTCAACGCATTAGAGGCAGACCTCGTCTTGGGTGGCGCACACAAGTAGAAGGGGACCTCATCAAACTTGGGGTGTGCAAATGGAGGTAGTTAGCTAAGGACCGGTCTGAATGGCGGGGTTTGCTAATGGAGGCCCAGGTTCACCCCGAACTGTAGCGCCATCTACGTAAGTAAGTAAGTATCCCAATACATTCTATCTTCAAGAAGTACCACTAGACATTGACGAATTGGACAAAACGTTACAGTGGACAGCTATCAGTTGGTGCTTTAGTTGGTGTCTTTAAGTTGAAGCTTCTTCTTTGAATCCAACCCGGAGGGACAATGCAGTAGAGGAAGACCTTGCCTTAGGTGACGCCTGCAAGTAGAAGGGGACCTCAACCGGCTTGGAGTGCGCAACTGAAAGCAGTTAGCTAAGGTCCGGGCTAATTGAAGAGGCTTGTTAGTAGAGGCCCAGGTTCACCTCGAACTGTAGCGCCTTCTAAGTAAGTAAGTAAATTGGAGCTAAACATCGGACCAACTGAAGGAGTTTGTGAATTAAGGCTCAGATACTCTCCCAGTTCTAAATAAGTCAGCAAGTTGTGAAACATTATCCGAGGAAAATTTAAGATCTACAATAGCCTAAGGAGCTATTTTAATGCCATGTTTGAACGGCAATTACTGTTTGACCACCATTTTCTTTCCTAAACCTGAACCAAGACCTGTTGTCATTCCGCATGCTTCTGAATTCGCCAGAATACCCAGATGGATGTCAATGTTTGTACCTACTTTATTGAATGTCTCACTCATTGTGACTAGACTGGTTCATTTTGTCCACGCAAGGTGCTTGGTCTGCATCCTTAGGACTTATCTGTTAGACTCATATAAAGGCAGACTTTTTGCAAGTCTCTTCTATGTATTTTTTTGCGTGAGTTCACTGCCTAAATATAGTTCTAGATACTTAGCTTTTTCTGACTGCTAGCAGTGTGCCTCTGTCGAAAGTCTGATTGTCTTCATTCGCTGAAGTTGTATCTACTTCATGAATAGTACTATTTCTGCTTCTTTACTACAAATCCCTGCCACAAGGATATTTCAAGCAACTGCAAAGCGGAGCTAAAGAGGGTATCGACCGTAACCTTCCTGATAATAAGGGAAACCTATTAAATCGATAAAATTCCAAATAGATACCGTAGGCATCAGAACGACAAACATGAGGTGGAACAATATCAGGACATGTCTCTCTTCTAAACAAATCTGGCCAGAGCTGGATTGTAGGAAAGCCAGTAGACTTATCCATTAATATGATAAATCTAGGAAAGATAGTTGGGGCCTTGTCTTGGAGGCAGATATGCTAGAAGGCTTGGTGCTTCCTGGTGCTTGGGTCAAGCTGGTTTGATGCCTAAATGGCGAATCATACATCATCGACATGGGTTCACACCGAAACTGGCTGCCCTACCCTGTGTCTCATACGGGAGGTTTCATGTAGATCTCCGGTTCTAGTAAACAAATTTTTTATATACCTATAGTGCTGTCACAATGGAACTTCTTTTGATTTAAGTGTATCTCTGCTGAGCGGGGACATCCAACCAATCTAACCCTTTGTTACTACAAGCTTCACATTAAGGGAGATAGTACTTTCACTTGGGGACACCCTTGTGGACACCCTCTTGTTCATCTTTTTCCACTGTTTGATTGAACTTCCACTGACTTTGTGCTCAGCAGGTCTTACATCCGTTTATCTAGGTCTCATTTTATATAGGCAGCTGGGTGGCACGCATGTAGCAAAGTATGTATCTCTTGTTGATTGGACACACAGTAAAACGGGTCTCAGATGTCTCCAAAAGGAGGACTTGAGGAATTTCCTCCAAGGAATCGACGGAGAAATCCACAGCAGATCCCTTATTTGAGATACTTCCATAAAATACGGATATTTCAAGATTGGGTCACGGTCTTAAAAGGAGATAGTGGCAGAGGAGCCCTAAATCCGCCAATGGCATAGGTAACCAAGGACCTGGCCTTTCAGGTAGGGGGTACCATACGGTTTCTTCAACTCAATATTAACAATGGGACATAGTGGTCTTCTGATCATAAAACGATCATCCAAATTGAATACGATCTAACTTATGTCT
The DNA here is from genome assembly GCA_905220385.1 of Xylota sylvarum. Classification (NCBI taxonomy): domain Eukaryota; kingdom Metazoa; phylum Arthropoda; class Insecta; order Diptera; family Syrphidae; genus Xylota; species Xylota sylvarum. The sequence goes on along the minus strand of LR999960.1, from coordinate 49,651,105 downwards.
CCAGTATCCTGGACATCTCACACTTCCGAGCAGCCAACTCCATCAAGTTGACGCGCTATTAGTGGCTTCTGTACTTGAGTACAAGTCACCACCAAAGGCACACACGCATTGGAAACAACTGGAAGCAGTCCAGCTAAAGACTAGGCTAACTGAAGATGTTTGTTTAGATACATTTGCAGCAAATGTCAGAAGAATAAAGCTTGAGGATAGCTTACATTAAATGTAGAACATTCATATGTATCTGCAGCATACCATGTAGCAAATGATTTTCAGTATACAAGGATTTATATGCTAAGCATCCCTGCTACAGTAAGACCACCTGTTCACTCTCGTGTCATAAGATTTGAAAAAAAAAAAACAGACAGGGAAAGCCTAACTAGATTTTCACGTCCTCCCCTTTGAATATTAAAAAAAAAATACGTTTTTAATTATATACAGATCGAAAGGACCCCAAAGGTTAAGGAATGCATCGAGGAATTTTCAAAGTTAATTAAAATACATACTTTCGTCTTAAAAAAAAAAAAGAAAGAAAAGGGAGAAGACTACCCATCACACCGAACCTGGCACCTAATAACTCATATGCACCACATTCCTATACCATCTCCACATCCCTATACCATCTCCACACCCCTTACAGAGCAGGAAATGTCACAGTTAGACAAACGGGATATGTAATTGAAAAAATATGAAAAATATATAATCTATAATAGGTATCCTTGACATGGACAGGACACAATATTCCTTAAACGTCTGCGGCTGTCAGATGAATAAGAAAAAAACACTTTGTCCCGTCACAAGGACACCCTCCACAGAGTTACTGTTCTACACACTAAAACAATCGCACATGGAGTGACATATTGATATCCTTTTTTTTTGTCAACTTGTTTGTTTTGGATACATAAGGATTCCCATCAGTGCACCTCATTAGAATTTCTTTAGAGTGCAAGGTATCTCTACTGTCTGACCAACTGCACGAGTACACTATGTAGTTCACCATGTTAAGGAAAGGACCTTAATTTTTGAATGGCAAATGAATTTAGTTCCCAGCGGCCGACGCGACGTATGGATAACAGAAGGAATTGATTTGTTTTTGCGTTTGACTTTGTTTAAAAGGACTGAAGAGAGTCGTCATTTCCTGTTTTTATGTTCAAAGGACACTTGCTTCTGTTTAGATGTGGTATATGGTGTGTTATGTTGAAGGAGTGTTTTCATTTCAATTTTATTTTTTTTTTGTTCGGCCTGTGTTTGTTTGTATTTAGTATCTGTGTTATGATAAATTACATTGTGGACACTGAAGAGCGGATGAGGGAATTGATGAAGATAAAGTGATTTATGATGCCCACTGGCAGGAAAGTCATCATCTAAACGAGAATGATCCGGTGTCACAGTGAGCATATAAATATCCTTTTGAAATTTAGTTAGTTGTTGAAGGTTGGAAGGATTTAAAAGGGTTAAGTATATACATATACATGCATGAATAGTCGCAGCGGGTTCTATAATATATGTACTAATCCAAGATCCTTCAGTCAACTTGAGGACTATGAGCTGATTCTGCTGAAGGACCCTGAGAAATTGATTTACAAACAGTTTAAGCACCTATCCATACCAATGGAGTTGACGGTCAGAGTGCGCAGTGTATTTGAATGTAAAATCTATTTTGTTGCCATCTTCATGGACCTGGTGACACTGAATGGGTCCAGCTACTGATGAGTAATCGAATGGGTTCGTTGCCAACAGAATTTTCATGGAACTATGACCCTTCCCTGGCAAATCTTTGATATCTATTCTTTCGTGTTCCTGAGAGATCTACGGTTTCGCTATAACGACGTCCATTTTGGAACCGTCAGTATAAAGGCAAGTTCTCCTTCGTTAGTGACTTATCGATTCATGAAATCAATGTCAGGAACCACCTGCTAAGCTTCAGTACCGGGATCGTGTAGTCGGTTCCAGTCTGCTCTAATTGTAGCCTCTCATCAATCCAAGACGCAACTGGTCCATTGTACTACCAGGATGCAAAATCCAGTATTACCCATTTTACTAGAATTTATTCGACTTTCGGCCGAGAAAGCACTTTCAGCAGATCAAACGAAAGATCAGGTCCTGAAAATTTATCCTCTGAGACCTGCTTAGCAATCTCATCAAAGATCTCATTTCCCGCAATCCCAGTGTGACCTGGAAGCCAGACAAGAGTCAAATCATTCAGCCTTGCGATTGAATTCAAAGAATTTTTGCATTCTCGAACTGTTTTGGAACGGGTTACAGGTTTGGCTGTCGCTACAGATGCAGATACTCCGACCCCGCCACCTATTCTTAACAATATAGTCGGCAGCCTAAGATAGCCTAGATCTTCGTTTGAAAAACAGAGGCATGCTTACCTAACGAGTAGTTAAGCTTAGTGTTGTCGGTCTCCACGAAGATAGCAGTCATCGGATGCTTGACTAGTTTTCGAGCCATCCATGAAAATTCTACTACAGCCCAGTGTAGGCTAACACTCCGGCTTAAGTCAGTGCTGAACGCAAGGAAAGTCGACTGCAAATTTACACATCAGTTCCGGTGTCATTGCATCAGATGACATATTCATGGAACCGGTCAGTGTCATGCAAGAAGGATGATACCAAAAGCCAACCCGTCTAAGAAGGTAGATTGCTTTGATAGTGCAGCCCATGATGAGAGTATCAAGAATAGGTAAAGCAGAGAATCTAGAGCAGAGCTAAGCGTACTCGGGAAAGCTCCACTGCAGTCGAGACAGGCCGTTCTTTGGATTTTCGTACAGAAGGCAGTCACATGCTTATGCGAAAGCCCTGTCCACCAAACAAACCGACCCATAAGCCAGCCTAATAGATCCAGAGAACCTTTTTCGGTGATAAGCCCCATGTCTTGCCAAAAGCACCCTTACACTGTCAGAAAATTGAGAGCGCCTTGGATGTCTTCGACTTTACATGCCTTGCCCAAACATCTGGATAGTAACGCTTTTTAGCACTGGCTGAGGCAGACCGGTCACAATCCTCCTAGGCGTTTGAACTATTGAGAGTATACAACAGAGAGTCAACTACCATGCACCATAGAAGTGGAAACAGAGCGCCACCTTGCGGGCAGCCTCTGCTAACACCTCCCATAACATGGCGGCCACAGTCCGCATCTGAAAACAAAATTCTATTCATCAGCATTGCTTTGATTCACAATACCAATGTCTCATCTACCCTGTGTTGTCCAGCACAGTCACACATGCAATCTAAAGTCGCATTGTCGAACTCGCCCTCTATGTCGATGAAAATGCTTTCCGTATTCTTTCCTATCGAGTGCGTATTCAATTCTAGCATCTAGATTTTGAAGAGCACTCTCAAAGGATTTTCCACGCTGATATGCATGTTGCATCTCAGAAAGAGGGTGCATCCTCAGTGCAGACCTGTCCACGTGAATGTCGACTAGACTAACTAAGTTTTTCATCGAGAAGGAAGGCAGACTTATAGGTCTGAAACTCTTAGCGAGGGAGTAGTCATCTCTACCAATTTTCGGTACAAAATCCACTTGAAACGCACGCCAAGGTATGTGAATATACATATGTCAGTGCCAGAACCACAATGGAGATTCCCTTCACAGTTGGCAGCACCTGGTTGCAACAAGGCTAAACTCCATTAGTACCAGGCGGTTTGAAGCTATTTGACCTGCAGACCTGAATTCCATTTGTACTTCCACATCCAAGTATGTCCATCCATTTCTCCACAACTGTCTTATTTGAAGTCCTTTTGCACTTTGCATATCCATTTTCCTGGAGCTCGATAAAACTTTCATCCTCACACATGGAATTTATCCTGTGTTTGTTTTTTATTCAAAATTCCTTTGGGTGTGCTCATCGACACATTAGGGAACATTCCCTTTTACGTCATTTACACTTCAAAAATAATAAACAAAAAACAAAAAAAAAATAATGTCCACCTAAACTTCCACTGAAATGGAGTGTCCTTCGAGAGTTTCAATACTTTAAACTTGTCTCAACTTTTCCTCTCGAAAGTATTTCATTTTTGATGAAAGATCTCATGAGTGCAAAGTTAATATTTTGTTACAAATACATTCCATCAAGTGGTGTATATTGACAAAGAGGATCCTTTTGTTCATTTGTCCTTCGATGTTTTATTTTTTCTTTTTTTAATGAAATTCCTTTAACAAATCATGATGTGTGTTGGTGGCGAATAAATATCCTTAAATTATGATCGTCACATCATATCCAGTGGAGGGGAGATTTCCTTCTCCCACTTTAAAAAAAAAAAAATAAGTTGGATTCCATGGAAATAAGCCCCATGTTACCCGCCCTACTCCAAACATCGGCTCATTTTGCACTAAACAAGGGAATACAGAGTGGGTGGTAGTGAGTATGGGGCTAGGACCTACCTAGGAGTGTGGGATGTTCTCCTGCTTTATTGTAAAGTAGCCATCAATTATCAAATTTCTTATGTCTTTTGATTGTTGAAGTTCCATGGTTTTTTTTTTGTTTCCTGTGCTCCTTTAGTCATTATTTGGGAATGAAAACAACACCAACATCAAGGATGTACCCACTGTTTCCTTTAACTCACATACGAGTAAGGGAGATAGAGAAAGCCTCATTCACCGAAGGATGTTTCCACTTCAATTGAAATCTAGTTCCTAAGTTTTTTTTTTTTTTTTTTCAGTCAGTTCATGGGGGAATGCGAAGTCGGGTCAATAAGGATACTAAGAAGGGGTATCCTAGCAACCCGTTTTTACGCATTTTCCCCGGCTATTTTGGGGAGAGAGGTATGAAATCTGAAAATGTTGTTCTTGTTAAATGGTAATTGACAACGAAAACATGTTGTTTCTGTTTTTTTTTTTTTTTTTTGTTTTGCAATGATGTCGTGTATCCTGTAAACTTCAAATTACACGTATTTTTTTTTTATCCCCCATTCTTTGAAAAAAACATTTTTTGCGATTAATTTTTTTTTCCTATTCAGTTTGTATATGGAGGAGTCCTTCTAATAAAAGTCGGTGGAGGACGTAGGTATATAATTAGATCAGAAGGATTCCAAGCACACAAGTGTTTTCAATTCGACTTCCTGTTTGATAATAATTTATGACTTGTTTGTCAGTTTTTTGTATCCTTTTTTAGATTTATTCTATTCCCCCTGTGTATTAAGGTGGAGTAACAAATAGTGAAAGGATCCTACTTCCTTATGTGTGCACCAACAGAAAACAGAAACGACACATAGAGGAATGCAAAGAATCAGTTGGGTATTTGATCCTTTGGTCAAAAGGATTATATATCACTCTGATGGTGTTAACTGTAACAGTTCGTTTTTTAATTAGAATTTCAACGTGTCATCCGTCTTGGTTGGAAATTGGTTTTGAAATGCCATTGACTTCCTGTCATCTGCCACAGTTATGTGGATGTGGAGAAGGGACAAATATTGAGAACTCAATTACCGGGCTCCATGGCACTGTGAGGGTAATCGTGATGGATGGAAACAAATGGTTAGGGTGCGTGCTAGAGTTATCACGAATTAATCGCGTTATATGGCAAGTCACATGTGGCACTTTAGAAAAAACACTTCATGTACCTAGTCTAGTGTTTTTTGACGTTAGGCTGTCGGTCGGTACCAGAATCTTTTGTCAATTGTTGTGCTATAGAGTAGCTGATATTCATAAAAGCCCCATATCCATATGAAGGAGGCTGTTGAAATACACAGTTTAAAAAGAAAGTCCTCCTCGTCCTTGACACTAATGTTTCATGGTCTCACCTTTTACGAGCGTCTAATAAACATCCAAGAGTATAAGTGTCATGAAAAGTTTTAAAAAATAGCCCTTCGGACATCGCATTAAACAATAGGCTCCTTCTATTCGTGTGAATAATAGAAATAGGAAGAATGGTTGTGAGAAGCTAGTCCCTGAATCCCGTCTTTTGCATCATGGTTATAGACCTTCTGTGCTAAGGCACGAATGTCCAGGACATAATCGAGAAAAAGTGCACCAGGATTGGTCTTTCGATTTATCCTCTTAGAACTGTGATTGTTCTCCTTAGCCAGTGGTAAAAATGTCTCAATGGCCAAATAAATAATATAGGAGTAGTCTTGAATACAGATCTTGTTTTAGTTGAAATATATAGAGTTGAAGACAGTCAAGCTTCTGACACTGTAGGCATGCAAGCTATGATAAGATTGTTCGTAACATAAGTGTCGTTTTTTTTTGGTGGTAATGACTTTTATGTTCTTCTGACTCTTCCTTCTTTTTGTACTTATATATATAATTGAAAGCATTATATAAAACAATACTCCATATCAGACAAGATTGCACTGAAATTTTGATGATCCCTCAGTCATCTCATCTCAAATCCGGCTTCTGAGATATTACGTCTGAAGCACTGATACTAAAACTTCGGTTTTTGTACAAATTTAATGATGAACCCGTCCATTTTCAGGACAAGCTGTGACTAAAATCCAAGCAAGGAATGAGTTGTAGTTCAATCTTCACGATTGGCTCTAAGGGTAGAGAAGGATTTTTATTCGAGGACGAAGACAATATTAGATTCTAATTCTGGGTAGGCTAACATGCGTCTATTCTAAAAGCGGCTATGAAGGCTTTTTAACAGCAGCCTACCATTGGACGTATTTGGAATTATTCTGAGAACAGTCTGAATGAACAACTGGAGTGATTTTTGAATATTAGCTTGCCAATTCCAGCTGCGTATTCAGTGTTGAGCACGTTACTGGGTATGACCCTCGCTACATATAAATGGCTCTACTTTCAGCAGGACCAAACAGAGATGGGAAAATGCCTCGACGTGTCATATGTACATGTATCAAGACATATCTGAACTAAGCTGGTTCAGCAATGTGTATAGTGTCGGGCTAGTTTTGCTAAGGGGATCACAGATCAGCTACCTAATCGTTGTGCTGACGGAAGAGATCAACGTGCAAAAAGACTGGGTTTCTTTTTAAATAACTTTTGCAGGAGCTGCAGGCACAAAGAAGAAGATGAAGCCATCATTCACTTCCTATGCATCTGTCCTAAGGAAGAGAGTTTCATTTAATGACTATTTTGAAGAATTACCTCAGAGAACTGGCATCCTTAGACGTTATAAGCTTACCTCACCTCATAAGAAGCTCCAGTTGGTTTTATTAGTCCTTGTTTAGTCGAAGTGAAAAGATGCAAGAAATTACATCCCTCTAGTCTCGCAACACAAGGTGCAATGATCTGTATATTCATATGGTACATTCAGAGCTTTTTCTTTGGGTGCACTTAAAATATTCTTCCACAATAGTTCTAGATCCTCATGGGAAATAAGTTTTTGCAAACGTATCACTATTCCATAATGCTGAGCAAAACTCTGTATGTTTGAAAACTGTAGGAGGTCTCTATGAAAATTGTTCAAATCACCTTTCATTAGGCTGCCACCGCAGTTTTGGCGAATGCTCGAAATTCTATCGGTCTCTCGTTTGGCCTTTTGCAGGACTACTTAGCCAATCTAATGTATCGTCCAAAAGTAAAGAAAACTGAGTGAGTTGGAAAAACCCATTGGACAGCAATGATATATAAGAAGTCTTTGCTAACAAGAGGTGTCATTTCAAATTTCGGGCTTTTGTTGAAATGTCAACAATCGGTAATCGTTGTGATCACTTTTGATACATACTCTCACAACGTGTGGAAACAGTGAAAATTCATTACAAAAACGCTGAAAATATTGCAAAAATATTTCGTAAAGTTCGTACTGCTTTTTGTCATCATCAAGCTCCTTCTCGCAGAGCTATAGTGAATTTAATCGATAAATGTGACCATCTCGGATAGACTAGTGAAGACTCCAAATCATGTTCATCCGGTAAGATCAGCTGAAAATATCGATGCTGTAGCTGAGAGTATGACTGAAAACCCAGGTGTGTCCATTTCGAGACAATCACAGGAACTGGCCCTATCCGCTACCACTTTGCAACGCATTTTGTATAAAGATCTTGGCCTACATGCTTATAAGGATCAGTTCGCATAAGGATTCTGTGTACGGATTACGTTACCGAACTGAATGTTGAATAATTTTGAAACTAAGGCGTTATTGCAGGACAAATTTTTCGAAATGGAAATACAATCGCAATTATGTGAAAACTTGATGACAAATTTTCATCAAAAGAATGACTAAGTATTTATAGGCAGAGTTGAGGCGGACATTTGGCAGATATTGTACTCCATTACTAACTTTTGAGATTGTACTTAACATGAAAGTAAAAATATCCCCACTTCACATAAAAAGGTTGCGTTTTTTATTGATTTAAAATGTCATCTCTTGTTGGATGACCCCACATATCGGTCATATTTGATGACAACTATCTAAACACAAACTGTGACTTCAATCGAACGAAACACATAGGCAACAGGCAGACATACTTTTAAAGTCTTAGCAGATGCAATCAAGAATTCAAGAAAGGACCAACTCCCTGGGAAAATTTACGTAGAGGATGCAAGTTTGGAAACCCAGTTCGAAAGTGCTGTTCCTCTCTTAGGCAGAGCATCATCTTTGTAAAAAAAAAATTGTAATGTCAAACTAAAGATCGGCAAAGATTGCATATTTACACCTTTACTTCAACAAAAACTTTGTTTATTTTATTCTCTTAGGCGAGCCTATAATGAATAGATAGGGCCTAAAAGCGATATGCTATTAATTTTGTTCTTAAATTGGTGGAGACCTTAAAGTCTCATGGAAATATATGTATCTCCTGATATTTCATTTCAGACTAAGTAAAATACCTTCCTTTATATTTAAATGTCTCTAAAAGCGGGTAAAGCGGGTCCTACGATTTTGGTCCTAAATCTTTACGTCCCATCAGTCTGATGTAGCACTAAATGAATTAACAAGAATTACCCTGTAGCCATTCTACTCATTGAAAGAGCATTTAGTTACACCTCATATGAACCCACCCAACGATCTATCCATGAAATAGATCATGCTTATGCGAAATGGTTAATCAATTGTTACACTAGAATTAACGATACTTAAACCCTAGGTACCCTAAATGCAGACAGTTCACACCTCGAGAGTGCCCTCAAGGTGGAATGCTATTACCCCTCATTTTTACAAACAGCCTACACAAATTTTTTAAAAATAATTGAGACAATCAGCTACACTTTCAATGTGGGAATAAAGAGCGCTCTAATCATGCATTCGCGTACATGGAAGAACCTAGGGATTTGTATGGTTGAAATCACAATGGATCAAGATTGCATATCAGCACAGTAATAGATGTTTCTGTAGGACACTATCCCTTTGGCAGGCATGATAAAAAGTCCTGGCATCTTTTCAACAGAAGCTATAGGAATAAGGACAAGTTATTATTTATCTGCTCTGTACTTGTTCGGTTCTTTCCATTAGAAGGAAGCTTTAACCATTAGTATCTAAATACAAAACTGAACAGCATTCATTAGATGGTCATATACTCGTATCACACAGCACGTGTATAGTTCTAAATGTCTCCGTACTTAGGATACAGGCAACCACTCAAACAAAATATCATTAGTTTACTGCTGTCAACTCTGCTGTCAAGGCATTGTTACTATCAACAGGGTTGCCGCTATGTCCATAACAAGTGTTATCTCTTTCTTTGTGGAGCGTAAATTTTAAATCTTTGCAAATTGTTTTTTAATGACTTCTTTCCTGGCGCTTAGTGAAACCCAGCTTAACCATGACACTGATCCCAGTGAATTCGCAATAGCAGGACACTGGTGTCATGCTTTGTGCCACGTAGAGGTATCGAGCTGTACGTAAAAAATGAAGTGAGCTTCCAAATGCAGCCTTAATTCGGTAGCTCAGATTATCCAAATTGTCAGGTATTCTGGATCAAACTATCTATCGGAAAGCATTCAGTTCAGGAAAAGCATTGACAATTCAATACATCGACAAAGTTTCTGAATCAATAACTAATACTTGATCTGGCTGTCCCAAAACTGAAATAATTGTTGCGGGAGATTTTAATGTCCATAATACTAGTTTAATTCGCCACTCTGGACCAACAACTTCTGAAGCTCGTTATACAGATATCTTCGGTGAGTAAAACCAACTTACTCAGCTTGTAGACAAGGCCACATTCATTGGGGCTACATTCCTGATGTTGACGGTTTATTTTAACCTCTCTTTCGTACAAGTATTCAATCGCCGTCGGGGAGATCGGATCATTGTCTGGTGTCAGCTAAAGTCTCACACTTCCAGCAGCACTCAGTTAACAGAAGATATCCTAGAAGAACAATTTGAGAATACGAGAATCCCGATTGGTGCGGCCTCGTTCTTCAGAGCTACTTACTGGTCTCTATCCTTCCTAGATAGAGTTGTAAATATCCTTACTGACATGATAACAGACTTGGTTTTACTTGAAATGCGCTCCTTCATCCCGAGTAACTCTGGTTCAATCTGACCTGTGCAATTGCCATCCGGAAGAACGAAAAGACTTCTGAGTTATGGTCTGAAACAGCTTCTGAGGAAAACTGAAGTCTCTATAAGCGGGCTAGAAAGGATTGCAACTCAATTTCAAAGCGTGCAAATCTTCTACGAGACCAAAATGTTGGGCAAAAAATACTGCAATGCCCTAAAGGCAGTAATTCTTGTTGGTCTTTCGTCAAACAAATTAAAGGCCTCGTCTAATGTTCCAACCAAGCTCTTGACCACAACAATCAGAATATCACCGACTCCAAAGAGAAAGCCAATCTCCTCGCAGCTATGTTAGGAGAGAAAGCCAATCTCCTTGCTATATATTTCTCTAACATAAACTTTACTGAATCCGGTTCAATATACATTAAGAAAAATATTTTTCCGAACCCGCTGAGTAGCTCTTCCACCTGGCATACTCCACAAGTATCTTTTCAGATAGATGGAAGCTCGGGCACGTCCAACTGATCCCTAAAAAGGACGATAAACCTCCACTTCGAACTACCGACCCAAATCCTTAACTTCAGTGCTCTCTAAGGTCATGGAAAGCATTGAAAATTTCCATCTTGTGGGATATAATGAAAGAAACCGTCTTCGAAATGACCGTTAGTACGTTTTCCGTCAACAATGTTCCACAGAGGACTTTATGCTGCACCTAACAGAAAAATGACATCTCGGTTGATATCTCTAAAGCTTTCGATAGAGTGTGGCACAATGCCCTCTTAAGTAAAATCCAAACTCACGGTGTCGGTAGCATCTTCTCATCATGGATTCCAAGTTTTTTAAGTAATCGGACAATACAAGTTGTATTGGGCTGATATACTTCTACCGCATTCTCAATCAATGCTGGTGTACCCCAGGGCTCAGTCCTCTCTACGACCCTGTTTTTAATATTTATTACCGACCTTTTCTGTCCTACTCAGAATCCAATCCATTGCTTTGCGGATGACAGTACTCTTGCCTTCGTTTATTTTTTGGCGACTCCACGGCTGAAACCCCAAGCTGTGGAGTCTCACCGGCAGCGAGTATCTATCGATTTGAACTCCGATATCGATCCAATCATCAACTGGGGTGCGAAAAACTGAGTTGAGTTCAATTCATCAAAAACTCAGTGCTATCTCCTCTCTCTGAAGCGGTATACCAGTGTAGTCAAACTAAAAATGAATGACTTGTCAATGCTTGGCATGCAACTTATCCCAGACTTTCGCTGGAATCATCACATTTTCGAAGCTACGAAAAGTGGCGCTAGATGCTTCGGATTTTGCAAGAGTTGTAAACTTTTTTTCAGTCCTGCCGACTTGGCTACTATCTATAAAGCTTAAATTCGTCTGAATTCTACTCATACGTTTGGGAGGGTGCTCCCGTAACTTGTCTGGGTTTATAAGATCGTTTCCACCATCAGGCATGTACATAGATTGATCGGTGACCTATCCATTTGCGACCAAATTCCTTCGCTAGAGCGTCGTCGGAATGTTTGATGCTCATCGGTCCTGTACAGACCGGACCACCACAATTGTTCGGATAGAATCTGTAATTGACGGACGCCTGTACGTCAGTTTAATCGTACTGAACGAGCGACCTCTACCGCACACCCTTATCTTTTAAAACCTAGTTTCGGTCGTACAGTGAAATTCAGAAGCTCGTTCTTTAGCCACTCAATACGTTTGTGGAATGAGTTGCCCTCCTCAATACTTCCAACAAATTATGATTTGCAAGGATTTAAGGTCAGTTCCTTCCAACTTCAAAGTTCCCCACACCTTTTCCTTTCACTCCATCACTGGGTTTATAACTTTACAGGACTGTAGTCCTAGGTGAATCGAGTAGAATCACTATGAACCAGTAGGTCCCTTTATTCAAACCAACAATCTAACCCCCTTCACATGAATAGCTCCTTCGAAAAGAAAAGAGTTACTTACCGCTTCACCGCTTTTCTTCATCCCCTATTCTCTCTGATCATCCATCCATCCTCCTTTGTGTCATCAATTCGTTGTTTATTGCTTACAATTTCCTTTGAAAGGATAACACTTCGATTATAGTGTTTAATTTCTTTGTGAACATACCCAAAACCTCGAGATCAAAATATATATATGTATGTATCTACAAAAGCCACAAAGACACCTTTTAACCCGAAAATACTTTCTTTTCTCTGCAAAAGGGTCACACGTTATTATATGCCGTAACATTATCCCTTCCATCGCAGACAATCAAAGGATTACAAGACATTTCTTCCACACGGTTAACAAATCTCTCCCCGATTGCGTTAAATTGTTTCGTAGGTGTATCTAGCTAACACTTTCCCTTTTGGGCTTAAGGCATTCAAACGGAGGAAACATATTAGATTCGGCTCCTTCAGATCCTTTTTTATCAATTTTGGGTTTTTTTTTTTTTTTGTTTAAACTCCAAAAACTCTATCATCCCTGAACTCCTTTCCGCCGCCTACACAAAGACAACTCGGGATCGATGCTCGATCAAAAGAGAAGATTCGTCATTGTTTGGAGTTGAAAGGATACGATGTGAAGGTGTTTGCGTGTTTTGATTTATCGTCAGTCAATGTGTCATCACATGTTTAATTAACAAACAGAAAAGTTATGGGAAAGGATTTAGAGATGAAAATCTTCACGTGCAACTAAATCCCCCCTTTCAGATGCCTGGTCTAATCAAATGGCGCACACAAATAACAACGCACAAAGGATACCCAGTGGAAATTGAAAGAGCACCGTTCATAGAATCCTAGTTCTCATCTTAATTACCCATAATCACTTGGTTAAATCCTGCTAATTTATCACAACAAGTAGGTGTAGCATTAGGGTACTCCTTTCTTTCCCATATACACAGGCACGCACGCACGCACTATGACCCGGTTTCCTATATCGTCAACCTTTCTAGGATAAGAATGGCGATACTCTAATGAACAAGGATAATTCCATTCTTTCTCATTTTGTTTTTGTTTTTTTTTTTCACTTAATACTTTAAGCAGTTGTAGATGGAGGTGGTAAATAGTCCTTAAATAAACTTTTAATCCTTACCGATGTCCTATAATCATCCACAAAGACACATACTCGTACATGGGAATGGTAAAAGAAGATTGTATGTATATGTAAATAGAAAGGGAAAATGTGGTAAAAGGAAGGATTTTGGTATTAATAGCGAAGTAGGTTCATCCTTTGTTTATCTAAGGTTATGAGAACCCTGTTTGCAAACAAAATAAATACTTATTTGCATTACTTAAGCATATTTAGTGCAAGATTGTCATCGTTGGCAGTTGAAGGTAGGATAACGCAATGCTTGCAGATCCTTACCAACGATATAAGTGCCATTCCGAAAGGATTTCCAATGAAATCCATATAGCACCACTAGGCTGGCTCTTCTTTGTTGTTATGGATTTTGTCGGATGCCTTTAGTACTTAGTGCGTAAAGGATATCCATGTACATAAGGGTTAAGGCGATTACACATCGGTGAGGATGACAAGTTTTTGTAGTAAATTGCTAGGAAATGAAATTGGTTTGGATTTGCATTGGTTAGAAAAATATATAGAAAGACAAAAGGATATCGTTGGCATCCGTGTAGTCCAGGTGATTAGTTGGGAATGGTCGGTATGCCATGACAGATGATATTCGTGTGCACTATGCTATTGTTTCGAGTGATGGAGAAGTAAATTGGGTGTCTTCCAATGAAAGGCAGGTTTAGGTATACCACGTCCAGTTTTTGAGTCATTTGATATACATAGTTTTCTCAGGTGTTCCTTGAGTACAGAATAGAGATGTCCAGTCAGAAAGCTTATAGGGATATGTAGGTCGATTTTGTTGAAGTTGATAGGTTCTTACCCTACTCTTCCTTTCCAGCCTCCTAAATTCTTCTATTAGGGTATGGTACCCCATTCCAGGACATATGAATGGTTTATCTGTCCCTTATCTTGTTAATGTATCTACTGTTTCGTTGCTCTCTATTCCCACGTGACATGGTATAGAATAGATGGTCAAACTGTTGTTTCTAAAAGTTCGTTAAGTTTGTGAAGCCATTCCCATACAAGTTTGGACCTAACAACATGTACAGCTTTGATTGCTGCTGGACTATGTATTCCATGGGCAGAGTACTTTTAATTATCCTATTTTGCGTCTCTTAACACTTCTGCAAAAGTACTGATGTAATGTCATCTACCCTTGGTGACTTAAAAGCTTGAAAGCTTGTTGGCATCCCACCCTATGTGCCCACGATGACGTTGTGGGCATTGACGTCGCACCCAATGAACAGCGGAATCTGGAGCTTATTCCAATGTTCCACTAAGTGTTGGTGTTGCGTATTAAGCATCCTAGCAAAGTGGGGTCACACAAGGCTGCATTATGTCACCAATAGTGTTCCCATTGCCAACGGGTAAGGGAAGAATCCGATGGACTCTTATATCCCAACTCAAACACCTTGATACGGTGACAATGTATGCTTACTTTCTCATAGAATTGTGGACCTCCGCCAAATGACAACAGGTGTGGAGACGTATGTACGTCAAGAACTGGAACGATCTGGACAACTTGGTAGTACTTACTGTATAGACCGGTGGTGGAACCGAACTGCATACATATGTCCATCTGAATCCACAAAGCAAAGTCTGCATTCGAAATATTGTCCAAAATATGACGAAGCAATGCAATTAGTTTAAACACCAAACTGTTATATGGATATGTGAGATCTTAAGGATTTAGCTGGCCCAACCATATCTCTAACGAACATCTGTACTAGCCAACGGATCATGAACCATCCAATGACGGAAATGGCAGTGGATTGGTACTATGTAAGTACGTTCCGTAAAGTTGACAGTTTCATAGTTAACTTTTGAACACGTTACTTACTTAGTAGTCCGAGAAGAACGACTGTTGGGGAAGAGTTAGTGAGAGGTTAGACATAGCAGAAGAAACCATATACGATGGTCTGTAGGCCGAAAACGAGCTCTAGCACTCTCATGTCACAAGCGGATACAGGCCATGTGTTTCCAGGTTCTATACAAGTATTCAAAGCATTTGGTCCTTTGGTTTTTTCATTTTCTTTTCCTTACACATTATTTTGCTTAAGTCGAGAGAATGATTGTAGTTCCGTCAAGTTTCAAGGAATCTTGATCTTTCCTGAGCGATGCTCTTTTGTGCACAGAGTTTGTCCTTCTCATGTAGGAATGTATTGTTGTTGCCGGTGCCCATATAGGGGACTGACTTACTCACAGTCGCAAGCAGGTTTCTTATTGACTGCCGGAATCCTCCAATATTTGGCATAAGCCTGAAAATTACGGCAACCGCCCTATTGGCCTTCCCGCTTGTCTGGGTTAGGTGCTCTCTAAAGCTGAGTCTGAGATCGAGCAATACCCCTAGTTGCTCTATTTAGGGCTTTGAATCGATACTGTGTTCTCCTGCCTGTATGGTCAGGTGCGCGACTTTCTTGCGGCTGCTTATCATGACAGCCTTCACGTCGTTGATGGTGTTGTTGCAGTTTCGTGTCAACTCCTTAGGTACTGCCACCACCGTGATATCATCGGCTTATCCGATTATGTCCACTCCACTTCGTTTCAGCATACGTAGGACTCCATCGTACATAATGTTCTACAGAATAGGACCTAGAATTGATCCCTGTGGGACTCTCCTGTAATTTTATGTCTTTTCGGCGCTTCGTTCGTATCGTAGAAGATGCTTCTGTCTTCAAAATAACTTGAGCAGGCAGGTTGGCACTCCCATATTCCTCAGCGCTCTCATAATAAAACTCCAAATGGCCGAGTTCAAGGCATTACTGAACTCTAGTGTAACCACAGCGCGGCACTGCTTTTTTCCTCCTTTCCATCTGGTTCCAGATATATGTAGTTTCGCGTGCAATATCGCAAATTGTTTATATCGCATGAGTTGTGCTTCGTTTTTTCCTGAAGAAGTATTGTCGATCGGAAAGCTGGTCAAGTCTGTCGCGAATAATTCTTTACAGAACTTTCCCTACTGTGTCTAATATGCACAGCTGTCTGTATGGCGAGGGTTGGTCTGGGGGCTTGTCACCTTTTGAAATGAATACCAACCTCTGTCGTTTCCATTGCAAAGGAACGTTGTGTACAGGTTTGCAAATGCCTCTGGTTTAATTTTAATAGCTTTCTTCAGGACGAAGTTTGGGAGGCTTATTGTTCTTCATTGAGCTTCCAGGACTTCTGCAGTGTTGTGACTGGTGGTATTGTTTAAGTAGCCTCTATTATTATGCGGGAAAGGTGCATGCAAGCAGTCGTTGGGAATAGGCCGATGACTATGATATTCATCTGTGTTTCCTTGATTTAGTAGAACAAGATCAAAGCTTTCAAACGCATCCAGCAATGCTTCACTTTTGTGGTTGGTCCTCGTGCAACCCCATTCGACTGCCCATATATTAAAGTCTCCCACTATCACCGCTGGTGACAAGTACGTCCAAAATCTGTTGATACTCTGACATGGTCGCACTTGGTGGGGCATAACAGCTGACGAAGTGGATGTCCTTAATTTTGGCGTTTCTTGTTTCGAATGTTGTGCTCGAGTGTGTAGTTTCCGCATGTCCATATCGCTGTTTTCTTTTTTGGAGTCATCTACCCATCTTGCTTTGACGTGGGAGGCTTTACAATGCTCGCATATAAGGGCTAGGTCTGTTTTATTCCTCTTTTACTGTCTGTATAAGCCTCGTCCGGATTCGCAATGGTTAAGGATCTGGATGGACTTCGTTGTGTCTTTACCAATTCTCGCATCGCGGTGCATGTAATACTCCCGGTGGCGTGATTGTTTCCACATTTACATACCGGATCGCATGTGACACATTTTGGATCTGCTTTGTAGTTGTTGGCAGTATGTCCTTTATATCCGCATCGTAGACATATTCTTGTGCGATTCACTTCATTTTTGCAGTTCCTAGGAATGTGTCTATACTCAAAGCACTTGAAGCATCTTCTTGGCGTATTGAGGTCGCGCACTTGACACCGGTGGACACAGTGTAAGAATGATGTCCTTGGAGAAAGGCATTATTGCTTTAAAAGGTTTAAACTAAAAATTCAAGGGTTAGCTATTGATAGACCATGTGAAGGTCCAGTTTCAGTCAAGATCAAGTTTCAGTGCCAATTAGACAATCTAAGGGAGGAACCTAATATTTCGAGAAGAAAGTTTTACGTTTCATAATAAATCGGAAAAACCTGGTCCTTGCCGGGTTAACATCAAAAACCACAAAGCATTAAGGCTTCAGAATTGATGTCAGAGGATTACCAGAGAGCGTAGGTACTTTGCGGTATGTGCAATTTAAGGATGGAGCTAGGTCTTTACATGATGTTCTGGTAGCCATTCTGTTACCATTCATGTAACTCTTGCCTTCCTTTCTACCCTTGCGTAGAAGCTGCTTTCTCAAAGGAAGTAAGGGTGTTTCTAAACTGCTGAATGGATAGAAAGGGCTAAAAGTTGAAAGGATAGAAAAGGGAATCTGGTAACAGTTTATGGGTGTTCTCCTTGACATTCTTGAACAAGAATTTATATTACTAAATGGTAACTCAGGACTCTGATGAAGGGTGGTTTAGTTTCGGGAGTTAAGTAACTAGATCTAGCCCATCGTTGCAAAAAGTTCTGTAAAACGAGCCAAGATGTGGAATTTACGACACGCAACAAGTTCACTTGAAAGAGGTTTGGGTGATCCTTATAGTAGTGGATCATTAGTAAGTTATCAGACAGATGGAGGTACTACCTGGCCTTGGGATATATCCAAACACTAATATGGGCAAAAAGACATAAAGTAAATAATGGAAAGATAGACAACCTGATAAAGATGTTTCTTGATTTTCTGATCGAAAAATTGGCGACAAAATGCCATTATCGATCCACAATCAACTATAGACCGGTGTCGACAAGCTAAAATATCACTTAGGGTGTCGGAAGGTTCTACCAACGAAGGGTATGAAGTTCGAAACGGATGCCTCTCAAATAGTAGAGTTGGCCACAGGACATGAGAACTAGAAACTACAAACTATACCTTCAGACATAAGGGAATCTCTGTATGTACATAGGTACTACAATGGATCTTTATTTTAGTCTAAGTGTGTCTTTGCCAGAGCGGAGACAACGACCTATCCTTACCTAACCTAAAAATGGTTCCAAATACTTAGAACTATCGGAATTAGACTCGGGAAACATCATTCCCTGTCTGTGGCATAGATAGAGTAAATGAGCCAAAAACCTTCTTCATTTTATCCAGGTATGTAGATATTTGCGAGAACCGTGACTTCGTTTGAAGACCAAGTGTACTTACTTGGTCTTCAAACGAAGTCTCTAGACATGCCTATTGAAGCATTCTTTAAAAAACGTGATATGAATGGTTTAGCTTTGCTAATTTGTTTTCCATAGCACGTTGTTTATTAGGTTCAGCAACGCGCGAGGTGTTTTCACCTCCCGCCTTCACAATAAGTGATTCCATTGCAAGACTCTTCTTTCGACCAATCATCAAAGCTCTTCCACAGAATCATCCCTTTATTCGCAAGTCGTCCGTCCTTTCAATGCAAACACACATTGAAGCAAATAACCCTTCCTCATGATTACCATGGCAACTACATCCCAACAAACAAAATAGCGACTCCCAGTGATGGCTGTTTGATGGCCGTCTAACCCAAATCGTATCCTTTTCTCCACAGGCAGCCCATATCCAATCACCAAGCCTGTGGCGTGCTTTGCAAAGTCAAATCCTTTTAATTTTCCCTCAATGGCCATAACCAATAAAGGAAAAATAAATAAATAAACTAGAAGAGGAGTCCTGTGGATGTTTTCAATCCAAATGATGAGGATCGTTATCGCGAGAAGCAAAAGCAACCCTCATTCCTTTTCCGCACGTGGAGAGGAGCAAAAACAAAGTTTAATGCTGGGCGTGCCAAGAATGCGAACTTAAAGGATTCGAATTAACCAAGAGTTCCAATGTTCTACTTATCCCTTTCTCAGCTAAGTACTGACTCCTTTCTTTTTTTTTGGAATTTACCAGGAAGTGCTTAGCCTCGTGTATAGCCTCGTCCTCTTTACTTGTATGTGTGTGTGTGCTCCTTTGTTGGCTTTTATACCCTTTTTTATGGTCGAATGAATTTTTATTTACGTCGTTAAGGGTTATTCAGCGATTAAGTTTGATGGAGAGCAATTATGCAGGCTCAGTCGCCCATATAGAATTACACGTTGAGCCGGCGGCGCTGGGTGCGCGGGGGCAAAGGGTTGATAAATGTGCCAACATAGGAAAATTTGATCGTCATTCGATTGGAAGTAGTAATGAGACCACTATACCACACGAAGAGCTCCTTGAAATGGGTTTTCTTAAGTGTATGCCGCTTGGGCAACAACGGGTGGTGATGGAGAGCTAGGAATGCTTCGCTGAACGTTTTATTGCGGTTAGCTGGTGGAAATTAGAAATTAGGAATGAGGTGAATGTGTTAAATTTATTTTTGTTTTAACACCATGTCATCTTGATTACGGTGTGTTTTTGTGGGTACTACGAGCGCAGCGGCTTGATGGCCATAGCGGGTTAACTTTGTTGGTTTTGGTGGCGATTTAGATTAGTTTCAGTGCCACATTAAATGGGTCAGAAGGATAGATACATACTCGTACAAATGTATGTATCAATCTATTTAAACGATTGACATGAATTATGAATTCTAAAGGATAACTAAGTATGTCTAACTATTTCTGGGAACTGATAGAGGTTTTCAGCATCAGAATGGACTTTTGCCAACAAGAGGTGGGAGGGCGTGCATAAGTCTTGTTGCAATAAAACCGAAATCAAGTTCAGAAGGACTTAATGGAAGTGTTTGAACCTAGCCCGAGCGATTGGAATGGCGGGGCATTCACTTAAAGTAGTTTCGGCAGTTTCAGCGTCCTTAGTCGGATTGACTAGTACAAATTTTCTTGAGGTGGCAATGACCAGTTAGGAAGTCCGTGAGGATCTTGGCATTATATGTACTTGTTCATTGCTAGATTCTCTTTGGTTCTTTTTTTTTGGAAATTGATAAATTTTTTGACATGTCTTAGGCCGATTTGTGCGTTCCAGGAACAGAACTTTTGTTCCCAGTGATTTAGCTCCATTTTTATTTAGCTAACGCGGAGACCATAGAAGGATTCAGGCAATAAAGACTGGGCGTCGGATCTGGAAAGTTCGTCAGCAGCTTGCTTCGTTGAGAGTTTAAAGACAGTTCCGAACCAACTTATCCTGAAAGTTTAAGGACTTTAGGACTTTTACTGATACATTCTCTTGCACTGAGCTTGATAGAATAAACCTCTGCTTGCAAAATAGGAGGAAAGTGTCCTAAAGCCATAGACAATCAGTAGTTGGAGCGCAAAATCCTAACTCCTACCCCATTTGACAGTTTTGAACTGTGAGTGTACCATTCAAATTGAGGTATCAACTGTGGGATTCGAGGATAGCTGCGATTTGGATTGAAAACTTTGAAGAGGTGATATCCATTGATTCTTTTTGGCATGAAGTCCGAGGTGTCTACTGTCGTTGAAGAAAACATAACATTTTTGCAAGGATCTTCATATGTCCAACCAGGTTGCTGGAAAAGCTTGGCCTGGAAAGGAAAGTCTATCCTGTCTTTCACACTAGCCGTAGCGTCCAAAAGTTATTGTGGTTGCGGCCTAAGAGGTACAATTAACGATCTTTTATTGTAATTTTCCAAAATGATATCTGTAGCCTTTCGATGGTTTCATAAAGGCTTCCAAGACTTGCACTTTCTCTACAAAGGATTGTAAGAGTATACCCGCATTCACTTGACAAAGGACCCTCTTCCAGTTGAGCCAACATGAATCACCAAACACCGCAAAATTTCCACTAAACCATTTCATTTTCATACAAAGAACGACATCATCCAAATCCCGCCTCAGATACAAAGTATCAGAAGAGACTACAAAGCGAGCTGCCGTCAGAGAAAATCCTATTGCCACAGATAAGGCTCATATCCACACAAACTAGCGGATTAAACAAAACAATGTGACATTTCCGAAAATCCACACCGAATCCTTTCTAATATCACGTTCATCCTGTGTCTTCGCCGTCTCACCAGGTATGTCACACACCATAACAATATCATTAATCCTTCCACCTACCAAAAACTGTGGTGTCATACCGAAAGACCGACAACAAAACTCGTCCTTTCCGTCACTTTTATGATACTCCTCGCTGCTGGCACGGACAAAACCAAACGATATCCTATGCAATGTCTCACTTAACCTCGGTCGTACAGTGTGCGCTTACAATGAGCGTGTATGAGCCGAGCGTTTTGTGGGGAGATTACATTTCGGCGCGGTCCAAACAGTAAAACAGTAGTAAATCGTTTAATCTGTCCGTTTTGTCGCTCGGAATGTGAAAGTGAATGTTTCTGTTCGCTGTAAACGTCCAAAAAGGATTCAAAGCAGAGCTGTGGTTATGTCCTTGATATTTCTTTATGGTAATTTTTGCGCCAGCCCCAACAACAACAGCAGCGAGAGGAAACGGCCGTTCATTAACCAACAGCCAAGGCGGCCGGCCAGTCATTAAAACGAATTCAGCGGATTACTTTTAAATAAGAATTAAGCATTCCGCAGGCGACACATACGGACGCGTATATGGATGTCATGACTTCATTAACTTTTACCACACGGAGATTATGCAAGGAGAGAAGTTTAATTTTACTTTTGTTATAGTGGTGGTCGGTCGGTCGGTTGGCTGGACTCTGGCCGGAGTTGGGTGAGTGACCATTTTGGGGTTTTATTAGAGGTTGTAAATTAATCATTGCGCTTTGATCCGGTTTTTGTTGGATAACATAAAATGAAGGTTTTCGGTGCGTAAAAGTAGCTGAGACTATGGATAAAAGGCTAAGGGATTGACCTTTAACTGTGTTTGTGTGGCAATGCGTGCCATTAAAGGATTGGTTGAAAGTTTTATTATTGCAGTGCCACCTCTTTTGCGGGAGTTCAGTGTGATGGGGTGTGAGAAGGAATTAAAAATTGTCCTTGTTTCGGAACATAAATCTACTGGAAGGTTTGTAAAATGGAAGGAGTTTGGCAGATAGACTTTATAGCCAAATCAGTCCAAGTCTTGACTTACAGATGAGCAGGAAAAGGACATTACACCCCACTTGGCGACTTTGATTTCTACATCAATCTAAACGATTTGTCAAGAGTATTCATGGAAAATAGGTACATACCGTCGTCTTTGGTTTAAGTACAACTTAGGAGAAGCTTTAGCGACCATTTTGGATGTACTAGCCTAAGTGTATCCTACTTGAAAAAATAAATACTTAGACCAGATCAATCTATTGGTATCTCTAACTACTTAAGGGTTCATTCAATTTTCTTATGAAATGGAGGATGTTACTGTCGAAGGAAAGTACCACTAGATGGAGTATTGTATTTGGGAAAATTTCAGCCTAGATATAAAAGTCGCTGGTCTCGTTTCTACAGCTTTTTTTTAAAAGTTTTAAAAAGTGAATGTTGGTCTATTGGACAGTACTTCGTAAGGACACAGTTGGTTGTGATCTAGGATCACTTTAGCGGAATCAATCAATTCCATTGTTTATGATCGAGGTATATGTAAAGATTTCTGACCTGTGTAAGGGTTTAAAACGTTGCTGATCTCATTCCGTCTAAGTAAATGCTTACAAATAATGAGAGGCGTACCTAAATGTTGCTGCATTGAAGTTATGGTGCCAATTTTAGCGAGTTCTTTACTCTTGGAGCTCTAAAAAATGTCTCTGCGATCTAACATTCGACATATAATGGATTCGTACTCCAGAGCTGCATTGTAAGTGACTTGGCACTATTCCAAAGGCTCCATTACCCTACATAGCAGGTAGTGGGTACAAGCTACTGAGCACCTATTTGCCGAAACTTGTTGAGTTTTGAACAAAGCTTAGAGTGCTTCTGATGGCCGAGAATGTCGAAATAGAAAGGAAAGAACTAAAGAAGTACATATATACATATGTATGTGGAGGGAGAAGAATACTCTCATCTTGCTCCTCATCTCAAGTCCTTAGAGAGGTGAATCGATTTTAATACACGATTATCTTAGAGGATGTGTCCATTTGGATGAATTTTGGTTTTCATCCTTGGATTCGAATATCTACTATATTAACATCCATAGTGATAACCTATAGATCTCATCCATATTAAGGGTTGCTCGAAACTGTCGCTTCTTCCAAAATGAGATGGTTGACCAATTTTACATTAGTATGACAGACCAGGAGTCCGAGATTCGATACCCAGGCAATACCATAATTTTTTTTCTCGGTATCACTTCTCGTGAACGTCTAACAAACATCCCAGAGTATCACTACAAAGTTATACGTAGGTACAGTGAAGGATAAAATCAGTTCAAGTACTTTATGCATATGCATGGAGGTCTTCACAAGATGTTCTCAATAGAAGCGAATTTTCTCTAAGAAAAGCTATAGCACCAGAGCTGAGAGAAATTAAGAATTGTAAGACTTGTTAAGAACTGTCTAGTGAGGAGTAGGTTAGGTCTACGTGGGTAGACGAGTGGAATAATCCACAACGCCACACTCAGGTCAATACAGACCCATTGTGATGCCCATAGCATACTAGCCAACCATTCAGGGACACAGCAAAATGCAACTTTGTGCTGTGTCCCATGAATGTTAAGTTCTTAACAACAGCACTCCACAAGATTTGATTTTATTTCGATATCACAAATCGCTTTGGCCTGGCTGTCAATGGAAAAGGTGATACCTTCTTGTGGTATTGCCTCCAACGCAGTCTCACGGGTGGCTATTGCCACTACTAGGACATCCGCTTGGAAAACAGTGCTATGGTTCCTGAGGCGGACTGATTTGGAGAGACCCAGTGGTCTTCATCTATATTTGATCCATCTGTGAAGATAGAAATGGTACATGCACTGGTAAGCTGACCGCTTTTCCATTCTTCTTCGCTCGGGAACGAGCTCATGGAGGGTCTCTTAAAAAGTAGGTACGGAGTCAGCTAATCCGTACTGACCCGAATAATGAAGGACCCATTACATTGTGTCCCCAATTAATTGATGGACTTATTCTTAGGGCGCTTATAGCTGCCGAAGATTGAACGAAGTGTTGAGCTAGCACAGGGATTTTTTCGTTTAGATAAACTGAACGTATCGGTGTGGCTCCACCTCTCGCCAGCGTCTGACAAACATACGAGAGTATAAATGACATGAAAAATCTTCTCAAATAAAACATTACTCTTCGGAACCGGCATTAAACAGTAGGACCCTTCCATTCGTGTACGGAATATAACACGCGAAACACGAACGGTTGTGAGACGCTAGGCGCTGTGTCCCATGGACCTGTCATGCCAAATATTTGTTTTTTTTTTTTTGGCTGCGTATTTCAGGCAGAAATTCTTGCCATTCGTGAGGTTTGTCGCATACTGAGAAGTCTCCATACTATCCCCCCAAAATGTCGCTTTCTTCACTGATAGCCAAGCCACAATCAAAGCCGTTCATTCGGCTACCATATCATCTAAGCTGGTAGAGCAATGCCAGAAGGAACTTTATAATGCTTCCTTTCAATGACGACAATCATCAGATCAAGACTAGATATTGCTAGAATAGTAGCTATTAGCTCGGTCCACTAGCCGATAGGATACCGTGGAGCCAAGCTAGGTACCCTCACAATCTTTAACTCTAACAGAATCTCCACTCATTTCCTGTGCAAATTTGAAATTGACTTAAAAAGGACCAGGCAACCTGTATTTGGTAAACCCTTCTTCAACGACCAAGAAGATTTATCTGGTAAAAGGATTGAAGAGCCTATCCTTTTTCTGAACTCCAGCGGGTGGGTCTAATGACCCTATATCCCGTGCGGAAACCGCTACTCTTACTTACCTACCTTACCTACTCAGTGCAAAATTACTTTATAGTTTGTCAATACATGGTGAGTGTTAAGTGACTGATGTTAAAAAGAGTACAGGACCTAAGCAGTTGGAAGAACCTTCATCACCGGGTCAAATTCGTTTAATGCCTAAACTGCGAAGTTGTTGCCCTGACTCCTGTCAAATTTATAAAATTTCCACGTAGATCTCTGATTCTGGTAAGCCGGCCTTTTTTCCATAGTGGTGTCACAACAGACCTTCTTTTGGTCTAAGTGTGTTCCTCCTGAGCAAGGACAACCACCTAATCTAAGCCGACACAACCTTTTGTGGTTGCCAATGATCTTGTCCATTTGTTGGGTGTCGTTTGAGGACAACCTTTGAAGTATCTTGGTGTATTTTTCGTCCCCCAGTAGAAGAATGGTTTATCGCAGTAAGTTCTACTACAAACCGCCGCACTAAAATCTGACACCAAACAGGCCAAAGCATCCTCAACCATACATCATATTGTGGACGGATTAGCATATGCTTTCTACACCACTAGAACCATGTTGATTTCTTTCTCAGTACACCTTAGAGGACCTTCTACGTCGCTTCCTAGGCTTAGTCTAGATGGATTTGAGCTCATTTTCACTAAACCGATCCACTCGTGACCACAACGAGGACGTTAGGTAATAGGGCAAGATCCTAGTTGGTCCCCAATGACCTCATAAGGAATTACCTGTCTACAGTTAGTATTTTAACTAAGTAATGAAGAAAAAATATCGACCTACCGCAGATAAAAATATGACTTAGAACCTTGTATCAGTTTTCAAAGGATTACCAACTCATTGTGTGTGTGGTCTCCCATATATCCCTTTTTGCAATCCTATCCTTTCTTCTCAAACGTAATCCAATCCTTTAAATGTTTCCACAAAAAGACACAGCCATGGAATAATCTTAGTAAAAAAGGAAAGAAAAATCCACCAGCATAATATTTTACAGGATTATAACTCATGCTCCTTTGAGTATTTTCAGGATCCTTTAAACCACGTATTTGTTAAGAAAATAATAATTAGTCTTAATGGCTGCTGGCTGGTGTTGTTGTTACCCTCCTACACCCAACTCTTTCAGTCCTTAGAGGATAAGAAATAAAAATCCTTCTACCTACCACTTGTTTTGAAAATATCCACATTTTTACTTTTAATGGATGGTCCTTCTCGATGGTGATATTAAAATAGGAACACTTCGTTTGTCCCAGGAGTGCATACAAGATTCGCAAGATCATTAATTTAATTTGACGAGGTGCTTAATTGTTTTTTGTTATCCTTTCATTTTCGGTTCCCTAGTACCTGAGCGAATCACTGGAAGATAAGAAGAAGGGTTTTCTTTTTTTCTTTTTTCATTTTCTTCGTCTTGTTGAGTTTTCTGACCACTTCAGACGTTTTTCGTTAAAGTTAAGTGGACTCTGGCAGCAAGGAGACTGACCTTAATGATCCTTAAAGGACAGATGAGAAATTGTGATTTTCATTTTCTTGGCTACAAGGAGATTAAAAAAAAAATAATAATTTACCCATGGTGTTGAATTTACGAATCCTAATTGGTTTTTTCTAGTCTCTTCTAAGAACAAAAAAAAAAAAAGGACACAGATTGAAAAAGGATACAATAAAGAAGGAAAGAGTTAAGTGATTGAAAATGGACACGAACTGAAATCGATAATTATGTTGCACTTAATTCGAATGTTTTCTTTTCACTCTCTTTCTCGTTTCTTGGAAGATGAGGATGTATATAGGGTCCTTTGCAATAATTTTCGCCGGGAAAATTCCAGGAAAGGTACAGTTGAGTTATTGCGAAATTTGCGTGACGAATAAGGAAATTATGCAACGACGAATGTCCTTCGAATGGGAATGTGTCATAAAAGTTGATTCCTTCCCTTCAACGGAATTGTATTGTTTGCAAGGATGACCGCTCTAGTTCCTGATTTGTAGATCATAAACAAATTGTCGTTTTGTTTACAGCAAGGACTACTGCTGCTGTAGTAGGTCAGTGAAACGAATTATGTGGTATTTAGAGAACATGCAGGACCTTGTCAACACGCATTTCAATAACAAAATAACTTTCTGGATTGGGTTACGTAAGAACAATAAATGCGAATATAATCTCATTTTAAAAGGGAGTGAGGAACAGACGTTTTGAAGGACGTTTCTTAGATGTCTGGTCGAGGTGTTTCTATCAGCACCACTTCAGGGAGTGCAATAGCCACGGAGAACTGTATAAGAAATTTATAGCCGCAAGAAGAATTCTCAAGAATACCATCCGAGCTAGCGGACAGTAAAAATTAGTTCAGCTATAGTGACGCAGGCATTGATGGGGTTCTATCCCAGTCAAAAAAATTTTGAAAAATCTGCTATGCAGCTGGTCACGAAGTTGAAAAGCGATGATCGTAGGGGACTTGGCGTCGACGACATCCTCAAAAGTAGCCGATAAATAACAATCCAATAAAATAAGCAAAAGCTGGATATATGTATGCATGTTCCTACTACTGGCTTTGTTGGGTTGAAGTAGGTGGCTGTCCCCGCTCAGGGAGAGTACCAATTATAAGGTCCATTATGATACCACAAAAGAAAGAACCAGCACCACGAGACAGGGTAACTAGTTTCGGTGTGAACGCATAGGTTGGCCCGTGTGAAGGTCCATTGTGATGCTACTGTGGAAAAAGAACAGGATACTTCCCAAATGGGCGAGAAGGCAGGGCAGTCAGTTTCGATGTAAACCCATGGTTGCCCTTTTAGGCATTCAAAAAGTTTGACCCGCTGACAAAGTTGTTTTATTTTACTTAAGTCAAGTCGACTAGGATTTTCCTTCTCAAAACCGATAGGCCAGGACAGGTACACAGAAGATATGTCATAGGTTCCCCCTCTTCCTCGTCTCTACAACTTCTCTACAGAAATCGTTGAAGGGTGTACCAATCCTTCTGGCAGTATTCTTGAAGTGTTCAATTTCTTCTTCAGATCAGGGAGGTTGTGGTCTGTAGTCTACTTTGCACATTCGGGGGAACTATACTTAGTTTGTTATAAATACTCTGACAGGAGCTAAGCTACTCTGTCCATCATTGGTCTGTCACCTAACATTGTATATCTGTCCTCCCGACCACCCGCAACTAGAATATTGAATTCCTTTTGTAAATATTTTTGCAATCAATTCAAAGAAAACCAACAAACTCGTAACTCAAGTCGCCTTCAAGTATTTATTTTAAATTTCAGTTGATCCATGAAATAACATGTCCAGATCTCGTCAAACCCTTTTTCCCTTATTCAATTTACAAAGACAAACATTTGGTGTCTGATCGTTCATTAAAAATGGGTTATCCCTAGACAATGGTTCATATTTCACGAAAGGAATTTCGTTTTATTCCCATGTGGGTCTAGAAGTGTCAGTTGGTCAGTGTGTTTGGTTGTTAAGAAGACCACAAAACAACTGGTCAACCCTTCATGTGCATGTTTCACTAATTTGAAAATAAACTGAAAACTATAATGGGCTCTTAATGACAGTAGAACACTAGAGAATCAAACAACTGTTTGATGAATGAGGGGAACCCTTTCTCGGACATTTTTCTCGGTCAACGTCATGTTTCTAATTGATTTTCAATTATTCGAAAATATGTTGTAGATTATGGATAATCTGACGATTGGACTAATTCAGTTTTAAGATCGCCTGGTACTGAAAACAATTAAAGGGACATTAATGCTACATACCTCGAAAACGTATTTTTAACTTAAATTCAAGCGGGACATGGAGAAAGGCTTTGTACTTTAAATGTATTTCAACAAGAACTCAAAAATATAAACAGATTACTCTCAATTAGTTAGAAGAGTATCGGCTTTACAAATAATGTCCTTACAGGGCATCCCTTGAAACGAGAAATAAAAGGCGAGTACTTTTTGACCGAAAATCTATATATCAAACCTCAACATCTGAAATCTCGTTCCGTATCCAATGCAATCTCTTAGTTTAGATTTTTTGTTTGGAGTATGATTATGGGCGGATCTAGCTTATACATCAACTGGTATTCGAATGCTCGGAAACTACGTAACCTATCCGATGGTTAGAGGACTATGGCACCAGCGGAGATTCCAAAATTGGTGTTGGAGTTCACCAAGGTTCAACAC
Source organism: Xylota sylvarum (assembly GCA_905220385.1). Classification (NCBI taxonomy): domain Eukaryota; kingdom Metazoa; phylum Arthropoda; class Insecta; order Diptera; family Syrphidae; genus Xylota; species Xylota sylvarum. The sequence goes on along the minus strand of LR999960.1, from coordinate 49,621,726 downwards.
TTAGTCCACTATTGTTCAATATCGTAATGAAGTATCTCACGTACTTTACATACTTTACGCGGACGACATAGTGTTAATAATCGAAAGTATAGAAGACTTCTAAAGGATATTTGACGAGTTGCAAATAGCTTTGGAGTCGAGGGGCTTACGCTGACAGAAAACTGAGTACATGCAGTGCGAGTTCTCTGACTATACAGCCTCACAGTGTCACAGTTTACTTAGAAGTTTTTCCAGCTCCAGATATCTATATTCATTGCTCTCCAAAGATGGAAATATTGGTGCAGACATTGACCATCGCACGAACATTGGATGAATGAAGTGGAAATGCTATGGAGAGTCTTGTGGAACAAAAGAATGCCAATTCAAATCAAAGGAAAGGTAAACGAAAAGGAAGAGATCGACATCTTAAAATCGAAGACTTAAATGGTTCAGTTAATGCAAAAACTGAAGCTGGAAGACTACAGGCAGCATCGTACATTTGTCAATTGGTGTTAGAAATGCAGGATAGGGCCCGATTCCTTACCGTCGAAACTTTGATAATATCATTGTATATACAATGATAATATGGAACTTTAGTCAAACATCGAAGGACGAAGCGTGCCTGACGACTTGAGAGTCATACGTCCCATTTACAAAAAATGCGATCCTATGTCTTACGATAACTATCAAGGCATATCCCTGCAAAATGTCACAAATAAAATCCTTCCCAGCTTATTGTGCAGAAAGTCTTAAGCCGTGGAGCTAAACAATGCGACGGCAGCTGCTGGGATATGAAGACGACATAGACATTATTTTTAGTGTCCAGCAAGGAATAGTAGAGGCATTCTGTCGACAAACAAACCACTTTCGGCAGCTACCTTTAAGGAGTTAAGAACTTCACTTATCTCTGTTATCCGCTGCTACTTCGGTTTGACAAAACAAATGGGTTCCAAACTTCTTACTCGAAGGATAAAAGTGATGCTCTCACTAAACCTCCTAGTCCTACCATATAGCCCCGGGTTCTGAACGGTTAGCAAGAAAGCGCAACAAATCTTGGGTTCTTCGAAAGAAATATACAGAATATTCGGTCCCATATGGGAGGAGGACGAATGCAGAGTAAGATTTAGCCGTGAACTCTATGATCTGTACCAAGATGTGGATGTAGTCCGGAAGGGCAGGTATATGTATGTATATACTTCACGGGTCGGTAGCCCAAAAACTAAGAAAGTAGCTTTTCGTTAAAGTGTCACATTTCACAGTTTGTCTCAAGTAGGACAGTCTAAATTAAAGACCCTATGCTTGCTATTAATCCAAGCGTCTATATTGGGTATCAATCTCTGCCTCCACCTGCCTTTATCAGAGTGACACCATCTCTCCTGCCATTCTTCCAGACTTGTCATTGGTGGTACTTCAGTATTACTTGCGATGAGTCGGCTGTTGCCGTTTTCCTGCTGGGACGGTATTTCTGTTGCACTTCTTTGGTAAGTAGGATACATGCTGCATCGTAGAGAGTTGTTCGGAAGGCGCTGCAAGTTCTCAACGCGTTGGTTCTGTAAGCTGCCTCAGTCTTCTTTCTATATGCTTTCGACTTCATGTCACCAGCTAACATTTGGGAGCCGTAGAGCATTATTGATTCCGCAACTCTCGCTAGGAATAATTTCTTCTTATGTTTCGGTCTCCCGATATTTGGCACAATCCTTGCCAGTGCAGCCGTTGGCTTTGTTTCCTTTTCAGCTGTATGCTGCAGGTGCTGCTTATACATTAGCCTTGCATCAACGGTAATGCCAAGGTACTTCAGCGCTGGTTTGGAAGCTACGACGTGATCACCAACGGTGACTCTTATAGTCTCCACTATTTCGGTTTTTTCTCCTACAAGTTGTAGGGACATGGGTACTAGAAAGTCCAGAACGAACCCGATAGCTCCATTGCAGTCATGCTTCAACTCTTATTCCATCGCCGAAACCAATTATTTTACAAGACTTCGAGATTCCAAGTCTGAGGACGTCATGATACATTAGATTCCACAGTAGCGGACCTAATGCGGAGCCTTGAGGAATGCCGCCTGTGAGGTTATACTGCCTCATTCCATCGTCGGTGTCGTAGAGCTGTATCCTATTTCCAAAATAGTCCATCATTATCTTTTGCAGGTATCCTGGTACCGAGCGGTAAGTGTTCGCAGCATTGCGTGATGATTGCGTAGACTTTGTTGCATATTTCGACGAAACTTCTCTTTCTGCTATCTGTAGTTGCAGTTTTTAGGTTTTTCCGGGCTTTTCTGAATCTCTCTTAGAGTTATCCACGGCTATGGGGTTCTCTGGAGTGCTGGTACTATCAGCTGGTACTATTACAGCCAAATTGAGACAAAAATTCGTCCACTGAAACTATTCAACTACAAACTTTGCGAGTTGTGCCAGAAGATTCAAATATATCATTTAAAATGACAGAGTTATGTATTACAATTGGACACGTTTTCGACACCAAAATACGGGTGAAAACGTTTTTACCTTGGCATTCGAAACCTGAGGCAACTAGCTAAGGATTAATTTGGATTGTAGAGATACGTAAGTATATTGTTTGAAGCTCTGTTTTACTCAGAAAATTTGGTCTTAAGAAACTATGTTTCACGTTTTACCATTTATTTTGCTTATTTTCGTTGAAGACTCTTCGTGGCATTGTCTTACTTTAACCTTAAGACAGCAATTAGGGATTATTACCAGTTTTTCATATACATACAGACCTACTACAATTTTTGTGGAAAATACTGCATATCACTAAGATAGGTATAATTTAGTAATTAATATATGTAGGTAGGTACTTAGTCCTGATTTGGCAGTAGATTTCAACTTTGATTACTATTAACTGCTCATCCATTTCCCACTTATACATATGTATCTGTTTGTTAAGAAATTGATCAAAAACAAAGTAAAAATGGCAAAGAATCCGATTCTGTTCGTTTTGACAATCCCCCAGAGTCAAATGACATTCCTCCCTTCATTTGTCAATCAAAACTTGACATTTATTTTGACGTTTGCATTTGCCATACGCGCACATTTACTCATTCTCAATCGCCAAACGATTTCATTTATTTTTCTGTTTCGACATCAAAAGCCAAATAAACATGTCACACCGACCTCGATATATACATATTGTCTCCCTGACCCAACGAATCACCTAATGGACACTTGTCCTTCTCTCTGATAAGACTGAAACTTCTGCAATTTATTTACAATCATAGAAAAAAAAAAAAATATTTTACGAATAAATTTGTGTGACAAAAAGAAATTCCAGAACCATTTGCGGCAATCAAAGTCAAAAGCAAAAAACGACGACCAAATACCGAAAATAAATTCGATCACTAACACGCACACACCCATCTGCATGTGGAGTGACACATCAAAAGGTCAGCAAGAAAGATACTTCACTTCCAGATCGGATACGACAAAGCGTGCGTTCCCAAGGAAACAAGAACACTTCGATTGGACTCGAACAAACCTGTGAGACATTAACCTGCACACGAGCGCATACATATGTACCTATACGTACATATGTAGATGATAGGGAATAGCGCCAAAAATAAACATCTCCATTTATCTGCTACTATATGCTCTGGTTAAATGTCGAAAATGGTCTTCGTCCACCACACCCGCATCCAGCCAGCACTTCTTTAGTCCGTGTTAGGAACTGTGCGCCTTTAACGAGACAACCCAATCGCATCCGATTTCTGATTCACAGAAGCAGCCGTAACCATAGCCCCATCCATCCACAAATCCCACCACTACCGCAGCGCACCACTTTAGGGAGAGAAGCTGACAGCGAGAAAAATGCGCACTCAAAGGGGGAGTCCTCAACTGCTGATCTGTGTATCTTCCCTGCCGCGTGTGTCGTATGTGTGTCTACCCAGAGATATGTAAATTTAGATATCAAGACAAAAACGACAACGAAAAAGCACATCACACCGACAAGAGGAGGAAGATGATGTTCCCAGAAAAAAACAATCTGCCGTGGCATGCCACCCTTCAGATGGAAAATTTATGCTCATGAGTGGAAAATCCAGCAGCAAAATAAATAAAAAAAAAAAAATGTTTTTTTGGTTCGGTTTTTTATCTCCCCGCATAAAAAAGAACCATAAACCAACTGACAGCTAAAGGGGGACCCAAAACTGAAAGGAGAACGTGCCTGGTCTTTGCCCCACCCACACGTACGCGCTATACACTACACTACACGCGCGCTAAAACAAACATCGCCAACGAGAAGGACGAAAACGACGACGACGACGACGACCTTCTTCACTCATCTGCATTCCGGGATGGAATAACAAGCGGTTTCTTAACCCCAGTTCCTACATACACATACTTCTTGTATGGATTGTTAAAAACACAAAAAAAAAAAAAGGCTGGGCATTCATCCATCCTTTCGCCCACCCTTTCCTATTGTGCGGCACACACACATGGTGGCCGTACGTCGTCGTCGTCGTCGTCGTCGGTCGTTCCGGAGAGGACGCACCAATGGGGAAGGAACGCTTGATTCAACCGCATTAGCATAAGGGAAGAATCACATTTGTGTGTTTTGTTTGGAGATGGAGTTTCGCTTCTTCTTTATTTTTTTTCACTTGTAGGGTTGCTTTCGCATACAAAATGAAGCCCGGTACGGAGTGGTGAAATGATTTCACTTGAGATTCCTCGCAAAAAAATGGAGGAAACGACGAAATTCCTAATGGCAGCTGAGGAGGTTACTCTCTCAGCGGGATATAGGAATGATTGAGAGTTTAGAAACACTGACTAACGGGTACTCGGGATGGCAACTGTATGTATTTGTGCTATGGGAGTTTGACTTAGTTAGTTTCAAGTGGTCCTTGACAAGGTAAACTTAAACTTAAACCACTGGGAGAGAGTGTTTAGGTGGACTTCTTTGCTTCCTTTAATCCGGGCGGCGGGCGCAGTTAACGTTAACATTGGTCAGTCTAATGGAACTACGGATTCCTAATACGGATTACTTTGACAACTTTTAGACTTAAAAGTACCTTCAAGAACTTGTCAGTGATAGGTATTCAAAAATTATTAAAGGATGATCCTCTCGGCAGCTTATATCAAAGCTAGATTCATCTACATAACAATAGTATGCTATGCATTGACCTCACCACCCTTCAGAGGAGAAAGATGAGGTCCTAGACAAAAAAAAAACGACAACAGAGTGTATATATGAAGCTACCGTTTGCCGTTCTTAATGCAAAGTAAAAACAAAGGCCACCATGTCTACTAACAGATTCAGGCTGATCGTCTATATAAAACCATTCTCTTATCTCGATATCCACGAACCAATATGAAGGCCTCATGAGCAGTGAATCATCAACTAGACTGATCATGATGTGATCGACAACAAAAAGGCAAACTTACGATCGTTTTCGGAAAACATTCATACGGACTACTCCTCTGTTGTAGTCAATTGCCAAGGGAGGCCAGGGATCACACATATTGGAAAGACGCGGAGATGCTACAATGAAATTCGACATTAATCGGTAGATATTGCTGGAAACGTTGCGGATCAATCGGATCTTAAGCTTTCAAGACGCCTCTTGCGTCAAGGACTGAGGACTTGTCGATTGGTCGACGAAAAAAAATCACCAAACATACATACATATGTATGTACATACTCAGGAAAACAGGGGACAGAGCTATTCAGAAGGAATTTTTTGTACGTGTTGACTAAAAAAAAATTAATGGAACGAAAATAAGGCTTTAGATTGAAGCCTCCATACAAAAGGAAGCTTCATAGGTTCTGTGTTATCGATGAATTCCAGTTGATAATTGAACTATACCTCCGGCTCGACTGGTGTCCACCACAAGGTAAACCACTGCAACCATCACCAAGACCGTTAAGAATTCCTCTGATCGGATGTTGTTCAGAGAATAGTTGACCTGGCCTATCTTCCATAGAGTAGAGCTACAGAGTAGATCCTGGTTTTATACGAATATCATAATAGTGATACTTTGAGTTTTCACGATTAGGTACTCGTGTACCAACCGACGCACAGGTTCGCAATCCCGAAAATATCGAACCACAACTCTGAACCTGCATTCAATGGAGTTGTGGATGTTGGAGTTTATGCAACTTGCATGTAGGTCACTTCAGGTAAACTTGGTCGAGATTCGAGGCTTTGTGATGCAGTGTAGAGGAGGAGATTTTCACCGAACTATTACAATCTGCCCTCAATACTCTACATCAATGGGCTAATAAATGTAGATTGAAGGCTAACCCTCTGAAAACATATGTAGGTGGTCCTATTCACTACCAAGGAAACAATATCACCAAAAGAGCCCTTAAAACTCAATGGTACGCCACTCTAGGTCTGAAAGATACTTGGTGAGATACTTGGGTTTTATATTCGACCGCAAACTCAATTAAATAGAGAACACGACAGAAGACGAAACCATCTATAGCCTTCTATACATACAATAAAATCTTTGGTAAAAAATGAGGGCGTAATCCTGTCATCATCCACTGGATGTACACAACAGTCGTCAGACCCATTCTATTATAGGAATCCCTAGTCTGGTGGCCTGCAACAGGTAGGGTCACATACCTCAGGGAACAGATTGCCATTAGAACCATGCGAACGGGAAGCATACGAAATACCCAAAAAAAAAAAAATCCCCATGGGACAAAATCTTCAAAAAATTTAAATCCAACTAGCTATTATCTCCGGAGAGAAAACTTTTTTGTCAAAATCTCCACAAAATCTCCAAATCCCCAAATCCCTAGAGTCCATGTGGTGCCGTGACATAATGTGAAGTGACATAAGGCTAAATCTCAGAATTTAAAGAAACTTTGCATACACCCAACCTCGCAGCTACCCCAAATTTAACAGTGATTACAAGCAGGGAGGTTGCAGGGGGCAGCATGCCCCCCCATACATATTCCACTGTTTATGGATATAAGTGACATAAAGTGTCATAAGGCAGCGATTTAATCGAATGATTCACTATTTGAACGTCCTTTAGGGTTATTCGATCGGGGATTTTAGCCCTGGGGATTCTCTCTTTGGGGATTTTGCGGCTGGGGGTTTCAATTTGGGGATTTTGGGTTTGGAGGTTTTTTCTTGGCGCTTATGTCTTGGAGAAAACCTCACCAACCCCATGCCAACCGCAGCCCTTGAAACTATGCATGCACTGGTTCCATTAGACTTGTATCTAAAGGGTACACCAGCAACCCACCTTTTGAACAGAGATATGGACTGACATATTTCCTGACTTAAGGTTAAATGTGAAAACAATCTTCCCTTCAAGAGAGGATTGGGCGAACGGTAGGACGGTAGGGGTTGATACCTCTACATATACCTGTACATCGACAGTCAAGCCGCCATGTTTGATTAATCTAAGCTTGCGAAACGTTGCCGCGACGTTCCTTCCCTATCACTTGCAAAATCCAGCATAACACAAGATTTTTTGAGACTAACCCAGGAGAGTTGGAGCACACTCTTATATTGTCGAGTCTCCAGAAAACTATGGACAAAGCAGAACGAAACTGCAACATGGCGACGCACTTAAGAAGAATGCGACTAAGTACAGATGATCCCTATAGAGGCAGCGGCCCTCGACTAATACCATTTCGGTGACCTGAGAGATCTGTTAGGACAGTCACCAGAAACCAACCTAAAATTTATAACAACCTGGGGATGGTTCAGGAAGGCCGCTGAGTCAACTCAAATCCGTGTTCTCTTTCCATTTAGACTTCTCCACGAGAGGTGTACACAATAGATCGAGTGTCAGCTACGTAAGCAGTTATCCTCTTACCTAATCTAATCTAACCTAAGACACTGCAAGTAGTATCTTAACAAGATGTCTTTGGCCAACGTGGTGACTCGAAGCTGGGTACATTGATATTTCAGAGAACTGACAGGAAAGGGTTTCATCTTTTGGGAAGCGTTGACAAAGCTGCAGAGACCAAGAAAATTTAGAACCTACATCTACAAATCTTCCAATTTGATTCAAAGAAGGCTGTCGACTTCTTTAAGGAACTATGCAGCTTGTATAGGATGAAGCAAAGGCACCTTCTTTATCTGGTTAGTTGTTACTTGACAGTCCCCTCTTCTCCATTTTGAGGATTTAATTTAACTTAATTTAACATTATGGGCCCCGTCCTTAGCTAGATGGTTTGTCAAAGCATTGACATACGACCCCCATGGTAGAGGGTAAAGGAAATCCATTCCACTTTGAAATTCAACTAATAGTCGACCTAATTCATAGCCTTTCCAAGGCACCTCTTTAATCATTCCATTAAGAACCAATTCACAGCCGATTCTGACAATCAAATGGAAGCTTGTCATAATAATAAATTTCACCCATAAAACGCTAACCATGACAAAGCATTTAACTTTCAAATTACCACAATAAACAACTCAATCCATTACCTGCACAAAATCCTTTGGCAATATTCCCATTATCGAAGCGTAATCGCTCCATAACTCCCGTAACCGTTGCGTGTTAACTGATGATATTCAAATTTTCCATCATGCAATGGCCACCAATTCACGATAGGCAATGGAAACCACTCTCAATTCCCCCATCGTAACCAAAAAAAAAAAAAAAAGAAAAACAAACTAAATGTCCCATTCGCAGTCAAATATCTCATTTCAGGACACACGAAGCCATTAAGTCCATACGAAGACCTTTTTCTCATATGTAACCAGCAATCAGCACTGAATTCGATCGCCATCGCTCCACATCTCCTCTCCATTTTGCCGCTCACGGAGCCATTAATCAAACAATCTGCTCGAAAGTATCTCTAAATAAGCAAATTCCCAAAATCGGATGACAATAAAAAATCACTTCGGCTCGCTACTAGGGAATAAAAAACTGAACAAACAAAAAAAAAACGAAACCAAATAAGGACATCGAAATGGCGGCGGCAGCACTACCCCCAAAAAATATGTGAGCACCACACACACACAGCCAACAACTTATCCTTGTTTCACAAAATCCTGATGGCACTCGATTATGTCAATCGAAGGAAGAGTAAAAAACAAACTTTTCCCCGTCCACGAGTGGTGGTCATTTAGAGAGGATACGGGATAAAGAATACAGAAAACAAAAAAAACAAAAAAAAAACAAATTTACCTTCAGATTTCCATAAGGATATGGTCGGTTGTCTCCCTAAGCACTTCAAATGATTCCCGAAGAAAACTTTCATTCTCTCGGTTGTGTGACATTTTCCAATTTTTCGTGGTCCTTATCTGTATGTTTATTGCCTTCTGCTCTCACCCCTCTAGCCCCCGGTCGATGGTAGTGATTATGGAACAATTTGAAAAAGGACGAATCCCCAAACGTACTCGTATCTGGACACATCACATACGGAACCACAAAACTACTTTTCGAAGAAAAAACGAAAACACAACCTAAGCGCACATCATTTATTATCCGTGCACTTTCGTGTGGGAGAGTGTCCTCACACTCCCTTTTCGTTGGGATGAATGAATAAAAAGCCAAACGAAAATGTCCTGTGAAGGTTGTTTTTTTTTTTTTTTTCGTATTTTATCAAGTCGACCGTAGACCCACATGGACATTTCTATAATTTCTTTATTTTGTCCACATTTGCTTAGATGTGTTTTCCTTTCTTGACTTCTTTTTTTTTTGTGAATCTGGTTATCCTTGGAGGTGGGGAATACATAGTTTAGTTTGAAGATGTCAATGTCGGTGGCTATCGTTTCTTTTCACCTTAACCAAATCTGTTTTTTAAGTGCGCATAATTTGACTATCCATTAGAAGGCATCTGTGTACCTGCCTTGTCTATAGGCTAGGCTCAGCTTGGGCAACCACTCCATGGGATAGACGCGATGGAAGAACTTGGTTAGAAGACCGCAAGATCTAGTCAAGCTATTCGTGAGCCACATGAAACCTAAATTGAAACACTTCAACAGGACATTCCGAGATAGAGTAGACTTCGTAGGAACGAAGCCCAGTAAGTCAGAGTCTGAACTACATGAACACAGTTCTCTACAGTAAGCGTTAACTCCATAAATTGCATTTAAGTGGCGACTCGACAAACAGTCTAGGAAACCGCTGACTTCGTAATCCTTGTAGTATCAGACAGTTGAAATATGTATGAGGTCGACATAATTATGTAGTCCCAAAAGACGAATCAAATAGTCAACTAAACCGTGAACTTTGAGAGCTGTATCAAGAGATGAATATGGTCTCAAAAAAGCTAAGGTCTCCCGACTGATTTCGTTAGGGCGGGGGTCCCACAAGGATCGGTATTAGGACCTCTCTTATACTTTCATATCCCCTTATGGGCCCTAGGGCCTCCAAAAGAGGATATTTCGTCATGTATGATGGAGTGCTGCGACTAGTGCTGCCACAAAGAGTTCAAATATTTGATTTTGCTGACGATATCGCTCGGGTTGCAGTGGCAATACAAATTCACGTGATGCAGACAGCCCCCAATGAAGCAGTGGCTAAAATCAAAAACTGGCCTCGAATCGGCCACAAAACAGAGGCTGTCTTAATAACCTGTCGGAAAACTGTAGAATATGTGAATAAAAGGGTTGGAAACCAAAATATTAGACCAAAGGAAGCAGTACAATACCTAGGAGCAATGATCAACAATGGGTTATAATCTAAAGTGCCTGTAGACTAGAGTAAAAAAGTGTTACTAATGCAAGCAGTACTTTCCCGAATTCTGCCAAACATTGGAGGACTTGGGTATCCCAGAAGGATTTTGATATCTAGGGTAGTGACATCAGTTCTATTATAAGCTGCCTCGGTTTAGCGAGGGCAATAGCGACAAAGAAACCGGAAGGAACAAGTGGTTTTCGAACGATTTCGGACGAAGATGCTTTCGCCATAGCCGGAAAGGTCCAATGGTCCCCATTAAAATCCTCGCGAACGAGATGGTAAGGATCTATAACAGGAAAATCTCGAGGCAATTGGAAGCCAACAGCAATCAAGAGGATCAAAGAAGAAAAATTCAGTCTCAATGACTACGTGTCAAGCTCGGTGGTACAACACTATGAAAACCAGATGGGCCTACAAGTTGATCCAGACTATCGTGATTTAGACAAAATGAGTACGCGGTGACTGCAACTACTATCTCACGAAGTTCTTGTCCGGCCACGTTGGCTACTGCAAATATTTACGCGGAGAGAGGCGAATCGTGCATATTGGTAGCACGGGGTACTAGTATCTTAAGGAGATAACCACATCCACATCCATAAAAAAATAAACCCTCTACGACAAACCACCATCACATGTACTTTGGAGTAAATATCAACTTCCTGAATGACAGCCTTATATAGATTTGAGAAAAGCTGATCCTAGAAAACTGTTGCTACTAACATCGGTTGAACAGAAATAAAATGTATGCTCTACAGAACCCTAATCCTGCCAGTTCTGCAGAAGAATCTTAGTAATCAAGAATCCATCGTTAAATATTTAGAGCAATATGTGAACAAGGAGAGGAGATACTCTATCAAGTACCAAGACGTGGATGTAGTCCGAAAAACCAACAAACATCGACATTGGTCACATCGAGCGAATGGATAGCTATGCTCCATCCAAGAGCATCTTCGACTATTAGCCTCCAGATTCCAAACGACAAGGAAGACCGAATCTCCGGCCTAAAAACCAAGTGAACACGAATTTCAGAATCCCAGATACAGGAACTTGTTAGCAGCGTGCTCGGGATAAACGAGTGTAAAAAGTTGCTTAATGAGGAATCGACTAGAAGATGCCTTCGACATGAATTGGATTTGATTACTCATTACTAACTACAAATTTTAAAATACTATGTTCTAGGTACATACCTAACATGTCCAGATATATATGTATATGCTGAGCAATTCAAAGAGACCTTGCATCATCTCCTTCATCTATTTTTAGTGATGCATACCGAAAATAATCAAGAAAAGATTGCTACAGTGCGCGGTTCGTTTCAAAAAGAAATATCTGTCAAACGAATATTTACTTTATTTTCTCATTCGTAATAAAATCCATCAGATTGTGATCCTACGGATACTTAAATGTCATCTCGTCATTTTGAATGGATGAAGTTCCGCGCATCCATTCATCTCATCAGTGTGGATGTTGATTGAATAGTTGGACTTTTTCTTTTTAACTTGACTTAGTAGTACATAAGTAATGTACATACAGATATATACTGGACTGATCTAAATGTATTTCGAAAAATGTTTCCATAAGTTCCCTTCAAGTGTAGAACAATCCAATGAGTATCTGGGAGAAAAGATCTAGATGCCAAGCTTCTTATGTAGATTCCTCACTTCCAAGACCCCAATTGATCCTTCTTTCTTCGGAAAGAGGTCAGTCCATTATTAAGTCAAAAATAGGTAAAAAATCCTTGCCTCGTGCCATTACCTCTCTTCAGTTCATCTTTAAAAGATCACCAAACTTCCATCTCGTGCCAAAGATTTGTCTTACTTTTTTGCATCTTTTTTTTACATTCTTATCGGCTTCCAGCAACATTTTCATCAAAATATCGTTAACCTCATTCAGTATCCCATATCCCATTGTATCTACACAAGAACGTTGACAGCAAACAACAACCAGGCACAATACAAATAAAATACAAAAATGCATTTTCTAATTTTTTGTCTAAAAAAATGCGAATAGGGATTAAAAAATAGCCCGTTACGCAGGGAAGCCCCTCTATCATTATGACACTTAGAGATATAGAACTGCAAAAAGAAAACCGAACCGTTTATGACCCCGAACTGACCCCACAGATGATGATGCATAGAGGGACTGAAAAAAAAAAATTTTTAAAATATCGCCCCTTGTTTCTGAATTTTACTATTTATCCCAAAAATAGGATATTTCCCGCCAGGTATTCTACATCAACAGCAGCTTGAGTTAAATTAAAAAAAAAAAAACAATCAGCTTCCGTATCCTTTTCGATGCACGAGTAGGACTCTCTAGCATAATGGCATGCAAACATAAAATGCTGGCCAAACAATAGAAAGACACACAGATATGTATTTTTTGTTAGGCCTAGATTAAAAAGGGGAATCCTTGTGTGCCCAATTGACCATTGTTGGACATACCTTTGCGCAGAGTTTTACGGCGATCCTTATTTATCGTTTTCGTATATTTCACATGGACTGACCCCTATTTTCGAATGCGCAAGCCGTTACAAACATAATATGCAATGCATCAAGGATAATATTTGCATCCTGACATAAAATTATGTGAATAGAACCCAAAAAGGATTCATTAGTTTTTCCCCTTTTGATCACGGATAGAGGGAAATTGTTATGCATATTGAAGGACCCTTGGATGGTTTGATTATTATTTTCAATATCCCTTTGCAAGGCTTACTGATTAGTGTTTTTGGCGCAATAGCATCTATTTTTATTGGGAGTTTTATAAATCGCACGGGAATGTGGACAGGATATGCGCAAAAGGTGTGTCTATCGTGGAAACGGAAAAAGTGCATGTGTTAAAGGGGACGAATTCAATTTAGATGGAAAGGAAACACACCAACAAAGATATACGTACGAGTACATATACAGGAAGAGCAGAGAGGTTAAAGAAAAATTTGTTTGAATTCGAGAAAGCTAGTAGCTGTCATAAGTGATACTTTTAGAGGACTCTCGAGAAAAGAATACCTAGTCCACTACCAACGAGATATTCATTCTAACAAGAATCGTACACTGTAAGTTGAGTTTCAGAAAGAATTCGATTATGAAGACTGAAGTCTTCCTCTTTCTTTAAAGCAATGTGGTCTGGTGATGACGTGTCGTGGAATTTGGATAGATATCAGCTAGGCAAAAGATAGATATCAGGGTTAGGCAAAATGACTAAATCTGCGTTGAACCGCTTCAATTCGAAATTCAATTGGAATGAGTACCGTGATAGGGTGACTGCAGACTTGGCTATCATATTCAAAGATTAGCCTCACAAATGTGATAAAGAGCAATTTCGTGACATAAGAGTTCGAGAATTTCTTAGATACAGTTTGACATTTGTTCAGATTCAGTTCAGAGAAATTTTTGAAAAGTTGCTCAAGTCAGCTAGAAGTGGACTAGAATCAGCTGAAACTGAAATGTGTTTAAAGATTTTTATGTCATGACAGATAAATAGGAGTTTTTAATGATAAAGTCAACGTCATTAATAGAAATATGAAAATCAAAGGACCAAGATGTGGTTAAAGTGGATTTAATGAGGTCGAACGCGGATGGTCTAAGGAGGACTTTGTATTGTGGTTCGTTGCGCTAAAACGTGATCCATACGTTTAGACCCGATTGAAATGCCAAACTTCAAGTTTGAGACTTCATTCTTGGGGTTACGTTTTGAGGATGAGGTAGAATAATTAAAAAAAAAAAAAAAACACATAAACTTGGGTCTCTGTTAAACGGTCTCAAGGGCTATCTCTGCACTTGCAATGAAATTTCGATTAATCTTCTCAAAACTGATGTTCTTCTTACAGGATCATGCCCAGTCACATAACTGGCACTCTCACTTTTCCAAGAATGCCAGGCTTTGATCTGGATATCTAGGTAAACCTACGTTTTATTGATATTTGAAGCAAGAGTAGCACTATTAAAGCAGTCTTACAAACAGGACTGGCTTCACCTTGAGTCTGATTCGGGAGTCAGGCTGGTTTCTTTGTGGAAGGTAATGATTTAATATATGTATCTTTATATATTTATGTTTGGATCCAAGCGCCTATTGTGGCCATGGCGTAAGACAAGCTGCACTTAAGATCCTGCTCAACCTTCATCCAAAATAGTTAGTGGTTGCAATAACGCTTTGAATACTGCCGCAAGACTGAACTCTTTGACTCTTATTTAGGTTTTAGAGTATATTGAGTTAAGTCTTTTTGCATCCTTGGTCGGGTTGCCCACTGATGATTGGGTGACTTTTGATTGTGACTCTTCTGGATACAGGCAGACTAAACATCTCTTAGGAATCAGTCTTAAGAAAAGTAGAAAAGACATCTTTTTGGCGTTCCAACGACCTTTACTAAGTTAGGATGTCTCATATAAAAGGCGAAATATCTGGGCATCATTCCAGACACTAGGTTATCCTGGAAAAGAAATGTTGAAGAAGGGGGAAACAAAGGAATGAACTCTCTCTACACTTGTAAGAGGGTATTTGAAAGAAGATGGGGATTACAACCGTGGATCACTGGATGTACAAAGTAATTATCAGACCTATCATCTTCATTGGTTTGGTGGACAGTAACTGGTATAAAAAGCTGTATGAACTCTAAAAAGTGCAAAGGCTAGTAGCACTTTGTATGATGGTAGTTCGATTGGACTGTTGATAAAAGATTCTACTGCAAAAAAAACTCTCAGATTGAGAGAATCTAACCAAAGGAAACAGACCACCTATGGACATGCGCCGATGTTAAACACAATAAAGACAACAAGTAGGAAAAATAACTCCGAAACCTTTACAGCCACATCGGACTACATAATCCGCTACAATGACTTCAACATTAGGGGGGTTCACACTGATCAAATTCGTCATCCTATTTACTTGACGATGACGATCGGTTTGACAAACCATCCAAGACAAGTAAATTTGCGTTCACATCAAATCTATGGTCATCATATCGATTAGACGAACAATTTGATTAGTGTGGACCCACCTATTAGAAGTGTTCACACTCATCAAATCTATCCTCAAATCGGCTTGACGAGCGGCTTGATAAGCCATTCAACGAAAGTAAATGGCTGTTTTTTCTTGCGTTCATATTTATTAAATCTAGGATCATCATACCGATTTGACGATAGATGCGATGAGTGTGAAAACCCCTATTGATATCCTGATCTTATTCCCAAGCAGGAGAGAGTATAAATAACGATCTTGGGTTCACAATCTACAGGGATGGCAAAAAAATGGAGATCTACAGAGATTGGAAAATGGAGAGCAGGTCTTAGCTCGGAGGCACTGCAAGAACAGGAATCTTTTAGATTACCGGAAGGTGAATAGAAAAAACTGCATAGAAGACAGTCACCTGGCTCCGTTGGGTGTATGTACATAACTATCTACGTTGACAGTCAAGCAGCCTTAAAATCAAATGCGGTACGGAAAGGTCGTGTCGGACTGATCACCATCGGACACCATTCGGTCACACTCTGCTGGATTTCCGGACAAAGTAATATAGAAGGTCATCTGGACATTCCAAAATATTATCGTCATCTTCCACAGATCACCGACAATCTGCCCACTGAACACAACTTCCATATGGTCTACAAATTCTCAATACCAAACAGAAGTGAATGGACACAACAGGATGTCCACTACCACATAGTCCCATAGTCCTGTCATGTCTACGTTTAGGACAGAGGCAGTTTTAAGCTTGTCTATCGCCGAATAGCTCAGATACAAGTTGCAGCTTGTATCAACTACAAGCATCTATAGCAGTCTCTCGTGATGAATGATAAGGGAAACAGAAATGTATGTATAATATCGTCCTTCACGCTAAATGGTTCATTTTGTCTAACGATGAGATGAGAGGTGATTTTCAGTCTGTTTATTTTTGGCTTTGCTCTATTTTGAAACTTTTAGTTATCAATCCTGCAATCACTGTCCTAGAAATACAAAAACTCGTAGATTCTATCATCTAGTCTGCTTCTCTGTCACCGCACACCATTACATCATGCAGTACAGAAGGTTACTATGTTGAATGCTCTCAAGCTGCCTCAGATTATGGCCCATAAAGTCGGTAACTTAGCAGGCCATTTAAGGTTACTAGAATCCCTTCAAAATCATTCCTTCTTAAGAAACGTCAGTTCTTTAGAACATTTGAGGTTGTTGTAGGTAAACCTCAAGAACAGAGTAATGAAAGTTCTGCAACATTACAGATGAAATGCAGTAGAGTATCTCAATCTTATGAAATGCATGCTGCATCAGCAGCTCTTGGAATTTGTTTAGTGTTGCCGCACTGAGGCTTCCACAAATAGATTCCATTTGCACAGCTTTGTTGTCTATTCTAAATAAGACCAGGTCCAGCTGACTCCTAGAACATAAGGGAGGAACCCTCTCCAAGATAGTTAATATCCTCATCGGACACTGTGACGACATGTTCAAACATCTACAATGACTTCTGTAGAAGCTGTAGGGACGAAGAGGAAGAGGAGACCATTAGTTACCTCTTATTCACGTGCTCTACTCTTACCAATATCATGAAGGGTACATTAGGTGAATACCTATTCAATGATTTAAACGATCTCAGCAACGCCTGCAGGGCTAAGACTAGCTCTTTCATATAAAGAAGTAAATGGTTCCCAGAGTAAGAGGATGATCTACTCAACTTACACCTCAGCAACACAATGGACATTCTCCTGGTCTAAGTTATCCTTATCGAGGATCGGTTTCGCTCTCGTACTTTACGGGTAGAATTAAAAAAAAGGAAAACAAAGAGCCGTATGGCACTAAATCGATCGTCTAGCCACATCTTAATTGAAGTAATCACAGGACATGCTCCGTAAATGGAGGTTAGAGTCGAACGATTTATGAAAAAGCTGCGGCGATGAGGTGGAGTCAATCAACTGGTTCCCAAGGTGGCCAGTAACATGATTGTTTTTGTTTTTTTTTTTTTTTTAAATATTCACAATGGACTTTCAGGTCTCCAAGTGATCGTGATGAGTTCTTATCCATCACGCATCACTTCATAACCCAACCTTACCATAGTATATCTTAGGTAATCTTAGGTTATATGTATACTTTCTAAGAAGACCAGAAAATTCCTCTAATATGAGAAGATTTTCGTTGATATTATCATTTTTCGGGTGAATACCCTTTTGCAGAGTAAAAAAAAATAAGATGCAAAAAGAACTCCTTTAACTAAGACAAGATAAATAAAAGCCCTTATGGAAATGTCATACAGAAGTAGGACACACTATCTTGCGCTTGCAATGTTATAGATTGCGAGCAATGTAGGATTCTATAACATCTCAAGAATTGAAGAAAAAATAGGATTCTCCGATGAATCCAAAGACACCCCGATGCCTGGCAGCCGTCTGTCTACCATAAAGTTGAAAGAGGCGTGAGTCATTCCTGTATTTCTTTCTTTCTGTGCTTGGCATCAGGTCTTACAAAATCATTAGCTTTTGGACAAAAGTGAGTAGGTAGTGTTCAATGGAAACTTCATATCGGATCTTGAAAACACAATCCTTAGATACAAACATACCATTGTTCCTGTCAAAAGCATGGATGAAATTTCTAAAATTATGTCAAGTTCCTAGAACTCTACATTTTCAATTCCACCCCTATTTACATACGCACACATGGTAGCTAACACATCCCCCAAACAAGAACAAGAAGAAGAAGCCACTCAGGAATTGTATATCACATTAGTCCCAAATTGACACATGACAAATAAAATAAAAGTCATGGAACATACAAAATTTTTCATAAAAAAAAAAAGAGGACTTGAATCAGAAAAAAAAAAAACACTCGAAACAAACCTGTCACTGCTGGCACGAGCCATTTGTCATTTAACTGCCTTCCCCTTCTTTGTGTGTCCAAAAATAGCTTCTTGATTGGGAGACGCCAATAAAAAATGCACCGTGACGACAAAACCAAAACAGCCCTACATCCTTAAATAAAACCAAAACACCACACAAACGCAAGACCAACGCCAATGAACATAAAAGTGCATCGAGTGTCACACTCCCCCTACCTAGCACTTGGCTTGATGTCAGATGCAACAATTCAACCAACCAACCTCCCCCATGATCATCGTCCTCAATCAATCGGCAGCAGTCGAACTTTCTCTCCTTCTCCCCACAAAAAACAAAAAAAAAAAAAAAAAACTAAAGAAATCCGATTTAATCGAGTGTGCATATCAAATAACCGCCTCGGGAGATCTTCGCCCGATCCTTGTCAATGGAGTGTGCCGCACATAAATACGGCCGAGCTCCCTCCGTCTAAAAAGGGAGAAATAAAAAATTACCAACTGAATCTGTGGCAACACGGACTGCTGTTTTTTTTTCTTTTTTTGTGTGCCACGCGACTGACGGCAAAAGGTGAAGATCATCAACGACGCGCGGTACAGCATCATCCGTTGTATCTACAAGATATTCACAGAGAATTAAAAAATAAGAAACCACTAGCGGTAGGCAATCGAAAGAAAAAAACCAAGTAGGGAGCAACTGCATCCCTAAAAAAAGGAATATAGATAGAGGGAATATGGGGATCGATTTGACGTGAGGTCACATGGCGTGTGCTTATTTTTTTTTTACCATTCCTTGAGAGTTTATAAGAATTTTTTACCTGATCCTCACCGGAGAGAGGATTTTCTATCTCTTCTAATCGGGACGACATTAGCCTAATAAAAAACACACATACAGGAGGAAAATCAAGAGAATTTCAAAACTGTTTGTTGATTCATAGATCTTTTTAATGAAGAGCAGTCCTTTGAAGAAGAGGGGAATTGTTTAGGATTTAAGATGAGTAAGGATACAAGGCGTACTTCAAACACGTGCTTTGATAAGTTTTTGAATACTGTATGCAATTTGATATCCTCATATTATCCGTCCTGGTATTAATTCCAAGCGAGAACAGATTTGTTTGTTCTTGGTACTGAGCTGGGAATGTTTTCCGAGTAAGCAGTACATCACATTCCCGAAGCTGGTTACTGACATCGCTTTAAACCGGCCCCTTGTCCTAAGAGTTTCAAAAATTGAACTGACCCTCCAGTTCGGGGGTTGTAGCGTCAGTAAAAAAAACATCTCCGTCGGATTAGTCGGAAAGCATAGCGTACACGATACGAGAACAGACAATGGCTTCCGGCTAATCGATTTTGTAGCAGCTCGTAATACGGTGATAAGAAGCACTAGGTTTCCAAGACTACGAATCCACATAGAAACCTGGCGCTCTCCAGATGGTCGAACCGTCAACCAAACGTCGACTCTGACCATTTTCTTTTTGCACCAAAATGCAGAGTTCGACTACCTAATGAGAGGAAGTTGCAAACCGCCCAGAAAAAGAAATTCTAGACAACGTTGGAAGCCTTAGCACTACTGGAGTAGACAGAGCCGCTGTGCATTCACCATCCACAAACGCCAAAATTCTGTGGAACTAGTATAGCGACATCATCACAGAAGTAGCCGAGACCACCATAGGCTGCCATCCAAAAGGAGCACTTGGTATGATAATGAATGTTTAAGCAGTATTTCCAGCAGCTATTTAGTGGGCATCATTTAGAGAGAGTGATAGGGGATTCTGTCAATGACGAAATCAACCCCCTCCCAGTTTAGAAGAGGTTGGCTCAGCTATTAAACAACTGAAGAACAACAAAGCTGCCGACTCTGATGGTCTACCAGCAGAGCTTTTGATGCTTTGGTAGGGTGCATGCACCAAATCATCAACTAAGTATAGGTGGATGAAGCCATACCCGATGACTGGACTATCAGCTCTGTATGCCCTTGTAAGAACTATCGAGGCATATCTCTGCTTAATGTCTGAAGCCTTTCTATAGTACACTAATCGGCACATACTTGTGTGGCTTCCGGCCCTGCAGATTGGCTATTGACCAAATTTTCACACTAAGGTCTGCCTTCTGGAAAAGACCAACGAATTTCAAGTCGAGACTCACCATCTCTTCATCGACTTCAAAGTCGCATATGATAGCATTCATCGTTATGAGCTCTACAAGTCGATGGCTAAATTCGGGATCCCGGCTAAACTGATCCAGCTGTGCTGCGTTACGCTGGAAGAGATGTGGTGGAACGTGCAATTGGAACTATTCCTATCATGTGACTTCTCCAATCTCAAGAAATCTGTCCATCTGCTGGGATACGCAGACGAGGTTGACATCATCGGTCGGTGCCCCGTTTTAGAGGCAGGGAAGCAGAGCAGATATTGAACACTTTCGAGAGAAAAATTTTTCGTCGAATATTCGGTCCCATATGAAAGGAGGGCGAATGGAGGAGGAGGTACAACCGTGAAATCTATGATCTGTACCAAGATGTGGATGTAGTCCAAAAAGCCAAAGCAAGTCGACTACACTGGCTCGATCACATCGAGCGAATGGACAGTAACGCTTCAGCAAAGAAGATCTTCGATTCACAGCTCCCAGGTTCGAGATGACAAGTAAGACCGAACCTCCGTTTTAAGAATCAAGCTATCGCAGATGCCAGAGCGCTAGGTCTAGACAAGTGGAAGCAGCGTGTTCAGGATCAAAGAGAGTGGAAGGCTGCCGTGTGTCAGGCATAGACTCTTCACGGGAGCCCGTTAAGTAAGTAAGTAACTAGGGAGAGACAGTAGAAGGTCATTATGGTTCTAGTGGTGGACTAAGGAGATTGTAATTCGTGCACAATCATGCAAGGATACGAATGCTTAAGTCTATTTTAGAGCAGATTTCAGTACGGCAGTTTGTAGGAATACTTACTGCGATGGATCATTCTTCTACTGCGAATGGCAAATACTCCAAGATACTTCAAGAGTTATTCTCAAACGACAGACAGCAAATGGACAAGATCATTGGCATCTACACAATAGCGCTGCAAACCCAAATGGTCGAGAGGAACAGATTATACTTTTTTGGGTACACCTCTTATGCTCACTGGCTCAACTATTCGCTGAAGCTGAAGATGACTTGGTAGAATACATGGTCAGACAAGTGAATCCTTAATAAATGAAATGTTAGTATCGTTTATCCGATCCATAAGAAAGTAGACCCCTGAAGCCTTTCAATGACCTGGTTGTCTCCTATCGGTCTTAGTCCAGGAAAGTCCACCTACTTACTTACTTAGGTGGCGCTACAGTTCGGATTGAACCGGGGGCTCAAACAAAAAGTCTCTCCATTTAGCCCGGTCCATATATATATATTGTTCGAAAGATTACGAATCAGACCACTGTATTGGGTCCCTTTTCGTCTCTCTTCCACGATCCATCTTACCAGGAGAGACTGGATTTTTCCACGGTTCCTCTCTGGCTTTGATTCCTCGTGTCAACGCTTGCATCTGTTTAACAGAAAACTGGTTCATTCTCTGGATTACTACCCAGTGGCTCCCCAGGACCTCCCTTCTTCTGCTAGCTAACGCCGGACATTGACGTAGTATGCATATGTGCTGCCGTCCGGACTTCCTTCAGGCATAGTTCACAGGTGTCGTCCTCCAGACCCATCTTCTTTAGGTGATAGGCCTATAGCTAACTACATCCAGTTGAGCACTCCAAGTTGGTTGAGGTCCCTTTCTACTTGTGGGCGTCACCTAAGGCGACTCTACTGCATTGTTCCTCTGGATTGGATTGTGGATCGGAGAGCTCGTGTCCATTCGCTGTACATGTCCCAGCCATCTCAGACGACTAATGTTCAATTTTTTTGACAAGGTTGATATACAGCTCGTGTAGGTCATTGTTGGATCTCCTCCTCCAAAGCCCGTCAATGCAAACGGAATCGAATATTTTACGAAGAATCTTTCCTTCGAAGCGACCAAGGATATCTTCATTCTGCTTGCTTTAGATAGAGTCTAAGCTTCAGCGCCATAAAGCAGGACTGGGAGGATCAAGGTCTTATATAAAATCTCCTTAGTTGTTCGGGATAGGGCCTTACTACTCAATTACCTTCTCAGACCAAGGAAACAATGATTGTGGCACAGACTTTTGAAAGATTGTAACTTTGGTGTTGACCTGTGAGTTTCGCACAATCCTTTCAAGAATGATGTTGAAAAAATCACAAGACTGCGTATCTCCTTGCCTAAATCCTTTTTTGACATCAAAGGTCTCGGTAAGATCGTTACCGACCTTGATGGAGTAGCGAGTGTTCTCCTTCGTCATCCTGCACAAATAGGCGAGTTTATCAAGGATGCCAAGACTAGACATGGCTCTGTAAAGCTCGTCTCTATAAAAGCTGTCACATGCGGCCTTAAAATCGATGAAAAGACGGTGTGTATCGATTTGGACTTCTTGAGTTTTCTCCAGGATCTACCGATGTGTGAACATTTAATTGATTGTGGACTTTTATGGTCTGAAACCACACTGATAAGTGCCAATCATGTTGCAAATGAAGTCCAATTGACACTATTGAGTGGGTGTCCTTTCTTGTGGATCGTGGAAACGATGCTGTGATGCGTTTCTGTTGGTATATTGGCAGCGTTGCCACAGGTCTTCAGCAGTTTATGATAGTAAAGGTTCTAGCCATCTCTTGCGATTGCAGAGTGTGTATCTTCTCACAGTATTTCTTCTTTGTTGTGACATTAGGGATATCCGTATCTGCATTCGTATTTTGGGCTATAAAAAGATAGTGGACCGAGTTGATGTTGGCTGTTTGGAACGTTCGATCAGCCAGGATACTGGAAACATGTCTAATGTCGATCGCAATATGATCAATTTGGTCGATCGACCCCTTTTGTATATTGAAATGAAGAAACCGTGTGCTGTGACGCACATAGTCAATAAGCCTAAGTTCGTTGCCAGACTTGGTGTCATGTAGGCTATTCTTGCCAAATTTCCGACCCAAAGATTACCTCCTTTCCTATCCTGTCGTTCAAATCATCTAACACAATTTTATCGTCATAGTTAGGATATTCCTCAGATGTTTCGTCGAGGAGATCGCAGAAACTTTTTTTGGTGGTTTCATGGGCGAATGTATGTAGTCTTGATGCGGATTGTCATAAAACGTTTATTTGCCTAAGTCGACCGCGTATGACAAATCTGCATCCGAATAAGCGCTGTTTCTGCTCCATATAGCAATCACCACAGTATATGTCACAGTTTTTCATCCTCTTTTTGTCCCGACCAATCTCATTACATTTCCTGGATGGTGGTGATATCTGCATTGTAGAAGTCTAGGGCCTAATTATTCTACTGCACGCTGCCTGTTGACAGTCCGAATAAATGGTCGTTGTCCTTGGAGTCATGAAGAGTAGGATTATCCATAATAGAGGCTTGTTGTTGCTTCGTAACCAGTCGGTTTTGTCGATGGTAGGGAAGTTACTCCTAGATCATCAGGTCCTTGACTCAATTCTGATCAATAAATGAAAAAAGTCCAGAAATCTGGAAATGCGTTTTGTAAAGACAACGGCAGTATGAGGTTTGCTGAAACTTTCTTCATACTCGCACGAATCCTGTTTGAAATATTGAAACCCCGTGGGTGTATCGAATTGCTTTGAATTTTGCCGTAAATTCTCCAAAATTGATTCCCTGCTGTTGTAACACACAAAACTGATCATTAAAAATTTCAAACAATAGTTACACGCAATCTATCTCATGCTGTCCTGTCCATGCATTGCCATCCCTAAACTCGACTGCACCTTCTCATTTTTCCTCTTCCTAAGTTTCCAATTCACTCCTCCTCATATCCCACCCCATACATACACAAAACAAAACTACAAAACAATACCAATCCTTTTCAATAAAAAAATCCTTAAAAAAAAAAAAACCAAAAATTCAGTACAAATGATTTCACGGTCTACAAATTATCGCATCATCATCCTGGCGACCAACCACTACCATCATCATTATTCTCTACGCCATCATCTTCATCAATATCGACGACAGGACGTTTGTCAAAAAATCAAAAAGAAACCCCTTTTTACCAAATAACTGACGCGTCCTTAACGCAATCATACGAATTTAAACGCATCACACATAATCGTAACTAAAAAACGACAAAAAAAGGACGAAAATTGAGACCAAAGTATAAGGATTTGAAAAAAAAATTGAAATAAAGGATAAAAAGGGATAAATTCGCAAAAATTGTATCGACTGAGATTATAGGGTTGTTGTGAGATTTATTTACTTTTTTTTATTTTTATTCTTTTGCCAAACACCAACCCTCTCCTGTTGTTGTTAGTTGTTGGGGTGCGTACGGCACATGCCACGCACATGACACATGACGCTGCGCGTCAAAAGGATTCAATTTTCGGGTAGAAAAACTCAATATTATTCGAATTTCTGGTGGAATTGTTTTCTGCCCGCAGGACAATTGCATAAATGTTGCATTACAATCGGAGGGTGGTGGTAGCGCCTTTATGTATGTAACTCGGATTTTTTCAATAGAAAAGGGGATGGTTGACACATTTAGCTGGACAAACGTTGATGCTACGTAAAATTTCAAGGGGTTGCTAATGTTCCACCACCACCAATGAATCGGGTTGAAACTGAATGTCTGCGGTGTTGCTGATAATGATGCTATATGTATGTTCAGTACATAGTCACCATCCCACTCATGCCCACGCATTCAATCGGACCGGCCATCTCCCTATGTGATAAACCATTCGAACCCTTTTGGCAGTCTTTCCCCCTTTTTATTGTCGCCATAAAGGGTAGAATTCCACAATTCACTCACATATATGTGCGTACGTACATAGGGCTATACATAAACCTCACATATGTACCATTCGTTATATTTATAAATTTATATAAAAACAATAAAGCTGAATAAAATTTGCTATCCTTCTAACCGACTACTGACGTCCTACGGTCCTTAGGAAAACAAGGAACGAAGGAAAATATAAAAACAGCATCCAAAAGAAAAATAAAACCCAAAAAGAAAAAAAGGAGGTGGGGCAGCAGAGCAGCAGAAAGAAAAAAAAAACTTTTGGGACTAAGGGACTAAAGGACTAAATAGAAAGGAAAACTCCTTCACTTGATTGAGTGTCCTATGAGATATAGAAAAGGATGTCTTTCATATATGAAATGGAAGGGATGATGTTTGCTTCCTTTTTTTTTTTTTGTGTGTTAGGCTTGGAGACTTCTTTTATTTTTTTTTTTGTAGCTTAACTTTGCGGCCGAGAGGGTTGACGCTAGTTAAGGTATGGGAGTCACATATCCAAGGCACATACATACATAAATATGTGAGTCCTCTATACCTTGACAAGGGTGAATCGTAATGTTACTAAATTCAAAAAAAAAAGGGAGAGAACCGAAATTTATTTTCTTAATTTTTTCGTCCTTTTTTTTCTTTTTTTAGGCCCAAAAAAAAATTGGCAAGAAGGAAACCATAGGCTAAGGGACGTTGAGATTGGCCTTAAAGTTCAATTCGATACGTTTTGCGTTGGGGTTGAATCACACATAAGGGGTTGATGTAACGATTGCAATATGTTGTGTAGCTTTATTTTTTATCCTTTCTAAGTTAAGAGCAAAAAAAAAAACAAGAACAACAACCAACACAAAATGAAGGAAATTTTGGGTCTGAAAGGACACAAAAGGATTTTCGGGTAAAAAAAAAAAATAAACAAACTTTTATAAAAGTAGAAATTGCGTTATAAATAAAGGAAGAAAATCCTTTGAAGGTTAAGGAGAAAGTATTTTGTTACTTTTTTATCTGTTAGATGAGCGTGGGAGATACCATTGGTACAGGAGTATCTATGGACATATGTATACCTATACAAGGGAGAAACTCCTACAAAATTTTTGAACTCAGATTACTTTTTCAAAAATTGCTACTTTGGCTAAGACAAAAAGAAAGATGTTCTTAGGCGGAATAGGTACTGTACATGTGTACTTGGGTCTTGAAGTGCAACTCATTGAGCTCAGACAGGATTTGAGTAGGCAATTGTGACGGAGTGCTATAATTTTGAATTCCGAATTGATTGCTATATCCGAAGGACGATCCTTGAGAAATATTGCCTTAACGCATGTACTTATGTCCTGTATCTTCGTGTGGGTTTACCCTTCATCCTACAGGTATTCTGGCAATGTGTTTCAGCTTTCTCCAACTCTTCCCCAGCTGTCATGTACTTCTCGGTCTACACGCTATTCTGCCGTCTTGGGTTCCATTCCATCGCTTGATTTGCTATAGAATTGTCACATTTTCGAACTATGTAATCGACCCACTGTCACTTTTGTCACTGAATGGTAGTGCCAATGGGTTCTGCTGTCACTTTTGTCATTGAATGGTGGTGCCAATAGGTTCCATTGTCACTTTTGTCATTGAATGGTGGTGCCAATAAGTTCTTGATCCGTTTTCTGGTAAAGCTGTTCATTTAAGATACGATTCGACCAGAAAATTCTTATATTTCGTACAAACCGATTCACAATCTTTTGTAGGCTTTCTTGTTGGCGCGGGTAGTACTTGTTCCACAAGAATTTCGCCAAGTCATACCATTTTGTAGTTTTTGAGTATTCTCAGGGCGACCATGATTTCTTCTTTACTGGAACTTTAGGGATGTGTTCGGGCAACTCAATCAGTGAATTGAGTTTTTTAAGGAATGCGTTGGGATATTATTGGAGCTACCACAGTCGGATCTCCGCTTTTTTGGACGTCCAAAAGACAACGTCTAAAACGTAGACTGATCGCTGTTGATTGAGTCCTTCGCTGTTATTGCCTACTTTAGTATTCAAAGCCTCGATCAACATGAAAATGTCTTCGATTGGCAGTCCATTGTAAGTGGCGAACGAACTGGGCCCAAACTGGAGTCATGACCTCACATAGATCACAAGCTTCTCTATCTCCATGAGGACCATTTTCGCCTACTCAACTCTCCGCCACTAAGCAGTGAAGTCAATAAGTTACTAGATGAAATGCTCTTCATTAACTTCTTGCAATGGAACTATATATGTATTTCATTGTCCTTCCCTCTCAAAAGGACTGAGGGAAATTTAAACATGATCCAGTATTCAAACGATCTAATATTGTATCCTGACCCCTACGTGACTACCTTCCTTGTCGTGGTGCAGGAGGATATTATAGTCTCAGGACTTCCTCAGAAGAGACTGAAGACATCCATTTTTCACTCCCATTCCATCATTACTTCCTCTCTCTTCCGCAATTGGCAGCAGTGGAAGCTTCGCTGGTCGATATTATGATCAACGCAACCAGCGGCTCCTCCGGTCCGATACCACTTTTCAGGTAATTGGCAACAATAAAGTATTTCCGTGCTCTGAAGTGCCAGAACGAGTTCACCCTAAAGTGGCTCACGAAGACAGTCGCCAAATTGAAGGCACCATTACCGGATGTCGTACTTGGGTGTTAGGTTGGTTGGGTTAGTTGGGTTGGCTGTTTGACACACACTTAAACCAAAAAGAAGGTCCAATATGATACCACTATTGCAAAATTGGATTACCAGCACCGGAGACCTACATTGAAACTTCCCAGATGGGATAGGAGGCAGGGCAACCAGTTTCGGTGTAAACCTATGCCGAAGAAGTATGGCTGGCCGTTAAGCAGTAAACCAGTTTGACCCGATGACAAAGTTTTTTTTTTTTCTTAAGTCAAGTCTATCTAGATCGTTGAGATCCTCGA
Source organism: Xylota sylvarum (assembly GCA_905220385.1). Taxonomy (NCBI): domain Eukaryota; kingdom Metazoa; phylum Arthropoda; class Insecta; order Diptera; family Syrphidae; genus Xylota; species Xylota sylvarum. The sequence goes on along the minus strand of LR999960.1, from coordinate 49,593,595 downwards.
AGAAGTACTTGCCTAGGGCTTTCCTTCTCAAGACCGATAGGGTCGGACAGGTGCTCTGAAGATATGGTTTCCTCCTCTTCCTTGTCTCAACAGCTTCTCTACAAAAATCGCTGAAGGGAGCACTAACCCTTCTGGCAATGCCCTGTGAGGGCGCCAACTAGCTTTCTCAGATTTATTCTATTGACAGAAATAAGTTCAATCCACCTCTGCCCAGATTTGTTTAGAAGCGAGACATGAGCTGATATTGTTCCACCTACTGTTTGTCATTCTCATGGCGGGCGGTATCCAATTGGAATTTTATAGATTTGATAGGTGCTGACGATTCCCCCTGTCAGAGAACTTCCGGTCTGCACCCTCCTTAGCTAGCTCGTCAGCTTTGCAATTGCCTGGAATATCCCTGTGGCCTGGAACCCAGCACAGGGATACATCGCACCTGATAGCGATCTCGTTAAGAGATTCCCGGTATTGCTTTACCAACTTGGATCGAATTACTGGCGATTCCAAGGTTTTTATCACAGCTTGACTATCTATGTAGAAAACAATAGATTCGCACGGACTGCTGTGACTTCTGCTTGAAAAATACTACAGTGGTCCAGCAGTCGACTTGTTATACAAATATCCAGTCTGGGTAGACTTCTGTCGCAGATTCGCTTAGAATTTCTCCCAATTCCCAAGCACTTCTGTTAGGAATCCTGGTTCTATACTTCACGTTAAAATCCAGATATGGGACAATTTAGTCCGAATTACTAGGAATAGTATTGTGGCTGTTTAGGATACTTGCGTGACCCATATTTTCACGAACCTGGGGGTACCCCTGCACACCGACCCCAGCTCAGCATGGATTAGCCTGCTTTTAAGCATTTGCTCAATCCTATAGCAAAGGTAGTTGTCAACCGTCAAGTCAAGATATAGCTCTTGTTTTGACATTCTTAAAACCTCCTTCAATATCAAGGAAGGACACCATAACCAGATCCTTGTTTTCAAACGAGTTTTCAATGATTTCAACCAGCGAGTGTAGGGCAGTCTCTAAAATACCGATAGGAGATTACTATCTAATTTTGTTCTAATGTGGACATCAGACAGCCTTTCCAAAGTCTTTACTAGAAAGGCGGATAGGTTGATCAGACAGAAGTCTTTACGGAATGCATGGGAGATCTTACCGGCTGTCGGTATAAAGACTACTTTCGCCTTCCTCCAGGATCTAGGGATGTAACCGAAGTTTAAACAACTCCTAAAGATAATGTGGACCCAAGGACTTAAAGTATCAAAACCTTGTTGTCATTCCACTGGTAAGATACGTTCCCGACCAGGGGATATGTGCGGGAAGAAGCTATCGACTCTCAACTGTATTTTCTTGGGGGTGGCAACGTCCTCTGGCACTGTAAATTGGGTTCTCTTGTGGTTTTCTACAGAATGTTCTGTCTCTGTTTTACTCCCAGGAAATGGGTGTCGATAAGTAGCTTTAAGGTTTCCTTGCTGGACATAGTCCAGGTACCATCTGGTTTTTTAATATAACTAGGAGTAGTTGGATATTTGGATAAGATCTTCCCAATCCGAGATGAATAACTAGTATTTTCTATATTTTCACATAAAAGATGATTTGTGATTTCCAAACCTCTAACCTTAATTTTCTAAGAAGGTCCTTATAGAGATCCCAGTCAAGTGGGTCCCTAGAACGCTTTGCTTGATTAAAAAGCTTCAATATCGTACATAGAGCCGTCACAAAAGGAGACTTTCCAAAGAAACCGAAATTCGAATACAAATTAACTTTCATCAAACTAGCCAGTGCCAACTTACTAACCCAGTTAAAAGACCAAAACATAGACATAGCCCTAGTTCAGAAACTCTGGAACAGTGGTGGCAAGATTTACGGAGTGAACTGCAAGGACTACAAGTTAATCTTCGGAAAGGGTTATTCTAACAGTGTTGGACTCACTAACGCCTTTCTCTTTTTCCCCTACAGCAACGTGGTTGGATGGAACTGGACCTGACAAAGGTGTTGTTAACTTTATTCTACGTCCCTAGCATTTGTAGAACCCAGCATATCACAAAACTTTCAGCACTTTTACAAGTGTCCGCAGAAAACTCTGAACAATACCAGGCATATCCTTGCGTTTCAAAGACCTCGTTTAACACTCTTCGAAGCGATCATTACCGGCCACAACCTCCTGACGTCCCACCTAAGAAGAATGCGATTTAGTATACATAGATGACCTCTGCAGAGGCTGTAGCGAACCTGTCGCAGAAAAGCAGAGATCCCTTCTTATGCTGATGTCCTAGCCTTTGCTGAACCAGAAAGACGGTACACGGCGAATATTATTTCAATAACCTGGGAGTTCGGTCAGAAAGTCACCATTAGCTGTTCACAATGGATCCATCGGAGATCCGAGTGTTAGATGCGTCACTATGTACTGTTGCAGTCACCTCTTCTACTTAATCTAAACTATTGTATCCTGAGATTGCCTAAACGAACAGTGGACATTTTGATTAAGTACGTGTCATTATCTCCCAATCTTAAACTCGACCATGTCAACCCAAACTTTTACGAAGCTCAAAACCTGGACATTTGACTTTGGATCCCTGCTCCTGAGGGCAACGAAAGCCAACGAAATGGCTGACCTTCTTACTTTCTTAGGTAGCGCTACAGTTTGGGGTGAAACTGGGTCTCTAGGTGGCTGACTAGCTTGGCGAAATTGGTGTAATATCGCCTTGCATTGAGCCTGAGTCCTGCTCTTACATCTATATGCAGATAGATTCTAGTGACTCCTTCTTGGAGGCTCAATCAGCGTAGAAAAAAGGACGATTTTGCTTATCTGCTGTTGTTAAGGTGAAAATAAGATCAATAGGGGTGCAAGGATGACGATGTGAGAGCTTATATTATGATCTTACGAAGCAACCTGCACTGTCACCTTGTTACATGGACGTTACAGTGTGTCTTGAAGACTCCAATCCTGCATTTTGGTGGTACTCAAATCGTTTATCCTTAGCGGCGTGATCCCCACTCTTGTGACCCCACGGCACACGGCTTACGTAAGGACTTCATTTACTTCCACAACTCTGTCCACAAAATCAAAGCCAGCAGATAATCAGACTTTTTTTTTTTTTTAAATTCAAGCGCGAAAGTGAAAAGTGTGCGCTGGATATTTTCTCGGCAATATGATGTAAAGAAGAGTGAAAACCTTGTGCAGCTGTCGCGTAACCTTTGCCCGGTACAAGTCCTGTTCCTCATTTGCTTCCTTGTTCCGTGTTCAGGTTCTGATAACAATAGTTTTTCCCCGTCGCACAACTGTAGCACACACAATGCAAAAACCTGAATGCTCTTCAAAGGGACAGTAAACAGCAGCAGCTCAGCTACACTCAAAAGGATAACAACACCAACAACACACAGCCATAACGAAATCGAATTCGATTGATTTTACCCCAAAAAAAAAAGTGAATGCCGGAATTTTTCAACAAAACTACCGTTTGTGTGTGTAAAATTCAAAAATGCAATTTTTTTCCTCAAACTAATACAATCGTCCCCCTTAATCGGACGCTGCACGTGTATGCATAACAATAACACCAAAAACACACACACAGACACAACACACAAACTGAGCCCGATGAAGGGATAAACAATGACGTAACAGGGTGAAGTACGTGCCGAAAAAAAAAATATATTCAGCTTCGTCATCATTATCGATAAATCCGAAGGATACACTCCACAGAGATCCTTTTCGAATTCATAATTCCCGCCAGGATAAGAAACACAGAAACATTAGACACACGGAAGTCGATTAGAACGGCAGACATGCCAGAAAGGATGGTGCGTTCCCATTTTAAGGGGTTGAATGTGCACACACGAATTATTCATCGATTCATCCGTTTTGTCCTGGGACTGACCAATGCTGGACAGAATCACGCAATTTCGTTTGTTCGCGCTTCCGGAGAGACGAAAACGCCCGAAAAAGGGATATACACGAGTATGCCAGTCTGGCGTAATAGTGGTCGTGTTACTGCGAGATAGGATTAATGGATTTTTGCGTACCAAGGAACCCTTCGTGCAAGGGAAGGAAATTCGGAAAATGGATTGATTGACGCGCTGACATTGAATTGGCGCCAAGGCATATGGTCACTCTTATTAATAGTAATAGGGTAGGTAAATTGCATTTTTCCCTTGATACCTACCCATGTGGTCATTGAAATGATGTCCAGTTTGGATAATGCTTTGCGCGTTAAAAATTGCGTGATGTTCCACTGGCAGTTGGGCTTCGAAGTAGTTTCAAGGGGAAATGGGGGAAAATTAGGGCAAAAGTCTAGGATTGAAGGCTAATTCGAGTAGATGGAACAGTGAAAATTCATAATTCCTTTGAAGTTGCAAGCTTGAGAGTTTTCTATAAAGTCTCTGCATGCGACTATTGCATATACACCTTTGCTTACAACTGCTTACAACCGCCTAGCACACTGAAGCACGAAGCTGGGATCAAAGCCCTAGAGCAGGCAAACAACAGATAATCCTCCCTAGACACCTTTGTGAGTACAATGTTGTAATAGTAATATTTAAGATGAGGACATCAACAAGGAAACAATCAACTTTCTCTGTCACTTTCCATGAGACCCACCTCAGATATACATTTCTCGGGCGACATTTCTTCCAGGACCTAGAAGTAATAGACCAGTGAACGACATGTTGATGGCTTGCAAGCTTATTACAGTAAGAAGTTGAATCACCGGTAAATCGGTTTTTCCGATAAGGTAACGTATATAGGAATTGTCAAAACAAAGTTGCAAAGGTGGCCATGTCCACCCATCGTCTGTACCCAAAGGTCACTTACTCACCAAGGAGGTGAAGCCCATTGTGACTCACGCGTCCATTCTCTGGTAGACGAAAGCCAAGGAGTTATCTAATAAGCATTACTAACATAAAACGGCTTCAAGAAGTAGCAGGCATAATACATACCTGTCCCATGGCAGCTGTAGAAGCTATTATTAGCATCACCCCTTTGCATCTACTTATTGGTAAAGAAAGTGGAAGTGGCTAGTCTTCGAAAGACGAATGAAAATATTAATCTGAATCTCATGGACATGGTTCTTAGCTGGAGTAGCCAGAGCCTACAGAGAGCGCCAGAGCCAGAAATTCTTTGCTGTTCATTCACCATCCACAAACGTCAATAATGTGTGGAACCAATTTCGTGACATATTCAAAGAGGTAGCCAAGACCACCATAACCAGCTACCATCAAAATAGAGCCCTTGGCGTATTAATGAATGCGTGCCCTAGAAAATGGCGACAGAAAATGCACACCAACAAATCCTTTAGACCAAATCAAAAAAGGGAGGCCCTGCGCAGTCTCCCAGTTCAAGGATATCGAAGAGTCTCGCAATAGGAGCAACATCCAGATGTTTTTCATGAAAGCAGAGTAACTGGTGGGTGCCGTGGCTCAAGTGGTTAGTGCGTTGGACTACGGAGCAAGGGGTTCCAGGTTCAATCCCCAGACATCACCTAAAATTTCTTTCACGGCCCCACCTCTCGCGAGCGTCTGACAAGCATCCGAGAGTAAAATTGTCATGAAAAAGCTTCTCAAAAATTGCCGTTCGGATCCGACATTAAACAGTAGGACCCTTCCATTCATGTGAAGAATATAACACGCACAACACGAATGGTTGTGAGAAGCTAGGCCCTGGGTCCCATGGACCTGTTGCGCCAAAAATTTTTATTTTTTTTTTGTAGAGTAACTGGCAGCTGACTATAAGCCCAGTACGTACATAGGCTATTCGAAGCAGTGAAGAAAATCTAGTCACTTCAGTGGCAAGGAATAGTACATGTGTTTAAGCAACACTTGCAGCAGCAACTTAATGTGCATTTGGGAAAGCTGAAGATAGGACAAGAATTGAACTCTGTGAGCTGTATCAATTCAAAACACATCGACTACACTGGTTCAGCCACATCGAACAAATATACCAGAATCCTCCAGCAAAGAGGATCTTCGAATCACAGCCCCCAGGCTCGAGACGACAAGGAAGATCGAATCTTCGTTTTAAGGATCAATCTATCGTGGATGCCAGAGAGGAAAGTGGAAACTGTAAGAATGTTCTCATTAAAATCCCTTTTTGTATGTACCTATTAAATGACAGCCACGCCCACTTTTTTTTTATAAAATGATCCTTACAACAGCATTGTTCTTAAAATCTTTTAAAAGTCTGAATACTCAAAGCTTTAGAATCATTTTTTCGACAACGTGTAAGAGAGATATCGAAAAGGACCTTCTGGTCACTATTGACCAAACTTCCCTTGAATGTTTAAAGAAAGCTGAGGGCAGCATCAATTTCGGACTTGGTTCCGTGAAAGTGAAACTTCCCCATGAAAATGAAAGCAATGAGCAAAGAAGCGCTCACAATGGTGCAGATTAACCTGCATCACTGTAAAGCAGCTACTGACGACTTGTTGCTTTTTATGACCGAAAAAATCGTGGATATAGCCTTAGTCCAGGAACCCTACCTAAGAGATAGTAAAATTCAGGGACTAAGGTCCAAGATCTATAAATTGTATTATCTACACATTGGAGTTAAACTGAGAACCATGTTATACGATGCAAATGAAGCACCACCGGAGATACTCCTAACCCTAGCGACGTACGTCAAGTCATGTGGACGAAATCTGGTCATTGGATGTGACACTAATGGCAATTATGCCCAATGGGGAAGTAAGGATAATCAATAAAAGATGTGAGTCAATTTTCGAGGTCATTCTCTCTTCTAACCTTACAATATGCAACAAAGGCAGCACACCAAAGTTTCATAACCGGGTTAGGGAAGAAGTTATCGATTTAACTCTAGTTACAGATACTAACACCAATCTTGTTGAGGAGTGAAGCCACTGCCTGTTCCTTTTTGGATCGCAATCGAATTCTTTTCATACAGATAGGCTTCAAATCCTTCAGAAATCTCTAGAAAGTCAACTTCAAATCTAGTCGCAATGAAGGTAGTCATGCCGGCGGCAGATAACTTGGTAAATACTCTGAAAGAATCGTTCAATAGTTCGTGTCCTATCAGTCAACCTCGAAGGAGAACCAAGGCAGTCTGGTGGGCCACACAGCTTCGGGAGCTTAGAACTAAAACAAAGTAAAAATACAAAAGACTGGAACTTATACAGATCCAGTTTCAATGAATATCAATATGGATTTAGAGCAGCAAAATTCTGCGAATCCATTGAAGACGAAAACGAGGCCTCAAAAGACATCCAAAGACCTCTGTGTACCCGGATATATCCACAGATTTTGACGGCACATGGGTCAGGTTTCTCTAAAACTGGAACTCTCTAATAGAAACACACTTCCCTTGCTATATTGGAACTGAAACTTCCACCCTTTGTAGGACAGCAATTCCTCTAGTAGAAGAGAGTTCAAACATTATAAATGAAGACAAAGGGGCATGGGCTATAAATTCGTTCAAACTCTTAAAATCTGCTGGACCTGAGGAAATTGTACCAGCAATGCTGCAACAGTCTCTAAGCACGGTGGAATCCCACTTTGTTAAGATCTTTTTAAGCTGTATAAGGTGGCCGAAAATCATCAATTATGTCCATCAGTGTTTCTCGAAAACGTGGTGGATGCTCTCTTCCCACAACAGCAAGAAATGGAGAAACAAACGACGCGTCGGGGGCATTACCAATACCTCTCGTCACCGCACAAGATGTCCTACAAGTCAGCGCAAAAATCAAGGACCCAAAGACCCCTAAAATCGATGGATTCCCCAACACTGCCTTAAAACAGCAATTTATTGGCCCCCACATATCTTCGCAGACATATACAACACTTGCTTCAAAGAAGGAGTATTGCCCGACCAGTGGAAGAAACAAAAACTGGTCCTTCTACCAAAAGGTACGGCAGGATCCCTTATCGGATAGACCTCTATGTGTGTTGGAAACCGTGGGAAAAATAATGGAGTACATCATAAATGACGGAATAGAAAGGGCAATCGATAAGGCTGGAGGCCTTGCAGATCACCAGTATGGTTTCCATAAGGCTCGCTCTACAATTGACGCTATCTATTCAGTCATGAATACAGCGAAGAAATCCATAGAAGGAAGACGATGGAAGGGCAAGAAAGCATTTTAACACCGCAAACGAGAGAAACATCCTCCTAGCACTTATTACTAAGAAAATACCAGAATACCTGCAGAATATAATGATGGACTATTTTAGAAATAGGATACAGTTCCACAATACCGACGATGGAGTGGACCGTATAGAGTCGCAGGCGGTGTTCCTCAATGCTCCGTATTAGGTCCGCTACTGTGGAATCTAATGAATCATGACGTTCTCAGACTTGGAATTCCGAGGTATTCGAAAATAATTGATTTCGCCAATGACATAGCAATCATTGTAGTGAACAAACTCCTTGAGGCGTTGAAGAATCACTAGAATGAAACTATTCAGGTGATCCAGGTCTGGGTAGTACTCATGGGCCTACAACTTGTAGAAGAAAAGATGGATGTAGTGGAGACTATAGTAGTAGCCGTGGGCGATCACGTCGTAGCTTCCAAATCACAGCTTAAGTATCTTGGCATTACCATAGATGCAAGGCTAACTTATAAGCAGGACCTGCAGGATGCAGCTGAAAAAACAGCAAAGGCAACGGTTTCACTTGCAAGGAAAAGGAAAAATTATACGAAGGAGTTACTCCCATTAGCAGTAATCGCGGAGGTCAACTTAACCGTAAGCGCAATGGCCAAGCCTCACCTCGGGAAACCGCCTTATTGATCACTCTTAGCGAGAGTTCCGGCATCAATAATGCTCTACGGCTCCCAAATATGGGCGGATGCTATGAAGATGAAATCCTACAGAAAGGAGACTGAGACAGCTTGCGCATTGAGAGTAACGTGTTGAGAGTATGCAGCGCCTTCCTAACAATCTCCTACGACACAGCATGTGTAGTGGCTGGCATGGTACCAATAGCCCTTCTTCCTAAAGAAGCGCAACAGAAATACCGTGCGTGCGATGCCAACGGCAACAGCGACGAGTCGAAGTAATACTGAAGTACCACCAAAGACAAGTCTGGAAGAATGGCAGGAGAGATGATGTAACTCTGATAAAGGACGCAGATTTTGATACCTAATATATGTAGATGCCTGAATTAATAGGAAGCATGGGGAACTGAATTTTTACCTGACCCAGATGTTTGCTGGCCATGGTTGCTTCAGAGCCTACAAGCATAGGTTTGGACATGACGACAACCCTTATTTTCCAACGTGCAGTGGAAGCAGTGTATGATGTGGAACACACCATGTTCCATTGCCCACGATATTACGTAGAACTGCACGTGCTGGTAAACCAACTCGGCGAGGATTTAACCCCAGACAACTCCACCAGACAGATGATGAGCAGCGACGAGACTTTACAAGCAGATAGCGACACTGTGACAAGCGTTATGAAAGAGCAGTCAAGACAGGAACGACAACGAAATGCAGCGCAGCAGGTTGCCAACACGAATGAACCTAAGACTGAAATCCTCCCACGCGGCTAAATGCTTGAAAGGAGTGCCCCAGGGTGGAAATCCCACACTGTTACTGAGTACTGGCTCAGTTTCGTCCTTAAAAGATTCCCACCTTCTTGCAGAGAAAAAAGAAGCTGTATAGGTACAGGGTACATTCCTAGTGAATGAAGCAATGTAAGAGTGGTTTCCATCCCTAAAGCATTAAAATCCAACCGCTTTACCGGTAAAGACAAGCCAATTAATCTCTCGTCGTTATTGCAACAAAAACCCTATCAGAGGACCTCCAAAAATCCATGTGAAGTGCAACACTCATAACTTGGTATTCGAAAGTAGCTACACAGCCGTAGCCATGTATGTCTAACTGGTAACAAATGAATTTTGCAAAGAGTCAACGACAGTGTCCTTCTAGCTTCGTTAAACAACTCTTATATCCTTTTGACTTGATAAAGTGCGATCCATACGAGCACACGCGAAACTGCTCGAAAAAAAAAAAATTTCGATTACATTCCATCAGTTACATATTTGGCTTATAGAACTGAATGGCCAACAGTTGTGTTTGTAAACTCTTAACAAGAAACTTATATGAAATCCTACATCATTCTGTAGAAGGAAACACATCCTATCTGAAGATGTTGTTGGTGTTTTTTTTTTTGTTTTTTTATAGAAAGTGATTGGTCTCTTACGTTGCGCACTATGAATTGGTTTAAAGCCCTTGAAATGGACGAGTAAAGGACATCCCAAAGTGTGCTTATCACTTTCGATGGACATATTTTTTCCACTGTCATGACAACTGAATAAAAAAAAAAAAAAAAAAACAAAAAAACACACCAAACAACCCATACTAAGCCATATCTCATTGAAAAAGGACTACTTATCGAAATGAAAGAAACTTGAATCCAAGTTTTTATTTTTTTCCTTTTTTCGTGTGTTGTCTTCACTTCACCGAAATCGAAGGGAGCCTCGGAAAATACCCACCCACTCGGTGAAGAATAGACTGGTCCTGAATGGATACCCAACAACGAAGTAATGAAAGCCAACAACAAAGTAGGCATACACCACCTCTACTCAATCCCACACTCTTGAAACTTTTGATTCCTTGTGCCTGTTTTTGACAACGAAATCTATCGTTTTCGTCCTTTTTTTAGCTTTTTTTTTTGAAAAAATTTCATAGGAAAGCAAAAGAAGGCAAAAAATATAAAAAAATCACCACGAATGTCCAGTGAATTAGAAAATTGAGGAGTTTCCATAGGAGACTGAGAAATGCCGTATGGATCTCCTTGATATCCTTGAGCTGCTTCTTCTTGTCATTCTATTCTGTTTTGTTTTTTTTTTTCTTTTTTCCAACCAAGGCCGATGGAGAAAAATAAGGATTCAAGTTCCTAATGGGGTATAAAAACCCGTTGCCCAGGACAATACATGTGTAAGTTATATCCTAACCATTCGAACATTATGTGATATCCTTTGAACACAAACAAACAGAACACAACACAACACACAACAACAACAACAACAACAAAAATATCGTTTAACTCAATTATCCTCATATTATGTTTTTTTTTTCCATTTCTTTGGCAAATATGCCACTGCTCGTTGCGTGTAAGTATGTAAGTATATGTGCGCACTATCGTCCTGTTTTTGTGTGTTGAATAAAATTTTTGGAAATATCATGTTTCGCCAGAAGAATATGATTGCATTTGTCAAAGAAAATCGAACAGTTGTTCCTTGTTGTTTTGCTTGCGAAATTGAATCCTTTCTATTTATCCTTCAATATCCCAATACCAGCAGAGTTTGCTTGGACTAGATTTTGATGCCGAAATCGGTTTCTTTCTTGCTTGACTGAGGGGGCGTAAGTGCAATCAATCGGTTCGATATTTTCACTTTCTATGTTTGCCATCAAAATAAAAAAAAAAAAAAAATAGAAAAAGGACCAACAACGACTTGAATTACATGTTGTTTCCTTGATTTGTTTGCTAAAAAAAAAAATAGAAAACGAAAGCAGGATGAGAGATTACGAAAGTGCTTCGTATGTTCGATTGACTCGTGCGTTTATATCTCGAAAGTCGTCTAGAACCCACTTACGAATATTTTGAGAAAGGAGCGAAATACGGGGGCGGACACGAGTAGATCCTTTGGGAAGTTGTACAACGTGTTATTAAATGTAGCACACGAGGAAATTATAGGGGAGTTCTCTTAATAACGGGAGGATAATGGAAAATTTACAGCTGTACCTAATTAAAGGCGGTTTAAGGACTAAGTTAGGAGCAACAGCACAGGGTACTGCGGTTACAATCTTCATGTATTCAGTACCAAAATGCAAGTACTCGTAACCTCTGTCTAAGGCTCTGCATTTTCTAGTCTTTTGAACGAAGACGAAGAGGATGTCCCACATGACACGAGCAAAGACTGGATAATCACAAAGGAAACGGTCAACGTATCGTCATTCTCCAAAGGAGGCTTTACCTGGAATGAGCAAAGTAGATTCAGGTCCTGAGAAGTCATCGCCTAGCTCTTGTCTTGATGTATACCTATGTAAGAAACATGATTGGTGATAACTATCTATCCGAATCACAACATGCATACGTCTGCGGTAGGTCGGTAGATACAGCCCTCCATAGGGTAGTATCAAGCATAGAAAGATCCCACCCTTTCAAGGAATTCACTCTTGAGCCGTTACTAGACATTGAAGGGGCGATCCTGGGCAGCTTGCACAGAGCTCGGCTGAGCATCGGTCTCTCCAATTGGATTGCTCAGATGCTGCAATCGAGAGTTTTATCTTCATTGCAAGGAGATGTAACTATCAGGAGAAGCGTTTGCAGAGGAACCCTCCAAGAAGGAGTCTTATCCCTTTCTAATATGGCTCCTTGTAGTGGACGAGATCTTGGTAATTTTGAAGGAAAACGGCTTCAACGTGATGGTCTATGCCGATGATGTGGTTATCCTGGTCTCGGGGAAATTCCCTTCAGTCCTAAGCGAAAGACTCAATCTCGCTCTACAACTAGTGGAGAATTGGGTTAACAGCAAAGGGCTAGGAGTGAACGATTCAAAGAAGGAGGTAGTTCTCTTCACTAGGGAACTACCAGCTGTTTGTCAGAAACTGATCACATGACCCCCACTTGATAGCATTTGAGAGGAGATTCGCTATAAGAATTCCTGACAGAATGTACTGGAAGTGCCGAAGAACCATGAAGAAGAAGGAGCTGGCGTTCTATACCGACGGTTCTAAGATGGACGTTGGCACGGGAGCCGGAGTTTATTGTGAAGTCCTAGGAATAAACAACTCCTTTAGAATAAACGATGATAGTAGCGTCTTTCAGGCCGAAGTCACAGCCATCATAAAGGCTGCTAAGATTAAAAGTGAGAGCAATATCATTGGCAAAACGATTACTGTGTATGTAGACAGCCAGGCAGCCGTTAAGGCTCTGGACTCCGCTATAATCAGATCAAGGCTTGTGAAGATCTGCAAATCGCTCTTGAATGAGATATCTAGAGCTAATGCGGTGACCATCTGTTGGGTTCCAGGGCATATGGATATCGTAGGAAACGAAAGGGCTGACGAATTTGCTAGGAAAGGGTCGGCGCTGCACTTATCGCGAGCCCTCCCTTTTGTAGTAACCCCAATCAGTTCCTTACGGAAGAAAATAGAGGATGAAGCCATCGGTCGAGCAAATACTCGCTGGATTCATCTGGAAACATGCGCAATAGCCAGGGCCCTATGGCCGCGCATCAGCAAGAAGAGCTCAACTTCTCTGGTAAAACTGAGTCGTTATAAAGCACGCGTCGTTTCAGGGGTAATTACTGGTCATTGTGCCATTGGCGTCCTAATGACTTCTGTAGAAGTTGCAGGGACGAAGAAGAAATTGAGTCAGTTCATCACCTGCTGTGCGACTATCCTGCCCTATCCGTCAAAAGAATGAGGACTCTTGGCAGTTACTTCTTTTTGGATTTGAAGGACTTGGGTAACGTAGAGCTGACGGACATCCTGAGATTCATATCATTATCTGGGTGGTTCCAATAGCGAACTTTATAGGCTTCCGGGGTTAAATGATTGGGCACAATGGACCCGAACTGTGCTCTAAGTGAGCAGTGACACTGTCACAAGGCACCCATCTACCTAACCTAACATAAGTCTTGTCTAGCAATGTCATCGGGAGACCTCATTCCCAGATCTCACTGTGACCTGAAACGCAAACAAGAGTCGTCTTGCGATTGATTGGATTTTTAAATTCTTTTGGAACTGGCTGTAGGGTTACTCAAAACCTTAAGCACAGCTTGGCTATCACTAGATATACAGATAGTTCGACTCTTCCTTACAGTATAGTCCGTGACTTTCAGGATATCTTAGAACTCCTCTTGAAAAACAGTGAGGTACTTGCCTAACGAATAGTGAAGTCTAGTGTTGTCGATCTCTAGGATCGGTCACTTGACTGGTCTTTCCGTCATCTGTGAAAATGCAACTACAACCCAGTACCGGCTCAGACGGTATATACATACATATATGAAACCAGAGTCGTAGAATAAGTATCATCATCAAAACACCAGTGCGGATAATACTCGTACGAAAGGCCACCTTCGCTAAAAGATAGATTGCTTTGAGAGTATATCTCATGATATAAGTATCAATATGCAAGTCACGAGTCAGGCGTATTCGGAAAGCTCCCCTGCACCCGAGACAGCCCGTTCTTTGAAGTCTAGTGCAGATGGTAGTCACATACTTCCTCAAGAACTTCCTCCACCAAAGAACTTGCACATAAGCTATAAACGGTCTTACTATAGCCTTGTACATCCGAAGGACATTTTTGGGTGCCAGAAAATTTCTATCGCCTTGGATGTCTTCGACTTGACATGTTTGCTCATTGCAAGCATCTACTGCCGCTGTCAGGTCACATAGATCACTTTTTCATTGACCGCACTACGCATCGATCATCTTGTGATCACCACCAGCTTTATCAAGACATTATCGTCAGTGAGGAGACAGTAGCTTCTTTGTAGGAAGCCTTCTCTACTCGTCGCTTTGCTATAGGCAATTTCTGACTACTGGCGCTGGGACTCTTGGATAGCTCGCTCAGATGTTGTCCACAGATAAATTTAGCCCATCTGATCCAGAGCCAGTTCTTCCACCTTGGCCCGTTTGAGTTCGACGAGTAGGAGACAGGATCGGGTCCAAGAAGTTAGTCGATTTCGATTGGAGTACCTTCTCCCGACCTGATATTCTTTCCCTTCGTCATAGAATAGTACAATAGCAGATAGTATCTGTACGTCTTCAGACGTCTCATCTGTGATCTTTGCACAACCCAAGGATCTATGATTCTTAAGCTCTTCCGCCCTTACATACATCCCAAGTATCTTGAGAGAGTAGATCACTTAATTTGGTTGTGATGCTCAGTGGAATCGAAGCTCGTTACATGCAATATTTCTGTTTGCTTCCTGGCAATGTTGCTTGCGCAATAGGGATATTAAGAGATACTGAAACGGCGGAGATTCTGGAGGTCCTTTCTAACTGTAGCCATTCGGCGTTATTTTATTCTCACTGAACTGGTTTGGTTATGTACTGTTCAAAAAATCCACATTTCCATCCATGGACTGACTGTATGCAGAATCGTAGGAACGTTCGTACATCCAGGACACTAGAGGAGAGCCTTGCATTGATCACAATGTGGCCCATTTGGCAAATTGCTTGTTAATCTGGAGTTCTCTTGCACGTCTTAGGCTTAACACTTCTTGTCTTCATGCCTTCAATCATTTCGCTCCTTTTGCTTTCACACTAAAGTTGCACGTTGCTGGTCTACTGAGTATATTCAACCACCACGTATCCTTTCACAATTGTACCAAAATGTACAGTCAGACCATTAAGACGACGCACAATGCATCCCATTCTCCCAAATAAGATACTTTTGCTGAGTCAGCACACTCATCCATGTATCTAATGGACGACATTCCAAAAGGGAGATGAAAATTCCACCTGTTTAGCAGGCAGACGATCAAACAACACCCGACAATGATGTCCGCCGTGCGCCTCAGACATCCTCATCATCTATATTACAATCATTGACATCATCCCGCACCTACCGCATCATTAAACCTTCCGAACAAATGCCTCTTACAACATCACTAGCAAAAGGATAGCAAAAAGGACACGACATCAGATCAATTTGAAAAATTTATGATCAGATAAATACAGGCCGATCGATTAGACGATTAGAATCCCCCCCTTGCGACAGGTGCCCGACTAGTGGCCTAGTTTTCTCAGGTCACATAAATAAGGACCTTAATTGTCGGTTAGGCTGTGCCTCCGTCGTCGTCGTGTCAAAATTGTATAGATGTCAAACAAAATTCCAACATCAGCTCAAATCAAATTTCTTCATTTCTCTCCTTTCTACGGACCGGACCGGTCATCTCGTTGTTATCCTTTTTTTTTTTGTTGGGATTAAGCCGATTCGAACTGATAAAAAAGAGTACAAGGAGGAGCCAAAGAAAGAGGTGAAGGGAACCCAACAAACACAAAAAAAAAAAAAAAAATCGAAGTCAATTTCATTTTGTTATCGATGGTAGCCCATCTATGGGACCAATAATTGCGGTTGCGTCTCAATTCGATTTCACACACACACACACACGGACAGGGAGATAGGCACAGGATAGTAACCGATTTATACCCTTTTATTGTGAATCCCTGTGATTCCATAAAAAACAACGACACAAGTTGGTCCTTTTTTCTCGATTCAGTTGTTTGCAGTGTTAATGGGGAGGAATTTTTGTGCTGTGTCTGCGCTCGCGAGAGAGAGTCCTTATAGGACGACAGAGTTGCAGAAACATAAAGGATAAATTGATATTATCCCTTTTTTTTTATGTTATGTGTGTGGTACGATGGTATGCCTCTATTTGTTGGGCCTGATTGTATTGAATCCTTGCCGTACTCAGCGATAATTTGCTGTTAGGTCCTTTTTTTTTTTTGTTTCGTTATCATTTGAAGTGGGTCCTTTCTATCGGTTCGGGGTTTGGGAGACATGACAAAAATGCTTATTTATTGCATTTCCATTGAGTTGGGTTTCCGGTTTGGAGAGAAAGGACATCATCAGGAGAGAGGTGGTTAAGTTTATGGAGTAGAAAATTTGATGACTATTGGTTGGTTGCATTGTAAAAGGATTCTTCTGGCGGCGCGGCGGTACGAGTACCGTCAGACGTCAATTCAGTAAATTACGTGTTGAGTAGTGGATGTGGAAGTCCTGTCGTGCTTTTTATCGCCGTCATTTGCCACTAAGGATACGCAACACACACACTCTCCTCGGCTGGGAGGGCTCTCAGTTCGTTTTTTATTGCCTCTCTCGTTTGGTATTAACGGCTGATTAATTGGTTGGGATTTTTATTGTGGTCTCATAATTTTATTGTTGATTGATTTTTGTTGCTCGAAGGAGGTGCGGAGTGGGGTTAGTTGTTCTATTTTTGATTAATCGGTCGTCCTTTTTAATGGATTATTAGAGTTTTAAGGATGTCGTTGGCTCACACCCTGGGCCGTTGATGGCAATTAAAAGTGTCCATTAATTAGTTAAATGGCTTTGGGATAATGTGTTTGAGTTGCTTTGTATGGTGGAGTGTGGCCTCATGTCCTGGCCTGTGTTCTGTACGGATTTGATGGATGCGAACGCAACTGGATATGGTTGATTGCGTAACACTTAATTTTTTCGATGCGAATTAGAGTATCCACGAGTGTGGGGGCGAAAGTGATTAGGTGCTGGTAAATGGGCTTTTAATTTTGTCTGAGTTTCACGTGACTTCCTTGCGCAAAGGAAAGGACGGAAACTCTGCCAAGTATATTATGAAAATGATATTTGAAAGTTGGGAAGCAATGCGTAAATTGCTAGACATTTCAGAAGACCATGTGATGATAGTTTTAAGCGACAGGAGGGTCTCACTTTAAGCCTCAAGTTTTACAAGGAAGGCTGTCATATGCATACGCGATCTAGAAAGCTTTGTGCGTAAAGCAAAGCTGTCAAGTAGGTCAGAATGTTCATAGATACAGCAAGTCCATTCTTAGCAGCTTATGAGTTCCTTACTCATCAAAACTACATCATTTCTTGAACAGCCGCAAGTCCTCAAAGAACCACTGTAGATTCAACTTCGAAATATGTACATATTTCTGAGTCAAACCGCACATGGAAGCTTCTTCATAGCACTCAGTGTATGTAACTAAAATTCAATTACGCACCGAAGCCTACATTTGAACCAAGTTCTTGTACACTAGCGTGTTTTCCTTAGAGCATGGATCGACGAGATCCTGAATCGCATTGGATTTGTGGAATTAATTCTGATATACATATGTAAGGACAAGAGAGGCGGCAGGAAACCTTTCTCACTAAGGCACTTCGTCTTGTTCCAGGCGGCAGCGGACAAATTCCATAGATGGACTCAACGGTTGGCGTTTACTTACTAGTTCTAGTCAGGCCGAACTATTAGTGTTATCCCTATATGAGCTGTTTGGCTATATTTGAATCCCAGATCTATAGGGATCTCAAATGCTAAGTCGGTGTGCTGGAAAAGAATTGGTGGTGGATAAACCCTTAATGGGCCAACGGCAGCGGTTATATCCCCAAAGCGGGTTACTGATATCGAAACACCCGTGCTCACGTCCTAGGGGTACAAAAGGGGACTGGTTCTCCAGGTTGACGGTTGGGCGTCGGGCTAACTTCCGTACCACGAAAAAAGCTATAGTTAAACAAAAACACAAACCGCCTCGGATAAGAATGATTCAACTGTTGACGACCCCTACAAACGAGGTAGGGACAATTGCATCCGGATTTGCACGAGGAATGTTACAGACCCCGTACAGTCGAACAATGAGTGGAAACCCTGGACTGCAGTAAAGCAGATTTTCTTCAAGAAGTGTGATGAAATGGCCCGGACAAAAGAAGGGTGGAAAACTGTGACATCTACTACAACGGTTGCTACCGACAATAGAAGCATCGTCTATTTGGAAGGGGGTTTGCTTGTGAAGGTGGACTTAAGCAAGAACTCTTGAGTTGCAGGCATGTGAACGAGCGTCTCATAATAAGTCCCATCAAGGCTAACTTCGTTAACATTAGCCTGATATGCGGCCATCCCCCCACAGAGCAGAAAGATGATGATACCAAAGACAGCTTCTACGAGCTCCTGGAGAAGACGTACGAACAGTGCCTTAGCTGTGATGTTGAATTTGTCCTGGGGGACAACACAAAGCTAGGAAGGGAGGGCATCTTTGGCAGTACTGTCGGAAAGCATAGCCTGCACGACACCGCCTCCGATGACGGATTCAGGCTTATTGACTTTGCAGTGGGACAAAATTTTATCGTCACTAGCACGACGTTACCACATCTCAATATTTACAAAGGAACATGGTGATCTCCTGATCACTCAACCGTCAACCAGATTGATCACATTGCGATCGATGGAAGGCACTCTTCCAGTATGATGGATGTCCGAACAAACATCCAATCGGACCATAACCTTGTTGTAGCCAAGGTACTGATGTGGATATCCGACTTGACGTCGGAAGACTACAATCGCAAGAGGTCGCCAGAGACTTTTCAGATCGAGTGTCCCTTAATCTCTCAAGTGGCCCTATGCCGCCAGCATCAAGTACTGAAGACCAGTGGCTACATTGCCAAAATGCCATGAGAGATGCCGCATCTGATGTGCTGAGTTTCTCTCGACCATCACATCGAAACTCCTTGTTCGACGAAGAATACCGCCAAGCAAGTCGAAAAAAAAGTCAGACGACATACAAAGCGGCGTTGCATAGAAGGACGAGAGCTGCTTGCGAGCTCAACGAGCTGAAGAAAAAGGATGAACATCGGCTTCTAAGAAGGAAAAAGAAGGAGCATGAGAAGCATGCGTTTGAAGCAATAGAGAGGTGCTATTGCAGGAATGAGGCTCACAAGTTTAATCAGAAGGTAATAAGAGCATGCAAAGACTACAAAGCCAGAACCGAAGCCTGCAGGGACGAACAAGCAAACCTAGTAGTAGAATCACAGTCGATGTTGAGGATATGGAAAGATCACTTCTGCAGGCTGTATAACTGCGACGATGACCAAAATTCAGCTGTCTAGGAGAATTAATCATTCAATCTGTATGATGATAACCGATATTTCCGTCCATCCCACTTGAATGAGGTTAAGATAGCGATATCTAAGCTGAAATCCAATAAAACTGCTAGAGCAGATGGCCTGTCTGCCGAGCTATTCAAAGCAGCGAAGGATGACTTGATAAGGAGCATGCACTAACTCATTTGCAAAATATGGTCGGACGAAAGTATGCCTGATGAATTGAACCTCAGCATTCTTTGCAATATTGAGTGTGGTTTTAGGCGAGGAAAGTCCACCATCGACCAAATTTTTACACCATGGCAGATCTTGAAAAAAACCGAGGAATTTCAAATCGATATCCACCACCTTTTCATGGATTTTAAGGGCGCCTATGACAGTTTCTATAGTGAAAAGCTATATAGACCTATGTCTAGTTTTGGAAGATGGAAGCGGCTAAAATGGGTTTAATGGTTAATGAAGGCAAAACAAAGTATATGCTGCCAATAAAAAAGGACATGCAAGACCGACACATCGGAAATAACGTCACCCTCGATAGATATAACTTTTGGTAATTAAGGACTTTGCTAGGATCCACTATAAACTCTGACAATATCACATCAGAAATCAAACGAAGAGTTACACTTGCCAACGCCTTGTCAAGAAACACTAAGTAGACTCTACATAAAACCCTCATCATCCCAGTCCTGCTGTATGACACAGTGCTAAGAATGTTAACGAAGGCGGATGAAGACATCCTTGGTCCTTTCGAACGCAAAAAAACTTCTGATGATTTTCGGTCCCATTTGCGTTGACGGGATTTGGAGGAGGAGATTTAACAGCGAGCTCTACAGTGACAGAGAAAAATACGCATCAATTGTCTAAGATGGCTAGGACATGTAGTCGAAGAGTCTTCGAATCCAACTCGGGGGAACAACGCAGTGGAGGAAGACCTGGCCTTGGATAACGCGCATAACTTGGTGTGCGCAACTGGAGCCAATTAGTTAAAGATCGCACTCACTGGAGATTGAGGCCCAAGTCCACCCCGGATTGTAGCGCTGTATTTTTCTTTGAGATCTTTGAGATAGATCGATGACATCCTGATGTGCATTGGATTTGTTGAATTAATTCAGACCATAGTTGCTTTTCTAAGATCCTCCAATGATTTTGCATTTCTATAGACTTGCGCTTACATTTCAAGAAGCTATTGAAAGTGACCTATAGTCTTGGCCTATACCTCTTCTGCAGAGGGTTACCATTAATCCAAGTCATCGTTGAAAATAGGTGAATCCGGAGTTGATCATTACCTCCAAAGTCTATAACTCCTTTTTTCACCAATCGTCGGACTACTCAATGATCCTCTAGAAGAAATGAAGAATGTCCATATACATATGAACATTTAGTTGAAATTTAAAGAGTAAACATAATGTCTTATAGAAGTGGTTCTAGTGCTAAGCCCTGTGGTACTCCTACAAATTCTTACGTGGACTAGTTTGCAAAGTTGAAAGCATTCCCATTTGTCTTTGCTTACATTCTCTGTCGAGAAGACTTGTATTGCATCTGAAGGTGTTCAAGAATCTTTTATCAAGTTACATAGGTGTATACAAATAGGGTAGTATATGGTTCACCTAGACTGATAGGTGGCTGCAATCACCCATGATACCTTCTTTGATAGTGAAGCTGCTGTCAAAACCATTGATCCACCTACTATGTACATTCTCTAAAATGAACTTTACCAATTGAATGTCCTAGATCACTCAATGATATTGCGGAAAATTCACGAATTGAGGAGTTAGCATGGCGAGGATCAGCTCTTAGCAGCTCATTAAGGGATAAAACCAATATTCTGCCAGGAGATGTTAAAGGCAATAACCAAGATCACCTTTTTAAGGTTGTCAACAGCGAGTCTTACTGCTTGCTTACTGCCTCATATCAAGAAAGCGAGATCAGATCAATGAGGAGACTAAGCAGTGATTCCAACAAGATTGCATTAATATGCTATAGAGGGAAATATTCAACGACGAACTGTACAGAGACACCGACCTGGTCAAAAAAAAAACTATACATCAGTTGTGGGAGATGGCTAGGAAATGTAGAGCGAATTGGCACTCCAGTGCTCTAGCCATCAGAGTCTTCAAATCTAATCCGGAGGGACAATATAGTGGAAGAAGTCCCTACATTAGCTGGCGTGCACAATAAGAATGGAACCTCCACTCCATCGCTTGGAACTGCCTTAGTAATGATAAGTAACAATTATTTCTATGAGCTAAGACAGTAAAGATTTCTAGAGCTTTTTTCAATCGAGGATCCTTCAATTTGATTGAAAGTTCAAGTACGTATTATGGTACCAGCATCACGGACCTGTGGTACTCATCATGACCCAGCTATACCCAGAAATACCTGGTTTAACGAAGGCGACCATATATAGTTCTCTAGCCAGCTAGTTATCCCTATGACTCAAGGAGAAATCATTGTAGAGAATCCGGACGAGGGGGAGTATTAGTTCCTCTTCCGTTGTCTAGAAATCTGTTAGACCGTTGTTTGCCTGGTTTTACTGGATGTGTAGCATTTGAAAGCTGGATACACAGGTTTTTACCTATCCTTAAAAATTGATTGCGATTCGGTATTGAAGAATTGTAACCCTGGTTATGTTAAAACAAGTTCAAGGAACAGATTGTGGATGATGTTGGGTAGATTTTAATATAGGTTTGAGCATGTTCAGCGTATATTCCTCAATCCACTGTTTTCAGACTCCCTTAGTCTTCAAGTTGACTTGATGAGACAGTACGACTTTGAAAAATTCATACGCCTCCCCTCTGAAATCAACTATTACGCCCAAAAGAATTTCTCCAACTGAATAGACGCAAGTGTTCAGGTATTCAATCCAAACACCAAATTGCAAGCACTTCTCTAAAAAGGATTTCTTTTTCTAAAGGCGTGCTGCTCTTATACTCGTACCTTTCTGGGGTCATGCCTCAAGATTGCATTGCACCAATTATTGATTCAAACAATAATTACGTTGTCAGAACAAAGGATCAAAGGACATTCTTCTGTGTTTCTTTCACAAAAAAAAAAAACGGAGAAAGACTGCAAATTAAAGTGTCACACTCATGTCAGAGTGCATAAGCCCTAAATTGGATCCGCAAACATACGTTAGAGAGTTCTACCAAACAAAATTCCTCTAAACCTCAGATTGCAGGCGTTACGCTCTAAATTTCGACAGCACACGCATTTCAAGGAAAACAAAAATCTTAAGCCGTTTTCAATTATCCTTTTTCGATTTGTTCTCTCTTACACTTCTTTGTCGGTTATGCCATCATCTTTTGTTCGTTCTAACGATACCTCTCAGTGATGCGGGGCAAATTGCGAAACACCCAGGCGCCAAACATCAAGGGAAAGTGTGAGCTATTCAAGGAAATGAAAAAGTGTACGAAAACAATAAAGGATACAACCGCACCACATACTCGCATAGAACAATAGAAGTCGGAGGTGAAACGCTATCAGAAATCCTTTAATTTGATATCCTTTTAAGTCATCATCTGATATTTTACTTTTACAAAGGGTATGGCCAATGGCAGGACACCTTTTGTTTGGACTCTAAAAGTATCTACAACAATGACAATAAGACTGATGATGGTGATGGTGCAAGTAATCAATTACGGATAACAACAAGATGAGAGATTAATTCGATATCCCCCTTCTAGCTTCTAGGAAAACTGGTGAACTGGTGGTTTAAGATTTTTATGAAATTTACGCAATTCATCTTGTATGGGTTGTATTGATTCGTCCTTGACGTGTACTATGCGAGACAAGTATACAAAATCTTCGGAATGTAGGAAGGTTGCGTTGAGGATACTTTATTCTATTCGCTTACTCACATATGTGGTGGACCTCAACCAACATACCATACCAGGTAGCCCGCCTTTAGCTAAGTGTACCAAGAGTGTTCATATCCTTTTGACAACAAACAGATAACGATTACTTGAAGAATTAATTGACAATCTTAACCAACTTTGCTACGATTCGTGCGACATACAGCAGGACTTGGATAATCATAGTCTGATCAAGATATAACCTTATTTCAACTGTTTTGCTTCTCAAATATCCTCGCAGCCCATAGAAATACTGACTTGTAAGAACATTCGTTAGTCTCAGTCAGTCGGTGATAGTATCAATTTGAAGGACAATCAATTAAAGCACCATCCATCCAAGCACCAGATCTATAATCAGCCGTAACCAGGCTTACAAGATCACTGGCTCAATTGGCATACGAGATAGAGCGTACCGATGCCCCAGCTGGAAAAGACTGATGTAGTAGTTATGGCGTGCCCAAGTAAATACTTACTTAAAGTGGTCCTGACTTCTCTGCCTGAGACATGACAGCCTTCCACTCTCTTTTATTCCTGGCACTCTGCTTCCAGTTGTCTAAACCAAGCGTTCTGACATCCGGGATAGCTTGATCCTTAAAACGAAGGTTCGGTCTTCATTGTCGTATCAATTCTGGGAGCTATGATTCAAAGATTCTCTTTGTTGGAGCATTATTGTCCATTCGCTCGATTTGGCCGAGCCAGTGTAGTCGACGTGTTTTGACTTTTTGGACTACATCCATATGTATCTTGGTACAGCTCACAGACTTCGGTCTTCCATTAGCCCTCTTCGCATAGGGGACCGAATATTCGACGGAGAATCTTTCTTTTGAAAGTGTTCAGTATCTGCTCTGCTTTAGTTAGGAGTTTTGTTTCGCCAATTCAAAGTAGCAGCGGTTACTTAGGGTAGATATTCACAGAATCTCCACTAAGGTGTCCTTCGTGGAGTTGATATTTACTCCGAGGCAAGTAGACCACTTTCAACTTACTATTGCCAACAGTGACCTTTAGTTCTAGGCGGTGGATAGATGTTTCTTTGTTTGTTGACAACATGTATGTACTTGGTTTTGTCCTCATTCACTTTAAGGACAACTCGTTTCGCCTGTTCTTTAATCGCCGTAAAAGCCTTTAAGACGAGGCGCAGGAAACGACCGATGATGTCGATGCGTATGCGTCTGCGTATCCTAGCAGCTGGACATACTCGTTTGTGACATTAAGTAGTGATATGCCCCGATAGTTCTTACAAGACATAGGATCGCCTTTCTAGAAGATGGGACATATAGAGCTGATAGTCATCGGGCATCACCACCATGTTTGAAAAGCTCTGCTGGTAGACAATCAGAACCGACGGCCTTGTTGTTCTGCAACTTTTTGGTAACAAAGCCAATCTCTTCAAAACTGGGAGAGGGATGACTTCTTCATTGACTTCATGCGGGTTCTCTTCTTGCCGTACCACTCTCTATAAACATTGATTGTGGACATTTAGCACATTGTGCTGGGTGCATGGATGTAAGCTCCTCCGGAAAAGGCACTTACATGGCACTTATACCTGAAGCCCATTAAGTATCTACTAGAAGTGCTGCTTAAACACGTCTACCCTTCTCTGTGCTTCAGTGACTAGGTTTTCTTCACTGATTTGAAGAGCCTGCATTCCAGGGTTGAAGCCAGCTGTGAGTTGCATGGCTTTCCTAAAAAATATGTGGATGTTGTTCCTATCGCCGAACTTTTCAATATCCTTCCTGGAAGACTGCCTTCTTGTTATTTAGGATCTTCTTTTCCACCCTTCTTCTGGCTCAATACTCTTCCCTCGCTGACCTTGCTCTTTGTGGGTTGTGGCTGGTAGCTTATAGTGGCCTCTGCTACCCCTTTGATGATGTCGCGATACTGATTCCACAAATTGTTGGCGCTTGTGGATGGTGAATGCACAGCGGAGAGTCTCTCTCAGTGCTTTCCGACTAATCCGCTGATGATGTTTTGCTTACCAATTTGCATTGAAGTCCTCGAGCATGATTTAGATATCATACTTCCGACAGGCTCCGTAGGCTCAGTCCAAGAGATCATAAAAC
This sequence comes from Xylota sylvarum, assembly GCA_905220385.1. Taxonomy (NCBI): domain Eukaryota; kingdom Metazoa; phylum Arthropoda; class Insecta; order Diptera; family Syrphidae; genus Xylota; species Xylota sylvarum. The sequence goes on along the minus strand of LR999960.1, from coordinate 49,568,141 downwards.
TCCTTTATGATAGAATCTTCAGCTTCGTTGGTAAAATAGTCTGCACATACATATTATGCTGATGTTTTGGAATTTTGGCTTGATGCGGATCACAGTCATGTGATCACTGATTGGCTCAAAATCAATTATCATTGAGCGTAGCCGATATCCCACGACGAATCCGGATCCTAACATGGACAGTCTTTTGTGACAGCTGTAATAAATGTCCCAATTTTCCGTTTTTGGATCGTATTTCCTGGATCGCGGTAATATCTGCCTTGTACCGTGTGAGGACTGATTCAGGATTGTACAATGGACGTACGTTCCAGGTGCGTATTCTCAAGTTATAGTCCGTGGACGTTCCGGGTCGTGATATTAAATAAGGTGGTCCATTGTTATCCAAGGCCGATGCCTCTTCCATAACTAGCTTTTTTTACGTGGTAAGGAAGTTACCCCGACGGCACAACCCCCCACATGAAGAGCCAGGTTCATGTTTGAAACCCCTATGACGAGGGCCGGTTTAAATCGATGTCAATACCGCTTTTTGGGGATGTGACCGCTGCCGTTGGCCCAATAAGGGTGGCATCTGCCACCGTCTCTTTTCCAAAAACCTGAATTATTTTTGGAAATCTTTATCGGCTATGTCGTAAGTAGTAGCCCAGATAAAGTGTACTTATGCTTTTGTTTGAAACTTCATCGAGAGAGTTCGTCCGCTGTCGTATTAGTCCTGCTATTTCCTCTTGTCCAACACTTGCGCTTATAAGTTCAGCAAGTCGCAGGATGGTAAAATAAGGATAATTGATGCGCAGTAACAGTTACAATGGACATGTGATACAATGGAACTCTCTAACTCAGGATGGCAGGATACATTGCGATCCTAAGTACTTATGGTGCAGAACAGTAGAGAAGGAAGCACGGCAACTGGGAAAGAGCTGTCGAGAGCTGGGGCAAAGAATCTGAAAAGACTTTTTTGCACAATTTGTGTCACACTTGGAAATTTGTAAAATTTCATGAATCTTTCTGGTTTTTGTTGTTTATTTTGATATTCGTTGGAGTTTTCTTTGCTAATTGTGATCTTTGAGATTTTAACGAGATGTTTATTGAAAGGAAAGCCACAAAAATTGAGAAAGTACGAGGTTTGGAGTCTGTAAAGACAGGAAGGTCCTTAAAAACGTTTTCTTTGTGTTTTCTTGGTATCGGCTTTAGATAGAAGGACATTATTTTTAGGCAAATTTTTAGAAGACTTAGAGATACATTTAAGTTTAATCTAACATATTCGGTAGTGTCCTTAGTGTCGAGAATAATAACAAAATTTATACTTTTATACCTTAAATCTTAAGCTATGAAGTTAAGATTTGATACGCACACTTCCTGAAATGCAGGACAAAGTTGGTGATAAAAAAAAATTCGAATTCCGTTGACAGACACGCCCACTATTTAAAAAATAATCACTTTTTTCAACTTTCTTATTAGAAAATAAAAAAAATCCTTATAACACAAAACATTGATTTTAAATCACTTTACAATTCGTCCATACGTCATATTGGGTTACGCCCATTTTTGGGGGGCGTTTTCTTGAAAAAAAAAAAACTAGATTTCATTTCTTCAAAGATGCTTAGGATCTCACTGAAATCGATCTGCCCACCACGCTTTTAAAAAGCGTTCTTAACGATAGCTTTGGAGGTGAAACTTACTTCAGTTCCACCAAAGAATTGTAGACAAATTTGTGGATGAACTGTCTAGGACTGGCTAAGCGTCAGCAATATTATGGTCAGTTCCTTTTCTTGGGCTACTGCGACCGCCAACTACGCCTAGTCCATCGGGATAGTACACAATCTGATCTGATTCACATTGATTCTCACTTATCACAATAGTCACCCATTGCAGCAATTTTTTCGCCCACCTCACTGTATTTCATACTACACCACCCATAGCTTTTAACTTCATCTACATTAATCAGCCCCTTGGAAAAAGAAAATAATCATCCCGTCGTCCTTTGAAATTAGCTTTTGCTTATTAAAATCCGAAAAAAAGGAGCAAATGTACGCACAAACAACCTTTGAATGGCCTACAGTCTGAATTGGCGTCTTAGTGTGGGTAAGAGATACATTACTCGCAGGGTTTGGCTAATTGAAATTTAATTTTTTTTCCTTTCGTTAAACATTAACAAAAAATAAAAAAAAAAAAAAGGAAAATTTTTTCGCTCATCTCTTTCTTGTTCTGTTGGTTATTTCCTTTTTAATTTACAGCTACGGGGCATTTCCTTGAAACAGGACTGCTCTGGAGCCGGCTTTGTTGTAAATGGATAAGATGGGGGTGTTTTCTTTTTTTCTTCCTGAACAGCGAGTAAATCTTTTTCTGTTTTTTTTTTTTTTTTTGTATGTTGGGGTAAACAAAGGATCAAAAGAGCACCATGGAATTAATTGCTTTCTTCTCTCCATCAGTTTTGTGTGTGCGAGGCGAGAGTGCCTCTGCAGCTATTTAACAATTCGCTGAGTAATTTGTAATTAAATATATAGGGCGGGTGAAGCTTAGCTTTTCAGACACGGGTATAAAGACAGAGAAAGTGATTTCAGAGTGGAGAGAAAAATTTTGAATTAATTTTTTGTCCGAAAATTACTTTCAAATCGCTACCGGATATAAACGGAATTGGCAGAGCGGAAATTGAACGAATCGCTTTTGTTTACAAAAAAAAAAAAAAAGTGAAAACAAATCTGACGAACCTTATAACAACAAACTCATAATTAATACGTCAATTCTGTGAAGTAGGCAGGGAGTGGGTTGAAAGGACTCATAACCGATGAAATGATGTGCAGGAAGCTGAGAGAGTATTCGACTCCATGGCTACACTCGTTCATCAAATAATCGAAAGCTGCATCCTTTCAAAGCATCTTTCCAACTGGTGCCGATTCAGCAAGTAAGTTTAAGGTCACAATCCTACATCACTCTGTCATTTTGAAAAAGTCGTCTACATCAATTTTCTATTGATAAAGTCGACAATTTTGAAGGAATGAATCAACTCACCATCAAATGAATGGAACTACCATACTTAGGAGCAGAATCATTAAATCCAACATAGGGTCGCTATCAAAGACTATTAAAAGTTGTTCCCGAACCAAGATGACGCTCTTCCCATTGTTGCAGATATACCTAATTTCCTAGACGACAAATCCGATGTGTATCGGATATCAGAAAGTAAGGATTCGTACATTACCATGTAGTCATCATCAGAGGCAAGCACGAAACAACTTTGACTGACTTTGAGAAAGCTGCTCTAAACAGACCTTATATTTGGTCTGGAGTTCCTATAGTGTTCCCAGGTTATAATATTTAAAAGTTCTTTTAGGTGGTAGTATACGTCCATCTAGATCTCTTCGATAATCTCCATCGTTTCACTTTCATTTCATGCTTTAGGGAACTAATTCAGAAGAAACCTCTAGCTAGGTACTGGTGTAGGACGCATGATGATTTAATGTAACTTTTGGTCCTAAAAAATCGTTCCATGTCCAGGAAATTATTCGGATATCTCAATCAATTGAAGTCGACTTTGACGAACGGATTTTGGAAGAGAGTGGGAAAAATTCTGAGTCTACTCTCCTACGAGATTACACACCTCGCCCATGTCTAGGGGCCTAGTAAAAGTTTATGATTTTCGGGAATTGTTTCCCAGATGAGACGTTAATCCTAATGTCCTCTACGTATCTTCTATGGTGAGGTGAATATTAGTGTGACTGTAATACAACCCGTATTAAGTATCATCCTGGCTGGAGGTCAGATTTGTCGAATAACTCAGTCTCGGCCATAGAATTCGGAATACCTGTCAACATCCAGTTTTATCAGTATATTGTCTATCTGCAGAGACAAACCTCCTTTCATTGCAGCAAGTGCAGCCGCAGTTCGACCAGAATAGGTCCATTGTAATACTGCAGGATCTAGTGGCCTCAATCTACTTGTTGAACCAACACAAACTTATTATAAAGCGCTGGAGGTGGCTATCGCTTATATCAGCTAGTTCGCCAAGGTTGTCAAAGAAGTACTCTCCAAGAAGTAGTTTTCTTCATAGAAGGTGAAGTATAGTCTCATCCTCTTCCTCATCCATGCCTGAGGGCATACAGTGTATTGTAATGACACCTACTATTGCGCTGATGAAGGATCTCTTTAGTCTTATTAGACTATTGGAGAGCTTGAGATGCAGCTTGTTTCGTGATAGAGGACGTGGTTCAGTTCGACCACCTGCGGTTAGTAGCGTTTATCCCATTTTGCTTAATTAAGAGATTACACTTAGCGAGAAGGATGTTGAGATTCTCTTTCTCTGGTAGAATCTAAAAGGTTGTATCTGGCCTGGCTCGATAGAATGTCCCTATGGCCCGGCACCTAAATGAGGTGAATTTTGAACGGTTCTGTCATCTCGTTAAAAGATAAGCGGCAATTAAGAAGAGCTTTGGAACTGAAGGTGACTGAATCCAGGGATTTAATCGCGGCGGTCAAAATAGTAACTTCCGTCGGGGATATTTCATTGTACCTTAGCCACGTCAAGGCCGCCTAGAATATGCTACAGCGATTGGGAATGCAGAAGGATATCTTGCAGTTTAGATCTTGGGAGAAAATACCTTCCCACACCTGCTTCCGTCTTAAACCCGTCTGTATAGAGGCTAACGAATCCACTGCCTGACCCTATATCACCTTCACAGTCAATCTTGGAGAGTATATACGTTTCGAAATTTTGAGTGAATAGGACCTGAGGGAGTAATCAGTGTCTTTTGGGATGCATTCTAGTTTATTTAGATTAGACAAGTGGCCAGTTCGCAGACTGGTCCACAAAAGAATTGCTTTCATGCGAACAGCCGCATTTGCTGCCACTTTTTTGCAATAGATATCGAGCGGAAGCATGTGAAACAGTGTGTCCATAGCCGCAATTGGAGAAGTCCTCAGGGCTCCACCAAAGTGCATGTCGTTCTATCCATACGACTAAGTTAGTTGTAGTGGAATGCATTATCCAGCGTAGTTCACCAAATGATCACGCCATACATAAGAATAGACCCGATAATGGATACATAGAGCCAATATGTAATTCGAGGCTGATTCCCCGCTTACTTCCAAGAGCTTCCTTACAGCAGTTCAACTATGGTGGCTTTCTTAATTCGCTCCAGGATTTCCAGCCTAATTTACTGCCTAGGTCTAGGCCTAAGTACTTGGCTGTATTTGTGAAGACCAGGGGGTGCCGTTTAGTTTCGGTAGAACAAAGTTGGGAATTTTATACTTCCTTGTGAAGAGGATCAATTCGGTTTTCAGAGAATTGACCCCCGGGCCGCATGTTTTAGTCCATTTACAGAGCCCAGAGAGGGCTTTCTGTAGAAGATTCTTAAGCATGTTGAGGTGTTTCCCTGTGAACAGCAATAGCAACGTCACCTGCACAGGCAGCCTTTCCTTTCCAGGATTAGGAACAGTTCATTCACCACTAGTTTCCAAAGAAGACGGGAGACCTCCTTGTGGTGTACCCGTACTGACGAATCTCCGAACTGAGACCTCAGGCAGATTTGAGTTGATAAACGTGTTAATATGCAACTGTTTCACAAATGCACTAATCGACATCTCAATTCCAATGCTCGACAGTGTGCCTACGATTGCCTCTGGTTTAACGTTGTTAAGCGGCCCTTCAATGTCCAGGAACGCTACCAAAGTGCCATTTCAACTGATTTCTCTTTACTATATGCATATTGAGAGGCTGACGGATTAACACTGCAGCGAAGATGGGTCTAAGATCTTTGGGGTAAATCTATGAACTTTTACACGCCCTAGCTAAAAAAACCACATTGACTTCCATCCATGGCTTGGGAATGTGAACCAAATTCAGGCAACTTTTCAAAATCAGAGTCAATCAAGCAAGGATAAGGTCCACATTCTACCGAACTTCGGCAGATATAATACCATCTGGTCCAGGAGACTTAAATGGCTTGAAGCCGCTTATTGCCCAAAGAATTTTGCTCTTTGTAACAAGACAAGAGGTGTTGCTTCACATTGACCTTGACGAGATCACAATCGGACTCGAAATAGTTTTGCAACTGTTTGAGAAGTGGAAATCCAGTAAAAGGTCCAGAGATTCCGTACTAGAGGTGGTCCACGAGCTACCTGAACTTTTGAGATAGCTAGTCATTCTGGGAGTGCCTGCGGAAGGAAGGCGTATATGTAGCGTTGCTACATATATGAGCCCCATCCGATGAGCCGAGGAAGTGGAAACAAATCACTTCTAATTCCGACACGTCCACTCTTGTGGATGAGTGCAACATTATTTCAGAGAAATCTGGATGTCCTTCCAATTGGAAAAGGTTAAATGGGCTACAGATTCAAGGTGGACATATACAATTAAGTTCATTTGGGAGGAGGTGGTTTAAAAATTCTATTCGCAGAGCTAAAAGCAGAGGCAGTCATCAGGGAATGAATGAAGGCAATGAAACTAGCTAGGTGTCAACAGAGCTGCCACGCTACAATAGGTGCCATCATCGAGCAAGTCCCAAATGCAAGCTTGCAAGAAGGCTTCGCGTATACTTTAACTTTTTCTGTAGACGATGTATGGACGAAGAAGATGAAGAAAATGTTCTCGATCTTCTTTGTACCTGTCCAGCTTTTTGTCACAAAAAAAAACTTCACTTAGGAGCTTTCTACTATTTCTTTCTTTCTACTGGCGTCCTGATAACTACAGATATTAGAAGCCTCGTAGGCATCATTTGAAACTCCAGTTGGTTGAACTAGTAGGTAAGGAAAATATTTCCACGATCCTTGTGGTATCACAATGGACCTATCAGTTGACTAAATTTGTTGGGTATAGCCAACAGGCTCTTCAGTCTACCTACCTACCTATGTACTTACATCTCTCACGTTTTGACAGAACTAATTTTGAAGGACCCTACCAAAGTCCTCCCAAATAAAGTTTTTAGGACTGTTCAGGTATTTTACTTAAGTACAACCTCGTGCGTAAAGGTATGATTCTGACCAAAGCGAAGAATTCGACAAATACTAGTGCTACTTACCACAGGAGGTAACAAACCACGAAACAATTCACTAGACACGGCAGGAAAATTAGTGGAGATTGTCATCTTAACAGACCAGAAGCCCCAGTAGATTGATAGGGACACAGATAGGGAACGTCCCAAAACGTCCAATTACAGGCCATTCAACAGTATCTCCTGGTGACTTATCAAGTAGATATAAAATAAGGTACCACGCCGACTGTGACCATAACAAAACAGTACAACTAGAAGCGTACTTCAGGAATCCATATTGGGATCTACTATTTTTAAATACGATATCGTGTGACGGAAATACTCCTCCACTCCGATTGTGATGAGGATTTTATTAATTACATCAGTGTATGCACTATTGGAAGCCCGTTCTATGTGCGAAAACAAGTTTCTGGAGTACCTATCGATTAATTAGGAATCCTTGCGCTGCTTTGATTGTTGAGAAGGATATAAAAAATCACCATAACCATCACACACGGCGAAAATCAGTCATATGACTGATGCTCTATTAAGTAGAAAAACTTACTCACAGAATACAATTTCAGAACTACCCCTCCTACTATCACACCAATGCGTATACTAGAACAATCGTTCCAATAAAGGATTTGCAAAACAAAATTGTCATCCACAATAATGCCCATTTCATCCGAAGACATAAAAACTCTCTCCAAGACTCCTTTTTACGGCAAACACGATACATAGCACACGCATAAAGCACACAATATCTCATTCATCTACACGCACATCCTTTTTCCTTGTCCGCAGCAGCACCACAACAACATCCTCCTCCTCACTCCAAAGTAATTAACCATGTTACACCACTTGCATCATCATAAAAATTTGCAATCAAATTTATATCCTTCGAAAATAAGAATGACATTGTTATGTGTGGTGACCTCGAATGTACATATGTGTGTGTGTCTCTCTCTTAACCAAAGAGCAGCATCAATAGAGAAAGATATCCTTCCTTTGACATATGCCCCATAAGACAACACACAAAACAACTGAAATCATAAAAATCCAACACACATCTCCGAGATCTAACCATCAAACATCCTTCTCGCAATTGACAACCCTTAAATCAAAGCTCCAAAACGGCTAACAACAACAAAAAGGAAAAAAAAAAAAGAAAAGAAAAAGGAGCCAAACGCAAACGCAATTCCTTTAATAATCCTCGAGACAATATCGAAACACCATAACAATATCCTTTGATGATTATGGTCCTGTGGAAGCAACAGTAGCATTTATGATTATTGTTACACCACATCCACCGCACCCACACACACAAAAGGCAAAGGGCTTATACGTGGGTGTATGCATGTGTACAGGTTCCTCGTAAAACTATTCCAGGCGAATCCTTGCCTTGAAACGGGGGCGACAATCATTTTCGCAAAATCGTGTGTGCTATTGGCAAATACCGTATACTTTCGCTTCTCCTTTCACTTTTACTGGTTCGCTCCTTGACGTGCGTGCGTGCGTGCGTGATGTCGTCGTCGTCGTCGTCATCGTCGTCGGGCCGGTTGTCTGGCAATTTAATCAAACGAGAATTGGTGTCTCCTCCGTATCCCCTTGGCCCTTGCCATCGAATACGACTCCGACTACGACACCAACTCCAACTCCGACTCCTTGGTGAGCTAGTTTCCTTTTGATTTTTCGTTTCTTTTATCCTAGATCTTTACTGTGCACTTTCCTTGATGTGTGTTTTGTTGTTATTGTCGTAGTATCTGCCACTGGGGTAGTGGCAAAGCAATCGGAGAAAGGATACAAAAATGCTGCCGCTGTGATGTGGCCCATTCATTCATTTCATTGAGAGGAGATGTCGATCGAATGGGGTGACTCCGTGAGACTATCTCTCAATTTTCGGCTACCCTTGGTCGTAAGGACGAGATGTCCTCCTCCTGTTCTAGTGAAAGTTCACAAATCGTTGATGTAATGGAGTTTTGGATGATTTTCTATTCGTTTCGTTTGCTTTGGTTTGGATAGGTTTGGTTTGGTTTGGTCTAAGATGTAAAGGAGTTGGGGACACACCGATGTGTAGTGTAATTGAAAGGATGTCACAAGGAGAACGAGCGAAAGAGACTGTGAGCGGTATGGCACAAGTGAGTGGTATTGGCTGATTGTTTTGGTTAGGTTGCGTTTTCAGATATTTTTTTTTGTTTGCCCTGTTTTTGGACAGGATGGAGGTATTAACTCCAATAATGGCATTTCCAAGGAAATCGATTAGTTCAGGTGAAAGTGAAGGGGAAATGTTTCATTTAGTAAAAAGGATGACAATTTGTTTGAGTTCCCTTTCGCTGATAGTTTGAAGAAAAAGAAGACTCTTTAAGATGAGAGTAGAATGAGATGAAATGGAGTGACAAATATGAGTATCATCTCATGTAAGGTATTGCAAATATTCCTTCCTGAAGTGTCTCCTAATCGAACATTCTGAGCGTCTTTGAAGCTTCTCCACTCGCGATCCTTGTGAAGATCAATAGTATAGAACACAGTAAAGTCGATAAACAGCATATCTGTCGGTGAATCCAATGCATAGTGGCCATTCCAATAGCTTCATAGAAACCTTAATGTAGGACACCTTCATCGTTAGTTCGTCTGTTGGCACTAAACAGGAGCTCTTGACTGCTAAAGGGGGGCTTCATCTACCAATGGAAACGGCAAGATACAATATCTATGCATTAGCTTTGGATCAAGCAAGTGTTAGATGGCGTAATCTTGATACGTGCAATCATCCTAGGCAGATGTGGTCCCAGTTGAACAGACGTAGGACATCAAGTCTGCTACTCATCCGTAGACCATGCATAGGTACCCTATTCGGACTACTGGCGGGTCACTCTGCGTTAGGTAGGCACGCTTTTAGGCTTGGAATCTGATTATTGCAAAATCCTAAGTGTCTGCCTGGCTGTCGGTGAACACATGAAGCAATTATGTTTCTGACGGTATTGCCTTTGATTGAGGTTTTTGCAGCATGAACGGTGGCTGTAACCTCGACTTGAAAGACTAAAGGACTAGTTGACTCCTGGGTTTCCAGAGTTGTCCTCAGCTAATGTTTTTTTTTTTTCTTTGTAAGACATGTGGAAACCATTAAAAGCCTGTGTGTGGGGCTTGAATCCACTAAAACTACCTCCTGCATCTGGTCCCTGGTCCCAACGGTACCAGAGTGAAAGAATACATGCTCCATGTTTTCGGGAGTATCACTGCAGGATCGACAAGTGGTGGAGTCATCGTTCTTTCATTGGTAGAGATATGATTAGAAACAACCATCTCCCGTGAGCAGTTGCGTTAGCTAGAAGTTTACTTCACCATGTCTGCGGTTTATCTAAGTCTCTATGACCGGGATAAGGCGGTAAGACCACCGGCCTTTGGAAGCGTTGCTGCTACTCTATCAAACTTGTGCTTCTTTCTGTTGCGTCACGCCTCTCGTAACGACTCTCTAGACTCTCTTCCGCCAGTACATCTGTAGGTAACATTCTTGCGATGACACAGGCTACGTGATCCGAGGTTGTACATTGCACATAGTCTGCTATAATTCTTCTTTTGTATGAAATCACTTCCATAGTTCCGGCACAAACTGGTGATCCATAAAGTACTATGGATGTGACTACTCTAACTAAAAGTAGTCTTAGGCTGGATCTTGGCCCTCTATATTCAGCATAGTCTGCGCAATGGAGGCACCAATACGAGAGGATTTGTTGCTAACGAACTCCAATGTAAGCCTTGAGTCAATCATAACGCCAAATACCTTGGCTCATTTGGATACTATCTCACACCCACCTACTGTGAGCGTGATAGTTTCTCGTAGCTTTCTACTGAAGGAGGAGGACCGCTTCCATTCAAAGTTCAGCTGGCGTGAGACCGACTAATGCTACTACTTCCATAGCTTCTTCCAGTAGTTTTGCAGTTACAACTATATCGATTTCATCCGCAAATCCTACGATTTTAGCCCCGACTGGTATCTCAAGACGAAAGACGACATCTTACATGAGGTTCAATAGTATTGGTCCCAGGACCGAGCCCTGGGGGACTCCTTCTAGTGACTGCGTACTCTTTCCCACCATCATCTGTTTCATAAAACAGCACTCTTTGCCAGAAATGGTTTTCAAGATTTCCCTGATACAAGTTGGTACTCTCATATTTCGAAGCCATTCAAGGGCATTTTTTTTAGCTCGCGCTGTTGAACGCGTTCTTAACTTAAAGTGTTATGACACAACAGTACTGATTTGCGCTTCTTCTCTATCGTCTTCCTTCTATGGCCCTTTTCGCTGTCTCAAGCACTTCCTTAATGGCATCAACAGTCGAACGTGGTTTTCGAAACCCATACTGATGTGCCGATAGTCCACCTGCTTCTTCAATGGTTGCTTGCATTCTTTTCGAAATTCGTACTGATGTGCAGTCAATCGCTGCTTTCAACCTGTTACCGATGATGAGCTCCACAGCTTTTTCTGGCGTGTCCAACATACAGAGCGGGTGGTAAGCTGATTGATCTCCTGCGCGTTTACCTCCCTTGAGTAGTAGCACGAGCCTCTGTTTCTTATTTTGGTCAGGAAAAACTCTCTCACTCAGGCAGGCATTATAAATGTCCACAAATAGGCCCATTCTGGTTTTAATCACAGCTTTCAAAGCTGCATTTGGGATCCCATCCGGTACAGGGTCTTTTTTATTCCCAAACCTGTTGCATGTCTCAAGAATTTGTTCTGAAGTTATCCTAGGAATCTGTTGAGCTGCTATATATTAATCGTCCTTCCGGTTGCCTTGGAAACAAGGCCTTCGACTATTTGCTCCAATATGTCATGTACCGCATTGACAGCGTAGAAGGCCCTCTTTTTTACAAGGCTCATTCTGTAATTTTGGTGAAGAACATAGTAATAGGATTGTGTAGGAAAACTTAACTTCAGTCTCATTTTATAGGTTCGTCCTGTAACCGGGATAAAAGGCGGGTAGGCTCACCATTCAAAGCCCACAGCCGGGACCGTACAATAGTCAATCTCGAATCCAGGACCATCAAAGGCTGCTCCAGTGAAATTAAATATGTTGACGACAATATAAAGAAAATACTTAACTAGATGTCAAGTTAACCACTAGCCATGCCACTAGATCCTTATAGACCAGTAGGCGACTATACAACTGAATTTAGGGTCTAAGTCCAAAAGTGATATGTACACTGGTCCTATATAATAATGGCTATATCCATTGTTACATGCATGGCCATCGTAATGACCGAAAGTACTTGAACGGACAACAGCAATAAGGCTCCAGAAGCTACAACGAAGCTCTGATCTCTGTAAATCTTCATTAGGTAGAAGGTCGCTGGATGTGCTAGTACAAACCAGGTGACAATAAAAATACTTGACTCAAGTCCAAGAAGGAACATGTTATGCACTATTTCCGACATGGTTCGGTAAAATATTGTTGGATGGTCATTTGAGGTAGATCTTGTGGACTATGAAAACTGGTCTAATGGAGTTCCAGGCTCTAGAAGTCTGGTCTGGTTCACCGATGAATATAAGATGAAATCTGAAGTTGGATCAAGTGTCAACCACAAAGTCTCATACCTCGACTAGAGCTGCGGCATTGGTGTTGGTTTAGGCGGATCACAAATTTATAAAATGAAAATACCCCGACTAGATAGAAGATGCATGGACATGTCTTTCCTTAGACTAGATGCTTCAGTGCTCCGCACTCATTATTAATTGAATCAATCGATGACGACGTGGACTAGTAGTCGATGATAAGGAGGTCTTAACTGAACTTAATCTTCTCAAGCCATTATGCTTCTTTCACTGCGACATCAAAATGGACAGGATCTTTTGGTTCAAAGTTCACGTACGGTCTTGTAAGTTCTTTTGGCTAGAATCTTGGCTAGTTTTTTGTTCATCGATTTCTATCACTCCTCTGTGAGAAAAGATTTGGAGGCAGCTAAACTACGACATAGCTAGGTTGCCTCCATCCAGTGGTACATACCCTCAATCCTTTCGTGGCTTGAGAGTAGATTGATCTACTCATCTTCCATTCATTATGCTAGCAATTCCTATCTTTAGGATGATGAATTCTTCAGTTATATGTTCTTCTCCCTGACTATCTATCAGCTCTGCATAACGTTTGAAGTCTTAACCGGGATTCCGTCGATAAGATGGTACAGCAATGTGGTTTAAAATGCGGTCACAGAGTTATACAATCGAAATTGACTACTGACTCGGCCACCCTCTAACCTTCCTTTCAAAAGACGTTTGAATATGTTCTCTCCAATGAAAATAAAATCTCTTTGATGATCTAATTTAGAAAAGGTTAACAATATTCGATCATGACTGTCGATTGCTTACCTAAACTAGCTAAAGTTTATGATCGTTGAAGCCACATATCGTCGTCGTTCCAAGTATTCAATCAGTTAAGGCGGAAGTGTGAATTTGAAGATCCACCTTCCCTCTCTGTAAAAGAACCGCTTACACCCTGCTTAGACCGTGCTTTACCCGTCACCAAGCATCTTCATTCATTCGAGAATTCGCCAAAAAAGAGCTTTAATTAAAAAATTATCCAATTAATCTTATTTTTTTGTTCTCAGATCTTGATTACCCCCATCCGGACATGGAAAAAGGACCCACACTTAGATTCATTGATTTTTTTTTTTCTTTTTTCGTTCTTTATTCATTATCCTTCTTTTACCCTACCTCGATCCAGACCAGCCTATCCAACAAAAGGAAGCAGAAAAAAAAAAAAAAAACCGCTTCCATGAAATATTGGATTCACTTCTTTTGAATATTTCCCAGGAATCATGATGGACTATATAGCAGCCAAGATCCAACGGACAAGCAAAAAAAAAGAAAAAAAACCCAAAAAGAATCTCCAAGAAAAGCAGAATAAGAAGTGTTTCTTCTCCCAAAAAAAGAAAGGACACGCAAACAACGGGCCTGAGAAAATAAAAGGATATTCCATCCATCGCGAAAGAACACAAAAAAAAGGCTCCCTTTCTCTCATAAAAAATGAAACAATGGACAAGGAAAAATCGTGGCCAATTTTAATTTTTCCCCCATTAAAAAAAAAATAAAAAAAAAAAACTCCAAGAAATGGGGAACAAACACTGAAAACAAAAAAAAAACCGTCAGGACGAACGGACGGCCGCTTGAAAGGAATCTTTGCTGATGAATAATGACAACGCCAAGTAAAAAACTGCAGAAAGGAAAGTAAAGTAAAGCAAAAGGACTCCAACAAAACGAAAAAAAAAAACTTAAGAATTTGAACAAATTCCTATTCTACGAAAAAATGAATGGAATCCTTGTCGAGGATACGCGCGCGAGGCGGCGACACGGTCGCAAGGGAAAGAAAAATTAAATTAAATAAAGGCTTTTGTCTTCGCGTCTTCTCTCAAGGACTTTTGCAAAGAGCACCACGCTGCTGTATGGGTACTCTTTCTTGGCGGAGATAAGGATTCCTTTCCATTCGACGTTGTCCTGTTTCCTTCTTTTTAGTTAGTCATCATACAGGGGTGGGTGGGAGGTGGTGAGGCGCTTTGTAAATGCTCCCTCTCTAGTCCAGTTTGATTTAGTGTGGAGGCATAGCCAAAAAAAAAAAAAATTAAAGAAGAAGAGAAAAGCCCACACAAATGACAGTTGAAGAAGCACCAAAAAGGAAAATCCTCCTTCCTACCTTTGACGACACTCACTATGGTAGGTTCAGGCCGGCATATCGCTTCCAAGTTCGGCGTAATGAATGCGAACCGCGCTATCTAAATTTTCCACCGAAATGAGTTTGCTTTCATTAAAAATCGCACGAATGGACATTATTTATCTAAAGTTTTCGTTGTTATCCTTAAGTTTTTTTTGTTTTTTTTGTTCTCTGTGCTTCCTTGCCATTGTCCTTGCTTTTTAATTAGTCAAAGAATAAACCGACAAAATGGGAGTCGGTGCTGTCATTTGCATAGCAATTGTTAATTGTCGCCCGTTTGGGTTTTTTTTTTTTTTTTTTGTAATTTTAAGCGAAAACAATGGGAACCAAGAGTGTACGTACCCAACAGGATGCAACAGCACGGAACAATGCCCGGCGTCCATCATATGCGACATCTCCTTATCGCCGCGCCGATGAAGACTTGCACCCACGAGTGGCTAACAATGAATGTCTAACCAAGTGGAACGTGCGCGATACACACAAATTAATGTATGCGTTGCGTTGGTTGGTGTTTAATTTTGTTCGGCTGTCCTTGTGGTCCTGTCTGTTTTGAAATACATGTGTAGGTAGTTTGGAGTCCGTTGCTTGTTGTTTTGGAATGTGACAAGGGGTCAGCAGGTGCTCGTATGTGCGTAATTGGATAATTGGGTGTTTGATGCCGGACATCGCTTGCTGTGACGATAACAAGGATTAAATGGACGCGAGAGGTCAGTAGTTTCTTTTTATCGGGAATTAAGTGTTGCGGTTGATTTTATAATGCATCCTCGTCAGTAGTAGTAGTCGGATGTAGGTGGCATTCTATAAAGTGCGGTTCTATTTTACAGTCATCGTCCTATTGTCTCGACAAAAATTCACGTTTTAGTGGGTATACCATTCAAGGGATTAATCGCACTCTACCTAGTAGGTATACCAAGTCATGAAATTGTACATCCTCAGGGAATTGCTTTGGATCTGCAGAAGAACTTATAGAGATCATTGCCATAATTGGAGATATTAAGGCTCGCGGACTGTGTCCTCTTTTCACTTTCAAAACAAGACTTGAATTGTTGTCGACTTGGGATATCATTCATACTCGATGGAAGGACTATTTCTGAAGCGATAATAGAAGCAAACATCTTGATAGGGAATTTCACATATCAAGTCCGCCATCGAGCATAAAACTAGGCCCATGTGGGAAGGTAGGCACCTTCCTTGTAGTACCCATTCCACATGCCATGTTAAAGGTCATACTATATGCAACGCTAGAAGGTCCTGCAGAAAAGCATTCGTGTATTCGATAGTCGAATGGTCGTCAAATAGGAAAAAAAATTTAAATGGAGTTCCACAATGGTGTGTACTTAGTCCCATACTGTGAATAATTCTATACAGCTTGTACCTACACTTTAGATACTTTACGGTGCAATATTTGTATGTTTTGCTGATGGCATTTTGAAGCTGCTGGAGTAGCTTGGGTTCGACCTTTGATGGACCCTTAGACTCGTGGATAATCCTATATATGCCCTAAGATTGTGCAAAGCGTGGCGTTATGGTTTAAAGTGAATGATCTAAGCTCGTTTGATCAAATTTAAAGTATTCACTGTGGATATGATGGTTTTGAATGGTTGGAGATTGGAGATTGGAGGTAATGGAGATTGAAACTTGATTGAAGATGATTTAATTTAATGATTTGGCCACAGTGGTCACAGTGGAGAAAGCTCACCAGGTTTCTAGTACTTACCTTGTCTAGATTAGGGGTATATACGAGGTTTGTGTTCCCAATCATTAATCAGCACTTTTTAAGCCAGTCCTAGATAGTTCATCTGCAGATTTATTTTCTACAATTTCCTGGTGACCAGGGTCCCAACCAAGTTTTATCCTGATATGTCTTGCAAGAGATTGTACCCAAGGTATGGTGGCAGCATTTAACTGATTTTGAACTCACTGAGTCGGATGACGGTGCTTTAAGCGTATCAGCGAAGATATGTATGTATGTATTCAAGAGCTCTGAATACCTTTTCGAAGGTTTAATGGCAAGGCATGAACTTCAGCCTAGAACAGAGTGGGATACGTTCCCATAGATATCGAGACTTTGTTGTGGACTTTTGTAGATTCAAAGATGCCAGATTCCATATTTCATGGGACTTGTAATACCGAGTCATGCAGTTCTTTGGAACGTTGGTAGGATAGTTGCTGTTGTGCGTTCAAGAACTTGCAGCCATCAGAAGATAGGCGTGTACATGATAATGGGTCTCACCATCATTATATACAATCAGTGCATCATTTTTGAAATAAAACCTCAAGTTCTACTGCATAGGCGGCTACTTTTCCACATGGGTCTAGGGCCTCGCTCAGTGGCGGTTTTATATGTGAATTCCAATTGCATAATGTATGTTGTTTGTCGAGGGTGTTGCTAAAATATTTTAATTCATTGGAATGGGCTAATGTGGTGCCTTTGGTGATGATAGATTCGAGATCGACCTGACTCCCTTTTGTAAAAAAAAACACTAGAATGACCTTGCAAGGATTGGTGGAATGTCCTTTTTTGCTGTACACTCTAGTAAAGTTCCCTGCAAGAAAGTAGAACCACCCATAAAGATCGCAGTCATCAGGATACCCAATGGAGATAATCTAATCTCTATAGATCGATTGGAAAACTGTCAATGACTTTTGCCCACAAGATGGGAGAGCGGACAGCCTTTAATTGTAGACACGGGCACTCCTCCAGAGGAGCAAATAATAATATTACTTTCAAACATGATTCTATTCCATTCGTTGGTCAAATCTTCGATAAATACGCTACTGATTGTTCTTGCTATCGAGCCAGTAGCCAGTGTTATCGATAACACTCTCAGTGTCTTGAAAAGCTATTTGCTTCGAGCAAAATGCTCCTTTTATCTTTTTGACGAGATGGTAGAGAGCACCTACCGTGGATTGCATTTTGCTTGGGTAGACAAATGCAGATGGCTTGTACCTATAATATGCCTTATATGTCCATGGGATTGAGGATGTAAATTGCATGTTCTTATCTCCAGGTTGACTGTAACATGGTGTAGGAGGAACACACACCAGCTGAACAGGTTGCTGTTGGGCAATGTCGGACTTAAAGTCGATAGGGCAAAGCATAAATTTGAGCAGTTCAGGATGTGTGACGTGCTCGTAGGACAGGATGCATCTTGAATGGGCCTAATCTTGGTCGTTGAGATAGTCAAAAAATCGAAAGGTCAAGTAGGCAAAGAAGATAGCCCATCAAGGCATCTCCTAGTGGATCAGGGTCTATGAAGAAAAGCCAGGGAACGTTAGGTTAGGAGAAGACTTCAGCTCGGGAGATCAAAGAGACTTTCCAGAGCAAAAGGAGCAGATCCGACGACGTCGTCGAACTGAGTGCAGTGAAAAAATTGAAGGCCGGTATTTCGCCGTCAGTGCAGAGTGCATAGCAAAGGACGGGCTCCTTGTTGCTATAGTTAACGAGCAGGAACCCTGCGGTGGCTTGACCATGGCCACTGGTCCATAACGATTGGGTAGAAATTTCAAAATCTTATTTGTCTTCAATTCGATGGCGCTGGGATGGGAGCCGCAAACATGCTGCATGTAGGAATAAAGGCCCTGTTCACTTCTTCAGAGAGTTCATTTCGGGGGTTTGGCGAAGTGTGGAGTGGGTCTTTACTCTAGTGCGTGATTGTGGTGAAGTTGACTGTGTACTCTCCGCCTAAAGCTTGGGTATGGGTTCCGCTTCCATGCAAGTACCCAGAAAAGTTGCTCGGTCTGCTTCATGTGTAATACCAGGAATTCGTATTGTTCTTCAAGGCCGACGAAGGTAAAATCAGGGCTTTTATCTTACTTTCGTGAAACACACAGAAAGTATTAGATCTCACTCTAGCTTCATTTACTGATTCCCTTACAGTAGAGAAATGGAAAGTTCTAGAAGAGGCATCCCTATTGGATTACAGGTGGATTCGCTTTCAACTTAGCTTCCAATCGAGTACTAGTAACACCTACAGAATCTCCAAGAGAGTGGACTCGGGTAGGTTTCATATTTAGGCAACATCTAAACAGGATAGTCCACTTCGGATTCCAGGTCCCACAAATATAGACAAGGCAGTTGATAGCCTAGGCAAAATAATGAACATGCTATACTAAAAAGTCAGTCCGGTCAGGAAGACGGCCAAGAGGTCTCAACTTCCGTGGTGGAACAAGGTGATAAATAGGGCTAAAGTGGTAGGATATGATATCACATGGAAGGTATATAGAGCATCCGAAAAATCAAATATATGATCAGGCAATTTGAAAGGAAATCTTGGAAGCTATGCTGTGAATCGATTCCAGACACTAGTGAAGCTTCTAGACTCCGCAAAATGATGGCAATTTCCAGCTTCATTAGAATATCTGACGGATCCTGGGCAAAAAGTAGTGAGGTTGTTTTAGAAACATTAGTCAAAACTCATTTCCCAGGAAGTACCATACCAATTGTTTCGACACATAATGTGCGTTCTGGTAGCGTCAGTTTGTCAATAGAGGAATAGTTAAATCATCTCATCACAAGGAATACACTGCGATGGGCTATTATGTCTTTCGATCCTTTCAAACTGCCGGTCCCTGACGGGATTCTGCCAACTATGCTGCAGAAGGAGAGCAGTGCGAGTGGTATTTATACCCAAAGCAGGTTAACCAGGCCACACTTCAGCGAAAGACTATAGACCCATTAGTCTTTCGTCATTTCTCCTCAAGATTTCTGAAGGGACTTGGAAATGATAAATGTCGAGGATAGCATTACCAAATGGCTTTACAAGATGCTTGTCACGAAAAATATCAATTCCGCTCTTGGACATAGCTCAATAAGGATATCGGTTACCATAGATATTTTCCAGGCAGGGTCCACTTCTCTGGGCTCATGTCATAGACGATATATTTAAAGATCTCCACAAGACAGGGTTTAGCGTCACTGCTTATGCGGTTGACGTGGTGCCTTTAGGTCAGGGAATATACATACTTAGATACGAATTGATGGAATCAGCCCTTAATAGGCTCGGAATATGGGCTAAGTGTGGACTTCATGTCAACCCGGAAAAACAGAACTAGTACTCTTTAACAGGAAATAGAAAATACCACCTTGGTTTGCTGGAGTGGAGCTTACCTTCTCGGATCGCGCAAGACTTCTTGGTAAGGTACTACATAGAAACCTAAACTGAAAACTCGTCCGTAAGGCTCACAATTTTCTCTTTATTTCCAATTGCACAGTGGGAAAAAGTGGGGCTTGAAACCGGCAATGATGCACTGGCTATGCATTATGGTAGTCCGAACAATTCTTACATATGGGGCTCTTGTTCGGTGGAAGGCTGCAATTAAGAAGAATACACAGGATATGTTGCCCAGGCTACAAAGAACAGCTTGCATTGCCATCACAGGTCCTATTCGCATTACGCACACGGTTCCAAAGTGTTTTTTTGGAGCGACAAGTCGTTTAGATTAGTTTCTCACATTCGTGTTGTGCGTGTTATATTCTTTGCACGAATGGAAGCGGCCTACGGATACGGATAATGCTATATCCGTAGGGCAATTTTTGTTTTTGACAATTTTATTTTGCGATGTTTGTCAGACGCTCGTGAGGTCGTGAAAGAAATTTTAGGTGTTGTTTTGGGATTGAAAATCGAACCCCTCACTTCGCAGTCCAACGCACTAACTACTTGATTCACGGTGCCTACGGTTCCACTCGAGGCATTTATGTATCTTTTAGCACTGGATCTACAAATAAAATGACAAGCGCACTGTTACGCTTCGTCTCACTAACGCAGGGTTCTGCAAAACTTGCTATATGGGACATTCATAGCTCTATTCTTAAGTGATCATTCCCCAACATCCCTGACGAGGACGATGAAAGTCTTGGTACATTCGACTTCGACATACCGTACGAAGTAATGTACCGTGATAGGAAGGATTGGCAAAGGAAACAAGTTTTCATTGCCATTGCCTTCTGAGGAAGCACACCATGAGATTAGGTTTAACAAACGCAGGCACATGCAGGTATTGTGATGACCTACATCTCGCAGAGGATATTACTCCTCTACTCTGTAAATGTCAAGCCATTGCTCGGAAAAGAGTAAAGTACCTCGGAAGATACTTTTTCAACAATTTAGAGGAGGTTGGTTCATTGAACAAAATTCAGGCCGTATTGAGGTACTGTAGGGAAATTAAGTGTGTTGTCGAATTGGTTTAGGTTTTTGACCGTGCCTAGTGCTTATGACGAACTTTAAACCCTATATAGCTTAACCTACTGAATCATTGTGGCAATGATGAGTACGAATTCAGCTTTTCAGTCTTGAACAACAATTGCTATATCGTCTATCGTCAGTGAAGCCATCATTAACTGATCTCGGAGTGTCGAGACTAAAGATGCTATCATTCAACAGGTACCGCAGAAGAATACCTAATACGAAGCCTTGTCGAAAGCAGTCTGGGATTTTGAACTGAATACGCTGTCGGACCATAGTTCTGAAAAAAGGAGTCATAAACTTTAGCAAGCGATTTTTTTTCAGGATGTCTCTCCGTCTTGCAAAATGTGTTTTGATACCAAAATTGATACTGGTTTCTTCCATCCTTCCATTCATCGTCTAGCCAAGATAAATGTGTACCAACATCAAACCGATTAGATAGTTTCAAAATCGAAGTCCCTGCACCTATGCCATGTTTTCACTTTAAAAAGGACACTCTAGTGTTACCCACACACATCCAACTGAAGTACCACTTAATAAGTGAATTTTTATTGACCCTCATCACGTCTTACCAACCCTTTCGAGTGTCACACTTATTCCACTCATAATCCATTCAACCCTTTCCCCAGTCAACATCAGTCCTTGTTAACATCATAATCATCACAACACCGCAAAGTGCTCAAATATATATATGTATGTACATCAACGAATAATTGCATCGTAAACAATGTTAACGATGCGAGTAACCCTTATTTCCTGGCATTCAATCCTTTCAACCCTTCTTCCCTAACCCTTACTATTTGTAAGTGAGAATTTATTACAATGGGATCGGAGTGATCCGCTGGTTTATTTAATTGATGATGATCGCTAATAGAGTCAAAAACGTGACAACAACCCTTTTACTCAGAATTTATTTATGTGTAAGTGTAAGTAATAGGGGATGCATGCAACCCTTTTCACATACAGAGTTGTAACTGGAAGAAGAGTTGAACTAATCGAAAGGGTTTGATGCCAATTTGTCGCCACTAATTGTCAATTTGATTTTGACCATATCACCGGCAAAGGGTGCAAAACAACCCCTTTGACTGTCATGTGAATTTCAATTGGAATTCAATTGAGTGGAATGCCGCCATTTAGTCCATTATTTGTTGCGCATTGTTTTGGGTCATCCAGAGCACCTGTCCTGCTGCTGTTCGATGGCGAACTGTGCGAACATCAATTTGTGGATCATTAGTTTTTATGTTCTCGGTACTTGAAGAGTTTCTTAGAAAACCCATTTCGATGGCGATTTTTGTTGGAAACTCATAAAAAATAAACCGTTCTGCACATTGCACATGGGGTGAACTAGAAAAAAAAAATACGAAATGTTTGTCCAGAAAAAAAAATAATAAATAACTCTGCATGCGAACAAAACGGTCACTTTGTCTGCACAGAGTGGACATAAAGATAAATCGAGAAACAGAGCAGAGCAGAGCACCTTGTATATTTTGACGGGGTCATGTTGATGTCTCCTCCCTGCTGTTCGAATGACGATAAGATGACTATAACTGACTGACTGACGTAACGATGCAACAATCGAATTTGTTGAATTTTGCATGACCATTGCTGTTGTGCTCAGTTACCTGTGAGAGTATCATATGTCTGCGGTCCTTGAAGGTGAAACACATTTGTCTGGATGGAGAAATTTGTTTTCCATGTGCTCTGTAGGATGATTTATAATGGCGTCTAGGTAGACTTCATGGAAGTCGAGTATTCAATCAAATCTTGATTCGTATTCAATAGAGATGCAGAAGTGATAGATTGTTGGTTTCATTCATCAATCAGCGAAAAAGTTTACAAGGATTTGGAAAATATTTTCCTTGTGAACTGTCCTAGTGTGAACTGTCTACTCTTCTATTTGGGTCTTTTTGGTCAGGCGAAAGGGTGTTTTTGTTAGACTGTCACACCTTTTCAAAGTATACAGGTACTTGCGATATCCTCCATGACTGGATTAAAATTGTGTTAGGTGGTAGTTACAGTCTTCGCGTTTGGGACTTGGTCAGACATCAATTTCTGGGTCATCTGGGACATCAATTGTAGGTCCATCTGGCCCTGCCAGCTTGCTAGTGATGTTGTCCTCTCTTCTTCTCTAATTGTTCTCGCTGCAGCCGCAACTTGTTGATGGGGGAGTTGCCTTATATATTGTAGATTCACAGCATCTCGTCTGCGAGAATGTCGATTGGAATCATTCCGGCTACGACAAATGCTGCTTCATCTGAGATTGTTCCAAATCCACTTATGGTTCTCACAGCACAAAGTCTATACACCGAATTGAGTTTACTTCGTATCACCCTTGTTGTCAATGCCTTCGCCATACTGAGACCGCATAAAGGAGCACTAAGTTAACTACTCTTGAAAGTAAAATTTGCCATCCACCGATATTTGGCAGGATCTTGCAGATGATTCTAGATGACTCCTAAAGTTCAACTTGTTGCCTAGCATCACACCAAGGTATTTGATGGCGTCTTTGGACTTTATTTTGTTGGTTCCAACTGGAATGTTGATGTTTTGTGGAACTTTTCGATAAGGACGGTCTCCGTTCTGTGGTCAGCTAGTTCTAAACCAACTGTTACTACTTACTTACTTAGGTCCTTTAACCCCTCGAGGGGCTTAAAGGAGGGAGTTGTCTTCGCGCCGTAGGGTGTGTCCAATCCACTGCCAATTTCTCCTTCGTATAGTAATGTTTATAGCTTCTTGGCCCGTTCTCATATAAAGCTGTTCGTTGGAGATCCGGTTCGGCCAAAAAATCCTCAAGATGATTCTTAAACATTTATTTACGAAAACTTGCAGCCTGCGTGTGCTAATGGTGTCCAGCTTCTAGGTACTGCACACATACAGCAGTATCGATTCCACGTTAGAGCGGAACAGTCGCAGCTTGGTTCTTAAGCTGATAACATTACTTTTCCAGTTTGTGGATAGCATACCGAACGCAGCTTTACCCTTCCCGATTCTACTGCATACGTCCAGTTGGGTGCCACCGCGATTAGCCGAGCTCACACTTCCTAAATATAGAAAGTTGTCAACTTTCTCGACTTCCTGTCCGGCAATGTTAAGAAGTCATAGTCCAACGAATTCCATTGTTTCCTTCCATCAATACTGCACGGAGTACATCGCTGATAACCACCAAGAACAATAGTGGTGACAGTATACATACATCCTTGACGTACTCCACTTTGGACATCAAATTCCTCTGACACCTTACCGTTGTGTAAGACGTGACACTTACCGCCCTCGTATGTAGCCTTGATAATAGCAATAAGTTTTTCCGGGATTCCTCTCCTGCGCAAGGCCAGCCAAATAGCATCTCGATTCAAGCTGTCGAAAGCCTTCTAGAAGTCGATAAACAACAGATGTAGCGGAGACCTGTACTCAAGGCATTGATCAATTATGATCGCTGCTTCTTCAGCCCTAGAAGCCAGTATGTTGATATATTGACGTTTGTCACCTCTCACACTACGCTGCACTTCTTTCTTCTTCGTACGGTACTGGACTTCTAACTCGGTTTTCTCTACGGCTGAGGCCGCTGCAATTCGATCCTTTATTGCTGTACGCTCATCGATCCGTCTCCAGGTGTCTGCCGAAGGCCATGTGCGATGGTGTGCCTGCCTTTTACCGACATAGGTGTGTGCCCCGCTTACAAAAGCATTTTTCACAACATTCCAGTGGTCATCCATGCTCTCCTGCATAGAGCTGCTGATTGCTTCTGCTTCTAAGGCTAGGTGGTCCCTACATTTTTGGCGCACTTGGGGGACCTTAAGCCTGTCGGTATTGACTGTTACTAGCCAACTTTTAAGGCAGGATATTGCTTCATTTGAGACTCCCTCTATGTAGTATGTACATATGGTATGTTTTCACACGGTAACCACAGCTTTTATTCCTTGCGGCAGAGTAATTGGCAGAACTCCTTCGTACATACCTATGTTCCACAGGAGGGAGCCGAGTACGAAACCTTGTGGTACTCCAGGCACGTTTTAATATTTCAAGCCTTCATCGGTTTCATACCTCAGCTTTCTGTTAGTTAGATAGTTTGCCACTATTTTTCATAGGTTCTAGTGTTTCCTGACTAGTGGTCTTCTGATAAACGACTAATCTACCGAGTGGAACGCATTTTTTATGTCCAGCGTTGGGTTGGTTTGGGTGGTTGTCTACACTTAGCACTGACACACTTAGACCAAAAGGTCCATTGTGATACCACTTTGGAAAAACCGGATTTTCCAGCGCCACTACTGTGCAGTATTCCTTGGTTCCAAAATACCGTCTTCGACTTTTATCGCTTCGGCTGCTATGTCTAACATTCGAACTGGAAGTCGGACATTGCACCTTCCTCCTCTGATACTGCAAGAAGACTCTCGTAAATGATGCGTTCCAGGATTCTTCTCATTGCATCGAGAAAGCATATTGGGCGATATGAGGACGGTTCTTCATGTGGCTTGTTTCCTTTAAGTAGTAGAACCAGGTGTAGCATTTTCCAAAGCTCGGGGAAGACTCCTTCTTTCAGATACTTTTGCAATGTTGCTTTGAAAATGTCTGATCTTCGAAGTCTTCTCTTCTCCTAGAACGTTGAATTCTCCGCCAGGCTTTCAGATATGTAGCTCCTGGTTTTTGATCTTCTCGGTCCATCAGTAGCACGGGCACCTCTGTTGCTCTTAGTACATCTAGGCATTGATACGTCACAAGCAGCAGTAGTAGCGTAGGGAAGATCATGCGACATATCCTCAGCTGATCCGTTGGTGACTACGCGGTTGCTCATTTCCTTTTCGAACATGTCTTTATCAAAAAGTGTATCTTTTCATCTTGGGCCGTAATGCCTTGAGAGTTTCATCGTTTCTTTTCTCCCTGGTGGTCGCTGTGCTACTAGTTTGCTTGCATTCCGTGGATTTACGATTAGTCGTTCACAGAATTAGGTATCACTGACCTATGCCTCCATTTTTACTTGCTCTGACGTCTTGCTTTTCAGAATCGTACTTTGAAGCATCATAGACGATGGTCCTGACAATTGTCCTTACAGTCAAATTCTTAGTTCCCAGTGGTGGAAGGCATAGCACCCTACTTCGTCCTTTTCATTAAGAGTTATTGCCATAAGCCAGTGGCTTAATTGAGTTCCATTTCCCTAGTCCCCACTAGAGTCGTTACCATTTATAAATATGAAAACTCGAATAAGTACCACATCCTTTGTCGCCTTGAAACTCTTGCACTGTCATCATCGCATTGTCCTTGTACATTCATTTTCTTCTTTCAAAGAAGAAACTGTGAGAAATTAAATTTTCATAAGCCCTCCAAGGTATGTCCTTCACAAGATGATACACATTTACGTACATATGTATGTCTTCCCTCAGTGTACACATTTCACTTACCATTGTCCAAACGCCTGGACCACCTGGTGGCCACTTAAAATCCCTCACGAATATATCAAAAGAAATATTGAAGAAAAATGCAAAAAGAAAGGAGTTATACCATCACCACGATGGCTTCCTTTGAGAGCACCCTCTCTCTACCTTAAGCCATTAAAGCCGAACCGAAATTATGTCATTTATTCAAAAAGCCACAACAGAAAGGACTACACATACATACATACATACACAAAAAAAAAGGACAAAAATAATAATAATACTACACGAATCCCATTTCCTATTCCTCCCACGTCTCATTGTAAGTATATGTGCATCGCACTTACCAGCAACAACAACAACCACAAATATACAAAGACGAAATAGAATTTCTTTATTTTTTTTTTTTTTTTTTTAAAGGACATCTTTCATTTCTCCTTTTATTCAAAGTAGGTTGAATAGGAAAACACACGAAAAAAAAAAAAAAAAATGAAGAAAATTGCTTTCGCTGTCCACCACTATAACCACTGGTCGACTTGTGTCAGGATCTAGAAAAAATAGCATTTTTCATTTTTTCGTATATCCTGGCATTACGCACCAAAAAAGAAAAAGGATTTACCTTTTTTAAATAGGAAATAGAACTGCCACTAGAAGATGAAACACTACCGCATAACAGTCGTTGTGGTCGTCTGTCTCTCTTCGTCCTGACTGCGTGCGTATATCCTTATGCAAAAATTATTACCGTGTCCTAGTTTCGGGACATACTTTCTGGATTAGGTTTCTTTTTTTCTTTTTGTCGAATGCAAAATCCTTTTACGCTTATTTACATATCCCTAGAGTTGTTGTTTCGTTTTTTTTTTCTTTTGCTGTTCCTTACAAGGATTAAGTCATGTGACACGGCAGATTCCTTGGAATGCTGGAAAAAAAAAGGAAACCGCAAGGATTGAGATTAAATCCAAACACAATGTGTGTATGCTTACAATCTCACCACAAGGATGATTGATTATCTCTTACTACACTATACATCAATAAATATTTGATTTGTTCCATATTCCGCATTTCATCCTTCATCCTTTTTTTTTTTTTTCTTCTTCGAATCCTTATGCTGCTGGGAAGTTTCCATTTTGTCAAGTCATCCATCACACACGCACACAGCTACATCGAGTCCACAACAGATTGACCAGTTAAAAAAGGATTCATCGTAAAGTTAGGAAGAAAAAGAATCCTTTAACTTTCCTGTTATCCTTGTGCAGATAACTTTTATGTTCGGCCATTTTCAAACAAGGATACCATACATATATCGTTAAAATTCACTTTCAATATGAAGACAACAACAACAGCAAAGGCATTGAAAATAAAAACACCAGAGTTGCAGGACAGGAGGGAAAAGAACTTTGATATCCTTTTTCTGCTTTTTTTTGTTGGGAATCCTGAACACATGATGGGTTCAAAGTTAACAACACAATTTCGATGGCAATAACGACGACGAGAACGACTACTACCAACCAAAGCAAGCCAACAACCATGATGTCGATGTTTGCCGACGAAAGACGTTATATGGTGGGTGGGAGGAGGAAGAGTTTATATTCGAGAGGGTTGTGTGTGAGAAGGATAACTCAGTGGCATGTGTTTTTGTATACTCTCATGTGTATGTGCAGTCTCTTTAGTATCCTGTTACGAAACTCTGGACACATGGCGGCTTTGAAGGGCGACGAACACACAGATGACTGGACTCTACCCTATGGTACGCTTTATTATCCTTTCCCTTTCGTCCTGCACACACATATACCGACGACTACTGCGACACACATCAGTTGAAGGGTCAAGTTATAAGGTTTGGGGTGCGACGTTACTGTTATTTTAGGGTTAAATATTTTCATTTTTTTTTCTCCTCTTCTTCTTCTTCTTCGTCCTTTTTTTTTTGCCGTCCAGTATGAGAAATGGTCGGGGTTGGACTGGTAGGATATACGATATACATCCACCCCCTTGTTACGTGGGCTACTCTGTAAATTTATTCTGTCATTCATGTCAAGCGAAACGTATCCTTGCGTGTGTGTGTCTTTCAGGGAATGTATTGGTTGTATGTCCTTTAAAATGTCGTACTTTTTGGCTTTTATTTATTTTTTTCTTCTTTCCGTTGACCATCTAATCGTTATAATGCCTTTCGGGTGCTTGACTAGAGAAGAAAAGGGATAATTTATGTCCGGTTTGGGGAGAAAAAAAATATAAAGTTGTCAATTCAAGAGAGAAAGGAGAAAAAGGACTTCTTATTCAGTATACACTGTACATACTGATGGTAAAAGTTGTAGGGATTTTGACCTCGATTAAATTTTTGGGTTAGTGGTAGTTGTGTACGGTTAGTTTGAAACGTTCTAAAGTGAAACTTAAGAGCTGGTTAGCTGGATTAGGCCAAAGATTTGAATTTAGCTCTGAAACGGTCCTGGTGGACAGTTTTTCTGATAGAAAAGGCGAATTCCGTGTAATAACAACGTGAAACGCTGCACCATTCGGCTCCTGATAATGATTTAGTTTCTTTTAAGGAATTAGAAGCTACCATCTGTAACAAATAGCCATGATGCAATGCGCTAACTTTTACACGTTCGTGATGCTTCATTCCGGTCTTTCATCTGAGGTGCTGTACCACAATTCTTTTGAATCCTTTGCATTGAGTTGCGATCTGACACATTGTCAGCTATTTCTTTAGCTTTTGAGGAAGTTGACACAGAAATTCGTACGTTAACGTCTTATAATTCGGTCGATAGTGGTCCAGGCTATAAACTTTGGTGTAACGAAATTGGTAGAAGCTTGAAGGCGTCGTAGGTTAGGAAGTTACCGATGGAATTCGTCTATTTAGGTACCAACGTGTGGGGCATGTCTTACACTAAGCGACTAACCATTAAGGGGGGGAAAAAAATCCGGCTCACACAGTGGAGGGGTGCATGGATACATGCAGAATAATTGTGATGAGTGATGAGTTCAATTGGAGCTACCTGGAGATGCTTGTTTGTGGAGGCCCAGGTTCACCTCAAACTATAGCGCCACCTAAGTAAGTAAGTAAGAGTCCAATTGGAGAAGGCGCTGGGATTACACTCGATGTCCGGTTTAGATGTAATAATTTGCATTTGATTGATAAATGAACCAACATTCTCAACCTTGTATTACAGTGGACATTTCCTTCAAGTCAAAACTGAGGAAACCTGCTCAATAGCGATGATCAATAGAATCCAGAAAAAGGCCAAAGATTATATGCCCTTATGACGTGATCAACAGAGAAGGTCTCATTACTACTTACTTAGATCCTGTATCCTCTTATGAGTCTTAGGGCATCACCCACGCCTAGTGTTCCACAGTTGTCGAAATTTCTTTTCGACTGTTCTACACCATGTCATACAAGGACCTCCCTTGACCTGAGTGCCTCAATCGCGACAAAGATTTCTATTTTACTGGGAGGCGTGGAATTCCGGGCGCCAGATAACTAGTCTCTCCTTCGTCTGTCATACTGTTCAAAACAGCGGAAAGTGCACTCTTCATCTCCAACTGGTCATCAGAAATCAGCAGAAACCAGTTCAACACCTATTAGTTCTTTGGTGATTCTGTACATGGTTCTGTTGCATCTACTTCCTCTTATTTTGTCACGGCGAACCCTACGTTGAACTTCTCTCATCTTTATCTTTTTTAAATTCATCTCCTTTACCTTCGTCTTCTTGTGGTATAGGGAATCGAGCTCGCTTCCATGTCATCTTATGATCAATGCTAGCCTGTTTGCTTTGAAGTTTCCTCCTAATAGCATTGTAGCATCAGATAATTTCTGTTCATTGGTATTGGAACCTTTGGAGTTGGCAGCACATTTTATGCCCAGAAAACTGCACCGCAAGGGTTTCCAGAAGTCCGTCGTCCTGACAGTAAAATTTGTGTGGTGGTTGCCAGTACTTTTCTATATTGTCCATCCTTATCAAAGGAATATGTCGATTCTGTTTTCGTTTTTTGTTTCTGGGTTGCCCCAACGGATGTGGTAATCATCTAAGGATAGTAGTGGCCCAAGATAATAGAATCCAGATGCCTACGTACTAATCCACACCCTATACTCTTCTACCACTCTCCCCACGTTAGGTATTACTTCGTGGAGCTGGTTAGCCTTTTAGGCTCTACTCTGTTCTTCGCCGTTTCCTATTCTTAGGCGCTCGAATCTCCTGAGTTTGACCTGGTTGCTGGTCACATATGCATTCACTTGTACCAGTTCTTCTCCGACTGAATCATACTTCCAATGAGGAGTCGAGGGTCCGCAGAGTTTGTACCTGTTAAGGTAAAGCGCGGACTGTGGAACGTGTTCTACGTCCTCTTCCTGCATTTCGTTGGACGGACAAAGTGTCAAGCTGTCGTGCCCGAATCTGTGGAGATACTTTCTGTATCCATCATGATCGGTTGGGAACTTCGTGATATTATAGTTCACCTCTCCTGCTTTTTTTTTCGTCGTTTCTGTGTTGGGGATTAGTTTGTGTGTCCATCTTCCTGTTGTGGCATCATCCCATCGGTTTAGCCATTTTACCATTGAGATCGCCCCTTCTTCTGCTTTAATAGCTCCTCCATGCTATCGATTCACGAGCTTCCTGATGTATACTCGTTTCATCTCGTCGACCAGGATATCAATTGATACTATGCCAGCTACACTGTTCTATAGGCAATTTACGCCTAGATTCTGTAGACAGTCGACAGCTTCCGTCTTGATTCTCTTGTAGCCATAGCATCACCCCAAACTAGTGATGCATATAGTAAAGCTAAGCTTACTACTCTGGACAATGGGACTCTATAACTATACCTAGGTCCGCCGAAGTTTGGCAGTATCCTCCCTAACGATGTTTATTAGCATCGACGCCTTTTTCTCTACATACTCTTGCTTAGGTGGTGCTACAGTTCGGGGTGAACCTTGGCCTCAACCAACAAGCCTCTTCAGTTAGCCCGGTCCTTAGCTAACTGCCTCCAGATGCGCACTTCAAGTCGGTTGAGGTCCATGCATACTCTAGGTGTGGCTTAAAGGTCAGCCTATTGACTACCACTACCACCTTGGTCTCCTTCCTATTCTTAGAGTAGCTCTATATTACCCTATAGTTTGGAGTATTCATTCTTCCAATAGAGTCCATTATACTTGACCAACTTGCTAAATTGGAAGCATTTTGGATATCAAGCGTAACTACGGCGCAGTGTTCCCGGCCACATACCACCATTTTTGTAGCGTCTACTGTCGACCTGGCTTTTCGGAACTTGTAATCTGAGAGAGCACCTCTTTCCTCTGCGATTAGTTGCCAATATTTTCCACATCGTACTCAGTAGACAAATGGGGCGATATGATGAAGGTGCTCTGGCGGGTTTATTTCCCTTAGGGAGCAGCATCAGATGCTGTAGCTTCCAGTGATCTGGAAATATCCCTTCTCTTAGGCAATTCCGCATGACTTCTATAAAGGTATCAGCTTTTGCTTTTACAGCTGCTTTCAGGGCTTTATTTGGGATTCTATCCGGGCCTGGTGCCAATTTTTGTGCACGCTATATACATCTAGTTCCTCTGGTATTACCGATGGGATCTCTTCGTTGAACGCTGCACTGCCCATGTGGAGAGGGGTGGAAGGTCGTTGTTGAATCAGTGTTGTGATGATGTTCTCAAGCATAGTAGGACATGTAAGTTGTGGTGCTCTGTGTCCTTTCAGCTTCATCATTGCAATGCTATAGGCAGTTCCCCACGGGTTTATGACGGCTTCATCAAGTAGTTGCTTGAAGCATATTTTTTTTGCTGTCTCTAAGAATCATTTCTTAGATTTCCTAACATTTTTTAAGGTCGCTAGCTACTGACTGAATTCCGATCTGCCTCTAGAGCGTTGAACTCTATACATTGCTTGCAGGCAGTTTGCTCTAAGAGATTTGATTTCGTCGTTCCACTAGTAACGATTCTACTTGCGTCGCAACCTATGTATGTATGTGGTATTGTTAAGTTGACGCACCGCAACTATTGGACCCTTCCAAAGGCAGAACTATGGGGCTTCTGTACCACATCGATGCCACACGCAGTTCTATACAGGCCCATTGTGATACCCAAATGGGAAATGTCCCTTGGCATAGCTTAAACTTGTTCTATAGCTACAGATCCAACTCTTACTTTGATGATCCATTGAAAACCATCCAGTTGGTTTACTGTAGTTTAAGATGTCGTTAACTAGTCTATTGGATGTATATGTTAGGTCCTGGAAGAAGTATCGCCCAAGGAATTTGTACCCGAAGTGAATGAGATCTGGTCAGTTACAGAGAAAGTTCTCATTAACTTCCTCATCTCCACATCGACGACATAGATGTTCTTTCGATAGATGCACCTTTTTCATGTGGTACCGGCAAGTATAATTCTCCATGACGACTCCTATCAGGCTAGAAAATGTATTGTCCTTTTGCATAATTCTGTCGGTCTTTGTTTTGTCAAAGTATGACCAATTGCGGTTGCACAAGATTCTAAGGAGGACCATCTGTTCTTTGCCTCTCTCAGGGCATTAATCTCTAATTCGACTTTCAGTGTGTCAGGCGACTGATCTAGATTACGAACTTTTTCTAGCCAATTCGTCGACCTCTTTATTATCTGGTAATGTCTTCATGCCCAGGGACCCAGCAGAATGTTACCTGTTGCTGTGTTCCAAGAACTTTAAACTCTTCTTGACAGCGCAGGCTTGGATTTGCAAGTCTGTATACATATACTGTAAAAATCATGACAGTGTCCTATAATGGCCCAGACCAATCTAGCCCAGAACTGTTTTTTCGTAATAAAACCACACTTGATGCCATTCCCCATTCAGGATTCATCTCTTCAATTGCGTTCAGCTTGAGTTATTTCCTGTCAGAGATTCGATAGTACCACGTTTAGCAAGATCTTTATAGACTAACGAAAGTCAAGTCGACACCTATCACCTATATACACATCGAATTCAATCTAGCTATAAGTGTCCCATCAACTGAAGACATAAGGTAATCCCGAGTCCAGATTCTTCAAGTCTTGCAGGACTATGTGTCAACAACCATAAAAACCAAAATAGGTTTCCCTTCCTGAAAGTAAAGTGAACCAGTTGCATTTGTACACTCTGGTGGACTGTTTCCTTTCTCGAAAAAAAAGCCTTCAATACGCCACCCCCCACCCACAAAAAGAAAAATGCAAAACGTCCCTTTTGGCTTACATAACAAATGATAACTCCTCAGTTATCCTTTCCTTTCATTACACACGCAAATAACCAAACACAATAGACCGCATAATTTATGTGAGTAATGTCATGCTTTTGACTTATGCCTCCCCATCAAGCTAAGCCCGACTGCCACCCCATAACTCGTTTCCTCGAGTATTATTCTAAAATATTCATTATTGCACCCCGTCCAGGCAGAAAGAGTCCACACAAACCGTGTAAGGTATGCTCTAACAAGTACACCACGGTATATTCATATTCCTTATCAAAGGATATGATTTCCAGTTAAACTATTGTACCTGCCACCCCCTTCAGGACTCAAACAAAAGGACAAAAAAAAACAAACTTACGTATACCTATCACCGAAAGAAAAGACAAACAACACGAAATCCGTTGGCGTGTTCAAGTACTCTCGAAGCTTTGTTACACTGCATTGTCATCAAGGATAATTGAAAGGCGTGTCTGTGTCTACAATTAACCCCTTTTACAAGTACCGCCATAATGTCCTCTATTCTCGTACATATTTTATGCTTTTTGGGGGGGTGGACAAGCGAAGCTGAAGCAGTGCAGAAGGTTAAACGCTACTCGTTCTTTAGTTAAATGCCTGTCACCCAATTCGTTCCCCCCGTGCGTTGTTTATTAAAGAGTTTTTCTTTTTGTGTTTGTGTGCCTTCATGAAATTTACATGAAAAACTATGATCGCGTGCCATTGTCCTTTCGCAATCGTTGCATGTCATGAAAAAAAAAAAAAAAAAAAGGAAACAAAATACAGGAACACCTGAATGAATTACCATATTCTTCAGCACCATGGTAGTCGCAGTAGTTTGGTTGCACAAAGGATTCTCTGTTATTCATGGCGTCATCATTCTATCCAACCAACCAAAAAAGGATTAGGGTTCTCATCGTAAGTAAAGGGGTGAATAATAATAATAAAAAAAAATCGATGAGCCTCATTTTGTGCTGATGTAGGGGTAATTTGGAAAACTTTTATTTCTCAGCTAATAGCAGAGCAGCAATGCGCAGATTCATCGAGAAATACGCAAGGATTATAGGGAACGAATCGAATAAAAAGGGGTAAAGGACATTCACCGAAAGGGTTGAAAGTTAAGGTGCTTTGCACGCCATTTTTTTTTAATTAGGTTGGATGTGGTTAGAGCGAAAGTATTTACACAGGTTTTTCGGGGCAACAAGGACATGGGCGATTTTGTTTTATTAATGGGGGCCTGATACATAATCTACATATGTATATCATTGAGAGATACTGTAGCCTCCCATACTAGGTCACCCTGCTCACCTCGGGCAGCGCTTCAAGGACTATACCTCGCGAGGATATTTTTCTCGAGAGACTTCCAGATCTGACACTTAGTATCATGTAGTAGAAGTGGTATTGCCAGCGCTTTATGTATCCGATTTGAGACTAGGCATTTACCTGGACCTGACACGCTATCTGTTTTGTTTCCCTTCACTTTTTGTAGGAGTTCCACCTTCTTTGACTACTTTGTGGGGATGCTCAATACGGCCTTACGATTCCAGTGGGCGATTGCAGAAGGCCTAGATTTAAGTGTAAGATTTCTAGAGGATTCTGACTCCTGATTGCAATGGTGGATCACGTAGGACCACGGCTTACTCTTGGGATCAAAAAATAAACTCTTCCAATAAAAATAACCAATTTCGAAGCTAATCCTCATATTGACATCGACATCTACTATAGAAGTGACGTCTAGGCATGTCACAAAGCCGGTGGAGAAACAGCCTTACATGATGAGTATTGACAATAATACGGATGGCTTCATCATCTTTAAGGACACAGATTCTAATTCGGTGCCGACATCTGTTTCAGAAGCTTCCATCGTAATCACGACTACCAACAGTCGACCTGCTTTAGCGGGAAAAAGTCATATCCCAGTGCAATTATGTACAAGTTCGTCCTGGAGCGTCTCCTGAAAAAGGTAGAGTGCAACTGAGTCAAGTCGAGACAACCCCAATTTCGCCAGTTGGGCAAGAGGTCTTTTGTACAACAAGAGCAAACAACCTGTTTCGGAAGGGAGAGTTCGACAGGTTAGTCCACTAATACAGGTCATCATTTCAAGCGTTGGCGTCAGAAAAAGAAAGGTCCTCTGACGTTACTAAGGAGAGTTAGCCCGCTACAGAAGGCCATCAGTAAATGTAAGGTGAAGTTTCCAAAGTCGGACTCATTCGTGATAGAACGGAGAAGATTGTTGAGACCCTAGATCGTACAAATGAGGTCCTCATGAAAATACACTTTCTGGGAAGCCTTAAGTTAAGTCAGCCCTAGGCTTTGAGGAAACAAGAAGTAAACATGATGGATAGGGCAGAAGCGGAACGGATAGTAATGCTAGAAGCTGTCAGTGGAGCGATAGAAATATTTACCCCTTACAAGAGCGCAGGACCGGATGGTATTTTCCCAGCTTTAATGCAATGGAGTATAGATCTCATTCTACCAAGGCTTAGTAGTATATACATACGTCACATGCCTAGCAATAGGCTACATACCGGTAACACGGAGGAAAACAAATGTGGTGTTTCTTCTAAAACTGGGAAAAAAAGGACTATACCGAAACGAAGTCCTTTAGACTTGTCATCTTAACATCATTTCTGTTAAAACGTTGTAAGGAACTTCAAGACTTATAAGAAGGGTTAGCAAAGGTTGCCCCCAAGGAGGAGTTTTATCACCTACTCTGTGGAATATATCTGTGGACTCTCTTCTGAGAAGACTTGAAGAAACCATCCACAGTGTGGGATATGCCGATGACATGGCAATAATGGCAAGAGGCGAATACATGAACATCACAGTAGATACCATGAGAAATGCTCTCAGAATAGTGGAGCGGTGGTGTCAGGAACAACGACTCTTCATTAATGCGAAAAAGACAGATCTGATCATCTTCACAAGGAAGAGGAGAGATCTGGAATTTCAGCCCTCGGATCGGAGCTACATGTGACAAGGAAGCTTAAGTATCTGGGTATATACCTAGGTTAGGTATAGGTTAGGCTAGGACAGATGCCCTGGCGAGGTCTGTGGTATAAATGCCTTACCTCGTCATGGCGGTTCTGGCGGGGTGAAGAGAAGATCAGAAAGGCGAACATGGTGCTTCATCAGTGCAAACGGACTAAGGTGGGGGAATCTCGCCTAGGTCAGCTTACTGGATGTATACGATGATAGTTAGACCGAGTATCACATATGCGTCAGTTGCATGATGGCAAAAAGCCTCCCAAAAAAGTGTGAAGAGGCAGTTAGATAAGGTCCAACGTCTGGCATGTTTAGGGATCGCCGGTGCAGTACGAAAGACACCAACATGCGCAATGGAAGTGATCCTAGGTATTCTGCCGCTCGACTTATTTATTAAGAAAGCACCGGCATCGACGGCACTTCGTTTGTGTCGGGATGCCAACTGGCTTCTAAGGTCATAGGTTATAGGTCCTGGATCTCTTAAAAAACGAGATTAGGGAGTTGAATATGCCCATGGATGGAATAAAGAGAATGCGTGTTACTGAAAGGTATCACAAAACTCTTATTGGAGATGGAACACTGCATGCGTTGGATCACCTTAAAGAGGGTCAGGTTGAGGGCAGAAACATTACCATAGCAATAGACAATCAATCAGTGATTAGACGTATGGAGCAAACAGCTATTAATACATTACTGGCATTGGAATGTCATAAACTCAAAGAGTGCTCATCTCGAAATGAGATCAGGGCAACGAAAAGGCGGACTCTCTAACAAAGCAATGATCAACCTTGGAGTTCTCTGGTCCGGAACCATTTGCTGCAATTGGCAGAGGGATAGTAGAGCACCTAATTAACAACTTAGCCGCGGCGAAATACCAGAGAAATTGGTGATTGGCACCACTCATAGAGAAGTTCTAAGCTTGGTACGAAGAACACTATAATAGGTAATGGGAAATCCGGCCAGGTCGCAGACGAATCTTTTAAAGACTCCAAAGAAGGCAAAAAAACTGTCCCGGTTTCTAGTCCTTTCAGTGAAGTTACGAAGGATTATCTGATCTATTGGTTTATTCTCCACGATGAAGGCAGGATCCATGCCTGATTAACCCATCATCAAAGGGGTGCTAATTTATTCATCTCCAGCGACGAGAATTTATCTGACAAGTCCACATCCCTTGACAGGTTTGGATACCCCTTGGCCCTAGTGAACCTAAGAATATACTTTGGCTTTTATGGATCCAGAATCCTGACGTTTCTACAGACTATTGGAAGTTTCTTAAAGCTGAGGAGCCAAATGACGCCGGGCAATTGGTTTCTTTACTGGTGAATCCGGAATGAGCCTCTCGCTGCAACGGATTTTAAGACTTTCTATGGGCTGGACGTGATCTACTTAAAGCTCTGTGAGAGGAATGAAAAAGTGGTTTCTGGCTTAGCTGAGAAACCAATTCATTCGTCTGATCCAAACCTTCCCGAGAACCAGATTCATGATGACCAATTCTCTCATTCGAAGGATAACAATACAATCGCTGTTCCGCCTATCAAGAGGCGGTTTTAAGACTTTGGCTCCACACTATTTTTAGGGCCTGTTTAAACTTTGGCCTAAGTCCTGGAGGAAGGTCAAATTATTCTTCATACTGAAAGTTGATAAGACCTCCAAAAAAATGCCATAAGGACTTCCTTCCATTATTTCTATTAAAGACCTTAAAAAGAGGACTGATTGACTTCCACAAAAGGACAGCAGCAGGGAAGTTATAAAGTGAGATCCGGTTAAGTCCGAATTAGTAATGTTCACAATAAGGTACAAAGTACCATATTTATCATATGTATACCAGTTCCAAAACTTAAGGATATTGAACTGCAATTTGCGGATCACGACACATACTTGAGGTTATTCTCAATAAAACCGACTCTGCTGGTAAGTGGATATTAAGGATCGTGCCAGGAAGGCCCTGTAAGTGAATTGTGACCTTCAGCCACACAGTCTCAGAACCATTTTCATGTACAAATTACTAGTCTGGTGGACGGCACTGGACAAGAAAAGAAATTTTTGAAACACTCGAGAAGGTTCGAGGGTTATCGGACATCCCCTTGAGAACCACTCCTATAAGGTGAACTCTTAATAGGTGACACAATACGAGTACCTATGTACATGTCTCTCGTCTAAACAGATTTGATCAAACCTGGATTGGTAGAAAACGAGTAAACTTACTTTCGTCAATAGTGTGAAGGCGCCTCATAGGGCATCTTCAACAATTTCTAAGCTATAGAGACGAGGATGAGAAAGACATGATGGCTCAAGTTCTGTTCACTTGTCCCGTTCTATCAGCTTTGGGAATAAAAAACCTGACGAACAGTTTTTTGAAGATTTTAGTGATCTAGGCAGACTCAACTTAAGCCAGGTCAACATCTACGTGTGTCTGTGGAGCGAATAGTCTTTGTGGAGCGAATATTAGTCTCCGGAGAGAGACAGAGTTAGACATAGTTATCTGCAGTGAAAACTTGTATCCCTGTAACATCAATGTGCAATAAGTACAGATGTGTCCTTGTGGATGGAGGAATGCACTCCAAGTAGTAGAAGAATTATACCAAAAGCAATCTCCTTCCTCTAATATGGAGATGAGATATTTGAAAACCTTTATCAGAATGAAGAAAAAGTCTTAAACCCCTTTATGGAACCAAATATCATTGTGTTCACATGAAACTGTACATAGCATTGTACAAACTCCTTACAAAATGTTTGTATGTATGTATGTTACACTAAATTTGAAAATCCCATACCAAATGTCACGTCTCCAAGACGGCTATCAAAATCCAAAAACCAAAAGCCTCTATCCACAACGTGTGTCTAAACCTCGTAAAGGACTCGAAACATTAAATTCCTTCTTGTTTCACAATAAAGCGCATTCGACATCAGGATTCGACACTTAAAAGGATTGATGTTCCATACATGTGTGTGCATCAGTCAACAGCCATTTACCATTTACCATTTGCACAAGAGCGTTAAAATTAAAATGAGTGCCAGGACGACTGTTACATCGGCACTGCTCTTGGAATATTTTATACGATTGCAAATCCATTTCACTCACATCCGTGGAATCTCTTAAACTTCTACATAACTCCCCCAAATATCGACAGCACCCTTTCTATAACATTTTATGTGTCCTTTTTCGTAACATCATCCCTTCGCATTGCTTAGTTAGGCAACAGTCGCGCGAGTGAGATAGAAATGACGTTTATTTTATGCACATATGTGACCGCACACACATATCCCTTTTTATTCCTTTCGATGCCGTTTTCGGGGTTTCAAGGGTAATAAAAAGGGGTGAACTGCGTGTGCCAAAGATATAGTATATAAGGGTTGAAAAAAAAAAGTATATAAGCACAACCCTTCACAGAATTGACAAAAAAAAAAAAAAAAAACCCACCGAAACGGAGTTTATCGATTTTTTTTTTAGCAGTCGGCAAGGCATTAAGGGAGGACGTTCCTTGGGAAAGAGTTGCTTTTAACTCTTTTCGGTTGGTCGGCTGTTTGAAGCATGGATGAATGACAAGTAAGTCCTTGATTTTTATGTAAATAAATGTATTGATGTAACTCTCTTTCGGTATGTAGGTAATATTCGGTAAGACATTCGATTTTAATGAGGACTTCTATCTGAGGACATACCTATCACAAGCCCGTTGATTTTAAAAGTAACTTCATATGGTGTGCCCTCAAATTGGAATAGAGTTCGAATTAGAAAGTTCCTAATGCCTTCGGATATATAACGTTAAACACGTACCTTCCACTGGCATGATATAACAGTTATGCTATGCAGTTGGATAAAATCTGGTCAAATCTGCTTCAAAGGACTCTTGACTATGCTAGGAGAAGATGAATGTAGGATTCTACAAAATATGTTAAGAGGAGCTCTCAACCCGAATTAACGAGTAGATAGAGAGAAACTTTCTCCTATGATCCACGTGGTATCAAAATGGACCTATTGCTGGTCTAAGTGTTTTTTTTTTTTTTTTTCCGTAGGAAGGTGGGAATCTTTTAAAGACGAAACTGAGCCCGTACTCGGTAACAGTGTGGGATTTCCACCCACTAAACCCACCTCCCCTTCTACCCCTGGTCCTCGCGGCACTGCCGTCAAGCATTTCATCGCGAGGGGGGACTTCAGCCTTATGTGCTCGGCTCATACAGGTTAGCAGCCTGCTGCGCTGCGTTTCGTTGCTGCTCCTGCCTTCGCTGCTCTTTCATTATTGTAGTCACAGTGTCGTTAACTGCGTCCCAAGCCTCTTCGCTGCTCGTAATCTTTCTGGTGAAGTTGTCTGGGGTTAAGTCCTCGCCCAATTGGTTTACCAGCAGGTGCCGTTCTACGTAGTAACGTGGGCAGTGGAACATGATGTGTTCCGCATCCTCCACTACTCCCGTGCACGTTGGACAATAGGGGTTGTCTTCGTGTCCAAATCTATGCAGGTAGGCTCTGAAGCATCCATGGCCCGTAAGCATCTGGGTGAGGTAGAAGTTCAGCTCCCCATGCTTCCTATTAATCCAGGCGTCTATATTGGGTATCAATCTCTGCGTCCACCTGCCTTTGTCAGAGTGACACCATCTCTCCTGCCATTCTTCCAGACTTGTCCTTGGTCCTTGTCCTTCAGTATTGCTTCTATTCGTTGCTGTTGCCGTTGTCCTGCTGGCACGGTATTTCTGTTGCGCTTCTTTTGCAAGAAGGTCTATTGGTACCATGCCAGCCACTACACATGCCGCGTCGTAGGAAGTTGTTCGGAAGGCGCTGCATATTCTCAGCGCGTTGCTTCTGTAGACTGCCTCAGTCTTCTTTCTGTATGCTTTTGTTTTCACGGCACTAGCCCATATCTGGGAACCGTAGAGCATTATTGATGAGGCAACTCTTGCTAAGAGTAATCGCTTCTTATGTTTTGGTCCCCCGATTTTCGGCATTATCCTTGGTAGGGCAGCCGTTGCCTTTGCTGCCTTTTCAGCTGCATACTGCAGATGCTGCTTATAGGTTAACCTTGCATCTAAGGTAACGCCAAGGTATTTCAGCTCTGGTTTGGAAGCTATGACGTGATCGCCCACGGTTACCCTTATAGTCTCCATGACTCGCCTGCTGCTGATGAGCACTACTTCAGTCTTTTCTTCTGCAAGTTGTAGGCCCATGCGTACTAGCCAGTCCTGGACCATCCCAATAGCTTCATTGCAGTCATGCTC
This sequence comes from Xylota sylvarum, assembly GCA_905220385.1. NCBI lineage: Eukaryota > Metazoa > Arthropoda > Insecta > Diptera > Syrphidae > Xylota > Xylota sylvarum. The sequence continues at coordinate 49,526,552 of LR999960.1, read as the reverse complement.
CAACTCCTCAAGGTGTTTGTTTACTACACCGATCGCTATATCATCGGCGAAACCAATTATTTTCGAAGACCTCGGGGTTCGAAGTCTGAGGACGCCATCATACATTAAGTTCCAGAGTAGCGGACCTAATACGGAGCCTTGGGGAACGCCGTCTGTGACGTTATACTGCCTCGTTCCATCGTCGGTGTCGTAAAGCAGTATTCTATTTCTAAAATAGTCCGTCATTATCCTCTGCAGGTATTCTGGTACTCTCTTGGCGGTAAGTGCTCGCAAGATGTTTCTCCAGTTTGCGGTGTTGAAGGCGTTCTTTACATCCAGCGTGATGGCTTTTGACGCGGTATTCACGACTTCGTCGATAGCGTCGATCGTAGACCGTGTCTTACGGAAACCGTACTGGTGAGCTGCAAGGCCTCCTGCCTCATCGATTGCACTCTCCAACCTGTCACTTATGACGCGCTCCAGTATTTTGCCCATTGTGTCCAGCATGCATAGAGGCCTATACGATGAGGGATTCTGTGGTAGTTTACTACCTTTTGGCAGGAGGACCAGTATTTGTTTTTTCCACTGGTCGGGGAATACTCCTTCTTTTAGGCAAGTGTTATACATATCTGCGAAGATGTGTGGGCGCCAATTGATTGCTGCTTTTAAGGCAATGTTAGGGATTCCATCGACACCAGGCGCCTTTTGGTCCTTGATTTTTGCGCAGACTTGCAGGACTTCTTCAGCTGGTCTAAGTGTGATGGCGTTTCTGAGCTGGCAGCCACTTCAACCAAACCAAACCCAACCTGCTGAAATCGTTGGCTCTGTATAGCTCGTCCCTATAAATGCTATCATATGCGGCCTTAAAGTCGATGAGTGGAGTGGAGTGAGGGGGAGTGTATCGATTTGGACTTCTTCAGTTTTTTCCAGGATCTGTCCAAGTGTGAAAATTTGATCGGTTGTGGAGTTTCCTGGTGGCCAAAGACCACATTAGCCTCTCACTATAAACTCCTATTCTACTCCTTCACCTTGATGGCTGCTGGGTGTATAATACCTCGGCTGGAGATTGGGTAACCAACCCCTCTGGAAGGTCGTTGGTGGTAGCAGATGATAGAGGTTGCAGAAGTGTTTTCTTATTAAGGCACTTCCTCCTGATCCCGACGATAGCGGACGAAGATGGAATCAGCGGTTCCAGTCAGGCCGAAATATCTAGTGTCATGCCTATATGAACTGCTTTGAAGTATTCGAATCTCAGATCTATACGGATCTCCAACACTGAGCCAGGGCATTGGAAAAGAGTTGGTTGCGGACGAACCCTTAATGGACTAAGGTCAGTGCTCATATCCTCGAAGTGGTTTACTATCTGCTGCAGGTCTACTTCTTTCCACGTCACCATCGGTTATAGTGTAGGCATGCATAGGCCACAGCAGGAGTTGCGACATAGAGGAAGTCAAATCAAAATATCCGGATTTACTTCCTAAGGCGAAGCCATTCAGTTGGAGGAGAGTAAGGATCCAACAAGCCACTATTAAAAGCTGTAGAAGGGTTGGGAAAACCTGTGGACCAAAATCTAAATTTTATTTTATGGATGTATAGGTGGCAGTCGGCCAGCAAGATTACCAACTAAACGGCTTTCATGAAGATACAGACACTGGTTTGTATTGGCACAACAAGTGTCACCACATCTACTGCAGGACTGGGGGCTATTCTCAATCTCCTTCCGCTGGATATCTTCGTTCAAGCCTCGGCAACTATTGGTACCCTAAGAATAAGTCAGTCAGATAGTTGGAGAAAAAGTCCAACGGGTCGTTTTACGATCCTGTAAAAATATCTAGGAAATGTACCTACCACGGATTATCTTACTCTGTACCTAGATATCAAGAGACCCTTCACAAGCTCGTTCCCGAGCAGAGAAGAATGAAAAAGCAGTCGGCTTACCAATACACGTACCATCTCTGTCCTCTCAGTTGGATCAAAGATGGACGTAGGATCAGGCTTATTTTTTGAACCGCTGGGCATATCCAATTCAGTTCTCCTCCCGACCCATAGCAGTGTTTTCCAAGCGGAGGTTCTCCAGTTGCGCACTCCAGTTCATCGACAGCCAGGCAGCAATAAAAGCGATTCCAAACATGTGTTGTTGTGAAGGGCTTAAGGTTCTTGGAACACAGCACAAGGTTGCGCTCTGCTGGGTCCCTGGACATGAAAATATAACAGATAATAAGAAAGCCGACGAATTTGCCAAAAGAGGTTTAGAATCCACATCAGAACAAGGCGATACCTCGTTGTTCATCACACTGAAGCTTGAAGCACGGACTAAGGCCCGAAGGGAGGCTAACATCAGATGGTCGTCCTTAGACACTTGCGTCATCTCAAGAAGTAGTTGTATTCAATAAGGGTAGGACCGAAAGAATTATGCAAAAGGATAGGAAATCCCATTCTACCCTAATAGCAGCCATCAAGGGGCATAACAGTCTTCGGTACCACATGAAAAACTAGGACTAACGAAAGAAGACAAACGTCGTGGATGTGGAGATGAGTAAGTCAATGAGGATACAACCCACTTTCTCTGTTCTGTTCAGGTCTTATCAACCTTGGATTTAACTTTATCGGGCGACACTTCATCCATGACCTAGAAGAATTATCCAACAGACCAGTGAATGACATCTTGAACTACATCGAATCAACTGGATGGTTTGCTAGCTCATGGGAACCATATCTGTAGAACCAGGGTTAAGCAATGAGCAAGGGACACTTCTCCCCTATGGACACAATGGGTCTGTATATGGCGTTGTGGATTCTTCCACTTGCCTACACACATACCCAACCTAACCTTAGGCAAAGCATAGTCATCTGAAGCAACAGTCCAATCTTTTTTTCTGGTGAATGAAGGTCAACCAATCTTGGACTACAAAACATCCAAACAGTCGCTTGGATCAGCATTTAAGATGCTTTGCTCTTAAAGAACTTAAAGAACTTCTAGATCTGCCTGCATTTCAATTCAAAACCTAACTAGTTACTAGACACTGGATACCCTCACTGACTAACTTCCCAGATCACAGAGCACTAGTTAATGGAGCTGCAGTTGTGGTCCATCACAATCAACATGGTACGGAGACGGTCTTCAAATGGAGTATGAACTTGATGTGGCCTTAGTTACAATTTATTCATCCTTCTCAGACATCTAGAGTTGCATGTTCCACCCATTAAGTACTAGAGAGTACATCAGACGCAACCACAGACAGGACAATTGGTCTAAAACGCCATAATCCTCCCTATGTCGAATGGAAACTAGTATTGAATGGTCTTAACCTTCTGAAGCAGTTCTCTCTTATCTATGTTCAGTCATCTTGGTATGGAAGCAATAACATCTTGAATCAACTATAGTTAGACTAAGATCTTAAAATCCACATCATTTGGGCTTCGTTTATTTCTGAATGACAGTCGATGGAAGGAGTATACGACATACGTATGTTCTATAGGACATCCTAAGCATTCTAAGACTCAAAAATCCATTTATCATTCCAATCCCTACCGATACACCCCACTGACACAATGATTACATCTTCAAATTCTTGCTGCACCTGCGCATAACTGATGCCCTTCTACATTTATTAAACCACCTTGCGTGTCAATTCACTCCATCAATCCTGACACCTACCGCGTTGAATCCCACAAAACGACTCCACAAACGAGGATTATCACTGTCATCAATGTACACACAACCCCCATCTGCCCGAAGGAAATCCCGTCAATCAAGAACATTTGGGGGCGTCTAATCAAATAAAGGAAACCATAAAAAAAAAAATCAAACTCCTTCCAAATGTCTTACATCACCCCTTTGACACCGATCAACCCAGATGTGGTGTAACCTTATCCATTCACTTAAGTACTCTATCGCCGCCGCGCCGCGCCGTCCTTTAATGACAACTCACTTAACCCTTAATGATCGTCGCTTTAGCGCCGTCGATCATCTTCATCTTCATCTGGCTGTGGACGGAGTTTATTTTTAATTTTTTTTTATCATGACTGCCTTGAGGGGCGTTCGCTTCCCTCGAGATGTGTGTATGTGCGTGTTAAACCCCTTTTCCTTAATTGCCTTCCTTCTCCTAATTTCCTTTCCTTTATTCTTCGGATTTCGATTCCTTTTGGCAGCGAAGTCATAGATGATGAAGCAGAGGCACGTTCCTTTGATCGTGTGACTGATAGGTGAGTTGATGGGTTAATTTTGGGGGAACTCTTTCCTTGGCTAATTGGATAGGGGAAGGAGTGTTCCAGATTTTGGGATTGGATTGGATTTTTTTTTCTCGAGAAACACGTGCCATATGGTGGTGGAATCAATTTCGGACGAGATCGTGTTTATCGATTGAACGAGTCGATACGTTCTGGGAAACTTATCGAAATTCTCACATCTGGCTTGGTCCGGTGTCACACCTGTTATAAAGTCTGAAGGACGAAAAAAAAAAAATGCAAATATTAAAGAAAAAAAAATCCTATACACGTGGAAAGGATATTCAATCATACAAAGTACACAAAATATCCTCTGTTGTCGGTTAGATGAAACAAGACACAAAAAAAGGAAGAGATTTCCAGAAAGGATAACTCACGCAAAAATGTGTAAGAATTGAGAACTCCTTTCAATTTTTTTTTTTCCTATCCTTAGGCGAGAGATTGCTTATCACCGTAGAAACATACAAGGATTGTAAAGTCCTTTTTATATTATTATTTTGGTTGTTTTGTTTGACAAAGGTGTGTGGACAGTATTTTTGTATTTACTTTCACTTTCATTATCTAGGATATGGCGATATGTCGTCCTTTTTTGCGTATTCGCCTCGAGGAATGGTAAAGCCGTGCGTGGATGAGTACTGTAATTATTTGCGAAATGTTGTAGGACTGTTTTGATGTGGATTTATCTAACAAATTCAACTTAAAAGGGATAGAAGCATTCGCTCAGTAAAGAGTCCATGTTTTTGTCGAATTGGGATTGCAAACGGGTATGTAGCCAGGATACGTTCCAGAGAAACTCTGCATGGATACGTGTCTGCAATTCTTTAGATTTTCGTTCTATTCGAATGACACTTGATGGGTAGTATTCAGAAGGGTCTTAGCTGCGAACTATCTTATGATCTGGTATATCCTTGCATCAGAAGCTATCATAGGGCTTTGCAACATTGAATAAGGAAGATGGCTGGGACACATGTTACTAAGTCGCAGATGGAATACAAGTTTAAGCATCTCGGTACTACTATTGAAATTCGTATCAAGATAAATCTTAAAAGGAGCATTAAAGGAACTAGAATCTGTATACTTTCAGAAAGTCAAGCACTTAAGTCTTACGGAGCTATTTAGGACCTGCTTTGATGGTGTGTAATCCCTCTTCAAACTGGGCCAGGTTTTTGTTCACCAAAGTATTCTTGGGAAGCTGTATTGCCATGCCAAGTGACCATTAGTTTGAATCAGTCTCGTGTACTTATGTATGGGCTCGTTGTTTCTCCCCGACGTGGTCCCTGGAAACTATTTACAGGTGCAAGCTCTTGTATATGGCTAGAATAGGAAACGTGAGCGTGACTGAAAACTAGTTGCTAACGAGACTAACACTCAGATAAGCAATGAATCATTGATGATGACCTTAGTATGTTATACCTGAACAAGGATTTGTTTCTAGAATGTCAGCACTCTTCCTGACATAAACAGCGTTCTGTTTGGAGCAGACTGTTGGGACAACCGTGATACCAGCAATTGGGACACGAGCTTATTCGACATAAACTTGTCTTTTTGAGAGTGAGTGGTTGGGTGCCAACGAATTCATCCTATTTTAGTGCGGGAAAGGTAAAAAAAGAAAGTCTACAGGAGTCTAGTATCTTGGCAGCATCATAGCAAAAGGATTCTTTTTGTCTGTTGACGGACCAGATTGAGGAAACTCAAGATTATACAATGTTAGGCCCCAACGAATCTTGCAGCACAGGACTTGAAAGACGACTTCTACAACTGCATGAGTGCCGTCACCAAAGCAACACTGAATGAAAACATCGTTAGGATCATCAAAGAACCGAATGCTCAAGTAGGCATCGATAGCTAGGGGCTACGATATGTGTTAGGCAAACAGGGACTAGGAGAGCGCAATGACAATGGTGAAGCCTCTGTAGCATCGACCGGCTGCACGATCTGTCTCATGGATGTCCGAAGCAAGTGGAGAGGGATCTTGACCACCATATGTATGTCAACAACTCGCGAACTATGTGCAGCATCAGTTGGAAGACTCCGAAACTTCATTAGCATGTGCAGGTACTAAAGAACGCAGGACCGTCTAAAGAAACCGTCAGTAAGCCAACAATTAAGGGAACATCTTTCCCGAGGACTAGAATCAATCAGCAGCTTAGCGACATTAACTATCCAAGAACATTGAAATGTTGTCAAAAATGTTTTCCCCTTTGGAGCGGAAGTCTTTGTCCAAAAATCGCAAAGAATATATCTGGAGACTTATCATGAAGCGAGAAGCTCTTAGAGCTCGTTGCTCCAATCAATCTAGTCCAGGCTAGTGTCAGAATACCAAATGAAAATAAGGGAAGTTTAACGTAGTGTCGGACATGATAAACCCAACAATATCAACTCGTTGTTCGCAGAAGTAGGAGCAGCAGCAGGTGTGACCGCAGAATCATGTACAGAATCACCAAAAAGCAAACAGTTGGGCAGAGCTGCAGATAACTCCCGGTGAAAGCCTTAGACGGCTCCTGTTCATTTTAGATGAGGACCATCTCAAGCGATGGAAGAAATATTTCGCTACGGTTCTAAGCCAGGTCGCTAGTGGTATGGAACCAAGTCCAAATGGGCTGCGCGTACGTAACAATTGTCTATAAAGAACTCAAGGTCAACAAGGCGGTGGGACTTGATGGCATTCCCGTGGTGTTATATTTCACTGGTGAAAGAGCAGAAAAAAGGAACCATTATCAAACTTCCTAAGAAAAGAAGTCCCATGGAGTGCAAGAACTGGAATGCGATTTATGTGCTGTCTAGAGCAAATAAAAGTTCGTAGTTAAAACACTTTCGATGCCGAGGCAGGATCTCGAAGCATATTTCCGCTCTGTATCTTTCTGTGCCGACCATATCAACACCCTGCGGATCAGCATGGAGCTGTATATCGAATATTGCTGCTGTTCATCGATTTCGAAAAGGTGTTCGACAATGCCAACAGAGAGTTTATTTGGGAAGTGAAGGAATTCGATGGACTCTACCATCTAAGCAAAAACAACTCGACTATGCTCATGATCTCTGTGATAATGAGTTTCCATCAAATGACAGCTGAAATGGAGAGGGAAGCAAACGTGTCAGCCTGACGATGAACAGCTTTAAAACTGAAAATCATTAGCGCTGGAGCTACGTCCTTCTCATAAGTTAGCATTACAGGACAATCAGTAGAGAGAGTGCAGTGTTTCGAATATCTTGGGAGTATCGTCTTGATCGAGGGCGAAACTGAACAGGATTAGTCAAGCAGGCAAAATCTGGTTTGGTATGTTAAGGGCAAAGCTACGACTAAGGATGCAGCATCTGGCAAATCCTCGCCACCATCACAAGACAACTGAACACCTTCATGAATCGGTCTCTACGAAACATCCTACATCCCCATGATAGAACCAGTCAAAATCTTATTAAAATTCTAAGACACCTCCATTGCTTGTCATTCGTAGCAATTTCACCGCAGAATGTAATCTAGGACAGAAGAAGAGCTGGTAATCGGAGACACAATGTGCACGAAACCGTCGAACCAGGAAGACGTTGGACAGAGCTGCGATATATTTCTAGAAACCGCAGATGATTGTGGAGATACTAAGACGCACAAGGGAATACAGAAACTAAGTAAGGGTCCCGTTTGGAAGGCTCGTCAATCTTGTCGTTTCATGGAATATACATCGAAACTTTCTATGAACTCAATCGAGTGCTTCTAATGCCTTCTGCTACTTACATAGCTTCGGAGGAGCTTACACTATTTTCTGTAGTTAAGCTTTGTTAATCATGGGCCATTCAGTCTCGAGTCATCCGTTGAATACAAGTATGTATTCGGTGGTCCTCAAAACCATCCTCATGTACACAGCACAAGTCTGTTGGACGACAATGGACAGGACAAGGAACATAGCAACGCAAATGCAACATCCGTCTACATCACAGGCTCCCTTAGAATAATTGCGATAGCTGCACTGGAATCTATCATCCACCTTCTTCCCACTGATAAGTCTGGGAAGCGGACTAAAACACCACTAAGGCTAAGGGAATCCTCGTAGCTGGCTCGAGGTACTGTGAACCACGTTAGTATCCTAAGTGGCCATTATACTATTTCTAGTTATTTGGGTTATATTCCTCTTTATGAAAAGTCTCCTCCAGAATGAGGTCGACGTTGTAAATTTCTCTAGCCCTTCTTGTTTCACCAGATTCTGACTCTAGATTCACTCTGACTCCTGTGAATCCTTTTCTGTGGTTAAAGTCAGTCCCAGTAAAATTAAGTTCATCTACCCGAGCAGTCTATTACCCTTTTCGATAGATGACGATCGATTAGAAAGATGGAGAAAATCAGGATTGCTAGGTCAGCTGTCTTTCTTGACAGTAGACCCAACTGTTATCCTAAGTGAGTAGTGACTTCTTAAGACCTTTAAGAAGTACAAGCTGTATTATTTGTGACAAAGTTCAAATTGTATGTAAAACATATTTTCCAATACCTGCATGTCATACATACATTCCACATATGTAGCAGCAATCCCTTTATGGGAAAGCATGAGTTGATTACTCAGGGACCAGTCGCTTCCTTTGATGCAACTCCTGCTGGATTATGAGGGTAATCGCATTACTTAACACGAAAGTCGGTTCCGTCCACACACAAACATAACGTAACGAGCTCCTGAACAAGATAATTAACATTGCCATTCAATATCAATAAATTGTAATGAACCGAATGCTAGTCAGACAGATTCGGTTCGTGCCGTTTGAATAACCCACCCGGCTAAAGTATTGAAATGCATTTCTCGTGTTTGCCTTCTTGAAATAGTATGTATCTCCAAGTGAATTGGTTCCGGTTTTCAGGGTCAATCGAGTGAGTGTGTGCTAAATACCCACGCCGCGGTTGTCATTACAATACCACCACCCCTACCTTTCGAATATTTTACAAATGTTTGGCTCTAATCCTCTGTCAGTTGTTTACTAATTTCAAAAATGCTGCCTTTCTCCGGTTTTAATTAAAATCGATTGGAAAGTACTATGTAATGGATTCTACTGGTGGTAAATGGACTTTTAATAGAATCCACTTAGGAAGGCGATGCATTGCTTCATTCGCAATTAAAATTGTTTAGTGAAGGGAGTGTAGTTAAAGGTCGTTAAAGGATCGAATAGGTATCTTGTTGGTGTGAAGGGCTTTTAGAGGTTTCTGAATAAAGCCACAGTTAAGGATTCGGCATCCCTCTTTGCGAACGAGACGAAGTACTGATCAGGAAGCATAAAAGAGTATAGAAAGCTATAAACAAGGGGAAGGACGTAACGCTCCTTCAGCCGGGATATGCCTTGATAGTTCTTACAAGAGATAGGATAGCCTTTCTTGAAGATGGAGCATACAGAGCTGATAGTCCAGTCAGTACCTATGACAAATGTAAACTTGTGGACTTGTAGGCTGCAATGGAAAGGTTAAACCACTTTCCCAGGTTCGTGTGTACCATCCCAATCAAGACGTGTTGTTCTTCTCGCGTCATGCTCATACATCTGCTCTGTTTATATGGTCTTATATGATACACAACTCAATTTAATATCTACAAATCATAATCACTGCCAACAGAGGGTTAAATTCCGCATGATATCAATTTCTCTTATCGCCTTAATCAAATCAAAAGAAAAACGAAAAAAAAAGAAAGAAAAACATTCTTCGGACCGTTGCGCTGCTGGTCCGTCAATCTTCTTTTTTTTTTTTTTTTTGTTGGCCCTCGACACTGTGCTCCAATTAAGTCCAGCCATAGAATAGAATTTTTGGCAGTCAGAAGTGGTTCTTCCGCTCTGTCGCTATTCACTGGCGCGTCGTCGTCGTTGTCGTACAATCGCTTGGTCGCGCCTACTTGAGAGATGCTGTGTCGTGGTTGGCATGGTTATTAGAACTAATGTGGGAACATTACCCGAACTATCTTTCCCAATCGTGTGTCGAGCTGACACAATAGGAAAGCAGCCAAACCAGCAAACAAAAGTTCTCTCCCGACCAAACGGTGGGGTTGTTGCAATGTTACACATTATTACGGAATGGTTGTCAACTCGAATCAATTTATTCAGTCACTCTCGCTCTCATATACATAGTGGCCCACTATGACACTTGATGATTTCTTAATCGACACTGTGTCGTGGTTACAATAGCCAGAGTCCGCTGCCTCACGATATCATGTGAGATGCTGAGAGGCACACATACGTATTGCATTCCAAAACGACCGACACACACAGGGGGTTAGCTTAAGAAAAGGGAATGAGGTTCTAATTAGATTATTGTTAGATACTTTAGGGGGTAACTAGTGGGGATGGAACACTTGGAATCATATCCAGAGTAGGTCCAACCAGTTGCAGGGATGAATAATGTGAGAAATGTATGTGCACGTAACGAGGCTGGAGGAGAACGTGAATTTGTAATTAACATCTCCGGATAAATTAACTTGTTATAGTGGTTGTGGATGGCTGGTAGGATTAGATTGGACGCAGACGGACATGAGGTGGAATTTATATCATTTCAATGTTTGTGGGAATCGGATTGCTTCGGGCTGGGTAGTACAAATGAGGTTTTAATTGTCGTGGCACCTCGAAGCTGCTTATGACGTTTTAATTTATGACATCCAGATCGTAATATGCAAGCGTAGGAGGGTACGGATTCACCGAAACAGAATGCCGAGGCGTATGTATCCAACATATGCGATGTGGTTCATAGTAACTCATGTTTTTGTAAACTTTTGTTCTACGTCACGTATTGTTGTTGAAGCCCACTCTCAGTCATGGTTCACGGAACGTGTGCGTTCATTTCCTGACGTATATTGCAAACTGATTCACAGCATATGTATGTATCTAAAGCAGCTTTTCGTGTCCTGATTCCGATGCCCATCTCCCATTACGTTACGAGAAAGTTGTTTACATTTTCTATCAGAATTAGAGTAATATGATGCAAACACTTCCTTGAGATAAAGTCAAGGATATCGCTGCAGATATAAGAGTGATGTTACTCATTCCAACATTCATTTTTTAATTCAGTCACCATAAATCAGAAAACACTTTCAGGTCCTTTCTTCAAAATTTTGATAATTTTTTATTTTTGTTTGAAAAAGCAGTTCAACTAAGTGGAACACTGTGGATTCCCGGTTTCCCAACTCCTTTGGTTTACACATCGTAGAGAGTTTGATTATATTTCGATTCTGTTCGGGAAGTGTTCTCTAAGCAGTTGGATACGTTTGGTGCTGCTTATAACACTGAGCTGAGCTGTAGCTGAACCTTTAAACCATCCCTGTGTTGCTGGAATGGGCCGGTCACCATCTTTGAATTTTTTTTTTTTTTTTAGTGAGTAGATGCTCATCCAAAGACATCAATGAATTATCTAAAATCTCTAAACACAACTTGGCTTGAAGTTACATAAGTCCACCTATAAGCTCCTTTGAGATGAGATGAGGTCTCAAAGTCTCCACAGATAGCCATACATAGTGCAGTTTCTACATCATACCAACAAATCTTAGTCCTATCTCTGCAGAAATATTTTTGACGTGATATCGTCTTATAATTTGGTCTATCGATAGCGTTACAGGCTAGAAAAGTAATTGTAACGAAAACCGATTTTTGTCTTTTAGGTACCAAAGTATGGGTAATACCCCCGACTACGAGAGGTATACCTAGACTTGTGGAAGAAGTACTGCATCAAGGTGCTTTTATTGCAAGCGTTGTTCGCTTGCATGGAGATCTTTCAGCCATGTAAATGCGCCGAACCCAATTTTCCAATTTCATATAAATCGAGCGATATGCCGGTAGTTCGATGTTGGTCTTGAGTTCGGCTAAAGACTCTTGCTTACTGTCATAACCCATGGACCTGACATGGTACGTACATATGTAGGCAGGTACGTAGGTAGTGTAGGGTTATGAGTTTATCATAAGACACTAGGAACCATAGTGGGCTCAGTTCCCGATATACCTCTCGGATATTGATCCCATCTCTAGTAATTTTCCAGCTTTGAGTACAACTAGAACCTCTGTTTGGGACACACTGAATGTGACCGGAAGACTCAGAGTAACCTGTAGGTTTATATCTCTCGATGGACTTGACATAGATAGCTCCAAAGAGAAATTGGCAGAGGTGTCATACAGAAAACTCTGAAACCTTTCCTTTATCTATTTGGGAACGGTCTTAGATTTGGATTTCCTGTTCATTGGTTAATGTTTTATTCTTTTCCGATCTGCTTTAGACTCCTTTCAGCCAAACTCACGACGCGACGTCTGATTTTTTTTACTAGTTGTTCGTTATTCTGACTTGACTTCGATAGGATCAGGGTCCAGGCTTTCACCGGTAAGGCTGCATTCTGTTTTGCCGAAAGCTTAAGGATAGATTCATACTCATGTTCTGCTGCAAGTGGTAACCATAGTTTAAACCCCATGATGTCAAGGGTTACTGGCCAGACCAGTTGTGGGTTAAATTTTGAGTAGGTCAACCTCTCCAGTTTGCCAAAAATCGCGATCGTGCGATTGAGAAACTCACGCAACTTATCAGAACTAAAGCCGATAGCGAAAACTGCCGCAGTAGTAAGTAGTAAGTCTGCTAGTAAGCATCGCTCACAAGGCACTATCGGCCGGAAAAGTCAGACTCGGTTGGATAGGTTGCCGATTAAAAGAAAAACCGGACCTCAAAAGATGTTATCTGTGCCTTACGTATGGCCACTAAACTGTAAGATTGAAGACCAGTCTGAAAATGCCACAAGGCAGAGGATTGCTCCTTAGAGCCGGAATGTATGCTTTGTTAAGGAAGTAGGCATAGCGCTGAAAGCTTCAAGGAAGTGAACATGAAGGTTACCCAACTAAACCTTAACCAATCCGAGGCAGCTCAGGACCTACTTAAACAGACGATTCGAGAGTACGATGCGGATATCACAATACTTATCGAGCCCTACAAGCAGCTTAATGAAAGTATATGGACAGCGAAGACTTCAGGCAATGCATGGATATGGATATGCGGTCAACGAGCATTCGAAGAGATAATCCTCAATGCACCGCATTAGGTCCGCTACTGTGGAATATAATGTATGATGAGGTCTCAGACTGTGGGCGCCGTGGCTCAAGTGGTTAGTGCGTTGGACTACGGAGCAAGGGGTTCCAGGTTCAATCCCCAGACAACACCTAAAATTTCTTTCACGGCCCCACCTCTCGCGAGCGTCTGACAAACATCCGAGAGTAAAACTGTCATGAAAAAGCTTCTCAAAATTGCCGTTCGGATCCGGCATTAAACAGTAGGCCCCTTCCATTCATGTGAAGAATATAACACGCACAACACGAATGGTTGTGAGAAGCTAGGCCCTGGGTCCCATGGACCTGTTGCGCCAAAAATTTGTATTTGTATTTTTGAGGTCTCAGACTTATAGAGATCTTCGCAAATAATTGGTTTCGACGATGATTCGTAGTAATACTGAAGTACCAGCAAGGACACGTCTGAAAGAATTATGGGAGAGATGGTGTCACTATGATAAAGCTAGGTAGATGCAGAGATTGATTGAGCTAAATTTTTACCTGACCCAGATGCTTATTAGCCTTGGATGCTTCAGAGCCTGACTGCATAATTTTGGACAAGATGAAAACCCCTATTGTCCAACAGGAACAATCCGACGAAGTGGAAATCCGACAAAGAACTGTTGTTACATCGGTTTGGCAAAACTAATAAGGTCCAAATTCCTTATTCCGAAGACGAAATATATGGTCTAGCGGACTCTAGTCCTGCCGATTCTAGCAGGACACAATAAACAGTACCAATTATTTCGTCCTATTTGTAAGGAGACCAATGAAGGAGTAGATACAACCCCGAAATCTACGAGCTTTACCAAAATGTGGATGTAGTATCGAGCGAATGAGCAAAAATACATCAGTTAACAGGATCTTCGATTCCCAGCTTCCAAGTTTGTTAGAAAAGGGATTTGAGCTTCCTCCTTTTTAAGAAAGATCTTCTGTTAAGCTATCAGCAAGACCATATCAATCCTTACTCAGTATCTCCAACAGTTGATGTTCATTTTCATCATTCCGTGGGTAATTGATTGCATCCGAGCAGGTAAGGCAATAGGGTTGTAGTCGTGGTCATACCTATGAAGATAAATATTGATTGATCCAAACGTCTATGTTATGACCAGTCTCCTCCTATAGTTTTGTCCGTCTATTCATCCGTGCTGTAGTATCTTTATTATTTTTTTAACTGTGTTCCACGGGTGTTGTTAAAAGAAAATAGTCTTCATCAATCTAGATGACGTTCTCCAAAACAATATTTATAACATCCCTGTTGGTAATGAACGCTATTTCGTCTTTTCCTCTTCAAATTGAAGACTCATTTATGTCAGCTAGTCTCAAACTATTCTAGTCGCCTCTTTGAAGTCATGCTGCAAACCCCTCAAGAGTTTGCTTACCACAACTATTGATATACATCAAATTCAACAGTAGTGTACCTAGTACGGAGCCTTGTGGAACGCCTTCATTCATTGTGGTGTACAACCCATTTTCTAAAATAGTCCGCCATCATTTGCAAAAGTTAATATGGCAATCTTTGAACCAATGTGTTGAACCGTTGACGACTTTATCAATGGAGTATGTCATCCGGAATCCTGATCCTGCCTAATCGAATGTAGTCTTCAATCTGTCGCTTGAATGAATAGATATTGGTAAACGGATCTGTCTTTGTTTCATTCGATGGACCAGGAATACTGATGAGGTAAATTGTTTGCTTCCTTCTTTTTTCTTCGTTTGTTCTATTAGTCCTTCCTGTTGGACTGTTTTCTTTTTCAGAAACATTGTGGAAGTTACTGCTTGAATCATGGCGTTGTGCACAAGCCTTCTTCTTTTACATACCTCCTCCTTGTATTGGAATATTTATATTTGTCCGGCGATTTTGAGGGTTTCATAGTTAGAATATGAACAGGAAAATAAATACCGTCTAGAGGATATGGAGTAGTCAGGTGCAAGGTCTGCTACTGATAGGTATCTACCATATGCAAAATACATTTCCATTGTATAATCAGGTTGCGGAAATATTATGCATGAGTACACATACATGCTTTTGTGTGATAAGAAGTCCTGACCATTCTTCATCACGTTAAACAAATTATTTACATTTTTGTTTCAATATTTTTCCGTCTTCCTTACAGAAACGGAACCAATGCTTGACAAACCATTCAAACAATCGCAGACGTTAAAAATCTCACCACACACCATCCAAGGACAGCCATGTCTCGTCAACGCAAACAATTAGACCAGAAACCACCTTGCATGGTTTCCTTTAGTTATTTACCATCCTGTACCTCACCCAACAGAGCTATCAAATCAAAAATCACCTGCAAACTCAAATTCAACCTAGTTCTGCTCTTTCACATCCTTATCATTGAAAACATACATATAGGTATACACCGAGTCCTAAGCAAAGATCCCACCAACAAGGCTTATCGCGCCACACACGGCTTGCCACAAAATTAGCATCCAAACCAATTTTATGCAAACACGGATGAGTGCTGCAACAGAGACGACACATTATCCATACACGCATCCTTTCGCAGTAAAGCCGAAAGAGTCGACAAATATTTGCTTCTCCCAATTAGCGTCTCGATGGAAAACTCTTCCTCTTTGTGTTGTGGTCGGAAGAAAGGAGAAAAAAAGGAGGAAAAGGAAAACGCGTTTATTTGCGTTTGCGCGTCTGCCAAACAACCACAGCCATTATCCTTTTATGTTTTCCCTTTTTTTTTTACGATACCGCGTCGCAGAAACCGCAAGCGCAGAGCAACAAAGCAAAGTGTGATGAGGTCCTTGAGAAATTTCAAACTCTTCTATGCAGTATATTCTTACCTGAAGATCCATAAATTCCCTGCCATTCCTTTCTTTCGTTTTTGTTTTTTTTTTACATTAGACAGGAAGGATGCAAGGGGTTGTTTATTGCGCAATTACAAATGACTTGAAACACGAAAGGATGCCGCGCTATCGCACACGTAACGCGGAAAGAAAGGAGAAAAAGAAAAGCAACACAAGCCATCGATTATCGTTTTATTATCGCGAGGGTTAACCGTATATTTCTCAATTAGACAAGGACCCTGTGGCAAGGACTCATAATTTTTTTGTTTTTCTAGCTTAGAAACCCGCACGAGCGTGCGCTCCTTTTATTTTTTACTTTTTCTATTGAAAATAGAAAGTGATATAAAAAAAATATGAAAACATCGTAAAAAACCAATGTCAGATCCTTAACTTTGTCTCACACGTCCGTCAGGATATACACGGATCAACCACATGTCATAAGTTTGTCTTCTTTTTAGCGTGCGTTTCGCTGTTAACTTCACTTTCACTGCAACACCTTTCGGCGGCAGGCAGAGAAGAAGAGAAAGGATAATTATTAGCCATTAAAACCCACGATAGGAAGGTCCTTTTTTTTTTAAAGTGGATAAGAAATATTATTTGATAGGGACATTTTGTTTTCATTTATGCCTACTGGTTGCGGGAGATCGCGTAGAAAAGGATCCACTCGAGGTGGTTTCTACGAATTTTGTTAAGGAAACAACCTGACAGACAGATCGTGGATTGATGAGTTGTTAGGAAAATTTTTTTAAGGCTTCTTGCGATTTGTGGCCAAGGAGGAGATACCTACTTTTGATTGGATGCACCTGTCGTTGGTATATGAAGTGTTTACACAATAAGGAACACGGGCTCATGGCCGTTGGCACAACTTGTATGCTTTAATGAGAGATAGGGAACAGAAGGAAGGATTCTGAATTGTAAGACATTAAAGGTTTTGTAGACCACTTTGACACATTCTCTGACAGGTTCACCAGCAATCATGTCCTTTGGCAGTTTATTCACAAAAAAATATGCCACTAATGTCAATGTGGTCTCATTGGGTAAGGTACCAACTACGACTCGATACCAAAGGACAGTCAGTAGCAGAGAGACTGAAGATTCGACAAACTACGGGATTAGGTCCATGCCAAGTCTCTCCTTATGGCAGATACTGATTAAAATTTGCATAACACCATAAGGGTTAAGAAATGTATCTTATCTGCTTTCCACGACATGTATCCTCTCGAAAAAAATGTCCTTCGAGTTACAAGCTTCTTTTGCAACTATACATCGTTCCACTTATTTTCATATCGAGGTCACTTATATAATTTTACTCACCTTCTTCGCTTATGCTTGCAAAAAAAAAAGAATGTCCTTCCACCCCCCACAGTTAAACAATATGAAAGTCCCATTTGTATTAATGCCTATTCGCTGTTATCTGCCATCACAGGAGCGTACGCTGCTGACTGATTGCTCCTTCGATCGAATGATGAATGCATTCTCATCTCTCAATCTGAAAACTTCATCCACACTCTATCGAGTCCATCTCGTTCTTGCTTGCGAATATCCTTAAAGAAATTTCTAAGCACTACACTAGATTTGGTAATTCGATCTACGCCATCTATGTATGTATGTATGTTTTGCGGAAGTTCCTCTTTCCACAAAGCACCCACACATATGTACGCACTACTCTTGTCGCCGTCAACTTGGCCATCTTTAACAGATCGATTAATTACCAGTTCCACTGTGTGTGGGTGAGGCTAGTTCGATAAACGAAAGTGTTGGTGCGGGGGAGCTTTGTTCGTCGTTTGCATTATATAGCCAAACGAAGTGAGTTACCCCATACACTCTGCAACCGGATTGATATCGAATATGGCCATATCCTCAAGTGACCCATCAGAAATTATGATGGAACGTACACATGTGGCCATCGAGAATGGATACATGTAGACATAGTTTCTATGCCAAGGATGTGGAATACAAAAAGAAAATAGAAAGGAATAAGAAAATAAGAGTTGTTGGTGGAATAGCATGTAAGGATTCGCTCATTCATCACAGAAGTAAGTAAAAGAAGTCCAGCAGGAGAGAAGCAGAAGCAAAATGGCAACAGACAATGGCCTTCGGACATCATCAAAATTAAGAAAAAGGAAACGAGAGGAAAAAAAAAAAAAAAACCAGGACGAGGAGGAGTAGGTCAGCTGGTTGAGTAAGATTTCGGCGCTCATTCCATTTGTTTTTTTGTTACACTGCGTTGCAGAATTCCAATCTGTTTGTATAACAAAAGGATGACGTGGACGAGACATGTCAGTTGTTTTGAAAGGGATGCTCTTCGGAGGGTGTAGGAGGTATAAGGACGATGATGCATCCCTTTTTTTTTTCTTGTGTGCGATGCGATTGTTGTCCATTTGAATTGTGTTTGCACGTATAGAGTGAAAGGACGTTTGCAGAAGTAAGAAATTGCAAATAAATTGGAAAATAGTGAAGATGAACTGATTGATTGGGTAACTTCAGGAATTGGCCTTTAAAAGGTCTGGGATAACAGATAACAGGCAGGGTTGGTTTCTATTAGTTGGACACTATGTAGCATGATGTACGATATTATTGTCCATTCTACGCCTCTGTTGTTCACCATCAAGGCTACAAGAAGAATGTCCTTAGTTACAACTGGAAATAACTGAGGTGAAAGTATGAAACCTTGTTGTACCTCACTTTCGACTTGAAATGATAGGACTCCTTTATAGACGTTACAATATTGTCGGAGATACTTATCCTGGAAAAGTCAAGCACATGATATTATTGACTTAAACTGTCATAGGATCTTTAACTGGACGCATAGTTACCGAGTGGAATCTAGATGTTCTTTGATCCACAATTCAGATATGGCAGCGGTGCTACAGATTTTCCGTTGACTTCCGTTGGAAATAAAGGATATCGATCAGGTCACAACCAAGGAGGGCATCTATGAGGTCTTTAAGTCGCAGTGTAACCTAAACGAAGTAGGCGAAGAGGGTATTGTGAAGTTAAGAAACGCCTATTAGCCTGGCAGCAGATAGCGCCAAGAAACTACTAGAGTCCAGTAGAATCATAATTTTCTGTATGAACTGCCGTATCCGCGAGCGTAAACTCTAACAAAATGCTTTAGGTGCTCAGAATTTGGTAACACGGCACATCAGTGCAAAAGCGAGTTTGACTGTTCAAAACAGTGCAGGAGCTGTGGAGATGAAGGTCACATAGACAAGGACTGCACGAAGGATCCGTTTTGCTTTTTATGTAAAGCGGACAAACCGGAGAACGCTAGACTTGTGGCTGGCAGTATCAAATGCTGGCCCAAATAAACCTTAACCATTGTGAGGCAGGACAAGACTTGCTGACACATACATACATATGACGAAGGAAAAACGAATCGACATTGCCTTAATAAGTGAGCAGTACAAAGCTCTAAATGGGATCAACTAGATAAGCGGCAGGGCAAACAAGGCAGCGAAATGGACTTGTGGAAGCTATGCCTTTCAGAAGATCCACAAACCGGGAAATACGTGTTCAGCTACCAAGATAAATGTCTCCACTTTTAGTCTGACACCCAAGGAGTTCCAGAAGCTGATGGATGACATCGTAGCCTACGCACAAGAAAAAGCTAAAGTAGTTCTTGCTGGTGACTTTAACGCATAGGTGTCAACATTGGGCACCAGGACAACAGATGCAATTGGACGAGCTCTTCTCGTAACGTTTAGATCACTAGATATGTATAAATCTAGTGAACAATGGTGCAAGAAACACATTCCGAAAGGCAGGTAGAGTATCAATTATAGACATTACATTCGTAAGTAGCTACCTAGTCCAAAGCACAAATTGGTGGGTCAACAAAGACTATAGCGACCACCAGGCTATAATGATCGAAATAAAGATCAAGAAGTGCCAGCAATGTCCGAAGCTAACAGAACCGAATTGGAAGGACACTGTTTTCGACAGAGAGGTGTTTGAAGAAGTGATCAACACTTAGTCCTGGAACAGCTCATGAACCAGTGCTGCTGCTGACGGATATGATGACCTCCGCGTGCGACGTATCCATGCCAAGAAGAAGACCCAGTACATGTGGATCGCTCTGTTACTGGTGAAAGGACGAAACCAAATCTCTGAAAGTAAACTGCCTCGAAGCAAGGCACAGTGTTCAACGTTCGAGAGGCAGGCCGGAATTCAATCAGAAGCCATCGATATTTAAAATTGACAGGAAGGCCTTAAATATTGCTATAGAGACAGCAAATGAAGATGATTCAAGTAACTACTTGATGAAACCGACGTAAACCCATGGGAAACTGGCTGCTGGATCGCAATGCTGAAGCTTAAAGGACACAGAGCATCACAACTTACATGTCCTTTGTGGAACATCATGTTTGACGATTTACTCAGGTTCCCAATGTCCTTAAGATTTCAAAAATTCAATCCTAGTTGGAGACAGCAGGCCGGTATTTAGCGGATCTATAGACGGAAGCAGTTTTAATCACAAGCCGCAAAGTAGTGGAATGTATAGAAGTGCACGTAGGAGACCAAGTTATGTAGTCTCAGCAGACAATCAAAAACTTAGGTGTAGGCTGAATTTTAGGTCACACCTAGAGCATACAGGGAAAAAGGGGTCGATGCTGCAAGCATCCTTAGCGAGGATACTCCTTAACGTCGGTGGACTTAGATATAGTTGTAGAGTTCCATTGTCCAGGGTAGTAAGCAGAGTCGGCACTACTATTCGCATCACCAGTGTGGGCTGAAAAAATTAAGACGGAAGCTATTGACTGCCTACAGACTCAGTGGTCTAAAGACATTTTGCGCCTATAGAACAGTGTAGGTGGCATGGTACCCATCGATATCCTGGTAGGCGAGATGAGACAGGTATACATCAGGAAACTCATGAATCGACAGCATGGAGGAGCTATTAAAGCAGAAGAAAGGGCGACCTCAATGGCAAAATAGTAAAACCAATGGGGCGGACTCCACAGGAAGATGGACACACATCATCCCTAACATAGAAACTTGTGCGAAAAGAAAAGTAGGAGAGGTGAACTATAATATCATCCAGTTTCTAACAAGTCATGATGGATACAGAAATGTATCTGTTTGTCAGTGCTGCGAGATGCAGGAACAACGTGAAGTTCCCCTATCCGCGCTTTACGCCAATGATTCAGTCGGAAGAGAGGTGGCATCAAGTGAATGCATATGTGACCTGCGTCCAGGTCGAACTCGGGAAAATCCTGCGAGAGGAACTACTATCTAGTATCTAGATCTGGTATCTTTAGAAGATTACCACATTGGTGCAACCAAAAAAACACCCCATTAGAATGGATTCCTTTACCATTTAACGATATGTTGGATTCGGGTATGCCGTAGAGTAGGTAGCCTGATGTTATAGCTCATAGTCTAAGAAGTGCATCACCAAGGACGTTTTTGCCGCGGTTTGGAAGGGAGGTTGAGTTCAATGATGCAGGTTCAGCTGTTGCGACCCGTGAAGTAAACAACAGCGAGCAGTAGAGCATAATATTTATTTCCTTGGGGCCCTAGTTGATCCCGCGATTCTTTGCTAGTAGCAAAGGAAACATTTCAGAAGTGACAGAGATCAGAAGCGAACGTGCAGTTTTCTTTTCATTCTAGTTTCTTGGCGTTCTAGTCCGGGAGTCTTTTCGGAGGTCGAAGGCTCTTTGAGTAGCTTCCAGTAGCTGATTATTTTGAGGACATTGGCTGGATCATACATATAGTTCGAGAGAAAACCAGACCTTCTCTCTCAACTCTTAGGAGATCTAAGTCTGATCTGTGGTCTTGAGTTTGGGTTTTGCCGTATTTCACCAATGCAGTAGATGGCTGCGAGTTTTTGTCATCACAGAGGAGTAGTTTGTCTTTAATGCCAGAACAGCCTTCCTTTGCAGTCGTACTATACCACGAGACTTTCCTTATGCATCTTGGCGAAGGGATCAACATTAATGGAATAACTCATCAAGGAACTTGTACCTATTGGGTGTGGGGTTCAGTAAACATATTCTACTCGATGATTGGGTAGCTTTGAGGTGATTCCTACTTTGACCTGACCACGTATGTCGGAGTTTTTTATGCCACCAAAGTGCACTGCAATATCTTCCTAGAGAGTCTAGTATTTCGCCTCATAACTCAATGATTTGCCCTTCAAAGTTGGAGAGTTTGAAAAAAATTGGAACGGCTATGTAGGGTTTGGGTATAGTACACGAATTGGCAACTTCATCAGAAAGTAACCGAACATTCTCTAACGAAACCGTCGATGAAAAGACTCTTCAAGTAGCACTCCTTAAGTACTGATTGGGTAACTGGTAGGGTAACTAGGGAATAGATGGTTTATCTGAATAGATCAGCAACTTATGCAGATAGGACGAATTTGATCTAGAATGTGTCAGCTATCTTTGGATGCACTGATAGCGTCTGTATAGTATAAAACACTGTATAGTTGACACCTTAATCCAGGCATGTTCGTATAAATGTACAATGCATGCTTGAAAGAAGGGGTTTTCCAAAATCAATATTAGACAGAGTTTGGTTCTACCCTTTAAAGGGGATAAGCCACCATCAACGTCCGTCTGCTGTGCATGCTAGATACAGCAAACGAAGTTCTAAAGCGAATTACCTGCAACAAACCTGGAACCAGCGATAGAAACAAGAGGCGGATTATTGGAACACCAATATGGTTTCCGGAAGGCTCCCTCAAAGTAGATGCAGTCAACTTAGTAGTTAAAATAGCAAAAGCTACACGTCAAGGGGTGGAAAGGCATCAAAGGCACCAAGAAATACTGTTTAGTGATAATCCAGGGTTCAACATTCAAATTGGAACAAATAGGAACCATATCGTACAGGCAGTCAGAGACTTATGAGTTCAAGGGTATCTCATTAAAATCGTGACGAGCTACTTCCGTCTAACAGTCTTGAACTACAAAACACCGGTGTTGTACCACATGGGTCAGTGCTAGGGCCTTTACTCTGGAATGTGACGTGAGACGGGATTTTACGTCTTCCAATGTCTGAGGAGACAAAAACTATCGGTTTCACCGACGACATTGCAATCGTCGTGACTGGTAAACAACTGGAAGAGGTGAAACAGTTTAAGCAACTCCAACATAAGGACCGTACGGAACTGGTTGAGTACGACTGGCCACACGCTTGTGGAACACAAAACGGAAGTGCTTCTTATAAGCAACAGAAAGAAGGTGGAAACGATAAATATCACTGTGGGTGGCCACTCAACAACATCGAATCTCCACATAAAATACATCGGAGTCGTACTAGATACGAGGTTATCCTTCAACGAACACCTCAAGTGTGTGAGTCAGCAGCAAATGCAGTATGTGAAAGGATTGAAAGGACAAGGTAAGTCATTAAGTTCGATTCCAAGAGACAAAGTGCAACGAAAAACTTTTGTTCATATCCGGCATCTCTACAAAGATTACCCTGATTAGGAATTTTTTTTTTGTCTTCTTCGAGGAATCGTAAAACTTATAGAACACCACCCGACATAAGTTTTGTTTTCCTCAAGAATACCTAGTCTTCACCCAACTCCTGCCATATGTGTACACAAAGTCAGATCCATTTCCCCATTGATTCCATGGAAATAGCCCGAAAATAAAGATGTCATCAATCAGACGGCCCTCAAAACTTAACCCCTTCACTATTTCCATCTCTTTCTCATTCCAGCTCGTCCCTACATTCCCATCAGCCAGCGGATCGTTTCAATTTGTAAAACTCCGCCTCCAAGAAAAAAACGGGTTCATCCATTTTTTTAATTGAAAACTCCAGCCCTCCTACTCTCAATCCGAATCCCAAACAGACTCACTTCACCCCTTTCATAATGATTTCTAAGCGAGTGCACATCACACACACTTTCACTCTCAACGAATGGGAAATCAAAAACGAAGAAGAAAACAGAAGCATTGAAGGAGATGCCAAAGGAATGGGGTTAAAAAGGGTCACACATCGTTTACTCTGCCTACGTTATCGTCTCTCATTCGCCGACGGTTCTCTTACCACTCACACAAGGGACCGCTTTACTCGAAAAAGGGGTAACGTAGTACATAAGAAGAAGGGGTAATGAAAGAAATCTGATTTAAGAGAGCAGAGAATGAACCAAAGAGAATAAATCCCACATATGTCATATTCATATGGATGGTGCCATATAGGACACACTTGTGTTCGTGTGAAGTGAAAGGCTTGACGGAATATGTATATGGAACGATGGAGTGACACATGCGCATCGGCAAGCGTATTATCATGGCTGCCATTCAACCTGTCAGTTGATGAGCAAGGGAGATTCCTTGTTTTGTTTACATTCGATGCGAGTGTGTGTTTCGTTTGGGGATTCCCTTCGTAGTGCACCCCTTTCACTGAGCACATGTGCTTCCGTTGGCCAAGGGGTTAACAAACGCTCTATGGATTGTTTTTTTTTTTTTTTCGTTTTTTTCGTTCCTTTTGTGTTTGGATCTACGTCTGGATCCAAGATGGTTGCCGCGCCGCACTTGCTGCAGATTAATTTTTGTTGTTTATGGGACGCAGTCTCCATTGAGTGGTGTTGGTTCAGATGGAGTGGAAGCGAACGAGGTGGCATAATCCTCTCACACTGGCATGTGTAGGTGGGTGTCTTTGGTGTGCGATGTGAAGAGGGTTGGTTGATGAATGAGTAAAAGGGTTGCTGCCGATTGTGAGTGTGTGTCTGGGGGGGATTTATTGATTTTTTTTCTTTTTCTCCGTCTTTTATGGCTCTTCTTGGCACTTTCACTTGGAAGGGTAAAGTGCTTGATGGAATGTACGTTAATGTTGGTGTAATGATTGTTATAGGGCTGATGTGTGCGTGTGTTGGTTGGTGGATATGCTGTCTAATGGGAATGACAGAGCTGGTTGGATGGATGTGCAAAGTGATTGTCGCAAATTGTATTGTCAACAATTATACTTGTTGGGGGGGGATAAGGGCTTCGTGTGGTGTGTGATGATAGATTCGGACATGGATTTTGGTTTTTTTTTTTAATTACATACATACCATCCATACATATGTATACATACCATTGTCTGTTATTAGTTAAATTCGGATATTGACTTATTAAGTGACGAACATACATATGTATGTATTTGGTGATTGAAACATGTCCTTAGAGAGGCTAAGAGTCTCAAATAGATGCCGGATTTACTGCGTTTGGTACCTAACAACTTTGCAGTTGAAAAAAACTAGATGGTCCATCTTCGCCGACCAAGGGACCACCATTCCACACCTTTTGTCAAAATCAAGACAAAGGTTACGCCAAAAGATTTGCAATCTTCCAAAAATACCTGCATTCCCGCGATGACACATTGCCTGACACCATCCTAGGACCTAATACCGATACTTGTGGAACTCCGACAGATATGTGGTACTGCTTTACTCCATCGTCGGTATATAAGAACAGAAACCATTTCTCGAATGGTTGACCATGGAACCATCATTGACCTAAGCGATTGCACTATGAAGCCCCCAGTTAGCAGATTTGAACCCATTTTTGACATTCCAGGCGTTGCCTTTTCCATTGGTCTGGAGAAACTCCTTCTGTTAGACACTTGTTGTAGAGTTCCACAAATGGCTGTGAACTCGTTTTAATGGCTAATTTAAGGGCCTTGTTCGGTATGCCATTTAATCCAGGTGACTTAGTATCCTTGAATCGTACATCCAGGAGTTCCCTTTGCGTGACAGTTGGGATGTTCTGTATTTTTTGAGGTGGCTCAATACACTCTGCTGGTGTTTGCGGTGGAAATAATCACGATACAATTTTTTGCATAAAGAGAGGGCATGAGGGTGAAGGTGTCCTAGTGCCTTTAAATTTTGCCATGACTATTCTGTAGGTGGTACCCCAGGGATTTACATCCGCTTGGTCGCAGAGTTATTTGCTTTTACTTCTGTGCATAACTAGTTTCAGCTCCCTTCGCCTATCTTTGAATTGCACCTGTAGATCCTGATATGAGGACAAACCTCTAGATCGCTGGAATACTCTTCTGGCTTTATGGCACTTGCTGCGTAGTTCTGCTATATCTTGGTTCCACCAGTATACTGGTGGTTGGCTATTTGTTGACGTTTTCCGGACCATGGATGCGTCACATGCCCTTGTTACTTGTTTAGTAACCTCAGCGGCCATAGCGTTTGCCGTTTCTGCGCTTATTGTTGACTATCCAAAAATCAGGGCAAAAGTGTGACCATAGTGCTTATATTCCACCCCATTCGTTGTTCCTTCCTTGAAGGACGTTCCTGGGTTGCTGTCCTCGGTTGTACTTGAAACAGGATGGCCAGGTGGTCGCTGTGGGTATATTGATTACTGACTCTCCATTTTGCGCCTCTCGATAGGAAACTAGTTGCAAAGGTGATATCAACTATAGAGCCTACCCCATTTTTGCTAAAAGTGTGCTCACTTCCAGTATTAAGCAGTATTATGTCTAGTCTCGATACGGCTTCTAGAAGAGATTTAAAGTTGAACGGCTGCAACTGCACCAAATCGCCAGAATCTTTGCCAATCGCGTATTCCTCAACCTCTCGAGAAGACCTATGCAGCTGAAGTACTGAAGACCAGTGGCATCGTTGCCAAGAAGCCATCAAAAACGCCGCAACTGATGTGATAAGTTTTACCCGACCACTCCCACGAAACCTCTGCTTTGATGAAAAATGCCGACAAGCCTTGCTGTATGGGCTTGTTATACGGCTTCAGCTACCGCAGTTCAAAGGGTTTTTGATTCAGAGTCTTATAACTAGACAGTATTTGTTTGTGTCTCCTCTCTATCTTCTTCTCCACATAGGGTCGTGTACCGGTTCTTTCTGAAAGCTGAATTCGTGGCCTTACCAGCCGTATCTAGCATGTAGACTGGACAATGTGGTGCAGGTTCGTCAGGTTCTTTCTTCCCTCAATTTCTTTCAACTAACCTACTCTAATCTCAAAATAATCCTGGGATTGAGGCAATTGGCTTCGCTGAAGATGTTTTTATTACAACTTTCGTAGTATGTGCATAATAGAGTAAGAAAATGGCGGTCCAGTTAAGGTCACTCTGCAAACCCTAAATTGACAATACTTGTACTATGCCTATACCCTATCGTGTATGGTTTCTGGTAATACGTGCGAACTATCTCTAACTCTCTGCCAGTTACTTTCACTTCTCTTCAACATCTACAGTCGTTAATCATCAACAAAAACAATATTGGTAAGAGAATGCAACCTTGTCTTATTCCAAATTGGATTTCGAATTCCTCAGATAGCCCTCTCCTATGCAGAATGTGACACTTGGACACTTGGGCTTCCTCCTGTCGAAAATAATTCGCTGATACTCGACGACATCTGCCGACAGGTATTAAATACCCTTATTGATGATGCACTATGTGTTGATGTGGTTGACAGAGCGCCAGAGTGACAACGTGCATCGTTCGGGAGTTTGACGTTCATTCGTTCATCAAGAAAGTTCTCGGCCTCCAAAATTCTATCTATAAGTGCGTATAAGAGCTCAGTTAAGCCTCCTGGGTATACCACCAAGTCCTACATACCACCAAGTCCTACATACCACCTTGTTGTTTCTGACAGGTTCAATCGTGGTAGTTCCTACTGGAAGTTGTAGTATGAATCTGGGCATTCGTTATCTTGGACAGCTTAGTTCTATTGGGGTGTATATCACCATCGAATAGACAGTTCAAAACCGTAGCAAAGTCCTATTTCCATTTTTTGAGCTGATCTTCAGCCGAAACTAGGAAAGTAATATCAAAGCCTTTTCACTGGATCTTGGCTGATTCTGTAAATGTCTTCTGTAGTTACTACATTGACTAATAGTAGCGCTTGTCACGTCACATAGTACGTTGTACTTTTTTCATCTTCATTTGACGTAAGGACTCTAGCTCACTCCTTTCCCCACAGTCTGGCTGTAATGTAAGCTTTCAGTTGCTTTCAATCGTCGATTCTCCTCTTGCTGCTATAATCTCATTGCAATCAATTGACAATTCTTTGAACTCCAGGTGTAGATACATCACAGATCGACTGAGTTATTAATATAACCAGTCGGATACTTGTATCTGAGCATAGATCCTATGACCGGAAATGGGATATAAGTCGTGTTTCACTTTCACTGCATTTCTTGTTGATATCCAAAGCCTTTCTCCAATATGAGTGCATTCCACGTGAAGCATATGCTGCACCTAACATAACCTTTATCTCAAAAACTTAGTCTCCAAGCGTCTCTATCTTCTAGATGGTTATCTGCTAGTGTAGCACCTAGAGCCATCTAAATGGATTATATGGATGGAATGGTTAAACTGAATCTGGGACTTTGACTTCTGTTACTTAACTCTCGGTCAGTCTAGGCAAATATCTCACTCTCCAACTCAACCTATCAACAGAACTGCATCACTTGCACTACATAAACTCTTTTCTTTTCTCTCGAAATTGCTTCGAAAATAGTTTCCGTTTCTGTCACTGCTCCTATCATCACTCACAAAGCCGCTGTAAATCCTTACCCTGACTAATGAAACATAGCTTTATGTCCTGATGAAGTGTTCGACTGCTTTTTACCGAAACATTTACTTTCCAATGAATTTGTGGCCGGAGATAGCTATAAACCTATGCAACAGGACTCTATGTAAGAATCTATCTAGATATCTAACCCGTGACGGACATGATGGAACTACCGACATGTCTATGTGAAAACAGGTGAATTCCATAACATATAGACGAATATCCCTCAAGTCACTAGTCTACTTGACATCAATTCATTATGAGAATGTCAAATTTGCAATTATCCTTTCTTACCCATGTCACTGAACAGGTATATACCCCTCAACCTATACTTAATCAATTCGAAACGTCATCATCATTTATCAAAACATTGCGTAGAAAGGATTACAGACAAACAAAAAAAAAGGATTGCCTAAAAGTGATTTTCCAATTGAATGCCTGTAATCGAAGAGTGAATAGAGCAAAAAAAGGATTCAGGATCCACAAATGCAGGTAGATTGATTTTTTTTCTTTTTGTTGTTGCAATCACTACAATGCAAGTTGATTTTCCTTTCTTTACTCATAGTAGTAGTAGTAGTAACCCTTCTCTTTATTGGAAAATTGTTCCCACACAGGATTTCAAATTGTCCTGGTTTAATAGTGATTTCCTTTCATAAATGTTGAACATGCAACAAATATGTTGACTTATTGTCAACTAAATGTCATGATTGTACATATACATATGTAAGTGACTGATGTGCGGAGGAATCCTTTTTCTGGTATTACTGCACTTGCACAATGTTTTACACAATTGGAAGGTGTTTGGATAAATCCTTTTCTTTTCTACTTTGTCAAAGGAAACTCCGTGCGTTTTGGGATTCATGGGAAAGTATTTTGTATAGAAATCTAGCTTGAGGTAACTATTTATGAAATTGTAGCGACATTAGGGAGAATATTTAGAACTGAGTAACTAGTCCTAGGCCTAGCTTCTTGCAACCATTTGGGATGTGACTGTAATATTTGTTTGTACGCATGGAATGGACCTACAGTTTAGTATCGTATCCAAAGGACGATATTTTTCTTTTAAGAAGCTTTCTCAAGTCAGTTATACTATTGGAAGTTTGTCGAACGTTCACAAATATTTCTGAGGCAGGAAAAAATAGCGAGAGGCGTAGTCTGCAAACTAGTTTGGTATTTTTAAGTGAAGATTCTTGTTTGTATTCTGAAACTTTGGGAGAGGATGTTGTATTGGATGAACACGCATGTAGGTTGGACAAAGTATTTTAGGTTATTTAAGGTAGTTGGGAGCACTTGTTGACAATAAGAGAAATTGTCAATAACTTAGATTAGCTATGAGTCCATTGTGTCCAACTGTAAGACTCTTGAGAACCATAATTTCCATCATTGACTTCTGTATTATAGGTAAACCACCCAAATAAGTGTACGAATCTCAAGAGTTTGTTCAGCTCAATGTTTCTTACATCGTCCAGTTCCACAAGGAAGTGGCTACCAAGAGTATCTTTCCTTTAGTAGGTAGGTAGTGGACGACAATCGCATAGCAAGTGACGAATGCATTCCATTTCCTCTTCGACTCTGCAGTTCTTACAAAAGTCGTTATGAGGTAGTCATATCCCGCAGTGTCCTATCACGACACCAACAGTTATCCAAATAATCCTGCGACAGTTGCATGATCTTCTTTTGTCATAGACTGACCAAACGATTTGACTGTAGTGCATGTATGTATGTATTAGATACCATCGTTTGTTAGCTTCTTCGTTGCATTTAGTATTTGCTTCCCTGTTCAAAGTGCTAAGCGTAGTACTAGGCTCAGGAAGGGGCTTCGAGGGGCTCAGATGTGAACTATCCTGCCTTGGATCTTTCCAAGGCTGACTGTAACTCTTTAATGGGTATTGGACTGTCTATTTGTTGCACTAAAATCCGACTAGATTTTCAAGACCAGCTTTAGGGATGAAAACACATTGATTTTCTTCCACACTGGAATTTAGGAGAACTAGAATGTGTGGAGTCAAAGTCAAATAGTTTCATGTTGTTCAGGGAAGACACCACCTTAGTTTAGACAAGGCAAGATACTTTGGTTGTATACTAGATCGAAAATAAAACTGTAAAGACAATGTACTAGAACGCACAAAGAATTCCTCGAAAGCTTTTAACGCATGCAACAGAATTTTCGATAAAAAATGGGGGCCAAAACTAGCCACCACCCACTGGAAGTACGCCATCGTTAGACCCATCCTTACATATGGCTGTCTGGTCTGGTGGCCTGCTAAAGCAAAGGCCACCAACTTGAACACCTTCGCAAGGATCCAACGTATAGGTACGACCAGCGCTATTATAACACCGACCGCAGTCCTTGAAATCATACTTGGGCTATGCCCACTTGACCTCTTCACTAAAGAGGCAGCGGCAAAAAGCGCCGTACACATCTCACACACCTGGATGTGGAAAAGTAACCCAATCGAACACAGCACCATCACCAAGTGGTCAAACGATAATGCGGCGCTACGCCCCACTTGGACTTCAGCACCAACTTCGATTCCAAATTTCTTCTAGAGAGTGCTGGACAAATTTTGAAGTCATACACCAAGCTTCCATAGCCATCTTCACGGATTACCTACTTTTTACTTACTTCTTCTTAGGTGGAGCTACAATTCAGGGTGAAGCTGGGTCTCCATTAGCCTTTCCAGTTAGCCCGGTCTATAGCTAACTGACTCCAGTTTCGCACTCCAAGTTTGTTGAGGTCACTTTCTATTTGTGCGAGCCACCTAAGGACGAAAGTACTGGCTCCGAAATATTCTCAGAGAAACCATCAATCGCCCGGTCCATAAAATTTCCCAACCACGCAAGTGTACTTTAAGTGGAAATATATAGACTAGCCGGGACATATTCACTATGAACAGTAATAAACATGCAAAGAGTCAAGCAGCCATCAAAGCTATCACTGCCACCACAAGCAAATCAAATCTGGTCAAGAGATCAAGTGATGCAAGACGAACTTATATCCCTAATGTCGAGCCACAAAATCATTCTCGGCTGGATTCCACGACACATGGACTTCCACAAGAATGAAATGGCAGTTGAGCTAGCTAGAAAAGGCTTAAAAACAAACGAGCCGCAAGCAGATTACTTCGTCATAACGCCCTTTAATCTTCTCATGATCAAAATTACTTCGAACTTTCACATCATGGTCATCTCATCGTAAGGTGCCGTCTCTAGAAAACTTTGGTCCCAATACAGTTAAAAAAAAGACTAAAGAACTTCTATCACTGAAAAGACAGCTGACTCACAGGACACAACTCCATGGCGGCCCATATTAGAAAAATGAATTCCACTGTTTCCGTGCGCGTTCGGCAATAGGGGTTGTCATCGTGTCCAAACCTATGCAGGTACGCTCTGAAGCATCCATGGGCAGTAAGTATCTGGGTCAGGTAAAAATTCAGCGCTCTATGCTTCCTATTAATCCTCCAGTCGTCTACTTTGGGTATCAATCTCTGCCTCCACCTGCCTATTTCGGAGTGACACCACCTCTCGTCATTCTTCCAGATTTGTCCTTGGTGGTACTTCAGTATTACTTAGACTCGTCGCAGTTACCGTAGTCCTGCTGGGATGGTATTTCTGTTGCACTTCCTTAGCAAGAAGGCATATTGTTACCACGCCAACCACTACACATTCCTCGTCGTAAGTAGTTGTTCCGAAGGCGCTGCATACTCTCAACGCGTTGATCTCAGTCTGCTTCCTGCACGATTTCGTGTTGATGGCACCATATTTGGGAGCTGTAGAGATAATCGATGCCGCAACTCTTGCTAAAAGGAATCTCTTCTTTTGTTTCGGTCCACCGATATTTGACAGAATCCTTGCCAGTGCAGCTATTGCCTATGCTGCCTTATCAGCTGCATGCTGCAGGTGCTGCCTATAAGTCAACCTTGTATCTATGGTAATGACAAGGTACTTCAGCTCGGATTGGGAAGCTATAAGATGCTCGGTCATAGTTGCTCTTGTAGTCCCCATGCAGATGTGCACTACTTCTGTCTTTTTTTCTGCAAGTTTTAGACCCATGCGTACTACCCAGTCCTGAACTATCCCGATTGCTTCATTTCAGTCATGCTCCAATTAGTTTGGTCACTACAACCATTGGTATGTCGAATCCAATTGTTTTGGAAAATCTCGGGATTTCAAGTATGAGAACGTCATGACATAGTAGCGGACGTAGTACGGATTCTTGAGGAACGCCACCAATGACGTTATACTACGTCATTTCATCGTCAGTGTCGTACAGCAGTATCCTCTTTCTAAAATGAACCATCATTGTCTTGTGCAGGTACTCTGGTACTCTTTTTGCGGTAAGAGCTCGGAGGCTGTTTCTCCTTGCGGTATTGAACGGGTTCTTGACATCCCTTCCATTTTTCGCAGTATTCACAACTTCGTCGATAGCGTCGATCGGAAACCATACTGGTATCTGCAAAGCCACTAGCCTCATCCATTGCACTCTCCAATCTGTCACTTATGATGCACTCCAATATTTCTCCCACAGTGTTCAACATGCATAGATGCCTATACGATGAGGGATCCTCTGGTAGTCTCCCACCGTTTGGAATGAGGACCTTCTTCTTTCTTTCACTGGCGCGGAATACTCCTTCTTTGAGACAAATGTTGAATATATCTGCGAAGATGTGTGGACTCCAATTCATTGCTGTATTTAAGCCAATGTTGGGGATTCTATCGACATCACGCACTTCTTGGTCCTTGATTTTGACGCAGACTTGCAGGACATCTTCTACGGGGACGAGTGATATTGGTAACGCCCCGTCATATTTGCCCTCCGCGTATTCTTCCATTCCCTGTTTTTGTGGGAAAAGTACAGCCATCAGATTTCCTAGATCGCTGTGGATGTACTAGTCTGGTAATGTGCACATATTTGCTAGGCATCAGTGGAGTGTCCTAAGCAATTACCACTGCTTTGAGACCTAATGTGAATCAAAAATGCTTTATCTATCTGATCTTACCAAAAAGGTAGCATATCAGCAGAAATGTGGAAGGTCTGCCTATTCTCAAATGATTTCTCTATGAAAGGTTTTCCATTGGAAACGAAGGCTTAGGAGACCAACCTTGTAGATACCTTCAGCGATTCATGCCAATTTCCAGCTCATTTCGCGGCCAATTCCCTGTAGGAAAGATCTTTGTGTTCTATATGTACCTACCCCACCATCAGTACCCGCAAGCAAACCACCCAAACACATCTAGATTACCCGATTGAGTTGAAAACCTGCGTATCTATCACTTGCTTGGATCTAGTAACCTTACCACTAAAACCATTAATTCCCCCCAAGAGAGACTGGATTCTAATTCCAGTGAAGAAGAAACATGATTCCTGTCAAACTGATTATGACATCAGTGCCCAGAAGTTTCAAAAACTGTTCAATATTTAACGAAGTTTGAACTTAATCATTGTCTCGCTTATCGAAGGTAATTAAGTAAAAAAAAAAAAAAAAATGTCTATTTCTGGTTATGGTAACCTATCCCAACACAAATTCGATTGTTATATTACAAAACAAGAAAAAAAAAAAAAAAAAAAATTTGAAATCAAAAAATTTAATTACCTTGGCAAACACCAAACAAGTCTTACTGGACAGTGGACACACAGAAACTAATTACCCAAGAGGCGCACTATCATGAGTAACCTTTTTCGCTTATCACCTTTAACTCGGACGAACAGTTTTGTTATTCGGATGGGATGGATCTTGTCGTGCTTTGATGTCTGTTTTTTTTTTTTTTTTTTGTCCCGAATTTGTGGTAAACAAATTGATAATGCAGCCGACAGTCTTACTCATCGTGATATTCATAGTCTGTTCGAGTATAGTTTGGGTTTTGGTTTCACCAAGCAAATCCGATTAAGTCGACCCTCCCGCTTGGCTAGTTGATAACCCGATTCTGGCGAAATTCTCGAATCTCTTTCACTCCAGTGTGAGTGGATCAGCACACGTTTCTGCATTTTTATTTGTATTGTGGTAGTTCACTATCAATCCAATCCGGTCTTGGTTACCAGAAGCGATAAATCCCCTAGAGCTACATGCATACATATATAGCGAGTGCACCGGGGTGCCCTTTGTCCAGCTACAATGAAAAAGCGATTAAAAGGCAGAAAATAATTCCAACACATGCATGCGGCAGCAGCAACAACTTGTAACCCTGAACTTGACCGAGAATAATCGTCGAGGCGGCGTCGCGAACGGATGAATGTCATGTCGATTAGCGATGTTAATTTATTTACCCATGGGCCAACAGGCCGACGACGATGGAGGCGTCTTCCAAACAAACACACAAAACAATGCTTACACAGATACTTAGGTACAAATAGATTCGAAAGTGCTTATCACTGAAAAACACTTACTATTTGGTTCCGAAAATAAATTTTGATTGTTATGAGCTCGGGTTAGATGTGTAGCTTGTCAAGTTTGCAGAGGAGTCACTCACTGGTCACTGGGATTGTAATTTTCATTAATTGGTAATTAGTTGGGTGCCTCCTTGGGGTGGTGGTAATCTTTCAACACTGAGTTATGGGCATTTTGCACCTGGCCTACCAACTCGTAATGTGAAGGTTGCTTGGCTGACTCAGCGGTGAAGCTTCCCATTAACGAGGGTAACCTGATGCAATGACCTTGAATGTGAGCCGTGGCCGTAGATAGTGAGGCGGAATTTCAGCTTTTCAAAGGAAACATTTGCTTGTTGATTTGTGATTCGTTTTATGAGTGGCTTGAGGTCGAGAATTCAAGGAGCACTCAATATTTACGACTGGTCTGCCAAAAGCCAGCTGCGGAAGAGTTTCTAAGGACGACTTATCCCCTAGTATAGCAAAGAGAAGGATCTTCATTTTGTTACTATGGTGTCTTGGTTGGACATAGAAGATGGTTTCGATAATGCGACAACATGGGGTAGATGGGACATTGGTATTGTGGATTAGCGCAATGCTGATGGTTGCAGATGCGAACCGTGGCTGTCAAGGATAAACAGAGGCTGCACGCAAGATGGGGTTCTCTCTCGACTGCTCTGGTGCATGGTGATTGACAAAGTCTACGCTCAGATACTATATAGATACTGTCTGTACTCAAGCACAGATAGCCTTAGACATGATCATGACATGATAAGAAACTTCCTTGGGCACGATATGTCAAGTCGGAGACGTCGAAGCCGTTTTCAGTGTAAGGGTCATGTTTCCCCAGCGTTGACTCTCCACCTTGTCGTGGAGACGGGGCTTTAGTAGGGCTGATACTCTTCGCAGGATCTACGGCAGTGCAGTGCTGGTAACCGGCGAATGTCTGAGGTCCAAAAACTAAGACCCCTAACTCTAGTGGTGGACTGAACAGTTTTTTTTTTTTCTTCGAAATCTTGCCGATGCGTGAAAGGTTAGGGGTTCCAGATAAACCAACTACTAACGAACTCCCACAGATGCCCTGGCGAGGTCTGTGGATCCACAACTCGATCTTACTAGTGGGAACCAAATGGAAGACAACAACAAAAAATGTATCAAACAAACAAAAAAGGGAGCCTTCCAGTTCTGATGGTGACATGCTACCCGTGGGAGCACCAGCCGCTATCGGCTTCATGCCTGGTTAGAAAGATCTCTATAGAAATGGCAGAGCTACTACAGGCAGATCCATCCGAGAGTTCTCAAAGACGGACAGGAGGAGTAACGTAGATTTAGGGATGTCAAGAAGATATTGGACACAAAGGAACCCTCTTCTCTTGGCTTTGGCTATCGATACGATGGCAAATGACATGTGACGAAGCCTGTACCTAAACAGAACGCTCCTTCCAAAAAAGTCACTCTTACAGGAGTTGCCGCTAATGCACACCACAGCAGAAAGGGAGGGGAATAATTAGCCGACAAAGCACACAAGTCCGCTGCCTCTACGGCAGGTCCTATGAACGAGCAGCCAGAAACATTAAGGGCCGTTGAACATCATCGGAAGATGACCGAGGCCAAGTGGGAGGATCTCGGGTCGAAGAGGCTTAGATCTTCGGAGGACTCTAAGAACCCCCCAAAAGGCCGAAGGCTGATACGGTGTTGCTTTTCAGAGCAGCGACCCGTAGTTCAGCTTGCTGTGATGGACTTCGACGAACCAAGTGGTCAGACCAAATGATTGAGAAGGGTTTAGCCAGACCAATCTTTGAGCACTTTTAGCAGAATACTGACGCAACTACGCCCATGTTTGGCACAGCGAGGTTCAGCGCGGTGTCACAATAGACTGCATAGATCAGTTATCATTGGAAGGAGGGAGCTACACTGCGAGCAGTACATTCAGAGGAGATCCTCACCATATCCAGGGAATACTCTGTATTTCTGACTGGGGTGTGAACAAGAACGAGATCCTCGACTTCCTTAGGGCCCAGAACCCTTCTATTGCTATGAAGGGCTGGGAGTTCATCGGGGAGGAAGAACCAAAGAATGGGACCATAGGGTGACTACGGCCTACCTTCTGGAGGACAAGCTATTGAGACTGTTTTACAGAGCGGGTGAGGTCACTCTGAAGCTCATAAAGCGGTCTCAACCGGCAAGTAGAAATTGTGACATCAGCCTTCACCATAGCACGGTCGCCTCAGTGTTTGGAGCTGGACTTGCCCCTTATTCAGGAACCGTGGATTCTTAAGAGTCGCGTGATGGGATTGGGCTCAAAAAAACTATAATGCTAAGGGTTCTGCGGTAAATATATCGAAACGCGTGAGCTTGGACTCAAAGGACCGCTCTTCTCTTTCCGAGAATGAAAAGAACTCCCTGCTCTGACGAGGCCAAGGATTGAGGTCAAAAAGCTCTGCAGTCTGTCTGGGTCTGGGCTCTGCAGTAATAAGATCGGAGCTTGTGAGCTTGCCTGCAAAACACTCCTGAACAATACATCTAGAGCCGATAAGGTGACCCTCTGCTGTGTACCAGGCCATATGGATATCTTAGGAAATGTAAGGGCTGATGAGTTTGCAAGAAAAATGTCGGCGCTGGATGTATCGCAGGCTCTCCCCTTTGTAGCAATCCCAATATTCTTATATCGGGCAAAAAAAAATTAAGAGGATCAAGCCACTCGACGATGAACTCATCTAGACACATGTGCAATGGCCTGGGGGCTATGTCCGGCCCTTAACAAGTAGAGATCTGTTTCTCTGGTGAAACTCAGCCGTCACAATACAAGAGGTCCTTTCTGGCATAATTACTGGGCACTGTACCATTGGTATTCCTGCAGAGCTCCTTGGTGTACTACACAACGACTATTGCTGAAGTTGCAGGAACGAGCACCTTCCTGACCTATGAGAACTCTCGGTCGTCTGATGCGGGACCTTCGGCTTCTGTCCAATTTAGAGTCAGCTTTCTTTTTTTTTAGGACTGAGTTCGGCAAGAGTCTAAGCCTAGACAGGACTGAAGCCGAATCTTTACGGACGATTTCAAAACTAGTCAAGTGTTAGGTGTTGGTGGTTTCATGTAGACCTACAACAGTAGACTTCACTACTCGTTGGAGCAAGAATGCCTCTGTTTTCAGGTGGAGATCTATGCTATCCTAATAGCTTTCAACTATATTGTTAAGAATAGGTGGCGGAGTTGGAGAATAGGCCTTGCTCAACCCTGTAACCCGGTCCGAAATAGTTAGAGAATGCAAGAACTCTTTGAATTCAGTCGCAAGGCTAAACTCTTTGACTCTTGTCTGGGTTCCAGGTCACACTGAAATGTTGTGAAATGAGATCTCCTTTGAGATTGCTAAGCAAGACTCAGAGAATGATTTTTACGGACTTGAACATGCGGTAAGTCCTCCAGCGTCCTTGGTCAGGGCATCCGTTGACAATTAGGCTTTTACGAACACCGAGGTGTGTGGAAGGTTCTCCAGGATGTAGGCAAACAAAACATGTGCTTCCGAAGCCCTTTACGAAATCAGTGGCATTCTAGTTGTCTCTCAGCAAAAAAGACAGTAAGGACTGTGTGCTAAGCTTAAGACACCCCACTGTCTACAGCGATTCTAGGTTATTCGTCCTTTAGAGTATTCGTCTTTCAAGCCTTTGAAGTTTAAGTGGAGCCATGGAACCATATGGCCCGCTCAACTTTATCATCATTACGTTTGAGCCTGTCTTGACATTAAAGGACATTCACGACCCCACGTTACTGAAGTGAAACCTTAAGTTTGGCCATTTCAGGGCTCCCCTCGTGGTTTCACCAAGATTATTTTAGCTGATCAAAGCTTTGCACATATTGTTCCATTACCTTTTGTAGATGCTCAATGCGGAAGGATATCTGGCCATTGGCTATGCCGATGATGACTTGGGAGCGTGAGCACAGGATAAGACACAAGCCGTAGGATGTTTAAGAATACCAGGAGGCTTAGTTCTGGATTGGTTATCTGGTATAAAATCGAATTCGCAAAAGTCAACATCAACACCTCCTTGTGGTACCTGCTGGATAGCAATCTGATAGTGAACAAACGATGAGCATATGCTGAGTCTGACTGTTCAAGTGGAGCTGAATACTGGAACTTGCGCTAGCATCTTCTGGTTAACTTGTTGACTCCAGAAGGATGACGAGAAGCGGAGGAATTTCTCCAATGGAATGATGACCTCCTCATCGTATGAGCCCAAGTCAATAATGATCTTTCAAGGCACAGTGAGGGGCTTGCAAAATAGATGGTGATGACGGACCCTTAATGGGCCAACGGCAGCCCTGAAGGGCTGGATAAAAGTAGGATGAAAAACTGTGACATATATATACTATGGTGATTGCTGTAGAAGCCGTGCTTATCTGGATGCGGATTTGTCAAGCAAGACTTAAGCAAGAAGTCTTAAGTACAGCCGGGAGGTACAGCTTCAGGATTCGTCGTACCTAGTACGCGGTTCCCACATCTCAATATTCCAGATCAGTCCATCTTTTGTAAGAAGGTATCATTCCATTTTGTCCACTTTATTCCTACATGTTTCACTTTCCTTACCTTCCTTAACTTTACCTTCCAAAACATATACACGTGTATACAGATGAAGCACAAAATAGTCCTTAAGGTCATGTTCACAAACACCGTTGATCATCCAGTCCATTAAATCACCAAATTCATTGCCTACGCCTTGCATAATATCATGCGTAACACCTTTCCCCAAAAAAGAATAACCAAACCTAATCCTTCCTCGACAAAATTAATTCTGTGGCATGTCGAGAGACAAATTGTCCTTCGACAGAGAATAGAAAAACAAAAAAAAAAAGGACACCACAATATGATTATCATAAAATATCGATTTAGCGATACACTGATCTGTGATAAGCGTCACAGTTTTACGTGATATTGTCACAATGTCAAACACATGCGATGATGATGATTATCCTTTCATTTTTGTCGTCCTCCACGCAACGCAGAGTGGTCCTTTTGTTTCGATATCGAATTGAAAACATGCAAGGTGTCACTGCGCGCTCGCTATGAATAAGTGATAATTTATGTCCTTTGAAATGACTCAATTTTCGTTTCCTTTTCTTTTTTCCTGTTGGTCTTGACAATCCGTTCATTGATGTGGATTGCCACGACAGGACATTAACATTTCAATGGATGATGCTAGGGAATGTAAAAGGGCAAACGGCGAAAAAGAGAATATCATGCTCGAGTGACAAAATTATGGTCGACATCTATAAGAATGTACCTTGTTGTCTCTGTTCGTTTGTATTTTTTTATTTTTACAAGGATAATCCGAAAACGTTGTGCTTTATCACGAAATTGAACTGAATGGTGGCGGTAAGAAGAAAGGATTTTTTTTGGTTTTATTTTCCCCACCTTCTGACTGTGTTTTGCGAAAAAATTGGAAAGGGATTTGCATGGGGTTTGTGAGCATTCTTGACTTGTGTCCTGCGTTATACCCCCTCGGGCTGATTCATTAGCTAAAAGTATCATTACTACACACCTGCTAGGGATATGTTTCGTTTTGGTAACCGTGGATATACTTTATTTTCGCAATGTAACCATGATGACACACATGTTGTCTAGGAGTCCTTACAAGGATTGGAATCTGTTTACTCAGATGCCACCTTATGCAATGTGAGTGCTCATTGTGCACTGTGCACTTTTTTTTTTCCTGTGATGGTAGAGATTTACAATGTAAACAGGATCTATTCGACAGCACACAGAAGGACCTTCAAAAAACACTTGAAACCAAAGAAGGACATCTTCGGTTGCATTATGTTTTTTTTTTTCTCGAATTTCTATTAATTTTTTTTTTTTTTTTTTTGCAAAAGACAACTATTATTGTGATCCTGTCAAATATTGGTTAAATCAAGGACGATGAGGTGAGATACTATATTCGTTAGCCGATGATGGAGAAAACCAAACCGTCTTACAATCAGTGAAAGTGCAATTTGATCCTTATTGGAACCGCCCAATCGAAGTGGTCGTACATACTATAGTGAGAGTCCTTTTCAAATGTTTTTTTTTTTTTTTTTTGGTATTTTTGTTTGTCCTGTTTGTAGAATATAAGTGAAAGGAGCATAGGCAATGGAAAAAGGATATTTATGAATGAGAGCAAATGGTGACGGTGGAAGGTGGTCGTTAAGTTTCACTTTTCGTTTTTATTTGGTTTCGGTTTTGGTATCCTGTCCTTTGGTCCTTTGGCCTTCCGTGAACGATTTCCTTGTTGATTTTTCACATGGATGTAATATGAGTGGTTTTGTGGTTGAATATTATTATATGATTTCCCTTCCCTGTTGTTTTTTTTTCCTATTTCCACGAAAATGGTGATCGATTGTGTTGGTTTGTAGTTTCATTCATGAATTGCAAACGAGTTTGTTGATGGCAAGGATATAGATAAGAAATCTCGGTCGTGGTTTATCAGAGTTTCGAAATCCTTTATTGTTGGCTTATTATCCTTCTTCGTTTTGGTTGATGAATTTTTGGCTATTCAGTGGAAGTAAGGAAATTGAAAATGAAATTGGACTTGTAGCTTCCTGGTTCCAATGAATGTAAGACCCTACTGATATCTAGGGAACCATGTCAAATTGGCGCCCAACGTGGAGCACAAAGACAGCGAAGTATCATTCGAATGTTCGACTGGTAACACGTATCTCAAATATTCAATTCGGTTCCCCAATTGTGGCGAATAGACAAGAGGTGTTATTCTGTCTCTATTCGAAAGTTTAACAGATGCATCCTATTATCCTTCACATCACTTTCTCTCTTTTGTTATCCATGACCTCTTTGAGTGGATGGTTCGTCCATGGTTCTAGTTTCCATGCCTTTTGCCGTTAAATTTCTTAAGCTTCTGAATTTCGTAAAGTAGGAGGTTGGACATACCATACTTACTTTACTTAAGTGGCGCTACAGTTAGGGATGGACTTATCGCGGTCTTTAGCTAACTACCTCCAGTTGGGCACTCTAAGGTGAGTTAGGTACTCTTCCACTTGTGCGCGCCACCTAATGCGAAGTACTCCTTTACTGCGTTGTTACCCCGGATGGATTCGAAGAGTCTTCTGATCGGAGCGTTGATGTCCAGTCGGGTAGACAGGATCTTGTATGGAATGGTAAGGAGACTGTTGCCTCTATAGTTGGCCTCTATAGATACCTCCTTTCTGGTGGATCGAGAAAACTATGCTGAGGTTCCATTCATTAGACATACTTTCCTCTGACCAAATCTTGGAAATGAGTTCGTGCTCTTTCTTTTTCCTCTGGAGACGCCGATGTTCTTCCCCCTCTTTTATTCGTAGAGCTCACGAGCCGCTCTCGTCCTTCAGTGCAGCGCCGCTCCATAGGCGAGTTGTTTTACTGCATATGCTTGCCGGCACTTTGCATAAACCGTGGGGGTGGCCGGGTGAAACCTAACACATCAGTTGCGTCGTTTCTGATGGCTTCTTGGTTTCGATGCTACTGGTGTTCAGCACTTGATGCTGGCTGCATAGGACTTCTCGAACGGTTGTTGGATACGCGATCGGCAAAGATTCTGGGGGTTTGTTGCAGCAGTTCAACGTTAAATCTCCTCACAGTATTTCTCCATTGTCGTGGCATCTGAGATATTCGTAGCCTTCCTTGCTGACTACCTTGTTACTGGTACGAGTCTATGTTGGCCACCTGGAATGTTTGGACATCTAGAATACCCAAGAAGTGCCTTACGTCGATCGCAACATGATCAATTTTGTTGACGGTTTAATGATCTGGTGACCACCATGTTCCCTTATGAATGCTAAGGTGAGGAAACCGTGGGCTAGCTATAATAACATTACGTCCTACAGCGAAGTCGTTTCCAGACGTGGTGTTGTGTAGGGTATGCTTTTCAATGGTGGTACCCTTATCCTATTTCGGCGTTAAAATCACCTAGGACGATTTTAACGTCATACTTAGGACATTGGTCATACGTCTTGTCGGGGAACCGTAGAAACACTATTTGGTTGCATCATTTCTTTCCTTCTGAGGGGCGTTGAGGCACATCAGGATGATTCATGATGATGAAGATTGTTATAGGGCTTTCACTGACGTATCTAAAGTTTGTAGCCGCTGTCAACAAATCCGCACCCAAATAGACGCTGCTTCTGTTCTCTGTAACAATCACCGCAGTATTTGTCACCGTTTTTCGTCCTTCTTTTGTCCGGCCCATTCCAGCGCACTTCCTAGATGGTGGTGATATCTGCTTTATACCAGTCTAAGGCTTCCGCTAATTGTTTGGCTGCACGCGGCCTGTTCATGGTCCGAACATTTTACGTACATATCCGAACGCCGTTGTCCTTTTTTTATTTTGCAGGGTCGTCAACAGTAAATCCGTCCTTTCTGAGGCTTGTGATTGTTTCGGAACTAAAGTGTTTTTCCGTAGTAGGGACGTTACTCTGACGCCTAGGACGAGAGGCCGGATCTTCCGGAGTCAGTAACCCACTTGGGGAATATGAGGGCTGGCTTTGACCCATTAAGGGTTCATTTGCCACCAACCCTTTCCCAACATCCTGGCTCAGTATTGGATATCTCTATAGACTTGGGATTCAAATATATCGAAGCAACTCATATATAGGGATAACACTTATAGTTCGGCTTGACTGGAACTGCAGACACCAGCCTTGATTCAAGAGGAAGTGCCTTAGTGAGAAAATACTCCTACCTCCTCTGTCGTCTGTTGCCACCAACGACCTTCCAAAGGGATTAGTTACCCAATCTCAAGTCGAGGTACTAGGCACCTAGCAGCCACCAGGTTGGAGGTATGGAGAGTACGAGTTGATAGTGAGAAGCTAACGTGAGAATGCTTTTGTAAGAGGTAGTATCAAGTATGTGCTCTATTCTCGAGCTTCGAACAATATCAGTATCGTTATATTGCCTTCATGGAGTTCCAGGTGATAAATGTTTCACTCTGCCTGTTGGTGATCATCGCCTCATAAAACTCTACAAACTTCCCGTCTTTACAGGTTTTACCGGCAGGCTTCACTTTGGAATTTGTTGTCTTGACGTGTAAGACTTTTGAAAGTAATTCTTCAAGTGCTCCTCATCTTTCTTTTCATCCGGAGAAGACGATGTTATATCGATTCCTTCTGACATCGAAAAGCACAGACTAGAGAACAGTCTTTCTTCAATGACAATCTTTTCATCTCGTTGACGTTTTTTTTTAATTAGAAGTTTGAAGTTTTTTTTTTAGGAGTTTGAGTTCATGCAGGATGTGTCATGCAAGGTTTCCTTTCGGGTAGCATTCACATTTTTGTATTAAAATTTCAGAGACGTGTTTAGGATACTGCTTGTAGGCTTTGTCTAGGCGCACACAGAATCCATTATTTCCTTCTCGTTGTGGATCATGAGCGCATAAAAGGCACATATTCAGGAATTCGTTCCGATGGCTGCTTACCTCTGATATTTGAAGACTACACTCTGGAAGGCGGTAATAATGCATGTACATATGTATGTAATAGGGGCTTCGATTTGTCGATTTATATCCGAAGCTTGTAATAGTTTCGTAACTATTGTGCTTTATCACAGAATTGGCAGTTTTCTATCTAAAATCATATATATGGACAAAAGGAGTTGTTCGGATGTTCATTTGGCTTCAATTCGTATACCAACTGCATTCTGTAAGTCTTAAGGCCAAAAAGGTTTTCAAAAAATCTTCCACATAGTGGATAAACAAAGACCCACGTCCAGTGGATTACGTGGAATCCATAAATTTTGGTCCTCAGTGACACTAGACTCTCCAGATTCAGCTTGCTTCATACCGGACAGTTGTCAATCTGGTTGATGGGTGGATACCCAATAACGTGAATTGAGGGCTAAACTTACCAAAAATACATCGAATTTCGTTTTTTTGGCCGATAGCGTGCATAGTGTGCATAAAATATCCTTTCCTGACCACAAGGACTAGATGGTAAGACTTGTACCTTACAGTCATCAAATCGATGATCAGTTACATATGTTTCAATAGGCTTGCAATAAGCGATGAATGCCTGAATAGTTGCTCCACTTA
Source organism: Xylota sylvarum (assembly GCA_905220385.1). NCBI lineage: Eukaryota > Metazoa > Arthropoda > Insecta > Diptera > Syrphidae > Xylota > Xylota sylvarum. Next base: position 49,481,619 of record LR999960.1, on the reverse strand, counting down.
ATGGTTCATTTTTGACCATTTCCAACCTGACGGTCCAATCTTAAAATCACTGATTCAGTGCTCAAGAAGATTCAGATTTCCATAAAGTACTGTGCAGTCATATGCGATCTAGCACTCTGGAGAAAAAGCGTGAGTATCTTCGATAGGCAGACAGTTTTGAAAACCTTGAAATCTGACACTGACAGCGTCGTTGCTAGACTCAGACTGCCTCAATCTAGTGGATGACTTATGTAGCCTTGATGCTAGGTTTTAAAGCATTTGAAAGCAAGGAATGAGCTAACACTTTAGAACTAAGAAGGGTGAAGTGGATTCCATTGCATGGCATGCTTCGAAACGGAATTTTCTTCGCACCGCCGCTGTAAGGTGTGACCGATCTACTGCCACTTCCTTCACCGTATGATGATATCTATCGGTTCGAGACCCGTTCTCATTCTAATAGTATGTTCGCACGGTTGGTGCTGACGGATGCTGTATGTACACTTTTGGGATCTATCATAATCCATCTATCATTCCATTCTGATATCGGCACCTCGTTTGTTTCGGACGTCCAAGAGACACCTTTTAAAGCGATGACTGATCGCAATGTGATCGATTTGGTTGGCTGTTCTCTGTTGGGCAGAAGAGATCCAGCTGATCTTGTAGCAAGTGTTGTGCTCAAACAAAGTGCCTCCAATGACTATATGGTTGACATTACAGAAATCCTCGAATCGGTCGCTATTGTGAGCACTAAAGCCTTAAACAAGATCACAATTTAACCGTTGTGCACTAGGTTGCTTTTTCATCCCAGATGCGTCCTCTGTCGGTGCGTACCACTTAATGATGGTGATCTTCCTTACTCTGTTCTGAAATTTTTCCGCCAATATCCTATCACGGTGTGCCTTCAGGTTAGTTCGTTTTAAGTAAGCAATATCCTACGCTGAACTCACGAGCGATTCCGGCTGATTTTCCAGAGTTGAGTAAGACAGTATTTTCAGTTAGTGAGGTGAATACATCAGAATTCCACCACCTTATCTCTTTCACACCCAAGAAGTTCAGTGGATCTTGTAAATTTCGTTCTAGTATCTGGTGTTCTTGGGACCTTCTTCCCCCGAGTCGAGGAGGGTCTTCACGTTCCAGAATTCTAGCATTGTCCTTGATCGATAGCCAAAGGTGTCAGTCAATACCCGAGGCAATTTATATTTTTACGGTTGCGTCTCGCTGGGCCTCAGACGAACCGATACTTGTCCTAGTTCTTCATAGGTGGCTCACCATTTGGTCTCTCAAACTTAGCAATTTCCGAAGATACTATCATATGGCGACATGGAGAGGCCTGGAATAGGATGTTCTAGCAGAAGCTGCAAGGGCATTTTTTATTTGGAACGGGTTACAGGTTGGAGCAAGGCTTTAAGCGCAGCCTGACTGTCGCTATAAACGCAGATACTCTGACATTCTTTATTTTTAAAGAAACTAGGATCCATCGGGAGATGCTAGGCCTGTTTCTAGTCATTTGTCACCCAATGTTGAACAATGTCATTCAAATAAAAAAACTCAATCACCAAGCCATACAGCAAAGGTTCCCCAAGAAGCAAAAGAGTAATAAAACCAAAGCATTTCTCATATAAGGTGTCCAGTCTCATCTTTGTCATATAAATAAAAAAAAATCAAACCTATAAAACCTACCATCTCCCCTGAGATCCTTTGACAAGTATCCATTCGACCAACAACCGGTGTAGCAGTAGCAGAAGGAAAAAGAAAAGCTGCAACACAACAAAAACCACTTTCGCTATGTACTCGTACGTACGGGTATTATCATGCATAAAAAAAAAACCCGCCACCACCATCAATCGCCAAGGATAATGAGTTATCCTGTGCAAAGTGCGTGTGACGCATCAATGCGTCATTTTATCACCACCACAAGATGAAATAACATTTCAAGGATAAGGAGCGCGACAATTTGTCGCGTTTTGCCGTCATCCACCACCACCACCACCGCCGTGCGTCGTGTCCACTCTACCACTCTACTCCACCAGAAAGTCTCAAGTGATTGTCCGAGGTGGTAGCGGCAGCATTTACCACCAAAGACTAAACAATAACAAAAGAGTGCCTGCAGATGATTGCATTTTTACGAGGCACTTTACCGACATCGGTATACGGAATGATATCCTTTTTTATGCGCGCAAATGTGTGTCCCGGAAAATCTAAGAATCTCTCATCTGAAGGAGTTTTTTTTTTGTTTTTTTCGTCCTTTAGATCTTTTTTGTCAACTTCCGTCAAATATTAAGCACTTTTGTGTCGAACGCAGATTTGTTGGTCTTTGTTTTATGTCGTCCTCGTCGTCGTTGTTTTTGGCTTCATTGGTCTCGTTTGTCGTTTCGGGGGTCCTTAGAAAACCAAAAAAAAAAAGAAGAAACGAATATAGGGAAACACCAGAAATAAAAAAGCAAGGATTTATCTTTTTTTCGGTGCCGAACAACTCACATATGTGTGTAAATGAGATCCTTTGGTATCCGCATCCTATTTGGTGTAGCTACCGAAAGTGGCGCGTATAAGTGCAATCCGAGGATTTATCTTGAGGATCTTAAATGCGTATTATGGCGACATAAAACCAACTTAATTCGTTCCCTCTGTGGATGGGGATTGAGTTGTTGCCATCGCTTAATATACAGTTCGTGAGTTGTTCTCGGTTGGTATGATAAGGGTGGATGTATCTGTTTGTATCCTAGTAGGTACCAGCAAGCGGGTGTTGCTCCCTTGTGATAGAAAATGTGTGTTTTTTGTGCTGCCGTTGCAGTATGTATGTATGTTGGGGGTCAGAGGTGAAAAATGTGCATATCGCTGAGGATTCCAGTCGGATACCCTATTTGTTGTTTATTTCCCGATTTATTCGGGACGGGTGTACGTTTTTTTATGAAGCGAAACATCAGGCGTCATTTGAATATATCGTCACTACCAGCACGAGGCGTACAAATAGAGAGAGGGGTCAGAGTGCGCATAGTTTTGTCAGGATGTTTTGTTTTTTTTTTCGTTTGGTTATGTGCAGGGGTTTTATTTTAAGGAGTTGACTTTTAGATTAGTGCGCTAAAGTATATACTGGTCTGGATTCGTCTTAGCATCTGGCAGGGAAGTAAAAAACTTGTAGCATGTCCATAGAAGGCTTTATTTTTTCACTTTTACTGCTGCAGAGACAAGCTTCGAGCAAGGATGCACACAAACCAATTTGCAATTTATATATCTAGCCTTATACAGATTTGGACACAATGGTGAATGAGGTCCTTTATCGCCTGAGTTCCAAATGTATGGCCTAGGAATTATAAATCTAAACTAAAATCTGTCTTAAACAGGACTCAAGATTTTTAGGAATAACTTCGACAATTGACTATGAAAAGCGACCTATGTAGTCTTTACATCGATAGACCCAAAGTTATCGATGTGGTCCGCGTACTGAATGGGTTTTCCCTGTACCTTCTTATGTCTGTGGTTTTACAGGACTGTAGGAATCATCGTCAATCATCAATTTTTTAAAATTCTACAACTTAAGACGCAGGAACTGCTTAAGAGATTCTGTCGTATGACTTATGTACATAGGCATTTCCAGGGCAATGAAAGCATGTAGGTACATGACTATCATCGAAGTTTGAACAACCTAAGCCACATTCATAAGGTCAATCTCGAGTGAATTTTCAGACATGAAAAGGAATGGTACAGGAGATCAACTTATGTGCAAAGGTTCTCAAAAGAATGAGAACATAAGTCTTAGAATTTGTTCTTCAAGACTTTGAATGAAACAATATTAAACCTACTGGCAACGGGCCTTTGCGATTGGATTGGTCAGAAGGTAAGGTATCCTGTATTCAAAGCCACAAGGATCGGAGGAGTTAAATTAAATATCTCAAAATCAAACTACTCAATCTATCTCAAACAAACAAACTAAATTGGAAAATATAGACGATCGTATCAAGAAAGCGAGTGTAATCTTCTACGCATGCAAGAGAGCATGCAGCAACACATGACGCCTCATACCAGTCGTGGTGTATTGGCTATACAAACCAGTTGTGGGACCCATTTTAGCAGATGGAAATATGGTGGAAAGCACTTGAGAAGTAATACTAATATTCAAGTCTCATCTAAAACCAGCGGACAGTCCGCATCAGGATCATGAGATCTATGATAACGACGCGACAGTGACAATGGAGACCATGTATAGTCACTCGATTTCTACTGCAATACTTCGGCGGCAAAAACAGCACGCAGACTAAAGAAAAGGGTTGTGGTCACTAGTACCTCAAAGACATGGACTGAAGCTTAACAGGAGATTCACTTCCAAAAATCCTGACGGACTTGATTGGTTGAGTTGACATTACTTTGATCAAAGAGTTGGCATTCTACACTGACGGTTGCAAAATGGTCACATGTGCAGAAGCTGGGGTTTACTGCGAGACTCTAGAGATCCTAAATAATCCTGCATAAGCTGCAAGTACTTACCATCACGATCAAGTAGAGATTAAGGCGCTAGACTGTATAGTATTTAAATCTAGGCTAGTGAGGCGCTATCTGAAGCCAATACGATGACCTTATGTAGGATACTATGGCATATGGATATTTTAGGTAAGAAAAGAGCAGCTCATCTTGCAAGGAAAGGATCCTAAAGAAACTCCTCCTAGTTTCATATAACAACTTTACATGCGCAACGGCTATGAGCCCCTAGCCGGCTTACGATAGGATGGGAAAACTGTATAGTCTAACTTTGGCAGAACACATGATGGTGAAGAGTCTTGCTTAGACTCGATGAATCGCCGATTGTACTGCATGTCCTGGATGTGACGAAGACTCGGAAAATATTGCTTTTAACTGCCCAAGATATTCCGGCACTGTATCCTAGAGGTCTGGTTTGGTTCACAGACGAATCGAAGATGGAAACTGGAGTTGAAGCTGGCGGTTTTGGACCCAACATCAAAGTCTCGATACCTATGGGAATGTGAACCACGGTTATACAGGCTCCATGCTATTCATTTCCAATCTCTTTTCAGACATAACAAGATGAAACTCGGTTGTGTCCCTGGTCATCAAGGATTTACAGGCAACGAATCTGAAGATGAACTAGCTAGAGTTGGCTCAGAATCTGCGTTCATAGCACTTGAACCCTACTGGGGTGTTAACTGGACTGCGCAACAGCGCTGATTAACAGTTGGGAACGCAAACATCGTCTGGCCCAATGGGAAAATGTCTTGAGTTTAAGACAATCCAAGCGATTAATTAGGCCTTATTCCGAGGCCTGAAATCTTTAATAAGGACAAGGAAAGTATTAGAAAGCTGGTGACCTTTTTTACAGGTCACTTTGGCCTGCGGTATCACCTTAACAAATTCAATATTTGGGTAGATACGGAATAAAGATTCTGTTCGGAAGATGACTTAAGAAAGAGTTGAGAAATTATGCTGCTAAGGACGTACTATCCTTCATTAGGGCGGTGGTACGACACTTTGTTTAACGATGCCTTAATTGGTACAATAGATATTTTTTAGGTCGCTATGTCAGCGATATGGGCAAGGGTCTACAAAAGAAAATATCCCAGATTCCTTGAGGAAAAGCGGAAATTGGAAAGTGAATTACATATCACACTTGATGCCCCAAACATAATATATATATTTTCGAGAGATTTCGAATCAGACCACAGTGTTGGGTCCCTTTTCGTCTCTCTTCCTCGATCCATCTTAGCCCGATAGTCCCTCTTTCCAGTTGCTCATTAGGTGTTCTACCATCCTTCTGCCAATTGCAGCGAAAGATTTCGGACCGCAGAATTCCAAGGTTGACCCATTCTTTGCTAGAAAGTCCGCCTTTTCGTTGCCCTCAGTTCCTACGTGCCCTCTCACCCAGAGCAGCGTCATCTCATTTCGAGATGAGCACTCGAAATGCGTCAATCACTGATTGATTGTCCAGTGCTATGGTAACGTTTCTACCCTCGACCTGAGCCTCTTTCAGGTGATCCAATGCATGTAACAGAGCAATCACCTCAGCTTGATAGACTGAGGTATATTTCCTCAGACTAATATGACAGGCTTGTTCCAGTTCTTCTGAAAAGATACCTGCCCCCGTTCTGCCATCCATCATGGACCCATCCGTAAAGATGATTATATCACCAATTTTCTTTTCCGGAAGTGTTCCATCCTCGATAAGATACATTTACGATACGATACGATCCCTTAACATGCCAGACGTTGGACCCTATCCAACTGCTTCTTTACAATTTTCTGGGCGGCTTTTCGCCACCATACAACTGACTAATCGGTTTAACTATCATCGTGTACATCGAGTATGCTGACCTTGGCTAGAGGTTCTCCATCTTAGTCCACATACAGGTTTGCACTGATAAAGCACCCTTTTCGCCTTTCTGATGTTCTCATCCACATGGAAGTTTCAAGTTAGTCCAGCATCTAGGTATACACCCAGATATTTAATCTTCCTGGTCACTTAGTGTCAAGGGTCCAAAAAGTGTCAAGGGCTCTCCAAACATAATAGAGGGGATGCTAAAATCGGTGCATAATTGGGAGCCAGAGGCGATTCGAACTCAGACAGGGAGAAAGCCAAGGAAGAAAGCTGCAAACACAGACAATGATGATCAGGGTAATCAGAATGGGTACAAATGTTGGTCACAAAAGCATCATACATTGCTCTTTCGGTTTAATGGCCAATTGGCTAGAACTACTACATGAGCTACAACTGTTGTGGGACATTGCTGCCAATCTCGACATATGCATGTAGGTATGAGAAATCGTATTTGGACAACCGGGTAACTTCTGCTAGCTCCGTTGATAGATATATCACGAGCACTATGCTGTTTCGAATCTGAACCAGCTTACCAGTCACAGTAGGTATAAGGTGTAACCTCTAATTATTGCCACCATCGACCATACTAAGTAAGGATAGTCAATCTACTAGGTACCCAGTTTTTTGCGTTTGATTCGAGTTTTGATAAGTTTTGAACACCATTTGGTAGTATCCAACACCAACCTTTAAGCAGGCAAGCCTGACATGGCGAGCATTGAATTTTTGTTTAAATAAGTATCCACAGTCTAATAGAGTAGAATCCTTACAGTGTTTCACAGTAAGTACATAAGGGTGCAATACAAATACAAATTGAAAAAGAAAACCACTTTCACAAAAGTCTCCATTCGAAAATAAATCCTTCGCCCATATTTCATTCAGCAATTCGATAACTTATCATTAAAGGACATTCATTTTCGTTTTCATTTCGATTTCGGTTTCACTCCCGATTTCCGGATATTTCACTTCAATTTCACTTTTTATTTCCATTCACCATTCCATGGTTCGCATACGGAGAGCGCGGTTGAAGTGTATACCTGTGTTGATTTGAATTTGATTTATTTCCTATAATGGGAGGCGTGCCAATGCGGTTGGATATCCCAAAACCACACCGTATCGAAAGGAAACAGCAACAACAACAAAAAAAATGTTTTGTTCTATATTTTCTATATACAGGATAGTAGGTTACCCATGGCGCTGTCTATCGCCGCCACCGGAAATGATTTTTCATACACGAAACACAAAACACACTCGTAGTCCTTTCAATACATCTAATCATACGCGGATATACTTTATTCAAGTGTCCCTTTCATTCTGTCCGACAAATCGGGTAAAAGAGTCTGGGTTGTTCTCTCGAAAGTAATTGCAATTGGAGTCCTTAAGATTAAATTTTGCACGCTTCTATCGAAGTGGAAAGTGGGATATAATATTACGGAGAGTCCTTAAGATGGACAAACGCAATGGATGGACGATACTTTTGTTTTCTTCTTGTTGATCGTTATTATCCTTTTTTTTGTACAAGATCTCTTTTATTACATCATTGTGTGTGCAGTACTAAAGGATCATTACGAAAGGATCATTGGTTATTGATCTGTCGACTGTAACAATCCTGAAGATACTTTCAATATGTTGACCATATTGCGAAAAATTTAAGAAGTATCCTTTTTTTTTTGTTGAACAGATCAAAGAAATCATGTGGTATTCAGTGAGTTGTAATCCTGATGGAGTTTTTTCCGAACAAGTGTTCATTTTCTATCTTTCACTACAGGCAGACAAACTAACTGTCTACATCGATTGCAATTGAACGCATTTGAAAGGATAAATTGAGATAAGGATATGTGACAGTCATTCGAAACTCTTCTACAGGTACTGCCAAGCAACGTGTGTGGGGTAGGCTACTGTGTGTGGGAATAAGATTTCTTATCAGTTAGTGCTGATCTGATAACTGAAGATGTCCTTTTTGGGTTTTGAGCTATTCAAGTTAGAATGTGCGTGTAAGCCATTTGAGAGGAAATTCGATGCGGAGATTGCTTGACGAACGTTATTGTGGTTTGTAGGAGAATTTTCAGGTAAATTGATAGGTCAATTGCTGATTTTGTCATTAAATGGATGGAATAGGATACTTGACGATCAACCGTATAGATCAGGATGTTCAGTTGGAGTGATCTTTATTAAAGGAAATGAGAGAAGATGTTCTCGAGAAGTGTGGGAACGTCCAAGAGAACATCTAGGTGAGAATCACGTAGGATGTAGGAATAGATATTTGCAATCGGAAGGAAGGTCTCGTTTAGATATCAAATGTTACTCATGCAACCCTTGCAATCATACATACATTCCAATTAGAATTCAAATTTCATATTAAGTTCGAACGACTTATGTATATGTATTATAGAAACCAAGATTAAGAGGAGCCATACTGAACCATCAATTTTAAACATTCGGCTGCCACTGCAACCTAAAACAACTAACGACCTAACGATCTAAATCAAGGGTGTAATCAACCATGTCCTTTACAGAGATAAGCATATTTTTAGACAGATAAACACCTTCCTAACCAGCATACTGCCAGCTTTTTACAGAAAATGTGCTCGAAGGTGTCCTTTTTTTTTTATTAAAAGCAGCCACATTCAGACTACAAAATAGTTCCCAACAATGTAGAAGTTGAGCCAGCCCTTGCCTGTTCACTTCATGCTCGAAAGGATCTAGAAGTACTTTCAGTTATGCGTTCCAGTACCAAGGTATGCATCTTAAATGATTAGAATAAACTAATAAGGATACCATTGCCCATTAACGATGATAAATCCTAGATTGGCCAAATATTCTATTCGTATTCGCATTCATCCCTTTAAGGAGTTTTAAGTGAAATCTTTTAAGCGCCAGGATATGACTGGTTTGGTTTTTGTTCTGTCCACTGTTTTCTCGATACACGACAAGATGAGAGTGCGATCCATCTCTCACCGGCTAATCTCCGGAAGACTTGTGCTATGATTTTACAACTGCTAGGGAAGGTAGGCGATGTTCGAGAGATCCTGGACAAAAGTCAAGAAGTCCAATTCGATACCCACCATCTATTTATCGATTTCAAGGCCGCATATGGCAGCGGACGAGCAGGAACGAGCTATATAAACCCATGTTTAGTTTTGGCATCCCTGCCAAACTAGTTTCGCCTGTGCAGGATGACGATGGAGAATTCTCGTTGCTCCATCAACGTCAGTAATGACCTCACCGAGACCTTTGATGTCACAAAAGGATTTAGACAAGGTGACGCGCTGTCATGTGACTTGTTTAGCATCATACTTGAAAGAATTGTGGAAAACTCACAAGCCAATACCGGAGGCACAATCTTTTAAAAGTCTGTGCAACTACTAGCGTACACCGACGATATCGACATTATTGGAAGAACACAGCGGGCTGTCACCGGTGCGTTCACTAGTATTGCAACGGAGGCAGCCAAAATGGGTTCAGCGGTAAACGAGGGCAAAACCAAGTAGGGAAGTCAACAAGAAGGAACACTCAACATCGACGAATTGGACAGAACGTCACAATTTAAGAAGGCAATTAAGTAGTAGAGCCCTATCTCGAACAACTAAGGAGACTCTGTATAAAATTTTGATCATCACAGTCCTGCTTTATGACGCTGAAGCTGGGTCTCTACCAAAAGCAGATAAAGATACCCTCGATCGCTTCGAGAGAAAGACTATTTGTAAAATTTCGGTCTCGTTTGCGTTGACAGACTTTGGAAGAGGAGATTCAACAACGGACTATACGAGCTGTACAGCGACATCGACCTACTAAAGAAATTGCATATCAGTCGTTTAAGATGGCTAGGAAATGTAGAGCGGATGGACACAAATGATCCGGCCCGGAGAGTTAGCTAAGGACCGGGCTAAGATGCTAGTGAAGGCCCAGGTTCACCCCGAACTGCAGCGCCATCTAAGAAGAATTAGAAGGAGAAAAGGATGCATCTAACGATGACTGTGTACAGCCAGTGGATGATAACCACATGCATAACTATTTATAAACAATTCATCTACTTAATCCCTTGTGACAACAAGTATCTTGAATTGTCTAAGATTCGGAGTGACGTACCATTGAGCCTCAAGGGCCCGCTTGGTGGTATTGTTTACCTGTTACTGAAGACGACCACCTCTGTTTTGTACCCAACAGAAAGGGTATTGAGGGTAGATAGTACCAGTTCATTAGTGGTGGACAGAAACTTTCCTATGACCAGAACATCGTCATCATTCGTATATGGAACAACTCGAACCCCATTGTGTTCTAATTTCAGTAAAATTTCATTTGCTACCAATACCCAGAGTAGAAAGGCTAGGACCCCTCCTTGTGGGATTTCTCTTAAGGACAATTCATGTATTATACTTGATTCTTATCCAGTTCTGGTCTAATATGCCTGAGATTACACATTTTGAAGGCTCCTTCTACATATGCCCAGGAAGGCTGGTAGCCTTGGATTGTGGCAGTATCAAGACTGTCTTAACAGACCGGGGTTATTACCCTAGAATTTAGTTTGGAGCGAATGTGCAAAGCTATTAGCTTTTCCAATGTCTTGAGCATGAACGATGTAAGGCCTATATTGCCACCGATTGGTAAATTTGTACCATAGTTGATGGCATAATACAGAAAGACGCCAATTCGTCTTGGTTATCTAGGCCGGAATCAAACAAAGAAAAAACGAAGAGCCTTCTAGCACTGGGTCTCTCTCTCTCTCTATTCGCATCCAAACCGGAGTAATCACAGAACACTGCGCCATTGGACTTATGTTTAGAGTAGAGTCCAACGATTTACGATGAGGAAGAAATGGAGTCAAACCAACATCTACTTTGCCACTTTTCCACTTTGTAAGAACGAATCCTACGCACCTCTAGGTTTTTCAAACACTATAGAGGTAACAGATTATAAGATATCGGATCATTCCCACTTCATTAAGAGTTTGATTCCCTTTATTTGTGGTCAATCTCCCTGGTGAACTTTATGTATCCTTATCTATCACAGACCTTTAGATAACCAAACCTAACATGTGGATTGCTTAAATCTATATTGTCACTGCTTTCAAATTGTGGATCAGAAAACAACGCAAAGAAATTGTGACAATCCACTAGTGAAATAGTGAGATCTTTGCAGAGAGGCGATTAATAGAATATCGTGGATTTTTGGATCACTATAATGCACCTTCTCGCCACATAGTGGTCTAATTATTTGAGAAATGTTGACCCAATTGGATTTCTTTCTTTGGAGTATTTCGGAAGGACTGGCGTTTGCCAATAACCCAATAACAATTCCAGAACTGAAAGCTGCGATTCGATACGACATTGATGAAATTGAGCCGTTAGTATGCCGAAATGTCATCAAAAATTTCATCAAAAGAACCAACAAATGCCATCAGTCACGAGGTGGCCATATTGCATGCACGGATCTCAAAACTCTCGCAAAATATAAGAATAGAATACAATTTCTCATCTTAATCGAATATTTTGATCTGCATCCCATTGCACATCAGTTCCCACCCCATATGAGGGGTGAGTTCGATTGACGACAACAAAAGTGTCCCCCACAGCCAGAACCCGCTCTCAATTTTTAAGTGGCACTTCTGTATTCCATTGGTCCATGCATACAAGTTCCGGTAGAGGTCCATTAAATGCGGTAATTACATACATCCATACACACTCTTTGAATGCGACGCTGTCGATTGGAGATGTCGAGGGATGCTGTGTTCCCTTCTATCGTACATAAGTTAGTGGTTGTTGTAGTGACCCGCATTTCCGGTAGGTAAAAATGTGAGAGGCAGCAGCAAAAAAAAAAAAAAATGGTTGAAGTGGAATTCCATCAATTTTTGCTGCGGTTTTATTCTTCCTTTCTCTTTTTGGATAAATAAATTGTTAATCAATCGTAAGTGGTCATTATGGACTGGGAATAAAGAGTGCGGCTTGGTTTAGATTAAGGGTACTGGCTTTTAATCGTTGTTTATAGCAAATTTTGGTCTCTCACCACGCCACGGTTAGATTGATTCCTCTTATGGTGGTTCATTCATGGACAAGAGTCGAATAAGAACCATAAATTGTCTGTGAATGGGGTGCGATATGATTAGTCATTGAATTATGTTTAATAAGTCACTGTGACGATTGATGTTAATTGAATGCTAAGCAAATGAGCTCATTGTTAGTTATAATTTTTTTATGCATTAACTGCCTTCGAGTTATGGGGATGTGTAACGTAACGAAAACCATTCGATATGGTGAGGGTGATCGGCGTTACACACACGGTCTTAGCTTCTGTTTACGCATTCTCTTTGGACGTTCAAGGTTAATCTTATAACCAGAAACTTATGTTATAGAATTCTGTATCATCTGGCAATTTCTGCCGATCGAAAATCAACAAATATCCAAATAGTCAATGAGTTTCAATAGCCCTAAGCTCAGACACGGTTGAACACATGAGACACATTAACTCAGAATTGGGAGACAGCCAAGAATATGCACATGCCTCTAGGGAAACCCTGGAAGGAGGGCTCTAATCTCCTCTACTAGGGATACTGGTTTCGAAGGGAATTTTAAAGACCAAAACACCCAACTCCACCAACGATTCATGCACTAAAAGATAAATTCGCGAAATAGAGCTGCAATTTTGCGAAAACATGATGAAAAATTTCAACAAAAGAATTAGTATTTGTAGGCAGAGCAGAGGCGCATATTTGGGAGATATTATGTTCCATTAGTAACCTCAGGGTTCATACTTTGGACTAAAATAAAAATATCACCACTTTTCATAAAAATGTAGCTTTTTTCTATAAATTTAAAATGACACCTCTTGTTAGATGACCCTATACTTGCGTTGCCACTCGACCGGAAGCTGAGTCGAAGAGACGCTGGTGGTTTCAGGATACACTGGTATCCAAGCAATCGAACTGGCATACAAAAACGAAGGGGCGGGCGAATTAGCAAAAAAATGGATCTGAAGAGCCTTTATCAATGATCGTTAACTCAGTTTTACCACGCCTAGCACTAGTAAAATCTAGCATAACACATGGCTTCTTGGGACTAGTCGATGAGAGATAGAATGCTCTCTTTTCAGACCATAACTCCAGAAAACTCTGGACAAAGTACGACAAAACTAAAACTAGGCAAATTTTTGCGCTAAAAATAATGCACTTAGTACACTGCCCGAAACACGTTGGCTTATTGGCCTTACCTCGTTCCTACTCAAGACATTTGAAAGGCTAATAGATGTACACATTGGTCCACAGTCCAACACGCCTATACTATCCATTGAAACAGCAATGCACGAAGTGGTAACAAGGATCGAAAGTTCACTCCAGCACAAAGAATTCACGCTAGCAACCTTCCTGGATATAGAAGAACCCTTCAATAACGTAAGATCTGTATTTATGCAACTAGAACTGTACCAACAAAACATGGACCCAGTACCCAATCACAGACTGGATTGAATGCATGCTCAAGACCAGACACATGAACTCAAAATTGGGTGACTGCCAAGTACATGCACTGGCCTCTAGAGGCACACCTGAAGGTGGGGTCCTATCCTCTCTACTATGGATACTGATTACGGACGGAATCTTAAAGAAATTAGAACAAAATGGGGTCACAGTTGTCGCATATGCGGATGATATCGTCATAATGGCGACAGGTAAGTTCATACCCACCATCACCAAAATACTTCAATCCGCCCTCTATACCCTACACAAATGGGCGCAAAGCTATGGACTAAACGCTAACTCCTTGAAAACAAAGGTGGTCCTCTTCACTAACAAGAGAACAATTCAACAGATAGGGCCCTTGAGACTCAAAGGCACACCACTCCAAATCTCAGATAAGGTGAGATACTTGGGCTTTATACTCGACCGTAAGCTGACTTGGAAAGAAAACACGTCAGGAAGGATAAAGAAAGCATCCAAACCCTTCTATACATGCAGCAAAATCTTTGGTGAAGAATGGGGACCCAAGCCCGCCATCATCCACTGGATGTATACAGCTATCATTAAGCCCATTTTATCCTACGGATGCCTAGTCCAGTGGCCCCCAGCATATTCGACAACGTACCTTAGACGACTGGACAGGATACAAAGGTTACACTCCAACTGCAGCCCTTGAAACCATACGATCACTGATCCCATTAGACCTACACCTAAAGGAAACAGCTGCAAAGAGTACCTTACGCTTAAAGCAATTCAACCTTTGGAAAAAAAACGAACTACTGCGAGATGGGCATACTTGGAATCGTCAAAACAAGATAGGATTGGATTAATGGTATGGCCATCAACCTCAACAATATCTCAATTTTCACGAACGATTCAAAAACTGTCGAAGGAATGGACCTGGCATACACTCATCTGAACCACAGCATTATGTTCTAAGTGGAAATATTAGGCTGGAGAACTACCAACGAATCTGCATTCAAGAAAGATGATCGGCTTATACATACATTGACAGCTATGCCACCATGAAGGCCATCTCATCCACAGTCATCAAATCGAAACTGGTGATACAATGCCATGAAGAACTCACAGCATTCACAGTAACCCACGAAGTCACACTCCTTTGGGTCACAGGATACAGTGGCATTCAGTGAAACGAATAGGCGGATGATTTAGCAAGAAAGGGATCCGCATATGACCTGACAATGGTCGTTACCTTTGTTCTACCACCCCTAATTCTTGTTAAATCCAATATAAAGTAACTAGCTATTGAGAGATGGAGCACGCTCTCATCTTGCCGTGCCTCCGGACATTCTCTGGACAAAACACGATAATGGCAAAACTAAACAGATTCCAGCGCTTAATAGATCCTACTTAGCGCTCTTCACGGAAATTATTACCGGCCACAACCTCCGGAGTTGAATGCGACTGGACACTGATGACCTCTTCCGAGGCTGTGGCGACACGGATGCCGAAGAGAGCACCTCTCACTCCCTATGCGAATGCCCAAGCCTGTGCAGAACTAGGAAAACGGCTTTCGGTGAATACCACTTCGAAAATCTGGGTGACCTGTCAGAAAAGTCACCAATAACAATTCTGAAATTTGTAACAATTTCGGGTTGGTTCAGGGAGGCTGTTTAGTTATCCCAAAGCTGCAGACCAACTTTTGTCTTTGTTTTAAGGTTATCCAAGACAAGGGTTCACAATGGATCCATTGGTGATCCGAGTGCTGGCTGGTTGTACAGCCAGCCCTTCTACCTACCTAAGTACGTAGTACACTGCAGAATGATCATTACAAACCATAGTCTCTTGACGGCTCACCTAAGGAAAATGCGTCTAAAAAATGCAGATGACCTCTGCAGAGGCTGTGGGGATACCTCTTACCTACCATTAGTCCAAATCGTAGTAAGTAGTAATCGTTTCCCAGAGTACGACTTCTGCGAATCATAAATATTATTTTAAATCCTTAACCTGAAATCATACTTGAACTTGGATATCAGTTGGTAAAATGGTTTACAAAAGGCAAGTTAATCCTGGGGTATCTAGTCAGAATTTCCTATCAAGGCGTACAGTCAATTTACTGTCGACGAACTTCCTCTAAACCTATATAGAAATTTAATCGTTTTGTGATGATAACTGAGATCAAGTACTATCCTCACAGTTCTACTGTCGCAAAGTCTTACTTGTGGGACGCATTATTGGCAATATAGATGTTCCACTCGGTTGGAGAACCTATGCATTACCGAACATGAAATCTTCCTGTTTAACTTTTTCACAGGTTTTCATGCTTCTTTGCATCTGGATAGTGCCTGGTCTCAACAGAAGACTAATTTAGTCACAGACACCGACTAAATTAGTCGGTGCCTTGCCTTGCTTGCATAACGTGCCAAGATCTATGACCTTTACTCAATAAACTAATTCCAATAAGGACTACAAGCGTAATAGACAAAGACGTAACTTTACGTATGTTGTGAGGTAAGGACAGTTTTATGACATTCCACCCAAGTTACGCAGTATGTAGTTCCAGGTTGTAATATTCTCTATTCGCCAAAAAGGCTACCAGAATATCGGCAAAAACAGGACTAAGGAAACAGGAAACTTTGATTTTGTCCTCTGTACCAGTCCCCTAATCAGATAACCCTCAAGTCTATGACTTCAAGCTCATAACAAAAGACCAACATTTCCTCACTTTCAAATAAATTTAATTAAAGGAATTTCGGCGCCAAGCCTGTCATCGCGACAAACAATGCACACGTTAACCGGCTCAATCAGTAAGTTTAGTCAGTTGTAACGGCTTCGCATGAAAGAGGAAACCCTCGCCTTTTAAAATGGAAACCCTACAAACTTCTAAGCTGTTACATGCATCCAGACAGAACTGTCACACTGTCACTTATCCCATATTGATCCAATTAGAGGTGCCTTGTGCGCGACGACAGCTAACGAACCTCTACTAGACTAGACTTTCAGAGAAACCTTAAAACAGGATTTTTGGCGGCAATCGACTGATTAGCTCCTAGACACCAAAGGGGGATATGGTTCTCACTAGTTCCATGAACAAACGGCAAATTGCGCTTCGCAGGCACAGAAAAGTATCGAATTTCCAGGTGGAAAAACTGTCAACAGACATGTCACTCACCGATGGCATTTCCCAAAGTGTCTCGTCTCGTTGACATGGGGTTTTCAACGGTTTACCGATTTTCGAAATAAGGATTCAAATTAACTGCACAGCATGAGGTCATTCTTCTACCAACACACAATGAAGTGTGCAAAAAAAAAAAACAAAAAAACTCCCGATGATATGTAAATTTAGTAACAAATTTCCAAGGACCTCTTCTCGAAACTTTCAAAAAGAGTTCCAATGCGGAACAAATTAAAATTTACTTCGGTGGCAAGTATCCTTTGACTCGGTGTCCTTATTCGATCAGCAGTTCAATCGTTGCCACGATAAATCATCGGATGTTTTATGGAGTTGTTAATAATTTTCCTTATGAGAGAGAGAGTGCCACCAGCCACTTGGAAAAATATAGAAAACTGCTGAACATAGAGAATAAAATGAAAAAAAAAATATCCTTGAGAGCTCCTTGATTTATGAATGGCAACGTACAAAGCGAGAGCGAAAGAGAAATAAAGTCTAAAGTAACAATGTGTCCCGATTGTCCTGCGATAGTCCCCAAGTGCTCTGAAGAGTACACCCCGATAGAGTCCGTTTTGCTTTTCAGTGATGAAAGCATGTGTCCTTTGCGCAGTTTATTATGTTGTATTGCGTGGAGAAGTCAAAGGACTTGTGACGAATTTTTTTTTTTTCACCAGGAATTGCTTAGAATTTGGGATACAAGGATACACCATCGTTAACTCATTAATCATGTTAAAGAAATAAATAAAAAAGTCGTACGTCATCACGATTTTTATGGTTGGCTGGTAGATACTCCTAAAGGATCAACATCGAGAGAGAGTTGCCGCGTTGAGGTGCGATCGATTTGTCATGTTAGTGGGTGGCTGAATGTCTGAAAGGCATAGTTTTTTTTTTTCTTCTTTATTTTTGGAAAGTGAAGGATTCAATTGGAATTCTACACCTGGTGTTTATTTGAAGATTTATATTTTTAAAGTCGTGTTGAATCCAATCAATATATTTTAGGAATAAAGGATTCATAGCTGACTCATGATGCCCGTACTGGGTTATATATATAATTGGGTCAGAACTTACTAATGGATAGCGTGGTGGTTGAGACACAGTTCAGAAATTGTCAATAGCCTTCGCTTTTGTGTGATTTGATGCCTCTGGACTGTTTCTTTGGAGGTATGTCAAGTCCATCATCTATGGCAATAAGCCGACTTTAAAGGACCTTAGGACCAACATCGAACTCCAAAATGCCGGCATATCCCCCGATTTATGTGAAAAAGTGATGGAAGCAGCTTTGTACGGCGTTTTTTAAATGAATCACTGGGATTGATCTCAATGCGTTGGTCCTGTATATCGCCTTTGTTTCCCTGAAAGATTATTGATGTAGCCACTCTTGTTAGGAGCAATCTTCTACCGTATTTTGGTTCACCGACATTTAGCATTATACGTGCTACTGCCGGTGTAGCCTTTGCCACCTTATAGACTGTATATTGTAGATGTTGTCTAAATATAATATTGCTAAGAATATTTATCTTTGACTTGGAGTCTACAGCATGACAAATATCACTTCCAAATGGTGTACCGTCTGAGTACACTCATTGTTGTCATGCTCCATCTACATCTCCTCGACATAAAAACACTGATATTCCCGACTCAATTTACCATAGACGAGACAAAAATTGGAACCTTGGTCCTTAGAATCGCCAACTATTCAATATAAGTTGGTTAAGCAGAGCCGCTGATCTCTTAACTTTCTCAATGTCACCAGAGGTTACCGCCTTGACGCTGAAGCGATTAAAACGAAACGAAAGACGATCAAATTAATTGCTGACGACCTTGTATCAGCGGAAATAGCCGCTTGATTGACATTGTTGAAAGGTCCCTTAAAATCAAAGAAATCCTTGTTCTCAAAAGATCGCTTGATAATTTTTAGACACCAACGAGTGCAGGGCAATCTTTGTTGATTTTCCCTTCTGGTAGGCATGCTGACATACCGATAGATGATTACTATCCAAATTTGCTCTTATATGGACCTAAGTCTATACAAGGTCTTTATTGTAAATAAGGATACGCTGATTGGACAGAAGTCCTTAAGGTATGTGTACGAGGTCTTACCGTCTTTCAGTTTCTTTGACGCTCTTCGAAAATCTGGAGGTGTAGCCAAAGTTCCGCTTTTCAGCATCTTCTTCGGCTACTTACCTTGCCAAGATGGAGATGCTTAGTACGACCTTATGATTCCAGGGAGCGATTGTAGTATGGTCACCCAATGCTGCTCCTCCTCCCCAATGCTGAGAGTAGTTAATCTGATTCCAGTGGTGGTGTGAGCGCATAGCAAAGGGTACACAGTTGAGGGTTGAATTTGTCACTAACCAGCTCCTTGACCTGGCTATGTTGAGGATAGACCATTTCTTAGCAGCTTACTCGTAGGACCAACATAAACTCTATAAAAGTAAACCAAACAAAACAAGACACCACAACAAATTTCAAGGCTAGCCCTCAACCGAACACAATAATGACGACATTGACATCAGCGACTGAACGAACCAGTCGTGTCACAAGGACTGTGGAGAGACAGACTTTCATCATCAGACTTCATCATCTTTACATGACATGGATTCCGATGCGGTGGCGACTTCTGTTTCGGAAGTTGCAACCTTAATCACGTCTGCCAACAGGCGACCTGCTATAGCGAGACATCCTACGGCGAATAAAAAGAACAATCCGAGTGCGAAGGCGTACAAGAAACACAGAATGGCAAAGTACGTCGTAGAGCGTCACCTGAAGAAGGGAGAAGCTAACTGGGATGAGGATGAGCGGAAGTCTACCAGTAGGCCAAGAGCTGTTTTCAGCGACATGAGTAGCCAACCTGTTTAGGGAAGGCACTCTTGTGAAAGTTCGATCTGCCATGCGAAAAGGAAGGCCCAGTGTTGTGGTTAACGCAAGACTTCGTTACATGATGGCTCCCAATTCATACGAGGCGGAGAAACAAACTCGAATCGGGAGGACCTTTAACCAGTTCTGAAACCATAAGGGATTCAGCCTCCAAGAGACCCAGGTCATAAGAGGATCCTTCTAAGACCGCAAAGAAGGCCAAAAAAAACCAGAGCGACAAAGTCTGGATAGCTTTTCGTTCATAGTGACCACAAGCAGATTCTTTGGCTCATAGGAGTCCAAAATCCTGAACTTCCAACTAACCATTGGAAGATCATTAAAGCTGAGTAGTCACATGGGACCGAGAGATTACCTATTGAGCCCCTCGCTGCAAGAGGGTTTAGGATTTTTTATGGGCTGCAGACACTCCGCCTATGAGAAGAACGAAAAACTGACGTCTGGCTTTGCTGAGAAACAGGTTCACTCGTCCCAGACTTTCTGATAAGCAGGTCAGTGGTGACCAATTTTCTGATTCAGAAGATTACAACGCCACAGTAATAGAGGCGTTTGTATCAACTAGCACTAATACTCCGGTTGATACAGATTAATCTCCACCATTGAAAAGTAGCCACTTCTAATTTGTTGCTCCGCTTACAAGAAGGTGGAGAAGAAATTGCCCTCATCCAAGGACCGTGGGTCCTAAGGGACAATAGTATAGCGGGATCAATGGAAAATAATTACACGCTTTTCTTTGCTAAGGAACTAGGTACCAAGAACCTATATTCTTAGGAAGAACAAGGGTCCTGACTTCGTTTGCGTTAGTTTCATACTTGGCAAGGAGACTTGACTTGAAGGTTGACAGCAATCTTTGCTATTGGATCGAGCAAATGCTTAAAAGCAGGCTTATCCGTGCTGAGCTGGAGTGCTGTCTAACCAGAAGGTTGGTGTGCAGGGGTATTGCCCAGGGCAGAGTATTATCACCACTATTGTGGCTCATGATAGTGAATGAGATATTCCTAATCCTGGGTACAGAGGGTTTTAGTGTCATAGTGTCTATGCGGAGGACATTGCGATAGCGATATCAGGGAAGTTCCTTCTTAGATTCAGAGACCTGATGGAGACTGGTCTAAATAAACTAGCAAAGTGGATGCAAAGTGTCGGTCTGGGAGTTAATCCGCCCAAGATTGAACTAGTATTGTTTACAAGAAGGTACATATATAACTGCGTCAAGACTCAAGGGTATTGAGTTGCAATTTGCAGATCACGTCAGATACTTGGGAAACTGAATATTCAAGACCGTGCTAGAAAGGCCTCGCATGTAGGAAGGCCTTAGGCCCAAACTGATGTCTACAGCCCCGGATTATTCACTGAACATACACGGCAATCGTCAGACCCTGATGGACGGAACTGAACATGAAAAGCAACAATGCAATACTTGAGAAGGCTCAAAGGATATTCTGCATCACTATAACGGGCGATGTAAGAACCTGTATTAGAAACTATGCTCTATATCTTTGAGAAACTTATGGCGGCTAAAACTATAGCCATTAGAATGGCAAACAGTAGGTGGAACAATATCAAACAAATCTGGCCAGAGTTGGATTGTAGGAATAGGACAAATCTAAGAAAAATAGTTGGCACCCTCTCAGGGCACTGCTAGAAGGCTTGGCGCTCCCTTCAACGAGGAAGAGGAGAAAATTATGACACATCTTCTATGTACATGTCTTGCCCTATCGGTTTTGAGAAGGACACCCCTAGACGAGTACTTCTTCGAAGGTCTTAATGGTCTAGCTAGACCTGACTTAAGCAAAATAAAAATCTTCGTCACCGGGTCAAACTGGTTTGATGTCTAAATGGCGAACCATACTTCTCAGGCTCTGCTTCCTGTCCCATTTGAGAAGTCTCCATGTAGGTATCCGGTTCTTTCATAGTGGTATCACAATGGACCTTGTTTTTGGTCTAAGTGGGTCTCTACTTTGTGGGGACAACTATCCAACTTAACCAACCTATCCACATGCATCCTGAGATACCGATAGACGTTTACTATCGGAATTAGATCTTGTATGAACCTCAGTCTTTCCAAGATCCTTAATAGAAATGAGGATATGCTGATTGGATAGAAGTCCTTAGGGTATGTGTGTGAGGTCTTACCGTCTTTCTTTCTTTCCTTCTACCCTTCACCCGTCATCGAAATTGCTGACGAAATACAGTCAGCTGACTTTGTCGTTGTAGATCAATAACTTGTCACCAATCTGATGCCAACAACCATCCTTAAAGGTTGATGGTACTAACGTAGCGTTAGCCAGCCTCACTGATCCTACTTTCGCCATTGGAATGGTCTCGAATTTGATTGAAATCTCATTTAGAAGTCTAGAAACCGGAATTTTTGGAGGCCAGACCTCTTCTGACTTCACAACTGGTTAAGGGCTCTCCTGTATTGAGTTGACATCTCCTTCCTTAATATCAGCAGAGTACCTTCCTGTATCAGCATCCCATTTTGGAATAGAGGCCTGCCCTATTGAGCTAATACAAGAGTACCGTCAGTGCTCAAACAACAACATTAAAGATTAAAAGTATGATGGGCTACAGATAGGCCTATTGTGATTACCTCCAATTAGAGCTTGCTCATGATACCCGAGTTAATTCTAAATTTAAGTAGATCTTTAAGTGAGTTTGCGGATATATCCTTTGACTCAAGGTAGAATTTACCTAAATGACGATGATGTGTTAAACAGTTACAGTGACACAGGATCTGTTCTTTTCTCGTCTTCGTTGCACATCCTGCAAGTGTTATCTTGGGCTATTCCCGTAGTCATGAGATTTTTTTTGACTTGACAATGTCCAGTGAGGAATCCTGTGTCTATACGAATCTGTTTTCTAGTTAGACCTAGAAGTTGTTTCGTTCTTGTCTGTCACCTTGTCTGTTACCTTCTGTTTTCGTCCAGCTTTATTTTTCAGTCAATTTTTAATGCAGTATTTTGCAGTGCTGATAGGTGGCCCACAGAATGTTCTTGATATCATGAAGATCGATGCAGATCCTTTTCTGACTAGTATGTCTGCCATCTCATTGCCTATATGTCTGCCATGTCCTGGCATCCAAATAAGATGAACTCTGCTTGTGCTGGCTAACGACATGAGTAGTTAAAAGCAGTGTAATTAAGGATAACTTCCAGCGCTGCAGTGGAAGTTGCTTTCATTACGCCCGAAGTGCGTACACAAATAAGCTAGTTTTTGAAGTTTATTAAGCCTGTCTTGTGTAGACCTTTGTTTCGTTTTTGCCACCATAGCGGTGCTGCATATGTGACAATTGGTCTGGTTCTGGCTGTGTGAAGCTCTTACCAATTCCTAGTTCATAAGGGAATCCTGGCTTTATCTATGGTTTTCGTGAGATGAGAGTTTTTCGTCTAAAGGTATCACGTATTTGACTTGTTTTGAAAACACTATTGCTTCACTTCGGAGAAAGTGGGTTTTTGTTGTTTATTTTAAGTTCGACTTTTTGTGAAAGCAACTATGGTGCAATTGTTATCAGTTAGCTCACAGTCAGCAATTCATTTTCGATTACTCTAGTGTATCTACTGACTCGTACATCTGCACCTAATCGAAATTCATTCATATTCTGTTACTGAGATCTTACAAGAGCACTCAAACAATTAAATCTTCTAAACTGCTATCATTTTGCAAAGCTATAAACGCATTAATTATAATGAACAACCCTCTTGAATGACAGACAAAAAAAAAAAAACTAATGGTCAGTCCATTCTAATCTAATGGATGCGGTTTGAAAATTTTGTTGTTTTCATATCTCCCAGAAGATGCTTTCCAAATTTCGAACAAATACCCGCTTATCAATAATTAAACTTGCTTGGTTGCTCTGCATTATGCTGTAGATACTGATAAAGATGTCCCCGCAACCGGTGAAACATTCGGTTCAACCAATGCAAAAACGCGTCTGGAAAGTGAGTGCTTATTTTTGGGTTTAGCATTGACTCTACTCGAAGATCAAGGATGTAGCTATCCTTATCTGGGGGTCGGCTAATGCACTCATCAAAATTTTAATTCATACATAATTAAATGTATATAAAAAATATTTTTATTGAATTCAAAGAGTGCATACTTTTCAATACGCACGTCGCACAAAAAATTTTAAAATTTTTTATTTTTTTATTTTTTGGAATTTAGCCTTCTCGTTGCCGGCTAAGTGGCAAAATATCGTCGGCGATGAACTTTGTCACACTGACTAGACATATGAGATATACTTTTAACTCCATGCATATGTTGCATGATCAAAGTGTTATAAGAAAAAAAAAAGATTATAGAATACAGATACATTTTTGGAATAGTGGCATGGTGGATAGGTGTTTATTGTTGTTAAGAATTTACAAAAAAAATGCGCATTTTTGAAATATCGAAAGGACTGCGTATGGGCAGTATAGTCTGAAGATTATAATTGAACTTCAGATTGTCTGCTTGAAGTGCATAAAACGCTTTCTTTTTTTGGACTATCATGCTAGTTTTTGAACTATCGGGTCACCTCCCAGTAGTGCCCGCTGGATAACTCTGAAAGATTAACTAACGATGAGCGTTGGATCCATCGAGATCGATGGGTTGCGACAACTGAATTATGTACCTTCTCGGGAACTAGGAGAAAAGATAAAGATCTGAAAAACCAAAAACCCCAAAAATGATCTTTGTCATGCGTAGGCCTCACAAGCCGGTCTGTAAAGGAAAAACACGAAGTGATTTTTTTTTTAAATGTTTTTCATCACTTCGGACTAAAGTCCTTTAAATTAATTTAGGTGACGATATGAGTTTACTTTAAATCCCTGTTGGAAATATTGAGGACGGCAAGTCATCCCATATACGCGTTGAGTGGCTAAAGAACAAGCCTCTGAATTGTACAGTGCGACTGAAAATTGGTTTCAAAAGATAAGGGTATGCGGAAGAGGCCGCTCGTGTTGTACGATTAAACTGACGGACAGGCGGAGCACAACTTTAGATTTCATCAACAAATGTGGTGGAAATATTGCTACAGAACCGATAAGCAACCAATATTTCGACGATGCTCTAGTCAAGGAATTTGGTTGCAAAAGGATAGATCATCGATCAATCTACATGCGTCATGCATGCTGGACACGATCTAATAAACTCAGACAAGTTACGGGAGCTCCCGTTCAAATATATGAGTTGTATTCGAGTTTCGGACGAATGAGAGCTTTATAGATAGTAGTCAAGTTTGCAGAACTGAAAAAAATTTGTTTTAAAGGACTTATTGGGATGACGTTGGAAAATGCTCGCTACTCCCGTCAAAACTGGAAAGAATTCCACTGAAACCTTGGACACCACCAGAGGGTTAAGACAAGTTGACGAATTGTGCTAGAAAAAGTAGTACCAAACGCCCAAGCCAGTATATCGGACACTATCTTTGAAAAATCCACGCTGTACAAGACCCTCATAATCGCGGTCCTGCTCTGTGGTACAGAAGTATAGATCCTTACACAGTTGGATGAAAGCTCCCTAACTGTGTTCGAGAGAAAGGTCCTACGCATGATCTATGAACCTGTTTGTGTAGACGAGCAAAACAAAGTCTGGCGAAGAAGATACAACGAAGTGCAAAGTGTACTTGCTTTACAGAGACAGAAGTCTAGAAAAAAAATTCATATCCAGCGGTTGATGGCTGGATCATGTAGAGCGTATGAACATCCATGCTCCAGTCCGTTAAGTCTTCAACGACATACCAGAGCGATCGAGAAACCAAATCATCTTCGATGGCGTGACCAGGTAGAAGGAGATCTTCATCGACTTGGTTTCCGAGATTGTAGACGGTGGGTCCGAGATCGAGCTGGCTGGAGAGGAGACCCAGGAGCACCATGCTTTCTTAGCTGACTATCTAGGCTCAGTAATCCCTAGCAAATCTAGCTCCGAAAAGAAGTGCTGCCAATATTATTGTAGGGCTCCAGTGCTGGTAATCCGGTTGGACCTTCCTTATGGTCTAAGTGTGCCACTGCTAAGCGGCGACAACCACCCAACTCAACCCAACCAACCAACCCATCGTTTCGAATAGGAATTGACCAGATTCAAGAGAAAGGATTGAGTACCATTCATGATATTGAACATAGGTTCCACAAGTCCATATACAAACATTTTCAATGTCCCGTGTAGAGTTCAGATACTTTTTGGAAATCAATCATTTGGCTGATGAGACTGCTGATGAACACAGAAGCCAGGAGTTGAAGGACAGTCTGTG
Organism: Xylota sylvarum; assembly: GCA_905220385.1. Taxonomy (NCBI): domain Eukaryota; kingdom Metazoa; phylum Arthropoda; class Insecta; order Diptera; family Syrphidae; genus Xylota; species Xylota sylvarum. The sequence goes on along the minus strand of LR999960.1, from coordinate 49,455,638 downwards.
AGAGCAATTGGACGTTACTTGGCGCTTTTACTCCTGTTACTGATCGATCAGTTTGTGGATCATCATATTTTTTTTTGGAACTGTATCGCAACAGCATAGCCTGCATAGCCTGCTCCTAGCAATTCGTCATGAATGAATGAAATTGAGCTGAAGATTTCCGCTTTCACCCATGAATGATGTAAGTCAGAGGTACATATGTGTACTAATTGAGAAGGATATGGATCCGCAGGGTTTGTGCCACATCGACAGTAGTAATTTGTTCGCCAGGGTCTCTAGTTTTGTGGCTGAGAAAGGATCAATGTCGATGGCTATCTATGCATCACCCAAAGTTCAGTTTCTAGTAACATCTAGATTCGCTACTAGAGGATGTGCTGTCAACTTTAACTGATCACTCCATCCATCTATACCCTACACCCGATTGTTGTCTTCATTCATATACGACTATCTCATCTAATAGTGTAAAGAGGGTCTCAGCTGGGGGTGGGATTTCGTAGCAGAGTGAAGGAACGACTAGGCTAACAAGTTGGAAAAGTGGGGATCAGCTTTTGACAGCCTCGTACACACCAAGAAAATCTTTGTCTTAAAATAGATTTTGGAGGATTAAGGTCTCCCTTGTGGTTCGGGATATGTAAGGAATAACGATTGGCAAGAGCTATTCTTCATTGGTTTCTGGTTTCTGCTGATGTGGTGTATTTAGAAGCGTAATCAGTACCACCTCGAAGTTCTAGGCGTCTAATGCGACATTAAACCCAATTTGTTTATGTTGGGTGCCCATCCTTATTGGAAGAATTTAGGTGACTTTTAAAGCTGTGAAGTCATCTTCCACTGCTTTGAATATCTCGAACAGTACACCATCAAGTATGGTATCTTTTTTCATGTTAAGCTTGGATATTGCAATATCCTTTCAAATGCAAATGGTACCATGGTCTTGGTTCGTTTAGTTCATACTTAGCAGCGGGATGGTGATCTTCATTAGAGTCTGTGATTCTGCTAAAAGATTACCTTACGTTGTCACTTGATTCTGGACCCCGTACTGACTGACATGGAAATTGAAAGATTTCGGATGACGTCGTAGACGAAGATTTCACCAATTGCGTCCATCTTCTTAGAGACAAATGGTAGTCTTGTCCAAAACCCAAATTTATTAATGAACCGACTTTACCTATATTCGTTTCGGTTAGTTGGTTGATTTGGGAGGGTGAAGGTTTAATCAACATTTAGGCCCATTGAGTTTCTGTCTAGAAAAACTATTTTGTAAGAGAAGGTATGGAGAGGATGTAAGTGAAATGTGGTCTAATTTGGAGATGGAGAGGCAGATGGGGTATACAGATCCGAGAAACCTCCAGTATTTGTAATGAACTCTAGGATTGGTTCTAACTTTGGAAAGAACGCAACCTGGGCAGGATATGTCTTTTCAGATCCTGCTGCAAAGAATTCGAAGAGAAAGTGCTTGAAACTGTTTTATTCCTACTGGCTTCCCGAGCAAGTAGTCCCAGCCTGTAGATATGTTAGTTCAGGTTAAAGTGTACAAACCGGCAATGTATATTAATTGCCCTCTACCCGGATCGAGGTATGGCTTTGCAAGTTTGTAGCCCTGTCCACATGTTTTTATGGCGTTTTTCGAATATGGGGCTATATGAGACTACACCAGTGGCTATAACCATAGAAATGAATATAGTTCGTCCGCGACTTCCTTCTTTGCTATGTTCCAATGGTTAGGTACCCAGAGCACGTTGACCCGGGTTCACTAGTACCATTAGACCCGCTTGACTGTCCGAGCAATATTAATGCCTTGGGTTTTGGTGCTAAAAAGTAGTTTGATTGAGTATTACTAAAATATCTGCCAAGAATACAATGTCAAACATTTTCAGATGGATAGGGTAATTGAGAGTTAGCATTCGGCAGCAGACCCTACACCCCCGATTCTTCATCGATTTGTAATCAATCCGTATATACTTCTATTACGGCCTTGTTTGGGACGGCAGTACCCTCAGAAGCAAACTGTATGCCTTACTTAAAATTTCGGTCAGATTCCTTACGAGTCCAGAAGCCACCTGTACTTCTTTCAAAACAGCCCTGTATCTGATAGCTGCAATCTTGGTTCTTAAGTCTGTAAGCAGACAGTCCGGCAGTTCCTTTTACTTCTAGTCCTATAGAGAGTATATTCAAGATTTTCTCCATGACTTCTGTGGGAATGCTCGATTGGGATCTGGTAATTCCCAGAAAGGCCATACGTTGGATAATAGTGCAAGGACATACATTATATTTACTTTCGGCCACCACACCAACGCTCCGTAGCGTAGGATGGGCCAAAAGATACAAATGTCTAGGTGGCTTGCTTCGATTTCAAGCCCCATGCCTTGCCAAAAGCTTTCACGAGTCCCGGAAGTTGTCTAGATAGTATTTTCTCGTGAATAGTACCATGTAAGTCCTTTTAGGATTGACGCCCTAACCGCCCAACTCTTCATCAATGCAACTCTATCCTCCTTACGTCATATGGTCGAAGCTCGTCATAGACCAATCCATTAAGTATTCGTGCTTCTCGAAGGTCGACTGAATGTTCCAACTAAGAGAAACTTTAAATCTCTATTCTAAGCTTCGAAACAATCAGCAAGACTCAACCTCCGCCTTAAGGGTCAACCAAACGTAGAAGATCTCGTGGAAAGTAGCAACAGTGTGCCTCTGATCGAAATGAAAAGCTGCTGTGTTGAAGTCAGAGCGTGTTAGAAATGAAGAACTGGCGACGATACAATAGAATTGGGACCAGTTTGACGGTGGGTTCTTTTTCGCTTTCCAAGCATCAGGAACAACTTTGAAAACAACGTTGACATCGGGTAACGTCTAAGTTGTCTAACTGAGCGAAGCTCCTTTCAGTGTCGACTTGTGTCTGCATATTCCCAGCTTTTCTTGAATCTCAGGACCTTATTGGCGTAGTAACTCTAATAACCTATAGCTTTCCCAAAAACAAAAATTCAGTCAATGAGAAAGTCGCTCCTAAAGTCTTGGTTGTAGTTAACCCCCAGCACGTGTTTGCCCTACATTCCTATTAGAGACGCGAATTCCATACAACACACTGTTGTACTTCCTTTTATGTTTTGTATCAAATATTTATCCCCGCCACTGTTAATCTCTTCTTTCTTCAGCGGAACTACCATCTGCCATCCATCAGCGTCCCTATTAGTAGCCATTAACTGCCAACAAACCTACACAATCCAACAGTGAACCTCCAAATTAATTATCCGATTAAAAACCCAATCTTAACCAAGGTGTGCAGTCAAGGATCTCAATTAAGTCATTTTCGACCGCCTTAAGGTATGTATTGGCCAGTGCGTTGCGAAACAACTGCATTCAATCGGCTGTGATTGAATCTTAATCCTTATTTCGATTTCAGTTCCTTATTCAGTTATTCACTGAAGAACTTCTTTATATTGTTCCGCCTACAAAAGAATGCACAGGAGCAAGCTAGCCGAATGAATAGAAAGCGGAAGGATATTCTCTCTATTCTCCTTCAGAAACTGTCAAAATTAAAACCAGGACAAAGTTAGTCCTTCATCATGTAATATGTCGGCAGTGCACAATACATGTCGTTTCTTGTGCAAGAATTTGGACGAATTTTTTTTTTTTTTTTTCTTTGGTCATTTAAGGACATTTTTGGTCGTTTGGTACCATTCGGTTGTGCGGCTATTGTGCAATTGCCAGTGGGTGTCCTTTATGTGGACTGAAAGACATATGCAATTTTTTGCTTTCCTATAAATCGAAAAGATACACACTTAAGAAAGTATCGTATAAGGATTAAGGATATGTCTCAGTGGTACTTGATTTTTGGATCGACAAGCAGTAGGAAGCATTGAATGTAATAAAAGAATAGCGAAACGAAAAGTACCTGCTGCATGTCTAGGCATGCTATTATTTTAGGAATGGATTGATTTGGATTCAAAGTGAAGGCATTTGCCGCCTGATATGTATATGTAGTCCAGATGGTGGATGTGTTAATAGAAGCAATGACCAAAGTCCTACGCAAGGTTTGTTAGTAGACACAAGCTTTTTACTAAAGCAAAACGTTCCCGAGACCCATTCGATTGGGATCTCTACAAGAGCAGTCTTAGGAGAGAGTAGTTACTTCTAGAAACCACTTGGGAACTGAACTGTAAGGAAACCTAAGAGTCCAATTTCTAGTGTCAGAGGATGGTGTCACCCCCGAAAACTACAAATCACATGGTCTCGATGGTGTGTTAGGAGTGGAACTCAAACAGAGTTTTAATATATTATGAAGCTGGATCTGTACTATCTTTAAAAGCAGCCATACCTCCCACATAGCCCAAAATTGTTGGCTAAAGAAGCTGCAGGCCGTATCCTCCCTAACAATGGGGATTGGCCGTCAGCGAGAAATCGATAAAGTTTCAGCTTGACATTGAAGCCAAAAGACTGGCAAATGGTAGGTTTAACCGTGTCATTAGATGTCCTTCTGAATTGGACAACAATGTACATATGATGGGGATGTCACCTGCTTTGTCAAAGGTAAATTCGATGATGGACGTTGGAATATGCTTTCCTGATCGGACAGTTCGTCAAGTGAGTTCTGTGTGATCGGGAAGGATTCATTTTTAGGGCGGCAGTTTCTTTTACAGCATCGTAGAGTAAATGGACCATGTGCAGATGGTTCCACGAAAAAAACCCAAATTTGATCTCAGGTCCTGTTCTAACAGAGATTTCGCACCTGCCCACACTAGTCGCGTAAACAAACTATCTTCGAATCCTTACCGCCAAAAGCCAACCACCAAACCACTGCCTCGGCCTTCTATCAAATAACATTGTTTACCCTGCTGGACATACATGCATAATGCACCAGATTACATCAAAACCATTTCTAGACCACTTGACCTCTCCGCTGCATCAGCATCCACCTGTTGTACCCGAATACTCAATCAACAGCGGATGTTTGTCCACCACATAGAATCTTACACCATACACTCTGTCGCTTTGCGCAACACCACTTGCAAGGAAACAAAACACCACAAGGAAAACAAATCGACCGACGATATAGCACAGCATATGCAACAGCTTCTCTCTTCAAGGATCACCGCAAAAAGGCGAGACAAAATCAACTTCCTGTGTGTGTGAACCTGTGCAGTCACAACTTTCCATTTCATAGAACGAATACTACATGTACTATAGTAACTAAGACTGAGCAGGTCCTTTTCTCAATGATGCGTTGATTTTGTTTTTTTTTTTCTGGATTCTCTGTTATCCTTTGACAAATATGAGAAAGAGATAAAATTTTCACACGAAAATTGTGAGCGCAGCCAGTTGAGAATTGAGCAAGGACATTGTGACACTTTCACCTGCAATGGCAATAATCCTTTGGTACGCACAACGATGTAACACATTACAGTGTTGGTTGGTTAGTGTTTATACAATTTATGATTATGAGAATGAAAGAGTCCTCTGTATCCTATTTGTTGTGTGAGAAAGTCATTTAGCATTCTCATGTGGGAAACATGATTAAAGGGTCTGGCTCACATCCTTTTATTCTTCCTTTCGCATTGAAATTGAATGCAACTGACAAGATGATGATGGAATTTTATATAAATGATGCAGATTTTGTTATGCCTATGATGATACATTTTCCCAGGATCGAAAGGATACTTCAGAAATGCAAAATTATTTTCTCATATCTTTTTTCATTCGGTCATTGTGCAACTATCCCTGCTACCTACCTGAATGATGAGATGAATTCCCTTGATGGTCAGTATTAAAATCGTATCCTTACTCAATAATACGCTGGTCATGCGTGAATCCTTTCTTAAAGTAATAATAATAAAAATTGCGCTACATTTGATGAAAGGAAACTGTTGGGATGTTTACAAATTTCCCAGGGGTATGCTGCGCCTACGGATGGTTGCGAGACGCCGTTAGTCTCCAAAGGACTAATGTATCTAATTGACCCCTATATTGCATGTATCTATGTCAAGGATCAATATTTCGTTCTCCGTTAAATTTTTCTTTGATTTCCCATTTTGAGGATACCAGCTAATTGCGAGTATAGTTACTCTCAAGTGCTATTCAAGATGAAAGGAGAAAGTTGTGCGCCCATATGATGGTGGTTCCTCTTGAAGAATGAGAATTAATAATTCTACTTGTGTTGTGAAGTGTATGTCTGATTGTATTGGTAGCAAATTTTGTAAATAACTTTGTTTGGGATTTGAAGGATTCTTTACCCACATTATGGTGTAATGGGTTGAGGGAATGAATGGTAATTACTCTGTTTTGAAAATGCAACTGTATTGAGAATCAAGGCTCAAAGGAATGATCTACATGGGTTCAACCGCACAAAAATAAGCTATGACCGACTTCGGGATTTAATCTAAACGAAGGTCCTTATGTATCTGGAAGATAAGACAAAGCTGGTAAGACATATGGAGTACTGTGTTCTTTGACAGTAGTTTCTCTGTATTATTTCAAAACAGGAATAGAATGTCGTCAAGAATCCAATGAGCTGCGATTTCTCTAGCTGAAACATGGACAACACGATAGGCACATAGTTCATGAAGTCCGTGAAGCATATGGAATACACGAACGGTATCAAAATGACTGAGTACTTCCAGCAAGCATTCGTAAAGTCTTGTACGGTAATTGAAGACATTAAAATGAGTTGGTTTGGAGGGATATGTATAAAAAAGTAAGAACATCTAAACACCACCTAGAATAAATGCTATCAGTTGGCATCTTACTTAGGTGGCGCTACAGTTCGGGATGTTCAGTTGATCAGCCAGCTGCTTCCAATTTCACATACCGAGTTGGTTGAGATTCCTTTCCACTTGAGTGGGCCACCTTAGGCGAGGTCTTCCTCTACTGCATTGTCCGTCTGAGGTTGATTCTAAGACTTTCCGGGCCAGATCATTGTTGTCCATCCGCTCTACATGACCCACTCATCTTATTCGTTGTATTCAAACTCTTCTGAAAATTTGTGAAAATTTGGTCGATGGTGAACTTTCCTGGCCTAAAACCATACTGATCGGAAGAATGCTGAGGTTCCATTCATCGGGTAAACTCTAGTCCGAACGAATTTTGCAAATGAGTTGGTGCATGCTCCTTACCAAGTCATCCTCCTCTGCTTTAAATAGCTCGGCAGTCAGGCCATTAGTTCCTACAGCTTTATTGGATTTCATCTTACATATCGCTATCTTAACTTCATTCAGGGTGGGTGGACGGGAATGTTGGTTATCATCGTCCAAATTGAATGGTTCATTCTGCCTGACAGCGGAATTTTGGTCATTGTAGCAGTTCTATAGTCGGCAGAAGTAATCTTTCCATATCCTCAACATCGACTGCGATTCTACTGCTAGGTTTCTTTGTTCGCAGAGCCGCTTTTTATGGCATCGACTGCACGTGGTCTGTAAAGGGACTTAACATTCTAAATCCGAGGTCGTTGTCCTTATCACGTTTGCTGGGGTCGTCAACCGTGAAACCATCCCTATCCGAGACGGTTGGTTTTTTTTTTCGTAACTATTAGTTTTTTCTGTGGTAAGGAAGTTACCCCGACGCACAACCCCCAACTTGGAGGACCAGTTTCCTTTTATACCCCAGAATCCGGAGTCAGTACCCCGCTTCGTGGATATGAAGCTGCCATTGGTCCATTAAATGTTCATTCGCCACCAATCTCAGGAGCTAATATAGGGATAACATTAATAGGTTGGCCTAACTGGAACTGATAGACGCCACTGTTGATTCCATCTAGGGAATTCGTCTGCTGCCACCTGGAACAAGAATCGTGGAGGTGTAGAGTACTAGTTGATAGTGAGAGGCTATCGTGAGAACGCTTGTGCTCCCATATATTCTCATCACTAGACTTCATTAAAGGGTCCAAGGCTAGTACTCGAGACTGGCTTCTATGTTGGTTTGATATATGTACATAAGCACAAAGTAGTAGAACTCATAATTCGGGAGGCAATATGAAAGGTGATGAACAAGAAAGCAGAAAAGATTTTGAGAAAGAATAAATCCTGCGTCGAATATTCAAATCTATGTGAATACATGTTTTGCAGACCATAGGGTCTGCTCTAGCTAAAACGGTCTTTGAATCCATGCCCTGTATCGAATCTCCATTTTGAGGACTATGCAATCGAGGATGCCAGAAACTTGCTTGGAAGTACAATCTGAACGTGAACGAAATAAATGAAAGGAAAGTAGTAAGTTGGTACTCATATACGTATTATATAAGGAAGTATCTAGAAAGTATCTACGTGCATTGCAGCACGTATATGATAAGGTTAATAAACACTCTTCTTAATTGACAAATACACAAACATTTTAGTAATGATCTCAAAATGAAATTTTATCCTGGAACAAACAAACAAATTACCTAAACCATTTCACTAATGAATGACTTCAGAAGGATTAAGTACTTTTTTTAAGTACCTCCCTTAAAAAAAAGTCATTTTTGTATATTTCCTGAGAAATTTTGAAAAATCTACATATGTGTACCTATGCCTTTTAAAAAGTCATTTCTGTTCGGATTAAAGGAAAAAGTAAAACAATGCTTTACAATTTTTATGGTCGGATAAAAACAATATTTGCAAAAATATATTTCACCTTGAACGAGATTGACCTATGTATCTCTTCCTTTTTTTACGTGCACTCTAGCCTACCTAAACAGGATTCGCGCAGTTTGCTCTGAATTTCAACGTCATATGCAAATAATTTGTTTTGTTATGCACAAATTTTGCAATGGGTACCCATTGGTACGCGGAAAAAACGTAAACGCTTTGATTTTATTTCAATACAAACAAAGGATCACTCATAAAAATCCACGCAATAAAAATCGAGTAAACAAGACAAGGATTAGGTAGGCGTTCTAGTGGATTTATTTAGATTGCCCATAAAAAGACAGACGAGCCTGAAATTTTCTAACAAAACGAAACAAAACAAAAAAAAATAAATTTATGAAAAACATTCAAAAAATAAGGACGACGACCATTATGGCGTGTAGTCAAGGTTATACGCGGGTCTATATATTATCTAATGTCCTTTTGCCGACACAGAGTATGACACTGGCGTAACCGACAAAAGATTTGCAACGTAAATAGAACACCTCCAAATTTTGCAAATCATAAAACAAGGAAGGAGCAACCAACAAAAAAAAAAAACAAAAACAAAAACATCAAAAATCCATAATCCTGTTTCAGCCTTTTACCTGCACTTTTGTACACACAGCACACAGATGATGGGCATGTGAATTTGTTGTCACTGAAATGACCAATTAAGCGAGATAGACACTGAGAATGAAAGACGTGAGTTCTAAACTCGGTTTTATGTTCTGTTTTGGGTGTGGGATGGTCAGGACATAATTTTAATTGCAAACATTCCTTGGAAGGGTTTATGTTCTCTTACCTGCCTAAGGATAATGGCTACTTTACTTATATGATGGGTTTAGACTGGCGGCATTACCAAAGGTTTTCAGATTTTATTATCCATTTCACCAATGTTTTGGATTATGTTTAAATTGTGAATGCAAATAGTTTGTCTAAGTATTTAACGACAATGCGACATGTGCCATAAAAGGACTCTGATTCATTGTAGGTGTATCTACTATCAAAGAGTTGTTGGTCAACGTGTTTTATTTTATTCTTAATATTCTTGTTTTCAATTATTTTTTCCTATAGCACATAGTTTGTTACATACATATGTACATGTATTTAAATATTTTGGAAGTCCTGTGTAAGAAAAAAACCTGTTTAGACCGATAGAACTGTGACTGTCTTTACACGGATTGACATTTTGTTATTTTGTTTTTGTTAATTATCATTTTAAGATAAAAAACGATTTTCAAAAAACAATCATTAGGTATAAAGGATAATGACCTGTTAATCTTTTAAAAAGTCACTGTGTGAGTAATGCCTTCTTGCATCTCACTCTCACAGCATTCCTTAAGTATTGAGGTGGGGGTAAAGTAAGGGTTGAACTTGGAACTCAGGTAGTTAGTTTCTGTCCCTTTCTACGTGTGCGAAGTGAGACTTTTATCTACTGCGTTGTTAATTTCGGGTTAATTTCGAAGACTCTGCAAGCCGGAATGTTATTGTCAATTCGTCAAAGCTGCTGAATAGCCATAACGCTAAAGGTCTGGAATATATTACGAAGTATATTTCTCTCGATACCACCAAGTAGAGGGTCACCTCTTAAATCAATAGACAAATGCAATATTTTTATGAACACTGGTGATATTTATATTTCAATCTAAAGTGCAAGCTCTGAGGTTAATAAGGAAATACAATATCTGTGAAATACCGCATTGACCCTGCCTACAAATAGTCATCCTTTTGACAAATTTTTTCATCACGTTTTCGCATATTTGCGGCTGTATTTTGTGAATTAGTGTATGAATCATTGGTGGAACATTGTCTTAGACTTTATTTTTAACATAGCCTTAAGGAAAAAAGTCTAATGATGTTAAATCATACGACCTCGGCGGCCAATTGATGTCTCTAATTCGAAAAATCATACGTGCAGGAAATTTGTCACCCAATAGAGCCATTGTCTCATTAGCTGTGTGACCCGATATTTTCAGCATTTTTGAGGTGAATTTGTACTATTTGAAAACGCTGCGAGAGTATTTATCGATTCATATTTAATAATCTCCTAGTTTTTACTTATCAAAAATTATCACAAAAATAGCTGATTGTTGAAAATACATCAATGGTGTGAATGTGAAAATGACACCTCTTGTTGCATGAGCCTATATGAAATATTTTTATTTAGTTTCGATGCTTAGTGGGATAAAGCAGGACTCATCTTGCTTTCAAGTTTTGTATAGAATCTCCTGAGTTGTTTAGAATAGAGTCCAATTGCAAAGGAAACAAAGTTTGGCAAAAGTAAGAGTTCTTCTTGGTTTCATATTGAGAAGAGTGCTAACTGTCTTAAAACCAATAAATAGACCATAAACCTAAAAGATCGCAAACCTCGATCGAAGACTCTTAGTGTTACATTCAGAATGAATCTTAATGACTTTTACCGAAAGAGAAGGGGTTGGGCACGAGGATATCATAATGTATAGGTATCATTAAGATTATAAAAAGTGTTCATCTTTTGCTTGAAAATGTAGTAGGGATATTCCACAGACAACAGATCAAAACAAGACTGCCCCAGATGTAGGTATGTATGTAGTAAACAGAAGTTTTTAAAACCGAATTATTTTATTGAAAATAGTCCCCTTTCGACTCAATACAGTGATTTGCAGAGTCTAAAAGCATGCTGAATGAGTGTTTTAGATCGTCGACCAGAATGTCCTTTACGATGTCGGTACAAGCCTTTTGGATGGGTTCTACGTCCACAAAACGCTTGCCTTTCATTGACAAATGCATTTTTTTTTGTTGAAAAGGTTGAAGTTGTACGGTACCAAATCAGGCAAATACAGGTAGTGGTTGATAGTTCTAATGCGATTTTTATTCGAAAAATCGGTCACAAGTGTCGATTGATGAGGTGGCGCATTATCGTGCAACACTCGCCAATTTCTTTCTGTGCGATACTCTGGCCGAATACGTCGTAAACAATGCACCAAACGCTTCAAAACTCCAAGCTAGAATTGTGCACTAACGGTTTGGCCTAGTGAAACGAACACTTAGTGGACGGGTATTGGAATCATAAAAACAAATCAACATTACTTTTACTTTGGACTTTTCAAAATGTGATTTTTGATTTTTGGCCTGTTTGGTGCCTTGGTTTCGGGATCATATTGAAAACACCACATTTCATCACCAGTCACAATGTTCTAAAGAAAGTTTTTGTCCTTTTTGGCTTCATTGTCGATGTCCTTCGAATGTTGAATTCTGAGCAATTTTTGATCGATGCTCATTTTTGTACCGATATGACACAATCATATTATCACTTTAGATACAATAAATCCGATTCTATTCATCCAAATGTCATGAAATTTTGATAGTACCTTAATGAAGGATCTACCTTTTTGGTAGAAATATCTAATTAAAGGCTCAGTTTACTTTGTTGTGTAAGTTGTAAGGGTTTTTCAATAAGGACATAACAATTTTGTATTTAAATAAACTACAAAATAATTGAGATATCGAGCTGAAATTTATTCTAGGTATAGTAGACATGTTAAATTTAATTGTGGAATTCAATCTCGTTCCTATAACCACTGCGAGTACGTTTACAGCGATCGATTCTTTGCAGTCAATTTTCCAATACTCTTCCACACATCTCAACCGGAACGTTGGCAATTTCACGTTCGATACTGTGCCTGTGTTCCTCGTTGCTATTAGTTTGTCGAGGTGGCCATTTGACCAAACCATTTCTCGAAATTACGCGATTACCAAACTTCCCCTTTAATAGATCAATAGTTTGACCAGCTGTGTGGCATGTGGCACCATCTTGTTGGAACCACATTTCACTGATATCAAGTCCATCCAGTTCAGGGAAAAACTAGTCTTCCACCATGGTACGATAGCGATCTCCATTGATCGTAACATGGTGATCATTTATGTACATCAACGAAAAATACGTTCCAATCACACGTCCGGCATGAAATCCACACCACACGGTCACTTTTTGTAAATGCAATGGACTCTCTTGAAGTACATGTTAGTTTGTTGCTGCCCAATAACGAATATTTTGCTTATTGACAAAGCCGTTAAACCAAAAATGATCTTCATCGCTAAAGATGATTTTTCGATGAAATTCAGGATTCTCTTCAAGTTTTTGCAGAGCACAATCGGAAAAGTTTTGACGGTCCAAATGATCAAGAGGCTTCAGTTTTTGAGTTAATTTGATCTTGTAAGGCCAAGATCTTTACGCAAAATTCGCCACAATGTGAACTGAGATATTTCCAATTCCGGTACTTCGACGGATGCGTTGTCTCACTGGTACAGGAACATTCAATAGTGAAGATGTTGACTTGAATTTATCCACTGTAGCATGCACAGCCTGTCTGGTGGGATGATTATTACGACCGAAAATTGGAGTAACCGCTCCTAAAGCTGCATCCACCGACTTAGAATTTCGGTAGTAATTTTCAATAATTTCTAAACGCTTTTCGTTCATAAACTTCACCATGATAAAAATATAAACCTTGACTGACGTTCTGACCATAAAAGATCATAAAAAAAGTTTAAAGGTGCATTTGTATTAAAAATTCAAAATTGTTATATCCCTACTGTAAAACCCTTTATTTCCTCCTACAAACAAAATCACAAAACCATTAAAATTCTTAAAAAAATCACCTTCAAAACTATCATCCTTAAAAAAAACATAAAAAAATCCATAAAGATCCTCTTTACCAAAACGCAAACAAATACCACAAAAAAAGTCAACTACTGCAATAAAATAAAAAACAAAACCAACCAAAAAAAACCTTCATTAAAAAACTGTCGCGTTTTTTACGCCTGCTTACAGTTTTTTTTTTAAAGTCATCGGAGGCCTGTGATAAAAAAAAAAACAAACTTCGAGGTATGACAAAAATCCACACAGATATACAAGTCCTTACGGCGTAAGGGATGTACCATAAAACTAAGTCATTTTTTTTTAGTTTGCTGAGAGATTAGCAAATTAACAAATTTTCCAGAATCCCTAATAAAGTATATTTTTTGTGGAATTTATTTATTTTATTTTTTTTATTATTACTTACCCGGTATTTTGCATGTTTAATCGTAAAAAAGTTAACTTCGCGACCCAATTTGCTAACGTTTTATGGTTTGCGTAACCTATTTTACATTTTGTAAGGATTTGTAGTCTCCTTTTTTTTATGTTGGCTTTGTTGTCGCCGCAGTAAATGTGATTTGCAAAAATTAAATATATTTTTATTTTAAGGATATGTTCTTAGAATAAGTGAGATGATAACAGGCCAAAGGGTGTGCGTAAATGGGCCGCATACAGGTAGGGGAAATAGGCTGTACCTGAATATTTTTGGCATGATTTTGAAATTCATAATTATAATCCAACGATGGGAGTTGTTTTTCATTGTTTTCTGTAAGGATTGTACATAAGTACAAAAGTTCATTTACATATTTTTAATTTTAATGTAAATGAATGGGTTAAATTCTTTGAGCACTTTGATTACACAAATGTTCAGAAAAACGATAAGTCGTCTGCAGTTTAAGAACATCGGCAATGACTTGTATTAAACTAAACTGAATGAATGCAAGATATGGTTCAAATAATTCCTGATAACTTACCCTACCAAGGATTTGGCTCAATCTTGCAATCTGGCCTAGACATCAGAGTTTATGTCATTTGAATTCTTTCAACTTCTCCAAATTTTTATCTATATTACCTTAGCATAATTCCTAGGTACAAAGTTCATTTAGATCCTTAAAGACAGTTGTAGCTATCTATGTATCTAGATGTTATTATTTGGTGGCTCGAGATCTATTTCTACATCGATGGCTTTCTTATTTTTAAGAACTGGGAGTAGTAGGTTCTATGTTCAGGGCTTCATGAGTGCGTACTCACACTATCAGCTTCAAATATTTACCACTTGATAGGATCAATGGTAGGTCCATCGAAAAAGTGCTGTCTAACCTAAACCTGGCAACAAGTTGGTGCAGCAGTCAATAAGAAATCGTCTGTGATGAACAAGTTTTTAAAGAAATCCTGGCAGTTAGTAGGTAAACTAATGGCCGACTGTATTCAGTTAGCAGACAACTGTGGAGCAATGCCAAATCCATCACATAGGTAGTCCATTGAAAGACGTAAAAAAGAATGGAACGTAGTTCGTGGCTGTGTTGATACTAGTCAAAAACCTATCAACGATAGTTAACTAAAGAAAGGTACACTGCCATAGTGATACCCATGCCTACTCATGTACTGCGTACAACAGCTTGTTTCGGCTAGCCTGGACCAGCAGAATACAAAACTGACCCAGTACTTAGTAGCAGTAGGAAGCAAATGGCCATATCCTTACACGATGGATATTAGAATCTCATTCAAATAATATCTCAAACACGTCAGTAGTAAAACAGCTGATGCGAGTGCCTGTTTTTGTCATGTCCAACTTAGAAGGATCTTGGCTACTATTTCTAAAAATAGTGCTTGCATATATCATTATCCACGCTACAGTATTTCGGGTAAGAGCCATGAGAACCAAGTTAAATAGACTATAAGTCACGACAGTGTATCGAATATATGCATTCGGAGCAAGGTGTACATTCTGCAATACCTTAAGTGACTCAGCTTCCACAGTGACAAAAGTATCTAATTAGTATCTAAGTATCTAAATATCATTAAATATCCATTTATTTCTAGTCAATCGAGAGAATACATTCTGCAATTAATTTTTAAATACAACTTCGGGAATATGCCTACCTCTACCACGACTGGATCTGATGAATGTCATCCGAGAGACTGTCTCAAGGCCAATTTATAGGTCCAATACGCGAATTTATGAGTTCAACGAATGTTTCTTTCAATAGTTGATTGTTTCGTTTACTGAATGGCATGTAGCACCATTCCGCTGGAACGACATCTCGTCCACATTCATGTCATTCATGCAATATTCTCTTCCGTTCAGAAAATGTTGTGCGAAAACAGTCAACAATTCGGCGAAAAGCGGTCTTAGATAGTCGATTATGTCGGGTGTGATATGGTGCAAGTGCTCTATAAGTTTGGCGTACAGAACCATAATTTTAGAACCAAATTTATAAAATTTGGTGACGTTGTTGAGGCATGTATGTCATCACTGTAAAATTGCAAAGACTACTGAATAAAAGTGACACTGACAGTTTGCAACCTGACAATTGGTTTGACAGATATAATATCTGAAGTTAGTACTAAGTTAAAAAAAAAAACACCCTTCATACAGACATTCTTGCAGAAAATAGGAAAAAATCTTTTGATTTAAGCGCAGTCTGGTTATCGCTAAAGTCCGATCTTCAACATGTTCCTTACTATGTAGCTTATGACCATTAGGATGTATTTGTATGTCTATGTTTCCCTAACGAGTAGTGAAGTTCTATGTCGTCATCCTCCACAAGGAAATTAGTAACGTACCCAGAAGAACCATTAATGAAAATTCGACTACATTCCATTCTTGGCTCAGACTCTGTCCGATCTTAGTAGCTCTAGAAGGTCGAAAACGCTCTACCCGGCATCGTGCCCAGGAATTAACCATCCACGAAGGATTTGCCATTTCATGCGTACAGAAATCTAGCTGACTCACAAACTGAAACCTGCATGGTCCGTCGCACAGTGCAGAATCTTGACCAGATGGATCTTGGAACAGAAACAAGTTAAAGACTCTTTCCATAACAAAATCATTTTAAGGGATGAATCAGACATCACCCTCAACTCTACGTCCGTAAGTAGAATTCTCGGATCTGGAGAGCAAGAATTTCGAATATCATGCAAAAATTTCCGAAGCATCCTGAAACAGTGACAGTTTGGTGTGAATGTACCTCCTGAATTGTCAATGGCGGTCGTTACTATGGCATGCTGACAACCTTTTTTGGCCAAAAAATCGATTACCAATGATTCTTTTCGACAAGTGACATACCCTTTGGGGGTTGAGATGAAGGAGCTTAAATCCGTTGGTGTGGGTATCTTTTCCGATAGTTTTAGGTGGCAAATCAGGTCCAAGTATTTTTAGCCTCAAATGCGAAGTCGTACTCAAACAATCGGTTTTGCTGCTCATTGTAGTAGTCACCAGGACATGCGTATATCGGTTGAATGCTTTCTATCCAAGCTGAATAGCTCGAGGGTATGTTTTGTCATTACATTGCAATATCCGTCGAAACGTAACGATTGAATTGAGGTTGAGGATGAGGTACATGCTCTGGTCTGTGTAATGTATCCTACTACAGATGACACTACTATAGTGTCAGCCTAAAAATATGATAGCCAATGCTTTTTCTTCCTCTTGGTGCTTATTCCTATTTCCGTTTCTATAAAAGCTTCGACAGCAGGAAACAAAAGATGTACTCATCAACTAGTATGCCGCTGACCTATGGGAATATTGGTTTAGTCCACCTGTATCCTAAAGATTCATCCCCCACACAATTCTCTTCATATGTATGAGGGGAAGCAACCATATCGTCAAGGAAAGCACGAATTCAGAATGTGCCAATACCCAATCCAGACTCAGATCCTAACAAATTTTTCTAACCATCTGCCAATCTCATCGAGGATTCATGACTCAAATAAGAGTCAAAACTTTAGCTTTGTTACCAAATTCTGCAAACTGTTTCATTTTCAAACTTTTTTGGAAGAGAACAAGGCCCCAAGCGACATCTGTCTAATCCTGCAGTGAAAGATACTCCGATCCTTAAAAAATATCGTGTTGTCACCTTCATATGTTGTCGGCTTCTATGAAGATACCAGCACCAGATCTTTGATTGAAACATTCATAAAATCAATTCAACAATCAATTCCTGGCCCATTCCTGCCAATCCTGAATGCATAGTCGATGTCTTTGCTTCAGACGGTATATTCATCGAAGTTGTTGGATAAATGTACATATACATTTATGTATGTACATATGTCATGAAAACTGCAGTGACTCTATCCACAAGATTTTGAACCGCAATCTCTCTGGTATGCCTGTGTCGTCTCATACTCAGTCAACCATTCAAGACTTCAGACTACACTATTTGCTTGAATGTGTCATTGTCCTCAATCGAATCAAGCGTGAGTCCTGTGTATGTCGCTCGAACGACAATATATTTTTACCAATCCAAATGCTGCTGTGAACTTCGCCCTTAGACTTTCGCTGCCTAAACTGTGCGTATTAATTATACTCATGTTCTAATCGTGTGGATTCTTTCCATATGTCTACCATACTCTCTGCTTAATTTGGAGATTTCCTTTCAAGAACTTAGTAAATTCCAAATACCTAAAGCAGATCAGACTATCCAGTCCGAATGAATTAGCGTACCCTTCCAACGGATTGAATGGGTTAAACAAACAACATCCTTCGCTCTACCTGGTTAAACCAGACGGCACACGCTTTAAAAATCATTACTCTAAAGTGTAACCATCCACGAGACATTTTCAATTTCATATCCTGCACCTAATAAGCGGTTGACTTAAGTACATAATCTCTCTTAAATACTTCCTTCAAGAATTTGTCTTCTAATTCATTAATCTTTAATAATAATCCTGTGGTTTCCTAATACCTCCACTTAAGAATAGTCTTTCAAAAATTACATACATACGAGTACATGTATCTATTTCCCTAATGAGTGGGAAGTTTTTCCATCCATTCTTTGTTTGAATTGAACACATGAAAGGATTATTGTTCTCCGTTCGATCTTTCAAAAGGATTAGTTGTCGCACGCTTCATGTTTGCAGTGTGTCCCCTCTAAACTGATCGTTCTAACAAAACATCATCGACATCAATCTACAAATTGAAATTTGTGAACAAATAAGGATAAAAAATCCTTTTTTTTTTCGATTTTCCCTTTTCTAACTGATTTTTGTGTTTGTCATCCACTCACACCCCTTTCTATGGGAAAGGCTTCGTGCCTTCACGCTTGTGTTGACAATCTGAAGTATGTGTTTTCGTATTTAGTCAGCTAGTACCGCACCCCATAAAAAAGGACATTTTTTTCCGAATTTTTTTGCAACTTTTTACCACATAAATGAGACATGCCAGCGTATCTGTCAACTGTCAATAAATAATGTTTTTTGTATTGCATTCTGCGCCCCTACTTCAAGATTTTTTAGTTCCCCTAAGGATATGTGTAGGGTGCGGATAAAAAATTTCATAAAAAAAAAACAAAAAATCAGAGCTGCGCGCGCAGCATGCGTTTGGCATACGATGACGATTATTTTCAAACACAGGACGACGAATTGAAAAGAAATAAAAAATCATATCAAGGATCACTTTTTTACCTTAATACCACACACACACACACACACTCGTTTAGAGCTCCTGCTTCGTTTGCATCGCGTGCTTAGGGAGAGAATCGAGTCGTGGCGGCGGAATGCAAGAAAATGAAATCCCTCTCGTGTGTGTAGAGTCTTTACATGAATACCATTATCCTTGGGTGAACCGAAAATGCATGGGCTCCAGCAGGGAAAGTGAGTATTTCGGCATTTCAGTGAATGTGTTTTTTAATACTAACTACCGGCACATGACAATCAAAGGTGGGTTTCGAAATGCATATGTGTTGCATTTGACTGTATAAAGGACGAAGAACAGAATCAAATTAACAAGGGCAGTTGTACCGAACAGGAATCAACATCTTAAGGCGGTTTGTCTGAGGACATTAAGGCACGCGAGTAGAAAGTAAAAAAAATTAATTTTTTTTCCGAGTGGGTATAAGGAAATCAAATGAAGGATCGAGTCCTTGCTTTGAGGATAAACGCATTGCTGGGATGCACTTTGACTTTCAGCATATGGAATGGAAAATTGTTAATGAATAGGATTTTGTAGTATCGTGGATTCTTGACATTCTTGTACAAGGAGTTCGTTTGTTTTCTATTTTTTGTGAGGGTGACATACTTCCTGGATTTATGGTACATACTTTGTACCATAAATGCACATCTCGGCCTTACTGGATAATTGGAAGAAAGGGTACTCGACTTTCGGTACTTTGAAAGTAGTAGCATCAGCCTAAACACCAACTGGAAAGTTTCTACAGTGGATAGGTAGAGAAACTCTAGAGATTATCTGAATGTCCATTAAATTCTCATGATACAGTCCGCTTTTTACTTTTTATATATGCGAAAGGGAGACATCTTACTACTGTTTAATGGTTGGATTATCAATTCCAAAGCTGAGTAGGACATCTACTAGAAGATCTATCAGTAGAGCCACTCCGGAAAGGAGGTTTTCTATTCCCTCTTCTTTGGAGTTTGGTGGACAACGAACTATTGATAATCCTGGAAGGCGAAGGATGCAATGCGATCGTTAATGCAGATGATGTTACTTTTGCTATCTCGTATGACCACCTAAACACTCTAAAAGAGTTTCTACAAAACGCTTTAAACAAGCTAGGTAGTTGAGCGATTCGGTGTGGTTTGGACGTTACCTCTGCCAAACTAAGGTAGTACTCTTCTCCAGAAAATATAAAATACCCTCTCTCAATGCCATCAGCCTAACTTTCTCTGACAATGCAAAATATTTGGGTCTTATCCTGAATAGGAAACTAAGCTGGAAGCGTAGTATTTAAGAAAGACTTCAGAAAGCTACGATAGCACCATTCTAAGCTATTCGAAATAGATGGGGTCTACAACCTGGAGTAACTCAATGGCTCTGGACAGCCTTAGCTAAACCCACAAACCGCGACTATCTAAGCAAGGTCCAGCGTACAGCTTGTCTATGCATGAGTGGCACACTGCTCACAACTCCCTTTGCGGTACTGGACATCATGTTTCATCTGAAGACCTCTAGATATATTTAGCAAGCGAATGGCAATAAGTGAAGCCGTTCGCCTCGAAGCTGGTCAAGAAAATAATTTGGCCAGGCTTCCATTTTGAATAATTTCAAAATCTCTCCTGAAAACAGGGACTACACCGCCCCACGTCTATATTTTGACAAGAATTTCGGCGTTACCATCCCTTCCAGAACACTTTGGAATGAAGAAGCATTTTTAGAAGATAAATCGATTCACTTCTACACTGACGGCTGAAAAATCAAAGACAAAGTTGGTTGGACAGTATCTGTTAAAGACATCCGTATCTTTTCAGACAGTCAAAACAGCTATCAAATCCTTGGAACCGACCTCTATAAATTTCTTAGTAGCTCTAGACCCCCGATCGTTTCTCACCGAGATGGGTGAGCAGTTTAATATTCGCCTGAGTTAGATGCCGGGCCATAGGGACATTCCAGGGAATTGTAGGATAAGAACAATTACACCCCTCCTACCAGACACCTTAGGTATACCAATCGCTATTTGCATACAAAAATGTAAGCTGGACGCTATCGAGAGTTCAAATCCTAGGTGGACTAGTGAATCAAGTTGCCTAGCGACGACAATAGATTTGGTCAAAGCTGGAGAATTTGATTTCTCTCAACAAGTTGCACATTGGCATCACAATAGACGTCATCACTGGGCACTGGGCACTGTCTAGATAGGTGGGTAGGTGGGTGGATTCATGAGACACTTTGGTTCTTATGAACCCATTGTGATGCCCAATTAGGGGTTTGGTACTACTTCCTAAACTAGTTGCTTCCTTAATGCTCGTTGGTGAATAGGGTCTCCAGCCGTCATCATGTCCTTAGAAACCTGGAAAGATTTTGAAAGTAATATCTTCCTAGCTTTCTGTTCCTCAATTGGTTTGGACAGTGACACAGATAATTATGTGTATCCTTGTGAAACTCTTTGTCACCGCATCCTTTGCATATATTATCATAGTTAAGTTTAAGTTTCATTGTGTGATTCCTGAAAAGATTATGGCCAGTGGGTGCACCAACACTGAGAGCGTTTTCCTGTCGGTTTTGTTTGAGTTTGGTGGTTCTGCCTTTGTCGTACCATGGTCAGAGCTTCCTTGATATATCACATGTGATAAACAGGTTCCACCTACTGTTGGCTGTCATTAGGATCTTACGTTCGATGCCCTCTCTGAGGTTGGAGAGTGGAGGTTTGATTCATTAAAGTGGCTGATTTTGGTCCATTGCAAGGTCAGCTATTACCATTCTCGGTTATATCCTTGAAACCCTGTGACCCAGCAGAGATTTAAATTGTTCTGTGATCCAAGAATCTTAAATTTATCGCGACGGCGTCGGACTTTCTTGGACTTGATTTCTTTGGCAAAAATTGCTTAAATGGCCGCCTGTCAATAAAAATGGTAATCATCCAGTGGTATTGCCGTCATTGATACCATATGGGCTGCCTTTATCACTGCCAGGACCTCCGCTTGAAAGACACTGCTGTAGTCAGGAAGTCTGATCAAGTTGTGTATGTTTAGTTCCATGGAGAATATAACTGATCCTATTCCTATATCCATATTTCACCCCACTGTGTAGATAGATATAGATTTGTCTTTTGTTGGTTTCTTGGTTGCCCATTCTTCTGTACTCGGAATAATGCCAGAGAATGGTTTTTCAAAATTAAGATATGGGGACGTGCTGTTAACGCTGTTACCGTCTTATCCTACGAGGTTCTTTGTGATCTGTGTATGCCCTTTAAGGTTTGACTTCAAGTCGTTTGATTGGCTATTCGTCAAGGCACTCTTGGCGGCAGATTCTTCCATGTATAAGTCTAGCGGTAGCATGTTAAGGATTGTTTCCAAACCACCTATCGGCGTTGTTCTCATCGCGCTGGATGTGCTTATACATGCTTGCCTCTGTATTTTAGTTATTGCCGCCTGGTAAATAGTTATTGCCATGTTTGGTTACTTTGTCTTTAGCTGGCCACCAAACTACATTCCCCTACGTGGACATTGGTCTTACAGCTATTGTAGGGTTTAGTCCCTACCTACCTACCGAAGATTTACTAGCTTTTGGTATGAATATTACTCTTATCTCCCTCCGACGATATATAGCCGCATCCAAGACTGCGAATAAATAGTGCCTTGAGGATCAGTGTGATCACATCCTCTGTTAGCTGAAGCATAATAGGCACTGTCTAATAGACAAGCATGCTACAAGGCTGGACCTCTTTGTGAACGACTTTTGTAGAAGTTGCATGGATGAAGAAGATGTAGAAACTATTCTTCACCTTCCTTGTTCCTGCCCTGCCCGTGGAAGGAGCATTCTACTGCGATCTAATAGACGTAGATATTAAGAGCTTTTTATACTTCATCAGAAGTTCAAAATGGTTTTAACGAGTAGGTAGAGAGAAATTTCTCCTATGATCCATGTAGTATCACAATGGACCTATTGCTAGTCTAAATGTGTTGGCGATTTGGAGCTGGCAGCTACTTCAACCAAACCAAACCACGGGGACATCCTGTATATATGTATAAGAAAGGACACATCACCAGCTTCAAGCATAGTCCGCTTGACTCTGTGAGTCTATGGAGATATCGTTTCAGATGTCTTTCAGATGGTTTTTTAGAACGGATCAGGGTAGATTTCGTTGCCCATTACCTTTGGAATAAATTGGCTGTCTTAGCACAGAATTTGTAGAGTTAATCCCATACATTGCAATCGTACATGTAGGTCCTGGAAACTCTATGAAGTCGAAACTCGTGATTTTAAAGAACTCCTGCTTCGTGAATCTGGTGCTATATTTTTTGTTTTCTATTGACAAGGCTTAAAACATATGTAGATACTGGAGAGAGTCACTTTTGTCACGTACAAATCTCACGTACATATAACATATAGACTTTACTTCAATGAAACAACAACATATGATCATAAAAACCTAATCAGTTTCACGCTTTAATTTTTTTTAAAATTGAAGATAATTTCTATAGTAACACTTTTATTTTAAGCCCTTAGCGACATAAACACATCGGAAGAGATTATTCCCTCCCAAAAAACAAAATGAGTAGTCTAGACGGTTTCATAATCACTTAATTGAACCATTTGCTGTCCATGCAGTATTATCGCTAAGTATTTACGGTGATACTCTAGAATCTGGTAAATTCTAGGTTTAATTTGAGTTCTTTGTAAATGAGCTCGTGATATTGTTTTCTTACTTTCCGAAATGGCTATTAGATGGGTATCTCGAAGGACTAGATAACAATACAGTAGCTTTAAATGTCTGACCATCTCAGCGAAAAAGTTGTGAGAGTAAATGAATTATTCTGTGAATCGAATGGAGATACATACCTACTAATGAATCTTTTAGCTTCCGATGGCGAAGGACACAATATTTCATAGTTTCATTAAAAAATCTGACGGATCGTGGGTAGAAAGTAGTGAGGAAGAAACAGACGGAAGAAACTGCGATGGGTCATAATATCTTTCGCGCCTGGATTTAAGAGCATTCTGTAAGCTATTCTGCAAAAGGCTCCAGTTAAAGTTACCAACAGGATCTGAGAAATTTGTATACATTGCTTCAGGTTAGGTTATACACCTTTGGCATGGTAGAAAGAGCGGGTGGTACTTATACCCAAAGCTGGTAAACCAAGCCAGATTTCAGTGAAAGACTAAAATATTGGCCAAAGACGCGACAGTCGCTCGTCATATCTCCTTAAGACACTTGAGAGGCTTCTCGATATTCATATAAGAAGTAAGTGTTGTAATCGAAATTGCTCAGCACGCCATATTTAAAGGGTAAATCGATGAAAATAGCTCTACATGAAGTAAAGAGTCGTTCAACAAGATGGTCAAGCACTAAAGAAAATATCAGAGCTGAAATACAGCCGCAATTATGCAAAAACGTGATGAAAATGTTTGTCAAAAGAATGACTATTTGTAGGTAGAGTTGAGGCGGATATTTGCCAGATCTTGTATCACACAAATAACCTCAAAGCTTGTCCTTTAGATTAAAATAAAAATATCATAAGTTTTCATAAAAATTTTGCGTTTTTCTATTGATTTAAAATGACACCTCTTGTTGGATAATCCTGACGTAGGTAAATTAGAAAGGAGTCTTCATCAGAAGGAATTTGCTCTAGCTGGCTTCATATAACGAAAGAAAGGAGACAATAGTATTACCAAGATGCTCATCACGAGAAATATCAATTCCACTCTTGGACATATGTAGTTCAATAAGGATATCGGTTACCGTAGATACTCCCCAAAGAGGTGTTATCTCTCCCCTTCTCTGTTTTCTGTTCATAGAAGTTATACTTAAAGAACTAAGCAACGAAGGGTTGCTGTTTATGCAGAAGACTAGAGAAAACTCCTAGATACATTGAGCGAAATATTAGAATCAGCCCTTAATAGGCACCCAAAATGGCCTGAAAAGTGTGGACTTTATGTCAACCTGAAAAAAAACAGAACTCGTACTCTTTAGCAGGAAATATAACATACCACCCTTCAAATTGTCAAAGCTTGCTTAACGTCCAAGAAAGAGTCTTACAATGCTCTCCTCTTCATTTGCAAGGGGACAAAAAGAAAATACAAATTTTTGGCCCGATAGGTCCATGGGACCCAGGGACTAGCTTCTCACATAGAGGGCAGCTGGAAAAAAATGGGGCTTGAAACCAGCAATGATGCATTGGCCATACATCACGAGATTAGGTTTAACGAAAATGGATATATGCAGGTATTGTGATGGCTTATATGTCACAAAGGATATTACTTATCTGTTTTGTATCTCGGAAGATACTTCTTCAGCAATTTAGAGCAGGTTAATTCCTTGAACAAAATTTATGCCATATTGAGGTTCTGGAGGGAAATTAAGTGTATGGGCGAATTAGTTTAGGTTTCTGACCGTCAAAGGGCTCTAAGGATTGGGATGATAGGACCACTATGGTGCCTAGTACTTTATGATAATCTCATAACACTATTCAACTTAACCTAACCTAAATGAACTGAATGCCAAAGTTGAAAAGCTGTTACAAAGGGTTACAATCCACATATTTATCTATATCTCGCCTTAATCCAAAGTGGTGGTACTTTTTGCGTCTGAGGCTCCATTTTCATGCTGGACTATCTATGTACCTCCTTATTCCGTGGAGGGAGTTGTTGAAGTACTCAAGTGCGGTAAATAACTATCTACTTAACGAAATTTCCAATCAACATCGCAGTCCATCTTACCCTAGTTTCTTTGCATGACGAGTTCTTCAGACCCACTATGGCATGTCCTATCCGATCTCCATTAGAAGATCGACAGCGATCACTCCCGGAACTGCGAAAACAGCTTCTATATTCGATAAGAACTCAGCATCTAAAGGACTCGCCTACGTCGTATCACTACAATTAGTTTTCTATATTATCTTACCAGAAGACAACCGCACATTCTAAAGTATCCTTCATGATGAGTTTTTGCCTGCCTTTCGCTGAAGATTACATTGCTCCAGAAACCATTCCTCTCGTTTAGACTTGGTTACATGGCGATTGTTCTTAAGTGACTACTCTAAGCTGAACTTCATGGAAGATCATAATTACTTTCTTTACGACTCCTATTGCAGAGTGTTTCCATTTGAATGCTTGGTGCTTTACCTCGAAGATACCTCGCCTGCACTTTAAATGTCTGAAGAAGTTTGCGGCTTCCGAAATCTCTTCAAAAGATTGTCACACAAGGAGTATCTGGGACTCATTTTTGTATGCTAATTAGCATAAGATGTTGCATTTTTCAATCATTATGAAAAATTCCTTGCTGTAGACAACTTTTTTACATCTAGATCAGCAAACGAGGTAAAGATGGGTAGACCACCATCAAAACATTCATCTTTAGTACTCCAATAAGTCTCGGAGTTATTTCTAGGATCGATCGGATCAATTACAGCTATGCTATGGAAAAGCAATCACTTCCTTACTTACTAGGGTGTCGTTAGAGTCCGGGGTGGATCTGGATAACAAACAACAGACCTCGCCAGCCTCCAGTTGGTTTTTCTTGTGCGTGCCAACATTGCCGTTCCTCCTAAAAGGCTTCAAGTACTCTTCGAAGCGTAGCAGTGTTGGATTCACATAATATATCCCAATCATCGCTATCGTTGCAATTTTGGTTGGAAATCGATCTACCGACCGATGGATTCAAAGTGCTTTGTTCATGGGCCTTAATACCGTCATTTTGTTGAACATTTACGCCATTACTAGAGAATGGTTGTCGATCTAGAGGAACTTGCTTCGCTATCTTCTGTAAAGATTAGTATTGGGTCTAAAAGGATAGTGAATGGGCGCCGCGCCGTGGCTCAAGTGGTTAGTGCGTTGGATTGCGGAGCGTTCGAGGTTCGATCCACAGACAATACCTAAATTTTCTTTCACGGCCCAAGCTCTCGCAAACATTTGATAAACATCCAAAAACTCTGTAAAAAAAAAAGTAAAACTGTCTTGAAAAAGCTTCTCAAATCGTTAAAATCGTTCCATTCGTGTAAAGGATATCAAACGCACTACACGAATGGTTGTGAGAAGTTAGGCCCTGTGTCCCATGAACTTGTCGCGTCAAAAATTTGTGTTTTTTTCTTTTTTTGTGGAGCGATTCTATGCAACCGCTCGCTGCTTCGGCTCTCTTTGGCCATACAGACCTGTCGTGTAGTTTTCTTGTGGTGATCGTTTCTTTTATCTCAGACGGATAATGACTGCTCACGACACCAGCCACTAAATCGGTAAGTAACTTTTTTTCCCCCTCTATGTCGGCTATATATTATACTCAAGAAGGAAACGACCAATAGGTTCCACAAAATGATGAAAAGATGCCTCTCTGTGCTAAGTTTATTCCATTATGTAGAGCCCTTTTCTCCACTTTTTGAATGAAGATCACCTTCGCTAACCTTGATAACCTTTTATCCGATAGTCAGATAGGATTGGCATTCAAACCTAATCGCTTGAAAGAGCTAATAGTAAACATATCTGCTGCTGTTTCACTATCTTAAGGTACGACAGTCATGCTTCAGTGGACTGCACCAGCTAGCCTTGGTGGAGGTCGGTTTCTAAGAACAATAGTGTTCTTGTGAGATGTTTGTAGGGCTATTGTAGCGATATTTTTTTTTAGCTCTCATTAGTTTTTGTTATAGTTTGTCAGTGCCACTCTATAGCCTTGCTAATCTGACACTTTGCCTACACTTTGTTTGTAGATCTTGAGTCTGGTGTCGTGGGACTGGTATCATGGTGATCATGGAACGAATCGATAGACTATACTTCGAAGATTTTAAAAATTTACAAGCAAACATTTCAACACTGACCTCCATACAAGTGTATGTAGATCTTGTAAGGATACGTTTCCTCAAAACTTAGAAGGTTTTGTTATTTCTTACATTTTCTAAGGAAAATCCTAGCCAATCTTACCAACTGCCAACAATTAAAATTCCAGAAAATTTCACGAATTTTTCAAAAATCCTCTCAAACACACAACATACCGCAGTTGTTCTCCCACCAAGTCCCAATGAGAAAGTAACCAAACCATCCGAGTGTTGGAATATTTTCTCAACAACACACAGAATTTCCATTTCCATTTCCATTTCCATTGCCATCTCTCATCCAAGTTCCCTACTCTTCCTAGTCTCCCTAGTCGAACTCTCCTCCATCAAGGAATCATTTATCACAAGCCACATAAATACACTCGTACTGCGTTGGTATAATGTTGTGTGTTTCTTTACCTTTATGTATCCATCAAATTTTTCAAGCACCCATGTGTTGATATCCTTTTCGTTTGAGTCCTCTATCTACACAAAGTTCTTTAGTGAGCGCGAAGGAAAAAAAAAGAAGAAAAAACTGGTAAGCAACCCCCAATTGCGTACGCATTCAAGAGCTCTTCAAAAGAGAGCCACACACAATCTCCAATGAAATATCCTTTTTTTTTTTTTCTTCTTCTTCTTCTGATACATACACCCCTTGGATGAAAGGAATAGTATGTACTCTCACTTTTTATAGATTTTGAGTATATAACAGAGGCAACTCACCCCTAAGGATACGAGGAGTCAGTCGAGAATGGGGAAATCTCGCAACGCTCTCTTACGAAATTGAATGGGGAAATGTGTAAAAACCGACAGAAGAAGGAAGTGTACATAATATCCCTTTCCCTTCCTGAATATTACATCCTTTGGCTTACTCGATTTAGTAACATTCCCTTGTGGGACTTTTTCGAGTGGCGCAATCGCGTAATTTCAATGGTAACTCTGTTTTGCGTACTAGTTTGTGGTAGGTCAGTGTACTCTAATTACTACGCATAGGCGCGCGAGCTGATAAGGATTTTTTTTTCTGGTGGATTTTTTTATGAAAATAGTTTTTTATAGAAAAACTGTCGAAAATATGTTTTAAAATTATTTGCGGTCGGTTATCTGTACTCGTATGTGGTAATGGGTTAAGTGATTTAGTTTTTTTTTTTTATTTTTTTTCGTCTTTCATGGAAGTCTTAATCGAGCTCCCGGTTATCGCCGGAGTCTTGTGGTTTTTAGATTTTTATTTTTTTTTTATTTTAGGTTTTATGGTAGTGTTGTATGTTTTTTCCAAGTCTGCATACTTGCTAAGTACATATTTAGTTTAGTTCTTTTTTTTTGAACTATCTGTGTAGGTTAGTTGTTGAATAATCGGGTACAAATAGCACTGGTTTGGACTTTTGTCGGATTGATTAACTGGGAGATGTGGAGTCAAGATCAGGTCAGGGCGGTTAAAATGGCAAAAGGCTGAGTGCTAGGTCAAATAAGATTCGATGTAAGATTCTGGGTACTACATGTAGCAATTTAATTTTTGAAAAACACCGAGAAAACAGTCTATACTTTGTATACCGGTAGTGATCTGTTTTTGTGTGAATTTTTGAATAAAAAAACATTATAAACAAATCAAGCCGGCTTCCGGCAAGAGTGTGGCTCCGAAGAAAAAATAAAAAGTGTTATTGAATGGATGAGAACATCATCCCAAGTTGTTTACAGATAATCTGTGGTTATAGACAAAATTTCTGTATGAACTTGACCTTCACAAACAGATATTAAGTCAGGCACTAAGGGGTTATCTTGGATTTCAAACCATACAGTATTGAGGAGAGAAGTAAATAATTTTCAAGGTTCTCGAAAATGGGGTCTTTAGCCGAGATAACTCGGAATTTTTGTTTTTACAAATATTGTACCTATTGCTGTTAGACTTAAAAACAATTCACACCATAAGCGGCAACGCTTAAAGATAAAGCGTCTTAAAGAAGGTACAGTTGTCTAGTATAAACTATTATGTCTCTTATTAATGTGCCTATGTACTTAGCTAGCATCTGTGATTTTAGGACCACATCTTGGATCTTGCATTTATAGTCAACTATTCTGCACTACGTATTGCTATGTTCAGGCTACAGGCAACAATACCGTATAGACTCCTAGTGAACAAAACTTTTGAACAAACAGTTTATAGGCAACTTTACAATGCTTTTCCATAGAAAAGTCCATTTCAGAGAATCGCCAAATGTTGCAGACTTACAATAAAACAGCCCTAGAATGTGGTCCTATTCAGAGTCAATTGCCTTATATCTAGCAGACCTTCCTATTGCTATGAATATTTTGAGATGCATTCTCAGAAGATTTGCTTGTCAAGCGTGAGGTGAAACCGTGAAAAAATCTAGGTATTGGTATTTTCTGGCTCCCAACCAACGCCTCCACCCAGGGATTTTTGGTCAGCGTCTTACTTATGATGGACTGAAGCCACTAGTGTAATAAGAACCACATCAATAGTAGGTCATGAGGCCATCATCGCAAGAATCGGCGGTCGTAATGATTAGTCAGTTTGATAACAGAGAAATGAAAAGCATGGCAATGCATCAGTTTTCAATGCGAAGATCTTGACAGCGACATTAGCCAGCCATGGAACAGCGATTAGGGCGAAAGGACATTACATTTATTGTCAGACAAGTAGCAATAAAACGTTGGCTGCGACGAATAAATAATAGTCAAACCATATAAGGTCCTGCCGAAAAGAGTTTAAGATTCTTGTCATAGATTAAGACAAGGTGTATTCCTTCATAATTCAATTCACGATTGATGGATGGAAGGCATCTCCCTCAAAGCCTTACAGTAACGCCAAGAGGACGGACTGAGTGACCTTCAAAAATGAATTGGCTAACTCTTATACGTCAACCTTCAAATCCCCAGCCAATTCCATTGAGATAGAAACTGAAGTAAAGCGACTCATAACAACCTTCTAGAACGCTTTCGTAAAATCCTGTCCCCTATGAAAAGGCAAAAAGCAAAACAACTCCATCTGAGAAGCGAGAAGGCTGTATAACATTCACTACACAGAGAGGATCAGCAGCTTAGTGACACCAAAAAGGACACAATCCGCCATTCAAAATTTTATATATTCATAATAAGTAGCATGGGCCATGGACACCTTCTTCTCCTACAAATCGCCGAGACCCGACCGCATTATTCCCATGATGTTGCAAAGCTCAAAGGCATATTCTGTTCCATGGGTCACATGCTTTCACATGCTACTTAAGCTACACCCATGTATAACAATCATGGAGAGAAGTCAACGTAAATTTTTTTCTCCAAGGCAGGAAAGTCCAGCCACTCCACAGCAAAGAATTTTAGACCGATGAGTCTAGCATCTTTTCTGGTCAAAACCCTTGAAAGAATACTAGACATCTACATTTGCTCCAAACTAACCCTAAGCGGCTTTTCACCTGCCCACCATGCCTACATATATGAAGGGCCGATCAGTAGAGATAGAGCAACATGAGGTGATTAGCAGCATTCCTGGACTATAAAGAGGCCTTCAATAATGTAAACTTGAAAGTAGTCAGAACAGTACTTGACTGTTCTATTGGATAGAATGTATGCTTAATACACGAAACATTAAATCTGAACTGGGTAGTAGACAAGAACATGCTGAAGCCTCGCGTGGAACCCCACAAGGAGGAGTATTATCCCCACAACTGGGCCAAACGATTCGGACTTGGTCTTAATGAACAAAAAATTGAACTAGTTCTCTTTTCAAATAACAAGAAAATACCCGACTTCGAGCCACCTAGACTGAATAGAGCCCAACTCCAAATATCAGACAAGGCAAGGTAGCTAGGCTGCATATTAGGGCTTTTACATATGTAGCAGAATTTTCAGTAAAAAATGGGGGCCAAATCCAGTCACCATCCATTGGATGTACATCGCCATCGTTAGACCTATCCTAACCTACGGCCGTCTCATGTGGGCACCTGCTGCCACAAAAGCCAAAGACCTGAAAACCCTTAAAAGGATCCAGAGTCTAGCGTGTTTGGGTACCCCGAGCGCATTTAGGAGCATCCACCGCTGCCCCTAAAACCATGCTCGGACTCTGCTCACTGGACCCCCTTCACCAAAGAAGTAGCAGCAAAAGCGCAGTATGCCTTCGACTAACCTGGATGCGAAAACGCAACCAAATCGGACACAGCATCATCGCCAAGTGGTCAAGGTCAGCTCGCCTTCTGATTACCTTACCTTCCACACGAACTTCAGCCTCAACCTCGACTCCAAATTTCCCTCTAGAGAGAGCTGAACAAGCTGAGGTCATTAACCCCGCTACCATATCCATCTTCACGAATACTAAGTCCGGAATATTCTCCGAGTGTTCCTAACCACGCAAGTGTGTTCCAAACGGAAATAAAAGGAATAACCAAGGCCTGCCGGGACCCATTCACTCTAAATAGGAACAATCCAATAAACATCTATATAGACAGTCAACCAGTCATCAAAGTCAACACTTCCATCACAACCAAGTCAAAACTGGTCAAGAGATGCAAAGAGGAACTCAAATTCTTTAGCTTGAGGCACAGCACCACGCTCTGTTGGATTCCGGGCTACCACGGGAATGAATTGGCAGATTAGCTAGCGAAAAAAGGATCAGAATCAAACGAGTTAACAACATATCACTCGGTCGTAAAGTCCATCAGTATTTTAATGTCCAAAATCACCTCAGAGTATGTAAGGTGGAGTCAACGTAAGGTGGACAATCAAAGGACTAGATAACTTCTATCACTAAATAGACCAAAGCTGAGTCTCCTCATAGCTATCCTCACAGGTCACAACTCAATGGCGGCCCATCTTAGAAGAATGAGAATGAACTTCATAGACCTATGCAGAGGCTGTGGCGATACAGTGGTAGAGGAAGACACAACACATTTCCTCTGATACTCAACTTATGGAAAAGTATATTTCAACGACCTCAACGGACAAGCAAACAAGCCACCAGAAACCATCCTAAAATTCATTATGAAAGCGGAATGGTGCAAGAGGTCCGCTCCCGTAGGTATTGGACTGCTTGTCATGTTAAATTTTTTCGGGTATCCCCGTACATAGTTGTCCTTTGGTCGAGGTAATCTAGTCAACGCATTTATTTTAGCTTGCTTTACATACTACTTCCTCATCTGAATACAGCTCATAGAGTAAGTGAGTGTATTGACTCCAGTCGTCCTGCCACCTAAAGAACAAATTCCTCCAAAGACACTTTTCCAGGACATGCACTAATTTTCATAAAAATCCTACATATCTACATATCTACATATCTAGTCGAGTATTGGTTTTGAATTGTCCAATTCTGTTGCCCCCTTCGTATCCAGCAGTTGGTTACTCAATTATTTCATGTCGCAAGGTTGTTCAGTCTGTGGACTTTGGTCCCGTCGATAACAAAGTGTAAAGGAATCCATCTCAAAAGTACGTCCGTGCAAGTTTGAATATCCCCAATTATATGGAACCAAACCAGTCTTCGTTGGATGTATCCATTGCTATGATGAGATTGATACAATTGATTGATTTTGTCCACACTATTGATCCACAAATGACTATTGGTCTCGAAATGACATCGCAAGCTAAGTCTATGTTGAGCCGTGTGGATACACTTTCGTTGATAAATAGTTGGCAAACCATCAGGACCGAGAATAAGTCCTTTAAAGACTGGGTTTCCTTACTCAGAAGATAAGTTTATAATAAGCATAAAGCCTGTCGAGGAAATTGTAAGATTGTCGGCCGTAAATTATTAAATTATGACATTTGTCAACTGACAAAGTGCTCCAATTCAGATGAAAATTTTTAGAAAATAGAACTGATATTAGATTGGGGAATTCGTGGACTCGTGCCTGTCTCGTTCAATAAAATATAATAATGAGTGACCATCTTGGATCTTACTATCATTCCAAATAGTTTGTCAGTTGGATCCATAAAAATCAAAACGAAGGACGTCGATCATAAACAGAAAATTCTAATGCATAAAAGATCAATGCATAATCGACGTGCCACTATTTGACAGGGTTTTAGAACAGGCGGAGTACATCAACGTGCGTATTCTATTAAAGATGATGAAATTACTGAGATCTTGTGACTTTAACTGATCGGAATATAACATGGCGCCATTTTTTATATTGAAAGATACATGTTGAAACTCTATTCCCCACATGGTGCACCCTTCACTTATCTAAGAACAAACATAGGTACCTATCCGGCTTATGCCCTGACACTTTGAAAGTTGTATTCGAATTTCACAAGTTCTTCGCTCATGACATTGAAACTGCAGTACTTCTCTTAGCAACATCAACGTCAATTCAGCTATGGACTGACGACATCAGCTGCAGCAATCTATTGCAAATTACCTTCAAAAACAGATTCCGGTTCGGAAAAGGGAAACGCAATCCACATTCATGACTTAAGGCAATTTTGCACTCCAGATTTATATATAGTATGCATTGCACATAAAAAGATTCCCAATGTCAGTACCTTCGTAACAACCCGCCATATACCAATAAATAACTCGCAAATCATGTTATAGTCTACTATAGCCTATCAGTGTTCTTCTTTTTAAACGAAACGAAAGTAAGAATGTGACCAGAAACAAAAAAAAAAGGTAAATTATTACGAAAGTGCATATAGCACTTAAACAATGACAAATCCATTATCATTCTTTCCAAAGTAAAATAAAACAAAAAAAAAACTCAAAAATAACCGAAACACCCACTTTCCAAATTGAGACTTTACCTACCTAGACTTAAACAAGAGATACTTCCACTGAATGGCATTGTAACTACAGCGCTGAGTTATAAGATTTTTGAAATTTGCATGACCTTTCTGGTTTCGAAAAAAAAAAATTTGCAATATGACACAATTTATGTTTTATGAATATGTATCGCGTTTTATGACTGAGGATTTTGGATTTTCTTTTCTTTTCTTTTTTTTTTCAAAAACTAAGATTGGTAGGTAGCAAGCCTCATGGGTAAATAAAAAATTAAATTACAAAAAAAGTCAACTTTGACGATCTTTTTTTAAAAAAAGAACAAAATTTTTATTACTATTATTATTTTTTTATTTTTTATTTTTTCTTGTTGTGTGTTAAAGTTAAGTAAAGTAATAATTTTTTTTTAGGTAACCATTTTTTACTAGATGTCCTTTTTTTTGTAGTGTTTGTTTATGGTGAATGATTTTATAAATTAAGTTTGGTGGAAGGATTTTAATATATGTAGGCATTGGATTATGTACTATTTTACTAAGATGGGGTTACGGGAAAAAGAGATACGCTCTCAGGACCCCTTAGGAAAAGAGTATTTTTCTGGCTGATGACTGACGTAATTAAATTGTATCTATGTATTCCTTTCGGATTCTAAATGATGATGAACTTGTAGATGACATTTGCCGGTTTGCGCCAACTCATGGGTTAAGCTGGTTGGGGCAGCAGTCTTAGGTCAGATTTACGCCAAAACTGTTTGTACTGTTCACACTGGTGTAATCTCTGCTTGATATCTACTAGAGTGGGCCAGCAATCGTGTGGTGATACTCGTTGAAATAGACTCCAGCACCTGTACCACAACCCTGTCTTGGATCCATCTGCGTTACACCTCTATAGCAGACTCATTCAAAATTGTTCCAAATTCCCAGGCACTTCTACTAAGAATCCAGAATTCTTAATGCAAAAGTCCAAATTGTGTGGGTGCTGTGCCAATCGAACATATGCCGAGTATGTCTTGAGAACATTGAAACTGCCCAACATATTTTTTTGTGAATCTTCCACCATTACTCAGACCAGGTTCAAATACTTTCAGAAAGGTTTACTCCGCCATCACTTAGATACTATGGTGATCTATTCATGCTGAATTGGGGTACCCACAGGGTGGTGTATTATCACCACTGCTATCGCTCATGGTAGTACATGTACTCCTACTCCTAACCTTGGATAAAGAGTGGTTTAGTATCTTAGCCTATGCAGAGGACATGGCGATAGCAATATCAGCAAAGTTCCTTCTTACAGTAAAAGACGTGATGGTGAATGAACAGTGTTGGTCTTGGGGTCAATCCGTCTAAGAAGATACAAGGCACCATATATAACTTCTCCAAAATCGCGAAACACAATAGATACTTATGGGTTACTCACTATAGAAAATCAGCTAGAAACTGAATATTCAAAACCACCACGAGGAAGGCCTCAATTAGCTTTTATTCATGTGGGAAGGCCATGAGTCTAAATTGGGACTTTTCGCCTCGAATGGCTTGCATTGGATACAAATGGAAATTTTTAGACCTATCCTCATGTATGGAGTCTGATATACGGCACTGGACAAGAAAAGCAAAGTTGCATCTCTCGAGAAGGTTCAAAAGTTGTCTTGCTTCTGTTTAACGGACGCACTAAGAACTAATCCTAAAACTGCACTCGAAACTATGGTCCATCTGCTTACCTTTTGACTTCTTCGGAAAGACGTTGACAGCAAAGGCAGCATTAAGGCTTACAGAATCCTCGTAGCTGGGTCGTAAAAGTGTTCCTAGTAATGTAGACTATAAGTCCCTATATTTGGACTTTAAAAAAAAAATACAAATATTTACCGCGACAGGTCCATGGGACCTAGGGCGTAGCTTCTCACTACCATTCGTGTTGTGCGTGCTATATTCTTTACACTAATGCAGGCCCTCTACTGTTTAATGCCGTGTCCGGGAATTTTTTATTTGAGAAGCTTTTTCTTGACAGATGTACTCTACGATGTTTGTCAGACGTTCGCAAGAGGTAGGTCCGTGAAAGAAATTTTAGGTAATCCAACGCACTTTTGGCTCTACCTCTCTCTCTATGTTGGGTGAACGACAGAAAGGATTGGATTCCAGATCTTTGTCAGGCTCGGGAGAAAAGAGGCAAAACGTTTGGTATTATATGGGAATTGAACGTCGAACTTTCCACTGAACCAAGGCGCTCACGAAAATTCATAGTTGGGACCAAAAATTCTGGCTCCTACCACTGGTTTCATTTTTGAATCGTGCGTCGATGTACCAGTTAGAGTGCTAACAGCAATTAAGGAATGTATACTGCCAGTGAAAGTAACATCGGAATTTTACATGTATGTCCAACTAAATTGGTGGTTATGTAATCGGATATCCGTAATACCTATACAGGTCAGTCTTTGTACCTTTTGAAGAGCGGAGCGGGTATGGTACCAGACCCACCACCATACGACGGATTAATAAGTCAGTTTGGGATTAAGGTAGTCGGATAAATGCAGTGGATTATTTTTGGTTTTATTCGCATTTTTTCCCGAAAAATTTGGAACAGCCTTAGATGGATATGGTCCGCTTTTCTGTGGTTCTGTCTAGATCAGGCTTCTATTTAAGTTTATCGTCTAGAGTTACTAGAGTTAATAAGTGTTTCTACTATCTCTTAACTTTTCGCCAAACTTTGCTTAGAAAAACTCCATACGTTAAACTGCCTTAAGGATTCTCCTTTCTCTGCGACTGTTGACTGGGTCTTTCGGGAGCTTTGAAGAGTTTTTGGTACAAAATGATTGTTTATTTGTTTTGAATTACGCTTACATCAATTTGATTTTGATCTAATTAAACGATTAAGCGTGATTCTTAGCCAGAAGAAAAGTAGTTCGCACAAACGGAACTTCACACACGTCAAATAGTACAGTGGATCGACTTTGGATGGAGAACGTCAAAGCCAACTTTAGCCAGTTTGTGTTCATACTCTTGTCTTGTTTTTCTTGTTTATTTATTTATTTATTTAATTAATTGGAGAGGTAATTCTTCAAAAATTTTTATTAATTTTTTTTTCTCATCTATTTGTCCGAATATCTCTCGTCCTTCAATACTATTTCCAAAAGATATTGCAAAAGCTCTGCTCAGTGATGATATTTTTCACTGCCTTGATGGTGGTTATAATCTATTTCTGTCCAATGAGTAAGTCATTTTTGTGGTTACCTATTTATCACGGGCTTGTCATTCAAACTAATTCGTTCCAAGATATCCTCAGTTCTGGCAATCATCAGTTGCAAAAACATAGTTTACATCTAGTCAATGGTTTTAGGCACTTGTTGGCAATGAGCTCCTGATTTTGTCAACTCCTTACGAAAGGTAGCCACGTGGTTGTTACGGGTAGTTGATCAATATTATATCTGGAAATTCAAAGCATTTTCAAACGCAGTAGGATCGTAGCTATCAGAAGGACCTCATATTCCTATCCCTTATTTGCCAGTCTTCTCCGGAGTCTAGCAGATAGGGCTAGTTGACAAAATGATCAATTTGATAGAAGATTGAATGGCAGACAGCTTATTATATAAGGTAGACATCGGGGACTTCGACAGGAATACACGCTAGAAATATTTTTTACGCCAAAAATGTCTTAAACCAATTTGTTTGCACATATTTTTCCATAAAGTTCGCGTAGAGTTTTGTCATAATTTGACACACAGTGTCTTTTTGGAAATGCAATGGATGGATGATAAAAAGATCATTTATTACCGAAGGGGGCATCAGCTTTCTTATCTTCGAAAGTTCATGCTGAAAGCCTATGTTAACTAGTCTAGTCTTATACGAGTTCGAAAAGTTGGTTCTTATGCACACTTTGGGGAATGGCATCAATTGAGTAAGACAAAGCTTAGTCAATTGTTTGGAATTTTTCAATAATATATACACCGGGTAGTAGCTTCAGTTGTAATGTCATACTGACTATCGATAAGCCATGCCTGATATCTTAAACTAGATGCTTGCTCGATATATGTATGTATTGAATCTTACACCTATAATGATGCAAAATGCAGTCTTCAGTCTGAGGTGAGTTTCTAAAATATATATCCTACTGCCTACTGCCTACTACCTATTGAATGTAGCATGTAATGTATTATTCTCTATTGGTATCGTGTGAACATCAGAAGTAGTGTGACTCATCTCAGCAGATCAAAAACAGTCTTCAATCTTCACAATAAGACGCATTTTGCAAAAAAAAAAGTCTAAAAAGTCTAAAAATCCGCATGCGATAGCTTTTATAGTCTTGAGACCCACAAGAAGATGGCTGACCGAGCGATCTCGAAAAAATTCATCCAGCTGCATTACAGAATACTACTTGAAAATTTGCCATACACTGTCGAACTTACAAAGACTTCTTCGAAATTATTTCAAACGTAAGCAGGCAAGGATGCTGGTATACCTATCCAAACGATATTCACGGTCGAACTGTGTAGGAAGCACTCATAGTGAACGATTCACAGGATAGTTCAAAGCAGTTGGGTTTCAAGTAAACGCGTACCAGACGAGTATTCAAATCCAGACACAGTCTCTGTCAATTTTACAACCAACCAGATGCCATTCAAATGTGCTGTCTTAAACAGTGCAAAATTAATGTTTTCGGTATTCATTTTTCTTATATTGTCTGTTGATCCACCTTCGCACTTGAACTTTCAAATCTATCAACTACTAGACCAAGTGTAACAACTATTACTTTGAAGTTGATAAGTATATTTCCTACCGGCGAGGAATGACTCAAGTGGTTAGTACGTTGGACTAGGAGTGAGGATCTCACAAAAACTGATCCAGGAAGCAAAAATTATGTTCTACTTAAACCAGTATCTACTGGTAGGTTTTTAATGTGGCACAAACTGTCCCAAGAAATAAGAGCATATATGTATGTATGTATGTACCTAATGGGTGACTATAAACGAAGGACACTTTGCCAAATATTGAATACCATGGCCTAACTACATTAATTCACTCCTTTCCTGAGTAATACTACTGAACTTTTGACGTGGACCACACAGTGCTATAGGTCCATATGGTACCCAAGTTTCAGGTAAGAAGATCTTTTCCTGACTAGATGTCTTCGATGTTGAACTACTGAGAAAAACAATTTTCTCTTACAAGAAATATTAACTTTAGTTTCGACAGAATTAGAGCCCTATACCCTTCCAGCTTCCTTTCGTATCTACGACCTTCTATCCTTCAAAATTAACACGAAATCCGAATGCAATATCTTTAGAAAACAACTAATATTCTATAAGTAATGGAAAAATGTACAGGTCTTCACCTTCAATCATATTAAGTGCGACTTGACTTTCCTAAAGACCCAATATAACCTTCCTTATTTATCAACATCAACCGCACGCGCGCTATTAAAAAAAGTCAATCAGTCTTGTCGGTTCATTAAAAAACAAAAACACAAAACTCCTCACAAATCGAAAACAAAAAAAAAAAAAACACAACCATCTCCATGAATAGAAAACTGCGCGCGCCGCCTAATCTTCCTAAAAAAAACGAAAAACCCACAAAAAAACAAAAAATATCCTTGCTTCAGTATTTTATTTTTTTTAACGAGCTTACCATAAAAAAAGGAAGCCTATACATTATGTGCCCTCTTGTTTTTTATCATCTTCCACAGTTTTTTTTTTTTTTTATTACTTCCATTTGTTTTTTAATGATCCATGTACATGAGTCAAAAAAAAAATGCATTTCCATATGCAACTCTGAAAATAGCATGCCACAGGCTGTTGAAGCCTACACCCCTGCTATACCCCTAGCTATACAAATGAATGGTGCTGCCTGCACAAGTTGAATATTATGTACTAAACATAAAAAAAAAAGCAAATAAATAATAAAAACTGAACTCTCGACCAAAAGAAAAAAAGAGGGAAAGTGAATGGGAAAGTAAGTGTGAACCGTTTCTCTTCGGATTTCAAAGAAAGTATATACTATAACCCAGGAGGGGTGTGGATAGATGGAGAAATAAACACCAGAAATAGGATGAAGCTGTCGGTTCTATGGAGCTCTTTCGCTACCCCTCTCAAAGGTTAAAGCTACCAAGAAAATAAGAAAACCCACTGTACATAGAGTAGAGACTGTTCTTGATAAAGAGTCCGCCGCGAAAGAGAGTTAAGTGTGAATGAGAGAATCAGAGTAGGAACCATTAGAACTACACACAAAGGCTTACATAATAATCACCCAAAAAATGTTTCTTACTTCTTTCTTTCACTCTGTCTCTCTTTCTCTCCGCACACAAATTCCTCCTTTTTTTTCAGTCAGTGTGAAAGTAATAAAAGACCAACCAACTCACACACACCAAACCAACCCTCTAACCCAGGTATATGCGCGCCTCATAGATACGCATTAGAAATGTATACCCAAAAATGAACACACAACAGAGTAAAAAAAAAAAAAAAAACAACAAAGAAAAGTATCTGTCACCCTTGTAGTGGTGTATAACTCGACTATATCGAGGGGTTGCTTAGCAAACAGTCTTTCGGATTCGGATTGATATTTCTTTAGGACCATCGTTCGAAATAATTTCAGTCGTGATTTGGCTCTCACCGAGTTGTGAACCATTTTTGTAGAGAGTTAGTATACGGATTGATCAACATAAAACAAAAAAAAACAACATACATTCTCTGTGAATTGGAAGGACGGGAAATGTTCAGTTTATTTTTTACATACACATCTAATACATAGAAAAAGATACAAGCAAGGATAACAACCAGTTCAGAACTATTTAAGAACGTGTAAAGGATACTCAAGCAATCACTCGACTAACAAACCTCAAGAAACACGAACGTGTCTTAAAATCAAAAGAAAACTATATAGACGGCTTTTTTTTACAATTTTTTTTTCATAAACTTAATCAAGAACAAAACTTTTTCTTTCCTTTTTTTATTTTTGTTCTTTTTAACTGTGCAAACGAAATACCTCAACTTAACTACCTCACACATTAGAAACCAAAAAAAAAAAAAAGGATATACACACATATAGTTCTTTTTTTTTGAAAAAAAAACAAAAATAATTTTTAAGTGTTACTTAGTGCAAAATAAAAATCTACCTCCATTCAAGTACAAAATATAAATATAAACAAAAATAAAAAAAAACATATTATAGTGATTAAAAAGAAAAGAGTGACCAACTGGGATTTAAACATTTTTTTGAACTCAAAATAAGAAAAGGATACTCCTACTCCCATGGTGTTGTGAAACGGACAATTGTGTAAAATATTTGGAAATCAAGAAAAGGAATCCAACGGAATCCTTTTTTTGGTGATAAGAAGAAGAAGAAGAAGGTTCAAGACATCAAGACGCAAAACCAGCTTCACACTGATTATGGCACTGTCACTGTTGCAGGACGCGCAAACAAGAGGTATGTACAAAAATATAAAATTGTTTTAAAATTTTAAATAGGGTTAGGAGGTACATAAATGATTAAGGGAACTTTTTCCAATAGCTTTCAGATTTTGTAGGGACTAGAGTCACTTTGAAATTCCAAAGGAGTTTTGAGTGAGCCAATAGTAAAGTCAGCTGAGTCAATGAGCCAATCATAAAGTCAGCTTTCAAAAACTATGCATGAAAAGGGTGAATGAATTTGTCCCTATAATCAGGCTTGACAAAGTTGCCAAAGATAAACACACATTTGAATAATTCCTAATCCACTTGGCAACAAAATATTTCCATTTAGCCTTAGATGAAATATTTCATGCAATGGATCATATTCCAAACCAGACTTGTAGGAATTTATTCATTGAATCACTTGGTATTCAGTGAATCAGAGTTTGTGTTGGAAAATCGGTACAATTTGAAATTTTTAAACATGAAGATTACAGATACCGATTACGTTTCAAATCAGGCTTATAGATACATATATACTCTTACGTAAGCTCAGCGTTTTTAGAGTTACTAGGTAAGAAGATCATTGGAAGTACGGTCAAGTCAAACTCTCGGCTTAATGTGAGTATTTATGTCAACCAACAAGATACTGGTATTAATCACATTTCAAGATGAGCTTAAAAAAGTCTTAAATAACTGCAACTTGCGTACAAGTATATGGTAGGTACCCTCTTATAGTATGTAGATACTTTCAAAAAATTGATCAATTAGACCAATTTGAAATTTTTTTAATGAGAGTCTGTCTCATAACTTCAAATTTATATTATAAATTGATCAAGTTGTAAGTCAGTCTTACATACATAGACTCTACACTACTCCCGACTTGTTTAAATTTATTTTAGACACTGGGACTTTGGAGTTAAAGAGTTAAAGTGATTTAGTTAAACATTTTCAACAAAAAGATACTGGTACTGATCATGTTACAAGTCGGGCTTATGGATTAGATACTCTTAAGTAAGCTCAGCGTTTTTAGAGTTTCTAGGTAAGCAGATCATTGGAAGTACGGTCAAGTCAAACTCTCGGCTTAATGTGAGTATTTATGTCAACCAACAAGATACTGGTATTAATCACATTTGAAGATGAGCTTAAAAAAGTCTTAAATGACTGCAACTTGCGTACAAGTATGTGGTAGGTATCCTCTTATCAAAAAATTGATCAATTAGACCAATTTGAAAGTTTTTTAATGAGAATCTGTCTCATAACTTTAAATTTATAAACCAAGCATTGATCAACTTGTAAGTCGGTCTTATATAGACTCTAAACTGCTCTCGACTTGTTTAAATTTATTTGAGACTTTGGTAAGTTAGAGTCAGAGAGTTAGTGTTAGTTAGTCAAACAATTTCAACAAAAAGATTCTGGTACTGATCATGTTACAAGTCGGGCTTAAAGAAACTACAAAGTACTCCCGACTTACTTGGATTTCTTTGTGGTTAGATACTTATTTAATGTCAAACTTGATATGTAATTCGCGGCTTACATATATTTTTATTGGAAATTTTTCGAAATATTTAACTTCAAGCTTAAACCTGGATCATGGTACCAATCTTGTTCCAATTCGTCATATAGGCTATTCTCAATTTTTTCAGAATCATTTGATATTTAGTTGAACTTCAAATCAAATTATACTTACTATCCAAACCTAAGGACAAAAATATATTTAACTCTATAGCGAACAAGGATTGTTTTATTTTCTGACATTCTCAAATGTTTGATGTATCTTTTCCACTGTTCTTGGGATTCATCTTTCAACTCTCGCTGTCTTTAGGCAGTTACTTGAGATACGAAGTGGATACACTTGAAATAGCTTTGAATCGGATTCTTGAGACATGGTTCTGCCGTCAAAAATGATAATAAAGTCGTTCAAGATATTAGAAGACGCC
The DNA here is from genome assembly GCA_905220385.1 of Xylota sylvarum. Classification (NCBI taxonomy): domain Eukaryota; kingdom Metazoa; phylum Arthropoda; class Insecta; order Diptera; family Syrphidae; genus Xylota; species Xylota sylvarum. Next base: position 49,411,990 of record LR999960.1, on the reverse strand, counting down.
ATGCGGAGAATCTATATACTTACATGAATTCTAAGCTCAGCCTGAAAAATTGTTCAGGAGAGTTAAGAATACTAGATTTTAACGTAGAACTAAGCATGACCATAGTCATGTATACAAAACTCGACTTCGGTTTATAAGGTTTCGAATATGACCGACGTTTTCAAGCCGCCTTTATTCCAAAAAAGTTTTCGGAGGGCTTTGCAAGAATTTCTACTCTCTTAGAACTTTTCTGGGTTCAATTTGAAATGCGTATATGCCTTATTTATACATGAGTCAAAATGTGACTGCATCAGGCTCAGGAAGGGTGTCCAAAGCCCAGCTTACAAGTTTGCGCGTCAAATATTGGTACGTGACATATAACTTTGCGTCGTTTCCGTTGGACTCTGTAGACACTGCACCACTGAGAATAAGAACCAAAAAAATGCAACACAGGACTTTGTAAAAACAGAAAATAAAGAAAAGCCTTTTCCAATAACCCATCAAACTTACTCCTTTCTATCCTATATGGCCACCTCCATTTTATATCCATCATCATACGAACAAAAAAAATCCTTTTTACTCCTTTCTCTATGTGTAGCAACAATGCGATATAAAAACACCCCTCCCCCCCACCTGCTGGCCTATTCAAGGACCGAAACAACATACATGTCTAGCGACAAAGCAATTACGACGTCTCAATGGCAGTCGCTCTCTGGTGCTGTCGCTGCCGGTTGTCGTCTGCTTTTGTTTTTACATTTTTGTCTTGTTTTTTCCCTTTTCTTCTTTTGGGTGGGGGGGTGAAAGTGTTTTGATAACACGCCCCCATTTCACCCCTTATCAACAAAAGGCACAACCGCTCAATCAAATTGGAATAAATTTAAGAGAATCTCTCATATGCACTGCATCCACACCACACATGCAAGTGGTTTTCTCTTAAAAATACTATTCTCACATGAGTGTGTTTGAATGTGTGTGTGGATGAACTGATTTCCCCTTCTTTAGCAAACGAAAAAAAAAAATAATTCATTCACCACATATGAGCACGTACACACACACTCGATAGCGAGAATATCCTTGAAAAGGGATGATAATGTATGTCTCGCGGTATATTCCTTTTCCGCCTTTTTTCTTCGGTTCAAAAGGTTAAGGTCCTTTGCACTGTCAGTTACATGTGCGCTGCGCGTTGATGATGATTTGCCAAACGCACGTGCCATGCAGAAAAAAAAATAAATAAAATTCACAAAGAAGGACGAGAAAATGAGGTAAAGCGGATAGAAAGTTAGAAACAGCCTTAGGCCGAAGTGTCCTTTTTTGTATCATATTACCTAACCGAGTCACCCTCAGGTCAGTGACAGTTACAAAATAGGACAGAAAAGAGAATGAAAAGTCATATCCTTGTTACAATTTGCACAGCAGGTTATCAGTGTCCCTTTAGCATCCTACTGTGTGTTTGAAACTCAACTCATCGAATTTTTTTCTTTTTTTATTTATTTCAGGACTAGCCGCCGCCCTAGCCGGTATGAAACGTGAAGAAGTTGATAGTCTGTCGATGTCACCACCAATGTCGGTCAACAACTCATCCGTTATGTACCAGAGTGGTCAAGCTATGCAAGCTGCCGCCGCATCAGCATTCGGCATGCTCTCACCACAGCTGTTGGCCGCGAATCGGACTGCAGCGGCAGCATTTATGGCCGCACAGTTGCCAATGTCTACCCTGGCATCCACACTATTCCCACATCATCCAGCGTTGTTTGGTGCTTGGCCGCCGACGTCAGCCGGAAATATGCCTCTAGGACCACATTCACCACCAGCCAGCCCCATTTCACCGCCAATGATGCAGAAATCCAATAACCTCGCACATCTAATGCAGTCACCGACGAGTACGGGTATCAACCGTGATGAGACATCGCAGAAGAAGGCGCGAAAAATTTCCGTGAAAAAGGACCTCCAATCGCCACCAACGTCCATGGAAATGGGCATGAATGGGGATTTGTATCACTCGCCTGGTGGACCCATCTCGCCTCCATCAAGTGGATCATCACCGAATTCAACGAATGAGGGTCCGGTCACCAAGCCCGATGTCTCCCGGGATAAGAGCTTTACCTGCAAGATTTGCAGCCGGTCCTTTGGATACAAACACGTTCTGCAAAACCACGAACGGACCCACACCGGCGAGAAACCATTCGAGTGCCCTGAGTGCCACAAACGCTTCACACGGGATCACCACCTCAAAACCCACATGCGCTTGCATACCGGTGAGAAGCCCTACCACTGCAGTCACTGCGATCGACAATTCGTGCAGGTTGCCAACTTGAGACGCCACCTGAGGGTACACACCGGTGAACGCCCCTACAACTGCGACATCTGCGACGGACGCTTTAGCGACTCAAACCAACTCAAATCCCACATGCTCATCCACAACGGCGAGAAACCCTTCGATTGCGATCGTTGCCACATGAAATTCCGTCGGCGACACCACCTCATGCACCACAAGTGCGGCATTCAATCTCCTCCAACGCCAGCCATCAGTCCTGCCATGTCTTCGGAATACCCACTCTGCGATCAAAAATCTGCCATCAGCTCGTTCGGTGGTTCCGATGAATCTATGTCCGCAGCGGCGCCTACCCCTACCGCCACCTACGAAACACCCCTCGATCTCTCCGAAGACGGTGCGATGTCAGCGACTGGCAGCGTGGATGGAGAAAAACGCTCCAGGAAACCCCATGACATCCGTCGGGTATTTCGCCTACCACCGCAAATCGTTCACATTCCCACCGACATACCGGTCCAAACCGAACCCGAAGACTTGAGCATGCATTCGCCACGATCACACCGCGAATCAGCTTCACCGATGTCCTCTCACCACGACGATGACCTCGACGACTTGGACGATGCGGCTACACTCTACATGAGACAACAACAAAAACAAATGGAGGAACAGATGATCGTCCTCAAGCGGAACGTTCACATCGAATAAGGCACTTAAACAACCAAAAAAAAAAACTGTACATACGCACGTTTAAACCCATACCAAAATTAAAAAAAAAAAAATTTCGAAAAACAGGAATTAATCTAAGTACAATCCCTCAAATTACATTAAACTAAAAAAAAAACAAATTAAATTTTTATATATAAAAACAAAACTATTTATGAATTTAAATGTACAAAATATTTAATAAGTAAGAACGAAACGACGCAAGCTACGTAAACAAGTTCAAGTATCCAAAGTCATTCATTACCATTACTTGTGCCATTTTAATTATACATTTTCTTTTCTATTTCTATAACTTAACTTTAACATTAATCCTTAGCCTTAACTAAATCGGAAGACAATTGTATATAGAATCTGTAATTGTAAATTTTTTCAAACCCCCCTAACACACAATTGAATATATTTTACAATTTGTTTAGCTCTATGTTTACATTTTTTTCCTAAGAAACCAACTGTTCTTAAAGAAACACTAATCCAAACAAAAATACAAACAATCAAAATTAACTATAAGTTATTTAAGAAGCGGAAAATATTTCTTTTTTTATTAAATTTGTTTTATTTTTATTTTTTTATTTTTTTTTTTATCCTAATCTATGCATTACATTATATTTAAATAAAATTGTTTTTGTTTTCGGTTAAATCTTTTTATATTATACATTATATATGAATTTATTATAGTTTCATTAAATTATGGAGAAAGTTTGTGAAATAAAAAACGAATTTACAAAAAATAATTTTAAAATATTTTTTTCTTTTTATTTTTCTCTGTTTTGATTTTTTTTCGGCACAAGAATCCTTTTACCTATATATCCTCGTCCCTCTCTAAAAAAAAACAAATCCAGGAATACCAAATACCTCCAACGAATAAAAAAGTAATTCACTTCATAAAATTACTTATATACTTATAAAACAAAAACAAAAAAAAAAAAAGTCATATTTATATACAAAAGAAACTTATATACATATATATACATAACATATATAAAATTTAATAATATATATAATTTTTAATTTCACAAAGTTTCATAATATATATTTTTTTGTTAGTTTTTGTCTTTTTTTGGTTTGTAACGATAAATCCTTTCGTTTCAATCATTCAAAAAGTATGGTATACAAGTTCCTCAGAAAATAGTGAGAGAAAAAAATAAAATTTTAAACAAAAAAAAAAATACTAATCTTTCAAAAAAATAAAATACAAAAATTGTATTTAAATTAAAAAATATAAATACATATATAAAATATATAATTTTTCTGTTTTTATGTTTGAAGTGAAAAATTAAACAAAATTAAAAAAGATATAAGTGTTATGTTATCTAATTGGCGAAATAATTATTATTAAAAAAAAAAAAAAAACATTTTCATGTAAATATAATATAAATGTAGTCATTGTAGTAAGATTATTGTGTAACAAATTAATGTGCAATACTGAGTCGTCTTTGCGTAGAGTTGTAAAGATTATTGAATAAACAAAATATAATAATAATAATAATTGTAATTAATTTACTTAGACAAATTAAAATTAAAAAATTTTATTAGAGTGCACTAAACAACCACACACATTAATTCACAGAAAATTTAAATAAAAAGAATGAAAAAAAAAAAATAAATTGTTGATGTTTTAACGTATGTTTAAGTAGTTATATGATAAATGATATAAAATTAATTATAAATATATAAATTAAAATTAAATTAATTATTGAATATAATAATGATGGTAATCTACTGAGAAGTAAAAATAAACAAAAATTAAATTAAAAATAAATGTATTTGCATTTAATATTTTAGGAAGGATAGGTTGTGTTTCAAAAATGCATATCTTCTAGATGGTTAGATAAATTGGGAGTTTCACGAGGTGGAGCAGATTCTAGAGCTATACCATATCCATGCAGAAATGGCCGTAGTATAGCTGATCAACTATTTACAATGCAAGAACTTCAAAACTGGTCTTGCAAGAATCGGATCGTAAGGTACAGGAGACTGGTTGGAATATTGTCACAGGAGGAAGAACCTGTCATCAATTTCGTCTACGTCTAGAACCGGGTAACCGCACGTTATGTAATCCCATTTTCAGACAACCTCATTGAAATCTCATTAGGCGGGATGAGTGAAATGTTTAGATTCTTCAGTGCCACAGGATGGATCTCTTTTTGTCATACACAATCCTATCGTAGAACCCGTCAAGGAGAGTGGTTCAGTAAAAATTAAAAATTAAAAATTTAAATCGTACAATCGTGTGAATGAGATTCACTGTATCGTGTAAAACGCACGGATCGAATCTCCCTATACATTTAACATCCACAACTATGTATTTCAGTGCGGATTTGGTTGTTGTGCTGTAGTTTTCTGAAGGATTACCCCAAAAACCAAAAGATAATTTAAAAACCCGACGGAAGACAGTCGAAAATATAGGGGGAATCTACAAAAAAAAAATATAATACTTATTTTTTGTAGTTCTAGATATTTAAAAACTAATTATTCCCACTAGACATTAGAACGGTGATTTTGAACAGCTCACTGCAGCCGATTAATCGATGAAGTCAAGACACTATTTTGAATGGAAATCCTACAGGTGGATCCTCAAAGCATATGAATTTGCACTGAAGAAAGCCGAAAGAGAAACATCCAGTGAGGAGTCCATTTTCCAGTTGTTCTACATATAGTTTTATTTTATGAATGTAGCCCTTGAAGAAGCCAATTGGATCCAAGCGGGCGGTGAACTTAACAATATCCCACAAGCCCTTGAATTCACCAGGTTTGGCATTCATTCTCACTAACAATACTCGTCGGTAAGAAAGCGTATCTGACAGGTTCCACGATAGTTATGAGAGATTCAAGTGAATCAAATGGGTGAAGTGAATGTCAAATCTGTCGGGTTCCACGATAGGGGTGGTAATACTTTAAGTCAAGTCACCCTAAAACATAGTTATGTACTACATTTCAATTATGGTATTCAATATGACGCGTTAACACTACACGCTATATCGCCTATTCACCTACTTACCTTTCCTCAAGGCTTTGACTTCATATGCTGCCTTTTGGGAAAATTTAGCTTTTGTATTTTGGTCCGCCCATGGCTGGTCCTTGTCAAAATGTTGTATTTGTGACCTTTTTTTTATGTAGACCCTTGCCCACATGGCTGACATTGGGACCTAAACAGATCTATTGTATCAATTAGGCTATGTTTAATCCACGATCCACATCTACGTCCTTAGCAGCAGAATTTCTCAACTCCGCTGACAAACTTCTTCTTTATGGAAAATACGCCTCCTTAATCAATGTAATGCTGGGCATTCACAGAGAATGTGCTGTGGTGATATCACAGGCCACAGTGACCAGTGAGAAACATCACCAGCTTTCTAATACTATCCTTGTCTAGATTAAGGCTTTCCTTGTGGGAATAAGGCCTGATTAATCGCTTGCATTGTTTCAGCCCCGTGACATTTATCCAGTGGATCAGACAAAGTTTATGTTCCCAATCGTTAATCGGGGCTACGGCAGCAACCCAGTTGACACCACAGTAGGGTTCAGGTCCTATGAACAAAGAGTCTAAGACAGCCCTAGTTATTTCATCTGCAGATTGTTGCCTAAAATTCCTTGATGATGAGGGTCCGAAACGAGTTTCACCTTGTTATGTCTGGCAAGATATTGTAGTGCATCGTAGCAGCATTTAACTGATATAGAGTTCATTAAGTTGGAAGAAAGCGCTTTAAAAGCACCCTGGCTATCTGGAAAGATATATATCCTAGCACCCTTTATACCTTCACTAAGGTTTATTTATTTTAGTGCAGATCTCAATGGTATGGAGTTCCTGGAAAACCGTGGGACACATTCCCATAGATATCGAGACTTTGGTGTTGGGTCCAAAGACACCAGCTCCAACTCGATTTTCCACCTTCCATACGTCTGTGAACCAGATCAGACTTCTACGATCCAGTACCGGAACACTATGAGACCAATTTGCACGGTCCAATAGTTCTACCTCAAATAACCTACCGAAACAGTACTCTCTGACCATGATGTTGGGGATAGTGCAAAACACGTGTCCTTTTTGGGAATTGAGTCAAGAACTTTCAGGTTCCATGGTCACCTGGTTTATACTTGTATTCTAGCTGCAGCCTTCTTCCTAATGAAGATTTGTAGGGGAGAAAGCCCAGCGACAACTTATACCCCCGTAGGACAGGTATGCATGGCACCCGTAATACCGAGACAGGCAATTCTCTGCTTCTAAAGCTTAGTTGACATTGTCCGTCCAACAGCCAAACGATTGTATACATCCAATGTATCATTTTAGGATCTAGACCCCAAGTTCTGTCGTAAGGTCGTCTCCTGGCCCATATGGTCCTAGTGCTGCGTTCGATAGCAGACTCGATGTGCGAATTCCAGCTAAGCCGTTTGTCAAGGATGATGTTGCGATATTTAACCTCACTGGAATAAACTAGGAAAGATTGACCAGTCTTCTTTTTGTAAAAGGCACTAGAATGGTTTTGCAAGGATTGATGGATAGTCCTTCTCTCCTGCACCATTATAACACGTGTAGAAAACACCTTCCCTTTACCACTAACAAAAATTGCAAGTCATCCGCATAAACAATGCTGATGTAGCCCGATTTCTGTAGATCGACTAGAAGATTGTCGATGAATTGTGACCACAAAAGAGGAGAAAGGACTCCTCTCTGGGGACAGCCCTTAACTGCGGTCGCAGACACTGACACTCCCTCAGAGGAGGAAGTATTAATTCCACTTTCAAGCATGATCTTATCCATTGGTTGGTCGAATCCTCAATTCATCTGCTACTAATTGCTCTTGCATTGAGTCCTAGTTAGGAATGCCAAGGAATGTACACAGAGCTGGTTCCTTGGAATGAAAAGTTCCTTTTATCTTCTTCAAAAGATAGTGAAGAGCACCTTTTGTGGATTTATGCAAACTGACTTGAGAACAGAGGCGTAGACAAATCTAGCCGCCTTTAATATGAACGTCAATGAGTCGCTACATTGTTTTGAGAACAAATGAGGTTAGACTTATAGGTCTATAGGATGTAGGCAGCTCACTTGGGGATACAGATTACATTTACCTGTCTCTAGGTAGTCGGGATGTAATCCCAGTTGTAGCTGGCTCTAAATAAAGCACTCATAGAATGAGATCAATTACATTCTACTTTGCTACCTTATGTGCTGTATTCTGCAGGTGCTGTTAAACAATTAGGCTTACATCTATTTTAATACTAAAGAACTTTAATCCGGCATGAAAACCAAACCCTGATTGCCGATGTTTAACACTAAAGTCTAAAGATGTTTCCTCAGCAAAGTGCAGGCCAAACTATCTTGATGGCTTTATGCTTTAACTTCTTCAACAGTTTGATTATCACACCAAATATTATATTGTTATTGAAGCCACTTATATGTAATAACCACAGATTTCTACATCTAAGGATGTCATTAAAATAAGCTGACCTCATCCGAAGCTTTTGGAGTACGCCGCTTGTGACATTATTTTGTCCAATTCCATTCCACAGATTTTTTTGATAGTCTTCTCAACCATAGTCATGTGTGTATCTACAGATTTTAGACGAATATAAGCTTTATAGATCAAAATTGTGGCTGTAGCATTGAAAACACGTTTGGACTTCTTAAGCAATCCTAGGCATTAAGCGTTATTCTTACGAAGGTTGTATACCGCAGTATCCAGGTATAGGAGACAGCGCTAAAATTTTGGCGAATTTAACCTCAACTCAGTTTTCCGCACCCCACGTGATGATGGCATCAATATCAGGGTTGAGCTTGGAAGGCATTCGATATCATGATAACTCCACAGCTTATAACCTTGTCGCGCAGAGACGTTAAAGACTAAGCCAAGTCCAGAAAAGTGTCGTCGGAAAATTAATTTAGTTGCGAATGAGAGGCAGAAGGTCATTGACATACATATATTAGAAACAGAGTCGGTGAAACGTCTAAGCCCTGTGGTACCCCAACATTAGTTGAGAATGGGGTAGAAGTATATTCATTCAATACAACTACAGAAGTTACCGACAGCATTAGCTTTTATCTTGTACAAGAGGCCACTGTGCCATACTCTATCAAGCACTATTGAGGTATTGACGGTGACTGCTATCCATTAATCGTGATGATGAATACTTTCTTTCCATTTTTGCGATAGGAACACCATCAGTTCTCTTACGAAACGTTGTTGCGGAAAGTATCTTCAAAACGATAATAAAACAACTTCCACTTAACCTTTGTCTTTGGAGTACTACCTTCAAGCATTTCACCGCTAGTACCAAGGTATTACAACCTGATGAAATGCATTTCAATGTAGCTCTTGATAGTGGCTAAAGTATCAGTGTCTGCATCGCACCTATCCTCTGTGCTCATCATGTATCGATCGATATTGATCCGTACCAAACCGCGTGCGATCCCCATTTTCGATTTCATTTCAACAGATTGGACAGATAAAATTATCGCCACACTCTAACCTGTGTTGATGGGCTCTGAAATATTCATGACCTGTAAATATTTTGTGTAGCTCCCTTTTCATTAATTTACCTCTGTGAGAGTGATCCTAACGCTACTGTCATTCTTCTAAACTTGTTACTTGTTGGTATGGTATCGATGTTGATACATCGATACTGCCCTAATAGCAGTGCGCTATTTTGCTAGGTCGTCAGTTGCATTTGCTGCATGTCAGATGCAGGTGTTGCCTAAAAGTTAGATCTGTAATTTGGTTTGAAATAAGTACTAGTCCTGTTTTCTCCTCTACAAGATGTAGGCCCAACTATATCAGCCTGTGTCAAACTATACTGATGGCTTCATGCTTATCCAGGATTTTGGTTACCACAACAATTGAAGTGAAGCCTGCTATTCATTTTGGGGCTGTCCTATGACGGTGTTCTACAGAAGTACACTATTTCTGAAATGATTGATCAATATCATCTGCAGATAATCTAGCGCTCTTCTGGCAAAGATTGCTCTCCAAGTCAGTAGTTATTGATCTTGGTTTAGCCGATTATACTTGGATGGCAAAAGACTGTATCTTAGAATAATTTACCTTGCATCTAGTTTCCAGCTGATTTTTTAGAAATATCTATTGGATCTAGAAATGCGAGAATTTTCTCTTTTATTTGATAGGACTTGATCTACTACGAATTAGCACTCCAAAGTTCTACTATATGATATTCAAAGTCTCTTCGGTTTCCTTACAGAATCCTAATATCCATCTACATACTGATCTGAGAGTGATATAGAGTAGATTTTTCCAATAAGACGTCAACTATTAACAGAAACATTTCGAGAAATAAACATAGAAGAAACAGTAGGACTAGATCCCTTGAATACGTATTTGTTTAATCCTGTTTGTAAAACTGTCATGAAAAATTGAATTTTAGTCGATTTCTTGGTTTCAAATTGTTTCGTTGATTTAGTGAATCTAAAGACTTCATATCCTACTTGACTATTCAGGTTCTGTTTCCGTCATCTTGTGGTATGTAGTTGTCTTTCTAATATGAACAAGTAAAAGATAGTAAATCTACTATAAGTCCCATGTATACCACCCTGAATTGGCATTCAAATATTTTTACCAAATGTCCTGTAGATGTGGTTGATAGATTTGGTACACATGTACACTCTACCAAACCATCACGTATTTATATCAACAACTCTGTACCTAACATACGGTTTCTCCGCCTTTTTATAGCAGCGCCAGCCACTTCAATACTGAGAGGAAGACTGATGTTTCATTGACTAGAAGTGGGTTCTCTTCTTGGCTCATCAGTCAATCAGTATTATGGAGATTCAGTTGCAGCAGGAATGTATCTACAGGTTCCCTTCTACGTTCTGTCTTCGAAGAGTCTGTATTCTGGTTGTGCCCTTCTTGTGCATTATTCTCTTCTCCTCCCATATTCTGGTTCGATATTCTTCCCTCACTGTCCATGTTTGTGTTGTACGATGTACCAGGAGTTATCCATCTCCGGGCATTTTAACATCACAGTAGCTTCGGCTATATTTCGAATACATTGGTTGTTGTTTGTCAGAACTCCATAACTTAGCAAATTTTCTAATGGTCAGTCAGTATGAAGTCCATGTACTTAATTACAGAAGGCACATCACGAGTGCAAAGAATGTCTGTATTCGCCCAATTTTGCTGTACAAAGATAAAAAGACGAATAAAATAATCGCTTACTTAATTGTAGGACGAACTTAGTGTTTCTAGAATTCTAATCTTACAGTCTGCAGTCCGATGTATCAACCCCAGATCCATGCAACTCAGTAGGCACATGAAACAATGTCAAGCAAAATATGTTGGCCTCTTCACCAGCTTAAAGCCATGTCTAAACATCAATGTCCCTGCTAACGAGAGTATTCAACTTCCAGCCCGAGTAAAGGATCTCACAAACAATTTATCACTCCAGCTGAAATTCCAAGTGTCATTTTAATTCAACTCCTGCGTCGCCCGCCTCTATAGGCGGCCTCCCTTTCAAAACAGTTCTCTTAATTGCAGCCAAATCTACAATTCATTCCAAAAATCCCATCAACCAGAAAAAAATAAAATTAATGAAACGCCAACCGAAAGCAGTCCTACTACAGCAAAAAAAAAAAAAATCAATACCTTCTTTTAATAAAACAACCCCTATTAATAATGCCCATTCCTCTGAAGCCCCCCCAACGACAAAAATCGAGCGAGTTAAAGGCAAAAAAAAAAAAAAAAAATTTAAATTCAAATTCTAATCTAGACAAATACTTGAACATTTTTTCGCCGCCCAAAGCTAAGCGAGAGAGCTTCAGCAAAGCAACGAAAAAGACCCAAAATGAAAAACAACACGCCAAAGAGGACACAAAAAAAAACAAAATAGAAGACATTGTCAACCCTTGGAGCTCATCAAAGCCTTGCCTTGCCCCACCACCCGCACTTCTTTGCTGATTGTCTCTTATTACCGTTGCGTGGAATTCTCGCCCCAAAAGAAGGTTTTACTCCTTTCAAATCGCGAAATTGTAGCTCTATATACATATATGTATATGTATGTAATGCGGTACCAACACCAGGATGTCAACCTCCAAGCACTCATCCACCCACCCAGGTTCACCCTTATTTATAACCGAAAAAAGAATGGCAACGCGTAATCATCGTCCTAATTTAAATAAATTTCCCGTTGTCGTCCTTTGAGAGAGAGCAAGTTTCTTCATCTCTCTCTGGCTTGTTGCTCTGTACTTTCGGTGGTGTTTGTTTTTATTTCCTTTTTTTTTTTTTTTTTGTCTCTCATCTACCCTTTTTGGCGAAAACGTTCTCACCATTCATTTGCATTAGCCGTACTAAAAGTACCTAAAACCATTACCACTACAATCAAAAATTCATCTCAGTACAGACATAGAGCGTCTCCTTTCTATGTTATCAGAGGCTCTCGCTGCTTTAATTTCTCCGAGTTATGGTGGAGCAACCCCTTTTCAAGAGGGAGGCTTTGTGTGAATTTTGTGAGCCAAATAAAAAAAAAAAAAAACCCCTTTCGTACATGACTTTCAATATATATTGAAAATGGAAAGGTGTTCATCATCTTATTAAGGAGCGCCAGAATAATTGATTGCTTAGCACCTGGGCTATCTGTAAAGCAGGATGCTCTATCACGAGTTGACTGTCAATCAGATTACTAAGAAAAGTAAGAAAACCGACTTCGTACCTAAGGATTTGGAAAAACCTATCCAAACATCATTCCTATTCTCCAAATATAGGCAAGAGCGGTTTTCCAAGTGGCTGTGAATGTATCTTAGGATGTGTATCTATTTCTACAAAATTTTAAAAGTTTCAATTGTCACAGTGTAGAAAATGTTCCTTCAGACACATATACCCCGAACCGCGTTCAACGAAAGCTGGACCCCATTTCAGGGATGAGTGGGCTTCCATCGAAAAGTTCGTTTAGAAAAGGAGTCATCTCGAAAAGTATTTCAATAAAGGACTTCTCAGCCAAAAAGTAGCTACAATTAAGACAAGGTATGAAGAGAAAGCGGTTAAAGGAATTTAAGGTTCAAAAGGACGTCTTACATGGCTTTATAATATTATTATTCTTTTCGGCTTTGTGAAGAGTTGATACTGCGGCTATGTCTTGATACTGCGGCTTGTCAGAGAGTCCTATGATTCCTTAGAGTGACTCACTTAGCCCAGAAGCTATCAAGAAGTTAAATAGCTTCTCACGATGTTCGTATCTGTATACAGAAGACCATATGATTCTGTGAAGTAATGCACAGTGGTTTCATGAGTTTCTAACCATAGTTCGCAGGTATGGTCCGCTTCAGAAGACAGTGACTGCTTCTAGCACTAGCAGAGTTCGTAAGAGTGACAAACAAAAAACCGGGTGCATTTCAGATAGAATTGGACTTACTGAAACAACCTATTTTAAATCTAATGTGGCCAATAACTATGTTCTTTCTTTACTAGACTTGAAAACATGTGTCAAGAACCAGCTTCAAATTCTTAGTTGGTGGGTTGCTTTCTCATAGATCGAAAGCTAATAAAGGATCATCCAACAAGAGATGTCGTTTTAAATTTTGAGCCATTACGGAACTATCAACACAAAACTATCATTGTGATGACTTTTGATAAATAAAAATGAGGAGTTAATTAAATATGAATCGATACATACTCGCACAACGTGCTAAAATACTGAAAATTCACTAGAAAAACGGTGAAAATGTCGCGGAAAAGTTTCGTTAAGTTCATACTACTTTTGGTCATCATCAATCGCCTTCTCGCGCAACTATAGTGAATTTAATTGATAAAATTGCACGTCTTGAACAGGTTAATGATGTGAAGACTCCAACTCTTGTTCGTCCGGCAATTTCAGATCAAAATATTGCCAACGTAGCTGAGAGTGTGACTGAAAACCCAGATGTGTTTAATTCGAAACGATCACAGGAGTTGGACCTATCCGCAACCACTTTGCACTGCGTTTTGCATAAAGATCTGGAAATGCTTATAAGGTCCAGTGGGTACAAGACTTGCGACCGTACTTTCGCTGATTGGGTGCTGAAAATGAATGAACAAGATCGTGATTTTTTGCACAAAATCATTCTGAGTGATGAGGCTCATATCCATTAGTTTGGGAACGTACGTAAACAAACAAAACTGTCGCACCTGGACCTCCGAAATCGCAAGAGAAACAGTGTAACAACCTCTCCATCCACAACTAGTGACATTTTGGTGCGGTTTTATGGGCTAGCGGTGTCATTTGGCCATTTTTTTGTTCGAAAATGATGCTTGTACGACCGAACGACCTTCACTGATTTTATTTTGCCTGAAATCGGTACTATAGACGTGAACGACGTTTATTTTCAGCAGGACGGCCGGTGCCACATGCCACTCAGCTGGTGAAACAATGGCTCAATTGCATGACAAATTTCCTCGACGTACGCTTTCTCGAAGTGGAGACTTCAATTGGCCAATTGAGCATTTCACGTAGTGGCTTGTTTATATTTAGTCTAACTGCAGTGTTTATTTGAGCTTCCACTGAAGGTTGGACTAGGCCACTTTTTACAAATCTTTATATTGACTTCGCAAGTCCTTATCTACTATATAATTCCACGACATTGTTACGTATTCACTTTATTCTGTTTTTAAAGAAAGTTAACAAAAAGTTAAATGCAAATTGCGAAAAGCAAAAATTAGGTAAGTCACGCGCCAACTCTCAGTCCAGAACAACTGAACAGGAAACAGTTGTCAACAGCTGTCATCTGTCATCATGTATGTTGTACTAAAGGGTTGACCAATGATCAAAAGCTGTTGTTATGCATGACGTCATAATGTGAAACATTGTTTTTGGACTTAGATCACAGTTTCAGTCACATAGATTGGGTTAGGTTAGGTAGTGTAGGGTTATGAGGTTATTATACGACTTTTGAGTCCGTCGTGAACCTATGGAACATTTCCTCAAAGAGTTCGAATAGAACATTCATTTGGTTCGCTATTTGCTTTGTTTTATAATTTCCTCAGATTTTTTCCGATCTAATCCTGGAAATAAGACCATCTTAGGCCAGCCATGTACATTGGTGACTTTCTGTCTTCTATGCCATTGTGGGAGCTGTAATATTTTTTTGACAGAATGTCGGCACTTTCG
The DNA here is from genome assembly GCA_905220385.1 of Xylota sylvarum. Classification (NCBI taxonomy): domain Eukaryota; kingdom Metazoa; phylum Arthropoda; class Insecta; order Diptera; family Syrphidae; genus Xylota; species Xylota sylvarum. The sequence goes on along the minus strand of LR999960.1, from coordinate 49,396,929 downwards.
TTGCAGTGTACTCGATCCCATCCCAAGTGATTCCGCAGTTTAGAGTCCGGAAGTTTCAGAGTTACGTGTAGGTCTATGTATGTCTCTCGAGTATATACCTAATACCGCACCCTACAATCCCTAGATATTGGATCAATACTTCTTTCCTTTGCAAATCCTCCCTGTCAGGGTACATCAGTTCGTATACTGTATCGAAGTCAAGGGCTCTAAGGATTTCATCCCTTAACATATCCCGTGTATTCTTCTTAATCGTAGCCTTCTACCATACAAGAGCCACTAAGGTACGGATCGGTCTGACTAGCATGACGTGTGGCCAATCCAACACTGATGGTTTTAGGACTCTTTCTAAACTTATGGAGATTGAGGATGGTAGGAACTTGAACTAGTAAGAACTTTAAGGACACGTGGTTCCAGACGGACATTGCGACCTGTTCCACTGCCGCAGAGAAGCGACATCACTTATCGATTAGGCTTCAGATACTCACAATATGTCGATAATTACAATTTTGATTAAGTAAACGATTTCGTTTACCAAAGCTCAGCATTAAGCTCGGACAATGACATCAGCCCGACAAATAAGTGCAGAATCACTCCTGCTTGTCTGTTGACGCAGATTAGCAGATTTTGGGCTAAAAACTCGCCTAAGGTCCAAAGGACGCGCAAAGCGTCAATCGCTTCTTAGTGCAGTAATTGTTGATCCACCACTTTTTAATCTTTGGGTTGTCTAAAGCTCGAAACGTTTTTCTAATGGTCTGCACTACCTGCCACTCGACATAGATATGTACCTAGTCCCTAGCTTAAGGACATATTCTGATGAGCACTCAATGTTAGAACTATCAGCGGGAACTTTGGCTTTGGCTCTGCTAATGAATTCTGAATTTCTTGCTGCAGGGTTAGGCCGACAGACTTCAACTATCTTATAGTCCTTACAGTTCAGACTAAATAGCCCAGAGTCAAAAAAAAAAAATAAAATATCAAGACCCATTTGTATACATATCTATACAAATTCCATTGAATTTCACGTATAACTGTTAAAAAACAAAGTCCTTACGTCACAGGCAACCCCACCCATTAAATTTTTTTTTTTTTTTCTGTGACTTTCCCCCTAATTTGCATCGAGTGTCATAAAATCGAAAGACGCGACATTTGACGGGGGGAAGCCTCACATCTTCAAATAAAAAGGATAAATGAGAAAAAAAAAATCCTTTGCCTCTTCTCGTTCGACTTGAGGAGAATTCAAAAAAATTACCACGTGCCACCCCTTTCAAGCTCAAGGGAAACAATCCCTGCACCTGTATCCCGTATAACACTCTCACCTTCCAACCGTAGGTACAGTACAGTATCCTTCCATGTATCAACTTCCTTATTATACATGCCTATCCTGTCCTCCATACAGTTCGTTTTCTTAATTTTGAAATTCTTCTTACATTACATCATGATCCCGTAAGGATTCATTACAGGACTCTCTACAATTCTGCTTCGTGTCATATATATTCAAATTGCGCACCAACACAGGGACACTGGGACCGACGACGACGTAAATGAGTAGACATAGAGAAAAATTATTTAAAATTGCAAAACAGGAACAAAAAAAAAAAAAAAAACACAAACTCCTTGCCTCCTCCAACAAACCTACACTGCCGTCGTCGCCTGCTTACTGTTCGGTACCCATATCCTTTTGTAGTACCAGGTCGTGAGCTCAGGTTGGTTACACACGGCTCGCTGGTTTTGCCTTTGTAAAATCCAAACTTCAAAGGATGCTTTCCTTTCTGCTGCCTGGTATCCTGCATCGCCGGTGGTATAATCACCAACACAAACTCCATCAAGATGGTTTCATAAGAAAAGTTCGAATTAAAAGAAAGAAGGAAACGCAAAGAAAAAAAAAAAACAAAAAAAACATAAAAAACCAAAACAGCGCGCACACGAAAGAAAGAAGTCCTTTCTGCTTAATGTGTATAGGAGTAGAAATATATTTTGTCCTGATTGTAGAGAGAAAGTAAACGAAAGGGCTGCTTTGCATATCCTGATGATGATGAGGAAAAAGCGAAGAAGAAGAGGAACGCACACCATCATAATCAATGAAAGCAGGATAAACTCTCGGGTGGGCGACGGTGGTGGTGGTGGTGGGTGGGTGTACAAGAGCTCGCCATGGAAAAGTGCAAATGAAGGAGTGAAGGAGTAAGACAGTTGGGTTAGACAAGCAAAAAAAAGGGGAAAAGGATATATATTAAGAATTCTTGAAATGCTGCTGGTGGTGTTTTTACCAGAGTCTAAGAAAAACGAAAGAAAAAAAAAACACAAACGAAAAAGGAAGAAGGACATTTTCATTAAATTTAAATGAGAAAGTTTTCTGAAGGATTTTTTTCTTTCTTTCTTTCTTTTTGGTTTCGCGTTTCTCAAGCCGCTTGCGCTGTTTTTTTTTTTTTTCTTCTTTTTCTTATGTTTGTATTCATTTCTATGCAAATGGGGTTAATGGGGGCCGCGGGAAGAGTTCCACGATGGGATAGGATGAAAGTGTTCTGTGGGTGTAAAAGGGTTCTACGAAATGATGCGATGGTGTACGTGGTCTTATCTTAGGTACATGACTCTTGGGATAGGATCTAACAGCCACTGAAATCGACTTTTGGGTTTACCTGACTTTTGAATATTTGATAAGAAGGATTGGAGATTTTTATCTCGCTAGCTCAGGATTTAGGAACATTTTTTTCAATCCATCCATGACCAAAGGTAGACACCCCAATAATGAGTGCCTGTAGGTGCCACCAGATACATTCTGTTATGATAAACGCTTTTGTACAACCACGAGGACAGCTGATCGCCTGAATGCCCAAAGGCTGTTACTGTAATAGAGTCTGCATTTGAGGAGCCATTTGTTAAAAATCTACATTAGACAGAGAATTCCTATTTATTAAGTCAGTAGATGTAGTGAATAAATTTGGGCCGAAAAAAATTACTGAAGTCCCGATCAGCTTGGTCCTTATCTAAAATAAGGATTTGCAACGATGTAAAGTATGTCTTTGTCTTTATGTCTATGGGGTTGCATTGCCCATTGTTCAGTAAAACACTATTAGACCGCTGTCATAACAAGAAATACAAAAATTGTTGTAGAAATAGAGTTGGTGAAACATTAGACCCTTGAGGCAGTCCAGACTACACTGAAGAAAATTGTCTAAGCAACGCTTGTAAAGCAGGAGTCTGTGCCAGACGCCGTTTCGATGGGTAAAACCACGTCACTTGAGTCTTCGTGAAGGAAGGACTTTCTGCAGTTTCTGAAGAAGTCACTTTAAATAAAAAAATTATTACTAATCAGAAAGGATGCTAGTTCATGTATTCTCAACAGGCCTATACAAGTTCTTGGAATGCTTTTGCAACTTGGTAATCAGAAAAGCGAATGTCGCCAATTAACGCAGACTGTCGAAGATTAGAAGTCCTAGATGGAAAAATCTTCTTTTCTTTGGAACAGGATCGGATAGGTGCAGGGTAGGTGGAATATCATTCGCGTCGACTGTTCGTCATTACGGCTCCTGCTGAAGACATTTGAGAAGAGGTCTAACCTTTTGGCGTGTGATTGCATACACTCCTCAGTAATCTCCTCGCCTTGCACCCTGAACCTCGAACTGGGGATTAAGACTTTAAGGAAGGCAAACAACAGATGGTTCTCACTTAGTACTTGTATAATCACAAGACGAATGTGGACTTGCTTCGCCAAAACATGGTCCGACACTCAAGGATTGAAGGAGATGATCATGCCAACTTTGGCGAGGAAAACGGTCTCAACTGAACATAATAGGGAACATAGGTATAGAATCTGCTTTGTGCACGGTAAAGTCTGTCTTCAATAAAATCACAACACTGAGTCATGAGACTGAGACTTTTAGACTGCAGGCAGATACTTTTGTTCGCTTACATATATTATAAATATTTGGTCCGAGAGATCTATACGGGACACAGGGCCTAGTTCCTTGAGTGGAAAGGAGTGTGTCTGAAGGGCAAATTAAGTCCCAGGACTGCAGCGCGGAGTGTACCAGGTGACGCTCTCCAATAGGTAGATGTCAGTTTTTGGATTTGGCAGTTATGGTAGTCATGGTAGTTATTTCTCGATTTGAGTTTCGCAGCAGCGTTTTGGCAGTGCTGTTTAAATGATAGGGACCAATCCATTGTTATCCGAGGTATCTTGGGTTTTTATTGTGCTAAACAATGAAGACGTTGAACTCAACTTCTAGAGGCATATGGACCAACTGGTTATTTAGGTGAAAACAGGCTGATTCCGTTTTAGTTACACTAGGTGTAAGCCTCCAGTTTTTGAAACATATGCTAAGAACTTCCGAATCTCTTGTGAGCCTATCCTCAATTGTGTGCATATGTTGGCTTTGGGTAACTAAAGCCAGATCATCTGCATTTGCTGGATTGCATGTTTGGCCAGTCATAGATATATAGATTAAATAAAAGCGGTGCTAAGGCTAATCCTTGTGGTAATCCATTACTGAGCTAGCTGGGGGGCAACTTTGTCGTTGATATATGTATACTTTAAAAAAGCGGTTGCTGAGCTTATTGTTGACGAGACTTGCTATTTTTTTTTGCAACGTACAACTTTCAGGAGTATGTGGATCATACCAGTTCGTCAGACAGCGTCGTACACAGCAATTAAATCTACGAACGCCGTGCTTGTTTTGAGTCTATTTTCAAAACCTTCTTCGTTAAGGGTTGCTAGGGCTATCCTGTTCAGCAGGAATGATTTCGTTTATGGCTTCTTCAATCCTGTCATAGATAAGGTGCTCTAGGATTTTATAGAAGACACTTAGGATGGCGATTAGCCGGTAGCTTTCAGCTTTGGTTTCATGTGGTTTCCCTGGTTTCAGCACTGCCACTATTTTCGTTCATTTAAAGTCCTTCGGTATGATTCCAGAAGAATTTGCACAGCTAGACCTTGGCATTTGTTCCAATTTTTTTTTATAAATTCAGAGTAGATTCCCTCATGTCCTGCAGTTTTCCGTGATTTGCAGCTAGCTATGGCATTTTTCACTTCCGATATTGTGAAAGTTTGTGAGTACTCAGAATGTTATGACGTTGTCGCTTTTAGCTCTTTAAGTGGTCTTTTAATGGAAATTGTGTGTTCTTTGTCAGATCTAGCTTTTGACATATTTACAATGCGGTTTGCTATTAGGGTCGATTTTGGGCTTATGACCGACTGAGTTTCAGCATTATGCTCCATGCTTTCCTGTTCGACCAAGTGAAATCCAGGTTTTCTATCGTTTTTCTTTTCATTTCTTTTCATCACGTAAGAACTCTGTCGCTTTCTGTACTCCATCCAGGAATGTAGTTTCTTCGAAGACCACGTGGGATATGTTTTTTTTCGCGGTCGCTATTGCAGGTCCAACGAGTTGGAAATTGGAGTCAGGTTCAGAGGTGAATGTTTGCCATGAAGCTTTACCAAATTTCCATCTCAGGCGAGGAGTGGAGTTTATTAGTGGGATTTATGTTCCTGCATCTAGGACCACTGACCGATCGATGGCTGCAAGGAAAGTCAGGTAAAACCCGTCTAGATATCTGTTGTTGTCGTTCAGCATGGTTGGATATAGCAAAGCAGAGATCTGGATTGAAATCCATGCGCCACCGTCTAGAGTGGAAAGTTCTCATATCATTGTCGTCAAAAATAAGACAGAGATGTGGTTAGTTTCAGCCCAATCTATCAGTTTTGCCTCGTTCTGGTTATCTCCTTGGAATAGCCACAGAATTTGGTCACCCACAGTCACCGGCACATATTTTGGAATGCTGATACACAGGGAGTGTTCTAGTAGACCATGAGCTTTTAGGAGAGTTGTAGATGTTGATGATTTTCAAATCCGCAATTGAGATTGCAATCAAGAATACAGACGTGTTGATGATAAGCGTCTATTAGTCAGCAGCCATGGAATTTTCCTCGAGTCAAGATGCTTCTTACTTCTGCGCATTAAGTTTCTTGGAGGAGTACCACATCGATATTATTCTCTTCCAGGAGTCTATATTTTGTCTCGCATTTTGTTCTATTGATGCCTTCGATATTTTATTGGCAGATACGAACAGATGGTCCTATATTAGGAGATCTTTGTTGAAAACTTGTGGTCCAGATCTGAATAGACGTTTAGAGTTACTCAAGCACGAGGAGCTTGTCTATTCTTTGCACCAACAAATCTGTCATAACTAGCGGGCCGACGAAAACTCCCACCGCCAAAGTCTTAAGTTTTACGCCAGCGAAAATGCCATCAAACAATTCTTCTCGAGACGGTCTCCAATTTTAGTTATACGGGTCCATCATACTTCTTCATAATGGTTGCCATAGTGCTGCTATTATTATTATTATTATTTGCAAAGGATGGTATGTAGGTATATTGTCTCTCCCATCTGATACCTTGGTGAGATTTGTTTCCTGATTTGACTCCCCTCGCCCTAAAATCTTCTGGACTTGTATTTCAGGGTTTTACTATTGCTTATCCTTAATAGGGTAACTATAATCTAAAGCAGTATGTGAATACTGATTTAAAGTAGAGGTAGGTAGGTAAATGGGTGTCCTTGCTGACAAGATTTGTCAACGACTCACTTCGAACAGTCCATTGTGCCCAATTGTAAGTCCCCCGAGAACATAATTTTAATCTTCAACGACTGAACTAAACCACCCTGATATGTCTATGAATCTCAGGAGTTTATTCAGCTCAATATTTTGTAAATCGTCCAGTTCCGCCAGGAAATAGCACCCAAGAGTGTCTTTCATTTTGTTGGCTAGTGTTGGACAATCACATAGCAAGTGGCGAGTGGATTCTATTTCCTCTTCATTCCTAGCCGTGGTGCATGATTGCCTATCACGCAGTGTCCTGTCATGACACTATCAGCTGACTGACACCCAGTGACTGAGTCTCATGAGATTTGCAGATCTCCTTTTGTCATAGACTGGCCATAACGATTTGACTGTAGCATATGTTTGTAGTAGATACCAACGTTTATTAGCCTCCTTGTTAGACTCGATGTCTATTTTTTTATTCAATGTGCTCATTGGTGTACTAGCCTCAGGATGGGTGTGCAAAGAGCTTAGATGTGAGCATGCACTGGCTAGTTCATCTGCTTTTTCGTTACCTGGGATATCCATGTGACCTGGTACCCAACAGGGGGTCGCCTTATTGGTCACTGATATATATTCAGTCTTTTTGGAATTCGAGAATGGGGAGCAAGTCCTATCAAATGTCTGGTACTTGCTTGGTATTTTATCCTCTTGCGTCTTTCTTTCCAGTTTCATTGGACTTTTGCAGGATCTGCAATTGCCTTCATCTGACTTACCCAGATTCCTTAGCTGTTCTTTGAGCTAACAAGGTTACAACAAAGCCTGTTGATAGATATGTACCAGGGTTAACTTTTTGAGGTTGATGAAAAATTTTAGTACTTTTTGATTATTACAGTTTCCAATGTGTTTCCTAGCTTGCCTTAGGCAGTGAAGGTCTTGTCCTTTCTTCTTTTCTGTCCTCGTTAGTTTTTCTTTTAGGGCATAAATCCCTATTCCGTTATCCCTTGTCCTGTTAGTGAGCCTGTTATTTCGATTACCTCTATTTTCACATGACCTGGTATCGGATAGAGGATCACTCTATTGCTTCTGCTTAGTTTGTTCAGTTTTTGCAGGCATGTCCATAGAAGTTTAGACCTATCAACAAGAATAGTAAGAATCTTAATAGCTATCTGACTATCTGACATCATTGTTATGTGACAGTTGCTGCATTTTTTGTCAAAATTGATTTGGATCCATCTATCTGTGGCGTATATTTCCACCTAAAAATAGATGGTGGTACTTTTGCCCATGGAATATATTGCATTATAGGTCCATATGCTCCTGCATCTGTTCTTTCCTCAGTTGTTGACCCATCTGTGTACCAGTTTATGGTATGGCTGAGTGATTCCTTTGCTGTTGCCATTTATGCAAACTTGTTGGTGACTGGCGAGAAATTTTTCTAGCGTGTTTCTTTTGCAAGAAGGTCGATTACTAACATACCCCCAACTACACACTCCACGTCTGACGTACTCTACTTACTGATTCTGTCTGTTGTCTCAGTAGGATTAGGTACGTTTGCAACTCTTGTCACTGTGACTTCTTCTATACTATGGCGCTCTGTTGTTTGGCATGATTCTTGCCATTGAATATGTTTCCTTTGCAATCTTGTTAACTGCAGATGCTTTTTTAAAAGTTAGCTTTGCATCTATAATAATGTCGAGGAATTCGCAGTTTACAACATGATTCTCCAAGCATTACTTCCATGTTATTCCTTTCAAGTTAAGGACCTACGCACGACAGCTATTCTCAAACTATCCCGATATCATCATTGCTGTCATACTCGAACTCCTCCAGAAGTTTGTTTACCACAGCGACTGCTATATCGTTAATGCAGCCTATTTTTTCTAAATACCTCTGCATTCTTATTCTGATAATAGTATTACATGAACATCCAATTTTCCAGCAGAGGACTTAGTATGGAGTCTTGTGGAACGTCACCGGTTACATTATACTCCCTAGCGCAATCGTCGATGCATCAGTATATTAGACCCACGTTTCATATTCTTCTCGTATGGAACGAGCTGGGTCGAATAAGCGACTACCATCATCATTGCTATTGGTAAGGAATCATGAGCCAAAATGTAATGTAAAAAGATACATGGATGATGACGGTATTTTTGGTCACCTATAAGGTCTTCTTCTGAAGTGTAGGTGTAAGAATTTAAGACGTTCCTAATTAATATGCCATACCCTGATCTCTAAATATGTATGTACGTCTGACTTCAAGATTAATGCGTTTGCCTTAGATTTATCGTCTACACCTTCACAAATGCCGTGCAAATTTCGCTAACTTAAGTCTAAGACTTCGTGGATGTATAGGTACTTTCTTTGTTAATAGAAGCATTCAAAAACTGAATTACTGTAACCAGGTAAATCTACGTTTGTATATCCTTAAAGCGAACAAAAACTCAGCATCGATCTATACCTTGTCCTGCCGAATCGGATTGAAATGCATCTCCTTCCATACAACTGTTCTAATTATTTGCTACAATTCCAAATTTTCCAATTGTCTAACAAAAAAAAAAAAAACCGAAAATATCCTTGATCCCATATTCTCAGAATCACATTGACCAATGGTCACTGGATACTTTCTACTCTCCGCTCTCCGCTCTAAATGCGGTTTCCATGCAGAACAAATTTTTGCAAAACAAGACAAAACGAAAAAAAAAATTACACAATTCAATACGACGACCCTTATCCTTGCATACCCAAAACCCATCGGCAAACACTACACTCATCTCATCATAAAACAAAAGGCAAACGCAGACCATTGTAAGAAAAGGGGTTGTAGCTCAGCTCACTTTACCCATACAGAAGCAAACATTCCCTATACAATATAATAATCCACCACCACACCATTATCCATCCGGCTCCTTGTATCGTTCATTTTCTGCATTCTTTAATGGCGGCTTAATGGGAATATTAAATTACGCGCTTGTTGTTTTAATGGATTAAAAGGGAAGGCAAAACAAACTCAACAACTACATACTAACAATGGTAGGACTATGGCGAGGTATACTTGAGTTTTTGGCCGTCCTTAGCTCGGCGATACATCCCGTATATTCCCGGTTTTGTATAAATTTTTTGAGAGCTCCTTGCCTTTTCCATCATGCCTTGTGTTAATTTCCAAGTTATGAGAGATTCCATTTTTAGTGCTGTGTATCCCTTTAACGCACCAAATATGGAGGTTGCTGGAGGACGCGACAAGCTCTTGGGTATTCATTACATACACACAAAATTGCACGATGATGACATGGATGAAGGGAGGATGTTGGTATCCTGTGCTCAAGTTAAAATGTCTGGATTAACGCAAAGCAAAAGGAAGAACGAAAAGAAAAAAGAAAGGGTGGACGACGATGATGAGAAAGATACGGCCATATCCTTTTCTTGTTATTATCATTATAACTTAGCTACCAGCAGCAGTAGCAGTAGCAGGAGCAGTAGTACAACGATGAATGTTGTTGTATTGCTTCGAGTTAGGGGTTGCCTTTTCGTTGTTGTTGTTGTTGATGATGATGGGGCTTGTGCTTCATGTAATTTAAATGTAAGTAAGCTTTTTAATGGCCGCTGAAAGGAGCCAGAGGAAATTTTCATTACATTTTTGCTTCTCATTTTTATTTTATCATAATTAATGAAAGGATGAAAGGAAAGGATGATGATCCTTGCTAGTTAGAGAGGGCTAAGTGGATTCCTTGTTCTTCTTTCATTTAAACTCAGATGAGGGTTGTTGCTTTTTAGTCATTTTCTTCTTCTTTTTTTTATAATTCAATTAAAAATTGTAATTTAGATTGTAGCCCCCATTATGATTCTAGTGTTTCCTCCCAACAAGGATGGGATACGATGGTTTTTCTAATGAAATGCTAATTTCAATGGTGGATGTAAAGGAACAAGCAAAGTACTTAAAATGAAGAATGACGCGGGGGCGGGGGGAAATTGTATTAGCCTAAGGGAAGGGTAATTAAAGGCTACGCAGTTTGCTTTAGTGTACTGGCTGAGGATTGTTAGTAAGCTGGGTTAAAGGCAGAGTAACTTGGGTCCTGAATATTATGGACCAGTGAATGGAAGTATCTGGGAACATGAATTTGCTATAGATCACACTTAATTGAAACTTCAAGAGGGCCTCTGAAATGACCTAAGTACTCTTTAAAATGCAATTGACGCTTAATCCAGGAGATAACTCGAAAGGCTGCTAATGGAGTATAGTTTCGGGAACAAGAAGAATTGAAGGCCTTTAGATACAGATACGTCCGAGACTGAGTTATCGGTCCATCCTTTTTGAAGATGATGGGGGAAATGCAGTCAATGTTACAAAAGATCTTATAGCATCGCCTAATCTGTATGGACCTTGAAGACCACGAGTCACACTTCAACAATCTCAAGACCACATGATTTCGTAAAGAGTTGTCATAAAGTGGGATTTGGCCTTATTACCTCTTTTGTGGGATATATGTCAACAAACCACAAACAATTCCTTGGTTTTGAGAGCTTCTGATTGGATTAGTTAAATCAGATAGGCGCGGCTGTTCTAGACTTAGAAACATGGACAAGGACACTGCGTTTCCCATTAGATTACATTATTTATTGAATAGGACCGATGTTAGTCGGGAAAAATCTTCATCCTAATCCTCATACACTGTTGTGGTACCTCCTCGAGGCTTGGGATAACATTGAGGTAAGGCTGTTCGAAATGGTGGTGAAGGTGGTTTCTTGAATTTGAGAAAGGACCTGTGGTCTATTAACGAACAGAATGTGATGACCAATTCTCCAAGGATCTCCTAACTGCTGTTGCTCAGATTAAGTGACAAAAAGTGGGATATTTTGAGGCTTAAGTTGATCCCGGCATATAAGATACCCTGAAGTCCGAGGGTCTGCATCTGAGAGGCTTCTCGCGTATCTAAAGAAAATATTACACCCGACATAATCGAGCATCTGAGACCGCTTTTCGCCGTATTGTTGATCAAGGGTATTCGCTATAAAGTCATGATTAAGGACTTTTTCGTTCGCCGATTGGATGGCATGAATGTGAAAGAGATGTGGTTCCAGCAGGATAGCGCTACAGCAAACGAAACAGTCAACTTATTAAAGGAAACATTCGATGAACACTTTTTCAGGATGATGGCTCTAAGTTAGGCCAGATATCTGCCTTATCCCGGTATCTGCCTTAGGTCTCCTGGGATTGACCATTTTTTTGCGCTACACGTGGGACTAAATCAGAAGACAAACCACTTGCCTTCGCTATGGAGACAAACCCCCATCAGACTGCGCCAGCTTTACCAGACTTAGTACAACTTCAGGAGCTTCAACCTGCGACATTTAAAATCATAAATGCCATAGACAGCAGTCATAGTGACCAAGGGCGGTAGTTCCGGTATTTGCAACAGATTAGGTAGCATCCTCGAGTAGGACTGGATATATCCCAGTATCAGGTGATTGCTGTGGAATACAACAAACATCTGAAAGCAAACAAAAAGAAATCAAGAGCAATAGATCTCATGACGAAAAAGACTCCAAAGGAGTAGGACTAGTGCATAAAACTTCCAACAATTGACAAACAAAGATTCCGGACCCATGTAGACCATCTTCAGGTTGCGAAAGTGAACGTGCCCGCAAATGCTAAAAAATACCTGGATCCTTGGAGTAACATTGAGGTCTGTCCGAATTCGTGGTGGAGCACCTTCTTAAGTCTGTGAGACGTTAAAAAGCCCGGTTATGATTCTGCCGAGGTCCTTAGGGGATACAGGGTTATCAAATCCAAGGACCGATTCTCCAAAAGTCTCCTAACTGCCAGCATTAAGCACATCCTTCTTGCTTTAAGTCAACCACTCTTGGAACAGAATGAACAGAGCATGTTGCCTGACTTCGATGACGAAAACATGTAGCATAACATCTCACATGTCGTTGAACTGAATCTGTTGAACAGGTTGTCTGTCTTCGATGACCAAAACAGGTAGCACAACGTATCAGATGGAGTTGAACTGTATCTGTTGTATGCTGGCATGTTTAGACTGACAAAACCGAGATAATCATAGATAGAGGAGCACTGTTTCCTAATAGGAGCTGGTGCCTGTAAAATGAAATCCTATCCTTAGATCATGCGACGCCTTTCGAACAGCCTCACATGATGCAGCGCTTGAACAATCTGTTAAGTGTCAATCTATCATCTTGAGGCACATGTTCGCATATAAGGATCCAATTGGTACTGCCAGTCGTGCAAATTTTTTACCCATTGTGGGTGACTAGGAATCGCTGTGTGTTTTGTTATTTCTCTGGCAGCGAAGTGCTTCCTTTTCATGCTGCCACTCCTATCCATAGAAAATGGGATCAAGAGAAAGTATATAGACTCACACGTCAGGTCACATTATTGAAGGATATAGCTTCCCAGATAGTAGGGATAACGAAATGCAGTGTAAAAGGCCGCCAATAAGAGCAAGCCAAGCATTTAAGACTGGTTCTTTAGTATCATTTGGAATACTTTCACCACTCAACCAACAAAAAAGAATCCGCGATCGTGTTGGTAACATTATGCGGCCCAAACGTCATCGAAAACATCATCAAAAGAACACCGAATCATGAAGGATATGTGGCGGAGCTTTCGATTTTCGCCTTTAAACATTAAAACAACTAGGTGCCTCCCTCTTGCCTGTCACCAAAGAGAATGAGGCCAGTCTTCCACTGAGGTAGTACGCTCCCGGGATTCACAGTTGTCTGTAATTTAATTTCAATTCAAGTCCACCTCTACTTAACCCTCGAGCGTTGTCATGGCTATTGATGCCTTACAGGGGCTAACATACATCTCAAAACGGATTCGACTCCTGAGAAGGAAAAGTTTAAAATTTCGAAAACTTCTTACTCTCGTATGCATTCCATCACAGGAACTCCCCACGGCCAACGTACTACCTACCCTAGATGTACATAGATACAATTTTCATCATCACACACTCATTGTCTTCGGCAACAACAGTCAACAGTTCATATATCAATCAAATATTGACAACGGACTTTAATACACAACACACTCACACGCATGCAAACCGGATCTCCTGGATTTTTGTTTTCCGTTCAATCTTCAAACAATCACACACCATCGCAACATATCACTTCAAAAGTCCTTCGTTGTTCTATTTTTTTTTTGCCTTGAAGTCAAACAACTAACATCCGTGCTCCATTAGTCGTGGATCCTTAATATGGACATACGCACAAAATATCCAACATCCGTTTCCACATATACTAAGGACATTAGTCTCCATCAATTTTCCGCAACTCCACGCGAATGTCAACCTGTCTATGGACCACCTCATGTGCCCTCACTGTCTCAGGGGCACTGTGTCGATATAAAAGCAAATAATTGTCCACCATTAACATATTGCGAATGCTACACCTCCACACAACAACCAGAAAAAAAAAACAAAAAAAAACAAGAAAAACATCACATTCGACATCTCACGTCCTTCAATCTCAAACATCATTGGAGTGGGGGACAATAGGGTGGGAATACACAACCCACAATAATATCACATGTTGTCGAGACGACGACACACTAGTTGCGATGTAAACAACCCGAGCAACAACAGGAAGAAATATTGAAAAAGGAGCAAGCGAAGGAGTCATTCATGAATTGGTCCCGTCGCATGTCCTCCCAACATTCGCAACGATATGATATGGTGGTAGGAGAGAGGATGTGTGTGGTTGTATGTTACGCGACTACTTTCACCGATTTGCACGACTGACTGATTGAACTGGCAGACAAAAATCCACAAAAAAAAAAAAAAAGAAGAAAATTCTCCCAGCAAATGTCCTTGGCCCCCATTTCGAGTTTTTTTTTTATTTTTTTTATCTATAACATCCTTTGCACACACAAATAAGGATGAGAATGTAAAATGTACGATGCTGTGGGGTGAGACAGTGGTTTTTCCCGATTTTTGGAAAATCCTTACCACATGTTGTGTGGGGTATCTGCATATGCACATCAAATGGGGTGGAAGAAGGATGTGTGTTTCGGGAAAAGCGAAGGCGATGACCTAGTGCAATGATGTTTTTTTTTTTTTTTTTTCTGCTTTTAAGCAAACCTTCACAACCCTCAGATTTGAAAATTCACAATTTTATGAAAAAAAAAGGAAGAAGAGGATTTGTTGTAAGGATATTGTGCACTAGGTCAGTGTTTTTACACACATGTGTGTACGGAGGGAAAGTCCATGTGTATGCTTGTAGTGACACGTGTATCATTCTCTTGTCGAGTCGAGTGGTTATTATTGAGAGCACTAAGTGCAAAAAGGATTCACTTTCGTTTCTAATGTAATGGTCCTGTTATTATGGGCTTTTTGATGTTAAAGGAGTTATTAGTTGGATTCTTTCTTAGGAAATTCAATTTTTTTTTCTCATGTGTCTGTGTGTGTGTGTGTTTGTTTGGAGAGATTTGATTATTACATTTTCCTAAGTGTAGTGGTCACTTCAAAGGGAATGCGAGAGTAGACCGTTGATCAAGGATTAAAAGGTTTTTTGCTGGATTGCATTGGGGTAATAGGGTTATGTGTATGAAAGTTGATGGATGTTAGTATGTTGTGTTAGGGTTCCACATTGAGCAGGACACATAAATATTTTTTAAGGCAAGGATTTTTCAAGACGACAGAAATTAACGATACTTGTGAAGCAAGGATTATGTTAGTTTATAGCAAGTTTATAGCAAGAAAGAAAGACACGACAATCACAGTATATATATAAGTATAGGGGCTATACCTCTGTCATTTAAGAGGTTCTGTCGTCCAGTGTTTACTTGTTAGATACCTACAACCGCAAGCATTCGACATGATTGACTATTGATTTGGACTTCTTGAATCCGGCTTCTAGAACACTGTTGTAGTGTCAAAATTTGATCAATCGTGGTTGTTGACGAAAGGTTTCAAACGTTCACACAATATGGCAAATAAGATCTTGTACGCTATGTTGAGGAAACTGATATATGATCTGGCAAATGATGCTGAGATTCCATTCAACAGGCATGAACTCGTCTAACCAAGTCTTACAAATGGATTGGAGTATGATCTCTATCAAGACATTGCCAGCTGCCTTAAATAGCCTTCAAATGCCATTTCTAGTACGTTTTTGGGTAATTTTACCATCATATACCACCATATGTTCTTATACTTCCAGAGTTACTCTCGTAAGCATCCATGTCCGAACAGGAATTGCGTCAGGTAGTAGTATACCTCTCTATGTCCTCTACTGCTCCACTCTTCTATGATAGGATTCAAAGCGTATCTTCTGTGTTGCCACTCTGCTTGTATGGTAATGCTGGTGATTCTTTTCTCTTCCGACTCGATCCCGCGCCTTTTAACTTCTAAATCGATTGACATTCTGCCCGAAATCACGCGTATGGCTACCGCTGCCACGATTCTAAAAGCGCACCATATTTTTTACTATGCCATTCGCTGCTCTGCGTTCATGCGTCTCATGTAGGATTTGACTTCCGTCACTGGTGACCATATGGGAGACGCATGCATAAGCATCGATTTGCTAACGGATTTCTGGGTCCTCCAATGTTTGGCATTATCCTGGACAGTATCACTACCCACATGCTACCCACATCGCTTTTTCACCTGTGTACATCATGTGCTCTTTGAAATTGAGCCTGTGGTCCAGCAGCATTCCCATGTATCTGATGTGTGGACGAGACTCGATGGTATGCTCACCGACCTGAATAGTTAGGTGTTCTACTCTTGTCTTGTCTTGTCTTGTTTATTAACACTGCTTCTGTCTTGTGGATCGCCAATTCCAGGTCTGATGTCTGTAGCCAGGAACTGACATATTTGATGACGTGGCTACAGTTCCCAGCCATTTCCTCATTTCTTATGTTTCATAGTACTGGCCCAAGCAGTACCAGAACGCCTCCCGTAATGTTGTACTTCTCTGGCACTTCTTTTGTGACATAATTAAGGGTCCTGTCTTCGAAGTAGCTGTCAATTATTATCCTTAGGTAGTTAGGTATCTGTAGGCTACTTAACGCTTTGCTTACGCAGTTCCAGCTAACTGAGTTTAAAGCGTTTTTGAAGTTGAGTGTTATGGCGGTACAGTACTGCTTTGTCCCTAGTCATCTTCATTTGCGATTGTTCCACAAATTGCCTGGCTCTCTGTTGCCATCTATGCATTCTGAGACAATCTGCATGGAGGTTCGAGATGTCGTCGTTCCACCAATATGCAGGTTTTCTGCCGTTTCCTTTTCCCTTACGTGGCATAGTAGCATCACATCCTCGGGATAAAATACCCTCTGACAGAGGGATGATATTCCTCGTCGCCATATTCTCAGTACCGACTGTGATTCTGCTTAATTCCCTAGCTCTACAGGCTTCTGTACGCGTGTTGTTACATTGACACGTTCATTTCACATTTTTTGTAAAAATTTCGCACATTGTTTCTGGAATATAATCCTTGGTAAGTGGGGAAACCGTGTTCTTGGTAAAGAGACGTCTCGTCCAGCTGCAAAGTCAATAAGCATCAGTATGTTGGCATTCTCCGTATTATCGTGTAGGCTGCACATTTCAAGTGTCCTGCTAAAGATGTTCTCGTTTCCAATCTTGACATCAAAATCGCCCTGTAGCCTCAGAGGCGTTCTCTATGTTCTCCATTGTTAGGGTAGTCAAGAGAGTCATCCATATCCGATGGTTGTTAGTGCTTCGTTACTACTTGCATATATCGTTTTCCTTGGGAAAATTTCTCTAGGGAAGTTAACCCACATCTTGGATATCTTTTTGAAGAATCTGCTTCAGTCTTGAATATTTTGTATTGGTTTGAGCTCCGAATAACTTGAATAAGGTCAAAATAAGCATTTGCTAATATGCCTGTGGATGTCACTGTAAATTTCCACAGAAGCAACCACAGCTGAGAAGCATCATACTTCCGAAAAATCAACAAGAGATTCTAGTAACTTATGTGCTGAAGTTGGCCCGCCTATTAGATTAGATTAGATTAGATAATGAGGTGGGATCCAGTCACCATATCACTGCGGCCATAAATGGGCCTATTGTGATTTCCTCCTATTAGAGCTCACTCATGATACCTAAGTTAGTACCGTCCGCCTATACTTCAAATCCTTGGCAAATTCGATGATTTTACCTTTCAAAACACTTATGGGTCCTAGTGCTCAGTCTTGTGGAACTTCTGCTAATATAGGAAGGGCCATACGCTGGTTTCTTTTTACAAAAAACTATAAAAAATACTGTTTAATATTTTTCAACGATTGTTGCTTTTTTGAAAAAAGTAAGCCTTTCGATTAAGTATCGAATTAGCTGACTTAGCAGTAGACCATCCTGTCAACACAATTTTTCAATACATTTTCGATGGATTCGGCCTCTATTTCACGAATAGATTGACCAATATTATTCTTGAGTGCCTATTTTTTAATTTTTAATGGCACCCTACAAACAAAAGTCCTACGGCGTCAAATCGTAGCTCCGTCCCGGCCAAGAAACATCACCAAACCGACTGATTACAGGATTATTGAACTAAGTGTGAAATAAATCGACTGTTGGATGGCTTGTGTGGGAAGTAGCCCCACCTTGTTAGAACCATAGTTTACCTAAATCCAAATCTTCAATTTCTGGCCTTAAAAAATTAGTTATCATGCCTCGGTACCGCTCTCCATTGACTGTAACGTTTCCTCCATTGTCGCCTTGGAAGATAAATTAGCCAATAATGCCGCCACTCCAAAAACCTGCAAAAAGCTGCTTGTTCAGCCCATAGGACGAACACGAGAATATGTTCAGTTATCAATCAGCATACCAGTCTCACGAACTTTGATCACAAACTTGCGTTAAATCGATCCATTTCGTACTGCAAAAATATAATACTGTCAGTTTCTGTCAAGCATAAGAGCTGTCAGTGTCAAAATATCATATGATGCAAAAAGAAACCAACAGATGGCCCACGCAAGTTGACTTGCAAGACTTTGGAGTCGTTGCCGGCGTATTTGTTTTCAATTTTGTAGAATTGCATTTGATTTGAATTCAGAAAAATCCTTTTTTTTTTAAATGCGAATACAAGAAATGAATGAGGATTTACTGCTACATATGTACATATAGTTAGGAATTACTTTGATAAGGAAGAGAATTTGTCGGTTTTTGCTTATATTTTCGGAGTGATCTGTGTTCATTAGGATAGCTCTTTCGAAATATGGTCATCAAACCTAGCTCCAGTTTAGCCTTTTTTTCAATGCATTCTTCATTATATCCTTACGCCTCGTAGGTATGTTATTATACGATACCTTGTATTACAGTGTTTACAGCATACTCTCATTTGGTGTAGGTACTCCCTCCAATCCTTACCATCATTTGTTATCCTTCACATACATATTGCAGACTAATCAATATAACTTTTCCTTAATTTTTCTCTTCAGTGAAAGTCAATGAATACACCCTGGCAAAACAACAACAAAATAAACTTTTGAAAAAAAAAGCAAAAATAAAATTAAAATATCGATCACTCTCCAACCCGTTTTGTCTACAAGAAGAAAAAAAAATCCATCCAGCTCCAAGCTAAGTACAAAAAAAAAGAAATAAACGCCTCAGAGCAGCAAAAAAAAAAAGGACTCCCCCAACCAGAAAATGAGTTCCACAACAAAAAAAAAATCCTTTTTACTCTTGTTGTTGTTGTGTCTTTCTTTCTTCACCCCAAAGTTGAAAATGAAGAAAAAAAAAAAACCTCTACGAGTCAAAAACACAAGCTACACAGGAATAAAAAAAAAAAAACCAAAAACGAAAAACGGATACGGATGCGTTCGATGTCTCAAAAGCGGGGTAAAGGGTAACAAGTTTAAATGAGGAAAAAAAATCAGCCACCCCGCACATTTTTTTTCTCTGCTCTTCCCCTTCTACATATACCTACTTAATTTCGTCGTTCACCCCTTAAGACTCGCAGCTCTCAGGACATGCTGGAGACGACGACGAAGGCAAAAAAAAAAAAAAACAACAACACTCACCCAAATCTTTGTCGATGCTTTTACTTTTTAATAGCAAACATTTTTTTCGTTTTAAATTTTTTTTTTTTTCTGTTCTTCTTTCACTGTTTGCTTGCAAGGGTGGTAGTGACGGTGGGTGGGGTGTTACTGGGCTGATGGGGTTGTATCGCTGGGTTGGGGGTGCGCGATTGATGATGATGACTGAACAGAGAGAGGCTCGCGGATAAGCGTTCTACTCGGTGACACAACACAACAACTACAACAAATAAAAAAAAAATTTGTATGTGTGGGGTTAGAGACCGCGGTACACACGGTGGGAAGGCTATCACTACTCGGAGCGTTACAAGTCTGGCCAACACCATTATATGGGTAATCGTGGGCTATGTAAATTTGATGTTTGGAATTTCTTTTCGTCTTCAGCATCAATATTTGAGGTGAGCAGCCCGAGGGGTTATTCCGCTCTATCTACGGCAAATGCGGTCCTCCCAGAGGGGGTAAGCAGTGCACCAGTGTTTCGAATTTTTAAATGTTCAAATTATGCAAAAAGTACTTTCCGTCTGTTTGGCGGTAAATCAAAATTAATGAAATTTTCATTCCACAAGCGAATGGTGATGGAATTGAGGCGAACACCCTGAGCTGGGTATTCGATTGATGTTTGTTAAGAGAAGGGAAATCGATTTGAATTAAGTGTGTTTCGAACTATGTACGGATGTGTATTTAAAAGAGTTTTTTTTTTTTTTTTGCTCAGGGTTCTTACAAGGATATAGTGCAACAATGATGTCAGAATGGGAATTTATTGATTTGAATTTAGTGGTAAAAAACAGCTGTTAGTGTTAAATGGTAAATTTAATCTACAAACTAAAACTCTAGCACAAGGACGAAACCCAGTTAAGTAACATACTTGTATGTGATATTTAGTATATCCTTGTATAATGCGAGTCCCTGCAAGAATTAGTGGAGAAGTAGGATCTTTAATGATGAGCTTTTCGAATAATCTTATGTAGACTCTTAGGGTAGTGCTAGTGAATTGTGAAAATTGAAAGGCAACAGTGCACTTTCGCTTTCCATATTCAACACAAAGTAACAAAAAAAAAGATCTCAAAACTGTTTCCAAGCCAAAGATAAATTGTGACGTTTTGTGATAATTCAACAAGCCGACATCGAATAACTAGCCCAACTAAGAATAACTGCTTATAAAGACTGAAAGCCTCCACAGAGACCATTAATCAATGGGCTAGATACAGTCAAAGGCAAAGAAAGCTATTGACAAAGCAGGCAGCCTGTCATTGAACCATAATACTGACCAAGATTCAGGAATGCCATATAAAGGGCCATCTGTTGGTTTCTTTTCGAATCATATGTTATTTTGACACTGACAGTACCTATTACATTTTTGCGGATATTTTTGTGAATATTGCAGCTTTTTGCAGGTTTTTCGAGTGGCGGTATTATTGGCCCGTTTTTCTTTCAAAACAACAATGAAAGAAGCATGGCAGTCAATTGAGAGCGCTACCGAGTATAATAACAGATTTTTTATGGCCAGAAATTGACGATTTTGACTTGGGAACTATGGTTCCAACAAGATGGGACGTGCCACACAAGCCATTCAACAATCGATTTATTGCACACTAAGTTCAATAATCCTGTGATCAGTTGTTTTGGTGATGTTGCTTGCCCGGCACGGAGTACTCAAGAACAATATTGGTCAAGCTTTTCGTAAAATAGGCACAGAAACGTTCGAAAATGTATTGAAAAATTAGGTTTACAGGATGACCTACTGCCAAACTGGACGAGGCAGTCATTTGAACGAAATAATATTCCATAATTAATCGGAAGGTTTACTCGTTTTAATAAAGCAACAATCGTTTAAAATTATTGAACAAATTTTTTTTAAGGCCTTTTGAAAGACAACCAGCAGATGGCCTACCCTATATTTGTGAAGCAGACAATTTTAATGTTGTGAATGATATTTATGCATGTAAGATACTTCTCTAAACCCGAGTATTTAATTAACTAATGGAGGTATCGAGCTATTCCACAGGCTTCCTTATTTCTTCAGCACCACTTTATATAATAAGTTTGCTGCTGTTCCAATAGTCTGTAGAATGGACAGAGTGAGAGTTAAGCTAACTCTGAACTAACTCTGAAGCTTAGCACTTAAATTAACCCCAGTCTTCTTTATGGATTGACCTTGAGCCTTATTTATTGTCATCGCGAAATAGACTTCGATGGAAACTGTAGTCGTTTAAAACTAAAAGGATAGTCAGATGGAATATGAGGGATGCGAGGTATAAACACTTGTCGCTTCTATCACTTTTTAATGGAAGGCTTTTAATCCCGCAATCTGGTTACGTTGCACATTTGGGTTTAACCTCCTTAAGAGTATAATAAGTGTGCGCACCTTCAATATTATTTTGTGTGAAAGAATGCCTGGGGGCCGAAAGTATGAAAAAATTCCATTTCTTTTGTACATGATATGTTGAGGAATGCTTGCTGGTGTGTCGACAGAAGTATTCTCTTGTTGTTGTATCGATCGAATAACAATTTCCATGCCTTTTGATAATTGATTCCGGTCACTCCAATATTCTCGATTAGGTGTCGTGCTTCGCCTCCAGTGGAAGTGATTAAATACTGCATTTTTTGAATATCCTGTATCTGGGTGTTTTCATGCACCAACGTTTTGAACATCTCGTAGAACGTGGTCCATTTCAGGTAATCTCCTTCAAACGTAGGTAGTTTCACCCGTTCGAGACGCAGGACTTCTTCGTTTAATGGCGCTTGGGGTGTCTGGATAGTTTGTGTCGGCGTCGGCGGCCGTAGCTGAGCCTGGTATTCATCGATGGCTCTCTTAAAACATGTTTGGAGTCTCATCGCGATTTCCTCCGTGTTAGTGTACGCAGCCATGTAATCGTCCTCTAACGATTTGTTATGGAGCTTGAGGTTGTAAACCGTTGGGTGTAACTCTTCGCAGCTGCTCCAGGCCGTCTTTAGTTTATACAGACGTACCTCGAAGTATTGAAGATTGTATATATCCTTTGAATCCTTTTTGAAATTGGCCTGTAGGCGCTCGATGTTGCCGAAATTCAACTTCTGGACAATTTCAGCTGAAGGTTCGGTCATCCTGATGATCCTGATTACTGGCGTAGCGGTTTCTTTATAACTCGGCTGTGGAGCTTGCGGTGGTGTATTTGATTTGATCCTCTAGGGGCAGGATCCGGCTCGAAGGACCAATGTTTTGACTCACACACTTATGTGGAGTCAGAAGTAACAATCCTTGGGATAGTTACGAATTTAAAGTTGGTTGGGTGCAGAAAAATCCTTGGGATAGTTCTGCGCTGTTGGGGAAGTATAGAATTAAAATTGCTACCTGCTTGAGCTTTTATTTTCAACTTCACTTTATTCATTGTTTGTTTGACTTATTTATACATTAACTTAACTCTACTTATTGCCTACCTTAACAATTAACAATTAGCTCTACTTATTGCCTACGTTAACAATTCTTTATCGATTCTGCAGCAGCTCGTAATACGGTGATAAGTAGCACTAGGTTTCCAAGACTACGAATCCACACAGCAACCTGGCGCTCTCCAGATGGTCGAACCGCCAACCAAATCGACCACGTGCTAATAGATGCGAAGCACGCATCCAACATTCTGAATGTGCAAACGTTCAGAGGGGCAAACGTCGACTCTGACCATTTTCTTGTTGCAGCTAAGTTCAGAGCTCGACTATCCAATGAGAAGAAGCTGCAGACCGCCCAGAAAAAGAAATTCAACGTTGGAAGCCTTAGCACGTCTGGAGTAGCCAGAGCCTACAGGGAGCGCCTGAGTGAGAGACTCTCCGCTGTGCATTCACCATCCACAAACGCCAACAATCTGTGGAACCAGTATCGCGACATCATCAAAGGGCTAGCAGAGACCACCATAGGCTACCAGCCACCACGCAAAAAGAGCCCTTGGTATGATGATGAATGCGTACGCCGGAAAAAGGTGACAGAAAATGCACACTTGCAAGCGCTGCAACGCAAAACAAGGGCAGCGAGAGAAGAGTATCGAACCAGAAGAAGGGAAGAGAAGAAGATCCTGCGTAAGAAGAAAAGGGCCCACGCAGCCTCCCAGCTCAAAGATATCGAAGAGTCCCGCGATAGGAACAACATCCGGATGTTTTTCAGGAAAGCCAAGCAACTGGCAGCTGGCTTCAAGCCCGGAACGCTGGCTCTTCGAAACAGTGAAGGAAACCTAGTCACCGAAGCACAGGGAATAATAGATGTATTTAAGCAGCATTTCCAGCAGCTACTTAATGGGCAGGTAGAGAGAGTGATAGGGCAAGAAGAGAACCCGCATCCAGTCAATGAAGAATCCATTCCCCCTCCTAGTTTTGAAGAGGTCGGCTCAGCTATCAAAAAGCTGAAGAACAACAAAGCCGCCGGCTCTGATGGTCTACCAGCAGAGCTTTTCAAACATGGTGGTGATGCTTTGGTGGGGTGCATGCACCAAGTCATCAACCAAGTGTGGGTGGATGAAGTCATGCCCGATGACTGGACTATCAGCTCTATATGCCCCATCTTCAAGAAAGGCGATCCTATGTCTTGTAAGAACTACCGAGGCATATCTCTGCTTAATGTCGCATATAAGATCCTATCCAACGTACTGTGTGAACGTCTGAAGCCCTTCTGCAGTACACTAATCGGCACGTACCAGTGTGGCTTCCGGCCCGGCAGATCGACGATCGACCAAATTTTCGCACTAAGGCAAATCCTGGAAATGATCAACGAATTTCAAGTCGAGACTCACCATCTCTTCATCGACTTTAAAGCCGCATATGATAGCATTCATCGTCTTGAGCTCTACAAGGCGATGGCCGAATTCGGGATCCCTATGAGCATAGTGTTGCTTCGTAAATCCTATCCAGTGCCTCGATTGCTCTTTTGTGTAACATAGTACACTCATCCCAGACTATAAGCTTGGATTCTCATAGCACATGAAGCATATGACGTTACTTAGATATGTTGCAAATAGGACTTGGAAATGAAAATTGAGAGGTAGCTTGAATCCTGAATGGATAGTCTCACTTCAAAAGTGTTGCAGCTATTCCAGACGAAGCGATAGCAATGCTCAAGCAACAGGTCAATGAGAAAATAATATCCCGCCCCGTTTGGAGCGTCCAAGAAGAAAATGTTTTCATCTGTTGATTTGAAGCTTTGAATGATTTTATTATAAACTTTCTTCTGGGAAGTGAGTGGTTTTATAGAACGTCGATGTTATATGACGTTTATCTTAAGTAATCGAGGTTGACAAGAGTTTTACCTAACACTTAGGCATGTAATAATCCATAATAATTAAGGAGTTGACCTGCCTTCTCAACCACTAAATTCTCGAGTAATATCAAATATTTGTTGTAGACAGCATCCATACTATATTGATCATACAGTCCTAGACATTTTTTTTTCTGGCAGCTATTGTATATCTTCAGTCAAACTATCTCTGTGCCTCTCCCAGAGACATAGTGGATTCAACAACTAGCAAAAAATCAGCATAAGTGCGAACAGATTTCTGTTGATTTATTCTCCATCAGAGACAGAGTCTTCCATTATTTGGTTCCAATATCAATCGTTTTCCAATAGTCCTTGTAAACTGAGTGGAATGTAGGATGAATGTAAGCGCGAGCTTCGTGAGGCAAAAGATGGCAGTAATAGCGTTGTTCGGATGAACAATAAGCATACCGAGTACATGGTCTTGTTTTATCCAGGTATCCGTGTACTTTCGCCGCCTTATAAAATTATTATTTCTCCAGATGTAATAAAATATCCTGCAGTACAAAAGCTAGAAAGTGTCGACTTGTTCCGATGTGCATTCCGAACCTCTTCTGGCCAATTCGTCCGCCTTCTTAGTCCCTGGTATATTTTCATGTCCAGCGGCCCAGCCGAACGCAACCTTATGCTGTCTTCCAAAAACCATAAACTCTTCACGACAGCACTTTATAAGCTTGGATTTTATTTCGATAGCAGAAATCGCTTTTATTGCTGACTGGCTGTCGATGAAAAAGGTGATACCATTGTATGACCTACCACAAGGTGCCGAAGATCAACTAGCTGATACCAGCATAAATGTGCACAACAGTCGAAGTTCTTATTAAAAAGCGGCAAGATGCCACATCCACGATAAAGAGTGACAGGAATCATCGGAACTCCAATGCAGATTATATCAAAACCCACACTGATTAAGAGGATAAGAATATTGCTGTGAAAGTATCGTCCTTGCAGCTACAGATGTGCTCTGCTACATGCTTACTATAAAAAGTTCGATTTCGGTGAAAGTACTCTTTTCTCCCAAGATGTGATGATATTTATCCCTAAGCAGCAACAACAGAGGCACCAGATAAGATAAATATGTCGACCAAAGTGAAACTCTGACTGATTTGGAAAAATCCTTCGTATCGACAGTACTGATTAACTAGAAGTCTTTGCTGATCGTGCCTCACTTAAAATGAAAAAGTCGAAGAATCCTTATGGAACAATGATCTTTAATAACTTAGATCCACAGTACGGAAGGTTTTTAATCGATCAAAACGTAATGGCGACTGTCAGACCTATTTGCAAGTTCTTTCCAAACAAAACTAAGAAATTGAGAAGCCTAGACGCTTCTGTAACGACATGTCTGATACGAACTCAGAAATCAGTTTCTGCCTCTGACAAGATTACGTATTATGGATCACTTATCAAGGAGAATGGAAGGGACCCTGTAGCTCTTACTTAACATCTCTTTTCCAGGATCAATAAAATTTGGTGATCTCTCAAGTAGACCATCAACATCTCTTCCATGAATCTCTTCAGGGCTGCCGGTAAAGATAGCATATATTCGGCATTACTTCAACAGAAATCTGTCATTTAACTCCCACTCTATTACATTTTGGCTACATGGCTTAATGTCGCCGTCAAATAATCTCCCAAGGCTGGTAGAACTTCAGCTGTAGTTTGTGCCTAGAAAATGATGAGACATCCTTGCAAGTCTTCACCGAAGACTTTCTTGTTACAATACAACTTGAGCCACAAGTTGAACCACAATGGGACTTTTCTTTCCTTGTATGGTAGCACCAGCAATGTTTTTGTGGACTCCTCCAATATTCAGGAAAGCGCACATGACCGATTCTTTAAAGTCCTTTCCATCACCTCGACGTCTAGGTAAGTCAATCCTATCTCTGTTCGTATCTAACATGATAGACTTTTCTAAGAATTTCATGTCAGGTACCTACATATGTATCATCATTTCGAGAGGATGGTGTATATGAGTATGCTTAGTTTATGTATATATATGTATACAAGGACATACATATGTACATAGGTACTCTGATTTCTTCAAATACAGATACTCTGATGCAACTTTTATCATTTTTTGTTTTACTTTGCCGAAGACTCCCAGTTAGGACCCCAACTTCGTCTTCACATTACTAGAGCCCATCATTCAAGAAATACGCCAGAGTGCACACACCATCAACAAACCATCAATAAACAACAAAAATCTTAAGGACCTCCACACTTATCAATATACGAATGCCCATGATTATTCATTTCGATCATGATCGTGTTCTATCTTAGATTCCTCTGCCCGACAACGGGTTACAAAATTTGACAAACTCAACTCATCCATATCTTATGTGTGCCACTTGATCCAATAGTATCTATTCAAATCTCTAAAAAGTGTCCTTCTCATCATAAAATGAATTGAAAGGATTTCACTTGTGATGCGATAAATTTCCAAACGATATTCCTCGTCACGAGCCATCACTCAACACTTTCCCATTCCACAGTCCCCTCCTCAAACAAATTCCTTTCATTTTTCAACGACTCAAGTACCCTACTTAGAATTTTTAATAACCCAAAAAAAAAAAAGAAGTCTGATTAAAGATTTTGCTGCCCGCACCATGGTCCTGTATCCTTTCAAAAAAAAAATGTATTTACCACCCTCATTTTTTCAGTATTAACTCTTTCGTTCTGTGCACGAGTACCTTCATTGGAATAAATTTTATATCCTTCGTCCTGTTTAGTTGTTGAATGTCTAAATGAGAAAAAAGAGAGATAGATGTAGTCCTTAACTCATCAATATATACTGAAAATTTGTGCGCATATTTTTCACATTAAAAAATCGGTTGCACAGCTAACGATTTTTTTTTTTAATTTCAATCTACCCCTAGAGATTGTAGATACTTACCCCGAAGGCATGGCATTCGCGTGGATGCACGTTTTTTTTTTTTTTTTTTGAGTCTCTATGCAGATATGGATTTTTTTTGTTACTGGGTGGAAGCCGGTTTCTTTTTTCATTATTAACTCAGATGGGTGATTTTTTGCTTTTTTAAGGTTTAACCCTCTCACACAACCCTTTTGTCTGGGTGAATTTATAATTTTTTTTTATGTACGAGTAGAGTACTACCCTGGTTTGTGTTTTTTTTATTTTGGTGAGGAATTCTTGAAAGTGCACTGAGACAGAGTGTACTGAAGAGATGTGAAGATTATAGAAGGACTTGTACAGGGTGTTGGAGATGAGTAAAAAGTTAATTTTTTTTTGTTGTCAATTTTACTTTTAAAAATTCAATTCAATTTGTTGTAAAAGGGCATTTAGCGTCTTTCAGATCTTGCGGTTCAGTGGACATTGCGTTGAATGGTATCATTCGTGCTGAGATTCAACATTTTGGAGGCATAGTGTCCCCTTGGGTTGAAACCATCAAATCGGGTTGTCTAAATCTGGTCTAGATACTTAAACTATCTGGGCTAGATACTCTAAACTGTGAAATGAGATTGAAGTCGTTTTCGTACAAAAGGTAGGTAAAGGCTCGCATGTGGAACCTAAGTATCTCCGATTTATCACTCTATCTTTCTTTCTGCTAAAAAAAACGATAGAAAGGCTGATTCTTATTAAGCTGCTACAGAGCATCAATCCAACTATGATCTCTGCGTCTCAAAATGCATACCTACTGCAAAGGCAAAGTAGTCGAGGCAGCTTCACATTCACTCGTGCGCATGATTAAAAAATCTCTAAGCATTAGGGAATATACCTTGATGGCCTTCCTTGATATTAAGAGAGGCTTTAAGAATATCAATTCAGCAGTAATCATAGACGCACTTGCAAATCTAAAAGTAGATACATCCCCGGAACTGTTTATTAATCAATTACTTGTAGCTAAGATTATTAGCACACATCTACAGCTAAACGGCACATTGGCTAAAAGTAGTGGGAGCAGGGGTTTTCATTCCCATATCATACGCTGGAAGTACGAGTCAGTTAGTGAAACTATACTACTGTTTGGTGACCGGCTCTTAATAGGGCTACTTTCCTCAATCATCTATCTATCTGCATGCATATGCTTCAGTGATACTCCGAGAACTTCTCCCGTAGCGGCACTCGACATTATGTTCGACCTGCTCCCCTTAGATACTCTTAGCTCAAATCCTCCTTAAAGCAGACTAGCTATCAAGAGAGCCAGTCCTCGATCATTGATCTCCTCAATTCTATTCTCGAAAACACCAACTACACCCCGCCGACCCAGCTATTTGACCAAAAATTCCGTACGAGCATCCCTGACCGTAGTGAATGGGTCACTGGTCCCTCTCCTGAGGACAGTTCAGTCCACTTCTACACGGATGGCTCCAAAACTGATGAGGAGGTGGATTGATTTCTTCTCCGACAAGCTCAATCTAAGCATCACTTTCCGCCTCCCAAATCATTGTAGCGTTTTTCAGGGAGAAATCAAGGCAATCATGGAAACCTTGTCCCGGCTGAAATGTAATACAATATCTGTCAAGGATTAGACATTTTCACTGACAGTCAATCAAGTCCCTGTAATCTTCGGTCGCAAAAGGCCGCATTAAACCGCCGTTTGTCTTTTTCAGATTTGACGGAGCAGTTCAACGTTTACCTTCTCTTGATGCCGGCACTGCAAGGCTGACGAGGGCTCAGGGACATAGGTCCATGAGGCATAAGTCCCTTATGGACCTAAGTCAAGCAGTCCAGAGTGTGAGTCCACAGTCAATTTATGGACTTAAGTCCCACCCCATCGTGACCTAAGTCCACAAAAAAAGTGTGGGGCCTTATGTCCCACTTAACCTAAGGAGCAGCGAAACGGTGCCAGCGGTGAACCAAAATTATGGACTTACATATGTCACGATGAACATAACACTAGACTTCACTGCTCGTTAGGCAAGCATGCCCCTGTTTTTGCTAATGGCTGCCGACTATATTGTTAAGAATAGGTGGCCGAATTGGAGTATCTGCATCTGTAGTGACAGTCAGACCGCACTTAAGGCCTTGCTCAGCCCTGTAACCCGTTCCAAAATAGTTCGAGAATGCTACAACTTTTGCAATTCGCTCGCAAGGCTAAACTCTTAGACTCGTATCTAGGTTGCAGGTCAGATTGGGATTGCGCGAAATGAGATCACCTATCAGATTGCTAAGCAAAGCTCAAATGATCATTTTTCAGGACCTGAACCTGCGTTGAGTCTTCCTGCGTCATCGGTCAGGGCCTCCATAGACGAGTGGGTTTCCTATGAACACAATTGTGACCGGCACGGCTCTCCAGGATGCAAGCAGACTAAACGTATGCTACCGAACGTCTGTAAGAAATCAGCGGCATTCTTGCTGTCTCTCAGCAGAAAAGACTGTAGATAACTTACTTTTGCCAAGCATCTTAATGTAATAGACTTAAGAGACACTACTGTCTGCAACGCCTGGGAAGAGGGCGACGATACTTCAGATCATTTCCTTTGCTATTGTCCTACCTTTGCTCGGATCAGGTGGCAGATCTTCGGTGCTTATGTGGTGAGTGCTGGTACTGTAAGCTCCTCATCGCTAAAGTGCATTCTCGGCTTTCTCTGAAAGTCGAAGAAATTCCAGCACAATGGGTAGGTAATGCTGCTTCCTAGTAGTACAATGGACCAGTTGCGTCTGAGTGCTCCTGGTGAGTGTTTACTAACCCGACAAAAAAAAAAAATGTCCCGATGGGGTGGGACAGAAGTCCATATTTTGATTCTGGACTTATGGCCCGTGTACTTACATATGTCCCTGCACCGCTGAACATCTCATACCAGAAAGGATACAACTCGAAGGATTCTGCCTAATCTAACCTACCATATAAACAGTTTCTGATGCTAGAGCGCTTTCAGTAACCACAGATGGGAAAATGTATCGACGCACATTTCAAATACCAGGCCTAAGCTGGATCAGAAACCTAGTGCCCGGTTAGTTATGCTAAAGAGATCACAGATCAGGTACGTATTCAGTGTCCTCAGAGGATACTGTCTGGTGGGCTAACATGCTAAACGACTGGGCCTGTTTTCAAATGAGATCTACAGGAGTTGCGGGGACGATGAACAGAAAGAAAATCCTATGCATCTGTACGGCCCTGTCTCAAAGAAGCCTACTCAATCTAGGGGCTCTTTAGACGTCCTGAGCATCCTTCGCTTTATGAGAAGACTCGGTTGACTTCATTAGAATGGTTTTCGGATGCTGGGCTAAGAAATCCAAACTAGTGATAAAGTTATGTAGTGGTTATGAGATTACTGAGGATCATTTCGAGCAGATACTTAGTCTTCATTTACTTTATTCCCTGCAGCAGCTTTTTTGAATGACGGCAATAGCTATGTGTGGATTGCTGAAGATGTACGTATGTTAGGTTAGGTAAGGTTACTGAGTTGATGTTGTTTAGTTACTGTAAAGCTTAGGAAGCCTTCTTCCTTTATCACAGCCTATGTCGCCACATTCATTTTTCTGACTCTAGAATCTGACCATCAATAATCGGTCCGTGAACGGCTTCCATAGAGCGGATGAACACAAATGCTTCGGCCCGTAGAGTCTTCGAATCTAACCGGGAAGGACCTCGCCTTAGGTGGCGCTCACAAGTAGAAGGAGACTTCAACCAAAACCAATTTTACTTTTGAGCAAGATTGTTTAAACTTACATCAAAGTTCATCAGTTGCGGTATAACGCAAGGTGGAGTTTTATCTGCTTTTCTTTTAAATTTTGAGTTCGGACAGCTGTATATATGTACATAGGAAGCACTCTACGATTTCGAAAGAAGTTATCCAAAATATGTACATTTTTCAGAGACCATCCCATCATACCCCAAGACCTCTTTGGTGAGAAAATGGTAGCTTACACAGAGGACTATAAGAAATGGGAGGGCCAGCCTTTTATCTATGCACATGGATAAACTCTAGATGCTCCTCTTCATTCGAAGACAGGTTTACCTACATTGACGCACTTCGCAATGGGAACCTATGTAAGCTGGCTAAGTAGAAGTTAGCAACTTACAGCGCCTAATCAGAAGCTGTTAGTGGCTCTGAGACAAAATTGGAGAATTTCTTCAAAATCCTTTGATCGTCTCGAGACACCTAAATTTAAGACGACATTAAAGCTTGCCTCAGTGTCGCAATATTTCTTCTTGCATTCAAAGCCCTCATTTGGTTCGCATATTCCATACGATTTCGATTTTACAAAAAATCCATTTACAACCACCGTATCCTTCATCAACACCCTGTTCTGGACTCATCTGCAAATGAATGAACTAAAAAAAAAAGAGTTAACACACATAGAAGAAAAAAAACTATAGGTACTATGCAGCCAGGCATACGGAGCACATGCTGCAGTACCCACATTTTTTTGTCGTTCATCAAAAACAGGATACGATCAAAATACTGCCAGGGGTCTCACCCAGACGACGGTTTTTTTTTCTATTTTTGCTCTATTCAACCCTATCTCACCCTACACACGCATTCACTTGTCAAATACAAAAGCGAGTTGTAGAATGAAAAAAAAAAAATTAATATCCTTTTCCACACTGTAAAATGCAAATTAAAAGGATTCATAGTGAGATTTGGTATTAACCCTTCAAGCCCAGTAAAAGGGTTGTATATCTCCTCAGGACTACACGCATATTCACTTTTAGTTTAAAGTCATCTGATGGCATAAAAAAAAAAAAAAAACTCGTACCCTGGTTGTGAGGGGTGACCGTTTTTTTTTGTTTAGAAAGAAAAAAAAAAACCGACCGTGTGCGCTTTGGAAAAAAAAGGACGAGGTACAGACTTTTTTTTTGCGTTGCATTGTTGTCGAAAAAGGGTTGAAAGCTGAGCTCTATTGTTGATCTTGTGTTCATTATAAAGTGACTCTTGGAAATATATTTGCATATATCGGCGAAGGATGTAGATTTTGGTGTACTTCCAACCTTTGGCAGGATGCCAGAATCTGGTTTACAGCTGTAATTTATGAAGGATTCTATTCAATCTAGTTTTTTTTTTGCTAAACCCTTGAAGGCCTGGGTTTTTTTTTTCTTTTACATGATTGCAGGTGTGAGGTTAGTTTTTTTTTTTGGATTGGAGAAGAAGAATAAATAAAATTTAGAAGGACTTCAGACTTAAATCGGTTTTTGGTAATTTGTGGTAGAAAAGGGTTTGAAGAGTGAACATTGGTGACTTAATTAATTTGACAAACGCGTTTGGTGTGTTTTTAATTTTTTTTTATTGTTTTAGCAGGGAGAGAGGAAGCTTACGACAGAGTTTAATTAGTATTTGGAGAAATATCAGCATGTTTGTGCTTTAGTGGGGGACTCAGGTTTACTCCTTCAAACGTACTTGATTTCCTCTATCATCTTGTGGACCTTGGGTAGCTAACCCAAATATTCACATTAAAACCTTCTCGAGGTTGGCAATACATTGGCAATACAAGCCAATACAGGACAATGGACGGACATAAATAATTCCCTTCCATAAATCATATCGCAGAGGTAGGAGCTCAAACCGGTTTCAGGGTGGAGTGGGGATTTCCACATGAATATCCACCAGGGCAGGTGGAGAAACTAACATAAGCTAGGGTCGAATATAGACAAAAAAAAAATAACTCTAGAACCATGGTATGTAAAGTATAGATCACTTGCTTGTGTATATATGTACGTTTCCGTATAAACTTCGAGTAACGTAAGACATACAAAAGAGAGTTGAAGGCAGTCATTGTCCAAAACGAGTATCTGGGTAATAGTACCTATTGATCCCAACTAGGGAATTGAAAACTCGTGTCTAGTAGCTCTTGCTTAAGACCGTTCTAGACAAGGATCAACTCAAACTACATGGTGATCATAGTCTACTAGGTCATCAAACAGAACTTCTTAACCATTCAAGAGGTCTGTTTCAATAAAGAACCAAAGGACCTTAAAAGCAAGGAATTATCTGGTGTTTCTATAAAGCAAATGAAGGTGAGGCTGCTCCCTCAGAGAAGATGAAGAACCTGAGGGCTTTAATGCCAGCCGCACAGCATTTAAGACTATGTATGATGCGTGGATATGAATGAAATGGAAATCGTCCACCGAAATAGTTTACCAAATCCGGTTGAATAGAATCAAGAAAATCAAGACATCACACTTCTAGACCCAGATCACAAGTATACCCTTCCAAAGCTAGTTGGGAAATTTAAGCCAGATTCTGTGACTTTCATTGAATTTGCGAAGCAGCTTCTACTAACTTACTTACTTAACGGGCTCTCGACTGATGAAGAGTCTCTGTCTGAGAAGCGGCAGCCTTCCACTTTCTCCGATCACTGCTTCTGTTTGTTTCTTCGCACACTGCTTCCAGTTGTCTAGACCAAGTGCTTTGGCATCCGCGAAATCTTGATTCTTAAAACGGGGGTTCGGTCGTTTCGAACCTGGGGGCTGTGGTTCGAAGATCCTCATTGCTGGAGCATTACTGTCCATTCGTGGTCGAGCCAGTGTAGTCGACATGTTTTGGCTTTTTGGACTATATCCACATCTTGTTATCTACGCACTCTTCGCATACAGTACCAAATATATGACGAAGATTTTTTCTCTCTACAGTGTTCAATATCTGCTCAGCTTTCCTGCTTATCGTCCAGTACTCGGCTCCATATAGTATAATATAGCAGAATTCCGAGATAGGAGTTTTGACCCCATTTGTTTCGCCAAACCGAAGTAGCAGTGGTTTCCTAGGATAAGTCTTCGAC
The DNA here is from genome assembly GCA_905220385.1 of Xylota sylvarum. Lineage (NCBI taxonomy): Eukaryota > Metazoa > Arthropoda > Insecta > Diptera > Syrphidae > Xylota > Xylota sylvarum. Next base: position 49,362,419 of record LR999960.1, on the reverse strand, counting down.
GAATCTCCACTAAGATGTCGTTCGTGGAGTTGATGTTTACTCCGAGGTAGGTAAACTCCTTAGCCACTTCGAAGTTACTGTTGCCAACAATGTCCTAGACTGTGGACAGATGCTTCTGTGTTTGTTGACAACATGTACATACTTGGTTTTGTCCTCATTCACTTCAAGGCCAACTCGTTTCGTCAGTTTTCAATTCCCTTAAAAGTCTCTAAGATGGCGCGCTGGGAGTGACCGATGATGTCGATGTCGTCTGCCTATCCCAGAAGCTGAATAGATTTATTGAAGATAGTGAATTCCATGTGTTCATGAGTATTGTCTGTTCCAGCACGAGATTGAAGAAGTCACATGACAGTGCATATCCTTGCCGGTACGTGTTTGAAATAGTTCGGAGGAACTTTTTCCGAATTTCACGTTGCACCGCGTGTTTTCCAGCGTCACGCGGCACAGCTGGATCAGTTTTGCCGAGATCCCCAATTCAGCAGATGAAGAATGGTGAATCTCGAATTGAAATTCGTTGGTCTTTTCCAAGATCTGCCTTAGTCTGAAAATTTGGCCGAACATCGATCTGTCGGGCCGGAAGCCACACACCGTACGTTGGGTAGGATCTTATATGCGACGTTAAGGAGGGATATGCCTCGATAAATCTTCCAAGACATAGGATCGCCTTTATTGAAGTTGGAACATACAGAGCTGCTAGTGCAGTTATCAGGCATGGCTACATCCACCCATACTTGGTTGATGATTTGATGCATGAACCCTACCAAAGTAACGCCACCATGTTTGAAAAACTCCGCTGGTAGACCATCAGAACCGGCAGCCTTGTTGTACCTTCAACTTTTTTTATAGCTGAGCCAGCTTCATCAAAACTGTCAGGGGGATGGCTTCATCATTGACTCTATGCGAGTTCTCTTCTTACCCTATCACCCTCTCTACCTGATGCCCATTAAGTAGCTGCTGGAAATTCTGCTGAAACATATCTACAATTCGATGTGCTTCGGTGACTATATTTCCTTCACACTGAAAAGCCAGCCTTCCAGGCTTGAAACCAGCTGCCAGTTGCTTGAGTTTCCTAACAAACATGCGAATGTTATTCCTATGGCGGGACTCTTCGATATCCTTGAGCTAGGGGACTGTGTAGGCCCTTTTCTTTTTACGCAGAGTGGTGACTGGTAGCCTATATTGGTCTCGGCTACCCCTTTGATTGTCGCGATTCTAGTTCCACAGATTGTTGACGTTTGTGGATGGTGAATGCACAGCGCAGAGTCTCTCGGTCAGGCGCTCTCTATAGGCTCTGGCTACTCGTGCTAAGGGTTCCAACGTCGCCTAGAATTTCTTTTTCTGGGCGGTTTGCATCTTCTTCTCGTTGGATAGTCGAGTTCTGAATTTGATATGCGTTCAAATAGAATACTGGATGCGTACCTCGCATCTATTAGCATGTTGGTCCCTTTATTTGGCGGTTCAACCATCTGGAGAACGCCAGGTTGCTGTGTGGATTCGTAGTCTTGTAAACCTAATGCTACTTATCACCGTATTACGAACTACTGCAAACGGTAGCCGTTATCTGTTGTCCCTATTCCTACAGCATTCAGCCATTCCTTGCTCCTTCCTTCACCAGAGGGAGATCAAATGCGTCGAAGGACGAACATCTCAATAGGACACGATAGGTAAATGCGACCGTTCTCGCATATGATCTGACTTCAGAGCTTTTGTCGTACAACTGAATTGACTGTATAGTTAGTAGGAGACTTATGCTGTATTTGTCCCTTGTATGCTTATCGTCCTTCATACTATCATTATCATTCTAGTTATTCAGTCTGGTTAGAATGATGAATCCAACATCCAACAATATGAAGGGTTTCATTGTGCAATCCTATTGGATTTCAATTTCTTCTGAGGCCTAGAATAGACCTACACATGGTATCTCATAAAATCGACACGATTTCAAATGCTTGTGGGAGGCCAGTAGATATAGACATATAGGTAAGTACTCCAGCTTCTATTTCGTATGACAACATCCTTTACTCGAAGTAGTTCATCACCAAATTAACTAAACACCATTGCATTCTAATGGACTCTTGTTTGTGTTCCCGAAAGGTCATGCTACGTGGATTTATCAAGATTAACGACTGCTCTGTAACGTATTTCATTACCCCTCTAACTCCGCCTGATTTTCAATAGCTTTCTCCTGATGATTTATCTAACATCTTGCCTAGGTCACCATCTATGTACCTACATAATCCGCTCATCTGATGAAACAATATGGAGGCGAGCTAAAAAGGCTGTCGATTCAGAACCTTCATGCATAGTCAGCTGGAACTGTCAAAGAAATATTTCTTCTAATACAATCTATCGAATCCCAACTATAGGTAGAATAGGTTGCGAAACTCTTTCGTATCAATGAATACATGACCAGCAGACGTAAACTACAAAGCCTGACTCGTTCAGATGATGTTAAAACTATGTGCATATGTGTAAGGATTAGCACAGCTTTCTGACCAAAAGGAAGTCCTACCACAGTTTTAAAAATAAAAACCATCTTCAAATATTCGGCACTTGGCAAGCTCAGATATTCCACCGAAATGAACTGTACATTCGATTAGCTTCTTGAAATTTGTGATGTAAGGACCTCTATTTTAGGGGTTTTGTATAAGGGGTTGTACAGTATTCACTTCTATCTACTTATTTTTGCACATACATATGTATGTAGGGAGGTACATGAATACAGACTTGGTACAAACTGACCTGTTCCTGGTAGTGTCACATCCTGATATAGTACCTCTTTACCACTCGATTTGAAGCAACATCATACTGAACCCCCTCCGCTCTACAAACAAATTGAACAAAAAAACATTCGAATATACATAAACACCAGGAAATTGTTTAAAAATCAACAGGCAACTAGCCAGCATCACCCACTATCAAACCAGCTAACAACGCACATGACACCCAAAACAAAAAAACACAACCAAGCAATAAATCAAACATCCCCACACACATGACACTTTGTCATGTCGTATGTTGCTCTTAAGCGTCATAAACTAAACCTCAAGACAACACACACAAGCCACCCCTTTTATTTAATCCAAAATATCATGTAACCGCCACTTACCGCTCAACACGCGACACAGATTAATGCAACGTTTTCCACAATTTCCCTCAAAATTTTGTGGAAAAGAAAAAAAAACCAACAAAACGTTGACAACATGAAACTAACAAAAAAAAAATAAGACAAAACCAACCCTTCTAAGGATTCATCCCTTCGTTCGTTCACATCGTGTATTCTTCTTGAATCCTTTTCGGAAAAAAAAAAAATTAAGATTTTCCCCTTTAGATGGTACAGTACGAGTATCTTACACCACATATTCCAGACTATTAAGAGCTCACATAACATCTAATCAAATATGAAACAAACCGTTATTACTGTTATTATTAGTTCCACACACATACTTACGCATAAAACCCCTTTAGCACGGGTTACCTAACAGCTTCTTCCGTCTGGGGGAACCCCTATCTGAAGGAGAAGATCGTGTTCCACACGAAAAAAAAAAAACAGTGTCGAGTGCCTAACGCGAGTTAATTGTAACTGAGTGTAAGGATACGTAGGAAATTAACCCCAGGACTGAATGTGTACTTCGAATTACTACCCTGACCTTAAGCCATCTAATCATTTCGGTATTTCAGTTTTTTTTTTTTCATCAGATAGCTCGTTTGTTTTCCTCTTATTTTTTTAGGGATAGTGTCGTCTTGTTTAGAAGACGATCGTATCCCTAAGTGATGCTGGATGGATGAGATCTATAGGTATAGGGTTGCACATGATCACATAATCATAAGATCAAGGATCACTGTTGGAATGAAATGACGCAGTATGGAAGGGTACATCTGTTTTTAATTGCGGGGACTCAGGTATAGGAGGGTAAATGAGGACGTTGTCTTGAAAGAAGACAAGATGTTTAATGACGCGTTAAGTAAAGGATTTAGGGTACCTAAGTGGATTATATGAAATTGTATATAAATTATAAGATTATCCTTTGGAATTGAATGTGGAATGCGGGTGTGTGATGTAGGCGGTGGCAATTGAAATTGCAAATTTGAATTTGCTTCTGCTAATGTCAGGCTATGTCATCATGCCTCTAGCTATGTTAAGAAGTAGGATCAGGTCCACTAAAATGGGGGAACGATTTGCTACTATTAAGAATAACAAAGATTTTCGTCAAGACGGCGTTCTGTTCTTCTAAGAGACCATCCCAGATGATCTGGTAATTATCAGTCACTTAAGCTGACTTAACATCGATCAGTTCAGACTTAAGAAATTCTTTTAAGTTTATTAAAGTTAGTAGCTGCTAAGTATAGTCTACAGGGAGTTGATGAAATAAAGTATCTTGGAACTAGCAGCAGTTCTTTCAACTGAAATAGGGTAATGCTGTGAAAATTCTGGAATTTATTTAAAGGGCTGCTTACCACTACAATTGGTATTAATTGCTCATACATACCTCGAGCCTAGAAAGAAGTCAAAGTCATTTTCATACCCAAAGCGGATATACCCTCACATACTATCCCAAAACTAATTTAAGCCGATTAGCCTTACCTCCATCCTACTCAAGACATTTGAAAACTGAATAGATTTACATATTCCTTCCAAACCAAGTCATAGGGATATGTCCCGAGCCCAACACGCCTATACTAAAGGCCAATCTATTGAGACAACTCTGAATGAGGTGGTAACAAGGATCACAAGTTCACTCCACCACAAAAAATTTCCGCAAGCAGCCTTCCTGGACATAGAAGGAGCCTGGAACAATGTAAAATCGGAATCTATACGACTAGCACTGGACCAACAAAAAGTAGACCCAGTAATCTCAGACCGGGTTGAATGCATGCTCAAGACGAGACACATCAATACAGAGCTGGGTGACTGCCAAGTATGAGTACATGTACTGGCCTCTAGAGGCACCCCGTAAGGCGGAATTCTATCCCCACTACTATGGGTACTGGTCGCGAACTGAGTCTTAAAGAAATTAGAACGAAGTGGGGTCAAAGTTGTCACATATGTATGTAAATGATGTGATGATGATAATGGCGACAGGTAAGTCCACCATCACCGAAATACTTCAATCCGCCCACAGTACCCTACAGAAATGGGCGGAAAGATGTGGATTAAACGTAAACCCCTTGAAAACAGAGGTGGTTGTCTTCACTAACATGAGAACAATCCCATAGATCGGCCCCTTGAGACTCAACCGCACACCCCTCCAAATCTCCGATAAGACGAGATACTTTGGCTGCATACTCGACCATAAGCTGACTTGGAAAGAAAACACGTCAAAAAGGATAAAGAAAGGATCCATAGCCTTCTACACATGGAGCAAAATCTTTGGTAAAAAATGGGGGTTCAAGCCCACCATCATCATAATGTTGTAATGACGATGTTCATACCCATCGTCAGACCCATTTTATCCTAAGGGTGCCTAGTCTGGTGACCCACAACAAATAAGACCATGTACCTCAGATCACTGACCAGGATACAAAGATTACCAAGTAGTTCCTATCTGTATTGAGTCCCTTTTCGCCTCTCTTCCACGATCCATCTTAGCCGGAGAATCTCTCTGGATTTCTCCACAGTTCCCCTCTGGCTTTGATTCCTCGTGGCAACGCTAGCATCTGTTTAACAGAAATCTGGTTCACCCTCTGGGTTTCTACCCAGTGGCTCCCCAGGATCTCTCTTCTTCTGCTAGCTAACGCCGGACATTGACACAATATATGTATGTGCTGCCGTCCCGACTTCCTCCAGGCATAGTTCACAGGTGTCATCCTCCAGAAGACCCATCTTTTTGAGGTGATACCCGAAATTCCCATTACGTGTAGATAAGCTTAGATCGTCTCTGTGAGTGGTGCCAATCGGCATTATATTTAATAGCCATTTTCGCCTGCCTGCAACCTTCCACGGTTGACAACCTTCTCTGGTGTTCCGCCGCTGCCCAGTTGCTAATGAGGTGTTCTACCATCCCTCTGCCAATTGCAGCGAATGGTTCCGGAGAGCTTTTTTTGTCAGAGAGTCCGCCTTTTCGTTCCCCTCAGTCCCTACGTGCCTTCTCACCCAGAGCAGCGTCATCTCATTTCGAGATGAGCACTCATTGAATTTATGAACACATTCCAATGCCAACGATGTATTGATATCTGTTTGGTCCATGCGTCTAATCACTGATTGATTGTCCAGTGCTATGGTAACGTTTCTACCTTCGACCTGACCCTCTTTCAGGTGATCCAACGCATGTAACAGAGCAATCACCTCGGCTTGATAGACTGAGGTATATTTCCCCAGACTAATATGACAAGCTAGTTCCAGTTCTTCTGAGAAGATACTTGCCCCCGCTCTGCTATCCATCATGGACGCATCCGTAAAGATGATTGTATCACCGGTCTTATTTTCCGGAAGTGTTCCATCTCCAATAAGAGTTTTGTGATACCTTTCGGTAACACGCAATCTCTTTATTCCATTCATGGGCATATTCAACTCCCTAATCTCCAATGCAAGTTGGCATCCCGGTGCAGACGAAGTGCCGTCAAAGCCGCCACTTTCTTATTAAATAAGTCCAGCGGCAGAATACCTAGGATCACTTCCATTGCGCATGTTGGTGTCGTCCGTATTGCACCCGCGGGCTCTGGCATATACTCATCAGAACCCGAAATTGATCGCTCTCTGAGACTTCCAAACCACGGCAGTGTGTTCCAAGCTGAAGTATGAGCAAGCACAGAAGCGGCACGAAAACTATCCACGAAACTGCACTCAAGAAAGAGGATCGACATATACATCAACAGTTTCTGCTACTGATGAGCATTACTTCTGTCTTTTCCTCTGCAATTTGTAGACCCATACGTACTAACCAGTCCTAAACCATCCCTATAGCTTTATTGCAGTTATGCTCCAACTTCTCAAGGAGTTTGGTCACTATAACGATTGCTATGTCGTCGACGAAGCCAAGTATTTTGCAAGACCTTGGGATCTTAAGTCTGAGGACATCATCATACATTAGATTCTATAGTAGTGGACCTAGTACGGAACCTACAGGAAGGCCGCCTCTGATGTTATGCTACCTGTCGTTGAGGATTTCGATCAGCTTCGTTGCAAAGTTCGATGAAACTTCTCCTTTTATTGTCTTTAATTGCAGTTTTTAGGTTTCTCCAGGAGATTATGAATCTCTCGTGTAGTTCCCCGTGGCTTCTGTGGCTTCGAACACTGGTACAATCGGCGCATCGTCCTGGAACACTCTGTGCCCAGTCTGGCAATCTCATCGTTCCACCAGTATACTGATGGCCGTTGCGCGTTTACTGTTTTCTGTTACATGGATGCAGCACAGGCTCTTGTCAATCCTCTTGTGAGCTGATTCACCTTGTCGCGGACTGATCCGCAAAAGGATATACATATCTTCCACCATCAGCTGGAGTTATTGCATCTATATAACGTATGTATATAAGTATTTGTATTGAACATCTAGTTTAATACTAAATCTAGCTTCCTGTCCTTGGAAAGGCTTGGTTTTGGTTAAAGCCTTCAGCATTAGTATGCGGTCCAAACTACATCTACTTTTGAATTTCCGTTCATAAATCAATAATTTTTGTTTTTTTTTTTACAAGAATTATGGAAGCCACTTCCAAGATCAGTCAGGGGTAGCCTCAATGATTAATGTCGTTACAAAGAAATTCGTCAAACAAAAGGACATAATTAATGACTCCATGCCATGAAAGGGATGTTAGTTCAGTGGGACAAGAATATAACCGAAGCAAATCCTTAGTCAAATCCTAAACAAAAATGTGGTGTTATCCCTTTTCTTTTAACCAAAAGTGTAATAATTTAATCGATTGTTTAGCGGTTATTTGATTCAAGGACATTTCCAAGAAATCATTCAACAAACTCCTTCAACAAACTCTTTCAACAATAAGGATCAGACACAACAATTAACAGCTAAGAGGTTGAATTACTGTATTGAATTTCAGTTTAAAAACGGAAAAAGGATATCCACACAGTAAATCCTTCCTTAAACACTCCTCATCAGTCTCACCCATCAAATCAATCAGGAATAAATTCCGGTACAATATCCTTTGGTGTAAATGTGCCATGCAATCTACACAGTGGAGTTGCTACAATGAGATCAAACTGCTGTGGCCAGGTGAAATGAATTATGTTACTTCGTCCTACCTACGCGATTTCCACTGACATACATATATTATGGCATGAAATGACACAATTTAACTTTCCCCTACTCACTGTAATCCTTTGTATACTCCTATTGGGATTTCTTTTATTTTATTTCTTATTGTATCTGTTTTGAAGGACACCCACTACCTGATTGGATGATTCGATAATGCGCGCGTTTTTTCTTCTTCGTTTTTCTATAAATGTTTCTTCTAACTGTCTCGTGTTGAATTCAAACGGGACAATAATGAAAAATACGTTTTTTCTTTTATTTATGTTTGTATGCATTTACGGTTTTGTATCCTTTTTGTCTTTTTTTTTTGGTTGTGTAACATCGATCGGTTCTGTAACAAAAGTAGTCTACGTACATCCTTTATGAGATTTTGTATGATTGTCCTTGAATTTTTATAAATTTTTTTTATTGGAGAAATGTCGTCTATGTCCTTGGGGATTGTGACTACCACGAGTATATCCCAAGAGAGAATTTGCAGAAAATCTATAAAAAAAAAAAAGGCGTGAATAGACCACCACATCAGACTGGAAAAGATCAATCGAATGTAATCCTTTTCATGAATATCCATTTAAAATTATCAAAATCCTTCTATTTGCGTCCTTTACCATGGTAAAAGTAATTTCACAATATTTTGGGGTGTATCGTGTTTAGCTATAATCCTTTCTTCCGATTTTTCATTCACATTTACTTTTCAAAAAAAAAAAAAATGGTATAAAACGGAAAAAGGATAACGTTTGATGCGAAAAAAGAAAATAAACTGTGTAATAACAAAACACAATACATCCTTTAAATGAATTTTTTTTTTGAAATCCTTTTTGCAAAAATATTATCCCTTTTGTGTGGGTTTTAATTTTCTTGAGCCTTTTTTGAGTAAAGAAGAAGACGCCCAAATTGGATTGATTGTTTGATTATTGCGATCCTAACAATCCGGAACGGACTGTTGACGAATCCTGTCAGATTTGGGCAGACTTTTTTTTATGAAAACAATATTTAACCTTTGGTGAACTGGGTATGGATTGGTTTACAACAAGACGAGCTGTCCTACAGCTACTTAATATCCCTACAGCATTCGACTACACCATTAATTTGGTTAAAAGGCTCTAGCTCCCTCAAGTTAACAGAAAAGTATTTTCCAATGTGTTTCAGCCTACTCTGGCCTTCACAGAGTAGATGTGCAATATCCTCTGAGACGTGTAAGTCATTGGAGTATCTACATTCATCCGAAAGCGTGCTCCCTCATGAATTTTAGAAAGAGACTACCATCTTCTGCCAATTCTGCCTAGCAGGGTCTATTACTTTGTATGGTAAATCGAAGTCAAGGGTAACAAGGACTTCATCCGATTCGTCAGGGATATTGGAAAATGGTTTCTTAGGAATGAAGCTATGCCCCACAATGGTAGTGTTGAAGAGCCCTTCGCTAATAGTCCAAAACGTACTATTACCCGCAATTTTATTTGTAGAACTAGGTTGAGTCCGATCATGATAAACATAGCCAGTCCATCATTGTTGGTTCCAGGCCTGACTGGCCTCTGTAGGAAGCCTGAGTAGGAATCTTAGCTGAAAGAGTATCCACCTGTGATCCGATAGGGATGCCTCTTGTAAAACTTTTCTAAAATCAGTGCAAAAACCTTGTGTGTTGTCAAGGACTTTTCGTCTGTCTCTTCATACTAAAGATGGCCATAGTATCCACATAGTTTCAATTTTGACGTGGTACATCCGAAAGCATTGGCATAAACCACTTCAGGCTCCATTAGTTGACACTTCTTCCAAACTGACAATAAAACTAAAAATTCACTTTCCTTCTAACTTGAGTTCCATCACTCAACCACCCATGCGGGGGTTACAAAAAATTTTGTGTCATAAAAATCGCGTCAAATGCATTATATAACACGAAACACACGGCGTTGACGCTTATACACGTCACTTAGAACAATAAACTGACAATTCGATGACATTGCCGGATGCTGTTTCCCACTTTTGTATCCACCCTGTCGCGTTTACGATGGGTCTTACCCCATCCATGGTTGTATGCGCCACCAAAAAGATAATGTAACGCCCATTTACCCTGTCATTCCTGGAGACAAGGACATTATTTTTTTTTTCTGTTTCGCCAGCCGCCCTCTTGCATTGAGCCCACTTTTTTGTGTTTCTAGTCCTTTTTACAATTTGAAAGCATTTCGCTGTATTCCGCTGATTCGACGTGGCAATAACAGTCTTTTACGCACCTACATGGAACAAAAAAAAAAAAAAAAAATCTGTCCAAATGTCCTTTCCATGCGTGTTATATGATATGACACAGCCAGAGAGGAAAGAAAGGAAAGAAAATCCAATGTGACTACCAATTAATTTTGTTGAACCCATTCCACTTGCGCGCAGTGTAGTAGTGACTTGCAAGCAATAAACAAAAATGTCATCACAAAGTGAAAATAAAATCCAAGTCCTTTTGGCAAAAACAAAAACAAACCTCTCCCACCCCCAACTCACACACAACCAATGTCCTGATGAACAAACATATCACACAAGAATTTCACACACACTCCAGCCACCCACCCACCACATCCATCGAATTCCAGGCGAATTCGAGAAGAGTTGGGGCCGGTCAACAAAATATACACTCGACTGCTACTCTACTTCAACAGATCCTGGAGTTGTGGCATCCCTAATGAGAAATTAACAACTTAATTAATTTCATTGCAATATATCTTTTAAGGATGATCTTTATTAGGTCCTGTTTGGTCATTAGATTTATATGTACATATGTGGGCGAGAGATTACCGAGTGCGAGGACGTACTCCAACTTTTTTTCGTTTTTGTTTTCTGTTCGAGGATAAAGCCGGTTTGTTGTTGTTTTTGCGTATTTTTTTTTTTTCTTTATCAGTTAGTAGTGTGTCGTCGTCCTTGATGCTTGTAAATGCGTGGTATAGTTGGGGGCAAACAAACGAGAGTGGAGGAAAAACAAAGGAAAAGCTTTCCACACCTACAAGTTTAGCCATTCAGTTAATCACCATAATCTCTTCGAATTTTGATACGGATTCAACACGTTCCCGTTAAGTTCCTTTGGTATAATAGGCAGGATGAGGATATGATTGTGTGTCGCATGTGTTTTAAGATGAAATGGCAGGCTTTTGGATGCACTATAGCTATGTAATGAGAAAGGTGTCGCTTGGGAAGAGGGAGCATTTTTCAACTTCATCCTTAGCAGGGAAGAGACAGGATATCATAGGCGGTGTTGGGCCTCTGCCGTGGATATAGACAGATATCCGATGGTATTTTACAAATGCATTGGTGTATGACCAACACTAAGTCTAGAAGTCTAGAAATCCCATCTCTCGGCAGATGTTCGTTCCCTAAATAATTAGAAAGGATCCTCTATAGTCGGAGATCTTTTGTTTATTCTGTGTTGTGTTGGTTAAGGTTATAATACAGAGACATGAATCTTTTCACTTTGGGTACGCAAGGACTAAAAAGGAAGGATGCTCATGATGCTTAAGGACGCAAGTTCACTGATGTTGAAGAAGAAAGCCCCTAAATGGAGCACTCTTCTTTGGGACTGGTCCAGACAGGTTCGTTCGTGCAATTACTGCCCAGCCTTTTACCATGTATGTCTATAAGACTTGTCTCTGAGGGCTTTAACCCAGCACTACATTTCTGATCCAGCTTAAGTCACATGTATTATATTTCGATATGTATGTGGTTGATCCTTCAGTAGATGCTTACAAGTACGAGGTCGTACCTTGGTTTTCTGTTTAGGCAGAATCCTGAGAGTCGCACCCTTTTTGGTGAGCTTCCGGGAATATCTCTATGTCCTGATATCCAGCAAAGGTGAATGTTTTACTGATCCACTCTCTCTGAGAGAGACAAACTGCAGTTTAAAGTGGTCTTTTGACGTTTCTTGATTGTCGCATGACTGTTAGTGATAATACTATTATCTTTGACAGATATTGCACTACATTTTTACTAGGACAAGGCGCCCTTGAACGTCATAGTTTTACCTAAGACACACTTCTATGATTGTGGAGCGGAAAGTGATGAAGTGAAGAAAACACCACAATTCACCTCGTTTTCGCCTTTGTCTAAAAGTTAGCTGAACTCACATCGGGCAGAGATCCTCGTTCGACGGGGTATAGTCGATGTTTTTATGGGTAAAGTGAGAGTGATACCTAAACCACTGCAATGAGGCTTTGAGACAGATGTGTGGCAATCACTCAGCAATCTGTCCTGTCTAGGTCTACTAGTAGCCCATTGACTACCATATTCCAGAGAAGAAAAGGCGAGACATCACCATGGGATGTGCAGTGACAAGCCTTTTAGCCCATGTATCTTCGATTTAAATGAATTATCGACTTTAAGATTCGCAAATGCGAAAGCATAACAATTTTTCAGAAGTTATATTGAGACTGTTAATAAATCTCTGATAGGTTAGATACCAATAGGGGAGAGATGTCCTTTGCCGATTGATCAACTCTAGTTCTACAAATATGGTTCATATGAACTAGCAAACCATCCAGTTGATTTGATGTAGTTCAAGATGTCAGTGACAGGTCTGCTAGATAATTCATCTGGATCACGGAAGAAGTGTCGCCCGAGAAATATAAATCTAAGATGGATAAGACCTGGACAGTGATAAAGAAAGTGGGTTGTATCCTCATTGACTTCCTCATCTCCATGATATAAGTTTTCTTCCTTTAGTCTTAGTACCCCAGAGTATTAAGTCCCGTGATTACTCATATCAGGGTAGAAACGGATTTCCTATCCTATGTATATCCCTGCTTCGAGCTTCAGTGTGCAAGGATGAGCACCGGGTTGTCGACCTGTTCTGACGTAGATTCTGAACATCTTCTGGCCAATCCGTCAGCCTTCTCATTATCTGAAATATTTTCATGTGCAGGGACTCAGCAGAGTGCAACCTTGTGCTGTGTGTCATGAACCTTAAGCTCTTCACGACAGCACCTCACAAGATTTGATTTTGTTTCGATGGCAAAAATCACTTTTACTGCTGCCTGGCTGTATGTCGATGAAAAGGGTGATACCTTCCTGTGAAATTACCTTCAACGCAGTCTCACGAACGAAGATACCACGCGGAAGAAAGTAGATTGAGAATAGCCTCCAGTGCTGCAGCAGATGTGATTCTCATGACACTAGAGATGCCAATACAAGCCAATCTCTGTATCTTTATGAGAGCCGCTAAGTTGGTGGTCTTGCTGGCCGACTACCTGCCACCATACAAGTCAGAAAAGGTCTTACTATTGTCGTATACATCCATAATATAATGTTGGGTTTTGGTCGCCAGGTTTCCCAAAACATTCTACTGCATGTATAGAACGAAATAGTGCCTTTCTAAATTCTTTCATTAATGTTAGGCCTCCAGTTGAGTTTTTTGTCAAGTACGACGCCTAGATATCTGTCGCTGTCCGAGATTCTAAGGGGATTCTTTGTCCAGGTGTCTAGGGTCTTCAAGGCACCTTCCAATTGTTCACTAAAAGTAGGAGGGAATTCGCGCATAGACATCAATATTACGGCATCCGCATAATCGATTGCTTGCTTTACCGGCCTTGACATCTCTCCATGTTCGTGGAATATGTCTTCGTATGAGACTTCTAGTAAATAGTTTCTTGAGTACCGGAATAATCGTGCTCACGATTATTATATCACGGGATGATACCGTCCAGTCCTGGCGCTTTGTAAAGGGAGAACAATCTAATTGTCCACTCAATTCTCTCCTCCGGGATCAATTCCGCTGGTAATTCATATTCCGTCCTCGTACTAACTCTGGTGCTATCGACAGATTGGGTTATACTTCCTGGGAAGTGTTAAGTGGTACTTATCAGTAACCTCAGTGAATCTGACCAAGATTCAGTCCAATTTTCGTCGGGATCTTTGATTGGCCCTATAGGTGTAGTTTTTCTAGAGAGCATCTTCCTTAGTCTCACAGATTCTGTTGTTCGCTTAATGTCGCCGCAAAAGTGCTGCCATGAGCGGCGCTTGGCTCTTTGCGTCTAATTTTTTCAACTTCGTCTGACTAACTTTTTACTGATCCCAGTCTATGAATGATTTAGTCCTTGGCTACAGTAAGAAGGTTTCTTGTTACTCTCCTAATGTCTGCCAGGTTCTTTACTCCACAGGCGATTTTTTATTCTTCCTTTTAGTTACCGGACATGATAAATTAAAAGCCTCTTTGAAGACAGTAGTGATTTCCTCGGCTTTGATGTCGATATCCGAGGGACTTTGCAAGTCACATGCTGAAGGTGTCCGCAACGCTTACTCACTTCCTTACTGAAGACATCCCAATTGGCCTTCCTGGGATTCCTATATGGAGATTCATAGGTACTGTTTAAGAAAAATTGAATAATTTTATGATCAGAGTGAATAGGACTCAGTTCAAAAGTTATTCTCCTGCACAAAGTTCAGTAGCATGTAGTTCTGCTTGAAATATTGTTGGGGATGGGGACTTTCAAAACTGTCGCGCGATGGAAGCTGGGACCATACAACCCTATATCAGTGCTGCCATTTTCCAAACCATCGGTATACCACATTTGGGACTTTAGATAGTATTATGAGATCAGCAACTTCGAAACTACTGGAAAATCGACATCACTAAGTTTAGAGTCCAAGATCTAAAGCAGTATAATAGCATTTAGCATAAATCCTTTCTGCTCCGCCAGATGCAGCGGAGTAAGGCTAAGTATCGCTCCTTTAGCTGACGTATTGTCATCATGTCATTATTAAGTTGCTCCGACATTTTAATTTAAAGTGTTTGTGACCACTATACTGTGACCAGTTTCCAGTCTTTTAAATCCTCGAGACTGGACGAAGCCAGGCGGCTTTAATCATAAAGACCTTAGACCAAACACCATAACTTTTTTCTTCGCAAGATTCTGGAAAGAATTCCAGATCTCCACATTAAGGCCACTATTGATAGAATCCTACTATCCACGTCACAATCTGCTCTATCATAAAGATAAATCTGTTGAAACGGCCCTTCACTCTATCGTCCAACCTATCGAAAAATCCATCTCAATCAAGGAATGTCTTTCCTAGACATTGAATGAGCTTTCAAAAACGTTTAAACCAATTTGATATCAAATGTCCTTTGAAGGCTATCAATCTGCGAAACAATCCGTTGCTTTGTAGAGAATATGCTTAAAAGCTGGGTAATCACTGCATCCTACGGAAGCAGCACTGTCTAACGACGTCCACACCGAATCACTCTCCAAGGGGGAGTATTGTCTCCACTGCTATGGAATCTAATGCTCAACGAAGCCCATCTGAATGAAACTAAAGAAAACTGGATGCAACGCTATCGTCTATGCAGATGACGTTGCAGGAAAATACCCGCAGACACTGGCCGATATCATGCAGTCTGCTCCGTTAATCCGAGGCACACCCCATAGTCTCTCAAATAATGCGAGGTATCTAGATCTAAAGCTAATGGTTAGTTTAGTGTCACTATCTGATATCGTCATATACATCGACAGTCAGACAGCCATCCAGCACAACGAGGTCCGAGGGAATGAAAGTACAACCTCACCCTTTGCTTGGTACCAGGCCCCTGTAACATACTACAACATGTGGAGGCTGACAAACTGATTAGACGAGGATCTTTTGGTTAAATGGACATCGATGCGCCAACGTCTTATGCTAAATACCTTAACAAGGCCGACGCAGTGGCATCAACTCGACCAATGCAACACCTCTGGGCTTACCCTAAATAAGACCAGGTCCATCGGACTGCGAAAACAGAAGAAAGGAACCTTCTCCAAGACAGTTAATACCCTCACCGGACACTGTGCTATAGCAAGACATAGGAAGCTGTAGCGACGACGAGGAAGAGGAGACCATTAACCCTGCACTTGCCAACATCAGTAAGGATATGATTTAAGCAACGCCTGATTAGCTCTTTCATACAAAGGAGTAAATGGTTCCCAGAGTAAAAGGTTGGTCCACTCATCTTACTGATCGGCAATGAATCTTCTAAGTTCATCCTCATCAAATGTGTTTTTTTCACCATCGTTCGCCAGACTTACCTTGAGTGATGCGAATGCCTCGAGGAGAGTTCGCTTTCTTGTGTCCGTAGTTCCAATGGCCCATTCTCTACCCCATGGGTTCAAATCACCAGCAATAAACTCAGGAAGTAATATAAACACTTCTCTGTCTAAACCTGGTTGCACCAGTCCACCAGACAAGGATCTTAGAAGGGTTATTTGTTCACATCACTTATAGTAGTGATGGAACTTCTTCGAGACGGCTTCGTACCTCGCCTGAGACTCAAATTCCGACATCACTGGGACTTAGTTCAATTAAGTGCATACTCTTTACCGCCAAACATACTCTATTGTTGTAGTCCTTCGTTCGTGTTCTCCTTTCTTCTATTTTATTTTCTATTTTACCACCACAAGGTTTAGAAACATCTTGAGGTATTTGCAAACGCATGCCATATTCAAATGGAAATTCTTCCGCCTTGCGTTAATCCTTTGCAGTTGGTGCATATGAAATGAATGCAAAAATTAAATTGCAATAAAAGGGACGTATCCTTTTTTGCATCTGACAGGATATTTGCATTTGCCTGTGCCTATCCTCATCCCTTTGGGCTGTGAATATATACAAAGAAATTCATTTCTTTGAGAATTGTGGCTTTCCTGGTTACAAATACCTCCTTGCATCAAATTGAATTATCTATCTATTTTCGTATTATGTGACTCCTGTTATGGGGACTCCATATTATCAGTCGTAGCACCTACGTGGATGGTACATAACCATTGGACATTCCTCATTATGTCACATTATGTGTTATGTCAAAGTTTCTATGATTTTGAGTCCTTGAGGCTACGTTTTGATTACCCTTCGATTGTCAAAGGATAAATTGCCAAATAAGTAACAAAATACCCGACGAAACAAAAAAAAAAAAAAAAACAATCTTTTCCAATTTCTTATGTCAACTCAGAATAGACGAAGATTGATTTCAAGATTTCTGTTCTACGTATCTCCGCCCATTGTGCAACTAACTGTTGGCATATGCCAAAAGGATCATTTAAGGATTATTTAATGGCGAAATTATTTTACCTACAACTCCTCGTGCGTATTGTTGATAAAATCAAATATTTCATCTGCTACGGCATCATGTATCGTCATTTGCAATTGTACGTAACTGCAAGTCCTTTTTTTTTTTTTTTTATTCTTACAGATTTGTTTGCTCCTTTTTTACGCAGGTGGTACCAGAGCTCGTATTTTTTCGTAATTTGAGTATATCCCTTGCACCGGTGCACAACTGTTTATTACTTCGTATTCAAATAAAATTCTGATTAAGAACAACTGAGTTTAGTACTCGTATATCCTTTCAAAAGGATAATTAAAAAAAAAATGCAAATTATACAAGCAAATGCAAAAATATGAGCAAAAGGCTAAAAGTCACTTTGAATGCTAATGAGTTTTTTCTTCTCAAACGACAAATAAGGACGAAAGGAATGGACACGAATAAAAGGGGGAATGCTCTCCTTAGAGTTTCATAATTGAGTTAAATCGCTGTACAAAGTTAGTTGAAGTAAAAAAGAAAGAAAAGTCTTACAGAGAACAGAGAACTGACTTTATGGAGAAGAAAAACGCAATTAAAATTTATTCCACCTCTAGGGTATTTTGTCCAAGGATCACATTAAGGAGTTAATTTTCATTTTTCTTTGCAATTACATGTTTGTTTTTCTGTTCACAATTGGACTTTTTACTGTTGTTGTTGGTAATTGATGTAATGGTCGTGATATCCGCGTGCAATTATATATTCATGGCTCATGCCATACATTTGGTGGGGTTATCCTACAGAAAGGATACAAAGTCGAGTGGTGATTGGAGGAGAGTGGCTTGACTGGTTGACGTGTGCGTTGACATGTGAATTAACCATTTAGATGTTGTCTTGTGTGCTGCAAATAGTATGAGTTGAGAAAATTAGGTGGAAACGGACAAACTTTTATGGTCAACAGCAGGAAAGGCTTTTTGTCGTATTACAGCTAATTGCAAGTTGCGTTAATTTAATTGGGACTTAGTGTTTGATGAAATAAAGGGGACGAAAGCCCACCAAGACATGGTCTACGGCAGTATCTTAAAAAAAAAAAACAAAGTGAATAGCTTCTTATCCGGATTTGTAGTGTAAAAAGGATCGATTTAATCCTAAAGTGGAAGGTAATGATCGCAGGTCCTACAGTCATCTCATTTCACATTTAGTGTGTTTGTTAGTAACTGAAGAGTCCTATCGGAATTGACCATGTCGGATCATATGTACATACATAGGTACATAGGATCATAGATCGGCTTCCAAACCGACAAGTCAAGACAAGGATGTGGATTCTGCTTAAAAACTGGACTACAATACCATACCAGATGTCTCATGTCTGGACGTGTCTGGTTTTGAAAACTTCATTGCCAGTTAGCTGGTGGAAATCAGAATTGCACAGACTCAGGAAAGAAGCCCGAATTGGAGACTGAAACCTTCTCCGATTCAAACAAAAAGAATGTAGTGGAAAGAGCTTCCTATAGATCTTCGAACGAATATGATGTAGCATCTCTGGTAGCTTTAAATCGGCTGATACCGGTGTAGTGTACCCAACCTTCCTGTTACAGAGTATCTGTCTTGCCTACAGGCCCGACGCAGATCCCAGCGTTCCAGGGGAAGACCAGAGTTCCAAGAACGTCTGGATACCTTCAGGTTGGAACGTGACCTTGAAAAGGCCATCAAAGAGAGCAAAGCAAGATGCTTTAAACAACTCTGCAACGAAGCAGATCTAGACCCCTGGGGGATGGCATATAGAATGGTGATGAAGAAGCTAAGGGGCAGTAGTTCCCCACAAATATCCTGCCCAACAATGTTGCGAACGATAGTAGAGCATCTATTTCCCCGTAGATGATATACTCTGTGCACCATCATGACGGAGACCAGCATGAACCAAATCCCACCAATCACGCCGGAGGAACTGCACGAAGCATGCAAGAAGATAGGCGACAACAAAGCACCCGGACCTGACGGCATCCTAAATATACCGATCAAAGCAGCCGTCAAAAGGAGACCTGATCTGTTTATAACATCGATGAAAAGGTGCCTCCAGGAGGGTTTCTTTCCTGAACCATGGAAACTCCAACATCTGGTGTTGCTACACAAGGGAAACAAGCCACCTGGAGAACCTTCGGCGTATCGGCCAATATGTCTGCTAGATACAACTGGAAAGATTCCAGAACGTATCATATACGGCAGACTAATGGCCGTGGCAGAGGATAGAGGAGTTTTGTCTGACCACCAGTATGGCTTTAGAAAATCGCGTTCTACCGTCGATGCCATAAAAGAGGTAGTAGATACAGCTGCTGAAGTGATACTGGGAAACAGATGGCGAGGGGGCACAAAGAAATACTGCGTAGTTGTAACGCTCGACGTTAAAAATGCCTTTAATTCTGCGAGCTGGTCCTGCATTAGGAGATCTCTGACCAAAATGGATACACCACATTACCTTGTGAAGATAATCCTTAGCTACTTCACTAATAGGAAGCTGAGGTACCAGACGGATGACGGCTTTAAGTACTACAATGTTTCCGCGGGAGTCCCCCAAGGGTCTGTCCTTGGACCCCTCCTGTGGAACATAATGTATGACGGAGTTCTGCGATTAACGCTGCCACAAAGAGTCAAGGTTATCGGCTTTGCTGACGATATCGCTGTAGTTACCATAGCTAAGCACATCCACGAGGTAGAGTCCGCCACGGATGAAGCGATCGTCAGGATCAAAAATTGGCTAGAGGCTGCCGAACTAGAACTAGCTGACCACAAGACGAAGGCTATCTTAATAACCAGCCGAAAGATTGTGGAATACGCAAACTTCCGGGTTGGGAGCCAATCAATTAGGTCTAACTTTAAAACCCACGTCGAGTACTGCAGTAACAAGGCATCAAAGATGCAAGCAGCGCTTTCCGGGATGCTTCCAAACATCGGTGGACCTGGATACGCGAGGAGGATTCTGCTTTCCAGAGTGGTAAACTCAATACTTCTGTATGCTGCTCCGGTGTGGGCGGGAGCTCTTACAACAAAAGTGACAAAAAGAAAGCTCCCGTCTGCATACAGGCTCTGCGCAATAAGAACAATATGCGGTTTCCGGACAATTTCGGACGAAGCAGCCTGTGTTATAGCGGGTATGGTCCCTATCGACATTCTTGGCAAAGAAATGCAAAGGGTTTACCTTAGGCGAAACACGAACCGACAAGAGAGCGGCTTTACCAGGAGAATAAAAGAAGAAGAAAGGGCAACATCCGTAGCACTGTGGCAGGCCAGGTGGAATAGCACGGAAAAAGGCAGATGGACCCACAAGCTGATTCCTACAATCGAGGTTTGGACAAAAAGAGCACACGGGGATTGTAACTACCACCTTACACAATTCCTGTCCGGTCACGGCGGCTACCAGAAATATCTTCACAGATTTAGACACTATAGCTCGCCCTTCTGCACAGAATGTCCTGAGGAAGAGGAAGACGCGGAGCACGCAATGTTCCATTGTAGACGCTTCGCAGAGGCAGGAATGGACCTACCCATCCCGGAGCTTCTAGTAAGCGGTATGATAAGCTCAGAGGATTACTGGTCGGAGATCTGCTCCTTCATAACGAGCGTGCAAAACGAGCTAAGAAGACTCGAACGAATAAGAAGAGCCACAACGGCAGAACAGGGCACATAGCATAAGTTGCTAACCAGCCCCGCGAAGTAATACCTACCGGCAGTCCCGCGGGGAGAGTGGTAAAAGAGTGCTGGGTGTGGATTAGTACGTAGGCGCATTCCTGGCATCGAGCAATTCGTACATGCTGGCAGCCCGGGCTATTAGTATCTTTAAAAGATTACCACATCCATTGGCGCAACCATAGAAAAAAAAAACAGGGTATCTGTCACACACTGGTATATATTCTGACACCCTGGCGGACAGTATGTGTGGCTTTCATAACAGAGAACTCTGATCTGAACTAAAAGCAAAAGCCATGTTGCTATGTTTTCTGTCGGACCATGCCATGTTTGTGCTAACATTTTGGTCAATCCTTTCACAACTGAGTTTGTTCTCAGTACCCATCTCCCCATTCCTGTTGACAACAGTGTGTAGTATGATAGGACTTTATCCCAAGAGCAACCAGTTTTAAGGGCCTGGAAAGACTGACAGTTAAAAATCTTGAGAGACTACAAGGGAATTACCTTTTCTATCAATGGCTTAGGTTAGGGGCTGTTTGTATAAGGATACAAATATACTTAGACCCGTATAGACCCATTGTAATTCCATGGATTATAGATTTCCATTAAGGATATATAGTAATGCCTGCGTTTCAAAACTGTTCAATCATGATTCTCTTAATGAGAGATTCTTTGAAAAGTAATGCCCAGAGAAAGAAACAGTTCCTAAATACGAACAGAGGACAATGAAGGTAGTAAACACACAGAAATGTTACTCTAGTCGAAGATTTCCTTCTTAGTAGTTTGAAACCAGATCTAGCAATGCTAGAAGGAGTTCAAAACTGTCTACCTGCTCTTAACAAACAGGTACCTGACGGCGCGGCGTAGCTTCTGCAATTATCCTGCAGCAAAAAGACCGGGACTTGAGAATTAGTCTTAAGTTTGAAGCTCGGCCCCAAAGCATTATTTAAGTTCGCTCGACAGCATCAAGAAACGAGCTTTTGTTCTGAGAACAACACTGAGACAACACTGGTCCGTCAAAGGTAAGTAGCTGGCTTATACTTAAACAACTTCTTTCCTCTAAAATCTTTGTCTGCAAAGTCTTGAATTTACTATCAGGAGACATATGTACTTCCGGAAGGTTTCTAGCTCTGGCAATTCAAGAGCATTCTGTTGGAATTTCAGGACACTATCTCAGCTCCCCTCTATCCATCAGCCAACTGAGAATGTAAATCAAAATAAGAAATAAGGCGACGAATGACACGAGGTAATGCAACCTCGATGATGATTTCTATATCATCTATCGACGGCCAGACTACTGGTAGCAATTAAAGCTATCGAAACACTATATATGTATATATTGTTCGAGAGATTACGAACCAGACTACAGTATTGGGTCCCTTCCACGATCCATCTTAGCAGGAGAGTCTCTCTGGATTTCTCCACAGTTCCTCTCTGGCTTTGATTCCTCGTGTCAACGCTAGCATCTGTTTAACAGAAATCTGGTTCGTCCTCTGGGTTTCTACCCAGTGGCTCCCCAGGACCTCCGTTCTTCTGCTAGCTAACGCCGGACATTGACACAATATATGTGCCGCCGTCTCGTCTTCCTCCAGGCATAGTTCACAGGTGTCGTCCTCCAGAAGACCCATCTTGTTTAGGTGGTACCCGAAATTCCCATGAGCTCTAGATAACGCCACCATCCATTTCAGTGTTCTTCGCCCTAAACTTAGAACCTCTCTGTGAGTGGTGCCAATCGTCATTTTAATAGCCATTTTCACCTTTTCTGGTGTTCCACCGCGGCCCAGTTGCTTGCTTTGCCAGAGAGTCCATCTTTTCGTTACCCTCATTCCCTACGTGCCCTCTCACCCAGAGCAGCGTCATCTCATTTCGATATGAGCACTAATTGAGCTTATGAGCACATTCCAATGCCAGTGATGAATTGATATCTGTCTGGTCCATGCGTCTAATCACTAATTGATTGTCCAGTGCTATGGTAACATTCCTACCCTCGACCTGACCCTCTTTCAGGTGATCCAACGCATGCAATAGAGCAATCATCTCGGCTTGATAGACTGAGGTATATTTCCCCAGACTAATTTGACAGGCTGCTTCCAGTTCTTCTGAGAAGATACCTGCCCCCGCTCTGCCATCCATCATGGACCCATCCGTAAAGATGATTATATCACCAATCTTCTTTTCTGGAAGTGTTCCATATCCAATAAGAGTTTTGTGATACCTTTCAGCATTATATCGAAGCACTAAAAAACAGATCCAAATTAGTAAAGTAATGAAAAGAGACTACTGTCAGACTGTTTGAATGCTAAAATCCTAACTAAAAGGACATTTCGTGCAACTGCAAAGCGGAAGGCTCCAACATGAACATCAGATGAAACCTGCTAGGCCATTAGAATCTCTGATGTTCTAACTTGTATCATGCTGAAGGATTCTGTTTCTTTTGATAGATTACCAACCATTGTATCAAAAAACTTTTACCAGAATTAACATTTATTATCTGTAGCTCCTTTCCTATGACTTACAAACCAAAATGTCTTATGAAACCCACAATATATGTACATACCTGCGGTCAATGTTTTCCAGAGTGATGGAAACTTAGCAATACAATCGGTTCGTACAGCGCCTTTTAAAATGGTGCATTTCTAGCTAAGTAATTTACCTTACCTTACTTACTTACTTACTTACCTTACCTACAAGCGGTAAAAAATGGGAGTTAAGAGTCATTCTTTTGACATCTCACGCAATCGTTTTTTGTTTTCTTTGCTGATGATGATCCTCTGACCATAAGCTACATTCATAAAGCGAAAGGATACCTTAAGTATATTCGTTAGGAGGGAGAAAGAAATATTTTCAGATGCTCCATTTCGCAAATTCTAAAAATACATAATGCAACTTAATGGTTACAAGACTCAGTTGACGCTTGGAACTCGTGCCACCAGACCATTTTAAGGATCAGTTTGTTAGTTTAGTTTGGTTCCAGAAGAAACTTATCTTCAACGTTTAGTTCCACAAAGTCATATTTGCGAATTCAAGCTTTTTTCCACGCCTATAGCGAACGAATGGCAAACGCCCTATGGTGTTCCTCCCATTTGTCCAGAAAACACAACCCCCAACACCATTTTACTTACTTACTTACTTACTTAACACCATTTTCCTGCAAACAAACTTTAAATTAAATATTTAACCCTTTCATTCCACTTCCACGAAAGACATGACACAACCCCTTTTGTTTTAGTCCAGTCGCCATCTTTATGAACCTACCAACCACATCTCGCGCTCTGGTCACTGCTCTCACGACTGGGTCAACACAACATCATAACCCTTTCGTCCAACCAGCATACAATACAGTACGAGAAATACATACCATCAAACTTGTATCCAGACCATAAACCCTCATTGCCAAAGGATTTGAACTATAAAAAATGGCAGTGTCACCAGTCGCCACTGTCAAACCACTCAGCCCTTTTAATTTTCTTTTCTTTTATTTTTTATTTTTTTTTTGTCTGTATATTAACCCAAAATAGATAGATGACATTGCACAGGAGAGAAGATATGCCCGACCGACACAAGGGAGAACAGCGAATGAATTTAGCTGAGCTTAGGGAAAAACGTGCGCCGACGTTCTTTTTCGATCTCTCGTTGTGTGTCTCTTCGGTCTCCTTGTACTGAATCAAAGGACATTAAAATAATTTTTCACTAGCACCCTTCTACCCTCAAAGATGATGGTTTCTCTGCATTTTTTCTGTTCCTAATTTGCATACTAAACTCTACCAGGACTACAAGGACTAACCCTCATTTTCCATCTTGCTTACACTCAGTTATTCGTACTTCATCTCCCCCTTTTGGTTTCATTATTTAAATTTGCTTTCGGTATTAATTTACCACCACACGTACACAGCACACAGCCAGGGCTTCTTCGGTTTTAATTCATTCATAGACACGAACTAAGACGACGACAAAGACCGAGAAAGCGAATACCATAGAGAAGAAACTGAAATTCCACCCGCGCGACGACTAACCCCCCTTGGGCCGCTTCGAACCCTTTTACCCCTCCAATTGTATCCTCATTCGGGTTGATGTTTTCTCATCAACATTAAAAAAAAAAAAGAGAGAAAAAAAAGTAGAAAATGCGGAGAAGACGAAGCGAAAGAAGTGGGGGGGAAATTCCAAACCGTTGAAGGAGGTTGTTGAAAAATTAAGGTAATGGGTGGAGGCTGATGGAAATAAAGGATACACTGTGAGAGGTGGGGTGGATTTATGTAGCAAGATGTTTGGAGATGCAAAATGACTATGGAATGAGGAGAAAACCGAATCTGGAGTTATGAGGAGATACAGTTTCGGAGGAGTTTGTTCTTTAGCGGTTTAGAAAATGATTTGACTTTATTTACAAGTTCTAAAGTATTTCTGTATGATGGCACTCTATGTTTAATGATAATCTTTGCAGTGATAAAGGAATCAAGGATTTGAAAGTGAATTCTTTTTCAATATGGCTGCGATTTTGCTAAGAATTTAATTTCAAGCACGCTGACTGCCAGAGTGCACTGAAACAAACAGAAAAAAAGTTTCTGTGAAGTTGATAGACTCACTAGGTCAGTTTATCAAGAAATATGGAGCAAAAGCATTTCTCCGGAGAAGAACAAGCAAACCTTCTTTTAGTATGGTGAGAGACAGGCCATTGCAGGTAATTTCTCTACGACAGAATTATTGAAATTTCATTGGAGTTTGAAAAAGTTTATCTGGTATGAGAGTAATGTGCCCGATAGTGTGCAGAAGCAACCAGGAACATCAACAAAGCGACACGCCAATGATTTATCATTTCTCGGTAGTCTCTGTAGTATATGGTACTCGTCAGCTACTGCCCAAAAGTCCGCAATAATTTCAGTCGTAGTCGTATGTCCAGATCATCCTAAAATTCTGCAAAGATATTGCTGTATTTATCAATAGTTTTGGGTATTTAAAAGCCATTTACGTATCCTTCAAGTAAGAACACGTACTTGCATATCTTATCGAATTTCCCTGACAGCAACTTATTCGTCAATCTGGAGAATTTACTGAAATTACGTTGAGGGACCTTCTAAGGTTCATAGCCCTAATTGATGACAAGTGAGACTGAACTTCCCACGAAATAAAAATGAAATCCTTCCAACGAGATTATTTATGTTATCCATCGAAAATTTAAATTCAAAACCCCTGCCGGAAGGCCTTCATTACCGTCACGCATATTTTCCTTGGATATAGGTTTCATATTCCCTCATGCACCCATATACCATAACAAAGTCCCGTCCATATCATAGCTTGATGCCACATTTTGTGGCATTGTAATGCAAATACCATCCATCCCAACCAGGAGTTGCACCTTTCAAAACACAACCGAGTGTTCAATTTTGCAATTACTATTCCCCAATGTTTTTTTTTTTTTTAAACCCAATTCAATTTTTTTTAAGTCCAACACGCGTCACTATCTGAGTAAAGTTTTATTTTTTTTTGTCATTCAAATTTTGAAATATTAAACCCTTTACCCTCGAAGGAAAAAAAACCCGCTCAAACAGTTTTTTTGAATCTGATTATAAAAAATATTGAAATTTGCATCTGACTATGCCCACCCTGGCATATCCACAACTAAAAAAAAAATCTAAGGGTGACGTTGTGGCGCGTGTGCATTATAATTACCCCTCGGAATGAAATTAGAATATAAAAAAAAAAAACCCTTTACCCTGAAACAAATGTCACCCCAGAGATTTTTTTGTAACTTGGGTTTTTTTTTTAAAAAAATAAATTTTCTTGGTGAAGGGTTAACAGATGCAAGTTTGTCGCGTGAATCCTTTTTTTATTCGAAAGCGTTTGTTTTTTTGTGAACTTTTTTTTTTAGTCAGTAATCTGATGACGGGTTTTTTAATAAATTAATTATTCTAATTAAGTTTTTTTTTTAGACTTTTTAAGTGCCGATGTTTCCGAGGTTTAATGAATTTTAGCAGTGAGGGTGATTTTTTTTGTTTTAAAGGTGCGGCAGGACTTTTTTTTTTAAATAGGTTTTAAGTGAGGTTCTAGTGAGTTATATTTGTTTTTTTGATTTTTTTTTTGTAAGCGTTGAGTTTTTAGGTAATTTAAGACGACGCAGCTGCGTGGCTATGAAGTCAAGTGGGGAGTTAAATGGATTTTGGGCTATAGATGGTATTTCTGGGGAGGGGTCATAAATGAAAGCGAGGGCTCATTAGAAAAGGGATGACACGGTGGGTATACGTATATGTATTGAAAAAAAATGTATTCACCTTTCAATGTACAGAGTATAGTGTTTGGAAAATCTAGAGAGGTTTTGAAAATCTAGCAAAATTGAGATAAAGTTTCCGTAAAGAGAAGGTGGAAACCCCTCCTGGAATTTTTATCGACATCTTGATACTCTTGGTAATATCAACACGATGGCAACAGAAGCAAAAGAAAATCGATCAGGTATAGCAGCAGCAACAGGAGTATCCGGAAACTTGTGACTTCCCGAGTAGACAGCTTAATCTGTGTACTATGGATATCTGTACAGACTGACCTTCCTTTATCCGCTACTCACAAGAACCTTTTATAAACAAATAGAAAACAAACTTCAAAAAAAAAAAAAAAATAAGTAATAAGAGTGGTACTGCTTTAAACCGGCTAATATTACGATGCTCAATCTGTATACCGGTTATGATGGTTAGTAGGAAGATTGTGGTTTTACATGATCCAATTACTTCCAACAGCCGCATGGAGCTCCAAGGTACTAGTCTTAGTAGGCCAAGAACTCGCACCTGGATCCAAGCCGAACCCTCCGACACCTATACGATCTTAACGATCCTGAAAACCAGCAATATCGATCTTCCAATACACAACTGGAAAGTTGCTAAGCTGAACGAGCCTAAGGATATTTATAGATGTCCACTTATTGTTATCAATAAGGAATCTTTAACACCTTTGACGAAGACTAGAGGTGTTGTCTATTATGGTTTTAACCCTATTATCCCTATTAAGGTTTATAAGAAGGACAAAGAATCTGTTCACCCATCCTTCGGACTTGGATACAATGACCTCGAGCCATCCATCTCTTTTTCATCTTTTCAGAGTGATGACTCCCAAACCCCATTCCTTGAGCAGAATCCGTCTCTAGTCGATGAAGATAATTAGTCAGACATGGAGACCGATGATAATTTTGACAAATTGCAGCTGATTTTGAGGGAGGATGAACTGATGGAATCGTGAAGCTCTAAATTCCACTGTAGTGGAGATTTCCCTGCTTAATGGTAGCCCCAATACTGCAGTTAGTTCAGATTAACTTCCACCACTCCATTACGGCATCCGGTGGACTTCTTTTTAATTTCTCAAAGGATAGGGAAGATATCGTTTTGGTCTAAGAACCTTAGGTTGTGAACAATTTGGTATGCGGACTTAAGACTCCAAAATACTATACACGCACGATGAAGGTAAATCCAGATCGTGTATCCTGGTAAAAAGTAACCTAAAAGTAACTTTACTTCCTTCTCCTCGGGATGGTTTGAAGACCCATCGATTTTTCATAGGTTCTATAGTATGGGATGTATAACCCCTACGGGCATCACAATGGATCTACATACATTGACCTAAGTGTGATGGGTGCAAGTTTCTCTTGTCCCGTCAACCCATTAAACTAACCTAATCTAACCTTACTCTCTAATTACAGCAATCGAGATACAACTGCGGCAAGAATAGAAACACCTGGTGGATCCTACTACGTTGTATCGACGTATTTCGCACATCATAGTATGGACTCTCTTTTTGGGGATAACCTGGAAAGATTGATCGCCGAGGCAGAGATGCAGAAAACTGGCCTTATTATAGGCTGTGACGCTAACGCTCCCTATATTCTATGGAGTAGCTCTGATATTAACAAAAGATGTGATCTACTTCTTGATTTCATTCTAAGTACAAAACTCATTCTGTGCAATATAGGTAACGACCCCACTTACGTCACCAGAAATAGGCAAGAATTGGTGGACCTCATCCTTGCCTCCGATAACATCGCTCAACGTATTAGGAATTGGAAGGTATCGAGCGAACCCTCTTTCTCGGAGCACAGGTATCTCCAATTTTCTTTGAATGTAGATTGTATTAGACTGCCAGTTCCGAAATTATCATAAAGCTGATTGACTCAATTATGGGGGAACTTAAAGTAATGTAGCTACTTCTGAACACCTTAACTCTCCTGCAACACCCAATAAATTGACCTCTTAGTAGAGGATCTAACCTCAACCCTCAATAAAGCTATGACTTCCTCCTGTCCTTTGATTCAACACCGAGGAAAGAAAAGTTACATTGGTGGACTGCAGATGTAGGTGCTTTAAGAAATAATTTTAGGAAACTGTTCAATAATGCCAAAAGTACAAGAGACACCATCGACTGGGACTTGTACAAGGCTTCCTGATATATAGAAACAGAAAGAATTAAGGAAAGCCAAATGTAGTTTTTGGAGACCCTTCTGTGATAAAATAGAAGAAACGTCTAAAGCCTCAATGCTAAGGAAAATTCTTTCTTGAAATACAATAACACCCAACTACCTTAAGAAAGCTAATGTGTCTTGGACGACTTTCAGCGATGACTCGCTAAATTTACTGCTTGATACTCATTTCCCAAGTAGTTCCCAAGTGTTTTGCAACATAGTTTTTAATAATCGGGAGGGTATCAGCTTAACCTTCTCTGACAAAGCAAAATATTTGGTTATTATCCTGGATAGGAAGCTAAGCTGGAACCTAACATTTAAGAAAGAGTCAAGAAAGCCACAGAAGCACTTTTCTCTTGTAGCTCACTGGCTCCACATCTCGGTCATTAGATCGAAGCTCACATTCAGGATGATCGATCTTAACGATCTTGAAAACCAGCGTTTCCGAACACACAACTGGAAAGTCGCTAAGCTAGACGAGCTTTATAGATTCTCATCAATAAGGAATCTTTGGTACCTTTGAAGAAGGCTGGAGGTGTTCTCTACTACGGTTTTGACCCTATTAAAAATGTTGGCGCAACAGGTCCATGGGACCTACGAGTATGTAGAAACTCACATACAGAATAATCGTCTGGTGGACAGCCTTAGATAAAGCTCCAACTCGCCAATTCTCGAGTATTCCGTTGACAAAACAGCAACATTGTGCATTGAGCACATCGTTAATCACAAATAAAAACAATATTGTTGTAAGGATACCGCCTTGTCGAACTCCACTTTGAACTTCGAACTCCTCAGACAGCCTTCCTGAGGAGTGACATGTAGACCCGTCGTATGTAGCCTTGATAATTGCTTTTAGTTTATCAGGAATACCTCTTCTGCGCAAAGAACCCCAAATAAATTCCCAATTGACAGTATCAAACGTCCTTTCAAAATCGATGAACAGCAGGTGAAGCGGTGAACGATATTCAACGCACTGCTCGATGATGATCCGAAGAGTGTTAATGTGGTCGACACAGGAGGATCCAGAACGGAAACCTGCTTATTCGGCATCTAATGTATCTTCGAGGTGTACTTGGATTCGCTCAAGGATAATTCTTGCTACTATCTTAGTCACAGCAGGCAGCACGCGGATACTTCGCCAGTTTTCGCACTGCATTAGGTTCCCTTTTACAAGTCATCCGGAAAGCTTTTGGGCCTCACAGGCTTTCCCAGCAAGTGGGTGCAATAAGATCGGCCAATGCAGTTGGCGCTGCTCGAAATAACTCCGCGTATATGGAGTGAAGTCCTACTCATTTGTTGTTTTTTAGTGGTTTGCTCTCATCCTTACTGAGGGATGTGGTGCGAATTCGGGTATTTCTTGCTTCAGACACCTCAGTTTGACTTGGGTGGATGAGCTAGAGCTGCGACCACCGATCACTTCATTGGTAATTCTGTAAACGGTTCTGCTGTCGTACCATCTTCCTGCTTCTTCGGCTTCAGTAGCCAATGCATTGATATAATTGCGATAGTCATGCCGCACGCTACGCTGCACTTCTCTCATCTTCATGCCATTTGGTGACTCCAGCTCCAGATTTTCCTTGCTCCTGAAGTTGCTGTAATCCGAACTGCAAGCAGTTTTCGTTCGTCGTTAAAGCTACGACCTATGTATTCCCTGGGATCGATAAACAGTCCTTTTTTTCTCCTAATATGAGAACCATTTTGAAAGCATCAGTGAGCAGAGTAGTGAGCTGCTGATTGTCTCCACGTCATGTGAGAGATGTTCCTTTAGTTATTCGCGCAGTAAGGGATCACTAAGTTGGACGGTGTTTAACCTGGGCATCCTTGCATCGTTTGAACTTCGAAAGGCAGCAGTCCGTAGTTGGACAGTCGCTATCATAAGATGGTGATCACATACCAACCGCATGTCTGCTTCATGTCTGTTTCGGATGTCTAGGAGACTACTTCTAAAACGGCAACTGATGACAAAATGGTGAATTTGGTTGGAGGTCGTTGCTTGTCAGTTGACACCTAGCTAGTTTTATGGCAGACTTTGTGTTCAAACATGGTTCCACCTGTGACAAGGAAAATCAACGAATCTTTCACAGTTTTCGTTGCGATTGCCTATGCCATGTCTTCCCATAACATGTTCGGGCCCTTCGTTGTCGTTGCCTTGGTATTTAGGTCCCCCACCACAATGGCAATGTCGCCGTTGGGCGTTGCATTATAAACGGTGCCCAACTGGTAGTAGAAGGTCTCCTTTTCTTCCTCAGACGAGCCATCTGTTTGGGGCGCAACACTGTAAAATGGTGACCAGTGGCTCTGACTTAACGACAAAATGTCGGACAAAACATGACGCTTAGCAACAGGCATACAAATCGACGTTGCCAAAAAAGGACAATGCCTGTTCCCGAGACGAACAGTACCAGCTATGCAGTGACATCGAAAATATAACCAGTTTGTGGACTGAATTACTCTTTTCATAGACATTTTCGAAGATTTTATGCCGATTTTCGATCTGAAGTAGACAATTAGTACTTTTGAGCGCAATATCCTTGAAAATAGTTATTTGTTCTATCTTCCTACCAGATCAGTAGATCTATTCTTCATATGAGGCTGCAAAAGGAAGTCTCTGAATTGAACTTTTTTAAGTCTTTCTTTTCCACCTTATACATACATTAATATATGTACATATATATGTGAGTCTTACTTTATTGGTAGTAGCAAACAGCAAACCATTACCAAGGACTAAAACGATCGAATAAATATCCCAGGGTCATTTCCAACTTACATAAGTAAATCACAACTTGATACCATCAATCGAATTGGTATCCTGGAGATGTGCATCTCCAAAGCAAATAATGAAAAAAAAAAAAAATAAATTCCTCAACTTGATACCATTCATTTGTGACTTTTCAAATTAGTCCTCCCAACTTCAGCTTCAGCCAACCAGCAAACAGCAGTTTCATTTAAAAAATTTGTTTACCTGATACTTTACATTTAATTTTTATTTTTTTTTTTTTTTTAAGTAAACTGTCTTTGATCTAAGTTAATGAGTTTTTGGCTTGCTGCTCCTTGTAGCCAACAAATTACTTGGCTACCTGGGCAATAAACGTCTTAATTCCATGAATTGACTCTGCGTCTTGAGTAAACAACATATCTCTTTGTCCTGCTTGTTTATTATGTCCTTTGAAGTTAATTTTGAAATTCTGATAGCGTTATTTATTTTATTTTTTTTTTTTCCTTGTTTATGGACAGCCCCTCCATCTGTGAAATATTTTTTTCTTTTCACATTTGGAAACAGTTCAGTATTTGAAATTCTGTCAATCATCCGCAAGAGGCTTAGACCATATCGTTTTGGAGGCTCTTTAATAATAGATGACGGCTGATGGGAAGCACCCTTAAAATCCAGCGACGAAACTGCTGTACAACTTGAAAGCAGAAACAATTATGAAATTATTAATTTATCAGGCCAGCTATAAATTCTTCTATTGACACAAGGACACGCACCATTTTAATCGCAACAAGGCGAATCAAATTACATATACCTACTCTGTCTTACCAGGAATCGTAATCTTATCGAAAATTTAATTGAATTTGGCCTTTTCTCCGAAGTCCTGAAGAGCCGAAGATCCGATTTAAAAGGAGTTTCTCTAGTCGTCCTCTTAACTAATTAATGGAAATTTTTAGCTTTTAATTTCACCCTCACGTAATGTCCTTTCACTGGAAAGAAGGAAAAAAGTAAAGTGTTCTCATTGGTCGTTTGCGCTTGTTAAAGGAAAAAGTAATTAAAAAGGACATACGTCGGGACTTCAACAGAGAGACGGTTGTACACGGCCTAAAGCACTTCCGGTTGGTTGATTGAAAAAAAAAAAAAAGGAATCTCAACTCCTTACGATCTGCTATCAACAACATACTAACAGCTCATCATCGCAGCTGAAAGGAGAGTAAAATCTAATACGACAAGTGC
The DNA here is from genome assembly GCA_905220385.1 of Xylota sylvarum. Lineage (NCBI taxonomy): Eukaryota > Metazoa > Arthropoda > Insecta > Diptera > Syrphidae > Xylota > Xylota sylvarum. Next base: position 49,329,147 of record LR999960.1, on the reverse strand, counting down.
GTCCTTAGCTTTCAAAGATTCGGTTTCTTTAAAAAAAAAAAAAAAAAAAGAAAAGTCGCTGAAAAATCAAAGTCGACGGAAGTTGGGGTTTTTTTTTTTCTTCTTCTGTGTGTGTTGCATGGATCCTCATCAAAATGAAGGGTCGTCCGGTAAATTAATTTGCCTCAAAGCATATCCTGTGAGATGGCGAAGCAAAGCTTTTGAAGGCAAACGATGAGAAATGAAAAAAAAAAAAAAACCCGAACCAAGCAAAGGAGGGAGAGAAAAGGATTTCTTTCTTTTTGATAATTTTAAGGATTACGTTTTTTTTTTTTTTTTTTTCTTGCCGAGCGATGGAAGAAAAAGGGTATAGCTCGACATTACTGTATTCCCCTTTTTGTGTTGGCTGTGTTGACATTTTAGGAAAGTATACAGAGCTGGTGTACGGTTGGCTTCAGAGGACTGGTTACAGACAGAATATTGCTTTTGACGTGGTTTAGCCAGAGGCACTGTTGTCAATGAGCTTTCTGTTTTTTTTTGTGTTCATGCTGAAAGATGAAATTAAATATGGCGGGAGGTAAGGTTAATTAGGTACTGAAAAGGGAAAAGAAAGGTAAATTGCTGTCGGTCGGTATCCTTTTGTGCCGCTAACAACGTTTAATAAGGAAAAATTGACCCATCTCTGGAATCATATGCAACTGGATGCTATGTCTACCGACGAGATGAATCACAGTTGTGAATTTTACCAGCACGAATGGGAGTTGTCTTTATAAATGTTTATTTCGATTGTTCTCTTATAAACGTTTGACAAACACCAGGGAGTATATTCTTCTGTAAATTGCATTTAACTCTTGCTGACACCAGAGTGCCATAGGGAGGGTGTCCTGTAAGCCCCTATACCTTTATCTTATAGAAGGCCTTCTGTGAAAAAAAGGGGGTTGTAGGTATTGGTTAAGCTGATGTGGGAGTAATCGTCAGGAAAAAATCTTCCTCTCAGATACCGAAACCCATATATACACCGAACCATCCATAGACCCAATTGAGCTCTTTGAATATACATATGACAGGATCTGGGGAGTAACTCTACGAACAGTACGTGAAATGTGCAACTTGGTTGTCAAACCCAAATTTGCCAATTCATTCGGCAGTCAACCAGGACATCTCTGGCGATAATAAGATGATGGTGTCTCCTTGCTAAGCTTACAATTTTGTTTAGCATATCCTCATACTTATGTGTGTGTGGTCAGCTGGGTGGGGCGTAGTAAGCCTCTGACTTTTTGCCACGCAAATCCGTGCATTGTCGCCGATCCAAATAGTGCTGTTTGCGATTTTGAATATATCTGACAGTATGGCTACTTTCGTTCTCTGCTTTTCGACGTTCCTTGCCAGGAGATCCTGGACTGCTTCACTAACCCCTGTGGGCCTGAAAATATCTCAAACCATTATGCCTTATTTAATGCTGTTCAATATTCCGGCCGTCTACGGCTTCCTCTAATATGGTTTCTTGATTTTTTTTACATAGCATGACTGTCTCTACACACACATATCTAAGTATAAGTATGTAGGTCGCAAGTCCAAGTATATTTTTTTCTTTTTGAAAATGTCCTGCAGTCGGATAAACGACTAACTGCTAGTAATTCATCTAAAATAGAACCGCCTGTGTGCGCATACATTGAAGGAGAATATTTTCCGGTTCAAAAGGACCTTTGAAATGATTCCTCGGAAATTTTCATATTTTCCTGAATTTCTATTTCCATTATTTATTTTCATTACACTCATTATTTAATCTCTACAACAAAGTATGCAGACATTTTCTCGGGAATAAATTATTGGAGGACCTTACTTCATTCAATGGACGCGGACAGTCGAGCCGAGAAGCGAAAGGAGACAAAGGAAGTTCGTGCTTAAGTGCTCGCACTGTAAAAGGATTTTAAGAAGGAATTTCAGTTTTGCGTTTTTTTTTTTTTTTTAAGTTCATCCCTCCTTCTGCTATCCTTTATCTGTGTGTTATCCTCCCCCAGCTGGCGGAATGTTCCGATCCCGACCATCGTCTTCGTCGTCCTAATGGAAATTAGAAAACGTTAAGATGACGTGGAAAAAAAAAAAAAAAACTCCGAAAGCCCATTGCAAAGGTGGTGGACTAGGAGGAGGAGGAGGAGGACAAGAGGAAAATTCTTAAAAGTTGCTGATGCCCATTAGTTGAGAAGAGTTTTGTGTTCCATAAGATGTCGCGAACCACGATGGGGTGCGGATTTCACTGACTCTTCTGTGTATGTATGTATGTAGGTGAATTACAAGCGGGGGTTGGTTGTTTTTTTCGCTCCACCATTGTTTGTTGTTGCTATCGTTGTTGGTAACTACGAGAATTATCCTTAATGATGGTAAGACCGCGAAGGCGCCATTCAATCTCAACCACGATTTCCTTTCACTCGTTTTTTTTTTTTTATACTTTTGTTGTTGCTACTGAGCTATAGTTGTTGGTGTTGTAAGGAAAGTAAAGGACGAAGAAGAAGAAGAAGAAGAAGAAGAAAAATTATTAAAGACGAATTATTGTGTCGTGCGTTCGTTTGTGCGCTCAAGTGAAGAAGGGGTGTTTGGAATCGTCATTTTTTTGAGTATAACCCTCGGAGCTGTGTGCTCCATGGAAAGTTTTGTTTTATTTGGTAGATGGTGTAAGCGCCTTGGAGTGAGATCCTTTTCTTTTTTACTCTTTTAAGTGTAAATGGGTTCAGTGATGGTGATGGTTATTGTGGTGGGGGTGGTGGTTGAAATAATTCGTATTCATTTAAATTGGGGTGTCACAATCCGGTCGAGGTTTAAGCGCGTGCACAGATTTTAAGATAAAAAAAGTAGGACAGCTCTGGCAGGCAGTAGCGGGATGGGTTGTTTCAATAGATTCGCAGCGTTGATTTCTATAAAATGATTTCATACATACATTGAATTAGATACTTCAAGTACAGGAGAACTTGTCAGGATGGGGAAATTAAGTGACATAGCGGTATCGAGTGTAGCATGGATGCATTGGCCATGGATGTCCCAACTTGACATGACTCTGAACAGCTAGTGAATGCTCATCCTTGTCCAAGATATGTCACAAAGTGAATGTTTGGTAGATGATCGAATTTACTGGACCAAAACCAGACGATGATGATTTTATCTTCAGTATGCAATGTTTTCAGCATATGCTCCCGTGGCTTGTATTTATTTTTGGAAACCACGTTCATGCAATGTTTATTTCGAAAGCGGAAAAGCGTGGACATGAATCCGCGAAGGATTTCAGATCAATCAACTCAACTTCCTTCTTATTGAAAGCATTGGAACATATTCTAAACACTCACATATGAAAAACTTTCGAAAAATCATTTTCATCTAGAACTCAGCACGTCTATAGTAAAGGACGATTGGTGGAGACAGTGTTCCACAAAGTTGTGCGAACTATTGACAAAACTAAACAATTTACTCGTTTTACTATCTATCTTGGCAATAGCATTTTATTAGTCACCAGGAGTTTCTTTTCGCATATCTGATTTGGTTCTTTTAAATTTTAACGCTCTCTTTGTAGGTGAACCATTCGATAACCCCATCTTTGGCCATCTTTGGCCTACTCTTGACATACGAATAAGCGCCTCTATTTTATCGCTCCACTATGGTGAACTTTTTTTTCCGCTTTATCTCGGACAGGATCAAAGGATCGCGTGAGGCAACCGGTTAGTGCATTGACTGCATAGTCAACTGCTTCAAAAGAGGAGAGATTCTCAGTGGAGTGGAGTTGTAATGATCTCATCATCTTTCTTTTGAATTTAGGGCAGATTCCCCTTCCCGCAAGTGGATAGTTGTAGTTTGAAGGGTATCCAATAGTGATCAGATACTGATGCTTTGTTGGAGACACTTCAGTCAACAACTTCAACAGGGCTCTGTTCAGATATGAACGTGACATCTAAGACTGCCCTTCTAGGTGACGTTACAAAGGTGGGATCATTACCTCTTTTACATACAATAAGATTGAACTCTAAGATATAATTAAACAAAACTTCACATCTAGCATTTATGTCGGTGCTACCCGATAAGGTATGATATGAGCGACCTCATCCCCTTTCGAGGGAACTTTGGCGCCGTCATCATAGGGTAGGTATGCAGACGCCACTGTACATATTCTCCAATATATCACATTGAGAGAATAACAGACACGCTGAATACGGAGTCAACCTTCAGACTCGAAGATAAACGGAAAAGTTCATCAATCTCAAACAATATAAGGCCAAGACTTTGCTCATGGGCATTCTAGTAAAGCAATTCGGAAGATCAAATCCTTGTTAGGCTATAACCCACTGGACTTCAATCCATATGTAGACCTTTATTTCCATTTAAAATCCTTCCACTGCTGTTTGTATGAAAGAAAGAGTGTCCTAATGTAAACGGACCCCCCTCTCCTCCTTTGATTTATCCATTATTCCATTATTTACGTCATTTGCGATATTTACTATTATTCACTCTCTCATATGTCGACTGTGATAAATTATTCTTCCTACACTGCACATCAGTAGTAGCCGGATTCTCTGGAATATGTATAACTTACCACTGTGCGCCTACAAATGTTCCATGGTCCATGGTCCATGTCAACCGTCAAACAATCAAAGTTGTCCCACTAATTGATTTCGAAATAATTATTAAGGGATACCCCTGAGTTTGTTTATTTGCGCTGCGCCCCGTACTAAAGCAATCGGTGGGGTTGAAACAACCCACATACACCCACATTGACTACCCCTATCAATGGCGGCATTAATAATCGATTAAGCTCTTTACACTCGAATAATCCACACGACTACAACAATGACAACATCGGCCAAGTAGCCGACGACAGCGACAAATGAATTATACACAACCAGGTACATTAGGCATCCTGATATCCCATCCCACAAACGAACGAAAGAAAAAAAAATCCACGGGTGTCAGTCTCATCGGCCGAATCATTAATTAGGGATATCCGCATTTTGATTAATTTACCACATGCGGAATTAACGTTATTTTCTCGACCAAAGCAAAAAGGAAAAAGTTTTGTTTTTCTCCTTTCTATGCTCTGCGTACGTTACGTATCCTTTTTGTATGTGATGATTGCAAGTGACAGCCGCCTAGGGTTTGCTTCTCTGGACTGTATAAAAACAAGGACCACCAACCTACTACCAACAGGGAAGGCCCGACGAGGCTTAATCAAATCGGGGAGGTTAAATCCAGTGTAAATGAGCAATCGAGATTCAACTGAGATGGAAATTTTTAATTGCTCCACAGTTTGGAGAGTTTTTCGATTCCTTCCCCCCTTCCAAGCAGAGCCTCCATCATCTGGCATTTCCATTCGTTAAAATCTTAGAGTGTTCCCTTCCTTTGCATTGCTTTGAGGAGTTTTCCTTTCATTTCATTCCTTTGTGATGGGCAAACAAACAGACTGGAAAACTTTTGGTACAACTTTCCAGAACTATGTTCCTTTTGAATTAAAAAAAAAAATAAAAAAAAAGTGCGTTTGAGAATTTTTCCTAACTTTTAGTTGATGCAAAGTTTTGTTTACAAATCAGAGAACTCTTCGACGATGGATTCAATTAATGGCGGTCGTGGTCCGTTTAGGGTCAGAGGAAATCAATGTTGTCACAAACAGGCATGACAGGAAATTATTCGCTTGGGATTAGGTACCTGTCTTTTTCCCCTCCCTCCTCATACCTAATGACTATCAATAATTGCTTTGGATACTTTATAAGCCTTAAAAAAAGATTCTTACAATTCAAGGAGCACCACTTTATATACATATGTAAGCGTACGTCAGGGATAAGGTGAGACTAGCCTAGTTCAGGTAAGGGATCCCATGTCAAACGCAAAGATCTCACAACACTAAGTCCATCCTTTTCGATCTTCAAAGTTCAACAAGTCTTTACAAATGTGGAAATGGAAGCCATAGGATTGTCATCGATTGGCAAGGCACTATCAGTCAAAAGGTTCGTTAGAAGGTACACAGCTACGCTTACTCCTCGGACGACGTTGCTATAGATTCCTCAGGTAAAGTCACCATGGTTACAGATACTATACATCGGTGGAAGAACCATACGGACGGAATTCGCAAAAAGGCTACCTGTGCTCTTATGATATGTAGAAGCCTGCTCCTGGGGATGTAGACCGATCATCCTTAGATATGTAAATGCATACTTATATATATACATATTGATCACCTATGGAGCAATATGAGTGGAGATGTAGTGTCAATGTACAAAGGTACAAAGACTGGCATGGATATGTATAACCCGAACAATGAAAAACTGTCCAATTTCCGCAATGGAAGTGCTTGTGGAACTAATTACCCTACACCTCGTGGTCGAGGAGACTGCAAACAAATGGCAAAAGAGGAAATCGGAAGAAAAAATGTGAACCTCTTCTCTTAGGATGATACCAACAAGAAACTCAGCTTTAGGAAGATTTTCATCACCAAAAATTATAGCAACATAGCAATAATGTCAGATAGTGTGAGACTAAGTCAAGGCTCTTATTTACCATATTGTTACGTCTTAACATCTGCGAATGCCCGCAGAAACTTAGCAAACTGGACAGAAGCAATCGTGAACCTTTATTGGATTCCCTCGTGGGTATAGAGGCAGATACATAAGAAAGAAAATGGAGCCTTCCATAAGTCTTAATTCTGTGGCATACTCTAAATGAAGAATTCAAATGATGGAAGAAGAGAACAGAGCAAGGTCTTAGAGAAATCTTCAAAGTCTGAGCCAAGCTCCTCAAGACTCCTTAGAAACTATAACCAAAAGAGATTCAAAGGTTGCATTAACGTTAACTAAAATAAATTACGTATCCTTACACGCTTCCTAAAGGAGCAATCTAAACAGAAGGCACTACATACGTATGTTGGTATATCAGATAACCTTTGCAGATTCCACAATGTCGAGTGAGACACCGAAACGCATTTTGGAATCCTGAATCCTAAATCGACCCAAAAGATAATAAAATATCTGGACATGCACCACATATCCGATAGGAATGTGCCGATCATAGATCCGTTTTCTCTTGATACACATTCAAATATCCTCACGACGAACTTGAATCTCTTAATTCAAAACACGACACTAAACTATGTGACATCCTGGGACATAAGGATGTCCACTAAATGGCAAACCAATGAGATAGCAAGTAGAGTTTGAGAACTGTCGAATGGTCGTTAGGATTAAAAGGGGTTTTGGTTTCGATTTGGGTTGAGTGACTATCTGTATCAAGATACACAGTTAGAGCAGAAGAGGTTCTTTTGTGATTTAACGGATGTTTCTACTTAGGCTACCCAGGGACTAATAAAACCAACCGGTGCTTCTTATAGATTGAAGGATTCTCATAACGTCTAAGGACTATAGTTTGCTAAGGGACACTCGTTCCAGTCCGCCCATTTGGTAAGCAGAAGGAGAGCATATTGAAGGATATCCCTGAGAGTGTTTCGAGTGTGCCATTTGCACAGCCAATCATTCTGCATCATGTCCTTTATATGTCTATTAAAAGCCCATTGACTACCACATTCCAGAGAAGAGGGGACACAACACCACCTTGGGGTGTACGGCGACTGGCAAGCCTTCTAGCCGAATGTATCGCCTAGCTGTTCTGCCTATAAGCAAGTGATTGATCAACACTCCGATCGGTGTATCCACTGTCAGAATTGAAAGAGCGACCGTGTTTGTTTCTGGTTGTACATTGTTAAAATATCAACGAAATCCACTAAGTACATATGTATATCGCTCCATGTTCAAAGGTCTTTCAATGATCCTCACGATTGAATGTAAGGCTATCTCAACTGTTTTGCTTTTGCAGTACATATATTGGGACGCAGAGCCAAGTATCAGCCTTTCCGGTGTTTTCAGCAGAAAGAAAGATAGACTGATATATCGGAGGTCCTTAGGTTCCACATGTGAGCTTTTCCCTGCCTTAGGTATGAAGACAACTTCAACCTCAGTCCATAGTTTGGAAATGTTGAACAAATTCAGGCAACCCGACACGATAGATTTCATTTCTAAGAGTGCCGAGATTTTCATTCCATCAACACGGTTCCTCTATCATTGAGGTTGATGGAGTTAACCATTCGCAGTCGAGATCATAAAGATTCCAGTCCTGCTTTATGGCGCTAAAGCTTGGACTCTATGTAAAGTGGATGAATATATCCTTAGTTGCTTCGAGAGAAAGATTCTTCGTAAAATTTTTAATCCTGTTTGCTTTGACGGGCTTTGGTAAAGGAGATTCAATGATGAACTATACGAGATATACAGCGACATCGACCTAGTTAATAAATTGCGCATTAGTCGTTTGAAATGTCTAGGACATGTGGAGCGAATGGACACCAAACCCAGAGGGAGAACGCAGTAGAGGAAGACCTCGCTTTAAGTGGCACGCACAATTAGAAGGGGACCTCAACCGACTTGGAGTGCGCAACTGGATGCTGTTAACTAAGGGCCGAGCTAATTGAAGAGATTTTTTTGTTGAAGCCCAGGTTCACCCTGAACTGTAGCGCCACCTAATTAAATAAGTAAGTCAAGATCATCAGTGATCAGAAACCTGCAAAGAGAACTCATTGGTCTTCTTGTAATCTCTGAATACTTTTTAGGTGGTGTTCCTCGAAGACTCTCCAGTCCTTTGTCATATTAAAAGTGAAATCAAGTACAAGAGTAATATCCAAGACTTTTTGTCGATTATGAGTCTATTTAGATCATAGGTTACCTCTTTTGATTATGCAGAGGAAATACATTACATACACTGATAAGACCAGTTTTGATTCTCTCCCGAGATTATCCGGAGGGGACATGGAACTTCTGAATTCCAACACTACTTTGAACTTAGAAATGGTAGGTAATCAAAAGTGAATCAAAAGAACTTCTTGCGCATAGCAGGCCGTACTCATCACTTGTCTTCTAAGTCTTTTTTTCAAGTAAAAAGGAAGATACGATACGATTTCTACATGACTGGCCAAACCTCACCAGAAACAGAACTGCAGTCCTTGAAGAATAATAATTCTTCAATGACTTGACTCCTATCGGCCAGTGTTCCGTGGCTATCATATCCCATCTTTCTGGATATCACGCAGCTCGTCAGTCTAGACCATTTAAGGTTGGCCTCTTTCTAAGACAGATTGAAGAGATGTGTACCTTCGAGCAAGGTGTAACCTGGTGCCGCAAGGGAACAGTGGAGTGCTGAGCCTCGCCTGACCATCCCACCAGTGTGTTCGTTGCCAGCGACGCTGCTGTAACCTGGAACTTAGACCAGAGTTACCATAATTTGACCATCTAGCGAGGTCAACTTTTTCCGGCATTCTAGCATTATTTTGGATGATGTGAATACCTAGGCAATGGCTTTGATGGTAGCTTGGCTATAGATGAAAACAACGACTTTTTGTATTGGTAATATATTTCTGAATGACTTAATTTGGTGACGCTTGGAGCACGCTGACATCGTCCGTTAGTCTGTAAGATTTTGAGATGTTTCAGAATTCCGAAAAAACACCGGCACCAACCCCACAGTCCATTTTTAAACCGTGTCGGTGTAGACTGTTGGATCAAAATTCCTATTCACCTGTCCATCTTGCCATTCTTTTCTTGTCCGGAATTGTACGTTGAAACGCATTGTTAAGTTCATTGTGGGCATGATATGTTGACATCGATATCAGTTCTCCTGGTAGAGAATTTAGAGTATTATTATGTCCACAGGACTTAGAAGTCCAGCACTTCATTCAATTCAGGTCCGGGACCGCAAAGATGTGATCTGCACCTTTTGCCGAAGGTTGTGTTGCAGGCATATAAAGCTAAACATCCTTTCTTTATTCGCTGGTCTATATTTAATTTCTAGCTAAATTTAGGATTCAGAATGACTCCTAGGTACTTAGCACTGAATGATAGAGAAAGTAGCCGACCATTTAGTCGAGGAAACCCGAATTTAGGTATTTCGGTTTTGGAGGTGAAAAGGATCAGTTTTGTTTCATTCGGATTGACGCTAGGACCGCACATTTTGGCCTAGTCGGTGACTTTACTCAGGGCCTGTTCCATAATATCACTTATCACAGAGGGAAACAGTCCCGACATCAAATGATTTTATTCATGACTATTAGCCGTAGTGGAGGTGAAATGTCACCGCTTTGGGGTGTTCCCCTACTGGCGACTTTGTTTATGGTACTGTTTCTTAGGGACACCTGAATAAGTCTAGTGCTAAGCATAGAGGACTATTTAACGACTTAGATAGTTTTTTATACCCAGCTTCGTGAGGGACTCCAGGACTGCTTCCTTGTGTACGTTGATACAGCTCCTTCTATGTCTAAAAAGGTAGCTAAGGTGTATTCCTTATAGTGTATGAATTTTTCTATTGTTCGCATTACTTCATAATGAGCTATTTCCGTAGATCTTCCTTTGAGGTATGCGTGCTGGGATTTGGAGAGAAATGACTTAATTGTAATAATGGGTGCTATGTGATCCCAGATTATTGCAGGCATAGCGAACTGTTAGGCTCGTGTGTATTTAAATCTCTAAGGATTCTGCAGTTGACACCGTCCAATTCCCATCTAACTTTTTTAAGAGAGATGGAATCTTACTGAGTTTAGCGGTCTCTTGAAGGTCTCGATTGATTGGCAATATTCTATTCAAGACCGTTTCTTGGACACTCTAGTAGCTTGTTTGTATATTTTAAGATAGTCTGTGTAAGGCTGCCAATATTTACACCTGTATCAGATATTAAAGTCCGTCGACAATGACGGTTACTCAGGCGGCTACTTTGAGATGAGGACTAGCCTTTGCCATTTGCAATGCAGTGGGAATTTGCTTCCCATTATCCTTACCATCATGTGAAGATTGCTGGTCTTGCTTTTATGGCATTCGAGGGATGGCTCATATCCCTGGGATATGGATCATGCCACTTATTTAGATTCTTCTGCTGCCCTTATGCTAGATCCATTTTGCTTATGGATGCTTATGTACTCAAGCATTTTGGTGTCTACGTTGTCAGTGTCACTATTCGTGTACAAATGTATTTTCATCCTTCTTGCTATGTACCTACTGCCTAATGTCAGAAGGCGCTTTGCCATTCTCAAATGTGTATTTGTTTCCCCATTCTCGTCCAATCGAGGCCAGCCAATGCATCTATTAGCGCCTCGCACCTTCGTTTTGTTGAGAGCTACAATAGAGATTCCACTCGGCTGAATGACCACAATGTTTTGTGACTTTACTCTAACCTCGGTTTTAAGGTTCCTAGTCTCTGACTTCTTAGTCTTATCATCTATTCTTCACACACTTTGGTTTAACGGTGAACTCTTTCGCTTATGAGTTTTTATTTTACCACGAGGCCTGTGGAAGCTTCTAGTACGAATCCTTTTCCTTTTGTTCGATTCCGTGCATTTACAGTCGGCGGCACACGTTTTAGGGTAAACAGCAATGAATTCGAATTTTCCTTAACATACCAACATACATACTCATTAAACAAGGAATAGGTACTTTAGACAAAATTAACTCTTTTGATCCTCCAAACTCACACTATTTCCATTCACATCCTCTCGCCAATACAACATGTCCTTAAGACCCATGATGTTGGAAACTTTACAAACCACCATGCAACTGTACTGAACACATTATTCTGTGACAGAACTGCGCATAACTCCTCACCAGCCCACTATCCTGACGAAAGGGTTAAATGTCAAAGCCAATGAAAAGAACCACCCTTAACCCCTTAAGGACACTTCTACAACCATCCACTGTTTACTTTATCCTGAATCTAATACGCATGATATACCCAAAGGACAAAAGGACGACATCAGCTATTGGTTGCTTCCTTCATACGGGATTGAAGGAAAAAGGGTTAAAATCCTTTTTTTTTTTTGTGGAAATATATCCTTTTTGAGAGAAAAAGAGGACTTTATCTCCTCCCCTATTGTGTGCTCCTTTAAAATGTCAGGGAGGTTTGATTGCGGCGAATACAACAAGACATTCAACCAACCACGTCTGACATCGGCGCATTTCACTGATAGGTACTGAAGGACGAAGGAATTAAAAATTAAATGAATACATTTTCAAAATTAAAGCCCAACTTCCAATTAAACTCAGCGGAGAACGCCAAAAACTCTGTCTCTCTCGTAAAAAAAAAAAAAACAACCCTTGGCATGAAATTTCTAATTCATCAGGTACCACGTTCGGGGAGTGAGTAACGGAGTAACAAGCAAACGCGATATGCAAATTTTTTTTCTTCTTTATTCTTCTTTGGCTTCGCATTTATTATTACTGTGTACCGTAGCGGAGATGTAACTTCTGTGTGATCCTGGCTGTTGTATCCTTTTCATCTCTCTCTTAGCTTCGCGTACCCCATCAGTTAATTTTTACAAATGTATTTTTTTTTTTTTTTTTGGGCTTCGGCAAGGGGTGGAATTATTTATGGCCACCCAAACGACGACGGTGTGTGTTGGGTGCGTATACACGAGGCGCGCTTTTGTATTAGATTTTAAAATAATAATAGGCAAATACGCGTTGGCTGGTGATGCCGTAGCAAGTAGCAAGGATACCCGACAAAGCTCTGTGGTGGATGGTTGAATCCTAAATGAAAGTAATGCAATACTTCATTCATTACGCGCGCTGAAAGAGACACATTCATTCATTTTGCCATCCTGCTGCTGCTGCTCCCTTTGGAGGTAACTCTCGCAACCCCTTCATATCCTTTCCACTGACGATATGGTGTGCTGCGTACGTATGTACGTGTCGTTGTTGTCGACGTCGTCGTCGTCCTTGTCCTCGTCTCAACCTTCTTCGGTACGTATCGCTTCTTAACTTTGCACGCATATTTATTATGATTATATGCGAGCGGCAGCGGGGGATATTTTGTTGTGTTTGTACGGCCCACGCGAATTCTTTGCATATGCATATCCATGCTTACTCCCCGTGCTGATGAAGGACTTTTTAGCCCTTCTTGTTTCAGTGCCTCTGTCGTTTTCGTCTTGTTGTTGTTACTTTGTGTGTACCTTCGCTGAGTTGTGCATTAAAATTTTAATCAGAATGAAAACATTACGCTCTAGGGGAGGCGCGGCAGTGTCACTGTGGTACACGCACACGCTCCCCGAGCACATATCCTTGATTATGATTTTCCTTTTTATTCGCGATGATGATTTGCAACAATGATTAGAGGAAGAGTTTTTTGGTACGCGTGCTCTCGTGCAAGAAAGGGGTTGAGTATATGGGTATCGGGACAGGATGTGAATTTCACACTTATTAGGTTGCTATTAATGTATGACGCAGTTTGGAAGGATACCTACCATTTGATGTGATGAAGTGTTTTTATGAGATTATTTTCCAGCAATTCGTGATTACAGCATGCCTACTATAAGTATATGCTATGGGGGCTGGGGTTTATTGGCTCGTTGCAAATGTACATATTTGTATTGGGAGAGTGTTGGAGTAGGGATTCGAAGTTATGAAAACTTCCTACGTGTCCTGCTCACCTTAGACAGTATTTGACGAAATGAGTCTTGCCTAGTAAGTGCATGTCTTGAAGGCTTTGGTTTCCCTACTGTTGGGATGGCATTGTTGGTGACAACCAAGTGTAGGGTAACACGGAAACGTGCATTCTTGAGGTACAATGTTGCGATGTACGGTGAAACAATCGCACGAGTAGCGAGAGGATTGAGTTGAGAAAGAAAGAATGGGAGCTTTTGACATTTCCTATAGTAAGTACTATAAGGATTAAAGACAGTATCTATTTGGATTCATATTTGCCATCAAAGCAAAATGAAAGCACTACCTTCAAACAAGTAAGCGAATGCCTTATAACAGCGCTGTTACCCATCGCGAAGCATAGGACATCAGCTAGTTTGGCACCTTAAGATCAGGATAGTTTAGTATCTAGTCAAAGAACATGTTATTGAGTGGTCCACTTAGAAAGAGAACGTAAAGCTTTTGAAGAAAGAAATTAGATTAGCGAATAGAACTCCAGGATTCATTTTTGAATCAACAACTGAAGCATCTTGACCAATGACAACATTAGCCTGTATCCAATTTTACAAAAAAACGTTGGGCATTCTTATAAAGCACACACTTCCCTTGACCTATGGATGTATCTATAAATAGTTTATCTATTCCCAGATACTACGAATGTAAGGCGAAGCTTCTATGCCGAGACTCAAGTACTAATATCCTTCTAAAAGCTAAGATGTAGTCACATCCCAGCCAAGGATTACAGATAAATGAGACTGTGTTCCTTCTTGCTAAAACACTGGAAAGCGTATTAGGCATACATATACATACATATGTACATCAGTGCTTTAGTAACAAGCATATATGGAAAGAAAATCAGTAGATACGACCCTTTTCAAAGTATTGTCGACGGTGAAAAACTCTCCTTATCATAAGAGTTCAGACAGTTCTTGACTTCTTCTGGATACCAAGCCTCAAGAACCAGTGGAATTGAACTGAAAAATTATGAAAAACGATCCTTAATAATAGATAATAATAGATAATAATACATAATAATGCATAATAATGGATAATAATAGATAATAATAGATAATAATAGATCCCAAAAGAAAATATCAGTTATCAAAGCAAGAAAGCATGTTTAGTCTAAATGCTGGAGAGCATTCAACAACTCACGGGAGCTCAAACTTGCCGTGATGTTTACCTATTCACAAGGATTGTGAGATTCGAGCATATAGATCTATAGTATGGTGGGAAATACTTAAGAAGAAATCTCATCTTTCAAGTCTCACCGAAGTCTGTAATGAGACCCTTTAATACTCATCCTTAGTTCGACGGGATAAAGGTCAGGAATTACCTTACAGACAGACACACTAATAATTCCCAAATAAAAGTCGCCACTGGAGCAGGGGTTTATTGCGAAACACTAGAGATCGACGACTCTTTTAGAAAAAGTAAGATCCTACAATTTGCAAAAACTATCTCCAGAAGTAACATTGTTCGAAAAGTCCAGCCATTTTGTTCCGAACGCCATCTTGTAGCTTTTAGCTCTCTCTAACTCTACCCAAGCAACCTCGATTCCTCCTGAACTGTTCTACATCACGTTTGCTTAAGGCGGCCCAATCTTCGCCCTGCCTGTTCATTTTCGTTGAACAGCAGTGGTGAGTGTATACAACCTTGTGGTACTACACTTCGAAGTCTTTGGACACTCTTCCATTGTATAAAATATGGCATTTTCACCCGGATACATAAGCCCTTATAACAGCTAAGAGTCTTTTGGGATAACTCTATCGCGATTCAAGCTATCGAAATCTTTCTAGAAGTGGAGGAGCAATATATGCAAGAGATACCTTTTCCTTACTGGTAGCGCCAGGGAGGTGGGTATTTTTTCTTAGAATCCTATAGCCCATGCTATTGGTATGCACGATTCATATATCTACCTAGTCCTGACATAGACTTATCAGCTTCAACCATTCGTCCCGCTGAACTGTCATTAGGTATTACTTCAGGAGGTCAGTTAGCAAATCATGCTTTTTATCTTCTCTCAGCTGCTTCTGTTGCTCTTCTTAGTTTCCCTATTCTCCGCACTTAAATTTAAAGAGTTCTTATGAGACTACATATTGCCATCCAGATATCTTCCAACCGCGACATATGCTCGAGAAGTAACGTCAGACTGGGCAGAATAATTCTCCATCCCGTGAAGCGTGTGCAATAAAATACTGCGTGATCCGTATCTTTATCTTCATCTGGACATTCTGGGCTGGATGGTAAGCTGTAGGGTCAAATTCGGTGGAGATAGGAAATGCATACGATGGTGGACTGTGTTAGAATTAGTTTGTATCTATTTGCCGGTTTCAGCCTTTTTTATTGGTCCAACGAGCATGATGTACCACAATAGCGGCCCTAAGACAGTTTCCTGTGGAACTACCGCAGTGAACCTTTAGTAGTTTACCACATTCATCGGTATTGTCCCTCAGTAATATGGCGAATCAAGTAATATCAAGAATCAAGTAATATGGCGTATCCATCCTGGCATGTGATATTCTAATGAATGACCAGTTCGCAGAGTTAAGAAAGTTTTCTACGTCCATCATGTAGATCGATAGGGCGATGGTTCTCATGGTGGCTTCTTTCCTGTGGGTACTACTTCCTTCTTTCGAGCCACTTTTGCATTACCGGTCTGAAGAGGTCTGATCTCTAATTTACTGGGATGTCACTGAACGCAGTAGAGGAGTATCTCGCGTTAGGTGGCACGCACAAGTTAAAAAGGACCTCAACCAACTTGGAATGCGCAACTGGAGGCAGTTAGCCAAAGATCGTGCTAATTAAAGAGGCTTGTTGATTGAGGCCCAAGTCCACCCCAGACTGTAAGTAAGTCGTTGGCTCTGACCGCCTTGTTGCCACCTATATTGCTACTCAAGCTCCAGCTCCTCCAGAGTACTTAATAGAATATCCTCTGGATTGACCTATTCTCTATTCTCTGACTATTCTCGCACTCCATATGATTTCCCTTTTTGAAAGCCCTATCCTTCTCTTCCATTCATCGGAGAATCACTCATTTTCTCATGACCGACAAATGAGCGGTTGAAGTAGTTCTAGAGATGCGCTTGGCGCCACGTCCTGCTTGAAAAGATCGACAGGAATACCATCTATGTTACTATCTTTGAGTTGCAGGGGGGTTCGGCAAGTATTCGGGTATTTGTAGCTGCTGAAGGCTGATTGGAATTCGGGGCTAAATGCTGGTGGAAAATGTTATCTCCATCTTTTGAACCATCAGTTGCGGCTTCCTGGGCAAAAGACTAACCAACACTTGTCCTATTTTGTGTCGCCAGGGGCTTATCAATTGTCCTCTCCACTCCACAGTTTATGAAGTCCCAGGTGGAGTGGCGAAAAAGTGTGAAGTAGGGCTTATTAGCAACACATGGAGATACCACTTCCATGAGGTCTTATACTAGTCATAACCACCCAGGCAAGACTTAGCTCTCTAATATCAGTCTACAAGCAATGTCCTGAGTACGACCTTAATCTAAAAATGAGAAACAGAATCACTACTATGTCACATTGTGTTGTACCTAGAAGCAGGCAAGGTAGCGCCTTAAAACCAGTGGAGAAAGCCTTCAAAGTATCAATCCCCTTAAGTCTTAAAAAAGGAAAATCCAAAATTCTACGATCGCCATTTTCGAATTTAAAATTGAAGCCATCCCCCTTCTATTGAAGGACTAAACGTCCATTAAAATTATTGACGTGATAATGGAATTTTTGAGCAATAAGTAGGAACCGCTGCCGTTTACCCGCTTCCATGCCCTTCTCATGTTATTAACTAATTTCCAAGTTCCAGTTAGTCATTATTATCCTTCGTGCCCCGAAGAAGGAGGCGTTCCACAGCTTCCGCTATGCGGTTGCTGTGCATTTGTCTGTGGTGGTATTTTGTGTGTTATGCTGTGCGCCACCTTAATGATATTAATTTCTCTTATCGACTAACTCCATTTAAAACTTTTTAATCTGTGACACAAAAACCCAAAAAACACCAAGCAGGAGGAACAGAACCCAACAATGAAACGAAGGACGAAGAGCGAGAGTAGGTTAAGAAAAGTACACGATGACGAACTCTTAGGATTTTGCAACCAAAAAACAAAGCAAAAGAGAGAAAAAAAAAACTCCAAAGAAAAAGAAAACTTCCACAAAATAAAGGACACAATGTCCTTTGATTAATCACTTTGGTCGCTGGTGTATTTTTTCTTCTTATTTTTTCATTATCCTATTCCGCAAGTTCCTAATATTTAGAACGCCCCCATTCCTCAAAAAAAAAAAAAAAAAAGAAATAGCGCCGCAAACTTCCTTCACATTTTTCGTAACTGTACTTGTGTCCTTTCTTTCCATTTTTTTTTTTTTGTAACTTTAAACAAAAATCCAAAATGGGTTCCCGGGCATCGCAACACTTTTTGTTCTCCCCCGTTGGAAACTTTCTAATGACTTACTTTGAGGGAAGAAGAAATCCTACCTACTTTGGAATTCCTTGAAGGTGGGCACTTTTAAGGATTCTCGGTAGTATATAGTACGAAGGTGGATGAAGTATTTTTGTGACCATGGTAAGTAGGTGACAGGACAAAAAATGAATAGATAAATTTAAACAAAAAAAAAAAAAAAAACGCAAAAAGGACGAAGGAATAAAAGAAAGGAAGTCACCGTGCGTCGTTCATTGTATTTAGTTTCGTTGAAGCCATTCAAGATTAAATTAGGCAACCATCGAAAAGCCTTGAATGACGACCGAGATGGATTAGGTGCACGTCCTCATGGTCTGGTAAAAACGTCCATTACGCATTCATGGCGTAATGAAACATGAAACTTTGGTCCTGGTACTTAATCATGAGTTCTTTTACGAATATACCTTGAGAATGTTAAGTTTCTTTTTTTTTTTTTTGTTTTCATTCGGGATTTGCCAGTCGAAAGGACTATTGTAATGAAGCTTAATTAAATGTTGAATGAGGTTTTTTTTTTTTTTTAACTCTGACATGTAGCACTTACTTATTTACTTGGGTACTTTGTCTCCTTAAGGGTATAACTGAACTGTTGTCACTGAACTGGGTAAACGTTGTTCGACAGTCTTGCTCCTTTCAACAGTAACCAAGCCTTTTCCCTTCTACTAACAGGGAGCGATAGATTGTTTCACCCATTTAACTGGAACTTTCTTTTGTAGAAAGCTTCAGCGTTGAAGAGCCAACTAATGAGAACAAATGCAGGACAATGAATCTGAAGGATTTCTGTTCTTCACATGTAATATATGGCTAAGTGAGACGAAAAGTGAGTGTAAATCGATTTTGATAGCAGGACCAACACATAGTGCAATGTAAGGATCGCCTAAAAGAGCTAACGCAAGCTACAGGTGGAAGTCTACGAGAAAGTGGTCAACTTTCTTCGCATTCTATGATGACGCAACGCCAGCTACAAGATTGGTTCCTAACGCCTTTAAAAGGTTTTAGTGATAGCAAGCAAGAGGGGAAAGGTTGATACCACAAAAGCACACTTTTCAGTTTCCAGACGGCAACGGATGAACTTCCATGATGGAGGCAACGGTGGCGTCTACAGTTCTAGTCAGATCTAACTAATTAGTGGACACTTGGACGAACTTCTCCGACATATTCGTGGTTGAGGTCCCTTCCACAGCCAAACAGACCCTAAAATGTACATCCTTTGTATAATCCTGCGCCAGATAAAAACTTGAAACTGTCTTCGCACAGTAAAAGGCAGATATTACTGCAATCCAGGAGGTACGTTGGACATGATCTAGAGTAATGAAAACAGAGAGTTGCGACATATGTATATTACAGCTGCAACAAGAAGCTGCACATGTTAGGATGCGGATTCATTCTTAGAATTCGATTGCCTGACTGTGATTCACATCAAGGTGACATTTTACACCATCAGCCTTGAATATCCTCCTCAAGGAGGAGTTTTATGATAGATAAGGTTACCACTACAGATCAGACAACTTCGGAGAATGGCTACAAAATTTCTCCATAAGACAATTCAATCAGCAACCCGGCTTTCCCCAGATGGTCGAACCGTCAACCAAATCAACCATGTACTCAGTGATGCGAGGTATGCAGTTCAAGGATATCGTGAAGGCAAGCAACTGGCTAGAGGCTTGGAATCCAGAACGTAGGCTCTTCGAAATATATTAAAGGACACCTAATTACACCTAGTCACCAACGCACAGGGAATAATAGATGTGTTTAGGGAGCATTTTTAGACGTTGCTAAATGGGCGTCAAATAGATAGGCAAGAGAAAGCCCATCGTTAAAGTAGTCCTCCCGCTCAGTGTGGAGGAGGTTGCGTTTGGATAATCACAAGGAAGCGATGTTAAGATTAAGATAAAGAAGATACTTAATTTCAATCAAGAATCCCATATACGCCGACGAAAAGTCACTATCGGCGGCTACAACTTTAAGGTAATTAAGGAGTTTAGCCTTAGTGAAGATCAATCGAAGAATCACCCTAGCGAATCGCCGCTACTTCGGTTTAGCAAACAACTGTTCAAAACTTCTAACACCAAGGACCAAAGTGATGTTCTACAGAACCACTCCTACCGTATGACGGCAAGTTCTTAACGATAAGCAAAGTCCTTTGAAAGAAAAATACCTCATCGTATATTTGGTCCCATATACCAGGAGGATGAATGGAGAAAGAGATTCAACCGCGAACTCTATGAGCTGTACCAAGATGTATAAGGTTTTCACTGCAAGTTTTTCACTGCAAGTTTGTCACTATAAGGTTTTCACTGCCGGTTTTCACTCCAAGTTTTTCATTGCAAGTTTGTCACTATAAGGTTTTCACTGCAAGTTTTTTACTTCAAGTTTTTCACTCCAAGTTTTTCACTCCAAGTTTTTCACTTCAAGTTTTTCATTGCAAGTTTGTCACTATAAGGTTTTCACTGCCGGTTTTCACTCCAAGTTTTTCATTGCAAGTTTGTCACTATAAGGTTTTCACTGCAAGTTTTTTACTTCCAGTTTTTCACTCCAAGTTTTTCACTCCAAGTTTTTCACTTCAAGTTTTTCACTGCAAGTTTGTCACTATAAGGTTTTCACTGCCGGTTTTCACTCCAAGTTTTTCATTGCAAGTTTGTCACTATAAGGTTTTCACTGCCGGTTTTCACTCCAAGTTTTTCATTGCAAGTTTGTCACTATAAGGTTTTCACTGCCGGTTTTCACTCCAAGTTTTTCATTGCAAGTTTGTCACTATAAGGTTTTCACTGCAAATTTTTTACTTCCAGTTTTTCACTCCAAATTTTTCACTGCAAGTTTGTCAGTACACAATTTTCACTGCCAGTTTATCACTATAAGGTTTTCACTGATTCACCTGATTAGTAAGTAAGTTAGCTTTCACCTAAGGAACTATCATTATCTACTTATCCATATGGAGTGATTGTGTGGTGGTTTCTACAATAAAGGAACTGGCTAATGAGGCAGAATCAGCTTGTCTTGGGATTAAGACTTACTCAGATAGAACATTAGAATAAACTTGATCACTTGATCAGAGTTCTTAGCTAGATTTTTCAAGAATTATTTACATTTTAAAAGGATTCAGTACATCAACAGCACCAAAACTAATGACGGAATAAACCAAGCAGTAGTCTCTCTCTCTACATGTCTGAGGCTAAGCTTCATTCGAAGTCTCAAATTGTTCGATGATCTCCCACCAATTGCTGTTCACATTCTGTTCATATTAACATTCAACAACATTCAATCTAGGTTTTAAGCCTTGATTGAGACAGGATGATCCAATTTCATGTCCACCCTTCAACTATACCGAGACAGCTTTTTCGGTGTGTTCTTGTGCAAGGAGTGATTATTATTCTTTGAAGAATGGGTATGTTCCATTGCGACCTTTTGATGTATTGTGCCCCTACTAACACCTTGAAGAGGTACGTGCCCTTATTGGTGTTCCCCTCGCATTAAGACTCCTTTCGGAATCATTTTGAGGGTCATGTACTCTTACTACGCCTGTCCTAGAGCACTCTCTCGAATCCAGTTTCTTTTAAGAATCGGAGGATGAGACGCTATTTCCTTATCTGATAATTGGCACTTGCCCAAGTATGTCAGTTTTTTGTGGATCAATCCCCAACAAGGTCTCAGCATATTTTCTAGGATTTCTGCAGAGACCTTCTTCAGATATACTTAGTTTCCTAAGGTCCTTCTTGACTTTACAATATCTCGTTAGGAAGCTCGTTAGAATGCAAAGGTTATTCTTGGTCATTCTTCGAATTTTTTTGGTTATGAAGGTTTTCATTTAGAAGTTTCTTGACTTGACTCATGTCAATGAGCGGTGTTCCACGTTCATGTCCTGTTTTCCCTTTCTAGTTTTCTGAATTGTTCTTTGAGGGTATGATCCCCTATTCCTCAGATTGGTTTAGGAACTATAAAGGTTTCTGATACTCTCTTTGTTGCTAGGGGCCGCCCATTTAATTGTTCTTTGTTCCCACTTGGCCAAGTATCCAACAGAGGGTCACCTTGTGTCCATCTATCTAGTTAACTTAGTGACATATGAATCAAGTACAAGTACAGCTTGGCTGTCTGTCAAGATTGATTTGGATACATCTATCTATGTCATAGATTTCAGCCTGAAAGGTGCTGGTATTTATGCCCATGGATTGAGAGAATTTGGTTCTAGGCCCGGATTCAGTTCCAGCTCCAGTTCCTTCATCTGTTCTTGACCCATCTGTGTACCCCTTTGTTCTGTGATTGCTCAATGTGTAGATTGTGGATTCATTGCTCCAATGCTTTTTGTTGCTGAGCTTGGTAGTAAAGTTCTTTTGAAAGATTAATCTTCTAATAATATCGTCTCTAGGTCTAGTTCTGACCTTGATGATACCTTCTAATGTATGAGCCTCCGCTGATCTTGTGCTCAGAAGTTCATACATCCACCTTGATGCCCTGTTGCTCACCCTTTTTCTGTCAAGAGCTCGTACAATTGCTTCTTGTGATGTGTTATCGAATCCTCCTTTGATGTCCAAGAAGACACACAGTACTATCTCTTTTGCTTCAAGAGGGCTTTGAATAGTTTTTAGCCAGCTGGCACAGGGCAGTTTCTCCTTTTACGGCAACAAAAAGGCAGATTAGCTATGGCTTTGGAGCCATAACTCTCCGTATGTACAAAAAAAGATAAGGAGGACCTGGTGACCTGCTTGCACTGAAGCGCTTAGTAGTATACCGGTCGCTTAGTAGTATACCGGTCACCCCAGTAGAAAAGACGGCTGTGAAGAACTGCAATCCCGCTGAGACCCCTCACCCCCCTGTAACACAACTCCCTAAAATTCAACGCACTGTCTCAAGGATAAATTTTGACATGGACAGCCTAGCACTGTCGGACCTGAACCTATCTAGCGGACTATACAGCTCATCTATTTCTGCCGCATTCCTAGAATCGAATACGGATGAGTCGAATATTACTGTGGTGGAGGTGTCTGGAGTTAATTGTAGCGATGATGCTGCAGTTACTTCAGATTAACCTTCATCACTCCACAATGGCTTCGGCCTCCGGACACTAGATCCCGTGGTATCACAATGGGCCTATTCTGTCTTAAGTGTGGCTGCACTTGCTACAGCCTCCCAATCGAACCTAACCTAACCTTGTTGCTTCCTAAAGAACAGGACATCCTAAGGCTTTCTCGTTTAGCTTTCTTTTTTTCCTTGTCATAGGAGGTCAGCGCCATTTTGTAGCTCAATATGATCCAAATAACTTTCAAGAGACGATTCAAAGACATCCCAGTTAGTCTTCATCTGGTTTATAACTAGGTTGATACGCGTATTATCTAAGTCAAAAGTTATGATCCTGTGAGCAGACATGGATAGCTCACAACATACTCTCTAGTCCTTAACAAATCTACTAAAGCAAGTAGTGATACCTTAGGATCCACACTACATTCAGTTTTATTGAAAATATTTTCTTAAGACTTTAAGACAGCCTTCTTCAAACTTACCTCCTCCTTTGCACATCCTTGAGCCCTTCGAGCTTATCCCTCTCTCACCAGAAAATGCCAAAAATGAATTTCACAGCATTATATACGTATAATGATTTTTTTTTTCTTTTTGTACTTTCTCGCAGCTTTCTTTATCATAAAATTTTAATTGCTTTCGGCACTTCGCGAAAAAAAAAAGAAAAGAAATCCTTGAAATACTCTACAGCTGTATACGTTAATTTCGTATCCTTTTAACGGACTCTCTTCGCGTTGCCCTTTAACACTGCCTTCAGCAACATTGAGTACCAGAAGATGGAGGAAAAAAAAAAATTAAGTGCGTTGCCTATTTTTTCCATTTTTTTCTTCTTTTTTTGTTTCTTTTGTGTTTTTTCGTCCATTTTAGCCCAACAAGTGATGTGCTCAACAAAAGGAGGTAAAAGCAAAAGAAAAAAAAAAAAAGAAAACTGTTACAGTCCGTGTAATTGCGTGTCCTGCAGATTTTCCATCTTCAGATTTAGTCCTTTTTTTTCTACTCTGTTTTGCTTTTAAATTAAATTTCTCAGTAGCCGCGGCGCAGTGAACAGGGACGAACCCAAAAAGGAGATAACTAGTCCTTGCGATACAGAAAAAAAAAAAAAAAAAAGGAAAATCTAAACAACCCCCTTTTGGTCGATCCACCATTCACGTCAGCGATGGAATCTCCTTGTACATACACTTGAGATGAATAATTAATATCCTTAAAATTACACCCCGGCCAGTGAGAGTGCGGCGCGAGCGGTGTGGCGGTCGGTGGTTGTGCCGGGTTGTACAAGTAAGCACCTCTCCTTAGTCGCCGTTTCGCTGTTCATTGGATTCGTTGGGCATAAAGTACGCACCCCTTCATCAGAGGCATCGTTGCGCGTCGGATTGCCCTGTCCTTTCTTCCATCAGCTTGTTTGGCTGGAAATTATTTTAATGGCCATTTCGTCCTTTATCCTAAGAAGCAAAAAAAAAAATAAAAATAAAAAGGGACGCGAAGAGAAAAAATGTTTTAATGTGAATTTTTTGTACATCGTTACGCACATACCTTTGCCACCCACCTACACAACAAGTTCAGAGGTACTCCCAAGCCTGTGGAAATAACTTCTACTCGACCATCATCAGGCGCGATGGTTAACGTGGAAGGCAGCGCTTGGGAAAGTATTGGTCGCGGGCCCGAATTCGTGAGTGCAAGTGGGCGGGCGAATTCAAATGATAAGTGGGTTTGGATTCCACGTGTACTTATTTAGATATCTAGGGTTGGTTCTGGTTTTGATCCTGGCAGGTGGACATTTTCAAAAGATGATGAAGAACCGATTCAGACTTTTACAGACTAAACACTTTTTTTCTCTAGCTTTTACTTTTTTTCATCTCAAGCTTCACAAGTTCCCATAAGTGATGCGTTCTATTGAATCATGTTCCAGAAAGTGTTCCACATATGATATACCTTCTTAGGTTTGCCGGATTAGGTAACAGTCTACTGGACACATCACTGGTTCATCGTTCATCCAGGATGCAAGATTACAGTATAAGCACTTACAATATCAGCACCGAAGATCTTCCATCTGATCCGAGCAAAGGCAGGACAATAACAAAGGAAATGATCCGAAGTATCATTGCCATATCCACAAACGTCGCAAACAGTGGTGTCTCTTAAGCCTAGCACGCTAAGATAAAGCGTCTCACAGCCTTGCAGTGCAGTCTTTTCTGCTGAAAGACAGCAAGAATGCCGCTGATTTCTTATAATAGAGACCCTAATCGAGGACACAGGAAGACCCAACATAGGTTCAGGCCCTGAGAAATCAGCATCTGAGCCTTGCCCAACAATCTTATCAGATATCTCATTCTTCGCAATCCCAGTGTAACCTGGAACACAGACAAAAGTCAAGAAATTCAGGCTCAATCTGGCTGTCGCTACGGAATCAGATACTCCGACTCCTTCACCAATTCCTTATATTGCAGTCGGTAGCCATTATGATAGCGACATGTTTGCCTAACAAGTAGTGCTTCACGAAGCCATTCTTGAGGGTTCGACTGCAGCCCAATCCAGACTCTGGCCGAAATCAGTTCACCAATCAATGAAAGTTTTCCTTAGAGTCTTTCTAGAGTCAGAAGCCGCCATTGAGGCTAATGAGGATAATGCTCAATAAGGCTTTAGGCTCAATTTTATAGTTTCCGCTGGAATTATCAAGTCCATTTGCTGTACGCAGAGCCAGTAGTGTCCCATTATATAACCTGTAAACGTTTTTAGAATCAATTTGGTTGGTTCGAATTATTTTGTGTCTTACAGCTGGGATTTATGATCTTATCTACTTATCCTAGGACCGTAAGGCAACCTCACTACTGAAAGAGGCCGTCAAGTAGTAGGCGCTTCTAGACGTTATCCTGAAACAAAGTTCAGGTCTAACGATGTTCAACATGCACCTCTTCTCGTCAAATGGTTATCCAATTCATTTCTCTCAAAACCTTTATAGTATTCTATGATTAGGTTTCGGTAACCGCAAGTTCTGGAACCGAGTCCAAAGGAGCCGTTAACGCTGAATAGCTTATCTAGCTTTAGGTTAGAAACTGACTATTTAAAACCGTTCTAGGAAGGCCTCGATTGTCCTCTATTCTTGTAGGAAGGCCTTAGGCCCAAACTGAGGTCTCCAGCCCCGGATTATTCACTGGATGTACACGACAGTTGTCAGACCCATCCTTATCTTTGGAGTACTAGTCAGGTGGACGCCACTAGACAAGAAAAGTAACATTGCAATATTTGAGAAGGTTCAAATGTTATCTTGCGTCTATATAACGGACGCCCTTCGAACCACTCCTACAGCTACACTAGAAATTATACTCCATATTCTTCCTGTTGATATCTTTGGGAAGCTGATAGATAATAGCTAAAGCAGCATTAGGGCTAAGGAAATCTTTGTGGAAATACGGTCCACGAAAGTATCTTAAACGGCCAAAACACTATTCTTAGTAATTCGGACTACATTGTCCCCTATCTGGACTTTAACTAAGATTTCTAGCAGAAGCCTTTGGAAATCGGGAGAAATTTTAAAGGAAAAAGTGTCTGGAACAGGTGCGGGAGTTTACTTCAGTGCACTGGATATTTGTATAACTACTCGACTGCCGGACCACTCTAGTGTATTTCAAACAGAAGCCACAGGAGTCCGTGAAGCCGCAATCTGGCTTTCGATTAACTCGATAGAGTGCAGGACTATTATCTTCTACGTAGACAGCCAAGCTGCGATAGAAGCCTCAGAAGCGTCAATAATTCGATCCAAGTTGGTTTGGTAAAGCAATGCCAGAGATCGCTGTCAGGTGCGACGTTAACGCTGGGTTCCAGGCTACAGAGATATTCCAGGCAATTGCAAAGCAAAGACGGGGTAACTAAAGAGGGTACAGACCATAACCTCCCTCACAATAGGAGGAACCGTCTGCACTTAGTAAATCGATAAAATTCCAATTAGATACCGCAGCCATAAGAATGGCAAACAGTAGGTGGAATAATATCAGCCATGTCAGAAGGCTTGGTGCTCCCTTCAACGATTTGTCTAGAGAAGCTGTAGAAACGAGGAAGAGGAGGAAACCATGACACATCTTCTGTGTACCTATCCTGTCCTATCGGTCTTGAGAAGGAAAACCCTAGGCGAGTACTTCTTCGAGGATCTTAATGATATAGCTAGACTAGGCTTAGGTAAAATAAAAAGCTTTACCACCGGGTCAAACTGATTTAATGTCGAAACGGCGAACCATACTTCTTCGGCATGGGTTTTCATCGATACTGGTTGCCATGCCTTCTGTCCCATTAGGAAGTCTCCATATAGGTTTCCGATGCTGGAAATTCGATTTTTCCATAGTAGTACCACAATGATCTAAGTGTGTCCTTGCTGAACGGAGACAGGCACCCAACCCAACCAACCAACAAACCAAAGTATAGGGCACTTACTAGTAAGTACAAACGAATATCAAGTCTAGACACGCAACCTGTACATCGTTTTCCACGACCCAACAGTATTCATCTCCTCGAGTTCTACAGGCGATAAAAGAATTCAAGATCTCATCCAAAAAAATATAAAACTGTGTGGCGTATCTTTTGACGACATACCTTGCAGTGTAGGAGTACATCTAATTTTTTCAATATCGTCCTAGAACTGATAGTGTGTGGAAGTCAAAAAGTCCATCTATCTACATAACTGTTGGGTTTCGCGGACGATAGAGACGTACTGTGCCATTGGCACTTTTAAGGCGAACAATGAACAAGCAACCCATACTGGTCTTGAAATGAACAAGGACATACCCAAGTATCTGTTATCAACAAATGACGAGCGTTAGGATAAAACGTCACTGCTGAGGTAGTGGGAAAACTTTGGTACTCCTTTCTGGGTCAAAACTCATGATTCGAAGGACATTAAGTATGATATATGGAACAGTTATATTGTGCGGTGTGACTATAAGCAGGAAAGCAGATGTGATAATGGGAACTTGCCAGCGTACAAATTTCTTGTCGTATATTTGGTCCTTTATATGAGAAAAAGATAGAATCACGAATTCTTCGAGCTGTACCAAGAAGAGTAAGCTCCTTCGAGAAAGGCTCTTACAGGGGACTCACAATTAGAGGGTGTGGGCAACTTGCAATGTGTGAGATTCGGCACCAAGAAATGTATACACTATAAAAAAGCTAGGTGAAACTTATGTATGTACATCTATATATGGTCCAGGGTTTTCGAATCCCAGCCTTCAGATTTGGAAACAACAAGGAAGACCATACATCAGATGGTCCACTGTATACAGTGAAGCAGTACTCTCTTTCCAATTGGAGAAATCTGATATTTTGGGGATATTCACCCGGCCGTATGAGGAGTGCCCTAAAATTATAGGATCTAATCAATAATCAAAACAATCTTTAACAGATTTTTAGTAAATATCTTCGGAGCAATTGGATTGCTACAAAACAACCGCTCTGTTTCGTGGTTCAGTGACTTATTATTCGTTTCTTCTTAAATTCCCAGATAGCACCTGGAGTAGCATCTGTCAATAGATACTTGTTCTAAGAGGATTTATGTACATTAGACATGGCTGCCCATTTGTATTTGAATTACCTTATTATAGATATCCATCACTCTATGTTCACTTTGGTGTCCTTAATCGGTCTTACTTCCAGCTGAATCGTTACCCTTGACATACTGACTGAATCAAGTGTGGGAAGCCTTTAAAGCAAACAACTTATACGCCTAATATGCCCATGTGAACAAGTTTGCGTAGCCCTGTCTATCTTGCTGCGTGCACCTATGGCGGGACAAAACAGAATCTTTCCTTTAGCGCCCTGTTGCCTCCTTCGTCAAATTATCTACGCGCGTTTATTTTAATGGAAACCACTCTAGGAGAAATTAATTTTTTTTTTTTAACTGAATTGGGGCGTAAAAAGGTACCTAGCGGATCTCTCCCCACCTACTTTTCTACTCCCACTCATATACACACACACACACACACCTAAAACTCAAAGTAGAGGAATTCACGCGCGCTTTCATAGATATGCTTTATCCTTACAAATTCAGCGTGTACCTCTATTCTCTACCGCCTTCTCTTCGACAGGAATTTTTATCCTTCTTTCTGGACCATTCAAGGGGGCGACTCTGGGTGGGTGGTAGTAAGGTTGGCAAATTAATAAATGAAATTAATACCATTACCGTTTTTAATGGTTTTATTTTTGAGGGTATTCTAACGTCTGTATGGGTGCGTCACTCTTTTGCAGATACGAGTACGAGTACCTACATTCAGATTCACCTCATCGCGCAAACGAATCACATTGTTTCGCTGCAGGAAATTCCATGGAATTGTTTGTAACTCACCTGGAGTATCTACACAGGAAAATGTTTATAAGTAGGATTAAAAAAAAAAATATATATTTTTTTTTTGTAAACAATATTTTGTTAAGGAATTAAAATGCCTTTACTTCAAAGGATCTCCTACCTTCCTACACTTATCGGGGCGCACTTTGTGTTACGCTTTTCTTTTTTTTTTTTTTTTTGTAGGACAAGTGTTAAAAAACTCATCAGTTGAGCGGGGAGTTGGACGTATTAAGTTTTGTTTACAATTTTTGTTAAGAGTCCTTGAGAGAGGCAGGCTGGGTATCTCATTGGTTGCCTTGGGGAAACCTTTATCATCGTGGGTCGAATTTTTGTAAAACTTTTTTTTTTTTGTAATACTTGTATTGTATAGATTTTAGCGAAAAGCTGATTAATTTTTAACCTGGAATTAGAATACAATGCCGTTGACGTGATTGATGAGCTGTAATGGAACAAAGAGAATAACAAGGATCTTGAGAGTCTATGTAAATAATTTTTGGGAGTAGGTTACCTACTCTTATATTTTAATGGGTCTTTGGGAAATTTTTTAATTACCAGCACGCGTTTTCAAAATTTCATATAATCATCCTCCTCCTGCTCCGATACTCGTGCAAGCATTCAGTTGTGTACACCAAGTGAGCTAAGATCCTTTTTCGACTTGCGACTTGACTAATGTAAATCGGAATTATCCTTATCTGGTACTTGGTACTTGCCCAAATATTTCATTCTTTGATGGGACTTTATTCCACAGAAATCCAACACATGGTCTGGGATTTAAATGGACTCATGGCAGAATCTGTAGAGACCTTCTTCAATGCTAAGTCCTCTAAGATGTTCTTTAAGTCTGTAGAGGCCCATTAGGAGGTCTGTGAGGCGTATGGAATCTTTCCGGTTGTATTTCTCTAAAAGTTTTTTGGCTCTCCTCATTCCTGAGGGTTATTCCAAGTTCTAATCCCGTTTACTCTTTCTAGTTTTCTGAATTCCTCTATTTTGCAGTTCCGCAGACTGGATCAGGACTAATGAAGGTTTTTGATGGACACTTTATTTGCTAGAGACAACAGGTATCCAATAGAGCGACAACCTTGTTTCTTTTAACCAGTTCGTTAATTTGTGCAGGCATTTCCACACAGGTTTCGACTTCGTAGCGTAGGAGCCAAATACCTGGATGGGAGCTTGGGTGTCTGACGTTAGTCTACATAGAAGATGATTAAACAATATGATAATGGTTTCTGCTTTAACTTAGACAGGCTTTACTACTTTTTCTGACTGTAGTTTCTCTTACCTTTCTTAAAAAAATACAAATACAAATTTTTGGCACGACAAGTCCATGGGACCCAGGGCCTAGCCACTCGTGCTGTGCGTGTTATATTCTTCACACGAATGGAAGGGGCCTACTGTTTAATGCCGGATCCGAACGGCAGTTTTTTGTTTTGCGAAGCTTTTTCATGACAGTTTTACTCTCGGATATTTGTCAGACGCTCGCGAGAGGTGGGGCCGTGAAAGAAATTTTAGGTGTTGTTTGGGGATTGAACCTGGGACCCCTTGCTCCGTAGTCCAACGCACTAACCACTTGAGCCACGGCGCCCACTCTTTCTTAGTTAAGGAATATCAACCCAAAGTTTGGCCCTGTTAGATGACGACTCTGAGCCAATCCTAGCTATTTCGTCAGCTGCTTCATTTTCTAATACCCAGTGAAGAGTGACTATGTTAATGTGACATTTTCTCTTGATCTTGAATCATGAACCAGAAGTCAACAGCTTGAACATGGCCTGACGCAAATCCTAGTTTTACCTATTTTACTGGAATTCTATGGACTCTCGAAGTAGAATGCCAATAGGAAGCATTCACTTGTTCTGCATACATTTTGAAAAGCTGTGCCAGACTGTGTTTGTAGGAAAACCAATCCTCCTTGGAAGTTCTGACCGATGACACGGGAAAATACAAAGCATGTTCAGGTCTAGAGAAATCATCTTCTGATTCTTATTTAGCAATCTCATCAGGGATTTCATTCCCGCCGATCTCAGCGTGACCTGGGACCTAGACAAGTGTTAATGAATTCAAACTTGTAATCAAATTTAGAGAGTTCACGGATTTTCCAACTATTCTGGAACTGGTATAAGAATTGAGGAAAATCTTAAGCGTAGCCTAGCTATCGCTACAGACTTGGAGAACAGAGACTTACTTTCCTGACGAGTAGTGAAGTCTTCATCAGCAACGCAACATTTGCCTAGTTTTGGAGGCATCCACGGAAATTTGACTAGAAGCTAGTCCTGAACAAAAAAATCCGGCTTTCTGTATCTAAGTTGACTTAAACCCATCTTTCCGATTGTGTGACCTTCTCCATGGAAAATTCTGGAGCAAGTTCCCAGAGCTCTTAAAGACTGCTTGGCATGCAAACTATTCCAAAACTTTGCTGAAATAGCAGGAGTTCTTAAGCGATTTCAACGAATTATTTTTAATTTTTTAAGACTTGGTTGTCAACCCAATTTTTCAATACATTTTCGATGGTTTCGGCCACTATTTCTCTTCAGTTCCTGAATCGTCTCTCGATTACTCGCATAGCGTCGATCTTTAAGGACACCACACAAAAAAAGACCAACGGCTTTAAATCCCAGCTCCGTGCCGGCCAACCAACATCACCAAAACGACAGATTACACGATTATTCAACTTAGTGTGCAATAAATCGATTGTTGAACGGCTTGTGCAGGACGTAACCCCATTTTGCTGAAACCATAGCCCAAGTCCAAATCCTCAATTTCTGGCCATAAAAAATCGGCTATCATGCCTTGGTAGCGCTCTCCATTGACTGTAATGTTCTGTAAAGTTTCATTGTCGTCTTGGAACAAAAATGGGCCAATAATGCCGCCACTCCAAAAATCTGCAAAAAGCTGTAGTATTCTCCGTTGAGCCCACAGGACGAACACAGGAATATGTTCGGTTATCACTCAGCAAACAAGTCTCACGAACTCTCATCATAAACTTGCGTACACCAGCTGCAGTAAGTGCGTGATTTCGACCGAAATTTCTTTTCAAAATTCGCACTGTTTTGGGTACACAGCATCCACTTTGCAAATAACTTTGCAATATTTCCCAACGTTGTTCAAACGTAAATCAATTCATTTCGTTCCGCGAAAATATAATACTGGGTTTCTGTCAATTTCTTCAGCGCATAAGAGCTGTCAGTGCCAAAATAACATACGATGCAAAAAGAAACCAACAGATGGCCCACCCATGTCATCATGGTTTATCAATCTTTCAAGTAGCTTATCAGAGGAGATAGTACTCCTCCCTGTAGGTATCCTCTAGTTGTGTTGACCTTGATAATACTTTCCGATATTTGAGTCTCTACTGAGTTCAAACATCCACTTAGATTCCATGTTATTTACTCCATTTCCCATTTTTCCACTTTCGAAAAAGAAAGATCGAAGTCTACCGAAGTGCTATAGGCCGATCAGCCTAAAAATCGTTGTAAAAGATCAGAAACCGAGGAATACATGACTGAAAGGGTGCTTAGTTCCGACTAAGAGCACTTCGTATACCCAGCTATCTTTAATTTAAATGAACCCTTATAATGACAAGCCGAACGCTGTCATTTCACAGCAAAACCAAGATAGCAAAGCAGTTTTAAAAAATTTCAAATCCTGTATCTACTTACATATATTGACTATATTGACGTTTGCTGTCAAGAAGATCATCACAGCTGGTAATATTTTTATAATTTCTGGAAGTGCATA
The DNA here is from genome assembly GCA_905220385.1 of Xylota sylvarum. Classification (NCBI taxonomy): domain Eukaryota; kingdom Metazoa; phylum Arthropoda; class Insecta; order Diptera; family Syrphidae; genus Xylota; species Xylota sylvarum. The sequence goes on along the minus strand of LR999960.1, from coordinate 49,296,169 downwards.
CAAATTATAGGTACTGCTGTCTCTAATTAATTGAACCACACAATTAGTAAAATGATTACCAAAAATGAAATAAGAACGAATTGCTCAATGTATGTAAATACATATTTTGGATTTATTTGACATTTCACATTTCTAATTTTTTTTCTCTGTCAGCACATGAAAATGACATACTGACATAAAAAAGGATTGTTTGATTTGTGTGGCATGAAGATTTAAGTGGGATTTATTATAAATCTCGGATTTAAACATCAAATCGTATGGTAAATCCTCGGGTTTTAGTGAAGCTTTAGGTGGATTTAGCGAAATCATTGCTATATCCCGGACTTAGTTTTGGTGGAGACATAGCATCGGAATTGTCTGCAAATCCTCCTGCTCCGAGTCCCCGGTAAAATGAGTAGCCAATGAGATTGCTGATGAATTAACCAAGTATGCCTCCCAATCGAATCTCATAGTTCCAAACCCTTCTGACAACTAGCCAACTATGTAAAGCTATAGAGATCTCTTATGCTGAGATACACAAGCAGGTCAAAGACACTCCAAAATTCTTCCTTGATTTCTCTAGGAATAGATCGAAAAAGATTCTGTCAATGTTTTTACTGATTTCCTTAGAACCCATTGCTCTCTCATAAACCACTTTAAGGAAATTGGCACTAGGCAATCTGATACTTGCAGAGTGGGTTTCAAAGACCCCGAAACTGCCCTGAAGCGAGACTTGGATGAAGCGTAAATCACGCTTTTTCCTAAATTGTCATAAAAATAAATGCAGACTCCCAGTTTCAGTCAAGTGACCGATTCGGTCTCCATACAATAGATGGCGCTTTTCTGTTCCTGTCAGTTTCTACCGATTGTTCATAGATACGTATGTATGTAAGTCTGCCTCAATTATAGTGCTCTCGTCTCAAGTGAAGAACGGCGATTTTCTGCGTTTCTGTGTTACTCTTCTTGTGTGACCCACACAAGTTCCAATGTACGAGTTTTTAGGTCTTTCCAGCATTTTTCTGAAACGTCATAAAAAGGCAACTTCCAAACTTCCATTGTCCAGATAGTATAATGATGGCATATAAATTTGAAATGAACATATTACGAGTGTCCACTGTTTACTAACAACTTCTACTCAACCCCACGCAGTGAATCTCAGGTATTTAATACTTCGAATAAGAAAAGGACTTAAGTGACATCAATCGCGGCTCACTAAACCACTCTTCCTTTGCCTCTAGTTCCAGGCAAGTTGAAAGACATAGTAAATACCTGACATGTACTTCTTCCATATTTTTGGAGCTCAGGGTAACGGCAGCTCTCACATTGCCAAAATCGGTTACTGGCATCGGGTCACACTTATCCTAATGGATTTTATAAAGACCTTGACGCTGCGAACTAAGAGTAGTTTGTCCATAAAGATCATTCTCGACGTTGTTTCATGTATGTAATGGTTACCAAATGTCCAAACAAAGATAAGGCTAACATCTAACCATTGCATACATGACACAACGTCGAGAATGTTGAAAAGATTTTTTTTTTTTTAAATGAAAGGGGCTCAGTAAGAGACTGTGTTTAGCTTGGCTTTGCTATCAACTTTCGGCGAAGATGGTGATTAAGTAGTAAAGTCCTATCCCAAATGACTAAAAAGAGTCCATGCAAGCTGTACAGCAAGATCAAGTGAAAAACTGTATATCAGTCGTTTGAGATAGATAGGATATGTGGTGTGAATGGACACCTGCAGTAAATGGAACCTCAACTGACTTGGAGTGCGCTGGAAACGCTGGTATCAAAAGTCATCATATCTGAACTATTCGAAAATTGCAAAGTAGTGCTTAAGGTATTATGTAAGACTTTGTTGGGGACATGAAATGATCTTACCAATCAACTTACAACAGGCGTGAATGTATGACCAAGTAGTACACGTAGAACCACCATCATATGGAGGTAGGACATTAAATAGCATAACGAATCTGGCTGACCAAAGATTGTCGAATATATGTAGGTATGTACTTAAAAGAGCATAGGATATGTATGGCCGTTGTTGAATCGTATAAAAACCTGGGAACTCCTTAGATTGGACCTGTCACAGTTAGGAATAACTATAGTTATATTTTTTGTTCACTGCCTTCTTACGAAGGACGTTAGAATAATAGGACTGAGAGACTCCGATTTGCACAGATACTGCTGCAGTTTAAATGTCGCCGAAGACATCACATACAATTTATGTGTTATACAGCTTGAGAACAGTCCATGTTTACACTTGCTGTAGCATTGCTACATATCTTCCACAGGACCTATGCTTCGTTTATACCCTATTGTCCCTCGAATTCACAGCTGAAGTTTAAAGTCGCAAAAACTGAAAATGAGAAGAAAATAAAAATTGCCTTTGGTAACGTGGTTTGAAACCCAGCTATTGGTAGATAAAGCTCATTACCTGATGGTTGGTGTATGGATTAAAGCCGCATATTCAGTACCACGAAAGATTTAGCATTGTTGTAGCATGGCCGGGTATATTCCATCAACTTGAAAGGACCTCAGTCGTTTAAAGATACTAACTATGCCAGGATGTTGGAATTAGATCATTCCCTGCCAGTATTCAGTGTAAAACTAAAAGAGTTCCCACTTATCTAAGAAGAGATGTCATACATTTTATTACGTCATTCCACTTAAGACAGCTTGTAGACTTCAGCCAGTTTATTCTGGCTAAAAGTTTAGAGCTTCAATTAGGACTTGCGTGTACAGATTGTAAATCTGAGCGGGACACCTCTGTCACAATTTTCCAGCTGGTTCTTGGATTGAAGTACATTTTAGAAAATTAAATAAATACTTGAGCGCAACAGACCTAAGTATGGTTCAAGGTGTACCTTGTTGTAAGTGTTTCTGTTGTGCACGTGAAAATTTTTAGCACTACTATCGTGTCCGATGGGCTAAACTGAGAACTTTGATGATTTACAAATATTCGCAAAAGGAGGGATCGCGAAGCACCCCTTCGATGTTTCTGCGACTTAAATATTGAACTCCCCTTAGTAGGCATAGAGAGGATGTCAAAGCGACTGAGCACTGCTACCTGGTAGATAATGGCTGATCAATTACCTACTTTGTTGAGTAACTAAAATCAGCTACAGGCTAACATTGTTAATGGTTCGAAGATATGATAATGCTCGAAGAATAGTGCGCAATCCACGACACGATTATTTATATACTAGGGCCCTTAATATGCACTGCGACCTACAAGACTTTTTGTACTGGCCCATATGATCTAACCATTCTAACTTTTGGTTCTAAGTCCTGAATTTCTACTGGATTTACAGAGTCTATGAGTAATCTCTTCCTTGCGGCTCCTGGACATATGCAAAGAATATGTTCTCCCATTTATTTTTGTTCTCCACAAGCCACAAAATATCAGTAGATACCCGACAGTTTTATTTTGTGCAGGTTGTACCTCAGTGGACAAGGTTCCATTAGATAGCCCATTAAGGTTCTTAGATATTCTTAGATTGAGGTTGATGAATTTTTTCGCTTCTCTGACCCTGCAGGTTGGCGCAGTGATCAGTGTGTCTGTCGAACTCCCACTGCATTATCTTGAAGTGGGCACTATTAGGTGGTACCTAAAAACAGTGCTCAAGTCCAACGAGTAGGCGTCAAACCAACTAGTTAGCCCATTCATTACACTCGAAACCTTCAGGTTCCGGAATCCATACTATGGTAAGGAGGTTGAGGCATGAAGTATTGTATTGTAACTTTCCAAGTGCTGTCGTACGTTGGAAACTTATGTAGCTTATCTAGCATTTACAGCACTCGTTTCCTTACAGCTCCTTACACCTTCGCACGATCTCGGTCTTCCTTCTAACCCTTAGTCCAGAACCCATGACAATGAAAAACTTCCAAATATTCTCGACTTTTCAAAAATCAAATAAATCACTCCAAGCTATCGACAAATAGTACCTAAACGAGTCCCTCAACTTTGACTAAGGCAAGCAATCCCCGTTCAAACTTCCTTCTTGCTAGACTCTACTCTTAACCATTGTTCCTGTCCATTAGGAACCCATCATCCAATTTGCAAAAAAACATAAAACAAAACCCAACCAGTAGCAATCCGAAAATTTTGGGCCAACTTTTTTCAAACCTCATCTAATGGCTGCCCTCGACCAGACCAACAAACAGTAAAAGGGAGGCGGGAGGGCTGTGTTCCAACGAATACAAAACACGACATGGGGAGCAGAGGGAAAATTATTCCTTTGTTTTGTTTTCTTTCTTCTCATTCATTAAATTAACAAGAAGGAAACCCCGAATAAAATCATGGGCACAAAAGAATCACCACCAATCAATACAAGGACCAGGAGGAATTGTCACAAGGAAAAGAGTACAAGAGTACAGTGATGCCTGTGTATGTTGTATAGGCAACGATGGATGCGATTGAGTAAACAGGCTCCGCAATTAAATTCCTGCATAATTTGTGTTTTGATTATGCGGTATTTTGGCCGTAGCCACCAATGGATCTCTCACTAGGATTTGCTTTTTTTTTTTTTTTGCTGTTGTCCCTTTGCAATCAAATCAAAAGGAGAAATCTGTGTAAAGTTTGTATTGTGGGTGGGATTCAATTGAAATTCGTACAAAGGACATACAGAAGGGTGGTCTACAGTTTCTGTTCTTTTTTTTTTTATGTTTTATTGTTGTAATGAATCAAATGAGAGAAATCATGGTAATTTGGTGTTTTGAATTTTTTTTTCTTCTTCCTGATTGTGGTGATGAAATTTGTAAAATAAATTTAAATACTATCGGGAGCTATCGGGGCGAATTCTGCTGTATACATCCGAATAGAAGGGATCGTATGATATCATTTTTCTTTTAAATGAGAGAAGCTTTGAGAATATTATGATGTGTAGGTACCATCAGTTAGATCCTTGGTGATACAATTTTACAGACCAACGCTCTCTAGAAACGCTCATGGTTGGGTTCGGTTCGATTGGCAGGCTGCAGCAAGTCAGAATAGGCCCACTATGATACCACAGTATCTAATGACCTCAATCTACACGTTGAACTAACTTATAAAGCGCTGGAGGCGGCTAATGCTGGTGTTAGCTAATTCGCCGAGAAGTACGCTCCTAGATACAGTTTTCTTCGACTTCAGAGAGAGCTTGGCAGGTGCATAGGAGGTGAAGAATAGTCTCTTCCCTTCCTCATCCATGCAGATTCTGCAAAAATGCCTCACAATGATGCAGTGTCCTATAATGACACCTACTATTGTACTAATGAAGGATCTCTTTAGCCTCATTAGACTCTTGCTAATTAAGAGTTTACAAGTTTACGAGAGGCATATTGAAATTCCCCTTCTCCGGTAGAATCGATAGAGTTGTGCCACTCCTGCCTAGATTGTCGGCCGTGCAGTTTCCTGGAATGTCCCTATGGCCCGGCACCCAAATGAGGTGAATTTTAATTTCTTCCGCCATCTCGTTAAGACATAAGCGGTAATTAAGGGTAGCTTTAAAATTAAAGGTGACCGCATCCAGGGATTTAATAGCGGCTTGACTATCTGTACCTTAGCCACGACATGGGTCTCCTTAGATCTTGAGAAAAACACAACCCCGCACACCTGTTTCCATTTTGGACCCGTCTGTCTAGAAACCACTGAATTCACTACGAGTCCTTATATCACCCTTCCAGTCAATCCTGAATGATTCGAAATTTTTGTTGCGTAGGAGCTGGTTGAACAGTATGTCCATAGCCACAATTGGAGTTGTCCTCAGGGCTCCAATGATGCAGACGCATGCCGTTCTTTGCACACGACTAAGGTAGTTGCAATGGATGACTAACCAGGACAATCCACCAGAAGATCACCCTATACGTAAGTATGGGCCTGATAATGGATACACAGAGCCAATATATAATTCGAGGCTGACGTCCGCACTTACTTCCAAGAGCTTTCTTATAGCAGTATAGAGCCGTGGTAGGTTTCTTAACTCACTGCAGGATGTTGTCAGCTTAATTTACTGTCTAGGATGAGGGCTATGTACTTGGCCGTATTTGTGAGCACCTGGAGTGTGCCGTTTATTCGCTGTGGAACAAAGTTGGGAATTTTATACTTCCATGTGAAGTTCGGTTTTCTGAGGATTGACTCCCATGTCCCATATTTTAGTCCATTTAGAGAGCTTAGAGAGGGGATTCTGTAGAAGATCCCTAAACGTATTGAGGTGTTTCACTGAGACAGCTATAACAATGTCATCTGCATAGGCAGAACCCCTTCCAGGATTAGAAGCAATTCGTTCGCCACTAGGTTCTAAAGAAGAAGGGAGATCACACCTCCTTGTGGTATACCCCTACTGACGAACATCCGAACTGAGGCTTCAGCCAGCTTTGAGTTAATTAACCTGAAAGTATGCAACTAGTTCATCAGTGCGCATATAATTGCCTCTAGTGCGACATTGTTAAACGTTCCCTCAATGTCCAGGAACTCTAAAAAGTGTGACAGGTCCGTTTCAAATGATTTCCCTTTGCTATATGCATGTTGGGAGACTGCCAGAAGATTTGGATTAACACTGCAGAGTACTCGTGTATGGGTATCTATCAATTTCTCTAAAGGTTTCAATAGAAACGACGACAAGCTTATGGATCTAAGATCTTTGGGCATAACCTGCGAATTTTATCCACCTTGCGTATAAAAACCACATTAACTTCCATCCATAGCTTGGGAATGTGAACCAAATCCAGGCAACTTTTGAAAACGACGGTTAATCAAGGACGGATTAGGTCAACATTCCACTGAAGTTCGGCAGCTATAAACCATCTGGTCCAGGAGACTTGAATGGCTTGAAACCACTTATTGCTCAAAGAATTTTGCTCTTTATAATAAGATAAGAGCGACTGCTTAACATTGACCTTGCCGAGATCTCAGTTGGACCCGAAATGGAATTGGAGCTGTTTGGGAAGTGGAAATCCAGTAATAGACTCAGGGATTCCGCACTAGAAGTGGTCTAGTGGCTAGTGGATAGTTAGGCATTTTGAGAGTGGCAGCGAGGATCTTTCCGAGCCTGGATGCCTCAGATATCTCTTTTATCTTAACACAGAAGAGTTTACTGGATTTCCGTTGGGCTTTTCTAATATTAGATTTATAAGACTTGAGGACGTCTTTATACGACATTGAATCGGTGGCCGAGAACGCTTGGCCTGGTTGAAGAGCTGCCTGCACGTTTTGCGGAGAGATAATATCTATCTCCTAGGTCCTCCAAGGTGGTCGGCACTTGCCATTTGCGTTGCGTAATGGACATGTGATGGACTTTCGTTAGTTCCCCTATCAAGGATACTGTTTATTACAGAAGACTCCACATTGTTCCTAGTCCCCCTTCCTGAAGTTCCTAAACACAAGTTGGACCTGAGGGAAGTAATTTATACCAAATTGAATGTTCATATCTACAATCTGAGAAGAAGTGTCCGCTAGATACTTTGCAGTCTTTTTGCGATCAAAATGATCAGAATCAAAATGCGTAATGATAAAATGAACAAACACTATAGGCCCGCGAAGACTGCCTTGAGGAACCCCAAACTAGCAATCAGCAGAAGGAGTATCGAAGACACGAAACAAGAATTACTTCATTCTTCGGACGGGTGCCAGGCTGCATCGTCATGGTTTATGTTGTTAACATAGCGAATTGTTATTAGTAATAGCCATAGCATAACGATAGAAGGACTTTCCATCAATCCTTGTAAGACCGGTTTTTTTTTTGTTCAGGAACTCAAACTATCAAACTTTTTTGGTGCAGTGGTTCGAGAAACTCTCTCATTTGACTTGGTTGATGTATTTGCTTTATCCCGTCCTGTCTCAAACCTAAACAGTTCGGGTCACAAGTAAGCACACTACCCAGTTTTACTACTAGCCCGCAACAGCTTCAGTTTTACAGACAAATGTGGACAAGAATTTTGTGACGACGTCCTTCGACACCCTGGGAAACATGTCCTTCCTTGGCGATTTGGTCAAGTATATCTTGCGGTGGTCTTGATGTGTTCCAAGAGTTCCTTCGGGTTATTTAAGTGGAATCCATTTGTTCCAATTGGCCACAAACACCGCAGTAGATGACAGCAACTTGATCTTCAAGGAACATTGGCACGTATTGTCATTGCTTCAACAATTCGGTAAGACAAACACCACGGTTCAACAATTTTTAGGTGGCACCATCCAAGTCAGAACCGAATTGGGCAAAAACATGGAAACAGCGACCTACTTGGGCGCCGTAGCTCAAGTGGTTAGTGCGTTAGACTGCAGAGTGAGTGGTTCGTGTTTCTATTCCCAGACAACACCCCACTTCTCACGAGCGTCTGATAAACATCCGAGAGTATAACGGTCATGAAAAAGTTTATCAAATAAAAAATTGTTGTTCAGATACGGAATTACCCAGTAGGACCCTTCCATTGGTATAAAGAACATAACGCGCGCAATACGAATGATTGTTAGAAGCTAGGCGCTACGTCCCACACGGACCTCTTGATGAAGATCTGCAGCTTTTAAGTGATAGCACCAGTTAGCTTACAAGTACTATCTCCGTACAGTTGTACTGCTACTTTGGATGACCTAAGTTCTCTTTAAAATAAATTTCTGTGAAAATCATTAAACTGGTCGTTGCTGGGAAAGTAAAAATAAGGATAAGGTCAGGGGGTAAGAAGCACTCGTTATTCTGTTGAATATCTTCATAACAAGATTGTATCAATTTCCATGACAGTATAATATTTAATACACTTACAAGTATATCCGCACTCACTCAAGCAGGAAAAGGATAATCACTTCCCTTCTCAGAAGATTAAAAATAAAAAAAAATATAAAAAAATAAAAATTGAAGGACGACAAACAATCAATTGCCATTCGATTTGCGTAAACAAATTATCTCATGTTATCGCCCCTCACTATCGACACCCAGAAGGATAGCACACATATACGAGTACACACCAAATCTAGGTCCCTTTTCAGATGCAAATCTACAAAATATTTCTTTCCTTAAGGATTTCATATGCCGGCTGGTCGACCGTCAATCCCTTATGCATACGTGTGTCCTTAAATCCATCATTTCTATGCCAAGCAATCATAACAATCACAGCCCACCACCAAAGTTGCCCCCGGGGGATAATAACGGTCAATAGAACATTTGCTTCGAGTTTTTCCTTTGACAACGAGAAGGCGGGTTTCGTATTCGTATATCCTTATGCCATCCGCACACACATCAGCCGGCATACATGTCAAAAAGTATATATTCGTGTCACCTCTGACCCACCTGAGTTGTTCTGCCCTAAAAAAAAAAAAAGGGGGTCGTCCTCGTCCGAGAGGATGAATTTAAAATCGAAAGTCATTCGAGCAAATCACCGGTAAGTGGGTTCGAGGAATATCTTTCTTCTCCCCTTTATTGTTGGGATTTGCCTCTCCGGTTGATTGTTGTTGTTATGAAAATTATTGTCCGTTGATGGGAAATTTACATGTCAACTTGTTTTTTTTTTTTTTGCTCCTGTCTTCTTTTTGGGAAAATTGAATGTTTTGTGTTTATGGGTGCGCGTTGGTTGTTTGGTCGGTTGATAGAATCGTATTGAATCAATCGTTTTAGGGCCCCTTGTCAATCTGTTAGAACGAAAAAAAAAAAAGAAAACAGTTTTCCTCGGAAGGCAATAGGATTAAGTTTTGTTTGGCTCTCAATTCAGTTTCGGATTCATACGTATGGTTTTGACATTTCACTTGACCTTTCGGGTGAAGAGTAAGGAAATTGGATTTTAAAATTGTTGGGAGGTTGTTTTCATACTTTCAATTTACAATAGAAAAGTTGCATAGAGCGAAAAAAAAAAAAATTGCTAAAGAAATGTTTCCAAAGATAGGATTAAATCAGAAAAGTTTCTAACCCCCCGAATAAAGGACACCGGTACAAAGGTATGCAATGAGTCTGGTTTTTAAATTAAGTTTTGCAATTTAAAGGGTGGCTATGATGTAGGTATGTCCCAAGTTCGAAGTTCAATACCCAGAGAACACCAAGGTATCGGAGGCCACAACTATCATGAAAAAGCTTCTCAGACAAAAAGAGAAATGTTTGGTTTGGAGTCCATCACTCTTCCTCAAATTTTAGATAATTTTTGAGAAACCTTTCCGCAGGAAAATGGGAATTTGTCAAAGATAAAACTGTACGCGAATACCGCAACAGTAAGTCACTACTATTTGGGCCTTAAATTTTGAGCTAGGAGATTGAAATTTCGCTTTTTGAAATTTGGGCTTTTAAGAAAGAGTAGTAGTGTAAATATTTTTGAAATCCGTCCATTGTCAAGGTCATTTTTTCATAACTTCACATGAAATGGAAAAATTTTGTTAAGACCAAATATTTAGATAGTTAGATTGTGTACAATTCATTCATACGTTATCCTTAGCCACACCTACTTTTTGGGGGCGTTTTCATTAAAAAACCGATTTTGATGCAATTTTCATGTAACATTCTCAAACTTTCGCAGTTATCGTTGTAATTCGTCAAAAAAAATGCAGTATACCACGCCCGCTTTATTAGGGCTACATAGAAAGAAGGATAGGGTATCAAAGGATCTGTTGCAAACGAATTGTAGCTCTTCAATCCGATCTGTTCCATTTTTTCATGCAGAACTACCGTCAGTCAGATATTTCCATCTTGCATTTCTTTAGGGGTTCGCCTGTTTTCTTCTATTCACTTACTTTGTGATCTTGCAGCAGTTTTGTATCTACATATATTCATCTATGAGCCTTCAGTGTAGTCGCTAATATTACGCCTTGCCAGCCTTATCTGCTTGAAGAGGGAGTAGGGATATTACAATTGAAGACGTTGTAGGCAGGAACTTAGTCCCATGTAACTATGTAGAATTGTTTTTTTTTAGGGTTGGGAAACACTTCGCTGGAGCAGTCAAATATAACTCGTCTATTGTACTATCAGGAAGCAATATCTACTATTACCCATTTTAGTGTAATTTCCTAGGATTTCGGCTAAACCTATAATGCACTTCAGCGATGAGAAGCTAACAGTATCAGCACCTAAGATCTGCCACCTAATCCGAGGAAAGGACATTATCCGAAATATCGGCGGCCTCTCCAAGCCGTGCACAACCGTCGCAAATAGTCATGTCTCTCAAACCTAGCACACTAAGATGTTTGGTAAAAGGAAAGTGAAGCATACGTTTAGTTAGCCTGCATCCTCATCTTCTTCTACCACTTACATTGCGCGGTGAAGATGCTCTGTAAATCGGAGTGAGCCCAGGGAGCGATCGCAGCACGGCTATCCAAACTGTAAGGTCGCTGGCGGAGGGATAGAACCTAAAGAGCGTGTAGTAAACTGTGCCCAAGGATGTAATCTTGGAGGCTAAACCAACTTGCCGTAACTAGTGCCTATCTCAGTAAGCCCGGCTCTGCCAGAGATGGACATTCTTTTCCGGTTTACTTGTGGAACCAAATGTCAAATTTCTAAGCACGTATCATACAAAGGCAAATAAAACAATCAAAACAAACGTCAAGGACTAATCCTTCTTATAGAAAGGTTATTTGAACGGACAGGACAAGACAAACTGATGACAGCAGGGTCCACAACCAAGTGATCACAAGGACGGAGCGAGTGGGCAAGCGACTGTAATGACTGCACATTGGTAGCGAGGCACACTCCGACAACTTCCTTACAGCTAACGATAGCGAGCCAATGAGATTGGGTACCAGGAAACGCATTAAAGCTAGTACGGCGGAGTATAGGAAACGTAGCTCTGCTATCCACAACCTCAAACGACTTGAGGAAAAAGGTAGGAGCAATTAGGACAACAGCAACTCTAGAACCTTCGAGTAAGCGTCCAAGGTAGTTGAGGAGTGAAAGAGTCAACCCAAAAGGGGACCTTCTACAAGTAAGGAGGGGGGAAAGGAATTTGCTTCTAAAAGGCCACGCTCTTAAGATGATCCTCCGGCCACTTCAAAGAAGACTAGGGGCACCGTTTCGGTAACCAAGCCTCTTAATGAAGTGGTGAAGGAGCATCTGATCATTACAATTATCGATCGTTGCCACGAAGATGTCAGAAAAAGCCAAGGCTCGTGTGTCAACACAATGGATCTTACCTGGTCCAAGTGTATCCTACCGTTAGCAGGGATAGCCACCTAACGTGAAAGGAAAGCCTGCATCCTGGTTCTTAAGAAACCCAACCCTCAATGGAGACCCTGACCGAGAACGCGGGATACTTCGCTGAGAAGCCATTCACTAAGCCTTGCTTAGCAATCTCATTGAAAATCTCATTCCCGTAATCCCAGTGTGACCTGCGATCCAAACACGAGTCAAGGAGTTCAGCATTGCAACCGTATTCGACAAGTTCTTGCATTTTTGAATTAATTTGGAACGGATGACAAGGTTGAACAAGGCCTTAAGTGCAGTCGGACAGACGCAGATACTCCTATTCTTAACAATATACATATGTAGACGCCATCCATTGAAATAGCTTGGATCTCCGCTTAAAAAGCAGAGACATTCTTGATTATTGAGTAGTGAAGCCTAGTGTTGTCGGTCTCCATGAACACAACAGCATTCGACTATAGCCCAGTCCAGGCTCAGCCGAGTCTAGATTTACACAGCAACCGAAATTCTGGTATCATTATATCAGACGGCATATTCATGGAACCAGTGTCATAGGATATGTGTCGCGAAATGTCATCGAAACTCCAGTGCAGATGATATCACAAGCCAACCCGTCTAAGACTATAAATTGCTTTGATAGTTCAGCCCATGATAAAGTATCAATGGAAGGTATATCCAACAGTCAAAGAATCTAGAGCAGAGCTAGGCATACCTACTCGGCAAAACTGCCATCTAACCGAAACAGACAGATTTGGGTGTTTAGTGCAGAAGGCAGTTACATACTGAGGTGGCGACCTGATTGTGGTGATCCCATCTACCAAACAAGCGAGGCATAAGCTAGAAAAAGTCTTACCACAGCCGTGTAGATTCAGAGGACCTTTTTCGGTGATTAGCCCCATGTCTTGTCAAAACCATTCTTCCATTGTCTGACCACATTGCTTCTCTTCGACTTGGCATGCTTTGTACAAAGAAGTACCCGGAATTACTTTCAGATATGTCGCTTCATCGGAGATCTGGATAGTGACGCCTTTTAGCACTGGCTGAGTCAGACTGGTCATAATCCTTCTTTTCGTAAAGAGACCTACTTCAGTTTTTAATGGATTGACCGAAAGCTCATTCCTTATTGTCCTTGAAGGGATAAGGCTTGTTTAATATTTTGGACTGCTTAAGCGTCGGTTAGTGATCTCAGTCATAATATCAAAATGGATTCTGTGCCAACCGTAGCTTGATCATTCGCAGATTCTTTGCCTGCCAGGGACCAAACCGAGTTTTAACTTATTATGTAGTCCAATAGATTGTGGCCAGTACCAGCACTTGACATACATAGAGTCAATAGTACTTTAGCCACTGCCTTGCTATCGAGAAGATATGTATGTATTTAGTGGGACACGTTTCCACTTTTGTGTTGGGTTCAAAGACGCTAGCTCCAACTCCGGATTCCATCTCTGAACCGTTAATGAATCAGACTACACTCCAAGTTTGTGTCCAATAACGAAACTCCATTAGACCAGTTGGGGATAGAGCTATAGATTCATATTCTTATCTGAATAGTTCTGGAATATCTTCCTACCATCTACTGATCGACTTCAACGATTGGAATATATCGACTGTGTTCCAAATAAGTTATGAATTCAGGTAAGTGGAATTCGCCAAACGAGTTTGTCTCCAAGTGACCCAGGATTTTACGAGTACCTTCCTTGCAGTGAACATAAACTCCACGCCTTAGTTATACATTAATGGATATTCAATGAAAAATAACCGCTGTCCTTTCGGATTGACAGACACTACTGATGCTTAATAGAATGTCGATCCTAGCTTTCGTGATGTATTGTGGCAAGTGGTGAATGATAGCGATAGCAGAGTAGAACAGATTTGGACTCCTGCCGACGACGTCTAAAGGGAAAATAAGATACAAGGTGCAACTATCACGACCTTAATCCGAAAGACACTACTAAGGTACGTTCTCATGCCTACTGTATCCGTCAAACTCCTTGTTGTTTTCTTGGCTTCCTGGGCATTGAATCCCATCCAATAGTCTGACACCCATCAAATCTCTAAGCAACCCAACCGAAACTAAGCAACACCATCGAATGAACCCAAAAAAAAAAAAAAATAAACCATCTTGCTCCCATTTCTGAGAAGCTCATAAAAAAAACTGTCCATTAAACAAATGGAGGAGGTACAAGAGCGCGTAGAATTAGATTACTTCAATTAAACTTTTGAGTAATTCCATTTCGTCAATTGTCGCTCCCATCCCCAGGCGGTGAGGAATAGTCGGTCGTCGCCGGTTTCCAACCTTTCTTTGATATTTGACTGAGTCCACAGACCGGAGATAGATGGATGGCCGCCATGGGCGCGAATCTTGACAAATGTCCTCGGGTATAGCATTTTTTTTTTTCTTCCTTTGTCCATAGAGTTTGTAGCGCGATTTGGATAAATTGCCAGTTGAAGGATATGCAACCGAAGCGAAGGAGAAAAAGTTTTTAATTTTCTTTCATTGGAGAGGATGTCCCTTTGATGATATGTCTCTGTTTTCTCTCAGAAAAACTTTTCTTTGCTTTACTTCGTTTTTTCGTTTTTTTTTTTTCTGGACACAGTATGCGTTATTCCTGACACACTGTAGGACCCTTACCGGGACAAGAAACTGAACATACCGTTGTTGGGTATTTTCGAGTTTTATTGCCCTTCAAAGCTAATTAACAAACGTGATATTTGAGTTTTATTGGAGTTTCCTTTGCGTCATTCTGCACACTCAATGCGTCGTCGTCGTCGTTGGTCGGGCCTACAAGTGTATCTTTGTCCAAAAGCAGGCGCATTTAGTTCCAAGGAATATGGTATTTTCACAGCCGAGGATGGAAAGTGCTTCTTGTTGGCATTTTTTTTTTTTTTGGGTTCAGGTTTGGGGGGTTTTCGAGTTTTTATTACCTTTTTAAAGGTGGAACACGTTTATGATTTCAGCGGCACGATGGATGGATAGATGATGAGCATGGTTCACCTATGAATGATGGACTCCAGGACGGGGTGGGAGTGATGGGGAATGATGGAAAAAAGTTTCAGGAGAGTTGTTTTAGCTGAGACAATTTTATACTCTGTAATTACATTCTGTTTTATGTGCGTTTTTATTGCGGTTTTTGGTGCTGGTTCTTGTGGTGTGGGCTAACGATGAACTGTGTTCCATCACTCAGTTTGCACCTGATGAAGAGGTGGCATTTCTTTTTTTTTTATTTGTTTGAGCAGAGTGGAAGTTTAAGCTGCGAATAAGGATAACGATTGGAATTTCGCAGGCATGTGTTTACCTGGAGGGTTTTCACGAGGTTTTGCACGTAAGTAAGAGCAGTTGTTCATGTTCGTAACTTTTGTACTTTATTCTATAAGCACATAGGTACTCCTTATAAAGGGTCATCCAACAAGAGGGCGTCATTTGAAATTTCGGGCTGTTGTTGAACTGTTCACATTCAACTATAATTGCGATGACTTTTGATAAGTCAAAACTGAGTTTGTTAAATAGGAACCAATACACACACTCGCAAAACCTGTTGAAGTAGTGAAATTTCACTACAAAAACTGTGAAATATCGCCGAAAAGTTCGTCACTGCTTTTGGTCATCAGCGGCAAGATCAGTTGAAAATATCGCCGCCGTAGCTGAAACTGTAATTAAAAACCCAGGCGTGTTCATTTAGAGACGATCGCGGGAATTGGGACTATCCGCAATTACGTTGCA
The DNA here is from genome assembly GCA_905220385.1 of Xylota sylvarum. Lineage (NCBI taxonomy): Eukaryota > Metazoa > Arthropoda > Insecta > Diptera > Syrphidae > Xylota > Xylota sylvarum. Next base: position 49,280,386 of record LR999960.1, on the reverse strand, counting down.
CCTCATTAGATCTTGGCCTGCATACTTATAAGGTCCAGTTAGCATAAGAATTGAAGCCGTACTTTCACTGATTGAGTGCTGGAAATGAATGAACAAGATCATTATCAAACTTACACAAAATTTCCCAAAGTCTGGATAAGTAAAGAATCAAAACTGTCGCATCTGGGACTTTGGACTGGACTCTCCATCCACTACCACTGACAGTTTGGTACAATTTTTGGGCTTGAGGGCGGTGTTATTGGACCATATTTTTTCGAAACTGATGCTGGTGCGACTGTGTTAGTGACATTTTTTGCCTGAAATTGATGCTATGGACGTGGCCGACGTTTATTTTCACCAGATAGGGGCCAGAACCACACAGCTGGTGAAACAATGGCTCTATTGCGTGACAAATTTTCTGAACGTGTGATTTCTCGAAATGGAGACTTCAATTAGCCGCTGAAACCGTGCGATTAGACTTTTACCTTTCGGACTATGTTAAAGATAAAGTCTACACCAATGCTCCATCAACAGTACATGCACTAAAAGAAAATATCAGCACTGTTATTCGTGAAAGACAGTCGCGAATATGCGAAAACGTGATTAAAAATTTCATCAAAAGAAGGACTTTTTGTAGACACAGCCGAGGTGAACATTTGTCAGATGTTGTATTCCATTACTAACCTCAGAGTTTGTAGTTTAAATTGATATAAAAATATCACTATTTTTCATAAAGACGTACCGATTTTCTATTAATCTAAAGTGACACCTCTTGTTGGATGACCCTATATGCTCAAGTAAGCGAGATTCTATTGTATTTTAAGATTACCGTCAGTGAACGTCACATCATGCTTTTAGATCTTCTAAAATCCACAAACCATTAGTAGATTTTCTGCATCGATCATATCAGTCACACATTAGTTTAAGCAATATATGATATTAATTAATACAATCCGCAATCCGCGTGGAGTAACCGCAATGTAATAATTACTACCAATTTCAGACTAAATGATATAATTTGTTAAATTTGTTTAGATTGTATTAATTTTAGTAAAATGCAATTAAAGTCAAGGTTAAAACTTTGAAAAGTGGTATCCCACTTCTGGTTATATCCCACTGTTGTTGCGCAGAATATTTTTTGAGTCATCATCTCCTTCATACAAAAGATCTTATAACTTGTAGTGTACATTAAGGACTTGTACATTACAACTAAGCAGGTACCCTAAGATGTAAGATTAGCGTCAAGTAGATACCATTGCTTTGAGCGCCAGTGTAGATCCTTTGTGACACCTGCAATAGAAAAGTCGTTGTCCTGTACTGATGGCTGTTATTTTGCTGTTAGGTTAGAGAGAGGATATAACTAAATGTCCGGTATCTCTGTTAAATGTCCGGTATAAGATCCTGTCCCACGTACTCTGACATACTAATCGGCACGTACTGTTGTGGCTTCCTGCCCGGCAGATCAATTTTAGACCAAATCTTCTCCCTAAGATAAATGCTGGAACGAGTCAACGAATCTCAAATTGAGACTCACAAACCTTTCATCTACTTTAAAGCTGCATATGGTACAATTCTTAGTCTGGAGGATAGTTGATATCAGAATCCCAGCAAATCTGACTAAGCTGTGTCGCGTAACGCTGGAGAATGCGCGCTGATCTTTGGCGAACTTGGGTAGAACAGGAACTAGATTGGGCCAAGTACATTCCTTACGGAACTCCAGCAAAAATTTCCTTAAATTCTAAGTATTCGATTCCATGTTTGACATGGAAAAGTCTATCCACAAAGTAGGCTTTTAAAATTTTATCAGTGTTCCGGAAGAATGTGTTTTAGTTAAGCACTTCAAGCCTGCACTGGTGAGTGATCTGAGAAGAGGTCAAACCTTTCCTCTAGGTTGGTAATATTTTTAAACCACTCCTTTAGGTAAATTGGTTGTGAGAGTACTTTCTCCCAATCTTATCTAGATTTTATCTTAAAAGAATATTTTTATTTTAATAATGCGTATCCAGTGGTTTCCAGAATGCTGACAATTGTCGGGTGTCCTGGACGGATACTGGGACGGATGTCTGTGATTTTCAGTTCTACAAAAAGCAGCACACATTTGAATTAACAATTGATGTATTCAACTGCAAACCCACTTCTCATTTGATAACGATTATTATTTAGAAATATTCCCATGCCTAAAACTCGTGCAAAAATATTCCGCAATATCAAATTTCAGATTCAAAAAAAATTCTACAAAACGTCAAAGTATCCAACTGTCACCAAGTCAAAGGTGAAATGCTAGCAAAAAAAAAAAAAATAAATGTCGAAACTGAAAATTTAATCCGACACATTCCATTGTTTCAAATTATTCTTCCTGGGAGTCCCACGACCATACCCCATGTCCTGGTACGCTGATAGGTGTTGACGTTTAAATCGCCTTCAGCTACACAAAAAATTTACAAATAAAATTTGAATATTAAATTGCATTCAATTGTTTAAAATAAAAAAAAGAACTGCTGTTTCATCAGAACGCGATGACAGCTCTTTCCACTTCCGCTCTCTCACTAGGGGTAGTAAAGCATACAGAAAACGCTTACCTAACGAACCACAACGAATCCCCTCTGACCGAATGTGTGAAGTGTTCGGTTGGACACACGATGAATAGAGCGCACCACTTTGAGGTACTATTTCCTTTGGGTTCTTTTCGAATTGATCCTGTCGTCTGATTTTGAATGCAAAATTTCCGCACTAGTGAGTTTTTGATGAACATCCTATTGTGACATTGCTCGTGGATCAAAATAATCAATCGGGATATAAAAAATGCGAATTGTAACGAAATTGGGAATTCTATCGGAATTGCATTGCAATTAGTGAAGTCCTGTGGAAATACCCCAGTATGTAGATGACCTATGACATTATCGGTTGGATTGCAATGGTAGGGAGATCCTTTTTCTTGATTGAGAGCTCGTTATTAAAGGTCCATTGAGAGCGAACTAACTAGTTGGCAGTTAGAAATGGGTATTTGGCTTGCAATCAAATGCGTGTAGTGCTGAAGAAGAGATTTGCCTAATACCTTCTTCTAACTCTTAGTCTTATTAAAACCGGAATATTAGTGGCTAGTAGTGTAAGCCTCATCTAGTTCATGCTATCAAAAGCCTACTCAGGTTTGGATGACGGCATAATTGGTGTTTTGTTATCCTTGAGGAATAAACCATTCATATTCTGGTGAGTATTACCAATTACCTACCAATTACCCAAAACCCGATGAAAGGCGTAGCCCGTTCTTTGCTTATATCGAATGAGGATCAACTGAAGATATGAAAGGTGCATTTTGCAATGGTTTTAAACAGAGTATTCGCTAGCAATATGCATCCAGGTCGAACTGAGGTGTCCGAGACAAAAAATATCCGAATTCGCACCACATCCCGCAGTAAGGATGAGGATGAGTTCATTACCTACATTATAAACTTGATTGTTGCACTACAGAAATGGAGTTTCGGACCTCAATCATTTCCTAAAATATCGCCACCCAACTAGCCATGTATCTAAAATAATTAGGTAGAAGCCCATCCTAAAAATAAAGTGATGGATCATGTATATGACTGTCCAGAAATGGATCATACAGACTGATGTTGTCCACGAAATAGGTAAGGTTAGATAAGATTAGGGGAATCCAACTAACATAATACTACTGTCTTAATTGGTCTGTTGCTAATTAAATTACATAGGGTCATCCAACAGGAGGTGTCATTTTAAATCAATAGAAAAACGTAACATTTTTATGAAAAATCAGTCAACATCGTGCGGTAACGCAATCCATTCACTAAAACAGTCGCATCAGCAGTATTTTCGAAAACTCTCAGTACTTACTTGTGGATGAAAAGGTTGTTCCACTATTTCTCTTGGAAATGGGTTAGGTTAGGTTAGGTTAGGTTAAGAAGGGGTGTGTGACGGTTAAAAACTCATCACGTCCACTCGGAGACCTAAAGGTCCATTGTGAATCCCCTATTTTATATCGATGGAGTGGGAACAACAAAATACAGAAACCTATCGCGTCACTGGGTGGAATGGGAACCAGTTGGTAAAGTTGATAAAATGGAGAAGATCCGATATCTGGAAGCCTGCTACCTCTGCGGTGCTTGCGAAGAACCTAGAACCTAAAGTGCGAAGGCGTCGTTCTTGCAGAGCGGGGCAGTAGCAAAGCAGATGTTGGATAGACTACACCTCTTCCTCATAGAGCTTCTACATAGATCGTTGGACTCCACTCCCCATTTACGGAGCATGACTCCGATGGCGCAGTGTCCTGCGATTATACCAGTAAGGATGCGGATAGAGGATCGATTAAGTGCCAGAAGGCTCTTTGTTTTCTTTTTATCTAATTTCGGCCATAACGAGCGAGAGGTGGCACAGTCCTCCCTAGATACCCAGAACGAGTTGGCCTCTTTCTCTATTATGCCGTCAATTATAAATACTATACAATTTTGCAATCGGTGGCAATATGGATGTGTCCGCTTCACTGATGTTCATTTCCGACCCCATTCTTGCCAAAGCGTCTGCCTTCTCGTTACCTTCAATATTGCTATGTCCAGGAACCCAGCAGAGTTTGACCGAATGGTGTCTAATCGTGATTAGTGCATCACGACAGTTCCTAACTGCCTTTGATTTAATTGTATTAGATTTAATCGATTTAATAGCTGCTTAACTGTCAACGAAGATGGTTATATCCGACGGGGGGAGGTGACTGTCTTCTATGCATTTAGCAGCTCTTTCTATTGCCAGGATTTCAGCATGGAATACACTACATGCTTCTGGTAGTCTGAATGATTCCTGTTTTTGCAATGTTTCCGAGTAAAATCCTGCTCCCGTACCTATCTCCATTTTTGAGCCATCTGTGTAGACTGTGATCCCTAGATCGTTGTCTATGCTATTGGACTCCCACTCTGCTCGGCTTGGGAATAGGACTGGGATATCAAAATTGAAGCCGATGCGGCTGTAAAGCATTCGGAGTTGTATTTCCTGTCCATTGTCTTTGTAGCGTTTAGTATTACCGCATGTCCATAGGTGGTCTCTTTCCACAGGTTGGATTCTTCAGTCTGAGAGCTCCTTTCGTGGCAGAGCCTTTGATGAACAACTCTAAGGGAAGAATATGAAGAATTATATCCAAACCTGCTTGCGGCGCGCTTCTCTCTTTGTAGAGTTCCTTCATATAGGTCTTTGTACTCGTAGCTGTCCACCAGACTAAGGATCCATATGAGATGATGGGCCTGATAATTGCTTTGTACATCCAGTGAATGATGCGCGGTTGCAATCCCCACCGTCTCCCAAAGGCCCTCTTACAAGCATATAGAGCATTCATTCCTTTCTTTGTCCTTTCTTCAACATTTCTTTTCCAGGATAACTTGGAATCTAGAATGACGCCAAGATATTTCGCCTCAGATGAGAGAATTATAGTGGTGCCATCAAGCTTTGGTAATGTGAAGTCGGGTATCTTTCTTCTCCTAGTGAACAAGACAAGTACAGTTTTCTGAGGATTAGCAAAAATACGGCTGCAATTCTTGTACCAATTGGATCTTATGAGCATGTCCAGATATGCAAAATGAGGTGCATAGTAGTTCAGCTACTGCGGCGATATATTCACCTGACCTTGCCGGACGAACACGAGCTGGAGGTTTTACATCACATACACAGCGCCCACAATCCATATCGACAATCAAAACCTACTCTAGGAGTACTTTAGTCCACAATGCTCAAGATTTATCCGCGTCATGTTGGACTAGTTTTTCAAAGGCCAAACCTCATCATACTGCAAGTAGCTATACTTGTTCTGATTCACTTACCACAGCTAAAGTGTTAAAAAAAAGGTTTGAGTGTGCTTGGACCAGAAAAATGTCCTTTCTCTTACCACTAACTAGATAAAAGTGGATTCGCCATCCGAACTTCTTAAAAACGACGGTTTGAATTGTTCTCTGGACAGAATTTCGTTGAGTTTTTGGAGTTTTTGAAGATTTCAATGAATTGGAACTACTTCTTCTCTATTTGGATAGAGTCTGCTCCAACTCTGAGTAGAGTCTCCAATGTGGAGCACCACACCTAGAGCAAATTTAAATGGAATGTACACTGACTGGTCCTGCTCCCAAGGTCTTACTCCCAAACCCATCTTCACGTACGAGTAGAACGCTTTGTGCACTGATCATGATGGGAACATTTTTTCGCGTAAATCGCAGACTCGAAGCAGTAAGAATACTAGATTCTATTAAAATATTTGGCTTCGCTTTCGGCGTTGGCATTATAGTAACTAAAACCAATGAACCGGTTCGGTTCTCGTGCGTTAGTGGCTGACGCATAAGGGAAAACTGGCAAAACAAAAAATTCATCAGCGCCAGGAGGACAGTAAACCATACAGTAGTCTCCTAATCAGAGATAAAAATGCATCAGCAAACACGTCATTTTCAGATACAAGCTTTTACTGATGCATTGCTTTGTATAGCACATTTTTCCAAAAGCTGGTATGAGGGACTTTTTAAGATCGACAAACAGATTGAAGGTATTAACTTTGCATTTCTAAAACCATCAATAGATCCAGAACGAATGGTTTCAAATGATCACCAAACAAAAACTTGTAAACGATGGGCCATCTGTTGCTATCTTTTTAAAAAGGCTATAACAGAACACCGTTCAATACTCTTCAACGATTGTTGCTTTATTGGAGTAAATCTTCTAATTAACTATGGAATATTATTTCATTCAAATGACTTCCTCGACTGACTTGACAATAGGCTATCCTGTAAACTCAATTTTTCAATTTAATTCCGATGGTTTCAGCATCTATTTCACGAATAGATTGACCAATATTGTACCTAAATGTACCTAAAATGTCTTTGGATTGTTCGCATAGCATCGATCTCTAATGGCCCCTTACAAAAAAAAAAACTCCAACAGTATCAAATCGCAGCTCTACGCCAGCCAAGCAACATTACCAAAACGACTGATTACACGATTATGGCACGTATCCCCCCATCTTCCTGAAACCATAGCTCGCCCAAGTACAATTCCTCAATTTCTGGCTAATTTCGTACCGCGAAAATATAACACTGAGTTTCTGTCTATTTTTTGAGTGCATATGAGCTGTCAGTGTCAAAATAACATATGATTCATAAAGTAACCAACAGATGGCACAGCCTTTATAAACAAACGATGTATCTGTGGAAGACTGAATCTACCTATAGATCTTTTAGTCGATCGATGGATCTATCAATTTGTTACCGACTGTTCTGAGGCTACAACCCATCATTGCCATCAAAACAATTTACAATACATTATAGATTTTTTATTCATTTTCAAATAAAAAATAAAACTTATCCTTATCACATTTGTGTATGTTTGTGGTGATACAATAAATTTAACTTAACAACAAATTAAAAAAAAAAAAAAGAGTAACCTAAAAATCGTAACATAATCACTTAGTTTGGCGGGAACATCTCATCGAATGTCGCTGTTTCCAGTATTTCATTCGCAATATCTAAGAATTTCTTCGATAAGCCCTTCTCAAGGCCCGGTATTATTTCATTCAGGTAAAGATCTTGATTGTCGTTTATTATTGAGTTACCGACTTCACCCAAAACTTTGTCGCCATTAAATAAATTATCCAACTTCAGTTTCATATTGGTAACCGTAAAACGTATGGGCATCTTTGTAAATCTCACAAATTCAACGCCATCCTTCAGATATTTAGTACCACGCATTTTCACAATAGCCTTGGCGTTTTCTTCAATAAAAATAATAGTAGTTAGTAGTTTGTAGTTTGATGACTAAGTATTTAACTCACCAAAAAATCCTTTCATATCACCAGCTCCTTGAATATCCAACACTACGACCCTGATACGAAGTGAATATTTTCCTACAAATGTAATTTTTGGCAGCGTTATTGCCACATCGAAGGATATTGCTGAGGCATTTGCACTAAGGGTTGTAAAGAGATTGAAACATACAGAAAAGCTACAATCCGTCTGGAACGGATCGTATGATACCCTATCCTCGTTTCTATAAAGTGCTCATGCCCAAATTGCATTTGGTACTCAAATATGGCTATAACGTCGAACGTTTGAGGATGTTACATGTGAAATTTCATGAAAATCGGTTTTTTGATGAAAACGCCCCCTAAAAGTGGGCGTGGCCAAAACTGTTCTATGGGTGAATTGTAGGAAATCTGAATACCTAAATATTTGGACTTAACAAAATTTTTCGGTTTCATATAATTTAGTGAAGTTATAAAAAAGTAGGCGTGGCAGTGGGCGGATGTAAAAAAAAATTACAGTTCTACTGTATCTTTTCGTCAGAAGCCCAGATATGAGATTTCAGCGTCCTAGTTAAATATTTAAGGCCCAAAAATCGGTTTTATGATGAAAACGCCCCCAAAAAGTGGGCGTGTCCAAAACTTTTGTATGGTTGGATTGTAGGAAATCTGAATGCCTAAATATTTGGTCTTAACAAAATTTTTCGGTTTCATATAATTTAGTGAAGTTATGAAAAAGTGGGCGTGGCAGTGGGCGGATTTCAAAAATTTTTACACTTGTACTGTATCTTTTTCTCAGAAGCCCAGATATGAAATTTCATCGTCCTAGCTCAAAATTTAAGGCCCAAAAAGCGGTGACATACGGACGGACGGACGGACGGACGGACGGACGGACGGACGGACGGACGGACGGACGGACGGACGGACGGACGGACGGACGGACGGACGGACGGACGGACGGACGGTCATCGCTCAATCGATTTCGCTATTGATGCTGATCGCGAATATATATACTTTATAGGGTCTATCTCGATTATTTCTCTATGTTACAAACTATGTGTCAAACTTAATATACCCTTAGGATAGGGTATAAAAACAATACTTTAGTAACTTTGTTTAAAAATACTTTAGTTTATCAATGATAAAGTTGCTGCCACCTCTGGCTTGGATTTCACTAAATGTTGCTCTAAATTGTCTTCCACGAGCCATCTCAATGTTATCTAAGAGAAGTGGCTCCAGTGGAGGAGTGTGATAGCCATCACCAAGATCACCAGTCACTAATAATGGACGCACGACATTCACAGCATTGATGATGCACTGATTGATGTCAGGATCATTGCGGGAACAGGTTTTTATTGTTGAGGCTGGAAATAAAGAATGTAATAGATTATTTTCAATAATCTTTGCTACAGGCACAAATGAGGACGAAAATCTTGTAATTCCTTCTTGGCTAGTCTAGATACAGTGAGCTGGATAAAACTATCTGTACGCTCCCAATCCAGCATTAGGGAAGAAAAAACTAGGTATTTACTTTTCGAATACTTCACTGGATTTAGGACCAGCGATGTCGTTTCTACTACTGTAGTAGTATTGCACTACTTTTAGGAACAGTGTACTACTATGTCAACATTCCTGATATCCATGGGCATAATTTGTATACGAGTTCTTTGCAAGATTCTTATATATTTGAAAGTGAAGACTGATACTTATGTAATGCGCCATTTACTAATGGAGTCTCCTTTCTTGTGGATTTCATTTGATCTTAAATCACTGTAACCCTTAAATCACCTGTGCATATACACACCTATGTACATAAACTATGGGTTTAGGTGGTTAATACAAGTATCGACGAAAAATGGAAAGTTCGCTCGTATTCCCTAGTCCACAACCTTCAGTTTGACAAGCCAATGCACTACTGCCTACACCATGGTCACCCTTTGATAAGTGACAAGCTGTCAACCTCCTTGTAATACAAGTAAACCTTCATTCAGACAGGTAGCCATCATCACATCATTACACACTTAAACTGTTATGGTTTCATTTCATTACATGAGAAATATTGCAACTGATTTATTTTTACTTTGACACAACGATTAAGATTTCGTGCCCAAAAGTTCAATCAAACCTGACATTGACATTAAACTTGATTATCCGTTGTGATGTTGAGAGAAACGAGGATTTAACACCTTGTATGCATTGTTGTGGTACATGGCGTTCTCTCTAACATTCGCACTGGATTCATTTCTGTTTTTGATGTAATTTTGACGGTTAAGGACGGTGTGGTTTGCATTTAGACTACAAAACACCGATGAGATATGTATGTCTTGTACAGTAAAAGTCACCAATCTACTGGGAGTCTGATAAATTTTAACAGTCTAGGATACTCCCCTTTCCTCTATCTCTATACTGATACTGTGTAGGGAAACCAGTGCAAAACACACTCTAAAGTTCTGAAGTCTGAACCACTGCAAATTGTCAAAGAAGAGTGGACTAGACGTAAATCCAAATAAAATGGAACAGATCCTATTCACAAAGAAAATTAGAACGAATGCCTTTAACATTCCGGCAATAGGAGTAAAATCTCCGAAACTTATGGTTAACCTTCGTTTGTCGTGTTTTTTTTCCGACGAATTCACCAGTCGGTAGGTAATGAAAAGCAGGACACCTTCGACTCTTTTGCGAAGTTTTCTCACCCTTGATGACAGCCCAGACATTCACTGCAACCGTTAGATTGTTAAATTGGATACAAATTTCCATTGTCAATCCTTTTTCTTCTGAGTATCCTTGAAAATCTGGCTTCATACTAGACCATCCCATATCGTCTGACATATAACAGCTCAGTCATCAGTACAACGTAAGGATCGTCCCTAACCATCGTTTTCCACCTGATTGTGTTCACGCATTGATTTTAAGTTTGCTACGTTAAGTCGAGGAATATGGTGATTCTTAAGATCGAATTCAGTTAATGGCTTTCACTGCCTGGTTTGGATATGCCTTCGTTTCTTGCGGCCTTCCTTGCATGGAGCATCCCACTCACTACCAAAAGCCACAGTAGTGGTGATAGAAGCCCTGTACACAAACCTTTTAGCTTTTAAGCATTTGCTTGTTGTAATAGCAACGATAGTTGTCAACCTTCAGGGTAAGAAGTGCAACAGATATAACTTCTGTTTTGACATTGTTGAAAGATCCCTCCGTATCAAGCAAGGATGCCATTGTGATATCCTTGTTCTCAAAAAATTTCAATGCTTCCTATCAACGAGTGCATGACAGTCTCTACCGATTTTCCCTTGCGATACGCACGTCTGGATAGGATAGGATACGATAGGAGTTTACTATCCAAATTCTTGCATGGACGTCGATCAATCTTTCCAGGAGGATCAGGCGGATAGGCTGATCGGAAGGAAATCTTTAGGGGAGGTCTTTCCGGCTTTCTGTATGAAGACTACTTTGACCCTCCTCCAGGGTCTAGAGGTGTAGCTAAAGTTTCAACACCTCCCCAGACCTATAAGATCCAAAATCAATAAGTATCTGCAAATATGTATCTCGGCTAACTAGTTGTTTTACGTTCGCTCCTATTGAAGAAAAAAATTGCTTTGCAACAACATATGTAATAGCATTGCTAATGTGGGCATACAAGTACATGTCACTAGTAAGAAAAGGCCAACTTCAAGCCAAGTCAGTGCGACTATACCACTCCGAATTAAACCAACGTTTTACTGAATATCAATTGGTAATGTCAGAAACCTTCCATTGAAAGACTTACATAATTCCCTTTTCTATTATATTACCCTTCAATGCATATCAGTCGAGATACCACTCAGCATATTAATTAGTAAAATAAAAGCAAACCGAAAGCATTACCATTTGCGTGATGTAATTTTGTAAAACTGTAGCCAAACCAACCAAAATAATTCTTCAATGACTCACAGTTGTTGCTGTACTCCGCTCCACTGTACTCCACTCCACTGTACACTCCTCCACTGTACAAAAGTGCCGTGAATCGAAATGAACTCATCGTGATATCTATTTTTTGGAAGATTTGTTCCTCAGAATTGAGAATACAGGGACTAACATGCCACCAATTTAATTCTATAGGCACTACGGGTGCCATGCCATCTTCTGCAATAAAAGCTCTAAATGTTCTACAACTTCACTTCCACAACTTTCTCGATCTGTCACCTAAGTAGGTATTTGGAAAGACTTCACGGTAGGCTAGTGATAAAGCGAAGTGATAAAGGAGCATGAAACAACAGATGGTTCAAAAATGGACTACCTATGGCATAAATGCTGAAATTTTCTCGGAAACACTTGAGATATCTGAGGCATGCCGATTTGCAGATTCGTCCAGTGTCTTCCAGGCTGAAATGCTGGCAGTACTCAAAGCTTGCTGCTTATTAAAACATAACCCTAATTCTGTTCGCAAACATTTCCATCCTTATTGACTGCCAGGCTGGCATCAAGCGCCTACCATCGAACACGACATCTTCTAAGCTGGAGGAACTGTGGAAGATCAGTCTCATCTGGTTGCCGGGGCACAGCAAAACCGAGCTAATTAGCTTGTGAGACGAGGTTCAACCTCCTTTTAATAGATCTCTTGCGAAGTGTTTTTATATTCCGTTGGGAGTTGTGAAGGAAAGAATCGTCTCAGACTTTCTAACAGAAGCTAACATCAAGTGGGACGGGTTGCGAATGTGTGTCATATCAAGGTAGATTTGCGTACAATAGGTTCAGAACACAAGATCTACAAAAAAAAACTTGCACAATTGGATCGTGGCAATTAGTGCAGGATACTAGGCTATAGGAACATACTCGCCTAGACGTCAAATTTAAGAAAGAAACAGTGCTTTATCACTTCTGCGGGTGTCCGGCACTAGCCAGGGTCAGACATCGCGCACTGGGTAAAACCTTCTTTGACAACGAAATCTCAGAGAAAAGGATTAGTGAACTAAGCAGCCTCTAAAAATAACACACATAAGGACTTTTGAACCATTCTCTTCGATTCATAACAAATATAAAATCAGGTCACGTGAGTTGTAGTTTTAAAATGGCATTCAAGTCCAAATTAGGCTTCAGCATGCAACACTACCTACCACCCATCAACGAAAGGATCCACAAAATAAGAAGCATATGCGCTGAATGAGACTATACATTGCGCAAACACTTCATCCTCGAGTGAAGAAGATGTCCACCAAAATGCACATCTGACGATAAAAGAAGTAGATATCGAAACATACACAGCGGTAGCAGATGATAGAAGGATTGGTCTGGTCAATTGGAAACAGAGATTTGGGGTTCTCATCTATATCTTGAGATGGTAGTTAAGGTGGCAATTTTCTTTGAGGAAATTCGTAAGGAGCTCGTATTTTTTGCAGAATTTTATGGTTTTCATATTTGGAACGAAAACTTGGAGAGGACTTCCTTTTGTTAATTCCGCTTAATCCCAGAATTTAGGATCATACCTAAATATCCACGTATTGTTTGTAGAACTTGATGATAATGGGACAAATTTGGTTTTTTCCCTTAAAAAATAAGTTCACGGCTATAAAATGGCAAAGATTAACATTCAACGTTCTATGATGGAATGCCTTTTATTTTGTTTGGAACCTTTGAAAACAAGAAAGTCCTTAAAAATGTTATTTTTCTTTTCTTTATGTTTTCTCGGAATCGGTTTTGGATGGATGGAATATGAAGCAAAGTTGTAGAATAATTAGAGATACATTCGACTATGGCTTTGTTTATTCGGCTGTGTCTTTGGTTTCAAGGATAATGGCAAAAATTACATTGCTATGCTTCTCCAAAGCAATGTTAGCGAATATATTTTTGGAATTCGCCCAATTTTTTTAATTTTCTTGCTTGAAAGTGAAAAAAATTCCCACCACACAGAACATAGATATTAATCTTTTCTACAATTTGTCCATACATTATGTATTACTATGCCCACTTCTTATGGGCATTTTCTTAAAAAAAACTAAATTTAGTCTTGTCAAAGCTAAGTCTGACTAGTTAAGAAGCATTGTATTGAGGAAATTCGTATCTTTGTGTCTTTAAACGATGACAGTCAGTCCCAGATTTTATACGAAATTATCCTAACGACTGTATTATTGATACAATCTCTAAGAAAGTCGATCACGTTAAGACCTGATGTACCAGCAAGAGGAGATTTGGTATAGAGTCTTGAGTGGGAATATTCATATATTGGATATGTTTCCTCTCTCACTTTTGGGCTCAAGATCCATTACCAATCTTTATAATTAAACTACTTTCATCTTTTTGTACAGTCAGCTCTAAAAAGAAGGCAGCAATGATGAAGTCGAAACTAGCTCAGCAGTGTTGTTGCGTTGCGTTGTTACGCTGCTGCAGCAGAGCATAACCTTATACTGCGTGTTCCAAGAACCACAGGCTCTTCTCGACAGCATTTCACAAGCTTGAATTTTATTTCAATAACAGGAATCACTTTTCTGTCTGCCTGGCTCTTGATGAAAAAATTTCAACGTAGTCTCACTGGCGGCTATTGTCCCTGCTAGGACCTCCCATTGGAAAACACTGTTATGGTTCGGGATTTGAACTGATTTGGATATGGCCAGAGGTTCGGAGAATATGCCTGGCCCTACACCTCACCGAAATTCGTTACTCTCCCTTTAATCCCTGCCGAAAATCCACATGTATGTACATAGGTCCCGGTGCTAGTAAACCGGTTCTAGGAGTGCACCTTTTTTTTATCTAACTACAGGACGAATAGGCTTAAAATACGTGACCTTCATTTCTTATGACAATACCTCTTGAATTTTAACTAATCAATGAGCCTAGTCATTGCCAGCTAGTACCAGCTAGTACCGAGGAGCCCATTTGCTGATGGTGATCTCTTCAAAAATATAGAACGATCCCCCTTTATGCCTATCTGGACATCGATAATACCTGCTACAACTCGATAGCAAGGGCAGTCAGTAAAAGATTTGACCAAGCAATGGATCAGAGCTATGCCGACAGAAACAAATAATTACTTTTCCGAAGAAGTGACATCTTTTCAAGTCTACTCTTGATGATCATGATCATGTCACAGGTTCAAGTCAAAACCATAAGATTGATCGCGAAATAAAGGAAATCTCTGTATACGCTTATTTTAGTGATCATTTGAAAAATGATGAATAACTGAGGATAACCTCTGTATATGTACATATGTATATAGGTGACGGAGGTGAGGAATTCCGACAACTTCTTCAGTCATTGTCTGAACCTCTATAATCTAAGCAAGAAACTCCTCGCAAGATACTTCTGTCAGGGTATAGAAACATATAGTAATGATCTACGCGCAGGAAGTAAGTTTTCACAAGTAACTTTCCTCCTCTTCTACCGCTTTATCTAATCTAACATGAAGGTGGAATCAGCCTTAAACTCACTTGCATTTGTCATTGTTACGAGTGCTATGCGCTCATGCCCAATTGCTCCCTTGGAAGCCGTCCTATGTACATGAAACTAGGATACGTTCAATCCCATAAATCTCCACCTCGTTCGCTAAAAAAAGGTATTAACCTTAAATTTAAGGTTCAATAACCTCCAAGAGTATACAAATGGAACTTCTCTCACCATCTTCCTGAAAATCATACAATTCCGCAAAAAAAAAATATAGCTTTTAAGGTGCATTCACAGCTCTGCGATCTGCGAATAGAAACGAGCACATATTCGCAAATTTTGACGTTTCATTCACAGCAATTTTTTTTCTGCTCGCAGAGATCTGTGAATTTTACTTGTCATTCGTGAGGTTAAAAAAAGAATTGTGAGGTTAAACTACGGTGAATGTTTTGGTCGCGCAAATATGGATTGCGTTCTACATGTGTGGAATGTGAATGCAATTTGACAGTTCACGAAAAGCATTCACCTATTCGCGGAGAAATCAGCGCATTGTTAATTTCTTAACAAAAACTAAGAATTGAATGTCAATCGATAACAATATATGTATATGCGTCATCTGACTCGTCTTAGAGGGTAAAACTGTCCTCAAAACGAATTGGAACACGCCCCCTGTCGTCAATCTTTGATGGTTCTAGATGTCGACGAAAATGAACTTTTCTCCCCAATGACTCTTGGAAACAGACTTTCAGTTATCAAAAGAGACCTTGGGAAGTAAGTTGCCATAATGATCCGTACCAATCATCGAAAAGGAACACAGCCCAGACCTTGCGATCATCCATAATCTACTTAAATTCGATTGTAGTTGGTATGGACAATATACAAAAAAGTCGTTAAGTTCGTTAACTGATATAGACCACTTAAATAACCAATCACTTTTTATTGTAACTTAATTGTTGATCATGTCGTTTAAGGAACTATTATTTTATGCATGTAATTAATGCGGTCCAGTCACCTTTGGGTGCAAACATCTCATCGCATATTCACAAAGGGTACAAGGAAATACACTCTAGTGCAACATTTATTGCTCCCTTGTCTGTGATGACTATGTTATGAGAGATCCCACATCACAGGCGACACGACAATGTACGCATGCGCAGTAGCCAAACAGTCATTGACTGTCGACAGCAACGACCTTGTGCCAATACACGCTCAAAACTCGTACCCAACGCAAGTAAACGAAAACATGAAGCGTCGAAGTCCACCGTACTCTGGTTATCGATTGTGGGGCAACAAGAAAATGCGTTAATTGCAGTTTGTTTGAGCGGATTGTTGTTTTCTTTTTTTTTTATTTTATTCCTTTTGTTGTTGCATTTCTGCCACTCATGGCCACAAGTCATTTTGCAATAACAAAATGCACTCAGATACACTATTGTCCATGATTTTTCCATCGTCTCTGGATGGTAATCGTGATGGGATGGTGGTACTTGCACAACGACCCCACTGAACATTGTACCAGTGGATGCTTACAATCGCATAGTGTAGCCGCGATGGTGTTGTTCGTATTCGATGCTCTTGAGTCATCGGTTTTATTGCTTACTTAAGCTATTTAGAAGCACAGAAACAAAACAAAAAAAAGATACTAGATGTACATACATACATGTATGTACGTACAACATGTATCAGTCGGAATAACTAACAATTAGTGATTCTGGACTGGTAACGAAATTTACCTCCAATCACCTTCATAGTTGTACTTGTCGCTTAGATATCAAACTTTTGAGAGTTGAATTTTAATTTTTGTTTATTAAATCGATTCGGTATTAACACATTAGATATAAACACATTTATAGGGTAGACCGGGTTTAGTTTAAGCAAATATAAGTAATGATATGAACCAGCCTTAAGTTTCGTAACTGACCTCATCTGTCAGACTGTTTTGACACAATGCAAGCATTAAGTTTAATCTGAATAGGTGTTCATTACTCGGAATGTTTGTAACTCTGTTAGCAAGCCCTACTCTAAGCCTCCTTTTATTATTTTAGTATTCGTTTATCGAGTTTCTTAGAAAATTACTGAAAAAAGTGTATTTTTTCAAAAGTAGACGGGTCAGGGAGCGTGTCCTCATGTTTTAAACTCTCAGTATTCAAAATTTCATTACAATTGGACTAAAACTGTTGCTTTGTATAAAAGACAAACAAACAAACATGCAAACATTCTTCTTTACCCTTGAACTTCATACTGAGTAGTTAATTTATGCTGAGTAGTCAGTGGTATAATCTACTGACTCACGTGGCCTATTTTTTCGAATTGTATGATACTTGCCTTCTAGACCACAAGTTTTGGGCATTTAATGCTTTTAAAGCAGAACATATGCGTAGCTAATGACTTTATCTGAAAACATGCGTAGTTAGTTCAAGTTCAAGCTGAAATATGTTACATGTACATAATTGTTATTAAATTTCATAAGTACGAGTAATGTAATAAGTTAATGTTATCGTTATTACTTCCGGAAATATTTTGGTTAAGTATGACGTATGTTTAACCATTTTACACAAAATTCCATCAATGGAAGAATGTATGTATGTAGTAATTTATTATTTATTTGATGTTTCCATAAAAGGATAATTAACGCGTATTAAACTTAAGAATTAATTAAATTGAACTTAGACGAATAGTTTTCAAAATATATTTTGAAATGATACTACGTTAGAGCTGTATTTGCGTTTCTGTTTTCGACTTTGACAGTATACTTAGTGTCTCATATTAGCCTATATCACAACTAATTAGATATTAATTTGAATTTATTAGAATCTAATTTGTGTATATCCCAGACGTACTTTTGATTAAAAAAGGGAATAAATAACATCTGTAGTAACTGGCCTTAACCGCATTAGGTTACTATTAATCAAATCCGTAATTATAGGACTATCAAAAGAACATGCAATTAAGTAATTGCTGGAATTAACAGAAATTTGGGGATACTCGTACAACAAAACATTTAAAGTTTTTGAAATGCGCATTTATGTTTGAGCTGTTGCCTACCATAGTTAGATAGGTTTGAGGTTACTTTTACTTACGTCACTCTTAACAATCATTGTTGTACAGACTGTAGTCCAAAACGCATAAGTTCAGGTAAGGCATATTCAGAACTTCTTCCAAACAATGGGGATTCTGTCATATCTATCAAAAATTGATATGTACCTGTTTCAACAAAATACCTCTCTGAGAAAATTCATTTAGAAAACCGCCGCAGAGTTGTCACGAATAATGTTATACGGTCAAGCGTATTAGCTCGTAGATACATATATAAGCTACGACTTGATAGCAATGGCAGTCAATAGGCGTTTTTCTTTTTTAGTTCAGAACAGAGCTCTGAACAGAGCCTGAACATGTCGAGCGCGCTCTGAACGGAGCACGCTCTAAACGCTCTAATATATTTAAGAAACACGATTGAGCAGTACCTGTCATATGACTGCAAAATTAATCGACGATTCATGCTTTTTGTCTTCTTAAACACTAAAATAGCATTTATACACAAATAAAGTTTTCATTTAATTATTAACTACTAATAATTAATTAAAAACAAAGCCTCGAACTCCATTTCAATTGTTTTCGATTTCGGTTTCTCATTGCTTTACCCCCTGTCAAACGTCAAATTCACTGTGCTCGGGTTTTGCTCAGGATGCTCAATCAATTCATGCTGAGCTGATAGAGCGCGCCCTGAGCACGCTCTAAACGAAAAAAGAAACACGAATCGAGTGCTCTAAGCGCTCTGAACTAAAAAAGAAACACAAACATTTTTTTTGACAACTCAGGCTCTGCTCTGAACTAAAAAAGAAAAACGACTAATAGTAGAGGGTTTGTTTGATTCGACGAACGAATAGATAAGGGCCATGCCAAATAGTTATGAGCTTCTGTCAATTTTTTGATCGTATAAGAGCTGTCAGTGACAAAAAAATGTATGATTCAAAAAGAAACGAACAGATGGCCCGCCTTAGGTACCTTATCTGCAATTTCAGCTGCTGTTCCGAACTCTCCCATGGTTGCTAAACCTAGTACGTTATCTGATGGCAAACTAAACCAAACTAAATATTTTTATTAATATCGGTCTTAACTTAAGTGCAGTTCCCTTAATTTTGCGGTTAAAATAAAAATTTTGATTTCTCTTCGAGTTGTAAAACCACCAACCCCAGATGTGAACTTTGAAGTAAATCCAAACGTTTGAGGATGCTACATTAAATATTTCATCAAAAATGGTTTCATAATGAAAACGGTTTTAAAAAGTGGGCGTGGCTAAAGATAATGTATGGACGAATTGTAGACAATCTGAATATATGTATAAATATTTGGTATGAATAAAATTTTTGTAAGATAATTTATAAAATCATTTTGAATAAGTGAGTTCGGCAGTGGGCGGATTTTAAAAATGTTTACGCTTGTAGATACTGTTCCTCCTGCTTAAAAACCCAGATATGAAATTAAATCCGCCTAGCTCAAAATTGAAGGCCGCACGTACGGATGGACAGACATAGCTCAATTGTCTACGCTATTGATCCTGATCACGAATATACTTACTTTATAGTATTTCGATTATTTCTCATGTTGATTATTTCTCTATGTATGCATCAAACTTAATATAACCTTAGGATAGGGGATAATTAAAGGCTCTATCTGTCCTAAAAATAAAATCCAAATATTTATCACAACAGTTCTGTAAGGAACCATTCGTGCTGTGCGTGCTACATTCGTCACATTGCCGAAAGGTAATTTTTGTTTGGGAAGCTTTTTATTATCGGATGTTACACTGTCGGATGTTTGTCAGACACTCACGAGAGGTGCAACCAAGACGCCCTTTTTGGTTTTTTGGGAATCTAACCTCGAACACCTCGCTCAGTAGTCCGATGCACTAAACATTGAGCCATGGCGCCCACAACGACCATCTGTTTATGGTTAAAAAAACGAATTACAGCTGAATAAATGAACCGTCTGTCCGTATCTGTCAACTAATTTCTGAAGCCATTAGCTGGACAAAATGTTAATTATTGCAAAGGATATGAGAATAGTGGTAAACCTTCAAAAAAAAGTCCACTGATCAGATGAACCAACTACTTTGTATGAAGGCAGATGAAGCAGTTTCTGTCTAGAATGCCTCATTTTTCTGCAGCTTTTGCAAAATTTCCACTCTAACTTGTTAGCCCAATGAAAACTAAAGAAAGCAATAAGCTAATAGATAATATTTGGCGCGACAGGTCCAGGGGAACCTGTGAACCAGAGCCTAGCTTCTCACAACCATTCGTGTTATGCGTGTTGTATTCTTACACGAATGGAAGGGACTTAATGTTTAATGCCATGTCGGAAGGCCAATTTGTCCGGAAACCAACACCACTTAATTATCCTAGAAGACAGTTTAAAGATTCCTTTCCTGGATTTCATCCCACAACAATTGTGTAACTTTCATAAGACAACTTCACTAAATAGACTTATCCAAAGACTTTACCAATCCACTCTCAATCCTCTGACCAACCTTAGATTGATCCAAATCTCATTGCAAACTGAATTGTCGACAACTCGTTTCGGACAAATTTTATACTTGTCACAATAAGAGATCACTAAAGGAGCTTGGAAAAATGTGACAACTACCTTAAAGTAATCTTGGGATTTCACCATAACCGATCGCTTATTGTAAACATAAAAAGACTGTTGAACTTGATGGAATATATCGCGAATTCATTGAAAGCGCCTTCTTCATTGTTAATATTCGAATCTTCAAAGGACTAATTAAAAAAAAAGTTCCTTAACGTAGACATCCTCATGCAACAAGCTGATTTCGAAACAGTTGTTGCTGCACTACCTTATCCTGTTTTAAGCAGAGTTGTAAAGTACTGAAATACATTTGTACTGCAGTACTGTGTAAGTACCCAGTACCTTGTACTTGTACTTGTACTGAAAAAAAAGGAGTACAATGTACTTGGTACTTTAAAATCACCAAGTACAAGTACTATTTCAAGTCCTCTGTTCTAAGTACATTTACTGGGTACTATAATACTGGCCAGTACATTTGCAAGTACTTTTCAATTACATTTCCTTGCGTGGTCTATGGTGTGACATGATAGTACAGCTAACTTAATACCGAGAATCAAAGCATTGTTGTTCTTCTAAATACGTACATATGTATGTCGAGACTTGGGATCACCTTTGTAACCATCAATTGTCATTATCTGCAGCAGCATTCAAGTAAGTGGTGGTGAATTGATCTCCTGATAGGCCTTTTGCATATCTGAACTGAAAATAATAGTTGCAGATGCCAAAAACAAATTTGAAGATTAATGCTTTTTCTTAGCACGTTTCACACATAGACCACGTTAGGAATTGTACTTGAAAAGTACTTGCAAATGTATTGCCCAGTATTACAGTACCCAGTACATGTACTTAGAAGAGAGTACATGGAATAGTACTTGTACTTGGTGCCTTTAAAGTACCAAGTACATTGTACTCCTTTTTTTCAAGTACAAGTACAAGTACAAGGTACTGGGTACTTGACTGGTACTGGTACTTGAAAGTTTACAGGTCTGGTTTTAAGACCTAATTGCTGTGAACGCTTATAGTATGACGTACTGCAGATATGCTGAAAATGCTGTACTGTAGAAATAGATAGATAGATAGAAAATATGCAGAGTATTATTCAAAAACAGCCAATTCAACAGTGATCTCTCACAAGGGTAGACTTCCAGTTCTATATGTCTACGATACACATACCTACAATCAAATATTGCATCCAACAAATATTTCCTATCCAGACAAACTTCCACAACAATTGAATACCTACTTCAAAAAATTGGGGATAATACCCAACAAGACCAACAGAAAATTGGTTAACAAACTAACTTATATTCTTTCACATAACAAGAATCCCAAAGAGCTTAGAGTAACTAGTGATAGATATCTAACTTTCAAGCAACACTGACACAACACACCAGCCAACTAAGGCTAGAATCAGCTTACTCCAAAAATATCTATTTTCTGGAGATCTTGACAATTAATTTAAATAAAACATGTATGTACATATTTATTACCAAAATTAGTTTATTGATTTATTACATAAATCAAAACAACGTCTTGTCAAAACTATAAAAAAAAACTAGTTTAACTGAATGTCTAATGACTGTATCTGTTGCAAATTGGAAAATCATTTAACCATTCAAATGCTAAATAGAACTTAGTAACTGAAGTCCATTGTCTATATTTACAAAAGATTTGATCTTAAAACAAAAATTGCAGAAGCAATCACGAATTGCGTAAGAAGCTAAGTTCAAATCAAAATGACAAGGTTGTAATAATAGATACATGGTATCTATCGTATGCAACTCATACAATATGACCATCAAATGTTTGCCAAACTATCTAGATACTCTTTCCAACTCTATTGATCTATGTAGAAGATCTTTCAGTTTGTTTGTTAATTGCCAAAGAAGTACAAATACACCGAGCTACTGCACGGTAGCATATTAATTTGTCTTGTTTATCACTAGACTGTCTGTAGATACCATAGTGCCTCAATCTTTACCTAATCCTTGAGTAATACATAGAACAAAATACATAGATACGTATATGATTTTAATTAAACAAATAAACTTTAAAGAATGTCTTTGAAACTTGCATAGCTAGTCGACGCCATCATTTGATTAATCTAATAAGTGTAAATTTAAACTCGAATGTCACATTATTATTTCCGCCGTGTTTTTATACAATTAGCAATATAGATTTTAATAAACAAATTTCGATTCTTTGTCTAAAAGGAAATTACTTACGCAATTTAGTGTATACACTCTGAATGGCAATAGCAAATAAAATTGCAACACTTAACACCGTACGCCTCATAGTGCTGTGTAACGATTCACTTTTAATCGAGAAATCTAATTACACCAAAATTTCGCAAAACGATACTTTTGATTAGATTCAACGGATGATCAAATTTGAAAATCTTTGTTATCCGAAAGAATTTAACTTGGAACTTGACCACTGATCGCGGAATGCTTCTGCACCTAGAATAACCGCACCACACTGTCAGCGATTAGCGACTTGATCGTGGTTTTTATCACACCTCGCCATGTGCGCAATGGTTTGAGGAGCTTCGACTCAAAGCCAGACACTTACCAAAACCCGCTAACAGGTGAGCTTTGGATCTCTTTATTCACGAAATAGTATTCTCTTAATGTTGGCATGGTTGTAAGTATCTGCGAAAGTGTCTCGATGCACAATTTAGATGTGGTTACTAGTTACTGTACTGGTACGAGTATGTATTTATTTACATCTTTGAAGTTCAAACCGTAGGACAACAAGCTTCAGCAGCTCATTGAGTACTTGTTTTTTTTTTTCTGGTTAGGGGTCAATTAAACAATATGCGAAGATGGAATTTAGAACACAAGTTATCAAGGAAACTTGAGTTAGTTAAAAAAGTATGCTTCTAAGTTTAACTGCTAATTTATAAAGATGTTAAATTAGTTTGACCAAGAGGCACTGGCGTTATTGAACTTAGTTAACATAACGCAGACATTTTTATTATTTCTCGTATTTTGTTCAGAAAGGTGCGTGATGTTTTTTATAGCTTCACTGTGAAGCTGACTAATTGCGGAAGAAGTGGATAAAGTGCTCCAGTATTCTTCTTTTTTGTAAGCCCTGACAGGTAACGACGAAACTATGCCCATATTCAGTTAAAGCGTAAAAGTTTCACATAGTAAAATCACTTCGCCATATGTACCTTTACCTTTATGACATTGCTGTTTAAGCAGTTCTCCGTGAGGGGACTTGGTTGGTTTTGGTTGATCCTCAATGGGGGTGGACATAGACCAGAAAAATGTCCATTGTACAGCCACTAATAAGGTGCTTTACCAAAAAGGCCAAAACACTCTATTGGCATAGGTTAGGGTGGAGGTCTGTATGACTATACAAGCAAATCCCGCTGTGTCATATATCACAACTTCCACGTTACCTAAGGAGTTATAAAACCAACCGAAGCTTTTTACACAGCGGATAATGCTATTGGCATTGAAGAGGTCGTCGCAGAGAAGAGCTCCCAGATCTCCATTGGGACATGGCCGGACAAGTGCTGATCTGTGACTGACACATTTACAACATTTACACAAATTTCAGCAGAAAGGAAGGAAGACTGATAGGGTAAAGATCTTTTGGGTTAAAATGTGGACCTTTTTTTTTTCTTTACGAATGAAGACTACGTCTACTTGTCTACTTATTACAATCTGTAGTAAACCCATTCAACATAGACGATGATAGCCAAAACTTCCGTCCATCTGACCAAAACGAAGTGAGCATAGCAATATCCAATCTTAAATCCAACAAGGCTGCTGGACCTGACGGCTTACCAGCCGAGCCGTTCAAGGCAGCTGGAAATGACCTGGTAGAGAGCATACACCAACTCATTTCTAAAATTTGGTCAGATGAGTGTATGCCTGATGAATGGAATCTCAGCACGGTTTGCCCGATCCACAAGAAAGGAGATCCCCTCAATTGCGCCAATTACAGAGGTATCAGTCTCCTCAACATCGCGTACAAGATCTATCTGCCATATTGTGTGAACGTCTAAAACCCTTCGTCAACAACCTGATTGGGCCCTATCAGTGTGGTTTCAGACCAGGAAAGTCCACAATCGATCAAATCTTCACACTTCGGCAGATCCTGGAAAAAACTCAAGACGTCCAAATCAATACCCACCATCTTTTCATCGATTTTAAGGCCGCATATGACAGCATCTATAGAGACGAGCTATACAGAGCCATGTCTAATTTTGGCATCCCTGCCAAACTCGTTCCCCTGTGCAGGATGACGTTGGAGAATTCTCGCTGCTCCATCAAGGTCGGTAACGATCTCACCGAGACCTTTGATGTCAAAAAAGGATTTAGACAAGGTGACGCGCTGTCATGTGATTTTTTTAACATCGTTCTTGAAAGAATTGTGCGAAACTCACAAGCCAACACCGGAGGCACAATCTTTCAAAAGTATGTGCAACTACTAGCGTACGCCGACGATATCGACATTATTGGAAGAACACAGAGGGCTGTCACCGGTGCGTTCACTAGTATTGAAACAGAAGCTGCCAAAATGGGTTTAGCGGTAAACGAGGGCAAAACCAAGTATATGCTATCAACCAGAAGGGATACGCAACATCGACGAATTGGACAGAACGTCACAATCGACAGCTATAACTTTAAGGTAGTAAGGGACTTTGTCTACCTCGGCTCTGCTATCAATTCTGACAACAACACCTCGGCAGAAATAAAACGAAGAATAACTCTTGCCAATCGCTGTTTCTTTGGGCTGAGAAGGCAATGGAGTAGTAAGGCCCTATCCCGAACAACTAAGGAGACTCTATATAAGACCTTGATCATCCCAGTCCTGCTTTATGGCGCTGAAGCTTGGACTTTATCAAAAGCGGATGAAGATATCCTCGGTCGTTTCGAGTGAAAAATTCTTCGTAAAATATTCAGTCCCGTTTGCGTTGACGGGCTTTGGAGGAGAAGATTCAACGACGAACTATACGAGCTGTACAGCGACATCGACCTAGTCAAAAAACTCCGCATTAGTCGTTTGAGATGGCTAGGACATGTAGGGCGAATGGACACCAGTGCTCCG
Source organism: Xylota sylvarum (assembly GCA_905220385.1). Taxonomy (NCBI): domain Eukaryota; kingdom Metazoa; phylum Arthropoda; class Insecta; order Diptera; family Syrphidae; genus Xylota; species Xylota sylvarum. The sequence continues at coordinate 49,254,636 of LR999960.1, read as the reverse complement.
GCCCGAAGAGTCTTCGAATCACACATCACACCCGGAGGGACAACGCAGCAGAGGAAGACCTCGCCTTAGGTGGCGCGCACAAGTTGAAGGGGACCTGAACAAGCTTGGAGTACGCAACTGGAGAGGCTTGTTAGTTGAGGCCCAGGTTCACCCCGAACTGTAGCGCCACCTAAGTAAGTAAGTAAGTAAGTAAACCCGCCGGGGAAATACTGTATCTTCCGATTTATTGGATTTTAGCAGGTATGATACCTTCAGGTTCTGGTAGAGGTGTGAATTTTGGTGTGATTGCAGTGAGTCTGCATTCAGCTGGATAGAATAGTTAACTCACAACTGCACACGTCATCAAGAATGTATGAATCTTTAAGGCCATAATAGTGGACCCTCAGATTTAGTACCTTTTAGTTTCTTTTTCATAAAATCTAAGCCTAACTAGTGCTTTTCCTCATACTTGGCCAGAATCTCTTTCTAAAACATAAACTTTGAGTCGTAAGGGGTTTGGTAAATTTTACTTTCATGTAGCTCATGTTCTGATGTTGTATATCTATAGCAAGGTCAACAGTGTACTTAAATTTCATCGAACTTAAAAAGCAATGGCATTACGACTGAACCTTGCAGTAGCCCATTGTTCAGCTGGTTGAATTCTACATATGCAATGTACAAATGTAAATTATTCTTTAAGATAATTCGATAATTCTGGATTTACTGATTCCTTCAATATTGAGCTGAAAAATCTGTACTGAAGGTCTATGTATGATGACGGTCTTATTTGAAAGATTCCATCTAGGCTACAAATAGTGAATACCTTTCTTTTACAAAAAAAAAATTAACACAATCTTTTAAACTAAGTAGTAAGACACCTCTGCATTTGAAACAGATAATCTGCCTTCTTTATTAGGAATGTATTAGAAAATTAGTTCAATGAACCTCTCATTCTTAGGAGCAATTTCCATTTGATGTTCTCTCTTTTGTAGATTTCTAAACAAGATGCAATTAACATTCTTAGTTTGTTTATTTGCTTTTAAATAATTAATATTGTTTAAACATTTCACCATATTTAATCAGGAAATGGCGCTACCATTCCTTGTATGCAATACCAACCCATGGGGGTGATTTAATTCCCAAAAAAAAAAAACACTTTCTAAGCACTCTCCGGTGGAGAGATACTTTTTTATGAGTTTTACACGCTTATTTCCTCCTTCGAAATATCCACAAAGTTATCCTACCTTCTAATGATCATCTGTACGTGCAGGTAATTACAAAGTTTCACCAAATACCAACGACGTGAATTCAATGAATAATGAGATACGGATACTTCTATAGAAAAGGTGTTCTTAGCATTATCGTTAGGAAATTAATATAGGCCAACAAAAGCTTTACAGAGTAATTTTTATGCAATTTTTAAAAACACGTATACCTACCTACCCCAGTTGTGTATTTATTTATTTTATCCAAAAGGGCTGGATGACAATTTTGAAAGGGCTTGTATGTTATATTGGGTATAAACACACAGTCCACACATAAAAATATGATTCATTGTGACGCGCACTGAGGAATAAACTCTAACGGAGCAGTTCCATCACACTTAGCGCCCTTTTTCATTTAGCTTAGATCTATAAATCTACCACGAATGCTTCTGAGAGTTATTCTATGTCTTGAACTGGAGAATGCACCCTTGTCGACTTATTCATTGCTCTTTTCGATGAGATAGCAACGATGACCAGCACGGTCGACATACTAGGCACAAAATTCTCTCTAAACGAACAGAAAGCTACAATCTGTCTGGAATGGATGGTATAATACCCTAGACTTCGTCCTTTGTATCACTGCATACTGCATTTTTTCTATTGAACATTGTTTTCGGATTTCTTAATCCGAAATCATTCTTAAAAGCCCAGATATGATATTGCATGGTCCTAGATCAAAATTGTATGTATATTTTATAGGGTCTTCCTAGACTACTCCAAACTTCATTGCCTGAGAACTGAACGTCTGGCCTCCTATTCAGTTCCGCAATCATTAAATACATTATTTAATGATGATCAGTTGGGTGTTAATATGCTCTACACAGAAGAATCCAATTCGGAAATCAGCTTGCTCTGGATTGAGGATGTTCTGCAAGAATATCTTCTATCCCTTTTCAGTCAGTTCAGATTTCCATTTTCAGAGTAAGAATGTCAGTGACCCAAATTCTCGCATCTTCGTTGTACATTTACATCGTATCGACACCTTAGCAATCTCATAAACAAATTACTACCACCAACAACCACGGTTTCTTGTTCTCCTCCAGGAATAATTATTTTACCGCTTTTTTTTTTTCAACAAAATGACTTTCAAAACTTTAGTCACATGAGTTATATAATCTTTAAAAATCCATTCACCACAACTGATACCAACCCCTTGAGTGCATTTAACTTATCCTAAACAAAAGAAAAAAAAAATTAACCATTAATTCATAAAATACTCTTCAGTTATCCCTTAAAGAAAGGAGAAAGGGGAACAGATGATACAGCCCGGGTATCCTAACGCCGCCGCCGCATCCACCACTGAGAGCAGAAACAAAAGGAAAACTGAGACAAGAAAAATGAAAATAAGGGGCCAAACTTTTCCTCCGAAAACCCGTGAAAGGGGACACATGATGGCGAAGAGGGAGAAAATCTACTTATTAGCCCCAAGTTGACATTAAACTGATAAGAATACCATTGAGGTTATTATTCAAATCCACCCACCTAGCTATACAACACTCTGCGCGGCGTCGTCGTCTCTAACACCATTCCTTCATCTTCTAATAGGCTTTTGAATACGATAATTTTTTTTTTATTTTTTATTTTCAGTGCTTTTATGCAGAAGAAGGAGAAAAACTGTAAAACACACGTACTCGTACTAACTCAAAAAAAAAAGTTTCGCTTCATTATTCTCGTCCTTGGATTATAATGACTCGAAGAGAAAGTATGAAAGCGAACTCCTTTTGTTTGCTTCATCTGCAATGAGTGTCCTAATTTTTTTTTTTTTTGTAATAAACTATTTATAAAGAAAGTACAAAAGTACTGCCCAACAATAGGGGTAGAATATATTTTCTCATCGAAATAATTATCAAGAGAAGCTCAAGAGCTGAGCCTGCACGGTGGCGGAAGAAAAGTAAATGTTTTAATAAAGACTTTAACAGATAAAAGCATACGGACGCGCCTTCCCAACAATCGGTTCACTTCAATTTCGATTACCTTTCGTAGAAGACTTTGGTTTAAAGAAATTTTCGAACAGTACAGAGTTAACAAATACCAGTCCTAAATCGAAATCGAGCATGTAGTTTATTGCCGCGGTATTTAAGGTACATATGTAGAGTCAGTCAGTCCCTGTAGGTGCTGATGGACGAAACTTACGTTCACGTTGTTGAGTCCGATATCCTAATGTGGCACAAGTTTAACTTTTGAAAACAGTATCCAAGGAAGACGTGACATCATTATTATTGTGTCCTGGTTTCACTGCTTCGTCTGTGCCAAACTAGGAAACGTAGTTATGATTACTTCATGGAGCCTAGTCATGAATTAGTGAATTCTTGAACGCAAATTAGACTTATACATCAGACTTTCGCTCACATGTGACTAAAACCGAAGTATGTCTTTATTCCGGCACAAATCTGATTCAAGGTAGACGCCACTTATAATTTTTTAAGCAGACAGTACCGATTTTTATCGTTCTTTAACTCAACCTAAGCGATTACACTTGAGTGCCTATGATGTTTGCTTTTTAGCGCCCTAGTACATCTGCTCAACTCAAGACCATTTCAAAGCAACTTTGTATATGTTAAAATAAAAAAACACTTTAATTCTGGTACAAAAAACATAAAACACTGTATGTATACGAGTACAAAAAGAAAACAAAACAATATCAATCTGACATCAGTCAGCCGCCTTCACTTATTCTTCTTCGATTGTCTACCTTTGGCTTTCTTTGGCGCTGGTACGAGTGTATTAGTATTTTTGTCCACACTTCTTAACGAACGCTTCTTAGACGACGAATTAATCTTAGCCAAATTCTTCAAAAGCTGACTGTTTGTTGAAGCATCACTTTCATGGTGCAGTACACCATTTTCCGAATCTGGGGACGGATCATCAGTTGACATTTTCGATGTTGAATCTGTATCCGTTGTAAGTTCGGCTATATGAGTATTTAAACCAGATTCTGCGTCTATTTGGTTCAGCAATATCTCCTCTTCGTTTTGCTGTTCTTCTTCAGCTATCGGTACTTCTTGATCGCCGTCAGAGTCATCTTCTATGCGACTACTATGCGATAGCGAGTCATCAATAGCTGCTTTCAACTCTGAAGTTTTAATACGAAAATCTCGAACTGTACCGAGATGTAGAAAGCTTGCCAGCCTATCATTCGTCTTCTTACTCAAGAGAATTACATTCTTATTGAAGTTCTCCACGAAAAGTATTAGACGAGGAATTTGTTTGGTCTCTCGGAGTATTTTTGCCTTTTCTGCTTGAGGGTTTATCAGTTTCCCTTTGGGACGACCCTCAAAGATGTTCGCTTCGATGTAAGTGATGAGAGCATAGATGTTAGTGGGAAGGGGTTTGCCTACAACTTGAAGAAGGTTATCGAATCTGAAATAAAACAACAAAAAAAACATGTTTAGGCCAAATAGTGAGCTTCCCTATACCATGAACATACTTCGTGCCCTGAATTGAAAGCTTTGAGTTTGCACTGCGGCTGAGGAAGTGCTTCGATAGATTTTTCAAGCAAATGTACATCTGAATGAGGATACGCAAAATATTGTCCATACAGTGGCCCAACGGAAGGGTTACGTTGGAAAGATGCAACAGGGTGTTTGAAATGTGTATAAGTTGGGAACAAATCGAACGTTCCATGCTTTTAAGAGACGCTAAGCACATTTCGCGTTCATCTTCGGTGATTATTTTTAGCTTAAAGTGCAGACCGTTTGCCTTGGAGATGAAATATTCGACTTCTTCGATTTGTTTACGCAGAGTAGAGTAGAGGTAGTTGATGCATGTTTCAGCACTGGTTAGTGTAATTGATTTCAGCTCAAAGTTTAGGTCGAGATCAGGCTAATGCAAAGGAAGCTTAATATCTCCTAACGGAGTACAACAGTATAGCTTACCTGATCAGTGATCTGTCCTATAACCCTTTCCAGATGCATGGCAATAGTATTGAAAAACATTCCTGAATGAGTCTTCTGTCGTTGAATAAACAACAACTTGTGCACCAATCCCATTTCCTTGCTGTGCACTTCATTTCTCTTACAAAACTCAAGCAGCCAAGCGTAGCTTTCAATAGTAAGACGATCACTGTACGACTTGTTATCGTAAAGAATCTCTAGGCACTGGAATAGAGTACTCGGGATTCTAGCTCCAGCAGCTGCATCGGTGTCCTCGCGCAATTCTTCCTCATCACTTATGTACTGGTCTATGATTTCTTGAATCAATGTAATTGCTTCTTTGTGGATGGATGGGTGTGTTGGATGGAAGTCTACATAAAGTAGAGGTTTATAAAAAAAAAATCTTTATACACTTTTACATTCACCTTACCAACTCCCTTGATGAATTCCTCAAACTTTTTGGCAAACACCTCTTTAGCTGTAGCAAGACTCTGATAAAAACAATCGACACATAAAGCGGCCGCTTGGAGATCGAAGTTCTTCCACATCGATGCCAATTGTTTGATGCACCGTTCGTATATGATTCTGGTCACGTCTGTTAGATTCTTCAGAATACGACGACTATGTGAAATTTGCTTATATGCCGGTTGGTTACGAAGACTTTCAATCTGAGTCACAGTAACTTGGTGAATATACCGAACCAGCTCTCGGTTACTACGAAGTGGTGCTGCTGCACTTGTTTTGGCAAACGGAACGGCATCCCTGCAAGATAGAAGGACATGTGATGAGGTTATTTTATAGCGTTTTTCGAGATACTTACTCATGCAGGAGTTTTAAGAATAGTTCAATGTCGGAGAGGTCCCAGATATTTTCTGGTTTCGAATTGATTTTCTTCACAACAACCCCGTTGATAGTTAGGTTCTGAGATTCGGTATCGTTGCTCGCTTTGTTGGTCTTTGGTTTAACTCCCTTTTTACCTCCAGAGAGACTCTTTAAAGTATAAAGTTAAATCATGTTTTGTGGAAAGTTAATTGTTTACCTTTAATCCCTCAGCAATCGAATGATGTTGTTTGAATAAATTTAAAATGCTCGACACATTGTCGTTCTCCGGAGTTGAAGTTAGAATCATGTATGACATTAATCCTTCCAGGAAATTAAGTTGCTGCATGATGGTTTCATTTTTAAGATGAGTAAGAGATCCGCTCTGTAATAAAAAGTTTGCTAACGTTACCAAAAACAACATCTTTCGAGGTTCCGGAAGGTGGTCGTATCCCGAGGTCCTTCCATTTCTAATTCAATCCGGCAGATACATTGGTTTCTCTAAGTAAACATAGACCCTTACCCACCTATCACAGTCATACTTACAATTGCCTCAAACTTAAACTCCTTTGTCTTGATGTGCTCGATAACAGTTGCCAAAATCTTACGCATTTCACCCGTATCATAAGCGTGCTCAAATCTATCATACGCCTTTAGACAGTGAGACACAAACAGTATCAGTCGCCCCAAGTTATCCTTCACTTCAATTTCATTTTCGTTATCAGCTACACTATGCAACAGCTTCGAGAAATGCACTTTTATTACAATTTTCTCCTCGTCGTTCTTTTTCAACTCAAAATACGACCGGAAATGTGCATCAATGAATTGCAGAACATGTGGAACTAATTTAGGATTTAATTCCACTGCTCGTTGTAAGTCTGCAAGGGACGTCAAAGTGTTAGTTCCTTAAGAGATACATATATTCCCCTACACCACAACTTACTTTCATACAAAGTGTATTTGATTTCCAAGTTCTGATTGAAGCAATTCCTCAATAGTCCAATTATTTCCAACGTTAGCATGTCGAAATGACGCTGAGGATTATTGCGGCTACCAAGTGTAGCCTGTGACATTAAAGAGAAACCCGAGATACTCTGCTGGGTGCATATCCCCGAGGCATTCATTGAAGTTCGCTGAGAATTGCTATTGTTCAACTGTTTGAGTATCATACAGAAGCCGTAGACACCCATGCGGCAGGTCTTATAATCACTAGAAAGATCAAATCCTAAGACTGGTGGCTCAAAATGGCTATAAACTTACCTGGAGTTCATGGCCTTTCGTAGAATCTCTATGAACGAGTCCCGCACGGCGGGTGATATCTTTAGAATGGGCAGTATGAAAGTCATCATACGCATTGCTTGATCACCGGGAATCTACAAGGGAAAGCTTAATCAAATCCATTTGATTCTGAAAGCGTAAACAACTTACCCACAACAGAAAATCCAAAACGTAGTTAATCGATTTCACACACTCTGAGACTGTGAACGTATCGTTGGAGCTAAGCAATGTGAGGCACTCTAAGGAAAAGAAATAGGTGTACCTGTTTAAAGCAAGGCTTCCTTCTACCAACCTGAATACTGAACCGCTTCCTGATCTACAATCATCCATTCCGCAAGCTTCTTCACCACTCCCTGACCAAAAACGAAACGCTTTCGAACGAATTTCATTAGAAAATTCATCCCAAGCCCATACACAATGGGAGAGTTCTTTGACTTCAGCAAAGTGAAGGCAAGATTCACCAACCCAGGAGTAATGGTATCTTTCCCCTCCTTATTCTGATTGATCATTACAGTGAACGTCTGATCCAAGTCCACCCTGCGTCGTTGCAAGCAATCACGACACCAAACCGAGTATTGTGCAAATTTCTTCTCATCTTCGTTGTTTTTTATCACACTGCGGAGAAATGGTAATATAACTGAGGAAGATAGGCGAGAATCTGGTTCACGATTCGCCCGAGTCATAGACAATATCGCACTGAGGACAAATGGCGTAAGAATTACGTCAGGAACGGACAACAAATTCTGTGAAAGGAATTGGTATGGAAAATTCGTTGCAATTTACTTTTAAATGCTTACCCTCAGGACAATACACATCTGCAATTCATTGATCTTATACTGTGTGCAGTAATTCAAATGATGCAAGATAGTTTCTTCTGCCTCGCGCAGTTCCTTATCTGAGAATATATCTGCAAACAAACAGTAGCTGGGCACCTCTTGCTTCACGTAATCTGCTTTACATACCAATGCTGTTGAAATCTGTTGAATTACTGTCCATGTCGGCGAAGAGTTTTTTGTAGTAAAATCGGTAGAAATATTTTTCCAAAGCCAAAATGGGTATAATAACCTGGGACGCTGTTGTGCACATAGAAAAGAGTTGATACGACAGCGCTGGAAGCTCAGACGGTACCATACTTTGAAGACTGGCCGAGAATTTATTCAGCACAATGAGTATTTCATTAGACGGCATGGAAAGGTCCCTAAAAGAAGGCACTTGGTACAAAGTAAAACGAGAAAATGGGCGAATACTCACCGAAACATATCAGCTATTGGTGTCAATACCTCCGTTGGCCACTTCATAAAGCAGATATTCCTGACAACTGTGTCTCTATACTCACTGCCAGGCATTACAATGCCATTCACATTCAAAGCAGTTGTGGTGGTAAGCACGGACAGTGTCTCCGGCAGAAGGTCTTTCCACCTACAAGGCACAGAACTCAATAGGAATCAAGGTCGAATGATTTTATACGAACCCAACACATTTAGGATCACCAATTCGAATCCCTTCCACGCAATGCTCCACAATTTCTATCAATTGTTCGCTGGTGAAACTCGGCAAGTCCAGACATAGTCTTGTAATAAGATCATAAGTCTGCTTATAGGTCAGCTCTACTTTAGAGATTTCAACGAGGAAGGCCTGAACACAGCTGAAGCGCTTCACTTTTGAGTCGACATCGGTGGAGAATCCTTGGAGGAGGTAGTTCCAGAATGCTGCACAGTCGGAACGGCCTAATTTACTTTTAAGCGACGTAATGAGCTATTTAAATAGAAATTCAAACAATGGGAGGAAGTTACTTTGTGATGAAATCAGAGAGTTACCTCCTTTGCAGAAGTTTTAGCGATGAGTTCCTCCAGTTCTTGGGTATTGTGCTTCTCGCCATGACGAATTAGTTCCTTATCAAAGGAGGGCATGGTATTTTATAATGATTTATTCACTTTATGCAACAGAAATAAATAAAACAAAAAAACACAAAACAAAAACCGAATAATGGAAGCAGTTCACTTTTCAAATCAGCTTGCACAAATTGAATTTGTTTTGACAGTTCAGAACTGCAAATCTACAACAGCGCTTCTCAATCGAGTGGAATGGTAATGCAGTTCGAACATACAGTGAGGAACAGAAAGCATGAATAAAGTTATGCTTTTTACAGTCATGGTATTTCAGACGGTAGGACCTGTAATTCTGTTATAAGTTGGTCGAAACTAATAGGACAGCTGTCGTGCCTTTAGTTAAACAATTTGCTCCTTCATTTCAGGATCTATTGTGTAGCCTAACTTGCCCTTCTAGACAATGGTGTGCTCAATTGGTAAAAGCATTATTCTGTGTTATATGTAGTAAGTGCCAAAGGATTGACATGTAAGGGGATACCAACTCTTTTTTTTTATCGGAATACTTCATCTGACTCATTAGATTACCAGTAATCCCACCCTATTTTGTCTATCGTATCTTCTAGAAAGCCCGGTAAGCTTCAGTGATCTACCATCTGATAAGAAACAAGCCAAAACAATCAAAAGGAAATGTTCCTAAGTACCGTCACCCACTCCATCAAGCATCGCAGACTCTAGTGTCACTTTAGCTAAGCAAATATGACATGCATAAACGATCGTAGTACTTTTTCCACAGAAATAGCAAGAGTGCAGCGGATTTCATACCGAAGTCCGGAAGGTTTTATTTTTAAGAAACCCAATTGTTATTGGAAGCCCTGACCGAGTTGACAGTTCAGGTCCTTAGCCTTGTCTACCAATCTCATTTTCAGAGCTTCCAATCCTACATGGAACCCTGGCATTTTCGGTTCATTATAGGGCTGATCAAGGTCTCAAGAGTCACATACTAGCCCAAAAGGCTTTAGGCCGATAAGCCTCACCTCGTTCCTACCCAATACACTTGAGAGGCTAATAGGTTTACACATTCGCTCCAAACTAAGTCCTAGTGACATGTCCCCAGCCCAACACGCCCTGTATGAGGTGGTAACAAGGACCGAAAGTTCACGTCACCACAAAGAATTCACGCTAGTTACATTCCTGGATATTCCTTGATAGAAAGAGCCTTGAACAATGTAAAATCTGAATCTGTACGATTAGCACTGAACCAACAAAACATAGATCAAGGAATCTCTGACTGGATTGTATGCACTCTCAAGACGAGACACATCAACTCAGGAGTAGATGCCTACCAAGTACATGTACTGGCCTCTACAGGCACCACGCAAGGAGGGGTCCTATCCCCCTCTACTATGGATACTGGTCGTGAATGGAATCTTAAAGAAATTAGAATAAAGTGGGGTCAAAGATCCGCCCTTAAAATTTGACAGAAATGGGCTAAAAGATTTGGATTAAACGTTAACCCCTTGACAACAGGAGTGGTCCTCTTCACTAACAAGAGAACAACCTCATAGATCGGGTACTTGAGACTCAACGGCACACCGCTCCAAATCTCAGATAAGGCGAGATACTTAGACTGTATACACGACCGTCAGCTGACTTGGAAAGAAAACACGTCAGAAAGGATAAAGAAAGCATCCATAGCCTTCTATACATGCAGCAAATCTTTGGTAAGAAATTGGGGACCAAACCAGCCATCGTCCACTGGATGTACACAGACATCATTCTATTCTATGGGTTCCTAGTCTGGTGGGCCGGGACTAACAGCGCTATCAGAACCACGCCAACGGCAGCCCTTGAAACCATACTACCACTGATCCCATTAGTTGCAGGAAACAGCTGCAAGGAGTAGCTTATGCTTAAAGCAATCTAATCTTTGGAAAAAAGGGCAACACTTGCCACCACACTATTGCGAGATGGGCACACATGGGTACGGAGACAGATTATGTGTATCTCACAATCCTATGACTTCAGCCTTATCGTTAATACAATCTTCCTCTCAAGTGAAGACTGGATTAACAGTAGCGCCATCAACCCGAATAATATCTCGATTTTCACGAACGGGTCAAAAACTGACGAATGAGTAGCCTCTGGCATATCCTCATCTGAATCCGAAATTGCTCCCTCTCTGAAATTTCCAAACCACGGTAGTGTGTTCCAAGCGGAAGTATTAGCAATCTCAGAAGCGGCAAGAGAATTCACGAAAAACTGGGACTCTAAAAAGATGATCGACATATACATCGATAGCCAAGCCATGAAGACCATTTCATCCACAATCGTCAAATTCAAACTGGTGACACGATGCCGTGAACAACTCACAGTACTCACAGAAAACCACGAAGTTACACTATTTTGGGTTCCAGAACACAGCGGCATTCTGGAAAACGAACGGGTGGACAATTTAGCAAGAAAGGGGTCCGAACAGGACCTGACAATGGTCGTTACCTCTGTTCTACCGCCCCTAACTCTTGTTAAATCCAATATAGAGCTAGCCTTCGCGAGACTAGCTAGTGAGATATGGAGCGCACACTCATCTTGTCGTGTCTCCAAAAAAAAAATCCGGACAAAACATGACAATACCAAGACCAAGCAAATTTTAGCGCTTAACAGACCTGCCGCTCTTAACTGGGATTATTGCCGGCCACAACCTCCTGACGGCACGCCGAAGAAGAATGCGACTAGGCACTGATGACCTCTGTCGAGGCTGTGGTGAAACGCAGAAGAGAGCACATCTCACTTCCGAATACCCAAACCTTTGCAAACCTATGCAAAATTAGAAAAACGGCCCTCGGTGAGTACCACTTCGAAGATCTGGGTGACTTGTCAGGAATATCGGGTTGGTTCAGAGAGGCCGCTTAGCTATCCCAAAGCTACAGACCAACTTTTGTCTTTGTTTTTAAGTTATCCACGACAGGAGGTTCACAATGGATCCATTAGCTTGCGCAGCCACCCATTCTACCTACCTAAGATCTCAAGAGCAGGCCAAAATTAAAGATCCAACCCCTCCATCTATTCATGACAATATAGCTCAAGGCCTTAGCAAACTGCCGTCGTCAGACGTCATGAGCATCCTCCACTTTTCGATTGGATTTATTCACGTATAAGCAATATTGGTGAGCTGTGTGTCGATGAAATTCTGTCGGAAGATCTCGGAAAAAAAATCATAACAACTGTCAGAAAAAGTACAATGCATCGCAAGCCGCCGTACTCCAACGCTATACATCATTCTCTATCGGAGGATGGAGGATTTTGACAAGTGTGTCGGAATAAACACATTCGTGAATGGTTCAAAATTTGACTCCCAGACAACAGAAAAAACATGACCACACTCAACATGACACTAGGCACCGTCATTAACACAATACAATAAACCAGTGACTCCCTACTATCGTAATTAATCCTAAACATTTTATTTTATTTCTTACTACACCACAAATTCACATTTTAACAAAAAAAAAATTATCTACATCAAATAGTTGGTAAGGTATTTACAAAACTGCACCACAAACATGTGCCACATTTTTATGGTTGTCTACCAGCAGTTCCATTGGTTAGCATCTGCCGCACGGTCTGCAGCTCATTCCGCAAAGCTACTATTTGCGTTCGCAGAATTGAGTTCTCTTGCTCCAATAGGGCTGCTCGAAATGCTATTCTATCTTCGCGTATTTTCCGAGCGTCTCTCGATTTCTTTGCCGCTTCATTGTTACGTTTTCGACGTTCGTAATATTTTTCATCTTTCTGTTCATCGGGTATTGGTCGTTTCTCTCCACGTGGCCTTCTTTGTAAGAACGTAGAGAATACACCAGAACGATTTAGGTCAGATAAGGGATAGTCAGGAGGGCCATATTCATAGCCCAAAGGCGAACAACTGCCAGTGTTACTGACGATGCTTAAAACAGGTAGTGTTGTCGATAGTTTTTCGTTTTCGGGTACTTTTTGTGAGAAGATTCCACCAATATTTTGACAAAGCACGTCCGGTGGTGGCGGCTGTAACTCCTTGGGATCAATTGAAGGTGGTGACTTCAACGGCAGGGCATGTTGAAAATTGTTGTCTTTCATTAGGCTGTAGTAGTTTTGAACTTCTGTAATGAAAAAAAAAGAACATTGACATTCTCTTATTAATAAGATAGGAAGAGATAATCATTTCATCGTTTAGAAAGAGGTACCGCAGGGATGGTCAACTTGTCTACGTCCCTTTGTACGGAAATTATGTGAAATCTAAGTTTTGAATGTGTCGGATGTTGGTTAAAAGAAAAATATGGTTCTACAAGGTGCAATAGGTGCCGGAAATAACAAATTTTATAGTAATGTTCAAAATAAATAAGCCGCCTAACAGTTTCTGTAAGCAGTGTGATGAAGCAGACGTAACACCATGGGGAAGGCAGATCTGACAGATCTATCAGAACGCTGAATTCCTCCAATAACCTGCCAGATGTGTTTCTTTCATGCATCCGACCGGATATCTGCACCATCTACATGAGTAGTAAATAAATTGGGGAATTTACGAGAAATCATAGATAGCATACTGCACCAGGATTTTAAACTCCATATTCGATCTATGTACATGCCTTGTGCCAATTATCCCTGTGCAATGTCGCATGAAAGATACTGTCCAGGGTACTGTATGCACCACATTTATCGGCACATATCAGATAGACAGATAGACTACAGATCAAATCTTTACGCTAAGACAAATCCTGGAAGATACAAACTAATTTCAAGTCGAAACACACTACCTTTTTAGCATTCAAGGAGCTCTACAAAGAGATGACCGAATTCGGAATCCCTAGCTAACTGATCTAGCTATGTATGTAGTATGTAGAAACTCTTCCAAGAATCCAGAGAATTTCTCCAAGAAGATGCTCTGTCTTGCGAAGCAGAGGGCTGGTGTCAGTACGGAAGGTATTATCTTTCATAAGTTAGTCCAAATACTGGGATACGCCGACGGCTCTACTCATCGCATTGTACCGTTGCAGAGACGTTCACGGCAATTGAAACAATAGCAAGAAATATTGGTTTTCACGGTCAACGAGCATAAAATATTTGCTGTACTTCGCTTAGGACCAAACGTCACTATCGGCAGCTACAACTTCAAGGTAGTTAAGGAGTTTACCTACCTCGGCTTAAATATTAACTCTACGAACGACACCTTAGTGGAGTTCCGAAGAAGAAACACCCTAGCAAACCACTGTTACTACGCCTTGCTAAGACAACTGTGTTCAAAACCCCTAACAAAGAGAATCAAAGTGATGCTCTACAGAACGTTGAGCTTGCCAGACCCTCTAAATGGCGCCGAGTGCTGGGCGGTAAACAGGAAAGCGGAAGAGATCTCGGGATTCTTTGAAATAAAATTACTCCGTCGAATATTCGGTCCCATATGCGAGGAGGAGGAATTGAGAAGCTTCAACCGAGAATTCAATGAGTTGTACCAAAATGTTTAGGCAGTCCCGAAGGCCAAAATACGTCTGCGGATACCAGGATGATTGGTCTGACGAAGCTTCTTTATGCCAATTGTATAGGTATTTCCCGACGGGTGTAAAACTTTTGGTCGTTTTCAGATATTCGAACCATGAACTTAGCCACTGGGAAGCCTTTCACAGGAAAGGCAACACGGAAATACTTTGAAATAAAATTGTGATACCACAGGGTTGTACACTTGCTCTTAGTGATCATAGGCATTGTATTTCGAGTATAGTGACATCTAAGCCAGCTAGACTACTCTGGTGGCACGGTTGCAGACCTTTAAATAGAATAATAGACTTTTTGTGTACGATTGTCCATAATTTAGTTATCAAGACAAACAAAAGCCCTTGACTTCAACACTAAACTGAACACTCCCGAACAGTAGATCGAGGAAATAAGTATTAACAAACAAGTGCGTTGAAAATGCCATAAACCATTTGGAAAAATAATCCTTGAGCGAGGTCTGTATCGCTCTAACGTCGATTCGAATTTTCTTTATAAGCAGGTAGATATCTACGCACCAAAAAATGGGTCGATAACCTTAGCGCACCATCATCGGGAGATAAAAGTAAAGGATCAGTCACCCATTACAAAGCCGAGTTGTCCTGATGCTAGTTCAGGACATTCAGTCTAAAAGTGTGAACGTTTAAGACAATGTGGTGCAACACTCGAAATCTATGTTACAAAACATCGAACAGATACCCCACAAGTCTTTTTGACTCACAAGAAAGTAAACTAAAATTTTTTACTAGGTTGAACCAAAATACTTCCGATATTCAAGATTTCCCCAAATGACCGACAATTTTCAACTTAAAAATTCCAAAAACCCAATCTATAATGGATATGCTTTGGTCAGTAAGTAAATAAGTTTTCTTAGAATTTATCCTTTGTATAGCGACATACCGGAACATACACTCTCATTAAAAAACGAGTTTCAAACTTTCAGCAAAACCCAGAATTAAAAACTAAATGCAGGCTAGATTGGTCTACCTAAAACTGAATGAACCGAAACACTAAACTCAGGATATTCCTGGAAACATATTAAACTTTTGAAATATTTAGCATATCCAAACGGCTTACCTGTTGGTAACATTAACCGATTGCATGTTCTTAGTAAGTGAAAAGTTGAAAAAGAAAACGGATCAACGATTCCATTGAATGGCCGATGCACTGCACTATTACACATTTTCAAAAAATGTCCTTACACAGTCTAGATGATTTTTTTTTTACATGGAAATTGAAATATCCTTTGTTTCGAACCACTATGATTGCATTTATGTATCCCTGTCGCGAGTTAGTTTCGAACTGAACCGTTGTGCATTAGAAATATCTATTTTATACTAGCATGCGTGGAAAAAGGACGAGGATAGTAATTTCCTGCGATTGGTAATAATTACAGGTATCCTTAACAGGAAGGTAGTTTCTCTGTGTCTAGGCTCTGATTCAACCAATCACGCAATGTTGACGGTAATTACTCGAACGTACAACACTTTTCCATGTCGAATGACATTCATTTACCACACCACGGTTATAAGCATTTCATATAACTGTTATTGGACATTATTGTTCGTCCTGTGCTGTACTGTACTCTGCTGTGTTTTTTTTTTTTTTGTTGGTTTGTGTGGAGTGTCCTTTGTCGTGGATTTAATGTGTGTTTTCGATGGGTGTACTAATGTGGGGGTTGGGATATGCAACCGTTGGTTGTGTGGCATTTGGTGGTTGAAACAGGACAGTTTGTGTAGAGTTTAAGATGGTCGGTTTGACCTATAATCGTTGCCTAATAACGGGTTTGACCAATCAGAGTTTGCTAACTTTTTCCAAGCGCTCGGCGGTGGGGAATGCGATTTGATTGCCTTACCAACATTTATTGATTCGTGGAAATTAGGTTCACATTTAAAAATGTTCTTGTGAGGAGGCAATTTGAAGACTTGAGTATATGTACATAATTGACTGAAAAAGTTTGTTTTGAGGAAAATTATTAATATTTTAGGAATCGTCGTTATATTGCGACAATCACGATAACTGTGGTAATGGACTGCCACAAAAGTAATTCCTGGAAATTTTCCAAAAACTGAAAAAATTGTCTAAAACAAAATCCATAGTTGCTCTTGATATTGAATGGGGTTTTCAACCCTGAAATACAGGCCAGTTCTGGTATGTAGCATGCTTACAAAAATTAACATTAATATATACATAGGTATCTATATCCCTTTTCACAGATTGGAGTCATATCTCAACAAATTTTGAGACCACTATCGCTTTCTGACGTGTGATTCTATATGGTTCGTTTCAAAAGGCTTTGTATGCGGAGTCACCTCCAATTACTTTAACGTAAGTATCTCATTTCTTTCCAAACTGTTGTAGCGTCTAAGATAGCGACAATTAATTAAGCAAAAATAGTCGATTTTGTCCAGGTCCTGATATTTAGGCAAAAATCACAAATTCCGGCTTTCCCTTGATTATCTGGGTGAAACAGGCAACAAAGAATAAAAGGGTCGAACCAAAAGACCTACAATCGGATGATCTAAAACATGGGCAACTTTGTTGCAGGATATCTGGCATGTAGCAGAAAATGAGGTATAGATTTTCTCTTGGATGGATTGGATAGAACATAAATGAAAGAAAGCCTTCTTGTTTGAAAAAATCCTTTCGATGCAAAAAATGTCGGTTTTGTCCAGATTCCAAAATTTAGGCAAAAATCACAAATTCCGGATTTCCCTTGATTATCTGCGTGAAACAGGCAACAAAGAATAAAAGGGTCGAACCAAAAGACCTACAATCGGATGATCTAAAACATGGGCAACTTTGTTGCAGGATATCTGGCATGTAGCAGAAAATGAGGTATAGATTTTCTCTTGGATGGATTGGATAGAACATAAATGAAAGAAAGCCTTCTTGTTTGAAAAAATCCTTTCGATGCAAAAAATGTCGGTTTTGTCCAGATTCCAAAATTTAGGCAAAAATCACAAATTCCGGATTTCCCTTGATTATCTGCGTGAAACAGGCAACAAAGAATAAAAGGGTCGAACCAAAAGACCTACAATCGGATGATCTAAAACATGGGCAACTTTGTTGCAGGATATCTGGCATGTAGCAGAAAATGAGGTATAGATTTTCTCTTGGATGGATTGGATAGAACATAAATGTTTGAAAAAATCTTTTCGATGCAAAAAATGTCGGTTTTGTCCAGATTCCAAAATTTAGGCAAAAATCACATTTTGCGCCTTTCCCTTGCTTTTCTGGGTGAAATAGGCAACAAAGAATAAAAGGGTCGAACCAAAAGACCTACAATCGGATGATCTAAAACATGGGCAACTTTGTTGCAGGATATCTGGCATGTAGCAGAAAATGAGGTATAGATTTTCTCTTGGATGGATTGGATAGAACATAAATGAAAGAAAGCCTTCTTGTTTGAAAAATCCTTTCGATGCAAAAAATGTCGGTTTTGTCCAGATTCCAAAATTTAGGCAAAAATCCCAAATTGAAGATTTCCCTTGCTTTTCTGGGTGAAGCAGGCAACAAAGAATAAAAGGGTCGAACCAAAAGACCTACAATCGGATGATCTAAAACATGGGCAACTTTGTTGCAGGATATCTGGCATGTAGCAGAAAATGAGGTATAGATTTTCTCTTGGATGGATTGGATAGAACATAAATGAAAGAAAGCCTTCTTGTTGGAAAAAATCCTTTCGATGCAAAAAATGTCGGTTTTGTCCAGATTCCAAAATTTAGGCAAAAATCACATTTTGCGCCTTTCCCTTGCTTTTCTGGGTGAAATAGGCAACAAAGAATAAAAGGGTCGAACCAAAAGACCTACAATCGAATGATCTAAAACATGGGCAACTTTGTTGCAGGATATCTGGCATGTAGCAGAAAATGAGGTATAGATTTTCTCTTGGATGGATTGGATAGAACATAAATGAAAGAAAGCCTCTTGTTGGAAAAAATCCTTTCGATGCAAAAAATGTCGGTTTTGTCCAGATTCATTTTGCGCCTTTCCCTTGCTTTTCTGGGTGAAGCAGGCAACAAAGAATAAAAGGGTCGAACCAAAAGACCTACAATCGAATGATCTAAAACATGGGCAACTTTGTTGCAGGATATCTGGCATGTAGCAGAAAATGAGGTATAGATTTTCTCTTGGATGGATTGGATAGAACATAAATGTTTGAAAAAATCTTTTCGATGCAAAAAATGTCGGTTTTGTCCAGATTCCAAAATTTAGGCAAAAATCACATTTTGCGCCTTTCCCTTGCTTTTCTGGGTGAAATAGGCAACAAAGAATAAAAGGGTCGAACCAAAAGACCTACAATCGAATGATCTAAAACATGGGCAACTTTGTTGCAGGATATCTGGCATGTAGCAGAAAATGAGGTATAGATTTTCTCTTGGATGGATTGGATAGAACATAAATGAAAGAAAGCCTCTTGTTGGAAAAAATCCTTTCGATGCAAAAAATGTCGGTTTTGTCCAGATTCCAAAATTTAGGCAAAAATCACATTTTGCGCCTTTCCCTTGCTTTTCTGGGTGAAATAGGCAACAAAGAATAAAAGGGTCGAACCAAAAGACCTACAATTGAATGATCTAAAACATGGGCAACTTTGTTGCAGGATATCTGGCATGTAGCAGAAAATGAGGTATAGATTTTCTCTTGGATGGATTGGATAGAACATAAATGAAAGAAAGCCTCTTGTTGGAAAAAATCCTTTCGATGCAAAAAATGTCGGTTTTGTCCAGATTCATTTTGCGCCTTTCCCTTGCTTTTCTGGGTGAAGCAGGCAACAAAGAATAAAAGGGTCGAACCAAAAGACCTACAATCGAATGATCTAAAACATGGGCAACTTTGTTGCAGGATATCTGGCATGTAGCAGAAAATGAGGTATAGATTTTCTCTTGGATGGATTGGATAGAACATAAATGTTTGAAAAAATCTTTTCGATGCAAAAAATGTCGGTTTTGTCCAGATTTCAAAATTTAGGCAAAAATCACATTTTGCGCCTTTCCCTTGCTTTTCTGGGTGAAGCAGGCAACAAAGAATAAAAGGGTCGAACCAAAAGACCTACAATCGAATGATCTAAAACATGGGCAACTTTGTTGCAGGATATCTGGCATGTAGCAGAAAATGAGGTATAGATTTTCTCTTGGATGGATTGGATAGAACATAAATGAAAGAAAGCCTCTTGTTGGAAAAAATCCTTTCGATGCAAAAAATGTCGGTTTTGTCCAGATTCATTTTGCGCCTTTCCCTTGCTTTTCTGGGTGAAACAGGCAACAAAGAATAAAAGGGTCGAACCAAAAGACCTACAATCGGATGATCTAAAACATGGGCAACTTTGTTGCAGGATATCTGGCATGTAGCAGAAAATGAGGTATAGATTTTCTCTTGGATGGATTGGATAGAACATAAATGAAAGAAAGCCTTCTTGTTGGAAAAAATCCTTTCGATGCAAAAAATGTCGGTTTTGTCCAGATTTCAAAATTTAGGCAAAAATCACATTTTGCGCCTTTCCCTTGCTTTTCTGGGTGAAATAGGCAACAAAGAATAAAAGGGTCGAACCAAAAGACCTACAATCGAATGATCTAAAACATGGGCAACTTTGTTGCAGGATATCTGGCATGTAGCAGAAAATGAGGTATAGATTTTCTCTTGGATGGATTGGATAGAACATAAATGTTTGAAAAAATCTTTTCGATGCAAAAAATGTCGGTTTTGTCCAGATTTCAAAATTTAGGCAAAAATCACATTTTGCGCCTTTCCCTTGCTTTTCTGGGTGAAATAGGCAACAAAGAATAAAAGGGTCGAACCAAAAGACCTACAATCGAATGATCTAAAACATGGGCAACTTTGTTGCAGGATATCTGGCATGTAGCAGAAAATGAGGTATAGATTTTCTCTTGGATGGATTGGATAGAACATAAATGAAAGAAAGCCTCTTGTTGGAAAAAATCCTTTCGATGCAAAAAATGTCGGTTTTGTCCAGATTCCAAAATTTAGGCAAAAATCACATTTTGCGCCTTTCCCTTGCTTTTCTGGGTGAAATAGGCAACAAAGAATAAAAGGGTCGAACCAAAAGACCTACAATTGAATGATCTAAAACATGGGCAACTTTGTTGCAGGATATCTGGCATGTAGCAGAAAATGAGGTATAGATTTTCTCTTGGATGGATTGGATAGAACATAAATGAAAGAAAGCCTTCTTGTTGGAAAAAATCCTTTCGATGCAAAAAATGTCGGTTTTGTCCAGATTCCAAAATTTAGGCAAAAATCACATTTTGCGCCTTTCCCTTGCTTTTCTGGGTGAAACAGGCAACAAAGAATAAAAGGGTCGAACCGAAAGACCTACAATCGGATGATCTAAAACATGGGCAACTTTGTTGCAGGATATCTGGCATGTAGCTGAAAATGAGGTATAGATTTTCTCTTGGATGGATTGGATAGAACATAAATGGAAGAAAGCCTTCTTGTTGGAAAAAATCCTTTCGATGCAAAAAATGTCGGTTTTGTCCAGATTCCAAAATTTAGGCAAAAATCACATTTTGCGCCTTTCCCTTGCTTTTCTGGGTGAAACAGGCAACAAAGAATAAAAGGGTCGAACCGAAAGACCTACAATCGGATGATCTAAAACATGGGCAACTTTGTTGCAGGATATCTGGCATGTAGCTGAAAATGAGGTATAGATTTTCTCTTGGATGGATTGGATAGAACATAAATGGAAGAAAGCCTTCTTGTTGGAAAAAATCCTTTCGATGCAAAAAATGTCGGTTTTGTCCAGATTCCAAAATTTAGGCAAAAATCACATTTTGCGCCTTTCCCTTGCTTTTCTGGGTGAAATAGGCAACAAAGAATAAAAGGGTCGAACCAAAAGACCTACAATCGGATGATCTAGAACATGGGCAACTTTGTTGCAGGATATCTGGCATGTGGCAGAAAATGAGGTATAGATTTTCTCTTGGATGGATTGGATAGAACATAAATGGAAGAAAGCCTTCTTGTTGGAAAAAATCCTTTCGATGCAAAAAATGTCGGTTTTGTCCAGATTCCAAAATTTAGGCAAAAATCACATTTTGCGCCTTTCCCTTGCTTTTCTGGGTGAAACAGGCAACAAAGAATAAAAGGGTCGAACCGAAAGACCTACAATCGGATGATCTAAAACATGGGCAACTTTGTTGCAGGATATCTGGCATGTAGCTGAAAATGAGGTATAGATTTTCTCTTGGATGGATTGGATAGAACATAAATGGAAGAAAGCCTTCTTGTTGGAAAAAATCCTTTCGATGCAAAAAATGTCGGTTTTGTCCAGATTCCAAAATTTAGGCAAAAATCACATTTTGCGCCTTTCCCTTGCTTTTCTGGGTGAAATAGGCAACAAAGAATAAAAGGGTCGAACCAAAAGACCTACAATCGGATGATCTAAAACATGGGCAACTTTGTTGCAGGATATCTGGCATGTGGCAGAAAATGAGGTATAGATTTTCTCTTGGATGGATTGGATAGAACATAAATGAAAGAAAGCCTTCTTGTTGGAAAAAATCCTTTCGATGCAAAAAATGTCGGTTTTGTCCAGATTCCAAAATTTAGGCAAAAATCACATTTTGCGCCTTTCCCTTGCTTTTCTGGGTGAAACAGGCAACAAAGAATAAAAGGGTCGAACCAGAAGACCTACAATCGGATGATCTAAAACATGGGCAACTTTGTTGCAGGATATCTGGCATGTAGCTGAAAATGAGGTATAGATTTTCTCTTGGATGGATTGGATAGAACATAAATGAAAGAAAGCCTTCTTGTTGGAAAAAATCCTTTCGATGCAAAAAATGTCGGTTTTGTCCAGATTCCAAAATTTAGGCAAAAATCACATTTTGCGCCTTTCCCTTGCTTTTCTGGGTGAAATAGGCAACAAAGAATAAAAGGGTCGAACCAAAAGACCTACAATCGGATGATCTAAAACATGGGCAACTTTGTTGCAGGATATCTGGCATGTAGCAGAAAATGAGGTATAGATTTTCTCTTGGATGGATTGGATAGAACATAAATGAAAGAAAGCCTTCTTGTTGGAAAAAATCCTTTCGATGCAAAAAATGTCGGTTTTGTCCAGATTCCAAAATTTAGGCAAAAATCACATTTTGCGCCTTTCCCTTGCTTTTCTGGGTGAAATAGGCAACAAAGAATAAAAGGGTCGAACCAAAAGACCTACAATCGGATGATCTAAAACATGGGCAACTTTGTTGCAGGATATCTGGCATGTAGCAGAAAATGAGGTATAGATTTTCTCTTGGATGGATTGGATAGAACATAAATGTTTGAAAAAATCTTTTCGATGCAAAAAATGTCGGTTTTGTCCAGATTTCAAAATTTAGGCAAAAATCACATTTTGCGCCTTTCCCTTGCTTTTCTGGGTGAAACAGGCAACAAAGAATAAAAGGGTCGAACCAAAAGACCTACAATCGGATGATCTAAAACATGGGCAACTTTGTTGCAGGATATCTGGCATGTAGCAGAAAATGAGGTATAGATTTTCTCTTGGATGGATTGGATAGAACATAAATGAAAGAAAGCCTTCTTGTTGGAAAAAATCCTTTCGATGCAAAAAATGTCGGTTTTGTCCAGATTCCAAAATTTAGGCAAAAATCACATTTTGCGCCTTTCCCTTGCTTTTCTGGGTGAAACAGGCAACAAAGAATAAAAGGGTCGAACCAAAAGACCTACAATCGGATGATCTAAAACATGGGCAACTTTGTTGCAGGATATCTGGCATGTAGCAGAAAATGAGGTATAGATTTTCTCTTGGATGGATTGGATAGAACATAAATGAAAGAAAGCCTTCTTGTTGGAAAAAATCCTTTCGATGCAAAAAATGTCGGTTTTGTCCAGATTCCAAAATTTAGGCAAAAATCCCAAATTCCAGATTTCCCTTGCTTTTCTGGGTGAAGCAGGCAACAAAGAATAAAAGGGTCGAACCAAAAGACCTACAATCGGATGATCTAAAACATGGGCAACTTTGTTGCAGGATATCTGGCATGTAGCAGAAAATGAGGTATAGATTTTCTCTTGGATGGATTGGATAGAACATAAATGAAAGAAAGCCTTCTTGTTGGAAAAAATCCTTTCGATGCAAAAAATGTCGGTTTTGTCTAGATTTCAAAATTTAGGCAAAAATCACATTTTGCGCCTTTCCCTTGCTTTTCTGGGTGAAACAGGCAACAAAGAATAAAAGGGTCGAACCAAAAGACCTACAATCGGATGATCTAAAACATGGGCAACTTTGTTGCAGGATATCTGGCATGTAGCAGAAAATGAGGTATAGATTTTCTCTTGGATGGATTGGATAGAACATAAATGAAAGAAAGCCTTCTTGTTGGAAAAAATCCTTTCGATGCAAAAAATGTCGGTTTTGTCCAGATTCCAAAATTTAGGCAAAAATCCCAAATTCCAGATTTCCCTTGCTTTTCTGGGTGAAGCAGGCAACAAAGAATAAAAGGGTCGAACCAAAAGACCTACAATCGGATGATCTAAAACATGGGCAACTTTGTTGCAGGATATCTGGCATGTGGCAGAAAATGAGGTATAGATTTTCTCTTGGATGGATTGGATAGAACATAAATGAAAGAAAGCCTTCTTGTTGGAAAAAATCCTTTCGATGCAAAAAATGTCGGTTTTGTCCAGATTCCAAAATTTAGGCAAAAATCACATTTTGCGCCTTTCCCTTGCTTTTCTGGGTGAAACAGGCAACAAAGAATAAAAGGGTCGAACCAGAAGACCTACAATCGGATGATCTAAAACATGGGCAACTTTGTTGCAGGATATCTGGCATGTAGCTGAAAATGAGGTATAGATTTTCTCTTGGATGGATTGGATAGAACATAAATGAAAGAAAGCCTTCTTGTTGGAAAAAATCCTTTCGATGCAAAAAATGTCGGTTTTGTCTAGATTTCAAAATTTAGGCAAAAATCACATTTTGCGCCTTTCCCTTGCTTTTCTGGGTGAAACAGGCAACAAAGAATAAAAGGGTCGAACCAAAAGACCTACAATCGGATGATCTAAAACATGGGCAACTTTGTTGCAGGATATCTGGCATGTAGCAGAAAATGAGGTATAGATTTTCTCTTGGATGGATTGGATAGAACATAAATGAAAGAAAGCCTTCTTGTTGGAAAAAATCCTTTCGATGCAAAAAATGTCGGTTTTGTCCAGATTCCAAAATTTAGGCAAAAATCCCAAATTCCAGATTTCCCTTGCTTTTCTGGGTGAAGCAGGCAACAAAGAATAAAAGGGTCGAACCAAAAGACCTACAATCGGATGATCTAAAACATGGGCAACTTTGTTGCAGGATATCTGGCATGTAGCAGAAAATGAGGTATAGATTTTCTCTTGGATGGATTGGATAGAACATAAATGAAAGAAAGCCTTCTTGTTGGAAAAAATCCTTTCGATGCAAAAAATGTCGGTTTTGTCCAGATTCCAAAATTTAGGCAAAAATCCCAAATTCCAGATTTCCCTTGCTTTTCTGGGTGAAGCAGGCAACAAAGAATAAAAGGGTCGAACCAAAAGACCTACAATCGGATGATCTAAAACATGGGCAACTTTGTTGCAGGATATCTGGCATGTAGCAGAAAATGAGGTATAGATTTTCTCTTGGATGGATTGGATAGAACATAAATGAAAGAAAGCCTTCTTGTTGGAAAAAATCCTTTCGATGCAAAAAATGTCGGTTTTGTCTAGATTTCAAAATTTAGGCAAAAATCACATTTTGCGCCTTTCCCTTGCTTTTCTGGGTGAAACAGGCAACAAAGAATAAAAGGGTCGAACCAAAAGACCTACAATCGGATGATCTAAAACATGGGCAACTTTGTTGCAGGATATCTGGCATGTAGCAGAAAATGAGGTATAGATTTTCTCTTGGATGGATTGGATAGAACATAAATGAAAGAAAGCCTTCTTGTTGGAAAAAATCCTTTCGATGCAAAAAATGTCGGTTTTGTCCAGATTCCAAAATTTAGGCAAAAATCCCAAATTCCAGATTTCCCTTGCTTTTCTGGGTGAAGCAGGCAACAAAGAATAAAAGGGTCGAACCAAAAGACCTACAATCGGATGATCTAAAACATGGGCAACTTTGTTGCAGGATATCTGGCATGTAGCAGAAAATGAGGTATAGATTTTCTCTTGGATGGATTGGATAGAACATAAATGAAAGAAAGCCTTCTTGTTGGAAAAAATCCTTTCGATGCAAAAAATGTCGGTTTTGTCCAGATTTCAAAATTTAGGCAAAAATCACATTTTGCGCCTTTCCCTTGCTTTTCTGGGTGAAACAGGCAACAAAGAATAAAAGGGTCGAACCAAAAGACCTACAATCGGATGATCTAAAACATGGGCAACTTTGTTGCAGGATATCTGGCATGTAGCAGAAAATGAGGTATAGATTTTCTCTTGGATGGATTGGATAGAACATAAATGAAAGAAAGCCTTCTTGTTGGAAAAAATCCTTTCGATGCAAAAAATGTCGGTTTTGTCCAGATTCCAAAATTTAGGCAAAAATCCCAAATTCCAGATTTCCCTTGCTTTTCTGGGTGAAGCAGGCAACAAAGAATAAAAGGGTCGAACCAAAAGACCTACAATCGGATGATCTAAAACATGGGCAACTTTGTTGCAGGATATCTGGCATGTAGCAGAAAATGAGGTATAGATTTTCTCTTGGATGGATTGGATAGAACATAAATGAAAGAAAGCCTTCTTGTTGGAAAAAATCCTTTCGATGCAAAAAATGTCGGTTTTGTCCAGATTCCAAAATTTAGGCAAAAATCACATTTTGCGCCTTTCCCTTGCTTTTCTGGGTGAAACAGGCAACAAAGAATAAAAGGGTCGAACCAAAAGACCTACAATCGGATGATCTAAAACATGGGCAACTTTGTTGCAGGATATCTGGCATGTAGCAGAAAATGAGGTATAGATTTTCTCTTGGATGGATTGGATAGAACATAAATGAAAGAAAGCCTTCTTGTTGGAAAAAATCCTTTCGATGCAAAAAATGTCGGTTTTGTCCAGATTCCAAAATTTAGGCAAAAATCCCAAATTCCAGATTTCCCTTGCTTTTC
Organism: Xylota sylvarum; assembly: GCA_905220385.1. Taxonomy (NCBI): domain Eukaryota; kingdom Metazoa; phylum Arthropoda; class Insecta; order Diptera; family Syrphidae; genus Xylota; species Xylota sylvarum. The sequence continues at coordinate 49,227,997 of LR999960.1, read as the reverse complement.
TGGGTGAAGCAGGCAACAAAGAATAAAAGGGTCGAACCAAAAGACCTACAATCGGATGATCTAAAACATGGGCAACTTTGTTGCAGGATATCTGGCATGTAGCAGAAAATGAGGTATAGATTTTCTCTTGGATGGATTGGATAGAACATAAATGAAAGAAAGCCTTCTTGTTGGAAAAAATCCTTTCGATGCAAAAAATGTCGGTTTTGTCCAGATTTCAAAATTTAGGCAAAAATCACATTTTGCGCCTTTCCCTTGCTTTTCTGGGTGAAACAGGCAACAAAGAATAAAAGGGTCGAACCAAAAGACCTACAATCGGATGATCTAAAACATGGGCAACTTTGTTGCAGGATATCTGGCATGTAGCAGAAAATGAGGTATAGATTTTCTCTTGGATGGATTGGATAGAACATAAATGAAAGAAAGCCTTCTTGTTGGAAAAAATCCTTTCGATGCAAAAAATGTCGGTTTTGTCCAGATTCCAAAATTTAGGCAAAAATCCCAAATTCCAGATTTCCCTTGCTTTTCTGGGTGAAGCAGGCAACAAAGAATAAAAGGGTCGAACCAAAAGACCTACAATCGGATGATCTAAAACATGGGCAACTTTGTTGCAGGATATCTGGCATGTAGCAGAAAATGAGGTATAGATTTTCTCTTGGATGGATTGGATAGAACATAAATGAAAGAAAGCCTTCTTGTTGGAAAAAATCCTTTCGATGCAAAAAATGTCGGTTTTGTCCAGATTCCAAAATTTAGGCAAAAATCCCAAATTCCAGATTTCCCTTGCTTTTCTGGGTGAAGCAGGCAACAAAGAATAAAAGGGTCGAACCAAAAGACCTACAATCGGATGATCTAAAACATGGGCAACTTTGTTGCAGGATATCTGGCATGTAGCAGAAAATGAGGTATAGATTTTCTCTTGGATGGATTGGATAGAACATAAATGAAAGAAAGCCTTCTTGTTGGAAAAAATCCTTTCGATGCAAAAAATGTCGGTTTTGTCCAGATTTCAAAATTTAGGCAAAAATCACATTTTGCGCCTTTCCCTTGCTTTTCTGGGTGAAACAGGCAACAAAGAATAAAAGGGTCGAACCAAAAGACCTACAATCGGATGATCTAAAACATGGGCAACTTTGTTGCAGGATATCTGGCATGTAGCAGAAAATGAGGTATAGATTTTCTCTTGGATGGATTGGATAGAACATAAATGAAAGAAAGCCTTCTTGTTGGAAAAAATCCTTTCGATGCAAAAAATGTCGGTTTTGTCCAGATTCCAAAATTTAGGCAAAAATCACATTTTGCGCCTTTCCCTTGCTTTTCTGGGTGAAATAGGCAACAAAGAATAAAAGGGTCGAACCAAAAGACCTACAATCGGATGATCTAAAACATGGGCAACTTTGTTGCAGGATATCTGGCATGTAGCAGAAAATGAGGTATAGATTTTCTCTTGGATGGATTGGATAGAACATAAATGAAAGAAAGCCTTCTTGTTGGAAAAAATCCTTTCGATGCAAAAAATGTCGGTTTTGTCCAGATTCCAAAATTTAGGCAAAAATCCCAAATTCCAGATTTCCCTTGCTTTTCTGGGTGAAGCAGGCAACAAAGAATAAAAGGGTCGAACCAAAAGACCTACAATCGGATGATCTAAAACATGGGCAACTTTGTTGCAGGATATCTGGCATGTAGCAGAAAATGAGGTATAGATTTTCTCTTGGATGGATTGGATAGAACATAAATGAAAGAAAGCCTTCTTGTTGGAAAAAATCCTTTCGATGCAAAAAATGTCGGTTTTGTCCAGATTCCAAAATTTAGGCAAAAATCCCAAATTCCAGATTTCCCTTGCTTTTCTGGGTGAAGCAGGCAACAAAGAATAAAAGGGTCGAACCAAAAGACCTACAATCGGATGATCTAAAACATGGGCAACTTTGTTGCAGGATATCTGGCATGTAGCAGAAAATGAGGTATAGATTTTCTCTTGGATGGATTGGATAGAACATAAATGAAAGAAAGCCTTCTTGTTGGAAAAAATCCTTTCGATGCAAAAAATGTCGGTTTTGTCCAGATTCCAAAATTTAGGCAAAAATCCCAAATTCCAGATTTCCCTTGCTTTTCTGGGTGAAGCAGGCAACAAAGAATAAAAGGGTCGAACCAAAAGACCTACAATCGGATGATCTAAAACATGGGCAACTTTGTTGCAGGATATCTGGCATGTAGCAGAAAATGAGGTATAGATTTTCTCTTGGATGGATTGGATAGAACATAAATGAAAGAAAGCCTTCTTGTTGGAAAAAATCCTTTCGATGCAAAAAATGTCGGTTTTGTCTAGATTTCAAAATTTAGGCAAAAATCACATTTTGCGCCTTTCCCTTGCTTTTCTGGGTGAAACAGGCAACAAAGAATAAAAGGGTCGAACCAAAAGACCTACAATCGGATGATCTAAAACATGGGCAACTTTGTTGCAGGATATCTGGCATGTAGCAGAAAATGAGGTATAGATTTTCTCTTGGATGGATTGGATAGAACATAAATGAAAGAAAGCCTTCTTGTTGGAAAAAATCCTTTCGATGCAAAAAATGTCGGTTTTGTCCAGATTCCAAAATTTAGGCAAAAATCCCAAATTCCAGATTTCCCTTGCTTTTCTGGGTGAAGCAGGCAACAAAGAATAAAAGGGTCGAACCGAAAGACCTACAATCGGATGATCTAAAACATGGGCAACTTTGTTGCAGGATATCTGGCATGTGGCAGAAAATGAGGTATAGATTTTCTCTTGGATGGATTGGATAGAACATAAATGTTTGAAAAAATCTTTTCGATGCACAAAATGTCGGTTTTGTCCAGATTCCAAAATTTAGGCAAAAATCACATTTTGCGCCTTTCCCTTGCTTTTCTGGGTGAAATAGGCAACAAAGAATAAAAGGGTCGAACCAAAAGACCTACAATCGGATGATCTAAAACATGGGCAACTTTGTTGCAGGATATCTGGCATGTAGCAGAAAATGAGGTATAGATTTTCTCTTGGATGGATTGGATAGAACATAAATGAAAGAAAGCCTTCTTGTTGGAAAAAATCCTTTCGATGCAAAAAATGTCGGTTTTGTCCAGATTTCAAAATTTAGGCAAAAATCACATTTTGCGCCTTTCCCTTGCTTTTCTGGGTGAAACAGGCAACAAAGAATAAAAGGGTCGAACCAAAAGACCTACAATCGGATGATCTAAAACATGGGCAACTTTGTTGCAGGATATCTGGCATGTAGCAGAAAATGAGGTATAGATTTTCTCTTGGATGGATTGGATAGAACATAAATGAAAGAAAGCCTTCTTGTTGGAAAAAATCCTTTCGATGCAAAAAATGTCGGTTTTGTCCAGATTCCAAAATTTAGGCAAAAATCCCAAATTCCAGATTTCCCTTGCTTTTCTGGGTGAAGCAGGCAACAAAGAATAAAAGGGTCGAACCGAAAGACCTACAATCGGATGATCTAAAACATGGGCAACTTTGTTGCAGGATATCTGGCATGTAGCAGAAAATGAGGTATAGATTTTCTCTTGGATGGATTGGATAGAACATAAATGAAAGAAAGCCTTCTTGTTGGAAAAAATCCTTTCGATGCAAAAAATGTCGGTTTTGTCCAGATTTCAAAATTTAGGCAAAAAATCACATTTTGCGCCTTTCCCTTGCTTTTCTGGGTGAAACAGGCAACAAAGAATAAAAGGGTCGAACCAAAAGACCTACAATCGGATGATCTAAAACATGGGCAGAAAATGAGGTATAGATTTTCTCTTGGATGGATTGGATAGAACATAAATGAAAGAAAGCCTTCTTGTTGGAAAAAATCCTTTCGATGCAAAAAATGTCGGTTTTGTCCAGATTCCAAAATTTAGGCAAAAATCCCAAATTCCAGATTTCCCTTGCTTTTCTGGGTGAAGCAGGCAACAAAGAATAAAAGGGTCGAACCAAAAGACCTACAATCGGATGATCTAAAACATGGGCAACTTTGTTGCAGGATATCTGGCATGTAGCAGAAAATGAGGTATAGATTTTCTCTTGGATGGATTGGATAGAACATAAATGAAAGAAAGCCTTCTTGTTGGAAAAAATCCTTTCGATGCAAAAAATGTCGGTTTTGTCTAGATTTCAAAATTTAGGCAAAAATCACATTTTGCGCCTTTCCCTTGCTTTTCTGGGTGAAACAGGCAACAAAGAATAAAAGGGTCGAACCAAAAGACCTACAATCGGATGATCTAAAACATGGCAACTTTGTTGCAGGATATCTGGCATGTAGCAGAAAATGAGGTATAGATTTTCTCTTGGATGGATTGGATAGAACATAAATGAAAGAAAGCCTTCTCGTTGGAAAAAATCCTTTCGATGCAAAAAATGTCGGTTTTGTCCAGATTCCAAAATTTAGGCAAAAATCACATTTTGCGCCTTTCCCTTGCTTTTCTGGGTGAAATAGGCAACAAAGAATAAAAGGGTCGAACCAAAAGACCTACAATCGGATGATCTAAAACATGGGCAACTTTGTTGCAGGATATCTGGCATGTAGCAGAAAATGAGGTATAGATTTTCTCTTGGATGGATTGGATAGAACATAAATGAAAGAAAGCCTTCTTGTTTGAAAAATCCTTTCGATGCAAAAAATGTCGGTTTTGTCCAGATTCCAAAATTTAGGCAAAAATCCCAAATTCCAGATTTCCCTTGCTTTTCTGGGTGAAGCAGGCAACAAAGAATAAAAGGGTCGAACCAAAAGACCTACAATCGGATGATCTAAAACATGGGCAACTTTGTTGCAGGATATCTGGCATGTAGCAGAAAATGAGGTATAGATTTTCTCTTGGATGGATTGGATAGAACATAAATGAAAGAAAGCCTTCTTGTTGGAAAAAATCCTTTCGATGCAAAAAATGTCGGTTTTGTCTAGATTTCAAAATTTAGGCAAAAATCACATTTTGCGCCTTTCCCTTGCTTTTCTGGGTGAAACAGGCAACAAAGAATAAAAGGGTCGAACCAAAAGACCTACAATCGGATGATCTAAAACATGGGCAACTTTGTTGCAGGATATCTGGCATGTAGCAGAAAATGAGGTATAGATTTTCTCTTGGATGGATTGGATAGAACATAAATGAAAGAAAGCCTTCTTGTTGGAAAAAATCCTTTCGATGCAAAAAATGTCGGTTTTGTCCAGATTTCAAAATTTAGGCAAAAATCACATTTTGCGCCTTTCCCTTGCTTTTCTGGGTGAAACAGGCAACAAAGAATAAAAGGGTCGAACCAAAAGACCTACAATCGGATGATCTAAAACATGGGCAACTTTGTTGCAGGATATCTGGCATGTAGCAGAAAATGAGGTATAGATTTTCTCTTGGATGGATTGGATAGAACATAACTGAAAGAAAGCCTTCTTGTTTGAAAAATCCTTTCGATGCAAAAAATGTCGGTTTTGTCCAGATTCCAAAATTTAGGCAAAAATCCCAAATTCCAGATTTCCCTTGCTTTTCTGGGTGAAGCAGGCAACAAAGAATAAAAGGGTCGAACCGAAAGACCTACAATCGGATGATCTAAAACATGGGCAACTTTGTTGCAGGATATCTGGCATGTAGCAGAAAATGAGGTATAGATTTTCTCTTGGATGGATTGGATAGAACATAAATGAAAGAAAGCCTTCTTGTTGGAAAAAATCCTTTCGATGCAAAAAATGTCGGTTTTGTCCAGATTCCAAAATTTAGGCAAAAATCACATTTTGCGCCTTTCCCTTGCTTTTCTGGGTGAAATAGGCAACAAAGAATAAAAGGGTCGAACTAAAAGACCTACAATCGGATGATCTAAAACATGGGCAACTTTGTTGCAGGATATCTGGCATGTAGCAGAAAATGAGGTATAGATTTTCTCTTGGATGGATTGGATAGAACATAAATGAAAGAAAGCCTTCTTGTTGGAAAAAATCCTTTCGATGCAAAAAATGTCGGTTTTGTCCAGATTTCAAAATTTAGGCAAAAATCACATTTTGCGCCTTTCCCTTGCTTTTCTGGGTGAAACAGGCAACAAAGAATAAAAGGGTCGAACCAAAAGACCTACAATCGAATGATCTAAAACATGGGCAACTTTGTTGCAGGATATCTGGCATGTAGCAGAAAATGAGGTATAGATTTTCTCTTGGATGGATTGGATAGAACATAAATGAAAGAAAGCCTTCTTGTTGGAAAAAATCCTTTCGATGCAAAAAATGTCGGTTTTGTCCAGATTCCAAAATTTAGGCAAAAATCACATTTTGCGCCGTTCCCTTGCTTTTCTGGGTGAAACAGGCAACAAAGAATAAAAGGGTCGAACAAAAAGACCTACAATCGGATGATCTAAAACATGGGCAACTTTGTTGCAGGATATCTGGCATGTGGCAGAAAATGAGGTATAGATTTTCTCTTGGATGGATTGGATAGAACATAAATGTTTGAAAAAATCTTTTCGATGCAAAAAATGTCGGTTTTGTCCAGATTCCAAAATTTAGGCAAAAATCCCAAATTCCAGATTTCCCTTGCTTTTCTGGGTGAAGCAGGCAACAAAGAATAAAAGGGTCGAACCAAAAGACCTACAATCGGATGATCTAAAACATGGGCAACTTTGTTGCAGGATATCTGGCATGTAGCAGAAAATGAGGTATAGATTTTCTCTTGGATGGATTGGATAGAACATAAATGAAAGAAAGCCTTCTTGTTGGAAAAAATCCTTTCGATGCAAAAAATGTCGGTTTTGTCTAGATTTCAAAATTTAGGCAAAAATCACATTTTGCGCCTTTCCCTTGCTTTTCTGGGTGAAACAGGCAACAAAGAATAAAAGGGTCGAACCAAAAGACCTACAATCGGATGATCTAAAACATGGGCAACTTTGTTGCAGGATATCTGGCATGTAGCAGAAAATGAGGTATAGATTTTCTCTTGGATGGATTGGATAGAACATAAATGAAAGAAAGCCTTCTTGTTGGAAAAAATCCTTTCGATGCAAAAAATGTCGGTTTTGTCCAGATTTCAAAATTTAGGCAAAAATCACATTTTGCGCCTTTCCCTTGCTTTTCTGGGTGAAACAGGCAACAAAGAATAAAAGGGTCGAACCAAAAGACCTACAATCGGATGATCTAAAACATGGGCAACTTTGTTGCAGGATATCTGGCATGTAGCAGAAAATGAGGTATAGATTTTCTCTTGGATGGATTGGATAGAACATAACTGAAAGAAAGCCTTCTTGTTTGAAAAATCCTTTCGATGCAAAAAATGTCGGTTTTGTCCAGATTCCAAAATTTAGGCAAAAATCCCAAATTCCAGATTTCCCTTGCTTTTCTGGGTGAAGCAGGCAACAAAGAATAAAAGGGTCGAACCGAAAGACCTACAATCGGATGATCTAAAACATGGGCAACTTTGTTGCAGGATATCTGGCATGTAGCAGAAAATGAGGTATAGATTTTCTCTTGGATGGATTGGATAGAACATAAATGAAAGAAAGCCTTCTTGTTGGAAAAAATCCTTTCGATGCAAAAAATGTCGGTTTTGTCCAGATTCCAAAATTTAGGCAAAAATCACATTTTGCGCCTTTCCCTTGCTTTTCTGGGTGAAATAGGCAACAAAGAATAAAAGGGTCGAACTAAAAGACCTACAATCGGATGATCTAAAACATGGGCAACTTTGTTGCAGGATATCTGGCATGTAGCAGAAAATGAGGTATAGATTTTCTCTTGGATGGATTGGATAGAACATAAATGAAAGAAAGCCTTCTTGTTGGAAAAAATCCTTTCGATGCAAAAAATGTCGGTTTTGTCCAGATTTCAAAATTTAGGCAAAAATCACATTTTGCGCCTTTCCCTTGCTTTTCTGGGTGAAACAGGCAACAAAGAATAAAAGGGTCGAACCAAAAGACCTACAATCGAATGATCTAAAACATGGGCAACTTTGTTGCAGGATATCTGGCATGTAGCAGAAAATGAGGTATAGATTTTCTCTTGGATGGATTGGATAGAACATAAATGAAAGAAAGCCTTCTTGTTGGAAAAAATCCTTTCGATGCAAAAAATGTCGGTTTTGTCCAGATTCCAAAATTTAGGCAAAAATCACATTTTGCGCCGTTCCCTTGCTTTTCTGGGTGAAACAGGCAACAAAGAATAAAAGGGTCGAACAAAAAGACCTACAATCGGATGATCTAAAACATGGGCAACTTTGTTGCAGGATATCTGGCATGTGGCAGAAAATGAGGTATAGATTTTCTCTTGGATGGATTGGATAGAACATAAATGTTTGAAAAAATCTTTTCGATGCAAAAAATGTCGGTTTTGTCCAGATTCCAAAATTTAGGCAAAAATCACAAATTCCGGATTTCCCTTGATTATCTGCGTGAAACAGGCAACAAAGAATAAAAGGGTCGAACCAAAAGACCTACAATCGGATGATCTAAAACATGGGCAACTTTGTTGCAGGATATCTGGCATGTAGCAGAAAATGAGGTATAGATTTTCTCTTGGATGGATTGGATAGAACATAAATGAAAAAAAGCCTTCTTGTTGGAAAAAATCCTTTCGATGCAAAAAATGTCGGTTTTGTCCAGATTCCAAAATTTAGGCAAAAATCACATTTTGCGCCTTTCCCTTGCTTTTCTGGGTGAAACAGGCAACAAAGAATAAAAGGGTCGAACCAAAAGACCTACAATCGGATGATCTAAAACATGGGCAACTTTGTTGCAGGATATCTGGCATGTAGCAGAAAATGAGGTATAGATTTTCTCTTGGATGGATTGGATAGAACATAAATGTTTGAAAAAATCTTTTCGATGCAAAAAATGTCGGTTTTGTCCAGATTTCAAAATTTAGGCAAAAATCACATTTTGCGCCTTTCCCTTGCTTTTCTGGGTGAAACAGGCAACAAAGAATAAAAGGGTCGAACCAAAAGACCTACAATCGGATGATCTAAAACATGGGCAACTTTGTTGCAGGATATCTGGCATGTAGCAGAAAATGAGGTATAGATTTTCTCTTGGATGGATTGGATAGAACATAAATGAAAGAAAGCCTTCTTGTTGGAAAAAATCCTTTCGATGCAAAAAATGTCGGTTTTGTCCAGATTCCAAAATTTAGGCAAAAATCACATTTTGCGCCTTTCCCTTGCTTTTCTGGGTGAAATAGGCAACAAAGAATAAAAGGGTCGAACCAAAAGACCTACAATCGGATGATCTAAAACATGGGCAACTTTGTTGCAGGATATCTGGCATGTAGCAGAAAATGAGGTATAGATTTTCTCTTGGATGGATTGGATAGAACATAAATGAAAGAAAGCCTTCTTGTTGGAAAAAATCCTTTCGATGCAAAAAATGTCGGTTTTGTCCAGATTTCAAAATTTAGGCAAAAATCACATTTTGCGCCTTTCCCTTGCTTTTCTGGGTGAAACAGGCAACAAAGAATAAAAGGGTCGAACCAAAAGACCTACAATCGAATGATCTAAAACATGGGCAACTTTGTTGCAGGATATCTGGCATGTAGCAGAAAATGAGGTATAGATTTTCTCTTGGATGGATTGGATAGAACATAACTGAAAGAAAGCCTTCTTGTTGGAAAAAATCCTTTCGATGCAAAAAATGTCGGTTTTGTCCAGATTCCAAAATTTAGGCAAAAATCACATTTTGCGCAGTTCCCTTGCTTTTCTGGGTGAAACAGGCAACAAAGAATAAAAGGGTCGAACCAAAAGACCTACAATCGGATGATCTAAAACATGGGCAACTTTGTTGCAGGATATCTGGCATGTGGCAGAAAATGAGGTATAGATTTTCTCTTGGATGGATTGGATAGAACATAAATGTTTGAAAAAATCTTTTCGATGCAAAAAATGTCGGTTTTGTCCAGATTCCAAAATTTAGGCAAAAATCACAAATTCCGGATTTCCCTTGATTATCTGCGTGAAACAGGCAACAAAGAATAAAAGGGTCGAACCAAAAGACCTACAATCGGATGATCTAAAACATGGGCAACTTTGTTGCAGGATATCTGGCATGTAGCAGAAAATGAGGTATAGATTTTCTCTTGGATGGATTGGATAGAACATAAATGAAAGAAAGCCTTCTTGTTGGAAAAAATCCTTTCGATGCAAAAAATGTCGGTTTTGTCCAGATTCCAAAATTTAGGCAAAAATCACATTTTGCGCCTTTCCCTTGCTTTTCTGGGTGAAACAGGCAACAAAGAATAAAAGGGTCGAACCAAAAGACCTACAATCGAATGATCTAAAACATGGGCAACTTTGTTGCAGGATATCTGGCATGTAGCAGAAAATGAGGTATAGATTTTCTCTTGGATGGATTGGATAGAACATAAATGAAAGAAAGCCTTCTTGTTGGAAAAAATCCTTTCGATGCAAAAAATGTCGGTTTTGTCCAGATTCCAAAATTTAGGCAAAAATCACATTTTGCGCCTTTCCCTTGCTTTTCTGGGTGAAACAGGCAACAAAGAATAAAAGGGTCGAACCAAAAGACCTACAATCGGATGATCTAAAACATGGGCAACTTTGTTGCAGGATATCTGGCATGTGGCAGAAAATGAGGTATAGATTTTCTCTTGGATGGATTGGATAGAACATAAATGTTTGAAAAAATCTTTTCGATGCAAAAAATGTCGGTTTTGTCCAGATTCCAAAATTTAGGCAAAAATCACAAATTCCGGATTTCCCTTGATTATCTGCGTGAAACAGGCAACAAAGAATAAAAGGGTCGAACCAAAAGACCTACAATCGGATGATCTAAAACATGGGCAACTTTGTTGCAGGATATCTGGCATGTAGCAGAAAATGAGGTATAGATTTTCTCTTGGATGGATTGGATAGAACATAAATGAAAGAAAGCCTTCTTGTTTGAAAAAATCCTTTCGATGCAAAAAATGTCGGTTTTGTCCAGATTCCAAAATTTTGGCAAAAATCACAAATTCCGGATTTCCCTTGATTATCTGCGTGAAACAGGCAACAAAGAATAAAAGGGTCGAACCGAAAGACCTACAATCGGATGATCTAAAACATGGGCAACTTTGTTGCAAGATCTTTGGCATGTGGCAGGCAATGAGGCATGAAAATGAAGAAGGGCATTATTGGTGAAAAAAATCCTATCCAGCAAAAATATACCATTTTGTCCAGGTCCTGATATTTAGGTAAAAATCACAAATTCCGGATTTCCCTTGATTATCTGCGTGAAACAGGCAACAAAGAATAAAAGGGTCGAACCAAAAGACCTACAATCGGATGATCTAAAACATGGGCAACTTTGTTGCAGGATATCTGGCATGTAGCAGAAAATGAGGTATAGATTTTCTCTTGGATGGATTAGATAGAACATAAATGAAAGAAAGCCTTCTTGTTTGAAAAAATCCTTTCGATGCAAAAAATGTCGGTTTTGTCCAGATTCCAAAATTTAGGCAAAAATCACATTTTGCGCCTTTCCCTTGCTTTTCTGGGTGAAACAGGCAACAAAGAATAAAAGGGTCGAACCAAAAGACCTACAATCGGATGATCTAAAACATGGGCAACTTTGTTGCAGGATATCTGGCATGTAGCAGAAAATGAGGTATAGATTTTCTCTTGGATGGATTGGATAGAACATAAATGAAAGAAAGCCTTCTTGTTGGAAAAAATCCTTTCGATGCAAAAAATGTCGGTTTTGTCCAGATTCCAAAATTTAGGCAAAAATCACATTTTGCGCAGTTCCCTTGCTTTTCTGGGTGAAACAGGCAACAAAGAATAAAAGGGTCGAACCAAAAGACCTACAATCGGATGATCTAAAACATGGGCAACTTTGTTGCAGGATATCTGGCATGTGGCAGAAAATGAGGTATAGATTTTCTCTTGGATGGATTGGATAGAACATAAATGTTTGAAAAAATCTTTTCGATGCAAAAAATGTCGGTTTTGTCCAGATTCCAAAATTTAGGCAAAAATCACAAATTCCGGATTTCCCTTGATTATCTGCGTGAAACAGGCAACAAAGAATAAAAGGGTCGAACCAAAAGACCTACAATCGGATGATCTAAAACATGGGCAACTTTGTTGCAGGATATCTGGCATGTAGCAGAAAATGAGGTATAGATTTTCTCTTGGATGGATTGGATAGAACATAAATGAAAGAAAGCCTTCTTGTTGGAAAAAATCCTTTCGATGCAAAAAATGTCGGTTTTGTCCAGATTCCAAAATTTAGGCAAAAATCACATTTTGCGCCTTTCCCTTGCTTTTCTGGGTGAAACAGGCAACAAAGAATAAAAGGGTCGAACCAAAAGACCTACAATCGAATGATCTAAAACATGGGCAACTTTGTTGCAGGATATCTGGCATGTAGCAGAAAATGAGGTATAGATTTTCTCTTGGATGGATTGGATAGAACATAAATGAAAGAAAGCCTTCTTGTTGGAAAAAATCCTTTCGATGCAAAAAATGTCGGTTTTGTCCAGATTCCAAAATTTAGGCAAAAATCACATTTTGCGCCTTTCCCTTGCTTTTCTGGGTGAAACAGGCAACAAAGAATAAAAGGGTCGAAGCAAAAGACCTACAATCGGATGATCTAAAACATGGGCAACTTTGTTGCAGGATATCTGGCATGTGGCAGAAAATGAGGTATAGATTTTCTCTTGGATGGATTGGATAGAACATAAATGTTTGAAAAAATCTTTTCGATGCAAAAAATGTCGGTTTTGTCCAGATTCCAAAATTTAGGCAAAAATCACAAATTCCGGATTTCCCTTGATTATCTGCGTGAAACAGGCAACAAAGAATAAAAGGGTCGAACCAAAAGACCTACAATCGGATGATCTAAAACATGGGCAACTTTGTTGCAGGATATCTGGCATGTAGCAGAAAATGAGGTATAGATTTTCTCTTGGATGGATTGGATAGAACATAAATGAAAGAAAGCCTTCTTGTTTGAAAAAATCCTTTCGATGCAAAAAATGTCGGTTTTGTCCAGATTCCAAAATTTTGGCAAAAATCACAAATTCCGGATTTCCCTTGATTATCTGCGTGAAACAGGCAACAAAGAATAAAAGGGTCGAACCGAAAGACCTACAATCGGATGATCTAAAACATGGGCAACTTTGTTGCAAGATCTTTGGCATGTGGCAGGCAATGAGGCATGAAAATGAAGAAGGGCATTATTGGTGAAAAAAATCCTATCCAGCAAAAATATACCATTTTGTCCAGGTCCTGATATTTAGGTAAAAATCACAAATTCCGGATTTCCCTTGATTATCTGCGTGAAACAGGCAACAAAGAATAAAAGGGTCGAACCAAAAGACCTACAATCGGATGATCTAAAACATGGGCAACTTTGTTGCAGGATATCTGGCATGTAGCAGAAAATGAGGTATAGATTTTCTCTTGGATGGATTAGATAGAACATAAATGAAAGAAAGCCTTCTTGTTTGAAAAAATCCTTTCGATGCAAAAAATGTCGGTTTTGTCCAGATTCCAAAATTTAGGCAAAAATCACATTTTGCGCCTTTCCCTTGCTTTTCTGGGTGAAACAGGCAACAAAGAATAAAAGGGTCGAACCAAAAGACCTACAATCGGATGATCTAAAACATGGGCAACTTTGTTGCAGGATATCTGGCATGTAGCAGAAAATGAGGTATAGATTTTCTCTTGGATGGATTGGATAGAACATAAATGAAAGAAAGCCTTCTTGTTGGAAAAAATCCTTTCGATGCAAAAAATGTCGGTTTTGTCCAGATTCCAAAATTTAGGCAAAAATCACATTTTGCGCCGTTCCCTTGCTTTTCTGGGTGAAACAGGCAACAAAGAATAAAAGGGTCGAACCGAAAGCCCTACAATCGGATGATCTAAAACATGGGCAACTTTGTTGCAAGATCTTTGGCATGTGGCAGGCAATGAGGCATGAAAATGAAGAAGGGCATTATTGGTGAAAAAAATCCTATCCAGCAAAAATATACCATTTTGTCCAGGTCCTGATATTTAGGTAAAAATCACAAATTCCGGATTTCCCTTGATTATCTGCGTGAAACAGGCAACAAAGAATAAAAGGGTCGAACCAAAAGACCTACAATCGAATGATCTAAAACATGGGCAACTTTGTTGCAGGATATCTGGCATGTAGCAGAAAATGAGGTATAGATTTTCTCTTGGATGGATTGGATAGAACATAAATGAAAGAAAGCCTTCTTGTTGGAAAAAATCCTTTCGATGCAAAAAATGTCGGTTTTGTCCAGATTCCAAAATTTAGGCAAAAATCACATTTTGCGCCGTTCCCTTGCTTTTCTGGGTGAAACAGGCAACAAAGAATAAAAGGGTCGAACCGAAAGCCCTACAATCGGATGATCTAAAACATGGGCAACTTTGTTGCAAGATCTTTGGCATGTGGCAGGCAATGAGGCATGAAAATGAAGAAGGGCATTATTGGTGAAAAAAATCCTATCCAGCAAAAATATACCATTTTGTCCAGGTCCTGATATTTAGGTAAAAATCACAAATTCCGGATTTCCCTTGATTATCTGCGTGAAACAGGCAACAAAGAATAAAAGGGTCGAACCAAAAGACCTACAATCGGATGATCTAAAACATGGGCAACTTTGTTGCAAGATCTTTGGCATGTGGCAGGCAATGAGGCATGAAAATGAAGAAGGGCATTATTGGTGAAAAAAATCCTATCCAGCAAAAATATACCATTTTGTCCAGGTCCTGATATTTAGGTAAAAATCACAAATTCCGGATTTCCCTTGATTATCTGCGTGAAACAGGCAACAAAGAATAAAAGGGTCGAACCAAAAGACCTACAATCGGATGATCTAAAACATGGGCAACTTTGTTGCAGGATATCTGGCATGTAGCAGAAAATGAGGTATAGATTTTCTCTTGGATGGATTAGATAGAACATAAATGAAAGAAAGCCTTCTTGTTTGAAAAAATCCTTTCGATGCAAAAAATGTCGGTTTTGTCCAGATTCCAAAATTTAGGCAAAAATCACATTTTGCGCCTTTCCCTTGCTTTTCTGGGTGAAACAGGCAACAAAGAATAAAAGGGTCGAACCAAAAGACCTACAATCGAATGATCTAAAACATGGGCAACTTTGTTGCAGGATATCTGGCATGTGGCAGAAAATGAGGTATAGATTTTCTCTTGGATGGATTGGATAGAACATAAATGTTTGAAAAAATCTTTTCGATGCAAAAAATGTCGGTTTTGTCCAGATTCCAAAATTTAGGCAAAAATCACAAATTCCGGATTTCCCTTGATTATCTGCGTGAAACAGGCAACAAAGAATAAAAGGGTCGAACCAAAAGATCTACAATCGGATGATCTAAAACATGGGCAACTTTGTTGCAGGATATCTGGCATGTGGCAGAAAATGAGGTATAGATTTTCTCTTGGATGGATTGGATAGAACATAAATGTTTGAAAAAATCTTTTCGATGCAAAAAATGTCGGTTTTGTCCAGATTCCAAAATTTAGGCAAAAATCACAAATGCCGGATTTCCCTTGATTATCTGCGTGAAACAGGCAACAAAGAATAAAAGGGTCGAACCAAAAGACCTACAATCGAATGATCTAAAACATGGGCAACTTTGTTGCAGGATATCTGGCATGTGGCAGAAAATGAGGTATAGATTTTCTCTTGGATGGATTGGATAGAACATAAATGAAAGA
Source organism: Xylota sylvarum (assembly GCA_905220385.1). Taxonomy (NCBI): domain Eukaryota; kingdom Metazoa; phylum Arthropoda; class Insecta; order Diptera; family Syrphidae; genus Xylota; species Xylota sylvarum. The sequence goes on along the minus strand of LR999960.1, from coordinate 49,212,346 downwards.
AAGCCTTCTTGTTTGAAAAAATCCTTTCGATGCAAAAAATGTCGGTTTTGTCCAGATTCCAAAATTTAGGCAAAAATCACATTTTGCGCCTTTCCCTTGCTTTTCTGGGTGAAACAGGCAACAAAGAATAAAAGGGTCGAACCAAAAGACCTACAATCGGATGATCTAAAACATGGGCAACTTTGTTGCAGGATATCTGGCATGTGGCAGAAAATGAGGTATAGATTTTCTCTTGGATGGATTGAGAATATAAATGTTTGAAAAAATCTTTTCGATGCAAAAAATGTCGGTTTTGTCCAGATTCCAAAATTTAGGCAAAAATCACAAATTCCGGATTTCCCTTGATTATCTGCGTGAAACAGGCAACAAAGAATAAAAGGGTCGAACCAAAAGACCTACAATCGGATGATCTAAAACATGGGCAACTTTGTTGCAGGATATCTGGCATGTAGCAGAAAATGAGGTATAGATTTTCTCTTGGATGGATTGGATAGAACATAAATGAAAGAAAGCCTTCTTGTTTGAAAAAATCCTTTCGATGCAAAAAATGTCGGTTTTGTCCAGATTCCAAAATTTAGGCAAAAATCACATTTTGCGCCTTTCCCTTGCTTTTCTGGGTGAAACAGGCAACAAAGAATAAAAGGGTCGAACCAAAAGACCTACAATCGAATGATCTAAAACATGGGCAACTTTGTTGCAGGATATCTGGCATGTGGCAGAAAATGAGGTATAGATTTTCTCTTGGATGGATTGGATAGAACATAAATGTTTGAAAAAATCTTTTCGATGCAAAAAATGTCGGTTTTGTCCAGATTCCAAAATTTAGGCAAAAATCACAAATTCCGGATTTCCCTTGATTATCTGCGTGAAACAGGCAACAAAGAATAAAAGGGTCGAACCAAAAGACCTACAATCGGATGATCTAAAACATGGGCAACTTTGTTGCAGGATATCTGGCATGTGGCAGAAAATGAGGTATAGATTTTCTCTTGGATGGATTGAGAATATAAATGTTTGAAAAAATCTTTTCGATGCAAAAAATGTCGGTTTTGTCCAGATTCCAAAATTTAGGCAAAAATCACATTTTGCGCCTTTCCCTTGCTTTTCTGGGTGAAACAGGCAACAAAGAATAAAAGGGTCGAACCAAAAGACCTACAATCGGATGATCTAAAACATGGGCAACTTTGTTGCAGGATATCTGGCATGTGGCAGAAAATGAGGTATAGATTTTCTCTTGGATGGATTGAGAATATAAATGTTTGAAAAAATCTTTTCGATGCAAAAAATGTCGGTTTTGTCCAGATTCCAAAATTTAGGCAAAAATCACAAATTCCGGATTTCCCTTGATTATCTGCGTGAAACAGGCAACAAAGAATAAAAGGGTCGAACCAAAAGACCTACAATCGGATGATCTAAAACATGGGCAACTTTGTTGCAGGATATCTGGCATGTAGCAGAAAATGAGGTATAGATTTTCTCTTGGATGGATTGGATAGAACATAAATGAAAGAAAGCCTTCTTGTTTGAAAAAATCCTTTCGATGCAAAAAATGTCGGTTTTGTCCAGATTCCAAAATTTAGGCAAAAATCACATTTTGCGCCTTTCCCTTGCTTTTCTGGGTGAAACAGGCAACAAAGAATAAAAGGGTCGAACCAAAAGACCTACAATCGAATGATCTAAAACATGGGCAACTTTGTTGCAGGATATCTGGCATGTGGCAGAAAATGAGGTATAGATTTTCTCTTGGATGGATTGGATAGAACATAAATGTTTGAAAAAATCTTTTCGATGCAAAAAATGTCGGTTTTGTCCAGATTCCAAAATTTAGGCAAAAATCACAAATTCCGGATTTCCCTTGATTATCTGCGTGAAACAGGCAACAAAGAATAAAAGGGTCGAACCAAAAGACCTACAATCGGATGATCTAAAACATGGGCAACTTTGTTGCAGGATATCTGGCATGTAGCAGAAAATGAGGTATAGATTTTCTCTTGGATGGATTGGATAGAACATAAATGAAAGAAAGCCTTCTTGTTTGAAAAAATCCTTTCGATGCAAAAAATGTCGGTTTTGTCCAGATTCCAAAATTTAGGCAAAAATCACATTTTGCGCCTTTCCCTTGCTTTTCTGGGTGAAACAGGCAACAAAGAATAAAAGGGTCGAACCAAAAGACCTACAATCGGATGATCTAAAACATGGGCAACTTTGTTGCAGGATATCTGGCATGTGGCAGAAAATGAGGTATAGATTTTCTCTTGGATGGATTGAGAATATAAATGTTTGAAAAAATCTTTTCGATGCAAAAAATGTCGGTTTTGTCCAGATTCCAAAATTTAGGCAAAAATCACAAATTCCGGATTTCCCTTGATTATCTGCGTGAAACAGGCAACAAAGAATAAAAGGGTCGAACCAAAAGACCTACAATCGGATGATCTAAAACATGGGCAACTTTGTTGCAGGATATCTGGCATGTAGCAGAAAATGAGGTATAGATTTTCTCTTGGATGGATTGGATAGAACATAAATGAAAGAAAGCCTTCTTGTTTGAAAAAATCCTTTCGATGCAAAAAATGTCGGTTTTGTCCAGATTCCAAAATTTAGGCAAAAATCACATTTTGCGCCTTTCCCTTGCTTTTCTGGGTGAAACAGGCAACAAAGAATAAAAGGGTCGAACCAAAAGACCTACAATCGGATGATCTAAAACATGGGCAACTTTGTTGCAGGATATCTGGCATGTGGCAGAAAATGAGGTATAGATTTTCTCTTGGATGGATTGAGAATATAAATGTTTGAAAAAATCTTTTCGATGCAAAAAATGTCGGTTTTGTCCAGATTCCAAAATTTAGGCAAAAATCACATTTTGCGCCTTTCCCTTGCTTTTCTGGGTGAAACAGGCAACAAAGAATAAAAGGGTCGAACCAAAAGACCTACAATCGGATGATCTAAAACATGGGCAACTTTGTTGCAGGATATCTGGCATGTGGCAGAAAATGAGGTATAGATTTTCTCTTGGATGGATTGAGAATATAAATGTTTGAAAAAATCTTTTCGATGCAAAAAATGTCGGTTTTGTCCAGATTCCAAAATTTAGGCAAAAATCACAAATTCCGGATTTCCCTTGATTATCTGCGTGAAACAGGCAACAAAGAATAAAAGGGTCGAACCAAAAGACCTACAATCGGATGATCTAAAACATGGGCAACTTTGTTGCAGGATATCTGGCATGTAGCAGAAAATGAGGTATAGATTTTCTCTTGGATGGATTGGATAGAACATAAATGAAAGAAAGCCTTCTTGTTTGAAAAAATCCTTTCGATGCAAAAAATGTCGGTTTTGTCCAGATTCCAAAATTTAGGCAAAAATCACATTTTGCGCCTTTCCCTTGCTTTTCTGGGTGAAACAGGCAACAAAGAATAAAAGGGTCGAACCAAAAGACCTACAATCGAATGATCTAAAACATGGGCAACTTTGTTGCAGGATATCTGGCATGTGGCAGAAAATGAGGTATAGATTTTCTCTTGGATGGATTGGATAGAACATAAATGTTTGAAAAAATCTTTTCGATGCAAAAAATGTCGGTTTTGTCCAGATTCCAAAATTTAGGCAAAAATCACAAATTCCGGATTTCCCTTGATTATCTGCGTGAAACAGGCAACAAAGAATAAAAGGGTCGAACCAAAAGACCTACAATCGGATGATCTAAAACATGGGCAACTTTGTTGCAGGATATCTGGCATGTAGCAGAAAATGAGGTATAGATTTTCTCTTGGATGGATTGGATAGAACATAAATGAAAGAAAGCCTTCTTGTTTGAAAAAATCCTTTCGATGCAAAAAATGTCGGTTTTGTCCAGATTCCAAAATTTAGGCAAAAATCACATTTTGCGCCGTTCCCTTGCTTTTCTGGGTGAAACAGGCAACAAAGAATAAAAGGGTCGAACCGAAAGACCTACAATCGGATGATCTAAAACATGGGCAACTTTGTTGCAGGATATCTGGCATGTGGCAGAAAATGAGGTATAGATTTTCTCTTGGATGGATTGGATAGAACATAAATGTTTGAAAAAATCTTTTCGATGCAAAAAATGTCGGTTTTGTCCAGATTCCAAAATTTAGGCAAAAATCACAAATTCCGGATTTCCCTTGATTATCTGCGTGAAACAGGCAACAAAGAATAAAAGGGTCGAACCAAAAGACCTACAATCGGATGATCTAAAACATGGGCAACTTTGTTGCAGGATATCTGGCATGTAGCAGAAAATGAGGTATAGATTTTCTCTTGGATGGATTGGATAGAACATAAATGAAAGAAAGCCTTCTTGTTGGAAAAAATCCTTTCGATGCAAAAAATGTCGGTTTTGTCCAGATTCCAAAATTTAGGCAAAAATCACATTTTGCGCCGTTCCCTTGCTTTTCTGGGTGAAACAGGCAACAAAGAATAAAAGGGTCGAACCGAAAGACCTACAATCGGATGATCTAAAACATGGGCAACTTTGTTGCAGGATATCTGGCATGTAGCAGAAAATGAGGTATAGATTTTCTCTTGGATGGATTGGATAGAACATAAATGTTTGAAAAAATCTTTTCGATGCAAAAAATGTCGGTTTTGTCCAGATTTCAAAATTTAGGCAAAAATCACATTTTGCGCCTTTCCCTTGCTTTTCTGGGTGAAACAGGCAACAAAGAATAAAAGGGTCGAACCAAAAGACCTACAATCGGATGATCTAAAACATGGGCAACTTTGTTGCAGGATATCTGGCATGTAGCAGAAAATGAGGTATAGATTTTCTCTTGGATGGATTGGATAGAACATAAATGAAAGAAAGCCTTCTTGTTGGAAAAAATCCTTTCGATGCAAAAAATGTCGGTTTTGTCCAGATTCCAAAATTTAGGCAAAAATCCCAAATTCCAGATTTCCCTTGCTTTTCTGGGTGAAGCAGGCAACAAAGAATAAAAGGGTCGAACCAAAAGACCTACAATCGGATGATCTAAAACATGGGCAACTTTGTTGCAGGATATCTGGCATGTAGCAGAAAATGAGGTATAGATTTTCTCTTGGATGGATTGGATAGAACATAAATGAAAGAAAGCCTTCTTGTTGGAAAAAATCCTTTCGATGCAAAAAATGTCGGTTTTGTCCAGATTTCAAAATTTAGGCAAAAATCACATTTTGCGCCTTTCCCTTGCTTTTCTGGGTGAAACAGGCAACAAAGAATAAAAGGGTCGAACCAGAAGACCTACAATCGGATGATCTAAAACATGGCAACTTTGTTGCAGGATATCTGGCATGTAGCAGAAAATGAGGTATAGATTTTCTCTTGGATGGATTGGATAGAACATAAATGAAAGAAAGCCTTCTTGTTGGAAAAAATCCTTTCGATGCAAAAAATGTCGGTTTTGTCCAGATTTCAAAATTTAGGCAAAAATCACAAATTCCGGATTTCCCTTGATTATCTGCGTGAAACAGGCAACAAAGAATAAAAGGGTCGAACCAAAAGACCTACAATCGGATGATCTAAAACATGGGCAACTTTGTTGCAGGATATCTGGCATGTAGCAGAAAATGAGGTATAGATTTTCTCTTGGATGGATTGGATAGAACATAAATGAAAGAAAGCCTTCTTGTTGGAAAAAATCCTTTCGATGCAAAAAATGTCGGTTTTGTCCAGATTTCAAAATTTAGGCAAAAATCACATTTTGCGCCTTTCCCTTGCTTTTCTGGGTGAAACAGGCAACAAAGAATAAAAGGGTCGAACCAAAAGACCTACAATCGGATGATCTAAAACATGGCAACTTTGTTGCAGGATATCTGGCATGTAGCAGAAAATGAGGTATAGATTTTCTCTTGGATGGATTGGATAGAACATAAATGTTTGAAAAAATCTTTTCGATGCAAAAAATGTCGGTTTTGTCCAGATTCCAAAATTTAGGCAAAAATCACAAATTCCGGATTTCCCTTGATTATCTGCGTGAAACAGGCAACAAAGAATAAAAGGGTCGAACCAAAAGACCTACAATCGGATGATCTAAAACATGGGCAACTTTGTTGCAGGATATCTGGCATGTAGCAGAAAATGAGGTATAGATTTTCTCTTGGATGGATTGGATAGAACATAAATGAAAGAAAGCCTTCTTGTTTGAAAAAATCCTTTCGATGCAAAAAATGTCGGTTTTGTCCAGATTCCAAAATTTAGGCAAAAATCACATTTTGCGCCGTTCCCTTGCTTTTCTGGGTGAAACAGGCAACAAAGAATAAAAGGGTCGAACCGAAAGACCTACAATCGGATGATCTAAAACATGGGCAACTTTGTTGCAGGATATCTGGCATGTGGCAGAAAATGAGGTATAGATTTTCTCTTGGATGGATTGGATAGAACATAAATGTTTGAAAAAATCTTTTCGATGCAAAAAATGTCGGTTTTGTCCAGATTCCAAAATTTAGGCAAAAATCACAAATTCCGGATTTCCCTTGATTATCTGCGTGAAACAGGCAACAAAGAATAAAAGGGTCGAACCAAAAGACCTACAATCGGATGATCTAAAACATGGGCAACTTTGTTGCAGGATATCTGGCATGTAGCAGAAAATGAGGTATAGATTTTCTCTTGGATGGATTGGATAGAACATAAATGTTTGAAAAAATCTTTTCGATGCAAAAAATGTCGGTTTTGTCCAGATTCCAAAATTTAGGCAAAAATCACAAATTCCGGATTTCCCTTGATTATCTGCGTGAAACAGGCAACAAAGAATAAAAGGGTCGAACCAAAAGACCTACAATCGGATGATCTAAAACATGGGCAACTTTGTTGCAGGATATCTGGCATGTAGCAGAAAATGAGGTATAGATTTTCTCTTGGATGGATTGGATAGAACATAAATGAAAGAAAGCCTTCTTGTTTGAAAAAATCCTTTCGATGCAAAAAATGTCGGTTTTGTCCAGATTCCAAAATTTAGGCAAAAATCACATTTTGCGCCGTTCCCTTGCTTTTCTGGGTGAAACAGGCAACAAAGAATAAAAGGGTCGAACCGAAAGACCTACAATCGGATGATCTAAAACATGGGCAACTTTGTTGCAGGATATCTGGCATGTGGCAGAAAATGAGGTATAGATTTTCTCTTGGATGGATTGGATAGAACATAAATGTTTGAAAAAATCTTTTCGATGCAAAAAATGTCGGTTTTGTCCAGATTCCAAAATTTAGGCAAAAATCACAAATTCCGGATTTCCCTTGATTATCTGCGTGAAACAGGCAACAAAGAATAAAAGGGTCGAACCAAAAGACCTACAATCGGATGATCTAAAACATGGGCAACTTTGTTGCAGGATATCTGGCATGTAGCAGAAAATGAGGTATAGATTTTCTCTTGGATGGATTGGATAGAACATAAATGTTTGAAAAAATCTTTTCGATGCAAAAAATGTCGGTTTTGTCCAGATTCCAAAATTTAGGCAAAAATCACAAATTCCGGATTTCCCTTGATTATCTGCGTGAAACAGGCAACAAAGAATAAAAGGGTCGAACCAAAAGACCTACAATCGGATGATCTAAAACATGGGCAACTTTGTTGCAGGATATCTGGCATGTAGCAGAAAATGAGGTATAGATTTTCTCTTGGATGGATTGGATAGAACATAAATGAAAGAAAGCCTTCTTGTTGGAAAAAATCCTTTCGATGCAAAAAATGTCGGTTTTGTCCAGATTTCAAAATTTAGGCAAAAATCACATTTTGCGCCTTTCCCTTGCTTTTCTGGGTGAAACAGGCAACAAAGAATAAAAGGGTCGAACCAAAAGACCTACAATCGGATGATCTAAAACATGGCAACTTTGTTGCAGGATATCTGGCATGTAGCAGAAAATGAGGTATAGATTTTCTCTTGGATGGATTGGATAGAACATAAATGAAAGAAAGCCTTCTTGTTGGAAAAAATCCTTTCGATGCAAAAAATGTCGGTTTTGTCCAGATTTCAAAATTTAGGCAAAAATCACAAATTCCGGATTTCCCTTGATTATCTGCGTGAAACAGGCAACAAAGAATAAAAGGGTCGAACCAAAAGACCTACAATCGGATGATCTAAAACATGGGCAACTTTGTTGCAGGATATCTGGCATGTAGCAGAAAATGAGGTATAGATTTTCTCTTGGATGGATTGGATAGAACTTAAATGAAAGAAAGCCTTCTTGTTTGAAAAAATCCTTTCGATGCAAAAAATGTCGGTTTTGTCCAGATTCCAAAATTTAGGCAAAAATCACATTTTGCGCCGTTCCCTTGATTATCTGCGTGAAACAGGCAACAAAGAATAAAAGGGTCGAACCAAAAGACCTACAATCGGATGATCTAAAACATGGGCAACTTTGTTGCAGGATATCTGGCATGTAGCAGAAAATGAGGTATAGATTTTCTCTTGGATGGATTGGATAGAACATAAATGTTTGAAAAAATCTTTTCGATGCAAAAAATGTCGGTTTTGTCCAGATTCCAAAATTTAGGCAAAAATCACAAATTCCGGATTTCCCTTGATTATCTGCGTGAAACAGGCAACAAAGAATAAAAGGGTCGAACCAAAAGACCTACAATCGGATGATCTAAAACATGGGCAACTTTGTTGCAGGATATCTGGCATGTAGCAGAAAATGAGGTATAGATTTTCTCTTGGATGGATTGGATAGAACATAAATGAAAGAAAGCCTTCTTGTTTGAAAAAATCCTTTCGATGCAAAAAATGTCGGTTTTGTCCAGATTCCAAAATTTAGGCAAAAATCACATTTTGCGCCGTTCCCTTGCTTTTCTGGGTGAAACAGGCAACAAAGAATAAAAGGGTCGAACCGAAAGACCTACAATCGGATGATCTAAAACATGGGCAACTTTGTTGCAGGATATCTGGCATGTAGCAGAAAATGAGGTATAGATTTTCTCTTGGATGGATTGGATAGAACATAAATGTTTGAAAAAATCTTTTCGATGCAAAAAATGTCGGTTTTGTCCAGATTTCAAAATTTAGGCAAAAATCACATTTTGCGCCTTTCCCTTGCTTTTCTGGGTGAAACAGGCAACAAAGAATAAAAGGGTCGAACCAAAAGACCTACAATCGGATGATCTAAAACATGGGCAACTTTGTTGCAGGATATCTGGCATGTAGCAGAAAATGAGGTATAGATTTTCTCTTGGATGGATTGGATAGAACATAAATGAAAGAAAGCCTTCTTGTTGGAAAAAATCCTTTCGATGCAAAAAATGTCGGTTTTGTCCAGATTCCAAAATTTAGGCAAAAATCCCAAATTCCAGATTTCCCTTGCTTTTCTGGGTGAAGCAGGCAACAAAGAATAAAAGGGTCGAACCAAAAGACCTACAATCGGATGATCTAAAACATGGGCAACTTTGTTGCAGGATATCTGGCATGTAGCAGAAAATGAGGTATAGATTTTCTCTTGGATGGATTGGATAGAACATAAATGAAAGAAAGCCTTCTTGTTGGAAAAAATCCTTTCGATGCAAAAAATGTCGGTTTTGTCCAGATTTCAAAATTTAGGCAAAAATCACATTTTGCGCCTTTCCCTTGCTTTTCTGGGTGAAACAGGCAACAAAGAATAAAAGGGTCGAACCAAAAGACCTACAATCGGATGATCTAAAACATGGCAACTTTGTTGCAGGATATCTGGCATGTAGCAGAAAATGAGGTATAGATTTTCTCTTGGATGGATTGGATAGAACATAAATGAAAGAAAGCCTTCTTGTTGGAAAAAATCCTTTCGATGCAAAAAATGTCGGTTTTGTCCAGATTCCAAAATTTAGGCAAAAATCCCAAATTCCAGATTTCCCTTGCTTTTCTGGGTGAAGCAGGCAACAAAGAATAAAAGGGTCGAACCAAAAGACCTACAATCGGATGATCTAAAACATGGGCAACTTTGTTGCAGGATATCTGGCATGTAGCAGAAAATGAGGTATAGATTTTCTCTTGGATGGATTGGATAGAACATAAATGAAAGAAAGCCTTCTTGTTGGAAAAAATCCTTTCGATGCAAAAAATGTCGGTTTTGTCCAGATTTCAAAATTTAGGCAAAAATCACATTTTGCGCCTTTCCCTTGCTTTTCTGGGTGAAACAGGCAACAAAGAATAAAAGGGTCGAACCAAAAGACCTACAATCGGATGATCTAAAACATGGGCAACTTTGTTGCAGGATATCTGGCATGTAGCAGAAAATGAGGTATAGATTTTCTCTTGGATGGATTGGATAGAACATAAATGAAAGAAAGCCTTCTTGTTGGAAAAAATCCTTTCGATGCAAAAAATGTCGGTTTTGTCCAGATTCCAAAATTTAGGCAAAAATCACATTTTGCGCCTTTCCCTTGCTTTTCTGGGTGAAACAGGCAACAAAGAATAAAAGGGTCGAACCAAAAGACCTACAATCGGATGATCTAAAACATGGGCAACTTTGTTGCAGGATATCTGGCATGTAGCAGAAAATGAGGTATAGATTTTCTCTTGGATGGATTGGATAGAACATAAATGAAAGAAAGCCTTCTTGTTGGAAAAAATCCTTTCGATGCAAAAAATGTCGGTTTTGTCCAGATTCCAAAATTTAGGCAAAAATCACATTTTGCGCCTTTCCCTTGCTTTTCTGGGTGAAACAGGCAACAAAGAATAAAAGGGTCGAACCAAAAGACCTACAATCGGATGATCTAAAACATGGGCAACTTTGTTGCAGGATATCTGGCATGTAGCAGAAAATGAGGTATAGATTTTCTCTTGGATGGATTGAGAATATAAATGTTTGAAAAAATCTTTTCGATGCAAAAAATGTCGGTTTTGTCCAGATTCCAAAATTTAGGCAAAAATCACATTTTGCGCCTTTCCCTTGCTTTTCTGGGTGAAACAGGCAACAAAGAATAAAAGGGTCGAACCAAAAGACCTACAATCGGATGATCTAAAACATGGGCAACTTTGTTGCAGGATATCTGGCATGTGGCAGAAAATGAGGTATAGATTTTCTCTTGGATGGATTGAGAATATAAATGTTTGAAAAAATCCTTTCGATGCAAAAAATGTCGGTTTTGTCCAGATTTCAAAATTTAGGCAAAAATCACATTTTGCGCCTTTCCCTTGCTTTTCTGGGTGAAACAGGCAACAAAGAATAAAAGGGTCGAACCAAAAGACCTACAATCGGATGATCTAAAACATGGGCAACTTTGTTGCAGGATATCTGGCATGTAGCAGAAAATGAGGTATAGATTTTCTCTTGGATGGATTGGATAGAACATAAATGAAAGAAAGCCTTCTTGTTGGAAAAAATCCTTTCGATGCAAAAAATGTCGGTTTTGTCCAGATTTCAAAATTTAGGCAAAAATCACATTTTGCGCCTTTCCCTTGCTTTTCTGGGTGAAATAGGCAACAAAGAATAAAAGGGTCGAACCAAAAGACCTACAATCGGATGATCTAAAACATGGGCAACTTTGTTGCAGGATATCTGGCATGTAGCAGAAAATGAGGTATAGATTTTCTCTTGGATGGATTGGATAGAACATAAATGAAAGAAAGCCTTCTTGTTGGAAAAAATCCTTTCGATGCAAAAAATGTCGGTTTTGTCCAGATTCCAAAATTTAGGCAAAAATCCCAAATTCCAGATTTCCCTTGCTTTTCTGGGTGAAGCAGGCAACAAAGAATAAAAGGGTCGAACCAAAAGACCTACAATCGGATGATCTAAAACATGGGCAACTTTGTTGCAGGATATCTGGCATGTAGCAGAAAATGAGGTATAGATTTTCTCTTGGATGGATTGGATAGAACATAAATGAAAGAAAGCCTTCTTGTTGGAAAAAATCCTTTCGATGCAAAAAATGTCGGTTTTGTCCAGATTTCAAAATTTAGGCAAAAATCACATTTTGCGCCTTTCCCTTGCTTTTCTGGGTGAAACAGGCAACAAAGAATAAAAGGGTCGAACCAAAAGACCTACAATCGGATGATCTAAAACATGGGCAACTTTGTTGCAGGATATCTGGCATGTAGCAGAAAATGAGGTATAGATTTTCTCTTGGATGGATTGGATAGAACATAAATGAAAGAAAGCCTTCTTGTTGGAAAAAATCCTTTCGATGCAAAAAATGTCGGTTTTGTCCAGATTTCAAAATTTAGGCAAAAATCACATTTTGCGCCTTTCCCTTGCTTTTCTGGGTGAAACAGGCAACAAAGAATAAAAGGGTCGAACCAAAAGACCTACAATCGGATGATCTAAAACATGGGCAACTTTGTTGCAGGATATCTGGCATGTAGCAGAAAATGAGGTATAGATTTTCTCTTGGATGGATTGGATAGAACATAAATGAAAGAAAGCCTTCTTGTTGGAAAAAATCCTTTCGATGCAAAAAATGTCGGTTTTGTCCAGATTCCAAAATTTAGGCAAAAATCCCAAATTCCAGATTTCCCTTGCTTTTCTGGGTGAAGCAGGCAACAAAGAATAAAAGGGTCGAACCAAAAGACCTACAATCGGATGATCTAAAACATGGGCAACTTTGTTGCAGGATATCTGGCATGTAGCAGAAAATGAGGTATAGATTTTCTCTTGGATGGATTGGATAGAACATAAATGAAAGAAAGCCTTCTTGTTGGAAAAAATCCTTTCGATGCAAAAAATGTCGGTTTTGTCCAGATTTCAAAATTTAGGCAAAAATCACATTTTGCGCCTTTCCCTTGCTTTTCTGGGTGAAACAGGCAACAAAGAATAAAAGGGTCGAACCAAAAGACCTACAATCGGATGATCTAAAACATGGCAACTTTGTTGCAGGATATCTGGCATGTAGCAGAAAATGAGGTATAGATTTTCTCTTGGATGGATTGGATAGAACATAAATGAAAGAAAGCCTTCTTGTTGGAAAAAATCCTTTCGATGCAAAAAATGTCGGTTTTGTCCAGATTCCAAAATTTAGGCAAAAATCACATTTTGCGCCTTTCCCTTGCTTTTCTGGGTGAAATAGGCAACAAAGAATAAAAGGGTCGAACCAAAAGACCTACAATCGGATGATCTAAAACATGGGCAACTTTGTTGCAGGATATCTGGCATGTAGCAGAAAATGAGGTATAGATTTTCTCTTGGATGGATTGGATAGAACATAAATGAAAGAAAGCCTTCTTGTTGGAAAAAATCCTTTCGATGCAAAAAATGTCGGTTTTGTCCAGATTTCAAAATTTAGGCAAAAATCACATTTTGCGCCTTTCCCTTGCTTTTCTGGGTGAAACAGGCAACAAAGAATAAAAGGGTCGAACCAAAAGACCTACAATCGGATGATCTAAAACATGGGCAACTTTGTTGCAGGATATCTGGCATGTAGCAGAAAATGAGGTATAGATTTTCTCTTGGATGGATTGGATAGAACATAAATGAAAGAAAGCCTTCTTGTTGGAAAAAATCTTTTCGATGCAAAAAATGTCGGTTTTGTCCAGATTTCAAAATTTAGGCAAAAATCACATTTTGCGCCTTTCCCTTGCTTTTCTGGGTGAAACAGGCAACAAAGAATAAAAGGGTCGAACCAAAAGACCTACAATCGGATGATCTAAAACATGGGCAACTTTGTTGCAGGATATCTGGCATGTAGCAGAAAATGAGGTATAGATTTTCTCTTGGATGGATTGGATAGAACATAAATGAAAGAAAGCCTTCTTGTTGGAAAAAATCCTTTCGATGCAAAAAATGTCGGTTTTGTCCAGATTCCAAAATTTAGGCAAAAATCACATTTTGCGCCTTTCCCTTGCTTTTCTGGGTGAAATAGGCAACAAAGAATAAAAGGGTCGAACCAAAAGACCTACAATCGGATGATCTAAAACATGGGCAACTTTGTTGCAGGATATCTGGCATGTAGCAGAAAATGAGGTATAGATTTTCTCTTGGATGGATTGGATAGAACATAAATGAAAGAAAGCCTTCTTGTTGGAAAAAATCCTTTCGATGCAAAAAATGTCGGTTTTGTCCAGATTTCAAAATTTAGGCAAAAATCACATTTTGCGCCTTTCCCTTGCTTTTCTGGGTGAAACAGGCAACAAAGAATAAAAGGGTCGAACCAAAAGACCTACAATCGGATGATCTAAAACATGGGCAACTTTGTTGCAGGATATCTGGCATGTAGCAGAAAATGAGGTATAGATTTTCTCTTGGATGGATTGGATAGAACATAAATGAAAGAAAGCCTTCTTGTTGGAAAAAATCCTTTCGATGCAAAAAATGTCGGTTTTGTCCAGATTCCAAAATTTAGGCAAAAATCCCAAATTCCAGATTTCCCTTGCTTTTCTGGGTGAAGCAGGCAACAAAGAATAAAAGGGTCGAACCAAAAGACCTACAATCGGATGATCTAAAACATGGGCAACTTTGTTGCAGGATATCTGGCATGTGGCAGAAAATGAGGTATAGATTTTCTCTTGGATGGATTGGATAGAACATAAATGAAAGAAAGCCTTCTTGTTGGAAAAAATCCTTTCGATGCAAAAAATGTCGGTTTTGTCCAGATTTCAAAATTTAGGCAAAAATCACATTTTGCGCCTTTCCCTTGCTTTTCTGGGTGAAACAGGCAACAAAGAATAAAAGGGTCGAACCAAAAGACCTACAATCGGATGATCTAAAACATGGGCAACTTTGTTGCAGGATATCTGGCATGTAGCAGAAAATGAGGTATAGATTTTCTCTTGGATGGATTGGATAGAACATAAATGAAAGAAAGCCTTCTTGTTGGAAAAAATCCTTTCGATGCAAAAAATGTCGGTTTTGTCCAGATTCCAAAATTTAGGCAAAAATCCCAAATTCCAGATTTCCCTTGCTTTTCTGGGTGAAGCAGGCAACAAAGAATAAAAGGGTCGAACCAAAAGACCTACAATCGGATGATCTAAAACATGGGCAACTTTGTTGCAGGATATCTGGCATGTAGCAGAAAATGAGGTATAGATTTTCTCTTGGATGGTTTGGATAGAACATAAATGAAAGAAAGCCTTCTTGTTGGAAAAAATCCTTTCGATGCAAAAAATGTCGGTTTTGTCCAGATTCCAAAATTTAGGCAAAAATCACAAATTCCGGATTTCCCTTGATTATCTGCGTGAAACAGGCAACAAAGAATAAAAGGGTCGAACCAAAAGACCTACAATCGGATGATCTAAAACATGGGCAACTTTGTTGCAGGATATCTGGCATGTAGCAGAAAATGAGGTATAGATTTTCTCTTGGATGGATTGGATAGAACATAAATGAAAGAAAGCCTTCTTGTTGGAAAAAATCCTTTCGATGCAAAAAATGTCGGTTTTGTCCAGATTCCAAAATTTAGGCAAAAATCCCAAATTCCAGATTTCCCTTGCTTTTCTGGGTGAAGCAGGCAACAAAGAATAAAAGGGTCGAACCGAAAGACCTACAATCGGATGATCTAAAACATGGGCAACTTTGTTGCAGGATATCTGGCATGTAGCAGAAAATGAGGTATAGATTTTCTCTTGGATGGATTGGATAGAACATAAATGTTTGAAAAAATCTTTTCGATGCAAAAAATGTCGGTTTTGTCCAGATTTCAAAATTTAGGCAAAAATCACATTTTGCGCCGTTCCCTTGCTTTTCTGGGTGAAACAGGCAACAAAGAATAAAAGGGTCGAACCAAAAGACCTACAATCGGATGATCTAAAACATGGGCAACTTTGTTGCAGGATATCTGGCATGTGGCAGAAAATGAGGTATAGATTTTCTCTTGGATGGATTGGATAGAACATAAATGAAAGAAAGCCTTCTTGTTTGAAAAAATCCTTTCGATGCAAAAAATGTCGGTTTTGTCCAGATTCCAAAATTTAGGCAAAAATCACAAATTCCGGATTTCCCTTGATTATCTGCGTGAAACAGGCAACAAAGAATAAAAGGGTCGAACCAAAAGACCTACAATCGGATGATCTAAAACATGGGCAACTTTGTTGCAGGATATCTGGCATGTAGCAGAAAATGAGGTATAGATTTTCTCTTGGATGGATTGGATAGAACATAAATGAAAGAAAGCCTTCTTGTTGGAAAAAATCCTTTCGATGCAAAAAATGTCGGTTTTGTCCAGATTCCAAAATTTAGGCAAAAATCACATTTTGCGCCTTTCCCTTGCTTTTCTGGGTGAAACAGGCAACAAAGAATAAAAGGGTCGAACCAAAAGACCTACAATCGGATGATCTAAAACATGGGCAACTTTGTTGCAGGATATCTGGCATGTGGCAGAAAATGAGGTATAGATTTTCTCTTGGATGGATTGGATAGAACATAAATGTTTGAAAAAATCTTTTCGATGCAAAAAATGTCGGTTTTGTCCAGATTCCAAAATTTAGGCAAAAATCACAAATTCCGGATTTCCCTTGATTATCTGCGTGAAACAGGCAACAAAGAATAAAAGGGTCGAACCAAAAGACCTACAATCGGATGATCTAAAACATGGGCAACTTTGTTGCAGGATATCTGGCATGTAGCAGAAAATGAGGTATAGATTTTCTCTTGGATGGATTGGATAGAACATAAATGAAAGAAAGCCTTCTTGTTGGAAAAAATCCTTTCGATGCAAAAAATGTCGGTTTTGTCCAGATTCCAAAATTTAGGCAAAAATCACAAATTCCGGATTTCCCTTGATTATCTGCGTGAAACAGGCAACAAAGAATAAAAGGGTCGAACCAAAAGACCTACAATCGGATGATCTAAAACATGGGCAACTTTGTTGCAGGATATCTGGCATGTAGCAGAAAATGAGGTATAGATTTTCTCTTGGATGGATTGGATAGAACATAAATGAAAGAAAGCCTTCTTGTTGGAAAAAATCCTTTCGATGCAAAAAATGTCGGTTTTGTCCAGATTCCAAAATTTAGGCAAAAATCACATTTTGCGCCTTTCCCTTGCTTTTCTGGGTGAAACAGGCAACAAAGAATAAAAGGGTCGAACCAAAAGACCTACAATCGGATGATCTAAAACATGGGCAACTTTGTTGCAGGATATCTGGCATGTGGCAGAAAATGAGGTATAGATTTTCTCTTGGATGGATTGGATAGAACATAAATGTTTGAAAAAATCTTTTCGATGCAAAAAATGTCGGTTTTGTCCAGATTCCAAAATTTAGGCAAAAATCACAAATTCCGGATTTCCCTTGATTATCTGCGTGAAACAGGCAACAAAGAATAAAAGGGTCGAACCAAAAGACCTACAATCGGATGATCTAAAACATGGGCAACTTTGTTGCAGGATATCTGGCATGTAGCAGAAAATGAGGTATAGATTTTCTCTTGGATGGATTGGATAGAACATAAATGAAAGAAAGCCTTCTTGTTGGAAAAAATCCTTTCGATGCAAAAAATGTCGGTTTTGTCCAGATTCCAAAATTTAGGCAAAAATCACATTTTGCGCCTTTCCCTTGCTTTTCTGGGTGAAACAGGCAACAAAGAATAAAAGGGTCGAACCAAAAGACCTACAATCGAATGATCTAAAACATGGGCAACTTTGTTGCAGGATATCTGGCATGTAGCAGAAAATGAGGTATAGATTTTCTCTTGGATGGATTGGATAGAACATAAATGAAAGAAAGCCTTCTTGTTGGAAAAAATCCTTTCGATGCAAAAAATGTCGGTTTTGTCCAGATTCCAAAATTTAGGCAAAAATCACATTTTGCGCCTTTCCCTTGCTTTTCTGGGTGAAACAGGCAACAAAGAATAAAAGGGTCGAACCAAAAGACCTACAATCGGATGATCTAAAACATGGGCAACTTTGTTGCAGGATATCTGGCATGTGGCAGAAAATGAGGTATAGATTTTCTCTTGGATGGATTGGATAGAACATAAATGTTTGAAAAAATCCTTTCGATGCAAAAGATGTCGGTTTTGTCCAGATTCCAAAATTTAGGCAAAAATCACATTTTGCGCCTTTCCCTTGCTTTTCTGGGTGAAACAGGCAACAAAGAATAAAAGGGTCGAACCGAAAGACCTACAATCGGATGATCTAAAACATGGGCAACTTTGTTGCAGGATATCTGGCATGTGGCAGAAAATGAGGTATAGATTTTCTCTTGGATGGATTGGATAGAACATAAATGTTTGAAAAAATCTTTTCGATGCAAAAAATGTCGGTTTTGTCCAGATTCCAAAATTTAGGCAAAAATCACAAATTCCGGATTTCCCTTGATTATCTGCGTGAAACAGGCAACAAAGAATAAAAGGGTCGAACCAAAAGACCTACAATCGGATGATCTAAAACATGGGCAACTTTGTTGCAGGATATCTGGCATGTAGCAGAAAATGAGGTATAGATTTTCTCTTGGATGGATTGGATAGAACATAAATGTTTGATAAAATCCTTTCGATGCAAAAAATGTCGGTTTTGTCCAGATTCCAAAATTTAGGCAAAAATCACATTTTGCGCCGTTCCCTTGCTTTTCTGGGTGAAACAGGCAACAAAGAATAAAAGGGTCGAACCGAAAGACCTACAATCGGATGATCTAAAACATGGGCAACTTTGTTGCAGGATATCTGGCATGTAGCAGAAAATGAGGTATAGATTTTCTCTTGGATGGATTGGATAGAACATAAATGAAAGAAAGCCTTCTTGTTGGAAAAAATCCTTTCGATGCAAAAAATGTCGGTTTTGTCCAGATTCCAAAATTTAGGCAAAAATCACATTTTGCGCCGTTCCCTTGCTTTTCTGGGTGAAACAGGCAACAAAGAATAAAAGGGTCGAACCAAAAGACCTACAATCGGATGATCTAAAACATGGGCAACTTTGTTGCAGGATATCTGGCATGTGGCAGAAAATGAGGTATAGATTTTCTCTTGGATGGATTGGATAGAACATAAATGTTTGAAAAAATCCTTTCGATGCAAAAGATGTCGGTTTTGTCCAGATTCCAAAATTTAGGCAAAAATCACATTTTGCGCCTTTCCCTTGCTTTTCTGGGTGAAACAGGCAACAAAGAATAAAAGGGTCGAACCAAAAGACCTACAATCGGATGATCTAAAACATGGGCAACTTTGTTGCAGGATATCTGGCATGTGGCAGAAAATGAGGTATAGATTTTCTCTTGGATGGATTGGATAGAACATAAATGTTTGAAAAAATCTTTTCGATGCAAAAAATGTCGGTTTTGTCCAGATTCCAAAATTTAGGCAAAAATCACAAATTCCGGATTTCCCTTGATTATCTGCGTGAAACAGGCAACAAAGAATAAAAGGGTCGAACCAAAAGACCTACAATCGGATGATCTAAAACATGGGCAACTTTGTTGCAGGATATCTGGCATGTAGCAGAAAATGAGGTATAGATTTTCTCTTGGATGGATTGGATAGAACATAAATGTTTGATAAAATCCTTTCGATGCAAAAAATGTCGGTTTTGTCCAGATTCCAAAATTTAGGCAAAAATCACATTTTGCGCCGTTCCCTTGCTTTTCTGGGTGAAACAGGCAACAAAGAATAAAAGGGTCGAACCGAAAGACCTACAATCGGATGATCTAAAACATGGGCAACTTTGTTGCAAGATCTTTGGCATGTGGCAGGCAATGAGGCATGAAAATGAAGAAGGGCATTATTGGTGAAAAAAATCCTATCCAGCAAAAATATACCATTTTGTCCAGGTCCTGATATTTAGGTAAAAATCACAAATTCCGGCTTTCCCTTGATTATCTGCGTGAAATAGGCAACAAAGAATAAAAGGGTCGAACCAAAAGACCTACAATCGGATGATCTAAAACATGGGCAACTTTGTTGCAGGATATCTGGCATGTAGCAGAAAATGAGGTATAGATTTTCTCTTGGATGGATTGGATAGGACATAAATGTTTGAAAAAATCTTTTCGATGCAAAAAATGTCGGTTTTGTCCAGATTCCAAAATTTAGGCAAAAATCACAAATTCCGGATTTCCCTTGATTATCTGCGTGAAACAGGCAACAAAGAATAAAAGGGTCGAACCAAAAGACCTACAATCGGATGATCTAAAACATGGGCAACTTTGTTGCAGGATATCTGGCATATAGCAGAAAATGAGGTATAGATTTTCTCTTGGATGGATTGGATAGAACATAAATGAAAGAAAGCCTTCTTGTTTGAAAAAATCCTTTCGATGCAAAAAATGTCGGTTTTGTCCAGATTCCAAAATTTAGGCAAAAATCACATTTTGCGCCTTTCCCTTGCTTTTCTGGGTGAAACAGGCAACAAAGAATAAAAGGGTCGAACCAAAAGACCTACAATCGAATGATCTAAAACATGGGCAACTTTGTTGCAGGATATCTGGCATGTGGCAGAAAATGAGGTATAGATTTTCTCTTGGATGGATTGGATAGAACATAAATGTTTGAAAAAATCTTTTCGATGCAAAAAATGTCGGTTTTGTCCAGATTCCAAAATTTAGGCAAAAATCACAAATTCCGGATTTCCCTTGATTATCTGCGTGAAACAGGCAACAAAGAATAAAAGGGTCGAACCAAAAGACCTACAATCGGATGATCTAAAACATGGGCAACTTTGTTGCAGGATATCTGGCATGTAGCAGAAAATGAGGTATAGATTTTCTCTTGGATGGATTGGATAGAACATAAATGAAAGAAAGCCTTCTTGTTTGAAAAAATCCTTTCGATGCAAAAAATGTCGGTTTTGTCCAGATTCCAAAATTTAGGCAAAAATCACATTTTGCGCCTTTCCCTTGCTTTTCTGGGTGAAACAGGCAACAAAGAATAAAAGGGTCGAACCAAAAGACCTACAATCGAATGATCTAAAACATGGGCAACTTTGTTGCAGGATATCTGGCATGTGGCAGAAAATGAGGTATAGATTTTCTCTTGGATGGATTGGATAGAACATAAATGTTTGAAAAAATCTTTTCGATGCAAAAAATGTCGGTTTTGTCCAGATTCCAAAATTTAGGCAAAAATCACAAATTCCGGATTTCCCTTGATTATCTGCGTGAAACAGGCAACAAAGAATAAAAGGGTCGAACCAAAAGACCTACAATCGGATGATCTAAAACATGGGCAACTTTGTTGCAGGATATCTGGCATGTAGCAGAAAATGAGGTATAGATTTTCTCTTGGATGGATTGGATAGAACATAAATGAAAGAAAGCCTTCTTGTTTGAAAAAATCCTTTCGATGCAAAAAATGTCGGTTTTGTCCAGATTCCAAAATTTAGGCAAAAATCACATTTTGCGCCTTTCCCTTGCTTTTCTGGGTGAAACAGGCAACAAAGAATAAAAGGGTCGAACCAAAAGACCTACAATCGAATGATCTAAAACATGGGCAACTTTGTTGCAGGATATCTGGCATGTGGCAGAAAATGAGGTATAGATTTTCTCTTGGATGGATTGGATAGAACATAAATGTTTGAAAAAATCTTTTCGATGCAAAAAATGTCGGTTTTGTCCAGATTCCAAAATTTAGGCAAAAATCACAAATTCCGGATTTCCCTTGATTATCTGCGTGAAACAGGCAACAAAGAATAAAAGGGTCGAACCAAAAGACCTACAATCGGATGATCTAAAACATGGGCAACTTTGTTGCAGGATATCTGGCATGTAGCAGAAAATGAGGTATAGATTTTCTCTTGGATGGATTGGATAGAACATAAATGAAAGAAAGCCTTCTTGTTTGAAAAAATCCTTTCGATGCAAAAAATGTCGGTTTTGTCCAGATTCCAAAATTTAGGCAAAAATCACATTTTGCGCCTTTCCCTTGCTTTTCTGGGTGAAACAGGCAACAAAGAATAAAAGGGTCGAACCAAAAGACCTACAATCGAATGATCTAAAACATGGGCAACTTTGTTGCAGGATATCTGGCATGTGGCAGAAAATAAGGTATAGATTTTCTCTTGGATGGATTGGATAGAACATAAATGTTTGAAAAAATCTTTTCGATGCAAAAAATGTCGGTTTTGTCCAGATTCCAAAATTTAGGCAAAAATCACAAATTCCGGATTTCCCTTGATTATCTGCGTGAAACAGGCAACAAAGAATAAAAGGGTCGAACCAAAAGACCTACAATCGGATGATCTAAAACATGGGCAACTTTGTTGCAGGATATCTGGCATGTAGCAGAAAATGAGGTATAGATTTTCTCTTGGATGGATTGGATAGAACATAAATGAAAGAAAGCCTTCTTGTTTGAAAAAATCCTTTCGATGCAAAAAATGTCGGTTTTGTCCAGATTCCAAAATTTAGGCAAAAATCACATTTTGCGCCTTTCCCTTGCTTTTCTGGGTGAAACAGGCAACAAAGAATAAAAGGGTCGAACCAAAAGACCTACAATCGAATGATCTAAAACATGGGCAACTTTGTTGCAGGATATCTGGCATGTGGCAGAAAATGAGGTATAGATTTTCTCTTGGATGGATTGGATAGAACATAAATGTTTGAAAAAATCTTTTCGATGCAAAAAATGTCGGTTTTGTCCAGATTCCAAAATTTAGGCAAAAATCACAAATTCCGGATTTCCCTTGATTATCTGCGTGAAACAGGCAACAAAGAATAAAAGGGTCGAACCAAAAGACCTACAATCGGATGATCTAAAACATGGGCAACTTTGTTGCAGGATATCTGGCATGTAGCAGAAAATGAGGTATAGATTTTCTCTTGGATGGATTGGATAGAACATAAATGAAAGAAAGCCTTCTTGTTTGAAAAAATCCTTTCGATGCAAAAAATGTCGGTTTTGTCCAGATTCCAAAATTTAGGCAAAAATCACATTTTGCGCCTTTCCCTTGCTTTTCTGGGTGAAACAGGCAACAAAGAATAAAAGGGTCGAACCAAAAGACCTACAATCGAATGATCTAAAACATGGGCAACTTTGTTGCAGGATATCTGGCATGTGGCAGAAAATGAGGTATAGATTTTCTCTTGGATGGATTGGATAGAACATAAATGTTTGAAAAAATCTTTTCGATGCAAAAAATGTCGGTTTTGTCCAGATTCCAAAATTTAGGCAAAAATCACAAATTCCGGATTTCCCTTGATTATCTGCGTGAAACAGGCAACAAAGAATAAAAGGGTCGAACCAAAAGACCTACAATCGGATGATCTAAAACATGGGCAACTTTGTTGCAGGATATCTGGCATGTAGCAGAAAATGAGGTATAGATTTTCTCTTGGATGGATTGGATAGAACATAAATGAAAGAAAGCCTTCTTGTTTGAAAAAATCCTTTCGATGCAAAAAATGTCGGTTTTGTCCAGATTCCAAAATTTAGGCAAAAATCACATTTTGCGCCTTTCCCTTGCTTTTCTGGGTGAAACAGGCAACAAAGAATAAAAGGGTCGAACCAAAAGACCTACAATCGAATGATCTAAAACATGGGCAACTTTGTTGCAGGATATCTGGCATGTGGCAGAAAATGAGGTATAGATTTTCTCTTGGATGGATTGGATAGAACATAAATGTTTGAAAAAATCTTTTCGATGCAAAAAATGTCGGTTTTGTCCAGATTCCAAAATTTAGGCAAAAATCACAAATTCCGGATTTCCCTTGATTATCTGCGTGAAACAGGCAACAAAGAATAAAAGGGTCGAACCAAAAGACCTACAATCGGATGATCTAAAACATGGGCAACTTTGTTGCAGGATATCTGGCATGTAGCAGAAAATGAGGTATAGATTTTCTCTTGGATGGATTGGATAGAACATAAATGAAAGAAAGCCTTCTTGTTTGAAAAAATCCTTTCGATGCAAAAAATGTCGGTTTTGTCCAGATTCCAAAATTTAGGCAAAAATCACATTTTGCGCCTTTCCCTTGCTTTTCTGGGTGAAACAGGCAACAAAGAATAAAAGGGTCGAACCAAAAGACCTACAATCGAATGATCTAAAACATGGGCAACTTTGTTGCAGGATATCTGGCATGTGGCAGAAAATGAGGTATAGATTTTCTCTTGGATGGATTGGATAGAACATAAATGTTTGAAAAAATCTTTTCGATGCAAAAAATGTCGGTTTTGTCCAGATTCCAAAATTTAGGCAAAAATCACAAATTCCGGATTTCCCTTGATTATCTGCGTGAAACAGGCAACAAAGAATAAAAGGGTCGAACCAAAAGACCTACAATCGGATGATCTAAAACATGGGCAACTTTGTTGCAGGATATCTGGCATGTGGCAGAAAATGAGGTATAGATTTTCTCTTGGATGGATTGGATATCTGGCATGTAGCAGAAAATGAGGTATAGATTTTCTCTTGGATGGATTGGATAGAACATAAATGAAAGAAAGCCTTCTTGTTTGAAAAAATCCTTTCGATGCAAAAAATGTCGGTTTTGTCCAGATTCCAAAATTTAGGCAAAAATCACAAATTCCGGATTTCCCTTGATTATCTGCGTGAAACAGGCAACAAAGAATAAAAGGGTCGAACCAAAAGACCTACAATCGAATGATCTAAAACATGGGCAACTTTGTTGCAGGATATCTGGCATGTGGCAGAAAATGAGGTATAGATTTTCTCTTGGATGGATTGGATATCTGGCATGTAGCAGAAAATGAGGTATAGATTTTCTCTTGGATGGATTGGATAGAACATAAATGAAAGAAAGCCTTCTTGTTTGAAAAAATCCTTTCGATGCAAAAAATGTCGGTTTTGTCCAGATTCCAAAATTTAGGCAAAAATCACAAATTCCGGATTTCCCTTGATTATCTGCGTGAAACAGGCAACAAAGAATAAAAGGGTCGAACCAAAAGACCTACAATCGGATGATCTAAAACATGGGCAACTTTGTTGCAGGATATCTGGCATGTAGCAGAAAATGAGGTATAGATTTTCTCTTGGATGGATTGGATAGAACATAAATGTTTGAAAAAATCTTTTCGATGCAAAAAATGTCGGTTTTGTCCAGATTCCAAAATTTAGGCAAAAATCACAAATTCCGGATTTCCCTTGATTATCTGCGTGAAACAGGCAACAAAGAATAAAAGGGTCGAACCAAAAGACCTACAATCGGATGATCTAAAACATGGGCAACTTTGTTGCAGGATATCTGGCATGTAGCAGAAAATGAGGTATAGATTTTCTCTTGGATGGATTGGATAGAACATAAATGAAAGAAAGCCTTCTTGTTTGAAAAAATCCTTTCGATGCAAAAAATGTCGGTTTTGTCCAGATTCCAAAATTTAGGCAAAAATCACATTTTGCGCCTTTCCCTTGCTTTTCTGGGTGAAACAGGCAACAAAGAATAAAAGGGTCGAACCAAAAGACCTACAATCGAATGATCTAAAACATGGGCAACTTTGTTGCAGGATATCTGGCATGTGGCAGAAAATGAGGTATAGATTTTCTCTTGGATGGATTGGATAGAACATAAATGTTTGAAAAAATCTTTTCGATGCAAAAAATGTCGGTTTTGTCCAGATTCCAAAATTTAGGCAAAAATCACAAATTCCGGATTTCCCTTGATTATCTGCGTGAAACAGGCAACAAAGAATAAAAGGGTCGAACCAAAAGACCTACAATCGGATGATCTAAAACATGGGCAACTTTGTTGCAGGATATCTGGCATGTAGCAGAAAATGAGGTATAGATTTTCTCTTGGATGGATTGGATAGAACATAAATGAAAGAAAGCCTTCTTGTTTGAAAAAATCCTTTCGATGCAAAAAATGTCGGTTTTGTCCAGATTCCAAAATTTAGGCAAAAATCACATTTTGCGCCTTTCCCTTGCTTTTCTGGGTGAAACAGGCAACAAAGAATAAAAGGGTCGAACCAAAAGACCTACAATCGAATGATCTAAAACATGGGCAACTTTGTTGCAGGATATCTGGCATGTGGCAGAAAATGAGGTATAGATTTTCTCTTGGATGGATTGGATAGAACATAAATGTTTGAAAAAATCTTTTCGATGCAAAAAATGTCGGTTTTGTCCAGATTCCAAAATTTAGGCAAAAATCACAAATTCCGGATTTCCCTTGATTATCTGCGTGAAACAGGCAACAAAGAATAAAAGGGTCGAACCAAAAGACCTACAATCGGATGATCTAAAACATGGGCAACTTTGTTGCAGGATATCTGGCATGTGGCAGAAAATGAGGTATAGATTTTCTCTTGGATGGATTGGATAGAACATAAATGAAAGAAAGCCTTCTTGTTTGAAAAAATCCTTTCGATGCAAAAAATGTCGGTTTTGTCCAGATTCCAAAATTTAGGCAAAAATCACATTTTGCGCCGTTCCCTTGCTTTTCTGGGTGAAACAGGCAACAAAGAATAAAAGGGTCGAACCGAAAGACCTACAATCGGATGATCTAAAACATGGGCAACTTTGTTGCAGGATATCTGGCATGTGGCAGAAAATGAGGTATAGATTTTCTCTTGGATGGATTGGATAGAACATAAATGTTTGAAAAAATCTTTTCGATGCAAAAAATGTCGGTTTTGTCCAGATTCCAAAATTTACGCAAAAATCACAAATTCCGGATTTCCCTTGATTATCTGCGTGAAACAGGCAACAAAGAATAAAAGGGTCGAACCAAAAGACCTACAATCGGATGATCTAAAACATGGGCAACTTTGTTGCAGGATATCTGGCATGTGGCAGAAAATGAGGTATAGATTTTCTCTTGGATGGATTGGATAGAACATAAATGTTTGATAAAATCCTTTCGATGCAAAAAATGTCGGTTTTGTCCAGATTCCAAAATTTAGGCAAAAATCACATTTTGCGCCGTTCCCTTGCTTTTCTGGGTGAAACAGGCAACAAAGAATAAAAGGGTCGAACCGAAAGACCTACAATCGGATGATCTAAAACATGAGCAACTTTGTTGCAAGATCTTTGGCATGTGGCAGAAAATGAGGTATAGATTTTCTCTTGGATGGATTGGATAGAACATAAATGAAAGAAAGCCTTCTTGTTTGAAAAAATCCTTTCGATGCAAAAAATGTCGGTTTTGTCCAGATTCCAAAATTTAGGCAAAAATCACATTTTGCGCCGTTCCCTTGCTTTTCTGGGTGAAACAGGCAACAAAGAATAAAAGGGTCGAACCGAAAGACCTACAATCGGATGATCTAAAACATGGGCAACTTTGTTGCAGGATATCTGGCATGTGGCAGAAAATGAGGTATAGATTTTCTCTTGGATGGATTGGATAGAACATAAATGTTTGAAAAAATCTTTTCGATGCAAAAAATGTCGGTTTTGTCCAGATTCCAAAATTTACGCAAAAATCACAAATTCCGGATTTCCCTTGATTATCTGCGTGAAACAGGCAACAAAGAATAAAAGGGTCGAACCAAAAGACCTACAATCGGATGATCTAAAACATGGGCAACTTTGTTGCAGGATATCTGGCATGTGGCAGAAAATGAGGTATAGATTTTCTCTTGGATGGATTGGATAGAACATAAATGTTTGAAAAAATCTTTTCGATGCAAAAAATGTCGGTTTTGTCCAGATTCCAAAATTTACGCAAAAATCACAAATTCCGGATTTCCCTTGATTATCTGCGTGAAACAGGCAACAAAGAATAAAAGGGTCGAACCAAAAGACCTACAATCGGATGATCTAAAACATGGGCAACTTTGTTGCAGGATATCTGGCATGTGGCAGAAAATGAGGTATAGATTTTCTCTTGGATGGATTGGATAGAACATAAATGAAAGAAAGCCTTCTTGTTTGAAAAAATCCTTTCGATGCAAAAAATGTCGGTTTTGTCCAGATTCCAAAATTTAGGCAAAAATCACATTTTGCGCCGTTCCCTTGCTTTTCTGGGTGAAACAGGCAACAAAGAATAAAAGGGTCGAACCGAAAGACCTACAATCGGATGATCTAAAACATGGGCAACTTTGTTGCAGGATATCTGGCATGTGGCAGAAAATGAGGTATAGATTTTCTCTTGGATGGATTGGATAGAACATAAATGTTTGAAAAAATCTTTTCGATGCAAAAAATGTCGGTTTTGTCCAGATTCCAAAATTTACGCAAAAATCACAAATTCCGGATTTCCCTTGATTATCTGCGTGAAACAGGCAACAAAGAATAAAAGGGTCGAACCAAAAGACCTACAATCGGATGATCTAAAACATGGGCAACTTTGTTGCAGGATATCTGGCATGTGGCAGAAAATGAGGTATAGATTTTCTCTTGGATGGATTGGATAGAACATAAATGTTTGATAAAATCCTTTCGATGCAAAAAATGTCGGTTTTGTCCAGATTCCAAAATTTAGGCAAAAATCACATTTTGCGCCGTTCCCTTGCTTTTCTGGGTGAAACAGGCAACAAAGAATAAAAGGGTCGAACCGAAAGACCTACAATCGGATGATCTAAAACATGAGCAACTTTGTTGCAAGATCTTTGGCATGTGGCAGAAAATGAGGTATAGATTTTCTCTTGGATGGATTGGATAGAACATAAATGAAAGAAAGCCTTCTTGTTTGAAAAAATCCTTTCGATGCAAAAAATGTCGGTTTTGTCCAGATTCCAAAATTTAGGCAAAAATCACATTTTGCGCCTTTCCCTTGCTTTTCTGGGTGAAATAGGCAACAAAGAATAAAAGGGTCGAACCGAAAGACCTACAATCGGATGATCTAAAACATGGGCAACTTTGTTGCAGGATATCTGGCATGTGGCAGAAAATGAGGTATAGATTTTCTCTTGGATGGATTGGATAGAACATAAATGTTTGATAAAATCCTTTCGATGCAAAAGATGTCGGTTTTGTCCAGATTCCAAAATTTAGGCAAAAATCACATTTTGCGCCGTTCCCTTGCTTTTCTGGGTGAAACAGGCAACAAAGAATAAAAGGGTCGAACCAAAAGACCTACAATTGGATGATGTAAAACATGGGCAACTTTGTTGCAGGATATCTGGCATGTGGCAGAAAATGAGGTATAGATTTTCTCTTGGATGGATTGGATAGAACATAAATGTTTGAAAAAATCCTTTCGATGCAAAAAATGTCGGTTTTGTCCAGATTCCAAAATTTAGGCAAAAATCACATTTTGGGCCGTTCCCTTGCTTTTCTGGGTGAAACAGGCAACAAAGAATAAAAGGGTCGAACCAAAAGACCTACAATCGGATGATCTAAAACATGGGCAACTTTGTTGCAGGATATCTGGCATGTGGCAGAAAGTGAGGTATAGATTTTCTCTTGGATGGATTGGATAGAACATAAATGAAAGAAAGCCTTCTTGTTTGAAAAAATCCTTTCGATGCAAAAAATGTCGGTTTTGTCCAGATTCCAAAATTTAGGCAAAAATCACATTTTGCGCCTTTCCCTTGCTTTTCTGGGTGAAACAGGCAACAAAGAATAAAAGGGTCGAACCAAAAGACCTACAATCGAATGATCTAAAACATGGGCAACTTTGTTGCAGGATATCTGGCATGTAGCAGAAAATGAGGTATAGATTTTCTCTTGGATGGATTGGATAGAACATAAATGTTTGATAAAATCCTTTCGATGCAAAAGATGTCGGTTTTGTCCAGATTCCAAAATTTAGGCAAAAATCACATTTTGCGCCGTTCCCTTGCTTTTCTGGGTGAAACAGGCAACAAAGAATAAAAGGGTCGAACCAAAAGACCTACAATCGAATGATCTAAAACATGGGCAACTTTGTTGCAGGATATCTGGCATGTAGCAGAAAATGAGGTATAGATTTTCTCTTGGATGGATTGGATAGAACATAAATGAAAGAAAGCCTTCTTGTTTGAAAAAATCCTTTCGATGCAAAAAATGTCGGTTTTGTCCAGATTCCAAAATTTAGGCAAAAATCACATTTTGCGCCTTTCCCTTGCTTTTCTGGGTGAAATAGGCAACAAAGAATAAAAGGGTCGAACCGAAAGACCTACAATCGGATGATCTAAAACATGGGCAACTTTGTTGCAGGATATCTGGCATGTAGCAGAAAATGAGGTATAGATTTTCTCTTGGATGGATTGGATAGAACATAAATGTTTGATAAAATCCTTTCGATGCAAAAGATGTCGGTTTTGTCCAGATTCCAAAATTTAGGCAAAAATCACATTTTGCGCCGTTCCCTTGCTTTTCTGGGTGAAACAGGCAACAAAGAATAAAAGGGTCGAACCAAAAGACCTACAATTGGATGATGTAAAACATGGGCAACTTTGTTGCAGGATATCTGGCATGTGGCAGAAAATGAGGTATAGATTTTCTCTTGGATGGATTGGATAGAACATAAATGTTTGAAAAAATCCTTTCGATGCAAAAAATGTCGGTTTTGTCCAGATTCCAAAATTTAGGCAAAAATCACATTTTGGGCCGTTCCCTTGCTTTTCTGGGTGAAACAGGCAACAAAGAATAAAAGGGTCGAACCAAAAGACCTACAATCGGATGATCTAAAACATGGGCAACTTTGTTGCAGGATATCTGGCATGTGGCAGAAAGTGAGGTATAGATTTTCTCTTGGATGGATTGGATAGAACATAAATGTTTGAAAAAATCCTTTCGATGCAGAAGATGTCGGTTTTGTCCAGATTCCAAAATTTAGGCAAAAATCACATTTTGCGCCTTTCCCTTGCTTTTCTGGGTGAAATAGGCAACAAAGAATAAAAGGGTTGAACCTAAAGACCTACAATCGGATGATCTAAAACATGGGCAGCTTTGTTGCAGGATATCTGGCATGTGGCAGAAAGTGAGGTATAGATTTTCTCTTGGATGGATTGGATAGAACATAAATGTTTGAAAAAATCCTTTCGATGCAAAAGATGTCGGTTTTGTCCAGATTCCAAAATTTATTCAAAAATCACATTTTGCGCCTTTCCCTTGCTTTTCTGGGTGAAACAGGCAACAAAGAATGAAAAGGTCGAACCGAAAGACCTACAATCGGATGATCTAAAACATGGGCAACTTTGTTGCAGGATATCTGGCATGTGGCAGAAAATGAGGTATAGATTTTCTCTTGGATGGATTGGATAGAACATAAATGTTTGAAAAAATCCTTTCGATGCAAAAGATGTCGGTTTTGTCCAGATTCCAAAATTTAGGCAAAAATCACATTTTGAGCCTTTCCCTTGCTTTTCTGGGTGAAACAGGCAACAAAGAATAAAAGGATCGAACCAAAAGACCTACAATCGGATGATCTAAAACATGGGCAACTTTGTTGCAGGATATCTGGCATGTAGCAGAAAATGAGGTATAGATTTTCTCTTGGATGGATTGGATAGAACATAAATGAAAGAAAGCCTTCTTGTTTGAAAAAATCCTTTCGATGCAAAAAATGTCGGTTTTGTCCAGATTCCAAAATTTACGCAAAAATCACAAATTCCGGATTTCCCTTGATTATCTGCGTGAAACAGGCAACAAAGAATAAAAGGGTCGAACCAAAAGACCTACAATCGGATGATCTAAAACATGGGCAACTTTGTTGCAGGATATCTGGCATGTGGCAGAAAATGAGGTATAGATTTTCTCTTGGATGGATTGGATAGAACATAAATGTTTGAAAAAATCCTTTCGATGCAAAAGATGTCGTTTTTGTCCAGATTCCAAAATTTAGGCAAAAATCACATTTTGCGCCTTTCCCTTGCTTTTCTGGGTGAAACAGGCAACAAAGAATAAAAGGGTCGAACCAAAAGACCTACAATCGGATGATCTAAAACATGGGCAACTTTGTTGCAGGATATCTGGCATGTAGCAGAAAATGAGGTATAGATTTTCTCTTGGATGGATTGGATAGAACATAAATGAAAGAAAGCCTTCTTGTTGGAAAAAATCCTTTCGATGCAAAAAATGTCGGTTTTGTCCAGATTTCAAAATTTAGGCAAAAATCACATTTTGCGCCTTTCCCTTGCTTTTCTGGGTGAAACAGGCAACAAAGAATAAAAGGGTCGAACCAAAAGACCTACAATCGAATGATCTAAAACATGGGCAACTTTGTTGCAGGATATCTGGCATGTAGCAGAAAATGAGGTATAGATTTTCTCTTGGATGGATTGGATAGAACATAAATGAAAGAAAGCCTTCTTGTTGGAAAAAATCCTTTCGATGCAAAAAATGTCGGTTTTGTCCAGATTTCAAAATTTAGGCAAAAATCACATTTTGAGCCTTTCCCTTGCTTTTCTGGGTGAAACAGGCAACAAAGAATAAAAGGATCGAACCAAAAGACCTACAATCGGATGATCTAAAACATGGGCAACTTTGTTGCAGGATATCTGGCATGTAGCAGAAAATGAGGTATAGATTTTCTCTTGGATGGATTGGATAGAACATAAATGAAAGAAAGCCTTCTTGTTTGAAAAAATCCTTTCGATGCAAAAAATGTCGGTTTTGTCCAGATTCCAAAATTTACGCAAAAATCACAAATTCCGGATTTCCCTTGATTATCTGCGTGAAACAGGCAACAAAGAATAAAAGGGTCGAACCAAAAGACCTACAATCGGATGATCTAAAACATGGGCAACTTTGTTGCAGGATATCTGGCATGTGGCAGAAAATGAGGTATAGATTTTCTCTTGGATGGATTGGATAGAACATAAATGTTTGAAAAAATCCTTTCGATGCAAAAGATGTCGGTTTTGTCCAGATTCCAAAATTTAGGCAAAAATCACATTTTGAGCCTTTCCCTTGCTTTTCTGGGTGAAACAGGCAACAAAGAATAAAAGGATCGAACCAAAAGACCTACAATCGGATGATCTAAAACATGGGCAACTTTGTTGCAGGATATCTGGCATGTAGCAGAAAATGAGGTATAGATTTTCTCTTGGATGGATTGGATAGAACATAAATGAAAGAAAGCCTTCTTGTTTGAAAAAATCCTTTCGATGCAAAAAATGTCGGTTTTGTCCAGATTCCAAAATTTACGCAAAAATCACAAATTCCGGATTTCCCTTGATTATCTGCGTGAAACAGGCAACAAAGAATAAAAGGGTCGAACCAAAAGACCTACAATCGGATGATCTAAAACATGGGCAACTTTGTTGCAGGATATCTGGCATGTGGCAGAAAATGAGGTATAGATTTTCTCTTGGATGGATTGGATAGAACATAAATGAAAGGAAGCCTTCTTGTTTGAAAAAATCCTTTCGATGCCTGCCACATGCCAAATATCTTGCAACAAAGTTGCCCATGTTTTAGATCATCCGATTGTAGGTCTTTTGTTTCGACCCTTTTATTCTTTGTTGCCTGTTTCACCCAGATAATCAAGGGAAAGCCGGAACTTGTGATTTTTACCTAAATTTACCTTTTTCGCTTTAATTACTCGTTCTACCAGGTTTTTTCTGCAGGTTAGTTTTTGATCAAGAATAATGGCCAAATATCTGACGCTGTCATTTGGTTGCAATTGTACATTTCCCATTCTGGGATTGTGGAAGTCACTTGTGCTGATTTTCTTTGTAAAAGGAACCAGTTCTGTTTTGTTCGGGTTTACATCCATCCCGTTCTTCTTCGCCCATGATCTGACAGTGGGGAGAGTGTTTTGCGTGAGTTCCCCTATTATGTTTAAGTGTTTCGCTCTTATCATTATGGCTACTTCGCCAGCATATGGCACGCATTTTGCACAAGTACCTTCTAGTATTTGTAGAAGGTTGTCCATTTACTGATTTATTGTTTTTTGGTGTAAAATAGTTTAAAGAAGAAAACACAGGTAAAGTTTATTGGTCGGTTGCAGCCTACCCTTGGTATACACTATGATCTCCCTCCAGCTATCTCTGAAAGTAAGCCCCGAAATGTAATATACCTTTAAAGTATCATTTTCGGCTTTATACGTCCAAAAGTTTAAAAGACACTAAAATAAACAAAATTTGATAAGACCAAAAAAAAAGATTTTCTTTTGACTCAGCCTTTAAAGAATGCAATAGGAGATATTCGACACCTTGTTAATCTTCTCAGGGACCCTTGCTAAACGCCACATACGTTCAGAATTCATACTACAGCCATACGTAACACCATTGTGTTTATCTGCGATTCCTTCAGACAAAACCTCAAAGTCCGATATTGCCTAGAAATCGCCTGGACCCCCTTATTGACAGCGTCCTCATATTCACACTCGATTCTAGTTCCAACCATTAAACGTCAAACACATCAACGTATCTATAACCAAATGGCTATAAATAATAACACTATTATCACTCATAAAGCTTGAATAAAACTTAACCACAAATGTTCATAAATATCAAAACCACAAATGTTTTGTAAACACATTACTTCCGGTTCCGATATGTGTTCTGATTTTATCCACAAACTAAAAAGAAATGCCTCCTACATTTAAGTGTGAGTTAATGCTAATTTAAAATCAATAAGCATGTGTTACTGTTTCTAGAATAGAAACAACTTACTTGGCAGATGTCACATAAGTTATGTTAGACAGTAATACTTCAAAGGGGTTAGAAATACAAATTACCACACGTAGAACGAGAAGACGTAATGAAAAGGATTCACCCTTTCGCAAGGCGCATCATGCGATTCACCTGCCCAGGTGACATTTTCACATAACTTAATGAAAGAGTTGAAACATTTGTCATGTAATAAAGAAGACACCCATTAATTAGAAAAGTTGGTTATTAGTCTTATAGAGTTCTGGAACATAAAGGGAAATTGTGGAACTTATTTTTTTTTTTTCCTTTTTTATTGATGTCGATTAAATTTGACAAAGCTAATGATCATTTTTGTTTTCTAGAGATTTTCTGGTAAATTTATTAGATCCTAATCTCAAGGACATGTTACGCTGGTTTTAGAAACCTTGCTCACGGTTGTTTCATTTTTCCTCCGGAGTTGTCCGAAACAATGTCAATGTTAGATCGAAGATGTATGTTCTCATTCATTTGCCATATTCCTCACTGAATATTCAGTAAAGGATTTTTTTTCAAAATAATTCTTGTCTTCCTATGGAGGCCCAGGTTCACCCCGAACTGTAGCGCCACCTAAGTAAGTAAGTAATTCTTGTCTTCCAGAACAAGGCCACCAAAACTATTACAGAACTGGTCGGAGAAAGTTTCAAGCGTCAGTCTTGCTGTTTTTTTTTTTTTGGAATGAGGACTTTTGAGTCCAATTGTCTTAGCAGTCTTTTCTAGAATTAGTACATAAGCCCCTAAACTACTTTCGATGACTGATGTAAGCAGTGATTCTTCGTTTGTTGACATGTATTACAATTTGTCATCATTCGTCATAGACTGCCTGCTCTTGTTATTACGTCGTGAAAAGTGTCTACCAAAGAAATAAAAAACCATCGGTGCCTTTCTGGAGGCATCTCCTGAGCCTTTGATAATAGGTACGTTTTTTCAATCCATCAGAACTCAAAGGCATTGACTGACAGACAATCAGATGGATATGCTGCGTGCTCCATTGTGAAGCGGCTCATGACGTTTTACTACAAACTCTAACTCGGTTCACCGACCGACGCGACGGATAAGTCCGCAATTTGAGTTTGCGGAGACGCGTCAATCCAGGAATATCCTGAGGTGCGTGAGGATTTCTTTGTACAGACTAAGATAAATGGTATTTATATATACAGCTATTATATACCACATAGCACTACTGTCGAAAATTGAGATGATTTTAGATGAACCAGTCCCAAGTCCTGTCGTAATAGCGGGCGATTTCAATGCTTCAGAATGGGGCAGTTCATATATGAATCGTAGAAGGACTGTTCTACTAGAAGGCTTTTCTTGTTTGGTTATTGTACATAAGTACAAACACCTTAGTATAGTCAGATCGGGATCTATCTTCGAGAACACGTTTGCAACCGTGAGCGATCATTATACACATACTCATCACTAT
Organism: Xylota sylvarum; assembly: GCA_905220385.1. NCBI lineage: Eukaryota > Metazoa > Arthropoda > Insecta > Diptera > Syrphidae > Xylota > Xylota sylvarum. The sequence continues at coordinate 49,176,702 of LR999960.1, read as the reverse complement.
GCAATTATATTCACCGCCGGCTTTGGGTCACCAATTCGCATTAATCGGACAATACTCAAGCGAACTAAATGGAAAGTAAATACTCTTGATGAAGACCTTTTCAGCTTCATCCTTAGTCACACAATAATTACAGCCAGAACTGCAGAGGAATACGTAACGCAGATATCACGGCTATTAGTCAATGCGTACAATAAATACATCGATGTCTAGGCTGTGAACAGGAAAACGTCGACTCCCAGAAATCGCAGAGCTGAAATCGCTTTATCACCGAATGTGCAGAATTTATCAGCTATCTCGGATCTGGAACTCTGATGAACAGCAACTCGAATCCACCCGAAATGCATATCGAGAAGCGAGAACCCGATTAAAAGAAGCGATTAACTGTAGCAAGCGTCTTAGCTTTAAGTACCTCTGTGATCAACTTATTAACAACGTCTGGGGCAAGGCTTACAAAAGTATGGCAATGCGGCCAAAAGTCCCCAGTTTACAGTCACCAACGTGTTCTGTATTGCTCTGAAAAATAGTTGAGACCCTATTTCCTCGTCAAGAAAGTAGGGAGGTGACTAGTCAAACCCTTCCCCATAGTGCGTTCATACTGTCTTTACTTGCATTTTCCCTGAGTCTTGGAAGTACCAACGACTAGTTTTACTTTTAAAAGAAAAGGGGAGCCCAAACGAAACGTCGTCTTATCGTCCTCTTTGTTTGCTCGACACGGTTGGAAAAATCCTTGAGTTGGTTTTTGCCAACTATTGAAACAGAAGAAAGCCTATCAGAGCACCAATATGGTTTTTGTAAGTCATGCTTCATGGTAGACGCGATAAACGAGTTAACATCGAGAGCCCGAACAGCTTTTGAAGACAGACGTTGGAAGGATGGTACTAAGAAATACTCGCTCTTATTACCCTGGATGTGAAATCATTTCTAAGTCGGTGAACTGGGAACGCAGTATGAGAAGTCTTTATCGGATCGAAATACCGGATGATCTCTGTAAAATAATCAGGAGCTATTTTGCAAACAGAGTCCTCCTCTGTGACTCTGACGACGGAATTAAGACCTACGAAATAACTGGTGTCATTCTACAAAGCTCGGTCCTAGGCCCCCTGCTATGGAGCTCTATGTATGACGAAATTTTAAGTAGAAAAAGTTGAAACGATATCGTTTAGAGTTGGAGTGAATATGCATGCGAAAAATCGTCGGAAGCTATTAATGTACTTTGAAGACTAATGAGCAAAATAGGAGGAGCGGGGTGATTGAAACTGTGCAAAGTGTGGTTTAGCACGTAGGCGTATTCCTAACATTAGTCAGGTCTGCGAATCGTGCATACCAGTAGCTCGTGTTACTAGTAGCTATCAAGATTACACATCCTTTGGCGCAACCATAAAAAAAAGTTCCATACTCAGCAGCTGAATCATGTCAGCGAAGGTCGGATATTTCTCGGTTTCTACTAAATCTAGCTTGTGCCCACCCCTACATTAAGTGTTATGAAGACTGTGGCGGTAAGCGCCCTAAAGCTTCTCCTCTTATGCAATAAAAAAAAACTATCTCAGACTTCATGCTGAAAAGAATCAATCTAAATCACCTCTTCAAAGGTATCATTCCAAATCGCAGTTATTGGGATCATAATTAAATCCCTCAATTGATACCTTAATTAGAATGGTACACTGACAGCTCAGAAATGTCAAATGGGGTAGGAGTTGAAACTTTCGGCTCAACTACAAAACCACACTAACAACGTCTATAAGGGGATAGCATAAAATAACTCTAGAAAGTTGTAGGGCTTCTTGAAGCAATTCCACTGTCCATCACCCCAATAATCTTTTAACAAATTTAGAAAGAGACATGCTTGCAGCTCTAATCCTAAAAGCGACTAAATGGAAGCTCCATGTCTCCCTTTTTAACTTTGGTGATGAAGGTTTTGATATACATTTGAGAGCTAATTTTCGCAAAACAATTTTAATGAAATCCTAGAGAAATCATTTATAGAAGATAATTTTTTTATTTTTTGTAATACTGGCACAGTTGTGGCCACATCTTGTATTTGTATCTCGAAGATTGTCGAAGATGAAATTTAACTAATACATACATTTGTGTGACAATTGTATACACTACACACTTTATATTTCAAAATTTACTAAATGCATAATAAATGCCAATAAACCCTTCCATAATTTCGTCCTGATTTAATCGGATGTCCTTGCTTGTCCGATGAATAGTGCATTCGACAATATGGCATTAAAATTCCAAACCTTCACTGGGAATCCGATCATATGTCGTTCGGGTCTGTCTTGGATAATTGTAATTGTAACTACCAGGGGTTAAGTGGCAATGATGGGACAAAGGGAAGAGTCACCATCACCATTACCACTAAAACAAAACATCAACAGAACCATGTGTGCACAATCCGAACAACCACAACTAATTACGTTGCTGATGATGTTGCCGATGATAGTGATAAACTTCGTAGAGTGTCGTTCGGTAAAGGAGAAAGGAAACTTCGATTTTTTAACACCAATATGTCCCCTTTGCTAGAGTCCTCGAAATGCACAGCTATTATCGATAATTGCATGACCTACGAGCCACATGACATACAGTAGTGGCCAGTTTGTTTCTCTGTTTGCTGAGCTGTATTATATTGGAACGCATATCGGTTTGACCCTTTCCACACCTTTCACCTGGTTGGCCCTGGTTAAATTGTTGCGCGGCCTGCTCCTTTTTTCGGTCCTTAATTAGGATATGTGATTTGATATTCTATAATAGCGTTAGGGTGTAGTAAATGGTTTGCTGATGGAATGGTGTTCCATATTTTTTTAGGTCGAGGAGATAATTAGAAGGAATGGTGGAGCTAATGATCTGGGAAGGGAACATGAATATGATTGTCAAATAAACATTAGGCAACAAACGGATGGTCAAATATTTGTTCGAAGTGATAATGACACCAGCTTTAGGTTCGATAAGGGGGTGACAAGTGATATTTTACAGCAAAACAATGTGTAACTCTAAGTTTATTGTAAATATTTGGATTTGTGGTTTATCCATACGTAAGTTAGGGTAAGGATTTGATAATAGAGGTCGTTATAGAAGGATATCAAGTCAGCCTCCTTGGACATTGGATGGTGTACTAAGTATACTTTAATACGAATATTGTGATATGTATAAAGGTGGCCTAAGTTAGATTGGTTAAAGACTGTAGTGAAAGCCGAATATCCGAAATCCATCAAAAGTTACCATCTAAAGTACTCACCAGATGTTGATTGGATTTCCGACAATTACAGACACTCTTACTGTCACACCTGCTTGCTGGTTCTGCAGCCCTTGAAGCAAGTGAGTCAATATACCGACGTTTGTCACGTCTCACACTACCCTGTACTTCCTTTAACTATTGACTTCAAACAAGTAGGCGTTCGCGCTGGATCCCACTGTTCACATAAACACTTTACGGATCATAATAGAGCAATGCGTCCAGTACAGGTCTCCGCTACATCTACTGTTTTCAACTTCGAGAAGTCATTCCACAGCTTAAATCGAGATGATATCTAATCAACATTATGGCCAAGAGAGGTATACCAGAAAAACTCATAGGTATTATCAAGGCTACAAACGAGGGTCAGATCTTACACAATAGTAAAGTGTCCGTGGGATCCAAAGTAGACTACATCAGGGGCACTACTACTATCACCCCTGTTGTTCTTGGTGGTCATCTGCGATATACTCCTTTTCTGACGGAAAGTAACCGTGGAATTTGATGGACTATGACATTTTTCCTTAAACACCCCGACTACTACTTTCACATCAGATAATGGATCCAAAGTCTGGTAACTGTTCCGGTGTTGGACTGTTCCGGTCCAACGTAGCATCAGTACTGCTGGATGCATCTTCCCTTTGAAAAATAGCGAATGCACCAGTGACACGCCACTGTGTTCTGCTCATAATGTCAAAATCATCGGCATACGCTAGTAGTTGGACAGACTTTTGAAAGATTGTGTATCCGGTGTTGATTTGTGAGTTTAATCCTTTCAACTATGATGTTGAAAAATCACATGACAGCGTGTCACCTTGTCTAAAACCTTTTTTGTCATCAAAAGTCTCGGTGAGATCGTTACCGCCCTTGATGGAGCAGCGAGAGTTCTCCATCGACATCCTGCACAGTCGAACGAGTTTGGCAGGGATTCCAAAACTAGACATGGCTCCGTACAGCTCGTCTCTATCAATGCGGTTATATTCGGCCTTGAAATCGATAAAAAGATGGTGGGTATCGATTCGGACTATTTGGAATTTATCGAGGATATGTCGAAGTGTGAAAATTTGATCGACTGTGGACTTTTCTGGCCTGAAACCACACTGATAGGGGCCGAACAGGGTGTTGACGAAGGGTTTCAGGCGTTCACACAATACGGCAGATAAGATCTTGTACGCGATGTTAAGGAGACTAACACTTTCGTAATTGGCGCAATTGAGGGGGTCTTCTTTATTGTGGATCGGGCAAACGATGCTGAGATTCCATTCATTAGGCGACACTCGTCTGACCAAATTTCAAAGATGAGTTGGTGTATGCTGTCTACCAAGTCATCTCCAACTGCTTTGAGCAACTTAGCCTGTAAGTCATCAGGTCTAGCTGGCTTGTTACACTTATGTTTGAATATCGCTATCCTAACTTCGTTTTGATTAGGCGGACGGTAATTTTAGCTATCATCGTCCATGTTGAATGGTTCTTTCTATCTGACAGCGCGATGTTGGTCTTCGTCGCCGTTGTACAGTTTGCAGAAGAAGTTTTTCCATATTCTTAGCATCGACTACGAGGTTTCCGTCTTCATCTCCATAGGCTTCTGTACCTGTCTCGTTGGATGGACACGTTCGTTTTACCTGTACATTTTTCCTAGAGTATAATCTCTCAATATCTTCGATCGCTCGCTTCTCATGTTCTTTTTCTTCTTTCGAAGAAGCCGATGTTCTTCCCGGCTTTTCTGCTCGTAGAGTTAACGAGCAGCCCTCGTCCTTTTTTGCAGCGCCGCTTTGTATGCGTCTTGTTTAGCTGCATGTGCTCGCCGGCACTCTTCGTCAAACCAGGGGTTTCTTGGTGGTAGTCGGATGAAACCCTTTTTGGCAGCGTTGCCACTGGTCTTCGGTACTTGATGCTGGCGTCATAGGAATCGTTGAGACATTTAGGAATACGCGTTCGGTGAAGATTCTGCTTTTCGACGTTAAATCTTCTCACAGTATTTCTTGTTTGTTGTGGCGTTTCGGATTACTGGCATTCGTAGCTTGGGTGCAATAAGAAAATGATCCGAGTCGATGTTGGCTGTTCGGAAAGTTCGGTCATCCAGAATACTGGAAGCATGCCTTACGTCTATCGCAATATAATCAATTTGGTTGACCATTTGATGAAAAGGAGACCACCAGAACGTCTAGAACGATTTTAACGTCATATTTAGGACATTGCTCATAAGTCCTGTAAGGCGGAGTTTCTGGAGTCAGTAATCCGCTTCTTTAGGCTTAGATTCATTCGTATTGCACGTGTTTTATTTTTTACACGAATGAAAGTCTATGGGAATGTAGCTGGGTAAATTTTAATATACATGTATTATCATATCATGCATCACGTAACTCAACTTTGAAAGATTACCGGTTTCGGACATCGAATTTTACATAGACTCTGAATTCAACGAATGTCCTCGAGCTTGCAATAAAACAAAAGGCAACTAAATATACATATGAGTACATAGGTAGATAATTATCTACTCATGTGTTCGTGATTATGTGCAATTCTGAAGCCAACATTCAGTGACATTTCAAATCAAAATTAAATAAATCATAACGTGTTCCTACCTACCACCACGACTTATTATTACTCACATCCACCTACTCACAAGTAGTCCTGTAATTGCTTAAGTTCCGTTATATTTTTTATTTCATATTTTTATTTATTACTATTGTTGTCATCTCACCTTCACAAGTATCATTACGAGTGTGTAATGTGGGCGCACAGTGCAACCCCCTTCTAGCAGTTGGATTTGCTTGCGCCATCATTGGATATTAGATCAAACCTGCTAATTGCGAGCGTCATGCACACGCATGAGATAGTTTCCAGGTGAAATTTATTGCCTCTACGAGTATAATCACGGCACAGTTCAATTTGTGGCGCAAAAGCAGCGAGGGACAGGAACTACATGTATGTATGTATGAGTTGTCAACCAACCAATCATTATCATTAACTCTGCAATACCAAATGAGTTATATTAAGAATAATTTTAGTTTATTGTTTTCTTTCATTGGCAACAACAAGATAACTAAAAAAAATGTTTACGGATAGAAGCAATATGCTGGTGGTGGCTTAATTGGAGTAATCTAAAACTGTCGTTAAAAAATTAGTTTGCTTTTGTACTTTAACATACGACTGATACATTAACGTATGAGTATGTTTGTTTGTTTTTCTTGGCCTTACAGTCCGGAGGGTAGCTGGGCCTCAACCAATAAGTATACCTATCCAGCAAGCTCTGGCTTCAATGGTAAACACTACGTGGCTCTCCAAACAGCTGATGTCCATACGCACAACAAGTTCAAGTCATCTACAAGAATGGATTCCAATTCTTCTAACATTTCTTTTTGCAACGAACCCCTTCCTTTCTGCTCGGGTAAAACCTTGAAAAAGGTCTTCCAACGTTAAGTTCAAATGTTGTCCAGTCAGTCGCTACTGCTTTGCCTATACACTTATGTACATACACACATATGTAGCTTGTAGGTTCGTAACTAGCTTTCAACTAAAAGACTAACTGATTCCAAAGGCGCTAAAAGCCGCAGATTTTAATAAGAACACGTCTATCGAAAGCAAGCTGATGAGACCTGCGGTTGGTGTGGTTCTCATGTATGAAACTCAAACTAGTAAGATTTTTAACAAATGTATGCGATGCTCAAAAAACTGATGCCTCAGGATTGAAGAAACGATGCTCAGTACCTACTTTCGTTTGCCAGTTAGCCTTAAAAACATTTTTCGACTTCAGCTTGAGCATTGCTGTTTTCTGGGCTTTAGGGATGTAAGAAAAAAGACAGGGATATTGCAGTAGCACCACTAGGCATCCCCGAATGAAATCGACGAAGTCATGAGAATGTTAAGTGAAACCATGAAGGCCTACAAAAAGCCTGTGCTTTGTGGTAACAGACTGTGCTTCCCCGGTAGCGGAATCGACTCTTTTAGAAAAGATCATAACCGACGACAAAATAAACTGAGCGATTGATAGATTCTCTCTCTTCAAATCTACCGGATAATTACACCGGTCTACTACATATTGTCGGTCTGGAGGAAGGTAGTGTTTATCCCAAAACCTAGCAAATCTACACCATTGCGAAAGACTTCAGACCTATTAGCTTAGCATCTTCTATTCTAAAAACAAAACCAACTCTCACCAATGTGATCGTGAGTCTGCTCAATAAAAGGAATATTAACGCGAAACTAGGTGACAGTCATTTAAAGGTCATTGCCTCTAGAGGCATCTCACAGGGAGAAGCCGTCTCCCTACTCTTTGATGTGAGTTCTATTCTAATAACCAATACAGAGACTAGCATGCATGGGCACAAACCAACGCGATGGGACAACGCTGCCAGCCGACAGCTCCAAGAGTCTGTCAAGAGTACCTTGAGGATTAGCCAATCAAATCAGATTCTAAAGAAATTCGTAGGTGAAGACATAAACGGTGACTTGCATGTCATCATACCATTCTCCTGAACTTTTTAAAGTAGAGAAATGGGAAACCAATGGACCAACAAAATGCAGCTTTACACGTGTAGGTATATCTGCACAGATGGGTCTAAGATGAAAGAATTAAACATACACAGCTCAATCAGACTTCCTGAAATGATATCACCATATATGTACAATACATATATCGACAATCAGGTGCCCATTAAAGCAAGGGGCACATGATCGGCAAAGTGTCACTCTTGATATTGCACCCGTGAGACGTTACATTTTTTCTTTCCACTCCCAAACAATTCGCTTGTACCGCGGTTACTAAGAAGTGGTCATACAACATACTAGAAGTTAGTTGACGGGGGTTACGTTCTGTTTGCGTTGACGGGCTTTGGAGAAGTTTCAACGACGAACTATACGAACTGTACACTGACATCGACCTAGTCAAAAAATTGCGCATCAGTCGTTTAAAATGGCTAGGACATGTAGAGCGGATAGACACAAATGCTCCGGCCTGTAGACTCTATGAATCTAATCCCGAGGAACAACGCAGTAGAGGAAGACCTTGCCTTAGATGGCGCCCACCAGTAGAAGGAGACCTCAACAAACTAAGAGTGCGTAACGGGTTACCTAAGTACCAGGCTAACTGGAGAGGCGTTTGTGGAGGCCCAGGTTCACCTCGAACTGTAGCTCCACCTAAGTAAGTAAGTAAGGCTTCACCGAATGTCTAGACCTTTTCACAGATAAAAACACTTTTCAACAAATTAATTTCTTAGAAAAGATTCCAGTACTTATTCAAAATTCCTATAAATCTTTGCAGTTCTTTATTCCTCCCGCGAACTGGCAATCTGCACGAGGTTCTCGTAACCAAGCACTTCAGTTCAAAATATTTGGTTAGGATACTAGTCAGGTTTTTAACTACATCCTCAACCTTTCATCTCAGCCTTTGCATAGGAGGAATTTTGACGGACTCTTCCTCTCCTGCAAAGTATTATATATGTATACGATCTGTTTAATACACCTCCGGCTGAACCCTCCAGTAAGTTATCCACTTGAACTGCCGGCAAGATAATGTCAAATCAATCACCTCCTTTCTACCTACCATATGAGTTCAACTGCCTTCAGGAAAGTAAGCTGACGCAACGACGAAGGTTTTATATTCCCCGCTCGTTTCATAGCTTATAGTTGGAGCGACCAGGTCCTGATCACGCAATTGTATAGAATTGATTAGACGAACTCTCGGTTATCCGATCGCTCGTCACAGAGTACCAGTGTTAGTAGTGCCGTCAATCTTCTATACGAGAAATGTTGAGGAATTCACACCAGTATGTACAACTTCTTGTGTTTGCAAACAACACTATCACGTCTTCTCGACCGTAGAATCAATAGCTACTACACTGTGATTGATAATAAACGAGGAAATGCGAATTAGGAATGTAAACGAGGACAAATTATGAAATGCCCACTATTAGCACACTTACCCTGTTAGTGAAGCAAAGTAATGAATTCAGATTATAAAAGGAGCCGTTTCACTGAAATACCTCCCTTTAGAAGTATGCTGGCTTTATTGAAAAAATATTTACTAAGAATATTACATTTGATACGAATGGTGTTCAGTTGCAGAGCATTTTATATCGGCTTAATCTTAAAATGCAGTCCAATGAGAGAGAATACCAGGCACTTTAAATCCTGAACGAGGTAATAAAAGCACCTCAACCCTTCCGGATCCTTAGATCGATTAACATCCACCAAAGAACCCGTTTTCGAGGTAGTAAATGAAATGTGTTCGTCACCAATCACAATTTCCAATTCCTGTGGAGAAAACAAATCAAAGAATCATTGCTGTTTCTAGAGTCAATGCACCCGAACCCACTTGTCGACCGACCCTATCTGGTGGTGGCCAAGGTGTATCATCTTCTGCCATTATTTCAGAGTCCAGAATAATCCTTTTCAGCTCCTCCATAACTGACTGATGGACAAATGCCTCCTTGCGGATCATGGTATCATTTTTGTAATTGGAATTGTTGGCATAGCGCAATTTGCCATCGGGACGGAACTCGAATTCCAAAAATTCATGACCAAATTTACCCTTGTGTCCTACGTAGTAACGTAGATAGAAATCTTCTGTAGACATTGTATAAACTTTTGAGTCAGTAGTTTATGAAATAGGCGGAAAAAATTATTAACTACTCGGGAAATATTCGCGTTTGTATAAAATAACCTAAATGCCAAGAAGGAAAAACGGAACGACCGCTTGTCAAATTTTGTTTTGTCAAAAGTATGTTAGTGGTGCCAGACTGTTGGAAATGGTAGTTCTTGCAAAAACAACAACCAAAAAAACGGTGGTTGCATTCAAGGTTTGATATTTATTTTTATAAACTTTTTCCTATACATTTCAGCAAATGTATTTGATTAACTCAATAATTCAATCGAAAAATGTTAAAGATATTGACATTTTCACTGACAGTCAAGAGGCAATTAAGCTCTTGGACTGGCAACAAGATTTTTGAATCCAACCGAGAGGAACAACGCTGTAAGAGTACTACTATTCTTCAGGCCTTGTATCCTGGTAGTGGATATAACAATGCCTGCGTACCATATTATCCAGTTTCTGCAATACATTTCAACTCCCTTCAACTTATTCACAGAGAACGCAGTGGTTCGGTGCAAATATATACAGCCCTTTGGATACGGTAGGACATAACGTTGACTGCAATTATTCGAATCAACAGAAGAAGCAGCTGTTAAGATTCATCATTCTCCAGTTGGTAAGGACAGGACAGATAAGTAACAGATTCATTTTCTTCCTCGCCAGTAAACCCCATCTTCCGCAGCGTCTCACATTTTGAAACCGTCAGTTTAGAAAGTCAGCTATACTTCATTAGTAAGCTGTTGGCTCTGCTAATCAAGTCTGTCAGTCTACTTGTCTCCCGTAGAATAAAGACGTATGCATCTGCGTAGGTTGCTGGTGACCAGAATTCTAATTCCTTCCGTCTGAGTATTGTTTTTCCCACCGAACTGCTCCAGTAGACCTCCAACAGAATGAAACTAAGCTTCATCCTTATTGCCGCTGTAGATGTCATTCCAATGGATCCCAGGATCTCGATGCAGCATGACTTCTGGATTTAGCTGAGACTTACAAGATGGTATTCCTCCTCAAGCGGTTTTCACCTTACTATAGAGCCATGAATTAGAATGGGTCTTGCAGCCGCTAATCGAGCATGGTAAAAGTATTCAGCCTTATCGCACGCTCTTTTGTTATCAAACTTTTTAAAGAGAGAGACACACACTTCTCATCCTCATAAGTGGCCTTAATAATGGCAATCAGTTTTTCATAATTTTCCCTATTACGTAACACTCGCCAGATTAACTCCCAGATTAACACTGCCGAAAACCTGCCCAAGTAGCGAGCTAAGAGGTGATCCATACTCTGAAACTGATGTTCTGTATGATGTGATAATCACGGGAAAACTGCCTGTTCGTCATAAAGGATTAAGTTTTTCTTCTAACACTGTTAAGGCTGTATCATTGTGACACTGCGTCATTTCCAGGTGCGCCAACAAGCTAGGGCTCCTTATAAACGACTTGGTATAAGCAGTATGGGAAAAGAAGAGGAAGACGTGCAAAGCGCTCTCCGCTAGTGCGCTTTGACAACCGTGGCGAACTGACTAACATCAATAACAGTGGATCAATCGTCTTAAGAGCTTTATAACAAGCTCCGACTGGATTTTTTTCTTTTTCACGAATTATTGCGAGTGAACTAATCTGTGTTTTCCTATTAATCATAATCTTCGAATCACCCTTCCTTTGACTCATAATTTATATGTATCCATATATATACCCAATTATTTTTTCATTCGTGTTCCTATGCTTGCCACATTACCCTATTCATGCAAGTGCTGCCAAAACAAGTAAATCCATCTTCTGTAAATAGTAAACTTCACCCACCCCGCCGTCTATTGTTAGAGCTCCAACAATGCTCCCCTCTTTCAAAACATTTCATCGTCGTATATGTGAATTTCCCCTACGGCTGGCAAGTGAATTGTTGTCCCCGACGAATCCTGTGTCTCCCACTTGACAGTTACATGGAGCAAGGACGAAACGACGCTTGTGTGTGCTTGAGCTTCGCTACATTTATTGGAATCTCCATTCCTGAAATCCTCACAAAACTCGCTTTAGATCTCGGCAAGTGAATTTCGAAAAAAGTGTTTCGTGTCATCCCAAAAAGTGCAAACAATTCGATTAGCAATAGTTACCGGTATTCGTGCAAAAATCGCCATAAAACTTCCCATGTAATGGAGGCCACCGAGCATCGAATCTCGGTCAAAGTAATTTTACATCTCGCCAAGTGAAAGTGCAAGGAGTTTAATATTGTTCTAGGCATGTGCAGAAAATATCCACGGGGCGAATCGATGATGACATTGGACCGGAATTTAATAAATTCCCGAGCAATTGATGAATACCTCGCGAATAAATGAAAAGATCACTAAGATTTTGGTGAAATATTTAGAAGAGCCTGAGTTATATTTGTTTTTTTTTCTCTGTTAAGGACAGGCGACATTTTGGAAACAGTCCGGGAGGCTATAACAGGCAAACCAACCACCACCCATCATGCCCATGCCCAGTAGTAACTTCTATCAGTTTGTTGCGATTGTGTCGGTGTGCACGTTGTGCTATTACAACAGCGCTTCGTGTGGCATGGTGTTTGACGACATTAGTGCTGTAAAGGATAATAAGGATCTGCGTCCTTCCACCCCACTAAGGAATATATTCCTGAACGATTTTTGGGGAACGCCAATGCGCAAAGAGCAATCCCATAAATCATATCGTCCATTGACTGTGCTAACTTTTCGCTGGAACTACTTCGTACATCAGCTGGAGCCTGCTGGCTACCATGTTGTAAATGTCATGCTGCATGTGATGGTGTGTGTTTTGTTTAAGCGGGCGTGCAGGCAGTTAATGGGTTTTCCTGGCGGGGGTGGCAAACAGATAAGTTTTGTGGCAGCACTGTTGTTTGCCGTACATCCGGTGCATACTGAGGCAGTTACAGGTATAGTGGGCCGTGCCGAGTTGCTGTCATCGATTTTCTTTCTTGGAGCGTTCCTTTGCTACGCCAGAGCTGTGAAAACTCTACGATGTACTCGCTGGGTATCGTTAATCTATTTCGCCATATGTCTACTTTGTTCGATGTTGTGCAAGGAACAAGGAATCACTATTGCTGGGATATGTGCAGCCTACGAGATATTCGTTGTACATCAGATTCGTCCATTGCAAATTCTGGATTTCATCAAGAATCTCTTCGAGGAAAAGAAGAAAAAAACGAGTCAGAGCTACATTGGAAATCTATACAGTGTGACGCTGGTGACACGCCTTGCTTTTCTGGTTTCAATAACGTTCATTCTGCTCATCGGTCGTCTGTACGTGATGGGATCACAGTTACCAGTGTTCACCAGGTTCGATAATCCAGCGTCAGCAGCAGAAACACCATCACGTCAATTAACATTTAGCTATCTTATCTACCTCAACTGCTGGTTGTTGGTGTTCCCGTGCAATCTCTGCTGTGATTGGACAATGGGTGAGTATGTAGTGATACATGTAATCGACCTTTTGACTGCAACTTTGTGTGCAGAAATGATGCATTTTATATGTAGTTCTTACTACAATGTTGCGCAGGGACGTGATTTTCGCTGTTGGTGAAGGAAGTGTAGCCCTTGCGCGCAAAATGCGGGGAAACTGCATTACAATGTAATGCCAGTAATGCAGTCGGGTGTGGGGCTATGTAATGTGCCGTTAGGCTTGGCGTCCATTATTTTGTAAGTAAATAGACAATCTGCAAAAGGGCATTGATTCCAAGTGAACTGGTGGTGGATAGAGAGGTTGGCATTTTTTTTTTTTTTATGAGATGTACGCTGAATGCTTGTTTTTGTTAACTTGTTCGATACAGAAAAAATTTGGCGTAGTTACTATGCAGTTAATGTTTTCATTTTGACTACCAGGCAATCATATTTTGAAAAAAAAAAACGTTTTTTTCCTGAAATTATACAGTCTACCTCAGGGTGTAAGACTTCCAGTCTCCAATGAATTAGTTAGAGGCAATCGACTTCAACCGTTCGATATTCTCAGATATCCTGATACGTAGCTGGGTTTTGATTTTCTTTGATGGACATAAAGGCTTGTCATTTACTTAAGTCAGTAAATGAACTGTGAAGAGTTTCGTCTATAACTTACTTATGTTCTGTGGGTCCTGTGACATCCGCAGTTAGCAGGTTCCATTAATTCGCGTAGTTAGTTATAAAATTCTCTCCTTCTTAAAATGTGTGCCGTATCCACTGCCACTTTCAAAGTGTGATGTAATGTCTAAGTTCTAGACCTGTTCTTTCATGGAGCAGTACTAGAAATACGATTACAGAACAGAAATTCTTGAGTAACCTTCACAGACACCGAATATTTTTTTTCTTTCGAGTAATAGGGGAGGTAGGAGCCGCACCCTTATAACTTCATGAATGCAACGCTGTAGCGAAACATTCGTAGTATACGATAAGGAAAACAATCCAAATTCTGTGTTCTTTGTACCGCTTGGTCGAAGAATGCTTACATAAGCTAATAGTTTGGCTCTGAACTTGATGAATTTAGTTTTGGAAGTGTTTATATTCAGTCCAACGACGTTTATGTATCATTTCCAAATCCACTGTCATTTGGTGGCACTATGTAATTCGATGGCATAAGCATACCTCGTCAGCGTAGACCATGTGTTTAAGTTGTGCTTTAAGAATCTGAAAGATTCCTTCGCTTCCTCTATTTCGTAAAAAGTGATTGGTTTTTCAGCAAATGAGGTCGTTAGGTAGATTACACGGAAACAAAATTTTTACCACTCAATAAATTATTTTTTCTTTGAATTTCGAATTCAGTACGGTGAGTTGTTCCCAGTACTTGTCTGCCCTGATTGTTACACCAGTTGAAAGTGCGACATGGGTTCTGCCTTTACAGGTTGTCATTAGCTTCATTTTCGTTGAATATTGATTCGATACAAAACTGTTCTTTTCTTTGTCGTCCAAGCAGAGAAATAGTTGCAGTCTCGTGAACCAGCTTGGTTTTCGCTGTCAAAGACTTTGGTGTCCGTGTGTCGAGCTTAAAAGTGAAACCAAGTTTCTTCAAATGACGAAATGCAGACGATGTATTAAAATCCAAATAAGTCTCTCAGCAAACCTCAGTTTTAATCCTTAGATTATTTTCGACTTAGATACGCGCAATGTGCCGGAATGCCGTCTAAAATGGACCGGAGCGTCCATCGTAAAATCACAATTTTGAAACTTCAGTATTTTCTTTTTCCATTGAAGTAGTAAATTGTCTTCGTAGAGATGTAGGCTGCTAGCCGGGTATAATACTACGATTGGTTAGATTGTGGAGGCCGTAGTTTAAGTGGTTAGTGCTTTAGACTACGGAAATACGGAAAGAGGGTTCGAGGTTCGATCCCCAGACAATACCTACAATTTCGTTCACGGATCCACATCTCGTCTGACAGGCATCCGAGGGTATAGCTGTCATGAAAAAGATTCTCAAAACACTTCCATTCGTGTAAAGACTATAACACGAACAACACGAAGCTAGTCTTGGGGTTCCTTTTCTTGGACGAGTTTCTAATGGGTCGCGCTTGGGGTTCGTTTTTTTGGACGAATTTTCTAATGGGTAAATGTATGTAGATGATACTCTGAGTGCAAGATTGAGGCTCTAGAGGACATTTAACTCACTAATCCTGCTATATGCTGCCGATTGATGGGTGATAAGTAGGAATACAGAGGTAATATTGAACTCATTGGAGAGACAGGAACTTTGGGCATTGGATCACGTGTGCAAGAAAAGCGAAGGGAGTAAAATTATCAACCGAATTTTGAGACATGCGGATATGATTCTGCTACTACATTGTTTGGTTAGTTTTAGCGAATGGGCAGCTATGCCCTCAGTAAGATTTTTTAAATCGAATCCCCAAACTTGAGACGACTATATCGAAGCTCCAGTATAAAAACTAAATTCGCGGTAGTTAATCCACCACCATATCTCTGACCTATTTTAAAATTCAGTCTTCGAAAACCAATATTCAGTCAAAGTAAGAGTGACATGTATTCTCATTTATTTTTGAGATTTTGTCCTTGGTTAAAGGTTTTAAGTTCAACTCTCTTATATGCATATCTTTGCTAATAAGTAATTTTCTTCGTCTTACCCAGTTGTGAAGTATGCAAGTGAAAGTCATGATCCATTAAGTCGTGCGTTCTTAATTGGCATCGACCACCCAATCGATTTCCTCTATTCCATTACCCTTTTTTTATTCATGATTACAATCACATTCTCCTTTTTCTAATTAACTTGTGTTTTTTTTTTCTATTTTCGCAGGCACCATTCCACTTATCGAAGGTTTCAACGATATTCGCAACTTAGCAACTTTAATTACATTCATAGTACTGTTCGTCATTGGTTCAAGTGGAATCACAACAAAAAATCTACAACACTCGAAAGTAATCATCATGAGCCTGGCATGGATGTGTTTTCCCTTCCTACCGGCATCGAATCTCTTCTTTCCGGTGGGTTTTGTAGTTGCTGAACGTGTACTTTATATGCCTTCAATGGGATTTTGTATGCTAATGGCTTATGGATTTTATAATCTTTCGAAAAGAAATAAGCGTTTCGCCGAGGTAATTCTTCTACTCTTACTCATCAGTCATGGTCTCAAGACCTATACAAGGAATGAAGATTGGCAGACAGAATACTCGCTATTTATGTCTGGTCTTAAAGTAAATAATCAGAATGCCAAACTTTTTAATAATGTTGGACACGCTCTGGAAAATGAAGGAAAGTATTCACAAGCACTTGTGTACTTCCAGAAGGCTGTGACCATACAGCATGATGATATTGGAGCGTACATCAATGTTGGCAGGACATTTAATCACTTAAAAATGTACAAAGAAGCAGAGGAAGCTTATTTGAAAGCAAAGAGTTTATTTCCAAAGATCAAACCAGGAGAGTCCTATCAGGCTAGAATAGCTCCAAATCACTTGAATGTCTTTATTAATCTAGCCAATTTGATTTCTAAGAATCACACACGACTGGAAGAAGCAGATCATCTGTATAAGCAAGCAATAAGTATGAGAGCAGACTATGTACAGGCGTACATTAATCGTGGCGATATTTTGATGAAACTAAATAGAACGACTGAAGCACAAGAGGTGTATGAGAAGGCTTTGTTATACGATAACGAGAATGCAGATATTTATTATAATCTTGGGGTGGTTTTCCTTGAACAAGGAAAGTCCTCTCAAGCGAATGTATATTTTAATAAAGCAATAGAGTTGGCTCCTGAGCATGAACAGGCTCTTTTGAATAGCGCCATTCTCTTGCAAGAGCTTGGGGGGGAAGAATACCGGAAGGTTTCAAGAGAAAGACTTTTTAAAATCCTCAAAAAAGATCAGAACAACGAGCGTGTTTACTTTAATCTCGGCATGCTGGCAATGGACGAGAATAATTTCGAAGATGCAGAAAATTACTTCAAGCGTGCTATCCACATCAAGACGGACTTTCGCAGTGCCTTGTTTAACCTGGCTCTGCTGCTGGCAGACGCCAATCGTCCACTTGATGCAGTTCCTTTTCTTAATCAATTGATTCGCTATCATGCAGATCACATTAAAGGCTTAATCCTTCTGGGTGACATCTACATCAACCACATGAAAGATCTCGATGCCGCCGAAGTCTGCTATCGCAGCATCCTCCGATACGAACCGCACAATATTCAGGGACTTCACAATTTGTGCGTGGTATTCGTAGAACGTAGGAAACTTGCAAAAGCTATGGCATGCTTGAAGTACGCCCATCGTTTAGCCCCCGGAGAGGAGTACATTATGAAACATCTAAAAATCGTCCAAGTGCGACTGGAGAAAATATACAAATTGCCAGATTCATCTCCAGAAAAGCAGCATGCGCTTTCTGATTACAATCCAAACGAGTTCAGTGTCCACAATGTGGAGGCAGCAGTACCAGCTACAACACCAGTAGTGTCCACCACGAACCGATCCACAAACTCGAAGGCTAGATCGACCTTATAGCAGAGCATACGCAGAAGAGAAAAGTAAATAGAAAGGCACCCGCAGCCACTTGCTTCCCTAGCTTAAGTTATCCACTGTGAAATAATTGAATCTGTAATATATGTATCGGCATATTAGTGTATTTTCCATGTGAGACTTTAAGTACTTAATTTAAATTATGAGTTAGACTAAATTTTTTTTTAGAAAACATAGAAAAACGTAGAAAAATTTATTTCATTATTTGGCTGTTTTGATCGTTGTTAGTGTAGGTACTTCTTTTCTGGACATACAAGAGCAGTTTTTGTCTGTAGACATTTTTTATCTTGTTGATTCTAATTTTAAGAGCTATTGACTATTGACTGGAGGATAGATTTGTTGTAGTTATATACCGGTGTTTATAAACACTATATGATATATATTTATACGTAAGTTTTTAGTGTGTAAGATACTCTTTTTATTTTATTATTTGAGTACACTGGAAGCGGTATTCATAATGAATAGATATTATTATACCGAAAATACACGACACTCATGCAAAACAAACAAAAATATAAAAAATGGGAGGTTTACCCTATTTTCTAAGGAAATATGTTTTTGAATATTTCTGCAGCATTTTCAGGAATGCAAATCTATAGATAAAAGGACAGTCCTTGAGGTGAAATCCCAATGGTAACTCGATAACTGTAACATTGTAAACAAGTAATTGTTTGGCGAAGCAAAGGAGTACAATTTTAAGGTGATTGAAACGCTTAGGAAAGTAGGGAGGGTACGACCTCTCTAAAAAACGTCGTATAATCCAAATGGAACTCTGTTGATTCCAGTAGTCAAGCAAAGTATCAAGTCACTTGTACAGACTCCACATATCAACTTACGGGAGTAACAAAGCCAAAATTTCAGGTAGAGAGGCGTACACGAACGTTTGTCAATTTCGGTAAAGCATGAACCACTAGACTGATCTGAAGTAACGACACGATTACTCCACAATTTTTTGCTCCACCTCTTTGCACTCTACAAAATAGTGGGCATTGAAAAAATACGAGCTGAGTATCTTCTCTGGCTTTATCATACCCAAACTTATTCAGATACATATGTGTGAAAACAGCCATGACCGGTCAGGAGCCGGCTGAGGTAAAAATCGACTCCTCTGTGCCGTCGGTCCATCGGGTCTATCTCTTCCCTTTGAAGACTGGTTCCATTTCTCCAGTCATGTTCTCATGCTTGTGTTAGGATGTCCTGTGCCTCTTGGCAATGGAGGTGCACGGGTTCCAGGGACCCATGATGTTCATGAGGTCTATTAGGTCCAGAGGATTCTTAAGATCGTCCGAGTCCACAAGATACATGAGGTTCACGAGGTACATGAATTGCACGAGGTTGACGAAGTTCATGAAGTACACGACGTCCATAAAGTCCACAAGGTCCATAAAGTCCACAAGATCCATAAAGTCCAAAAGATCCATAAAGTCCACAAGATCCATAAAGTCCACAAGATCCATAAAGTCCACAAGATCCATAAAGTCCACAAGATCCATAAAGTCCACAAGATCCATAAAGTCCACAAGATCCATAAAGTCCACAAGATCCATAAAGTCCACAAGATCCATAAAGTCCACAAGATCCATAAAGTCCACAAGATCCCCGAGGTCCAGTAGGTCCAAGAAGTCCAAAAATTTGAGGAGCTGGAACGAGGTCCGACTTGCCTGTTAATCAGTCATTAATTAAAATGATTGGCAGGCTCTGGTCATTCGTCATTCGTGAACTATTCTAAACTGTTGGGTGTTCCTTATCATTAATAATAAGCGGTTGATGCTGTCTGAGCTGGAATGTGGGGGGTCTGCCTTTGACTAAATCTAATCTTCGCGATTGTTCTACTTCCTAGCGCACTAGCAATTTCACCGCAACCGCATTATCTGTATTATGAACACAGCTATTTGCTGAATTTTATACACACATACACACTGCTGAAATGACAGCTCTGGCAGAGTCGAAGATCTCGTGAAATTCCGGATTTATTTAAAATATAAACTTTTTTTATTTTGAATTGCAATTGCTGTTCCGCATCGCACCGAAAAACAGAAGCGGTTACATACATAATTAAACTATTTAGTCAACGCCGTAATAGTCGTCCTGGTTTGTACTTAATTATGCTGAGGAAAATATTTCAAGTAAATTTAAACAGTTTCTATTTTCATTAATGAATTTCACAATTTGTTATATAACACCAACATTGCCGTGCGGTTTACCAAATGTTTTGTTTTATTTACATAAATCGTCGTTTTTTCTAGGTTTCACATATTTTGCGGCGGCCTAACATTTTCGCAGCTCAACGCTTTTCCTCAAGCAGCAGCTCAGATAAACCACCAGTCGTTAATAATGCAGATATACCCATAGTGGATTATGACGATCCAATACATTTGCCACTTCCTGTATATCCAAGAAAAGTAAATGAATCCCTAGAGACGCAAAAGCAGAGGTTAGAACACTAATTTAAAGTAAAGTTTAGGAGTTAATGTGTCCTTCTGCAGGCTTATTTACCAATCGCGTAAGCGTGGAATGCTGGAAAACGACTTACTTCTCAGCACATTTGCCTCAAAGTACCTTCCTAGTATGTCCCAAGAACAAACCGATTTATACGACCAGTTGATAAATGGAGTCACAAACGATTGGGATATATATTACTGGGCAACAAATACTAAGCCGACGCCTGAGGAGTATGATAATGAAATAATGGCAAAGCTTAAGATACACGTTAAGAATGAAAACAAAGAAACACGAGTGCGACAACCAAATTTATAAAAAATTAAAGTACACATGTATTTAAAATAAATCCTCTGCTACGTTTAACATCTTTCGAATACTTTGTAAAGTGTCTGGAGATTGGTCAATTCATACAGGTGAGACTTCATTTCACTATTGGGTAGGAGATATCTCTTTAACGACGGGCTAATTACATGTTCCACAATCCATTTGTGTTTTTTGGTTGTCGCATCTGCTCTGGCAATATTTGAATAAAACTTTGCTGTCTCCCTAGAAAATGTTTCAAAGCACTCTTCCTCGCTATTCCATTCGACTTTTGTGGATAGTCTCAGCATATACATAGGCAGGAATGTTGTACTTGGTAAGTGATTTTCCAACAGAGAAGGAATACTTTCAAGTATACCATCTTCGGTGATTCTCATGGAAAAATATTCTTTTAGTAGAAGCGATTTTTCAATGAGAATCTTCGTAGCACGTTGCGCCATTTCTACTTTATCGCCATCATCCTCACCCCAACCAATGGATTCAATAGCAATGATGATAAGATCCTTAACAGGAAGGCCAGGATTAAAGCAAATCTCTTTAAAACATTGGAATTCATAGACAAGACGTTGATAAAACAGCTCCTCACTGCAAATATAAAAGTTACAAATCAAGGTTATACCTGTTAGTCTTATATATTTAGAATAAGGAAGCAGAACACTTAGATGGGGACGTAGCCAATACTTCTTCCGGTATCCGTTCTGACACTCTTATTGGAAACATTCTCCGAAAGGGAATGATGTACAACTACGCACAACTCCGACAGTTATTCGTAGTTCTGTACGAAAACGGATACCCAACTGTATCTTGGTATCCGTTTCGAAAAAGTTACATATCGTAAAAAAATTCCGATTACAACGCATAACACATCATGGTATCGTACAAATCGAAGAAAATTCCGTTCCGATACGATAGCCATGATGGTATCATGCGTTACAATCGGAATCACTGCAAGGCAGCTCAGGAAATATCCTTTTGAAGGAATTTGCATCATTTTACCTACATCGTTCTTGCGATGTACTTGCCTACGTTTTGCAAAATATAAAATAGCATTCATGAGACATGAACAATGGAGGGACTAAAACTCTCAAATGTTTGTGGCAAGTCTTTTCGACCTTAATCTTGAAGAAATATCACCGAATATATTCGAACTGCTGCCAATCATACAAGGAATAACGAGGGCTATGCAATAATGTAGAGAAGGGAAGAGAAGACATCGACAAGCAGTGTCTTGGTTGAGCGAAGAAATCGCAATTTTACGAGCAGAATGTCACTGCTACTCGATAAAGTAATCATGAAGAGCTCCAACCTCCTAACCACTCACCATAACTTCAGCATATTGCAGAGATACATCTTCACTCCAAATTGATACAATGCAAACGTTTTATCCACTACCCCCACAAACACCATATCCTTTATCGTCTTTCTAAGTTCTGAGCTACACGAATTCTCAACTTGTTTCCTCATTTTGATAATGCTAGACAGTTTAACTTCCTTTGCCTTCTTCGTACTCTCTTGTCGAAAACTGCAGTCCTGACTGTTGTTTAATTTTGAAGTACTATGCGAATTTATTAAGAACTTTTCCAATTTTTGATCCTTGGAATCAGTTCTAATTATGCTGTTAGCTCTTATCTGTTCGCTAATCGATGTATTTTTAGTCTCATTCGAACTTTCAGCTGATACTCCAGGAAGTTTCAACTGTTGATACACTTTCTTCGTTGTCTTACTGCTCAAAAGTGTAGCTTCTAACGCTGCTTTGATCTTTTCAATGATATCGGCTTCGTTTAAAAAATGGACTTCGTGCTTAGTAGGATGAACGTTTACATCTACATTTGATGGATCGAGTTCAAGGCTCATATAAACAAATGGATGACCGCCTTTCGGTAGGAATGAACTGTATGCCGCATCAATGGCAGTCTTTAACGCTACTGATTCTACCAAACGGTGGTTAATAAAAAGAAGGAATGTTATTCTTTTTGCTGAATAGGAAACTTTTGTTATAAGCCCCGTCAAATGAAACCTATGTAAATCGTCTTTAAGTTCTAAGTCCATCAGTTCTTTAAAAATTTGCAGACCGTATAAATTTTTGATGTTATCTCTCTGAGTACTGTTCGACATTGTGCGAAGAAATGGGGTTTGGCCTTGTTTTTTCAAAGTGAAACCAACTTTTGCGTTGTGCACGGCATACTTCATAACCACATCGACAATCCTCTGAAACTCTTCCGCGGGTGACTTAATAGCTTGTTTCCTTTGTGGCATATTATAGAACAAATCTTCAATGGTGATGATAGTTCCCTGGGTTCCAGCACATGGAGTCATGGGTCCAGCAAGCAACCCATCCTCATATGACGCTCTAGTATATAAATAAAATCGTTATTGATGTATGAAGAGTGATGTAAAGATCAAACAAACTTGTATGCGCTTGGTTCGAGTCTAGTTTTAGTCTGAATTGTTAAATGAGCAACATGACTGATACTGGCTAATGCCTCACCGCGAAATCCGAATGTCGCAATGTTGGACAAATCTTCAAAGTTAACCAGTTTAGAGGTGGTAAATCGATTGCATACAATTTCCATGTCTTCTTTGCGAATGCCAGTGCCATTATCTAGAATTTGGAGTAGCTTTAAACCACCAGACTTTACAGTGACTTGAATGGAGGTGGATTTGGCGTCAAGACTGAAAAACATCAGTGAAAGCCAAGTGTAACCAAATGAAATAAGTTTACCTATTTTCTAATAGCTCCTTTAAGGCATTTGATGGACGTTGAATAATCTCCCCGGCAGCAATTCGGTTAACAACTGCCTCTTCTAATTTTTTAATAACACCAGGATCCATTGCTTTCCCGCGCCGGGTTTTACTTTCAATAACAAAACACAGAAAATAAAGTACCACAGAGGAGACAGTAAATAAAGTCCATTGGAAAGGGAAAAAACACTACACATACAAAACACGTTCCTGAGGGACGTTATGTCAGGAGCAATGTTTTATGCACTTGGTAGCGCTATGGAAAACAATTTTATTGCTCATTTGCTAACTGTAAGACTTAGCGCAAAGGTTCCAAATACTGTTCCAAATTGCATCAAGCCAAAAACATTGATGTAGGTATCAAAATAATACACATAAAAAACTAAGTAAACAATTTGAAATAGCAGAACAAAAACAGAATTAAATTGAATTCATTGAATTCATAATAAATAAATAATTTTAATTTCATTTTTTTTTTTTTTTTTAAATCCGTCCAATGGACGTTTCAAAGAAGAAGGACGAATGGGATGCTATCAATCTATTGAAACTGTTAAAGAATCCACCAGGCTCAGCAAAATCCAAACGACATACGAGTCCGTCTTTCTTGAGGATGTTGTAGGGTGGGCAGCTTCAACCCCGGAATTCTTGATGTAACTTCAGCCAGGGAAGTGAGTATTCATAAAATACACCGGGTTTTGACAGTATGAAAGTAAGGTAGAGGTACGTCCATAGATAGAAACATGTCATGATATTGGGCGTATGGTCGAAACAACGTTGTGCTACAAAGAATACACTCTACAAACAAGCTTTTAACAATCCCTTACTAACTTACATAGGTGTAGAAGGATATATCGACAATGGTCTTCGGAGTCTTAACTATCAGGCTATACCTGTGTTTTCCAGGTGGAGCTTCTTGGCATTAGTGAGGCTTGTCGCATATCACAACCACAACATACAAACTAGTATAGCAGAAGGAACTTAATTTAATATGTTCCCAGTCAATAACTACCATCATCTGGGTCTCAGGACAAAGTAATTTTGAGGAAGACTAATGAGCAGACGAGTTGGACAGGATAGAATTTAGCGGGTCTCTATCGGAATGGGTCCATTGGCACTTGATTAAAGCTGGGCAACCTCGGATGGAATGCAGTTACTGTTTTCTATTTAAAAAGACATGGCAAAGATATGGATTCGAGAACTCATCCTTTTCCTGAACTCTAGTGGTTGGTTTTGATATATGTATGTATCTTGCTTTTTATTCAACATCCTGAAACAATTAGGTTACACATTTAAATTTTGTGGTATCAAAACGGAGCATCATAGTGCTACTTGGGGGCGTTCCATTAAAAAACTGATTTTGATGAAATTTTGCATGCCACATCCTCAAACGTTCGAAATGATTGTAGAAATTCAATAGAAACATGCACTTTAGTGGGGCTGATATAAAGGAAGAAGAAGAGGGTATTATACTATCCGTTCTAGACGGATTGTAGCTTTTCTAAATGTTCTATATTTATTTTTATTGTATTTTATTGTATGTTTTTTATTTAAAAATTTGTTTTAAAAAAATTCATTGTCAAATTGAGCTCTCCACCACCATTTTTGTCAGCGTACCTTATGTTGAAAATAATTATCCCCTTGAACGCAAAGAAAAGACTCGCATTTGACAGTTTCTAAACAAATATTCTCATGCTAGAATCATATGTCACGAAATGCAGTGCAGAGAAGAATAAGAAAAAGAAACAACATTTTGAAATAACAATATAAAATAGCAGTTCAACATGAAATAATTGTAATGAAGTGGACATAAACGTCAATTTTACATTTGACATAAATTTTTGGCCCTCCTGTCAATAAAATCTAGGAATTGCCCCTTGTAATAAAATTGATTTTCATCCAGTCGCTTGTGTTGGTGTACTAATCGAGTCTCGAGGTCGTGGCAGAAGTTTGTAATAAAATGTCACGAATTTTGATTAGCTTCGCATCATCTACTCGTTCTATGTTTATTTTTTGCCATGGAGTGAAGTAATTTTTTATTTTCCAAAGATGCAGAAAAGAGTTCGTAAAAACTCGGATTATATTTGCCCAAAAAAACTTAAACTGGATATTACAGTAAATGCAGAGCAAGAAAAAAATGACACAAGCCCGATGTCATCTCAATATGTGCAGTCAAAAGAAATTGATATTAAAAGTGAATCATTTGTGCAAAGTATATCCTCGTCTTTGGAATCTAGTGAATATAGTGATGTAAATATTGTTGAAAAATCCACCGTGGTGAATCCAATTGTAAAAACTTTGGGAAAATCAGACGCCGACTCTGTGGAATTTAAGGAAGTTTTCCAAAAAATGGTTAAATCCGACGATGGAGAAGATCTTACCCAGGGTCTCTCTGATGTTACAAGCGGCAGCCCGAAGAAGAATGTGTACTCTGGTAGTATGCACTTACAAGAAAATTCGGAAGATCCTGTATTAAATAAGGCACATGATACAGAATCTATGGAGTCGTTGAGTAGTTATAAGCTGATGCACAGGGAAAACGATATTTTAATAGATTTTGATACGAATACAAGTATTGAGGGCTCAAGTAACCATGCCGTTGTCGAAGGTAACTCTATTTGTATTCCCAATGAAAATGAGTTGTTCTTGTCAGATACCAGTAGTATCAAAGACTCTATAAGTATACAAAAGCCCTTGAATACAAATCTGGGCGAGGAAGTCAATGTTTCAAAAGCCAATTCTGTCGCAAATTTGCTTGGTAGCAGTTTGAGTATGTGTAACGCTCCACCTTTGGAGTTGACGTCTGTGACGGAGGCGAAAAAATCACTACCCGACCAAACCACAGCAAAAGTTGCCATCGGTAATACGACTTTATCAGTTCCCCTGCTAAAGCCACTAAATTTTCGGCGAATTATAACTAACGAGGGTAAGTCGAACATAGTTCGTAAGGTAATCAACATACGTGGGAAGAAAATCAAAGCACCAACGATAGTGCAACTGTCACAGGTTCATTTGAATCCAAAAACAAACACGAAAATCGTTCAAGCCACTCTAGTCGGCAATAAAATTCAGTTGCCAAATATTGGCTTTAAGTCTTCTACGGGTTATATAAAATCAAACTTCGTTCAACCCTCACAGTGTCCACCGATGGCGCTGACTTCTTTGCCGAAACAAATATTTGAAGATGAAATGGTTTTCGTAGAGAAACCCACCGAGGCACAAGCTCAGTCTACAGATAACTTCGAATTGAAATCTATTGAGAATGCGACAGTCAGTAGTATAAATAATAAGACTACATCAATACCAAAGGAGGATTTAGTGCCAAAAACTAGTCCTTCCTACATGACCCAATATTGCGTAATTGATACCGACTCCAGTGCTCCAGCAAAGTCTTTCGAAAGTAATGTGCAAGATGCTCCACCAACATCAATAACAGTGGCTTCTAGTGGTGATACACTGCCAAAAGTATCGTCCACCGTGTCCAAAATTTCGAGAAAACCATTAATGCTGACAAAAACTGTTACAACATCAGAAGTTGTAAGCGGTACGACTCTAAGCGATGCCTTTAGAGCTCAGAATGCCAACAGTGATGCTAGCCTGCCTAAAGATAACCAACAAATGGTTGATAGCAAAGTGGTAGGCAAAACGTGGGAAGACAACAGTCAGCTGCGCAAGCAAATCGCTCTCGCTGTTCAAAACTGTAATAGATTTCAATGGAAAGTGTCCAAATGTACTGAGGATAATAAGGTGAAGCAGAAAAATGACACGGGAGTTTGCCCGATCAAGGCAAGGCAGCAAATGACAAAATCCAGTCCTATTCTTGGTCAAAATTCCACAAACGAAACTGTAATGGTGGCAAACATGGAGAAAATTGAGAAAATGAGTAATTTAAAATCAGATGACTCCCAAAATGTCCTGCTAAAGCATTTGTTGCAACGCACAAACTCTACATGCAATCAGTCTATGGCTCCGCGAAAAGTAGCCACACTTCGTGCTCCAAGCTTGGGAGTGGTAAGTTCATTAGAAGCACAATTAGCACGTCCGGTCATTCCACCGGTTTCTTCTGTGGGAGAGATGAAGCCTGAACTTAAACTAACCAATAAAGTTGCAAATGAAAAGTTGAAAAAGAACCCTGAAGGTGGTAATGTTAAAAGCAGGCCGGAAATGATATCTAGAGAAACATCGTTTGTCTCTACATTCCCTCCTAAGCAAAAGAACCTTCCCACTATACCATCGGAATTTGAGAGATTGACAAACATGCAGACTAACAACAATCAATTAATCGAAACTGATGCCTCCAAATCATTACCAATTCAAACAGGCACAAACTCCAACTACAATGCAATAAGTTTATTTAAACTTTATAAACCAAAAGAGCAAGCGAAGACCACTTACCGACCGGCTGAATTTAATTCTAATCAGGTGCCAGGTAAAGTACGCTCTCCAGACGATAATTCAGTTGACATTAATATGCCCATTAAAAGCGAGTACGGCATTACACTGGACGGGGGAAGCCCCTCTACAGTCAAAACTAAATTGGCTAAAATGGATATCGAACAAAACATCGAGATTAGGAAACGCTTTAAACGTGACTACCAAAAGCATAAGCGCCAAATGTTACTCAACAAGGAACCGCAAAATCATCAAAAAAAGAAATCACGTAAACTCTCGAAGGCAAGTGAAGACTTTGATGAATTTATCGAGAATAAAGTTGTTCAAATGAAACAAATGTTTGTATTGGAAGTACTTGAACCACTTTTGAGTACGTTTCTTGGCATCTGCTCTATCTATGGTTACAATGATAGAGTACGAAACCACCATGTCGAATATGCGTATCATAATGTTTTTAAAGAGGATTTTGGGAAAACAAATTTAAAAAATTTAGTCGATTTCTATTCGGTTAAACCATATGGACCACAACACAATACTAAAGTAAATAATGTACCTTCGTTTCAAAACAAATTTTACGATGAAGAATTTTCCACGATGAACAATGAATCCTGTGATAAACTATTTCAATTCATAAGCACCTTAAAGCAGCAAAATCTTCAGACGGCTGAACATTTTTCACTAATTTCCAGTCCAACGGGTGGGGAGTCAAAGAATCAATCACTTCTTAATGTAAGCTATCCGGGGATAAAGTTTCAAAAGCATTGCAACTTGAACACCGATCGTATGTCGCCTATTGTTCCGTACATTAATCCGAATCACTTTGGTGTGATAAAACGAAAGAAACCATTGCGTAATAAGGGGTAAGTTTGTCACCTTTGTATGTACATTTCTATGGTAAAATTTTGGAGAAACTACATTTTCATTGTAATTGCTTGTTCAGTTCTTGGGATAGGTTTGGTTATGGTGGCTCTCTGTATGAGCATACTACCGCATTTAGACCGGAAGAGGTCCATTGTGAGCATAGATCACTGATTTCCATTTTTAGCTACCGAAGGGAACTCATGGCTTCTCTAGTTAACAGGGTTTGTGGAAGAGAATATCACTTAGATGAAGTAGTCATCTTTTGGAAAAAGGACGGACAGATGCTAAGTAGGAGGATGAAGGTTATCTTCTATCACTTCTATTCTAATTTCTAATGCGCTGCTCCAATATTTGCATTCATCAAACATTTTCAGAATCCCATCATACATTATAGGACTGGGCCAAGCAGTGACCCTTAAGGAATTAATATTAAGTAGACTGTTCGGTATTTGCAGGTTGCTTAACGTATTAACTGCAGCAGACTGAGTCGAACTCATTTTTAACGTCGAGTGTTACGACGACACATTACTGATTGGATCCTATCGTCCTAGCCATCTTCAACCCACGATTATTTCACGGGCAACATCACACACTGCGTCTATTTTCTGTTTGGTCCTTCACTTCTTTCTGAAACTGAACTGTTGATAAGAACTCCAGAAACTTTTATTCTCTCCGCTCCTTATGATGTATCTCAGTAAAGTAGAGAGACTTCGTCCTTATATTAAATTAAACTGTCTTTTGAAACAAAAATCTTTCGCTTGTTGTATGCCATGGGGAAATTACCACGATCATTACTATAGAAATGTATATACAAGACACTCTCATTTAAATTGCTAATTATAAGTATACTAATTAAAATTTAATTTCAGTGCCTATGGTAACATCGAAACAGCGGTCATCTTAACACTTTCGTCTTTTGTTGCGGAAAATATCCTCGATATCTTTCGGGATTTGGAGAATTTACTTCATGTGTATTCACCGGTTTCCTACAAACTACTTAATAACGATAAACTGAATCTAAAAGGTCTCTACCTATCTCGAATTAGAAATCTCCAAAAGACGGAATCTACAAATATTCAAAATTTTCTAAACGGCACTTACAAATGTTGTCGAAATTGCCATTTGACCATAATATGTGGCATAGTTGGTGCTGATTCAAATTCAAATATTAAAAAGAGAATACTTGCTGATAGTCATTTTTGTGACAAGTTCTGTTGTATACAATATAAGAAGAAAGGTAGAAAATATGTTGTTTCACGTAAAAGGGAACGTTGCTATCCAAACAACAAGGCTATTAACCGAACAAGTACAAATGAAAACAATTGCTGTAATATTGCGAACTACAAAGTTGTCAGTCCGAATTGCTTTTGGAAAACATCTTATAAAGGATTACCCAATGAGGATGCCAATGAAACTTGTTTAAAGATGAGAGTTGCAATTTCATTAAATAGCAGCAAAGATATCAGAAGGTGTATATTGTGCAATCAAAAGGGAGACTCTTTCGCAGAAGGATCTTCTAGACTTCTCAACTATGATGTCAATAAATGGGTAAGTATTAAATGAAATGTTCTAATGCAATTTTTATAATTACTTTCAGAGTTAAGTTGGTGTTTTAAGTGTTTTACAAAGAAAAATAGGTATGAAAGTTTCAAAATTCAAATTTCGGGTGCTTGCCGAAATTCAAAAACAAAAAAAAAATGCGCTGTCACTGCACCTTGCATAGGGGATGCAAACACAGACGATGGTTTCACGCTGCAATGCGTATACTGTTCTGGAATGTTATACGATGCCTCAATTTTTGCTAAACAATTATGGTACAAGTAGCAACCGAATATTCATGAAATATATTTTAAAGATAAAAGAAAAACTGTAGCAATAACAAATGTAGCAATTGTAGTAATTTCTGTCGTTTATAATCCCCAGCATTCAGACTGTTAAATACAGCATGCTTAACAATCAATCTCTTTTTGGTGTAAGAACCTATGACATCTCTTACGAATTTGATATCATGTGGGCACTATGGCTCAAGTGATTAGTGTGTTGAACTACGGAGCAAGGTTTTCGAGGTTCAATCCCCAGACAACACCTAAAAATTTCTTTCACGGCCATATCTCTCGTGAGCGTCTGACAAACATCCAAGAGTATAACTGTCATGAAAAAGCTTCTCAAATTGCCGACGATATCCGGGTATGTGGCGCACTTTTTCAGTTTATTCTTGACTAATTTGTTTGTGTTTTCCCATGGATTGTGCTGCAGATATGAAAGAATTCGCTTTCTCAGCTTTTACGGGGTTGAATTAATTTCCTGTGTAGTATTTCTCGTAATGTGTCATATTCCTCTCTACCTCTTGTATTCTGCTGGCTCCTTTCTATTCAAAGGCCCTCAACTCGGTCTTTTTTTCCAAATTTGTTGTTTTACTAAAACACGGATGTTATTTCGTTAAATTTTCCTTGCGATGCATGGCTTAATTCTTAATCCTGTACATCGTAGATACATATGTATTTTTTCATCAAAATTTGTAATTTCCAAAACTATAGTAGACTTTTAGTTTCATTTTGTGTAACAAAAGACTCTGTAACACTCGAAGGATTTGTAGAAATTGAACGGCACTTGTATTTGAGCTGCCGTAACTATTTATTTGCGTGGTGAAGGTGCAGTTTCGCCTGCACTTTTTCGAAAAAATCGTAAAATGGTTATCTAAAATAAAATGTTTGTTCAGTCGACCAGGTTGATACAACTTTTAAAAACTACTCCATTGCATATAACATTTAAATTTTTCTAACAATAATCATTTGTTGTACTTTCCAACAGGTTCACCTTAATTGTGCACTTTGGTCGAATAGTGTTTATGAAACTATCAATGGAGGTCTAATGAATTTAGAGTTAACCATGCAACAGGGATTGCATCAAGTATGCTCATTTTGTAATCAATATGGTGCAAGCATCAAATGCTTTAAAACTCGCTGTCAACATATTTATCATCTGCCTTGTGCCATCAAAGAACGATGTGTCTTTTATAAAAATAAAACAATTCACTGTGCTTCGCATGCACATAGAATGGAAAAGAAAAATGAATTAAACTCCATACGTGTTCGAAGAAGAGTTTACATTGAACGAGATGAAAATAGGCAAGTTGCCGCGGTCATGCATCATTTAGAATTAAGTAATCTTCTTCGAATTGGAAACCTTACATTTATCAACGTTGGACAGATTTTACCGCATCAGTTAGAAGCTTTCCATACGCCTAACTACATCTATCCAATAGGCTATAAAATAGTACAGTATACCGTTTTGTTGTTAATGAATTTATTTATTCTTACATATTTTAATTTACAGATTAGATTTTTTTGGTCTATGAAAAAACTGAATAAGCGTTGTAGATACATCTGTTCGATAGCCGAAACAAATGGTCGACCTGAGTTCGTTATTCAAGTGCAAGAGCAATTTGAAAGCGATGTAGAGTTACGGGATATTTCCCCGAAAGCTGTATGGCAGAGAGTCTTAGATAAGATTGTGATGCTAAGAAAGGGCCAATCGCTGGTACAGCTCTTTACAGAGTTTATGTCAGGCGAAGATTTGTTTGGCTTATCAGAACCTTCGATAGTTAGAATTTTGGAGAGTTTACCTGGTGTGGAAAGCTTGACTGATTATAGATTTAAATATGGACGTAACCCACTGTTGGAACTACCATTGGCACTGAATCCATCGGGTTCCGCAAGAACAGAACCAAAACAGAGGCACATTATTAATTGGAAAAAGGCTCACACACAGCGTACTAGCTCAATCAATCTAAAACTCACGCTTTCACCGTCGTCGTTAGTAGCAGGAGAAGTGGCCTGTCCTTATAGTAAACAATTTGTGCACTCTAAAAGTTCACAGTACAGAAAGATGAAGCAGGAATGGCGGAATAATGTTTACCTTGCAAGGTAAAGAGGTGTATTGGTTTTTTTTTATAAAATCAATGTCAATCATTTGTTTTTAGATCCAAAATTCAGGGTCTTGGGCTTTATGCTGCACGTGATTTGGAGAAACATACGATGGTTATTGAATACATTGGGCAAGTTATACGCACAGAAGTGTCTGAATTGCGTGAAAAGCAATACGATCTTAGGGTAAGTTGACTATAGTTCCTGTCGCAAAAATATTTATATATTATTTTGTTTTTCTAGAACCGAGGAATTTACATGTTCCGACTTGATGAGGAACGCGTTGTAGATGCAACCCTCTCTGGAGGCTTAGCTCGTTACATTAATCATTCGTGTAATCCTAATTGTGTAACAGAAATTGTAGATGTAGATAGAGAATATAGGATTATTATCTTCGCCAAGCGAAGAATCAACAAAGGAGAAGAGGTAATGTTATTCGGTTTAGCTTTATTGCTACTGATAAGCACAATACTGGACTATTATCCCGATTCTCGTTGTCGTTTATCAGAACACAGAAAACAGAACACACGACTGCTGATGTAATCTGTTCTTCGATTAATTTATTTTCATACGCCAAACGACAACAAGATTCAGGATAATATTTGAAGAGCACTACTAACCTTCAATTCCATTCTTTAATTGCAGCTTTCGTACGATTATAAATTTGATATTGAGGACGATGCACATAAGATATCTTGTATGTGCGATGCTCCCAATTGCCGAAAGTGGATGAATTAATTTAATTATTGTTTGTATTTCATACAAAATTGCTAATCTAACTTATGACCATGAATGTAAGAACTAAAGTTGCCTTTTGTGTAGACAGTTATATACATCTGCACATTTTTGAGTATAAGGTATTGTATAAAATAAATAATATAATGTAATTAAATGTGTATTACTACTTTTTATATTACTGAGACAACAGTAATGTGTTTTTTTTTCCGTTTTAGAGGTACTATGTCCTAATGTTGCCCAAATCAGTGGCACTATGTTGTAAGATTATCGAAGGTTTATAAGTTTCGCATACAAAAGTAGTGTTGTAGATTCTTTTTAGGACCGGAATCCTATGTCGGACAGACATGTTGGAGACCACAAAGGTGACAATATCAACGAGGAACGAAACACCATATCACATATTATGAACGAACATCATAAAACCTTTTCAAACAAGAAAAAGGTAGATCATCGAAGGGGGAATGATATGAAAAGGCATAGAGAAGCTCACTATATTAAATCGATACGTTTCAACGAAACAAGTAGTAGTAAACTTTAGATTAACAATATTATACGACGGCCTTGCTCATCATCTCGTCAAATGGAAAATATCGACAGCTGCAGAATGCACCCTCTGAATCTCAAACCAAATTAGTGAACAAACACCATCTATTGGACTGCAAAGCTTTATAAGTAGAAAATTTGAAATAAGACGGATTTTTGCGCTTTATCCTGGGAAGTAAGACGTAAAATGAGCTTACAATCGACTCTAGCCATTGAAAAAAGAAGAGAATAAAGTGCACGACTAAGTCGTACGTACTTTGAATCTTAATGCTATAAGTTTACAATCTTCAACTTCAAGTATTACTCTTCTTACACATGAAGGCTACTAAAATGGGCTTAGAATTCTGTATTTTTGATGGAATTAATAATCTGAATTGATGGTATCTTAGAGATTTCACGATTTTATTTTTAAAACGCCCTCAAAAATGGGTGTGGCCATATGTATATGGTGTTCAGGTGAACTTCAAGGGCTATTATTTTGATTTAACATTTTTTTTCGATTTCTATTAAAAATTAGATTTTTCAAAAGTGCGTGGGAAGTTTCAAAAAAAGGAATATCTGAAGAAATAGCTGAGAAACAGCCAATTTGTAAAATTACTGTTATAAGTATTTTTTGCGCAAAACTTAAAACGTATGAAGATACCAAGATCGGTACAGAACCCTGAAGAGATGAAGAAGGAAATCTTGAACACTTACATAGGTACATATAGGTAGGTTGGAGGAGGGTGATGGGGTGATTGCAACTACAACGCAGGTACAGTCTCATTCGGATCTCAGCGGCTCCATTGTATTCCCTAGTGTGGAATATCTGAAATAAAACATGAATATTAGTCCAAAACTTAATCTATGACGGAAGCGATAATGAATTTTAAGGTGGTTTTAGGTGGCGTGTTTGATATCGTTGAAAGATACTTTTCCCTGAATATCTGGTTCTGTTGAGGCTTGGGCATTCGCAAAGGAAATGTGTTGCATCTTCCCTTTACCTCTGTATCGCCACAGCCTTTGCATAGGTATGTGGTGCTGATTCTCATTCTTCTAAGATTTGCCGCCATTGAGTTGTGCCCTGTGAGAATATCTATGAGAAGACTCAGCTGTGGTCTATTCAGCGATAGAAGTTCTCTAGTCCTTTTTTGATAGTATTGGGCCCAATGTTTTCTAAAAACGCAGCATGAGGAGAGTGTACTCCACCATACGTTGGCCATGTTGGGAAGTCGGAAGTGATTTTGGACATAAGAAAACTGATGGACGTTAGGACCGAGTGATCTGCCGTTATGTCTTTTGAGTTTGATCCTTTTCTCGCTAAGTTTGAGCTAAGAAAGCAATTGAGAAGCAAAACATTTTTTCGAACATTTAAAGTGACTCTGTACATAGGCCTAAGTTTGAGCTAAGAAAGCAATTGAGAAGCAAAGCATTCTTTCGAATATTTAAAGTGACCCTGTACATAGGCATAGACTATATTAAGACTGAATGAACCTGCTCATCAGGAAAAAAAATACTGATTGGTTTTCGGTCACTTCTGTACACAACATGACTGGAGAAGAAGATACAACCCTGTTACGTGAGTTACATAGCGATATCGATCTGATCATAAAAGTTCATGTGAGTGATCACAGCCCTTTCTCTACAGATCATGAAATCGATCAAAATAGTGCAAATACAACGACTAAGATGGCTGGGTCAGGTAGCGAGGATGGACAACGCTTCGACCCGAAGTCTTCAAATACACAACGGAAGGATGGCAAGGTAACACGTTTAAATAGAAAGGGAGTTCAATCAACTTGAGGTGTGATGCTGGAGGCAGTAATCGTGCGATACTGTACGCCATTTATCTGTTATTGTTGAAAGTCCTTAAAAAGGTGGCTTTGGCTATGCCGTTTTACATTGAACAGCTTCTAGGATGCAGTGACCACCATAAAAAATAAACTATTGGTCATTCAAAAATTCTTTAAAAAAAATAATTCGTTACACCGTGTCTCGAAGAATAATTTCCATAGAATGCCATAATGCATTCTAATTCTATACACATGTGATGCACTACTCTGCTCATAGCTTGCTATGAATAGTATTCTATGGGGTGTAATCTTTTGTCTAATATTTGGGTTTTTTCGCAATGGCTGAGTAGCGAATGGATGGAATTATTAAATTTATTAACAATTATCGACAATTCGAGAGTTTTTTTTTATTTTATTCCTTTAATGCTTCTAATGCGAGAACACATCAAATGCTTTACTCTACGACATTTTCATGAATGAAATGCTATGAAATGCACACCCTAAATTTTATGGCATACTAACTCTCTTTTTTTTATGAAAAAGTGG
Source organism: Xylota sylvarum (assembly GCA_905220385.1). Taxonomy (NCBI): domain Eukaryota; kingdom Metazoa; phylum Arthropoda; class Insecta; order Diptera; family Syrphidae; genus Xylota; species Xylota sylvarum. Next base: position 49,140,635 of record LR999960.1, on the reverse strand, counting down.
CAGATGGTAAGCTATGAACTACGACACGGCGTTACGAATAAATAAATTCTTATTTGCTAGCTAGCGCCTAACTTGAGTAGATTGTCTTCGAATGCGTCCAAACTGGTTAAACGCCTATACCACTACATGCAAATATTCTCTGTCAGATTTCCAATTATAGCAACTTTGGCTTATAGGAAAATAGAGAATAGCCCCGATGTCATGCATCTCTTTATAGCATAGCACTTCTGTGCTTTATGAGAATTGTTATTTCTTCCGTAGTTCTTCGTTGCGCTGTTTGTGTTCTTATGTCAATATGTGAAAAGTGTAATTTTTTTCTGTTCCCCCCAATAAGTAAATAAAGTGAAAATATATATTATAAGCAAAGTAAAATATCATTAATGGCTTTTTCTGCGAATCCGTGAAAGTGTTTTTTCGCGTTCCTCTCGTTTCCTTGTATATCTGTCGGGGGCCGGCGAAAAGTAGAAAAAAAAAAACTGAATACTCATCCCATTTTCTTTATATTATTTTTTTTTTTACAAGAAAACAAAGAAAAGTTTAATAAAAATTTCCATTTCCTTCGCCTTGCGTTTGGCCTCTGCCAACGTAGAAGAAGTTTGTTTTTTTTTTTTTGTGAGATTTTATTTAAAAAAAAATGCGTCGCCGTCGTCGTTCTGCGCCTCCTTCGAAGATGAAATGTATAAAATTTAATTTCCTCTCAAGTGTTCTGCAATTAAATGTGAATATATGTGCTCTGGTAATTATTTTTTTGTTGCAAGTTAGCTTCGCACTTGGCGGTGGTAGTGATAATAAACCACGGGGTGAAGTGTCCAGTAGTTATGTGGATAGTGAGTTGCAACGGGTGAGACATGGACATCAGCAACATCCTCCAATTGCACCGAAAGAAGCAGCATCTTCAGTGTCATCGGCAACAACTGCAGCAGCTTCTTCAGAATCCGATTCGCTGACAACAAATGGTGAATATTCGATTCAAAATGGGAATATAGATGGTGGAGTTGTTAAAGTATCGACAGCTGAGAAGAACCTGAGAGATATATTTCTGGGACATCGAAGAAAAAATTTAAACACGAGCAGTGTGGCTTGGAATGAAACGCAAAGTAAGTGTATATACTATGTGTGCAAACAAATTTGAGTGCCTTAATTGGTGATGAAGCGAAGTGCACATGCACACTTAATTAAGGGAATCCATTTACATATGGGCATCTGGGGGATATTTACTAAAAATGATTGTTCTCTGGCCTACAGTAGCCGTCGAAAATATTTAGATGCATAATGGTATTCAGTAAAGGAAAAAAAAAATAAAACTTGCAATGCATGGTACATATTTGCTTGTTCACTGGGTATGTGGGTATCTGTGTCCGATCTTTTTTTATTTTGTATTTAGAATTTGACTGGTTTTTAGGCGGCAGTCGTAGAAATATACTCAGAACAAAACTGGGTTCATTGTGCTGCCACTTACAGGGTCGGTCAGTCTGATTTCTTAGAATTTTCATTCAGTGTAGCCGTGAAAGTGTAGTTGTTGCAACAGTATACGTACACTTAGGGTAGGCTTCCTATATTGATAAGTGCAAAGGGAATGTGTAATGATGCCCTCCTACTCTTTAATTATCTATTGTACACCTACCTTGATAATGTTTGTTTTCTCATTTGTGTCCCCCTAGTCCTATAATTCTCTATCAATTTTGAGGGATGAGCTCTTGCTTATCCTTGGCAAGGATAATACACTACAAAGTGTATTACATACATATATTTGGTACATACACAGACATTTTATTCTTTCATTTCAGTCTATTGTTTCTGCCCAGTCCCCTGAGATTATGCAGGTATGCCTACAGAGGTGAGAGCCCTGACAACGGCCTGACTATCTGAAATTGTTGCGAGGCTTGGTTAGGTTAGGTTAGGTACATGGGTAGGGGACTGGTAGAGATCCACAACGACACACTAAAGTCAATATAGACCTTAGAATGACAGAGTACATTCTTAGTAGGTAAAATCCATCACTATTTCGAAGTTACTCTTGTCAGCAGTGACGTTTTGTCTTATCACAAACCATCCTAAGCTTAATTCATGATTTCAGCTAAATAGACTTCTCAAGGGTATTGCACAAAAGATCGGATGTACGAATGTTAGAATTGTCTACGTCGCAACGACCAATCCTCTTCCTTGAAAGGGAATGCATTGAAATTAAATCTAGGAGTCTACATCGAAATTTGGAATTGACCGTAACCTTGGTCTTTCTCACCGAATGCGATTAATTTCAAAAATTCAGTGGCACTCTCCATTGCTTTAAACATCCAACTAGACAAACGACGTCGCTGTTCGTAGCTTGGAGCTTAAAGAGTTTCTTTCAACCGGAAGCCATATGTACATACATATGTATGGCTTTGTGCAAAATTTTGTACAAGGATTACCACGATATACTACTGAATTATGATGACTGATCGCCCCAAAATGTCACGTAATTTACGCCGCGTCACGTAATTGATAACGAGACGACTCGTGTACTATGTATTCTATGATGAATTTGCAATTTCTCTAATGGACACCTGTTCAATATGATGCGACAGCAACAAAATCCACGGAAATAGCAGCCAATTTCAATCACTCTACTCACCCTCGGACACCCGGTTGATGGTTAGACAATACACAACTAAACGTACTCGTAAAGGTGTCTCATTGAATCCGCAAGCACTCATTTCAATACAATTTGACATAATGAAAATAAAATTTCTTTGCTAAGTGATATCACAGTACAAGCGTCAGTTTATTTGTTCAGGAAACACTGACGTAATCGCGGAGGCTTCGTAAATGTTCAGAAGTTTAAAAAGTAAAAGTTGTTCGTTTAGAATTGGAGCATTATCCTTCTTCTGCATGCTCAGACTCGTAAACATATAGTCTATTGTAGGTATTCTTGTTTTATGTATACGACCATCATCTAAACAATGGTGTGTCACCGTAGTTTACTTTATATTAACTTCACACGCGATATCATTAGTGGTTTTGTTGATTCTCCGCATTATTCGCATTCACTTTTGGTTTTTAATTTGCATTGTCTATTGTGTCCCATCGTAACAACACACCTCCTCCGGGCAAGATGTTTTTACTATATGTGTACTGATGTTCCTAGACATGAGTTAAGGCAATCACTTTGAAATGCGTTCTGGAATACAACAAAAAGTTATGCATCCGAGGAAAAAAACTTTTTTTTTAGAAATATGCGTGGTATATGGTAGGAATGCATCTATTGTTGAAAGATACTTTCAACTATTTATTCTGTTTGTTTCAAAGGGACAGTATTGTTAAAATGCTCGATAGTTAGATAAACTTGAAAAGCGGGTTTACGGGGCTACAACCAAAACAGATAGACAACATTTCTTACATCATCCTAATTCTCATTAATATTCGACGGAAAATTTTTCTCTCCAAAGTGTTCAACTGCTTTCCTGCTTATTGTCCAGCACTCGGCTCCATATAGCAGAACTGCCAGGATCAAAGTTTTGTAGAGCATGCATATCGTTTTCAGAGTTATGAGTTTTGAACCCATTTGTTTCGGCAAAATGAAGTAGCAGCGATTTTCTAGGGTAAGTCTTCGCTGAATCTCCACTAAGGTGTCATTCGTGGAGTTGATATTTACTCCGAGGTAAGTAAACTCCTTAACCACTTCGAGGTTACTGTTGCCAACAGTGACGTTTTGTTCGAAGCGGTGGACGAATGCTTCTTTGTTTGTTGACAACATGTAGTTGGTTTTGTCCTCATTCACTTCAGGGCCAACTCGATTCGTCTGTTCTTCAATTGCCGTAAGAGCCTCTAAGACTGCGCGCTGGGAGCGACCGATGATGTCGATGTCGTCTGCGTATCCCAGCAACTGGACAGATTTGTTGAAGATAGTGCCTTCCATGTTCACATCTGCCCTGCGCACTATCTGTTCCAGCACAAGTTTGAAGAAGTCACATGATAGCGCATCCCCTTGCCGAAATCCGGTGCATGTTTGGAATAGTTCAGTGGAACTGTTGCCGAATTGCACGTTGCACCGCGTGTTATCCAGCGTCATGCGGCACAGCTGGATCAGTTTAGCCGGGATCCCGAATTCGACCATCGCCTTGTACAGCTCAAGACGATGAATACTATCATATGGGGCTTTGAATTCGATGAAGAGATGGTGAGTCTCGACTTGAAATTCTATCGTCTTTTCCAGGATTTTCCTTAGTGTGAAAATTTGGTTGATCGTAGATCGTCGATCTGCCGGGTCGGAAGACACACTGGTACGTGTCACTCAGTACATTGAATAAAGCAGGGATATGCCTCAATTTAACAAGGCAGAAGATTGCCTTTCTTGAAGATGGGGCGTACAGAGTTGATAGTCCAGTCATCGGGCATGGCTTCATCTACTCATACTTGGTTGATAATTTGGTACATGCACTCCACCAAAGCATCACCACCATGTTTGAAAAACTCCGCTGGCAGACCATCAGATCCGGCGGTCTTCTTGTTTTTCAGCTTTTTGATAGGTGAGCCAACTTCTTCAAAACTGGCAGGGGGGATGGCTTCTTCATTGATTGGAAGCGGGTTCTCTTCTTGCCCTATCACACTCTCTACCTGATGCCCATTAAGTAATTACATTACATAATCTACTATTCCCTGTGCTTTGGTGACAAGTTTTCCCTCACTGTTTCGAAGAGCCTGAGTTCCGGACTTGAAGCCAGCTGCCAGTTTCTTGGTTTTCCTAAAAAACAACCGGATATTGTTCCTATCGCGGGACTCTTCTGTATCCTTAATCTGCGAGACTGGGTGGGCCCTTTTCTTTTTACGCAGGATTTTCTTCTCCTGCCTTCTTCTGGCTCGATACTTTCCTCTCGCTGTCCTTGTTCTGTACTGCAGCGCTTGTATGTATGTGTCCGTTTTCTGTCATCTTTTTCCGGCGTACCCGCATTCATCATCATACCAAGGGCTCGTTTTTGGTGGTGGCTGGTGGTCTCGTAGGTAGTTGGTAGGCTCGGCTACTTCTTTGATGATGTTGGCGTTTGTGGATGGTTGATGCTCAGCGGAGGATCTCTCGTTCACGCGCTCTGTGTAGGCTCTGGCTACTCCATTCGTGGTAAGGCTTCCAATGTTGAATTTCTTTTTCTGGTAGGTTTGCAGCTTATTCTCGTTGGATAGTCGAGCACTGAATTTGGCTGCAACAAGAAAATGGTCGGAGTCGACGATTGCCACTCTGAAAGTTTGAACATTCAGAATACGCATTCAGCGTGCTTCACATATATTAGCGTGTGGTCGATTGGTGAGCGCCAGGCTGCTGTGTGGATTCGTAGCTTTGGAAATGAGGGGGTATATGTTGTGGGAAGTAAGTTATCCCGACGACACAACCGCCAACTTGGAGGGCCAGTTTTATTTCTGAAACGCCTAGAACGAGTGACCGGTTTAAATCGATGTCAGTAACCCGCTTCGGAGACGTTAGCGTCCCAATAAGGGCTCATCCGCCACTATCTCTTTTCAAAAAAAAGACTTATTCTTGCAAATCTTTATCGGTTCGAGCTTCGAGTATGTCGAAGTAGTCCAGATAAAGTGTGCTTATGCTTTCACTCCACCGTTGACTCCATCAAGAGAGTTCGTTGCTATTTTCTCTTTTTCAACACTCGCGCTTATAAGTTCAGCAAATCGGGTCCGGATGGATACCAACCGGTTCCCCATGGCTACTGCTAGGAAATAAAATAAGCACAATTGATGCGTAGTAACAGTTACAACACCGGACATCGCCAGACAGACGCCACTCAGTGTCTACTGATTCAGTCATCCCTCCTACAGCACTAATTCAATACCACTGTAGTCACTACAACGATCAATCTCAGTTCAACATTTATGGAGCACAAGTAATAAGTATTTTTTGTATAAAACTCGAACCAATTAAACATCAACATCGCCTACTCAAATTGAATAAACATCGCAACACGCTTAGTTTTCATTTACGTGAATTTGTGGAAATTTCGAAAGTTGCAAATTCTTTTTTGTTTTTTTTTTTTTTTGCAAAATTGGCCCCGATACAACCGCCCTGTCTGTATATTATTCTGTGATTACGATGCGCTGCGCTCTCTGCGTGATTTCAAGTTCAAGAACAAACGATAACCCATAACCCCCACCGTTGTTGACAGCACAATAAAGTTAAGACATCCATCCAATTCTCTGCCTTGTACTCGTAAACGTACATTTGCATTTAAATTATAGAGCGTGCAAATTTTAATATAAGTTATTCGCTTTTAATCATTTCGTTTAGGAATGATTTATTGACTTGTTATATTATTGGAAGCGTTCATTTATAGATCCAGGCGAATGATTATAGGTACTTTCATTTTTAATATTTCAACTAAGCCGCTAATGGTTTCTAGGTCGTTAAAGGAAAAGATAAAGTCAGCGATTTACTAAGCGATTGTGCCCAGCACTAGATTTCAGGAAATATTTGTATGTAATTTTAAATGAATAAAATGTATTGATGTTTAGCGAATCTTATCGGGGATGTGGTTGTAAATAGGTTTATGGCCGACGACGGAAAGACAATTCTGGAAATCGCTAGCTCTGGATTCGAAAACTGTTGGATCTACAGATATCACAACAGTACAAACTACTCTTTTGTGGCAAAATTAAGTATCTGTTCGTTTGAACATACGAGTTCATACATATGTTCGTATGTACATCTAATTTCAATAGAAATGACATTCTAGTGAAAATGAAAGTTCTATGACTGATTCTTTTCGCAAGAGTGAGCTAGAAGGTGAATAGAAGTCTGGCCTTGTCATTTTATTTAGTGTGACCGATTCGAATTCAAATTAATTTTTATTTTTTTTTTATTTTTCGACATAATCTCCTTTCAATGCAATACACTTTCCCATTTCCTTAAACCCTCTAAAAAATACGATTTGTCGAACTCTTCGAAATAGGCTTCTGTCTTGACGATGACATCCGCGTCCGAGCTGAATATTTTGCCTGAGAGCCACGTTTTCAGGTTAGGGAACAGGTCACACGGAACCAGGTCGGGTAAGTATGGTGGAAGCGGCAATAATTCATAGCGTAATTCCTGCACTTTGGCCACAGCAATTCCAGATAAGTGAGCTGATGCGTTATCATGGTGGTATCATGGCAGAATGCCGCCTTTCCTCTTTCAAATTCGTATCAAATCGGTCAATTTTTTTTTTTTTAAAAGACCCTTGACCATATGGCTGACACTGCGACATGAGAAAATTTATTGTATCAATGGGTAATACTAAGCCAAGAGACGTTCCACCTCCCTTATGAAAGATAGTACGTCCTTAGCAGCGGAGTTCCTCAGCTATGCTGATGAACATATTTCTTTGTGGAAAATACGCCTCCTTAAGCAATGTAATGCTGGACATTGATAGAAAATGTCAAGAATCTAAGCAGAACATACATTCCATTTCTGGGCACAGATTGAGTTTGTTAAGGTGATAACGCTGGCCTGTGAGAAAGCTCACCAGCTTTCTGATGCGTTCCTTATCTAGATTAAGGATTTCCTTGTAGGAAAAAGGCCTGATTAATCGCTTGGATTGTCTCAGCCCTGAGATATTTTCCCAGTGGGCCAGACGGAGTTTGTGTTCACAAGTATTAATCAGCGCTGGGGCCCAGTTGACACCACAGTAAGGTACAGGCCCTATGAACGCAGATTCTGAGCCAGCCCTAGCTAGTTCATCTGCAAATTCGTTGCTTATAATTCCTTGATGACCAGGGACCCAACCAAGTTTCATCCTATTGTGTCTGCAGCATTTGACTGATACTTTGGTGTTGCGTCCAAAGACGATAGCACCAACTCTAGTTTCCATCTTTGATCCGTCTGTGTACTAGATCAGATCTCTAGGGTTCAGTGTCGGAACACCATTAGACCAGTTTGCACGGTTCAATATTTCTACCTCGAATAACCATCCGAAACAGTACTCAAGAATTTTCAGGTGTCTCACATGGTCGCCTAATTTATACTTGTATTCTAGTTGCAGCTTAATAGCGCATCTAGCGACCGTCTTCCTAATGAAGACTAACAACCGTTTCTAAAGCTGCCGTAGGGCAGATGCGCATGGCACCCATAAAGCCGAGACATGCATTTCTTTGAAGCTACTGATGCTTCGTTGCCGTTGTCCGTTCAAGAACTTTCGGCCACCAAACAATGCGTCATAATGGGCCTCACCATCATTGTACACAACGAATGTATCATTTTTGGACTTAGACCCCAAGTTCTGTCGTATACCCGTCTACTGGCCCATATGGCCCTAGTGGAGCGCTCAATGGCGGACTTGATCAAGGATTACACCGAAATATTTAACCTCACTGGAATAAACTAAAGTGGTGCCTTTGATCCTGATAAGTCCTAAATTGACCAGTCTTCTTTTTGGAAAAGGCACTAGAACGGTTTTGCTGCACCATTCTAACACGTATAGTAAAGTACATTGCTTGACACTAGAAATGGTCGTACTGTGTTTACCACTGATAAATATCATCAAGTCATCTGCATAACCAATGGCGATGTAGCCTAATCTCTGAAGATCGACTAGGAGCTTGTCGATCACTAGTGCCCATAGAAGAGGGCAAAGGACTCCTCCCTGGGGACATCCCTTAACTGCGGTCACAGACACTGACTAATAATTCCACTTTCCAGCAAGGCCCGTATCCATTGGTTGGTCGTATCCTCGATACCTCTGCTACAAATTGCTCTTGCTATTGAGTCGTACCCAGTCTTATCGAATGCGCCCTCAATGTCAAGAAAGGCACACAGAGCTATTTCCTTGGAACGTATAGCTCATTCTATCTTCTTCAAAAGATAGCGAAGGGTACATTGGACATTTCTCCCAACTGAGAGCCAAATTGTTCGACTAAGAGTCCAGGCCACGACCACTTTTTATTCTCTCTCCTCTCTTTAGAGGTTGTGGACTGGATTCTTAGTCGAACTTAGCCAATTTTGCGTTCAGAAACCTATGCCTTACATGTTAGGCCTAATATGTTAGTAACTGGGTTATTGAACGAGCCCATTGTGTACGGATTTTTTTTTGGGTGGTTTGTGCCTATGGTAGTTTTGGGTACCTTCTTGATGATGGTGCGACAATGGAGCTAATGCTCATTGACGTTTGTGACAGGTAATGGGCATGGTAAGAAGGTTTTCACTCATTCGCTTTTGTAGTCTTTAGGTCCACCTGGTGTGCTTTGTTGATGTTTAATTTCTTCTTTAGAGCAGACCGCGTTTTTTTCTCGTTTGATAGTTGAGCTTTAAAGTTTCGTAGGCTTTGTCCAGGAGATCATAAAACTCGTCCTTGATTGCGTCTTTAGCTTCTTCGGAAGGAGGTAGTGCCTATGTATGTTGCCTTATAGGCTTGACGCGGATAACAGCTAGACATTCGCTTAGGGGCTTGAAATCAATAACTTCCACCAAGGAATATTCATCTCAGCATGTGCAGCCTTTTGTGGCAGCGGAAATAAATGTTGCAACTCCGTTTTTGTATCTTTTCAAATCCTGTCCAACGTATCTCTTGGATCGGAGTAACGTGTGCCTTATACTGCGCGAGGATAGTTTTTTGTTACTGAGCTGCCCCGAGGCATTGTACAAGGTACTCACATTCCAGGTGTAGATTCTTAAATCACAGTCCATGTTCTTTCCGGACCTTGGGCGTTTCTCTGATAATTATGTTTTTTTTTTACGTGGATGGACCGTTACAGCGATGTATAACCTCCAACCAGAAAGCCAGTCCATAAAGACCTCTACTTCGAATATGTCGAAAAGCCTTATGCAAGTACTGTTCACAAAATAGTTCGGCCTAACTGGAACTGTGGACGCCACCCCCACTCTTGTTTGCTGCCGCCAAAACCTGCAAAAGGTTTCACCACGTGAAGGTGAGCATAGAAGTTGCTCGGCAGAGACGAATGCGTCGACGATTGTATCTGCGCTTGTCTATCGTTTGAAACCCTAAAGGTTAATGGAACTAGTCTGATTTCCTTATTATTCTATCATTTATTCTTGAAATTTCTTCCGCAGCTTCATTGAGGGAGCATTTAATAAAGGCGTGTTAAAGTCGTGGTTGGTGAGTCGGTCTTACTAAGCTAGCGGTTTCATCTTCGAATCGCGGAAAACGCCAAAACCGGCTTTTCCACTTGCGAACGTCTGAGAAATATCCAAAAGTATAATCGTCATGAAAAAGCTTATAAAAAACGCAACCGAAGTGGTTGTGAGACGTTAGGCCTTGCCTCCAGACTTGCTTCATTTATAATTGACATCCAGTCAAGGAAGGCTTGTGAAAGAGGAAATAGGGGAAACGTTTTTGGTGCACCAAACACGACCATTATACTCCAGCTTGGGGTGGATGTAGGTTTTACATATACTTACATATAACGCAAGTAGATCATACTTTGAGTCCATGTCGTGAGCTAATAAAACTTGCGAAATGCTCTTCCCTAAACCTAAACAAGAAGGAAACCGTCAAAGCCTTTCATCGAGTTTTAGCTGGAACTAAGACCACTTTTTCTTTATATGTTCGGTCAATCTATATGCCTGACGCTGGTCAAGTCGAATAAACTTAGACAAGTTACGAAAACTGCCGCCCAATCATGTGAGTTGTATTCGTGTTTCGGACGAATATAAGCTTTATAGATAGTATCCAAGTCTGCAGGACTGAAAAAACGTTTACACCTCTTAGGAAATCCAAGGCATCTAGCTCCCATTTTCGCAGTTTCGGCAATCTGATGATTCCAGCATTAGATGCAATATCAGCTCCATTTATTTTTAGTTTGGCTACATTAGTATCCCGCTTTAGAGACAGGGGACAGCACTGGATTTTTGACGAATTGAACTCAAATCGGTTTTATTACACCGCAGTTGACTATTGCCTCAATATCGGATCTGAGCTCGGTAGACTAGACATTCGCTACCGTTGAGACTCCACAGCTTGGGGTCTCAGGCGGGGTGTCGCCAAAGAATAAGCGAAATCAAGAGTACTGTCATCCGCAAAGGAATGGATTGGATAAATATTAAAAACAGGTTCGGAGAGAGGACTGAGCCCTGGGGAACACCAGCATTGGTTACGAATCAGGTAGAAGTATATTCGTCCGATACAACTTGTATTGACTGATTACTCAAAAAGCTTGGCAATCCATGATGAGAAGATGCTACCGATACCGTAAGTTTGGATTTCGCTTAAGAGAAACTTTAGAGACTTCAACGGCAACTATCGGCATTCACCGTGAAATTAATTTTTCCGTTAGATACACCACAATTCACCTGTGGAACTTTGTTGACGGAAACCGTACTGACGGTCATTTAAAAGACGGTTTCTTTCAAGATATCTCATGAAATGGAAATTTGCAATGATTTCCATGAGAGCACTGATGTTAGGGGTATGGGTCGATAGTTTAAAGGGAAGGTTATATCGCTCTTTTTTTGGAATTGACTTGATGTGCTGGAGTTTTCACCTATCTTGAAAGATGACTGTAGAGTATGACACGTGGCAGAGAGATTACGTAGAGGTTTAGCCAGGGTAGAATAATACCTCTTCAAAACAAGGTGAGGAGATCTTTTAAGACTCGAGCTATGTATGTACTAAGCGGGTTCGGGAAAATATTTATTCTCTGTTGCGAAAACGGTTTCAATGTGTTCTTCTCCCAGGCTCATGAAAAGTTTTGGCTTAGATGAAAACTGAGTCGTTTTTCGTTCGAAGTGGTAGGTGCCAAAAATTTCTCATTTTCAGATTTCAGTTCTCGTCCTCGTCTCTGCGGAGTTAGGATCTCCCATGTGTCCATTGGTGAACAAGTTATGATTCCACAAGTAGAGTTGGTGAACCCAAGGTCCCAAGATGAAATTAAAGGATGCTAAGAGTCTGAGAGTATAACGTTCAGGAGTAAACTCTGACTCAATGTTTTAAAGATCAGAAATCTGGTCATAAATTTCAAATGAATCAATGATGAATACATAGTTGGTTTCTTCATAAATGACTTCCCCCCTATCGCGTATATAGAAAAGTTTTATCCTACAAAATTCTTTCTTAGTGAATTTTTTAAATCAAAAAAAATTTTTTGCTTTGTGGTTTGGTCTGTAATAAGATTATGAGTCAGACGGTCTGAGAAGAGTGACTTAGCACTTTCCCTAGTTTATTAATTGTTATTTTAGCTGTATTACGAATTTGGAGTCATGTCTAAATTTGTTAGAATAAATAATCTGGATGACAAAACCAGATAAGATCAAAAATTCATATATTAGAGTTTACCTAAAAACTCCCCAGAAAAGATACAAGAAAGTAGACTGAGATGATACGAGAACATCATTTCTTACTTACATTCATATCATGGTACAGGTTATAGAGATCACGGTTATACTTTCTCGTTCATTCTTATTTATTTCATTCATTTTATTCATTTTTTAGTTTCAGCTTCGATTGTAGGAATTCCGAGATCTCTATAGATATCGTCGTTCTTAGTATACCACGGTTTTGTTTTCTTGGTACAACCCGAAAGTTGTATGCCGTATGTCTAAACCGGCTTTCACACTTGCTTGTATAAAAGCAGTTTGTTCTCGGTACAACGGATGGCAAATATAGTACAATCTTCTTTTCGGTATGAGTAGATAGAGAAGCGGTCCAACAACGCTTCCTTGCTGTACGCCTGCCGAAATTTCTTGGAGTTCCGAGTATTTGTTTCTATGTCTACTCAAGTGCTTTGTCCATTGCGTCAGTAATTCTATGCACCTTGTCAATCGTCGAATGCTTACTTCGGAATCCAAACTTGTGGTCAGGGATAAGCTTTTACTGTCTTCTATAACCGGATGTAGATGCCTTAGTAATATCCTGTCGAAAATTTGTAATATGACTGAAAGAAGCAAAATTGGTCTAAACGATTTTACATCATTTGGTGTTTTGGTTTTGGTTTCCTGGTTTTGCAACCATTAAGGATTTCCGCAACTTTTCATTGGTTCGACATGTGTTTTAGTCTGAGTCCCTTTTCTTAAGCGCTTTCCTTTTTTCTTTGACCAATTCTTTTATTTCCGAAGGATATCGTAAACCGTATTTGTCTAGCGTTTTCTTTGGATTGGGGGTATTATTCCAGGAGGCGAGCTGTGCGATCTTAACGAAGCAATCAACTTCAACCTCAAGTTCAAGTGATGTTGTAAGTGAAACGCTTTTTCGTGTAAAAAGCGTGGAAATCATCATTTACTATATATCCTTTTTATTTTTAAATGCAATTCCTTTTTTACGTGCGTGAAATCAAGCAATTGTTAATATGTCTGGAAGATGCTGGTACGCCCATGGATTCGAAGTATTTTCTTCCTCAGTGCTTGACCTTTCTGCGTACCACTTTATGGCTGTTTATTCTATAGATTGTAGAAACATAGTTCTAGTCTTTCTTGTTGTTGCATTTAGTGGGGAAATTCTTCCAAAATCTGAATTTCCTGATGGTGTCATCACTAGAGATTGCTAGAAGGGATGTTTTTTTTAAGGACTACATCAAATTCTTTTGACCCAATCCACATTTTTCTTCCAAATGCCCCAATTAGTCAGTTTATCAAGAGGTCGAACGTTCCCGAGCAGTCTCCAAATTAGGGAAGTTAAAACTCCTCTCTGAACAGATTATCTTTTTTGTAGTTTGTAATTTGAACCTGTAATATTGTAATTTGAAGGTTCTGTTGCAATTTCATCAAAATACGACTATTATGCAACGTATTCCACTGGTTGTTAGCCTTTTGTAAGATGTGTGGGATTTGTTCCACAATAGCTTCCAACAGAACAGAGATTACCCCTCGGAAGACAGTCCACTTTTCAATAATCAAGATAAACTCAAATTCTTTCATCACTTATCCCGCCTATTGCGGACGGAATCCATATCGTGAAATCATTCCTAAAAATTCCTTTGGGTGTAAGTCGACTATGAAATCTTTTGGTAACGAATCTAAAATAGTGATGGAATTGTAGTTACCAAGATCCTGCTTCTTTAAGATCGCTCTGCACGATGTTTTGAATGTGAATTTCTAGTGGTAATAGGTAAAGGGAGATGATCTCGGATCAAACCGTTAAAAAAAAAAAAGTAAAAGTGTACCATCTTGGAGCTCCTGCTGAAGTCAATAGAATTGATGCCCAAACTTTCAGCAAGTTGGCTTATCTGACAGTGTCCCTTAAGGACACAGATTATGTAGGTGATCTGTGATCGTTTTGGCATAATCAACCCGGCACTACGTTTCTGATCCAGCTTAGGTCAGATTTGTCCCGATATATGACACGTCGACTCATTTTCTCATCTGTGGTTGGTTCTGCTAATAGCGTAGAGCTTAAGTAGATGTTTACATGTAGCGAGTAATAATATTTAGAATCCTTAGACGCACCGTCAACTATCTGTATGTTCGGTATAGATACCTAAACATTTTGTCAAATGCTGCAGTGCACAGTCTGATACAAATACATAAAGATTACGAAGAAAAGACACCGGCACATAGTATGATAGCCTAGGCAAGTTTACTCAATTCTTTTGATGATGTAACTATTGCTAGGTTAAGCGACGAAACATAATTTGCTTTCAGTTAGAAGGTTCTTACTAGCTCATCATAGTACTAGCCGATAATAGAACGACTTGTAATTACTTTCACCAGTACATACTCTTATTTATAGCCGACGATCCGCGTACTACACTTTCTTTAAAAACACCATTCTATTCACGGTTGTGTTATATTTCGCAAAAGGACAGCACCCGTTCTATTTTGTCCTGGAGCACTAACATTAAGCATTAGGCGTGTTTTTTTTTGCCAGCCCGTATGGACATGCAATGTGCATGTTAGTTGCTAAAACTAATCCCATATGGGCTTCGCTAAGCCCAGATAAATTTCATCGCTAAGCTCTTAGCCCCGATAAAGACAGTGATGTCATACTCGAATCTCCTTTGTGTTATCGATAATTTGTATGAAAACGTCAAAACTGACGTATATTGACCTCATCTAACAATTTTTTGTTACAAAAATCGTAGAAATCAAATTGATTTCACGAGTTTTTCTTTTTTTTTTTTGTTAGTTGCAGTTATTAATCAGAATAATGTTTGCTATTGGTTTATTTTTATTGTGGCTTGTGATGATAATTTTTTGTTCTGTTTGTTTACCTTACAGCTGAAGAATTGGAGTGTCAGTCTATACGCAGTACTGCCAAGTTTCTTCGATGACGTCGCTAAGCCCCGATGTCATTTTTTTCATCCAATCCTATGCGGACTTGCAAAAAAACGTTCCAATCATCATTCAATCGTTCAGCTCTGCTGCAGATGTTCCCAAAAGTCATATTTTTCAATTGTAATGGTGAAACCAACCACTTCTGTCTTACGTTTAGTCTAGTCTAGTCCGACAGTTTGTGCTCATGTCCGGGGTTAGCTTGAAAATCTTTTTCATGTAGCACCAGTTAAATTATAACATGAAATTGATTCCCTTATTCCATACAAATCTGTCGTTTATTCACTCAATTATGCGTACTTGATACAAGAAATAGATTTGATTCACATTTAACCTTACGTACATAAACATGAATCACCATTACGTTGATAGTATTAACAAGTAAATACATTTAGACTGTGGTTACATTTATTGTATTAAATTCTAAGAAGCTATAACTAGTCGACTATTGTTCTCCTCTCAATTGAATATTTTGACTTGTGCATGCATATACTATAATTCTGTGTGTATCCATCACCGCTATGCCGGCTTGTTGACAACCACAATATGCTTGAACTTAAATTGAGTCTCGCTTAATTTTGAGATGAATACCAACGACGTTCATCACATGATGCCCCCCTTTGTCAAGAGTTGGGTTTTAATTAAGTCTTCCGTTTCAAATTGAGTTTTTCATTAGATTTGTACTCATCATACTCGTATGTGTGAAATATTTATTGAGTTATCTTTATTTATTTATATATTTTGTTATAAAGCTCAACATATACATATGTACATACACGTAACTGTGTTACAATCAATTATCGAGAGGAGATGGAAATAAAGGTAATTTATATTTATTGACTAAAGAGGCACTGATTTATATTCCTTCGATATTCTATTATCGTGTGAAATTGTATAATTAAATTGTGGTTGTTGTAGTCTGTATAGGTTTGCAATGTAATATGCATAATTTAATAGAGAGCAGTATTTTGTGGTTCATGCGTTAGGTGGTTTAGTGTGAAACGTGCTCGTTTTAAGGTTCCTCCGTCATCCATGATTTCTTCGGGTTTAAAAAGTAGGTTCACTCTACCTTTGTTGAATTGCTAATATAACTAAATACAAATTCGAAACATCCAATTCTCTCGGTCATGTAATCTCTGCCACTCTTCCTTCCTTTACATGTGACCGCAGACGAGTTCGTGACAAGGCACTTAGGTATATTCCCATGAATAGGCGAATATTGAAACAAAAAAGCTTTTACCGAATGTAAGTAGCTCCTTAGGGTTGTAAGTTTAGATCGGGAGAGTAAAGGTTAAGTCCTCATTACCTTGGTCACCATTTTGGCACGTTGAGTTACCCTCATGAAAAAATGTCTAGAAGAAGAAGGTAAATGGAGGATGTAAGTAAAGGGTGGTTTTCTTTGGGGATGGAAAGTCGATTGAGGTTCACAGATCCGAGATACTTACTTAGGTGGCGCTACAGTTCGAGGTGAACATGTGCCTTCACTAACAATCTACTCCAATCAGCCTGATCCTTAAATAACTGGCTCCAATTGCGCACTTCAAGTGGGTTTAGGTCTCCTTCTTCTTGAGCGCGCCGCCTAAGGCGAGGTCTTCCTCTACTGCGTTGTCCCTCCGGGTTAGAGTCGAAATCTCTATGGGCCGAAACCTTTGTGTCCATCAGCTCTACATATCCCATCCATCCTAGACGCCTAATGCGCAATTTTTCACTTGGTCGATTCCGCTGAACAGCTCGTATAGTTCGTGGTTGAAACTCCAAAGTCCGTCAACGCAAACGGGGCCAAACATTTTACGAAGAATATTTCACTCGAATCGACCGAGGATTTCTTCATCCACTTTAGATAGAGTCCAAGCTTCAGCCATAAAGCAGGACTGGGATGATCAAGGTCGTATACAGAGATCATGCACCACTATCATTCACTTTTGAATTCTGCCTTTTCTACTTTCAATACCTAGATCAGATGTAAATTATTACCTTCCTCTTGGTTTACCTGGAGAGGGCTTCCATAATATTCCTAAATTTAATGTTGTTGAATGCTCCTAGTATGTCTAGAAATACTGAGAACCGCTTCTTTATTCTTGAGGGTATCTTCCATGGTGTTAACTACGTCGTGGTGGGCTCTTTGCATGGACTTCACCTTGGTATATGTGTATTGGTTTGTGCTCAGAAAGGAAGTTAAGGGAGGATCCTTATAGAACTCTTCGCCTTGTAGAACATTAGTCAGCGCACCATCGGCTGTTGCACAGCTTCCATTGGCGTTTGGGATTCTTAGACCATAATTGTGTGTGATATGGCTTACTTGAATTATATAAATGCTCCTGCGAGTCGGTAAGAAATCAGTCAGATTTTTAGAATCCTGACGTGTCACAAGTTAATCTACAGTCTGTAAGGCTTATGAAGGAGGCAGTGATACTTCCACTTGCTTCGTGATTGTCCTGATGTACTCTGGTGTTTATTTGATAACAGAATTGTCATTAGCTTAGAAAGACTGTTCTTTTGTTATTTGTTGTATTGCCTTAGACCTACGTTGGACCAGGTCTAACCACAAAATACAGCGCTGTTGTAGTAACCCAGATGCGTTCTACGTGCTGCCTGTTTGTTTCGAAGAGCTTACATTGATTCGGGAGGTTAAAGAAAAAGATCCGCTACGGATTCGTAGAGTGGACATTGTATTGTTGATCAAGTTGATCTCTCAATCATAAGACATAAAATGTCTAGACGTTAATAGGTTCTCAAAATTTCCCTTTTTGTAACTGGTTGCGTTGCATTGCATTTCTTTTCCAGAAGTGGCCACCAAACAGCTGTGCCGTAGTGATAGCCTGTGATCTTAGTCAGTTGTTTGCCAGCGGGTACAGTAAGGACTCCTGTAGAATTTAGGATGTCTTACTCTTTTAGTCTAACACATTTTGTTGAGTTTTTTAAATTCATTAACAATCCCTTTTCTTTTTTTTAGGTTCATGTCCGCCTTCTTATTTTGCTTGTAACGACGGCAATTGCATTCCAATGCGATGGAAATGCGATTCGAAATATGATTGCTATGATAGATCTGATGAGCCTCCTGAATGTGGTAAGTGCTTACTGTGCAAAAAAAAAAAAAAAAAATTTTTAAAATGCAAATAATTAGCGAGATAGGACACTGGGCCTAGTTTCTCACAACCATTCGTGTTGTGTGTGTTATATTCTTTACACGAATGGAAGGGGCCTAATGTTTAAAGTCTTATCCTTATCTTATTGTTTAAAAAGCTTGTTCATGGCAGTGATACTATAGGATGTTTTGTCAGACGCTCGCGAGACTCTTACCGTCTCAGACCATGAAAAAATGTTAGGTTTGGGGATCGAACCTCCCCCTCTGTAGTCCGACCGAATTTTGAGTCCTTTAGTTACACGAGCGTCTCTTTATTTGTCAAAAATGTCGATGGGTACCACTTGAAAAACACTGACGAATAAAGGGAAGTACACATCACTTAAATCAACACCAGATTTGGTTCCGAATCTTTAAATGTTTATCATTTATCAAAGTAGACAGTATACCATTACACACTAATTAAAGAATAAACAAAGAATTAAACTTATTAAGGTTGTTTTTTTTTTTTTAATTTCCAGCAAATGCGACAAAATGCAATGAAGGGCAGTTCTTATGTACAACGACCCACAAATGCATTCCAAACAATTGGATGTGCGATGGCGAGTATGACTGTGGCGATCGTGATATTTCAGATGAAAACAATTGTAATATACTATACCATTGACTACATACAATACCTAATAAAAATTTTCATTTTAGGTCATAGTGCTGCTCGGAAGTGTTTGTCGTATCAAAGCGAATGCAGAAATGGTGTTTGCCTTGATATCTCAAAGTTCTGCGACGGTAAATGGGATTGCGACAGCGATGAGTGGAACTGTGGTAAATAATTAAGATGAAATTGCATTATTTTATATTTGGTCCTGAAATCTTTTTCTTCTTTATTCCCCTTTTAATAAAGATACCGAAGAGAAACTATGTAGTGCAATGAATTGCTCGTTCAATTGCAAGCTGACTGTAAATGGACCAAAGTGCTTTTGCCCAGCGGGTCAGGACCCTGTCGGTACACAATGTCAGGACTTTGACGAATGCTCAATCGAGGGCACATGCGACCAACAATGTAGAAATACGCACGGGTCGTATGAGTGCATTTGTGTTTCTGGGTATGTGAGGAGTAAGAACCGATGTTTCGCCGTTAATGGTATTTGAGTTGAATATTTTGTACTTTTTTACCCTTTGATTTTAAGTGTAGCTTTCTATTACAGTTCCTCAGAGTGAGAATGCATCACTAGTTTTTGTTACACAGTATGATATTCAGCGTGTGTCAACAACTGGAGAGTCTCTGGGTAAATATCCCAGCACTGATGTATCAGCCATAGAAATCTGGCATCGAAATCGTACTCTGTGTGCCATGTATTCTAGTCCTTGGACAGAAATCACCATGCGATGCCATAGGATGGACAACTTGACAGATAATTGGCTAATGCCAATACCAAAGATCATCACCAGTGCACATTGTGAGTTGAGGACTCTCTGAGAAATTGCATGCATAAGACTTCAAAGCCATGTCACAGGATACATTGGAAAAAAAAGAAAAAGAAAAAGAAAAGAACTTCAAACCCTGGCTTAACCCTAAGCCTAAGAGCTTTTGGGTCATAAGAGCAACGTACGCAAAGAGAAGTGAATGTTATATGTTAAATGTTTAAAAATTACTCTTTGTGCAATACAAAAACACATTTGACCAACGTGCCAAATACACTCAATTTCGATTAATTCATAATCCCATTTGCACTACGCTACATTTGTGACCTGCAAAACATCGTAGCCAACATACCATTTTTCTTCTTATTTTTGCTTCTCCTTTCTGGAGCTTGGCGTCATTCATTAAATGGTGTTCGATCACCTTTTGTTTATACTCAGATACCATTCAGATGCAACTGCTTTTCATACGAAAGTTATCATTTCTACTTTCCTTTAAATTCATACTGTTTTCGTATGTGTTGTGCGCGAAATAAATTTAATTAAATATAAACTAGAACAAGTTGATAGTGTTCTATTGTGTTTTTAAAATGAATTTTATTATATTGGCTGATTAGAACAGATGTATGAATAAATTACAATTAAAGAAAAAAAAAACATCTATAATTACATTAATCGTATTTAATTATGGGCTTCATCATTCCATGTTTTATACATACATATATCAATATTAGCTTCTGTTACGTATCATACTTAATTAATTGTATTTAAAAAAAATTGAGTTCTCCCAAGATGTACCAAATTTGGTTCAACCGAGGATGGAGAACTCAAATTAGGTGTGTTTGTAGAATGACGACGATGCTATGAACGATTTTGGATCTGTAAAAGGTATTGATTTGCTTTACATTAAAAATATTTGTTCCTGGATAAATATTGTTCTCATTTGGACGTCCACCACGTGTTACATTATATGGCTTTAATCTGATATCAATGCATCGTGCATTACCATACACTTAAAAATATAACTCATACCTTCGCGTCCGACGGTCCTACTTTTTTGATATGCTTTCTCAGATGGCAGTAGACATTCCCCTATAACGTTGTAGCCAGGTATCCAACATAATCTGATTCTATGCCATGAGCATTGTGCGGTAGTTCCAGTCAATGAAAGAAGCTACATATATCGTTGTTGAGTATTGATTTTATCGAAATAGAAAGATTTCATCTGATACATTGGAATTACTTGTCAAAAATGAATTGAATTGACGAAGTCCACTATCTTTTGCCCACTTTACAGCGAAGGTTTCATTATTTTTCATAACATGTCTAAAATTTTACCCTGTATTATATTCTCAACATTATCTGCATAATGCTGTGACGTTTATAGCCATTGCACGCTATTCCTTAAGGATGTTATTGCTAATCAGTATGCAAGGCAAGGAAAGACAAATTTTTCTTATAAGACACGAGTATTGGTCATCATTCCCAGTCACTTTATGGCGGGTTGCGAGGACGTTTTTATTGTTTTCCTTTAATAAAATAAAACAGCATCTATTTTGTATTCGGCTAAATCCATAGACTGAATCAATGTAATGTCAAACTACTTCTATTCTATTACATGTTTGCTCCAATTCTTCCGTAGATCCTACGGTTTTTGCATCTCTGGAAATACCACATCTACAAGATCGGATCCAGCACTGTACATCGATTGTAATTTCCAGTCTGTTCCACATAATGCGTACTAATATTTTAATACTTTTCCCATTGCACATAGTGGAACTTAATATTTCATCTGGTGACATTTTCCCCTCGTTATTTTTTGCATAGCTTCGGGAAAGTTTCTTCTCTTGTATAGGCACGAGTTGTAGACGACGACAAACAGTTCGGACCTGGTTTTTAACACTGATTTGAGTTTGGATGGCTATTCTCTATTCTCAGGGCTTTCTTATCTCCAATTCTGGTATTTCTATGCAGTGATTCCTTGTAGTATTATTCTTCGTTAAAGAGGAAACAAGGAGGAAAGCATTCTATCCATCCACATGGATTAGTATCTGATCATTCATATAGTTCAGAAAAACTCTGATTGTCTATTGCTCTCGATCGGTGACATGTTTGATACTATTAATTACGAACTATCCAAATTGGTCCTATATCCTTTAATCTTGAATGGAGAAAATTGCTAACATTCTTAGTCCTCTGACCAACACACATATGTATGCATGTACGTGAGGTAGCATCTTTGCTGTCTTTGTTAAGAGCTAATATTTTACCAACCGCAGATTAAAATTGATGTGCTAAGTCCTTCAAAAAAGACATCAGATTTAATAGAGAGCCTGAAGGAATAATTTTTTTAGATATCGAATACCTAGCATACATATCATGATTGTCGTTCTACAACATACCATCAAAAAGTATGTACATACATGAAGAACATATTTTGGCACTATTATTTTTTCTTTGTCTCCATGTGGCTAAGGTTTTTTTGGTGCCTCTAAAATGTGAAATTTGTTTTATACCTATTTTTATCTTGTTTATTGCTTTGTTTTTTTTTTTTTGATTATTTCTTGCAGCAATTGATAAGATTCGCTTGGATTGGATTTCAGGAAACTGGTATTTTCTTAGCAATGAACCTGGACTAATGTTTATGTGTACAAATAATATGAATTATTGCAACATAATTTTGAATAATATACAAAAGCCTGCGTCAATGGTATTGGATCCAACTAAAGGGTATGTAATTCTATTTTAAGAATACATTTTGGTGATTGTTGATGACGATAAGAGAAAGGGATATAGATATAGATACATACGTGTGTCTTGCTTAAAATTGTCTGACGTAATGAGTTGTACTCTCTGTATCTTTCTGTACAAATCAAAAAAAAAAAACTTCAGATAAATTTCATGTAATAATAATAGTTATAGCCATATTAAGGAACTTTAGATTATTTCAGGAGCTCCAATTTTATTTTAAAGGGAAGTCATTAAAAGTTAAGTATCCCTCTTCTGCAAAAAAATTTAACGGATGAGACGATTATCGCTCAACCCCACAAAACCTCAAAATTCATAAAAAAAATCTTTTGGATCCTCGCCTATAACCATGAGGTTTCAGAAGACCTAATCCAAGGACCCCAATATCATTGAACTCCTGAAATATTTTGATGGCATTACCACCACCACAAATCTTTTCGAAAAACTGAGCTTTCTCCTGCAAACCAGATTCAAAAATAATCCTCTCCGAGCTCCGGAGACCTACATACGTGGAATCTTACCATGGCATATAGGACAGGAGGGAGGGCAACCAGTTTCGGTGTGAACTTATGCCAAAGAAGTATGGTTTGCCGTTTAGGTATTAAACCAGTAGACCCGTTGACGAAGATTTGTATTTTGCTTAAGTCAAGTTTAGCTAGATCGTTGAGATATTCGAAGAATATCTAGATCCTTCTCAAAACCGATGGTTGGATGGTTTCATCCTCGTCTGCGTCTCCACAGCTTCTACAGAAATCGTTAAAGGGATCATCAATCCTTGTGGCATGTCTGCCTATCAGACAGTGCACCGTGAGGGCGTCAACTATCTTTCTTAGATTTGTCCTAATGGCGGACCAAAAGTATTGTATTGTATTGTCAGACATTCGCGAGAGGTGGGACCGATAGAAAAAAAACTTTGTGTTGTTTAGGAATCAAATCTCGAACCTCCCGCTTAGTGGTCCAATGCACTAAACACTGATTTACAGTCTAATTGGCAATAAAAGAACTAACACTCTGCTTCTTTTTAGACATATGCACATACATGCACGTATGTACATATGTAAATAGAGTTTTTGACAATATTTTATATACTTTTACTGCGAGAACTGTCAGTGCTAAAGGAATAGATAAATTCATCTGCCACTATTAAAGTTATTAAGTTGTAGGCCCCCGGGTCGGGAGTGTTCTCTATAAACCCTTGAGACATCCGGTCAACAACTGGGTATTGCTTTCCAGTGTATCGGGTTATCATGGTATCTGCAAAGAAATCGCAGATCAACATATCCAACATTGATTTCGTGCAAAGTTTTTCTTACGACTAATTGGGTCGTGGACGGATTAATCCCGACACCAACATTATCATTGATGCCCAGTGCATGTAGATCAGTAGACCTTGTTCTTGTTTTTGTTTTATCACACGACAAAGACATTTTTATATTTATATATTTCTTAAATCCTGTTAGGTTAATATTTTATGCCGATTGGAGCCCTAGCCTTAGTCGTGCCAATTTGGATGGTACTAACCAAACTGTGATAGTCTCTACGGCAATTTTTTACCCTAGTCGGGTAACGCTTGACCTTGCAAACGAACACGTCTATTGGATTGATATTTACAAGGATTTTATTGAACGAGTTGATTATGATGGACAGAATCATTGGGCGATGAAGAAAACTTCAGATGTAAATATGCATAAACTTTATATAAAAGTTAAAATTAAACTTAATATGATTTTTCTTTTCTTAGGCTCTAATTGCCTTAAAGTCCCTTCATGCGGTGGAAATTTTTGAAGATACTATATACATAGCACCTTGGGCGGATAATTTTGTTATAGCAATGAATAAGTTTACTATGAAAGCAGAGCAAATAGTACAGGATGTTAAGAAACCCTACGATTTTAGAATATATCACCGGCAGAAGCAACCAGAAGGTAACATCTAAATTGGTGGGCTTATCAAATTAAAATACTAAATTTATTTTTGTTTTTAGTTGCCCATCCGTGTCGTGAAAATAACGGCAATTGTAGTCAAATTTGTGTACCACTTTGGAAGAAATTATTTGCGACTGTTCAATGCATGTGTTCTCCTGGATACCAATTGGTGAATAAGACTCAATGTGTCCTGATTCAATATGAAAATTTTTTACTATACACTCAAAAACGATTGTCATGCATCTCGGGTATTTCGTTAAATACTAATGAGCATGAACACGAAGCAATAGTACCGATTTACAATGTTAGCTGGTCAGTTGGTCTTGATGTGAATGTACGCGACAAACTGGTTTATTTCATTCAGGCTAGTTCGTGAGTAAAAAGAGTATTTGAGATGAATTTATGCTAATCTGGAGTCATATATATAATTTAGAAACGGGTATACGATCCATAGTCAAAAATTTGATGGTACAGACAGGAAATTTTTGACTAAAGGTTCTGGAAAAGTTCCTGTTATCGCGTACGATGATATCTCTGATCATCTTTATTGGGGCGGAACCAATCAGTTGACTTTGGCACCCGCGTCAAACCTTAGCATGGCGATAAGTCTGCCAATCGACAAGGAACCAATGTAAGTTCTCTGAAACTAACTGGTATATTTTGTACCTACATGTGGTATGTTTCTTAGGTCTTTGGCTATAAATCCTATTGATGGCCTTATTTATTGGTCGCATTGGTTGTTTGGTGAAGAAGAAGGCTCCATAAAGCGGTCTTGGTTGGATGGTAGTCATAAAGTCGATTTCGTTGATTCGACAGAAAGTATGCCGATGAAATGGCCAATGAGTCTAACGATTGATCGCAAGGGGAAGAAGCTATATTGGTGAGTAAGAGCTTTAGTTCAAAATACGAATTTGGATGTAGAATTGTTAACTAGGTGCGATGTAAAAGAAAACACCATAGAACGAGTAAACTTAGACGGCGACTCACGAACTGTACT
This sequence comes from Xylota sylvarum, assembly GCA_905220385.1. NCBI lineage: Eukaryota > Metazoa > Arthropoda > Insecta > Diptera > Syrphidae > Xylota > Xylota sylvarum. The sequence goes on along the minus strand of LR999960.1, from coordinate 49,115,292 downwards.
ATTCCGGCATGAGCACTTCCATCCCATTTCGGTGGCCTATCATGATGGCTTCGTTTTTTGGGTAGACAATCAAAATGGCAGCATTCGAAGATTCAATGTACGTTACAGCAATAAAGTTGAAACGGGCACTAACATGTGAGTTATTCATGGTTTGTTCTTTTCCCTTGTTTTATAATATTTTTATAAATTGTCTCTAGTCAAACAGAAGTGTTTGCCCACGTTCGTGGCCACTCGTCGAATCTAAAAATTTTCGAAGGAGCTAAAGATATTGGCAAGAACTCTTGTACAGTTACAAATTGTCCCGCCATCTGTATTCATACACCAACAAGTCCCATTTGCAAATGCCCTGATGGGTATTCCCTTAACGGTATTGGAAGACAGTGTATCCCGAAGTCTAACATTAAGCCCCCCATCTCTCGAAAAAATTGTACTGAATTCGTGTGCAAGAGAACGCTACAATGTGTCAATTGGAAAGATGTGTGCGATGGTTTTGATGACTGTGGTGATGGCAGCGATGAAGATTCTAGTGAGGAGGGTCAGTGTCACGCTAAAAACTGTGACTTGGATACACATTTTGTTTGTGATAAGTCGCGTTGTTTCCAGAGGTCACTGCTTTGCAGTTCGATTGCTTACTGTGCGGATGGAACCGACCAGCTGAAATGTGAAACAAAATCATGTAAGAGTACAGAGTTTACATGTGCAAAGAGCGGGAAGTGTATACCCCAAGCATGGGTTGGAGATGGTGTGTGGGACTGTGGTAAGACGGTGTTTATTTGCTTAGTTCTGCTTAAATTAATGGTTTGATCTACTTAAGGTTTAGGAGACAGATCTGATGAAGGTGTCACGGAATTTGACATCTGCATGGAGTTTGAATGTGATAACGGCCACTGTATATCATATTTTGAACACTGCGATGGAGTGGATCATTGTGGGTAAGGGACTAGTGGACTAAATTGCCATACTTTTCGATTTAAAAATGCTTTCCTTATAGTGACAACTCGGATGAATCCGGTTGTGATACAGAATGCGGTCCGGGTGAGCGATATTGTTTGCCAGTGGGATGCTATAGCGAGCGAATGCAATGCGATGGAATTCATGATTGTTTGGACTTTAGTGACGAAGCGAATTGTACTGACACAAAGAGTGATAACCATGATGTGGATGTGGGTGTTGCACATGAGTGTGGACCTTCTGAGTTCAGTTGCGGAAATCCTTTTGAATGTATTCCAAACATTTTTCGGTGCGATGGGGTTGCGCATTGCTTTGATAAGACTGATGAGGAAAACTGTACGAAAATTACTCTAGCGAAGGAATTTAATGAGACAGTGACGTGTGATAAGCCGGATCGCTTGTGTGCGGTATTAAATAAATGTATAACAGTCGATCAGCTGTGTGATGGATTCATTGACTGTGAGGACGGCACTGATGAGGGTTTCCGGTGTATGGAGAAGGTTTGTGAAAAGGGTAACTCCTGTTCGCACTATTGTCACAATGCACCGGAAGGGTTTGTGTGCTCATGTCCGGTACATATGTATCTCCAGCCAAATGGTATGCGTTGTAGTATGGACCATTCTTGCGAACACTGGGATACATGTTCTCAAATTTGTGAAAAAGTTGGTAAAGCTTATGAGTGTAAGTGCCACGAAGGTTACAGCCTTCAGTACGATAGGTTTACGTGCAAAAGCATTGCTGCTGATGAACCATATGTGATATTTAGCAATCGGCAAGAGATACGTGGAGTAAATCTCAAGACGTCGGTGGTTAGTAACTTTTATACGTCTCTGCGTAACACTATTGCATTGGATTTTTTGTACCGCAATGATTCGGTGGAGATTTTCTGGACCGATGTGATAGATGATAAAATTTACCGAGGCCATCTTGTTGGGGAATCTTTGAGAAATGTCGAAGCCGTTGTGCGATCAGGCTTATCAACTACAGAAGGATTAGCTGTTGACTGGATTGGTCTAAATCTATATTGGATTGACAGCAATTTAGATCAGATCGAAGTGGCTCTTCTAAATGGCAGCTTTAGGCGAACTCTAGTTGCAGGTGATATGGAGAGTCCACGGGCTATTGCATTAGATCCCCGAGAAGGGCTTTTGTTTTGGACTGATTGGGATGATAACTTCCCTCGGATAGAACGTTGTTCCATGGCTGGTGAATTTCGACGAACGATTACACAAACAAATCAAGTGAGCTCCGCATGGCCAAATGGGCTTACATTAGACTACACTCAGAAGCGTGTTTATTGGGTTGATGCTAAAGCTGACGCTATATATACGACAATGTATGATGGAAGTGATCATCATTTGGTTGTCAGGGATAAGGAGATCCTTTCTCATCCGTTTGCTATTTCGGTTTTTGAAAACTATGTCTATTGGACTGATTGGCGTACAACGTCTGTTATAAGGGCAAACAAGTGGAACGGATCAGACATTGAGGTTATTCAGAGAACATTGTCGCAACCATTTGGAATACAGGTGTTGCACTCCAGCAGACAGCCGCAAGATGAGAATCCTTGTGGCTTGAACAATGGAGGTTGTTCGCATTTGTGTTTGCTAAGGTAAGCGATGGACCTATCAAGTTATTAAGGTAAAATATAAATAATCTTTTGTTTTAGTGTAAATAAGAATTTCAAGTGTGAATGTCCTCATGTAATGCGATTGGACTCGGCCGACCAAAAGACTTGTGTACCGAACGAGCAGGTTTTGTTATTCATTATGGGTAATGAGATTCGGGGAATCGACTTAATGCAACCAAATCATCTTACAATACCGACAATTCGTCAATCGCCACAGGTAATTCCTTTCAGCTACTCTAATTTGTATTTTTTTCTTGTTTACTGTTTTTATCCTAAAACTATTCACTACATGTTGTTTTTCGTTGAAGGTTATTGGACCTCAAAGGATTGACTTTACCGTAGACGATAGTCGAATATATTGGACCGATGTACAACTGAATGAAATAAAAACAGCGGGCCTCTCGAACGGTTTGATCGATACCATCGTCAACACTGACATCCAGAAGCCTTATGTAAGTTTACTGACGAGTCAATTCTTGTTTAATAACGTGCGCTACATTCGATTCTGTCTTATAGGGCTTCGCTATCGATTGGATCACCAGAAGCATGTATTTTTCCTCTGGAAAACAGAAATGCCAAATATTCGCATGTAACTTGAAAGGAGAGTTCTTCACCGAAATACACAATAATTTGAATATTGTGGAAAGCATTGCTCTTGATCCCGCGAAGTAAGTTTTGTCGGTGATTTTGATTTATTTACTGACTTTAACCTGCATTCCTAGTGGTAAGATGTATTGGAGTCATTCATCACGTGAGGATAATATCACAAAAATCGAAGTAAGCAATATGGATGGATCTGGACGGCGTGAACTTTCTAGCATGACACATATTGTTCAAAGCTTAACGGTTGATTTTGACTCGCGCCGATTGTATTATGTTTATCAGAGTTCTGGGATTGCTTATTACGATTTGAAAAATCAAGCAATTGTTTATGTGCATCCTGCCAGCGATGTTATGAATATTGGGAGTGTAACCGTCTATAATGACACGTTGTACTTCCCGGAAAACGTCCAAAGTGAGATAATGACCTGTGAGAAGAATTTGTGCCAGAATCTATTAACCTTAAGGAAAAACACGAGTAAGTAGTTAAATATTAACGCAGTGGGAACTTTTTTATTTTTTGTGATTATAAAATTGCATATGCTACTACATATATATAGGAGCACGCATAAGACCGTTTAGCGCTCAATAAAGTTTATGACGCCGTTTTTTATCATTTTTCTGAAAGGTAAATTAATATGAAAACAATGTATAAACAAAATTATCCAGAAAGTGCAGTAGGGGTGGTTCCTTATGCTTTTTCGAAATTTTCCAAAGAAAGTACAAGTGCTGTTTTTTTTTTTTGCGTCACTTGAATAAAAACAGAAGTCGCTGAATCTCTGTACCATCCCGAGAGTTGCATGCACATTGATGTAGAATAAGTTTTGAATAAAACTATACTTTGATTAAAGCTGAAATGGGTCAATGTAATGCACTAAATACCATTGTGGTGTAAACCATTATACTCGATATTCGTTGCCACTGATCATTTCCTTTTCGTTCTCAGTAATAAATCATTTCTATTTCTTTTTTCAGAAAGCATACAAGCTATGAAAATGTTCTACAATGAAGCTCAGCAAGGCACTAATTCATGCGCTGGCGAACGTCGCGGGGGATGTGAGCACTTATGCTTGTCAACTAGAAGCGATGAGCACGTTTGTAAGTGTGCCATAGGATTTGATCAAGATCCAGATAATCCAACAAAGTGCATAGGAAAACCAGAATTTATATTCTTTTCCAACCACGAGTTGAAGGGCATTGAAATGTTTAACAGAGATAATCCTACGCAAAATTTAGAAGGGAAAAAGGTGGGTAACGTTACATTATCTAGAGTTAAAATGTGTCTAAAAATACTTATTTATGTTTTAGGCACTTGGATCTATTTCTCGTATTACTCTGGCTACATATATTGACTACTATGCCGCTGACAATTACCTTTACTGGGCAGACAGTGAGAAGGGAATCATTTCGCGTATAAAACGCGATGGCACGAAACGGGAAGTCATTCTAGAACAACTCGAGGTAACCGATCAAATTAATCAGGATTGGTTGGGTGGAATTGCCATTGACTGGGTTGCTGGAAATATCTATTGGAGTGATACCAAGAGGAATATCATTGAAGTAGCACGTTTGAATGGTTCCTCTAGATACGTTGTCATATCGAATGTGGAGAACCCTACAGCACTGGCTGTTGATCCAGTTCAAGGATTTTTATTCTATGTGGGAGAGGGAATGATTGGTAGAACTGGCCTCGATGGAAGTCAACCATTCATTCTTGTCAACCAGACGAAGTTGGTAAACAATATGGTTTTGGATATTGATGCGACAAAAGTGTATTGGTGCGAGACAGGCAATGATGTCATAATGAAAGTCGATTACGATGGGAATTTGAAGACCCAGTTATTAAATCATAGTTTGCATAACCCTATTGCACTGGGATTGATCGATGATCTTCTTTACTGGGCGGATAATAATCATAACAAGGGAAGCATAAAGGTTGCGCCATTGCAAAATCTTTCCGACTTTACGGAAGTTCTCAAATCAGAAGGAAACACATTAAAGGACTTGAAAATCTTCTCAAAGAGAGTTCAAAAAGGAATGAATCCTTGTGGTCAAGATAATGGTGGTTGTCAAGAGTTGTGTCTTTTCAATGGGACGACTGCAATATGTGCTTGTTCGCATAGTCGTGTAGCTGCAGACGGTTTCACCTGTGAACCCTATGATAATTTCTTACTCTTCTCACACCGCAGTTCAATTGAAAGTATTCACATGACGAACCATTTGAACAAGAATGGTCCAATTCAGCGAATTTTGAACGGGACTTTCATGCGAAATGTGATAGCTCTTTCATATGATTATCAAAATAATAAGGTATTCTATTCGGATGTCCATATGAGTACGATAAATTCAGTCCATTTTAACGGGTCGAAAAATTCAGTTTTGGTAAACCGGCAAGGTAGAGTTGAGGGTTTAACATTCGATGACGTCAATCGGCAGCTGTTTTGGACATCAAATAATGACGCTACTATTCGAAGTATAGATCTGTTACAAACCACTGACAATCCGGACAGTAATATTCACCTGGTTAAGACGATCTTGAAACTAATGTCTCACGATAAGCCGCGTGGGATAGCTGTAGAACCTTGTATGGGAATGATCTACTGGACCAACTGGAACGAGCAGACACCTTCAGTTCAAAGAGCTTATGTGACTGGTTTCGGAGTGGAATCGATAATTAAAACGGATATTTTGATGCCGAATGCTCTGACATTAGACTTTGAAGAGCAAAAGTTGTATTGGGCTGATGCTAGGCTGGATAAAATCGAAAGAGCTGACTATGATGGTTCACATCGTGTGGTTTTGGCACATTCTACCCCCAAACATGCGTTTTCTATGACAGTGTATGGTGATCTACTCTTTTGGACTGATTGGGTGCTACATGCCGTGGTCCGAGCGAATAAGTATTCGGGCTCTGATGTGGTCTTTCTTCGTGAAAGTATAGTACGTCCCATGGGAATCGTGGCGGTTCAGAATACTACGATGAATTGTGACTCAAATCAGTGTAAGGTTCTAAACGGAGGATGCGAAGACGTGTGTATTTTAAGGAAAAACGGTACCGCAAGTTGTCAGTGTACTCGTGGAATTCTGGCCTCCGATGGCAGGCGGTGTATTCAACCTGTAAACACGGTGTGTAGTAAAGAACAGTTCACTTGTAAGTCCGATGAATGCATTCCGTTTGAGAATACTTGCGATAATATACCCCACTGTCTGGACGGCTCCGACGAGATACGTAGTTACTGTATTATTCGCGAGTGCCCAGTTCATTTCTTTATGTGCCAAAACCATCGTTGTATTCCGCAAAATCAAACCTGTGACGGTGAACAGCATTGCGGCGATGGATCTGATGAATCAGAAGTTTTATGTAAATGCGACGCAGACCACTTCCATTGCGATAGTGGTGAATGTATATCAACGAAATTCCGGTGTGATGGGTTTAGGGACTGTAAGGATTTTAGTGATGAGAAGCACTGTCCGCCACAGGAGTGCTTGCAAGGAGATGTACATTTTACACACTGTGCAGATTCGACAGCGTGCTACATGCCTCAGTGGCGCTGTGATGGTGAGCGAGACTGTCCGGATGGAAGCGATGAGGTGGATTGCGAAAATGTTACCAAGCTAGGCTGTGCAGCTCGACAATTTCAATGCGCGAATGGCCATTGTATTAATGAGAAATGGCGCTGCGATGGTGAGAATGATTGCAATGACGGAGCACCAAGTTCTGATGAGTTGAACTGTCGGGTGCAGTGTAAATTGAATCAATTCCAATGTGATGATGGTTGCATTCCGAGCAGTTGGCAATGCGATAATAAGACAGACTGTGCTGATGGCTCTGATGAGGGTCCGCAGTGCCCTCATCGGGAGTGTCCGCCGAGTATGTTTCGTTGTACATCGTCGGGTCGGTGTATTTCGCAGAGGTGGGTATGTGACGGTGAACGAGATTGCCCCGCACCTGGCTTAGAAGATGAGGGTGAGCATTGCGCATTAACATCGGTGGCGAAAATCAGCGAATGCCCACCGCCAATGTTCCTTTGTTCGAATGGACAATGTCTTGAAAGACAATACGTTTGCGATGGCGATCATGATTGCGCAGGAGGGGAGGATGAATATGAGAATTGCCCGCACAACACTTGGGGTGCGTCTCTGTGCGCTGCTGACGAGTTTACGTGTGCCTCAAACTTGTTATGTATTCCACGCAATGCGACCTGTGACTCGAAACCAGATTGTGAAGACATGTCCGATGAAGACGTTACACTATGCGCTAATTCGAGTCGACTATGTACCGGTCCAACAGTGTTTAGATGCAAAAATGGAGCATGTGTCAATACCAGTGTGTTGTGTGATGGTTCAAACGATTGTATGGATTTCAGTGATGAAGAACGATGTGGCATTAATGAATGCAAGATGCCCGACATTTGTGAACATGAATGCGTCGATTTACCGATCGGTTATGAGTGTAAATGTCGACCGGGCTACAAGACTCACCATCTAAATCATCAGCTATGTGACGACTTGGATGAATGCACTGAACAACGTCCATGCAGTCAAGTGTGTGTGAACACTTATGGCTCATATAAATGCCTCTGTAGTCAAGGCTATGAGTTAAAAGATCATCACACATGTAAGGCGACAAGCAACGAGACTATGAAATTGATATTTTCCAACCGATACTACATACGACAAGTCGATATGAGAGGCAATATTTCCATTCTTATGCATCAACTATCGAATGCGGTGGCGCTTGACTTTGATTGGGAGTCAAAATGTCTGTTTTGGTCTGATGTAACCTCAACGGTGGCTGTGATCAAGCGGTATTGCCCCGCGGATAATAAGACCGTCACACTACATCAAGCAATGCTGAAAAATCCGGATGGTTTAGCTGTCGATTGGGTTGGAAAGAACCTATATTGGTGCGACAAGGGCTTGGATACGATTGAAGTATCCCAATTGGATGGCAAATACCGAAGAGTTTTAATCAACAAAAATCTAAGCGAACCTCGTGCCATCGCCCTAGATCCATTTAATCGGAATATTTTCTGGTCGGACTGGGGAGACAGTCCACACATTGGAAAGGCTGGAATGGATGGATCCAACAGTCGGGTGATAATCAATGATAACTTGGGATGGCCGAATGCGCTTACTATCAGTTTTGAAACAAATGAACTGTTTTGGGGTGATGCAAGGGAGGACTTTATCGCTGTCAGTGATTTGGAAGGCAAGAATCAGAGATTGCTCCTGGGACGAAACATAAATCCGTCTCTTAACCTACACCATATATTTGCAATAGCTGTGTGGGAAGATCGAATCTATTGGTCCGATTGGGAAACAAAATCAATTGAGCACTGTAACAAGTATGATGGAAAAAATTGTTCAACACTAATCACGACAATTCATCGGCCAATGGATCTTCGAATTTACCATCCCTACCGTCAAATGCCTCCGAAATCAGGTAATCCTTGTGAACGGGCTGGATGTTCAACGTTGTGCCTTCTTTCACCCGATCAGCCATACTACAAATGTGCCTGTCCGAATAATTTCATTCTCGGAAAAGATGGGCGATCGTGCAAGGCAAATTGTACAGCTGCACATTTTCAATGCGTAAACACGTACAAGTGTATTCCTTTCTATTGGAAGTGCGATACACAGGATGACTGCGGCGATGGAAGTGATGAACCTGAAACTTGTCCTGTTTTCCACTGTGAACCCGGTCAGTATCAGTGCTCTAATAATAAATGTATTCATCCTTCATCCATTTGTGATGGACAAAATCAATGTGGTGACAATTCTGATGAACAGAATTGCGAGAAGTTTACTTGTTTCGAAAATCACATTAAATGCGAGCGATGGGGTAATAATTCGGCATTTTGTATTGATCAAGTGAAAAAGTGTGATGGAGTAAGAGATTGTCCGGGGGGAGAAGATGAGGCTGGCTGTACAGCATTGGTTTGTAAGAAAGATCAATTTCCATGTGGAATTAATCGGTGTATACCATATGTTTGGGTATGTGATGGCGACGAAGATTGTCCGGACAAGTCAGATGAGGCGAATTGTCATCACGTTTCGTGTGAAGCGAATGCGTTTGCGTAAGTGCAGTTGATATAATCAATCACCTTTCTTCTCACAGTCGTATTGTATCCTCTATTCAAATGATTTTTATACATACATACATATATACTATGGTTCGAGTAAGCCTACAAGGTCGCATTTTGCTTTCAGAATTGTCAAATGATGTCAAAGACAATTCGACTGCGGGAATAAGGGCTAATATCAGAAACAGTTTTGAATATACATATATTTACTTCTAATATAAGACAAGTTCACCACATTAATAAATAAAAACTTTAATATTATTACATTTAGTTGCACTTCAGGACGTTGTATTCCAATGTCGTGGCGATGTGATGGTGAAGATGATTGCCCGAATGGAGAAGATGAACCTCCAACGTGTCATTCGTCAAAAAAAAATTGCGAACCAACATATTTTAAGTACGTATATTGCTTAAACAATACTTCCTTACAATGCAATTAATTTCAATCTATCTTTAGATGCAACAACTCGAAGTGTATTCCTGGTAGATGGCGTTGTGATTATGAGAATGACTGTGGCGATGGAAGCGATGAGCTAAATTGTGACATGCGGAACTGTTCCGAAAGTGAATTTAGGTAAGTTTTGAAATGTTTACAAAAGGGGCCTTATGTTTAGTATGGGCATTTTTCTGAGCAAGCTGTATAGTGCTCATTTGCACCCTATGGGTTTTTTACAAGCGTATAGTGCCGTAATCGCCCTCTTAAAACGATTCCTGTCTAGTAGTAGATCTAAGTATTTGGGCTGTTCGGCAAAACTTAGATGACTGCCCCTGGCTTAGGTGATGTTGGTTTATTGTCTGTTTCGGTATCGAGAATATATATTATAATACGCAAACATCAACCTCTGCTCAAGCACAGACACATACATATACCAATAAATTGAATCAACATTATGTACCCGTTCAAGGTCATAATCAACAACAAGATAACACTAAAAAGCTTTTTCCTGATTAACTTTGAATGAAAGGACAAAACACACAAATTATTTGTATACAAATATTTTATATTTTTAATGTAGAATGAAGTTGCCTTTCACCCATTTTGTTCCATTTAGCGAAGCTGTTTTTCTCGATGGTTGATTTATATCCGTATATACTTTTATGTCGTGGACTATGTTCTTTGACTAACATACATACATATTTTTTTACAGAGAATTTCCTAATGAACTTTCAATGAATTTCGAAGATTCATCAATTAATTATGAAAAACCACATTAAAGATTAACAACACATTCTGCCCTTGATCAGTTGGATACATCGATTTGTGACTCACTGTCTTTATTTAATTATTTTCCACACAAAGTATTATTTACGTTGAATGATAAAACAACATACACTACCGTCTATGAAAATGTAATTTTTTAAATTATACATTCCCATTCACGAAAAACCACTCAAGCGACAATTATACTCCTATCGTAGGTATGCCTCTGTTAAGTAAGTTTACAGACTTAACATTCGATCTCTTATAAAGTCCATTAATCATTTAGGAATTTACGTATATATACTAAGGTTACACAACTATTGTTTATTTACTAAACTAATGGACGAAGTAAATATTTACAAAGATACCATGATGACCATTTGATCTCTAAAAGGCTAATGATATTGAAAACGATTCTGACCCAGATATTGTTTTACTTATGAAAATTTGGGATTGAATTCTAGACGAAGAAGCTGCGTATTTAAGTGAAAGACCAACTTTGTAGTCCACTCTTAGAAGACATCCGCTTTTCGGGGATGTACTCTATGCACTTTACGCAAGTGGTATGCTTTCACATCTAATCACATCAGCAAGTCTTTCAAGTGTACATCCCCTCGCATAACGATTTCGCATCAAGGTGATAATTTGATGAATGCTCAGATCGCTTAATCTATTATAAATACTTTGGGGCAAAAATCGCTTTGGATCATTAGAAGTTTAGAAATCAAAATGAAAATACTGTTTGTATCGGTTGTGGTGTTAGTGGCTTCACTTTGTCTTGTGTGCAGTGGAAATCCTGTTCCCGGATATGGATATGGAGGTGGATTTGTAGCAGCTCCTGTAATTGTGCCTAGACCGATAGTAGTTGTAGCGCCACCTAGGCCAGTTTATGCTGTACCATTGGCTGTTGCAGCGCAGAGACCGATTGTATACGGAGGATACGCTGGTGGTTATGGACACGGACACGGACACGGTCATGGACATGGACATGGACATGGACATGGAAAAGGTCACAGACGTGGATAAATTCATAAAAGAAAATTGTTAAACTATGACATAAAAATGCAGGAAAATTAAAGAATTTACTAGAGCGATAAATGTGTGTGTGTTTTCGTTTTTAATTAAAGTGAAAGCTGGTGGAAATGAACTATCAAAGTGGTCATTCAATTTATGGTTGAGAACGAAAGCACTTTGAATAGAATATGTACATTGTACTCGTAGATTGTAGATTGAGGGTAGACTTACGAGCGTTTCACCTTAACACTCCGGCACAGGTGAGCCTATTGTGATATCCTCCAATTAGAGCTCGGTTGTGATATCTGAAATCGTGATTACTCCAAGAAGATGTTACCTAAGTTACCTTTGACGAGACAGTTGCAGTGACACAAAATGTGCTCTGTCAGTAACGGTGAGCTTTGTACAGAATTTCGAAGTACTGATTAGTAATCCACAAATTTTAGTTCATCAGAATACCAGGTGGGGATATCTAGACGTCTATGTCTTTTTTTCACTTTTCCAGCTTTCGCACAGGAACTCTCATGAGAAAGCCTCTTAGTTGAATCCTTTTGAAAAGCCGAGAAAGTTGTTCTTTACATAATTAAGGACACTGTTCTACTACTTACTTACATATATATATCCGGTTTACATTTGAATGTGCTAGGGCCTCTACAATGCCTACGAGTTTAGGTTTCTAGCAATATGTCTAAGCTCCTGCGTGAAAAAGCAGCTCTGCGCTATGTATTCCTTAGACGACGAGGTCTTCTGCCATTCTGTGTTAGCAGTTCCATTGGATCGTGTAGTTAGATCACTGTTGTGTAAAGCATCACTTGCGTCCTTCGTTTTAGGAGTTTTAAACCCAGTTGCGGCAGTAGTAGTAGAACCAGTAGTAATTCTTGGTATGTGACGATAAATGTAGTGCAGAACGGCTTAGTTTACACAGTAGATCAGTAGATAACACTCTAATAGGGAGGTATGATTTCGTCCATCCATACTTTAATTATGTCCTGAAGTTCGCAACGACCAGAATATGGTCTGTACAACCAAAATGATTGCTGTGTGTTTCGCCTTCGGTAGAACCAATGCCCGCAAAGTATTAAAAACTTTACTCTCAACCGGTTGTCCGGTTGAGACACTGGGGGCGTTTTTAAGTCATCATTGTTCATTCAGAGATGTAATATTTAATTGAACTGTTGCTAATATAAGATCCCACACTGGTGCCTCGTCTGTTGATTGCTTGTCAGTTAACACTCAGCTGGCTTTGTGCTCAAAAATGTTACCTACTACGGCAGAGCGAGTGGTGTTGGAGAGTTCTACAATTTTTTTAGCATCATTATTGAGATCACCGAAGCCGTGTTTGCTATTCACATGTTTGAGTCCTTTATTGTCGCTACTTACTTTCGCAACCAAGTCTTATGCATGCCGTCGCGTTATGTGGGGCAATTAGTCGATTCCAGAAGTATTCTTTCCTAACCTCACCAATGAAAATGTTCGTTGCGGCGCGGTGTTCGAAAACTGTCAGATAAGACCAAATCGGACCAAATAAGACTATAGCGCGCTGTTGTTGTTAGTAGGAGACACATTCCCTATTCACGGGGACTACCGAATGGCTTTCTAAAGAAGGGTAGCAGTGTTACTGGTACTCTTCCAAATCTACCACTTTTCTACCAGTATGGTAGACGAATGTCTTGATGACTGTGTGACTCAATGGCTGATTAGTATTGTATAGAACATCGCTGGACGACAATGAAAGATATTCCGTGCTTGTTTGCGATAAGATGAAATCAGGTATTTTGACTTTGATGTGAAAAAAGGGAAAACATCAGCTCGGTTCTACCATGTTTCACATTAACAGCTCATAAGTTTTTCAGGTAAATCACTTACTACTCAATTGACTTCTCAGCCCAAAAACATAGCGATTGGCAAGAGTTATTCTTGGGAGTTGATCAGACAGCGATGCGATCCTAAGTTTCTGAGATGGGAAAAGTATGCTTAGTACGGCTCGTGTAGCTTCCATTTCCAATTACTGGAAGTAGGCTGAGAATATGTAGTTTCTTCTAGTAGGGTAGAGTACAGACAGCCCCAGGTTTAAATTAGGTCCTGAACGTATTTCAACTTTCTAACTGCCACCTTGAGTAATTACTAAGTACTTTGTATGTACATTGGTCATAAATTTTTTGTACACGTTTTTTAATTCAGATGCGGAACAGGCAAATGCATTAAACACGCCCAGCGTTGTGATGGAGAAATTCATTGTGACGACAGCAGTGATGAGATCAACTGTAACATTACTTGCAAGGAAAATCAATTTAAGTGTGCAGCCTTCAATACTTGCATCAATACGTAAGTTCCTATTCACATAAAATTCATACTCTCATATGCTTGACGGTCTTATTGTTTAAATAGGAGCTACCAATGTGATGGCGATGACGATTGTCCCGATGGATCAGATGAAGTTAACTGCACATGTCCTCATGATCACTTTAATTGTGTTAATGGTAAATGCATCATGAGTCGGTGGAAGTGCGATGGTTGGGATGACTGTACAGATGGATCTGATGAGAGTTTAGCAACTTGTGCTAATGTGCCGTGCCATGCGAATGCTTTTAAGTATGTTCTTCTTCTAAGTTCCTCTTAGATTGAGTTAAATGAAAATTATTCTATTAGATGCAACAATCGAAAATGTATAAGAAAGGCGGCACTATGCGACGGAATCAATGACTGCGGTGATCAGGAGGATGAAGCGCCAGAAGTTTGTGCTGCATTGCCAAAATGCAGACATGACCAGTTTCAATGTGAGAATGATAATTGCATCTCGAAAATTTTCCGTTGTGATGGTAAATAAAGCAAAAAATAAATACTCTTAAAAGTTGAGACTAAAAATGTTCTGCTTTAGGTCAATACAACTGCATTGATGGCTCCGATGAGATGAACTGCCAGCCACCAGTATGCGGCTTTGGTACATGCTCACAAATTTGTATAGAAAAGAAAGCCGGCCACTATAATTGCAAATGCACCGATGGATATTCAAAGGGACCCCTAAAGAATGACACCTGCATGGCATCAAGTCCAGATCAGATACTTCTTCTAGCCTCTGAACAGGAATTCCGTTTTATTTTGCCGGAGAAGCAAGAAGGAACTATTGTTGTGGGATACTTCCAAACGGACAGTCTAAAAATTGATGTGTTTGATATTCTAATCCGACCGAAAGATACGTTACTTTTTTGGATTGATTCGCATCATGGGAAGGTATACACAATGAAAATCGCAACACCTTCCACTGATATTAAGCACGAATTGGGTCGTTTCAAACGAGATCCCAAAGAGTTAAAAGAATTTGATGTAAGTGAAGTAAAATTTTTGAGTATCCATGAAAAATATTTCTTCTTTTAAGATTCCCTCGTTAGATGATCCCAAGTCGCTTGCCGTAGATTGGGTAACCCATATGGTGTACATTATTGATTCTCGTCACAATGAGATTATTGCAACCGATATTGATGGTAAAAAGTATATATCTTTGGTATCGACCGGAATGAATCCAACCGATATAGTCTTGGAACCCGAATCACGAATTATGATCTGGTCCACGTTGGAGAATGGAATTTTAGTAGCATCTCTTGATGGAACGAATAAGAAAAGCCTGGTGGAAATCGATGTCGGTTGGCCGATTAGTTTGTCAATTGATTATCCCACAGGGCGACTATATTGGGCTGATTATCGCAAAGGAACAATTGAAACCTGTAGGTTGAATGGAAGGGACCGGAATGTTGTGCGAAGATTTTCGAATAAAGAGAAGCCACAGAAGATTGATGTATTCGAGGATTATTTGTATATCAAGTTATACGATCAGAGTATAATTAAAATGAACAAATTTGGTAATGACAACGGCACCTATTTGTTGAAGGGTTACAGGTCATCTGATATTGGGATCCTTCATCCGTTAAAACAAAACAAGAACAGTAGGTTACACAAAGTAAAAAGTTGATTGGGATTAATGATTTTTATTTATAGTAACAAACCCTTGCGCTAAGGACCAATGCAAAACAAAACGGGCTCTCTGTATTCTATCTTCTGAGAGTAGCACGGGATACACATGCCTCTGTCCAAGTGGCTTGGTTATGGTGGTAAGTTGGTCATATCCGTGTTCTTGAGAACCACCACTGTATTTGTTATTCGTTTATACTTTATATTTTTTGCAGGAAGACGAATGCAAACCACACATTGATGTGCCTGACTACTGCCCACTCAAATGCAACCTTGGTACTTGTAAAGTTATTGATCATGTTCCGAAGTGCATTTGTCAAACGCAATTTGAAGGCGATCTCTGTGAACATTATCGTTGCTCCGGTTATTGTATGAATGGAGGATTGTGCACAGTTGCTGCTTCTCTACCCAGTTCCGTACATCCACCTCCATTGAAATGTCTATGTCCACCAGGGTGGGCAGGACCTAAATGCGAAACATCTGTTCCAGAATGTCAAAGTCGTTGTCACAATGGCGGCTCCTGTTTAATTAATGAAGAGGGTATGAAATGTACTTGTCCAGATATGTTTGTTGGTGAGAAGTGTGAGCATTGTTTAAACCTAACATGTGAGAATAGAGGAATTTGTCGAGAGACAGTGACAGGGACAACACAATGTGATTGTCCTGATGGGTAAGTTGTTACTAGATAATTGCAATAGATCAGTTAGAATAGTAGAATTTTGGTTTAGCTTCACCGGAAAGCGTTGTGAAACAAACGTTTGTGATGGGTTCTGTAAGAACAACGGATCTTGTACGATTGGTAACAAAGGTGGGCCACAATGTGATTGCCCACTGGGATATTTTGGCGACCAATGCGAATCGGATTCATGCAACGATTACTGTATGAACAGTGGTACGTGCACAGATCGTGGACAACATTTGATTTGTGCTTGTACGGAGCGGTACGGTGGTGATCGCTGTGAAACTGATTTGTGCCAGACGTCAAGTCCTCCGAGATGTAATTAATTCATTTCATTGAAATCTATTATTTAACTTCTTTATGAGATTTTTACTTTAGTTTGTGATCAATCTTTGGTTCCGTCACGTACTCCTTGCACTGGAATCATCTGCCAAAATGGTGGTATATGCCATGTGATCAGAGGAATGGCAATGTGCAATTGCACCGGCCAATGGAACGGGAATCTTTGCGAAGTAATATCGATATTTTCAAATTTTATTTGTATGCTTTAATTTATTTTTATTTTTATTTTTGTAGAAACCCGTTCGCTATGAAAATCCATGTGTTGGACACTGTAAAAACAATGGGATCTGTCAATTAGATGTCTATACGGTGCCTCACTGTACCTGCGTAGGCGAATGGGAAGACATTCGTTGTGATAAACCACCAAAGTGTGTAAATGATTGTGGAGTTTGCTCCAAGGGAAGCTCCATTAATGAGTGCTTGTAAGTAATAGGATTTAAGAGTCATAGGATTAGTATGTAGTTTTAGTGTCTCTTCGCTTTGTTTTGTCAGAAGCCAGTAGTAAACCACGTCCTTTGAAAGCCTTTTCGATGTTCTGCCAATCTTCGTATTGCTGGTTATGTTCTGCTGGTAGATTTGTTAAAGGAGAAGAAATGTGCAGAAACCCATGCTAATTTTCTTTTTTTGTCGTTCTACTTGTTCTAGAAAATTAAATGAACACATTTACCAGCTAACTTACATAGTTACTTTTGACCACTCTTCTCTTTATTTTCATTTATATTTTATACATTTAATTGCATACAGGAAATAAATATTTAGAAGAATACATATTACTCTTCAATGGATCCAAATTTTTCCACTCATTGCTTTCTGGATCATACTCTGCGACGATAAGATTTGAATAATACATTCCACTGAATCGACCACAAATAATGAGCCGATTATTTAATGCAGTACATAGTCCACTGAATCGCTCTTGATTAAATGGTTTCACAAAAGACCAGGAATTGTTTAAAGGATCGTAGCGTTCAATAGTATTACCCCCAACTGCATACAAGTACCCATTAACAGCAGCTACATGGCATTCTATCCTTTGTTCATTCATTATTGCCTTTTGAGTCCATTCATTAGAAAAAGGATCATAACATTGTATAGAATACGTGCTATAAGCATACAATAGTCCATTGAGAGCAACAAATTGAACATACCAACTATTTAGTGATTCTGGCAAAGGGCACCTTTCTTCCCATTTACATGAAATGAAATTAAATTTTTCTATCGGTCGCGGATATCCTTCCTCGTTTCTTTGACTAATCACATATAAATCGCCATTCAATTCAATTAAATCAGGGTTTACACGTGCCAATATCATTGTCGGTAAATCAGTCCATTGGTTTGTTTCTAGGTCTAAGTATTCGACACTATTTGTCGCCCGACGACGATATTCACCTCCAGCAATGATCACTTTTTTATTGATAACAGTTATGCCAAAGGAACCCCTATTTAATGCCGGCTTTGGCCATTTTTCTTTTGACCATTTATTCATCTGATGATTATAAACCTGAATTTTGATATAATTGCGTGGGTCTATCGTTCTTACAATGAAATAAAGTTTTTGTACTGAACGGCTTTCTTGTGACTCGTGCCATTTAAGCCAACTGCGGATCAGCTCATGACACTCATTGCTTTTGCATACAGATTTGATGTTCTTAAAAATAAACTTAGGATCCAATAATTTGAAATTAACAAAAGTCAGAAGGCTGCATGTTAGCTTTTCACGATTTTCGCTATCATGTCCAACCCAGGTCATCAGAGTTTGGACCAGGAGCTCCTGTGAGACATCAGACACATTATCACTCGAAAGTAACCGCTTCAGCTGTGACTCAGTTAACTGCAAAAACTCCATTGACGTATGGACCTGTTCAAAGTGTTTTAACACAAAGGTTCTGGCTACTTCATGTAGCATTGTGAAGCTTTGTTGCTCAGCATATAGCAGAACCCGCAAGCAATTGTTAGAATCTAGAAGTTCGCCGATGAAATCATAGCATACTTTTGCTATGTCGTCCATTTTTAAAATTTTTGCCGCTATCAATACCCCATCGAATGAATCTATATTTAGCTGAATTGATCCCGTGTATAGAGAGTCTACAATCAATCTCAGACTTGTTCCTTGGACATCCTTCAGTTGTATTTCAACTTTACCGTGAGCGTTGTCATTCCGACAACAAGTTTCTAGGAAAATTTCACTTGCTGCACAAAGAACGATCCGGTGGGCGCCCATTTCAAGGTCACCAATCCCAGCTTTCAATATTACGTCAAGAAATAGTCCTTTTTCATAGAAACGGTGTAAGTTTGTCGATATATGACCTGCATGGTTATCATACATAAAACTCTTGTTTTCTTTTAGTTCCAGGGCTAAATTTTGTTCTGTCATTGTTTAAGCTAGAAGGCAAATCTTATAGAATTGTTAAATATTTGAAAAAACTACCAACCTTACATAAAATATTAAAAGATACACAAAACCGAGGTAAATGGTATACTAATTCGAAAATGAAACAATAAGTATGCCTAATCTGTGATAAGATAAACATACTATTTTATCACTTTCTGGATAGTCTAGTCATCGACGTACTATTTATAGACTGTTAGCATAACGTTTCCCATGAGCTACATAGACTGGGATAGTCAACTTTGAGAGGTTCTCTCTTTCAGTTCACAACTTGAAAACAACCCATGGCTCTTTACGTGTGTGGGTGCTTGTACTTGTTGAAATTAAATGGAAGTCATAGGCCGCGTTTATGCCGTGTCAGTCCGGTGGTTTTTTCCAACACAGCTACGATATAAACCCTAAATTATTTGTGCGCTGCCACATTTCTGGAGTCGATAGCGTAGCAACGCCAGTCTAGCAGCGACTGATTAGCACGGCCATAGATATTTTATGGTCAGTGCCATTTTGGATATTTTTCTGTCAAAAATTGACTGCAATGTGAAAATATTTGTTGTCATTCGTCATGGTACTGATATAGTAATTTTAAGATACTATATCTACACTTAAGTGGAAGAAGAATAACGACACATGTTTACACTTATGGTAATTCAGTCAGTTGATGAGTTTATTCCATTATTCAAATGTATTCACATTCACGGAAGTTCCGTCCATTTGCCAGTTTTACCGGATAGCGGATTGCTAGTTAGCTACATACATATCTCATTATAACTCACTTTTGCATTCGTACTGCATCCATCTTAAACAATTACGCCAACATGTCTTGGGTTTCCAGATACAATATTGATAGGCTGAATCGACATATCGTCGAAGCTATCAGATTTGCTTAGCTTTAAGACCTCAATTTCGTAATATTAAGAAAGTAGACAGCTGACATCTCCTTCTCCCAAACTAAGAACATGTGTCAGTGGCTGCTGACTGAATCCCGAACCTGACAAACGCTATCAAAAAGTAAGGTATTCGAGAAAAATCCTCAAATGAAATGATAATTAACACAAGCGCTAACGTATCGTGGAAATAAAAACACCGAGTACTATACTCAAAACCATTATATACATAGGTGACAAATATACATGCCCTTTCGAAATATCTGAGCACTTTCTCCAAACAAGGTCATAATATTCTGTTCATAGCATTACTAACATAACATTACATTTCAAAAGCTAATTTTAACTGTATTACAAACTACCTTAATAATATCGACTGGTTATTAGTGTTCAGTAATACGCATTTACATGAATCGTATAATTTATTTACACAAATTGTAAAGTCGGCAATTGATATATTCACACATAAAATAAAAAAAAATACTGGATCTAAACCTATCTGGTTTAACAAAAAAATTATTAATCTTAATAATAGAAAGAATAAGATCTATAGAAAACTTTGCATAGTAAATAATCCTGAACTTTATAAGAAATATCGGATTCTTCAGAAACAATTTGAAGTGCTGAATAAATTCTTATACAGACAATATATTATGTCTGTTGAATCCAATTTAAAATCAAATTCCAAACGTTTTTGGAGTTTCATCAATACTAAAAGGCAATCAAATGGTATTCCAAACTGTATGCATCATGAAGGTGTTACATCTTACGACCTTCCAACAATTTGTAACTTGTTTGCAAAACACTTTCAATCGGTTTATACTAACAGACCACAAACTACACCGATTATTGATGATAACAATTTGTCTTCCAATTCTGTTAACATTGGCCAGTTAGTCCTATCAATTTCTGAGGTTGAGTTAGCGTTGTCTAATTTGAAGCCAGATAAACTGCCGGGTATGGACGGCATACCTTCTATTATTTTACAAAAGTGTTCTAGTGCGTTCTCTATACCCCTTCACTTAGTATTTAACCGTTCCTTAGAAAATGGTGAATTTCTTAAAGTATGGAAAAACTCTTTCATATTGCCAATCCATAAATCTGGCTCTAAACAAGAGGTTTCTAATTATCGCCCAATCTGTAAAATTTCTACTATTCCCAAACTGTTTGAAAAATTAATTTACGACAGACTTGCACCGGGTTTGAATAAAGTGATTTCTTCTTATCAGCACGGTTTTGTTGCTGGTAGATCTACGAGCACTAACCTGGGTGTTTTTTGCAATTATATTTTGAATGGTATGGAAAATGGTTTGCAATTTGATGTCATCTATACCGATTTTTCGAAGGCATTTGATCAAGTAAACCATGACATACTAATAATGAAATTAATTAAATTGGGCTTCCATTCTAACATGCTAAAGTGGATAAATTCGTACTTAAGGGATCGTACTCAATACGTTCGAATAAATGAAATACTTTCCTCACCAGTTCAAGTTACTTCTGGAGTTCCACAAGGTAGTCATCTGGGTCCTCTACTCTTTCTTTTATTCGTAAACGACATTCCTGAAATATTCTCAAATTCTGAATGTCTTATGTATGCTGATGACTTGAAAGTTTTTCGTTGCATTAAATCTGAGCAAGATTGTGCTCTTCTACAGGAAGATCTGGAAAGACTATCATATTGGTGCAGCAACAATTTATTGTATTTGAATGTTTCAAAATGCCAAAAGCTTACCTATTGTCGCAACCTTTCTCCGACATTATACTTTTACAAAATCGGTAATATAACACTATCTACCATATCTCACAAGAAAGATCTTGGTGTTATTTTTGATCAAAAACTTAATTTCTTGAATCACATCGATTTTTTGGTTGCAAAAGGTAACTCAATGCTGGGCTTCATTCTACGAAACTCGAAAGATTTTTCTGATCCGCATACCCTTAAATGTCTATTTTTTGCATTTGTGAGATCTACTCTTGAGTACTGCAGTATTGTATGGAATCCATTTTACGAGGTTCACTCTTTTAGAATTGAAAAAATCCAAAAACGTTTGACAAGAGTTGCTGTGCGTAGACTCCGGTGGAACATAGGCATGCCTCCCTATGCAACGAGATGTAAATTACTTGGAATCTTACCTCTCTACACTCGTAGGAAGTATTTTTCTATTATGTTCATCCGAGACTTAATTAATGATCATATCGATTGCCCCTATCTTTTGTCACTAGTTGGGTTCTATTCTCCTACGAGAACCCTTAGAAATCGTTTTTTATTTCATGTTCCCTACCATAGAGTAAATTATGCTTTTAACGAACCTATGTCTAGGTGCTTAAGAGAAGCGAACACTGTTTGTAATCTTATTAATTTCGAACTAAATAGAAATACATTTAAAGATAATTTAATACTAGCTTTAATTGATCCTGGTGGAAATATCTAAGTATTCTTATTTGTATCAAGTAATCGTTAGAGAACATTTTAATGTAACTCTGTTTGATGAATGAAATTAAATTAAATTAAAAAAAATTACTCTGCAAAAAATGTCAATTGATGTGAAATACCTACTCTTCAACACAAACCCCAGCTAGCATAATCCAACAACGGCTTACTGTCGAGGAGATCATTAGAAAAATATGGAACGACGACTTGTGCGAATTATGGAGGCATATCCCTGCTCAATGTTGCATAAAAGATCGCTTGCTTCCTTCAGAAACCTAGTGCTGTTATTTCTATTATAATTTAAACTTAAATTTATATATGCTTTACGACCTTTATACGCTACGACCTTTAATTTTATTTCAGATGCATTGATGGAAGTATTGCAGCTTGTTTATCAAATAATGTTTTCGAACTAATAGCAGCTAAACACGAGTCGCCGCGTATTTTAACAATACTCAGTGTATTACTGGCGATCGTTTTACTGATCGCCATGTTTGGAAGTGCCATTTTATTTTTGAAGTGAGTACGGTTTGCGCTGTGAAATTTTTAGTTTAACCATAATTTATTTCGAAATTCTAGAAAACGAAAAATAAGTCAACCGTTCTCGCACGCAAGACTTACGGATAACGTAGAAATAACGAACCCGATGTATAGAGGTGATATCGACGAAGCACCAACCTTTGTGAATGAAGATGACAAAGTAAGTTTACACTTTTTTCTTTCTTCTTATAAACGTTTGATGGGACAATGTAAAAACACATCTTTGTATTTCATTTTAGGGAAACTTTGCCAACCCAGTGTACGAATCCATGTATGCAGGTGCCATTGCTGAACCCTCCGTATCGGAAAGTGTTAGCACGGCACCAGATGAACGTAAGGGCTTACTTCAGCACTCACACGATGACACAAGTACACCGGACATTCTTTGATTATAGACCATATTTGAGGTCGAATAAATTCATCATTCGAAACGAAGTCCTGGTCAAAAACATCACATACCATCGGCATCTACAAGAAATGCAAAAAGAAACGAATTTAGACTATTTTAATTCTTATTTTTAATATTTCATATAAAAAAAAAAAAAACAAAATTAAAAAACAATAATTCATACATATATAAGTTTGACTAAATAATCTATTTAGTCGTCGAATAAAACATTTATGTACATAGATTTTTCTACTGAAATACTAGAAAAAGAAATTTATATCTAAAAAACAAGCACCATAAAGTTAAGTTTAATATTTTGTAATGAGAACAAAAGAAAAAGCTGACTGTGTATTTAAGCTCAAATATTTTTATTTAATTTTTTCTTTTTTAATTGTTTATTTTTTATGTTTGATTACTTTTTAGATAATCATGTTTTTTTATAACAAATTGAGATTCATTAAATATTTAATTTATAAAAAAAGAAAACAAAAACATTACATAAATTCAAGGTGCAGCCTTTTCCCTATTAGTTATAATTATTTTTCGTTTAAAAGTATAGTTTTAATTAAAATTCATCACCGCTAAAGGGAAAAAATCATTTTTTTTTACTTACCAATAATTTTGGTATTTTAAATCATTTAATATAAGAAAATCGCACAATCAATTTTAATTGTAAAAAAAGATACGAAACAAAAAACAAGAAAAAAAAAAATAAAACTCGAACTGAAAGCAATTTCACATTTTTTAAAACATTTGGTATTTTTTGTTTTTTAAAAGGATCGCTTATTTGCTGAACCATTTCAGTTTCGAAGTCTTTGCACAAGAGATCCCAAGATAATATGCCTCCCTTTCGATACCTACGCCGAGAACATAATCAGCATTTCACTTCATTTATTTCATCACATAAAAGAGGATCTGCAACTTCATTAAAGTCTCGACGCAGCTGTTCCCCAAGAAAGAATATATTACATCACTATGGATCTACGTAGACAGTGAGAAAATAATTTTTCATCAACCCACTACTCTAACCTTGCCTAATAGCGCATCCGAAAGCACTTTATTACTTTGCACTTTGCAGTCCATTTGGAATCCAAAATATCGGTTGCACAAAATTTTATTGACATTTATTAAAAAAATGCAGACAACTCATTTCGTTAGAAACATGCTAAAAATAAACTACACCTTCTAACTTAAAACATGGTTTTTGTTTCATGTTGCTAGTCCACCAGAAGCCAAAGATATGGGTTACCAAGTTTGCTCATCACCTCCCACCAATCGGATAAAAATTTAATTTTCGCGTCAAAACAGTGTTTTGGAGTACAAATGCTGTCATGGGCGGCCTTAAAATCCATAACCTTTGTGGCATTCACAGAATATGGCTGATGAGGGATTATACAAGATATTGAAGAGATTGATGCTTCTATATTTGGCGCAGTTGAGGGGTCTTTATATTTCATTAGGTATTGAGCTTAGGTATCAATATTAGGTTCGGATCATGTCTTTAATATCGCTTACCAAATGAGGTAGAAGTCAGACTCTAACTAAAAAAGAGACTCGTTTTCCAGGACCAATAATAAAATAATCAAATCTCAAGCCGACTAGCACACCAACGAGAACATTTTCTCATCTACTAACCAGGAGTGATTGGAACCAACCAGGAGAACTGCAAGAAAAAATTGTAATGTTGAAGCTATTCTCCATTAAACTCTATACGGCCGCCACTGAAAATGATGTGTGTACATACATATGTATATTCTGCATTACTTCAACAGGAAACTGACATTATACATTTTAGATTAGCACTCAGGTACCGACCGGTTACATGCCGTCATGATGCTTGTTCTGGAAACAGTTAAAATGCCTTCAAAACTGGCAAAGGAAAACCTTGTCATATTACTTTGGATCTCCGCTTACAAAGGTCACCGAGGCAATGAAATGGCGGACTTGAAAGATAAAATAGGTCCATTATCCTCACTAATGTTATTTGCTGAATTAAGTTTAACCAATGGGTATCACAATGGGTATGTATTAACCTTAGTATGGCGTTGTAGATTCCTGTACTCGCCTACCCACAACCTAACGTAACCTAACCTAACCTAACCAAGACCATTTCTAAAACCTCAGCAGGGTCTTACGCTAGATTATCCAATGGTCATTTGGATAAACACTCCAGGAGAGAGATATACCAAGTACTTATTTCCTGCGTTAACATACAAAACCCCAAGCTTCTTGTTAATCTGAGCAGGAAAAACCTAAAGACTTTGACTGGAGTCATAAATGGCCACTGCCTTTTGAAAATTAATTTCCACAGATCCCACTTATAATCAGTTGATTATGCCTAGCGAATGATGAGATTTCCCTGCACGTCTTCACGGAATGTCCCACTCTTATTAACGTAACATCTCGACAAGGTATTGGGTAGAAAATATAACTACGAAATGGCTCCCGGACATAGCAATATACTTATGCAGAAGGTAGCGAAAAGTCGTCTGCTTTAGCGTGATGCGGACGAATCCATACTGCCACCGATTTGTAAATTGTATATCATATTGGTTGGCATAATAGAGGAAAAGGCCAACTCATCCTGGTTATCTATGGAGGATTGTGCCAATTCTCGTACATTATGGTCCGGGCATAAGGGCATTCTGCCACCAGATCGATCGTCTATGCGCATCTTTACTGGAATCACAGAATACTGCGCCTTTGGAGTCATGCTCCCTAAATGAGAGATGGAGTCCAACAACCTATCCAGAAGCTACGAAGGTGAGGAAGAGAAGGAGTCAAGACACAATTTGGTCTCACCAAGAGACCGCAATACCATTGTGCTTATAGTTGGTATCCAACTGTACTTATGGTTGGTATTCAACTGTGCTTATGGTTGGTATCTGTGTCTCCTTATGGGTCTTAGGACGTGTACCATTTTTAAGTGTCATCATGCAATGTATATCAGCTCAATCCCCAATTGTCATGACTCTTTGTTTTTTAAGGAAATCCAAATGCCTCAAGTACTCAAGAGTCCGGTCTATTGTGCTTCTAGGAAGATTCCCATTTTTGGTGCAGTATTTGGAGAAACAAATTTTATTCGTTTCTCTCAGGGTTTAGTGGCTGCGTTTGATGTCCCCTGCCCAGCCTCGAACTTGGATAGCTCGGATTGAAAGCAAACAAACTAAAGACTACATCATTACTATGACTCTTCCTCATCTGTCCTATGCCACGTTTTTTGGGTCATCTTCCACAACCTTGTCGTGCATAAATATGGCGAGAAATTTATTCCAAGAACAAAAAACTGATGAATCATAATCACGAGAATTCTATGCCGAAAAATCGGACCCAACTCCCTTCTTTAACGATCTATTCCCTCACCATATCGCCTCCTCCTTCCGGAAAGGCAAATTCCTTTCCTTAATCTAACTAAAGTACACAGACATACATATCTGTACGTATGGACACGAACCGATGAGAACTGCAAAATACTCGTCGTTTGGATGTTTCTCATTCTCTGAAATCATTTATCCTTTTGCTTGGTTAACATACATACCTACAGATACAGACAACTGCGATCATTTTGCAATAATTTTCGTCCGTTGGCTCTCACCCCTTCGTTCGCTGAACTTTAGTCTTTAATGTATCGGAATGGCCATATGACTGCTAGTGATGGTGATGAATGGGACGCGCGGCAAGGAGTATATTTTCATGAAGTTTCCCACACTTCCATCCATTAGTTGCGCGACGAGACGACCAAACCAACACTCGTTTCATTTTCTCACTCTCGGTTCCTTTATGATAATGCGGGGTCTACCGTTCTGCGTGGATGATCTGTATTTTTATTTTCATAGGGATAAAAGGGATGGAACGGAAGAAAGGAGCGTGAGAATATTTTTGTTTCTCTTTATTCTGTGTTCTGTTAACCTCGATTGGAGAGTTTAAGGTAAGGTTTGCAAGCAAAAAAAAAAAGGGATCGGCTGGGTTGTGGGTTTTTGTTTCGATTAAGTTCGCATTGCAATGTTATGCGAATATCGCAAAGATTGTAAATGGGCAAATGAAGATATGTATGGATTGACTTGTGAAATATTTGTACATACATACGTTTGTACATACATACATATGTATGTGAGCCTATAGATGCATACATCCATAGACAAACTTTGTGTTTTTTATTAGAAAAAGCTGGAGCTGTTATAAATGCAGTTGTGCAGGACACACTTATTTCAAAAAGTTTGTCCAGCAGTAGGTACATATACGCTATGCTTTGCTAGTCGCTCGGCTAGCTCAGCTTGATGGTTGTCCATTAGACTTTCATTGATAACCACAAGGTTGGGTTTCTTGTTCTACAGAATGTCCATACAAGAACCAGCTCCAACGTATTCTATCGTTAGATCAGAGTTAATGATATTTATTTCTGGTTCTCTTCGTCTCTATGGTTGCTCCAGAAATTATTTGAAAAGCAACGAAACCTTTTTAGCATGTTGCCCTATCACAGTGCCCTGCCCAGTAAGAAGACGGTTTACGTAGCTTATCTCTTCACTTAAATATAATTGGCAAAATGTTTCTAATCCAGCTTAGGCTTAGAACTGTCTTGAGATGTGACTTGTCGAACAATTTCTCCACCTGTGGGTGATCCTACTAATAGCGCCCAGCTTAAATAGATATTTAAATACATACATGTAGAGAGGCGCATTCCCACTGCTCGTCGTTTCGGCAGAATCCTTAGAATTTCGTCAGCTCGTCAACCTTACAATTACCCGGAACGTGTCTGGGACCCAGAATAGGTGAATATTGATATGCTTGATGGTCTTTTTGAGAGCAAAATAGCACTTTAAAGCGATCATTTGAGTTTCTATGGACTTGATTACGATTCCAATATGTTTTAACCAGGACTTCCCTAATCACCATGATTTCCACCTGAAAAATGCTACAGTGATCTGGGGCCCATAAAGAAGTGCTCAGATTGTGCTATTCAGTAAACCGGACTACCATTCAAAGTGGCAGCAATATCTTATTCACTACGGGAAGGCCACCCTACTTAAGGACAACACGATTAACCTACTTCTGTGTAAATGTTCCTCACCGAGAGCCATTTCAAACCATCCACCATAACTGCCATTTAAAGGTTCAGCCTTTTGAAAATTGTAAATCCTTCTATTTGTAGGAAAATGTAGGAAAGTGCGAACAAGGCACTCCGACTTGGATATAAACCGCACCTATGCCATCGAAATTATATAAGGAATAGGTGGAAGGCCCGGTGTATAAATATATGACTGTAGCAAAAGCCTGGCTGTGCATAAAATCTTGTTCAAGTTTTTAACTTTTCAATTGCAAGGGTAACCTCTTCGCCTCTTATTTTATGTACATTCATGTGTACAAGTCTCCAACCAAGATGCAGGCAGACTAAACTAGTGTTAAAAATATGAGGTCTAGGACGTCTGTAAAAATATGAGCCGTATTCTCAGCAGAAAAGACGGCATCTACGCTTTTGCTGCTTTTGTAGTTAGATGAAACCTCGTGGACTTTCTCCACACTCTAGCAATGATATCTCACACTTCCACTTCACCTATATGACTGAACAAAGAGCTTTTGTCAAAATTTTTGTAGAATCCTAATGAAAAGCAAAGGGTAACAAAATCTACTTCGTCTCTTATCCCATTCCTCATCAACAATTCTACACAAACACAGTCAAATGTGTATTTTAGTTTCCCAGGAACTGAAACACAAATAATTTCCTCCCCCATAATGCATGTGACAGTATAATGATTGAAATTGACACTGCGACAAGTGACCCCCCAACAGTAAGCAAGGCAACCAATCCAAACATTTTCAACGCGGTCTCATTACGGATCACCGCAAACAAATGTAATCCGTACTTCCGATTCGATCCAACAAAAATAAAAAATAAAACGAAAGGGGACGACAACGGCAACGACAATCACGATAACCCTGCTGATTGTATCGCTAGCCTTATGGGCGAGATAAACTGTAACATTGTTAGAGTCTCAAAATTGATGGAATGCCTGAGAATCTTAATCATCTGTTCAGAGTGCAGACGAGAACATGGTTCTAAAAACGAGCCATCGCACGACAAACGCGTGTGTTTTCATTTGCATTGCGCCTGTGAACTGTGAGAGAGCGAAAGTGCTGGCATTTTGTATTGCTACCTACAATGCCTGTATCCTCGTTAATATGTACGTATGTATATGCACATGCACAACGTTAAAGAAGAACAAAAATATATAAAATTCCCACAGTCTGTGGTAGTATATAAATACACACGGAAAAGTTCCCATAAATAAATATTCTCACATATGGCAGAGTAAACTGCATGGGAAATAAGTAAGCCGTTGTGTGAATGCAAACGACTTAAGGTATCCATGGATATGGATGTGATACTGGTCATGTTAAGGTTGTTGTATGCAAACGCACAAGAGTTATTGTATTGCACTAGTGTGATCCTTTTGAAGTCCCCTAAAGCAAAACAAATAGGCACAACTGGACATGATGATGACCGTCATTGCAAACGCTTGTGCTTCTTGTAAAGAATGAAACATATGAGGACTGTCTTTGTGCCCTACTGCACCAATGGCATATCTCTTATTACTTAGCAAATATTCAAATAAATATTTGTTTGCTAAGTGTAAGTGATAAGAGTTGCAAGCCGATAAGGTGAAAGACAAATAAGTTCGCTTTGGGTCTTATCAATAAACTGCAATCAGTAATCAAAATCAAAGCTAATCTGAATAGCTGTGAACTATTCACTTTTCATCACTTAGATAAGTTTGTCAAATTCAACAGAAATTAATCAAAAATCATGATAAGTCATTAAGTGCAAAGTTGTTTAGTGATAATTTGCTAAGTAATGGTCCTGATTTAAAGAAATTATCGACATAACCCTGGTTTCAGTACAAGTTATGTAGGTCATGTTACATTTTCAAGTATACGTTCCACAATTCATCCAAGCTTGTTAGGACTTCTAAGCTCACGTCCAATGAAACAAACGAGCTGTTTAAACCAGTTGGACATGAATTGAACGGCGAAAACATGCCTGATAAAAAGAGTAGTTCATTTTTTGTTGGCCCCAGTACCCAGTTCAGGTACTGTGACCCTCTTAACAACACATATAAAAGCCTTTTCATCAGCCCTAAAAAAGCCCTATGCCAGCATTATTCAGTCAATTTTAGCCCGCAAAAAAATGAAGATCAAACATTCGAGACCTTGACGATGCCGAAAGCATTTTAGATCCTGTACTTCAAAAATGGCTGGCGAGAGATGGAGTGCACTTTTCCAAATTTTTTAATAAGGCCAATTATTTGAGGGCTTTCCTATCTTCAGCGGGACTCAACTGGCGATTTCTACATATGCTGGGTCATTTGCTTTGCAATTCCAATGGAACCCCATATTTTTTATTTTTGACAGTTCCCGAAAGTTCGTCAGACGTTCATGAGAAATGGTGCGAACATAGCCATAGAGACACGCAAACTATACATATATGTACATATGTATGTATGTTGCTAAAATGTAAAAGAAGCATAAAACAAAAAATCTGGAATCTTGGCGCCCAAACAGGGACCTTAGGTCATGATAATAGGTGACGTGTTTGTTGTTTTGTTTCAATTGGTTAATCGTAGTAAGTTAACCCCATACTAGTTGGAACCTAATCTCGTGTTCAGTACTTGATCTGTCTATCTGACACTACTGCTACATTTTCTGTCGAAATCGAATTTGCTTAAAACATCCTGGGAAATGCTTCCATTCAGTTACAATTGTAATGATTGAATTTGTACTTCAGTCTTAGTTTCCTTTGAATGTTTTGCGTTTTGCAATAATGACAGGACTTGCTCTACTAGAATGTATCTGTATAAACGCCGAGAAACAAGCAGCCTTTACTTTCACTACACATATACAGGTATGTAGTAGATGAATTAAGTGACAAATGATCGCTTTGAATTCTCTTTCTTCTTACATAGTGATGTCAGAGCGTTACTTTAAGTATCGTAGTTCGTATTCTTATTCGGGTTCTTATTCATTGAAGTGGAAATTATAAAGCATCTAGCTTCATGGCGTCTGCGTTTTACACTCACTCGCATGTTTGCCCCTTCTATTTATACATGCATACGAACAATTAGTTTCGGACAGTAACGATTCAGAATCTGAATATACACACACTGCCTTGAGGCGCTTGTATTACTTTGGCAAACCAAGTCTTACTTCCGAATCCGATTCCTTCTTAATTTCCTTTTTCGTTTCCTTCCTTCTTCCTTTTGTTCCGTAATTTTTACCGTCGCACTCGACCCTAAAGAAAATTATTTTCAAACAAGGGGATCGATTTTCCCCTCTTTCTCAAGATCCTCAAACAGTACACATCTGTCGCTAATCAAAGTTCACCCCAAAATATTACAATTAGGGGACTATTCTAGTTTTATAAACACGACAAATGTATGATATGTATGAGAGTAATGTATAATGTACATACATTCATGAAAAAAGTCGCGTGTGAAATTTTGTAAAACTTGGGTATTTTCTTAGTTAAAAGAATTTTTGCGCGTGTGAGTGAAGGACGACGTAGTCAATGATTGGAATAAAATATGGTCTTGTTGGAAACCCTTTTGTTCCGCCAGGGTGAGCAAATGGTAGTTGCTTCGCTTTTGATGATCGTGCTAGTTAAATGTATAAGTTTTTCCTTCGACTGAACGGAAGTTAACATCAAGTTATACTGACGCATGTCTATTCCCGGAGCAGATAGCTCAAATTTTTGAATTGACCCTGACGGTAAGGTCCGGAAATCCCTGTTTAAAACTGTGGTACCATAGATGATGGTACCAAAATGAGTTGTTTCCTACTCAAATTAAAACATTTCCAATAGATGTTAATTTTTTGGTTTTGTAGTGACCGTAATGATGTATTGTATTTTATTAAGGAGCAAAACGTTCACATAAAAATAGAGTTGATGAAAGATTGGATCCCTGAGGCACACCACAATTTACAGCCAAAATACTGGAAAACACGACACATACTACAACTTCCATCGAACCGCAGATTTGTTGTGGGTTTCTACGGACTAAACTACCTTCCTGTCATTTTTATGGTGAGGTCCCTGTCAAACATTTGATCAAGTCAATGGCTTTAGCTTTAAGTATTCAGCTGGTTCTTACAGAATCTTCAACTGTCAAAAATTAATGGGTGTTCCTGGTTTCAAATTACAGTAGGAGAAGTTATTCGCTCTTCAAGAGTGATGCAGCAGATTTCAGAAAGAACAACAAGGCATTACGAATGATTGGAACCATATTCTCCAGAAAATATGCACACATTTTATGGGGCAGTAAATATGAATTTCTATTTCATAGTACTTTCGTTATCAAGTTCAATACCGGGTGACATTTTTTCAGCTTAACTCAAATAACAACAACATAGAAATTGCAATTAGAACTAAATTACGAAATTAAGTTTTCAATTGCACTATCATAAGCTTGTTCTCTCAGTGTCAGAGTTCTTACTTATCTCTATGTTGTGCATTTTGAATCTTATTTATGGTACAGCAACTCTTTCGCCTATTCATAATGTAAAGGCTAAAATACCTTGGCCTGTTGGTGATTATTTGAAGATGTATAACCTCTCAATAACTATTGTAGCTCCTGCCTACAATATAATTAACTCCAAGTGAAAATCTAATCAATGGTACACCGTTTAAGATGATAGATTGGTTTGATAATACTGCCAATGAAATAAGTATCAATAGGAAGTATATCCAGCACTACATCGAGAGGTCGGTCAATCTTCGAGCTTGGACCGAAAAGACCAAAAACCCTATCCAGCAAAAATTGTCGATTTTGTCCAGGTCCCGAAATTTAGGTAAAAATCACAAATTACGGCTTTCCCTTGATTATCTGGGTGAAATAGGCAACAAAGAATACAAGGGTTGAACCGAAAGACCTAAAATCGGATGATCTAAAACTTGGGCAGCTTTGTTGCAAGATATGTGCCATGTTGCAGACAATGAGGCATAGTTTAGCTCCTGAGAAGTCATCATATGAGCCTTGCTTAGCAATCTCATCGGAGATCTCATTTCCCGCGGTCCCAGTGTGACCTGGGACCCGGACAAGAGTCAAAGGGTTCAGTCTTGTGACCGATTTCAAAAAGTTCTTGCATTCTCCAATTATTTTGGAACGGGTTACAGGATTGAGATTAGACGACATATCTATGCAACCAGGGTCATAGGATAAGTATAGCGCAAGGTCATCGAAACTCCGGTGTGTATGATACCAAAAGTCTAAGACGGTAGATTGCTTTTGTAGTACAGGCCATGATGAAAGTATCAAGAGGAGGTACATCAGGCAGAGTACTCGGGAAAACTCCCGTGCATGCGAGACAGGTCGTTCTTTAGAGTTTCGTGCTGATGGAAAGTACACGAAAGCCACTTCCAGCAAACAAACGACGCATAAGCTAGAAAATATTTTATAGTAGTCGTATAAATCTAGAGGACCTTTTTCGGTTCTATCCCCATGTCTTACCAAAAGCACCCTTACACTACCAGAAAACTGAGAGCGCCTTGAAAGTCTTCGACTTGGCATACTTTGTCCAAAGAAGTTTCTTATCCAGGACCACTCCCAGATATTTCGCTTCATCGGAGATCTGTATAATTCTGCCTTTTAGCACTGGCTGAGTCAGACTGGTAACAATCCTCCGTCTCATGATGAGAACAACCTCAGTTTTCAAAGGATTGACCGAAATCCCATTCCTAATACACCATCCATCCACCATGTCGAAGGCTATCTGCGCGTTAGCACAGACAGTCTGTAGACATGACCCTGAGTGTGGACGTTTGAACTATTGAGAGTATGCAACAAAGAATCAACTACTATGCACCATAGAAGTGGAGACAAAACGCCACATTGCGGCAGTCTCTTTTAACAGCTGCCATAACGTGGCGGCTGCAATCTGTATTACAACCAAAGTCTTATTCATCAGTATTGCCAGCTGATTCACAATACCAATGTCTCATTTACCCCGTGTTGTCTAGCAGAGTCATATATACAATCAAAAGTCGCATTGTCGAAAGCGCCCTCTATGTCGATGAAAATGCCCATGACGTATTCTTTCCTATCTAGATTTTAAAACGCAGTCTCACAGGACTTTCTGTGCTGGTATGCATGTTGCAGCTCAGATAAAGGTTGTATCCTCAGTGTCTACCTGCGCCTGTATATCTCGACTAGTCTCTTCAAGATTTACACCAAGAAGGAAGACAGACTTATAAGTCTGAAGTTCTTAGCGAGGGAGTTATCATCTAAACAAATTTTTTGGTATAAAATCCACTTGAATCGTACGCCAAGGTGTAGGAATATAGCCTACTGCAACGTATTGTATGGTGGAGTTCAGACTCTTTGAAAATTTGAGTAGGTGCAGGTTAGAAATCCACAAAACTTGACTTATACAGTAGTAGTGGACCTATATGTTCTAGCCTTAAGTGCACAGAAGAATTGTGTACTTTGTATACTTATGGCCTGTGGACTTACGACCTTATGCCGAACTTTTCACCACCAGAGGCACAAGAAAGTTTTTGATCCTATCCTGAAGGTACGGGGAAGTAGAAAAAGATTTCGCCTTAAGTGGCAACAAACTTGGTGTTAGGAGGTGGAGATGGATAGGATGCCTTCCTTAATATTTCTAGAAAATTTATAACTGACAAAGATTCAAACCGCATCGTCTCATCACTTCTTTTCTTTGCCTTTCGTTTGCTAATTCTTTCTCTACACCATTTCCTTTCCAGTTTTGTTTTATGTTCCGGATTTAAAAGGGTAAAACGGAATTATTTTAATTTCAAGCCGGTGCCTGGCTGTTTGTCAATATGTAACGTCCTACTGGTTCTTACCTGGTTCTACCAGTATATGTAGTGGATACTGTGAAGCTTTTGTAGCTATGTATCTATGTAACTTGATAATTTAATTTTTACTGCGTAGATTCATAAATAGATGGACGGCAATAAGATAATTTTTATTTATGAAAATGTTCGTAATATATTTCAAATGGTTGTTGTGTTCGCATCCCTACATATGTTTATAACTTCATTCTATACACACGCAACATCATCTGCTCTGTTATACATCTAACACACACACAGTCACATGCAATTAGTAATTATTCATGTTACTTTCGAAGGGGTGTTTCGGAATTCCCATCATCATCGTATCCATTGCAATAGAAAATTCTTTCACATCAGTCTACGTCGCATGGCGTTAAGCAAAACAAGAGTATAAGGGTTGTTCAACCAAAGGTGCCGAGCGGACATTTGATCATCATCCCTTAATAAAAACAAAAAAAAAAAAAAAACGAAATTCTCTTTCACCCAACTACACTGCCTTGTAGATCAAAAGGAGTTTCACACGATCGAGTACCAAGAAATTAGGGGAAGAAGAAGGAGAACAAAATATCATTATTTAGTGTGTGGCTGTGGAGTGAATATCGTTTGTTATCGACCAGAAATGCATGCATGCCCTGTGATCAGTATCCTTTGGATCGTAAATGTGTGAAGTTCACTTTTTGGGTGATCTTCTCTGAAGTAATGGATATACAAACGCGTTTGTGTTATTTTGTTTCGTTGTAGCGGTATACATACTATAAGTCGGGATATATTTTTTTTTTCTTGTTAAATATGTTTGTTTTTATACAATTCTATTTATTTATTGTGGATGTGGATGTTTTATCGTAACGTGGTCGTTGTGTTTGTTTAATATATTCATGTTACATGACTACTTAAAAAGAAAACAAAATAAATTAGTGAATATTTGAACTATTTATTTGGATAACATTGCTGGTGGGATATAACAAATGAAAATGGATTACAATATAAATTCGGATGATGATTTCGAAGGAAATTGCAATAGCTACGGCAACGATAATTTAAACAATAACAACAATAATCAAGCCAGAAACCCAAATGGACTATCAAAAGCTGAATTACGGAGGGTAAGCTATTAAGTGGGAAGAAGTGTATAATTTTTTGAAGGACACCGAAATAGCTAGGGCTATAGATCTTTCAAGTTAAAGTAATCAAGTTACAACGCCCAAGTACATTCAATATTATTCTGTATAAAACGCAACGTCTAATAAGTCGCCTCCATTGTTTCGTTGGGTTGACTGCTTCAAAATGTTTGATGATATTTTGGAATAAATTGTAAAAGCCTTTGATAGCAAAGATCAGGAACCGAATAGGTATCATCCATCTTCAGCGTGATAGAAAGTAGTACTCAAACGGCCCAGAAAGTAAGGGTTTTTCTTCTTAAGGTAGGTTTTAGTCGCATCCTCTTCCTCACCTCCAAAGCGTTTACAGAAAATGGTGGAAAGTCCCAATCCTCTATTGTAGGGCTAATGCTTCTCTTACTAATTAGTATTAATTTGTTGGCCTTTCTAATGGTCAGATCTGACTAGATTCATCTAGACGATCGACATGTATTCATATTTCTTCACATTGATACTTCTATTCGCTTCTTTTACTAATTCATCTGGTTTTCAGTTCCCTAGAATACTACCTGGAACCCAGCTTCGAAAGTTTGAAGCAGTTTGAACAGTGCTTAACAAACTTAAGGACTTATATCGCTGCCCAATGGTTTATAACAAACTTAAGGACTTATATCGCTGCCCAATGGTTTATAACGATTACGATACTAATACCTTAAACTGTATATATTGTAGCGCAAAATGGATACGCCGGCGAACAAAACTAAGGACAATATCCGAAAGCGTCAAGGAAATTAGCAAAACAACTAATTTTGGTTCCCGAGAGGGTTTTACTTTTTTTTTTATTTGAACATAAATTAGCGTGTTTTACAATTTCGACTTTATCGTGACTTAAAGCTTAGGTCATCTTTTTGCTCCTCCCTAGACTTCTTCGCTCCGTCTATTATATACCAGGCCGGATCACATCCAATAGTCTTCCAGGTTTCCAATTCAGCGATGGAATTTTATGTCAAAACGTCTAGAAGATTATGACATCACCTCGAATTTTGACGGAATTCGTGCTGGAACTATCGAGAGTCTTCGCAGCTAAATTTGTTAATTAAGCCCTTATCAATTTGATCTCGATTAGCTGAATTTCCACACTTTTAGTCTGTCAAATCGCCCAGCTGTTTTTTTTTTGTGGTTTTCGTGTGTCAGGTTATTTGTACCGAGTAATTACTCCGATCGTTGCCGTTGTGTGTTAGTGTTTCTTCTTTTTTTCTTTTGTTTTCTTATTTGTGTCGCGAAATTCGCAACAATATAGACAGACAGGCTGCTGCTCCCCGGATTGCCCTAATTTCCCCTCGGAATATGCTAAATAATCTGAAAGTCTCGGATAGAAAGGATTTTTCAACAAGGACCAAACAATTTTGTATTTAAATAAAACATAGAATAATTGAGATATCGGACTTAAATTTATTGCAGGTATAGTACACATGTTAAAACTAAGCATGGAATTCGATCTTGTTCATATGACCACCACTCTTCCATATCGGTTGGCAATTTCGTGTTAAATATTGAGCTAAGCTGAGCTCCTTTAACTTTGTTGGCTTGTTGGCATAAGTCAACGACTTAACGTAATCCCATAAAAAAAAATCCAAAGGCGGTTAATCCCATGAGCTAGGTGGCCATTCGACCGGAACATTTCTTGAGATTACACGATTACCGAATTTCCCCTTTAATAGATAAATTGTTTGACCAGTTGCGTGGGGCATGTGGCACCATCTTGTTGGAACCACATATCACTGATGTCAAGTCCATCCAGTTCTGACCGAAAATAGTCTTCCATTGACCGTAACATGGCGACGAGAAAATACGATCGAATCACACATCCGGTATGAAATCCACACCACACGGTCACTGTTAATGGATGCAATGGAGTCTCTTGAAGCACATGTGGGTTTGTTGCTGTCCAATAATGCATATCTATGTATTTTGCTTATTAACAAAGCCATTTACCCAAAAATGAGCTTCATCGCTGAAAATGATTTTTCGCTGAAATTCCGGATTTTCTTCAAACTTTTACAGAGCATAACCGTAGAAGTTTCGGTGCTTCAAATGATCAAGAGACTTCAGTTCTTGAGGTAATTTGATTTAAAAAGTTTAAGGATGCGTTTGTATTGAAATTCAAAATTGTTATGTCCTTATTGAAAAACCCTATATGACAAACGAACTCCCATACCATATGCCATTTCGAAGCATCAGTATGTGTAAGTTGGGACACGAACCTTAAACTCTTGCACAATAGTCCTTCGTACTAAAAGTTTTCCAAAAATACCAAATGGATGGAGATGAGGCTTGTTTTCTAATCCAGTAGTTGGTATTTTTTTTTTAAGTCGTACTCGCTATAAAGATGTTGACTTGTAGCCATCATCAAACAGTGCAATACTTGTCTAGTGCTGGCTGTCAGACTAGCGCCCCGTACATAAGGATAGACTTTGCAATCGGTTAATACATCGGTTAATGTCGGATCAAGAACATTTTTACCCTTGACGTGGCCCGCGAATTCAAAGATTGTGCCATTAGGTGGAATAACTAAAGGAATTTTGTAAGAATGACTACTTTTGTTTTGAAGGGTTTTACCAAAAGATCAACTGTTGTTTGACCAATCGACGAGGTGGTTAAGAGCTGATTCCATCAAGTATCTTATGCTTGGAAGCTCTTGCTATGTCGTCCGCATAAACTGTAATTCTACATCCCCAACATTTCAAGATGTTAATACCTCATTTACCAATAATACCCTTAGAAGCGGTGATAGTGCTTCTATAATGACCTACAAATCGAGCAACTTCCTAACTTCGCATTGATGGTTCGGCTTGATTGCATGTAGTTGTCAATCCTTATCCACCAAGGCTTTTCAATAGTTCCAAGAGTGAATGAAAGGGGGTTTGAAGGAAAGAAAACTGTTTACGATTTTTTGGGAGGAAACACTTTTTTTTTTTTAATGTGGTATTACTTGGGGTCTTGAAAGTAATACAGTGATCATCATGTTAAATAGTATTCAAAAACTACAACCGTATTACGGGGGGGTTCGTTGGTTGCCTGTTTTCAAAAAAAAAGAAGGATGGGATTGGCAGACCAAAATCCATACTACGGCGTGATATTTTCTGAATGCAGTGGAGCCTTTAAAAACAGATTGCTTTCTTCTCAAATTTTGTAGTTTTGCTTGTCTTGCAAAAATGAACTTCGTCACTAAAGTAAGCTTCGAACTACTCCAAAGTCCAGCGTCAGGATTGCAGATAGTTAGTTAAATTAAACATGCCTATGAGGTTTATTTTTAAGTAAAACTGTCTATAAAAGTCAGAGTAACAATTGAATCGCTGTCAAAAGATCTATTGTTCTTTTTGAAAAACCGTATAAAATGCATTTTCTACTGAAAATTTGATTAAGCCCTCTGATCTCTGTTCCTGATTTTCCTTCTCTGGTTGTACCGAAGCCTTTTTAAAATCTCCATTGCTTCTAAAAGTGTTCTTATTTAAAAAAAATTGTAGTATTCTGTCAAGTAGTACATCTGGCTGTCCATTAGCAGGACATCTTATGTTTGTTTGTAAACCAAAACTCCTGCAATAGATCACTTTTGGAAATAAAACCTACCCTTCCATGTGTCTAAGCCTCATTGCATCGTAAAACTTATCAAATGAGGATACTAAAGGCTTGACCATGACAGACAATACCTAGCGTTAAATGCAATGAGTATTGTAACTAAGGAACGTGCAGTAATACATACTATACATAGGAGCTTATAAATATTTTTGTATCAGGCCAGTGGCTGGCCTAGTTGGACGTACCATAGACTTTTTTTAATTGTAAAAGGCATTTCTAAATCAGGAACTATTTTAGTGCTAAGAATAGGGACATTCATTCATCCAGAAGACTATCTATCCAAACAATATTTCTCAACAAAAAACAAAAAGGATGCAAGGTACATCATTGGCACGTTGTGCCATCTCTGGCGTATTGTAGATCTTGCAAATGGATCAGAATGTTTGTTATTTAAAACAATTAAATTGTTCATCATGTCGGCGTTGTTTTTTCAAGATAGTTGCCACCATACCAGTCACCCTTAATGCTCATCATCCGTGCCGCTACCTAGTATTAATACCTAATCTAATTTTCATCGTAATGACTGCTTCAATTTTCAATTTTTATCTCTCGAATTTTTCATAACTATTACAAATTATTATGGGTGGTTATCATGCCCAAACTTGTGGAAATAGGCCCTTAATTTTTCCTGTTGATTTAAACAATCGCTGCATCATTTGAGGTGGTTTTGAAGGCGCTGTATTTTTTAAATATGTTGCGGGTGATATGCATTGGTTTGCCTCATGAAGCACTGTTTGTATGTTTTTGCCTACTGGCTGACAGGTTAGCGGCAAGTGAATGGAGATTGGTACCAGATCTAGCAAGTTTGTTAACAACCACTGATCCATGCTGTGTGCAGTTAGCTGGAGAGGAGTCTGAAGACAGTTCTAAACGAGCTTAGGCTTACAGTTTAAGAACTTGAGAGATTTTCGACTGTTTGCCTTTTTAATGGACGCCGTAGCTCAAGTGCGTTGAACTACGAAGCGAGGGGTTAGAAGTTTAATCCCCAGACAACACCTAAAATTTATTTCACATCACCTCTATACCTATCAAGAAAAGCTTCTCAAACTTTTAAAAACGGCATTAAATAGTAGGTCCTTTCTATTCGGGTAACGAATATAACACGTGCAACATGAATGGTTGTGAGAAGCTAGACTCTGGGTCCCATAGACCTGTAGCGCCAAATATTTGTACTTTTTGTTTTGTTTGTTGCCTTTCCGATAAAATGTTTGTGTAGATCTTCGGATATTTTTTCTGAAGCAATCTCTGGCACCTCTGCTTGGAATATGGATGATAGTTTAGTTTACTTCTACATATACATATAGACGGCTCCAAAATTGAAAGTGTAGTGATTTGTGGTGCCTTCTTTGAAAATCCAAATCTGAGCATCTTCTTCCGGAGATGGCGATGAAGGAAGCCTTATCCTGGTTAAAATGTAATACAATATCTGTCATTTTGACTGACAGACAAGTGACTGTCAAAGACCGCTTAAAATTGATGTTTGTCTCTCTCGTAGATGATGGAGCAGTTCAATATTCACCAGGCCATAGTTACATTCCGGGAAACTACAGAGCTGACGAGCTCGTAAGAACGAGTTCTGCTTAAATGACAAAACCTGGGTATGCTCCTCGGTACATCTAAACATCTACTCAAGCTGGACCAACCACAGATGGGAAAATTGTTCGATGTATCATATATCAATATAAATCTGGGTTTGTTATATTAAAGCGATCACAGATTAGTAGTATCGGTGTCCTCTCAGGACACTGTCCAACATGCTAAAAGAGCTGAACCTCTTTTCAAGCGTTTTTTGCAGGAGTTGCAGTGACGAAGAAGAGGAGGCAAACATTTAGAGGCTGTTTTCTTGAATGACCTTACCGAACCGGCGTCTTTAGACGTCTTAAACATCTTTCGTTTCATAAGAAGCTTCGGTTAGATCCTGAGAAGCCAAATTGGAAATATTCATGGTATCATGGTATAGGACCCTTTCTGACCTAAATATGTCTGTGTTTTGGTACATACAGCTACCCTAAACTTAACTTTAGTAACATCTTACCTTTTAGTGTCGAAATTTTCATTGAATGCCCTAAAATAACTTGCTACTTTATATGAAGTCTCACTCTCAGGGGTGTCTAGATAAGAAGACAATGAGATAGAAGGCGAAAAAGCAAAGCAAGGTTCACCATAGGTCTAGCAAATATGTGATAGGGACTTTACTCAACAGATACATATGTAGTCATTTCTATAAGCCCTACTCTTTTAATTCAACTGACTAAGTTTAGAACTTATATTTAAATGGAAGAAAGTAGTAACCTAACTTCAAATCTTATTTATTTTCCACAGAGCAACAAGCCGATCATGGAAAAACGAAGGCGTGCCCGAATCAACCACTGTCTCAACGAGTTAAAGTCCCTAATCTTGGAAGCAATGAAAAAAGACGTAAGTTTATAAAATATTCGAATGATGTACAAAATAGGTATTTTTGGTTTCCCAAGAGAAAAACAATCAGATTAACGGTTAAATTCCTGACGCATTATATAATCACAACCCCGAACAGTATACAAGCGAACGACTTGTGCATTAATTTCCCGTATTGGTCCTTTCTTTCAATAATGCACTCGATTTTGTGAAAAGTGTAAATATTTACCGAAAGAAGATACCGAAGAACAGGTTCCTTGTGAACAGGTATGCAAGAAACAAGTGAATGCATACACCATGTATGTATGTATGTCTGTATGTCTGTTTGTAGGGAAAGAGGACAATGAATGCCTGGGAACCTTGGATCCATTCTAACATAACCAGACGGGTATGTAGGAACGAAACATTTCGCACGACCTTAAAAACGCCTTTGACGATATCGCTGTTGGTGCAGCGACAGCGAGACACAGACAACCGAATGAAGGATGGGAAATATGATCATCAACATGTTTCGATGTGGAGTAGGAGTATGTATGTACCTGAGCGAGGCGGATAGAGAACAGTTACAGAGAAAGAAAATGATTCTTTGTTGATTGTAATCGTTTTCCTTTACTTTTTTTTATTCCTTTATTTACTACCTTTTGCCTTCGTAAAAATTTATTTCCGATGAGAATTTTTCGTCTTCGGTGTATTTTTTTTTTTATCTCCTTTTGTTTTCGATTTCATGCACTTGACTCAGTCAGTGGTTCGTTCCCATGCATAAGAGATTTATGGTAATAATGAAATTCCGCTTTCAGTGCTGAAAGGATCTAGTTAGGATAGGATAGATAGGTTGTTTGAAAGTGCGCGTGTGAATTCTTTTTTTTTTTTTTTCTTTGAAAAGGAACCTTCATAATGAAGTAGACATTGTGGGAACTATATCGGACTATGGGAGGTAGTATATGGAAATCCTTGAATATGTAGGTACAGAGATACTTATTGTTTTTTTTTCATGAGAAATTAGTGATATTATGGCTAATTATTATTATTACCCTAAATGCGATGTCAGTGATCTCTAGGCAGGTATACATATGTATGCCAATGTGTGGCCAATATATTTTTTTTATATATTTTTAAACGACCAAAAAATTAGTGTGATTTTTGTTTTTACAATCTAGATTGTTTTAAAGGGTCTTTAAGGAGGTGTATTAATATTGCAGAGATTACGAGGATTGTAGCTCAGTCTACTCCTAGAACAGATGTTGTTAGGTATGAAACTTTGAGTGTTAGCCACATTGCACGGTTCAGCGTGTGCTAACTTATGATTTGCCCTAATGACCCCATCATCTGCCGTACAGGTTCCACGGAATGACCAGGCACTAGTGCTGTTGTTTTGCGGAGTATAAGAGTAGTACAATCGTGGATAAAATGGAAGTATTTTTTAAGAAACGCCAGTACCTACATAAAAAGAATCTCGTTTCGAAACTTATAAACGTGTACTGGAGCAATCAAATATACATAAATCATTCTTGTATCGATGGTGGCCTTGTAAAAACTCGCGAACAGATTAAGGAACCAAGTTATGAAACTATCAAAACAATTAAGTAAGGAAATAATTCTGACAGCAAAGCCAAATAGCTCAACTCTCATAGATACAGACAATACTATGAGGTTTTTTGTGAACTGAGGACATATAAGAAACTGTCTGGACTATGATAGCTACATTCATGTTGATGTTCCAAACGACGTTTTCGAAACTGAGCAAGAGCGCCAGTATGCCATTTTTAAACCCTTTCGAAGGAAGTCATGCATCCAATGTGGAATCATCGTGTCGATATGGATTTACAGAACTTTTTTATAGTTTTCAAAATATTTTCTAAATGTTTCTGAAATGTTTCTGAAACGTTTAAAAAACATTTTTCCAATGTTTTCAGATATTTGAATGTTGTTAATTTGTTCCAAAGTTTTAGCTCTCATTTTTTCTGATGTTGGAACGCGAACAAAGGTATATATTTCTCTGCTGCTTCCATCCCATATTGTCTTGAAACGTTTTTTCGTCCCAGTATTGCACTTTAAGTCATTTAATCGTTTTTTAATACCTCTCTGTCAAAGTGTAACTGGAAGGCAATGTCAACAATCCACAAAGTTATTAGTTCCACAATTTTTTTGTGACACCACACTTGTTTTTGTTCCATTTTGAATTAGACTATCCATCATTAACGACAGAAAGAGAAACATTTAATTTTCCCTCTTCATATGGAACATTTGAAAAACGTTTCGCAAACAAACGAGAAACACTGTTTCACGTCCACAATCAAAAAAAAAAAAAAAATTAAAAATTTGCAAACCATTTTAAAAACGTTTCGGAAAGTTTTTTGTTTTTCTAAAATGTTTCTGAAACATTTCTAAAACGTTTTCAAAATGTTTCTGAAATGTTGTCCTAAACGTTTGTTTGGTGTGGACAACCCTTAACATGTATGGAACCTGCTTGCTGTTCATAGCATAGAGAAAAT
Source organism: Xylota sylvarum (assembly GCA_905220385.1). NCBI lineage: Eukaryota > Metazoa > Arthropoda > Insecta > Diptera > Syrphidae > Xylota > Xylota sylvarum. The sequence goes on along the minus strand of LR999960.1, from coordinate 49,070,715 downwards.
AGCTGAAACTAATTTCGGACAGAAAACTGTGCTGGAAGCCAAATATTTATGAGAGAGTGCCAAGAAGGCTGCAATAGACCTCTAATACTGCAAAATAGGCATAAGAAAGAAATGCATAGATGTTGCACCTTCATATGTATAACTAATTGGCTCTTTTCATCCGACTGTACGTACAAATATGAACGTGATCAAGGTGTTATGCAAAGATGAGTATATCCGCGCATTAGTGATGCACTACTAAAAGTACCCCAGCCCTCTTAAGGTCGCTCAGTTTAAGGTAAGCTTTAATCTCTGATTAGTGTCTAAGTGGGCAAGGCAGGATAGTTGAGTAGTTAGCTTGATTCGAATTTACTGCTTTTGTCAATTCATCAGTCATTGTTGAAACATCCTCATATCCAGTAATAAAGCAGACCTTTACCTTACGCTATGTTCCAAGAATCCTAAGATATTCTCGAGAGCCCTAATCAACCATAGATTCGACAGCTATAGTCACTGATCAGACTTCCGATTGAAGAAATGTGACTTCCGATGTGTCAAACCAATATCCAGTTTCACTTTTTCTGTCTTCGTTAATAAGGATAAGGGTAAAGGTTTGCTAATAGTCTTACGATGTCTTGGTATGTACTCAGTCTATTGCCTAAATTTTATTTATGAAGAATTACAAGGTTCACCATCGAACTCGGCCTCTATCTATGTGACTGATTAATTTTTAGAGAACTTACAGCCATTGATTGTCATATAGAGAGGTCTAGTGGAAGGCAATTGAGGATAACCTTTAGCCCTGCCATCGCGACGGTGTATTTTCCATTGTAGTCGTGTGTAGAGTGTAGTTTATCCATGGCCCAAGTCCAGGGTTGCAAGGGTTCTCTCAAATTAATGTTTAGTGCTCTTGATTCTTCTTCGATTATAACTGCGGTTGCTTGCGAACCTTGGATATAATTTTTTCGAAAATACTTCTGGTACGCAATATGAGTTAAAAGCGAACAACACAATATGACCTTTCCGTTTCCGTCTACAAGTCCGATAGTTCTTCAGTCCGCTCGGTATTGTTTAGAATTTCCGTCTATAGCACGCTATCGTAGTTTGAAAAAATGATTGACCGGGTGAAAGCGGTTTCTTTTAAAAATTAACCGAAGTCTATTTTGAATCCTTCATCTGTAAAGGTAAAAAATCGCACAGACCTACGGACTGTATAGGCTTGTCTCAAGCGAGGCTTTAGATTTAGCCTTACAATTCCACCAAACAGTATTATACTTTGTTGTATGGCTTTGCACTTTACATATAGTGAATCAGTGCTTAGTGAATCCGTTTAATGAGCACATTTCTTGTGATAATCTAGAAAGTGTCCGAGAGTACAAGGTAGATAAGTAGATATATCTTGGGCCTTGCATTACCAGGATACCAGATTTTTGGGTATCTTAAAGGAGGCAGTGTCTTTTTTTCCTACTGGTTAAATGGACTGATTTTGCAATGACTAACTGAAGTTAACCACCACTGTCAGCAATACTGTTGCTCTACTTGATATTGATTGACGTAGAACGCTATTATAAATTACATTCTAGAGCATTGGACATAAAACAGAACCTCGTGAAACTCCTCCGCTTTGCCTTGAAAGCAGTATTTTTCAATTGGTATGAGGAAGGTTGGTATATGTGCTTGTAAAAAAAAACTTCAGTTTACAGCATGGAAAGCAAAATTGTAACGCAGTATTTGTTTTTGGAGCCACATCTTCATCTATTTCTCATAAATAGCATTTATGACATACCTTTTGCGAATCCATTCCATTCCGTGGCTTCTTCGGCTGCTACAATACTTCAAGTTTTAAATATGTACATAGATTTTGTCAACGCTATCAATCAACTGTAGAAGTTAAAACGTCAAAAATTAGTAATCTGGTAGCACTGGATCGGAGTCTACTTTGCGGTGGTTCGATCTTAAAGACTTTAAAAATGTTACTTCAAATTTAATGGGCCAAATATACCTAATTTGATTTAAACGTGAACTCTCCTCAAAAGACTGCTAATGATTTTTTTTTCTTTTTCTTATTACAGCCAGCGCGTCACACAAAACTTGAGAAAGCCGACATCCTTGAGATGACAGTAAAGCACTTGCAATCTATTCAAAGACGTCAACTATCTATGGCTATTCAAACCGACCCTTCGGTGATTCATAAATTCAAAACCGGCTTCGTTGAATGTGCTGACGAAGTTAAACGTTATATAGGTCAACTGGATGGTGTTGACGCTGGAACACGACAACGCCTGTCGAACTACTTGAATAATTGCGCCAATAGCTTAGAACAGATTGGATCCTTCACAAACTTCTCGAATGGCTACCGATCGCAGACCACACAGAACTTTGGCAATACGGCGCCTCTTCCAAACCAAATACCCTTCTCTGTGCCACATGATGCTAACAATAATGGACGAGTTCAAATGGGCGGAGTTAAGTTAATTCCATCACTACTTCCATCGGGAGAATTCGCCCTAATTATGCCAAATACAAACACAAGTGTCATCAAACCGAACACCAATGCATCTGCTCCGTTTTGCGTTCCAACAATACCAACACCAAACAGCGACTTTACTTCTGGCTTTTCACGTGTAAGCGCTTTCAGTAAACCTTCCAACAAGATTGTGTTTTCAAATTCAAATTACCACGACATCAACACTTCTGCTCCACCATCAGCAACCACTGCTAGTCCACCTCTAAGTCCGATCTCGTCGATCTCTAGTCAAGAAGAAGATTCCATAATGCATACCAGCTCTGATTTTGCCTCTCGATCGATAACTCCCCCACTGGATGGGAGTCACAGTAGCTTTTCTGGAGTGTTTTCGACTCCATCTAGTGCCGAATCGAGTATTCGCATCGCAGACTTACAAGGACCCACATCCAGTAGTGTGATGAAACGTATTCATCCGTATGACACAAGCGACAGCTCGGAAGAACCTCCAACTAAGAAGTTGCATTTGGAAAAGCAACAGAACGTTGATGACAATGGGAATGTAAAGAAAGCAGCAAATGCAGACGAGTCCTCAGAAAGTATGTGGCGACCCTGGTAGCTGTCCGTGGTGCTAAAACACACTTTTTTTGATATAAATTAAGGTTGCAACGTATTTTTAATTTGTTCATAGTTTTAAAATTATGTTTTCTGTTTTCTTTTTTTTTGCTGTTCATTTAGCTTTAACAACTTATTTATGAATTGACTAAAACAATTTATTTGAGTTAACGTATTTCACATCTTTTCCTTTTTTAGTTGAAGTTTTTCGTGTTTTCGTTTTTTTTTTTTTATAAATTATTTATCTGTGATTTTTGTACAATTTAAATATAATGCTTTATCATATGGAAAACATAGAAAAGCAGAGATAGAGACAGTAAGCTAAAAAAAATAATCAAATAAATAAATTGTGTACAATGTTCATAAATTGTTTAACTTTAGTTTTGAAAATAAAATTTCAATCTGTTCAAAATTTATGAAAGTTTATTTCAATCTTAGCTTATAGATTAATGGAAAGTAAGTAAGTGTTATACGGGTTAGAACTCACTACTAGAAGATTGACAGCTGTCCTTGCTGTCCGATTGACAGCTAGAAAGCAGGCTTTGTCGTGATGAGTTAAGGTGATGGCTAAGAAAAAGAAGGTAGGTGTACAGGAAAAGAAATGTAGCTGATGGTAGTGAAGGAAATCAGAAAGAAATAATCCTGGGATAAGGTTTTGATATAACCATGTGTCGTATGGCATTTATTCTTAACGAACTTGTGAGGACGGATAATGTTGGCATTAAGAACTCCAATTGGCTGATCACGCCAGATACTTGAAGGTTCAGCTGGAAGTTTAATATTTAAAACCGATCGTCCATTACAAATATTTAAAAAAGGCTCTGACATTGTAATCGGACCTTAATCCTAGAGTTGTCTATGGGATATACATATGTATACTGAATACTAGTCTGGGGTATAGCACGGTACAAGAAAAGTAACATTGTGCTGTTCCAGATGATTGAAAGGCTTCTTTACGAGCACTTTAAGAATAAGAACCACTTCTACAGTTGGATTAGAGACAAAGACTGACTTGCTTCTAGTGGGAATCTTTGAGAAGAAAGTGGCAAACAAAAAAGCTCAGCGACCTGCGAACAAACCTTTTTAAGCACACCATTAGCAATTTTAATATTCCAAAGGAAGAGGGCTTTCTTTATTTATCGACTGATATAAAAAAAAGTTGAATTTCAATTAGTTTTTGTGAAGAAATTAACAATTCGCTAATTTTTTTGACGAATATGTCAAATTTTATTCACATTCCACACGTGTAGGACACAATCCACATTCGCGCAACCAAAACATTGGCCAGAGTTTAAGCTCACAATTCTTTTGTTTTATTCTTGATGGTCGGTCAGAGTTCGACAAGTAAAATTTGCAGATTGCTACAACCAGAAAAAAAGTGGCTATCAAAAGCTGGAATGTCGAATATTCACTCATTGGAATTCGCAGGTCGCTGATCTGTGAATGGAGCTTAAGACTTTGGGAATACTCATACCTAACTTGTGCTAATTGAAGCCATTCTAGAATCCTAAATACACAAAATATTATTCCTCGTAATAAGGACAAATATCTACACAGCAAGAAACATACACCGATATATTCAAAACAGCGGTTTATTTCAGATAGAGCTCACGACAACCCCAGAGAGCCACAGTCTGGTTTTCGACTTGAGTAGAAGGTAGAGCTATTGTTTTATGCAAAGGTTGTCAATCAGCAATAAAAGCCATGAATTCCTCATTTTTGAACGAGATTGCTGTTAGATGATTCGTATCCTTGTGCCGTGTTCAAGGTCATACCAACTTGTCGTCAATTGCAAGGAGGATGAGCTGGCTATAGATGGTACCGGACCGAACCTTTCTGATGACTACATGTCTGTTGTAGAAAAGATCTGGCCAAAAGCGCATTTGAAGTACTTGAGAAGTCTCATTTCCGTCAACTGGAAAAGTTTAAGTTACTTTGTTGGTGTTAACACATGCAATTGTCTGGTAAGTTGACACGCTACTACGATTAGTACTGTTGTCAACAAGTTTGATAGAAGTTGTAGAGGTTAAGACAAACAAAGTATTATAGCAAGAGCTATACAGGATCCTGTATAATTGGATATCATACAGTATGCATCTGTCTGTATTATATGTACATTGAGTCGATTTTGCTTTAACTTTAAGTGCATTGCCCCAAACTGTTGCAGCATAGAGAATAAATAATTGGGTTTCAGCTTAGACCTTCCTATGTAGTCTCCTATAAAGCTGCTTTATCGCACACTCTTAGCAAATGTTCCTTATAATACAATCTCCAGGGGGAGTACAGTCAATTTGAGAAAACTGTTCAAACTCATCCAAATACCGTACTCCACCAGGCCGAATAGATTTTTGCTTATCAAAGGACGAATTCGCCCCAATATTCAAATGAATTTGAATAATTCAACGGAAAATTTAATTTTATTTCGCTTAGTAGCAGTTAATACCTAAACCTCATAGCACGGACAAGCAGAAACCAGGAGTACGACAATAATAATGAATAGTTTCCAATAGAGGGCGCTGACAATTGAAATGATGGTTCCTATCTATGATACGTGGGATTAAAATTGAAATTATGCAGACAAAAGGAGAACTATTGAGAAATTGAGATTATTAAGAAATTTTCAAAACTTGGTCAAATTTGTGTTTGCTACTTGAAAGAAGTAAATAATCTTTATACGAAGGTTGTGCAAATCCTTTGTGTGATTTATAATATAAGTGGAGACCTATTCTATGTTGAAGACCTACATGCTGAATTTTGTGGTGAGTTTTCATTCCGACCAACTACAAACAGCTGAGGTCCTTCGTTTTGGTGCAGAGCTTTTAAAGGACTATTAATTAACGAAAATCGCGATAATATTCAAGTCCGACTTATTCCTTAATGTGTTACAGTAGGGTGTGCAAAGAGTGTTTCAACAATATTAAACCGCTTGTCAAGTAACTAGGCACTCTCAGTCCATCCGGAGCTTTTGTCAGCGCATGACAACTACGTTTGGCTTTCCCTCTACAAATAAGATAAAAAATCGTGAAAATATCTAAACGCGATAGATCGCCTGAATCCGAGGACATTCGCTTGTCCTTGGATAAAAAATTTCGTGGCATTATGAAAAATGCAAACGTCCGTAGGAAGGGTTCCAGTACGAATTACTGGAGCCCTCTTCAATGTCTTCCGGACAGTGACAATGATGACATGGAAGATGTTATTGTTTCAAGTGATTTGCCTAAAACAGTGTATGTGCCACCAATAAAACTTCTTCATAAATCGAGTGAATACGTTCACAACTTGCTAAAAAACTTAAATATTGCAGACTATTGCATAAAAAAAATTTCTATCGGCATTAAAATTATGTGCGAATCGATTGAATCGTATAACTCAGTGATCGCGAAGTTAAAACATGAAAATTGTCAATTTTTCTCGCATGACCTCAAAAGTGTTAGAGCATTTAAAGTAGTTCTGTATGGTATGGGAGACATGGACCCAAATATACTTAAAACTGAACTTATTAAACTCGGTCTTAAGTGCACTGAAATTAAAAAAATCACTAAAAAGTATGAACACTACAATGACACCATATACCTAATATCTTTAGAAAATGGTTCTATTAAACTAGCAGATCTAAAAAAGCGTTATCGTTCTATTTTCCACACGCAAATTAATTGGAGTTACCAGAGAAAATTCAAAGGTAAGCTCACACAATGCCGCAATTGCCAAATGTTTGGCCATGGGGAGAGAAATTGTCACATCAAGACATATTGTGCCACATGCGCCGGTTCGCACAAGACTGCCGAGTGCAACAGTGCTGATGTTGTCAAATGTGCAAACTGTAACGGCTCTCATAAGTCAACTGATCCCACATGTGTAAGCAGAACAAAGTACCTAGAGATGAAAGAAAAATCTGGAAAGTTTAAAACAGTCTCTCAACTAAAAGCTTCTCAAATATCACATGTTTCTGCACATCCCACGCAGAGAGAAGTCTCTTTCGGCTCATTGTCAGATTTTCCTCCGTTACCGCAGCGCCGTAAGCAGACATCAATTGAGAATAAGACCCGTGTAGGCGGTCAGCTGATTTCGTCAAATATTATGTGGAAGAACTGTTCCCACCAAAATAGTCACTCCAACACCGACTCCAGCAACATCGCTAGCAGCATCACTAGCAACATCTCCAGCAACAACATTCCGAGCGATTCTTCTAATACTCTGTTTACGGCTGAAGAAATTAATACCTTGTGTATGGAAATGATCACCGAATTATCTCTATGTAAAAGTAAAACTGAACAATTTAAAGTTATCGTACATTTAGCTACTAAGTTCTTAGGCCCTAATGATAAGTAATATGATAGATAGATACCTAAATATTATAACTTGGAATGCGAGAGGAATACGCAGCAAAATGCTAGAATTCGTTTATTTTTTGAATAGAAGTAACATTGATATAGCCTTAATCACCGAAACTTGGCTAAACAATGATTTCAAATTATCTACTCCTAACTTTAAATGTTATCGCAACGATCGCACTAATAAGCCAGGTGGTGGCGTGGCGATCCTAGTGCGAAGGTCAATTCATTATTCCCTTTTACCTGCGATTGTTAGAACTCATTTTGTTGAAAATATAGGCGTTGAAATAAAGTTGGGAAATCAAAATACAATAAAAATTTTTTGTATTTATTTTCCTGGGGGCCGTGTATCAACTGCGAAAAAAATAGCTGTGAAAAATGATTTTCACAAATTATTTACTATGAATGGAGAATTCCTTATTGGAGGAGATTTCAACTGCAGGCATAAGGATTGGGGTTGTTTAAAGGCAAACTCATGGGGAAATATTATTTCTAGTCTTAATAGTACGTTACCAATTTCTGTCATGTCTCCTCCTAGTCCGACATATTTCCCAGCTGGTTGTCGTGGTCGTCCTTCTGTCCTTGATCTTTTTGTTACTAATGTTCCTAGGCTTATATCACAACCTATTGTTATCAATGAGCTTAGTTCTGACCATAACCCTGTTTTTTGCCGACTTCGGTGGTCAGGAGAGAAAGAAACACAATATATTCAAGATATAAAAAATGCCAACTGGTCTCGTTTTCGATCAGAAATAAATTCAAGACTACGAAATACTCCAGTTGATATACGAAGTGTTTCTAGTACTGATAATGTTGATTCTTTAGTAAGTCAATTTACATCGAATATATTGAACGCCGCTAGAAACTCCGTACCCAAAATACCCAAAAATGAATATTGTATAAAGCTTCCTTCTCATATTCTAGACCTTATTAAAATAAGAAACAAATACAGAAAAAACTGGCAACGATATCGACTGCCTTTCCTTAGAGACCAAACTTCCTTTTTAAATAAACTAATATCAATAAATATTTCGCAACATCGTAATAAGGAATGGAATAAGAAACTAAATGGACTTGACAAAAACAGTAAACCTTTTTGGAATATTGTTAAGGTAGTGAAAAACAAAAAAAGGCAACTACCGTTTTTAAAGGACCCTACAAAAACTTACTTCTCTGATGTAGAAAAGGCTAATGTACTTGCTAAAAATTTCCTAAAAAATCACAGTATATCAAGCAATCTAGGCGATACTGAGACTGAGAACCATGTTAATAACACTATCCAGTCATACTTTGGGAATAGTGCAAATCTTACAACCAGGGTTAGTGTTGTTACGGAAGAAGATGTGTTTTGCATAGTTAAAGACCTAAACATAAGAAAAACAGGTGGACTTGATTGTGTAAAAAATATATACTTAAAGCATTTGCCTAAATCTGGCATTACTTTTTTAACATTTGTTATTAATGCCTGCCTAAAAATGAAGTATTTTCCGAATTCATGGAAAATAGCTAAAGTTGTTCCTATTATTAAGGCTGGTAAACCTCCTGAAAGCCCTGAAAGTTATAGGCCGATTAGTTTACTTAGCAGTTTGAGCAAGATCCTTGAAAAAGTGCTTAAGGATCAAATTTTAAAGCATGTTTGTGCCGTCGACATATACCCCCATGAACAATTTGGATTTAGACAACACCACAACACTTCACATCAGGTACTAAGAATTTGTAACCATGTTAAGATGAATCGTGCAATTGGTAAATCCACTGGTATGGTTTTATTAGATATCGAAAAGGCATTCGATACGGTTTGGCACAATGGCCTTATCTACAAGATGATTCAATTAAATTTTCCCTCACATGTCTGTAAAATAGTCCAAAATTTTTTGTCAAATCGTTCATTTGAAGTCTGTGTTAATAATAGTGTATCTAATGTTATTTCATTTGGTTCAGGTGTTCCCCAAGGATCTGTTCTTGGACCGATTTTGTATAATTTGTATACGTCGGATTTTCCTTCCTTACCTAATTGTGATGCAGCCATCTTTGCTGATGACACTGCAATATTTTCATCCCATCAATTTGCTCTTAATATTGAGAGTAATTTAAAAAACGCTATCGTAATACTAGAAAAATATTACACGAAGTGGAAAATAAAATTAAATGAAGGTAAAATGCAAGCTATTTTTTTCACCCGAAAAATAAAGACTTGTTTCCTTCCCAGTGTTCCATTACAGGTAAATGGAGTAAGCATACCTTGGGAGCCCTCCGTTAAGTATTTGGGAATACATATTGATACCAAATTAACTTTCAATGAACATATAAATAGGACGATAAAAAAAGCTGGAATTGCGATCAAAATGCTTTATCCATTTATTAACAGAAAGTCCCTACTATCAACTAACAACAAAATCATTATTTATAAAGTTATTTTTCAGGCAATTTTGTTATACGGATGCCAAGTGTGGGGAAATTGTGCCAAGTGCCACTTGAAAAAACTGCAAATATGCCAAAATAAAATCCTAAAAATGATGCTTAACTTACCTTGGCATCATTCAACAATAGATATTCACAACAAAGCGAACATTGAATTGATTTCTCTTAGAATTGAAAAACTTAAAGATAAATTTTTAGAACGCTGTGTTCTTGCTGATAATCCACTCGTAAATCAGTTGAAAGGAAATTACATTGTACTTAATAGCTAATAAACGTGATTTTATCTTTTTTTTAAAAAACATTTGTTGTATATTTATTATTTATTTATTTATTTATTTATTTATTTATTTATTTATTTATTATTTATTTATTTTTTTATTTATTTATTTATTTATTTATTTATTTATTTATTTATTTATTTATTTATTTATTTATTTATTTATTTATTTATTTAGTTATTTATTTATTTATTTATTTATTTCTTATTTATTTATTAATACATTATATTATTTATTTGTTATTTCTGGTCAGAATATGCAATTATTCATGTATTCATTAATGTACTTATTTATTTGTTTATTTATTTATTTGTTTTTTTGTTTAACAATTTATGTTTTATAATTTACTCTAGTCATCTCAAATACATATGCATATACATGCATATGTATTGCTTTCATTTATATATGTACTTACATAAAAATAAAAATTTTTTTTTTTTTTTCTTCTTTGTCCAGTTTTAATAGGAGGTTTTTCTCGCATTTTCCTCCCACGTAGACTATTTTTTTGCTATTAAAAACTTATTTAAATGAACATTATATCATGTTTTAGAGGAAAGATAAATCTATCAAATCCCTATACTGTAAAATGTACGATAACAAACCTTAATGTACGTTATATTGCGAAATAAATCTATCTATCTATCTAACTAGGCACTCCTATAAAAGTTTGAAGAAAAAATATTTCTTAAGAAGCATCGTGAATTTTTGGGTCGTAAGGGTCTTCGACTTTACTGATCCAAACTTTTTTTTGTGGGAATATTTTAGCACGAAGTTTATAAAAGTAAGATCCGTAATAAAATTGACTTTAAAGATGTTGTACGCAATTGCAGCAACACCTCAGACTACATAAGTGGTATATCAGCTTCTTTAAGTAGGGTCTTGTCTAGATGTCTAGTGCCTGTGGAGGTATTCTTATGCGAATTGAATATTTTCGGTCATTGTCCTGCTGAAAGATAGAATATTTCCTTAGCCACATTTTAGTGGTCACTGTTGCATGAAGGATAGCAATACTATTTGCATGATGGCTAGTATTCGACATGAGTTCAGGGTTGGTCCTTGTCGATAAGGCAATTATTGAACTGATTGAAAAAAATTGATGTCGGCATAATTTCCTTGAAAAGGTTCGAAAAAAAGGGAGGATGATAAACGTGCTGTAGTGCAATAAGGCCCGTGGGTCATAAGCCCTACGGATAAAAGAGAGAAATTCTGGACTTTATTTCCATTTCTGATTGGAATTAAAACCCACAGAGTTCCACGCTACTTCGAAAACGAAAAAAAGTCGTTGGGTCTTACATCCTATAAAAAAGGAAACATGTTAGACTCTCCCGCTTCTACACATTCATAAAAGTTATGAATACTGGAACTGTTAGTGTTCTAAAGCTTACCCTGACATGTAACCTCAACCACTCGGAATTAATGGAACATTTGAAGATATTCAACCAAATTCCGCTGCTTATCGCACCAGCAGTACATATCCCAATCCACAAGAAAGAAGATCCACTGAATTGCGTCAGTAGGTATAAGTCTCCTTAACAAGATCTTATCTGTTATACTGCGTGAATGCCTGACCGCATCAACAACCTCATCGGGTTCAGGCCAAAAAAGCCCTCAGTCGATCAAATTTTCACACTTTGACAGATTCTGAAAAAGCCATTGAAGTCCAACTCGATACACACCATCTTCTTATCGATTTCAAGACCTCATATGACATTATTTACAGAGACGAGTTATACAGAGCCATGTTTAGTTTTAGCATCCCTACCAAACTTCGCCTGTGCAGGATGACGATCTAGAACGCTCGCTGCTCCATCAAGGTCGGTAGCGAATTCACCGAGACCTTTGATTTCAAAAAAGGATTTAGACAAGGAAACGCGCTGTCATGTAATTTCTTCAACATCATAGGATTGTGCGAAACTCACAAGCCAAAACCAAAGGAACAATCTTTCAAAAGTCTGTAAAACTACTACCTTACGCTTACGATATTGCAATTATTAGCAGAACACAGCGGGTTGTCACTGGTGCGTTCGCTAGTATTGGAACGAAAGCTGCCAAAATGGGTTTAGCGGTAAACGAGGGCAAAACCAAGTATTTGCTGTCAATCAGAAGGGACACGCAACATCGATGAATTTCACAGAACGTCACAATCGACAGCGATAATTTTGAGGTAGTCTACTTTGTCTACCTCGACTTTAATATAAATTCTGGTAATAACATCTCAGCAGTAATTAAAAAAAGAATAAATCTTGCTAATCTTTTTCTTTGGGCTGTGAAGGCAATTGAGTAGTAGAGCCCTATCCCAACTAACTAAGGAGATTCTGTATAAGACCTTGATCATCCCATTTCTGTTTCACGACGCTGAAGCTTGGACTCTTTCTAAAGCAGATGAAGATGTCCTCGGTCGCTTTGAGAGAAAGATTTTTCGTAAAATGTTCGGTCCCGTTTGCGTTGACGGGCTTCGGAGTAGAAGATTCAATGACGAACTATACGAGCAGTACAGTGAGATCGGCCTAGTCAAAAATGTATGCATCAGTTGTCTAAGATTGCTAGGATATGTAGAGCGGATGGACACAAATGCTCCGGCTCGTTGAGTCTTTGAATAGAACCCAGACAGATACCGTAGTATAGGAAGGTTACATTGCCTTAGGTGGCGCGCACAAATAGAAGGGGACTTCAACTGACTTACAATGCGCAACTGGAGGCAGTTACCTAAGGACAGAGCTAACTGGAGAGACGTGTAAGTGCAGGCTGAGATATTACGGACGAAAAAATATATCTAAACTGGTCCTTCAAAGTGAACTTTTCGAATTGCATATATTGGAACAACCCTCAAATTTTTCTGGTTGAGAACCAGTTTAACTGATTCACAGATGAATCAAAACTGGATAACGGAGTAGGGGCTGGAGTCTTCGGGCCTAACTTCAAACTGTCGATCGGTCCCACTGAGTAACACCACCACCATCTTTCAAGCAGAGGTGTATGCGGTTGTGCATGGTTAGGCTCCAGGAAATAATGCCCCAAACATGCGGTAATTCTTTATAATGCAATAAAGTCCCATTTGAAATGTGAAAACAAGACCACAACGTAATGAAAAAAGGCCTCAGAAATAAATGAAATAAGACCCAAAAATGTATTTTCTTTTATTTTAGTTTATTAGGAAGTAGGTAGGGTATAGGTAAAGTAAGTAGGTATAGTAGCGTCGCAGCGATATAAGTCCTTTATGGACCAGTTCAGTGGAGTCTAAGTCCACAAAAAAAGTTTGTGACCTTATGTCCAACCTAACCTAACCTTTTACTATGGTCAGGTCTGGATCAAAATCGAGTCTCATAGGTTCCACAGCCATAAAGTTACAGCTAAATTGCTGGAAAAACTATGAACTGTTGTCATACTGGTACTTATAAACAGGTCTAAGACACTCCAAGAATATTCTCTAAGAATAGATCGAAAGAAAATGACTTCCTTACCGACCATTGCTCTCTCAAAAACCACCTCAGAAAATTGACATTAGTCAAATTGACACTAGCAGACTATGTCTTGAGCACCCTGATACTGTCAAACGCATTATGTGCCAATATCTCGGATATAGAAAAACAACACAGATACCTGTGCCGGTGATCTTGTGTTGATCATATTGCTGGTTCGAGAGTGCTTCTGCTTTTTTGTTATACATATGCCGTTTGGAGTTTGTTATACGAGTACATATGTATGTGAATTTAAATAGCCAGGCTGAGTGGATGAAGTTAAGATTCAGGTGCTCGGTTAGTGTCACTGTTGCAATACTTAAAATTTTCGGTGTGTCCGTTTAAAACTTGGTAAAACTGCTTGCAGATTTCGTCAGTTTAACTTTTATACTAAAGATGCAGGATAATATTAACCTATCGTTGATTTGAGAAGTTGAGCTTTATCCTCATACCTGAGTTGGTAGCACTGCTTGATCGCTTGATGATCACTGTGTGTAATATCTTTCTTCGTTGTCCTATCGCATTAGCTACTGTTCAGGCTGCTGGATAGCCTCCTTGTGATCTACCTACAATGTCGCGAAACCTCAAGCTATATGGTCAAATTATAATTGTAAAAAACCATTCTCTATCTGTATCTATAGCGTATAGGTATATCAATATACAAACTTGAGACCCTTAATGACATTAAGCAGTTTCCAGCAAAATCTATCAATACTGTCATACTGTCTGAACTAATGAAGTTCAAACGAAAAAAAAAAAACAAATCAAATCTCATCAATTTTTAATATTCGTTGGCATAAGTCAGTTATCCTAGTATCCGTTTACTATACACTTACTAGCAGCAAGGAAGCACAGAAAAAGAAACACTAATTAAGTCGATGATGGAGGATATATCAGAAAAAAAAATGAAAAGAGAGAAAAATAAAACGTAACCCGTCCACGAAGAAAATTGTTTCCTTAAAAATGAATCAGACCGAAAGATGAAATACTAACGTGTAGTGCCAATGCACTGCACTACATCGCCAACAGGGGTAGGGGCGGATGACAAGGTGAAAAACTAAAACAACCTCAATAGTCTGTCATGTAGAGAGAGCATTAGTGAATCGATATCTTTCATTTATTAGAATGAAATTGGGCTTTTCTTTCTTTTTTTTTTGTCTAAGGATTGAGTACTCTGTATGTATGATACCATGCCACGATACAGATACGAGTACAGAAGGATATAGGAAGGAGTTGGGCGGCTGTAAAACCAGTAACTTTCGCGCAATAGGAAGACTTCGGAAACGGGCACAAAAAAAAATACGATAATTAATCACAAACTGCGGAGGTAGCAACATCAATTTAGTTCCTTTATAAGGATATAAGGTTTTTCTTTCTATTTTTACGGTTCAAATTTCAGCAGCATAAAAAACAAATTGAGAAAATTTATTTTCAGTAACGGCAATTCATGTTAGTAAAAGGATATGGCAATAGTATTCATTGCATACTCGTGTACCCAACATCTCGCTCTTCTCAGACTTAACCGAAAGAAATCAAAGTAAATGTCCTGTTTACTGTTTATTTTGTTAACGAGACAAAAGAACGCCTACTTGCATAGGAAAGGATCTGTTTTTTTTTTTGTTTTTTTTTATGTTCTTCCTTCTTCTCCGAAAAAACAAAAAAAATTTGAAGCTAAAAGAGTATGATGGGAAAGAATCGTGCTAGTAGTGGCAAATAGAGAATAGATGATGTGCAAAAGCGTACACATGAAAATTAAAAAGGGAAAACTGCAACACAAATTAAGGGAGAAATGCAAAAAAAAAAAAAGTAAAAAGAAAAAGAAAAAAAAAAAAAACTTCATAAAGAGGAGAATGCGAAAAGAAAACTTAACAGAACCACTACAAAACTGACATACGGGGCGGAGTTACACTATCAAGGAAGAAGCTTCGCCAAGAATACTATATCGCGGCTATTGCATCCTAGTGTGTAGGAGTGTATTGGACAAAAAATTATTTACTACTAAGATAGGAAATTATTTACTTCCTTGTAGCGTATAGCCGGAGGATGAGAGGGTATGGTATGCTCTGCACCAATCTCATTTTAGAATGATATGACATATGAGTTAAAGAGGATGCGATACAACGCAACTACCACTAATACCGCAGCACTACTCTACCACAAGTACAATATTAATGTAATCATCTTCATCATCAGTAGCAGTAGCATAGCACCAGCACCAGCACCAGCACCAGCCCCACATAGTCCGTGAATAAAGTCGAAAAGAGAGAAATAGAGGAGCGTGCATGTGTAACAGGAGGAATTTCTTTTTTCCGCTCTGTTCAGGATACAAAAAAAAAGGGCCTAGCTTATTTTCTATCGCGAGGTAGATGGATATTCTCTCAGAGTGTACACTACGTACCTATAGAGTGTACCGCGCGCGTTAGTTGAATGTCAGAAAAAGTGCTCGAAAAACGCACGAAATGTAAAACTCATTCGTTAGTTAGTAGGGAGTTGTTGTTCACAAAATCAAAAAAAAGAAAAAGCTTTTGGGCATGTGTGTGAAACTGTAGAGAACAAGGACACACGTTGCCGAGTTAGGAGAGTGCGCGATTTTTTACGTGTTTGATGATGGGGTTGCGAATAAAAAAAAAAATGTTTTGCTTGCGTATGCGAGCTTTTTCTTGCATGCTTTTACTTTTGTAAAATTCAGGTGCGTTGCAGATGTAGGTGTCCTTCGAAGGTTAGTTGTGTCAGGATATGTAAATGAGTCTGATACCTATTTGCTGTAGTTGACGGAAAGTGTCTGTTTTTTTTTTGTTTTCTTCGATGTTTGAGATTTGTTTATTTAGGTGCAAACATACATAATATTGTGACTGATATTATTATGCTTGTAATATTTACTTCTACACTATCTATCTATCTGAAAATATCGACTATCTAACCAGTATCTGTAACCAGAGTCTAAAACAATGACAACAAGTCCGTATCGTGTTAACAAATATTTTAACACATTTATGTATTATGTATTTTCATCCTTTTTAACTACACGTTACGAACATGGAAGTCGTCAAAAGTTACTTTAAAGAGAATTGTGATCCGATTGATCTTTGACATCACAGATACAACTTAACCTCTTAAAGGGTAAATACTCGGTTCGTGAAGGGTCTATGCATATGATTATGTAGTCTTCCGTTCTCGTCGATCACCTTTTGTCCAGATCAAGCCTTTTAAGATCCACGATCTTTTGATCTTCCCACCAGGGGTCTATTATATAATTCAACAAGTGAAATTCAACAACTGTTGAAAATTTATATAACACGTAACAAGTCTACGGGCACTACAACAATTGTTTTGGAATCTTTCAATAAGTGGGAAATTTTATAGATCCGTCGATACTGTAACTGGAAACAACAAGTTTTGGAAAGAGACTGGACTGGACTTGTTGAAAAATTGTTAAATTCTGACCCAGTTGTTAGAAGTCAACAAGTCATAACTAAACATTTGCAACAGTGTTTACCAAACCTTAATACAGGGAAGATTGTTTAGAATTTATCGGACAGTGACAGTGACAGTGAAAGAATTGATTTCGAAATATTGTCTAACATCTTTGTTTAAAAATTTTGTGTGACACTACGTGTGTTTTTGAATATCTTACTGAAAGTCTCATCCACAAATTACATTCGTCAACCAATAAAAGCAAAGCTCTAAGTGTTGCCGAGCGAATATTATTAGTCTTGCATTGGTTTCGGATAGGATGTCAGTACCACATTATGAGTGACATTCATGGTTTACTTTCTGCAGATCCCTCGGTTTTGGCGTTAACAACTTTGGTTTACTATTATTTATCTTTATTTCTTTGCTAGTTCTCTGACTCATTGCGTAAGGTTCACTTGTTGAAGTGAGGTTAATTTTTTTGACAGTTTTTGTTATGTCAAAACAAGTAAACAAGTACTTGTTGGCTTGTTGTGTATTATACGCCACGGATGATCCTGGCTGTATGGAACCTGAGGACCGCGTTTCAAAAATTGTCTCAAAAGTCGACGAGCCCATGTATAGGTCGATGACAGGTCCTAACTTTCTGGATTTCATCCTTGTACATTACGATACAGGTCAGCGTAATCGCATTTAAATTGTCATAGGGTTTAATATATTCTTTGTTTCCTACTTTTTGTGAAGCATTCGATATTACGTAGCAATCCGTAACTTAAAGTTCTTCGAATTAGAAGCTATGTATGAACTCCGTGATTGTGTCAAACCGAAGTCGTAGCGTTATTCTTCGTGAAAGTGAAAGTTTAGTCCGAAGTAAGTAAATTCCTTAAGAACATTGAAGTTTTACACAGAAACTGTCGGCAAGCTTAATCTAAGTTAAACTGGAAGACACGAAAATAATAATAAGCGCAAATCTGGACATAGAAGGAGCATTCGACAATATCTCCTACGAAGCTATAAGGAGAGATCTCGAAAAAAAGTAGTAAAGCTCATCACAAACAATTGGATGTTTACGATACTGAGAACTGGAACTGATAAGACAGATGTGGGATAGAAAACCATAACAATAAGCATCACTTAAGGTTCCACAAGGAGTCTAGTAACGGACAGTCTATACCAAGAACTGAGAAATGTCAGGCAACATAAATACAAAGTTGTCATTACAAGAGCCACTAATGAGCACTAAGAATCTCACAGATGTGATATTGAACTTTAGAACTAAGAGTAAACCCAACCAAAAGTACAGACACCAACTTTTAATTAATAAAAGACAGTTACAATATATGCAGTCCATAATATTAGAAAGGAATAGGGTTGAGTCGAGTAGCAAGTTAAGGTCATCAATGACATCCCCTAAGCTCAAGCTAAGACAAGCCTGAGCTCAAGCAAAAACCGACTGAGGTTTATACATACCATTGTAGACTAAAGGAGCATCTCAGGAAACTGGGTATAGTGACGATTGACACTGCGCTTTCGGTATTTAAAGGGTGGGCTACCTGTTAGTATATTGTTGCTTTATTGAAAAGAGTAAACCTTTCGATGAATTATGGAATATTATTTCATTCCAATGACTTGGTAGTAGTCCATCCTGTCAACCCAATTTCTCAATACATTTTCGATGGTTTCGGCCCCTATTTCACGAATAGCTCGACTTATATTGTCCTTGAGTGCCTGAATCGTCTCTGGATTGTTCGTATAGCATCGAGCTTTATTGGCACTCAACAAAAAAACTTCTATCGCAGTTCCTTGCCGGTCAACCAACATCACTAAAATGACTGATTACACGATTACACGGTACGTAGTCCCATCTTGATGGAACCATAGCTCGCCCAAGACCAAATTCTCAATTTGTGGCCATAAAAAATTGGGTATCATTTGACTTTAACGTTTCTTTCATTGTCGTCTTGGAAGAAAAAGGTTCAATAATTCCGCTACTACAAAAACCTGCAAAAAGCTGCAATATTATCCGTTGAGCGCACAGGACGAACACGAGAATATGTTTGGTTATCAATCAACAAACCAGTTTCACGAACTTTTATCATAAACTTGCGTGCACCAGCTGCAGTTGGTGCATTATTTCGATCGAAATCTGTTTTAAAAATTCGCACTGTTTCGACAACACAGCATACACTTTGGAAGAAACTTTGTAATATTTTCCAAAGTCGCTTAAGCGTAAATCGATCCATTTAGTATCCTGTCAATTTTTTGAACGCATAAGCTGTCAGTGTCAAAATAACATATGATTCAAAAAGAAACCAACAGATGGCCCACCCTACATACGTTGAGGAATCACCTGTGCACATTCTCATGGAATGTGAAGCATTACTTTCCAAAAGAATAAACCTGCTAGTGCGAAAATACCTGACGCTGTTTTTTTAAGATTCGAATTTTGAAACCCTTTTCAGTACCAGTAAGCAATAGTAACCACACTTGAAGAGTTCGAAGATGTATCAAAGGTAATACTTCAAGATGGCAACGCATTTTCTTATCAAATTACGATTTAGAATTTAGCCCTCTTTAGAATTAACCTACCCTCAGAACTTAAGCCGATATAATGTATTAAAAAGGTAGTGTGACTAGAAGTTCGTTGGTTTTGTCAGAATTTTACTATAGCGTGTACTATAAAAGCAATTTACTAGGTTAGTTAGGTTTTGAATTTAACTCCATGTTTTGGTCTTTAATGTGGGAGACAGACTGCTGGTATTGATACCATAGTACATCAATACCATGTTCTATACCACGTGTCTGTCACCCCAATACCACGTTAAAAGTTAGTATACCACGAAACAAACCTGGTATTGAAACTCGTAATTTTTTGGTGGTATACCACTTTCTTATTGACTGCAACGCCACTTTCTCTCTGTTGGTGATTCTTCGTAGCTTCTTCACAACGAAGAAGTATATCCTCAAGTTTGGAAAATGGATTTAAAGAGGACACCATTTTATCTAAACTGTTTCAATAATATACTAGATCAGAGAAAAAACAAATTGGGCCTTCAAACTGGAAACATTTCATCGAAATTAATTTGTCCATGAAATTTCAAAAGTGACCGAATCAATGACGTAACATTGAATTCAAAAATTCGTGCATAAACGTCAAAGTATACTAGAAATGCAGTCTGTCATGGTATTCATACCATGGTATCAATACCAGCAGTCTGTCTCCCACATAATAGAACACTTGCCTGAATCAATGTTTTCCGCGAGATTTTTGAATTTTTGTTTTAGAAAGCCCTAACTAGTGTTCATGTTTTAGACAATTTCAAAGCTTACAAATTTTGTGTTAAGAATTTTTTTTCCCGATTTCTAGTAAAAGTTTGGCAAAAAGTATACCTTTTGAAAAGTGGGCGTGACTGTCTCAAAACTTCGTACGCAATGGCATTGCATGATGCTGACAACATAGACACAGTCAATGGAGATCACTACCGGACCATGTTGACTGACTATTTTTGGGATTGAAAGAAGATGACTTGGAGCATATGTGGTTTCAACACGACGGCACCACATGTCAAAAAGTTGGCCAAGCAATCGAGTGATTATACCGTGTTATCATCAGTATTAGACCAGTGAATTTTGCCGTGTCGTTAGAGTGATTTGACTGTCGAGAAGACTTTATGCGAAGCCATGCCCGCTTCTTCAGAATACATTCCAAAGGTCAAGCCTCAATCTGTCCTTCGACCATCTGTGAAATTAAAGAATTCGTTTGATCTGTGGCTCTATCGTTCGGCCATGGGTTTTGTGAGAAGAACATCATTTTGTTGTTTAGACTGAAATCAGAATAAAGTGACCCATGTGGTCCTTCTCCCAAATTCTCGGGTTTTTCTTTTACATGGAAGTTTATTGTATGAGGTCTATAGCAGTGAGAATACATATGGTTTGAAGGACTCGACTGGGAGTGCTAATAGCGTTGGATTTTGGTGAATTCTTTCTGACCTGTGACGAGGCCACCAAGCTAGACATCCAACTATGATCGTATATATGTATCCAAAAAGCAAGTTCAGGGCTCATTTTAATTTGTGTGATAGTCGAGAGAAACCTGAATGCAGGAATTAGTCCTTTTGCTAGTCGACTTTTGTAATGCACATCGACTTGTGCTGAGTGGAACCTTATTTCCACATAAGACCTGTTATATGGTCACTTGGGTGTCTCCGGCTGGTCGTACTGAAAATCAAATTGACCATGCGATGGAGAAAGTCATTATGTAATATTCGTACTGAAAGCAACGCGAACGTAGGAAGTGAACATCACTTGTTGTTTACAAGCCTAAAATTACGAATGCCAGCTGTACAGCGGCGCTCAGAGGATACAGCGAGGATAACCAAATTTAACACGAGTGCTCTAAGCAACCCAAACAAACCAACACCTTCTGAACGAAATTGGTGATTCAGCCATTGATGCGATGTAATAAGAGCATTTATGGAAGTTGGATCCAAGACTTTGCTCAGACAGTCTAGAGCTAGAGATTCCTGGATTTCCCAAGACATCTGGGACAAATTCGCGCATCGTAGATCGTTGAAATAAAAAATAAATGCCGAGACAGGCGCGGATAGCTCATAGGACATTTCATCACTGTGTGAAACGTGCCAGGGGGACGAGGTTGGACAGCCTGGCGGAAAATGTAGAAAACGCAGCAAGAAGAGGAGATATCAGGGGACTGTACAGAATAGCCAAAGAAGTTGTTGGCTAAAAAATCAACACCGACCATCCTGTACTGGATGTGGACGGGTCTCTATTAGTATTGACTGAGGATCAGTTTCGCAGATGGAAGGAATATTTTTGTGCTCTGTTTAATGACAATTTCGGCGAGCAGAGTGCAGCAAAGAGACCCCAGTTGCTTGACGTGCGCAGATCTTTTAGGGGTATTGACTCCAGACTCAAACAGTTCCAGAAATGAGAACAGCGGTCAATCTTTTGAAAGCTAACAAAACAGCTGAACTCGATGGTTTTCTGGCTGATGGTATTCTCCTGAAATCAGATCCCACCACAAAGGCTAGTATTTAATGAAACCTACCTCAAGGACTGGAAGGACGGAGTTTTTGCAGTGGTCAATCGAGCGTCCATCACATCAACACTTTCTCGACCAATCAGCCGAGTTTAAGTCACCGTTCCTACCTCATGTTCGTAGATTTCGAGAAGGCATTTGACCGGGTAAATCGTGAATGTATTTGAAGATGTCTTCTCAGGAGACGGATCCCCCAAAAAAAGTTGCTGTCATAAAGGAGTCCTTTAGACTATGTCGATGATATCTGTTTCCTGGCAAATACCATCAGCAGACTAGGCGTGATATGTCAATCATTACAACTAAATGGGGAGTAGGCCAGACGCCATAGTGGTATCACAATGGACCTACCTTTTGGTCTAAGTGCGTCCCTGCTAAGCGGTGATAACCACCCAACATAACACAACACAGACACCAATTGAGAAGTCGAGGAGTTTAACTCCTTGGGACGTTTTGTAGCATCTGATGGCGGAACGGATCTGGTCGCTAAAAGCTCGAGCTGCCTTTGGTACCCTGTCTCCGGTTTGGAAATCCAACCTATCTGTACTATTGTATGACTGTGAAACCTAGAAAGTCTCAGCCAACCTCTCGGGAAAGCTACAAACTTTTGTTAATCGCTCTATCCGATACATCCTGTAGATTCATTGACAGCAAATTATATCTAACCAGGAATTTTGGCATAAAACGAGTCAAACGCTTTTGGATGTTGAGACAGCGTAAATGGCGCTAGATTGGTGGCACACTAAAGAAACCAAATGATAACATCGCGAAGCAGTCCTTCGAATGGAATCCTCAGGGTGCCCGTCAGATTGGAAGACCAAAAACCACGTGGAGTTCTAACAGTCTTAGCAGAAGCAGCGACCCGGAGGAAAACGTGACCGCATTTGAAATATCTTGCCGCAGATCGAGATAGATGGAAGAGATTTGTTGCCGCCCAATAATCCAATCGACACTCATGGTCGGTTAACAAAGAAGATATATCAGGATGCAGAATGATTCTCTAAGAAGTTCGATAGAGACACTACGGCCAGAATCAGCAGCATCGTCCTCGTCAACAAATGGCTCTCTATTGAGTTTGTCAATGTGTCTTTAGGAGAAAATTCATCGAGATTAGACCTCTTAGTGAGCCTCTTTTGGGCATGTGCGAAGTTTCGGAGAAGGCCAGAGAATCGCCCAAGCTACTAAGGATATGGCAAAACTTTGAACGTATGTAGAGATTGAGTGGAATATCTATAGTAAGGACCTTCCAAGGGCTATGATGCATATCACCTCAGAAATTTACGTGATTTCAAAGAGTCTTGCACTTAGATTCTCCAGAGACTATGGCAAGTTAGAATGGTACCTTGGTTTGAGTCGGTAGCGCAACAGTCAAGGTCATAATCAAGTGCGGGCCTTACCTCCTTGCGGTGATCCTCGAACCACTATAATTGCAAACCGACCTACTCTAACATTGAATTAGCTTACAATTAAGCCAAATGCATCCTTATCTTGCATTTATTACCAACGCTCCTCAGGTAGTCATCAGATGCCCTAACAATATAATAAGTAAATTGCATCGCAGAAAGCCACCCCCCTACCTGCTACATCAGATTTCCATGTAACATCCTTCACCCTTCACCTCAAGCCTTCTCGGGCTTAATTAGAACGAAATTTGTTCCCGAGTGTTGTTAATCATGGACCTGCATTTTTGGAATAAAATTAGCAGCGATATGCCATAGAAACTACTTAGTTTGTGTGTATACGCGTAGCTCTAGCACGCCTCTGGACCTCGTTTCTAATTTACGTTGACTTCAAGATAAATTGAGATTTAACATTTCAAATACGCTGTACCCGTAAGTTGGAAGGCAATTGCTCTCTATGTGCATATCCTTGCGATGCTGCTACTTCGCATAAAATTTTCCTTTTACCGCAGTAGGTATCTATCTATGAAACGTTGTTCGGCAGCAGTCTTCTTTACTATTTATTTGAGGGATACCTATGTATCTACATACATATATACGGCAATGATAGTGTTGATGGGATGCCCTCCTTCAATCGGGTAGGACAAAATTTTCCAGAGGAAAATTACACCGAGCCGAGAAGCAGTGTCTATCACTACGATGACAGCGATATGAACAACGCCTAATGTACTCTTGCGGGCAGCTAGGATATCTTCTTCATATGTATGTATGTAGTGTGG
This sequence comes from Xylota sylvarum, assembly GCA_905220385.1. Lineage (NCBI taxonomy): Eukaryota > Metazoa > Arthropoda > Insecta > Diptera > Syrphidae > Xylota > Xylota sylvarum. The sequence goes on along the minus strand of LR999960.1, from coordinate 49,046,523 downwards.
AGAGAAAATTAATTTTCGCCTTTGCCTGGCTCTGCTCCGGCAGTGTGCTATTCCTTCATTCCTGGCGCTTCTCATTATTATTCCATGGTGTGTCCTTAATTGCAGGAATTTCATTTAAACAATTAACATCTATTAGATCAACGGGGAACAAGAAGAAAACAGCTCCAACACGGTGTTACAGCGTCTGAGGATAGTTTTGCGACACACAAGATGAAAAGAAAGTAGGTACAAGGACGAGAAGGTTTTGTGCATCGTCACTCGTGGGTGTACTTTAAATGATTATGCAATTGAAGGTACGAGTACGAGTACGTTTTGTTTTGGTATTTTACACAAGCAATGGGTTCAACTTATTAGCGGGTACGTGGTAATATTGGCTGTCAACGGGTAAACATGAGTAGTCTTCGAGTAGAGATTCCCTTGGAAGGCTGTTGAGAAAGTTCCTTTTCAAATGGAATAAGGGTTTCTATCCGCATCTGAGGGAAGGAATCTTTACGGAGAGTCTACCTGTAGACTATGCCTAGCGAGCGAAAAGAGCCTCCAAGCACATCTTTACGGAATGTCCCGATGCCATGTGCAATTTAGTTCGTAAGAAATCCAAATTCAGGTCCTGAGAAATATCTTTCCAGATCTCATTGCCTTCGAACATCTGTAACCCAAACTAGTGTCAAAGAGTTTCGAGCTTCGTGTACGAGCTTGTGGTTGAGAGATTAAAAAAAGTAAAGCACCATCGATACCATCGGAATGAATCCGTCCAAGACTAAACTAATATTGTTTACAACTCCTCCAAAACTCAAGGGTTTTGAATTGCAATTCGCAGAAAGCACCAGATACTGGCGAGATATTTTCGATAAAAACTCGATTGGAAACTGAATAATCAAGACCGTGCTAAGACGGATTAAAGGCTACCCTGCGTCTGTATAATGCGCGCCCTTATAACCACTTCTGCAGCTGCACTAGAAACTATGCTCCATCTGCTTCCCATTGATATCTTTGTGAAGCTGATGGTGGCTAAAGCAGCATTACGGCTTAGGGAATCCTTGCAACTGGCTTGTGGAACGCAAGCATCCTAAACGGTCATAACACTGTTCCTAGTAATTCGGACTACATTATCCCCTATCCGGACTTTAACGTCAAGTATAAAACCAGCATTCCCAGCAGAAGTGCTTGTCAGTAATTTTAAACAAATCTGCGAGAGAGATTAACACAGACGGATCCAAGACAGCATCTGGCACTACTGCGCGAGTTTACTCCAGTGCATTGGATATTTGTATCACGAAACGACGACCGGACCACTATAGTGTATTTCAAGCAGAAGTCACAGCAGTTCGTGAAGCCTTGACCTGGCTTTCGAATAACTCGATAGAGTGCAGCACTATTGTTTTCGACAAAGAAAGTTAAGCTGTGATAAAAGCCTTGGAATCGCCAAAAATTCGTTCCAAGTTAGTAAAGCAATCTCTTAACGAAATCGCTGCTAGGTGCAACGTATCCCTGTGCTGCGTTCCAGAGCTATTGCAAAGCGAATGAACTAGATAAGGAGGGAGGCTAGACAGAGATGGAGTCAAGATGGTAATACTGGTATCAGGGATGTTTCTTTAAGTAATTAGTGAGATTATGGAAGGTGCCTTGGACAAGGATGTGGTCTCAGCGTCAACCCAAAAAAAACTGAACTGACGCACTTTACCACAAAAACCAAAATACCGACCTTCACGCCTCTATGCCTTAACAACCAACTACTCTCCTTATCATCCAGTGCCAAGTACCTAGGTGTGGTACTTGATTCAAAACTTAGCTGAAAACTAAACATTGAACAGCGGGCAAAGAAAGCTTGTGTGACCTTGTATGCTTGCAGTAAAACCTTCGGTAAGAGGTGGGGACTTCGCAGGAAGATGGTAATATGGATGAACACAGTGCATCATATAAATACTTTCCTATGGATCGCTAGTCTGGTGGTATGCGTTAAGGAAAGAATACAACATGAAACTTATCAACAAAGTTGCAAAGAACTGCAGCGCTAGAAGCAACGGGGGCCATGAAAACAAGTCCATCCGAGGCCTTAAATGTAATATTGCACCTTCTACCGCTAGACCTTCACATTATATTCCTGTCTTCATGCAGTGCGGTCAGATTAAGAGAAACAGGATGCTGGTGTATCAAAGCTTATGGTCACAACAGCATCCTGAATCTGTTACCTCGAGACTTGGTAGCTAATCCAACCGACTATATAACTCCTAGAGTGAACTTCAGAAATGACGTCACGGTGAGATTCCCAACCAGGGCGCAGTGTGACTCAGACCTAGTGACAAATGAGTTCGAAACAACAATTTTCACCTAAGGTTTTAAAATGGACTGTGGGGTAGGGGTGGGGATATTCCCTGATTACCTCAACATTTCCAAGCTGGAAGTTCTTGTTGTACACCATAGCCATCCTGATTGAAAGCCAGGCCGCTATCAAGGCTGTTATATCTGCTACCACATCTTCGAAGCTCATAGACCAATGCAAAGAGGAGCTTGCCTCGCAATTGTCACTCATCTCCCTTATCCTTATTGGTCAACATCCTTTCCACATCCGATACAACTAGAGTGGTATTAAAACGGCGCCTTTGCGTAATCTATGTTTCAGCACGGCTTGTTGTTACCACCACTTCTACCTACCTATCTACCTTTCTGACAATAGGGTAGCAGCATTAAATCGTTAAAATTCCAATTAGATACCGCAGCCATTAAAATGGCTTCTAAAAAAATATGGCCAGAGCTGGATTGTAGGAAAACCTAAGTGTAAACCTCGCCAGTAGGACAAATCTGAGAATAATAGTTGGCGCTCTCACAAGGCACTGTCTGGTAGGTAGACATACCACAAGGGTTGGTGTTTTCATCAACGATTTCTGTAGAAATTGTAGGGACAAGGAAGAGGATGAAACCATGACACATCTTCTGTGTACCTGTCCTGCCCAATCGGTTTTAAGAAGGAAAACCATAGGCGAGTACTTCTTCGAAGATTTTACGATCTAGCTAGACTTGACTTAAGCAGAATAAAAGGCTTCGTTACTGGTTCAAACTGTATGCATGTGTTCACACCGAAACTGATTGCCCTGCCTAATGTCCCATTTGGGAGGTTTCTATGTAGGTCTCCGGTACTGGTAATCCGGTTTTTTCATAGTGGATCACAATGGGCCTTATTTTTGGACTAAGTGTGCCCTTACACACTTGGATAGCGATTGATCATGGAACACATCATTTAAATGTCTTCCATGGAAATATCTGCACGAGTGAATGCGCTAAACTCAATTTTCCGTGACTTTATCGCATAAATCGAACGATATATCGATAATTTGGGATTCGAATTGACTGGTTCCATATCTGGAGATAACATGGTCATCGAACTTCGATTACAATAACTCGATTGTTTGGCCAGCTATGTGGCATGTGGCGGAATTTTGTGGAAACCACATATGCTCCAAGTTAAGTGATCGCAACCGAACGCGAACTTTGATAAAACGTTGTTGACTCGTGTACCTTCCATGAATAAATACAAAGTATAGACAAGTTGAAACGTCAAACAAACCGCAGCTAACTTCACGCATAGCTGACAAACTCTATTGGAAAAATGGGAAGTCCGAATTGGAAAGCGTTAATTGGACTGAGAATGTCAGTCTGATTAGACTTTACAGGAATTTGGTTAGAAAGGAACGCAGACTAATAGGGTTGGAAGACTTAGAGGGTTGTTATGCCTCCTTCGTTTTTGGTATGACGTCTATTTTACCTACTTTTCAGCTTCCTAGCTACTCGTATGTAGCTAGGTTGGATCAAAAGATTTGTGTGTAGTTAGGGATCAGTATTTCATGTCACATTTGGTATAGGCTTACCAAGAATTTTGTCCTGGATCGTCTCATACACATAATCAGACAGAGTTTGTGTTTGTAATTTTTATGGAAGACTCGAAAGTTTGTAGTTAAAGGAAGGTCCTTGTTAGTCACGTTTAGCTGTTCATACAATTTTCTAGCTTTGCTGATTCATTTACTATTCGTTCTACTTATTTAAAGAAAATAACATGTCATGTAATCAATGAATGAATTAAGAATACACGACGGATATAATGAAAAACGTGTTATTCCTACAATATCTTATGAAACATTCTAAGAAACGTAGAAACCTTACACGTCCGATTTCGTAGTTTTCAATAATTACCTAATGTCAGACCTTACATACATACATACACATCACACGTTCCAATATTCATTGAAGTTTTTAATTGTGTAATCTTGCGAAAACTAATGAAAAGTTTCTTAGAGCACAAGAGGGAATCATAGAATGTTGGTATACTTGTACACCTAGGTACCAAAGCTACATACTACGGTGGGTTCCAACATCAAACTTTATCAATTCATATTCGTTCTTCGTTCGGCATACCGCCTGTGTTCTCCCTTCTAATGTCATTAAATTAAAATTTCCCACTCGCAAAGGATAGGTTATACAACGTCATGCGTATACTCGTATGTGCATGACCTCCTCGAAAACTCATACCCCAGCACTTCATATTACCTTTTCGGAGAAAGAGACGAGAAGAGAATAAGATCAAAACTCAAAATTCCTTATTTCCAATTTCGGTGCAAATGAAATTAAGTTAAATCCTTGTCAACCTCATCAAATAGTTGCTCCATTCTTCTACACATTGCAATTGCAGTCTTCCGCAACTCCTCTGGATGTCAGCAGTTGAAAACCCCAGCTAGTCGGTGTAATATGAGCCTATATGCCTTCTTGATGACGATGACGATGATGATGATGATGGGCTTCATGCTGTAGTGTGTACGGACTATTGGTGGCATACTCGTAGTTGTGTTGGTTCCCATTAAAATTTTAGTTCGCTATTGCATGGATGTGACCCCATCATGCAAAGGATTTTATACATTTGCATCTCTATGGTCGGGTGTGTGCGAACGTTATGTTACATGATATAATTGCGAATATCCAAAAGAGGGCCGTTCCGTGCCCTCTGTACTTATGAAGAAAATCTTTGGTATGCCCCGATTGAGGACATCGGCGAAAGACGACAACATTAGAATCATCAACATCAGCATCAGCACAGACATTGACTGGTACACGTACCTATTCGTATAGGGTGAGTGATGTTGCTAGCAAAATAGATTTAAATTGTCTACACATGCATCATGCATCGGCACCGTTGGTATTGGACTTGGCAAAGTTTTGTTTAAACCTCCTCCCTTGTTACCTGATTCTCGATATTGAATTCAATTTAAAATAACCAAGGCTACCTTGGGTTGGAGAAACATAATCAACAACTTTTCAATGCTTTGAATTTATAAGTAAGCCGTTCGGTGTAAGGATGGTTTGTGTGGCTAGGATATGTGTGTCCTATGTTTGACTGTATGCAGTGTTAAGGCTTCAGTTGACATAAAAAAAGGAACGGTTATATAAATCTAATTAGACTTAAGTCAGTTAAGAAGTGAAGTTTTTACAAAAAAAAAAAAGTATTTTAACAAGATTAGGCCTCCTAACAGGGTATTAGAGTTCAATGTCTTGTTAAGTCTTAGAAAGATCATGAACTGAAACATTACTCTAAGGAGTGCCACAGGAAACTATAGACAGCCATTCGTAGGAACAAATGCAGAAGGTTTTCAAATTTGTTGGGAAAGTGGTACAGAGTGCTTCAAGACAGCAATCTGCGGGACATGAACTGTTCGTTGATGAGCAAAACACCTAAAGGGAAGCAAGAAACTCGACCTCGAAAAAAAGTGGAAAAAACAGAATTTTACTGTCTGGAGTGCTGAAATGAGCACTCATCTATAAACTCATTACGTCGTGATAGTGCCAAATACTAAATATTGGAAAGAGGGATGGGAGGGTTTATAGAAGTAATGCTGACACTTTCTGAACAGACCCCCAAACCATGTAGGTTTCCCACCTGAGCTATAACGTCCTCCCATACTAATCGATTCTGGACACATTGCTCTCAGATGTCAAGGCCTAGAGTTGTGGCATTCGCGATCGCTCAGTCTTATTGGTCGTCCCGAGCCTCATGATAAACCTCAGAAGCTAGGTTTGGATTTAGGTTAGGTACAAGAATGACACAATGTGGCACAATGAATCTATTTTCATTTGTCCCAATCTGTGATCTAAGAATGCTAATGACATCTAAGAATGCCAGTTCGCTGAGGTCGGCGAAGAGAAAAGTCTTTTTGGCTCAGGGTTGGATTGGTGAGTGGGAGGTTGGTTGGGAGGATGGTTTTATCCTCCTCTTTATACCTACAGTTCCCGGAGAGGCCATTAAGAAAGAGGCCTCACATTTTAGCATGTCTTCCTATCAGACGGTGTCCGTAGGTGATCTGTGTCCTGTGGGGCTTCTGAGGTAAAAGAGAATGATTCCAGGACCTTGATTGCCGCTTGACTGTCAGTGAAGATGCTAATATCGTTGACATGTACAGCATTGTAGGTATCTCAACTAAGACAGTGCATGACAAGGTAGATTTATATGATGATTTCCACCTGAAAAACGCTACAGTGATTTGGGAGGGGAAAAGAGAAGAGAAGCTCAATTTGAGCTTTTCAGAGAAGATACCACATCACACCCCACTTTCGGTCTTTGAGTCGTCTATGTATACGTGAGCTGAACTTCAGTCCGGGCGTGGATGATGGTCCGAAAGTTGCAGTCAAATATCAGTTTATTTGATAGTGGATCGAGGAGTTGCTAGCATCATAACTAAACTACTGCGAAGGGCCTTTTAGTCAGATAGTTGCATACTTCAGCTTCTATCTACAGCCTGCATATGCTTTACTTACCCATTCTAGCAAGGCTTTCAGTTTTAGATTTGCAAATGGATATTCATCAGCCTTTCGTTTACTTTCTTGTGGAACTGATGCTTGACAGAGTCTTTTTTTGATCGGGCGACCAGGTCTAATATGCTGAATACAGCAGGCAAGATCCTAGGACGTGTCATCAGACTAGACAGACTACAAGCAGATACGGAAGGTACGCTCAAGAGTAGATGGAATTAAGGTAAAACTTGGTTGGGTCGTTGGTGAGCAGAGAATTCTAGGCAACGAATCTGCGGATAAATTAGCTAGATCTGGCTTAGAAACCGTATTCATACGTTCACAATCGTACTGCAATGTCCATTGAACAAAGCGCTGACTAATGATTGGAAACATCAGCTAGTCCACTGAAAAAATGTTCCGGAACTTGGATAAGCCAAAATATTAATCAAGGGGTTGCCTACACAATCCCCAGTCGTAAAGTCCTTAATTTAAGATCCACATATCAAAATCCATAAATCAAAATCTCGAAAAAACAAATCGTTGACATAAAATCAGGGATACCTACAAAATGTCCAAAATTAAAATCCAAACAGGCAATCTCTAAGCACAAAATCCCCAAAGGCAAAGTAAGTCATTAAAGAGCAGCGAAGTGGAGCGGTAGCGGAGCAATCGGTGAAGTAATTTTAGAAGGATTGGGTATGAAATCTCCAAAATTGAAATCCCTGAACTAAAATCCCCAAAACCCAAAATTCAAAATTCTCAAATCACAAATCGTTGACATAAAATCCTTCACTGCTCGCTCCGTTGCCGCTCCGCTGCTCTTTAATGATCGTGGGGATAACATGAGTATTTTTCATTTGGTGATTTTGTGCTTAAAGATTTTTTTTTGTACATTTTTCAAAAGTTGGGGATTTGTTAGTTTGGGGATTTTAATTTTGTGGGTATCCCTAGAAACAGTAAACTAGAATCTCAACAGAAAGGAAAGAGTAAAGAAAGCAATGATGGCCTTCTATGTCGGCAACAGGAAATTCGATAAATTCTGGGGTTCTAGTCCTCAAATCATCATATGGCATGAAAATAGTATGTAACACCAGTACTGACTTATGGTAATTTTGTCCCGTGGCAAGCATTATGAAAAGCTACTAACCTTAAGACGATGACGAATATTCAAAGAATGACATACATCAGCTCCACTGGGGCAATGAGAACCATCTCTACAACGGGGCTGGAAGCTATACTGAATCTTAAACCCCTACATCTACATGCAGGAAACAATAGTCTTTAGCTAGGCGAAACTACAGACGTCGAGACGATTTTGCAACACCATTTGTTACTTCTTATCCCAGTATACATGGATGCCGCGAAGATGGACATTGACGTTGGCGAGGGATCCAGTTCAATCAGGTTTTCTATCTAAAGCAGCGTTTTTTAAGTTGAGGTCTTGGCATTGACAGATTGCAAATATATTGAAATTAAATCGAAGTTTGTAAGTCGTTGCCCTTGGATATTAGCACAACGTAAGACTCTGCTGGGTTCTCAGACACAAAGGGATGCCGGAAAATGAAAAAGCTACTGACCTGGCAAGAAGGGATCAGGCAGATACTTCTGTAAAGATTACACCCTATAATCTTAAACAAGACAAGAAAATTGTTAACAAAATAATAGTATGTAGTAGCAAATAAGAGATGGAATATGCTCGATTCCTGCATTATAACCAGCCACTCTACAAGAGATTAGATTAGATTAGAATTAAAGAACGATTCATCTTTGTCCTTCCTTGTGGGTGATAGCACTGGACATACATGTTGAGATAGACAAAAGACCTGTACCTACAGAGGATGTGGTGACAAAGATGTACATTACAATACTCCATGCTCTCCTTGTCACTGCCCAGTACTCTGCCGCGTAAGAAATAAAATCGTTGGAGGACATTTTTTTCCATGACGCAGGAGAATTTTCTGGAAAGTCTGTAAATGACTTGTACAAATTCGTAAAAGCCTCCGGGTGACTTGAAAGTCCATTGGTTTTCATAGGTTCTACAGTATGGGATTCATAACCCACATATATACGAGTAGGTACATATGTTAAGACCCAATCATAATGAACTTCAGTTGGATGAACCTTCTGTCAAAACTAAACGAAAAGCCCATTCAAGTTCTACCAAACTCTCTAGTTACCCGTAATGAACTTAAGCAAACTTCAGAATCTGTCAAATAGTTTACATTTGGTTTGGTAAAAAAATGGAAAATAAGCAAAACAAAATTGAAAATATTAAATTTAATTGAATATTTACAAAATCGTATTCTGAATTAATTTCTACTGTCAATAAGAATATAAGCAATTGCCATTGCTGTCTTTTTTTTCTTTTTGTATCAGCTGTCAAATTTCCGTACTGAATTTCCCATTTCATTGGGAGGTTCCGTAACACCGCATCTGCACAAGAAATATTTATGTAAGTCAGAATTAATCTTAGACTTTGTGTTAGACGCAACAACTAATCATTGCCTTGAGGGCTTTAAATTAAGTCAACAAATCAGAAAGAAAAAGAAGAAATGTTTTCTTTGACAAATTGACAGTCAATGTCAAATTTATTTCAGGGTTTATGTTCTCAGGGTAAAGCTACTATTACACGGTCAACGAAATGAGTCAAAGAATTGATTCTCTGACGTCAAAATGACGTAAAAATTTGTCTTAAATCGGTCACTTCGTGTGATCGTCAACGTTTCATGCGTTGACACGTTGACCGTGGACGGTATGTTGACGATTTTTTTTGTGACGTCAGAGAGTCAACTCGTTGACTCATTTCGTTGACCGTGTAATAGTAGCTTAAGAAATAAAACCAAACATGGATGTCTTGACATAATTATTTCAAGAAATTTCCAGTCTCCATTGGAAATTTCAATTACAAGACATATTTCTCGCAATGAATTATTGCCAGTGGAGACCAGCAGTAAGTCTACAAAAGTTAACGAAAACTTGACGAAACCGAGAATAATCCCATAATGATTGTGCTATACTATACTGTTTTCATATAATAAGACAATTCATTAAGCTGACGTAAGCTCACTGAAGTCTGGTTGGCCCTTAAGTATGACGTGTGACCCTTAGCGTAACCTAACATAACCTAACGAATGAAAGTTAAGTCATAAAATCCCTGCGCTAGAATGACAAGACGGTGCGCAGTACTGCAGAGAACAATGGTAAGAGGAGGAAGTGGATTTAGTGTCTAAGAGTTCCACACCCTTATTTTGCCTTTTAAGGATTCCCACCATCACACGCAAGAAAAAAAAAAGACGTAAGAAAGTTATAAAACCATTTAAGGCAGTAAGTTCGAATATCCTTGACTAATTGCACAAACAGATAGATTGCTATGTATATCCACTGCACTCTATTTGCATATAGAAATTGTTCCTTAAAAAAATAAACACTCGTATACATAGTATATCCTCTAATTTGCACTGAACCCAATTTTCAAAATGATGATGTAAATTAATAGACGTGAGGGCGTTTGTCCCCATCCTAGTCGCAACATCGGGCAGTCAAAAACCAAAAAAAAAAAAAAGTTTAAATGTCCAGAGCTTACATTATACCTATACCTACGTAGTGGTGATGGTAACGCTAACGGCTGAAAACGCAATTTGTTTGTTTTATTTTTACCATTATGGACACACCAGAGGGTGTCCGGCTATATAGTCAGGACTTTCTTTTTTTCTTCTTTCCTCCATATAATCAAAACATTTAGCCAGCAACAAAGAGTTCAGCACTCACTAGGACGAAAGCAAATGAGCAAAAGTATACAAAAAACAAAAAAAAAAAGACTGTTTCGTACAAAATTGTTAACAAAACGAAAATAAAAATTATCGAAAATTTTCTAAAAATGCACAAAAGGGGTGCGCGTTGCTGACTGCATGATTTTGGGTAATGCGTATGTTCAATTGAAGTCGTTTGCTGGCGGGACTAGGTATAGCGTCACCTGAAACCTGATAGATGATGTCTGCAAGGGCAATCTCTTTCTGGCACTCTCCCACATTTGCTACTGGGTAATGGGTATGTGTACAAGTACAGCATAGCTGAGCTGGTGGTGCTGGCCACGATGATGAAATGAAGACGAGAATGATGATGATGAGATGACGATGATGGGGCCATAGCAATCGTTCATCATGGTCTCATTTTTTTTTTTTTTTTATTATTTCTCCAACATCATAGGAAGCGGCAACGTTGTTGGTGGAAATGGCCAGGTAATGTGTAACATTCTAATGGACGAATTTTATGGCGAGAGTTATTCGATGCCCGGAGGCTATTGATATGTGGGGGAGGCCAAATTATTCTTCTTTTCTTTTTTCGAATCGAAAATTCTTTAATATTTCACTGGCAAGTTGCTGTGAGTGTTTTCGCTTGACCCGGCTTATATGTAGGTGTGCAGGTTATTTTCGAATGGTGTAGGGCTAAAGCGGTGATGAAAAATAGAAGGAAATGTATAGTATGTAGTTGCTGGTTTTACATTTAGTACTGGCAAATTAAACAGGCAATGCTTTGGCACTCGGCAGCTATGAATGACACTAGGTATATATTAGGCATTGATGACCAAACGTCTGTTCCTCATTTGAGGATATAAGGAATGAGCAGTGCCTTTTCCCAGCACTATTCATATTCCTTCAAAATTTATGTGCAACCGCTGATAAGAGCGATCTTCTGTTCTTTGGAAGTTGGGTAAGTAGATTCCATTGCAATACAACGTTCTTCACCTGACCATTTCGTTGCCATTTTCTTGGGCATATTGTGAAAGTTATAGGTTATAGGTTGCTGGGCTAAGAAGAAACACTCCACGTGAGCACACAGATTTAACTGGTTCATTTTAGTACGAGGAAGCAAGATCCAGAGTAGCCCATTTTACTGAAATTTCTTCGAATTTCGGAGAAAGCTGAGAAGGCACTCTAGTGATGAGAAGCTGACAGTATCAGCACTGACCGCATCAAGACTGAAGATCTGCCACCTGATCTAAGTAAAGGTAGGACAATCACAAAGCCAATGATTCGAAGTATCGTTGCCCTTTCCAGAAGCCTGTACCCAGATTAAAGAATTCAATAAGGCAGACACAGATACTTCGGACACCTCTACCAATTGTTTGCAATATAGTTCGTTGCGATTAGGGCATATATAGCAAGAATGAGAAGAAGGCATGCTTGGCTAACGAGTAGTAAAGTTGTCGATCTCTACGAAGACACCAGAAGATTCGACTAGTTTTGGAACAATCTGTAAAGATTCGACTACAGCCCAGTCCAGGCTCAGATTGCGGCCAAAGCCAGGCCTAAGTTGAAGCAAAGTCGACAGCAACTGAAGTTCCAGTGTCAGTGCATCAAATGTCGCCCAAAGTTTACAACACCACAGTGCGAATGATAACAAATGTCACCTCGTCTAAGAGAGTAGAATGGTTTGAAAGTATCAAGGGTATGTAAGTCCAGCAGGGCATCTAAAAAACCAGACTCCTATGCAGCCGAGACAGGATGATTTTTTTTTTTTAAGTTCAATACTTACGCGAAATCCACCTTCACCACACAATGAACGCATAAGCTAGAAAAGGTCGTATCATAGCCTTATAGGTTCAGGGGACCTTTTCGGTGACAGGCCACACGTCTTGCCAAAAGCACCCTTACACTGCCAAAAAACTGAGAGCGCTTTAAATGTCTTCAACTTAACATACTTTGCGTAAAGAAATTTCTTATCACTCCCAGATATTTTGTTTCATCAGAGATTTAGATATATACACCCTTTAGAATTTGCTGAGTCAGATCGGTCACAATCCTCCTTCCATCCTTCTAATAGGATACCTATACTCATGCCAATGACATATTCTATTGTACTTGCCGGAAAGTTCGACACAATTGTGCATAAAGACGAGGTCTCTAAGCCTGCCCTTAGCCCTCACAAAAGGAAGGTCAAGTTCAAGCCTTTTTCTTCTTCCAGAGTAATGAGGTTGAGGGTTGAGGGTTGAGCATTCATAAATGAAATCTGAAGGCATTTCATCCGGCGCAGCACTTCTTATCCCAATGGTTGTGAGGCTCATTTAAGGTCTAAATAGATGCTTAACCATCCCCTCTTTAGTCCGTCTATCAACATCTTCGATTGCAGGTAAGAGGTAAGTCCATGCCTATGTATACTGTGCTGCAACCCTTGAAAGTTAATCATTTCACTTTTGTAAATGAACTAGGAGCTACTAATGGTAGGTTATGTGCCAGTAAAGGCTGCCACTAGCTTTGTCAAGCAAAAAATTAAGCTTTTTTACTGCCGTGCATACCTGCTTCACAGCCGATTCAGCTTAACGATAGATTCCTCCAACATTTTGGAGGTAATCACGATAGCAGAGCGGTCTTTGATAGGGGCTTGACTATCAAAGTACATCTATAGCTTCCCGCTTTCCCTAAAAGCCACTGCGCTGTAATGATACTGGCAATAGTGTCTACCTACTGTAAAAAAAAGTCCTCAATAAGGTAGTGTCCTAGTAACCAAAAGGAAAGTATTCAGTTATGTACACCCTGAAGAAGAAAAAAAGGTTCACCACCACTTGACATCAGGTCATTGAGAGTATCCGCAGGAGAATGATGGATTAATGGACGAACAAGGCAATACCAAATCCTTCAGCATGTCCCTAGATTTCATGTCCTGACAAGTTTTTTTTTCTTCCCGAGGGTTGGTGGAAGTCTTGAAAGACACTAGTAAAGCTAGTAGTGTTGGGCTCGCACCCTAGTAGTACTCTCTCCCAGAACATCAGAAGAACAAGAGCAGATTAAAAGTTTTAGAGAGAGATCCAGAGGGGGATCTCACTACCTTCAAGAAGGAGTTCCCTTCAAGCCAAATGCAAAAAGTACGAAGTAACTAGATCACGGATTGTCCAAGAAACTTTAACTCAAGCTACTTGCAACCGGAATTACTTTCAAGAAGGTGTTCCCTTGGAGCCGACTGCCAGAAGTACGAAGAAACTAGACCACGGTTTTTCGAAGAAGAATTAACTAAACCTTCCTGAAACCGGAACGTCTTCAGAATACTTCGAGGAACTTGATCAAATGCTTTCGCTCGGGGTCATCGAAAAGAGTAACAGCGCATGGAGCTCTCCAGTAATCGGTAAAGCTAGCTCTGCCGGTAAAGTATGAAACTCTTATTATATGTAAGGGTCATGGGTTCGAGCCCGACGTTGGGCGCCATTGTAATGAATCAGTGGCAGTTCTAAGAGAAGCTAAATGCTCCCGAAAGTCTGTAAGAAATCAGCGGCATTCTTGCTGCGTCTCAGCAGAAAAGACTGCAGACAACTTATTGGCGTTCTTACGGGACACTTTCCTTTTGCTAAACATCTTAGTGTGCTAGGCTTAAGAGATACCTCTGTCTGCGACGCTTGTGGAGAAGGCGACGATACTTCGGATCATTTCCTTTGTTATTGCCCTGCCTTTGCTCGGATCAGGTGGCAGATCTTCGGCGCTGATGTGGTGAGTACTGATACTGTGAGCTCCTCATCAATGAAGTGCATTCTCGGCTTTCTCCGAAAGTCAAAGGAAATTCCAGTAAAATGGGTAATACTGGATATTGCTTCCTGGTAGTACAATGGACCGGTTGTGTCTGAGTGCTCCAGTGGAGTGTTTCCTAACCCGACAAAAAAGAAAAAAAAAGAGCATCTAAAGCTGTAAGTTTAAGTAGTAGAGCTTATGTAAATCAGGAACTGTGGCTGGAAACTATGTACATATCCACATACATCCCGTAGCAGTGTTAACTTACGATCCACAATAAAAGGATATTCACGAATGCTTTTCATCATTACAATATTCAACATTTGACCGTATTGAAATGGTACCTCTTCGTATAGTGCCGGTTAGGTGTCCTATTTGATACACATTGTCTACATACATATGGATGTACAATGTACATATTTCAAAACTAAAAAAAAATTATAACATTCAGAATGCAGTTCGAAATTTTATTTTTTTTTTAAACCAAAAAAAAAATAAACTCCTTTCTCATTTAACACAAAACTTCACATTGTTCGCTTTGGTTTGCACCCACTTCAAATATGGAGAAATTCTAGCATTCACCGATGGTACATCCCCGGCGCATGCATAACCATAACTCACAATCCCAACTGCATACAGACGACTCTTCCTTAAATATAGCCCCCCACCCGAGTCATACTGGCACGTGTCCTGTCCAGGCGTCGACGTACAAAATTGGCTAGCTGTCAATGCACTCACACTCTGTTTGCATACATCGTTCCTCATAACATCCAGACTGGTTTTCAATAATTTGCTTGACTGTTGGCCACCAAAACTTGTTGTGCCCCAACCGGCAGTATCCACTTTATATCCGCCCAATGATTTCTTTGCAAAGCGAAAAGGCATACAAGCCGGTCCGACGGCACGACTCCATTCGATGCTCTTGACGGTCCTTAGCAATGCAACATCATTTCTTAGATTCATTATACGGAAGTTCTTATGTTTTATGATCTCCTCAATGTCATACTGCTGACTGAAAAAGGAGTCAAAAACTGAAAACCGATAGAAAAGGATAATGTTAAAAATTTATTTTATGTCTGTGTATGGACACTCACTTGCAGATAGGTCAGTCTCTCCGACCACAATTTTAATAAGTCCAGGCAGAGACGTCTCTGCAGCTATAAAACAGTGAGCAGCTGACAAGAGGTAGCGGTGATGAACTGGTAAAAGAAAATAGAAAAAAGGATTAAAGCAAAAAAAGAAAAATTGTATTTTTAAGGATGTTTACCCTCATCTGCTTCGGGACTTAACTTACTTATTGTGGCACCACAAAAAATTGTATTTTCCATCCTTCGAACGACAGCTGCCATTGAGGGAAACTCACCCATGGTAGCTTCAGTACCACCAGCCACTTTCAGAGTTGTACTCCATCCGCAGTCACATGGTGGCTCGAGGGCTTCAACTAAGCACGAGAAGTATCCGGCTTTCGTAGTGTTGTTGGCCGTAATGGGATTACCACTACTCGAAGAAATATACGAAATCGTTGCCCTATTGACAAAACTTTTCCTTTCCAAACTTCCTGACCCACAAAAGTAATCGGAACCGGAGAGGAGTTCACTACCCTCTCGATTGAAGTAGAATATTTCGGAGGTGCAGCTAATTTTACTGGGCTAAAGGAAAAAGGACAAAAAAAAAAACGAAATCTAAACGACAGGACGATCAAAGAAAGGAAGAAGAGTTGACTTCGCTAATAATTAATACTACTACTACTACTTTAATTGAAGGGGAATTGGGTTTTGAAATATTGTTTATCTGTCTGTGGTGTCCAGTATCGATGTCCAGTATTGTTACGCAAGCGGGCTAAAAGTGAACACTAATATTTTATCTCGGACCTCCTCATCGGGATTGTGAAGGAGAAATTATGGCATTTGCTACCGTAAAGTGGGTTACAGATACCGGGTTCATAGGATTTGATTTCTTTACATTATTTCTATTACTACACAATAGGTGGAGCTAGACCTGCCTATGACTCCAACCTGAGAAATATTTCGTCCCGTAGAACCCGTAAAGGCAAATATTTATAAGAAACCAAGGCTTTGAAAAAAACGTACATAACATACATATCTCATATCTGTCAAAGTTGGAAGAGCACAGACGGACCTGTGAGATAGTTCATAAGGGCCTTAGATTGCCTCTGTTAGAATAAAGAATTTCTCAACTTATTATTTCGGAATTTAATGAGTTGCATAGGCAAGGAGTTCCATTCATAAATCTGCTCTTGGAGTGGTCAAGTGTGGAGCTTGAGATTCTTTTCTTGCAATTCCATTGCCTTTGATACCATGATGACGGGGTAATCGCAAAAGATGGGCTTGGTGGAAGGCAGGAATCTGATTCCAGGATTTGAAAGGATTTAAGTCGGTTGACTACCTAAAGATATATAAATTTACACTCTATGAATGCTGGGACTGATGCACTCTCTAGCCTCCTGTGTCGACCACATTAACACCCTGCGGATCATCATCGAGCAATGCGTTGAATATCGATCCCCACTACACCTGCTGTTCATCGATTTCGAAAAGGCGTTTGATAGTGTCAATCGGGAATGTATTTGGCTTGCCTTGCGCAGGAGAGGCATTCCTGATAAATTAATAGCTATTATCAAGGCTACATACGATGGATCCACATGTCACATTTTGCACAGAGGAAGCCTTTCTAAAGTGGGGTTAGGCAAGCCTGCATTCTTTCACCAATATTGTTTCTATTGGTGATAAGCGATATGCTAAATGCGGCTTTGTCGACGGGAAATGGTGGAATTCGATGGACTCTTACACCCGAACTCAAACACGATGTATGCCTACTGTCTCACAGAATAATGGACGTTCACCAAATGACAGCAAATGTGGAGAGGGAAGCTGACATCGTTGGGCTGAAAACTAACTCGGCAAAAACAAAAATGATCAGCCTAGGACCGAACTCATCAACTCATATATGCATTGCTGGACAAACGGTTGAGAGAGTAGAGAGTTTCCAATACCTTGGGAGTATTGTCTCAACTGATGGCGGAACCGAACTGGATATAGTCAGCCGAATAGGGAAAGCAAAATCTGCGTTTGGGATGCTATCCACAATCTGGCGTAGTAATGCAATTAGCTTAAACACCAAGCTACGACTGTTCCGTTCCAACGTTGAATCCGTGCTGCTATATGGATGTGGTACCTGGAGAGTGACCGCTACTATCACGAGGAAGCTGGAAACGTTCGTTAATAGGTGCCTACGCAACATCTTAAGGATTTTCTGGCCACACCGTATTTTTAACGAACAGCTTTATTAAAGAACGGGTTACGACGAAAGTGGCAGTGGATTGGTCACACTCTCCGAAAAGGTAACAGGTCCATAGCTAACCACGCGATGCAATGGAACCCGCTTACTCAGGATGCCAGAATACGCGGCAGCCCCAGAAGTACATGGCGCAGAACGGTCGAGAAGGAAACATGGCAATTGGGAAAGAGTTGGGAGAGCTGAGGCACATTGCCAAAAACCGCACACGATGGCGCGTAGGCGTTGTAGAGGCCCTACGACCCACAAGGGGATACAGGACATAAGTAAAGTAAGTAGCCAAATATACTCACATCTACTCATACATATCTACTATACTCCATTTTAGAAGTCTTTGAAAATCACGTTGATTAAGATTTAAGATAGCCCGCATACAGGAGATTCATTTTGCCCTTAACTCCTGAATGAAAATTTTAATTTGATAAAATTTACTGTCATGGAGTTTGTGGCACCGAAATGAAGTTAACATTTATACCAGATATACCCCAGGGCTCAAGACTTCGCAACTAGCGAATCCCTAAGCCATTCATTCTACCATTTGCTTGTTAAACCTTGGTGTTAGGTGGATGCCATAGAATCAAAAGATCACAATTCGACGAGTAGGAGGCAACTCAATTTTTTTCGAATTGACAATGAGAAAAGTACAGGCCACAGGACGAAAGCATTGAGATGGACTGCATGCATTGTGGGAGACTGATGCAGCAATACCTAGGCATGACTATATGGAATCGGAGCGATGGTGAATAATGTTTCGAAGTGTGGTTCCGAATACAAAATCCTAGACGATGGTGCATTATAACCATCATTGGAGCGGGGCAATAGATCTTAGGTTAATGGGATTGGTGCTAGGTAATCAATATAACCGGTATTTAGCTGATGAAGGAAGAGTAAGTCGACGATTTTCGACAGACTTAAGAATGATCAGTTCAAAATGTATCTATCAAACCAACGGATACCGCGGAAGGCAAAATTTATAAAACTACCCTAGACGGCTTCAATACGTCGGATATGATCAGCGTAGTAAGGGAACCAAGGCTGGCTAGCATATTCGATGATCCACCTAAACAAGGTGATGTAAAGTGATTAGGTGACGTAAGGGTTCGGAAATTCATTGGACCAATGTCTTACAAAACTATCGGAAGTTAAATACCCTACGGGAGATAATACCTAAATCACGCAAAGATGAGACTGATGGGACAAGGTAGTTGCAGATAAACTAATTCCTATAGGGTGGTGGAAAGCGTTTACAGAAGTATATGATGGATTGCCATGCATGGTAATATTAGGCTTCACATAATTTTTCTGACACCAGATAGAAAATCTGTTTAGATCATCTTAAAGAGGCTCAGAAGCGGTGGTGGCTCAGAAGAAAATATGTATCTAAAGATTTTCTTGTCATCAGCATAGACAGTGTGATAGAAGTCTTTGAAAACGTAGCCGACATCATTGGTTTACCAACACGTTTGGGTGCAAACGTCAATATAAGAGAAGTATCTACTCATGGTCGGGTTCAAAGATGCGCTCGGTAAATGACTTGTTAAACAAGTGAGTGAATAAGTTTGCAATAGTTTAAGGGTCTAACAAAGTTTAAGCCAGACTGGGATTTCCTCTTGTTACAAAGCGAACGCAATTGTTGTTTCGTTCAGTCCAAAATAAATGGCATTTTGATCGAAAAATTGTTAAATTTTCAATAAATAAGAAGCCATATTCAATGATAGTCATAGTCAACCACAGACGGCATCAAAGTGATCAGTAAAAAAAAAAACTGTAAAGAACAGAAGATGGAATTAAGGTCCTGTGAATGCAAATCAGCGAATATTTGCTAATTTTGACATTTCATTCACAGCAAGCTGCGAATTTTACTTGTCATTTACGAACTCTGACCACCAAGAACAAAACAACAGAATTGTGAGGTTAAACTCTTGCGAATGTTTTGGTCACGCGAATGTGGATTGCGTCCTACATGTGTGGACTGTGAATAAAATTTGAGAGTTCGCGAAAAGTATTCACCTGTTCGTCAAAAAAATTAGCGAATTGTTAATTTCTTCACAAAAACTAATTGAAATTCAACTTTTTTTTATATCAGTCGATATGTAGATAGAATAGAGCCCTGTTCTTTTGGAATAGTAAAATTGTCAACGGCGTGCTTTTAAATGTGTTAAAAATGGATTGTTCGATTTTCGAGCTTCAGAGGGCGTCTGACAAGAATTGGAATCATATCCTAGAATTACATTCAAGTACTAAGCCATAAATATGTACTTGATTTCACCGAGAAAGCCCAGGAACTCCCAATGAACACCTACTTTGCAGGTTGTAATGATAGCAGTTTAGAAGAAGGTAGTCTCCTGGGCTATAGATAGCTTCCACTGGCTTTGATAGCATAATGCCCATAAATGTGCCCAATTTATAGAAGAATTCTTAATCTATACAAGTGAAGGCGTGTCCGCCTTTTTTCAAAATATTTTATCTTCTTTTTGATAAGGGAAATTTGATAAAATTTGATGGTTATCATTGGTTCGCAGAAGGGGTACCATAAGGCTCGGTTTTGGGACCACTGCTCTTGATAGTAGAAGAATCCATAATATTCAAAATTGAACGAATGGCCTACTGTTTAATAGCGTATCAGAAGGGACATTTTTATTTAAGAAGTTCATGGAAAACTTTTGATGTGGATTCCAATTACTTCATCTTGTAGACGAGAGGCTCAATTACCATGGAGTTAGGTAGGGAGCGGTTTAATTACAGAAACGTGTTGGTTGAGGCCCAGGTTAATCAAGTAACATTCCACGAGCAGGGTTTCAGTACATAAGGATCTCACACACTTTATTAAATAAAACCTGAACACATTTACGAACTGAACATCATCTGTGAGTTGTTCCGCGTGCGCACATAACACTTAGCTTCCACACTCCGCCTCAAATATGTTCTCGCATTAAAATATTTCAAATTAGTCACTTAATATTCGCTGACACTACATATGTTAACATACCGAACTAAAACTTAAATCACATCGAAATTTGAGTTGATAATCGCTTGGTGCTTCTACCGTATACCGGCATGATGTACCCCGAGGATAAGAGTTTGGATAATACGGTGAATTAATGTAGATCTTCTGTTTGGCTTTCAACTTAATTAAATGATTACAACTCTCAAACAGTCCGAAACAGTAAAGAAACTTTAAACACAATACTACAGCCAGTAGAATAACCACACACTCTTTACACATTATAAATACTTTCAAATATCAATAAAAAAAGATTCTTTCGTCCGCATAGATAGATCTAGGGCACACTTCCAACTTCAACTAAAAACAGACAACGAATAGACCTATTAAGTCTGACCAGACTTTCAGTCAATATCTCTGGGTCATGGTATGTGGGCATAGATACAGAAATTGTTTACCATTATAATGGCGGCCTATTAAAAAGTCAGGAAAAAAAAATAAAGTATAGGAAAACAAATTGTATCTATTAATCTTTATAACTACATGCCCTATTGGAGTTGAAGATTAAGCAACGCCAAATGTCTTGGATAGATTGGTGAACTGGTCAGCTACAAGATCTTCGTTATATGATGGAAAGAAAATGTGTTATTTGTTATTGCAAGACAAACAGGTCTTGTACATTTCTGTGTTCTTTATGCTGATAGGGTATGTTAGTAGCACCACTAACGTGTTTTCAAACGTCCAGCCTTATTTCATCGACTGCAATTAAGTCACCGGTTATCTGCAGAGCGAATACAAATGATTAGTAGCTTGTGCGGATGAATTTGGTATAAAAAGATACAATTATTGGATTAAGGTTCTTTGAGACTTTCTTTGAAAAATTACTGTGTACCGCCTATTTCCTTCTAAAAATAGTTTTAGGTAAGAAAAAGAAATACAAAATAAACTCTAGGCTTTTACGTGATCAATCACACTTTTGAAATGAAGAGTGGTAGAGTAAAAATAGAATTATAATAGACTAGGTTGTTTAAAGAAAGCGAATGGTTACTTTGAACAATTATCCTTTGACTATATTGGTTAACTGATGACCTCAATGTTGCTTATTCTTGTCGTATTCTCGTGTGTACCTTGCAGAATGTGACGTTAAGAGCAGAGTATTCGAGTGGCTTGTAGATCATTGGTAGAGATGACTACTCTGCCGTCAAGAGTTTCTGACTTTAATTTTTTTGCTGAAAAGTTTGGAGCGTCTAGTCGCGATTCACGTGCAGATTGAGGATGCACCCTCTATTTAAAATAGAACATGCATACCATTGTGGAAAATCCTGTGAGACTGGTAAACAGAGGCTGCCCTGATGGTGGCGTATGACCTCGTCCGTGATAATGGACCTCGCCATCATTGTATATATCACATGACCCTAGTGACGCACTCGATGCTGTGTTTACCAGCAATAAATATCGCTAAATTATCCGTTTAACCAACGGCGATGTAGCCTGATCTTTTTAGTAAACCTACACAATTGCAAGATCTTTGACGAGTGCCTCATAAATCGTGCAGATACGGGCATGTCAGCAATGGAGCACCTTCAGTGCGATACCCTAACTCCCTTCTTGTTGTCTAATTCTATATTTCTCTATTCCACCAAACATCTCTTGTATGTCTAAGGCTTTCCTATTCTAACTACGAGTTCATCTACTAAGTAGAGTTGGTCTCGTCCTCTTTTCCTAAGCCAACCATCGCAGTGGAACTCAGGTCTGAGTTGGAATGCATTAAGGATATAACAACCAAGTCATAGACCATGCATTTTCCAACATTCAGAAATGATTACAGCTTTCCTATTTCACGGATTAATTGCGATGTAAAACCATTTGAAAGTTGTCCTACGGATCACTTGACGTGTTCATACATTAAGCGATATATCGACGTTTTTATGAGAGCATCCCTAGACATCACAGTTCAACAACATTCCATCCTTTATGCTCTCAGCACATCATCCATTATAACTTCGCATTGCCAAAATGAGAAAAAAAAAATTACTTACACAGGTGCATGCCTATGTATATTCCGTAGGTATTCCTAGGCCGTAAAGTGCCAGCAATCCTTTTTTTTAATTAAGAAGCCAAACAAAACTAAACTCTAGACGCCATTTAGTCTTCCAACAGGACACAAAACCTACAAAAAAAAAAAAAAAACCAAACATAACTAAAAACGAACATAAACAAAACAGGACCAAAAAAAAAAAACAGTCTTCATCCCTGCATCTACGTTTGATCTACATACATAAGTATGTGTGTGCTCAAGAATGATAATACTAAACCATCCGAAGGACTGGGTGAAACTACACCTACTCCCTACATCATCGTGCGCGCAAAAAAAAAACAAAAAAAGAAAGGAAGCACGGTGCGGGAGAAATATTGTATTCGAATAAGAGAAACAGGACGACGACGTTGGTCGCTGATAAACGAAAGGATGAGCGCGAATGAAAAATCGGAGAGAAACAGCGCCCAGTTGCCATACACAAACAGTGACCAACACCACTACCCCAAGTGCTCGCGATATCCTACTTTTTTTTTTAACAATTTCTGCCGCAAAAAGACACATACAACGATGAATGAATGAATTTAGCATTTTTTGATAGGAATTGATTCCTGGTTTACTTTTTTCTGTGTCCAGAGTATTTCTATACGTTTTTTTTTAGCTGAATTTCGCGCCGTCCAGCGAGTCCAGAGTCGACGTAGTCCTTAGAGCCTTTTGCC
The DNA here is from genome assembly GCA_905220385.1 of Xylota sylvarum. Taxonomy (NCBI): domain Eukaryota; kingdom Metazoa; phylum Arthropoda; class Insecta; order Diptera; family Syrphidae; genus Xylota; species Xylota sylvarum. The sequence goes on along the minus strand of LR999960.1, from coordinate 49,023,243 downwards.
GAGTGGTGAGTCCAATCCTCTCGGTCAACTGCGGCATGTGTGTGAGACAGTGGTGGTGGCCCAAAAAATTCTGTTCGTCGTTCGTAGCATTTGCTTGCGCGTTGCTTTGGGAAGAGTACCACAAGTGGAACACACATCGTGTTTGTTTGTCCGTCGTACTTTGCTTTCGTTTTTTTTTTTTTTTTGGAGGATTTTCGTATCCTGGTAGCATGAGAAAAGTGATAGAGCTGGAATGGGGATAACGTGGGGGTAGTACTAGGACGCCAAGTTGAACAATAAAAATGTATAATTGGATATGTGCAGTGTTTTCTTCTATTTTTTGTTCGCTGTTGCTGCTTCGCGATACCACCCTGGCCAAACCCGTTCCTTTGGCTGGTATGGTCAACATTTACTTTTTACATGTTGTCCTTGAAGTAAAAGCAAAACAAGTGATGAAGAAGGCAGGAGTATGTGTGTTGGTTAATGCAAAAAACAACGAAAGGGAAAAACTTAAAACAAATGCAAATGAAATGAACGCAACGACTGGCCACTGGTCATCATCCAATTGCTGGAGAGAGGGGGCTGATGTAGATGGCGAATGCTGGTCACCTACTACCTAGATGACTTCTGGAGTTGAATGCAGAGAGGAGAACAATCGAAAGAATCACCGTAATCATAATAAAGTACTTTTTAGGATGAGGGAAATGGTTTCTTTTTTCTTTTTTTTTTTTTTGGTTTTCTTTTTGTGAAAGCGCGCGGGTGGTTATTTGTATTCGGTAACGTCTGTCGAATACGCTTGTTCTATGGGGCTGGGCTGGGAGGGGGAGGACTTTTATGCTTTAAATTATTTCAATTATTTAGATACGTACACATTAGGATGGATGATGAAATCAATAAGAGTACGAGTGAGATACTCCCGGGCGTGTTACTTTCGTGTTTTAATATAAAATTTGAATTGGGCGCCCATTTTTTTATTTTGTTGTAAGGTTGGTAGTCCTCCAATTATGACATTTGTCAGTGGGTGTTGTTGCAACTACTACTCATGGAAGACTTCGAGAAGTTTTGGTAGACTAAGTGGATCACCTTAAACGACAATTTCAAGACTGATTGAAAAATTTCAAGACATTTGGTCGGGTTTAGACCAATTTTAGTGGAAAACTTCGTAATAGTGAATGAAATTCTCGCAAACATCATCGTTAAATATTTCCAGAAATTTCATTCCACGAAGTCTCGAAAAGAACCTGCAACCTCCGTGTTTTAAAAATTCAAAAATTTGACTCAAGTCAAGTGGTTAGTAATGAGCCTTGAGAAGCATCATTGGCAAATGAATGTTTGTTAAAAAGCATCAGCACAACTAGAAAGTCCTACTTAAACGCCTCTTGGGTCTGTGACGTACCAAGCTGCGACTCATCGATTTCGAGAAGGCATTCGATAGCTTGAATCGAGATGCTATAGGTATATGGCGAGGCTTGCTCAGGAGAAGTGTACCAGAAAAACTCGTCGCTATTATAAAAGCTGCCTTTGATGGCGATAAATACCATGCCTTACATAACAGGAAGGTGTCAGAGGAATTTAAAGTAAACTGTAAACCACTGCTTTCACGGTGCTGTTCCTTGTAGTAATCAGTGCTATGATCCGGACAGCTCTGTCTAGAGGAAACATGGGACGGTCTTGACTACACTAATGTCATTTGCCTGTTGATGGCCCATAATTTGACTCAAAATAAATGAGGCAAAAAAACAAAGGCCCTAAGCACTTCAATTTATCAACATACGACCAGCGCCGCTCAACTAAACATTGTCGGACAGCAAGTCGAGAAATTACACAACTTTCTATATCCAGGAGGTTTGGTCCCAGAAGATGGTGATACCGAACTGGATGTGGACAGTAGAATTCGATGGGTATACTGTCTAAAATATGGAGAAGCAATGTTTGAATACAAAAACCAAGTTGACACCATTCCGATCAAACAGTGCTGCTTTATGGGTATAGTACCTGAAAAGTGATGAACACCTTCATTTAGGATCTTCTGGTCGAATCCAAGGCCGTAACTAGGGGGGATCACAGGGGTTTGATCCCCCCCCCCGAAATTCTTAACAAGAGCACTTTTTTTAAAACGAGAACAGAGCAATAGGTAAGTAACACGATTTTGTGCCAAGGACTTCTAGTAAAATGCAAATCCAAACAAAAATGAACCATTTCGGGCACAGTGGAGTAATTTCCCATTTACCTAAATGCAAAAAGATTCAAATCAAATATAGTAAAGCTAGTTTTAAATACGTTTCGAAAAATTCGAGAAAATGTTAGTTTAGAATTTAAAGATATTTTTGAGACTACGCAAGGCCTTTTAAGTATTGTGGATGAAACTGAAACCCGGAAAATTCCACGAACAGTATCGAGCCAGCAATGTAAACGCGTCTGATCCTGAAAACTTTTATAGGATAGGATGTTATAATTTCCCTTTTGGACGACTTCATAACTCAGCCCGAAACGCCGTCAATACTTGGCAAAAGCAAAACAAAATTTAACGAAGAAAATTTAAAATTTTATAAAATATTTTTGGATTGGGATACACTGAAGGCTGAGTTTCTACTGTGGAAGACAAAATGTCATGAACAACCAGAGGCACAACGTTCAAAGAACGCTATAACAGCTTTAGGAGGGGAGTCGGACAGAATCCCGAAAAACAAAATCCCGAATATGAAAATTTTTGTATGAATTTAAAGAAATTTTGTATATACCCAACCTTGCACTTACTCCAAATCCAACAGTGACTCCAAGCAGGGGGGTTGCAGGAGGGCAGCATGCCCCATACATATTCCACTGTTTAACCACAAATCGAATTGTGGACTTATAACCTGTGTACTTATGATCCTGCGCCGAAAAGAATTAGATGCTTTGTTACATTGTTATATTGTTATATTTTTCGGGATGTTTTTTTCAGGAGTTTTCGGGATTTTGGATTTTCGGGATTTTGGCTTTTCGGGATTTTGGCTTTTCGGGATTTTGGTTTTCGGGATTGTGACCCCAACCCCTTCAGGAGATTTTCCTAACCACCTGGAAGCCACTTATCCAATCAGGCTGGTGAGTGGGTCGTTCTAAGCAGACATGTGGAAGGACAGTCGAGGAGGACTCCAAATCATTGCGAATGACTTGAAGTGAGCTCAATCCCGTTGCAGAACTATGACGCGCAGCCGCTGTTAAAACCCTTTGCCCCATTGAGGGCTCAGGGGACCTAAGTAAAATGAAGCCAGCACAAAACAACATTTTAGGCGCCGACAGTTTGTGTGTAGAGCTAAGACGGGAAATTCTCTTCAGTGATGAAGTACACTTTCGACGAATCACTGTTTGGTGTCGTTTTTGTCTTGATTACATTTTATCTTATCTCGATCTGTCGCTAGAGGTGCAGTCTAAAAATATGCACGGTAAGGTAGAAGTAATCTATCCTGAACTACCTATTTCTGAAGTTGATTCCTAGAAAATCAAATTTCTAGCAATACTTCTTCAAATTACACAAATCACTGATACCAAATCTTATATCTACATATTAAGCTGAATGATGAAATTCGAAACAAAATATCTCGCGGTACCTCTAGACCCAAAACTGAATTGGAAACCTCACCCAGACTTATCCACTGAGAAGGCGCCTGGAGCCTACTGGAAATGGACCAGACTTTTCGGGAAAAATGGAGATCAAAACAAAAGATAATCCACTGTACTTACATCACCATCATCACCTTAATAATAACCTAACTATCGTTCATATGGTGGGAAAAGACAAATCAAATCTCCTTCAGTGCGGCCCTACAAAACGTGCGAAGACTGACCTGTGTTGGTATTGCGGGTGCGATGCATACCTTTTCAATTGCTGCGCTGGAAGTCCTTGTAGGGGGGTCTAAATAAAAGTGTTATGAATACTGCGGCGACAAGCGTCCTTAAGATTCACCTCTTATGCAAGAACTTAATCACTAAATTAAATGATGTCCTCACCGGGAGTATGCACCTTGGACTTCATACTAAAAAAAATCAATCTCCATCGCTTCTTCAAAATTGTCATTCTAGATCGCAGTTGTCGTGATAATTTTCATATTCCTGAATTGATACCTCATCCCGTGGATCAAGTGGTTAGTGCGTTGGCCTTCGGAGCAAGGGGTTCCAGGTTCAATTCCCAAACAACACCTAAAATTTCTTTCACGGCCCCACCTCTCGCGAGCGTCTCACAAACATCCGAGAGTAAAACTGTTATGAAAAAGCTTCTCAAAAACAGAAAACTGTCGTTCGGATCCGGCATTAAACAGTAGGTCCCTTCCATTCGTGTGATGAATATAACACGCACAGCACGAGTGGTTGTGAGAAGCTAGACCCTGGGTCCCATGGACCTGTCGCGCCAAAAATTTGTATTTTTTTTTTTTGAATTGATACCTCCGTCTGACGGTTGGAAATTATCAAATAGGGTAGGAGTCAGTGGTTTCGACCCCAACTACAAATTATCTGCGCCATTAGGACACTCTACTTCTATTTTCCATGCAAAGGATGCAAGCTCTGTGTCAGAGAAAGCATCAGAAGAAACCTCAGAAGATCACACAAAAACATTTTATCAGATAGCCAAGCAGCTCTAAAAGTTCTCATACCTTTGAGCCTAAGCTGGTTTAGATTTTTTTAAACCCTAATACATCTAGCTGTACACAATAAAATCACATGAACATGGATTCCATGACATTTGTATGAATATGCATCTCTGTCAAAACTGCTGCTGACGTTTCCCAGTCTCCATTTGATAACCCTTAACCCTTCTTTACATTCAATTCAATTCAATTCAATTTATTTCAAATAATCATACACGTAGATACAAATCCATAATTGTGCAGAGTTTAAATATTTGGTGGAAAATTAAAAAAACAATTTAGATATAAAACTAGAATATAAGTAAAGTTAAATTACTAAAAAGAAGAAAGTCCCTATTGCCCTAGTCTTAAGGTTAGCTTACTCTTCAAAAACAATCAATAAATCATGTACTCAAATGCTGCACGATCTTCCTCCTGAAGTCACCGATATCTTGGCATCTCTTTATATTGGCTGGAAGTGAGTTCCAGAGTCGTACCGCGTATACAAAAAATTGTTTTTCAGTTGTATTATAATTGAAATTAGGCACAATGAAAGATCGACTTCTTTCAGAGGTTGCGAACTGAAGTCTGTGGAAAAGGTACTCCGGCATTTTATTCTCCTTGAGTTTGAACAAAAGGACTAAAACAGTAAAATCCAAATATTTTTGGAAGTCCATACCAAGAAAATCTTTAGCATATCCGGAGATATGATCATGACGGCGCACATTATAAATGAATCTCACAGCACTGTTGAAAGCCACTCTTTATTTTCTAAGGGACGCCGGCCTTAGTTTCAAGAAAATCCGACATTATACCGTTAGAGAATACCGCATGAGTGCGATTCGTAAGGTAGCTTCTTATAAGTTTTATGGCAGTTACATCAATGTTAAAGTGGTGTTTGAGTTTAAGCAAAAGAATTTCATGAGGAATTTCATTTTGAGGAATTTCGGGTGCATATAATCTAATCCTATAGCTTCCGATTTGACTGCAAAGACAGCTTTGAGGACATCTGGTGGATAGACCCTACTGAACCCAAAATTAAAAGTCGTATCGGGAGTTAACAATGGGTTAATGGCTGTTTCCTTGCCTTCACTGACTTGCTGACAGCAAGGGATGGTCGATGCAGAGGAAAATTTGGCATTAAGGTCTCCAACGTCAATTTCATTATACTTTGAAGTATGATCATTGCCTATGCCCAACTCCCTCACATTTTTCCAGGCCTTTTTCGTACTCAACCCAGGCTTGAATTTAGAGGCAAAATATTTTGTCTTCGATAGTCTGATTTCCAGCTTGACACGGTTTCTAATCCTTACGAAATCATTTCTTAGTTCAGAAATTCTAAATCTTTTCCATCGTTTATAGGTCATGTCCCTCTTTTCAATGAGTGATTCGATTCTGGGAGTAAACCACTCATAGCATTTGTTACTAAGAACGATGGTTTTAATAGGGACACATGACTCAAACAAACCGTTGACTGCGGAAGTAAAGATGTTAACTTGATTGTCTATGGAGGTCATGCAGTATAGGTTACTCCAGTCTAAGACCATGGCATCATTTTTAAGCGAATTCAGTCTGATTGACTTAAAATCTCGGTTTATTCGGTCTGCTCTATTTACTAGAATGACATCGAGGAGGGTAGAGTTAGTGGTACTGAAATGTGTCGGACTAGATGTATTTACCGGAAACAGATGTAGAGAGTTAAGGCTATCTTTAAACTGAGAGCTTTCACTACCAAGGAGATTTATATTAAAATCTCCAGAAACAAGCAAATGATTATAATTCACCCCAATGTTTTCGAGTAGGTTTGTGATGATAGTGGTATCTGCTATCCGTGGAGGCTTGTAGACAACACCAACAAGGCATTTATCAAAGCCACAGAGAATTTCAATGAAAAGATATTCAATCGTATCAGTCGACTTTGATTTGTGAATCAACTTGCATGGAATATTTTGCCTAACAAACATTGCAACTCCACCTGAACGCCCAATGCGATCAGCTCGATAAATCTTGTAACCGTCTAGGTCATACACTTTGTCTTTTGAGTCCGAATTGAACCAAGTTTCGGAGATGCAAATAATATCCACTTTTCCGCCCTGAAATATGATCTTAAATTCATCCCAGCGTTTGTTCAAACTTTGAGCATTGAGATGGACAACAAACAGACCGGAGAACCTTTTGCAGAAGACATTCAGAATCACTCGAGTTTTATGAAAAGGTTTTCGAATATTATGAGACCATGGTAGTTCACTTCCAGCCCTAGTGTCCTCTTCGGTGGTGTTCATTGAGAGGATAAATACATTTTAGGAGATATCCAGGATAACAGTAACAGCACGAAAGAACCTACAGCAGTTGAGACGGAAAGCATCAATGGTTTTAAAAAACGATTTAACATAAAATTATTATGAGAAGCTAACATTACAAAAGATATTAAATTAAAGAAAAATAAAAAAACTAGCTAAACCTAAAGAAAATTTAAAATTTAAGTAAAAATGCAAAATTTGTGAGAACTTAGTGTTGAGAAGCTCTGGAACTTGATGACGATTGTGTTTCAGCTTGAGAAGCTCTGGAGTCAGATAAAATGTGTTGCTCATATCGACGATGACTTGAGGACACTGACAACTGCCGAAAATATTTTATGCGAATGTCCCGCCAATGCTCGGTTTTTTCACCTTCTAATGTCACCTCCCCTCCAGCTCGAACAATTTGTGTATTAAACATTTCACATTCACATTTTTCATACACCTCACAGTGGTTCAAATGACCCCAAAAGCTGGCATCAAAACAAAGTATGAAATGCACAGAACAAAAACATAAACTTAGTCTACATAACATTGCTCTAGAAAAGCATACGGAAAAAGGCATATATTGCCAGCTAATTTTCTCAGCAGTGGCGTAAAGAAGTATTAGTCACTAAATGTAAGCTTCAGTCTTCCAAGACGACAGTGGAACAAACGTAACAGTCAATGGAGAGTCCTACTAAGACATGATAACCTATTTTTTATGACCTGAAATTGAGGATTTGGTATTGGGCTACGTACCACATAAGCCGGCCAACTATCGATTTATTGCAGACTAAATTCAATAATCGCGTAATTAATCGTTTTGGTGATGTTGCTTGGCCAGCGTGGAGATGCGATTTGATGCAGTTGCGAAAAAACAAACAAAGCTCTGATCATATCATAACGAACTACAGTGACCTACCAAAGTAGAAACTCTGATTTCTGCCGACAGAAGCTGTGGGTCTATTACTGCCTTCTAAAGACGATTTTCATGAAGAGGATGACTCCCAAATTTTCTTGATGCCAGCTTTTAGGGTCATATGCACCACTGTGCAACGGGTGGCTCCATAGATTTTCTCTTTCCATCACCAGTCCAATGCATTTCTTTAAACACATATGTGCACGTATTCTATGTATGGAATTAGTGTGTATTTTTTCGTCCTGGGAATTATTTTCTTCAGCAGCTATTGGAAAGCAAAATACTTTGAATGTGAGTGAAGTTATTTCTCACGTAAGAGTGGGAAATAGGTTCATTTTTAAAATGTGAATTTTTTCCCACCAAATGTGGACGGAATTCCCATATGGAACAGATGCCTACGGAGTTTCATTGCAATGGAATTTAATGATACACTTTCTTCATTTTGATATCAAAGTGATGAGTGTATTCTTCACTACGCAATTAGGTATGTCAGAAGGGAAAAGTGCTCCACATGGGCTGTAGGATGCACGGTTCCATGTACTGTCCTATTTAATTGCAATAAGGAGCATGCGTTTGCTAAATAAACATAATTTCTCGGACAAATAGCGACATTTAATCAGAAGTTTCGGTGTTGCTATTGTGGGTGTGTAAACAATCGTTAGTTTAGGTAACAAAGTTTTTAGGTCTTCATTGGTACAGTTTTAGACCTTACTTAATGGGGGATTCACAATAGATCTTTAGAACTCCGAGTGAACGTGATGAGTTTTTCCGTCACACACCCATTCTTAACCTAACCTAACCTTTAGATCTTACTTTGGTTTGTGTCGTATCAATTCTCTTAGATCCTGAAGATCAGCCATATGCTCTGCGAGGACATCGAATTCCCATAAAGTTTTTTTTTTTTTTTTTGAATTTAGCATTGCTAGGTGGTACCCCACAATAGGGTTTGGACCGACGAAAGTCAACGTGCAAAAAAAGTTAGTCAACCCTTTACTACAGCTGAGAATTGTTGGTGAGTTTTCAAGAGCTGCCGGACTTTGGAGATTGGGACTTGACTATGCAATTTTCTAATTTGCAGCCATCCATTCTAGTCTAAAGTCTTAGTCTCTCTAGTCTCAATATTCATTCTGTTTTTCAGTAGTCTTTGAACTGCAAGAATGGAATCTTTACTATATTGCTTTCTCAATATCTTCTTTATCAGTTTCGGACTTCAGGATATCTTTACTGGCCCATCGACTGAAGAACCACATTTTAGTTGCTCTTGGCCGAGGGGCAGAATTTTTTGAAGGAAGGTTAAAGCAATATATTAGATTTCTGAATCAACCTCAAAATAGCTCTAAAGGGCTTCAAAGGTGGTTCTTAATTTTGATCAGATCCGTTTTTTCGAGTTGCTTTAGGATATATGTAATAGTAAATTTTTCGAAAATTAGGCTAGAACTCGTGTTATCGTCAATGGATCCCGTGATGATCAGCGCTTATTTGTGCTCAATTTTCGTGACATCGAACAACATACCATACTTTAGGTTAGAAAAGGTTGAGTAGGGTTTTGAGGTCAGAAGGTACTCTTCTCTGATCCCTAAAGAAACTTTACGACAACAAACCTCATTTCACCCAAATGTATTTAGTATTCCTACAGAATTCAAATAACTCAGTAATTTGGTTCTAAGACCCAAGTATGTTTCAATGTACCTATTTTAGTCTACTCTGATCTATGCCTTGGCATTCACAGAGCAGATGTGTAATATCTATATTTCCTGAGACGTGCAGGTCAATGGAGTACCTGTGTTTATCCGCGTTCGGTAATTCTAGTCGTATACCGTCCTTCCTTAGAAGACAATGACCGAAGAGTATCCTTGATCTGCTGAGATTTATAAATTCCCCAGATTTTTTCCGATATAATACAGGCCACAAGGCCTTCGACATCCTATCTCCTTCTAGGATTTACCATCTTATGTAAGTAATAATGATGATTCTATCGAGAATGATCATCTAAGCCATACACATTGGTGGTCTTAGCCTCCATTTCTATAACTTTATCGCAGTTTCCAAGTAGGCGCTGGAACGTATGTAGGCCTATAATGGAACTATGTCCCAGTTTAGTGGGCTTTGAGTCCCAAAATTGAGTTATCTTTAAAAAGATACTGACGAAATACTCGGTTGATCAGCATGCCAGATTTCTACTGACTAAAACCACCTCCCTTTAAATCTTTTAAATCTTTTTCTATACCCCGCGGTACTACCTCCAGGTATTTCTTCGCGGGACAGGATTTAGCAATTCTTGCTTTCTTCAGATTTCTACATGACCAGTCTCTTGGTTCCTTCTCGTTTCTGCATCTCTGCCTCTTTCCCGCTCCAGTCGTCTAAGTTCACATGAGATGTATTTTGTGTAGGAGTTTACTGCATCCCATTTTGCTTGAGACTGTAGCAGGTGACCTATAATGTTTTCAGGGTTTGGTATAGCTTCCATATCCCTGTGCAGGATTTCTCTCAGAGGCTGGAATCGTGGGCATTCAAAGTCTACATGCTCAGCGTTTTCTGGTTGTCGGGATAATTCGGTATGTCCATTGACCTTTATCAGATGCATTCCAGAGCTGCTGCCATTTGCCTAGACTAACAGTTCGTTCAGTTTCGTTTATGCCATTAGTTCCTTCAGTGGTGTTCATTCCGTCGCTTTTCTTTTCGCAGATTCTCTGCGCTTCATCTGATAGCAGGTCAATGGGGACCATTCCCGCGATGACAGTCGCTGCGTCGCTAGACACTGTACGATATGCACTACATACTTTCAAGGCACATAGTCTGTACGTCGTTTCGATTATTTTCCTATACGACTTGGTCTTCATAGCTCCTGCCCAAATTGGTGAAGCATATAGGATTTCTTCGACTATACCTAGGTCCTCCTACATTTGGCATTATCCTCATGAGGGCGTTATTAATGCTTTCTCGCTTACATGCTCTAGGTGTTGTTTGAAGGTAAGCCTAGCATCTAACACCATACCCAGGTATTTGATTGCAGGTTTCGATTCAACCTCGTGTCCACCTACCGTGATGGTGATTGTCTCACACTCTTTCCTGCTGCTAATCAGCACCACTTCGGTTTTATTTTCAGCGAGCTTAAGACCTACTGATGTAAGCCATTTCTGGACTATCCTAATAGTGTCGTTGCTGATTTGGGTGACTTCCTCCAAAAATTTGGCCACTACGACAATGGCGATGTCGTCAGCAAATCGCACTATTTTTGCTTCTTCTGGTATTGGCAGCCGAAGTATTCCATCATACATGATATTCCACAACAGCGGCCCCAAGACCGAGCCCTGTGGCACTCCCCCCGAGACGATGTATTTTTTAACACCCTCATCTGTATTATACAGAAGGATCCGTTGTTTAAAGTAGTCCTCTATTATATTTATTAGATACTGTGGGACTCTCTTGTTTCTTAGCGTAGTTAAGATATGTTCCCAATTTGCGGAATTGAACGCATTTTTTATATCTAAAGTAATGACAGAGCAATACTTTTTTGAGCCTCCTTTCCATCTTCGGCCATCTATGGCTTTCTGCGCAGTATCGACTACCACCTTGATTGCATTTATCGTAGACCGTCCCCTTCGGAAGCCATACAGGTACTCGGCTAGACCTCCCGCGTTTTCAATCGCTATTTCTAGCCTGGTACCAATGATCCGTTCGACCACTTTTCCAGCTGTATCCAGCATACAGAGTGGTCGATAAGATGATGGATCTCCCAGTGGTTTGTTTCCTTTAGGTATGAGGACTAGTTTTTGTATCTTCCATTGACTCGGAAATACTCCTTCTCGGAGGCATGAGTTGTAAAGGTCCAAAAACAAGTCCGGTCTGGCTTTAATTGCGGTTTTTAGTGCACTATTGGGTATCGCATCTGGACCAGGTGTTTTTCTGTCTCCAACTCTGCTGCAGATAGTAACCAGCTCTTCTCTTGTTACCATAGGTATCAACTGGGTTGATGCTAGCTGTACTGTACTGAATTGCAATTCACGCTGACTTGGAAAGAGCACATTAACGATCTAGAGGAGTAGGTTCGGGCACGTTGTTGGTGGTTGATGGAATATTTTAAGTTTTTTCAGAACCACTAGATACGCCATCCCCCATGGATTTTGGTCCGCTTCATTTCATAATTCCCAGAAACATCTACGTTTGCTATTTTGGATAGCTTGTTTTAGGTCCTTACGCGCTCTTTTGTACCGGTTTTGAAGGTCTTCGAACGTATCCCTTCCTCTAGAACATTGATACGTTGATACTCATAGTTTGCTTCGCCTTGTCTACTGCTGAACCTGTTAGCGTCGTGTCCTCTAGCATAACCATAAGTACATCTCTATCCAGGGAGGCAGGCGTCTATGTATGTATATATGTAGGTTAGGTGGACATAAGGCCACATACCTTTTTTGGTGGACTTAGGTCGCGATGGGGTAGTCCATAACTCAATTGTGGAACTATGTATGTCCCACTAAACTGGGTGTAGCTCCATAATGGACTTATGTCCCTGCGATGTCCAGGTACCCAACATAATCTGATACGGTTCTGCGTACATAATACCATGAGCATTATTAATCATTACTCTGCAGGCTGTCCTTTGTACCATGGCCAACATATCCCGCATATTCTTCTTAATTCCATACAATATGTGCTGTTTGTTTTGTGCGGTTCAGTGCAAGAAAGTCGCACGATGTCGTTCGCTAAACCCACAATTTAGCTTCGCCTGTATTTTAAGCCGAAAGACGTCAGTGTACATGAGGTTCCAAAGTACTGGTCTCAGGATCGAGCCCTGGGGAACTCCTCTAGTGACTGTGTATTCTTTCACACTATCATCTGTTTCATAGAGCAACACTCTTATACGGAAATAGTTTTTCAAGAATTTCCCTGATGCAAGTTGCTACTCTTATATATCGAAGCGCTTCAAGGATATGTTTCCACCTCACGGTGTTGAGCGCATACTTAACGTCCACTTTTACGACGCAACAGTACTATTTTGAACCCCTTTTCTATCGCCTTCCTTCTATGGTCCTTTTCGCTGTGGTGTTGTAAAGGTGGGGGTAAGGAGAGGAGGAGGTGATGGATCCTTCGAAGAGGTGTTATAGTCCCTATGTAGCAGAGGTGTGGCATGCTTGCGGGATTGCACGGCGACAGCTCGTCGGATTGGGTGGGGTTCTTTCTGCTACTTTCCTACCTACACAATAAAATCATGCCACGTATCGCATGGATACAATTCATAAATGTATGTTCCACTATGTATGAGAATCGTCTATCAGACCTGTCTAAAGAAGGGTTGCAAACTATCTGAGATAACTCACAAATAGGAGTCAATGAAAGGAACGAAAGGGAAAAGGGAAAAGGAGGGGTTAGGTCAGATGTAGGTGACCTTGCAGCTACATGTATAGACATGTTGCTTTCATCGGCTATGCCCACCCTCGACAGTTGGTTTATCAACCGACTGCACCATGGCTACCTTACGCCGGAGAAATCTTTTAAGGTAACCCCTAAAGAAAACAAAATGTTACGCACGATTACCACATTCTATTCACACAATATCTCCTATTATCTCCCACTAATGATTTCTCATAATAACGCGGAATCTACCAAAACAAACAAAACTTAAAACTGTATGATTTAAATTCACTGAACATAGTTTATTAATTCACTAACGCGGATAAAACAATTCCGTTACGCATGTGCTTATGCTAATCTTAATGCAGAAATATGAAAAGAGATTATAGAGAGCATGTCTCCCAACATCTGATAACGCGATAGCAGGGTACGTTAAACTCAATCTTAAGAATAAGTGCGTATGGAGTATGTAAGATATTATAAAGTATAAGGATTGTATGTATGATTAAATTATAACTAGATATAAGAATTCAGGAAATATAGTGTTAGAAATTAAGTACTAAAACTAATACTAATCATAGGGTTTTGCCAAAAGAATGTACTATGAAAATGAATATCAGAGACTTACGGTTTTTACGAGTATAGTATATGTATTTTTTTTTTTTTTTTTCACCAACTATGATGAAATGATGAAATTTGTGTTCTTGATAATTTGTAATTGTATGTTGGATTTGATGATAATTATGTTCTAATCGACGATGGATGACTCCGTTTTGTGCGCACAAATCGTGTGTCGTGTCGGCGATCTGGATCAATTGGTAGCTGGGTAAAATAATGAATTAATGTAATGAATAAATAGTAATATCTTTTCGGCATTACCTGGGGTAGACTTAATCTATGAAAATAATAATAGGTTATTTTAACACTATATAAATCTTAACGCTAAACTTAATCTAGTGTATAGTGAGATAATACAGAAGGTATATTTTAGGGTTATACGTAGGGTGATAACATCATGGTATAAGTGTGTGGGGTTACGTCCGGAGTATGGTTTAAATGTCTAGTTTTCGAGCACATGGTCCAAGCGACAGGCATCATCTTTAGGTCTGTGAAGTCGCCAAGCAGGTGGATGTATGATAGGTTCGGGTGATGTTTGTATGCGTGGTTTCAATGCACAAGTTTGAGGATCGAGGGCTGCTGTGAAACCATGTGGTTTTGTGCACATATAAGTACATACATATGCAATGCGTATGTACATTTACGTCCGGTGTGATCTTTGGATGTATATTAAGGATGGTGGAGTTTCAGCTACGGTGTTACTGCTGGTGTCTTTCAGCTTTCGAGTCCAAGCTTGTGATAAGGTGAAGTGGGAATGCCGCGCACCTTGATGCAGGTAACTTTTCGACGACAAACGCTTCGCAGATGGTGGAATGGATACGGTGCAGTGGGACAAGTGATAATTAAAGTCACTGAATATCGTCCCCACTGGGCACATGCGGTGCTGTGAAATTATTTGCATTGCATTTCCTCAAAAATACTTGACATAAAATTAAATCTTACCTGCACCGATGAATTGAATGATTTAAATATTTGAATTAAGGTGTTTAATAGGCATACTGAAAACACTATTTTATGTACTAAACTATGTAATTAGGAAGGGTTTGACCCTAACACGCGATATTTTAGAGCCTGCACTCACTACTCACTCACTGCCACTTGTTAATCAAAAAGATCGTGTGCGTCTTGCACATGACTATTTATACCGATGAGGTTATTAACTACATCCTTCGTCAAGTAGGTTGTGTTTCACGAATTTTACAGCGGCTGTTGTAGTGGGTGGTCGCCATATAACCGGATACATACATTTGTATCGGGTAGATTTAAAATGCACAAAAAAATAATAGAAACAGCCATGTAAGCATTTACAGGGGTACGCTACACCATCATGAATTTTGTCCACACTTGTGTTGTCAAAAGGCATGAAAAACGGACAACTGGAAATTGTATGCAAATTTCTCATGAGTCAGGTGTACTGATACTCGACCCATGACCCTGTTGTTCTAAGTAAGTCAGAATGTTAGGTTCTTCGTTGCAAAGAGAACACAGACTTAATGTCGTAAATCTTTAGCGTGGTAAACACCAATAATTTTGCCTTGCATGTTTTCAAGTTCGTATAACGATCTTCCAATTTGTCTAACAATGCGACATTTTATGAATTTTTTACAAAGTTTGGAGTTGAAATTCTTCGAGACATTACTTAGTACAAAATTTCTGCGGTACACTTCTGATCCAGGTTTAAAGATACGAACCGAAGATCGCAAGTTGTAACTCTTTGAATTGCGCTCATAGGCATGTCTTAAATTTTCTTTTACCTTTTCTCTAACAAGTTGTAATGTACTCGATTGGGGTAAGCATTCCATCTCACCATCATTCAATGCTTTTAGCTTCCTAGCGATCTTATACATGCTGGCATGCGATATCATGTGACGTCCGAATAAGGTGAAGAATGGTGACATTCCTGTCGATTGGTGTACGGATGTACACAAGGCTTGTTGAATGAGGGATAGATGAAGATCCCAATCTCTCTGATCATCTTTAAGATAAGTTCTTATGGCGGATAGAATGGACCTGTTTAAGTAGTCCCATACTTAGTCAGGAACCTACTGAATTCTTGCGAAACGAATTGTTTGCCGTTGTCGCTGTGCAAAAACTCAGGCACTCCAAATTTTTGAAAAACTTCTTTTTCGAGAAAGTCAATGACCAATTTGGATGTTGCTTTATGCATTGCTTTCAGGAAAACAAACTTAGACATATAATCTACTACAATAAAGATAAAAATATTTCCCCTTTTCGTACGGACATAAGGTCCCATAAAATCTATATATATTTTCTGGAATGGGAGATCTATGTCTTGTTGGGCTCCCATAGGTGGTCTAAGAATAAAGTTTGGTGACTTATTTTCTTTACAAGCCGCACATTTGGTGACATAATTACGCACTTGCGTTACCATATTTGGCCAGTAAAACTTTTCTTTTATTCGTTCAAGGGTTTTATGAATTCCTCCATGAGAACAATTTGGGGGATTATGATTTTGTTCGATGATGGAATTGGTTAGCTGTGTTGGAATCCAAAGTTTCCATTGGTACTGCGGGTTCAAGAAGTCGCTGCCATTTGGAAGGACTCTTTTAAAAACTAAATCCTTTTCAATTTTAAGATCAGTCAAATTTTCAAAATTTTCTCGAATGGTTTTTAGGAGATCTAAGTACTCCGCTGACTTAAATTCAGGAGAATTAAGGTCAGGTAAGGCATTATCAGGGCCTGTAGAGGTGATTTGTTCCACGTACACTCGAGACAAGGCGTCAGGTACTAAGTTATGAGCACCTTTTCGATGTTCTATGTTGAAACTGAAGCCTTGTAGTTTTAGAGACCAACGAGCTAGCCGGCCACTAAGGTCTTTCAGATTCATGAGCCACTTAAGGCTCGCATGATCCGTGATGATTGTGAAGGAAGTACCTTCAACGTATGGTCTAAACTTATGAACAGCTTTCACTGCTGCTAAACATTCCAGTTCAGTAACGCTATACTTTTGTTGACAAGCGTTTAGCTTTTCCGAAAAGTAGGCAATAGGTTTTTCATGTTGCTCTTCGTCGTATTGAAACAATACACCACCAATGCCTTTTGACGATGCATCGCATTGGATTACAAAATCTTTACAAAAATCGGGATTACTGAGAAGAGGAGCTGAAACTAAGGCTGTCTTCAATGCTTCAAAAGAGATAAGGGCATCCGGAGAAAGTGAAAAGACTTTTCCTTTTTTCAGTGTATCGGTCAGGGGAGTTGCTATTGATGAAAAGTTCCTAATGAATCTGCGGTACCATCCACAAAGACCTAAGAATCTCCTCACTTGTTTCTGAGTGGTTGGAATGGGAAAGTCTTTGATTGCCGATACTTTATCTGGATTTGGCTTAATATGTCCTTGGCCAATAATATATCCTAGATAACGTAGCTCTTTAAAACAGAAGAATGATTTCTCTACGTTGATAGTCAGATTAGCTTTCTTCAAGCATTCTGCTACCTGTTCTAAAACGATAAGGTGTTGTTGGAAGTCCGGTGAAATGATCAGGAGGTCGTCTAAGTAAACAAACACGTGTTCCCTAAGTGCGCTGGGGATCACTTTATCCATTAACCTACACATCCTTTGAGGTGCATTACACAACCCAAAAGGCATGACGGTGAATTGGTAAAGAGGTCGACCTGGCACAGTGAATGCGGTTTTTTCCTTCGATTTCTCCTCTAGGGGAATCTGCCAGAAAGCGTCTTTGAGATCCACACTACTAATGTAATGCGTATCTCCTAGTCTGCTGAGAAGACCCTCTATATGAGGTAATGGGTACGCATCTCTCTTGGTGAGAGAGTTCACTTTGCGGTAGTCCAAGCATAGTCTGTTCTTACCAGGTTTTCTAATAAGGACAATGGGAGAACTCCAAGCACTATGACTCTCTTCAATGACACCCAATGAGAGCATGCGATCCAGTTCTTCATAGATCAGTTGCTGTATTATTGGTGATATAGGGTAATGGCGCTGCTTTACTGGTTCTGCATCATTGGTGTCTATAATATGTTTTTCTATTGACGTCTTACCTAAGCCGATTTTTACGAAAGATGGAAAATGTGAAATCACTGACTGTAGCTGATGTTCTTGCTCTCTTGTCAATTCATGCATTGGGGGTTTAGGTTTCGTGTTTACAACACAATTCTGGTAACCATCGGCACTAATGAAAACTTCACTAATAATATTTGGAGCGATTTGAAATTTAGACCAAAAATCCACGCCAAGATATAGAGGTTGTACTAACTCCGGGACAAGGTAGAGGTCTAATGTTTCCTTTATATTGTTGTATTCTATGGATACTTTGATACGTCCTATTATATTTTGTCCTTTGCCATCGGCAGTGTTAACTAACGAATTGTATTTAAATATTGGTACACCGAGTTCTTTAACGAGTGTCATGCAATCTTTACCTAAACACGATATGGATGCACCACTATCTAAAAGTCCATTGATTTCTTTTCCTTGCACTAAAACTTTGGCATAGGGTCTGTTGTCAATGTTGTCTGAAAGAATGGAATCACAGATGAGCTTCCGGTAAGCGCGTCTCTTTCTATACCTTTGTCTAGTTTTAAGTATTTTTAAAGGAATTATTTGTTCTGAAATGTCTTCTAATCTAAAAATTCGGTTGCGAATCTTATAATATTCATACAGTCTTTGTTTATAATACTTCTTATAAAAAGGAATAGGTTCTGATATTGTAAACTTTTTAGAAGGGATAGAAACAATAGTGTTTGAATTATCAGAATCTCTTTTCATGATTTTAACTTTGCCATATTCATCATTGTCTAAGTCTTGTGAGGCGTTAGTCGAAGCATCTTGTGTTGTTACTCTGGGTTGGTTTGCGTCGAACGCGACTCCCCAGATTTCTTCACGTTCGGTTTCTGGTTTCCCTTTTGTGACTGACAATTAGGACAATCCAATGCGGTATGGTTTTCAGTACCACATCTATAACAAAATAGTTTTCGAATTGGTAAATTACAATTAATGAAAAGATGACCAAGTTGTTTGCAATTATAACACTTAACGTTAGCATTACGGTCATTAGAGCGATCTGGGAATGAAATAGCTGAAATGCTGTCATATGCATCTAAGTTAGGATCAATGCGTCGATCGTCAGTGCAATGGAGTTCGCTTACATTCCTCGGAATGCTAAAACGATTCTGCATAACGTAACGGGAGTGAATCATCTTTTCCGTTCGTCTACATTCATCTCTGAAGTGCTCGAACGTATTTATTCTCATTGGATATATGAAATTCATGAGACGAGTGTTGATATTATTTCTCAAAATTTTAATGAGATCTTGATCTATTATTGGAACTTTTAATTGACTTTTAAGGTGGACTATAGACTTAAAGAATTCATCAAAGGGTTCATTCGGCATTTGCCGTCGATCCATTAATTGCTTAAGGATCTCAAAATCGTTCTCATATCTCTTAAATTGTTTTAGTAGGGCTGCTCGAAGTAGTGGCCAATCAGATCTAGGACTACACCTAAGATGTTGCCAATACCATTCTTGGGCGGATCCTGAGAGTAAGTGATGGAAGTTCCTAATGATCTCTTCCCAAGGACAATTATAATTATTTTTCAAAACTTCAACTCGAAAGACGAAATCTTCGATCGACATGCCTTTGGCGGAATCGTCGAATCTTATACCCCAACGATCTAATTCAAATCGTCGTCTATTGTTTGGTCTATTGACATGATAATCAAACTGACGCTGCCTCTGTGCATTTGCATTTGAGCGAGCATTATTCTCCGAAAGGTTATGAAACTGATTATGTTCATGTGGTAAACGATTTCTAAATTGTGAACTAGTGGATAAATCTACAGAATGAAGAGAATAGTTCTCTTCCGGGATGAAATCATAGTGATTTGGTGCAGGCTGAGAAACATAATTCCTACCTTGTGAAGTGTTTTCAATTAGAATATGCTTCATACTCTGTTCTACATTTTGTTTAATCAAACTTGGTAGGTCTCTAAGTAGTGAACTTTGCAAATCAGTTAGGCTAGCATCGACCACTCTCTTTATGTGTGAATGGAGATGACTAGTTGACAGCTGTTGTTGTGAACTTATATGTGTATTACTTTTACCACCTACTGCAGAAGACCTGTGATAAGTGTCATTGACATTCAAAACAGTGCGATCAGCTGGTTCGTCGCTAAAAATAGACATGATAGGGACTGCTGAAGTAGCGGTTGTAGTTGTAGTAATTGGACTAGTGGTGACATTCGTAAATATGATAGGTCTGGGTGTAAATAAAGCAACGGTTTCATTGATAACTTGTGTTGTACTTCTATCAAGGTTGGTATTCTTCTCTTGTTGAGGAGAATGACGTACAGGTTTACTGTAACTTGCGCGAGAGAAGGCTATGGGCGAGTCAGAGGTTGCATGTAGATTACTCTGCGATCGAGTTTGCATGGTCCGGTTAGCATCTAAAGCGGAATTTCTGTTTTGTTTTGGAATAGCTCCAGTGCTCTGCTTCTGACTATTGCTCATGTCGTAATCTAATTAAACTAAATTTAAATCTAAAGACGTAAGATAGATAAACAAAACTAAATGGATCTTAACTATAAGCTCATACTATAACTGGGAAATGTTAAGGTGATATGTATGTGAAAAGATTGAAGTAATTTTGCGTAACGTAATTTAGATAGAAGGATAAAAGTAATGGAGGAACTAGACAGGTTGTATGCACAAAAGGTGTTGTATAAACTTAAGCATTGAATGTTAAGGCATCTTCCTGTGGCTACTTGAACATAAACCATCTAGGTTGTGAATGTAAGGACTCATAGGTGAACTTCCTTAACTGCTAATGCGTGTGTCTACGTCGACTCAGAAATCAAAAAAAAAATATTCTAGTGCAACTAATTTGTATGACGTATAGCCTTTCAAAATCAGGACTCCTAGAACACTTGTGAAGATAAAAGGTTCTGACGTATCTGCCAAAAGATATAATGTGCATAAAAAAATATTGTTGACGTTTAAAATTTTTGCAGCTATTTTGAAGTGTCCGCAAGAACACTCGAATTTGCAACTATTGAGCTAGGTGGTGAGCTGCTATTAAAATGTATTTGTTAATTAGTTGCTGAAAAATAATTGTTTGGAACCGATAAGATTGAGAATAACCAGGCTGTTAGGTTAGACTAAGGTGGTAGTGTCTTTGACTCGTATTTTGGATTGACTTTCTATTTCGGTCAGGGGTTTTATTGCTCGATTGCCTTTATAGGGTCGGCTGGCTTTCTTTATCGTTTCGGCCCCACGTTGGGCGCCAATTATGTAAAGGTGGGGGTAAGGAGAGGAGGAGGTGATGGATCCTTCGAAGAGGTGTTATAGTCCCTATGTAGCAGAGGTGTGGCATGCTTGCGGGATTGCACGGCGACAGCTCGTCGGATTGGGTGGGGTTCTTTCTGCTACTTTCCTACCTACACAATAAAATCATGCCACGTATCGCATGGATACAATTCATAAATGTATGTTCCACTATGTATGAGAATCGTCTATCAGACCTGTCTAAAGAAGGGTTGCAAACTATCTGAGATAACTCACAAATAGGAGTCAATGAAAGGAACGAAAGGGAAAAGGGAAAAGGAGGGGTTAGGTCAGATGTAGGTGACCTTGCAGCTACATGTATAGACATGTTGCTTTCATCGGCTATGCCCACCCTCGACAGTTGGTTTATCAACCGACTGCACCATGGCTACCTTACGCCGGAGAAATCTTTTAAGGTAACCCCTAAAGAAAACAAAATGTTACGCACGATTACCACATTCTATTCACACAATATCTCCTATTATCTCCCACTAATGATTTCTCATAATAACGCGGAATCTACCAAAACAAACAAAACTTAAAACTGTATGATTTAAATTCACTGAACATAGTTTATTAATTCACTAACGCGGATAAAACAATTCCGTTACGCATGTGCTTATGCTAATCTTAATGCAGAAATATGAAAAGAGATTATAGAGAGCATGTCTCCCAACATCTGATAACGCGATAGCAGGGTACGTTAAACTCAATCTTAAGAATAAGTGCGTATGGAGTATGTAAGATATTATAAAGTATAAGGATTGTATGTATGATTAAATTATAACTAGATATAAGAATTCAGGAAATATAGTGTTAGAAATTAAGTACTAAAACTAATACTAATCATAGGGTTTTGCCAAAAGAATGTACTATGAAAATGAATATCAGAGACTTACGGTTTTTACGAGTATAGTATATGTATTTTTTTTTTTTTTTTTCACCAACTATGATGAAATGATGAAATTTGTGTTCTTGATAATTTGTAATTGTATGTTGGATTTGATGATAATTATGTTCTAATCGACGATGGATGACTCCG
Organism: Xylota sylvarum; assembly: GCA_905220385.1. Lineage (NCBI taxonomy): Eukaryota > Metazoa > Arthropoda > Insecta > Diptera > Syrphidae > Xylota > Xylota sylvarum. The sequence goes on along the minus strand of LR999960.1, from coordinate 49,001,145 downwards.
TTTTGTGCGCACAAATCGTGTGTCGTGTCGGCGATCTGGATCAATTGGTAGCTGGGTAAAATAATGAATTAATGTAATGAATAAATAGTAATATCTTTTCGGCATTACCTGGGGTAGACTTAATCTATGAAAATAATAATAGGTTATTTTAACACTATATAAATCTTAACGCTAAACTTAATCTAGTGTATAGTGAGATAATACAGAAGGTATATTTTAGGGTTATACGTAGGGTGATAACATCATGGTATAAGTGTGTGGGGTTACGTCCGGAGTATGGTTTAAATGTCTAGTTTTCGAGCACATGGTCCAAGCGACAGGCATCATCTTTAGGTCTGTGAAGTCGCCAAGCAGGTGGATGTATGATAGGTTCGGGTGATGTTTGTATGCGTGGTTTCAATGCACAAGTTTGAGGATCGAGGGCTGCTGTGAAACCATGTGGTTTTGTGCACATATAAGTACATACATATGCAATGCGTATGTACATTTACGTCCGGTGTGATCTTTGGATGTATATTAAGGATGGTGGAGTTTCAGCTACGGTGTTACTGCTGGTGTCTTTCAGCTTTCGAGTCCAAGCTTGTGATAAGGTGAAGTGGGAATGCCGCGCACCTTGATGCAGGTAACTTTTCGACGACAAACGCTTCGCAGATGGTGGAATGGATACGGTGCAGTGGGACAAGTGATAATTAAAGTCACTGAATATCGTCCCCACTGGGCACATGCGGTGCTGTGAAATTATTTGCATTGCATTTCCTCAAAAATACTTGACATAAAATTAAATCTTACCTGCACCGATGAATTGAATGATTTAAATATTTGAATTAAGGTGTTTAATAGGCATACTGAAAACACTATTTTATGTACTAAACTATGTAATTAGGAAGGGTTTGACCCTAACACGCGATATTTTAGAGCCTGCACTCACTACTCACTCACTGCCACTTGTTAATCAAAAAGATCGTGTGCGTCTTGCACATGACTATTTATACCGATGAGGTTATTAACTACATCCTTCGTCAAGTAGGTTGTGTTTCACGAATTTTACAGCGGCTGTTGTAGTGGGTGGTCGCCATATAACCGGATACATACATTTGTATCGGGTAGATTTAAAATGCACAAAAAAATAATAGAAACAGCCATGTAAGCATTTACAGGGGTACGCTACAGTGTCAACCACTTTCTTAATGGAATCAGTAGTCAATCGTGTCTTTCGAAATCCGTACTAATGTGCTTGATAGTCCACCTGATTCTTCAATCGCTGCTTTCAATCTGTAATCGATGATGAGCTCCAGAACTTTCCCGTCGAGTCCAACATACAGAGCGGGTGGTACGGAAAGGCACGTCCTTTGTTTCTTCCATTAGCTAGGAAAATCTTCTTCACTCAGGTGGGCGTTTTAAATATCTACAAAAAGGTCCATTCTGGTTTTATTCGCCGCTTTCAGAGCCACATTTGGGATCCACATCGGTCCAGGAGCTTTTCTATCTCCAAACCTGTTGCATGCCTCAAGAATCTCTTTTGAAGTTATCTTTAAGAATTTGTTGAGCTGCTTTAGATGACTTGTCTTGCAATGAAATTTCCGGTTGCTTCAGTATATTTATGCTTGGGGGATGGGACATGAAAAACTTTAAAATTTTTCGTCTGCTTCATTACATAGTTCGGCGAAGCTTCGACGTTTGCTGGTATTTATTGCAGATTTCAGTTTTTTTTTTGCCTTACTTTATACCGATGGTGGAGTTTGGAAAAATAATAAAATAATTCTATACGAGTCCCATACGTAAAGATGGGTTTGACTATCAACATGTCATACTACGGGCCAAACTATGGAGTTTCTTTAGATAAGTTGCTACGCTACTTTATTTTAGGATCCATACCTACCTCAAAACTCTTTTCCAGGCGCGAAAATCAAGAACCTTCAACTTTTATGTATCAAGAGTACTAGTAGAACGTTTCAATATTCAAAACAGTCCTAAGAGGCTTTACAAGTCCAACAAAAAAGTAGAATTCTTACAGCTAAAGCCCTACAGCCAGATAAAGCCCTCAATAAGTAAGATTCCTTCTGTCTTACTTCATTACTCGAAACATTGTTATATTTTAAACGATATGGTGCTGAAAATATTCAAATAATTAAATCCCGATACTGAATATGGATCGAATTCCGTTTTGAAATTGCGCCCTTGAATGCAAAGTTTGCATTACGCTAATTTGGCTTCTCTCTGGATTTCAAGGAGAGGAGAGGTCCAGTTCTACATATATCCCAATGAAAAGTACATTTCCATAAATAACAATTGAAAATAAGTTCCCACATTCAGTCCAAAAGATAGGGACTAGCCATATCATAAAACTGGCTGCTTCGCGGCCGCGAATAATGAAATAATTTCGCAAAAATTTATTTCCTCGCGTTTGCCTACATATGTATCTACTCGTACCTACGGAATCCCTTCACAGGCTCATGGGCAATCAAAGAGTCGATTCTCAGTCGCGGTCTTTTTGCTATAGCAATGGAATTTTCCATGAAAATAGTTTCCTAATTATTTCGAGTACAATTTATGAGACTACCGACATGCGTTTGCACCGTTTCTACGTGTGTCTACATTTTGGAGTTACACAAAGCCGCCACCGCCGCCGCCGCCGCTCCAAGAGACCTTTTCAATTAGGGAAAGGCCTTTAGACCAGCCCGACCAATATAGTATATACGGGTAGGTACACATAAATCTTTCAATTGTTCGCTCATTTCATGGCAGAAATGGATTTTAAAATCAATAATAGAATTTCCTATTTAAGATATGTATCCATACCGCATGACTTCAAGATTGACGTTTGCAAAAGGACGAAGGGGTGGTTTCGAGGACAACCCTTTACTTTCCGAAGATTAATAATTATCTCCGAGCGTTGTTTTTTTTTTTTTTTAATTTTTTGGGAATCGAAATGAAGGCTCATTAAAATACTCTTGTTTGTTCGCAACGATTGACAACGATTGTGGCAGCGGCGGCGGCGGCGGCGTCGGTAAGTCTCGTTGAGAGTAGAAGATGTGCAGATCCTTGGGAAATGAATTCAAATCTATTGAACGCGGTTTTTGTAATTAAACTAATGTCCCTTATTGAACTGACAAGGGATAACTTCATTCATTTTGAAGTAGATATTTGTCGTATGCAAATTTTGAACCATACCCACCCCTTTGAAACGAATTTTCCGTTGATCCAATTCAAATTTCGCAGTCATCGTCGGACTATTGTCCTTAACAGAGTTGGAGGTGGTCGTGATGTTGGTGATGGTGATGGTGATGATGGTTGTATTCGTTGTACAATAACTAGGGAAAACCAACGACGACAACGACAACGACGACGAAATTAAAATGAACAGTTTAACAAACATTGAAAGTGGCAAGAAGATTGTGAGGGCAGAATTAAAGATGATGAAGTTATCCTTTCGATTTCTCGGGTGATGGCATGACGGAATGAGATGGAAAAGGTGGTGGCTCTTTGCAAAGGCCGAATAGCTTTTCACACAATAATTTGTGGAAATTCATAAATATGGAACATGCCCTGTTTTTCGGGCAATCACAAAAGCATTTTAGCACACAGGGACCACACAGGCGGTATGGGGGGGGGGGACACAATTAATGAGATTATTCAATTTCTTTCTTAGAGTTTTCGAAATGATGCTGATGATGTTAGTTGATGGCGGCTCTAGGCGGTCCGCTTGACATCTTCTTCTTGTGGTTGGGAAATCAAAGGGTTTTTGTCACCATTCCAAGATGATAATTACGACTGAGGTGGAATTTCATTAAGACACCGTTTTGAGACAAGCAATTTGAATTTAAAAAGCATTTATTTAGTATTCTTTGATTTTCGAACAAAATAAAATTAACATAATGAAGATGTATCTTATATCGAATAGAGACCGGACGGAATGAAGGAAGACATTATTAGTGGTCCATGCATTATGAAGTGTTCTCCTTGGAGTACTGCTTTCTGACTAAATATCGAAAAGAATAATGAAATATGGAAAACGTGCGCTTGGCGAGTTTTTCTAAGACGGCATATCATTATCTAATGTTTAAGGGTTATCTAAATACTTCATCGTTTTGTAAGTCAAAGCTCTCTTAGATTTCAGGATACTCTGTGGAATCTCGCTGAGATCATGCACAACCCTCTCTGTTGTAACTAGTGTCCATCAGAGTGCCCCTATTGAAAAGTCTGTTAGGATTTACTGATTCATGCTTTGGTTTCCTAAGAATTTCTTAGCCGGCCTTAGAACTTGAAGATTCATTCATATATAATTTTGCTGTCGAATATGACTTGAAATCGTTCGGCACATGTTGCCATTCTTCTGAGTCCATCCGAATGGAATAGAATGAAATCCCCTTCTACATGTCCGGATCATCTAAGGTGAGATCTTTCTCAACTGCGTCGTCTCTCTGGGTTAGATTCGCAGACTCTGCGGGCCGATTGGCTGGTATCTATTCACTCTACATGTCCTAGTCATCTCAAACGACTGATGCACAGTTTTTCGTCATTAGTTCGTCGAGAGAGACCGAATATCTTACGAAGAATTTTTCTCTCGAAGCGACCGAGGATATCTTTCTCCGGTTTCGATACAGTCCGTGCCGCAGTGGCATAAAGTCGGACTGCGATAATCCATGGTTACGGCTCTATTCTAAATCGGAGGAATATCGTGAAACTCCGGTGATCATACCGCTCTTTCGATGGAATTGGTGAATCAATATCAGAATTCCTAGCTGACAGGACGATGTAAGGTGACATATACTGTGAATCTCAGGATACAATCCACTCTTTTAGAATAAAACGTTTTTCCAGCGACCTCCAAACAAAAAAAAAATAAATAAATCGCGAGTGGAGACTTCAGTCTTAGATCTTGACAGCCTATGTCGCTCCTGTCAGTGTCGCTAACTGCTTCCCAAACCTCTTAATTGCTCACCATGTGTCTGGTGAATTTGTCTGGTATTCAGTCCTCTCCCAGTTGGTTTACCAGGTGCCGTTCTATGTAATATCGTCGCCAGTGGAACATGATGTGTTACGCATCTTCCACAGCTTCCGTTGATATTGTACAATAGGGGTTGTCGTGTCCACACCTATGCAAGTAGGCTCTGAAGCCTCTATGGCCAGTCAGCATCTGAATCAGGTAAAAATTTAGCTCCACATGCTTCCTTTTAATCCAGGCGTCTATATTGTGTCCACCTGCCTTTATCAGAGTGACGCCATCTCTCCTGTCATTCTTCCAGACTTGTCCTTGGTGGTAGTTCAGTACTATTTCGGCTCGTCGTTTTTGCCGTTTGCCGTTGCACTTCTTAAGCGAGAAGGTCTATTGCTACCATGCCAACCGCTAAACATGCCATGTCGTAGGAAGTTGTTCGGAAGGTGCTGCATACTCTGAACGCGTTGGTTCTGTAAGTCTTTTTCGTTCTGGAGTCTTCTTTCTGTATAATTTCGACTTCATGTCACCAGCCCATATTTGGAAGCCGTAGAGCCTTATTGATGCGGCAACATCTCTTATTGTCTTTGGGTCCCCAGATATGTGACATAATCCTTGCAAGTGCAGTCGTTGTCTTTGCTGATTTTTAGGTGTATGCTATCGTTTATATAAGTTAGTCTTGTATCTAAGGTAATGCCAAGATACTTCATCTCTGGTTTGGAAGCTACGACATAATCGCCCACGGTTACTCATATAGTCTTCATCACTCACCGGCTACTGATGAACACTACTTCGCTCTTTTCTTCTGCAACTTGTAGCCTGTCCTGTGTAGCCAGTTCTGAATCATTCTAATACCGTCATTACAGTCAGACTCCAACTCCTCAAGGAGTTAGTTTTATAAAACGATTGTATACCGATCGGCGAAGCGAATTATCTTCAAAGACCTCAGGATTCGAAGTCTGAGGACGTCATCATACATTAGATTCGATAGTAGCGGACATAATGCGGAGCCTTGAGGAACCTCGAATGTGACGTTACACTGCCATGTTCAATCGTCGGTGTCGTTGAGCAGTATCCTGTTTCTAAAATAGTCCGTCACTATCATCTGCAGGTATTTTGGTTCTATCTTGGCGGTATGTGCTCCCAGGATGTGTCTCAAGTTTGCGTTGTTGAAGGCGTTCTTGACATCCAGCGTGATGATTGCACAGTACTGTTTACTTCCGCCCTTCCATCGTCTTCTTTATATGGCTTTTTTCCTGGTATTCACGAATTCGTCGATAGCGTCGATCGTTGACCGTGCTTTACGGAAACCTTACTGGTGATCTGCAAGGCCTTTAGCCTCATCGATTGCACTACTCCAGTCTTTCACTTATGATACCCTCCAGTATTTTTCCCATGGGGTCCAACGAGGCCTAAACAATGAGGGATCCGGCTGTGGTTTACTACCTTTTGGTGTGAAGACCAGTTTTTGTTTTTTCCAGTGATCGGGGAATACTACTTCTTTGAGGCAATTTGAGGCAGATTCCATCGACACCTTTTGGTCCTTGATCCTTGGCGCAGATTTACAGGAAATCTTCTGTAAAGGCGAGGGGTATTTGTAATGACCCCGTCGCATTTACCCGCTCCCTGTTTGTTCTTCTTCTGTATACGTAGGCAAGGGTTTTCGGTTCCTCTTCAACTTCATCATCACCACTTGGTAGTCTCTTTCCTACGGATTTTGGTTGGTTTTGTTGCACAGTTCGAGGAAGCTTCATTGCAAGCCTAATTGTAGTTTTTAGGTTTCTCCGGGCGGTCATGAATCTCTCGTGGAGTTCTCCATGGCTGCTGTGTTCTCTGGAGTGCTGGTACAATCGGTGTGCTTTGTGGCACTCTGCGCGCAGTCTGGCGATTTCATCGTTCCGCCAGTATACTGGTGGTCGTTGCCCGTTTGCTGTTTTCTGTCGCATGGATCCATCGCAGGCTCTTGTCAATCCTCTTTTGAGCTGATTCGCCTTATAGGTGGCTGATCCTTATACATGGATCATACTGTCCTCGCCGTATTTCTTGCCCAACACGTGCTCATAAATATGATGTCGATTATTCACCCTTTTTATATGCGGCCTGTAAATCGATGAATTGAAGGGTATGGATTCGGACTTCTTCAGTTTTCTCCAGGATCTCCCAAAGTTTGAAAATTTGATCTATTGGGGACTTTCGTGACCTCAAACCACACTGATAGAGGCCAACTCTGGTTGTTGACTAAGTCTTTGCCAAGCTAAGTACAAGTGAGGATGCGGTATTACCACAATCCTTTCCGAATCGGAAATGAAACAAATAACGTATTTTTTACTCATAATTTGTACTGATTATCAGCTAACCACTTCAGCTGTTGTTCCTGTACATTATACCCTCCTACAAAAGCCTCTTCAAAAATAACGACATGCAAGGATGTAGCCATTCAAACGTTATTCATTATTTTATTTGCCAACATTAAATAGAAAAAAACTTAAAAATTATATGCACACTCCAAAGGATAATGAGAAAGAGGAAGCGCTGGCAACAAAAAAAAAAAACAAAACTGCACGACTTATACTGAACCATTTCACAAAGCAAAAAGCAAAAAAAAAACACTAAAAGTCACAAGGACCCTGCCTGACGACCATGTTGATGTTGCAGCTGATGAGAATGTAGATGACAATTACGATGGTGATGGATTTAATGAAGACAAATTACCTGTGGGCATTTTTATGAAATAATAATTAAACAAAGGCACACAATTTCATTGTCCTTGCATGCTTCCTCTCCGTTCACTGTGCATAGAATTTATGCTAAGTACCTTTCCTTTTTTTTTTTTTTGCTTTTTTCTCCCACCCATTGCATTGGGTGGGTGGTTGGTGGGTTTAATATAAATAAACAGGATAATCGCTTATGAGAAGCGAAATAATAGAACGTATGGCAGAAGGATGTCAGGCGGAACAAATAACAATTGCAACACACTACTGAGTAGAACGAATATACATACATATCCTTTGCTAATTGGAGGAATAAGGAAGTAGGGTTTTGTTGCCATTGCTCTGATGCTACCTAGCTACCATACGGTGGAGTCTGTGATGAGATGTGATTATTTTCCTCGCCTAAGTACTGTGTTCTTCTGCATGAATGAATTTTTGACGCAAACTGTCTATTGTTTCATTTAGTCAGTTGAATGTCTTTCATTTTCTTAAAAAAAAAACGTAAACCTTCAGGCCGTGCTTTTTTCCGTTTTTTTTAAAATTAGGTCAAGAGATTTTGGATTTTTTTTTCTTCTCCTTTTCTTATATGGAGGACTAATTCTCTTATGAATGATAAAAATAAAATGGAAAATTGCTTTTTATTTTTTGTATATATTTATACATTACATATAGGAAGGATTTAATGTCCTATGAAGGTGCATACGTATGTCTCGCGTCTACTTATGTAGATATGTAAATATGTAATATAAAATAATTTTTGTTTTCAAGGATATGGACCTTCAAGTACCTGGTTGTACATTGTTTTGTGGAAACAAACTATTAAAAGGATTTCGTTAAGAGCGCTTCATTTTGTTTTTAAATAGAACATCATTGATGCGTTTAGTCATCATCATTCAAATATCCTCAATACGTCGATATGCAGCCGATTTTTGACGTCGATCTTAGTCCCAAAGTTGTTTTAAGATTCTGGCTCTGGACCATGGACTTGATGTGCCACTAGGAAAAAATACGTAAAGAGGCATCAAATCGCACGAATTTATCTCCAGAAATTTATCACACAAATTGTCAGTTAACATTAAAGGAGAAGTATGGGCTCTTTGAAGTTATGAACATTTGCAGCATGACCAGCACCAAACAGTCAATTTTTGTGGCATTTTTTAAATGGGAAAAATGGGGCGAATTTCATTTTTTTTTAGATTTTTCATCAAAAATTTGGTCGATGCCGGCATCGGGCGAATTTCATTTTTTTCACGATTTTTTATCAAAAATTTGGTCGATGCCGGCATCGCGCGAATTTCTTTTTTTTCACGATTTTTCATCAAAAATTTGGTCGATGCCGGCATCGGGCGAATTTCAGTTTTTCACGATTTTTTATCAAAAATTTGGTCGATGCCGGCATCGGGCGAATTTCATTTTTTTCACGATTTTTTATCAAAAATTTGGTCGATGCCGGCATCGCGCGAATTTCATTTTTTTCACAATTTTTCATCAAAAATTTGGTCGATGCCGGCATCGCGCGAATTTAATTTTTTCACGATTTTTCATCAAAAATTTGGTCGATGCCGGCATCGCGCGAATTTAATTTTTTTCACAATTTTTCATCAAAAATTTGGTCGATGCCGGCATCGCGCGAATTTAATTTTTTTCACAATTTTTCATCAAAAATTTGGTCGATGCCGGCATCGCGCGAATTTAATTTTTTTCACGATTTTTCATCAAAAATTTGGTCGATGCCGGCATCGCGCGAATTTAATTTTTTGCGATTTTTCATCAAAAATTTGCTCGATGCCGGCATCGGGCGAATTTCAGTTTTTCACGATTTTTCATCAAAAATTTGGTCGATGCCGGCATTGCGCGAATTTAATTTTTTGCGATTTTTCATCAAAAATTTGCTCGATGCCGGCATTGCGCGAATTTAATTTTTTGCGATTTTTCATCAAAAATTTGCTCGATGCCGGCATCGGGCGAATTTCAGTTTTTCACGATTTTTCATCAAAAATTTGGTCGATGCCGGCATTGCGCGAATTTAATTTTTTGCGATTTTTCATCAAAAATTTGGTCGATGCCGGCAACGCGCGAATTTCATTTTTTTCACGATTTTTCATCAAAAATTTGGTCGATGCCGGCATCGGGCGAATTTCAGTTTTTCACGATTTTTGCCGGCATCGCGCGAACTTATTTTTTTTCACGATTTTTGATCAAAAATTTGGTCGATGCCGGCATCGGGCGAATTTAATTTTTTACGATTTTTCATCAAAAATTTGGTTGATGCCGGCATCGCGCGAATTTAATTTTTTTCACGATTTTTCATCAAAAATTTGGTTGATGCCGGCATCGCGCGAATTTAATTTTTTTTTTTACGAGTTTTCATCAAAAATTTGGTCGATGCCGGCATTGCGCGAATTTAATTTTTTTTTTACGATTTTTCATCAAAAATTTGGTCGATGCCGGCATTGCGCGAATTTAATTTTTTGCGATTTTTCATCAAAAATTTGCACGATGCCGGCATCGGGCGAATTTCAGTTTTTCACGATTTTTCATCAAAAATTTGGTCGATGCCGGCATTGCGCGAATTTAATTTTTTGCGATTTTTCATCAAAAATTTGCTCGATGCCGGCATCGGGCGAATTTCAGTTTTTCACGATTTTTCATCAAAAATTTGGTCGATGCCGGCATTGCGCGAATTTAATTTTTTGCGATTTTTCATCAAAAATTTGCTCGATGCCGGCATTGCGCGAATTTAATTTTTTGCAATTTTTCATCAAAAATTTGCTCGATGCCGGCATCGGGCGAATTTCAGTTTTTCACGATTTTTCATCAAAAATTTGGTCGATGCCGGCATTGCGCGAATTTAATTTTTTGCGATTTTTCATCAAAAATTTGGTCGATGCCGGCAACGCGCGAATTTCATTTTTTTCACGATTTTTCATCAAAAATTTGGTCGATGCCGGCATCGGGCGAATTTCAGTTTTTCACGATTTTTGCCGGCATCGCGCGAACTTATTTTTTTTCACGATTTTTGATCAAAAATTTGGTCGATGCCGGCATTGCGCGAATTTAATTTTTTGCGATTTGTCATCAAAAATTTGGTCGATGCCGGCATCGGGCGAATTTAATTTTTTACGATTTTTCATCAAAAATTTGGTTGATGCCGGCATCGCGCGAATTTAATTTTTTTCACGATTTTTCATCAAAAATTTGGTTGATGCCGGCATCGCGCGAATTTAATTTTTTTTTTTACGAGTTTTCATCAAAAATTTGGTCGATGCCGGCATTGCGCGAATTTAATTTTTTTTTTACGATTTTTCATCAAAAATTTGGTCGATGCCGGCATTGCGCGAATTTAATTTTTTGCGATTTTTCATCAAAAATTTGCACGATGCCGGCATCGGGCGAATTTCAGTTTTTCACGATTTTTCATCAAAAATTTGGTCGATGCCGGCATTGCGCGAATTTAATTTTTTGCGATTTTTCATCAAAAATTTGGTCGATGCCGGCATCGGGCGAATTTCATTTTTTTCACGATTTTTCATCAAAAATTTGCTCGATGCCGGCATCGGGCGAATTTCATTTTTTTCACGATTACAACGTGTCATTCTATAATCCTGAGTATATATGTACATATATAGAAAATGTTCCAACCACGGATTACTTGTGTCCGTACCTAAATTTCAAAAGACCCTTCACAAGCTTGTTCCCAGGAGAAATGAATGGAAAAGTGGTCATATTGTCAACCATCACCATCTCTGTCTTCACGGATGGTATCGTCAAGTTTCTTTTCTGAACCACTGGGTATATCCAAATCAGTCTGCCTCCTGAACCATAGCAGTGTTTTTCAAGTGGAGGTCCTAGCCGTCCGTGAGACCGCGTTGAAGGCTATACCACAGGAAGGTATCACCTTTTTCATCGACAACCGTATCCGAAGGGCAATTTTTATTTTGAGAAGTTTTTTCATGACTGTTTTACTCTCGGATGTTTGTCAGACGCTCAATACAGCCAGGCAACAATAAAAGCGGTTTCTGCTATCGAACTAAAATCCAAGCTTGTGAAGTAGGTACTATCGTGAAGAACTTAAGGTTTTTGGAACACAACAAAAGGTTGCGCTCTGTTGGGTCCCTGAACATAAAAATATGAGAAGGTCGATGGATTGGATAGAAGAGGTTCAGAATCTACATCAGAACAGGTCGACACCTCGGTACTCATCCCGCCTTGATCACTGAAGCTCGAAGCAGGAATTCAGGTCCATAGGGAGAATAACATTAGATCGTCCTCCATAGACACTAGTGTCATCAGAAGAAGTACATAAGAGTAGGACCGAGAGAATTATGCAAAAGGATAGAAAACTCCTTTCTACCCTGATAGGAGTCATCACGGGGCATATCACTCTGCGGTACCATACGAAAAAACTAAAACTATCAGAAGAAGACTTGTGTCATGGAAATGGAGATGATACAATCCACTTTCTCTGGGGACACTTTTTCCCTGACCTAGAACAATTATCCAACAGACCAGTCAATGACATCTTGTGCTGAATCAAATCAACTCGGTGGTGTACTAGTTCATAGGAACCATATTTGTAGAACTAGGAATAACCAATGGGCAACGGATATCTCTCCCCTATGGGTATCAGAATGAGTCAGTATTGATCTGAATGCGGCGTTGTGAATTTTTCAATTCGCCTACTCATGTACCTAACCTAACCCTTGGCATTACAAAACAGTGCTCGTTTGGAGGCAGTACAGCCTTCTACTAAACAAGGTGAATTTTGAATTGTTTCTCCATATATACATATATATATATTGTTCGAGAGATTACGAACCAGACCACTGTATTGGGTCCCTTTTCTCCACAGTTCCTCTCTGGCTTTGATTCCTCGTGTCAACGCTAGCAACTGTTTAACAAAAATCTGGTTCACCCTCTGGGTTTCTACCCAGTGGCTCCCCAGTATCTCCCTTCTTTTGCTAGCTAACGCTGGACATTGACACAATATATGTGCTGCCGTCTCAACTTCCTCCAGGCATAGTTCACAGGTGTCGTCCTCCAGAAGACCCATCTTCTTTAGGTGATACCCGAAATTCCCATGACCTGTAGATAACGCTACCACCCATTCCAGTGTTCTTCGCCCTAAGCTTAGAACCTCTCTGTGAGTGGTGTCACCCGGCATTTTAATAGCCATTTTCGCCAGTCTGCAACCTTCTACGGTTGACCACCTTCTCTGGTGTTCCGCCGCCGCCCAGTTGCTAATCAGGTGTTATACCATCCCTCTGCCAAGTGCAGCGAATGGTTCCGGACCGAGGTTGACCCCTGCTTTGCCAGACAGTCCGCCTTTTCATTCCCCTCAGTCCCTACGTGCACTCTCACCCAGAGCAGCGTCATCTCATTTCGAGATGAGCACTCATTGAGCTTATGAGCACATTCCAATGCCAGTGATGTGTTGATATCTGTTTGGTCCATGCGTCTAATCACTGATTGATTGTCCAGTGCTATAGTAACGTTCCTACCCTCAACCTGACCCTCTTTCAGGTGATCCAACGCATGCAACATAGTAATCATCTCGGCTAGATAGACTGAGGTATATTTCCCCAGACTAATATCACAGGCTAGTTCCAATTCTGAAAAGATACCTGCGTCCGCTCTGCCAACCATCATGGACCCATCCGTAAGGATGATTATATCACCAATCTTCTTTTCCTGAAGTGTTCCATCTCCCATAAGAGTTTTGTGATACACGCATTCGCTTTATTCCATCCATGTGCATATTCAACTCCCTAATCTCGTTTTTCACGATATCCAGGATTTTCCTATGCCCATAGATAGTACTGCGCCAGTGCCAGTTGGCATCCCGGTGCAAACGAAGTGCGCCGTCGAGGCCGCCACTTTCTTAATAAATAAGTCGAGCGTCAGAATACCTAGGATCACTTCCATTGCGCATGTTGGTGTCGTCCGTATTGCACCCGCGAACCCTACACATGCCAGACGTTGGACCCTATCTAATTGCTTCTTTACAGTTTTCTGGGTGGCTTTTTGCCACCATACAACTGACGCATATGTGATAATCGATCTAACTATCATCGTGTACATCCAGTATGCTGACCTCGGCGAGATTCCCCACCTTAGTCCACGTACTCGTTTGCACTGATGAAGCACCCTTTTCGCCTTTCTAATCTTCTTTCTCTTCCACATGGAAGTTCCAAGTTAGTCCAGCATCTAGGTATACATCCAGATACTTAACCTTCCTGGTCACCTGCAGCTCCGATCCGAAAAGTGTCGAGGGCTGAAATTCCAGATCTCTCCTCTTCCTTGTGAAGATGATGGACCTCATTTGTACGATCCAGTGTCTCAACCATCTCCCCCGTTCTATCACGAATGAGTCCGACTTTGAAAACTGGATCCCTCGAGACAATTTTCTGAAATCTATTGACCTCAGCTGTGCTTCTCATATTCGAGCAATATTCCCTCCACGAGTCCCTTTTACGTTGTCGAAGAGTTGCTTCTAGCTTCTTTAGATTTTCAAGTTCCCTACACCACCAAGGCGTGGGGTCCTTTTCATCTACCAAAGTAGGTGTACACGCCTCTTGGTAAGCATTTTCAACAGCTGATTGTAAGTACTTCAGCTGCGACTCTACATCCCAAGTGGTTTCGGTATTTTGGGTACCCACCCGTTCAGTTTATTCCGTAACACTTCCTGGTATTTTACTTTGTCCGTGTTCCTGGGAATCCTGACATATTTCCGATCTTTTTTTCTTTTAGATCCGTATCGAACATCAAATGACATGGCTCTGTGGTCCGACATCATTGTCTGATCCATTACCTTCCAACCTGATATTCTATCAAGCATTCTATTACTACACAGAGTCACATCAATGAATTTCCTTCGTCTCGCATCCACAAAGGTCAGTTCTGTTCCCCTGTTAAGAATAGTTAGCTCTTTGCACACTACAAATTCGAATAAAGCTTCTTCTCTGTAGTTATTGTTGGTACTTCCCCACACTGTACTGTGTGCATTAGCATCACAACCAATCACTAGATCTTCGCTCTTATCCCTGCAGACATTTACCAGATACTCGACCTCTTTTGTTGGAGGAGGCTCTGGGGAGTCATACGGCAGGTATGCCGATGCTATGACAAAGCTGCCCGCACCTGCTCCTACTCGCACAGCGACAAGGTCTGGGACACAAAGTTGTGGCAGCATAAGCGCTTTGACTTCGTGCCTCACCAGTATACAAGATCTAACTCTTTCACCAGATCGCACATAGTGTAAAGTGGCAATACTTTCAGGTAGACCTCTAATCCTTCCTTTGAAGATCCAAGGCTCCTGCAACAAGGCAATATCAATTGATTCCTTCACAAAACATCTGGTCAGCATATACTGATGCAGCTTTGCTGTGGTGAAGGTTCAATTGAATCACCCTAAGTTTTTCCCGGTACGGTTTCGCCATAAGAAACAACCGGGAATTAAAGGCACCTTTAGAATTGAAGGCGACCGAATCCAGGGATTTAATCGAAGCTTGACAATCGCTAAAAATGGTGATATCCCTCTTGACAGGGCCACCATTATAACTTTTTATTGCAAACTATGAATTCTGATTTCGATTATCTCTCTATATTACAAAATTGTTTAATAAAACTACTACATCTACCCTAATAGACAAACCTATTAAAAAACAAAAAAAAAAAAAAAAAATACATTTTCATCCAATTAAAATTTTGCGATTACAATTTTGAAGTTAAAACCAATAAACCAATTGGAACCAATTTAAATTCTGTAATGGAAATTAATTAGCATATTGTGGTTGCACATCAACTCCGCAATATGTAGTGTTTTCAACGAGACCAAACAAATCTCCCCCCAGCCCCTACTAAATACCAACCGATAGGTGTAAATGTAGACATATCTGATAATAACACCTGCAAACATTCATTCGCACAATCAAGTACAATCGGCAATCACACCCCCTCGCCAATTACCACAGTAATTCCAGTTGCTATTCGTTCTAAAATTGAATTTTATATCACTTGATGATGTTATCATCGCGGTGATTTAAGGCCTCTCGTCCAACCGAAATAACGCACGCATAAAATATCAATTTATTCCAATTATCGTTGCTAAGTAGCATATGTATGTATGTGTACTGCATGGTGCATGGAGAACGCTCACATACTACATAGGTATTGTCGAACTGCAACATCATCATCAATTTGCATAACTAGATGAACTCGGATATAAATAATCAACAGATAATAATAAATACTTGCGGCAGCAAATATTTTCCCGATAAAACGAATTAATGTGCATTTACAGCTCTCAACACGGGGCTGTCCTGGCCAAGTGGATTTGGCAGTAGATGGCTGGAGGATGTTACACCGTAGCAGTGCTTTCCAGTTGAATATTCGATTTAATTACTAAATAAATATTCATTCATATAATCGACTGTGATTTTGGATTTAAAATATTTTTTTTGTTAAATAGAATTAAATTAATTAATAGATTATCGTTTGTTTATTTGTAATGAAAATTAAAAATATATTTAAATTGAAAATCTCAAAAAGATTTGATTGCATTTTTAATAGTCTGTAGATACTATTAGTACAGTGGGGCGATGGTAGCTACTCTTATGCGAGCTAACAATCCCGACTCATGCTCCCCTGGAAGCATTGAAAAAGGATCTAAAAGAGAAAAAAATACCGCTCAGGTTTGAGCATGACGAAGAATTCAGGAAGATATACATATGTTACATTTGCATTAGGTAGGTAGAAGCGGTGGCTACACACGCGGATCACCAAAGGATCCACTGTGAACCCCTGTCGTGGATAACCTAAAACAGTTGGTCCTTAGCTTTGGAATAGTTAATAGGCCTCTCTGGATGGCTGGATGATGTAAGAATAGGGTAGACACTGACTGGCGTCAACCTGTCAATATCCAATGTTGTAACATCAATTGTGCTTATTTTACCTCCTAGTAGTAGCCATCGGGTACCTACTGGTTAGTGTCCATCTGGATCCGACTGTTGAAAAGAAAATAACAGCATTATAAAAGAGACAGCGAACGAACTCTCTTAATGGAGGTTACAGCATTAAACGGAAGCATAAGTACACTTTATCTGGGCTACTTCGACACGCTCGGAGTTCAGGCAGATAAAGATTTCTAAGAATAAGTCAGGTTTTTAGAAAAGAGATGGCGGCGGATGAGTCCTTATTACACCAACTGCAGCGCTAACATCCTCGAAGCGGGTTACTGACATCGATTTAAAACCGGCCCATCCAGGTTAGGGTTTGTGTCGTTGGGGTATTATTATTCTTTGAGAATGAGGTATGTTGCACTGCGACCTGTTGGTCTGTTGTGCCCCCAGCTAACACCTCGGGGAGGTACATGCCTTCATTAGAGTTCCCCTCGTTTTTGGATTCCTTTCGGAATTATTTCGAGGGTAAAGCACTCTTACTACGCGTTGGCGGAAGAAGTAAATCCTAGAGCTCTCTCTCTAATCCAGTTTCCTTTAAGAATCTAAGGATGAGAGCTGGATCTAGTGACGGTATTTCTTCAATACTTGCCCAAGTATTTCAGTCTTTTATGGGTCAATGCCCCACAAGATCCCAGCACATGTTCCGGGTCTTCCCTGGACTCATTGCAGAATCTACAGAGTCCTTCTTCAGATATACCTAGTTTCCTTAGGTGCTCCTTGAGTTTACAATGCCCCGTTAGGAAGCCCGTTAAGATACGGAGGTTATTTTTGCTCATGCTGATGCATGCGTCGAATCTTTTTCGGTTATATTGCCCTAGAAGTTTCTTGGCCTGCCTCATTCCATGGGCGTTGTTCCAGGTCCTTGCCCTGTTTTCCCTTTCTTGTTTCCTGAATTCTTCTTTGAGGGTATGATCCCCTATTCCGCAGAATGGTTCAGGACCTATGAAGGATTCTGATGCTCCTTTTCTTGCTAGGGAGTCGGCCATTTCATTACCCTCTATTCCCACATGACCAGGTATCCAACAGAGGGTTACTTCGTTTCTACTGCCTAGTTCATTAAGTTTTTGCAGGCATTCCCACACAAGTTTGGACTTAATGGTATAGGAGTCAAGTGCCATGATAGCAGCTTGGCTATCTGACAATATAGTTATATCACAGTTGACATTGTTTCTATCAATGGCATAGATTTCAGCCTGAAAGATACTGGTACTTTTGCCCATGGATTCAGAGTATTTGGTTCTGGGCCCAAATACCCCTGCTCCAGTTCCTTCATCAGTTCTTGATCCATCTGTGTACCACTTTGTTGTATGATTCCTCAGTTTGTAGGTAGAGGATACATTGCTCCAACTTTTTTTTTGTTACTGAGCTTGACAAGAAAGTACTTTTGAAAGTTAAACCTTCTAATGATGTCATCCCTAGGAAAAGCTAGGAGTGATAGTTTTTTGAGCAGTGCATCGAATGGCTTCGATGTAATGCACTTGTCCCTTCCTATTCCTTCCTTAGCCATTCTTAGGATCGTTTTACTTGCACATTCCTCAACCACGCGGTGCAAAGGAGTCAATTCCAATAGTACCTCCACGGCCGCAGTTGGACAAGTTCTCATGGCCCCTGTGATACAGAGGCATGACAGTCTTTGCACCTTGGTGAGTGTCTTCCTCGTGGTGACCAGATTGGTTCTTTTTTCCCATGCAATCTCCATATGTGATCATTGGTCTCACAATAGCAATATACATCCACCTAAGGATGGTAGGGCTACATCCCCAAGATTTGCCCTCCAGACTTCGACAGATCATCAGAGCCCGCGTGGCTTTCCTGGTTATCTCTTCGGTATGTTTTTTCCAAATGAATTTACTGTCTAGGTTTAGTCCCAGATATTTAACTTCTTTGACTGGTGTCAATATTGTATCCAACAGCCTTATTGACCTCAGTCTTTTAAGTTTTATTTTTCTCGTGAAAGGTACTATTGTAGTTTTTGCCGGATTAAGGCTTAGCCCAGCCGTCAAACACCATTCGCGAGTTATATTAAGTCCCCGTTGTACTATATCGCATAGGGTTTCCTCAAATTTGCCTCTGGCAATAATAACTATGTCATCAGCATATGCCTGACAGTTGATGCCATAGTTTGTGAGATCCTCAAGTAGTTCATCCACGACAAGGCTCCACATTAAGGGAGAGAGGACTCCTCCTTGTGGGCAGCCTTTTGCTGTGCTGACCTTGATGATGCCTTCTGATGTATGAGTCTCTGCTGATCTTGTGCTCAGAAGTTCATACATCCACTTAGATACTGTGTTATTTACCCCTTTTTGTTCTAGAACTCGCACAATTGCTTCTTGAGATGTGTTATCGAATGGTCCTTCAATGTCCAAGAAGGCACACAGTACTATCTCTTTTGCTTCAAAAGCGCTTTCGATAGTTTCAGTCAGCTGGTACAGAGTACTCTCTGTAGATCTGCCCGCTCTGTAGGCATGCTGACGGTGATGAAGAGGAGATGTACGTAGTACTTCCTGTCTTAAATAGTTGTCCACAGCCTTTTCCATCGTTTTGAGAAGGAATGATGTTAGGCTTAGCGGTCTGTAGGACTTCGGTAGACTTGGGTCTTTCTTCCCCATTTTTGGAATGAACACTACCTTCGTCCGTCTCTACTGGTTCGGTATATAGCCCAGTGTTGTGTCGTTGGGGTAACTTCCTTACTACGTAAAAAAAAAAACTAGTTATGAGAGGGACATCTGGGATAACAACGGACTCCATTTTTAATTTAATATCAAGTCCCGAACCGTTCACGAACTAGGAATTGAGAATATGCACCTGGAACGTACGTACACTGTATGCTTCTGGTGCTACTCAAAAAGTTGAATCTGTCCTCACGGGGTACAAGGACTATCCAATACGATCCATAGGTTCCGGTCCAAAAATGAAAAAATTGCGACATTTATTAAGACTGCAGGTCTTGGGAGGGGGAATCGTCGTAGAAAATCGGCTACGTTCAACTTTTGACTTTTAGCCGAACGATCGTCTGGCTGTGATCCACATCAAGACAACATTCATAAACATCAGCATAATATACAAGCCCCTACCGACGAAGCTGAAGACGGTATCAAGGAGGAGTTTTATGACCTCCTGGACGGAGCCTATGGATCCTGTCCGGAGTATGATGTCAAAACCATACTCGGGGATTTCAATGCCTAAATCGGTACGGAAAACATTTTCGGCGGATTAGTCGGAAAGTACAGTCTCCACGACACTAGAACAGACAGCGGCTTCCGGGTAATTGATTTTGCAGCAGTTCGTAATATGGTGATAAGTAGCACTAGGTTTCCAAGACTATGAATCTACAGAGCAACCTGGCGCTCTCCAGATGGTCGAACCGCCAACCAAATCGACTACGTGCTAATATTTACGAGGCACACATCCAACATTCTGAATGTTCAAACTTTCAGAAGGACAAACGTCGACTCTGATCATTTTCTTGTTGCAGCCAAATTCAGATCTCGACTATCCAACGAGAAGAAGCTGCAAACCGCCCAGAAAAAGAAATTCATCATTGGAAGCCTTAGCACAACTGGAGTAGCCAGAGCCTACAAAGAGACTCTCCGCTGTGCATTCACCATCCACGACCGCCAACAATCTGGGACCAGTATGTCGCGATCATCAAGAAGTTTCTGAGATTACAATGGATTCCAGGAACCACTCAAAAAGAGCCCTTGGTATGATGATACGCCGGAAAAAGGTAACAGAAAATGGATACATGCAACCATTGCAGTGCAAAACAAGGGCAGTTAGGGAAGAGTATCAAGTCAGCAGAAGGGAAGAGAAGAACATCCTGCGTAAAAAGAAAAGGCCCTACTCAGTCTCACAGCTCAATTATATCCAAGAGCCCCGCGATAGGAACAACATCCGGATGTTTTTTAGGAAAGCCAAGCAGGTGGCAGTTGGCTTCAAGCCCAGAACGCAGGCTCTTTGAAACATTATCGAAGAACAGGGAGTCGTAGATGTATTTAAGCAGCATTTTCAGCAGCTAGTTAATGGGCATCAGGTAGAGAGAGTGATAGGGCAAGAGGAGAACCCGCATCCAGTCAATGAAGAAGAGATCCCCCTTCCCAATTTTAAAGTAGGTTGAATCAGCTATCAAAATGCTGAAGCACAACAAGGCCACCGGCTCTAATAGACCACCAGAGGAACTTATCAAACATAGTGGTGATATTTTGATAGGGTGCACGCATCAAATCATCAACCAAGTATGGGAGGTTGAAGCCATGCCAAGGCTTGAGTGGACTATCAGCTTCGTATACCTCATGTTCAAGAAAGGCAATCCTACGTTTTGTGAGAACTATCGAGGCATATCCCTGTAGCACACTAATCGGCATACACGAGTGTGGATTCTGGCTCGACAGATCGACGATCTACCAAATGTTCACACAAAGGCAGATTCTGGAAAAGGCCAACGAATTTCAAGGTGACACTTACAATCTCTTCATCAACTTCCAAGGCGCATATGATAGCATTCATTATCTTGAGCTCTACAAGGCGATGGTCAAATTCGCGATCCCGGTTGAATTGATCCAGCTGATCCGTGTGACGCTGGAAATCATGCAGTGCAACTTGCAATTCGGAAACAGTTAATCTAAACTATTCCAAATATTTGCCGGATTTTGGCAAGGAGATACGCTATCATGTGACTTCTTTAATCTTGTGCTGGAGCAGATAGTGCGTAGGGCAGGTGTTAACACGGAAGGCACTATCTTCAATATATCTATTCAGCTTCTGGGATAAGCAGACGACATCGACGTTATCGGTCGCTTCCAGCGTGACGTCTTAAGGGCTTTTACGGCAATTAAAGAACAGGCGAAACGAGTTGGCCTTGAAGTGAATGAGGAAAAAGTCAAGTAAATGTTGTCAACAAATAAAGAAGCATCTGTCCATCGCCTAGGTCAGAATGTCAATGTTGGTAACACTAACTTGTAGGCAGGTTAACTAAATTGGTTAAGGAGTTTGCCTACCTCACAGTAAATATCATCTTCACGAATGACATCTTAGTGGAGATTCGGCGAAGACTTACACTAGGAAACCGATGCTACTTCGGTTTGGAGAAAAAAATGAGAAAATGAAAATAAAAATGAAAAAATTCATTGGCTCTGCCACATCGAGCGAATGGACAGTAATGCTCCAGCAAAGAGAAACTTCGAATCACAGTCCCAGTCCCCAGGTTCGAAACGACAAGGAGGACCGAACCTCCGTTTTAAGGATCAAACAATCACGGATGCCACAGCGCTTGATCTAGACAACATGAAGCAGCGTGCCGGGGATCGAAGAGAGTGGAAAGCTGCCATATTTCAGGCAGAAGCCCGTTAAGTAAGCAGCTTCTCTGAACCAACCCGATGTTGTTATAAATTTCAGGATGGTTAATGGTGGCTTTCCTGACAGGTCGCCCAGATCCACTCTTAATGCAAAAATTATATAAACTGGGAAAAATAAATAATAAACAGACTCACCAAATGTCCAGGGCCGGTCGTAATCAACAAAAAGAGTATGAAAATCATTAAATTTATGGCCAACGGTCATGAAATTAGATTTGAACAACACATAAAGTATCTGAAAGTCATCATAGATACAGCATATGTATGTATCTATATACTAAAGTACTGTTAACGACTACTACCCATAGTATTTGTATCTATAATCCTTTATTTCTCAATAAATCTGTGCCAATGTTAAGGATTAAATGTTACAAAAGCAAATCTGAGTAATTGTATCGGATATGCGTCCTAATAGCAAGCTGTATTTTTCGAACTACTCATTTTATTCCGCAGGTATCCAAGCAAATGAACAGCAGCGATATTACTGTACTCTACTCCCAATATATACTCGTATACCACGCAAAGTGTATTGGAATGGAAATTTGCAAAAAAAAAAAATGGGATTTCTCGCGTATCCAGCCATAGATACTCCTATGAGTAGAAGGACAACTAGAGTAGAGAGTTGGATTACTATTTTACACAAAGTTTGACGGATGCTTCCGCTTGCACTAATGTAAGTACGACAACAGTCATTAGCCTTGGATGGACAATACTCTCCTCAAATGTGACATTAATACTTTTTGTTTATTTTTACTTGCCAACTGAGGGTTTATTTGTTTATTTAATATTGCATCTACTAGCTGCAATAGCTAGATGGTCGAACGTTCTGGAGTTGGCATGAGTATAACGACTCACTCACAGATGGAAAGGATAAGAATATCTCTCTCGTTCAGTGTGTCAAATATGACAGACAACTCCAGAGCAACAAAAACCACAAATACCATGCTTTGGATGGCATGCCCATAACCCTACTGGCACACTGCAGAGGGTAAAAGCAAACTTGGGTCCCTGTACCGCACGAAGATGAAGAAAGTCCACCGTAATGCAAATAAAGCTCAATAAGCTGATCGGCGTGTGGCCCTACCTAGTGGCTGCGTTAAACAGGACACAGTTAGTAAGAATTGACAGTAGCTTAGCAAGTATCTCCTCGATTGACAGTGATACCGAATTAGATGATAGCAGACGCACATTCAAAGCTAAGGCTTCATTCATGGCATGTCGTCTATAATATGGTAAAGCAGCTTAAGCATCAAGATGGTAGTGTTCCGTTCTAATATGGAATCGCTGCTGTTATATGCCAGCAGTACTCGGACAGTAGTCGTCAATGTCACAAGCTTCAAATTTTTGTCAATCGCAGTCTACTTGCCTATTTATCGTGCCCTAGACCCGTGAAGAATCTCTGCCTGAGACACTGCGGTCTGGAATTCGAAGACTCTCTTGTCTGGAAAGTTGACGTCCATTCGCTTGATGTAGTCGATCCAAGGTAGTCTAAAGAGTTTTGGTCTTCCGGGCTATATCCACATCTTGGTACAACTCGTAGAGTAGGCGGTTGAATCTTCTCCTCTATTCGTCTTCCTCGCATAAGCGACCGAATATTCTTTTCAAGGATCCCAAGATCTGATCCGTTTTGCTGCTTATGTGATATGATTAATGTTGTAGTGAGCATCATTTTCGTCCTTTGTGTTAAGAGTTTTGAATCCAGTTCTTCTGCCAAACGGAAATAGCAGCGGGTCGATAGGGTGATCCTTCACTGGTTCTCCACTATGGTGTCGTTCGTAGAGTTAATGTTAACTCCGAGGTAGGTGTACTCCTTAACTACATCGAAGTTTAACCTGTCATTAGGGACATTTTTATAAAAGGCTCCGGCTCCTTCTATGTTAAGAAAGCTGGTGAAAGTGTATTCTTTATGGATTTTCTTTTGTTCTCACTACTTCGTGAAGAGTAGATCTTCCTTTGAAGAATACTGACATTTTTAGAGTGATGTTCCTTTTATTTATTGTACCACGCAGATACTTACCTAGGACGTATTTGAGAGTCTTCATAGAAACCGTAGATAGAAACCGATTGTCCTGAAATCTTTCGCGTTCTCAGGACTGCTCCTACCTGCCTTTGGAATGAAAACCACTTTCACTCGTCGCCATGAGTGGGGTAACATCATTATTTGATATACTTACAGTTCCTAACAATCGGTGTGATCCATGGAATTACTAGACTCTCTATTTCTATACCATAATGGGTATCATCCCATCCACTCCTGTTCATTTATAAGATGCAAAGCTACATATGTATGCCAATGGAATTAGTGTAACTAGTAGTTACACAGTCAAACTGGCAAAATTCTATTCAACTCAACTGATCCTATTGAACCCCTTAAGTGCTACCATCAGCACATTTGTGAAGGAATTTCCTCACATCCTGTTTCACAGAATTAACACTTACGGTTCGATTGACCGTAATAATAATCATTTTGGTTAATGACGTCCGAATCACAGAACCACAGAAAAACAAAAAAAATAAAAATAAAAAAGGAACGCGAACCGTCGAAAGGCCTCCAAATTAAGTAGATGGGTGACCAAGCCAAAGCAGGCGAGAGCATCCTCGTCAATAATCGATTCGCATTCGCATACACACGTATAGAGTCGCACAATCCAAAGGTTACCAAACGCACGTGGACGCTGTTGTAGAACGGATTTGTTGGACGACATCGGAGGAGGAGGAATGGGCCACGGCTGACCGGCTGACCGGGTGGTTTTCGGTTGAATATTCCGAATTTATAAATTCATTAATTGTTTAAATGGTTTAAATGAGTAGACATCATGTTTGAACACACGCAGATATTGAAATGGTGGTGTTCCCTGCCGTACGTTGTCAGCAATCGAAAACAATCTGCTTGGCCACAAATTCCGGATGATGGTTTTTACGCACTTAGAGGTGTGGGTCGAGTTGTGTGCATCCGGTGCGTGAGTATTATGATAGCGGCATTTAAAATCTGGTAGCCGTATGTGTTAAATATAATTTCATTGTGCAAAATAAGTAATTAATTAACAGGTTGACAATTGGCTGTTGTATGTTAGCTTTGAACTCCATTGGCATGGTGCAGGGGATGGGTTTGATGATGTTGCTTTCAAATTTATTACATTTGATAGTTGTTCTTTATTATTAGATATGAGTTCGATTGTATATGGTGTATTTAAGACAATGTCAGTGTCTATAGTATTCGACATAATGAACCTCTTTCTGCTTAGTTCAACTTTCCCTTAGTCGCAGAAACCTTATGTGACTAGTAACTCGAATATCCATTAGGGAATGACCATTAGAATGCCAATCGAGTTCTACACATTCATAATCAAGAAAATAGGGAACAAGATGCGGCCTAAACTGACGAACGAGCCTATCTGCAGGACCTGTCCTCAATGCATTCTATGGCACACGCGAGTAAAGAAGAACTGGCGAAACTGAATAAGTCTGATTCAAGCCATTGACACTCTGGGCTCGTGTGACTGAACCCTGATTCAGTAAAAATGCAAGATCGAGTATAATATCCATTATGCCTGGAACTATAGTAATAGGTACTGCACATACGAGTATGTGCATAGTCAGCCCCGAGCTATCCCATTCATCCAAAGTAAGCAAAACTATGGACTATCTACCGGGCACTATGACGAAGCTACCTGACCATAAAGTGTATAAGAAAGCAAGCCCTTGCATTGCTTTGGATGAAAACGCACCACGGGGCGATTGGAGGTTATGCCAAGAAAAGTAGGCACAATGATACGATGTCGCCAAGAACTTATCAAGAAAGCCAATACTTCACGTGTAGATCCGAGAATCGTTATCTTTATTACTTTTGCGAGTTTGTAAACAGTTGAACTTTCCATATATGAAGCTATTGATCGGTTCGTAACAATCAAGTTTTTTCGTGCTAGGGAAGTTACCCCGACGTACTGTCAAGTTGTAAGGTCAGGTTCTCAATAGGAACCTTTCGGACAAGGAGTCGTATAAATCAATAGCTGTAACGTTGTTTCTGGTTAAACAGGGGCTTCTCTACCATTATCTATCTTTTAAGTCCACTATTCAGCCTTGAAAGTGCATTATTGGCCTGATGACCGAATTCGTCATTTTAGCTAAAATAAGAGATTCGCAACTCTGGATGTGGATGTAATCAAAGGAACGTCCTCAATCTGGGGTGCCGTGGATCAGTGGTAAATGCGTCGGACTATTAAGCTGGAAGTTCGAGGTTCGAGTCCCCTCTCCCGAGTATCTAACAAACATCCCAGAGTACAACTGTCAAGAAAATGCTTTTCAAAACAAAAATTGGCCTGCGGACACGACATTAAACCTTCAAATTGTGTGGAGAATGTAATATGGTCAACGTGAATGGTTGTGAGAAGCTTGGCCCTAGGTCCAATGGACCTTCTTAGAATATCTTGCTAAACATCTTAGATGAGTAGTACTACCAATCGTATCAACAAGAGATGAATCGCTTGGCACATATGTACGTACTAAAATTGGTTCCAGTGTCCACTTTGACGAATACAGTCAGACTCGGCATACGTTAGTTTAAAAGGCTATGCAGCATGAAGCACTTAGAGGTGATGATGTGATTTTGGCTATCTATAGGCATAGGCATGAGTTTAAATTTTCCCTGACTTATGCAGTCCTTAGGATAGGATAGGTCTTTGCCTTGGTTTATACCAATAGTGTAAGGTTTTAGGGATTTCAGAGCATGTAGCTTACTTGTGAGTATGACTGACACTATCTAGCTGCAGTAGCCATATAACAACCCCAATTAAAAGCTGATTGCTTGCTTCTCTACATTTTAGACAACATACTGAATGGAGCCTTAGCTTTTGATATGTCAGTGCTAACATCGAATATCCTACCACCATCAAACGAGATAGTACTACCTGGTTTGAGAAGAAAGATAATAACACCAAAGACAGCTTTTACGAGCTTCTGATCAAGACATTCGAGCAGTGCCCTAGCTATGATTGTAGAATTGTCCTCACCAATTTTAACGCAGAGCTAGAAGGGAAGATAATGTTTGGTAGCACTATCATGGAATCTATCATGATATCACCTCTAGAGTGGTGCAACAATTTGTTGGTAGATCAGTCAATTGCTAATTAGATGGCTCACGTTCTGTGTAATGCACTCCTTCCGTATGGGTGTCCGAGCTTCCCGAAGAGCGAACACCTTCTGAGTCGATGTTATAACTTGTTATAACCAAGCTTCGGTTGCGGACATCCACAAGTTTGACATCAGACGACTACAATCGCAAAGGATTCGCCAGAGCAGTTTTTAATTGAGTGTCCCTTAATCTCTCAAAAGGTTCTATGTCGCCAGCATTTAGTATACTGAAGACCAGGGGGTACACTGCCAAACAGCTATCAGAGATGTCGACTGTATTGTACTGGGTTTCTTCAGAACACTCTTACGAAACCCCTAGTTAGACTTAAAATGCCAGCAAACAAATGCAGAAAAATAAGAGGCATTTAAATCGTCGCTGCATAGAAGGACCAGAACTGCGATTTGAAGAGAAGGGATGAACACGACCTTCTCCGAAAGAAAAAAGGAGAATGAGGAAATATTGAGATGCTATTGGAGAAATGAGGTTTAGAAGTTTTACCAGAACCTAACAAGAGCATGTCAAGCCAAGAATAGTAGAATCCCAAGTCAATATTGAAGATAGGGTAAGATAACTTCTGCAAACTGTATGACGGGAGCGATGAACTGGCAAAATGAACTATTCTATCTGGACGATGATAACCAATATTTTCGTCCACCCGACCGTGATGATATGAAGACATCGGTGTCTATGTTGTAATCCAAAAAAAAACTACTGGAGCTACTGGCCTGTCTGCCATGCTATTCAAATCAGCGGTGAAGTCTTCGTAAGGAGCATGCACTGGCTCATCTGTAAAATATGGTCTGACGAAAGTATGCTCTATGATTGGAACCTCAACATTGTTTGCCTGATCCTCAAGAAAGGAGACCCTTCAAACTGCGCCAATTACCTATAGAGGAATAAGTCTCCTCAAAGCCCTATTACAACAACCTGATTGGTCCGTATCAGTGCAGTTTTAGCCCAGGAATGTCCACAATCGACCAAAACCCAGAAATTTCAAATCGATAGCCATCACTTTGTTTATCGATGTTAAGGCCGCCTATGACACCATTTATAGAGACGATCCTTAAAGATCCATTTCCAGCTGAGATCCCTGACAAACTCAACCAGTTGTGCATGATGGCAATGAAGAATGCCCGCTGGTCCATCACGATCGAACAAAACCTCACCAAGAACTTAGTTGTCCAAAAATGATTTAGACAAGGCAACGCGCTGTCATGCGATTATTCAAAAAATTGTACGAAACTCACATGCCAGCATTAAAGGCACTATCTTTCACAAGACCGTCCATTTCGTCGCATACCCTGATGGGGTTGGTATAATCGGAAGAAATCAGAGTTATGACCTTAGTCCTTTTGTGAGCACAGTGCCCTAGATATGTATACTGTCAAATGTTGGGGCCAAAAAGCAAAAGAAGAATACTACTGTCTAGAGTAGTGAGCTCAATAATAGTCTAGGCATCCCCAGCTAGGTCGGAGGTACTAGAAGTTAAGCACAATCGGCTGTGGATTAATAGTGTTTATAGACTAACTGCAAGTATACTGGTTGATGAAGCCGGAATAATTGCTACCTACTTAAACAACTAAGAAGACAAGAGAGTACAAGTTCTTGCCAGGCCATGGTGGTTATCACCGATCGACAACTCGCCAGACATTTCATCTTGCCTTGGATGCGATAGACCATGTTGCTTTTAACTGTCCAGGTTCCTTGAGGAAAGTTGGAAATTAGAATATGAACTAATTGTCACATTAGGTGCCCTGATAGATATAATAGAGATGTTGAAATCGGTGGATAATTGGGAAGCCGATTGCCCACTAATAACCGAAATACAAATCGAGCTCAGACAGACGGAAAGATAGATAGAAACAGTGCTGCAAACCCTGATAAATGACGGCGGTGTAATATATGGTAAATCCGTCCCGCGAAGTAATATCTGGTGGTCCTATGGAGAGAGAGATTTTCATGCTCTTAAAGCTCGGAGAGGTATAAATATAGATCTCTTCAGCGGTCCCAATAGCCCTGGAATTGAATGCGGATGAAACGAACGTTACTGTGATGAAGATGTCTGGACGCGATTGTAGTAATAAGATTCGTTCATATTAATCTCCACCACTTCGCCCAGGGCTTGCATTTTGCGGATGCAACGTTCGTGCAACTTCGACGTTCTTGACTCACGACCATCCAGGTCCTGTAGAGGTATAAGGCTGAATTCATTCCGGGTTGCGAATTCCCCCAAATCAATCAGTCCTTAAAAATTACAGATATGTAGAACGATTGATCCAAGTATAGGTGCAGTGTAGAAGGATCTGTATTATGCAGATCTCCTGAACCCACCAATAATACCCATGAGCTAGACACTCTTGCAGACAATTAACTGGCACCATTAAACACCATGATTTCCCAATTGGACTCAAAAGAATAAATTCCTTCGGAAAGACTATCATGATGTTTAAGTTTGGACTCTGTACAAGAAAGCACTCAATGTTTATGAGTTTAAACTTCGAAAACTCCAGGAAATCTTGAAGACTTTTATGTGAAAAAGATCTCTGAGGCATCAGAAAGGTTTTAGCCACATTTCCTTGAACTCTTAGCTATCTGAAAAAAAAAAACTGATGACAACCTCCAGTCCTGTGTACAACACATCAGTGCCTTGCAGATCAACCCTTATTATTCCGAAGACTAAAATTATTTGGCAATATGCAGCTTCAAACCATTTAAGTCGGCACAAAAGGACAATTCACGCTAAAATCTAACAAATTCATAAGTTTATCGTCATTTCTTTACAAGACTCTGGAGATACTGATAGAACGTCAAAATCTGCTGCAGCAACATTTGGCATTTATAACATCCAGGATGTTTTTAACAAAGTTGAATTCAGGAGAATTATGCGCTGCATTCATGATTAATCAGCTTTAAACAAACAAGGGTATCAGAGTTTTGTAAGTATGGGATTCCACAAGGTGGGATGCTCTGTTCTCTTCTTTACAACCTAGTGGTGGATAGCGTCGTGAATAGTTTTTACCCGTACGAAAATCTCATTAATGGCAAGGTTGATTCCATTTTTAATGAAGCTTGTATATTAATTTTAAGCAGGTTATTAAGAGCTCAATAAGTCATTAGGTTTACCAACAGCTTTGATAGGAATAAAATAAAGTTATAAGCAGGATATGCTACTTGAGATGAGGAACTTATAGATCACCCCCGACTTATAACGGAGTAGTGATTTTGTCAGAGATGATAGGGTACTGTCTACTAAGTAGCTTGAAAGTATAAGGACCTATGCGTTTGAGAATTCAAAGTACCTAGAGTGGATCTCATCCAATTAATGCCAACAATTTTTTTTCACCCCCAACAAAGTAAACACACATCTTGAGTACAACAGATATGTAACCTCAAAAGGGCAACCCTCACAGAGTGCGAAAATCGACACTCTTCAGAGCATTTCACCCCCTGCTGAGCATTCCTTATACGGTCTCTCTCTCTGAATTTTTTTTCCTGTTTCTACATTTATTTGCACAACTACATCAAGTATGCGTATTAATTAATCACAATTTCTCACCATCAATTTTAAAATCGGTTCAACGCTTCAACTCTACACTACAACGCTTTCAAGTATCTATAGACATTCAATTGGCATGATTTAATTAAAGGCAAACACGTCAAATGCATCCTTAAAAAAAAGCCTCTATTTACCAATACATAATTAATGAGTCCCTCAAACACACATCCGATGATTTGCATTGGATGACGGTGATGATGATGGTACATCCATCCAAGAACACTTAAAATTACCTCAATCTATTCATTGCGCTCACCTCACTTGAAAACCAATCACATCCTTCGTGGGGAGGATATGATTCCCCGGCAAAAATTAAAATCCACAAAGCCCCCCCCCCCAAAAAAAAAGCCTCCTTTTGCATTCATTAGATTTATGTGTATAGGTAGCTACCTATATCCTAATAAAAAGAAGTTCGTGTGCAACAAGGAAATCAAATTCTGAATATTGTTCAAAAGTGGGTTTAAATTTCTACATTTTTACGAACCAAAAAAAAAAAAAATACAGAAACCACTTCGTGTGTGGCGAAGTGTGTGAACTGCTTCAGACAATCGTTCTGTACATATACTAGGCTCTAGTGCGCTCAAATCCTTAATTAAACCGCAACACAAAAAAAAAAAGTGTATTTTCCTATTTGCTAGGCACGAAAAGGGGGTGTGGCTGTTTGCAATTTTGTTTCCTGTTTAGAAGAACATGGCATCAACACGCATGCAATTGCATAAGAATCTTTATGTATCTACACACATTGTTCCTGCCGACCGACGTCGACTCAACAAAAAAAAAAATAAAAAGATAGAAACAAATGAGAACTGTGTGCAAAAAATTAGTTTTCAATAGATACCAAAGCCGAGGAGAATATTCTATTGAAGATTCAATTGGAATTGTAGGCTTAGGCTAAGGGGGATAGATAAACCGTGCAGGCATTCGGTAATCCTAAGAAGAAAGCTTGCTTTACATTACGTAATTAAAATTAGATTAATTGGACATCCGTTTCACGTATGTAGGTACACACACGTACACAATCCTCGCAATAAAGTTCAAAGAGCAAAAAATTGGAATCCTTTCGCACACACAAAGCGAGGCAGCAGTCTGGCAAAAAAAGATAAAAAAAAAAAGACTCGAGGAACAATTTGAAAAGGAGAGACAAGAAAAATTGCCTACGAAATTAAACTCGTTTCATGATTGAGAAAAAGTTTTTCTGTTGCACATCCATCCTTATGTGTGCACATGTGTGCGTACTTATGTATATATGCGGTTGTGTACTATCTGCATGCACGCATACATAAGTGAAATCACAATTTAGATTAGAATGTGTCACTCTTGAAAGGAGAGGATGAAAGTAGAGACAAAATTCGAATAGAAAGAAGAAAATAAAAAAAAAACAAAAAACGATTCGAAATGGTCGGCTAAAATAACTAATTTTCTGGATATCTATGCATATACTGCCATTCGTAGGTATCTAGAATGTAACGAACCATTAGGTACTTCCTTTGTGTATCTACGTATCATTGGAAAATATCGATGAATAGGGCAACTTCTTTTTTTTAAGAACTTCTACAAAACTCCTTATATTCTCATAAATCCAAGCTTAATCCGGTCTGGTCTCCTAGATCAAAGAATATTCGTCCTTGATGTGATCTCCAATTTGCCTTTTTTCGGTACAATACGGGATAAGTCACTCCTTAAGAGAAGTTGCATCGCATATTCTATACTGAAATGTAGGGATACACCACTGAAGGATCTTAGCTTTTTTATTTCCTTTATGTGTGTATATTTTTTTTATTGTGTACTAAGGGCAGTCTTGATTTTAATGACGGCCTATCTGCGCTATAGTCTTTCAGACTTTTCAATAAATTGTTAGGAGGACTTTTACAGTCACACATAGGTCCTCACGTTGAGCGCCATTTAACCCACTCTGATCGTATTCTAATTACTAATGAATTTGTCCTCTAGTGAATCGAATCGAAGCTTAGGAAATCCTTCGAATGTTCGAACTTGGTAAACTAAAGTTAAGAGTTTCTCAAACTTAACCCAATCAAAGGATTCAGAGAATTCGAGTAGCTACAATCACCAAAAACCTTTCCCAATCGAGTGTCCTTAATTACTCGAGGCCTGTGCTTCCAATAGAAAGAAAGCCGTCAAGAATGCTGCCTAGGATGTAAAAATTGCCAACGGGGATTGTGGTGTGTATCACAATGGAGCTCTACTGTGCAAGGTTAGTTTAGGTAAAGAAAGTTTCGTGATGGAACGGAACGCTTCATTTCTATACAGAGACCTTAGCTCATTGTAAATCGCTTCATGGGTAAAGTAGAGAGAAAGCCATTCTCCTACCTGCTTGTATTTGTCTGGACTGTTAGGGGTATTTATTCTGAAGAAGGGCAACAGCAAAGTAGATATTGGATCGATTTGTGTTCCTACTTGTATCCCCAGTTTCAGTCCCAAGGACCAGTTTCCTAGTGATATATGTATTGTGTATTTGGATCAGACCGCTTGTACTTGTCAATCGCTATTTTAACAGAAGACGTCAGTCGTACTGGTGTACAAGACGACCACAACTTGACGATTCTACTGCACTGCTAGCTCGTTCCCTTCTATATCACATTGTCCAGGAAGTCAGCGTAGGTAAAGTTTTTGGTGTTCAATTGTATTTATTGGATGGCAACCTTTCTTGACCGCTCTTGATTTGATTCTACTCAATCCGATGATTTGTTTCTAAAAATGGCTACATGAACGACGCTATAGGTATATGTACCTATGGTCAGTAGAAGGCGCCTGCAGGATAGAATTCTGGTCCTGTTATAGATTCACTTTTCGATTAGCTTTTAGTATCATCTGGAGTGGCTCATTTCTTTGAAAAGGACGGTCATGTGAAGCGCTTGCATTTTCGACAGTTCTGAAGTAGGTAGGTAGGTAAGCAGTTTGGGGGGTGACTGCAAATTCAACGGAGGTACAGTTGAAATCACTCGGATTTCAGTGGATTTATTGTGTTTCCCGATGTGGGATACCTGAAAAAAGTGAACAGAAAAATTATTCCTATATTTAATCCATGACGGGAGCGGCCATGCTGAACCATTCAGTTAAGTGTTTGCCAGTTCGCTGAGGTCGTTGACAGATACTTTTTCCAGGTTTGAGTATCTGGTTCGGTGGAGGCTTGGGCATTCCCAGAGGAAACGCGTTGTGTGTACCTCTGTGTCGCCACCTGCATAGGTCTGTGGTGCAGGTTCTCATTCTTCTAAGATGGGCTGCCATTGAATTGAGGCCTGGGATGATACCTATAAGGAGATTCAGCTGTGGTCTATTTAGCTATAGAAGTTCTTTAGTCCTTTTTTTGTCGTATTGGGCCCAAATTTTTCTAGAGACGCGGCATGGAGCTGTGGTTGAGGCTGAAGTCCGGGGGTAAGGTATTCAGAAGGCGTGTTGACGTTTGACCACTTGGTGATGGTGCTGGGTCCGATTTGGTTACTTTTCCACATCGAGGTTTGTCGTAGACGTATGTCTACTTTTTGCCGCTACTTCTTTGGTGAAGAGGTCCAGTGGACAAAGCCCGAATATGGCTTCAAGAGCAACGGTGGGTATTGTCCTAGTATCGCTGGTGGTACACAACGCCTAACGTTGGATTTTTGTTAGGGTGTTCAGGTTTGTGGCTTTTGCGACAGCAGACCACCGGGCCAAACAGCCGTATGTGAGGATAGATCTAACGATGGCGGGGTAAATCCAGTGGATGGTGGGTGGTTTTGGCCCCCATTTTTTACCCAAGATTCTGTTGCATGCGTTAAAAGGAATCGAGGCTTTCTTTGTTCGTTCAAGTATCATACATTGCCATCCCAGTTCAATTTCCGATCTAATATGCACACTAGTTGTCTTGTCTTGTCTGATATTTGGATTTGAGTGTCGAAGGATTGTCAAATGGAAGGTACACCGACATGATGAGTGGCTTGTTGTTGGCCCTTTCAAGTTGAGAAGGGATAAAACAAAGGTTAATATGTTTTTTTTGCCAGGCTCTTGTCGAAGAACAATTTTTAATCCTTGGAGTTGATACCTTAGATCTTATTATTTGAGATTCACGGTTTATGGATGATTGATGTGGTTAGCGCTAGCTCATCAGCGCAAATTGGCGTAGGCGGCACCCCCGGCTTGTCGGAAAACGACAACCTTAAGTATGTCAAGTCCAACATGTAGCTTGAATCCTGTCGATGGAAGCTGCAGAATTGCTTCTCTGTTGAGCATGACAATCGCATCTTGGTCCGTCTCGAAGGGCTTTTTCATCAACAGGACCTTCCAGTCGTCTCTTTGGGGACCTTAGGGTTTAGGCCTTTGAGAAATTGTTCCAATCTTTCTTTGGGTGATAGTAGGCCCCTGGATGGATCCTGGCTTTGGTTCTGGTTGGGAGGTCTTTCTTAGTTTTAAAGTAAGTTCTAAAGTAAGTAATCTCCTTAATTATCCGAAGTTGGAGTAACATCTTGTCCTAGGTCGTGGTCTTCAATCAACATAAATGATTCTACTGGTGTACATTATAGACTCTATAGACAGTGTTTTGCATGTTGACATCGACTCTGGTTACTGCCTGTTCCAGACCTTTGCCCTCTGCATCTTCGACGGAATTGTTTTCATACACTACACTGCAGGCTTCCACTTGACTTACATAGCTTTGAGTTTCCGAAACCAAATGATACACTTGGATATGCTAAAGCGATCAATCTTGATTGGAGCCTACCATATAAGGAATCTTTACGAACAGTATTACTAACTATTAGACAATCCAGTTTAAATGAATTCTTAGGTATGTCGATGTCGTGAAGAAACAGTTGGAAATGATTCACTATTTAGAAATTTCATTCCAAATTCTGTTGTCAGGACTTTTTGTTAAAAAAAAGTGGGCGTGGATATCTCCAGTTAGAAACAAAAATTTAAGATTGCTCATGAAATATCCAATCCAAGAGCCCTTTGAGTTCCAGAGTACATAGTACTTTATACCTTCCTGTGAACAGAACTAAATCGACCTTAGACTGGTTGACCACGAGACCAGCACTATTAAACCACTTTACAAGTTAATCAAGAGCGGTCTCCATAAGGTCTTTTGTTTTGAGAAGAAACTTTCCTGATAAGATCCATCTTTAACCTGGATTAGGAGTATATCATTCACTTTCATGAGTCACAGTAATGGTGGTAGTTCTCCACACTGGCGGTACCCCTTTATAACGACCTTTATTTATAGGCACCTTTTTTTAGTCACCCCAGTTCAATGAGGATAAGTGTGCATTAAATAGATAGCTTAACCAATTGCCTCCACAAAACAGAGATTAAATAGTTAAGGACCGTAATAATAGGAAAGGACTTTTGTTAGATGCACAAGTCTTGCAAATGGAATGAATCCAAAGTTTACTTATATATCTGAGAACGACTGGTACTGATACAGAAGATTCTGTGCTGAATCCTAGTATCATCGTGGACAAAACAATCTAACGTCTTAGGCATGATGACTTTTGATTCAGATCGCAAAGTCAACTTTGCTGTGTTGAGAAATGACTCTAGTCAGAAGCTAAATTTTTTCACGGAAAGTTTCAAAACCATTTAAGAGTTTGGTGCTGGTGTTTTCGTGCAAAAACATCAACATAAAACTTTACTTGTGATTAAGACCTCAAATAGTTCGTGAATGTATGTATTTTGTAAATTCTTTCCTAAGATTGAACTTTTTCTTACTGTTTCAGTACTTACTCGATTTTCTGTGAAAGATAGAAAGGAGGGCTTTACTACTTGGTGGTACAATGGACTACTTGCGCCTAAATTTTCCGATTTCCTAATTTTTGAATCGGCAAAGCCAAATCTGCCTTCGAAATGTTGTACAAAATAACTAAGACTTGTTTTTAAGAATTTGCGAGGTTAAGGCACCCCGACTTAGAGATATATGC
Organism: Xylota sylvarum; assembly: GCA_905220385.1. Classification (NCBI taxonomy): domain Eukaryota; kingdom Metazoa; phylum Arthropoda; class Insecta; order Diptera; family Syrphidae; genus Xylota; species Xylota sylvarum. Next base: position 48,964,591 of record LR999960.1, on the reverse strand, counting down.
ATTTTATTGCCGATCCTTATGGCGCTGCTTTTTAATGATAGTTACTACTGCAAGTACTTGCCTTCCTATCTTTCGTACATTGGTTATGAAACATGACTTTTGATTGCTTTAGAGTAGTTTGGGGTTGTCTTCTTACCCTTACCTGAGAAGATGAGTACTAAATCACCGATGAAAAGCAAGCATTTGAGTCAAGCAGACCTGATGGCCTTTGCGTCGATGTTAGGTATGACTCTGTCCAGTAATTTTTCTTTCTCAGAGTGATCGCAGCTCTATTGGTAGTCGTGTAAACTTGTAACCATTGCTGATAACTTAGCGTCTCTAGAGTTGTTTTAGTTCTTCATTGTTCTGCTGGCAAATCAGAAGTGGAGGTACATATCTCTTGTGTATGTAGGTTGATTGACATCATTAGTTCCTATGGCCATATCATACATTTATGGATAATATCGACGACGAAGCTCTACTTAGTAGTAAACTCGGCATTATGTTTGCCGATGAAGTTGCTGTTACAGCCTGCAAAGCCTGAAAGTGAGCATTGCATCTACATGATGCTTCCAGACCTGGAAGACAAGGCCATTGGATATAGTGTTCGTCTTCATGTCTTTCAATTACTTCAGTCTTATCCCCTGTTAGTTGTAGACTCATGCATGCCAAACATTCTCGGAGATTCTGATAGTTACGTCGAAATCATGTTCCATTTCTTCCAGGAGTTTGACTACTAAGACGGTAGCTACAAACATACATATGTGATCTGCAAGACCTCTGGCGATCTTTAGCTTCTCAAACTAAAACTTCTTCATCCATTACCTACATTCTACAGTAATGGACCTAGTAGAGAATCTTGTAGTACGTCACCTGTCATGTCATAGCAGTAACTTATATAGATACATAATTGCATACATATGTACATATTGTTACGAATTGCACCCTGGGATCCCTGACCACGGCGAATCCTGAAAGAGACAAAGGCAGGAACCCAACTTCCCCAGAAGCTTACAACTACACACATGACAATCTGACGTTGAAGCACCTCTTCAAAACAAAGCACCACAGTCTGTGCTAGCACGGATTCTTTGCGCTTTAAAAAACGCAGTAAATGTGATGAAGTTTGAGCCAATCATTATTCCCCATGCTTTCTTCTCTAGGAAGTATTTCTTCGATCGACATCCCTCGTTGTATATCCACCCAGCCGCCGCCACTACACCGAATGGTCACCGACTAAGAGCAGATAACCTCAAAAACCTCAAAAACCGATTACGCGGAATCTTTTTCCCACATGCCGGACGTGGATTCTTCATCATTCCTTCGTTATTTGCATCTGATGACAAAGCATAAGACACAAAGATACGAGAACCAGAACGAACAACTTACCGAAGAAGACGAAAAGACACTTCCCGCACATCACCACCATCGATAACTCTCTTTGTTACGATATATGATCTACCAAATCGATAACTCAAGGTGACAGATGGTTACGGCTGCGTTCAGACCGATATGCAAGTGAATGCAGTTCACTGGTAATCAACATTTTATTACTCGTATCGAAACTGCAAAAAATGTGTCATTAAATGAAATGCATTTTTAAAAAGATGTTGCACATGAATGAAAAGGAAATTTTATGTCGGACATGAGGTTGGAATTGTTGGCTAGAGTAGGTACATGGGCGGGTTAAGGGACGTGGCAACAATTTGAGAAAATAAAGATTAACATCAAGGTTTATTTGAATTAACTTCATCATCAGAGCCACCCCCGGCTTGTCGGAAATGAAGATTAACATCAAGTTTCAAGCATTCTGACAGGCGGAGACCAGAAATTTCTATATAAAGGCCTAAAAAGCCGCTGCGTTGAAGTAGTAAAAAAAGGTCTTTCTAGACCAGTAAACTATTCGGAAAGTGCTGTAACAACAAACATTTTTAATAAAGATAAAAAAACTTTGAAACCCTCTCTGGAACCAATATTTGAATTTTTTTGTTTATGTTTCTGGTCTCTTCTCTTTGCTGTCGAGTTGCGTTTCCCTTTCTATATCAATATCTTCTGTTTCTGGTTTACCGCTGATGTATTTCACTGATTCCAGGTGTGAAATGTGTTTTCAATGCCCAGCTCCAGCGTGATCATTACGGATTCGTTTACTGTCATCCGTTTCCACCGTCCTTCTTCAAAGCTATAACTTGTGAAATGCGCCTTTGGGAGCCCAAATTTTCTATCTGAAAGGCCTCCTGCCTCATCAATCGAGGTTCGCAATTATCTATACGACGAAGAGTGTTGTAAGGATTCATTTTATTCCGAGGATCACACTCTGTTTCTTTCAGCAAGTGACTTAATGTTGTCTGATAGTTTGTCACCACTTGATTGCTTGATATATTCAAATCATACTTCGTTAACCTCGCATAAAATGCTTGTACCTACATAGATAGAACTATTTCTCTTCGATTTTATCAGATCCAATTATATCTAATACAGTTTGCGTCAGTCCAGATACCAGTGAATGGGTTTCTAGATATTCGTTGAAACCTAGATAGAACTCTTCGATTTTATCAGCTTCAATTGTATCTAATACCCTAACTACCTATCCGTTCGTTCTTGTTTGCCTCAGTCCAGATACCACCAGTCAATGCGTATCTAGATATTCGTTGAAACGAGAAAAAAAAAATAGTAGATAGGTATGTAGGAAGTCACATACACGTACCTACCACATTAATCGGCCTCAGCACGTCCAAAACGAATAAAAACAAAAAAACCAGAATCGCGGTCACCCAAAATTTACATTTTCTACTGCGGGGCTAACCGATTTTTCTATTCCCCCCCTTCTCTACAATTTTCAAATTCATTTCTCTCCCAACAAGTCAGGTTTTCTGCAACTCCACCAGTAAGTCTGGTTGTATCTACACACAGGGTTTTCCTTGCGTTTATTTTCGGCCAAACGGATTTGCCTTCTTTTTTTTTTTTTTTTTTTTTCATTTCCAGGATTTCGTAGAACCACAACGAAAGACACAAAAAAAAAAAATGAATACCGGGCGCGTTTACAAAATTTTCGCGATACATAAACCGAAATAGTAAAAAGAAGCAAAACACAAAAAAAAAAAAAAAAACAAAAAGAAACAAAAACCGAAAACAAAGAAACAATAATAACGAAAATTTCAAAGTACACACCGTAACACACTCCCGCCAATAAAGGAGGCGAATGGGGCTCCGCCTACAAGAGAATTTCCGTGAAATATACCAAAATCATTTGCTTTGGTCACGCAAGGCGCGATTGGTCCAGAAAAATTAATCTCGCATCGAATATCGATCGAGGACCACGACCCGAAAAGTTGCAATGTTGCACTTTTGTTATAGGAAACTTTCGGAGGACCAATACTAGTCTCCAAATGATTTTCTTCCTTTTTCCTTGTTGTTGTTCGATTATATTCTCTGACTCCCCACCCCACTTCGCTACTGCCACTGCCCTGCCATACGTGATCAGATATTTTTTTTTTGGTTTTTTTTTTGACAATTTTCTTGGTATGCTACAGCTACTATCCTTTTGGGCCTAAGCTGCAATCGGTATTTTTTCATGAATGATAAGCGAGAGAGAGAGAAAAGGAGAGGGAGTGGGAAAAGTGATAAAAAGGAAACACCATGGAGTGAGGTAAATAGAAAGCGAATAGTGGTTGCGGTCTTGGTGATGTGCGTGGTTCTGAATTTTAGGCTTAGGTTGGGCAGAAGAATTTCAAGATACAATACACACACATGGAGCTAATTATGATACTTATGATTTAACTGGTTCGAGCATACATACAGATTTGTGAAAATGAATCAACCCTCTGAAGATTGAACCATTTTGGCATACTCCCATCCCCACGCCTTAGCCTAGGGTGGTTAGTATTTCGACAGGAAATTGTCTTCCAAATTGTCCTTGAGTCCAGAAATTTTTAGAATTCTACTGATGGTATAATGGATGCTTCTATAGTCTTGTCAAATCGAACCACATACTCGAAGCTCAAGACTGTGATGAATTTTAAGACTGGCTCATGATTTTACAAAAGAATGGTAGCGGATGAATCCTTAACGCTCCAGCTTTGATATCTTCAAATAAGTTTAGTGGCAACGGTGTACCATTATATCACATCCTTTAGATGCAGTTCCATTGGCTCTTACCGGGCCCTACGACAAAGACTTGTCACAAAGAAAAAATCCAAAGTTATATGAGCCGCACTCTTTTGTAATAAGAATACGATTTGACAGAAAGCACTTCGAACACGCACAGACTTTGTACGATCCAGGAGATGGTTGGGACATAAAACCCAGTTCTAGTCAATGAAGAATGGAGGTGATGTCTTTGGAGGACGCACGCATTAAGTATTTAAGTCAAGTAGGAGTGGACGAAAGCAGTGAACTGAAGTCCCGCTAGTCTTTGGAGATACCGCGGCATGGAAAAAAAAAAAATACAAATATTTGGCGAGACAGGTCCATGGGACCTAGGGCCTAGCTTCTCACAACCAATCGTGTTATGCGAGTTATATTCTTTACACGAATGGAAGGGGTCTACTATTTAATGTCGTGTCCTTAGGGCAATATGTTATTCGAGAAGCTTTTTCATAACAGTTATACTCCCGGATGTTTGCCAAACGCTCGCGAGAGGTCATATTCATGGTAAATGTCACATAAAAGATCGTTTAAACCTTATTGCGTGAACAACAACTTGGGATGAAACTGAGCTTGAACCAGGAAACCTATTAGTTAGCCTGGTCTATAATTGTTCGCATTCAGTAGTGTCCTATAAGATGGTTGAGGTCCGCTTCAACTTGTGCACATTCACCTTAGGCGACGTCTTCCTGTATTGCGGTCTTGGAATTTCAAAATTTCTTTAAAGCCTTCAAGACTACAAAATTTGATTTGATTTTGTGTGTGCATATGATAGCATTCTTAGTCTGGAACTCTATGAGTGCGATGAATGGACTTAGGATCTTGTTCAAACTGATCAAGCTATGCTACGTAAGTAATTATGGAGAGCGTTTGGTGCTTTAAGTAGTTTGGAGATTCTAAACATGCATTAGATCGACAAGGAGATCTACTGGTATGTGATATCCTCAGTCTAATGCGCAGGGCTAGACATTAGATTTCATGGATGGAAGGGTACTTTTTAAAGTCAGAAGTCCATTTTGTACTTAAGTAGTAGATGTGATGAATAACTACACTACACTAGAGGGCTGCACATCTAAGACTTTAGATTCGACGGAGATGAATGAAGAATACTAAGGCAAACTGGACAGGCTCGTGGATGATCCTAAAAATCGGAGTCCAACAATTACGGCTGGAGACTTCAGGGTATGCGACATTATACAAGGGTCTGCCAGAACCTTTTTGGATACTAGACGTAATACTGTCTTATGCGGGAATCGACCATACACCTTCGTTACTGGTTCACTAGCGAGATTTGCGTACGGGTGAGTCAGGAACGAATATAATAATAAAGCGACCACCTGGTCAATGTGGAACAAGTAATGGGGTGGAAAATAATCACACTTTAGTTCGCTAGAACACACAAGGACAAGTTCATTCTAAAAGCCAAATGTTATCGCTGCAAAAGTTACTAGTACTTAAGGCTTGCAACGCATTCATGGCCCTGAAGACGTCAACAAATCGTCAGCTACTAATATACTGCTGAAACCAAGAGGTAAGTGCCATAGAACGAGAAGATTGTTTCAGTGCTCCAGAGTTGTCCTCCCAGCATACTTACATATTCTGCAGGTGCAATAGAATAATGGGGATAGGGACCTGAAACTAGCTGTCTGGTGCAGCAAGAGCTTTGGGGTAGTGCCTACAGAATAGTTATGGAAAACTCAAAAGTACTGCGGCATAGTCTCCTTCATGTCCTATTCTTATGTAAAAATTGTTTGGGGATCATTTTTATCTAAGGCATCAGCAGAGTGTATAGAACCACTATTTGAAATATAGGATGTATGCGGACGATTCTGCAATAGTTAGGCAATTGGATTGGATGGCCTTTAGAATAAATCTAGAACCATTTGTAGAACTGTATAATAATTGTGCAATATGTGTACAGTACCATGTATGTATCTTATTTAGTGGAGTTCCGTAAAGATCTGTATTAGGACCTATTTTATTGAAAATTATGTAATAGGGTTAAAATCCCAAATGAAGCAAAAATTATAGGCTTTGCTAATGATGTTACAATTGTTGTGGCGACAAAACACCTAAAAGAAATAAAGGACATTGGTAATGATTGAATCCGAAGTCAACCGGTAGATGGCTGCACTTGGATTAGTGCTCGGAGAACATACAATTTAAAGAGAAGTTGTACAAGTAAACAGTCGCAAAAGACAATGAGACAATCACCATCATGGTAGGTGATCATAATGTAGCATCAAAACCGGTTAGCAGATCCAGATACAGAGGGGTGATGACCGACGTTAGGCTCGTTTAAAAGGAATACCTTGAAAGACTGTATGTCAAATCTGCAGCCTTAGTGTCAGATGATTCTATATATATGTGCCATCGCGGGAATGCTACCAGTAGATATTTTGGTGCATTTGGACATTCGATGCCAAATTTTAAAAGCCCCGAACTTCAGTCACAGATATCAAGCTCGAGGACAGACAGCGAAGAATGTTGGAGATATGAAACTAGTCTCAGCTCCTGACCGGTCATGGCTAATTTCGAACGTATATAAATGTAGCTGGACAGGATAAATCTTCTGTGTGCCTAAATTGTGAAGAGAAGATGCACAGATGTACGTATTTTTGCAATGCCTACAACATCATACAGACCGCAGAGAACTGAAGGAAAATTGTAGGAACATCAACTCTTGAGAACATTGAACGCCTTGATATGCGAAATCGCTTTGAAATGCATTTTTAGTTAAAATCATGAGAGAACTCCTTTGAAAGGCTTTGGAGGTAGCAAACATGGAAAGGAAAGTTTAAATTGCTAACGAGGACCGCGAATTAATATGAACCTAACGCCAGTCCTGTGGAGAGAGTGCTTAAAGCATGTTGGTTGTGGGTTTCTACACAGTCGTCGATTTTCTTTGCACAAGCTTTGATAGATATTGGGGAGATTATTGTAAGACTACTGCTTTGCATACAGAGGATCACGAATGAAGAACGTAAGGAGCTCAGATTCCTTTCATATTCCTGAACTCCAATGGATCCAGTGAGACAGCACTATCGGCGATATAGCTTGGGTAGTGGGAGCTGAGTAATAATGGGTAGGTTTTCTCAGGGCTACTATTGAATTCGTCATTGCAACGTTCGAAAATTTCGATTCTGTCTTAATAAGTACTGGCACCATTCACAACTATTTTTGGTTGTATTGAATAATCTTCTGGTTCCGTGTCGGAGCTGCTCAAAACGTTTATTCCACCAGGGGACACCTCGACTGGTTTTCTTCTTCAACTGGACACAACTACCTTCATAGTGTTTTAAATGTGCAGTGTCTCGATGTTCAGGAATAAATGTTAGGTACTTCGAGGCTTAATTAAGATCTGCTTCGAGGAAAAACCGATAGGTGGTTCGATCCCTCCGGATCCTATATGGTTATGATTTGCCGTTGTGACTTCCTTAGATTTTTGCCAGTTAGTGGTAAGGAATCGGATGGAGTTGAACCACATCATAGTGAACCGAAAACAATGGCGCGTAGCGTGGTTGGTGTCCTAAACCCATGAGGGGACACAGGATCTATGTTTGTAATTATAGATGATCCTGAGTATTCTGTGTCATTGTATGAATGCTTACTGCGCCACTCTGATCGACAAGTATTAGTCTAGTTTCTAGCTCGATAAATTGAAGATATCCAAATTCCTGAAAAACGAATACAAAGTCAAAATATTTTCTTTGGACATCAAAGTTACAAAAAAAAAAAATAAAAAATACAAATTTTTGACGCGAAAGGTTCATGGGACCCAGGTCCTAGCTTTTTACAACCTTCACGGTTGCGTTCGTTAACAATCATTGGACAAAGTGTTATTATTCTTCATCCCCTTAATTGTTGGGACACCCAGAACCTGTAGGCAACACCGTATGTTGACTGCGAACCGATGTTCAATCAAACGCTCAAAGCATCTAAAAGTCAAGTGGTACAGGACTAAGTATGTGCTGTCGACAATCAACTGACTGATTAGAATCCACCGTCTAGGACAAAGCGTCAATATCACCAGCTAGAACTTTAAGCTGGTTAAGGCTTTTATTTACTTTGAAACTAGATCAGCTAAAGTACAGTCCTAAGGAGTCAATGTTACTTCGGTACAACTGGCTTATAGACTCCTAAATCCCATTTCTCAGTTGTATGCATCTGTTATATATGTATGATGAGAGCAAAAAAACGATACAAGGATACTTCGGTCCAATTTATGAGAAGAACGAATAAAGGTGAAGCCTTCATTGCTCCGTGAAGTAGTATTATTACACCCAAACATTGATAAATTAAATATAAATTATGTCCTTCTAACAGACAAATAGAAAACTGATTTACACACAAAAGGATCTCATTTGCATTTTAATTAGAAAAACGAAAATGTCCATGATAAGGTCCTTTTTTTACTATTTCCCTTGTAATGCTCATAGTTTGTGTATAAAGCTTAATGTCTCCCACTCAGTTTCGTCCTAAATTTGGATCACATTCCACCAGACACAGACCATGGAAGCCAATGTCTCAACGCCGGCTGTGTCAAGTGTTGACATGGAATTTCGTCGTGAAGAGATATCTAGTCTAAGAACGTTATTATAAAATAACAATAGTTTTCGGACGTTAGAGTGTTGATGTAAAATTTTCGGTGGAAGTTTAATTGAAAATTATGAATAACAAGCGAATAAATGGAGTTTGGGGAGAGCTTAAAAAAGTTTTACAAATTCAATATAATGCTTTCGTTGTTGCATTAATTTAATAGAGGGTTTAAGGAAATCCACACTTTGACAGTCATTACACCCTCATGGCCAAGTATCGATACTTTTTTGATGGGAGGCCACCGACGGATTGACGGTAATAAATCATGAACCCGATACTTGTATTTGAAAGGAGATTTGGTATACGAATTTCGGACAGAGGCACCTACTGGAAGCAACATAGAACCGACAATAAAAAGGAACTCACCTTCTACACCGAGCGTTCTAGGATGGACATTGGCACAGGGGCTGGGGTCTATTGCGAAATTCTAAGAATAAAAAGTTCCTTTAGAATAAATAACGATTGTAGCGCCTTTCAAGCCAAAATCACAGCCGTTACTCAGGCTGCTGGAATTATACGTGAGAGCGGTATTGTTGTCAAAACGATAACTGTCTACAGAGACAGCCAAGTAGCTGTTAAGGCTCTGGCCTCTGTGGTAGTTAGATCGAAGCAGGTACGTACTCATACCTGCAAATCACTCCTAAGCAAAATATTCAGAGCCAATAAGATGACCCTTTACTGGGTATCAGGGCATATACATAGATACCTTAAGAAACAAAAGGGCAGATGAGCTTGCAAGAAAATGGTTGGCGCTGCATGTATCGCAGACTTTTCCCTCTCCAATACGCACCTTAAAGAAAAATTAGAGGATGAAGCTACTGATCGAGGCCATTGACGATGGACTCATCTAGACAAATGTGCAACAACTAGGGTGCTATAGCCGGCCTTTAACAAGAATAGATCTGTTTCTCTACCTGAAGCCCAGTCGTCACAATACACAGTTCCTCTCTAGCATAATTACTGGACACTGTGCTATTGGTATTCATGCGGAGCGCTTCGGTGAAGTTGGAGGAACGAGGAAGAAATTGAATCTGGTCGACACTGGCTATGTGACTATCCTGATCTATCTGCCAGAAGAACGCGAACTCTCGGTAGTCACTTGTTGACTGACATGGAGGACGTGTCGTATTGTCGAGCTGATGGACCTCCTGCGATTAATTTCACCATCAGGGTAGTTTTAATACAGCGGTTTGCTGTTCAGCATTTCCTGGGTTAAATAATTGAGCATAATGGACCGAATCCTGTTGGTCTATGTGAGAAGCGAACCCCTCTGGTCGGAAGGCACCCATAGACCTAACCTAACCTAACCTAACCTATAGGTAGACTTTGAAGTCCGAGGATGCTTTTATACTAGGTTTCGTTAAACGCTTTTCCCAATAACATTCACAAGTTTCTTTACATAACTCTGTGACCAGTACGATGGACCAGTATGTCACTTAAGACCCTTTGCACAAGTGGTTTGTCAACCTGATGCCAAGAAACCACTTCAGAGACGTCAAAGCCGCCATTGACAGACGGTTCATTTTTGCAATCATAAACCCTAGACAATCATTAGGCCCTTTCTGTTCGTCTTGGATTCTCCTGAGAGCCGGTAAGGATTAGGGGTCTTTTTTGATTCCTGGAACTTCCAACAATATTAGACTTTAGAGTACTCGCCAGGCAACCATTCCTTTGTAACCAAAACATCTGGAGATTGCAAGAACTTTTTGAGTTTAGTCGCAAGGCCCTTGTAAGGGGCCCAGGCCACTCAAGGATTGCAGAGAATCTGATATGCGCAGGATGAGGATGATTTTTAAGGACCTGAACTTCCGTTGGGTCTTCCCGCGTCCTCGGTCAGTATTTTCATTGTCGATTGGATTTCCAGGATGCAGACAGACTAAGTGTATGCCCGTATGTTTGTAAGGAATCAGTGGCATTATTGCTGGTTCTCAGCAGAAACGACTGTAGACAACTTATTAATATTCTTGCAGGACATCCTTCTTTTGCTAGACATCTAAGTGTGTTAAGCTTAAGATATATGATGTCACTGATTCGATTAGATGAGTCGATTTCCTTTATGATTATCCTGCCTTTACTCATATCAGATGGCTGATGTGGTCAGTGTTGATTTGGTAAGCTCCTTATCACTGAAGTGCTTTCTCGGCTTTCTTCGAAAGTCAAAGAAATTCTAGTAAAATGGGTAATACTGGGTCTTACTTCTTGATTGTTCTCCAACAGTGTTACTTTCGTAGGTTATTTTTGCATCTTGTGGGATGACTGTGATTTCGCCTTGAAATACACTGCCGTTGTTACTTATTCTAAAACAGTGGTCGATCCATAAGATTTCACAGTAAACCATAGTAACCTGGTGATTCTGACAGTCGACTCTCTCACAAATTCTGGTATAGAACCTCATAATAACCTTCCGCACTGGGATCGTATATTCGGTTCCGGACTGCCTGTTCGTAGCCACTCATCGACCCAATACCGATGTGTGTTCCAGCTTTGACGGTAAGTCATCAGGCCATTGGCTGTGAGATTTCTTCTTAAAGGCTCCGGATTTGAAGCTTGCACCGAGTTGCATGTATTTCTTGTAGAAATTTCAGATAAGGTTTCTAATAAAAGTTTTCGGAGAAACTTTGGAGCCCTTGGTGATTTTGACTGCTTCTGTGATGATGGTGCTACATTGGTGCCACTGGTCATTGACGTTTCTGGTTGGTGGTGGAATGGTGGAAAGTTGTTTGTTCAATTGGTCTCTGTAGTTTCTAGCACCTATTGGTGTGCAATCGATATTGAATGGATTCTAACACTGAAGTCGATGCACAATTTTGGCATCGTACTCAAGATAGCTTCATCCTTTCACTTTATCGGTAGTGGTGTGTACACCCATAAGGTTGATGTTGTACAATGTGACACTAAAGCGAATCACAGTCAGGTGATCGCTATAGGACTGTCGTCAATCATCCTTGACCGTAACTGATTTCTAACGATGAAATCCTTACATGCAGTCTTCTGGAGCAGCTATACAGTAAATGCTGTATTTTGTTATTTTTTTCAATAGACCAGATCCTATCTAATGAATCTCCAGGGTCACAGAAATTTCTTCCTTATATTGTGAGAGGATAGTTTCCAGTTTTTAAGCTGTGTCCGAAGTGTTCAAAGTAAGTAATTCCACTTGCAGACACTCAAATCATAGTCCTTGCTCTTTTCCGGGTTTGCTTGCTTGTTGACATTGATGTTTTTTACATGAATAGGCAGCTACCCCGACAGATAACATCCAACCAAGAGGTCGGTTCCGTTTAGGTACCAAAGACCTCTACTTTGAGTAGGTTCTCCAAGTAGGTTAATCTGACTAGAACTATGAACACCATCGTAAAATATTTGCCCAAATTAAAGTGTGTCACCTTGTACGACCGTGATTGCATTTCTTCAATTAAATATGTGATGACAAAACGTCCATTTCCAACTAACTGCCCACGTAACCAATCGTTTAGCAAACATTTTTCCTTCCATATTACTCGGATTGAATAAAAAATAACACAGTCATCGGTGTAAGAAAAACTTCCAAGTAACTGGTCGTTTAGTTAAAAATAGAAAAAGAAAACATAGAAGCGTCACGTCTATGAATAGATCGATCGACCTTATATTTTATACATCACCACCTCAATGAGGTAAGGCAACATCCTGACGACGTGCATTGTTTCGATTTTATAAGCCCAGTGATTGAGAGATGGATTCAAGCATGAAAAGACGGAAAAACAAAAACCGAATCTATTGTTGGGGACTCCTTGAACGTTCCTTTTATTAATATGAGCTATGTATTATAATAATGTCATTGTGTTAAATGTTGTGACGTAAGAATAAAGCTATTATTTTAAACAAATGTCCATACACAGGAGTGTATGTCGTATACATATGCTAATTTTACTGTCGGGCTAACAAGAGTTAATACGCAAGGAATTTCTCGTAAGGAACTCTATGTTGAATAGAAATCCTGTCCCAGGGACGCAGGAATATCCTCTGAACGTCTGACAAACATCCGAGAGTATAATTGTCATGAGAAAGGTTCTCAAATTGCTCTTCGGAAACTGCATAGCAAGAATGGTTGTAGTTGTGAAGCTAGACCCTCGGTTCCATAGACCTGCCCCGCTTAGTACCGTCATCTGTCGAGCTATCTTAAAGGGAACCATGCTAACTTTCATCTTCTTCCAGGGTGCAATATTATAAAACTTAACAATGCAGTAAGTGCAGGTGCCTCAGTGGTTCGTATATGCCTCGAGCCTGGAGAGAAGTAAAGGTCATTTTCATACATAAAGCCGGTAAGACTTTACACGCGAGCCCCAAGGACTTTCGTCCAATAAGCTTCACCCCGTTTCTGCTCCATACATTGGACATTGGATATGTCCTCAGTCCAACATGCCTTTACTAAAGGCCGGTCTGTTGAGACGGCAATGCATGATCTACAGAAAGTTTACTCTTTCAGAAAGGACCTTTTGCAATGTGAAATCTAAATTAATAAGACTACAACTCGATCAAAAAAGCGTAGACCCAGTAATCTCAGACTGGGTTGTATGCATGCTTATGACGAGACACGTCAACTTAGAATTGGAAGATAGACAAGTGAATACATTGGTATCAAGAAGATACTGTATACTCATGTCTCAAACGAACTTTTAATGAAACTAAAACACAGTGTCCTAGGGCCTAGTTGTTGCATATGTGGACCATGTTGCCATACTGGTGACAGCCAAGTACCTGTTCACCATCACCGAACTACTACTAATTCGCCCTCAATACCCTACCCCTACACAAATAGGCAAAGCGATGTGGATTAAACGTTAACCCCATGGAAACAGAAGTGGAACTCTTTTTTTTTTTAAAAGAGAAGAATGCCAATAATCGGGTCCTTGAGACTTGTATATATATTTTAGAGAGATTACGAAGCGGAGTGTCAGTGTTGGGTCCCTTTTCGTCTTTACCCCGAGAGTCGCTAGTTCCTCTCTGGTTTTGATTCCTCGTGTCAACGCTAGCATCTGTTTAACAGAAATCTGGTTCATCCTCTGTGTATCTAGCCGGTGGCTCCCCAGGTCCTCCCTTCTTCTGCTAGCTAGCGCCGGACATTGATACAATATATGCGCTGCCGCCCCGACTTCCTCCAGGCATAGTTCACAGGTGCCATCCTCTAGAAAACCCATCTTCTTTAGGTGATACCTGAAATTTCCATAACCTGTAGATAGAACTACCACCCACTTCGGTGTTCTTCGCGCTAAGCTTAGAACCTCTCTCTGAGTGCTGCCAATCAGCATTTTAATAGCCAATTTCGCCTTCCTGCAACCTTCCACTGTCGACCACCTTGTCAGGTGTTCCGCCTCTGCCCAGTTGCTAATAAGATCTTCTACCATCCCTCTTCCTATTGCAGCGAATGGTTCCGGACCAGAGAGCTCCGAGGTTGACCCTTGCTTTGCTAGAGAGTCCACCTTTTCGTTCCCTCAGTTCCTACGTGTCCTCTCACCCAGAGCAGCGTCATCTCATTTCGAGATAAGCACTCAATGAGTTTATGAACACATTCCAATGCCGGTGATGTATTGATATCTGCACCGGCGATCCCTAAACATGCTAGACGTTGGACCCTATCTCCTTTACAGTTTTCTGGGTGGCATTCTGCCACCATACAAATGACGCATATATGATAATCGGTCTAACTATCATCATGTACATCCAGTATGCTGACCTCGGTAAGATTCCCCACATACTCGTTTGCACTGATGCAGCACCCTTTTCGCCTTTGTGATCTTCTCTTCCACTTGGAAGTTCCAAGTTAGTCCAGCATCTAGGTATACACCCAGATACTTAACCTTCCTGGTCACATGTAGCTCCGATCCGAAAAGTGTCAAGGGCTGATATTCCAGATCTCTCCTCTTCCTTGTGAAGATGATTAGATCTGTCTGTCTTTTCCGCATTAATGGAGAGCCCTTGTTCCTGACACTACCGCTCCACCACTCAGAGAGCATTTCTCATGGTATCTGCTGTGATGTTCATGAATTTACCTCCTTAAGTCCTTGAGACTTAATGGTTCTCCAGATTTCAGATAAGGCGAGATGCATAGGTTTTATACTCGACCGAGAGCTAACTTGGAAAGAGAACACAAGAGAACACAAAAGGATAATAAAGGCATCTACATCCCTCTATACACTCTAGAAACGTGGTCAATATCTACATCGATAGACAAGCCGCTATGAAAGTCATCTTATCCACGGAAACGTTGTTGCGAAGAGCTAAAAACACTCACAGCAAATCACAATGGAACCTTCTAGTGGATTCCAGGACCCACCTGCATCCAAGGCAACGAACTGGCGAACGAATTAGCAAGAAAGCGGTCTTAACAGGACCTCCCCTAGCACTTGTAAAAATAACTTGAGCTTTCTTGAGATTTCTTGAAACTAGCCGATGAGATATGATGCGATCTCTCATCTTGTTGCATCTCTAGAATACTCGGGACAAAACACGAGAAACGGGTCGTCTGTATGTCTGTATTTACTTTGGTCGCCTGCAAAGGTCGTCTGTATTTAGTCGCATCCTTCTTAGGTGAGCCGCCAAGAGCTTATGGTCGCATTTAGCCTTGCAAACGTTGTCTGTATTTAGTTGCAAGTCTAAATGCCTTAGCCTATGTGGAACAAGTGAAGCGCCCCTCGACGAATACTACTGCCGATAATAGGGTGACTAGTCAGGAATAACAATCTCGGGATGGTTCAGATGGTCTCTCCTTCTCCTATTTCGGTTTCTCCACAACGGGGTACACAATGGTCCGTATGCAGTTACGCGTCCTATCTACTTAGCTACCTAGGAGCTCTTTTCTTCGTCGACCTAAGCGAACTGACGTTCTTAGACCCGTTTGGAGTAATTCGTACCTTAATACCCTAAATGAAAAGATCCATTCTCATCATATCAAAGGACATCTTCTGACCTCAGTGCCTTTGCACTCTAGAATACACAGCCAGCCTTAAAAGTAGCTCAAATAAGCCGTCCGCTAGTCTGTACGCTTCACCATTGAAATCAAGTCAAACTTCCAGGAAGTAGGATCATCACTCCGTTCTCAGAATTGGGCTTAGCACTAAGCCCGTCTACATATCTAGCTTCAAAGAACGGAACTGACCCTGGGTTTTAGACGCGACTCCTATTTACTCACTGTTTACCACTGGTGGCCCTTGCAATGGTGCCGCTAGTCAAAGGCATACGTTGTCTGATTGTATCCACATCCTGTTAGAACATGACCTACTATTCATTGAAAAATATAAAATTGTTACAAGAAGAATCCCGGACCAAGGAATAAATTATTCCCCCTAACCTCAGCCAATCATGCCAATCAACGCATTTGGTGAGATTGACCTACTTAGGTGAGTCTTTATCACATCTGGTAACTTTCTTGTTATACCAGAGTTTCGTACACACATCAGCTCATTCTGTGTGCTTACACACACAACAAAAAAAAAATAATAAATAATATCCTTACTGCACTGACATGGCAGTCCTTCTACAACTCATTTCGTGTATCTTGTGTTCCGCCCGGCACCCGCTATAACATCCTCGTTTCATCACTACTACAGCGTTGTCAAGTGTTCCTTTGATTCCTTGATACTTTGTGATTTCTATGTCCTTTCTCTCTCAGGATCTCGTCAGTGTATCCACTTTTTTGTTTTTTTTTTTTTGTTTTGTTTTTATGTGGGAAAAAATCACTTGACGGAAATATAACAAGTGGGACACACAACTTTACAAGACGTCGTCGTCGACTACGATGAGAATAGGAAACAACGGACAAAGATCATGAAAAAAATAAAACAAAAAAAACGAGTGTAAGGACAAAAAAAGGGGAAGCACAAATCGTATTATTATATGAAATGTATGGGTGAGGGTATACATACATATATGTATATATTTATATTGTGTGGAACAATGGGAAGCATGACGGAGTCTTTGAGACTACTAACAGTGAAAGAGTTCCCTTCAATTTTAAATATATATATTTTTTTCTTCGTCCTTGCAGTTGCTGTAATTTTACACATCCAGCATTATGGTTAATTGTAATGAGTTGTTTGTGTTACTGTGCTACAGTTTTCGTTCGTTTTTTTTTTTTTTTTCTTGATGATTATATTAATGCAATTATTTTATGGTAATTAAGTCCTTTCTTGTCTGCGTGTGTGTTTGTGTGTGACAATCCTCTTGCAATTAGCATTGTTCCAAGTGGCTTTGTTAACAGATTTTTTATATTTTTTATTTTTGCATCCTAATCTTAATTTCTTAATTAACATTTGCATTTTTATTTCTCCCAAGCGGTATAGGGGTTTATAATTTTGTTTTTTTTTTTTTAAAAGGGGAATGATTAAGAGTACTGTACTGAAAAGAGGCAGAATTTTCTGTGTTGCTTGTTAGACAGTGCATTTATTTTAATCTCTACTTTGTTTGGTGTATGTTCCAAAATTAAGTGTACGGAGTCGGGAATTTGTTGCTACGAACTATTTGTGTGGGTTCGGAGCAAGTTTCTTCCATTTACTAAGCCGATACGCCAAACCCTTCTCCGAGTGTTGCTAGATGGGGTGCAAAATTATTAAGGGAGTTTGTGAACCCGTTAACATACATAATAAGTGAGTATACCAAACAAGTTGGCAATATCATATTCACAAGTCTCAGAAACCAACCGCAATTCTATGTGAAAAATAAAGTTCAACTTCTATTTTGGAGGCATTAATTTATACTATGAAGCTATAGTGGTTTCATGGCCCAGAACCCAATACTTATTTGTTTTATTTCAATCCACCCTCAATAACCTACACAAATGGGAGGAAAGATGTGGTGGACCACCTTGAAAACAGAGGTGGTCCTCTTCACTAACAGGTGAACAATCCCATAGATCGGGCTCTTGAAACTCAACGGCATACCCCACCAAATCTCAGATAAAGCGAGATACTTGGGTTGTATACTCGACCGTAAGCAGACTTGGAAAGAAAACATGTCAGAAAGGATAAGGAAAGCGTCCATAGCCGTCTATACACGAAGCAAAATTTTTGGTAAAAACTGGGGGCTCCAACCTGCCGTCATCCACCGGATATACACAGCCATCGTTTGACCAATTCTCTCCTTTGCGTGCTAAGTCTGGTGGCCCGCAGTCTGGTGGCCCGCAGAACGCTGACCAGGATACAAAGATTAGCATGTAAAGGGATTACCAGCGCCATCAGAACCAAGCCAACTGCAGCTCTTAAAACCATACCAGCACTGATCCTATTAGTCCTACATGTAAAGTCAACAACTGCTAAGAGTGCCCTTCGATTGAAGCAATCCAACCTTTGGAAAGAGGACGACACGGGCCATCGCACTATTGTGAGGAGGGTACACTTGGTCATCGAGACAGTCCCACGACTTAATCTTAATCGTTAAAACAATCTTCCCCTCAAGAGAAGACTGGATTAACGGTAGAGTCATCAACCTGAATATTATCTCGATTTTCATGGACGGGTCAAAAGTTGACGAAGGAGTAGGCTCATATACTCATCTGAACCCGAAAATGCTTGTTTTCTGAGACTTCCAAACCATTACAGTGTGTTCCAAGTGGAAGTATTAGTAATCACAGAAGCGGCACGAGACTATCCACGAATCTGTACTCAAGAAAGATGATCGACATATATGTAGTTGGACAGTCAAGCCGGTATGAAGGCCATCTCATCCACAGTCGTCAAATCCAAACTTGTGAAACGATGCCGTGAACACCTCACGGCACTCACAGCAAACCACGACGATACACTGCTTTGGGTTCCAGGAGTCAGTGGCATTCAGGTAAACGAACGGCCGTATTATTTATTTAGTAAGAAAAGTGTCTGGATAGGACCTGCCAGTGGTCGTTACCTCTGTTCTACCGCCTCTAACTCTTGTTAAATCCAGTATAAAACAAGCCTTCATGAGACTAGCTAATGAGTGATGGAGCGCACTCTCATTGTTGTTTTGTGTGGATAAAACATCACAATGCCAATACCAAGCAAATTTTAGTGCTTAACAGACCCAACTTCGTGCTCTTCACGGAGATTATTACCAACCACAACCTCCTTGCGGCCCACCGAAGAAGAATGCGACTAGACACTAATGACCTCTGACGATGCTGTGGCGACAAGGACGCAGAAGAGAGCACACTTCCTATGTGAATGCTCAAACGACCATATCGGTGAATACCACTTCGAATATCTGGGCGACCTGTCAGGAAAGCCACAAACTTCGTTTTTCGGTTATCCACGACAGGGGTTCACAATAAATACATTGGTGAGCCGAGTGCTGGCTGCTTGAGCGGCCACCCTTTCTATCTACCTTCCTACCTACCTACCTACCTACATACTTTACTTACTTAGCGGGTTCTCGACACATGTAAGGTCTCTGCCGGAGACATCTTTGGAAAAGTTCACAAGAGCTGCTTCCAAAGTCCACGCTGCATCGCGTGTTCTCCAGCGTTACATGACGCAGCTGAATCCGTTTTGCCAGGCTTTCGAATTAAGTCAGCCTTGTCAGCCAGATCTCTAGACGATCAAAGGTATCATATGCGGCCATCATATCATACAGATGGCATATTTCGACTTAAAATTCGTTTGTCTTTTCCACGGTTCATCTTAGTGTGCAGTATTGGTTGGAAGCACCATGTGGAGCTGATATTCCAATCATTGGAATACTTTCTTCCATAAATACTTGGTTGAAGATTTGCTGCTTCACCTTAACGCTCCTGTATTTAAAAAGCATCGCTGGTAAGCTATCACAGCCATCGGCTTTGTTGCTCCTCAGATAGCTGTTTCAACCTCTTTTATACTTGTAGTGGGGCTTACTTCCTTGTTGACTGGAGGTGAGATGGTAGCTCTTTTTGTCCTATTACCCTGTCAACATTATGCCCATTTAGCAAGAGCCTTCGTTTGGACCTTCGTTTGTTGCATTGCCTTCTTTTAAAACTCCCGGATGTTCTTCCTTTCGCACGACTTTTAAATTTCCTTAAACTCTAGGACTGTGTATCTGCGCTACCTCTTTGATCCTAAGGTGTCCAGCGTTAAATGTCTTGTTTTTCGCAATCTACAGCTTATTCTCATTCAGTCGGGTTCTGAATTTGCCTGCGACGAAATAGTGGTCCGTGTCAAATGCATGCATTTGCAGATGGTACATTTGGTTGGGCGTTTGACCATCTGGAGATAGCCAGGTTGCTGTGTGGATTCGAAGTTTTGAGAACCATTGTCCGTTGTCGTTTCGTGGAGGCTGTACTTTCCAAATAGCAAGCCAAAGATGTTTCCTTGCCGATTTTGGCTTTACATTGAAACCCCGAGCTCAATTTTAACATCAACTTCCACTACCTCCAACCTGTAGGACTTTATTACCTCTAGGGTTCGACATATTCTAGTTTCCACCACCATCTCCATTCCAGAATCCTTACTAGGCTCAAAAATGAGCCAACTCATAGCAAAGTTTCATGTATTCACTTTCATGCAACCTAATTCCAAGGAATTCATCCGGTGCCGTCTAGAAACAGAAACGAGTGGCTAAGTAAAAGAGCACCCTATCACACCTCTTTAATCTTAAATCACACCATCGAGATCATCCAAAGAGGCTGGTTACCCGATCTCCGATCAACATATGTACTAGGCACCAGTCGGTCGCCAAAGTGGAGGCTGAAAGTCGGAGTTTGTAGGTTCGAGTTGTGTTAAAATGCTTGTGTTCTTGAATTAGATACTCCTCCTGCAAAAAACCATGCTTATGCAGGAAAAACCTGAACAGGCACTGAATAAACCTTTTATTAATTTGTCTCAAGTCAGCACTCAGAAAGGCCTGAGCCTTTCGTATCAATTGCGGCCTTTTAGGGAAATTTACCTGACAAGGACATCAGAAGGGAATCAAGACCAGCTAAACAGACTTACATCGCTCTAGTCGGTTGAGTTTAAAGATAGCATATGTATATACATATGTACATATGTAGACACAAAGTGTAATTGAAATGCAGATCCTTTCTATGTACAAATGTATTGGCGGTAAAATCTAGAACTCCACTAAGCCCTACAAGAACCAATTTACATCTTAATTGGCAACATTTCTCTCGAACATCATTTAAGTATCTACAACGTCGTATCAGAATTCTGGTTAAATTTCTTCAAGGTAATAGTTAATCGGTCAATCAAACATTTTAACTTGAACACAATATTGACATTGGAAGAAAATTTCTGTAATATCTCATTGGTCTCATGAAAGTTTCACTCAAAATGCCATTTACCGGAGCTGCAATGCGTCACGACTGGCTAACTAGTAGTACCTGCCAGTGCTTCTCTTCCGCAAGAGTATTGAACCGTAGTAATCAATAAATCAAAGTAAATGTACAAATCCCCTTATATTTTCCGAATATTCGAAATGAAAATGCATACAAGACCGACAGTATGCATTCTATATGACAGACTGCTACGGTCTACGTCCAGTTGGATTGCCATCCTTTTGATATGGTGAAGCGTACGAAATTGCATAACTTCATTACGGCTGAAAATCTTTTCCTCACAAGCAATACACACACACACACACACACACACAAATCCTATAAAATGCAACAAATAGGAAATTCAAAATTCCACAACTAAGCGCATTAAGTTAAAATGTCTTAGTACCAATTGCAATGCCAATCAGAAAAATATACACAGATACATTCACTCGTACGTTTCTGTCCTTCTTTCATGGTTTCGTTGTAGGTAAAGAAGATGAGCTAGAGTGTCAGCAACTAAAATTTGATGTAGAAATACATACATATGTGGTTGTACATATATAGATGGAAAATTTACTTACACGCAAAGTGTGAGGATGGTAATGGTAGCTCTTCAGGTGTTACACCGGAGTAGTGACGAGCAACCACTGAAGTCAATTAAACAATTCGCTGTCATCGTCAGATGGAACTGGGACTTGAGCTTTACAATATGTACGTATGTTGTATCTACTGCATTCGAATTTGAGTGAAAAGAAAAAGTAAATATTTGTACAAACAGAAAAATAGTATACAGATACATTATTATTATGCAGATACGTGTGAAGTATCTTATTCCATTAATGCGAAGGGAATTTAAGTTTCAACGACTAAATTTTGAAATAAGTATAGCTTTAAGCACAGGTAACTGTATAAATAGTCAAATAGGAGTCTGTTTGAGTTCCAAAATGCATCAGATGCGTCATAGATGCAAAGTAATAAGTTGCAAAAGTTAAATGAGAAAGTTTTTACAAGTTTCTAAACGTTATTGATGCGCATCAACTGAGCAATCTATACATCGATAATTTTTTCGATGCTTCATTTGACATTCATACTCATTTAAATTTATTTTTAATTTAAAGTTTGTCATTTTAATTTTGGCAATTGCCTGCTTTGTATAAACTACGTTCCGAGGCATCAAACTTGTGCAATGTAAAATGTATACAAATTATGGAAGTTGCGTTGCAGATGCGCATCATCAAGAATAGTACATACTACCGCATCGAAACTATTTTTTTTACATTTTGGAACTCAGCGTCTATTTCAAATACAAACACATACAAATACAGGTCTGCACCAAGGAGTAGTTTCTCCGAACTATTCGAGTTGTGCTATATTCCCCATAGGAATGGAAGGGGCCTACTGTTTAGTCCCATACCCAAGGGGTAGTTTTTATTTTAAAAAACTTTTTCATCACAATTATACTCCCCGATGTTTGTTTGTCAGACGTTAGCGACGTATGACCATAAAATAACTTATAGAATTCTTAAGGATTCGAGCCTTTTGCACCTCGCATTGTAGTCCAACACACTAATGGGATAGGAGACACTTTACTGACACACCTAGACGCTTTAGGAATCAAAACCCTGAGGACCTTATGGTATCAGCACTCACCAAACGTCGACGATCTGGCAACTGATAGGAGCATATTACAGTTAGATACATCTTAGACTGCAGTGTCACTTAAGCCTAGCTCAATGAGATGCTTAGCAAAAACATAGAGGTTTGCAGTAGTGCCACGCCCAAGGAAGAGTTATATATTTATTGCATTTTTAAACTATCTTGGACGCTGTATACCAGTCAAGCAAACCCGTAGGTGTAGACATACATACATATATGAACACTTTGGTCATTAAAACAGTTAAGAGCTCAGCTTAAAAGAGGGGTGAGGGCCTATGTTGTCGTTCTCTTTGAAAACTGAAACGATTCAACCATGATCCATTACTACTTTAGACACTTCATCTGAGGATGAAATGACATCGTCTATATCATCAGTGTCGTCCACAACTTAGTGCAAAACGGCGACATCGTAATCGTTGTGCGGGATTCAAAAGATGTCTCTTGGAGGCCCGAAACAAACGCAGAGCCGACATGAAAATGGAAAGCAAACACCATCATATGATAGCTTAGATATGTTCACATTGACACTGCGTTCGTTAGCAGCAAGAAAGCCAAGATTCTAATAGTACCCAGGTTAATTAGATACAGCCGACTTGGGCTAAAAAATGCACTCTAATGTTACCTCATCAATCTGGTACTGGACAGATAGTGCTCAAGGAGGGTGCGTTACTTCAAACTACCGAGCCCTAACATCAGTGTTCTCTAAGGTCTTGGAAAGCATAGTAAATTTCCATCTCATGAGATATCTTGAAAGAAACTGTCTTCTAAATGACCGTCAGTACGGTTTCCGTCAACAACGTTCCACAGGGGACTTAACAACAGAATGGAACCAAAGTATTCACCATTGAGGTGTAGTAGTTGCCGTTGATATCTTCTAAAGCTTTCGAAAGAGTGTAACACAGTGCCCTCTTAAGTAAAATCCAAGCTTATGGTGTCGGTAGCATCTTCTCATCATGGATTGTAAGGCTGTTAAGTAATCGGTCAGTACAAGCTGTATTGGACGGATATATGTACTTCTACCTCATTTTCTTCCAATGCTGGTGTACCCCAGGGCTCAGTACTTTCTCCGATCTTGTTTTTAATATTTATTATCGATCTTACTCGCAATCCAATCCATTCCTTTGCGGATTTTTTTTTTGCCGAGAGATTGTCTTTTTTTGCGGATGACAGTACTCTTCACTTCGCTTATTCTTTGGGGACTCCACGGCTGAGACCCCAAGCTGTGGCGTCTCAGCGGCAGTGAATGTCTACCGAGCTCAACTCCAATATTGATAAAATCAGTGAAGAATATTCAGATTAATTAGTTGCGTTGATTGCACAATCCCACCTGAAGATGTCATTGGTATTGTCATCATGATCTTCCAGAAGGAATGTGGTTCAAAAGTACATGCCTGCTCAGCACTAAGTATGCATCACATCTACGGAAGTGAAAGAAGAAGGAATGAGGTAGAGGAATACTGTAACGAAGTAAATATTGCAATAGGCTACTATGGCCGACATTATATAATAAGAAGTCTCCTAGACTTTTGTCACAGAAAAGTGGAACCTGTTCAACGTCATCTTAGACATACGCTAGACATTTTTAATAATGATATCTTCAGGAGCTATAAAGATGTAAAAAATACAAAAAACTATACACAATCTCCGAAACGCATGCACGGCTCATATAAACCTGTTCATCATGAGAAGTAACTGGTCCAAACAAAATGAGTTGCGACATACCCTCATATGTCAACCACTAAATATCAACCAACCAACCAACAAATAGTGTTCAAAGTAAATCATGAGTTGATTTGATTTTGTAAGTATCTTACAATCCCAGTGCTTCAAACCAAAGCTTGGTTAATTTATAGGCTGATATATCCTCGTACTCAAGAATTTATTATAGCCTCAGTCCAAGGTATCAAGACTTGTAGTAGCCCCTTCAATAAAAGGATTGGGTCTCACTATAATATCCTGATTAACTCGAATATTGTATGTAGTTTTAAGCCGAGGTATTTTGAGGTCCTTTACATTTCTAATGAGACCTATACCTCTCAAACCATAGGTACCTACAACAGGTTCGAAGTTGAGGCTTCAGTCTGTCAACAAGCATACCAACTCGTTGACTCTAAAGCCTATCAGGTAGCATAGTGCAAGTTCAACGTCGATACCATAAAATGGATTACTTCTACTCTTAAAGCATATAAATCTCCGGGAGATGATGGAATATTCCGTTTTAGTGTAAAGATCTTGAGAATCTTTTACTCCTTCCCACGTTACATACACTTTCTAAGACCAGATTTAAACAAAGCTTCCAACTACAGTGTGAATGTAGTTAGTATACGTATCGAGAGATGGTTACATTTATCTATACCAACATTTTATCTCTACAAAGCAGGTATTCGTTGAAATGTACAGCGGATGTCTTAGTGAAGGTATATTCCCCAATCAATGGGAAGGACAGACTTGTACTACTCCCCAGGAAAGGAAAGCCTCCAGAAGACCCTTCGCCGTATCATCGACCTTATACGTCTTAGAACGTATGATTTGCGACAGACTGGAGGATGTCACCGAAAATGCACGGAAACTTGGGAGACACTAATTCGGTTTCCGGAAGAAGCAGTCAACAAGAATCGTAATCCCAGAGGTGGTTAATATAGAAGAAAAAACCAGTGACCAAATCACGTGGAAATAAAAAATATTGTAGGGTTATAGCCCCAGACGTCAAAAATGCTTTCAACAAACTGGAATCACATCCTGATAGCCCTGAGGACCAAGAGGGTACCGGACTATCTCATAAAAACCATAATGATCTAGATATGTCTCCAATAGAGTCAATGTCTCTGATACTGAAAATAGCGAAAATACATATGTACAAGGTCACAGGCGGAGTTCCACAAGGCTCAGTGGTAGGCCCTATGCTGTGGAACGTAATGTACGATGGTGTGTTTAGGTTCGCATTACCAGAGGAAGCGAATATTATAGTGCTAGTGGTGGTGGCTGAGCTCTTAGATGATGTATAGGAAATATGTAAGAACTCTATACGAGTGGTACTATAGTGACTTACATCTAAAGGCATCCAATTAGCGGAAGAAAAGACAGAAATTGTATTCATCAGCAGTAGGATAATAAAGGAAACCATTACCGTTTCTGTAGGTGGGCATCAATTCGTATCGAAAGAAGTACTCAAGTACCTTGGCGTAATTATAGACACAAGGCTGCCAATGGAATCAGAACTATTGCAAGGATCATGGAGAACACTTAAAATACTAGAGAACACTTCTACTAACGGAGTTCATCAAATTGATAATCTTTTTCGGATCCAATTTGGGGGAATGCACCCAGAAATGAATAGGAAATGAATTAGCGATGCCCACAGAATTAATACGTTGAGTGGCACTTTTCGGAGGACTTCATATGAAGCAGCATGTTGTTGGTACCAGGCGATATCCTTGCAGCTGAGGCACACAGAAGATACCAACAAGGCTTAAATAGAGTCTAAGCCGCACAAGAAGATGAACCCTAGCAAACTTACTTGGAAGGTTATTGGATTAGTAAATGGTAGGTGCGATGGGCCCACTCAATGAAAGCCAAGCGAACATACGAACTGATCGCCAACTCCAATTAAAACTAGAAGAGGGTACTCTTGCAACTTGGCGCAATGTGCCTTTGAAAGAAAAAAAAAACAAACAGCTAAATCCCACGTTTCCAAATTGAATAAAGTATTAGATCCATGCTAAGTGGCAAAGGTGTCATCACTAGACGGATGGTAAAAATTATGATGTGCTTACCAAGTGAAAATACAGGAAAATTTATTCGCTGGTAAGGTTGACTTAGCTTTGTTCTAAATCACGAGTACCTATGCTCTCAGGGCCAATAGTTGTTATTGACAACCATTCAGAACTGCCTCGTCCAGTGCCTCGAAACTAACTCTTATTCACTGTTACTGGCTATAAAACCGCGGACACTCAATCAAATCCTTTCTCTTGCTAATCCAGAGGCATATACTACAGACTTCATAAGCAGTATGGGGATAAGAGCTCATGTTCAAACTCAAACTTAGTTAGCATGGTTTGGAAATAGACTTGGTACGGGTAATTACAGTGTCAACCTAGGATTGTTTGTTCTTGTCGGAAGCGTAATTGCTATTTTTCCAGCATCCGAGGTGACATTCATGACATTCGTCGATGGTCAGGTGTACTAAAAGGTAATGGACTATGGAACTTTGTCTGTCTCAACTTCTAGAAGACCATGTCCTGAACTAAGGCTTACTCTCTAGAGTACGTGGATATAAAAGAATCAATGGCAAGTTAGGATTCACAACTACCTTTCGTTGATCCTAAGACAATCTATGGCTAACTGCCATTTGATTTAGTTGGATATGGTACAAAAGTCATAACTCGAGTTGAGGGCTATGGACTCGATTCTGAGGTAATTCCAAACGTTTGAGTACAACCTAAAGAAACCTTCACTTAAGTCAACTTAGGACTTTTTAAATTAACCCATCAGACATGCATATGGTTAAAGATTTATTTAAAAAAAAAAACCCAACAAAAATTCGCACTAAAAACGCAAACATAATCCAATAATAATGTTAATATCAAGCTAAGCCTTAAAAAAAAATTCCATTTCACTCTATAATACCCTTTTGCAATGAATTAACAGCAGAAATTCTTTCATGTTATCCTTTTTATTTTTTTTTTAATAGCAGAGTGGACGGACAGCTACATTAGTTTTCAAATTTCTTGTGCGACCACTAAAAGTTAAATGAATTCCCGTGAAACCATCATACACTCCCGCAACCAAATGTGATGCCTGTACTGTATGGGTCTGCCTGTGTGTCAATATGAATAACGTTGGCATAACGCCCAAACATGATATATGTATATAAAAAAAAATAATAAACCAACGAATGTAAAAAAATAAAAAAAAAAAATAAATCAGTTCAAAATTGTTTCAAAGAATTAAATTAAAATGAATTTTCCGGCTTTCAAGTTGTGAAAAATTCATTATGACCAGAAAGCTTATATTTTTATATTAAGTTAATTTTTCGTTGTTGTTATTGCTCTCTCTGTTGTTTCATCATGTCTACGTCTGTTATTACTTTTTTTTCTGTTTTGTTTTTTTTTTTCGTTGTGGTGCCTTCAATTTCCGTCTGTTTTATATTTACCACAAAATGAAAGCTTAATTAAAAACAATGCATTTGCGGTGACATGCATTGGACCTTCATACATACATAGCAACAGCATATGAGAAAATATGACATGCCACAGGATATTAAAGGAATAAGACTCGAGTTTAAAAAGAGGTAAAAATGTTTCTTGATTATTTCCTTCGGTGGCCATGCGAATATATGATAGCACAAGCGTTCTCACGATAACCTCTCCTATCAACTCGCACTTTAGCAGAGGTCCTTGACTGCGATAAGGCAGACATCATCGCCATCCAGAAAGTGGGGTAGGATGGGCCAGGCAAAAGGAGGATGAGAAACTGTAACATATACTATGGTGACTGCTACAGAGAACAGAAGCAGCGTATATTTGGGTGCGGATTTGTTGTAAACGACAGACTCCGGGATTTAGTATTGATCTTTAGACACGTCAATGAACGCTGTATAACAATTCGCTTCAAGACTAAACTCTTATAATCCCAACATAAGCCTTATATGCGCTCATGCCTCCACGAAAGACAAGGACAACGCCACCAAAGAATGTTTCCACAAGGTCCTCGACAAAACTTACGAGCAATGTCCTAAATATGACATTAAAATCGTACTGAGCGATTTTAACGCCAATATAGGAAAGGAGGACATCTTTGGTAAGAGAGCTGCCAAGCATAGCCTTCACAACACCACATCTGGCAACGAACTTAGACTTATTCACTTTGTGGCTGTGCGTAACGTCACTCTAGCAAACCGATGGTGCGGCCACCTCTCTCAATATTCATAAGAGGACATGGCATAATCACATTACGATCCATCGGTCGCATGCCTACAGTATTCTAGATGTCCGAACGTTCCGAGCAGCTAACATCGACTTGGACACTACTTGGCTGCAGCTAAGCTACGAATAGGGATATCTCAAACGCCACAACAAAGAAGATTTAGCGGCTACAATCACAAGAGAGCACCAGAATCTCTGTCGAACGCGAATCCCAAAATCACTCAACGACTCCTATGCCACCAGCATTACTTATTACTTACTTACTTAACAGGCTCTAGATCCAGTTGTCTAGACCAAGCGCTCTGGCATCCGTGAAAGCTTGATCCTTACAACGGATGTTCGGTCTTTCTTGTCGTCTCGAACCTGGGGGCTTTGATTAGAAGATCTGCCTTTCTGGAGCATTATTGTCCATTCGCTCGATGTGGCCCAGTCAGTGCAGTCCACGTGTTTTGGCTTTTTGGACTACATTCACATCTTGATACAGGTCATAGAGTTCGCGGTTGTATCTTCTTCTCCATTCGCCTTCCTCGCACACGGGACCGAATATCCGAGAATTTTTCTCTCGAAAGTAGTCAAAATCTGTTCTTCTTTCCTGTCCAACACTCGGCTCCATATAGCAGAACTGGCAGGATCAAAGTTTTGTAGAGCATACATTTCGTCTTCCGAGTTAGGAGTTTTGAACCCATTTGTTTTGCCAAACCGAAGTAGCAGCGGTTTCCTACGATATTTTTTCATCAAACCTCCACTAAGGTGTCATTCGTGGAGTTACTATATCCTACCTCGGATTTACTCCGAGGTAGGAGTTGAAATGAGTTTACTCCTTAACCACTTCGAAGTTATGCCGCCAGCATTAAGTGGCTAAAACCAGTGGCAACGGTGCCAATGTGCCATCAGAAGTGCCACAACTGCTGTGCTGGGTTTCGTCCGACCACCTCCAAGAAACCCATGGTTTGACGCAGAATGTCGGAAAGGACATGCAGCTAAAGATGAGGCATACACAGCCGCAAAGAAGGACGATGGCTGCTCGAGAGCTCTACGAGCAGAAGAGATAAAAGGAACGTGTCAAGCCAACAAGACCCGTACTTGTAGAAGCTTGTAGAAGCTTGTAGAGATGAAGAAGGAAACATCGTAGTAGAGTCACAGTCGGTGCTGAGAATATTGAAACACTTCTTCTGCCGACTGTATAACGGCGACAAAGACCAACATTCCGCTGTCAGGCAGAATGTACCATTCAATCTAGACGATGATAGCCAAAACTTTCGCCCACCAGACCAAAGCGAAGTAAGGATAGCAATATCCAAACTAAAGTCGACAGACTGCTGTTCAAAACAGCTGGAAATGACCTGGTAGAGAGCATACACCAACTCATTTCTAAACTTTGGTCAGATGAATGTATGCCAGATGAATTGAATCTCAGCAGCATTTGGCCGATCCACAAGAAATGAGATCCCCTCAACTGCACCAATTACAGAGGTATCAGTCTCCTCAATATAGCGTAAAAGATCCTATCTGCCATATTGTGTGAACGTCTAAAACCCTTCGTCAACAACATATTTGGCCCCTATCGGTGTGGTTTCAGACCAGGAAAGTCACAATCGATTAAATTTTCAGACTTCCGCAGATCCTGGAAAAAAACCCAAAGAAGTCCAAATCGATACCCACCATCTTTTTATCGATTTCAAGGCCGCATATGACAGCCTTTATAGGGACGAGTTATACAGAGCCATGTCTAGTTTACAGGATAACGATGGGGAATTCTCGCTGCTCCATCAATGTCAATAACAATCTCACCGAGAACTTTGATATCAAAAATGGATTTAGACAAGGTGACACGCTGTCATGTGATTTTTTTTAACATCATACTTGAAAGAATTGTGCGAAACTCACAAGCCAACACCTCGGCTCTGCTATAAACTCTGATAATACCATTTCAGCAGAATTTTAACGAAGAATAACTCTTGCCAATCGCTGTTTCTTTGGGCTAATAATGCATTTGAGTACAGCTCATATAATTCGTCGTTGAATCTTCCCCTCCAATTACCATCAACCCAAACGGAAAAGAATATTTTACAATGAATCTTTCTCTCGAAGCGACTGAGGATATCTTAATCCGCTTTTGATAAAGTCCATGCTTCAACGCCGTCTCAAAGAATCTCCTTAGTTCTTCGGAATAGGGCCTTACTACTCAATTGCCTTCTCAGCCCAAAGAAACAGCGATTCTTTGAGTCATTCTTTGTTTTCTTTCTGCTGACGTGTTATTTTCAGAATTGATAGCAGAGCCGTGGTAGACCCTTAAGTAAGTCCCTTACTACCTCAAAGTTACAGCTGTCGATTGTGACGTACTGTCCAATTTGTCGATGTTGAGTGTGCCTTCTTGTTGACAGCATATACTTGGTTTTGCCATCGTTTACCTATAAACCCATTTTGGCAGCTTCCTTTTCAATACTAGCGAACGCATCGGTGACAGCCCGCTGTGTTCTCCCAATTATGTCGATGTCGTCGGCATAAGCTACTAGTTGCACAGACTTTTGAAAGATTGTGCCTCCAGTGTTGGCTTGTGAGTTTCGCACAATTCTTTCAAGAACGATATTAAAAAAAATCACATGACAGCGCTTCACCTTCTCTGAATCGTTTTTGACATCAAAAGTCTCGGTGAGATCGTTACCGATATTGCTGGAGCAGCGAGCTTTCTCCATCGTCATCCTGTACAGGCGAACGAGTTTGGCAGGGATGCCAAAACTAGGCATGGCTCTGTATAGCTCGTCTCTATCGATGTTGTCATATGCGGTCTTAAAATCGATAAAGAGATGGTGGGTATCGATTTGGACTTCTTTGGGTTTTTTCCAGGATCTGCCGAAGTGTGAGGACTTAATCGATTGAGGACTTTCCTGGTCTGAAACCACACTGATAGGGGCCAGTCAGGTTGTTGACGAAGGGTTTTTAGACGTTCAGACAGGATGGCAGATAAGATCTTGTACGCGATGTTGAGGAGTCTGATACCTCTGTAATTGGTGCAATTGAGGCGTCTCATTTCTTGTGGATGGACGATGCTGGGATTCCATTCATCAAGCATACACTCACCTGACCAAAGTTTAGAAATGAGTTGGTGTGTGCTCTCTACCAGGTCATTTCCAGCTGTCAAGCCGTCAGGCACAGCAGCCTTGTCCTAGAGTTTAGATATTGCTATCCTTATATCGTTTTGGTCTGTTTGACGGAAGTTTTGGCCATCATCGTCTAGATTTAATGGTTCATTCTGCCGGACAGCGCGTTGGTTGGTTGTTGGTCTTCGTCGCCGTTATACAGTCTGCAGGATAAGCTTTTCAAGTTTTTTTTCTCAGCACCGACTGTGACTGTATTGCGAGGATT
The DNA here is from genome assembly GCA_905220385.1 of Xylota sylvarum. Taxonomy (NCBI): domain Eukaryota; kingdom Metazoa; phylum Arthropoda; class Insecta; order Diptera; family Syrphidae; genus Xylota; species Xylota sylvarum. The sequence goes on along the minus strand of LR999960.1, from coordinate 48,932,692 downwards.
CCATCTTCATCTCTACAGGCTTCTGTACGGGTCTTGTTGGTTTCACACATCCTTTTTATCTGTTGGTAAAACTTCCGTACATTATTCCTGGAGTATAGTCTGTCGATGTCTTTGATCGCGTGTTTTTCGTGCCCTTTTTTCTTCTTTCGGAGAAGCCGATGTTCCTCCCGTCTCTTTGGCTCGTAGAGCTCACGAGCCACTCTCGTCCTTCTTTACAGCGCCGCTTTGTATGCCTCTTGTTTAGCTTCATTTGCTTGTCGGAATTCATCGTCAAACCATAGGTTTCTTTGTGGTGGTCGAGCCAAACCCAGCACATCAGTTGTGCAGCTTCCCAACGTTATATATTCTCACAGTGTTCCTTCTTTGTTGTGACGTTAGGGATATCCGCATTCGTACCGTGGCTGCAACAAGGTCATGAACTGAGTCGATGTTGGCTGCTCGGAAGGTCGAATACTTACGTCGATTGCAACGTGATCAATTTGGTTGGTGTCAAGCTAATGTCACTTAATTTTGGCGGTTCGAAATGCGGAATTTTGTAATTCCTAGTGAAGACGTTTAAGTCTGTTTTTGGGTTCTGATTGACATTGAGTCCGCATCCTTTAGTCCATTGAGAGAGTTTAGAGAGAACATTTTGCAGAAGGTCCTAGAGCTTATTAAATCAGCTATAGGTATGTCATTCGCATAGGCAATTACCTTACAGCCTTCATCTTCTAGTATTAGAAGCAGTTCATTCAACCAACGCTATGTTCCAAAGAAGTGGAGAGACCATCCGTCTTGGGAGATCTAAAGTCCATAGTCAGTATAATTTTACATTTTATAATATATTTACTAATTTAGAACTAAATCTCTACACTACTTGTGTACTCGTATGACAGACCCCAATAAATTTTGGCTCAACTACGCTACTGTCTACCATCATCTACGTGCGAATTAAAACAAACAATTTCACCTAGAGACCCAAATGGCATTCAGTGCTTGGCTTTCTGTACAAGCCCTCAAGTTCAAAATAAATGTTTTTTTTTTTTTTTGATTAAAATAAATAAACCATTGAATCTATCTTCCATATAAATCCATCAGCCGCACCAATAATTGCAGATACATAAATTAAAGTTTTGTTTAAATAAAAACAGTTTACCTACTCATTTCGCGCATGCAGTTTATTTTAAGGCCCCCTTGCCATTGCATTGATAACATAATAATTATCAAATTCAAAACAAATACAGTGTACCTACTCCGTACAATTCTTGGAAAAAGTTTAAGACTTATTAAATATTTTTGTTGTTCTAAGGCTGACATGTTCCATTTGGAAGGCTTTCGTTTGCAAACAATCAAAGAACTGATACAATTAAGCTGAACAAATAAATTTTAACACATACTCGTATGTAACTAATTGTTGGCCTAAAGCCTACTCATTTTGGTTGATAAGCACGCTGTGAAGATAAAAAAGAAATTTAACCCCGGACAAGGTTTGCGCGCGTATTTATGCTTTCAAAGTGCAAATATACGAATTTGACAAGAAATTCACTTTTTTTTTTTTTTAAATAACAAGTGGTACGAGCTGGGACATATCATACTCAAGTTAGTCGAGTACCAGTGAAGATGTCGTTGTTAAAGTGTTTTGGTTGGTAGAAGTGCCTTTCTTTGAATTCAATAATTGTTAAGATCTATTTACGATCTTTTAAGGTGTTGTGGTGCTGTTACAGTTTATAGGATATTCGGAAGCTTTATTTGAAGGATGTGATCATACGTACAATCTTAATGGAGACACTGTGGCGTATTTGAATTCACCATACTATCCAAAGAAGTATCCAGCAGGAACGTCGTGTCGTTATAAATTGATTGCCCCACTGGATTATGAAATATTGTTTGAGTGTCATATTGAACTGGACAAGGTAAATACGAGATAATGCATTCTTACATATGTATGTACATGTGTATGAAGGAAGAAGTGAACAAGTGAATTTTCTTTTAAATTTCTACAAGAGAGCCTTTTACGTATAATGTCACAGAGTCACTTTTACCCTAATGTAACAACATCCCTAAGGGTCGTCTATTCACAGTTCAGCGACCTGCGAAAACCTGAACTGCTAACAAACCGTTTCTAGCACATTTAGATACATATAAGCACACCATTGGCAATACTACTATTCCAAAATAACAAGGCTTAATTTATCTATCGATTATTATAAAAAAAAAAAATCGAATTTCAGTGAGTTTTTGTGAAGAAATTAAAAATTCGCTGAGTTTTTTCGCGAACTGTCAAATTTTATTCGCATTCCACACTCATGTAGGATGCAATCCACATTCGTGTGACCAGAACATTCGGTAAAGTTTAACTCTCAACATAATTTTGTTTTATTCTTGGTGGTCGGTCAGTGCTCGTAAATGTGAAATAAAAGTCGCAGATTGCTGCGACCAGAAAAAAAAATTGCTGTCATGACTGGAATGTCAAAATTGGCAAACATTCGCTTAAGTATTCGCAGGTCGATGAGCTGTGAACGGAGCTTAAATGTAAACAAAAATGGTCTCACTTAAGGGCCATTCACAGCTTAGCGACCTGCGAATACTTAAGCGAATATTTGCAAATTTTGACATTTCATTCACAGCCACTTTTTATCTGGTCGCAGCAATCTGCGAATTTCAGTTTTCATTTACGAGCACTAACCAACCACCAAGAACAAAGCAAAAGAATTGTGAGGTTCAACTCTCGCGAATATTTTGGCAGCGGGATTGTGGATTGCGTCCTACATTGTGTAGAATGTGAATAAACTTTGACAGTTCGCAAAAAGAATTCGCCTATTCGCGGAAAAATCAGCGAATTGTTCATTTCTTCACAAAAACTAATTCAAATTCTAATTTTTTTATATCAATCGATAGATAAATTAATTTATGTTCTTTTGGAATAGTAAAATTGACAAAGGCGTGCTTATAAATATATTAAAACGCTTTGTTCGCAGTTCGCGCATTCGCAGTTCGCTGAGCTGTGAATGGACCTTTAAATAAATGGGATTGTAGATATTTTAATCGTAAAATACGTCCTACAAAGCTCCGGAATCCAAAAAAAAAAATCTATGACTTCCCTTAAAGTGGCCATTTCTGATCACCAACTTAGATATGATAAGTATCTCAGGAGATCTTCCAGCTCAATTTTGCTCTAATCTTCAGATTTCGTGAAGAAGTGACTACCAAAAGCCCTCATTTTTCAGTTGACAAGCGCAGGACAGTCTCACAGCAAATGACGGAAAGATTAAATTTCGTTATGCGTCCTTATAAGTACGGGAGACAGCCGAAGTCCGAAAAAGCGTTCTTTTGGTTGGATTATGCATATTCTTTACTTGGGATATCCAAATGCCCTACTACCGAGTATAAGGTAACTATATTGGCTCTAGATACCAACTAGTATACATTTAATTATCGCAGAATTATGGACCTTAACGGCTACCTGACTGCCGACGTATTCAGTAACTACCCTTCGAACAATGTTACTTCTGGAGATAGTTTTTGCAAATTGTAGGATCTTAATTTTTCTAAAAGAGTGGTCAATCTCTAGTGTTTCGCAAGAAATCCCTGCTCCCGTGGCGATTTTATTTGGAAATTATTAGTGTGTCTGTCTAAAGTCATGATCGTAAGGTGTTTCGACCTTTTTACCGTCGAACTAAACAGATCCAACGGAATGAAACTAAGTATTAAAGGGTCTCATTACAGACTTCGGTGAGACTTGAAAGATGAGATTTCTTCTTAAGTATTTCCCACCATACTATAGATCCATATGTTCGAATCTCACAATCGTTTGAGCTCCCGTGAGTTGTTCAATGCTATCCAGCATTCAGGCTACATATGCTTTCTTGCTTTGATAATTGATATTTTCTTTTGGGATCTATTATTATCTATTATTATCTATTATTAAGGATCGTTTTGATTCATAATTATTCGGTTCAATTCCCCCGGTTCTTGAGGCTTGGTGGTATCCAGAAGGGGTCGAGAACTGTCTGAACTTTTTACGATAAGGGGAGTTTTTCACCATCGACAATACTTTGAAAAGAGTCGTATCTGCTGATTTTCTTTCCATATACGCATGTTACTAAAGCACTGATGTACATATGTATATGTATGCCTAATACGCTTTCCAGGGTTTTAGCAAGAAGGACTTTATGAGAGTGCCCAGCGTTTTCTTTTAAAATTCGATATAGGTTGTTGACTCGGCTAATGTTTTCATTGGTCAACGTGCTTCAGTTGTTGATTCAAAAATAAATCCTGGAGTTCTATTCGCGAATCTGATTTCTTTCTTCAAGAGCTTTACGTTCTCTTTCTAAGTGGACCACTCAATAACATGTTCTTTGACTAGGTACTAAACTATTCTGATCTTAAGGTGCTCAGCAATTTTCTCATTCCATCTGAGTGGACGGTGGGCAAAATCTTTCAAATGAATAAATAAGATCGCTGGTAAGTGTTTCGACTACATCGTCGACTGCTTCTGTAGATGGCAATGTCTCCTAGTGTACAATGTCCTACTAATCTACTCATGCACCTATAATTCCCTAACAAAGTTTTCTCAGTTCGATCTACATGGATACCTAAAGGAACCCTTCCTGGAAGAGTATCCAAAAATGATGAGTGATCCAGTAATCCTATGATAATACGGTTGATACCACAAGTCAGTTGTGAACAATCCCTAAGCCTTGATGCTGCTTTTAAAATCATTAATGTTAAAGGAAAGTAACTAGTCCATTGCGTTATACAGACGCAGGATAACTTTTAGATCTTCTTGAACTGTGCAATGTGGATATTCTTGTCCAGTGACGTTCACCAGACTAATAGTCTAATATATCTAATGGACAACTTGAGGCTAGGGGCACGATTTCTTCTTTAGATGGATACAGGGCAATCGAAGTGATAATTTTGAATATTTAGCTTCCAACTACAATGTCTCTGTTTAAGGGTTCCTTATTAAATCACATAATAACTACTTTGCCTTCCAGGACCCTAGTGCTTGCAGTACTGAATTCTTCTACACTGCTCGGGATGGAGACTCAAATTTAGCTGGAGCTGATGAAAACTGTGGAATAGGCAACATAACAAGCACAACCTTATTCCGCAATCTTGTGATTGCCTATATTTCTGAATCTGCAACTGGCTCCACAATTGGTGGTGCTTTCAGTTGTAAATTAACCATCCGCCCACAGGCTTGCGATTGTGGATGGCAACAGAGTACGCGAATAGTTGGTGGTGTTGAGGCAACAAAGGGAGAGTTCCCTTCAATGGTGGCGCTTTACCACGTACCTTCTAGTGCAGTATTCTGTGGTGGAACTATTGGTAAGTTATTTATACTCAGATTCTCTGTCAATCAGTCTTAACCATATTTAATTCAGTCAGTCACCGTGGTGTATTAACTGCAACTCACTGCATTCGCAATTATCCGAATCTAACTTCAAGTGACCTCAAGATACTTGCGGGAGATCATGACCTATCCTCAAGTAAGTCCTATTTTTTGGTATCCCTGACATGATTCAATTTAACGACATCGAACTTTAGCTACCGAATCACCATACGCAGCCGTTTACAGTATCAGCGCATTTATTGAGAGCCCAGGATACGATCCGTCCATCAATGCCAACGATATCACTCTTTTAATTACAGCTACCAACATTGAGTGGTCGCGCGGAGTAGGCCCGGCTTGTCTGCCTCTGGATCAATTGTGAGTTTTTTTTTTGTTTTTGTTATTCTTAAATAATGTTTGATAACATCCCTGTTTCAGAACCAATACATTTGATTACCAGAGTGTAAACGTTGTCGGCTGGGGAACAACTTCGTTTGCTGGCCCTAAATCGGATAAACTGCAAAAGGCATCCGTAAATCTTTTGCCGAACTCTGTATGTTTGTCCGTATATTCGTCATTGCAGGCTTCGCAAGTCTGCACATATTATCCAGACAGGGATGCTTGCCAATTTGATTCCGGTGGTCCAGTCATAGCCAAATTACCTATAAGGGAATTTTTGGTGGGAGTTATTAGTTATGGATATGCTTGTGGCACCAATCCGGGTGTAAATATGAGAATGACTTCGTATATCAATTGGGTTCAAAGTTACCTAGGGAGTTCCTTGTGTGCTAAACCATTTAACTGAATCAAAGGATTTAATAAAATTATGCGAATGGAATGGAAATATAAATTTGTTTTTGTTTTACTAAGAAAGTCGTCCAGCAGATAGTGCAGACAGCTCCTGTCTCAGAGGAATATTCACTTCAACGACCTCAGCGAACTGGCGACATCTAGTGTCAGAAGTTGATTCAATAAGGACTTGATAGATCCATGGTATCACAATGGGTCTACTTTGAGCTAAGTATCCTCGTACAGACAGTTATTCTAAACTAGATGTAGATATTCTGAAAGTGCACGCAGAGTAGACCTATGAAGTCAAACAAGATGAATCCAGTCCTTTGCTGAAGAGAAGTATCTGAAGTGGATCATTTTTCAGCTCTTACCATGTTTGACGCAATCCTTGATTGATAAACAGTTTCGCTTCACCATTGCCCTACATGGTGTTCTCGGATTAATAGAGACAACCGAAATAAGGTGTCTAACTGCCCTAGCACCCAAACCCCCGGAATTAAAGCTGCAAGTTATTGATTACATCCAAGTGAAGAAATTCCTGAAAAATCCTTTAAAATACACAAAATACCTAGGGCCTGATGTATTATTTATACTTAAAATAATTTAATTTAAATTATTACTACTACTTCCATTCCACAATTTATTATTCCTTCCTTCAGAATAATCTCCAAGGGTTCAGGGGTTCACTGCACCGTGCACTTGTATACCTCGAAGTGGCCAAAGCTAGGACTGCAAGCAGCACTAATTAGGCAAATTATTTTTATTTTTTTTGTTATATTCCATCTCAAGCATAAATTTAAATCATTACGCTGTCCATATGACAAGGACCTTAGCAGCAAACACAAAGCCTAAGTATTACGTTGTTTCTTTTTTAAATTAATTGAAAAAGTTACAAAGTAAAAAATTATTTTTTTAAAAGCCATCCATAAGTGCACTTGGGACAAATGTAGCAAAAAACAGACAAAAAAAAAAAAATACCAAACGACAACAGGAACAGAACAAACCTTATTAAAAGAATAAAACACTGAGAACTGAAATGGGCGGAAGGAAGAGAGACGTAACAATAATGAAACCCTTTTCATTACGAGACAATTTTTTTTTCTGCCACTCGAGGACGTTATCCTCATCATAAAAAAGCATTTTTTTTTTGCCTGCCCAGTCTTTGGAGTATACTGCAATGAGGCATCAAATGGATTCGTCCTTGGAGAGTATGCTTTTTTTGGCACGTGTCTTTTGCTATGGCTTTCCTATTAGCAATTTTTTCTATGACACTGCCTAGTGCGGAATATCAATTTAGGGCGTTCTTTCTTTCTAATTTTTTTGATGAAATAATATTTTCATTAAGGACCTAAAATATTATACTAATCGCGACAATAAATATTGTCACGTGGCCTACCCTCTCAGATCCATAGAGGGGGATATCCTTCCTACCTAACCCTAGGTAAGAACCTATACTAATCGCGGGATAAATTGTCGCCAGTATCATTCCTAACTAAAGTATCTAAAATGCTAACCTAATCGCGCGATAAAGTATCTCAAATATCCTTCCTAGTAACTTAGATAAAACCCTAACCTTATAATAATAAAAATAATAAAAAATAAATAAATATCCTAGAAACCTTCCCACAGTTAGCATGGATGGAATAAAAAACTCCTAAAAGCCTCTCTACAGTTCACAGAGAGGGAATACAGACACCTAAAATCCTACCAACAATTCGCTGGAAGGGAATAAATCCTGAAACGGGAAGAAAAAAAAGAAAAGAAAAAGAAATGAAAGGTCCTAGAACCCCATCAACATTCCCTTGCAGTTTGTATGAATAGAATACTACAAGTTACACAAGTACAGAAGTAATGCAATGCACTAAGCCTTAAAGCTTGTTCAGACTGATAAGACTGATAAGACTGATTAAATTAAGTTAAGCCATAGTAAGGTAATATAAAAGGATTGCGAAGCGTTTAAGGGTCTTCATACAAATTGCAGTTAGGGAATAAGCTAAAAGCCTCCATGCAGTTCGTAGGGAGGGAATAAAAAAAACCTAAGAGAGTTTGTAGGGAGGGAATAGTAAGGGACTAATACAGATGGTAGGGAGGGAATAGAAAAGACCTAAACGCCTCCATACAGTTCGCATGGAGGGAATAGAAAGGACCTAGAATCCTCCATACAGTTCGTAAGGAGGGAATACAAAAGAAATACTCCCTACAGTTCGCAGGGAGGTAATATTGCTGCTTTTCATTGCTAGTGGCGCAGGTTAATGTTAATGTCTATGTAAATGTAAATGTTAAATGGCAATATGTGATATATTTTTAAAGGTAATGTGAGTGAGTAAGAGTATGAATGGTCGGATGGAACTATTAATAAAAAAAATATTGTTCTCAGCTCCAAGAATTGAATCCGTTTCGTCCTGATATGATGGTTAGGGGTCGTTAGTATATGACCACCTATCGAGTCTAGTCGCATTGGTTTTGCTCAACGTCAATCGAGGCTTCACACAATTCTCACTGCAAGAGCAGATGTGATTTGTATGGTTACACGTGTCTTGAGGTGAAGACTACAAGTAGAACTCTATATGTATAGCCCTGGACTAAACTTCGAAAATGGAGACTGTTACGACGAATTAACTATTGCTAACACGTATTAACATTTCCCATTTAAGAAGCTATACACATAGTATGTGTATAGTCCAGGGCTATAATATATAGACTCCGACTTGCAGCTTACAACTCAAGACGTATGTAACCATATGCCATGACATAAGGCCTAGTAACACAAGGCCAAATATCAAAATTTGCCCTTATGTCAGTTGGCCTTATGTCAGGACACTTAAATCACATTTGCTGTTTGTAGTGACAATTGTGCAAAGCCTCGATTAACATTGACCAAAAGCAACACGTCTAGACAAAGATAGGTGTTGGTCTACCGTCGAGCCTGACTACCAAATCAAGGCAAACAGCATCCAATTGTTTGGAATTGAGACATGAATTGAAACTATAAATATGCATAGGGCATAGAATGATTAAGTAAAGGAAACACTTTGCAAAATGTAGAAAGAAACTAGAACCTCGAGCTAGCAATGTCAAGCAGCGATATTGGTAAATCATGAAAAAAAGAAACTAACTACAAAATATGCTCAAGCCCATCAAGAATGTATTTGTTTTTATATTGTCTTACAGATGACACTACTTGAATAGTATGGATGAAGTCAATGAAAAGTGAAGTAACTGATTTGAGTTGGAACTTGATGGAAAAATTAGGAAATGGAATTAGATTAGAACTGTAAACTGAATGGATATTCAATTAAGTACACTGTTTAGTTAATGTTATAGATCTGTGAACACTATCTGTTGGTAAAAGGGCTGAGTGAAAAAGTAATATAAAATAAAAAATGTACCTTTACTCTTTGTTTTGGTGTATGTACCCTTTTTGCTGCTTCTCCAAAAGGGATTCTGAATGCTGCACACACACAATATCACACGCGACGCAGTACTGCAGTACCACACAAGTCAACAACTCACTAACTTACTAACTGACTGATAAACTATATGACTGATTGGCTATGGGACCCGAGAATTGTGGCAATCCACAATCCACGACCGACCACCCACCACCAACCACCCACCGAAGACGAAAGACCACCAACCACCCACCACCACCCACTGCCGACCGACCCACCCACCAGTGACGACCGACCGAGCACCCACAACCATCCACTGCTGATCGACCGACCACCCACAAATGACTAAGTGACTGATCACCGAAGACCGAGCACCCACCACCACTCACTGCCGACCGGCAACCCACCAACCGACCGACCGACCGACCGATCGACCACACAACCGGCCGACCGACCGACCGGTCGTTTTTCTATAATAAACAATATTTTAGGTTTTTCTCTTTCAACACTACGACGAGATCTATTCTTAATAAAATAATTTATGTTTATATTGCACTCTATATATTTACACATTTCCTTATAAAAGCAGACAAAAAAAAATATATTTATCTATTCTATTTCTATATCTACTCAGTCGACTCCGAATTTTATCTCAGACGTTAGCATTCACAGCATCTAAGGCGGCCAGCCTACTGACTCGAAGAAACCTGAAAAATAAAATTATTTTAATTTTTTTTTTTTCTGAAATTACTCGAGTTGTTAAAAGTAATACTTTCTATGTTAACACCTGTTCAGAATGTAACGTAGTTACAACCAAGGTTGACTATTTTTGACGTGAACAGTAAACGCGGAATACCAGTGACAGAAGTGCAGAAATAATGATGCTTGACGCAATTTTATCACTAACTCGAAACCCCGATTTGATATTGAAGGCGAGCTTGAAAAACATGTCTGGTAAGGGTGCAAGACACTCGTTGCCTCTGTGAGCATAAAAGGAGGCAAAACCCTTGCCAGAGCTTATCTTAATGCACTCTTTTAGAAGCTATACGCTCAGTTTAGTCCAGCATAAGAATCTTTGATGAACTATTGATAAACAATGAAGATTGGGCTTCTAACCAGCTGCCCAAACTAAGATCTATCTAATCGAACTCTACTTACGTGAATTTAAACCCAACTAATCTAGAAGCTAAGATTATCTAACAGTGAAACTGTACTGAGAGTTAATCTTTAGGACTGCATTTGTCTTAAACATCGGTAAGCCAATGTGAGGGTGCCACTGAGATCATATGTAGGTAGGTACAATTAATCGGGTAGTCACTGTTACTTTCAAGTAGTTGGTGGAGGGAGCTAAGAAACGTGCAAATTTAAAGGACCTTCATTATTCCTATTCTGCTCTATATTCTAGAAGAGTGAACGTTCATGAAAACTCTTCAGAACAGAAATTGGACAGAACGATTGAAAGAACATGAAAAAATCGAAACAAATTGTATGTACGTAACTAAACAGCAAGGGTTCGGCCTGACATGCTTTCAAATCCACCTAGTCTTCGATGACAGACGCCTCATCGATGCCTCTGAATTCGTACAAACCTTAGGGAACATTCATTTAGACTGCTTGCATTTTCCAAAGCCGTGCCACACACAATTGTGTTCATAAGAAACCCAATCGCAATAGACCAAGGACGCAGCATAACTTGCGTTGGGTCTCAGATCCTGAGATATTATTCTTTAAGCTTTTTTTGGCAATCACACCGGACATCTTATTTCCCGCAATACCAGTCAAAGACTTCAGCTTTGAGACTGCCACCTATTCCTAGCAATATAGTACGCAGCTATTAAGATGCCATTAAGGTCCGCTAGAAAAAAAGAGGCATGCTAGCATAACAAGTAGTATCAGTTTTCACGAAGGCACTAGCACCGGATCCTTGACTTGTTTTAAAGCCATTCGTGAAGAATCAAAATCAGCCCAGTCCAGGGTCAGACTCTGCTTGAAGTTGGTCCTAAACGCAGGAAAGTCGGCTCTTAATTTGTGCAGCAGTTGAAATTCCGGTGTCATTACATCAGACTGCATATCCATGGAACCAGGATCCAGCAAGATCGTCAAAACTCCATTGCGGATGATACGAATGGCCAAGATTGTTTTGATAGTACAGTCCATCATAAAAGTATCACGGTGAAAAAATCAAATGAATATCTAGAGTAGAGTCAAATGTACAGCATGCAGCCGAAACAAGGTGTTCTTTGAAGTCTAGTATGGAAGGCAGTTATATACTTACGCGATAGGCAGGGAAAAGTCTTATCATAGCCGTATAGATCCAGAGAACTTTAATATCAGCTATAAGCCCCATGCCTTGCCTAAAGCACCATTACACGGCAAAAAAACTGAGAGTGCCTTTGCAGTCTGTGGTGTGGCGGGCTTTATACAAAGAAGTTTCTTATCCAGGATCATATATTTCACTTTATCGGAGATTTTGATAGTGACGTCCTTTCGTTCTCATTGGCTGAGTCAGACCTGCCACAATCCTCCTTGAAGCGAACAACCTCATTTTTCAGATCGATCATGTTCAAGGCTATCTGCGCGTTAGCACAGACAGTTTATAGGCATAACTCAACAAAAAGTATGGCAACATCATATGCACATGCAACAGCAGCGTCTGTACACCTCCATATGCAGGACTTCTTCAAAAATGCTGCAATTGTTTGGAGGGCGTTAAAAGAGAGGTGGATATCTAGGTCTTCTAAGAAGACTCCGGTACCGACTCCATCCTTGGTTTTGGTCCATCCGTAATAATTGACGTTGTACTCTTCTACATACTAAATGGATAAAGTATGAATTGTCTATGGAGACAGTGAACTGTGGAAGGTATTGGATGCCACTTTTAACACGACTTACATTTCATTATGTTTACTTACAGTTTTTAGTTTTCTTTATTTTTTTTATATACAAACACAGTCCTTACATATTTTATTAAGCACTCATATGTATATTTAAAATAATTATAATAATAATGGCTTTGGACATAAAGTCCCAGCAGCATTGTTACTAACCCAATTAATGAATGATGTCATCCTTGTATTGACACCTGGATCTGTTCCACAAGCATATCCATAACTAATAATTCCCAATAAGAACTCCCTGACAGAACTTTTATAAATGACCGGACCACCGGAATCAAATTGACAAGCATCCCTATTTTGGTAATATGTACACATTTGTGTTGTTTCCAGCGTTGGATATACCGTCTTGCATGCCGAATTTGATATAATATTTACAGATGCTTTCTGTAGAATGACTGGTCTTGCACCAGCAAAAGAGGTTGTACCCCAGCCAACGACGTCAACTTTTGTGTAATCGAATGTGTTTGTTCTGAAAAAAAAACAATCAAATATTGAGATATATATGTTTGTATATGTAAAGCAATAAAATGTATATCGTCTGTCTGAATTTTTTTATGTGATTCCTAAAGCTTCCCGATTTTGTTAAACGAAGTTCGAACCCTACAGTCTCTCAAAAAACCCCCCAATGCCAAGTGTCCTTAGAACGCAAGTGGTACTTTGGCAAATTCAGATGAAGAGTCACTGAACTTATTACATTTCCTGGCTTTACGCCTATCTCTGACAAACATCCTGTTTATCCTTTGGAACTAATCTGTGAAAAAAAAAATTAGGAGCGATCCTATCTCCTCCTCTATGTACACTGGTAGCAAATGAAATTTGAATGAAACTAGAACCGAATGGGATTCGAGTTTTGCCCACAATACCTGGTGGCTTTCAAGAGTTAAGGTCACGTACATACCTTGAGGAACGGACCAAGATCCAAAGATTAACGCTACTAGCGCTATTATAAAGACGCCAACCACAGCTCTTGAAACTTTACTTGCACTGACTTGCACCTAAAGAAAACAGCTGCGAGAAGGACCCTAAGTTTGAAACAGTCCAACTTTTGGAAAGAATAAAAGTACATTCTAGGAAGGCGATCGATATCTACATACATCGACAGCCAATCTCGAATGTTTGTCAGACGTTCGCGAGAGTTGGTGCCGTAGAAGAAATTTTAGGTGTTGTCTGGAGTTTGAACTTCAAACCCATCGCTCCGTAGTCCAATGCACTAACGATTTGCAATTTATTCCCGACTCATTCAAGTTACCCAGGTTTTTTTTTTTTTTTTGATATTATAAAACCGACTTACAATTGATCCAATGGCAGACAAATCGGTCCAACTCCTCGAGACCACTCGATGTTAGCGGTTGTAATTATCATTGCGATATCATTGACATCAGTTGATGGAACATAATTTGGATGTTCAATGTATTTGTAGACATTGTAGGCCTTCGCATACGGAGTCTCGGTACCTACAAGACATTGAGAATACATCGTTCAACTAAAAACATTTGAACTCACTTGAAGACAAGTCATGATCTCCGGCTAGAACTAGCACATCTTTCGGATTCGTATAGAGTCTGGTGCAGTGAGCTGCAGTCAAAATCGTACGATGGTCAACTGAGATAGAAACGATACGTAATTGTTTACCCGATGTCAACAGAAAATGAAAAAAAAAAATAAAAATATTCTTACTTATAGTGCCACCGCAAAATACTGTTTTGGAGGGTACATGGTAAAGTCCTACCATAGAAGGAAATTCATTGATTGTCGCGTCAACACCTCCAATGATTCTCTTATTCTGTGCCCATCCACAATCGCAAGCTTGTGGTCTTGTGGTTAATTTGCATGTAAAAGTGCCTCCAGCTACCGTATTAGGTGGTGCCTTCGACTCGTAAGCCATCACGAAAGTACGGAACAATGTAGTACGCGTTACGCTCCCTGATCCACAGAATTGATCGGCTCCAGTAAGATTGGGATCGCCATCCCGTGAGATGTAAAAGTACTCAGTGGTACATGCAGTTGAACTCTGAAAAAGATACAAAAAAAAAAATGAATACGTTTATATTTGTGGGCTTGTGGACATAATTAGGCCGTGACTAGTGGACAAAGTTAGTACAGGACTTTGAGGAGTCAGACTCTTGCTTAAAAAGTGCCAAAAAAGTGGCAAAAATGCAGAGAAGGAAATACACTACCAGACAACACAACAAGCCCTGAAGGCAATAAGTCAATGCAAGTTGTTAAGAAAATTGTTAGACTATATGATGCTTTTATGATAAGAACCACTTTTGATAAGAACAAAGGCCACAGACCATGGCGATTGTATAAGCACCCATGATCAATCCATAGATACCCCTAAAAATCCATCCAAAGATGGATTCTAGTTATTTTCTGGAAATGTAATACAGTTACTACAGTACTCATTTAGGGGTACCAACCTAACAAATCGAAATTGTAATGGATCAAATACACCCGCAGTGCCCCAAACGATTACGAGCTGACTAGACGCGTACCACAGGCATCCGTGCTAGGTCCATTACTGATGAAAATTAGATATGATGACTTTTTATCCGAGATGTTGTAGATATACTTAGTTTCTACTAAACTGTTGGACGAAGCTAACTAGAAGATAACGCTAGGTTCACTCGAAGGACGTAGAGAATAAAAGAATCTAAGCTAACAATGCGGTGAAGGGATAAGTCAAAGTCTCTTTGCTTAGAAAGTGCCAGACTAGCAATACACTCTACTTTAGAGGGGACACTATGGTGGGTAGTTACAGTAGAACCCAACGGCACCATCTTTGATGCTCATATTCTTAACCTGATCGCTCTTCTGGCAAACAGGGCTTTGGTAGTCTTCTGGTTGACAAATCTTCAATCAGATTAATTGACGTAAGACACCTCTATATTGTTTTTCAGCACCTGAAGAGCATCACTAAGACCATCACCGCTTTAGTATGAGATAGTTTTACGTCAGACGGTTACAATTGAAAAAGGACGCCAGATTCATGAAGTCATAGATTGGTACTGGTGCCGAAATGAAGCCTGCAGAACGAGAGGAAACGCTAAGCAACGTATATCCCCTCTTTAACACTGTCAGCTTGGGTATAGAGAGAGTAGATATATTGAAACTACACTGCGTCAGATGATGGAAATAATTCAGAGAGCTATTGACGAGAAAGTGGTTGTACTTCGTCTTTACATGAAGTCACTAAACGAGCCATGGACAGAGATAAATCAATACCATTGTATCTAAAGGGATATGTGAGCTGCTAAGCACAAGATCTGTAGAAACACAAACATATTTATGAATTATTATGGTCCTCACTGAATGGAGTTTTACCTCCCCTAACATGGAGCTAGGTCGTGGGTGATAAGGAAGACCATTTTAAAAATATGATATTGCCCTTCGACACGAGCGATGGAACAAGGCAGTATAACGTCACAGGCGGCGTTCCTCAAGGCACCGTACTAGGTCCGCTATTGTGGAATCTAATGTAAGACAACTTTCTAAGACTTAGAATCCCGAGAACTTCGAAAATAATTCGCTTCGCCGATGACATAGCAATCGTTCTAGTGAACAAACTCTTTGAGGAGTTGCAGTATGACTACATTGAAGCTATCGGGATAGTACAGGAAGAGCTGGTACGCATGGGGCTACAACTTGCAGAAGAAAAGACAAAAGTAGTGCTCATCAGCAGCAAGCGAGTCATAGAGACTATAAAAGTAACCGATCAGGTCATAGATTCCAAACTAGACTTCAAGTACACTGGCAGTTCTTTAGATACAAGGCTTACCTTGAAGCAATACCTGCAGCATTTCCGCAAAGGCAACGGCTGTCCTGGCAAGGATCATAACATATAACAGCGAAGCAAAGCACAGACAGAAATTAGACAGAGTTGCGCAATCGACAATGCTCTACGGCTTCCAAATATGAGCTGATACCTTGAAGACGAAGTCGTACAAGAAGAAGACTGAGAGTATGCAGCGCAGTATGGGTGGTATTGTCAATACCAATTCACAATCTTACTAAAGAAGTGCAACGACAAAACCCTACCAGCAGGACAACGGCCACAATGACTACTCGAAGAGATACTGAGATGGAGGTCAGACAAAACCCTTTGCAGCGTAATATAAAGCTGATTTAGAGCAACCCAAGAATGGTGCCACATGACTGGACTAATCTATGAGGAAAACGAAACTTCAATAAATTACGATAACCAGTCTTTCAGGCAATGTCTAGGACAATACTTAAATAGTAAACTTACTTATTTACTTACTTAGGTGGCGCTACGGTTCAGGGGTGAACCTGAGCCGCCACTTGAATATTAAACTCCTGTGGATAAGATCTGCAGGAAAGTCCTTTCCATTGTGAGACCAATGATTACCTTTGGAACAAATGTATGGGAAAAATGGACCAGTCTAGTTACTATGAGGGAGACATTTAAGACACATAACTGAGCCAATGAGGACCTGCCCAAGGTACTGGAACTAACTACCTTACAATTAGTTATCAAGGAGACTCGAATTAGAAGAATAGAAGGAATGTATTCCCTATCCACATATGTATAGAATGAGCAGTCACACCGCAAAATGCTACATGGATCGGTCAAGAACTGAAGAAAAAACTTGTGCAAAGTGTTTGGGACAAGAACGAATTAGCAGTAGGTCAAAGAAATAGACAGATAGACAAAACACATAACAACTGTGACATAGTAACAATGTCTGATGGTCAAATAAACATCAGCAGCTGTCCATGTCGTTTGATCTAAACGTATGTGCGAACGCCAGCAAAAACTCAACGAACTGGGCAGACACAATAGAGTGACCCTTAACGGAGCAGCAGATGAACTAGCAAGACAAGGTCCACCACATTCTGTGGAATAGGGGAACACACACTAAATGATAAATTCAGGAGAACCTGCAAAAATCTTCAAAGTCTGAGGCAAGCTAAGAAACTCATTTGGAACTATAACTTAAAATTCAAAGCATACATCAATCTCAATAAAAACAACCTATGCATCCTATCAGGTTTCCTAACGTGGCATTGTAAACCACTAGATACACATATCAGATGACAGCATTTGCAAATCCTGCAATGATTCCAGTGAGACTCCGAAACACATTTTACCACATTTTTGTAGAGCACAAGCACAATCCGTGACCGCGACTCAAATGAGCGAACAAACGCCCCCAAGGTACTAGTAGAGAGCACCAATACGTCGCGATATAAAATATCCTTTGGAAATACGATCTTGCGTTACAATTAAAAAAGTTCACACTGCAGCGTTGGAAAGAAGCTGCATCTTATTACGTGTTGTCAAGACTAAAGCACACCATAACTAAACGAAAACTAAAGGTAAAACACGAGCTAAAATCTTCCTCCCAACCTCCTCCCATGCAAGAACAAGACATCTACTTAGATAGACTAGAAATCGAATTCGTATAGTCACAGGACTTCATGTGAAAAATGTTGTTATCATACAGTACTATGTTTGCATCCGAATATTCAGTAAAGAATTCGGAAAGTCTAAAATGAAAAGTCCACAAAAATGCACAAAAATAGTGAACTAATTCCCACAATCATAGATAGTTAGCTAGTGAAACAACCCAGGACTTGACAAAAGTTGAAACTAATCAGGACTTCAGTATGTACAAGGACTGTAATTTCGCAAAATAAACACATAAGCTAATCATTAACCACTGAGAAACAATAACCGCCATGTTTACAGAGGTTGTGACGGAAAACTAAGCAAATTGTTTGCACAGTCTCGCAAACGCTCACGTCGGCGTTAAACATATACGCACAGTCGTTCGAGAACTTACAGATAGGCTTGCAATTTTCGAAATGGAGTACTTAGTATGTATCGAATGACTGTATATATGTAGTTATAAGAAAACCAGTCTTACTTTATCAAGAGCAATCGTACACTCTGCCAAAATCTCATAATCCAATGGAGCGATAAACTTATAACGACACGATGTTTCCGACGGATATCTACTCGGATAGTATGGCGATTCCAGGTATGCTACCTTATCCGCTTCTAAGTAGTAAACATGATCACATCCTTCGTAAAGTGCTTCCGAAAACGCCACAACTTGCAGCAACAGTAAAACACCTTAAATAATCGAAGATACACTTGAAATATTTCGTTTAACTAGACTCGATTTAAACAAACCTATAGAATTTAACCACATCTTTGCCGATACACTAACTACTTGCAAATGATTTCCACCTGACAAGTACAACTGTGTTTTATTTAATTAAATGTTTCTCACTAATCGGTTTTTTTTTTTTGTAAACATTTGTTACAATTTTATTTTTTAAAACAGATATTCACACATAGGTACATAGTTTGTTTATCTGGATGCAGTTATCAGTTACAAGTCTCGACTTGTAAATCGTGTCAGCAATAAAAGTTTCAACATTTAGTTTTGTAACGCGCCTAGGTATAGTTTGGGTCTTATCCGGATGAGATTTTCTAAGCTTTTACAACATCTGACTCATTGTGTGTTATCAAATAAGAAAATTCCTCTTCCACCCAGGCGCGGCGGAAGAAAACTATAACAAATACGGCAACACGTTTGCACAAGTGTTAAGAAATATTTGTAAATAATATTTTGACAAATTGCCAGACGTTAGCTATATTGAAAATGTTTGTATAGAGTTCTTTCGCGAGGGATTGTTGTATCTTACATCACATGAGGTTCGTTGCCTTGAATTTGGTTTGTTTGATTATTATTATTTTTCGAAAAAGAATTGACTTTATTCGGAAAAAGTAAACAAAAACAGATTTGTCTTAATAGAAACATAAATAAAACAGATGCCAGCAAGTTAATATTGTTTTGAATCGTAGTGCACCACTCCTTCAAGGATTTATTCGTGATTGTCAGAAGAAGGAAGCACAATTCTGACCAAAACCTTCTACGAACGTAAGTATCTTTTCAAGGGAAAATAACTTACTAAATCGCTATGGTCTGTTGGCAATCTCGACTTCTCATTAAATTTTAAACTATCTACTCAATATAACTTGGAACGAATTTGTAGATAAATAAAAGTTCAAGTCACGAAAATTATTATTTTAGGTTGTAAAAAAAAAAATTCAAATGTGGTTGTTATTTCGTTATAACAACCGCATTTTAATTTTTTTTAAATAAATAATGCAATGACATTGTAAGGAGGGTAACAAAAATGAAGGAATAACAACCACAAAAGATACGAGTTGGCTAAGACAGATCATAAGATACCCTATTGCTTTATACCCATCTCAGTGCTTTCTAAAAAAAAGAAAGAATCATGTATCGTAGAATGTATAAATGCAATAAAAGAACAAATTGTATTTAAAAAATGTTTATTAATATTTTTTTATATAATAAAATAGGCGTGGTTTTTCTACATAACAAACTGAACATAATAGTTAGATTAGGACATAATTTTTTTTATTGATTGAAGACAGTTTTTTGGGCATAA
Organism: Xylota sylvarum; assembly: GCA_905220385.1. Lineage (NCBI taxonomy): Eukaryota > Metazoa > Arthropoda > Insecta > Diptera > Syrphidae > Xylota > Xylota sylvarum. The sequence continues at coordinate 48,912,842 of LR999960.1, read as the reverse complement.
AGTCTTATCCTATGATTCTATTATGAAAAAAGTAGGCGTGTCAGTAAAGATCAATAAGTTATTGAAGGAAATTGTCGAAGAAGATCGTCTTCTTTACGAGATTCCTAAATAGATACCTATCTGAGTGACTGGTGAGTGTCTTTTTGATTGTAAATTTTCTACAAAGGTCACCATCTGCAACAAGAGCACCACCCCAAATTTCGTGGTGAGAAACAGACAGGAAGTATTAGACATCACTTCATTTACTGATTCCCTTACAGTAGATATATGGAGGGTTGTAGAAGGATGGCATCCCTATCAGATCACATGTGGATTTGCTTTCAAGTAAGATTCCAATCTAGGACCATTAGCACATACAGAAACCCCAAGAAAGCGGATTGGGGTGGGCTTAAATTAATATTTCGGCAACATCTAAACGATAGGTCATTTCGTATTGCAAATATAAATGCCAGAAAAAGTCTGTCCAGTCAGAAAATGGCCAAGAAGTCTCAACCTCTGTGATGGAACATTTTTATAACAGGGCTAAAGTGGTAAGGGATGAGAGGATCACATGAGAGAAATATAAAGAGTGTAAGAGAGATCAAGCAATCAAAAAGGAAATCTTGAAAGCTATATATTCTGTGAATCGATTGCAGACTATACTGCAGCTTCTAGACTCCGCATAATGATGGCAAAAGACGCGGCATTTCCTAGCTTCATTAGAAAATCTGACTGATCGTTGGCAGAAAGTAGTGTGGGAGTTTAAAAAACATTTGTCGAAGCTAATTGGATAAATGACGAGCATAGCATGGCATTACCAATTGGCTTTGCAAGATGCTCCTCGGTGATGATATTTGGTGCAGCAGGTCCATGGGACCCAGAGCCTAGCTTCTCACAACCATTCGTGTTGTGCGTGTTATATTCCTTACAGGAATGGAAGGGTCCTACTGTTCAATGCCTTTTTTTTAAGAAGCTTTTTCATGACAATTTTACTCTTGGATGTTTGTCAGACGCTCGCGACAGTTGGGGCCGTACAAAAAAATTTTAGGTGTTGTCCAGGAATTGAACCTCGAACCCGTCGCTCCGTAGTCCAACGCACTAACCACTTGAACCAAGATGCTCCTCACGAGAAATATCAATGCCACTCTCGGACAAAGTTCATTATGGAAATCGGTTACTAGAGGCACAACCCAGGGAGGGGTTATTTCTCCCCTTCTCTGGGTTCTTCTATATAATCAATGGTCTATGCAACGCAGGGTTTAGCGTCACTGCTTATATGGATGACATGGAGATTTAAGTTCAGAGAAAATTCTTAGATACATTGAGCGAAATGATGGAATCAGCCGTTAAAATAGGCTGAAAAGTGTGGACTTCATATCAATCCGGTAAAAAAACAGAACTTGTACTCTTTAGCAGGAAATACAAAATGTCACCCTTCAAACTGCCTAGGCTTGCTGGAGTCCAGCTTTCTCTCTCGGATCGCGCAAGGTATCTTGGTACGGTCCTATATAGAAAGCTAAACTGAATTCATTTAAGAAAGAATCCGTAAGGCTCAAAATGCTCTGTTAAAAGTGGGGCTTGAGACCGGTAATAATGCATTGTCTGGTAGTCAGACCTATTGGGTTCTTCTTTGGTGAAAGGTTACGATCAAGAAAAATATACGGGATGTGTTGACCACGGTGAAAAGAACAGCCTGCATTGCCATCATTTGTTGCACTCGAGGCATTTGTATATCTTTTACCATTGGATCTACAAATAAAATTACAAGAAAGTATCAGTGGGCTTCGTTTCACTAACGCAGGACTCTTCAAAACTAGCTACATATATGGGACATAGCTCTATTATTAAGGGATCATTTTTCAACATCCCTAACTTGATACACTCGACTTCGATACACCCTACGAAGACATGTACTTTGATAGGGAGGATACAAAGGATGTACAATCTATTCAAAACCAGCAAGGGTACGGGGTGAGGCATATAATCAAGAGATATGGACATGTAGCTCTGAGACTTTCGGACACGTGCAGTGTGTTCTAGGCAGAGGTTCTGGCCGTACTCAAAGCCACGGAACTAGTTGAGATGAGATTAATACCCAGATGGCGATGTAGATACATTCATAGTTATGCTGCGCTAAGGGCGCTAGAGTCCAACATCAGTAAATCTATACTATTCAGGAGTTTTCGCACAATGCTCAGGGCATTATGTTCGCAGAATCGAGTTTGATTATGTTAGTTTCCTGGATACTGTGATAAAAAGGGTAAAGAATGTGCCGATATACTGGCCAAAAAAAGGAACAGAACTCCCAGTAAATGATGTAATTCAAGGAATTAGATCATCAATGGCCATTTCTAAGAGAATTATTCGGACAAAATCTGGAAAACTAATAAAACTCAGCATATCAAAGTTAAAAATAGCAATAGCGATACTCTCTGGCCATTGCCTTCTGAGGAAGCACGCCATGAGATTGGATTTAACAAACACTTACACGTCGCAGAGTACTCATCTACTCTGTGAATGTCAAGCCATTGTTCGGAGTAGAGTAAATTACTTCGGAAAATACTACTTTAACAATTTAGAGAAGGTAGGTTCACTGAACAAAATTGAGGACATATTTAGGTTCTGTAGGGAAATTAAATGTATTGGTTTAGATTTCTGATCGGAAAGGTTCCCTAGGGATTGTGATGGGCAAACTATGGTGCGTACTATTTATGACGAACTCATAAACCTACACAAAATAAGACCTAAATGCATACCTACTCCACTAAAAAAAAACTTAAAAGGTGCACCCAAATTTATTTCCATCCTACGTAATGTAGTCGAAATCGCATTATCACTTTCTTGCCGTGCCTGTCTATTTCATACGACGAACGAAAGATAGGCGCTTGCTGAGTCTCTGTCTGTACACGTAGAATTGGACAACAGACCTGCGCAAGCACATACAGGTTATCTGCTGACTTAAGTCAGTAATATGTGCCTCAAATGTAGAGCAAGAGGTCCTTAGGAGAAGGACGTGCAGCAGGGGAATTAACGGCCACAGCCAGAATGCCGGATGCTTTATTTGAGGCACTTCGACGTGTTCGGAGCTCAGGCCAATAACGGTCTTTCAATACTGGAGTAGTGTTTTGAAAAAAGAATAGTGGCGGAAGAGCTATTCATGGACCAAACTCAGGGCTACTGGCATCCAGGTTGGAGCTTCTGCGTCGGAGTAGCTTCCCTACTACGGAAAAACCGAGCCATAACGTATCAATTAGCGGACTCGGATATGGATGATCTAACTTTTGACGATCCCGGCAAACAAAACAAATACAACGACTTTCCAATTTGAGCGGGCAATGCTTGGACCCTTAATAGGGCTTCGATATCACCGGCATCCAGGAAGTGCAATGGGATGGTCCAGCCGGTAAAAGAAAAAAAAGTTTCAAATCAACAAGACCCTTACAAAAGCCTGTAAGCGGGTGCTGAAAATATGGGAAAACTTAAACAAAGACCATCCAACCTAGAGAATGATATCCAAAAAGACCATCCACCAGACCAAAATGAAGCTAGGATAGAAATTTGTATCTAAATTTAAATCGAACAAGACTGCCTTTTCAAAGCAGTTGGGAATGATTTGGTCTTGATAGAAAGCATACACCAACTCATCAGTCTTGGCTCCTTGGCGCCTATCAGTGTGGTCTTATACCATGAATTCCACAATCGACTAACCACTATATTAGCTCTACAGCGACATCGACCTACTTAAAAACCTCACATCGTTCGGTCGATTGAGATGTCTAGGATATGTTCAGTAAATGGATATCAGCGCTCCGACCCGTGGATTCTTTGAATCCTATCCGAAGGGAAAACGCAGTACAAGAAAACTCTCCAATGTGAATCCTGGAATGGGAATGATTCCTGTGCTATCGATATATGTATGTATACAAACACATACCTCGGTCTCGGAACAATCCTCTATAAGTATCAGAACTAAAGGCTTTACCTGATACGAAGTTTAGTTTCCATTACTCTAATCTATTATCAGCGCGCGTAATATCTGAGATCACGCTATGCACTTGGAGAGGCTCGTGTTCAAGTTCACTGCGTAATATGTAGCGCCACGTACGTAGGTGTGTAACCCATAATCACAAACTTACTGACTTTTAGGGCTGTTCAAGATCCAAGAAATTCAAAAAATTCACTCCGACACTCTCCTCACCAGTAGTTTGTACAAATTTTGACTTTACAGCCAAAAAAAAACCATAAAATACATTCGTTATGGTTCACTGTATCTCTATGGTATCACATCCTTTCTGGTAATAACTTACTTAACCACATGTAGCTTAGCAACTATGTATACTAACCAGTTTAAAAAAAGAAATCTCTAACCTTAGTCATATTAATATCACACTCAGCCACAATTTCATAATCCATCGGCGCTATAAAAGTGTATAGACATCCTGTTCCAGTTGGATAATTCCTCGGATAGTATGGAGATTCCAAATACGCGACAGCCTTTGGTTGAAGATTATAAGTGTTGTTACATTGAGTGAAAGTCCCTTGAGAAACTCCCAGAAAATGCAGCAGTTCCATACCTAAAACCAAGTCAATTACCCTTTTATATGCGTCACTATTTTTACCAACCAAGTTGCAATGCCAATCCAAGTGCCATAACCGGTGGGAAGTAGGAAGTATCTTGACAGTTTTAGATAAAAATACTAAGCTGTGTAGTTTTACGAATTTATTTTACAATTTTAAAACTAGAACCTACATGTGTATACTAAAGGTTCACTAATCCCGCACGAATGATAAATATTTAACTTGCCCTTTTGAAGGAAGCTACTATCTGTGATGAACTTGTCGTGAATTCGTGCAATATATAATGATGACCAGATCTGATGCGATCTGATCCAAACGACTTTAAATAATCTAGTTGAGCTTAAAATTATTGTAAATCAGCAGTTAGCTAAGAGCAGTCATTTTAAACGTACAAACAATCTTAATTGAAATCGCTTAAAATCCAACGAAAACGCGCCATTATATAAATTTTAGTAGACTTGGCAGCACCTAGTGATAGTATCAGGGTTTACAAAGGTAATCCGAAAATTTGTATCAACATTTAAAGAACATTTGAAACCATTACATATTTAGAGAATAGAAAGTCGGCACTTGACATGAAGCTGGTAAATGAGCCTTGGAACGTAAAGAAGCTAGCAGCTGCATACTGAGTAATGCCAAGTCTAATCAAATTTTAATGCTGAACTTTTGAAAAAAAAAACCGCTTGACTAGAGGTATAGGACTTTCTATCCGTATATACCAATTGATTATTAAATACACCAGTAGATTAAAGTGTCAACATCTAGAAAGGATATTAGAGGAAAATGACAAATGTGGAAATTAACTGGGCAGGCGCAAATGAATCCATTCCTTTGGTTCCACATTCGAACATTTTTCTACTTTGGGTAGACAAAGACAACTTAAACCTCGGTCCACAGTTCACCCCGGTACATCTTGATTTAGAGTCATTCAAAATTTTACTAACTTGTGTGTCTACAGTCTAGTGGGCTTCCAACCAACAAGCCTCTCAAATTTACTTGCTATCTTGCTGTCATTCCAAACCACTGGGTACAATGTCACCGCCTCGCAATAATAAACCTGACGCCTATGCAACAGCTAATTGTATTTAATTACTTAATTTTGTTTTCCTGATTTGCATAGTACTGATAACAGGTAACGTAATGTCTATGTACCTAGCTATTCCATTTAAATTTTTTTTTTTTTTTTTTAGTTTTATTTGGCGCTCTATTGTTTACACGTATCAACATTTGCAGTCTCTGACGCCCTGTGTGTTCTCGTTCTTTCACAATTGTTATAAATCTAATACATGAGTGAAGAAAGCCATGCGATTTAGTTGTTGAAAAAAAAAAAAACAAAAGTAAAAGTTAAACAATTCAGGTGCTGATCTGCCTAATTTTGAGTGTTTTTTATGGATGGTTAGGAAGCACAGTGTTATCAGTGATAACTAGTCACTGAATTGCTCGAGAATTTAGGGCAAGGGCATGGTTGATGGCTGTTTTTCTGTGAAGTATAGAGGTTAGTAAAATTTGGTGAATAGCTTAGATATTTATGACACGGGCTTAAGATTCTAATAAATAGCTTTCTTTGAATTAGATTTATGAGAGGCTTGCGTCTGTTTAGCAGTGAGCTACCTTTTTGATAATTCTTAATGCCTGTGTGTGTTTGCAGGCAGAATGTTTTCAATCCAACAAATTCTGTAGAGCTGTAGTAAAATGTAACCTGCAATGTTCAGCTTACTTACTTACTAAGGTGGCGCTACACTCCAGGATAGAATTGGGCCTCAAGCAACAAGCCTCTCCAGTTAGCGTGATCTTTTCTTAACTGTTGGTTTCATTTGTGCGTCCGACCTAAGGCGGGATCTTCCTCTAATGCGAAGTCCATTCGGGTTGGATTCGATGACTATTCTGGCCGTAGCATTGATGTCTATTCGGTCTACATGTCCTAGCCCTATTAGACTACTCATGCGTACTCTCTCAAGCCTAGGAGACAGCAAGGAAGACTTTGCTAAAAGAGACAGTAACGCTTCGGAGATGTATGAACATGAAAGGCTGCGGAATTTCAAGGCGTTCTGGCACAACAGGACTTATAAAGATCCAAATGCTGGATTCTTTTGAATGCCCCATCCTAAGGGAAGTATTTATATTTCAAAAGTTTTCTCCTGGTAACTAGGAGGTTACGAGCCGATCGGTGGGGGGGTATTCGAACCTTGAGTCTTTCATTAGTTACCCTCCAATAATAATTATTTCGTAATGTTTGGCATATCGAAAGCTGCACTGAAACAAATTGACGCAGAATGTTTTCGAATTTAGATTCATTTTATTTCTCGCCAGTTTTACGGCAAATACTTTAATTTTGCTTTTTATTTTTTTTTTTTGATAATAAGTACCGATTATGCATTAGTTACCGTTACAGCGTAATACACAATTTTACTTAACTTCGAGTGGATTTAAAGGCCGGTTTTCATCAGTGTCAGTTTCGAATACAGAATTTAAAACGTTCCAACATGAATTCCAAGTGGTTGTGTGTATCTATACTTGTTATTTTCGGTATTATCCATTCCACGGTATGACAATATTTGTTCTGATTTCTTTTTGACCGATATTTACTTTTCTTATTCATTATTATTTTTTATTTTATATATTTACTATTTCTTTGTTGCAGAAAGCCGGAAATATTTGTAGCGCGTGTGTTTACAGAACAATTTATTATATTATGTTTCTAGAATGGTGCAAAAGGTTTTGTCCGTAAACTTAACCTGAAGGAGTAAATTACAAATAGGAGCGAATATGAGACGGTTGTCATATGATACATAAAGTAAATTAATAAAGCAAATGCCGTTCTTTTTTGTTTACGAAATGCTTAATTCTTTGGAAATTTGTCTGATAAACCTTGGTAAGTAAAAAGGTGTAGAGGCTGCCAGGTACCTAATTCCCAAGTTGTGAGCAATAAATATGGATTTTACTAGTCCATCTGTACGTATAATATATCCATCCCTCCAACCTGATTACACAGACCAACCGGCATGGGGCTATTCATAGCTTCAAACAATACAAATCAGCGGGACCTGATGGCATAATGCCTGTCGGTGCTTGAGACATTCTTAAAAAGTTGTCTAACTCTGGTACATATTCCAAAAATATGAAGAGAAGGTAGAGTTATATTCATTCCCAAAACGAGCAAATATTCTTACACAAATTCAGAACATTTCAGACCATTTATCCTATCATCATTCCTCTTGAAACCCTAGAATGATTGATTGATATCCACTTACGCAACAATATTGATAAGAAACTACTCTCAGCGGCCCAACATGCGTACTGCAAAGGCAAGTCAGTGAAGACGCCATTACACTCACTAGTGTGTAGTATCGAATATTCCCTGCTTCATAAGGAGTACACGATGGTTGCCTTCCTAGATATAGAACAATGTCAATACATCAGCGATAGCAGATGCACCAACAGATCTAAAGGTCGACAGCTATCTTTGCGAATTGATTAATATACTGCTAAATGGACGGATTATCAATTCCAAGCTAGGTATGACGTCTACTAGAAGATCTGGCAGAAGAGGCACTCCGCACGTAGGTGTTGTATCCCCTCTGCTTTGGAATTTGGTGGTTACTGAACTATTGATGATCCTGGAAGGCGAGGAATACACAGCGATCGCTTATGCAGATGATTTTGTTTTAGTTGTCTTAGGAAAGCACGTAAATACTCTAAAAGAACTTCACCAAAACGGCGGTTCGGTGTGGTTTGCGTGTAAACCCCCATAAAACTGAAATAGTACTCTTCTCCAGCTTAACCTTCTCTGACAAAGCAAAATTTTTGAGTCTTTTTCTGGATAGGAAGCTCGGCTGGAAACCTAACATTCAAGAAAGAGTCAAGAAAGCCACTTTTCCCTTCTGGATACCATACGTCCAGATAGGCTCTATTACCTGATTGTATAATAAGATTTTATTCTCAGTAGACATTTCTGAGCTACATACGTCCTAATAACCAATACAGTTTTCTGTATCTAATATTTAGCTCCTTACCTTTCTTCGTAACATGTTCTTTCCATTTTAATTTGGTGTACAAATTCATACCCAGGTATTTAGCTGAGTTAGAAAATGGTAGAATTTGATTATTAATAACGATAGGGAAATTCGTTGAGTTGATTTCGACTCGTTTAGTTTGATTCGCCATAATTGCGTCCAAACTCCTATCTTGTTGATTGCATTTTGTAACTTTTCTTTTGCTTTAACCACACACTCATCCACTGCTCAGATTGCAGGGTTTTCTGTGAATGTGGCTTTCATTGCTATATGGTATATCACTAGTTTATAATAAATACAGTGTTGGCCCTAGGTCTATCGTCGAGAGTTCATTTTAAAACCCGAATTGATGGTTCGAGATAAGTTTTCTTACTTCAATAATTTTGTCTAGTCTTTTGAGAAGTAGTTTCTTGGAAATGTTTGACAATTTTTGGCAAAAGTGAGGTTGGCCGATATGAAGTCACTTCAGATAGTGGCTTACCTTGTTTAGGTATAACAATTATCTCTGCTACATATCTTCCAATGATGTGGAGCATTTCTTAGTCTAAAACAGGCATTAATTATATATTTATGTTTTACCAGGGCAACGCATGGCAATTCTTTCATGGTCTGAGCCGTAATAAGCTCATAGCCCGGTGATTTTCTATTAGATAGGTGATGACCTCTCTTAGCGAAATATAAGGTATATTTTCCTCATCTGTTTCGTCAACATATTTAAAGTTGTCATTTGTCACTGTGGGTGGAAAAGGTTTGAAAACATTTGACAGGTGCTCAGCAAAGGGCCTAGCCTCTCCTTTTGGGACTCCGATCCATTTCCTATCAGATTCTTGTAATTGGGGTCTTTTTAGACGTTTAGCAGACTTTCAAGGCGAGTAGTTTCAGAGGTTTTATCAGCCGTTAAGTTGCGAGTATATAAGGAGTATGATCAGAGGACAGGTCATCGCTGCTTTTAACTTCGACTTCTTTCCCATTAATTCCTTTCGTTATGAAGAATCAATCGCATCAGATATTTTATTTGGGTCAGATGGCCAATAAGTTGACCAATAAGTCTTCCTGCTTTGTAGAGCTCCATGCCTTTTAGAAGTTATTAATATTGACCCCCAGAAGGTGTGTTTTGCATTAAAGTCACCTGCAATGACTACTCCCCAAATTTTTAAACAGATCAATGAGATCCTCATCTGAAGGCGAATACCTGGGTGGACAGTATATCGCTGCTTCTCCTTTGGTCTCTATGTTTATTGTCGCGACTTGCATGGATTTACTATTTTAGGTTCCAATAGACTTTTTACAAGAACTGCACTACCTTCCCTGACACTGTCAGCTGTATGAGGGGATGTGGAAGCAAAGGTAGTCAGAAATTTTAATCTTCACCTACATCAATATTTTCACTGCACAGAAATACATGTAACTCAGATAAGTGTTGGAGAACACCATTTACATTCCAGGTTGCAACTTTTAGGGGTTTAGTCATTGTTAATTGGTTCTTTTACTGTTTGCTTGTTTCGTCATAGTCGCACTATTACAATTTCTTGAGTTTCAGGGCTTTCTTCTGCTTTTCGTTTTTTCGCAGGTCTTCAGGTGGCTATTTGTTTCCAATGCAAGCTCATATTCATCACTGTGCTATTCTATCCCTTATTTTCCTGCGATGGTTGGACAGGATTGTCAAAAATACTGTCCAGCGAAGTGACTCTTCTTTCCAGTCCCTTGATGTGGTTTAGCAAGCTTGCAACAAGTTCTTCCGGATTTTGTCGTGCTTTAAGTTCAGTTTCGCTTGAGAATCTCTATGTTCACTATCAACTAGACGAGCTACATCGACTGTGGTTTCTTTTAGAGCTGGTTGGCTGGCTATCATTTTGGCGCTTTCTTTGGCTGTAGGAATTCTTAGCGAAGTAGTTATTGGAGGCGTAAGAGAACTCCTTCCGGAGTTTTTTTCATTAGGCAATGAAAGCAATAAAATCCTCAGGGCTATTCTTCCTCCCAACCCTGAAGGGGTCGAAGGTTAGAATTCAAATTAATTTTAATGGTTAATGTCGCTGAGGTTTGCCGGCCAATTCACGGATGTGGCGCAGTAACACCACATTTTAAATTTACAGATTCCGCATAGATTTCGGAATTCGGTTCAAAAGGGTGGGGAACTGGGGCAATCGTTCAATCTCGTGTGATCTGTTCAATTTCAAGGAGAAGGAGGATTTAGAAACCGTTCTCCATAGTTTGAACGGTAAGCGAGGCTGGAATGTTCTATTCAACTACACATCCAACGCACAGCGCTTTAGAAAACGTGTAGTAGAAGGAGATTTTTTAAAAAAAGATTGTATTCTTTCCTTTTTGTTTGAATTGAATGTTTTTGAAAAAAAAAAAAAACTTATTACATCTCCCGGGTCTCGAACCTTGAGCTCTTCATTAGTCACCCTCCAATAGTTGTTCAATTATGCTTGGCATATCGAAAGCTGCACTGAAACAAATTTATTTATGGAAACGCAGATTGTTATGGAATTTATATAAATTTTATATCTCGCCATTTTAACGGCAATTAGTTTAATTTTGTTTTTTTTTTCGCTAATAAGTGCGAATATTTATTAGTTAACGTTACAACGTACATAATATACAATTTTAATGAACTTCGAGGGTATTTAAAGGCCGAACAGTGGACGGTTTTTATCAGTGTATTTCGAATACAGAGTTTAAAACGTTTCAACATGAATTCCAAGTGGTTGTGTGTATCTATACTTGTTATTTTCGGTATCATCCATTCGACGGTATGACCAAGTGTGTTGTGATTTCTTTTTGACCGATATTTACTTTTTCTTATTCCCCAGGATGCAGAACTACCTAATTGGGTGAAGAGAATCATGGATGAAATTGTTTGTCCGTGGTGTAATGTAGAAAAATTTTATACATTATTTGAACCTTGGTGCTCTAAGTATTGTCCAGACACTAAACCTGAAGGAATGTAAGACGAATAGGAGCGAATGTCAGATGTTTGTCACACTTGAAGTATATTAAATAAGACAAATGCCGCTCGTGTTTATTATGAAATTCTTAATTATTTCAAAAGTATCTGATAAACCGTGGTAAGTATATTGATCTAGAGGTTGTTCTGAAAGTAGTTGTAATGGTAAGCTGGAAGAAGAAACATGTTATGAAAGTACGAATCTCGGAAGATATGGCATCACTTTGCTGATTATGTTCCACCATCTTGAATTCGAATATATATTCAAATTCGCGCGACCATGCTGTCGTGCTTCGAGCACTTTGTCTTTCTCTTCTTCTTTAACTGTTGAACTGAAAGGTTTTCATTAAACAAGATTTATTTTTTTCGTCTTTTCTGGATATTGAACTGGGTTTCTTTTTCGGGTAAACTGAAGTTTAGAATATTTGGTGCGGAAATCCAGGAAAAGACGTGAAAAAAAAATGGAATCACGTGCCTATCGTGGTCAATTAGAGTGCTGCATTCGAGTACTTGAACGATGAAAAGTCGAAGTTGTCAGCGGTGAATTCCGAAAATTTCGATGATATCGAAGAAGAGTTCTTCTTGTATTCAGGGGTAAAAACAGCGCATGAGAGTCTTAACCTATTAAACGAGGTTAACGTCGATAACCCCCACCACTCAAAGTTGTGACGTTTCCCAGAGCTGTTCTGCCATGTCCAAAGAATCAGGGATCCATTGAATTTCACCGTTTTGCTGATGTCAGCAGCAAGGTTTTTGGGACCATGGCATTTGCAACATGTATTTTACCGACTAGAGATGTCAGCATTTCGTTTTTATATGCGAAGAGTCGGGTTGGCCCACTCAAAGCAGACGAACGAGTTAATCCTGCCCAAGTTAGAAATGACAGCCACGCTGATCGCAGCTCGGCTCGGGTCTGAGGAAGAATTTGACGGTGTCTTCAGGGATGTATTATTTTTGAACGAATACGCAAGTAGCCGTGCATTGAATCCAAGGCAGTGAACAGCGATGGCAACTGTAGAGTAGACAATATACCGATATTGCACAGTGGAATCATTGCCGAAATGAAAACAACGCGGCGGATCTACTCACTCGAAGTGTCAGCGGAAAGTTTTTGCCAAAGAGCTCACTCTAGGTTCATGATCCTCGCTGGCTGCAAGATAAGAAGGGCGACTGGAAGATCAACCGTGAACAACAAGGTTCGAAAGCCGCGCTTCTGTTAGTAAAGGGTCAATTGGCGAGCCTTGAAGGAAGCAGACCTTTGATGTCCTACCACAACTTCAGTTCTTGAAATCGCGTACCTAGGTTGCGCTGACTCGTTTTTCACATATCAGTTCGCTTCCATAAGAAGATTTCTCCAACCATGTTTAGCCTGACAACCGAAGAGATCCAAGTCGCAGAAAATCATTGGATCAGGTATGTGCAGAATGGACAGTCTCGAAAAATTGATCATAAGCAAGCTGTGCCCGATCTTGGACGGCGGCCAGGGTATTTTGCATCTTGGGAGACGTGTTTGAAATTCCCACATGACCAGGTATCCAACAGAGGGCCACCTTGTTTTGTATATCCAGTTCGTTAATGTTATCCAAGCATTCCCAAACAATTATAGATTTAATAACGCAGGATTGACTCCTGCATCTTTATGCCAAAGGTGAAGATGCTAAAGCTTTTCCTCGTAGATTCGGAGTATTTAGTCCAAGTGGCATATTCTCCTGCTCCAGTTCCTTCATCAGTTCTTGCTCCATCTGACTCATTGTCTTGCTCGTACATTCCTCGACTACAAGATGGAAAGGAGTTAGCTCTAGTATGGCCCCTTTGCCCTATATTGAGTGTTTCCCTGTCCAAGCTATCGCTCTATTAGTGATCATTGGTCTCCATCTAAAGATAGTCGGGCTACATTACCCGCATTGCCTTCGTGGTAATTTTACCTCTCCCACACACCTAGAACCCAGATAAGAGTCAAAGAGTTAAGCCTTGCGTTCGAATTCAAAGAGATCTTGCATTCAAGAACTATTTTGGAACAGATTGCAGGGTTGAGCACAGACGCATATACTCCGACCCTGCCACCGATTCATAAGCATATAGTCAGCAGCCATTAGGATAGCATAGATCTCCGCTTGAAAAACAGAGGCATGAGCACTTGTAGAATGGGACCTCAACTGACTTGGAGTGCGCAACTGGAGGCAGTTAGCTAAGGACCACGCTAACTGGAGAGACTTGTTACCAGAGGCCCAAGTTTACCGAGAACACGTGCTTTTTATGTAAAGGGGACAAACCGGAGAACGCCAGACATGTGGCTGGCAGTACCAAATGCCCGATGTTTAAGAAAGCTCTGACTAGCATAAGGCGATGAAAATCACCCAAATAAACCTTAACCATTGCGAGGCAGCACAAGACTTGCTGATACAGAATACCCACGAACCGGGAGATGGCTTCACAACTGCCAAGATAAATGGTATCCACTTTTATAGCTGCTATGCACCCCCTAGTTTGACACCTAGGGAGTTCCAAAAGTTGCTGGATGATATCGTAGCCGACGCGCGAGGAAAAGCTAAAGTAGTTATTGCTGGTGACTTTAACGCATGGGCATCAGAATGGGGCAGCAGATCCACAGACGCAAGGGGACGAGCTCTTCTCGAAGCTTTTGCATCACTAGATATTAGCCTAGTGAACAATGGTGTAAAAAATTCTGTAAGGCAGGTAAAGGATCCATTATAGACATTACGTTCGTGAGAAGCTCTTTAGTTCAAAGCACGAACTGGTGGGTCAGCGAGGACTATACTCATAGCGATAAAGAACTAAAAAGCGGCAGCAATGTCCGAAGCTAACAGGACCGAAATGGAAGGACACTGCATTCGACATAGTGGTGTTTGAGGAAGTGATCAGCACTCAAAGGCTTAGACCCGGGCCAGCTCAAGAACTAGTGCTGCAGCTGACGAATATAGTGATCTCCGCGTGCGATGCGTCCATGCCAAGAAGAAGACCCAGTAAACGTGGATCGCCATGTTACTGGTGGAACGGTGAAATCAAATCTCTCAGGGCAAACTGCCTGCAAGCAAGACGCAGAGTTCAACGCTCGAGAGGCAGACCGGATTTCAACCAGAAGCTAGCGACATTTAAAAATGCCAGGAAGACCTTAAAAATTGTTATTAGAGTCAGCAAAAAAAGATGCTTCAAACAACTACTTGATGAAGCCGACATAAACCCGTGGGGAACTGCCTGTAGGATCGCTATGATGAAGCTCAAAGGGCACAAAGCACCACAACTTACATGTCCCACTATGCTCGAGAACATCATCGCAACACTGTTTCCACAACGACCTGCGACTACTTTCCACATAGAAAGTGCAATGTTCAACGAAGAAATTCCATTGGTAACACCAGAGGAATTGCATCTAGCGTGCACAAAAATTGGGGACAGCAAAGTACCAGGCCCAGACGGAATCCCGAAAGCAGCTATAAAAGCAAGACCTCATGCCTTTATAGAAGTCATGCAGAACTGCCTTAGAGAAGGGATATTCCCAGATCACTGGAAGTTACAGCATCTGGTGCTGCTCCCCAATCGAAATAAACCCCCCGGAGCTCCCTCTTCATATCGCCCCATTTGCCTACTGAGTACGATGGGGAAAATATTGGAGAAAATCGTATACAATAGGCTGCTTCTAATAGCCGAGGAAAGTGGCGCTCTCTCAGATTGCCAGTTTGAGTTCCGAAAAGCCCGGTCAACAGTAGACGCAATAAAAACGGTGGTAGATATCGCTGCCGCAGCCATAGAAGGAAGTAGATGGCGGTGGGGAACAAAGGAGTACTGCGCCGTAGTTACGCTTGACATCAAAAATGCTTTCAATTCAGCAAGTTGGTCGTGTATAATGAACTCACTTGTAAGAATGAATACGCCAAACTATATTCTTAGGGTAATATGGAGCTACTTTAAGAATAGGAGGTTAAGGTACGAAAGCGATGAAGGTAACAAATACTACAATGTGTCGGCAGGCGTCCCGCAAGGATCGGTGTTAGGTCCCCTTCTGTGGAACATCATGTATGACGATCAGGTTGCCAATGCCGCCAAGAACAACAGTTATAGGCTTTGCGGACGACATCGCTGTTGTAACCGTTGCGAAACATGTTGATGAGATAGAATCAGCAACAAACGAAGCGATCTCAAAAATTAAAACCTGGTTGGAAACAGCAGACGTAGAGTCCTATTGTCCAGAGTAGTTAGCTCAGCACTACTATACGCATCGCCAGTGTGGGCTGATGCTATGGCGACAAAAGAGTCCAGACGGAAGTTTTCGACTGTCTACAGACTTAGCGCTCTAAGGACAATTTGTAGAACAGTCTCGGAGGAAGCGGCATATGTCGTAGCTGGCATGGTGCCCATTGATATCCTGGTCGACTAGATGAAACGGGTATACACCAGAAAACTGAGGAATCGACAGAATGGAAGAGCTATTAAAGCAGAAGAAATGCCGATCTCAATGGCAAGATGGCAAAACCGATGGGATGACGCTACAACAGGAAGATGGACACACAAACTCATCCCCAACATAGAAATTTGGGTGAAAAGAAAAGTGGGAAGGGTGAACTA
Source organism: Xylota sylvarum (assembly GCA_905220385.1). Taxonomy (NCBI): domain Eukaryota; kingdom Metazoa; phylum Arthropoda; class Insecta; order Diptera; family Syrphidae; genus Xylota; species Xylota sylvarum. Next base: position 48,896,738 of record LR999960.1, on the reverse strand, counting down.
TAATATCACTCAGTTCCTAACTGGTCATGGTGGATACAGAAAGTATATCTGCACAGATTCGGGCACGACAGCTCGCCATTTTGTCCGTGCTGCGATATGCACGAAGAAGACGCAGAACACGTGATGTTCCACTGTCCGCGCTTTATGCCAAGAAGTACACACATTGCGGACCCCAGACAGATAATTGGAGACATCATTCAGTCGGAAGAGAACTGGCACCAAATGAATGCATATGTGACCAGCAGTTCCAAGTCGAACTCCGGAGAATCGAGCGCCTAAGAATAAATGGCGAAGAACAGAGTAGAGCCTAAAAGGCTAACCAGCCCCGCGAAGTAATACCTAACGGTAGTCCCGCGGGGAGAGTGGTCGAAGAGTGTAGGGTGTGAATTAGTACGTATTCGCATTCCTGGCATCGAGTATTCAGGCTTGCGAATCGTGCATGCTATTAGCCCGGGCTATTAGTATCTTTAGAAGATTACCACATCCATTGGCGCAACAAAAAAAAAAAAAAAACATACAGAAAAGCTACAATCCGTCTGGAACGGATCGTATGATACCCTATCCTCCTCTCTATAAAGTGGGCGTGGCCAAATTGCATTTTGTTCTCAAATATAGCTATAATGTCGAACGTTTGAGGATGTTACATGTAAAATTTTATCTAAATCGGTTTTTTGATGATAACGCCCCCAAAAAGTGGGCGTGGCCAAAACTGTTCTATGGGTGAATTGTAAGGAATCTAAATACCCAAATATTTGGTCTTAACAAAATTTTTCGATTTCATATAATTTAGTGAAGTTATGAAAAAGTGGGCGTGGCAGTGGGCGGATTTCAAAAATTTTTACACTTGTACTGTATCTTTTTCTCAGAAGCCCAGATATGAAATTTCAGCGTCCTAGTTAAAAATTTAAGGCCCAAAAAACGGTGACATACGGACGGACGGACGGACGATCATCGCTCAATCGATTTCGCTATTGATGCTGATCACGAATATATATACTTTATCTCGATTATTTCTCTATGTTACAAACTATGTGTCAAACTTAATATACCCTTAGGATAGCGTATAAAAAGCCCGAAACACAAAAGAAGAAAGAAGAAACTAAAAGGAACGGCATTTGCTTTATTAATTTATTTTATGTATCATATGACACATGTCTCATATTCGTTTCTATTTGTCTTCCCATTCTTCAGGTTTAAATGTTGGACAAAACTTCTCACACCAAGGTAAAAAAAATATATAAAATTCATAAATATTACACCAAGGACAAACAATTTGGTCTACGACTTCCTGCACCTTAGGAGGTAGTTCTGCATCCTGGGGAATAAGAAAAAGTAAATATCGGTCGAAAAGAAATGAGAACACATTTTGTCATACCGTCGAATGGATGATACCGAAAATAACAAGTATAGATACACACAACCACTTGGAATTCATGTTGAAGCGTTTCCAACTCTGTATTCGAAGTACACTGATCAAAACCGTCCACTGTTAGGCATTTAAATGCAAAAATAAAAAAAAATACACTCGAAGTTAATTAAAGTTGTGCATTACGTTGTAACGGTAACTAATCGCTACTTATTAGCGAAAAAAAAAACAAAATTAAAGTAATTGCCGTAAAAATGGCGAGATATAGAATTGATCTAAATACTAGAACAATCAGCGTCAAAAAGAAATTTGTTTCAGTGCAGCTTTCGATATGCCAAGCATAATTGAACAACTATTGGAGGGTGACTAATGAAGAGCTCAAGGTTCGAGACCCGGGAGAGGTAATAAGTTTTTTTTTTTTTTCAAAAACATTCAATTCAAACAAAAAGGAAAGAATACAATCTTTTTTTAAAAAATCTCCTTCTACTACACGTTTTCTAAAGCGCTGTGCGTTGGATGTGTAGTTGAATAGAACATTCCAGCCTCGCTTACCGTTCAAACTATGGAGAACGGTTTCTAAATCCTCCTTCTCCTTGAAATTGAACAGATCACACGAGATTGAACGATTGCCCCAGTTCCCCACCCTTTTGAACCGAATTCCGAAATCTATGCGGAATCTGTAAATTTAAAATGTGGTGTTACTGCGCCACATCCGTGAATTGGCCGGCAAACCTCAGCGACATTAACCATTAAAATTAATTTGAATTCTAACCTTCGACCCCTTCAGGGTTGGGAGGAAGAATAGCCCTGAGGATTTTATTGCTTTCATTGCCTAATGAAAAAAACTCCGGAAGGAGTTCTCTTACGCCTCCAATAACTACTTCGCTAAGAATTCCTACAGCCAAAGAAAGCGCCAAAATGATAGCCAGCCAACCAGCTCTAAAAGAAACCACAGTCGATGTAGCTCGTCTAGTTGATAGTGAACATAGAGATTCTCAAGCGAAACTGAACTTAAAGCACGACAAAATCCGGAAGAACTTGTTGCAAGCTTGCTAAACCACATCAAGGGACTGGAAAGAAGAGTCACTTCGCTGGACAGTATTTTTGACAATCCTGTCCAACCATCGCAGGAAAATAAGGGATAGAATAGCACAGTGATGAATATGAGCTTGCATTGGAAACAAATAGCCACCTGAAGACCTGCGAAAAAACGAAAAGCAGAAGAAAGCCCTGAAACTCAAGAAATTGTAATAGTGCGACTATGACGAAACAAGCAAACAGTAAAAGAACCAATTAACAATGACTAAACCCCTAAAAGTTGCAACCTGGAATGTAAATGGTGTTCTCCAACACTTATCTGAGTTACATGTATTTCTGTGCAGTGAAAATATTGATGTAGGTGAAGATTAAAATTTCTGACTACCTTTGCTTCCACATCCCCTCATACAGCTGACAGTGTCAGGGAAGGTAGTGCAGTTCTTGTAAAAAGTCTATTGGAACCTAAAATAGTAAATCCATGCAAGTCGCGACAATAAACATAGAGACCAAAGGAGAAGCAGCGATATACTGTCCACCCAGGTATTCGCCTTCAGATGAGGATCTCATTGATCTGTTTAAAAATTTGGGGAGTAGTCATTGCAGGTGACTTTAATGCAAAACACACCTTCTGGGGGTCAATATTAATAACTTCTAAAAGGCATGGAGCTCTACAAAGCAGGAAGACTTATTGGTCAACTTATTGGCCATCTGACCCAAATAAAATATCTGATGCGATTGATTCTTCATAACGAAAGGAATTAATGGGAAAGAAGTCGAAGTTAAAAGCAGCGATGACCTGTCCTCTGATCATACTCCTTATATACTCGCAACTTAACGGCTGATAAAGCCTCTGAAACTACTCGCCTTGAAAGTCTGCTAAACGTCTAAAAAGACCCCAATTACAAGAATCTGATAGGAAATGGATCGGAGACCCAAAAGGAGAGGCTAGGCCCTTTGCTGAGTGACAAATGACAACATTAAATTTGTTGACAAAACAGATGAGGAAAATATACCTTATATTTCGCTAAGAGAGGTCATCACCTATCTAATCAAAAATCACCGGGCTATGACCTTATTACTGCTCAGACCATGAAAGAATTGCGATGCGTTGCCCTGGTAAAACATAAATATATAATTAATGCCTGTTTTAGACTAAGAAATGCTCCACATCATTGGAAGATATGTAGCAGAGATAATTGTTATACCTAAACAAGGTAAGCCACTATCTGAAGTGACTTCATATCGGCCAACCTCACTTTTGCCAAAAATTGTCAAACATTTCCAAGAAACTACTTCTCAAAAGACTAGACAAAATTATTGAAGTAAGAAAACTTATCTCGAACCATCAATTCGGGTTTTAAAATGAACTCTCGACGATAGACCTAGGGCCAACACTGTATTTATTATAAACTAGTGATATACCATATAGCAATGAAAGCCACATTCACAGAAAACCCTGCAATCTGAGCAGTGGATGAGTGTGTGGTTAAAGCAAAAGAAAAGTTACAAAATGCAATCAACAAGATAGGAGTTTGGACGCAATTATGGCGAATCAAACTAAACGAGTCGAAATCAACTCATATCAATTTTACAAATACAAGAATTTCCCTATCGTTATTAATAATCAAATTCTACCCTTTTCTAACTCAGCTAAATACCTGGGTATGAATTTGTACACCAAATTAAAATGGAAAGAACATGTTACGAAGAAAGGTAAGGAGCTAAATATTAGATACAGAAAACTGTATTGGTTATTAGGACGTATGTAGCTCAGAAATGTCTACTGAGAATAAAATCTTATTATACAATCAGGTAATAGAGCCTATCTGGACGTATGGTATCCAGAAGGGAAAAGTGGCTTTCTTGACTCTTTCTTGAATGTTAGGTTTCCAGCCGAGCTTCCTATCCAGAAATAGACTCAAAAATTTTGCTTTGTCAGAGAAGGTTAAGCTGGAGAAGAGTACTATTTCAGTTTTGTGGGGGTTTACACGCAAACCACACCGAACCGCCGTTTTGGTGAAATTCTTTTACAAGACACGTAGAAGACATCTAAAACAACATCATCTGCATAAGCCATCGCTCTACATCCCTCACCTTCCAGAATCATTAATAATTCATTACCCGTCAAATTCCAAAGAAGAGGGGATAGAACGCCTACATGCTTGCGGATTGCCTCTTTTGACAGATCTTCTAGTAGACGTCACACCCAGCTTGGAATTGATAATCCGTCCATTTAGCAGTATATTAATCAATTCGCAAAGATAGCTGTCGACCTTTAGATCTGTTGGTGCATTTGCTAGCGCTGATGTATTGACATTGTTCCTTCTATCTAGGAAGGCAACCATGAAGCAGGGAATATTCGATACTACACACTAGTGCAGTACGCATGTTGGGCCGCTGTGAGTAGTTTCTTATCAATATTGTTGCGTAAGTGGATATCAATCAATCATTCTAAGGTTTCAAGAGGAATGATGATAGGATAAATGCTCTGAAATGTTCTGAATTTGTGTAAGAATATTTGCTCGTTTTTGGAATTAATACAACTCTACCTTCTCTTCATATTTTTGGAATATGTACCAGAGTTAGACAACTTTTTAAGAATGTCTCGAGCACCGACAGGTATTATGCCATCAGGTCCCGCTGATTTGTATTGTTTGAAGCTATGAATAGCTCCATGCCGTTTGCTCTGTGTAATCAGGTTGGAGGGATGGATATATTATACGTTCAGATGGACTAGTAAAAACCATATTTATTGCTCACAACTTGGGAATTAGGTACCTGGCAACCTCTACACCTTCTTACCTACCAAAGTTTATCCGAAAAATTTCCAAAGAATTAAGCATTTCGTAAACAAAAAAGAGCGACATGTGCTTTATTAATTTACTTTATGTATCACATGACAACCGTCTCATATTCGCTCCTATTTGTCTTACATTCCTTCAGGTTTAGTGTCCGGACAAAACTTAGTACACCAAGATTCAAATAATGAATAAAATGGTTGTATATTACACCACGGACAAACAATTTCCTCTACGAAATCCTCCAACCATGAAGGTAGTTCTGCATCCTACGGAATAAGAAATACTAAATATCGGTCAAAAAGAAATCAGAACAAATATTGTCATACCGTCGAATGGATAATACCAAAAATAACAAGTATAGATACACACAACCACTTGGAATTCATGTTGAAACGTTTTAAACTCTGTATTCGAAATACACTGATAAAAACCGTCCAGTGTTCGGCCTTTAAATACCCTCGAAGTTCATTAAAATTGTATATTACGATGTAATGGCAATTAATAAATAATCGCACTTATTAGCGAAAAAAACAAAATTAAACTAATTGCCATAAAAATGGCGAGATATGAAATTTATATAAATTCCATAACAATCTGCGTTTCCATAAAGAAATTTGTTTCAGTGCAGCTTTCGATATGCCAAGCATAACTGAACAAACATTGGAGGGTGACTAATGTAGAGCTCAAGGTTCAAATCCCGGGAAAAGATAAAACATTTTTTCTTTTTTAAAACATCCTATTTTGTATTCTTTCCTTTTCTTTAACAATCTCCTTCTACTAGGTACACGTTTTCTATATCGCAGTGCGTTGGATGTATAGTTGTATAGAACAGCCCTGCCTCGGTTATTGTTCAAACTATGTTTCTAAATTCAAGGAAATTAACGAAAGTGTCTCACACGGAACTCTCTTAAAATGGTACTATAACCTCCCTCTCCTTGAAATAGGACAGATCACACGAGATTGAAAGATTGCCCCAGTTCCCCACACTTCTGAACCGAATTCCTAAGTCTATGCGGAATTCATCTGCAAATTTAAAAGCTGGTGTTGCTGCACCACATTACTGAATTGGCCGGCAAACTTCAGCGACATTAACCATTAAAATTCTTTGGAAATCTAACCTTAAAGTAGTACACTTAGGCCAGGAATAGGTCCATTGTGATACCACATGGATCATAGGAGAAAGTTTCTTTCTACCTATTCGTTAAACTATTTTGAACTTCTATAGAAACGTAAGAGGCTCTTGATCAGATCGTCTAAGTCATTATAATAGAAGGCTCCTAAGTGAAGCTTCCTTCTGCGAGAGAGAGCTGGACAGAAACAAAATAGGTGAGGCATGGTTTCATTCTCTTTTTCATCCATGCAGTTTCTACAAAAGTCGTTTGCAAAAAGGTCCAGCCTTGTAGCAAGCTTGCCTATTAGACAGTGTCCAGTGATGACACTTATTGCAGTGCCGATTAGCAACCTGTTGAGAGCAATCAAATTCATAGAGCGTTTTCAATCCAGCTTTGGCCAAATTTGTTTTGTCGCTAGACTTGTCCACCTAAAATTTGAAGTCGCCAACAAAGGTGAAATTTACTGCTCAGCAATTTCAGTGAGAGACGATCGGCAGTCTAGAGCTACTAGAGAATTTATAGAGTTCGATTCCAAGTATTTGATAGTTGCTAGGCTGTTCAAAAGGTGTGGATATACCTAGCAAATATCTCGTTTTCCTTAATCCAAGATAACACTTCTTTGAGCCATAGAATTTCCGCCTGAAACACGCTACAATGATTTGAAAGACGGAAGGAGAGCTTAGGATTAAGACTATCGGAGAAACACCTCCACGAACTCCGTTTTTAGTTTCAGTGTAAAAGGAAATCGACTCATATTCTAAAAGTGCTTCTTCATTCCAGAGTGGATATCAATCACTCATCCTGAAATGTTCTGGATTTGTGTGTGAACATTTGCCCGTTTTGGGAATGAATACGACCCTAACTTCTGTCCACATTTTCGGGATATGCAACAGATTTAGACAACTTTTTAAGATTGTCTCGAGCACCGGCAAGATTATGTCCAATGCCTTCTGCAACTCGGCAGGTATTATGACGTCAGGTTCCGCTGATTTGTATGGTTTGAACCTATGAATACAGCCCAATGCCATTTGCTCTGTGTAATCAGGTTGGGGGGATGGATATACTAGTATACATGCAGATGGACTAGTAAAAACCATATTGCGAACCACTTGGGAACTACCTAGTAAACCTAGTCGTCCAAGACCCATCAGTATTCATAAGGACTCTGGATGTTATTGGATTTGAAGACAGAATTTTCCTTAGCCTTGAAGCTTTAGAGGTTCTTTTATTTTATCACAAAAGAGTCTTCAAAAATTACGTTTGGCTTTCCTTAATTCTTTTTTGTATAAGTATATGTATGTATTTAAGGATGCCTTATGTATGTATTAAGAATACCTCTTGCACTATTGGGATTATTGAGCAGTTTCGTAGTTACAGACCACCAATGTGGCTTTTTCTTGTTTTGGGGTTGAATCAAAAGACAGGAGGAAGCCTTCGTTTTATTGAGGGCTGAGGGTATAGCCTTAACTAAGCGATTAAGTTTGCAAGGTGTATGGTGGGGGTAAGATAATCGGATGCAACTAAATTATCATAGGCGAGATGCACCGATAACATGTATTAGAGGCCACCAGGCTTATTTCATAAAACTACAAGTGTTGTACTTGTAAACTTGTAACTACAGCACAAATAAAGTATGGATTTGTAATTTTGTGTTCCATAAACATTTTTCAGCACTTGTAGCGCGGAAAATTCAAATTATAAGTACAGCAATCAAAATACTACTATACTACAAGACTACGAGACTGTAACTACAAGTTAAAAATTATTTGCGAAGAACTACGAGTCTGCGGCTATACTTCACAGTTAAGCGAACACAGTACTTTTTTATTAGTCTCTCTACTCTTGTTAGAAATTCACTTGTAATTACAAGTCCGTCGCTAATAATTTTTTGTGCAAATACTTTTATGAAACAGAAAAGCTCGCTGCAGTTGTAAGTTCACTTGTAGTTACAGGCCTGGCACACTTGTAGTTATTAGTGAATTGGCATTCTTTATGAAACAGAAATTTGCACATAATTTACAAGTTACAAGAGAATTCACAAATAATTATTAGTGTTGTAGTTTTATGAAATAGGCCCCGTGTTTCTACTTTTGCCGCAGTTGTACCTGGATCGCTGTATTTAGGGGGTAAGGTTACTTTTACTTGGATCGCGGTCATTGGATGGAGGATTCGGGTCCGAACGATAGGAGGGTAGTTTACCCAAACCGGACTTCTTCGTCCTTTTTGATAATAGGGTCAAAACCATAGTACACAACACCTCAAGTCTTCGGCAAAGAGGGACGAAAGTTTAATATTTCTTTATTCCATAATTTCTGGCTTAAGTCAGAGACAAAAACAAAAATGAATAGAAATCGGGAAACATAAAGGGAGGATAGAAAAACAGAGAGATAGATTCGAAGGATAAATCAAAACAAAAATAAACGGTGACGAGATCAGAAGAAACAGAAAACGACACGAAAGATGAACGAAACCAACACCTGTATGTATACAGAGACTGAGGCGGAGGGTATTCCCCCTCCTCCGACCAGGAAGATCGTAAGCAATGTTACAAAGTAGTACGAAGATATCCCGCGACAAGTGAAAGGCTAAGTATCGTGTGATTCAAGTTGCAGATAAATTTGTGATATATTTGATTACCCTCGTAAGACATTTTGATATATACTTACTTACATATATTTTCGAGTAAGCCATAGTCCGTTTGTTTTGAAAACCAAAAGTTTAAGACATCCCCCTGTTGGCAAGTGTTTATTCCTGCCTTTCATTACTTCCTCCATACAACCGTAAACTATTGGATTCGGGAGTCTCTTTTTCATTAACTGTGGCCTTTATTGTATACCTCCTCCATGATCGTTTAAACAAATATAACAACTCCTTCGTTATCAACATAAAACAATGTTTATTTTTATTTCTAAAAGTTTGGTAATTCTCCTCCTTTCGAAAATCAACCGCTGCCTAAACATATCCTTAGACTAATATGCTCACACTTTCCAAACCCATCCCGGATGAGCAGTCAGGAATTGACATTCGCAATTGCTGGGATTGCCATACTCCTCTCTACCTCTTTCGAACTTTTACACTTTGTGGCAACGAATTTTCTTTTTAATTCCAAGTGGATTGGCTATTAAAGCCCCATCGTTAAAGTCGCACAAACCCCTTCATAAAATGCAACAACCTTCACGTCTCCGTTGCCAAAAGAAAAGCCTAGTTTCAGACCCTAACGCAAAGTGATAGTATCTCTTCCGAGATCCGTAACTTCTTAACGATCTTCTCTTTTCGGAAAATTTTCAAAACAACCGCTACACCTTCTTACTTACCAAAGTTTATCCGAAAAATTTCCAAAGAATTAAGCATTTCGTAAACAAAAAAGAACGGCATTTGCTTTATTAATTTACTTTATGTATCATATGACAACCGTCTCATATTCGCTCCTATTTCTCTATAGGTTCAGTTTCCGGACAATACTTATCACACCAAGGTTTAAAAAATGTATAAAACTCCATACTATAACACCACGGACAAATAATGTCGGCTACGAGTGGCTCCATCCAATCAGGTAGTTCTGCATCCTACGGAATAAGAAATACTAAATATCGGTCAAAAAGAAATCAGAACACATTTTGTCATACCGTCGAATGGATAATACCGAAAATAACAAGTATAGATACACACAACCACTTGGAATTCATGTTGAAACGTTTTGCAACTCTGTATTCGAAGTACACTGATAAAAACCATCCACTATTCGGCCTTTAAATACCCTCGAAGTTAATTAAAATTGTGTATTTCGTTGTAACGGTAACTAATAAATAATTGCTACTTATTAGCGAAAAAAGCAAAACTAAACTAATTGCCGTAAAAATAACGAGATATAGAATTTATCTAAATTCGAGAACAATCTGCGTCAAAAAGAAATTTGTTTCAGTGCAGCTTTCGATATGCCAAGCATACATAACTGAACAAACATTGGAGGGTGACTAATGAAGAGCTCAAGGTTCAAGTCCCAAAAAAGGATAAAAAGGGCTTTTTTTTTGTTTCAGGCCTAGTTTGCTATTAAATTTTGTAATTTCTTACGAGCTCCTCGACAAAACTTACGAACATTGTTGTAAATACGACTTAGGTGCCTTAGGAGGCGCACACAAGTAGAAGGTTACCTCAACAAACTTGGAGTGTGTGTGCAACTAGAAACAGTCAGCTAAGGACTCATTTGCTACAATACTGTATCATAACGCTATTATGTTATTGAGTGCACTACATAACCGATGTAACATGTTCTATTCTATAAATTATGGTAAGTTCATAATTGTAAACAAAATTGCTGTAAACTTACCTCGGTTGCAATAATATCGCTACAATGAAAGTGCCAAAATGACGATCATGTAAATGTAGTAGAAAAAAAAGTGTCAACTGTCAATGCTTGTGGAAGGTGTGAAACTCCAAATTGTAGACTTTTTTGTAGCGTTTTTAGTTAAACAATGTAAATTATAATATGATGAAATATTATCTTTCTATAATTTAAAATTTACTACTTATACTTTAACTATTTTCGCATTCGCAAGTATGCATCAAAACAGTAGAACTACATGCAGTCATTATAGAGGTAAATGGCATCCGATATTAAGATCACTATAGAGAACTGATTACTAGTGGGTGAAGATCGTAGGCTGGCACGATCACTAGTATTGATCAAATGTGGTAGGGAAACCAATATTCATTACCGCAATTGTCTTTAAGAAAAAACAAAAAAGGTTTAACAATGGATACTAATTTCTGGTCAGTATAAACAGAAATCCATCCGATGAACACATGCCGCATGATCCTGTCAAAGCCAAATCAGAGCTACAAAGGCAAAATATTGTTACACTTGTACATAACTATTCAATAATTTAGATTTAACAATTTTATTTGTGTTTTAGAATGAGAAAGTAAATTTGCAAACAAATCTATGAAATTTATTATGGTCAGTTCTTCTTTGATTCTTTTTCTCTATCTTGACAGCTCCAGCCAAGACATTAAGTCGATAAAGCAGGGTGAAGTTGGGACACGCTTTACATGAGACGAAAACATCGTTACACTTACATATGTATGAAGCTTCTATTAGCAATCGATGGAAGCTTTGTAGAATTGCTAATGAAAAAAAATAGCCATCAAGAGTTTAGGTCTGACTGAGTTAAGAATTCGAATTTAACTTGTATAGGTACTTACTTACTTGGGTGACGCTACAATTCGGAGTTTAGCTTCCCTTCTACTTGTGCGCGCTATCTAAGTCCAGGTCTACCTCTACTACGTTGACGCTTCGGATTGGACTCGAAATTCTGAGTGTCGGAGCGATGGTGTACATTCGCTCTATATGTCCTAGCCATCTTAAACGGCTATGAGTAGGTTGATGTCGATGTACAGCTCGTATAGTTCGTCGTTGAATGCCGTCCTCCAAAAAGCCGTCGATGATACTACATCATCCGCTTTCGATAGATTCTATGCTTCAGCGCCGTAAAGTAGGACTGGGATGATCAAAGTCTTATACAGAATCCCCTTAGTTGTTCGGGATATGGCCTTACTACTCAATTGCCTTTTTAATGTCAAATCATCGATCTTGATGGAGCAGCGAGCGTTCTTCGTCGTCACTCTGCATAATCGGATGAGTTTGGCAGGGATTCCAAAACTAGACAAAACTCTCTAAAGCTCGTCTCGACAAATGCTGTCATATGCGGCCTTAAAATCAATGGAAAGATAGTGTGTATCTATTTGGACTTCTCCAAGATCTGTGACTAATTGTGGACTTTCCTGCGGTTTCAGCACTAATCGGGACCAATTAGGTTTTCGGCGAAGAGTTTCAGAAGTTCACACAGGATGGCAGATAAGATCTTGTACGGGATGTTGAGGAGACAAGGAGACAAAGGAACAATATATAGATAGGGTAAGCTAATTTCTAACCCCTCAATAATTGTTTAGTAATGCTTGGCATATCGACGTATGTGATTGTAAAATGGAGATAAATCGTAATCGCCATTTTTACGGCAATTGGTTAAATTTCCCTTTTTTTCGCTAATAAGTAGCGATTAGTTACCGTTACAATGTAATGCACAACTTTAATTAACTTCGAGTGTATTTTTTTTTATTTTTGCATTTAAATGCCTAACAGTGGACGGTTTTTATCAGTGTATTTCGAATACAGAGTTTAAAACGTTTCAACATGAATTCCAAGTGGTTGTGTGTATCTATACTTGTTATTTTCGTTGTCATCCATTCGACGGTATGACAAAATGTGTTCTGATTTCTTTTTGACCGATATTTACTTTTTCTTATTCCCCAGGATGCAGAATACTTATGCATAGACGACGCACTTTGTTCGCTTTGTCTTTTTACTCCATTCTTTGGAGCATTTAGAAAATTTTGTGTAGAGCATTGTAAGGACGAAGATTGACGATCTTAATGGTAAATATGTAGATGTTTGTGACACAAGAAGTAAATTAATAAAGGAAATCTGTGGAAAGTATTTGATAAACCTTGGTAATTATGATGATGTATGTATTTGTTGTCCTGAAAGACAACGTTTCTTTCTAAGTTTTTCAAGCTTTGGCATGTTAAGTAAGTTCAAACGATGCTCATAAGGACGTAGGTTATATCTGTCGGGCCATGGAACTCCGCGAAGAGGAAAACCTCCGCTGGACACATTCAAATCGATGTTTATCGTAATAGGAAGACCAGACTTGGCTGATGTATTCCAAAATGGGTCTTACAAAAGTTAAGTATAACGATTTCGTGACGTAAGGGTTTGAGAATTCCTTAGACCAGCGTTTCACAAAATCCAGTGCAGAATTTGTTCTGCTAATAACGGTAATAATATGGCCGTCGGGAGATGCTTCCGGGAGTAAGCGATAGCTTGGAATTTATTGACATTAAACTATAGAAACTTTTTATTACACCAAAGTGCACGGCTGTCAGAAGGTGAGGAGATGTGTATGAACATTTTCATATCGTCCGCATAAACTGATGGAAACGGGAATATTTAATAATGCCATCAACGTCTTTAATTGAAAAAAAGAAAATAGGGGACCAATATGACTCCCTTGGGGAACGCTTGAGGGGGCCTTAAAGGAATCAGATATAAAAAATCTAAAAAGGACTTCATATTGACGTTCATGAAGGTAAGATTTGATCCACGCAATGAACCCAGATGGAAAACCACGAACTTTGAGTTTTAAATTATTTTTAAGATACGGTCCGGCCCAGAAAAGTATTCGCATTTAAGCCCTTCGATCTTTTCCGGCACAGTTATATCGACAGACGTTAATGAGGTTTTGGCACAATCACTGAGGTAAGATCGTAGAGTTCACTCCTCCACGAGACCGAAAATCATCCGAAGAATTTTACGTTCAAAACGATCAAGGATATCTTCATCCGTCTTCGTTAGCGTTCATGCCTCTGCGACATACAGCGGGGCTGGGATGATGAACGTCTTATATAGAGAGGCTCCTTCGTATTTCTTGACAAGGACTTGTTACTCTTAAACCAAAGAAACAGCGATTCGCAAGTGTAACTCTTCGTCTGATTTCTCATGTGATGTTGTTGTCACAGTTTATAGAGGAGCCGAGGTTGACAAAATTCCCAACTACCGCAAAGTTATAGCTGTAGATTGTGACATTCTGTCCATATTGTCTGCCGATATTGTGCGTACTTTCTTGTGCACAATGTGATGAGTTTGGCAGGGATGATAACACTAGACATGGCTCTGTATAGCTCGATCTATAAATCCAGTATCGATCTGGACTTCTTGGGTTTTTTTCAGGATCTGCCGTAGTGTGAATATTTTTAGTCGGTTGTGGACTTACCGGACCTAAAGTCGCACTGATAGGGGCCAATCTGCTCGTTGACAAATGGTTTCAGGCGCTCACACAGTACGGCCGTCAGGATGTTGTATAGAATGTTAAGGAGACTGATGCCTCTATAATTGGCTCAGCTTAATGTTTGTTTGCCGGTGTGCTTGCCAGCGCTCTTTTTCGTGCACTTGATGCTGGCTGCATAGGACTTCTCGAATTGTTGATGGATACGCAATCGGTAAAGATTCTGGCGCTTTGTTGCGATTGTAGCCGTTCAGCATCTCCTCACAGTATTTTTGCCGTTCTTGTGGTGTAGCTTGGCTGAAACTAAGTAGTGGTCCGAGTCTATGTTAGCCGCTAGGAATGCTCGGAAATCTAGAATACTGGAGGAGCGATTTGGTGATCTGATGACCGCCATGTTCCCTTATGAATTTTGAGGTTAGGAAACCCTGTGCTAGGGTACGTCGAAGTCAATTAGCTTATGTCAGTTTCCAGTTGTGGTGACGTGTATGCTATGCTTTCCAATGGTGCTACCAAAGATGTCCTCCTTTCCTATCTTGGCGTTCAAAGCGCCTATGAGGAACTTAACGTCATATTTAGAACATCGCTCATATGTATGTCTTCTCGAGAAATTCATAGAAACACTCCTTGGTATCTTTTTATCTCTTTTCTCTGTGGAGGCTAATGTTGTCGAATTTAGCCTTGATCCGGATTCTTATAAGGCATCCTGTCTAAAGCTAAAGACTACATTCCAAATTCTACCGCTTACAACAGATTCCCACCCAAATAATCGGTGCTTCTGTAATATAAATACTTCTGTAACAATCATCTTAGTGTATGTCACAGTTTTTCATCCTTTTTTTGCCTGGCCCATTTCACCGCACTTTCTGCATGCCGGATGGCTGTCTTATATGTAGGATGGGCCATCTGTTGGTTTCTTTTTAAATACCTAGGCTGTCAAAAGAAAAGCACTATTCAATGTTTTTGAACGACTGTTGCTTTATTGAAGAGACTGCATCGGCTGATTTGACAGTAGCCTGTCAACCCAATTTGTCAATATATTGTCGATGGATTCGGCCATTATTTAATAGCTTGACCGATATTTTTCTTGAGTGGCTGAATCGCCTCTAAATTGCTTTTTCATGGCAGTTACACTTTCGGATGTTTGCCAGACGCTCGTGGGATATGTAAAAGAACTTTCGTGTTGTATTGGACCAGCGCACTACCCACAGAGTCACGCCGTACTAACCAAACGTGCCGTACTCCTACCCGTCTCGATGAAACATAGTTAGACTTGTTTACAACACTGCTACATATATCCTCGAATCTTGGAGAAACATCCTTTTCGGCTCAAGCCTAGGAGACAGCAAGGAGACTGTGTTAAAAGCGAAAGCAACCCTTCGGAGATGTATGAAGATGGTATTCGAACCTTGAGTCTTTCATTAGTTACCCTCCAATAATAATTATTTCGTAATGTTTGGCATATCGAAAGCTCCACTGAAACAAATTGACGCAGATTGTTTTCGAATTTAGATAAATTTTTATTTCTCGCCAGTTTTACGGCAATTACTTTAATTTTGTTTTTTTTTTTTTTTTTCGCTAATAAGTGCGATTATTTATTAGTTACCGTTACAACGTAAAACACAATTTTAATGAACTTCCTGTGTATTTAAAGGTCCAACAGTGGACGGTTTTTATCAGTGTATTTCGAATACAGAGTTTAAAACGTTTCAACATGAATTCCAAGTGGTTGTGTGTATCTATACTTGTTATTTTCGTTGTCATCCATTCGACGGTATGACAAAATGTGTTCTGATTTCTTTTTGACCGATATTTACTTTTTCTTATTCCCCAGGATGCAGAATACTTATGCATAGACGACGCACTTTGTTCGCTTTGTCTTTTTACTCCATTCTTTGGAGCATTTAGAAAATTTTGTACAGAGCATTGTAAGGACGAAGATTGACGATCTTAATGGTAAATATGTAGATGTTTGTGACACAAGAAGTAAATTAATAAAGGAAATGTCGCTTATTAATTCTGTGGAAAGTATTTGATAAACCTTGGTAATTACGATGATGTATGTATTTGTTGTCCTGAAAGACAACGTTTCTTTCTAAGTTTTTCAAGCTTTGGCATGTTAAGTAAGTTCAAACGATGCTCATAAGGACGTAGGTTATATCTGTCGGGCCATGGAACTCCGCGAAGAGGAAAACCTCCGCTGGACACATTCAAATCGATGTTTATCGTAATAGGAAGACCAGACTTGGCTGATGTATTCCAAAATGGGTCTTACAAAAGTTAAGTATAACGATTTCGTGACGTAAGGGTTTGAGAATTCCTTAGACCAGCGTTTCACAAAATCCAGTGCAGAATTTGTTCTGCTAATAACGGTAATAATATGGCCGTCGGGAGACGCTTCCGGGAGTAAGCGATAGCTTGGAATTTATTGACATTAAACTATAGAAACTTTTTATTACACCAAAGTGCACGGCTGTCAGAAGGTGAGGAGATGTGTATGAACATTTTCATATCGTCCGCATAAACTGATGGAAACGGGAATATTTAATAATGCCATCAACGTCTTTAATTGAAAAAAAGAAAATAGGGGACCAATATGACTCCCTTGGGGAACGCTTGAGGGGGCCTTAAAGGAATCAGATATAAAAAATCTAAAAAGGACTTCATATTGACGTTCATGAAGGTAAGATTTGATCCACGCAATGAACCCAGATGGAAAACCACGAACTTTGAGTTTTAAATTATTTTTAAGATACGGTCCGGCCCAGAAAAGTATTCGCATTTAAGCCCTTCGATCTTTTCCGGCACAGTTATATCGACAGACGTTAATGAGGTTTTGGCACAATCACTGAGGTAAGATCGTAGAGTTCACTCCTCCACGAGACCGAAAATCATCCGAAGAATTTTACGTTCAAAACGATCAAGGATATCTTCATCCGTCTTCGTTAGCGTTCATGCCTCTGCGACATACAGCGGGGCTGGGATGATGAACGTCTTATATAGAGAGGCTCCTTCGTATTTCTTGACAAGGACTTGTTACTCTTAAACCAAAGAAACAGCGATTCGCAAGTGTAACTCTTCGTCTGATTTCTCATGTGATGTTGTTGTCACAGTTTATAGAGGAGCCGAGGTTGACAAAGTTCCCAACTACCGCAAAGTTATAGCTGTCGATTGTGACATTCTGTCCATATTGTCTGGTGGTCAAAGGGTAGTGATGCGGAACATATGGGAACACAAGCGTTCTCGCTTTAGCCTCTCACTATCAACTCCTACTCTACACCTCCACGATGGTGGCTGCTGGGTGCCTAGTACCTCAACTGGAGATTGGGTAACCAACCCCTTTGGAAGGTTGTTGGTGGCAGCGAACGAGAGAGGGGGGAGGAGTGTCTTCTCACTAAGGCACCTTCTCTTGCTTCAGGCGGCGGCGGACGAATTCCCTAGATGGAATCAACGGTGGCGTCAACCAGTTCCAGTTAGGTCGAACTATTAGTGTTATCCCTATATGAGCTGCTTCGACATATTCGAATTCCAGGTCTATAGGGATTTTCAATACTGAGTCAGGGTGTTGGAATAGAGTTGGTGGCGGATGAACCCTTAATGGGCCAACGGCAGCGCTCACATCCCCGAAGCGGGGTACTGACTCCGGAATATCCGGCCCCTTGTCCTAGGGGTAAAAAAAGGAACTGGTCCTCCAGGTTGGGGGTTGTGCGTCGGGGTAACTTCCCTACCACGTAAAAAAGGCAATAGTTACGACACAACGACAAGCCTCGGATAAGGATGATCCCACTGTTGACGACCCCAGCAAACGAAATAAGGACAACGATCTTCGGATCTGCACGTCATCCGAAGAATTTTACGTTCAAAACGATCAAGGATATCTTCATCCGTCTTCGTTAGCGTTCATGCCTCTGCGACATACAGCGGGGCTGGGATGATGAACGTCTTATATAGAGAGGCTCCTTCGTATTTCTTGACAAGGACTTGTTACTCTTAAACCAAAGAAACAGCGATTCGCAAGTGTAACTCTTCGTCTGATTTCTCATGTGATGTTGTTGTCACAGTTTATAGAGGAGCCGAGGTTGACAAAGTTCCCAACTACCGCAAAGTTATAGCTGTCGATTGTGACATTCTGTCCATATTGTCTGGTGGTCAAAGGGTAGTGATGCGGAACATATGGGAACACAAGCGTTCTCGCTTTAGCCTCTCACTATCAACTCCTACTCTACACCTCCACGATGGTGGCTGCTGGGTGCCTAGTACCTCAACTGGAGATTGGGTAACCAACCCCTTTGGAAGGTTGTTGGTGGCAGCGAACGAGAGAGGGGGGAGGAGTGTCTTCTCACTAAGGCACCTTCTCTTGCTTCAGGCGGCGGCGGACGAATTCCCTAGATGGAATCAACGGTGGCGTCAACCAGTTCCAGTTAGGTCGAACTATTAGTGTTATCCCTATATGAGCTGCTTCGACATATTCGAATTCCAGGTCTATAGGGATTTTCAATACTGAGTCAGGGTGTTGGAATAGAGTTGGTGGCGGATGAACCCTTAATGGGCCAACGGCAGCGCTCACATCCCCGAAGCGGGGTACTGACTCCGGAATATCCGGCCCCTTGTCCTAGGGGTAAAAAAAGGAACTGGTCCTCCAGGTTGGGGGTTGTGCGTCGGGGTAACTTCCCTACCACGTAAAAAAGGCAATAGTTACGACACAACGACAAGCCTCGGATAAGGATGATCCCACTGTTGACGACCCCAGCAAACGAAATAAGGACAACGATCTTCGGATCTGCACGTGGAATGTTCGGACCCTTAACAGGCCGCGTGCAGCCGAACAATTAGCAGAGGCCCTAGACTGCTACAACGCAGATATCACCGCCATCCAGGAAGTGCGATGGGATGGCCCGGGCAAAAAGAGGATGAAAAACTGTGACGTATACTACGGTGATTGCTATAGGGAACAGAAACAGCGCTTATTTGGATGTGGGTTCGTCATACGCGGCAGACTTAGGCAAGAAGTCTTGAGCTTTCGACACGTGAGCGAGCGTCTTATGACAATCCGCATCAAGGCTAAATTCGCGAACATAAGCCTAATATGCGCTCATGCCCCCACAGAGGACAAGGATGACGCCACCAAAGAAAGTTTCTACGAGCTCCTCGACAAAACATATGAGCAATGTCCTAAGTATGACGTTAAAATCGTCCTAGGCGATTTTAACGCCAAGATAGGAAAGGAGGACATCTTTGGTAGGACGATTGGAAAGCACAGCCTACACGACACCACGTCTGGCAACGGACTTAGGCTTATTGACTTTGCGGCGGGGCGAAATGTCAGTATAGCAAGCACACGGTTTCCTCATCTCAATATCCACAAGGGGACATGGCGATCTCCTGATCATCAAACGGTCAATCAAATTGACCACATTGCGATCGACGCAAGGCATGCCTCCAGTATTCTGGATGTCCGAACCTTCCGAGCAGCCAACATGGACTCGGATCATTTCCTTGTTGCAGCCAAGGTACGAATGCGGATATCCCAAACGCCACAACTAAGAAGAACTACTGTGAGAAGATTTGACGTCGAAAAGCTGCAATCGCAAGAGATCGCCAGAACCTTCACCGAACGCGTATCCCGAAACCTCTCAACTACTCCTATGCCGCCAGCATCAAGCGCCGAAGACCAGTGGCAACGCTGCCAGCAAGCCATCAGAAGTGCCGCAACTGATGTGCTGGGTTTCACCCGACCATCACCTAGAAACCCCTGGTTTGACGATGAGTGCCGGCAAGCACATGCAGCTAAACAGCAAGCATACAAAGCGGCGCTGCAAAAAAGGACGAGAGCTGCTCGTGAGCTCTACGAGCAGAAGAGACGGGAAGAACATCGGCTTCTCCGAAAGAAGAAAAAAGAGCACGAGAAGCGCGCGATCGAAGATATTGAGAGATTATACTCCAGGAATAATGTACGGAAGTTTTACCAACAGGTAAAAAGAACGTGTCAGGCCAACAAGACCCGTACAGAAGCCTGTAGAGATGAAGAAGGAAACCTCGTAGTAGAGTCACAGTCGGTGCTGAGAATATGGAAAAACTTCTTCTGCAGACTGTATAACGGCGACGAAGACCAACATCCCGCTGTCAGGCAGAATGAACCATTCAACATAGACGATGATAGCCAAAACTTCCGTCCACCTGACCAAAACGAAGTAAGGATAGCAATATCCAAACTTAAGTCCAACAAGGCTGCTGGACCTGACGGCTTACCAGCCGAGCTATTCAAAGCAGCTGGAAATGACCTGGTAGAGAGCATACACCAACTCATTTCTAAAATTTGGTCAGATGAGTGTATGCCTGATGAATGGAATCTCAGCACCGTTTGCCCAATCCACAAGAAAGGAGATCCCCTCAATTGCGCCAATTACAGAGGTATCAGTCTCCTCAACATCGCGTATAAGATCCTATCTGCCATATTGTGTGAACGTCTGAAACCCTTCGTCAACAACCTGATTGGGCCCTATCAGTGTGGTTTCAGACCAGGAAAGTCCACAATCGATCAAATCTTCACACTTCGACAGATCCTGGAAAAAACCCAAGAAGTCCAAATCGATACCCACCATCTTTTTATCGATTTCAAGGCCGCATATGACAGCATTTATAGAGACGAGTTATACAGAGCCATGTCTAGTTTTGGCATCCCTGCCAAACTCGTCAGATTGTGCAGAATGACGATGGAGAATTCTCGCTGCTCCATCAAGGTCGGTAACGATCTCACCGAGACCTTTGATGTCAAAAAAGGTTTTAGACAAGGTGATGCGCTGTCATGTGATTTTTTTAACATCGTTCTTGAAAGAATTGTGCGAAACTCACAAGCCAACACCGGAGGCACAATCTTTCAAAAGTCTGTGCAACTACTAGCGTATGCCGACGATATTGACATTATTGGAAGAACACAGCGGGCTGTCACCGGTGCGTTCGCTAGTATTGAAACAGAAGCGGCCAAAATGGGTTTAACGGTAAACGAGGGCAAAACCAAGTATATGCTGTCAACCAAAAGGGACACGCAACATCGACGAATTGGACAGAACGTCACAATCGACAGCTATAACTTTGAGGTAGTAAGGGACTTTGTCTACCTCGGCTCTGCTATCAATTCTGAAAATAACACCTCAGCAGAAATAAAACGAAGAATAACTCTTGCCAATCGCTGTTTCTTTGGGCTGAGAAGGCAATTGAGTAGTAAGGCCCTATCCCGAACAACTAAGGAGACTCTATATAAGACCTTGATCATCCCAGTCCTGCTTTATGGCGCTGAAGCTTGGACTTTATCAAAAGCGGATGAAGATATCCTCGGTCGTTTCGAGAGAAAAATTCTTCGCAAAATATTCGGTCCCGTTTGCGTTGACGGGCTTTGGAGGAGAAGATTCAACGACGAACTATACGAGCTGTACAGCGACATCGACCTAGTCAAAAAACTGCGCATTAGTCGTTTGAGATGGCTAGGACATGTAGAGCGAATGGACACCAGTGCTCCGCCCCGAAGAGTCTTCGAATCACACCCGGAGGGACAACGCAGCAGAGGAAGACCTCGCCTTAGGTGGCGCGCACAAGTTGAAGGGGACCTGAACAAGCTTGGAGTGCGCAACTGGAGGCAGTTAGCTAAGGACCGAGCTAACTGGAGAGGCTTGTTAGTTGAGGCCCAGGTTCACCCCGAACTGTAGCGCCACCTAAGTAAGTAAGTAAGTCCATATTGTCTGCCGATATTGCGCATACTTTCTTGTGCACAATGTGATGAGTTTGGCAGGGATGATAAAACTAGACATGGCTCTGTATAGCTCGATCTATAAATCCAGTATCGATCTGGACTTTTTGGGTTTTTTCCAGGATCTACCGTAGTGTGAATATTTTTAGTCGGTTGTGGACTTACCGGACCTAAAGTCGCACTGATAGGGGCCAATCTGCTCGTTGACAAATGGTTTCAGGCGCTCACACAGTACGGCCGACAGGATGTTGTATAGAATGTTAAGGAGACTGATGCCTCTATAATTGGCTCAGCTTAATGTTTGTTTGCCGGTGTGCTTGCCAGCGCTCTTTTTCGTGCACTTGATGCTGGCTGCATAGGACTTCTCGAATTGTTGATGGATACGCAATCGGTAAAGATTCTGGCGCTTTGTTGCGATTGTAGCCGTTCAGCATCTCCTCACAGTATTTTTGCCGTTCTTGTGGCGTAGCTTGGCTGAAACTAAGTAGTGGTCCGAGTCTATGTTAGCCGCTAGGAATGCTCGGAAATCTAGAATACTGGAGGAGCGATTTGGTGATCTGATGACCGCCATGTTCCCTTATGAATTTTGAGGTTAGGAAACCCTGTGCTAGGGTACGTCGAAGTCAATTAGCTTATGTCAGTTTCCAGTTGTGGTGACGTGTATGCTATGCTTTCCAATGGTGCTACCAAAGATGTCCTCCTTTCCTATCTTGGCGTTCAAATCGCCTATGAGGAACTTAACGTCATATTTAGAACATCGCTCATATGTATGTCTTCTCGAGAAATTCATAGAAACACTCCTTGGTATCTTTTTATCTCTTTTCTCTGTGGAGGCTAATGTTGTCGAATTTAGCCTTGATCCGGATTCTTATAAGGCATCCTGTCTAAAGCTAAAGACTACATTCCAAATTCTACCGCTTACAACAGATTCCCACCCAAATAATCGGTGCTTCTGTAATATAAATACTTCTGTAACAATCATCTTAGTGTATGTCACAGTTTTTCATCCTTTTTTTGCCTGGCCCATTCCACCGCACTTTCTGCATGCCGGATGGCTGTCTTATATGTAGGATGGGCCATCTGTTGGTTTCTTTTTAAATACCTAGGCTGTCAAAAGAAAAGCACTATTCAATGTTTTTGAACGACTGTTGCTTTATTGAAGAGACTGCAACGGCTGATTTGACAGTAGCTTGTCAACCCAATTTGTCAATATATTGTCGATGGATTCGGCCACTATTTAATAGCTTGACCGATATTTTTCTTGAGTGGCTGAATCGCCTCTAAATTGCTTTTTCATGGCAGTTACACTTTCGGATGTTTGCCAGACGCTCGTGGGATATGTAAAAGAACTTTCGTGTTGTATTGGACCAGCGCACTACCCACAGAGTCACGCCGTACTAACCAAACGTGCCGTACTCCTACCCGTCTCGATGAAACATAGTTAGACTTGTTTACAACACTGCTACATATATCCTCGAATCTTGGAGAAACATCCTTTTCGGCTCAAGCCTAGGAGACAGCAAGGAGACTGTGTTAAAAGCGAAAGCAACCCTTCGGAGATGTATGAAGATGGTATTCGAACCTTGAGTCTTTCATTAGTTACCCTCCAATAATAATTATTTCGTAATGTTTGGCATATCGAAAGCTCCACTGAAACAAATTGACGCAGATTGTTTTCGAATTTAGATAAATTTTTATTTCTCGCCAGTTTTACGGCAATTACTTTAATTTTGTTTTTTTTTTTTTTTTCGCTAATAAGTGCGATTATTTATTAGTTACCGTTACAACGTAAAACACAATTTTAATGAACTTCCTGTGTATTTAAAGGTCCAACAGTGGACGGTTTTTATCAGTGTATTTCGAATACAGAGTTGCAAAACGTTTCAACATGAATTCCAAGTGGTTGTGTGTATCTATACTTGTTATTTTCGGTATTATCCATTCGACGGTATGACAATATTTGTTCTGATTTCTTTTTGACCGATATTTAGTATTTCTTATCCCGTAGGATGCAGAACTACCTTCATGGTTGGAGGGAATCATAGATGAAATTGTTTGTCCGTGGTGTAATATACAACCATTTTATTCATTATTTGAAACTTGGTGTGTTAAGTTTTGTCCGACAGTTAAACCTGAAGGACTAGAAGACGACTCCGAGTGAATAGAAGACGGTTGTCATATGATACATAAAGTAAATTAATAAAGCAAATGCGTTCTTTTTTACAAAATTCTTAATTCTTTGGAAATTATCTGATAAACCTTGGGAAGTAGGATGGTAGGAAGGTGTAGAGGTTGTTTTGAAAATTTTCGAGAAAGAGAAGATTGTTAAGAAGTTACGGATCTCGGTAGAGATACTATCACTTTGCGTTAGGGTTTGAGACTAGGCTTTTCTTTTGGCAACGGAGACGTGAGGTTGTGGCATTTTATGAAGGGGTTTGTGCGACTTTAACGATGGGGCTTTAATAGCCAATCCACTTGGAATTAAAAAGAAAATTCGTTGCCACAAAGTGTAAAATTTCGAAAGAGGTAGAGAGGAGTATGGCAATCCCAGCAATTGCGAATCTCAATTCCTGACTGCTCATCCAGGATGGGTTTGGAATGTGTGAGCATATTAGTCTAAGGATATGTTTAGGCAGCGGATGATTTTCGAAAGGAGGAGAATTACCAAACTTTTAGAAATAAAAATAAACATTGTTTTATGTTGATAACGAAGGAGTTGTTATATTTGTTTAAACGATCATGGAGGCCACAGTTAATGAAAAAGAGACTCCCGAATTAAATAGTTTACGGTTGTATGGAGGAAGTAATGAAAAGCAGGAATAAACGCTTACCAACAGGGGGATATCTTCGGATTCCCACATGCTATTAGATTAAAGAAGGGGGTTCCGTGGGTAATCAAATATATCACAAATCTATCTACAACTAGAATCACACGATACTTAGCCTTTCACTTGTCGCGGCATATCTTCGTACTACTTTGTAAGATTGCTTACGATCTTCCTGGTCGGAGGAGGGGGAATACCCTCCGCCTCAGTCTCTGTATACATACAGGTGTTGGTTTCGTTCATCTTTCGTGTCGTTTTCTGTTTCTTCTGATCTCGTCACCGTTTATTTTTGTTTTGATTTATCCTTCGAATCTATCTCTCTGTTTTTCTATCCTCCCTTTATGTTTCACGATTTCTATTCATTTTTGTTTTTGTCTCTGACTTAAGCCAGAAATTATGGAATAAAGAAATATTAAACTTTCGTCCCTCTTTGCCGAAGACTTGAGGTGTTGTGTACTATGGTTTTGACCCTATTATCAAAAAGGACGAAGAAGTCCGGTTTGGGTAAACTGCCCTCCTATCGTTCGGACCCGAATCCTCCATCCAATGACCGCGAGCCAAGTAAAAGTAACCTTACCCCCTAAATACAGCGATCCAGGTACAACTGCGGCAAAAGTAGAAACACGGGGCCTATTTCATAAAACTACAACACTAATAATTATTTGTGAATTCTCTTGTAACTTGTAGATTATGTGCAAATTTGTGTTTCATAAAGAATGCCAATTCACTAATAACTACAAGTATGCCAGGCCTGTAACTACAAGTGAAGTGATTACAACTGCGGCGAGCTTTTCTGCTTCATAGAAGTATTTGCGCAAAAATTTATTAGCGACGGACTTGTAATTACAAGTGAATTTCTTACAAGAGTAGAGAGACTAATAAAAAAGTACTGTGTTCGTTTAACTGTGAAGTATAGCCGCAGACTCGTAGTTCTTCGCAAATAATTTTTAACTTGTAGTTACAGACTCGTAGGCTTGTAGTATAGTAGTATTTTGATTGCTGTACTTATAATTTGAATTTTCCGCGCTACAAGTGCTGAAAAATGTTTATGGAACACAAAATTACAAATCCATACTTTATTTGTGCTGTAGTTACAAGTTTACAAGTACAACACTTGTAGTTTTATGAAATAGGCCTGGTGGCCTCTAATACATGTTATCGGTGCATCTCGCCTATGATAGTATGGGTGGCTCAATTATAGGGCAACTTTAAGTAATTTAGTTGCATCCGCTTATCTTACCCCCACCATACACCTTGCAAACTTAATCGCTTAGTTGAGGCTATACCCTCAGCCCTCAATAAAACGATGGCTTCCTCCTGTCTTTTGATTCAACCCCAAAACAAGAAAAAGCCACATTGGTGGTCTGTAACTACGAAACTGCTCAATAATCCCAATAGCGCAAGAGGTATCCTTAATACATACATAAGGCATCCTTAAATACATACATATACTTATACAAAAAAGAATTAAGGAAAGCCAAACGTAATTTTTGAAGACTCTTTTGTGATAAAATAAAAGAACCTCTAAAGCTTCAAGGCTAAGGAAAATTCTGTCTTCAAATCCAATAACATCCAGAGTCCTTATGAATACTGATGGGTCTTGGGACCTGACGTCATAATACCTGCCGAGTTGCAGAAGGCATTGGACATAATCTTGCCGGTGCTCGAGACAATCTTAAAAAGTTGTCTAAATCTGTTGCATATCCCGAAAATGTGGACAGAAGTTAGGGTCGTATTCAAAACGGGCAAATGTTCACACACAAATCCAGAACATTTCAGGATGAGTGATTGATATCCACTCTGGAATGAAGAAGCACTTTTAGAATATGAGTCGATTCCCTTTTACACTGACGCGACGGCTCAAAAACTAAAAACGGAGTTCGTGGAGGTGTTTCTCCGATAGTCTTAATCCTAAGCTCTCCTTCCGTCTTTCAAATCATTGTAGCGTGTTTCAGGCGGAAATTCTATGGCTCAAAGAAGTGTTATCTTGGATTAAGGAAAACGAGATATTTGCTGGGGATATCCACACCTTTCGGACAGCAACAGCTATAAATTCTCTAGTAGCTCTAGACTTCCGACCGCTCTAGACTTCCGATTGCTCTCAACAGGTTGCTAATCGGCACTGCAATAAGTGTCATCACTGGACACTGTCTAATAGGCAAGCTTGCTACAAGGCTGGACCTTTTTGCAAACGACTTTTGTAGAAACTGCATGGATGAAAAAGAGAATGAAACCATGCCTCACCTATTTTGTTTCTGTCCAGCTCTCTCTCGCAGAAGGAAGCTTCACTTAGGAGCCTTCTATTATAATGACTTAGGCGATCTGATCAACATAGATATCAAGAGCCTCTTACGTTTCTATAGAAGTTCAAAATAGTTTAACGAATAGGTAGAAAGAAACTTTCTCCTATGATCCATGTGGTATCACAATGGACCTATTCCTGGCCTAAGTGTACTACTTTAAGGTTAGATTTCCAAAGAATTTTAATGGTTAATGTCGCTGAAGTTTGCCTGCCAATTCAGTAATGTGGTGCAGCAACACCAGCTTTTAAATTTGCAGATGAATTCCGCATAGACTTAGGAATTCGGTTCAGAAGTGTGGGGAACTGGGGCAATCTTTCAATCTCGTGTGATCTGTCCTATTTCAAGGAGAGGGAGGTTATAGTACCATTTTAAGAGAGTTCCGTGTGAGACACTTTCGTTAATTTCCTTGAATTTAGAAACATAGTTTGAACAATAACCGAGGCAGGGCTGTTCTATACAACTATACATCCAACGCACTGCGATATAGAAAACGTGTACCTAGTAGAAGGAGATTGTTAAAGAAAAGGAAAGAATACAGAATAGAATATTTTTGAAAAAAAAAAAAAAAAAATTTACCCTTTCCCGGCATTCGAACCTTAAGCTCTTCATTAGTCACCATCCAATATTTGTTCAGTTATGCTTGGCATATCGAAAGCTGCACTGAAACAAATTTCTTTATGGAAACGCAGATTGTTATGGAATTTATATTAATTTTATATCTCGCCATTTTTATGGTAATTAGTTTAATTTTGTTTTTTTCGCTAATAAGTAGCAATTATTTATTAGTTACCGTTACAACGTAATACATAATTAACTTTGAGTGTATTTAAAGGCCGAAAAGTGGACGGTTTTGATCAGTGTACTTTGATTACAGATTTTGAATCGCGTCAACATGAATTCTAAGTGGTTCTGTTTACCTATACTTGTTATTTTCGGTATTATCCATTCAACGGTATGACAAAATGTGTTCTGATTTCTTTTTGACCGATATTTACTTTTCTTATTCCCTAGGACGCAGATCCATCACCAGTAGAATGGTTTTGTCCGCTTTGTTTCTTTCTTCCATTTTTTTTTATAAATAGAAAATATTGTGAGGAGGTTTGTAAGATTTTCCAGGAGAATTAAATTAATGAAGGAAATGTCGCTTATTATTTCTGTGGAAAGTATCAGACAAACCTTGGTAAGTATAATGATGTAGATGTTGTTCTGAAAGTATCCGTGGTAAGCTAGAAGGATAAGATAGTGAAAGAAGGGAAGGATCTCGAAAGAGATGGTGTCACTTTGGTAATTATGTTATTCAGATGAGTCTTTCAGTTAGAGTTTGAAGGTGAAAAATCTGAGTAGGCTTTAGAATGCTCTGGATTTCCTAGAAGTATTGTTCTTTCCTTGAGGTAACATCGAACGGAGTTCAGGGTGAGAAAAAGCAGGTCAGCTAGCACCATAGTGAGGAAACCACTTAAGCAAAGCGATGAAGTTGTTCAGTCAATTTAGGAACTTGAGTCCTTAGCGGAAAGGGAAGCGGAAATGTAACTATGGAATCGACTAAAGATACATGGCGTGAAAGATATAAAGTAAAGGAATCCAGAACGAAAGCTAACTGACGCTAGGGTTATAAATGCTAAGACTAATGTCATTTCGTCGTCCTTGCGAGCTTCAGAATCTAGAAATAATTTCGTTAATCTACTTAATACCCACCAGTTTTCCCCATTCTTTTACTTACATACGTACGTGAAGCAATTGCAGTACTAAATTAAGGAAAGCACAGATTACTTTTGAATTTTGTAAGAACAGTTCCAGAGAATTTCAATCCGCTTTTACTAGGGAATACAATAAAATATTTGACATAGTAAATGTTACAGGATGCTTCAGAAAACCCAAAAAATATTTCTATTCCACAAAAAAAGCAATTATGATAATCCGGCGAACTACAGCGGCTCTTCCTTTTTGAATATTTCGACCAACTTGTTTAGTGCCATGATATTATATAACCTTACTCAATGGATTAAGAATAAAAAAGTACTATACTTAGTACTTGTAATGGTAAGTTCACATCGTGCGTCGCAACATCTTCCCTGTCCTTAAATTCCGAAACCAGGAGTAGGGTTTCTCTGTCTCTTTGAAAGTCGTATATTGGAAAATCCTGTTGAATGTTCTTGAGCATCGGTGTTACCCGTTTGTAAACTTAGTGGATCTGATTGAGGTTCCACTACAGGACATGTTTGACATTGCGCTTCAGGACAGCTTCGAATTGCATTGTTGGAGCAAGTTGAAGGAAATGTGTCGTTGAGCACCACAGGAGTTGATACACGTATGTCCGGTGCCTCATCTTCTTTAGGAAGCGTGGACCTTTCATTGGCTGTTTTGAAAAAGAAACTGTTTAGTTAAATCTATGTTAACACTACTTGCCGTTTCGTCTGCATCTGGTACACGGGCTCGCAGCTGGTTTTTATGTCTTCTCCAGGTTCCAAAGGTTGTCTGTACTAGATACATTTGACGCCCAATAGTTTCAAGTATCCGCGCTTTTACCCACCGGGTCTTCTTTAAGTACTGTCTGGCATATACTGTCTGATTTCGGTGAAACTTATTTGGTGCTGCTTCAGTTGACTTAAGACTATCGTTCGGAACAAGAGCTGATATTAATGTGCGATGCTGTCGTCCATGTAGTTTTTCGGCTGGTGTTTTCCCCGTTTCATCTGGCATTGTTCGATATGTTGATAAAAATGTTTGTAATCCTGTATGCAGGAACATGACCACTTTCTAAGATTTTTTTGATTGAGGTTTTGAAAGTTCTAACCATTCTTTCAGCTAATCCATTTGATTCGGGATTGAATGGTGCTGAAGTCAAATGGGTTATAGCGTTTCTCTGACAGAAAACTTCGAACTCTTTTGACACAAACTGTGGTCCGTTGTCTGTGACGAGGGTCCTCGGTAAACCCTCTAGAGCAAAGATCGAGCTAAGTGCAGATATAGTGGCAGCTGAGTTCGTAGATGTCATCTGGACGACAAAAGGAAATTTGGAAAATGCATCTACCAGTATTAACCACATTTTGTTCAAGAAAGGACCAGCGTAGTCCTAGTGTACGCGCTCCCATGGCCCTGATGGGACTGGCCAACTCGAATACTGTCTTCGTCCATCTCATGTCCATGTCAATTTCTGGCCACCAGCAATACCGACGAGACATTTGCTTCATTCTGCTGATGCCCCAGTGGCCCTCATGTAGCATTGTTAGGACTTTTCGTTGAAGTTCCTTTGGGATAACAACTCTGGTATATTCTGACTGAGACACAAAGCTTCTGTGTCTAATCCTTTTATTTCCTTTTGATCGAATTCCTCATCCGGTCCGATCGGTAATCGTGATAAATAGTCGGCTTTTACGTGCTTATTTGTGGGACAGCATCTTATTTTATAGTTATAGCCCATTAGAGTTATGGCCCAACGCTGCAACCTCTGGATTGTCATCTCTGGCAGTTTCTTGTGCGGGTGAAAAATTGTCGTAAGAGGTTGATGATCTGTGATCAGCTCGAATTCCCGCCCGTAAAGGTATTGGTGGAACTTTTGTACACCAAAAATAATGGAAAGTGCCTCTATAATTGCGTTGACTGTCCGTTAATGTTTTTGAGGCAAAGGCTATAGGGTGTTCTGACCCATCTGGGTAAACGTGGGATATTACCGCTCCTATACCATGTGACGATGCATCAGTAGCCAAAGTGATTTTATAGTCGTCTCTAAAATGAACTAGTTTGGTTACGTTGACAATTTTTGCCTTTAATTTTTCAAAAGCTGTTGGGCTTCTTCCCATTTCCTTAGCTCTCAATTTGTTAAGTGTCCTAGCCAGTTGAGAAAAGTTAGGAATATACTGGTTATATTCCACACACGGTTATATCCCACACGATGAAAGAAAGTGCTTTACATACAAGCGTAAAGCAGATACAAGAAAGATGAGGAATCGAACTTGAATCAATCCAGATACGAGCTGTCATTAAAGCAACTTAAAGAAATATAACAGTGGCATCACTTCCTTTGTTTTTTTTTGATCTGTCAAATTACACGTTTCACTTTAAGGTTAGAATTCAAATGAATTTTAATGGCTAATGTCGCTGAGGTTTGCCGGCCAATTCATATTTGCAGATGAATTGCGCATAGACTAAGGAATTCGGTTCAAAAGTGTGGGGAACTGGGGCGATCTTTCAATCTCCAATTTCAAGGAGGATATAATACCAGTTTAATCAAAACGTTTTACTCTTTCCCGGGATTCGAACCTTGAGCATTTCATTAGTTATCCTCCAATAATTGGTCAATTATGCTTGGCATATCGAAAGCTGCACTGAAACAAATTTCTGTTTGACGCAGATTGTTCTTGAATCTAGATAAATTTTTATTTCTCGCCATTTTTACGGCAATTACTTTAATTTTGTTTTTTTTCGCTAATAATTAGCAATTATTTATTAGTTACCGTTACAACACAACTTAATTAACTTCGAGCGTATTGAAAGGTCTAACAGTGGACGGTTTAGATCAGTGTCTGTTTCGAATACAGAGTTTGAAACGTTTCAACATGAATTCTAAGTGGTTGTGTATATCTATACTTGTTATTTTCGGTATCATCCATCCATCATCGACGGTATGACAAAGTGTGTTCCGATTTCTTTTTGACCCACATTTACTTTTCTTATTCCCTAGGACGAAGATGACTTTCCAAAAACATGGTTTTGTTTTCTTTGTTATTATACTCCATTTTATGAACTGAATAGAAAATTTTGTATAATGGATTGTGATATTTTCGGAAAATCAAAGTAATGAAAGAAATGTCGCTTATTAATTCTGTGGAAAGTATCAGACAAACCTTGGTAAGTATAATGATGTAGATGTTGTTCTGAAAGTATCCGTGGTAAGCTAGAAGGATAAGATAGTGAAAGAAGGGAAGGATCTCGAAAGAGATGGTGTCACTTTGGTAATTATGTTATTCAGATGAGTCTTTCAGTTAGAGTTTGAAGGTGAGATATTCGAGTAGGCTTTAGAATGGTCTGGATTTCCTAGAAGTATTGTTCTTTTCTTGAGGTAACATCGAACGGAGTTCAGGGTGAGAGAAAGCAGTGCATTGGATAGCACCATATTGAGGAAACCTCTTAAGCAAAGAGCCTACGCGATTAAATTGTTCAGTCAATTCAGGACCCTGAGTCATTAGCGGAAAGTGAAGCGAAAATGCAACTATGGAATCGACTAAAGGTACATGGCGTGAAAGATATAAAGTAAAGGAATCCAGAACGAAAGCTAACTGACGACCAATGGAAATTAATAGAACTTTGGATACTTAATGGCATCAGTGATGTTAACCTTAAAACAAAGGCACAATCCCACTCATTGGACAGCTTTCTGTTAATGAATATTCTGTGTTATTGGAAAAAAAATCTAAGACCTTATCAGGCCAAAAGGTCCTCCTCTCCCCATAGAACGCAACATCTAACATCTGAACCCAGAACTCAATACAAGGAACTGGAGGAGAGCGAGGATGTTGTAGTCGAATTGTTGGCACTATCCTCCAGACGTATGTACATACATATGTATGTATCAATAAATCTCAATCAAAGCCTTTTAAATGAATCCAACCGAAGACGATGTAAACACTAAAGTAAGACTAAGACTCATTGTCATTGTCATCTCTTCGGGTGTAGAATATAAAGAAGTGAAAGTTTCATCTGCAGAATAATTTTTCCCTAAATATCCGCCAGAAAGTGGAAAAGAACTTTATTTTGCTTTGTTTTCCTTCTCATTTCTCGATTCTTTCTCTCTGCTTGGGTTTTTGTTGAACGAAGGTGGATGACGGGATTGGAAGGGTGGAAGAAAAGAAAGTATGTAAGAGTGAAAACATGTTGATTTTCAAGGACAAAGCTAGTTCATTGCATCCACATACATATATGTATATCGTCAGGGTGGTAGAAAACACATACATATATGAGGAAGATTGGTTGGCGGAAGGTGCAAATATGGTCAAGGACTTTGCACTGAATAGGTTTTTTTTCTTTTTTTTTTGTACTTTAATTGAAAAGGGCTTAGATGGTTTATATATGTACATACTTTTACAGAAAAGCATCTATGTATGTACATATGTATGTATGTACAGTAGGTATACATATGTATTAAAAATAAATATTATTTTGTAAGATGATAGCAGTTAGATACATATATGTACATACATATGTACGTACATAGATATTAGAACATTTCTTGCTTAAATATCCTCAAATGATTTTAAAACTGTTTACAATACTTGTACAGTATGCCGTAGTGTAAGGCCAAATTCCAGCATTAGGTTCTTCCACAAGCAATGCTCAAGCGAAATAGCCAGCTGCAATGTGGAATGCTTCACCAAGCTCGATTTTTCCCTCACATTTTAATCCACAAACATTCAAAACCAATGTGCATCGGTATCTTATATCTTCTCGCCCTACTATCCCTACCGCTCGCGCTGTGTCTTAACATTAAAAAAGTAGAAATAATCCCATGATCGAATGCAAATTAGTGAATTATAGTTTGAAATATAAATGGCAAACGGGTGTCTAGGAGTTAGAGTGATATCTTTGTTATGCTCTTATAAGGGCTATACCCTATAGGACTTGAAAACTAAAGCAGCCCATAAACAATTCAATTCGATTTGAAACATGACACACTTATGGAGAAAAGTCAAAAGAACCGACATGAGTTGTAGTCAGAAAAATTCATCAGTTTAAATTCTACAATTGACTAAGTACAGAGAATAACCAATCGAAGTACATATATTCCATGACGTGTCTCAATCTCAAGCCTTTGACCATGCATAACACGATGGCTTGAACTGCCTGAACACTTATACAATGCAATATTCTAGAGACATATCTAACAAATAAGCACTTCTGTGTCAAAAGTGGAAAGAAATTTTGAAAATTCAAAGAAACAATGGCTGGGATGCCGCAAGGAAGAGCTCTTGGCCGGCTATTGCATCGGTTGCTATTGTATGATTTACTGCAAGAAGAAACTACTACGTTAGCTACATTTTCTGATGATACTGCCATCTCAGGAGACTGTGGACACTATAATATTACAAAAATCAAACTGTAGGCTGATAGATGGTTGGATGCTGTAGGAATAGATAGTGTAGACTCTGACTGGCGTCAACAAAACGTTGTCCAGTACTTATTTTACCTTCGGCTTTCGGCTAACCGATTTTACAGTAGCTTGTTGCAGCTCAATTCAGAGCTCGACACCAGAAGAAGCTGCAAACTGGTGTCGCCAGAGTCTACAGAGACCGCCTGACCGGGAGACTCTCCACTTTGCATTCACCATCCACAAACGCCAACAATCTGTGGAACCAATATCACGGTATCATCGAATAGGCAGCAGAGACCACCATAGGATGCCAGCCATCACCCTAAAAGAGCCCTTGGTATGGTGATGAATGCGTACACCGGAAAAAGGTCACAGAAAATGGAAACATACAAACGCTGCGGCCCAAAACAAGGACAACGAGAGGAGAGTATCGAGCCAGATGAAACGAGGAGAAGAAAATGCTGTGTAAAAAAAGGACTCACGCCCGTATATCGCATTTCCTATTCCGCAATGGGAATAACATCCGGATGTTTTCTAGGAAAGTCAACAACTTCAAGCCCGGAACGAAGGCTCTCCGAAACAGTGAAGGAAACCTAGTCACCGAAGCACATAGAATATTAATTGTGTTTAACCAGAGCTACTTAATGGGCATCAGGTAGAAAGAGTGATAGGACAAGCAAAGAACCAGCATCCACTCAATAAAGAAGGCATCCCTCCTCCCACTTTTAAAGAGATTGACTCAGCTATCAAAAAACTGAAGAACAACAAGGCCGTCGGCTCAAACATGTTGGCGATGCTTTGGTCGGGTGCATGCACCACATCAACCAAGTATAGGATGAAATCATGTTCGATGACTCTATATCCCTCATCTTTAAGAAAGGCGTTCCTGTGTCTTGTAAGAACCATCGAGGTTCCTATCCAACATACTGTGTGAATGTCTTAAGCCTTTCTGCAACATACTAATCGGCACGTACCAGTGTGGCTTCCGGCCCGGCAGATCGACAATCGACCAATTTGTCACACTAAGGCAGATTCTGGAATAGACTAATGAATTTCAAGTCGACACTCACCGTCTAGAGGTCTACAAGGGGATGGCGGAATTCGGGATCCCGGCAAAACTGATTCAGCTGTGCCGGATGACGCTGGAAAACACGCGGTGCAATGTGCAATTCGGAAACAGTTTTTCCGAAATATTCCAAACATGTACCAGATTTCGGTAAGGAGACGCGTTTTCATGTGACTTCTTCAATCTCGTGCTGGAACAGATAGTACGCAGGAAAGTCAATATCTTCAAAAAATTTGTGCAGCTGCTGGGATACGCAGAAGACATCGACATCATCGGTTGTTCGCAGCGGGCCGTGTGAGAGGCTTTTACGGCAATTGAAGACCAAATAAAACGAGTTGAGCTTGAAGTGAATGAGGACAAAACCAAGTACAGACATGTTGTCAACAAACAAAGACGAATCTGTCCACCGCCTAGAACAAAACGTCACTGTTGGCAACAGTAGCTTCGAAGTGGTTAAGGAGTTTACCTACCTCGGAGTAAATATCAACTCCACGAATGTCACCTTAGTGAAGATTCGACTAGGAAAACGTTGCTACTTCGGTTTGGCGAAACAAATGGGGTCAAAACTCCTAGCTCGGAAGACGAAATCTACGAAACTTTGATCCAGTTAGGCTGTATGGAGCCGAGTGTTGGACCTTAAGCAGGAAAGCGGAGCAAATATTGAACACTTTCGAGAGAAAATTCGGATATTCGATCCCGTATGCGAGGATGGCGAATGGAGAAGAAGATACAACCGCGAACTCAATGAGCTGTGGATGTAGTCCAAAAAGCCAAAACACGTCGACTACACTGGCACGGCCTCATAAAGCGAATGGACAATAATTCTCCAACAAAGAGGATCTTCGAATCACAGCCCCCAGGTTCGAGACGACAAGGAAGACCAAACCTCCGTTTTAAGGATCAAGCTTCAAGGAGCGCTTAGTCTAAACAACTGGAAGCAGCATGCCCGGGATCGAAGGCTGCCGTGTCTCAGGCAGAGACTCTTCATGGGTTAAGTAAGTAAGTAATAAAAAAACACTGTGCAATATTTTTCATCGATTGTTGCTTTATTGAAAAGAGTAAACCTTCCAATTAATAGTGAAATATTAAGTCATTCAAATGACTGCCTCGGCTGGTTTGGCAGTACGCCATCCTATCAATCCAATTTTTCAATACATTTGCCATAGTTTCGGCCCCTATTTCACGAAAAGCTTAACCAATACTGTTCTTGAGTCCCTGAATTGTCTCTATATAGCTCGCATAGCATCGATCTTTAATGGCGTCCCACTATAAAACAGTCCAACACCGTCAAATTGCAGCTCCGTGCCGACCAAGCAACATCATCAAAACGACTGCTTAGATGATTATTGAACTTGTGTGAAATAAATCGATTGTTGGACGGCTTGCGGGAACCATAGCTCGCCCAAGTCCAAATCCTCAATTTCTGGCCAGAAAAAAACGGTTATCATTCCTCGGTAGCGCTCTCCATTCACTGTAACGTTTCTTCCATTTTTGCCTTGGAAGAAAAATGGACCAATAATGCCGTCACTCCAAAAACCACACCAAACAGTCGAAAGTTCAGGATGCATGCGCAGGACGAAGACGGGAATATGTTCGGTTATCAATCAGCAAAGCAGTCTTTCATTACAAACTTGCGTACACCATCTGCAGTTGGTGAATTATTTCGACTGAAATTTCTTTTTAAAATTAGCACTGTTTCGGCAACACAGCATCTACTTTGGAAGTGACTTTGCAATATTTCCGAACGTATTTCAAGCATAAAGCGATTTATTTCCATTTCCGCGAAAATATGATAATGAGTTTCTGTCAATATTTTGAGCTGTCATAAGAGCTGTCAGTGTCAAAATAGCATATGATTCAAAAAGAAACCAACAGATGGCTCATCCTATATTTGAATTGTCTAATTCTACTGCTTTTGGCCAGCGCGAACTTATTTCTCGTTGTCGTATCGATATTATGTACATTTATTTAGAGAAATGTTTAAAACTAACCTAAAATTTATTTTTTTGGAACATTTTGTTTAATTTCCACTATTATTGTGAATTACTTTGAATTATCATTTTGAATATGAAAATATTTATCAATGAAATCTAATTTGTGGATGTACTCTAATATATCGTCGAAATAAATATTATTTTAATTTCTTGTGTCGTTAAACACTGATCTCCTATTTGTATGCAATAAAAAATCTAATCCAATTAATAAAATAACATACTTTTAGTCGTCCGTCGATCCAAAAAGAAGTAGAAAAACAAACTACTCCCTGTAATGACATTCGTTGTAACGTCAATAATTATTGACCCAAATCTAACTCACTAAATTCTATCCTAATAAATTAGTACAAGCAAATTCAATTCGAGAAAAAAAAAAAAACAAGAAAATGAAACTAAATCTAGAACAGCCCCTAAATATATAGTATGTAGTTACATTACCCCTGCCCTCGCAAACTACTCTCTTGGAAAAATTCGCACACTAACCAACCCGAACTAAATTACACATTCTCTCCACAATCACTGAAAAAGATGTCAACCAATCAGCGTAACGCATTTTTCACGATTTTTTCCTTCTTTTCTACTACTAGACACACGAACACACGCATACACCTACGAAGAGAAATATAAGAGAAACCTACTAAGAAAAATTTTCTCCACATCCCCATTGAGACACATCTCCACCGTCGAACACCGCCGCTGATGCCGCCGCAGAGCATCACATTAAGGGAAGAAGTAAGCATGTCAAGCAAAATCCCTCTCACCGTGAGAAAATACAGAAAAAAAAAAAAAAAAAACTAATAGGACCATACCATACCATCTCGACACAATAGCTTCATTTTCCATTAGCGCTAGCGAAGGGATGACGATGACGAACACAATATTAAACACACCCCTAAAATACCACACCATTGAGAGTTGATAACTGCCGCACTGCCTATAAATATGCAATTAATCACTAATTAAAAA
The DNA here is from genome assembly GCA_905220385.1 of Xylota sylvarum. Taxonomy (NCBI): domain Eukaryota; kingdom Metazoa; phylum Arthropoda; class Insecta; order Diptera; family Syrphidae; genus Xylota; species Xylota sylvarum. The sequence goes on along the minus strand of LR999960.1, from coordinate 48,858,601 downwards.
CAAAAAAGGAAGAGAAAACTTTTTTGAAGTATGCAGCAGTATTTGGACATTAATTTCCGCTCGCTAGGAAGCAAAGGACCAAAAAAATGAATAAAAAGCTCCGAATCAAGGCAACACCTACCAACAACTCATCTGCCACCAACCCCCAATCGACGGGTCGGCGCACATGTATGGGAGTTGATTTCCTTATAGTTGTAGTAGTAGTGTATTATGCTTAATTTTTGGAAGAAAAAAAAAATAATAATAATTGTCTACGCATAATCAGTGACGGAAATGACAGAACCAGCACAAAACTATGCACCGCAGTGGGAAGCTGATGTTTTTCTTTTTTGTTTTTTTTTTTTTTCTTTCTTCTGTGTTTGACTTTCACCCACAGGTTCTGGATGAATTCGAAACATCAACCAAAATTCGAACCAATCAGAAGCTCTGTTTACAAAAACGTCACCACAGCGCGCACATACAGCATCGCGCTCGCTATAGAAAAATACCCACCACGACAAAGGTGTAGAAAGAAAAAAAAAAAAACACAACACAAAACTCCCACGGGATTGTGTGACAGAAGAAAAATAATCCCCCATCCTATTATGGCGAGCTTGAGCGGAAATTTCACCACTATTTTTTCCTAATTAATTTTTGAGACCGCCGAAGTGAGACGCACATATCTCGCTCTTTGTCTATTATCCTCCGTAGTATGCTCATCGCCTATTTTTCTCCATCTCCATCTCCACTCCACCCCTTTCGAAACTTTGCTGTGTCCTTTAAGAGAATTTTCGTTGAGGAAAAAAGCTTATTTTTGAGATTTTCGCGCAGTCTCTCTTACCGTGTTGCATTGTTTCTCTTTTCCTTTTTTAATTTCGCTTCGGCGAATACTTTTTATCTTCTCTTTGAAGGGGAAAGTATTTTTCGTTATTTTGTTTTTATCACGACTTTCGGTTGTTTTTTTTTCCCCGTTTCGGCTTTTCCACCATGCCTTTTGGTAAAATGGGAATTAAGAAAATGGAATAAAAACAAAGCAGAGGAATTGACGACTATCTGTCCGCCGTCGTCGTCGTCGTCGTCGTTACCACTATAAAGCAGCTGACTGCTGATTGAGTTTGGTGTAGACGTGTACATGGAGCGGGAGATGGGTGACGATGATGATCATGATGGTGATGAAGAAGAACACGTGAAAATGCTCACTACATCATGGGGGTGGTTTAAATGTGTCCGCTTATTCAAATTTCGCTGTTTTATTTGATCTGTGTTATTTTATTTTATTCAGTTTTATATCACGTGGTCATGGTCAAATAATTGCCACAGCAAGGCTGACCAGAGAGATTGAAGAGAGAGAGTGAAAAACAAGAAAGAGAAGTGACGTTCTAAAGTCAAATCAGTGCCATTGTTGCCAGTTTTAGTTATGCCTCACTTGGGATGGGAATGGAGGTTTAATAATTATTGCAACACCTTGATTTCTGATGTCTCGATTGAAATCAGTATGACCACGGCACCTACAATCCAATAGAGGGAACTGATTTGTTAAATTTGTGGGAAATCAGACTGAAGTTGGCGACGGAAAAAATTCTTTTCTTCCCTACCTGTAGATTTCCAGAGATGCTCTCGTGAATATTAATGGTTCAGGGTCCAGTAACATTCACCCTTTTTCCGCATGACGTTTTACTAAAACGCCGATGGACATTTTTTAAGAGTTATTTCAGAACTAGAACATCACAAAACCGCTTCGTCAGTATCAATGTATTTATGTACATAGGTATACGCTCCACATACAATCCACACAAAACGAAGCGATTTAAAGAAAGACAATTGGCGTTTCTTATAAAACGCCACGCGGAATAAGGCTGTTTAGTTGAAGATATTGAAGATATCTCTTGGCTTTACTAGTGGCATCATCAAGACTGAATTGTTTACAAAGCTAACACGAACGCTCATAAAGAAGAAAAGCTGAAAAGTATGCAACGCCTTTCTACTAGTCTTGTCTTTGTCTGCTCTTTTGTTACCACATGTCATTGTTTCCGTCATAAGGTCACCGCACAGCAAAGTCTTTATCTTGTCTTACTTAAGTGACGCTGCAGTTAGAGGTGAATCTGGTCCTTTTCGTATATGTACATCTGTACATACGTCTAGGTAGGTACTTCCTATAAAATCGAGAAACTTACTGCCTGCGTATCTAATAAGTAGTCTTCCGATTATGATTCTGCAAGCTGAATGATAACTTGAAAGACTTGATACTCAGAAGTAGTTAACCCTTAAGGAATGGTTAAATAGCTATAAACTCCAACTCCCCAACAGTTGCCTTGTCGGGGCAAGAGCTGTGTATCCTAAGATTATGCAAAGATCCCAGAAAATATATCAAACTACATAAAGACCGATTGACTTCTTGACTAAGAGCTAAAACGAAGAGACGGTGGTCGGTCGAAAAAAAAACTTCAACCAATCTTCTTGGACTTCACATTGCTACCAAAATACAAATAGTGGGCGCCGTAGAACACTACTACCAGTTCTTCAAAAATGAAAGACTGAAAGACAAGACTACCGACGGAGTTCTTCAGGGCGTTCCTCAGGGCTTAATGCTAGGCCCATTACTCTTGAACAATATGAGCGACAAGGTCCAATATACGTGGAAACAAAAATTATAAATTTCGCTGTTTATAGGAAGATAGATAGCAGGTAAGTAACTCTCCAATAAGGACCATACGAAAATGACTGAGTCCACCTTGCCTCACACTAGTAGAACACAAAAGCGGCTTTTGAAAGCAGCAGGAAGAAGACTTGGGCGCAGTGGCTCAAGTGTTTAGTGCGTTTGACTATGGAGCGAAAAGTTCAAGGTTCAATCCCCAGACAACACCTAAAATTTCTTTCACAGCCCCACCTCTCGCGAATGTCGGACAAACATTTGAGAGTAAAACTGTCATGAAAAAGCTTCCGAATAAAAAAATTGCACTTCGGACACGGCATTCAAAAGTGGGCCCCTTCGTGTAAAGAAGGTATCACCTTTCGTGTAAAGAATATAACACGCACAACTCGAATGATTGTGACAAGCTAAGCTCTGCGTCCGATGGACCTATTGCGCCAAATATTTGCATTTGTATTTATAGAAGACAGAAATATTCAGCATTACTGTGGATGACCACTTAACAACGACGAAGACCGACATAAAATACCTCGAAGTCGTACTAGATATGAGGCTTCCCATCAAGGAACACCTCAAGTACGTGAGTCAGAAAGCAGCGAAAGCCCTCTTGCGAGGACCAGAGACAACAATACGACCTGAAGCACATATGCCACTGAGGATGCATAGCATTGGATAGTGGCAATAACGCTGAGAACCCTTCAAAAAAGCTAGATGGACGCATACGATTAAATCATAATTCCAGCCATGGATAGAAGGACAGCATAGTGAGGTCTGGTATCATCTAACCTAGTTACTGACAGGTTATGGAACGCGAATTTTTCATAAAAATCAAACAAAATAAGAGTCCTTATAGCCAACGATGCGTGGAGTATATCGAAAACGACTGTTTTTCCAATGTCCACGGTTTCAAGGCGAAGGGAAAAACTCTTGAATTCTTAAAACCAAAGTTTGTGAAATGGTTAAAAGCCAAGACGTTTGAAATGAAGTTGCTGAAAATGCAAATTAGGCAAATTAGCTTTCATAAGCAAATTAGGAGTAGTGGAACGTGAGGAGTAATCTCTCGCATTCGATTGTTCCTAAGCTATGTCATGAAACCCTTTCTGGTAGGTCTTTGGGAATATATTACCGGAGGGTGCATCAACAACAATATTAGAAGAGTGAACCTTACTTAATTACTTAGGTGGCGCTGCAGTCCTCAACCAACAAGACTCTCCAGCCAGATGCCTCCACACACCTACATAGTTGGTTGAGGTGTCCCTTTCCACTTGACTGCGCCACCTTAGGCGAGGTCTTCCTTTACTACGTTGTCCATCTGTGGTGGATTCGAAGACTGTCCGGGCCGGAGCATTGTTGTTCATCCGCCATACATGACCCAATCATCTTAATCGTTGTATTCGAACTCTTCTGACTTAGTTGATGTTGGCATATAGCTCGTACAGCTCATGATTGTATCTTCTCCTCCACTCTCCGTCACTGCAGACACAAAGAGCTGGTGCCCCCTTCTTTCGTTAGTTAAAGCGGACTTGTTATGATGTCTGTTATAAACAAAGTATTAAAATCTCACCAATCATGCCTGAGATCTGCTTGAGTCATCTTTTGTCGTTGATTGGAGTTTGAATAGTTAAATTTTAAATTTAACTATTCAAGGCAATTGATATTGATATTAGAATCTCTCGCAAATATCAATATCAATTGCCTTGAATAGTTAAATTTAGCTATGTTCACCTCGTCTCCTAGCAAGTTTGCCCGCTTTTTCATTGTGCGTTACACCATCATGTCTAGGCTGGATAGTGAATCTGCCATAGTTCTAACTGGTTACGAACAAACGGCTAGACAATGCTAGCCAGTACCAAGAAAAAGTCGGGAACTGTGATCCTTGGGAACATTTTTACTTACTAGAGGAAACCCACTCATAAACCTGCCTCAGAGACCAAGAAACTGCAGAGTACATTTTATGTAAATGACACGTATGGCTAGTCTCTACTATCAACATCGGTACCATAATCTACACACACATGCTGTATCTTGCTTATTTGTTTCTGCTTGTATTAAGCTGATTTAACCCGAAAAAATAGTGCATGGTTCAACTTCTCTACTTACACTCTATATTGAAAGCATAAAACTTTTGCGATTGTATCCTAACTGAAAACCCATTTTCGAATTCGCTCCATAGTTACAGCCGTAAAAGGAGTAGAATCCATAAAAGTACAGAGTAAGCTCTACACTAGAGTTAGTGTGATATCAACGTGCACTACGATTAATAGGTCGTATCGACACTAACCACACATGTGAATCTATCTTGGGATATTGATCCTGTAGCGAAACAACCCTTTAAATAAACCCACCACTTTCGTTTGGTGTATTCTATAATCTCTAACTCGGCTGCATTTGACATACGAATTAGATATTCATTCAAACATCTTACATGATTTGTTCAACTGCGACAATGTAGTAGATAGAATGAATCTCATTTTGGTTTAAGTAACCTAACCTCAGAATCTTTTTCATGGCAGTTATACCCACGAATGTTTGCCGAGGGATTGCACGAGGTGAGACTGTGAAGAAAAAAATTATGTTGTCTGTAAATTGAACATCGGTCTCCCGCTAAGTCGTCCGACGCACTTTTCCACTTGTAATCATATAAGTACATATGAGCAAGCTACCTACATAATTACATATCGACATAGTATAGGTAGAGAATTTTTTAGAAATTAGTACAAAATTCACCCTTACACAACAAATGAGCAATAATTATGTTGAGAGGTAAATATTCTTCTTTGAATTCAATGTTAGTCGGAAAATTTCATCACCGGAAACGCAAATGCGAATCCTTTACCCAAGGGTTGCAGTAACGTCACCCTTCAAATAATTTCAAAAATTAATTGAATGGCACTCCTTAAAACATAATTCTATAATATTTAGGAAATGACTTTCTACCACGCTTACATTTAATTTCACATAGAGAAAAGCAGCAATCTATTTAGACAGATTGTGCAATACCTTATTATGTATCTATGTAGCAAAGGCTTTATGAAAACTAAAGACTGTGATCTCGGTGTCAAAATAGATACAAAATAATACTGGTTTTATGTATCCGTCATCAGGAATACACGCCTAGTGGACGTCTTTAGAGACAGCAAAAAGGTCAACTTCCTTATGAATTAGTAGAGCAAGGAAAACCACTCCAACAGAGGGCTCTCAATATTCTCTTGCACTTGGCACCTTTCAGCGACGAAATCGATAGACTTCACCAAAAAAAAAAAACTCCTACAATTCCCCCATAGATTGTGCTTTAACCGATGAAGGCAAACTACATTCTAGAAGGCACCAACTCTATCTTGTGTCATAAGTCCAAGATCAATGTCGAACTTATTCCAAATCGTATTATGAAAACCTCCAAACGCAAGTTCGACCCACTCAAGGTCTATCAAGAAACCTTTAAAGGAACTTAAGCCGTCGACGGAAGATGATCCTGAATACTGCCGAGCCTTCTCAATAACTGAGCTAGAAGCTGACTTTGTCAACTGGAGATCTAGAAAACCTGCTGGGACTGTCGAAATCTATCCTGAATTTATAAAAAAAATATGGCAAAAACACTAAATCTTAGATGGGTAAGTTCTTTAACAGCATCCTCTTGTCCGGAACCATAACTAAAAGTTAAAAAAAAAACAAAGATAATTCCAATTTTGAAACTTGAAAAAGCAGGCAACAGAACTAATAGATATAGACATACAGCCCTCTTAAGTATTTGCTATAAGATCCTGAAGTGTCTCATCTATAACAAGATTGCTGTAACTATTCAGTAAATATTCAAGTACCTACTTACCAAACACCTGGACCAAGAAATGTGTCCAATCCCCAGAAAACCGAGCTGGTATTACTCCTGAGTTTACATTACCTTCGATTGGGGGCACTTACCTTAGAATCTCGGACAGCGCCAGATAGCTGGGTCTCGTACTTGACCAAAAACTGAACTGGAGGTCTAACATTAATGAAAGAATCAAGAAAGCCACAATTGCGTTCTTTACATGCAGTAGAATGTTTGGGAAAATCGGGGGACCAATACCCAAAACTATGTATACTATGGATGTATACGGCTATAGCAAGACCTATTCTGACTTATGGCTGTCTTGTATGGTGGCAGTCCGTCAGCAAAACCACCCATTTAGCGGCTCTCACGAAGATATAGAGATTGACTTGGATTGGCATGACTAGCACCATGAGAACCACATCTACTGCAGAACTGGAGGCTATCCTCAATCTACTTCCGCTGGATATCTTCGTCCAAGCCTCGGCAGCTATTAGGGCCCTGAGAATAAGTCAATTAAACAGCTGGAAACAAAATACAACAGGTCATACAATGATCCTGAATAAATATCTAGGAAATGTTCCCAACATTCCCAAGGATTACCTCACTCCGTACCTAGATTTCAAAATACCCTTCACAAGCTTGTTCCCGAGCAGAGAAGAATGGAAAAGCAGTCAGCTTACCAATCCACATACCATCTCCGTCTTCACTCAGGCTCAGGTATCTTTTCTGAACCACTGGGTATATCCAAAATTAGTCCGCCTCCCAAACAATTGCAGTACTTTCCAAACGGAGGTCCTAGCAGTGACAATAGCCGCTCGTGAGACTGCGTTGAAGGCAATACTACAGGAAGGATATTACGGACACCATCCATGGAGTACATACTCAGACCATATGACACCTAAGTTTCAAACCACTACACCATAAAATCTGTCCCATATTCTCTACTCACAGGGAATGCCTATACAAACTTAAAGAATTGTGAAATAGAAATAATACAAGGTAAGCTTCTACTAAGAGGGGAACGAAGCACCAGATACCCTTGCAAAACTACGTGGAACAAGGACCTTCGTACGATGATTCCAACTTTAGAAACACCTAAGGATGTTAGGTACAACACATGTAAGGCTATTGTATTTGGAGTAAGATTAGTTTCTGAAATGTGAACAGGCTCCGTGACATGCAGAGTGCAGGACCTCCATTTTGAGAGAGAATTCGGACTTAATGGGATTAAGCCAGATAAGTTGGTTATATGCGGAAGAGTGCCGATCCCAAACGCGTAACATTGTTCTACTCTATTGTAATAAGGAGCGCGAAGAGTTCTTATCTCCTGCCATGTGCACGGAATTAGAACATTTTGGCAGCTTGGTTGGGGCCTAGAGTACGATGCGACACGTCACGATAATACGCATCGTTACGCCCCGACGGAACATTGATCTCAGGATGAAAAGGATAACTTCTACATCCTGCTAGGCGCTACTTAAAATGGAGTTCCAAATGAAAACGTTGCCATGTTGATGAGGGATTTAAATGATGAGGTAGGCAACTACAATGAACATGTAATAGGGAAACACAGCTCAGGCGAATGAAAATGATAATGGTGAACGTTTTGTAAATTTCTGCATTTTCAATCGCCATATCATAGGAGGTGTCACAATGCTTGACAAAACCTGCCACAAAGCCAAGCCAAATTGATCATTTGATGATGAATCCGCGTTTTAGAAGTTGGACATCTAAAACGGACGAGATGCCAATGAAACAATCTAATTACGCATTGCAACCGATCGAAGTAGGATTCTGTGTCTGTGGACTATTCTTCGGTGGCTCCCCAAGGAGGTGGTGGTGGCCGCTAGAAGGCGTTTGAATCTGTTGGGTCTTAGTTGTGTCATATTTTGTCCAGAATTTTCTAGAGACACTTGCAAGCGCTCTATCTCTGATTGGCTAGTCTGATGAAGGCTTGTTTTATGTTACATTTATCAAGTGATCCCTTACTTTCTAATTCGTCCTAGAATACCGATGTGTCCTGGTATTTTATTTCCTGAGAAGAAAGCATTGTGGACAGTGCAGGCTTACTTAAGATATGTATTCATATATTTTTAAGAATTTCTGAGTGAATCGTATCTCAAATGAATAACTACACCAGAGAACAAGTCAGGAACTTATAGACACAACCATTCAACGAAGTGGCAGTGGATCGGTCATACACTTCGAAAAGGAAACAGTGACATAGCAAGGCACACGTTTAATGGAATCCACTAATCTACTGGCACGATGAGGAGTCTTGGATAGAGCTGGAACTCATTGGAAGAAATCGTACACGATGGTGCGTAGACATAGCAGAGGCCCTAGGACCCAGATGTGTCTTTAGTCTGCTCCACCATGATATTGAAAATTTAGTTCAGCTCTTGATCATAATTCGGTATATCAACTGTCATTGTTGAGTAGAGTTTCGATACACTTATTAATGGACACTTTTATCCACTAATACTCCCTTGATCATACGGTGCAGGACCTACCTTACTAAGACGTTACATTATTTAACAAACATTCTCGTTTAAGACGCGTGCTGGGCTATATTCAAAGCGATTCCAGGAAGATAAAAGCAGTAACTACATACATTCTATACAATTTCCAAGAAGGAACAATATTATCCATTTCCTAGGAAAGTGTGGAGCAGTTTTGAAATCATCTGGCAATATTTTCTCGGAAGAAAAATCAAATCCGCTACTCGTCAGGATAACTGGAACTAATTGTGGAACTATCTATTCTACGGACTAGTTGTTTACAACCCTCAACTCGCATGTAGAATAATACCGCAGGTAGAATAATACTCTTAGATGTTTCCTGAAACTTGTAGACTTGAAGTAAACGAACACGTTCCCTACGCACTGTTTTGTTTTAATGAACCTAAGGTGTACTGGTACTGTACGTAGACGAAATTTCTTTTAACTATCAAGGTTACCCATAGGCACATACTAAGTACATAGACAACTCTAAACAATAAAACCACAATTCAAAATTCCATCAATATAGAGAACAACCCTCAGAATTCCTGAAAGTGCTAGATATCTGAAGTCAGTTAGATACAGACAGAAAGTTGAACCTATGTTGTCTTATGATCCAAAAAGAGTCAAAAAAGCAATGACAGTCTGTAAAACTTCCACGTTCTGATAATATTCATTGCCTCTACACAGAAGAATTAGGATCCATTCACAAAAGTGACCATCTACGGTGGTTCGGCGAAGCCATTTACCTTAAGATAATCAAGGTACAGAAAATGACACAATGACACGCAGTTTTTGAGACCATTTTGAATTTGATGTCAATGCCATACCAATGTCAATGCAAATACATGTAATAAAATTTAATGACACAATCGTAGTTCCACCTAGAGTAAGCAAATGCATTCTCGGATAAAGTATTAAAAATTGCCAAATGCCAAAATTCACTACAAATGTCCTCGCTTATTACGAACACCATCCATGGAGTACATACACAGACCATTCGACACCTAAGTTTCAAACCACTAAGCCGCAAAATTGATCCCATCTTCACCGCATTTCTGAGTAACACCATAAAATAGTGCATACTTGTGGGATGTAGTGAACATCAACCTGCTGCTGTTACGCAGAACTCCTGGTTCACTGTAAGTAGCAAGTACTGCTGGATTGCTAGATAAAACCCTGAGAAAGTAACAATGAAGCTGTGGCCAACCTATAATAGAAATCGGGCAGATCTTACGATTTATGACATGGCTATGGTAATCAAAAAACCATCGGAATATCCACTTGTCATAACTCTGGCCAGGACAACAAATTCAATATTTGTTTCTCAGCCACTGGAGAAAATCCGTGGCATTACTAAAGTCTCGAATTAGATTAACAAACCATGGGTATCCGAATTACTTGAAAACCTGATTGACCTGCAACTGAAGCAGGATATTTCAACCATTATCACGCATATCAAACAGGAAAGTCTGCGGAGATGGCATTGTCAGTGATTTCACAACCCCGCCTTCACCGGAATTGAGTATACCGTGGCATAGTCCCCACTTTAAGGGAACGTATCTAAAAGATGCTACGGCTGCAATGGGAAAATACCTCCAAAGAGTGCAAGCTGCCAAGGACTTTGGGCAGAGATGACACATTTCGTAGTCCTAATAGGGAAGAGTATACCTACGTCAGCAGAAGTACCTTACGTTCTCTATATAAGCGTATGAAATCTGTATTTAACATAGCCATAGACATGGACATGGGGAGGTACTATCCGTGAACTCATCTAACAGAGGCACGATGCTATTCGCAAAAAGGAAGTTACCTCAACTGAGGTAGCCCCTATTTTTGGGGACTTAGCTGACCGTATCCATTAAATTTTAGTACATGGACGTCCTTCAGGTAAGATACTTTAAAGCCACAAGCATTCTCTGGCAATGGTGTATGATGTACAGTAGAACCAGAAAGTATATTTTTAGGCGAATCTTACATTCTGCTATTTCGTGATCAAAAGCCAAACTTACACATCTCAAGAGAAATTCCCACTGGAAGTCCTACTGGGAGATTGGATGTGGGACCAGTACCATTCAGCGATTGGAAGGTTAGACATTCTTCCCAGCAAAATACCATATATTTAGACAATCGGGATGCCGCACTAGATACAGTGGGCTTGAAACACCCCATTGAGCCCCGATATTGATCTCCTGATCGATCGGAAGCGGTGGATTAGAATTGAGCTAAGTGAAACCATTTTATATGCAAATGGTTGCCCTGTTAAAGACTTTGCTAGAACTCCAGTTTAATCCAAGATGTCTTCGTGATCGCTACTGATTAGCTCCAGCCGCATCAGCTCAGATAGGCAATCTGCTATTAAAACTTGTTGTGTTTCAAGGACTACTTTTAAAACTGAGAAAGACGGCCTTTGTTAGACTTTCGTAATGCTGTCCTTTTGTCTGAAAATATCATTGTAACGCTGGCTTTGGACACGCAGATACACGGGATAACGAAGCCTACCGCTCGTTGCTTCACAATTGTGAAATGAGTAAGCTCCTATGTCTTCGGGGTTTCATACAGTGGCATGTCATCATTCGGAAAGGCTGATACGAACAAAAATATTTTGAGAATCCTTTTCATGACTGTTGAACTTTCAAATGATTGTCAGAAGCTACGAAGCTTCGGTGTTTGACGCACCTACCACTGAGTTACGAAAAGGCCAAAAGTGGGCAGGACTACGTATCTCCTCGAATCGAAAAGATCTAGCTTCGGAATCTTAGCCGATATTTTCAAACTAAGTATATTAGTATAATCTCGAGCTCCTATGAATGCTGTCTCGAGGAGAACGATGCAACTCCAAATTTTATCTGCCAATATCCAGTCTGTCCTCGCAATTGATGGAAGAAACACTTCCTTCGAAAGATCAAGTTTCTAATAAGAATAGTATTGGTGTAAGAATTCAGCCCTGCCAGATTCCAGTCTTGAATTCTCTTGACAGACTCCACTATGTAAAACGTGATATGTAGAGGTAGGCTTGCCTTCATAAAAGAAATGCCTCTTCACCCGCTTCAGTATCTACTAGTTTAACTTTCACTTTGTCAACTGCTGTGGATACCCAAATGTGTCTTCAGTTTTCAAAACGTATTACAATTCCTTTCTTAGGAAGCTGGTCCACATTTTGCTTGAATAGTGTTAATAGGTTTTAGTTGCCATTATCATAGACTTCTTTCTTCTGGGTCTAGCTGCAAACTTTTTTCGGGTTACTTTATTCGGATCGCCAAGGTCGTGCTTCCCCAAAACATCTCTGAGCCCTCTGTTGTTATAACCTGTTACATTTAAATCCCCAAACTGAAAATGCATCTGCTTCGGCATACATCTCTATACACTATATAGACTTGACATCATAAGCACTACATGTATCCCATCAATCCACCCACATCATGATTCCCGAGTCCTTGATTACCCTCTGTGTTAAAAGCTAAGTACAAACATGAATTTACCTTAAAATACAACATGTGCGTTATAGATTTCACGCACCCTTTACCAAATGATTTTGATAGTCAGTATCACCACCCCTACAGGACGAAAAATCGTCTCTTACGCATGCAACCCTCTCAAAATCATTGCATCAATCGGAAAGAAGGACTTTTATTCGATTATCGTTGGGTATTCGCTTGTTTTTTTTTTGTTTTTTTTTTTTTTTTTCGTTGTGTTATTCAAATTAATGAAAACTCATTTAACATGGATATTAAATACGAAACGATTCGAAATTATAATAACATTCATCCCCCTTATCCTTAATGCACAACTGGTATGGCTTTATGGCATTTAGAATTAATTTTTGGTTTCACCTATTCTGACCTATAGGGCCAGGGTACTGAGTTCTGTCTATAAGCTGGACATTAAACAAATACGATCTAAGGAACAGAACTGTCCCCTCAGTAGCTGGGTGAGTCTACTGTGTATCTGGCTTTCTGCCCCTAAACTGGAAACAAATAGGATTTACTGTCCATTCGTAGCTTATGCATATTCACATCGAGAATTCAAGTTTGAGCGCCGTGGTTCAGTGGGTTTTGGTTAGGACTACTAAGCGAGGGGTTCGAGGTTTTTTCACGGTTCCAACTCTTGCAATTGTTTGCAACATCCGAGAGTATAACTATCATGAAAAAGCTTCTCACAAGGACGTGCTGCCATTATACAGTGTTAACCCCCCATAGATCCACGGTCAAACAGAGATGGGGTCATGGTAATGGTGACTTACATAACTGCCAAGCCAAGAACGAAAACTCAACTACTCGTACATGATGCTATCGATGGTGCAAAAGTGCATGAACACGTGCCAACTGAAAGACCAGCAACCTACAACCGAATTAGCTATCTTGCCCTCTGTCGTGGATTTAGACGTTTTTTGCTGGACTGTGTTTGGATTTCTTTTCTGATACTTTTCTTCCTCAATTGCCTAACCGACATTGATGTTTCGAAAACAACGCTGTGGCAGTAGCCCAACTGACGCCGCAGTGGGGTTCTGGTCCTTAGAAAGAAGACTCTTAGTAGTCGTACCTAATTCATCCGCAGATTCGTTACTTGTAGTTCCTTAGTCATTAGGGATCCAGTCAAGTTTTGTCAGGTTGTGGTTGGCAAGATATTGTAAGAAATCGTAGCAGCACTTGACTGACATAGAATCTACTTTGTTAGACGTTAGTCCTTTCAGCGCTGTTTGACTATGAAAGGGCCCTTGATACCTTTTTTCAGGGATTAACTTATGTAGTTCAGTTTTGAATGATTTCATCTTGAAACATAGTTGGACACGATCCTATTGGTAGAGATTTTGGTATTAAGTCGAGAGACGCAAGCTTTAACTCTAGATTCCATCTTCGATCCGTCTACCTCAACTTACCTTCCACAACAGTATATTTTGAGCACAATGTCCCACTCGGTCGTGACTGCTATTAGCCGTATTCTGAAATAGAAGGAATGTTCATATGTATTTATGTCAATTAAGCAGGACGCCGTCGCATGTGCTCTCACCATTTGAAGATTAACTTACTTCCTTCGGTCCGTAGACTACGGTCAGCGCACCGCTTGATGAACCCTGATGTATATAATACCACTAGGAAACACATAAGTATGTATAGATATATGTATCTAGTAGAGTAATCAGTTCTACTGGCTTTGGATTAGCATGTTCTAAGGCTCAATGACCACTTGGTTAAAAGTGCTAATAAGGGTAGAGTACGATTCTTCGATCTGACTCCATTTGCATCCGGTTTGACCATCAGGGCTTTGGCTAAAGCGAAACTCCGAGTAAACCCTTGCTCAAACGCCTTCCCTCAACTGAAGTCAGTTTATCAAACCTACCTTTACAAATTTGAAGCTGGTTCTGATACAATCAGAATCAGAACGGATATGGCAACGCATTTTGCAGTTTTTATAGAACACCTCTGCTCCGCAGCAGATCGGGATGTGGAGACCAAAGTGTTCGCTACAGCACCACTGGGAACAGAAGCTGTCGAGAGCTTAATAGCATTTTGAAGTGGTAGGCCTACTGGTTATTCTACACCAGTACCAGAAGTTGATGCGATTAGAGTCTCTAAATTTTCAATTTTGGACCTACGAAGCTCCGGGAAAGGATCTTTACTCATGACAGAGTTCGGTGTGTCATGAGAAAGGTAGATTAAACCAAACGTTGTCAAAGTATTCGGTGTCACCTTACTCAAGACTAAGCTACTCAAGACTAAGTTATTCAAGACTTATCCAAAGCTGAAGATACCGCTACAAAAGAAAGAAGTGTAAAGGTTTTCAAGTTGTAGCCAATATAACCTTTGTAAAGTAAAAACAGAATCGTAGACCGAAAAGAGCCTTGTGGTACACCAAAATATATTTAATGAATTGAAGACTTGTATCCTTGTCTATCCAATGCGACTTAAACGTTTTGTTTACTAGAATGATGGGAAGATTGGTTCCACATTGTGTTACAGAAACCGTACTGTCAGTCATTAAGGAGTTATTGTTAGGTTAGGTTAGGTTGAGGGGGTGACTGCAACTACAGCTGAGGTGCAGCCTCACTTGGATCTCAGCAGAGCCATTATGTTCTAAATTACCACTTCTATTGTCATTCACACTCAACAAATCGGTTGTCCAATCGGCATGAACTATCAAACTACGTACTGAATCAGTAAGTAGACCTCGAAACATACTTACATATGTGCCAACATAGCCGATAGTTGGCCAGCTTTAGACAGTTCTCTCCTCAATTCAGATAAGGATCAACTCAAGAGCATTTTAAAAAGTGTGTTCGTCAGCGATACACAGTCAAGTCAAAATGATCTCAACTCCCAGGAAAGATGGGCAGTTAAAGCACTCAAGAACAACAACGCGGTAATGTAATTCCCGCGGAGCTATTAAAAATAATCCCCGTAGCATCTGCGGATCTCCTATATCCACTTATAGAGTCTTTTCCCGAACAATGGAAAGAGGGAATCATCACAAAGCTTCTTAAGAAAGGAAGTCTCATGGAGTACGAGAACTTGAAAGAATTGACAAAATAATAGCAAAGACAAGAAGACACTCTCGATGCACCGATTTCGAAAAGGCGCTCGACAATGTCAGCAAAGGATTTACTTGGCTTGCCTTACTCAGGATGGGCATACCAGACATACCTATATCAAAAAGTCACGTTCTGCATAGAGGAATCCTGTCAAAAGATTTCAAAATCCAAAGCGGCGTGCAACAAGGATGTATCCTTTCACCGATATTGTTTTTTTTGTGTGTTTTTACGCGTTGTTCTATCAACGAAAACTGAAGGAATACGATGGAGCTCTCTAACTCACACCTAGACTACATAAGCTGATGAAGAGTAGAGAGAGTACATAGAGGGTATCAATACCTTGGAAGTATCGTCTCGACCAAATGCGAAACTAAACAAGATATATCCAACTGAATAAGCAAGACGTTTGATATGTTGTCCAAAATATGGAGAAGCAATGCTATTGAGTGCGGCGCCTGACAAATGTCCGCCACTATTGCAAGAATGCTGTAAGATGAGCTCAATGACAGAACTGGTCAAGATCCTATAGACATCAACATCACAATTCAAATTCAAAGACGGAGTTGGCCATGGATCGGAGATATATTTCGAAAAGGTGACACTTCCATTGGTTATCATACGATGCAATGGAACCCGCTAGTCCAGTACGGATGAAGAGCAGGTCAACCAAGATCGCACACGATGCAAAACAATCGAAAAGGAGCCACAGCAGCTTGGAAGAAGTTGGGCAAAGCTGCTATATATTTCTAGAAACCGCATACAATGGCGCATAGGACCAGCTGAGGCCTAAGACGTTCGAAATACCAATCGTGGAATCTATTCGATAGTTGAGGTAATTTAGTAGAGTATAGTGAAGAGAGCTTCACCATTCATACTCCTTTGCCAGATGTCACTGCGAGAAGGTGGAACTAGATTTATTTCTAGACTACTAACAGAGTTGCTGGATATTTGGCTGAACTGGGTTTTTATTCATCTTGCAGTATGTGGGTTCATTACAACAAAGTATGGGTCACTTGGCACTTGTCCTAGTACCCACTCGTAATCAAGGAGTGAAACTCATGGAAGAAAATAATTTGATTAGAAACTAGATACATATTCAAACACCTAAATACATACATGTGTACATATGTATGTACATATGTATGAATACCTCCACCCAAAAAAAAATGCGAATAATCACATGTATGTCCTCTTCCCATCACGAAATAGGAATAGCTACATAGAGAGATAGGTAGGTAGGTAGTCCTTTATACTAGTCGTAGTCGTCGACGAATACGACATTTTTCCATGGATGTCAGTACGATGTTAGTAAGGTAGGTAGGAAGCGCTCCCTATCAATACTACAACAGCGCATATCACCATCACCTCACCAGTCAAATTCAAGCATCGCGTTTAAGTTTCCGGCAGCAGGCTGGCAACCAGAAGCAGCATCAGCTACAGCAGCAGCAGCATCAATTCAGCTTTAGCTGCGGCCATCGCCATCGGTGGACCTCATCAAGCATAAAACAGAGGCAAACATTCGCAAAAAAAAAAACAAAACAAAACCAAAACGAAAAAAAGAAAAGAAAGGAAATTACAGAAAAAGGAAAAGAAAACCATAAAAAAAAAAAAAAAAAAAATCGACAAAAAGCCGCCACCGCATCCACCACCATCGCAGCAGCGCGGCGAAATGTACCTACTCTGGCACCAAACAGAAGCAAACGGAACTGGACCCTGGAGAGTGTGACGCTCAGAAAATCCAGCATCAACAGCAACATCGGCAAACAGCAGCAGCAGCACAGTATCAACGGCCGTGGCGTCCAGCTGCGATTGGTTTAGAATCGAAAGAAAGCCAGGCCTCCCTGGTCCCTGGTTCCTTTTTTTCTTTTTTCTTTTTTTTCTCTTCTTTTTCTTCTTTTTTTTCTGTGCTGCTGCTGCCGTATTCTTTATTTTTCGTTTTTATGCCCCCCACAGTTTTCCTATCACATGTGTCACTTGTGTGGCGCGTTGTTGTGCCTGCCTGTGTGTGAATATATGGGTGCTGCAGTTTTCCTTGTTTTCCTTTTTTCTTCGTTTTCCAAATTTTTTTTTGCGCTCATTTTCTTTTTACCGGTATTTTCGCTGGTTCCTACTTACTGTACCACTTATGTGCCAGAGAGAATTTTCTTTCTTCGTGATCCTTTTTGTGCGATGCGTTTAGTGCGCGGCGCGAAATAAAAAACGGGAAAGAGTGAGAAACAAATTGGAAAACTTGATCGTTAAGGGTTTTTTTTTTCGGGTTTTCGGCCATCGGGTGGGTGGGTGTATGGGTGAGTTGGGTGGGTGTATGTGGGGAAGACATAACAGACCGTTATGTGTACGCGCATGTTATGTGTGTTTGTATCCTCCGTTGGACTGGAGGTGGCCGGAGGAATGGTTTTCTTCTTATTTGTGTGACGAATGTACAGTTTGTGTTTGTAGTATGTTTTATGATTTTTTACGTGTGGAGATTCGGGATTCCCTCCCGAACCCTACTTTGCTCCTTTATTGGATGCTTTTTTCCTCTCTGCTATCACAGATAAATGAGTTAGAGAGGGCGTTGGCGTGGTGGCAATGCCAGCCACATGGGGGGTGGTATGCCGTAGCCGTTACAGTCGTTATGGTTGATTTGACCACGTTTGATTTCAGTAAAATCGAACCGATTTAATGGTGTTGTAATCGAAATGTGTGTGTGTGTGTGCTTATTGTTAAGGGTTGATGATGAAAGTCAAGTTATTATAACCCAAAGTTCTACCCATATCGTCGTGGGTTGGTATGTGGTACTGTGACAGTAAAAATAACAAGTGAAATTTCTTGCGCGATTTTATTACGCGATCGGATTAAAATTTAAGGATATTGTGACTTTAACAAAGCACAGGTGGGTGGGTGGTTAGGGTTTTTGACATTTATTTATTATAGATACATATGTACATATGTACGTTCTTCCCACTCGACGTATAGACCAACTGAGCCAGACAAATACTAGAAAGAATGAAAGAGCGTCACTTTGGGATTATTTTGCACTTTTTTTTGACATAATCTCCCGATTTCAAATTCGTTTCATGTGGATAATTACACAAGACACCCTTCAAGAGTTTACAGAGTTAGAGTTGTTTTCAGCAGTGCCGGTCTTCTATGTAAAGGATCAGTCCACAGGAGCTGTCATTTTCGAACATTTCGCGCCATTGTTGAACTGTCAACATTCAACTGTCATTGCGATGACTTTTGATAAGTAAAGGTTATTAAATATGAATCGATACACACTCGTACAACATGTTCCAATAGTAAAAGTTCACTGCAAAAAACGGTGCAAATATCGCAGAATCATTTCGTAAAGTTCGTACATACTGCTTTTGGTCATCATCGCCTTTTCGCTCAGATTGGTTATTTAAAGACTCCAATTAGTGTTCGAATGGAAAAGTCAGCTGAAAATATAGCCGACGTGGCTGAGAGTATGACTGAAAACCCATTTTCCATAAAGATATTGGCCTACATGCTTATAAGGTCCAGTTGACAAAAGAGTTGAAAACAGAAGACCATGCACAATGCCAGTGGGTGCTGGAAATAAATGAACAAGATCATGATTTTTGAAAAAAAAATTATTCCGAGTGATGGAGGCTCATTTCCATTTATCTGGGTACGTAAACAAACTAAACTGTACGAAACTAAACTACGAAAACTCAAGAGTGACATTTTGGTTCGATTTTTGGGATGGCGCGCGATGTAATATTTTTTCAGTTTCAGTGAATGGATTGCGTTAAGCGCCATTCACAGCTCAGTGACCAGTGGATGCAAATAAGCGAATATTAGCAAATTTTGACATTTCATTTACAGAGACTTTTTTTATGGTCTCAGCAATCTTCGAATTTTACTTATCATTTACGAGCACTAACCAACCACCAAGAACAGAGCAAAAGAATTGTTAAACTCTCGCGAATGTTTCGGTCGGGCAAATGTGGATTGCGTCCTACATTGTGTGGAATGTGAATAAAATTTGACAGTTCGTGAAAAGTATTCGCCTATTCGCGGAAAATTCAACGAATTGTTAATTTCTTGACAAAACTAAAACTAATTGAAATTCAACTTTTTTTTTATATCAATCGATAGATATATTAAGCTCTGTTCTTTGGGAATAGTAAAATTGCCAATGGAATGCTTATAAATGTGGTAAAAACGGTTTGTTCGCAGTTTGCGCATTCGCTGGCCGATGAACTGTGAATGGACTTTTACTGAACGATGTTGACTAACTGACTCATTTTTGCTTAAAATTGATGTTATGGACGTGAATGACGTTTATTTTCAGCCAGACGGTGCCACATGCTACACAGTTGGTGATAGAATGGGTCTATTGTGTGACAAATTTTCTGGATGTGTGATTTCTCGAAATGGAGGCTTCAATTGGTTGTTGAGATCGTGCAATTTAGAGTTTTACCTTTGGGGCTTTGTCAAAAATAAAGTCAACGCCAATGCTCCACCAACGATTCATGCACTTAAAGAAAATATCAGAGCTGGTACTCGCGAAATACAGCCGCGTTATGCGGAAACGTGATAAAGGATTTCTTCAAAAGAATGTCTATTTGTAGGCAAAGCGGAGGCAAACTTTTGGCAGATATAGTATTCCATCACTAACGTCTAAGTTTGTACTTTACGTTCAAGTAAAAATATCACCACTTTTCATAAAAATGTTGCGTTTTTCTATTGATTTAAAATGACACCTCTTGTTGGATAAGCGCATACGTATTCCCTGTCGATGAGTTTTCCATAGACGAAGGCTAACAGAGGTGAGTGTTCTGTTTTGGGTACTGTAGGCGAATGGTTTGCCATTGTTAAACAAAAGAAAAGATTTGAAATTACATCACTATTCCAACTTTGCGTGGTTTTTTTTTTTTAAGAATGTGTCACAGTTGTGGAACTTATGTATGTTCAATCTCATTCACGCAATGAACTTTTCCTTGAATCGGTTGATTTTTGGATATTCTTCATAAAGTTCTTCATATGTACATATGTATCTACATAGCTATGTAGGGAAACTGATCATGATGAAAACCCGATTGAACGTTGTTTCTCATTTCATATTGAACTGTAAGCATTTATTTTTATATTTTTTTGCCAATGACTTCCTATAAACTGACCACATTGGGTAGGATTGATCGGAACTCTTCTTTGTTCTCAGAAGGGTTGTAAGTAGGTTTTTCTTATTCATATCCTCTTATGGTATGGTATGGTCCCAACTTAATAGATATTTTATAACGTTCTTCCTGAGCCAGTTGGTGGGTATTGACTAGGCCACCATACTACTCTTTGAAAATACTACTCTCATACTTCGCAAAACAACAGCACTGCAGTGGAGTCTTAGACAGATTTATATAATCTTAAAAGATACTACTAATAGTGTTAAAAGTATGCCAAGGCTTCCCTAAATCCCTATGATAGTTGTGAGGAGAACTCAGCATGACCGACGACGTTGATTTGGCACTCCATTAATTTACAAGAAATAGAGTATCACGGTGTGGAGGAGAATTAACCCTCCGGGAGTTGTAGAGAGTTGTAAAGCATATATCAATTTTGGACGCCCATTTTGCCAACAACCCAGATAATCTGTGAAGTTAGAAGTTGAAGTGCGATTTGTTTGGCGTTCCAAGTCGTTCATACTTTAATTTTGGAAAAGTGCACTCAACTCAGCTCAGCTCAACTCAAATTTTTGGTTGTCGCAGTGGTTCAGATAAGAGTAAACGAATGGCATGAGATGATGAAGCATTAATCATCCAACTAGCAGGTGAGTTAGGATGATGCTTAAATTCACTCCCACCTTCGCTTCTCTTTTAGAAGCTTCATATATAAAATTTAACCACGAGGATGTTTTTCGAAGTGACTAACTGGTGAATCAGGAAATAAGGGAAGGTTTCTTGATGATGGCTAGTGGCCTTGGGATATTATTAAGATTTGATATTTTCAGCTAATTTTCTCCCATTTTTTGCTCTAGTAGATTTTTTTCTTCATCGTGAGCAATGAAATACAACGTGTTCCTGTGTATCTTCCTCGTAGCGTGGACAATGAAATACCACGTGCTCCTGTGCGGCTTTGCAAAGAAGATTGATATTTTGTATATCCTGATACTTCATGCATTGATTGCTTGTCTTGATGATGCTTAACATCGCTTAGTCTACTTTATCTTACTCTTTTGACATGTAAACTGACAACAAGTCAGCTACTACACAAGAGCTGCTTGCTCTTTGTGTCTTTATGTCTTTGGCTACTTTTAGAAGCTTTAACTCTCATGACCTGGCCAATACTGATATTCTTTTTACGACCGCGCCTTAGATTGTCGTGCCGATGTAGCGGTTGCTATAACTGCCTTGCTAACCTGAGAGAATTAGGTCAAACTCATTTACTGGTATCAGTTGACATGAGCCTTCGAGATAACTTTCTATATTGCCAGTATCTACATATAACTATTGCCAGTACACTCACACTATTCCCATCTTGTTTGGTCGTTTTGTACCTCTTTTCATAACTCCTCTTAGTCCCTTGACCCTCTGATGACCCAAAGACGTTCATATCTCCTAGATGGGCATAGTTTCCTGGTCCCTAGTCTTTCCTAGTGAAAGTTTCAACTTTATTTGTATGCTCATCCTTACTACAGTTTACACTATACTCGGGTTGCTGTGTATCTGCCAGGATTGCATGCAGCATCGTTAGATTCACAATGAACATATTCAGTGTACTGATGCTATGTGCTATTTGTACTTAGACTTAGACTTACATAGTCTGTCATAACCTTGTCCCAGATTGCTGCGGCATATAAGACTTCCGATATGGCAGCAATCTCCGGGCTTTCTAGGCTGCACTCGTACCTATCAAGACGTCTTTATATTTTAAAACTTCTGCTGTCTTATGTTCTGCCAGTGTAAGGCCGACCGAATGTAAATTTAACAGTAACGACGATGGCGATGTCATCGTTAAATCCCACTATATTAGACTCTTGGGTAACGAAAATCGAAATGTGCCGTTTTACATGATATTTCTAGAAGGGGGCTGAGAACACACCCGTTTGTTTCGCAGCCTGATACATTGTACCTATCCTCTAGGGCTATTTTTAGTATTGTATATCAAGTTACTACGGTTCAAGTATCCGTATGTCTATGGCTCTTGCTATAGTTTGAATACATTGTTGATACCCAAGGTTGGTTGGGTTGGGTGGTTGTCCCCAATCAGCAAGGACACACTTGAAAGTTGATTGTGATAACAATATGGAAAAACCATCTTACTAACACCGCAGACCTACATGGAGACTTCCCAAATGGGACAGGAGTCAGAGCAACCAGTTTCGGTGTAAATCCATGCCGAAGAAGTATGGTCCGTCGTTTAGGCAGTAAACCAGTTTGACCCGATGACAAAACCTTTTATTTTGCTTAAGTCAAGTCTAGCTAGATCATTAAGATCTTCAAGGTAGTACTCGCCTATGGTTTACCTTCTCAAGACCGATGGGGCACGCAGGATAGGTACACAGAAAATGTAACATGGTTTTCTCCTCATTCTCGTCTCTACAGCTTCTACAAAAATCATTGAAAGAAGCACCAAGCTTTCTGCGATGGCTGCCCTCGAGACAGTGCCCTTTGAGGGCGCTAAATATGTTGATACCTAATTTTATAGCTCAAACAGGACCCAGAGTATAGCTTCTATGCCGCGTCTGAAGGACAATATTTCTTGAAGAATGTCTTACATGAAAGCTATACTCTTAGATGTTAGTCAAACGTTCGCGAGAGTTCGAATCGCGAAAAACTCTTATCCGGAATAGGTTGAGTCGTTTTTTTCATTACCAAGTTTATTGAATCTGTTGTCGAATCTGCCTTCTTAAAGCCATATTGGTATTCCGACAGCCTATGCATGTATGTATATCAAAAACTTTGTCCCCCTCATCTAGCATACAAAGTAGATGACATGATGAGTAGATAAGATGCGCATTTTGTTATTTGTTCTTTTTGAGAGGGAGTACTGACCTATCTTTGGCGTTTGCCAACACATCCCAACACATCCCATCCCAACACATCCCATCCTAACACATCCCATCTCAACACATCCCATGATTCAAGATGCTTCCCTGAAAAAAAATTTCGTATCCAAACTGACTTCTAGATACTTATAGATACTTATACTTACTCGGATTGTGATACTTTCGAGTGCTTCCATCAATTCGCATATCAATCAGGTAAATCGACAGTAACAGCCTTGTGTCACCTTGTTAGCACGATTGGCAAGTCTCTAACAAAGAAAGAAATTACCCTCTGCGCCCTTCTGGACCTCTCCAAAAACTTTGATAACACATCTTTCAATCTATCAGAACAGCTGCTGATGCCAAAGGCATTGATTTACAGAGCTTAGTAGCAGAATCATTTCTGCCAAGCTTGACCAATTTTCGATTCCCGTTAAAACTATTTAAGGTTTCCCCCAAGGTGGTGTCTTATGCACTTTACTATGGTTCATTGTAGTGGACACACTTCTAAATGACCTAAATAGTTCGAGATATCTAACTCAAGACTATGCAGATAATTTACGTCATAATACCTACTAAGGGGCAAAGAAGAATCTCTTTCTCTTTTAAAGGTGTCATTCCAAGTCGCAGTTATTGGTATAATCTGCAAATCCCTCAATCGATAGGTATGTATCTCAATCCGAATGGTACACTGGCTGTATATAAAGGGTGGGCCATCTGTTGGGTTCTTTTTGAATCATATGTTGTTTTGACACTGACAGCTCTTATGCGCTCAAAAAATTGACAGAATCTCAGTACCTATTATATTTTCACAGTTCGAAATGAATCGTTGGAAATCGTTGGAAAATATTGCAAAGTTACTTCCAAAGTTGCGGAAACAGTACGAATTTTGAAAAGAACTGATGCACCAACTGCAGCGTACCTACGCAAGTTTGTGATGAAAGTTCGTGAGACTGGTTTGCTGATTAATATCCGAACATATTTCCGTCTTCATCCTGTGCGCTCAATGGAGAATATTGCAGCTTTTTGCAGGTTTTTGGAGTGACGGCATTATTGGCCCATTTTTTTCCAAGACTATAGTCAATGAAGAGCATTGGCCTCAAAATTGAATCATCTGGTCTTAGTTTTAAGGCTACTGTAGTACAAACACCAGCTCTGCTTCACTCTCATAATTCAAAAAATTATCCACGTACTTTAAAACATCATCACATTAAATTTAAAATAAATAAATTAAGAAAGCTGAAAACGAAACAAAAAAAGAAAAAAGCTAATTTTTAACGTCCTTGGCGATGCTACCCAACATGCATCCTTCAACAATTGTGCTGGGCTTCCACCAACACACAATTAGGTAAAAAAAAAAAGAGGTCAGAGAAAGAAAACACGATGAGAACGTGCTGTTGTGGCTGCCAAGTCCCATGGCGGACTTCTTCTCCATCCCCACACACACACATGTACATTTACCATACATCGTCCGGAGGAATCTTTCATTGTAGCACCTAGTGCAAGAGTAATTAAAATCCCTTGATTAATATGTAAATTTAATGAGATTACGAATTCAGCGAATAAGATTAGGTTGCCCTTTCCCTTAGTGACTGTCATCCTCTTTCGAGAATCAAAAGAAAGAATAAAACCTGCACATGCGAACAGCAGGAGGAATAAAAACTAAAAAAAAAACGATATATTGACAGAAGAAGAAAAGAAGTACGGGATTGAAAAATATGCAAGCAAATCTCTGATATTTAGATGCCACCCATAAACGTGCATACTTTACAAGGATCTCTCGAAGTACCATATGACGCGGATCCCGGACACCAAAAAAGGTGGCGTGCGATGTAATGAGGTTGATGTGGCTCTCTCTTATTGACTTAAAATGTTCACTGTGGTCGAATGCGCGGAATATGGGAGCAAGGCGAGAGTGGGACTAACTAACCAAACAGCTATGCAAATGAGTAACAGCGGGAACGGTGGCACTTACATTTAGCGAGCTACGAAAACATGTTAATAGTTGTGATTCGCATGAATGAATTGTGAAGATGCATGCTTTAGAGGGGGCAGTTACAGGGTACGCGGCCACATACATACTAAGCCGACGGGTGCTAACGGGAGTAGGTACAATTTAAATTAAGAAAATTGAGATGGGGTAGAGATAGCGTCAAGGACGACTTCCGCGTAGTAGTAGCCACTTAAATGGTATCTGTCGCATAGAATCATACGAAAATCATAAGAAGATTTGATGTTGATTGGCTATTGATTCCAGGATATTGGTTAAGCTGTATTAGATACTCTATGAGTAGTTGAGATACTCTGTAGGAGTCGCTGAACGTACTAGGATGTGGGACGACTGCAGGTACGTATTCATTAATTTTCACAATGGTTTGAGGAAATCCAACAAACTGTGACGATAGCGTAGTTGTTCTACCAATCGATGCATATTTTCAAAGGGTTCCCATCAAGGAAAATTCAGATGGTGTTACTTTTGAAATCCTCTGCAAGTTTGGATTCGCGTTTCTGGGAACTGCGATAAAATCTACCCCAAAATCTACTTTCTGTTCAGTGTTACAATAAAATTGTTAAAGCAAAATGTGTCAAGTGTGGATGTTCTCGAATGAATGGCAAAGAACGTGGTCTAACGTTGTCAAAATTTTAGAGAGAATGACGCAACTCAACTCACAAATATAAAGGTAAGGCTTCTCTCATCAGAGCTACAAGTAATCGCAATAAAGTCAACAAATGGACGATGGACATACAAACTGCTGCCGAACATCAAATAGTGGACAAGCAGAAAACACGGAGAGGTTAACTTTTACCTCAAGCTACTACTAATAGGACGTGGAAGCAGGCCCTCTGGAAGTTAGGGCCCTCTTGCAGATCAAAATAAAAAGTGGAAGTGATAGGCATTGCGAAGCAATCTATAGCAGCAACAAGGTGGACACAGAAGTACTGTGCTATTATCGCTATCACGAACACCTTAAACACAGTAGACTGGACTTATGTATATTCTGCAAGGATTCACCGCCAAAAGAGTGCCAGAATATGTTTAGAAAATTTTGGGTTTAAAATTAGTGTGCTCTACGGTACACAGGATAGGACAATGAAGCTAAGCATTGCTGGCACTCTTGCAGTGGAATATATTGCATGACGATGTCCTTAAGCTGAGAATCCCAGTGATGCCATTACTATCGCAATATCATCCAAACACTTAGAGAAGATAGAGCATGACAGTAATGGGTGTTTTTGGATGCCAGACGAATGGCTGCCACAGTAGTACTCCTCAGTGGCAGAAGAACAGTGAGCAGTGAAAAATCCAGTAGTCTTCAACTCAGATAAAAGTATTGTGGGGTTATCACAGATGGAAGAACAAATTTTGAACAACATTTACAATATACTGTCCTGAATGTGGCAACGGTTACAAGGACATTAGCATGTGCAGTAGAAGATTGCTTCTAACAAGAATGGCTACATCAATAATCCTCTATGGACTCCGAAATATGCATTCCTTAATACTCACACTGAACAATTGGATTAGTCTCTTTTCGAATAACCTTTGTAGAAGCTGCAAGGTCAGGAATAGAAAGATAAACTGCATCTTTCTTGTATATGTCCGCCTATCCATAGAAGAACAGAACAGAACGGGGCATCGGGGACTTTGTAAACAGGAGCCTTGAGCGAACGAAAGGGCAATAAGCACCACCGGGATAGAATTATATACAGGCACCCACAAATCGAGAACGCCGCCGTTCAATTAGAACCATTCGTGACAGTATTTCAGTCGGAGGTCTGTGCTATTCTTCGGGGAACGGAGGTGCTAACCATATGCCATACCGAAGGTATGTAAATAGAAATCTGCTTTGAAAGCAAAGCAGCAATTAGTCCCATCACAAACCCCGCATGAAATTAGTAAAGGGGTGTGAAGCGAATCTTAACCTTCTTCCAAATCACAACACAGTACGCCTAGCCTGGGTACCGGCACGCGAAGGTATAGCAGGAAATGAGCGGGCTGACGAATTGGCAAGAGAAGGGCCTACCAACAAGGAATCAGTTCTTAAAAGGAGGAACGGAGCACCACTAACGACCATCAACACAGTCATTAATAAACGGATCCACTAGAACTTCTATAATGCTGCACTCACTGCAAAGAGGAGGAAGAAGACCTGGAACACTTCCTCTACGACAGAATGTGCTGGGGGCACCACTGATACCAGTCATAACGCACCTCAGAAAAGTAGGAATCAGTGATATAGTAAAGTTTGGTAAAGAAAAAACTAACTGATTTCCCATCACAACTCACCAACAAAATATATATTCCTTCCAGAGACGATTAGGGAAACATAAACACCAGAATCACAATCTTTCAAAAGTCTGTGCAAGTACTAGTACCAATGATATTGACATTATTGGCAGAATTCAGCGGCAGAATTGACGTAGAAGGAGACCTCAACCGACTTGAGTGGGCAGCTAGAGGCAGCTAGCTAAGGACCGAACTAACTGGAAATGCTTCTTAGTGGAGACTCAGGTTCACCCGGAACTGTTAGTAAGTGACCTTATAGCTCTATTGTGGTCTCAGTGTACTCTCAGGTCACATGCAGCTCCTCTCCCTAATTGAACTTGCACCGATTGAAATATTTGATTGGATTGGAATATTTGACACTTCATCAACTTGACTCTTTCGATGTCAAAGGAGCATTCCTTCCTTCCTTAAAGAATTATCAACCACAACATCTACGTTATCGACCATAAACAAAGTTTTACTAAGAAGCATTTCATTATATGTATGTATGTAGCCAGTATGAACCAAAGTGCGTGCCATTGACTCCTAATTAGAAAGTGAAAATAGCACATCTACCCGACCACGTATTATTGACCTCCAAAGCACCCACCCAAATATTTAATGTTGGCTATTGCTATTCAATATAGCCAAGGCACACCGGGGGGATGCGATGGTGAACTTATTTCATTCACCAACACTCTCGCTCGGTAACCCATTGATTAAAAGTAAGTTCGTGTAATACATATACAAACATTAAAGCCAAATAATAAAACACAAATTTCATTAAGTTATTACCAATTATTCTAATTACCGATCAGTAAAACTGTCTCGTCACGAAAGTTCGCTCCTGCGACCGACCGACGCACGGGGGAAAACAATAAAAAACACTAGTTTATAATTTAACATAATTAAGCTGCCATCAATTGGGTCAGAATAGGGCCGCCTGTAATTAAGTATCAATGACGGCACTTAATTTCTGTTTACCAACATGGGGCAACTGTTGGGCAAGTAATAATGATTACAATTACCAAAAGCGTTTTTATTTTTATATTTATAAGATATTGGTCAATAGTACGACTTAATGTTGCATTATTATTTTTTGTTTTTTTTTGTTTTCAACGTGTCGGACTCTTCGTGACAGTAGTTAAGTAGTTAAGTATACGAAGTGGGTTTGGGTGGGTTCTAGTAGATTTTATGTGAAGGACAAGCACGTTAATATCATAATTTTCTTTCATATGAAGAGAAGTACAGACCAACTCGTAACCTAATTAGGAAAGAGGCAGTATAACATTACAGGCGGCGTTCCTCATGGTTCCGTATTAAGTCCGCTACTGTAGAATGTACCTAATGTATGATGAGGTCCTGACTTGGAATCCAGAGGTCTTTGAAAATATTTGCCTTTGTCGATGACAGAACAATCGTTGTAGTGAACAAACCTCTCAACGAGCTACCAGGACTGGCTGGTACGGATGGGCCTATGACTTCTAGAAGAAAAGACCGAAGTAGGGCTCATCAGCAACAAGCTAGTCATGGACACTATAAGAGTAACTGTGGGCGATTACGTCGTAGTTTCCAAACCAGAGCTGAAGTACCTTGGGATAATCATAGATGCAAGGTTCCTGGAACATACAGCTGAAAAGGCAGCAAAGGCAACGGCTGTTCTGGCAAGGATTATGCCAAATATCGGGAGACCGAAACACAAGAAGAAGAGATTACTCTTAGGAGCATCAATAATACACTATGGTTCCCAAATATGGGCTAGTGCCATAAAGATGAAATTATACAGAAAGAAGTCTAAGGCAGCTTACAGAACTAATGCCTTGAGAGTATGCAGCGTCTTCCGAACAACTTCCTACGACACGATATGTGTATTGGCTGGCATACAATGCAATAGACCTAGACTTGGTAAAGAAGCGCAACAGAAATACCGTGGCAGCAGGACAACGGCAACAACGACGACTCGAAGTAATACTGAAGTACCACCAAGGACAAATCTGGAAGAAGAGCAGGAGAGATGGTGTCACTCTGATAAAGGCAAGTGGACGCAGATATTGATACCCAATATAGACGCCTGGATTAATAGGAAGCATGGCGAACTGAATTTCCACCTAAACCAGATGCTTACTGGATGCTTCAGAGCCCACCTGCACAGGTTTGGACACAACGACAACCCCTATTGCCTAACGTGCACGGAAGCAGTGTAAGATGCAGAATACGTTCCACTTGTTCCACTGTCCACGATATTATGTAGAATGAGACCTGCTAGTAAACCAACTGGCCGAGAATTTAACTCCAGACAACTTAATCAGACGGATGATGAGGAAATAAATATTATGAGGGAATAAGAAAGAGCAGCAAAGACAGGGCCACAACGAAACGCAGCGCCGTCACGAATGAGCCAAGTACCTAGGGCTGAAGAACCCTTCGCGTTGAACTGTTTGACAGCAGTTCCGAGATGACCAGTGGTATAAGGGGAGGTGGGTTTAGTGGGTGAAAATCCCACACTATTACTAAGTACGGGATAGTTTCGTCTTCAAAAGGTTCCCACCTTTCCACGAATAATATTAAACTCTACGTTAGGCAGAGAGAAAAACTATGTACTTCCCTTCAGTGTTAAGTCAATGTAACTCCCAATCCAAAGATAACAGTCTACAATGACTTGTCAAACCAATTTATTCTCTCATGAACAAGATTAAATGCTGGCCTAATACACTAAATCGAAAATGGAATAGTACTGAACATGTGGTAAGGATACGGGACATATGTATCTTCTTGAATGTCCGCATGACCGTTGACCCAAAAGTGTTCCCTAGTTCACTCTAGGATGCTCTCGGTCTGATTTACAAGTCACAACTTTCTAAATTCTGTAACTTTCCACCTGTAGATACGTTTTAGGCTCACTTTGTTCTTTATTTCTTGATTTAGGTTTGGGTTAGGGTGGCATATTGCCGGGACTTGATTGCCGCTTGACTGTAAGTGAAAATGCTGATATAACTGACAGATATTCCATTACATTTTAACCATAATTGCGAAAGGTGGAAAGAGATCCTTGAGCTCCACAATCCACCCCACTTTCAGTCCTAAACTTCGGTGTGTGTAGAAGTCAACGAAACTTCCATCCACAGCGGGCAGATCGAGAAGTGGCCGATATTGTGACTAGACCAATGCTAGGAGGCCTTAAGTCGAAGGGCATCAGATGAACCACAATCTCTGATGTGATCATACATGCAGATCTTTGCACTTTTTCTAGTTAGCTGACTCCAAACGCAGTTGCTCCTAAATTTATCACTTATCTATACAGGAATAGAAGTCTACATTTGTTCGCTATAGGTATTCTAAGTTTGATAGATAGTATCAGGCGAGCTACCAAGTTTCCAATAAGAAATCAATGAAACTCTTACGAGAGGCAATCCATTGGCCATCTGGATTCATCAAATAGAGAATCCATCTATGCTATCGCAGAAGAGTCTCAGATCGCAAGTAATAGGCATCTCAATCAGCCATTGGACGTGTGCCTTTTGCTTAGTATAAAATGAAGTGTACATTAGTGTTTCTTTTCAAGGTAGACTCCGGATCACAGGCTTCAAATAGCTTTCCCGGGTCATCGCATTCTGATCCACTCCACAAATATAGACCCTATAGATAATAATGAAGAATGTACTATAAACCTCAAAACGTGCAATATGAGCTCAATGTGTGGACCTCAACTTCTGGGGCACTTGGTTTGAATAATTTGATAGCATGTCAGTCGACATCAGACATCAAAGAAGACGGCCCATTACACACGCCAGATGAGACAGTAATTGGTGTTCAGAAAGATGCCATCAAAAGACCCCAGAGGAAGATGGTCAACTACCAGTAGCTGGAGGTAAAACCCTCAAAAAGCTCTTAAGAGACAGCTAAAAGGAA
This sequence comes from Xylota sylvarum, assembly GCA_905220385.1. Lineage (NCBI taxonomy): Eukaryota > Metazoa > Arthropoda > Insecta > Diptera > Syrphidae > Xylota > Xylota sylvarum. The sequence goes on along the minus strand of LR999960.1, from coordinate 48,826,965 downwards.
GACTAACCCTTTAAGGCCAATTAATATATCAACGAGTCCTGTGCCATATCAGTTCCCTAACACCATCGGAACGACGCAAAATCATAGGTGGCTTCCCGATGCCATTCTTGACGAAATCCTGCTGAAAAAAAGGATCCACAAAACCTCAGTTCCTCAGCTGTCCCTTTAAACCCGGCTGGCTTCTCTCCACCTTCAGAGATCATGCTACTGCGGACTAGCTTAAGCCAAAGTGCTCCAAATCTAGCCGTGGAAAGACGATCGGTTGAAAGCTGTATACGATCTTCGCCTGGTACTTTCCTAGTGAAGACACACCAACACGTCTCATTAAATGTCAGAATGACAATTAATACGACTATTGGTGTCCTGCAGAAAGAGTTATTGGGCGATTGCTGGAAAGACGAACGAAAACTGATAAAACCTCACTGAAACCCCAGCAAAAGGGAACAACGAGCATATTTTCGCCTCAGATTTTCCTATCTAAGGATTTCGAGATATAAAGTGAGGTAAGACAAGGTTCCATTCTTTTACCAATATTGTTTATATTCGCGATTAGTGGTATGCTTCGTGCTGCTTTGTCGAGAAATGAAAAAAATCGATAGTCTCGTACATCCCAACTCAAACACCTTAACTACGATTGTTGAAACTGGCCCTCAATGAGGATGCACTTATACCAGAAGAAGGTCCCTTCTGCTGCCGATGAGTAAGGTGAATGGATCACCCTCTTACTCTGGTAACCATTTACTCCCTTGTATGAAGGAGCTAGCCTCAGCTGTCCAGGCGTTGCTGAGATCGTTTAGATCATTGGTGTATGCTTACTCTCTCACAGAGACCGTCAGCAAATGTCAGCAACTTTCCACAGAGAGGACAAAAGGGAAACTATAAACCTACTACTGGACAGGCGGCAGATAGCGCAGAGGATTTTCAGTATCTTGGGAACATTACCACGACTGCTGTTGGAATTGGACTGTATCTAGCCAAAGCAAAGTTTTCCTGCGGAATGTTGTCAAAGATGGCAAAGCAGTGTAATAATGTTAAAACTAAGCTAAGATTGTTCTGATCCAAGAAACCACTACTATCACGAGAAAGCTGTTCGTTAACAGGTGCCTATGAAACGTCTTAAGAAATTAATATATATGTATAGGTATGTAAAACAATCCAATTGGTGGACTGGTCGTAAGTTCCATGATAACCGCGAAGAATATGACCCAGTCGAGGAGGAGACACGGCAGCTAGGGATAAGTTGAGAAAAGGTGAGACGCATTGTCCGAAACGGAGGTAGAAATGGTTTCATGGTCGATTCAGGTCTTAATCACTTCCAAAATAGTCTTCAAATGGAAGTAGGCACTCTTTGAATTTGGCACCACGATTGAGCTCATTAAGTCCCACAACAGTTTCTTACACAGAGGGTGTAAGCCATCATCACAGCAAATACGGGTTACAAGAGGATGTGTAGTATTCTTGCATTTGAATATTCGACAGTTCACTTGAGTGTGTGGTACAATAAGCCTTAACTTCTTTCTTTCCTTTAATCCCTCTCTAGGTACACGTATCTACGGTTGGCCTTCAAAATCATCTCAAGCGCTCATTATGAATATCCCTTTATTCATTTAATTGCAGTAAGCACTCATACTGAACTGTGGTAGCTGGCGATCCACTCCTTGATTCGCATACCTTCGTCTACCGTGAAAGGAAATACATAAATAATTATTATCCCTCTTTTGAGTTTGGTCAATCAACCGATGGTTTTGAATTCCTTTTTTTTTTTTTTTGTTGCACTTACTTTTCGCTAATGTTCACTGATGATGAATGGATGAACGTTTAACATGGTAAGCTGGTAAGCATATCAGGGCATTACACGATAACAATGGGATATCACTCGATTAATTATTATTGAAAATTATTGAGGGGCAATTCAGGCGTGTACCTACTCATGTGGTATGTGCGGATTGTTGTAGCGTCCGCGCTCCCTTAGCCGGCTCATTTACTGAATTAGATGTGGTTGAATGCTTCAATCATAGATTCGATAACACACAACGAATAGGTCAGTGATGGCGGCTTGGCCAGGCCAGAGAATGTGTAGCAACGTTTATTAATTTGAAATGCGTGTCAGAAAACAATTAAGTTCCCGCAAGTTGTTCGATTAGTAAGCCAATGAGGTGGTGAACGCGCTAAAGAACGAACAACCGTGGAGTTCAATTCTCATTGTATAGAGTACCATACTATGTGTGCAGTTTTGTTTTTTTTTTTTATTGTTTTACTAGTAATGTTCGTATTTGTGAAAAACTACAGGGTTCATTGTAAATGAGCACATAATTATGACGAATGGGGTTTTTTTTTTTTATAATCAGTACTCATGTACACGCATGTGAGGAATTCATTTGAACTTTACATAATTTTTAAGGAACTGTAACTGAAGCAAAGCGAAATGAGAAAAAAAATTGTACACATTACAATTACAATTATACAATTACATACTTGTATTGTACATTTACAGAGGAAACACAACATACATATGTATTTACCTATATAATAAAATATGCCTTTATCCTGAAGGATTATACAGTATTCAGGATTGAAGATCAAGTAAAGTAGTCAAAGGCAATAGTCTGAAACGATAGGTGTGAAATGCCACCCATTTCCTTGTACTTGTGGTTTCGTGGCACTCTCCGTATTTTTGAGTGCGCTCTACTACAATAACGCGATAACGCGCGCGAAGTCATATCTGGGACCAGATGGAAAGGAGGAGTACAGTACAACAGTACTGCGCCTTTGTTACTCTAGACTTCAAGAATGCTGAGAGTGCCGAGATATATGTATGCGAGTGTGGCTTGCTCCAAATAATTACGTACAAGTTATTTTGAAGACAGAACCCTCATCTACGATACGGGTGAAGAGCCAAAAAGACATAAAATTATAGAAGGAGTCCCACAGGGATCAGTTGTAGATCCTGCCCTGTGGAACATTATGTACGATGGACTACTACTCATGTTAAATCACAGAGGAGTGGACATAATTGGATACGCCGATGCAGTGGTGGTAGTGGGTAAAACCCTAGAGGACGTGACAGAAAACTGCAACAACACCATCAAAGACGTGAAGATATGGCTTCGCTCATTAGGTCTGCAATTTGGGGATCAAAAAACGTAGGCTGTTCTCATTAGCAGCCGCAAGAAAATCAAGCGCCTGACCGCACAGGTAGGAGAACATAGTATCGATTCGATTCATAAAGTATCTGGGGGTATTGCTTGATCATAGGCTCAGCTTTAGAGAGCACCTAATGAGAGAGCCGTAATGTCCAGGCTAAAGTGAAATAAATTCGTTCATGAGAAGGATAAACTCTGTGCACAGAAGAACATTGCTCAGATTATGCTGCGCATATAGAATGGTATCGGGAGATACAATATAAGTTTAATAACGCGAATGCCGATTGAGTTGGACATCAAAGCAGTGGCGTCAATATAAAATGGTGAAAACCCAGAGAGAGGAGTCATCAGAGCAATATGGAATGGCAACGACGAGAAAAGAAAACGGTCGGTGGAAACACAAACTGCTACCAAACATAGAAGAATGGATCAGAAGGAAACACGTTGAGATAAACTTTTATCTTGTCCAATTCCTAATAGGACATGACAGTTTCCGGGAATACCTTCACAAATACGACATCGCAAATGACCCATTCTGCAGCCACCGTGAAGGCAAAGTCCAGAACGCCGAGAGCGAGAGATAGGCCATACGTTAACCCCAAGGTGGTTGATATCGCTCATACTATCAACGAAAGAAGCATGGGACACGGCCAACAGAATCCTTTCAAGCATCATGCACGAACTACGACTGGAAAAGCAAACACCCAAGAGCCCAAGAGTCAGAAAACCCTGAATCATAAAAATGAGAAGACATGTCAAATTTATATGTCAAAACCTGCTCCTATGAAGGAATGCCTGGACCGGTATCATAGAGGGAAACATGACAGGATTATATTTTCTTATAACATTCCTTGTACACCAAACCCTGCACATTTGCGGTTTCAATATACGCGAATTCTCTTATACTCTTTATTCACCAAAAAACTGATTTTGATGAAATTTTGCATGTAACATCCTCAGGCGTTTGAAGTTATCGTTGTAATTAGAGAAAAAAGGCAGTTTATCACTTTATAAGGGCTACATAGATAGCAGGATAGAGTATCAAACGATCCATTCCAAACGGATTGGATTTATTTTTTTTGCCCCCCAAACACTACATACATACATAATTTACCTAATGGACAAAGGGGTTTTAGAAAATGTATCTAAATACGCCAAAATTTTCTAACGATGTCAGAAGGTACAGACGAACCTCACTTCGGCAGTTTTCGGATGTAATGAATAACATCAAACTATTCTGGTGTGACATAAAAAAAAAAAAAAACGATAAATGCAGTTTGGACACCACTATGGCCTGAGTGTGTGGAATATATTGCAGGATGAATGTCGGATATGCAGGCGATAAGGTGATATTATTGTCGGGACTCTATACCTCTTCCCACTTCCTGGCCCAAAAAGTGCGGACTTTCAGTCATTCCAATTAAAACTAAACTGATGCTATTCACCACCATTCATGTTTCCTCGATTAAACGAGGAAGTCAGCTATTCTTCCTATCGTCCAGTCCAATCCTAAGTACATAGGAGTGATCCTAACTCCTAAACTTAACTGGGAACTAAACATAGACAAACGATTAAAGAAAGCATGTATAGCCTTTTATACCTGCAACAGAACCCTTGGGCAAAAGATGGGGCCTGCACCCAAAATTTATCCTGTAGATGTGCCAGCCTTAAAAAGCCTATAATATAACCAAATTGAGTAAAGTACAAAGAGCAGCATGCATAGGCAGACGCTCTAACAGTCTTTGTATACCTTTTACCTCCTACAAGTATTGCATTACACAACACAATCAGACTCACAGAGTCCAAGTGGTGAATTGCGATTCTCTACCAGGAGAACTCGTATCCCTACCAACAGATTACATCATCCCCATCCCCACCCCCATCCCCACCCCCATCCCCAGAATACCGAAAGGAACTGACCTCGCTAAATGACCAATTTATGGTAACCCTGATCTGGGTTCTAGGTCACAACAACGTTCTTAGAAACGAACATACTAATACACTGACCAGGCATGACTCAGCCATCCCGCTCGGAGCAATTAAAGCAAACATCTCCTCAATCTTTCTTAGAAAGGATATCCTTAAATGGTCTAGGTTGACAAACTGTGTCATATCCAGAAAGATTTGGCCTAGCCTTAATAAACAGAACGCTCATAGACATTGCCAGAATAATAACGATAACCACGAGACACTTGGCAGATAGGAGATCATGAAGCCCAACTAGGTATTCCCACTACATGTGCACATGTCCAGCACTATCCAGGGCTAGACAAAAAACTTTAGGCAAACACTTCTTTAACTCACTTGAAAAGATCTCAGGTAAGCACATGAGTGAGCTAATAACATTCTTAAACTTCACAGGTTGGCTTTACATACTTCTCACCAACACACATCAACATCCAGGTCACATGAGTCGTTATATCAAAATGGAACAGTTGAGCTAATTGGGTTTTGAACCATCATTTCACCTACCTAACCTATCTACCCAGCATCTTGCTATTGAAATAACGAAGAAAAACATGGTAAGAGAATTTCTTTACGTACATTTTGTTCAGAGCCAAAAGATAGAGAGGCACAGCACCTTAGGAAAAGCAAGTCTTTATATTTTCAGTCAATTCAACGCTAAGTTCTTCGCAAGTTTAGAACTCAAACGATTCGACGCATAGACTAGCCAAAAGCCACCATATCAGACGGAATATTTGCCAATGTTCAAAATCTTGGCCTCTCAATGCTGACACTTTTCAACACAAAAAAAAACTTCCCCATTGTTCTAGGAAATGTGTAAGGCAATAATTCCACGGGAATTTATTTCACCCGTAGAGGGAACTTAATTCACTTTTTTACTGTGAAATTATCCCACTTTAAGATTTTATGTGTTCTCTTACCTTTCAGGAATTATTTTCTACGGCTGCTATTGGGAAGTGGAATGCCATTAATGAGTGAGGAGTTATATCTCACATTAAAGTGGAATCATTACTCACGGACTAGAATTAATTTTTATACTGAAATGTACGAAATCATAGTTGGGGCTATTATAACAAATGTGGACTATACTATAATACAACGTGAAACAGATTCTTGTGGTTGACAGTCTGGCTTTGTTATTAATGCTGGCGTTCCACAGGGTTCTATACTTTCTATCTTTTTCCAAAATAAAAATACCTTACTAGAATCAACAAAATAAAAGATTTGTAAAATTTGTAGTCTTACCGACAATAGTACTTTAATGTACCCTTACATCCCCACTTCGACATATAATTACAGGCACCAGGTGGTATGAAATGAATCAGACCTAGCGCAGACAAGTACGAAGCGTCGATCAGCAGGTATTCAATTATCTCGTACTACTGGATCGGACAAATAAAGATATATAAGTTGGATGCAAAAGATCTAGAAACCTTCGCATGGGCTTCGAAAACAGTAGAGTAGTGGAAAAGTCAACGAAAGAAGGGGCCTTCTACAAGCCAGGCGGCAAAGGCGATTTTGCCTGTAAGAGAAATTGATTCCAAGACGATCTTCGAACCGCCTCTTTTTTCCTGTCCAAGAAGGACCCAACCAAGCGTATACCATCTACCATCTTTCAGGAAAAGTGCATTGAGACGACGATAGTGTAGACGACTTTAACCATCGCCTCGTCAGTAGTTTTATGAGCGAACGCTAAGCCTAAGGCTGTAAGCAAATACGAGATCCCTCCCAGATCAAGGACCCTCAGGATAATCTGATTCTGTTTCAGAGACAGAACCCTGAAATTCCAATCTAAAATTAACAAATTGCTAAGTCGGATGTAGCAAAGTCTCATGTTTCACGGATTGTTGACTTTCTTGACATAAAGGGGGCTTTCAACAGCATCAATATCTAACCGGAAGGCTATAATGACGGTTATGACAGTTTACGATTGTAAAAAGGCTGTAGGCTGTAGACTGTAAATGGGACCTGGACAGCACTGGATAAAGATAGCTGCCAAACTGTCATTACGACTATTCAGAGGTTGGCATGTGTCTGCGATACCATTGAACTGGAAAGGCACGCTTCAAGCCTACAAACTTCAACCAATGAACAACCCATCTGTTGCTGTTCTGTGGTTGTCGGTACCACCCAAAAAATTGCCGGTGTTCTTTACGATTACTCTCAAAATTCGTCTATCTAAATTAAGTAACCGTTTTACGTTCCACAAATCGATTCTATTCACTATACGGTAGCCAGAAGGGAACAAAATATTATCAGAGAGCTACAATATGCGTACGGATTTCTCAAATCTTTTTCATCAAGATGTATCTACAAGTATGCGAATGGCACTCACAGAGTATAACCTCAGCCTTTCCAACCCTTAGTCTAAAGTAGATGTACATATATAGTAATCTATCTCAAAGCGTCAAATGCCATAGTATCTAAGCTTCCTAGAATTAAAAAAAAATCGTCCTTTTATTAAAAAAAAAAAAAAAAGACTAACGTCTTACTTCAAACTGTATCATGCCTCCAAAGAAAAAGACGTCACCTAAAAAAAAAGTGGCCGAAGTAAAATCAAAAGAGTCCATTAAGCCTCCTGTTCAAGTGGATCCCAGAGACATTGTGCTGACCGAACTCCTTAAGAGTCTGCTTCCGTGTGTTACTGATATAGCTGAGGTAGGTTCAAAAATCTGTCCAATAATAATATAGTCGCCCTTCGACTTTGGGTCCTTAGGTCAACAAATCCTTTGTCAAGCTACGATTTCGCAATTCAAACACCTATTACGGATGGATCGGTCCGAATGGATTCCAAGGATTTGGTACTTACAAGTTTGCCGATGGTTCATCTTTTAGAGGTTTATCTTTATGCCTTACAAGTTTTATTCCCTTCTGTATCTTTAACCATCCCCTGTAACAGGAAGATTTGAAAATAGCTTAACGAGAGGCCTAGGAAGGTATAAATACAAAAAGGGATACCTGTACGAGGGTGAGTTCTTAGCCGGACGTCGACACGGTTATGGTCAATACAAAGCAAGGCGGTTTCATTATGACGGTTATTTTCAAAAAGGCTTATTCCATGGCCAGGGAGTTTGGAAGGTATCAAATTTTATTTCAACTCGTGTAATGCTTGTGTAATGTTCTTTGCTTTCAGTCCAAATCAGAGGAACAAAGTGGAACTTTCTACGAGGGTAAGATTACGCATGGAGAAGTCCACGACAGTAGCGGGTGCTTCAAGGGCACCTTTGACGAATCTAACTTACGCAAACGAGGCACGTTCCATTTGAAAAATGGCAACACATACAATGGCTCGTGGATGGATGACTATTTTTGGGGATTTGGTGTATACAACTGGATCGAGGAAGGAGAGCCCACCACAAAGGCAGTGACTAAATACATCGGCTATTGGCTAAATGGCGAACGCTACGCATTGGGAATGCTAACATTTCGTCAGAGATACATTATCTGCCAGTGGGATTCGGATAAAAAGAATGGCGCCGGTGTGATAATCGCCTGCAATGGTAATTGCTATGCCAGCACGGAAATGTTTAAGGACAACCAGTACCAGGGATCGACTCGAATTAAACTAAGCAAGGAAACTCGTGAAATTCTTGAGCATCTGCTAAAGCTCACAACTCCAGTTATTAGCTACGAAACGATGGAAGAAAAGCGTGATGCGTTAATGGAAACTGTTCAGAAACTTATCGAGGGACATGCGGAATGGTTTTCGCCAGTCTATCCGATTCGTATTCCTCACTACGAGATTGCTGATCTGCCACCAGTACCATACAAATCATGCTTTGAATTAAAGTTCCTGCAGCAGGTTCTGACCGAGAACTACAAACCTTTCATGGATCTCTACTTGAAGTACACCCACTCGGCTGACGAGTACATGAATAATCTTGGTTTGAATCTATTCTACATGGACGTGTTCCATAAGGTGCGGGACGTCAATGTCAATGTGGCAATGAGGGAGGGACAACATAAAATACGTCACCAGTGTATTTATTCCGAGGTCAGTAAGTCCTGTGATCTTCCCTTGGCTGCGGTTCCGTTCTATGAGTTCTTTCAACATTTCATTCGAATCACAGGAATACTGATGGAAAATGAGGAACTCAAATTGACTGCGGAACGACTTAGGCCGACATTTTTTGGCCATCTGGCAATGCAGGTGCTCTACGTGATGCGGATGCTCCAATCGCATGAGGTGCCAGAATTTCTGGTTCGCGAAGCCATCCGAGAAAGTCGACCGGCGATACTGATGCTCTTGCAAACTCTGAAAGAACAGTGTCTGGGTAAGACGACCATAAGGAATGCTTACATATATTTGCAGAAGAAAAACGTCGTATGCGGGAAGAGTCTAAATTTCATTCAGGCTGTGGACAAGTACTTTGAGAATGTCTTCAAGGAGGGTATTCTGTGTGATTGTGACTTTGAAGTCAGTGATTTAGAGCTGGTCGAACTTGTGTTGTGCACTTGTCAGCTGAAGTTGAAGAAAGACGAAATAAAGAAGATCAGGGAGCTAGAGCAACGCGCGAAAAGGTCTCAATAAAGGAAGAAATTTTTGTTTTCTTAATCGGAATGTTAGTTCTCTGTTGGTTGGTTCTCTATTTGTAGCATTTCTGTAAAATGGAATGAGTCACCAGAAATGGGAATGGGTACAACGTATCACTAGTTAGATACACGTCTAGAGAGTTAGATACACGTCTTGGTGACCCTACTGTGACAGCCTAGAAAAATCCACAGAAACTTCTAGGTCTCAAAAACTCCAACGAATCCATTGACCTGGTGTCAGGAGAGTACAAACCAATTGTATAAAACACAAAAAAAAAAAAAACACCCCCCCATCGGGTTATTCACCCCTGTCATTCCCAGTTTCTTTCTTCTTTTTTTTTACAATCCAGCATCTCTACGTTCCTCCATCGGATGTCATGAATGAAAATTTCCTCTCAATGAAAGTACAACTGGCTCTTCAAAGTGTCTCCCGCCTTAAGTTCAACAAGATTTCGTTTCATATATGTCAATACAAAGGGGAAGCTTGAATGACAGTACTATACTATGGTCTACAATTTTATTGATTCAACCCTTAGACTTAGTCTAGCCGGGCGGAATCGTTTCCAGCATTTTTGTTGAATTTCAATCAGCCCCACATGCACTTCAGCTTTTTCTTTTATATTTCCTTTCTCTCAAACGAGAAAATCCTGCACTGACCGATATATGAAGCACTACCATTATTTGCCACCTGGCGAGACAAGACAATATTTCATCCATCACCCAATATGCATAAAAAGTGTCAACGAATCCATTTAATATGGCCACAGGGAAGAATCAGAAAAAAAAACGGACAATCTTTCCGATCCCACTCGATGGTTCTTAACCTTTCTATCGTCCGGATAAACCACCGATAAATTGTACGTCTCACCCGATAGAAATGCGCCCCCAAAACAAGACCATTTGCAACCCCTGTCCACCCCTAGTAGTTATTTTTTTTCAAGGAGTTAAAATAAAATGTTTTTTTTTTTTTTTGCTGTTTTTTGGTTCCCAACACCAAAGGTATTTTCGGTACTTTGTGGTAAACTTTCGGTTGGTCTACAGCTGGTCTTGGGTTTGGCGTTATCGTCATCGTCGTCGTCGTTGTCGTTGTCGTTGTCCTCAATTACGCAAGTCTGTGTAAGGAGGAGTGGAAATGGGGTATTAGTAGAACAATTTTTTTTTTATTTCCTTTGCATTTTATAATTATCAATCGGCATTGCTTCCTTGTCTCGTCCTTGCCAGCGCCACCGTCTAACCGTCTAAAGGTGAGCTGGAAAGGATGTCGTTCGTTGGTTAGGTAAATGACTTATTTTAATGAGGCAATGGCTAATTGTAATTACCTTAATGATAAACGCTGCTGGTGGAATGTCCTTGGTGGTGTACTCGTATCTATGTAGGACTTGTAGGTGTATAGAGCTTATTTGGTGTGGAATGGTGGGAAGGTGGATATTGAATATCCGAAGGGAGATCCCTTATTTTCATTCGAGTTAAAGTAATCGATTTAAGCCTAGTACATCGAGCGAAAGAAAAATTTTCGACACCAACTTTAAATTAAATTGGTTTTAAAGGAGACTAGATGGGGATATAGTCTGTAAATCATTCAATGCATCGATTGTTAGAGCAGGTAACTCTGCCAGAGTTAATGAGTCTGGGGCCAATGACTATGGAGTTATGACCCAAGATATTCACCCCCTAATCTAGGCTGTTTTGCAATGTCTTTCATATTGGACCATTGGCAGCCTGAGGGTACACGGACTGTATTCTAAAGAGCCTCTCCGAAGCTAGGTCGTATCGAAGACTAATGGACGTCGTATCATACAGGACTCTGACGTTGCAGAGACATAATTTCACGGAAATATATGTACTTCACGGGGGAAATTATTCCACCTCTAGGGAAATAAATTCACTTTTCCAAACGTGAAATTATTTCCCATTGTAAGTGTGAATTTAGAATTTATTACTCATTATCAGTGGGAAATAATTTCACTCTATGAATATGGATTTATTTCTCACCAGAAGTGAGTTAAATTCCCACGCCATGGTTGACCTAGGTACTCCTGAGACCATATAGCTATGAAAGGAACAACGACGAACAAATTTAGCTTTTAGAATTCAATGGAACTTCAACATATGTAGATAGAAAAAAAGTTTCCCATAAGTAAGAGGTAAGAGTACCTCTGCTCACAGGACAGTACATATTCCGAGAATACGTCTTGAGGTTAGTGGTCTTGTGAAAACACGCTATACGGATTGTGGAATTTTAATTTAGAGAGGGGCTTCCATAGCCAGCTACTGTTACCGACCAGAGAGTAATTCGAAGGTATAGATGTAGGGAACCAAGTGAGGTTACCTATATATTGACCCTTGAACCAACAGGAGATACATCTGCAAAATTATGGTAATTGGGGTATTGGTACTGCCTAAAGAATTCCCGCAGATTGATTTAATTGCAAAAGGATTTGATGGAATCCACTTAAGATTGGGAACAATGCTGGTAGACTATAGCTATAGTTCTAGCTAAAACTAGGAATTGGAAAAGTTTTGAAACTGATGGCATGGGTTCCAAAGAACTAGCTGGAAATTTTCGTGGAAGTAGTCACATCATCTGATGGCGATGGAGGTTATCCTAGGATAATCACTTCCACATCTAGTCATCGAGAAAAATGGAAAGAGACCTTGTCTAACTTACAAATAAAACATTTTGAATACAAGTCTCCAGAGATGACGATAGATTAAGCAATCTACTTCAATTGACAACTTTACTATGAGTACGGTTAAAGGATCAAGAACTCCCGAGTAAGCAAGGATAAGAAGATGGATCAAGAGCCATACAACGCAGAGGATTTTTCAGACGTGGGCATGTTATCGGATACCTTTTCAGGAGATACATCGAAGGCTTCATGATATCGAATGAAAGTTTTTCGTAAAGCTATTGGGTCAGTAGGGAGACGGATCTCGACAAGGGGATGCTCTGTCAAGTGATTTCTTCTGTTCAGTGCCGGAGTCACAAGTCAATCGAAGAACTGAGATACGCCAATATTTGCGTACTTACTATCGGCAGTAAGAGAACGATTGCAAGAGTTGCCCTCTTCGTCCTCGGGAGGTGACTTGTTTCGAATTGTGATATTCGAAAGGGATCCGAGTGAGACATCAACCAACTTTATGAACCGAACTGGAGTCAGCTGACTAACGATGGTGCTGGAACTAGAGCCTTTTTAACGCCATCTAAGTAAGCAAGTGGGGCGCGATGATTCAAGTGGTTAGTGCGTTGAACTATAGAGCGAGGGATTCGAGGTTCGATTACCAATAAACTTCAAAAAGTTCTTTCACGGTCCTCTTGCAAGCGACTGGCAAACATCTGAGAGTATAAATGTCAAGTCAGCTTTCAGCATTCATGTAAAGAATATAACACGTTGTGAGAAGCTAGGCCCTGGGTTCTATACGGACCTCTGGCGCCAAATATTCCAAATCCAAAAATCTATTGTGGTCCTAATTCGATAGTTTAAGATAGGTAGGTAGGTGGGTGGGTTGATGAGGAGAGTACGGCTCCGCCTCATCACACTTAGGGTCTTGTGGACCCATTGTGGTACACAATAGGGGGTTTGGTTCCAGCTCGTTGGTGAATAGGGTTTCTCCATCGTATTGTCCTTAGAAACCGGGAAAGATTTTGAGGTTAGACATCAGATAGTGCTTGTTTATCCTCGAAGTAATATCTTCCTAGTGCTCTGTACCTCTATTGACATAGACTTGGACAGTGATATAGGTAGTGAGGTGTATCCTCGTGAGCCTCTTCGTCACCGCACCCTCTGCATATGTTGTTATTGTTGAGTTTAAGTTTCATTGTGTGGTTTCTTAGGAAAGCATGGCCAGTGAGTTCACCAACCAACATTGACAGCGTTTTCCTGTCGTTTTGTATGAGTCTGTTAGTTATGCATTCTCGTATCGTGGCCAGACCTTCCTTAATATATCACGATTTCCACCTACTGTTGGGTGTCATTAGATTCTTACGTTCCACACACTCCCTGAGGTTGAAGAGTGAAGGTTTAATCCACTGAAATGCGTGATTTCGGTCCATTGCAGATGCTTTATTAGAAAGCAAGTCAGCGATCTCATTGTATCCTTGTGACCAAGGACCTAACAAAGATATATATTATGCTTTGAGCCAAGAACCTTACTAGCTTGGACTTGATTTCTGTAGCAAAAATTGTTTTAATGGCCACCTAACTGTCAATAAGAATGCTTATTATCATCCCGTGGTATTGCCATCATTGATACCATACTGGCTGCTTTTGTTACTGCCAGGGCCTTCACTTGGAAGACACTACTATAGTCAGGAAGTGAATGTTTTGTTTCATGGAAAATATCCGGCTAGATAGATGTAGATTTGTCTTTTGTTGGTTTCTTGGTTTCCCATTCTTCTCTACTGTTTTTTTCAAGTTTGAGGTATGGAGACGAATAGTCGGTGTTTATGTCTTGTCCTACGAGATTCTTTAGGATCTATGTATGCCCTTCCAGGTCTGAGTTCAAGCTGTTTGATTGGCTAATCCTCAAAGCACTCTTGGTGGCAGACTCTTGTATGTACAAGTCTAGCTTGTGGCTAGCCTCTGTATCTTACTCATTGCCTTAAGATTGGTTGCTTTGACTGCAGCTCGCCACCAGACTACGTTCCCATCCGTGAGTTTTGGTCTTACAATTGCCGTATATATCCACAAAATTATCCTAGGGTTTGGTTCCCACCTTCTGTCGAAGAGGCGATTGCAAGTGTATAAGGCAATCGCTGCCTTTTTAACTCTTTCATTGTCATTAAGCTTCCAATTAAGTTTCCTGTCTAGTATGGCTCCTAGATACCTTGCACTATCAGATATTCTTAGGGGTACTCCCTCAATAGCTGGTAGTTTGAATTGTTGTATAGTTCCTTTGTTTGCGAATAGCACTAGTGCGGTTTTTTGGGATTAAGTCCACAATGCTTTGTAGACGTGTGAAGTGTCTTTAGTGAATTGGCTAACAGTTCGCTGATAGTGGGTAAGAATTGTCCTCTTGCCAGCAGCACTAGATCGTCTGCATAGGCGACTATCTTAATCCCACGTCTGAAAGGGTACAGATAAAAGCTTTGTTGTGTACCTGGTCATACAGCTATTCGTGGTATCGAGAAAATAGAGGAAACAAGGGCGTCGGAGGTGAAGATATGACCTTATCGAAGTCACACGTTAACATGCTACAATTTAATTTAAATTGGTGGTAGCTTAAGCTCAAGTTAATCATACTCTTGACTAGTTTCTAATATTCATTAAAATCTTTAGAAATGAAGAATACAATTGCCTTCCCTTAAGCCGATATCTGGGAGTATACATGCATGTGCACTTGGGTAAACGAACTACAAACTACCCATACCATATAGCCACTCATATGCATATACACACTTCTGGCATTTTAATTATTTACGCATATAATAGGCTCTAAGGAAAGTCACATCATGATCACCTTCGACCATTTTATTCGTCGCTACACCTGCATCTGGGTGCATATAGCACCAATTCCGAAATCGTTCCTCATACATACTACATCCTCATTGTATGGGGCTCATGTGATTGAGTCCGAGAGAGTTTCTAAAACACACATACACGTATGTACACAGGATACAACTACTTTATGTATTATTCTGGATTCTTTAGTCGTCTGGTGCATGGGTGAGTGTTAATATGAAACTCTCAGTTGCATACAAAATCCTTAAGTCTCTTCGATATCCTTCACCGACGCAAAACTCACTCGGTGCGTATTCTGGCACTCACCCTTTGGCTGGCCTCCCCCACCCCCACCCCCTCTCATTTTACATAATTTTAACATGCACTTGCTGTCCTAGATATTTTTGGTGAAACGATGACGATGACGACGATGGCGATGGCGATGACGATGATATCTACCCCCGTTGTTCCTTGCAGTGTGTTGTGTATGTAGGTGGTGATTTTGCAGCCCTCTATACCAAGAATCATTTTATCCCACTGATGCAGCCCATGATTAACAGCCGTAGTACATTTACATTTTGTCCCCTCATACCTACATAGTTCTTATTTCATTTATTTTTGGGCAAATTCTCTTCAGAATATAGCCAACAAACGAAGGGACGCATAAGTCTTCCATCCACCACCACCACCCCTAACACCACCATCAGCTATAGCAGCACCATCGCCCAGTTGTGTGTGTGTCTAGCAAAACAGTTCGATGGTGAATTATCTGTAAGACGACGGAGAGTTAGAAAGAGTATCCCCTCTAGCACCGGTCACTGAGTCAGTTGGGCGGGGTGGAGGGGTGGTGTGTATAGAAATGTTTGTGTCTCTGCTTTGGAAAAAGGGTTACGGGAAGCGCTTGCCTTAAGGGGTGAGTTGTTTCAATGTTATGCAAATTAGAGTTAATACAGACGTCCGAATTGCAAATTAAATTGCATATTCGGTATTAAAAACACCAATACACCAACACACAAGGACACAGAGGATAGGATAGCGAAACAGATGGAATACATCGACACGTACACGTATTCTTAGACGATGTACAAAACAGTTCAAATGAGCATTGTATCCTGTCTCACTGCCGGTCGGTACATACATACATAGTGGGGGCTTTTGCCTTACTCATGCTGTTTAAGTATTTGGGCTCCCCCATCCCCCCCCCCCCCCCCCGCCCGTCTTTAATACTTTTGCAAGAGACTTTCGGTTAGTTGTGCAGATCTTGAAATATTCTCTTAGGCCACAGAGGCCTATAGGTGAGCCATGCATGGGGGCTTGATACTGCGCACGCATTTGCCTTCATTGTGATGAATGACAAATAAATTTGTACATGTGTACTATGTACACAAAGTGGCAACCCGAAAACTTGAGGTGGGGTTTTTTTTTGTTTTTTCATTAAAAATCTATAATTTTACAATTCGAGGATAGGGTTGACGTATTGTATTCTGTAAAACTCTAGATTTCGGATTTGACTACACTGAAGAGCTATTCCAACTGTGTAATCCTTTGATAACATAATTAGAATCGCAGGAATTGCTTTAAGATACTTACCTCCCAGGTTATTCCAAGTAACTAGAGACCCGAATAATCATCGCGACCTGTAAAATTTATAGTGCTGTCCCAATGGTTGGCTAAAAACTGTCTTGACATCTTGACATCCTCTGGGCTCATCAAGTATCACGTTGCAACTTCGGAATACTCACAAAGATATAGTTTGGCTGAATTTAGCAACTCGTACGTATTTCGTTACGGAATATATGCCTCCTTGAGCATGAAGTGCCGGGCACTCATAGAGAATATGCTCGGATGATTCATCATCCTACAAGCAGAGCCGATATTTCATCTCTAAAGACAGATTCACTTCGTTAAGGTGATTGCTCAGAAAACAATGACTTGTAAAAACGTTCACCAGCTTTCTGATACTTTCATAATCTAGGCTAAGGATTTCCTTGTAGGAAGGCTTGATCAATCGTTTGGATTGTCTAAGACCCGGAACATTTTCCCAGTGGGGTAGACGAACTTTGTGCTTCCGGTCATTAATCAGCCCATTGGACGGAACAGTAAGCTTCAGGTCCTATGAACGTAGTTACCGGGTGTAGGTAGCTAGTTCATCTGCAGATTCGTTACCTACAATTCATTCATAATCAGGGACCCAACCGAGTTTTACCTTGTTATGTATGTATAGCAAGATATTGGATAGTGCAGAACATGTCCATGGAATCGAGTCAAGTATTTTCCTTTTCGTAAAAGGCTCTAGAATAGTAAAGCACCCTGCATGATACTAGAGATGAGACAGAGATCGTCCAGTCATCTGCGTAATCCATGGCGATGTAGCATAATCTCTGTAGATCGACTAAAAGATTGTGGATGACTCGAATGACCACAAAAGGGGAGAGAAGACTCATCGTTGGGGATGATTTTTAACTGCAGATACAAACACCGACACTTAGTAGTACTTTGACTTTCCAGCTCGCCCCTTATACATACATTGATTGGTCGAATTTTCGATACCTCTGAAAATGATTGCTTTTTCTATCGACCCTTAGCCAGTAATATCGAACGCATCTTCGATGTCAAGGAAGGCGACGAGATGGTGAAGAACGCCTTCCGTGAACCTGCCTTTTCTGTACTTAAACTGACTCGCGTGCAAACGGGTAGATAGATCTAGGCGACCTCTAATATGAACGTCTATAAGCAGCTTTGAAGACGAATAATGTTAGACTTATAGGGAGCTTACTAGGCCTATTAAGTGGCTTGGAGATGGAGATTACGTTTCCCTGACTCCAGGTGATCGGGATACATCACCAGTTGTAGCTGGTACTAAATAAAATTATCATTCCTGGCAGAATGAGATGTATTACCTTTTGGTGAAGCACTGGAAATACACAATCCAAGCCGGGAGTTTTGAGCTGTTTGAAAGAGCTATATGACATATTACCAATACAGACCCTATAGTCAGTTGCGTTCGGGTACGTGTGGAGTACACAACGAACCTGAAGTAAGGTTTTCAGCTTTCTTTAGTAGCCTTATACAATTGAGCTGTCCCTTTCCAATCGATAAAGCTTGAATGGAAACTTGATATACCAACAGTCCGCAAAGACTATAATGGTCTCTTCATTTGCAAAAGGACTGCGGGTAAAAAGTTAGGTCTGAAACCAGCAATGATGCACTGACTATATATCATGGTAGTCCGACCGATTCTCACATACATACATATGGGGCTCTTGTTTGGCAAAAAGTCATAACAAAGTATGTAGAATACATGGGATACGTTGACCAAGGAACACAGAACAGCTTGTATTGCCATTACCGAGGCTCTATTTTTGTATCTTTTACCACTAGACCTACAAATAAAACTACAGGACATCGTGAAATCCGTGGTACCCTCGACTTCAGTACACCATATGAAGTAATAGTGGTGGAATTAGGGATGGGCGATTCCGAATGAATCTCGCAATCGAATAAATTTTCACTAGAAAACAATCGAATCAAAGGAAGCGAATGGAATCGAGTCGAATCGAATCGAGTCAAATAAAATTGAATATGATCGAGTCGAATAGAATCGAATCTAATCCAAGATAATTTATTTCATTGTTACAATCGTGAGAATGGTGGGTACTAATAGTCAATTGCTGTCGATTATATTGCTTGCAATTATCAGTGGATGCAGGTGATGAACAATCACTGGTGAACAATCGACGAGAAACAATCGACTCGACTCGATTTTAATTCGAATAATTCGAATTGAGAGAACAATCGAATTATTCGATTAAAATGTATAGTTTCGATTCGCAATTGCCCATCGCTACGTGGAATGGAAAGTAGACTCTCTACGAAATGAGATTGCAATACTTATAGATAGTACATATACTCCAGATACACTCCATAGATTTAAGCCTACAGGTAGCTTTGAAACTTCCGGACACATACAGTGTATTCCAATTAGAGGTTCTTACTGTGCTCAAATTTGTGGTATCACTAGAGATGGTATCAATATCCGACAGAAATATCGCCACATACATTGATAGTCAGGCTGCGCTAAAGGCCCTAGAGTCACAAAATCTGAACTAGTCAGGAATTGTTGTATAATGCTCAATGCATTATGGACGCAGAACCGCGTCAGATTATACTGACGTACTGGGTAAAGTCCGATGTAATGGCCAAGAAAGGATCCGAGCACCTACAAAGTGATACAATTGGGGGCATAACACCATCAATCTGCGTGGCCAAGACGATTATTCTCGATAGGACCATCAACATGGCTGACCTAAGATGGTTCAACTTAAGAGGGCATAGGGTGGACTAAGGCCTCGTGGCCGGTGTTAGACGAAATAATAAAATTAAGTAGCTCACGCTTGGCGCTGTGCTTCAAGTGGTTAGTTCGTTCACCTACGGAGTGAAAGGTTTGAGGGTCGATCCCCAGACAACACCAAAATAGTTCTTTCACGGCCCCATCTCTCGCGAGCGTCTGACAAACATCCGAGAGTAAGACTGCCATGAAAATGTTTTTTTTTTTTTTGTAGGTCACGGTTAAGAATAGCAATAGGGATTCTCTCCATAATCGCGCAAATCTTCATACTTCGACAAAATGCAGAGAAAACTAAAAAGTTTCAAATCAATACCCAAAATCTTTTCATCGATTTTAAGGGCGCATTGACTACATTTATAGAAACGGGCAGTAAAGAGGCACTTCTTGTCTTGGCATCTCTGCCAAACTCGTCCATTTGCATAGAATGACGATGGAGAAACCTCGCTGCTCTATCAAGGTCTGTAACGACTACATCGAGATGTCAAAAAAGGATTTGATGTCAAAAAAGGATTTGATGTCAAAAAGTCTTTAGACAAGGTGACAGCGGGTGATTCATGTGACTTTTTTAACATCATACTAAACTTAGTAAGTAATTATGTATGTTTGTATAATAGTATGTGCTCGTTGTTGTTCTTTCAGACTATAAAATAAACAGACCCTTAAAAAACCCTGTTACATATACATTACTGGCTGTGCGAAGAATAGTCAACCTTCAAATGAACACCAGTCTTCTTCAAGAAGTGACTCTGAGTGATGTTTATAGTTGTCAAGAGACTAACCTTCAATGTCAAGTTTTGACGCTTAAACCGTATGGATTTCACTTGCTAACTCCGTAGAGTTTGACGAACAGGCAGAAGCTGTAAGAAGTTGTAGACCGCAACGAAACTCCGTCACCTAAAATTAAAGAACTAGTGGATTCAACAACTGACAGAAATAGTGCCACAAGACGAGACTATCCCAATAATGATTCGGTATGATACTGAATAGGCCTTCTAATCTGGAGCGCCTTAGTTACATTGATCGGCAATCCAAGGAGTACTCTTATGCGATACCAAATAGGTGCAAGGAAAAAAGGCAAAGAGTTCCTCTCATCGCACAAACTTGCAAAATGTTGCAGATTACACAGTCGACATAGTGAGCTATCGTTCACCAAACAAGCCCCAATATTATATGTAGGTACAGTCTAATAATGGACTTGTATGTATATCCAGTGTATCTATCAGGTCCTGCTCAAGATTTTACGGCACTGCTAGTGAATGCTTGCGGCCTAGGAGGTTCATACGTGATTCTTGAAACCAAAAGGTTGCCCATATACTTAACGTTACTGGACAGGGTTAGCTAAGTGATTAAAAATAAAGGCCCACTCACTTATGGGGGAATTCTTTAGTATCATCTGCATCTTAGGTAGTCTGTACCAATTCCTGATTATGTAAAGCGCTGTGAAAGCTTTGGACAGTCTGAGTGTAGAATGTCCCCGCTACAGTTCGGTGTGAACCTGGGCCTCCACACAATGTCCCCTCAGTGTCCATAAAAAATAGTGATAGTATAGATTTTTCGACCAAGTGCATGGCAATATCTGCCCTTTAATTTAAACAATACTTGTCTATATGGTAGGCACACTGGCCATCAAGCGACAGGAGGATATTTTACTTAAGCAGCAGGTCTTATCGTTTTTCATCGACCTTCAGCAGCTTTTTATATAGCGCAGACTTAGGAGATTTTTAAGGGGAGCAGAACAATATGATAGATTTCGTCTTTTTTTCGTTACAATTCTCGGCGCAACCCATAGATGTCGATTAGTAGCTCTACTTCTGAAATGCCAACCTGGCCCAACGTAGAGCATAAGGGCCATATTCCTCAGATATCAACTAACTTTGGGTTGCAGCTCTATGTACAGATAGTTACACTAACGAATTGCATAATTGTAATACCAATACGCTTGTAGGTAGGTATAAAAGATTAAAAAAAAAAAAAAAACTATTGGTAAAACTTTTGCCCCATCCTGTAAAACCAACAAGCAAAGGACGGCTTTCTGTAAGTTGGTAGATAGATAGATAGGTAGGTAGGTAGGTAGGTATGTACAAATTATGGTGTAGAAAATTTCGAACCCTCATAAATTTTCCGGGGCGACAGAAGAAACGAAACGGAATGGACGTGCAATTAAAAAACACACATTCGACGATGATGATGACTAAAACGACCGGCGACGACTATCGACGAAGACACAACAGCGAATACGAATATGAGCGACTAACCGCCAGTGTGTGCCGTGTGTACCATGTGTGTGCATTCAACTGCTTTGGCACAATGTGTATCAACATATGTTTAAGTATTAATTTAAAATAATGCATTGGCTTCAACTAATTATTCTCAGGCGAAAATTGTTGTTCCAGGCACAGGCGGCCTGAACGGTGCAGAGGAGGATTTAATTACACTTCTTTGATAGTTCTTATGGCAGAGAGGTTTGCGAAGTGAATGGAAATTTAATTTAGCCGCTTGATGATGAGAGTGGAATTTATTGGAACTTTTTCGGTTCGAAGTTGCCTGGTAGAAAACGGCTTGCTTAAGGCGAGATACATCTGGAGATACATATGTATGTGTTGTGTATCATGGACATAACTTATTATGTTTGCTAGACAAATTACAATCACATACAATGTGATGGAAATCAAAATGAAAAATTTGTATAGGACAGGTTTTGCGTTTAACTTGTACCGGATACTAAATTATGCATCCATTAAATATATTGAAAATAATATAATAGCAGGTTGGTCGCCCCAACAGATGGGGCTAATTAGAGATACAAAGTGCAGAACTAGTCAAGTGGGAAATACATAATTTGGCATATTAGCTTGAATACATGCATACATGTGGATATGTTAAAGTTTGGTCAAATTAGTACGACTTTTGATGGCACTCACGCATGAGAATTCTAAGAGCTATCGTAACATAAAATCCATATTTTTCAAAAAATCGCTAACCATTGCTAACTTGCACACCTTCATGAAGTACTTACCAATGACCACTCAAATTTTGTAGATTTACTTCAAATACCTGATAGTACGAGGGACTATAGCGACACAGTTCAAATTGTAATACAGGAGCATTGCTAGTAGAGTAAATGTATAATTGGCAAAATCTTCAGCACCGACGAAGGAAGAATGATCCTTGGGATCCATGAAATCAATCAACGCCTCGGCATTCCTTTATTTATTTCCACTATTCGAAATTAACATTGAGAAATAGCAAAAGAGCAGAGTGAAATATTTACTTACTTATTCACTTAGGTGGCGTTACAGTCCGGAATGTACCTGGGCCTCAACCAACAAGCCTCTCCAGCGATCTTTGACTAAGTGCCTCCAGTTGCGCACTCCAAGTTGTTTGAGGTCCTCTTTCACTTCTCCGCGTCACCTAAGGCTAGATCGTCTTCTACTGCGTTGTCACTCCGGGTTAGATTCGAAGACTTCGGGCCGGAACATTGATGTCCATTCGCTGTACATGTCCTAGCCATCTTAGATCACTGATGCGTTCTTTCCTGACTAGGTAAATATCGTTGTACATCTCATACTCGTAGATTTTGCTGTTAAATCTCCTCCTCTAAGTCCCGTCAATGCAAGCGGGACCGAAAATAATCTGAAGAATTTCGCATTCAAAGTGACCAAGGATATCCTCATCCGTCTTCGTTAGCGTTCATGCCTCTACGCCATACAGCAGGACTGGAATGATGAGGGTGTTATATAGAGTCTCCTTAGTATTTCTTGACAAAACCTTGTTACTCAATTGTCTTCTTAGACCAAAGAAACAGCGAGTGTAACTCTTCGCTTGATTTCTGCTGTGATATTTTCAGAGTTTATAGCGGAGCCGAGGTCCCTAACTACCTCAATGTTATAGCTACCCATTGTGACGTTCTGTCAGATTCGAAGATGGTGTGTCCTTCTTGTTAACAGCATATACTTGGTGTTGCCCTCATTCGCAACTAAACGGTGCATACGCATACGCACCAGTGACAGCTCGCTGTGTTGTGCCAATGTGGTCAATGTCAATAGCGAATGCAAGTAACTGGACTTGGAAAATCGTGGGTCTAATGTTGGCTTACGAGTGTCTTACAATTTTCTCAAGTGCGATGTTGAAAAAGTCACATGACAGTGCATCAGCTTCTCTGAATCCTTTTTTGACATCAAAGGTCTCGGTGAATTTGTTTCCTACCTTTATGGAGCAGCAAGCCTTCTCCATCGTCATTCTGCACAATCTGACGAATTTGGCAGGGATGCCAA
Organism: Xylota sylvarum; assembly: GCA_905220385.1. Taxonomy (NCBI): domain Eukaryota; kingdom Metazoa; phylum Arthropoda; class Insecta; order Diptera; family Syrphidae; genus Xylota; species Xylota sylvarum. The sequence goes on along the minus strand of LR999960.1, from coordinate 48,803,261 downwards.
AACTAGACATGGCTCTGTAAATGCTGTCATATGCAGAATTAAAATCGATAGAAAAAAGGTAAGTATCGATCTGGACTTTTGGGTTTGCTCCAGATCTATTTGGTCGATTGTGGAATTACCGGGTCTAAAACCGCACTGAAAGCGGCCAATCAGCTCGTTGACAAATGGTTTCAGGCGCTAACAGTACCTACTGCCGACAGGATCTTGTATGGAATATTAAGGAGACTGATGCCTCTATAGTCGACGCAGTTTAGAGGGTCTCCTTTCTTGTGGATAGAGCAAACGATGCTGAGGTTCCATTCATCAGGCATAGTTTCCTTCGACCAAATCTTGGAAATAAATTTATGCACGCTCCTCACCAAGTGAACCCCCGCTGCCTTAAATAACTCGGCTGGTAGGCCGTCCGGTCCAAGAGCCTTGTTGGACTTGAATTTGGATATTGCTAACCTTATTTCATTCTGGTCGAGTGGACGGAAGTCTTGGTTTTCATCGTCCAAGTTGAATGATTTGCTCTGTCTGACAGTTTATATTGGGTCGTCGTTGTCGTTTAAAGGTCTGAAACAGAAGTGGTTTCCTACAAGGTTTCCTTGTCCATCTCTACTAGTCTCTGTTCGAGTTTAGTTGCCTTGACACTTTTCACATTTTGGTAAAACTTCGGAATATTGTTCCTGGAGCAGAACCTCTCTAAATACTCAATCTCTTCTCATGATCTTTCTTTTTCATCCGGAGAAGCCGATGTTCTTCCCTCCTGTTTTGTACGTAGAACTCACGCTCTGCTTTTGTCCTTCTATGCAGCGCCGCTTCGTAGGTGAGTTGTTTAGCTGCATGTACTTGCCGGCAGTCTGTATCAAACCAAGGGTTTCGTGGGAGTGATCGAGTGAAACCCACCACATATGTTATGACGTTTCTGATAGTTTCTTGGCAACGATGCCACTGGTCTTCAACACTTGATTCTGGATGCATAGGACTTCTCGAAAGGTTGAGGGATACGTGATCGGCAAAAATTCTGGCCGGTCAACGTTAAATCTCTTCAAAGTATTTTTCAGTTGAAGACGTACTTTTGTGCAACTAGGTAGTGGTCCGAATCTACGTTGGCCACTCGGAATGTTCGGACGTCTATAACAGTGGAGGAGTGCCGATCGCAACATGATCGGTTTGGTTGACGGTTTGGTGATCTGGTGACCGCCATGTTTCTTTATGAATGTTGAGATGGGGAAATCGTGTGCTAGCTATAGTAACATTACGTCCCGTAGCAAAGTCAATTAGCATAAGTCCGTTTTCAGACTTGGTGTCATGAAGGCTATGCTATGCTAGGTGCTACCAAAGACGTCCTTCTTTCCTATTATGGCGTTAAAATTACCTAGAAGGATTTTAACGTCATAGACATTGCTCATATGTATGTCTTGTCGAGGAGATCGTAGAAACACTCTTTGGTAGCATCATCTCTTTCCTCTGTGGAAGCGTGAGTGGATATCATGCTAATGTTAGGAAATTTAGTCTTGATGCGGATTGTTTAAAGCTGAAGACTTCTTGCCGAAATCTGCCTCTTACAACAAATCTGCACTCAAATAGACGCTGCTTCTGCAGCTCTGTAGCAAACACTGTAGTACAAACGAGTATATGTCACAGTCTTTCATCTGTCTTTTTCATCTTTTGCCCGGCCCATCCCATCGCACTTCCTAGATGGCGGTGATATCTGCCTTACAACAGTCTAGGACCTCTGTTAATTGTTCGGCCTGTTCATGGCCCGAACATTGCAGATCCGAACGTCGTTGTCCTTTTTTTATTTTGCAGGGTCGTCAAGCGTAAATCCGTCCTTTTCAGAGGCTTGTAATTGTTTCGGAACTAATGTTGTTTTTCCGTGGTAGGGAAGTTATCCCGATGCACAGTGCGAAATATGAGTGCAAGATAGCAGTCGAAAATAGTAGTTTTCAACACCTTTGCATCCGGTCTATCAATCATTGAAGGATTTGTCTTTTTCATAAGCCCGTTGTTGAACTCAATAACTATTTCGTCTCCGACATATGTAGCTGTGATGTCAATAATCCTGAATATGACAGATTGGCTTATTGGTGTGAGGTCCTTCACCTTAAACACAATTCCGAAAGCTTCCGACAGCGTTGTTCGAAAAATGTCATCCACTCGAACTATTATGTATTTGAATGGTCCAACGTTGATCACAGACCACTTCAGCTCCTCCACACTGAATACAGTGCGTCAGTAGAAGTTAATGGCTGTGTAGCGTTGCATAAAATAAATAACATAGATTTACGATATGAAAAGAGTTCAAAATCTGCAACACCCTGTAAAAAAATAAATGTTAAAACCATTAAATTACCAAGCATTTCGATTTGAGCTAATGTGCATGATCTGTAAAACCACCCAATCACTTATACACAAAACGCACACCTAAAAATGTTCTGCCCTCAAGGCGTTCATCTAGCTCTACTAACTGATTCACATGCAATTGCATAAAAGTCCAATAGGCAAATGGAGCACCACAACGACCAAGAGAGAGACCAATCGCCGAATGAACACACCAACCAACATGACAACATAACACACGTCCAGCAATTATTATTAAAACCAAAACAAAACTGTTGTACGCTATGTATGCGCGTGTGTACATCCGTAGAAAAGGCCCACGGCACGACTTGCTCATAATCACGATTTATATTAATGAGCCCCAAACGACATCGCGATGGTACCTATGTAAGTTTGCCAATAAGGAGAGTCAACCGGCTGCGTGGCGGTACGGTCGGTGCGGTAGTGTTACTGCTCACCGGTCACGTGAAATGATCGCAAGAGAGAATTATTAATTCTTGGACAAATTATACAAAAAAAAAAAAAAAAAGGAGAAACGAAGGACGAAAGCACCCCGGACCGGGCCGGAGAATGGTGGGATGTAAGAATGTAAGCATAACCGCCGTATGTGGTCATTAGTAATTATCATTACCATTTCGTTTTTAATATACGAATAACAGCAACAACAACTTAACTCTTTAGCCTTTTGAGAAGGTGGCTAATAGTGTGTCCTACAAGAATGGGTCATGCACAAGTTTTATTGAGTTATAAGGGAATGAATGGATAAGAGTGGCAATGTGCCTTCCAACTCATAGGTAAGAGTTTCCAAGTATTTGATGGAATGGTTGGCAATGCTTCTCTATGAGAATGAAACAATGCACATTTCACACGGAGTTCCCCAATGTTTCGTGTTAGGTCCCATGCTGTCTTAGTAGTGATTTTCGCTGATGAGATTGCCATTGTAGTGATAGCCAAACCATAACAATAAAAATCGGTAGCCATGCTATAGTCTGCAAACTAGGAATAGAATAACTTGACGTTACCATACATTTCAGGCAAACAAGAGCATTTTATGAAGACAAAAGGGTTAACAATTCCCCTCTGTTTAGAAACAATTAGGTAAACAGTTCACTAGGTAAACAGTACGAAAATGAACCAAATAAACCATACATATGTATATGCGATCGAAAACATACGTTAGACAGAATAGGAAATTCGATCCACCAAACCCAACCGACCAAGTATTTATTAAAACGAGGCACCCTTTAAACATTTTGGATATTCGCACCTTACGAAGGGCAAATGCGAACTTGGACAATTTTCTGGCCATCGCTTGACTAAACTTCAGAGCTGGACTATAAAATGAGAAGAAACCTCGCTCTGCACTGAAGAGGAAACTAAACAACTAGCGCCTAAGTACAAATGGAGGGGCCAGAGGCCAAAAATCCGAGGTATGATGATCAGTGCACATATCACAGAAGCGTCTTTTGAAATGAAACCAAAAGACTGAAGGTAAGGGAAGGCCTGCAAAAAGAAAGAGATCCCAACCAGCGTGAATGTCTTAAGTCGTCGAGCAGCACATTTATCGGAACGTACCGATGTAAACTTCGGCACAATAGATCAAATCTTTATGTTACAATTCCTGAAAAAGACCAATGAGTTTCAAGTCGGAACATAAAATCCGTTTATCGACTATAAAGCTGCATATGACAGCATGTATGACAGCTAGAGGTTGGAGCTCTAGGCTTTCGAGATATTCGGATTCGGAATCTAGAAAAATATAATCCATCTACATATGCCGGAAACTACGTGGAGTGGAAGCTCTCCTTCGGAACTCATTCGGAAATGCAAGGATTTTAGGAAGGGGTTTCTTTGTCATGTACCAAAGGCTGGTGGTACTATGAGTACCTTGCATGTAGACAAACAGACAAACATCTGTCTAGCTCTTAGAACGAAACGTCTATATCAGTAGCTACAATTTCAAGGTAACTAAGGAAGGAGTTACCCTACCTCGGAGTAGGTAAATGTAATCTCTACGATACATTAATGAAGATCGTAGCGAGTAACTTTTGACTGTATAGCACGTGAAGCACATAATAAATGTATTGACAACGATGTATACGATTAATAAGAATGCGTCTTAAACATTTTACTTTTCATTTTACATATAAACGTAAAGCAGATGCAAGAAAGATGAGGAATTGAACTTGAATCAATCCAGATACGAGCTGTCATTAAAGCAACTTAAAGAAATATAGCAGTGGCATCACTTCCTTTGTTTCTCATGATGTGTCAAATTACACGTTTTACTTTAAGGTTAGAATTCAAATTAATTTTAATGGTGCAGCAACACCACCTTTTAAATTTGCAGATGAATTCCGCATAAACTTAGGAATTCGGTTCAAAAGTGTAGGGAACTGGGGCAATCTTTCAATCTCGTGCGATCTGTCCAATTTCAAGGAGAGGAAGGATATAGTACCATTTTAAGAGAGTACCGTGTGAGACACTTTCGTTGTATTTAGAAACCGTTCTCCATAGTTTGAACGATAACCGAGGCAGGGCTGTTCTATACAACTATACACCCAACGCACAGCGATATAGAAAACGTGTACCTAGTAGAAGGAGATTTTTAAAGAAAAGGAAAGAATACAGAATAGAATATTTTTGAAAAAAAAAAAAAAAAAATTTACCCTTTCCCGGCATTCGAACCTTAAGCTCTTCATTAGTCACCATCCAATATTTGTTCAGTTATGCTTGGCATATCGAAAGCTGCACTGAAACAAATTTCTTTATGGAAACGCAGATTGTTATGGAATTTATATAAATTTCATATCTCGCCATTTTTATGGCAATTAGTTTAATTTTGTTTTTTCGCTAATAAGTGCGATTATTTATTAATTGCCATTACATCGTAATATACAATTTTAATGAACTTCGAGGGTATTTAAAGGCCGAACAGTGGACGGTTTTTATCAGTGTATTTCGAATACAGAGTTTAAAACGTTTCAACATGAATTCCAAGTGGTTGTGTGTATCTATACTTGTTATTTTCGGTATCATCCATTCCACGGTATGACCAAGTGTGTTCTGATTTCTTTTTGACCGATACTTACTATCTTTATTCCCTAGGATGCAGGTATGCCTCCATGGTTGGAGGATTTCGTAGAGGAAATTGTTTGTCCGTGGTGTAATATACAACCATTTTATTCATTATTTGAATCTTGGTGTGCTAAGTTTTGTCCGGACACTAAACCTGAAGGAATGTAACACAAATAGGAGCGAATATGAGACGATTGTCATGTGATACATAAAGTAAATTAATAAAGCACATGCCGCTCTTTTTTGTTTACGAAATGCTTAATTCTTTGGAAATTTTTCGGATAAACTTTGGTAGGTAAGAAGGTGTAGAGGTTGCCAGGTACCTATTTCCCAAGTTGTGAGGAATATGGTGTTTACTAGTCCATCTGTACGTATAATATATCCATCCCTCCAACCTGATTACACAGACCAACCGGCATGGGGCTATTCATAGCTTCAAACAATACAAATCAGCGGGAAGTGATGGCATAATACCTGTGGGTGCTCGAGACATTCTTAAAAAGTTGTCTAACTCTGGTACATATTCCAAAAATATGGAGAGAAGGTAGAGTTGTATTAATTCCCAAAACGAGCAAATATTCTTACACAAATTCAGAACATTTCAGACCATTTATTCTATCCTCCTCTCCCTCTTAAGACCCTAGAATGCAAGGCAAGTCAGTGAAGACGCCATTACACTCACTAGGGTGTAGTATCGAATATTCCCTGCTTCATAAGGAGTACACGATGGTTGCCTTCCTAGATATATAACAATGTCAATACATCAGCGATAGCAAATGCACCTACAGATCTAAAGGTCGACAGCTATCTTTGCGAATTGATTAATATACTGCTAAATGGACGGATTATCAATTCCAAGCTAGGTGTGACGTCTACTAGAAGATCTGTCAGAAGAGGCACTCCGCAAGTAGGTGTTGTAACGCCTCTGCTTTGGAATTTGGTGGTTACTGTACTATTGATGATTCTGGAAGGCGAGGAATACACAGCGATCGCTTATGCAGATGATTTTGTTTTAGTTGTCTTAGGAAAGCACGTAAATACTCTAAAAGAATTTCACCAAAACGGCGGTTCAGTGTGGTTTGTGTGTAAACCCCCCCAAAACTGAACTAGTACTCTTCTCCAGCTTAACCTTCTCTGACAAAGCAAAATTTTTGAGTCTTTTTCTGGATAGAAAGCTCGGCTGGAAACCTAACATTCAAGAAAGAGTCAAGAAAGCCAGAGTAGCACGTTTTCCTTCTGGATACTACATACATACATATACGTCTAGATAGGTTTTAGTACCCGATTAGGTCGGTGTACTATCATACGTTGCCTATTGTATGTCAGCGATGAATTGTCTTTGTTGTGGTCAGAGGCGATCTAATGTCAATAAATCCTTTTTTTTGTTTATAACTCTTGCATTGTTCTGACTGACTGTTAGGATCACAGGAGTATGATCAGAGGACAGGTCATCGCTGATTTTAACTTCGACTTCTTTCCCATTAATTCCTTTCGTTATGAAGAATTAATCACATCAGGTATTTTATTTGGGTCAGATGACTCATAAGTTGGCCAATAAGTCTTCCTGCTTTGTAGAGCTTCATGCCTTTTAGAAGTTATTAATCTTGACCCCCAGAAGGTGTGTTTTGCATTAAAGTCACCTGCAATGACTACTCCCCAAATTTTTAAACAGATCAATGAAATCCTCATCTGAAGGCGAATACCTGGGTGGACAGTATATCGCTGCTCTTTCTTTGGTGTCTATGTTCATTGTCGCGACTTGCATGGATTTACTATTTTATGTTCCAATAGACTCTTTACAAGAACTGCACTACCTTCCCTGACACTGTCACCTGGATGAGGGGATGTGGTAGCAAAGGTAGTTAGGAATTTTAATCTTTGTTCCGTGTTTGAAGCGAGTCTCAGTTATCAGGCAAACATCAATATTTTCATTGCACAGATATACATGTAGGGGAAGGTAGTGTATCTTGAACCGATTTTCACATATTCTCTTCTACCACCTAAATTTTTTGTCATATGATAACGAGGAGAATGCCTGCAGAAATTGTAGTATAATTGCCTTTAAAAACAAAATGTGATTCTCATTGATGAAGCATATTTTATGTATTGAAGCTAAAAACAAAAGTTGTGCGCGAATGTTCGAAGGTACACGTAGTGAGTGTACCTTGGACCAAAGTGTTGTGTACCTTGGACCATTAACAAGAAGTAGCAAATTATGTGTGTAATAACAAACGTAACTCTGGTTTTATCGTGAAAAATAAATAAAATTTAGAAGGCTTACATCTACGGATAATAACAAAATTAATAAAGAAAATATTTGTATTCATTCATCTTCAAGAAAATTAGGTTCCAATTGTTTCAAAAGTGTTTAGCTTTTGCCAGTTTGAAAATTTCTTCAACCGTCATATCTTCATCTCCGCTGAAATCTGCTTCACTGCTATTGAGTTGCATTGGTTTTTTATTGTCTTTTACCTGCCGACGTATTGAAGTTCGGGGAGTTATTGGCAGCGTCATTATATCATCATCATCAGAAGACTCTGCCAAAACTTTTTTCTTTGCTTTCTCTTGTTTTGAAGTGCTGGCCACGACTTCAAGCTTTGTAATATTTTGTTTGCATGGTGCAGCCTTTGGAAATGGTCGTATTTGCTCTGGTGGTACGAATTTAGGGAATGAAGGTAACATCTGACTTGTGGAAGGTAATGACTTATCTACACTATATATGTCATTTGGTTTTTCGTTAGATTCAGTTATTGCTTCACCGGAGTATGGTCGATCAGTTACATAGCTGCTCAGAAACTCGTCATCGTTGAACACGATCTCATTGAAAGGGAATATCCCTGTTACCTCAAACCCCTTCACAATATTTTGCTGATTAAATGCTTTTGGGTAGGCTTTTCCGACAATTTGAGCTACATTGTATATTGTCATTGGTTTTCCTGGATTGTTCAGCATCCACTCGCTTGCAGCTTTATTGTAATACATTTTATATGGACCAAATACTGTTCTGTCAAGAGGTTGCATTTTATGAGACGTATGTGGTGGAAGTGTTAAAAGCACAACTCCATATTTTCTGGCAAGGTTAATAGCAGACAGAGATATATGAGTCTCATGGTTGTCCATAATAAGCAAGACTTTTTTTTCTGATGGATTTGCACCACCAACACATCCTATTGGAGCATCGATAAGAATGTGCTCTTTGAAATGAACTCGTGGAAATATCAGCATCGGTGGTACGTGGTTTCCTATAGCATTTACAGCTCCAATCAAAGTGACATTAATACCACGCTCGCCTGAGGTCATACTGCCTATCTGTGGGATATGAACAGTTGAATTTCCAGTCTCGTCAAGATTATAGATTCTACTTGCATCAAATTCGAAGCGGGAAATGCAGTCCCTCAGGTTATTAAAAAAGTTCGTAACATTCGAACGGTTAAAGCTCGTTGATCTAGAAATGCTAGTTGCTTCTGGTTTCCGAAGTGACAAAACTGGGTGCCGTTTTAAAAAGCCAATCATAAAATCTTTCCCGGCTGCTTCGTTTTTAATCCAAGACAGTGGAACATTTTTTTCATTTGCCATTGCAAAACGAAATACTAATTTCATTGTCTCAGCTTTCCAGAGACCATAATGCAATTTAGCTGCTGTAGCCAGGTAGTCCACCAAGGAAAGTTCTTCTTCATTGGTTAGTATTCTTTTGTGTGCAATATTTGAATGATAACTGAAGGTTTCATTGCCAGACTTTCGATGAAGTTCAAGATGATGAAACAATGTCGATTTAGAAATATGATATTTTTTTGCTGCCTGGCCGATAGTTTCCTTATTGGACAGAACATCGGTTATGGATTGCTCTAAGGCCTTTACGATGACATGGGTTCTTTTCACGCCTAATTTACTGCGCGGCATAGTTAGGCTTTAAATAAGAAATTGAAAAAAGTGATATGTTTGGGAACATAAAATCACAACATCCAATACGTGTATCTTGGACCAAGATGTTCTATACAAATACGCGTTGGATGCACAGCGCTTTAGATAACGTGTAGTAGAAGGAGATTGTTTAAAAAAAGAATGTATTCTTTCCTTTTTGTTTGAGTTGAATGTTTTTGAAAAAAAAAAACTTATTACCTTTCCCGGGTCTCAAACCCTGAGCTCTTAATTAGTCACCCTTCAATAGTTGTTCAGTTATGCTTGGCATATCGAAACAAATTTCTTTTTGACGCAGATTGTTCTCGAATCTAAATAAATTTTTATTTCTCTCCATTTTTACGGCAATTACTTTAATTTTGTTTTTTTCGTTAATAAGTAGCAATTATTTATTAGTTACCTTTACAACGCAATACAGAATTAACTTTGAGTGCATTTAAAGGCCTAACAGTGTACGGTTTTGATCAGTGTATTTTAAGTAAAGAGTTTGAAACCTTTCAACATGAATTCCAAGTGGTTGTGTATATCTATACTTGTTATTTTCGGTATCATCCATTCGACGGTATGACAAAATGTGTTCTGATTTCTTTTTGAATGATATTTACTTTTCTTATTCCCTAGGACGCAGACAGATTTCCAAAAGAATGGTTTTGTTTTCTTTGTTATTATACTCCATTTTATAAACTGAATACAGAATTTTGTCAGAAGATTTGTAAGATCGGTTAGAAATAAATTAATGAAGGAAATGTCGCTTATTAATTCTGTGGAAAGTATCTGACAAACCTTGGTAAGTATAATGATGTAGATGTTGATCTGAAAGTATCCGTGGTAAGCTAGAAGGATAAGATAATTAACGAAGGGAAGGATCTCAAAAGAGATGGTTTCACTTTGGTAATTATGTTATTCAGATGAGTCTTTCAGTTAAAGTTTGAAGGTGAGAAATTCGAGTAGGCTTTAGAATACTCTGGATTTCCTAGAAGTATTATTCTTTCCTTGAGGTAACATCGAACGGAGTTCAGGGTGAGAAAAAGCAGGTCAGCTAGCACCATAGTGAGGAAACCACTTAAGCAAAGCGATGGAGTTGTTCAGTCAATTTAGGAACTTCAGTCCTTAGCGGAAAGGGAAGCGGAAATGCAACTATGGAATCGACTAAAGATACATGGCGTGAAAGATATAAAGTAAAGGAATCCAGAACAAAAGCTAACTGACGCTAGGGTTATAAATGCTAAGACTAATGTCATTTCGTCGTCCTTGCGAGCTTCAGAATCTAGAAATAATTTCGTTAATCTACTTAATACCCACCAGTTTTCCCCATTCTTTTACTTACATACGTACGTGAAGCAATTGCAGTACTAAATTAAGGAAAGCACAGATTACTTTTGAATTTTGTAAGAACAGTTCCAGAGAATTTCAATCCGCTTTTACTAGGGAATACAATAAAATATTTGACATAGTAAATGTTACAGGATGCTTCAGAAAACCCAAAAAATATTTCTATTCCACAAAAAAAGCAATTATGATAATCCGGCGAACTACAGCGGCTCTTCCTTTTTGAATACTGTTTAGTGGCATGATATTACTCACTGGATTATGAATAAAAAAGTACTAAAGGTATTTCAAACTGGATTTCGAAAAAAATATTCAACTTCTGATGAAATATTCACCTTGGTTAGATTTTTAAGAAAAGGCGCATAAAGCTTTATGCTTACTTTGAGGACGTGCGGGTCAATTTTGACTGTATAGCACGTGAAACACATTATAAATGTATTGACAGCGATGTATAAGAATAATAAGGATGCATCTTAAGCAGTTTACTTTTAATTTTACATATAAACGTAAAGCAGATGCAAGAAAGATGAGGAATTGAACTTGAATCAATCCAGATACGAGCTGTCATTAAAGCAACTTAAAGAAATATAACAGTGGCATCACTTCCTTTGTTTCTTTTGATGTGTCAAATTACACGTTACACTTTAAGGTTAGAATTCAAATGAATTTTAATGGTTTAAATGTCGCTGAGGTTTGCCGGCCAATTCAGGGATGAGGTGCAGCAAGACCAACTTTTAAATTTGCAGATGAATTGCGCATAGACTTAGGAATTCGGTTTAAAAGTATGTGGAACTGGGGCGATCTTTCAATCTCGTGTGATTTGTCCAATTTCAAGGAGGATATAATACCAGTTTAATTAAGACGTTTTACTCTTTCACGGGATTCGAATTTTGAGCCTTTCATTAGTTATCCTGCAATAATTGTTCAATTATGCTTGGCATATCTAAAGCTGCACTGAAACAAATTTCTGTTTGACGCAGATTGTTCTCGAATCTACATAAATTTTTATTTCTCGCCATTTTTACGGCAATTACTTTAATTTTGTTTTTTTTTTCGCTAATAATTTGCAATTATTTATTAGTTACCGTTACAACGTAATACACAATTTAATTAACTTCGAGCGTATTGAAATGTCTAACAGTGGACGGTTTAGATCAGTGTCTGTTACGAATACAGAGTTCGAAACGTTTCAACATGAATTGCAAGTGGTTGTGTGTATCTTTACTTGTTATTTTCGGTATTATCCATTCGACAGTATGACAAAGTGTGTTCTGAATTCTTTTTGACTGATATTTACTTTTCTTATTTCCTAGGATGCAGATACAGCTCCATGGTTGAAGAAACTCGTAGGTGAAGTTGTTTGTATGTGCTGTGATATAGAACCATTTCAAGTAATTTTTGAACCTTGGTGTATTAAGTTTTGTCCGGAAACTAAAGCTGAAGGAACGGGAGACAAATAGGAGCGAATATGAGATGGTTGTCATATGATATACATATAAAGTAAATTAATAAAACAAATGCCGTTCTTTTTGTACGAAATTATTAATTCTTTGGAAATTATCTGCTAAACCTTGGTAAGTAAGAAGGTGTAGAGGTTGTTTTGAAAATTTTCTGGAAAGAGAAGATCGTTCAAAAGTTACGGATCTCGGAAGAGATTATGCGGATTATATTATTCGGATAACATTTTCAGTTAGGGTTTGAGACTAACAGAGATGTTAGGTTGTTATGACATATCATTATTTTTTTTTTTAAGAAGGTGTACCTACATATGTTGCATCGGGATCTATTGTGCGACTTTAACGATGGGGTTTTAATAACCAATCCAATTGGAATTAAAAAGAGAATTCGTCGACGCGTAATGTAAAGGTTCGAAAAAGGAAGAGAGGAGTATCGCAATCTTAATTTATCTCCATTCAGTTGAATGCCAAAATGTATTGACTGATCTTTCATTGCAGCCGCGAAAACACAGAAAACACAGTTTGTAGTTAAATAAAAGTGGTTTTTAGAAAGTAGTAATCGCTCATACAGAATGCTACAAATTTGTTTGACAGTGAAATTACGATGAAATTATGAGAATATGAGTGAAGTCTAGACCCATTCGGTGTCCCTAAATATCCACCTAAAGGCGATGTGCATTTTAAAAGAAAAGGTTTAATTGATTGATGGACAAATGACAAGGTGGACAAGGTGTTCTAAAATACTTGGTTTGTAAGTTTAAGCTTACCTTTGCTTTCTTTTAGTCTTCCGCTTATTTACCGGACTGCAACTATAGAGAACACATATCCTCTCAGAAATCAAATGAATTATGAAATTGCGGTACACTTTCACTGAGCAGGCGATTACTAAAAGAGGAACTAAGAAAAATAATGCACTTCATGAACTCATACATAGAGAGATACCTCGAAAGGATATCTAAATACCGTAGAAGCTCATTATAGTGAACTAATGAAAACCGGGCCTGTTCACTGTAGCGAGTTTGTCCATTATAGCGAGCGTGGATTCTTTGAATTTCACTAGAAAATGAAACACATTTTTGGCACATGTCAGGCAGGACTACACTTTGAATGAATATTCACTTTTCAGACAGGGGGCAAGGCTAAACACGCCTTTTTTGAGACAAGGTCAGATACATTTTCGGTGAGATTTTCACTTTTTTTTTACACTCACATGTGTCGTCTCTCTTGCAACCGAGACTGTTGTATTGAATTCCTTAAGTAGAAATGCAGTTAAAAACTACAAATTATGCGATACACTGCAAATCAAGTGAAATAATCATTTGACGTGGCCACTTACCGTCGAACCGAGTTAACTACCTATACACTATGCGGCTGTAGGAAGTGGACAACCATATGAACTCAATTTATTTTGCCAGCTAATTATTCATCTTGAGGAGAAATTTTTCATTTCCGAGTTATGGCTGCTGGCTTGTTGGCTTTCAAAAGTGTTAACTGTGATCGCAGCACACGTGAGGCAGCGGGAGTGGCGTGTATTTTGTTGTCTATACCTGGTCTATAATTGCTATTCAAAATGTCTTATCCTGAATATGTTGAGTCATATGTGGCCAGCGACTGCAAAATTACCAACACACTATGTCGGTGGTATGGAATTGCCGCAGGCAGGACGAATTTTCTTCCTTAACTGCCACAGCAACATATGCAGCTATACATATTACATTGTGTGTAGGTTATTATTGCCGCTAATGTGCATTTCGCATGCGTGAATGCAGCTAATTAAAATAATTAATTGCGGAATGAAACAGATATGTATGTACGAAAGGCCTTTACACACTCGTAGAGGCATTTTGTGTGAGATTAAGCCAAACAAATGCATTTACGTCTCATAAACGCTATGCTTGTGTGGATACACATTTGAATTCATTACACGTCCACGTTGGCCGCCACAATAATGAGTGAAACAAACATTTTAAAGTAGTTCACCAATTTATTGGAGAGAGCGCGGGCTTCACGCTCCGAAATGGCTTATGAAATCTACCAGCTAGCCAGCCTGTGTGTGTGTGTGTGCGCGCGCCTTGTTCGAACGAATAAATCTGTGTTCGGTGTCACTCTAGTTAATTACAGGATTACTATCCACACAACTAGTTCTGTATCATTTCCATCCGTCCGTCGAAAGGATGAGGAGTATAACAATAATTGTTATTTGCGAGTGCGCAAGAGCAAGCTGGTTTGCGTTCGCTCGTATGCAGGCGCGCATGCGCAGTGTACGGGGCCTGGCGGTGCTCTTAATTTTATGTTTCTGCTCAATAGTTATTATTAGCTTGTGTGTCGGTAAGATATGTAGGTACATTTTAACGAGCAAAACGATTATGAATGACTTTGTAGATAGATATCCAGTTTTACACCTCTCCCCTGTGGACGGTCGGTGCTCCAGAATTGGAGAGCATAATTTTTAATTGCGCATCAATTGCAACGGGTAGGCTGCGACGTGCAGTGGTGATACATTTGAAATCATTTAATCTGGCTTGCTTGCATGTATTAGCTTGTTCTTGTGTATGCGCTAACGGCTATTGTTGGACTTGGAAGTGGCTATATCTGTAGCTTTATGTCGTGTTGTTAATTTATAGATACATAGATACGTGCATAATTGTGAAAGTTTCTTACTAATCAAATCTACAATCAGTTCGGAAGTTTTGAGGATATTTCTAACATATATATCACAAGACTTTAGCTAAACGAAGCTTAAAGGTTGGACCGAAAAATTACGATTCTCCAGGCCCATAGATTTAAGTGTCCGTCTCGAGCCCAATCATGGATACAGATAGATAAGTGTTGGCTCATTGCTATATTGAAGGATTTTGAAAGTCAGCACTCAACTCTTAGCTTCTAATGAAGCGATAAGAGAGTTCCTGTCGTTTGTATTCGCCAGCTTCTCTACATAGATTGTAGAAATGAAACATTCTTAAGTAAAAGATAGGTCCTCCCTACAGCTTCTATAGAAGTGTGTCATTTAATTTTCCAATGAAGTCCATAATTGGTTTAGGTTGCACTAAGCTCTTGTCAAAAGTTCGAATTCAAATTGTTTGTTTTGGTTTCTAAATATTGGGATTTGCCTTTCGTAACTAGCTATTCCAACACGTCCGAAAGATTTTTCTAATTTAAAGTATTCAGCACTTGCATGAAGACCTGGAGTTGCATTATTAGGAATATCTTCCTTGGATTTTACAGATTTCTCTGAGAAGATACTGTTGTCTTGTTAGAAATATCTTACAAACCCACTCAACTCGTCTTAGATTTAGAGTATCCAGTTCTAATTTCTAGTGCAGTTCCATTGAGGATTGATCTTATTCATAAGGTTTCCATTGGATGGAAACAACAAATCACAGTTTTGGTAGTGATCTCTTGAATACAGTGGCACCTCCAGTCGCAGATGTACAAATTGAACAGTATAGGGGCACGCACCGTCCCTTAAGGAATGCCATTAAACTTCTTTATATTATTGTACTTGTCATTGAATAAACAGTATGATCACACTTAGTTACAGATAATTATGCAAGGAATGGTCTTAAGAAGCTTGTACGGAAGGCTTCTTATCAACAGTATCGAAGGCTGCTACTAGGTTTCCAATCCCTTACTGCTACTAGGAATCCATTTTCGAAAAAAAATTATTAAAACTAGAAGTTCTTAGTGCAACTTCTGGACTTCCTGCTAGTTTATCGGTTATAAATTGATATGGGAATCTATTCAGTTCAGGAACAGCGATTAGGTATTAGCTTTTTGGAATATCTGCAAGTTTGTGTGGCGTGAACCGTGTGAATTTTTGCCCTATGTGGCACTTTGTTTTAAGAATTTCAGAGTAGATTCCATCAGCAGCTCCATGCAGTAAGGTTCTGGATCTATAAACATTTATCCGCAAAATCATTGCCTTTAATTCAACGGAGACAACAGAACCCATGAAGTTTCGCTTTGATGTGTCTGACAAGAGATTGTAAGACGTCTGAATAAGACTGACATAGAGTCAACTCAGTTGGACTATGTATATTGCTAAGGGTTTGTAGGCGACTATAGTATTTAGCCGTAAAACAGGTGCGTATACCACATGAGATTGTAAGACACCGTAAAAGAATAAGACTGACATAGAGTCTACTCAGTTGGATTATAGTGATAAAGGTTTGTAGGCGAGCACAGTATTCATCCGTAAAGCAGGTGCATATAGCATCTGTATAGATAATTCTCTGTAGTTTTCGAGGTTAGATGCGGTTGTCCATTCAAAAATTTTCGGCTCCCAGACGATGGCAGTGTATAATTTTGGGACTAAGACCCCAAGTTTGCCGTATATCTGTCTAATGGCCCACAAAGCCCTTCTGGCACGCTTGGTGGCGGACTTGATATATATGAGTTGCAGTTACGTCTGTTATTTATAATGACGGTGAGATATTTGAACTCACTGAAATGATGATAGGCATTAGAACGGTCTGGCAAGGATTGATGGAAACGAATAACATAACCAATGGCGATGTAGACTAATCTTTGTAGATTGAACAGAAGATTTGTAGATTGAATAGAAGATTGTCAATGACTAGCGACCACAAAAGAGGATAGGGAAACTTTCCTTGTGCGCAACCTTTAGCTGTGGCATGGTGCTTAACCCTCTTTTGGTCGAATCTTCACTCCCTCTAGTGATTGTACTTGCTATCGAGTGGTAGCCCATATTATCGAAAGCACCGTCGATATCTAGACGCATAGGGCTCTTTTCTTGTAGCGTAGTGCTCAAGCACACACCTGACTATGCTTTTCTGCAATCCGATCTGCCCGGAAAACCTAAAAGGGACAGGGCACAATAACAAGTTTCCTGATTGGAGGGTAACAACTATGGTGTGACAGCCAGGGTTTCCGTCACTAGAAGGCAATAAAAATTGCTGGTGGATTGATAAATTTTTTAAAAGTAATATCACGGACCTTCTTGCTTTCAAATTTATGCCTCATGGCTTCTAAGCACTTCACCAACTATGTTTTCACAGATTGTAGCTCTCCTCAGAATTTCTCAGAATTCTCGGCGCCAGTTATGAAAACACAGCTTTGGACAGCTCACCAGTAATGTAACTGCCGACAATGGGATTCTAATTGTTTCAACATCTTGCGAAATGTAGTTTCTTTATTGTTGGCGCACCACTGTAAGTTTTTTTTTAGTGGAGCAATGCATAATGCATGGAAATTCGGGGATTTTCAAAAGTTTTTTGAATAGCGGCAGTAGGTAGGTACTCAGTCGGTCTATAGCTATCCTAATCTTGCAATCTAATGCCGTCTCTTGTGGTCGTCCAGGAGACTACTCAACTGTTGGTTACCTGTCAATTGAGACACACTAATTCTGCTAACTCCGTAGTAGACCTTGCGCTCCTACGCTACAAATTACCCGCCTTTGTCAATGCCGTTGGCTGACCTGCTTAGCTCGATTATAAGCTGGACTCTATCGTTGTCATTGCCTACGTTGACATTGATGACACGCATTACTTTCTGTTTGCGTTGGACATTGCGTTAAAGACGTTTGGTCGCATAAAATGTTAAGATGTTGATGTACATACATATGTTCGGAAAAGCATACTCATTCATATTCAGTTTAGAAAAGTAGCTTTAGACCACTTTAGACTTAAAACTTTATCCTTAATGCTAACTATTACGTATGATGTAGAACAGCCACGTGATTACGAAATTGATTGTTTGTTTACCGAGCTTTGAGCAGTCACTAGTCTTCCGATTCCCATTGTAGTTACATTTAATCTACAGAGATGCAAATCTGGATGCATATATGTATCTACAGTAGTAACACTTCTATCAAGATACGTATAAATACGCCACCTACTGCTTATAAAAAAGTAATCCAACTGCTCTAGAAAATTGGATATAAACATTTGTCTAGCACCCCCAAACAAATATTTTCGCTATTTCAAAAAAAAATAAAAAATCGTCTAACAGAGATTCAAATAATAATAGAAAAAAAAAAAAACTTGCCCAGAACTACGAAATCCTCCAACTGGACGATAGAACTCCAACGGCGTCATCAGTGCCACGAAAATTAAAACTGTTATACCTCCATACATGCAGTTTTAATTGCATTTACCTTAAATACACAAACAATACCGAATACACAACACAACAACCACTACCAGTGAACAATCATCCCTCCGGGCACCCATTCTGGGGATGATCTATGAGGCACCTCCTCGTAACGTACCCAAAGCGTGTAGGGATGTCTCCCGTTAAGCTCCAAAAAAGTAAGTACAGTATGCGGCGTATCCTTGTGCATGATTCATATTTCGTTGCCACTTAAAAAAAAAAAAAAAATATTATTGCATTGGACTTCTAGTAGAGGTAGAGTATGACTATGTGGAGGATATAGCTTGAAAGGAGGATTATGGAAGGTAGTAGAGCTTTTGTGAATCTCGGTCTGCTTCTACATAGTGCTGCATAACACTTCGATTATTTAAACAAAACACAAAACATGTGAAATCTAATTTTGCTCTTTTTTTTCGAAAATTTTTCGCGGCATTCAGAATGGTCAAGAGGAAGGGATTGGTGTAGAATGGACTAACTCGTGTAGGAGTGTGTGCAAGCGAGGGTGACAGTATTTCCTTGGATTCTGGAAAAAAAAAATTATTATTTTTTTTATTCCTGGGCTACAGGATAGCTGAATAGGAGTGGGTTTTGGAATAATTCGGCTGAAAACAATTGTAAATTTTAAGTTACGCGTTTTAGGGGTATTAAATAAATTATAAATACTGCGATCTCATCATTATCAGCAAGACATCTCCTTATGTTGCGTATCCAGGTGGAGGTGTTTTAAAGTGGAAAAGGACTGGAAAAAATGACCATCACTCGCCCTATTTTCTCACAGTATCAGGCCTGTCGCTATGTTGTTTCATAGTGAATATGGCATCTATTTTACAAAATGTTCAACAGAATTGGTCCAAAGACAGAATCCTACGGTATATCGCACAACATTGCTTGGTGGTCTCTGTGTATAGTTACAAACTTTGCTGCTGTCATCCGTTTTAGGGTATTCCATATAAAATTAAGTTCGATGATAATCTTAATTTTAACAGCAGCAGGATCTTCTGCGCTTATTACATGCCTCGACATGCTATCTGGGGTTAAGTATTCACCCAGTTCCTTAATCAGCAGTTGTCGATCTTTATCGTACCGTTGGCACTGATATACCATCGCCATTGCATCTTCAACAAGAGGGGTTCTCATTATGCCTATGAAGATAAAACATTCATATTGCAAGCAATTGGTTGAAATAGAAGTTAAGTTCCCTCTGCTTCTAATCTAAGTGTCGAAGTGTGTATGCCGGGGATGGATCCATGCATCCATCGATCTTTCTTAAAATAATCCCACTGGCGCTGATGCGTACGTTGAAAATTGAAATAATTGTTGGCCTGTGGGTATTTCTTTGTGTCATCGCGGTTGAACCACTGGCGTTTGCTCGCGGGGTACTGCTCTTACGCTTCGTCGATTGAGATGCAAGTCGAATCAAGGGATTCGAAAAGCGCTGCTTACTTACTGCATACTTGATTCTATTAATATCTATAATAATGCCACTACCTTAATTCTGACTTGAAAGCCACAGCGTGATCATCGATGTTTACCACGACGGACTCTTCCTCTTGTATTGTTGTCAGTCAATCTTATGAACCCTTCTTGCGTAATGCTTAGAGATGTGTAGCATCTCAAGCCAAACGATGTATGCGTGATGTAGGGCTCCCTGAGTATTGCGACAATCGCATCCCATTTGGTTAAGGAACTGCTGAGTTGCCTCGAAGTGTTTAAGGGCCATGATCTTCACATTCGGTTCTCGAAAGTTCTCCATCGCGAGATGGAAGACCTCTGTATGGACTGACGAGTAGCGATTCTCGCGCTTGCAGTCTTTTGCTGACCATACCATAGATGACCACAGGCCTTATTTCCACACTATTATGGAAAATTTCACTGCTTCACCGCTGAGCTCTTTTGATTAGATTTTTACAGAGACTACTGGTTCCAGTAGTTTTCAAGGTGAACCGAAGCGAAGTGCAGCAGAGCGAATCGGTGCATTAGTGCACAATTATGCATTTCGGTGTACTTATGACTCTGCGGGTTTGTTTACATTTAAGAGTCAAATTTGAGCTGAGTTGAGGTCCTTTAAACATATGTGTATATGTGTATGTGTCACTGTTTTGACTTCAGTCATTTCTTCTCATATTTTCTCAGATTTTGTTGAAAGTCCGAAGGTTGAGCGTCCACTGTTCTTCTAGTGGCCGCACTTTGTTCATCTGTTCGGATGATTTGGGACATTGGGTTGCATGTTCCTCATTTTCCGTGATTCCTTTACTACTTCGCTTCCTTCTACTGTTTTGGTGCTGAATGCCGGGAGATCAGCACTGTCCTACTTTCCTATGGTGCTATCTTAACCGTAGATATGGGAACTAGCGTGCTACTTTGACTGTGTTTACTAGGACCTTTTTTTTCTTTTCTCGCATTTGATTGAAATAGTTCATTATTGGTCCCTTGAGTAGGCAAACCTGCTTAACCTGCTTAGGGACGTTCACTTCCCCGGCTGTGAAGTGATTGTCGCTAGCGACGGCGCTGCTCTTGTAAATATTGCACACCCACCGCCACCTCCCGAACTTATGAGCGAGTATAAACTGGAAATGGACGGTGACCAGTTTGGAGGCTTTTGAGTTCTTGGGATTGAACATCATTTTTCCGGCACAAATCCAGGCGGCCTTCAGCATAATAGTACACAAGCTGTTCTATATTCTGAAGGATTGTTTGGAGCTAAAAATAATGCAAGTCGCCTGGACCGAGGTAAGAGTCGTCTTTATACCTAAAGCGGGCAAAACATCGCATAACATCCCGAAAGACCTTTGACCAATGAACCTAATCTTCCTAATCTTGTTCCCAAGATTCTTGAGCCTTTCCTAGGCATTGATGGAGCTTTTACCATCGTTCAAACCAACTCGATCACCAATGCCTTACGAAGGCTCAGCATCTGCAAAATATTATGATGCTTTGTAGAACATTTGGTTAAAAGCAGGGTAATCACTGTATCCTTCGGAAACAGCACTATCAAATGACGTGCACACCGACTTATCCCTCAAGCGAGAGTATTGTCTCCACTACTATAGGAATTTAGTGCTCAACGAAGCTCTTCTGTAAATAAAAAGACTAGCTCTCAACCAGAACTAACAAACTGGACTGAAAGCTGTGGCCTCTCCGGTTATCCGGTGATGACTGAGCTGGTCCTGTTCACAAGAAATTACGAACTCCCTGACTTTATCTCTCAAAGGTAGGAGGTACAGCCTTATTCCCTCAAACAGTGCCAGTTACCTAGGTCTATAGCTTGACCACAAGCTTCTTTGGACAGAAAACATAGCCGAACGTGCCAGGAAATCCATGGTTGCCCTCTACATATTCAACAAGGGAGTAGGATCCAGATTTTTATCCAAAATTAATTTTCACTTACATCGTTAGCGCTTGCTGCCTTGCCCTAGAGGTTGGCTCCTTCTATCCATTCTAGCATGTTCATCTTCTGACTTTGTGAAGTTATTTGAACATCCCTTGAAGTATAAGATCTTTGGCTTGAGCTGTCTTGAGCATGTCTATTTTCGGCGAAATTCACACTAATTTTGTGCTATTTGGACGTCGAGGGGTAGACCTCACTCCAAGCGACCAAGCTCCGATACAAGTTCCTAATAAAATTTGGTTATGCAGCACTCTGAGCATTGAGAGAGGCGAAAGTCCTAGTCATTCCTACATCGCTACTGCATAACTTCGAATCATTTCAAGCGCAACTATCCTATTCCACTTTCGTCCATTCTATGGAGTTTGCTCAAGACTGCTATGAGCGGGACTTTATAACTCATTATAAAGTTGAGGCCCGATTTCTCTACTCATTCCTTTGTTAAAGTTCAAACGTACATCTCTCGCAACTCACCCTACACAGACATCCTGTAATTCAACCTCGCTGCATTCTCCTTTGAATCCTGACAAGGTTTTCGACCTAACGAATGAGTGGATCTGTACCGGACCGAATATCAGATGAGCTACACATTCATAACTGAAATTGTTAGTTGATGGTCTTAACCTGTATTACCCCGTGCCTAATCAGAGTTTTAAATAAAACAAATTTCTATATCCGTGATGGATGATGGTATGATCTAAAAATTATAAAAGTATTGTTGCTTGACATCGGTAAATAAAATATGTACAACGAAGTAATAAACATACAGAGCTGCATGAGGAGTACGTTTACGCCATTCTCTTGAAAATAAGACAATATATGTAGAAACTGTACGACTCTCCCAAGGAGGAGGAAGGATAACCCCATTGACCATTCGGTTTGGTCGAACATCAAATGTGAATTAGTGCATTTCAGTGTGCATGCATAATTCAAGTTCATCGTCGTAATCATAGAATATACCGGAGTGCAGTAGATTTCCTCCATCTTCCGTAAGACGATGACGAAGGGCTCTGGATGGATTTTAATTGCCCCCAGACAGAGTACAACTTCGCCTACGACTAGTACGTATGTATGTATGTATGTATGTGCTTGGTATACTTGGTATTCGTCGAAGCACCGGTCCAATTTTACCGATAACCGACGAGCCACCATCTCGTCGTTGTATCTTTCGTTGTCGTATACGAGAGTATATTCTCTTCTACTCGTACTATCGTAGGTTGATGAACGAGTGGATTAGAGGTACCTACTACCGATGTTTGGTTCTCTTGCATTATGGGCCAGCGCGCTACTTGTAAACGCAATTTGTTCTACCTCTGCACTAAGGTTTCCTACAATCGCCTCGTTCGGATGGCATGGCGGTGGTTATGGGCGGTCGGCGAGTAGAGTCGGAGTTGATGAGATAGGTGGTGACCACCTTGGCACACACTTGAGTGCCAATTGATGCTTTATGGAAAGTGCGAGGCGGTAATTAGTCAGCCGGTGAACTGCATCTGTTAGATACTAGATAAATGTTCTGGCTGCTGCTGTTGTAGATTTTAGTTCGATTTTTTTTTTCGTTTTTTTTTTGTTTTTGTTTTCTTGCACTCTTAAGTATATTTACTGATTTATGCTAGTCGAGGTGATACGTTAGGTTGAAACAATGAGGACGATGATGGTGGTCTTTTGTGAGGAGCTGCTGCTGGCAGAGGAGTGTGTGCCCTTATTCGGCCATTGCAGATAAAATATGGCGATGTGATAGATGAAGAAAATCGATTACATATTCAACGAATTTCAGTTCCTTACGACGACGTACGACGAAGAGAAAAGGAGAGAGATATGTATGTATGCATGTATGGTCGTCTTGTTTATTAAATTAGGGTGCTGGCAAATTGTACACAACAATGCTTTCATTATTCTCTCTCCTCATGCTTTTGGCGTCATGTGCGACTGATAAAAAGTTATTAACCTGTTTGTCAGGGGTCACATGTACACATGTGTATGAGTGTAAGGCTGAAAAAACTTATAAATGTATGTCGTAATGAAACACAACAAGAGCTTACTCCAAGTCCTTGTAGCCTAGCTGTCAGGTTCATTGAATATCGCAAGCAATGAGTATAAGCGTTTGGTACAAGAGGGCCTTACTGTCGGGTAGATATTTCGAGAGCCAAGTGATCCCGATTCGGCAGGGCGGATAGAATTACAGCGGGAAAATGTTGAGAGTTGGGCCTGATTGTCTATAGAAGATGTTTCTAATCGGAGAAATTGATAGGTCTTATGGAGAAAAGTTGCGTCCAACTTCATGTATCATGGTTTTATGAGTTGACTGACGACCAAGGTTGCAATAGGTTAGAAATACTGTCCACACTATTATAATGGCTGGAGACGATACGAGATAAGGTATATGAGTCTTTTAAAAACGTTTGAAACTTGAAAATGGACCGTACATATATTTAATTTGGTTGCTCATGAATGAAGGCACCTGTCTTGGAGCGTCTGAATTGCACTGAACCTCTATCCTGACTTACTTAGGTGGCGCTGCAGTTCGAGGTGAATTTGGGCCTCATCCAACAAGTCTCTCCAGTTAGCGCGGTGCTTGGCTAAATGCCTCCAGTTGCGCACTCGAAGTCGGTTGAGGTTCCTTTCTACCTGTGTGCGTCACCAAAGGCGAGCTCTTCCTCTTCTACATTGTCTCTCCGGGTTTGATTCGAAGACTCTACAGGCCGGAGCACTGGTGTCCATTCGCTCTATATTTCCTAGCCATCTCAAAGGACTGATGCACAATTTATTGAGTAGGTCGATGTCGCTGTACAGCTCGTATAGTTCATCGTTCAATCTCTTCTTCCAAAGCCCATCAATGGAAATGGAACCGAAAATTTTACGAAGAATCTTTCTGTCGAAGCGACTGAGAGTATCTTCATCCACTTTAGATAGAGTCCAAGTTTCAGGGCGATAAAGCAGGACTGGGGTGATTAAGGTCTAATAGAGAGTCCTTAGTTCTTCGAGATAGGGCTCTACTACTCAATTACCTACTCAGCCCAAAGAAAAAGCGATTGGCAAGAGTTATTCTTCGTTTAATTTCTGCTGAGATATTATTATCAGAATTTATAGCAGAGCTGATGTAGACAAAGTCCCTTACTACCTCAAAATTATAGCTGCCGATTGTGACGTTCTGTCCAATTCGTCGATGTTGTGTGTCCCTTCTGCTTGACAGCGCGTCACCCTGTCTAAATCATTTTTTGACATCAAAAGCCTTGATGACGTCGTTACCGACCTTGATGGTATAGCGAGAATTCTCCATTGTCATCCTGCACAGGCGAAAGAGGTTGGCAGGGTCCTTAAAATCGATGAAAAGATTGTGGGTATCGATTTGGAACTTGAAGTAAGTTCCACTGTGGACTTTCCTCGTCTGAAACCACACTGACGGAGTCCAATCAGGTTATTGACGAAGAGTTTCAGACGTTGACGCAATATGGCAGATAGGATTTTGTACGCCATGTTGAGGAGACTGATACCTCTATAGTTGGCGCAGCTTAGAGGATCTCCTTTCTTGTGGGTCGGGTAAACGATGCTGCTATCTGTTCATCCCAATTTATCAGTTACGGAATTTCTATTTCCCTTGATTCGAATTGTCATATGACACAGTTTTGAGGTCACATGTCAGTTGAAGCTTTAGACAGTCTTTATTACTTGTATGTGTAGAGGCGGGAGATCCGTAATCGGACATGTACGCATTGCATCCGTGATGCCTAGACAGGGTGTCTTTGCACAATTAGCAAAGCTTTGGCCTTTTCTGTGATTCTAACTAGATGTGGTTTGCAGGTAAGTTTTTGGTCGATGATTTCGAGATATTTAACTTTCTTGGAAACATTAATTTGTAACCCAGTAGCTGTGGATTTATGTTCCTTCTCCTGAAGAGTTTAGTTCCTACCCTTTGGATTGACGCCTGGGTATCAACTACGTATAATGGACCAAAGTAGAGGTGGTAACACACCGTTTTGTGAACAACCTTTGGTACTTTGCATGGATAGTGATAGCTGACCAAGCATGGCAGAAATAATCATGCTGCTCAGCATGAATTAGATCCATTTAATCGTTACCCTTTGCATTGGTAAGCAAGACAAACAAGGCAGAAGAGGAAAGCGTTCAGGGTTAAGGCAAGATAGCATAGGTATGGTTTCGGGTTTTTTTTTCAGCTTTTAGGCTTAGATAAAATTAGCTAGGATTCATTACATTAGTTCTGTGTTCCTTTTCCTCACACAGCTACACTTTCCTATCCTTTTAGTCCGTCCGATGTCTAAACAGGGTCTAGCTTACTATTCTATGAGGTTAAGTTCAACGGAATCACATAATTTATACTTTTTTCAATAGGTGTTGCAGTAGCTCTCCTTACCTGCACCGAAGATGCCTCCTCGGCCTTCCTTGCCCTTGTAAACTTAGCGTAGTAACTACTATCTCGATTTTCGAGATCGCGTATGTGACAGCCGACTAAGTTCTGCTAGCATTGAAATGCAGGTTTCAATGGTGTCAAGATTGAATAGTTAATTTTATTTTATTGGGGTTTTATCTGACTGCGGTTCTACTACTAGATTTCTTACCTCTACTAATACTTTTAAGCCACTTTTCTGTAATGGGATCTGTCTATGTCCTCGAGTATCAGTTTCCTTTTTTTCGCTTCGAGAAGTCAGTATATAGATCGTCTAGAGGGTTTAAGAGACACTCGATCGGAACAGGACCTGGCGATCTCAGATAGCGGTCTAAGATATTGGTTATAGGTCTTGTGA
This sequence comes from Xylota sylvarum, assembly GCA_905220385.1. NCBI lineage: Eukaryota > Metazoa > Arthropoda > Insecta > Diptera > Syrphidae > Xylota > Xylota sylvarum. The sequence continues at coordinate 48,776,898 of LR999960.1, read as the reverse complement.
AGGAGCTCGTAGAAACACTTTTTTGTGCTGTCGTCCTTGTCCACTTTGTGGGCATAAGCGCATACGTACGTAAACCTTGGTGAATTTAACTCTAATGAGGATTGTCATAGGACGCCGCTCTTTCGTTTGCTTTAATAGCTCCTGAATGCTGTCGATTCACGAGTTTCCTGTTTCATTTTGTTAATCATGATATCGATGGGCAACATGTCAGCTACGACATACATATGCCACTTCATCCGACACTGTTCTATAGGCGCAAATTGTCCTTAGACCACTGAGTGTGTATACAGTCGATAGCTTCCGTCTGGATTCGTTCGTTGCTGAGCCTACTACTCTGGACTATATCTTGGTCCACCGATGTTCGGCAGTACCCTCGCTAACGATGTTTGTAGCATCGACGCCTATTTCCCTACATACTCCAGATGTGGTTTAAAGTTCGGCCTAAGCTAAGAACTTGATTGCCTCTTTGGATTTAATCATTTGGTCTCCTATTTGTAACTGCTTTGCGGCTTGTGATTAGAAAAGCTTCCGTCTTCTGCTCCATTAAATCTACATAGGCCTGCTGTCTCCAACCAGGTTTTAATTTTTTGAAATCGCATCATTTGTTGCTGATTCTAGCTCGTGAACGTGTTTTCAAGAGTCTATAACTTGTGTTCTTGGCGACATTGGCACCTGAGCACATCGTCATACATAATGTTCCACAGAAGGGGACCAAGCACCGATCCTTGTGGAACGCCTGCCAACATATTGTAGTCTACCTTGTAGGTCTTGCTTGTTACAACTGCATTTAGGGCTTTATTCGGGATTCCATCCGGGCCTGGTGCTTGGCTATCCCCGATTTTTGTGCACGATAGATGCAATTCCTCTGGTGTTTCCGATGGGATATAAAATTTTGTAGGGAGATCGAAAGCATGGAAGAGATGGTTAAGCTTTAGATTTGTAACTATATTGATTCTCTATGGATCGCAATGGGCCCACTATGGTGCTTAGTGTCTTATGAAAAATTCATAACCCTACCTACCTACCTAGCGATGGGATCATCTCTTCTTTGAACGCTACACTGTCTATGAGGAGAGTGGTTGCTGGTCGTTGTGGAAACAGTGTTCAGTTCATGTAAGTTGTGGTGCTCTGTGTGCTTCGAGCATCATCATAGTGATTCTGTAGGCAGTTCGAGTTTATGTTGGCTTCATCAAGTAGTTGCTTGAAGCATCCTTTTTTTTGCTTCTTGTAAGGCCTTCCTGGCGTTTATAAATGTTGATAGCTTCTGATTGGGTGGCCAAAGTAAGTAAGTAAGCTTCTGATTGAGTTCCGACCTGCCTCTCGAGCGTTGAACTCTGCGCCTTGCTTGGAGGCAGTTAAGAGATTTGATTTCGGCGTTTCACCAGTAACAGGGCGATACACGTATACTGGGTCTTCTTCTATGCATGGACGCATCGTACGCTGTGGTCACTATGTCCTTCCTCTGCAACGCAAGTTACTGACCTGGTCCAGGTTTAAGGCGTTGAGTGCTGATCACTTTCTCAAACACCTCCTCTCTGTCGAAAACAGTGTCATACCATTTCGGTCCTGTTTGCTTCGGACATTGCCGGCGGCACTTTTTGTTCATTATCTCGATCACTGTAGCACAATAGGAACTATGAGTATAGTCTTCACTGACCCACCAGTTTGTGATTTGGACTGAAAAGGTCTATGATGGACCCTTTACCTGTTCTTCGGAATGTGTTTTTTGCACCAATGACCACTAGGTTCATATTTAGTGATGCATATGTTTAGAGAAGAGCTCGTCCAATTGCTTCTGTGGCCATGCTACCCCATTCTGATGTCCACTAGCAATAACTATGATACTATACCTTTTCCTCGTGCGTTGGCTACGATATCATCCAATAACTTCTGGGTATCAAACTCGATGATGCGAAACAGCTATAAAAGTGGATACCATTTATCTTGGCAGTTACAAAGCTACCGGTTCGCGGATCGTTTGAAAAACTTAGTTTCCGCAAGGCCAGTTGTAGGCGTTTAGAGCTTTGTACTGCTCACTTATTAGGGCAATTATGGCGATTCGTTTTTCCTTCGTTATTTGTGTCAGCAAGTCTTGTGATGTTTCGTAATGGTTGCGGTTTATTTGGATGACCTTCTCCGCCTTATGCTAGTCAGAGGTTTCTCAAACACCAGGCGTTTGGTACTGCCAGGCATATGTCCTGTCGATGCCGTATGTATAGGTATCTGTGAAAACAAGATATTAATATTGTTCTTAAATTCTTCATTTATTTGTTATAGTATGTTACATCCTTAAATTACATAAATATTCCCTAGAAGTTCGCTTGTCATTATTTCGAAAATAATTTGATAAAGTTCACCCATTCCCATGAACACATCCGCATGAGTCTCTCGCTCTCGCTCCCCTAATCTTGTCATGTCCTCAGTCCTCAGTCCTTAGTCCTCCTCCCACCGATGCAAAACAAAGACCAATTCGCGACTGCGGCAAAATAAAAAGCAAACATTTTTGTTATCCACCCGAATAAAAGTGTATTTTACCACGTCCAGTGTGTTGTGTAGGGAATGGGCCACGGGAGGAAGTAGGATTTATATTCGAACACTTGGACTGTTGGTTTGGGAATACAATTTATACGAAATGCTGCACCCATACATGTGTATTGAATCTCTCTCTCACTCTCGCGTGTCCACATAACTTCGCTTATGGGTGAGAGATGACATTTTTACTTAGTTTTTTTTTCCCCGCTAGACTTTGGTGCCCTCCCCTGTATGGACGGACGGCCGGTGCTCGGTACAGGCCTACGCGTAAGGACGAAATGACCAGACGCCCGCTAGATGTTTCGCGCGAGTTGCTGTATGCATACATATAGTATATACTTACTTGCGAGCTTTCGAGGGTGTGAGGCTTTTTTGTATCCTGTAGACGAGTCTAAAAAATTTTTGAGGACACATCGGAATTTTTTGTTTTTTGATTTTCTTGTGTTTTTCTGCTCCTGTTGGCACTATGTGAAGGCGTACTAGGTGCAGTGGCGGCAGGTTGTTGTTGGTATCATTAAATTTTTTCTTTTTTTTTTTCATCTTTTTGGTGGAATTGGACATGACGCATGGATTATTCCAAGTCAAGTTTCGGGACTCTGACACTTTCACAACCTCAACATCCATGGAAGGGTGTCGCTTTTTGTCCTTTTTTTTGCGGATGGGTGTTGACGGCACCCTTTCTCTAAATTGTATTGTCATTTCGGGGTTTTTTCTTCTCTTTTTTGATTTTTATTTTGATTCGTTAAAATTAAGTTCTTATTCTGTTTTTGTATACAAATCGATATAGTACATTTAACACTAAATTAAAAATTGCAAAATGCTGATATTAATATTTATGTAAATTTAAGCAGAAGCGGAGTGGAAGTACAGTCTCTTCTATTTTTATCCTAGAACTCATTAAAGGTCTTTCTCTAATGCGTTGTCCCTCCGGGTTAGATTCGAAGACTCTAGTTGTCGCAGCAGTTGTGTCCATTCGCTCTACATATCCTAGCCATTTTAGACGACTAATGCGCAATTTTTTGACTAGATCGATGCCGCTGTACAGCTCGTATAGTTCGTCATTGACTCTCTTCCTCCAAAGGACGGGACCGAAAATTTTACGAAGAATCTTTCTCTCGAAGCGACTGAGGATATCTTCATCCGCTTTAGATAGAGTCCAAGCTTCAGCGCCATAAAGCAGGACTGGAATGATCAGGGTCTTATACAGAGTCTTCTTAGTTCTTCGAGATAGTTGGTTGGGGCAGCGAACATTCTCCATCGTCATCCTGCACAATCTGACGACTTTGGCAGGGATGCCAAGACTAGACATGGCTCTATATAGCTCGTCTCTATAGATGCTGTCATATGCGGCCTTGAAATCGATGAAAAGATGGTGGGTATCGATTTCAACTTTTTAGGTTTTTTCCAGGATCTGCCGAAGTGTGAAGATTTGATCGACTGTGGATTTTCCTGGTCTGAAACCATACTGATGGGGTCCAATCAGGTTGTACGCCATGTTGAGGAGACTGATACCCATGTAGTTGGCGCAATTCATGGCATCTCCTTTCTTGTAGATCGGGCAAAGGATACTGAGATTCCATTCATCAGGCATACACTCGTACGACCAAAGTTTAGAGATGAGTTGGTATATGCTCTCTACCAAGTAACCTCTAGCTGCTATGAACCATTCGGCTTGTAGTCCAGCATGGACAGATCGGGATCGTATAAGAGCCGTAGGATCGCGTAATCCATCAGCTGCATTATGAGTCCTTTAACTTGAATATAGTTGAACTTGTGTTGTGGATTTGTCTTCCGACTTCAGGTAGATTTTTAATAGAATACAGGAGAACTCACATTCAAGGAGTTGGTTGGGTTAAATTGCGTTAGGTGGCTGTCCCCGCTCAGTAGGGACACACTTGAAGATTCATTGTATTACCACTATTACTATGTCGACTTCCCATATGGGACAAAAAGCAGGGTTACCAGTTTCGATGCCGGAGAAGTATTATTCGCCGTTAAGGGAATAAATCAGTTTGACCCGGAAACAAAGCTTTTAATTCTCCTTTAGTCGAGTTTAGCTATGTAGATCGTTAAGATCTTAGAAAAAAAACTTGCCTAGGGTTTTCGTTCTCAAAACCGTTAGCGTAGGACATGTGTACAGAAAATGTGGCATGGTTTTATCCAAAAGAAATCATTGAACCGAGCATCAAGGCTTCTGGCATGTCTGCCGATCAGACAGTGTCCCATGAGGACTCCAAATAGCATTCTTAGACTTGTCCTACTTGACGAAAATGTATAAATCTACTGGTTTTCCTATAATCCAGTTCTGTCCAGATTTGTTTAGAAGAGAGATTGTTCTACCTAGTCGTTGTATCCAATTGGAATTTTATCGATTTAATAGGTGCGGACGATTACCCCCTATTTTTAAGGAGGTTTGCATGGCACACAGCACAGGAATACATCGCACCGAACAGCGATTTCATTAAGAGATCCGCGGCATTGCTTCACCAACTTCGATCGAATTATTGGTGATTCCAAGAGTTTTATCGGGATTGGACTGTCTATATGGATATAGCGCTGCACTCTACTGAGTTCATTACAACCTAGGCCGCGGTGTCTAGGATTGCTCAGACTTCTGCTGGAAATACACTATAGTGGTCCGGCAATCGTGTGGTGATGCAAATGTCTAGTGCACTGGAGTAGACTCCCGCACCTATTCCAGATGATGGCTTCTATCTGTCTACAGACACATGTAAGTACATATGTATATGTACCTCTATCGTAAACATTTTTAAAATTTTTCTCGATTCCCAAGCTCTTCTACTGGAAATCCTGGTTTTATACGTTATTGAACGTTAAAGTCCAAATAAGGGACAATATAGTTCGAATTACTAGGGATAGTATTATGGTCGTTTAGGATGCTTGTGTGGCCCATATTTCCACGAGCCAGTTGCAAGGATTCCTTAAGTCGTAATGCGGCCTTAGCTTCCATCAGCTTCCCAAAGATATCAACGGAAGAAGATGGAGTATAGTTTCTAGTGCAGCTGTAGGAGTGGTTCTAAAGGCGCCTATTATCAAGACGCATAGCCTTCTCAAGTATTGGAATGTTGCTTTTCTTGTCCAGTGCTGTCCACCAGGCTAGTATATTGTACATGATGATAGGTCTGACGACTGCCGTTCATATCCAGTGAACAATCCGGGGTTGGAGACTCCATTTTGGGAATGTTGTCTTCCTGCACGAATAAAGGGCAATGGAGGCCTTCCTAGCACGGTATTGGATATTCAGTTTCCAGCTGTTGTTTTTTTTTATTGAAAATAAGCCCCAAGTATCTGGTGTAATCTGCAAATTCCAGTTCAATACCCTTGAGTTTTGGAAGAGTTACCTTGGTATTTTGTACTTCCTTGTACAAAAACGAATTCAGTCTTGGACGGATTAACTCCGGGACCGATCGACATTATCCGTCCATTGTAGCTGTAAGAAGGAACTTTCCTGAGATCGCTATCGCAATGTCATTCGCATATGTATCTCATTCACTACCATGAGCCATAGTAGAAGTAATAATACTCCGCTCTGGGAAGTATCCCTGTTTCATCGAGCTTTTACCCCAGTAAGCATGGATAAGCCTGCTTTTAAGTATTTGCTCGATCCAACAGCAAAGATAGTCAAGAAGTGCAGCAGATATAGCTTCTGTCTTGACATTGTTGAAATCTGCCTCAAATATCAAGGAAGGACACTATAGTGAAATCCTTGTTTCTCAATGATTCCTACCAACGAGAGCAGGGCAGTCTCTACCGATTTTCCCTTGCGATACGCGCGTTGGAATAGATAATCGTTCGGATGGAGAAGGGAAATAATGACTAATGTAACATATCGACAGTTAGGCAAGGAATGTACCATAGAATGCTTCATATACACCACAATATGACCTAAGGTCGTGATAGATTGGTATGTGTAACTTACGGAGATACTTCATTCTTTTATTTGTATTGGGATACTATTGTAAAAGTTTGATAAGCTAGCGAACCAGCTAGCGAACAGTATAAGTATAACTGACATCTGGGCGCCTATGTCTTATGGTCAGGAATGCTAAATAACTTGGCATATCCTACTTATGTAGATAGGTAGGCTAACGTCTGGGTAAAGACATTCAAGTACTAAGTATTGCAACTAACTAAACCAACTGATGCATGGAACACATAAATTTACATTCGTCAGTATATCAAATTCTAAATCCTACACACATGTGTGCAAATAGATAAAACAAACTGAACTTGAAACCTCAAATCGTTTTTCTACACATCATAACGAGCTAACATAACATTATAGATGCTACAAATCAATTAAAATCATAAATCATATTATTGATTTATTATTACTCGAGGATATTTTGCTCCTTTTGAATTTCTTTGCAAATAATTACCCACAGACGCTAATTCCACACACATCTCTACTCGGTATATATGTACGTAAGATAAGAATAAAAGAGAAATCAAAAGGAACACACGATTAAAACCACTAATTCCCTGATGCATATAAATAATGTTCTCATTTCCCCGCTACAATCTCTTCGAAAGGGAAATAAATTAAATATGAAATTCCACATTATAATTGCATGTGGGCGTGAACACCATGATCTCCCTTTTGGCTTGTAAAATTAAAAAAAAAAACAAAAACCAGATACTTGGCCCCATGAACTGCGCCAATGAAATAGTGAATATACACCAAGACCTTGATGAGCCACCAGTCCATTATAATTTTGTTATAATCAAGTATTTTCCTTTTTATCTTCGTTTTGCTCTTCCTTTTCTATGGGTGTCCGCTTATTATGTGTGTGTTTATAATTCAGATAAGTAATAGCGGCATTCGGATGGGAATTGTAATTTTGCAATTAAGATCAATAAATCAGAACAATCGGATATCTTGGATATCTTTGCCGATGCTTGGTGTAATAAAAAAAAAAATCAAATAACGCGATGATTATGCGATGGCATAGAGTTAATAATTTCGATATAAATTGGCCAGATCATCCTCTAAGCAAATTGCATGGTAATCGATCCTGTTGAAGGGTTTTTTAGTATAGAAGCAAAACACATGCCTGCTTTGGATACCTCAAGTGTGAGTGTTTGGTCCTGTTCTGTTGTTTTATTTTAACCTAAAGTACAAACTCTGAGGTTAGTAAACGACGACTAACGTTAAGAATGCGGTAGACAACTTGGTCTATGTATACTCTGAAAAAATCGTTAAATAGTTCGTGTCCTATCAGATTAGATTATATTAACATATGAGGCGGGATCTAGTCACCATATCACTGCGGCCACAGATGGGCCTATTGTGATTTCCTCCAATTAGAGCTTACTCATGATACCGGAGTTAGTAATGAATCCTAGTATATCTTTCAGTGAGCTAGCAGATATGTATGTCCTCTGCTTCTAGGTAGAATTTCCCTAAGTGACGATGACGTGTTTTGATTGGGATCACCACGTAAGCTAGAACGCCTAAAATTTAGAACGACAAAAATCTCGAAAATAAATCTTATAAATCTCAAAAGCTAAAATCTCGAAAAAAATCTCGAAAACATAATTTCTTTCGAGATTTTTTTTTTCTTTATTTTAATTTTATAAATAAAGAAAAAGGCTCTAAAATGTAAACTCTGTAATTTTTGATTGAAATTATCAAAAGTTTAACACATTTTCATAAAAAAAAAAATACAAAATACCCACAAGTGTGTGACCTTACATATGTATCACCTTACATTGGTAAGTGCCTGCCTACCTAATACCTACGATGATCGTTAAGGAGCAGCGAAGCAGAGCGGTAGCGGAGCGAGCGGTAATGTAATTTTGCTTGATTATCTTCCCAAAAATTGTGAACTTATGTCCCATCTTCGACAAAAAAAAAACTGAACTTATGCGCGATGGTTTGGGACATAGATTTATAAGTCTGTAACTCGATTGTGGATTCATGTCCCACTGAACAGGGAGTTACATACAATATACATATCCTTACGCGCGAATAATTACCATTGTTTCAAAAATTTATATTAATTCTAGATTTTTGTCATTCGAGAATATTTTTTTCTAGATTTTTGGTGTTCGAGATTTTGCTTTCCAAAATTTTTTTCTTCCAGATTTTTTTTTCGAGATTTTTTTTTCTATATTTTATTTTTCTAGATATCGTGGTAAACCCATTCTGATTAGACAGTTACAGTGACACAAAATGTGTTCTGCTGATTCTTTGTCCTCGTTGCACATTCTGCAAGTGTTGTCTTGAGTTATTCCCATAGTCATAGGGTGTTTTTTGACTTAACAGTGTCCAGTAAGGAATCCTGTGATTATACGAATCTGACTTCTAGTTAGACCTAGAAGTTGTTTCGTTCTTGTAAGGGAAATGTTTGGCATGAACATTTTGGCTTGTCTGTTACCTTCAGTTTACGTCCAGTAATGGTTAGCTTTATTTTTCGCAGTGTTTATGGGTTGTCCTCAGAATGGTCTTGGCATCATGAAGGTTGATGTCGATCCTTTTCTGGCTAGTATATCTGCAATTTCATAGCCTGTATGTCCACTGTGTCCTGGCACCCAAATGAGATGAACTTTGTTTGTGCTGGCTAATGACATAAGTAGTTGAAGTCAGTCCCATACTAGTTTTGATTTTATTTCATATGCCTTAATGGCTAGAAGCGCAGCTTTGCAAGTCAAAGAGAATAAATATGTTCTTATTATTATTATGTTCTGCGGCATAGTTCTATAGCAAATATTTCCTTTTGAAATACGGAGTTACATTTGTCCATGCTTGTGTAGATGAATGTTTTTGTATTGACACAGCATACTCCAGCACCAACTCCTTCAGCTGAAGTTAAATTTTGTTAGGCAGTTATCCGTTAAGGTATTCCAAGTAGTTCATCTTTGCTTAATTCTGCGGCAATGTCTGGATGGACTAGCTTGGATCTGTTGTCATTTTCAGATGCGAGCATAAAGGCGTTGGTCAGAGCTTCTCTCTGTATCTGAAGATGTAAGGGTGGGAGATTAAGGATAACTTTCAGCGCTGCAATAGAAGTTGTTCTCATAACACCCGTAGTGCATACACAAGCTAGTCTTTGAAGTTTATTGAGCCTGTCTTGTGTAGACATCTGCTTCGTTTTTTGCCATCATACCGATGCTGCATAAGTGACGATTGGTCTAGTTATGGCTGTGTAAAGCCACAACATAATTTTGGGGTTTATACCCCAGCTCTTACCTATTAGACTTCTGCTGGTCCTTAAGGAGATCCTGGCTTTGTCTATGGTTTTCGTGTGGTAAGAGTTCCATGTGAGTTTTTCATCTAGAGTTAGGCCCAGATATTTGACTTCTTTTGAAAACTCTATTGCTTCACCAAACAGAGAGCGTTTTTGTAGTTTGGACTTATTTATTCTTTTTGTGAAAGCAACTATGGTGCTTTTTTTGAAATTGACGTTTAGGCCCACTTTTTTACACCAGTCAGCAAATAGGTCGTGTCCTACCAGTCGACTTCGATGAAAAACCAAAGCACGGAGCTTCGACAACTTACTTAGAATAAAAACTAGGAAACTTTTCAATAGGACCAAAACAAATAAGAACACTAAAGACAGAAATTTATACAAATCCAGTTTTAATGAATATAATTACATATAGTATCAGAGCAGATAAATTATGTAAGACCATAGCAAAAATTCTGCGAATCCATAGCAAGGCTCAAGATATTGAAACTGCAACCCCCTGCAGAACTGCAGTTCCTTTAGAACAACCAAAAGAGAAAGTGATATCCAACATTATAAATGTAGACAAATTGGTATGGACTATAAATTCCTTCAAACCCTTTAAATCTGCAAGACCTGACGAAATTATACGAGCAAAATTGCAACAGTCTCTTAGCACGGTGGTTTCCTACCTAGTCTACATCGTTTCAAGCTGTATGCGTATTGCCTACGGGGTACATACCTAGTAAATGGAGGGACGTAAGAATTGTTTTCATTCCAAAAGCAGGAAAATCTAACCACATTACCGCTAAAGACTATAGGCCAATAATCTGTCGCCGTTTTTGCAAAAAAAAACCCTACAGCGACTTCATATGAAATGAATGCTCAGCTCCCAAAACCTACATATGTGAAGCCTACATTAAAGTTAAATCGGTGTATAGCGCTCTTCATATTGTGGTCGGGGAAATTGAGCGTTCTCTGGATGCGAAAGACTACAGTATGACAACGTTCCTTGACATTGAAGGTGCTTTCAAGCTTTGTTGGGTCTGTTGAGCGCTAGAATCAGTGTTTTGTCTAGAGTTTTCTGGATACACGGCAAGATCGCAGTGCGCTGCATCTCTCATTAGCTAATCCCACGAAGGCATGTTCTATGCTGGATTTAGTAAGGTGGAACAGAGGTAACGACCATTGTTCAGTTTGGCCAACTTGTCCCTTGAATACCGCTGTGTCCTGGAATCCAAAGGAGTGTAACATCGTGATTTGCTGTTAGAGTATTAAGCTCTTCACGGCATCGTTTTACGAGTTTGGATTTGACGACTGTGGATGAGATGTCTTTCATGGTGGCTTGGCTGTCGATGTACATATATATCGATCAACTTTCTGGAGTGCAGTTTCGAACGCTTGTAGTAAGTTCAGTACAAGAGAAGAAATATAAAAACTTTCCTTGTTTAACCAAGTCGCACATAAAAATATATGCATAACCTCAGTCGCCTACAACTGCAATAAAATAGAAAAGTTTATCAGTCCTCAGTTCACCTCTGGATAGAATAGTATGTACCTATAAGTACTTGCCTTGGTAAAAGGTATTTTTAATGTATTTACAAGCTCTTCTTAGAAATACATATTCGTATAATAATTTTCAAAAACAATTTCTCGAATTTTAAAGAAACAATTTTCTTGAGGAAAACTTAAATATCCTCGAAGGATATTGCCATTTGGCCATATGTGCACTTCTTGGGTATTACCGCAATACCAATACCATCACCATTAGCATCCTGTTATCATCCTTCATTCCTAGCCATAGTGATGGGATACTTGTTGTTGATTGAACACTAATTAAGTTGAGTAAAAGTTTTCTTCATCTTCGTCTCCGTCTCCGTCTTATGTATGTATGTATGTATGTACCAGGACCGGTACAACCATCCTTAGTAAAATTTTCTTCTCACAAAAGTAAAGTGTATGTGTCCATTCTTTCAGTTGTCCAATGGTTCGATAGTAACGATACGGATGAAAGAGGATGCATAAAATAACTTTCAAAGTTAAAATATTTTTCCGAATATAATACATACGTATACATAACCATCAAAAGTTTGCTTCTAAGAACTGACAGGCGGACCTAAATTAGTGGCTTCGATCGAATAAGGGCAAAATATTAGATTCTTGTAAAATATTGTGTTTAAGTTCTTTGAGTTGAAAGTTTTGTTCATGTATTGAAAGGCAGTAGAAACAGATTCATGTTATACTATCATACATACATACATACGAGCATCTTCCAATAAGGACATGCGGTTCTAATTTATTTCAAAGAATTGTGTACGTAACTCAATATGTTTGGTAATTAGTAATTATTTTAGTAGAGTTTGTTTATAGTTCATTAGACATCACTGTTAAAGTGGAAATGGGAAATATTTCATCCAGTTAACGATGGTAAAAAGTGTATGGTTGACGGGGTTTCGTCTTTGAAGTCCTCTGATGAAATCAGACAGAATGAATAGATTTGAAACTCATTTTTTCGGTCGATGTCGCTATATACCTTGTATAGCTCATGGTTCTAATGGACATAAATCACTTCAAGTATTTAACTTGGACTTATCCCACTAATCGATGTCCAGTGTGTAACCAAATCGGTATGACCATTCCTAGCACGCTGTCTGTAATGGAAAGCTTCTCTGAAGATTTCTCCACCTCGGTTTTTTTGTCATTCACCGATACTTCTCTTAGTTAATTCGAAGGAAAAGGCCGCCAAATGGGATGCGATTTTTTTTCTTAAAATGCAATGGACACTCCTACATTTGGTTTTAAATTCTATAATTACAACTTTGATCCTTTGAGCTTCCGGATTTTTTTTTTTCCAGCTTCTGTACACTTCTAGAAAAACTGTCCGATAGAAGAGGGATGTAAGTTAAAGGCAGTTTATTTCGGGGATGGAGAGTCGGTGGAAGGCATTCGCAGAGGTAGTGTTCGAGACTTTCTTCCGCCTCCAGGGATGACGGGCAAGTGCTAGAGGTCACCAGTCACAGTCTGTACGGATATTTGTTCCTGTGTCTGAATTGTCGGCTACTTAGATCGAGCATCCTCTTTGCTTGGCCTGAGTAACGATAGTCAGTCTTGACTTTGGCAACTTTGTAACTTTACAACCCTTTCTATATGTTTGCATTGTGTTTTTCGAAACGAGTTGGTGTACATATGTATACGGTTTGAACAATGTTTACGGTTCTCCTGTGGATGTAACCATGAAGGTGTCTGTATTTCTCGCGTCCTATCTAGCAATTTCCTGGGTATGTTGAATGGTACCAAGAACAGGTTAACTTTTTAAGAAGGTTGCCGCCAGGATGCTAAATTTTTCCTTGCATGCCTTTCACCAAATATATTTTGCCCTGATGTGCTCTAGCTTGTATCTTTTCGGGTTAAGAAGGTTAGGTAAATAGGTGCCTTTGTTGATAAGAGTTGTCAGCGGCTTACTTCGATTAGTAAAGAGTTTAATGTATCCAATTATAAGATCCCTGAAAACCTAATTTCAGTCTTCGACGGCTGAACTAAATTACCCAGATATGTATGTACGTGTATGAATCTCAGAATTTTGTTTACATCAATATTTCCAAAATCGCCCAGTTCTGTAAGGAAATAGCTCCGAAGAATGTCTTTCCTTTTGTTGGCTAGAACTGGACAAGTGGCGAACGGATTCTATTTCCTCTACAAAAGTAGTAATGGGGTAGCCATAGTCGTGCTGCATGCCTAGTACGCAGTGTTCTGTTACGACATATGGCCAGATATCCTCGCGAGTTTTATGAGATATGCAGATTTCTTTTTGTCATTAACTAGTCATAACGATTTGGCAGTAGCACATGTACATATGTATGTAGTAGATACTATCGCTTGTTAGCCTCCTCGTTGGATTCGATGTTTATTTCCCTGTTTCAAGATCTTAGGGGTGTACTAGTTTTAGGAAGGGCCTACGAGGATGATCTTGCTCTGGATAGTTGATCCGCTGTTTGTTACCTGTGATGTGACCTTATTGGTCACTGAGATATCGTTCAGTCTTTTGATGCACGTTTTAACCAGTTTGGACGTTATCAATTGGAACTTATGAATACTGCTGAACAGTATGTCAAGACTCGTAGTAAACGCCAGCACCAGTACCTACATTTTTTTCGTAAGCCCTTCCTTTCAGATAACCCGGTTGGAAGACGTCTGGAGTGCTGTAAAGTCTGAAGAATGAGTCGGCCAACCAATGTCTCCATTTTTTTGTTTTGGACATTTCTCGACGATTAGTCATTGTATCTATGGCTGTATGGGGGAATGAGAAATAGGATCATATGACCTTTTCATGTGATATACCACAAGTAACCCTGACTCGAAGTGGCCGAAACCATCGAAAATATATTGAAAAATTGGGTAGGCCATCCTGACTACTGCCAAGCCAGCCGAGGAAATCATTTGAATGAAACAAAATTCCATAATTTATTGGTACTCATTTCAATAAAGTAGTAATCGTTGAAAAATATTGAACAGTTTTTTTTTATAGCCCTTTTAAAAAGCCAACTAACAGATGGCCCACTCTATAGTTCATAGTCGTTAGGATACCATAGATACTAACGAGTAGTGAAGTCTAGTGTTGTCGGTCTCCACGAAGACACCAGCAGACTCAACTAGTTCTGCAGCTATCCATAAAGATTCGACTACAGCCCAGTCCAGGCTCAGACTGCGGCCAAAGTTATGCCAAAGCCATGTCGACAGCAGCCGAAGTTCCAGTGTGTATGATAAGAAATGTCACTCTATCTAAGAGAGAAGAATGCTTTAAAAGTACAGCCCATGATAAAAGTATCAAGTGGTGGTAAATCATGCAGGGCGTCTGGAGAAAAACCATAAAAACCTGTGAGGCCAAGACGGGAGGTTCTTTGAAGTTTAGTGCATAAGGCAGTCATGCATATATGTATGTACTTACGCGAGTACTCCGCCATACAATAAACCCATAAGCTAGAAAAGGTCGTATCATGGCCATATAGGTTCAGTGGACCTTTTTCGGTAATAAACCCTATGTCTTGCCAAAAGCATCCTTACACTGCCAGCAAACTGAGAACGGTTTAAATGTCTTCGACTATCTAGCAGGTGCTAAGAGATTGCGGGTGCACCAGATATGAGCATTTTACTTGAGCTTGGGTCACATGTTTGCCTTACATACTGCAGGCAAATCAGAGGGGCTAAAGTACTTCTTGCATAGTTTGAGGATGCCTAGATATTTCGCAAGCATTCTTGACGACGTTCCATCAGTGGTGGTCGCTGATACACATACCGAGAATGGGAAGTTTTTCAGTTTTGGCGATGCAAGTGTCATAAATTAATAATGGCAGAGAGTTTAGGTTACTCTTGAGCGATAGAAGACAGCATTGTATTTTTGAAGCATTAAATTTCACTTCGTTGCTTAAATTAAATGAATATGAGAAGGTGGGTCAGCGAAGGAATTTATTGGATTAGAAGTAGCAGACATAGAGATCAAGATAAGAAAGAGAGTCGAAGACAAAACGGAGCCTTGGGGGCCATCAGCATTTGTATGGCGGATAGCAGACTTGAAAATGTCCAAAAGAACTTGAATTGCAAGACGTTCCGAAATGCATTTACTAATCCATTGAAGCAGAGATTCATCGATGCCAAATGCACGCATTTTCGGTAAAAGAACTTGATGGTAAACTCTGCCAAACGACCGTAAAATATCAAGAATAATGCAGAGAGTTGTTCCACTTTTCGGTGCGATATACCATCAAATCACCAGTGAACATTTTACTACGAAAACCATACTGTCGGTCATTGAGGAGTTTTCGCGATTCAAGATATTTTATAAGCTGACGATTTATCAGCGTTTTCAAGACCTTTAAATGAAGGGACGTACATAAGTGCAATGGGTCGGTAGTTGCAGGGAGAAGAAGATTCCCTTTTTTAGGGACGGGCTGGAAAAATTCTGTTTTTCATCTAATCGTGAAGAATCGAGAAGAGTAGGATAGATGAAAAGCGTATGCCGTGGTTTTGCCAGCGTGGAAGCACATCTCTTCAGAATAATGGGTGAGATATCACCGGATTTGTTTATGTTGAGATCATTAAGTACTCTTGCTTCTGTGCGAGTGTGAAAGTGGATTTGTCCCATAGAAGTACAGTGGGAGACAAAGCACAATGCGATAGTGTGAAATTCGTAGCGAATAGACAAATGTCGAAAGAGCTGGCAGTATGGGATGTCATTGTGATCGAGCGTTAAGATAGAGGATGAGGCACAATTTTTTATGTCTTTGAC
The DNA here is from genome assembly GCA_905220385.1 of Xylota sylvarum. Taxonomy (NCBI): domain Eukaryota; kingdom Metazoa; phylum Arthropoda; class Insecta; order Diptera; family Syrphidae; genus Xylota; species Xylota sylvarum. Next base: position 48,760,893 of record LR999960.1, on the reverse strand, counting down.
GAACGACCAAAAATTTTTACTACCCTTGGGACAATGTAGATTTTTTTTTGTCTCAATATTTGGTCAAAGAAGAACTTAACAGAACGAATAAGACCATTGCAGCAATTTCCGGCTCGGCTCGTTAAATTATTTTTCAATTTTCCTCAAAGCGGTCGGCCTTGTAAGATTTATAACTTAGCTCCCTCAACCTGATGGCCTCTTTACAGCTGGAGTAATACCACGCGTTTTCCCTTGACTTGATACCCTATATTCGGTTAGGAATAAAGGATTTCACGAAAAGGAAAATGGTATTAGTAATGATATTGTGGGCGGCATCCAAGTCGCTATCGAGAAAACATAGCAACCAGTTAAAACTCCTAAAGAAGCTGTTCAGGTCGTTCCAATTGGCTTTTTCGTAATTCCAAACTATTCTTTTATGAGTTTTTTTCTTTAACTGAGTGGTGGATCCATATACCCGAATTAGTTAATTTAATTAAATAAAATTAAGACTCGATTAAATATACTGAACTATATAAAATAAAATATGTTTCTCCAAAAGGTTTTAAAATGATAATGTTAACAATAAATAAATAAAAGTATGTAAGCTTAAATATAAATTATGTAAGTGCGATAAAAATATAGCTTTAGGACTGACCTACAATTTAAAAATATATTTTATTTTTGTTTTTTGTTAATTTTATAAACACTAATGTTATAAGAAAAAATAAAAAAAAAAAGTGTAAAATAAAATAAATTTAAGAGAACTGCTCGAAAACGGTAAAAAATTCGTATTGAAGAGAACTCTTCTAGCATTTCTCTTCGAACTTAACTTGTATTATACTATGTATAGCATGACTCAGTCAACGTGTAGTATATTTCATTTGCAATGAACTATAAAGCCTAAAGTTATATTATTGTCCTCAATTGAAAGCCATATGTGCAATGCAGAGCGCACTCTTTGAAAAGAGAACTCCATGTACTCAGTATAATTGAAATGCCGGTCGGTAATCAAAAGAGTACAAAAACCTAACCCACCCCAATATAAAAACCCGTTTCGGGCATGCAAATCAAACAAAACGAAGAAGGCTTCCTTCACGGGAGAGCAGCGCCACGCAATTTCTCTCGAATTGCATTTCTCTTTGGAACACGCTGCTGCCTTAGTGTGTGGGGGTGCAAAACGAATACAAAACCTTAGCACATGCTATACACCATAAAACCCTTTTTAACCAAACCTGTATAACGTAACCCACTCCCTCAAGGGGATGGATGTGTCATGTGGCGTGCCAAGCGAATACTCCAGCAACGGACATAGCGTTCTCTTTGCAAATTGCTGCTGGTTCTGTTGGATTCTTCTTTCGAGTAATATTGTGTGCGCCTTTGCCTTGCTTTGCTCATTGCTGTGCTGTGCTGTGCTGCACAAGTGAAGTCGGCCGAACCACTTTCTGCGTCTCATACAGACACATTCACATAGTTGTTATTATTTCTGTGGGGTCTAACGTTCGTTTGGCTATCATCTGCCAGTCAGTTTACGAGGCTTCGCCATAAAGAACGGTTGGGGTGTCGGTTTTGTCGTCTCTAATTGCGGTCTGATTATCGTGTATAATAAATAATTATAGTTTATGTTATTTTTTTTTTTTTCACAAAATAATATACTTGTCGTTAATTTTAAATTAATTTACATTAACGGAAATTGCTTATTAAATGAAGTGACTGTTGATGTATCGAAAATACGATTGTTTTGACAAAGTGCTTAAAAAATAGAGAAAATTTTTTAAATAAAAATAAAAAATAAAAAAATAAAATATACAAGTTTTGTTAAAGTGTAATTGCATAATATATGGTAAATGTTTTTGTTTTGTTTATAAAATGAGTGTGTTTTAACTAAATGAAATGACCAACAAATAACAGTGATCTTTATGTACAAGGTGTCGTCATAATTATGATAATTTGTTTGGATACTTATAGTCTTGGGATTAACAATATCTCTACACTATCGAATAAATCAACTATATTACCTGCTTAGTTTTAATTATAAATTTATTACTCGCTACTTGCTGTCATAGAATTTAGAATCTCGAAACAATTAGTTGTATAATTTACATTTACTGACATTTAGTGTCAAACTTTATTGTCAGATGAACACAATATTTCTACATACAAAATGTTGGGGTAAAATCATATCATACCATGTGTATCGTCGCATCATGAAGAAATCACTTTTTATCAAATATTTTCAAATTCCATTCATTTTTGACAGACTATGTTAGTTACTTACTTAAATGGCTCCCGACGCGGGAACTTATTATTCTCGATTATAATACTTCTACTGTCTAATTTATCTAATATTCAAGTCTGATATTTATAAGAGTTGTATAACTGCTTTCAGAATATTAGTCAAACTCTTAGCTACTTTGAAACCTTTGCAAAGATCATCAATATTTTACAAGCTGAGCTTAAGAGGGAAAAACAACTTCTGGACGACCTCTGTGTAAAGTATTATTAATGATAATAATTAATAACAATACTCATTTAAAATCAATTATCCAAGTGACTTTTATCAGCATTTTTTTAAAGTTGGTGTATACACCAAACAAAATGTAGGTAAGGTCTTGTTATTTTATAGAGGAAGCTTAACTTCATATTCACCTGTCAAATGAAACATTGACTCTTTATTAAGATTGGCTTTTAAGACCCAATTAGTGTAGCTTAGTATCACTACTATATGTCAATTGGAAATATATTTCTTAAGCTATTGAAATGCTAATACTTACGTAAGCTCTTCATTTTCTGATCTGTCAACAATCTGCTTAAAATCAGATTCGCCACGTGTATATTTTGCTACAGTGTTTTCAAATATCCAGTAGAATATAATGTTTAGTATTGAAAAAAATAAATACGATAATCAACAAAGGTAAGAAAATATTTTCTAGGATTTTATACCACTTTCCACTGCTATCGGAAATATTCGGTAATATTCATACGGACAAGTCCAAGAGCTATTGTACAATTAATTTTTTTTTTTTTTAATAAAATTATCAGAATTCTCGCAAAGTTATAGTAGTAAAATTTTTTATATAAAATAGAGCACCCTGTTGTACATATAGTGGAACAATATTTTGTACAGTGACGTAAGATATTCGCAAACGATTTTCGGAATACATACTGATGAGGAAAATGCTAAACACTACTAAAACACCACGCATGTGGAATGCGTCTTGATCGTGTTATCGTTCTTACTGGAATCGAGTGATATTTGAACATCGGTAGTTCAAAATTTCGATATCGATGTTATTTAGTAAAAAAATTGTTCTTTTTAGCCGACTGCAACAGTAGTAGCCATTAAAGCTAAATTTATAACCAAAACAAAGAATAATTATTTTGGGAATACAAATATGTAAAAAACTCTAGACAAAATTAGGGAGAAAATTATCCCCTTTAGTTGTATAGTATAATATAGACTGGCTCTTCTGAAAGTCAGCAAAAATATTAGGTTTGGAAAAATGTCAAAAAATCTAGACCGTAACTAAATTACACGAATAATAATTTCCCACAACCTACCACGACATGGTACGTTCTATTCTTTATTGAAAAAAATAAATTTCAATCCAATATTCTCTTAAAAATTTTGAAAATGTTGTTGACTTGCATATCATTTAACATAACTTGAATTCCTTGACTAGTCCACGCATTAGAAGGGAGTAGGTTCAAACCAATGTATGGTGATAGTTTTGGCATATATATTGAAGAGAATTAAAAAGAAGGAACATTCAAATCCTAGACTATTACCTATGTTTTATCTGAGAGACTGTTGGTTGCTATACCCGCTGTGGTTTAAACTACTATCATTCGTGTCACAAGCAAATACAGTATCAACTATCCAATTGCTTTTGTGGTTCACCCCTTTTGTGAATATATTGTAGATGTAGAAAACAGTTTTGAATATGTCCGCGCGCAGTCATTGTTCTTGCTTTCAAATTTAGGAAATGAATTGAAAAGTTGAAAAAAAAGGCAAATTGTGTTCAAAATTCACAAAACAGTATTTTTAAAAACAAATTTAACATTTTCTTGGCAAAAAGTACGTTTTATGTTGGATTTCTTCCATCTATCTATTAAACAAACAAAAAACAGAACGATAAGTTTACAAATCCTTATAATCCTTTAACATCATTTATGGCTCCTCCAATTTTTGATTCAAATAGAAAAATTTGCTGAAGATTTGCCAAAGAAAAGACAGCGTAAATCTAATCTTCATGAAGGGATCATAACTATTTGAATTATTTTCTACAAACGATATGTTGCCACTATTCTAGAATTGTGAAAAACAATTTTAGTATCTTCTTTTTTTTAAAGTGATTTTGTGGCTCAGTGATTAATGCATCGGGTGTTCTCCCTTCAATTGGTAGAAATCACAAATATTCTTTAGTTTATGGTTCACTTCTTGTGAACGTTTAACAAACATCTAAGAGTACAATTATCATTAAAAAAAACTTTAAAAAAATAAAAAATATCCTTCAGTTCAGTTGTATATTATGTACCATGTCCAGAATCCTCGCGAAATGTGTTCATATCCCTTTGGGAGCTGTCAAAGGAAGAATTCTTTTCCACTTTCTGTCAAAGGGTTGCAGAATTGTGTTATATCAAGGCAAATGTGGCAATTGGTCCCGAGCACAAGGTCTACAAAACGGGATTCGCACAGATATCGCAAGGATCATATCGATTAATACAGGTCACAGGCCCATTGGAACGGACGAGTACAGATTAGGTATCCATTTCAAAGGACATTGTCGCAGCTGCAACAATGAGAGCGCAAAAGAAGCAGTGTGTCATCTTCTCTGCTGTCCGGCTCTATGCAGGATCAGACATCGTATAGTAGGTAAAATCTTCTTGGACAACCTTAATGAAATCTCGGCGAAAAAGATCAGCTAACTAGTTCGTGTCCTAGATGCCACATAGAGGTTTTCTGCTTCCTTCTTCTAGGTTTTTATAACAACATTGACAATCAGGTGTGACAGCGTGAGTTGTGGTATTACCACTTCTACCTAGCTACCTGCCTACCTTCTCTAAAACAGCTTGGAGTCTAAAACGTACTAAGGATCTTGAGAGCTATATTAGAAATATTGATGTTCTTATTCGTATTCAAAAGGTAATGAGAATATTTTCCCTCTCTTCAATGAGATACTTGCTCATATATTGTCCAGAACATGCCACAGTATCCTTTATTGAGAGCAGCTATCCTTAATAATCGTTCAATCACCGCACGAGTAAAAATTAAGATAGTAGGAAACAAGGAAGATACTTGACCTTCAAGAATTTAGTCTACGGTTTAGCAAGTGTAAAGTAACCCGAATGGTTTCGGATATATTACTGGAGGTGGCCCAACTATTTATCACTTCAAATAACTGCCAACGGATAGAGGCAGGATACAGCCCTTTGGTTTATAATTGAGTCTATGGACTTTTATAGGTTCATAGCCCTTATTAGCTCAAACACACGCGTTTGAATTCGATTCAGATCCAATATTCGCAGTATAGCTGCTGGTTTTTTTTTTTCAAATTGAAGAGAGTGCACTTTTCGATTATCGCTTGGTTTAGAGCACTATTGCACGAACTACTCGACATTGTGCTTAAGTGCTTGAATTGTTTCTCGATTGTCAGCATAATATAGGTTTTTATTGGGACCCCATAAAAATGTACAGCGGTGTCAATTCGCAACAATTAACATCATCATCACGACTGATGAGACGACTATTGGATCCAGTGCGCAAAAGATCGATGGTTGAAACTAGAGGTCGTCGAAGTTCATTTCTTCAATTTCTGGCTACAAGAACAAAAGAAACCCTTTACCAGCAATTTTTTGTAACAATCAAGAGGGTATCATGAAAAAATTTGTTGGTGTTTTGTAGAATTCGAACCTTGAACCTGTATCTTAGTTGTCCGACGCACTACTACGCACCCTTGGCTCTTGGAAATCACTGCCTTTTATTTTTTTTTTTTGAAAACATTGTTTTTAAAAAATACTTGAAAGGATACCAGGAATTTACCTATGTATATCATACAAGCCTCTGCACTACTATTCTCACCCCAATCATGGTATCCGTTTCGAAAAAGTTCTGAAAGTCCAATTGCAACGCATGACATCTTCATGATATAGGTTTCCGTAAAGTAATTTTCAACGCGTATAAATGTACATCACGAAAAATTGACGTATATTTGTCGGAGAACGTTCGAGAAAAATTCATAACTGTCAAAAAGAAAAGCAATACATTGCAGTTAGCCGTGGCGGGCCGCTAAATGTCCTTTCCTTCCATATTCCTTTTCCGAAAATGTCTCCGATGAGTGTGTCGGAACGGATACCAATCAGAAAAAAATCCGTTCCGATCGGATACCATGATAGGACTGCATTATTTATTTTTAAAATTACATATTTTCGACCTCGAACATTTAGTTTTTATTATTCTTTGATTCTTTGGCTTTGGTTTTAATGTACTTTAAGCTTGCGTTTCTGGGTAGGTTTCAAAAAATATTGTTCAATACATTATTAAGTTAATCTTCTTCTTTAGGTCCTGTCACCCCACAGTCTGCGCCCCATCATGTCCGGACTCCGGAGTTCTATAACGCATTTCAAATCTCTCCAGCTCATTCCCAAGGCTATAGATTCCTTTTTAATCGATCTGCGCCACGTTTCCTTGAAATTATACTCCCTCTATTGTCTGATTGGGCAATTGAATTCGATTGCATGCTGTCGGATGGAGATGTCAATAGGTTCCTGACCCGTTCTCATATCAAGCTGTTGGTTTCAGATGCGATTCGGGCAAGAAATTCTATGGAGGATGTGTAGATATTTTTCACGAAAGACTGCAGCTTATGAATGATACGTTGTAGCAGTACAGACTCGACATTTGAGCAGAACAATAGCAGCTTTGCAGCAGTTTTGGGGCTGTACAGATAACTCATCCAGAGATGTCTTAAGTATAAACTATTGTCAACTTTCTTGATGGGCTTTTGTCAACCATTTGACGCAGGTCCAAAATTTCGTGAGAGATCAAACAAATTGTTTGGTTAGTGCCTCAAGGATATTATGTTAGACTTCGGTCTTCAAAAGAGAATTCGGAAGATTAGGAATAAGTTGATGGGTTTGTGACATATGGTGAATTCCAAAATGCATCAGGTGCAACTTAAATGCAAAGTCATAAGTTTCAAAAATCAAACGAAAAAATATCGGCAAAGTTGTAAGTTTCTACACGCATCACAAACGTTATCGATGCGCATCAACTGAGCAAACGACGTATCGGTAATTTTTCCGATAACATTTGACGTTCAACCCATTCATTTAAATTTTTTCAGGTCAAAATTTATATTTTTTTATTTTGGCAAATACCTGTTTGGCATAAAATACGCTCCAAAATATCAAACTTGTGCAAAATCCAACTTGCATTGCAGATGCGCATCAAAAGAGTATTACTACCTCTTCGAAACTATTTTTTTGACATTTTGGAACACAGTTCACAACTTTACGCCAAATGATTTTCAGTTTAAAGAAATATCTACGTGGATAAAATAATTTTTGTGAAATTGCAGTTTAAAGACCGTCACAATTTTTTGTTTAATTAAAGCACATTCAAAATTTTTGAAATAACCAACTTTTTTGTTTGAGAATTTATTTCATAGCATTTAGTACTTACTTGAAGATAATTTCGGGCATATGTATGTATGTGTAACATGCGCCATCTTCTTGATAAATTTCGATTCTCAGCGGCACTAGACTCTACATTTCTATTTCTGCTTCAAAATGTAAAATTCTCAATCTGGTTGAAGGATGAATGTCTAATGGAGTGAATGTGTGACTTATATGCTTTTATTGCCAATTGAATGCTCCTTAAAATGGCGCCTGCCTACCAAACTCCTATAATGATCGTTAAGGAGCACCGAAGTGGTGCGGTAGCGAAGCGAACGGTGAAGTTATTTTACTTGATTATCTTCCCAAAAATGTGTGGACTTATGTCCTATCTTCGACAAAAACAAATTCTAAACTTATGTCCCGATGTTGTAGGACATAAGTCCATAGCTTAATTGTTTACTTTTGTTCCACCGAACTGGGACTTATGTATGTCCCTGTGAGCGGATAAGTACCATTGTTTTCTAAATTTTTGTCATTCGAGATTTTTGCTTTCTATATTTTATTTTTCTAGATGTCGGCGTAGATTCATGAAAATATTTCCAAGTTCCGACGGAGATCTATTGTACTTAATTGATATTGTAAATTTAACACATATGTATATACATTTACAAGTCTATTAAAGTATCACTAAAACGTGGATATTGTTATTATTGTTGTTTAAATTTGTGAAAAAAATATTCTTTTCTCGAAAAGAGGTAAATTTTACATCAATTTCTTTTTTCTCGCAAAACTAAAACCTTAATCTTATCGTGCTACCACTTGAAATCCTTTTTCTAAAATCGTTTCAAGGTTATCTACACTTATTTCTTACTACATATGTATGTAAATAGAAACATTCGAACATTTTGAATGTTTAAATGTATTAAAACGCTGGTGCCTTTTCCTTCTTAGAACTCGGAGTTACACCAACGAATTCCAATCCTATAAGCTATTCATATTATACTTTAGCATACTACAGCACTAATGTTATAGGGGAAAAGAATTATCAGAAGACAGAAATGAAATATACTACCTTTTCTGAAAACAAGGTAGTAGTCTACTAATAAATGAATAAATAAATATAACTTGAAGAATACAACCGCCGACCTTTTGTGTTGTCTCTTGACTACAGTGCAACGATCAGAATATCACTGACTCCAAGGACACATCTGATCTTAACATATAAATATGTTCACGTCTAAATGGGAACCGCCTTGGTTTAAAATGCTGTACCCTGATTAAACATTCACGTAAGCTTACTACATAATCATGTTTTCTTTATACAATCTCCTTTCGAATAACTACATATTCAAAGTCGCTAAATACGCTGCGATATGGATAGGATTCCCCATATGATTCAAAAAGTACTATAATCTGGTTGCGATACATACGACATAGGTACATATATTTACCTTAACTCGAATATAGCACGCATGTTTGGTCCGGTGCATCTAAAACTTCAATGCACCTGCTAGATAGAATTACTTAGATAAAATTACTAGGAGATACAAGCATAGCGGAGTCAATAGATACGCTGGAAACATCACAAACATTTTTCCTGGCAGCTTGTTTTATCACTTTTTTCTTAATCAGTGCTCTAGCGAAATATTCAGTTGCATTCAGTCCCTTCAAAAGTTTTTCCGTAATACCCGTCATTCCGCCAATTAACATCAGTTTATTCTGAGACCTATGTATTTTCGGACTAACCGTCGAATATGAAGCGTTCAACACGAAATTGAAAATAAATCAACATTGAATGTGAAACGACATATGTATGTATAAGTTTTGAGTAAAATTATTTCCCAATGAAAGTCTAAGTTCCATTTAAAGTGAGAAATAACACCACTCTTATGAAAAGCATTCCACTTCCCATGGGTGCTGCAAGTAGCTCCAGACACAAGACAGTGAAATCCTTTATTTTATAGAATTATGTATACATACATTAATGTCAAGATTGGTACCAGTCATTTATGCAAGGCAAATCAGCAGAAAAGCGTACTAGAAGCTTGGTATTCTGGGACACAACTTTTTGGATTTATTTCCCTCTAGAGGTGGAATGAATTCCAATATTCAATGAATTCCTGCGAAATTATTTTCCTGCACCTTCAGCAAATTATTTACAAGAATTCGTAGTAAAAGTACATTTCTGTGCATATCTTTATGTCTTTTTCTTTTTTACCATTTCTGCATTTATAACTTGTAGAAATTTAAGACTTAACTCAACGCCACTTATTTAAAAATAACATCCTTAAAGCTAGTGTATCTATTTCATGGTTAATCTTATAGGATTCAGCGCTTTACTTTAGCCAAATATGGAAAAGGAGGAATGTCCAAAGTTGTATGGAGCTCGGGGCCAAAACTTTTTTATCCTCCTATCCTGCTATCGTCCTTGAAAGTTAACATTTTTCAATATGAAATAGCTGCAAAAATTGGCAAACAGAAAATCCATTTTAACAAAACAAGTTGTATCGAAGGACAACTCAAAAAACATAATTTCAATATGCATCCGTGAAATACCGAAAGAACAAGGACAACTATCGGACATTCGAAGTTAAAAAAATGATATTAAAGGTGTTTTCTCAAATGTCCTGTAAAATAATCAGACTATGGTTGACTATAATTGGTACTAAAGTAAAAAAAATTATTATTTCCTAAAATAACGATTCGACCTCTCGTAACCATCAGCTCAGCTCCATAAAAAAGTAAAAAATATTCATGAAGTGTTAGATATTTTTTAAGAAGAAAATCCTTTTTCCGAGAGTATGTGAAAATTGTACCTCCAGATTACACCATGCACGCTCCACCCGCGGCGGTCACATGCACGAAATCATATTCAAACATTAATGCCATAAAATTATTGGTCAAATAAAATCAATTTCATAGATTTTAAAAACATTTTTCTGCCTTTTATTTCAATTTATATTTCTCTGCCTCCATAAAAAAACGCCTTTTACAAGTCTGGCATTGGCACTTTTATTTTAATTTGAATGTCAGCTCGTTTTTCATATCGTTTCTTCAACGCTTCGATCCATTGGAAAACCAAGTTTGAATCCATAGATTCAAAATATGTAAAGCCAGAAAAAACAACATGGACTTATTCGTCATTTCCCTGTGAGGTCTAGAAAAGGTACTAGTCGTAGTGGGCCAAGTGTAAAATGTGACTTGGGACCCGGTGGCGTTTAAAAAGAACACAGATTTTGCCGAATACGGATATAACTTTGAACTAGTTCGATCCTTGGATCGTAGATACATAAGGACTTCAACAGACATCTTTTTTAACTTGGTTTTGCAGACATCGAGAAGCTCATTCGTACCGGTTGTTTCGACTGTCAGCATTAGGGTTACGCAAGGGAAACTAACCTCAACTCAAATCTCCGCTACACTTTCCGATGAGATGTTTAATATTTCGGTTAAATGTTTCTTAATCAACAGAATGTCATTCGTGAAAATATCTTCAACAGTGTAGAGTATCAAATGCAAGGATCGTCTCCACTTCGTCGTAAGTGAAACGAGGGACCAAGCTCTTTTTATTTCACGGTGTTGGTTTCTGGTGTATGAAATACCACAGCAGATCTTCCTATTTGAGAACAGAAAAGTCATTTTCAAAGCAAAGCGCTCTCCCTACCTAAGTAGGTTGTCAGTATTAAAACACTACTTTTATGTTAGAACCATATCTGTGATACTATACAGATTTAATTTGCAAGACAGTACGAATTGAATGCATGATTTTGGCAACACTGTATCTACATACATAATATGCTCTTATAGCCAATTCAATTTTTGTACGAAATGGTTTCGCCTGACTGTGCACGTGCATAAATAAATGCATGAAGTTAATTTTATGACTCATTCACTTTTAAGTCAACCGATATTAGTGTAATTTCATTTGCGTTTAAATATCACTCATTAGGATATGCATACCTACTATATGTGCATAAAAATGCCTTTTGCGTTTTTATTATGCGCAATTAATGCAGAGGCGCAATTTTGCAAACGTATCGCCAAAACGAACGACCAGAATCCAAACTTAATTTCCACACTCTTAGCCTGGTGTATTTAAATTAAGATTTTAATTCTTGTTTTGCGGCACTATCAATTAAAAATTGTAATTAACCTAATTATGCTCTTTTTGTGCTTAAGGCAATTTTTTGTTTTTCTTTTTTTTTTGTTTTAATATGCGTGTTTAGTGCTTGCAAATTAAATATAAAGAAGGCGTTGCGTTAGAAAGCCATTGAATTGCATTCGAGTAGAATATTCAGTTTTGTAATTATCACTCCATCTAGTGGCGGTGAAAAAGTAACATATATGCAATGGACGTATGGATTTTTAATGAGTGGCATTTTTATTACCTACTTGAGTCGTAATGTTTTTTTCATTCTCTAATTATTCCATTCCTAGTTCGGATTTTTACACCATTCACTTTGGTAAATTTCTTTGCTTATTTTAACTGTGTATCTTCTGGTTGGGATTGAATACTAAAATCTTGTTCTAAGAGGCTATTAATGATCGAGTTCAGAGTTGCCGATTGGACTAATTGAGGCGTGTAGATAGTACGAAATTTAGTATAAGATACATGACAGAGAGATTGTTGTCTACAAATTATTTTTTACATACTGATTGAAGAACTGCGTTATAAAAATTTGTATGTTCGGGGTCAAATGTATAGAGTTTCAGAATATCCTCACAATTTGTATAGTATCTCTGGAAAGCAGGGTTCTTGCATTAGAGTAGAGTAAGATGGGACTAGGTGACTTTGATCGACAAAATTAAAGAACTTCGTTGATACCGTATGAAAGTATGGTATCTTATTTAGATGACGTTAGAGTCCGGTGTGGAGCTGGGCCTCAACCACCAAGCTTCTGCATTCAGCCCGATGGTTATCCAGCTGCCTCCAGTTTCGCATACCGAGTTGATTGACATCCCTTTCTACATCGCCGATATCTTTGTCGACATCTGATAGACAATTTATATTCAATAGTAATAGAGTTGGTGAAGCAGTAGAACCTTGTGGTACTCCAGTGTTTCAGCAAAGTTGTGCGAAAGCATCGATTTTTTGCGGGCTTGTAGCGTTGGTCAATAGCAATAGGAAGTATGTGTAAGTATGTACATGTCTTTTATTATGGGAACAGATGTGGGGTCAGGGGTATTATTATTTCTTCAGTAAGGATAATAAGTGGTTAGTGCGTTGGACTACGGAGCGAGGGGTTCGAAGTTCTGCTGTTGTTGTCCAATGTTAGCAGTTTTTTACGTGGTTTTTAGTACTATTGTTGGTGTAAAGGATACTGGCTTGAGTCCCGAATATTTGTGGGTTGTCAATGTAATGTACTTTCAACTTATGATGATTTGCCTTTTTCTGGTAACTATAAATATATTTGTATTTTGAATCATTCTCTCAGAGAAAAACTCATAAATTTGCGATAGCTTGTAATAATGGGAATAGATTTTGAGTTTAATTTGCAGATCCTACGTTAATCTACTCTAGTCTAGTTCATTACAATCATGGAGTCAAAAATTATTGGGTTTTCTGGCGGTCTTTGAATAGTTTCCTACTTACAACTTACCTACTTCGTTCGTGTGCTGTTGAATACTACGCTTTTATTTCTTCTGTTCTCTTGTCACCAACTTGGTTGAGAGTTTATGGTTACCCTAGTGGATTTATTTTTTGAGTCTCTGTCTTCGGAATAAACGTGAGATGAGGTTTAAATTTTTTCTGTTGTGCGGCATTGCTGTCAACAAATACAAGGTCTTTTGTGCTAACCATTGGGAGACGCAATATATCACTATTGGGTTCTTAGACTGAGCAGAAAATTATATCAGAAAAGCAGAATAGAAGGAGAATCTACAAGACGATTTCTTTAATAAGTTTATTCTAATGAGGTGGCGTTACCAAAGTAGTACTTGTCGCAATAGGATTGGACATAATTGGGATTTGTTTCTAGTTACTAACATTAACAGACAACCTCAAGGCCAGTAGGTGCGGATGATGACACGTCGAATTGAAGACAACCAATCCGTGGATTCATATGGAATGTTATTCAGCGTGGCTTTCATTTTTACAAATGCGACAAAATAGCATAGATTTATTTTCTTGAAATCTTTGTGTATGCTCCTCCACCTGCCCTGAAAATTACTGTTTGGCTCTGTAACTTGCGTAAAAGCATCACTGGGAATATGCTGTTGCAGGCCCAGGTTCGCCCTGAACTGTAGCGCCTAGGGTCCTAGGGCCACCACAACGCCTACGTGCCATCGTGTGCTGTTTCTTACAATGTGCCTAAGCTCTCCCCAGCTCTTTCCCAGTTGCCGTACTTCCTGCTTTACTGTTCTGCGCTATGTGCATCTATGACCGCCGTATCTTGCCACCCTGACTTAGCGAATTCCATTGCATTGCGTCATTAGCTATGGACCTGTCGCCTTTTCGAAAAATGTGTGCCACTTACGTCGTTGTATAGTGCCTATCAGTTCATTGCCCGTTCTCCGATAAGGGAGTTCGGTAGAGATATAGTTTGGCCTGAAAATCCTTAAGATATTGGAACCTAATAATGAACGTTTGCAGCTTTTTCATGATAGTATCAGTTACTTTCCAAGTACCACATCCATATAGCACGGACTCAACTTTGGAACGGAAAAGTCGTAGCTTGGTGTTAAAGCTAATAGAATCACTACGCCAAATTTTGATTAGCGTCCCAAACGTAGACTGTGCTTTGCCGATTCGGCCAACTATATCCAATTCAGTTCCGCCATCGGTTGAGACAATAGTCTCAAGGTATTGGAAACTCTCTACTCTCTCAAGCGTTTGTCCACCAATGCATATAAGTATGAGCTGATGAGTACGATCCCAGGCTGATAATTTTTGTTTCTGCCGAATTAATTTTCACCCCAAAGATCTGCTTACCTCTCAATATTGGCCATCATTTGGTCAAGTTCCATTATTCTGTGAGAGAGTAGGCATAGATCGTCATCGTAGTCGAGATGTTTGAGTTCGGATGTAAGAATCCATCGAATTGCTCCGTTTCCCGTTAACAAAGTAGTATGTAACAAATCGGTAATCACCGATAAAAACAATATTGGTGAGAGGATACAGCCTTCCGGTACACCACTTTGAACTTCGAACTCCTCAGACCTTTCTCCATGCAAATCGTGACTTGTACTATGCTATTAGTTTATCTAGAATACCTCCCCTGCGTTAGCCTTTGGTATTCTGCGTCCTTAATCATACTCGTAGTAGTCATTGTGATCCATTATTAGTAATCGTTTGGACTACATATGTACATATGTATGTACTGGTTAAAAAAAAGTATCCCCTCCTACGTCCAAGTTCATGGAATCTTATGATCAAGAAAGTATCTTTTAGTATCTTTCCTTCAAATACCGACCGTTTGTCAACCACCCCGTCACGAAAATTTACACTCCTGCAGAAATATAAAGCAATTTTCAGTAAAGGGTACCACACCAAAGGGACGTTGGATAGATTTCAAGAGATGTGTTCTGTGAATAAAACTCCCTTTGTCGACCCGACGGAGTTTCCTTCTTGGTAATAACCAACTGTTGGTGGTGTTTGCATCGCTTGGCGCTGTACAGAGTCGAAGAAGAAGGAAAGGTATCAAAACACGGATTCCTGCAAGGAATGAGAGCAGGGGTTAATAAGGAATTTTATATAAATTTCGCAATAAAAGGGTCGTTATTAGGAGCAAGTACCAAACAGTGCGGTGGTGCAGGGATGTAACACGGCGACCGACAAACGACGACGACGGCGGTGTGTGTGTTTTGGTAGGATAATTAAGTAGGTTTTCGGTTTAACTGTATGAACTTGGTTTTTGTATGTAAAATTGTGATTTTCCTGAGAGGGCTAGACATTATTGTCCTTTGATTATACTCTATGCTGCGTATACGTACATACAGTCGGAGAAATTAAGTGACGAGCTATGTGCGTTGCCTTCATAATTAGTCGGGGAGTAAATTGTTGTTTTGAACTCTTTTTTTTTTTTCTTCCTTTCTTTTTTTTTTAATTGTCCCTTGACGGTGTGAAGGAAAGCTAAAATCTTTTAAAACGTTTTTTGTAGGCACTCTCATTGTATTTAGTATAATACGGATAAAGAGGATCAACAGTGTGCTGTGCTTTATTCTCTGGTTTCTGGAATGATTTGTTGTGAGGTTTCATGGGTGGTTGAATTAATTTAACATTTAAAGCGACAGGGGGTTACATAGAAATATGTACAAACAAAGAAATCAGATAACATATCATGTCTGTATGTATGTTTATTAAAGTGAAAGCAAACAATTTGTAAAGGATATGTGGAATCAGCATTGTTATGTGGAATCTGATGGCCTCTAGCTAATCACAACTATGTGTGTAGACATCCCATACAGCATCACTTGTCTCGTCGTAGCATGTCTTTCAATTAACATTAATAATATTTTTCACTTTAATGTGTTCGATTCATTAATTTCGTTAAATGTTTCGCTTTCTCGAAAATTATTTGCACCACGACATAAATACAAATAGTAAAGATTGTTGGCCTGTGCACATGATACATGAATTTATGTCCATAGGGACTATATGTATGTATCTGCTTGTGTGTTTGACTGTATATGGAGACAAACAAGTTGCCATTTGATAATAATTTCTTCAATTAATGTGATCACATTTCGTGCCAAACTGTAATTGCTAATTAAACATTAATTCCTTTACATTCGGACTTAGCGAGCGCGTAAAGAGCCAGTTGTAGGAGGTTTGTCTTCATGATCATTTGTGTTTTTTTTTTTTTTTGTTTTTTATAAGCTCACATAATTAGACATTACTTAAGGCAATTAAAATTCCAGAGTAGTTAACTCATGAGAAGAACATCTATACAAGTTGTACATCAGAAAGAAAACAGAAAATTGTTTTATTCGATTCGAAAAAATTTTACAGATACTTTTTAGTTGTTTTAGGGTTTTAGTAAATCTAGTACTATCTGTGTTTTTATTTTTAGTTGGTCCTTTTTAGTTAGCCCTTGATTTAGAGTTTTAAGACCAGCATAGTTCTACAATGGTCACGTGGGTGTATTCCTGGTACAACACACAAGCGAATGTTCAAAGTTGGGACAGTTTCTCATTAACGCGTTCCAAAGAAAGGTAAACGAAGTGAGGATCGCTGTTGATCGGTCGTTCTTAGCAAGAATACATGCTCTGGGTTTATCTAGTCTATTAGCAAAGAAAACCGTGTAATTATTTGTTCCTTAGTACCCACGGTCACTTAGAGGATGGTATGCATCCTTTCTTTCAACAATTTCAGGAAGATGCGAATTCTACGAAAAGTTGATATTATAGAATTCATTCAGTTTTCTGAAACTGTTGTTCCAAATATTAGTAATAAGCCGTCTTTGGTCTCTGCCTCAAAATGGGGACATCGTCATTCTAATGGAAGACATCAAATCACTTAAACAATTGATTCCAGGAAACACGACGTGGAAGAGCGCATCGTCAATCCACTTGCTATTGAAGGCATTTTGTTTGAGCACAATGTCTATCACAAGATCAACCGAGCTTCAAACGATGGACAATAAATCAGATTGATCACATGGTGACCCACAAACGTTTTAAATGTCGTCTCTTAGATGTTGATGGGTCTGGCATTGATACTTTATGTGACCACCATCTTATGACAACTCACTTTTGCCTTCATATTTCATTTATCCTAAATAATAATGCCAACGCATTTTGCATGGCCATGTTATGAAACCGCCAGGCTTTGAGATGCCACAGGGCGTAAACAATTGAAAGATCATTTCGACGAAGAAGCCGATTCGATAGAGCAGCACAGTTCAACCGAACATAGACGAGCATTGGAAAACCATGAAAAACGTTCTTGGAACAGGAAATTTTGTCGGTGTTAGGCAGGAACAGCGCAGCACATGGCTATCAGCAGACTCCTGGAAAGGTATCGAAGAGTATATTTCACATAAGCCTCAATTCGGAGCTGTCTTAGCAATAGAGAAAGCTAGAGTCTCAAATACTGCGGGAAGATGGAAGAAGTTGATCCTAATGTGATCCCCTTCACGACCTTCCCTAACTAGCTGAGGAAGCAGCAAATAGATGCGAGAGTAAAACCGCTTCTAAGGAACTAAAGTCACCAGAATTTTTAGGAACACCCTGTGAGGGGACTGAACCGATCGTTACTGACTTCGGATGAGAATCAGATTGAAAGGTGGAGGGAGAATTTCCCCGCGATTTTAAACCGGGTTTTATCTAGACTATAGTGTTGTTATGATACTGCAGTGGTGGGAAATACCCGGTTTTCCATCGGTTCTCCTAGCACATCGGAAAATAAAACGTTGGAACTTAATGGCCAGTTATTAGTATGTCATGTAAAAGTGAAAATGTTCTAGAATAGTGGAAAAAGGAAATGATCATCAATCTTCCAAGAAAAAACCTAACAAAGTGTGGTTTTCAAATTAACAGATGAAGCCATTCTATGTAGATCGAATGAAAGAATATTTTGATTCCACTTTCGATGATGAACAGGCTTCCGATCCAGGTACACTTGCATTGTCTATGTATACATACGAGAATTCTAAATGTCATGTCTTGGACAAACAAAGGTAAAGTATCGGAGTACGATACGCTCAATTGAACATTTCGAGACAGAAGGTTGAGAAAGTTGATAACTTTGTTTACTTAGGAAGTCTCAAGCACAGCTGGCACCAAACTTGATGAAGATAACCGAAACAGCAATGCCAAGGATGCGCTTCAAACTAAAGCCAAACTACGATTGTTCCACTCAAATGCTGAGTCAGTGTTGCTATATGGAAGTAAGATGTGGAAGAGGACTTTCACGGCCATTCGTAAGCTGCGTGTTATCCTTAAGATTTTCTGGTCAAATCGCATCTCAAATTAACAGCTTCATCAGAGAATGGGTCAGGAACGGGCATAGCTCCATCCATCTTTTCTGTTATACTTGTAGAGCTTTTTTCTCTGTGCCTATGCAGATGTCGTTGTACTGATCTGGCGGTAATTGTCTGCCTTTTCCTTAATTTTCTTGTTCTATGGCAAATAAGTGTATTGAAGAAAATTTCGTGAGGACGTATCCGAAAGAGCGGAGGGCTCAAGATGGTTCTCAGTGCCCAAAGTCAGTAAGCCGCATCTGTTCCCCGTTGGTGGTTTCTAACACGCATCGCGTCAGTTAATACCGAGACACCGTAGAATATAACTGATGATACGACCTTCACAAGAACCAGGCTCCGATTATGCCGATGTCCACCAACGTTTGGCACCATTCTTTCCAGTTCTGTTCCCACTTTTGCAGATTTTACACTCAGGAAGAAACTTGCATCTATGATGACTTCTAGGCTCGCTTGGAGGTGATGTTGTGTCTTCCAACTGTCCGCGTGACTTTTCCCTGCTGATGATGAGCACCTCCTGTGTTCTGGGTTAAACCACTTCTGTATTATCCTGATGGTTCTATTGCTCGCTAGTGTTACCTCTTCCAAAAACTTTTTAGCTTTGCTGTTACGACGACTGCAATGCCTTCTGCAAAATCCTATTACCTCGGCATTTTAAGTAAAAGACCCAGCATAGCAATGTGTTCCAAAGCACTGGTACTAGTAGCGAACCTTGTGGTACTTTTCCTGTTATGCTGTATCCCTGCGGTCTGTCGTCGATTGCGTAAGTTGTGTTAAGTACCCTAAGGCGGAAGATGAACGTTGGAATTTCCATTTCCTTCGAGGACATTCTAGGATGTGTTTCGAAGTGACAATCAATGAATACTATATTCATTGGATCAACGTTTCAATTTTTCGGAAGCCATATTGATAGTCAGTCAGTTTTTCTGTTTCCTTCACCGCTGGTTCGAGCGTAATCCAGGTATGTAATACGTTCTAGTACTTTCCCAACTGTATCAAGCATGCATAAAGGTCGGTATGCTGATGGCTTGTCTGAGGTCTTATATCCTTTCGGAAAGAGCACAAGTCTCTGGACTTATCACTGATCTGGAAATACATTTTCTCTTAGGTATGGGTTGTACATATCAGTGAATGTCTCTGGGATGCCTTTGGAATGTCATCTAGTCTAAAGGCTTTTTGTATCCAAATAAGGCGTTCCTGCATATGTTACCTCGTCTTGTATCTCTTGGTGTTGCGGGAAAAAAGGGACACAATTTTCTTCACTAGGACTGAACCTGCCCAGTCTTAGGCTTAGATTTTTGAAAGTATAGGACGTCAATAACGAATGGTAATCGACCAAGGATATCAAAATCACTTGCATTGACATTGCTAATGGAAATACTCCTTTGGTAAGGTGGCTCCTATGTAAGCTGTTAGTGTTCTAAAAAGACATGTCGACCAGTTGATACGTAACGCAACATACATCCTTCGGTTGAAAAAAAAAAAACAAAGCCTTATCCCATCTGGCAACTTCAACTGTCAAACGTAGAAAAAAAAAAAAACTTCTTACTTCTTCACTTATTCACGACTAAGTACACTTATCTGCTTTTCACACATAAACTACCGCCTGTCCCTCATGCATTTTTCAATCCTCTACGGAACCTTTATAAAAGAAAAAGAAATAAAAACCTCCGTCCTTTCCTAATCCTTTTTCCTTAAAATAAATAAACTTATGTACATATATATGTAATTATTCAGAGATTATTTTTTTTTAATACTTTAATCATTTAGCGTATTTAAAGTAATATTCACACTAGAGCACACACTTGGGAGTGCTTGTTGGCTGCTGATAGACTGATGGTACTGATGATGATTGTCACGTTTTACCCCACATACTCCTAACTAAAAAGGACTCCTCTGACTATATCTTCCGCTTCATACATACGAACGAGAGAAAAAAATAAAAAAAAAATAAACATAGTGTTTCACACACTAATCGCACTTGGATAAGGACATGGCTAGCAACAGGGATGAAGACGAGACCAGAGAGTGAATATATCCTGGCACGCTTATAGGTTATAATAGTTGGTATGAGTGCGCTCTCCTTTTCAACCGTTTCGAAAGCAAACAGGTTGTTGTTGAGGTAGGGGAGGTGGTTGCCCTTTTTTTTTTTGTGTGTGTGTTGCCTGTGATGTTTCGCCGGATAATGTTGGGTATCTGAAATTGTTGATCCTTTTTTGGTTCAAAGTGCAGGAAGAAACAAGTTAAACAAAAATCTACCCTCATCATTTTTTTGTATGCTGCCCTCTGTCAAAATACGACAAGGTGTTATGGCTTGGTGTTGCTTTTGACTTTTTTCTTTTTTTTTTTTGTTCAAAGAAGTCCTACCTACTGCATTGTTGTCGGCACTTATTTATTTATTTTGTTGCTTTCCAACTGCATCCTTCTAGATTCAGGTATACTCTTGATTTCATTGTGATGAACAGAAGTACCTATAGAACTTATTTTAAATGGTCCTATACACTGAATTCCTTTGGTAGCATTCCATTCATAGGAACAAAGTCGACTGTGGCTAGAGGTCCTTCGGTTTTTTTTTTGTTTTGTTTGTAACTCATTTTATTCTTCTTATAGCCATTTTTCCCTCCTTGACGTGCATGGATGTGTACGTCGTTGGTTGGTTTTCTTCGATTTATGTTTTTTTTTGCCTTATCCTTCGATGCAACTGAGTGTGCTGTTTGGTGCGGCGCCTGCTAGTAATGTTAGTCTATTGAATAAGGAGTATCCTTTGGAGCCGATTTAGTTGGGAAACCAGGGGCTGAGAATTTTTACCCTTAATTTTGTAAAGATGAGGGTTTGGGGTTTTTACTGCTCCTGGTGTCGGAGGGTTGATTTAGCTCTTTATTTTTATTTCACACGCAATTTCACACTCGAACTTGGAAAGTTTCGAAAAGTTTTGTTTGTGTGAGGAGTTTTATTTTATGTTGCTGAAGTTCAATGAATGCAAAAGGTTGGCCCGTGTCTTGTGTCGGTGTAGTTTTGCAAGACTTTTGTTATTTTTAGAAATTACTTTTAAGTTGTTTGTTAATAAGACGTTTTTGTTTTGGCGGCTTTAAAAGTTTGTATCTTGAATGTGTAACTTCAGTTCAGTTCATCTATCTACTCTCAGTAAGGGAGGGTCTGTGAAGTACATATATACATATGTATTGTCGAATCTTTCCTTGCAGGGAAAAAGCTTGGATGAGGCAGCTAATTAACTAACAGTCGAAGAGGCTGGAGAAGCTTTTTGGTTGGAAGTCATATCCATCAAAATCGTCCGTGCAAAGTATATAACCGGTCCGTGCTTCGCTTTGGTTTTCGAATTTCTCTGATAACCCAAAAGTCATAGTGCCTTAATAGGTATTCTTTTCTTATGAACATAGCTATCATTGTTTCTGTAATGTCTTTCTTGCGTAAAGCTAAACAAATGAAATCAGGATTCACACTTTCTTAGATTTTCTCAAAGCAAAGTGAAGACTTATACTCAACACATTGCTCTACAAATATTTGCAGGAATAAATCTAAAGCCTTGTTTGTAATCGAATGCCAAATCTTAAAGCATTTTTATTTTAATCTGAATTATATGTCGGAGCATTTCGGAGTCAACCTTAGTCTCAACTAAAAATCTTCTCGCGTTAGTTGGGCCCTTAGCTAATTGCCTTCAGTTGCATTTTCTAAGTCGTTTAAGCTCCCCTTCTTGCTCCTTCGATTACCTACATATGTAAAGCGCAAGTTCGACCAAGGTTTGACTATTGTTTTCAAGCTTGGAATTAGGTCCCAAAACACTGTTTCAATCTACACCTTCAAATGAGCTACTAGACTATCAGGAGATCCAACACTTACATCTAACCAAAGTCAAGGTTATTTGGGTATCCAAGTTTTTCGCATAGGAGCCAAAGATTTTAGGCCGATAAGGCTCATCTTGTTTCTGGTCAAGACACTAGAGAGGCTAATATTGCATATTCGATTTAAACTAAATTTTTGTTCTCAGCCCAAAAGGCCTATACATAAAGGCGATCTATTGAGACAGCCCTCCAATCTATCACTGATCACTGGGTTGAATGCATGCCTAAGACAAGCCACATTAACTCAGAATTGGGTAAGAGTCAAGTACACTCACCGCCTTCAAGAAGAACCCTGCAGGAAGGAGTTCCATGTCCTCTACTATGGATACTGATCACAAAAGAAATTAAAGTAAAACTAGGATACAGTAGTTTCAATACCCTACACAAAGGGATTAAACGTTAACTACCTGATAACAGAGGTAGTCCACTTCACTAAAAACCCGAAATGCAGAATTGGGTAAACGCAAATAGAATCTTGATCTTCAAGGACAAGTCAAAAATCGATGTAGTATAGTATCTACTCATATGAGCCCAAAATTAAGACTTCCAAACCACCGCAGTGTATTTTAAGCGGTCGTCTGTTATCCAGGAAACTAAAGTCTAGGAAGGCGATCGACATCGAAGACTTGGAACAAACTGACAGGAACTGATTACATGACTATATGAGAGATACTAACAAAAAATCTAATCTAACTCGGATGAAGAACGCATTAGAGAAAGTCTCACTTCGATGCAGCACAAGCTAAAGGTGATCTCAACTGATTTAGAGGGCGGAACTGAAATAAGTTAGCTAAGTGCCGGGTTAACTAAAGATGCTTCATGATTGCGAAACAGGTTCACTTCGACCTATGGAGCCGTTGAACGTTTAAGTTGTAGACAGAGCATGGTCTATTGGAGCACGCTTTTGTTACTACTACTTACTTCGTCTTCTGAGAAGAAGTTGTCTGCATTGGTTTACTGATAGTGAAAATACCGCGACATTCTGTTGACAGGCATTTTAGAAGGCCATACATACGTTTTTTGTAAGAATCGAATGGATATGCTGAACGAAGATGCAATATTCCTGCACCGCAAGTTCAAGCCATAAACTTGTACTCTTCCAAATGGTTTTTACCAATATCATCGGACAGTGTGATCTATCTCCCAAATAAAATTAAAAATCTAACTTTGCGACCAAGTTCCGGAAATTCTTGTACTGTCAATCGGTTTCAGAAATTGTTGAAGGGTTCAACAAGGCCTTAAATCTGATCCTTCGCTCACAACATACATAGCCCATGTCCATTAAACAAATTCCTTTATACCTAGTTCAGATTGAGATCAGAGGCAGCTTTGTACGCTCACACTTCAAATTATTAACTTAGTGCACCAGTGCAATCTCTGGTGTCAAAACCTCTAACATCTTCAGTGCAACTTTAGATGGTTTCGTCTCTGTATTCACCCTTCTGGCTTTAAAGTAGTCTTGTCCAAAAACTGAATTGCAAGAGATGCAGGACACTTTTCTAATCGGTTATTAAGTGAAGACAACGTAGAAGGCGAAAAAATAAAAACAAGCCGTTTCTCTAAATTTGTTCTTTATTCTATTGTTCACAGCTGGCTCTTTTATAGTGCTCATGCACAGTTGGTTCTACAACTCGGCTATCCTTAACATTAACAGTGTCCTCACAATCCGGGTCGCCGTTGTATTCCCCGTGAGTAACCTCATCGTTATCCTCGATACAAGCAACCTGAACCCCGTTGTGTACCATCCGCTTAACTTTAGTAGACCACATCTGCACTTAACACGACGATGATGACTGAGGTGTACATTTGTATCTGTCTGTGCCTACCGCATGCATATTTCTTTGCTTACGCCTGATGTTCCAACTCACAATCTTCCGCTTCTTCGTGGTAATCCCTGTGTACTCCTTCTTGGCTTGCCGCTCCAATCGAACCGCTTCCTTCCAGTTCTCAGTGACAGACAGCTTTTTAAACGACTTTTGGCCTTAACGTCTGGCTAGTCATGGAATTTTCGCCCAATGACCATGGGATATGGCTGACAAATCTCTGAGACCATTAAGACCTCGCACCAGGATGTCAACGTTTCAACAACGTTAATCCATCCTTAATCTTTAGAGACTACTAAGTCTATGTTCCGAAGGACTCAACTGAATGATCCATAGAAATATGTATAATATTTTAATGCCCCACTAGGTGATTCGCGAATATCCCTCTACCAAAATGAGTAGTTTCTTAGTTTCAGAAAT
This sequence comes from Xylota sylvarum, assembly GCA_905220385.1. Taxonomy (NCBI): domain Eukaryota; kingdom Metazoa; phylum Arthropoda; class Insecta; order Diptera; family Syrphidae; genus Xylota; species Xylota sylvarum. Next base: position 48,736,275 of record LR999960.1, on the reverse strand, counting down.
TCAAGAGCAGAACTAGTGGTCATATGCTAACATTTCAGGGATCAATTCTAGTTTTATAGGTTCACCATTATCAAAAGATAAAATGGGGCCAACCAGTATAAATCCATTTGAATCAAGGATTCCCTGTTTTCAATATTACATACATAGTTTATTTCGTTAATCAAATCGTGCTTTAACTATCGGCAGTGGTGCCCAATGAAATCCTCAGTATTCGTCCGCATTCACGGTACCTCCGGTGTACCTCAAGGTAGCCATTTGGGACCATGGCTATAAATGAAATGATTTGCATACGTAGGTGACGTAAGAGAATTTCCATACCACCTTTTTTGTTCATCTTCAGCTCATATCACTATCTCCTTACTCGCAAAAGGCAAATATCTAAACTAGATATTGTATCTACATACAAGCCGCCATCGAATGCGCGCGCATATCAAGCGACTACACCGAGAAAATCAGCAATCGATTGTCTTAATTAATATTTATGATTGCCTCACATTTAATGGGCTTCAATTCCTTTGAAACCTCATTACGTTCACTTTGAGCGCGCTCCAGCTCGCGCTTGTATTTGTCTCTGTGTCTCGTGAGCCTTTAGTGTTCTGAGAGCTGAGAACTTAAGAATTTGGTCAACGAGAACACATTATTGCGTCATTAAAAGTATCGCAAAGTGGCATCGTGCGCAATAGCCCCTTACGCACACACACACACACACACCCATAAGGCTGGATCATAGAATCACAGTGTAAGAGCATGCGTCCCTCTCCCCATTGATTACGCATCAAAACAAAATTATTTCATTAGACGTCCGGGCCTTCTGTATATTCGTACCACATCGATTGTCAACTCATATTAATTTAGCCCTGATTTCTGATTATTAATAATTAAGCCTTATTTTTCCATACACATGCATGTACATATGTATGTATTCCGTTTCGCTACGCTCTGCTATTGTTCGATATTCTTTCTTTGTATTTGGTTCTTCTTATATCAAGAAGAGATGCGGGGCGAGATGAACGCACATTACAATTTGATTTATTCTGAGTGTATGTACATATGTATGTAGGTATCCCCTTCGGTTGGTGTAGGTACTGCTAAAATGCATGCAATGAGGCAGATATTTGACCTCAGGAGTCAATGAGTTTGGTTGAGTTTCAGACTCGCAGATACACTTAGAAAAGATTGACGTATATTTATTGAAGTTAAGTGATGTGAATGTCACATGATTGGTAGCTAATTAGATAGTTTCTGCATTCTGTTTATTATTCTTTCTAAAATCGTTTCTTCATTTTTTTTTTCTCTCCAAAGCAATGCCAGTCAAATGAAATCCGTTTAATACAAATAGCATACAAAGTGTATGCTATATTGAGTTACAGATACAATCTTTGCTTTGCCATATACGGATAGAAATAAATCGGACTTAAGTCGTATGTATGTATGTACGTATCCCTCCAAAGCACATCCCTCCACAATTCGTTCGTATCACCGTTGCGCCGCTATTCATTATAGCTTTTGCCGCCGCTGGCAAAAAACCTTAATTCATTTATAGTGTTGTATCTAATTGCATTATTAATAATAATAGACTTGCATACGACGCGCCAGAGTAGTGGTGTGAACTGCATATTGCCTTCAACGTCTTGTTCGGTGTACCGACCGGATTATACACATATTTTCACAAAGTTATCCGATTTATGCTCTGATTCAGTGTTTTTTTTTTTTTTCTTTTTTTTTTTCGTCTATGCGTGATTGAGACTTTTAGATAGATTTAGTTGTGAGCGAATGAATCAACCAGGACAGAGGTACATACAGAACTAAACATAATAACCTTATCGCTGATAACCGGTGATTTAGGAGAAAGTAAGAGCAATGTGCAACGATTGCTAATAAATGCACGGGAAGACCGAAGGTAACACTTAGCCGGAGTTCACTGACATTAATAAATAATTAAATGATGTATATGTAGGTACGTGTTGGGAATGGTGTAATGCTTTAATGTCGTTCATTATGTTGGTCACTTTGAACTTTGATTACATGATGTTGATTATAACTTGTACGAGTATACCTACATATACCTATAACATTGGTCATTACCTTTCTTGCGACTATTAAATTCATCAATTGCAAGCATACTAAATGCCTCCTGTTATTATAATGCTTATAAATAAGTACTTACTCTACAATACAGAGGATTATCAGTTTGCAGCTGTGCGACGTATCGGCTAGAAGACTTGTTAGTTGCGGAATTCCTCAGAGTGGCGTCTTGTCCCCTGTTCTGTGGGCTGTTATTGGACATAGACAGATGGCATTGCTATCACAGTCTTCGGAAAACACCCTGATACTCTCGGTACTCTCCTAAGGCTTACAAGATGGGCTTCAAATTGCGGACTACGCGTTAACTCCCAAACAGAATTTGTCCTCTTTAAGAGGAAATATAAAGTTCTCCTTATTGAACCTCCTATGATTAATGGCACAAGTCTCTCCTTTATAGAAAATGCAAAATACTTGGGTCTTATTTTGGATAGGAAACTAAAGTGGGAAGCCAGTCTACTTGAACGCGTATAGAAGGCTTTTCGATAAAGGGAAGGGGAATCTTCTATAGACACCGCTCTCCAAGTTACACGGTAGTGTCAGATTTGTACAGACTAAACCTAACCTCCGCTAGCTCAGACTCTCGCCCAGCGGAACTACTACTTTGGGTGGTGATTTTACCATATTACACGGCCGTCATTGTCTGTAATTGCAGGATTCTTCTCAGTTTTTTCCGTAGGTCTGAGCTTAAATTGTATTCAGGTCAGAAGTGTGCAAGTTGCTTCTGCAATTATCTATCAGTTTCGACATTTCCTCTATTATTTTTAGAACATCTAGTAGGACATTTAATTCACTACTCTACTCTCCATCAGTTGAAAGGAACGTGTATTGGTTCATCATCGCATCCAGGGCAAGCTTGTTGCCGAATTTAAAGCGATGGAGGTATCGGCGATAACCACCATGGCCTGACGAAAACTGCGTCAATTGGCAGTTTACCACCTCATGACCTCTATTTATCCATGGTTTTGTCCTGAGGATTAGTTTGTATATCTATCTTCACTTATGTGAGTTGTCCCATCTTAGCTGCCACACTTCTTCTTCTTTTTCTTCTTCTTAGGTGGCGCTACAGTCCGGAATGGAACTGGGCCTCAACCAACAAGCCTCTCCATCTCGCCAGCTTGATTTTTAGTTAGCTGCCTCCAGTTTCGCACACCAAGTTGGGTGAGGTCCCTTTCCACTTGAGCGCGCCATCTTAGACGAGGCCTTTATCTACTGGGTCGTCCTGTGGGGCTGGATTCGAAAACTCTAATGGCCGGAGCATTGTTGTCCATCCGTTCTATATGACCCAACAATCTGCTGCCACACTCTTAGTGATATTGTCCTCTCTTCTCTTCTTAGTTCCTTAAGGTCCATGCACTTCGGCCTTCCTTCTTGAATTCTTTTAACTTCATCAGCCGGTATATCTATGGGGATTATACCCGCGATAAAGTACTCCGCTTCAACCGAAACCTATAGGCCGATAAAGTTCGAATTGTGGTTCGTCTATAGACACTGTTTATCCGCAGTCGATTTTGTTTAACTTTTAGTGTCTCGAACAACCTTGCTCACCACCTTGCTGATAGCATTTAATGTTGATGTCGGAAAGACCTTCTTCTGATTAAGTGACCAGGAGGAATCTGTTAAATATTAGGGATTCAAGTATCTTTCCCATTGTATCAAGCTGTCAGATTGGGTGATAACATTGGTAATAGGACTAGCCTCTGTTTTTTCCAAATCGAGTGTAAGGCACCATTTTCTAGACATAGCTGCCTTGTTTTGGCGAATATTGCAGGGTTACTGCTGCTTTAAGGGCTTTGTTGGGCACCCCATCTGGCCCTGAGCATTTTCTGTAGCAATCTTTCAGTACTTCATAATTACGCTGCATTTCCCGTATTGCGGCATTCGGAGACAGTGTTGTGGCGATTTTCTTCAGCAGCTTAGGGCATTTCTCCTGTGGCGCCCTGTAACCCTTGATTTTTGCCATTACTACCTTGTACGCCGAACCCCAAGGAGTTCTGTCTGCCTTGTCGTCGCATAGAGACCTAAAACTTGATCTCTTACTCCTTCTTATTTCGTCGTGAAGTTCCTTTCTCAGCTGTTTATATTCTCCTTTTTATAGTTCTAGTCTGGCCTTCCGAATAACCGCCGGCTTTTCCTTCCAGCTCGAAGACACTTTGTTCGAAGATTTGCAATATGATTGTCCACCAAAAAACTGATGTTTTCCCACTTTTCTTCTTGGAATCATCGCACGTCTCTTAGAAATAGCTTGTCAAGCGTAATATTGCGTTCTCCGCTGGGTTCTATACTTACTTACTTACTTAGGTGGCACTACAGTTTGCGGTGAACCTGAGCCTCCACTAATAAGTCTCTCCAGTTAGGCTGGTCCTTATCTCACTGCCTCCAGTTGCGCACTCCAAATTTGATGAGGTTCTCTTTTACTTGTGCGCGCCACTTAATGCGAGGTCTTCCTCTATTGCGTTGTCCCTCCGGATTGGATTCGAAGACTATACGGGCCAGAACTTTTTTGTCAATCCATTCTACCTGTCCTAGCCATCTTAAACAAGGTCGATGTCGCTCTGCAGCTCATATAGTTTGTCGTTGAATCTCCTCCTCCAAAGCCCGTCAACGCAAACGTGACCGAAAATTTAACGAAGAATCTTTTTCTCGAAGCGATCGAGGATTTTTTCATCCCCTTTAGATAGACTCCAAGCATCAGCGCTTATGGCGCAGCAGGACTGTGAAGATCAAGGTCTTATACAGAGTTTCCTTAGTTCTTCGGGATAAGGCTCTATACTCAAAGAAACAGCGATTGACAAGAGTTATTCTTCATTTAATTTCTACGGAAATGTTGTTGTCAGAGTTTGTAGCAGAACCGAGGTAAACAAAGTCCTTTACTACTTCGAAGTTATAGCTGTCGATTGTGACGTTCTGTACAATTCGTCAATGCTGTGTGTCCCTTCTTAGTGCCAGCATATACTTGGTTTTGTCCTCGTTTACCTCTAAATACATGTTGGCAGCCTCCGTCTAAATATAAGCGAACGCGAGGGTGATAGCCCGCTGTGTTCTACCAGTCATGTAAGTATCGTCGGTGTAAGCTAGTAGTTGCACAGACTTTTGAAAGATTGTGCCTCTGGTGTTGACTTGTGAGTTTCGCACAATCCCTTCAAATATGATGTTGGAAAAATAAAATGACAGTTCATCTCCTTATCTAAATCCTTTTTTGAGATCACAGGTTTAGATGATGTCGTTACCGACTTTGATTGAGCAGCGAGCGTTCTCCATCGTCATCCTACATACATACAGTCAGTCACGAAAGTCTACATACAGCTGAAAGGTGCTAAATTTGAATTAATATACAAAATTTAAATTTTGTTTTTTAATAGATAACATTATTATTGTTTAAAAACATGATTCAAAACAAAAACAAATCATATCCTCACAATAATTCAAAGAAAACAAGAAAAAGCCGAAAATTCAATTCAAATTTAGCACTTTTCAGCGCTGTATGTAGACTTTCGTGACTGAGTGTATGTAGGTGAACGATTTTGGTAGGGATGTCAAAACTAGACATGGCTCTATATAAATAGCTCGTCTCTATAAAAACTGTCATATGCGGCCTTGAAATTCACCTGATCCCCTTAGATATTCTTGGCAAGCAATTGACTGGAAATGCAGCTATGCGAGTGAAAGCCTCCTTACAGTAGTCTAGCTACATATGTATGTATTATGACGGCCACTTCTCGATCATTGATCTCCACAACTTTACCGTAAAAGACATCGAATACACCCCGCCGACGCTGTTACTTGAACGAAATTTCCACACGAGCATCCCTGACCGTAGTGAATGGATCACTCTCCTCAATTCAGTCCACTTCTAAACGGACGTCTCCAAACTGATGTTGTGACTTCTCCGACAAGCTCAATCCTAGCATCTCTTTCTGTCTCATCAGATCATTGTAGCGTTTTTCAGGCGGCAATCAAGGAAACCTTGTCCTGGCTGAAATGTAATGCAATATCTGTCAAGGACATTAGCATTTGCACTAACATTCAAGGGCAATTAAATCCCTGGAATCGTACTCTTTCAAAGGTCGAGTTAAACTGCCGTTTGTCTCTTCTGAGAATTCTGACAGGCTCCGACTCAAGGCATCCTTCCGAAATGGCGGAGCCTGGTAATGCCCCTCGCTTCCTGTAAACTCTTACTAAATCTAGACACTTTTAGCAAAACCTACTGTAGATGGGAAAATGTATCTACTTGCAACATTTCGAGGCAGATCTGGCCTAGGCTTAATCTAACACGTTGATTTTGTTGCAGCGGTCACACAACATAATCCTAATCCCATAGATGAGAAAGTTACTTACAAATTGCATGTAATGCAGCTCATTATGTATGCAAAATGGCCAACAGAAAACATGTTCTACTCGTTTAGTTTCGGTAATTATAGTCAATAATTAATCACTCAACCGAACACGATAAGTAAACATCAATTTACAGTGGAACTTTAATTAAAGAAACTGTGCAATAAATTTAAAACAATCATAACCCCCACCACATCTTTACCAATCTGCATGATTGCTCAGCTACTTAATAAGTCTATTAACGGCAAATTTCTTTCGAGACAACAACAAAACGAAAAAAAAAAAAATAAAAAAAAAACGTAATTTAACACTGTGTACCACATTCCTTAAATGGTGGTAAACAGCACCGGATTTCAGTTGTGCAGCTATGACCGGAGCGTTTGTGCAACAAATTATCTTCAACAAGAAAATGGCCTGCAAATTATAAGAAAAAAATAAAAAAAAATAAAAATAATAATAATAATAAGCCAGTTTCCCTCGCTCCACGGGCAGAAGGTGAAGGAGTTTCATTAATTTGAAAATCTGGTTTACACGACGAAGAGGCAAAGATTGCGCTCCGTCAGTAATGAGTCATGTCGTGGTCGTTCATCGCCAGAAGTGTTTTATTTGTTGGTCAGCGCTAACAGCTAACAGCTAACATCCAACCAAGTATCCAACGCAATCGAGATTTATAAATATTTAATTAAAAAAAAAATAAAGTTGTTGTAAGTGCAATGATTTTGTTAGTTTATTTTGCTTATTATCGTTTTACTTATTGCTAATGCATAATTTTTTTGAATTTTATGTTTCCGGGACTATACTATAGGTAGTATCTATCAGAAGATGCAGGCACGGTAACTCACTGGTGCACACTCGTCTGGGTGTCTTGATGTATGTATACACAGAAAACTTGTTATCTAATAATCAATTTCGTTTTCGAGGCATAATAATCTCGTATTTATTTATTGCACATGCAAACTGAAATAAAAACAAACTACTGCTGCTTATGTATCGCAGCATTAAGTATCTACTGCACAAATGAGATTTATTCATAAGACCCCAATTATTTTGCACTATACACTAATATACTGTTGATGTGATTTGAATTAACTGACGGTGATCCAATCTGTTTTGATGGAGTATAAAAGGAGAACAGGCGCGCTCGTGTGAGTTGAACCAAAGATATGTTGGTGTTCCATGACTGGAGGTTCGCATTTGCAAATTATTAGTATGTGAGTACGCAGGCAGGCCGGCCGTTGTCGTTGTATGCCTAAGTTGCACATCATATGTATTAAGGCAATTCTCTGCTCTGGTCAGTGATATTGCACCTCATTATGTCACTAAGAGATTGTGAATTAAAGAATATGGGTGAAGTAAATGCACTCGTCATCGTCAACTTAAGGTGATTGCAAGGAATGATTCTGGGGAATTTCGAGTGCTAATAGAATGATCTTGTCAAGCTCACTGGCTAAGATGTAATTGCCTAAACCCAGCCGGATATAAAATGGGTGCTCAGGCATCCATAAAATGTTTCGGTATAGTAAAAGATACAAGTCTCTACAGTGATAGATACAAGTATGAAAAAAAAAGTTTTTGTATTCTAATACAAACGAACCTTTAAACTTTTTGTTATGATCTGTCAATGTCAAAATGTCAGTCAAGGTTTATGTTTTTATCATGGCGATGTTCATGAAAGAGCTATTTACGTTTGGATCTTATTATTATAGGACCGGTGTTCACAACTTTAGAAGCGCTTACTCTAAATTTTGGTTGAAATTATAGTCCCACCAGACCTATAGTGGATAAATTCGAGTCAACATATCCACTATTGAATGTTCCTGTGCCAGTGAGACAACGCATAAATCGAAGTACCGAAAATATCGCGGCCGTAAGTGCTTCAGCTCAAAGTGAGCCAAAACAGTTGATTCCACGGCGGCGATCGCAGGAGTTGGGAATCTCTCAGACCACATTGTGGCCATAAAGACTTTGGCCCTTCCTTACAAGATTAAATTAACTGAAGTACTGAAGACTCTTCATCACTTGAAGTGCCGAAACTTCTCCGATTGGGCTCTGCAAAAGTTTGAAAAAAATCCAGAATTTCATCGAAATATCATCTTCAGCGATTAAGCTCATTTTTGGCTTAATGGCCAAGAGAGGCGTGTACACCAACTTTGGTAGATGAAAGAAAACCCCACGCCTTGGTGGTGTAGGGAACTTGAAATTCCAAAGGAAGTGAGAAAAGCCTTTAATCATACTATTATGTAGAAGGGATGATCCTGAATCATGGAATGTGTAAAAGGCAAAGAAGAAATAGCTAAAAGCAACACGGCGACGACGTAAAATGGAGTTGTGGAAGGAATTTTGCTCGAATATGAGAAGTACAGCTGATGTCATTAGATTTCAGAAAATTGTCTCGAGGTATCCAGTTTCCAAAGTCGGATCCATTCGCGATAGAACGGGGGAGATTGTTAAAACACTGGATCGTACAAATGAGGTTCTCATGGAAATTACACTTTCGGGGAAGTCTGAATTCGTCTCAGCACTGGGCTTTGAGGAAACAAGGAGTAAACAGGATGGATAGGGCAGATGTGGAACGGATAGTAACTCCAGAAGCAGTCAGTGGGGCGATAAAAAAGTTTTCCCCTTACAACACCGCAGGACCGGATGGTATATTCCCAGCTTTAATGCAATGGGTTGTAGATCTCATTGTACCAAGGCTTAGAGGTATATACGTTACATGCCTAGCAATAGGCTACCGGTAACATGGAGAGAAACAAATATGGTGTTTCTTCCAAAACCGGGAAAAAAGAACTACACCGAAGCGAAGTCCTTCATACCGGTCCAGCCTAACATCATTTCTGTTAAAAACAATGGAAAGAATTGTGGTGGACCATATGGAGAGCATGGCGGTGAAAGCGTGTCCTTTGAGTAGTAGACAACATGTATACAGAGCTAGCAGGTCTATGGAAACATCGCTACACCAGCTGGTACGCATTGCAGAAGAGCAGATGAATACCGGAGACATCGCAATGACCATAATAATGGACATTGAAGGTGCCTTCGATAAGATATTCTTCGATAGTCTGAGAAGAGCCTTAGAAGAACACAGGGTTAACCCATTGGTGGTGAGATGGGTGGACAATATGCTGAAAAATAGGGAACTTCAAGACTTAGGGGAAGAGTTAGCAGATTTTGCCCACAAGGAGGAGTTCTGTCACCTACTCTATGGAATATATGTATGTAACTGTGGACTTTCTCCTGAAAAGACTTGAAGAGACTGGCATCCACACTGTGGTATATTTCGATGATATAGCAATAATGGCAAGAGGTAAATTCAATTCACAGCAGATACTATGAGAATGGCTCTCAGAGTGGTGGAGCGGTGATGTCAGGAACAAGGGCTCTGAATTAATGCGAAAAAGATAGATCTATTCATCTTCACAAAGAAGAGGAGAGATTTGGAACTTTAGCCCTTGACTTTTCGGATCGGAGCTACATGTTTGGGTGATGCTGGACTAACTTGGAACTTCTATGTGGAAGAGAAGATCAGAAAAGCGAAAAGCGTGCTTCATCAGTGCAAACGGGTATGTGGATTAAGGTGGGGAATCTCGCCGAGGTCAGCATACTGGATGTACACGATGATAGTTGGACCGATTATCACATATACGTCAGTTGTATGGTGGCAGAAAGCCACCCAAAAAACTGTAAAGAAGCAGTTAGATAGGGTCCAACGTCTGCCATGGTTAGGGATCGCCGGTGCAGACATCAATACATCACCGGCATTGGAATGTGTTTATAAACTCATTGAGTGCTCATCTCGAATTGAGATGACTCTGCTCTGGGTTAGAGGGCACATATAAACTGAGGGAACGAAAAGGCGGACTCTCTAGCAAAGCAAGGGTCAACCTCTGAGCTCTCTAGTCCGGAACCGCTGCAATTGGGAGAGGGATGGCAGAAGATCTGATTAACAACTGGGCCGCGGCGGAACACCAGAGAAGGTGGTCAACCGTGGAAGGTTGCAGGAAGGCGAAATTGGCTATTAAAATGCCCATTGGCACCACTCACAGAGAAATTTTAAGCTTAAAGCGAAGAGCCACAAAATGGGTGGTAACGTTATCTAAAAGTCATGGAAATTTCGGGTATCACCTAAAGAAGATGGGTCTCCTGGAGGATGACACCTGTAAACTATGCCTGGAGGAAGTCGGAACGCCAGCACATATATTGTGTCAATTGCTAGCTAACAGAAGAAGGGAGGTCCTGGGGAGCCACTGAGTAGATACCCAGAGGATGAACCAGATTTCAGTTAAACAGATGCTAGTGTTGGCACGAGGAATCAAAGGCAGAAAGGATCTGTGGAGAAATCCAGAGAGACTCTCGGGCTAAGATGGATTGTGGAAGATGGATGAAAAGAGACCCAACACTGTGGTCTGGTGTGAAATATCTCTAAAATATATATAGGTTAAATAGGAGCCTACTTTCCTTCCTAAGAACACCGAGATTAGCATTCCACTAAGGCGCCTTCTACTTGACTCGAGGTTTGCGAAGAAGACAGTTCAATGGCATAGCTTCATTAAGTGTCGTTGTACGGGCATGCACAAGGGAGTCAAGCTCTTTAGTGTTTATAGGTTCCGTAGGCGAAATGAGTAGAAATAATCAAATCGTTGTCAAACGTTCCCTAAAAAAGTTGGTGTTTTTGTAGTTAGTAACTTATGTTGTTAGTTACTCTACAGTCATATGTACATGAGAGCTCATGAGAGAAGAAGGTCTGGATATTTAGTTTTTCTTTTCATTAATATGTATCGCGGGTTGCTGTTTGATTAGGGGTGTGAACCTTCCATCTTTAAAGCAAGAAACTACTCCAACCAAGAAATAAGTGAAATTAACTATTCTTTGTCTACATCGTACTAGCATTAGGTCCCAATAAGTTGGAGTCGGCTTTCATTGCCCTGAGCCTTCAGGATCGTTGGTACTGAGTTGTCTCGTTAATAAGATTATCATCCATTAAGTTCTTGGGTACTTTGCCTATCCATGTTGTCTTTGGTCTTGTTCTCCTTCTATAGCCATCGTTTAAAGCCATCACTGTTCTTACGTGCCCGTGTCCCTTTTTTTCAGGAACATTCTTTTCGGAAACCTCACTCTATTTCAACCATTTCACGTTTATTCTGTTATTACGATCATCATCTACTTTACCATCGTCGTTGATTATTGAGACGAGGTATTTCAAAGACACTTATGCCTACACATGGAGTGGTTGTCATAAGGCCAATATTATGACGCTATTGAATGCCTTTTGGAGGTATATAAAGATCATGTGCACGTCCCGTTTTCGCGTACTTTTAGTACTTTTCAGCTACTATTCAGCTACAGCTTGAATGGCATCAGTAGTAGTGGTACCTGCGACAAAACCACATTGGTTTCGCGTAATGATAGAGATGAAGGATATTCTGCTACATATGATTCTTTCCCAGAGTTTTAGTGATCAGTCGATCCTGTTGTTTCCGACGTCTTTTTAACTGGTCACTCTGTGTAGAATAAATTAACTCTTTTAATCTATACTGTCATTTAAGGTATGTATCTACTCGTATTCAAAGCATCTATTCTTACCTGAAAGAGTCAAACTTCTTGACACTCATAAGGGCGCCATTATCCTTGACAAAATTGCTAAGTTTTTCTTGCGGATGATCGAAGTTTTTCCTTTTTAAGACAGTATTGGCCAAAAGGACGCCCGGTTCAGAACTTCATTATTATATTAAAAAGAATCGAACTAAGACCTCAGCCTTGGTGGACACCAAGAAGAGCTGCGAGTGATACCATTGTTTGTTTCATAACTCCTCTTGCAGCAACAAGTATGAAATTTGCTTGATAAATAAATCTCCATAGAGCCATATCAATTTTGATCATTAAAACTAAGCGAATGTATCTCACATCGATCGTAAAGTGTGTTGACTAGTCATAGATCTGTGTGCAGCGCAGGACTTTCACTACGTTATGTGGAACGATTTTCTATCTATCTACATAAACGAAACATTAAAACACATTATGGAAAGAGCGAAACATATTAATATGAACATACAAAGTTGCCACCAACTTGTGGCGCGTTCGGCATGCATAGCAACCTACTCGTATTTGCAACTACATGGCAATCGTCTACGAAATGTTCGCATTTAGAAATCCTCCATTTGCAAACTTTGGGCAAACATTGTTTTTTGGTCTATTAATGTGCGTTCAAGGTCTAATAGGATAAGAACTTCGCACATGTACAAGTATACAAACTATGGCATTTGGCTGGCCCTAAGCTTCAGCCTTTGCCATCATCTTTCCTTTAGTGGAGAGAATTTTTGGAAAATTTCACTCCTCATTTGCTTGACCGTTCAAATATCCGTTCGGTCGGTATGTTTCCACGACCAAGGATATCAAACGTTCTCTCAATTTTCTTCAAACTCCATTAGTGCTTCCTTTTTCGGCGTCGGCATCGGCATCGGGGGGCTCGGTGGATTTGTTGGGTTCTTGTTTGTGTTATGCCAATGCAGTTTAAGGGGCATAGGAATGAATACTTAGAGGGTATACATATATACATATATGTATGCTAGCGCATGCAATAAGTGAAATTAATTATGGGCCTTCTGGCTCTTGCATTTTCGAAGGGGTTCGGTGCACACCAACATGCACCCACACAACGTCGATGTATTTCAATGGTGGTGGGGGGGTGGATGTGTTGGGATGAATACTGGGGGCAGCCTAATATCCTGGCGGATGGTCAATTGCACTCTGTCGTGTACAAATACATAGAAAGGTTATTTGTGCGTTTGTGTACGTGCGGATTGGATTGAGTAAGTAAGTGGGTATGTGTACACGTGCATGTATGCGAAATGAACATGTACGTTGTACCATAAGAAGGATGATAACGACCGACGCATACGACACAAATGACGATGTTGACGAAGACTATGGCCAGGCCTAGGACTACGACGACGATGGTGGCGATTTTGATGATGATGATGACCATAGTGAAGTGGCAATCGATAGGCATTCGCCCTCATTGCTGTGTACTGAAGCTGAACCAAGGATAGCAGGAAGCGCCTATGAGATCCCTTCAGGACGATGACTATTATGGCGGTGTTGTTGGCCCCGGCTTGAATGCAATTCGTTGCGTTGCGTTGCTGTGTCGTTGTTTCCTTGGTGTATATGTGTTCTTTCCTGTTTCTTGCCTTGGGTATGATTTTTTTTTTTTTTTTATTTGTTCCTGTGTGCAGTAAACGATAATTAACGAAATTACTGTTGAGTGGTATGAAAGTGATGGTGCGAATGGTAGGTATGTGCGCTAACGTATGTCGGAAAGTCGGGTAAGAATGACAAAATAGATTAATGATGTTGAGTTGCACAGTCGTTGGCGGCAAAGCCCAATTAGAATGTTATTTTCCATTCTACAGCACATATGTGCACGCAGATGTACATACATATGTAAGGGTGAATGTAATAAACTGGTAAATATGTATGTAATCATCAGCTACTATGCATAAGACCCTAAAAGTATGGTAGACACAATAAAATTGAATAAAACTTAACGAATTTATCAAACTTCCCGACGGTTATTAAATTGATGAATCTCATCCCCTTTCATTGAAAATTGAAACCAAGTTTAGGGTTGCATTGGAAATTTTCATTGGAGCATAGGTTCTGAAAATTGTTCCCCCGTTTGTCATAGTTTTAGGCATGGGAGAGACTGGATTGTATTTGATTTTAAGGACAGGCCCATCCATACTACTTGATATTTATTGCTAATTCTTCGTCTTCAAGTTATCTTTAATTTTTAATCGACACAAAGGGCGATTGCAGTAAGGTTAACTGTGGTGCAAGGTTCCTGTAGGAGGGTCTAAGGTAAAGGGTATTCTATCTGACTCCAGTAGTGGAGTGAGGGATGCAAGGATAAGGGTTAAATCTGTGTCTAAGGAGATCCTTCAAATGCGGATTACTGGTTGGAGGCTTCCACAGTAATCACTGCCTCCGATAGAAGCTTTGCTATAGGTCGGCGTGGGAAGGCATGCAGCAAAAAGCATGGTGCAAGTGCAAACGCAATACAAGTGCATAGAAAGCGTGAATCCACCAAATTAGTCCCCTGAAGAAGAAAGAGGACAACTGGAAGAATACGATCGCAAGATAACCAAACTGTTTCAGAAGACTCTCTTTTGACAGCTTAATAGCCCAGTCCGATATTTCAAAAAACTGCCTCCAATCAAGGAAGGTCCTCCGACGATATAAAGGGCATCTACGGGTGACCCTCAAATTTCTAAACATAGAAGAGTTAACTTCATTCGGGAGGGCTCTCAACCAACTTTGCAGTCAGAGGGGATCCGAGCCCCGAAAGACTCAGGTCACAGGTCATAAAATGGGACAGCTACCAAATCCAATACAAAACACATTCGACAATGTAATTCATATAATAACCAACCCGTGTGCTAACGAACCGAGTTTGATTGCTGATGCAGATGTACCCTTAGCTATGGCAAGGGTACAGGTACCATAAGGTACTATTCTGTCTCCTCTACTATGGTGCATGGTGATCGACACACTGCCAATAGCTCTAATTTTGCAGGCTTTCTATCGGGACATGCCTAGAGACTGTCTGTGCCTTCGATCAGTCCCCTAAAATGTGAAGTTGTTCTCCTTAGGAGAAGATAGATTCTAACCGGCCTGATGCAGCCACTGCTAAAGGGTGTCACTATCCAGATCTCAAATGAAGCCAAACATCTGAGAGTGATCCTGGGTTAAAACTACTCTATTCAAGGTGCTCTCTGTTTTCTTGGAGAGTCCAAGTCTCAACTTTGACTTTTGTGCAAACTTAATGTCTTTGTATTCAGTACTGCCACAGTCAACAGTCTTGTGCTGGTATATTCTTGGAGGATGAATGGGTGAATAGGTGGAAGGGTTTGAGTATCATTGGTTGGAGTATGTATAGCCACAAGTAAGCTGCGCTTAAGGCCTTGCTTGAGCATGTAATTGAGTCGTAAATCTGTGACTTCTACGCAAAGATCAAAATGTGATGTCTCTGCATTTGAACTTGAGTTTGGTTTCTTATGCACCTGTACACCTTTACGGCGAATAAAACCAAAAATGTCTTAAAGGATTTTTTTTGAAGCAACAAGGTTACGAGTAAGCTTTTGCCTCAGTTGAAGATCAGGCAAACAATTTTGGTATTCCATTCTCTATCCTTTCAAAAGGTATATTTACTGAGGTTTTCCCATTACGCTCAAGTAGCCGCTGACTAAAATGCTACGTGTCAAGGCGGATTAGTGCTTAAAAATCTAAGTATTCACGTAAATAATAATTATGCCAAGTTTATTCTTCAACTAACTAACTTTAACCCATAATCCAACGTTTCGCCTATTCGTTTAACTACAACATTATAAATTATGGTTTTTCCTCCGTTGACAGGTTTTAATTAATTTTGCTATAATTTAAATAATATGTATATATATACTGCAACAATGAAAAGGTTACTAAGTCTGTGCTTAAGGCGAGTCTAATGTAAACCTCGACCCCTTAACTGTCATAGATTAGATATGTTCATATGTATCTTTATTGCAACTCCATACTGTGTACCATGATTCCTATATCATTAAGAATTCTCGAATTTAATTATTGATTTAATCGCATTACGTTAATAATTAACATAATAAATAGCTTATTATTATTTTTTTTTCTTCCCTCTCTACATGTTGTTTGTAAAAAAAAACAAAACAAAAAAATGAAGTAAACATTAACAAGTGCAGTTGGTCAAAAAATATTCCATAGAATTTATTGTGATCTAATTCAGATTTTGTCTGAAAAGTTATAAAAAGAAGATCTTCTTTGTTGAACCTTTGCGTCCTTATCCAAGTTTAACTTCAATTACTTCCAATATTTTTAAACTGAGCCTGTATGTGGTTCTATGTCAGTTTTTAAGATAGATATCACTCTGCAAGCTTACAGTAGCAAACCGAGAGGGCACGTCAATTATGAGGACCGTACAATATCAGCACTCACATTAGCACCCCTCTCCAGAAGACACCAGCATCGGACCCTTGGCTACTGTTGGAGACATTCGTGCAGATTCGACTACAGCCCAGTCTGATATCGTGACTGTTCACAATCATCCTTCTCGTGAATAGTACAATCTCAGTTTTCAGAAGATTGACCAAAAGATCACTCTTAGTGCACCATACATCGATCATGTCTGAGGCTATCTGCCTCAGAACGTTAGAACAGGCAGTCTCTACGCATGACGCGACAGAAAGTATATAACATCTTACTGGTATGCCTGAGCCCTCTTGCGGGCAGCCAGCGGCCACAGATCGCATCTACAACCAAAGTTATATTCATCACCATTGCCCTGATCCACAATATATACCAATATCGCATCTACCCTGTGTTGTTTAGCAGTCAAAGGTCGCATTGCAAATGCCCATAGCATTTTCTTTCTTGTCATGCTAGATAGATCGTTAATGTACATACAGAAGAGTATGGGACCACGAACTGAACCCTGGGGTACTCTTGAGAGTAACTTTCTAGGTACAGATATCTTCTTATGGGCAATTGCACTCTGGTTTCAGTTAGATAAGTAGTCATGGATAAGACGAGCGGTACTATACCTTAATCCATAGTAAGACAGAGTAAGTAAGACATAGTCAAAAATCTTGGAGACATGAAAGTATTACAAAATCCTTATCGAATTGAAGCCTTATTTCAACTAGTATCCTGACGATAGTATGTATGGTTAGCCCTGAAGCCAATTTGTTAAACTGAAGATACTGCCCTAGAAATATTTTCTCCAAGACTTTTGACAGTCTAAAAGGGATTCTATCGGATGGTAATATTATGTATATTGGTAGTGACGAATGCATTTGGCATTTTTCCAAAAAGTAGTGGAAATGTTGATGATTCTAGATATTAGTTTAAAATGTCCGTGAGTGGGGTTAGGAGGCAAAGAGGGATATATTTAGAAAGCTGAGGAAGTATTGCATCTTCCAAAACATCATTGAGACATTGAATGACGCTCAAAACCTAATGTTCCCTAATAATCTCCAAGTGAAACTGATGTCTTCTAATGAGAACTACGATGGTAGATACAAAGTTAGATTGACTAAGAGTGTTGACTGTAAAGTTTTCATTGAGAACAACTGGTTCAATTGAGTAATCCAGTTCTTCAAAGAAAAGAACTACTGAGCTAGGGTTTCGAGGTTCGATTTCCAGACAAAACCAAATGGTCTTTCACTGTGCCACCTCTCGCGAACTTCGGACGAACATCCAAGAATTTGATTGTCATGAAAAAGCTTCTCAAAACAAAAATTGACCTTCGTACATGACATTAAACAGTAGGCCCCTTTCATTTGTGTAAAGAATATAACGTACGCAAGCTATGGCCTTGATCCCGTATAGACCAGATACAGAAAGTTGTCTACTGTCTCGGCTTCCTCTCAGGCAATGTTGAGTTTAGCGCTGGTGTTAGTACTCAAGACTTTTGTTTTGGCTGTGTTCATCTTAAGCCCCACCTTGTCTGCCTTCACTTCTGAATTCTGGGCCATTGGATGAAGGTCCATTATTCGATGTACAAGTAGGGAAATATCGTCAGCTTAGCGAAGTTGTTAAGTTAAGTTGCTTTAGTCCATCGAATTCCATGGCTAGCTATCGTCAACACTGAATGGAGTACATCGTTGATGATCACCAAGAACAGGTATTTTTTCTGCAAGACTGACTGGATAGGATCTTGATTCAAGCTGTCAAAAGCCTTCTTGAAGTCTATAAATAGTACATTTAGTGGAGACTTGTATGGGAATCCTAGGATCGGAACTTTACAGGCTGCTGTTACAGCCCTGATTAAACATTGAGAGAATGTTCCGAGGCTTAAAAAATCCAAAAGATAAATCCAGCATTATTCCTACAAGGAATCCTTATGTTAGTAAGAAGGTTATCAGAAAGCTTCTCACAAGCCCCTGCAGTCTGGGGTACCAGAGGAGCTATCTGTTTAAAGCAAAATTACTATCTGCTTAATTACACAGCAGCGGTTTCTTTTATGAAGGCCACAAGTTAGACTGAAACTGGAGTAATATTCTCAAGTTTAAAGTTCGGCCCAAATCATGGCCTACACTTAGTCAAAAACATGAAAGGTTGATGGAAGACTAGTCGCTGTTCTACAGATACGTACTACTATGGCAGATGATCGAATCGCCCAACCAGATAAACTGATAACACCCCGAAGAATTCATAAACTTTGAAATACACTGCTACACATGGATGGAGGCTGAACAAATTAAAATTTCAATGTTATGTCATCAGGCTTCGGGAAACAATGATCGTGATCAGAGAAAATATCTTGAGGCGACTATGAGAAGGAAACATACAGAAAAATTACAAATTGTAACTTACAATTCATTGAATTGAATCTTATGATACCTTACCCTTCTACCTTTGGATCAGCCCTAATAAAGTGGGCGTGGCATAGTATTTGTTAGGTTATAGAATCAGTGATAACACCGAACGTACATATGTTAGTGTTATGTTAGTTGGAAAATATTATCAAAATTGGTTTTTCATAAATATTTGATTTTCATGATCAAATATGAAGTATTTAAAAAGTAGGCGTGGCAATAAGATGGATAGTGAATAAAAGGGTCCTAAATCGTATTCAATTCCATGTTCATTCCACCGGATAGTTACATGTTGGACTGAAGAGTTCTGAGACAGTTAAAACTTATCCTGTCATTCCTTGTTATTTGAATTTTCTACTACAAGTACTATTCGGACTCACTGTACATACCGCAAATTGACCCGACAGCAAATATGTATACTTGTTTGAATTTTTTTTTAATACATTGTTGCAAGCTGTGTGTGTAGTAATGTGTCGATAATTGCACATAAGAAAGTTGCAAACCTGAAACCATTTTTTTGTTGTCCGTCGTATTTTCAATTTCTCTGTGGGGTTACTTTATACTGTAATTATGTCTGATACGCTAATTAATAATATTAATGACAATAATGGTGGAGAGCCATGAAGACAGAATGGGTTAATTGGAATAAAAAAAAATAAATGAAATAAAAAAACGAACAACATTTTTATAATCGATCGTACAAAGTGATCAATTGATCAAACTTGTACTTTGTGTTTGTACCAAAGTTTTAGCTAAAATAAAAGCAGATTGTTTAACATAGACTAACTTTGTTTTGCTGTAGCACCCGGTACGTCTACATTAGGTTTGGTATTTCCAACTTTATAGTGTTACTGACGTCATTGCATTTATAGGCATTTATAAGCAATTGTAGATTAAATGCAAAGGTTTCCCCTTGGGATCCAGACCCTACTACTTATAGTTGTAGCAAGCTACTTATCCCTCTAGAAAGGACCAAATCATAGTCGAAAATACTCTTTCTAAACAACCAGAAAAGTTTCAATAAAACCCTTCAATAACGTCTGTATTATTAGTCTTGGGGGAAAAATAAATTGTCTGAGCTCTTAAGAATCATGGCATAGACGCGAAACGAAACACAACCCAATTATATATCAAGTTGAAGAACTATAACTTTACCATACAGTTCATCCAGATAACTGTGCGAGAGGAGGCAGTTCTATCACTATGAATAAGAGAAATATATGTATAAGTACCCCCAAGATTAAAACTACAAATTAGTCTGCTGTCTATAGTCCTCCCAGGGATTCAATTTAATCAAATGAATATAAGCAGCTCATTACAACCCACAAGTCTTAGTTTATAGTGGGAGGAGACTTCACTAATCTAGGTAAGGACCCTCACGTGGTACCCTCATTAAGTCCAATATCTCTACTTCTCTTGACTATAAATTTCTTAGCTAGATTGATTTTAAAGCGTCTCAAGCCAATAGTATAATCAAGAAACTTAATCCCAAGTCACTAGTTTGAATTTCGAATGAAGCACTCAACAATAGAACAAGTACACAGAATAACAACAGAAATCCAAAGAGCATTAGAAAAGAAAAGAAAGTGTGTTTTGCAATCTTCTTAGACATTAGCACAGGCTTTGGACAGAGTTTGGCATGAAGGTCTATTCAATAAATTAAAAGTGTACCTTCCAGAACTGTTCAGAAAAATGGTTACTCCGAGCGCTAGTGCAGATTAAAGTCGGAGTTCCTCAAGCAAGTGTCATAGGGCCCATGTTATACCTCCTCTATACCAAAGATGACGCGCCAATCCTAGCTAATTCATTCGCTACAAAGTGAAACATCCTTTTATTCTTGGTATCATTGTTCTAGCTGTTGGAGTACCTCGTCTGGATACGAGTTTCTCCATAGACCAGTGAATTGTATTAATTTGTTACAATTTGCAGATCTTGTGTTCTGGGCCAATAGTAGTTGAGCCACATATGTACATATGTCTTGATGTGACACAATTCTGCAACCCGTGCTAAGTCTTTGATAGAAAGTGTGAGAGAATTTTCCCTTCGACAACACTCAAAGGGAAGGAAACTGCCTTCGTAAGAGATCTATCAAGGTCTGAACTTGCTACTCTATATTTAACTTACAGTTGAGTTTCGAATCAAGTACACCTTCTACGTATTTTACATTGCTTGGACAGCTGCCCCAAAACATTATCTGAAGTTACTCAACACCATCCAGAAACCTCCAGAAACGAACAATCATGGAAATAAAATATCTGAGACTTACATACATTAAACCGCCAAGTCCTGCGCATTCATGGTATGATATGTGTCTAGACTACTCAGACGTTTCTATAATATTACGAACTACAATATTTTGACGAGTTCTAGGCAGGCCTTCAGAGCAAACTTCTTCCTCAAAAAAATCCTTCTTAGGGAACAAGCAGGAAAGAATTTTTCAGAAAGGTTTCATCCTGCATCAATTGAAGAATGGCATCACCAACCATGTGCTAATATCATTAAGTCATTCTAAAGCAGACCTGTAAACTTTCAAGTACCAGTACCAGTCACGTACCCAGTACCTTGTACTTGTACTTGAAAAAAAGGAGTACAATGTAATTACTTGGTACTTTAAAGGCACCAAGTACAAGTACTATTCCAAGTACTCTCTTCTAAGTACATGTACTGGGTACTGTAATACTGGGCAGTACATTTGCAAGTACTTTTCAAGTACAATTCCTAACGTGGTCTATGTGTGAAACGTGCTAAGAAAAAGCATTAATCTTCAAATTTGTTTTTGGCATCTGCAACTATTATTTTTAGTTCAGATATACAAAAGGCCAATCAGGAGATCAATTGACCACTACTTACTTGAATGCTGCTGCAGATAATGACAGTGGACGGTTACAAAGTTGATCCCGAGTCTCGACATATGTACGTATGTAGAAGAACAACAATGCTTTGATTCTCGGTATTAAGTTAACTGTACTATCATGTCACACCATAGACCATGCAAGGAAATGTACTTGAAAAGTACTTGCAAATGTACTGCCCAGTATTACAGTACCCAGTAAATGTACTTAGTAGAGAGGACTTGAAATAGTACTTGTACTTGGTGATTTTAAAGTACCAAGTACATTGTACTAGTTTTTTTTTTAAGTACAAGTACAACTACAAGGTACTGGGTACTTACACAGTACTGCAGTACAAATGTATTTCAGTACTTTACAATTCTTCTAAAGCCATTTACCTCTGATACAAGTTTATATATAAATGGGTACATCAATGAATAGACCATGCTATTGGACAACATGCTTAAGTACCTCTCAAAAGTCGTATTCTTCATTGGTGATGGAGAAATTATTCATGCCAACACAATCCAAATAAGTCATTGGGGTCCAAAGTTCTTGTCTAGACGTTTACTCAGACATATTCCGTGTGAAACCACATTCATCCATATCTGATGGTCAAGATTCGTTCAGCTCAGTCACGATGAAACTGAAGCTTGTGAAGATCACAAGGATCATGTAGTGATTGCTTACTCAACACAACTACTTTCCAATATGAAAATTTACTCAAATTTCTTTCAGAGGAATTCGTTGTGTTTTAAATTCTAAAATTAGTGAACCACTCAATTATTTACTAATTTTCTATTTTACTACTTTTAGACGAATCGGGATGCAAATTTAATATGGCGGAGGGTGTCGAAGAAACCGAGAGCAATAGTCACCAAAGTAAAGCAGACACACCAACTATGCTAGGTACTGTGTTACCCTGTGAAGCAACTATCACCGCATCGTTAGGCGGTATTAAACGTGAATTTGACACAACTCCAACACCACTTGGTGGCGTTAGTTCAGGAGGCGGAATTGCACCAGTTTCACGTTTACCAACCCCGTCCCCATCATCGCCGCCATCACAACTAACACCCACCTCAACGGCGGTCAATTCAATTGCGGCCACAATACGTCCAGTGACCAATCTATCATCTGCCTCTTCCACATCGTCTACATCGTCATCCTTATCTTCATCATCATCATCGTCGTCCTCGTCATCGTCATCGTCGTTTTCAACATCTTCATCGTCAATATCAGCAGCAACAACAGCGGCCACGGCCGCTGTATCATCAGTAACTGGGGTTACGGTGGACAAATCACCATCACCGTTTCCATCAACGTCATCGTCACCGCCCGGAGCTAATATCAGTCAGCATCACCTTCCTCATCTGCAGCAGCAGCAACAACAACAGCAGCAACAACAACAACAGCAACAAAGTCAACAGCAGCAGCAACAGTCTCAGCCACAGCAACAATATCATCCTATTAATCTAAAACCTGAGGTAAGTCGTAGTTATACTAAATTTTTTATTTTTTATTTTTTTTTCTTAAAAAAAGGATAATTCATTGTAGAATGGTATTTGTGAGTTATGTGACCAACTCACAGATACGCTTAGAGAGTAGAAGAACGATGATGTAGATCGTTAGATACAAGTTCTGTGTCTTATGCGCTATTAACTTATCTTTTAGTTCTTATGGCGTTCTTATGATGAATCTTAAGACTTTCGTGATGTGAACTAGTTTAGCACGAATTGTGTTTTTATGGGGCGAAGGGGGTTCACATTTTTGATAGCAAAAGTACACTACAGGTTCTTTGGGTTGTACTCGAGTCGGGAGTGAGTATCTAAAAGTCAAATTGTAACTCCACCTTAGGTTTACCTAGTTGGATAGAACATCTAACTATTCCAGATTGCTCTGATTAAGAAAGAATCAATGTTGTGTATTGGATCATGTCATAAAGGAAAACTTAATGACTATTGGTCGGGTGACTAGTCCACATATGTATTAATGGCTTAAAGATGCGCGTTGTTGAGCCTTTATGATAAGTACATAGGTAGGGGGCGATTGCATCTACAAAGACGCAGCCTCACTCGGATCTTAAAGGATCTATTGGGTTCCGGGGTGTGGGATTCCTATGAAAAAATGAAAAATTCAAATAGTCTAATAGTCAGTATCCGTTTTCGTTATGAATCTTGCATACTTTTAGGTGGCGTGTTTGATAGTTCGCTTAGGTCGTTGAAAGATACTTCTCCGAGGATTATGTCTGGTTCTGCTGAGGCTTGGGCATTCGCCAAGAAAATGTGATGAGCTCTGCTCTACATCTGGGTCGCCACAGAGTGTCTTCATAGATCTACGGTGCTGATTCTCATTTATCTTAGATAGGCCGCCATTGAGTTGTGTCCTTTGAGGATTCCTATGAGGAGAGCCAGTTGTTGTCTGTTTAGCGACAGAAGTTCCCTAGTGCTTTTATTGTTATACTGTTTTTAGAGACGCGGCATGAGGTGAGTGTAAGCCACCTTTCGTTAGCCAGGTTGTGAAAGTCCATAGCGATTGTGTACATGAAAATACTGATGGGCGTTAGGACAGTGTTATTTGCTTGTGGTTCGTTTCAATTTGAGACTTTTCAAGTTAGCTAATCGAAAGTGGAAGCCCATATATCGCGGGAAACTGTTGCGCGTGATGCGATACTTTTAGGGCGACACTTCTTCCGTGATCTAGAAGAATTATCCAGTAGACCAGTCAATGGCATTTTTAACTACATCAAATCAACTGGATGGTTTGTTAGTTCATAAGAACCATATTCGTATTACTATCGTTAACTAGTGAGCAAAGGACATCTTTCCCCTATGGGTATCACAATGGGTCTGTGTTGACCTGAGTATGGCGTTGTGGATTCCTCCACATGCCGACTCACGTACCAAACCTAACCTATGCTTGCATCTCCTAACGAGTTTTGATTTGATTATTATAGAAGTGATGGCTTTGATGGCTGCATGGATGTCTATGTTGATGTGTGTATGTTTACTGCTGTGCAGAGTGGATAAGTCCCGGCAGGCATTGGTGATTCCGCGTATTTCCGATTTAAATACACTGCGTGCTTGAGATTTTTTGACGGTTTTGACGGAATTGACGGTTCTTCTGCGTAAATTCCTGAGCCTGTACCCTTGTCCATTTTTGAGCCATCCATGAAGATGGTTGGTTCAAGAGGTTGAGTCATTGACTCTCACTTAGACCTCTATTGGGCTCGTTGTGTTCCATTCGTCGCCTCTGCAAGGAATATATGTATGTTTGTTGGATAGTTGTGTTGGAAAGGATGTGGGTTATTGGGAACTATGGAGGTTATTGATTATTCTCTTCGTAGTTGGCGCAGATTGTCGTATCTATAAGGCCGGGGCTGTGTGCATGCTTATTGAGATTGATGTGCCCTGTCAGAGGTCCCATCATCAGTCTCAATTGCGTTTTACTGGCACTTAGAGCTCGCTTTGTTAGTCGGTTGTTTGATCCCTCTACGATTTATCTGGCCACTTTACAGGTTCCAGTACTTATTGAAGTTCTAGTGGATCGGCTTATTAATATCTGTCATCATGGTTATTAGCGGAACTCCAATCTGTTTTTCGGGAGTTGATTCCTTATTGGTAGCCTTTCTCTTGCTAATTTGTTAGCACACTCATTTCTGTGTTAAAATTTGCAAGGTTGTTCCATGAAGATGGATATGGAAGTGGGATTTATGACCTCTTACGATTTGTAAGGAGGATTCATGAAGATGGATATGAAAGCGGTTTATGACTTCTCCCTTTATCCAGTTCTCTTGGGTCTGAAGTCTGTGTACGGGGTAAGGTACTCCGGTGATGGTACTTTGTCTGATTTGGTTACTTTTCCACATGTTAGTTTGTCGGCGGCGCAGGGAGCATTTTGCTGCTATTTCTTTGGTGAATATGTCAAGTAGGGATAGCTCGAGCATGGCTTCCAGTGCGGCGGTAGGTGTTGTCCTAATAGTGATGGTCGTACACCCTAGACGTTGGATTCTTGCAAGAGTGTTCATATTTGTAACTTTGTCGGTAGCAGGCAGCCGTATGTGATGATGGGTCTTACGATGGTAGTGTATGTTTACCAATTTGTACTCAAAATTTTGTTACATGCGGAAAAACCTTTCGAGACTTTCAATTTAGTATACACTCTAGGTATCTTGCCTTGTCTGAGACTTGGAGTTGTGTTCGATTTAGTCTTGGTGGCCCGAAGTTGTGTATATTTCTCTTATTTGTGAAGACAACTAGATCGGTTTTTTGTTCATTAAGGCAGAGTCCGGACATTTGTACCTGATCAACGATGGTGGGCATCGTCGACATTATCAGTATAAGTGATAGCCCTATTCTCGTTTTGGTTTAGTTTTATTAGAATTTCGAGATTCCAGAGCAATGGGGATAAACCTACTCCTTGGAAGGAGAGACTTTGAATTACGTAAGCATGATTTTCATGTAGTAGTATGAAATGGTGAGTATAGGTAGTACCATTCCATTTTATTTATAAAATTCCAATTTATTTATAAATATCTGCATCGATCACAAAAGAACGATGTTAAGTTCGAGTAAAACCACATAGTTACTGGGTAGAGCTTGTATGGATAATTGCTGCTGGCCATCAGTGCCAATTGTAATTAGCAATATAACTCGGTCAACTGTTATAAAATATTCAGCCCCATATAATTAGTTAGACTTTGATAGATCTTCTTTGATGAGTTGAAAGAAATAAAATATATACTTTCCATTGTGTGAGAACTAAATGCATTCTTTGTACATTTTTACACTCGTAATTCAAATTGTACATTACGTCACTCTTCTTAGGAACACCTACTCCTTCTTGTTTCTTTTTCTTCTTTTAATCCTACCTTTCTTTGTCGCATATAACCTATTCACACGCTTCTGGATGACGTGCGCAGGGTGTCAAACTCTCACACTTGATACACCTACAAGCAATGAATTCACGCACACTTATCTCTAGATGTTGGTCAATTTATTATAAACCAAGTTCGCTACTATCATAAGGTGCAGTTGCTAGTCTACAAGAAGATTCCATCGTAAAGTTGGAAATAAAAAAAAAAAAAAACAAAAACTATACATAAATGGCGCGTGAAACGACAGACGTGTCATTAATGCACACAATGTTTGCTTCAAATAGTGCTTGCTAGCTACTTCTACTATAAGTTCTGCGAATGCATGCACATACTGTGGGGGGAGGTGAGGGAGCGATTAAATATGCTTTGCATTAATTTATTATTACACTTTCGAAGGTATGGGTGATTCCAGGAATACTTTGTAAGTAATTAACAGGGTGGCCCTGTCTCAAATATTATCATGTAAAATTTTAATAAGGGTATCTTATAAGTTTTTTTTAGGTAGGTCAACTATTCTGTTGATATACAGAGGTACTATGTATATCCACCTCCCTGATGCATGTCTGTCAATGAGAATCCACATGCTTTTGAAAATGGTGGAGTTTTGAACTGCTCTAAGACCAACTCACAACTTCAGAGAACTTATACTCAGTGTTTGAGCTGGGATCAAAGCAATCTTTAACACGAGCTATTCTTCGTTTGAGTACTGCTTAAGTTTGGTTGTCAGAGGTGATAGCAGACACAGTTCCTTACTACCACAAATTCGTGGCAATTTGATGATGTTGTGTGTCCCTTCTTATTTTGACACTTTGTCTTTGATTCGGATGTAAAGCTCTCATATATGATCTGTATATCACATCGTAGGCAGCCTTAAAATCGTTAAAGTAAAATGATGGTTCATGTTTCCTTGAACTCGAGTGTTAGCCCTTTGCTTCTATGTATCTTCGCACAATGGACATCTTCTGGGAGATGGATTGCATAGAACTCAAGTTGCATTGAGTCAAAGAGATGGCATCCTTTGTCGTCTGTGCAATGGATGATTCGGATTCATGATGCAACAAACTTTTCCACCGAATTCTGAGAGCTCTTATATTCTCAAACTAATTTAAAAGTTATAAGGCACATCTTTGTTCCGCCGCTCAAGGTCTTCGCCTGAAAGACTGACGTATGCATAACGTCTTGAGTTGTGTACCTTCAGGAATACACCACCTATTTGAAATAAAATCAACTATACCCATCGATTTCAAAATAAACGCAACAACTGAAGCTCTGATGTCATTGCTTCAGATGACATATGTAGGTAACTAGTAGACCGACTCGTAGGTTAAGGGTAGCGCTGGAAGGTAAAATCTACAGTGAAAATTATACCACAAGCTGCATATGTCGAACCTTTGAATTGATACGTAGATTGGCGAACTGGTGGACTAGTTGCTTACTAACAGGTCCATCAAAGCAAAGCTGGCCGAGATCTCAGTTTGGAGGTTCATTAGTAGGGGTGCACCACAAATAGGTGTGATTTGCTCTTTTTTGGAACCTAGTGGTGAACGAATTGCTTCTAATCCTGGAAGGGGAAGGTTGGAAGGTAGTTACCTATGTAGTTGACATTGGTATTACTGTCTTAGGAAAACACCTCAATACGCTTAGGGATCTTCTACAGAACACACTAAAAAATGCAGTCTGAGTGTCAATTCTCAGAAAACCGAACTGGTCGTCTTCACAAGGAAGTATAAAATTCTTAAATTTGTTCCATCGAAACTAAACGGCACCGCTCTGGTGCTCACAAATATGGCCAAGTATTTACGCCTAATCCTAGCGAGTTAAGACAGCCACCACGGCTCTGTACGGCTGTAAGAAAGCTCTTGGAAGTAAATAGGGACTTCTGCCTCGAATTATATATTGGCTCTATGTATCTGTTATCAGGTCCATACTTGTGTACGTATGACGTGATCGCCTGGTGGACTATGCTGGATAAAGCCATTCAATACAACTTCCTCAGTCGTGTGCAAAGAATGGCATGCGTCTGCATTAGTGGAGACCTGAGGACCACTCCAACTGTTTCATGCTTCCGCGCGATATCTATTGCAAACAAGTGACAGCAAATGCGGTTATTCGCAAAAAAAGCAATTCTTTTCTTCGAACTGGCCACTCGTCTATTCTAAATAAACTAGAATTCATCCCAAAAGACAGATCCTCCAGATCCTTTTCAACAAAAATTGCGAAACCTATATACCCTACAAAACTGACTGGGAGGGTGATATAGGTTCTCGCAATGGATCCCTTTGCCTCTATACAGACGGGCCCAAGATAGAAACAGGTGTGGGGGGAGGTGTTTTCTTCCAAGATCTAAACTGCAAGATCTCCTTTCGTGTATCCAATCACTGTAGCGTGTTCCAAGCGGAAATTATGGCGATCAAAGAGAGCTTGTCGTGGCTAAGGTACAATGTAGTATCCGCGAAAGATTTCACCATTCTTACCGATAGTCAAACCGATTGCCGCTTATCTCTTAACGAGATAGCAACCAATTTAAAATTCAACTTATTTGAGTACCGGACTATAGGAACATTCCAGGAAATTGCCATGCCATGGCACAACTCTGTCGATTCTACCGCAGAAGAAGATTCTCAACATGTGTCTCGCTACGTGTAAACTCTCAATTAAGCAAAATTTGATAATCAACATTAACCGCAGGTGGTCGAACTGCACCGCGTACTCTATCACAAAACAGATCTGCCCTAAGCTGGATCTCAAGCGCTCCAAAAGTCTAATATGACTAAAGAGATCCTTCATCAAAACAATAGTAAGTGTCATAAAGGGACGCTGCGTCATTGGGAGGCATGTGTCTCCCGGCAAACGATTTTTCCTGAAACTATTCTTCACCTCCTATGCACCTGCCAAGCTCTCTCAACTCGAAGAAATCTATATCTAGGAGTTTACTTCTTCAACAACCTCGGCGAAGTAGTTAACATAAGCCATTAGCCTCTAACGCTTTATATTAAGGTCATGTTAATTCAACGGGTAGATTGAGAACACTAAATCCTGTGTTATCACAGTGGGCCTATTCTGCCGTACCAATCGAACCTAACCTAACACATTTCTCGTAAGACCATCTACCTTCTTAAATGCTGACCAAGATAAAGGCACTAAAAGGAGTTATTAAGACCAATCTGTGTACATCCTCGAAATGGTATTATATGTAAGTACTAATAGTTTAGATGCGAAGCCCGTTTGCGATCATGAGTCATCTGTGTTATCAAAAGTACCCTTAGCACGTATTACATGGCCAAAGAAATGGTCTAGAATTATTCGTGAATTCATTGTAGATCTGAATTTAATCCTGGCTAAATGAGATCGATCACTATTCCACTTTGACTAAAAGGTGAATACATGCTCTATGTCAAATTGCTCTTCAATTGCATTTAACAGCCATGACCTGTTAATAGATACTTACACAAAAATGTTCCATTTCCTCTTCCACAAATTTGTCAATAGGTCTATCTACCCTTTATAGTCTTTTTCTTAGGTCCAGCTCTACTGCCATTCCACCGTACCTCTGACTATTTATCTGTTTCCGTGCTTTAGGCAAAACTTGCTGTCTTCTTGCTGCATGGATTCGCCGTAGACTCCCTTCATCAGCTTCATCATGGAATCTATGCCCGCAATGCTCGTAGGTAACACAGGTGCTGTATTTCTTATACTGTACTCGGTAGTTTCATCCTAATACTCGCATCTAAGTATCATAACATTCAAATAGCTGCTATTACCAACTCTAGTTGCGGAAGTCTAAATTTATTTCTACTGCAGACTAGCACGGCTTATTTTTTGCTGCGTAAGTTCTCCAGTAAGTCACGATTGTGTGTATTTTCTACTTAAGTCCTCGGTTAATCCTCTGATTTAAGCTCCAACAAGTATTCTGCGTACCAAATCATTATTTACATATATTTCATATTACTGGCCCTTATACCGACACCTGTGGTAAATATACTTTTAAAGTAGTTGACAATCTTATTTAATGAAATACCACGGTTTAGTGTTGTATGAGATTCGTATCTAAACCCTTTGTGCACTAACCTAAGCACTTAATCGGTGCACACACAGCCTTGTCTTTACCTAAACCGTCTGTGTGGTCATTTAGTCCCACGAAACGAAATGTAAAGGCATTACCTCTGCAATAAACTCTTTAATATCTTCATTTGTATCATATAAGGATACTCTTGGTCCACGAACAAGCTTGCAAGTATCCTCGTAAAATAGCTGATGATGACGGATCTTTGTAAATGTATGTAGTATGTTGTGTTAGTTTGTAGAGTTGAAAATAGTTCTTTTGTGCTCGAGGGTTGTTTTTTAACGTCCTGGATATAATAATCAAAGCCACTCGAAGTGCAGACAGTGATAGTAATGGTAATGAGATACCTAAAGTATGATAGATACTGTGCCCATCTTACGTCACATATGAAACCATTCTATATTCTCTAGTTGATATCTGTCAAATATGACAGATCTACGAAAAATGGCGTCCAAATGCATTTCTATTCTCATTCGAACACCCTGTATCTGCATACATAGGTCTTAAACTACACTCGCCTCGCTTAATTAGTTAACCCATTCAATAAACTCCAGTAGTTTCACGGAAACCCAGTATTTAATTATCAAATGCTAACAAATAACTTACACGCAAAAATAATCTAAGAACAAACGGCCATAGGTACAGCGCCAAACGCCACTCATAACACACAAAGACAATTTCCCGACCAAAGTCGTAATTATAAGGTGATATCACAAAACAACAAAAAACCAACGAATAACACCAAGGCAGGCAGTAACTACAACTCAAAACCCCAGCTAGACCCAAACGAAATACTTCTCTACAAATGCACAACGTGCAAGTCCCCTCATAATTTTATTTTTCGTTCAAACCGTGCAATTATGCGCCATCAAAACCCACCACTCCCCCAAAAAGAGGCAAAAAACAAAAAAAAAAAAAGAAAACGTAAAAAGAAATAAAAGAATTTACAGTGAGGTCCATAAGGTTGCGCACAGTGCGACCGACCGACCGACCAACCAACGTGACGTGACAATCAACTGGTTGGTTGGTTGGTTTCGGTATTATGAAGGGCGAAGGAGGCAAACACCAAAGGATAAAAAGGCTGCATTCAGTGTTTCACGAGATACGAGGCGAATTGCATGCGTTAGATTTATAGGATTGGTTTCGAGTTTCTTTTTCACGAGAGACTGGATATCATTCGAGGCGAGATCGTGCGTCCAGCATATGTATGTACTATGCTGAGGCTGACTGCCATCCTGTTGCAGTACCCACCACCACCACACCTGATATACGAGCAATTAAGTGGAAATATTAATAATTTTATTTAGATCTCCTTGTTCGTTAAATCGTAATTTAAAATCCTCTCATCAGACAGAATGACTGTTTGTTTCGCTTGGTCGTGTCGTCGCATGCGTGGGCGTTCATAATTTGTAATTAATAATTAATGAGATGCATGTGACGTCTTGAGTGCAACAATGCAATGATCTTGGCATGGAATGAAACGATATAAGCACGCATTGCAGCAATATAAAGAAAGTCTGGAGGGGATTACACATTTAAGACGGAGCGTGCGATACAAGGTTTTAAAAATTAATCACAATCAAGTTTGTGGCCTATTAACCATCGACTGGATTCTACTTCAATTGCTGGCACAAATAACATACATACTTACATATATCATGCTATTGGGAAGGGGGCGATCTTTTTAATCATGCACGTGTACAGGGCGTCACTAAAAATATTGAATTTATTTATTGCTGCAAAGTAAAAGAAAACAATTTTATTGAAAGTCTTCTTTTGTTGACTTTTTATTTTATCTTACTTTTCAATGGACACCGGAAATTCTACGCAATACTTACTTTTATTTGTTTTAGGTTGACAGGCTGATGACTGCTTTCAAAGGGTATAGGTAAGATGTACTTTACAAAAGCTAGGTGGCGTTACTTAATTGATTAATTTCGGAATCACTTACGAAAGTAAGTTTTGACAAAAAGTTCCTAATAATCATTCCTTTCAGGTCATTCTGAGAGGAAGAGGTTTTTCTGGAAGACAAGTCGATTTAATTTTATTCCCAGAAATCAAAAACTAACGACAGAAAAACTGATATATGTACTTAATCTCAGTTTCTCCTTCTGTCATCATTGAAATCATTGTAGTGTGTTCCAGGCAGAATTAATGGTAGTTAAAGAAGTGTTGTCTTGGCTCAAGAAAAACGTGATATTTTCTAAAGATATTCGCATCTTCTCAGATAACCAAACAGCTATCAAATCCTTAGAATCTTATTCTTAATAATGCAAAAGTAGATCTAGATTGCCGTTCATCTCTCTTAGAGATGGCAGAGCAGTTTAATATCCACCTTTGTTGGGTGCCGGGGCATAGGAACTCTTCTGACACGGAACAACTATGCTTACATTACCAAGTGAATCTACTTTAGATACTTATACCAATCGCTACATGCAAACTTAAATTAATTCTGGGTACTTTCGAGAGTTTAACAAGTAGCATAACGTGTAGCATAAGTGGCAAAACAGATTTGGCCAAAGGTGGATCTGAAACGCTCTAAAATTTTGATCACTCTTAACAGATTTCTTGTTAGAAATATAATAGATGTCATCACCGGATACTGTCTAATAGGAAAGCGCGCAACAGATTTAGTGTACATTTAACCTATACTGTATGGGTTTAATGTGAACATGAAAAGGAAGAGGACAAAATTGTGTCTTGACACAGGCAAATTGTGTCTTGACAAAATTCCTCATCAATGCATAACTTCTCCAAAACTCAACGGCAATGAATTGGAATTCACGAACCGCACGAGATACTGGGAGAAACCTGGGTCTGAAAATAGACATTTGACGTTGAATTGTTCATAGGATATACATATGGATGCGGCTGTCCTCAGACAGATCGATTTTTATTGGACAAGGACGACGTTGCTTCGCTCAAGCAGATTCAAAGGATATGCAATACAAATACAGTATAAGTGCGGGAATCTCCTTCATCACACGATTGCCGGACCTATGTATATATAGTATATTTCAGGCAGATATCAAAGATATCATTGCAGTAGATTGCAACGCTGGTGCAGCTCTTAACCGCCTTCATAATGGAGATGGACTGTAAGTTACTATGAAATCGATAAAGTCCCATCACTGTTAACTGAATGGGAAATACTAGATGGGATAGCATCTATCATCTAAACTTACTTCCTTACTTACTTAGGTGGCGCTACAGTTCAGGGTAAACCTGGGCCTCCACTAACAAGCCTCTCCAATTAGCCCGGTCCTTAGCTAACTGTCTCCAGTTGCGCAGTCCAAGTTTGTTGAGGTCCCCTTCTACTTGTGCTCGCCACCTAAGGCGAGGTCTTCCTTTATTGCGTTGTCTCTCTGGGTTAGACTCGAAGACTTTATGGGCCGGAGCATTTGTGTCCATCCGCTCTACGTGTCCTAGCCATTTTAAACGACTGATGCGCAATTTGTTGACTAGGTCGATGTACAGTTCGTATAGTTCGTCGTTAAATCTTCTTCTCCAAAGCTCGTCAACGCAAACGGGACCAAAAAATTTACGAAGAATCTTTCTCTCAAAGCGGGGATATCTGAGGATATCTTCATCCGCTTTAGATAAAGTCCAAGTTTCAAAGACTGGGATGATCAAGATCTTATATAGAGTCTCCTTAGTAGTTAGGTCCTTACCTTGATGGAGCACCAAGCGTTCTCCATCGTTATCCTGCACAGGCTAACGGGTTTGGCAGGGATACCGAAACAAGATATGGCTCTGTATAGTTCATCTCTATAAATGCTGTCATATGCGGCCTTGAAATCGATAAAAAGATGGTGGGTTTCGATTTGGAACTTTTGGGTCTTACCCAGGATCTGTCAACTGCGGACTTTCCTGGTCT
The DNA here is from genome assembly GCA_905220385.1 of Xylota sylvarum. Classification (NCBI taxonomy): domain Eukaryota; kingdom Metazoa; phylum Arthropoda; class Insecta; order Diptera; family Syrphidae; genus Xylota; species Xylota sylvarum. The sequence continues at coordinate 48,701,828 of LR999960.1, read as the reverse complement.
CAAACCACACTGATAGGGGCCAATCACGAAGGGTTTCAGACGTTCACACAATATAGCAGATAGGATCTTGTACGCGATCATCTAAAAAGATCAGGTAAAACCTGGATTAGAAAACAAAACAAGTAAATGCATTTTCGTCAGTAAGGAAATTTTTTAGAGCACTCACAGAGCATTGTCTCGTAAAGAAGTATACTAATATACTAAGTTGAGAGCTCGCTTCATCGATTTCTGTAAAAGCTGTAGCGACGTGGACGAAAAAGAAACGATGATTGCTCTTCTGTGCAATTGTTCTTTCCTATCAGCTTAGAGAAGTCACACGAAAGGAGTGTTCAACCTGTTAATCCTGGATCAGGAATATGTGAAAAACTCAATCTAAATCGTGTCTAACATGGTCTAGACAAACTTAAGTGCTTTAAAAAAAGATACTGTAGTAGTGAATCTGATGAGTATCGTCGTAAGGAAACGTTGAAAAAATGGGAAAAGTGTTGAGGGAAAAAGAAGAAAACACCAATTAGACCAAGTCCTGTGTGACAGACAAAAACACTTCTGGGAAACTTTAGTCAGCAAGGAAATAAGACCCGCATTCTGATAGGCGTTTTGTTAAAGGGCTCATTGTATAGTCAGGAGGTTTCCAGAAAAGAAGATGGTCGAAGAAACTTTCATCCAGGCAATTGCAAAGCGGACGAGTTAGCTAAAAAGGGTGCAAACTGTAAACTCCATGACAATAGGGGGATAGCACCTGATAATCGATAAAATTCCAATTCGATAACGCAGTCATCAGAATGACAAACAATAGGTGCAACACTATATCAGCATATGTCTCCCTTCTAAACAAATCTGCCCAGAGTTCGATTCTGTTTCTGTTAATAGCATAAATCTAAGGAAGATAGTTGGGGTTCCTCACGGGTCATTGGCTGGTACGCAGATATGCCAGAAGGCTTGGTGGGCTCTTCAACGATTTCTGTAGAATGTGTAGAGACGAAGAAGAGGACAAAACCATCTTATGTGTGCCTGTCGTACCCTATCGCCTTTGAGAACGAAAACCCTCGGTGAGTACTTCTTGGAAGATGTTAACGATATAGTTAGACCCGACTTAAGCAAAATTAAAAACTTTGTCACCAGGTCAACCTGGTTTAATGCCGAAACAGCGAACAATAATACCTCGGCGTGGGTTCATATCAAAACTGGTCCCATTTGGGAAGTTTCCATATACAGTTGTGTTCAAAATAAGAGGGAAGGCTACGTTGAAATTATTTTACGTACTTCTCGAGTTGAAATACTTTCGCGTAGACTGTGAAGACATTTGGGTAAATATTGGAACGGTACTTGATAAGCAAAATTGGTAAAAAATATAGGCTTGTATGTCGAGGATTTTATGCAAGGACGTGACTGCGAACGGAAATTTGTGTTCAAAATAATAGGAGTCTTTGCAAAAAAGCAAATAAATTTCAGTTTGTTTAGAAGTAAGAAAATAAACACCTTTTGATGTAAAAACATTATTTAAAGTATTTTGCTTCACTTTTTCTTCGAATACTGATCGTATTGGGACGAGGAAAGCATAGAATTCAAGAAAAGTAAGAACACATTTGTAAACTACGCCAAATGGGAAAATCTTACAAGAAAATTCAAGAAACTCTTGGATGTGGTGTTTCAACAATAGTAAATGCCTTAAAATATATCGGCAAACCAGAAACACGGGGCTTGAAACGTAAATGTCTATCCATACATATATTAATCCTTGATGATGTTATGCTCCCGTAAGCCGAGTACGAAATATCGCTGTTCCAGGAGGATAACTACCCGACATAGAGTGGTTTTGGGTCAAAAAAATATAGGTTGTGGAGTGACCATTACAATCTACCGACCTAAATACAATAGAAAACTTCTGATGTGATGTCCAAAAATATGTTGCAGATGCCAAACGTGCCAAACGTACCAACAGCCTTGGAGGGTTGTTGAGGTAGCCTGGCTTAAAATAACTCACACTCCTTGTTAGAATCTTGTCCATCAGCAAATGTTCCGTGTTCTGGATTGCTTATTTACAGTGCTGACATAATGGGTCATCCGCTTGCTTGTACTTGTGGAGATACTCCCTCCTGCTTTAAGTAATAGTCTAATTCCCCGTGCTTTCTGTTAGTCCATTCATCAACTTTGGATATTAATTTATATGTCCATCGCCCTTTGGTTGTTAAATTCTCCCCTAGCTTCCATTCTGCTTGTATAGCTTCTATGGCCGTTCTTCTGTGCTCATGCTCGTTTCCGTCTGATACCACAGACTTGTTCGCTTCTAGGCATTCGGCCCGAGATAAAACTTATCGCATCCGCTGATACAGTCTTAAAGACGCAACATACTTTTAAAGCTGCAATTCTGTGGGTCGAGTTTATCCTTCTAATGTACGACTCACGTCGCTGATGGCCATATTAGGGCCGCGTACAAGAGTACGAGAGAGTGATTTGCTCACAGTTGCTCGTCTGCCTTGGTGTTCCTATATCTGTCATTAATCTACATAATGCCACTACTGCTCGATAGGCTTTCTCGCCTGCATACGTTAGGTGGTTTCTGAAGCCGAGTCTGTGGTCCAGCAATACTTTCAGGTAGTTGACGTACGGCTTCGACTCAATGGTGTACTCGCCGACCTGTATTGTTACGTTCCACTTTTTTACGGCTGTTTAAGAGAACGATTTCGGTTTTGTGGTCTGCTAGTTCCAATACTGTTGTCTGTAGCCATAGGTTCGCGTTCGGGATTGTTTGATTGCAGTTTTGCATTACTTCCTCTAGTGTTTTGGCCACTACCACAAGGGCAATATCATCAGCATATCCTATGATATCCACTCCCCTTGGCCTCGATGTTCTTAGTATGCTAATCCTATATTATGTTCCAAAAAATTGGCGAATCAGGGCCGAGCCTTGAGGAACTCCTGTGTTTGATATCCCCCGTCTGGGCTTCAACTTGCACAGTTCAGATATGTAAGTACAGGATTAGAACAGGACTGGGAGCCCATCAAGATGGATGGACTATCAACTTACTTAGGTGGCGTTACAGTTCGGGGCCATTTATTTGATAGAGTAGTGATTGCATAACACAGGAGAACCAGTGTTTGGCTTTCATGTCAGGCCAGGCCCTGATGATTAGAAACTGGCTTAGAACACTACTTACTAGACTGGCTAGACTACATACACGTGGTATGGAGGGAGGGATTTTTAAAACCAGCAATGTGGGGTATGGCTCCATTCTTAGGGAATCTTTTCCCAATATCCTTGACAAATTAGACGAAATTGTAGGTAAACTTGGATACACCATACGAAATAATGTACCCTGATAGGGAGTGTTGGCAAATGAAGGTAGTCTCTTTCCAAACACAAAATTGTAGTCTACATAGGTGGTTTCAAAACCAGTGAGGGTATGGCTATATAAATACTTGAGTGATATAAAGTTACAGGAGGCTCTGAGACAGCTCGGCCAGGAATGTCGCCATTTACATTGACAGACATGCTGCGTTTAAAGTGCTACGGTCTTAACGTAATATGCTTTGGGCATTATGTACCCAGAACCGTGTCAGATTATATTGGGTACCTGGAATTAAAAATTATAGAGCATCAGGTTACAGAGAGCAAGGAAAAGGTCAAAAAATGGAAAAGGTTTCTTACCGTCAAGGTTTCCTAACGATCGGGATGGACCCAATATGGTGCCTTGTGTCTTGTAAGCTTGTCTATATCTTAGGAAGCTTTGCTTAGAGGTAATTGTCTATAATCACATATCTCAACTTTTGATGGGGTGAAGAAATCTAGTTCTAAGCTAAGGCTTCAGCCACACGTATGGAGTGGATGTCAAGCCCTCAAGCAGTGCTTCAAAAAGAAGATCCTGTGTTTCTCTTGTCCTGTCACTTTTGGTTCGCAGATAGAAATGTTCTCGTTGCATTATTCGACTGAGAGAGAGCCAACTATTACTAACTAGGAAGTGAGTTTTAAGTTAAGCTTCTAGAGTTTATTTTTTAATTTGCGTTTTCATATCCGTTCTTATTTATTGAGTACAAAAAGGTGGTTTTAGTATACTTTATGGAGACGATGTACAAGATAGTATCTGGAACATTCCTGTTCAATTCAATTCAAAGGCTAAGAACCTTCTTGCATTTCTACTGAACCTACATATGAGTTATTACTCTGTCTGCACGATTGAACCCTTCCTTACAATTGAATTCTTCCATCACGGAATCATTTCTAGTCGAGCGACTCACCTTCGTGATTTATGTCCAAGCTAGGACCCTATGACTCGTCGTTGTTGAAAAAAAAGGAATTTTAACCAAGTATTATAGTGACATCACAATGGACCTTCTTTTGATGTCCTTATTAAGCGGGGACAGTCACCCAACCAATCCAAACTTGCATCCTGTTCATCTTTATCTACATCCACATATTGATCCCAGGATTTACAGCACAATATTCAGAATTATTGACTTTCCTACTTTGTGTTCGTAAGACCGCATTTCTAGAACCCTCAGTCTTAATGACCTTCTCAGGTTATTATTTACTTAATAATTAACTAAATTGTCTACAATTTAAGGTTCGTTGTGGTCAACTTTATTCATATGTATATGTACATACATTTATATCACTTCTTTGATCCTATACTCCTGTTGTGTGTACTTTGTTATTTGACGTCATAATGCAATGGTTATACGCATACCTCTAAGGGTTTCAATTGAATGCACACGTCTACCAATGAAATGACCAAACGAAATGCGAAAATTTCTTTTAATGTAATTTAATTACACATTAAGTGCATTCATTATTTTTAGCTTGCAATAAACCTCCTTACTCCTAGCTTACCCTATAAGATTGTATTTATGCATTTATTATTCATACACTGACATTCATAGCAACTGTGCATGTTTCTACTGTGAATTGGACGTACATTACGTGCGTACATACGTACATGTACATATATCATCATTATAGGAAAAATAGTTAAACGCAGATACATACATATTCATTCATTGGGTGTTTAAGTTGCAACAAACTAGTAGTTACAGTTGGGGAGGTAGTTTACGTAATATATCATATAAATAGTTGGGAACGAACCGATGGACTCGGCAATGAATACTAACTGGTGTTCTTATCTTACATAGATTTGTTTTTTTTTTTATGTTTTTTGCAATAAAATAAAAAGGGGGTTACAATTCATAAATAAAGATGTGTGTATTCACATGGCAATATGTATGTTTAAGGCTAATAGGCACAATCCATACTACAATAAGAAGCATAATGGCATTCATTTATTGCAACAAAAGTAGGTTGGATTAAGGTGAGAAGTATTCATAGGAAATATAATTTTTAAAATTCAAACTAGCAGGCGGTAGATCTACATAAAGAGAATATACATCAGAAATTGGCATAATAGGCTTAGATACTCTCCATCATTTACATACATAGTTTAGCACGAATGCAGTGGACCCATAGTTTGATGAACATTTCCGTAGATCTCGATTGAAAAACTTTCCCATGATAGGAAACTCATCTGGGAGTGTAGCCTTAAACCCCTCCTGTATAGGCACGCATTCTAACCGCTTCCGTTATAGATGTTCCAGTCAACGAAGATCGTGTGCGCTTCCGTCTATTTTCTTTGATAACTTGGTTGTTTTTCAGAAGGCGCTATCTATGGTAATTTCAGTCTGAAAAATTGTTTAGTCAGCGTATGTATAATGAAATGACTTTAAACTAGCGATAGACGATTGCGAATGAATCGCACAATCGAACAAATCGACAATTGCTACAAATGTTATTCGATTGTCGATTTATTCGCTCTCAGGAAAAAACAATCGAATAAAAATCGAATCAAGTAGAACCGGATAGAATCGAATCGAATGGAATCGAATAGAATCGAATCGAATGGAATCGAATTCAATAGAACAGAATCGAATCGAATTGTTCAGAATTTGTTTCATTTCTACAATCGAGAATGGTGGGTTGCGTACTAACGGTCGATTGTAGAAACCTTTTTCTAGATTTAAACATCTGCTGGGATCCGTGTGTTAATTTAACATTCTTTCTACAAAAAAATTACTACTCCTTCACTCAATAGCGCGTTTTTATTACTTATCTTTTGATTTTTTTTTATTTCTATAATCTTTGCTATTAAGATAGTCTTTTTAAGCTTATAAATTTTTTCTTACATTCGAAAAATATTTATCGACGGATTTTTATTCAATTTTAAAAGTTAATATTACATTTAATAACTCCAATTGCAATTGCACCAGAATAATCGAACTAAAATAACTGACGAATACATATAAGTATACCCATTCGTAGTCCACAAAATCAAAAAAAAAAAAGATGCACACAAAACTTATAATCCCAATATGCACCAGATAGTAATATGTAATACTAATACACATTCATGTAAACGTAGAGTGAAAAAAATGTCTCTCGGCGAATACAAACAGTCATTGTCGATTGTATTTCTTGCAATTGTCAGTGGTTAGGGATTATAAACAATCGCTGGTCAACAATCGACGAACAAAAACCGACGAATAACAATCGACGAATAACAATCGACGAGAAACAATCTACTCGGCTCGATTTTAATTCGAATGATTCGATTGTTTTTATTCGCAATTGTGCAGTATTACTTCTAAGTGAGGCATTCTAGAGACTATCTTTGGAAAATAACTACAACCATGGAAGTGTCTCTAAGACATAAGGGTGACACAAGGAGAGAAAGTTGAAAAGGCGGTAGTACCGAGTAGGCGTTAGTTTAAGGTAGAATAGGGATAGATTAGTGATTGTTTTAATATGTTGGGCTAGCTTAGGTAAATTTATAGTTCGGATCGACATCGACAGTTAAGCCGCTATAAAAGCCATCTCATCCCCTGGTCGTTAAATTCAAATTTGTGAAACAGTGCTCATAAGCTCATAATACTCAAAGTAAATCATGACACTACACTCTGAAGGGTTCAACACTCTTGTGGGACAAAACTACAATCCCGCTTAAAAAAACCAATTTAGCACTCTTCACGAGAATTATTACAGGCCACAACCTCCTCCTGGCCACCTAAGAAGAATGCGACAAAATACAGACGAACTCTGTAGAGGCTGTGGTAATACAGATGTCGAAAGAAACGGAACCAGAAACTCAACCGTCGGCGTATACCACTTCATAAAACTGGGCTACTTGTCAGGAAAGCCACAATCAACCATTCTAAAATATGCTATAATCTCCGGTTGATTCAGGAAGGCTGCTTGGTTAACTCAAAACCACAAACGAACTTTGTTTTCCATTAGGTTTCTGCACAACAGGGGTGCCCCACTCCTACCTACTTTACCTAGTAAAGAATATCGTAGCACGTGTCGTCGTGTACATGTGACTTTTATCCAAAAATATATACATACATACTGGTATACTTTAAGGTTGTCATAACAGCTAGAACAGTCCTAAGGTGCACGTAAACTACAATAAAGACTGCTTCTAAACTTAGCGTGTCCTGGTACTACGAATACTATACACACCTACTCCACGGATGCCCTAATAACTGAAATTGAACTTTGTCTGCTGTATCGTTGTATTTTTTTAATAAGTGGAAAATAAAAGGAAATGTAGGTCCATGTAGTCATGCCGATCATACAACTATACTCTCGCAGATCGAAGATCTTAAGTCGCAGTATATGATGCTCTGGTGCTACTGGCGGTCAATCTAGATCTAGTGATGTAGAGATGGACTTAAAATAAATTATAGTGTTGGACTATGTGGCAAAGTTTCGAGAGCATTTGAAAAATCTCTAATTTTTTCCAAGCCACAAACCAAATTTTATTGACACAAGAGGTAGGCCATCTGTTGGTTTCTTTTTGAATCAAATCTTATTTTCACACTGACAGCTCTTATACGCTCAAAAAATTGACAGAATGATAACCTTAGAGTACGCGGTACGAAATGGATCGATTTACGCTTGAACAACGTTAGAAAATATTTCAAAGTGACTTCCTACTACAACTGTATGCTGTGTTGCCGAAACAGTGCGAATTTTGAAAAGAAATTTCCGTCGAAATAATGCACCAACTGCAGTTGCTGTACGCAAGTTTGTGATAAAAGTATGTGTGACTGGTTTGCTTGAATGATAATCGAACATATTCCCGTGTTCGTCCTGTGTACTGAATGGAGAATATTGCTGCTTTTTATAGGTTTTTGGAGTGGCGGCATTATTTGGCCATTATTCTTCTAAGACGACAATGGAAGAAATTACAGTCAATAGAGAGCGCTACGAAGGAATGATAACCGATTTTTTATAACCAGAAAATGAGGATTTGGACTTGGACGAGCTGTGGCTCCAGCACAAGCCGTCCAAAACTCGATTTATTCTACATTAAGTTAAATAATCCTGTAATCAGTCGTTTTGGCGATATTGCTTGACCGCCACGGAGCTGCGATTTGACGTCGTTGGACTTCTTTTTCTAGAAATGAACTTATTGCCACATCACGTCCAGACCCGTGTTATTCATATTTTTAAAACAATATTTATTCATCATGGTCCGGCAATGATATCTATTAACTTAACACAAGCTCCGGCACTATGTTTGAAGTAATAAGGTTCGATGATTCCACATTGGACCTTTCTAGATATAATAGGATCTGCAGGGTCTCTTCTAGATTAATCTCACTCCATATGTGACTTTTCTATTAGCAACTTCGATAAGAAGAACATGAGTCTCATGGAGCAATCTAATTCTACAAAATCCATCTGCAATTCTACGGATAGGCTATGCGCGCCTATAAAATCAAAAAGCCAATAAGTTCCACGAATCAAAGACCGATTTTCAAAATAAACTTTGATTGTTTAGTAGTGTTGTTCAAGCATGAGTTTATTCTATGATAGTTTGCCAGACTATACTGTGTACACATACATAATTATCAATAGTGGACAGAATAATAGTCATCTCTATCGTACCTTACCGTCGACTTTCTCATCGAAGCAATACCTGCTGCTAAGACAGTGAGTATGAAGACATTTATGAATTTTTTAGGGCATTCGTACCAACCGACTTAGTTAGAAAAAGAAAATCTTTGCATCTATAATGACATCTCTAACCTCACTTAGAAGTTGAACAGGCACTTTCATTAGACCACCGGTTCCTGTATACACAGTGATACAAAATATTCATTACAAACAAGGCTTTTGTTTAATGTTCCATTTTAAATCCATAAATCCCCATTACCGGCTTAAGTCCAAAATCACTCATCCTGTCAATATATTTGTCCGACATCCTTCTTCGGAAGTAATGTAAACACAAAACACAAAATTCAAGAATTAACGTACGTACGTGTGTATGTATGTAGAAGTCATTCAAAATGTTGAGTATATAATTAGAAATTATAATGAAGGATACCTCCCGGAAAGTTCTTATTAAATATCGCAGAACCACAAGTAACATTTACATCATCCTATAGCAATCACCCCCCCAAAAAACCGAGTACACCTACCCATCTTAACTATCACCACTACATTACTATAGCCACAACCGTCTAAGGCTAATTTTCTAAAATATAATTCCAGACTTAGCCAGTCAGGACATATACTGTAATGTGTGCTTCTATACCACCCACCCCCCCATAGACCATCCATTCGTTTTCAATGATATAATTTCCATTTGCCAGTGGAACAGCAGCAGCAATTGTATGTATGTATGTATGTATGTATATGTTGTGCCTGATTTGCCTGAACAGTATAGTGTTTGTAGTTGGCCATATATCTTATGCATATTCCTACCTTCGTCGCATTTATAATTTATTACAGGAATCTCATTAAAGAAAAGCCACAATTTCAATCAAAACACCCACAACATCCTTCTGAAAAATTCCTCACCCTAAACTTACCCTTTCGTCGTTGTTCCTTAAGTCCTCATCACATCGTCGTATAATTTAATTCCGAAAGGATATGCCATCACCAACCAACAACCCGTTCTACATCTGACAATTCAAGCCCAATGTTCGTTCGTTCGTTCGTTCGTCTTCGTCGTTGTTGTCGTTGTCGTTGTAATATCGTTGTATTTCGCTTCCAAATGCTGGTTCCTATCCTACCCAGTATGTATGGGTGTATTGAAAATTTTATGTAAATGTTCAGCTACTCTCCAAAAGCATTAATATCCTTTCTATCCAGCCTGCTGCGTTGCTGCTTCTGTTGCTGTTAGTCTGATTCCACTTTCTACTTACATTTCTGCTGACGAACTAGCCCCTATTAATGTGTACTTTCTTGGTTGAATCCCCTCCTGTCACTCCTCCCCATCCTTGGTCACCCTCTCACCCTTTAGACATACATACATATCCACAATATAGTTGTGTCCAATGTGCAACTAACCACCACCCAAACACAATATCATCATCATCTACACTCTACATCATAGTTTTCCTCAATAGGATACAAGAGTGAGTGTGATGTGTTGTTTTGCATGCATTAAAATGCCGGGTTGTCCTGGTGGATAAGACGTACCCCAACTCCCCCCCACTCTCTATGTTCTATCTGTCCGCTTGCTTGCGTACTGGATATTAGCAAAGCGAAAGAGAGAGATACAAACAGGAGCGGGTTCAACAAAATAAGGATTTGAATTTAACTTTCTTGAAACACTTAACTAAAATTAATTATAAAAGGCGAATAAGGTGTAGAGCCGGATACCCTATTTCTTCCCCATACCACCACACACACTCCCACACACAACATCCGATAAACAGAGAGTGGTGGGTGGTTGTGGTGGTTGAGAGAAGAGGGCCATATGTATATGAACCTGTGTGTGCTCTAATTATCCTTATGGTCGTTGATTTTACATTTTATTAGATGTAAAGAACGACCGATAGCATTAGCATGAGAGTAGTAGAAGACGAAAACGACGACGACGACGACGACGACGACGATGACTACGATGACGACGAACAAGAAGGCGAAGGTGAAGATAGTGTGTACAGATGAATGATGATGATGCCAGAGTGGAGAGAGTTGGAGGATGTTTGTGAAGTATAGCAATAAGATTTCGAAAGTCGATCGTTAGTTAGTACATACACACACGGTGGATACTCTCTGGTCTTTCACATTTTGAATAAGTCCAGAACATGCGGTAATGGTGCGGATGATGAAGGTACAGGGGTTGTGTTTATGGAAATTGGGTAATTTTAATTGAAATTTCAGAGAAAGGTCGATACTTCATAAACTTTGGAATGGGGGGTACACAATTAAAACGTATTATGGGATAACCAGTCGGCCTATGTGATATGTACTATACATACCTGTGCAAACTACGACTAGATGCATGCATACATACATGCAATGTGAAAAGAAAACTGTTGTTGTTGAGAAGGAAATAATGCAGGAAAATTGGTTAAACCGTGCAAATGTTGAAGTGTCACTCAAAAGGTATACTCAGGTATACTCAGGATATTGAAGAGTCAAAAACGTGAATTAAACGCGTAACCAGAGGCACACTTTATACTTTCTGTGGGATGGACCGGACTAGTCTTCAGTCAGCTGCCGTCATTGTCACACACCAATTTTTTAAGTTTCCATCTGTAGCTTTGAAAGTAAAACTTTTCTGGCATAAACTCTTAGCCCGAATAAGCCTAATATAATACAAAAGGCATAAGCCATCATAGCCATACTTGTAAAAGTCACTATTCGATGCCACTATGCCGTTGAATTATTGTCACCTTCACCTTCCATTTATGCAAATGGAACCAAAAATCACTCAAAGCAGTTTTTGTCCATAGTGGCCAAGCACATGTCCAGAATGATGACGATATGATGTAAAGTCTGTTCTAATGAGTGCCGTACCGAATCACCTACTCAAAGAAACATCAATTAGCATGAGTGCTTTATCATTCGTGTCCTTTTCAGAATCGTCAACAGCGCCTAGGATGATAAAGTCCATAGTGTCCGAATATCACCGAAGTTGGATGGCTTACTAAAATTTTTTGTCAATCTTCAACACCTTCTCTGAAATATCTAAAGGGGTTTTCAATTGAGATGGACACATTTTCCAATAGGCTTTCGCGACTATATGTCAAGTTATATTAAAGTTTGTTTCACGTTTCAACTCGTTTATACTTGCAATTCAATCACGGAATAGTACCCACTTCAACAACGTTTGCAGATTATCTGAATTTTACCAAAATTCGCGTTTGGTCGGAACAATTTTTTCATATTTATCGCAAAATCATTCTTAGCGATGAAGTCCATTTTTGGCTCAACGGTTTTATTAATCAGCCAACAACCATTCACGAAATACTATTACATGCGCAAAAATTTAATGTTTGATGTGGGTTTTATGTTCAATAGAATTCACTACCGGACCATGTTGGCTGACTAGGGGAAAAGATGACTTCAAGCAGATGTGATTTTAACAAGACGACGCCACATGCCACACAGCTAATCCAACAATCGAGTTATTGAAGTCAAAGTTCGAAGAAGTTCGATACCGGACCATGTTGACTAACTATTATTGGGATAAATTGGAAAAGATGACTTCAAGCAGATGTGATTTTAACAAGACGACGCCACATGCCACACATCTGATCCAACTATCAAGTTATAGAAGTCAAAGTTCGGTGAAAGTGTTATTTCCAGAAATGGACCAGTCAATTGGCCTCCTCGTTTATGTGATTTATGGTCTTTGGATATTTTTCTTTAAGGCTTTGTAAAGTCCATCGTTTATGCGAATAAGCCAGAGACTTTAGACCAATTTTGAATGCGAAGTTGAAGGAAAGTGCACCGATTTATAGGAAGAACTCAAGGAAAGTGGAAAGTTCAGGACATTCACACGTGCAGGTGTTTCCGTGAAAGACATTTCAATTATGTTATTCTCCAGTAAATAAATAGATAGTACTATAGACTGATATATGTTTCCTTTTTTAATAACTCATACACAAGCTGTTTTATTTAAAAAAAGAATGGGGCGCTCGTAATAAAAACCATTTACATGACTAGATACTAAAAGCGAAACCATTTACATGACTGGATGACTGGGTACTAAAAGCGAAACCATTTACATAACTTGACGACGGGATACGAAACGACCCATACATGCATCAATTAGGACCTTGTTTACATGTGTCCTACAATTACAACATTTTTGAGAAAAGTTTCGGTGTCAGTTACGACTATTAAAACTTGTTTCTTTTCTTTATTCAGTACGATAGGCAAATGGATGGCTCAATGGACTATGATCCTTTGCTGAGCTATGAGCAGCTATCATTATTGATAAAAATTAAACGATTATCTATATCATCATGCAAAGGTCCTTGCAAACATATTTTATAATGACAGGGAAGGACTTTCAGTTCTGTATACGTTGTAAAACTAGAGTATTACCTTACACCATTACGTCATAGAAAATTTCATACTAGGATCTTCCTTTTTTATAGGTACCAGGAGTACTCTGTAGTGAGACATTAATTCTCACACTAAGCTCGTCACAAAACTGGCTGAACATATTTCTAAGTCTGCTTATGTGCTTAGCTAAAAAAATTTAAAACTCGTACCGTATGATGTGATCGATTTGCCGACAAATACATGTCTGCCATGCGCTCCAGCCTTCCTTTACCGTGGCCAGCTGGAACACAACACCAGGAAATAATTCAATGTAATCTGGAAAACACGTATTTACACCATACCTACTATTATTGCCCATATTTACTGATATTCCAGGCAAAAACTGAGTTCCTTTCGTGAGGTCTAATAGGTGACCTTCACTAGAGAAAGAAGTCTGATCTAGTTCACAAACTGGAGTTTTCACTTTTAACTCATTTGCCTTTTATTATCTACATAACATTACAACTGGAAAATCGAAAAGATATACATACGAAAGGACTTTCAAGGACATCGTCAATACTCTTCCGTCTCCTAGTACGCGGTTCCTAAAACTACTCCAGAACCTATCGTAATGGAATCGGTCTCTTTTGAATATTGGATTGCAGCTACAGTCAAAATATCCACATCGATCTAATATCCAAAAACGATCCACAAACACACCTACTATCTAAGAATTCTTTCACTATCCTCCTAATTGACTCACTAGGACCCTCTGAAGGAGAATTTTCTCACCTGACTGAATTAAATTATACTTATAAGCATCCGACCCTGAATATGTATATTAAACATGGAATGGCATCTTCACCACCCTAATACAACACACCCTAGTTGCATTCTAAGCTAGTTTCCAAAAATGTGGAGAAGGATCAATATAGTTTTCATCTCTAACGCTGGTTGTAGATCACAAAATCTCTTCAAACCCATGAGTTCCATTTCTGTGCTCCTAAAGGATTCCATTTAAGATCGAGGCTTGTCCATTGCTAAAAAATGATATCACATTGTATAGCCACGACAAGACTTTCTTAATCGCCATGGACCCTATAGTGATTGGGAAGGAGGCGGAGGGAGTTGTTAGGAAAGAAGAAAAAAAAGTTGATCAGTTTACAGGTCTGAGATCTTTGGGATTCACGTGCTAGCTTTGGTCCACAGAAGGAAGCATTAGGTCCACGGTTTATTGGATTTCCATATAACTCTCCTGCCGAGTAGTTATATGGATTGAAGCTCTGTGTTACGTTAAGAATTTTACTTTTAGTCATGAGGTTTATTATGGAGTGAGGATCCATTAGCAGGTCAAGTGATTTGGTACTGGAGGTCATCGGATTTTTTTCATATAGCTATGAGCTTTAGTGAGTATGGCTAGGACTATTCTGATCCTGGATATAAAAAAAATACAAATACAAATGGGACTCTGGACCTAGCTTCTCACAACCATTCGTGTTGTGCGTGTTATATTCTTTACACGAATGGAAGTGACCTTCTATTTAATACCGTATCCGAAGGGCGTTTTGAGAACCTTTTTCATGACAATTTTACTCTCGAATGTTTGTCAGACGGTCTCGAGAGGTGTTTCCGTGAAACATCGAGCTTGATACCATAGAAATCTTTCTATGATATCCAGGCTTCAGAGTGTTCCAGATTTTCGTTGGACTTTTCTTATGTTGGTTTTCTACACTGTCCATTCCTAAAGAGTGATTGATTCAGGAGCAGGTTGGGAAGACCACACTGAATAAGCAATGCAAAAGTATAAGGTTAGAACGTAAAATCTTCCAATGCATCTAAGGTACTGGTACTCCCTTACCATCTAACTTCATCATTTTCATAAGAGAGTGAATCTTTGAACAACCATTATTATCTCTTTCGTGGTGTTGGAGATACATGGTGTCATGCATGAAGTAGGTAGATTTGGACTTTACGGGTACCACCTTATTATTATTTGAAACAGAAGTACGTTGAACTGCGATCTTTTGATCTATTGTGCCCCCTACTAACACCTTGGAGAGGTAAATGCTCTCATTAGCGTTCCACTCGGATTAAGATTCATTTTGAGGGTCATGTACTCGTACTATGCCTTGGCGGAAGAAATCTGTTCTAGAACACTCTCTCTAATCCAGTTTCCTTTTAAAATCTAAGGAGGAGTGTTGGTTTTACTGACAGTATTTCCTCATCTGATAATTGGTACTTGCCCAAGTATTTCAGTCCTTTGTGGGTCAGTGCCTCACAAGGTCCCAGCTTATGTTTTGGGAATTCACTGGACTTATCGCAGAATCTGCAGAGACCTTCTTCAAATATACCTAGTTTCCATAGGAGCTCATTAAGTTTACAATGAATCCCATTAGAATATGTTATTCTTGCTCATTCCGATATTTGCTTCGAATCTTTTTTGGTTATGTTGCCCTAGAAGTTTCTTGGTTTGCCTCATGCCCTGAACGTTATTCCAGGTTCTTGCCCTGTTTTCCCTCTCTAGTTTCCTGAATTCTTCTTTGAGGGTATGATTCAGGGCCTATGAAATTTTCTGATGCTACCTTTCTTGCTTTTAGGAGCCGCCCATTTCATAGCCCTCTATTCCCATATGGTCATATATCCAAAAGAGGGTCACCTTGTGTTATATATCAACCTGAAAGATGCTGGTACTTTTGCCCATGGATTCTGAGTATTTGGTTCAGGGCACGAATACTCCTGCTCTTGTTCGTTCATCAGTTCTTGATCCATCTGTGTAATACTTTGTTGTGTGATTGGTCAGTTTGTAGATTGTGGATTCCAACTCTTGCTCCAACTCTTTTTGTTGCTGAGCTTGGTAGTAAAGTTCTTTTGAAAGTTGAACCTTCTAATAGCATCGCAAGGCCAGGAGTGGTAGTTTTTCGAGGGTAGATGGAATTCCTCCTTGTGGGTATCCTCTTACTGTGCTGACGCTGTTGACACCTTTTGAAGCATGAGTCTCCGCTGATTTTGTGCTCAGAAGTTCATACTATCTACAGCTCGTACAATTGCTTAATGCGATGTGTTATCGAATGGTCCTTCGATGTCCAGGAAGCCACACAGTACCATCTCTTTCGCATCAAGAGCGCTTTGAATAATTTCAGTCAGCTGATACAGAGCAGTCTCTGTGGATCTGCCGCTCTGTAGGCATTCTGACGGTGATGAAGAGGAGATAAACGTAGTAGGTACATCCTCTCTTAAATAATTGTTCTGCTTTTGTTTTTCCCATCGTTTTGAGAAGAAACGATGTTGGGCTGATCGGTCTATAGGAATTCGCTAGACTTGTGTCTTTCTTCCCCAGTTTTGGAATGAACACTACCTTCGCCGGTCTCCACTGGTTCGGTATATCGGCTTTCGAAGACTGAAAGGAGCCAATTACCCTTTCCAAGCGCACTGTTGCTATTTTGCAGTCCTCTCTCCGAGGTATTGGTATGTTGGTCCTGCTCCTATTATCTGTGTTTGGAAGAAGCCATAGAAGTCATGGTCTTACTAACCACGTTTTGGCTGGTGTTGATCGTTTGTTGGTACAAATAATTTAGTCTCACTGAAAATCCATGCTGAATTGATTTTTTTTCGATGTTTTTGGGCGAAACTTTATGTTGCTGATACTACATATGTTTGACTGTCTACGCACTCGTCTGTCAACATTTACTAAAACAACTCATACCAGGATCGTGGAGTGAACTTTTATCGCTCAGCGAAATGTAGAATATAAAATTTAAAGCCCTATAGAGCCTCGATTTAGATTTCGGTTACATTTAGGGCACTAGTATGGTACCATATCAACAATCAAAAGCAGAGCACACTTAACCCCATTTATGGAGTCCTTACATCTATGCTGATCGGTGACCTAATGATATTCGGTATCACAAAGCACCTACTGCCTTGCCAGACATCAACCTAACCATAATTGTACAAAGCATATAAGGTATCATTTCTGACTAGCAAGTAATTAAGTTTCAATGCACAAAATAGCACAAAAGTCAATACTCTATGTTCCGCATTCCTTGTCCACAAAGGTCCTTTCACTGTCTAATTCTGTCTTCTAAACTATTGTTGTTTTTTTTTTTTTGTATTTTTGACCACATCTTTGTCTGCTTGTGCGCTCTAGGCCTTCTTAAATAACTTCTTCACATTCAAACGAGTACAAACTGCAAACCAGTTACCAACACATCCTTAAACTATCTAACACGGCAAATTCGTTTCGTATACACGAACGAGTACGAGTATTTTCTTCGACGCCAAACAGTTTTCCGTGTCCATCAAATTATACTTACGTGAAAAGTACTAATGAATAATTACTGACTCTAATTCATACCACCACCATGGCTCGACCTCTTTTCAATCCTTCATCCTTGTTTTTATTCGAAGGCACAATGATACTAGGGCTTGGTTGGAAATGGTGGACACTAACGCAACCTCTCCAACATTATCTTATATTCTCCATTGCGCTCAGCCGATAGAACTGAATTGTTCTCTTAAGTTTGAAATTGGCTGGAGTATGAGAATGTGTGGGGAGCTTGGGTGGTTTCCGAGGAGAAATTATTAACAGGCATAGAAACTATACCTAGGCAACGGGAAGAAGGTAGTAGGGGGGGACAGGAGGTTTGGTGAAGGCCGTTTCGGTTCCACATTTCATAGTCTAGTGGGCAGTCAGTGCCTTAGTAATAATATGTACGTCAGTGTAGAGAGATGGCCTCAACTCCCTCTGATTTGCAATTAATTCACCACCCACCCGGTGGTGGTGGTGGTGGCTGAGTTGGAATGGGTGTCAATTCGATATAAGGGTTGTCTGCATTTACTAGGACCAAAACTGCAAACTGAATTAACTTGTATGTTAAACAAAATGGGCGGCAGAATGGGTCAGAAGAAGGAGCCATCATCTCTAATATACATATGTATGTATGTAGGTATGTAGATGGCGATTGCCATCCCTAAAATAGGTAGAGCCAGACAAGATTCTTGCACTTTCTGCAAAGCCTCCTAGATCTAAAGACCCCCAACTGCACAAAATCCCATTCTCTCCCCTTGGGCTGTATTAGGTTCGGGGCACATTGGACACGCAGAGAAGTCATGGAAGTAGGCTATGAATTTTCGAATTTCCAAAGGGCTATGCGCCAGTATTGGTGTGAACGTATATGCATGTATGTATGCGGGTGTACTTGCCCTATGTGCAATGCAATCCTTAAACAGAGATAGTAGATTGGACTTAAATGAGGTAGAAAGGTAGAAGGAGTTGTTGAAAACTTAGGGGATAGGTAAGGTAGATAGTTAGCGTTCTGGTGTTGTCGTCAAATGAATCTCATTTGCATTTAAATTAGGAATGAAGGACCATCGGATTTTCGGGCATATATACATTTACATATATTTATGTGTATAGATACTTGCATAAAGGGGGGACTTTAGGTACTCGTAGATTGGTTGTTCTTCATTCCAACTTTTTGGTATATTCTTCCTCTTAGACTTGTGTTCGACGGAGGCATGTGGTGGAGTGGCACACACTCTTATCCCTTTAGCCGTCAGCCTTTGGTTCCTCATTTCAATATTGTTGTTATAAGTACATATTTTTATGTGAAGCAATGTCCAGAGCTTTGCATGACCACGTTCTGCACCTATCCCCTAGATTTTGGTGACATATCTAATATTACTACTCTGAAGAATCTACCATGGGAACGGGGAGATGGTTGTGCGTAGTCCAGAAGAGATAGATGATAGCTGAAGATCTTTTTTAGGAGTTTACCAAGAGTGCGGAGAAGCATTATGATGATGATGATGGTGATGGTGAAATTCGAAAGTTTTCAACTTTAGATTCAATTTTGGGTGTTGTTGTTGTTTAGTCATATATTGAACAGGATGTGTACATTGTTGGGTTTATTGTATATTTTAAGGCATGTGTGCGTTGCTTTTGATGCTTAACATCACCTTTTTCATTACACATCCCACATACATGGTATTTTAAGAAAATGCATGCAACGAATATGATTTTACTCAGCCGTCTCTGTTGATTGCTGACCCTGATGAATAGGTTTTGTGCTGATTGGCTTTTTCATTCGTTAGATATGTATTCGTATAGTACAGGTTTACAATTTTACATACTTACATGTGAGTGACACAATGATTTGCACTTTCAAATGCAGGCTTCATTTGTGATTGCACTGATAAGCGTTCCGTAACTTTACGCAAACATAGTTTCGTAACACGTTTTCATTTTTTGGAATAATTGGTTTTAACCGATCACATGTTTTTGTATTCAAGAACATTTATTCAACTCGATTTTGAAATTTGAAGATGCAGGCGCAAGAAACGATGTCATGTGTGGATGTACCTTCGTGGGAAAATCGAATTCCAAAAGTGTATTTCCTTCGACAGACGTGTTATTCTATATCATCTTCAGTTTGTACCGCGAAAATATAATTCTGAGTTTCTGTCAATTTTTTGAGCGCTGTCAGTGTCAAAATAACATATGATTCAAAAATAAACCAACAGATGGCCCACCCTATATAATTCCGTCACTAATAACAATTTGATTTCGAATAGCATCCACACATGATACATATTGTAATCTCCTTCCGCTCCAATTGTATTGTTTTTACCTAAAAGTAACTATAAATCTGTAAGGAGATGTAAATAATTCAATTCAATTCTTGGCACTTACGAAAGTCCAATTATCATACACCGAGAGCGTAATCGATGTTACTTTTCCAATTTGGGTTTACCTTAAAATGCTGAAGATAAACGGAGGTAAGGCGATTCGTATTTGTTTCTGAATTAATTCAGTAATGATTAAGTATTCAAAATAACCAACACGAGTATTGGATTACATGATCAATGATTTATTTTATTTCCATTGAATAAATTACCTTGTTTAGCATACTCTCAAGTCGTTGTTATTGAGGCGAAACAATGAGTTTGGTAAAAAGAGAATCCGCTGCAACTAAATTTGGTGGATTGTGTTGGATCTTCTGCATAATAATGTCTTGATTGTGTTTTTTTTTGGTCCTTTTAATGCCCTGACCAAGTTTGACTAAAATTATCCAATAGCTTAAACCATTTTAAACACGTCTATGTCCTGTACTCCTTGTGGATACTACCTATGCACCATAGTGTACGATTTATGGCTAGGACTCAGGTAGTTCCAACTTTTCCCTAACTGCTTTACCTTTTTCTTGTCTGTTTGTCTAGTCTTATGGCATCTTGTTAACCGCCCATTAACCTAGTAACGTGATAGATAGGTCACGTGGTTGGTTAAGGCCCATGTTCACTCGGAACTGTATCTCCACCTAAGTAAATAAGACGTGGTCACTTACTCAGATATGCTGCATCTATATAACAACACGTACATAACGTTGGTCCGGGATATTCTTAGTTTATTGTTGAAGCTAATTGCATTGCTCCACCATATTTACTTTGCCGATTCGACAAACTCTATCCATTTCTGTTCCACCATTAAACTAGAGAAGTCTTCGAAGATACTTGAGATCCTTTACTTTTTCATCCGCTTTTTCAGTAATGCAATAGTGGAACTGATCAATTCCTTCCAAGTTTAATAAATCTAGTTTTTGCTGAATTTATTTTCAGCCGCACGATCTCTGCCTTCCAGGACCATAATCCTCTGGGAAAGTAAGCATACATCGTCAGAGTAGTACAGGTGTTTGACTTGTGATCCACTTAAAGGCATTCGAATTCCTCCAGTTTTCGTGACAAAGTAGTACGAAACACATCGCTATTCACAAATAGAAATAATATTGACAAAACAATGCAGCCTTGTGGTACCCCACTTTGAAACTCGAATTTCTTAGACAAACTTCCTCAGAGTAGAACGTAAGATTTGGAACCCTGATAATGAAGATATCTCGGGCAAGCCAAATAAATTCCCTGTTCCTTTTTAAAGCTGCTGAACAAGAGGGTGTTGATGTAGTCGAAATGAGAGTGCCTCTTCGAGATGATGCTTTATTCGCTTCGGAATTATGTTAGTGACATCAAGCAACATGCAGATATGTACTTCCATAGTAGAATGATCCTGTCATGCTTTAAAAAAAAAATATCGTCTTAGCTTTTCACTAGGTGTTGGTTGAAGTTGTAACCATCTGTCAGCTCTTTCTACTTCTATAGTCAGTGCGTTGATGTAGTTGGGCTTGTCACGTAGATTTCCATGTGATATAGGGACTCTAGCTCTATCCGCTCTTCTGCTAGAGTAAGTAGCTGCAATTCGAGCATTTAACTGTTTTTGTTCATTGATTTGTATCTCGGTATCCTCGGAAAATAACGCTCGTTCTTTCAGCACTGGATGTAAAAGCAATTTTTACAGCTCTCCATGGTGCCAAGCAGTAAGCTGCGTATTGTGACTACACCTTCTGACAGACAGTCGCTTATGTCACTTAATGTGCCAATGTAGAGCTTGTGAATTCTTGTTTTGTCGTGAGATCTTCCAGCTGCAGCAGTTAGAGAATATGTACATAGTTATCATAAAATGATGACTTCGTTCTATCCCCATATCCGCTTGTCTTTTATTTGGGACTTCCAGGCTGGCTAATGGCAAAAGGATCAGTTTGATTGAAAGTTTCTTGCTTATCATTGCACACTCAGTTGACTTTATGGCAGGTTTCATGGTCAAACACGGTGCCACCTATTAAAAAGCACTGTCATTGCATAAATCGTCCTTGTCGCCGATATTGCTTAGTCCGAATGTCCCGACATGATGTTTGAGTCCTTCTTTGTCGTAGAGTCCCACATCACTATAAGAATGTCTCCATTTGGTGTTGTGTTGAATACGGGTCTCCATCTCGTCATTGGGAAAGCCTGCCTTCGGGTCATAATGCTGTATAATGGTGACACTTCGTTATTTATTTCGTATACCAGCTTCACTTCATATTCCCGGCGGCTTTCGATTGCTCTTCCAGAATAGAGCAATAGATACAGGGTTACGCGTTGGGGGGCAGCTGGTGTGCTGCATGTTCTCTTGATTGAGGAGTGTGTAATCGTTCCTTATTCGGGACTTTAGGTTAGGTTAGGTAGGGTTGTGAGTTCATCATAAAGCACTAGGGACCATAGTAGGTCCATCGCGCCTATATATTATTCGTGGCTTAGTGTTACTATCATTAGCGTTGCAATGTTTAGTAACAAAATAAGACTCTTCCAACCGCAAAAGACACGGATAGTTCCAAGAATTAATAGATCTTAACTAATAAAACTTTGCAAACCCCAAACACTTGCACTTGCCGTATTTTCTCTCATTTGTATCTAAATTAAGTATAGAACCGATGTGAAAGAAAGATGAAAAAGAAACAGAACAGATGCGTGTCAATACTAACGCCCCTGGTGTCCATTACCAGCCGTGCACGTGAATATATAAGAAAGTCTTTTGTAAATGAAAAAGGACTTAAAACAAATAATTTTCAAACGTTATTTTTTTTATCATTTTTATCGTTAATTATTGGCATGTTTCCGTCGCTGATATTCCATTATTGTCCTTCTTCCGCATTTCCTCACGAGACTGAGGCGAAGCGGGGGAGAAATTAAGTTTGGGTATCATGACACCTGCAAAGCAGACGCAATTAACCACTTTTTGTTCGTTTTTTTCTTTTTTTTTTCATTTATCGATGTTCACAGGAAGTTTGTCCTAAAATTTGGTTTGAATCTTTTTGTACATTTAGCACCCTTATTTTTATTTCAATAGCATACATAATTAATGGTAAAGTTTGTGTGGTTCCTGTGTCCTGAGAAGGAAATGGGTTTATATGTCTTTATACGTATAATTACCACTTAATAGTTATTTATGTAGTTTCTCATTTAAATTAAAGGATGCAATCGATTCGAGGATGTTTGTACTAATATGTAAAAGGGTGTTGCTTATAGTGTTCATGGATAAGCCTTGTGGTAATCGTGATCAATTGGTATTTAACGCGGTTTGGTCATTCTTATCTTCTACAAGATCCTTTTCCTGGATCATTATTATGCATTTAATCGAACAAATGTATTCCACATGTTTGGGACTAAATCCACGTTAGATTGAGCAATAACGTCATCCTGCTTCATTTAAAAATTTTGAGCTGAGATGAGTATACTAAGACTTTCTTTAAGATTGAGAAAACGTTACTTGAATCCTTTTTATTGGATGTACCTATGGTTTTATTTAACCATGTTTTGCAAGATGATTTGATGTAGGCTTCATGTATCTGCCTAGAAGCTTGTACATATAATATACTATCATACCGTAGGTCCCATTTCTCTATGATTCACAGACAGCGCCAGATATTTAGGTATATATAAATGAAAGAATCAAAAAGTAGAATATTTACTAAAAGGTGGGGACCTAAAATTATACTAAGGTACGAATGGAAGCAGGTAGACGAATACCATTGCACATCATTGTACAAATCTCAACAGCCATTAGTCGCCTATTCGTAGTCAGTCAGATAGCTGGGGACAACTGATCGTTCTATGATTCTGAAGAAATATTCAGTTATTGTACCTTCTACGGACTATATCACACCATACCTGGATTTCTCACATACCATACCCGAGCAGAGAAGTATGATTGGTTAACATACCGGCAATCCAACTCTGTCTACATGGATGGATCAAAGAAGCGCTGGGTATATCCACACCAGTTCGGCCCAGCAAAGTTTTTCAAATGCAGGTCCTAGAAGTGACAATAGACTACGTTGCCACATGTTCCACTTGTTTTATCAACAGCCATTCTCCTATTGATAAAGTTCCAAGTTTATGAAGTACTGTAGAGAAGAGCTAAAGGTTCTAGGAACACAGCACACGCTTACTGTCTGCTGGATCCTTGGACTTAAAGAAGCTGAAGAATTAGCTAGAAGAGATTCGGAATCTAGATTCAGACAAGTCGACTTCTCGGTGAATATCTAGTCTTGCACACTGAAACTCGGAACCAGGGTTAACGCCTTATCAAGACAAATAACAGATGGTCCTACCTACACACTTGTGGCACCACTAGAAAAATATGACCTTAGTTCGACATAACAAGGACCGACAGACTTATGCAACAGTTATCACCGGTTCGGCTCATATTTGGGAACCGTAGAGCAACGTCGATACCAAAAAGAATAGTCAGCTTTTATATTTTGGCCCACCAATGTCTTGGATGAACAATTTCTCCGAACTATTCCAAATACGTCCGGATTTCGGCCAGCAGATGCGCTATCATATGACAACAGATAGTGCGCAGGCAAGTGTTAACACGGAAAGCACTATCTACAAAAAATCTGTAAATATCTAGTCTTGCACACTGCTAGGAAAATTAGACGACATCGACATCATCGGTCGCTCCCAGCCATCATAGAGGCTATTACGGCAATTGAAGAGGAGGCGAAACGAGTTGTCCTTGAAGTAAATGAGGACAAAACCAAGTGCATGTTGTCAACAAACAATGAAGCATCTGTGCACTATCTAGGACAATACGTTACTATTTTGGCACCAGTAATTTCGAAGTGCAAAAGCAAAGCAGAGCAAATATTGAACATTTTCGAGAGAAAAATTCTTCGAATGGTCGGTTCAATGAAGGAGAAGATGCAAGCACTAACTCTATGACCTGTACCAAGATATGATTGCAGTCCAAAATACCAAAATACGTCGACTACACTAACTCGACTAAAGATCTTCGTATCACAGTCCCCAGGTTCGAGACGAGAAAGAAGAGCGAACCTCCTTTTTAAGGATCAAGCTATCGCGGATACCAGAGCGCTTGGTCTAGACAACTGGATCCCGGTTACGCTGTGATCGAATAGAGTAGAAGACTACCGTGTTTCAGGCAAATAGTTTTCGCGGGTCGAAAGCCCATTAAATAAAAATAAGTATGGTTTTGAATGATCCTTGCAGTATTTCTACGTTTTCGGCTGTATGATGCAGGTATTGTTCAAAAGTTAGCCTTACTTCTATAATAATGGCAGGGTACTTTAATTTCGGCTTGGAAATCAAGGCTTGATGATCGACGTTTTTTGTTATAGTAACTTCCTGCTGGGTGGTCAAATGATGCTACGGACCGAGAGGCTTTGTTAGTTGAGGCCCAGGTTCACCCCGAACCTAAGTAAGTAAGTAAGTAACTTCCTGCTGGTGATTTTAGTTGTTTGTCACCAATTAATTCAGGAGTATACTTAGCACAACAATGGCTATATCGTCCGCGAGACCAATTATCCCTTCTGACCTTGGGATACCCAATCCTATGTCATCATATATCAGCTCACAAAGTTGGCGACTTAATATGTAGCCTTGTGGAACGCCGCCTTTTACGTTGTCTTGCTTAGATTCACTGTCTGTTTCTGAACTAATACGTCATAATTTAAGCAGTCTCCAGGATAAGGTTTCCACTATTCTACATATCTGCATGAAGTTCAAATATGTTCAGGACGAAAGAGGTGTGATTTATGGGTCTTTTGTGGTGCTATGATAGGTTGGAGCTGGTCCACGGAGGCACTATCTTTTACAAGTCTTCATCTAATATTTCCAGTCCACTTTAGGCAATACTTACAAGTGAAAGAGGGTAAAACTAAACAAAACAATCACAGAATGCCACTTTTTCGGTACTTTAACTCCGAAATAGTTAAAAGCTTTACACACATCTCGGTCCTAAAGTCACACCCTTCCATAAGTTGTACCAAGATGTGCATATAGTTAAGCTACGTTCCAACTTTACCCTAACATTTAAGACAAAAACGAAAAATTAATTTTCTATATATGCATCCATCTGTCACAGGATAACAACAATGATAACCGCAGTTGCTGTTGAAAGATCTATCGTTCTTCTGGTAGGTAAACCATATAGATACACACATAAAACATGATGTAGATACTGTGTATCTAAACGTATCCATTACGCAAAAAGTTCAAAATCGAATACACTATCAAATAAAAAGAACACTTTCCATCTATTTTAATTTAATTATCATCGAACGGAGATCCATATTAGCTACACTTTCTTACATGAGTGCACCTATCTATACGCCAGCCAGCACCAACGCCCATACCCATAACGATAATCTAGTTTCACAATGTTGAGGAAGACTAATTTAAGCGAACAATAGTAAATTAATTACTAAAGCAGGTTAAGTTATGCTAAACATCAATAGACCGGGTAATTAAGCCCTTGCATGTTCGTCGTCGTCATCGTCATCGTCGTCTACCTTCATGCTCCTAGTATCCCGTTTAGCTCTCAACTTTGACGTTCACTATTATAGCACCATGGATCGCTTCCATTCAACCATCCTTGCTTCTGCACCATTTCTCTCCTCTGCAATGTATTTCGGTTTTTTTTTTTTTTCTTCTATTTTTTGTTGATTCTAAGCAACCGATGTCACAGTTGACGTTCTACCCAGTCTCTTGTAAGGAACACACAAGGGCACTATAGCGGAAGGAACAGTATCTGTGTGTATGTGGATGTTTTCCTTTTTTTTTTTTGTGCGCTACAGCCCATCATTTCGCTGCCATGTCTGTGCATATTTTGCCGTGTATGCCTTCTCTAACATCATCAATGAAAGAGCCAACCCAAAATTCAAAGTAAGGAACAATGTTAGTTTTCAAGGACACTCGTGTCCTTACATACTTTTGTGTGATGGCAGTAATATGTCACAAGACTGAGGAGTACATATAGTAAAAACGGGTTCGCTGCTGTATCAATTTACTGTATTTATATGAAGATTTGTTGGATAGTAAGAGGCAGGAGGTAAGATAGCATCCTTACGTCATAAGTTATCGTTCTTGGGTGCAGCTTCATCAGGTGACGGAAGTGTTTCTCTCCAACAATGCGGTGCCGTACATATGCAAACACGGAAGTACATACATGTGTAATGTGCCCTGTTCCACAAAGGGAGTTATCAAAAGTTTTGTCGTCGTAAATGTGCCTAACTTAATGATATTGTTTAGAAATTGCCGCAATAATGTGGCGCGAGTACTAAAGCGACATATGTATGAACTGTGTGCCATGCTAACCATGTCGTTGCTCGATTTTAGGGGCAGTAAATGCAAACGAGTTGTCTTGAATGACGTCGAGTCTCGGTTGATTTTCCTTTTGAATGCGAAGTTCAATAATAAATGCAATTACACTGTTATTTGCTGCTTTGAGATTTTATGGAAATTGATATGAAGAGAGAATAGTTTCTGGGTTTGGGGGAGTAGAAACACATGGGTTTGTCTCATGTCTATTATTTAAAATACCTAATTTGGTTTAGCTAATTTAAGAGGAAGGGATGGAATGGTTTTTCGATGGAAGGATTTTGAATTTGTAAGGAATAGGGTATTTCACATTTTTAGAGGATTTTATGGAACACACCTTACGTGCATTGGACGTCATATGATCGAGTTAAGGTTAGATACTAAGATATAAACACAATTAAACTGGAAGAGGTCCTTTGTTATACAATATATATTTTCAATTTGGCTACACAGGATCTAATATGCATGATGATAGTTATTGAAAATAGTCATTAAAATTAGAACTCCTAAATGGTGCAGG
Organism: Xylota sylvarum; assembly: GCA_905220385.1. Classification (NCBI taxonomy): domain Eukaryota; kingdom Metazoa; phylum Arthropoda; class Insecta; order Diptera; family Syrphidae; genus Xylota; species Xylota sylvarum. The sequence continues at coordinate 48,674,037 of LR999960.1, read as the reverse complement.
CTTCTTTGACAGGCTTCTTTCTGTGCAGGTGCATGGAAGGAGAAGCCCTACAACTTCTACAAAAATCAGTTGAATATAAGCACAGGCTTCGAAACGTCCCCACGGCCTGACACTTAGTATGGGTGAGTGTTGAACTAGTCCTTTACCTCGTGAGTGATGTGAAGAGGCATGATTCCAGGTACTTGATTGTCCTTTGATTGTACAAATATTACTGTACATGGCAACCAGTACAAGTCTTCCTTGATCGACATCATTTCCACCTGAAAACGCTACAGTGATCTGAGAGGCGGATAGAGGGCCTATTTCATAAAACTGCAAATGTTGTACTTGTAAACTTGTAACCACAAGCACAAATAAAGTATGGAGTTGTAATTTTGTGTTCCATAAACATTTTTCAGCACTTGTAGCGCGGCAAATCAAAATGCTACAAGTCTGTAACTACAAGTTAAAAATTATTTGCGAAGAACTACGAGTCACAGTAAGTGATTTTATTAGTCTCTCTACTCTTGTAAGAAATTAACTTGTAATTACAAGTCCGTCTCTAATAATTTTTTGCGCAAATACTTTTATGAAACAGAAAAGCTCGCCATAGTTGTAAATTCACTTGTAGTTACTGGCCTGGCATACTTGTAGTTATTAGTGAATTGGCATTCTTTATGAAATACAAATTTGCACATAATTTACAAGTTACAAGTGAATTCACAAATAATTATTAGTGTTGTAGTTTTATGAAATAGGCACCTGCAGTGTTGCAAAGAAGACACCATAACGTACCCCGCTTTTACTCCAATGTGGCATCCTTATCTTATTCACTTCCTTCAGGGATGCTCGTTCGGAAGTTATAGTCAAATCTCAATTTCTGCGGGGTGTAGTCGATGTTTTTATGAGTAATGTTTAATAGATCCACCACCACTGCAAGGAGGCTTTGTCGGATGACTGCACTAGCAGTCATCTGGTCGCTGGATATACCTTAAGTCAGTAGATGAAAGCATGATGTCAAATGTTGCAGAAAAAGTAGGTCTTAGTGCACCACTGATACACAAATAAGTAGATCTTTGCACTTTTGATAATTGAGTGAGGTGTATGGCTTTATCAAAAGCAAAGTATAGGTCTAAGGTCACGAACGGCCAGTGTACGATTTGAGGTTGCATTCCCCAGGTCCTACCTATAGTCTCCTAGACAGGACTAGAGAGCTTCACATATTTGCTTTCCTTACGCGCTCTAGCAGATTGGCTTTCCAGTTACGTTCCTTATCCAAAATAAAATCCAAGTATTTTGCATTTTATGTAAAGGAGAGACTGGTTCCATTAATCGTAGGAGAATGAAGGGAACTTTGCAAGTTTAGCTTTGTGAGGATTTACCCCTAGTCAGCATTTGAAAACCCATCTTTTGAGCAGAAGGAGAATATTTACATTGAAGGATCTACCCGAGAGTGTCCAGGTGTTTACCTGACAACTGCAATAGTAATGTCATCCGCATAGGCAATCACTCTTAATCCTTTTCTTTTGAGGTCTACTAGTAGCTCATTAACTTTATACAAGATTCTAGAGAAGACGGGGCAGAACAACACCTTGAGGTTTACCGCGACTGTTAAGCCTTCTAGCCCATCATGTCTGTAAGCAATTGTATTCACTTTCAGTCTTTGCAAGACCGTCCATAATTGCATCTGATTTGACATTTTTAAACGATTAAGCCGATTAAGATTTTGTGAGAGATCGATGTCATCCTTAAACCGATGGCCCATTCTATCGTGTTGTTTACTGACATCTGTCTGGGAGAACTATGGACAAATGTATCCACTAAAATCCACCATTTAGGTATTGAATAAACGCAAGACCCTTAGAATTTTGCAAAGATTTGTAAGATGCCAAACTTGCAAGCGCACCTTGTACATATGTAAGGTACAAAATGCTGGGCTTCATATAAACCGCAGAAACAAAACCTTCATGTTGCAGAAATGAGGATGTTACATTGGGCGTCAGGAATGACTAATATGGACCGAATTCGCAACCAATAAGTCAGACGCTCAGATAGTACGAATCTCAGAATGGAAGTTCTGGACAAAGCCTGAATGACCAACAGCTTCCTGGGAAGAATCAACAGAGAAATGAAACGACAGTCATGTAGAACGAAGTCCCTAGTGTCTCACAACCATTTACATATGTTGTTCTTGTTTTATTTGTCACACGAATTGAAAAGATACACTGTTTCCACTATTAGATACGCAATTTTGTTTTTGTTAATTATGCATACTTTTAGATATTTGTCAATGTTTGCGTGACGCGTGACCTTGAAAAAAGCTTTAGTAGATAATGTCTGGCAATCTGAACATGGAAGTATACAGTGTGCTATACACAACTTGATTAAAAAAATTTCCAAAAGCACAAGCAGAACGAATTGTTGAAAGTAGCTAATCCTTACAATCCAACAGGATCAGCATATTTATTTATTATAAAAGTATTCCTCTTAAAGTAATAGATAACGTAAGCTTATATGTGTAACGACTTAAATAACACGAAACTATGTATGTACATTCTATTCAGAGGATAAACGACAATCAATATATTTGTGATTAATTAAATAGAAGTTCTAAACTGACTAACGCTGCCAGTGACTTACAATTTGATTATGGTTGTGCTGCTAATGGGGCCAGAATAATTATTATCTATAGTATACGTATGTATGTATGTACCTTCAGATGCATTTGTAACATTCTGTTCTTGTATGCAATGTTGCACCCATAAGGAACTAGGTGTGGTTACAATTTGCGTGAGCTTCCTTCTTATGCCTACACGGGTTAACACTATAAAAGTATAATTCCAAAAGTGGGTGGGGGCGCACAAAATAACAAGTTCGTAACGATTAATGCTTTAGTGTTTGATATTTTAGTAATTATTTAATTCGACACGGTTATTTCTGTCGGTGTTTCTATTATATAATTAGTGTTTGAAGTTGAACCTGAATATATACAGCATATAGTTAGCAAACGTGTTTATTACAAAAAAGATACATAGGTAGATTGGAGAAATGGAATTTATGGCAGTAGCCATTACTCTAACTTTCGTCTTTAGGATTTTATTCAGATTGTTGTAGAAGAGTTTATACCTAACCTGTGAAGTGCGACTTTGCATAGTACCGGAAATCCACATAGTAGAAGTGTTTGTTGATACATGCGTCCTTATAAGCATCCTAAGAAAAAAGGCGCAACTACATTCAGAAAGGACTTACAACTAAAATAGTAGAAAAAAAAAATATAGTCCAACAAATGATCAAAAAAGTCCTAAAACCAAAGAGAAGGTCTGATACAGAAGTATCAACAATTTGAGTCTATCTTACCAATTTTACGATTGATGCTAATACCGAATACTCACTCTGGAAGGCAAAATTTCAAGGAGGATATAATACCATTTTAAGAAAGAATACAGATTAGATTATCTTTGAAAAAAAAAACTTTCTACCTTTCCCCGGATTCGAACCTTGAGCTCTTCATTAGTCATTCTCCAATACTTGTTCAATTATGCTTGGCATATCTAAAGCTGCACTGAAACAAATTTCTCGATTGTTCTCGAATTTAGATAAATTTTATATCTCGCCATTTTTACGGCAATTAGTTTAATTTTGCTTTTTTCGCTAATAACTAGAAATTATTTATTAATTACCGTTACAACGAAATATACAATTTTAATTAACTTCGACTGTATTTAAAGGCCCAACAGTGGACGGTTTTGATCAGTGTATTTCGAATACAAAGTTTAAAACGTTTCAACATGAACTCCAAGTGGTTGTTCGTATCTATACTTGTTATTTTCGGAGTCATCCATTCGACGGTATAATAAAGTGTTTTCTGATTTCTTTTTGAGCGATATTTACCTTTTCTTATTCCCTAGGATGCAGATTTGCCTTCATGGTTCGGGAAATTCGTAGATGAAATTGTTTGTCCGTGGTGTAATATAGAACCATTTTATTATTTATTCGTACCCTGGTGTAATAAGTTTTGTCCAGATACTAAACCTGAAGGAGTAGAAAGGAAATAAGAACGAATATGAGACGGCTGTCATATGATACATAAAGTAAATTAATAAAGCAAATGCCGTCCTTTTTTGTTTAAGAAATTCTTAATTCTTTGGAAATTATCTGATAAACCTTGGTAAGTAGGAAGGTGTAGAGGTTGTTTTGAAAATTTTCTGGAAAGAGAAAATCGTTAAGAAGTTACAAGAAGTTATATTATAAGTCAAACGTAATTCTTGGAGTCTCTTCTATGATAAAATAAAGGAAGCCTCTGAAGCTTCTAGGCTAAGGAAAATTCTCTCCTGAAATCCAAAAACATCCAGAGTCCTTATGAAAACTGATGGGTTTTGGACGACTCACTAAATTAACTGTTTGACACTAGTTTCCCAGGTAGTTCCCAAGTGGTTAGCAATGTGGTTTTTACTAGTCCATCTGCACGTATAGTATATCTATCTCCTCCAACCTGATTACACATAGCACACGTCGCTCGGCTCTCACACAAATCCAGAACATTTCAGGATGTTTAGTTGATATGCACACTGAAATGAAGAATATGAGTTGATTCACTTTTACACTGACGACTGAAAAACTAAAGACGGGATATCCACACCTTTTGAACAGCCTAGCAGCTATCAAATACTTGGAATCGAACTCTATAAATTCTCTAGTAGCTCTAGACTGCCGATCGTCTCTCACGGAAATGGCTGAGGAGTTCAATATTCACCTTTGTTTGGTGTCAGGGCATAGTGATATTCCAGGAAAGTGTAAGGCCGATGAACTCGCCAGAATAGGAACAACTTTACCCATTTTACCGGACAAAGGCACCTTAGGTATACCAATCGCTACTTGTAAAATAAAATTCAAGTTGGATGCTATCGAGAGTACAAGGCTGCTTTCCTAAATGCAGCACTGTCTGCTTGGTGCATCAGCAACCATTCCTAAATGCAAACTCAAAGTATGACACAACGCATTACGTTCTTTAATGCATTGTGAATGAATACGCTGCGCAAACAAAAGCAAACAGCGCATCGTAAACCAACATGATGCAAATGGTATTTGTTATTGCTACCCGTTTTGGATTAGCTTTAAAATATATTTCGTGAATATTGGTTGTCACCAGCACCACAATTGTTTAGGAAATGATTAATTATCTGAGTTGCAATTAATTTATTACACATTGTTCCAGATTTCCAAAAAATAAATTGTGCGCATCGCATAACATTCCTAAACATAATTCACAATGCGCATCGTATACTGAAAGTATCGTGTGTTTGCAGCACGGATGCGATGTGCAGTCACAATGCGCATTTTGGTTGAATTTAGGAAAGCAGCATAAATCTTAAATGAACAAGTGGACCAACATGTCTCTTCTTGACCTATCACTCCCTCTCTACTTGATGCCCATTAAGTAACTGCTGGAAATGCAGCTTAAACAGATCTACTATTCCCTGTGCTTCGGTGAATAGGTTTCCTTCACTGTTTCAGTGAGCCTGCGTTCCGGGCTTGAAGCCAGCTGCCAGTTTCTTGGCTTTTCTAAAAAACATCCATATCCTTAAGTGGGAAGACTGGGTGGACCCTTTTCTTTTTACGCAGGCTCGATACTCTTCTCTCGCTGCCCTTGTTTTGCGCTGCAGCATTTGAATGTGTGCATTTTCTGTCAACTTTGTTCGGTCGTACGCATTAATCATCTACCAAAGGCTCTTCTTCGGTGGTGGCTGGTAGTCCATGGTGGTCTTGGCTACTTCGTTGATGATGTCTCCATATTGTTTCCAAATTTTTGAAGTTTGTGGATGGGGAATACACAACTCTGTAGGCTCTGGCTACTCCAGTCGGGATAAGGTTTCCAACGTTGAATTTATTTTTCTGGGCGGCTTGCAGCTTCTTCTGGGCGGCTTGCAGCTTCTTCGCATTAGACACTCGAGCTCTAAATTTGGCTGCAACAAGAAAATTATCAGAGTTGACGTTTGCCCGTTTGCCCGTTTGCTGAAGTTGTGAACATTCATAATATCTTAACGCTATTGCGAAGCAGTCCGTCGAGTGGAACCCTCAGGGTTCAAAATGATATGTGGTAGCCGCGTTTCAGTGACTGTGTAACATGAACGCATTTAAAATATTAAGTTTTGAACAGAGAAATGCAAACGAGATTTTTTTGGCGATTGTAGATGTAGATGATAACCTTCCTCCTCCTCGTTCTGCATATAAGCTACAAATGATATACTGTCGATGTCGAGTGTAGTCGGTATAATGTAGTTTTTTGACCGGATATCACACGACTCAGTATTTTTGAATCAATCAACCTCAGGTTGGTCTGTCGTAGATATGACCGCGGTTAGTTTAGCGTGATAATACCAGTTTGTTGAGCAGAAATTGTCGCATCCACTAGATAGCATCCCCAATGTCACCAACCATAGTTGATTTGGGGTGACTCTCCTTTCTCCATGCTCCATTTGCCCCTTTCTCCTTTCAGTATTAGTGAGTGGCCTTTTTTCTTTCGCCTTGAGATCTTTTCTACTTATCAGGCTTACTCGAATTTCTGACACTTTTTGGACAATCTAGCTGCACTCATGATGAATTTGTTCTTGGGTTTCTCGATCTACTCTTCTAACGCTTTGTTACACTAATTCTGATAGAGAAATCTGACAGATGTCAAAAGGAGTTATTGGACAAGCCTGTAAAATAGGAATATAATGACACAAGCATTTTACACCTAAAATTTGTGATAGTTTGTTGAAACCGTGCCACTAATGGTTTGCCTTGCAAGTTGTCCGATTTCTGATGCACTTTTCCTAAAACCACTGAGTCTTCTAACCCCATTCATTCAAATCCAATAAAATCGAGGTTAACTTACATACAAATGATGTGTCGTTCATACCATTCTTAGCTGGATTCTTAAAAGCACTTCATGTCGAAATTCTAATTGAATCTCCAATTAGAGATAAATTCAGCACTTATAGAGAGTTTCTCTACCCGCAGCCGCTCACCGCCTTGCTTTCAATTCCATCAAAACCGTATCACTCTGCTGAATAAAATTGTTCATCTATAATCATTCGTTTCTCGCATTTGGTTTCGTATTTACATAACCAATGTGGTTTTCAGATATATTCTTAAATTAATTTAATATATGCACCATGTATCTGCATTCTACATCTCTACTTCGGCCCAGAGCACACGTTTGGAATTCTTCCTGTTCCTCCATACATACATACATACATACATATATCCATACAATGAGATAACCAAGGCCGGATGGATAAATGATGATGATAAGGCTGCTCTGATGTTCGGCAAAGGCGATGGCAACGTCAAATGATGCCTGTCGTCATGGTTGTCAATTCAAAAATTTTGAATACAAAATTACGACCACGAGATCCGTCAAAAAGGAGCCTGAACGCGCTCATCTATTCAACCAAATAAGAAAGCCCCCGATGCCCACGAATTAACGTAAACATATATGCTAATGATATTCTCTTACGAGGATTATCCGCAACGGTGTCTTCCCCCTTCGTTTGACGTAGGGATGTACGTACGTACATCAGTACTAAGAGCTCATCCATATGACTCCATGACTTTCATTAGATTTATTATTCGTTTAATGGATCGAAGTAGTGCAGCAGTAGAGGACAAGTAATCGGGGATGCTGCAACAAAATAAAAAGGGTTCCTAGGGATATGTTCATTAAAACAATGTGTTTTCTTGACAAAAACAATTTCAATTCCACCGAGAGGTAGGCTGATCTCGATTCTCCTCCTGTTATGAAATCATGAAATGAAACCTCCTATCGTTTGTATCTACTAAACTGATTATTAATCATTGCAAACAAATAACACACACGCATCGAGAACATGAATGCTCGGATGATATGCATACATAAACACAAAGAGACGGATGGATAGGATGTATCCATTGCGGACGATAACGATTCCTGATCTAAATCACTCCTCAAGATATGTATACAAAGAATGAACGGGAAACATGAACAAAAAAACAAAAAAAAAATGAAGAAAAAAACTGTTGGTCTTAAGATAATGATGTCGCATTATTTATGGAGACGGTGATCCGTTGTTGATGCAGAAAAATTTGCATTTTAGGTTCAGGTCGCGTTCTCAACTCCACTCTCAACAAAACACTTAAATGTATGAACGTACATATAGCCGCATGCAGTACGTAGAATTTCTTCCCTCTGCGAATTATAAGGTTAATAAATTGTTTTTGTGGGACAAGTATCATCTGTATCCCCACTAAAATGCAATCCAGAGAGAGGATTGTTTATTGTTATCTCGTCATTGCACTGAATTACGAAACGTGTACGCATTGTTTTGAACAAAAACGAATCTAATTTGTGAAGGATGCCTCTGGAGACATAACCCATTACGAGTTAATCATTCATAACACCGCTCTTAGTGGTGGTGGTGGTACTGCTGTTGCTGGGACTAGAGCTAGTTGATACAGAAAGATACATATATGCATTGGAATGCAATTATGTTGATGAAAACGCTCTTGATTTGCGTGTGCTGAAGTTGATGTGCGCCGCCAGGGACGACACTAAGAGATGTGGCAGACTGAAATGACTTTGCGATGTTAATTGAAAGGATTTATTGAATATTTTGAATATCCTGTTTCTATTTGTTTTTTTTTTTTTTTTTGAATTAGATTCACGAACTTAATAATGGAATCAGTTAAATTCAATTGAGACGATCGATGGTATAACGAGTAGGCCTCGGTAATTGAGGATTCTGTGCGGTTTCAAGGGGAATGCAAGAACAAATTGTCAGACAAGAAGAGGACCACGTCATACTTTATTACGACCGAAGAAGTTATTTCACACCAACCGGAGTTTTTAATGCAGTACTAACTTCAGGCAGTTTTACCTGTCAAACCAATTGTCAGATTGCAAACTGTCAGTGTCATATTTATTCAGTAGTCTTTGAAACATAGCCGCTTCAACGATACGTTACGAAATTTTAAAAATTTGGTACCAAAATTATAGTTCTGTGCACCAAACTTATTGCATCTGACATAATCGACCATCTGACAACGCTATTCGCCATATTGTTGACCATTTTCGCACAACATTTTCTTTGGAATACAAAATTACGACCACGACCATGCAGTGGCATAAAACGCCTAACAAAAGTGCGAAGTGAAGTGAATATTGCACCCGTTCAGGAGAGTGTGGAAGAAGATCTAAGTTTATCGATTCGACATCGTTCACAATAGGTTGCTCTCTGTCCGTCCACTTTATGGAAAATTTTACGCAAATATCTTGGTTTAAGGGCTTACAAGATCCAGTTCGTGTAAGAATTGAGACCGAATGACGATCTTTTGCGTCGAAATTTCGGTGAATGGGCCCAAAATTAACTGGCATTGGATCCACTGTTTTATCGAAAAATTGTGTGCAGCGACTAGGCTCATTTTTGGCTCAATGGATATGGCAAAGATGAAGTTAATAATTTGAAGTCTAAAAAAAAATAAGTAAAGATTCTAACTACCTAGCGGATGCCTGTATTTCTCATAAAGACAATGATAGGATTGAAGAACGTTAGCTCTCAAATGTGGATAAGTGGGTTTTGCGAGAAAGATACGATTCCTTCCTTTAACTAGAACATCAGCATCTATAGATGAATATAGAAGGGGTATCTCAGGATGATTTAGGAAAGTTGCTTTAGTCGACAAGAAGTATTGCCTTGTGTGGATGGATTGCTGTTGACACCAAATGTAGGAGGAATTGGATCAGATTGATGCTGGTAAGTACGTAGGAAACTGGTGATAGGAAAACGGCAGATCAGAACCATAAACTAGTCAACACGATAAATTTTTTACATCTGCAGCTTCTTTAGAAAGGATTATGATTACTCTTCAACCTTTGAATAAGCCCACCCAGGCGTAGTATATTCCATTGGCGGCTCGTATCAACGCAGATAAGTTCGATGACCACTATACCTACATATACTGTTTCTACGAGAAGACCGGGCTTGTTCGAAATTTTCGGGACATCTACCGCTACCTAAAGAAAGGGGAGTGTATCCTATCCAACTGTTTTACGATCTTACGATATTGGATGCTAACTGCCAATATATCTGCAGTAAAGTACTCATCTTAACCACCTGGTTATCTTGACTAACGCCGGACTGACCCTGAAGTTTAAAGACGAGGCAATACCGCAGGGGTTTCACCGACTAAGACCTTATCCTTAAAATTCGATAGCATGCGTTTTAGAGGACATGCACTTATGTTTTGTTTCCTATTGAATGACTTCTACGAGCCTAGTCTAGTCTAGTCCAACAGGCAGAGACGTTGTAAGGTTGGGGACACACCGATATGATTGTGGCAACTTTTGAAATTCTCCATTCTGTGGAGTTCATTAATATTAGACCTAAGCTGGTCTGCTGGGAGAAGTCACTGTATGGTGTTGAAACTCTGCTTAGGATCAACTCAGTCTTGATCGTCTTAATGATAAACTAGGCCACCATCATCTACATAACGTCTGTATGTATATATCTACTTAAGCAAAGGATTTTAAGTGATTTTCGCCTAACATCTATACGAAATAGGCTAAATGATTGCGTCGTAGTCCTTGACAGCAATGACTTAATAACAAGCCAAGAAGATTTTATTTTTTTTACTGGTACCAAGCCAAGATGAGGCTTCTCGAAAGGAAGAGGACTGTATAACACCGATGAAGAATAACGTAACGTTGTCAGGTAGAATAAACCATTAAACCCGAATGGTAGCCAAATTTTTTGACTACCTAACCAAAGTGCGGATAATATTAGATATTCAAGCTAAAGAACACCAAGGCTATTATGTGAACGTCTGATTGGCCCCCATCAATGCTGGAAGTTCAGAATAAATCCAATTTTCAGAGTTTAGCAGATTCTTGAAGGCCAAATCGGTATTATTTTTATTGCCACCTAAGGCGAGGGCTTCCTTGGTTATATTTTCATCTTCATCCATGCAGCTTCTACAAAAGTCATCCACAAAAAGGCAAACCTTGTAGCATTCATGCCTACTAGACAGTGATGACACCTATTGTAGTGCCGATATGCAACTTATTGAGAGAAATCAAATTCTTAGAACGTTTTAAATCCAGCTTTGGCCAAATTTGTTTTGTCTCCAGACATGTTGCCCACTTGTCCACCTAAGATTTATACTCTCAATAGCATCCAGCTTGAGTTGTAGTTTGCAAGTAGCGATTGGTAAGATGTCTTTGTCCGGCAAAATGGGTAAAGTTGTTCCTATTCTGGCAAGTTCATCGGTCTTACAGGTCCCTGTTATATCACTATGCCCCGGCACCCAACAAAGGTGAATATTGAACTGCTCAGTCATCTGCGTAAGAGACGATCGGCAGTCTAGAGATATTAAAGAATTAATAGATATCAATGCGAAGGATTTGATAGCTCCTTGGCTGTCCAAAAAGATGCGATCATGCTTTCCTTAAGCCAAGATAAGACTTCTTTAATCTAGAGCACGCTACAATGATTTAGAAGACGGCAGGAGACCAGAAGATTAAGACTGTCGAAGAAAACACCTCCACCAACTCTGTCGTTGGTTTTTCAGCCGTCAGTGTAGAAGTGAACCGACTCACCTTCTAAAATGCGTGTTCATTCCGAGTGATCTGGAAGGGATGAGGATGAAGTGCTTATCAAAATTTAGACGTGGGGTGGGGTGTAGTCCGTGTTTTTGGGAGAGATTTTGAAATTATTCAGAATGGAGGCGTGACCAAATTCTTTTCTTGACCACTGTAGGGTAGCAGCTGCACTTGCTGCTATTTGCTTGTGAAATGTGTCCAGGGGTATCAGAGAAAACATGATGTCCAGTGCCGCAGAGGGAGTTGTGCATCCCTTATGCACAGACAAGCTGTACGAAGGACATTACTTAGATAATCGCGGTTTATAATTCTTTGTAAGGCTGTCCAACAAACAATCCTCCATATGTGGGTATCGATCTAATGACCGATATGTAGAACCAGTGAGTTATTCGAGTTCCAATTGTGGCTTTTTGACTCTTGCTTGAATTTTAGGTATCCAGCCTAGCTTCCAGGATAAGACCCTTCTGTTTTACTTAGTCAAAGAAGGTAAAGTTGATATCATTGAGAGAGGGAGGGTCGACAAAAGGAATTTTATATTTTCTTGAGAAGAATACTTCTTTAGTTTTGTGGGGGTTTACAAGCAAACCACATAACTAGCCTGGGGCATGATTCTACAATATTAAGAATGATGAACACAGCGACACAGCACAGCGCTAACATTGTGGTTTTGTGTTTTACGTGCCGCTGATTTCAAGACTCTGTAAAGGTGATTGTTTCTATCATTTTTTCTATGGCTCTATCTCTTCCGTTAGGCTTACTCCAAATTTTTGACGCATCGGCACAAGGACACATGACACATCTTGATGTTACCTTTAGAAAGCAGCATTAGTCGTTGTCGCCTCAATGGCATTCCAAGTTTGCTCAATTTAGCTGTGTACATACATATGTGTTTGTCCTCGCTGTGTCAGTGAAATGTACTTAAAAATCGTAGAACAGTCGACAACTATCGCGATATCAAAGGTCGCCTAATTAACATAAGCAAATCTAAATCTATTACTCTTAACGTTAAGGTTAGGGTGCGATGACTAACATATTTAAGTATGTACTATCATTAACTCAGTAAAAACCAAAGTTCCTAAGGTTAACATTCTTCATTGTAGAAAGTACATTCTCTGTGCAACTATTTATTGGCAACAATCAAGCCAATACTATCCCCAACCCCCCTCACTGTTAAAGAACTAATCAGTCTTAAGTATAATGGTGGTAATCAAGACTACGGGAAAAAAAAAAAATAGAAAACCACCAACCATGGAGCAATGCAATTAGCTGTCATTTATATTACTACCTCTCCATATGCAACAGCACAAACAAATCAACTATAAACTACGGCGACGCCGACGTAGCGAATTGAAACACCCTGTAGCGATACAGCGAACTCATTTAAATCGTATCACCCATTCGCCACTTTCCACAACATACACCGTCATCCCCTCCTCCTTCATACCGTCCGTCCGATGAAGAATTTTCGAAGGAGCTTACAATTCTGTCCCACTACCAGATAGCTGCTGGTACCGTCTATCGAATCTCAATTTACTACCAGAGTTACAGAGCAAAGAGACAAGTTACCCTGATTATAATGCTAAAGTATCCAGCTATACATACATATGTATGTATATGAGTGTATGTGTGTCTATATACCAGAGGGTAATTAAAATCCTTTGATTAATATGTAAATTTAATAAGATTTCAACAGGGACCGTTGAGGATAACGAGGGGCGGGGTGGAGGGGGGGTGGATATCAACTCTGAGATTCGAAAAGCCTCAAGGCAGGACAATATTCACGAAGGAGACCATAAAGATTACCACCGCTCACCACGGTGCGGGCACACACAAGATAAACTAAAATGATATTCTTCTCATTTTAAGTGAGTGCAGAGGATGTGTGTATCTTTAACTGCATGTAGTTAGATGCTGGTAGTGCAACGATCCTCACATGATGTCGCCTCTTAATTGTGTGAGGCCGTGGCCAAAGTGTTAAGTATTTAGTTCTACCATCAAAATCACAATTTATGTATACATCTTGCGACTAGAAGAAGACTCATGATTACAACCTAACCTATGTGTGTATCTTTTTAAATGCGAGCATTGCAATTTATTTTTCTGTATATTCGCTTGCGCGCACCTACGTTCTTTATTCGTATGTACATATGTATGTATCTTGTAAATTAACGGCGATGAGGTGATGTAGGCATAAAAAGAGAATAAAATAAATTTTATCTATAATGGTTTTCTATACGACACGGCGCCGTTATACTTATTTGAAAGATTGGAAGCTAGTCAGCGCCACAGTTTAAAAAACTGGATGGAAGCCAAACTTTTCTCCGATCACTTTTTGAAACCACCAATAGAAGGGGAGGAGGTATCCGATACGTACACTTTAATTACCACTACTTATCCTGATTTATAGTTAGTCGCACAGAATGTAAGTGTGTCGCTTTTACATTAATTTCTTGTGATTAAACATAATTTTCTTGGTACGGGCTACTGTATATTAATTAATGGGTTCCGAAGCAAATGCGATTGGTGCTACTAGACTGAATTGGTAACGGATTACTGCACTGTGGGTCAATGAACTTCGTAGATACATGTATCTGAACCTTTAAGAGAAACTTTTTATACTCGTATTCGTATATGTATATTAAAGCAGTATTATCTATTAGACAGTAGGTTTACAAACTTCGGTATTCAATACGGAGTTGGAAATATACTTAGTTCTTGAATGTGGCGTTCAGGTTAACTACTGAGAAATAGTTTGGTTTTAAGCAAGTAGCAAACTGTCTTTCAATGGAGTACATCATTTCCACGGACGTTTAGAAAATCTTTTTTTCAAGACAGAACAATTGCAATACTGGTCAATGATGTATCTTTGCTGTAAACACTGGTTAACCGCAGGGTTCAATTGTTTCATCAACATTCTTTGTATTCTGTGTTAATCATTTGCTTTCCTAGGTGCGGTAGAAAGCCGATCTTATTACTTAAAGGGATACCGAACCGTGAAGAGTCTCTGCCTGAGACACGACAACCTTCCACTCTCTTCGATCCCGTGCATGCTGCTTCCAGTTGTATAGACCATTCACGATAGCTTGATCCTCAAAACAGAGGTTCGGGCTTCCTTGTCGTCTCGAAACTGTGGTTTATGATTCGAAGATTGTCTTTGCTGGAGCATTATTGCATTATACATACATTGATGTGGACAGTCAGCATAGTCGACGTGTTTTGGCTTTTTCGACTGCATCCCCATCTTGGTACAGCTCATAGAGTTAGCGCTTGTATCTTCTCCTTCATTAAACCGACCATTTGAAGAATTTTTCTCTCGAAAGTGTTCAATATTTACTCTGCTTTCCTGCGTATCGTCCAGCACTCGGCTCTATATAGCAGAGCAGCAGGATCAATGTTTTATAGAGCATGCATTTCGTCTTCCGAGGTAGGAGTTTTGAACCTATTTGTTTCGTCAAACCGAAGTAGCAGCGGTTTCCTAGGGTAAATCTTTTTCTTCTTGCCCTATCACCCCTTCTACCTGATGCCCATTAAGTAGCTACAGGAAATGTTGCTTTACTTAACTGGTTCCACAGATTGTTGGCATTTGTGGATGGTGAATGCACAGCAGAGAGTTTCTCGCTCAAGTGCACTCTGTAGGCACTGGCTACTCCAGTCGTGCTAAGGCTTCCAACGTTGAATTTCTGGGCTGTTTGCAACTCAGAATTTGGCTGCAACAAGAAAATGACCAGAGTCAACGTTTGACCCTCTGAAAGTTTGATCAGTCTGAAAGTTCGATGCGTATCTCGCATCTTTTAGCACGTGATCGATTTGGCTATGTAAGATACTTATGAACGTAAGTCTTTAAACAACATGGGGAATTGGGAATGATGTCTGAATGGCGTTAGACTTAGGGTCCTACTACACAAGTGTGTAGGCCTACCGGGACCTACCCACTCTGAACAGCACCAATGCTATAGACATCTACATAGACTTCCATCACAAGCCATTCAAAACTGGTCAAGATATGTAAAGAGGAACCCAAATGCCTCAGCTCGAGACATAGCATCACACTCTATTAGATTCCTGGACATATGGACATCCACGGGAATGAAATGGTCTATGTAGCTAGCTAAAAAAGGCTCAGAATCAATCGACCTACGAGCAGACAACTCGGTCCTAATGCTTATCATCAGCGCAATGGACCTCCTCTGGTCTAAGTGCATCTTCCTAAGTGCATCTTCCCTTGGCCGATCTTAACCAATGCTTATCCTTCTTCTCATGTCCAAAATTATTTTGAACATTCACAACATGGCCAACTTAAGATGAGAGTACACTCACCTCATGCCGCGTCTATAGGAAACTTTGGGATCAATACAACAAAAAAAGGACTAGAGAACTTCTATCGCTAAATAGACCACTTTGACTCTCCTCACAGACCATAACTCAATGGCGGACCATCTTAGAAGAATAAGAATCAGCACCACAGCCCTATGCAGAGGCTGTGGCGACACAGAGGTAGGATAGGACACAATACATTTCCTCTGAAAATGCTCAAGCCTTAACAGATCTAGATACACAACTCTTCGAAAAGTATCTTTCAATGGCCTTAGCGAATTGGCAAACAAAAAATTCATCGTCAAAACTGGCTGGTTCAGGAGGGATGCTCCCGCCGTAGACTAATTAATGGAATAATTGTCTTTTTCATTATTTTCAGGTATCCCAAACCGGGGAACACAATGGATCCGTTGTGATCCGAGTGAGACTGCACTTTTGCAGTAAGAGTGTACGAATTATACGATTATACACAGTCAGGGTATTATTTGAATATTCTTATCACGTATGGAGTAAAATTTCTAAATTTCTTCGACTTAATGGGGAATCTTACACTAACATCAAATTTCTAATCGATGTGATATGTGATACTGTACATCGATCCAATTTTTACACTTTTCCAGATTTTGGAAAAACACCAAGAATCCCAAATTTTTGGCCACCACCCCTTTATCAATCTTAAGGCAGCATACGACACTATTTGCAGAGACAAGCTGCTGCAAACCCATGACAGTTCCATTCATCATGTGTCCATCATGTGACTTTCATACTATCCTATAACTTGCACAGGATACATTGAAGGATTGTTGCTTCAAAGTGGTCACCCATTCACCATTTTCTCCAAATCTGACACCCAGCTCGCTTTACGATGTATCCCCGAACATGAAGAAAGATCTCAAAGGCGAGGATTTTTCCTCCTCGTTGCTGTTCTGAGTGCTTTAAAGACAAACGTTTGTTATAGTTTTGTTGGATGAAGGATATTAGTTGGAAAAATAGAAATAAAATGTTTCCTGTCTCTCTTCGGCCTAGGTATATCCTTCTAGCCTCCTTATGTACCGTACTTATTGCTCCTTCTCGTGCGTCATGGTCCTGGTGGATTCGTTCTGTTTCTATAGGGTGCTGGATGGTACTATAGTTTTTTGTACTATTTGATAATACTCTTGGGTAAGGTACACAAACGTTCATTACAACGCAATGCATTTTTCTTTTATTTTTTACTCCAATCACACAATCAATACGAATACAAATCTCAGGACCACCAAAAAACTCCGCATTAAACCACCTAAGTAGACACTTTCATTGCATATATAATCAACCTTGCATCTGCTTCAGATTGATTTGCTAATTTCAATTATTTTCCAAGATTGGAGGTAGCCAAGCCATTCGCGGAAACAAAAAAAAAACAAGAAACCTAATTTGCATTTGCCGAATTACAAAGAATACTCCTCTCGGAATTACCCCCAATCCAATTCGAAAAACTGTGTGTCCGTCGTTTTTCTTAAGCAGTTTCATTCCAGCACACGATGTTTTCTTTGACCGTCTTTGCATTTTTAATGAATTTCGTACTAAACGCTGATAAATGTAATTATGCGCATTTAGTTGAGAAAAAAAAAAAAAAAAAGGATTAACTGACTGGTGAGCCGTCATCTGAGTTCTGAATTAAAAGTAAAATAAAACAAAGTTAAGTATAGGTATATGTATGTGTATCTGCATTTGAATTGCGACAACTGTTTACAACTATAATCCCGCCTTCAGTGATTCAGCAGCGAATTACTTAATACATGCCATTTTCCAACCAACCACAAATCGATTGGATATCTTTTTTTTTTTTTGCTCCTTGTTAAGAGACTAAGAGGGGAATTCGGAATTGTACCGAAATCGGGATGTGGCCACGAACTGCAGCAAATAAACAAAAGTTTTTCAGTTATCAAACAAAAACAAAAAAAAAAAAACATTAAAATAATACCAAGCCAGATCGAGGTACACCGTGCAACAAGGACTAAATAAACGAAAAGAGTTTTGCACACATTTACATTTTATGCAAAATATCTTTTAGCTTGTTTGGCGAATTATCATGATCCCAATTACTGGCAAATACATCCCGCCGCCGCCGCATGTTTTGACCTCAAGTCTCAGAATTCTTCTGATATTAATTCTCGGGATGGCCAGTCGAATCGAAAAGCTGTGGACAATGATGGACTTGGTTAGGTGCTTGCTTTTCATAATCAAAAGGAGTGAGCACTATTTTTGAAGAGGACAACGTCCCTAGCCTTGTCATCAATCATACAAAATTTTATATATGTATCTTGACATTACAAACTTGACATTAGTATGATGGAAAAATCCAAAAAAGAAGGTCTACCAATACTGTCTTTTTGTCTCTATGCTCAACTGCAGCCTAAATTAATGTTCAATCGATCTTAGTATGTATCTGGATATCTGTAGCGTCACTATTCGAGGTGAAATTAGAATTTTCATTCGAACCTTTAGCTATCAGATGTCATGCCACATTTTCCGCGAAAAATATGACTTACCAAGATGTGGAACATTCTTTTCAAAATTTTTTACTAAAAATCGAAAAAAATTGGTATGATAAAATTTATTTTTATTATATAGAGCCACACCCACTTTTTAGGGGCGTTTTGTAAAAGAAAAAAAAATTTTGTTTTTTTTGTCAAATATCGCACATATGTACATATGTAGGTTTAGGTTTAGGCTAGAATGGCTGACACACATAGTCCAATAAAGCTCCATTTTGATGCCATGGATCGCACCATGGGTAGCCAACCCGGGACTAATTAAAATCAACCGGAACTTTCGATAAAACGAAAGAGGTCTTCGACGCCTATTTACGCTAGTTCACCTAGGTTGTCAAAGACGTGAGCTCCTGGCTACATAAGAAGATGGAGAATTGTTTCCCTATCTGTCGAACTCGTCAGCTTTGCAGTTCTCTGTAATGTCTCTGTGACCTGCCACCCAGCATATGTGAATGTTGAACTGCTCAGTCATCTCCGGAGACAAACGTTAGTCTGAAGGGGCCTTTGAAGCTTAGGATATAAAAATGCTAATATCCCTGACAGATATTGTATTACATTTCAGGCTTTCTTGATCGCCATGCTTTCCGCTTGAAAAACCTACAATGGTTAGCCACTTCTGCCAGTGTAGAAGTGGACTGAACTGTCCTCAGGAGAGGGAGGATTTTACTACGGTCAAGGATTCTCGTGCGGAAATTTTGGTCAAATAACAAGGTCGACAGCGGGTATCTCGCACATGACATGAGTTCAATATTATATCTTTTTTAAAGCCATCTAAGATGCAGAATGCAAGGAACAACCATAAACGTAGAAACATCAAGTAGTCTTGAGTTTCAGGCTTAATTCGCTAAAATCAGCATGGTATGGTCGCCTGCATGAGAAGTGGAAAGGCATAGACTAGACTGACAGCACAGGGAATATCTTATTGTAGAAGGCGTACTGTTTCTACAACTTGATACCAAGAAATATACTTAAGGGACCCCGATTGACGCAAAAACTTGCCAAGAACACTGGATATGGGGACATATACAAAGAAGTACTAGCCTAAGGTTTTTCTTCTCAAGACCGATAGAGCAGGGCAAGTGCACAGAAGATGTGTAATGGTTTGCTCCTCTTCCTCGTCTCTACAGTTTCTACAAAAATCGTTAAAGGGGCATCAAGCCTTCTAGCATGTCTGCCTACCAGACAGTGCTCAGTGAGGGTGCCAACTATCTTTCTAAGATTTGTCCTATTGCTGGAAATAAGTCTACTGGTTTTCCTACAATCCAGCTTTGGCCAGATATGTATGATATTGTTCCACCTACTGTTTGCCATACTTATGGCTACGGTATCAAATTGGACTTTTATCGATTTTATAGGTTCCTCCCTATTGTCAGGAAGGTCCCGATCTGCACCCTCCTTAGCTAGCTCGTCCGTTCTGTAATTGCCTGGCTTGTAGTCTAAGTCTTCAAACTTTAGATTTCAAGAATCTCCACGGCTCTTAGCAAGATGTGACTTGCTGTAATCAAGATATATACCGATCAATTGATCATGGTGTCATGGTGATGAATGGCCAAACTCCACCGCTATAGTGATGCAATTTGTCGAGAGAAGCTACGTCTCTAGGCTAGGCTAAGGGACTATGCCTACTTAAACTCTGACAATAACACTTAGGCAGAAATCAAACGAAGATTAACTCTTGCCAACCCATGTTTTTTGAGCTAAGAAAGCAAATGAGTAGTAAAGTTCTATCCCGAACGACTATGGAGATTCATCCAGGACTACTTTATGGCGTTGAAGGATGGACTCTATCGAAAGCGGGTGAATTTATCCTTGGTTGGTTCGAGAGAACTTTTTTCGTAAGATCTTCGATCCCGGTTGGATTGAGGGGCTTTGAAGGAGGAGATTCGACATCGAACTATGCGAATCATAAGTCGTTGAACCTGGCTAGGACATGTAGAGCGAATGAACAACACCGCTCGGGCCTGCAAAGTGACTCAATGAAGAGGCTTCACCTCAGTCTTTTATTTATTACCCAATGATTGTCTGCACCCCAATCGAGTAACTTTGTTTGTTCACGAAATGATGATGATTTGCTTTTTAAACTGAAAGAAGGGTTGGTTCTTCTACATCCATTACTCATACGCACAAGACCAATTAAAATCTTCCCTTTCTATGTCCAATCTGTCTGGCGAAACTGTCATCTGGTAGAATAGACATATCTCGTATTTTCTTGCTCTACTTGGAGCGTCATTATATTTTAGTTGGTAAAAGCTAACAGATCCATCTTCCTTCTTGACAATACGTTTCCTTGACTGCTACGGAATCAAAGGTCACCCTCTTTATTGCAGAAGCTGCATTTGGACTGAGACCTAACCTAATGATTTGACACAAATTGGCGTTGCTTAAAGGAATATGAATTGCACTTCTTTCTCCAGGAATACTCTCCAAATTGTCGTATTATGTGTATTAAGTATCTTCTTCGGAAGAATGTACTTGCACTGTATACTTGCTCTGTATACCAGCCTTGCATCAGTCTTTACACCTAAATATTCCAAGGCCGATTGTGAAACTATGGCTGGACTAAGTGAAAGTTTTTTCTCTGTTTTTCCCCACGGTATACTAAGACATGTTCCTTTTTACATTTAGCCAGAACCCCCCCCCCCCCCCCCCCCCTTTGAATTTCAACAACATTTCGTATAGTTTAAAGATTTATAACCCGCAAGACTGTCGATTTACTGAATATGTAGTCTTACAACACACAATGCTCTATAGAAGCGGTCCTAGCACAGACCCTTGTGGAACTCCACCAAAAATCAAGTTATTCATCCTGGTTAAAATTCAACTGAAAGATTAATATTTCCTCTCTCAATGGCTTCTGAATCTAAGTTGACATTTTCTGCTATCTTAAGGCTAATTCTTGTTATGTCATTTTATTCCTAAACTAAAACAATACAAAACAACAACTACATATTTGTAGTAGTTAACAAACTCGCCTCGTATTATGCGTAGCCTTCATTCCTAACGCTTCCTACAGAGCATACTCGTATGCTTGTAGATATGATGTGCATGTACAGTCTTTCCAACTTCACCATCAGTCATCGTATTTCCTTAGTTAAAACAGAATTTGCATACAACATTGAAAATCATCGTGCGATTCCTTAGTTTCTTGCTAAACGTCATTGTGGTACAGCAGAACGTTTGTAACGTCCCTTACGATTACACGACGCCGCCAACGAAATTATTACTACATACTTGCATATGTATGTACGTATGTACTTACAATGCTGTGTCCTTCCGGCAAGCACACCAAGATAAAACAGCGTTAACACGTCTACTACACACATAACTGGTGTTGCATCTAATTAAAGCAGAATTGTAAAATTATAATTTTTCCCTTCTCGTTCACGTTTATATTACATAAGCGCAGGCAGGCAGCATCCCCTATTTCTTCTGATGTTCTCTGATTGTGTGTGTAGATATAAAATTATAATTTTGAATCTAATTTTCTTTTAGTGATTAGTAAAATGGAATGTCCTTCTGTAGGATATCTCCGTAGCTGGCGAAATGTGAACTGCATCTCCGCATTCATTACTAGTTGTCTTGTACATACGTACGTACGTATGGTATCGTATTCACGCACACATATCTACATATATGGAAGAATAATGAACATTTATTTTGCTAGCCGCATTATAATGTACATACGTACATCTATCTACGCATAATAATACGCACCCCACACAGTCACACAGATAGACTCACACATACCCGAACAATGCCCTTTCCTAAAACGAAGAAGAACGCTCTTAATCTCCAATGCACTTAGATTACGAAGGGAGCGACTGCAAATGTCGGAGAGGATTTCAAACCCCCGACAACAGGACGACGATAACGGGAGGGAGGGGGGTGGGGGGCCAGCAAGTTTTCGTATCCTTAAGAGTCCACACAATGGAACAGACATAATATGCAATTTAATTTACTTGAATTTGCGATTCGGACGTCTGCATTAATTCTAATTTATGCATAACAACACTCAAACATTGAACGACATAGAAGTGGATCCTCTTGCTCTCTCATCCCCCTCCCCTCCGCCGGTTCGCTCTATTCAAAATAATTTCTGCCCAAACATCCAAAGGAGATATTGGCATAGATCCGTTCTTGCACAAAAGTGAATGCTTGATGCAATTTTCGGTGGTAACTTACTGTAACCAACCTCTTCTGTGTGCCACCCTCGTATGCGCCACATTAGACCACCATCACCATTTGTTTTACCAGCACCACTATCACCACCACCTGAGTGAAATGAAAATGTCGTACACAGGGACGGACGTTTTTGTCGAGTTTTACACTATCTCTGCGAGTGTGTGTGTGTGTGTTTTTTCTCTTCGCATCCTCCTCTCAGATAATTTCCTACATCTCGAACCTACTACTCTATTCCAGCATTCATGCTTCATTCCGAAAATCTCATTCAGTTTGTAGAACCAACTAACCGCCTTAAAACTTCCAAAATGAGACTAACCGTTAGGGAGTTCAATTGGGGTAGGGCTTTTAAGGGAGGCCCACTATCCCAGATAGATATAACAACATCGGACCGTATAGACAAATTAATGTTGCATTTCGGGCGGATGTTTTGTGAAGTAAAGACTGGAACGGCAGGGGTTTAAAGGAGTGTATACGTAGATCTAGGAACATTTTATAGGTTATCCGAAGGTCTCATTACACCTTATAGGAATCATTGCAGAAATTTTGTGGATAGGAAAAGATGAGCAAACACACAAAGATTCTGTATAGGTAGACATGTTGGCGAAACTGATTTGCGGTGGTAGCATGAGATGTTTTAGACGAGAGGGTGTTGGGTAACGCAAACAGTCGAAGGGAATCAGATTAAGATTGGTCGAAAGTGATGAAGATTATTAATAGAAGAAGTGTTACCAGATGTGAGCTGCCAACCCACCACAAGTTGAAAGAAAGTTCATCAAGAAAAATCATCCACAGTATCAATTTTTTACACCCTCTCTGGATTTTGATTTGTGAATTGTGTGTTGAATTTGGTTTGACTTGATACTTACAGTGTTGGTCAATGATTTACCAGAGTATTGCATTTTTTCAAAGGAACTCCCTACCTCTACCCTCTACTCTCTACCCTCTAACCACTTAGCCGAAATCGACGATTGCATTAGGCTCCGGTCACACATCGGTACTTTTACTGCAGCCCTGGACAGAAAGCAGCTTTGACATAAGGTTTGCAATGTGGGATCAGCATCTGCGATATAAGAAGTAGCGATGTGCAAACAGTAGAGCAAAGAGTTGCCATCGCTGCAAAAAAAAATTGATTTTGAAAATGCCGTTAAATCGCACGATCTCGGCGGCTAATTGAAGTCTCCAATTCGAGAAATCGTACGTCTAGGATATTTGCCACTCAAAAGAGTCGTTGTTTCATCAGCTCTGTAACATGTGGCATCGTCTTGCTGAAAATAAACGGGCAAAAAAAGTCGTTCGGTAACGCAATGAGACGAACGTATCAGCATCATTTTCCA
This sequence comes from Xylota sylvarum, assembly GCA_905220385.1. Classification (NCBI taxonomy): domain Eukaryota; kingdom Metazoa; phylum Arthropoda; class Insecta; order Diptera; family Syrphidae; genus Xylota; species Xylota sylvarum. The sequence goes on along the minus strand of LR999960.1, from coordinate 48,650,077 downwards.
AAAAAATATGACAACGCCAGTTCAAAAACCACAATAAACTGTCAATCGTTGTGGATGGTGAGGTTGTTCCACAATTTTTCTTGGGTTTTCGTAGCCTCAGATGCGACCGTTTTCTTTGTTACGTATCGGAAATGAGAGGAAGAAGACATATTTGAATCCCAGGTCTATAGGGATCTCCAATACTGGGTCAGGGTGGTAGAAAAGAGTGGGTGACGAATGAACCCAAGGGCAGAGGTCATATGCCCTAGTCCTAGAGATAGTGAATGGAACTAGCCCTCTAAGTTTGTGCGTCGGGGTAACTTCCCTGCCACAGAAAAAACCAAATAGTTGTGAAGCAACCAATAACCTCAGAAAAAGATGATCTTACTGTTGATGACCCCAGCAAACGAAATGACTTTTGGATCTGCACGTGGAATGTTCGGACCCTTAACAGGCTGCATGCAGTCGAACAACTCCCAGATGCCCTAGACTCCTATAAAGCAGATATCTCCGCCATCCAGCAAGTGCGATGGGATAGGCTACTATGGTGATTGCTATAGAGAACAGAAGCAGTGCTTATTCGGATGCGGACTTGTCATACGCCGCAGACTTAGGCAAGAAGTCTTGAACTTTCGACACGTGAGCGAAAGTCTTATAATCCGCATCAAGGCTATCATGCCCCCACAGAAGATAAGGACGACGTCACCAAAAAATGTTTCTACGAACTCCTCGACAAAACGTATGAGCAATGTCCTATGCATGACGTCAAAATCGTGTTGGGCGATTTTAATGCCAAGATAGGGAAGGAGGTAATCTACATACCATCAGAAGTGCCGCAACTGATGTGCTGGGTTTCACCCGACCACCACCAAGAAACTCCTGGTTTGACGAAGAATGCCGGCAAGCACATGGAGCTAAATAAGAGGCATAAAAAGCGGCGCTGCAATGAAGGACGAAGGCTGCTCGTGAGCTCTACGAGCAAAAGAGACGGGAAGAACTTTGGCTTCTCTAAAAGAAGAAAAAAGAGCATGAGAAGCGCGCGGTCGAAGATTTTGAGAGATTATACTCCAGGAGCAATGTAAGGCAGTTTTACCAACAGGTAAAAAGAACATGTAGAGATGAAGAAGGAAAAGTTCTTTTGCAGACTATATAATGGCGACGAAAACCAACATCCAACTGTCAGATAGAATGAACCATTCAATCGAGAGGCTGATAGCCTAAAGTTCCGTCCACCTGATCAAAATAAAGTGAGTATAGCAATATCTAAGCTTAAATTCAACAAAGCTGTTGGACCTGACGGCTTAACAGCTGAGCTACTCAAAGCAGCCACACATGACCTGGTAGAGAGCCAATTTATTTCTATGATTTGTGTCAGGTGAGTGTATGCCTGATGACTGGAAGCACCATTTACCTGGTCCATAAGAAAGGAGACACCCTCAATTGCGTCAATTACAGAGGTATCAGTCTCCTCAACATCGCGTACAAGATCACATCTGTCATATTGTGTGAACGTCTGAAACCCTTCGTCAACAAACTGAGTGGGCCCTATCAGTGTGGTTTCAGACCAGGAAAGTCTACAATCGATCAAATCTTCACACTTCGATCCTGATCCTGGAAAAAACTCAAGAAGTCCGAATCGATACTCACCATCTTTTCATCGATTTTAAGGCCGCATATGACAGTATTTATAGTTTTGCCATCCCTGCCAAACTCCTTCGTCTGTGAAGGATGACGATATGGACATAATTGGTAGAACTCAGCGAGCAGTGGTTTTCATTTCCCACATTGTCCGTATAGAATGGAGCTAAAGACTCTGTAAGCCGAAGTATTGGTGTCTATTCGCATTCGTATCCCAGTCATTTTATGACATTTGAATCGGTCGATGTAGAATTTTCTATTCCTAACTCTATCACTACATACGGGAACAAAACTTAATCTCTTGTCGCTTGAATTGGCGCCATAGAGTAGGACCAATTTCAAGGTCTCATTTAGGGCTTTTCTCGTTTGATCATGAGAAGTCATTACACTTGCTCTCTCAGGCCAAAGAATTTGCGATATTATTAATTGTTGTTAGTTAATTGTTGTTAAAGCTAAGTCTATCTAGAAAAGTCTTGGACTACCTCAAAATCGTGATGTTCTGACCTCGGTCATGGTGTCCATTCTTGATGAAGTGTTATATTTTGCTCCTATGTCTTCTACCGACAGAATAATTTTTACCATTTTTGTTTTGTAATACGCGAATGTGCCACTAACACCCAGCTTTCAGTGAACTTGTGCCGTAAAACTGAAATCCCTAAGTCTAATGTATGTATATCGTCCAGTGCTGTAAAAGAATGCAATCATTGTGGAATGCATTCATTGAAGTCATACTAAGAATTCACGTGGATTTGTTTCAATTCAATGACTTCAATAATGACTTCAACTTAGAAAAAATAAATCACCATTCATTCTGCAGTCATTTTCTGCAATCATAATTTTAATGTCAAAATGAACGCAATCATTTTGAATGCTTCTCACTCAATGAAGTCACCTTGAAGTCACTAGCATTCATTGAATTCACTTGAAGTCATTGAAGTCATTGAAGTCTTTGAAGTCATCTAAAGTCATTGAAGTCTTTGACGTCATTCGAGTTATTGAATTGACGATATTATCGTCAGACTCTGTTGGGTCTCAAAACAAAGGGATGCTTACGGACACGACGTAGTAATAAAAGCCTCAGAGCTAGACCAATCAAGTTTCCAGTACTCGATCATTAATGTTAGCTTTCAAAAAGTAGCTGATGAAAGATTGAAATTTTTGTAAAATATTTGCTTAAACCGTCTTTACAGTTGCATAACACCATCTATCTCTTCACAGCTCCCACGACCCATAGCCCAACTCAAAAGAAATTTCGAGCACACCACCAGCCATCACTGTTAATAGGTACATCCACCCAGATTATAAAATGCAAATTTTTAGTTTGGCAATGCCTTCCACCTCTTAACAAGGACTTCCTTATATTTATACTTTTCTTCGTTGTTCTAGAGATAACGCTCCGAAACCGAAAAATATCTTAACCCAGAAGAAGAAAGTTTTCGTTGAAAATGCAAAGCCCAAAACCAATTGAAGATGTTGGTAGCGCCATTGTAGTTTTTGTCATCGTTGTAGTGTCATCCAACTCTTACTTCCATTATTGGGATACATGTAGTCCCCAAATACAAATTGCAAGGATATTTAACACGAGGTCTGGCTGGGGTGTAGGGGACAGGCAAACAACCTAATTGTGAAGGAGTCCAGTGGACTGGACTACATACCAAAATACAATTTGCAATCACACCAAGATACATATCGGCCCTACTTCCCTTCATCCTTCGATATACATGTATTCACCCATACATACATTCACTTCCTCAATGCATGTCCTTAATCTTATACCTATATAAAAAGTTGTCAGTTTGTTGGTACGGTTCGGTAGGTCGTCGGATGGTAACTGGTAGTTTGTTCGGTTGGGCCGGTTGGGGTTAGTTAGCTGAGCTCCCGCTGAAGGTCTATGGCAATAGAGGGTAGTAGGTGGGATGGTGGTAGATACTACAGGCGACATATTCTGGAAAATTTTGAGTCCCCAATTAAGCTTCCAGTCTGCATTAATGAGAAATGCTAATCCATGTTTTGCCTGTTTTAATACGTCTTATGCGCATTGCTATCGTGTGTATGCGAGAACCCCCAGTATACTTCTCCTCTACACACACACACACACACACATACATACATGGTTAAATAGACGTACATAGATAGATAAATTTTCTTCGAATAAATATAAGTAAATGTGACTCCATGGTCATGCATGCATGCATGCGGTCTCATACTGCTTCCTACTAACGCCATCGTAGACATTTACATACATACATATATGTATGTGTATAACACTATGTCATGCAGGCACGGTATTTCACTCCTTATTGTTATACTCAAATTGGTAAGTAGTAGAGACAGTAGTGAGAAGGAGACTACCTGCCAACACTGACATGGGACCACCATTGGGTGGTGGGACAATCGCATTAGTAGGCTTCCCTCGCTCCTTGTAAGGACCTAATTATTTGCCCGAACGAATTTAATTTTCTGCATAATAACAAGGTGTGGAAGTTCTTTCCTTGCACACATATTAAATGCATATAATAATTATATTACTGTAATTTTCATCATTGCCATCGGCCGCCGACGCCGCCATCACCGCCACCCATGCACATGGTAGTAATAGGGGGAGAGGGCTGCGTGTACGTCACACATCACAGTGTCCGAGAATAGAAAATTACAAGCTCTAAATTAATATGAAATGATAAACGCACGCAGACGTTCAAATGTACAGGAAGCAGGACGAAGAACAAAAAAAAAAAAAAAAAACAACGAGGAAACTGAAGTAGAATGGATAGTATGCCGGCAGCGCATGATACGTGGTGGGGTTGGTGGTACGACCTACCGTATTGCGATTCCTAATGTGTTCGAGGATACAACGAGGGTAACTATGTAGCGTAACACTAAAACACCTTCAGGGAATTCGTCGATGAAGCTCATGTGATTATAATTGGTTGATATGGGGGCATTTAGAGAAGTATTTATTTTTATTTGTTGTACGAACGAGTGTATATGTATGTAAGGGTTCGGGGTTATTTTATTAATAGCAAATTGGATTATTATTGGTGGTCGTGGTAGATTTGAATCCATGGGGTTTCGGTTACTTTATATTTGACAGTTGTCGACTAGAAACGACAGACTACTGGTTAATGAATTCTCTCTCTCAATACATATGGTCCAATGCTTATTGTTTACCACATGCAGTGACAGAACGTTTACAAGCCTCAGACGATAGGTGCACAGAAGCTACGTTATGAGTGACTACTCCTCCTCGTCTCTATAGCTTCTACAGACATTGCTGGAGGCTACACCAAATCGTGTGATAAATCTGACTTTCAAACTGTGCCCGTTTAACCCTCTCGGTACGCAATTCGGATGATTAAGTTAGAACTAATTTATGTGTGGGGATTTGTTAAGGACACAGGTAGTATTTGTGCCGCGAAAAAATTGTGTAGGCGTGTCAGGTGGGCGTTGGGGCAAATACGTACCATTCGGGATGTTGTTGATGTCGTTTTTTTTGACAAACAATAGCTAATATACATTTTTACAAAACTCAAAAATAAACTGTTTTTAGAAAGAAAAAAATAAGGTCCTCCAACTTTTGCTGGTACATATATGTATGTATATATATACCGTGCGTCCCGAAAAGGTTAAGATTCTTGGTAGTTTTTCGTTGGTTTTGCAATTGCCTATAATACTTGCATTTAACAGCGATCTCGTTGTAAGATCGTCGGCAATGTTTTACGAGTAGAGACTTGGACATTTTTTATAGCGCTTCCAAGGTTCTAATAACTGTCTTAGTATCTATAAGTACATACGTATAGAACTTCCACTAAAAATACATTGCATTGGGTCGGCAATCGGTTTTAGAAAACTTCAGCTCGCATACCACTCACTGTCTTAGTTTCGTTTTTCTATAACTCTATCCATTCCTCCAGATTCCTAAACTAGGTACTCTACTGTAGAATCAAGAGTCATATTATTTGACAGTCATTGTAAGGATTGTGTATTGTTGGGTAGAATAACGAGTAGCCTGAATCTAGAGGGCGCCTGCCGAGCATGCCTGAGAGAAAGAGCAATATTTCTAGTGCTGCAGTAGGATACAGACGTCATATATTTTGTTAAATGCTGTCCGCCAAACTAAGATTCCATATAGCAGTTCTCACTATCGATGTATACAACTAATGGACTACTACCCTACGTTGAAGGGTCAGATTTTTTTGCGACATTTACTAGCTGATAATATACAATTGAGAGAGAAGCTTTGACTGTCTTTCTATACCTTCCTGTAAGCAGAATTACTTTGTGTAAGTGGGGTTGATGGTAAGACTTACTTTATTTGTCCACTTGACTAGTTGGTTAAAGAATTATTCTATCAGGATTCTTTAATTAGAACAGACTATTATACTGCACCCTGTTTTATCCAGGATAGTGAGTATCTCCTTCATTACTGAGTTCTAAGGTTAGAATACAATATCAGATTATCCTTAATTTAGTAACAAAGGTCAACCTTCAGTCTTTGTAGTCAGCCCGTTATAAATGGAGTTTCCATCCAAATCTGCACGAATTAAGTTGTCAAATAGCAGTACAGGATCTTGAGGAGAAAGAAAGATGGGCTACCTACTGCGAGTTCTTACTGCTCTTTGGTAAAAGAAGCAAGTGGAGTCCAGCAGCCATAACATCATACGAGTAGCTTTGTTGAATTTCCATTGAAATTGTAAATTGCTGATTTTATTTGTGGTTCACAAGCCTAAGTGTTCAGAACTTGTCCAGTACTTCTGCATATATTCCGGTGCCCATATCCTATTGTTATAAACTTATACTTCACCCCCTAGCTCTCGTGGTAGAACAACCATTTTTATGAATTCTCTCTTTCGGTGTCTAGCTTCGTAAGATTTATTTTAAAATTTGAAGTTTATTGGTAGCAGCGAGACTTGGTCATTTCTAGACACAACATCGATGGACTTTAACGAGTTCAGATAGGTTTTACGTAGCTGATTACTATCTTTGTACATTTAGTAAATTAGTTTTGACTAGAAGCTTAGCAGAATTAGTTGGAAGTTAAATACTTGAAAGTGGAGGATGGTAGATTTAATGGATACTCCTTCCTGTTGTGTATATAATTGGACGAAACACCTCCGTGTACATATACTATATAACAACTGCAATCCGGGATATTCTTAGTTTCACACAGATTCTAGTCTACGGTTTGTAAGGAATCTACTAATCATGATAGCATGGCATAGAATAGTAGCACTACCATCCAGTTTGTGAAGGTATCTCTGCGTTGGTTTTTAGCATTCGTGAACGACTTGTCGTTATACCGGTTATTATGTCTTCCTAGTCATTTCGAACTTGGGTAACGTGATTCTGCTTAACTTGATCATTCGTTGCCCTTTCGATCGAACGCCGAACCAGCACAGGTATCAGATCTATGTAAGCGTTGTGTTCTATTTACAACTTGGCCTAGCTCATAGAGTTCGTTGTTCCTCCTCTATTTACCCTTCTTGTACACAGGACGTGTTGATCTTTGGTCTTCAATTGTCCTCTTACGACGAAGGTATGCTGAGCACGTCCATTGTGCCATTTTTGCCTGAATAGGCAGGTAACTAGACAAACTTGTAGAAGAGAAATCCTTTAAAAAAAATCCCATTTCCTGCCTAAATTCAGTGCGATGAATCATATCATATCATAAACAGATTTATAGTCGATGAAGAGGACAGAAGTTTCGACTTTTCGATTTCGAATTCGAATAGTATGTTCTTAAACATACGATTTTTTGAAGCGTATAGGGCTTTGTATGGATCAAGGGCTCAATAGATCATGGAATCCCCTTTCTTAAATCGAAGAACTAAAGCCTAATCCAGTCTAAGACACGTTTTATTTTATTTCCACTTGGCCGATGACTTACTGCATATACTCTGCCAAGGCAGCACCTTGACGTCATATTCAACAAATTGTGCAGATAGCCCCATATCCGGAATATACACTACACTTTATGAATCTAAAAAAGCAGCTTTTTCAAAGTGGAAGTTCTAGCCATAATGGAGAGCAGAGCAAAATACTGATTATTATACTAGATAGTTTTGGGTTTGATATTCCCACAACCTGGGGAATACGATGAATCCATCGATCTTTCAGCAGCCGCATCATCATAATCGAAATTAACCCTACAAATGTCCAATTGTACTCTCGTACGTTCGTCACACGTTCACGAAAGGTGCAAATGTGAAAAAAATGTTTCTTCTAAGAATCGAGCAATGAACTTGGTTTTTCTAAGAAGTACTAAACACGGCGCCCATTCTTACATTTAATAAAACACATTAGGTCCTAGTACAGATCACTACAGAACACCATCTGATGTAAGCGGTGGAATCTATTAAATGTCCTCCTCCAACTCCCAGTAGAAAGAATCTTTCAAAATCCATATTTCTAACCGCTTCTTCACTCACTGGAAAAGCCTTAGCCTTATGAAGGCTTTTTCCTCTAGATATAAATTTCTTATATGTACATTGATGTCTATTTTGTATCCCATCTATCCTGCTGGTGTACCTGTAAAAGGCATACTAACAGCATTAATGAAATCAAATAACAAAAGGCATACCATTCCCTTTTATTACAAAACCTTAAATCGATAACAATTAAAATTTTAACTGTGCCATACAGACGTCCAAATTAAAAAAGGACAAAAAAGAAAATATTAACGAACATCAGCTGACTTCTCCCCCAAGCAGATACATTTTTTTTTTGCGGCATTAACTCAACAACCTTCATCCTAACACATCGCCGTAAGCAGAGGATATCTCTAAAAAGTAAAAAGGATACGAGTGCCCACATGCAAAACGTTTGGATAAATGTCAGCTTTTTTTTCCACTGATGAGCCACCCCTGATGCATTGCCATAATCGCATTGTTTTTATGCATTCAACATTCGTCTTTCGTCCCCCATTACCCAGTGGGATACAACGGTGTAGGTGTAGGACTGTATACGTAGTCCCTAAAAAAAACAAAGAAAACTCATTTCGTATCCCAAAAAAGCGAAGAAAACTCGCGTATATCCGTATGTATGTAGTCGTATGCATCATACGAGCAATGTCTATCATGATGGCCATCGCCAAAATTCCAATTCTCGCAACCCCTAACAAAATTAAAAAAAAAAAAAAAAAAAAATTGAAAAAAAGGATAACAGGACGAAAAACAATGCACACACGTCGGTCGCGCTCGCGAAAATGAAGAAAATAAAATAAGCTACCAATAAATTTTGCATACGGCCTCCCGCTCTCTATGCGGAAGGGGTAGTGATTTTGCCTGCGTGCTCCTTTTTCTTTCCGTTAACCACCCCGCCCTTACCACCCCGGCGATTGCCATTAACTCTTCAATTGACCATTGTCCTTCCATCGAAATATTATGATTATATGTATGTATGTGCTTTCGAATTGCTGGATGTTTGAAGTGATGGTGTTTTGTTTTGGATTTTTTGTTTTGGTTCTGCTTTTCGTTTTTGGTTTTTTTTTATCGGAGGGATTTTTTGGCGGATTGTGAATGATGTTTTTTTTTTTTGGTTTATTTTTTTGGTTTGGTTTTGGCGTTGAGGAATTTTCGTGTTATATGAGACACATTGTATGTACGCCGAAAACAGGAACCCCGAATTCAGCAGGACTCATATGCTGTCGTCTACCGGCCCCCCATGCTCACAGTATGGAGTCTGTTCTATCAGGTTTTTGAGAGGGGCAACCGCCAAAAAGAAAATTTACGAAGGAAAACGCAAATGGTCCTCCTATGGTACAACACACACTTTGTGAGGTGAGGGACAGCGGGTAAAGTACACTTTGGATTCAAAAAGAGAAGAACACGCGAAATTTTGTGATTTTCTTTCTTTTCCTGTTGTTGGTGGTGATGGCCGCGAATGGTTTGGTCCGCGAGTAGAAGCATATTTGTAGCAATTGGGGGTGGTTGCACGGTGTCCTCACCTTGCGTTGCGTTAGCCCTGCTGATTAAACATTAATTAAGGGGAACAATGGTCGGACAAAGCTTACAAAAGCATTGACAGACCGAATAGCACCGATGTGCAAAAAAGTTTTCTTGTGTTGTTAATTTTTTTTTGATTTTTGTTTTTTTTTTGTTTTGTCAGCGAATACGTTTATTACTTTTCTTTATTTTTTTTTTATCCAATATGTACGGATACTGTACGTGGGTATATTTGTGTTGTAATAAATTTGGAAAATACAGATTTTTCTTTTTTTTCAGTGTGGGGAGAGATTTTTCGTTTTTTGTTAATTTTTTGACAGGTCGCATGATAAAGGGTTTCATCGCCATTGATAACATATAAAATGGACCATTAGGGGTCCAAAGTACTGGACATGGTTGAGATGTGGGCGCGCGCATTGTTGAAAACAAATATTATATTATTTTAAATGTAATCTTTATTTTACAATTTTAAATGAAAATAAAAGCATAAAAGCATAGAAAATAAGACGCAAGGGCTCAATGGTTAGTGTTTCGATATTCTGAATCTGAGTATATACATACGTGTTTATTTTGATGATCCCTTCTCAGGAAAACATTTCTGACAAGCTTCATTGAGCATAACAATCATCACAGAGTTCGTCCTGATATCCAACTTGGCTGAATAGCACTGTTTCCACTATTAATGTAGCGTGAAACTTTCCCTAAAGGTGCTAAAGTTTAACATCATTCCCTGTATATAGGGTTCTTAAAAGGAAGATAGACGCCAACTGTATAGTATTCGTACATTCGTACATAATATACCAGGAGACTATTCTTTTTAAATTCACAGCGTTCGTCTTTTTTTCGGAATTTATTTTATGGCTAGTTATACACAAAGGGACATTCGACGTGACAACATTTTTAAAACATTTTTCTACCACCAGGCTCTGTCAAAGTGTGTTAAAATACACGCGATTGTTGACTTCTCTGGCCTGTAACCGAGGACACCTAAGGGCCAATCATGTTGTTGACGAAGGGTTTTAGATGCTTATATACATATACTTACGTAATTGGCGCAGTTTTGACAATGAGTGGTTCAATAGCTTGTAGACACCATCAGGTTGGATTTTAGTTTGGATATTGCTATCCTCAATGTGGTCCAATGGATGGAAGTTGTGACTATCATCATTTTTCTTGAATATCTCATTTTGCCAGAAGAAATAAAACATAAATCTGCCGAAAAACTTCCTTGCTGTTATAACTCCTTTTTGACCTTTCTGCGCTCTGTGTGTCTCGGATCGTTTATGTCTGATACATTGCCACATCCACCTATGAATAGTAGTGTCTATAAGATCGTGAAATGTTCTTAAAAATGCTATTAGGCTAGGAGATCCACAAGATATTTCGTAGACAGCGATTCATTTTTTAGAAGATTTTCCATGTGCAGCATTTCCATTCAGCATTGGATCGGAACTCTCCATATTTCTGACAACATGCCAAACTAAGGTTGGCTATATCCTCTTCAGTTTGGCCCTCAGTCGAGACGATAGTCCCAACATATTGAAAACTATCTACCCTTTCTACCAAATATCAGCTGGTGGCTGATGGATGTGGCAGCTGGAGTTAATCTTCAGCTCGACGAAGTTTCCTTTCCTCTCCATGTCAGCTATCATTTGATAGAAATCCAGTATCCAGTGTAAGGAAACAACACAACAACGTACTGTTTAAGCAGCCGACGTACTGTTGGATGATGGTCCGTTTAGTGTTAATACGGTCGACCCAGGAGGATCCACACTGACAGCTTGATGCGACGTCAAAAGTGTCTTCAAAATGGACTTTTATTTGTTCCAGAAATATTTTTACACGGCCTTTTCACTTTTTGGGAACCTTTTTTTTCAATACTTCAGGAAAAGACTTAGCTTTCTTTACCAAGAGAAATAGGAGCTTCACAGATGCTGCTGGAAGGCCATCAAGTCTGCATTGTTGTTCGGTACTGATACGGAAAATAAAGTGTTTTTTAAAAAGGACATAAAAATTTTGTACTTAAATAAAACACAGATCGTTTGCACCGATCGATTCCTTGGAGTCAATTTTCCACTTACATCGGCCGGAACGTTGGCAATTTTGCGTTTTAAATTTTTTCTGAGGTAATCTAACGTTGTCGGCTTATTGGTATAAACCAACGACTTAACCCCATAAAAAGAAATCCAACGGCTTTTAATCGAATGAACGAGTTCTAAATAGATCAATTGTTTGACCGACCAGCTGTTAACATGTGGCACCATCTTGTTGGAACCACATATCACTGATATCAATTCAATTCTGGTCAAAAATAGTCTTCGCTAGTACGATAGCGAAGTCCAGTGATCGTAACATGGCGATCATTTTCATCGACGAAAAAATACGGTCCAATCAAACCTCGGGCATAAAATCCACACCACACATGATGATCTTGTAAGGGTGTAGGCCAAGATCTTTACGCAAATTCGCCACAAGATAGACTGAGAGATTCCCAATTCCTATGAACGGCTTGGATTCGACTGATTTGGCTCATTTTGAACTGAAGCACTTACGAGTGCGATATTTTCGGTACTTCTACTGGAGGGTTGTCCCACTGGCACAGGAACATTCATGTTGACTTGAATTTATCCACTACAGCACGCACAGCCTGTTTGGTGGGACAATTATACTTCGGGCATCACATTTTCATTCAGTTGCAAGGGATCAACCAACAAAAGGTGTCATTTTAAATTTCCGGCTATTGTTGAACTGTGAACATTCAACTATCTTTGTAATGATTTTTGAAAAGCTAAAAGTTGGAGGTTATTAAAAATGGGTTAAAACTCACTCGGATAGCGTGTTGAAATAGTGAAAATTGATTACAAAAATGGTGAAAATATCAAAAAAAGTTTCGGAAAGGTTCTACTGCTTTTGGTCATCTCCAAGCGCCTTCTCGGACAGCTATAGTGATTTTAATCGATAAATTTCATTGTCTCGGACAGGTTAGTGTTGTGAAGACTCCAACTCGTGTTCATCCTGCAAGGTCAGTTCAAAATATCGCCACCATAGATGAGAGTTTTAATAAAAATCTAGTGTATCCATTTGGAGATCACGTGAATCGGGTCTATCCAATTCATACATAAAGTCCTTGTCAGCCAAATTCATGCGATTCAACACTATTAGACTTTTTCCTTTGGGGCTATTTTAAAGGTAAAGTCTACGCTAATCCTCCACCAACGGTTCATGTACTAAATAAAAAATTTCACAGCTGTTATTCGCGAAATGAAAAATTTCATCGAAAGAACGGCTATTTGTAGGCAGAGCCGAGGCGGATATTTGGGATATACATAATGTATTCCATTACTAACCTCAGAGTTTGTACTTTATATTAAAATAAAAATATCACAACTATTCGTAAAAAAGTTGGCGATCTGTATATCGGTGGAAAAAATATACTTTTTCGAACTATAGCACTGTTTGTTTCATTTGTTGAGCTGGTCCTCTTCCAAAATGAGCAGTCATCAAAGACTTTGACAAAGTGTTGTCTCGAGCTCCGCTCATTTGGGAGTACCTTGGTGGTTCTATAGACAGTTTTGCGACCAAACATGCAATAAGAGGGTCTTCATCCCGTGACTTTCTGTGAAATGAATTGGGATGGTCAGAGTTTTGAAAAAGTCCATTGGTCCTATAGGTAGCCTGTAAGTGCTCATCGATTTCAGATTTTCCCATCTATACTAAAGAATCTCATTTTTAGGGAATTTGTTAGCCCGTTCGGTTTGTTGGGTATTATAAATACCAAATAGAAAATACCAACATTCCGTAATCTATGTATCTGCACCCATCACCGGTCATGATGTCTTTTCATGAAGTGTTATCTTTTCTGTATTTTATTTTTTCAAATCCCCTGTTTTCAAACGTTTCCTAGTTTTTTTTTCTATTCACTATTGAACTCAAAAACAAACGCATTCATTCAAATAACCTTCCCGTGTATACATACATGTATGTATAGATTTTTGTTGTTGAAAAAAACGATGAATGCTTGACCAAAAAAGGATAAGATTTTCTCCCCAATTTATAGAACCAGAGACTGATGACCGACTATAATCATATATGCGCCTATCAAGGATGTGTATGAAAAAAAATAGCTGGACAAAATAACCAAAAAAAAGCAAGAATAATTGCGAACTCCAAACGGAAGTGCATATATTAAAATCCCCTACTGCCGGGATTGATGGGATACTAGAGAGAACCAGTTAGCTACCGGCTGCTCACGTTGCTTTTAAAAAGAATGATAATACTCCCATACTACAAATACACACACTCACCTAGAAAGGAGTTGGAGAGTTAACGAACGTGGACATAAATTCGCAAAAAAACACAAAAAAAGCAAAAATAATCGACATAACAAAACGAAGAGTAAAAGATGGAACATAATTCAAGCAAACTCCACCAATTTCCGAATACTCAAACCATTTTTTTTATTTTGTACTTTCTGCAAACCACTCTGCCGTGGGTGGATGTGAATGGGTGTGAGAAAGGGGTTGCCATAAAAAGCGGCCACTGGTAGAAAAAAAAAAAAGAAAAGAAAAAAGAAATGAAAAACGAAAATAAACCTCTCGATATGCGCCCTTAGCCCATACTTTGCAAGCAATTGGCTTGCCACTGGAGTTGATGGTGTTTGTATGTTGTGTTATAGCCTTCTACCAATACTATTCGTTTTTTTTCTTTCTTTCTTTTACGTACATATCCTGCATAACAGAAGCTAAAAAATATTTCCACAAAAAAGAAAGTAGAACAAAGTCTGCGACCAATCTCCTACGGGAGTGTGGAGAACAACAGCAAAAAAAAAAAAAAAAAGAATTGATTTGGTGGCAGGAGTACAATCTCTTCGTTGAAAAATGTTACCATTCACCTGGGAGGGAACACATTGCTGGGAATATACGAAAAGAAAGAGTAACTTGTAGGTTTTTTTTTCGGTGCTCATTATTTTATTTTACTTTGTAGAAAATCTTACAGTTAATTATAATATTATATTTAATATATATTTTAATGTTTAACTACTGGGAAAGCTAGATGCACTTAATGCGTTTAGGAAAGATCCTAAATTTTGGGTTTAGTTTTGGAGGGTATTATCCAAATAATATTTCACAGCTGCAAGGATATAGGATACTAAATCTGAAATTGTAATAATTTCGCCGAAATTTCATATCATTATTGTAGAAGTATTTAGTATTCACCTGCCTAGAGGATAGTAACACTTTTATCAACTGACGTGCATGAAACATATTAACCCCAGAGCCAATCAATCTACCATTGGCAGAAGCAATCATCCGTCTTCTATCTACGGTAAGCTGTTGCCAATCTGTTTCACCGAATCCTCCTTGTGGGCGTAGGCTGACACTCTTTGATTCTTGGGGTGATGCGTTAGGTTAGGTTAGGTAAATGGGTGCCTTGTGACAGTGTCACTGCTCACTTAGACCACAGTTCGGCTCCATTGTGCCCAATCATTAAACCCTGGGAACCTATAAAATCCGCTTTTGCAACCACCCAGATAATGATATGAATCTCAGGAGGTCCGTCAGCTCTACATTACCCAAGTTCTCCAAATCCGAGAAGAAGTAACCGCCAAGAGTCTTCATTCTTCTGACGGATAGGGCAGGACAGTCGCACAGCAGGTGATGAACTGACTCAATTTCTTCTTCGTCCATGCAACTTCTACAGAAGTCATTATGTAGTACACCGAGTCGCTCCGCGTGGACGCCATGGCACAATGACCACTAATTATCCCTGAAACGACCCGTGCTTTATAACGACTTTATCAGTTTCACCAGAGAAGTTGTTCTCTTCTTGCTGATACCCGGCCATAGGGCCCTGGCTGTTGCGCATGTTTCCAGATGAACCCAGAGACTATTTGCTCGACCGATGGCTTCAGCCTCTATTTTCTTCTGTAAGGAACTGATTGCGGTTACTACAAAAGGGAGGGCCCGCTATAAGTGCAGTGCCGACCCTTTCCTAGCAAGTTCGTCAGCCCTTTCGTTTCCTACGATATCCGTATGCCCTGGCACCCAACAGATGGTCACCGCATTAGCTCTAGATATCTCATTCAAGACTGATTTGCAGATCTTCACAAGCCTTGTTCTGATTATAGCGGAGTCCAGAGCCTTAACGGCTGCCTGGCTGTCTACATACACAGTAATCGTTCTGCCAACGATATTGCACTCACTTATAATCTTAGCAGCCTGTATGATGGCTGTTTATTCTAAAGGAGTTGTTTATTCCTAGGGCTTCACAATAAACTCCGGCTCCCGTGCCAACATCCATCTTAGAACCGTCGGTATAGAACGCCAGCTCCTTCTTCTTCATGGTTCTTCGGCACTTCCAGTACATTCTGTCAGGAATTCTTATAGCGAATCTCCTTTCAAATGCTAGCATGGGGGTCATGTGATCAGTTCAGTACAGGCTCGATGACCACATTCGGCCTTCCCTCAGTCTTACAGCGGTTTTAGCCGCCAGACTGCCACAGTATACATATATCAAGCGGAATGAAACTAAGCATGGTTTCCATTGCCGCTGTTGGTGTTGTATTCATTGATCCCATGACTCCGATGCACGCTACCCCCTGGATTTTGGTGAGCTTAGAAAGCTGGTATTGCTTCTCCAGTACTATCCACCATACCATTAAACCATGTGTAAGAATGGGTCTTACGACCGCTGTGTATATCCAGTCCACGACAGCTGGCTTAAAACCCCACGTGTTACTGAATGCCTTTTTGCAAGAGTAGAAAGCTACGCTTGCTTTCCTGACGCGTTCAGCAGTGTTATCCTTCCAAAGTTTGGAATCTAGAATTACACCCAGGTATCGGGCTGAACCTGAGATAATTAGTTCAGTACCACTGATACTTGGGGGTCTGAAGGCAGCAATTGATCTCTTTATAGTGGAGAGAACTGCCTCTGTCTTTGAAGGGTTCACTCCTAGCCCTTTGCTGCTAACCCCACTAGTTGTAGTGCGAGATTGAGTCTTTCGCTTAGGACTGAAGGGAATTTCCCCGAGACCAGGATAACCACATCGTCGGCATAGACCGTCACGTTGAAGCCGTTTTCCTTCAATATTACTAAGATCTCATCCACTACAAGGAGCCATATTAGAGGGGATAAGACTCCTCCTTGGGGGGTTCCTCTGCAGACGCTTCTCCTGATAGTTACATCTCCTTGCGATGAAGATATAACTCTCGATTGAAGCATCTGAGCAATTCAATTGTAAGCTGCCCAGGATCGCATCGGTGCTTACGTTGTTGAACGCCCCTTCAATGTCTAGGATTGCCCCAAGAGTGAATTCCTTGAAGTGGAGGCAACAGACTGATAGGTCTCAAGGGGTGATGCTTTGGTTTGGTTTTGTTTGATGAACATAGCTTAGATATTGTAGTCGAAGTCTTTTAGTTTTTGAGCTATGTCCGTATAGTCCATACAGCTCGTAAACTATCCTATCTTTCAAAGTCGCACATTGACGTTGAAAAACGGAGCACGTACTTTCTTCAACGTCTATGGTCTCTAACATACAGTAAGGCTAGCATGATTAGTGTCACGACTACGTCCTTGGAGTAGTGTCAAGACTACGTCCTTAGTCGAATCTGTCAGTCGGAAGCCACACTGGTATGTGCCTATTATTCACACTGTATGTTGGATAGTGGGCGTCGTTGTTCAAGTGGTTAATGCGTTGGACTACGGTTCGAGGTTCGATCCCCAGACAACATCTGCATTTTCTGTCATGGCCCAACTTCTCGCGAACGTCTAACAAACATCCGAGAGTATCACTGTAATGAAAAAGCTTCTCAAATAAGAAATTGCCCTTCGGACACAGCTTTAAACAGTAAGCCTCTTCCATTCTGAATGGTTGTGAGAAGCTAGGTCCTGGGTCCCATGGACCTGTCGTGCCAAATATTTGTTTTCTTTTTAAGTTGGATAGGATCTTATTTGAGACAATTATCAAAAATATGTCTCGATAGTTGGTGCAATACATAGGATCACCTTTCTTGCAGATGGGGCATATGGAGTTGATATTCCAATCATTGGGCATACTTTCGTCCATCCATACATGGTAAATGATTTGGTGCATGGACTTCTCCAAGCAGCATCTATATCGGGCTTGTTGTTGTTTTTCAGTTTTCTTATAGCTAGCTTAGTTAATCTCTTCTATACAGGGAGGAGTGATTACTCTTTCGTTGACTGGAGGTGGGCGCTCTACTGGCCCCTATAACTCTCTCAACATTATGTTCTTTTAGCAACAGCTTGTAGGGCTTATTCGTGACTAAGTTCCCTTCACTTTTGCTAGCTTTCTAACCAGGCCATCATCATACCTACGGGCATCTCTTGGGGGCTGATTGGTGTGTTGGGGTCATTGAGGGTGAATAGACAGCAGGGAGTCTCAGATGCTCTTTGAAGTCTCTCGACTTAAATGTCTACTTTTTGGACATTCGCAACTTCTTCTCATTCGACAGTCGGGCTTTGAATTTGGCAGCAACGAGAAAGTGTCAGAGTCGACGTTTGCTAATTTCAATGTTTGTGGTCGAATTGGTTGGCGGTTCGAACTTGTGGATTCGATGTTTGTGGAACCTAATGCTACTTATCACTCTTTTACTAGCTGTTGCAAAGTTTTTAAGTCGAAAGCTGTTATCTTTCCATGGAGGCTGTACTTTCCAATATCTCACACAAAATTGTTTCCTTTCTGGTTTCGGCATTGAAGTACCCGAGAACAATTTTAACATTATGCATCGGATAGGAATATTGTGGAGGCCCAGGATCACACCGAACTGTAGCACAAAAAAAAAACATCTGAGTAAGTAAGTACTCCAGATAGGCTCCTCCGTAGGCTCCGTCCAGGTGGCTTAGAATTCCGCCTTTATAGGTAATACAACTAGGCGCTCGTTTATCGGCTTAAACTCAATAACTCTTGACTTTAACCGATTTCCTAAAGAATCCGCATCCTAACATGTGAAGGTTATTGCGGCTTTAATTCCTATACACATATCTTATCTGCATTCCTAATTCCATCCATCGTATCACCTCGATCCCGGTTATATCGGCCATGTACCGTGCAAGGACAGATTCAAATTTTTGAGTATCACCTGGAGTACATGATGTGCGCACATTCCAGGTGCGTACTGGCAAGTCATAGTCCAGGTCGATTTGCCATTTGAGGAGATCTATTTTCCGAGGGTGGTGCCTGTTTTATAAAAGATTTTTTTTTTACGTATCCCCCAACTTGGAGGATTAGTTTCATTTGATTTCTCCTAGCGGCCGTGTGTCAGTAGTATAGTACAGGCTCCTTAATAGTTCATTTGCGAACATGAAATTCCTTATAGACGTATGATTCGATTACATATCTCGAGGCAGCTCATGGTAAGGAATTCACTTCGTTCAACTTAATTGGGATTGTAGAAGCCGCCTTTGACTTAATCTAGAGTACCTAGTTGTAAGGGCGCCCTCCTTCCCTTTCGCATCTACTGCCGCTGGGACGGATCAATGTCCTAGGCATCCGCCGGCCGTCCGCCAACAAAGTTGGTATGTCCAAGCTAAGTGAAAACATTTGTGTTGTCGTATGCCTACCATTTGACCTTTGGATAAATTTATCGATTGGTAATGTTCAGGTTAGAACGCCCGTTTCAAATTTAGCTTTCAGTATGCACCTACTGACACAAGGTTTTGAGTCTTGAATTACTATGTACATCGAGCTAGCCTGTAGTACAAGACATATTCGAAATAATACGACTTAAAACTTAAAGATTTTGGCCCTCTTTTAAGGTCACCTACCCCACTGTGTTGCATTCGCAAATCAGTGCAGCTGTACACCCATCCTGTTATTACAGGATAACAGCCAACTGTAATCAATTTGCGTGAATTTTATCTCATTTTGAGTATAACCTATGCATAATTAGGCGTCTGTGGAACACTTGGAAATTTTTTTTCGAAAACAATGTATTCACACTCAAACGCACACGAATGTACATAGCTACATAGTTTGCTTAAGTTCAGGTTACAAAATCGCAGTAGCGTAAACTTATCTCATGTGAGTACTGAGTACTGAGTACTGGCCAGCGTACTGTCCGTATAGTATTCGTATGTGTGTGTGGTGTGTATATTTAGGGGCACGTATCTACTGGGTGAAAATGAAAAATAGAAAACAACAAGTTTGTGGGGAGAAATACGGGAATTTTTTTTCCTGACACAAGTTTACTTTTCCGATTTTTTTTTTTTTTTTTTGAATTGTAGATTCGTATATGTATGTATGTATATATCTCTCATCTCGCTTTTCCTCGTCTCACTATAAAAAAAAATTTTGTTGGTCCTTTTTACAAAAGAGGGGTGGCTTTTGGTCGATCTCTTTCGTAGAAGAGTTGTAGGTAAACTTCCGGTGCAGAGTTGTACATCGATGCATTTTATCGAAAAAGGGGTGTAAACGAAGCTGATTTTCTGTGCTTTTTTACTTGTTTTTGTATTAATTGCTATTTTTTTGGTTTCTTTTGGGAGATGCTTGGGAATGGCAATTCTTTGTTTTCTTCTTGCAGTTACGAATTTTTGTCGGATTGTTTTTAGGACCCATGCCGTCAGATGAAAGGCGATTGGATGGTGGTGTCCATTGGGCTATTTGCTTGGGTTTGTTGTTTGTTTGGTTTTTTTTTTTTCAGTTTTCAGTTTTCAGTTTTCACGGTACCAGTGGGAGAAGGGGATGTTTGTTTTTTTTTCTCCTACATATGTGGGATTACGAGGTATAATAAATTTCGCGCCCAAAAAAATAGCTACTAACAAACTCTAATTTATTTTCAGGTTGTGTGTGTGTTTTTTTTTTAAATACGCAAATGCATATCGTTGCATGTGCGCAACCCCGCGAGTTGTGTTTTGTTGGTTACGTTTTTCACGAGGGTTGCGGCATATAAAACCACACCCACACATCAAAAAAGTATTATTCGAATGTAGAAATGAGCAATTAAATATGATTGAGAATTGTTAACTAGAAATGAATAAAAGACACACATGCACGCGGTAACGCGGGCAATCGGCAATGATGTTGCAAGGGTCTGCAGGATATTTTTGTTTCACATCTCGAATCTTAACCCCTTGCTTTGGGTCGGTTTTTTTTCGGTGGGTAGGGGGAGGAAGAGGGAGTTGAACAAAATGCTCACTTCGTTCAATGGAATGCTGTTGTTATGCAGAATGTTTTGGGATTTTTTTTTTCGAGGTCGCGTAAATAATTATTACAGTGGAAAAGCAGTACACGTTTGTAATGATTTTGATGCTCATGATGATGTTCCACAATGGGTGAAGTTTTTCTGTTTTTTCTGTTTTTTGTTTAAGGGTATATTCATGGCAATGGAGAGGATGATGGAAACAGAAGGGACCGTCGTCACTCGCGTCGTACGTAAAGGTGATGGTGTGCATAATGAGTAAGAATTGTCGATTTAACGATGGTCGATGAATCATGAAAAGAAGTATAGATTGTGTGTGTGTTTCGTTTTTTTTTTTATTTTTGCTTTGCATTCGATTGGAGAGGGTTGAAATGGTTTTTCTAAATATTGACAAAGTCCACGGGACACGCTTATATTTAAAAGGGTTGAGTTTTCATGTTATTCTTTGCTGTTTAAGGATATAATTTGAAGGGGGAAATGTTGTTTAGTTTTACATGGGGAACAACCAGTTAAGTGCGTTGGACTGTGCAAGAGAAGGCAGTTTACTTTAAACTTATACTTACGGGATTTATTATATGGTTCGTCATATATTCACTAATGAGGCTAACTGTGGTAGTGCGTTGGACTACGGAGCGAGGAGTTCGAAGTTCGATCCCCAGACAACACCTAAAATTTATTACATGGCCCTCTCTTGCGAGAGTCTGACCAACATCCGAGAGTAAAACTGGCATTAAAAAGCTTCTCAAAATGAGAAGTACCCTTCGGACAAAATTTACCCTTCAGATAAGGCGTTAAACAGTAGATCCCTTCCATTCGTGTAAAGAATATAATAACACGCACAACACGAATGGTTTTTAGAAGCTCAATCCGTTCTGATATTCTACCAGCGGAGCTTTTCATACATGAGTACGATGCTTTGGCAGGGTGCATGCACCAAATCATCAACCAAGTATGGCCATGCCCGATGACTGAACTATCAACTCTGAATGCCCCGTCTTCAAGAAAGGTAATACTATGTCTTATAAGAAATATTGAGGCATATCCCAGCTTATTGTCGCGAATAAGATCCTATCCAATGTAGGTACTGTGTGAACGTCTGAAACCTTTCTGCAGCACACTAATCTGCACTACCAGTGTAGCTTCTGGTCCGGCAGATAGACGATCGACCAAATTTTCACATTAAGACAGATCCGGGAGAACGAATTTCAGGTCGAGACTGACCATCTCTTCATCGACTTTGATAGCATTCATAGTCTTGAGCTCTACAAGGCAATAACCAAATTCGGGATCCCGCCAGCTGTGCTGCCTTACACTCGAAAACACGCGGTGCAACATGCATTCGGAAACAGTTCCTCCGAACTGTTCAAAACATGGAGGTACCGGATTTTTGCAAGGAGATTCGCTATCATGTGATTTCTTCAATTTCGTGCTGGAACAGATAGTCCATTGGGCGAGTGTTAACACAGAATCCCCCGCTCCCAGCACGCCGTTTAAGAGGCTTTTACGGCCATTGAAGAACAGATGAAACGAGTTGGCCTTGAAGTAAATGAGGACAAAACCAAGTACAAGTACGGACTTGTGTGCAATTGATTAACATAGTGCTTAGCAGCAAGTCGAAAGTCATGTCCTTTTTCCTAACAAACCAAGACCTAATTCATTTTGTTTATTTAAAATTTATTGTACTAGCTTCTGGTTGTATTCCGTTGAATTCTTCATCTTGCTTGCAAGCAGTTTCCTTTAAGAGATTTGATTTCATCATTCATTCAGTAGTAGGCAGTCCACGTTTACTTGGTTTTCTTCTTGGCATAGAAGTATAGCACTACTCGATCTTGATCTTTTCCTAACTGTCTGGCCCTGTCTAGAACAGGACACCGGACTCAAGTGGTTAATGGTTTTTTTTTTCGTTAGCGATATTGGAGCTGGGACAATGTGCATTAAAAAGATTGCCTATTCCAGCCGCATGAACCCGGATGGGTCCATGGCCAGTACTAATTGCCAGAACTCTTACAATATCTGCACGGTTTCTGTTCTTGCGTTCCTTTCAAGAAGTATTTTGGTCATATCTGCCTGAATATGGCACAGTTCCGCACCGCCTGCCATCTATTATCAGCTTTTAATAGATGGTGCTTAAATATTCTACCCTTAAATGCCCTCAGCGGGACGTTCACCGCCTCCGAAAGGGAACCATTAAGGGCAGATCACCGTCTTGCTAGTTTAACAGCTCGCTCTTGATCTCAATGTGACAGTGAGGTCCTTCTTTGCAGGCAAGTCCCTCTTTGCACTGCTCTACTAACTTCGAGGATGTAGTCACAGATACAATAGCCTTGATAGCAGCCTGGCTGCCAATGAGGATTGCTATGGTTCGCTTGAGTAGACGACGAGCCACACGTACAGCAAGAAATTCCGCCTCGAAGCCCATAAGACATGGAAATGTTGTCTATTTTCGAACCGTTCGTGTCGGTGAAAATTTTTGTTTCGCACTCATACAGGCACTCCGCTCTAGTTGGGAATTTGACTGTGACGTCATTTGTTAAGTTGTTGACTCTGAGAGTTGTATATTCGGTTAGATGAGCTACCAGATCTCGTGGTAATAGATTCAGGATGCTGTTGTTTCCATAAGGTTTGGTTCATCAGCATCCTGTTTTTCTTAGTCTGACCGGATTACACGATGATAGAAACATAATTTGAAGATCGAGTGGTAAAAGGTGCAATATTATGTTTAAGGCTTCGGTTGGACATGTTCTCATCGTCGCCGTTGCACTTAGAGCCGCAGTTCTTTGCACTTTTTTTCATGAATTTGATGTGGTATTCTTTCCTTAACGCAGGCCACCAGACTAAGGTGTACATCCCCACAACTTACCGAAAGTTTTGCTGCAAGCATAGAAAGTCACACAGGCTTTCTTTAACCGCTGCTCAATGTTGAGTGTCCAGCTTAGTTTTGGTTTGAGTACAACACCTAGGTACATACTTGGCACTGGAGGATAAGGAGAGTAATTGGTTGTTTAGAGGCGTTAAAGTCGGTATTTTGGTTTTAGTGGTAAAGAGGACCAGTTCATTTTTGCTTGGGTTGAGGCTCATTCCACATCCAGTTGCCCATTTGCTAATCTTGTCCAAGGCACCTTTCATAATCTAACTGATTACTGGAGAAAACATTCCTAAAACTAGTGTTACTACATCATCCGCATATGCGACAACCTTGAATCCATCTCTGTCAAGTTTACACAAGATTTTGTTATTCACAGATACGTATGACATCTCTCTGACGAATTCCTCTCACAGATATGGTGGAACTGCTGTTACCAAGGTCGTTTGAATGATTCTAGTTTTTAGCATAGTTACTATCCACTTGCTAATAAACTCTTCCACAGCCAGTTAGTTCAGTACTTCCTGAATTGATTCAGTGCTGATGTTATTGAAGGCGCCTTTAACGTCTACGTAGGTGGCTAGGGTATACTGTTTGTATCGTTGCACAAATTCGTGGAACGTCGTCTCTATCTATCGCTTCTAAGTATACGAATGCTGAGATTTGGATAGAATGGATTGATCTAGGATATTTCATATGTGTGTATCCAAGATACGTTCTAACGTCTTCAAAAGGAAAGACGACACGCTGATTGGTCTGAAATCTTTGCGAATTCATGTCCACACTTCCCTGCTTTCGGATTAAACACAAGACGAACGATGGGACAAAATCCTCCAATATTTTCTGCAGTACGACCGGAAGTATGCCATCAAGGCCAGCCGATAGTATGGTAAGAAAGCAGATATATACATAGAAGTATTGTATGAAAGAACTGTGAAATCCCCATCACATATGTACTTGCATTACGAGTCTTTTCCGCTGGGAAAGAGAATCGTTAAGTTCGTGTTAAAATATTTCACTGATTTTAGAGGAATGAAATTCCACACTTATTTTATTTTACATCAAAAAAGTTAGTCTGCAAATTTTAACACCAACTGTTATGCATAGTTTGTATCTGAAACTCTTCCATAAACCCCACAACTACATGTATTCCACGAAATAATATTTATCTACTTACTCTCTGATTTGATTGTTTTTTTTTTCCACAAAATATGTATTAAAAGTGAAAAATTAAAATCACATTTTTTTTCTCTACTTTTTTTTATTAAATATGTTTTTTTTTTTATTTTTTAAATGACCACTTTCAATTATTTAAATTGCTTGCCTAATTAACAAACTCGCCATCATCAATAACACATCCAATTAATAATAAACGAATCAGAATATACGCACATATGTATGTACATAGTATACTTCGTATTCATTTATGTTGAACGTGTATTCAATTGTACATTTTCAACGTCACACAATGAATTAAAACGGATTTTCATTAAATTATCTTCGTAATTCATTATGTGTTACATGTGTTATAAAGTGACTGTAACTAGTCATCTCCTTCACATGTTATCAACATAGTGACACGATAAATACAACGTTGACGGTATAATACACCAGAATATTGTTAGACCATGAAACACGGAAAATACACAAACGATAGCCGGATGTTGGACCAGCACACGCATATAGTGCCTCGAACTTTCCTCTCTCTATACAGAAAGACCTGAAAGTGTGAAGTGTTTGGGGGCAGGAGGAGGGTAGCATGGTGCTACC
The DNA here is from genome assembly GCA_905220385.1 of Xylota sylvarum. Lineage (NCBI taxonomy): Eukaryota > Metazoa > Arthropoda > Insecta > Diptera > Syrphidae > Xylota > Xylota sylvarum. The sequence continues at coordinate 48,624,728 of LR999960.1, read as the reverse complement.
ATAGTACTTATCATAATGAGTTTAAATGCGCCAGAGATACAATAACATACGCAACAGGAGGCTTCGGATGTACATACTATTCACATATATAAGTACTATATTCATATACACTGGGGGAGGGCCGTTTGAATGAGATGGAAAGTGAATGCGTTGGATGGTAATAATATTGCCACTATCGTCATTGTAATTGCATGTTCTCATCATGAATCGTTTAATTAAAATAATTAATCTAATTATTTTTTTCTTTATTTGTTCGTGTATGTCCATTTTTGATGATTATAATGCCAACTAGCGGTAATTATAAATCAAAAAACGAGTCTGAAAATGTCAGGAAATACCTACATAAGAAAAACTTTAGTTTAGCTTATGCTTAGTATAGGCTTTAGTAGATACTATATCTTTTAGTGATAGATCATTGATTTGGTTTTGTTATGAAATGAAATGCAACACACTTAGACCAGCAATAGGTCCAATGTGATACCTAATAGATCATAGGTGAAAGTTTCTCTCTACCTACGCGTCAAACCATTTTGAACTTCTGATGAAGCATAAGGGGCTCTAGGTTTATCAGATCGCCTAAATCATTATAATAGAATGCTCCTAAGTTAAGCTTCCTTCTGCAGAAGAGAGCTGATCAGAAACAAAGGAGTTGAAGAATGGTTTCATCATCTTCTTCATCCTTGCAGCACTTTTGTAGAAAGTCGTTCGCAAAAACGTGTCCAGTGACCTCTCGTAGTGCCGATATGCAATCTATTGAGAGAAATCAAATTCCTAGAGCATGTTAAATCTACAATTGGCCAAATTTGTCCGGTAAAATGGGTAAAGTTGTTCCTATTCTGGCGAGTTCATCTGTCTTACAGTTCCCTGGCATATCAATATGCTCCGGCACCCAAAAAAGGTGAATATTGAACTACTCCGCCATTTCCGTGAGAGACGATTGACAGTGTAGAGCTACTAAGAAATAAAAGAGATTGATTCTGCCCGAAAAGATGCGGATATCTGTAGCAGCTATCACGTCTTCCTGAAGCCAATATAAGACTTCTTTGATCGCCTTTTCCGCCTAGAACACGCTTCAATGATTTGGAAGATAGAAGGAGAATTTAAGATGAAGACTGTCGGAGAAAACACCTCCACCGACGCTGTCTTTAATTTATGAGCCGTCAGAATAGAAGTGAATCGACGCATCTTCTAAAAGTGCTTCTTCATTCCAGAGTGATCTGGAGGGTGCCGACGAAGTTCTTATCAAAATTTGTAACAAGAGAGAAACTTGTAGAGGACAACTTACAAGTTGCCCTAATAATTGAGCCAATCAATTTTATGATAATGTCTGAAAACTGGCGGACTAATAGAATCTATATGCAAATAAAATTAAGGATACGTGATGCGAGAAAGAGGGTTCGCTCGATACATTCCAATTCCTGATGCGTTAAATGATGCTATCGGAGACAAGGGTGATGTTCAGCACTTCTTGCCTATTTCTGGTGACGAAAGTAAGCTTTTTACCCATGTTACACAGAATGAGGTTTGTAGTACTTAGAATGAAGTCAAAAAGTATCTCATCTCTTTAGTTGATATCAGAGCTTCCCCATATATGTACTATGGTGAGCATTAGTGTCACAGCCTATAATAAGGGCAGGTTTTTGCCTCCCGGCATCTACGACTAATCTTTCCAGGTTATCCCCAAAAAGAGAGTTCATGCTACCATGGGCGAGATACACCGGTACCACGTAGTAGGAGCCACCGGGGGTTTTTATTTTTGCAGCAGTTGGAAACCAATACCAATTGTATACCAATACAATTTCTGCACTAAACCAGAAACTGAAATTCAAACACCTTTGAATCCCCTTTGACCTGAGAGTTTTCCAATGGAAATCCATGAATGTTTTAGCAAAGGACAAGTTCTACAAAATATCATTTGTACACTAATCTAGAAGTGAACACTGTTAGGGCGCTAAAGATCCAGTCCAGTCAATCAAATCGATGTTCTAAAACTTAGTTTGAAAAATCCAATAAAGCCTGTTCAAAATTGTTGAAAATCTAAATAAGCATATCATGAGTATGAGGCGAGGAGGGTGTTATAGTCAAGGAATGTACATACATATCCCTGTGAATATTAGTTTTAGGAAGTCAAAAACACCTTATATTGTGTCTGTAGGCTTCTTTGAAACGTTGCAATATATTCCTGACTATTGCAAAAATCTGAATGGCAAACATCATTGGAAGAGCAGCTCAGTCTACATAAACCAGCTTTGGAATCAGACCTTGACTGAAAAGATACGATAGCGTATGATTTCCACATGAACTAATGTGTACTGTGGTTATCGAAGAAAATCTTTCAGTGTACTTGAAAATGCAAGTATTTCCGAGTGATCCTAAGCATTCACTGATCGGGTTTTCCTAAAATTCTATAAAAGTCAAACAGTACAGCCAAACAGTACGTGACTGTCTACTCACGAGCTCTGGTTTGCAGCAAAATGACGCATCGAGATAATAGAGACATGTTTAAGTATATAGGTATCTCATAACTTAAAGCCGTTAAGTTGGAAATCTAGAATTTCGGCCCCATGACCGGTGCTTGTATACGTAAAATTAAACATTTCAACAACTTAAAAGAAAAATAGGTATTGCCTCCATCAGGCATTCGGATTGTCTGAGCCGGTGTGATGCTGTTTTCAGGGATCGCTTTTCACTTGATTGAACTCTAAGACAGTACAAAGATGTATGGACCTAAATGGCTGCCTTGAGGAATCCCTCCAGTGGCAATAATCCAATAAAATAGTGCATATTTGGATAAGAATTTGTACTGGCAATTGTCTAAATATGATTTCAGTCTCAAGGTAAAAGAAGGTGGGCATACGAGGACGTTAATTTATTGAGTGATTTCACGAAAAGCCGTGCTGTAGTCGATGGTAACATCAGTAACTACTTTTCCTTTCTATGATGTATCAGATCATACGAATCCGGTTAGATTTAGCATTTAAGTATCAACATATGTTGTCGAGTATGTTATTATGCTTTCAAAGTGTTTTGGTATATTATATAATATATAGTTCTAGGAAAGGCTTAAGAAATGACTGCCAACGTCTTAATATTACTTTGAGGGACTGGAATAAAATTTGTACCCAAAGCTGTGGTAGGTAAAGAAACCTGGAATGAAGTCATCTCTGCTGCAAATAATCTTTTTGATTATTCATAATATACACATATCAATAAAAAATAGGGAGAAAATGCTAAAATCTATTCCCTGATTGTTGTTTGGAAGCTGGGTATAAGGCTGTTGTTTGGAAGTTTGAACGGTTGTACCTACAATTCCTTGAAACATTATATTTTTCTTATTAGAAAGACAAGTATGTATATACTTGGGAATAGTCATAGTCAACCTAAGGAGTGGATGGATACATTGAAGATGGTAATGAGTTTTCTTTTTCACCATTAGAATGTGTTTAAGATTTTGGAGTTGAGACTCAGCCCATACTTAATTATAGTGTCCAGTTCCTCGTGGGCCACCAGACATCAACATGGTTGCTGCTGCTCTGTCCTACAATCTTGCTAATTGCGTCCCAATCTCTTCAACAGCGTGGGCATTCATATATGACATGTTTCACTTCTTCCATAATTTCTGTGGAGTTTGGTTAGAGAATATAACTGTCGTGCCTGAAACTGTGAAATACATCCTGATCCATTTAAAAAAAAATACAAATATTTGGCGTAGCATGTCTACCTAGTTGGACGCAGGGCCTAGTTTCTCGCAACCATCTGACTACTGCATGCTTATCAATGGTTACCGTGTACCGCTTCCGTTTTTTTTAGAGATGGTCATACTTTTTTGGTCTTTTAGTTGGTCATGGTCTATTTTTTTAAGTGTGTTTGGCTATCACTAAAATATCATAGCGATAAGAAGACCCTGAGTTTAACTCAAGGATTTCCTCATACATTACGTTCAATAATAAAGAAGCTAGCCAGGACCTTGGGTAACGCCGCCTGTAATGTTGTGTTGCTTTGTTCCATCGTCTATACCGTAGAGCATCATCCTTTTGGTAATGAGCGATTATTTGTTTCAGTGTCACAGGTTAAGTTAGACGATTTTTTTTGTCAATCTAGAGCACAACGTCAGTCTTCGATTTTTTGCCATTGCTGGTAGAAGTCGATCGTGTACATATCGTGTAAGTAGTCGAAGTAAAGAGGAATGCTTTCATAAGATCTACAGTCGCAATAAAACGTGCTGTCATTAGATCCTCGATCTTTGTTACAAGTTTGACAATGCAACGAAGTATGCTTTTACTTGGTTTTGCTGTCTGCTAATTTTGCTGTATGGAGAGGTAGTTCATCGACGTAATTGTGTCATGGCTGAGAACTCTTCTTTTAAAAATTTTTTTTTAATTTTTTCTTATTTTCCTTGACACACTACTTTGTGTATACATAGTTTTGTAAAAAGGAGGAATCGGAAAATCATTTCATCGTCATGCAAAAGGAGCCACAAAATAAGAATAACTTATCTAAGGCTAGTGGGAATAGTAGTCGTCAAAAGAACTTGACATCTCTGTCGAGTTTTACAAAACTTTCCAACCATTTTGGCAGACCTTCTACAGTATCTATGCGGGTTCGTCAAATCGTCATTGAACGAGAAATATAAAAAAAAAATACAACCAATGTGAATATGGAGCTGAGGAGGTAAAACAGAAGAAAGAGTGGGCGATAAGGCGGTATACATTCGTACTACTTTTCTTGCTGGTTAAAGGTGATTGACTTCCAAGGAGCCTTACAGACTTCCTCAAAACCTCGACTGAGCAGATGATATTTGTTTGCTATCGCCTTGAATAAAGTACGTATGTACAAAAAATGACTCTTAAAATAGATGGATGAGAGGTCTATTATATTACAGATTACATCATATTGTAGGCATTACTGAACTGATTGGAAGGACATACTATGAGATTTCTGTTAAATTATTACGCTGGTCTGATGATTTGGATTACACCATGAACTGGGATTTTTCCCATCTAATTTGAAGTCCATGTTTCTATATATATTACAGTGGTATTTACTAGTAAGCTGAGTCATTTTTTAAAGAACAGTCATATACATACGAGTATGTATAGAAATTGGCGAGGAATACGCGTCATTATGCAATGAAACGCGGTAACATGAGCATATTCAATCCAGTAGCCTAGGGTGGATGGACATTTGTGGAGAAAGTACTTAAGTTGGTCAAAGTATGGTCAGAAGCTATCGTTAACAAGAACCCCTTTATAGCATTATAAACAATTTTTACTTTTCTAATACATACATATGTACATATGTACATTCATACGATATGAATTATATACATGATGAATTATAACACGATATGTTTGTATGTACATACAGAAATATGCTATAAATGGTGCATATGTATATTTCCGTAGAAGTCAGCCTTAGCCACGTATTATTCTCGGTCAGTTGATATGAATCTGGTATTCTTTTTCCTGCATCGCACAATGCCCTTGTAAATTATCCACACGTTACCTCTATCTCATCCCTTGTCTGCCTCATTGCATTGCAACAGCCAGGGACACAACTTAAACGATGATCATTCAATTTGGCGTCTACATGTCCTGACATACCACATAGTGTCCTAGCCACAAGCAACGCGCACCGGATGCATGATGGTTTTATATAAGCAGAAGCGGTTGTGGCGGTGGCAGCAAACCAAAAAAAAATAAAAAAAAAAAAAAAAAAAATTGTGCCATAACATATGCATTCATCGATTTACATCATTGACATAATGAAGTTTCCAAATGAGTTCTATTGTTAACAGATGGACGATGGTGTTGAAAGTTGACTTCGATTAAGAATTCGCAATGTGATGCAGAGTAGTTGACGTTGTCGTTGGATTTGTTTTCTGCCAATGATGATGATGAGGACACACTGGAAAATGTCAAGAGTGGTAGTGGGCATGGAGTCCATCGGTGGTGAAATGATGTACTCGTACATAATGATTGTATGTAGGTATGCGAGAAAGGAGATGCTTTTTTTTTATTTGTTTCGTATTCTATGGCTGAAATGTCCTTTTAAGTTATAGACTTGAATCGTGTGTAATGTAATTAACTTTTAATGAATTCATAATTAAAAAAGAAAAAAGAAAGTGCGGTTTTATGAAAAAAAAATTTCGACATGTAATTACTGACTCGTTAGACTAAATTGATGCTGAGTAGGAGGACATTGATCCAATCAGTTGCGATGAACGATAGTAAAGAAAACAGGGGTATCGAACCTACATACATATGTATATGTTTACTTAGAAGACAATTTCTTCATTGGTTATCGGATTGGATTTTCCTTGAGGAAGAGTCATAAGTTTTACCAAGATACTATGAATATTATTCTAAAAGCTAAGAACGACTGGACATTTACTAAAGAAGTTGCATTTCAGACAAGAGTATTGGACTGACTATTGGATGTATAATTAGTATAAAAGTACGCATACTACCTCTAAGGAATTACTTATATCCTAGTCATAGGTTAGATAGTGTAGGATTATGAGTATATCATCACTAGGCACCATAGTAGGCTTTTCGCGTTCTCTAGATGACCATTACGATAACAAATCTAAACCATCTCTCTCACGCAATTAATATACATATACTCACATGTGTACCTTCACCATTTCTCATTAATTTAGTTCGTAGGCCCAACTTCCTGTAGGTTGTCAAAGAAGAAGGTACTTTCCAAGGTGTTTGAGTCTACTCCGGGCTATGCCTTGGCATTCACAGAGTAAATGTTTAATGTTCTCCGAGACGTACATATATGTCACTGCAATATGTACATACAGTTGCGGTCATAATATGAAATAGTAATGGGAGTTAAAACAAAATTTATAAAATGTTTTTATTCTGGGGGGTAAAACCCAGACAGTTCAAAACTTAATTGGCTGCTCACCATAAACAATTAAAAATGCCATTCTGTACTTGCCAAGCCGATAATGTCGCCGAAATTGATCAAAAAGGTGCTCAGACATTCACGGATCAATCCCTTTACTTCAGCTACGCAGATAAAAGATATGTTTAGTGTTGATTCTAGCATTGAAACCAGTGATAAATGTTTGCGGGATCACGATCTGATAGTCCACAGTCCTGAAAAAGTACATTTGCTGACAAAAAACCATGTGGTCACGAGAATTCGATTCAGGAAGGAAGGTCAGAAGAAAGATGGAGAAATATTTTGTGGTCAAACGAATCTACAATCTATTTGTATGGCGTAAAGGGATCTCGTCTTTATAAAAGAAGGCCTTCAAAAACAGAATTCAATCCTCAGTGTACAGGAAAGACAATAAAACATAGAGGATCCAGCATTATGGTTTGGACATGCTTCTCTTTTGTGGTTTTGGTCCCATCTACCGTATCAAACACATAATGGATCAACGTTTAAATATCCAAATCTTGGAGGAAGTCATGCTTGGCGTATTCTGAAGAGAAAATGCCACTGATAGGGGTCTTTCAACAAAACAACGACCCGAACCATACTAGCAAACTTATTAAACAGTGATTTCTTGTGAACAGGGTGAATGTGTTAGGATGGCCCGCACTGTCCGCAGATCTCAACTCGATACACCTTTTTTTTTGTCGGGTTAAGAAACACTCCACTGGAGTACATAGACACAACTGGTACATTGTACTACCAGGAAGCAATATCCAGTATTACCCATTTTACTGGAATTTCTTTGACTTTCGGAGAAAGCCGAGAATGCACTTCAGTGATGAGGAGCTTACAGTGTCAGCACTCACCACATCAGCGCCGAAGATCTGCCACCTGATCCGAGTAAAGGAAAGGGCAATAACAAAGGAAATGATCCGAAGTATCGTCGCCTTCTCGACAAGCGTCGCAGACAGAGGTGTCTCTTAAGCCTAGCACACTAAGATGTTTAGTAAAAGGAAAGTGTCCCGTAAGAACGCCAATAAGTTGTCTGCAGTCTTTTCTGCTGAGAGACAGCAAGAATGCCGCTAATTTCTTACAGACGTTCGGTAGCATACGTCTGTTTAGTCTGCCTGCATCATCCTGGAAAACCGTGCCACACACAGTTGTGCTCGTAGGAGACCCAATCGTCAATGGAGGCCCTGACCGAGGACGCGGGAAGACCCAACGCAGGTTCAGGTCCTGAGAAATCACCCTCTGAGCCTAGCTTAGCAATCTCATCAGAGACTTCATTTACCGCAATCCCAGTGTGACCTGGGACCCAGACAAGAGTCAATGAGTTCAGCCTTGCGACCGAGTTCAAAGAATTATTGCATTCTCGAACTATTTTGGAACGGGTTACAGGGTTGAGCAAGGCCTTAAGCGAAGTCTGACTCTCACTACAGACGCAGATACTCCGACCCCGCCACCTATTCTTAACAATATAGTCGGCAGCCATTAGAATAGCATAGATCTCCGCTTGGAAAACAGAGGTATGCTTGCCTAACGAATAGTGAAGTCTACTGTTGTCGGTCTCCACGAAGACACCAGGACCGGCCCCTTGACTAGTTTTGGAGCCATGCGTAAAGATTCGACTACAGCCCAGTCCAGGCCGAAGCCAGTTCTGAACGCAAGGAAAGTCGACTCGAAATTTACACAGCAGCCGAAGTTCCGGTGTCATTGGTTCAGACGGCATATCCATGGAACTAGGGTCGTAGGATAAGTGTCATTGAAACTCCAGTGCGGATGATACCAAAAGCCACCCCGTTTAGGACGATAGATTGCTTTGATAGTACAGCCCATGATAAAAGTATCAAGGGGAGGTAAATCAAGCAGAGCATCTAAAGCAGAGCCAGGCGTACTCGGGAAAGCTCCCGTGCAGCCGAGACAGGCCGTTCTTTGGAGTTTGGTGCAGCAGGCAGTCACATACTTACGCGAAAGCCTTCTCCACCAAACAACCGTCTTACCATAGCCGTATAGATCCAGAAGACATTTTTCGGTGATAAGCCCCATGCCTTGCCAAAAGCACCCTTACACTGCCAGAAAACAGAGAGCGTCGTGAATGTCTTCGACTTGACATGCCTTGCCCAAAGAAGTTTCTTACCCAGGATCACTCCCCGATATTTCGCTTCATCGGAGATCTGGATGGTGACGCCTTTTAGCACTGACTGAGTCAGACGGGTCACAATCCTTCTTCTCGTAAAGAGAACAAACTCAGTTTTCAAAGGATTGACCGAAAGCCCATTCCTAGTGCACCATTCATGGACCAAGTCTAAGGCTATCTGCGCGTTAGCACAGACAACCCGACAGAAAGTATGGCAACATCATCCGCGTATGCCTGAGCGTAGACGTTTGAACTATTGAGAGTATGCAACAGAGAGTCAACTACCATGCACCAAAGCAGTGGAGACAGAACGCCACCTTGAGGGCTTACTTTAGTGACCCATTTTCTACATTAAACTATGTATATCCGAGAGTGGAATTAATGTTGTGATGAACGTTTTTCACAGTTAATTGGTAATGCGATTCTCAATTATTACTAAGCATAACACCTTTAGTGGACAAGAGGGTCTTGAAGACATCTTCAGTACTACATTCAATATCCCCATTTTGAAACCAGCACAGACTTATCGACTTTGAAGCAGGAACAATCTTGAACGTAGCGAGACAACGACACCTAAAGACAGGGACTGTCAGACAGGGATTGTCGAAATATTTACCAATCGTGTGTCTCTCATCCTTTCGAAAAATCCCTTACCCTCATCATAAAGTCCAGAAAATTCTACCAAGTTCATTATTTAAGTGGCAGTTATTTCAACACTCCAAACAAGGACTAGAATCGAAAAAAAAGATCAGAGGCTAGATAGAGGGCAAACACAAAAAAAAAAGTGTTTATTCCACCCAAGAATATCAAATGTAAAGTTGCCTATGACAGAGTGCATGTAGTCCTTTTATAAAGAGTCCTGCCTAGTTTCTGCATGATACTCATTTAATTCTGTTAAACAGTAAAAGTCAAGGACCTTCAGTGATGAGACTCTAGAGACTCCGTTCAGTTCGGACAATTGCCATTGTTCCAGCCATTACGTTTGCAAAGTTCGGACTTGGAAGGCCTTCCAATTTCGTTCCTGTATTATGACGCATAAGAATGAAGAAATAAACTATCGAACAAATTTCAAACCAGGACTCAGAGCCCAGCTATCATAACCATTCGTGTTGTGCGTGTCATATTCTTCCGACGAATGCAAGAGGCCTAATGTTTAATGTCATGTCCGAAGGTAAAATTTTGTTCGGAATGCTTTTGCATGACAGTAATACTCTCGAATATTTGTCAGACGCTCGCGAGCGGTGGGACCGTAAAAAATTAATTATCTTTGGTGTTGTTTGTGAATTGAACCTCGAATTTATACTCACTAGTCCGCTCAGTAGTCAAAGTTAAACTGCCTGGCATCTGTTATTTCCTGGACTATTATATCATTTTTAAAGAAATACTGTCACAAATTTCGATTCAGGCGTTCTGTGTCCAAAATGTTCGTCAAGATAGTAGTCTTGGTACACTGATCCTTGTCACAAATCTGAAAGGGCTTGCATATACATACATATGTATGTGTACATGTAGATACGCGATTTACTAGGAAGTCTTTAGAATAATTTCTTCGCCTTCATTCGTTCTTCAAATAGTGCTGATCTATAGAATTCTCGAATCCATACCTTAGTATTTCATTTAGCTCTGTCTGTGCCTTTGTTGAATAAGCTAGCCAGGTTTTGTAGCCCTACAGGTTCATCTGTTTCGTCTTAAGTGTTCTCTTTTGAGCCGAAAGTTATAGATTGCTTTCGTACGAAAATCGGATTATACTCACCAGCTATCAAATTGTGTAATGTCGCCGCCAACGTGCTGACATGCTGATGCAATAGATATTAGCTGGTACGATTGATTCTATCGTTTAACTGCATACGATCTATCTCAGTATCTACTCTCACATTCCTAGGTCTACACTCCCCTCTACACCCTCTTTCCCTCTCCTTCTTGACAATGACGGCCACTTTGTTACCGTATCCAAGATGTTGCGCATTGCCAATGACACCCTAATCAAATATCATCGAAGTATGTTTTCTTGAAAGTAAAATCTCTATCATACTGCAGATCTGAGATGATCACTGTCTTCTAGAGACACTTTAATTGGTCTTTAAAGGAATGTGGTGCTCAATTTCTATTTTAGTTCAAGGGAACAGTAATCGGAGTTCACCACATTTCCCTAGTATGTACTGGATGCTGGTGGACCTCTTAAAAGAGGGGCACAACGTGGTCAGTCGATCGGAGAAGCCTTTGGCGATCGTCCTTCCGACTCTTTTATTGTCTTCGTATGCATCTTGTACGTATCATATGGGATACATTTTGACACGTCTCTGATCCATCTTCCATCTGTCAGTCGCAAGATTTCTTCCTTAACTTTGCATCCAATATCAAATCCCTATCCTAATAGTTGCTGCTTTTGTCAGTAGCAATCGCAGTTTTTCATCGCCCTATTTCATCGCAGTTTTTCGATGGCAGTGATGTCTAAGATGTCTATCCCTAATCCACAACTTGTCATAGACCGGTAGATGTAAAATTTTAGGAACGATCATATTCTCTGTTGTGAACTGGGATTACTAGAATATGTAGCCCTAGAACTGAATAAAATAGTTTTTCAGCTGTTTCAGTCCACTTTACTAATCTATGACTGTATTCACTCAAAACATTAATTTTAATATTTTTTTTTATTTCTTTCCAGGACTACGATAAGGAAATGACAAATCAGAAAACCTCTTCACCCGCCAACCACTCAATGAAAGATATAGAATTTTACAAAAACCTTACAAACAACGTATCCGGTGCGTCAGGCAGTACGCCGGAAGGTCTGTCCCCATCTCATGACCAAGCGGATGCATCAGCGCTAGCGGCAGCTGCTGCCGCGGCTCACGTACATCTCAATGGAACTAGTGAGTACATATCGATGTCCAATTTTGCATTCAAAAGAACAAAACTGTAAGTAGGTACTCCAGCCTGGAAGGGACAGTAGTTTATTGTTTTTTTTGTTCAGTAGAGAGCAGATTTGCTAAAATTAATTCCTAACAACCACACCTGGTCCATGCTGGTTATATACTTACATACATAGATACGCATAATGCCTGGAGCTATGAAGCTCTATTAATTAAAAGGACTTAAATTTCATTTGCAATTTTTTTTTAATTTTTTTACTCCTCACACCCATTTGTCTCAACACAATGTCGCAGTGCAAGACATGATAAATTTGCAAAAGTTACAAAATTTAGCCACCCTGCAACATCATCATCAGCAACAGCAGCAGCAGCAGCAACAACAACAGCAGCAGCAGCACAACCATCATCAGCAAACGAATTCGGCGGTTGTCGTTCCTCCAGTTGCTGCAGCACTTGCCAGCCTTCAGGGATTAGCCGGTATCTCATCTGCAGTAGCTTTAAATTCACCTTTGAATTTGAGCATCGGCTCAACAACATCAGCAACGGCAGCAAGTTTATCATCATCAACTGGCCCGACTAACAATATCAATAATAATAAACCCCATGGTCCAGTTGGATCAACATCTACATCGTCGTCATCATCGTCATCGTCATCGTCATCGTTACCCATTTCGTCATTATCTATATCTACATCCGTGCCAATAGCATCGTCACCACCCCACGGCGGTGAAATTGGTGTTGGGATTGGGGGCTCACCTGTGGCCAGCAATTTAATTGCAGGCGGTTGTAGTCCACCAACCGCTAGTGCACAAATGCCACAATTAATTTTGGCATCAGGACAATTAGTTCAAGGTGTTCAAGGGGCGCAACTATTAATACCAACGGCGCAAGGTAATTGTGCGATACATGCGTTGGCTTAACAGCATAATCCAAATTAACTCTTCTTTTGCAGGAATTGCTGTCCAAACAATTCTAACAATCCCAGTGAGTCAACAAATCAACACAAATGAGCAATTCGCCCAGAACTTTGGCAGCGGAACATTTGCGACGCCTTTACCCCCGCCACCCCCGCCACAGAGTTTACTCAAACCAAATCTCTTTTCCAATGGTGTTCAGCAATTATTAGCGGCTCTTCACCCGGAACTATTTGCAGCCGCTGCAGCCAACCACTTGGCGACCGCTGCCGATGTCCACCACCACCATCACCATCATCATGCGGCCGCGGCGGCTGCTGCTGCAGCTGCTGCAAAATCTTTTCATATGCAACAGTTGAAGCAGGAGCAACAACGTGATCAACAATCAGTTGGACATCGTTCGGGTCATCAGTTGTCACATCTGCATCATCACCATCACCACCAGCAGCAGCAGCAGCAACAGCATCAATCGACTGACAATCATCACCTTTCGCCAAAGTTGGAACCAGGCGCAATCAAGTCACTTCAGGACTGTCACTCGCCGTCTCCACCGCTGCGTCACTATAGTTCGGCGTCTCCCTGCCGAAGGTCACCGTCAATGTCGCCACAACCGCCAGTAGTAAATCCACAGGCCAGCATGCCTCTTCATCTGAAACAAAGTCCTAAACGTGAATGCCCGGCAGGAATTAATCTAAGTCATCAGCAGGCAGAGAAATCACCCGTATCCCCCGTATTAATGGGATTGAGCAGTGGCGGCGGCAGCGGCAGTGGTGGTCATTGTGCATCCTCGAGCAATCATTACTCCTCCTCTCCGTTAAGTTCGCAATTGTTTCGAAGTCACTCGCCAGCTGGCAGTCAGCATCTAACATCAATATCCACCCCATCGCCGTCAAATATTCAACATCAGTCCCGGGAGCAGCAACAGCAGCAGCAGCAGCAGCAAGCGTCCACATCCAGTGTACTTAGTAGCATCAATAGGTGAGCTGCCTGTCTGTTTCGACAAAACCAAAAGTCAATCTTCCGAATTAGTCTTACTTAACTAGTGTGTGTGTGGGCAATTTTCCCATTTTTCCTTCTAATTTCATGCTTCCACGACAACAGACTTACATCCACCAATGGTGAATTAACGATAACGAAATCCCATGGTCCAAGTACAGTCCAATCGTCTTCACCATCGCCTCATCACCAGCAGTCGTCGTCGTCGTCGTCCCATCACCAGCAGCAACAACATCAGCAGAATTCACATCATCCGTTACATGTTGGTGGACATCATCAGCATCTGCATCCTGGTGGGAATTCGTTAAAGATGAGTCCTTCATCATCGTCGTCCGGTATGCAGCAGCAACAAATCTCACCCAATGGTACAGATGGCTCTTGCGCTGATTTGCTAGTGGATTCGCCAAGTAAGTTTGCCTCTCTTTTTTTGTTCTTTTTTTTTTTTTGTTGTTTTGGCTTACTTTTCGCGCAAAAAGGGGTTCATGTCGTACGTACTAATTGTCCTTACATATTGACTGTTACCAAGAATTCATTATTTTTTGCAACATATCATCGAGGTATGCATCCCGATTGGATTTATTTCAGAGTCAATTTCTTCATTTTTATAACAAGTACATACATATGTTATATATTTTAATGAATTCATATATATGTACATATGTTTTTTTTTGGTTTTTTGTATTCCGGTGTAAGTGATATTTTTCGTTAAAAAGGTTCCAAAATGTATAGTATTACATTTTACAGGACTTTTTTGGTGGTTTTTCTCCTTCTTATACTCGTACTCTAGAGGAGATGTAATGTCCTCGGATGTATTTTCGTTGAAAAGCGTACAAAAAGTATTTAGCTACCCATTTGGAGATTCATTTTCTGTTTATTGTCATAGCAGCGAGACTCCGGTGGGTTCCAAAGTCTGCATTATCAAGTCCTGCTTTCGATTGTTTGATTTGTGGAAGGGACTTCTTTAACACCAATACCGTGCAACGTTCAACTTCTTGGAAAAATGTGAACTTAAATTAGAGATAGATCTATCTTTATCTGGCTAACATCTGAGTTGCTTTTAAGATTCCAATTATTTTCAATTGTAGGCTTGCTTCTAGTTTAGTTTTATTCGAGACACAACGCACTTAGACTAGTTTAGGGTAGCGATGATACCACAACTTCTTGTTTTAACGCTAGAAAGCAGTTGGATGCCTTCATGTAATGGAGGAGGATAATAGTTATTGAAGCTGTTAAAAAAAACTTCTTCGTGATAAGAAAGATCTGGATTTGTTTAAGTGAGAAGATGAAGGATTGTCTCATTTAAAAATATTTTTGCATTATTTTCGTAGACTATTCAAGTGCTTGCCTAAAGTTAAAATAACCGGGATAGTAGCTAGCCAACAGCGATTCAAAGAATTCCCCACTTTAGGAGGTTGCATCTATTTTCTCTATGTACCTAGGGGTGAAGCCTTAAGAGACTCTCTAATCTTCCTTATCACATAAAAGGCTTTATGAATTATTTAAGCATTTCCTCAGTATTAATTTATTTATTTACGAGATCTCCCTGTAAGAGTCACAATCTTAACGGTTGGGGTGGACACTTGGCTTCATTAAATGCCGATTGCACTTCGCGTTAAGCGTTAGGCTCTGCGCATCACCAAGATGCAGAAAAGGTGAAACATCCTTCTTCATCCATACAACTGCAGCAGAAGTCGTTCCCCAGGATTCCAAGCCTAACGGCGTGCCTACCTTACGCACAATACCCAGTCAATAGTTCGACCAGGCTACCTATGCGTGGTCTGCTAATGAGTAGCAGACCTGGGGCCTATTTTAGAAAACTACAACACTTATAATTATTTGTGAATTCACTTGTAACTTGTAAATTATGTGCAAATTTTTGTTTCATAAAGAATGCCAATTCACTAATAACTACAAGTATGCCAGGCCTGTAACTACAAGTGAATTTACAACTGCGGCGAGCTTTTCTGTTTCATAAAAGTATTTGCGCAAAAAATTATTAGCGACGGTCTTGTAAATACAAGTGAATTTCTTACAAGAGTAGAGAGACTAATAAAATCACGTACTGTGATCGCTTAACTGTGAAGTATAGCCGCAGACTCGTAGTTCTTCGCAAATAATTTTTAACTTGTAGTTACGGACTCGTAGGCTTGTAGTATTTTGATCGCTATATTTATAATTTGAATTTGCCGCGCTACAAGTGCTGAAAAATGTTTATGGAACACAAAATTACAACTCCATACTTTATTTGTGCTTGTAGTTACAAGTTTACAAGTACAACACTTGTAGTTTTATGAAATACCCTTGTCCGCTATAGCAAAAGTCGTTGCCCGGGATTCCAAGCCTAGTGGCGTGCCTACTTAACTGACAATGACTCGTCAATAGCCCGACCAGGCTACCTATGTGTGGTCTGCTGATGAGTAGCAGAATTGTGATCCTATGTCGGCTCAACTGTGATCATATCTGCCTAGCATCTTACATTTACTTGATGCAGAGCTAATGCAGAGATATTGTTACTCGCCCTTTCAATGGGTAGATAAAGCACCCTTTAGCAGTCCAGAGCTCCTGTTTAGTGCCACTTTTGGCTAGTTCGTCTACTTCACAATTACCTGGGACGTCTGAGTGACCAGAAATCCAGTACAAAGTGAGATTAGGTACTATTATTCGATATCTCATTCAGAGATACTCGACATTTTTTTACCAATTTAGATCTTATTGGTGATTCGAGAGCTTTAATAGTTGCCCGGCTGTCGGTGGAAATGACGATGTCCGTTCTCAATACCGATCTTATCTACAGGCATTCAACGGCTTTACGAGTAGCCATAACCTCCACTTGGAACACATTGCAATAATCTGGTAGACTCTTGCTTACGCCAAGAGAGACTTAAAATAGTTCAGTTCCTACACCTCGATGGCCTTACATCCATCAGTGTAAATTTCCAGTACCAATCATGATCTCTGCCTAATTCTGTCGGCTGGGAATACGTGTGTGGTATTGTGTGTTGAAGTCCAAGAACGGGGTTACGTAGTCCTTTGGTTCTATTTTTATATATACAAGATTAAGGATAGTGGCGTGCACTGTCTTGCTGGGAAACCATAGCGATGACTGCCGCGCAGAATTCATTGCAACCTCTTTCCCATAAATATCCAGAAGAAGGATATGCAGCATTGTTTCCAGTGCTGCCGTGGGAGTTGTTCGGAGAACGCTGGTAGCGGAAATGCAAGCCGTTCGTTGAATCTTACTTATGAGAGAGATTCCATACTTATGGGATTCCATACATGAGTATTGGTCTTAGTACCGCTGTATTTAGCCCGTGCATCACTTGCGCCCTATGGTTCTCTTGCAAGGGTATAGTATCATAGCGGCTTTCCTAATACGTTCATGCATGTTCAGTGCCCATATCAGTTTCCTGTCTACTATAAGACCCAAGTATTTGGCATGTTACGAGAATCTTAGGTGAATTCCCCTCATCTCTGGAATTCTATGTCTTTTAGTAAAAAGTTTTGTCCGTTTTGTCAGATTGGTACTAAGTCCACAGCTATCTGTCTGTTTTCGTGAGCTACCGTAATGTTTCTGGATGTTTCCAATGCATTAGAGTTTGTGTACTGTAGCCTCAACTAACCAACAAGCCTCTATAGTTAGCCCATTCAATAGCTAACTGCTCCCAGCTGGGCACTTAAAGTCGGTAGAGGCGAGGACTTCATCTACTGCGTTGTCTATGTGGGTTAGCTTATAAGATTTTAACTATTTTTTTACATCTAGTCATATCAGGAGCCCTGGTGTGCATTCACTCTATATCTACCCATCTCAGACGACTTATACTTGGGTTTTTTTTTTTTTTACTAAGAAGACCGATGTCACTGTGCAGCTCATATAGTTCGTTGTTGAATCTCCTCCTCTTAAACAAATCAACCCAAAATGGATCGAATATTTTATGAAGAATTTTCCTCTCGAAACGACCGAGGATATCGATATGCTGTAGCGTCATGGAGTAATGCTGGGATGATCAATGTCTTGAATTGAATCTTCTAAGTTCAGGATAAGTACTCGATTCCCTTTTCAAAGTTATTCTTTGTTTTATTTGAAGTGAGTTGTGACTGTCAGAGTTGATAGCAGATTCAAGTAAGATAAAGTCCTTTACCACCTCAGAGTTATATCTGTCGACTATGACGTTCTGTTGAATTCGTTGATGTTATGTGTCCATGCACTTGGTTTTACAGCCATTTATCGCGACACCCATTAAGCATCGGTTGCAGTCCGCTGAGTTCTGCAAATTATGTCAATATCCTTGGCGTACCGTGTTGCACAGAATTTCAAAGGATTGCGCTGCTGGTGTTGGCACGTTAGTTCCGCACAATTCGTTCACGTGCGATGTTAAAGAAGTCACATGACAACGCGTCACCTTGTCTAAATCATTTTTTGATATCTGAGGTTTTAGTAGGGTCATTACCGACCTTGATGGAGTAGCGATTGTTCACCATTCTGCACAGATGCATTTTAAGCAACTTAAGCTGGTCCAGTCCACAATGTCCTTATTAAATGCGCCTTTTTCTTTCGAATATTGGCTGCATCACTCCAGGTATAATGCTCTATCATCTCAAGAAAATAAAGTATTAAATAAGTCTAATCCTTACATCGAAAAATACTTCCGTGGCATTACAGAACTTTCACAAGAAAATTGATCAGGAAAACTTATCTCATCAGATTACGTGCATCATTTCCTTGTGCCTGGTTACGAAATTTAAGAGCTCAACAGGAAAACTTAATAATTAACTGGCTTATTTGGAAATTCACTTGGAAGGATATCAAACGAATCCCTCATCAAAGTCCTTTTACGTTACAAAATTGCAAATGCAATAAGTTACGTACCTAACCGTATATCGAAAGCTAATTTTGTACTCACAATGCTTAACTCAACACCTCGGAAAATTAATGCACAGTGATAGGCTTTCAGGAAGTATCTAATCTACATGTATCTGTATCTGTGTGTATAATGAAATTTGACTCTAAATGATGGTAAAATGCATCTAGAAAGCAAATTAAACACCCCGCTCATCAGGCTGGGCCCAGATCCACTCCAGAGTAAGGGATGAATGAATACGTTCTTTAAGAAAACTTCAACGTGTCGTCGAGGCACAACTTAATAATTCACTCTGCAAGATACAGAACATACATACCTTGATAGGTGTTCAGTGTTCATTTGTTTGGCTGTCTAAGCCGCGCGTTGTTTGTCACATCACCGCCATCGTTGTCGTCGTCTCCATCGTCGTCGTGTGCACAAATTACCAAGAAATCTTTGGCGCACACAAATAAAAGTCAGATGACTTCGCCTTCCAAGTTTGACATGCACTAATTACGGTAACACAACAGCTAACAACCGATATTCGATTATGCAATTAAATATGCATTATGCCATCAATTACGTTGCACTAAGCTAATTATTTGTGGTGTTCCTGTAGTTGTTGCTGTTCCCGTGCAGAATATAGTATATGTCTACAGGATAAACTAATTTTTTATCCATTAAATGTACTGCTACTGCAGTGAACAGTGATGAAGATAATGGTCGACTAGTAATTAGTTGTAATTAGTGGTGCTTTTGACGTGGGTGTTGTACACCTTGCAAATTAGATATTTCACAGCCAGTGGTGCAGTTGCAAATTTTAATCATGACTCTCGTTCTTTTTCTTTCTTTCTTTTTTTTTTTTTTGCTTTCTTTCATGCTTTTTCAGACGAACAAACCATCAATCAAGCCACTAGCAATGTTGTAGATGGCATTGATTTGGATGAGATTAAGGAATTTGCCAAAGCATTTAAATTACGGAGATTATCGTTGGGACTGACGCAGACACAGGTTGGTCAGGCACTTTCGGTGACTGAGGGTCCAGCGTATAGTCAAAGTGCCATTTGCAGGTGAGGTAGAGTGTGATCAGAGTAAAATAATATTTTTTATTATAATTTTAATTTTATTGTAGAATTTTTTTTTTTAATAAATCTTTTGTAAATTTAGGAAAAGTTAATTTAAAAAAAAAATAAAATTCAAAATGAGGATGTTTAAGTTTAAATGTACACTGTTAATGAAGTATAAAAATTTTTGTCTGTTTATATATTTTTTATAAGATCCTTTTTGTCTGTACATCCATCAACATAGAACTCGATTCTTAAGAGACGTATTCGTGTGTAATGGAAAAAAATAAATTTAGGTGACAATATCGTAATCTTAAGTCAAACTTAGGTATTTAGCGGAAAAAACATAGTCCGACGGTATAAACTGACTTTGCTATTCGGAACTAAAGGGTTTTTCAATAGGGACATAACAATTTTGTACTTTACAAACGTATCCTCAAACTTTTTTTTTATGATCTGTCAATGTCAAAACGTCAGTCAAGATTTACATTTTTATCATGGTGAAGTTCACGAATGAGCAACGTTTGGAAATTATTAAAAATTACTACCGAAGGGCTTACTCCAATTTTCGGTCGTAATAATTGTCCCATCAGATAGGCTGTGCGTGCTGCAGTGGATACATTCGAGTCAACATACTCAGTATTGAATGTTCAAGTGCCAGTGAGACAACGCTCGGATTGAAGTACCGAAAATATCACACTAGTAAGTGATTCAGTTTAGTGCCACTTAAGTAAGTAAGTTTAAGTGCTTCAGTTTCAAATGAGCCAAAACAGTCGATTCCATGCCGTTCACAGAAATTGGGAACACCTCAGTCCACATTGTGGCGAATTTTGAGTAAAAAGCTTGGCCTACACTCTTGCAAGATCAAACTAACCCAAGAACTGAAGCCCCGTGATCGTTTAAAGCGGCGAAACTTCTCCGATTGGGCTCTGCAAAAGTTTGAAGGAAATCCAGAATTTCATCTAAAAATCATCTTCAGTGACTAGCTCATTTTTGGCTTTGTCAATAAGCAAAATGTGCATTACTGGAAAGCAACAAAGCCACATGTGCTTCAAGAGACTCCATTGCATTCACAGAAAGTGACCGTGTTGTATAGATTTCATGCCGGAGGTGTGATTGGACCGTAGTTTTTTGTCAATGAGAATGATCGCAATTTTATGGTCAATAGACTGTTTTTGGCCAGAATTGGATGGACTTGACATCAGTGATATGTGGTTCCAACAAGATGGTGCCAGATGCCACATAGCTGGTCGAACAATTCATCTATTGAAGGGAGACTTCGGTAATCGTGTAAACTCGAGAAATGATTCGGTCAAATGGCCAATTCACTCGCTGTTGGATATCTTTTTATAAAGCCACGTTAAGTCGTTCGGTAATGTCAATAAGCCAACAACGTTAGAGAGGCTCAGAAACAATATAGAACGCGAAATTGACAACGCTCCGGCCGATATGTGTGGAAGAGTGGTGAATTAGTGGCTCCAAAAAATCGATCGCTGTAAACGTGATCGCGGTGGTTATAAAGGGTTTTCCAATAGGGACTTGACAACTTTGAATTTAATTTGTGAACGCACTCTTTGACTAATCATCAAACTCAACATTTTCATCATAGTAACGTACACGAACGAGCAACGTCTGCAAATTATAAAAATTTTCTACCGAAATTCGGAGTCGGTTACTGCAACTTTAAGAGCGTTAACTCCAATTTTCGGTCGTAATTCTCGCCCTAGTAGAGTAGGCAATAACAAGTTTAGTGCAAAAATTTGAATCTACATATTCGTTGTGTGATGTTGCCGTGTCAGTGAGACAACGTATTGGTCGAAGTGTCGAAAATATCGCTGCCGTTCAGGCGTCCGTAGCAAACGATCCAAATCAGTGAATTCCACAGCGTTCGCAAGAATTGAGCATCGCTCAAACCACATTATGGCGTATTTTGCGTAAGGATCTTGGTTTACACCCATACAAGATCAAGCTGACTCAAGAATTGAAGCAGGATGGTGTCACAAGCCACACGTTACAATCGATTTATTGAAGAGTAAGTATGGTGAGCGTGTTATCTCAAGAAATGGGCCAGTCGATTGGCTGCCTTGTTCATGCGATTTAACGCCGCTTGACTATTTTCTGTGGAGCTACGTTAAGTCATTGGTTTATGCCAATAAGCCGACGACGTTGGAAATATCTCAAATGGTTTGCGTTTTATTTAAAAAAAAAGTGTCAAGTCCTTATTGGAAAACCCTTTATGAACGAGATCGAATTCCAGGCCGATATCTTAATTATTCTGTGTTTTATTTAAATACAAAATTGGTATGTATGTCTTTATTGAAAAACCCTGCTCTCTGCTATAAACAAAACTCTTCCTGGCATTATGAATTAAATGTGCGTACACTACTGCATCGAATAAGGATATACTTTTTACGGATATCAATCTTACCTCTTCAGTGTGAATGCAGCTTTAATTTCGACTTGAAAGACATTGACTACCATTTAACCATTTAGTAAATTGTCACCCATTCATTTCTGATTGATATCATCATAGTGGATCTCAGAATTGATGCTAATCTGAAAGTCTGTATGTATTTATTCGGTTGCTGTCCACTTGCTTGTAGCCTCTTGTTTTCGTTGTCTTAGCCGCCTTGCTACGCAATTGGAATTAGGTATCGTATCGTATAGATGCTTTTATTCCGACTCTGGCTGTACTTTAAACTTTGTTGTTTGGCCTGATAAAAAGATTTTTACGAAACCATTTTTAATGCGAACATCGATGTTTTCCTTACCCTTAACTGGGAATCTAAAATTATCCATACAAAGCGTATGATATCCTTTTGAAAAGAATTTAAAGAGCAAAGAGGTTATGATTATTATGATATTCTTCTCATGCCCCAGTACACTCACAACTAGATGCCGAACTTATTCAACGAGATCCGAACTCCCGGCAATATTATCAAATGACTTAAGTAATGCACAATTTTTGAATGCTCACTCAACCAGTGCCCAATTACCCAAATGACACTTCTCACCACCGTTTAGCTAGGGATGTAGGACCTTTTGTGTGTTGAGTTGCCTGAGTTGCCTCCTGGAAGAGAATGAAATAAACGTTGTGCTCCTACAAGAAAAACACTGCAAAGACGACTTGCTGAACTGAAAATATTTTTTTTTTATGTCTATTCTATAGACACTATGAGAATAGCAAGCGCGTGCTCATAGTAGTGTCAGATTTTTACTGACTGAAAACGCCACCCTTCGACATAATATTGTTACATACTGCAAGTAAGATATAACTTATCGAGCAATTTTTTTTATCAGATATAATAATTTTTTGCAGGTTACTTTCCAATGAAAGATCCTGCATGTTCCGAAATTTAGACTCGGTTAATCCTTATATGTATCTCCAAGTCAAAAGATTTCATTCTTTGTAGTCGGCGCGCGTAATAAATTGCTCTCATCCAAAATTTGTACGACTGTATTGTTGATATGTCCGATTAATCGGTGTCTATGCTTTCGCGTTTCTAAGTTTCTGGTTTCAGCTTCGATTGTTGGAATTCCGAGATCTCTATGGATATCGTCATTTCTAGTATACTTCGGTGCTTGGACAATTTCTCTAAGCACTTTATTTTGAAAACTTTGTATAATATTTGCATTTGCTTTCTTGGTACACCCCCAAAGTTGTATTCCGTAGGTCCACACCGGTTTTAGCACTTGCTTTTATACAAGCAGTTTGTTATCGGTACTCAGCTGGGAATGTTTTCCGAGTAACCAGTACATTTCTCTATATTTGATTTCAAGCTCTTTACGTTTAATTTTTATGTGCAAATTCCATTTCAGTTTGGCGTCAACAGTCATTCCCAGGTATTTGGTTTCGTTTGCAAAAGGTATTCGGGCCAAGTTGAGATAGATTGGCAAGTCATTAGTTTTCTTATATGTGGAATTCACGTGAACAGATTTAGTTTATTTCAATGCGTTTTGTATTTTTGCAGTCGTATATAACAGGTAGAGAAGTGGCCCAAGAACGCTTCCTTGCGGTACACCGACCGAAATTTCTTTTAGCTCGGAGTATTCGTTTACATGTCTGACATTCCTGAGATACGATTCAAGAATATCGAATAGGTATACGGGGAGAACTTGTCTTAATCTGCATTTTAAGTCTTCGTGCCAACGAATACGCTTGAGCATATCTTTTTTTCTACGAGTGCTTTCTCGATTATGTCAGTAATTCTATGGACCTAGTCAATTGTCGAATGCTTTCTTCTGAACTCAAACTGGTGGTCAGGGATAAGATTATTATCTTCTGTAACCGCTTGTAGACGCCTTATATCCTCTCAAAGATTTTGGATATGACTGGAAGAAGCGAAATTGGTCTCTATGATTTTACCTCTTTTGACGAAAATTAATGGCTTGTCACTTCTACGCCCTCTCCATCACCCAGCTTATGGAATTGCAACCTAGTTTCTGTTTATGGGTCAATTTCAAACATTAGGGCACATACGTACATACATAATGTGCAACTACATAGTTAACTTACTTCACAGTTGAACATCCATTTAGCTGAAATTTCGTTTCAGTTTCGCGAGCCATATCAAGTGTACTATTTTTGTAGGGATTGCAATATTTTTGTTTTTATTTTATTATTAGTATCCCTTTTTTTTTAAATGTATGTATATTTAAAGAGTATTAGCATAACTACAGATTACTTTACCCACGTACATAGATATATAGATATTCAATCATAAAAATGCTTACAGTCCAGTAACATACATATTAAATGAAAACCTTGCTGTAGGGGGTGAATTCCGTGGAATGATGTAACCATTCAAATACCAAACCGCTGGCTGTAGAGAATAATTGAAGTATGGGACTCTGCAAACGATGTGGACGAGTGATCAGTGCTTGGATATTTACAAGAACACATCGTTTTTCGTGATTTAGTTCTGAAACTTGTCTAGGAATGCTTCAAACTTTCCTGAAAATCGCTCATGAAAAGTGCGTTTTATTTAAGAACAATTTACAATAATACCTAAGTACATATCATTTATTATTTAAAAAATTGATCTAATGAGGGATTTTGTACTTAAATTTACAATATCATCGTTTAGATAGTTTCACACCACAAACATTGTCACTCAAACTAGAAGCGTTTGCAATTTTAGGGATCCTCATATTTTAGAAGCCTATCGTGGTCTTGATTGTCAAAGGTCTTGAGCATATTATACTTTTGTATGCGAAGCATAAATCTTCTATCCATAATTCCCTATCAGTAAATGCATGTGAATATGTAATATATTACAGTCGTCAGCTGATTGAATTTCTATTGGTATGAACCAAGTTTTGGATGTGTTGGAGAATCGAGAGATGAATTTTCTTTTTGTTTTTTTTTTTCCTAAAATTTATCTATATATCTATATGCGAAAACCTAATTCAGTTCTACGCTATTTTTGTTGATGTCAATTGAATCACCAGTTGGAAAAAGGGAATAAGTCCCAAAATTACCAAAAATGACAAATGTTATCTCTATACGTAAACGCATCTGTTAGGTCGAAAAAAGAAATAAAAACCATTTTCATAACAGAAATATTGATGATTTTAAAAAGTATTAGTTGGAAAAAGGAAACAACTCCCGATTTCATTTTCTTTTTCCAACTGATTTTTATTTTTTTTATTTTTACATTATTATAAATTGAATCACCAGAAGAAGAGGGAATAAATCCATCTGACCTTACTTTGAGGAAAACGCAAAAAACGCGTCATTTGTATTTATTTTGGCTTTTTTCTATACAAATACTAGACAAACTGATAATCAAAATGGTATTACATTAAGTTTAAATGAGATGTTGCACGATTTTGTTCAACCCATTGTACAGGCTCCATTTCATAGATACAACGTACATAATATTTATAGTTAAACGCGGCTGCCACATTAAATGGCAGACAACCGACAGATTCTACTATTACTGCCATACTGAAAAAGGACTTCTTAAAAACGGATATTGTTGCTAAGTCTATGACTAAGTATTATTAGTGCTAGAGTGAACAATTAAATTTAAGTAAAACGAAAGAGCTTGGCATAAAACTGACCTTAGGTATATATTTTTATAAAAATTTTCCTCGAAATTAACATTTCCTAAATTTAAGTGCCAGGACATTTACAAAAGAAGCTATGTATGGTATTTGTATTTATTTATTTTTTTCTTGTTTTATTTCTTTTTCGGAATTAAATTTTAATTAAAATGTAAACAAACTCATTTCAATCATATAATCTTACCACGGATGGGTATGGACTTTCTGCAAATCTTAATCAACACTTCAACAGTGCCCTCGCTGCACAGATGTATGCCGCTCAGTTATCATCGCAACAACAGAATATGTACGTTCCAATACAAAACATAAAAAAAGTGTTAACTACTTTTTGTTTTAATTATTTATTATTTTCTGTTTATTTTTTTTTTATTTATCTTATTTTCGCTTGAACTGAAATTGATACTAAAAATAAGAAAAAAAAAAAAAAAAAAAAAGAATTTGTATTAACACCCTAATTAAGTTTAAACCAGTTAAGACTCTCTATCATTCGGTTACGGCTGGAGCTGCTGGAGCTCCCTCCTCTTCACTGTCCATTTCTTAGATGCATGCAAATTAGGTTGTGCAAAGGCAATTCTCTCCTCTTAGGATATGTGTATGCGCACATAAAAAAGAAGGAAATGAAATCAAATGAAAACACATTTGTTGCACATAATTAACACCACATGAAGGTAGCACGATGGTGGTGGTCCGCTTCTTTTGAAAAGAGGATCACTGGTAACTTGGAATTATTTTCAAAAAAGAAAAAAACAAAAAAATACAACATTGACATTTGCCAGATACTAAGTGGATGCTATTGAATGATGGAGAGTTGCTTTTCCTTCTTCTTTTTGTTTTTTATTTGAGTCGTAGGTATTCCAACTTAATTGGGTATTACGCAATTTTTTTTTTGTTACTAACAATATTTAAATATACCTAATGAATTTTATATTCTCTAAAAATAATGTATGTGTATGTGCTGTTAATTATTCTAAAAAAAAAAAAAGTCGCTGGCCAGGGCATTGCCAAAAGTATTATTCACAAATTTGTGTAAGATTTTCCGAAACAAAATCGTATTTATTTACTTTATTGTATTGTTTGCTTTAAACGTTTACACTTTGAGTTCAAAATTTGAATTATGACAATGTCCTGGCACTGATAATGCGCATACAAGGCTTTTGTATTCTTATTTACGTTTCTTAGTATGTTTTCTTCTTTTTTCAATTCATATTTGATTTGAATTTCGAATTAATGGACTTGAAATACTATCTTTAGGTTTGAAAAACTGGATATAACTCCCAAGAGTGCCCAAAAGATAAAGCCCGTCCTTGAACGTTGGATGAAAGAAGCTGAAGAAAGGTATATCTAATGTGTTTTGTTAAAGAGTCTATGCATATAATGTTCTTGTATCCCTTAGCCACTGGAATCGGTACAAAACTGGCCAAAATCATTTAACAGATTATATTGGTGTTGAACCTTCAAAAAAGAGAAAACGAAGAACTTCGTTTACACCTCAAGCTTTAGAGTTATTGAATGCTCATTTCGAAAGGAATACACATCCGTCGGGTAAGTATTTTGTTCATATTAAAAAAAAAAAACATAAAAATCAAATTGACAATGCATACATACATACATATGTACAATATGATTAAGTTTGGTGAGGTGGCCTGTGAGAAAGCTCACCACTTTTGCCTTGTCGACGTTAAGGATTTCCTTGCAGGAATATGGCATGATTAATCATTTGGATTGTCCCAGCCTGGGGACATTTTCCCGGTGGTTCTTATATGCGACATTAAGGAGGGATATGACTCGATAGTTCTTACAGGACATAGGATCGCCCTTCTTGAAGATGGGGCATATAGAGCTGATAGTCCAGTCATCGGGCATGACTTCATCCCCCCATACTTGGTTGATGATTTGGTGCATGCACCCTACCAAAGCATCACCACCATGTTTGAAATGCTCTGCTTGTAGACCATCAGAGCCGGCGGCCTTGTTGTTCTTCAGCTTTTTGATAGCTGAGCCGACCTCTTCAAGACTGGTAGGGGGATGGATTCTTGATTGACTGGATCCGGGTTCTCTTCTTGCCCTATCAGTCTCTCTACCTGATGCCCATTAAGTAGCTGCTGGAAGTGCTGCTTAAACACATCTACAATTCCCTGTGCTTCGGTGACTAGGTTTCCTTCACTGTTTCGAGGAACCTGCGTTCCGGGTTTGAAGCCAACTGCCAGTTGCTTGGCTTTCCTATAAAACATCTGGATCATGTTCCATCGCGGGACCCTTCGATATCCTTGATCTGGGCACTTTTCTTCTTACGCAGAATTTTCTTCTCCTCCTTGCGCTGCAGCGCTTACATTTTCGGTCTCCTTTTTCCGACGCACGCATTCATCATTATACCATGTGCTTTTTGAGTGGTGGCTGGTAACCTATGGTGGTATCTGCTACCCCTTAGATGATGTCGCGATACTGGTTCCACAGATTGTTGGCATTTGTAGATGGTGAATGCACAGCTCTGTAAGCTCTGGCTACTTCAGTCGTGCTAAGGCTTTCAACGTTGAATTTCTTTTTCTAGGCGGTTTGCAGCTTCTTGTCCTTGGATAGTCAAACTTTGAATTTAGCTACATCAAGAAAATGGTCAGAGTCGACGTTTGCTCCTCTGAAAGTTTGCACATTTAGAATTTTGGATGCATGCCTCGCATCTATTAGAACGTGGTTGATTTGGTTGGCGGTTCGACCATCTGAAGAGCGCCAGGTTGCTGTGTGGATTCGTAGTCTTGGAAACCTAGTGCTACCTATCATCGTATTACGAGTTGCTACAAAATCGATTAGCCGGATGCCGTTGTTTGTTGTCGTGTTGTGGAGGCTATGCTTTCTAACTAATCCGCCGAAGATTTTGACATCATACTCCGGACAGGCTCTGTAGGCTCCGTCCAGGAGGTCATAATATTCCTAAAATAAATTATTTTGTTATCATTATTAGAAATTTACTAGAATTTCCTCGACTTAGGCACTTAAATAATGAGGATGAAGATCTGCTGAGCAAAGCAGGACCCTCTCCACAAGCGTCGCAGATGGTCGCATTACTTAAAGTTCAAATACAGGTCCCAAGAAATCATCCTCTGAGCCTTGCCTTGACACGAGTTAAAGAATGCAGCCTTGCGACTTAATTCAACAAGTTCTTGCATTCTTGTGCTATTTCGGAACTGGTTATTGGGTTGGGCACTACCTTAAAGGTAGTCTGGCTATTCCTACTACGACCACTCCATCTATTCTTTATAATAATAGGCGGTGACAAATAGTATAGCATAGGCCTCCGTTTGGAAATCAGGGGCATGCTTGCCTTGCGAGCAGTGAAGTTTTTGGACTTTAGTCGAAGCCAGTTAGGAACGCAAGGAAAGTGGACTTTGAACAGCAGCCAAAGTTAAGGTGTTATTTTTAAGGTCGTAGAATAAGTGTCGCATAAGGTCATCAAAACTCCAATGCAGATATATGATATATTGTTTTGGTAGTACAGCGACAGCCTGTGATAGGTAAATCAAGCCAACTATCTAGAGCAGCAATAACAGACCGTTCTTTGAAGTCCAATGAGGCAGGCAGTTACATACTTACGCTAGAGCCTACTCCACCAAACAATCGATGTACTCATTATTTAGAAACGGTCTTATCATAGCAATATAGACCCGAAGGACGTTTTTCGTGATAAAGTCCATGTCTTGCCAAAACAACCCTTTCACTACCAGAAAACTGAAAGCGCTCATATTTTACGTTTTTTTTATTATTCTATTTGTAGGTACCGAAATCACTGGTCTCGCTCATCAATTAGGGTACGAACGTGAAGTTATAAGAATTTGGTTTTGTAATAAACGTCAAGCACTAAAGAACACAGTTCGAATGATGTCCAAAGGAATGGTGTGAATTTCGTACTGAAGCCATTACTAGTGCATCATCTGTAAGATGTAAAATGCACTTTGTAGATAAAAAAAGAAAGAAGAAAAACGTATATACCATTCATTTAGTTGATATTTATAAATTATAAATTAATCCAAGAAGAATATGTATATTAAATTGCATAGTAGGCATATAATTTTTTTTTTTTTTGTATGATTATTTTGTTTAATAATTGTGATAACTGAATGATATAAATTACGTATACGATCGAATTCAGGAGATCTTTAATATAAAGTTATTATATTTTTAAATACTGAATTATTTTTTTCAAAAGATTTTTTAAGTTCATTTCACAACAAACAAACAAAAAAATAAAAAAACAAATATTTACGAAAATGCCATATTAAAACAATTAAATAAGTATAAGTGTCATGAAAGAATTTAAAGCTGAAGTTGAACTTCTTATCACGATTTTTTTTTTATTTTTTAATTTCTGTACATTTTTTCAAGTCAAAATACATGTTTTCAAAACAAGAGCCCGTGCCATTCCAACACATTAACAAATGTAAAAAAAAAAAAACAACATATACACAGAATTGAAACATGTATATATAAATGTGTATAAATAATTCTTAAGTAAGCAATGCAATTGTGAATTTTAAAAAAAAAAACAAAAAACAAAAAAAGAATAAAATACTAATTTTGTCCGCGAATTTTCCCTCCTCCCCTCCCCTTCAGTATGTGATTAGTATGTGTGCATGTAATTTTCTGCAAAGCTAAGCCGAAAAAAAAATACATATAGTTTTCTGGATAAAACTATTGTGTGAATGTCGAACTTTAATGTGTTTAAGTGTATTTCTAGGATTGATGTAATATTATAATAATACAAACATTTATGTAAAATAGCTATGAACATGTAAAATAATAATTTATGAGTATAAATGGAAAACAAAAAGTAATGGACAAAAGATTAAACAAAAAAAAAAAAAAAAGACATAATAAACGTATACAATGTTAAATGTAGGTATTTGTAAGTATACAAATAAATAATTATTATTAAAATAAAACAAAAAACAAAATACAAGGCCAATAAAAACGAAAAAATTAATAAAGACAAAATATTGTAATATATTTATATTGTGTTTTTTTTTGTATTTATTCAATTTTTCTTTGGTCTTCTTAATATTATTTATCCAAGCCCAGGTTTGCATCCACCCTTAAACGGTAACGACACCTCGTAGCGTCCCTTCGACAACCGTTTCATGGTCTTTAAGAAGTGTTCTGCACAATCTTTGTTTTCTTCCGTTTCTTGAGTCCTAAAGGGTGCCTCTTCTATCTCCCAAAATCGTAGGAGTTGGACATCGATGCTCGAAACTTGTATGAATTGTGTTTCGGGATTGCGTCGGTTCTCTTCCCATCAGGGTCCATCCAAATCGGATCTTCTGTGCAATTGGTTATACCGGATCTTGACCTCTGACTATCTTCGGAAAAGAAGTCATTTCCGAGCAGTAAGTCCACTGGGGCTGGCTTAAAATAGTGTGGAGACACCAGTGTTAATCCCTTGATGTGACTGCGCTGCTTGGGTGACAATTCTTTTGAAGACAGGAGGACTGTTAGGACTTTAAAAATAAAGGCTTTGGACCTGGTTCGAAATTCAGAATGTAGCACACCCAGCGTCAACTCTACGAAACTGTGACAAGATCGATTTTTAATTTTGTCTAAACGAGACACCTCAACAAAAGGCCGTTGCTACCTCAGTCATGAAAGTTGCTTCAGAATCTGGGTCGATCAAAGCGCGAAAGGGTAGACACGCTCCGCTGGCTGATAGAATTTGCACAACAGCAGTACCCAAGAGGACATGTATATTTAGACTGGGTTGCGTGTAAAAATTGTTGACGGCTGAGAAGCTTGTGGAAGCCTCTGTAACATTCGGATGAAATGCTGGGGCATCTGGACTAATTGTCGAAACCTGATACGATTGTGGCCGCATATTTGTATTTTGAACGAGTGTGCGCTGATGTTGTGTAGGATGAGAATTGGATGAACAGCTCAGAATGGTGTAGTGAAGTAAAGAATGATGAGGTTGCTGGTAATAGTAACACCTAACACGGCTCAAAAAATTGCGAAAGTCTGGACATTGAAATTCTGGGACAAAATTTATAGTGAAATCACTAATAGATCAAATATGTACAAATATTTAATTTAATTTCAATTTTGGTGTAAGTCTAACTTAAAAACTATTTTCAAACTAAGGCTTAAAAAGTAAGACTTATTCGGAGTAAGGAGAACGATGAAACAAGTTATCGATCGATCGAGTTATAGGCGGGGAGTGCTGCGGTTGAAATCGAAAATAGAAAGGTTTGAGTTAATTTTCCTCAACATACGTGAAATTGGTTCTTTAGGACCATAATAGGTACGGTGGGTCGGTAAATAGAAAACATGAGGGCATCGTACATTACAAAGATTCGTGTTGAAGAAAATATGGTTGTACAGAAACGCGCAATCGACGGAACCTGAGAGGAGTCTATGAATGAAGAAAATGTCTGCTACTGCTCTATGTTCCTCAGAGATGTTCAAGTTAATGTGGTTGAGGCGGTCTTGATAGAGTGGCAAGGCTCGTTTCAGGATAAACCTCGATGAGCCAGTCGAAAAGAAACGAGGTTCAATGTTTTTGATTTCGATTCACTTGAAACTCGCAGTCGGATAAACTTCCTTACCGACGAGTATTGTTGAATGGCAAGTGCTCCTTGACAGCTTGTTTGAAAGGTATTTGTAATTTGTCAAAATTTAAGAACTCAATTTTTGGTGACGGGAAGAAGGAAAAATAAATAAATATTACTGAACAAATGGATAGCGTAGAGCTATTATCTTCCCGAAATGGCAATGAAGAAACCTTCACCATCTGGTTATCTAGACTAAATTCACACTTCCCTTGAAGATAGCTGTTAGCCAGGGAAGAATGATGTCCAAGGACTTCTAAATTTCTAAAGGAAAGGCAGTTTTAATTTACGAATAATCCAAAGAAGGATCTTATCAAAATGAGAACAAGAGATTGCACGAAGGATATACATAGGTTGATCGCACAGATAGTGAAGTCGAGAGGAAAACTGGTTGTACTTATGGGACAGGGCATTAGTATTTGGCGATGTTGAACTACATATAAGCAATTTTTTAGGACACAAAATCGAAAAAGAAGGACAACGAAGGATACTATATGTATATAGACCGTTTATAGTTACAATGAAAAAAAGGGGACCCAGATGATAGCCTTGTGGAACACCAGAGGTGGCCAAGGAAGAAGCTTAGAGGATGGACCTGAAGCGAATACTATAAAAGGTTTTCCAGGTAAGAAAA
The DNA here is from genome assembly GCA_905220385.1 of Xylota sylvarum. Lineage (NCBI taxonomy): Eukaryota > Metazoa > Arthropoda > Insecta > Diptera > Syrphidae > Xylota > Xylota sylvarum. Next base: position 48,591,722 of record LR999960.1, on the reverse strand, counting down.
TATCCATTTTAACAATATGGGTTGAATGCCCAGTGCAGACAATAATTTGACAACTATTTGATGAGATATTGTATCAAAACCTAACTTTGCCATACTCTCCGGTTGAAAGGGCATATGACGCGAATTCAAGTAGCTTTTACTACCTACCTAACTTTCAGAAAGCCATGTTTACTAGGGCAAATAAGAGGCTTCGTTTGGGTATATTATTAGAAGGTGTAGCAATGGGATGGTAAATAGTAACTTAGTTCTTAGATCTCTTTTTGTGTATTGGGGCTTTGAAAGAGCTCTTTCGAACTTGACGAAATTTCTTGTGGAAGAGATATACAATAGAGGCTAGCGAAGTTTTCATAAACATCATTTAAAAATAGATTGAAAAACTCCAAGAAATACTTGCTGAGATAGTCATTAATTTTGTGCAAATTGTATCTATGAAAGTCTTAAGTGGTGAATGTGGACTGAAGTTGAGTGAAGTTGAGTGAACAGTTGTGGAAGAATGAAATAAGAAGGTGACTGTGGTCTTAATCAAAATTTGACAGCAATAGCGGACAAAGCAATATTAGGAGTCTAAGGTCTAATTGCCTGCCCATTTGGCTTTACTAACTTGGCATAGACTGGATTCTGCTAGTCAATCTAACAAGAGGCATTTCTAAGACGATTTGGCATTTAAAGCAGTGTAAACGGATTGGTAATCTACTGCAGCTGAAGTAGATTAAAGTCAAAGTAGGTGAGTCAATTAAGTAATTGGTCAATCCCATAGATAGCATCTTTGTAGTGTGCAATAGACTGGGACGGAAGAATGTAACAATAGATAATGTAGAGGGAACTACTATAGAGTGCTGTTTTTTTATAGAAACAAAGTCGAGTTTAAAAAAAGATGAAGCAGGAATAGAAGAGAGAGATTAGTTATAGAACCCAGTGAAACGAAATTAAAGGCTCAAAGATTAAGTATCTAGTTACCTACGATAAGCGAAAGTTACGGGAATAACAAGGATCATCTGCATTCATGTTGAGTGGTTTTCTAAATTTCACTGTGTACTATAAAAAAAATTAATCGTAAGGATATGCGTGTATTGCGATTGTAATAAAGGCAAGTTGTAGAATAGGGTTTGTCGCTAAAACACTAAAGTTCTCAAAACAAATTTTGGGTCGCTGAACTGGAGGGTAACTGGTCCCTTGTACTACCAGGAAGCAAAACCTAGTTTTACCCATTTTACTGGAATTTTTTTCACTTTCGTAGAAAGCTGAGTAAGGACTTCAGTGAGCTTACAGTATCAGTACTTACAACATCAACCACCTGATACAAGCAAAAGCAGGACAAAAGGAACTTATCCGAAGTATCGTTGCCCTTTCTAGAAGGTTTACATAAGATAAGATAAGGTTTACATTGCTGAAGAACAAGAATGTTGCTGATTTCTTACTGAAGTTCGGGAGTATTCATTAAGTCTGCTTGCATCCTGGAGAACATTTTGTGTTCATAGGTGTGACCTACGAGTTGCGACTCAGACAAGAGCCAAAGAATTCAGCATTCCGTCCCAATGCGGATAATATCAAAACCACCTCGTCTAAGACAGTAAATTGCTTCGATAGTACGACGCATGAGTATCACGGGGATTTTAATCAAGCAGAGCGTGTAGGGCAGTGACATTCGTATTCCAAAAAACTCTCGTGCAGCCAAGATAGGCCTTTCTTTAAAGTTTAGTTAAGCCACATCATGAGGATCTTAAGAATTCGGTGAGAAACCTCATGTCTTGGCAAAATCAAACTTTCATCACCAGAAAAGTAAGATTGATTTCAGCTTGACAAGCTTTGCCTAAAGAAATTATTTCATTTTATCCCGAATCACTCACTCCGGGATCTCGATAGAGCGACACCTTTTAACCTTTTAGCTTAGTCAGACCGGTCACAATCCTCCCTCCCTTCCTAAAGAAATATGCCTCCGTTTTCAGAGGATTAAGCTACAGCTCACTTCTAGTGCACGATTTATCGATCATGTCTAAGGTCATCTGCGCGGTAGCATAGACAGTCTTTAGGCATGACCAAAGGTCGCAATGTCGAAAACGCCTTCTATATGGTGGAAACTGTCCATGGCGTGTTTTTCATGTCAAGAACCCCTTTAACTCTATTTTTGAAGCACAAAAATCCTGTGATTTTCTACTCTGGTAGGCATTCTGCATCTTAGATAAGTCACTCTATGCTTTTCAACAGAAACGAAGATAGACTTACATATATTAAAGTCTGATCATCTTCAAGTCTTTCAGCAAATTCTCTGTAAAGACCGTATATTGTTGCACGATTGTGTGGCCCCTCGCTCGTCTGGTGAGAGTCCTCTTCATCGAGGACGTCTGTTACTGTCCCGTGTTGAGCCAGTCCCCTTGAGGCGAGTGTATCCAGTTGGTGCCACACGACCAGTGAATCGTCGACAAAGTTTATGTTGTCAAAAGCAATGTCCCATAACGTTCTCAAAGATGCCTTAAGACCTGTAGAGGAATGAGGGACCTAAGTAAGTATATTGCTTGTGATGTTGAGATTCAGTATAACATAAACTTCAACCTTTTTTGTGTATGTCTTCTGTTTTTATTTTCAACTTAAAGCTATTGAATACAAAAAATAGAAAAATACTGATTTTAAGCTAAGATTTTGTTTTTACATATATTTCGAATCTCCATTATTATCTCTTTGTTCGACAAGTTCAACGTTTCTTCTATCAACCGAACCTTTTTCTTTTCTCTCCATATATTCTATGGCACCGTATCTGCAAGAAAAATAAATTCATAAATAAAATAAATTCTGTTTATAGATAGTTGAATTTTTTTCAACTTTAGTGTACACTCTAATTTAAAAAAAAAATTCAACAACACAATTCAAATAAAGTTACCCTATCACGCCAACAGTCATTAATGCTAAAAGTCCCCTCAGCTTCAGCGATGTGCACAACAGAGGGCTGATGGCGTATCCAATGACTGAACCAGTTGATTCCCACGCCCGGAAATTACTATATGCCGCGATTTCCTTTCCTGGGAACAGTATTCCGCTGAATGCTAAAATGGTTACGAAATGGTAAAACAAAAATTGAGAGCAACTGGTGGTAAGTATAGAAATGGTGGATGTATGAACTATATTCAGTATTTGTATGAACTAAGAATTTTTCTTGTATACCAGTTGTTGGTTGCAATCTAGGCTATGAGGGTTTTTTTTTAACAGAATTCTGTTAAAGTTTCCCTCATTGTCGACTTACTGCCAAAACTGGTTTTAAGCGATTTTGGGTAATTTGATTCATTAAACACTGATACAGATTCATTTGAATATATTACATTATGTCCTTGTAATTGATTTTGATCGATTACTCGCTTACATATTGTAGACAGTTCATGAATTGAATGAAATGATTATGACTGGAAGAGGTTTATCCAAAGTTCAATTAACTTACCATTAACATTGACTAACCAAATCCCATCACATATACCCCAAATGGCAGCCATCGCACAGTACGTAATGTAGTCACCCTCGACAGCTACCCACTCGTGCATCCAAATCAGCAAGCAACCATGGAGAAGAAACACTGTAATCATTATAGATATTCGTCCCACGAGTTTAGCCAGTGCTCCAGCCACTCCTGCGGCTATCGCATTTGCTACACCGAAACAAATCATTGCGAAACCAATTCGAGAGATTCCCCAACCGCAAGCGACAAATGACTATGGTAAATGGAATTAAATTGAAAATTCAGTTAAAGCCACACACAAGTGTAGGTCCTGAAACAGGAGACCAACTGAAAGGGGTTATACTTACCGCCGTAAAATCCACAGCCACAAAAGCTTCCTCTAGACCAATAAACATCGTAATTGGCAGTAGCAGCAACTGATAGCGTTGTGATAGTAATTTGACTGTCACTGATAGTAATTTACATCCAGATAATCCTTTGCCAGCTTCCTGCCGGTCCATTCCGTATCTATAAAACAAACCAAAAGTACATATCAACTAATGATGTCTAGGGAACATATTCGAAGGAATTTTGAGGTCATTAACTGTTACTGCCATTCATAAGAGTATATTCACACATTCAATGGATAGATTGTCACCAAGGCAGACACTTAAAACACACATAGTCTCATAATTTTCAAATTATCCGTCTATCCTTTTAGGCAATTGATGTGTAAAGCTTTATGTACATGCATAGATACAGATTAAAATACATATTGTAATGTTGTACTGAGCCTTATGTTGTGTGCCATACGTTATGCAACGTGTGTTGTCCTGAATAATCGGATGTAAATAAGGTTGTTTTAACTAAGGTATCCTTGTTGGGATCCAGGGAGCACTGAAAGAGTTGTCTAGGTGGCATCTTAAGTTACTTATTTAGTGAATCTTATTCGGGATACTCGAAATAATTAAGAGCTCAGATAATAATTATCCATTTATACAGTCTACCTTATCCAAGACGTTGCAAATAGAACCAAGATCAAAGGAAACACAATGCAAAAACAATTACTCGCAGCCCCTTAAGCCTTGGGTAATACATAGTTTGACGACCCAGAAAAGGCACGCAGATATTGCAGCGTTCCATAAGAAAAGCTGTTTGATAATGTTGTTACTTAAACTACCCACAAAAGCCTGGACGAGCGAAAACACCGCTGGGTTAAGGTCAACATGCATGTGCCAGACAAGACATTTCTAGGTGACCTCATTGGCACCAACATACGTCTCAGTTGCATAGAAAGAGATACTCAGAATGGAGAAGTCCCTCGGTAGAATAATAGAATACTCGTAGCAAGACTGAGCCAAAGTCTTCACCACAAGTTGGTGGCGGAGTAGCTCACATACCCGAAGATGGTTAATCTTTTCCCTATCAGGAAAAAAAGGCATAGTTACGAGACAACGAATAGCACTAATACGGATAATCTAACAGTTAAACGATCCTAGCAACCATGTTAAGGGGCAACGACTTTCGGTTATACATGTGGAGTGCTTATTGCCTTAATGGACTACATGCTGCCGAACAGTTATCGGAGGCTGATTGCTGCAAAGCAGGCGTTACCAAGAAGTGCGATGGAATGGACTAGGTAAAAGAAGGATTCAAAACTGCGATATCTTTTACGGCGATTGGTAATTCCTGTTGGATAGAGATTTGTTATTGGAGGTAAGCTAAGGACAGGGCCTCATAACGATTCGCTAAGCTAAGTTCAACAACAATAGATTGATGATGATGACAATACCAAGCAGAGGTTCTACAAGCTGTTGGAAAAAATAGCATAGCACTGCCCTAGCTATGATTTTGAAACCATCTGATTTCAACGCGAAGCTAGGAAAGGAAAACATTTTTAATAGTACTGTCGGAAAAGATAGCCTACACGACACCACCTCCGATGACGGATTCAGTGTAATAGACTCGGTTAGGCGCAATTGGATTCTTGATTGATTAATTTCATTTAAGATACTCCTCCAGTATAATAGATATCAGAACGTTCCGAGGGGCGAGTGATGATTAGTATTACTATCTCATTGTACCTAAGTCACGTAAGTGGATATCTAATTCACGGCAAGCACATGGTAAGACTGTCAAGAAGTTTGACTTTGACGTCTAATGGCTGAAATTGCCCCAAACTACCTTTAATACTCTAATTGGTCCATATCACAGCCAGGATAGATTACCATCGACCAATTTTTCGCAGAGCTACGAATACATACATAAATTTCAAATCAATATCCAAGAAATTTTAAACAATTTTGAAGACGCCTATGTTAGTATTTAAACAGAGGAGCTATAGAGAGTTATTCTTAGCATCACTGCAAAACTCATCTTGTGGTGGAGGATGCTAGTGGTCGGAAAAATTCTCTCTAAGACCTTTTATGAGTTCTTCAATATCGTTCTTGAAACATTTCTACAGAATTCGCCTTTAAGGCGATGGGTTGCAGAGATGTTAGATGCTTCTTGCTCAGTTTTCTTTCCGAAATTAGAATCATGTATTTCCAGTTCTCCACTCTGGAAAATGTTGTATACTATATTAGGTAAACTAGGACCCTACATCGTAACTTTGTGCAGATGGTATCCTAGGGTACACTGTCCCCATAGCTAGCCCATAAAGGTTTTGTTGATATCGATTGGCCTTGCTCTCGTTTGCCTTAGGCCCTGAAGATTGACTCCGTAGTCATGGTGTCCGTCGATCTGCCATTTTGATATATTGGAGTGGCACTTAGATGATAATACATAGCTGAGAGCTGAGCGAAATAGCAGTGCCACAACAGCATGATCGAAAAATATTGTTGCAGATGTGTGATAAGGTGGTGTCGGTAAGGTAGAACGATAAGTAAATGAACTTGATACACGCTACTACCCTGTAGGACTTAGGGTTCCGCAGTGCAACTACTTCACTGGCATGCTCGTGCATATAGTTCAGTAGCGTGGACTTCTGTTTGAAATAATCGTAGTGTTGGAAACTGGTACCGGAAACATCTATGTTTCAACAGGATTAGCCTACGCCGAAACTACGTATTGTTCAAAGGGTTTTCGTCTTAAAAATGATGATCTTCGTATTGGTGTTGGCAACGAGCATTCATGAGAGATGCATACGCTACCATATAAGTAGCTAGGGATGGTTGAAGCAAAAATTGGAAACGAATCCTGTTGATACAAGTGAAATGTGAAACTGTCGATGATATTGCCTTGTAAGTTTTGGTTTCTAATGCGTTCCTTTTGAAAATTATTAAAACTGATTCCAAAGGAGGCATTATACATATCTATGTATCTGTTTCTTCTTTCAAAAGTTGTTTCAGTAAATATTAAAAATATGAAATTAATTTTTGCCACAATATCATATCCAAGCTTGAATCTATTTATAACCTACATACATACCTCTTTAACGAATCCACTCCCAGCACAACTAGCAAAACTGCAACCACCATGCAGCATAAGAAAATTCCCGATAACATTTGTATCTTTGCCGGTTCTGGGGGTATTAAATTCGGGTTGATATTAGCATCCACTCCAGGACAAAATCTAGCTCCACACAGTTCAGCAACCTTATCTCTACTGTTCGTAGTCAAATTTGAAATAAGTTCTCCAATGTCATCCGAATTTCCCGCTGTTGCAAACGACAAAACTGAAAGAAAAAAAAAAAGCAAATCAATCATTCAAAATCAACCAAGAAATATAGTTCTTTTGTCATATCTAACTTACCCGATGATGAAATCAGATTACCCCAAACTTGTGCCATTTGGTAGAAGACAAAGAATAATCCAAAGAAACGAACAACATTTACATCTTGTTCACTGTCATTGCCAATAACGCGTGTCATTGCCTCCGCAACAATGGATAGATACGTACATTTGGCACACCACAGCGGTCCACCACCTAAACCAACCCCCAAGGCTGCTGGTATGAATGTATAGAATCGCGGATAAAACTGTGCAGCCATATATGGCATGTATGCGATAAAAGATAAAGCTATTGTCCATTTACAGCCAAACCATCTGGAAGATATGAATTTAAGAAAAATTATTAGAGCATGTTCTGTGATATATGACAATATGTAGTACAGATACTCGTATGTGGATAAATTCATATATTGAAGTGGGATGTACCCAGTTTAATTTAAAAGGAAATATGTATCTGGGTTGGGGAGGAAATAGAAATGAATAAAATGTTATTGACAATGGTTATGCCTTGTCGTGTTGTGATTTTGATGAGGATATAAATTAAATTATAAAGGTAAACGATGTTTTAATATTTAATCAAAGAGTTCCTTACAATGTTCGACCTTCTTGGATAAAAAAGTTTCAATTACATGACCCTGCGGGGTATCGACCGTTTACAGGGAATGTTGACTTCCACTTTCGCTTCTTTTTAATTAGATTAGGAACGACACAATCCTAGGTGTCGTGAAATGAGGTATACAGTAATAAGATTATATTTTTAGAAGACAAAAAATTGGAATAGAAGCTTCGGGTTTGTTTCTTACCTTCGAATACTTATTTATAATGAAAGAAAGTTCATAAATAGGTGGGTGGGTAGGTAGTGTGGGACTATGAGTTTTTCATAAAGCACTAGGCCCATCGCGAACCCTAGAGAACTATTACGGTAACAAACCCAAACCAAAACCATCTCTTCCATGCATTTGATCTCATTACAAAATTTGGTTCGCAGACCCAACTTCTTCTAAGTTGTCAAAGAAGTACTTTCTCAAGTGTCTAAGTCTACTCCGAGCTATGCCTTGGCATTCACCGAGTAAATAAGTGATGCTCTAGACGTGAAGATCACTGCAATATCTGCATATATCCTTATTCGATAATCCTAATCTTATGGCATGCCTCCTCAGATGGTAAAAAGCAAGGAGAATCCCTACCGCTATTCTTAACCGCAACCTGCTTAGTTTCATTATCTCCCCAATTTTTTTTCCGATCTAACGTAAATCACAAGGTCTTAGACACTATATGTATGTATGTATGTCCTCCAAGGTTGGACCATTTTAGGTCAGCCGTATTGATGATCCTATCGAGAATAATCAACTTAGTCCTCTAATTTTATCGCTCTGTTGAGGCTTTGAGTAGTACTTCGGCCCTTTCGTTCCCCTCTATAACGCAGTGTCCAGGTACCCAGCATAATCTGACACGGTTCTATGTACATAATACCCTGAGCATTATGCGGTAATTCCTGACTAATTCAGATTCTATGATGTTGGATTCTAACGCCTTAAATACAGCCTGATTATCAATGTAGACGGCGATATTCTTGTGAAATATTGATTCCATCTCTAGTAATTCCGCAGCTTTGAACACAGTTAGTCTGCACTTGCAACCTGCAAGTGGGTTTATGTCTCTAGAGTATATACCTGAGCCCGTACCGTTCATAACTTTGTTGTCATTTGATAAAACATTTATAATCTGTAAAATACGCCATGAAGCAGCACAGACAGACCGAAGTAAGGGGTGGGCCATCTATTGGTTTCTTTTTGAATTATATGGTATTTTGACACTGACAGATTTTATGCATTAAAAAAATTGACAGAAACTCGGAAATATATTTTCGCTGTAAGAAATGGATCGATTTACGCTTGAACGATGTTGGAAAATATTGTAAAGTTACCTCCAAAGTTCCTGCTGTGTTGCCGAAACAGTGTGAATTTTGAAAAGAAATTTCGGGTTAAATAATGCACCAACTGCAGCTGGAGTATGCCAGCTTGTGATGAAAGTTCGTGAGACTGATTTGCTGATTGACAGCCGAACCGATATTCCCGTGTTCGTCCTGTGCGCTCAACGGAGAATAATGCAGCTGTTGTGGTTTTTGAAGTGGCGGCATTGTTGGTCCATTTTTCTTCCAAGACGACAATTGCGGAGCTGCGATTTGACTCCGTTGGACTCTTTTTTGTGAAGTGCTATTGAATTCTATCACATAATTCTGCAGCTCTTAAAGCTCTCAAATCCAATGGGGCCTTAAATGGAAATTTGTTTTGAATAATCTGCAAACTCTCATTGATTTGCTGAATCTTTTATCACACGAGAAATACATTTTATGGATTGAGCCGCAGGTGGCGTATGAACCTCTCTTACTGTTCTTGGGGCTCTGAACAAACCCAGGTAAAAGCCTTTCACCAGCAAAAAGAATAAATTGGTTAAGAAATGCAACGAAATTAGGACTAACACAGCCTTTCATAGGCATTTTAAGAGGAAATTTTCCGCCACCAGCAATGAACCAACATTATTTTATATGCCATTATTTGGGTAACCATTTTCTCAAACATCTTAGTGGTGGGCGCATTATGGTAGCGTATGTCAGATTCGAACTACGGTCCATGGGAAACTCAAGTTCAGTAAACAACCACCCAATCTCGCTTATGTGCATAAGTATAATAAATTCCAAGTTAAATTTGCTGTACCAAAGTAGCAGCCTAATGCACGAATGCAGCACAGAATGGTGTAGATACATAAAAACCGCTAATATCTGCTACAAACTTGCTTAGGCGGGCCACATTCAATGTGTTGGATGCATATTTCATATTATTTAACACGGATAAGATTGTGCTGAAACGTTATGATATTTTCCATCGCATTACTCCTATACGCTTGTACCTCAACGTGGTCTTGTTCGTTTACATAGAATTGGGATCTAAGATTCTTTTTAAATTTTATTTATAGGACCGCGACAAAGGAGAGGAATTTTCATCGAATTTAAATCTTTAATATGCGAGTAGTAGAAAAATGGTGTAAGAGGTGTTTGGGACTGGGGCACTAAAACAGTTTAAAGAGTCTTCCTCCCAATATCCTCAGAAGATTATAAAAAAATGTACAAATTTGCAAGGCTATGAAGATGCATGGTTAACAAAAGCGCTCCATAGAGAGAAATTCTTCCTGAAATTACACCGCACTTCAGCAACATAGTGATAATAACGATCGATAATCCACGAAAGAAGACAAACTGGTATTTATCACATAAACATTCTGCGGAAACTACATACCTACATAATATACATATGTATATACGAGTACAGAACCCTGAGCTCTATACAAAAATACAAAGTATTCTAGAGTTTCTGAGAATTTCGACGTTCAAATCGGCATATGACAACGCTGTGCACTATTTTCCTCGTAATAAATATTACGATTTATCAGACAAAGACTGGAAGCTATTCGAGAAGCAATTTAGTTTAGTTCTTAACCGATACATATGTATATAGAACAAAGGCCAAGGTTCTATTAGTCTTGCGAAGATATTTCCCAAAAATCCCAAATAAAGTCGATATGGTAATTTATCCACCTTATCGACCCAAATAAATTTATGAGCAATGAATGCGAAAATATGATATCTTTTGTATTGTATGTATTTCTTTTGGCTGTAAATTAGATTATGACTAGTACTATTTCGGAATCGTGAGCTTGACCAATATTGTTCTAGAGTGCCTGAATGGTCTCTGGATTATTCCGATAGCATCGATCTTTAATGGCACTCTACAAAAAAAAGTCCAATTGCAGCTAAGTGTCGGCCAAGCAAAATTACCAAATCGACTGATTACACGAGTATTGAACTTAGTGTGTAATAAATCGATTGTTAGACGGCTTGTGTGGAACGTAGCCGCATCTTGCTAGAACCATAGCTCGCCCATGTTCAAATCCTCAACTTCTGGCCATAAAAAATGGGTTATCAGGCCTCGGTAACGCTCTCCATTGACTAAAACGTTTCTTCCATTATCGTCTTGAAAGAAAAATGGACCAATAATGCCGCCACTTCAAAAACCACAACATCTGCAATATTCTCCGTTGAGCGCACAGGACGAACACGGGAATATGTTCAGTTATCAATCAACAAACCAATCTCACGAACTTTCATCACAAACTCGCGTACACCAGCTGCAGTTGGACTTTGGTGCATTATTTCGACCGAAATTTCTTTTCAACATTCGCATTGTTTCGGCAACACAGCATCCACTTTGGAAGTAACTTTGCAATATTTTCCAATATTGTTCAAGCGTAAATCGATTCATTTCAGTTTCTGTTAATTTTTTGAGCGCATAAGAACTGTAAGTGTCAAAATAACACATGTTTCAAAAAGAATCCAGCAGATGGCCCGCCCTTTACTTACCGTCTTCATCCGTCAAAAATGAACAGATATCAAAGTTCGTTTGAGTTGAAAATTGCTCTACTACAGGTTCCTGTAAGTCTGCATTTATAGTACGTACGTTTCAGAGTCTGTTATACATTTGCTTAGATATGTACGCGCAGGACAATAATTCCTACTTGATTTACATAATCGATGCAAACGTGTAACGACAAATACACACTGCCGGCATATTTCGCTAAAAGCCTTTAACGAGAGTATCGATTGATTACTTTATATTTAATGCCAGCAGTCACCAAATTCTCCATCAATTTACTCTTAATACAAAAAAAAAAAATGTCCTTATTATGAAAATTTCCTGTCCCATGAACACGATGATCCAATTATCTGTTCGTAACTCCTGACGCCTGACCACGTAATGTATTCATCACCCCTGTATGCCCAGCAACAATTGTTAAGTATCTCGAAATCATCATCACATAACGCCCTTTAATTTGCGTTGCGTGACGTGACTGACTGTACATAATTTAAAAACATTAATCTTCACACGTTGTTTTCATAAATTTTGCCAATGCATACACGAGTGTGAGTGGCGCTGTGTCCTGCAATAATAACAAAAAAAAGAAAAAGAAGGGAAATAAAACGCATTCGACACACTCACCTTATCACTGTGACCGGTAGAAATATATTCGACAATATAAGTGATCCATAAATGACGGCCAAGGTCGTAGTACCCAGTGCGGCATCCGAATTCACCGAACTCTGCAAGTTCGATGTCCCGTGGAACGCGGTGAAGTGTATCATGAACGCTATGCCAATAATGACAACATTTTTGGTGATACGGACATTTTCACTCCTTCTATACTTTTGCACGGTCGCTGTCGACGATGTGGGGTTGCCTGAGGAGTTTACACCATTCGGATTCTGGATTGTGGTTGCTGATTCAACGGGCATATCTGTGGTGGTCATTTTTATCGCCTCCAAAATTATGGCTGGCCTGAAGTAATTTGGTTTGCCGCAGACTGGATGATCGGCTGGGTAGAGGATGCTGAGAAATTTCAATTTCGCCGCACTACTTTCCTTTGGGTGTATGTATGTGTGTGTGTGCGATGAAAGGAATTTATGAATAAATGACCCGAAAATAACGTGCGCGCTCGTTATCCTGAAAATGAAAGCGAAGAGAAGAATGTATTTTTAGCTTATTTTGTAATTAAAAAAAAAAAGAAATGGAAAGATAAGCTCAACGGACTAATTTTATCCCCGGAAACAAAAGCTGTTTAGGCATTCATACTTTTTGTTTTGTTTCACCGTACAAGGATACGAAAGATAGGACTTAGAGATTGTATTAGCTTGTTTGTTGTCGCACTTAAATAAATTAATTTCATTCTTTTTTTTTTTTTTTGTTTTGAAGAATAGTCCAAGGAATTTAAAAAAAAGCAAAAGGACTGGTTTAGGTCGCATAATGGAATTTAAAAATTAAACTTTATGAATCCACTTGAAAACTATATAATTTCGAAGTTGTATTTTCCATATTCAATTTAATACAGACCTATTGTGTCTATGTGAGAGTCCAAATTTGTACATTCCAAGGCATTAAACAACCCTACGCTTGGTTCATGTTTTTCAAACACCCAAGCCTCTATCTTTTTTTCAGTCCTTGGGTCAATAGTATTCTAGTTGACCCAAGGACTGAAAAAAAGGAATTGTCTTAGGACATAGGCCATTTCTGTTTTTCAGATTTGAACTAGATATTGCCAGTGGGATGGATCCAGCAAAATTTTCGTTTTTGTCCAGGTCCCGAAATTTAGGTGAAAATCACATATTGCGGCTTTCCCTTGATTATCTGGGTGAAATAGGCAAGACAGAATAAAAGGGTTGAACCAAAAGACCTACAATCGGATGATCTATAACATGGGCAACTTTGTTGCAAGATATGTGGCGTTTATGGAACAATGTATAAAACGTAAATGAAAGAGAGAATTGTTGCTGGAAAACCCCTATCCAGCAAAATTTTCGTTTTTGTCCAGGTCCCGAAATTTAGGTGAAAATCACATATTGCGGCTTTCCCTTGATTATCTGGGTGAAATAGGCAAGACAAAATAAAAGGGTTGAACCAAAAGACCTACAATCGGATGATCTAAAACATGGGCAACTTTGTTGCAAGACATGTGGCGTTTATGGAACAATGTATAAAACGTAAATGAAAGAGAGAATTGTTGCTGGAAAACCCCTATCCAGCAAAATTTTCGTTTTTGTCCAGGTCCCGAAATTTAGGTGAAAATCACATATTGCGGCTTTCCCTTGATTATCTGGGTGAAATAGGCAAGACAGAATAAAAGGGTTGAACCAAAAGACCTACAATCGGATGATCTATAACATGGGCAACTTTGTTGCAAGATATGTGGCGTTTATGGAACAATGTATAAAACGTAAATGAAAGAGAGAATTGTTGCTGGAAAACCTCTATCCAGCAAAATATTCGTTTTTGTCCATTTCCCAAAATTTAGGTAAAAATCACATATTACGGCTTTCCCTTGATTATCTGGGTGAAATAGGCAAGACAGAATAAAAGCGTTGAACCAAAAGACCTACAATCGGATGATCTAAAACATGGGCAACTTTGTTGCAAGATATGTGGCGTTTATGGAATAATGTATAAATGGTAAATGAAAGAGAGACCTGTTGGTGGAAAACCCCTATCCAGCAAAATTTTCGATTTTGTCCAGGTCCCGAAATTTAAGTGAAAATCACATATTGCGGCTTTCCCTTGATTATCTGGGTGAAATAGGCAAGACAGAATAAAAGGGTTGAACCAAAAGACCTACAATCGGATGATCTATAACATGGGCAACTTTGTTGCAAGATATGTGGCGTTTATGGAACAATGTATAAAACGTAAATGAAAGAGAGAATTGTTGCTGGAAAACCCCTATCCAGCAAAATTTTCGTTTTTGTCCAGGTCCCGAAATTTAGGTGAAAATCACATATTACGGCTTTCCCTTGATTATCTGGGTGAAATAGGCAAGACAGAATAAAAGGGTTGAACCAAAAGACCTACAATCGGATGATCTAAAACATGGGCAACTTTGTTGCAAGATATGTGGCGTTTATGGAACAATGTATAAAACGTAAATGAAAGAGAGAATTGTTGCTGGAAAATCCCTATCCAGCAAAATTTTCGTTTTTGTCCAGGTCCCGAAATTTAGGTGAAAATCACATATTGCGGCTTTCCCTTGATTATCTGGGTGAAATAGGCAAGACAAAATAAAAGGGTTGAACCAAAAGACCTACAATCGGATGATCTATAACATGGGCAACTTTGTTGCAAGATATGTGGCGTTTATGGAACAATGTATAAAACGTAAATGAAAGAGAGAATTGTTGCTGGAAAACCCCTATCCAAGTAGGCAAGACAAAATAAAAGGGTTGAACCAAAAGACCCACAATCGGATGATCTATAACATGGGCAACTTTGTTGCAAGATATGTGGCGTTTATGGAACAATGTATAAAACGTAAATGAAAGAGAGAATTGTTGCTGGAAAACCTCTATCCAGCAAAATATTCGTTTTTGTCCAGGTCCCGAAATTTAGGTGAAAATCACATATTGCGGCTTTCCCTTGATTATCTGGGTGAAATAGGCAAGACAGAATAAAAGGGTTGAACCAAAAGACCTACAATCGGATGATCTAAAACATGGGCAACTTTGTTGCAAGATATGTGGCGTTTATGGAATAATGTATAAATGGTAAATGAAAGAAAGACTTGTTGGTGGAAAACCCCTATCCAGCAAAATTTTCGATTTTGTCCAGGTCCCGAAATTTAAGTGAAAATCACATATTGTGGCTTTCCCTTGATTATCTGGGTGAAATAGGCAAGACAGAATAAAAGGGTTGAACCAAAAGACCTACAATCGGATGATCTATAACATGGGCAACTTTGTTGCAAGATATGTGGCGTTTATGGAACAATGTATAAAACGTAAATGAAAGAGAGAATTGTTGCTGGAAAACCTCTATCCAGCAAAATATTCGTTTTTGTCCAGGTCCCGAAATTTAGGTGAAAATCACATATTGCGGCTTTCCCTTGATTATCTGGGTGAAATAGGCAAGACAGAATAAAAGGGTTGAACCAAAAGACCTACAATCGGATGATCTAAAACATGGGCAACTTTGTTGCAAGATATGTGGCGTTTATGGAATAATGTATAAATGGTAAATGAAAGAAAGACTTGTTGGTGGAAAACCCCTATCCAGCAAAATTTTCGATTTTGTCCAGGTCCCGAAATTTAGGTAAAAATCACTTATTACGGCTTTCCCTTGATTATCTGGGTGAAATAGGCAAGACAAAATAAAAGGGTTGAACCAAAAGACCTACAATCGGATGATCTAAAACATGGGCAACTTTGTTGCAAGATATGTGGCGTTTATGGAACAATGTATAAAACGTAAATGAAAGAGAAAATTGTTGCTGGAAAACCCCTATCCAGCAACATTTTCGATTTTGTCCAGGTCAAGAAATTTAGGTAAAAATCACATATTACGGCTTTCCTTTGATTATCTTAGTGAAATAGGCAAAACAGAATAAAAGGGTTGAACCAAAAGACCTACAATCGGATGATCTAAAACATGGGCAACTTTGTTGCAAGATATGTGGCGTTTATGGAATAATGTATAAATGGTAAATGAAAGAGAGACTTGTTGGTGGAAAACCCCTATCCAGCAAAATTTTCGATTTTGTCCAGGTCCCGAAATTTAGGTAAAAATCACTTATTACGGCTTTCCCTTGATTATCTGGGTGAAATAGGCAAGACAAAATAAAAGGGTTGAACCAAAAGACCTACAATCGGATGATCTAAAACATGGGCAACTTTGTTGCAAGATATGTGGCGTTTATGGAACAATGTATAAAACGTAAATGAAAGAGAGAATTGTTGCTGGAAAACCCCTATCCAGCAAAATATTCGTTTTTGTCCATTTCCCAAAATTTAGGTAAAAAGCACATATTACGGCTTTCCCTTGATTATCTGGGTGAAATAGGCAAGACAGAATAAAAGGGTTGAACCAAAAGACCTACAATCGGATGATCTAAAACATGGACAACTTTGTTGCAAGATATGTGGCGTTTATGGAACAATGTATAAAACGTAAATGAAAGAGAGAATTGTTGCTGGAAAACCTCTATCCAGCAAAATATTCGTTTTTGTCCATTTCCCAAAATTTAGGTAAAAATCACATATTACGGCTTTCCCTTGATTATCTGGGTGAAATAGGCAAGACAGAATAAAAGGGTTGAACCAAAAGACCTACAATCGGATGATCTAAAACATGGGCAACTTTGTTGCAAGATATGTGGCGTTTATGGAATAATGTATAAATGGTAAATGAAAGAGAGACCTGTTGGTGGAAAACCCCTATCCAGCAAAATTTTCGATTTTGTCCAGGTCCCGAAATTTAGGTAAAAATCACTTATTACGGCTTTCCCTTGATTATCTGGGTGAAATAGGCAAGACAGAATAAAAGGGTTGAACCAAAAGACCTACAATCGGATGATCTAAAACATGGGCAACTTTGTTGCAAGATATGTGGCGTTTATGGAATAATGTATAAATGGTAAATGAAAGAGAGACTTGTTGGTGGAAAACCCCTATCCAGCAAAATTTTCGATTTTGTCCAGGTCCCGAAATTTAGGTAAAAATCACTTATTACGGCTTTCCCTTGATTATCTGGGTGAAATAGGCAAGACAAAATAAAAGGGTTGAACCAAAAGACCTACAATCGGATGATCTAAAACATGGGCAACTTTGTTGCAAGATATGTGGCGTTTATGGAACAATGTATAAAACGTAAATGAAAGAGAGAATTGTTGCTGGAAAACCCCTATCCAGCAACATTTTCGATTTTGTCCAGGTCCCGAAATTTAGGTGAAAATCACATATTGCGGCTTTCATTTGATTATCTGGGTGAAATAGGCAAGACAAAATAAAAGGGTTGAACCAAAAGACCTACAATCGGATGATCTAAAACATGGGCAACTTTGTTGCAAGATATGTGGCGTTTATGGAACAATGTATAAAACGTAAATGAAAGAGAGAATTGTTGCTGGAAAACCCCTATCCAGCAAAATTTTCGTTTTTGTCCATTTCCCAAAATTTAGGTAAAAATCACATATTACGGCTTTCCCTTGATTATCTGGGTGAAATAGGCAAGACAGAATAAAAGGGTTGAACCAAAAGACCTACAATCGGATGATCTAAAACATGGGCAACTTTGTTGCAAGATATGTGGCGTTTATGGAACAATGTATAAAACGTAAATGAAAGAGAAAATTGTTGCTGGAAAACCCCTATCCAGCAACATTTTCGATTTTGTCCAGGTCAAGAAATTTAGGTAAAAATCACATATTACGGCTTTCCTTTGATTATCTTAGTGAAATAGGCAAAACAGAATAAAAGGGTTGAACCAAAAGACCTACAATCGGATGATCTAAAACATGGGCAACTTTGTTGCAAGATATGTGGCGTTTATGGAACAATGTATAAAACGTAAATGAAAGAGAGAATTGTTGCTGGAAAACCTCTATCCAGCAAAATATTCGTTTTTGTCCATTTCCCAAAATTTAGGTAAAAATCACATATTACGGCTTTCCCTTGATTATCTGGGTGAAATAGGCAAGACAGAATAAAAGGGTTGAACCAAAAGACCTACAATCGGATGATCTAAAACATGGGCAACTTTGTTGCAAGATATGTGGCGTTTATGGAATAATGTATAAATGGTAAATGAAAGAGAGACCTGTTGGTGGAAAACCCCTATCCAGCAAAATTTTCGATTTTGTCCAGGTCCCGAAATTTAGGTAAAAATCACTTATTACGGCTTTCCCTTGATTATTTGGGTGAAATAGGCAAGACAGAATAAAAGGTTTGAACCAAAAGACCTACAATCGGATGATCTATAACATGCGCAACTTTGTTGCAAGATATGTGGCGTTTATGGAATAATGTATAAATGGTAAATGAAAGAGAGACCTGTTGGTGGAAAACCCCTATCCAGCAAAATTTTCGTTTTTGTCCAGGTCCCGAAATTTAGGTGAAAATCACTTATTACGACCTACAATCGGATGATCTAAAACATGGGCAACTTTGTTGCAAGATATGTGGCGTTTATGGAACAATGTATAAAACGTAAATGAAAGAGAGAATTGTTGGTGGAAAACCCCTATCCAGCAACATTTTCGATTTTGTCCAGGTCAAGAAATTTAGGCAAAAATCACATATTACGGCTTTCCCTTGATTATCTTAGTGAAATAGGCAAGACAGAATAAAAGGGTTGAACCAAAAGACCTACAATCGGATGATCTAAAACATGGGCAACTTTGTTGCAAGACATGTGGCGTTTATGGAATAATGTATAAAACGTAAATGAAAGAGAGAATTGTTGCTGGAAAACCTCTATCCAGCAAAATATTCGTTTTTGTCCATTTCCCAAAATTTAGGTAAAAATCACATATTACGGCTTTCCCTTGATTATCTGGGTGAAATAGGCAAGACAGAATAAAAGGGTTGAACCAAAAGACCTACAATCGGATGATCTAAAACATGGGCAACTTTGTTGCAAGATATGTGGCGTTTATGGAACAATGTATAAAACGTAAATGAAAGAGAGAATTGTTGCTGGAAAACCTCTATCCAGCAAAATTTTCGTTTTTGTCCATTTCCCAAAATTTAGGTAAAAATCACATATTACGGCTTTCCCTTGATTATCTGGGTGAAATAGGCAAGACAGAATAAAAGGGTTGAACCAAAAGACCTACAATCGGATGATCTAAAACATGGGCAACTTTGTTGCAAGATATGTGGCGTTTATGGAACAATGTATAAAACGTAAATGAAAGAGAAAATTGTTGCTGGAAAACCCCTATCCAGCAACATTTTCGATTTTGTCCAGGTCAAGAAATTTAGGTAAAAATCACATATTACGGCTTTCCTTTGATTATCTTAGTGAAATAGGCAAAACAGAATAAAAGGGTTGAACCAAAAGAATTACAATCGGATGATCTAAAACATGGGCAACTTTGTTGCAAGATATGTGGCGTTTATGGAACAATGTATAAAACGTAAATGAAAGAGAGAATTGTTGCTGGAAAACCTCTATCCAGCAAAATATTCGTTTTGTCCATTTCCCAAAATTTAGGTAAAAATCACATATTACGGCTTTCCCTTGATTATCTGGGTGAAATAGGCAAGACAGAATAAAAGGGTTGAACCAAAAGACCTACAATCGGATGATCTAAAACATGGGCAACTTTGTTGCAAGATATGTGGCGTTTATGGAATAATGTATAAATGGTAAATGAAAGAGAGACCTGTTGGTGGAAAACCCCTATCCAGCAAAATTTTCGTTTTTGTCCAGGTCCCGAAATTTAGGTGAAAATCACTTATTACGACCTACAATCGGATGATCTAAAACATGGGCAACTTTGTTGCAAGATATGTGGCGATTATGGAACAATGTATAAAACGTAAATGAAAGAGAGAATTGTTGCTGGAAAACCCCTATCCAGCAACATTTTCGATTTTGTCCAGGTCAAGAAATTTAGGTAAAAATCACATATTACGGCTTTCCCTTGATTATCTTAGTGAAAATAGGCAAAACAGAATAAAAGGGTTGAACCAAAAGACCTACAATAGGATGATCTAAAACATGGGCAACTTTGTTGCAAGACATGTGGCGTTTATGGAATAATGTATAAAACGTAAATGAAAGAGAGAATTGTTGCTGGAAAACCTCTATCCAGCAAAATATTCGTTTTTGTCCATTTCCCAAAATTTAGGTAAAAATCACATATTACGGCTTTCCCTTCATTATCTGGGTGAAATATTCAAGACAGAATAAAAGGGTTGAACCAAAAGACCTACAATCGGATGATCTATAACATGGGCAACTTTGTTGCAAGATATGTGGCGTTTATGGAACAATGTATAAAACGTAAATGAAAGAGAGAATTGTTGCTGGAAAACCCCTATCCAGCAAAATTTTCGTTTTTGTCCAGGTCCCGAAATTTAGGTGAAAATCTCATATTGCGGCTTTCCCTTGATTATCTGGGTGAAATAGGCAAGACAGAATAAAAGGGTTGAACCAAAAGACCTACAATCGGATGATCTAAAACATGGGCAACTTTGCTGCAAGACATGTGGCGTTTATGGAATAATGTGTAAAACGTAAATGAAAGAGAGAATTGTTGCTGGAAAACCCCTATCCAGCAAAATTTTCGTTTTTGTCCAGGTCCCGAAATTTAGGTGAAAATCACATATTGCGGCTTTCCCTTGATTATCTGGGTGAAATAGGCAAGACAGAATAAAAGGGTTGAACCAAAAGACCTACAATCGGATGATCTATAACATGGGCAACTTTGTTGCAAGATATGTGGCGTTTATGGAACAATGTATAAAACGTAAATGAAAGAGAGAATTGTTGGTGGAAAACCTCTATCCAGCAAAATTTTCGATTTTGTCCAGGTCCCGAAATTTAGGTAAAAATCACTTATTACGGCTTTCCCTTGATTATCTGGGTGAAATAGGCAAGACAGAATAAAAGGGTTGAACCAAAAGACCTACAATCGGATGATCTATAACATGGGCAACTTTGTTGCAAGATATGTGGCGTTTATGGAACAATGTATAAAACGTAAATGAAAGAGAGAATTGTTGGTGGAAAACCCCTATCCAGCAAAATTTTCGTTTTTGTCCAGGTCCCGAAATTTAGGTAAAAATCACATATTACGGCTTTCCCTTGATTATCTGGGTGAAATAGGCAAGACAGAATAAAAGGGTTGAACCAAAAGACCTACAATCGGATGATCTATAACATGGGCAACTTTGTTGCAAGATATGTGGCGTTTATGGAACAATGTATAAATGGTAAATGAAAGAGAGACTTATTGGTGGAAAACCCCTATCCAGCAACATTTTCGATTTTGTCCAGGTCCCGAAATTTAGGTGAAAATCACATATTGCGGCTTTCCCTTGATTATCTGGGTGAAATAGGCAAGACAGAATAAAAGGGTTGAACCAAAAGACCTACAATCGGATGATCTATAACATGGGCAACTTTGTTGCAAGATATGTGGCGTTTATGGAACAATGTATAAAACGTAAATGAAAGAGAGAATTGTTGGTGGAAAACCCCTATCCAGCAACATTTTCGATTTTGTCCAGGTCAAGAAATTTAGGTGAAAATCACATATTGCGGCTTTCCCTTGATTATCTGGGTGAAATAGGCAAGACAGAATAAAAGGGTTGAAACAAAAGACCTACAATCGGATGATCTATAACATGGGCAACTTTGTTGCAAGATATGTGGCGTTTATGGAACAATGTATAAAACGTAAATGAAAGAGAGAATTGTTGGTGGAAAACCCCTATCCAGCAACATTTTCGATTTTGTCCAGGTCAAGAAATTTATTTGAAAATCACATATTGCGGCTTTCCCTTGATTATCTGGGTGAAATAGGCAAGACAGAATAAAAGGGTTGAACCAAAAGACCTACAATCGGATGATCTAAAACATGGGCAACTTTGTTGCAAGATATGTGGCGTTTATGGAACAATGTATAAAACGTAAATGAAAGAGAGAATTGTTGCTGGAAAACCCCTATCCAGCAAAATTTTCGTTTTTGTCCAGGTCCCGAAATTTAGGTGAAAATCACATATTGCAGCTTTCCCTTGATTATCTGGGTGAAATAGGCAAGACAGAATAAAAGGGTTGAACCAAAAGACCTACAATCGGATGATCTATAACATGGGCAACTTTGTTGCAAGATATGTGGCGTTTATGGAACAATGTATAAAACGTAAATGAAAGAGAGAATTGTTGGTGGAAAACCTCTATCCAGCAAAATTTTCGATTTTGTCCAGGTCCCGAAATTTAGGTAAAAATCACTTATTACGGCTTTCCCTTGATTATCTGGGTGAAATAGGCAAGACAGAATAAAAGGGTTGAACCAAAAGACCTACAATCGGATGATCTATAACATGGGCAACTTTGTTGCAAGATATGTGGCGTTTATGGAACAATGTATAAAACGTAAATGAAAGAGAGAATTGTTGGTGGAAAACCCCTATCCAGCAAAATTTTCGTTTTTGTCCAGGTCCCGAAATTTAGGTAAAAATCACATATTACGGCTTTCCCTTGATTATCTGGGTGAAATAGGCAAGACAGAATAAAAGGGTTGAACCAAAAGACCTACAATCGGATGAACTATAACATGGGCAACTTTGTTGCAAGATATGTGGCGTTTATGGAACAATGTATAAATGGTAAATGAAAGAGAGACTTATTGGTGGAAAACCCCTATCCAGCAACATTTTCGATTTTGTCCAGGTCCCGAAATTTAGGTGAAAATCACATATTGCGGCTTTCCCTTGATTATCTGGGTGAAATAGGCAAGACAGAGTAAAAGGGTTGAACCAAAAGACCTACAATCGGATGATCTATAACATGGGCAACTTTGTTGCAAGATATGTGGCGTTTATGGAACAATGTATAAAACGTAAATGAAAGAGAGAATTGTTGGTGGAAAACCCCTATCCAGCAACATTTTCGATTTTGTCCAGGTCAAGAAATTTAGGTGAAAATCACATATTGCGGCTTTCCCTTGATTATCTGGGTGAAATAGGCAAGACAGAATAAAAGGGTTGAACCAAAAGACCTACAATCGGATGATCTATAACATGGGCAACTTTGTTGCAAGATATGTGGCGTTTATGGAACAATGTATAAAACGTAAATGAAAGAGAGAATTGTTGGTGGAAAACCTCTATCCAGCAAAATTTTCGATTTTGTCCAGGTCCCGAAATTTAGGTAAAAATCACTTATTACGGCTTTCCCTTGATTATCTGGGTGAAATAGGCAAGACAGAATAAAAGGGTTGAACCAAAAGACCTACAATCGGATGATCTATAACATGGGCAACTTTGTTGCAAGATATGTGGCGTTTATGGAACAATGTATAAAACGTAAATGAAAGAGAGAATTGTTGGTGGAAAACCCCTATCCAGCAAAATTTTCGTTTTTGTCCAGGTCCCGAAATTTAGGTAAAAATCACATATTACGGCTTTCCCTTGATTATCTGGGTGAAATAGGCAAGACAGAATAAAAGGGTTGAACCAAAAGACCTACAATCGGATGAACTATAACATGGGCAACTTTGTTGCAAGATATGTGGCGTTTATGGAACAATGTATAAATGGTAAATGAAAGAGAGACTTATTGGTGGAAAACCCCTATCCAGCAACATTTTCGATTTTGTCCAGGTCCCGAAATTTAGGTGAAAATCACATATTGCGGCTTTCCCTTGATTATCTGGGTGAAATAGGCAAGACAGAATAAAAGGGTTGAACCGAAAGACCTACAATCGGATGATCTATAACATGTTCAACTTTGTTGCAAGATATGTGGCGTTTATGGAACAATGTATAAAACGTAAATGAAAGAGAGAATTGTTGGTGGAAAACCCCTATCCAGCAACATTTTCGATTTTGTCCAGGTCAAGAAATTTAGGTGAAAATCACATATTGCGGCTTTCCCTTGATTATCTGGGTGAAATAGGCAAGACAGAATAAAAGGGTTGAACCAAAAGACCTACAATCGGATGATCTATAACATGGGCAACTTTGTTGCAAGATATGTGGCGTTTATGGAACAATGTATAAAACGTAAATGAAAGAGAGAATTGTTGGTGGAAAACCCCTATCCAGCAAAATTTTCGTTTTTGTCCAGGTCCCGAAATTTAGGTAAAAATCACATATTACGGCTTTCCCTTGATTATCTGGGTGAAATAGGCAAGACAGAATAAAAGGGTTGAAGCAAAAGACCTACAATCAGATGATCTATAACATGGGCAACTTTGTTGCAAGATATGTGGCGTTTATGGAACAATGTATAAAACGTAAATGAAAGAGAGAATTGTTGGTGGAAAACCCCTATCCAGCAAAATTTTCGTTTTTGTCCAGGTCCCGAAATTTAGGTAAAAATCACATATTACGGCTTTCCCTTGATTATCTGGGTGAAATAGGCAAGACAGAATAAAAGGGTTGAAGCAAAAGACCTACAATCGGATGATCTATAACATGGGCAACTTTGTTGCAAGATATGTGGCGTTTATGGAACAATGTATAAATGGTAAATGAAAGAGAGACTTATTGGTGGAAAACCCCTATCCAGCAACATTTTCGATTTTGTCCAGGTCCCGAAATTTAGGTGAAAATCACATATTGCGGCTTTCCCTTGATTATCTGGGTGAAATAGGCAAGACAGAATAAAAGGGTTGAACCAAAAGACCTACAATCGGATGATCTATAACATGGGCAACTTTGTTGCAAGATATGTGGCGTTTATGGAACAATGTATAAAACGTAAATGAAAGAGAGAATTGTTGGTGGAAAACCCCTATCCAGCAACATTTTCGATTTTGTCCAGGTCAAGAAATTTAGGTGAAAATCACATATTACGGCTTTCCCTTGATTATCTGGGTGAAATAGGCAAGACAGAATAAAAGGGTTGAACCAAAAGACCTACAATCGGATGATCTATAACATGGGCAACTTTGTTGCAAGATATGTGGCGTTTATGGAACAATGTATAAATGGTAAATGAAAGAGAGACTTATTGGTGGAAAACCCCTATCCAGCAAAATTTTCGATTTTGTCCAGGTCCCGAAATTTAGGTGAAAATCACATATTGCGGCTTTCCCTTGATTATCTGGGTGAAATAGGCAAGACAGAATAAAAGGGTTGAACCAAAAGACCTACAATCGGATGATCTATAACATGGGCAACTTTGTTGCAAGATATGTGGCGTTTATGGAACAATGTATAAAACGTAAATGAAAGAGAGAATTGTTGGTGGAAAACCCCTATCCAGCAACATTTTCGATTTTGTCCAGGTCAAGAAATTTAGGTGAAAATCACATATTGCGGCTTTCCCTTGATTATCTGGGTGAAATAGGCAAGACAGAATAAAAGGGTTGAACCAAAAGACCTACAACCGGAGGATCTATAACATGGGCAACTTTGTTGCAAGATATGTGGCGTTTATGGAACAATGTATAAAACGTAAATGAAAGAGAGAATTGTTGGTGGAAAACCCCTATCCAGCAACATTTTCGATTTTGTCCAGGTCAAGAAATATAGGTGAAAATCACATATTGCGGCTTTCCCTTGATTATCTGGGTGAAATAGGCAAGACAGAATAAAAGGGTTGAACCAAAAGACCTACAATCGGATGATCTATAACATGGGCAACTTTGTTGCAAGATATGTGGCGTTTATGGAACAATGTATAAAACGTAAATGAAAGAGAGAATTGTTGGTGGAAAACCCCTATCCAGCAAAATTTTCGTTTTTGTCCAGGTCCCGAAATTTAGGTAAAAATCACATATTACGGCTTTCCCTTGATTATCTGGGTGAAATAGGCAAGACAGAATAAAAGGGTTGAAGCAAAAGACCTACAATCAGATGATCTATAACATGGGCAACTTTGTTGCAAGATATGTGGCGTTTATGGAACAATGTATAAAACGTAAATGAAAGAGAGAATTGTTGGTGGAAAACCCCTATCCAGCAAAATTTTCGTTTTTGTCCAGGTCCCGAAATTTAGGTAAAAATCACATATTACGGCTTTCCCTTGATTATCTGGGTGAAATAGGCAAGACAGAATAAAAGGGTTGAAGCAAAAGACCTACAATCGGATGATCTATAACATGGGCAACTTTGTTGCAAGATATGTGGCGTTTATGGAACAATGTATAAATGGTAAATGAAAGAGAGACTTATTGGTGGAAAACCACTATCCAGCAACATTTTCGATTTTGTCCAGGTCCCGAAATTTAGGTGAAAATCACATATTGCGGCTTTCCCTTGATTATCTGGGTGAAATAGGCAAGACAGAATAAAAGGGTTGAACCAAAAGACCTACAATCGGATGATCTATAACATGGGCAACTTTGTTGCAAGATATGTGGCGTTTATGGAACAATGTATAAAACGTAAATGAAAGAGAGAATTGTTGGTGGAAAACCCCTATCCAGCAACATTTTCGATTTTGTCCAGGTCAAGAAATTTAGGTGAAAATCACATATTACGGCTTTCCCTTGATTATCTGGGTGAAATAGGCAAGACAGAATAAAAGGGTTGAACCAAAAGACCTACAATCGGATGATCTATAACATGGGCAACTTTGTTGCAAGATATGTGGCGTTTATGGAACAATGTATAAATGGTAAATGAAAGAGAGACTTATTGGTGGAAAACCCCTATCCAGCAAAATTTTCGATTTTGTCCAGGTCCCGAAATTTAGGTGAAAATCACATATTGCGGCTTTCCCTTGATTATCTGGGTGAAATAGGCAAGACAGAATAAAAGGGTTGAACCAAAAGACCTACAATCGGATGATCTATAACATGGGCAACTTTGTTGCAAGATATGTGGCGTTTATGGAACAATGTATAAAACGTAAATGAAAGAGAGAATTGTTGGTGGAAAACCCCTATCCAGCAACATTTTCGATTTTGTCCAGGTCAAGAAATTTAGGTGAAAATCACATATTGCGGCTTTCCCTTGATTATCTGGGTGAAATAGGCAAGACAGAATAAAAGGGTTGAACCAAAAGACCTACAATCGGATGATCTATAACATGGGCAACTTTGTTGCAAGATATGTGGCGTTTATGGAACAATGTATAAAACGTAAATGAAAGAGAGAATTGTTGGTGGAAAACCCCTATCCAGCAAAATTTTCGTTTTTGTCCAGGTCCCGAAATTTAGGTAAAAATCACATATTACGGCTTTCCCTTGATTATCTGGGTGAAATAGGCAAGACAGAATAAAAGGGTTGAACCAAAAGACCTACAATCGGATGATCTATAACATGGGCAACTTTGTTGCAAGATATGTGGCGTTTATGGAACAATGTATAAAACGTAAATGAAAGAGAGAATTGTTGCTGGAAAACCCCTATCCAGCAAAATTTTCGTTTTTGTCCAGGTCCCGAAATTTAGGTGAAAATCTCATATTGCGGCTTTCCCTTGATTATCTGGGTGAAATAGGCAAGACAGAATAAAAGGGTTGAACCAAAAGACCTACAATCGGATGATCTAAAACATGGGCAACTTTGCTGCAAGACATGTGGCGTTTATGGAATAATGTGTAAAACGTAAATGAAAGAGAGAATTGTTGCTGGAAAACCCCTATCCAGCAAAATTTTCGTTTTTGTCCAGGTCCCGAAATTTAGGTGAAAATCACATATTACGGCTTTCCCTTGATTATCTGGGTGAAATAGGCAAGACAGAATAAAAGGGTTGAACCAAAAGACCTACAATCGGATGATCTATAACATGGGCAACTTTGTTGCAAGATATGTGGCGTTTATGGAACAATGTATAAATGGTAAATGAAAGAGAGACTTATTGGTGGAAAACCCCTATCCAGCAAAATTTTCGATTTTGTCCAGGTCCCGAAATTTAGGTGAAAATCACATATTGCGGCTTTCCCTTGATTATCTGGGTGAAATAGGCAAGACAGAATAAAAGGGTTGAACCAAAAGACCTACAATCGGATGATCTATAACATGGGCAACTTTGTTGCAAGATATGTGGCGTTTATGGAACAATGTATAAATGGTAAATGAAAGAGAGACTTATTGGTGGAAAACCCCTATCCAGCAAAATTTTCGATTTTGTCCAGGTCCCGAAATTTAGGTGAAAATCACATATTGCGGCTTTCCCTTGATTATCTGGGTGAAATAGGCAAGACAGAATAAAAGGGTTGAACCAAAAGACCTACAATCGGATGATCTATAACATGGGCAACTTTGTTGCAAGATATGTGGCGTTTATGGAACAATGTATAAATGGTAAATGAAAGAGAGACTTATTGGTGGAAAACCCCTATCCAGCAAAATTTTCGATTTTGTCCAGGTCCCGAAATTTAGGTGAAAATCACATATTGCGGCTTTCCCTTGATTATCTGGGTGAAATAGGCAAGACAGAATAAAAGGGTTGAACCAAAAGACCTACAATCGGATGATCTATAACATGGGCAACTTTGTTGCAAGATATGTGGCGTTTATGGAACAATGTATAAAACGTAAATGAAAGAGAGAATTGTTGGTGGAAAACCCCTATCCAGCAACATTTTCGATTTTGTCCAGGTCAAGAAATTTAGGTGAAAATCACATATTACGGCTTTCCCTTGATTATCTGGGTGAAATAGGCAAGACAAAATAAAAGGGTTGAACCAAAAGACCTACAATCGGATGATCTATAACATGGGCAACTTTGTTGCAAGATATGTGGCGTTTATGGAACAATGTGTAAAACGTAAATGAAAGAGAGAATTGTTGCTGGAAAACCCCTATCCAGCAAAATTTTCGATTTTGTCCAGGTCAAGAAATTTAGGTGAAAATCACATATTACGGCTTTCCCTTGATTATCTGGGTGAAATAGGCAAGACAGAATAAAAGGGTTGAACCAAAAGACCTACAATCGGATGATCTATAACATGGGCAACTTTGTTGCAAGATATGTGGCGTTTATGGAACAATGTATAAATGGTAAATGAAAGAGAGACTTATTGGTGGAAAACCCCTATCCAGCAAAATTTTCGATTTTGTCCAGGTCCCGAAATTTAGGTGAAAATCACATATTGCGGCTTTCCCTTGATTATCTGGGTGAAATAGGCAAGACAGAATAAAAGGGTTGAACCAAAAGACCTACAATCGGATGATCTATAACATGGGCAACTTTGTTGCAAGATATGTGGCGTTTATGGAACAATGTATAAAACGTAAATGAAAGAGAGAATTGTTGGTGGAAAACCCCTATCCAGCAACATTTTCGATTTTGTCCAGGTCAAGAAATTTAGGTGAAAATCACATATTGCGGCTTTCCCTTGATTATCTGGGTGAAATAGGCAAGACAGAATAAAAGGGTTGAACCAAAAGACCTACAATCGGATGATCTATAACATGGGCAACTTTGTTGCAAGATATGTGGCGTTTATGGAACAATGTATA
Organism: Xylota sylvarum; assembly: GCA_905220385.1. Lineage (NCBI taxonomy): Eukaryota > Metazoa > Arthropoda > Insecta > Diptera > Syrphidae > Xylota > Xylota sylvarum. The sequence goes on along the minus strand of LR999960.1, from coordinate 48,562,108 downwards.
AAACGTAAATGAAAGAGAGAATTGTTGGTGGAAAACCCCTATCCAGCAACATTTTCGATTTTGTCCAGGTCAAGAAATTTAGGTGAAAATCACATATTGCGGTTTTCCCTTGATTATCTGGGTGAAATAGGCAAGACAGAATAAAAGGGTTGAACCAAAAGACCTACAATCGGATGATCTATAACATGGGCAACTTTGTTGCAAGATATGTGGCGTTTATGGAACAATGTATAAATGGTAAATGAAAGAGAGACTTATTGGTGGAAAACCCCTATCCAGCAAAATTTTCGATTTTGTCCAGGTCCCGAAATTTAGGTGAAAATCACATATTGCGGCTTTCCCTTGATTATCTGGGTGAAATAGGCAAGACAGAATAAAAGGGTTGAACCAAAAGACCTACAATCGGATGATCTATAACATGGGCAACTTTGTTGCAAGATATGTGGCGTTTATGGAACAATGTATAAATGGTAAATGAAAGAGAGACTTATTGGTGGAAAACCCCTATCCAGCAAAATTTTCGATTTTGTCCAGGTCCCGAAATTTAGGTGAAAATCACATATTGCGGCTTTCCCTTGATTATCTGGGTGAAATAGGCAAGACAGAATAAAAGGGTTGAACCAAAAGACCTACAATCGGATGATCTATAACATGGGCAACTTTGTTGCAAGATATGTGGCGTTTATGGAACAATGTATAAATGGTAAATGAAAGAGAGACTTATTGGTGGAAAACCCCTATCCAGCAAAATTTTCGATTTTGTCCAGGTCCCGAAATTTAGGTGAAAATCACATATTGCGGCTTTCCCTTGATTATCTGGGTGAAATAGGCAAGACAGAATAAAAGGGTTGAACCAAAAGACCTACAATCGGATGATCTATAACATGGGCAACTTTGTTGCAAGATATGTGGCGTTTATGGAACAATGTATAAATGGTAAATGAAAGAGAGACTTATTGGTGGAAAACCCCTATCCAGCAAAATTTTCGATTTTGTCCAGGTCCCGAAATTTAGGTGAAAATCACATATTGCGGCTTTCCCTTGATTATCTGGGTGAAATAGGCAAGACAGAATAAAAGGGTTGAACCAAAAGACCTACAATCGGATGATCTATAACATGGGCAACTTTGTTGCAAGATATGTGGCGTTTATGGAACAATGTATAAATGGTAAATGAAAGAGAGACTTATTGGTGGAAAACCCCTATCCAGCAAAATTTTCGATTTTGTCCAGGTCCCGAAATTTAGGTGAAAATCACATATTGCGGCTTTCCCTTGATTATCTGGGTGAAATAGGCAAGACAGAATAAAAGGGTTGAACCAAAAGACCTACAATCGGATGATCTATAACATGGGCAACTTTGTTGCAAGATATGTGGCGTTTATGGAACAATGTATAAATGGTAAATGAAAGAGAGACTTATTGGTGGAAAACCCCTATCCAGCAAAATTTTCGATTTTGTCCAGGTCCCGAAATTTAGGTGAAAATCACATATTGCGGCTTTCCCTTGATTATCTGGGTGAAATAGGCAAGACAGAATAAAAGGGTTGAACCAAAAGACCTACAATCGGATGATCTATAACATGGGCAACTTTGTTGCAAGATATGTGGCGTTTATGGAACAATGTATAAATGGTAAATGAAAGAGAGACTTATTGGTGGAAAACCCCTATCCAGCAAAATTTTCGATTTTGTCCAGGTCCCGAAATTTAGGTGAAAATCACATATTGCGGCTTTCCCTTGATTATCTGGGTGAAATAGGCAAGACAGAATAAAAGGGTTGAACCAAAAGACCTACAATCGGATGATCTATAACATGGGCAACTTTGTTGCAAGATATGTGGCGTTTATGGAACAATGTATAAAACGTAAATGAAAGAGAGAATTGTTGGTGGAAAACCCCTATCCAGCAAAATTTTCGATTTTGTCCAGGTCAAGAAATTTAGGTGAAAATCACATATTACGGCTTTCCCTTGATTATCTGGGTGAAATAGGCAAGACAGAATAAAAGGGTTGAACCAAAAGACCTACAATCGGATGATCTATAACATGGGCAACTTTGTTGCAAGATATGTGGCGTTTATGGAACAATGTATAAATGGTAAATGAAAGAGAGACTTATTGGTGGAAAACCCCTATCCAGCAAAATTTTCGATTTTGTCCAGGTCCCGAAATTTAGGTGAAAATCACATATTGCGGCTTTCCCTTGATTATCTGGGTGAAATAGGCAAGACAGAATAAAAGGGTTGAACCAAAAGACCTACAATCGGATGATCTATAACATGGGCAACTTTGTTGCAAGATATGTGGCGTTTATGGAACAATGTATAAAACGTAAATGAAAGAGAGAATTGTTGGTGGAAAACCCCTATCCAGCAACATTTTCGATTTTGTCCAGGTCAAGAAATTTAGGTGAAAATCACATATTACGGCTTTCCCTTGATTATCTGGGTGAAATAGGCAAGACAGAATAAAAGGGTTGAACCAAAAGACCTACAATCGGATGATCTATAACATGGGCAACTTTGTTGCAAGATATGTGGCGTTTATGGAACAATGTGTAAAACGTAAATGAAAGAGAGAATTGTTGCTGGAAAACCCCTATCCAGCAAAATTTTCGATTTTGTCCAGGTCAAGAAATTTAGGTGAAAATCACATATTACGGCTTTCCCTTGATTATCTGGGTGAAATAGGCAAGACAGAATAAAAGGGTTGAACCAAAAGACCTACAATCGGATGATCTATAACATGGGCAACTTTGTTGCAAGATATGTGGCGTTTATGGAACAATGTATAAATGGTAAATGAAAGAGAGACTTATTGGTGGAAAACCCCTATCCAGCAAAATTTTCGATTTTGTCCAGGTCCCGAAATTTAGGTGAAAATCACATATTGCGGCTTTCCCTTGATTATCTGGGTGAAATAGGCAAGACAGAATAAAAGGGTTGAACCAAAAGACCTACAATCGGATGATCTATAACATGGGCAACTTTGTTGCAAGATATGTGGCGTTTATGGAACAATGTATAAAACGTAAATGAAAGAGAGAATTGTTGGTGGAAAACCCCTATCCAGCAACATTTTCGATTTTGTCCAGGTCAAGAAATTTAGGTGAAAATCACATATTGCGGCTTTCCCTTGATTATCTGGGTGAAATAGGCAAGACAGAATAAAAGGGTTGAACCAAAAGACCTACAATCGGATGATCTATAACATGGGCAACTTTGTTGCAAGATATGTGGCGTTTATGGAACAATGTATAAATGGTAAATGAAAGAGAGACTTATTGGTGGAAAACCCCTATCCAGCAACATTTTCGATTTTGTCCAGGTCCCGAAATTTAGGTGAAAATCACATATTGCGGCTTTCCCTTGATTATCTGGGTGAAATAGGCAAGACAGAATAAAAGGGTTGAACCAAAAGACCTACAATCGGATGATCTATAACATGGGCAACTTTGTTGCAAGATATGTGGCGTTTATGGAACAATGTATAAAACGTAAATGAAAGAGAGAATTGTTGGTGGAAAACCCCTATCCAGCAACATTTTCGATTTTGTCCAGGTCAAGAAATTTAGGTGAAAATCACATATTGCGGCTTTCCCTTGATTATCTGGGTGAAATAGGCAAGACAGAATAAAAGGGTTGAACCAAAAGACCTACAATCGGATGATCTATAACATGGGCAACTTTGTTGCAAGATATGTGGCGTTTATGGAACAATGTATAAATGGTAAATGAAAGAGAGACTTATTGGTGGAAAACCCCTATCCAGCAAAATTTTCGATTTTGTCCAGGTCCCGAAATTTAGGTGAAAATCACATATTGCGGCTTTCCCTTGATTATCTGGGTGAAATAGGCAAGACAGAATAAAAGGGTTGAACCAAAAGACCTACAATCGGATGATCTATAACATGGGCAACTTTGTTGCAAGATATGTGGCGTTTATGGAACAATGTATAAATGGTAAATGAAAGAGAGACTTATTGGTGGAAAACCCCTATCCAGCAAAATTTTCGATTTTGTCCAGGTCCCGAAATTTAGGTGAAAATCACATATTGCGGCTTTCCCTTGATTATCTGGGTGAAATAGGCAAGACAGAATAAAAGGGTTGAACCAAAAGACCTACAATCGGATGATCTATAACATGGGCAACTTTGTTGCAAGATATGTGGCGTTTATGGAACAATGTATAAATGGTAAATGAAAGAGAGACTTATTGGTGGAAAACCCCTATCCAGCAAAATTTTCGATTTTGTCCAGGTCCCGAAATTTAGGTGAAAATCACATATTGCGGCTTTCCCTTGATTATCTGGGTGAAATAGGCAAGACAGAATAAAAGGGTTGAACCAAAAGACCTACAATCGGATGATCTATAACATGGGCAACTTTGTTGCAAGATATGTGGCGTTTATGGAACAATGTATAAAACGTAAATGAAAGAGAGAATTGTTGGTGGAAAACCCCTATCCAGCAACATTTTCGATTTTGTCCAGGTCAAGAAATTTAGGTGAAAATCACATATTACGGCTTTCCCTTGATTATCTGGGTGAAATAGGCAAGACAGAATAAAAGGGTTGAACCAAAAGACCTACAATCGGATGATCTATAACATGGGCAACTTTGTTGCAAGATATGTGGCGTTTATGGAACAATGTGTAAAACGTAAATGAAAGAGAGAATTGTTGCTGGAAAACCCCTATCCAGCAAAATTTTCGATTTTGTCCAGGTCAAGAAATTTAGGTGAAAATCACATATTACGGCTTTCCCTTGATTATCTGGGTGAAATAGGCAAGACAGAATAAAAGGGTTGAACCAAAAGACCTACAATCGGATGATCTATAACATGGGCAACTTTGTTGCAAGATATGTGGCGTTTATGGAACAATGTATAAATGGTAAATGAAAGAGAGACTTATTGGTGGAAAACCCCTATCCAGCAAAATTTTCGATTTTGTCCAGGTCCCGAAATTTAGGTGAAAATCACATATTGCGGCTTTCCCTTGATTATCTGGGTGAAATAGGCAAGACAGAATAAAAGGGTTGAACCAAAAGACCTACAATCGGATGATCTATAACATGGGCAACTTTGTTGCAAGATATGTGGCGTTTATGGAACAATGTATAAAACGTAAATGAAAGAGAGAATTGTTGGTGGAAAACCCCTATCCAGCAACATTTTCGATTTTGTCCAGGTCAAGAAATTTAGGTGAAAATCACATATTGCGGCTTTCCCTTGATTATCTGGGTGAAATAGGCAAGACAGAATAAAAGGGTTGAACCAAAAGACCTACAATCGGATGATCTATAACATGGGCAACTTTGTTGCAAGATATGTGGCGTTTATGGAACAATGTATAAATGGTAAATGAAAGAGAGACTTATTGGTGGAAAACCCCTATCCAGCAAAATTTTCGATTTTGTCCAGGTCCCGAAATTTAGGTGAAAATCACATATTGCGGCTTTCCCTTGATTATCTGGGTGAAATAGGCAAGACAGAATAAAAGGGTTGAACCAAAAGACCTACAATCGGATGATCTATAACATGGGCAACTTTGTTGCAAGATATGTGGCGTTTATGGAACAATGTGTAAAACGTAAATGAAAGAGAGAATTGTTGCTGGAAAACCCCTATCCAGCAAAATTTTCGATTTTGTCCAGGTCAAGAAATTTAGGTGAAAATCACATATTACGGCTTTCCCTTGATTATCTGGGTGAAATAGGCAAGACAGAATAAAAGGGTTGAACCAAAAGACCTACAATCGGATGATCTATAACATGGGCAACTTTGTTGCAAGATATGTGGCGTTTATGGAACAATGTATAAAACGTAAATGAAAGAGAGAATTGTTGGTGGAAAACCCCTATCCAGCAAAATTTTCGTTTTTGTCCAGGTCCCGAAATTTAGGTAAAAATCACATATTACGGCTTTCCCTTGATTATCTGGGTGAAATAGGCAAGACAGAATAAAAGGGTTGAACCAAAAGACCTACAATCGGATGATCTATAACATGGGCAACTTTGTTGCAAGATATGTGGCGTTTATGGAACAATGTATAAAACGTAAATGAAAGAGAGAATTGTTGGTGGAAAACCCCTATCCAGCAAAATTTTCGTTTTTGTCCAGGTCCCGAAATTTAGGTAAAAATCACATATTACGGCTTTCCCTTGATTATCTGGGTGAAATAGGCAAGACAGAATAAAAGGGTTGAACCAAAAGACCTACAATCGGATGATCTATAACATGGGCAACTTTGTTGCAAGATATGTGGCGTTTATGGAACAATGTATAAATGGTAAATGAAAGAGAGACTTATTGGTGGAAAACCCCTATCCAGCAACATTTTCGATTTTGTCCAGGTCCCGAAATTTAGGTGAAAATCACATATTGCGGCTTTCCCTTGATTATCTGGGTGAAATAGGCAAGACAGAATAAAAGGGTTGAACCAAAAGACCTACAATCGGATGATCTATAACATGGGCAACTTTGTTGCAAGATATGTGGCGTTTATGGAACAATGTATAAAACGTAAATGAAAGAGAGAATTGTTGGTGGAAAACCCCTATCCAGCAACATTTTCGATTTTGTCCAGGTCAAGAAATTTAGGTGAAAATCACATATTGCGGCTTTCCCTTGATTATCTGGGTGAAATAGGCAAGACAGAATAAAAGGGTTGAACCAAAAGACCTACAATCGGATGATCTATAACATGGGTAACTTTGTTGCAAGATATGTGGCGTTTATGGAACAATGTATAAAACGTAAATGAAAGAGAGAATTGTTGGTGGAAAACCCCTATCCAGCAACATTTTCGATTTTGTCCAGGTCAAGAAATTTAGGTGAAAATCACATATTGCGGCTTTCCCTTGATTATCTGGGTGAAATAGGCAAGACAGAATAAAAGGGTTGAACCAAAAGACCTACAATCGGATGATCTAAAACATGGGCAACTTTGTTGCAAGATATGTGGCGTTTATGGAACAATGTATAAAACGTAAATGAAAGAAAGAATTGTTGCTGGAAAACCCCTATCCAGCAAAATTTTCGTTTTTGTCCAGGTCCCGAAATTTAGGTGAAAATCACATATTGCGGCTTTCCCTTGATTATCTGGGTGAAATAGGCAAGACAGAATAAAAGGGTTGAACCAAAAGACCTACAATCGGATGATCTATAACATGGGCAACTTTGTTGCAAGATATGTGGCGTTTATGGAACAATGTATAAAACGTAAATGAAAGAGAGAATTGTTGGTGGAAAACCTCTATCCAGCAAAATTTTCGATTTTGTCCAGGTCCCGAAATTTAGGTAAAAATCACTTATTACGGCTTTCCCTTGATTATCTGGGTGAAATAGGCAAGACAGAATAAAAGGGTTGAACCAAAAGACCTACAATCGGATGATCTATAACATGGGCAACTTTGTTGCAAGATATGTGGCGTTTATGGAACAATGTATAAAACGTAAATGAAAGAGAGAATTGTTGGTGGAAAACCCCTATCCAGCAAAATTTTCGTTTTTGTCCAGGTCCCGAAATTTAGGTAAAAATCACATATTACGGCTTTCCCTTGATTATCTGGGTGAAATAGGCAAGACAGAATAAAAGGGTTGAACCAAAAGACCTACAATCGGATGATCTATAACATGGGCAACTTTGTTGCAAGATATGTGGCGTTTATGGAACAATGTATAAATGGTAAATGAAAGAGAGACTTATTGGTGGAAAACCCCTATCCAGCAACATTTTCGATTTTGTCCAGGTCCCGAAATTTAGGTGAAAATCACATATTGCGGCTTTCCCTTGATTATCTGGGTGAAATAGGCAAGACAGAATAAAAGGGTTGAACCAAAAGACCTACAATCGGATGATCTATAACATGGGCAACTTTGTTGCAAGATATGTGGCGTTTATGGAACAATGTATAAAACGTAAATGAAAGAGAGAATTGTTGGTGGAAAACCCCTATCCAGCAACATTTTCGATTTTGTCCAGGTCAAGAAATTTAGGTGAAAATCACATATTGCGGCTTTCCCTTGATTATCTGGGTGAAATAGGCAAGACAGAATAAAAGGGTTGAACCAAAAGACCTACAATCGGATGATCTATAACATGGGCAACTTTGTTGCAAGATATGTGGCGTTTATGGAACAATGTATAAAACGTAAATGAAAGAGAGAATTGTTGGTGGAAAACCCCTATCCAGCAACATTTTCGATTTTGTCCAGGTCAAGAAATTTAGGTGAAAATCACATATTGCGGCTTTCCCTTGATTATCTGGGTGAAATAGGCAAGACAGAATAAAAGGGTTGAACCAAAAGACCTACAATCGGATGATCTAAAACATGGGCAACTTTGTTGCAAGATATGTGGCGTTTATGGAACAATGTATAAAACGTAAATGAAAGAGAGAATTGTTGCTGGAAAACCCCTATCCAGCAAAATTTTCGTTTTTGTCCAGGTCCCGAAATTTAGGTGAAAATCACATATTGCGGCTTTCCCTTGATTATCTGGGTGAAATAGGCAAGACAGAATAAAAGGGTTGAACCAAAAGACCTACAATCGGATGATCTATAACATGGGCAACTTTGTTGCAAGATATGTGGCGTTTATGGAACAATGTATAAATGGTAAATGAAAGAGAGACTTATTGGTGGAAAACCCCTATCCAGCAACATTTTCGATTTTGTCCAGGTCCCGAAATTTAGGTGAAAATCACATATTGCGGCTTTCCCTTGATTATCTGGGTGAAATAGGCAAGACAGAATAAAAGGGTTGAACCAAAAGACCTACAATCGGATGATCTATAACATGGGCAACTTTGTTGCAAGATATGTGGCGTTTATGGAACAATGTATAAAACGTAAATGAAAGAGAGAATTGTTGCTGGAAAACCTCTATCCAGCAAAATTTTCGTTTTTGTCCAGGTCCCGAAATTTAGGTGAAAATCACATATTGCGGCTTTCCCTTGATTATCTGGGTGAAATAGGCAAGACAGAATAAAAGGGTTGAACCAAAAGACCTACAATCGGATGATCTAAAACATGGGCAACTTTGTTGCAAGACATGTGGCGTTTATGGAATAATGTGTAAAACGTAAATGAAAGAGAGAATTGTTGCTGGAAAACCCCTATCCAGCAAAATTTTCGTTTTTGTCCAGGTCCCGAAATTTAGGTGAAAATCACATATTGCGGCTTTCCCTTGATTATCTGGGTGAAATAGGCAAGACAGAATAAAAGGGTTGAACCAAAAGACCTACAATCGGATGATCTAAAACATGGGCAACTTTGTTGCAAGATATGTGGCGTTTATGGAACAATGTATAAAACGTAAATGAAAGAGAGAATTGTTGGTGGAAAACCCCTATCCAGCAACATTTTCGATTTTGTCCAGGTCAAGAAATTTAGGTAAAAATCACATATTACGGCTTTCCTTTGATTATCTTAGTGAAATAGGCAAAACAGAATAAAAGGGTTGAACCAAAAGACCTACAATCGGATGATCTAAAACATGGGCAACTTTGTTGCAAGACATGTGGCGTTTATGGAATAATGTGTAAAACGTAAATGAAAGAGAGAATTGTTGCTGGAAAACCCCTATCCAGCAAAATTTTCGTTTTTGTCCAGGTCCCGAAATTTAGGTGAAAATCACATATTGCGGCTTTCCCTTGATTATCTGGGTGAAATAGGCAAGACAGAATAAAAGGGTTGAACCAAAAGACCTACAATCGGATGATCTAAAACATGGGCAACTTTGTTGTAAGACATGTGGCGTTTATGGAATAATGTGTAAAACGTAATTAAAAGAGAGAATTGTTGCTGGAAAACCTCTATCCAGCAAAATATTCGTTTTTGTCCATTTCCCAAAATTTAGGTAAAAATCACTTATTACGGCTTTCCCTTGATTATCTGGGTGAAATAGGCAAGACAGAATAAAAGGGTTGAACCAAAAGACCTACAATCGGATGATCTATAACATGGGCAACTTTGTTGCAAGATATGTGGCGTTTATGGAACAATGTATAAAACGTAAATGAAAGAGAGAATTGTTGCTGGAAAACCCCTATCCAGCAAAATTTTCGTTTTTGTCCAGGTCCCGAAATTTAGGTGAAAATCACTTATTACGGCTTCCCCTTGATTATCTGGGTGAAATAGGCAAGACAGAATAAAAGGGTTGAACCAAAAGACCTACAATCGGATGATCTAAAACATGGGCAACTTTGTTGCAAGACATGTGGCGTTTATGGAACAATGTATAAAACGTAAATGAAAGAGAGAATTGTTGGTGGAAAACCCCTATCCAGCAACATTTTCGATTTTGTCCAGGTCAAGAAATTTAGGTGAAAATCACATATTGCGGATTTCCCTTGATTATCTGGGTGAAATAGGCAAGACAGAATAAAAGGGTTGAACCAAAAGACCTACAATCGGATGATCTATAACATGGGCAACTTTGTTGCAAGATATGTGGCGTTTATGGAACAATGTATAAAACGTAAATGAAAGAGAGAATTGTTGGTGGAAAACCCCTATCCAGCAACATTTTCGATTTTGTCCAGGTCAAGAAATTTAGGTAAAAATCACATATTACGGCTTTCCTTTGATTATCTTAGTGAAATAGGCAAAACAGAATAAAAGGGTTGAACCAAAAGACCTACAATCGGATGATCTAAAACATGGGCAACTTTGTTGCAAGATATGTTGCGTTTATGGAACAATGTATAAATGGTAAATGAAAGAGAGACTTGTTGGTGGAAAACCCCTATCCAGCAAAATTTTCGATTTTGTCCAGGTCCCGAAATTTAAGTGAAAATCACATATTGCGGCTTTCCCTTGATTATCTGGGTGAAATAGGCAAGACAGAATAAAAGGATTGAACCGAAGGACCTACAATCGGATGATCTATAACATGGGCAACTTTGTTGCAAGATATGTGGCGTTTATGGAACAATGTATAAAACGTAAATGAAAGAGAGAATTGTTGCTGGAAAACCCCTATCCAGCAAAATTTTCGTTTTTGTCCAGGTCCCGAAATTTAGGTGAAAATCACATATTGCGGCTTTCCCTTGATTATCTGGGTAAAATAGGCAAGATAGAATAAAAGGATTGAACCAAAAGACCTACAATCGGATGATCTATAACATGGGCAACTTTGTTGCAAGATATGTGGCGTTTATGGAATAATGTATAAATGGTAAATGAAAGAGAGACCTGTTGGTGGAAAACCCCTATCCAGCAAAATTTTCGATTTTGTCCAGGTCCCGAAATTTAGGTAAAAATCACTTATTACGGTTTTCCCTTGATTATCTGGGTGAAATAGTCAAGACAGAATAAAAGGGTTGAACCAAAAGACCTACAATCGGATGATCTATAACATGCGCAACTTTGTTGCAAGATATGTGGCGTTTATGGAATAATGTATAAATGGTAAATGAAAGAGAGACCTGTTGGTGGAAAACCCCTATCCAGCAAAATTTTCGATTTTGTCCAGGTCCCGAAATTTAGGTGAAAATCACATATTGCGGATTTCCCTTGATTATCTGGGTGAAATAGGCAAGACAAAAAAAAAGGGTTGAACCAAAAGACCCACAATCGGATGATCTATAACATGCGCAACTTTGTTGCAAGATATGTGGTGTTTATGGAATAATGTATAAAACGTAAATGAAAGAGAGAATTGTTGCTGGAAAACCCCTATCCAGCAAAATTTTCGTTTTTGTCCAGGTCCCGAAATTTAGGTGAAAATCACATATTGCGGCTTTCCCTTGATTATCTGGGTGAAATAGGCAAGACAGAATAAAAGGGTTGAACCAAAAGACCCACAATCGGATGATCTAAAACATGGGCAACTTTGTTGCAAGATATGTGGCGTTTATGGAACAATGTATAAAACGTAAATGAAAGAGAGACCTGTTGGTGGAAAACCCCTATCCAGCAAAATTTTCGATTTTGTCCAGGTCCCGAAATTTAGGTGAAAATCACATATTGCGGCTTTCCCTTGATTATCTGGGTGAAATAGGCAAGACAGAATAAAAGGGTTGAAGCAAAAGACCTACAATCGGATGATCTAAAACATGGGCAACTTTGTTGCAAGATATGTGGCGTTTATGGAACAATGTATAAATGGTAAATGAAAGAGAGACTTGTTGGTGGAAAACCCCTATCCAGCAACATTTTCGATTTTGTCCAGGTCAAGAAATTTAGGTAAAAATCACATATTACGGCTTTCCTTTGATTATCTTAGTGAAATAGGCAAAACAGAATAAAAGGGTTGAACCAAAAGACCTACAATCGGATGATCTAAAACATGGGCAACTTTGTTGCAAGATATGTGGCGTTTATGGAACAATGTATAAAACGTAAATGAAAGAGAGAATTGTTGCTGGAAAACCCCTATCCAGCAAAATTTTCGTTTTTGTCCAGGTCCCGAAATTTAGGTGAAAATCACATATGTATGTGAACAATGTATAAAACGTAAATGAAAGAGAGAATTGTTGCTGGAAAACCCCTATCCAGCAACATTTTCGATTTTGTCCAGGTCAAGAAATTTAGGTAAAAATCACATATTACGGCTTTCCTTTGATTATCTTAGTGAAATAGGCAAAACAGAATAAAAGGGTTGAACCAAAAGACCTACAATCGGATGATCTAAAACATGGGCAACTTTGTTGCAAGATATGTGGCGTTTATGGAACAATGTATAAAACGTAAATGAAAGAGAGAATTGTTGCTGGAAAACCCCTATCCAGCAAAATTTTCGTTTTTGTCCAGGTCCCGAAATTTAGGTGAAAATCACATATTGCGGCTTTCCCTTGATTATCTGGGTGAAATAGGCAAAACAGAATAAAAGGGTTGAACCAAAAGACCTACAATCGGATGATCTAAAACATGGGCAACTTTGTTGCAAGATATGTGGCGTTTATGGAACAATGTATAAAACGTAAATGAAAGAGAGAATTGTTGCTGGAAAACCCCTATCCAGCAACATTTTCGATTTTGTCCAGGTCAAGAAATTTAGGTAAAAATCACATATTACGGCTTTCCTTTGATTATCTTAGTGAAATAGGCAAAACAGAATAAAAGGGTTGAACCAAAAGACCTACAATCGGATGATCTAAAACATGGGCAACTTTGTTGCAAGATATGTGGCGTTTATGGAACAATGTATAAAACGTAAATGAAAGAGAGAATTGTTGCTGGAAAACCCCTATCCAGCAACATTTTCGATTTTGTCCAGGTCAAGAAATTTAGGTAAAAATCACATATTACGGCTTTCCTTTGATTATCTTAGTGAAATAGGCAAAACAGAATAAAAGGGTTGAACCAAAAGACCTACAATCGGATGATCTATAACATGGGCAACTTTGTTGCAAGATATGTGGCGTTTATGGAATAATGTGTAAAACGTAAATGAAAGAGAGAATTGTTGCTGGAAAACCCCTATCCAGCAAAATTTTCGTTTTTGTCCAGGTCCCGAAATTTAGGTGAAAATCACATATTGCGGCTTTCCCTTGATTATCTGGGTGAAATAGGCAAGACAGAATAAAAGGGTTGAACCAAAAGACCTACAATCGGATGATCTAAAACATGCGCAACTTTGTTGCAAGATATGTGGCGTTTATGGAATAATGTATAAATGGTAAATGAAAGAGAGACCTGTTGGTGGAAAACCCCTATCCAGCAAAATTTTCGATTTTGTCCAGGTCCCGAAATTTAGGTAAAAATCACTTATTACGGCTTTCCCTTGATTATCTGGGTGAAATAGGCAAGACAGAATAAAAGGGTTGAACCAAAAGACCTACAATCGGATGATCTAAGACATGGGCAACTTTGTTGCAAGATATGTGGCGTTTATGGAATAATGTATAAATGGTAAATGAAAGAGAGACTTGTTGGTGGAAAACCCCTATCCAGCAAAATTTTCGATTTTGTCCAGGTCCCGAAATTTAAGTGAAAATCACATATTGCGGCTTTCCCTTGATTATCTGGGTGAAATAGGCAAGACAGAATAAAAGGATTGAACCGAAGGACCTACAATCGGATGATCTATAACATGGGCAACTTTGTTGCAAGATATGTGGCGTTTATGGAACAATGTATAAAACGTAAATGAAAGAGAGAATTGTTGCTGGAAAACCCCTATCCAGCAAAATTTTCGTTTTTGTCCAGGTCCCGAAATTTAGGTGAAAATCACATATTGCGGCTTTCCCTTGATTATCTGGGTAAAATAGGCAAGACAGAATAAAAGGATTGAACCAAAAGACCTACAATCGGATGATCTATAACATGGGCAACTTTGTTGCAAGATATGTGGCGTTTATGGAATAATGTATAAATGGTAAATGAAAGAGAGACCTGTTGGTGGAAAACCCCTATCCAGCAAAATTTTCGATTTTGTCCAGGTCCCGAAATTTAGGTAAAAATCACTTATTACGGTTTTCCCTTGATTATCTGGGTGAAATAGTCAAGACAGAATAAAAGGGTTGAACCAAAAGACCTACAATCGGATGATCTATAACATGCGCAACTTTGTTGCAAGATATGTGGCGTTTATGGAATAATGTATAAATGGTAAATGAAAGAGAGACCTGTTGGTGGAAAACCCCTATCCAGCAAAATTTTCGATTTTGTCCAGGTCCCGAAATTTAGGTGAAAATCACATATTGCGGATTTCCCTTGATTATCTGGGTGAAATAGGCAAGACAAAAAAAAAGGGTTGAACCAAAAGACCCACAATCGGATGATCTATAACATGCGCAACTTTGTTGCAAGATATGTGGCGTTTATGGAATAATGTATAAAACGTAAATGAAAGAGAGAATTGTTGCTGGAAAACCCCTATCCAGCAAAATTTTCGTTTTTGTCCAGGTCCCGAAATTTAGGTGAAAATCACATATTGCGGCTTTCCCTTGATTATCTGGGTGAAATAGGCAAGACAGAATAAAAGGGTTGAAGCAAAAGACCTACAATCGGATGATCTAAAACATGGGCAACTTTGTTGCAAGATATGTGGCGTTTATGGAATAATGTATAAATGGTAAATGAAAGAGAGACCTGTTGGTGGAAAACCCCTATCCAGCAAAATTTTCGATTTTGTCCAGGTCCCGAAATTTAGGTGAAAATCACATATTGCGGCTTTCCCTTGATTATCTGGGTGAAATAGGCAAGACAGAATAAAAGGGTTGAAGCAAAAGACCTACAATCGGATGATCTAAAACATGGGCAACTTTGTTGCAAGATATGTGGCGTTTATGGAACAATGTATAAATGGTAAATGAAAGAGAGACTTGTTGGTGGAAAACCCCTATCCAGCAACATTTTCGATTTTGTCCAGGTCAAGAAATTTAGGTAAAAATCACATATTACGGCTTTCCTTTGATTATCTTAGTGAAATAGGCAAAACAGAATAAAAGGGTTGAACCAAAAGACCTACAATCGGATGATCTAAAACATGGGCAACTTTGTTGCAAGATATGTGGCGTTTATGGAACAATGTATAAAACGTAAATGAAAGAGAGAATTGTTGCTGGAAAACCCCTATCCAGCAAAATTTTCGTTTTTGTCCAGGTCCCGAAATTTAGGTGAAAATCACATATGTATGTGAACAATGTATAAAACGTAAATGAAAGAGAGAATTGTTGCTGGAAAACCCCTATCCAGCAACATTTTCGATTTTGTCCAGGTCAAGAAATTTAGGTAAAAATCACATATTACGGCTTTCCTTTGATTATCTTAGGAAATAGGCAAAACAGAATAAAAGGGTTGAACCAAAAGACCTACAATCGGATGATCTAAAACATGGGCAACTTTGTTGCAAGATATGTGGCGTTTATGGAACAATGTATAAAACGTAAATGAAAGAGAGAATTGTTGCTGGAAAAAACCTATCCAGCAAAATTTTCGTTTTTGTCCAGGTCCCGAAATTTAGGTGAAAATCACATATTGCGGCTTTCCCTTGATTATCTGGGTGAAATAGGCAAGACAGAATAAAAGGGTTGAACCGAAAGACCTACAATCGGATGATCTAAAATATGGGCAACTTTGTTGCAAGATATGTGGCGTTTATGGAACAATGTATAAAACGTAAATGAAAGAGAGAATTGTTGCTGGAAAACCCCTATCCAGCAAAATTTTCGTTTTTGTCCAGGTCCCGAAATTTAGGTGAAAATCACATATTGCGGCTTTCCCTTGATTATCTGGGTGAAATAGGCAAAACAGAATAAAAGGGTTGAACCAAAAGACCTACAATCGGATGATCTAAAACATGGGCAACTTTGTTGCAAGATATGTGGCGTTTATGGAACAATGTATAAAACGTAAATGAAAGAGAGAATTGTTGCTGGAAAACCCCTATCCAGCAACATTTTCGATTTTGTCCAGGTCAAGAAATTTAGGTAAAAATCACATATTACGGCTTTCCTTTGATTATCTTAGTGAAATAGGCAAAACAGAATAAAAGGGTTGAACCAAAAGACCTACAATCGGATGATCTAAAACATGGGCAACTTTGTTGCAAGATATGTGGCGTTTATGGAACAATGTATAAAACGTAAATGAAAGAGAGAATTGTTGCTGGAAAACCCCTATCCAGCAACATTTTCGATTTTGTCCAGGTCAAGAAATTTAGGTAAAAATCACATATTACGGCTTTCCTTTGATTATCTTAGTGAAATAGGCAAAACAGAATAAAAGGGTTGAACCAAAAGACCTACAATCGGATGATCTATAACATGGGCAACTTTGTTGCAAGATATGTGGCGTTTATGGAATAATGTGTAAAACGTAAATGAAAGAGAGAATTGTTGCTGGAAAACCTCTATCCAGCAAAATTTTCGTTTTTGTCCAGGTCCCGAAATTTAGGTGAAAATCACATATTGCGGCTTTCCCTTGATTATCTGGGTGAAATAGGCAAGACAGAATAAAAGGGTTGAACCAAAAGACCTACAATCGGATGATCTAAAACATGGGCAACTTTGTTGCAAGATATGTGGCGTTTATGGAACAATGTATAAAACGTAAATGAAAGAGAGAATTGTTGCTGGAAAACCCCTATCCAGCAAAATTTTCGTTTTTGTCCAGGTCCCGAAATTTAGGTGAAAATCACATATTGCGGCTTTCCCTTGATTATCTGGGTGAAATAGGCAAGACAAAATAAAAGGGTTGAACCAAAAGACCTACAATCGGATGATCTATAACATGCGCAACTTTGTTGCAAGATATGTGGCGTTTATGGAATAATGTGTAAAACGTAAATGAAAGAGAGAATTGTTGCTGGAAAACCCCTATCCAGCAAAATTTTCGATTTTGTCCAGGTCCCGAAATTTAGGTAAAAATCACTTATTACGGCTTTCCCTTGATTATCTGGGTGAAATAGGCAAGACAGAATAAAAGGGTTGAACCAAAAGACCTACAATCGGATGATCTAAAACATGGGCAACTTTGTTGCAAGACATGTGGCGTTTATGGAATAATGTGTAAAACGTAAATGAAAGAGAGAATTGTTGCTGGAAAACCCCTATCCAGCAAAATTTTCGTTTTTGTCCAGGTCCCGAAATTTAGGTGAAAATCACATATTGCGGCTTTTCCTTGATTATCTGGGCGAAATAGGCAAGACAAAATAAAAGGGTTGAACCGAAAGACCTACAATCGGATGATCTATATCATGGGCAACTTTGTTGCAAGATATGTGGCGTTTATGGAACAATGTATAAAACGTAAATGAAAGAGAGAATTGTTGCTGGAAAACCCCTATCCAGCAAAATTTTCGTTTTTGTCCAGGTCCCGAAATTTAGGTGAAAATCACATATTGCGGCTTTCCCTTGATTATCTGGGTGAAATAGGCAAGACAGAATAAAAGGGTTGAACCAAAAGACCTACAATCGGATGGTCTAAAACATGGGCAACTTTGTTGCAAGACATGTGGCGTTTATGGAATAATGTGTAAAACGTAAATGAAAGAGAGAATTGTTGCTGGAAAACCCCTATCCAGCAAAATTTTCGTTTTTGTCCAGGTCCCGAAATTTAGGTGAAAATCACATATTGCGGCTTTCCCTTGATTATCTGGGTGAAATAGGCAAGACAGAATAAAAGGGTTGAACCAAAAGACCTACAATCGGATGGTCTAAAACATGGGCAACTTTGTTGCAAGACATGTGGCGTTTATGGAATAATGTGTAAAACGTAAATGAAAGAGAGAATTGTTGCTGGAAAACCCCTATCCAGCAAAATTTTCGTTTTTGTCCAGGTCCCGAAATTTAGGTGAAAATCACATATTGCGGCTTTCCCTTGATTATCTGGGTGAAATAGGCAAGACAGAATAAAAGGGTTGAACCGAAAGACCTACAATCGGATGATCTATAACATGGGCAACTTTGTTGCAAGATATGTGGCGTTTATGGAACAATGTATAAAACGTAAATGAAAGAGAGAATTGTTGCTGGAAAACCCCTATCCAGCAAAATTTTCGTTTTTGTCCAGGTCCCGAAATTTAGGTGAAAATCACATATTGCGGCTTTCCCTTGATTATCTGGGTGAAATAGGCAAGACAGAATAAAAGGGTTGAACCAAAAGACCTACAATCGGATGATCTATAACATGGGCAACTTTGTTGCAAGATATGTGGCGTTTATGGAACAATGTATAAAACGTAAATGAAAGAGAGAATTGTTGCTGGAAAACCCCTATCCAGCAAAATTTTCGATTTTGTCCAGGTCCCGAAATTTAGGTAAAAATCACATATTGCGGCTTTCCCTTGATTATCTGGGTGAAATAGGCAAGACAAAATAAAAGGGTTGAACCAAAAGACCTACAATCGGATGATCTAAAACATGCGCAACTTTGTTGCAAGATATGTGGCGTTTATGGAACAATGTATAAAACGTAAATGAAAGAGAGAATTGTTGCTGGAAAACCTCTATCCAGCAAAATTTTCGTTTTTGTCCAGGTCCCAAAATTTAGGTAAAAATCACATATTACGGCTTTCCCTTGATTATCTGGGTGAAATAGGCAAGACAAAATAAAAGGGTTGAACCAAAAGACCTACAATCGGATGATCTAAAACATGGGCAACTTTGTTGCAAGATATGTGGCGTTTATGGAACAATGTATAAAACGTAAATGAAAGAGAGAATTGTTGCTGGAAAACCTCTATCCAGCAAAATTTTCGTTTTTGTCCAGGTCCCAAAATTTAGGTAAAAATCACATATTACGGCTTTCCCTTGATTATCTGGGTGAAATAGGCAAGACAAAATAAAAGGGTTGAACCAAAAGACCTACAATCGGATGATCTAAAACATGGGCAACTTTGTTGCAAGATATGTGGCGTTTATGGAACAATGTATAAAACGTAAATGAAAGAGAGAATTGTTGCTGGAAAACCCCTATCCAGCAAAATTTTCGTTTTTGTCCAGGTCCCGAAATTTAGGTGAAAATCACATATTGCGGCTTTCCCTTGATTATCTGGGTGAAATAGGCAAGACAGAATAAAAGGGTTGAACCGAAAGACCTACAATCGGATGATCTATAACATGGGCAACTTTGTTGCAAGATATGTGGCGTTTATGGAACAATGTATAAAACGTAAATGAAAGAGAGAATTGTTGCTGGAAAACCCCTATCCAGCAAAATTTTCGTTTTTGTCCAGGTCCCGAAATTTAGGTGAAAATCACATATTGCGGCTTTCCCTTGATTATCTGGGTGAAATAGGCAAGACAGAATAAAAGGGTTGAACCAAAAGACCTACAATCGGATGATCTATAACATGGGCAACTTTGTTGCAAGATATGTGGCGTTTATGGAACAATGTATAAAACGTAAATGAAAGAGAGAATTGTTGCTGGAAAACCCCTATCCAGCAAAATTTTCGATTTTGTCCAGGTCCCGAAATTTAGGTAAAAATCACATATTGCGGCTTTCCCTTGATTATCTGGGTGAAATAGGCAAGACAAAATAAAAGGGTTGAACCAAAAGACCTACAATCGGATGATCTAAAACATGGGCAACTTTGTTGCAAGATATGTGGCGTTTATGGAACAATGTATAAAACGTAAATGAAAGAGAGAATTGTTGCTGGAAAACCTCTATCCAGCAAAATTTTCGTTTTTGTCCAGGTCCCAAAATTTAGGTAAAAATCACATATTACGGCTTTCCCTTGATTATCTGGGTGAAATAGGCAAGACAGAATAAAAGGGTTGAACCGAAAGACCTACAATCGGATGATCTATAACATGGGCAACTTTGTTGCAAGATATGTGGCGTTTATGGAACAATGTATAAAACGTAAATGAAAGAGAGAATTGTTGCTGGAAAACCCCTATCCAGCAAAATTTTCGTTTTTGTCCAGGTCCCGAAATTTAGCTGAAAATCACATATTGCGGCTTTCCCTTGATTATCTGGGTGAAATAGGCAAGACAAAATAAAAGGGTTGAACCAAAAGACCTACAATCGGATGATCTAAAACATGGGCAACTTTGTTGCAAGATATGTGGCGTTTATGGAACAATGTATAAAACGTAAATGAAAGAGAGAATTGTTGCTGGAAAACCTCTATCCAGCAAAATTTTCGTTTTTGTCCAGGTCCCAAAATTTAGGTAAAAATCACATATTACGGCTTTCCCTTGATTATCTGGGTGAAATAGGCAAGACAGAATAAAAGGGTTGAACCGAAAGACCTACAATCGGATGATCTATAACATGCGCAACTTTGTTGCAAGATATGTGGCGTTTATGGAATAATGTGTAAAACGTAAATGAAAGAGAGAATTGTTGCTGGAAAACCCCTATCCAGCAAAATTTTCGATTTTGTCCAGGTCCCGAAATTTAGGTAAAAATCACTTATTACGGCTTTCCCTTGATTATCTGGGTGAAATAGGCAAGACAGAATAAAAGGGTTGAACCAAAAGACCTACAATCGGATGATCTAAAACATGGGCAACTTTGTTGCAAGACATGTGGCGTTTATGGAATAATGTGTAAAACGTAAATGAAAGAGAGAATTGTTGCTGGAAAACCCCTATCCAGCAAAATTTTCGTTTTTGTCCAGGTCCCGAAATTTAGGTGAAAATCACATATTGCGGCTTTTCCTTGATTATCTGGGCGAAATAGGCAAGACAAAATAAAAGGGTTGAACCGAAAGACCTACAATCGGATGATCTATATCATGGGCAACTTTGTTGCAAGATATGTGGCGTTTATGGAACAATGTATAAAACGTAAATGAAAGAGAGAATTGTTGCTGGAAAACCCCTATCCAGCAAAATTTTCGTTTTTGTCCACTTCCCGAAATTTAGGTGAAAATCACATATTGCGGCTTTCCCTTGATTATCTGGGTGAAATAGGCAAGACAGAATAAAAGGGTTGAACCAAAAGACCTACAATCGGATGATCTAAAACATGCGCAACTTTGTTGCAAGATATGTGGCGTTTATGGAATAATGTGTAAAACGTAAATGAAAGAGAGAATTGTTGCTGGAAAACCCCTATCCAGCAAAATTTTCGTTTTTGTCCAGGTCCCGAAATTTAGGTGAAAATCACATATTGCGGCTTTCCCTTGATTATCTGGGTGAAATAGGCAAGACAGAATAAAAGGGTTGAACCAAAAGACCTACAATCGGATGGTCTAAAACATGGGCAACTTTGTTGCAAGACATGTGGCGTTTATGGAATAATGTGTAAAACGTAAATGAAAGAGAGAATTGTTGCTGGAAAACCCCTATCCAGCAAAATTTTCGTTTTTGTCCAGGTCCCGAAATTTAGGTGAAAATCACATATTGCGGCTTTCCCTTGATTATCTGGGTGAAATAGGCAAGACAGAATAAAAGGGTTGAACCGAAAGACCTACAATCGGATGATCTATAACATGGGCAACTTTGTTGCAAGATATGTGGCGTTTATGGAACAATGTATAAAACGTAAATGAAAGAGAGAATTGTTGCTGGAAAACCCCTATCCAGCAAAATTTTCGTTTTTGTCCAGGTCCCGAAATTTAGGTGAAAATCACATATTGCGGCTTTCCCTTGATTATCTGGGTGAAATAGGCAAGACAGAATAAAAGGGTTGAACCAAAAGACCTACAATCGGATGATCTATAACATGGGCAACTTTGTTGCAAGATATGTGGCGTTTATGGAACAATGTATAAAACGTAAATGAAAGAGAGAATTGTTGCTTTAAAACCCCTATCCAGCAAAATTTTCGATTTTGTCCAGGTCCCGAAATTTAGGTAAAAATCACATATTGCGGCTTTCCCTTGATTATCTGGGTGAAATAGGCAAGACAAAATAAAAGGGTTGAACCAAAAGACCTACAATCGGATGATCTAAAACATGCGCAACTTTGTTGCAAGATATGTGGCGTTTATGGAACAATGTATAAAACGTAAATGAAAGAGAGAATTGTTGCTGGAAAACCTCTATCCAGCAAAATTTTCGTTTTTGTCCAGGTCCCAAAATTTAGGTAAAAATCACATATTACGGCTTTCCCTTGATTATCTGGGTGAAATAGGCAAGACAAAATAAAAGGGTTGAACCAAAAGACCTACAATCGGATGATCTAAAACATGGGCAACTTTGTTGCAAGATATGTGGCGTTTATGGAACAATGTATAAAACGTAAATGAAAGAGAGAATTGTTGCTGGAAAACCCCTATCCAGCAAAATTTTCGTTTTTGTCCAGGTCCCGAAATTTAGGTGAAAATCACATATTGCGGCTTTCCCTTGATTATCTGGGTGAAATAGGCAAGACAGAATAAAAGGGTTGAACCGAAAGACCTACAATCGGATGATCTATAACATGGGCAACTTTGTTGCAAGATATGTGGCGTTTATGGAACAATGTATAAAACGTAAATGAAAGAGAGAATTGTTGCTGGAAAACCCCTATCCAGCAAAATTTTCGTTTTTGTCCAGGTCCCGAAATTTAGGTGAAAATCACATATTGCGGCTTTCCCTTGATTATCTGGGTGAAATAGGCAAGACAGAATAAAAGGGTTGAACCAAAAGACCTACAATCGGATGATCTATAACATGGGCAACTTTGTTGCAAGATATGTGGCGTTTATGGAACAATGTATAAAACGTAAATGAAAGAGAGAATTGTTGCTGGAAAACCCCTATCCAGCAAAATTTTCGATTTTGTCCAGGTCCCGAAATTTAGGTAAAAATCACATATTGCGGCTTTCCCTTGATTATCTGGGTGAAATAGGCAAGACAAAATAAAAGGGTTGAACCAAAAGACCTACAATCGGATGATCTAAAACATGCGCAACTTTGTTGCAAGATATGTGGCGTTTATGGAACAATGTATAAAACGTAAATGAAAGAGAGAATTGTTGCTGGAAAACCTCTATCCAGCAAAATTTTCGTTTTTGTCCAGGTCCCAAAATTTAGGTAAAAATCACATATTACGGCTTTCCCTTGATTATCTGGGTGAAATAGGCAAGACAAAATAAAAGGGTTGAACCAAAAGACCTACAATCGGATGATCTAAAACATGGGCAACTTTGTTGCAAGATATGTGGCGTTTATGGAACAATGTATAAAACGTAAATGAAAGAGAGAATTGTTGCTGGAAAACCTCTATCCAGCAAAATTTTCGTTTTTGTCCAGGTCCCAAAATTTAGGTAAAAATCACATATTACGGCTTTCCCTTGATTATCTGGGTGAAATAGGCAAGACAGAATAAAAGGGTTGAACCGAAAGACCTACAATCGGATGATCTATAACATGGGCAACTTTGTTGCAAGATATGTGGCGTTTATGGAACAATGTATAAAACGTAAATGAAAGAGAGAATTGTTGCTGGAAAACCCCTATCCAGCAAAATTTTCGTTTTTGTCCAGGTCCCGAAATTTAGCTGAAAATCACATATTGCGGCTTTCCCTTGATTATCTGGGTGAAATAGGCAAGACAAAATAAAAGGGTTGAACCAAAAGACCTACAATCGGATGATCTAAAACATGGGCAACTTTGTTGCAAGATATGTGGCGTTTATGGAACAATGTATAAAACGTAAATGAAAGAGAGAATTGTTGCTGGAAAACCTCTATCCAGCAAAATTTTCGTTTTTGTCCAGGTCCCGAAATTTAGGTGAAAATCACATATTACGGCTTTCCCTTGATTATCTGGGTGAAATAGGCAAGACAAAATAAAAGGGTTGAACCAAAAGACCTACAATCGGATGATCTAAAACATGGGCAACTTTGTTGCAAGATATGTGGCGTTTATGGAACAATGTATAAAACGTAAATGAAAGAGAGAATTGTTGCTGGAAAACCTCTATCCAGCAAAATTTTCGTTTTTGTCCAGGTCCCAAAATTTAGGTGAAAATCACATATTACGGCTTTCCCTTGATTATCTGGGTGAAATAGGCAAGACAAAATAAAAGGGTTGAACCAAAAGACCTACAATCGGATGATCTAAAACATGGGTAACTTTGTTGCAAGATATGTGGCGTTTATGGAACAATGTGTAAAACGTAAATGAAAGAGAGAATTGTTGCTGGAAAACCTCTATCCAGCAAAATTTTCGTTTTTGTCCAGGTCCCGAAATTTAGGTGAAAATCACATATTACGGCTTTCCCTTGATTATCTGGGTGAAATAGGCAAGACAAAATAAAAGGGTTGAAACAAAAGACCTACAATCGGATGATCTAAAACATGGGCAACTTTGTTGCAAGATATGTGGCGTTTATGGAACAATGTATAAAACGTAAATGAAAGAGAGAATTGTTGCTGGAAAACCCCTATACAACAAAATTTTCGTTTTTGTCCAGGTCACGAAATTTAGGTAAAAATCACATATTACGGCTTTCCCTTGATTATCTGGGTGAAATAGGCAAGACAAAATAAAAGGGTTGAAACAAAAGACCTACAATCGGATGATCTAAAACATGGGCAACTTTGTTGCAAGATATGTGGTATTTATGGAAAAATGTATTGTAGTTTTTAAACCTTGCATTCGAAAGAAATATCCACCCAAGTCAAACTTAGGTGTCTGAAGTAAGAAATACCCGAATTCGCACCACATCCCCCCAGTAAGGATGAGATCATTATCGCCATGAAAGCACTAAAAAACAACAAAGCATAGGACTTGAATGCATACCCGCGGAGCTATTTCGAGCCTCTCCAATTGCATCGGCTGATTTACTGCACCCACTTGTTGGGAGAGCCTGATAGACCGAGATCTTTCCGGATGACTGGAAAGAGGGAATGATCATCCAACTTCCTAAAAAAGGCAGTCTAATCTATGTGCTTAAAATAATAGTTAGCATTATCCTTGAGCGAATCAAAGAAAACCTTGAAGATACACTCGATGCCGAACAAGCAGGTTTTCGTTCTGGATCCTCTTGTGTAGACCACATCAACAGAACCTTCAGATCATCATCGAGCAGTGCGTTGAATATCGTTCACCACTTCACCTGCTATTCATCGATTTTGAAAAGGCATTTGATAGTGTCAATCGGGAATTTCTTTGGGGTACCTTGCGCAGAAGAGGTATTCCAGATAATTTTATAGCAATTATCGAGGCTACATACGATACAATAGAACTCGCTAACTCAGGATGGCAGGATACGCGTCGATGGTAGATACAGCGCAGAAGGATGCACGGCAACTGGGAAAGAGCTGGGGAGAGCTGGGATACATTGCTCTTGGCCTTTGGAACCACTAGGGGATACGGGACAACAGGACATAAATAAGTAAAGTGTATTACTTAATAGGTACGCCAGAAGGAGTAAAGAAAAATTAAGTTTCCGTGCAAATATCCGGTCCTGTCAGCATTGAGAAGGAATAATTTTGGCAAGTATTTGCTTCTTCGTAGATCTAAGTGATCTATCCTAGACTTGACTCATTGGTTTCGCGCCTAAACAGGGTACCATCAAGTGGTATAACTTCATAAGTGATCTTAGTCCCATTTCCGACTTACGTCCTGCAGTGTATATCCTTAGGCATAAATTAACATTCTTCACTCATGCTGTGTCTTAACACTAAAAGGATATTTTACATTACAAAAAAAACATTTCGTTTCCTCTTTTTCTAATATTTGCCTACAACGGAATAATTTTCCATATCATTACTGATCGAAAAAAGACTGATTTTCCAAACCTGTTGAGTTTAGACCATTGAGGAGCCATATTCCTTTTTCCAAAATACACATGTCTATACCTATGTATGTGCACGGTATATCCTATAGTTTTGGCAACGCATTGCATTTTTCATGCATCAACGGTATTTTTTTCGACTTATTGGACTTTTAGTTCCGTTGTTTCACCCCTAAAGACGATGCAATTTGTCTTCCTGGTGTCCTTTACGGATAGAAATAACAATGAATTTGGGTATCAATAGCGTGATGTATTGCTTAGGCAAACTTGTATGTAAGCATTCTATAAATTTAAATAAATGTATGCTTACATAGAAGACAATTTTAAATTTCAGGAAAATGGGTCGGTAATGGACCTATGAACTCATATATATTCAGCACGGGGTGTGTCCAATAAGTCACACTCATTCCTTGGTCCCTATTACCGCAGAGAAAGAGTTTTCTAAATGGCGCCTACAGTGTTTTAGACATACACCGAATAAGGCGGATATCAAGAAAATCCTGCAATAGGATCAACTATACTTTAAATACCAAGCTATTTATAATATATGCTACAGCTGGGACACAGCATTTTGTACGTATATTCGAACTCGTCGAGGGGTTGTGGATATTCTAATACCCACAAAGATACAAGTGCAACTGCGCTGCATACTGCAATAGAAATACAATACAATATTAAAACAATAAATCCACAGAAAGGAACACAAGATTTATTCCAAAGTACTTCATCAAGTAAACGTCCTTCTGTCTGCAACGAATAATTTAATACGCTCATCCTAACAAACATAACAAAAAAAAAAATCTGAAACTAAAATGTTATTATAATGGTAACAAAAGTGTATATTCAGATCTATTTCATTTGTAGATAAAAACAAACAGCGCCTAAAGTGTTTTGAAGCGTTATACGAGTTATTTTATGAACAGTGTGTGTTTCGTCCTGAAATCTACATATTTAGACACATTTTTTGTGTGGTATTCAACAGTATTATTTTTAGTGCTGTGTAGAATTTGTTATCCTTTTTTTTTTATAGAGAACTTAAACATTTTGTGTAGTTGACAATTCTGATGTTTTTTAGCATTCGTAATGAAAGGACTTCAATGGAAGCTTTGTTGCCTCTCTCATAGGTAAGAGATTTGAGAGAGACAGTCTTAAAGATTGAATCGAAAATGGAGAGCCTATTCCGATTAGCTACAGAAATCTAACGAAATCCTCGAAACATCGTTCTTTACGACCCCTGCGGGTACTTCACAGTCCCGAATTAATAAGCGAGTTCTACTTTGTACTGTACCAACAACTTACAGGATTTGTATTCGATGTATTCGAGGATAGTGGACTTGATGACAATCAACGGGCACCATACATTTTTTTTTTAAGGAAATCCAAATTACAAAGCCTTAGACCATGTCTTTTGTACGATGGCCTTTGGTTGTTTCTCTCGAAATCTACATTCAGATATCGTGAATAGGTGACGACGAAATTGTTCTACTTGGGGCGTACCTCAGGGAATTGACCAGGATCCAAAGACTAGCATGCATAGTGTCTACTAGCGCCATCAGAACCATGCCAACTGCACCCCTGGAGACCATACTGGCACTGATTACATTAGACTTGTACCTTAAGGAAACAGCTGCAAAAACTGTACCACGTTCTGAGATTTGATATCGGCACACTTAGGTTTTGAGACAGACTATATCGCACGACGTCAAGCTAAACGTTAAAACAATCTTCCGCTGAAGAGAGGATTGGATAAGCGGTAGTTATCAACCCGAATAGTATTTCAATTTTCACGAACGGTTCAAAAACTAATGAAGGAGTGGGCTCAGGTAGGTTAGGTTAGGTACGTGGGTCGGTGAGTGGAGGAATCCACAATGCCATACTCAGGTCAATACAGACCCATTGTGATACCCATAGGGGAAATATGTCCCTTTCCCATTGGTTAACCCTAGTAATACGAATATGATTCTTATGAACTGACAAACCATCCAGTTGATTTGATATAGCTCAAAATGTCATTAACTGGTCTACTGGATAATTCTTCTAGATCACGGAGGAAGTGTCGCCCGAGACAATTTAAATCTAAGGTGGATAAGACCTGGACAGTGACAGAGAAAGTGGGTTGTACCTACATTAACTTCCACATCACTACATCCACGACAATCTTCTTCTGTTAGGCTTAATTTTTATCATGTAATACCGCAGAGTGTTATGACCCGTGATAACTCCTATCAGGGTAGAAAAGGATTTCCTATCCGACAATTCTGTCGGTCTTACTCTTAGCAAAGCAGGGCTACATACTTCTTGTGATGACACAAGTGTCTAGAGCGGTCCATCTAATGTTAGCCTCCTTCCGGGCTCTAATCCCTGCTTCGAGCTGCAGTGAGCAAGGCGGGATGTGCACCG
This sequence comes from Xylota sylvarum, assembly GCA_905220385.1. Taxonomy (NCBI): domain Eukaryota; kingdom Metazoa; phylum Arthropoda; class Insecta; order Diptera; family Syrphidae; genus Xylota; species Xylota sylvarum. The sequence goes on along the minus strand of LR999960.1, from coordinate 48,533,620 downwards.
ATGTGCCGACCTGTTCTGATGTAGATTCTGAACCTCTTCTTCCCAGCTCGTCGGCATTCTCATTAGCCGGTATATTTTTATGTCCAAGGACCCAGCAAATTACAACCTTGTGCTGTATTCTAAGAACCTTAAGTTCTTCACGACAGCACTTCACAAGCTTTGATTTGGTTTCAATAGCATAAATCGCTTTTATTGCTGCCTGCCTATCGATGAAAAAGGTGATACCTTCCGGTGGTATTACCTTCAACGCAGTCTCACGGGCGGCTATTGTCACTGCTAGGACTTTCGCTTGTAAAACATTGCTATGGTTCGGGAGACGGACTGATCTGGATATGCCCAGTGTTTCAGAAAAGATACCTGAGCCTACGCCTACATCCATCTTTGATCCATAAGTGAAGACAGAAATCGAACAAGCTTGTGAAGGGTCTCTTGAAATCTAGGTATAGAGTCAGATAATCCGTGTTGGGAACATTTTCTAGATATTTATTCAGGATCATAGAATGAATGATTTTGTCTCCAGCTATTCTCAGGGCGCTTATAGCTGCCAAGGCTTGAACGAAAATATCCAGTCGAAGCAGATTGAGGATAGCCTCCAGTCCTGCAGTAGGTGTGGTTCTCATGGCGCTTAAGGTGCCAATACAAGCCAATCTCTGTATCTTCGTAAGGGCCGCTAAGTTGGTAGTCTTACTGGCGGACTGCCACCATACAACGATTTCTCGACAGCCATAAGTCAGAATAGGTCTTACTATAGCCATACACATCCATAGTATATTTTTGGGTTGACGTCATTCATTACGTAAATCAAAAATTTCATTTCATTAATATTAGGTCTCCAGTTAAGTTTCTTGCCAAGTATGAGGCCTAGGTATCTGGTGCTGTCCGAGATTCTAAGGGGAGTGCCCTCTATGGAAGGTAATGTAAATTCAGGAATTTTCCTTGTGTTAGTAAATAGTCCCAGCTAGGTTTTCTGTGGATTGACCGCAAGTCAATATTTCTTGGACCAGGTGTCTAGAGTCCTCAGAACACCTTGTAATTGTTTACTAAGGATGGGAAGGAATTTGCCCGTAGCCATCAATATAACGTATAAAAGCGGATGGTCTTGACCCCACTATACCTGAGTTCTCTAAGTACTTCATTTTGAACAATGACCCATAGTAATGGGGAGATTACTCCGCCTTTAGGGGTACCTCTAGAGGCATAATCTTTCAAATTCATACCCTCGTGCTCCGTTATGATACCTATGTCTTTCCTCAAGAAATTCCACAATTCAATTGATCAGGGTATTGTTTATATTGAGTTTTGTGAGTGTTCTACGCACCGCGTCCGTTCTGACATTGTTAAATGCTTCTTCAATGTCTAAGAATGCAGCTAAAGTGTATTCCTTATCCTTTAACGATTTCTCGATTGAGCTAACACCACAGTGCAGAGCTGTCTCAATACTATTACCTTTGGTGTAGGCATGTTGAGCTGTGGATATATCCTCGGGGCGTAGCTTACTGCGAATGTGATGTCAGCTAGTTTCTCAAAAGTTCTAAGTATAAAGGAGGTAAGGCTGATTGGCCTAAAGGCTTTTGCGGTGAAATGACTTGCCTTACCAGTCTTGGGTATAAACACCACCTTGACCTCTCTTCAAGTTCGAGGGATATGCCTTCGAATGAGCACCAGAATAATCATGTTCGCAGTACTCTGTAGCACGATCGGAATAATACCATCCAGCCCTGGCGGTTTGTAAGGGGAGAACGATCTATGTAATTGCTCACTCAATTCTCTTCTCTGAGATCAAGTCCGCTGGTAGTTAGGTATATTCCGTGTTTGTAATAACTCTGACGCTATCGACAGATTGAGTTATACTTCCTGGGAAGTGCGTACTTATCAGTAATTTTAGGGAATCTGAACAAGATTCAGTCAAGAGTAACCTTATAGTCGTCGTTTCCCTGGACAGGATTTTTCTTAGTCTCGCAGATTCTGTCGTCTACTTGATATCGTCGCAAAAGTGCTGCCATGAGCGGCGTTTAGCTCTTTGCGTTTCATTTTATTTTCTGTGACTGTCCTTATACTGATCCCAGTCTATGTCTGATTTTGCCCTTTTGGCCACATTCCGGAGGTTTCTGGTTACTCTCCTAATGTCTGCCAGCTCTTTATCGTGGAGGTGATTTTTTGTTCTTCCTTTTGGTCACTGGACATGTGATGTCCTGACACTCAGCACAGGCGAATTGTTCCAATTGCGGAAATATAAAACAACACTTGAGGTGATAGAGCATGATTCCAATTTCACAGCTCACTGTACTCAGGATAAGATATGTATACTAGACTTCCGTAGTTTCCGCTGGAAATACAGTTTAGGGATCCAGAAGGCCTAAGGCTAGGTGACGATACTATTTCTCCGGGCAAAGATTTGGCTTTTGCTTTGGTTTAGGGGTTTACGTAGGTATATATATAGGTATATATTCAGGGCTAATAAACTAACACGCATTCGCTTTTCTATAACAAGGACTAATGCAAGCCTACACACGTTACCTACCCTAAGCAAGCCCCATCATAATGAAATCAAAGTCAGTGTCCTTGATTCACTTATAAATACCATGACTACAACCCGGAGGAGCCTTGACATATTCCAAATATAACTCAGTTCATTTGATTCCTTTAGATGTTTTCCGAAATTTAATTCAATTTAACTTACTTCCAACATTGTTAAATAATATCCTCTCCTGTCGAAGGCAGTCCCTAGACAGACTTGTGCTTAAAATCACATGCATTTGCACAGTACAGAAGATGTACATACATATTTTTTATTATTATTCTCGTATTAAAATATTTAAATACATGCATAAATAGGCGCATTCCAAGGCTTTACAAAGGAGCGTTAAAGAAATTTTATTTTCTTGCTTTTTAGGGACTTAATTCATTTTTCTTATACATTCGTACGTATATTTGCACTTTATTATGATTTATTTTAAACACCGACAACACAGCCTCTCAAAGTGAAACGCGCCAGCTAACAACCGAGGGCTGTGATATAATAGCACGGGTCATAAAAGCTGCCAGGATATTCGCCAGGAATTTTATGTGCACAATTTTTATTAGGTTATCTGTAATAGACGAGACGCAAAGAGAGTCTTTGTAGATGTAACAACGAGCGTTGGTTTATCCTACACACAGTGATAGCTCATAGCAATCAATCAGTCAGTATTTCGTTCATGTTTTGATGTATGAGTTCGAGGACATTAATCAGGGATTATTTGCTCTTCTTCAGAGAGAGATTAACAGGGATAGGGATGTAAGCATGTACTACACATTTTAAGACAAAGAGATCTTCTCATTTCAAATAGAGGGACACATTTTATAAGAAAGCACGAGCGGTATTATGTATTGCTTACTTGAATTCGAAGTGAAATGGGTGGGTAGGTCGGGGATAGGGAGATCTATTTTAATTCACCTGGCCTCGGAGTTTTGTACAATGATGACGAGGATGGTATTTAGGTTATTCATTTAGAATTGATTAATTGTTTGTGTTGTGTTGGTTAATTATGCGTAATCAGAAACCAAAGAAATGAGACCTTTGTACCCTGCGTTGGCGGTTCGTTTGCCTGTCGGTGGTGTAATTAACAGAAACGACTCTTCATTTTAACAATAGATACTCAGAGTTTTAAGCGAACGATTTTCGATTAAAATGGGGACGTTTTCGTTTTGTATAGGGTCGATGGGTTTTGCAAAGTTTTCACATAAAAATTCTAATTAATTAAATTGGTTCCACGAATTGGTCAGAATTGACAATTTAAGCTGTCATACAAACGCTGACTTCGGTCACTGATAAATTCTGTTTATGTGTATCTATTCTCATGTAAGGGGGAGGGGGGTGTTTGAAAAGTTTTCACTCATAAGGACATTGATACCTACTATCGAATCGATTGTTTGAATATTTATGTATACGTATATTATGTATATGGTAAGGCCTCCCATTCATCCCCTAAAGACTTCCGTCCGATCAGCCTATCATTCTTTTTATTGAAGACTTTGGAAAGGCTAAAAAAAACGTACACATTAGAACTAAATAAGATAGTAATCTCTTATCGATATCCCAACACTGCTTTAAATTCGTTGGTAGGAATCATCGAGAAATCCTTCGAAAATAAGGAGTTCACTATTGTGTCCTTCCTTGATATTGAAGGAACTTTCAACAATGTCGAAACAGAAGCTATATCTGCTGCACTTCTTGAATTGAAGGTTGACAACTACCTTTGCTATTGGATCGAGCATGTGCTTAAAAGCAGGCTTATTCATGCTGAGCTAGGGTGCTGTCTAACCAGAAGGTCGAATACTATCACCACTATTGTGGTTCATGGTAGTGAATGACTTACTCTTAACCTTAGGTAAAGAGGGGTTCAGTGTTATAGCTTATGCGGACGACATTGCCATAGCGATATCGGGGTAGTTCCTTCTTACAGTTAGAGACCTAATGGAGTCTGCTTTAAATAAATCAGCAAAATGGTCGGATAGTGTCGGTCTTGGAGTCAATCCATCGAAGACTGAACTCGTATTGTTCACAAAAAAGTATAAAATACGGCAAGGGTATTGAATTGCAATTCGCAGATCACGCCAGATACTTGGGGGTTATTCTAGATAGAAAACTCAGTTGAAAACTACGGCACTGGACAAAAAAAGCAACATCGCAATACTTGAAAAAGTTCAAAGGCTATCCTGCGTCTGTATAACGGGCGCCCTTAGAACTACTCCTACAGCTGCATTAGAAACTTTACTTCATCTTCTTTCTGTTGATATCTTTGGGAGGTTGATAGCAGCTAAAGCAGCATTGCGGCTTTGGGAATCCTTGTAACTGGCTCGTGGAAATATGGGCCACGCAAGCATCTTAAACAGCCATAATACTATTCCTAGTAATTCCGACTACATAGTCCCCTATCTGGACTTCAACGTCAAATATAGAACCAGGATTCCTAGCAGAAGTGCTTGGAGAAATTTTAAACGAATCTGCGACAGAAATTTACACAGACGGATCCAAGACTGCGTCTGGCACAGGTGCGGGAGTTTACTCCAGTGTTTTGGACATTCGCATCGCCACTCGACTGCCGGATCACTGCAGTATTTTTCAGGCAGAAGTCTCAGCAGTCCGTGAAGCCGCGACCCGGCTTTCGATTAACTCGATAGAGTGCAGCGCTATTGTTTTCTATATAGATAGTCAAGTTGCGATAAAAGACTTGGAATCGCTAATAATTCGATCCAAGTTGGTAAAGCAATGCCGCGGATCTCTTAACGAGATCGCTGTCAGGTGCGACGTATCCCTGTGCTGGGTTCCAGACCATAGGGATATGCCAGGCAATTGCAGAGCGGACAAGCTAGCCAAGGAAGGTACAGACCCTGACCTCCCTGACAATAGGGATGTACCGTCAGCAACTATAAAATCGATAAAATTAGATACTGCAGCCATAAGTATGGCAAACAGTAGGTGGAACAATATCAGCACATGTCTCACTCCTAGGCAAATCTGGTCGGAGATGGATTGTAGGAAAACTATAAGGCTTATATACCGAAAATGGTTGCCCAGCCTTCTGTCCCATCCGGGAAGTCTCAATGAAGGTCTCCGGTGCTGGTAATCCGGTTTTTCCATAGTGGTATCACAATGGACCTCCCTTTGCGTCCCTGCTAAGCGGGGACAACCACCCAACCCAACCCAACCCAACCTATGTTCACGTCAATATCAATATTGAAAAACTACTTGGAAGATGGTATTTTTCGCGTATTTGTATTTCAGCCCTCAGAAGTCATTTTCATTCTTAGTTTCTTGCACCGCCCTATCGGCTTGAGTTGAAATCCTCATTTTCGAATTCAATGTTTACACAGTCTCAATAGACACATCGAGAAAACGAACGCCATTTATTGCATCTAAATCGGTAACAATCCGCCTTCCAAAAATTGATTCCTCTCTGCACCTCGTGTGTAACACCGACCCCACACAGTACACTCCGTTATGTAGTGGCAGATGTACCCCACATGTTGATCCCTAAATGAACGAAATCCATCAGTAACTTCCTATTCAATGAAGGCTTCAAAATCCTACTGAATTTCGTTACACCAACGTATTTCGTTACACCGTCTTGAACCCTACAGGCAAACCGTAGGGATTACTCGTATAAGACGTGAAATAATTATATTCTACTGAATATTCGCTTACAGAACCCTACCAAGAGATACACAGTCTGACAAGAACTTTACGTTTTAGAGGGCAGCAAACATTGAGGCGAGCACTAATCCACTTCTAGTATTTTACCTAAGATGACTTGGCTTATGACTGTAGGAAATCTATGTATATCTGCAGTATACTAGTCCAGACATGGTATAGGACTGAGATGAGAATTGTCACAAACTGTTCTATTACAGCTGAAACCAAAGCTTACTTAAGACAAAGTTTAGGGTGACTGCCTGCCTGGAGTATACAGACACATTTAGATCAAATGGGGTGCATTGTGATACTACAGATCTATAAATATTACTTCCAAAAAGACCAGGTAAACCAATCTGAGTTTTTTATATGACGAAGGATGAGGTGATTCACTGAGGTCTTCGATGACCAAACCGTAGGTATGGTGGCATTTATGGCATAAACTGGTTGCTTTCATACTCGTGATCTATCACGATCGCCCAGTGTTTTCCATCCTCAAGTAGTTAGAACAATGCAATGGCGTAGATAGTGGGTTACAGCCTTGTTCTGTTCTTCATCTCTCCAGTTTCTATATAAATCAGCGTGAGCGTCAGCGGATCACTTTGACCACTTAGAGTCCATTGTGCGCAATAGATAAGTAAACCAAGGAACCTGAACCACACAGATAGGTAAATGTTAGATTCAGTAAAAGAGTGACTGCCAAGAGTAACGTTTCATTTCCAGCTTCTACAATAGTCATTATAGGATAGAGCTAGCCGGGCTGCATGGCTGGATATGGGACAGTGCCCAGTCATGATGCCGACAGCTATTCGAATGTCCTTGTAGCTAAGTTTAATTAGATCTATAGATTTCTTCTTTTCGTAGACTGACCACACCGATCGAGTTGTAGCACATTCATCTAGTCGACACCAGCGTTTGTTAGCTTTTCGAGGAATTTCTCTTGACGCATAATATTCTTGACGCCTTTAGCAGAACAATTGATTCAATAACCTCAAACATTTCAAATTTTTAGGGTTCATGTGAAAAAGTATCAAAACAAACCCATGCCCTCACATTTACACGAAAAGTCGTCCGATTGTTCGAAATAAGATGACAGTCCTGTTTAAGATCCCACCAATAGGATTCAAAATATAGAACTTTTCGTAGTTATAACTTACATCCCAGACTAACAGCGCACAAACTTACCTAAGTACAACTTTTAAGAAAATCCTTCTAAAGAGAACCCTTCGGACATCCCATTAATGTAAGTACGCACAAATGTGCGATGAGTACAACAAGCACAATACGAGTGGTAGGTTCTGGGTAAACTTCCTCGTTGAGTTCTTCAAACGCGAATAGGTCTCTCCAAAACACTGGATAGTCCAGAAACAGTTCAATGTTATTTCTTACCAGTGTAGTTGCATCCATAATACTGCTACACCAATCTGGACTAACCATGAGGATAACCATGAGGATGACCATGAGGATATATTCGCTGAAATTAATAATGTTCCAGCAGACTCATATGTGTTGAGAGCAATATGTGCAGTTCATACTATCTGGCGGATTGGTAAAAAGGCCCCTAAGAACGTACCTACATTCATATGTACATACATACATATACCACAAATCCTGGCGTTCATTAAAAGAAGAATGAACTATGTGCACTACCTAATCCAGTTCCTGAAAGGTCATGAATATTTTTGCTCGTAGCTTCCTCTACCAGCATACATATTGCCCTTATTGCACAAGATGCGTTGATTGCATAAAGAACGAAGTACATGTGTTTTTCAATGAACACGATTACACCTCGTAATGGAAGCACTGTGGGGAACACTCAGCGAACTACCAACACCGGGAAACATGGTAGTCAAACACTTTAGGGCCAAGAGACATGGGTAGGATGCATTCGATGAGTGCACAACGCATATAATGAATGAATTACGTGCCAAATATCTGAATCCGAATCCTCCTTGCAAAAGGAGTGCTACAACAGAGGTGTCGCAGGAAATATTATAGATAAGGAAGAGGTGGAAAGGGTAGAAAACTCAGACTCTGTTGGGTATGTGTTTAGAAAATGTCGACCTTTCAATGCAAAAACGAGCATTAGACTGTAAGTACATATAGTGAGAGGCTCTGATATCTTTTCGCCTATGGTTTGGATGTAAGCCTATCAATTTAGTAAGGTTAATGGGTTGAAGGGACAACACACACATTTCCTTACATAGATCAATCGAATAATTATCGAATAACAATCGAATATCAATCGAATCGAAGCGAAGCGAATAGAATTGAATCGAGTCAATTCGAATCGAATAGTATCGTATCGAATATAATCGAATCGAATCAAATAGAATAGAATCGTATAGAATAGAATCGAATTGAATTCTACAATCAATAGCTGTCGATTGTATTGCTTGCAATTGATTGCAAGTTAGTGATTGGAGATGATCAAGAATCGCGAGTTAACAATTGAAGACTACAAATCGACGAGAAACAATCTACGACTAACAATCGACGAGAAACAATCAACTCGGCTCGATTTTAATTCAAATAATTCGAATTAACAGAACAATCGAATTATTCGATTATTTTTATTCGCAATTGCCCATCGCTATTCAATGGAAGAAATCGGTTGATGTTACTGCCAGGTCCTCCTATGCTGTAATATGAAAGTCTCAGTGAACTGGATAGTCCGAGAACTTATAAGTGGAATCCCACCTCAACGCTAATGTCCATCTTAGAGCCATGTGTGTGGATGGGTACCGTCTATTCGTTGATTTTCGCGTTTTTGTTCTCTACTGGGAAGAAAAGAAGTTCGCTGTTGGAGTGGTTCTCCTTGCCCCAGTTGTGCCGATGCAGACTATTTTTTGAATCATTGTAATAGTCATAGTCTTAAGGTTGGCAGCTTTACATAACGCTTGCCAATAGATTAAATTACTAAACGTAAGTATTGGTCATACTACCGCCATGTAGTTTCATGTGACATAATTCGGGGACTAGGACCCCGGGTTTATCCGAATATTCTGTTACAGACATAGAAGGTTATCATTACTGTGTTTGCCCGATCGTTTATGTTGAGATTCCAGTTTAATTTCCTGTCTAGGACAACTCGCAGGTGTTGATTCGCCTAATTGATGGCATAGTAACTTCCTGTATTATCCATTAATTGGTAAAAAGGATCAGTTCTGTCTTTCGCAAAGTCCGCAGTGCTAGGTACGGATATTAACCATAGACAGGGTGCCCTCTATTTGGTTATTAATTGTGGATACGAATTTGCCTGACGCTGGAAGTGCCAAGTCGTCTGCATGTACTACTGCATTTATATGCACACACCTACATATGTAGACATCATCCTACTCTGCAGTTCTAGATCTTAGTTATTTTTCTTTTAAACGAAAAAAATCTATCAATTTGATTTAAAGGTTCTGTGAAGATGTGAGTTATGGGGGGTAGAAAATATTTCATGGTTCTTCGACCAATCGATTCACACGTCAAGGGACTATTTCCTTTTCCCGCATATGTCCATATCCATAGAACTTTCAAACGTACCTAATGAAATGAAAAAAAAAAAAAAAATAAAAAAGTCCTATCGACATTCGTGTGAGTTGTGAGAAAGAAGACTCGTTAACTCGAATAATATCCCGAAGTGGTTGTGGCAGACCCATGTTAAACGAAGTATGCATACTTCGACAAAATGTAAAATTTCAATGCCGACATTGGTTGCTGCGTTTCCGTAAAGCAATAAATTGATGTACACATGAATTATTCTGGCTTTTCAATAAATCGATTGTTTGAGTATTGTTGTAGAAATCGCAGTGATTGTTGACTTTTCGATATGTTGGTATCTATATCAACAGACTGTCTTCCATACATCGGTGCTTACAATTTGATAATAAGTTCCTAGTAGGTGGCTTTTGATGCATTGCCCTGGACACAGTGAAATTGAAATAAATCATCAGTCAAGGGACTCAGTTTATAATTGGAGATGCAGTGCATACAAAATGTGGATAAAGGACTTTGCTGTCATGGGAGGTGATTGGAACTACTCAACTCAACTAAACAGGACTCTAGATACAAGGTTTTCTTTACAAGTCAACTGGCGTGTGGTTGCGACACTTGAGTAGATGAAGCTTAAGACGTTAAGAAAAGTCTGAAGTTTCAAGACTTTCTGCTCTTCACATGTAGTATTGACAGACAGAAGAAGCTGATAAGTGACAGAAAAAGATATCACATAAGGAATGATGGCAGCTGGACTAACACAGAATGCAAAAACTGTGAAGAACGCCTACCAAATTTCTTTACACCAACTTGTCCAACCTGCACCCGTACCGAATTATAAGATGTTACCACGTCAGTAAAATTATTTTCATGACGTGGATATAATAGATGAAGACAAGATAGCTTGGGCAATTAAGTCATTTGCTCCATATAAGGATCCAGCAATGGATAACATTCGACCGGTGATGTTGCAACAGTCTGCGGATATTGCTATTCCATGGCTCAAGCGCATCTTCACGGGATACCTTAAGCTAGGACATGTTCCTAAAGCATGGCGGGTTGTGCGTCTTGTATTTATTCCCAAAGTGAGAAAGCAAGCCACACAAATGATAAAGACTTGAGACCTGTCAGTCTGTCGTCTTTTATGTTAAAAATACTGGAACGTTTAATAGATGTATACATAAGAAACGTGATTGGTGATAACTATCTATCTGAATCACAACATGCATACATCTGCGGTTGGTCGGTGGATACAGCCCTACACAGGGTCGTATCAAGCATAGAAAGATCCCTCCACTTCAAGGAATTCACTCTTGGGGCGTTCCTAGACATTGAAGGGACGTTCAACAACGTAAGCACCGATGCGATCCTGGGCAGATGCTTCAATCGAGAGTTATATCTTCATCGCAAGGAGATGTAACTATCAGGAGAAGCGTCTGCAGAGGAACCCCCAAGGAGGAGTCTTATCGCCTCTAATATGGCTCCTTGTAGTGGATGAGATCTTGGTAATATTGAAGGAAAACGGCTTCAGCGTGACGACCTATGCCGACGACGTGGTTATCCTGGTCTTGGGGAAATTCCCTTCAGTCCTAAGCGAAAGACTCAATCTCGCACTACAACTAGTGGTGAATTGGGTTAGCAGCAAAGAGCTAGGTGTGAACCCTTCAAAGACGGAGGTAGTTCTCTTCACTAGGAAGAGATCAATTCCTGCCTTCAAACCCCCAAATATCAGTGGTACTGAACTAAGTATCTCAGATTCAGCCCGATACCTGGATGTAATTCTAGATTCCAAACTAAATTGGAAGGATAACACTGCTGAACGCGTCAGGAAAGCAAGCGTAGCTTTCTACTCTTGCAAAAAGGCATTCAGCAACACGTGGGGTTTTAGGCTAGCTGTGGTGTACTGGATATACACGGCGGTCGTAAGACCCATTCTTACATATGGTTCACTGGTATGGTGGACGGTACTGGAGAAGCAATACCAGCTTTCTAACCTCACCCAATTCCAGAGGGCAGCGTACATCGGAGTCATGGAATCATATACTGTGGCAGTCTGGCGATTAAAACCGCTGTAAGACTAAAGGAAGGCCGAATGTGGTCATCGATCCTGTACAGCCATGCCTCAATTTTGTCCCGATGGGGAACTACCAGCTGTTTATCAGAAACTGATCACATAACACCCAAGCTAGCATTTGAAAGGAGATTCGCTATAAGAATTCCTGACAGAATGTACTGGAAGTGCCTAAGAACCATAAAGAAGAACCTGGCTTTCTATACCGACGGTTCCAACATGGACGTTGGCATCGGAGCCGGAGTTTATTGTGAAGCCCTAGGAATAAACAACTCCTTTAGAATAAATGATGACTACAGCGTCTTTCAGGCCGAAGTCACAGCCATCATACAGGCTGCTAAGATTATAAGTGAGTGCAATGTCGTTGGCAGAACGATTACTGTGTATATAGACAACCAAGCAGCCGTTAAGGCTCTGGACTGCGCTATAATCAGATCAAGGCTTGTGAAGATCTGCAAATCACTCTTGAATGAGATATCTAGAGCTAATGCGGTTACCATCTGTTGGGTGCCAGGGCATATGGATATCGTAGGAAACGAAAGGGCTTACGAACTTGCTAGGAAAGGGTCGGCGCTGCACTTATCCCCTCCCTTTTGTAGTAACCCCAATCCTTACGGAAGAAAATGGGTTCATCTGGAAACATGCGCAACAGCCAGGGCCCTATGGTCGGGCATCCGCAAGAAGAGATCAACTTCTCTGGTGAAACTGGACAATGGACCCGAACTGTGGTCTAAGTGAGCAGTGACACTTTCACAAGGCACCCATTTACCTAACCTAACCTAACCTAACCTATTTTCCTATTGAAAAAGCCCTTAATTTACTTTGGGCAGCATATTTGAATTCAGTTGCAAGGGTTCAACCAACAAAAGGAGTTTATTAAAAATGGGTCAAAACACACTCGGATAACGTGTTGGAATAGTGAAAATTCACTACAAAAATAGTGAAAATACCACAGAACGTTTCGTAAAGTTCGTACTGCTTTTGGTCATCATCAAGCGCCTTCTCGCAGAGCTATAGTGAATTTAATCGATAAATTTGAACGTTTCAGACAGGTTAGTGATATGAAGACTGCCAACTCGTGTTCGTTCGGCAATGTCAGCTGAAAATATTGCCACCGTCAAAATGCACCCATTTACCTAACCTAACCTATGACGTGGATATGAGTACCTGCATACTATAATGAAAATTATATGACTGCTAAACTACGTACGGAAGGAATTTTTAAAATCAAATTACGTACAGCATCGGGAAGTTTTGCTTTTGATATGCAGCACATGCAACCTGAAAATTTGAATTTCGTTGGCAAGTGTCCAACTTTTGGACAAAGTAGAACGAATCTATTGGACTACATCATTCTTGTAATTTACAACTCAAAGCATACATAAAATTAAATACTTATAATCGAAAATCTAAATCTTAATTAAAACAAGTATCTCCCTTGCAACCACTCACATAAAGTACTGCAATAGATTTCATGTGCTTAGTCATTCATTTCATCCTCTATTCATATTCCTGGTATTTAGTGTCCTTCAACATTTTAAGCCTAAATATATTTAATTTACTGAATATTAATTTACTTCTAAGGAACAACCCTTGTAACGCAATTTTATGACCTAAGTTCAAAGCACAATTCCAATTAATTTTGCACATCGAAATTGTATTATTTTCATTTCCAATAAATTGACTTTCAAACTATGTACTCGCATGTATGTCCTATTTAAATACGAAAACAATTTCTGTCATTGACAACTAAAAAGCGAAATCTCAATTAATATTTAAATGAATCTGATTTGCCCATGTTCGACCAGCATGTACTATACACCAGCATGGAAACAAGTGCATTTACCTACATCCAAACAAAATTCTAAACCGTATCCTTTTATAATTTATTAATAGGTACACCAACGAGGACTAAGTCCTTTCATACTCCTCGTTAAGTGAAAACATCGTCTTTTATTCTCTTTCAGCATATGAACCGCATCCGTAAAAACTGTGAAATTTAATTATTTTCAATAACATGTCAGTCCGCTGTGTACGATTCGGGCATAAATAATTTATGAGGTCCTTTACGTGTTTATTTCATTTCCACTATCGTAATTAAGTCTAAATTAACAAACATTTAAATAAAATTTTAAATAAAATCCCAAAGCTTTTAAGTGAATTTAAGAGCTGGAAATGGAATTCTCTTTGTGCGCGCGAGCTTTATCCGGAAAATGAGACATGAGAACGAGAAGCTTTCACAGGACTCTATTTTTAAAGAGAATACTATTCAGTATGGTTTGTGGTGAACTGAAAATAAAAGATTTTAAAGTCAACTCTGGAGTTTTGAAACAGATTTTGTCAGTTGACTCTGAGGTGCCTCTATCATTTCAAAGAAATGAAACTAACTTAATTAAAGTCACACTTAATTATCGTTATGAGTCTTTTTTGTATATGCACTATTGTAATGGGAAAGAATGTTTGAATATCACGGAAGTAGGTTTGTTTTAATGGTAACTTTACAGAAGACTTGAATGACCAAGAACTCACTCTGAAAAATATTGTTTTTCTGTGGTCCGTATGCCCTTAAGGTACCAGATTCCTGAGGTATGGTGGTAGGATACAGGGAAGTTCTTATTAACGACGTGTAACAAAATATCTCCCTTTTTGGGTAACTATCCAGAAAATTTTAAATATTTGGAGGTGTTTCACCTTATGGAATTCATACAAAGTCATTATTGAAGCCTTTTAGTGACCCTATTTGGTTGGCCAGATTCACTATCATATAGAGTGGGCCATCTGTTGGTATCTTTTTGAATCATATGTTATTTTGACACTGACAGTTCTTATGCGCTCAAAAAATTGACAGAAACTCAGTTTTATATTTATTAGTCGATCTACGCTTGAACAATGTTGGGAAATGTGTTGCAAAATTGGTTGGTTGGTTTGGAAGAGAGAGGATGACCTCTAAAAGAGACTGTTTGGTAAAGAAAGAAAAAAGGGGAGATGTAGGTGATATAAACTTATTATATACAAATTACAAAGTTACTTCAACAAAGTGGATGCTATTAATATTCCATAATTAATTGGAAATGTTTACTCGTTTCATTAAGATAACAATCGTTGAAAAATTTTTAACAGTATTATTTTATAGCCTTTGTAAGAATAAACCAAAAGATCGACCACTCTATATTTTGGATGTGGTTAGAGGGTTAAGCGAGACCTTAAGAACAGTTTTAATACCACAACTCAAGTGACCTAATGGATGTAAAAAGGGTGTTAGCGCACGGTTTCTACTTAAAAGTTCTAGTGTTCTACTCCACCAGTAATTCGGCTACATCTGCCTATATATGACGCAGTTCCTCACACCCTGCCATCTGCAGTCAGCCTTTGATAGATAGTGCGCCAGGATACTACCCTTAAGGGCCCGCAGCGGGACATTCAACTCCTCCGCGAGGGAACCATCAAGGGCCTTACTAGTTCATCAGCTCACTCATTATCCTCAATGCTACTGTGACCCGGCACCCAAAGAACGCTAATCCTGAACCGATGGCCCAGAGAAGCTAGTTCCTTTTTGCACTGTTCTACGAACTTCGAAGATGAAGTGGCAGATGAAATAGCCTTGATAACGGCCTGGCTATCAATGAGGATGGCTACAGGGTGTGGTGGTTTGTTTGAGTAGGCGGCAAGCCTCTCGTACAGCAAGAACTTCTGCCTGGAAGACGCAGCACGAGTCAGGGAGCCGGTAAGATTTGGAAATATAGGAGAGGAGCAGAGAATATCCCCGCCCTTAACCCACATTCTATTTTAGAACCGTCGGTGAAAATTGTTGTATCGAACCCATTTGTAACTTCGCCGACTTCCCACTCCATCCTGGTTGGGAATCTGGCGGTGACGACTTTTCCGAAGTTCACTCTGGAAATTATATAGTCGGTTGTATAGGCTACCAGGTCCCGTGGTAGTAAATTCAGGATGCTGTTGTGGCCATAAGGTTTGCTACACCAGCATCCCGCCTCTCTTAATCTGACCGCACTGCATGAAGATAAAAACATGATATGAAGGTCGATTGGTAGAAGATGCAATATTACGTTTAAAGCTTCGGATGGACTAGTTCTCATGGCTTCCATTGCGCCCAGAGCCGCAGTTGTTTGCTGATAAGTCTGATGTTGTAATTTTTCCTTAACGCAGGCCACCAGACTAGCGATCGATAGGAAAGTATAGGACGCACCACAGCTGTGTACATTCATATGACCATCTTCGGGCGAAGACCCCACTTCTTACCGAAGGTTTTGCTGCAAGCATAGAACTTAGTTTGGGATCAAGTACCACACCCAGGTACTTCGCACTGGAGGATAAGGAGAGTAATTGGTTGTTTAGCCGTGGAGGCGTGAAGGTCGGTATTTTGGTTCTAGTGGTAAAGAGCAACAGTTTAGTTTTGCTTGGATTGACGCTGAGTCCACATCCAGTGGCCCATTTGCTAATCTTGTCCAAGGCACCTTCCATAATCTCACCAATTACCGAAGGAAACATCCTTGATACCACTATTATCACATTATCCGCATATGCGACGACCTTGACTTCATCTCTGTCTAACCTACATAGGATTTTTTTGATTACCATAAGCCAAAGAAGAGGAGATATGACCCCACCCTGTGGTGTTCCTCTTACGACGAAACCGAGCAAAAGATGATAGTTTATTTTTATAACTCTGCCACATGGTATAAGTATCAAGAGGAGGTTTCCTCTACTGCAAAATTAAACAATAGAACTCCCGGGCGGTCGAGACAGGCTATCCCTTTTGGTATAAAAGAAGTTCGCATATTTGCACAAATGCTGATGAATAAGCTAGAACCAGTCCTATTATAGTCATTTACATCCAAAGGACCTTTTTTGATGATAGACACCTTGTCTTTTAAAAAGATATCGCCTTGCTTGTTTGTACCTCTATATGCCTTGAGGAAAGAAAATATTTTACGAAGGATCAGTCTTCAATATTGTAGTAGACTTCATTGGAGATCTACATAGATAGTGATATCCTTTAACACAGACCAATTAGGATCCTCCTTCTCGCAAGGATAACAAGCAGCAAAAAATTAACTACCGCAATCTCCTGTCAATAAAAATCATACTAGTTGTTAGTTCTGACTACTGCAGATGCTGAGTGTGATTCCTTTGCTGTCTACCCTAACGACAAGTGACACACCCTTTCCTCATATCTGTCTCCGAACATTGAACATGATAAAATGCAACTCCAGTATGCTGACTATGTCCAGTATTACTCATTACTTACATACTTAGGTGGCTACAATCCATGATAGACCTGGACCTTAACCAAAAAGCTTCTTCAGGCAGCTCGATCGTTAGCTTACCACTTCTACCTTCGCACACTATATTGGGTATTTTTTTTTTCAATTCTGTGCATTACTTAAGCCGGTGTCATTATGTATTGCCTGAGCCAGGATTCTCCGGAGCGAAACATATGTAGGTATTCAAAAGGGTCTAGCGACCAGAGACGATTTTTATAATTTCATTTGACTTATCCATATGGCTTGGTACCCAGTAGAATTGTAGAGTGGCTTAAATATCGGCTGCAGTCGTTATAGATTGTAGGAGAGTAATCGATCCATAGGCTTTCGCGATGAATCCCAGCTTCCATACCGACACCAATTTTTCAACCAACTCTCCTTCGTATTAAACTGTCGATTCCGAATTTAGCTAGGAATTCGGATAGTGAACCTCCTGCTAAGCTTCAGAGATCGGATTATATAGTCGGTCTCAGCCTGTCTGATATTCACTTCCCATCGATCCGATATGGATGCATGTTCGTAGGGTTCTGGTGACTAGAAACCTGATTAATAGTAGTTGCAGTGGAATTACGCTAAGCATGGTCTCCATTGTTGCTGTAGGTGTCATAGACGGGACGAGACTATCACTCGAAATTTGTTTCTCTCACGACAACAATGGGCAAAGTCATCAACTCTTTGCAAAGTTCATGCACTTGTGTTGTAAAGCATGTCTGGTTCAGGTAGATAGATAGTCACATTAAAAGTCACGTCAGTTGTTCGAGAGATATATACGTACAGTATCAGGTTCGATGTGGTTGTAATATGTCCGATCCTGATGAGAGCATGTATCTATGTACTTTGCTTGTACATTTATTCATTCTACGTTAAACAAAACCTAGTAGCTTCAGCCTCAACATTCACGATTTCTTAAAAATTTTCTTTAGTCATAAACTATGTACTCCTGCATGTAATGACAAAATAATGGAAAATGTTGAGTCTCTTATAATAATCCTGCAAAATTTATGTTCAAGGAAACAAAGTATTTACCTCTAACAAGAACTTTAAACTTCCCTTAAGATGTTGCATTAAGCATAGTTTTCCGTAACACCTTTATCGGATGCAATATTACCTCGATACTTGAATTAAATTTGCAAGGCAAACTATGAAAGTTTTCCAAACGACATAACCTACTTACTTCACTTTGCCTTCGTCCCTGCATCGCACACTGACTGTAACACGCCGGATACAACCAATTTCAGTATACGCTCAAAACACGCATATTTTGAAAAAGTTTTAGTTGTAACAATCAATTTATTCGTTGAAGTTCCCCAGTACCGACATCAAGTTACATATGTGAGACTTGTATAGCTACTTGATGCAATTTCCTGATGCTACGTGGAATTTCGTCCAACTCCGGTTTTGTGGATTCCATTGCTTCCTTCACCTGTAGCATACCTGTTTGTGTGTGGCATAGACAAATCGTATCTTTTAGATAAACTGCATTGGCTGTCAGTATAGGGTTGACGAATTCGACTTCTATGCCGAAATAATACGTGTGCGAAAGGTATGAGTATTGTGGGCTGCTCCAGGGGGTAAAATCACTATATTAGTCCTTTGAAGGGAAATGAAATCATCGATGTTGACAACGTTTGCATTTGGATGGTTGATTATTTGCTTTACAAATGTGATATCAATTGTATTTACTAGTGCATACATAAGAATTTTTGGTAGACGAGACAAATTCAATATCCATTCGAATGATGCTAATTTACTTGTACACCAAGGATTTCTCTTTGAAAATCCGCTTCAATGAAGTAACGCAAGAAAGTGGATTCAAATTCACGACAAAACTTGTTGCTACAGAAACGAAGAAGGAAAGTAACTAGAAGGAGTATTCAAGGGGTGAGGTTCTGCACGCATAAGACCGATGAGGTACTGCTTGCTGTTCTGATTGACAGTAATATGTCTTCCAGGTGTCTAGCGAGAGGTCATTAGAAGGAGTACGTGCTCGATGGAATCATAGGTGACGGCTATGTTCAATTAAGATGTTTTAAGACTGAGGCACTGTCTTGCAAAAAAAATGGGGTTGGTAGCGCCCTTAATGGGCCAACGGGCCAATAAGCTTTCAAGTAGGGGGTTGTACGTTGTGACATCTTCTCTTCGCCGGAAAACCTGCATAGATACGAGGAAACCACAAGGATAAGGATGACCTTACTGTTGACAATAACAACAGCACCAACACTAGTCGAACTCTCAACAAATCACTTAAGTAGAGGCCCTAGACTACTATACCTACTTTCCCAGGCAGTGCAATCGGATAGGCCCAGCCAAGAAGAGGTTAAAAAACTTTGACATCCAAAGCAGCGGTTATTCAAATGCGGATTTGTCATACGCGATAGACAGACAGAAAGAAAGTCCTAAGCTTTAACGATTCATATCAAGGATGACGCCACCATATATTGATTTTATGAGCTCCTCGAGAAAACCTATGAGTAATGTCCTAGATATCGTGCTGGACGATTTTAACAACTTGATCGGAAGGCAGAACATCTTTGGTAAGGCAATTGTCAACTATAGCCTATACGTCAGGCAATGAACTTGGGTTCATTGGCTCTGCGACAGGGTGAACCTTTCAGTCAAAATCATCATATTGCGATCGCCTTTGGATTTTTATATGTCTTAGACCTTCTGACCAATCAACAGGATCTTCAAATATAGCCCAGTGGTTAGGTGGCACGCACAAGAAGAGGGACATCTCAACCGACTTAGAATGTGTAATTGAAAAAAGTAAACTAAAAACTGGTCTAACCGGAGGATGTACGTTAAGGCCCAGATCACCCCGAACTGTACTGTAACCTAAGCAAGCATTCGTATGTTATGGGTTTGAGAGGCACTAGGACTGCCAGAGATTACTCATAAATATCCATATAGTCTGCCATGTAGTCTGCCTGCACCCTGAGGAGGAAATCCAATCATCTATGGAAGCTCTGATCGAGGACGAAAAAAAAAACCCAGCGTAGGTGAAAGAATATCTTGAAATACTCCTCCTCTGCCTTGGATGGTAAGTTAATCGCAAATCCATTTTCAAACGATGCCATTGGACTTGAATATTTTTTTCTAAACACTGCACACAGGGACACAGGTTCGCAACTCCTTAACTAAACAAAACTGCTACATGCATCTTAAATGTAATTCAAATTTTGTGTCAAAGTTTTTTGACTTATTCTTGTCCACCTTTAACGTTAACATCTTTAAACTTGATTCCGAAATAGAGAGGGGATAGGTATAGTGTAGCAGACAAAATGTGTGTATCAGCTTTGAGTATGGATGTATATACGTACATAAGTATTCGTACGTTCTTATATAGAACTTCAACAATTCTTGGCGAGTTCAAGTGTTTACATCCTGGAGGATTTCTTGGCGAGTTTAAGTGTTTACGTCCTGGAGTAATAAAATGTCTCTCAGCATCATTGACACAAGTGTCATTCTATGAATGGAAGCTGAAGAATTGTGTTTCCCCTTTAATGATGGAATGCTTTAAAAACTTTGGCAAGAACTGTGACATAGTTCACGTGTGGAAGTGATGTTCATTAGAAATATGGAGACACTAACCAAAGTAACATTTATTGCATATAAGTCCATCTGTACTAGTGTCGATCAAAACATTGGACTCAAGTCCTTGGAACTTTTTGTACTCATTCTAGACCTTTGGTTGGTCTAAGTCTAATTCTTAAGCCTGCACGCCGGCTTTTTCTTCTCCCTTCTGGGACCAAAGAGAGTGTAAAGTTGTGATTTAGACTAAGGGATTTAAGTACATCCTACTGACGACTTGTCGATTTAATAGTTGGATACCCTTATTAGCTGAATTTTCTATTATGGCTACCTCATTGTAATGTAATGGACAATAGGTATAATTTGGGTGTAACTTAGTGTGTCTATTTCAAAGGTGCCCACAGTCCCTGGCTTCATTGAAAAACCCGACAGAACCTGGACGGAATTATGAACGACCCTAGAACTGCTCTTTAAAACAACTGATGTCCGATGGCTTCAAATTGGAAAAAATAGCACTGGTGCCGAGGTATGCAGTCCCAGTTTCCAACGCGCAACAGCGCTTGGTAGGGTCTAAGCTTAACAGGGTCTAAGCTTCACAGGGGCTAAGCTGAACAATCAAAATTATTCCCCCTTTTTAAAGTCCCCCGTTGACGCTATATTTGCGCTATATCACTATAGATACCTACTGGTCGCAAAAGAAATTTTAACAAAATTATAACATATTAGACTCGGACTTATTGCACGTACGTCGCGTACCCACTGTCATCAAACTGCTACAATCCACCATGAAAGGGTTAATAGAAGTTAATTGAACATTAACTCACTGGCAACTCCCAATGACTTACGGATACGTTACACGAAATCTCAGAAAAGTCGAGATATTTGGGTTGTATAATCGACCGAAAACTGACTTGGAAAGGATAAAGAGGTATCTATATATATAAGTATAATCTTTGGAAAATATGAGGCTTAAGCCTTGCATCATCAATTGGATTGGACAGTAATGATCCATGAAACTGTACTCTAAGAAGGTGGTCGATATCTATTGTATGTACATCGCCAGTCAAGCAGCTGTGAAAGCCATTTGATCCACGGCTGTTAAATCTAAACTTGTGAAACGTTACCGCTTCGAGCTAAAATCACTCACAGCAAATCAGGGCGTTACACTCTAGTGGGATCCAGGACACACTTGTATCCATAAAAACGAAGTGACGGAGGAATAAGTAAGAAAGCGGTCTAATCACTCAAGCTCAAGCTCACTCTCATCTTGTTGTGTCGCCAGAAAACTCTTTCTCCAGATAAATTAGGGTTGGGGAAGATTTCCCCAAGACATAAGCCCCAAGAAAAAATCCCCAAATTTAAACCACCAACCGCAAAATCCCCAAAGAGAAAATCCCCAGGACTAAAATCCCCGATCGAATATCCCTAAAAGAAGGACGTTCAAATAGTGAATCATTAATTAAATTGCAGTCTTATGGCACTTTATGTCACTTATATCCATAAACAGTGGAATATGTAGGGGGGATTGTTGCCCCCCTGCAAGCCCACTGCTTGTGATAACTGTTGAATTTGGAGTAGCTGCGAGGTTGGGTGTATGCATAGTTTCTTTAAATTCTAAGATTTAGCCAATTCACATTATGTCACGGCACCACATGGACTCTAGGGATTTGGAGATTTGGAGATTTTGTGGAGATTTTAGTAAAAAAAATTTGTTTCGTTGGAGATTTTGTCCAAAAATATTTTCTCTCCGGAGATAATAGCTAGTTGGACTTCAATTTTTTGAAGATTTTGTCCCATGGAGATTTTTTTTTGGTATTTCATACGTTCCCCGATAAATTACAATAAAATTTAAACCGGGCGCTTCAAAGGACGCACTTAGCACTCTTAATAGGGTTCATTACAGGCCGAAACCTCATGGTGGCCCAACTAAGTAGAATGTGATTGTGGCGATACAGACGTAGAAGAAAGCACAGTTTGCTGTCTATATGTATAGCCTATGCAGAACCAGGATGGCGACTACCATACTGGGGCGATCGGGCAGGAAAGAAGCCAATAAACATTCTAAACTTTATAACAACCCTGTGATGGTGCGGGGAGGCCTCAAAGTCAAAAATGTGTTTTCTTTTTCCCATTTAGGTTCCACAAACGGGGTACACTATGGATCCATTGGAGATCCGAGTCTTAGTTACCCCTCCGATAAATTTAGGCAGCATGGAATTGATTTTGGAATGTAATAGATCCCAGAATATACAAAAAAAACATTTGTCACTTCGAAGTAATCCAAGAATTCAAGTCACCATATCAGAGCCTCTTAGAAAAAAATCGATTTAATGTCCTCGGCCATGCTATTAATAATTTTAAGAGTTAAAACAAAAAAGTTATTTATATTTGAAATTTAAAAGTAGACCAATGCGGAGGAAAACATAAATGTCAATTTAATTTCACCACTTGCAATGCTTGCCACGTATAAAATACACCAATCTTCGAACGTAGATGCTGTTAAAAATACGTAGTTACACAAAACGAATGTGGATTGCTTTTCCCACCACATAAGTAGTTTTTTTTTCCTTTTCAGCTTAATGCGCAATTATTTAATACGAACGTGCACTAAAGCATTTCTGTTGCTCCTTCCTAATTTTTATTACGACCAACTTATTTAGGTGTTCAGGATACACATGTATCTACACTTTTACGAGTACCATGTACAAATTCACCCTAACTCCATTTAATGGCTTTTTATGTTATATTCAGGTTAGTAGGTATTGTTTTTAGATTAGTTTCTATGTTTTATTCATTAGATGCTGGAATAGATTTTAATCTGTAATTAATATTTGTAGGACTAATGGGGAACTATTTATAGGTTCAGGTTCAAAGAGTTTCAATGAGCAATCCATAAAGATAGAGGTGCCGATACATTATGTAAAGTCTAATTAACTAAAGATTGTTTGGTTTCTATACGTTTGGGGAGAGGCATTAGACTTTTGTAGTAAAAGACCCGAAACTATTTGAGCACAGATATCACAATACGAAGAGACCCAGAAACAAGCAACCTGAAGAATAAAACAAAGGTGAACATATGTACATGTGAATATTACATCTATAGCAAAGCAATCAGTAACAGAGGTATCAAAGATTCGACTAACTATTGGACAGGACCATGCTGGAAAGTCGAATTATTACTTTCATCTCCGAAGAGGTGTCTATATCTGTAGTGCCTGTCCCTAAGGAGTAGTCCGCTCTTGTCCCCTCTTGTGATTACTAGTCATCTACAATATCAAGTCGATCTACAGAGATTAGACCACATCGCCATTAGTGATGATGACTTGCGGATTGTTAGTATAGTTAGTATAGTAGCACGGCCCTTTTAGTGTCACACAGGGAGATTTACTACTTGTGGTAGAATAGTGCTACAAAGAAGGACTTTCTATTAATCCTTACAAGACAGTGCCACGAAAGGGAAACAGGTCAATCCCAAACCTATCATCATTAACGACAATAAATTAGTCTACTTCAGTGAGATAATATATGTATCTTGGCGATATCCTAATCAAAAGACTTGCATAACTAAATCTCACGTATCAAGTCCACCACTAAGCATGCTACTAGCGTTTTGGATTAGTAGAAGGCGTTAGAATTAAGGGTCTTAGTCCAAAATGATACACTGGTTGTATATTACAATTTTCAGATTTATTGCTACGTACGTGTCCATAGTCTGGTGGGCGATAGTTCTTAAATGGACAACTACAACGGAGCTTGAAAACCTACAGATGGCAACGTGTTTTAGGCTAATTCTGCGCTAAATATTTGTAAATGTACAAATCTACTCTACATATTGTATAACTCAGTGGAACAGATGTCATTTCCCAGACATAACCAATTTGGTTGGATTCCTGGTTACCTAGAAATCGCAGGCAATGACGAATTATTTGACTCAGTATCTTAGGACCATTAACATTTTGTTTCATCAATTGGGCTACTGGCATAGTGCTGCTAATGACTGGGAATATTACCATCGCCTAGTCTATTGGAAAATGGTCTCGAGGCTTGGGCTATCCGAAAGATTAATCAAGGAAAGAAATAGGTTTTCAAGGCGATTACAGCTTGAGGTATAAGGACAGAATGTCGGATTTATCTGGAATAAGATGAATCATTCGAACATATTCTCTGTGAATGCCCTGCACTACTGGAACTGCATTGGTTAAGAAGATGTATCTTCCTTAAAGAATTACGTTGGTCAGATAAGTTGAAATAGTCTGTTTCTAAAGACGTGCTGGTTAAGAAGTAAGAATACTTCTTGAGACAATAGATATTTCATTTTACAATGTCAGTCATATAAGAAAGGGCTGATCGACTAAAAAGCGTAAACCAGTCGAGGAGTTGTCATGGCAACCAGAGAAAAGTTGAAGATAGCTGGGACATACTTCTAGACACTGAAGACGATAGTACATAGGCATAGTAGAGGCCGTAGAACGCACAAGAGGACAATAGGTCTCCTTTAGCTTGCTCGCTAATGGTTGAAAGAAAGTTGTTCGTGAAATTTTACCAGAGATTTTACATGGAGACCTTCCAAATGGGACAGGAGGCAGGGCAACCACTTTCAGTGTACACCCATTCGTAAGAAGTATAGTTCGCCGTTTAGACATTAAACCAGTTTGACCCGGTGACAAAGCTTCTTATTTTCCTTAACACTAGTCTAGCTAGATCGTTAAGATCCTGGAAGAAGTGCTCGCCTAGAGTTTTTCCTCTCAAGACCGATATAGCAGGATAGGTACACAGAAGATTTGTCATGGTTTCCTCCACTCCACCATCTCTATTGCTTCTGACATGTCTACCTACCAGACAGTGCCATGTGAGGGCGTCAACTGTCTTTCTCAGATTTATCTTATTGACGGAAATTTTAATACAATCCAGCTCTGGCCAGATTTGATTAGAAGAGGGACATGTACCGATATTGTTTCACCTACTGTTTGACATTCTTATGGCTGCGGTATCCAATTAGAATTTTATCAATTTAATAGGCGCTGACGAATCCACCCTATTGTCAGGGAAGTTCCGGTCTGCACCCTCCTTAGCTAGCTCGTCCGCTTTGCAAATGCCTGGAATATGCCTGTGGTCTAGAACCCAGGACAGGGATATATATGTACGTCGCACCTGACAGTGATCTCGTTAAGAAATTTCCGACAATGCTTTACCAACTTGGATCGAATTATTGGCGATTCTAAGCCTTGAATCAGGGCTTCACTATCAAGTAGAACTCAATAGAGTTAATCGAAAGTCAGGTCGCGGCTTCACGGACTGCTGTGACTTCTGCTTGAAATACACTACAGTGGTCCGGCAGTCGAGTGGCGATACAAATATCCAGTGCACTGGAGTAGGCTCCCGTCTGTGAATCCGACTGTATAAATCTTTGTTTCAGATATGTTTAAAATTTCTTCTGATTCCCAAGTACATCTGCTACCCTTCACATGGTATTGTACATCATTTGTGAACAATACTAGTTCAGTCTTGGACGGATTTACTCAATCCACTTTGCGAGTTAATTTAGGGTAGACTCCATCGGGTCTCTAACCATTAGAAGGAACTTCCATGATATGGCTATCACAATGTCCTCTGGGTAGGCTATGACTTTGAACCCCTCTTTACCCAAGATTAGGAGTATCTCATTCACTACCATGCGCCACAATAGTCATGATAATACTCTGCCTGGGGAGTACCCCTGTGCACCGACCTTCTGGTTAGACAACACCCCAACTCAGCATGGATAAGACTGCTCTTAAGAATTTGCTTGATGCAATAGCAAAGTTAGTTGTCAACCTTCAAGTCAAGAAGTGCAGTACATATAGCTTCTGTTTCTGCATTGTTGAAAGCCCCTTCCACTTAGTTGTGTTATTATGTCTTACCTTATTTTGATCTATAAGGATAAGTATATATTGTTAGGGTTGTATGTACTGAAAATGTTCAGATCCCTTTAACCTCAAAGAAGGCGGTTAGTATATAGTCCTTATTCATAGTGCACACTTTGCTTCATTACATCCCTTTTGTTATTTTAAAGGCTTCAGTAAAAAGTTTGAAACTAAAAGGTAGAAACTAATGACTCAGCAGTTCATATGATTCGAATTCATCGCCTAAGATGGAAATGGCTTAGTACTCGGTCTCGTTGCGATGAAAAGCCTCTCACCTTCAGTGGTACTCCCAATGAAAAAGGTATTTCAATGAAATTTAGTGCACAAAACCTACCTACCTTCAGCCAAACTAGTGGCAATTGGAAAAGCTTGTTTGCTAAAGTCCCAGTCCACTCCGCCACTTAAAGTAAAGTAAACTAAGTTGGATAGGTGTAACTACGTGCATAAATTTATGCATAATTACTATGCGAACTGAGATAACTCTATTAACAGAAGTTTATATAAAACATTAGCTACAGGTTGGCTGAAAATAGGAGGGAAATAATTTTCTGTGGTTTTCATGCAGGAAACGTGCGCCACATATAAAATGTACACGTACTGCATCTTGCACGACAAAATTAAAATCTAACTCGTGCTAAAGTAGTAAAGCAAACAAAAATGTTAGTTACAGAAATGTGCACTATGTATGCAATGGTTGAATCGTGATTTTATAGAAGTAAAACGAATTACTAGTTGCTAAGCTAATAGATACAAAAATTAAATTGAACTACAAACTCTTATACGAGAAACTATGGATTAGTAATAAAGAAATTGATAAATGAAAACTGATAGTCGTATCGTAATTTATTTATCTTTCATAAATGCTAAAGTCTTGATTAAAAATGCTTAATGAACATTTGTTGCACAATTACTTGTTATTTTGTATCTATAAGGGGTGGCTGCGGCTGTGAGACTGGTTAGGCGATGACCAGTCAATTTACATTATGACCAGTCAATACATTGTTCAAGATTTATTTTGCATTAACTTCACTCAATTTCAGTTCAAAAAACTTTATAAAAATATTTTATTCATATTTAATTTACATACTTATGTATGTAGGTACAGGTGTGAGGTAATATAGGACATTATGAATACTAAATATTCTATCATACCTACATTTCGCTAGAATCGACAAAGTCAACTAACAATCGATTTGCAAACAATATAACATAAGTAGGTGACGCAATAAACTAACGAACTAGAACATCGTCAACAATGCCCATAAATCAGAAGTGAAGAAAGACTAATAATTTACTAGTGACTATATCATTGTAATGGTCTCCGATACATTAGAATGGAATGATGTGAGAGTATCTATGAATGTTTGCACACTGTTTTAGATGAAAACTTGGCGAAGTTTTGTCATAAGTAAATTCATAACGTTTTTCAACATACATATGTAAATAAATTTGACTACTATGTAGAGATTTAAGTACTCCCAAGACTAACAATCTAAGCCGGAGGTCATGGTCTTATGAAAGTTAAAAAAAATTCAATCTTTCATTCTATGAGTGCTAATTTGGAAGTTCAATATCTTTTCTCTGGCTTACAAGATAGTCTTAGATGGTTTAGAATAGGATTAAAGGGCCAATGATACTGTTTGGCTATTTGAAAAGATATAAATGTGGGTTCCTTTAAGTCCTCTCTACAGGCACTGTGGATGCTCCCAAACATGATTCAATAGCGTTGAGTTCTGCTTGAAATTTTGTTTGGTGACTTTCTAAAAGATGACGTGCAACTAGAACCTCGACATCAATACTGCCATTTTGAAATCTAGAACCATCTGAATACCAGATTTGAGTAATGTTTTGAAATCTTCATATTTCCATTCGTCGCGATTACCAATAACAACATCTAAACTTCACTAACGACGCATAAGTGATCATTGGCTTGCATGGCCAGGGAATCATCTTGCATTTCAGGCCCCAGGTTTTTCTGTACTTAGAGGTACTTCTGAACAGTTCCCTACTCGTTTTGTTGGTAAAAGTATTCAAGTGTAAGTTCCAAGTAGGCGTCTTGTTAAGGATTACTCTAAGATACTCCGGACAGATTAATGGTAATGTTTTCCTGGGAAAGGGTATTAGAAAAGATTTTTCGGGATTTATGTCCTACACCAATTCGAAGTTAGGTTAAAGTTAGTTTGCTTCATCTATAATAATGATGCCATCATATGTATTTGTCCCTAAAGTTGATAACACCATCGGCATATCCTAGTACTCCGTAACCAGCCTTAGTAAGTCTAGAAGTTCGTCTATAATGAAAGTCCTGAGAAAGGGAGTTTGCAAACTCCTTTTTTGGGGCACCTTCGGAATGTATTTGCATTTTTCTGCTTTCCATAATAGTAAGCACCAAAATTTATGATGAGGGGGTTGATTCCTTTCCTGAAGTTTTGCTAAAGGCTGTATATCGATAAGGACATAGAGGGGAGTTTCACAAATCATTTGCTGCAAAATTGATTTGTAATATTAGACTGTGAATAGCAGATTTAATAAACGTTAACAGGCAAAATGTATTCAGGGGATTATATACAGAACATGTCCCTTATGTGGTGATCATCTATTGCCTCCATTGTCTTAGGAACATCAGGCTAATAGGGTAGTCGAATTTTGGTGATTGTTCCGCCTCTTGTGCTATTTTCGGTTTGAAACTACCGTAACCTATTTCCAGCTTCTAGCAATGTAAACCAGTGTAAGGCTGAATCTAAAGATCGTATAAGGGAAGGTAATCTTCTTGCTGTTGTAGGAGCAAGCCATGAATTGGCAGTGAAATTTCTGGTAGAAATGCGCTGGCTTCGGTTGGAAGGATCGAGAACGTAATCCTCCAAGACCGACATTTATATTTTCTCAGTTTCTTGTCAAAAGATGTTCTTTTTTGGCTCTTTGAATAATCTTCTGGTTTTGCACCTGAACTGGACTTTCTTCTTTAACGAGGCATAAATTCTAAAATATGTAGATGTTATGGGGCTCGAAAAGTTCTTAGGATCGCCCTCGAGGAGAAACTCCAAATACTACAAACTACAAATGTAGGTTTATTATATTCCTTACCATATTGCAGAGTTGTAAAAGAATTAAATCTTTTGGGAGGTTAATTCTATTGAATTCATCTAGAAATGGTTTGAAGTTTTTTTTCTCAAAAAGAGATTCGAGATTTAAAAGAACGTAATTCACCATTCTTTACAAGTCAGTAATTAATGCATTCACTTCTTAGCAATCACGGAATTGAAATCATTTTGGAAGTCAATTGAATTCATTTGATGTACATAAGTTGAAGTCAGTAGTGAATTCACTCGAAATCAGTTGTAGTCAGTAAATTCAACTATTCAACTGTTATGTTAATTCACTTGATTCCAAGGGAAGTATCATGTTGATATTGATGTGTGATTATAAGACATTTGTGGACGAGATGCAAATTTTGAGGTAGTAAAGATATTTGAAAAGTGTATATCGCTCGTTTGATGGAGATTTTGATGTCTCAACTAAACAGAAGAGTAACCCTCTTTGTTTGTTCAACCAAGCTAATGAGACTCAATACTCAATATCGTCTAATGATTTACATAACGACAACTTTATTTTTTGTGAAAATTTTTTCTAGGTTTTGAAACAGATACGTTCGTACACATAAATGAATTCAAATAATTTCAATAGAATTCACTGACTTCAACTTATGTACATTAAATGAATGCAATTGACTTCCACAATGATTTCAATTCAGTGATAGTTAAAAATTGCATTTGTTACACACATTCTTTAGTAATAATTTTTTTAAATAATTAATTGCAGGCAGATTTTGAAAATATTTTGAATACAAATCCATCGGATTTCTAGAAATTAATCATTTCAAAATTCTCTAGTTCAACAAATATTGTCTAAAATGCGAGGTTTGTTAATATCCGTGAAACCAAGGACTTTGAAGAAGATCCATGGAGTAGTTTATGTTATCTATAACTTTTCTAAAAAGTGATGTCTCTTAACCTTAACTTTCGATAAAATCCACCGAAACTTTTCACAGTTTTCATTCTGTGTTGAAAGGCTCTAGGCTCTGCACATTTTTACGTTTATCATCTTTTCCATTTTATCGACTTAATCCAATAAAATACCATAATTATAAAAAATGCTAAAAACAAAGAAAATCCGATGAAATCCAGGTAATCACGTAAAATATCTTTCACGACCCCATCTCTAGCGAGCGTCTGGCAAACATCCGATAGTAAAGCTGTCATGAAAAAGCTTCTTGAAACAAAATATTGTTTTCGTATACGGAATTAAACAGTAGGTCCCTTCCATTCGTGTAAAGAATATAAAATGCACAACACGAATGGTTGTGAGAAGCTAGGCCCTGGGTCCCATGGACCTGTCGCACCAAAAATGTGTATTTGTGTTTGTATTGATAAGCTGTAATTTTTCTATAATAAAATGTTTGTCAAATAGCAATGAACTCGCGGTAACCCCTTTGTAAATACGACAAATTCAATGAAAATATTTTGTATTTACAAGAATATTTAACGGATGTCGACGTTTTTCTAGGATTTCTTTGTTAGATTCACTTTGCATGCTTAGGGGACACTCGAACCGTCCTATTTATAAAGTTTTTCCACAGTGTAAAGTACCATTTACCACCAGAGATTTTAAAATCCACTCTTGTTTTGAAATAAGAAATAAGATTGTCAGAACCATGCTAATGATCTTGTAACATGCTCGTTATGAAGTATCCTGAGGCACTCCTCCACTACTCACGCAGTGACCACTACTAAGGCCAGAAATAAACAGTGCAGTATAATCCCTAAATGTAGCATCTTTTGATAGCTTCAAATCGCCTTGCACCGATGGAGTGTATCCAGCCTTGCTGCAACAGGGTATAAACCAGTTGCTGCCAACTTTGAAGAGAATCTTCATTGCGTGTCTGGCACTGGCATATGCACCTTTGCGTACGGTTCGAGTGGCTTTTATACCAAAAATTGGTAGAAATGACTACTCCCTCGCTAAGAGTTTGAGACCTATAAGTCTGCCTTCCTTCTTGCTGAAAAGCTTGGAGAGACTTGTCGAGATTCACGTGCGCAAGTCTGCACTGAGGATGCAGCCTCTATCGGAGATGCAACATGCATACTAGCGTGGAAAATCCTGCAAGACTGCGCTTCAAAATCTAGTTGCTAGAATTGAATGCGCGCTCGATAGGAAAGAATACGCAATGGGCATTTTCATCGACGTAGAGGGCGCCTTCGACAATGCGACTTTTGACTGCATGTGTGACTCTGCTAGACAACACGGGGTAGATGAGACATTGATATTGTGGATTGAAAACTGAGGTTGTTCTCTTTACGAGAAGGAGGATTGTGACCAGTCTGACTCAGCCAGTGATGAAGCGAGATATCCGGGAGTGATCCTGGATAAGAAACTTTTTTGGGCAAAGCATGTCAAGTCGAAGACATCCAAGGCGCTCTCAGTTTTCTGGCAGTGTAAGGGTGCTTCTGGCAAAACATGGGGCTTAGCACCGAAAAGGTTCTCTGGATCTATACGGCTGTGGTAAGACCTTTTCTAGCTTATGCGTTTGTTGTTTCGTGGAGAGGGCTTTCGCGTAAGTATGTGACTGCCTTCTGCACCAAACTCCAAAGCACGGCTTGTCTCGGCTGTACGGGAGCTTTCCCGAGTACGCCTGGCTCTGCTCTAGATGCTCTGCTTGATTTACCTCCAATTGATACTTTTATCATCGGCTGTACTATCAAATCAATGTATCGTCTTAAACGGGGTGACTTTTGGTATCATCCGCACTTACGCGACACTTATCCTACGACCCTAGTTCCATTGATATTCCGTCTGATGCAATGACAACGGAACTTCGGCTGCTGTGTAAATTTCAAGTCGACTTTCCTTGCGTTCTGGCTTCGGCCAGAGTCTGAGCCTGGACTGGGAAGTAATCGAATCTTCACGGATGGCTCCAAAGGGGCCAGTGCTGGTGTCTTCGTGGAGACCGACAACACTAGACTTCACTATTCGTTAGGCCAGCATACCTCTGTTTTCCAAACGGAGATCTATGCTATCCTAATGGCTGCCGACTATATTGTTAAGAATAGGTGGCGGAGTCGATGTATCTGCGTCTGTAGTGACAGTCAGGCTGCGCTTTAGGCCTTGCACAACCCTGTAACCCGTTCCAAAATAGTTCGAGAATGCAAGAATTCTTTGAATTCGGTCGCAAGGCTGAACTCATCGACTCCTGTCTGGGTCCCAGGTCACACGGGGATTGCGGGAAATGAGATCTCCGATGAGATTGCTGAGCTAGGCTCAGAGGATGATTTCTGAGGACCTGCGTTGGGTCTTCCTGCGTTCTCAATCAGGGCCTCCATTGACGATTGGGTCTCCTACGAGCACGATTGTGTTTGGCACGGCTCTGCAAGATGTAGGCAGACTAAACGTATACTCCCGAATGTCTGTAAAAAATCAGCGGCATTCTTGCTGTCTCTCAGCAGAAAAGACGGCTGACAACTTATTGGCGTTCTTACGGGACACTTTCCTTTTGCTAAACATCTTAGTGTGCTAGGCTTAAGAGACACCTCTGTCTGCGACGCTTGAGGAGAAGGCGACGATATTTTGGATCATTTCCTTTGTTATAGGCTTTGCTCGAATCAGGTGGCAGATCTTCGGCGCTGATGTGGTGAGTGCTGATACTGTAAGCTCCTCATCACTGAAGTGCATATTCGGCTTTCTCCGAAAGTCGAAGAAATTCCAGTAAAATGGGTAATACTGGATATTGCTTCCCTGGTAGTACAATGGATCAGTTGTGTCTGAGTGCTCCAGTGGAGTGTTTCCTAACCCGACAAAAAAAAATCCCTAAGTCCCAAAGTTTTTTTATGATTGCCAGCAGTGATAGGAGGAGCCGAAGGTTCAAAGCTGAGGTTCCACTGATGGTTGTCAGCTATTAAAAACACATCGTTCCGTTCTGACAAAAAACACAACCTGATCCTAGTACATCTATCATGACTAACACACAAATTATGTATAGTCTGAGTCTATTCTTTTAACAAATTTAACCACAAATTGAACTAGGTAACATGGCGCCAAATTTAGAGTCTTAAAAGCATTCTTTAGTAACGTCTGCACTGTTTAGATTTTATTACAAATATTAAAATACTATCAAATCGTCAAGTGAAAGCAAAACAGGAATAACATCCCCAAAACCCCTGAATACCTGTTAAACCATATATTTTTCATTATTTACGTTTTAATGATTTTTAATGCCGATTGAAAAATGTTGAATATTCATTGGGAGTCAGCATTATCCGTGTCGATTTTATATACAATGATTCAATTTCGAATTGAACTAAACAAGTAACTACCGGAATTCAACCAATTAGAACGGAATAAAAATACTGGTACATACGGGTAGGTAGGTCATTTAATAGTTATTTATAGATTGTTGCCTTCTACCAGTACAATTTATAATTTTGCATTGCGATAATCACCACCTTCAATGTCAACAACACCAATGGGACTTAATGAGACTGACAAAAGAGAGATTAAACTATCAGCAATGTTCATATACATATCTGTGGTAATAAGGTCACACTCAAACATAAGATAAATAAGATCCAAGCTGTGAACTTTGCTCCGATCTACCCAATTGCCATATTATTATTAATTACAAATCAATAAATCACCACAAATGACAATCGACATGTACCTACCTTTCTTAGTTATCCGAGAGATCTGTAAGCAATTATTCCAACAAACGCATTCGATTAACTGACACTCACTTGTGATTTCGTTATTCTTATCTTTACGATTCAAACAATTTATTCAACGACACATTCACTTCTTTTTCTTCACAATAGAGACAATAGACCGCCAGAAATTTCATTCACCTTTCTATTTCACGATTTTAAACCGACACTCTGTTAACGACTTTAATTTCGTCGACACATAAAGATACAGGCGCGCTGCACTTAAACTTTATTTTTAGTAAACTTGAGATAAACACCGCCTTTATCATTCAAAGCCCAATGAATAACTGACTGAGATTTTGTTTAAAGCCATGGAATCGCCAGGTGACTGGTATGTTATACCTGGATCTTTGAATTGTAGCAACAGGTTGATTTGATAGGTAAACACGTGCATATCAAGTCACAGTATTGTTGCCCGAGTGGTGGGTGTTTATTACAGCAGGTTTAAGAATCTGGTTCTTGGTTGTCGTGAAACTAGCACCTAAAGTATCTCAAATGAAGGGGACCCTTAACATTAGCAATTCAATTAAGAAGGCTACGATTGGACTAAGATTTATTTACGAGTGAGTAAAACAATCGAATGTACTTTCATTGACAAGCTTTGATTACCTGTTTCTAGTAACAATATGAATGAGAAATTCATTGGATTTATTGAATCATATGTTTATAGATACTCGTTCAAAAGTATCTGAATTGAATAGGAATGTAAAGCACCGGTGTTAAGCTGCACGATTAAATAAAAAAAAAACAATTTTTATGAACATAGTGTAACTCGATTGGGTAACATTTAAAATACATTTGTATCTACACGAAAATAGTATACAGCTACTTTCAGTGTAAAAGGTTTTAAATAAAATAAATTATGTAATTTCTCAACCTTGACACGAGACAAGCATGATTCTGGTAAAATGTATCTACAAGTACATCGCTTTTCATTACCAAAACACTGTCCAATAACAAACTTAAGGTGGATGCAACGGTCGTGGTTGGATCTATTAGTAACCACAGTTTAAAAGGCGTTTCTTCATTACAAAAAAAGAGTGTGTGTGACATATAATTGCAGAGATGAATGTGTAATGAGATATTCAACTTTGTGGTAATCTAGACATAAAAAATCCCAGTCGCCCAGCTTAACACAGTTGGCATGTGACGCCTATATGCGAGTGTCAATATGGGTATCTGACACTTTAATCTGCCCTATGCTTAATGATCGTTATCTCATGAATAATACTGATGTTGATGATAAAATTTTCGAAGCGAAAGTTGACGACCCGTAATTATTATAATGAAAACGCAACGTTCGAGATTTCCCATATCGGAGATAATGGTTTTCAGTTTTCCGTAATTCTCTGTGTCCCTACACTCTGTATACGAATAGTAGACTAAGAGCCAGTGGAAGAGGAAAAGGAGGAAGGTTTACCAGCTGAAGGCGCAATTGTCAATAGCAGCACTCCTTTCAGGCAACGACATGGAAATGAACAGCGAGAAAACCACAGATAAAAACAATACTTTCGACTTTAGCGTACGCGAAAATGCGAGCCATTCTGCTTCCTGTTTGAATTTCAGTCAGATTAACGTGTACCACTTCAAAGCTGCTCGACGTTATCTAATTTCAAGTCTTTTATAAATTGATGAGTTTCACTGAAGGTGTCCCTGTCAGATCATAGATGTATTCCTCTCCAAAAAAATCTACTGACAATTAGCTAGATGTTTTATAGACTAGCTAGACACGTCTGTCATAACTCCCCATAAACTCAGCACGAGATGGAACAAATGCAAACAAATTTCAGACCTTAAAGTCTATCTTCCTTACTGCTGGAAAGATCTACAATATATAGAAGTTATTTCTGCAGTCAAACATTTGTAGGATATACATAGCCAAACTCATGCGCCTAAGTAGTACGAAAATGAGGAACGCTTGCTACTCCATCATGACCAGAAGCAACTATACCGATAGCTTCGATATAAAGAAAGGTTTAAGACAAGGCTGGTATGCATGTTGTCTACTACTCAAAGGACACGCTTTCAGCGCCGTGCTCTCCATATGGTATACCACAATTCTTTCCACTGTTTTCAACAGAAATGATGTTAGGCTGACCGGTCTAAAGAACTTCGCTTCGGCATAGTACTTTTTTCCCGGTTTTGGGAGAAACACCACATTTGTTTCTCTCCATGTTGCCGGTATGTAGCCTATTGCTAGGCATGTGACGTATATACCCCTAAACCTTGGTACTATGAGGTCTGCACCCCATTGTATTAAAGCTTGGAAAATACCATCAGGTCCTGCGGTCTTGTAAGGAGAAAACGATTTTATCGCCCTACTGACCGTTTCTGGCATTACTATTCGTTCCGCTTCTGCCCTATCTATCCTGTTTGTTTCTTGTTTCCTCAGAGCCCAGGGCTGATCTGACTTCAGGCTTCCCATGAGGACCTCATTTGTACGATACAGTGTCTCAACAATCTCCCCCGTTCTATCGCGAATGAGTCCGACTTTGGAAACTGGATTCCTCGAGACAATTTTCTGAAATCTATTGACCTCAGCTGGGCTTCTCATATTGGAGCAAAATTTCCCCCACGATTCCCTTTTACGTCATCGCAGCGTTGCTTTTAACTCTTTCTACTTTGCCTTATACTTATCCCATGATTCAGGATCATTCCTTCTCAAGGCATGATTAAAGGTTTTTCTCACTTCCTTTAGAGTTTCAAGCTCTCTACACCACCAAGCCGTGGGGTTCTTCAGGCAGCTTCAGCTGCGACTCTACATCCCAAGTGGTTTTTGGTATTTTGGGTACCCTCCTATTCAGTTTCTCCCATAACACTTCCTGGAATTTTATCATATCCTTGTTCCTGGGAATTCTGACATATTTTCTATCTGTTTTCCTGTTAGAACCATGTCGAATATCAAATGAGATGACTCTGTGGTCCGACATCATTGTCTGATCCATTACCTTCCCATTTGATATTCTATAAAGCATTCTATTACTACACAGAGTCACGTCAATAACTTCCCTTCGTCTTGCATCCACAAAGGTCGGTTCTGTTCCTCTGTTGACAATAGTTAATTCTTTGCACACTACGAAATCGAATGAAGCTCTCTGGTGCTTCCCCACACTGTACTGTGTGCAGCTAGCTAAGTATGGAGCCAGAAATACTTGTCGGTTGACGTCCACCCTGGACTATAGTGAGGTAACCAATACTGTTCAATTGAAAATCTTTCTTGAGACTGTACTGTACCTACATTTTCCACATCAAATCTTAGTCTTCGGTTTTGTTCTCCAGATGCCATCTTTAAATGGTCTATTGTCTGGAGTTTCTGTGTAAACTGAATTTTTTCAGAAAGAAGTAAGTTTTAATGAGAGCTTCAAGATCGCCTTCTAAAGAAGGAGACTAATAGCAAAAGGGAGTCCTTCAAATGGGCTAAATGGTTTCACGCATCCTGCGACAGATAGTCAGAAAAAAACGATGGTCAGCCGAGGAAAAAAAAAATTTCGGTTGGGACTCTCCTCCAAGTGCCAACCCTTTAAACGGATTCTACGAAGGAACACGTTCAGAACTTCCTTACCTACGATATTCCGAGTGGGTGTTGCACTATATGTAGCCTGTAATAGATCAAGAGTAGTACTGGATGCGTGTCACGGTTCTTATCTCTTGTCCTGAGTATAGGGCAGGAATCTGGAAAGACCTGGTGAGAACCTTCATTACCAGAATCTAGAAAGATTTTTACATTCCAGAAACCAATAACTGTTCGGTTACAATTGCTAAAAGTAGTCAACGACTGATCTCTCCTTATCCGAGGCAGGGTATCTGTTTCGAAGAACTCGATTTGGAGCATATGTGGTTTCTACAAGACGGTTCCACATATTTGTCGCCGTGTTAATTCCAGAAAAGAATCAGTTCTTTGGGTGTCTTGTTCATGTGATTTGGCATCTGTAGGCTTTTGTTTTGAGGCTTTGTCAAGTCCATGGTTTATGTCATAAACTCATAGACTTTAGACGACCTCAGGACGCACATCGAACAACAAATTTCCGGCACCGCCACGTGCTTTTTCTACTACCCATGCTTAAACTTCATCTTCATCCGCTGCTGGAGTTGGTGTCTCTTGGGTTATTTTCTCAAGATGCCAGTTAAATGATCATACCTGCAGTATTACTTTTAGATTTTCTCCTGAAGCTTGTAGGGCAACCTATTATGGTTCTATCTTCCAAGATTCTCCATCGTCTGATTCTCACAGCAAGTATCTAAAATAGCGAACATTCGGATGTGATTAATTTTTGTTTTTTAAATGTCTTCCTAAGTTTGAATAGAGTCTTCCCTAGTACATCGATTGTTAAAACATTCCATATGCAGATTTGTAATTCGGTGTACTCGTTAATATACCTTCTCCTTCTGCTTTATCAGTTGTTAGTTTCCTTTCGTAGTAGGCAAGTACAACATATGAATAGATCTCTGGGCGTATTTTCATAACCGTTTCGTTGTTTTCTTTTGGAGAAGAACTCTGTTTTGGAATTCAGTCAATCTGTCCCATGACGTAATGATCGTCATTAGTTTGTCTTACTAGTTATACAAATTAATTCTAGTTCCCACTTATGGCAATTAAGGTGCGTAAAAGATTTAACAAATTAATGATAAAAACTGCTACGTTACCTAAACTATAAAAAGTTTATAAAAAATAATTCAACCGAAAAGATCTCGCGAAAAATCCCAAACCATTGAATAAACAAATAAAAACATCACAACACTACAGAACAGTATCGTCACTATCCGGTCAAGTATCAGTCATCGATATTCTTTGTATTTATGTATTATCACAAAAGAATCCAAAAAAAAAACAAAATATTGGAATCACCGCGTCAAGTGTCTCATCTCTCTATGTATCGAGTAAAACCCCCTTATGACTGTTTAAATTTAAAGAATAAAACAACATCCAAACTGAAAATATGTATCTCAGGAAAATTTACTTAGCAGCTGGCAATCTTTTAATTAATTCAGTGAATTAGTGTCAACTCGTTCATTTATTTATAAACAGATTATGCGTATTAAGGGGTGGTTTCCAAAGTTTATCAGTCGAACCAGTTTGGACGTAGATATTGGGTTCGTTGGTAAGTGAGACGTATTAGTTATTTATCTCATAAACACGTTCTCACATTTTCAGTGTAGCCTCTCGAGCAGGTGTTGTCTATAATCTACAACCATGTCGGCAATTCCATCATAGATACAAATTCCTAAGAACAGAAATTCTAAAACAAATATTCCAAGAAATATTAACAAATAAATGTAAAATTGTTCAGATATCAAAATATTTAGGTAGGTGAGTACTTTGGAGTTTATTTTTGAAAGATATACATAGATTAGACCGATATTCGATACGAACTGTACTGGAAGGAAATCCTTTTCCGTATTGTGGTCATAACATAGTATGATATGCCGGTCGTATTAATTTTTACGCAAACATTTTCAGAGAAATTGAAATTTGAATATACCAGCAATTTGTTTGGAGACCATGCCAAGCTCTTCAGGAAGCAAAGGGGAGTTGGGAGGATGTAGGAATTGCATGGAACTCGACATAGAGGAAGTACATATGTACATACATGCAATAGTATCATTTCGGCAGCGTTGGAGTGGAAGTATTCGTTATCAAAAAGCGAGACTTTCACAAGGACGAAAGCCTTTATCTACAGTGAGGTATCATACATTTCAGTGAGGTGAATACATTTTTGATGAAGGCGTACTTGAATATATCAAATGATTTGGTATCACACAAAACTAAGAGCTATCCGTGAAATTTGTTTGCCAAACAATATTAAATAAACATACATATGTATGAAGTATGGGTTTGAAGCAGAACATTTTTGAACGCTTCGAAGGACAAGTTCTCGGAATAATCAATGAATTTTAGAAAGTACATAGTTGACTTATTTCAATGTTTCGATCTGAGTTATTGAGAGTTGAGTTGCTCTGCATTGTGGATGTAAAGCTGTACATCTTTAACTACGTCTGCAGGAACGCATGCTAGGGACACTTTTCTTACCAGTCTTTTTTCACCTATGAGATTTTTTTATGTTCTTCATTACTTAGGACTAAAGTCCTTTAAAAATACATATAAGCACAGTGATGAAGTAAAAAGAAAGTGTATAGGGAAGTTACAAGTTGGTATGAAAAGGAAAGAGAGTTAAGTGAGTCAGGTCTTTGTAAATCATAATTTGTTAGAAATATTGAGGATGGCAAGTCATTCCACATACGTGTTGAGTTGGTAAAGAACGAGCTCCTGAATTTTACTGTGCGACCGAAAATAGATTTCAAAGATAAGAGTGTGCGGAGGAATCCGCTCGTACAGCACAATTAAACTGACGGACAGGCGGAACACAACTATAAATTTCATCCGAACAACTATGGTGGAAATATCGGTACAGAATCGATAAGCATCCAACATTTCGGCTATGCTCTAGCGAAGAGATTTGATCGCAAATCAAAAGATCACCGATCAGTCTACATACAAATTGAACTCAACTCGGATTTTTGCACCCCCAAGAGGGCACTGTGCCACACTGTATCAAAAGCTCTAGAGGTATTATGGGCATTCACCGTGATGGTGAATACTTTGGTTTCATTTTTCTGTTACACCATAAGGTCCCCTGTTGAACGTTGTTGACGGAAATCGTACTGACGGTCATTTAGAAAACGGTTTCTTTTGAGATATCTCGTGATATGGAAATGCTTTCCATGACATTAGGGACCACTGATGTTAGGTAGTCGGTGGTTAAAAGGGTAGGTTTGTAGGGATCGGCTAGATGTACGCGAGTTTTCGTCTCATCTGGTCCTGAAGATTTGCTACTGTTGAGATCTTTTAGGACTCAAGCCACTGAGCGGGTTCGAAAAAATATTTGTCCAAAGGTACATTGAACCGTTTTCAGTAATGGTGGTGGTAGATATATAAGTATCTGTCAAAGTGGAAATGCAGTGAACATAGTTGCTAGCAATGTCGCTTTCTCTTGGGAGTCAGTGATATTTTAATCTTTATGGACAAGAGCTGGAAAAGACCAATAAGGCGGAATCTTTGATTCTTTTGATGAAAGACCAAAATAATATTTGGTGATCGTAGAAATTTTCCATTTTGAGTTGCAGACATTTCTAGTCCATTTATAGAGACTCACGTTTTCCTCAGAAGGTGTTTGACGGGATAACGTAAAAGCCTTTTTCTTCTTCTGGAAGGCAATCGCACAGGTCGGAATGAACCAGAGTTCGTTTTTTGGTTTAATACTATCAGCTACTCGAAATGAAGTACCGAATTTCAGGTAAAATCAATTTTGTGATCATGTCAGTAACGGCATTTACATCTCTATCAAGGAACCAGTTAAAAGCCCTGAAGACCGAATTTAAGTCGCTCCATTCGGCATTCTCGTATTGCCAACTTGTTCTTCTAGGGTATCTTCTGTTAACTGAGTGCTGCTCCCCAATGGAGCAGAAACTGCTTTTGAATACTTGTCTAGAAGAAAGGTTAAAAACAAGTCTAGAGTGTGTTGGCCATGACCGTCAATATCCGGAATGTGCGTGGCCTTATTCACAATCTGAGTAAAGTGATTTAACTCAGCGAAGATCTCTGTATAAGCTTTAGGAGTTGTAGATCTAGAGTGTCGAAGCCAACTAGTAGTATGGATAAATGGATAATGTACTAGTTATTGATTCAGAAATTTTGTCGAAATGGGGTTGGTGTCACAATCCCGAAAACCAAAATCCCCAAAAGCCAAAATACCGAAAAATCCCGAAAAATTGGGTTGGTTGTACGCAATATAACAATATAACAATGTAACAAAGCATCTAATCATTTTCGGCGCAGGGTCATAAGTCCACAATTCGATTTGTGCATAAATAGTGGAATATGTATGG
The DNA here is from genome assembly GCA_905220385.1 of Xylota sylvarum. NCBI lineage: Eukaryota > Metazoa > Arthropoda > Insecta > Diptera > Syrphidae > Xylota > Xylota sylvarum. The sequence goes on along the minus strand of LR999960.1, from coordinate 48,491,540 downwards.
GGGGACATGCTGCCCCCCTGCTTGGAGTCACTGTTGGATTCGGAGTAGGTGCTAGGTTGGGTATATGCAAAATTTCCTTAAATCCATACAAAAATTTTCATATTCGGGATTTTGTTTTTGGGGATTCTGTCCGACTCCCGTTGAAATGTCAATTCTTTTCCTGAACCGGGGCTTCGATATAGAAGACAAAAGTGAATTGGTTTCCGATGGATAGTTTGATCCAGAAGAACTGGAAGAGTGGATCATCTGAGCTAACGAATTGGGGCTGCAGTCTGAAGATTACTTCATTTTTTACGTAGAGCGCGATACTTTTACTAGGCACTAGTAAATAACCTGCTATTGCCAATTCCCTGGGATCAGTGTCATCGTTAAGCTAGATTCCATTTAATGCCATTACCGCTGGTTTGTGTAACATTAAAGAAGTTGCCTCTAAGCCCACGAATATATGTATACGCAACCTTAAAAAATAATTTATAAAAATTTTTAATTTACACTACATAATAGCTGATCATTATTCGGTAAAGGGCTTTATTTACAATAACGCAATCTCGAGTTTTATTTTTTGAAAAAATTAAGGTCCGATGAAGTGACCAGCATACCAGCATTTCATGAACTTCTTATGGTCGTTTGGCTTCAATTCGTTCAACAATTGAATCTTGTAAACCTTTAGGTAAGATCTTTTAGCAAAACCTTCCGGAGAAAGCCCATATCCAGTTATTAAATCTACTAATGTTGCACCACGGCGATTTAGCTATAACAAATGTATCTAATTGATAAGTTCGCTCATTAAATTTTTTAAATGTGTACTAGCTCTGGTTAGTCCATAAATGATAAATACATGACAGAACTGCGTCTAACTAGTTCATCACCTAAGTTTGAAAAGCGAGCAGTTTTTTTTATTATTTAGTCCAAAACAGGGGTTTACATGTAAACAATTTTGTTATAGCAATTATGACAGAGGATCTCCGATTGTATTCTGAGCGTAATGTGATGTAGTCTGGAATTTTGATAATTAATCCAACGAGTTATGCTTGAGGAGCGACTATAGGTATTGGATGTGGCTTAGAGTAGTCGAGGATAAATTAAAAAGTAAGTGAAGAAGCCGACCACGTTAGGGCGCAGGTGTCTTTGATATTCTATTCGATGGTAGAGTTTGAGTACAGTGAGTACAGCTGCACTGACTAAATCTATCATCGAATCATATTTGAAGACTATGCCTAGAGAGCAATAAAGGCAAGTGTAGGTAACAAATTTGGCAATCTGATCATTATCGCTGCCTTATACACTGAAAACCCACAATAAATCCTTTAACAACCTTAACACCCATTAGAGTACAATTAAAGTTTTTATATATTATGCAATTAATGCCACTGCCGGATATACCTATTTAAGATAACAAATTCAAATTCACCTTGAAATTTAAAAACCGAAGTTCATTTCCCAATTGAAAATCTTTTCAAATCGGCGCGCCGTTGATGTATTATCCGACAGCAGTTTGCGGAAAAAATGTACTTTTGAAAAACAATGAAATTAACATTTCCATTGTTCAAGCAAATAATGGGGAATAACTATGTTTTATGCATAACTAAGTGACACACCATTGACAAACCTAATCCCCTTATTCTATTAATTAAAAATTAAGCATACAAAGTGGCCTTAAATTGTTTACACAGATTGTGCGATACCCTATCTTAAGAAAAATCAAAATATGGATTACCAAACATACATGCACAGATATAATGACACAAACTAAACTTCAATGCTGTTTGTATGTAAATGAGGTGTGATTGTTAGGTTAGATATGGTTTCCATTTGAATATGTATATACTATTTGAATGCACATACGTAGATACTAAACGGAAAAGATAAACATCGTGCAGCTAATTGGAAACACTTAGAAGTACATACATACGTATGGATACTGTGTATGAATTCAATAACTAGACACTTTGTTGATTATTTCTTCGAGTTACAACCTACATATGAAACTGAGAATTCCCTAAAGAGGGAGTGATCCATTAACCCCAACTAACTAAGTCTGACTCAAGTACTTTAGTACTTTATCCATGCAATAATCATTCTTAATAGGCTCTCATAATCAAATTGTATACATCTTCCGTCAACACTTTTTAATTGGACAAAGTTTGAATTTACCTTAAACATCTTACAAACCTTGAAACTAATGACAGATTCGTACTGAAGTTTACAATTTAAATGTAATGTAATTATCTAAACTAAAACTAGTTTCTTGAGTAACAACGCAGGTGAATATGTGAGCGGATAACATTTTATTCTGTCTAAAAGTAGCCAACTCATTAATCCCTGGACTAATTATTGCTCTGCTTCCTTGTCTTGGACCTAAAATGCGATTTTCGGTGATTTTATTTAACATAATTTCCCTTGTCCAGGCAATTCTAATTTCCGACTAGATCTGACTGTGTCACAGCTTTGAACACTCCCAGAACCTGCGTTTGGATTTTAAATGTACTTCTAGTATCCGGAGATCTTAAAGAGATTTTTAAGCTCAGTTTCTTGGAAAATGGTTTTCTAACTACAGTCCTTCTAACTACAGATATTTCTGGAGAACCGGATGTTAGTAAGCCAGCGATAAAGGTCATGGGGAAGTCATGCCTAAAGCATCTGTGATGATAAATCTTCTTCTTATCCTATCCTATCCTTCGTGCTGTTTAAAATAGCGATAAAGTGTTCGCTCAATCTTCTTAGCTGGTCCTCTACATAAATTAGCAGAGAACCGTCAGAACTCGTTCATCGGGTGTTGGCTCAAGCTGGGACAATCTATCAGTTTTTTTTTTTGATTCTTCAATTATGGATTGCTGCCAATACTTTTTTCATCTTCGTGCGGTACATGGACTCGCTTCTACTTTCTGTAGGGTTGGCTGCATTATGAAATTTAATTTGATTGCACTCTTCGACTGTCTCTAGGTATCAGCAGATAACCACGAAGTATAGTCTTCTTTTTTTGTCTTCTTCAGATGCTATGTATATTCTTACACTTGCCCTGAATCTGGTCAGTTTTCTTTTGCTAGTTTCCAGGATATGAACTCTTTGCATGCGTTTAAAGGTGAACGTAACCCTACTCCAAGCTCAGACACACTTTCGGACGGTTTTCCTGAGTAGAATAAGACAGTGTTACGTGTTGGAGACTAGAATTCCCCCAAGTCACCACAAATTACCTTATCTCACTTAGTCCTAAAATTACTAGATTATACAATATCTAACAGCAGGAGCCTGCGATTATGAAGACCTTTTTTGTTAGAGTCTAAAAGGGCTTTCGCATTCTACAGATCAATCTTTATCAAGCTAAGGTAGCTGAAAGACGTTAACAATTGATCAGTTCTTACTCGAAGCCGGGTATCTGTTTTGCAATCACCCTCATTTCTAGCAACGCAGGATACCAGCCCACCCTACCGAGTATAGAATTGAGGCAATAGACCAGCCGCAGGTGAAGTAAGCATTTGATCACAAACTTCATTGTGGCGCTACTGGCTCCAATCATGTCTTGGACAGTCAATAGTTTCCCGACCAATCCAGATCCCCTGATTAAAGATTAACTGTTAGAACTCAATGCTAATAAAATTTTTCTTGTTATTCAGACATACTATCAAATTATTCAACCTAAGGACGAGATACAACCTCTTTAACTCTGGTTTAGCAAACGAAACAAGGATAACGACCTTCGAGCCACTTGCAGCCGAGCAATTAGCAGAGGCCCTAGACTACTACATATGATGCAGACATCACCATCACCAAAGGGTGCGATGGGATGGCCCGGGCAAAAAGAGTATGCAAAACTGTGACGTTTACTATAGTGATTGCTATAGGGAGCAGAAGCAGCACTTATTCGGATGTAGATTCGTCATACGCAGCAGACTTAGGCAAGAAGTCTTGAGCTTTCGACACGTGAGCGAGCGTCTTATGACAATCCGCATCAAAGCTGAATTGGCGAACATAAGCCTAATATACGATCATGCGATCCCAAGATAGGGAGGACAGTTGCCAAGTAAAGCCTACACGACACCACGTCTGCCAAACGAACTTAGGCTTATTAACTTGGCGGGACGTAACATCACTATAGCAAGCACATGGTTTCTTCATCTCAATATCCAAAAGGGGACATGGCGGTCTCCTGATCTTGAAACGGTCAACCAAATCGTTCTCATTAGGATCGACGCAAGGCATGCCTTCAGTCTTCTGAATGAATGCGGATATCCCGCCATCACAAAAAAGAATTACTTAAGAAGCTGCAATCGCAAGAGATCGCCAGAATCTTTGCCGGACGCGTATCCCAAAATCTTTCAAAAACACCTATACCGCCAGCATCAAGTGCCGAAGACCAGTGGCAACGCTGCCAACATATCATTACAAGGGACGCAACTGCAAGACAACACCAAGACGTCTAAAACCCTTCGTCAACAACCTGATTGGCCCCTATCAGTGTGGTTTCAGATCAGGAAATGGTACAATCGATTATCTTCACACTTCGGCAGATCCTGGAAAAATCTCAGGAAGTCCAAATCATTACCCACCATCCTTACATCCATTTTAAGCCCGCATATGACAGCATTTAAAGAGCCGTGCTCTACAAGCAAAGGCTCCTTTTTGAAACAATTGTTTCTCAATCGTATGGAATAAACCGGGACTAAAAAACTCAACTCAAAAATAGCTTTAATTTTTCAAGTACTTCTAGTTAAGCTTTATTTCAAAATTATTTCCAAAGCAAATTCTCTTATACATATAAACTTTACCCAGCTTTTAAATACCTTGTCAACTTCGTCAAGCTTAGACACAAACCCATGTCCTTAGAGCAGCATCTTACGGAATTATCTACAAACACATATACATTTCATCATAACCAGAAACCGCCAAAAGACATCATCCTTATCCTTTATCCTTTTTTTTAATATTTTTTTAATATTACCTGTGGGGACACGGAAGTGTTAAAATTTGAATGTTAAGAGCTAACCCACTCTAAGGATTTTATATTCCTACACACTGTACGGAACATTTACCCACATTATGAGCAAGTAATTAGGGCGAGAGTTATTATGCAGTCGTTAAAAATGATGAAATGATTCCTGTTGGACAGTTGGGAGATGAAATTATGGCTCACAAAAGTATGGACGAGATGCGGTGTACTTGAATATACATTTGTTTTCAAAACTATGTTGATTCTTTGTATTACAGAGTATGTTTTTGTTGAAATGACGAATTTGGTTTAACTACCATACATTCAGCAAATTTTTTTAAGCAAATATCTGGACTCATTCTACCAGTAAAACCCCTTTTTTGTACAAAAGAGTTCAGTTTGTATCGTTAAAATCTTTATCTGAACGTCAAAGATCTAAGGATTTTTCTTTACGACGCACAGTGATATGTAGCTGCTAAGGCACAGATTATGTCAGTATTCCATCTCCTACCACAAATGGGCGGAATCGAAATCCTTTCTCATGATTCTCTATCCGTAAATCCATGTGAATAATTACAGTCATTAGTTGATTGAATTTCCATTAGTGTGAACTAAGTTTAGCATTTGTTGAAGAATGGAGTCATGAATTTCCTTTTTATATTTTTCCGTAAAATCTATCCCAAGAACGCCAAAACCTAATTCAGGTCTACACTATTTTTGTTTATGTCAATTGAGTCATCTCATCGAACTGAATTCAAAACTGCAATAATATATTGTTATACATACTCCTTTCATTTGACAGCTATCACTTTTTCATATTTCGAATAATAAGAAAAAAATTCCTCTGGTAGTCAGTATTTGACACCAAGATGGCTGCTCACATGAAAATGCCCATGGATCAAACTAGGGCCCTCCGACCTATAAGATTTTTTGTACGCCTATATAATGTAACTAGAAGTTTTATTGAGGCTCATAATGAACCTCAGTATAATTTTAGGTTCAAGATTCTGAAATTCTACTGGATTGACAGCGTCCCGCTCCAAGTAAAGTAATCTCTTCCTTGCATCTCTTGGAGATACGCAAAGAATATGTTCTGTCGTTTATTTTTGCTTTTCACTGAGCCGTCTGATATCAGTATCTGACAGTTTTATTTTGTGCAGATAGTGTCTAACGTTGAGGTAGTAAGGCACTTTGTCTACCTCGGCTTTTCTATGAATTCTGATAATAGAGCCCTATCCCGAACAATTAAAGAGGCACGGTATAAGACCCTGATCGTCCCAGTCCTACTTTATGGCGCTGAAGCTTGGACTCTATCTAAAGCGGAAACATTTATCTGAAGAAAGATGGGTTGATGGGCTTTGAAGGAGAAGATTCAACGATGAACTATATGAGCTATACAGAGACATCGACCTACTAAAAAAAATACTCATGGGTCGTCTAAGAAGGCTAGGACATGTAGCGCTGATGAACACAAATGTTCTGGCCCGTAGAGTCTTCGATTCTAACCCGGAGGGACAACGCAGTAGAGGAAGACCTCGTCTTAGGTGGCGCACGCAAGTAGAAGGAGACCTAAACCGGCTTGGAATACGCAACTGCAGGCAGTTAGCTAAGGATCGGACTAACTGGATAGGCTTGTTATTGGAGGCCCAGGTTTAACCCGAACTATAGCGCCACCTATTCCAATTTCAAGGGCAAAATAGAGATCCCGCGGTTGACGATCGGAAAAGTATCTGAACGTTCATTTTGGCATATCGATCGAGTGAATCTTCTTCTGAAATAAGACAGCAGGTTTTCCTCGCTATGTTTTGATGATTTTTGTACCTTCCAGAGACGATCCAACATAATGACGCTTTTTGTAGAGAAGGAAGTTCCTAACCCAGTTTGATTTAGCAACAAGTCTATCCTTGATGGTTGATGGAAATATTCATCGTCGAGTTCGAGGTTGCTGGGAACATTCTAGTCCCTTATGCTCAGCGCTTACTCCGGCTGATATCCCGTTATTGATGGAGCAATAAGGAATTCCAAGGTTACCTCAAAATTGTTGTACCTAGAGCGAATCGTTGTTTGTGTTTGAAAACTAATCTTGGTTTCCGCTACCCCTATTCCTACAATATCGACACTTTTTCTCTATTTTTGTAGCTGCAGCGCTTTTGCAAATTTTTCGTTAACAAAATTAACTTGGGACCCAGAATCAAGAAGAACTCTTCCTATTTAAAATCCGCCTGAAGAATCCTTCACTAAAACAAGTGCTGTTGCTAGTATGACCTGAGCATCAGAAGCTTGATCCCTCTCCACTGCAGCATTGACCGCTGGCCATGTTGACGCTTCTCTACTTCCAGAACCACTTTCCAACCGTTGCTGCCTATGCAGAAGACTATGGTAAGGATGCCTACACTGTTTGCACCTGTACGACGATGGACATTTTGATACTCCGTGACTCCTAACTTCTTCGCATTTGAGAAACGATCCATTACTGTAAGTCCATTAAAACCAGTATACAACCGGAAATAGAATAGGTGTTGTCCCGACAAAAGACGCAAGAACGTTGAGTAACCGCGAGAGACGTTTGAGGACGTTGTGTTGAATATGAAGACTTTACCTTAGCAGTCCTTGTCTGGGTTGACTCCGATCTGAGTTACTTGCTATCCCTCATTTCGAGATATTGGCAACGTTTGCTGAGAACCTCCGCGCATTCCTTCCATTCAGGAAGTTCTTTGGAATCTAAGTGTTCATCCCACTTAGACTGTGTCTCCGAATCCACCTTTGACGTAGCGATGTATTATCGCATTATATATTTTTTCAAAGGATCCAAGTGACTGTAATGAATGGAATCTTAAGAATTGGGTCACGATGAATGTATTCGAATATTCTCATTTAACATGTACAGTCAGCGCCTTTAAGTGCCAAAATCTGGGGCAGCCTGAGAGCAATAAGAATGTATTCTGTCTACACCGCCAGATGTAGTATCGTGAAGCTAAACATTGATTTTATATCTACCACGGGGCACGTTTTAGCATTCTTCTGCTTTTCAGTGTGGTAAGTACCCAGTTTCCTAATCATAGACTGCTTGATAGCCTTGTGGGAAGTGAAAAGTGGAACCCATGGCCTAGCTTCTCATAACTTTTTGCGTTGTTTGTTTTATGTTCTTCAAAGTGACAGTTTTACTCTCGGATGTTTGTCAGACGCTCGCTAGGCAGAAGTTGAATAGACCTAATTTGATTGGCAGTGCCCATTTAAATTCTGCCAGTTGGGTTATGGCTCCGGGTGGAAGGACTGAGAAGTGGAATCTTCAATGAATCCAAAGTGACGGCGATATCGTAGACACAGCCTGGGAAGTGAGTGTCGAATTTTAGTTGGAAAGTTTCCTTGGAGCTGCAAGTGAATTCTTGTGGAGGGATATTGTTTCGTGTTTTTGGGTCTATGGGTCTATATTGAACGATATTGTTCCATTGCGAGAATGATATGTTCCCTGATGTTGTTGTTCGAATTTGAGCTGAATTTAAAGATCTTTGCCATTCCAGTCCCATAGTTACACAGCTAAGCCAAAGATACCCAATTAAAATAATTTATTTGTCTGAGAAATTTAAGAATCAGATTTAAGTTCGTTTTTGTTTGTTCGTCATCGATTCCATATTTTAATGATTTTCCCTTGTATACATGTGTGTAGATATTATGTACATTCTATATCTGATTAAAGCGACTCTTAAAGTTGAATTTCTCCCAATCGATTGGATTCGAACCTTTTGGCTTTCACTAATGCAGGTCACGTAGTCGCACAATTAACAAATCATTCAATTGGCCGGGAACTATACAACATGCTTGGGGGTTGCTATTCACTTTCTTATTCAATACCGATGCCCTAGATTGAATGATATCAATTAATTAATTAACAAATGTCATCGCATCATTTTCGACCTCCGCCGGTAATAGCGTAGTGATGGTTTAATCCCTTGATTAAACCACTTCAGCAAATCCGTCTTTATCGCTGTCCTTCAATCAACATTGGATTCCAATCGTAGACTTAAACAGAGGAGCAAACAACAGAGATCAACCAAAGATAGAATTGGTCAACATACATGTAGATTCGACATTAATTTCAATAAAACTACTTCGGGTATGCATTGAAGTACTCAAATCGATTGACCCGATTTATACAAAGTAACCCATCCAGTTAATTTATTACCTAATCATAGTTAACTTCCTTGTAATGAGGATATCGATCTTGATTCCTAGGCAGAATAAACTTACAGTAGTAATTGTGGATAGAAATTTGCCAACGCCTGTTTTTATCTAGATGTGGCATTCCGTAATGAAATTTGATTTATTGTATCTACTGGGTTGGGTGCTATTCCTTGCTGAAATACGACTATCTGTAATGGAAAGCATATGTGTGTGTTATCGATCAGGTATCACAGGAAAGTGAATTAGGTTACAAATAATAATTAGTGGTTACAGTAGTTACGTCGTCTCTCTGTCCTTTATCCGTAATTTGATATATGTACGCAGATGTATTGAAAATTGCTTTATTCCTCTTGGTAGACTTGTTTGTTTGAATTAAAAAGATTTAAAATTTTATAGAAATTAAATTTACAATTCAATTCATAGTGAGGTTTGTGGTAGTGTGATAGCGAATTTGCGATAACAATGGACGCATTCTATCAAAGGATACACAGGCTCACTATAGCGTACTGTAGTCAGTAGGATGAAATGGAAAGACGCAGAAAGCATAGCTGAAAACATAAAGAAAATGTGGCTGGGACGATTAACTCCTTCGGTGCTAAAGCTTTACTTAGCGAAATACTGCTACGGATGTCTATACACTCACTCAATGGCAGGAAGTAGAAGTCGAGTCAACAAAACGCGCACAGAAGCCTATAGAGATGAAGAAGGAAACCTTATACATAGTAGAGTCACAGTCGGTGCTGAGACTATCAAAGAACTTCTAACATCTTATAGGGTGAGCTAGTCAAAGCAGCTGGGAATGACTTCATATAAAGTGTATACATCAACTCATTTCTAAGATTTGGTCAGACGAGTGGATGTATGATGACTGCGTCGATTTCCCGAAAGAAAGGATTGCCCACAAGAAAGGTGATTCGTTTAATTGGCTGCATATCATCAATTTTAAAGCGACAAACTCCACCAATTTACACAGTGACTGGAACCCTTACAAAGCCAGTCAAATGAAATTCAAGAGTGCAGTAAACTGTGCTAAACGCACCTTCTGGCATGCCTTCTGCACGGCCATAGAAAGCACTAATGCATTAATCTTTTCTGCTACATCAGGATATCTTAACCATATCAATGGGATCTGGACACAGTCCTGCTCAGAAACCCTGAGCCTTCTGTTACATATACACTTTCCGAGATGTACCCCAAGTCATAGCGACAACTCAGGTGTGGATGCTGCTCTCCCGGTGTCTGAATCGACAGTTCCAGAAGGGATTATAACCGAAGACAAAATAAACTGGGCGATAGACACCTTTACTCCATTCAAATCCCCCGGATATGATGGAATTTTTGCTGCAGCTAACAAAGGGCCTATTTATTCGCAGTCTTGAATGGGTTAAGACAGTTGCTTATGCAGACGAGGTAGTGCTGCTGGCAAGAGGAAAATTTTTACCAACTATCAGCGAACTGTTAGAAAATTCATTAAAGATACCGAACTCGTGGACAAAGCATCGTAGACTTGAGGTTAATCCCAAAAAAAAAACCGAACTAGTGCTATTAACTTGAAAAAGAACTATACCACAAGTCAAAATACTTACCAGCTATTGAGGGAGTACCCCTAAGGATAACTGAGAGTGCAAGGTATCTAGGAGTCATACTGGAAACTTAATTGGAAGCTTAATATCAATGAAAGAGTTAAAAAGAAAGCGATCGCGTTCTATACTTGTAACCGAAACTTCAGCAGATGGTGAAGAGCAAACTTTAGGATAATTCTGTGTGTGTATACGGCAAATGCAATACTCACGTAGGGGAACGTAGTCTGGTGACAAAGCCACCAATGACTTAAGTAATAGGCACAACCAGCGCGATGAGAACACCGCCGACAGCTGGGTTGGAAACAATCCTTGACATGCTACTCTAGACTTGCACAAGAGTCTACCGCCACGAGTGTTTTGAGAATTAGTCAATCAAACGGCTTGAACTCAAACCTCGAAGGGTATACACAGATCTTAGAGAACCTTGTAGGAGAAAACGAAAGCAGCGACTATACGTCACCATACCTCGATTTTGAAAAAAAACATTAGCATTATTTCAAGTAATTCCAAGAATGGAAAACGAAGAAACCAACAAAAGATAAATCTATATCTATCTACACACGGGTCAAAGATTGATATAGGAACCGGAGCCGGTATATTCTCCATGGAACTAAACATACACAGCTTGATTAGACTTCCTGACTAAGGCAGTGTCTTCCAAGCGGAGGTTCTGGCAGTGACAAAGGCAGCTAGCATAGTATCTATGATGGCAATACTGCGGGATAATATCACCATTTTTATTGACAGTCAGGCGGCCATTAAAGGAACTTTTTTGTACAGAAATCTAGTTCATGCTAGACCGACGCTGTCGGGAAAAACTTAAAGGATATAACCGGGAATGAGATACCTGACGAACTTGAAAGGCTCTGCAAAGTACCAATATCAGGCACTTCAGTGGATCAAACCTTTACTCTCCCACCTCAGGGAGCGAATCGAACGTAAGATCCTAATGACAGCCAACAGTAGATAAAAATCACTTACCACATGTAATATATCAAGAAAGCTCTAGCCACGTTACGTCGAAGGTAGAACCAACAAACTCCTACAAAGTGACAGACAAACGCTATCACTGACCATAATCTTCTAAGGAGCCACACATTGAGACTTAAACTTTATGCGGTGACGAAGAGGTTCATGACGATACACCTCACTACCTGTGCCACTGTCCAAGTATGCCAATTGAGCAATAGAACACTGGGAAAATATTACCTCCAGGACTTACAAGAACTATCTGATGTTTCACTTCAAAATCTTTCCAGGTTTCTGAGGACATCACGATGGCAGGAGACCCTATTCACCAACGAGCAGTATGGAAGGAACTAAGAAAAACCTAGTATAGGAACTTAGATGAAACTCCCCGTTGGCCATTACGATGGGTCCACAAGGACCTAAGTGTGATGAGGTGCAGACGTACTCCCCTCATCAACCCAACCACCTACCTACGTACCTTTCATCAATATTAAGGGCGCATGTAATGACATTTATAGAGACTAGCTATACAGAGCAGAGTTTTGGCATCCCTGACAAACTTGTCCGTTTGTGGAGAATAACGATGGAGAACGCTCACTACTCCAGCAATTATCGATAGCGACCTCTTCGTGACCTTTGATGACAAAAATGTATTTAGACAAGCAAGTACATACACATATCCTGTCAAATAGAAGAGATACCCAATATCGCCGAATTGCTTAGAACGTCAGAGTCGACAGCTATAACTTTGTGGTAGTAAGGGACTTTGTCTTCCTTGGCACTGCTATCAACTCTAAGTACAGAACCTAAAGGAAAACAAAGAATAACTCTTGTCAATCGCTGTTTCGTTGCTCTGAGTAAGCAATTGAGTAGTAAGGACCTATACCGATCAATTAAGGAGATTCTAGACAAGACTTTGATGATGATTGAAGTACGGAATATGAAGTAAGGAGTATGGAAGTACCGAGGATACCTTCGGTCATTTGGAAAAAAATATTCTTCTTAAGATATTCCATCTCGTTTCCATTGAGAGTAAACGATCTGTACAGCGACATCGACTTAGTCAAAAAAAAAACCGCACATCAGTCATCTGAGGTAGTCTGAGAACATGTATAACGAATGGACACCAGCTCTGGCCAACTCCGAGCCGTAGAGAACACCACTAATAAAGAAAGACCTCGCTTTTGTTGGTGCGCACATGTAGAAGAGGACTTCAACTGACTAGGAGAGTACAACTGGAGGCAGTTAGCTCAAGGCTAACTGGAGCGGTTTGTTGGTTGGGGCTCAAGTTCATCAATATGTGCTTCGAGTTCCTAAAGAAGGAAGTCCGCCAAATATTCGGCGCGACAGATCCATGAGGCCCAGGTCCTAGCTTCTTACTCCGTTGTGTTTCCATTTCCTACACGGAAGGGGCCTACTGTTTAATGCCGTTTCCGAAAGACAATGTTTTATTTGAGAAGCTTTTGCTTAACAAATATACTCTCGAATGTTTGTCAGATGTTAGCGAGAGGTGGGGCCGTAAGAGAAAATTGTAGGTTTTGTCTGAGATTCGCTTCGTAGTCACGCAGAAATTGTTAAAATCAATTTTTCTCTAAAGACGCCATTCTTTGCAGTTCTGTCAGAGTATCCTACCCCCCATACTCGTACATTGTCGAATTAATCACATGACTACGCACTGTAATACGAACTCTAGCCTGAAGGACAATAGTAAAATTAGTCTACTGGTTAATTACTTGCAAATATTTCATGTCCCTAGGCATTTGCATTTATGTATTTCATAATTTGTGCTTGTACTATCGGTGTTCCTAATTAAATTAACACCAACACTTAATGACGATAGATGCACTATGTGTGCTCTGTCAAACCCCAGCCTGTGGTTGTTATTCCCTACGACACCGCCTTAATGGTGTCCTCCTCCTAACAAAGCGGATGATGTCGCTTTAAAGTGTCCACATTATTTTAGTTGTGTAGATCTACAAACTTAATTATTACATTGAAATGTGTAAGCATGCAATTGTAGATATAAACAACACGAAACTGTCATAAACAGATGCTGTTTGCCTTCCATGTAACTTAGCCGAGGTACACGCAAACATTATTAAAAAAAAAAATAATAAACTTTCGAATAATTATTACTGGTATTTTATTTGGATTTCAAACTTTTCTTCTTTTTGCCTGTTTTACACGGACTGCGTACTCTAATTTTGAACTGTCACCAGCAGTTTACACATAATCAACCAGAGGACAAAGCGTTTCACAACGCAGCGCTTACATAATACGAAGGATTCGCACATTATGTGCTGTACTACTATGTATACATACTTTCGTGCATACCATTAGTATAAAGAGTCATTTAATCGGAATTGAAAGACTTATAGTTTCATCGTTTGCATTTAATAGTCCTGAGAATTTTACATCGTTCGGTTCGCCTTGGGGTACACATAGCACATAGCACAGTCTCAGGATAAAGTCATAAACGTCCCACAAGGTGAAACGCATTATATACTCATATACTCAACACAGATACCATCAGACAACAAAAACGACGACGACAAACAGAACCGAATCGATTTTACTTATTTAGTTCGTCCTTGCCTCCTGCCTGGTGTCACATGTGCCCTCATCGCAGCAGTCAGCACCATCATGTGCAATACCATCTTTATCAATCTCGTTCTACTAAAACTTCCATGAAGCACTTTTTCCCTCCCCCGCGCGCCATTCCACGCTCTCTTTCTCCTATACAGCTATATCGAGGAAAACTGATTACGGTTCAATCACGGCAATAATTGACAACAAATTCAATTCAAATCGAGTGCTAAACCGCACGCTGTGGGTGGGTGGGTGCTTGCGTCTCCTTGTACGGTATGTAGGTATATGCGTATATTTTACACCATCTGCCCCTTACAGCAGGCAATTATGAATACATGCTGTTGGCTTTTCTTGGAGCAATAGGCTAATTCACTCCTATTTTGGTCCATAATCCATATGATGTCATATGTATCTGAAATTACTATCGTTTGTTGGGATAATAAACCTAATTTTGATCAATCACCTCTCGATTACCACTACAGATGGTAAATAAATGATTCTTAACCTTTCCCATACCAAAATGTTTGCACTACAAAGAAACTGTCACTAGCCCAAAAGGACTTCAGTAATAGAATTCCATTCCATTATCGAAAACGAAATATGCCAATAAATCTGTCAAAATAAACTCTCAGAATGTGTATCTGATGAAGGAGGCTTGAAGTGGGTATAGATTAAGTAATTATGAAAGGAAGGAACTTAAGGACATTTATCTGCTGGAATTCATGTTATGAATTCTAAAGTAGTTCATGGCAGCCTATTAGGCTCAATTCAACTTTCTTTCGAATCACAAAAGACGGCTGATGAAGAATAATGTCAGCAGCATGAGAGTGTTAAAACATGTGGTGATAACAATGATAAGAATTGGATATTCGACCAGTTATGAGTGGGGCAAGGACATGCGCTGTGCGCGAGAGACAGCAATGTGTTATACAGTGTTTTAGTACACCAATACAGAGGGGATGTATCGAATTTGGGTTTCGTTTAAAAAAAATTATGGTTTTGTGCATAGCAATTGAGAAGCCGGACGAAGCAACAGGTCACAATTACGTTAGAGCCACAGGAAATTGTGCCATAAATGCAACTGGTTGCGCTTCTTATGTGCTGGATTTAATAGGAAGTGAAATTTCATGTAATGCTGCAAGGAGACAGTATGCTGCATGCCCTCCTCTTGACCATAGAAGAAGGATCCTTGTAATGAGTTAATTTTATTAGCACAGAGTGACCATGATGCAGTGGTAATATATGTTGAACCATTCACTGGACGTGGCTAATTTAAATTATGGTTACTTGTGGGGTAGAGCGTAAGGAGTAGTAGTGCTTTAAATTAAGAGCAATTCAGTTATCAAGTATCACCGATTTCGACAGTAGGTTTAGGTTAGGGTGGATGTCTGTACCAAGATATAGATACAGTTTGACCAAAAGTTGTCCTTTGTGACACCATGGATCTTTTCATTGTACTAGATGAAACCAAGCGGAGCTTCTTATGAAACGAAGGATGCTCATGGCGTATAAGGATGTCAGTTCGCTGAGGTCATTGAAGAAAAGAGCCCCTAAATGGGGCAATTATCTTTGGAATAGGGCCGGATAGGTGGAAGGATAGTTTCAATCTTCGTCCCGGCAATTCCTGAAAATTCATTTGAAAAGAGGACCAGTGTTTTAGCATGTTGGATTATCGCACAGTGTACCGCGAGGACACCGATTGCGTAGCTGATTTGTGATAGCTTTAGCATAACCTATCCGGTACCACGTTTCTGATCAGGTCTGTCTTAATGTGTGAGACGTCAAGGCATTTTTCCAAAGTAAAGCCATACGAAATCTTGAATGTTTGCAAGTGGATCGATGACATAAAACGTTCAGGAACAAGCGAAGTGCCAATAAGTAAAGAATAGGAGCAGCAATACCGAGCGAACCACTCTCCCCGCGGGACTGCCATTAGGTATTACTTAAATAATATAGTCAAATCGAAATGTACAGGGTGTGGGTTAGTACGTAGCCATGTTCCCGACATCGATCAATCAGGCTGCGAATAGTCGATAAAAAAAAACCTGGTTGTCCTTGAGACTACTATCTCTTGCGATTGAAACAATCGGGGTTTTCTTTATGGACTATTCGCAGACCTAATTGGATCGCTGTCTGGAATATGCCAACGTACATTCAATCGCGGTATATGCCTCTATATCCCCAGCGGTTCCTTGAGAACGCCTAGGTATCCCTTATGAAAGATAGTACCTTCCGTGTTGACACCGGCCTTTCGTACTAGCTTTAGCATTACAGAGTATCTCTTCTTTCTAGACAGAGATTTCCATTCCTCCAGCCTTTTGCCTTTGTACTCTTCTTGAGCGTGGCTTGTAGCCTGCTTTGGAGCCTGTTTTCGGCTCCTTGATGATAGTGCGACACTGACTTCTCCTGGTGTGCTTAGACGCTCGATGGTTACCTACCTCTTCAGGGCCGGGCAGCCCGACTTTTATTCTCGTTTGATAGTCGAGTTCTGGAGTTGGCGATGATCAGAAGATAGTCCGTGTTGACATTTGTCACACTGAAAGTGCGCATATTCAAAATGTTAGATAGATTCCCCGCATCAATAAGCACGCTTTCGATTTGGTTGGCGGCTCGAAAGTATAGTATAGTAAGAGCCACTTATCACCCTATTGCCCACTTCCGCAAAGTCTCCCATTGTCTGATATTGTGTCGTGAAGGCTTTGCTTTCTGACTAGCCCGCCAAATACTTATGTTCTCCTAACATTGAAGCATTGAAGTCGCCAAGTATTATTTGGACATCATTTTCAGTACACACTTCGTAGGTTCCGTGCATAAGATCATACAACTCCTCCTTGATAGGATCTTCAGCTTCTCCGGGCTTGTAGACATATAAAGCTGCTGTTGTAAAATGTTGCCTTAATGCGGATCACAGCCAGCTAATCGCTTTTGGGTTTGAAGTCAATGACTCTTAATCGAAACCGATATTCAACAGCAGGGTTTCGAGTGAAAACTTCTTATAACTGCTCGTAGTTCTTGAATTAAGACATACTACAGAGAATTTTCTTAGGGAAGTGTGCCTTCATTTCGAGGTGAATTATCACAATGGCGGAGTAGAGTTCAGTACTCCAGTACGAACTATAGGCCAGGATATTGAAACAACGCCTGAAATAACTCGTAGTTCCATATAATGTGATGTTGTTGGTCGATGGCGTTGTTGATGAATAAAAATTGAAGACGTTCTTTATTCTATGTTTATAATCCAGTATTTATTTGTTTAACTATATAATATAAAAGCCTCCACTGAAAAACTATTGAAATGCGGTGAGGCCGCTGCTAATTTATGGCACGTGTACGGTGAAGCCGCCAAGAGTCAAAGGTGCCCTCTCGAGTTGTTACGAGAACTAATCAACATAAAACTTAACGATAAACGCCGCCACCACTCAGCTGTCAGTTCTGTTCGTTATGTGTTGTCTGATGGCGCTATAATATTGCTGCCACAGTGTTAATAGAAGGCAGTAAAGGTGTGCTCGTTGTCCCTATCAGTGCTATATTCAAACCATATCTAGTGCCACCTTCTGCTTGTGCAGGAAGGTAATGAAGAATGATCGTCGCTCTATCAAGGTCCGTAAAGACTTCAGCAGCTTAGGTAGGTTGAAGATATGGTGCAAAACTACTTGAGTACGCCAAAGATATCCACATGATTGGCGTATTGAGAAAGCTAAGCCAAGTACAAAGTCATAGTGGAACTTTGAAAAGTAAGTAAACTGGCAGTTCATCTAAGTGTTGCCAAATGCTGAATAACAGGTAGGCAAGTAGTGCTGATATTTACGATCTATCGAGTGAAAAATCGAATATTTGGTCGAGTATGCGAGGAGGGAGAGTTTAGAATAAAACACATCAGCCCACTTTATTAGTTATAGAAAGGTGTGGGTACTGTGTTACGAAATTTAAAAAAAACATTCACTACCTTGGCCCAGTCACATTGGGCAAATGCGCGATCTTAAACTCCATAGTACGAGACGACAAAGATGACACTCCGGTATAAAGACTAAACTAACGCGGTTACAGCAGCCTTTAGTCCAAAAAATTGGAAATAACATGCCAGAGATCGAAGTACACCCAATGGTACTAAATCTCAGACAGTGAGAAACTTTTTTTTATCTTGGGTCTGCCATCATTTCTAACAACAACAGTTCAGAGTCGGAAGAGTCTTGAAATCTCAATACCCATATTGGTACCAAGGATGAACCTTCACGTTTGATTCACTTCAAAAAATATATGCACGTACTTTAGATACCTTTCTTTAACATGTAACGCTGTCAGATTCAAAGAATGAGGGTGTTGGTGCGCAGGGTCCTATGATCATAACCGCATCTTGGATTCGCTACAAGAAAATCCGTTTTGACTCTGACTGACTATACCTCACACAAACATGATTTGAGGAGAAATATTACTGCAGCCTATACATACGTCCACGGCGGTCTAAGATACCACACAGATGACAAGGAAATTCAAAATAACCATTTATACAAAGGTTCCATATGTACCATAGCCATCTTCAGTGATGGCCAGACGGTCGGAAAAGTTCTAGATTCCGTTGTATTATCTTTTAAAAGCTAATAAAACAGTGTAAAGGAAAGAAAGGGAGGAAATTCAACGACGAACTATACGAGTTGCACAGCGACAACGATTTAGTTAAAACACTGCGCATCAGTCAATCGGCCGGTAAAGTCTTCGTAACAAACCCGGAGGGACAACGCAGTAGTCCGCGCCTTATGTGGCGCTCACAAATAGTATGCGACCTCAACCGACTTGGAGTGCTCAACTGGAGGCAGTTAGCTAAGAACCGGGCTAACTGGAGAGGCTGGTTGGTTGAGGCCCAGGTTCATCCCGAACTGTAGCGCCACCTAGCAAGTAAGTAATTAAAGGAACTCTCCTCGACAGGTCATCAGGTCGGAGTCTGAATTTTTGATGTAGCAGTCTGACGAACTAGCAAAGTTGAATTTATTTTTCGGCAGATCCCATGTGAACAAAGTCTAGTAGTAAGGCACTATCCCGACCAGGTAAGGTGACTCTATATACTTCAACTTCTACTTTATGAAGCTAAATCATAGACTTTTACGAAGGCTTGGTCGTTTGCTTAGGTTAGCTATTATAAAGGCTGCTTACAGCGAGATATATATGTAAATGGCAAAGTATCAGAAAACTTCAAAGTCCCGGGTGTAGGCAGGATAGGCCAGTATAGAAATACTCCCCCTACTGTTACATTTAGTGGTCAAATGGATTATGACATCTTACTTGCAACAATCTGGACTGCGTTGATTATGCTTGCTTACGTTCACACAGGATGATGGACCTTAATTTAATGGTTCACAATTTGGAGACTGATGCAGACAAAGCGCTACTACAGTTTAATGAAGACCTGAGTACTCCAACAGTAGGTCAAGAAGCATGGTGTCGACAGTCGATAGTGGCACCGAAAAACCGTATCTGAAACGAACAACTCTACAAAAACATGGAACAAGAACCTACAGACATCATCATTTGGAGGAGAAAGTGGCAGTTGATCGGCGTGATGAGAATTGTATGGTAAAATGTCCCATGAAATGGAATCCAATTACTCAGGCAGGCAAAACACCGGTTGGTCCTAAGAAAACGTTGCAGAACTCCGAAAGCGATAGTGAACAGGCTTTGTTGATGCCCATTGAGGGGTGAACGTATTACTTTAAGTAACAGCAAACCATAGTCTGAACCATAGTGTCTTCAAATGTAACCCAGAGGGACAACGTTGAAGGCAGTAAGCTAAAGGATTTATGTATTTTGTTATTGGTTGAGGCTCAAGTCCACACCGAACTGTAGTGCAACTGAAGTAAGTAAGTATTCCAATTCATCGTCATTTGGAGAACGATAAATGCAGCACACAATTCTATGGAGTCATTTATACGTACAGACATGTGTACATACAAAGTACCTACATACAAATAAAAAAAACCAGGGCCTAGCTTCTCACAATCATTCGTGTTGTGGGTTGTCACAATCCCAAAAACAAAAATTCCAAAAAGCCAAAATCCCCTAAAATCCCGAAAAAAAAATCCCGAAAAATTGGGTTGGGTACGAAATATAACAATGTAATAAAGCATCTAATCCTTTTCGGCGCAGGATCATAAGTCCACAGGTTATAAGTCCACAATTCGATTTGTGCATAAACAGTGGAATATGTATAGGGCGGCATGCTGCCCCCCGCCAAACCCCCTGCTTGGAGCACCTGTTGGATTTGGAGTAAGTGCGAGGTTGGGTATATGTAAAATTTCTCTAAATCCATACAAAAATTTTCATATTCGGGATTTTGACGTTTCGGGATTTTGTTTTTCAGGATTCTGTCCTACTCCCTCGTGTTGTGCGTGTTATATTCTTTACACGAATGGAAGGGGCTTACTGTTTAATGCCGTATCCGATTGGCAATTTGCGTTTTTGAGAAGCTTTTTCATGACAGTTTTGCTCTCGGATGTTCGTCAGACGCTCGGGAGAGGTGGAGCCCTGAAATATTTTAGGTGTTATCTGGGGATCGTACCACGAACCACTCTCTCCGTAATCCAACGAATTAACCACTTGAGCCACACATACAACATACGTCTGAGTCTGAAAACAAAATGTACAGAGGTCATCCTTAAAACCAAACCAGATATGCTGGTTAAAGGAGCGAAAATAGTCAATTTAATGGATACAGTTTACCATTGTTGAGTCCCTGGCCATATAAATGTTCATAAAATCACTCTTTCAACAAATATGCCTGCCAACCCCTACACAAATAGCGGATCCATTTGTATTTCACGATTTTGTTTACCCTTTATATGTTATGTATATATCTTTTTCGTTATAGGGTAATTTACCCCAACACACAGAACTCGTTTCCTTAACCAAAAAAAAGAAAGAAAAAAAATTATCCAGTTACACTGATGTCAGTAACCCCATTAGACTCCATTAAGGGTTCAACCTTCGTCGTCCCTTTTTTTTTTTTTTTTTGTTTTGTCGAACTATTGACACCATTCTAGGTTCCCTCCATCATTTAAGCAGTCAACTCACCCCAAACTATTGTGCCATCATCAGAGTTGCAATTATCTTCTCACAGTTAATCCCCAGTAACCTCATTCCGCCATTAAATGGCCACAATTCCAATCTTCCATCCCGCTTACCACCCCACAGTTTAGCTTCACCAAATTAATTCCAATTCAATTGAAGCTTATTGATGACTTTCCGAGCAGTCAATTATTATTCTTGGCATAACCCTGTCATAAAAACACCCTGCCCTGTTCAACCGTCGTCGTCCTCCGCCCCCACCGACAATTTAAAACTTCATTGAAAAATTCACAAAATTCACAGGACGAAACGAAGAAGAAGAAGCAGAAGTAAAGTAAAAAAAAAAAGTAAAAAACCGAATAGACTTCACACACGACATCGTTGGTTTTCCTGTACTTTTTGTGGGTTATTTATTTTTATTTTATACATCCTTAAATGTGATTTTATCCTTTGGAAGATCCACTCCAATGCCCAAGCATGTGGAAAGAACCATATACCGGTTGTATTGTATGAAAGTTTACTGACTGCCAAGAGTTCCGCGCTATTACATGAGTATTGTCGCACCTTAAACTCTTGGCCATCGTGTCGTTTGTATGTACATATATACAGGCTACATGCTGTACATATGTCTATATACGGACGCACATTTATACAGTTAACGTAGTCTCATCCACCAGTTGCAGGATTTCCGTTAGTATCGTCCTTGTTGTCGCCGTCATCGTCGTACTCGTCGTCGTGCTACAAAATCATTTGCGGCTTTAGGTGGCATATAAATTTTCTTACACACATACATACATATGTATGTGTAGACCAACCACCCACTCTGCTTTCATTCACAAACACTGACATTTTCCAAAGGTGCCATCGTCTTTATCGGCATTGTGAACTGTTGCCGAGAGTGTGGGTGAAGGTCCTTGTCGCGATAACTTTCACACTCCTTTTTTTTTTTTTTTTTTCTTTCGTTTTGATATTGGTGAAGCCTCTGAATATGTGCTAACAGCATGTAGTTGAGGCGCTCAAGAGGCCATTTATGTTATTTACATTCCGGTTGTAAACTTGACAGACGGGGGGAGGGTAAGTGTTAGGATGTTCCATCCTTACGCATTTTAATGTTGCAGGTAAACATATACGACCGACGACGATATGAATGAATAAGGGGTACACAACGCACATAACCTCAATTGCAATCTCGGGTATAATCTGCAAAATGTGATTTGGGGAAGTTTTTTTTTTTTTTTCTGTTGTAAGTTGGACATTCTTTCTATCGAAGTGAATTTTTTAAAAGGGCGAATGTAAATGAACCTTTTATGTTATTACTTTCGGAAAAAGTACCTACGTAAGTAGAAAGTAAAAAAAAAAAAAAAAAATCTGCGATTCAGTCTCTTGTGTGTGACGGAGCAACCTTGAGGTAAGCCAGAGGTTGCTTGAATGTGTAGTTTGTGTAAGCAAAATATGTACATATCTATGTTGTACTCCCGGTGGAGCAATTTTATACTTGGATTTTTGTACTTTTAGGTTATATGTAGACTAGGTACGACCAACCTCAGTTAGGAGACATTAATCTGGAAAAAAATGTCCTTCGAGGGTGGAGTCGAAAGATGCAAAAGGAATAGACGAAGTGGAAAATGCAATATTTTTTAAACCGACCGACAACCCTATTGCTGCAGCTCGTGGATGGGCATACAATAGTCCAACAAGGAATTCCTAAACAGAATTGATCTATGGTGGGACCTTGAGAAAAACACAGATACATACAAATATATGCTTACCTGCAAAATAATTAAGTTTATCAGATACTACACATAGTTCACCTACGTAGATCTAGGAAGGACCTACCCCTATCTGATAAGATGCTCGAGTAGGACAGAAATGCATTCAACTCTGCGAAGTGGAGAAACATCCAGATTGCACACACTATCAAAAGTGTGCCGGACTACGTGTAGAAAAGTAATGTACCTACTGCTGTACGACGCCAACGAGGACACAAGAAGCGTTCCTCAAATTTTATTACCACAACTTACGTGATCTGACTGTTTACATTTCTTTAAAACAAGGAGAAAGGATCCTTTGGCATTTAGAAAGCGAATTATGTGGCTAAGCTCCAATATTTTGTGAACACAGTCGAAAAAGGTTTGCGATGTCTGGGCCTGCTTAGAGCCGGATCACGGCAGAGAAAGCGGAAGTGTGTTAAATTTGTGTACCTAACCTATATGTAGATAGACAGTGTAAGAAGATTCTCCCTTTGACAACCCCCAACGGATCGTGAAGTACTAGCTGAAGGCATCTATCAAAGCTCCGCTTATTATCCTCTACAAATATTACTTTTCCCCGGCACTCAGAGGACACAGATTTTGAACCGATGACCGAAAGAATCGAGTTCCTCTTCGAAGTTTGAAGAACGACATTGTCAATGTCAGGACCTTGATGGCAGCCTGACTGTCAATGAGGATGGCGATGTTTTGAATGCGTAGAGTATTACATTTCTGTAAACGACAAGCCTTACTTCAAACCTTTTACTTGGTAGCCAAGCACATGCTGTGGACTTGCGGAGTCTTATCCCCATTACTCTGGAACCTAGTGATCAACGAAATCCTTATAAAATTAGACCAAAGCTCGATTAGGGCCTTCGATTATGCCGATGATGTCGTCATATTACTTACCTTAGCTAACTGCCTCTAGTTGCGCACTCCGAATCGGTTGAGGTCCCTTTAAACTTGTGCGCGACACCTAAGGTGAGGTCTTTCTCTACTGCGTTGTCCCTTCGGTTTTGATTCGACGATTCTACGGGCCGGAGCGCTACATGTCCTAGCCATCTCAAACGACTGATGCGCAGTTTTTGACTAAGTCGATGTCGCTGTAGAGCTCGTATAGTTCGTCGTTGAATCTTCTCCTCCAAAACCCGTCAACGCAAACGGGACCGAATATTTTACGAAGGGGATATCTTCCTCCGCTTTCGATAAAGTCCATAGCTCAGCGCCACAAAGCAGGACTTGGAAGATTAAGATCTTATACAGGGTCTCCTTAGTTGTTCGGAATAGAGCCTTATTACTTAATTGCCTTCTCGGCCCAAAAAAAACTGCGATTGGCAAGAGTTATTCTTCATTTTATTTTTGCGGAAGTGTTATTTTCAACTGATAGCAGAGCAAGGTACTACCTCAAAGTTATAGCTGTCAATTCTGAAGTTCTGTCTAATTCGTTGATGTTGTGTGTCCCTTCTTGTTGACAGCATATACTTGGTTTTGCCCTCGTTTTCCGCAAAACCTCTTTTGGCAGCCTTCCTTGCAATACTTGAGAACGCACCGGTGACAGCCCGCTGTGTTCTACCAATTCACAGACTTTTGAAAGATTATGCCTCCAGTGTTGGCTTGTGTTTCACACAATTCTTTCAAGTATGATGTTTTAAAAAAAATCACATGACAGGGCGTCACCTTGTCTAAATCCTTTTACGACATCAAAGTTCTCAGTGAGATCGTTACCGACCTTGATAGAGCAGCGAGAATTCCAAATCGTCATCCTGCATAGGCGAACCAGTTTGGCAGGAATGCCAAAACTAGACATGACTCTGCATAGCTCGTCTCTATATGTAGATGATGTCATATGCGGCCTTAAAATGGATAAGGAGATGGTGGGTATCGAATTGGGATTCTTGAGTTTTTTGAAGATTTGATCGATTGTGTACTTTCCTGGTCTGAAACCACACTGATTGAGGTCAATCAGATTCTGTCGTTATATTTGTGACCAAAAATTTCTGTCCACAATTGTTGACCTGCTACAAACAGCGTTGAACGCCTTGAATAACTAAGCCAAACTTACAAAGAAGCGCTCGATTGCTTTTCACGTATGCAGCAGAATCTTCTGTAAAAATGAGGGCGATCCGCACATGCGGCTGTCTGGTCTGGTGGCCTGTTACCGCAAAAGTCACAAATCTAAACACCCTCAAGAGGACCCAACGACTACGGTGTTTAGGTACCACCAGAGGTATTAGGACAATACCTACCGTGGTCAACTTCATGGATGGGTCAAAAATGGACTAAGGTACGGGCTTAGGAGTATTCTTAGAGGTACCATCAATGGTCCATAAAACTTTCAAACCACGCAACTGTGTTCCAAGCGAAAATATATGGAATAACCGAGGCCTGCTGGCTTCTATGCACTCTGAACAGCAACAATTCTATATACATCTACATAGGCAGCCAAGCAGGTTGTCAAACTGGTCA
Source organism: Xylota sylvarum (assembly GCA_905220385.1). NCBI lineage: Eukaryota > Metazoa > Arthropoda > Insecta > Diptera > Syrphidae > Xylota > Xylota sylvarum. Next base: position 48,466,017 of record LR999960.1, on the reverse strand, counting down.
AGTTGTTAAGATGAACTCAAATCCCTTAGCTCGAAGCAAAACATCATTCCGGAACAGACGGGAATAAAATGGCCCATGAGCTAGCGAGAAAAGGCTAAGAATTATACGACCTACTAGCAGACTACTCGGTCCCAACACCCATCAGTCTTTTCAAGTCCAAAATCACCTCGAACTTTTACAACATAGCCAATATAAGGTGGGGCACACTTCCTCATGTCGCGTTTCTAGAAAACTTTGGGCCCAATTCGACAAAGAAAGGACTAGAGAACTTCTATCGCTAAATAGACCACAGCTGACTCTGCTTATAGGTATCTTCACAGGTTACAACTCAATCGTAGAAGAATGAAAATCAGCACCACAGAGGCTGTGGCGACGCAGAGATATTGGAAGACTCAACACATTTACTCTGCATATGTAACCCTTGGAAAAGTATCTTTTAACGACTTCAGCGAACTAGCGAACAGACCACCTACTTGCTAGAGCTCCAGACGATGAATGATATCATATGGTGCTTTAATATCGATGAAGAGGTGGTGAATCTCGATTTATAATTCGTTGGTCTTTTCCAGGATTTGTCTAAGTGTGAAGATTTGGTCTATAGTCTATTCTTCGGGATAGGCGAGCATTCTAAAAGGTTGGGCCTTTCGTAAAAGAAAGGAGGAAGATGAAACCATCAGTCATCTCCCATGCACCTATCTGGCCCTGTCGCAAAGAAGGCTACTGCAATTCTTCAATGTTGTAAAAGAAGTAGGGTCCAAGATGTATTGTAGAGAAAGCGTGAGACTTTCAAGGGAGGCGAAGTATAGTTTGCTCCTTTTATTAGTCCATACACCTCGTATTTGCGAGTAGGCGAAGCCTGTTGGCATGCCTTCCTATGGTGCAGTGCCCTATAATGTTAGAAGTGCGACCTTTCAATCTAATAAAACAGTTGGAACGTTTGTGATCCAGCTTATGCCACATCTGTCTGGTCATACGTACACTTGATAAAAGATAGTATATTTGTGGAGAATAGCTTCTAACTTAGGTGTTGCATGTATGTATGTAGCTCGAAGATCCTTCTTTGCACCAAGCTTTGGCCTTACTATGAGTTGGTGACAATTTGGACATTTTGAACATAAGTCATCTCCGTCTGACTTTTGTGCAGGTTGTAAGCTAATACATGATTCAAATTCGTAGCTAAATGCTCCTTTCACCTTTTGAGCTTATCCTCATTCAAAGGAATTGTCTAAACACTTCGCCCGTTATTGTTCTGTAGCTACATATGTAATTATGGTGCACCTACTTCTGTTCTGTACTTCTCTAGTCCTTATTCCATATCTCCTCTTCCCCTTCCTCTTCTAAAAACCGGGATTGCCAATTTGGTGATCAGTATTGTAGAAATTCGCAATTCTTGTGCTCGATTCCCTGTGCCCATGCTTCAAGATAACATAGCTGAGCTAATAGCTGTCGTTTCCTAGTTTGGAATTCATGTTTACGTTTGGCGTGTATTTTAAGCGGTATCCTCCTATTTTGAGAGAGTCTCCCTGTGACTAGACAATTCCAGCCGAAAATCTGATAATTTAAGAAAATAAGGTCCTAAGTGACCTTTCAAATCATTTTTTGAAATCCAAAGTGTTTGGTGCTCTTTACTCTAACGGTCTTGTTTCTCTAAAGGAAGGAATCTACCTTCAGGTATTCCGTTTCACGAGTGGAAGCCTTTTTGTCTGGTAAATGAGTCAAAAGTCGTCAACGTGAGATAATTTCTTTCTTTATTCAGTGCAATGTCGGCCGAATCCAGGTAGTATTAGACTGAACAAAACCGCTAGATCGGTCTCGTACACAAAGTTACCCGGTAATATCTTTAGGAGATACCCAGGCCTAGCTCCTTACAATCATTTGTGTTGTAGGTACTATACTCCCAATGGAAGGGTTCTTTGAGGAACGTGTCTTGTATTTAATTACTTAGTTGCGGTACCCAATCTCTGGAAGGCAAAGCTAAGGTAAATAGCTTGTCTAGAGAATTTCTCTTTTTTTTTAATGACTTCCTTGACACCTTTTGAAATCAAAAATAATTTTACTTTATTTTATTACACTTTTCCAGTTACATAAATATGTATTTTACGAATTATTTATAGCATATATATATTTATATAATTTATTCCATATTCCTATTCTCTCCTAGTATTCTAAATAAAGAAAAATATTTCGTATTTACTATTCCTAATCGTATGTTCATGAATAGCAAAATATTGGTTGTCGTATCGAACAGAATTTCTCGGCATAAACCAGTTCTGCCACCATATTCAGCAAAATTTGACAACTGTAGAAGTAGCAAAACCGGCTGTCAATTTGACATCTAAGTGACATTTCATAGTTAAAGGTTATTTCGAAGATTTGGGAAATTTTTTACCGGAGACGATAAAGAAATAAAAACTCAGATGTAAATATAGCAAAATCCATTGTTTGAGTGCAAAAGTGTGTTAATTGAAATTTCTTTTAAATCCCCATCAGGAAATAATCTAACCAAATAAAGACCAACTAAGAAAAACATCGTAAAATTCATTCTCTCTGTCTGGGATTAGACATTTGTTGTTTTTCTTAAATTAGTGCTGTTTAAAGTGGAATACAAAATGACTACCGATATTCTCATGGCCCAGGACAACGTTGAGGGAACACACTCAGAAACCCGCAACCAGTTGGAGCAATTCACTATCCTGGCAAAAACTGCTCGCGGGGCTGCATGCTTGGAGCTTATCAAGCAAGTACTGGAGGCACCAGGCATTTACGTTTTCGCCGAACTATTGGCAATGCCAAACATCAGCGAGGTAACTTAGTTTAAGTCAAGTGGAAGACATGAATATTTAAAACTGTTTTGATATCCAGTTGCAGAATGGTCCGAACGTTAATTACTACAACACTCTCAACCTTTTTGCTTACGGAACGTATAAGCAGTATTCGCAGAATCAGTCCGACTATTTGGAACTTACGACAGCAATGCGAAAGAAACTACAACACTTGACCATTGTATCGCTGGCCATCAAGAACAAATGTATTCCGTATAGTGTGCTTTTGGAAGAGCTGGAGGTCGAGAATGTGCGACATTTGGAGGATGTCATTATCGAGGCGATTTATGCTGGTAAGTGGTGTTTAATACTCGACATAGTGAAACGGGCTTTGTTAAATGTGAACAACAGATTTTCCTAATAACGGTGAGAGATACTAGAAAATATGGTAGTATTTGATACATGAATTGTGCACTAAAGAGCTCTTATTCTACAAGGTGTAGAGATTGAAGTTACATCCATGTTTTCTATGTAGTGTACTGGTCAATTATACCTTCGTAGAGTGGTTTAGGTGTTCGTTTGGCACATGCATAGTACCTTGGTTGGAGACTTCACCGTCACGTAAGACAGTGCTGCATTGCAGCCGCAAAATTAAAAAAGTTGCGTTCAATGCCATGAGCTTGAGAGTCCGAAAGGGACGGTTGAATTGAAGTTGATTGAAATAGACCGTAGGTAGGAGATGTTAAAAGGGTAATGTTGTAAAATCTTCATATTCGTTAGGTTATATCACCGATTCCCAGTACAAGAAATTTGGGACTTGCCGATGAGAAGGGTTCACATCGCTTTTGGGTCTGAGTTTGTCATATATGTCCGTTCTTTCCAAGGTCATGGAAATGATGATACCACGTTACTTACTTAGGTTACTCCGGACTGACCTGGGTCTCAACCAACAAGTCTCTCCAGTTAGCGCGATCCTTGGCGAACTGCCTCCTGTTGCGCACTCCAAGTTGGTTGAGGTCCTTTTTCACTTGTGCGCGCCACCTAAGGCGAGGTCTTCCTCTACTGCGTTGTTTTCCGGATTGGATTCGAATAGTCTTCGGGCTCTAAATGACCTGGCCATCTTAGACGATTGATGCGTACTTAACTCTCATTTGTTCTCTGATGTGATGTTGTCAGAGTTTATACCAGAGCCTAGGTAGAGAAAGTCCCTATTTACCTCAAAGTTTTAGCTATCTATTGTGACGTTCTGTCCGATTCGTCGATGTTATGTGTCCCTTCTTATTGACAGCATATACTTGGTTTTAACCTCATTCTGAATTAAAACCCATTTTTGCCGCTTCTGTTCCAATATCTGGAAACGCATCAGTGACAGTTCACTGTGTTCTGCCGATGATGTCAATGTCATCAGCGTATGCAAGTAATTGCACAGATTTTTGGAAGATTGTGCCTCTTGTGTTGACTTGCGAGTTTCGCACAATTTTTTCCAAGTATGACATGACAGCGCATTACCTTGTCTGAATCCTTTATTAACATCAAAGGTTACGGTGAGATTGTGTCCGACCTTTATAGAGCAGCAAGCGTTCTTTATCGTCATTTTGGACTATCTGACGAGATTGGCAGGGATGCCAAAACAAGACATGGCTCTGTATAGCTCGTCTCTATAAATGCTGTCATATGCGGCCATAAAATCGATAAAAAGATAGTACTACGATCTGGACTTCTTGGGTTTTCTCCAGGACCTGCTGTAGTGTAGTACCGGACCTAAAACCGCACTGATAGGGGCCAATCAGCTCGTTGACAAATGGTTTCAGGCGCTCACACAATACGGCAGACAGGATCTTGTTTGCAATGTTGAGGAGATTTAATTTCTTGTGGATTGGGCAATCGATGCTGAGGTTCCATTCATCAGGTATTCTTTCATCCGACCAAATCTTGGAAATGAGTTGGTATGTACTCTCAACCAAGTCGTCTCCCGTTGCCCTAAGCAGCTCGGCTGGTAAGCCATTCGTTCCACTAGAGTTTGGATATTGCTTCACTTCATTCTGGACGGGTGGCGGACGTCTTGATTTTCATTGTCCAGGTTGAATTATTCGTTCTGCATGACAGCGGAATTAGGGTCGTCGTCGCCATTTAGTTTGCAGAAGTGAAGTGGTTTTTCAATATCCACAGCACCGACTGTGACTCAACTACAAGGTTTCCTGGTTCATCTCTACATGGCTTTGTTTGGGTTTTGTTACCTTGACACGTTCTTTTTACCTTTTGGTAAAACGTCCGAACAATGTTCCTGGTAGAACCTCTCTAATTCCTCGATCGCGCGCTTCTCGTGATCTTTCTTTTTCCTCCGGAGAAGCCGATGTTTTTCGCTCCTCTTTTATTTATAGAGCTCACGAGCCGCTCTCTTCCTCGGCATATGCTTGCCGGCATTCTTCATCAAACCAGTGGTTTTGGAGGGGCGGTCGGGTGAAACCGTTTCTGATGGCTTCTTGGCCACGATGCCACTGGTCTTCAGCACCATGTGGGCGTGAGCCCATATCAGGCTAATGTTGGTGAATTTAGCTTTGATGCGGATTGTTATGAGGTGTTCACCCTCAAGGCAATTATGCACAACCCCCAACCTGGAGGACAATTTTCCTCTTATACCCCAAGGACGGATCTTCCGGAGTCAGTAATTCACTTCGGGGATATGAGCGCTGCCGTTGATCCATTAAGGGTACATGCGCCACACTGGTTCAGTATTGGAGATCCCTATAGATCTGAGATTCAAGTATGTCGAAGCAGCTCATAACACTAATAGTTCAGCCTGAATGCAACTATAGACGCCATCGTTGATTCCATCTAGGGAATTCGTCCGCTGCCGCCTGGAACAAGAGGAAGTGCTTTGTGGATGTCGGTGACACTTATACTATTTATTAACCAGAAGAGCCTCGTCTACGCAGTTTGTCAGCATTACAATTCCCTGGTATGCTAGAGTGACCTGGTACCTAGAAAAGGGTGGGATTATACTGCCTACAGCCCACCATTCATGTTAAGAGATACGCGGCAGTCTTTGTGTACATATATGACAGTATTCGATGCAGATACTCCATTAAATGGCAGCCAGTCAACTGCTGGACGAATGTCAGTGACTTCGGCACCACTCCAGATTAATTGGAAGCACTTCGTGCTTTCAGTTCATCGTCGGTCTAATATGGCTAGGTTCTTTAAAAAGGAATGTACTTATGAAATTCATGTTCACTTTCATTTACTTCGAAAAAATCTATATTTTTCCTTGAATTTCTTCAATTTCATATCGACACGATCATCCGTGGTTGGATGTGATCTCATAGGCATATCATGAGGTACGCTTACTTGTACATTATTATGGTTAGACCCATCATCCGGAGAATAGTCAATCTTGGAAAGTTTGTGAGCTTTCTACGGTAGAACTAGAAGCTGTTGTTGGTCTCTTACCCCTACAAATCTTCATTAAGAAGACGGCTGCTAGAAGTTATATAAAATTGCAGCTAGAATACAAGATCTTGTGGGTAACGTGGTAATACTTGATTCCCCGACATTATATTTTTTCTAAGGTAGCTTGAGGTAAAAATATTGGACCATGAAAACTGGGTCTTATGTAGTTATTGGTATTGAACCCTAAATGTCTGGTATGGTTCCATGATTGAATGTGGAGTTAAAGCTGGCGTCCTTGGACCCAGCACCAACGTCTATGAGAACGTGTCCCACTATGTTTCAGATCGAAATTCATACCATTAAGATCTGCGCTATGTTCTTAGGTAGTATGACAGTGCTCAGTGGACTCTATGTCAGTAAAATGGTGCTACAAAGCGCTACAATATCTTCCCAGTTATAACAATCTAAAACTTGATTAAATCTCTCTGATTATCACGAAATTGTAAGGGGATGAACAAGTTAGAGCTGGTTTAGAACCCGCGCTCATAGCACCAGAGCCGTACTGTGGCATTAATTGACTGGGAACACCAACTTCGGCCACTCCACTAGAAATATTTTCGAGGCTTAGCCAACCAATAAGGATGTATCGTCAGTGGAGTTGAGTCGTAATGTCACCCACATGGGAGCCGAGTTTTAAAAAACAAAAACGGTACCAATTCTCTTAATTGAATATTAATTTAAAACCAATAGCGAAGAGTATTTATTGTCTCTTTGGCAACTCTGCCTCCTTAATACTTTAAATTAAAACCCCAAGTGTTAAACAATTGGATTTCTCTGTTCATATAAATTTTTTGCACTTGCACCCCCAATCCTTTCAAGTCCTTTGATTACGCCAAAAGTCTGGTAATTTGCTTATGTATCCTTTCTAGTGTGAAATGGCACATTTTCTCTTCATTTAGCGCCTACAAGCAACAGAAAGTCATTCAATGTTGTGGAGCTGAGTAAGAGGACAACTTGAAATGTCGACTGACAATCGTCACAAACAACATCAACACCTAAGCATTCCCCAGAAGTCTTTAATTAAATTATAACTCTGTCTGAAATGTACGTGCAAGCCCTTTAATATCGATGGAATTCTCTGGAATTCCGTCTAAAAACATTTGAATCATGGCAATTATGCGACCGATGTCGTTGAACGAGACATTTGAACGATTCTCATAGAATCACTTCAACTTCAAAGGCACGTACGTTGGTATCAACATCATATCATTCCCATGAATGCACCTCCAAGTGCCTGAACCTTACGCTACAGGATATGTATTTACGAAATATTCGAAAACAATTTTTTTTTTCGAACAACAACTACTTTTCCGCTGAAAGGTTTATTTAACTCAAGTGGCATACGTTATGATTGAAACCTAAGATAACCCTCGTACTATCATTTAAGCGTTCCCGAAGATGTTATGGAAATAACATCACACAGCTTGACTCAACAAGGACTTGGGAGTATGACTCCAATCTGATGAGTTCTTGAATATTCTACCTGCTTCAAGTTTTCACTCCGATTACATGTCAAAACGAAGAATTCAACTTCGAACTACTTTACTCGATTACTGCTCCGATTGTTGCAGATGAGAGCAATGGAACAAAGCTGTAGAATTTTACGGAAGACTACATTGCTCCATCGTTTGGCTATAAATAGTTTTTTTTTTGTTTTCTTATGTGTTTCCTATTCCTATTCCCATTCCAAGTTTATATTGCTCCATGCCTCCTTAATTGTTTGTTTTGTAATAGAGAATCGATGGATATCGAAAAAGAAAACTTATTCATGTTATACGTCTGAAAATGGAATATGCATAGGACAGACAATGGTTTGATTGTAATTACAATCGCCATAGAGGAGGACTACAGGACTGTAAATGGCAGCTCAATATCTTTAACCGTCACCAACAGGATATAACCATTGGTGGCTGGGCTTAATTTCTGCATTAATAGGGCAAGTTGAAGTTCTTGTGGATTCTATCCGTTCGTCCCTTTGTCTATCAAACTTTCTTATTGTCTTGTCCTACTATATACATACATACATACTGTTTAGGCAGATACCGAATCTCTAAAACGGGCGAGGAACCTAGAACAATTACAATTAAAATTGTAAATGAGCTGAAAGTTGAAAATCTTATAACTTGGGTGGGTATAATAGGTAATGGTACAGGTACATCCTTCGCTCCAGAAGCGCTGCTGTTTTTCATAATACCTGTTGTCTTACGATTGGTTAAAGAAATTTCCAGCAATTTGGTTAATAGGCTTTCTTTGGAACTCACACTTTGAAAATTAATCCCCCAAAGCCTAACAGAGTGTGTAAACTGGAGAGGTATTTGTGTCCTTTATGCGGTTTCGAAAGGATAATGGTGTACCACTTTACAAATTCATACAAATTTTGTTTTATTTTTTTGTTCAATAGATTAGGGCAAGGATTTTACTCGTCCGGTTGGTTCGAGAAACATCATTGTTCACAGCGAATGGACATCTTACAAGGTACCAGGCTAAAATTAAAAAAAAAAACCCGAATCTGGTTTTCTAATGGATGGATTTCAAGGACATTCAGAGATTATGGATGCATGTAAAAGTATCTCCTACTGAAAATGCCCAAAGATGACATGACGTGATCGGAAAGTGCATATTCGTGAACAACTTTATCAACTTCACAAAAAGCTAAAATGGTATGCAGATGGATGGATAACTCTTTTTTTTTAAATGGTCTTCATCACTTAGAACTAAAGTCCTTTAAAGTATAGGGAAGTTAGAAGTTGGTAGGAAAAGGTCAAGAGGAGCAGAACCTACATTCCGTATCTGAGCATAGATTAAGTTTGTTAAGGTGATACCTCATCTGACTAGCTTTCTAATTCTATCCTAGTTTAAATTAAGGATATTCTTGTAGTAATAAGGCATGATTAATGTTTTGGGTTGACTCAGTTCCGGGAGTCCCAGTGGTTTGTGTTCCCATTTACTAATCAGCGAGTGGCGGCAACTCAGTTTACACCATAGCAGGGTTCAGGTTCTATGAACACAGATACTGAGCCAGCCCCAGCTAGTTCATCTGCAGCTTCGTTGCCTGCAATTCCAAGACGACAGAATTTAACTGATGCAAAATTTACAAATACAAATTTTTGGCGCAACAGATCCATGGGACCCAGGCCTAGCTTCTCACAACCACTCGTGTTGTACGTGTTATATTCTTCACACGAATGGAAGGGGCCTACTGTTTAATGCCGGATCCGAACGGCAATTTTGAGAAGCTTTTTTCATGACAGTTTTACTCTCGGATGTTTGTCAGACGCTCGCGATAGGTGGGGCCGTGAAAGAAATTTAAGGTGTTGTTTGGGGATTGAACCCAGAACCCCTCGCTCCGTAGTCCAACGCACTAACCACTTGAGCCACGGCGCCCACTTAACTGATGCAGAGTCCATTAAATTGGACGACAGTGCTTTAAATGCTGCCTGACTATCTAAAAAGACATGTACATATATCTTAGCGCCCTTAATCACTCCTATTTCACGAGGCTTTTTGTTAAAACGCCGATTGTCGTTCTATAAGGCGTTTCGGGTTTTAAAAGTTATTCCTCAAATTGAACGCCTTCGTCGGTAAGTAGGTATACACTCCACATACGATCCACTTTTAAAAAACGAGGCGCCTTGAAGAACGACAATCGGCATTTTACGGCCTTTTAGTAAAACGTCATGCGGAATAAGGGTTAATACCTTTACTGAGGTTTAACCTAGCGCAGATCTCAATGACATGCAGTTCAGCCTGGATAACCGTGGGACACATTCCCATATGTATCGAGACTTTGGTGTTGGGTCCAAAGACGTCAGCTTCAACTTCAGTTTTCTAACAAAACAGTATTCCCTGACCATGATGTCGGGGATAGTACAAAACATGTCGTTAATGACGCGTCTGACGGTCGTCTTCTTAAAGAAGATTTGTAGGGGAGAAAGTCCATTAACAGTTTATGAACCTTAGCTGACGTTGTCCGTTCAAGAACTTTCGGCCACCAAACGATATGGCTGCATACGTGATAATGGGTCTTACCATCATTGTATACATCCAATGTATCAATAGCTCCAAGTTTTGCCCGTAAAGGCGTCTACTAGACCACATGGCCATAGTGATGTGCTCGATGACGTGCTCGACTTGATATGAGAATACTAGCTAAGCATTTTGTTTTTCTAGTTCTAAGTTTTGGATGACGTCGAGATATTTAACCTCACTGGAATAAACTAAAGTGGTGCCTTTAATGGTGATAGGTCCTAGATTAACCAGTCTTCTTTTTGTAAAAGGCATTAGAACGGTTTTGCAAGGATCGATGGATAGTTCTTCTATGCTGCACCATTCTAAAGCGTGTTTTAGAATGAACCTTGCATGTGTTTAGGTAACCTTATAGTTTTTGACATCTTTCATAAGCTTCCAAGAAGGTATCTTAATCTACTCATTATTTAATTTTGAGTCATTGTTATGTGTATTACTATTAAAGTACTACAGCGTTTCAACACCTCTCCTTTATTCCATTCTAAGTTGGTTGGAATACGTTCACTTTCTGATTCAGTGTGCGGATACTTAATACTTCCACATGTGTCCACTCTGAGCATGTATCATATGAGCAATAGGTATGTATGTGGTATAGATCAGAGAAGATATTGCTTCCCACTGCAGAGTTCCTCTGTACACGAATTTTGGTAAATGGCTTTGACTACCTCAGTGCATCGAAATGCTATCATGAAATGGTGTTTTTGAAAGTTATGCACTAGCCAGCATCTACATGCTTACATTTCGATAAGATACACCCCGACCAGGGCATGTTCTCGAAGCAACTGACTGTTCGCAAGAAATAGATTGAAATCATGTCAGACAACTACGTTGTCATTGAAGTTCTTGCAAAATCTCCACTTTAGACGCGATGGTAATGAGAAAAAAATTCAATGACTTTTGCAGTTGCAGCAGAGACGAGGAGGAAGAGAAGACAATCGTTTACTTTTTCTACAGCTGCCCTTCCCTTGTCATATCAGAAAGGCCATTCTAGGAGCGAACTTCTTCAACATTCTAAGTGATCCAATAATATAAATTGATTCATCTAAAAGAGTAGATGATTCCAGGAGTAAATAGGGATGGAAATCCATAGGCAAATTTGAGGAAACTCTATGCGATATAGGGATACAAAAGGGACTTAATATAACTCGAGAATGGTGTTTGACGGCTGGGCTAAGCCTTAATCCGGCAAAAACTACAATAGTACCTTTCACGAGGAAAATAAAACTTGCAAGACTGAGGCCAATAAGGCTGTCGGGTACAATACTGACACCAGTCAAAGAAGTTAAATATCTGGGACTAAACCTAGACAGTAAACTCATCTGGAAAAAAACATACGGAAGAGATAACCAGGAAAGCCACGCGGGCTCTGATGATCTGTCGAAGCCTAGCAGGCAAAACTTGGGGATGTAGCCCCACCTTCCTTTGGCGGATGTATGTATATTGCTATTGTGAGACCAATGATCACATATGGAGCGATTGCATAGGTAAAAAGAACCAATCTGGTCACCACGAGGAAGACACTGATCAAGGTGCAAAGACTGGCATGCCTCTATATCACAGGGGCCATGAGAACTTGTCCAACTGCAGCCATGGAGGTACTAAGCAAACTAGGTATATCTGAAGAAGGACTCTGTAGATTCTGCAATGAGTCCAGCGAAATCCCAGAACATGTGCTGGGATCTTGTGGGGCACTGACCCACAAAAGACTGAAATACTTGGGCAAGTACCAATTAACAGATGAAGAAATACCGTCACTAGATCCAGCTCTCATCCTTAGATTCTTAAAGGAAACTGGATTAGAGAGAGGGCTCTAGGATATATTTCTTCTGCCAAGGTAAGAGTAAGAGTAAGAGTAAGGTAAGAGTGCATTACTGGGGGCACAATAGACCTACAGGTCGCAGTGCAACACACCCTATTTTCAAATAATAAACCCGTCCATCTATTACTTACAACATAGCTCATGGCCATTAGGATAGCATAGGTCTCTGACAAGCAGACAGAAACATACTCACCATCGCCTCCTCCTGTCCTCCTTTTTGTATGCCTCTTATTTTGAATCATCCAGAATGACTGGCAGAGGTTTCGTTATGGTGGTTGTGTAAAACCGAGGATACAAATACAAATTGTTGGCGCTACAGGTTCATAGGGCCCAGGGACTAGCTTCTCACAACCATTCGTGTTGTACGTGTTATAGTCTTTACACGAATGGAAGGGACCTACTGGTTAATGCCGTATCCGAAAACAATTTTTTTTAAAAGCTTTTTCATGAATCCTATTGAATGTGGGAGACCCGCGCGAGAGGGGAAGCCATGAAATAAATTTTAGGTGTTTCCTGCGGATCGAACTTGGAATCCCTCGCTCCGTAGTCTAAATCAGTAACCACTTGAGCCACGGTGCCCACTAAAACCCATGATGTCACATTTAGACTTAAATGTTAACCCCTCTACACCTGGGACTTTTGAAAGAAACACATGAAACTTTTAGAAATTGCCAAACTTTTGCCGTTTGTCAGGTAATCTTACCACGGAGAATTCCGAGTTGATGCGCTTGATATCTCTAAAGGTTTCGCCAGACTCTAGCATAGTGCCCTCTTAAACAAAATCCAAGCTTACTTCTTATAATGGATTCCCTTACATTATAATCCACAAACATTTAAAACTAACTTTCATCGGGAACTCCCATCTTTTCTTCCTAATTTCCCTAACGCCCGCGCTGTGTCGTTAACAATAAAAGGGTAGTACTAAGCTCTAGAGCGCTTGTGAATTATAAAAAAAAATGGATTGCCAGTTGTTTAAGTAATATCAGTCAATTCAAGTTGTATGGGATGAATGTGCTTCTACCCCATTCTCAACCAATATTGGTGTACCTAAGGGTTCAATCCACTATCCGACACTGTTTTTAATATTTACGAGTATTAACGACATTCTCTCTCTTGCTCGCAAACCAATCTATTCATTTGGGAATGACAGTACCCTTGACTTTGCTTATTCTTTAACGAATTCACGATTTAGATCCCAAGCTGTGGAGTCTCAAGGATATTGATGCAATCATCAATTTGGCTGTGAAAAACGAGTTCAGTTCAATCCGTAAAAAACTCAGTACTGTTTCCTTCAATTTTCAGAACAGAAGAGAACAGAGTAGGTAATCTGTCATCACCCCTCAACCATTTTATTTCGGTTAGTGCCGAAATGTCGCAAACGTTGTTCTGTATCGCATGAATGTATATTTCATGTACAAATAAACTTATGTATGTAAATATTTAATAATGTTTTAAATTTGTGTACATATTCTCTTTAATCATATCCGTATCACCCTTAGCAATGTCTCTGCAACCCCTGGGAGCTGAAAGTATTCCATCAAAGCGTCTTTGTTCTGTCTTATCCATTCTGATACCATACAATGGCTATCCAATCTATTTCTCTTGGACTTCTCAGTAAAATGAAAAAAATAAACTTTTCACAAATCCTGTATCTATCTTACTAATCAAACCACAATCAACATGAAACCATTTTTCTAGCAAACATAGAAATTGCATTACAAAGTGAGGTACATACACCTTTGATAGATCAAAGACCACTAACCACTATCGGTAGCCAAACCATACCCTTGGGTAATTTGTGCAAATATTTGTAAAATACGTTTCGAATTAATTAGTAATTTATTTCTTCGAATACTAAATAGCATCGTATCACTGTGTATTATCCTCGTGTGGATTTCCATTCGAATTTTCTAATTCCACGAAGGCTCTAAGGTACCGGTACCATTAGCACAGTGTAATCTAAGAAATTCCCTAATCGTGTTTCAGTTTCATTAGAAAAATAGCCCAAAGGAATTCTACGTGTAAATAATATACCGTTTCTTCCTTTATATAATTTCGTTTTTTTTTTCTTTTTTTTTTTTGTTTGAAAAAGAAACAGTTTCCTGAGGAATATTTATATTAAAGCCATCTCATTATTGGTTATAGGTTGGGGGTGGTTGTGTTGGCAGGGAATCGACGCACGATGCTAAGTAAACTTTGTCAATCATTATCGGTTGTGGTGTTTTTTTTTTTATCAAGTGACCTTTGTATGGTTTTTACATGAACGTATAATTAACGACTAACAAAGTTACTGCAGTGGGCGAAAAACACCAAAGTGACTGGTGCCTTAGAAGCAGGACACTGCACTGAATCGATATTGAAACTTAAAATTCCGTAGTCACAAAAGTTACACGTAATTCTACGGACTGTCTCCTCACAGGACACACTTGTCTTGAGTTTCAGTTTAACATCCTTACAACACCCACATGTCTATGTTATAGGCAACCACAAGACAGTGTAGGCTCTCCGATTAAAGTCTAAACTTTTAAGGGAGTTTGAGGTCCTTTCGGTATCAAGTAAATTATTGCACATGATGCTGTTTGCGTGGACGTAAGCATATGAGATTCGCTGGAATATTATGTACCTTCTCTATAAAGAGAAATATTTTTGGTCTATGTTTAAATCATTCTCATCAAGATCCAGATGGGAGCATGGTATTGGTTCAAAATTAACGTTCTTTAACACCCACCAACATTTGGGGACGCATATGTTGCTGTCTTCCGTTGGAGAAAAGATACCTCGATGGTAGTTAATATTTCCACCCACATACATACGTTTGTTCTAACATAATACCACGAAAGCTGAGACTAAAAATTCATACTTCCTACGCTGGCACTTGCTGCTATTAAAATTTACAATTTGAAAGAGTTCAGGTGCAGCTCAGTCTAAATACCTGTCACGAATTTTTGAAATTTTTGATAAATTAATCTACTTTAAGATTTTCTTACGAATTTTGTTTGAATGTTAAGAGATTTTAATGTCTGAAGCATTTCTATTTCTAAGTCTATTAAGGGGTTTCGAGATTAGTTTTTGTGTATGGAGAATCAATAACATACCCTAAGGACCCCTTAACGTATACGGGACCACACTAGCGAAATGCAACATAGAGTTGGGAATTGGGAAGCCATTTAAGTCACATGTTGTTGTCAACAGGTCCTTTAAACGGGCACGTTTTCTAATTCCTTCGGATGGGACTCAATAAAAAAAAACTTACATTTCTCGGGGTTGAAGGCACATTAAAGACTAGCGTATCCTTGTATCACAGACTTAAGAACGTCTTACGTAGACCTACACCTGGACTCGATCTACTACATGTTATAGCCAAAACGGAAAGATATTTTCTTATACTATGTTATCACACTTAGCTTACTTTTCGACTTACTCGAGCTAGAGATGTTTTACTCGGTTTGTCAGAAGTTTTATTAGAATTAAATCTTAGGCCAAGATCGGAGGAAAGAACCATGTATTACACCAATACTCCACAGACATCTATTATATGTATCTCGCGCTATGTCTTACTTCTTTAACGGTAATCATCACCCCTTTGGGCGCAAGCTTCTTCTTGTTCTTAGGATCGGGGTGAACCTGGGCCTCCAATAACAAGTCTCTCCAGTTAGCCCGGTCCTTAGCTTACTGCCTCCACTCGCGCACTCTAAGTCAGTTGTCCCTCCGAGATTAATTCGAAAACTCTTCGGGCAGGAGCATTTATGTCCATCCACTCTACATGTCCTGACTATCTCAAACGACTGATGCGCAGTTTTTTGACTAGGTCGATGTCACTGTACAGCTCCTCCTCCTTCATAGCCCGTCAATGCAAACGGTACAGAAAATTTTACGAAGAATCTTTCTCTCGAAGCGCCTGTAGATATCTTCATCCACTTTAGATAGAGTCCAAACTTCAGCGCCATAAAACAGGACTGGGATGATCAAGGGGTTATACAGAGTCTCTTTAGTTGCTCGGAATAGGGCTCTATTGTTCAATTGCCTTCTCAGCCGAAAGAAACAGTGATTGGCAAGAGTTATTCTTCGTTTCATTTCTGCTGAGATGTTGTTGTCAGAGTTTATAGCAGAGCCGAGGTAGACAAAGTCCTTGACTACCTCAAAGTTATAGCTTTCGATTATGACGTTCTGTTTAATTCGTCGATGTTGAGTGTCCATTCTTGTTGACAGCATATACTTAGTTTTGCCCTCATTTACTGCTAAACCTAGAAGAGGAAGAGGAAGAGGAGAGACTTTCAGTCACCTCCTGTGCACGTGCCCTGCACTGGCTAACACTAGGATGGCTACATCAGACGTATACCTCTTCAATGATCTAAACGATCTCAACAACCTGCATGGCTAAGATTAGCTCCTTCATGCAAAAGAGTGGATGGTTCCTAGAGTAAGAGGGTAACCCACCCACCTTACACATCGGCAGCACAATTGACCTTCTCTGGTCTAAGTACATTTCCCATCGAGGGCCGGTTTTAAGCAACCAACCAACCATTCTCGATTACCAGTTGGGAACTATGTGATATTACTTATAGTTTCCCTTCTTAAAGCGTTTGTGTGCTCATCGTCCTGTTCTGTTAATAGCTCCTCCATTCTGTCGATTCGCAAATTTCGTGTTGTACACTCGTTTCATTTCCTCGTTAAGGTAAGCAACGACGCATGCCCCCCTTCCTCTGGCAGTGTTCTACAGACGCAACTCATCCTTAGAGCGCTGAATATACATACATTTGATAGTTTCCTTGTGGATTCTTTTGTTGCCAGCAGCAACCAACACTTGAGATGTGTATAATAGTGCTGAGCTTACTACTCAGGACAATATTCGTGCACCGACGTTTGGGAGTATCCTCGCTAGCGATGATTGTAGTATCCACATCTTTTTTTCCTATATAGCCTCACGGGTGGACTACGTAATTCCCAGTCGCACAATCTACAAATTAAAATCCACGTTGACATAAAATCCTTCATAGAACGTCCCAAATTACTGCACCGCTACCGCTCCGCTTCGCTGCTCTATAATGATCGTGGGGATTACAAGGATTTTTTGGGTTCAAGGATTTTGTGCTTAGGGATTTTTTGTTTGATATTAATTTTGGACATTTCGTAGGTATCCCTAGCCGCACCTAGAGGCTTAAAGTTCAGCCTATTGTCGAGCATTATACCTTGGTATATGATTGCCTATTTAGACTTGATCACTTGGTCTCCTACATGCACGTTTTTTCTACTGCTTTGCGGCTGGTGATTATGCATCCGTTTTCTGCATTCCCTCCCTCCCTCTCTTTTGAAAACATTTCATCAACTGATCCACTTACCATTGCCAATTTTTTTGTCACCTATTTCAAACAATCTTTCGCCGACAACTTCTTCGATCCGGATCCCTCTTACTTCAATCATCTACTTAACTTCTCTGGTGGTCACTTTCTGTCTCAATACTTCGATCCTACTCTTATCGAAAATAAATTACTGGGTCTTAATGATGAATTCTCGCCTGGTCCGGATGGTCTCCCTGCCATCTTTCTCAAAAAATTTTCGTCCAATCTCTCCCTCCCCCTCTCTCATCTCTTTCGCCTATCTCTTTCTCAGGGAGAATTTCCTCAGGTTTGGGAAACCTCTTACAGAAACCTGATTCCAAAAAGAGCTCAAGGAACGAAGTAACAAATTATCGTCCAATTGCTAAACTTTCCCATATACTCAAACTCTTCGATAGTATTTTAAACGAAGTCTTTAGCTTTCAGTGCAAGTCTCTTATTTCCCCTAAGCAACATGGCTTTTTGAAAGGTAGATGAACTACGACAAGCCTCTTCGAATTGGTGTCATTTGCCCTCTCTGCCTTAGAGAATGGCAAGGAAGTAGACGTCATTGCAACTGATTTCAGTAAAGCTTTTGATCCTTTTCAAATTGTCTGGCCTCGGTTTCGAACCCGTATTGTTAAAATGGATATCTTCTTACCTGAAAGACCGTTTTTATAGTATTCGCTTTAGATCCGTCCTATCGCCACCTTTTTCCGCCACCTCTGGTATTCCACAAGGCAGCCATCTTGGCCCCCTTTTCTTCATTCTAACCATAAACCATGTCGATAGGATTATAAACACTCTTCCCTTTCTCTCTACGCTGATGACACCAAATTTTTTAAAACCATCTCTTCATCTCAGGACTGCTGTCCCCTTCAACAGGACCTAGACAGTTTTTCGCACTGGTGCTCCAAAAATTACTTAGAACTTAGAAGTGCCAAACTATTACCTTATCACGTAAACACCACGTATCCCCTCCCCGCCCTTACCATCTCCACGGTCAGCCTATATCTATCGTTCAATCTCTTCGCGACCTTGGAATATTGTACGATAGGAACTTCCGTTCCCATATTGATGAGATAATCTTGAAAGCTAACTCATCTCTTGGCTTTGTTAAACGGTGGTCTTAGGAATTCTCTGACCCTTACGTGACTAGATCCCTCTACATTACCTTTGTTCGTCCTTTACTTGAATACGCCAGACAAGCGTGGTCCCCCTATCAGCAAGTACATGTGTCAAGAATTGAGAACATTCAACGTGGTTTTCTTCGGTTTGCTCTTCGAGGTCTTTCTTGGAACGACTCACTTATCCTGCCTCCCTATCAAGACTTGGTGTCTCCAACCATGTTTTAATTTTTGAGATCACTTCACAGCGATATCATCGGCGAAGCTTGATTTTTGTTCGTGACGGCATTATCAACTTGAACACATCGTCAATCATGATGTTCCGTAGAAGTGATTCTTGTGAAACGCCTGACGAAATATTTGAGTGTTTGGTACCTTCATAACTTCAGTGTAATTCTTTAGCTTGGCGCTGAAGAACGAAGACGAATAAGTAGGGCTATGGAGATGTATGTAGTATTGGGTCTCTCTTTAAACTGCATGCACTTACCTGCCAATTTTCTACATTCGCCAAAAACCAACAAAAGGCTTAAATTTTACATCAGTCGTCGATATCTACACGGTCAGTCTTCGAGTTTCGAGTTATCGGAAATGTACTCCCAAAAAAATTTGCCACAGGTAAGGCCAGTAATTTCAAATCTGTATCCAATTGAGAGCAGAAAAGGAGGGTATAACTAGTTTTGTCAAATAATCGCCAAAAGGATCGAAATCCTTTGATATTTCGCATTGATAAACATCTAGCAAATATACACAAGCCACCTTTAAATCTACATGTGGTATATATGTAGGTAGTAGCCAGACCATATGGGATAATGGTTAATGTATAGGTTTGAGGTTTTATAAAGACCAGCTTCTGGATAATTCAATCCCAAACTGCATTTATAATAGCCTGAGTATAGTAAAAATCGCAATCGTAAGGACAGGATAGTAATATAACTTATTTCATTTATTAACCCTTACTCTCATAAATAAATTCCAACCCTTACTCTCATCAGCAAAGTAATCCTTAAGGAATATCAATAAAAGACTTAAATACAAGTTTACCATACCAATATACATCTTTCTATAGAAATCGTTCGTTCTTTCGATGCTATAAATCCTTAAATGAATTAGATTTGTTATCTCCTTATTTACATACGAATTCTATTTCAATTAGATCCACAATTTGTAAAGAGGCTTACAGTAAAGTAATTGAAACCCAATGGTACACTTGTCTTTCTCAATCACGAATTAACGTATTTTTAGTATAAATTCAATGGCGACAGGAGCTGTTACCTCCTGCCAATTATCTTAATTTAAACATTGACTTTTGACGAGTTTCGAAAGCTTTGCGGGCATGTTGACCTTTGAATGAGTTGAGAAAGTTGATGACTTAAAGTTCTATGTAGGATGGAAACTTCTTTTTTTTTGTTTGTTAAACAAATTAAGGAGTTCTGTAGGTGTCCACGTGTATTAATTAGCAAACTAAATTCTACAAACGAAATAAAGGCTACAACCTAAACTTTGTTACAGCAAGTATACATATCCAAAGATAACTGATAAAGTGTCACTCCTGTTGGATGTTATTTAATTGTACAGATTAAAACTTTTGGATTAAGCAGTTGGGACACTCCTCACCTATACCAACCGTTTTTTATTTTGTTTTGATTTCCACGGTGTGGTCCGCATTAAACGGAGTAGGTAGTGTCACTAGTTTTTCCGGCTTTGGGAATGAACATCACATTTCATTTGCAGTCAAAGACGATATAAGATCGGTTCCTAAATGTTGGAGTCTGAATTAAAATTAAACAAAACTTTGCTTCCTTTGCATCACATCCTAAGACTAAGTTTTTTTATTTTGGTGAATTGTTCATAGGGATAGTAAAACCTTCGAAATAACATCAATGCCACCCTCCATTGTTTTATAACCAGTTGCCAGACTCTTTAGCAGAGTGGTCATCAGCTTATGCTTAGGCCTACATTATCTTCAGACTTTTTTTTCCTTACATTTTGATTTAGAAACATTCAAAACCAACCTGCATCGGTATCTCTATCTTCTATTCTTAATTTCCCTAAATATGTAAATTTTATGTATTTCCACTCATTTACGCTGGATTATAATTTTGGTAATACTAGGAGCCGTTCCAGAATGGTAGTTGCAATATCCTTATCGATAGGCATAGTCACCTAGTGGGTTTCGCCTCACAACCTCATCTGCGTGCGCTCCAACAATGGTGACAGAGTCTTATATATTACGATGTTGAACCCATGGGTTCTCCTCAATACAAGGTTTTATAAGACTGGTCACATCATCTAAGGAATTCGAAGTTTTCTTCTCAATAACATCCAATTGATGAAGATATACTCTTGTCTTGGGTCTAATATGTAGTAATCTCCTCATTTACATCCTCCCGCCAAAATGTTGTGCTACCTTATGTGACCTTTGTAAAGTCATATGCAATCCTTTGGGATAACTCTATAATGACATCTTTATCTGAAAAGATAAAAGGTAACTTTCAAAATCAATTCATGAAGGATTATACTTGGAGTGGATGGTGCTAATACTTATAAGACGGGATGAATAGGTATAGTATCCTTCTCAAATCTGGGAAGTTTAATCATGCCACATCCAAGGCTAATGGACATATTCCTAGATCTGTTTCCTCGTTAATCCCGTTCTTGTTCTTCTTGTGGGAAATTGCTATTATATCAATCCGCACGTGCTGAGCCAGCCCAGGATGCCAACGTTTTCCTAAGTTGTCCCGAAATTTGGCAGAATGCACGCATCTATGAAGGCGCAAAGAACACTAAAAAAGTACCCCCCATGCTTGAAGTGTTCAGCACCATTGTGCCCAGACAGTGGAGGCTCCTAAGATCAGGTGCTCATAAGATGCGCACTCGTTTTTTTTATGAAGGTGTAGGACGTTAAGCTTGTTTCTTTTGTATTGGCATCTTCGATTTCGAAGAACAAGAAGTTTCGTCAGAGAATTGGTTGGTTCCAATTGGAGTACTTCCTGCCGATTTAATCGTCTTCCCCTTCAATTAATACCAAAAGGATGTCGGTGCTTGCGATCGTTTAGCATTGAAGCCTTCTTTTTTTTCCTTTTCTTCTGTTCTTAGACAGAAAGAGCTTGTTCAGCTGAGGCTTCTAGAGTCAAATCATCTATGACTGTACTATGTTCAGCTATTTTCTTATGTTGCGGGAAATTATGCTTACCGGGTAAAACCTTTTCGCTACTTTCTCCTTCCTTGAAACGAGTGAAACGCAGGACTCTTCACAAACACTTGCTGTGTCCGCACTTTTATTCAGACGTGTCGAAATATTTTGGTTAAAAGATACAGGATCCTTGCTTGTCGCTTTCGCGAGTACCACCTTGGGTAAACAAAACCAATGGTTTCTCCATCATACTTTTTCGAAAACAAATTCTACTTTGTAGTTAGGACGTCTTTAGCTTTAAATTCGATGTCTCTCCTCGGATTTTTGTAGAATCTTAAACTTTTTGTCTCCCAAATCTTCTCGAAAGGAGACTACCACAATTGCGCCAATTACAGAGGTATCAAACTCCTCAACATCGCGTAGAAGGTCTTATCTGCCATCTTATGCGAACGTTTGACACCCTTCGTCAACAACCCTATTAGCCCCTATCAGTGTGGTTTCAGACCAGAAAAGTCCACAACCGATCAAATCTTCACACTTCACTTCAAAAAGTTCATATCGATACCCACCATCTTTTTATCTATTTCAAAGCCACATATGACAGTATTTATAGAGACGAGCTATACAGAGCCATGTCTAGTTTTGGCATGCCTGCCAAACTCGTCAGATTGTGCAGAATGACAATGGAGAACGCTCATTGCTCCATCAAGTTCAGTAACGATCTCATCGAGACCTTTGATGTCAAAAAAGGATTTAGACAAGGTGACGCGTTTTTTTAAAACATCATACTTGAAAGAATTGGACGTTAAGCAGGAAAACGGAGCAGATATTGAACACTTTCGAAAGACAAATTCTTCGTCGGATACTCGGTCTCTTATGCGAGGAGGCCAAATGGAGAAGAAGATACAACCGCGAACTCTATGAGCTGTACCAAGATGTGGATGTAGTCCAAGAAGCCAAAACACGTCGACTACACTGGTTCGGCCACATCTAGCTCCAGCAAAGAGGATCTCCGAATCACAGCCCCCAGTATGGGTTGTGGTCAGAATCCCGAAAATCCAAAGTCCCGAAAAATCCCCCCAAAATCTCGAAAATCCCGAAAAATTGGGTTGGGTACGAAATATAACAATATAACTTTTTCTTTTCTTTTCGGCGCAGGGTCATAAGTCCACAATTCGATTTGTGCATAAACTTCAACCCCCTGGTTGGAGTCACTGTTGGATTTGGAGTAGGTGCGGGGTTTGGTATATGAAAAGTTTCTTTAAATCCATAGCAAAATTTTCATTTTCGGGATTTTGGCTTTTCGGTATTCTGTCCGATTCCCCCCCAGTATGTATGTTTGACATTGAAGTCTCCTCTCATTATAAATTTAAAAAGAGGCTGATTTGTAGTTTTGATAGTTACTGTTGTGGTTTGAAACTTTAGGGAACTTATTTTCTCTTCTTCATAATGATGATCAATGCTATCTCTTATAATAATAGTACTGCCTCCTCCCGCAAAGTTGTCTGGATGGACTGTATGGTAAAAGTTATAATTCTTCAACTTGCTGTATGATTGGGTTGTGAGGTGAGTTTCTGATATCAAACAAATGTCTACTGTATACAGTATGTAACTCTTTCAAATGTTTGCACAATCCATTCGCGTTCCATGCCATGATTCTTAAGAACATAGACATTATTGATTGCAGTTTATTTTTCCCTCAAATTTTTCCCGTTCTTCAAGAGTTTTATTGAAACTTTCCTGTGCATTCAGCTTATCCAGTATTTTAACTAGAGTATCTTCGATTGTGCTTTGGTCTTTTCTGGTAGAATAAGCAGCTTTAACTGTTTGCGAAAACGGGGGTCTGTGAGCGTTCAAGTCTGTTGATTTATTTTCTTTCGGTTTCTGTTGAACTTTGATGTTTTCGGTAGCATCATTGATTGTTGCGGTTCGGATATTCGTCTAAGAGTTTTCATTTGTTTGACGATTAAGTTTATTATTTCTTATCTTTTGCAACTCTTTGGCTACAGCACATCCGCGGTAGTTCACAGGATGGGCCTCACCGCAGTAATAGCATTTTGCAGAGAGGTCTAAAGGTTTGTTACAATTGACGGTGCATTGAGGGATAATATTGGAAGCTTTAACGGGCTCTATAGCATCCATTGCATAATGTACTAGATTGTGTCCAGTGTCAACCTTAAATCATCGCCGGAATGTTGTATGTATGCTCTTTGTTTTTTTTATTACAGATTGTCCGTCTGTACTCTTAAGTCTTAAAACCTAGTTCTTGGACAGCTATTAAAAATCATCAGTTCGTGGTTCAGACCATGTTGAAACGTTTCCTTCATATTTTTAGAAAGTTGTTGTAGTTTATAAAGTTTCAGAGAAAAGATGCACAGCCACCCCATCACTAGAAAACTTAGTAAAACATATACCAAACGCGTTGGCATCTTCCCGTTGGGAAAATTCAGTTCCTTGTTCCCTAAGTAAACATTTCCTTAAGGAACTGCAAAAATAGAAAAATAGAGAACTAAAAAAACTTCTTCCATTTACCGTAACTATTTTCAAGTTTTAACTTCTGAATAAAATTAGCTCCAATCGATAGCTCAGCGTCTAATTTCGAAGATTATGGTTAAATATTAAAATATTTGCTTCAGACTATGTAACCGAATGAGGAAACTTTTTGCCAAAAACTTTGTCTGTGTTGTATCTCCCTTCTCTACCAACTACGAATATGAAATCCACTCATAATGACCAGTATTAAAGTCTAATTATTAATGATCATTACCTATTCATTTGCTCACATCTTGTCCAAGTACTTCCAAGTATCTATAGTGTGAGCAGAGTAGCTCTGCTCTAAGCGTATAATCTAAACATGAAACCATAGGAGTGGTTGAATTCACCCTTCTCTTAAAGGAAGTGAGTAGAAGAAAGTAATTCTTGATTTTAGAAGACGATTTTAAGTTCTTGTTGATGAGTAGAACAGATGTACCATAAGCACCTATCAAAGGGAGTAGTACAATTTCCCAGGAACATCTATATACCTACATATGGAGAACACTTTATCTCTTTCTCCTATTGTCGACGGCGGGCGGCAGTTGAATTGATGTTTAGTACATAGCTTGGGTGATAAGAGTGTTTGTTGAAATGGTATCATACTTTGTGGTGGTGGTGCATAATCCTCAGAGAAAGTTTAACAGAGTTATGCCTGCAATTTATTGGCTCCATGGTGGTTTGTATTGTTCTCGGTACAGTGTAAGCGTACACAAGAATTTACTCTAATTAGGATAAACTTTTAATTAGGTACATGGCTATGGGTATGACTGCTATCGACAGTCGGCAAATATACATATATATGCATTTTCTGATTTCCATTAATTAGGAAATCACCACCATGATAGTTTGTGGTGGAAGTTTAGGTATGAATATGATCAAGGATTCCAATCAGATTTTAAAATTCACTACTAGTCGGGGAAGAAAATTCAAAATTTGCCTTTTAGAGGAAATCTTTTTTAGACAGACATGTCCTTATATACCTACATATGTATGTATGATTGTTTTGGAGTTTTTTGTTTTTAATTTTAATGTTCGTATTAATGTAAGAAGGGAGTAAACAGGACTCTAGTACTATCAGTTTTCTGCTATCGAAATAAACACTCTGTCCCAAGTGTTTTGATCTGCTGGAAGCGATAACAGTACACTCCTTCATGCATATCTGGGGTGGTTCTTGCAACAATACAAGGAAACAATAACTGGGCACTTGCTTTTTTTTTAGCTCAACGAAAACTTACGTTGTTACGGGTAGATAGACTACAAAAGGGTTTAGAACTAATGATGTACTTTAGTGAAGCCTACCTTACAAGTAGATCAGCGGTCTTTAAGGACTAAGGATTATCAAGGACTTGAAACTGTTAAAGACCGCTGTTTGGTATCAAAATAGTAAGAATTTAAGACTGCGTCTATCTTTCGCTGTTTATTTTAATAGTGCAAGAAGCACTATGACCTCATAGAGAACTTTTATGGTATCTCCTTGAAAAGTTACTCCTACGGTTTTGTCTGTTAGTAGAAATTCAGTTCATGACTGTAGCTCAGGATTGTTTAAGCTGAGAAGGAGGTAACAAGGTGACGATGTACTGTCTTTATAGAAGTGTTTGAACTTGGCCCTAGCAATGGTAAGGGTAACACATTCGCATAAGATATGTTCCGCTGTTTCAATGTGCCCAAGGCATAGTCGATTGGCAAGTACCAATTCTCTTGAGGTGGTCTTTGAGAGTGCAGCCAGTCAGGTTCGATCATTTTTGAAATCTCTTGCGTTCGTTTCGTTTTTAGAAATTGAAAAATTTTTGGACTAATAAATGGAAACTTTGCAAATTCGTTGCCAGGGATGTTTTTATGTCCAGAGACCGATGTCAGTATAGAACAAGCTGCAGAGCATTTTGGAGAAATTTTCAAACCAGCCTAGACTCAGACTTAAAGAGCATATGAGCTTTAAGGGCTGCTTCGGTAGCTGATAAATGATACAAGTTTTAGCGTTTGGAGGCTTAGACTTCTCCTCTTGATGAATGGTATGATGACTGTGTAAAATGAGATAACTTTTAGCCATTTGGATTGTAAGCAATTAGAATACTTCCTTATTCCTTACTATTATAACCAAGTTATCTGAATAGCCTTGAGTTAGAAATCCTGAATTGTTTAGATCGTTTACGATTGTGGCAATACAATGAACCATTCTAGATGGGAGAGGACGCCACCTTGAGGGAAAATCGGGATTTGTCCGAGATTGGCAGAAATGATTCTGCTGCTAAGCATGGAGTATATGCAACTGGTAATCTCTAAGGTAATGCCTTTGGCATCAGCAGTACTCCTAAGGAAATGAATAGACGTATGTATTTTAACAGCAAGTCTACACCATGTGGATGTGGCCAAGGTGCTTGACTTTCTCAGAGACGTTTCGGTGGCTTCGCTAATCACTGAAGGGAAAATCCTTGACACGAGAATAACAACATCGTTCGCATATGTGATTACTTTAAATCCTTCTTATGGTCTATATTGGACATTGTTAATGACCAGGAGCCATAGAAAAGGTGTTTGGTAACGATATTGCAATACTGACAGAAGAAATCTTTGTGGGTGACAAATAGATTCATTGTGTACATATGAGTAAGAATGTAGCTAACGTGTATTGCTTGTGGCGGATTTTTCAAGCAACTGCCTTACCGTGTAGAATTCCGTCTCTGTGGACTTCCCTCTGATGTAATGTGCGTGTTGAGATATTGGCGGTCTACTGAGAATCCCGCGAATGTGGAAGTCTAAAACACGATCTACGGTTTTAATAACAAAGGATGTTAGGCTTATTGCTCTCCTTTGGGAATTAGTGACCTTGTTTGCCCACCCAGTTGAGTCGAATGTAGTGCTTTTGTAGCATTATATGTATGTAGGACGTACGTCAAAACCTGGCGACTTATAGCGAAAGAAGCTATTAATGGCCCTGGAAATCATTCTACCGCTGAATCTGTCCAGGATTCTTCTTTTCGTTTGATGAACGACAGATTTGAATGGATTTTACTGAGTCTAGCTGAGTTTAGATTCTCAAAAATATGTCCAAGCCTATGTCGTGACCTTACTAGTGTTTTTTTTTTTGTATACTTTAACGAAGTGAAGATGTCTCTAGTAACTTTTCTCCGAATAGAGAGCTCTCCGTTCCACCAAGGTGGGAATGCTTTTCTGACATATTTGACAGGGCAGGGTATGGATTGGTATGGATAATTCTTGTCCTTGTGCTGATTTCATACTCCGAATCAATTCTCTGATCGCGTACATTATTTAGGATAAGTCTGAATCGAATTTCTTTTAGTCAATACGTCTAGAGTTTTGGAAGGAGAAACACTAGGCACTTTTCGTTAATTGGGAGTACGAAACTAAGGCTATGTTGATGGGATTCGGAACATTTCCGACGTTGGAGAAGTTTTTTGTGGTCTAGCGCTATTCTTGGAAACCAGACGTTGTCCTGAGTCTCCTTGAAATTGCCTTAGCAGAGATGAACTTAAGTTCAGTGTCCTCCCCAGCATCACTGATTTTAGTGACGCAAACGTTAGGGAAATCCCTAAAGAACTGGTTCACGGACTTGGTTACGCAATACTCCAGGACAGTTGGATATCCGACCGATGTGGTTTTCAATCACGTAGTCCACCACAATTTCGGAGGTCGAAACTTTGTTCATTAGCGATATGTACTTGCAGCTGCTTTCTAATTATCTCTGTGAAGGTACGCGCTGTGCGTTTAGTTGGAAGTTGAGGGATGATTACGACTCTGGCAACCTTGCTTTTTTTATGAGCATAGGTGACCTAATCCTAAGATCGGTTGTGTTCCTTTCCTGTTCTTTTTTTGGGTTATTGTCTTGACGTACTCATCAATCATCGTTGAATATTTTTCTTATCCTCCAGGTCATTTTCGTTGACGTTACCTCCATATTCTTTTCTAGTCTAAAATGAAGAGAGGCTTGGTGTACTTTTTTCAAGATGGTACCGGAAGATTTTGTTCATTTAACTGGTTTTCGGTCACTGTGACTTGTGATCTTAGCCCTGGGATCGATGCTGTTGAAGCTTGTCTTGTGTTCCGCACTTTCGAGAGGCGGTTGAAATTTTCCTAACTAGATGACAATAGTTGGTGTACCATGAAAGTAACAACAATTGCGCATTGGCTAGATCAAACCATTCATTGTTGTTGATCATTAATATATTGAGCCAGATTTTCTTGTTTGTTTCTACCCGAATGCGGCAGCAGATTATCCTGCTTAAGCTGCACATCAATGTCTATACTCATATGCAGGGGTGCACGATAAATGCCGTCAGACCTAGGAGCCCGCCTCTGCTAACTAGTACCTCTATATCTGTAGGAACGCACACCCCAATGACCTTACGATAGCCAAGAAAGTAGGCACAAATTGACAAAGGCCCAAAAGAAGGCACAAGAGTCTCAGTTAAGAAATAGAAAGCAAGCTGCAGTTACAGTCACATGGATTTTGTTAGGTGGCGATAAGCCAAGTATAACAAGAAAACAGTAGTACACTACGAATGTCTTGGTCCTAATGTGACTTTAAAATAATAGAATCGATATTTTAAAACTCGATAAAGTAAAAAGATGCTTCTCATAAAAATAATAATAATATGTTTCCTTCCCATCTCAAAAATTAAAGTAGCAATCCATGTTTAAGTTTAAATCGTGTATTGTAAAAGGCGTCCCGATTTCTTGCTAATACTTCGACGTTGTTACGAGCAATGCCTACCATAAGATATCCATCACCCAACAAGTTAAGGATCTCCCCAATGAAACACATTTCTCCTTTGTCCTTTGAAAGCGTATTTACTTCTGTCATCCATCTGAATTTGAAACCTCGAATGACAGCGTATATTTGCAAAAAGTGTCATTCACTCGAAACCAAACTCACAGAAAATTAATCATTGTCTTTTTTTTTAACGTGACACCATTGATTAGTTTTCCATTAGATAAACTCGAAAACAAAAACTTTTTCAATGTCCTGTGGTATGGCATAAGCAAAAAACAAAGACTATTTACAAATCCTACATTATACGTCAATTTAAAATGACTTTTAGTGTGTAGGGTGCTTTTCAGTTCAATGCGTAGTACGAGTCTTTTAACATTGAACAGGACATAGTGACTTGTCCTGCTTGTAGTTTCCTGTCATAAAGACGTTTCCACAAGTATCTGCTACTATCTCTCCACTAATTACAAATGGCTTTTCATATCTAAAACCGTTTTCTATTAACAAAGTGGTTGAGAGTAAAACTTTCAAATTACATTGACAAATTGTCTTCCAGAAACAATAAACAACCAACCCCGTGTATAAGCAGGAAAGCAAATTTACTCCTTACAGTCCTTACGTACTTTCCGATATAATATCTTTCCACAACTTGGCTGTGTTTAAACAAAACTTTTTAGATAATTTGTAAATGTGATTTACATAGTCCTACAGCGTATAAAATTGCGTTGGTTGAGGAAACCTCAACATCCGTTTAAATTCGTCTTGGTACGTGCTTACATTTAGTCTTGTTCCTTGGTTTTGGTCGCCAGGGAAATCTTTCGCAGTAGAAAACAAAGTTTTTAAATGAATCTGATAAAAATGAAAAGTACAAAAAAGTTGTGTGTTCCGGGAAACTAAGAAAAGTTGGATATCTCAAAGAAAATTAAAAAATTCATTAAAATAAAATACTTATCGTGTTGACTCGTACCTTTTATGAATCTGCTTTACCTTTCTTCTCGTTACAGATATTATTCATGGAAAACTTTTTCAAAACAATCGATTCCTGGAAATTGATTACGCCCAGGGTAGGGATATTCCGCCTGGATACACAAATAAGATTGCACAAACATTGCAAGAGTGGTCGGAGGCATGCGATGCCATTTCCAAATGCATTGAGGAGCAAATAAATCGTGCCAATAACGAAAAGGCAAAACGTTTGAAAAATAAGGACCGCATCGATCAAGAAGTGAGTATTATTTTCGTTCCTACATGTATCCTAGACTAAATGGAAATACATAATAAAAAAAAATACATTTTCAAGGTATAAAGTCAACTTCTGGGGGTTCAAGGCTCGAACTTAACATTAACATTTTTTTGTCTTATCCCACCTCTCCTAGAGTATATTTGTCATAAGATAGTTTATGCTCCACATCCTCAGGCATCGACTATGTAAACTTTGACACTGATGTACATTTGAGGAAATCTTACATCTGTCTTTACCTGCCTCCTTTTGTTGAAAAAGAAGACAGAATAGATCTTTAAGTATTCCGTAAAAGTGTAGTGATTGAATGGTGGAACAGTACCAACTAGAGACCGAGGATCGTATGAATGGAGCAAAATGGAGTAATGTGTCAAGGTCTTATGTTATACAGACGTTTGCTTTATTACCTGTTTTTCAAGAGCTGGGGCCTTTCATAAAACTACAACACTAATAATTATTTGTGAATTCACTTGTAACTTGTAAATTATGTGCAAATTTTTGTTTCATAAAGAATGCCAATTCACTAATAACTACAAGTATGACAGGCCTGTAACTACAAGTGAATTTACAACTGCGGCGAGCTTTTCTGTTTCATAAAGGTATTTGCGCAAAAAAACTATTAGCGACGGGCTTGTAATTACAAGTGAATTTCTTACAAGAGTAGAGGGACTAATAAAATCACGTACTGTGATGACTTAACTGTGAAGTATAGCCGCATTCTCGTAGTTCTTCGCAAATAATTTTTAACTTGTAGTTACAGACTAGTAGACTTGTAGCATTTTGATTGCTACACTTATAATTTGAATTTGTCGCGCTAAAGTACTGAAAAATGTTTATGGAACACAAAATTACAACTCCGTACTTTATTTGTGCTTGTAGTTACAGGTTTTAGTTTTATGAAATAGGTGTTTATTCTAGTAATGTTCTTCAGCCTTGGGTATATTAGTCTTCCAGGCAGATATCTAATGGGTGAAACCATATACACGAGCTCTGGTAGCCAGGCCATAGTTTATTCCGACTTACAAAGGAAAAAATGGAAAAATGAAGTATCTGCCCGAACAAGCGTCGGATTCAGTCCGAAAACGAACATCTTTGCACAATCGGAATAAATTGGTCAGGGCTATAGACTATGCTGGCCTGGGAAAATACAGAGAACGAGCTGATTCACCTCAACATATGTAGATAGTCTGTTTTAATTTGCAAAGGCTAAGGGTCCGGATAGCTGGTTAGGCAGAGGAACATGGATTATGAGATCTACAATTTGGTTAAACATTTAGAGCTGGGCCGCAGTACAAGTATTTTTCCTAATAAAGATAATTAAGGTCGTTAAAGTCTGAGTTCGCTATATTTTCTTTTGGTATTCATAAATTATCTGAATATCGTGGGCATGATGTTTGAGTATAGGTACTCACGGGTATCATATTAAAATATAGGCACTAAAGGTCTCCAATCCTTTTGCCAGATAAGGTTGTCGAAAATTGTCGGGCATCCGAAGGAAAGTGAATAAGAGAACAGAACACTTTGTTAGGGATACATGACTTGGCTGCATAGTCTCCTATTGGCCAGTGGTCTGTGCTCACAGCTACGATTTTCGCAATATACGATCTTGAACTGATGCCGAGCGTTTGCTATTGATTTGTTATGCATGATGGAGGACAGTTACTAAATTTATTCCATCAGAGGTTGGCCACCTCGAAAAGGTCGTTGATGTATCAATTAAACGTAGTTGAAAAAATAAAATAAAATAAAAATAGATAGATAGTAGCAAGAATGTACTGTTTGTAAAAAAAAATTTTTTTGACTGCAGGCATACCTCTTGAATAGTCTATAAATCATGTCCTCGCGGTCCCACTTTCGAAATGAAAACCACACAACCGGTTAGCTTTCGCGCTTGTGTATGTTATATGCTCTCTAAAGTTGAGCCTATGGTCAGTCAGTACCCCCAGGTACTTTATGTAGGGTTTTGACTTGGTAGAGTGTTCTCCTACCTGCATTACCAGGTGCTCAAGTTATGAGGACAGCTTTAGTTTTGTGGTCCGCTTATTCCAAACGTTTGAGCCATAGCTTTACGTCTTTGATGGTGTTGCAGTTTCTCGTCACTACCACCACCGCGATGTCAACTGATCCCTGTGGAACCCCTCCTGTAATTCTATATTTTTCCGTCCCTTCGTCCATGTCGTAGAAGAGGGTTCTGTCTTCAAAGTAATTTGTGATTATTCGTAGCCGGTAGCTTGGCACTCGAATATTCTTCAGCGTTGTCATAATGAAGTTTTAGCTGGTCGAGTTGAACCTATTTTTTAAGTCGAGCGTAACTACAGCGCAGTACTGCTTTTTTCCTCCTTTCCATCTCGTTCTAGTTGGAAATGCCTTCGTATGCAATTTTACAGACTGCTTATATGGCATGGGTGATACTTCGTTTCTTCCTCCAACACATATTGTGTACTGGTCAAGTCTGTCGCGGATAACTCTTTCCAGCACTTTCCCTACCGTGTATGCACAGCGGTCTGTATGATGATTTCTCTACCAATCTATGTCGTTTCCATTGCAGAGGGAATTTTCCTTTTGTCAGGCATCTTGTATAGAGATTTGCAAACACATCTGGTTGGGTTTGAATGGCTTCTTTAAGGACGAAATTTGGGATCCCTTCCATTCTTGAAGCTTATTGCTTTTCATTGACTCCGTTGCTTCCAGGACTTCTGCAGTTGTAACAAGTTGTATTGGTTCCATATCGTCCGTTACTATGCGAGGAAGGAATACACTAGTATTCCTTGGGAATAGCCCTCTAACTATAATATTCATCATGGTTCGGGCATGTCGGTTTTACTCTTTTTTAATGAATTTCTGAAGTTCCTTTCTATTCCTTAAGAATTTTTTTCTTATCTCTTCGGATTCTTCTCTTTGTCTTGCTCGCTACTGGCGCCTTCTCATTTGGAGACAGTCTGCTCTCAGCCTAGCGATGCATTCGTTTCACCAGTACACCGGAGTTCTCCCATTCTTATTGAGTTTGCGTGGCATGGAGGAGTCGCATCCTCAGGTGAGGGAAGTTGTCACTTGTTTGGCCTGTTCTTCAGTTGTGCCCTTCATCTACCCATCTTGAATTGGCGTGTAAAATTCTATATTGCTCGCATATGAGGACTAGGTTTTCTTTTTCCCCTTTGATTGCCTGTACAAGCAGATCTTTGAAGCTACGCAATGATTGAGATTTATCTGGATACACTTCATCGTTTCTTTACCAGATATCGCATCGCATTTTTGTATGCGTGGCATCTAAAACTTCCAGTCGTGTGGTGGTCTCCACCTTTGCAGTTTGGGTAACATATGCCCTCGCTTCCTCACCGTAGGCACGTTCCTGCGTGGTTCACTTAATTTTTGCAATCCCTACAGATATGCCCGTACTCAAGGCATTTGAAAAATCTTGTAGAGTTCTTTATTGGCCGATCCATCTGTGAGGGTAATAAGAGCAGTTTGTGTTCCGTCCCTTGTTACTCTTATGGACTTGATGGCATCTTTCATGATTCTTCCTGCTGTTGGGAGTTGCTCCTCAATGGCCGCGCATATGTATCTTCTCTTGTGTCGTCGCTTCGTCAAAGTCGCATAGTTCAACCGTGGCTTGTTTTTATTCTCGCTTCCATTTGGAGGATTTTGAACAAGTCTTCCCGCTATTTGGCACCCTGTTCGTCAGTCCTTCTCTTGAACCATATGACTAACTCGCCCTTGGCTGTCTTGCGGATCTTATTTACATTTTCTCTGAGCTCTGTAGGATCAGGGTTTTGTTCTCATCTCTTTGAGTATGTTTGCGTAGGAAGTCTCTCGTGTTTTCGCAATCAGTTATGGTACCTCATACTGACTCGTTGATCGAGCGCATTTTTCCGTCCTTTATCTTATCCACTAGGATCTTTATCTGCTTACCTAGATTCTGGAAAACTGATAGGTCGGTTGTTGCAGTTGCCATTTGGTCCTTTATTGTTTTGCGTTTCAACGACTCTAGGTTCTCCTCGGTCTATTTGACCACATTCGTGGTTGCCGTCTGTTTTGTTGGCGACCTAGCAACTTTCAAACTCCTAAGAAAGGGGTTCTCATCGCTCTTCTTTAGTCTTTCTTCGTTTGTTGTTCGAAAGTTGTTTTGACAAGGAAGCCTTGTCCTGGTTAAAATGTGACGCAATATCAAATTGTCTGATAGGACAACATCCTAAAAATCTCAATCTCAAATGATTTCTGTAAGAGTTGCAGGGAAGAAGAGGATGAGGAAACCACCTTTCATCTCCTATGCATATGTCCGGCCCTATCTCATATAAGACTGCTCTATTTAGGGACTCTTCTCTCCAATGACCTCAGTGAATTGGAGTCCCTAGACGCCATTGACCGTTTTCTCTGTCCCTGAGCAGTTACAGTAGAAAGATCCATGGAATTAAAAAGGAACTCTTCTGGTTTAAGTATGTCTGTATTTTTGTACCGACATGACAGCCACCCTATAACCGTGTCTCCACAAGTCATATTTATGTTAAACTTTATGTCAGAAATTTTTATTTATTCACTGGGTGGACATATCCAACACTGGGTAGGCAATGCACAACCATGTCGCGTAAGAGTAAGCAATAACTAATTACTACCTTGAGGGCTTTAAATTAAGTCGGAAAATTTAAAAATCCATTTCCAGAAAAAAAAGAAGATATTTGCATAATTATTTAGAAACTAATTTTCTGCACGTTGTTTTAATTACGGCTATTAGCCATGTTTTCTTTGTAGTAAAACGCAAATTGACAGTCAATGTCAAATTTATTTCAGACTTCATGTCCACAGAGATGGCAAGAAATAAAGCCAGACATGAATGTCTTGCCATAAATTATTTCAATGGCGTGACATATTATTGCCAGTGAAGATCAAGGGTAGGCCTAAACCCAATACTTTTTTTAAAAAATGGGGAGCTTTTTCTGCTGATAGTGTTAGACGTGGTATCACAAACTAGTGAAAGTACAAGAAGCATATCCCTTCGTCAAAAATATAGTCTACTATGCCTGAACATAGAATTTGAAAATATCCATTTCCCTTTATTTCGCTTGGGCATCAAATTGTGCATAGTGAGATGCTTTTTGAAAATATCGCTAACCAGACATTCAGACCTCTACTTTTCAAAGAATTTTCCAGCAAAACATTATATCATAATATCAGATGCAAAACGTACCGAAATTAATACATTTTATAAACGCATTCACATTTATTATTTCAACCATGAATTTATCGATGCCGATGATTTCTCTCTGCACGTCACTACGGCAAATGTTTTATTACTTACATTCCACGAATCAAATGAATTTTCCCTCAATTTGTTTTCGCACACACCTGTAAATCACCTCCACGTGCAGCTACATACATACATCACACGGCTTATGGAATTTCCAAATTGATTCACAGCGCAATTTTTCATTTTTCAAATAATATTACTACTAAATGTTTCATCAAAAACGCATAGATCTTCGTAGACTTGTGTTATGGTCCTGCGGTTACAACCTTTATTTATTATATTTTATTTAATTATATTTATGATGTTACTGATAATGAATTTTTTTTTCATTCCACTTGCAGATAATTAACATTAAAAAAACATTAAAGGCTCAACTTAATGACACGGACGAGGCAATGCAAACGGAATCTCGTGAATCGTCCACAAGTCAGGAGGCTCGCAAAAAGTCCTGCAAATCAAAGACACCACGTGCATCTGGTAAGTCATCATGGCTTAAGTCATTTACTTAAAATCCATAAAGAAAAAGTACCTGTTCTGTCATTGACCTGAAATGTTAGCTAAAAAAAAAATTGTGTTAACAATTTTTCCGCTTTAAACAAAAATAATAATATTTAAAATAAAATATTAATACTAAATATTTTTTTTCGATTTTTTCTAAATGTTTTATTTACTTAACAAAACAACAAAACAAAAAAAAAAAAACATAATTAATTAACTGTCGAAAAAATGCCTAAAACCCATCTCTTCTAGGATCTTTTAAATTTTCATCGCTGGGAAAGTAAAAGACTAAACTAAAAAAATAAAAAAAAAAATAATTAAAATATATTTTTTCGCTGGATATCCTAGAAATAACATAACAATCGGCCCACCATCAATTGGATTTCGAAGTATTTTTGGGTGGACCTGAATTTTATAAAGCAGAAGAGCGATGTCCCGGTTTTTATAGCTTCTTATTGAATTTCTTCTTATTTGAAGTTTTTTTTTGTTTTTTTTTTTGGAAATAAATTTTTGATCTGTTTAATATAATCGTACCTCTGCGTATTTAAATAAACGAAGTAAAAATAAATAAAGTGTGTATATTCTTTTTTTTTTAAATATTTAAAACTATCCGACATGTTGTCTCAGTCTTTTAATAGCATTATACGCATTACACGATAAAGTAAAACTTTTTAAAGATCCTTGATAGGATTTGCGTTATTCGAACCCAACACCACATGTTCTCCAAGACACAAAAACACTACTACGAACGATTTAACTAGAGAACAGTCTACAATGGGGTCAATATTTCTGCAAAATTGAATGCTAATTGATTGGGAAAATTACCATTACGTCCTTAATCGTCCTTTACTTACTTTAATAAGTAAGTGGTATGGTATGGCTATGGGCGCATGGTTGTTAATTATTTTTCTAGGAATTCAGTTCCATTAAGTTCATTGGAATAGTAGCCTGTTTTTACTTGCACCTATACCTATAGGGCAAGTATTGGTTTCGTGAAAAATTTCGAACTCGAGATTTTAATCAAACTTGACATTATTATGATGGAGAAGTCCAAAAAAGTGGGTCCGCCAATTCCGTTTGTCTGTCTGTCTGTATATTCGACTGGAGCCTAAACGGGTGGACGGATTTGCTTCAAACTTCATATCTGGGGTCTGTGGGATGATCCCTAGAGGCGAAATTGGAATTTTCTTTCTAACCTCAAAATTAAGGGTACTTTACTTAAGGCCGATTTCACTAAAAATGGATTTTCTCGAAAACTGCTCTAACGATTTTGATAAAATTTCATATGTGAGTTAGTTTGGGCATATGCTACTAGGTGGCATACCACGTTTTGCGCGAAAAATGCGTATAACGGTAATTTTACGAATTGGGCGTATATCGGCCATTTCTTTAGCAATTGGGCTTAAAATTAATATTTCAAGTGAGTGTGACAAATGCAAAGACATAACGTACCAAGTTTTGAAACTGCCACGCCCACTTTCTAAAAATTTTACTTTTTCAAAATTTTTACTAGGAATCAAAAAAAATTGTTAAAACATAGTTCATATGCTTTGAAAATCTCTATAATTTACCTTAACATCATATAAAGCCACGCCCATTTTAGGATGGCGTTTTTACTAAAAACTTGAATTTCAGTGCTTATACGATTATAAACTTACAGCATTAAGGTGCAAGTACGTACGACCCAGTCGTGCACTTTATTTTTTGGTCAGGATATGAAATAGACTTCGACGGAATAAGACCGGAAAAAATGGAATTTACCCATTTTCCTGGAATTTTGTTATCCGTACACAGTTGATTTCTCCCCTTCTTTGGATCCTAGCGATGAATGAACTGCTTCATATTTGGAAATAGGAAGGCTGTAAGGTAATCTCTTATTCGGACGACACGTTGCTATGACTGTAAACACCACAGTACACTCAGAGTTGTTTTGCAAAACGTTCTCTCTTAGATCTCTAAACGGACTAAAGGATGCGGTTTCAGGGTCAATCTACAAAAAACAGAATGAGTCCTTCACAAGGAAAATTTTACATCTTTAACCTCCTTAACTACATAAATATGTGGCACTAGCCTTAAAATTGTAGATTAAAGCCAAATATTTGGGTCTCATACCCTTGAACATGTATAGAACGCCACTAAAGCTCGGGACTGCTTTAAGAAAGCATTAAGAAAATGAAAGGGGACTACAGCTCTAAATTACATACTCTTTGTATCCGTAACCAGGGCTTAACTAACGTATGGCCTGATCGTCTGGTAGACGGTTCTGGTGGAAGCTGCTGACCGAACCTACCTTGGCGAGTGGATAGGTCGGATAGCTTATGAATGAGTGGAGCACTAAAAACCAACCCAACAGTGGCTCTAGACATTCTGTTTCACTTGCTACCTCGATTGTTTAATCTAAATACCGGACACTCTTCTATTCTTAACGATCTTGAATTCTTTCTGCAAAACCGATTACGTACATATGTATGTACTTCCATATCTTCTGTTTTGATTAAACCAATGTCCCCTTCAAACTTGACTGGGTAGAGGATATTGGGTTACAAAGTGTATCCATATGCGATATAACCATTTTTATTGACAGTCATGGACGACGAGTTAGACAGGCAGGGTACTACCATATCCATCTTGTCAATGCTATCAACTTAACCAACCGTAGATGGGTAGATGTTACTGTGGTATCATAATGAATTTTTACCTATCTAAGCGTTGCAGCATCTAACGCCACCCGCCACGTAAAGCTGTAACCACATTGTACATACTTGAAGACCTTAAAGTTGTCCATAAGAAGCTAATTTGTTTTATTGTACTCTGTGACGCACTTATAGGCTACGCAAACCAAGAGATCTCAAGTTAAGTGACCACTATTTAAGATAATACTGCCAAGAACTTTTCACTTTGGAGGCACACAATTCCCAATCATTTTGAGATGTGATGGCGCGCGACGGCTTTTTCCAAATTTGTTCACTGGACCAAGAACGACGGTTTAGGTGTCAATCTTCCAACCCCTAAGACTCTAAATACAAGAAGAACCTCTAAGCTCATTTGAGGCCAATTTAGGTGAGGGAGTAAAAAAGACCCTCTAAGACCCCTTTAACTATCGATGGGACCTATAATTATGTAAGGTTCACAATATGCACCTACTGATGAGCTTACGAATGTACTGTCCCATTGCTGCATGGTTGGTTTGGATGTCTGTCCTCGCTCAGATAGAGACACTTAGACCAAAAACTAGGTCCATTCAAAGGAAATAACTGGATGACGTGCACTAGGAACCTACATCCAGATTTCCCATGCGTAGTAATTTTGGTGTCAACCCGTTAAGGTACGAAACTGATTTGACACAGAGACAAAACTTTTTGCTTAAATCTTGTCTGGCTAGATCCCTGAGATCTTCGAAGAAGTATTCGCCAAAGGTTTTCCTACTTAAACCCGACAGGGTTACACAAGTGCACAAAAGGTGAATAATCTTTTTTTTATCTTTCTCGTCTCCACAGATTTTACAAAAATTGTTGGAGGGATCGCCAAACCTGCTGGCTTACCAAGGGTTCAACTTAGTGCCTTAAGAAGTAAGTATTTTTGTTTTCTTCCAAGCCAGGCTTAGCCGGATCTATTAGCTGGAGGTTAAATGTCATTCGAATGGCTGCAGTATCTATGTGGACCTTAATCGAGTTCACAGTGGCTGACAGCCCTTCCTCATTATCAGGGAGCTTAGTGCCCAGAACATCCCTGAGCCGAAAATCAGCAGATCATCAGGGATCCGTTTCTTAACTAACTTGGGTCGCTACTCGGACTGCCTCAATCGCTGCCCAAAATACACTACAATAATCCGTCATTCATGTAATGGTACAAATATTCGGTTCAAAATGATATATATTCTTTATTTCCTACATTGTTAGGAGCAATCCCATTGTCATGCCATCTTAGTGCCCTTATACTGCAGAACTTTGTATGAATAAGACCAGGAGAAGATAGTGAAGCAATATACATTGGGACCCAATTGCCACCCAATGATTGGGTGCTTTACTAAGGCAACACCGCCTGCTTTGTGAATCAGCAACCATTCCTTAATGCAAACCCAAAATGATGATACAACGCATTATGTTCCGAAATGCATTGTTGAACGAATATTTTGCACAAGCAAAACCAAGCAGCGCATCATGAACGAGTACGATGCAAATGACATTTGTTATTGCTACAGTTTCTGTTTTAGCTTTAAAATATATTTCGTTATGTCACCAGCACCACAATTGTTTAGCAAATGATTAAGTGCGGTGTTTTGCAAAATTCAACAAAATGCACAGTGTGACAGCATTGCATTGGTGATGTAAACATACGATGCTTTCACGCTGCTTGCGCAAACTGTTGCGCTGTGAATCATGATGCAGGACTTGCATGATCTTAG
The DNA here is from genome assembly GCA_905220385.1 of Xylota sylvarum. NCBI lineage: Eukaryota > Metazoa > Arthropoda > Insecta > Diptera > Syrphidae > Xylota > Xylota sylvarum. The sequence continues at coordinate 48,425,739 of LR999960.1, read as the reverse complement.
GTGTTAGAACTTTATAGTTTTCCAACAGATTTTATTGGAAAAATAATTTCCATTGAGGGTTTTCTAAATCAAACAAGTCCAGATTCTCTTTGCAATCTTTAAAAAAAACTTCAACAAAAGTCTTGATCGGTTTGTAGTAGTATGTCCTAGAATGTCAGTGTGCTTTTTGTTGATTGACAAGGTCCTTTAATATATTCTTAACATTGCTAAAGCCATCTTTAGCGTAGTTGTTTGGTTGATATTCGACGCACTTTAATGCTTAGTTGGTTGTTGGCCTGTTGAGACTCAAAACTATTTTGTTCGAGTTACAAGCAAACATACAGAATTTACAACACCCTCTCCGTTCTTTAACAAGCCTGTTCTATCCGACGCGAAGTACATAGAAGTCAATTAGAGAGTTCATTGCTTTACAACGAATATTTAGAATACATTGCACTTTCTAAAATTTGCTAGATGGTATCTACCAGAATCCTAGGGTTTTGTGGAACACAATTTGATTTTAACACATCCCAAGTGGAATAGTTTATGAAAGTGTTTAGCAAATAACGCAAATGATTTCACATCGAAACTGTGGCTGTCCGCTGTGAATAGTACAAACACTCAAAATAAAATTAAGGTAAAACCTGCCCTAATTGCAAACATATTTCAGGTCACACTATATTCAAGCTGAGTGTGTAGTATGTACAACCACCCACAAGAGAGCATCCTTAAAGTAATGACTTGTTTTTGTTTTTTGTTCTTTTTGGTTTCTATTTAAGTTTGTTTCTTTCCCAAGACAATCGTGTTCTAGTTTAATGACGGTTTCCTGAGTTTTTACTGCAAAGCCAGTCATTCATCATCAATCAATTTGCTATTCCTTAGGTTTTTTTTTTTCTTGTGTTGTTATTCTAAAGCACAAGAATATGCTCACTTAAGTCTCTAAGGACGAGACTCTGAAAGAAGAATTCCTTGTATCAGCAAAGAGAATGTAAGAATCAATCCCAGTGTTTCACACCTTGTTAGGTTCTGTTTAAGTTTAAATCCAATTGAGTGATTTTTTCGTTCACACCTCTCGTTATCATTTATCAAAATCTCAAAAGGATTTTCTTCCGCCATTATTGCTGGCGTGTTTTGCGTTGAAGATACATAAAAAACAAACCGAACGATGAATGTGAGGACTTCCCTCAAAGACCCTACCAAGTTAGTGTGTGACGGGACTCCTTCGTGTTTGACTTCTTTGTATGTTATTTCTGCTAGGTACCTTGTTTGTGCCTTTCCATTATGGTCTATGTACTCAACTCCCCTTTTGTCTGTTCCTTGCGGTAATACAAACGTTGTCTTGAAAATTGATATCGTTTGGCTGCTGTGTTGTGTATCCAAGTTTTTTCACTTTTTTTTTTATTTGTTTGGGGAATACGAGCTTATTGTCTATACGTACCGACATACAGTGGGAGGACGTGTGACATGTCATGTTGTCATTCGGTTGCCTACGGCATTTATGTTAAATGAATTTCAAGAAGGAAACAGGAACGGATGCCATAGAATAACATTAAAAGCAAAAATGAAAAACTCCCAAATCGGATCAGTTCAGTAGTCTATTAGTGGTGACAGCCCTGATGCGACTTTGTTGCATTGGGTGAGCAACTGACGGGCTAAGAATACATCCGTTGAAAGGAGTATACCAACGGTTGAGTATCTATAATGTTACCTGTTACAGTAAAAGGGCTGAGGATTCGCAAAATAAAGCTGCTTAGTGTTGGATTCTTCTCCTTGGTAGCAAAAACCGAATCAGTAGTGGCAGTTTCTCTGAGTGTGTGTTTTTGCCTCATCATGGTCAAAAGGGTGTTTGAAAATTAATATAGTTTCCATTTGGGGGTCTTTTACTGTTAGAAGTACACCTTAATAATAATAATTCTAACTACTAGCTAATTACCATTCTGCAATGTTAATGAGTTATCGCATCTTTAAATTGTGAGGCTGATCCACTGCCCATTATGTCATCAAGTCGTCATGTCTACAGGTTTCTCACCAATTCTCCGCTAAAGATGTTCGTTCACGACATGGTTCTGGTGAGCAATTATTCAAATGTTTTGCAGGCACAGATTCAGAAATTTTTATCCTGCGAAAGTCACGTCCATTTTCCAAATGTTGAACGCTGTTACTAAACAGCCATAGGATTACAACTAAATTCCGCCAGAACGTAGAAAGTATCCAACTTTACCTTTCTCCACTTTGTATCCCGAAGATTCCGGCTTCTTCCCAGTTGGCGATACTCCTCTTCGGCGGCATAGGAGAATCTTCTTGTATTGCCCCTTGCTGGGTTAGCGGTATCCTTTCATCTTTACTACCCTGCGGTAGCTGAAATAAACAACAAACAAACATCAGAGGTACAATCTTTCAAAGGGCGTTTAACGCTGATGAAACGTGCGTCAGTAGTGCTTTGGTAAGTATTGAGATAGAAATGGCTAAGATCGGTTTATGCAGTCAATAAAAAGCAATATCGACATCTTGGATGGAACCTCACTCTCGACAGATATGTCTTTTAGGTAGTTAAGGACTTTGTCTACACAGTATCCGTTTTTAATTCTGGCTAATTCGTGGGACTACGAAGCTCTCGCTCTAACAACTAAAGATAATAATCATCCCAGTCCTACTCTATGCCGCAATGGCATGGACTATGTCAAGAGTGAATAAGGTCGCTCTGATATTCCTTGTGAGAAAATGACTTTGAGCGATTTTTGAAATCCTTTGGATGGAAGGTAGGTGGAGAAGTAGATACAACCATGAGCTGTGCTAGTTGTATGTATATAGTAGCATCGACCAAATCAGAAGAGTTCACATGACTAAGATGACCGGATGGACCACAACGCTCTACTCCAGAGAGTCTTCGAATAAACTCCGGAGGGACGGCGCTGTAGAAGAAAACTACGCTTAAGATAGCGCACTCCATTGTACCAACTTGGTATAAATCGAGGTGGTGCATCTAGGTTCTCGTAAGTAAGTAATTGTCAAGGTTACCATCAAAGGTCTAACTTAGCTATCATACAGGCAGTGGAATTGATATTGCTCTTTTACCTCTAGTGGAAAGCCAAGAACTTCGATTTTATTAAGAATGAGTCTGTACAAAATATTTTCAAAGGACCTGCATCGTAATATCGCTGGCAATTACATCATATCCTATCTTGTGTTATCCTTGTTGATTGACCCTTAAAAAATTCGGTCTGAGAATGGGGTGAAAAAATATTGTACAAAGAATGATGCGTGCCACATTTCCTTCTTGTGAAGGTAATTTAGTAAAAGTCATTTAAAAGTAGGAAAAAACTCTCTTTTACTTTTCTGTGAGTCAGAAATTTGGAACAGATTTAGGACATGTTGGACACGTAAGTATATTTTGCACATTTTTTCAGATTATGGTGAAACAACTATCAAGACCAGAAGAGAAAACTTTAAAAGAGAAACAGGTTAAAGTAGGGGTTGAGCTGTCTACATTAGTAATGCCTCCTAGTTGGTATAGGCCGGTGTTGAAAAGACATCAGTAGACAGAGCCGGGGGAATTAAAATGTCACAGCATTCTTATCAAAGCTGGTAACCAAGGATAATTTGAGATGGACTACATTCGTCTGCAAAGGTAATGTTTGGATACAGTTAGATATTTTGACACAAATGAATTGTTGCGATAGTGATTGTTGAGGTTTTGAAACAGCCTAAAGTCAAAACAATAGTTGTATCGCCAAAGTACACACGAAATCATGCGAAATCATAAGCTACTTGAACTATAGATGGTATAGCTAGACCCAGACAACTAAAAGTCTTATTGGCATTGCGAACAAGAAGAAACATTTAAATGTACCAGGCCATACTTTCTCCTACTTAGCACAGTGTTGTCATTTGTCCCCTTTAGCTCCCATGATATATGTAAATATGCATATGCATGTATGAACATGGTATTAAATTTGATTTAACAATTAGTTTGCTAAAGGGCTTGTCTCAGTCAATGGTAAGTATTAACTATTCTATTCTTTGAAGAATATTTATTAATTTATGTTAATATGTCATAGCAGAGAAATGACTGAGATATGTATAAGTAAATTACAAATTAAAGTAAAGATTTATGTATATAATGCAAATAAAGGTGCTGTTTTATTTTTCTTATTAAAAATTAAAAATATGTGAACAATTATGTTAAAATATCGTAAAGGGGATAAAACTGCTCAACTGGCAGCTCTGCCCAAACTACAAATGAATTAAAAATGCTCGCAGAAATATGCAATGAAATTATATTCAATACTTACGAGGGAGCGTATGCGATATACTCGTCAAAATCCATAGCATAGTCTTTCGTGGAAAAAGCTGGAATTAAATTACGTAGCATACTTTTCAATGCCAGTTTTATTTAGGATACAACATATCTATGTTGTTTTTTCTGGGTGACTAGTATTTTAGTAGACATTTACTCCACAGTCCCAACTGTACATTCTTGGTTTAGAAGGAGATTTGTCCCGAAGCACGGAAAAAAGGACTGCTACATTCGATGACGGAATTGGGACTTGATGATTATAGAAAGTATTGAAACGATTAAAAAGTTAGAAGCCATCGATTGATGGATAGATACTTGATACAACATAATAGACTCGTACAATGTTAGGTGCTGACTCTATTTTGGACCGCACGCCGATTTCCGGTTCTGCTATCCACAACTATGTATGTTGTTTGATAGGTTAGGTTAAAGAAGGGGTGTGTGGCGGATAAAAACTCATCACGTCCACTCGGAGACCTACAGGTCCATTGTGAATCCCCTATTAAAATATAGATGGAGTAAGAACAACAAAATACAAGACTGATGTTCATTTCCGACCCCATTCTTGCAAAAGCGTCTGCCTTCTCGTTACCTTCAATATTGCTATGTCCGAGAACCCAGCAGAGTTTGACCGAATGGTGTCTAATCGTGATCAGTGCCTCACGACAGTTGCTAACTGCCTTTGATTTAATTGTATTAAATTTAATCGATTTTAGAGCTGCTTGACTGTCAACGAAGATGGTTATATCCGACGGGGGAAGGTGACTGTCTTCTATGCATATAGCAGCTTTTTCTATTGCCAGGATTTCAGCTTGGAATACACTACATGCTTCTGGTAATCAGAATGATTTCAGTTTTTGCAATGTTTCCGAGTAAAATTCTGCTCCCGTACCTATCTCTATTTTTGAGCCATCTGTGTAGACTGTGATCCCTAGATCGTTGTCTATATTATTGGACTCCCACTCTGCTCGGCTTGGGAATAGGATTGGGATATCAAAATTGAAGTCGTTGTAGGGGACTATATAATCTGATGTGGGTGTAAAGCATTGGGAGTTATATTTCCTGCCCATTGTCTTTGTTGCGTTTAATATTACCGCATGTCCATAGGTGGTCTCTTTCCACAGGTTGGATTCTTTCAGTCTGAGAGCTCCTTTCGTGGCAGAGCCTTTAATGAACAAGTCTAGGGGAAGAATATGAAAAATTATAACCAAACCTGCTTGCGGCGCGCTTCTCACAGCTCCAGTGGTTCAGAGTGCTGCAAGCCTTTGCACTTTGTAGAGCTCTTTGTACTCGTTGCTGTCCACCAGACTAAGGCCCTATATGAGATGATGGGCCTGATAATTGCTTTGTACATCCAGTGAATGATGCGCGGTTGCAATCCCCACCTTCCCCCAAAGGCCCTCTTGCAAGCATGTAGAGCATTCATTCCTTTCTTTGTCCTTTCTTCAACATTTCTTTTCCAGGATAACTAGAATGACGCCAAGATATTTCGCCTCTTGATTCTAGCATCAGAAGTCACAATGTTCGATATTTGTAAGACCATTATGGACTTATGTCCCTGAGCCGTTAAAATGTTTCATCATTTCTTCTATTTTACCTTATTAAGGTATCATATGGTAGAGCGAATGGACACCAGTGCTCCGGACCGCAAAGTCTTCGAATCAAACCCGGAGGGACAACGGAGTCGACGAAGACCTCGCCTTAGGTGCCGCTCACAAGTTGAAGTGGAACTGAACAAGCTTGAAGGCGGTAGCAGTTAGCTACGGACCAAGCTAACTAGAGAGGCTTGTTAGTTAAGGTCACCCCTGTAGTAAGTAGGAAAGTAAGTAAGCAAGTAAGTAAGTAAGTAAGTAAGTAATAAGTAAAGATCATATTCCGAAATTTGTCTTAAAGTACAAATCTTTGGCTTTCAGCATTCAAATTCTTTTAGTCTAACAACGAGATATAGAAGTATGTGTGCATTGAGGAAAAAACAAAATTGATATCCCTAAGAGACATTTTTTTTTCTAGTAGGTAAAATGTAGTACTAGGCACTAGAAGTCGTGAAAAAAATTCTGGAAACTAAAACTGTGACCTCAGATAAAGCTCACCAGCTTTTTGATCCTTTTCTTTTCTAAGCTAAGGAATTCCTTGTAAAAATAGGGTTTGATTAATGCTTTGAATTGTCTAGGCCCCCAAAAGGTTTTACCAGTGGACTTGTTAAAGTTTGTGCTCCCGGTCAAATATTTCTACCTTAAATAACCTTTCGAAACAGTATGGCCTGGCCATAATGCCAGCGATACTGCAAAATATGTCCCGCTGGGGATATAGTCCAATCTCCGTCTTAAAAAAAGGATGATGGAGCATAATTTGTCTGTAGGTTAGGTTAATGGGTTGACGGGAGAAGAGAAACTTGCACCCGTCACACTTAGATCAATGTAGATCCATTGTGATGCCCCTAGGGGTTATACCTCCCATACTATAGAACCTATGAAAAACTTATGGATCTTCAAGCCATCCCGAGGCGATTATGAATTTATGCAAATCTCTTAAAAAATTGGCGGAAAGTTCTTCTAAATCTTGGAAAATCTTACACTCACGAGCGAAACAATGATTTTTTACTCATTTGTAAGATTCTTTCGTTTTTTTGTTGGTTGTTAAGTGCCCACATTTTCAGGAGTCGAGCTTGATCCACCTCTCATTTGCTGCTCCTAGTCTTTTGTTCCCAATCGCTTGTCTAATATTACAGGGTGAGATTATTACTGTAGTGTCTACCTCGTTTAGTTCAAGTGATGATCCTTTTCTTGCCAGTTCATCAGCTCTTACATTTCCCGGTCTTACGTTGTGCTGCGTGCCAAGAACCTGTAGCTCTTCGCGACAGCGACTAACAGGTTTCGATTGTATTTCAATGGCAGAAATCGCTTTTATTGCCGCTTGGCTGTCAATGAAGAAGGTAATATCAGCGTATGGTAATGCTGTCAATGCAACCTGTTTATCAGCTGTTGTCATTGTCAGGACCTCAGCTTGAAAAGAGAATTTCGGAAAAGAACCTGCGCCATCCGTGTAGATGGGTATCCGTGTAGATTGATCCATTAACTGGTGGTTGTTTTTCTTGCCATTCTTCTCTACTGGGAAAGTAAGTGACAAATGGTATTGTAAAGTCAAGATGAGGGGTTATGTAGTCTGTGCATACAATATTGCCCGCATATTTCTGTAGAATTTGTGACTGCCCTATCAGACTGGGTTTCCAGCTTCCAGTTTGGCTTATTTAAAGAGCGGATTCTTGTAAAATTATTGTTTCCAGCCCCATTTTAGGAGTGCTTGCCGCAGTGGTGCCAATGCAAGCCATTCTTTGAATTTTTGTCATAATCTTCAGGTTGGTGACTTTTTTCGTTGCTTGCCACCAGATCGAGTTGTCATACGTCAGTATCGGTCTTACTATCACTTACTATTTGATATGCTATCATTACTTTCTATGCCCTTTGCTTTATGTTGAGGTTCCAGTTTAGTTTCCTATCTAGGATGACTCCCAGGTATTTGTCATAAACTTTTAGATGAGTCCTCTCAATTGATGGCATTTTGAATTCCAGTTCTGTCTTCTGTGGATTGACTAAAAGTCCCGTAGTTCTTGGTCCAGGTATTGACCATGGATAAAGCGTTTAAGTTAGAGTGACTGTCTGTACCCAATGACATAAACAAGTTCCATTGTAACATTAACGTCCAAAGAGGTCTGGACTCGATCGAAAGAAGAGGAGTATCTGGAGTAAATTCGGTAGCAACATTATCTCTACAAACGATGCATCCTCACATATCTTAACCTTTTTGACATTTCCAATGTTCTTTTGTTATTCTTCGAATCAGTCACTTCGATTAATTTATTTGCCAGCAATTATTAGTTCCACCAATGCAATGTATAAAACCAACCATGGCTGGAAAGGCTCTTTGAGAGTTGCTCACATTTGTTTCACAAAAGTGAAGTACACAATAAATACGAGGTACACGGTTCAACATGTACCAATTAGGCTATTGCAATGCACAGTCGAATACGATGATGCTCTATGGATAAACAACTGCTTACCATGGAAATGGAAATTAATTTTGTTTGCATTCATGCCTCCGAGTCCTTTTGCTGTAGCTAGTGGTTATGTGGTATTAGCACTGAAACCATGATAGTCGTGCAACAAAGAAAACCTAGTTGAACCGTTCCAGTTGTGTATGTAGTCATATATCATTCGTGAATTATATTGTGGTTACTGCAGCAGTGTCATATGTGACCGACAGGAGTACGCGATTGTTGGTGAAATTTTTTCCAGCAATGTTCGTAATTAATTGATAATACATTTTTAGACAACTTTGAGGTACAGATTAACATTATTGACATGATTATTTAAATCGCTCTGTTATCGTTTATAATTTATTTGATCATGATTTTGTATAGTTTTATACATTTTTGCTTAAAAATGTTTGTCCCATTGAATAGGAAACGACTAAAGGATGGTACTTTTAGGAACGAATGAATGAGAAGGAACCAGTGGAGTTGAACATTTTGAAACTTTCTTAGCAGGTCGCGTCACTATTATACAGTGTTACGCCCCCACGGATGTTTCGTCTGACGAAGAAAAAAAGGAGACATTCTACAACCAGTTGGGAGCTGTGTATAATGCAACACCCAACGGCGACATTGTCAAAGTGATGGGGGACCTGAATGCCAAGGTAGGCAGATTCGTTGACTTTTGCAACGCAAATCGGCTTGTTATAGGTGGCACCATGTTTGAGCAAACAGGCAAGCAACATCCAACCAAACTGACAATTTTGCCATCAGTCGCCGTTTTAGAAGTAGTCGTCTAGACGTCTGAAACAAACGAGGAGCGGACATGGGGTTGGGATTGAGAGATCCCACGGGGCGCCAAGAACTAAGGGACCATCTCTCACGTGGAGTGGAAACAATCAGCAGCTCACTGCCTGCTACCAAGACCATTGGTATGCTGTGAGAACTGTTTTCACATCAGGTGCTGAAAGGATTGTCGGTCGATCGCAAGGAAGCCATAGAGCGTGGCTTTCTGAGGATACCTGGAGAAGGATCGACTAACGAAAACAGCTAATAGCTCAAATTGCAGCAACTCCAGCAGCAGGGAGGATCGTACTAGAGTCCCTATATCGAATGAAGGTGAGAGAAGTGTAGCGTAGCGTTCGACGTGACAAGCGCAATTACATCAATGCGCTGGCTACGGAAGCAGTAGAAGCAGCAGCAAGGTGCGACAGCAGAACCGTTTATAGAATCACCAAAAAGCTAATAGGTGGCCGAAGCTCTACTCAACACCCAGTGAAAGGCTTAGATGGTTCGTTGCTAATATCGGATGAGGATCAGCTCAAGAGATGAAAGGAGCATTTTGCTTCAGTTTTGAACAGAGTATTCACCCAAGTCAGACTGAAGTATCCGTGGTAAGAAATTCCCGAATTCGGACCTCAAAGCCCAGTAAAGAAGAAATCATTACCGCGATCACAGCACTGAAAACCAATAAGGCGGTAGGACTTGATAGCATACCCGCGGAGCTTTTTCGAGCTGAGCCAACTGCATCGGCTGAGCTACTTTTTCCACTTGTTGGGAGAACCTCGGAAGCCGAGAGTTTTCCGGATGAGTGGAAGAAGGGAAGAAGGCAATGGAGGAATTCGATGGACTCTTACTTCCGAACTCAAACACCTCGACTACGCCGACAATGTATGCCTACTGTCTCACAGACTAATGGACTTTCACCAAATGACAGCAAATGTGGAGAGGAAAGCCGACATCGTTGGGTTGAAAATTAACTCGGCAAAAACAGAAATTATCAGCCTAGGACCGAACTCATCAACTCTGGACAAACGGTTGAGAGAGTAGAGAGTTTCCAATACCTTGGGAGTATTGTCTCAACTGATGGCGGAACCGAACTGGATATAACCAGTCAAATAGGGAAAGCAAAATCTGCGTTCGTTAATAGCTGCATACGCAACATCTTAAGGATTTTCTACACCGTATCTCTAACGAACAGCTTTATCAGAGAACGGGTCATGAACTTATAGGCACAACCATACAACGACGAAATTGGCAGTGCATTGGTCACACTCTCCGAAAAGGTGACAAGTCCATAGCTAACCACGCGATGCAATGGAACCCGCTTACTCAGGATGGCAGAATACGCGGCGGTTCCAGAAGTACATGGCGCAGAACAGTCGAGAAAGCACGGCAATTGGGAAAGAGTTGGGGAGTGCTGAGGCACATTGCCAGAAACCGCACACGATGGCAAGTAGGCGTTGTTGAAGCCGTAGGACCCACAAGGGGATACAGGACATAAGTAAAGTAAGTAAGTAAAAGGCTGAAGAAGCTGCACGTAAATGAAACAATCAGCACCCGATGCAGAGTGTAAATGGTTTAATATAGTCTGCTATCAGAACTTGGTAAGAATGTGGGGGGAGATTTTTACTACCATTATAAACTAGGCTGTAATCTTATCGAACAATAGTTTTTGGACTATATAGAAGTACTCATAGGTTATCAGATGAATTTGAAATTGAAAGCGGTGTCGAACAAGGCTGTATATTGTTGCCATTTTTATTTCTAGTACTTATGTATCAGTGACGTGCTTCGACCACCGATTAAATAGTTACAAACAAACATTGATGCACACCAGGTCGGGATAGTCCAAGACTTTAAATATTTCTTCTGTATGTATGTATCTGAATAGGGAAAGCTAAAACCAGTTTCGACATACTTTCGATCTGAAGAATGCAATTGGCTTAAATCATCCTAAGCTTCGTCTTTATCGTTTAAATGTGGTGTCGTTTCAGCTGAACGGGTGGAGTACCTGGAAGGTGAACTAAACAGGGTAATAGTGGCCATTAAGAGTGGGCATAAGTATGAAAGTCTCAAGTTTGCAATCAGTATAGCCATTCGTGACTTTGTTCTTACCAACATCCTTTATCAAAGCAGGAACTTCGCTGTGAACATTGGAGTAGGCTAGATTTGGATTCATATTAGATTTATTTTTTTTTAAAATAACAGAAGTTTAAGACTTAAATACGTGAGTCTTATTATAAAATACTTAATGAATACATAAGAGCACAAGTGCTTTCACATTAGCCTCGACGTTGGTACCTGCGGGTGCCTACTATCTCGGCTGCAGATTGGGTAACCAACCTTTTGGATGGTCGTTGGTGGTAGCAGACAAGAGAGACGGGAGGAGTGTTTTCTAATTTGTTCCGGACGGTAATGGACGAATGCTCTGTTGTCAGAGTTTATAGCGTATCCGAGGTAGACAAAATCCCTAACTACCACAAAGTTATAGCAATCTATTGTGTGTCTCTTCTTGCTGACAGCATATACCTAGTTCTGCCGTCATTCCCAACTAAACCCATTTTTGCCGCTTCTGTTCACAGCAAACGCTGTGTTCTGCCGATGATGTCAATGTCATCAGTGTATGCATATAATTGGACAGACTTTTTCAAAATCCTGCCTCTGGTATTGGTTGGCGAGTTTCGCACAATTTCCTCAAGCACAAGTATGATGTTGAATAAGTCACATAACAATGCATCACCTTGTCTGAATCCTTTTTTGACATCAAAGGTTTTGATGAGATTGTTTCTGACTTTTAAGGAGCAGCGAGCGTTCTCCAACGTCATTCTGCGTAACCTGACGAGTTTCGCAAGGATTCCAAAACTAGACATGGCTCTGTATAGCTCGTCTCTATAAATGCTGTTATATGCGGCCTTAAAATTGATGAAAAAATGGTAAGTATCTATCTGGACTTCTTGGGGTTTCTCCAGGATTTACAACTTGGAGGACCAGTTCCATTTTATACCACAAATACAATAACCCACTTTAGGAGTCTGAGCGCTGTCGTTGGTGTTCATTCGTCATCATCTCTTTTCCAATACCCTGGCTCACTACTGGAAATCCCTATAGACCTGGGATTCAAATATGTCGAAGCAGCTTATATACGGATAATACTTATAGTTCGGACTGACTGGAACTGTAAATACCACCGCTGATTCCGTCTAGGCAATTCGTCCGCTGTCGCCTGGAGGAAGAGGAAGTCCGCTGCCCCTCACACAGGTACAGAATATGAACAAAGATTTCAAATCAATGAAGCGACGTCTGGTTTTTAAACAAGTGCTGCACTATGAATCCTCTGTTGCATGCGTTGGACTACTGCACAAGTCTAAGCCATCGATCCCAGAGAATATTAATACCTTGACATTGGTAGTCGCATAATTTTGGCTGTCGAATGATAAACGTAGCTTTTCTTTAATCAATGGAGAATAGAGGTCGAAGACCCTCTGAGTGAGACAGAGATCAGCTTAGCTTTTAGGGCCACTAGATTTTTAACGATTGGTGGATTATGTCTTGAACTAGTTTGGGGAAGAACACAATTTTCAAATAGGACTAGTCTATGCTATTTCATGTGTGATCTCTGGCATTTAGTGGGGCTTACGAGGCGCTTTGATACAAACCTTACACATACTGATGGAGGACTATCAAACTCGGGCTACATTAGTCCAACGCAATTGCGTTGATGGACACCTTAGAAAAGAGAACAAAGTGTAAGGTAAACCGAATACACATTATCAAGGAATTCACTTTATCGGTAGTTCACTACATCTATCGTATATCATAACCACCGGTCATTTACGTATATGAACACATAAGCTCTTGACCTTTACCCTTGCGTCAATATTGCAATATACAAACATCGCAAATATCGATAAGAACTATGGTATATACGTATATTGTGCAGAAGAGTGACTAACATTAATTGTATCACCATGTAGTTTGTATATATTTTATCACACCATTCTAGCGAAACTCCCAATTGAACCATCTAATCATGCTGATAATAACTTGTTTGCAATTTTACTTTTCTTTTTTTCTGTTTATGGTTTAATGGTTCAAATGTCCAATTGATATGAACACTTGTTAGCTACTTTTTCGGCAGTTTTTTACGTTAACGCGCTTATGACAGTTGTTCGAGAAAAAAACTTCGTGGATTTGATATAAAAATGTATCTGCTCTTATTACTAATTTTCATAATATCCGTGCTCTTGTATAAGGGACTGCAAGTGTTAAATTATGTGGATCATGTGGCTGGAATTATGGAAATGATACCTGGCCCAACGCCGTATCCATTTGTGGGAAATGTTTTTCAATTCGGATTAAAACCAGATGGTAAGTTAGATGTATCTGTTATAGTATTTTTTTATTAGTATTCTAGAATATATTCGTAGATTGATAGGGTTTTTCTTTTCATTGTTAAATGTGCTCTTCTTTAAATCTTTTTACCTCATTCTATAGAGAAATACGAGCACAGGGCTTACATACTCCCAAAACGGCTCATACAGATGCTTGCCCTTTGAAAACTCTTTAACCCTTAAAAGACCCAAAGAAAGAAATTCAGAATCTTCAAATTACTCGACACAGCCTTGTCCATTTCTGCTGATAACAAGGTCACTGATCTTCGACTTCAATAACTCAATTGCTTGGCTAGTTATGTGGCATGTGGCACCGTCTTGTTGCAACAATATATGTATGCTCCTAGAAATCCTCGTCCTTATCCCAAAAATTGTAACTCAACATGGTCCGGTTATCGATCTCCATTCACTGTGACTGTGTCGCCAAGCATTATTGAAGAAGAAGTATGGGATAGGTCAATATTTCCTTCAGCACCACACCTGGACCCCTCTTTTTTTTGGGTATAAAGCCATTTCATAAATGGCCTTGGGTTACAGTCAGTAGTCCAAGTGCGACAAATTCGGTTATTAACGAAGCCTCTGGGTCAGAAAAAAAATAGATATATGTATAGGGTGGGCCAAATAGAAGTTTCTTTTTACAAATGCAATAAAATGAACAAAATTAAATTTTTTCCATGTAAATATTATGACTTTATTAGTAAGAGCAAACATTCCCATTAATTATGGAACACAACGTCGTTCAAGTGGCTGCCTCGGTTGGTTTCGCAGTAGCGCATTCTGTCACTCCAATTTTCCAAGACCTTGTTGATTGTTTCGGGCTGTAGCTCACGGATTGCTTGGATGATATTGGCCTTAAGTGCTTGAATCCGGACATCGGTCCTTCACGGTTCCCCACAAAAAAAGTCCAAAGGGGATGAATCGCAGCTCCGAGGCGGCCAATTGACATCGTCAAGACGGCTGATAAGACGATTTGGGAATTTGGTTCGCCAAAGATCGATTGCGGCATGGGCTGTGTGGCATGGCGCGCCATCCTGAATGAACCAGAGGTCGTCCAGATTCATGTCTTCAATTTCAGTAAAAAAAAAGTCGGTTAACATGGCTCTGTAACGCCCACCGTTGGCGTTGACCGAAACGTTGTTCCCATCCTCATTTTCGAAGAAAAATGGTCCAATGATGCCACCACTCCACAATCCGCACCAAACTGTCACTCTCTGTGACGCACCGTACGACGATGGGGACCATGAGTGTTGTCCACTAGCATATCAATCTCACGAACTTTTTGCACAAACCTGCGTACAGCAGGCGCGGTGGGTGCTTCATTTCGGCCAAAACTTCTTTTCAAATTACGCATTATTTGGGCTACACAGCACTCACTTTGGAAATAAGTTTTCAATATTTCCCAACGTTGTTCAAGCGTAAAGCGACTCATTTTGTTCCGCGGAGGTATGATACTGACTTTCTGTTACGATTTCGGGAAACAGCTGTCAAACCTATGATTTAAAAATAAACCACTAGATGGCCCACCCTGCATGTCCAAGAAATCGTTTTGGAAAAATGAGGCATCTCAATAGAAACCCTTTCCAATACTAACTGCATTACATCTTGGTGCTAAGAAATGATGTTCTAAACTGAAGCACACCGTTGAACTTGGCTTCAAACTTAGTATTGAATTAATCCTTATTAGTTCCTAAGACGAGAAGTTTGTTTGTTTGAAAATTTTCATGTTTCGTTACTCCTTAAAGTTTGCTTTCCCTTGAGTTGGTAGGCATTGAGTTACAAAATTTCAATCCTCCTATTTATGTACATAAGTTGGTGTAGTTTATATGTCTTCTTTGATTCGCTTGTAGTGCTTTTGCTTGTCTCAGTTCTGGAAATTATTTAACCCAAAATTAGAGGATTATGTGTCCGCATTTGTGGGTTCTCTCATACAATATTTTGCCAAATTTTATACGAACTTGTGTGGTTTCAATCTGTGTGCCATGCGAAAATATATGTATTCTAGAGAGCTGGAAACGGGCGTAGCTTGTTTAAGCCAAATGCATTGCTAGTTCATATTTTCAACAACATTCCAAAGCCAGACTTTGCTCTACTGATTCGTTTTCCGAAATTCTCTACTCTCTCTACAGTTTATAATAAATAAGCAGCTGATTAAGTATTTCCCAAATAAGATTAGACATGTAGCCCCATAGGTCTCGCGACTGTTGGCTGCTTGTCTCGTTGTCAATAGAGTTTTTAATGGAGCTGAGTTCATTTGATCAGTTCATCTGCTCTTTAGTTACCTAACATATTCGTATGTCCTGGTTCACCGGATCGGCGCCTACTGTAGAGGCTAGTGCTTTGGAGCTGCGTGACTTTCAACGTTTACAGTACTTTACTCTTACAATCAGTTACCGATTGACATGCAAGGCGTACACGCGCTTAAAATCCTTGGCCACCCAGCTATGTGCAATAACAAAAACTAAAAGGAAAACAATAGTTCAAATCGAAAATAAAAAAAAAAAAAAAATCTAATCACCAAACAAAATAATCAAAACAATAGAAAAACAATAAACCAAAAAAGTATAAAAATAATCAATCCACGCGCGCCTAGTGACAATTGTGTAGTGCAGTCCACAACTGCATAATCAGTTTCAGTCTTTGCGTTTGTAGCTTCCAATCAACCCAAGATAAAGGCATAATCGTAAGGTGCTGAAAAGAATCTTGATTCCTTCAAACTTAGTGCTGTTTTTTACCTCCGAACTAGTACAGTCAAGAACCAGTGAAATGAGACTTTACGCAAAACTCCTTATTCCATGGCTCAAGAAATTTTCACCGGCTGCCTTAAGGTAGGTTATATTCCAAAAGCATGGCGAGAAGTGCGTGTCATATTCATTTCCGATGCTAGGAAAGCAAGTCATACGACCTCAAAAGACTTTAGACCAATTAGCGTATCGTCCTTTCTGCTGAAAACATTGGAATATAAAAAGTGTGATTGGCGAAAACTACATACTCGTACATATCCAAATCACAACATACATCTGTGGCAGATCGGTAGACACAGCTCTACACAGGGACAGATCCCTCCATTTTAAAGAATTTACTCTGGGAACATTCCTAGATATTGAAGGAGCGTTCAACAATGTGAGTGCCGATGCAATCCTGGATATCTTTAAGTAAAATAAAACTAAACACTGGACTCTGGAACTGGATTGCATGTGAACCATTTAGTAAACACTGGGAGATACGACTATCCGGAAGGGGGTTTGCAGAGAAACGCCTTAGTCTCATTTCGTTGGATTTATACTGGACCAGTTTGACAAAACTGTTGTAAGACTGAAGATCGACGCTAACTGATCATATGAACCTGATGCTTGTGTTTGAAAGGAGATTTGCTATACGAATTCCAGACAGAGCCTACTGGAAGCACCATAGAACCGACAAAAAAAAGGAACTGCCCTTCTATACCGACGGTTCTAAGATGGACATTGGCACCCACCGCTGGGGTCTATTGCCAAAGTAAACCGTTCCTTTAGAATAAATGACGATTTTAGTGTCTTTCAAGCCGAAATCAAGGCCGTTACTCAGGCTGCTGAAATTATATGGCTTTATTATTGTTGGCAATCTATTGTCGTTTGAGATGGCTAGGACCTGTAGAGCGAATGGACAGCAGTGCTACGGCCCGAAAAATCTTCGAATCACACCCCGAGGGACAACGTAGCAGAGGAAGACACAAGTTGAAGGGGACCTGAACAAGCTTAGAGTGCGCAACTGGAGGCAGTTAGCTAAGGACCGAGCTAACTGGAGAGGCTTGTTAGTTGAGGCCCAGGTTCATCCCGAACTGTAGCGCCACCTAAGTAAGTAAGTAATCTATTGTTGGCTGTCTACATATATAGACAGACGAGTAGCTGTTAAGACTTTGGGCTCTGCGGTAATTAGATCGAAACTTGTGAACACCTGCAATTCATTCCTGAACAATATAATGAAGTGACCATCTGCTAGGTATCAGGGCATATGGCTATCTTCAAAAACGAGCTTGCAAGAAAAGGATCAGTGCAGCATGTACCGCAGGCTCTTCCCTTTGTTTGCAATCCCAATACGCTCCTTAAAGAAAATATTAGAGGATGAAGCCACTGATCGAACCAATTGACAATGGACTTATATAGACACACGTTCAACTGCCAGGCGCTATTATCGGCCCCTAACAAGAAGAGATCTGTTTCTCTGGTGAAGCTCAGTCGTCACAATATACGGCTCTTCACTGGCATTATTACTGGGCACTATCCCATTGGTATTCATGCGAAGCGACTCTATTGCAGACTAATGTTGCAGAAGTTGCAGGGACGAGGAAGAAATTTAATCTGTCCGACACCTGCTATGTGACTGTCATGTCCTATCTTCACTGACTTGGAGGACGTAGGTAATGTCGAGCTGATAGACCTTCTGCGATTCATATCACTATCGGAGTGGTTGTAGTACAGCAGTTTTTTTTCAGCGTTTCCTGGGTTAAGTAATAAGGCACAATAGACCCAATCCTCCCTGTCCCCAGTCACAAGTCACCCATAATCTTGAGCCTAAGCCTAATAGTCTTCACTCCCGCTGTAGGTGTCGTCCTCATGGATTCCAAGATTCCGATGCAAATAATATGTATTTCTGCTTACATGCTTTCCATCATACTATAGCCCGATGTGTCAGCCCTGCCTTGAGACACTCCTGCATGCATAGAAAGCTACATAATAAGTATATGTTCTTAATACAATGATCGATGTATTTCTTCCAATTTAATTTACAATCCTAGAATACGCCTAGATATTGTGCTGTGATCGCAATGTTTTCTTATTGAATTAAACACTTTCTGCTTTGGCTTGAAATTTACATTCTTGAAGACTCCTACAATACAGAGAAATGCTCCCAAAGTGAAATTTTTCTCTTTCATGTACGCTGGTTGTGACCTAGGCAATCATGTCCTAGGTTTATTTTTTTTATAGTCCTTGGGGACGATCTGTTGTATTGGCAACGTATCCTAGCTTAAGGGTAGCTTGTTAAAAGCAGCTTTAGTATTGAAAAGTACAGTTTAACTCTTGCTGAGGCATAGTTGGAATGTTGCCTACGTCTTGTCGGTCCAAGTATCATAGCCTTTATTGAATGCAATATATACTATGTACATACAATTGGACAATAACGACTTTGAATTAATATCTCTAACCCGAGAGCTGTAACATATTTTTGCTGTTAAGGCTATGTTTGCACTTTCAAAATTATTTACAGACCCAGTAAGTTATTCTACGTTTTCAAAATCCCTCTCTCTCTCTTAACAGAATATCCAAAGAAGCTTCTTCAATATTGCCGCAAATATGAATTCCAAGGTTTTCGTTCATTGGTTTTTTTTCAATATCATGTTATTCTCAGTGATCCTGCCGAGATAGAGGTAAGCACTAATATATTTTTTTTTTTTAAACGTAAATTTAAAATTCCTTTCAAACAGACAATACTCTCCAGTACAACACTACTTAATAAATATCATCTATACAAATATATTCGACCATGGCTAGGAGATGGTCTTCTCACAGCCTGTGGTGCGAGATGGTTAAAACATCGTAAAATGATCCTGCCCGCCTTTGACATGTCTGCGATACTTAGTTATATGAAAGTTGTAAATGAAACCAGTACCAAATTTATCAAAAAGTGTGAAGAAGTCTCCAAGGATGGACAGATATTCGATATTCAGGATTTGGTGTATAAATGCACCCTGGATATTGCACATGGTAAATCATGTTAATATCAAAAAAGGATGTCAAGTAATAAAATTCATTTTAGAAAATGCTACTGGTGTTCCAAGTCATACTATAGACGGTGAAGAGACTGACATACACAAAGCAATATGGGAGTAAGATACATATAATCTCCTGCAAGGAAGCAATTTTAGAAATAATTTTCCATATCATTAGTCTTTGCGAAGTTATTCACGAAAGGACATTCAGCATTGTTAAACGTTTTCAATCGTTATTCCATCTAACACCGTACTATTGGAAGCAACGGAAGGGTGTGGCGGTGTTAAAGAAAAATATACGTCAGGTATAGAAGTAGTTCTTAAAATCAAGGATATGGATACATACTTATATTTTTCTAGATTGTCGACCAAAGACGTGAAGTTATTCGAAACTCACCGGGTGAAATAAAAAAGAAACCTTTCTTGGACAATCTTTTGACATCGCAAATTGATCATCGACCTTTGAAGTTCATTGAAATATTTCAGGAAATTTCAACGTACATATATACAGTAAGTGAATAGCTTTTAGAGGACACTCTCAATGTCGTGCATGAAGTACTTTTATTGCCTTAAACTTGTGTATCTTCTATGTGTGGGTAGAGTCTTATTGCAGTTTACAACATGAACTGTCATTAAATTTTCTGTTCTCAAGAAGGAATACAAAAGTTGCCTCCACTGTGATAGCATCTAATTCATTAAAATTTGAGCAAATATTTTTAAAGGATCAAGCTTTTATTGCTGCCTGACTGTAACATTCATTAAGTTTTTAGGATCCATCCTAGTTAGAGTTGTCAACCATACCATGTCAGAAAAATAATTACCTTAGCCACCGGTTCATTATAGTGTATTCTACAGAAAATCCATATGAACTCACTAAATATTAAAAGGGTTTAGAAAAGGAACAACATTTCCTTAAACATAAATAAATCAAGTTGACCCTGATGTACCCCCATTAATTTGTATTATTATTTAAAAAGTTTGGGATACCATTATGCACCTTTACGTAAGCCGGAGTTCTGCCTAAGGGCTGAAACAAAAACAAAAATTATTAAATTTCCGGATAGGACGCACAGAATTGCCAATTCCTTCGTATCGATTCGTGTATAGGAAAGGTTGGTCAATGAAAGGTGTGCTCCACGAAACGAACTCTGTAGTTTTGTAGAAATTAAGGCAATAGTAAGTCAGTTGATAGAGTGATGAGGAATGCTGGAAAATCTAAGAAGCTTTACTTCCGGAGAAGTGCCAGTGTCTATAACTAGAGTTAATAACTGCGTCTAAGGCGGAATATTCTCTCCACTTCTGTGATATTTCTTCATCTATCATATCTACACAATGCTTACGTGCACACCCAATTATGCTAGTGGGTTGTCAACTATTAATGTCACAATGTAGTCTGATCTGATAGACTGATGGATCGAAATGGAATCTGGAGAAAAAGTTGGCCTCTTTGGGCTCAACATCAAAGCATCGGTACCGATGGAATGTGTTCCAGTGTTTTTCTTTTGAGACTTAGGAATAAAGTCTGAGAAAATTACATATGACATATGAATGAGGGGTGACTGGCAAAGGGATGCAGTAATTCCAGAAAAAGATATGGTCGCGTAGTTCGAATTGTATTGACTCGACTTCATCAAAGCTTCACCTGATAGGCTTTTCAAAATTCAATCTCCGTTTAAAAACTCAAGAATTTAAAATTAAAAAATGACACTTGATCTAGTACCAGTGAAACTAGTACTTGGAATCCTTATTGGAATTCATTGGATTGTTGATTATTATTGGTTATGGAGAGTGAGCTTCGATATGCCTCTAGCAGCTTATTGAATTCCTATTTAAGACAGAAAAAGTCATATCTTTAGAAGCATTTCTATACAGAGACATGTTTAGTTTTGACATTACTTACTTACTTAACGGGCTCCCAACTCATGAAGAGTCTCTCGGCTCCATACAGCAGAACTGGCAGGATCAAAGTTTTGTAGAGCATACATTTCGTCCTCCGAGTTAGGAGTTTTGACTCCATTTGTTTCGCCAAACCGAAGTAGCAGCGGTTTCCTAGGGTTAGTCTTCGTCGAATCTCTACTAAGGTGTCATTCGTGGAGTTGATATTTACTCCGAGGTAGGTAAACTCCTTAACCACTTCGAAGTTACTGTTGCCAACAGTGACGTTTTGTCCTAGGCGGTGGACAGATGCTTCTTTGTTTGTTGACAACATGTACTTGGTTTTGTTCTCATTCACTTCAAGGCCAACTCGTTTCGCCTCTTCTTCGATTGCCGTAAAAGCCTCTAACACGGCGCGCTGGGAGCGACCGATGATGTCGATGTCGTCTGCGTATCCCAGCAACTGGACAGATTTGTTGAAGATAGTGCCTTCCGTGTTCACACCTGCCCTGCGCACTATCTGTTCCAGCACAAGATTGAAGAAGTCACATGATAGCCCATCCCCTTGCCGAAATCCGGTGCATGTTTGGAATAGTTCAGAGGAACTGTTGCCGAATTGCACGTTGCACCGCGTGTTATCCAGCGTCACGCGGCATAACTGGATCAGTATAGCCGGGATCCCGAGTTCGGCCATCGCCTTGTAGAGCTCAAGACGATGAATGCTATCATATGCGGCTTTAAAGTCGATGAAGAGATGGTGAGTCTCGACTTGAAATTCGTTGGTCTTTTCCAGGATTTGCCTTACACTGGTACGTGCCGATTAGTGTGCTGCAGAAGGGCTTCAGACGTTCATACAGTACGTTGGATAGGATCTTATATGCGACATTAAGCTGGGATATGCCTAGGTAGTTCTTACAAGACATAGGATCGCCTTTCTTGAAAATGGGGCATACAAAGCTGATAGTCCAGTCATCTCCGCTGGTGGACCATCAGATCCGGCGGCCTTGTTGTTCTTCAGCTTTTTGATAGCTGAGCCGACCTCTTCAAAATTGGGAGGAGAGATAGATTTTTCATTGACTGGATTCGGGTTCTCTTCTTGCCCTACCCTACCCTACGACTCTCTCCACCTGATGCCCATTAAGCTGCTGGAAATGCAGCTTAAAAACATCTACTATTCCCTGTGCTTCGGTGACTAGGTTTCCTTCACTGTTTCGAAGAGCCTGTTCTGGACTTCAAGCCAGCTGCCAGTTGCTTGGCTTTCCTAAAAAACATCCGGATGTTGTTCCTATCGCGGGACACTTCGATATCCTTGAGCTGGGAGACTGCGTGGGCCCTTTTCTTCTTACGCAGGATCTTCTTCTCCTCCTTTCGTCTGGCTCGGTACTCTTCCCTCGCTGCCATTGTTTTGCGCTGCAGGGGTTGCATGTGTGCATTTTCTGTCACCTTTTTCCGATGCACGCATTCATTATCATACCAAGTGCTCCTTTTGGGTGGTGGCTGGTAGCCTATGATGGTCTCTGCTACCCATTTGATGATGTTGCGATTTTGGTTCCACAGACTGTTGGCGTTTGTGGATGGTGAATGCACAGTGGAGAGTCTCTTGCTCAGGCGGTCTCTGTTGACTCTGGCTACTCCAGTCGTGCTAAGGCTTCCAACGTTGAATTTCGTTTTCTGTGCGGCTTGCAGCTTCTTCTCTTTGAATAGTCAAGTTCTGAATTTAGCTGCAACAAGAAAATGGTCAGAGTCGACGTTTGCCCCTCTGAACGTCTGCACATTCAGAATGTTGGATGCATGCCAAAGATGTTTTCCTTATCGATTTTGGCATTGAAGTCCCCAAGTATGATTTTAGGCTCCTTCCAGGAGGTTAAAAAATTCCTCCTTGAGAGAGTATTCAGATTCGTCGACAGGGGCGTATGCGCATATCATGCTGATGATGTTTTGAAATGTAGCCTTAATGCGGATCACAGCCAGGTGATCGCTGATCGGCTTAAAGTCAATTATCATTGAGCGTAGCCGATTTTCCACGACGAATCCGCATCCTAACATGAGTCCTCGAATGTAAAAAAACAGATCAAGTTAACTCGCTGTCATAGGATTTTTTTTTAACATAGAGACCCAATCCTTCAAATGTGTTTGCATCTGTAGCTTTTCATTCAATACTTGCTGATTTGCATACAAATTTGTTGAGCTCCTTGAGTTAACTAACCACGTTCGACCCGAACCTGAAATTAATAAAGGATAAAGGAGTTTGAATTGAGTTTTCTCTGTGTCATCGGTACAAATAATTCATGATAATCACAACGATACCTTTCCACAAGTCCCTATGATTTGATTCTATTCTATAAAAGTTGAGAGATTGCATGGTTTATCAGAAAGAGTATCCTGTCTGTTATTTCACAAACAACGCAAATATTTCATTTATTATTATTTCATTTATTCAGGGCCATGAAACAATAGCATCAGCAGTTTCATTCACAATCTACACACTCTCTCGTCATCCGGAGATACAATCAGAAGTAGCTGCAGAACAACAAGACATTCTTGGAACGGATTTGTCAACGATACCCAGTTCCTCAAATTTAGATTCTATGACATATTTGGAATCGGTCATACGGGAGACATTACGTTTGTATCCTAGTGTACCAGTGATTGCAAGGACCAACCGCAAGCCGATTGATATAAGTGTGTATACCGATTTAAATAAATTTTGAATATCTCACAAAATGTCTAATAAATCTACCCCGACAGATGGAACAAAAATTGCCAGCAGGACAACAGTTGTTCTTTGCCTTTTGGCAATGGGCTACAATGAAAAATATTTTCCTAGTCCATGTGAATTTAAGCCGGACAGGTTTAAGGATGCTCAGAAGCAGGATGGGATTAGTGCTTTCAAAAGTGTTCCATTTAGTGCCGGCCCAAGGGGGTGTGTTGGTAGGTTTTACTTTTCTCTTAGTATCATTGTTAATAAACGAATGTGTCCTTTCAGCTGAAAAGTATTCCATGATGCAACTAAAAGCTATGCTCTCGAAAATAGTTCGTAATTTTGAAATACTCCCACCCGTAGATGGTCTGTCGAAGGGAATTAATGACCACACAAAATCGGATTGTGTTCCGGACAGCCAATACGATCCAATCTTGAATATAAAAGTGACGCTGCATTCAGAGAACGGTATTCAAGTTCGTCTAAAGAAGAGACAATATAAGTGATAAGCTAC
The DNA here is from genome assembly GCA_905220385.1 of Xylota sylvarum. Lineage (NCBI taxonomy): Eukaryota > Metazoa > Arthropoda > Insecta > Diptera > Syrphidae > Xylota > Xylota sylvarum. The sequence goes on along the minus strand of LR999960.1, from coordinate 48,401,426 downwards.
TTATGTATTTATAAAAATAAATAACCATAAACACGTACATAAAATTAAATATTTTTTTTATGAAAATTTTAAATAGCGTGGTATTATCCTTCATTCAACTAAATGGGAAGCTATATATATACATATATGAGAGGTATGTACATCATAATCCATGGACACACCAAGGATGTACCTGCACAAGTCGTCAGGACATTACAGTCTTATTGTGGATTTATTACCACCCCATTTCCCATGATTACAGAGACATCCGTACTTTATTTTAAAGGACAGTACTTCGTTTTAATAGGTTGTCCTTTAACCTTTCCCTTAAAATTTGTATTCGTCCCGATTTGCCTGTGAATATCGTGAAATTATCCCGCGAAACAGACAAGCCTGAAATAAAATAAATCTTCCATAAATCCGCTATAATGAATCTTCTCTTGATATTGTCGCAACCTTTCATCAGAATAAAGGGCTTTGGACGGGAACTTTAAATTGGCAGGAAAAGTAAAATGTCCTTTAGAGTGATACTTTGAACAATGTTGTTGTTAAAGCAGCAATACATTGAGATTTAGTGAGGATTGTTAAATTGAACTTGCCACCGTGTTCCATCAGTTGGTAGGTGAGATTTAAGTTGAATTTTTCTGCAAATGTCTCAGTCAAAGGACGATTTGACAGATATTTTGTTCATTGCATTGTGTGACACTAAACTAATTGGACTCTAAACTTAGAAGGACATTTGGTGTCAAAGGCTTTGTGACTATGTCTAGGTTGTTTCGATTAACATGATGAAAAGATGCACCAATCAAGTTCGAAAGTTCATTACATTAAAGATTGAACCTCTTCGCGTATACTTCCCTGCATCACCATCATCTATGTACATTAGCAAGCTCTGTAAAGAAAATAGATCCTCCAACATCTATTCACATTTGACTTCAGACAGTGATAAATACCTGCGACAGCATCCTACTTAATTGACAATTATCTTACATTGATGTTCAGCCCTATTTTGAGTGTGAAGCCCTTATATCGAATCGTTTTCATCTTCGCAAAATTCACAGCAACTTCACTTTCTGAGTCGAAACCAAAAAAGGTAACTACTTTTGGGACGAAAAACATAAGTTTATCTGTAGTAAGATACATGTTGTACGTACCTAGTTGAATCTCAAGGCACCATTTATTCCAAACGTATGAAACCAGCTCCTTCGATTCAATATCTAGTTACAAAGTTTTGGAAATTTCAATAAGTTTTTTTTCAAGTTGTTGTTTTCCTTTTTTTTCTTTTGTATTCGTTCTTGTAATAAAAATCTGAATCTATAGATACTTTGAATAACTTAATATGCTCCATTATTTCCAATAGCCTGAAAGATTGAAAAGAACTGCTGCAATTGAAGTTTCCAAGAAAGTTTTTCTATTAAGAGAGAAACAGAGGTTGTGCGGAGTAAGGAATTGAGTGAACTGCGAGTGCTTCCGCTTGATTGCTGCCTATCTTTCGCAGTGAGAATAATATTTATCTGAATCAATAGTTTGATTGTGAGGAAATCAACCTTGCTATGCAGTCCATTTCAAATTGTATAAATTATCACCTTCACCGAAAGGAGATTAGCAGGATTTTTCTTTTGAGTTTTGTTAGAGAGAAAATTTTGTTATCGCATATCAATAAATATGTAGTTAACTTCCTATAGTAGTCAGGAATGTATTAGGAAGGTCGCTAAGGTACTATGTATGTATATGCTTGCAAGAAAGGTATAGGACCCAAATGGGGTTCGTTCACAAATAGCGCACTGGCTTTATACAGCGGTGATGCCTGGATGCTGTAGGAATAGGGTAGACGCTGCTGACTGGTGTCAACCTGGCGATGTCCAGTGTCGTAACTTTAACTGCTGATGCTGATCGTTGCTATCGGGTATTGGTTTGTGTCTATCCCGACCAGACCCGACTTACTGAAGTTATCAGCGCAAGTGTTGAATAAGACAAAATAGTAGCATTATAACGGTGGCGTTACAGCTTCAAACGGAAGTATAAGCACTACGCTACGCTTAATGGTAATTGACTTTAAGCCGATCAGCGATCGCCTGGATGTGATCCGCATCAAGGCAAAATTTCAAAACATCATCAGAATGATATGTGCATACGCCCCTGTCGACGAATCTGAATACTCTCTCAAGGAGGTATTTTATAACCTCCTGGACGGGGACTTCGATGGTAAAACTTCTTTGGCGGACTAGCCGAAAACCACAGCATCCAAGACATAACAACAGACAACGGCTTCCGTATAATCGATTTTGCACCACCTCGTAATACGGCGATAAGTAGCAGCAACCTGACGCTCTCCAGATGGTCGAACCGCCAACCAAATCGACTACGTGCTAATAGATGCGCGGCACGCATCCAACGTTCTGAATGTTCAAACTTTCAGAGGGCAAACGTCGATTTTGACTATTTTCTTGTTGCACCTAAATTCAGAGCTCGACTATCCAACGAGAAGAAGCTGTAACCCGCCCAGAAAAAGAAATTCAACGTTAGCACGACTGGAGTAGCCAGAGTCAACAGAGACCGCCTGAGCAAGAGACTCTCCACTGTGCATTCACCATGCACAAACGCCAACAATTTGTGGAACCAGTATCGCGACATCATCAAAGGGGTAGCAGAGACCACCATAGGCTACCAGCCACCACCCAAAAAGAGCACTTTGTATGATGATGAATGCGTGGTCGGAAAAAGGTGACAGAAAATGCACACATGCAAGCGCTGCAGCGCAAAACAAGGGCAGCGAGAGAAGAGTATCGAGCCAGAAGAAGGGAGGAGAAGAAGATCCTGCGAAAGAAGAAAAGGGCCAACGCAGTCTCCCAGCTCAAGGATATCGAAGTGTCCCGCGGTAGGAACAACATCCGGACGTTTTTTAGGAAAGCCTAGCAACTGGCAGCTGGCTTCAAGCCCGGAACGCAGGCTCTTCGAAACAGTGAAGGAAACCTAGTCACCGAAGCACAGGGAATAGTAGATGTTTTTAAGCAGCATTTCCAGCAGCTTAATGGAATCAGGTGGAGAGAGTCGTAGGGTAGGGTAGGGCAAGAAGAGAACCCGCATCCAGTCAATGAAGAAGCCATCCCCCGCCCAGTTTTGAAGAGGACGGCTCAGCTATCAAAAAGCTGAAGAACAACAAGGCCGCCGAGTCTGATGGTCTACCAGCCGAGCTTTTCAAACATGGTGGTGATGCTTTCGTAGGGTGCATGCACCAAGTCAGCAACCAAATATGGGTGGATGAAGTCATGCCCGATGACTGGACTACCAACTCTGTATGCCCCATCTTTAAGAAAGGCGACCCAATGTCATGATAATGACATGACAGCGATGAGAACTATTTCAAACATATAGCGGATTTCGGCAAGGAGATGCGCAATCATGTGACTTCTTCAATTTCGTGCTGAAACAGATAATGCGCAGGGCAGGCATTGACACAGAAGGCACTATCTTTAATAAATCTGTCCAGCTGCTGAGATACGCAGACGATGTCGACATCATCGGTCGCTCCCAGCGCGCTGTTTTAGAGACTTTTACGGCAATTGAAGTGAATGAGGACAAAACCAAGTACATGTTGTCAACAAACAAAGAAGCATCTGTCCATCGCCTAGGTCAAAACGTCACTGTTGGCAACAGTAACTTCAAAGTAGTTAAGGAGTTTACCCACCTCGGAGTAAATATTGAAAATTGAAACAAATGGACTCCTAACTCGAAATACGAAATCCATGCTCTACAAAACTTTAATCCTGCCAGTTCTGCTTTATGGAGCCGAGTGTTGGACGATAAACCGGAAAGCAGTGCAGATATTAAACACTTTCGAAAGAAAAATTCTTCGTCGAATATCTGCAAGGAGTGCGAATGTAGTCCAAAAAGCCAAAACACGTTGACTACACTGGCTTGGCCATATCGACCGAATGGATAGTAATGCTCCAGCAAAGAGGATCTTCGAATTACAGCCCACAGGTTCGAGATGACAAGGAAGACCGAACCTCCGTTTTAAGGATCAAGCTATCGCGGATGCCAGAGCGCTTGGTCTAGATAACTGGAAGCAGCGTTCCCGGGATCGAAGAGAGTGGAAGGCTGCCGTGTCTCAGGCAGAAGCTCTTCACGGGTCGGGAGCCAGTTAAGTAAGTAAGTTTATACAGCGGTAGTAAGACCAATACTCGTGTATGAAACCTTAGTCTGCAACTCTCTCTCATGAGTATGATTCAAGGATCAGCTTGCAGTTCCTTCAATTGCGGATGCCAAGGTCTCAGGTTTAGACAGGGATCTCTTACTCTCACAATGTACAATCATTAATCTAGAGTTTAGACTAGAAAAAATTTACTTACCCAGAATTAGTTTCAAGATGAATGGGGGGGAGGTGACTCCATATAATGGGTGTGAACATTTCTACATAGATGGCTGCAAGGCCGTCGAAGGATTGTGTGTTGTTCGTTTGTGGTGTTAGGGTTGCCTTAAGTGGAAAAATAGCATTAACTGTCTTGTTCCTAAACGGATATAGGCTAAGATGGACAAAATCTGCTCTAGTTGTATCTTCTCCCTTAAATATTACATAACATTACAATACAACTCTCTCATTAGCAGGCACGCAAAATAATTTGGCTTTTCTTTTCGACAATCTGGATGAGCTTGCCAGTGCAAACATGAGAAAATTCCATCACTTTAGAAGAAAGTTCAATTGGTTCCGAGGTAGATAATTCCAAGATCGTATGGTATCACTATAAATTTAAAATGTTTAAGGCACATGTTGCCAATCGTTGCTGGAAGTCGACCGAAGCATTATCCACGGTCTAGTACCTTTTTATTCCAAATTTTTTTTATTTTTTTACTACGCAGCACCAAAACATTCAAACACGTATCTGATTTGCATAGGGCTACCTCAGTAGATAAATTATTTTTATGACCACATTAATAGCAAACAATTTTACATTTCGCACACATGTCTGGTAGCAACCATTTAACAATCCCACTGTGAGATACGATTGCGATTGAAAGTAAAAGTACTTTTAAGTCGTCTGCTATACAGATACATAAAAAAATCTTATCAACGAAGCCTCATGCCATACGCCTTTGTTTTAAATAATTTCCATTCTGATTACTTATTATGATAACTTCCAGTTTCCAATAAAACTGGTTTCTACAAATCGTAGATTTGTATGCAATAATTATGGGCCAACTCTTTTGTATAGTCATTGTTTACAGTTTGGAACTGAAAGTGATTATGATAATGATAAGAAATTGTAACACATCTTTGATTACAGATGACTTGGCAAATTGCCAAAGATTGCTTTAATAATGCAAAGAATGACCGGCAAAAAATATTTTGCTTAGTCGTCCAAGAGTTCAAGCCGTTCAAAGTACAACAATTTATTCTATTGAGGTAATAGAATTGTTTGTTTGTGTTTTTGAATATCATTATCAATCCCAAATTACTTCCTGTTCGTAAGTGGGCGTGGTGTCACGCGACTTAAGAAATAATTTTGTATCTCATTATAGTATATGGATGTTGGAGGGGTAAATTGTATCAGTGTCAATTGTTCAAATATTGCGATGAATCTAACCGACTAGTCCATAGTATTACTGTGGGAAGGTGTAATTAAGTTCATTCAAGTCAAGTACAAACCACACTCGCCGACAAGTTAATTAAAAATTTCATGAATCTTTTGAAACAAAGACTCATTAACAATGTTGATCGTCAGTCAAGAGGTGATTATATTGTGGTTAACTAGCAATATTTATAGTTGATTACTAACTGAAGGCTCCTGTTAGATCACAGATAGGACTATATATAGGTATAGGATATTTTACGAAGGGGACAAATATATCCAAGTCGGAGTCATATAGAAAGTCTAATGGCTTCTATACTTCGATGAAAGCGGAAACTTTAAGTATTAGTAAACTAAGGATTGGATAGTAGCACTTCATAAGTAGATTAAACTTGAGATTGAAAAATAGGGTGCAGCAGGTATACTTTATCATCTTTATATACATTCTTGGTTAGAAGAGTCTTTGGACTGGTGTCAACGACTATATCTTACCGAATGGCTCGATCAAATCTTCACACTTCGGTAGATCTAGGATAAAACCCAAGAAGTCCAAATCGATACCCGGCAACTTTTTATCGATTTCAAGGCCGTATATGATAGCATTGACATAATTGGTAGAAAACAGCGGACTGTCACCGATGTGTTCGTTAATATTGCAACGGAAGCTGCAAAAATGGGTTTAGAGGTGAACGAGGCCAATACAAAGTATATGCTGTCAACCAGGAGCCTATTTCATAAAACTACAACACTAATAATTATTTGTGAATTCACTTGTAACTTGTAAATTATGTGCAAATTTATGTTTCATAAAGAATGCCAATTCACTAATAACAACAAGTATGCCAGGCCTGTAATTACAAGTGAATTTACAACTGCGGCGAGCTTTTCTGTTTCTTAAAAGTATTTGCACAAAAAATTATTAGCGACGGACTTGTAACTACAAGTGAATTTCTTACAAGAGTAGAGAGACTAATAAAATCGCGTACTGTGATCGCTGTGAAGTATAGAAGCAGACTCGTAGTTCTTCGCAAACAATTTTTAACTTGTAGTTACAGACTTGTAGACTTGTAGCATTTTGATTGCTACTCTTATAATTTGAATTTGCCGCGCTACAAGTGCTGAAAAATGTTTATAGAATACAAAATTACAACTCCATACTTTATTTGTGCTTGTAGTTACAAGTTTACAAGTACAGCACTTGTAGTTTTATGAAATAGGCCCCAGAATGGACACACAACATCGACGAATTGGACAGAACGTCACAATTGACAGCTATAACTTTGAGGTAGTAAAGGACTTTGTCTAACTCGGCTCTGCTATAAACTCTGTCAACAACATAATTGCAGACAGATCCCAACATAACTTTGCTTGGATAGGTAGGTACCCATTTTTTTTTTGAATAGGGTATCGCATTACTGACGAATATATATATGTACTTAAATGAAATTACATATTTTAATATTTATTTCTAGCAATTACAGTAAAACTTCCAAAAATGCAGAACAATGATTTGTTTAAAGGAATTCGAAATGAAATGTGCCAGAAGGTGATGCCTTAGTACGTATATTGTTAACTTGTACGCATAACGCGAGGCGGGAACAGCGCAGCGGTTCATTGTTTTGATTGTACAACATGTATAGTTTATTTGTATGTACACATCTATGTATATAATCTCAAGATAATTTACTAGTCAGGGAGACAGATTCCCTCATTCTATAATTAAAATTGGAGTATGTAAGTCATCTGTCTACGACATTCTGATGTTCTGATTCAATAGTGACATGCATTCATAGTTAGTATAATTAATTACAGGTGAACTTCTCAAATAGCTCTTATTAGTAAGGTTTTAATGACAACAAGAAATGATCGACATGCATTGTTTAGAGACTACACGTGTACATATTACGTTGCTGCAAGATATTGTGCACGACAATCAACGTAATGATGTGTATATCAGATATAGGGGACTTGCAATGTCAATGACTTTGGGTGTGTACACGAAGGTAAGATCGACACCCATAGCTATGACGCATAATGCGTTCAAGGTCGTTTATATCCAGTTTTGAGTTAATATTTTTTTTTTATCACCTACTAGATATTTGTTTATAAGACGAACAAGAGTAATCTGGAGAACCATGACACATCTTCAACAAAAGACTACCTATACCAACGACAGAGAAATATCGAATGTAGGCACTAAAGTCCAGCGAAATCGTGTATCTTGGTATTTGAGCAAGAGTCAAGGAGCTGTGAAAGATTTAAGAAAGTTATTTCAATCTTTAATTTTGAAAATTACTATTAACGAAATCATAAATGGCTGCCTGTTTTTGGAACAAATCCTGCCACCTCAATGAACTCACGATTTTGAACGTTAGAAGCACCCCTGCTTTATAAAACATTTGGTTACCTTAAATAGTGTTTTGGGAGCTTTGATATGCATAGTTATAGAACTATGGTATCACAATGAATTTCGGGAATGCACGATCCGTCAAAAAATTTTCTGGTAGAAAGGCTAAAATTTTATCAAAAGTACCTTTGCATTACCAGAGAATTAAGAGCGGCTTGAACCTATTATATTTTAGCTCATTCCAATCCTGTTCATGAAACATCTTATCGTAAAGAGAACAACGTCGGTTTTGAAAGGATTAACCGGAATCTTACTTCCAGTTCATCATTCATCGATAATGTCTAGAATCATCTGTCTATAGACATGATCCGAAAAAGAATGCGGCAATATCATCCGCAGTGCATGAGCATAAATCTTCGCACTATTGAGAGTGTTAAATATGGAGTTACCCTCTATGTGTCGTAATAGTGGAGTGGAGACAGAATCCTCAGGATAGCCTTGTACCAGATGAATTTTACCCAGTCTTTCTATTATCGGCACCATGGATCAGAGGGGTCTAATTGAACATGACAAAAACAATACGATACGTCGAGAAAGCATGTGTACACTTTTTCGCATGCAAAATAACGTTGAATAGCTCTTGGCGTCTCAAACTTATTGTTGTTGATTATACACTAGTGGCTGTGAGATCTTTTCCAACATATAGGTCTATACAACGGTTGAAGCGACTTGTGCCTGGCTGCCTTAGTCAGGATCTTGGGATCCATGAAAAATGCACCCAAAGCGGCAATGTAGACCATGCTTTGTATCATTCTGCTGGATCTCTAATCTATTGGAGCAGTTCGATGAAGCTGAGAATTCGTTTGGGTTAAAGGAAACAAGATTTTGATTACCAGCACTGTAATGTCATTCCTTTGGTAGGCTGTTATATGGAACAATGAAAACATAGATAAACTTGCAATGACAAGATACGTATGTCTTAAAAAAAAATCTGTAAAACTGGATATATGATAGGAATCTACTGTTTAATGCCATGTCCGAAGTGCAAATTTTTGTTTTGAGAAGTTTTTTTTTATAACAGTTCTACTCTCTGATGTTTGTCAGACGCTCACGAGATGTGGGGCCATACAAAACTTTTTGGTGTTGTCAGGAATTTGAATCTCGATCCCCTAACTTAGTATTCTGAAGCACTAACGACTGAGCCATGGCACCCAGTTTTACTTTAACTTTCATAAAAAGTATTTTAAAATAAATTATTTGTCATAAATTTTATTGTCTTTGGAATGCATGCCTAAATTTGCATGCCTTCTCTAGTCTCGAATGCATCCTTCGCGTATGTGGAGGATTCATTGTATTGTAATAGCTACTAAGTACGTAAAATACGATTCAAAGCACAATATTATGTACTTGCATACATAGTTATAATCTACGTGATCTACAGAGGTTCACATTGAAAATTGATATTCTACACATGAGAGCACTAAAATTTGCTGCCATCAGACACAGACTTGATTAATTTTGCATTATACAGGCACTTTTGTGGAATTTGTAAGAATCTCTTGATAACACATATGGCGTAGTGCATTATTATAAATAAAAGACTACTGAATTAATTTAAACAACTTTTTAGTAAGATTCACAAAAAAAACTGGCTTTTCTAGTAATTTATTGTTACTAACCTGTTCGTTCAAAAGACTGAAATTTTTCTTTTTGCTCCAAGTAGTTATATTAGATTCCTTCAACGAACAAACAAATTCTTTGGTAGGTGGAAGGAATTGAAATGGCATGGCATGGCATGCGTATTAACATTATATAGGAATAGGTAGGTATTAGAGATAGGAATGGAACATCATAAACACCTCGAAACTAACGCATGGACTAGTCCTTCTAGACGAACGTTTTGAAATTTTTCAACCATCAGACGAAGTACCGAAAATATCTTAGCCGTAGGTGCTTCAGTTCACAATGAACCAAATTATTCGATTCCACGCCATTCACATGAATTGGAAATCTCTCAGTTCACATTTTGTTCAATTTTACGTTAAGATCTTGGTCTATACCTTTACAGTGGGCAGTGCACAGCTTCCTTCCGTACAAATCCGCTGGTCTCGATGGTATTTTTCCAGTGGAACTACAGCAAGGTTTTGATATTTTAAGTCCGTGGCTCCACACTATCTTTAGGAGCTGTTTAAACTTCGGCTACACCCCTAGATCCTGGAGGAGAACCAAAGTTGTCTTTGTGCCGAAAGCCGGTAATTCCTCCCATGCATCCACTAAAGACTTCCGACCGATCAGCCTATCCTCCTTTTTATTGAAGGCTCTGGAAAGGCTCATCGACGTACACATAAGATATCCCAACACGCATATCGCAAGGGAAAATCGGTAGAGACTGCTTTATATTCGTTGGTAGGAATCATCGAGAAATGCTTTGAAAATAAGGAGTTCATTATGGTGTCCTTCCTTGATATTGAAGGAGCTTTCAACAATGTCAAAACAGAAGTTATATCTGCTGCACTTCTTGACCTGATTGACAACTACCTTTGCTATTGAATCGAGCATATGCTTAAAAGCAGGCTTTTCCATGCTGAGCTAGGGTGCTGTCTAACCAGAAGGTCAGTGTTCAGGGGCACCCCCCAAGGTGGAGTACTATCACCACTATTGTGGCTTGTGGTAGTGAATGAGATACTCTTAACCTTGGGTAAAGAGGGGTTCAGTGTTATAGCTTATGCGGACGACATTGCCATAGCGATATCGGGGAAGTTCCTTCTTACAGTTAGAGACCTAATGGAGCCTGCTCTAAAAAAATTAGCAAAGTGGACTGATAGTGTCGGTCTTGGAGTCAATCCGTCGAAGACTGAACTCGTATTGTTCACAAAAAAGTATAAAATACCGCATATGTATATGTAACTCCTCCAAAACTCAAGGGTATTGAATTGCAATTCGCAGATCACGCCAGATACTTGGGGGTTATTCTAGACAGAGAACTCAGTTGGAAACTGAACTTACAGGACCGTGCCAGGAAGGCCTCAATTGCCCTCTATTCATGTAGGAAAGCCCTGGGCCTAAAATGGTGATCCGGCAGTCGAGTGGCAATGCAAATGTCCAAAACACTGGAGTAAACTCCCGCACGCTGTCTTGGATCCGTCTGTGCAGATTTCTGTAGCAGATTCGTTTAAAATTTTTCCTGATTCACAAGCACCTGGTCCTATATTTGACGTTGAAGTCCAGATAGGGGACTATGTAGTCGGAATTACTAGGAATAGTATTATAGCCTTTAGGATGCTTGCGTGGCCCATATTTCCACGAGCCAGTTGCAAGGATTCCCTAAGCCTTCAAGTAGACGTCTCCGCAGTCCGTGAAGCCGCGACCTGGCTTTTGATTAACTCGATAGAGTGCACCGCTATTGTTTTCTATATAGATAGCCAAGCTGCGATAAAAGTCTTGGAATCGCCAATAATTCAATCCAGTTGGTAAAGCAATGCCGCGGATCTCTTAACGAGATCGCTGTCAGGTGCGCTGGGATCCAGGCCATAGGGATATTCCAGGCAATTGCAGAGTGGACGAGCTAGCTAAGGAAGGTGCAGACCAGGACCTCCCTGACAATAGGGATGTACCGCCAGCACCTACTAAATCGATAAAATTCCAATTAGATACCGCAGCCATAAGTAGATATGGCAAACAGTAGGTGGAACATTATCAGCATATGTCTCACTCCTAGGCAAATCTGGCCAGATGTGGATTGTAAGAAAACCAATAGACTTATTTCCAGTAATAGGATCAATCTTAGAAAGATAGTTGGCGTCCTCATAGGAAACTGTCTGGTAGGAAGACATGCTAGAAGACTTGGTGCCCCCTTCAACGATTTCTGTAGGAACTGTAGAGACGAGGAAGAGGAGGAAACCATGATACATCTTCTGTGTACCTGTCCTGCTCTATCGGTCTTGAGAAGGAAAACCTTAGGTGAATACTTCTTCGAAGATATAAACGATCTAGCCAGACTGAACTTAGGCAAGATTATGAGCTTTGTCACCAGGTCAAACTGGTTTAATGATTAAACAACGTACCACACATGTTCGGCATGGGTCTATACCGAAAATGGTTGCCCTGCCTTCTGTCCCATCCGGGAAATCTCAATGAAGGTCTCCGGTGCTGGTAATCCGATTTTTTCATAGTGGTATCACAAGGGACCTCCCTTTTGGTCTAAGTGTGTCCCTGCTAAGAGGGGACAATCACCCAACCCAACCCATACCTTTACATCGATCAAATTAACTCAAGAACTGAAGCCTGTTGATCATTTGAAGTGTCGAAACTTCACCGATTGAGCTCTGCAAAAGTTTAAAGAAAATCCTGAATTTCATTGAAAAATCACTTTTTTAGCGATGAAGCCGATTTTTGGCTTTATGGCTTCGTCAAAGCTTCAAGAGACTCCATTGGATCCACAAAAAGTGACCCAGGAGGTGTGATTGGACCGTATTTTTTCGCTGATAAAAATGATCGTCCTGTATGGGTCAATGGAGTCCACTATCGTGGCATGTTGGATGGACTTGATTACAGTGCTATGTGGTTTCTACATGTTGGTGCCACATGCCACACAGTAGGTCAAATAATTGATCTATTGAAGGGGAAGTTCCATCCTGCTTACGTACATACATTCTCCCATTATCATCATATGAAGTCTAACTCATTAAACTTCAGTTTCCACAAATAGTTTATAATTACAAAATGAAGCAAATTTTAAATAGCACATTTTAGAGATTCATCTATAAAGTTTTTAACAAACCAACACCACTGCGATTTCACACAATAGCAAACAGCTGGTTGTTATTTTTTATTGATATTCCCTCTGAAACTGATTACAAAATATTAACTCCAAGCTACAACAAAATCGCCGCAAACGCCGCTGGTTATCAAATGTGTAGATTTGAATTTGAAATTTTGCAGTCCACACGCACATAAAATATAAATAATTCTACGAGTCGTAGATACACACATCCAAAAGATTTGTACCAGACATCGCGATGTTTTGGCCAGCCTATCAGCTACCATACCATAGCACATTTTTCCACCCGATCACTACGACATTGAAAAGTGAACGAGTAATCATCCAGTTTTGACTTATTTCAAGAATAAAGTTATATCTGTTTATATTATGTTGTGACTCTAATTTTAAGTCAGTCAAAAATTCTACACTGTGGCGTGTGTTACAGGTGCTCGCGATTAAACAAAAAAACAAAAATCTGTCAAGACTATGTTTACATTGATAATAGCAATTGCCATAATTGGCTTCGCGATCGCGTATTATCGGTCCACATTTGGTGAATTTCAACGAGAAATTAATAAAATTCCTGGACCACCGACATTACCTCTTATAGGAAATGCTCATTTAGTTGGAAAGAATCCTAATGGTATGTGTTTGATAACCGTTCGATCTGTTTAAGTTATTCTTTTCACGTGTTGTGTTCAGTGACCATCAAACAAAAAACAAAAAAGAACAACAACTTAAAAGTGTTATTAGTGTTTTTGGTTTTAATGGTTAAGTTGTACGATAATTAAAAAAACATTAAGTGTGTTTACTTGTAATTGCGGTTTAATGATCCGCAGCCAAAAATATTTAAACATACAGAAACACAAGTCCGTATAGAACCCAGGGCCAAACTTCTTACAACCAGTCGTGTTGTGCAGGTTATGTATAGGCTTCACAAGAATGGATGGGGAGGGGATTATTGTTTAATGCCGTATCAAAGTATCCAAAGGTCAATTTTTGTTTGAGAAGCTTTGTCATATCAGTTATACTCTCGAATGTTTGTCAGGCGCTCACAAAAGGTGGGATAGTGAAAAAACTTTGTTTTTACGGCGCCTACCCCACGCCAAAAATATTCATCCATACTTAGTATTTGAATCCTTTTAGGGTTTTGTGTATTTTCGGTTGAAATCAATAAAATGTAATGAAGAACCGAATTGTTACCGATTAAGTCATCTTCCACATTCATCTTCCACAAAGCAATCTTTAAGTTCAGGTGCAACTACATTCCACCATCGCGTGAACAATATGTCGTTTTCGGTAGTGTTGACTCAATTTGTATTGATGACATACGTACATACATACATACATATGTATGTCAAAGTACATTGTCTGGATAAATGACATCTCCCAAGGTGTCTCAGAAAAGTCGCCTTACTACCTTGCCTTGAGTATCGTCACGTACATAGATGATGTCAGTTGTTCATGTCTGTTGTATAGTAAATTGTACTATCGTGGTCTTTAAGCATCTACATTTAATTTACTTTAACTCACCCGTCTCTCCTTATATTCAAAATTCTTTCTTGGCGTAAATCTAAAGGCAAAGTTAGTCGCTGGGTAGGTAGAAGCGGCCGGCGGTTCCACAATCCTTCGCTAGAACTCAATTAGCACTAGAGTTGTAGTTTAGCCATATTTACCTGAAACTGATTAGATTAGATTAGATTATATGCGTGAAGTGGGATCATGGCAGCGTATCACTGGAGTCACAGCTGAGCCTATTGTGATTTCCTCCAATTAGAGGTCACTCATGAGACCCGAGTTAGTGATAAATTCAAGAAAATCTTAGTGGCCTTAGTGGCTAGAAGCAAGTAAGATTGAATATAAATGCTATTATTTGTTATAGATCTGTTTTCTCTGACACATAGTTCTACAGCAAAGATTTCCTTGATTTAATTGAAATACGGAACAACACTTGTCCATGCTTGTGTAGATGAGTCTAAAAAAGATAAAACTTCGTTCATTCTATCATGTACATGTGGATATCCTATGCTAAAAAGTGCAAAGTGTGGTCGACTTCATCCGTAATGGATCGTCAAAAGGGACGATTCCCGCCTTCATATTACTTGTATTTAGATTACTATTGAGAGCACAGTGGTGAGCCATTTCTGTAGATGTGTAGACTTGGATAGATTTCTGAGGCATCTATCTTTCCACATACTTTCCATACACGCTTTCCTGCTTCAGATATAAACATCATTACAATGCTTTCACTTCTCGATACTAGCCTTTGGATTAACTAAGCCTTGAGTTTTTTAAGCAACATAATCATAAACACGTAATAACCCGGTTTGTTCTTTTTTCTGTGACAAACGGTTTAAGTTGGATAAAATGAGTGTGAATTACAAAACCCCAGGGATTCTCCAGTAAACTCTGTCTAAGTCCCATCCTGCATTTAAGTATATGACAGGCTGGTGTATTCCTTGGGTATATTCTTGCCCAGTCAAGCTTGATGCATTTATTGTAATCTTAAGGCAGATATTGTCATCTTTCTAAAATTGGATAGTACTTCTAATACTATTTGAAAATGGTAGGTTTCTACTACCTAATAGCCAACATTCAGGACATTCTCAAAGGTCAGATATTTTGTGGATGTTGATCAGTGTTTCTTTACTATCCTAAGTTCTTTTCTTTGAGGTTAGTTGAGGTTCTTAACATACAAACTATTGCAGTGTTAGACTTTATTCAATGAGATCGAATATCCAGTAGAGAGTTCAACTCAGTCTGATAAGATTGTGCAGGCTTTGCCATACAAGCTAAGACATAACAAACACAAAGATTGTTTGGTTGTCTGATGTTAAAGCAAAAATGCTACTTTATTCGTCCAAAGATTCAAAGTGATTTATTGTGGATACAAATCCACTTGAACCTGTGTTCTGGATCTATCTGGATCTATCTCTTCTTCCATTAAATTTCTTTCTTTGCTTAGGGTCTGCAAATCAGGATCATTTAGGATCATTTGTGTTGTTATTTTCTGCAAAAGGAGGTGTAAAGGAATTTGTTCCTGTTGAGATGGTCGCTGTAGTTACTTACTATACTATATGAACGTAGGTCAACATGTCAAATATTTCATCCACAACCAGAGTACATTAGTGATCCTTTTATTGCATTGGTCCTGTGAGTTCATAGTTTCTGCTGTTTGACAGAACCTTAAGTATCGTATATGGCTTGTGGTAAATCTGAAGTTTGTGCAGCAATGCTAGATAATTTTACCAGTCATACATGAAGTTCTGGAATTGTTTCTGGTTTGGTGCCATACCCCTAAGATTTTAAAAAATTGGACGTATAAATGGCAGCTCTTTGCAACATGACACATTCTGAACAATTTGCTCGTCAAACACAAAGACACATACATATGTTATTTTTATTATCGGAGTGCGGTATTATTAACTTCATACCATTATGGAACAATTTCTTCTTGGAAGATGTATACTGACTCACACATGACAGAAAAATTTACTCACAAAGTTATTCAGTTGAAACGGCACTTCTGCTTCTGCAAGATCCACTTAACGACCTAAGAATGATTTGCTTGCTTGAATTTTGGCTTGAGGAGAACTTGGGAGAATTCACTGCATGAAGCGTCTCAATTCCGATTCCGAATCATGGAAAATTTATATCTATTCTCATATATTCGATAACGACATAGATTCATTAAATTCCTCAAGCAGTTTCGTTATATTTGATGTGTTTCAGGAACCAAGTGTTACACGAACTTTATAGAATGTCTTCACATTCGTTCAATGACTAATCATTTTAACAACTTTAAAAAAATACCATTTGTTTTATTTTAACTACAAAGAACTTAAATTTTAATTGCATTAATTGCTGATTTATTACCCGATTAAGTAGACCGCTTAACAACTTTTATGGGAAGAAGTGTCGTAAATAATGGTGATTCATACAATGTATGCATGTAGGTCACACTTGTATCACTGGATCATTAGTTGCATGCGAACAAAATCCGGAATGTCTACAAAAATAGCCTACAGCAATAGCTATCAAGAGGTTAAAATCTGGAGACATTGTTGTGAGTTTGTTATTCAAGCTATTTAATTTTTGTGAATGCTTTTGTTTTTTTATGTAAAATTCATTTAATTTCAAAAAATTACATAAAGTGGATTTTGCTATGAGTTTTCGAAAGGTTATTTCTATCGATCAGCATCCTTGGAAACGCGACTTTTGGAAGCTTAGGGGGCTAGGACAAAAAACCTTGTTTTTATTGAATCGATAATGAATAGCAAGGATTACATTACTAATGTATAGCATACAGCAAAGACTGTCAAAGAATGGTTCTTGTACCGTACCCCTAATCTGCTTAACTCTCTTCCACAATCTCCAGACACAATCTTGATCCCATTGAACATCTGTGAGAAGTTTTTAACAGGAATATTAGAAAATGCGGCATAACGTTTAAACCTTCAAGGCCTCCAGACGGCATTAACCAAAAATGGGCAAAAATCTCCCCTTGACGTTACCAAAAATTCTGTTTCTTCAGTTCCTTCTACAGCTGTTTGACTGTCTTATTCTCAGGAGGCTTGAACGAAGATATCCAGCGAAAGCAGATTGAGGATAGCCTCCAGTCCTGATAGTCTTTCTGTCGGACTGCCACCATACAAGACAGCCATAAGTCAGAAAAGGTCTTACTATAGCCGCATACATCCATAGTATAATTTTGGGCTTAGGGTCCACATTTCTTGGTCCAGGTGTCTAGAGTCCTCAGCGCACCTTCCAATTGTTCACTAAGTGTATGGAAGAATTTACCCATAGCCATCAATATAACGTCGTCCGCATAAGCAATGGTCTTGACCCCACTATACCTGAGTTCTCTGAGTACTTCATTTAGTACAATGACCCATAGTAGTGGGGAAATTACTCCGCCTTGAGGGGTACCTCTAGAGACATAAGCTTTCAACTTCGTACCCTCGTGCTCCTTCATGATATATCTTTCCTCAAGGAATTCCACAATCTAATTAGTTAGGGTATTGTTTATATAGAGGTTTGTGAGTGTTCTACGTCCATTCTGACATTGTAAAATGCTCCTTCAATGTCTAAGAATGCAGCTATTCCTTATCCTTTAACGATTTCTCGATTGAGCTAACCACGCAGTGCAGAGCTGTCTCAACATTATTACCTTAAGTGTAGGCATGTTGGGCTGTGGATATATCCTTGGGGCGTAGCTTACTGCGAATGTGAATGTCAGTCAGTCTCTCAAAAGTTTTTAGTATAAAGGAGGTAAGGCTGATTGGCCTAAAGTCTTTTGCGGTGAAATGACTTGCCTTACAAGCCTTGGGTATAAACACCACCTTGACCCCTCTCTAAGTTCGAGGGATATGCCTTCGTATGAGACTACTCGTAAATAGTTCCTTGAGCACCGGACCTTCCAAACATGTTCCACCTAGATTTCCAGTTTCTCTTACAAAATGTTATAAATTGCAGGAAGTATTTATAAGATGCGTCTTAGTCTTATTGTTTTGGAAAAATAGCAGGCGAAAGTCAGTGTAACTAAATATAGCAACAGTCTCATCTCCATGAACTTGTAAAACAGGTTCGATTAAATTATTTCCATTCAACCCTAATCGTAAAATCGTATATTGACAATCAAACTATAGACATGCACTAACTTTATATGGAGTACCAGTCAATAACGAATTTGTAACCAAAAGAGAGATACTACTGGAATATATTTCTTTCCGTGTATCGGTTGGTAACAAATGATTAGATATATGAAACTCCATGAATATTGTAACTCAGGCATGAGTACTGAATACTTATCTTAAGTTATATCTCTCAAGAAATATCTGATTCGTTGTTTGCATGACTTGCATGTACTTAAACTCATACTATCTACACTCGAGGTATACATATATGTATAAACACCAAGATAAGATAGCATGTCTATAATTATCATTAGATCAGATTGTTGTTTTGACTCGAAAATTATAAATAAGGACCTTTGGAGTCTAGATTTCTTTTATTTCTTTATTTAATAAGAATATTTTAGGAGACTGCCACTTTGCACACTTTAATTTAAATTTCAGATTTAGAGGAAATCGTACGGATTCGACTTTTGGATTAAGATAGATACGATTCTTACTTTTTAGACCTTTCAGTTTAGTCTAGGTCTAGTATAATTAAGCCTTGTTGGAAGAGGAAGTAAACTGCTTAAAATGTTACACTACAGGACAAGCCCATAATGACTAGACAATAAAAAAAATTAAAATTTGTACTTTATCCAACAGTCAACTCGTCGGCGGTATCAGTGCAATGATTTTTTTGAAATCGTTAAATCAGATAAGATACGAAGACTGAGTAGGGTATCAGACCATATTTGGGCCACCCGTCATTGCGATGTAAGATAGGTAGATTGGTTAAAGTGGTTGCCGGGTATAGCCACACTTAAATTAGTGGATTTTGGAAATTTTTTTCCTACCTACTCGTTGAAACAATTAGAATTTCTGTATTTATCAGTTCGCCTAGATACATAGTTACAATAGAAAGCTTCTAGTTGTCGGGCTATCACCTCTACAAATCCTCATAAAGAAGGCGGCTACTAGATGTAATGAGCTATAATTTTATCCTCTTAAATCTTATCTTAAATATGAGTAGGTAGGTACTATAAAATCAAAAAGGCTTAGGCTACAAAAATCACTGAAATGACAGTTTCTGCAAAACCCCAAGTAGTAGAAACTTGATTCAAAAATTTTGCCAAGTCATTCCTTATTACCTGTAGATGCGAGGATTTTCCGTAATTCGAGGTCTAAGTGCAAGAAAGGGTGTTAATATCGAACTTTCCGTCATTAAAAGGTGATTATACAGCCCTAATTCCATCAACGATTCATTTAAGTTCATCCCCATCATCTGTCTGCTTTGTTCTGAAGCAGAGCAATGCTCAAAACAATTTTCCATCAGTGGAGTCAGCAGACGTGCAGCAGTTGCTGTCATTATAGTTTCATAGTTTCGTACTATTGATTTGGTAAAGGAATCTGAAGTTCGAGCAGCCGACTTTGGATCCAATACCAAAGCCTCGATATCTATAGGAATGTGTCCCACTGTGTTCCAGGTTGATGTCTCTACTATTGAGATCTGTGCTAGGTTAAATTTTCGAAAAGGTATTAGGAACTCTGGAATACATACATTTTCTGATAGTCGGGCCGCACTTAAAGCACAATCGTCCATGTCAATGCTGGTACGATGCATTACAACCTAATGATAGACAGAACTGGGTAAAACTTATTTTGGACACTGGTATCCATGGATTTGAAGGCAACGAATTTATAGATGAACTGGCTAAGTATGGGTAAGCATCAGTTTAATAGGACCAAAACCTTATAGAGTTCTCAACAAGGCTACTGATTAATGCCTGGGAACATAAATTTCGTGTAGCCCACTGAGAAAATGTCCCAAGTCTGAAATATTAACCTCCATTAGAGACGTGGTACTTCTACATCATTTGGATACAATAGATGTTTTATGTCGCAGTGTCCGTATGGAAAAATTATTCCAAAGTTTTGATAGCTGTTTTGCTGTCTGAAAAGATACGGATATCTCAGTTTATCCCTCGATGACTTCCTTAATCGGCAATAATTCCGCCTGCAACACTTTATAATGATTTGGGAGACTGAAAGAGAATCTAGCCTATCAGCCATCTATGACATGGCAAGTTTTTGAATGCAGTCGTTGTTCAAATAGATGAACTTATCTTTCTCCTAGAATGTCCTAGAAGTGATTGTAACCTGGAAGTTTCCTATATAGCTTACTATTATATTTAGCTATGGAGTTATCTTTCTGCTGTAGGGTGTTAGTAATTCTATGTAAAGTCGGAGATACGGTGGCGCCAACAAAATTTTCATTATTAAAGTCTGCAGCTTCCGTGTGTTAATGGTATCATCTATCTAAGTACTGCACAGTTTGTATATATGTACGTGGGAGGCGGAACGTTGCTTCTCCAGACTTTGGATAGTATTTCGAAAGCAACCGATTCGGCACATACAGTTTGGTTCTACCATTGTTAGCCGAAAGCAAACTTCCAAAAGTACGCATACAAAATTGTATACTTTCTCGACATCTTGTCCGACATTGTTGAGTTGAGCTGTGGTGTTAGAAGTGCCCACGCACTTTCTTTACCTCTGCTAATAGATTTTCGGGCATCAGATAAGGGTCCGTTATCCCATGTGATAGTAGGCAAACATTGTCGGCGTAGTCGAGGTGTTTAAGGTAGTTAATTGAATTCCCTGGTTACTATGGTGGTTAATGCTGCACGGAGTAGATCGCCAATGATCACTAAGAATAATAGTGGTGATAATATGTATCCCTGAAGTACTCCTCCTTCGATTTGAAAATCCTGCAATAGCCCATTTTTTTTTTTGGGGATGACTATCCTGGCCAATGCCGAGCAGGTACCATGTCAATTCAAACTGTCGAAAGCCTTCTCCTTTGCTCGACTCTATAAACTGAGTGCTTATATCACAAAAGCCTGCTAGATCCAAAGTTGATCCCAGCTATTATTTTGAGAGCTGGGAGAAGTCATATACCTACATTACATTACAACTTTATGTGTAAAGTGTATGTGAAGAAAAAGGCTTAAAGGATCTTCGCTAGAAGTTGTCCAATAAACTTTTGTTTTTTTTTTTGACAGCTTGGTCTTATTGGATTTGTCGAAAGAATTTTTCTGAGCACAGTTATCCCACAAATTCCTTACTCATGTAGGTGGGGCTGTAGTTCAGGGTGAACCTAGGTCTCAACCAACAAGTTTGTCAAGTTAGTCGAATTCTTAGCTAAGTTTTCGAACTAGGTCTCCTTCTAGTTGTGCATGCCAGCGCTTCCCCTATTGCCTTGTTCCTCTGGATTCGATTCGAAGACTCTGCGGGACGGAGCGCTGGTGTTTATTCGCTCTACATGTTCTAGGCATCTTAGACGACTAATGCGTAGTTTTTTTTGACTTGGTCGATGCCAATGTACTCGTCGCTCATATAATTTGTCCTTGAATTTGCTCCTCCAAACCAGATCAACGCAAATGGGTCCAAATATTTTATGAAAAATTTTTCTTTCGAAACGACTGAGGATATCTTCATCCGCTTTCGATAGAGTCCATGCTGCAGGCTGAGGCTTTCATTTTTTTATATGTTTTTAGAGATTAGATTTTTTTTTGATTTTTTGGATTTTTCTTACAATTATTTCTTGCAACTCTACCATTACCAACCTTTGATGAGCTTATTATTGCCAGACATCTTAAAATCGATTTTTCCCTACTTTAGACAAACTGAACATCGGATGAATAGGACAATAAGCAAATATTTTAATAAAAAAATGTATCTTATTTCAGAAATCCTAATGAAACTCTTTAAATGGTGGCGTGAGTATGGTGAGAATAAATTTCGAGTGTGGATTGGCGTCGACGCAAACGTTATTATTTCGGATCCAAAAGATGTTGAGGTAAAAATCACTTTGCAGTCAGTCACCCAAGATATAACATTAACACGAACATTTCTTTATTTCCAGAATATTCTCTCAAGCACACAAATTCTAAAAAAATCCAACATCTATGACTTGTTACATCCATGGTTGGGTCAAGGACTCCTGACTAGTTTTGGCCCACAGTGGCATAGTCATCGTAAAATGATTACTCCGTCGTTTCATTTTAAAATCCTTGTGGACTTTCTCGAGGTGATGAATAAGAATTCATCAAAATTCGTAGAGAAATTGCAAGAGGCATCAAAAGGTGGAGTTATCTTTGATGTTCAGCGCCTAGTGTCCTATTTTACTTTAGATATAATTTGCGGTAAGTGCAATTTCGGATGTTACTTTTACATGCATGAAAAAAAAAATCTTAAAAGATACATTTCTCTCTAGATACTGCCATGGGTGTGAGTATAAATGCAATGGATGACAGTGATTCAGCAGTCGTTAAAGCATTTCAATAGTAAGTGCTATATAATGGATTCGTATAAATTTATTATCATCCTCTTTTTGATCTTCTTAGCATGTGCTATTCGGTTCAAATGCGTATATTCAGCCCAATAAAAAGGAATAAGTTCCTTTTTAAATTTGCACCAGAGTACAGGAAGTACAAGCGCGCACTGGATACTTTAACGGATTTTACGACAGACGTAAGTGTTCATTTAAGTAATCTCAATTACCATTCAGTAAATGGTACCTGGATTAGACTGAAATAGTTTAAATGTAAATTTTGGTATTTTGTCCTTGCACTATGGTGTAGCTGGGATTAAGATTTATATCGGTAGTATGATAGAAACTAATAGAAATTCTATTGTATTGTGTTACACATTACAATTTATTTTACAGTCCACATCAGTCTTCACAGACATAACATCCTTTGTTAAGTGCCT
The DNA here is from genome assembly GCA_905220385.1 of Xylota sylvarum. Classification (NCBI taxonomy): domain Eukaryota; kingdom Metazoa; phylum Arthropoda; class Insecta; order Diptera; family Syrphidae; genus Xylota; species Xylota sylvarum. The sequence continues at coordinate 48,378,383 of LR999960.1, read as the reverse complement.
CTAGCCGCACACACTAACTTAGTTGAAGTCTCCTTCAGCGCATTCTCCAACAGCGTCGGTTTCAAAGATTCGAGTATTGTATTGGAGACTTGGGGCCTATTTCATAAAATTGCAACACTAATAATTATTTGTGAATTCACTTGTAACTTGTAAATTATGTGCAAATTTTTGTTTCATAAGGAATGCCAATTCACTAATAACTACAAGTATGCCAGGTCTGTAAGCACAAGTGAATTTACAACTGCGGCGAGCTTTTCTGTTTCATAAAAGTATTTGCGCAAAAAATTATTAGCGACGGACCTGTAACTACAAGTGAATTTCTTACAAGAGTAGATTGACTAATAAAATCACGTACTGTGATCACTGTGAAGTATAGCCGCAGACTCGTAGTTCTTCGCAAACAATTTATAACTTGTAGTTACAGACTTGTAGACTTGTAGGATTTTGATCGCTACACTTATAAATTGAATTTGCCGCACTACAAGTGCTGAAAAATGTTTACGGAACACAAAATTGCAACTCCATACTTTATTTGTGCTTGTTGTTACAAGTTTAGAAGTGCAACACTTGTAGTTTTATGAAATATGCCCCTAGTCTACAGTTCTACGTTGCCGCATATAAGTGAGCAAAAACCATGAAGATTCACTGCTTGAGACCCTGTAACATTCTGTCCCAGTAGATCTTAGGCACATAGCTTCAAGTTCGTTAGACGAAGAATCTTGGCATCTATGATAGCTTGATCTTTAAAGTGGTGTTTTGGTTGTCTTGTTCGTTTATAACCTTAGGGGCGGGCGGTTTGAAGTGTTGTTGTGTATACCCTTGAGAGGGACAACCCAATATGGACGACATGGCACAGCTAATAGAGTTTGAAGATATAAATGCTAAATTATTTGTCCTCTACACAAAATCCCATAAAGCATTGCTTTTTCTTAAGAAGAAGCTGACAGTTTGTGTACATGAACAAACTTGTGAAATAAAATCAAAATTAGTTGATGCTGGCTCGGCGCACTATCTAAAGAAGAAGCATGATAGTGCATCTCTTCACCAAAATCCGGTGCATGTTCGGAAAACATCGTTGAAAAGATCATGGGTTTCATCTTAGACTTGCAGTTTTGCCTTAACATCAGATTTCAATCTATTTTCTAATTGCCACACCACGGATGCCGTGATGATATTTTATGAGACCTTAAGGAAGGATATTTCTTGATAATTCTTATAAGACATAAGAGTGTCTTTATTGTACTAGATTGCAGTGGGTTGTGGTCACAATCCCGAAAACCAAAATCCCGAAAGAAATAATCCTTTTGGGCGCAGAGTCACAAGTCCACAGGTCATAAGTCCACAATGCGATTTATGCATAAACAGTAGAATATGTATGGGGGACATGCTACCTGCCTGCAACCCCCCTGCATGGAGTCACTGTTGGATTAGGAGTAGGTGCGAGGTTGTATAAAAAGCCAACAGGACCATTGACTTTGTTGTTCCTTAAATTTCATTGTTTTTAAAATGCACTGGCTTTTCTTTATTTTTTCGAAACGTCTGTTTTGTGGTCTTAAGGCCAGCAGACATTTTCTTGAATTTCTGGTGGTACTCTTCTATGCGATATCTTTGAGCTAATAGGTCTGGTAGATTTCTCTTTCCTCTTTCTTGGAAAGCAGTTGGTAATTCACAGCTTCTGCCTTCACGATCTTCTGACACGGAACCTATTGGTCTTTGACATAAGTGGCTAGTAATGGCATGTTGCTGAGTTGCTCGACGTTGAGTCTGTTCGGTAAGGTTGGGCGCCCAGTTGCCCTGTGGGGGCTAAACTTTTAGCAGCTGCCGGAAAATTCTGTGACTAAAATTTTTGAATTCCCTCTCGGATCGCGCAATTTATCTTGGTACGGTACTAGATAGTAAGCTAAATTGGAAACTTAACGTTCAGGAAAGAGTCCGTAAGGCTTAAAATGCGCTCTCTTCATCTGCAAGAGGACAGCGGGAAAAAAGTGGGGCCTGAAACCGATAATGATGCACTGGCTATACGTGGCCAGACCCATTCTAACATGTGGGGCTCTTTTTTGGTGGAAGGCCACGATCAAAAAGAACACAAGGGATATGTTGATCAAGATACAAAGAATAGCCTGCATTGCCATCACTGACCAATGTACAAAGAATAGCCTGCATTGCCATCACTGGCGCTTTACGCACCACGCCAATGGCTGCACTCGAGGCTTTTATGTATCTTCTATCATTAGATCTACGTCTCACTAACGCAGGATTCTTCAAATCTAGCCATATCGGACATAGCTCTATGAGTTTCCCCAATATCCCCGACGAAACGGATGAAAGTCTTGGTACACTCGACTTCGACACACCCTACGAAGTAATGTACCCAGATAGGGAAGATTGGCAAAGGAAGGAAGTTACGATCGAAAACGAAATCTCAATACGTACGGATGGTTGCAAAACTAGCGAGGGTACATGTGGTTCTGAAACTTCCGGGCACATGCAGTGTGTTCCAGGCAGAGGTTCTGGTTGTACTCAAATATCCAACAACAATATCGCCATCTACATTGATAGTCAGGCTGCGCTGAAAGCGCTAGAGTCCTACATCATTAAATCTATCAGAAGTTGCATATATCAATCCTTAAGGTGCCCCGACCATCGAAACATGACAGTCTCCGCATCTTCTATAGTCCGGGATTCGTCTTCATGCTAAAATATGTGGAGATGGGTTCTTAGATATCTTTTTGAATTTAACGTTGATCCAAGAGTCTATGTTGCGTTTTTTTTTTTAATTCTTTGGTTATCCTTGCAAATTTGCTGCGGCTCTGCTATTCTTATTAAGAACCGTCTCTTCGTATATTTTGAGCCGCTAATGTTTGGTATGATCCTTGTCAGATTTTGCTCAAGTGTTGCCCTATCGCCTTTAATAATACCAAGGTACTCTAACTATGGCGTAATCTGGTCCAATCTTTACTTTCTTAAGGTTATAACAAAACGTCGTGATGCCATGGAAAATGAAGCCAAAACGAACAATTCAGAAGAGGATACAGATGACAAAATAAATATTCGACCAAAGCAGGCCTTCCTCGACACACTACTTACCACGTCCATTGATGGAAGGCCACTAACAGTACGTGAAATCTATGAAGAGGTGTCCACCTTTATGTTTGAGGTACGCTTGCACAAATGTAGTTCAAAATTGTGTTTTTGTATTTTACGAAAGATTTTATTTTTTACTCATTCAGGGCCATGACACTACTGCCTCTGGTGTATCCTTCGCCATTCATATATTATCAAGGCATCCTGAAGTGCAGGTAAATACATGAAATCTCTATCTATCTTCCTTGTATGTGTAACTAAAAGATTTCATTTAACTATAGCAAAAAGTTTTTGATGAACAAATGGAAGTTTTACATGGAGATCTTACCAGTCAACCTACATATCAAGATTTACAGGAAATGAAATACCTGGACCTGGTAATCAAAGAGGTACAACGATTGTATCCCAGTGTCCCTATGATTGGACGATTCACTCAAAGGCCATACGATATGAGTAAGTTTTGTTGATAGAATCTCCTTGTAACACAGATTATATCATTTCATTTTGTAGATGGAGTTATCATTCCCAAGGGTGCGACAGTGAATCTATTTATCATTGGTATGGGATACAATGAAAAGTATTTTAAGGATCCATACAAATTTGATCCAGAACGTTTCCTGCCGGAGAAACGTGCGAATACGAGTCCATTTGAATATGTTCCCTTCAGTGCAGGTCCAAGGAATTGTATAGGTGTGTTGTAATGATTAACAAAAAAATATGATAAGAAGTAAATATATGTATCTCTTGGTCGTAGGTCAAAAATTCGCCCAAATGGAGATGAAATCTGTTGTTGCGAAGGTTGTGCGAGCGTTTAAGGTCCTTCCACCCGAAGATGATCTCTATTCTAAGGATGGTTATGAGCCGATAGAGCCAAGAAATAAGTACGATCCCATCTTATCTGCCGTCTTAACCCTAAAGTCTGAGAATGGAATCCATATTCGATTAGAAAAGAGGGTTAAGTAAATCAAATCGAAAGGGATGGATCCTTGGGCACACTATGTCGTGTATATACTTAATACTTTAATTAATGAAACATAAGCTATAGAATTCTTATTTGTTGTCTGTTATAAGATGTTAAGAAATTAAATATAACTTAAGGAAAACGATAGAGTACGATATATGTACGTACAACTTTTTCTTCCTTTGAAATACATGCAGGTGTATACGTTCCGAATTGAATGGTAAGCGATAACTTTGCGGGAAAGGAGCAAGTGACTTCCAAAGTTAGAACGATGTGACATTTTAAGGATACCGTCCAAAATCTGAATAATACTCTTACTATATCAGGTGTTATGTGCTCTGTGACCAAAACTCATGTATAGGTCGTCAGTTCAGTCAAAAAGGAAGAAACGGACGGAAGAACGGAATCTTTTCGGATCAAAGCAAACATGGTGTTGGTAATGTATCCTTCTTTGCATACTATTCCTTTTACAATCAATAACACTAATGGCTACGCTCACGCCGATTATTACAATTTTTAATTGGGAAGTAGTTTGCTCTAGCTCTGCGTTATCTTGAAGAGTCCTACGGCTATAGACTTTCATAAAGTTCAGTAATTCTCGCGGAACAGTCTGTGAAGACTTGAAGGGAGGTTTTGCTACTCTCTAGGCACAGCTTACAGGCAGTGTTCACAGTCTGTGCAAAATTTCTTTACAAAGCGCAGTATCCCCATATGGGACCATATAGATATCTTGTGTGACTTCTTTATCTAGGAGAAACTGTCCAGATGGCATTGACACTTGAAACGGTGCCCGCTTGAGGTTTTAGAAAGAGTCTTGCTTACTCCACAGAAAGGAATGATGAACGAACTTTGACTTGCGAGTCAGCTATTTCGTTACCCTTTGTGAGGAGGGATCCAATGCGTTATAAGACTTTAGGCCGAATAGCCTTACCTCGTTCCTACTCAAGACTAAATCCTAGAGATATGTCTCCAGCCTGACACGCTTATATTAAAGGCAACAAGGATCGAAAGTTCACTCCAGCACAAAGAATTCACGCAAGCGGCCTTCCTGGTTATAGAAGAAGCCTTCAACAATTTGAATCTATAAGACTAGCACTGGACCAACAAAACATAGACCCAATAATCTCAGACTGGGTTGAATGTATGCTCAAGACGAGATAAGTATGTACATGCACTAGCCTTTAGAGCCACCCGCAATGTGGGATCCTAATCCCTCTACTATGGAATTTTAAAGAAATTAGAACGAAGTGGGGTCAAAGTTATTGTATATACGGATGATGTTGTCATTATGGCGACAGGTACCACCATCACCGAAATACTTCAATCCGCTCTCAATACCCTACACAAATGGGCTGAATGATGTGGATTAAACGTTAACCCCTTGAAAACAGAGGTAGTCTTCTTCACTAACAAGAGAATAATCCTACAGATCGAGCCCTTGAGACTCAACGGCACACCCCTCCAAGTCGTAGATAAGGCGATATACTTGGGCTGTATACTCCACCAAAAACAGAACTGGAAAGAAAACAAGGCAGAAAGAATGAGGAAGGCATCCATAGTCTTCTGTATGTGGAACAAAATTTCATCCACAATTCATTCCATCATCCACTGGATGTACACAGGTATCGTCATAGCCATTCCATATTTTGGGTCCCTAGTCTGGTGGTCTGCAGCAGATAAGATACAAAGATTAGCATATATAGGAACTACCAGTGCCATTAGAACCCATTGATCCCATAAGATCTACACCTAAAGCAAACAGCTGCAAAGACTACCCTTCGCTTAAAACAATTCAAGCTTTCGAAAGAGGACGAAATAGACCATCGCACTATAGTGAGATGGGCACACTTGAGTACCGAGACAGATTATGTATATGTCACCTCACGACTTCAGCCTAAACGTTAAAACAATCTTTCTCTCCAGAGAAGTTTGGATAAACCGCGTGACCAACAAACCGAATAATATCTCGATTGTCATGGAGGGGTCAGAAACTGGTGAAGGAGTGGACTCTGGCATATACTCATCTGATCCCGAAATTGCTCACTCATTTAAACTTCCAAGTAAAGGCAGTGTGTTCCAAGCAGAAGTATTAGCAATCACAGAAGCGGCACGAGAACTATCCACGAAACTGCACTCAAGAACGATGATCGACTTATATGTATGTACATCGACAGTCAAGCCGCTGTGAAAGCCATCTGATCTACAGTCGTCAAATCCAGCACTCACAGCCAATCTCGATGGCAGGGAAATGAATGAGCAAACGATTTAGGAAGAAACTGGTCCGGACAGGACCTGATAATGATCGTTACCCCTGTTTTACCGTCCTAGCTCTTGTTAAATAAAATTTACATAGAGCAGGACTTCATGAAACTAGCCAATGAGAGATGAAACGCACTCTCATCATGCCGTGTCTTCAAAAAACTCTGGACAAAACACAACCTATGCCGCAGGGATTATTACTGGCCACAATCTCCTGGTGGCCCACCGAAGAAGAATGCAATTAGGCACAGATGACTTCTGGCGAGGCTGTGGCAACGTGGATGCAGAATGCCCAAGCCTGTACAGAACGAGCTGTCACGAAAGCCACTATTAATCATCCTGAAATTTATAACAAGATCAGTGTGGTTCAGGGACAACGTATAGAATCCCAAAGCTACAAACTGAAGTAGAACAGATGGTAGCCGCAATCACAGGAGCAATGAATTCAGCCTTACGTGAAGCCTGCCCGATCAGTAGACACAAGAGTGCGGGTAAGCCACCCTGGTGGAATTCTGAAATAAGTAAGCTTAGACGTGAAGGTAGGAAGATAGGTAGGTAGCGCTTGACTGGGATCTCTACAAAAGCAGTCTTAGGAAATTTAAGTTAAAGGTTAGGAAATCACAAAGAGCGTCTTGGCATCTTTTCTGTGAAAATATAGAAAGGACTAGTGATACTTCCCGGATTAGGAAAATCTTATCCAAATCTCCTACTATTCCTAGTTACATTAAGAAACCAGACAGCAACTGGACTATGTCTAGCAAGGAAACTTTAGAGCTTCTAATGGACACCCATTTTTCTGGTAGCAAAACAGAAACAGTACATTCTGTTGAAAACGAAATGAGAGCCCAATTTACAGTGACAGAGGGCGTTGTCACCTCCAAGAAAAAACAGTGGGCAGTGCACAGCTTCCTTCCGTACAAATCCGCTGGTCTCGATGGTATCTTTTCAGTGGAACTACAGCAAGATTTTGATATTCTAAGCCCGTGGAACCACACTATCTTTAGGAGCTGTTTAAACTTCGGCTACACCCCTAGATCCTGGAGGAGGGCCAAAGTTGTCTTTGTACCGAAAGCCGGTAATTCCTCCCATGCATCCCCTACAGACTTCCGTCCGATCAGCGTATCATCCATTTTATTGAAGACTCTGCAAAGGCTAATCGACCTACACATTTAACTAAATTAGATAGTATTATCCTATCGATATCCTAACACGCATATCGCAATCGAAAATCGGTAGAGACTGCTTTACATTCGTTGGTAGGAATCATCGAGAAATCCTTTGAAAATTAGGAGTTCATTATGGTGTCCTTCCTTGATATTGAAGGAGCTTTCAACAATGTCAAAACAGAAGCTATATCTGCTGCACTTCTTGACTCGAAGGTTGACAACTACCAGGGGCACCCCCCAAGGTGGAGTACTATCACCATTATTGTGGCTCATGGTAGTGAATGAGTTACTCTTAACCTTGGGTAAAGAGGGGTTCAGTGTTATAGCTTATGCGGACGACATTGCCATAGCGAAATCGGGGAAGTTCCTTCTTACAGTTAGAGACCTAATGGAGTCTGCTCTAAAGAAATTAGCAAAGTGGATGGATAGTGTCGGTCTTGGAGTTAATCCGTCAAAGACTGAACTCGTATTGTTCACAATAAAATATAAAACACAGCATGTATATGTAACTCCTCCAAAACTCAAGGGTATTGAATTGCACTTCGCGGATCACGCCAGATACTTGGGGGTTATTCTAAATAGAAGGAAGGCCAGGAAGGCCTCGATTGCCCTCTATTCATGTAGGAAAGCATTGGGGCCCAAAATGGGGTCTAAAGCCCCGAGTCGTCACTGGATATACATGGCAATCGTTAGACCCATCCTTATGTACGGCGTACTAGTCCACGGCACGTCCTCGACACTGGACAGAAAAAGCAACATCGCAATACTTGAGAAAGTTGAAGTCTGTATTACGGGCGCCCTTAGAACTACTCCTACAGCTGCATTAGAAACTTTACTTCATCTTCTTCCTGTTGATATTTTTGGGAGGCTGATGGCGGCTAAAGCAGCACTACGGTTTAGGGAATCTTTGCAACTGGCTCGTGGAAATATGGGCCACGCAAACATCCTAAACGGCCATAATACTATTCCTAGTAACTCCGACTACATAGTCCCCTATCTGGACTTCAACGTCAAATATAGAACCAGGTGCTTGTGAATCAGGAAAAATTTTAAACGAATCTGCTACAGAAATCTGCACAGACGGATCCAAGACAGCGTCTGGCACAGGTGCAGGAATTTACTCCAGTGTTTTGGACATTCGCATTGCCACTCGACTGCCGGATCACTGTAGTGTTCTTCAAGCAGAAGTCTCAGCAGTCCGTGAAGCCGCGACCTGACTTCCGATTAACTCTATAGAGTGCAGCGCTATTGTTTTCTATATACATAGATAGTCAAGCTGCGATAAAAGCCTTGGAAACGCCAATAATTCGTAAAGCAATGCAGCGGATCTCTTAACGAGATCACTGTCAGGTGCGACGTATCCCTGTCCTGGGTTCCAGGCAATTGCAGAGCGGACGAGCTAGCTAAGGAAGATGCAGACCGGGACCTCTCTAACAATAGGGATGTACCGTCAGCACCCATAAAATCGTTCAAATTCCAATTAGACACCGCAGCCATAAGTTTGGCAAACAGTAGGTGGAACAATATCAGCACATGTCTCGGTTCTGATACATGACTCCATTAAGTGTGCATCCCGAAGTCATTCACGAAATGCCATACACTCACTAAACTAATAAATTCATTTGGCGTGGGCTTCACACATGAGAGGTCATTGGCCCATATTTCTTCTTCAATGATGCTTGCAACGCAGTAATATCATATTTATATCGACTTTAAGTAGCAATGCTGTCATCATGAGTCATTGTTGACATGACACACGTTTATTTCATTCTGCATTTCTAGAGGTGCGCGTCCGAGTGGTCATCCCGGATCACAAATGTATGCACATGCACAAAGACAAAGTCTCTGCAGCATTTTAATGAGTGCACTCAAAAAGTATACCCGACAACCTGTTCCTTGGACAGCTTCAACCATTCACAGCACATTTTTGAATGTAACATTGTAAAGTGAACAACTAACTAGCCACATGCATCGGCAGCATGTATACAATGCAAGTTCATCAGATATCTCTGATAGTATGTTTCTCCACTTTCTATTCAATGGCAGTGAGATGTTTTACGTTGAAGAGGTTGTCACGGGCGTTTAGTGTTTGTTATTAACCAGATAAAAAATGTTTGCCTTCATTATTACCGTTGGATTGATTGTCTTTTCTTTCGCATATTATTATTTAACATTCGGGAAATTTCAACGAGCTGTTAATCGAATTCCTGGTCCAACGACGTTACCAATTGTCGGAAATGCTCATTTAGTAGGGAACAATCCACATGGTAATTTATTATTTTTTTTTTGTTCCCAATAAATGGGTGCATGTAGTGCTTAATAACTGTAACTACATGAAGTGTAGTGAAAAGTGACTGAGACTTGTTATAGGTAAACCTGCACGTGAATTTGAAGTTGAAGTCTCACAATGTCTGTTGTTTCTTCTCTTGAACAGTTGAAAATCAAAAGCGTCTAGAAATGTCTTGAGAATGAGTGTGAAGTTTGCTTGTACCCTACTGTAATAGAAAGAATTTTGAAGTTCACGCGATTACCAGTTCAACATGGATATGGTACACTCATACTTGCTGTCAAAATGTGGTCTACAAATGTCAACGGAACGTCTTCTATAGTACGTATACAAAGTGTGCTATTTTCCGAAAAATCAACGGTATAAGATTTGATAATAATGAGTGATCATGATCTTCTATTAGGCAATCTGGGCTTTATGCTGTGATGTGTAGAAGTCCACTTACCTTACTTGAAGCATCGCAGTTGCAATATTCCCATACTATAAGCTCTTTCTAAGGAGCCATCACTGCGGTTTAAATCCGTTTGGTGACTCCTTTTTTTGTAAAATATTTGCATTTGGCGATAATGCCAACACTGCATCTTTAGATATTGTCCGAAATGCACTGCATATTCGTATATCGCTGCCTACTATGACAATGTCGCCGTTGGGTGTTGCATTATACACAACTCTCAACTGGTTGTAGAATGTCTCCTTTTCTTCCTCAGACGAACCATCCGTCAGCGCGTAACACTGTACTATAATGGTGACGCGACGTACTCTCGTCCGGAATCTGGCCGTTAAAATCCTATCACCGTATGGCTGCCAGGAAATTAGGCCACTACCTGCTGTGGGTGTTAACAGCAGTCGAACTCCATATCCATTCCGGAGTAGAGTAATACAGTGTTACGGGTTGGCATCTAACCACCTTATCTCGCTTACTCCCAATATGTCCAGCCTATATCGAATGAACTCATGTTCCAGTTGAAGGAATCTGACGTTCTGAGGTCCTTCACTCTGGGAGTCAAGGAGCGTCTTCACATTCCAGAAATCAATCTTAGTCCGGGTACAATAACCAAAGGTCCTGATCCGAGGCGTTGTGTCGGTTTCCGTAGCGGGCGGGTTTCGGTAACGCGGGTTGCTGGCCCAGGTTATCTAGTCTAGACTTAAGACTCTAGACAATCTCGCACTTTCAATTTTGGCCTACATGTATAAGGATTTATACAAGTAGTCGCCCAGGGACCACCAGGAGGAGGTAAAGCAAGCACTACATTACGAACTTGATTGTTGCGGTACTGGCCCAATCCACGTTTTGGGCAGTTAATAGTTTCCCGACCAATCGCCATGCAGGATAGTGATGGTTGGTCAGAGGCGGTTCATCGGTCGAAAAAGTTGGCTGCATGACAGCATGATGGTATCTAAAAGTATCTAAAATGGGTTTGACATTGCATGTATGTATGTCTAGAATAAACGTTCAACTAGACACCTAATCAAACTTCCGCACTTGAATAGACTAATAGAAAGGCTTGCATGATTAAATGTGTTACCATATATTATCTTTATACATTTGTAGAAATGTACATCGATTAATTATTATTTCAGAAATTCTAAAGAATCTTTTCAAATACTGGAAACAGTATGATAAAAAAAGATTTCGATTTTGGATTGGATTTGAGGCAAATATTTATACCGCAGATGCAAGAGATATGGAGGTAAGGCCTTTATTATAGCAAATATTATTATATAGCTTTCAGTTTGAATACCTATTTCAGAACATCCTTTCAAGTAGTCAAATTATAAGAAAATCAAATATCTATGACTTGTTACATCCGTGGTTGGGCCAAGGACTCTTAACCAGTTACGGACAACATTGGCGTAGTCATCGTAAAATGATAACCCCTTCGTTTCACTTCACAATCCTTGTCGATTTCCTTGAAGTCATGAATCGGAATGCATCAAAGTTTGTAGAAAAACTGCAAGAAGTATCTAAAGGTGGAGTTATTTTTGATTTTCAAAAAATTGTATGTTATTGTACGTTGGATATAATCTGTGGTAAGTGTGCTGAAATCCAAAGAATGTTTCATTTTGTAGTCGATACTTTTGGTTTCTTTAGATACAGCTATGGGAGTAAGTATCAATGCAATGGACGATAATGATTCAGCACTTGTAAAAGCATTTGAATAGTAAGTGATGGGATAATGTAAAGGAATTCAGATTTATTAATTCAGATTCGGTATTCCTTTAGCATGTGTCACTCAATTCAAATGCGTGCATTTCATCCATTTAAAAGGAAGGAGTATCTTTTTAAATTATATCCAGAGTATAAAACTTTTACGAATGCACTGAATACTTTAAACGATTTTGCTATGGATGTAAGTATGTGTTTTTAAAAAGATAATTAACTTAAGACATTATTCCAATTTAAATGATAAAGATATCTGTATGGTTGAACTTCAGAGTTAGGCACAGGTTTGATACTCTTGAAGACTGTTCTGTTACCTTGCACTAAGAAAGGAGAAGTTTGAATCTAGAACCATATTCAAAAGTATCACACCAGGCTTTTCCAATGAAATCACATATCATGGCGTTGAAAGATTTTGTATAGTTGGTTTGGGAGGAGGATATACCCCTATCCTCAGCATGTAAGAGACCATTTGGACTTGTTATGCTTCACTGTTTTATCTAGGAAAAGAAGGCAAGCAGAGGATGTAAGTGAAAGCGTGTTTAATTAGAGGATGAAGAGCCAAATGAATTTCAGAGATCCGAGAAACCTCATGTTTTTGTTGTGAACTCTAGGATTGTATCAAAACTGAAATGTATAAGAGTTGGAATTCGGAGCTCAGAGCCCCTGTTCGCAGTGAAAATGCTGGATATTTTCTTTCTCCTCCTCGTATCCTGTACAAGTACTAGATATCAGCAGGACAAGCTCATATTTGCTCTCAATTTTACAAACATACCATGGAGTACTAAAAGGCCCTGATGATGCAAGTAGGCAATCCAGTGGACTTGCTTCGGTTTTAAGCCCACGAAGCTTTGCAGCATGTCCAATACGCCCTTTCGTGATACTGTTTTCTAGATTTCTTTTGAATCTTACTATTCAGGATTGCTCTAAAATAGTTGGATTCCGAAAGTCCTCTAAATCGTATCTTCTCGCTCTTTTCAGGGTTAACGCCCAATTCGTAGATGGCCGTCGTACTTTTCATGATGTTCAGTTCAGCGCTGACTGAATGAGACGCTGACTGCGTCTTCAATAAAAAAAAAACACCACACTTCTTCTTGCTAGGAATCTTAAGCCATTTCTTTAGGAGTTCTTTAGGGAGTATGCCATATTTCCCTGTTGCCTCATATGGAGCGATTGAGTTTCTCTCAAGTAAAGAACAAGAGTTCATTAGTAAATGACTAAGTTAGGTTGGGTTAGCTTAGGTTGATTAGGGTTATGAGATTATCATAAGACAAGACTAGCCACCATAGTCCACCCATCGCTATTTCTTCTCCATGGCAAGACACCTAAATCATCTAACCCAAGCACATAAGACCCAACCAAGGTGTTTTAGTGTACTCTGGGCAATTCCACAGAGAGGATGTGTAATATCTCCTGAGACGTCTAGATCATAAGGCTGCTGAAAAAAATCATGCGCGACCCTTGTAGAGGACGAAGCACTTCAAGAACCATGCCCAATTCCTGCAGTCATTGCAGAAGAAGTAACAGATTTGGCGATAAAAAAGCACTGGGGATTGACGCCTAACCAAACGTATTCCTCAAAACTGCGATAAGAACTCGACCGAACATGTTTGCGAATATGTATAACTCATGCCTGAGTGAAGTGATGGAACAAGCAAAAGTTAGTACTTATCCCCAAAGGAAGCAGTGCATCTGATGTTCCATCTTCATTTCGCCTCCTTTGTATGCTAGATACGTCTGGAAAAGTGCTAGAACGTGTCATTACCAATAGGTTGAAAGTAGTCATTGAAGTAGGACACCAATACGGTTTCCGAAAGTCACGCTTAACAATAGATGCATTTCTTGTCGTCGTACATACAGTGAAGAAAGCCATAGAATGGAGAAGATGGAGAGGCTAAACAGTACTAAGCGGAAATCACGTTTGACGTCCGGAATGCATTTAACTCCACAAACTGGAATCATATCATGATACCCCTTCACAATATATGAGTACCCCAACATACCTCGTAAAGATAGTGACAGATTACTTCAGACAAAGGATCCTGATATACGACGTAGATGATGGATCCATGGAGTAGGCTGTGACAGGATGAGTACCACAGGGGTCAGTGTTGGGTTCACTTCTCTTGATGAGATATTCGAACCTCTTTACCAGAAAAAGCTACGATCGTGGGATTCGCGGATGAAATTGAAATAGTCGCCAAGCTACAGGAGGAAGTGGTTCAATTAAGCAACTACACAATCGGTAGGTATAGTACAATGTTGGCTGGAATCTGTAGGCTTAGAGCTAGCAGAACATAAAACAGAAGTGGTACTAATCAGTACCAGAAAGGAGATGGAAACTATCAAATACCAAATTACATCGAAGCAAGCCATCAAATATCTAGGCGTTATGAGATATGCTAGCTGCAAGGCTTTACAAGAGAATAATGCATTAATGCGCGTCAGGGCAAATCATGGAGAACCAAGATACAACCGACGGCGGCTTTTGGTAACTAATATGGGCTGAATCCATAAAAATCATATAGACGGTAAAATTGAATCGACATACCGATTGCATTGTCGCAGAATATTGGAATATGCAGATTACTTCCAGTTGACATCATAGCCGAGGAAACGCAAAAACCATTTGAAAGTAGGAATCAAGAACCTCTATTAATGACAACAAAGCGAATCTATTAAAGAAAGCAGCGAGCATGCCAAAATGGCAACAACGATGGAGCGCATCAAATCGCTTTATCCCACTCCTTGAGACATGGACAACCCGGAAACATGGTGAAGTGGATTTGCAGGGATGTTTTTGGGAGTATTTGTACATATTCAAGCATGATAATTCCCCCTTTTGTCCGTACTGCAATCAAACTGAGGAAAATGCGAAGCATGTGTTCTTCCACCATCCTCGATTCGACAACGAGAGACAAACGCTGAGAAGTAAAATAGGATAAATGCCAACCCTCGAGGATGTAGTTCAATATACGCTTCAATCACAGGAGATGTGGAGTAAGTGATGTGAAGTGTAAGTGATTTTACAATAGAAATCACGGTTCAACTAAGAAACATCGAACGACAGAGTGAAGTAAACTCTAGAAGAAAGTGATACTCGTGCCACCACGCCAAGGCACGGCGGTGCCATGTGGAGAAAGGCAAAAAGGAGAGGTATTTTCTAGTGAAATTAGAAACCCCATACTGAGTATAGGCCAGTGTCAACTTTAAAAGATTCTTCACCTTCGATACAGTGTTCTCTGACGACGCCTATAATTGATGCGAGATACGTAGAGCATTTTTGATCCAATCTACGGCAGATTAATCTAGAAACATCATACTGTCGTATTGTGTACTTATCATCAGCCTTTGTTATGAGTGAGAACTGTGCTTCGAAAGCATCTTCTAAAGTGATCTGTTGCACTATACATGTATTTGAATTTTTTTTATTTTGTATGGATTTCCTGGTAAAAAGAAGTAGGTTTCTAAAGGTTTGCCTCCTGGTTCACATGTTTAAATGTATTTAGATACTCCCCGAGGCAGCTTACTTTCATATAATTCTGACATAAAGTTCTAGTAACTATAATCTATTTATTAATTCTTAACTGTAGGTTATACAAAAACGTCGTGATGCAATGCAACATGAAACCCATGAGGAGGAGGACATCAAAGCAGACGACAATGTAAACATTCGTCGCAAACAGGCTTTTCTTGATTCGCTCCTTACGTCTACTATAGATGGACAGCCACTATCACTTCAAGAGATTTACGAGGAAGTGTCCACCTTCATGTTTGAGGTAAGCTTAAAAAAAGGTGATAAGCCATAACTACATATACATGTACCTATGTTCGTAATCTTTTTCAGGGTCATGACACCACTGCATCGGGAATAGGATTCCTAATATATGTATTATCACGACATCCTGATGTACAGGTACGAGTATATTATATCCACTCCTTCTAAATTATGAATCTTCATCTTGTTGTAGACAAAAGTTTTCGAGGAACAAAAGAACATTTTCAATGGAGATCTTACACGTCAACCCACATTTAACGATATACAGGAGATGAAATACTTGGACATGGTGATCAAAGAGGCACAACGTTTGTTCCCGAGTGTCCCAATTGTTGCACGGTTTACTGAAAAGCCATATGATTTGAGTAAGCATTCAGTATACTTTAAATGTAATGGCAACGGTATGGTATGTTTTCTATTGCAGATGGTGTAATCCTACCCCCAGGGGTAACACTGAATTTGTTTATCATTGCCTTGGGATATAACGAAAATTATTTCCCTGATCCCTACAAATTTGACCCAGAACGTTTTAATCCTAAAACGCGGGTAAGGACAAATGCATTTGAATATGTCCCATTCAGTGCAGGTCCAAGGAATTGTATAGGTTTGAAAACATTCAACAGTAACGTTGTAAAGGATATAAGCTAAAGTTGTTTGCTTTTAGGGCAAAAATTCGCGTTGATGGAGATGAAATCGGTTGTTTCGAAAATTGTGCGAACATATAAGATACTGCCACCCGAAGATGATCTATACTCTAAGAATGGTTACGAGCCAAAGGAGCCAAGGAATAAGTATGATCTTGTACTATCTGCTGTCCTCACGCTTAAGTCTGAGAATGGAATTCACATTCGTTTACAAGAGAGATACAAACATGACTCAAGCAACTGAATCGGAAAAAAATTGTCCAATGGTAGTGTTAGGTTCTATTGATATTCTATGTGAGGTTAGGTTATGAAACTTTTTAGCGAATAAATAAATCCTTTTCAGTATAAGTGTTTGTTTTAGTTACTCAACTAGCATGTTGTTGCTCCTGGACCAAGTGTACCTACCAGACTGTCATAAGCATGACATTTAAAAAATAGAGGATAGTCGGTGTTGTTGGAAACAAACGAATTTTTAAAGAATTTTAACGAAAGCGACATGACAAAACTACAAGGTTCAAACCAAGACCAATATACTCAAGACCGGTGCATCTCCTTGGCATCCATGTCCGTGGCATATTTGGAAAAATTCGGAACAACTGCTTCCAAAAGCACGCTGTAAGCACTATGTAACACAGATAAATCAGTTTAATCGGGATTCGAATTCACCGAACATCTTCCACCTGATCCAAGCAAAGTCAGGACAAACACAAAGGAAATGATCCGAAGTATCGTCGCCCTCTCCACAATCGTCGCAGACAGTAATGTCAATAGGGAAAATTCCCGTTCCCGAACACCAATAAATTGTCTGTGATACTTTTAGTCTGAGCTTCTGACCGATGACATAGGAAGACCCAACGCAGGTTCAAATCCTGAAAACTCAACCTGAGCTTAGCAATCTCATTGGATTTCCTCCAATTCCTGTTGATTCTGGGATCCAGACACTAATCGAAGAGTTCAGTCTTGCGACTCAATTCAAAGAGTTCCCGCATTTTTGAACTATTTCAGAACGGATTAAAGGGTTGAGTAAGGCCTTAAGCGCAGCCTGACTGGTACAGATACTCCGACTACTCCACCTATTCTTCACAATATAATCGATAGCCATTAGGATAGAATAGATCTCTGTTTGAAAAACAGATGCTTGACTGATTTGGAGTCACCCGTGAAGACGGTAGATTGTTTTAATAGTACAGCCTATGAAAAAAGTATGAAGGTGAGGTAAATCAAGGACAGACAAACAGTTGTGGTACTACATCTATAAGGGGCAGTATCTACTCATTTTTTTTTTTCATGTAAGGATTATGGGGTTTTTATAAGTATCTACGTATCTTCAATCGACAATTGTGATTTCTATGCCTTCAATAATATGCAGGACTCGACAACCAAAGAAGAAGTGACTATTGAGATGAGTCTTCAGCTCAAAGAACCATTGAGCTCCATTGAATAGGTCATTCTATCCAGCTACTATCCCAATTTTTGATAAAATTCATTTATAGAAAAGCTTTTGCTAAGATTTTCTTGAGAACTATAGGTAGTCCTGTAGTAGATTCCATGGACCCAATGCTTGCCCTTAGCACTTTGTTTTAGTGTGTATACCATTCAATTGTTCTTTCCTAGTTGGATTCCAGTTGTGATTTAAGCTAAGTACAGACTTTCTAGTTTCCCTTTCATTGAACATTCGATTAGAGGCAAAAAATTAAATAAAAAAATCACTACCTATATACTTTCCAGTTTATTCAATACAATCTTAGTTGCTATTCGTACGTAAACATTTAAACAATTCATATTGTTCGACGTACACATCGTACCCAGGCAGTTCTATTTCACTGCAACGACAACAGTTCCAACCTGTCCCTTAGCAATGAAATTGTTGGCATCGACCACCTCCCTAAAATTTTCATTATAAGGACAGAAAATTGAAAATCATTTGAATTAAATTTAATTTTAATTAAAACTCTTACCCATCGTTGTAGTTCGATTGAATCGATGTTGTAATTATTTCAACTCTTTGTCCCACTGGGAAATACGTATTAATATTGAATGTTTGATCCTTGGTTCCTAAATTTAGTATTATTACGTACATATCACTGCCTGCGGTATATCTGTGAAGATATGAACAAACTCATAGAGTTTACACAAAAAGCACATTTGACTACATAGATCCTTCTATTCATTTACTTAGATTGACCTGACTTAAGGTATATGACAAGCTGTATATAATATACCTGCTGTAGATGACAATGTTATCCAAGATCGCACGAATCTGCAAATTTGTCTTATTCTGTAACGATGGCTCCTTCCTGAGTCGGATTAGCTTTTTGAAAATCTGCAAATGACTGTGTGGCGCCCTCGATTGCATTAGTACATTGTTGGACTTGAAATCAGCAGACACTGGCAACCAAGTATCAGAACCGGATGTGAAGCCTAAAATTAATTATTCATATATATGTATATATATGAGAGTTTAAGGCGATTTTGAAAATCTCACCTGCATTGGGTGAAGCATCCCACTGGAATGGTGTTCTGGCTGGATCACGTGAATAAGTATGAAAGTTCGTTGGATTGGCGTTACATGCTTGTGGATCAACAGTTTGCTCCCATGGTATATAAACATCTGTCATAGCCAATTCCTCACCATTATAAGTCACAGCATTGCCAGGCAATGTCTGCAGCATGATATTAATTAAATCTGCACGTTCAACACCAAATCTCGATGCCACTCGTTTATTGTCGTGATTACCCAAAACCCAATTTGCGTATACATCCTTTGGCATAGCAGCCAACCACTTGTTAACATTATTCACCACATCCACCGCTTTTGAGTCTTTATTTACGTTACCCAAAAATTCAAAGTTAAACGGAACATAAGAACCATTACGTTTTCCATCTCCGTAGTATTTAATCATATTTTCAAAACTCGTATACGCTTCGGTTAGTAAGATTCTCGTATCGCCTCCGTGGTCCTTCTTGAACTGATCAGTCAACTCACGCCATTGGTAGATCATATCAAGTGTTTCGGGAAGATCATTTGTATAGATGTGTTTCAAATGGCAATAGTCTTGTTCATCTGGACAACTACCATCGGTAACTGCTGGCTCATCTACATAATTGTTATTCGGATCCAATTCGACTTCAAACAAAAATGGACAGGCGTCGATACGGAAGCCGCTAATACCCTTCGCAAGCCAAAAGCGCATAACATTCTTCATTTCTTCAACGACAGCTGGATTGCGGTAATTCAAATCGGGTTGTTTAATTGCAAACTGATGGAGATAGTATTGCTGACGGACTGGATGCCATTCCCAGGCACTATAGCGGAAGGCACTAAGCCAATTGCTAGGTGGTTCACGTTTGCCAGTAGTTGGATTTATTTTACCCGAATGCCAAACGTAAAAGTCCTTGTATTTGGGATCTCCATCGACGGATTTTTTGAACCATTCGTTCTCGTCACTCGTGTGATTTGGGACGAAATCAAGAATTATCTTGATACCGACTTCCTTGGCCTTTTTGATCATGTTTTCAAAATCTTCCAAAGTACCATACTCGGGATGGATTTGATAGAAATCTGAGATGTCATAACCGAAGTCGGCCATAGGTGATTTGAAGATTGGCGACAACCACGCGGCAGTGAATCCAACATCCTTGAGGTATTGAAGTTTTTCCGTGACACCTAGAATGCAATAAGATACAATAAAAGTTGATGAAATCCTTTTGACGCGTGATTTTGTGTATTTTTGACCAGATCTCAAAGGTATTATATTAGGTCCTATTTCAATCAAGACGTTGTAGACTTTTTCTGACAAATATTTCAGGTCTTTTCGGAGTTGTAAGCTGGGATAGATACCAAAAGCAACAGACCTGAAAATTCCACCATAATTTGTTTCAGTTTCAGACCACTACACCTACATATCTATCTCTCTAATAATTTCCGACATATGCCATGCAGTGCTTAGTGTTATACGTAAACTATCATCTTCCACTTGGGCTGTGTCTGAAGACTGTAGGTCTAATCATAGCCCCTGGAACACAAGTAAATTATAAAAGACGGACTATTATGTCCCAAGTTAACTAAGAAAGGCAATGTTTTGGAAGTGTCTAAATCAACCGCCTTACAAAGGGTACGAATGACTTAAGTCAAGCTTGTACTAATACACGTAGATACACATATATAAACATATATGTATCTGCTGCAAAAAAGGCAGAAGTTTGAAGGTTTGACAGTCGAACCGAAAGTAATAATTTGGAAAGAATTGGTGGACGATTTATACAGAAAGGGTACCGAACAGGACCCGACCACTGTTGTTAACTTTATTCTACTTCCTACAGCATTTGAATCTAGTACATTCTCGCGAGTAGCCGTTGAGAGATGGAGCGCACTCTCATCTTGTTGTGGCTCCAGAAAACTCTGGTCAAACACGACAAAACCAATATCTTTGGGGTATCATTACTTACACTCTGAAGACAAATTGCTGTCTTGTGTATATGAACTAGACACAGCGATGGCTTTGCAAATAGCTGGGAGATGTATAGCTAACTGGGATGACAACTGCACCAAGGTGGGAATGCTATGCTATTTGATATCTATAAAGAAAGAGATGCAATGAGTACATGATAAGGAAATAAAGGGTTCAAACAGGCCATCTGTTGGTTTCTTTTTGAATCACATATTATTTTGACACTGACAGCTGTTATGCGCTCAAAAAATTGACAGAATCTCAGTATTATATTTTCGCGGTACGAAATGGATCGATTTACGCTTGAACAACGTTGAAAAATATTGCAAAGTTACTTCCGAAGTGGATGCTGTGTGAATTTTGAAAAGAAATCTCGGTCGAAATAATGCACCAACTGCAGCTGATGTACGCAAGTTCGTAAGACTAATTTGCTGATTGATAACCGAACATATTCCTGTGTTTGTCCTGTGCGCTCAACGGAGAATTTTGCAGCTTTATGCACGTTTTGCCTATTTTTCTTCTAAGTCAACAATGGAAGGAAGGTTGTCAATGTAGAGCATTACCGTTTTTTTATGGCCGGTAAGGATTTGGCCTTGAGTGAGCTATGGGTTGAACAAGATGGGGCTACGTGTCACACAAGTTATCCAACAAGAGATTTATTGCAGACTAAGTCCAATAATCGTGTAATCAGTCATTTTGGTGATGCTGCTTGGTTAATACCACCTATTCGCATGTTATCTTTCATCTAAAGCTATTATCTACTGTGTATATGTATTTTATCATAGACAAGGTTCTGGTTTCTTCCTTCTCTTCGTCCCTGCAACTACTGCAGAAATCATTTCAAGAGATGTCCAGTCTTTTAACATGTTGGTCTATCAAAGAGTGGCCCATGAAGATACCGATTATGAACGTTGTGACTTATTTTCAGCCAGATTTGTCTTCATATATGACACATTGAGCCATTTTCCCGAGTCCAGTAGGTCCTACTGAAAGCCTCCAAATTAAGTAAATGTTTAGATATAGCGATGGGTATACCCAGGTTTCGCTATTTAGACGAAATCCTTAGAATCGTACTATTTCTGGTGAGCTTGTCAGATTTCCAGTTTTCCGAAATGAGGTTAATTTTGAGCTGATCTATCATCTTCTATAGACAAACGACAGTTTAAATTGGGCTTGGAAGTGAACAGCACAATTCTAGGAACTTAATTGCCGCTTGAACGTCAGTTGAAATCTCTCT
Source organism: Xylota sylvarum (assembly GCA_905220385.1). NCBI lineage: Eukaryota > Metazoa > Arthropoda > Insecta > Diptera > Syrphidae > Xylota > Xylota sylvarum. Next base: position 48,356,355 of record LR999960.1, on the reverse strand, counting down.
CGAAATCGGGTTGAAATCTAATGCTAAACCGGTTAAGGACCCCACAAAAATGTAGGAAACCATAACAGCGAAGTGATAACCAGTCGGTATCCAACACAAATGATACCCAGCATCATATGATCTTCTACATATGAATGTAATTCAGATGTTAGCAGTGAAGGATATGTAGTGATTTAGGTATGATTACAAACCTGCCATCCTGCTCAGAAAGAGCCGTAGATGTGAAGCATGTCATATGTATTTCGACATCAATTCAAGAAGATACAATTCCAACGAAAGTTACAGTCAATAGATGTAGGTAATGCCTGACGGCAGTATTACATAAAAGACTGGAAAAACGAGGTGGTTTTTGACGGTAGAAATCTGGTATACATATATTGTTTCGGTATCTGTCATACATTGTCTAGTACAAAAAGTGCAGATACATATGAAGTTTAACACTCAAAATGAAAAATAAAGCACCTTGATCATTTGTAGGTTAAAAAATACATATGTATGTATAACCACTTTAGTCACTAATTTAAGTCAAAGCTACTTATCAAACAGTATTCTGAATTACGCACCATTTAAATCACCAATTCCATCACCATCACTATCCCGAAATGATCTTGGATAAATTTGGTAAAAATTTCCATTCTGCCACCAGTCACTTGCACTAACAATTGAAGTTGCAATCACTAGGCCTACTACTAAGGTCAACTTCATTCTTAAATCAAATACTTATTTAAAATAAAAAAAAAATCACTGTGAAAACGTTCTGCTCTTTTGTAGTGCAGTAACGTGAATTACTTTTGCAAGTGAAATACACTGACTCTTTATATAGTTCTGACGGGCTATTTTTTTTACCTTCGGTACTTTAGATATTCAATTGCATTGCAAATAGAAAATATGATATGAAACAGAAGTCTGTTCAATTTTATATCAAATTTGTTCGTCATTAAGTTGGTAAAAATGTTAGTTTTGTAATAATACCAAAAATTTTCCTTTAGATACTTATCAGTTCATTTTGTTTGAACAGGGGGCCACTTCAACGGTCATTATCTGGGGTAGAAAGACTTTATGTAAAAGTCTTCAATAAGTGGTGACTACTAGGTTTTGTAGGTTTTTTTTTTTTTGATATAGTAATGTTTTCTTAAAATTTTAGTTCTTTCTTTGAAGAATATTTGCTTGAGACGCTGTAGGCTTCTATCCCCATCGACATTTGTTTCGTTGCACACATAGTCTTCCGTTGCACATTCAAATAGCTTATTCGTTTTGTGGACTAGAAATAAGACATCTTGGTATCGAAAGCTTGTATGTGGTATGGTCCTGTGTTGGTATATTTCAACTCAAAGCTAGTAGCTTATTTTCATTGATTATATGAAGGACATTGTTCAAATTATTCCTTTCGATACCAAGTCGCCGTTGTATCATCTGAAAGTGCTTTAAAAACCTCTATATCGAGACATTGTAATCGTTTGCTGCGACTAGAATCCTCATCATTAACGCGTTGTGAACGAGAGTCGGACAGAATCCCGAAAATATAAGCTCCCGAAACGCCAAAATCCCGAATATGAAAATTTTTGTATGGATTTAAAGAAATTTTGCATATACTCAACCTCTCACAACTCCAAATTCAACAGTGACTCCAAGCAGGGGGGTTGCAGGGGGCAGCATTCCCCCCATACATATTCTACTGTTTATGCACAAATCGAATTGTGGACTTATAATTCTGCGCCGAAAACGATTAGATGCTTTGTTACATTGTTATATTGTTATATTTCGTACCCAACCCAATTTTTCGGGATTTTGGTTTTCGGGATTGTGACCCCAACCCGTTGTGAACATCACCATTACAAAAACGACTATCGTTAGTTAGTCGTAGAACCACTTGATGTCAAGTTAATTATTGCAAATTGACAAATTAGTTTTAAAACTTCATTTAAATTCAGAAACTATTAGTAGTTCATCTTCTAAGCTGATCCGGAAAGGTATAAGGGTAGGCAAAGTGGCAGCAATCCATGATGCCAAACTCTGTTCAATACAGACCCATAAGCTGATCCTGATATTCAAATAAAAAATAACTATTATCGTTTATGTCATATTCTCCACTCTACTTTATTCAATATTCTCTTATTGATTACATACACATAAAAGCATATTGTTTGCTGTACTACTACTTCACTGCAACGACAACGGTTCCAACCAGTCCTTTGGCAGAGAAATTGTTGGCATCGACTACGTCACTAAAATTTTCATTAAAAGGAATAGAATATTGAAAATCATTTTAATTGGAAATTTCTATTAAACTCTTACCCATCGTTGTAGTTTGATTGAATCGATGTTGTAATTATTTCAACTTTTTGTCCAACTGAGAAATAGCTATTGAGGTTGAGTGTCTGATCGTTGGTACCCAAATTCAATATGATAACGTACATATCACCACCAGTGTTGGAACTGGAAAGTTATCAATAAATTTCAATTAAAGAGTTGTGTATGTAAATATTTAGAATTAATAACAGAATGGCTCAGACGTGGTAGCCATGTACAAAACGCACTTCGTGGATGAATGAAGTCTTTGGACTAAATCTCCTTACTAATTCTCCACTATCACCATACTAATGGCATAGTAATATATCCAAGATCCTTACTTCAAAATTTAAGCCTGATTGAAACTTATGAAGTAGATGAACTAAAAATATTCACCCATTAGATCGGTGCCATGACATTGTGCCAAACAACATTGTGCCAAATTTTAAAATTTAGGCAAAGCGTCCAGTGACCCTAAGCAGGGGGGTTGCAGGGGGGCAGCATGTCCCCTCATACATATTCCTATGTTTACTATACTAAGAAAAACCACAAAACCCAAAGTGACATAGTGCCGAATTGGCCATATGACACTTCACCTAAGTAAGTAACATTATGCCAAATATTAAAATTTGGCCTAGTGTCACTTTTAAAAGCGTCATTGTGCCAAATTTTGAAATTTGGAATAATTTCGTTTGGCACAATGTCATGGCACCATTAGATCCTGGCTCTTTTTGTATACCAACATCCTGGCATGAACACTACACTACCTGGTGATACTAAATGAATTATGATAAGAAGTTAAATTGCCAGATTGGACTATCAGATTTGGGCTGAGCATCTTTCACTCACAAGTCCTAACAGATTTCTCTCAAAGCCAACATCGCAATTGTCCTAGAAGCCAGTATAAGAACCAATCTAGTAAACTCCATCTTATGCCCAAGTTGGTTCTTTCTTAAGGCATTATGGTAAGATTTAACAAACGTGCTCGACTTAAACGATTGCTGGACTACACTAATATCTCTCGTTGGCCTGTTGACAGCGACTAGTTTATCTTAAATCAAATGAATGGTGACGCAGATATCACAGAAGAAATCCTTTAATCTCTGCACAACACACGTAAAGAGAAGAAAATAACAGAAGTCAAAACTTTGCCTGATCCATTAGGAACCAGTTGTAAAGTTGGAAACTAAAACCCATACCGAACCCATTACCCCAAGATACCGACCAATTGTTCTTCTGCGCAGTTGTTACCAGACCTTTGAACGGAAGTGAGTGAAACGAGCTGATTTTCAAAAAAAGGACATAACTGACTCATTCGGGTAGAAACCCAAAGCTTTTTAAATTTTGTTAATGAGTCAAAGGGTGTAGTCTCACAGAAAATGTCATCTGAAACTCTCTTTATGTTGCAGGTTAAGTGAAAGTAGATGACAAGAAACCCATAAAATTAAAGGTGTATGCAGTACCTTAACTTTAGCTTGACTTACCGAGTGTACACGACAACGTTATTTACCGCTCGAATCTGCAAGTTGGTCTTATCCTGGAATGCTGGCTCCTTCCTGAGTCGGATGAGCTTTTTGAAAATTTGCAGATGACTGTGTGGAGCTCTCGATTGCATCATTACATTGTTGGTCTTATAGTCCGAAGACACTGGCAACCAGGTGTCGGATCCAGATGTAAAACCTAAAATAATCCAAATACATATGAATATCTCAAAACCTTTCAAATCGACTTTAAACGTCTTACCTGCATTCGGAGAGGCATCCCATTGGAATGGCGTTCTGGCTGGATCACGTGAATAACTATTGAAATTGGTTGGATTGGCATTACATGCTTGTGGATCAACAGTGTCCTCCCAGCTTATGTACACATCTGTCATAGCTAATTCCTCACCATTATAGGTCACAGCATTACCAGGTAAGGTTTGTAGCATAATATTCACTAAATCCGCGCGTTCAACACCAAACCTCGAAGCCACTCGCTTGCTGTCATGATTGCCCAAAACCCAGTTTGGAAATACATCCTTCGGCATAGCAGCCAACCACTTGTTAACACTATTCACGACATCCACCGCTTTTGAGTCTTTGTTTATGTTACCCATAAAATCAAAGTTAAATGGAATATAAGAACCATTACGTTTTCCATCACCATAGTATTTCATTAAAGTCTCGAAACTAGTATACGCTTCGGTTAGTAAAATCCTCGTATCGCCTCCGTGGTCCTTCTTGAACTCATCAGTCAACTCACGCCATTGGTAGATCATATCGAGTGTCTCTGGACGATCAATGGTATAGATATGTGACAAGTGGCAAAAATCTTGCTCATCTGGGCAACTACCATTGGTAACTTCTGGCTCATCTGGATAATTGTTATTCGGGTCCAATTCGACTTCAAACAAAAATGGACAGGCGTCGATACGGAAGCCGCTAATACCCTTCGCAAGCCAAAAGCGCATAACATTCTTCATTTCTTCAACGACAGCTGGATTGCGGTAATTCAAATCGGGTTGTTTAATTGCAAACTGATGGAGATAATATTGCTGACGGACTGGATGCCATTCCCAGGCACTATAGCGGAAGGCACTAAGCCAATTGCTAGGTGGTTCACGTTTGCCAGTAGTTGCATTTACTTTACCAGAATGCCAAACGTAATAGTCCTTGTATTTGGGATCTCCATCGACGGATTTTTTGAACCATTCGTTCTCGTCACTCGTGTGATTTGGGACGAAATCAAGAATTATCTTGATACCGACTTCCTTGGCCTTTTTGATCATATTTTCAAAATCTTCCAAAGTACCATACTCGGGATGGATTTGATAGAAATCTGAGATGTCATAACCGAAGTCAGCCATAGGTGATTTGAAGATTGGCGACAACCATGCGGCAGTGAATCCAACATCCTTGATGTATTGTAGTTTTTCCGTGACACCTTAAAATACAAGAAAGTTAAGTTTAAGAATTTGGTTTTTAAAAAATTTGTTGCTAAAGTTACTATTATATGGTTGTATACTATTTTGAGAGGGAGTGGGACAGAATCCCGAAAAACAAAATGCCGAATATGAAAATTTTTGTATGGATTTAAAGAAATTGTGAAGAATTTTAAACAAACTCGCACATACTCCAAATCCAACAATGACTCCAAGGAGGGGGTATGCAGGGGGGCAGCATACCCCTCATACATATTCCACTATTTATGCACAAATCAAATTGTGGACTTTTGACCTGTGGACTTATGACCCTGCGCTGAAAAGGATTAGATGCTTCGTTACATTGTTATATTGTTATATTTCGTACCCAACCCAATTTTTCGGGATTTTGGTTTTCGGGATTGTGACCGCAACCCATTTTGAGAATGCCAGGGCCTTAGATGAGGGATTAAGAAACTCATTTCTGAGTCGAGTTGTCTTAAGCTGTTCTTTAAATTAGATAATGTTTTTCAGGCTGTAATATGAAGTACAAAGATCGATAATTTCTGAGGATTTTAAAGATTTGGTTAAAACCTTACTTTGGGTACTCCGTGTTCATTCTTTTTATTCAAATTTGAAAGACGAATTTAGAGCAGAAAACAGTGGAAAGGAGACAATGAGGTGTATTATAGTCTACTCGAGGTTCGACAATCGTTCATAAGAGAACCTAACTATTGTAGATGAGCTACATCAAAGTTTCATAGTTTTTATATGTTAATGAGTTGGAAGTTAATGGTAGGATGTCGGAACATAGTCTCAGTTCACAGTAGCAGTTAGGTTAGAGAACTCGTTATACTGACTACGTTAGACTTTAGAAGTTCAGGGTTTGACACCAGTGCCATATATCAGATATGTCATCAGGCCCAGAACTAAAAAATGTATCTAAAGCGAATATGTGCAAGTAAGCAAGACCTCGTTTAAGTAAGGTAGAATCTTTTCATGCATTTTAGTATTGATACATTTGAGTTTGAAATTTCTTCTGGCGTCACATGAACCAGAAGTAAAATGAAGTATATATCCGTCCCTTTGAAATAACACAGAATTTAGCAAGGCCATCATATCCACAGTTTTTAATAGTTGAGTGCAACTAATAAGTTGATATTCCACAGACTTTTTTGCATTCATTATGCTCGCTCACATGCCTTTAGTAAGACTTTAGTATCAGGCAATAGTCTTTAGTATCACCACTTTCTAAGCTCTTATAGGGATAGTTAAGATAGTTTTGCCTTGGATTATGTTTCACAGCTTTTAACATCTCCTGCCTTTGTCGGTGAGATGAGCTGTAAACAGCCTGAAACTATTCATGTCTCTGGGCTCTGACGACAATTTTTTGACGCAGCTACAGACAGTTTTTAAAATGATTTTATGGAATAAGGTTGTTCAGCTGTCTGAACTGAACTATACTAAGTATCTGGAAGATTTCATACCCAAGACAGGTACAATTTGTCACACTCTCCCTAACAAAACAGATTACATACACTTTGATGTTCTGAAATATATGAAGTGCTGTTAATCTTTATGGATGGATGCAAGGTCAAGGACAAAGTTACTAAGTTTAATATTCGTCGACATTTAGGCAACCATTATCATCAGCATCAGCACTATATGACCGGTCAAAGTAGCAGAGTCAATATACAATACAATACAATACAAAATCCCTGAGAGAAGGTCAAGAAGAGCAACTGCCAAAAATAGAAAGAATTGCGGAGGCTGCTTTCGCCGACAATAGGAAGGCTAGACTAGGTAAATATCTCCTTCATAATCCAGGCGATCTCGGCAACTGTTTGGAAAAAATGGACTTTTTTCGGGAAAAGATTGCATCCCCATTGATACCAAACAAAGGATCTGTAGTTTCCGAGGAACGAGACTTATGTATGCCTATCATCTGTAGTAATATTTTTGTGAGTCCAAAAGTGTAATTTGCTATCACTTCCAATCCGATTTGTCAACTGAGCGAATATCACTATACATATACATAAGTATGTATATATCAAAGTATGATAGTTTCAGTTCATGAAGTATCTGCATGCATTTTGGAGTGCACTATATTTCTTTAAGTGTGTCTCTCCGTAGCGCCACCTAAGTAAGTAACTTAGTAAGTGCATCTCCAAGGACAACAAAGGGAAAGCTAAAATAGATGCACTGTTTGTACTATTTAATAATTTTCAAGGAGTTCTCTTGCAGGCTGTGGCTTGACTTTGATGTTTGATGTAGAGACCTTACGAGACCCACTGATAACTTATATATCAATTTCCGTTACTAAACTACGCACATATTCTTAAAATTTCTTATTCCCAAGTACGCACCATTTAAATCACCGATTCCATCACCATCAGTATCCCGAAAGGATCTTGGATAGATTTGATAAAAATTTCCGTTTTGCCACCAATCTTTTGCACTTACAACCGTAGTTGCAATCACTAGGCCTAGTATTAAGGTTAACTTCATTTTATGAAAAAAAATAAATATTCTATATCACAAAAAAGGACACTTTCACGGTTAAGACGTTCTGCCCCTTTTGAGTGCAGTAAGCAAGTGGAATGCAGTGGCGCTTTATATAGATGCGGTTTTAGTATCTATGTACCTACGAGTCTTTTTTAGCCTTTGGTACTCTAAATTTATAATCGCTTAGCAAATAGTAGAATTGAATTGAAATTGTCCATTTTATTTAATAAGAACCACTTCATGACTTACTTATTTATCGATCTTAACTTATGAAATAGTGAGGTATTAGTTCATGTTTATTGCAATAATATTGGAGCATGTAGCTTTCTTTAATTTACAAAAGATAACAATACAAGTTATAAGTTACATTTCCTCAACTTGTTCCACTTATCAAAACAAACACCATCTACATGTATATACCTATATTTATCTGACTTCGTTAGAGTAAAGACATGGTTCAACACACAAGAATAGGACTCGGATAATTTGGGTTTCATTAAGAGTCTACTTAGTTGTTCTGCTGAAGCATTTCCAATCAGCAAACGCATACCACTAGGCGTGTACACCTACTTTGGTAGATAAAAAGGACCCCACGCCTTGGTGGTGTAGGGAACTTGAAATTGTAAAGAAGGAGGTGGGAAAGGTTTTTAATCATGCTATGAGAAGTGATGATCCTCAATCATGGGATAAGTATAAGGCAAAGAAGAAAGAGGTAAAAGCATTTCTGCGGCGACGAAGAAGGAAGTCGTGGAGGGAACTTTACTCGAATATGAGGAGCTGAGCTGAGGTCAATAGATCCTAGAAAATTGTCTTGAGGGATCCAGTTTTCAAAGTCGAACTCATTCTTGATTGAACGGGGGAGATTGTTGAGACACTGGAACGTACAAATAAGGTCCTCACGGAAATACACTTTTCGGGAAGTCTTAAGTCCGATCAGCGCTGTCTCCTCTGAGGAAACAAGGAGGAAACAGGATGGATAGGACAGAAGTGGAGCGGATAGTAACGCCAGAAGCGGTCAGTGAGGCAATAAAAACGTTTTCCAGCTTTATTGCAATGGGGTGCAGACCTCATTGTACCAAGGCTTAGGGCTATAGACGTTACATGCCTAGCAATAGACTGCATACCGATAACATGAAGAGAAACAAATGTGGTGTTTCTTCCAAAACCGGTAAAAAAGCACTATACCGAAGCGAAGTCCTTCAGACTGGTCAGCCTAACATCATTTCTGTTGAAAACAATGCAAAGAATTGTGGTGGACATATGGAGAGCAAGTCGCTGAAAGCGTGTCCTTTGAGTAGTAAACAACATGGATACAGAGCTGGCAGGTCTACGGCAACAGCGCTACACCAGGTGGTACGCGTTGTGGAGGAGGCGGTAAATACCGGAGTCATCGCAATGACCATAATAATGGACATTGAAGGTGCCTTCGATAAGATATGCTTCGAAAGTTGAAGAGAATAGCCTTAGAAGAAAGCAGGGTTAATTTAGAGGAAGGGTTAGCAGAGGTTGCCCGCAAGTAGGAGTTTTGTCACCTACTCTGATAAATATAACTGTGGACTCTCTCCTGAGAAGACATGTGATATGCCGATGACATAGCAATAATGGCAAGAGGTAAATTCATGCACGCCGCAGCAGATACAATGAGAAATATTCTCCGAGTGGTGGAGTGGTGGTGTCAGAAACAAGAGCTCTCCATTAATGCGGAAAAGACAGATCTAAACACCTTCGCAAGGAAGAGGAGAAATCTGGAATTTCAACCCTTGAGACTTTTCGGATTGGAGCTGCATGTGACCAGAAATGTTAGTTACCTGGGTGTATACCTAGAAGCTGAACCAACTTGGAGCTTCCATATGGAAGAGAAGATCAGAAAGGCGAAAATGGTGCTTCATCAGTGCAAACGAGTATGTGGACTAAGGTGGGGAATCTCGCCGAGGTCAGCATAGAGGATATACACGATGATAGTTAGACCGATTATCACATATGCGTCAGTTGTATGGTGGCAAAAAGCCAACCAGAAATCTATAAAGAAGCAATTAGATAGGGTACAACGTCAGGGATGTGGATGACACCAACATGCGCAATGGATGTGATCCTAGGGTATTCTGCCGCTGGACTTATTTATTAAGAAAGTGGCGGCATCGACACAGATTTTCATACCCTCTTTATGAAGATTAAGGGCTACTTGAACTTTGCTACTGTTAAGCCGTTTTCCTCTACCCATTTTCAACTAAAAAAAATGGTATTTAATTTTTAAAAGGACGAACAAATAATTTTCTTACAAAAAATAAAAATACATCCGCCGAATCGATAGCTCAAAGTAAACTGAACGCAAATTTATCATACTGTGCTATCATTTTGTCGCGTCACATATCCTCTTTTTCCAAATAACGGTGAAAATCTTTGAGTGTTTTTACCCTGCAGTCAACGAAATACACTCAAACAAATTCATTCAACTACTTCTCAAAACTAATCGAGTAGACAATTATCCAGATTCATTGCTAACTGTATTTTTTTTAAAATAATATGAATGTGCTATCTTTTTGTCGCGGTTAAGCTAGTTTTATATAATTTATTTACATCAAATATTAAGTAGGTAATAGTTACTAATTAATTTACGAGTATGAACATAGCCAGCTGCTTCATTCAACACAGCTAATCAAATATCTGCAAAAAGATGCCTTTACAATCAACAATGTTATCAACCTAATTAATAAACTAAACTAATTAATTTATTAAACTGATCCAGACCAGGTGGTATTAGTGAATTTTTCCGATTAATTTCCGTATAAATACGATACATCTGGAACTTGGTGCATACAAGTATTTGCAACAAGTGCAAGTGAAATATGAAAATCGCGTTAGTCTTCTTAACAATAGCTGTGGTCACTGCCACCACAGTAAGTGCAAAGGACTGGTGGGAGAATGCCAATTTTTACCAAATCTACCCACGATCCTTTAAGGACAGTGATGGTGATGGTATTGGCGATCTAAATGGTAAATACTCGTAGTCTAGTTTGAAATCCGTTTTACTTAGGAATCTTTCACAGGTGTTACTGAAAAACTACAATACCTCAAGGATATCGGTATCGATGCTGCTTGGTTGTCACCTATTTTCAAATCTCCCATGGCCGACTTTGGATACGATATCTCTGACTACTATCAGATCCATAGTGAATACGGTACAGTTGAAGATTTCGAAAATTTACTCGCAAAGGCTAAGGAGATTGGTATGAGAATCATTCTTGATTTCGTACCGAATCACACCAGTGACCAGCATAAATGGTTCAAGCTTTCTGCTGCGGGAGATCCAAAATATCGTGACTTCTACGTCTGGCGCAATGCAACCATCAATCCGGTGACCGGTGAACGTCAACCTCCAAACAACTGGATTTGCTCCTTCCGTTACAGTGCCTGGGAATGGAACGAACAACGTCAACAATACTACCTCCATCAGTTCGGTGTGCAACAGCCCGATTTGAATTACCGCGATCCAGCCGTTGTCGAGGAAATGGCCAATGTAATGCGCTATTGGTTGGGTAAAGGTGTCAGCGGTTTCCGTATCGATGCGGTGCCATTCCTTTTCGAATACATTGACGAAAATGGTAACTATCCAGATGAACCACGTACAACAGATGCCACGTGTACAGATCCTGATGATTATTGCTATTTGCAACACATTTACACTAACAATCAACCGGAAACATTCGAAATGGTTTACAAATGGCGTCAATTGCTTCAGGATTGGCAGAAGGAACACGGTGGTGAGACAAAGGTGATGTTGACAGAGGCATATACAAGTTTTGACAATTTAATGAAACTGTATGGAGATGGAGTGCACAATGGAGCGCATGTTCCATTTAACTTCGAGTTCTTGAACAAAATAAATGCCAATAGTTCGGCCAAGGACTATGTTTACGAGATCACCAGATGGATGAATGCAATGCCAAAGGGTGCGTATGCCAACTGGGTGTTGGGAAATCATGACAATAAGAGGTTAGCCTCTCGTTTTGGACCAGCAAGGACGGATTTACTTAACATTTTGCTGCAGACACTTCCCGGCATTGCTGTAACTTATAATGTGAGTTGAAGCCTTCAAGGTAGATGAGCTTTGTTGTTTTTTATATGTATAATCTCTAGGGTGAAGAAATTGGAATGACAGATGCTCCAATCTCCTGGGAAGATACCGTCGATCCACAGGGCTGCAATGCAAATCCAGACAATTATAATACTTATTCCCGTGATCCTGCAAGATCGCCCTTCCAATGGGATGATTCTCGAAATGCTGGTAAGTGATAAGGACGAACCTTGCGGTGTTTTTACATTGAACCTGGTTGATCATACTGTTTTTCTGTTTCATTTATTTGACTGTCCTCTACATACTCAAATGTTTATACGTATCTTTTAAAACAGGCTTCAGTACCGCTGCCAAAACTTGGCTTCCAACAAATCCGGAATACACTACAAACAATGTTGAAGAACAATTGGCCGCGAGTCGAAGTCATTTGAAGGTTTTCATGAAATTATTGAACTTGAGGAAGGAGCCATCTTTCGAGGAGGGCTCTCTAAAAATCAAGGCCCTGGCTAATAATGTCGTGGCCTACAAGAGGTAAATTTAAAAATTGTACTCGTATTTGTAGTTGGTAGTATAAAATGTTTCTTTGTTTAGGGAAAAGGATGGAAGTGATGCCTATGTGATTGTCCTTAATCTTGGAAAGAAGGATGTGGTTGTGAACTTGCCTGATTTGTTCAGTATTTCTGGTGAAAATGTAGAAGTTGTTACGGCTTCTGTGCAGTCAAAATTAGTGGATGGGTAAGAAAAGATATTCCTAGATGAAAAAAAAAAATTGTATTTCTGATTGAAATCCTTTTTTAGAGAAATTGTTTCATCAAATAATTTAAGCGTGGAGGGCAATGTTGGAGTTGTACTGAAAGTTGTGTAAAGTCATGTGATACCAATAGATACATATGTTTGCGCCTATAGCAAATAAATAATAAAATTAACTGATGCATTCAAATATTTGGAGTATACACTTTCTTCTTTGTTAGGGAATTGTCACCTTTTAGCGTGACGTTTCTTGGACGCTTTTATGTCTAGTGCCAACTAAATGCTTCAAGATGAATATAGTCATATAATGTCGCACTGAAAATATACACTGATGGATGGAGCTGTTCTCGTCACCACTCGACATAAGACATACTTTTAGACTATCGGCTAATATGAGCGACCATACAAAGCAAATGTGGCTCTAGGTAAACCGGAGTGAAACCAAAAGTTTCAAGGCTAGCGAGGATAGAAAGGTGGAGGAATCACCACATCACTATTCGGATACGTCTTCGAGAAAGTTTCTGATATTGCCGATGTGAACATTAATCTATATCTTAAAAGAAAAGTGATTCCAAGAGTAAAGAAAATAACTGCTTTCAAAGACTCCTATCGAATACGAAACTTTTTGTCCTGTCAGATGTTAGATACTTTCCCGTTTTAGCCAGGTACACAATAGGAATTGAAACTGAATTGTTATATTTACGAATACGTCACTCCAATTATGTACTCAACAATTTTTTGAACTAGTATCCTCTCATAAGATAACAGACAGCAATACTGGAAGAGACTTGACTTAGAGATCTAAGTATAGTTTAAGTAAGGAGGGCAACAGGTTAAGTTGACAAGGACCATTGGTGGTTCATATAATGAGTAAGAAGCTTCTAAACTATTGAACCTTTATCAGAGGATATAAAACATCAAAGGTCTAACAGGGTAAGATGTAAAGAACTAGACTTTACCATCCTGCAGCAAACACAAGAGCCTACCAGAACCATTGCTGACCAATGACAACAAATTAAAGGGCTGTAGAGATCGATGAGGATGCACTTAGACCAGAAAAGGTCTATTTGTCCATCCCTGCTACAGAAGTCGTTGTATTGAGCATGTCTTCTTATAGCACAGTGTCCAGTAAGGGGTTTTAACTATCTTGGAGAGGGTACCTGTCTTGTGGCCAAAGTCTATCACTATTAGCTCCTATTCTATACATCCACAACGGTTCCTGCTGGGTGCCTAATATCTCGACAGGAGATTGGATAACCAACGCCTTTGAGGGGAGGAGTGTCTTCTCACTAAGGCACTTCCTCATGATCCGGATAGCAGCGGTCAAGTTCTCTAGATGGAGTCAAAGATGGCGCCTATCAGTTCTAGTTAGCCCAAACTATTAGTGTCTATCCCTATATGAGCTGCTTCGACAAATTTCAATCACAAGACTATAGGTATCTTCAATACTGAGTTAGGGTGTTGGAAAAGAGTTGGCGGCGGATGAATGGGGTATTATGGACCGGAAAATCCGCCCCCTTGTTCTAAGGATAATGAAATAAACTGGAACTCCAAGTTGGGGGTTGTGTTATCCCTACAGTTCCAGCTTTCTGAACACGAAAAAAAAATATTGGTTCCGAAATCAAAACAAGACTTTCGGAGAAAGCCGAGAATGCACTTCAGTGATGAGGAACTTACAGTATCAGCGCCGAAGATTTTCCACGCTGGTATGCATGTTGCATCTCCGATAGAGGCTGCATCCTCTGTGCAGACTTGCGCACGTAAATCTCGACTAGTCTCTCAAAGCTTTTCAGCAAGAAGGAAGGCAGACTTATAGGTCTGAAACTCTTAGCGACTGTTGCAGCAGGCTGGATACACTCCATCGGTGCCAGGCGATTTGAAGCTATCAAAAGATGCTACAGCATATTTGATAGCTTCATCTGTCACCGCGGCCGATGCAGTATACCAGCTACGCCGAGTTTTACGACTTAGATCGAGCTCAACCTGCACCGGCGGGCTAAGCTGTGATCCAATCGTTATCTGGTTACCTGGAAAGTGAGTCTCCAGTAGAAGACTAAAAGTCTCCGCTTTCGTCTCAGTGTAGGTACCGTCAGATTTTCTAAGTGACTCCGGTTTGATTGGTTTGCCTCTTTTGAGAACTTTAACCAACCTACCGGTTTCACCTAGAGTTTCGATCTTTTCACAAAGCGTTATAGGAAGCACTTTTCGACAAGCGAATTAACTTCTTATATTCTTTTTGTTTGGATCGGAAAAGGTCCCAGTCTCCATCTAAATTTGTCTTAAGTGACCGATTCAGAAGTTTTCTGGTTTCCTTTCTTAGTCTCTGTAGTTCTGGGTTCCACCAGGGAACTGGCGATTTACAATACGTTTTCATAACTGGGCATAAGTTGGTAGAGAGGATACACAAACTCATCTCTAAAATTTGGTCAGACGAGAGTATGCCTGATGAATGGCATCTCAGTATCATTTGTCTGATCCACAAGCTCGTCAACAATCTGATTGGCTCCTAAGAGTATGGTTTCAGTCCAGGAAAGTCCAAAATCAACCAAATCTTCTCACTTCGGCAAATCCTGGAAAAAACTCAAGAATTCCAAATCCATACCCAAAATCTTTTCATCGATTCTAAGGACGCATGACAGCATCTATTGAGACGAGCTATACAGAGACATGTTTACTTTTGACATATTTGCCAAACTTGTCAGATTGCACAGAATGACGATGGAGAACGTTCGCTATTCCATCAAGGTCGAGAAGACCTCACTGAGACTTTTGGTGTCAAAAAAGGATTTAGACAAGGTGACGTGCTGTCACGTGACTTCTTTAAGATCATACTTGAAAGAATTGTGCGAAATCCAGAAGCCAACAGCGGAGACTCAATCTTTAAAAAGTCTGTGCAACTACTAGCGTACGCCGACGATATTGACATAATTGAGAGAACTCAGAGGGCTGTCACCGGGTTGTTAGGTAGTATTGAAACCGAAGCTGCCAAAATTGGTTTAGTGGTAAACGAGGTCAAAACCAAGTATATGCTGTCAACAAGAAAGAACGCATAACATCGACAAATTGGGCAGAACGTCACAATCGACAGCTATAACTTTGAGGCAGTAAGGGACTTTGTCTACCTTGGCTCTGCTATAAATTCTGATAATGTTTTCTCTGAAGAATAGCTCTTGCCAAGCGCTATTCCTTTGGGCTGAGAAGACAATTGATTAGTAGAGCCCTATCCCCAACAACTAAGGAGATTTAGTATAAGACCTCGATCATCCCAGCCCTGCTTTCTGGCACTGAAGCTTGTCTCTATCTAAAGCGGATAAAGATATCGTCGATCGCTTCGAGAAAAACATTTTTCGTAAAATTTTCGGTCCCGTTTGCGTTGACCGGCTTTGAAGGAGACGAACTATACGAGCTGTACATGTCACTGGACCTAGTCAAAAAATTACTCATCAGTCGTTTAAGATGACTAGGACATGTAGAGCGGATGAAGAAAAATGCTCCGGCCCATAGAGTCTTGAAATCTAATCCGGAGGGACAACGTAACTGGAGGCAGTTAACTAAGGACCGGGCTAACTGTGGAAGCTTGTTATTGGAGGCCCAGGTTCACTTCGAACTGTAGCGCCACCTAAGAAGAAGACGGATATAAAAATACAGATCTCAACTATTTTTGACAAATTTTTGGTTTTTTGTTTGATTTCTTTGAACTGCTGTTGACCTCATGTATGATAAGTAAGCTACATGGCAAAGGCTATTACAATTATGGAATGCACACATGTACTAGATATAATTTTCAATTGAGTCATACTTCTAATTGGATTCAAAGCGTATCAGGATGTATCGACTTATGCCTAAGTACATGGCATTTGCTCCTAACATCGTCTTACATGACACCACTCAAAGCGAAACCAAAACTACCTAGTAAATGTATGTATGTATGGAGGTGTACCTGAGTCAAACTTCCCTCTGATCGATGATAAGAAATAGCAAATATTTGTTCACTCAAGTAGCACCGCTTCAGTCGAACTAATGATCACAACCTTGCATTCGTTTTTATGGCATAATGCATACCTACATACAACTAATTCCCTATTGAAGTGTTTATACAGAGTGTTATATTCATTCATGGCAAAGCAAATATTTGCAGAAAATAAAATCGCAAATAATAAAGTGTTTACCTGTAGGTAATAGGCAATAACTCATTAGGTAGGTACTTCCAGTTACTACTGCTGCTGCAAAGTTTAAGTGAATTCCAAAGTTGTTCCTTTAGGCTAGCTTGCATCTGTTCTAGAATTGAAATACAATTCAAACACAACGGATGCTTATGTTCAACAATTTGTTTCAAGTCTCCAGAGATAGAGCGAGAGCAGTGCCTGTGTAATAATACTACTTTAGTCAGATTATTACAGTTGGTTCAATTGTGAATTATTACATTCAATTAAACGTTCCCTATGCTGTTTTGTAAAATATGTACATAATTGGAAAATTTAATGGATCTCTTACCAAATTGGATTACAAAGCAATTATTATTTTTCCGCATCGATGAAAGCAGTTTATTAAATTTTTAGTATGATAATTTAGTAATTAGAATTATGTAAATACACAACGGTATGGCAGATGGACGTGGTGGCAAAATTATACGGCTTTGCATACACATTACACAATTTTTAATCGAATTTATGTTCGTATTGAAATGAAAATTAAATACAGCAACTGTTATCTACACAATGATTTCTACGGAATATAACAACTATGGATATAGAACTAATTTGAAATTCATAGTGAGGTCTGAGAAGCTGCATGGTACTGATATAGAATGAGCCCATTTAAAGAAATTACAAACAACCGCCATTTTTTTCTCACTGTGGATAGCTTTTTGTAGGGATATCTATTGTAGTATCAAAAGGAGCATATTCACTAAAAAGGGTATCACAAGGCTGCATACTTCAATAATGTTATTTTTGTACATAATTAGGAAATTTATTCTAGGCTCTCTATGCTGACACCGTCTGTTAACATCCAAATCCTCTAAAAGCTGAAGAAGGGAGGTTGGTGGGGGACTACAACAGCGGAAGTGGAGCCTCACTCGGATCTCCAAGGATTGTGTTTCTAATTTTGTTGAGGCTTGGCCATTCGCAGAGAAAATCTGTTGTGTCTTCACATCTGTGCATAGATCTGTGGTGCTGATTCTCATTCTTCTAAGATGGCCCGCCATTGAGTTGTGGATTGTAAGGATACCTACATATGTGGAGAGTCAGCTGTGATCTGTCCATTTTTTGGTCTATTTTGCCCAAAGTTTTCTAGAGACGTGGCATAAGATGATTGTACTCCCTTTACGTGAGCCATGTTATGAAAGTCTGAAGTAATTTTAGACATGAGAAGACTAATGAGCTAATAGGACCGACTGAACTGCTGTTCGGTTATTTGATTCTGAGCGGCTATTTCATTCCCATGGAAGCCTACATATATGTCCCGGATGCTGTTGCAGAGCGTGATGCTCGAGCTGATGGATTTGAGTTCCTCCTTACATCTCTTGTCCAGTTTTGAATAGATTGTATTTGAAGTGATGGCTTTAATGGCGACTTGGCTATCTATGTAGATGTATATATGATTGCTGCTATTTAGAGTGGATAGGTCCCGGCAGGTATCGGTGATTCCATATATTTCCACTTGGAACACACTTAGGTGGTTGGAAAGTTCTATGTATCGGTGGTTCTCATGACAATATTCCTGAGCCAGTACCTTCATTAATTTTTGACCCATACATGATGGTGGGTACGGAGGCGGGGTGAATGACCTCACCATTTGTCCAGTTCTCTTTAGAGGGAAATTTGGAAATTTGGAGTCGAGGTTAAGGATGAGGTCCATGTGGGGTTTAAGGCAATCAGAAGGCGCGTTGACGTTGGACCACTTAGTGATGTTGTGATTGATGTTGCCAGAACTGCAGAGACTAAGAAAGGAAACCAGAAAATTTCTGAATCGGTCACTTAAGACAAATTAAGATGGAGACTGAGACCTTTTCCGATCCAAACAAAAAGAATATAAGAAGTACATTCGCTTGTCGAAAGTGCTTCCTATAAAGCTTTTTGTGAAAAGATCGAGACTCTAGGTGAAACCAGCAGGTTGGTTAAAGTTCTCAAAAGAGGCAAATCACTCAAACCGGAGTCACTTAGAAAATCTGACGGTACCTAAACTGAGGCGAAAGCTCATTTTCCAGGTTACCAGATAACGATTGGATCACAGTTTAGCCCGCCGTTGCAGGTTGAGCTCGATCTAAGTCGCAAAACTCGGCGTAGCTGGTATACTGCATCGGCCGCGGTGACAGATGAAGCTATCACATATGCTGTAGCATCTTTTGATAGTTTCAAATCGCCTGGCACCGATGGAGTGTATCCAGCCTGCTGCAACAGGGTATAAACCAGTTGCTGCCAACTTTGAAGAGAATTTTCATTGCGTGTCTGGCAATGGCATGTATTCCTGCACCTTGGCGTACGGTTCGAGTGGCTTTTGTACCAAAAATTGGTAGAGATGACTACTCCCTCGCTAAGAGTTTCAGACCTATAAGTCTGTCTTCCTTCTTGCCGAAAAGCTTGGAGAGACTAGTCGAGATTCACGTGCGCAAATCTGCACTGAGGATGCAGTATCTATCGGAGATGCAACATGCATACCTGCGAGACTGCTCTTCAAAATCTAGTTGCTAGAATTGAATGCGCGCTCGATAGGAAAGAATACGCAATGGACTACAAACTGTCTGTGCTAACGCGCAGATAGCCTGAGACTTGGTCGATGGATGGTGCACTAGGAATGGGCTTTCGGTCAATCCTTTGTTGTTCTCTTTACGAGAAGGAGGATTATGACCGGTCTGACTCAGCCAGTGCTAAAAGGCGTCACCATCCAGATCTCCGATGAAGCGAAATATCTGGAAGTGATCCTGGATAAGAAACTTCTTTGGGCAAAACATGTCAAGTCGAAGACATCCAAGGCGCTCTCATTTTTCTGGCAGTGTAAGGGTGCTTTTGGCAAGACATGGGACTTATCAGCGAAAAAGGTCCTCTGGATCTATACGGCTATGGTAAGATCTTTTCTAGCTTATGCGTTGCTTGTTTAGTGGAGATAGCTTTCGCGTAAGTATGCGACTGCCTTCTGCACCAAACTCCAAAGAACGGCCTGTCTCGGCTGCACGGGAGCTTTCCCGAGTACGCCTGGCTCTGCTCTAGATGCTCTGCTTGATTTACCTCCCCTTAATACTTTTATCATGGGCTGTACTATCAAAGCAATCTATAGTCCTAGACGGGGTGGCTTTTGGTATCATCCGCACTGGAGTTTCGATGACCTTGCGCGACACCTATCCTACGACCCTAGTTCCATGGATATGCCGTCTGATGCAATGAGACCGGAACTTCGGCTGCTGTGTAAATTTTCGAGTTGACTTTCCTTGCGTTCAGGACTGGCTTCGGCCAGAGTCTGGGCCTGGACTGGGCTGTAGTCGAATCATCACGGATGGCTCCAAAACTAGTCAAGGGGCCGGTGCTGGTATCTTCTTGGAGACCGACAACACTAGACTTCACTATTCGTTAGGCAAGCATACCTCTGTTTTCCAAGCGGAGATCTATGCTATCCTAATGGCTGCCGACTATATTGTTAAGAATAGGTGGCGGGGTCGGAGTATCTGCGTCTGTAATGACAGTCAGGCTGCGCTTAAGGCCTTGCTCGACTCTGTAACCCGTTCCAAAATAGTTCGAGAATGAACTCATTGACTCTTGTCTGGGTCCCAGGTCACACTGAGATTGCGGGAAATGAGATCTCCGATGAGATTGCTTAGTTAGGCTCAGAGGATGATTTCTCAGGACGTGAACCTGCGTTGGGTCTTCCCACGTCCTCGGTCAGGGCCTCTATTGACGATTGGGTCTCCTACGAGCATAATTGTGTATGGCATGGCTCTGCAGGATGCAGGAGGCAGACTAAACGTATGCTCTCGAACGTCTGTAAGAAATCAGCGGCATTCTTGCTGTCCCTCAGCAGAAAAGACTGCAGACAACTTATTGGCTTTATTACGGGACACTTTCCTTTGCTGAACATTTTAGTGTGTTAGGCTTAAGAGACACCTCTGCCTGCGACGCTTGTGTAGAGGGCGACGATACTTCCTTATCACTGAAGTGTATTCTCGGCATTTTTTTTGCCCTTTGGCCAAAGGCCGACGATAGTAGACCATATAGCCGTATGTTAGGATAAGTCTAACGATGGCGTTGAACATCCAGTGGATGGTAGCTGGTTTTGGCTCCTATTTTTTACCGAAGATTCCACTGCATGCGTTAAATGCAATCGATCCCTTCTTTGTGCGTTCAAGTCTATATATTGTCTTTCCAGTTAAATTTTCAATCTAACATGCATCTTGCCTTCTCTGATATTTTGAGTTGGACTCCATTCATTCTAGGTGGCTCGAAGTCGGGTATTTTCCTCTTATTTGTGAAGGGAACTCGTTCGGTTTTTTGTTCATTAAGATCAAGTTCACAGCGTTTGGCCCAGTTATTCAGGGCATTCAACGCTGTTTGTAGCAGTTCACCAATTTTGAATAGGAACTGTTTAGTCACTAATATGACAACAATATCGGCATAAGCGATGGCCCTAACCCCGTTTTATTTTAATCTTATAAAGATTTCGTTAATCACTAGGTTCCAGAGTAGTGGGGATATGACTCTTCTTTGGGGGGTTCCATCCGAGGTCACAGCACGTGTTTGACTACTGCTCAATTCAGATTTAATGTTTCGTGTATTGAGGATATATTCTATCCAATCTGATAGGATAGGATTTACGTGCGTCTGGTCTAGTGTTGTTCTGAGTAATTTCAAGTTGAACCGCCCTTCAATGTCCAGAAATGGTGCTAGTGTAAATTATTTTTGGAGGAGCGATTTTTGGGCGCCATGACTCAATTGGTTAGTGCGTTCGACTAACGTCTAACAAACATCCGAGAGTATAACTGTCATGAAAAGTTTCTCAGATACAAAAATTGCCCTTCGGACATGGCAGTTAACAGTAGACCCATTCCAAATATTTGTTTTTTTTTAGCAATTTTTCGATGATTGTAACCATTTTGTGTAGTGCTGTCTTTACTGATCACATAGGCATGTTGGGCAGGTGAGACTTACCTAAACCAGTTTATCACTGTCTCAGTCCTTGTGAACATTTAACATCCAATTGTAGTTCTACCTTTATATATACATACATATGTACATATCATACAGGTATATGAATGCCATGAGACAGCATTTTAAATTCCGTTTATGGCAGTAGAACTGCGTTCATACATAAACCATGCACAACACGAATGGTTGTCAGAGTTAGACCTTTGGTCATACATGCGCCTGTTGCGTTAAAATATCAAATTGTTTATTTATTTTTAATCATTACCAAATGGAAAATCGGATATCGATAGCGGTTTTAAAATCGAATCGAAACACAGATGCGATTTGTGTGTTGAGGTTAACGTGTCCACTCAAAAATGGATCGGATAAGTGTAGTGCACACTCTAACGTATCTATTCCCTGAATTTATTACTACTATCGGTCAAATAAATCTTTAATAGTGACCAAAGTGTAGGTACATCTATGTACATACACATGTATATATATCAAATTATTAGGCACATCAATACGTAATGAATTGCAATCTAATCTAGGCACAGAGGGATGATTATGCAATTTACGGCGGTTATCGATACATTACAATTATCATGATAACCACAACAATGTGTGTACATTCAATACCATAAATCGTTATCGTTACCCCCTATCAACAACACCTCCATGGTTGTTAAAAATAAAAACCTAAGTGGACCAGGTAACCTATCTGTTCATTTTCGTAAATCGAGTATTATCTACACACAGATACAAACACGCAGTTAAACCAATAACCAGTTTAATCAGTTCTGATTGCAGTATACTGTTGCTAATTCCAAATGATTTGTTATAGATATTTAATCAAAAATTATGATAGTGACAACAACAATGTAATAAATTATTCACAGTGCTTAATTGAGAGGAAAATGTGATGTTAACTCGAGAGTGTGCGGATAGTAAGTAATTGACTTATATTGAAAAATACACTTTAGAGAATATGGATTAAAAACAATTTAAAACATTCTTCCCGGTCACTCATCTAACTAACAACTTCAGCACCATAGAATGTGTATTGGACCTTGGATGTGAATTCTTTCCTGAGGAATCGATGGAATATTTCCACGCCTCAACACAATGACCTTTGTTCTGTTTCTTTGCATATATATAACTGGTCCATTGTAGTACTAGCTACTAGCTAGCAAATCCTGTTTTACCATTTCAGGGGAATATTCTCGGGTTCGTAGAAGTTCGAGTAAGCGCGACCATGATGTAGAGTTTACAATATTAGGACGTAGCATATCAGAGATGAAGTTCTAACGCCCTGCTTTCTATAGTGTCTAGCCCATTTAGATGCTTATTAAAATCGTACTGGCTCGATAGAATAACAATAAATTGTATCTTTTACTGTGAGACAGAAAGAATGTCATTGATTTTTCTTAGAGACATCAAAAAGCATTGAATTGGTCGGCCTTCATCCTGAAGAATACTCCTCACATAATATGTTCGCCAGAAATCTAGTCATTAATGGCAGCCATGGCAGAGGACCTAAGGCCTAAGCTCCTAAGTAATTATACGCTGAGCCTTGTTTATCAAAAGAATGTAGTGAATGTGTAGTGCACCTCCTCATGATGGTCCCTGTGCAACTGCAAGCAAAAATTGTTATTACAGGGTTGTCTGGTGCAATAAATCTAGACTAGGTAACCTAGGCTAGAATTTTGCGATACTGAAATAAAAGCTGCTTTCGGAACCGACACAATGCCTAGGATAAGGAATGATAACACGTTTTTGAGTTTTGGCTATTGTACCCGGACAAAGGTTGGATTAGGGAATGTGAAGACGCTCTTTGACCCGCAGAGTAAAGGGCCTTAAAACGCCAGATTCCTTCAACTGGAACATGAGTTCATGCGTTATAGTCTGGAGATATTGGGAGTGAGCGAGATAAAATGGTTAGATGCGGGTAAGTACCAATCTCTAACCCATAAAATTGTACTGCTCTACTTCGGGAGACTATCCGGAAGGCCCAGTGTATATGTAGTTGGACGCAAAAGCCTAACTTGCTAGCAGCCGAATGGTGATAGGTTTTTAACGGCCAGAATCCGGACTAGAGTACGTCGCGTCATCATTATACAGTGTTACGCCTCAACGGATGGCTCGTCTTAGATAGAAGAGGAGACCTTCTACAACCAGTTGGGTGCCGTCTTCTATGCAACGCCTATCGTGGTTATTGTCACTGTGATGGGGGAGTTGAAAGCCAAGGTAGGCAACGACAATGAAGGACTCAAACATGTTATGGGAAGACATGTATATGGAAGGCAACTGCAATGACAACGGTGAAAGATTCATTGGTTTTTGCAACGCAAATCGCCTTGTCATAGGTGGAACCATCTTTGAGCACAAAGCCTGCCATAAAATTAGCTGGCTGTCAACTGACAGGCAAGTTCCAACCTCCAACTAAATTGACCATTTTGCCTCCCAGACGTCCGAAACAGACGTAAAGCAGACATGTTGTTGGTAAGTGATCACCATGTTATGATAGCGACTGTCCAAAATTACGGACTATTGCCGTTCGAAGATCAAACGACACAAGGATGCCCAGGCTCAATACAGACCGACTAAGTGATCCCTCACTGCGCCAAGAACTAAAGAAACATCTCATCATGGTGTATACGCTGCGGTCCTAGATGCACGTGGCACAGAATAGTAGAGAAGGATGCACGGCAACTGGGAAAGAGCTGGGGAGAGCTGAGGCACACTGCCGGAAACAGCACACGATATTGCATAGGTGTTGTGGCGACCCCAGGACTCACAAGTGGATACAGGACATAAGTAAAGTACGTAAATATGGGAACGAAGTTGTTCATCAGGATTAGTACGGATCACAGAAATCGAAAGTCCATCACTTCAATTAGGAGAAGGATAATGG
Organism: Xylota sylvarum; assembly: GCA_905220385.1. Lineage (NCBI taxonomy): Eukaryota > Metazoa > Arthropoda > Insecta > Diptera > Syrphidae > Xylota > Xylota sylvarum. The sequence continues at coordinate 48,331,804 of LR999960.1, read as the reverse complement.
AATTCGTACTATCAGTGTTGATGGTGAATATATGGCGGAAGAGTCGCATATACAGGTCTTTATCTCAAGACTGATTGGGACGTAGTGTGAGAGGGTCAAATTAGACTTTTGTCTATCATGATCTACGCCGGGTTGAATGAGCCAATTAACATGGTACTCAGAGGTATTAAAACTACTTTCTATGATGGTTGCCCTAAGTAGGAGGTTGGTGGTACTAAGTCTATGCTTTGGTAGAATATAACGCAATCACTTCCAAGGCAAATACTGAGAAAACTGTTTAATGGAGTCAGATACTGGTTGATAATCTCACATAGCCAACTCTTAGGACGGGTGGCAGAGTGTTCACAAAGGATTTGATCCCACTAAGATGCTTTTATGCCGCACAAGTGTAGATAATAACTTAGAGAGCGGACTTTTATCAGTGAAGTGCCCACGGATGGAAGGGTAGAGAGTCTTCTGATTAGAACACGGGCACTTCACACCGTGTTCTCAAAAGAGCTTTGAGTGCTTCCTCTAAATAGAACAAGGAATATCGACTGTACGAGAGTTGTATAAGCAAACGAACTCCTTATTGGCGAATTTTCCAGAGCTTGCTTGGATCAAAAACTGACGGTAGACTGTCGCTGACACAGTCAAAGGCTTAAGGAACAACTATTTGGTTCTAATTTGTTAAGCAGAAACTCCTATATGCATCCGCAACGTCCATATCCATAGTAGATCGACCAAAGAAGAGGTAGTCATTTGAATGAGAACCATGCTTGCTTCTCCTCGCGACGCACTCTGATGTCTTCTGTGCCTTTTTTGTTTCCCAGTATCAGTGATTCAATTCATTACTTGACATAATATCTTTAGACATGTGAGCAGTGGAAGAACCTGAAGAGTTCGTATCCAGATAAGCTGCTTTCAGACCTGCAGTTTCTGTTGGGTGCATCCTCACTTATACTGAACTTCTCCTTAATTTCTTGTCTTTATGTCAATATGACACTTAACTCGTCTATGCATAAACCAAGTCCTGAACGAGACTTTACCTCATTTTCTACGATTTAGTGTTGCTAATCGCTATATCATCGTCATGATTCCTGTATTCCGCATTTTTTCAAAAAATCTTCCAAAAAATAGAAACAAAATACAATTTCTTTTCTGGTTTTGATACACAAAACTTTATTTTTGACTCATTTCTGGACAATACTCTTCAGAACAACTGCTTCAAATGGCATCATATAAATTTTGCTCAAGTGTACCTTCTCCCTACGAATTGAAAAAAAAAAAAAATTTCTTAAAAAATGCAAACTCAGATAACTAATCTCTTATTACCCAATACGATGAGGAGATTTACTAGTCACCAAACAGTACTCCATAATATTATCCTCGTCATTCACAGAGTTGCTCAATGGGCCGATGGTCTCTATCTTGTCACCTAAATTCACCAAAACACGGAATTCCTGCCCTAGAGTGGATCTATTACAAGGTAATGGTTTTAAAATGCTGTTTTTACAAACTCATTCGAAACCCACCTAATTATCTGAAATACTTGATCATTAACAGCTCCATAACTCCAAGCCCCATTGTCCTTAAACGCCTTGTATGGGGCGCTACGTTTGAGGTGTTGCAATCCCTTAAACACATTTAACGTACTCCTCTCGACACCTCGTTCTACTTTCACATTAACTTTTTTATAATCACTAGCAATCGGCAACCATGTGTTTGATGTTGTAGAAAATCCTGCAGATGTCAATTCATTCCATTGGAATGGAGTTCGCTCAGGATCACGATCGTCACAGGAAACCTCTGTGCACTCTGTTGGTACATTGACCATACCGATTTCTTCACCCTTAAACGTGATGATGCTGCATTAAAAGCTGTTATGATATATTTAATGAATGAAACTTACGTAATACGTGACAGTTGTACCGGGCAATGATGCAAGGATAACATTGATCAGATCATTCTTGTGTCTTCCGAAACGATCACCAATTCTTGGATTGTCATGATTACCCAACTGAAAGTCAAAATTCGTTTAGCAATCGCAATGTATCGCAAAGTGATTGAGATATGTATTTACCACCCAATTAGCTGCTTGATGCTTAGTCCACATCACATTCATCCAGCTATTGACGGCACTTTCTACTTCTCGGGCATTGGACAGTCCACCTAGTCCCATGAGATTGAAGTTGAATGGTATATGGGCGCCAGGATGTGTTGCATTACCGAAGTATTGATCTATAGTTTCGATCGAGGAGTATGCCTCCGCTAACAGAATTCTAAAAGCAAAGTTATATGGATAACCACTTTATATCATTCCAAAATATATGTACCTTGTCTCTCCACCATTCTGCTTTTGATACGCATCCAAGAAAGCCCTCCACTCATATATCAGGTCCACAGTTTCAGGTTGATCCTTGGTGTATATGTGATTTAAGTAATCATAATTATTTGGATCACTGTTCCAGCCACTCAAAGGTTCATTGGGATAGGATCCATTGCTATTGATCTTCTCAAAGATATGAGGTACTGCATCTATACGAAAACCATCAACTCCCCGGTCGAGCCAGAATTTTAAAACTTCCAGCATGCCCTCACGTACCTTTGCGTTCCTGAAGTTCAAATCGGGTTGCTTGTCTTGAAACTGATGCAGATAGAATTGCTGACGCTTTTCGTTCCATGTCCATGCCTTGCCGCCAAAAACACTAACCTATCGATGATAGTATCTATTATGATTGAATCAATCCCATCATATAGATCCCTTACCCAATTGCTTGGAGGGAGTTTCTTTCCAGGATTTTGTGTATCCTCCAAACCATCATCCCAGACATAAAAATCTTCGTAACCATCTTCCCTTTCTATCGATTTTTGAAACCATTCACATTCATCACTCGAGTGATTGGGAACAAAGTCCAGAATGATCTTAACACCTAATGCCTTCGCTTTTGTGATTAGAGCATCAAAATCAGCCATAGTTCCAAAAATCGGATCGATCTCGAAGAAATTGGAAACATCATAGCCAAAATCTGACATTGGAGACTTGAAAATCGGTGATAACCAGGTACCGGTTATACCGATCTCTTTCAGATACTCCAACTTCTCAGTAATTCCTGTCAAAAGGTTATTCCACTCAAAATCATTAAATCTCTTACAGCACGCTCTTTGTTACCTTTTAGATCTCCAATGCCATCACCATCACTGTCCTTCCATGATCTCGGATAAATCTGATACAGAGATGCATCTTCCCACCAATCAGCAGCAAACGCGGATACACTCAGTAGGGTTATAACGAAAACACTTATCACTCTCATTTTTTTTTAGCCTTTTCCTGTTTAAGTAATGAGTTCAACTGAAAGCAAAAAAATTTAAAACAACACCGGAGTGGTCTTATCGTTCGCACTTGAGAAATCTTCCAGAATGTATCCGCTAAGTTGGTGAATGGAGAGCGAATGTTACTTAAAAGTCTGATACGATAATTTGCGATTAATCGGTTTATATTTGGTTCATTGGCACGTATCTATATGGTCCTATCACCATATGATTAGATTGGTAATAAGTTTTGTAGAAACCGCTTGGCCACAAGTTCGCTATTCGTTAGATATTTAGTGACAAACAACAGATATATGTAGGAACCTAAGACCATATGGTGTAAGTGCAGAGTACTTGAGATACGTAGATTGTGATATTTTTCCTTCGGATGGAGTTTTGTTTTCCTGCATACATTTGATAAGGAAACACTCGTTGTAAGGTCTTTTGTTGTAAACATTTTATTTGTCATTGAATTGCTATAGATAAGCAGAGTATTCGACTAAGCACAAATTTCTAGACTCTTCCTTAGTTTTCGGGTCAGTAACTTTAGTGCCAAGGAATTGCGTTAAGGATGATCCAACAGATGAATCCAGGGACTGATAGTCATATGAATGTAGTATCTGATATTAAATATGTCAATTTTGTCATTTTTTACTGAAAAGTTTTGAACGAAGATACTTGAGACCTATAGTTTTAAAAAGATCTCCTTTATGTAGATACCAGTTTATTTCCTTCATGATTTGGTAATGCCTTTCGAAGCCTTGGTACGCTTAGGGAAGAGCTTAGTCTCCTAAATTCAGAACTAGATGGAAGATTGAGAATGCTGTTCAAAATTTAACTGGTATCCTGGTTTGTACTTGACGTACTCAGTATCCTGGTGGAACTTAGAAATCGGTCACTAAAGCCAAATTTAGAGTAAGACTGTAATATTTTCATATACTTTTTCTGCAGGGTGTGTTTCCTGACAAAATCAAAATACTTGGTTGAACCAGTGGATAGTTTTCACAAAGGATAAGCCCACCAAACCACGTATCTATAGTATCTTTACTTATAGGATACAGCTCAGCCAATTCACACAACTTGATCTAAGTCTAGTAAATGGAAACGGACGAAGCTTCAAAGTGCCTTGTTTGGAATATAACCAACTTTACTGCAGTATAGTACAAACCAGTTGCTGTCAACTCTAAAGAGAAACCTCAGTGTCAAATTGACACTGGTATAAATTCCTACATTCCTGCTAACTTTTGGAGTATCAATTGTATCAAAAGTAGTAAAGATGACAACGCATTCGCCAAGAGTTTCAGATAAGCAAATCATGGCAACCAAGAATGTTTTACACCCGATATCGGAGATGAAACATGCACATCAGCATACCGATACTACGCTTCAAAATCTACTTTATAGACTGCACCCTTGGCATTCAAAAATGCGCAACTGAGGCAATCCCATTTCTGACTGCATGTGCTACTATGTTAGAGGACATAGTATAGATGAAACATCAAAACTATAAACTAAAGGTAAATTCTGGTTGTAGATACAAATTACGCACAATATGTTACGATAGGAGTAACTATGGTGAATCGTGGAAGAAACCCCATCAACACTGAAGTCGCTCTCCTTTTTAAAAGGCTGCCGAGAATTGCAGCATTATCCAGTGCCTCCCTACCCTCAACCTGACCCTCTTTCAGGTGATCCAACGCATGCAACAGAGCAATCATCTCGGCTTGATAGACTGAGGTACATTTCCCCAGACTAATATGACAGGCTAGTTCCAGTTCTTCTGGGAAGATACCTGCCCCCGCTCCATCATGGACCCGCATGACTGAAATTCCAAATCTCTCCTCTTCCTTGTGACGATGATTAGATCTGTCTTTTCTTGTCATTATTGCTATGTCATCGGCATATCCCACATCTTCTCTCCTGAGAAGAGAGTGCATAATTATGTTCCACAGACTAGGTGATAAAACTCCTCCCTGCGGGTAACCTCTGCTAAAGTTTTCTGTAAGTCTTGAAGTTCCCGTCTGAATATTTATCGTCCTATATTTCAGCCTCTCACCACCAATAGGTTAACCCTGCGTTCTTCTAAAGCTACTCTCAGACTTTCGAAGCATATCTTATCGAAGGCACCTTCAATGTCCATTATTATAGTCGTTGCGATGCCTCCGATATTCATTGCCTCTTCTACAACTCGTACCACCTGGGGTAGCACTGTTTCCGGAGACCTGCCACCTCTGTATCCATGTTGTTTACTACTCAAAGGACACGCTTTCAGCGATGTGCTCTCTATATGGTCCACCACAATTCTTTTCATTGTTTTCAACAGAGCGGTTGAAAACTGACCGGTCTGAAGGACTTCTCTTCGGTGTAGTCCTTTTTTCCCAGCTTTGGAAGAAACCCTACATTTGTTTCTCTCCATGTTACCGGTATGTAGCCTATCGCTAGGCTTCCAACGTATATACCCCTAGGCCTTGATACAATGACATCTGCACCCGATCGCATTAAGACTGGGAATATACCATCCAGTCCTGCGGTCTTGTAAGGGGAAAACGATTTTATTGCCCCACTGACCGCTTTTGGTTTTACTATCCGTTCCGCTTCTGCCCTATCCATCCTGTTTGCTGTTTGTTTCCTCAGAACCCAGGGCTGATCTGACTTAAGGCTTCCCGGAAAGTGTATTTCCATGAGGACCTTATTTGTATGATCCAGTGTCTCAACATGGTCCTCCGTTCTATCGCGAATGAGTCCGACTTTGGAAACTGGATCCCTTGAGACAATTTTCTGAAGTCTATTGACCTCAGCTGTGCTTCTCATATTCTAGCAAAATTCCCTCCACGACTCCCTTTTACATAGTCGCAGAGTTGCTTTTAGCCCTTTCTTCTTTGCCTTCTCCTCATCCCACGATTCAGGATCATCCCTTTTCATGGCATGATTCAAGATTCTTTAGAAATTCAAGTTCCCTACATCACCAAGGCGTGGTGTCAGAACTATAAAAGCCATCTGTTATCCAAGGCGGGTTCTTATAAATCTTGGCTATCGGCATGTATGAAAACGAATATCTTTCGATTCAGGAGTAACTCCTAGGTAGAATCTGTTACAAGAATGGCTTAAAGTATATTTGCAAGGAACGGCTCTAGTCAGTAGTTTTCTGCTGGTGTCTTCGTGAAAGATGACAGCATAAGGTATTCAAGAGAAGACTTATTTTATCTTGAAATGACAATAAGTGATTAGAAAGGACCTCTTCTGGTCTAAGTGCTTCTTTTGGTACAGATCGCCCCCCTAACCTAAGTATGATCCACGCTCTCTATAACATGCATTGGGAAAGGAAAGACACTCTTGGGAGCTATTTCCTTGAAGAACTGGACGATCTAAGAATCATTGAATAATTTTCCTGGGAGTCCGGGGTCTTATAATTGGGCACAATGAATTCATTGCTACTCTAAGTAAGCCGTTGATAATCTTATTGTCAACAAGGGCACCCATTTACTGAACCTAATCGAAGCATATCCTTTGAGATTCCAAAGCAAGTTTCCGATAAATCGCGATGAAATCCTAAGAATCTGTCCCTTTTAACTCAAACTTGCTTAACCTCTAACCTCTGCTTAACTAAGCCAACCTAAACCAGATGGCTAGACCTTATCTGGGCTACAGAGATATTCCACGGAGTTACATGACCGACGAACTCGTCATTTATGGTACGTCCCTGTCAATTTTATCGGTTAAGGCAAATTGTACTAAGTGGTTGATCACCAGATAGATCTGGCCTAAGTTGGGTCAAAAATCTTTCAACTGTCTAATCAGACAGTTTTATCATTTCTAACATAGTAAGTGTCCTAAGTTAGTTCCATCAGTAAGTACCTGCCGTTAATTAACAACATAACTACTTCTACTTCTTTTATGAAAGTTTTCTTGTTTCGATTATAGTCCTTATTTTAAAAACATTTTAATTGTAAAATTGTTTTAAAGTTGAATCCATCCATTTTCAACATGCCATGCCCTTAACTATGTAATGTGGTTAACATGACTCGGCTCCTATACAAACTACCATAGACTTCAAAGTTTGAACGTCTCTTGAAGCTTCACTACGTACAATCGAAACTTGAATTACAATTTTATGGCCACCCCTTCACCCTCACTCGACCTGTCGAATCCGAACATCCTTTTCATCTCCTTCCAAAGAAATATTGCCCAACACACTCTGTAGTTAATTTTCACATATTGCATGAATTTTTAATTTAAAATTTTACATAGCAAAGTAAAATTAATCCTTTTTCAAAATAACGACCCTTAGCTGCATTGTTTTTATTTTTGGAAACTTTTTACTCATAGATGCATACAAACTCATGCATAAGGTATGTGTATAACCAAATGAACTGAGCTCCCCTTGTAAGGGATAAACCGTCTTTGCTAAAAAAAGTTCATGCAACATGTCATACTTTGGTTTGTGCGACAAACTTCTGTAATTGAAAGTTTAATGAATAAAAGTTAATAAAGTCATAATGGTGTCGCATTTAAAGTTTGGTGTTTATTGTGCAAAATTTATGATTTACGGAAAACAATTTTTGAAAACTACATTTTTGTTTGGAATTTTGTTTTGAATACCTTGTAAATAAAACCGTTTTTACATGCACCTATGACTATAGGGGAAGTATTAGTTTCCTGAAAAGGTTTTAATTAAACTTGGCGCTACTAGTATGGAGAATGTCAAAAAGGATATCCGCCAATTATTCTTACCAGTTTGTCTGTCTATTTGAATGGATTCGCTTCAAACTTTTTATTGTACGTCTGTTAGTTTACAATTTGATGAACAAACGGAGTTTTCATTTTACCTTAAAAATGTATAGTATTTTTTTTTCAAAACTGATTTCACTGAAAAACATTTTATCGAAGAAAGCTTCAGTGATTTGGTAAAACTTCTCATTTGCATTATTTTAGAGGTTTTCTATCAGATGGCATGCCAGCTGTTGAAAGTGTAATTAAGTTTAGTGTTGATGCAGAGACCATTAGGTTAGGTTAGGTAAATGGGTACCTTGTGACAGTGTCACTGCTCACTTAGACCACAGTTCGGGTCCATTGTGCCCAATCATTTAACTCTGGAAACCTATAAAGTCCGCTATTGGAACCACCCAGATAATGATATGAATCTCAGGAGGTCCGTCAGCTCTACGTTACCCAAGTCGTCCAGATCTGAGTAGAAGTAACTGCCAAGGGTCCTCATTCTTCTGACGGATAGGGCAGGACAGTCGCACAGCAGATGACGAACTGACTCAATTTCTTCCTTGGCCCTGCAGCTTCTACAGAAGTCAATATGTAGTACACCGAGTCGTTCCGCGTGGACAATGACCAGTAATTATCCCTGAAACGACCCGTGCTTTATAACTACTCAGTTTCACCAGAGAAGTTGATCTCTTCTTGCTAATGCCCGGCCATAGGGCCCTGGCTGTTGTGCATGTTTCCAGATGAACCCAGCAACTATTTGCTCGACCGATGGCTTCATCCTCTATTTTCTTCCATAAGGAACTGATTGGCTTTACAACAAAAGGGAGGGCCCGCGATAAGTGCAGCGCCGATCCTTTCCTAGCAAGTTCGTCAGCCCTTTCGTTTCCTACGATATCCATATGCCCTGGCACCCAACAGATGGTCACCGCATTAGCTCTAGATATCTCATTCAAGAGTGATTTGCATATCTTCACAAGCCTTGATCTGATTTTAGCGGAGTCCAGAGCCTTAACGGCTGCTTGGCTGTCTACATACCCAGTAATCGTTCTGCCAACGATATTGCTCTCACTTGCCTGAAAGACGCTGCAATCATCGTTTATTCTAAAGGAGTTGTTTATTCCTAGGGCTTCACAATAATCTCCGGCTCCCGTGCCAACGTCCATCTTTGAAGCGGATTGAAACTAAGCATGGTTTCCATTGCCGCTGTTGGTGTTGTCTTCATTGATGAACCTAAGATACATAGTTCAGTACCACTGATACTTGGGGGTCTGAAGGCAGGAATTGATCTCTTCCTAGTGAAGAAAACTACCTCCGTCTTTGAAGGGTTCACTCCTAGCCCTTTGCTGCTAACCCAATTCTCCACCAGCTGTAGTACGAGATTGATTCTTTCGCTTAGGACTGAAGGGAATTTCCCCGAGACCAGGATATCCACGTCGTCGGCATAGGCCGTCACGTTGAAGCCATTTTCCTTCAATATTAATAAGATCTCATCGACTACGAGGAGCCATATTAGAGGGGATAAGACTCCTCCTTGGGGGGTTCCGCTGCAGACGCTTCTCCTGATAGTTACATCTAATTGCGATGAAGATATAACTCTCGATTGAAGCATCTGAGCAATCCAATTGGAGAGACCGATACTCAGTTGAGCTTTGTGTAAGTTGCCCAGGATCGATTTTAAAATCATACTTAGGACATTCCTCCTCTTGTCGAAGCATCATCTCTTTTCAGTGTTAAGGCATGAGTGCATATCGTAGCTCTATTAGCCCCTAAATTCTAAACGGTACGATCTAAGTTGGTTTGGGTCTAGCTAAGCCTACTCGAAAATTCCGCACCCATGAACAAAGTTACCGTGGCATGGATTTCAGGACATCAAGGTTTCGTGGGTAATGAACGTGCTGACTGGCTGGTGAGAAAAGGTGCTGTTCAGCTATTTGTTGGTCCTGAGCCCTGCTTTGGGGTACCACTTAAGAGTGGCCACTTTTACATAACACAATGGGAGATCGACAGAATCACTGAATACTGGGCCAATCTTCAGGGACTGAGACAAGCGAAAAAAATATCAACCTCATTCGAAGTAAAGCCAAGACTGACCTAATAGCTTTAACGGGCTATCTAACACTTGGATACTATCTGAGCGGAGAGAAATCGCAGTTTATATTCTTTGCATATGTTCAGGAGCCGCAAGAAGGAGATTACTACACTTGGTGCGGGACTCTGTCAGTTCAGTAGAAATTCAGAGCCTGGATATTAAAGTTATATTGAAGTTTATTATTATAGGTTGCAGTGGACATTAAGGACTCTAGTTTGTACATAGGTGTTTTTTTTTTAAGCCCAATACTAACTTCAGACAGTGATATCTGTCAAACCAATTGTCAGATTGCAAACTGTCAGTGTAATTTTTATTCAGTAGTCTTTGCAATTTTATCGTGACGCTTCAACAAATTTACCAAATTTTAAAAATTGCCCTCAAAAGTTGTATCCACCTTCTCAGTTGGTAAGATTCAGGAGATAACCATGTGTAATCCTTGCGCTGCTGTTATTTCGATCTCCAAGGCTGAATATCACGATATCACTGCCTGCCGTTTTGAGGATCCCTTTAGGTTCTTAGAATGTGATTGTGAATGGTCCATAAGGAGTTTTTTTCAATGTCATAGTGCGAGCGTTCCCTGCTAAGATTTTTGAAAGTCTCTTGTTTACTTCATACCAATGTACATGTATGTACTTTAAGGAATTTAATTCTTTGTGGAACAATGTCCTGCCCCACCAACTACAAAACTTTCTTAGTCTAGGTTAAAGATATTCTTATGATGCAGTCGGCCCATTTGGTGGTAGTGCCTATACAAATACCTTTCTGGTTTTTTCAATCAACTAATCGGCAGGGTGGGATGTTTTTTAAATCCTTACGTAGTGCCAAAGTTACTATCACAGAAATGTTTAAATGATTGATAATGTGGGGTCTTTCGGCCATGGATTGCGCCTAATCAATACCGGAAACTATATCTATCGGACGGCAAAACTGCATACAATATACAAAGGTGCGTGACGGTTTGCGGAATGCAGTCAATACACCGCAAACCCAGATGATGCCAATAACAAAGCAATGTCATTTATCACATTGAACGTTGAGGGCAGTCAGTTGTTCCTTATTGAACATATGAATGACACAAACAGTACATATGTGTGGAAACTGTGTCAGAGAAATATCAAAGAGTAGCATTTCGTATCTGTGATGCAAGCTATGTATAGATTCCTTCCTGTAAGTTGCTGGGGATGATATGTACGTACATAGGAAGGACAGTTGTTTGTGTTCCTTTTTGTGGCAAACTTGACCATAGAGTATGTTACTGAAAAGATAAACACCAGCGGAGACTAATATTGGTTGTGCAAATACAGATGTGTAGTTGGAGGCGATATATTCGGAATTTGGAAGTACGTCTATAAGCAAAGTCAATTCACATGAAAACTCAAAAGATACCAAGTACCACTTTGAGGAAGAGCAAAAAGTGGTAGGCAATTGCCCAGATAAGCATATCAACATGACCAATGGAGTGTCAAGTCTTCTTTAGAAATTCAAAGTGTATGGTTAACTGTATGATTATCTGAAGCTCTTAGTTCTTAGATTAATGCCCACAATCGATTACTTAGTTCAAAATCAATTTTGTCACTCATGATGGAATGCAGAAACTACGATTTGAACACACCATTCAATATGTCGTTCATGTCTGTTTCGAACAGCTGTTGTGTTAGAGTAATTTTGTATGGATACAAATCCAAGAATTCCTTAAAAATATTTCTTACAGTTATCGAAGGAACGCCCATTTCTTGTGCACGTTATCTAACAAAGGTTCCTCCACAGAGGATGAAAATCAACACTTTCTTTTCAGTATTGACAGTGTGCAGCGTACGTGTTGTACGAACTCTGTCAGTTCTCAGAACACTTTTCACATTGCATTGCATTTCATTGTTACTGATTACATGCTGAACTAATGGTTTCGAAAGGAGTATTATGTGCACCAAAGAAATCACGTAATTTTCTTTGAGTACTCACAAATAGTTGTGAGTCACAATTTTATCTTTAAAACGGTTGAAGATACTCATAGATACGTACTGTTTCTGGTAAATTTGTATTTCAACATTTGAATGAAATCGATATAGTGAATTATGGATGGATTCCAAGGGCACATATACGTTTATCTAGCCTGTTACTATACTTAGGACGTTAAGTGGTTGAAGCCAACCTGTGCTGTACGAAGAATGTACGAAGAATGAGATGGTCTCTCCTCTTCTTAAGTTAAGGAGCTAAGTTTTCGGTCTTACAAGGCGAAAAATCGAAAAAAATTTAAACGAGCCAGAAATCACTGCAATGTTCTCATTTGTCGTATTAAGTTCACTTTTGACCAGAAATTGAGGCAAAAAATCCTACATTTTCGCAACGCTCGTTCATAATGACATTCCAGATGTCAGCTTTTCACTGCACACTCCACACTCCCAGATTGTGCCTTGCCATACCCTGTACTTGAAGACGTTGAAGAATCTATGGGATAAATCCACTTTCGTATTCATATAGTAGCAAGAGTACTTAAACATGTTAACATAAACAAATCCGCTGGTCCAGATAGTATCTCAACCATTATTCTGAAGAGGTGTTCTTCCATGCTGCTTAAGCTTATTCATCTATTACTCTTACTCTTCTGGACTCTTCCCGAGGAGATGGAAAACAGCGAATCTTTTTCTACCTCTAACTACCAACCCACTACACTTAGGTCCCGTCTTTCCAAGGTCATGGAAACGCTGATAGATCGTCAGCTTATGAAATATCTTGAATTGCGAAAACTCTTCAATGACAGGCAGTATGGTTTTTAGTAGCAAAAGGTCCACTGGTGATTTGATGGTATGTCTCCGCAAAAAGTGGAACCGCTCTCTGTATCACTCTGGTAAATCTAAGATTGGTGCGCCTGATATTTCAAAGGCATTTGACAGAGATTGGTATCAATCTCTTTTGTCGAAAATGCGTGCATTTGGCATCCATGAATCTCTTCTTCAATGGATTAGAACGTTCGGAACGTTCATTTCAAGTTGTTTTGGACTGTTTCAAATCTGATATCCACCTTATAAATGCTGGTTTCCCCCAAGGTTCCATTTTAACTTCGACTCTCTTTCTTATCTACTGATGACAGTACTCTCAGCTTCTTATATTCTCTTCCAGACTCGCGTCCCTACTCTTCGGCCGTAAAACTGGATCGGGAGCGTATGTTAAGCTCATCAAATTCCAATCTGGACATAATAATAAAATGGGGTGTAAACAACGGAGTGTCTTCTGTCGCTCAAGCGTAACCTAAAACCTCTGCCATTATCCAAGAATGGCACTTGTATCGCTGAAAAGGAAAAACTTTTCGCTCTCGGCATATGTGTTAGCGACCATCGCCGATGGAAAGACCACATTTTCGAAGTCGCTAAAAATGACGAGAAATGTCTATGTTTCCTCAAACGATGCAAGAAGTACTTGGCTGCAATATACATATAAGGTATACATCCGCTCCAAGCTCGAGTATAATGCTCATCTCTGGTCCGGCGCACCCAAAACCACCTTGCACCTGCTAGATAGGATTCTAAATCGCGCACAAAAACTGATAGGAGACAGAAGAATAGCGGAGTTAATAGATTCGCTCGATCACCGTAGAAATGTTTTTCGTCTCTCATTGTTTTTTCGCTTCTTCCACCAACAGTGGCTAGTGAAATAGCCAATTGCACTTCGGCCATTCAACCATTTTTCGCAATAGTCATCAGTATACCCTCACGTTTATCTTCGGACATACCGTCAAGTATAGAGATTCATTTCTAAACCGTACAACACGAATGTGTAATACTTCACCAAGCTCTTTTTTCCTTCGCATTATAATCCTCAAACATTCAAAACCAACAATCATCGGTATCGGTTCTATCTTCTCTCCCTAATTTCCCTACCGACTGTGGTGTGTGTTAAGACTATAAGGGTAGCAATAAACCCTTGAGTGCGTGTTACAAAAAAAAACATATAGAAGAGTTACAATTCGTTTTGAACGGATCGTTTGACACCCTATCCTTCTTTCTATGTAGCCCTAATAAAGTGGGCGTGGCATGTTGCATGTTTTTTTGTCGAATTGCAACGATAACTTCGAACGTTTATGGATGTTACATGAAATATAGCATCAAAATCGGTTTTTTAATGAAAACGTCGCCAAAAAGTGGGCGTGGCTAAAGACAATGTATGGATGAATTGCAGATCATCTGATTATCTAAATATTTGGTGTTAACAACATTTTTCGATTTCATGTAAAATAGTAAAGTTTCATACCACAACAGTAGGCGGATTTAAAAAAAATTATTAGGATATGACAAAAACCAACGACAAACATACAAACATTCTTCTTTATATGTAAAGATAGAGGGATAAAATATAGATAGATAGATTAAGTGAAAGAAAACAAGTTTTTTCCGCACAACTGTACGTGGTCTGTGACTATGCTTAGAGTCACAAACCACCTACAGTCGTGCTGAAAAACTTTTTGAAAATGTTTTCTCTCTAAATATTCTACCAAGACAACATAATTTCTTAGAAAAGATGATAACTAACCTTTTTTTTCTATAACGTTGTGAGTTAATGCCAAGGTTTCAGTTATCACAAAAGAATTTTAAAATATGAATAGCTACACCGTTCTCTAGTTTCGAACACGCCAAAACAAAGAAGAAACTGCAACCATAATATTATCGCTACAGCTTCTGTTAATTCGACCGGAGGCAATGATGCCTGCCAATTTGTGTGATACGTTTTATTATTATTTTTTTTTATTATTTTTCTGTTTAAGTGACGAATTTAAAGCGATAAGCATTGCTATATGAATTATGTCGTGTACATGTACATACGAACATCAATATAAACATTTAGTTAGTGACCCCGTGTACAAGTCGGAACAAAGAAGAAATGAAGCATTTCAGTTCGTTTATTTTTATAAATTTGTTTTTTTCTCTTTTTTTTCATATTATACTTCATTATAGGGTATGTAATGATGAGTTAAGGTCAAAGCATTCAAT
Source organism: Xylota sylvarum (assembly GCA_905220385.1). NCBI lineage: Eukaryota > Metazoa > Arthropoda > Insecta > Diptera > Syrphidae > Xylota > Xylota sylvarum. Next base: position 48,316,726 of record LR999960.1, on the reverse strand, counting down.
TTAAGTATATGTAGATACATGTAATGAATATGTGATGTGGTTGTATAGTATGTATCTGTGGACTTAAATTTTGAGCTCATTAACCAGTAAAACAAAATATTGCAGAGAGAACTGATTTTTTATTTAAGTGGCTTCCTCAGTGGAGTGGAGATAGAAGTAGCATTCGAAGGATTTGTTTAAGTTAAGATCATTAAGAATTGATCATTGGCTCAGGTCAATAGAGCCGTGGGCAAAAGCACATCACGGGCCTGTTATGGTCAGAAGTAGTTCGAACCAACTTGATTCTTTGCAGAAACTGCCAAATACTCTTCGAACTATGTTCTCAATCTATCCTCAAAGGCTGACCATTTAAACAGTCACCGATGTAAAATGATATCTATCCAAATTTGGCTTATTCAAATGAGCTTCTACCTTTTTATAGATCCTAAGATCTGGACTAACACTAGTTTACATATCCATCAGTTTGAAAGAATTAACTAATGTAAAGTTTTGATAAAAAAACTAGAGCCAGGAAAAGGATCAATAACATGCGGTCCTTTCTTTAAAGAACAAATATGTTTCTCTTTCATGATCTATTTCGTTACAAACTTGCAAATCAGCACATCACTGGTTGCTACAGAAACTGCCCTCTGTGCTTTCATCTATCTACATGGAACAATTGACATCACTTCGACCATAAATTTGGTCATTGCCAAGCTGGTAGTACTAGTAAATAAATCGGGTACAAGAATATTCGGATGATATTGTTATCAGCGTTAGCAGAAAATTGGAAACGATGTAAGCTAACTATAAATTATTTTAGAACCAAGACAGACCTTAGACACGGAGACAAGTTCATTAGCCGCAATTAAAATAATGCCAAAAACTATTTCAACCCTAAAGATACGAGTACTATCAAAATGAAATGAAATAATCACATAGCTACAGATAGAAGATCGCCCAGAAACCATAACGCAAAAGTTATTACGATATACTCGATGCGTTGAACTTTATGAAGACTGAGAAGATGGAACTTAAAATCCTATTTACGGTTTGCCAAGAGTCAGTACCTCACACTAATCGTGTGGCAATGACCTTCTTTTAGAACTAAATACAAAGTCATAAGCTGAATGTCACCGACACATAATGAGTATCTACAAGTATAATGCGCTGCTTCTTCCTCAGTAGACACACTGCACCCTATAGTGAGTATCTACGTTTGTATGTACGTGTATTTATATATTTTTAAATTTGCACCCCCGCATTGTAAGAAAATAACTCAACAACAAAACAAATCTGGCACTAGTAGCAAATTGGTGTGCGTCGTCTAAATATTTCCACTCTCAAGTCACTTTAGAAACTAAATAGATGTTTTCTTATCGCCTTTGTTTACTATATGTGCAGCAATAAATGGCACAAATTCGTAATCAATAAATTAGATAATCCCGTGGTAAATCCAATTTCCAAAAAACAATCGCAAGCGCTTATCGATTGGGATAATAAATTTATTTTAAATATTGATTTCGTGTATTATCTCAGTTCGAGATAGGTAATTTTATGTGTAAGATACTGTTTATGTGTAAAGAACTATAGTAAGAACATTTGGAATCTATAGTTTCTTATGCTGGCTGGCAAGTGGTTGCGAATTTCCTTAGTTCGGTTTTAAGTTGCGATCGGAACGGTTCTATTCGCGCTTAAGATGATGCTGTGTAAGGGTGTTTTAGTGGTGTGCTTATTTGCTACTGTAGCATTGGCTAGTGTTTATCCAAACTATCATGCTGATTTTGAGTTCCATGGTATTGGTGATGAGGCAAAAGAACGAGCTACTAACAGCAAATGGTGGCAAACTGCGTCGTTCTATCAGATTTATCCACGATCGTACAAGGATAGTGACGGAGATGGTGTTGGTGATTTGAAGGGTAAGATTTAAGTGAAATATTTGTCGAAATTCTATGAGCCTTTGTCATAGTATGAAGTGTTATTACAAAAAGCTGAAATTCATAATACTTTATCATACGATTTAAATTTATATTCGGCTTGGTAGCAAAATTTCCAAATCTGTGACATTTTATTTCTATTACTGAAATATTTACAGTCAGTGGTTCTTTTTTTTTTACTCAAGGGGTTGATAAAGAAAACTGTACTTATCGTTCAAGTCCAAATTGTGTAATGATTTACAAATATAACTCACTGGATAGTAAAGATCCTTTAATCTCTAGCCAGATTTATTTCAGATCCATTTTAGAAAATATGTTAATTTATTCAGTCGTGCTAGAGTTTCACCCCAAGTTGGTTCAAGTCCTCTTCTACTTATCAGAGCTGTAAAAGAATGCAATCATACCAAGAATCTTTTAAGAGAAAGTGATATAATCTACAAATAATCTCTGCTTAAGAAAATAAAGACGAATCAGTGTTGGTACAATGTAACATACCAACTGACTTCAAAGACTTCAAGTGACTTCAAAAAATTTAATGCATTCACTGACTTCAATGACTTTAAAGACTTCAAATTTCAACAAATTGAATGCATTAAGTAACTTCAAATGACGTCAGTGGATTGAATGCATTCAGTGAATGCTAGTGACTTCAAGATGACTTCACTGAATGGAGAGCAATCAAAAAGACTGAATTAATTTTGACTTCAACACTTTGATTGCTGAAAATGATTGCTTCAATCATGACTTCAAACTGAATGCTGATTTTTTTTTTGCTAAGTTGAAGTCATTATTGAAGTCATTGAATTGAAACAAATCCACTTGAATTCTTAGTATGACTTCAAGGAATGCATTCCATAATGATTGCATTCTTTTACAGTCCTGCTACTTACTATGCTTCACATATGACATAAGGCAAGTTCTTCCTCTACTGCGATGTTAGATTCGAAATCAACGGAAATACTGACCGAATATCTTGCAAAGAATTTTTCTCTGGAAACGACCGAGGATATCCTTATTGGCTTTCGATAAAGTTTATGCTTTAACACCATAAAGTTAGATGGGGATGCTCAAGGACCTTAGTTCTTCAGAAGAACTCAAATGCCTTCTCAGGACAAAGCAACAGCGATTGGCAAAAGTTATCCTTCGTTTCACTTCTGCAGAGGGATTGTCAGAATTGATAGCAGAACCAAGGTAGAAAAGTCCCTTGGTAGGTTGATTGGTTGGTTCGTTGAAACCGGTTTTTAATGTGGATGCACTTAGAATAGGAGAAGCCCCATTGTACTGGCGATGTGTAAGGTGGTTGGATCGCCCTCTTACTCTGGAAATCAATTACTCTTTTGTATGAAGGAGCTAATCTTAGCCGTGCAGGCAATGTTGAGACCTTTTAGATCATTGAAAAGGTGAGTGCATATAGGCTCATGTCCTCCTCTTCCCATTCTGCTCAAGTTGTTGTAGGGAATGCCCAATAGTTGAGCATGTCTTCCTATAGCTCAGTGTCCGGTGTGGATATTAACTACCTTGGAGAGGGTTCCTCTTTTATGTTTTTGGAGGAGCTGGACCTGGTGTTATTTAGAGTCGGCCAGAGGACCCTAGCGGTATTGCATTGGTCGAGTTGATGTCGTCGATGATTGCCCTCACTAACCGCGTTGGCGTTGATAAGAAATTAAGCATAAGACATTGCCTCTTCGATGACGGTGACACTTATACTATTTAAACCAGAGGAACTAGGTCGAGTCAGTTCGTCAGTTTGGAAGGGTGATAACCAGGTCTTTTGAGAAGACTCCGTCCTCGGTTTTGATATTACCTTCTTGTTGAAAGTATATACTTGGTTTTGCCCTCCGCTAAACCCATTTTGATAGCTTTTGTTTCAATACTAGAGAACGTACCGGTGACAGCCAGTTGAGTTCTCCCAATTATGTGACGTAAATATCGTTGATGTATGTACTTTAATAGTCCCACAAAGTTTTGAAAGATTGTGCACCGACTCCGTCCTCGGTTTGGACCCATCAGTAAAAATTGACAGCGATTCTTGGTACAGGATATCCTGATGTGTCCATACTAAAGTTGTGTTCAGTGGGCAAGTGGTTGGAGACCTGTATTCTGGCATGTCCAGTGCGCGGCTCTCCTATTGTTTGGAGCTTCTCAGTCTTATTGCTTAGTTGGCAGCTAGCGTTTTGCGGACAATATCATGGAAGTGGAGCATGGTTTTGTAGCGCTGCAGTGGGAGAGGTTCTCAGTGCCCCAGTAATACTGAGACAAGCAACTTGTTGAATTTTTTCCATTGTAGTTACATAGGTGGGAATTCTTCTCCAGGGTAGGCCACCAAACCAGTACTCCATACATAAGGATCGGATTTATTATCGAAGTGTATAGCCAGTGCATATTGTGTGGTTGTGGATCCCAAGTGGAACCAGGGATTTGCTGATTTCCTAACACGTTCGACTATAGTTTCTCTCCAAGCTTCAAGCATGCTTCTTGCGGTCAAACTTTAGCCCTAGGTAAGTGGCACTATTTGAGTGGATACGGCGGGTGCCTCTTAGCTTTTGGAGATTAAAGTCAGTGAGTTTGCGTTTTCTTCTGAACAGGACCAGCTCAGTATTTCAGTCCAGCTTGCTATGTAGTTTATTGAGAATAAACTGCATGACATCGGCCAGTATCTGCGGGTATTTTCCAGTTACTACATAGTATAGTGACGTCATCTGTATAGGCGATAACTTTGCATCCAGTTTTTTTTTTTTCAGAAGAGCTTCGTTGAGCACTAGACACCATAGTAGTGAAGAGTGCCTCGAAGTGCACGTCGTTTGACAGCACTAATTTCGAAGGATGCTGTGATTAACCTGCTCTTAAGCATATGCTCTACAAAGCAGCAGATTGTTTCACAGATGTTAAATCTTCGTAGGGCATTGGATATTGAATTGGTTTCAATATTGTTGAAAGCTCCTTCAAGGTCTAAAATAGATTTACCTTTCTGATAGGCATGTTGTGACGTAGATAGTAGGGCCTTAATATCTACGATAGTGGCCTTAATCTGGAGATCTAGAATTCTATCCAAGAATCTTAAAAAGAAAAATCGGTAGTGTGATTAGTCTAAGGTCTTTCGGGAGGTTATATGATGTTTTGCCTGCTTTGGGTATAAAGACCACTCTTATCTCGGTCCAGTCGGCCAGCATTGTACTTAGCTCCAAGCAACCCTTCCGAATACAGGACAGTGTATGTATTGTTATGCTGAAGACCGCCTGGAATTGTGCCGGAAAAATGCGTTCCGGGGCCGGGGACTTAAAAGGATCGAAACTGGTCACCGCCCAGTTCAATTTATCCACGCTGATAAGTTGGGAAGATTGCATTGAGCGTGCAATATTTATCATAGCAGGGCCGTTGCTAGGGATCGCCGTACAGTCCGGGAAGTGAGCTTTCATAAGCAGGTTAACAGATGTTTCATCAGATTCCGCCCATGCTGTAAGATCGGACTACATGGCAACCTAGAGATACCTTCAGACAACTTAGCTCAAAAGTTATAACTCCGGTAAACTGACAAGAAAAGTCTCAACTACACCCTTTAACCCACAGTAGACACATTGCCCTTCTTTCTACAAAACATACTTATTCATTTCATAGAACTTATAGAATTTTTTATTTATTTTTTTTTGTTTAAGGAATCACTGATAGTTTGGCTTACTTAAAAGAAATCGGCATCACAGCAACATGGCTCTCGCCCATTTTCACTTCTCCCATGGCTGACTTCGGTTACGATATCTCCAACTTCACCGATATTGATCCAATTTTCGGTACAATGGAAGATTTCGATGAACTCATCAAGAAAGCCAATCAAGTTGGAGTGAAAATAATCCTGGACTTCGTACCAAATCATTCTAGTGACGAATGTGAATGGTTCCAAAAGTCCATTGCACGTGATCCTGAGTTTGAAAATTTCTATGTATGGCATCCCGGTAAGATTGTCAATGGAGTACGTCAGGCGCCAACTAATTGGGTGAGCGTATTCCGTGGCAGCGCATGGGAATGGAACGAGCAACGTCAGGAATACTATCTGCATCAGTTCGTTGACAAGCAACCAGATTTTAACTATCGTAATCCTAAAGTTAGGGAATACATGAATGTAAGTAATGCTTTTTGGGATTTCTATGAACTGCTTAGGAGGACCCGTTTTGATTTAGGAAATTCTCCGTTTTTGGCTGAGGAAGGGAATCGCCGGATTCCGTGTTGATGCTGTGCCACACGTATTTGAAATCCCACCAGACGCAGATGGTAACTACTTGGATGAGCCACGTAATGATTGGGTTACCGATCCAGATGACTATGGCTATGTGAATCATATTTACACTGTTGACCAACCGGAAACAATTAACCTGGTTTACGAATGGCGCAAAGTGTTGGACGATTTCACGGCTGAGAATGGTGGTGACGATAGGTAAGTTCGAACCCAAAAGGAATAAGGGTGTGGTTTCTGATGGGATTTTAAATTTTTAGGATCCTCATGGTTGAAACCTGGTCGCCAGTTGATATTGTAATGCAATACTATGGCAATGCTACAGCTGAAGGCGCTCAGATTCCTTTCAATTTCCTAATGATTAGTTGGTTGACCAATGATTCTGATGCTTATCACTACGCTGAGGCTATCAATACGTGGATGAACAATATGCCAAAGGGCCGAACACCCAATTGGGTCGTAAGTACTAATTCATCCTTAATTCCTTGTGTGTACATAACATTCCTTTTCCTTAAGATGGGAAACCACGACAAGAACCGCGTTGGATCACGCTTGGGATCCGATCGCATTGACATGTTAAATATGTTGCTCCTAACTTTGCCTGGATGCAGTGTCACTTATCAAGGAGAAGAAATCGGAATGACCGACGTTTGGATCTCGTGGAATGATACTGTCGATCCACAAGCATGCAATTCGAACCCATCTGTCTATGAGCATATGTCTCGTGATCCATGCCGCACTCCATTCCAATGGAATGGTGAGAAAAATGCTGGATTTACATCAGGATCCACAACATGGTTGCCAGTATCTGACTTGTATCCTTTGGTGAATGTTAAGAGAGAACGTGGCATTTCTTACAGTCACTTGAATGTTTACAAGCAGTTGCAGGATTTGCGATCTGAAAGAACCATCAATCAAGGTGATTCAGAAGTTAAAGCAGTTAGTAACACTGTTTTAGCTGTAAAGAGGTAGGTTCCATTGCCTTTCCTATATATATCATACTACTATCGATTGGTATCTTTAAGGTCACTGTTCAATGATTATACTTACTTCACATTGCTGAACATTATGGACAACGTCGAGGCCATTAATTTGAACTCTGCATTCAGCAATTTGCCAATCAATCTGGAATATGTCATTGTGACTGAAAAGTCATTGCGTAGGAAGGGAGACAAGGCCTATACAGATCAAATTATCTTACTACCTAAGGAAGCAGTTGTACTGAGAACGACAACGAAGTTGGCAGCAACTGGTAGTTATTATGCCTATGAACATGCTTAGGGTTTGGAATTTTTTGATTATATTTTTCTTAATCAATGTTTTTTTTTGTAACAAAATTATATATAACATTTGAAATAAGAAAATAAACGACTAAGTCCTGAATTGAATTGTTTTTATTGTTGAAAAGGACTAGCAGGACCACATTGGTACAAAAGATGATAGCCTTTTGATTGGTTTTCTTCATCCAACCTCGCTATATGGATCCATGCAGATATACGAAGTTTTGTGGATCTAAATAGGCAAAAAGTATTAAGCTTTTACCATTGGTAGATCTGTTGAGAAATGAAAAGATTCAGGCAGGGCAGCCTTATGAGATCGCGAGTAGAGAAGCATTCCTATTCTTATACAAGTAAAGGGTCATCCAACAAGAGGTGGCATTGTAAATTTCGCGCCATTGTTGAGCTGTAAGCATTCAACTATCATTGCGATGACTTTTGATGACGAAAAACTAGGAAATCTTAATCGAAACATACTCAAACAATGTGTTAAAATGGTGAAAATTCACTACAAAACTAATGAAAATGTCGCAGATACGTTTTGTAAAGTTCGTATCGAACTGAAGTACATTGGCCATATTTTTTGCGAAAATCATGCTGTTCTGATCATTTTAGAATGGATTTCTTTACCGAACGATGTTAACTAATTCTTTTCTACCTGAAATTGATGCTATGGATTGATGCCACATGCTACACCAGCAACGGCAGCGGTCATATCACTGAAGTACGTTACTGACTCTGGAAGATCCGGCGCCTCGTACTAGGGGTATAAAAGGGAACTGGTCCTCCAGGTTTGGGGGTTGTGCGTCGGGGTAACTTTCCTAGCACGGAAAAACAATTTAGTTCCGAAACAACCACAAGTCTCGGAAAAGGACGGATTTACTTGACGACCTTGCAAAACGTTCGCATTTGCACGTGACGTATACTTCGGTGATTGCTACAAAGAACAGAAGTAGCGTCTATTTGGATGTGGAGTTGTTGAAAGTGGCACATCAGTGAACGCCTTATAACAATCCGCATCAAGGCTAAATTCGTCAACATTGACGCTCACGCACCCACAGGAGAAACAGAGTATAGGGATGATGCTACCAAAGAGTGCTTCTACGAGATCCTCGACAAGACATATAAGCAATGTCCTAAGTAAGGCCCTAAAATCGTCCTAAATCGTGGTAGCCCCCTGCAATGTATAGACTACACGTCTGGAAACGGACTTAGGCTAATTGACTTTGTTGCGGTACGTATTGTTACTATAGTTAGAACACGGTTTCCTTACCTCAGCAATCACCCGACCACCCTCACGAAACCTCTGGTTTGATGAAAACTGCCAGCAAGCTCATGCAGCAAAACAATTAGCCTACGAAGCAGCGCTGCACAGGAGGACGAAAGAGGTCCCTGAGTTCTACGAACAAACGAAGAACATCCGCATAGAGAAATTAGAGAGTTTCTACTACAGGAACAATACTCGGAAGTTTTACCAAAAGGTAAACAAGCCAATAAGAACCAAACAGAGATTTGTAAAGATGAACCTCGTAGTAGAATATAGAAAAATTTCTTCTGCAGACTGTTAAACGGCGACGACGAGGTAAATTCCATTGTCAGGCAGAACGAACCTTTCAACCTGGACGACGAAACCAAGACCCGACTAGAACGAAGTGAGGATAGAGATATCCAAACTTAGGTTTAACAAAGCTGCTGGACCAGCCTACTAGTCGAGCTATTTACAGACAGCATACACCAACCCTTTTCCAAGATTTGGTCGGAGGAAAGTATGCCTGATGAATGGAAAGCATCGTTTGCCCAATCCACAAGAAATGAGACCCACTAAACTGCGCCAACTATAGAGGCAGTAGTCGCCCTTACATTGCATACAAGATCCTGCCGCCGTACTGTGTGAGTGCCTGAAACGAGCTGATTGGCCCATACTACGGCAGATCCTGGAGATAATCCAAGACGTCCAAAGCGATACTCACTATCTTTTTATCGATATGACAGCATTTATAGAGACGAGCTATACAGAACCATGTCTGCTGTTCCATCTACGACGGAAACAATCTCATCAAGGTCTTTGATGTCAAAAAAGGCTTCACACAAGGTGATGCGCGGTCATGTGACTTTTTCAACATCAAAAAAAGATCAAATCATGCATTTCTAATAGGAAACGACTTTCGAATTAGCTAGAAATCAAATTCACTTAAAAGATACAAAACATCCAAACATCCCCTACTCCCGCATCTCAAGCACGTTTAATAGGTCCATAAAGAGTCACAGCCAAAGACAACATTCTATCTGCGTACATTTGGATATATCAATCATGTGCTATGAATTAAAACAAGATGGAAATTAGGGTCTATTTGATTTGCTATCAAAACTTCAAATACGCTCCCTGTTTGAGATGAATTACTGATATCACCTATACAGAGCTTGTTACTTTTACCCTCCAACATTGGAGATTGGAACCTTTGAAGCAGCACAAAATGCAACTTCAATCATTCAGAAATTCAACCCTTAAACATTGGTTTCGTACCTCAAAGGTTAACCCAACAAGAAATATTCACTTTCAGCCCCCAACTCCTCTCGCTGTCAGCAACCGGAATTTCAATTATTCCATCAAGCTTCCCAGTCACGTTTCACACTTTGGATCTAATCTTTTTGTATTTTGTTTCTCTTTTTTTTTTCGTTCATTCTTGTACCTTAATTCTGGAATGCCACCTACAGCTGGAATGATCAGGGTTGCGGAATGATTGGAGAACTTTGTTTTGTACTTTCAAGGATGAGTGACGGTGGTGGTGGAATTTCTTAGTTACACCTTAAGTCTCTGTCACTCTATAATTGCTGTATCTCCTGTTACTTACTGTCTCTGTTGTTGCTGTCTGCCACTTAAAATTGACTGCTCTCAGCAGAACGTGTTCCGAATGGAAGACAGCGGAGAACATCTGTTGTTTTTCGGCTATATACGCCACGCACAGGAATTTAGGATCTGAAATCACTGTGGCTGGCGGGTCGAGATTGGATTAAAAGGCTTTAAACAGCAAAAGTATAATAATTTATATTTTAAGCATGAAATTAACGAAATTAAATAACAGAGTAGATACATACATACATACATGAAAAGATGGATACAAAAGTTGCCAGTCAGGGAATGAGTTTTCTAATGTATCTGTAGACATTTTGAGAGGATGGATGCACTTCTTAGGCCTAGGTCTTAGGTTGTATAAGGTTATAAGTTCGTTATAAGCACGTGGCACCATATTGGGCCTATCGCGATCTTTAGGGAATTCGCCCAATTCGCCCAAAAATTTAATTTCCATACCAAACCTAAATGTGTTCTCAATTTTGTTCAGTGAACCAATCTCCTCCAAATTGTTGAAAAAGTATCTGTCGAGATAATTTAATCTATTCCGAGTAATGGCTTGTCCGTGTTCGTTAAACTTTATCTCATGGCGTGGTTCCTCAGAAGGCAATAGCCAGAGAGTTCTCTATTGCTATTCTTAACGTTAATCTGCTGAGTTTTATTAATTCTACATTTTTTCCGATCTAACTGAGACCACAAGGCTCTACAATCCCTGTGCACTTCTAAGTTTGACTATCTTAGGTCGGCCTTATTGATGATTTTATCGAGAATAATTCTCTTATCCACGGCTATTGGTGGTCTAATGCCTTTAATTACATGATTTACCGGGAGCTCTGCTCCTTTTTTGGCCAGTACCTCGGCACTTTCGTTATCCTCTATATCACAGTGTCCAGGTACCCAACGTAATCTGCATCTATTCTGCGAACATAATGCTCTGAGCATTGTGCGACAACTCCTGACTAGTTCAGATTTAATGATGTAGGACTCTACCGCATTTAAGGCAGCCTGACTATCAATGTAGATGGCGATATTCTTGTTGGATATTGATCCCATCTCAAGTAGTTCCGCAACTTTGGGTGCGGCCAGAATTTCTGCCTGGAACAGACTGTATGTGTCTGAAAGTCTCAGGGCCACATGTAGGGCTGTACCTCTCGAATATATGTATGCCTGAACCCGTAGCCTCCCTAGTTTTGGAACCATCCGTATACTTCAAACTTTTTTCCTTTGCTAAACCTCCCTATCAGGGTACATTACATCGTGGATTGTGTCAAAGTCGAATGTACCAAGACTTTCATTGGATTCGTCAGGGATGCTGGGGAATGATCCCTTAAAAATACAGCTAAGTCACATAGCTTATTTGCTGTAATCTGTTTGTAGTTTTATTTGTAGATACAGTAGTAAAAGATACATAAATGCTTCGAGTGCAGCCTTGGACGTAGTGCGTAGAGCACTAGTGATGGCAATGCAGACTGTTTTTTGTAGCCTGGGCAATATATCCCGTGAATTCTTCTTAATCGTAGCCTTCCACAAAACAAGAGCCCCATATGTAAGAATGGATCTGACTACCATAATGTATAGCCAATGCATCATGCCTCAAGAGTATGAAGAAATCATTGTTAGCCTCACGGCCTCTTTCCTGAACATTAAGATTCTAGTTTAGCTTTCTATCTAGAACTGTGCAAAGAAATCTTGCGCGATACGAAAGGTCTAATGTAGAAAGTTTAGGCTATTTATTTTGTATTTCCTGCTAAAGAGTACTGTTTTTTCTGGAACGACATGAAGCTTACACTTCTCAGACTATTTTTCTAGCTTGATTCCATCATTTCGGCGTATAGAAGAGATAACCACGAAAGCCACACGGGCTCTGATGATATGTCATAGCCTATTGGGCAAATCTTGGGGATGTAGCCCTACCATCCTTAGGTGGATGTATATTGCTATTGTGAGACCAATGATCATATATGGAGCGATTGGGCAAAAACAACCAATCTGGTCACCACGAGGAAGACACTCACCAAGATGCAAAGACTGGCATGCCTCTGTATCACAGGGGCCATGAGAACTTGTCCAACTGCAGCCATGGAGGTACTAATGGAATTGACTCCTTTGCACCTTGTGGTTGACGAATGTGCAAGTAAACCGATCCTAAGGATGGCTAAGGAAGGAATAAGAAGAGACAAGTGCATTACATCGAGGCAATTCGAAGCACTGCTCAAAAAACTACCACTTCTAGCCTTTCCTAGGGATGATATCATTAGAAGGTTTAACTTCAGCAATGTATCCACTATCTACAAACTGAGCAACCATAAAACAAAGTGGTACACAGATGGATCAAGAACTGATGAAGGAACTGGAACAGGGGTATTCGGGCCCAGAACCAAATACTCTGAGTCCATGGGCAAAAGGACCAGTATCTTTCAGGCTGAAATCTATGCCATTGACAGATGTGTCCCAATCAATCTTAATAGAAATCATGTCAACTGTGATATAACTATAATGTCAGATAGCCAAACTTGTATGGGAATGCCTGCAAAAACTTAATGAACTAGGTAGTGGAAAAAAAGTTGGATACCTGCCCATGTGGGAATAGAGGGTAATGAAATGGTCGACTTCTTACCAAGAAAACGAGTATCAGAATCCTTCATAGGTCCTGAACCATTCTGCAGAATAGGGGATCATACCATCAAAGAAGAATTCAGGAAACAAGAGAGAGAAAACAGGACAAGAACCTGGAATAACGCTCATGGAATGAGGCAAGTCAAGAAACTTCTAGGGCAATACAACCGAAAACGATTCGACGCATGTATCAGCATGAGCAAGAAAAACCTCCTTATCCTAAAGGGCTTCCTAACAGGGCATTATAAACTCAAGGAGCACCTAAGGAAACTAGGTATATCTGAGTGCAGTGAAATTCCAGAACATGTGCTGGGTTCTTGTGGGACACTGACCCACAAAAGACTGAAATACTTGGGCAAGTACCAATTATCAGATGAAGAAATACCATCACTAGATCCAGCTCTCATCTCTCTAAAAAGGCAGATAGTGCCTTATGGTTAAGGCTGCTTTCTAATTTACCTACTATGTACTTCATGTAGAGTTGTTTCTATCAATTAAACATTTTTTTTTGGTTTATCTGCTTTGGGTATACCTATAAACACCATCCATACTTCCTTCCATATCATAGGTACGCACCATAGGCTAACCTTAGATAATTTTGAAAAATTTCCCCAATCCTGTTTATAAAATTCGTTGGAGCCTTCTGCGGCATAGCGGGCCTGACGCTTTGAATGATTTGAAAGACATTATAGCCCATCGGAGTTTCATCCATGTGATGAGATAATAAACTTCGACTAATGTTTCTAAAACTCCGTTACTACTTTTTGCCCACAATCCGTCAGATTTTCTAATGAAGCTGGGAACTGCCGAGTCCTTTGCCATTAATTTGCAGAGTCTGGAAGCTTTACTAGAGTCTGCAATCGATTCGCAGAATAGCTTCCAAGATTTTCTTTTAGATTACCTGATCAAATATTTGAATTCTTTCTTGGACCCTTAATATTCCTACCATGTAATATCATCCCCTACCACGTTAGCCTTGTTATAAAAATGACCTGCTTTCTCTATGAGTTTATCTCCTTGTTCCACCATGGAGGTTGTGATCTCTTTCTCACCAGACAGACTTTATCGTATGTCATGTTCATTATTTTGCCTAGATTATCAACTGCCTTGTAAGTCTGTGGGACTTACAATACAAAGTGGCCTATCCTTTAAATGGTGCCTAACTATTAATTTCAACCTATCCTAGTCCGCTCTCTTGGGGTTTCTGTAGGTGTTACTAGCCCTAGATTGGAACCTCAGTTGAAAGCGAATCCACCAGTGATCCGATAGGGATGCCTCTTAAGCTTACTCATGATATTGTATATTCGTCAAGACTATACTCGTGAAAGGTGGGACCGTGAGTAGTTCGACGATGGCCATAAATTTGGAAAGAAAAGCCCGAAGTCTAAACCGATTTGGTTTGCTTAGGCAAGTTCAATTCACTTTGTATCCTAGCAAGATGTGTCCACAGAAGTTGTCCGCGACAGCCCTCTTATTTCTTTAAAGTTATAGTCCTACCAATAGAATTTGTATTGAACTTATACTGGATTTAGAGGACTCTGCATTGTAGACTCCAGGGGCCTATTTCATAAAACTACAAGTGCTGTACTTGGAAACTTGTAACTACAAGCACAAATAAAGTATGGAGTTGTAATTTTGTGTTCCATAAATATTTTTCAACACTTGTAGCGCGGCAAATTCAAATTATAAGTGTAGCGATCAAAATGCTTCAAGTTTACAAGTCTGTAACTACAAGTTAAAAATTATTTGCGAAGAACTACGAGTCTGCGGCTATACTTCACAGTTAAGCGAACACAGTACTTTTTTATTAGTCTCTCTACTCTTGTTAGAAATTCACTTGTAGTTACAGTCCTGGCATACTTGTAGTTATTAGTGAATTGGCATTTTTTATGAAACAAAAATTTGCACATAATTCACAAGTTACAAGTGAATTCACAAGTAATTATTAGTGTAGTAGTTTTATGAAATAAGTCACTTTAGTAGGTGTAGTTTGGGAAGCATTTATTCCCAAGATACATAGTGGCACTACTTATCCAAAGCAGTTAGAATGGACCTATTGATCAATGATAAAAAAATACCGAACCCCATGACTTAAAGTCGTAATGACTAATTTAAACTACTCCCAGGTCAAGGATTTTGGCCATCCGTATTACCTAAGTATGTCCCCAAACCTACATTACATCGGTGAGGAGGTGAAACTGAAAAACTTCAAACAAAAGTTTATTTTTTTCTAAACTCAGTCCACATAGTAGCTTTGAAATCTTATTGTGTTCGTCCTTATTCGCCTGGAGACCTGAGTGTTTATTGGTCAAGAAACTAACCACCGATTGCATGCCATCATTAGCGCTATCTTACATGCGTCAAGACTAGAACGTGCCACTGAAACTTTCTCCTTGCACAGGAAAACAACATCCTGGTCGCAGTCTGTTTTACAGACAGCAATCGAAACTGCAGGATGCGTCCAAAATAATTTATTTTCAGGAGGGATATCCTGCTGGTGTTGGAATTTTTCTGCTAAAATTGCAATCAGCTTACATGAACTGCAAACAGATGGAGTTGCGGAATGCATACGAATTTTTATTTAATTAACTCTTAACACTGTCTTGATCTACAGGGACCCCAAATTACACTATCTTATAACGCAGAGAGATTCCTGTACAACTAATTAAGAACCTCGATCTTATGATACCATCTATACTCTCACTACCGAAGGATAAACTTTCCATAGCTAATTGACGATGGGTTTTTTTTTTCATCGTATCCTTCGAAATACACTTTTCTAAAACCATTTTTAAGGTCGATGATTGTGAAGTATTTATTCTAATCGAGATTTGAGAGAATTGGACATTTATTGGGGATAGTTACCTAATTTAATTTACGGTAATCTATTAACTTACCGTCCTTTTTGTCGCCTGGGTTCAGAAAGTGAATTATATGGGGATTTTCAGGAGCTTTGAGTCCCGTCGTCGACCAACAACTTAACCTGTTTGTCTACTTATTCTTTTAAATCCATACATAGAGAGAGGATTTGAAATAAATGGGTGTATCAGTTCACCTTTTGCTATTGTACGTAAGTCTCAGATCGTCCTTGTAATCCAATACTGAAAATGTGATGTTCCTTCGTAAGGCATGAAGTTCAGAGGGTTTGGTTATTTATAGTTACGGATATATGACGTTTTAAAGGGAGTTTTGATGTACGAATGACTGGTTTTAACTCCATCCATCGTCTGGATATCGGCTTAAAGTTCTTTCAACTTGTCGTTACCTTTTATTCTGTCAAGGGGAATAAGGTTGTGTGTGTTATTTGAAATAGGATGTCACAGCGAGATTTAGTAATCCATTTATGCATGCATATCTATGTAAAAAAAAAATGCTTTCCAGACATGTCTACTGATGCTGATGAAGGTTAAATTTGGAAAGTGAATCAGTTAACGACTGGCATTATTGAGTTCAGATGCAAATGAGCTGGGTTGTCTGATTAATAATTTATTGAGTACCTACGTATCATCTTCTCCGTCCCATGTGGGGCAGTTATTTTCATTGCTGTTGAAGTAAGTATACTAAATGAAAGGATTCAAACCCGTGTGGATGCGGAAGTACCTTATAGGCAGCGATTGAGCAAGATGCTAATAATTATACCATCACAAACCTCAGGGGTCAACGATAGAAGTGAAATGATATTTAGATACTATAGAATTATCAAGGGATAGAACTATATATGAATCTATCTTAAAAATTGTTGCAGTGCGATACTATTCGCATCACTTAGGCCATTTTGGTACGTACAGGTCGACTGGTTTGGTATAAAAATCAATCTAACCGTTCGTCAGGATGAAGGGATACACTTCAGTGTCAAACGCGCAGTAAATATTCACTTCATAGTTGTCAGAAACGGGTTTACTCCATGTTGCAGCATGGCTGCATACACTCTATCGGTATAGGCGATTTGATACTATCACCCAATGTCATGGGATGTTTGATAGCCTCCTCTGTTATCACTGCCGATGTACATAGATACCAGCTATGCCGAATTTTGCAACTTAAATCCAGTTCACCTGTGACCCAATCGTCATCTGATTATGAAATCACGATCCTATTGGTTCACCAAGTATATACATATTTCGGCAGACTTTGAATATTATTTTGAATGCAGACGAGCAACAGTGATCCATCTGGAGTTCCATCGTCAATCACATGTACCTTTACTCAAGTTTTAGATATTTACACCTCGAATAGAGCTGGGAAAGTCCTCACAATCCGTAACGCAATCATTGTCTGTAGTCTATGGACAAATAATCGGTTGTATTTCCCTTAGCCGCCGACAACTATCTATCGACATCTTCTCATCCGCGGTATTCCATCACACGAGTACATAGGACTTGAAAGATTTGCGACTATAAGAGCTGCATCTATCTCGTTATTTAACGAAACAAAGGAAGCTTCTACTTCTACGAGGTCTGATTCTGTCCGAGCTTACCAACACAAATATCCAATTAGAATCTTGTCACAGTAGTAAATGTAAAAAAAACTCCGAGATGACATCAAACAATACCCAGTGTACAGGTCCTCTTAAAATCAAGTATTCCAATCCAGATACATTTTCCTCCAATTCCAATTAAAATGGACCATTACCATGCAAGTCTTTCAATATACTATATGTGATCAATCCGTATGAGTTGTATCTTTTATATGTAATTGCAGGTAGTTATGCGTAGTTCCAATGTAAATCATTTTATTGGCACTTTAGCTACATACTTATGTAAATCGTATTAATTTCATCTCATACGAATTTGTGGTAAATGATATTGAACATATCGCATCATTGAACTCAGAATACGACTGTAAACGAAAGCCATCATCTCTTGACGGCAGATTAAAAAACTTAATCTGATGTTCTTTTGGAACCCAAAAATGTACGATAATTAATAATACTTGGTTAAACGGAGCTCCTCTCGTGTATCGTGTATTCATCGAAATGAATGCAGAAAATTGCAAAAAGGCCTTTATCCTTTTGGGAATTTTAAATTAAAAGTACTCGCCATGAACGAGGAAAAGGATGAAATATAACGTAAAAGTTACAATGGTATATTTTTGCAGTTGTGAAATGAATGCCTTGCAGGATATGTAAGTACATGTGTATTTGATTTTTTTGGCTTCAGCATATAATCCTCTATAACTCCTCTCTTTATCTAAGTAAATGTAATCGAAGTATTTAAATTCAATTACATATGTATATACTTGTATTAAAGTTTAAAATTATGATTTTCATTACCCCAGGACTTGTAATTTTGTTTCTTTAGAAAAACTTCGTGTAAAAGCACCTACTCTTCACTAAATGCAAAAAAATATGGTCTGCTCCTGTTGATATCAATTTGAAACTCCTGTTATGCTTGAAAATATTATGAACTTCGAGAAATTGTGTATTTCAGCAATCAGAATAAAATGGACAACGAGAGGTTCATGTATGACACACTTCAAGGGCCTATGTCATTAAACTACAAGCTTGTAATTAAAAGCACAAATAAAATATGGAGTTGTAATTTTGTGTTCCATAAACATTTTTCAGCACTTGTAGCGCGGCAAATTCAAATTATAAGTGTAGCGATCAAAATGCTACAAGTCTACAAGTCTGTAACTACAAGTTAAAAATTATTTGCGAAAAGCTACGAGTCTGCGGCTATAGGTACTTCACAGATTGATACGCTCTTTAAAAATTCGTGGTTCTCGTATCCGATTGTCTTCATAGTCACTATCATCACTGCTTGAGATAATTTTTATTTTAAACTTCTTAACCACACATTGTCTAAGCACTAAATTCTAACCGCGAATAAGCCTAATTTTTCCAGTACGTGATTTTATTAGTCTCATTACTCTTGTAAGAAATTCACTTGTAGTTATAAGTCCGCCGCTAATAATTTTTTGCGCAAATACTTTTATGAAACAGAAAAGCTCGCCGCAGTAGTAAATTCACTTGTAGTTACAGGCCTGACATACTTGTAGTTATTAGAGAATTGGCATTCTTTATGAAACAAAAATTTGCACATAATTTACAAGTTACAGGTGAATTCACAAATAATTATAAGTGTTGTGGTTTTATAAAATAGGCCCCAGGTGACGTTTACGGAACACATTCTTAATCCCATACCACCCAACTTAAATCTTTACGTATTGTCTAAATCCTCACGTAAAGACTGGGACAAGGAGATCTATGTTTAACTAGCATACTGCGCTTGAATATCTGACGTTAGTTGCCTAAAAGATACTACCGTTAACACCATCCTATTGAAATTCTCAAAGATATTAAGGCCTTAGATCTGAACTGAACTTCGAATGGAGTTATTGATGGTTGATCCACTATAAATGGAGAAATAAAGAGCTGTCAACAGATCTGAACTACTCGGCAACCAATTTGGGTTTCGAAGACGAGAGATAAAAGAAGCTGTCACTTTACGAGAATGCATAGTAGGTTCTTGGATGAAAGGGGGATTTTCGATTCACCAAGTCCGAGAATTCTGCTTGTTGATGTAGCCATCAACCAATGGTAGAGAGTATCCACATTATTGTAAAGGTTTTTTTTGAATGCATATACATATGTATAAATGTTGACATCTTTTCTTAGAGGTGTCAGGGTTCATGGGAGGCCTTCTGCCTATAAAGCAAAATAGCGGATTCTGATCAAGAGTCCGATGCCTTAAACTCCGTTCATTTAACTATGAACTATTCTTGAAGATATGTACACAGATCTCTTCCGAGAGTTAAAAGTCGAGATGATTAGAAACAAAGATGAGAACCCTCTGACAAAGGCAGATTTGTACCAAATACCGAGGCCATTGGGTGATATTTTTGTAAGGCGATCCAAGAAAGAATGATTAGGAAGCTAGATCCCAAGAAATTAAATCATGCAGTGTTGATTTAGCCGATGTGCGCATGCGCAAACGCGTAAATATGTATCTGCTGCGTATAAGATACAAATGAAAACTCTTCCTTAGAATCATAGAAAAACATACAGAAAAACTACAGTCCATCTGGAGTGGATACCCAACCCTCTTCCTTTCAATCACACCTAACAAAATGGGCGTGGCATACTGCATTTTTTATTGAATTACAACTATAACTTCGAACGTTTGAGGATGTTAAATGCAAAAATCAATTTTTTAATGAAAACGCCCCCAAAATATGGGCGTGACTATTGACCATGTATGGGTGAATTCTAGATAATCTGAATATCTAAATATCTAAATATTTGGTCTTTTTTTTTCGATTTTGTGTAAAAAGGTAACGTTATGTTAAAAAGTTGGTAAGTGTCAGTTGGCGGATTTCAAAAATGTTTACCTTGTACTGCTTCTCCTCTCAAAAGCTCAGCTATGAATTTTCAACCTCTTAGCTCAAAATTTAAAGTCCAGAAAGTGGTGACATACGGGCAGACGGTATATATACATCTTATAGGGTATATCTCGATTATTTTTCTATGTTACAAACTATGTATCAAACTTAATAGTCCCTTGGAAAGGGTACAATAAATTCAAGCTCATCTAATACAGCACAGTGGCAAACCGTAATGGTGTAGGCATGACGTCGGATACAAAATTTCTGGAAAATATTTTGGATGTCAACAGACTTAGGATCCAAATGATATAGTATGTCCAAAGTATTACATAATGGTTAGTAATGTTTTTATGAACGCACTTTCTGATTATGCTCCATAAACCGGATGAAGTTGTACCTAGAAGGAAAAAGTTTTTCTGGAACAACCTAGATGACATCGGAAATTCCATCGCCCTGATTTTAGCTACTGTATTGTAACACTGCTGTGTTACAGATAAATATCAATTTGAGGTATTTGGGATTCTTGGATAGAAAATAACTTCAAGCGATATGTTAGCTATGTGGCTTTTCAAGTGAGGGAGTGACGACTTGGTTATTGACAGTCTGGGTAATTCATTCTATTTCTTGAAATATTCCTCCAGAGAACGTGAATCTACTGAGAATGGGGTACTAATTGACACGAAAATTTATTGAATATAGCTTGGCATATGGTGGACATACGAGGACCTCGTTCTTGAGTACGATTATGTTCACGCTGGCGTTGAGCGTCGTTACTGAGCGTTTGGTGTACCAGTGCACTAGCCTGTGTCAAACACGGTCTGTTTTCAAAATTGTCTTCAATAGAGGTTGTTAAGACTAGGTTCGACAGGTTTCGGAGAGGTTCTTTAATTGGTACTTGGGCATCCTACGATCTTGCAAATAAAAAAACCAGTAGATCGATAGATGTTGAACTTGTTGATGAAGTTTGTGTCATTTTTCGTACCACAAGATGTCCTGGATGAAATGTTCAATTAGTTCAGAATGCATTGAATTAAGTTATGCACTTTTTCTATGTTTGGAACAAAGGATTGGGGGTGGTCCGAATTTTAATGTGGAGAAGTCTTGGTAGTGTTTATATAGTAGACTAGCTTACCCTCCCGACTTCGGTTGTATAATCTGAAAGTACATTAATATGAATAAGTACATAGAAGGGAAGAATTGATCTCATTTTAAGAGAAGGGAAGACATCGAAGCACGCCTAGAAGCCCTAAAATAGGTACGATACAAGGTTAAACATTCGATCAAAGAAAGCAAGACCACCTGCTTTAAGCTGATATGTAAATAAGCAGACATTATCCCTTGGGGTACAGCGTAGAGAACGGTAATGACAAAGCTGAAGGGCTATAAGGCACCGCAAATATCTAGTCCAATGATGATAAAAACAATAGTGGAGTACATATTCCCCCGAAGGCTCTTCAGTGCATGCAATACAATATTAGAGAAACAGGAACAGCGGAAATACCAACAATTACAACGGAGGAACTATTCCGAGCACTTTTCTGTCGCCTATTCTTAGTCATAATAGGCGACAGAAAAGTGCCAGGACCCGATGGCATACCAATTATCGGACCAAAAACAGCTCTCCAAGAGTGACCAGACATTTTCAAAGCAACATTGCAAAAGTGTCTGGAAGAAGGAGCCTTGCTTGAGCCTTGGAAAGTATAATATCTGGTTCCATTACCTAAAGAAAATAGGCAATAGGGAACCGTTCTCATATCGCCTAATATGCTTCCTGGATACAATTATTGGATTCGCTAATGATATCGCTGTGGTTTACATTGTAAAACATATCATATATGTATGATAAAGGCAGTCACAAATCGAAAATTGTCTAGTAGTAGCTGGTCTGAAACTTAAGATACTTTTTTAAACTTCTTCATTGGTTTCTCAATCAGTCGAGTATGAACTTCACGCAATATGACTTTAAAGATATTTTCAGTTGCGTTGAGATTTGGTTTAAGAGTTAAATGGATCCGACCCTCAACCGATCGGTGGCCTGTTAAAATCTTCAAGAGCAACAGGGTGATTTTTAGATGTTTGTAATTGTAATGTGTATGTTGCTATGTTATTGGCATGGTGAGAGAAAAGACAGCGCAGTGTATATGTATTATAAAAATGCATACGAGAGTGCATAATAAAACAAACAACAACTAAACAAGCAATCCTTCTTGAGTACCCAACAAATATTGTGTTAAACCGTATCTTAATAAATATTATATAAAAAAAAATTCTTTTGATTCCATCTTAAGCACTTCTTATCTGTGGACACTGAAATTATTTACATCGGCTTATTTATATTTTTCACTGAAGAGTATTTTCGAATCACTTAAAATCGAATTCATATAAATAGTTCAACAATCAATCATCAATCAGTTAACAATATGGGTGCCTTTAGTGTATTTCTATTAGCGACAGTGCTACTACCTGACAGTATATTCGCCTGTCGGGCTCGGGAAGATGTTGAGGTTAAAAAGGATTGGTGGCAAACAGCACAGTTCTATCAAATCTATCCACGTTCCTTTATGGACTCGAATGGCGATGGAGTCGGTGACTTAAATGGAATAACTTCAAAATTGGAATATCTGAAGGATATCGGCGTGACAGCCGCCTGGCTTTCACCAATTTTCACATCGCCCATGGTCGATTTTGGTTATGATATTTCGAATTTTTATGACATCCAACCAGAATACGGTACAATTGAGGATTTCAAGAATCTTATTGCCAAGGCCAATAGTCTCGGTTTGAAGATAATCCTCGACTTTGTTCCAAACCATTCGAGTACTGAAAATGAATGGTTCAAAAAGTCTGTAAAACGTGAGAGCGGCTATGAGGATTTCTATGTTTGGCATGATGGATATCCGAATCCTTCTGGAGGCCAACGACTCCCGCCTAGCAATTGGGTAAGTTGGACACAAACATATTGATAAAAGTAAATTTTGTAAAAAAAAAACAAAACTCACTTGACAGCTCCAATGCTTTCGTGGAAGTGCGTGGGAATGGAATGATGAACGCCAGCAGTTCTATCTTCATCAGTTCGCAGTTCAGCAGCCTGATCTAAACTATCGAAATCCGGCGGTAGTTGAGCAAATGAAACGAGTTCTACGCTACTGGTTGGATATGGGTGTGGCTGGTTTTAGGATTGACGCTGTACCAGCACTTTTTGAAGTTTTGCCTGATGCCGAGGGACGGTATCCTGATGAGCCGGTGAGCGGAGTAACCAACGATAAGAACGACACTGCCTATTTAAATCATATTTACACTCAAAATCAACCGGAAACTATTGATATGGTATACCAATGGCGTGCAGTTATGGATGATTACCAGCGAATTCATGGAGGTGACACAAGGGTTATACTCATTGAAACTTATGCTCCGCCAGCGTATACAAGGCAAATGTACGGAAACAGAACTACCAGAGGTGCCCACATACCTTTCAATTTTAATTTAATAACCATGCTCAGCAAGGGATTCATTGCAACGGACCTAGAAAAAAGTATTGCCACGTGGTTGGATAAAATGCCTGCGGGACAAACGGCCAATTGGGTGGTAAGTGGAAGTAATGTAGTCCTCATGTCCTCATGTATCTACATTAGTTTTCTTAAATCTTTGCAGATTGGCAATCACGATAATAGACGTGCTGCCAGCCGGTATGGAATTGAACGAGCTGACACCATGAATATGTTGGTTATGTTACTGCCAGGTGCAAGTGTTACTTATCAGGTACTACGAGTACACCGCCATATTTTTTCTAACTGTAGCTAAAGAAAATAAACTTTATCCCAGGGCGAAGAGCTCGGAATGACCGACGGAGAGATCTCCTGGAAGGATACTGTCGATCCAGCTGCTTGTAATTCAAATAGTACAATATATGAAAAGTTCACTAGAGATCCAGCAAGAACTCCATTCCAATGGAGCAATAGCCAGAATGCTGGATTTTCGACAGCACAAAAGACATGGCTTCCTGTAGCCAGTGGCTATGAAACTACAAACGTCGAAACTGAATTAAAAGACGCTAGAAGTCATTTGAGGATTTACAAAGCTCTAGTGGAACTTCGAAAGAGTAGCAAAGTGTTGCAGTTTGGAGATTATAGATACAAGGCTCTGAGTGATGGAGTGTTCATTTTGGAAAGGTAGAAGTGTTTTCTTACTCCGTTCAAAGAAATGGTTCACATGTTTGTTTTTAGATTCCTAGACAGTGGTGAAAAGCTTGTATTCTTAGCTAATTTAAGTAATACCGCGTCTACATTGAATCTTAAGGATTACGATGCAAGTTTACCAGATAGCGTTAAAGCGATGATTATTAATTCACAATCAACAAAAGGCGATGGGTAAGTGTTTTAAAAGAAATGATATTCAAAGTTAATCCTATTCTATTGATAAATTTTAGGTCTGTTTTGCTGACGGGAAGCTTGCAACTAAGTTCGTATGAAGCTTTAGTTTTGGTTAAGTCGTAACGTGCAGAAAGGTTGTCCTATGTTACGTGACACATTGAAATAAATATTTGTATGACGTAGGTGGAAGTGATTTTTCAATTCACTGTTTGGAGCTTAATGTGGTTAACTTTAGATGGCGTTATAAGATACTATCCGATCTTCATGCCATAGCTTAAAAAAAAGAGTTGTGACGTTTCTAAAACGAAAGACCCAAGAGACTTGCCCCTTTTTATATCCTGTACTGTCTACACTGCCAAGTTACATGCCAATAGGACTCTTACCATTTTGCTTCTGAAAAGAAATTATAGGATATATGTACATATGAACATAAAATTCAACTTCTTAGCTCAGAAAGTCCTACAACTCAACCTCCAACTCCAACGTAAAAAGGTTTCTCGGTCAATTACCTTTTAAACGGATGGGGGCTCAAGAATTTGAACAAAGTTATCGAAGTGAGAATGACGGTTGTGTTCGAGTGACGGCTTATCCGACTTTATGAAGAATCTTCTTTTTCATCCTAAAAGATATTGAAGTTTGAAGTAAACAGTGCATTACTATTGTAATCGTGGAGGCTGTAGCTCAAGTGGTTAGTGCGTTGGACTACGGAGCGAGGCGTTCGACGTTCCATCCACATACACACCTAAAATTTCTTACACGGCCCCACCTCTCGTGAGCCTCTGACAAACATGCGAGAGCATAATTGTCATTAAAGCTTCCTTTTGGGCACGCCGTTGAACAGTAGGCCCCTTCCATTCGTGTAAACACGCACAACACGAATGGTTGTGAGAAGAGGCCCTGGGTCCCATGGACCTGTTGTGCGAAATTTTTGTTTTTTTTGGGTAAATAGGGGTTCAATGTCAATGACCTTCTTACAGTTACAGCCTGCTCTAAGTAAACTCGAAAAGTAGACGAATAATTTCAGTCTCGGAACTAATCCGTCCAAGACTGAACTAGTATTATTCACAAGAAGTTGTAGATTATAACTAATCCAAATCTCAAGAATACAGAATTGCAATTTACAGATCACGCCAGATACTTGGGGATTATTATCGATAAAAAAAACTCTGAATATTCAAGACTGTCCTAGGAAAGCCTCAATTGTTTTCTACATAGGTAGTCAAGCTGTGATAAAATCCTTGGAATAGCTAATAATTCGGTCCAAGTTGGTAAAGTATTGTCGCGGATGTCTAAATGAGATCGCTGTCAGGTGCAAGGTATTCCTGTACTGGGTTGTTGGGCTCAGGGATAATCCAGGCAATTCCAAAGTGGACGAGCTATCTAAGGAGGGTGTAGATCGAAACCTGCCTGACAATAGAGGGAAACCGTCAGCACCCATTTAATCGATAAAATTCCAATTATATACCACAGATACAATGGAAAACAGTATGTGGAACAATATCAGCAAATGTCTCTCTTCTAAAACAAATCTAGCCAAAGCTGAACTACAGACCTACTTGCTCCGTCCATAGGATAAATCTGAGAAAGATAGTCGGCACCCTTACAGGGCTCTGTCTGGTAGGCAGACATGTCAGGAGGCTTGGTGCTCCCTTTAATACTTTTTCGAGGATTTTAATGATCTAGATAAACTAGACTTAAGCAAGATAAAAAGCTTTGTCACCAGGTTAAAGTGGTTTAATGTTTAAATCGAAGCTGGTTTACATCGAAACTGGTTATCGTGTCTCCTGTCCCATTTCTATAGTAAATATGGTTCGCTTTCATACGAAACTCTTGGAAAATCTTGGAAAACTTATATTTATTTGATTTATGTACGGATTTTAAAAATCTCACCCTAAGTACTGTGTTGCATCCATAGTCATCCATATTCTAGATTAAACTTTTATAACTCAAGATTTACTGTGATGAAATGTGAATTTTCCCAGTATCCTTAAAAAGATGGATATTGTGCCATCAATAATTTTTAGAAATCCATTCCTCAGCGCGCTTTACGTTAGCGCTAGCTTTACTGAGCCGATGGATTAAGAACAAGAATAAATGATTACCACTTTCATAACAGTCAGCAGGCATGAAGATTATCATGCTGTCCAATAAACCTTGGTTTTAGATTTGGCCTGCGAATAAGTAAAGTCAAAGAATACTTCAGAGTTGACCATAACTGAATCCAAAAAGTGGCTTGTCGGATCAAACGCTAGATTTTCAGAAATTTAGTGATGAAACTGCAATCCTCCTACTCCAGGAATCCAATAGCATTATTGTAAACTTTAGACAAAAACTTTTTAAAGTATTGTGGCCAACACTGTCTCTTAACCCATCACCTCATCCTCTGGCTTTCTTGATCCGATGCTACCTCCCACCGCTAAACTCACAAAACAGTTTGCTGAATCTGGTGATGATGGCCACTACTTGATGTCGGGTTTAAGGGACCGTAGAATTTACGATAATGTGCGCCTTTTCCTTTCCTATCTGCACGATAAACCCGACTTCACCTGTGTTGATGGGAAAACCAATACAAACAGGTCTTCCAACCGATGTACAAACCTTACTGCAAATTTTTTGTCCAGTTCCACGAATCTCTCAACATTTCCCCTCAGCAGGTAACCAATGACCTAACCTCCTATGCTACGTACATAAGGTCTAAACGCCGCTCGCATCTCTAAAGGACTTGTGCTGATTTCAACAACTACTTTCGGCCCTAATCAGTTTTCACCCTTTTCTCCATCTGAATCTTACTCACATTCTTTTAAAACCAGTCCGCAATGCATGTCTATATATTACCAGAATGTTAGAGGGCTTCGAATTAAATCCTCTACCACCTATCTTAACTCCCAGAAGCTCCCCTACGATGTATTTGCACTTAAAGAAACTAATCTAACAAGGGATTACAATAACAATGAATTGTTTAACTCAGATTTTAATGTGTTTCTGGTTGACGCGACGGTCTAAAGAAGGAAGATGATACTTCTGGCCGCGGTGTACTTTTGGCGATACATAACTGCTTCGATTCCACGCTTGTTAAAACCTCTGACAATTCTGATTTCGTATGTATTTGCGTGAAAATAATTGTTTCTAAACGAAATATTTATATTCTTTGCTGCTATATTCGTCCTTCTCAGCCTATCCAAGGTTACATCAACCCCTGTGACGATGTCATAGTGCTTGGAGATTTTAATTTATCCAATCTGGTATGGATGCCTTCTGATGACGAGACCCACTATGTCGCTACGAATCCCTCCTCAGGCAGGGATGATAAAACTCTATATTCTGAGACTTCGTACTGCTTTATTTTTCGGAAAGCTGACTACGTGGTACTAAACGCCCTTTCAACTCACACTCAAATACAGATAACGCCTTAGCCATGTTTTACTCCGTAGTTTTCAACTATTTTTTACAAACTGTCCCTTCGGTTCCACAGAAAAACCCATTATCATCTCCTCCCTGGTTTACCAAAGAACTGCGTTCGCTTCGTAATAGAAGAAATAAATTATGGCGAACGTATCTTAGGTCTCGACGTCTCGACTTAGACTTTACCAACTAGCATGCGACTCTCTTTATAACGAATATCTAGCTCGAATGCAATCTAACTTAATTTCTGACCCCAAGCGTCTATCCAATGCTCTGGAAGAGCTCTTATATAGTCCCTCTTCACAAAAAAGTCCCCATCTTAAATCTCATGGCTTTTAATCGGGGTTTATTATGTGGATTAAATCGTACCTCAAAGCACGACAATACAAGGTGCTATTTAGATCCTCTGTATCTGACTCCATTACTGCCACCTCCGGAGTTCGTCAAGGTAGCCACCTATGTAGGTCCGCTGATTTTCATATTGGCAATTAATGATGTTGACTGCATCATTAAAAACTCAAATATATCCATCTACGCTGATGACATGAAAATCTTCAGACTAATATCAGTTCAAACGGACACTCAACATGGTGCCAAAAAAAATTCCTTGAACTCAATGTTAATAAACGCCAGGCTATCACATATTCCCGTAAATGTCTTCCTCCAGCCCCTCGGTCATATTTTATCGGTAATGGGACTGTACCCCCCGTCTCCCTTCTATGCGATTTAGGCGTCATCTGTGATAAAGAACTAAATGAAATGAACAAAAATGAAAGTACCATATCGACCAAATTATTAGCAGGGCCAACTCAATGCTCGGTTTCATAAAACGCTGGTCTAAAGAATTTTCTAACCCCTATGTTACGAAATCCCTCTGCATCACTTTTGTCAGACCCATTCTTGAATATGCTAGTCAAATATGGTCTCCCTACCATGACATTCACTCTCTCCGGATTGAAGCTGTTCAACGCAGATGCTCTACCGTTTGCTCTACGGGGGCTCCAATGGAACGACATGCATAATTTACCCCCATACGAGGATCGTTTGAAACTGATCAATGTACAATCACTAGAAAAACGTCGACAAGGAGTTGACATACAGGACATACAGACTGCTCCGCTCTGCTTCAAATGATTTCCCTTAACACGAACCCTGTACCACTCTTTCGTCTTAACTTTCACCGCACCAATTATGGTTGTAATGAGCCCATGTCAAGAATGCTACGCATGACAAACAGACTACAATGCTTTGATTTCCATTGCAGTAGATTGGCATTGAGAAATTCCCTGAATTTATCCTTTTCCTCCCCATAGTTTAGTAATTTTAGTTTAGGTTTTAGGTTTAAAATTAGAAAAAAAAAAGAGCCTTCAGCACCTAGTCTTCAGTTAGTTTTTAAATGTTTTTTGCACATAGTCTTAAGTTAGTTAAGAATAGCTTGTATTAAGCTTAAATAAATAAATAAATATTGTGAGCAAAATTTGCGGACACTATCCGCCGTATCTTGATAGACCCTGTCAGTCTCCTTGTCCTGTAGGTAACAAATATACATACATAAGTATCGTAGGTGTCTAAAACAAAAAAAAACAGAAAAGAAAATAATACACTCTGACTAAAGGTTTATAGTAATTATTTTTATTTATCTTTATTCAGCGTATTTTTTGTTTTGTAATATTTATTTATGTTTTTTTTTTTTTGTTTGTAACTTTCACAATACTATTTTTAGTTTTTGACAAATGTACATAATTTTGATAAACATTTCTATATACAATGGAATAAATTTATTTTGATTATTATTAATATCTAGCCATTTACACATTTATATTAATATATTCAACATTTATAGAAAGGATACTTTTTCTATTTATTTATTTTTACTATTTTATTCTCCTCCATGGGGCTTATTAATATTTGTGCAATTTAATTTTTGTGTTTTTTTTTTTTTTTTTTTTTCTAATTTATCTGTATTTATCTTAATTTTTATGAATTTATTCTAATTTCAACACAACCGTACAACAGAAAATAAACATTCCATTAACAATAACAATTTTCACATTTTGGGAAGATTTTTATTTTTTTTTTAAAGTTTTTTTATTTTTATAAATATACATGTATTATATACAGAAAATATTTTGTTATTAGTAAAATTTATTTTAACATTTAAAATTTGGTTAACGAATTTATTTGCTCACAGTTTAATATACATACATACATATAGTGACAAGTATTTCGGCAATTTCATGTTCGGGTTCAGGGCTCTTGAACGCAATATGAAATGCTACCGATTTATTTTCATATAGCTTACGTTACATAATTTACTTTAATTTTTGTTTTTATATAGTATTGAGTTTTAAAAGGGATTTATTTAATTAAGTAGAATAATAAATATAAATATAAAATAGAATAAAAAAAAAAATAAATACCGCATCCCTTGTAAAACTCAATTTTTATTTTATTTACTTACGTTAAATACATACATTACACATTATCCATGTATTTATTAACTCTTTTGTTACAAACAACTTGAAAAGGAGTTTTTAATAATTATGCTAGCTATTTGATTATTAACATTTGTTTATATCTATGTATATTTTTTTGTTACTTAAAGTACATAAATCTAATTCAAATGGCTAGTAGAAGTTGTATTTAATTTGTATTTTTAAACACTTATGTAATTTATAATTTATATATCACAATTTATCATTTGAAATTATTTTTTGTTGTTTTCTCTGTTTTCTAATTCACTAATTTTTTAGTGAAAATTATTATATTTTTTTAAATTGTTTTATCTACATATGTATAATATTTACAGATTTATCTTAGCAATCCAATATATAAGAAGGATTGTTGGTAAAAGTCGATTCCCTGTTTTTTTTCTAATTTTTTTTTTTTATGCAAAAGTATTCAGTAAGAAAATTTGTGATTTTTATTTTGGTTTTGGTTAAAATTAAGACGTAAGACGTTCGGAAAACTGAAATTATGAAAATTTAGTTCTCTGGAAAATTAATGATCCATGCATCTATTTTTTGTTTAATTTCATGATTTTACATTTACTTTTTAAAAAAACATAATGAAACTATTTTTAAAAATATCGGAGGAAAGTTGATTTTTAGTACAGTGTGCTACCTGGAATGCCAAAAGAGGAAACAAATTGTAAATAGTAAAATTTCAGGCCGATTGTTATCAGTTTTATTAAATTTTTTTTAAAATGATTTCCAATAATTATATATATGTAGGTACTCAACTATAGATCCGTTTTATTTATGCAAGAAAAGAAGCTAGATCTTGGAACCCATTTTGACAAATTTTTTTATTGAATATATGTACCTAGTCAATGAAATTGCGGAGAGATTCCATTTATACATTTAAACTCAACATAAAATTTAAAAAAAGGAATAATGTTGAAAAATGGCGAAATTCTAAAATTGGTTGTCTGTACTTGGATCCAATGGGGTTGCACGATATCTTCACCAACCAAAATGACTTCTTAAATCAGGCGGCACCAAGGTAGACCCAGACATTAGCAATTTTATTTCACCTCTTGTTTGTCCTTTTTTCCCTGCATTTCCAGCGAAGCTCTGAGACTGCTTTCTCATTTTAAAATATCAACTGAAATGTATTCATCCTATAACCTTCAGAGAAATAAACCTATACCATTCACCAACCCCCAAAAAATAAATTGGAAAAAATCCCCAATCCAGGAAGTTGGTTCTGCCGTTCGCTAGAGCTACTCTGGAATGCGGTTGTTAACTTGGAAAATATGTCAAAGGAATAATTTAACACGATAAATCTTTCCATACGAGTTGATCTTGTATGAAATCTGTGCGAGTCTGGTGCAGTTCGGAGTTAAAAAAAAACATGAGGTAGGTAGAGTGGTGGTTCTTGGGAGAACCCAATTAGCGCTGAAGTGCGCCGTTTTGTAACGTTTGTGAAAATTGTGAAAAAATTAGACCCAACCAGTGGAGTTCAAAAAACGGATTAGTTCTCTAATCCTTTTTACGGCTTTCTCGCCGAGGTCCACGAGGAAGGGTTTTCCTAGGATATGTAGCCTGGTCCTCGCTAGGACCGGACAGCTGCAAAGGAAGTGGTGTAGAGATACTTTCTCGTCAGTGTCTTTGCAGCTTCTACAAAAGGTGTTGTAAGGGATACCAAGCTTGGCCGCATCGTGTGGCTTGTAATGATGGCTATGATTCTGGCAATATCTGGTTTCGATTTGCCAAGTAGCTCGTTTGACTTAGGTTTGTTGTAATCAGGCCATGTCTTTCTTGGTACACAACTAGTCAGGCTGTTTCACCCTTGGCTGGCAAGCCGGAGGAAGTGATCATGTACTTTGTCATTAACAGCAGCCAGCGGAATATCGATTCTTTCCGCTAAAGAGCCGGTAAGGGCTGACCCTCGCCTGGCCAGCTCATCAGTGCGCTCATTACCCTCATAGTTGCTGGTGCACACTGACCCAGATGAGTGTAATTGTTGAGTGGATACTTAAAAGATTTATTTCCAACCGGCATTGCTCTACCAGTTTTGAGGATATGGTAACAGCATCAGTAGATTTGATGGCAGCCTGGCTATCTGAGAAGATAGCGATATTGTGACTGGGTGTGGGGAAATCGTTCATCAGCCGACAGGCTTCTCGAATCACAAAAAGCTCCACTTGGAAAACACTAGCAGAGTCTGGAAGATGAAAGGACTTCGATAAGTATATTGAGTTGGTTAGAGAAGATGCCTGCGCCCACTCCGAAGCCATTCTTTGAACCGTCCGTATATATCCTTATATATATCCCTATGTCATAGTCGCTGATAAAGCTTCCAGTCTTCTCTGGAAGGTAGTTTAACTGAGAGAGATCTACTAAAATTAAAGGGTGGTATTCTATAGTCAGTTGGAGATGAAACCAATTCTCTTGGAATCGTTTCCAAAATTCTACAGTGTCCGTTCGGATTGGCAGTCCAGCATATTCCCTGAGCCGGACAGCGCTGCATGTCGCTGAGTTTTTTATATGGTGTTCAAGGGGAATCAGGTGCAGAATCAAACTTAAAGCATCTGTAGGACAAGACCTCAAAGCTCCTGTGATGCCTATACACGCCGATCTCTGTACTTTTTCAAGTTTTTCGATATTGTATTTCTTGCTCAGGGCAGGCCACCAAACGATGGCGCTGTAGGTAAGAATGGGACGCACAACGGCTGTGTACATCCATAGGGTCATCTTTGGCTGGAGACCCCATTTTTTACCGAAAGTTGTATTACAGGCATAGAAGGCTACACTTGTTTTCTTTACCCGCTGTTCTATATTGACCTTCCAACTAAGTTTAGGGTCTAGTATCGTGCCAAGGTATTTTGCACTGGAACATGGGTGAACTTTGGTACTTTAGTTTTGGTGGTAAAGAGCATGATTTCGGTGTTTTCCGGATTAACACCGTGGCCACTGCTCGTGGTCCATGAGTGTACCTTATCCAGAGCATTCTCCATGAGTTGACTTATCGTGGAGAAATACTTTCCTGACACTAGTAAAACCACGTCATCTGCGTACGCAACCACCTTAAACCCCTCCCTATCCAGTCGCAATAAGATCTTATTTATTGCCATGAGCCATAGCAAAAGGGAAATGACACCTCCCTGTGGGGTGCCTCTACTGACCGTCTTAGTTGTAATGCTGTTACCTAAGGTTCCCTGAATTATTCTGGTTTTTAGCATGGATACAATCCATTGCTTAGGAAAACCTTCTACACCTAACTCGATGAGAGCCTCTTGAATAGCTTCAGTATGAATGTTGTTAAAGGCTCCTTCTATTCTTTATAGTGGAGATCCTTTTCCACCGTACGTACCACCTCATGAAGAGCCGTCTCAGTAGATCGGCCTTTTAGGTAGACATGTTGGGATTTCGATAAAGGAGGGCTCTACGTAAAAAATATTGGGGAGTGATTACATTCGATGTAAAAACGACGGCCGCTATATTATGGATGCGCTGAAAAATATGAATACACCAGGATATATTCTGCGTATAGTCGGTAACTATCTTCACAAAATAGTGCTGCTACACGAGACGGATAAAGGGACACAGGCCTCCGTTCTCGGACCGATACTATATGTAGAATATACTGTACGACGGTATATTGAGGCAGATAGTCTCCGATGAAGTACAAATTAAAGGATTCGCTGACGACATAGCTGTAGTGGATTGACTGAACACAAGACAGTGGCAGTTATTATTAGTAGTCGTAAGATAAGAGAGACCATGAAAGTCAAATAAATACCTCGGTGTTATGATGGACGACAGACTAAGCTTTGGTAAACATTGAGAGTACATATCAAAGAAAGCATCAAATGTACATATACTCGGCGTTCTCCAAAATGTTACCAAATGTTTGGGGACCCAAGAAGCACTAGAAGAATACTACTGTCTAGAGTAGCGAGCTCAAGAATGCTCTACCCCAGTTTGGTCGGAGGCATTAAAAGTTAAAAAAATCAGCTGCGGATAAACAGTGTCTATAAACTTCAAACTATTTCAACCTATATAATTTCGGACGATACCATAGATATACTGACTGATGAACATAAAAGAATTCGAAAAGGAAAGATGATATACATAAGAGTGTGGCAGCGAAGATAGGACAGCTCACATAAGGGAAGGTGGACATAAGGACTAATACCCAGGATAGAACAGTGGATAAATAGTGGTCATGGGTCAAGCAATTGACGCAGTTTTTATCAGCGGTTATAGCCGATAATTCCATTGCCTTAAACTTAAAGACTCGTCAGAATGTCCAGGTTGCCCTGGATGCGATGAAGACCCAGATCACGTTGCTTGTAACTGCCCAAGGTTCTTTGAAGAAAAACGGAAGGTACAAGGTGAACTAAATGTCACACTAGATATTCTAAATATAATAGAGGAGATGTCGAAATCGGTGGGTAATTGGGAAGGAGTTTGCATCCTTACTGACTCGAATACAAATCGAGCTCAGACAGACGGAAAAACAGAGAAGTATGCTGCAATCATAGACAATGAAGGGCGCGTATCAGGGTTTACGCTGAAAAATTTCAGAAAGTCGCCGAGAGCATAAAAAGTGTCCCCACTGAATTATTTGCAGAAATAAAGCACAGCAATACAATACTCTTTTGAAGTCAGTGATTAATGCATTAAATTTTTAGCAATTACTGAAGTTGAAGTTAGTAGTGAATTCACATATTTTGTTGAAGTCAGTAGTGAATTCAATTGAAATCAGTTGAAGTCAATGAATTCAACTGCAATAACTTTAATTCACTTGATTGCAGGTGGTAGATCATATTTATGTTAATGTCTGATTATAAGACATTTGTGGACGAGATCCAAATTTTGAGGTAGTAAAGATACATACATTGATGTTCGAAACGTGAAGACATCTAAGTCTTAACAATACAGAAGAGGGTAAAAATGCTTAACCAAGCTAACGAAACTCAACATCGTTTAATGATTTACACAGCGAAAACTTAATTTTTTGCGAAAAATTTCTCAAGGTTCAGATACATTCGTATAAATTTCAAAAATTTAAATTGAATTCACTGCCTTCAACTGATTTCAAGTGAATTCACTACTGACTTCAACTTACATCAAGTGAATCCGATTGACTTCCAAAATGATTTGAATTCAGTGATTGCTACAAATTGAATGTACTAATCAGTGAATTCAAAGGAATGGCGAATTACGTTTTTTAAAACTCCAATCTTTTTTTAGAAAAAACTCTTCAAATCATTTCTAGATGAATTCAATAGACTTAACCTCCCAAAAAATTTAGTTCTTTTACAACTCTGGCCCAGTAGCCAAGCAAGTAGTTTGGCAGCACAATTAATAAATGAATCCTGAGAAAAGTATCTCAAAAGTCTGCAAGATTTTGAAAAAGTGTCCAATTTCGGCGTATTTTAAAAAAGTAGTCGCCTGGTGTCCTGGAAGCTGAAAAGTTGTCAAATGGCAACTTTAGTCGGTTTACGGCAACTCTGGCGTGTATGGGTAATATGCATATGGACTTATGCGACAGTCACTAGTTCCATGATCGCCGCTATTTAGAGTACGAATTAGATCTTTGCTTCAACATATACTCTTAATTCAGATTCAACTAGATTAGAGTTCAAGCTTTCATAGAGAATGACTACTATTGGAATAGAAAATCTTAAAAGAAAAAAAAATAAAAAATCATGACTGAAGTCCGCAAAGTCCGATACAGATCTTGACGCAGCTTCGGTGATTGCATTGACAACCATCCGGACGGCGTAAAGTCTAGGCTTTGGTGGCTGTCTGAACTAGAATACAGACACATTTAGACCCAAAGAGATACTTTGTAAAATGGCGTAAAGTCGTAGGGTTAGACCCAAGGAGATCCTTTGTAAAACCGTAGATCTTTCCATTTAAGCTACCCAGAGACTAATAAAACTTTCCAATAATTTTAATAAGGACATTGAAAAAAGCTGTCTTCTTTGGGATAGACCCGGACAGATGCATAGGAAGTGAAGAATATTTTTCTTATTCTCTTTGTCTCCTGCCGAAGTCTTTTGGAAAGAGACCCAACCTTTTGGGTACTAAGCGTCTTAAAGAATCCAAACAGATACTAGTGCATAAGTACTATTTAGAAAATTTATACTGAAGGCCATGCGTTGGGCGCCATAAATAACTAGCGCTGTGTCCACTGGGTTTTCGTCGCATGAATGAAGGCACAAGGACTACAACTTTTTGGTGTATTCGCTATCGAATCATCATGGTCATATATTCCGATGAAAATGAAAAAATAAAATAATACAAAACAAGGACTCATAAATTATGTAAGTTACATTAATAAAGATCTAATGAAATCTAAAATTTGCATACGAATAAATCGTATGAATCACCGTACCACTAGCGTTTAGTAATCATTATTAATTTTCTAATTCAATTATATTTCGGGGATTGGTCACGCTACATACATGTATGTGTAGGTGGTGTTAGTAACCTGAAGTCTTTTGGTGTTTCATTAGGTATTTTTTTTTTTTCGTTTTTGTAATAAAAGTGCTTTTACGACCCTAGTTCCATTTTACCACGCCCAATGGAATAACTATCATAACCGAATTGCTTGATGTAGTAATAAAATCCACACCATTAAGCCAAGGATAACAACTACAGGAACAGCAGCAGTGACAACAAACTTATCTTTTCTAAATAATGTGCTGCGATTTATTACCCAGGACACCTTTTGTTGGGTTCGAGCCTTTCTGCCATATCTGTGCTGAACAATCTTTGTGTTTTTTGTTATTGTTGTTGTTTCTTTTTTTCTCTGCTCCTTCTAAGAGAAAACTGTATCATAAATCCACAACAATAAATCGACTGGGACGCGGAAAACTTATTTATTTTATATCCTTACTTTGCATAGTTTTTTTTCTTTTTTTTTTGAATGTGTTCCTTAATTTGAATTTCACGAAGTATGGCCACATTCGTGTACATATTCAATTGGCCATTTGAAATTCCTTAAAAATATGCATTTCCATTGAAGGTTTACATCGAATTCCAAGCAATCACCGCTCACTGTAATGTAAGTCAGTACTTGTACTTGTGTGTTTTTATATTTATTTCAATTGTGGGTGTGAAGTTTTCCAAATGCGGATAAATTCAACACAGTAAACGATAAAATCAATTCCCGACTATTTGTTTGTAATCGAACGAGGAATGAATGGAATTCGTAAAAGAATAAAAAAAAAGTTGCACGCTCAAATCAAATACAAGACTGCAATGGTGGGAATGTTTTTTAACCGACATTTCGGAGAAACAACTCTTGGTTTCAATAGTCGGAATTGCAGAGTTGAAAAATTTAATCGATGTTGTCTAAATATTTAAAATGAAAACCATTCCTGCCAAAATAAAATGAAACAAGTTTCACAACATCCTGGAAGTTTAAATCAAATGACGTTGCATCCTGCGTCATGAATGGTTCGTTCAAAAACGTTGTTTTTTTTTGCTGGGATTGCGAAAAATGTTTTTGCTATTGATGTTTTGTATATGTATGGTTTTATGATGTGAATAAAAGAAGCTTCGTCGTACATATTCACAGATAGGAAAAATGATAAAAAAATGTACAGTAATAGGATATGCAGGAAGAGGGTATCACATGTCATACAAGTCGTTACGAAAACTTCTATTGGATTTGGAAAACGATGAGCAGTGTCGGCAAAATATGATTACATGTCTACAATTTACAGTATTTTATCCTTCAGTTGATTATCTGTCACTGAGTGCATGGAAATACTGACAGGGAAACTTGAGATTCGAACTCAGCAAAACAGAACACAGTGAGAAGCTAATAACATAAGCATCGTAGACTTGTAACAAATATTTAAAACTTGGAAACGCACCACCTTGTCTTAGTAATTAAAAGAAATTAGTAACAAATGTCATCACCAAAATTTGAGCAGACACGAACTGGACATTATTACTGTAAGGTACAATGTGGACAACATCGAGGAAGCTGGTGACACCATAAAAGCGGGAGTAAATCTAGGTGTTAGGATGTAAAAGATATAAAAAGGAAACAGGTGACCTATTGTTTGCCAAATTGCTGAGGAAAGTGAAAGGAGACCCTGGAAGATTGCTCAAGATGCTCCTAGATAAACCTGAATTTCAGGCTTTAACCATTGTCGGTGAAACTTCAATCAGGAACCAACATTTCTGTCTCAAATCTATTTATGCTGCCACTCCACTACGACCTATTACTTTAATATTTCAAGCCACCTAGGAATATTGTGCAAACAGGGACTGATTACACGATTATTAAACTAAGTGTGTAATTAATCTATTG
Organism: Xylota sylvarum; assembly: GCA_905220385.1. NCBI lineage: Eukaryota > Metazoa > Arthropoda > Insecta > Diptera > Syrphidae > Xylota > Xylota sylvarum. The sequence goes on along the minus strand of LR999960.1, from coordinate 48,277,958 downwards.
TTGGACGGCTTGTGTGGCACCACACAGCTCGCCCAAGTCGAAATCCTCAACCTCGGTAGTACTCTCCATTGTCTTAGAAGAAAAATTGGCCAATAATGCCGCCACTCTTAAAACCACGCAACAGATGCAATATTCTCCGTCGAGCCCATGGTCACAGGACAAACACAAGAATATGTTTGGTTATCAATCAGCAAACCAGTCTCACGAACTTTCGTTACAAACTTGCAGTTGATGCATTATTTCGGCCGAAATTTCTTTTCAAAGTTCAGACACTTTGGAAGTAAATTTCTAGTATTACCCAACATTGTTCAAGCGTAAAACGAACCGTTTTGTACCGCGAAAATATGATACTGAGTTTCTGTGGATAAGAGCTGTCAGTGTCAAAATAACATATGATTCAAAACGAAACCAATAGATGGCCCATCCTATATAATTAATCGAGCAAACTTTATCCTCAGCTTCGTCAGAAGATGGTCTAAAGAGTTTTCGAATCTTTATGTCACTAAAGTCAGTATATCCGTAGTAGGAAAGTTTTTAAACTCAATGGGCGAGCATAATTCTTTTTGGAAGTTACATCTCCTGAACCGATGTAGTTAAGAGAAAATGTGTTCAGATGATTCATTGCCCGACTTGAATGGGCCACGGGCAAGCCACTTGCTCTTTTCATGGACCTACATCATGACCCGAACCCCCACCTACTGAGGCGTTTATGAACCTAGCCAAAGGTGAGGGCAAGAACAGATGGGATCTCGTGGCTGTCTGTGATGCCAACTCACATCACATCTTATGGGGAAGTAGCAACCCTCTTTCATTACAAGAAATAGACAGGAGGTCTTGGATGTAATTTTGACGCTCAACTCTGGATCTATAGTAGTCAAAAATTGGAAAAGCCATATAATGGTTTGTGTCACCGTATCCGAAAACCAAAGAAGATCAAAGACCATATCTCAACCCCAAAAGAACTGACTGGGATGCTTTCAGGAGCGTTCAAGTCAGTTTGAGGGGTCTTCGACCTCACACCCTAGCCACCCATTCTGAGTTTGATGAAAACACTTATATACCTCACCTCTACACGTAGCCTTTATTAGGTCCTGTCTCATTGTCAGTGCCAAGCAGAAACCCAACTCCATATAGTGGTCACTCGAACTTTTGACATTGCGAAAAAATGCGCGGAAACTATACAAAGTGGCCAAGTGCACAAAAGATCCCGCTGACTAGGACCGCTACAAGGACAACAAAGGTGTTTTCAAGAAAAAGACAATCTGCGCGAAGAGGGCTTACATGAGGTCCACTAAAGATGCAGCTCGACTCCGTAAAATACTTTCAAAGGTACCCACAGTCCTAAGCTTCATTAAAAAACCAGATGGATCCTGGACAGAATGATGCTCTGAGACCCATAGCTTTCTATACGTGTAGTAAAACGATTGGTAAGAGATTAGGCCTCAAGCCCGCCACCATCCACTGAATGTAAATAGTCAGACCCATTCCATCTTATGGGTGCCTAATCTGGTGGCCTGCAGGAGATAAGACAACGTACCTTAAGGCACTGACGATGATACAAAGATTAGCATGTATTGGAACTATCAGTGCCATCAGAACCATGCCGCATGCAGTCCTTGAGACCATACCGACACTGATTCCATTAGATCTTAACCTAAAGGAAACAGCTGAGCTTAAAAAAATTCAACCTTCGGAAAGAAAGCAACAAGGGGCCACCGCACTATAGCGAGATGGGCACACTTAGGTACTGAGACAGATTATATATCACCATTCCACGACTTCAGCCTAAACAGACCCAACTTAGACCTCTCCCGAAGATGTGGCGACACGGACGCAGACGATAGCACATCTCCTTGCAAGTCTGTGCTGAACTAGGAAAACAGCATTCCGTTAATACCACTTCGAAGACCTGAGCGACCTGCCAGGAAATCAGATTCAGGGAGACCGCTTAGCTATCTAAGCTACAGAGTACAGACCAACTTTTGCCTTCGTTTTAGGTTATCCACCACAGTGGTTCACAATAGATCCATTGGGGATCCTAGTGTTGGTTGCATGTGCAGCCACCCTGTCTACATAACTACCTAAGTAAGTATCACCATGAACGTATGTTGTATTCGCAGCTCTATCATCGTTGTCCTCACTGAACACTGCCTGATAAGCTTACATGTCAAAATGTCAGCAATAGATCTAGCATGGCTCTTTCCCAAAGTAGATTGTACCACCTAATAGCTCTTCTCATCGACGACTGCATGGATAAGAAACCGAAGAACCTACATCATATCTGAGACTGGCCGTATCAGGACACCCACGTCAAAAAGTTGAGTGCGTAGAATGAGTGAACGAGAAAAGATCCTCATAAGGAACCATAACAAATCAATAAGCAGCAAATATCACTGGATACCCATGGACTCAGGCCAAATCTGAACAGAGCCCTAAAAAGATCAAACAAGAATAAGCGCACAGACTTGTTGGCAGGCCCTCAAGAAGATTACGCTGGCGACTGGCTATAGTTGGAAAACGATATCTTGAAAGCCATATAACTGACATTCTCTCTCTAAGCACATACATATGTATGTAATTTGTTAAGACGGTATATAAGATAGCGGTGGACTGCGTTCCACTCACCGGGTTCTAATGCTTTCCTTATCTAGGTTAAAAAACTCCTTGTAGAGTTAATGCTTCAGTAAGACTTGTGACAAGGCTCTTAAAACAATGTTTACTTTAGGTGGCGCTACAGTCCGGAGTGGACCTGGACCTCCAAAACAATGTTTACCCTGTTATATCCGGCGGTAACTGACATGTAAGTCCACTGAGTTGGACGATACTACTTTGAGCGTTGCCCTGAGAAGATATGAATTTTGGCGCGTTTAGTTGGTTTTCAAAGGTTTAACCTAGCACAGATCTGAATTACATAGGCTTCACCCTCGAAGAAAGTGATACACATTCCCAGAAGTTCTAAAACGCCAGCTCCAACTCCAGATTTTAATTTCGATTCGTCGTCGGTGAACCAGATCAGATCAGATCATGGTCCAATATTTCTACGACAAATAACTACCTTTGCAACTAAGTACCTCCTGCGCTGTGTTATTTTATCCGTTTGACCCTACGTGGTCTTCCTCGGGCAAACGTGTATAATTTTCCTCCAAAGATCGGCTAAAACTTATCAGCATAAAATCTCCAGTAAAAAGCTGTCAAGTTGCTAACTTCATCATCTCTACTGAAAACAATCTACCAGAACACTAACCCTCATAACTCTAGGTCTATACTCCTTTTCCATATCGCTCGCCATCGGACCAATTATGACCACTTTGAATCCATGTACAGAATGCTGCATTCCGCCAATAATCAGAATCTTCCTTCATACCACCTTCATTTTTATTTGATGTGACTGCGTAATGCCACTTCTGTCGAGAAGTTATTCACTAGAAATGTTGATAAACAAATTAGTCTATATACATATGTACATAGAGGATTCAAAAAAAAAGCATATTCCATTCAAAACTCATCTTCATACAGCCACTTCTCAGAAATTCCACTCAAAACCAGATACAAAATGAACTTCACAAATTTTCTTTCAATCTCTTGTTAGGTAGGTACAACAATTTGTTAAGTAAAAGATAAAAATGCACAAAATCACATCGAAATCCTAAAGCTGCTGTTCCTGCACTTTACAAAAATATGTGTTATACATACGTGTGTGGACATATGTATGTTTCTAAACGGGTATAGCATATCGTTTCTTATTTTCCGAACCACCATTATCACCGTTGCTGTAATCTCGTTCAATTTTATTATTTTTCTCACCTTGCTATAAGCTCGTATCTATAACGTTATTTTCACTGATTGTTGTCGTTGCAGATATCGTATGGATTTGATTTGCTTGTTGTTGCAACGTATGCTTTTCACTGTCGTCCTTGCCATTCGATTCGGCAAAGTGTGTGGGTGCTGTTGACGTTATATTTGTCGTCGTCGTCGTCGTCGCCAGTATAGTCACTGCCGGAACTGAAGGTGATGAAGACTGATTGCAGTGACTGTTGGTGTTAATTTTATTATTGTTCGCCACTTGGTGTTCAATATGATTGTGATTCAGCATTGAATCATTTAGGTTTGGCACAATTTGATCGACAAATGGTATACTCTGATAGGTGCTGCTCAGACTGGCACTAGTAAATATATTCGAAAGGGTGATTGTTTGGGTTGCCATTTCACAAAGTTTCACCTTGGCTGTGTTGTTGTCTTCTATAAAAAAAAAATTAAATTCAGTATAACGCAACACTTTAAAAGTATTTAACACCATAGATGCATACCTGTACTCGAAGGGGTTATGTGTTTTTGAATTTTTTCCTCTTGAGCACACGTTGCTGCTGTAACGACAGCTGCTGCCATCATTGAAGATGGACCAGTTCCGGTGCCACGATGCATTCCGTAGCGTGGTGGCATCATACTTTGGCGTACATTACGTTCCGGTCGGATAAGAATAATGTAAAGCTTGAAAATGAAGGAATATCATTAGAAGGGAATTTTTCCACAAAATTTTTGAAATAAAATGTGTTAAACGAAAATGATAAAAAAAATCATACCAAAATGTTACGGAGATCAGGATGAGGGTATCCATAAATGAAGAAACTGAACCTGATCTTGATTTGGAATTTCGATATTCAAAGCATTAAATTAATAGTTATTTCAGTGTCCTTGGGGTTTAACAATAGTCTATCTATACACTATAAAATTATTACTACACACTATTGCACCGCTCTACTCCGCTCTACACCTCTTCATCGCTCCCGTCAGTGTATTTTAAAGTATCAGTCAGATTTCTATCGCTACATTTGGAGATAATATGGACCAGCAGCAATGTGGAGCATAGTGGAATGCAGCGATGTAATGCTCAGTAGCTATGTTTCTCAGAAAAGATATAATTTCAAACTTGTTCATTCGTTCTTCTTAAAAACTAAAAAAGGTTAAAGGACTTTGTAAACTAATTCAGGAGAGTTCTAAGAGTTTCTATCTTCCATGTCATTATTTCGATTACAAGTGGAAGAGTGCGATTTATGAGTGAGTATAGGCCAGAGTGAGTATAAGGCCAGAAACTGCCTTATTTACTGACAGTCTCTTCCTTGACGCCTTTCCGAGAGCTAGAGTCTGCACTAGAGACTCTAGTCCAATTAATTGGCTTATAGGTACAGATTTTTGCTATTGCCATATTAGAGCATATATTTTTAAGGACAACACTGGAAGAGGAACTCGTATAAATCTGAACTAACAGCCAGGCTTCTATCAGTTAGTCGGCTATAAAGAGCGCCTCTAAAATCATTGAGGAGGCTATCCTTAAGCTGAATCGAAAGGCGATGGAACTTTATGATATTGGCCTGGGTTCCTAGACGCGGTGGTATTCAGAGTGACGAAAAGGGTCAGCAGCCAATTTTTCATGACAATAACGATAACCTTCCATAGGATGCTGAATGGCGCCTCACAAGGAAGAAATAACTGAGCTAAGATTGACATTGGAAGACGCTGATCGAAGGACCAAAAGCGGGCAGCACTAAGTACCTACACAGACTGAACAGACATAGCTTGTATAGTGGAATATACTACAATACATATCTAGTCGAGTTTATTCTAGTCGTAGACATTGTTGTTCTGTGACTTTATGATCATCTCAGTGGTATCTTACTTCATATATGATTCGTCAAATTTTGGAACCTTATATCAGGTGTACCCGTTCTTAACTTTAAGTCACTGAAGGTACTTAAATTGCCTAAATCACCTCATTACCTTACTTTTAAGTGAAAATGTTCTGTACAGGTTCGATTCCGATCGAGAAGTAGCAGTCGACATCCATTTCCATCTAGATTTCTGCACCTGCCAGGTAGTATAATGATCCTATTCGAAGTCTTCTCCATCTACATCTTATATGCTGTAGAAGTTTCTGAAGAATTGCTCATCCAACAAATCACTCTATTTTCTTCAAATCAAGTCTGCTACTTGTGCACATCTTCGAGTTTTCTGTTAATTGAAAGGCCTTTGTCTTTGCCTTTGGTTGAACTAGGCCTTTGTATAAACTCTACCGCAGTTCTACTGATTTCCTGTCTAAAATATGTTTAATTTTCCAAAAGACGAAGTCTTTAAAGGTTAAACAAGGTGCCTAGTATCTCATGTCTGAAGATAGAACGTCAAACCCATTGAAGACAACAAACGAGACGGAGGAGTTTAAGTGCTACATTGGTCTTATGCGTGTTCGTGCCACTACAAAGGACAAGGACGACGCAATGCAATTAACCAAAAAGGTCGAAAGTATTCAGAAAATTTACTACACGTTTAAAAAAACGTATCTAGGGATGACTACTCATATCTAGATCCGTAGAGACGACGAAGAAAAGCTTAACCCTCTAGTTCCCAAGCAGGACTCTAGACCGCATGTATCTACATTAGATTCGCTGCGACGCGAATGCCAAGCACGCACTATGGGGCAGCTTCGAAATTAATGAATGCGGTGAGTAATGTGTAATGATGTGCAACCTTTCTGTTTGTAAGGTAGGTAACACTCCAACTTTTATTTTTCCGAGGACGGACAATTTCAGAGGGTGGGAGGAAGATTTGGATATCGCTTTAAAAACCAAAAACGATACCCTTAGGGTAGAAAACTGGTGGGTATCCGATCGTCTGTCTTTTTCTGACCATAGATGGATCTTATACAATGTGTGTCTCCTAAGCCATTTAGAAACCCTAAAAGAATTGACGGGAAGAAATTTGGTCAGGTGATCAAATCAAAACTTCGCAGTATTTCCGACTTGAAAATTGAATCAGTCGAGGAACTGGTCGCCAAAATCAAGACCCTAGGTACGGCTTTAAAGGTTTCCTGTCTTATTAAACACAGTAAGAAAATATTCCCTCCTTGGTGGAACGAAGATCTATCTACTCTTAGGAAGATTACTAGAGGTATCTTCAATATCTGCTTTAAACACAAGTTCTGGCATCCATATAAAGACTGCCACAAAGAATACAAAAAATCCATTAAAAGGGCCAAATTTCTGGCTTGAATGGACTACTGTCAGTCTATTGAAACCATTAAGAACTGGGTCAGATTGAATAAAATTCTGTTCACGGAACACTCCAGCCCGACTTTTATTAAAATGCCGTATGGGACATGGACGGACTCCTCAAAAGAGTCTCTTGAAGTTTTAATGCAAACTCACTTTCCAGAATGCAAAAATGGAATAGCTCTTGCACCGGACCTACTCGTCCCGCAATCCTCATCTTGGAATGACATTAAGATAACAATTACAGCAGTTAACAGTTCCTGGGCTATTAACAGCTTCTCTCCCTATAAGTCGGCTGGCCCTGACGTCATAATTCCGGTTATGCTGCAGAAAACTTTGAACCAGGTGGTCCCATGGCTAGTAGCTATCTATAGAGGCTGTATTCTAATAAACCATATTCCTCTGAGCTGGAGACGTGTTCGGGTTGTGTTTATTCCGAAAGCTGGGAAACGGGGACATGAATCCGCAAAGGATTTCAGGCTAAGCAACCAATTACTCTTCTTATCCTCCAGTGCGAAGTACCTAGGTGTGGTACTTGATCCCAAACTGAGTTGGATATGGATATATGGATGTACACCACCGGCGAAGTTACAAATGGGTTCGATACAACAATTTTCACCGTACGGTTCTAAAATGGACTGTGGGGTAGGGGCAGGGATATTCTCTGCTCCTCTCAGTATTTCCAAATCTTACCGGCTCCCTGACTCGTGCAGCGTCTGTTGTCAGGCAGAATGAACCATTTAATCTAGTACAAGCTTAGATCCAATAAGGCTGTTAATATCAGCAGCTATTCGAAAGCTAGAAAAAGGACCCCCAATTCACTTGCAAGATCTAGTCAGATGTACATACATATGTATGCCTGATGAATAGAATCTCAGCATCTTCTGGGAAACCTTCTCAACTGTACCAATAATAGAACCATTAGTGCTCTTAACATCGTATAAAGGATTTTTCAATAAGGACATAACAATTTTGTATTTAAATAAAACACAGAATTGTTGAGATATCGGGCTGAAATTTATTCCAAGTATAGTACACATGTTAACTTTAGGTATGGAACTCTTTCATATGACCACCGCCACTGCATGTTTGCAGTGATCGATTCTATGGAGCCATTTTTCCACCACTATTCCACATATATCGGCCGGAACGTTGGCAATTTCGCGTTCTATATTGTTCCTGAACTACTCTAACGTTGCTGGCTTCTTATCATAAACCAACGACTTAATGTAAGCCCATAAAAAGAAGTCCAACGGGGTTAAATCGCATCAGAGGTGGCCATTTGACTGGACCATTTCTCGAGATTATACGAATACCGAACTTTTCCTTCAATAGATCAATTATTTGGCCAGCTGTGTGGCATGTGGCACCAACTTGTTGGAACCACATATCACTGATGTCAAGTCCATCCAATTTTGGACAAAAATAGTCTTCCAACATGGCACGATAGCGAATTCCATTGACCGTAATATGGCGATAATTTTCATTGACGAAAAAATACGGTCCAATCACACCTTCGGCATGAAATCCACACCACACGGTCACTCTTTATAGATCCAATGGAGTCTCTTGAAGCGCACAAAGCCATTAAGCCAAAAATAAGCTCCATCGCTGAAGATGATTTTTCGATGAAATTTAGGATTTTCTTCAAACTTTAGCAGAGTCCAATCGGAGAAGTTTCGGCGCTTCAAGTGATCAAGAGGCTTCAGCACTTGAGTTAATTAAATCTTGTAATGCTGTATGCCAGGATCTTCATGCAAAATTAGCCGCAATGTGGTCTGAGAAATTCCCAATTCCTGTGAACGGCGTGAAATCGACTAATTTGGCTCATTTTGAACTGAAGCACTTATGGCTGCGATATTTTCGGTATTGCTATTAGTGTGTTGTCTCACTGGCACAGGAATATTCAGTAGTGAATATATTGATTCGAATGTATCCAGCTTGTTTGGTGGGAGCGAAAAAAGAATAAGCTCTCTTCAAGTTGCGCCCAATGACTAAGAATTTCGGTAGAAATTTTTAATAATTTCCAAACGTTGCTCTTTCCTGAACTTCACTGTGATAGAAATGCATAGTGATAGAAGTGCATTTGTATTAAGATACTAAATTGTTATGTGTCTAGTTATGAACCCTTTACAAGAATCTGTTGGATATGAATACCTATCAACAGCCGGATTGGTACCTATCAGTTTCCGGGCATGTAAGTACCCAATCGAGTAACTTTCCACACCTGGACTAATCCTGGAAAAACCTCAAGAAATCCAAACCGATACTCACCGTCTTTTTATCGATCTTATGATCGCCTACAATAGCATTTATGGAAACACATTATAAGGAGCTTTCCAAACTAGTCTATGTGTGCAGAACTGTCATAAAGTATCCTCGTTGCGCACTTAAAGACGGTAAGGACCTCACTAAGATATTTGATGTCTAAAAGATATCTCTATGACTTTTTTAACATCACACTTGAACAAATTATGTGAAACTCTCAATACAACTCCTGAGGCATTAATTTTTAAGCGGTCTGTGCAATGTATGTACTACTGCTCGTCAAACGATGTCGACATAGTTGGCTCATACATAACTCGGATCTTTTAACTTTAAATACAATTATTGTCTCTCATTTAAAATCATATACCAATGCTATATAGAATGTATTTAAAAAAAAAAAACTTTCAAATTAGTACATTCCGTAAACCCCAATGGAGAAATCAAATTTAACATGCCGCGACAACACTGACTGCTGTGTCTGAATCTGAATTACTTTTCCGTGTTAGAAGCTCTTAATCTTAAATTAAAATATCCCACTGAGATAGTATTATTCATCATGTACTGCGTGTTGGAATTAAAGTACATGCTGTTTGATTTATAAAATTCAAGTCCTTCACCAGCACATGCATTTGTTCACTATAAACCATTTCCTTCTTCATTTTCTGGATTTGTCTCTTGCTCCTATTAAAGTTAAAAAATAAAAAAAAATAAAAATCATAATAAAATAACGAAATAAAATAAAAATAAATTTTACCACCTACATACATACATACATACATAGATATTTATACATACCTTAGGGGAAAATAAACATGCAATTGTTACACTCGCCGACAAACTAATCGTGACGGACATCGATGTTATCCTTAAGGGAACATGATTTGCTGTTCCAAAATATAAAGGTACAAATGCCAGCCAAATGACACACGTGGTATACATAGTAAAGCCTGTAGTAATTAATTAGTAATCATCCCCATTGTCATTAGCAGCAAATCGACATTATGTGTAGTAACATATCAGCCACAGTTGTAGCGATCATCAGACAGTAATTAAGTGATTACGAACAACGGGGTGAAAAGGGATACAAAAAAAACATAATGTTTCAGAAATATGTTTTCCAATAGTATCTCACAAAATATTCAGTGTAGCTATATGCACACTAGTATACTCACCAATATGCTTGGATTCGTTAAACGCTTCTGGTATTTTTCTCGTAAGCACTGCATACACAGTACAAATAACAATCAGGATAATCGGATAGAAAAACGCTATCATATACGATGCATCTATGTATGAATCGCATACGAGAAGATTGTCTTCTCTGGTAGGATAATGGTGCATGGCATGCGATGGTGCAATAATCATCCAAACTCCGTTGATGAGAATCTGTATGGAGAAAGATTTTCATTTTATTACAAAGGATTACGAAAATATAATAAAAAACAAAAAAAATATTAACATGAGACTGGAGGAAACGAAAACATTGCTTGTTTCGTATGAAACTAAAAATGACAGTATGTACATTTAGATACTTTTTACTCGTAAGATTGAAGAAATTTGCATTACTACTTCCTTCTTGTTAGCTTGGTAATAAAGGGAAGCTAATGCATGCAAATATGTCAGGATATGCGTTTGTATTTTTGACTCAAGGCCCAAACCACATACAAATATGTTGTTTTAGTGAAAGTAGGGCAGAAATCCTGTATAGCAAACTCTGTGTACTCTTTCGAGCGGAATTGTAGATCAATATTGTGTTATCGAAACACAATACAAACCCCTTTGTAAGTCTAAACATTTACATTTAGAACCATACTGATGAAAGCAAGGCAATTTTTTTTTTTTTACTGCATAAAAATCCTGCAAACAAATCTTTTTGAATCTCGATGACGGAAGGCATTATAGAATAATCCAGAGCAATTGTGAAAATTGCTATATATGTAAATATACATAGATAAAAAATACTAGCAAGGAAAAGATTAATTGTAAGCTGATAAAGGTCCTTGAGATGCATTTTGGGATACTACTCGTACAATGTTGTATAGTCTGACCACTGTTGTTTGTTTGTTGTTCGGGCAGCATTGATTGGAATTTAAAACATCTCACCATTCGTTTTGTATGTATTATATTCTGCAAACAAATGGATTTCCATTTGGAAGACATTCGACGAAGTTAGAGATTCGAATGAATTTTGAAATCGCCTTTAATTCCTCGACGAGTATAGAGAGGTGGTATAGTTTTCATTACATCTCCATACTATGTATACAATCTGGTTGCAATGCGCTCAGAACGTTTGTTCTTAAAGTTCAGTCTAGGTGACAGTAGTCTATCTATCGGAGAAGTGACTTCTTTCAGCAGCGGCTTCGGGCTTTTGGTTGTCTTTACGGCAAATAGTGTAACATTTTGATGTTTTACAAAATTGTTTCGTGCCATATTTTCGGCATGTAGGTCTGAAGAAAGGAGGTGTAGGTAGCTAGGTGGGTGGGTTGATGAGGGGAGTAAGGCTCCTCATCATGGGTCCTTGTGGATCCGTTGTGTTGTATACTGGGTTTTTCCTAGCTACTTCCTTACTACTCGTTAATAGGGTCTCCAGCCATCGTGATGTCCTTAGAAATCTGTAAAAATTTTGAAGTGAGACATCAGATTGTTCTTGTAAGTCTTGGAAGTAATATCTTTCTAATGTTGACATAGGCTGGAGCAGTGACACGGGTAGTGAGGAATATCCTCATGAACTTCTTCATCACCTCTACATATATGAAGATATTGGAAGATTACGGCCAGTGAGTGCACCAATCAACATAGAAAGCGTTTCCCTCTCGTTTTGTAGGAGTTTATTGGTTCTGCCTTTGTCGTATGGTGACCAGAGCTTCCTTGATATATCACATGTGGTAAGTGATTTCCACCTACTGTTGGCTGTCATTAGGATCTTACAGTCGATACGCTCCCTGAGGCTAGAGAGTGAATTTTTGAACCATTGCAAGTTCGTCAGCTATCTCATTTCCGGTTATATCTTCGTGATCAGGGACCCAGCAAAGAACATTAAGTTCTTCGTGACTGCGTCGGACTAGCTTGGACTTGATTTTTGTAGCAAAAATTTCTTTAATGGCCGCCTGGCTGTCAATAAAAATGGTGATATCATCCGATGGTATTGCCATCGTTGATACCATATTGCCTGCATTTGTCACGACGAGGACCTTCGCTTGGAAGATACTGCTGTAGTCAGAAAGTTTGATCGTGCTGTTTGTGTTCAGTTTGACTCGTTTGTGTAGATATATATTTGTCTTTTGTTGGTTTCTTGGTTTCATATTCTTCGCTACTCGGAATAATGCTAGAAATTGGTTTTTCAAAATCAAGGTAAGGTGACGTGTAGTCGCTGTTTACGTCTTCTCCTACGAAGTTCTTCAGGATCTGTGTATGACCTTACAGATTTGAGTTCAAGCCATTTGATTGACTAATCCTCAAGGCACTCTTAGCTACATCTACAGCTTCCAACTCTAGCGGTAGTATGTTAAGGATTGTTTTGTATCTCGCTGGTTGTGCCTATACATGCTAGCTTCTGTATTTTAGTCAATGCTTTTGAATTGGTTGCTTTGTCTGTTTTGCAATTGCCGTATACATCTTCAGAATTATTGTAGAGTTTGGTCCCCACCTTCTGGTGAAGTTTCGATTGCAAGCGTAGAACGCGATCGGTGCCTTTTTAACTCTTTCATTGACATTAAGCTTCCTAATAAGTTTTCAGTATGACTCCTAGATACCTTGTACTATCAGCTTTTCTTAGAGGCACTACCTGAATAGTGGGTAGTTTGAATTGCGGTATAGTTCTATTATTAGTGAATAGCACTAATTGGGTTTTATTGGGAGTAACCCCAAGTTCACAATGCTTTAACCACGTAATGAGTGTCTTTAATGAATTTTCTAACAGTTCGCTGATAGTGTGTAGTTTCAAAAGTATTTCGTTGACGATTAGAGTCTATAGCTAGGGAAAGACGACTCCGCCTTTTGGCGTGCCTCTGGAGGCAATGACTTTTAAATGGCTGTCACCCAGTTTCGCATTAATATTCCTTTTGTTCAGCAGGCTCACGATCATATTGGAGAGTATTTGATCAATGTTATGATTTCCAAGCGCTCTTCTAACTGCGCATGTTTTGACATTGTTGAAGGCTCCTTAAATGTCTAAAAACGGAAGAAGTTCATTCTATTTTGTAGACGACGTCGTGTTATGCAGTTTAGACACTTTCGTCTTTAGCAAGATGTTGGACTAATAGCTCTAAAGTATATGCTAATTGAAGTATTCTTTATGTGAGATCGTGTTTAACGTACATAGATATAACCATTTCGTTGAAAAAGTGACACAATTATAGGATTCCTTTGCACAACAAGCTATGGAAATAGATTCACTTACGTAATCAGGGAAAAGAAAGGGTCATCCTTAATTATAGCTCATCGAAAGAATTTTTCAAATAACCTCGGACACATGGGGCATAGGATGGTTGAAAGGACTAGAGTTGAACGTATCAGTTACATCCGCTACTTAAAGAGTCTGCTGTGCGATTAAAAGCCATGAATGCGTCTGGTGAAAAGGTGTTTTTTTCCCGATTATTGTCGCAGGACGACAGGGAATATTTCAGACAATACATTTCTGTTTCAATCAAGATTCTAGTAAACATTGGATTTTATCAGTAATAATTTTGGCCAATGTCTTTAGTGCAAGCATATGACTTTGAATGCAGCGTGATATTTATACTGAAAGTAGGAGACTTGGGTTAAGATTAATAGAATGAGTGCATCAGGTCATTCCAAGTGAACTGGGTTGAATACGTAGATATACAATTTCGTACTCTGATCTTGACCGATGTAACATTGAACTCAAATACAAGTGGGTTTCAACAGGATGGCGCAACATGTCACACTGCCGACGAAACAATGGAGTTATTGGAGAAACAGTTCGGGGATAACATTATCTCACGGAATGAATCAGCCAATTGACTAAGTACATGTAGGACCATACATATGTACATATGCATATATGCCCTGGTATATGTCCTACCCATTTCGCAGCTTTACATCAAATTAAAAAAAAATCCCAAATGACGGTATGAGGCATTAAGCACCGCATAATGTGGAGGCCCAGGTTGACCCCGAACATTAGCGCCACCTAAGTAAGTAAGTAAGTAATGTGACACCTGCTCATATTGTGTACCGAATTGTATTTATTTTAGAAAAAAAAAATGTACATACCTACGTACAGACTCTTAGATACTTAAATGTTTTATATAATTTTTTTATCATTCACACTTTTTATTAGTATATGTACTGACCTGAATGAAAATTAAAAACGAACAGATCACCAATTGTGATTTTGGACTGATGAAGGATGGTCTCTTGGCTGATTGTTTACCAGCCTTGAATATCCTTGCTATGCGATTTGTTTTGGTAAGAAGTGCAGCATAGACGACAGTAAAACAAAAACCTACGCTGAACCTGTTAAAGATACAAAAAATTTCATTTAAAGTATATACTTATATGAATACAAATATTTACTGATATTAGATTTAAGTTCTAAAAATGTATAAGTGTAAACAAATACCAATGTCATCCTTAGGGAAAGCAAAATTATATTTATCTGTCTTAAACCACCCCCGGGTGACAGACAAATTGTTGTCCGAAGCAATATACAATATTATACACTACATAGCCACTTGCCGCAATTATTTTTATTTTTCCTTCCCACTATCCCTGAGGCAAGAAGATACATCATAATATTCAGTTTATAAAGTACACACAATAAAGTACTTTGATGATGAGAGATACTTTACTGTGGACCATATATAAGAATATAATCACCACAGCAAAGAATAAATTGTGGAATAGATGTGGATGGTATACTATACTTGTATATTCATCTTTTGCAAAGATGTCGTTACACGTAGTAGTTACGGACTAGAGAATGAATATTATAAGGAAAACATATGAAGAAGTTTCAATCTAAGTACATGCAAGAGACCATCATCTTATGCACATCTATGAGGAAACTAAGGACACAACTGCACAACCTACATGTACCGTGAAGGATATTTGCCAATAATGAGAGCACCGAATGAGATGTCCTTAAGTTGAAGTTTAACCTGCAATCCTTAGATAATTGTAGACTTAGATAATTGTCCGAATCAAAGGAAATGATGTCTAATCGGTTGAGAGTTCCAAATATCAAACCAGACATTGTATGTATTTGAAATTCTTTTGGACATTTATCCGTCGGTCATCAATGGGTTGTTCATGGTTCATGTAGACATGGAACAAGACTACAGACGATAAATGTTGGTTTTTCAACGATGAGAGAACATGATTCTGTCCATAAAAAATCTTTCATCAAATTCTCATATGCAACTGACTGGAGGTGGTAATTGATGAAGTCGGAGGACTCTCGAACCAGCAGTATGGCTTTAGAAAGGGTCGTTCTACAGTAGCTGCTATACAAAGGGTGGCTTCAACCTTGGAGGAAGCTATCCAGGGTAGGAGATAGAGAGGAGGTGCAAATAAATTTGGAACCGTAGTAACGCCACGTCAAAAGACGTCAAAAATGCCTTTAACTCTTTAAACTGGGGTCTCACTTAGGTCAAGGATGGTCCCATGGCCATTAATAAAGATTATGCTCAGCTACTTCGAGAAACGGTTTCTGTTCTACGATACCGATGATGGAGTAAGGCAGTGCCATATATCAGGTGGTGTTCCACAAGGATCGGTACTAGGACCTATTCTATGGAACATTATGTACGATACGGTTCTAAGACTTGGAATTCCTAATGAGGCGAAAATCAGAGGATTTGCCGATGACATAGCAATTATGGTAGTAGCGAAACATCTGGAAGAGATAGAGAACATTGCTAATGAATGTATTCGCCAAGTAAAGCGATGGATGTCAGCAGCTGGACTAGAGCTCGCAGAGGAAAAAACTTGTACTAATAAGCAGTCGCAAGAAAAGAGAGGCAATCACAATCAAAGTAGGTGATCATGATATAATGTCAGAACCGGTTATCAGATACCTAGGTGTGATGATCGATGCTAGACTCGCTTACAAGGATCACCTTGAAAGAACGTGCAATAAAGCTGCAGAGGTGAGTGCTGCCCTGTCCAGAATAATGACGAATATTGGAGGACCTAGACAACAAAGGAGACTAGTCCTGTCAAGAGTGGTGCAGTCCATCATAATGTTTGCCGCACCAATACGGGCCAAGGCTGTGACAGTCAAGTCGTACACAAAAAGAATAAACTCAGTCAACCGACTGTGTGCATTGAGGGTTTGCTGTGCATACCGAACAGTATCAGAGGATGCTATATGTGTCATCGCGGGATTGCTACCAGCGGATATCCTGGATACCGAGCTACAGAGGACCTACAATGCCAAAATTTAGGATCCCCATGCTTCAGCTAGAAGAGAAACAACGAAGTATGAGAGCATGGCAAGTTAGATGGGAACTCTAACTCTACAAAGGGAAGGTGGACCCATCGACTCATACCAGATGTCCACAAATGGATGGCAGAGACTACGGAGAAGTAGATTTCTACTTAAGCCAGCTCCGAACCGGACATGGCTGCTTTCGAGCTTACCTGAATAGGCTTGGTATGAAAGCGTCTCCAAATTGTTTAAACTGCGGCGAGTCCACCGAATATGTATACCACGTATTCTTTCAGCGCCTTCTTTTCAGTGTAGAGCGCGGACTACTAGAGGAAAAAATCGGAGAAAGACCAACTCCCGAGAACTTAGTGGATCGTATGCTGACATCGAACGAAATATTGGACGCGGTGAAGCAGGTTGCAGCAGTGGACGTGAAGGAGCTTCGACGGTTAGAAAGAGTCAGGGAGAGCATCAACGAAAGTCGTCCCCCGACTGGGCCTCTGGGCCTCTGGGCAAAGAACAGCAAAAGCTGAACCCAATGTTGAATCATCAAACGGGGAAAGAAGAGATTAAATTGCTAACCAGCCCAGCGAAGTAATACTTAACGGTGGTTCCGCGGGGAGAGTGGTTGAAGTGTGTGGGGTGTGTGTTAAGTACGTAGGCCTATTCCTGGAATCGAGTAATCAGGTCTGCGAATCGTGCATGCCAGGAACCTGGTATCTTTAGTAGATTACACATCCGTTGGCGTAACCGAGAAAAAAAAAATGATAAAGTGCAGAAATATATGCATGTTACGGGTGGAGTCCTTCAAGAGTATGCAATAGGACCACTTCTTTGGAACATAATATTTGTTGGCTATGGGAGGTATGATATACGAGTGGTTGATATTCATATCATGACAAAAAGGAATACCGTGGCTATGCAATGGTAATCGAGAGGAATAGAAATAGAGGGGGCTAGAACGCATCACCATTGATCTACTGCCTTATACTAATCGACGATACATATTTAGATAAATTGGCGGCATGAAGAATTTGATTTTAGTTTTTTACCAAACTTTCGATACTTTCGTGTGTATCTATACATATTCGAACATGGTGGTTTCCATTCTGCCCAAGCTACAGCGAAGCGGAAGAAATTTCTTCATGCTAACTTCGAACAAATTTTAGAACCATCAACAAATGTAATATTATTATTATTATTCTTATTGGGTCGTGCTTGACCCATTTTAACCCTGCTAGCAGCGCATAGGGTTCAAAGGTAAGTTGTATACTCCAGAGGGAGTCAGGAAGGCCAGTAGAGTCTCGGCATGTATTGCAGTAAGGAAAGTGGTTGGGACATGTTCCGTTGCCAAGGATTCGCTTTTTTATGTTAAAATTGGCGGAACATTCTGTGAAGATGTACAGAATACGTCTACGTAAAAGACGAATACTTTCACCGGGGGGTCCGGTGAGAAGTGGAGAAGTGTAGAGTTCAAGAAACTTAGATTTTTTAAGTGAAAGATCAGGGCAGAAATACTGAATACATATCTCTCCAAGAGTGTCTGTCCAGATGACAACGGAAGTAGTTTGCAACTCTACTCTGCTGAGGTTTTTAAAAAGAGTTTTGCTGACTCTCCGAAAGGATTTAGGCCCAGTTCGTGTAAAGATGCACTAATTTGGACTATATAGTCCCCCATTTGGTTGACTATGACTAAGTTTTTCATTGCTAGTAGCTTTGATTTTATAGTTAATTAGTTTAATGCCTTTAAATCGACTTGACTGTCAGAGAAGATGAAAATGGTCTTGTCATGGATCTTGTTCAGTTGTATTTTAATGGTAACCCACTAATTGATGGCAAACATTTCTGACTGGAAACCGGTAGAGTATTTGCCTAGATTAACCGAGAGTTATGTGTGTCAGATGCCTCGCCAAAGATTTTAACCGTCATCAGTATACAAGACTTCACTGAACAGGGTTTGACATTTTTTAGTGACGGAGAGTTAAGCAGATCTAGACAACCATCAAGTTGTGAGAAGTATACTTGGAGCCAAATTTTATAGATGGAAGAGTCTATGCAAGGATAATTCAGCTCCAGTATTAACACACACTTCGATGTGTGAATTACATGACAATTTACTGTCCAAAGTGACAACAATGTACTTAACTTCTTGCGATACTTTTAAGATTTCATAATAAATAGAGGGATGAGTGAAAAGTTTCTCGAATGAGAATTTTCTAGGCACAATGATTTTTATTTTCAGTGATGACAGAGTTATCTTGACTGGTACAAGTCAATACACTGTGAGAGTGTATATTAATGAAGATGGAGCTTTCAAATACCATGTCGCCTCATCACCGGCGTAGACTACTACATCGATCCCTTATCAATAAAAATGACTCCTTACAACTAGTCTGGAGTAAGTTCTAAAACTCTCTCTTCATATGTATAATGTATAAAACCAATATATGTATATGTAAATTCCTCCTTACCTCTGTATGGCACAAACAATATTCGTCGGTTTAAGCACAAGAGCAAACGTTACTGCATAGCACATTAAAATTCCAGCCAAAAGGATATAGCTAAGCTCACGACCGGATGCTCGTACAATTGGTGTGTCATTGTGGCTGTCATTTTGATAAAAGAAAAAACCAAACGAAATTCAAAAGTAATTATACGATAATCCTTCGAGAATTACATATTTAATCTTTAGACAAACACAAACAGCAACAAAACGAATACTCACCGTACGAACACACCAACGACGAACAATGTCACTAGAATGCCAGTGGCACTAAATGCCATAGCACCGATTGCCCATGCAGATTCTGGTCGTAAATAGACCTCGGGTAAGTCACGACAATACTCCTTTGTCGTATCTGGCAATGTGCCTAAGGAGCAAGTCAGACACTGTGTCTCATCAATGGGATGCCGTATCTGAAACGAATGAATGATTTCCAAGTGGTTGTGGTTGGTTAATTAAGTTGGCTTCGTTGGCAATTGAATTGTGTACTTGAAGAATAAAACTCACTTGATATGTTGAACAGTTGAAACAATGCCAACAGCAGCTTTCACCCTCTACATATTTTTTAGCCTGTCCACGTTCACAAGGCAGACTGCACACAGATTCCGGTGGTTTTGGATGTACCAATTTAAACTGGACCTCTGGAAAATGTAAAAAAAAAAAATCATGTCAGGACTCTTAACATGTAACATAAAGGCAAACACATTACAAAGGCATTTTAATTTTTTTTTCTTCATTTTTTCATTCCTTGCAAATGTGGCTTCTTCGTTTTTTCCGTGAAACATTAGCCCAACTGAGGTGGGTTTCATGATTTCGTAAAATGGAAAAGAAATGCTGGAATTTTTCTAAAATTATTTCACGTAGTGACTTGATTTTTTACCAGGAAAAGTTCGCCAACAAAAAAAAAAAAAGAAAACTAATGGCGCGTTTTGTCAAAAGAACAGGGTCACGTAGGTACACGTATTCCTCAAGTTATTAACAACTGCGAACTCAAATTAAAGAAGGAATTTACTTTTCAAATAGCTATTTTAATTCCAGAGTAATTCTAAATGACCACATAACCTTTGAATCGTCCTCGACAACGCCGCTGCCAATACCACATGGCCTTCTGAACTAATAATAATAATAATCAAGCATTTTGTTGGAAATTATATTTACCAAAAGCGCTTACTATAAAAATTACTCTTGAAGCACGCAATGTAGGAACTTCTCCCTGTCATATATATATCGAAATAATTACTGCATAGAGAATTTTTTTTTTTAATTTTTTTCATTCTTATGCAACCTTTTTTTTTCATTATTCATGGGTTGATGCATTTGCATAACTAGTCTATATCCGGTTACATTTTTGAAATGCAAATTAAGGCATGATTTAGCAATAAACGTAATGTACAACGGAAGAAGTTGGAATGGAATTAGATTGGTGCGGATAAAGGTTAGTTTACGCAGAGCAACCAGATACAAAATCACACGCAAAGTGAACACAAGGAGTAGGAACAATATGCAGGATCACATCAGAAACAACAAGACAAATGGAGTCTAAATTAAATCAACGCTCAAGCCGGCCTGGAGATGTTTTGCAGTATTGACAGGACCTGCGGCCACTGAGACTATACAAGACATAAATGAAGTGACAAGGGGTTGTAATGTATCTGTTATACGGAGAAGGGTGAACCACCGGATCACCACTCACCGATCTACTAGTAGAGTGGCGGTCCAAACAATAGTCAGCTCTAGTGAACTGCATGAGCGTTAGAAGGTAGCATGTACAGTTCTGAAAGCTGTCATTAGTAAAAGTAAGCGGAAATGTTTTATTGGATAAAAATCATTGGGATATCCCCTATGGTTACGAAAATTAAGTCTCTAATTTCCAAAGGATACTGATGCGAATATATGAGAGCAAAAGCTGTCTCACGTTGATGGCTACTGGATGCCTAGTACATCGATTGGAGATTGGGTAACCAGCCCCTTTGGAAGGTCGTTCGTGGTAGCGGATGGAAGACGGCAGAGAAGTATTTTCTCACTGAGCGGCAGTGGATGAATTCCCTAGATGGAATCCACAGTCTACCATTTCCACTCAGCTCGAGCTATTAGTGTTATCCCTATAAGAGCTGTTTCGACATATCTGAATACCAGGTCTATAGGGATTCCCAATACGGAGCCAGGGTGTTGGAATAGATTTGTTGGTAGATAAACCCTTAATAGACCAACGGCACCGCTCATATTCACAAAGCGAGGTACTGACTTAGTTCCGAAAACAAAAAACGTGGACTGTTTTGGGTCAGTCTTTAACTGCAAATACGGGGACACCTCTGGAGAAACAAGCTATGATTCAACTTTCCAGCATGGCATATTGGTTGTATCTTCAATACATCCTCGAAGTGCGAAAAACAACTAATATCGCATGTTCTGTAAAAAAGACCATCCAGGAAACACGAAGCCACCAGGGAGTAGCTGGAAGTAGCAGTTGTCCAGTTTTCCGGATAGCTGTCAGAAGCAAAGGACCATGAACAGATAAATCCTAATCACTGTAGAATAGCTCAGGACATCCTAGCACGAACGGACAAGATCGAAAAAGCGGACGTCATCATGTAACTGGATCTATGGCAAAGCAAAACAAGCGGCAATATGGATCTTTTTTGCGCCATGGCTTCCAAGGAACTAACAACTAAACAGAAGGCTTCATGCGGGCGAAAATAGATGGGATCCATTTTCGTAGTTACTATGCAAGACCCAGCTTGACGGTCAGCGAATACCAAGCCCATACCTGCTGGACAACCTAACCGCGGATGCGCTTCAGAGAGCCCCAGGGGGTATTCCAGATAATTTTTATACGTATACAACAGAAAGGGGCAGCAAACTCACCAACATTTAAGGACAGGTCTTACTAGAAACGTTCGCCCGTTTAGCGATAAGCATCGCTAATAAGGGCCGGGTAAATATTTATCGGAAGGCTGGAGTAGGCTCCATTTTCGACATCTCCCTCGAGAGCAACTTCATCCTTAGAACCAACAAGTGTAGAGGGAGCGAGGAATATTCACATAGCGACCACCAGGAGATAATACTGAAAATCAAAAGAAGAAGAGTCCAAAATGGAATGACAGATTTTTCGATAAGGTCACGTCGAAGAGATGTTGAACAAATATCTAACTCTATATGGAACAGCGGGGCTCCTAGTGCGTCGTCTTACCGGCACCATCACCAGTGGCATCAAGATGGATTAAATGGAGAAAAAAGCAGCATCAGCAGCTATTTGGCAAGCTGGTTAGGAAAATTCAACAAAAGGCAGTTGGACTTACAAACTGATACCGACAATTAAAGACTAGATAAGTCGAAACCGTAGGGACTGCAACTGCCATTTCACCCTGTTTCTGCATGATGACGGTGGTTACCGGAAGTATCTCCACCGATTTGGACATGAAGCTAAACTCACGAAGATGAAGATACGGAAGCGCGCAGTATTTTATTGAAATAGATATTGCTTCCAATAAATTCAAGCTTTGCAATGAATTTATTACTTTGGCAACGATAATTAGAAAACTCATTTGACGACCTAAATGGCTTATCCAGGCTTGATACCTTTTAGTCTAAGTATACCTTAAGACACCGGATAACAACTTAAGTCGATCCAAAGTAATAAAACTAAAACGATAAATAACCAAATTGAAAGGCTCTGGATTATCTCCAGATCCTTGGCCTTCAATGTTTATTAAGAGGGTTACAAATATTTTTTTATTTCCTTTGAGTAGATACATTTTTTTCTGTTATTCCGCGACCCATCGAAATTCCTTTCGATACACGAATCTGGACAGGGAGAGTTCGAATCCTTAACTGCGTGCAGTCGAAGAATTAGCAGAGTCCTTAGACTGCTATAACGCGAAAGTCACCGTCATCTAGGAAGTGCGATGGGATTGGCAGGGATGAAAAAATTGTGACATCTATAGAGAGCAGAAACAGCGCTTATTCGGATGTGGATTTGTTATGAGTTCATGGTAGGAGACCTTAAACCAATTCGCCCATACATTTAATTTGAATACAGAATCTTATTATGTCGTCAATTTTGGTCAGTAAACTAACTTCATCCAGATTGTTGAAATTGGATTGAGTATCTTCCGAGGTACTTTACTCTTCTCCTTGACATTCACATAATATATGAGTAATATCCTTTGCCACACGTAGGTCCTCACAATACCTGAATGTGTCCGTGTTTGTCAAGCCTAATATCATGGCGTGCTTCCTCAGAAGGCCATGGCCAGAGAGTATCCCTTAGTTTAATCAATTTTTCAGATTTTTTCCGATTGAATTTAGGCCATAAAGCCTTAGAGACCTTGTGCCCTTCTAAGTTTGACCATTAGGTCCGCCGTAATGATGATTTTTTCGAGAATAATACTCTTAGCTACGGCCACTTATCAGGAGCTTTGCTCCTTTTTTCGGCCAGTACATCGGAATTTTAGTTACCCTCTATATCACATTGTCCAGGAACCCAACATAATCTGACTCGGTTCTACGAATATAATGCCCTGACTAGTTCAGATTTAATGATGTAGGACTCCATTAATTTTAGCGCAGCAGCCTGACTATCAATGTAGATGGCGATATTCTTGCTCGATATTGATCCTATCTCAAGTATTTTCGCAGCTTTGAGTACAGCCAGAACCTCTGTCTGGAACACACTGTATGTTTAAGAACCACATGTAGGTCTATATCTCTCGAATATATGCCTGACCCCGAAGCCTCGCTAGTTTTGGAACCATCCTTATAAATTGAGATTTCGTCAGGGATGTTGAAGAATGATCCCTGAAGAATATGTCCGATATAGCTAGATTTGAAGAACTGCTATCTGCCTGTAATTTTATTTGTAGATCCAGTGGTAGAAGATACATAAAAGACTCGAGTGTAGCCGTGGGCGTGGTGCGTAAGGCGCCAGTAATGGCAATGCAGGCTGTTTTTTGTATCTTGGTCAACATATCCCGTGTATTCTTCTTAATCGTGGCCTTCCACCAAACAAGACCCCCATATGTTAGAATGTGTCTGACTACCATAATGTATAGCCAGTGCATCATCGTCGGTTCCAGGTCCCACTTTTTTCCCGCTGTCCGCTTGCAGATGAAGACAGCATTCTGAGCCTTACGCACTCTTTCCTGAACGTTAAGTTTCCAATTTAGCTTTCTATCTAGTACCGTACCAAGATACTTTGCGCGATCCGAGAGGGAAAGCTCCACTCCAGCAAGTCTAGGTAGTTTGAGGGGTGGAATTTTATATTTCCTGCTAAACAGTACTAGTTCTGTTTTTTTTCAGATGAACGTGTAGTCCGCACTTTTCAGTCCATCTTCCAAGTCTGTTAAGGGCTGATTCCATCATATTGCTCAATGTATGTTGTCCGTTCACTCTAAAGCAATAGTTGTGAAAATCCGGGGAGATGGTTGCCAGATTAAATTATTTGGATGCACAACGCATTGACAAGATATTACAATACTGTCAGACATAGAGGGCGTCATCAAGACACTGACTTTATTATGTAAACAGATCTGGACTGGTAAGGGAGTATCTGACTAAGATCAATAGACTGTATATCAGGATACGTAGGAGTTGAAGAAAAACAAACAAGTGACGAACCAACAAGACTCGGAGACCATATTATTGGTATCTTTCTGTCGAACAGCTCCACACAAACTACGAGAAGTGGAAAAATAATAAAGGACCAAATCCGCCATACATAGAGATGATATCCTACAAGAACTTCCGTGAACCAACAACTAAAAAAGAAGTAAAATCTGCATAGGCTACATCTGCGAATCCCAGTATTCAAATTCAGCTTGGACCTCGAAGAAAGACCCAGCACAACTTTTATCGTGAGGTAAAAGAAGAAACCACCTGGAACCATATGGTATGCATGTAGTCTTCGCTGGATCTACTTAGTTTGGTTAGGAAGGATATCTCGGAGTGGCGAAACTGAATCTCGCGATTAGTATAGGTTTTTAGTTAGGGTTAGGTAGGAAGGATATCTCCCTCTACGGACCGTGGAAGATAGGCCAAATGGCAACGCCATTACTCCAGTCTATGAATGCTGGTAGACTAGAGGAAGCAGTACAATCCGAGTGTCTCACCGGTTGTAACAAAAGATCTGGGTCACAATATATAGATATATGTATTATGGTCGCAGTGCTCTAGGATACTCTCTCCTTCTTTGGCTTGTCCAACAAGGATGTTTACATGTTCTTTTTCTGTGTGCACGTTTCACTCTACAACACAGAGTACCATTTTTTCTTCTATAGCGAAACTATTCCATAATCGTATCATATCTGCGGATAATTTGGTAAAGTATGAGTTAAACATCATCAGATACGTCCACCCTGTGGTTCATCAAAAAATATTTAAATTATTTTATAAAACTGAATACTAATGTATAGCTATCTCCAATAAAAAGCTCAAAAGTGTACCCAATTGGGTAAAACAAAAAAGAGTGCAGGTAGTATTACTTTACCAACCAGTTTAACCAACAAATTTAGCCAAAGAACCTCCTTAAATTGATTAAATTGAAAATCCTTTCGCTCCCTTTAATTCGATTCAAGCCATTCTGTTCAATTGAATTGATTAGATAGCTAGTCTTTTTTTTTTTTTTGTCATAGTTCCAAATGGTCTTATGTGACTTACCAGCACACGAGCACCGGAGGGGGCGGATGAATCAACTTAAATTGTAAATGCAAATTTTATTTGCCCATTAAAATGGTGTGCAAGAAGTCTTAGCCGGATTTGCATTGAGTTTGCGGTTTTGGTTTGAAAATAAACTGCAAGGATATGTATTTAATATTGTGCTCGCAGAGATTTTATGGGAATTGTGACAAATGTGATTGAAATATTGGATGTATGTTTGAATTTATATCTAAAATGTTTCATTTTAATGGGTTTTTGTTACATGGACTCAAATTAATTGAACATTTGCGAATAAGGTTTCGTAGAAAGAAGTCCTTACAGGGAGTTGTAGGACAGAATAGCACAGTAGTCATTCTTTACCATCTTGCCTCCTG
Organism: Xylota sylvarum; assembly: GCA_905220385.1. Taxonomy (NCBI): domain Eukaryota; kingdom Metazoa; phylum Arthropoda; class Insecta; order Diptera; family Syrphidae; genus Xylota; species Xylota sylvarum. The sequence continues at coordinate 48,251,726 of LR999960.1, read as the reverse complement.
TATGTTTTGGAATGTTTTTAGTTAGATTATATATTTATCTAAAAAAAATATCATCTTCTGACGTGTTTTGATTTGCTCTGAAAAAGGACACGACATTAGGTGGGTACTGTCATGTATCTGGATAGTTTTAGCTTACTACTACTTAACGTAATACTAGGCCAAGGTAAGAATCTTAATAGTGCCTTGGCAAGAAGGCTTTTTGACTTCTTTCGCTGTATTTTGGCAACGTTCTAGAGTAGAGTCTTAGTCGTGCTATTACTAAAATTTTCGAAAAATTGATTTTTGAATTCATCCTTAAGCTACAGGTAGTAGTTCCGTTCTTGATATCGAAACTTATCAAGAACTCCTTATCCAACCGTCTGCATCCCATCTTTATCAAAGACAAAGTGAGATGGCAAACCAATAGCTTACTTCGGGATTCAGGATTTGCTCTTTAACTTAGAAAAGCTGTTAAGCAACTCATTGTGTATTTGAGACAATGCAGACACTGACTCAGTAAATTAGTTATTTGATTGGATTGGAGTGGCTCTGGATGAGGGTGCATTTAGATCAGAAGTAAGTACACTATGCAGTCACTAAGTTGATGTGGTTAGAACTTAGTTGAGCCGGCGGGAAATGTTCAGATTGCTCAGATTGTTGTGTAGAAAGACTCACTGTAGTTCTCCTAATTTTGACGAGAGTTGAACATTGGCATAGGCAGTGCCCATTACCTGCAGTTCCTGCAGAAGATATTGTGAAGATTGCCAAGGCTATGGGCATACCAACGACAGGACAATAGACAACAGTTTTCGGCTAATAGATTTTCCAGCAGCTCATAATATGCTACAAAATAAGTAGCACTAGGTTTTCAAGACTACAAATCCACACAGCAACTCAGCGCTCTCCAGATGGTCGAACTGCCAACCAAATCGACCACAATACTCGTAGATGCGTTGATGCTTTAGCACAACTGAAATAGCCAGAGCCTACGAGAGACTCTCCGCTGTGCATTTACCATCCACAAACTGTAACAATCTGTGGAACCAGTATTGCGACATCATCAAATGGGTAGTAGAGACCAACATAGGCTATCAGCCACTACCCAAAAAAAGCCCTTGGTATGGCGAATGGAGGAGAAGATACAACCGTGAACTCTATGAGCTGTACCAAAAAGTGGATGCAGTCCAAAAATCCAAAGCACATCGACTACACTGGCTCGGCCACATCGAGCGAACGGACAATAATGCTCCAGCAAAAAGAATCTTCGAATCACAGCCCCTAGGTTCGAGACGACAAGGAAGACCGAAGCTCTGTTTTAAGGATTAAGCTATCGTGGATGCCAGAACGCTTGGTCTAGACAACTGGATGCAGCGTGCCCGGGATCGAAAAGAGTGAAAGTCTGATATTGGTCTGAAATACAATGCATTAGCCTGGAGAAAGAAAATGTTGGCATCAATATGGCCGATGGGTACTATTGCTGGGTTAATCCGCCATTTTTGCACTTCTCTAGGATGTCCCGGTGTCTTGGTATCAAGCAAGAGGTGAGCTTATATTGTGATAAGAGATGTGTATTTACTACATAACAGTCTTCCATTGCTCTATTGTGCTTGGGTTGTCCATGCCACCTGAGAAGAGTAGGTTAACGAATCCGAACATAGTTTTGAATCTATCTATAAAAATTGATTGCTGTGTGTCTATAGCTAAATTATAAGGCAGCGGTCGAAGACGATAAAACGATGACAGTACAACGAATGCCTTCTGTTGTCACCAGTATGTTGTTCTGTTCTTTGCTTGGAGTTCCTCAGTGTTAATGCTGAGCTGATGGCAATTTGTTTATTCTTCATTCTTCATTAGTTTTCTTCAAAAGTTTTAGTTAAAAGCTCATCGAGCTCATGGCTCGTTCAACTACATTTTTCCTGCTAATAAGCTTATGGTCCAACTTTAATACTAAATAGTTAGCACTATTTGGAGATATTTAATTGGGAGGGAGAGAAGATTGTATTTTCACATTTTATTGCAATAGACTTTGGTCTATTGGTCTAATTACTGGTCTGAGGATCGGGAGGAGAACGTAAGAGATTTTACCTGATTTGGGTAGGAAAACCACGCTCACTAAGTTCTTGGTATCAAGTACGGTTGTGAGTGTTAGCCATCTAAATGCTTCCAAAAGATGTCCCAATATGCGCCGAAAAAATTATATTCCGGCTATGAAGACTTTTGAAGCTATTCGAACCCCACTTCAGTTCACTGATGAGGTCAAGAGAAGGTACTGCCTCTACAGCACACAGTCGAAGAAGTGAGTGTCCAAAAGGAGTCTTAGCGGTGCTTCTTGAATACTTGGTACTATGGGAGTCTCAGATAGGACTTTATGCAGTGCGTAGGATTGTGACATATTGTGAATGGGCTGATAAGAGTTAAGTCAAGATCTTCGTCGGACGCTGTGAACTTCAGTCTTTAATAATTGTAAGCTAACCTTGTACCTATGTATCCCAGTTTTATGATAGCCATGTTAATTAGGCTTTCTTAAAATAGTTTCTAGATTTACATCAACGACTCTATTTAGTTGGGATCAGAAGGAGAAGTACCTACGAGTGAAAATATGACGCGAACAGTACTTGGGATTCAACGACAAGCTAGTTCATGATACATACATTCACCGTGAGATCATCTTCGATAAAAATATTAATAAATATAAATTAATCATCTTCACCAACCCTTCACGCCATATTTTTGGATTTGACCTTTCAGTCAATGTTTGGTCAACGCTCAATAGGATCCCAGACAAATTATTGGAAGTCTGTCACTGGGTTGCTTATTCTCCAGTCCATGATTGCTTCATTTTCACTGACAGGCCATCCATCAAATTATCGCAAAGTGCATCAATCCAGGGCAAATTCGAGCTCTAAATTATAAATATATTAACTAGATGACACGCAGTCAAAAAAAAAAAAAAAATGTTTGTCAACGATTTCACGTTCATATCAGGACTTAATTTACCCCAACATTGTTTACTTTCGCCTAATACATGTATAGATACTCTATACCATGTCAACTTCCTTAAGTTTACCTAAAAAATTCAACCAAACACCCAACTGGTCATCCATTCAGATATAGAATAACCCACAAACCAACTGTTGATTTACCATTTATATCTGACATTACAAACCTCAAACTCTGGAGGATATTTACTCTGTTGACTCAATGTGTACTGAGTACTACGTTGGACATAAATAAATGGGATACAAACGGAGCTTTTGTGTAAAGGTGACAATGCTTCACAATAAAAGCACAAGACATGTCGTATTTGATTAATTGAATAAAATAATTTATTTAATTGTTGATTCAAAATATGTATATATTGTGGAGATTTCAGACAAAGTAATTGGACACATAGCTGTGTCCACTGCTTGTGCGAGAGATAACTTTGCGACAAGGATTTATGTCGATTATTAGAATTAAAATAAGAAAATTAAAGTTATCGATGAGCTTTAGCTATAAATATTTAACTTACATTCTCAATGACTTATAGGATTATATTTTGAATAAAGATAGTTTTACTTTACTTACTTATGTCGTGTATCCCCTTGTGGATAGCATCCCAAACGCAGATTTTGCTTTCCCTATTCGGCTGGCTATATCCAGTTCGGTTCCGCCATCAGTTGAGACAATACTCCCAAGGTATTGGAAACTCTCTACTCTCTCAACCGTTTGTCCAGCAATGCATATATGAGTTGATGAGTTCGGTTCTAGGCTGATAATTTTTTACTTTGCCGAGTTAATTTTCAGCCCAACGATGTCAGCTTCCCTCTCCAAAGGTCCATTATTCTGTGAGACAGTAGGCATACCTCGTCGGCGTAGTCGAGGTGTTTGAGTTCGGATGTAAGAGTCCATCCAATTCCTCCATTTCCCGTCGATAAAGCCGCACTTAGCACATCGCTTATCACCAATAGAAACAATATTGGTGAAAGAATGCAGCCTTGCCGAACCCCACTTTGGACTTCGAATTCCTCAGACAGCCTTCCTCTGTGCAAAATGTGACATGTGGATCCATCGTATGTAGGTAGCCTTGATAATAGCTATTAATTTATCAGGAATGCTTCTCCTGTGCAAGGCAAGCCAAATACATTCCCGATTGACACTATCAAACGCCTTTTCGAAATCGATGAACAGCAGGTGTAGTGGTGATAGATATTCAACGCGTTGCTCGATGATGATCCGCAGGGTGTTGATGTGGTTGACACAGGATGATCCAGAGCGGAAAGCTGCTTGTTCAGTGTCTAGTGTGTCTTCGAGGCGTTCTTTGATTCGCTCCAGGATAGTTCTAGGTATTACTTTAGCCCCAGCAGGTAGCACGCAGATACCTCTCCAGTTTACGCACGGCATTAGGTTGCCTTTTTTAGGGAGCTTGACAATCATTCCCTTCTTCCACTCATCCGAAAAACTCTCGGCTTTCCAGGTTCTCCCAACAAGTGGAAACAGCAGCTCGAAAATGCTCCACGGGTATGCCATCAAGTTCTACCGCTTTATTGATTTTCAGTGCTTTGATCGCGGTAATGATCTCTTCTTTACTGGGGGTTGAGGTGCGAATTCGGGAATTTCTTACCACGAATAATTCAGTCTGACTTGGGTGCATATTGCTGGCGAATACTCTATTCAAAACTGAACCAAATTGCTCCTTCCATCTCTTGAGCTCATCCTCATCCGATATTAGCAACGAACCGTCTAAGCCTTTCACTGGGTGTTGAGTAGAGCTTTGGCCACCTATTAGCTCTTTGATGATCCTATAAACGGTTCTGCTGTCGCACCTCGCTGCTGCTTTTTCTGTTTTCGTAGCCAGCACATTGATGTAATTGCGCTTGTCACGTCACACGATACGCTGCACTTCTCTCATCTTTATTCGATATAGGGACTCTAGCTCGATCCTCCTTGCTGCTGAAGTTGCTGCAATTTGAGCTCTTTTCGTTCGTCGATCCTTCTCCAGGTATCGTCAGAAAGCCACGCTCTATTGCTTCCTTGCGATCGATAGTTTTGAAAGCTATAGTTTTTTGTTGAGTTCACAATCATACAAATGGAATGTGTCCATTTGCAAATAGATTCCACACAAATGACTATAGATACATACGTTCATAGCAAGGGCATCTACCCTGAACCATGGAAACCCCAAGCATCTCGTGTTGCGTCTCAACTGAAACAACCCACCTGGAGAACAATAGGTGTGGAAAGGAACCTCAACCAACTTGGTGTGCGAAACTGGAGACGGTTGGCTGAAGATAGAGCAGACTGGAAAGGCTTATTGGTTGAGGCCCAGGTCCGGTCTGTTGCGTCACTTAAATGTTGACAATTAGGTTCCTTGTCTTGGTTATCCTCGATAATTCTTCACCTGGCTAATTCAAAGCCACAATTATATATTTACTGGTGTAGTCCATTCACTTATGTACTTAATAGCTATCCGATGTAAGTAAGCCCTCTTGTTAGACACAGCGCCATCCATATTTAGACAAAGCACCCTGACTTCCTTGATTGTTTTATCTTAAGAACGTCTCGAACGTCTCGCTTTCTGATTACATTCACATCTTTGTAAAGATGTGGCTAGCTATTGCAGCTTTTCCTGCAGTTGGCATCTTCGTATACTTAAACCACTAAGAATTTAAGCCGGAATGAGCCCAATATAGGTAGTGCCTTCTTGCGCATCGTTTAGTTCTCGATACTATATAATAGAACCAACAAAATCATTGTTTTGTTAACTGGGATATATCTCGATATAAAGACTCAAACTTAATTTATGATTTTTGAAGTAAGGTCCATTCTAAGGCATCACCATTATAACAATTTGTGTCTTCAAAACTAGGGGGATGGACTCTTGTCTTTTCTTACCATTCTTTCTGTTGATGCCGAAAATGCTTCCTACATACGTCCGGGTACCATCCCATCCCTAGTATGTATGTATCGGTTACTGAACCTATATTCCGGAGAGCATTCATTTCAGTTTTGCAGCCACCCTGCAGTTACTTAGGCTTCTTCCAAAATCTTTGAACTCTTAAAAGTCTTAAAAGTTTGTCTTAGTCAGTTTGGTATCCTAGAATGATTTTCCCATCATACCTACATGATATCGTCTTAAGCCTTTTTTAATGTCGCACCTTGTTTTTGCTGCCCTGTGTATCTCCTCGGCGAGTACTTGCTAGGACTATAATGACCTTTAATTATTACATTTATATCGTCCAACTTAAAGAAACAAAATTCTTTAGTAAACTCAATTGTAGGACCCTCATAGTCACAGACATAACCATGGCCAACACTTATAATAGACATTTCGCAAATGTTTCCTTGTCACTCAGCACCATTTTCACATTAATTGAACTTAATACACAACTAGAGACGACCATTCAGAAATTCCATTAAATACGTTTTGTCACAATGTCAATAAAGTTAATAACAAGCAAGCACTCGACAATCAATTAAAATCACATTGATTTGACACAATTTCACCCCAAGGCATAGTTACTACAATCGATTCCCTTCTTGATACTCATTACGACGCATACACCTCCTCCAGTCAAATATCAAGAGCAAGTGTGTGTACTAATTTGTTGTTGTCATGTGTTGTCATCTGACATATCAATCTGCTGTCAATTTGTCATAATAAAAGCTACATATGTAGGTATATCCAAATATACAACACTCACCTGACATATTTAATCGAAGTTCACCCTCATAGTATTCACCAACTTTGATCCAACGGTATTGACCGATGTCGGACTGTTTGAAATGTATGATGTTATAACGAGCTGGACCATCACCATTGCCATCGAATCGAAAGTGGTCACCACTAAGGCCTGCAAAAAGGAAACAATTTATGTGTTGATAAATTAAATACTACTACTAATGCAATGCAAGTTAATTAATTTATTTCATTCGATTTGTATAGTACACGTCTAGGATCTGGAATTCTCCTTAATTGGACAGAAAGGTAAATAGACAAGAAATTGGGATATTGGCAGAACATGATGTATGAACGTAAATCTTTATTCATGACTTTAGGAAATGAACTTAGACTAGTTCGGCTGTTGTTGTTTGCTTTCATCTGTTTATGTTTATCTTCGGAGATGTGTATCTAAATGGTTTCCCCGAAGATACACCCATTAAGCAGTTGAATTCGTAAACGTGATTACAATCCTTTTCCTAATCATATTTTCACCAGAAGTCGTTGTCATTGCATCAGACAGAAATATATCATAGAAAGCATTTGTCTCATGCGAGTTTACATTTAGTTTGCAGGCTTCACTAGGTTTCGACTACAAGTTGAGTTTAGAAAGTTTTATTTCCTCTTTCTTAGTCCACAGAACAGTCGTGACCAGCAGCGATATAATACCTTTCTTTTCAAAGTATTTTCACAGTCAGAGCTCTTAAAATATCTTAGTTATCCAAAAAGATGAAGATATGATAGTTGTCCTACATATGCAAGCTAGAGCAGAGACTGAAACCAGGAAAATGAATCAGCATTTGCTCTAGGACTCTAGAGGACTCTGCTCTCGGGAGGATTGCTGTGGAGTGGTACACTGAAATTGCACCATAGTTCCAGTCAGGCCGAACTATCTAGTGCCATCCCTATATGAGCTCCTTTGACAAATTCTAATCCCAGGTCTATAGGAATCTTCAACACTGAGCCGGGGTATTGAAAAATAGTTGGTAGTGGATGAACCCTTAATGGACCAAGGGAAGCGCTCATATCCCTGAAGTGGGTTACTGACTCCGAAAAATCGAACTTAGGGTTAACTTCCCGACCACGAAAAACGCCTGTAGTTCCGAAATCCACACAAGCCTCGGATAAAAATGACTCTACTGTTGACGACCCTAGCGATCGAAGCATGGACAACAACTTTCGGATCTGCACGCGGAATATTTAAACTCTTAACAGACCTCCTGCAGCTGAATAATTAGCAGAGTCCCCAGACTGCTATTAAGCAGACATCATTGCCATCTAGGAGGTGCGATGGAATGGGCCGGGCAAAAAAAAGATGAAAAACTGTGACATCTACTACGGTGATTGCTATATAGAGCAGATAGAGCTCCTCGACAAAACTTACGAACAATGTCCTAAATATGACATTAAAATCGTATTGGGTGATTTTAATGCCAACATAGGAAAGAAGGACATCTTTGGTAGGGCGATTATAAAGTACAGACTCCACGACACTACGTTCGGAAAAGGACTTATATTTATTGACTCCGCTGCGGGCCAAAACGTCACTATAACAAGCACATGGTTTCCTCATCTCATTTTCCACAAGGGAACATGGCGATCTCTTGATCATCAAACTGTCAACCAAACTGATCATATATGCAACACAACATCGACGAATTGAGAATGTCGAAAATGACAGAATGTCACAATCGACAGCTATAACTTTGAGGTACTTTACTTCGGCTTTGTCATAAACTCTGACAACAACCTCTCTGCAGGAATTAAACGAAGAATAACTCTTGCCAATCGCTGTTTCTTTGGGCTGAGAAGGCAATTGAGTAGTAAGGCCCTATCCCGAACAACTAAGGAGACTCTGTATAAGACCTTGATCATCCCAGTCCTGCTTTATGGCGCTGAAGCTTGGACTTTATCAAAAGCGGATGAAGATATCCTTGGTCGTTTCGAGAGAAAAATTCTTCGTAAAATATTCGGTCCCGTTTGCGTTGACGGGCTTTTGAGGAGAAGATTCAACGACGAACTATACGAGCTGTACAGCGACATGGACTTAGTCAAAAAATTGCGTATTGCCCGTAGAGTCTTCGAACCTAAATTGGAGGGACAACGCAGTAGAGCAAGACATCGCATTAGGTGGAGCGCGCAAGTAGAAGCAGACCTCCTGGAGCGTGTAACTGGAGGCAGTTAGCTAAGGACCTGGTTAAGTGGAGAGACTTGTTATTAAATGCCCAGGTTCACCCCGAACTGTAGCGCCACCTAAATAAGTAAGCATTCGTTTGAGTTTGTTTACTGCCTTGTGACTTTGAAAGTACATCGGTTGTTACGCTGACAACTAAGATGTACATCAGAGCCATTATTTATTCTCAGTTTCTGCTACTCGATGCCCGATTTATCAAAATTTGAGTAAATATATAGGTTTCAAACCCCGAGAAGACGCTGATCATTTTGATGGGTACTCACTTCCCTGGATCTAGGGACATAATCTAGAGATGGTTTATCTATTCCCATTTTACGCCGGAACTGGATACGGCGAGTGCAAGATATTCTGGGTAACTAGATCCTTTTCCCCGTTTCAAGCATCAGGAATGGACAGAAATTTACCTCGTGATTCAAGCAGATTTCCACGAAGCTGCCTTTAACGAGGATACGTTCTCAATGCATTGAGCGAAATATATGCGATTTCCATTCCCAAAGTTGCACTACTGCCAAGGATTAGATTAGACGAATAAGCCTGTCTTACTTCCTGCCTAAAACACTAGAGCGCCTATTCAAAATATTTATCAGGGACACGATTGGACACAACTATGTGGCAAAACTACAACATGCATACATATGTATAAGAAACATCGGTAGATACAGTTCTTCACAAAGTAGTTTCAACGATGGAAAAAAGGAGTATTCAGTGCAATACGTACATGTGTAGGTATTTATATGAGGCGCTCTATAATATTTGCATGAACTCGACATACTAAGCAACTGAATAAAAAAAATCAGAATGAGGTCCTGTGGAAGGTGATACATAGGAAAAGTACACCTTTTCATTGATATCGAATTTTTGGATTCAATGATAGATATTCCTCCTCAAATGCCCTATAATATTCTACCTAAACTGGTGACCTCTGATATATGTATAAATCTTTTCTTTTAAGAATTTATTCAATAAAAAGAAATCAGGTGCAGTCGAAACTGTCAAACTCAAAGGCAAAGGCCATGCCACATCACACGATTAAGGGATTAAGGCCGATAATCGAAGAAAAAGGGTTAATTTGGTTAGAACGCCATCCATCAGTCATAAAGTTTTTTTTTTGTTTTAAGAGTTTCTCCTGAGTTCAGATAAGGATGAACTAAAAAGATGGAGGGAGAGCACGTTTCCCTATTTCGAAAAGCAAGATGGGTTAATGTGTGTTTCGAAATCAAGACGAGTTACGAACTTCCGCAAAGAGCTCTAGAATGCTTCACATGCAACAGGAGACCAACTGATGGAACGGTGAAATCTTGCCTAATCAATGGAGAAAAGGAACGCTTGTCAGATGCTCAGGGAAGGGCTCTTGAAAAAGCACAGAGATTATACATTTAGTATACTTTATGCAGTAGAGGTCACACTGGTGGCTATTATAAAAGAAAGTTATGTAGGTGCAAAGTGTCACGCTGTTCGGTAAGTTTGCTCTAATCTAATATGGGGCCTATTTCATAAAACTACAACACTAATAATTATTTGTGAATTCACTTGTAACTTGTAAATTATGTGCAAATTTTTGTTTCATAAAGAATGCACAAAGTATGCCTGTAACTACAAGTGAATTTACAACTGCGGCGAGCTTTTCTGTTTCATAAAAGTATTTTCGTAAAAAATTATTAGCGACGGACTTGTAACTACTTTCTTGAATTTCTTACAAGAGTAGATAGACTAATAAAATCACGTACTGGATAAATTAGGCTTATTCGCGGTTAGAATTTAGTGCTTAGACAACGTGTGGTTAAGAAGTTTAAAATAAAAATGATCTCAAGCAGTGATGATAGTGACTATGAAGACAATCGGATACGAGAACCACGAATTTTTAAAGAGCGTATAAATTTTGATATTATAACATATCATAAATTTAATGAAATATTTAGAATTAACTTTTCTGCTTTCGAGGAATTGCTAAGAAACATTGGACCGTCACTACTAAATGCTTAGATCGCTTAACTGTGAAGTATAGCCGCAGACTCGTAGTTCTTCGCAAATAATTTTTAACTTGTAGTTACAGACGTGTAGACTTGTACCATTTTGATCGCTACACTTATAATTTGAATTTGCCGCGCTACAAGTGCTAAAAAATGTTTATGGAACACAAAATTACAACTCCATACTTTTTTTTGTGCTTGTAGTTACAAGTTTACAACTACAACACCTGTAGTCTTTGTCGACAAGAATTGGGGAAATTCTTACAACGTTTTTGAAGTAACTCGACTATGCTGATAAATCCATCGTGCTATCGTACAGAATCTTGGAGTTACAGCAAATGGTCAGTGGTTTGGTAGTAAAGGCAGGAAGGAGATCCAAAAAACCCTTCCTTACCCTTCCCTCGAACTAATACCGAACTATGTAGATGTTGGCAGCAGCATATCTTAAGCTAAGGCTGCATTCGATATGCTGTCTAAAATATGGAAATGTAGTCCAATCAGCTTATACACTAAGTTGAGGTTCGTTTTCCCTACTTTGGAATCGGTGTTGCTATAAGGCTGCATTAAGGTGATAGTCCATGTCACAAGTAAGCTGCACGCTTATGTCTATCGCTGCCTAAAAAACATTTTACGCGTGTTCTGACCAAATTCTATGTATCTCAAAAGTACAGAAGAAAATGGGATATACCTGCACTGGAATCCGCCAACACAATAAGGATGAATACAGGGAGTTTCTCGAATGAAGTGGCTTAGAACAGTCGAAAATGAATTTTGGCAACCAGATATGATCTGAGTGGACGAATTACCAGGAACCGAACACAATGGTGCATAGGTGTAGTTGAGATTGTTTTTTTTTTGGAAGACGTGGGAGTATAAATATGTTGTGTTTTTGTACTATAACTGCCAGATACATATCTGTGGACACTTCGTCCTTGTACCAAGTGAGGGCGTAAGAGCTTATCAGGCTACCTTGGGTGAATTCTTCTTAAATGCAGATTGTCATCGTTTACTGACTAAAACTTTTTGCTGGAGTCCCTCTTTGATATCAGATTAGCATTTGGAAATATAGAAACTTCTCGTAAATACTACTTGTGAAACTTTAGATACAAAGAATGTCACCACCTTGTCCATTGGTTCGCTATTTTTCAAATAAGTAAGCATCAATGCTGATTCCCATGATTATCTCTGTAATGAAGAATATTATCGACCTGTTTGTATATATGTATAATGTAAATGTACATAATCAAACGTGTCCTCAAAATGCAAAAAAAAAATCCAAAAAGTCAACTTTCCATATACATACGCATAAGTACCTACATAACATTACAAAAAAAAAAAAAATACTCTGCACAATATCCTGATCCGATTATTTATGACTTGACTTTGGGTTTCGATAAGAACGAGCAAAAAAAAAAAAAAGAAGAAACCAATGGGTCAGTGGAAACTCAATACGAAATTCGACAATCACAACAATCAAGATTATCAGATTATTGCTCCTTATGTCCAATTCACTGAGGCGTTTCATTGGGTTTATCCCTTTTCGAAGGAAATGGACAGCAAATACGCTTTTAGGGGACACAATTTTCCAGTTAACTGAATTGAATTAAGTATACGTACCTTGAAATTCGACTTTTCGGAGATATTTTAGTAAGTCAGCGCCTTTAGTTGGTTTCATGGCATCACACAATGACGGACGTCCACCGCAGAGATCACGATGCATATCCCTATGGGTGAGTTGGCATAATAGTTTCAAATTAGCAGATGAATTGACATATTTCGATTGTTAGTGGTTTACCTTAAGGCATATGCAAATGCCATTACTGCGTCACTTACGAATTGTAGTTGATCCTCAAAATCTGTATTATTACGGGTTAGTCGTTCCTTGCTGGTGCATGTACGATTGTAGTTGTTATATGGTGTGACGAAACTATTTGGATAACGACATTGGAAATGGTCTTCCCAGAATTCTTTGAAAAATAAAAAAAATTACATTAATTTTAAATTTATACATATAGTCAAACAATTCCTTGGATAGTTACCAACAAACCATGGATTTCTTTGGTTATTTTCAACAGTCAAACCAAGAAAGTATTCTTCGAAACCCTTGACTGGATTAGCTTGTGGCTGCACAGAAAGAGTACCTTCAACCTGGAAAGTGGAATGAAGTGTAAGGTGCATGATTAGATTTAATATTTATTTATAATTTATTCGGAAGATAGACAAATGACTGCGAAGGATTTCAGAGCAGACAGCCTTAGACCTGTGAGCTTATGACTTAAGTATGACATAATGCATCCTGCAGCTAAGAAGTCATATATGCACGTTTCGTGAGTCCATACATTCTAGCTACCTTTCTAAATACAAAAGATACTTCATATGCACAAAAAATCAAAAAAAATATCCCTTGCAACGCTAGATGTGAAGGAATATGTAGGCGAATGTATATAATTTGTGATAACTACCAGAATCATTCAGGAAACACCCATTAGTCTAAATTCGTGAACAGAGGAATATCGATATAAGTGCGATAATGAACGAGACAGTTGAAATGGTAAGGACTACCATGATAGTACAGACCTCAAGGCATTCTCCAAGAAGCTGTCCTCTACTATGGGTTCGTGTGCTGAAGTATAGCAGCCGTTAAATTCTTTGATGGCCTAAACTTTCAAATAGAACACTCCCTTAAAATAGACAACAATTGGACCACTCCATCTGGACAGCCAATCCACAGAAAAGAAAAATGGTACTGATGGCAATTTATCTGACAAAATATAAGAGAAAGACAAAAGAAGTGATTTTTAGCCCTTTATACATATATCCAATAAATTACTTGCGAAAACCTAAAATTCTAAAACTGAAATCGTCCTCCAACTCCAATCAGCAGTTGCAAGTTTGCTGACATTCTGCATCCAAAGTCCAGAGTACAAGGAAAGACTTGATTACACCAACAGCATAGTTAGAGACCATTTCTAACTTACTATCTTCAGACCTGATTGTACAAGAATCTGGAGAAAGCACTGCACTGAGCCTAAACACTTTTGAAGACGACAGATCCTCCTCCATGTCTAACGCTGGACACGGTCTAATAAAGTCAGACGAGTTATGGGAGCTCCCGCCCAAACATGTGAGTTGAATTCGAGTTTCGGACGAATATACTTTATAGATAGTAGCCAAATCTGCAGCACTAAAAAAACGTTTACACCTCTTGAAGAATCCGCGGCACCTAGGGCTACTTTTCGTAGTTTCGGAAATCTAATAAATCCAGCGAATGTCTGAACTAACTTGCATGCCAAGCATTAAATTTTTCAATATCTAATCCATTTATTTTTAGTTTAACTACATAAGTATCCCGCTTTAGAGACAGGCAACAGTTCTGTGTTTTTGACGAATTGAATTGAACTCGGTTTTTCGCAACCCAGTTGATGATTGCCTGTGGTCTCAGCCGTGGATTCATCAAAGAATAAGCGAAGTCAATAGTACTATCATTCTCAAAGGAATGGATTGGATTCCGAGTAAGGGAGAGAAGGTCGTTAATGAATATTCAAAATAGGGTCGGAGCGAACACTGAGCCCTGGGATACACCAGAATTGCATTGATAGAAGTATATCCGTCCAATACAACTTGCATTCACCGATTACTCAAAAAGCTTCCAATCCAAGATGGGAAGATGCTACCGACACCGTAAGCTTGGATCGCCATAAGCTTTGGGTCGCCATAAGGGCCTCTGTGGAACGTTGTTGACGGAAACTGTACTGACGGTCATTTAGAAGACGGTTTCTTTCAAGATACTTGTATCTCATGAGATAGAAATTTACAATGTTTTCCATGACCTTAGAGGCTGCGGATCGTTCTTTTGAAGGGGAGGTTTTATCGGTCCTTTTTAGGGATCGGCTGGACGTGTAAGAGTTTTCATGGTTCTTGTAGAGTATGACAGATGGAAGAGCCTACATAGAGATTTACCCAGGGTAGAAGAAACAAGGGTATGGATCCCATCTGGACCTGAAGATTTGTTACTGGTGAGACCTTTTAGGACTCGATCCACTGAGTGGGTTAAGAATAATATTTGTTCTGAGGTATATTAAATCGGATTCAATAATGTTGGTGGTAGAGAAGTATCTGGTAAGGTGGAATATGCAGGGAATATACATAGCTGCTAGCAGATTGACTTTCTCTTAAAATTATTCGGTCACAAGAGCTGTGATGGGCGATATGGCGGAGCCTTTGATTCTTTTGACGGAAGAATCTCTCTCTTTGTGGTCTCGAGAAGTTTCGCACGCTTTAAAATTGATCCTGGATAAAAAAAAAAACAAAAATACGGCAATGATTAGATACTTTGAGATATCTAGCTTATGCGTCGAAGAACCGTGCATCGCAGCTACAAAGATGGTATACCGAATATACCAGTAACTGCTCTAGGTGCATTGCTAGATCTGCTTCCGCTTGATATTCCTATCATGGACTGTACTATTAAACCTATTTATCGTCTTTGACGTTTTTTGGTCCTTCCGCGACGTGGCCTCATTAAAGTTGAGTTTCCTTACCTTAAGGACAAATTTTGGACAGAGTATGAACGGGAGTCGGACAGAATCCCGAAAACCTAAAATCCCGAAAATCCAAAATCCCGAAAATGAAAATTTTCGTATGGATTTAAAGAAATTTTGCATATACTCAACCGCACACCTACTCGAAATCCAACAGTGACTCCAAGCAGGGGGGTTGCAGGGGGTTAGTATGCCCCCCCCATACATATTCGACTGTTTATGCACAAATCGAATTGTGGACTTATGACCCTGCGCCGAAAAGGATTAGATACTTTGTTACATTGTTATATTTCGCGCCCAACCCAATTTTTCGGGATTTTCGGAATTTTGGATTTCGCGATTGTGACCCCAACCCGTATGAATTACTCAAAAGTCCAGTGCCTCCTATGACCTATACGTAGTGACCATAGACCTTGCTTAATCCCGTAACCAGTTCCCAATTAGTTTGAAAATCCAAAAACTGAAGCAAGGCTGAACTCTTTGAGTCCTGTCTGGGTCCCAGGTCATACTCATCTCCAATAAGATTGGGTGATAAGGCTCAAAGGATGGATGTGGACCCAAACTTGCATTGGTGCGTTCTCGGTGAGGGTTTTGATTGACGATTGATCTAGATCTACAATTACATTTTTTTTTTTCGGTAACATTTTGAGCATTCCCTTAACCTATCCAATAGGTAGGAGATTACCAACAGTTTCAGGTTTATTTTAGTCAGTGCAGATGCATTTTAGTTTAACAGGTCCTTTCATCATACCATCCCCGAACCTACTTTTAATTATAAATCGCTTATGCCCTTAAATTTGTCCATTGTCTACATTTCAATAGGCGCGCATAGTGAGTTCGTTGAAGCCCCATATGAGATAGATTATCATTGTTTCTCAATTAATTCTGGCACACACTATAAATCGAATCAATACATCACAATTCATGTACTGCACCATAGTTTTCCCATCTATTATCACCCGGTTTTGGGAGCAGATGTTACTAAAATGAAAACAAGTAGGTGTAATAATGTACAGCCTCATGTATGGAACACAACGATGCTATCGCGTTAATGTATTCCAATCAATTTAACAATATACTTGAATAATGCTTCTTATTAATTATTAATCAAGCGGAAAATAATATAAATACCCACAACACGCAGAGTAATACGAAACAATAAATCAGCAAAAATTTCCCATCCATCATCATCCGAACGCCGTCGTCGTCCTCGGCGCGCTGCAGGACTAGGCAACAGCCACCATTATATCCTTTTGAATGCGTTATTTAGGGACTGACACAACCTCATTTATCATAACAATGGAATTTGTTTTCACAAGTTCATAAAATTTACCCCACCCACCCACACGCGTCCCCTACACGTGACCACCATCTGCTGAAGTGTAAAACATCCATTGCTAACATATGTATGAACATAGCTATACTTACTTCCGGTTCATTGCCGTCCGATACAAGGTTTCTGGCACTCCAGCCATCTGAGCCGATCCATGAGAACGCCCCAGTTGCATTATTTCTACGAACAGCACGCATAACTTCGCGTACCTCCTGATCAGAGCCAAAAATGATTGCACCTGTAAAAAGAAGAAGAAAACAAAAATAACATAAGAATTAATGACTCTGGTGGGGGGGTTTTACGCCCCCGCTGATTAAATGAGATTCAGGTGTGTAAACGATGGATGGAAGGATAATATCGATAATGTGTCCCTTAACAAGTAAGTCTGTATGCAAGGTGGCACTTTACATTTTATGCAGTGTGGAGCAACTTTTTAATATGCGAACGTGATGTGGCAACTTCTCTATATGCACAGAGGGGAGAAATCACTCAAGTTCAGTTTAATTTTTAATTTTCCAGCAGCTAACAGTTTACTGCTTCGGACCTGGTTAATTGGAAACCAGGCAAGACTAGTCTCACATACTTGATTTTGTTTGCTCTTTACCGACTTTGGTTGAAAGGGAAGTAAAGTATCGCTTCTCTTCATGTCCCGAAGTCTGAAGACCGACTTCTTGTTGCTCAGAGCTGTTGCTGAGGGTAACCTTGTAGCCACTCTGTAACCTTGGAATAGAGGAAAGAATTTGAAAAATGTGATATTTGGTTAACAGTGGACAGTGTTTTGTTTTTTGTTCTTTACCACAGATTACCGCAGCTACTCCACGACTGCGAATACATAGAGGGTTATAAAATCAGAACCAAGTCTAGAGCACGGGCGTACGTATATCACGTCATAGCACTCACCTTCAAAAAAGTGCTTGACTTCCTATAAAATATTATAGTGGACTATGTCAGAAATAGAGTACGATAGTACCTGAAAATATAGCAATCTTTGTGGTAACCAAGTTCAGTATCTACACTTTCTCAAGACTGCAAGTGCTAGTCTACCAGTATGGCTTCTCAGAATAGAACTCAGACTGGGGCTTTACCCTTTGCTCTTAAATTTTCAACCATATTTGTCATTTATTCTGATTATATTGCAATATAGACAAGTGTTCCTTGCAAGAGGCAAATTCTTACCCATCATTAGCAAAGTATTCGAAAATTCATTAGAGATACTTAATACGTGGGTAAGGCATTGCGGACTTTAAGTCAATCCCTAAAGGACCAAGCTCTTGCTGTTTAATAAGAAAATAGTTATACCACACTTCAAACTACCAATTCAGGAAATTCAGGAAATACGAATAAGGATATCTAATGGTGCGAAATGCTTTGATACCACCACAGGAAACTTAATATCAATGAAAGAGTAAACAGGGCACCAACTACACATACGAATCTTTAGCAGAAGGTGGAGTCGAAATCATTACATATTTCTGTGAATATATACGGCAACTGTCAGACTTACATACAATATATGTATGTATTCGCATAGGGCAACGTAGTTTGGGGGCAAGTCCTACCGAAGACAACCAATTTTAAATAATAAATAAAGACTTAATGAAGGACATGCACAGGTTCTAAAGAATTTGAGCAATAACTACACGTCACTTGAGCAGTTTTTGTCTGCACTTCCCGCGTAGGGAAGAATAGGAAACCAATGATCCAATAAAAGATAAGTCTATAACCATATATACAGACGAGTTAGAGCTAGATATAGGCACGGATGCAGGTATTTTTCCCGAACAACTAAACGCACACAGTTCTGTCAGACTCCCTGACCACAGCAATGTCTTCCAAGCATAGATTTTGGCAGTGACAGAGGAGCGCAATATGGTATCATTGTTTGATAAAACCGTATGATGATATTTACTGACTATCAGGGGGGAAAGATTCTAGGCTCGCAACACAATATCAATCTCGACTAGGTCCCTGTTTATATCGGTATAACCGGAAACAAAATAGTTAACAAACTTGAATGAAAGGGTTTCGCAATAGACCACAATCGAGCACGTTAAAGCCTCCACTCTGTAAACTCAAAGAATGCGTGAAGCGTGGTATCCTAATGATGGCCATTAGTAAGCTATTTATCTTCACTTTACTATCTTCGAACAATATAAAGTATACAACCTCCTAACACTCATGTCGAATGCGGTGCACATAGAACCTGGACAGGATTCAAAACTTTAATGCTTTTCTCACTAACAGTTCTCAGTTCGAAATAGCCAGATGAATTCATCCTCTTCAATAATTTTTTTGAAATATCCGTCATATGCTTCGAATGCTAGTGCCTATCTTCGAACGTACTGTTAAGTACAGAGATCTTTTCTGGGCCATACAACATAAATATGGAATGATTTACCAATCTATACTTTTCTATCTCAATATCATTCAAAAACATTTAAAACGAATATGGATCGGTGTCTCCTAATTTCCTTACCGTTCACGCTATGTCTTGACATTATAAGGGTAATTACTATAATTCTTTGACTATTAGTACGCTAGCTTACTGGACAACCAAATCGACTTAATTTTCTTAGTTTCGCTAGGTTAAAGCTATAACTTTTTCTGGAGACACTTCCATGTTAGCAAAAAATATAAGATCCATGGTTACGAATGTCACATAGACTCGCTGACCAAAAACAATGTATCATCCCCATTCACTGGGCTGGGAACTTCAAAGAAAACAGCTTTAAAAATATTAGCAGGGAGCAAATCTGAATCATTTCTAATGCTTTCTGCCCAATCTGAGTTTTCTGTGAATCTGATGAAAATCGTCCTCAAATGGCGGCTCCATAGACTTACTGAATACCACTCATACCTGCAAACTTAAAAATCACATGAATCAGCATAATAGAACTTTATGAGAGATCATAGCCCTAGAAATACCATGAAGAACTAGTGCAATGTTTCACCCGTATGCTTTAGGCATTCACCTGACTAACTTGTCTGCTCCCAAATATTAAAAGCATAAAGTGATCCCGACATTACGATGCATTGCATCCACATCTAATTACGAGGTTATTCCTGAAGACGAAACAAAGTTTTTATAGAATGGTGACCTCGTAGATACCTAGTCGAAGTTAACACGTCCAATGTATATGTATCTCCTACTATTGATGAAAGAATTATATCATGGTAGTTCAGCCAGCAAAACTATCTATGTAATATGTTCAGAGCTCTTTTGGTTTGGTTAGAAACTCAATCAGGGTCTATTGCTCATAAAAACTTTCTCAATGTTCTTTCCATCAATAAGTTTTATAGCTCAATAGTTTCTGTGGTTCCAAATTCTGTTTGCAAGAAGACAGATATCATCAGTAAACTCCACGTGATTTAAATAATAAAACACTATACACTGCATTCCTCGACTTTTCTTTACTTATGCTGTATGAATAACATTATTGATGGCTACAAGAAATAGAAGAAGTGACAATATGTAGCCCTGTGGCACCCCACTTTGTACTGAGTTTACTGTAGCTGTCTCTTTTTCTGGAATCAGTTTTTTACACTATCCTAGTATATTGGTTTGGTACATAGTTTTGAACTTAGAGAAATAATCGAGATAGACCCTATAAGATACATAGATACATGTACATGTACTATATTTGTGATGAGTATCAATTGCGAAACGATTGACCCATGGCTGTCCACCAGTTCTGTCTGGCTTAAATTTTGAGCTAGAAGGATAAAATTTTATATCTAAACTTCTGAGGAAAATATGGAGTACAGGTGTAAATGTTTTTAAAATCCGCCCACTGTCACTCCCCTTTTTCATAACCTCACTATTTTACTTGAAATGAAAAAAATATGAAGGCTAATATACATGTATCTACATACAAACATCATATGTGGCCACGCCTATTTTTTGGGGACATTTTCAAAAAAACAAATGATTTCCAAGATCAAGATCGTTATGGTGTCGTTTAAATGTTATTCAACTAATCATGATCCTCAATTAAAAAATGCAGTCTTAATTTTTTGGCTGTTAGCTGTTTAGGCAAGGTGGTAAGGTCTCTCTGAAGTTATTGCTTTCAAATGATTATATTCTGCTATGCCCATCATTAATTCATTACAGAACGACTTTTGACTTAAACTCCATTTAAATTATAATTGCATATTAAACATTGCGTTAAAGTTTTAATTTCACTGCCAATTTAAGTGAATTGAAATCAAGTTATGAACTCACTATAATAGTTTAATTAAAACTAACGTTGAAATTTCCACTACATAACATGATACTCGTACTCAATTTAATTTTGTTTTAATAACTCTCGGTTATGCTATATGAGTCCGGCTTTTAAATCTAATGAAAAAAGTTAAAAACACGAGTGGAACAATGAGAATTCCAATGCATTTTGCATGAAATGCAATCAAGATGCTTCCATGCTAAAGTTGATTTCTAATAAATTGTGAATAGGGGCAAGGATATGTGAAGGATTATGGCATCATTAAAAAAGGATTACCAGCAAAAGTTTATTGTTATGGGGGAGGAGGATAGTGGATACTGGATCTACGAATATCCTTGTATTGTTCTTGATGGGCAATGGTTGTAAAGTTTTATTCGGTTTTACCTTATATGAATATGTTATGTATTTGAAAAATGGTAAAAAAAATTCATCATGGTACAACGATTGCCACTTCATAGATAATCTGAAGTACGTCTGTACTGTAAGTTAGTTTGGAATCCTTTCGTTTACTATGGTTGATGGAAAAACTTAGATTTTATTTATTTCCCTCACATGTTTCGGGTGGCAGTTGGTAACAGTCGAATCTATCTTTTGGCAGTTTTATAACGTTGATGGTTCGAGAAATATATAATGACAGGGAAATATAAAGCTTGTCCGAGCATTTCAGTCGGAAAACGACTATCAAAAGCCATTATCCGCAAAGGAGTCTATTGGATAAAAGGCAGTAGACAAGTGATAGTTTAAGGAAATAAGATAACACAGCCCTACTTTCTTACAGAGTAGATAGCCGTCAAAACAACTTGAATTGAACGGATCGAGAGGGGTTTTTTAAGAAGTTTATCAACACCAAATGCAAGCACTTTCGACAAAAGAGTCTGATGGCAAACTCTGTCAAATACTCAAAAATCTTACATTTACCCGAATGATGCAATGACCCTTTTGCTATGACACCTGAAGGAAAGCATATACAATGACTGGAACATAAGCTCTGAATGTCCCATCTACCAAAGTGGCGGTGCTGAACACACATGACTTATGCAAACTATCGATTCATTTGATTCGCATCATTGTCCAAACTTTTCTGGATATATGCTCAGCGCTATAAAGGGGAATTGGGATAGTCAAGGTCTTAATATAGAATCTTTTTAGTTGTTTAGAATATAGGCTTAATACTTAATTACCTTTTCAGCCTAAAGAAACAGGAGTCACTCTTTATTTTGCTTTTGTTGAGGTGTAAAGTTTGGTCAGAATCAATAACAGGACTAAGATAGATAATGGCCCTTACTACCTAAAAATCATAGCTGTCGAATGTAACTATCTGCCCAATTCGTCGATGATGTATACCTCCTCGCATTGGCATGCTCGATATTAAAAACACGTTTAAACCTGTGAGCTGGAACGGCTTAGTTAGAGCAGCAAGCAGACTATAGATACCGAATACCTACTGTGATTAATAAAACAGAGGCCTGAGATATACAAACTTAAGGAAGCTTTTCTTAAGGATCAGCTTTAGGCCTAATCATATGGAATATATAGATGGAATACTAAGAACGACGAAGCCGAACGAAGTGGATATCATCGGATACATTGACGGTAATAGTCGTTACACTATAGCATGCACGCTAGAACGAGTATCCAAAAATTTCAGTCGAATGATTAGAGATGTGAAGCTATGGCTTAAAGCATAAGGGATGGAAACGGCCATTGATTTAGAAGCGGAAGGGTCTACATTACTGCATGGTAGCATGAGAGCCCAGACGTATGACGTTAAAATCGTTCTAGGTGATTTAAACGCCACAATAGGAAAGGAGGACATCTTTGGTAGCACCATTAGAAAGCATTGACTACACGATACAATGTCTGGAAACAGACTTAGGCTAATTGACTTTGCTGGAGACGTAACCTCAACATTCATAAGGGAACATGGCAGTCACCAGATCATCCAATTGTCAACTAAAATGGTCAAGTTGCGTTCGACGTAAGGTACTCCTCCATTATTTTAGATGTCCGACATTCTGAGCTGCCAACAAGGACTCGGATCAGTACCTAATTGCAGCTAAATACCAGTGGCATCGCCAAGAAGTCATCAGAAACGTCACACGTGATTTCCTGGGTTTCCCTCGACCACACTCACGAAACCCCTGGTTTGATGAAGAGTACCGGTAAGAACATGCAGAAAAACAACTCGCCTACGCTGCACAGGAGGACGAGAGCGGCTCATGAAAAAGTGCCAAGGAAACAAGATCCGAAGGATCTTGTAGAGATGAACAAGAAAATCTTGTAGTTGAGTCACAGTCAATTTTGTAGACTACTGTAAAATGGCGACGACGACCCAAATTCCGCTGTCAGGCAGAATGAACCATTCAACCTGGACGACGAAAACCAAGACTTCCATCCACCCGACCAGAATGATGTGAGGATAGCAATATCCAAACTCAAGTTCAACAAGGCTGCTGGAACGGACTGCATACCATCTGAACTATTTAAGGCAAAGGGAGTAACTTGGTGCAGAGCATACACAAAACACATTTCCAAGATTTAGTCGGAGGAAAGAATGCGTGATGAATGGAACCTCAGCATTGTTTACACGATCCAAAAGAAATTACAGAGTCATAAGTCTCTTTAACATTGCATACAAGATTGTGTGAACCGTACTGTGTGAGCGTCTGAAACCATTTGTCAATGAGCTGATTGGCCTCCATCAGTGCGGTTTTAGGCCTAATAAATCCACAACCGACCAAATATTCACACTAGGGCAGATCCTGGAGAAAACCCAAGAAGTCCAGATCGATACTTCATCCATTTATAGAGACGATCTATACAAAACCATGTCTAGTTTCGGGATCCCTATCAAATTCGTCAGATTATGCAGATGGAGATCGCTTGCTGTTCCATAAAGATGGGAAACAATCTCACCGAGACTTTTGATGTCAAAAAAAGATTTAGACAAGGTGACACGCTGACATGTGATTTTTTCAACATAATACTTGAAAGGATTGTGCAAAGCTCACAAATCAACACCAGAGGCACAATCTTTCAAAAGTCTGTCCAACTACTAGTCTATGCCGACGATATTGACATTATTGGCAGAACAGCGGGCTGTCACTGTTGCGTCTGCAAGTGTTGGAACAGAAGCGGCAAAAATTGGTTTAGCGATAGATGAGGTATATAATGGCAACAAGAAGGGACAGACAACTTCGACGAATCGGACAGAACGTCACAATAGATACCTATATCTTTGAGGTAGTTAAGGATTTTGTCTAACTCGGCTCCGCTAAGAACGTTGACAACAACATCATATAAGAAATCAAACGAGGAATTACACTTGACAATTACTGTCTCTTTGATCTAAGAAGACAATAATAAGGAGACTCTATATAAGACCCTCATCATCCCAGTTCTGCTTTATGGGCAGAGGCATGGATGGATAATATCCTTGGTCTGGAACTACTAAACAGCTTCTTTCTAAATTCATCCATATTTGGATCCATAGTCACAACGGTGCCATAGGCAACTGACATGCCTTACCAAGTAGCTACATAAAAACATGAGTTATGATGTGTATACATTAGGAAACACTTTTCATATACCTACTATGTAACATCCGCTCTTCGACATCACAAAAAATTTAAATGATCTTGGCTGTAAATATAAATGTGATTTGATAGCTTTTTTCACCCATGCAAAGGTCAGCTATCGAGATTTTCGAAGATATTAGATGTGAATACTGCATCATGCTCGAATCTGTTTCAAATGATTTCAGAAAAGAATTACAACAGACTGCACTGCCTTATATGGGATAGTACCTAGTCCTGGTCGAAGTGCTTCATAACACCATTTCAGGCACAATCAGCAGTTTTGATTTGAATGAAATTCTTTTCCAAATTAAAAACCTACTTAAATAAGTATCTACACCCAAAATAGCATTCAAAACTTGGCCATCTAAAAACTTTTTACAACAATATCGATTTAAAGTCACAGTAACACCTAACAAATCACAAATCTAAATATAAACAAAAAAAAATATCTTCAAGAAGTAATAAGTTTGATGGATACAAACAACTGTCAAGGGAGTTCCTGCAAATGAAAAAAAAAAAAATAACACAAAAACACTGAGGATTTAGATGATTTGTATATAGCTAGTCCTTATCATCGCCATAATCACCATGACATCGCCTTAGTGTACTTGCAACAGTAGGAACAATGAAAGAAGAAACTTTATTGCGTGATGCAAAACAACAACGAATCAATGAAAGTTCTTCTTTTTATGGATTTATTTATTCCTTTTTTTTATTTCAACAGAACATTAAAGAAATAACCGCAAAAGAATAACTTGTATCCGTAAGCCTGTTTTCCTTGGAATTTTTGAATTATTCATCACATTTGGAATTTTTTATTTTTTTTTTGCTTTTCTTGCATTTGCATCTCTGATGAGAAGTCTAATAAAAGGAACGGTTACTGCGGGTATATTCATGGGGATTCGGGGATTCATGGGGTGGAAAATATAAAATCGACATTTGAAATAAATTCATGGTTTCACTACACGCCCTAACAAATCGTTGCAACTTTCTTGTGTATCTTTGACCAATAGGCATATTAAGATGACCTTTGAATAGATTGTATTCCAATTGGACTTCTTTTTTATACTCAGGCTTCGACAGTATTTCGAGATGCCTACAACTCCTTATTGATTTTACTACTGCATAGCTAGAGATGAAAGGCTTTAGGGAATATAATCCTTGTAAGTGCATTTGGAAATTATATTCCTTTTGTAACTACAGGCATTTGGTGGCTAAGAGGATATGAGATGATTGATTCCCAGTAGCGCACATAGTATTTCTAAAAATTATTCTATATGACCATAACATAGGTCATAAACGACGTGATATACATATCTAAATCCGTGCTAAAATTAATCTAAAAAACTTACTTACGCACACAATTCTACAAAATATATTTTTCAAGTTTACTAATTATTTTACGCGCAAGAAAGTTTGATTTCTCTTTCGTGGTCCATGGCTGCTACTTCATAGCAAACCACTGCACTAGAAAAGTCTCGTTTAAAATGATTTTCTCAAAACTATGCTTTAGCAAACCACATCTCTTTTAATTATACGAAAATACTTCTCACAGTCTAAATAGTAGAATACCTACATTTAAAAAAAAAAAAAATTTTGTTCTTCGACTCAAGGAATCTTATCCTGAAGCGTATACGCTTGCACGTACATTGAGGATGTATTACGAATTTAGAGCAATGTATGTCCTGGGTAATGAACGCTTTCTAGAAGCCACCCGCAAGATATAGAATTTTTAAACAAACTGTGTACGTACTTCATAAGTGTTCATATTATGCTCAGCTATGGTGGGGTGAATTTTGTTTAAAAGAAGTTTTTTAAAGTTTTTTTTTTTTTTTTGTTTAAAGAGGGTATAGACTACTGTACCCGGTTGTTAAGTCTTGCATAGTTTGTACATAGTACGAACTAATTGGGAAGGTGATTGGTAGAGAGTGAAATATTTTGTGCAGTGTTACCCATGGGTGGTTGAGTTTGAAGTGATATTTTGGGTGATGGGCTGAAAACCCACTGGCTTTTAACGAGTCTTAATAATGCATCAACTTTCTTTCTTTCAGGATGTGTAAGATCCAAGTAAGTTCCATTCTTGATGCAGTTGATTGTAGAATTTCCGACCCAAAGTATAATTTTTATTTCATGGTCAAACAAACTATATGGCAGTAGCACCATATGATGTGTGACCAATTGAAGTGACGGTTGAAAAAAGAAAGTCGGTACAGGTTTACCAATTATTTAGAAAAAAAAATTTCTAAATCGCAGCCATCTACATATGAGTATTCAAAAACCAAAAGGAATCTTGTCTTCGATTAGGTAAATACTAAAGACATACATATGTATGTAGCCAGATAGTCGGTAAGGGCTGATGATAAATCATAACAATGTACCTAGTATGTCACGTGAAAGATACAAATCAAGGCTAGTAAGAATTTTTTAAGTGACATGCAAATATGCAAAATCGTATGGCCTAACCATAGTAAATATATTTCCTTTCATTGGTAACGTTAAAAGAGCTATGTATCAGTGGTTCGTTACCTCACAACTGCAGAAACTACAGACACAGTTCTGCCAGAAGTGTCCTTGACGTATTGTAGATACATATATCGCCTTCCAATAACTTTGGTTTACATTAGGGAAGAGCCAGATAGGTTTTTAGCAGCACAATGGACCTCCCCTGGTCTAAGTGCATTTTCCCATTGAGAGCCGGTCTCAGAAAAGTCTTCCAAAACTCGATATGGTAGGTTAAAGATACTGCTCGAAAGCTGACTAAAATTCGCAACAGATGCTTCGAGCTGACATGCCGGGTTATGAAAACCTCCTGTACAGTGCTAGTTCCCTGGTGGAACCCAGTTCTGAAGAGACTCAGAACGGAAACCAAATCGGCCACTTAACCCAAAATTAGATGGAGATTCAAACCTTTTCCGATCCAAAGAAGGAAGTAAATGAAAGAAGTTAATTTCGTTTGATTTCTGTAAAAACATCGAGCACTCGGTGAAACCAGTAGAGTGGTTAAAGTTCTCAAAAGCGGCAAACGAATCCAATCGGAGTCAGTTCGAAAATCTGATGGTACTGCTTACAAGAAAGCAGAGACGATATTGTCCTCATCTAGGAACCATGGGTCCTAGCATGGGACAATAGCATAGCGGGATTAAGGGCAAAAAATTATACGGTTTTCTTTGCTAAAGAACTAGGTAAACCCAGGGAATGTATTCTTGCCAAGAACAACCTTAATTTGTTTCTTCTATCCAATTTCGTTGATTCTGACTTTATCTGTGTCAGTCTGGAACGAGGTAAGGAGAAACCAGTGTGGATCACTTCTGCGTAAATGCCCTATGATGAAACGGGGCCTCGACCTGCAGACATTATACGCAAAGTGATCAGTCAAGCCGAAAAGGAAAACCACCTTATGCGGACGACATCGCCATAGCGATATCAGGGACGGATAGTGACGGTCTTGGAGTTAATCTGTCGAAGACTGAACTCGTATTGTTCACAAAAAAGTATAAAACACGACATATAACTCCTCCAAAACTCAAGGGTATTGAATTGCAATTCGCAGATCACGCCAGATACTTGGGGGTTATTCTATATACAGAACTCAGTTCGAAACTGAATTTACAGGACCGTGCCAGGAAGGCCTCGATTGCCCTCTATTCATGTAGGAAAGCCCTGGGCCCAAAATGTGATCTCCAGTCCCGAGTAGTCCACTGGATATACACGGCAATCGTTAGACCCATCCTAATGTACGGAGTACTAGTCTGGTGGACGGCACTGGACGAAAAAAGCAACATCGCAATACTTGAAAAAGTTCAAAGGCTATCCTGCGTCTGTATAATGAGCGCGCTTAGAACTACTCCTATAGCTTCATTAGAAACTTTACTTCTTCTTCTTCCTGTTGATACCTTTGGGAGGCTGATGGCGGCTAAAGCAGCACTACTGCTTAGGGA
This sequence comes from Xylota sylvarum, assembly GCA_905220385.1. Classification (NCBI taxonomy): domain Eukaryota; kingdom Metazoa; phylum Arthropoda; class Insecta; order Diptera; family Syrphidae; genus Xylota; species Xylota sylvarum. The sequence goes on along the minus strand of LR999960.1, from coordinate 48,223,270 downwards.
ATTCTTGCAACTGGCTTGTGGAAATATGGGCCACGCAAGTACCCTAAACGGCCATAATACTATTCCTAGTAATTCCGACTACATAGTCCCCTATCTGGACCTCAACGTCAAATATAGAACGAATCTGCGACAGAAATATACACAGACGGATCCAAGACAGCGTCTGGCACAGATGCGGGCGTTTACTCCCGTGTTTTGGACATTCGCATCGCCAATCCATTGCCGGATCACTGCAGTATTTTTCAGGCAGAAGTCTCAGCAGTCCGTGAAGCCGCGACCCGGCTTTCGATTAACTCGATAGAGTGCAGTGCTATTGTTTTCTATATAGAAAACAGGTTGCCATACGTCAGCATCGGTTTTTCTACAGCCGCCTAAAACCACATGATGATTTTAGGGCCTTGACCCCAGGTTTTGCCGAATATCCTGTTGCAGGCATTATATGCTATCAATGCTTTCTTTGCCCTTTCCTTTATGTTGAGGTTCCAGTTTAGTAACTACCAGGTATTTGACGTAGACGCAAACTTTTAGCAGAGTTCTCTCAATTGATGGCATTTTGAATTCCGGTATTGTCCTTTTGTTTGTAAAAAGAATCAATTACATGTGGATTGTGGATTGACTATAAGTCCGCAGTTCTTGGTCCAGGTATTGATCATGGGTAAACCGTTTTCTCTTTGATCACTTAAGAATGGAAAGAAATGTTCCTGTCGCTAGCAGTGCTAAGTCATCTGCATATGCTACTGCTTTAACTCCACTAGATTTTAGCTTAACTAGGACTTCGTTTACCATGAGGACCCAGAGAAAGTGTGATAATACACCAACTTGAGGAGTGCCTCTAGATGTTGAAACCTGGTTCTGAACTGATTTGTCTGTTTTTTGACATGCACATACATATGTATGCCAGTTGATAAGGGTGTTGTTCACATTAAGGTTTACTAAAACTCTCTTTATTGCATCGGTTTGGACATTATTTAAGGCCCCTTCGATATCTAAGAAAGCAGCTAGATTATATTCTTTGGGGAAGCGTACGAATAGATTTAGATCCAATTCGCTATTATCTCCGGAGAGAAAATAGTTTTGAACAAAATCTCCAACGAAACAAACTTTTTTGCCAAAATCTCCACGAAATCTCCAAATCCCCAAATTCCTAGAGTACATGTGGTGCCGTGACATAATGTGAACTAACATAAGGCTAAATTTCAGTATTTAAAGAAACTTTGCATACATCCAACCTCGCAGCTACCCCAAATTCAACAGTGATCATAAGCAGGGGGGCAGCATGCCCCACCATACATATTCCACTGTTTATGGATATAAGTTACACAAAGTGTTATAAGCCCGCGATTTAATCGAATGATTCACTATTTGAACGTCCCTCTTTCCCTGGGGATTCTCTCTTTGGGGATTTTGCGGCTGGGGGTTTCAATTTGGGGATTTTTTCGTGGAGCTCATGTCTTGGGGAAAACCTCCCCAACCCTATTCTTTGTCCTTCAATGTTTTTTTCTTCACGATATTGACGACACTGTGGAGTGCTGTTTCTACACTTTTCCTTTCGGTAAAAGCATATTGAGCCGGAGATATAACTTCCGGCTTGAGTTTTCTTCGAATGTAAATGTCAATTAGCCTTTCGAACGAGGTTAGGCTGATAGGTCTATAATCCTTTGCTGTAGTGTGACTGGGTTTACCAGCTTTGCGTATAAATACCACTTTAACTTTCCGCCATGATATTGGTACATATCCTCAAGTTAGGCTGCATAGAAAGATGTTTTTAAGATGTGGGGGTTATAAGTTCTTCACATTTTTGTAGCATCATAGGGAAGATATGGCATCTTTTTTCCAGGAGATTTATATGGTGAGCAGGAGCCCATCTAATGCGTTCTTCTGTTATCATATTCTCTGGGGCTGTGTGTTCTATATAGTACTCATTTCGTTCGGTAATTCCATTGCAGGTGCTTCCCGGAAAGTGAGTGTTCATTAAGACCTCAAGCGTTTCGTTGCATGATTCTGTCCAGTGGCCATTAGAGTCTTTAAGAGAGCCCAGTGCGATTGATTCTTTGGCAAGGACTTTTCTAAGGCTAGCCGATTCAGTAGTGCTCTCTACTTCATTACAGAAGGTTCTCCATGAACAACGTTTTGCTTTTGAGTCTCTGCGTTCTTTTGCGTTGAGTCTCTGTCTTGAATTTTGTTTGACTGGATTTGTATCGCTCCCAGTCCCTATCCGTTTTCGAATATTTTGCAACATTGAAAACTATTCTATTGAGTAGTCGGGTTTCCTCAGAACTGTGTAAAGCGAAACTCACTTGTATAAGTTAATAGTATTCGGCTCTGAAAATTATCAGTATTTTTTTTTTTTTGATATAATGCTCTGTTATTGCATTACCTACTTATATTTCTATTGTTAGGTACCTTGCAAAAGTTGAAGTTAGTTTCGACAAGTGACGAAGTTTCCGACTCTGGGAACTAGAAATTCTGGTATTCAAAAATGTACGCACCACGTAATCTTTTCTTTTCATTTCAAAACAAAAATTGTTGTTCTTGTTCGTCCACCTGTTTAAAATAATAATAAATCCTTCTCGTAGTGTTTTCATGTGGTTTGCTTTCTATATAAGTTCCGTCTTCCATGTACATAAACTGAAAAGCACCAAAATCGGATGAAGTGACGATGGGTATAGGGTTTCATAAATATTCGAAAACTGTCCCTTCCTATATAACTTACCCTAACAAGCACTAAACCGTCTCTTTTTACTTACTATTTGTATGAGTTTATATGAATTTTCTTGTGCAGTTTGCTTTCAAACCAACCATTTATTTTATTTTAGTACCTACCGCCATTATTTAACATCCTTTGTGAATAAAATTAGAATTCACTAAAATTTTTTCTGCCTCTGCCCCTATTGTGATGGTGCTCATGCATAAGTATGTTCAAAATCGAATGAATTCAGAAAACTATACATATCCTCGTAAAAACGTAGCCTTCCCTGAATACCAACCTTATCCTTTTGACAAAGTGGATTGCAAACAAATACAATCGCCTCTAACCAAAAACAAAGTGATTAAGCAGGAATATAAAGCATCTTTGTACATGTAGAATGTTCTGAGGTGAAGGACTAGTCAAACGAGGACCGCTACTGTATTCATTTATGAATTGAGCCATGTGTGTGGGTGCTGGCATGTGTATATGGGCAAAAAAAAAAAAAGGTTCAGATGTTCTGAATACGACAGGACCTTATTTGAGAATATTTACGCACCTGACAACAGTTTTGTTTAAAGGGTGAAGTAATTTCATTTCAGAACCTTAGGCTTTTGGGTAAGAATGTGTGTTATTTATGTTTTATGGTCGTAATGTACACTCGTGTGGAGGTAAGCTTTGCTACACGTTTTTCATCAATTTTCTTGTCTATATTTTAGGAAGCTTAGTTTACAATATTCCACTACAGGATTTAAGAACCCTGAAGTTAGGTGGAGGATATGCATATTACCACCGGAATAAAGGATCGTATAATCGACTTTACGGCTGCCATTGTTGTTTTTTTGGAATACCAAGCTGTGAAAACATGCAATTCTTTGGGGTTGTCTGTACATACACAGGCCATCCTTTGTGATGGGATTTTAAAGTAGTGAATACGTTGTCATATTGCATAGTAAGACTCTTAAATGGTAGTTTTATGATTTGCATTATTGATTTTATTTTTTATATATCTCTTGGCTTGCCATTTGCTTTCATTCTAATTTCAATAAATCCTGGAATGATACTAGGATAATCAAAAGACTCCCATGAACTATCTCCCATGAACTATCTGTTTCACAAGAAAAAAAAAATGGGGATTAAACCCAAAGATAATTCACTGAACTTACCTCACCATCAACACCCCAATACCCCAATAATTACATACACAAACCTCGGATGCTGGAAAAAGGCTAGTCAAGCCTGCAAAGACTGAGCATATAAGTGTTATACAGACTAAGGCGGCAAGCGCCCTAAAGCTTCACCACTTATCCAAAAACAAGGAAATAAAATAAAATACAATTCTCTATATTCACTTATACAGGTTTTTGAAAAAAAATGTGCCCCCAAAATGCGGAGTGCCACGCCCATTAAATAAGGCCTCACGTATCAACAAATTTAAGTGGGCCCCTGGCTCAAGTGGTTAATGCGTTGGAATACGTTCGATCCCCAGACAACATCTAAAATTGCTTTCACTGCCAAACTTCTCGCGATCGTCTGACAAACATCCAACTGAGCACTGATGTTCAGATCGAGTACTATACACTTATCACTGGGAAATATAACCGTCAGAAAGACGGTTTGCAGTGGAATACCCCAAGGCGGAGTTTTCTCCCCCCAACTATGCCTGTAAGACTGAAGGCAGTACGATCGTGGTCATTGAACCCTCATGGCCAAACATTGATACTTTCTCAACGGATCGACGGTAATTGATGATATGAACCCGATGCTTTGAATTTGAAAGGAGATTTACTATAAGCATTCCGGATAGAGCCTACTGGAAGAACCATAGAACCAATAGTATAAAGGTACTGGCCTTATACACCGAAGGATCTAAGATGGACATTAGCACAAGGGCTGGGGTCTATTGCCAAATTTTAAAAATAGACCGTTCCTGTAGAATAAATGACGACATAGCGTCTTTCAATCCAAAATCAAGGCTGAAATTATGCATAATAGCAGTATTGTTGGCAAAACGATAACAATATAGACAGCTAAGGAGCTGTTATGGCTCTGGTATCTGCAGTAATTAGATCGAAGCTTGTCAGCACCTACAAATCACTTCTGAACACGAAAAGGCTGATGTACTTGCAAGAAAAGGGCCGGCGATGCATGTATCTGTAGGCACTCCCTTTGCTGCAATCCCAGTATGATCCCTAAAGATAAAAATGAAAGGGTGAAGTTACTAGTCGAGCCAATCAACGATGGACTCATCTAGACACATGTGCAACGGCCAAGGCGCTATGCCAGGAACAAGAAGAGATCTGTTTCTCTGATGAAAGTCAGTAGTCACAAAACACGGGTCCTCTCTTTTTTTTACGTAGGACGGTGGAAATTTTTTAAAGACGAAACTCTGGGGTTAAATCCTCGCCCAATTGGTTTACCAGCAGATGCCGTTCTACGTAATACCGTGGGAAGTGGAGCATGATGTGTTTCGCATCCTCCACTGCTTCCGTGCACGTTTATACAAAAGGGGTTGTCGTGGTGTCCAAATCTGTGCATGCTCTGAAGTATCCATGGCCAGTAATCATCTGGATCAGGTAGAAATTCAGCTCCCTATGCTTCCTATTAATCCAGGCCTCTATATTGGGTATCAATCTATGCGTCCACCTGCCTTTGTCAGAGTGACACAATCTCTCCTGGCATTCTTCTAGACTTGTCCTTGGTGGTACTTCAGTACTACTTCGAATCGTTACTGTTGCCGATGTCCTACTGACACGGTATTTCTGTTGCGCTTATTTGGCAAGAAGGTCTATTGGTACCATGCCAGCCACTACACATGCCGCATTGTAGGAAGTTGTTCGGAAGGCGCTGCATACTCTCAACGCATTGCTTCTGTAGGCTGCCTCAGTCTTCTTTCTGTATGATTTTGTTTTCATGGCACCATCCCATATTTGGGAGCCGTAGAGCATTATTGATGCGGCAACTCTTGCTAAGAGTAATCTCTTCTTACGTTTCGGTTCGCCGATATTCGGCATTATCCTTGATAGGGCAGCCGTTGCCTTTGCTGCCTTTTCAGCTGCATGTTGCAGGTGCTGCTTATAAGTTAGCCTTGCATCTAAGGTAATGCCAAGGTACTTCAGCTCTGATTTAGAAGCTACGACGTAATCGCCCACGGTTACTCTTATAGTCTCCATGAATCGCCTGCTGCTGATGAGCATTACTTCAGTCTTTTCCTCTGCAAGTTGTAGGCCCATGCATACTAGCCAGTCTTGGCCCATCCCGATAGCCTCATTGGAGTCATGGTACAACTCCTCAAGGTGTTCGTTCAATAGAACGATTGCTATGTCATCCGCGAAGTCAATTATTTTCGAAGACCTCGGGGTTCCAAGTCTCAGGACGTCATCATAGATTATGCTTTACAGGAGCGGACCTAATACGGAGCCTTGAGGAACGCCGCTTGTGACGTTATACTGCCTTGTTCCATGGTCTGTGTCGTAAAGAAGTATTTGGTTTCTAAAATTGTCCGTCATTATCTTCAGCAAGTATTCTGGTACTGGTATTCTGGTGGATGAAAGTGCCTTAAAAGATTGCCTATGACCAACTTTTGTGTCAAAACAATATTCTAATATCTTCGTTGTTGAAAAGCACCATCTGTTATTTGGATAAGGAACTACACAGTTCAATTTATTATTCCCGAAGCTCTTAAAAAAAAACAAAAACTAGAACAATATATTTCAAAATATGTCCTAATTTTCCAATATTAGCGAAAAATCCAATCTCAAGTATCCTATTACACTATTACACTAGAATATCCTTGGCATGTCCTTGTTTTTCTTGAAAAAAAAAACAAAAAATTCAGCCGTTCCACTTTGAAGTTATGACAAAAATAAATCATAAAACTTGAAGACTTCATAGCTTAAATATTATAAAGGACATCCTTCCCTCTAGCTAGTGGGTGTAGTCACCCACAAACACTACGTGGTGGTAATAAGACGTTTTACTTGTAGTGAATTGCAGTGTCACCATCTGTGGTAAGTGGTAAAAGTTACACTGTCAAGTGCTGGACTGTTAAACGCAAAAAACTTTTTTCATTAGATAATTGCGTTTAAGGTATATACATATGTACATCCTATATACCTCATAGTTTTCGTCTCGTTTTGCTAGTTAAGTTGTGTGCGGTTTGAAGAATGTACTTGCGAGGTTTTGTCTATAAGTAACTCAACACAAGGATGCGCTATTAAGTAGTTCTTTTGTTTTCATTTTTGCAGTGTCAATCCAATTAAAAAGTAATTAAACAAGTTTGCAATTAGGCGACTCATCAGTCACAGTATTCTCGTGAATAGCTACATAATAATAATTAGAGACAAATTACGGTATACCACGATCAATTTTCACAATGTTATACAATTTGGCATGTTGTCAGATTTTCACTATTTCAATTTAAAGAACAACCGACAATGTAGTAGAATTCTTGGAAATAAAGGGTTTGTCTTCCCCGAAGCGGGAATTGTGTTGTAAAATTCTCGGAAATAATCCTTTCGATTACTCTTGTCTTTTTCAAAATGAGAAATCTGTTGTCGTCGTTCCTGCAATGTGTTTAAATTCAAACTACTTACTTATATGTATGTACATGTCTTGAATTTATACAACAGAGTTCCTACATAACTGTGTGTGTACCTATATGTATGTTTGTACAGAGAAAGGACATCAGCATGAACTGGAAACAATGTCCTGTTCAATGTTCGCATGATTGAATTTATTCAAATATTTTTAGATTAAAACTATTTCTAGATATTTGTCAACAGTTGTTTGTATCATATATCTACTGAGAATAGGTTTTCCAAAAAAGACGATAGTAAATCTTTAAAAACAAATAAAGCATTATTTACGAATTGACATCAACATTTAAAAGTTTAAATTCTGTAAGGACTTTTTTTTATCAAAAAGAAAGAAAGAAGAGTCTTCGAATCCATCCCCGAAGGACGGCGTAGTAGACTATGAGTTCGCCTGTCATAAGGATGCAGCTCGTGGAGAGAGTCAAATACTGTCAGCAGATTTTCTGGTTCAACTAGAAAACCAAATGAGAGCCCAATTGACAGTGTTAGAGGGCTTTGTCACCCCCAAGAAAATACAGTGGGCAGTGTAGCTTCCTTCCGTACAAATCCGCTGGTCTCGATTGTATCTTTCCAGTAGAACTACAACAAGGTTTTGATATTTTAAGCCCGTGGCTCCACACTATCTTTAGGAGCTGTTTAAACTTCGGCTTCACTCCTAGATCCTCAAGGAGGGTCAAAGTTGTCTTTATACTGAAAGTCGGTAAGGATTCCCATGCATTCCCTAAAGACTTCCGTTCGATCAGCCTATTCTCCTTTTTATTAAAGACTCTGGACAAGGCTAATCGACGTACACATTAGAACTAAATTAGACAGTAAACTTTTATCGATATCCCAACACGCATATCGCAAGGGAAAATCGGTAGAGACTGCTTTTCATTCGTTGGTAGGAATCATCGAGAAATCCTTTAAAAATAAGGAGTTCGTCCTTCCTTGATATTGAAGGAGCTTTCAACAATGTCAAAACAGAAACTATATCTGCTGCACTTCTTGACCTGAAGGTTGACAACTACCTTTGCTATTGGATCGAGCATATGCTTAAAAGCAGGCTTATCCATGCTGAGCTAGTGTGTTGTCTAACCAGAAGGTCGGTGTCCAGGGGCAGCCCCCAAGCTGGAGTACTATCACCACTATTGTGGCTCATGGTACTGAATGAGGTATTCTTAACCTTGGGTAAAGAGGGGTTCAGTGTTATAGCTTATGTGGACGACATTGCCATAGCGATATCAGGGAAGTTCCTTCTTACAGTTAGAGACCTAATGGAGTCTGGTCTAAATAAATTAGCAAAGTGGACGATCTTAGAGTTAATCAGGCGAAGAGTGAACTCATATTGTTCACAAAAAAGTATAAAATACCACATATAACTCCTCCAAAACTCAAGGGTATTGAATTGCGATTCGCAGATCATGCCAGATACTTGGGGGTTATTCTAGATAGAAAACTCAGTTGGAAACTGAATTTACAGGACCGTACCAGCAAGACCTCGATTGCCCTCTATTCATGTAGCCCTGGGCCTAAAATGGGGTCTCCAGCAACGAGTCGTTCACTGGATATACGTGGCAATCGTTAGACCCATCCTTATGTACGGAATACTAGTCTGGTGGACGGCACTGGACAAAAAATGCAACATCGCAATACTTGAGAAAGTTCAAAGGCTATCCTGGGTCTATATAATGGGCGCCCTTAGAACTTAGAAACTTTACTTCATCTTCTTCCTGTTGATATCTTTCGGAGGCTGATGGCGGCACTACGGCTTAGGGAATCTTTACAACTGGCTCGTGGAAATATGGGCCACGCAAGCATCCTAAACGGCCATAATACTATTCCTAGTAATTCAGACTACATAGTCCCCTATCTGGACTTCAAAGTCAAATATAGAACCAGGATTCCTAGCAGAAGTGCTTGGGAATCGGGAGAAATTTTAAAGAAATCTGCGACAGAAATTTACAACGACGGATCCAAGATAGCGTCTGGCACAGGTGCGGGAGTTTACTCCAGTGTTTTGAAAATTCGCATTGCCACTCGACTGCCGGATTACTGCAGTGTTTTTCAGGCAGAAGTCTCAGCAGTCCGTGAAGTCGCGACCTGACTTTCGATTAACTCGATAGACTACAGCGCTTTTGTTTTCTATATAGATATTCAAGCTGCGATAAAAGCCTTGGAATCGCTAATAATTCGATCCAAGTTGGTAAAGCAATGCCGCGGATCTCTTAACGAGATCGCTGTCAGGTGCGACGTATCCCTGTGCTGGGTTCCAGGCCATAGGGATATTCCAGGCAATTGCAGAGCGGACGAGCTAGCAAGGAAGGTGCAGATCCGGGACATCCCTGACAATAGGGATCTACCGTCAGCACCTATTAAATCGATAAAATTCCAATTAGATACCGCAGCCATAAGCATGGCAAGCAGTAGGTGGAACAATATCAACACATGTCTCACTCCTAGGCAAATCTGGCCAGAGCTGGATTGTAGGAAAGCGATAGGATCAATTCTAGAAAGATAGTTGGCGTCCTCACAGGCCACTGTCTGGTAGGCAGGCATGCTAGAAGACTTGGTGCCCCCTTCAACGATTTCTGTAGGAACTGTAGAGACGAGGAAGAGGAGGAAATCATGATACATCTTTTGTGCACCTGTCCTGCTCTATCGGTCTTGAAAAGGAAAACCTTAGGTGAATACTTCTTCGAAGATCTAAACGATCTAGCCAGACTAGACTTAGGCAAGATTAGGAGCTTTGTCACCAGGTCAAACTGGTTTAATAATTAAACAACGAACTGTACCGAAAATGGTTGCCCTGCCTTCTGTTCCATCCGGGAAGTCTCAATGAAGGTCTCCGGTGCTGGTAATCCGGTGACAAAGGGTGCCACTATTTAGACCGTCTGGATAAAAAACTTTTTTAGTCAAAGTATGTCAAAACAGTTAAGGACCTTCAAGATGCTCAGTTCAGTTTTCTGGCAGTGTAAGTGTAATTTTGGTAAGACATGGGAATTATAACTCAAAATGTCCCTTGGAACTAGATATATGGGTATGACAAGGCATATGCGTCGGTTTTTTTTTTTGTGGTGGTCTTCTGCACTTAACTTCAAAGAACGACTATCCTCGGCTGGACATGAAATTTTCTGTGTATGCCTTATGGTAGATGCTCAGGTAGATCTACCTTCTTATACTACTTATATCGTATCGTGATACTTACTATATATCATGATACTTATCCATGATTCTGCAGCCCATAAACCAATTTTTGGAGGGCACGTTATAGTTGTGTTCCACTCATTGGGAAACCTTAACATACTCTTGAAGAACTGTAGGATACACTTGGCAGTTAAACCTAACTAGAGCCACAAGCGATACGTTTAATTCAATCTGAAGAATCCTTTCGCTGCTGCTTGAATCAAAGAAGAGTGTCTTGGTTAAAATGCTGCTCCTTGAACAGGGAATAAAGTAGATCCTAACTTTCGCGTTAAGAACCAAATTTTTGTGGATGAAAAATTGATTCTGCATCCTTACATAGTTAAGTTTCTTATATGGTTTCCATCAACTTACACAAGATTGGTTCCAACCTTCATCTATGGAACAAAAGCAAATAATAATTAGAGGTTTCGTTACTCGGTTCACAAAAGGCGCCTCTTTCGTGTACCACCAATGGAATGCTTGTGTGCAGCTTTTACACTCGTACGTTGATCACTTCGGGGAATAAGCATCCTTGCATTTGCAACTGCACATTTTCTGTGAGGAGGAAATTAACTGGTTATTCCGGTGAACAGGAAACAAAAAATCGGTTATATTGCATTTCGTAGAATACTTCTTTACAAGGATACACGACAGCGGAAAACCAAAAAATAAAAAAAAAAATAAAACAGGAATAGGGTAAGAGATACGAGCATCATGTGGGTGGGTACATCGTTATGTTTTCCGAAGAAATATTTGCTTTCTTCAGTTCTGCATGGAATTGTATGGTTCCACCGGAAGAAGTGCAATAGCAAATACAGATAATGCATGGTAGACATGCTCTCTAATGAGAATGCTCGTTTGAAGAGAAATATAAAAAAATGTCCTTTTAAAATCTTATACAGCATACGGTCCTTTTTCCCTGGATTTTTGTATCTTGTGTGTCTAATGCACACGAAAGCCGTATGTTGCACAGTGATTCCATTTAAAATTACTAAAATGAGAGTTGCACTAAGAATAAATGTGTGGTTATGATTTGTTTTTAGTTACATATATTTTTTTGTTTGTTTTAGCTTTGAAGAGTGTAACGAAATCCATGTGTACAGCACCAAAATGGGACGTACTTTTGAGGTAAAGGGAGATTCTGCAATATACTTCTTCGATATTGACAATTGCTACATGTGCAGTTCTCTGGAAAGAAGGCTGGATTAACGAAAATACTGAAAGTCGAATGGCTGTCATGTTTTTACTAGGATGTTTAAGGTGAAGAAAGATGTCAAGAGTATCCGAAAAAATAGCTATTGACATATCCTTGCTGCAGCAGACTTGGATCTTCAAAGGGAGGAGTTCTACCTGAAGGTATTGATACTTTATACTCTGTGCGGTCTTGTGTTCTGGTGATGCACGGAGTTAAAGCTGTTATGTCGCTGTGTGAGTAGAAGCAGGTGTAGGCAGTTTTGTCATGGTATCTGCATACTTGCCGTATGAGCCTCCCCAAACAAATGAGTTAGTCTCTGGTGAATGTCTGTAGGGTCCTCATTCCATGATGTTCTCATGGAAACATACTTTCCGGGAAGCCTTAAGTCAGATCAGCCCTGGGCTCTAAGGAAACAAGGAGCAAACAAGATGAATAGAACAAAAGCGGATTGGATAGTAACTCCAGAAGCGGATATTGGGCTGATGAAAACGTTTCCCCTTACAAAACTGCCTAAAAACATGCCTAGCAATAGGCTACATATCGGTAACATGGAGGGAAACAAATGTGGTGTTTCTCCCAAAATCGAAAAAAAAGAACTACATCGAACCGAAGTCCTTCAGACCGGTCATCATTTCTGTTGAAATCCTTATAGAGAGCACGGTGTTAAAAGCGTGTCCTTTGAATAATCGACAACATGCATACAGACTGGTAAACTGGTGGGTAAGCGTTGTGGACTCTCTCCTGAGAAGACTTGAAGAGACTGGCATCCACACTGCAGGATATGCCGATGCTATAGCAATAATGACAAAAGGCAAATTCATGAGCGTCACAGCAGATATTATGAGAAATGCTCTCAGAGTGGTGGAGTGGTGGTATAAGGAACAAAGGCTCCATTAATGCGGAAAAGATAGAACTAATCATCTTCAGAAGGAAGAGGAGAGATTTTGAATTTCAGCCCTAGATAGCTTTCAAACCGAAGCTACATGTAACCAGGAAGGTTAAGTATCTGGGTGTATCCCTAGATACTGGACTAGCTTGGAACTTCCATGTGGAAGAGAAGATCCGAAAGACGAAAAGTGTGCTTCATCAGTGCAAATGTGTATGTGGACTAAGGTGGGGAATCTCGCCGAGGTCAGCATAGACGATATACACGATGATAGACCGATTATCACATATGCGTCACTTGTTTGGTGGTAAAAAGTCACCCAGAAAACTGTAAAGAAGCAGTTTGATAGGGTCCAACGTCTAGTATGTTTAAGGATTGTCGGCGCAATACGAACGACACCAACATGCGCAATGGAAGTGATTCAGGTAATCTGCCGCTGGACTTCTTGATTAAGAAAGCGGCGGCTTCGACGGCACCTCGTCTGCACCGGGATGCCAACTGGCACTGGCGCGGTACTATCTACGGTCATAGGAAAATCCTGGATCTCGTGAAAAACGAGATTAAGGAGCTGAATATGCCCATGAATCAAGTAAAGAGAATGTGTGTTACATTCACACTTCCGGAAAAAAAGATTGGTGATATAATAATCTTTACGGATGGGCCCATGATGGATGCCAGAGCGTAGGCAGGTATCTTCTCAGAAGAACTAGAACTAGCCTGTCATATTAGTTTGGGGAAATATACCTTAGTCTATTAACCCGAGATGATTGCTCTGTTGCATGCCTTGAATCAGCTCAAAGAGGGTCAGGTTGAGGGTAGAAACGTTACCATAGCACTGGCATTGGAATATACTCATAAGCTCAATGAGTGCTCATCTCGAAATGAAATGACGCTGCTCTGGGTGAGAGGCTACGTAGGGACTGAGGGGCATGAAAAGGCGGACTCTCTAGCAAAGTAGGGGTCAACCTGGGAGCTCTCTGGTCCGGAAGCATTCGCTGTAATTGGCCGAGAGATGGTACCACCAGAGAAGATGGTCAACGGTGGAAGATTGCAGGCAGGCGAAATGGCTATTAAAATACCGATTGGCACCACACATAGAGAAGTTCTAAGCTTAGGGCGAAGAACACTGAAATGGGTGGTAGCGTTATCTACAGGTCATGGGAACTTCGGGTATCACCTAAAGAAGAAGTGCCTTCTGGAGGATGACACCTGTGAAGGGAGGTCCTGGGGAGCCATTGGGTAGAAACCTAGAGGATGAACCATATTTCTGTTAAACAGATGCTAGCGTTGACATGAGGAATCAAAGCCAGAGAGGAACTGTGGGACTCTCCGGTGATGGTTTAGGCAGAAGATATTATCTCTATGTTCCACAGAGTATTCGAATTTTATTCGGTGGGATAACACCGTAGAAGAAAAGCTCCTCCTAACATAAATAGAAGAGATCTTCACCCAACTTGGAGTGCGAGAGTTGAAGCAGTCAGCAGTTTCAACAGTTTTAGCAGTTAATGGACTAATTGGAGAATTCGATTGGTTGAAACCCAGGTTCAAACCGACAATCACAGTGCCAACTATATAAGAATAACGATCAGGTTTGCGTTTCCAGGCATTGCAATGCGTTAGCTGCATATGTAATCATCCTGCGCTATCATTTCATTTTGATACTATCTTCTATTGTAATTCCTTGGTTCTACGTACTCGCTGGAACTTCTAATAGAACAATGAAGTTGCTTAACCTCTCAAAGTACACAATGCTCTAATACCTACCATCGCTCTGAAGAACTTCTTCTACGTGTCTACGTATCTGAAGTAAGTAGTTAGAAAATACCACTTGTCTACCCCATTCCAAAGGAAAGATTAAACGAACTTTATTACCGTCGGTTTTCCAAAATCATTGTTTATAGCATATTATAGTATATTAAGATATCCTTGGCAGTAGTAGATATGTCTAGTCACTCCTTACATGAATAAAATCAAATCTTATCCTTCCATAACCATCTGTTGGGATTTTCAAAATAAAGTAGAAAAAAAAAATAATACTACTCACCTCTTGCCCTCGGCTTTGTAAGTAACTTCTGAACTATATTATCGTAAGCGATTTCTTCCGCAACGCCGGAATCCTTCACTAGCTTTTCTTTGATTGCGATACAAATGTTGTGGCGCGCTAACAAATCTTCAAGTTCTTCAAATGCCTGCAAGGATACAGCAAAAACAAAAAAAGATGTAAGAGTCATGAAAACAAATTGGAACATTTATTCAAGTAAACTTGGATACATTTATTTGTACTTTTTCTCCTCAAGCGGAATAATATAAAAATTCTCAGAATAGTATTATTTTATGCAATCGACAGAGTCGTACAGCTAGGTAGGTAGATACTCGTACATGCCATTCCGCTGGAATGGATAATGGCAAATGAATCTCTAAGCTCACACAACTTATAATTCGAATACTTTATCCGATGAAACTTTTATGATAAATTGAGAACGGGTTACCTACATTACCTTACAGTGAAATTTAAAACAAAAAAAAAGTTGTTTTTGGAGTTTTGTGCAAAAATGTGTGTTTTTTTAAATAAAAATAAATAAAACTTATACATGATACCTTGGTTTGCAATTCTTTTTATTTACAGCACTCCCCGGTGTGCACTTAACTATAAAAGATGAGATTAACGTACGGATATTGCACAGTTGATAGTATTTACATACATAATTAATAAAGTATATAGCTTGTAAGAGGAAGAAGTAAAAATACAAAATATTTGGTTTCAAAATGAACGAGATTTTGCTACCATGGCTACATTACGGCAGGGTGTTCACCTTGGGAAACTTAAATCAGAGATGTACTTAATAAAACATAACTTTTTTCGAGGAACAATTAAGTAAAACATAAGAAAAGGATAAAGAGAAACTGCATTTAGTTTTATTTCTATTCTGCATGTATGTTCTCACTTACGTGTGCAAGTAAAAACCAATAAAGGATTCTACAGGGAACTGAAGTTTAATGAACATCTGCAGATACAACCAGAAATGCTGTTTCACCAAGCAAAGAAAAACACTGTAACACTATGCACGATGTGTTTGACTCTAATGTATGTACATAGTTTTTTTTAGAGCGATACATATGGCACTACGCAAGGAAAGGACAAATAAATCAAATTAATTACTTGAAACTAAAGCTAATCTAAGGAAATCTGTCATGTTGTACAGCCATTTTGTAAGGCGGGAGAACCATACAACATCATGTCTGTAACGTTTGCTCCATTGTCATTTTGGACGAAGAATGGGCCAATAATGCCGCCACTTGAAAAACCTGAAAACAGTTGCAATATTCTCCGTTGGGCGCACAGAACGAACATGGGAATATGTTCGGTTATCAATCAGTAAATCAGTCTCACGAACTTTCAGACTTTTTCGGCAACACAACATCCACTTTGGAAGTAGCTTTTCAATATTTCCCAACAATATACCTAGCTCATAAGAGCTGTCAGTGTCAAAATAACATATGATTCAAGAAGAAACCAACAGATGGCCGACAATTTGATCGGTGTATGCATTTGTTTTCGGCAGCATCGATATACATACATATCTTCACCGCCAATACAGTCCAAATTTTCTGGAAAATAAGGGTTGAATACTTTCAGCGTATTGTTTGGCTTAACAGTCTCACTGAAGAAGTTCAGCATTTCCAATTATGTACTGTTACGTATGGTACTGCATCCGCTTAATTTTTGTCAGTTCGAGTCCTGAAACAACAATGGAGAAATACCAATTCGATTAGCCTAACGCATCTCAGGTTCTTCTAAATGACGATTATGTGGATGATGATATGACAGGTTCGAAGTCAGTCAAAGCCTTGATCGCATTGCAGTCGGAACTTTTGTCAAGGGCTAAGCTTCATCTCTTCTTGCTAGCTTGCCGAATGAAGATTGTGAATAGATCTTCGATACTGTTTACAATCTTTGAAGTATTAGGCATGTATTGGAATCCTGTAAGTGACGACCTTTCTTATCGCATGATGAAATCCCTTTAACAGAATCAGAGTGTACCATCAACAAGAAGGACTCTGTTATAAGAACTATTGCGCATCTTTGATCCATTAGGTTTATTAGCTCCTTCTGTTGTTTTATTCAAGTTGATGTTTCAAGAGCTCTGGTCATCCAACTTAAATTTAGTCTAGGACGTCTCACTATCTCCTGCTCTTGGTGAAAGGTGGATAACCTATAGAAAGGACCTGTCACGTCTTGAACGAATTAAGGTGTCTAGATATTTCTTCACGTCGATGGATCAGATCGAATTACATGGGTTTTCGAATGAGTCATCAGTGGCGTACGCTAGCATTGTCTACTCTCGTTGCGGAATGACAGGCAATGAATTTAAGGTTCCTGTCAACTGTGATATAACTATAATGCCAGATAGCCAAGCTGCTATTATGGCACTTGACTCCTATATCATTAAGTCCAAACGTGTGTGGGAATGCCTGCAAAAACTAATAATGAAATGGCCGACTCCCTAGCAAGAAAAGGAGCATCACAATCCTTCATAGGTCCTGAACCATTCTGCGGAATAGGGGATCATACACTCAAAGAACAATTCAGGAAACAAGAGACGGAAAACAGGGCAAGAACCTGGAATAACGCTCATAGAATGAGGTAAGCCATGAAACTTCAAGGACAATACCCTAACGGGCTTCCTAATGGGGCATTGTAAAGGAGCACCTAAGGAAACTGGGTATATCTGAAGAAGGTCTTTGCAGATTCTGCAATGAGTCCAGTGAAATCCCAGAACATGTGCTGGGATCTTGTGGGGCACTGACCCACAAAAGACTGAAATACATGGCAAGTACCAATCAGATGAAGAAATACCACCTACTAGATCCAGCTCTCATCCTTTCTTCCGCCAAGGCGTAGTAAGAGCATTACTGCATTACCCTCAAAATCCAAAAGCGAGCGTAACTTTAATGAGGGCATTTACCTCCCCAAGGTGTTAGCTGAGGGCACAATAGACCACCAGGTCGCAGTGCAACATACCCCATTCTCAAATAATAATGAGTATATATCAGCGAAATTAAAGCGTCAGAAAAAATAGTTTGACAAAGTATTGCTCGTGACCAGTTAATGCAAAGTCCTTGATCATAAAGTTTGACAGCACACCCTCAAATGTTTCTGGCATCACGATATTGAAGGCTGTGTAAGGATCTATAACAACGACTATAGTTTACTTTATTCCTGTTGCTGTATACTTCTTTTTACTTTTTATAAATTCGATGGTGCGCACCAAAAAGTGTAGAGGTGTTCATATATACGGAAACAGTACATGGGAGCAATGTTGCAATGAAGCTGGCTATCAGTCAGTCTATCAAGGGTCTCAAGATAGGTGTTCCAACATACGTGTCGTGTAGGTAATCACGAAATGAATTGAATTCATGAATCCATGAATGAATGAATGAATAAAAAATGACAATGAATGAATGGAGACTAATGTCTATAAGACTCTGAAATTTAGTCAATTTTAAAGAGTTTAAAACAACATGTTTCCCAAAAGGACTTTCATCAACCCGTTTCTAATGGATGAGTATATTCCCTTAAGATATTAATTTACTAATAAGAGAAAAATTATATCCATCAACTTTTCTTTTTCTCTGTAAATAAAGTAAGTATGATCGAAATTATCTTGTATGACGTGTCGCCAAAGTCGGCATTTAAAGATTAAAAATCCAAAAATTCAAACTAGACATTTTATAATCTCATAGTAAGAAACTTCAGACAACGATTCCATTTCACAGAAAGTAACCATAGATAGAAGTCTATGTAAATAAATATATAAGTATGTGTATTTTCTCGCTTTAAAAATCAGCAAACTTGGATTGCTCCTAGCACAGCATATTTCAATGTCTGTAAACTGCGGTAAACCAATGCATGGACGTGTTACTGTGGTTTCCCTAAAGCTGCATTATTTATCTTGAGAAATGCATAATTTGGTGCCTGCAAGCCACCACAAATAAGGATGTTTCACGTACTGCCTGACAGGATATCATTGTTCCGCGTCTTTCCCTGCTCACCCGGCAGATCAAAACTCACATTATAAATTTACTTTTTCCCGATGTAATAGGGGTTTTAAAATCCCATATGGATTAGCTGCTCACCCTCTAAATGTGATAGTTCTGTTTGAAGTCATACAGTCAAATATGCTCTTTGTTTGTTTATTAGGATTTTTTTAACATTATTGGTGACGGCCACAGAAATCAGTCTGTTGGTTTAAATGTCTGTATTCGAGTCGAAGAAGAAGAAGAAGAGTATCTCAAAGTAAAAAGCAGTTAATATGAACCTTTAAATAGAAGGTACCATGCTCACGAATTTGGTAGGAAGGATAACACAGCTCCTCAAGATTCTGTATGATACATGAGTACTTTAATGCGTCACAAATAACTAATGGCTCGGTCCATCTTTTCAGATTACGAAATACACTAAGCAATATCACAGAAGGTATGTACACTCATATATCCTCCTAGTCTTCATGTGTCCTAAAGAGTCTTCAAATCCACCACGGAAGGACGACGAAGTAGAGGAAGACCTCGCCTAAGGTGGCGCGCTCAAGTGCAAAGGGACCTCAACCAATTTGACGTGTGAAACTGGAAGCAGCTGGCTAAAGATCGAGCTGGGTGGAGAGGCCCAGGTCCACCACGGAGTGTAGTGCCACCTAAGTAAGTAAAGGGTTTTCCAATAGGGACTTGACAACTTTGAATTCAATTTGTGAACGCACTCTTTCACTAATCATCAAACTGTCACTGTCAATTTATTCAGTAAACTCAACATTTTCATCATGGTAAAGTACACAGAATGTGTGGCCGAGTCGTTAAAAATTGGGTCCAACGATTCGACCGCTGCAAACGTGCCCGCGGCGGCCATATGAACGAAGTCGAGTTCCATTCATAAATATTTTGATTGTACTTCAAGCCGATAATAAAGTTTTTGAAATATCTCAAATGGTTTGCGTTTGATTTAAAAAAAAGTTGTCAAGTCCTTATTGGAAAACCCTTTATATCCACCTAGTAAGAGCCTCTTTCAGAATCAGCAATCGATTTTTGTAAGGTTCTACAAATCCAGTTGAACATAGTAATAAACAGTGGGTCTTGATAAAATTCTGAAAAAAAAATACTACATACCTTGATTCCGTAGTTGCTTTCTTCGTAAATTATTGATACATAGCTCCAGCCCATTCGTTTCACAATCTCCACCATAGCTTTAACTTGATAGTGATCCGATGGTATTGTCCGTGAGAAATATTCGAAGCGTTGTTTGTTACTCAGTTCGGGACTTGTGGAGAAAAATGAGACCTGAAAGGTTTAAAAAGAAAATAATATTGAGTTGTGGATATAAGAGAAGTAGACTATAGACTTGTCTCTCTGAAATTCGAATTTAGAACTGCCCCTACTAAAATCGAATTTCAGAGATGACAAAAAAAAGATACTTGTGATAGAATGAAACAAAGAGGTCAAATCTAAAATCTAAAATTGGAAAGGAATTTATTTGACAGTAGAAGAAATCTAGGGGCCTATTTCATAAAACTACAACACTAATAATTATTTGTCAATTCACTTGTAACTTGTAAATTATGTCCAAATTTTTGTTTCATAAATAATGCCAATTCACTAATAACTACAAGTATGCCAGGCCTGTAACTACAAGTGAATTTACAACTGCGGTGAGTTTTTCTGTTTCATAAAAGTATTTGCTCGAAAAATTATTAGCGACGGACTTGTAACTACAAGTGAATTTCTTACAAGAGAATTTAGTGATTAGACAACGTATGGTTAAGAAGTTTAAAATAAAAACGATCTCAAGCAGTGATGATAGTGACTACGAAGACAATCAGATCCGAGAACCACGAATTTTTAAAATTTTTTGCATAAATTTTGAAATCATAACATATCATAAATTTAATGACAAATTTAGAATTAAATTTTCTACTTAGATCGATTAACTGTAGTAACTGTAGCCGCAGACTCGTAGTTCTTCGCAAATAATTTTTAACTTTTAGTTACAGACTTGTACACTTGTTGCATTTTGATCGCTACACTTTTAAGTTGAAAAATGTTTATGGAACACAAAATTAAAACTCCATACTTTATTTGTACTTGTAGTTACAAGTTTACAAGTACACCACTTGTAGTTTTCTGAAATAGGCCCCAGGATGTAATAATCCAGAGGTCCTCTGCCAAATCGTTTTAGTCTCCAACAAGCAATAAGCAGGGTATTTATATAAGTAGATGTTTCTTGTTCTAGAGTTAACTAACTGACTCTCTGAAAATTATTTTACTTTTGTGTACGCTGCGTGTGAGGCAGACAATTTTTACTCATGAACTTCTGATTGTGTTGATATGATGAACTGCTCAATTGGAGCGGTGCAGTGAAGTCTCAATCGCATATTGCACTTGTAATAACAACATAGACAGCATAGACAAACAACGATTTTTTTTTTTTTGTTTTATCTACAAAGATGCGGAATCTAACAAAGATTTTAAAATTAGGTGACCCCATACCACTTAAGAAAAGGATATCCACCTTTTGTTGTTTCTATGTGAACAGTTTCTAGTCTTTTCTCACCGTTCATAATTTTTTTTAAGGTACAACTCAACAAATTTAATTTTAATGAGGAGATGTAGAAAATTATCTGTAGAAGTAAAAATTAATGCACTTATAATTAGCAGATACAAAGTGAGAATGATATTTTAAATATATGTACAAACAGAACCCAAATCTACAGATATACATACATATGTATATCCCAGCATCACTCTCTTAATTCTGAAAGTATACACTATTTGACTGTTGCAATGCATGCTGGCTTTAGTTGGTTGCCATGAGCTTTGCTACTTTAAGCTGGATAATCCATTTTATTAAGTAGTCGAGCACACTATCCTTTTACTTTTGAAACACTGAACGTTTGACGTGATTATTTGTGTAAGTCTTTGTGGACGGTTGAATACAAATACTAGAATAAGTGTCCTTGAAATGCTACTTTAAAGTTCCTAAACTAGTGATACTTGAAGCTATTTCAAAGTAAAAATAAATATCATTTACAGTTGGGTTAGGAGTACCTACCTACGATTTGATGAGAACCAATTTGAAAACATTTTTAAAAAGAAACCAGCAGCTGTCCCACCCTATAGATTGAAACATTTTTTATGGCTTTATTTTAGAAAAAAAAAACGTCACATCTTTAATTTGAATTTTATCTCTCGTCCTAATGAATAAATTCCACAATCCGTGATAGCTAATACATACGAGCACACATAGTATAATGTGGTCTGTTTATGCTCCTGTGCTTGCAAGAAATTTTGTTTGCTTGTTGGCTCTACGTCATGAAAAGCGTGAGTGAGTGATGTAGACAAGTGAAGTTGATTCGATGTAGATGGAGGTTTTGTTGTGGAAAACGTCAGCTTAACCGTGAAGGATAAAACAGAATTATGTCGGAAAAAGTTTTGCAATTTATAGTTTTATCAGAAAAAAAGACGAAAAAAATGTTCAAAGCATCCAACACAAATTCTGTTGAACCTATGAAATATGCTTCTGTTTCGAGCATATACTGGACGAGGTTAAACAAAGTTGTTTTCTAGATAAAGTTCATCAGCATATTTTAATTGAAAAATATTTAAAGTTAAAAATGAATTCTACTTTAAATGTGACTGAATATTAATACCCTATTAATGTTGCTTATGATATTGTAATAACTTTGACTTAAAAACAGGCTATTCATTGTTTTTTTTTACTCAAAAACGCTTAACCCAAAGTGGGTTACTGATTCCGGAAAATCCGGCCACTCGTCCGAGAAGTAAAAAAGGGAACTGGTTCTCCAGGTTGGCCGTCTTGCGTAGGAGTAAATTCCCTACCACTGAAGAACTCCTTTAGTTCCGAAACCCTTATAAGTTTTGGATAAGGATGTCTCTACTGTTGACGACCCTAGCAACCGAAATACGGACAACGACCTTCGGATCTGCATGTGGAGTGTTCGACCGCATGCAGCTGAAAAATTAGCAGAGGCCCTATCACCGCCATCCAGGAAGTGCGATGGGAAGGTCCGTCTAAAGAATTTCTGACATGTATTACGGTGATTGCTATAGAAAGCAGAAATAGCACTTATTTGGATACGGATTTGTTATACGTTCTGGACTTAGGCAAGAAGTCTTAAGCTTTCGACATGTGAGCGAATATTCATTTATTTTGTTTCGTTTGGTTTAGTTGTACTTATATAAACATCTGTAGAATCAACGACCGAAGCATCCCGACTATGGAAGATCCTGGCCAAGACACCAACACCGGCATCCAATATCAGGAAAAGTGATGGTACCTGGGTAGAGTCACATGAGGAAACGCTGGATATACTTCTGAGCACCCACTTTCCCGGATGTACATCAATCTCCGGAGATGATCTACCCATTCCAGAGACGACATAGGGAATAAGCGCAGAAGAGATGGGTAATATAATAGATGAAGACAAGATAGCTTGAACAATTAAGTCATTTGCTTCATATAAGGCTCCAGGAATGGATGACATTCGACCTGTGATATTGCAACAGTCAGTAGATATTGCTATTCCATGGCTCAGGCGCATCTTCACGGGATGCTTTAAGCTAGGATATGTTCCTAAAGCATGGCGGATTGTGCGTGTTGTATTTATTCCCAAAGCGGGAGAAGCAAGCCAGACAAATGCTAAAGACTTAAGACCTATCAGTCTGTCGTCTTTTATGCTAAAAACACTGAAACGTTTAATAGATGTATACATAAGAAGTGTGATTGGTGATAGCTATCTATCTGAATCACAACATGCATATATCTGCGGTAGGTCGGTAGATACAGCCCTTCACACGGTTGCATCAAGCATAGAAAGATCCCTCCACTTCAAGGAATTCACTCTTGGGGCGTTCCTAGACATTGAAGGGTCGTTGAACAACGTAAGCACTGATGCGATCCTGGGCAGCTCTCCAATTGGATTGCTCATATGCTTCAATCGAGAGTTATATCTTCATCGCAAGGAGATGTAACTATCAGGAGAGGCGTCTGCAGAGGAAAACCCCAAAAATGAGCCTTATCCCCTCTAATATGGCTCCTTGTAGTAGATGAGATCTTAGTAATATTGAAGGAAAACAGCTTCATAGGCCGTCACCTATGCTGAAGACGTGATTATCCTGGTCTCGGGGAAATTCCCTTCAGTCCTAAGCGAAAGACTCAATCTCGCACTACAACTAATGGAGAATTGGGTTAGCAGCAAAGGGCTAGAAGTGAACCCTCCAAAGACGGAGGTAGTTCTCTTCACTAGGAAAAGATCAATTCCTGCCTTCAGACCCCCAAGTATCAGTGGTACTGAACTAAGTATCTCAGGTTCAGCCCGATACCTGGGTGTAATTCTAGATTCCAAACTAAATTGGAAGGATAACACTGCTGAACGCGGCAGGAAAGCAAGCGCAGCTTTCTACTCTTGCAAAAAGGCATTCAGTAACATGTGGGGTTTTAGGCTAGCTGTGGTGTACCGGATATACACGGCGGACGTAAGACCCATTCTTATACATGGTTTACTGGTATGGTGGATGGTACTGGAGAAGCAATACCAGCTTTTTAACCTCACCAAAATCCAGAGGGCAGCGTGCATTGGAGTCATGGGATCAATGAAGACAACACCAACAGCGGCAATGGAAACCATGCTTAGTTTCATTCCGCTTGATATATACTGTGGCAGTCTGGCGGCTAAAACCGCTGTAAGACTGAGGGAAAGCCAAATGTGGTCATCGAGCCTCAATTTTGTCCCGATGGGGAACTTCCCGCTGTTTGTCAGGAACTGATCACATGACCCCCACGCTGGCTTTTGAAAGTAGATTCGCTGTAAGAATTCCTGACAGAACGTACTGGAAGCGCCAAAGGACCATGAAGAAGAAGGAGCTGGCATTCTATACCGACGGTTCTAAGATGGACGTTGGCACGAAAGCCGGAGTTTATTGTGAAGCCCTAGGCATAAACAACTCCTTTAGAATAAACGATGATTGCAGCGTCTTTCAGGCAAGTGAGAGCAATATCGTTGGCAGAACGATTACTGTGTATTTAGACAGCCAAGTAGCCGTTAAGGCTCTGGACTCCGCTAAAATCAGATCAAGGCTTGTGAAGATATGCAAATCACTCTTGAATGAGATATCTAGAGCTAATGCGGTGACCATCTGTTGGGTACCAGGGCATATGGATATGGTAGGAAACGAAAGGGCTGATGAACTTGTTAGGAAAGGGTCGGCGCTGCACTTATCGCGGGCCTTCCCTTTTGGAGTAACCCCAATCAGTTCCTTACGGAAGAAAATAGAGGATTAAGCCATCGGTCGAGCAAATAGTCGCTGGGTTCATCTAGAAACATGCGCAACAGCCAGGGCCCTATGGCCGGGCATCAGCAAAAAGAGATCAACTTCTCTGGTGAAACTGTGTCATTATAAAGCACGTGCCATTGGCGTCCACGCGGAGCTACTCGGTGTACTACATAATGACTTCTGTAGAAGCTGCAGGGACGAAGAAGAAACTGAGTCAGTTCGTCACCTGCTGTGCGACTGTCCTGCCCTATCCGTCAGAAGAATGAGGACTCTTGGCTGTTACTTCTTCTCGGATTTGGAGGACTTGGGTAACGTAGAGCTGACGGATCTCCTGAGATTCATATCATTATCTGGGTGGTTCCAATAGCGGACTTTATAGCTTCGAGGGTTAAATGGTTGGGTACAATGGAACCGAACTGTGGTCTAAGTGAGCAGTGACACTGTCACAAGGCACCCATTTACCTAACCTAACCTAACCTACTTATATATACTTTTTTTTAAAAATGACTGCTACCAACCAATTAATTTCAGCATGAGAAATAATTTTTGCGTTAAAGCCAAGCCTTTCTAGTATACTACGTTAATTTCAAGATTTAAAATACAAATTTCAATGCAATTATATTGAGGATTCTGAATGGCAAATTGAAATTTTACGTTACGATGAATTTGCTTTTAGAACGAGGAAGATTTAATCAGCGTCTTAAAACCATCATCACCATTAGTTTCTCGAAGGAAAAGGATAAGTAAACTCGTGGAGAAGATAACAATAATTCTCTTCTATCTAAAGATATCATGTTTTCTCCTGTGTCCTTACTAGAAAACACTCTTACTATCACGTACTCCATTGAGCGCGGTATAATCATACAGGCACGATGTCATACAGTTCTTTGGAAATAAAGGAGATGCTTCCAATTAAATCATACTAAAACCGCTGACACGTTTGTTAGATTAAAATTATTTTAGGGATACATACATTCATATAACTAACGATTTCGTAACTATGTAAGTAGAAGCTATTTTGTTGTGATGCAAATTAACTTGAGTGTAAGTACAAT
The DNA here is from genome assembly GCA_905220385.1 of Xylota sylvarum. NCBI lineage: Eukaryota > Metazoa > Arthropoda > Insecta > Diptera > Syrphidae > Xylota > Xylota sylvarum. The sequence continues at coordinate 48,197,349 of LR999960.1, read as the reverse complement.
AACAGTCTGCATGAATGCATTTCGTCCTCAATCGAGTCATGTACGTGCAAGGTGATGCAAATAAGGACGCATTCCGTAATAGAATTTGAATAAGGAGTAAAGATTGATTTTAGGCCAAAGTATAGTGTCTAGTTTCTTGTTTTGGGTGCTTTCCTTAAATTTACACCATATCGTCCTTATTAGGCTATGTCAGCGAATTTAAAAATTTAAGAGTTCATGTCCATCTTAAATATGCAATAGAAGAAACTATATTCCTACTGTGAGTAAGCTTCACTCCCAATCCCCCTTTCGTGGCTATAAAACTATTCCATGGTAGTAACATAGCTCCATCAGCAACTAAGTTAAATTGAATAACAAAGAACATTGCAATTCGTTCTTCCACTTTATGTAATCGTTATGTATTGTAGAATAATTTACTTCCAGAAAAAAAAACTCCCTACAGGGGAGGGAAGGTATGCTTTGTTATAAACCCATGAGCATGAAAAAAATATTGAAATAAGCAAATGCTATGCACTCATATTTTTTATTACTTTATTTCAATTTGAATTTCGTATAGAAAATAACCTTATCTGGAAAAAAAAAAATTTTACGATTTTTAAATAGCATTTGCAAAATGTAATTGCATAGCCATAAAACTGGCGATTAGTTGTGCATGGCTTTGCCATACGTCATGACTGCTCTGCAAAGCGGCAACCATGCAGAAAACTAAAACTGCATTAGAATAACAACACAGTAGTACAGCACTTCCGTAATTCGACTATAACAGAATAAAGTACATACGTACACATAAAATTGTGTATATGCTGTATGTGGTGTTCTTTATTGCATCTCATGCATTTTATATTTTCCCATTAAAATCATTAGTTGCACCCGAGAATGGGTATCTCCCCTGGGTAGTCCTTTCTGATATCCGTATGGGGGATTTTGCTTCGTTATTAAGCTCTGTTCAATCTGAAATAAACATTGCAACAAAGAAATAAAATAAAGAATGCTTCCTGGTTACACTTCTAAGTCAACATATCCTGGGATAGGAGTTGTCTTGTTTTCCTTTGCTGTGCAAGTATTTGTTTTAATGAACGAGATGAACAGGGTGATATTGTTTACTTGGTAACACAAAGAATCTTTTGAATTTGAAAATAAATACATATGCTAGTGAACATAAACAATGTTTATGTGTGAAAGAATTGAGTCCGGTAGGGTTAAAGCACTACGCTGTGAATTGGATAAGGGTCAGTCTGACTAGATACACTCTAGTGCATATACATATGTATGTAAGTATGTATCCGAACAATGTTATCAATAGTTGCATCCTTATGGTGCTTGACTCCTAGACATAAAAACATATGTACATATGTAACTTCTTAGATTATCTTTCATTGAACTGGATATGATATTCCTGTTGAATATGTTTCTAGAACAAAGTTTAGAGTTGAAATACTTTGAAATACTTACAATACATTAGGAAATTAAGAACGAACAAAAATGCGTTTTGAATCATCATCATCATCATCATCATCATCTACTTATATCTATGCAGAACGAAATGCACTCGGTCATTTGAGAGAATCAGAACGGCGTATCGGAAAATCCTTGATACATTAGAGGAATCATCAACTCTGATCGACAACTCTAGTGATGTTGCCGATAAAACTTACAACTTCGTCAACAACTTTAAGACTACTTTCCCCACACAGGAGTCTTGGACGACCGAAGGAGCGACAAGTACCAGTCCGATAGAACTATATACATATATACAGATGGCTCAAATATAGCAAGATCAACTGGGGCCGTGATTTTTTGAACAAATTCATAAATCGGGATCCAAATCGAGTGCATTTTGAACTATTTGTATTGGGAGCGGAAGTATTAACCACACGCGTACCCATTGCAAAGTAGCAATTAGCTCCATCACAAATCCTGCATCAAAATAAATTTTGGTAAAGGACTCCAAAGGGAAGCTTAATATCCTCGTAAATTATAACACAGTAGGCCTAACCTGGGTACTAGGACATGAAGATGTGGCAGAAAATGAGCGTGCTGAGGAATTAACAAAGGAAGGGACTGCCAACTTGAAATCAACTCCCGAAAGATGGATTAGAGTTCCGCTAACAAGCATTTGGATAGCCATTAATAAGCGGATCTACCAGGACTTCAATAAGTACTGGGCGGAACTAGCGACCTGTCAAATGGCCAGATCAATCGTATTTTCGTAAAAACTAACGAAATGAGCTCTAAGTTCCAGAAGAATGCAACTTAGACTTATGGGGAGACGTCTAACAGGGGCACATCAATGTCAATAAACATGCGCGGTTATCCGGAGTACACAGCTTGTTCTTAATCCTCATAGCTCTATCCCAGATTGGTGGTGCGTCCGGTAGACCTTTTTTAGTCTACCTGCATTGTACAAACCAAATTTTAAATGACCCGACTAGTCTGGTTAGCAGTCTCAATTCTTGTGCTTCCAGGACGACTTATAGATATGTACATACCTCCACTTACTCCTCACAATATACCTACCACATAGCCACTAGGAAACCATATATCTCTGAGGTCACCAACATGTTTTTGGAGTCATAAGTGAAAATTGTGAAAATTGAGGTCTTCGAAAATAATTGGCTTCGCCGATGACATAGTGATGTAGTGAACAAACACCTTGAGGCGTTGGAGCATGACTGCAATGAGGCTATCGGGATTGTCCAGGACTGGCTAGTACGCATGGGCATACAACTTGTAGAAGATAATACTGAAGTTATGCTCATCAGCAACAGGCGAGTCATGGAGACTATAAGAGTAACCATGGGCGATCACGTCGTAGCTTCCAAATCAGAGCTGAAGTACCTTGGCATTACCTTAGATGCAAGGCTAACTTATAAGCAACACCTGCAACATGCAGCTGAAAAGGCAGCAAAGGCAACGGCTGTCCTATCAAGGATAATGCCGAATATCGGGGGACCGAAACATAAGAAGAGATTACTGTTAGCAAGAGTTGCCGCATCAATAATGCTCTATGGCTCCCAAATATGGGTTGGTGCCATGAAAACAAAATCATACAGAAAGAAGACTGAGACAGCCTACAGAAGCAATGCGTTGAGAGTATGCAGCGCCTTTCGAACAACTTCCTACGATGCGGCATGTGTAGTGGCTGGCATATTACCAATAGACCTTCTTTCCAAATAAGCGCAACAGAAATACCGTGTCAGTAGGACATCGGCAACAGTAACGATTCGAAGTAGTACTGAAGTACCACCAAGGACAAGTCTAGAAGAATGCCAGGAGAGATTGTGTCACTCTGACAAAGGCAGGTGGACGCATAGATTGATACCCAATATAGACGCCTGGATTAATAGGAAGCATGGGGAGCTGAATGTCTACCTGACACAGATGCTTACTGACCATGAATGCTTCAGGGCCTACCTGCACTGATTTGGACACGACGACAACCCCTTTTGTCCAACGTGCACGGAAGCAGTGGAGGATGCGGAACACATCATGTTCCAATGCCCACGATATTACCCAGAACAGCATCTGCTGGTAAACCATTTGGGCTAGAATTTAACCCCAGAGAACTTCACCAGGCAGATGATGAGCAGGGAAGAGGCTTGGACGCAGTTAGCGACACTGTGACTACAATTATGAAAGAGCAGAGCAGACAGGAGCAACAACAAAACAGATTCGCAAACTTAATAAACAAATCATTACTCTGGAGTAAAACATCTTACGATGAGAAATGCATGGCTAAGATGCAGCCACGGAGCCCGTGATATTCCAGGCGCTCTGATGGGCGACCTAATTGGAAGATGGAAGATTTATGGATCCTTAATTTAATCTTCAAATAAACATTTGAAAACTAACCAATCACATTACCACTTTGAGACCCTGTTGATTTATCTTAGTCTGCTGTCGAGCAACTGAACTCTCTTATCGATTCGATTCAGCCGGATCTTTAAGAGCACCGACAAGGCTCCATGGTAAGGCCGCGATACTTCGCGATACAAAATATGGCAAAGAAGGTTAGCCTACTGGGTATTACCGGAATTTTTCAAGTTTTTTCGCAAATCCTGAAACTAATATTGCTATTACGCATGCTAGTCTTTGATTCTCCAGAGAGATGAACTTTTAAAGAAGCCTAACGAACTCCAACACAAAACATCTTATAGATTTCAAATCAGTGTATTGCAAAATTCATTGCCAAAAACTCGATAAAACAATACTGAACCTAGGGATCCCAATAATCCAGTTTTTTAACATAATACTTGCATGATACTGCGTGCTTTCGTAACGTAACGTATTATTATTATATGTCTTCAACCTCTTGCTGGAGTAGATAGTGCGCAGGCCATGAGCCTTAGTCTTACCCAAAGACTAAGGTAATCGTAGGTTTGGTTAAGTATATTAAAGACAACTTACATGGGATAGATAAAAGGTATCTTTGGATCAGGCAGTGACTCTACATTGATCGGGTGTTGAATACAGTAAGAGGTTGTTTATTTTTAGTCCGACAATCTGGTCAACGCAGGAGACGTTTTCTAAAAAAAAAATTTAAGACTTTTTTTTAATAAATTCAAATTCGACTTTAAGAACTCCATTCGCACATTTTGAAGGAAAAAATCATGTACATAGCTCTACCTTTCATCTACTTATAAGTATAATAAGTATGTGGTAAAATACGAATGCGTACTTAGTAAATGTAAATGTCCTATCTTGTTATATCTAAAAGCAATTCTTCTTGATTATTACCCAAGTAATCCATGCATACACTATACATAATAGTCTACTAATAGCATTCACTCATCTCAAAAAATTTCCATTTCTACAGAATCACCCTGTAGATTTATACCAACCATCCATCTGTGTAGAGATATAAAGTTGACTAAACATAATCAAGTCACGTTTCCTTCTATCTTACAATGGTCATTATCATTACGTCGTCTTTCCAGAAAAGCAATTTTCTTCTATATTTGACACAATTTGCTAGATTACGTTTTCAAAAATCGATGTGACGGAATGAGTACTTTTGAGTGCGCACAAGTACAAACGGGGATGCCACATAACAATTAATCAAAGATTGGTATCTTACCTGGGGTATTCGGAATAGTCGCAGCAAGTTGGCGACTTGAATTGATGTCACTGATGATGCAGCACCAACAACACCTGATATGACTTTGCGTACTTGAGTTTTATTACAATGGTATTCGGCGTCATCGATATTGCTTATAGAACCTGCAAGAGAAAGCAAAAATAATTTCATACAATAAGTACAATCTGAAGAAGATAATTGAATGCAGAATTGAATGACATAAGATTCGTTGTAATTTAATTATATAATAGGTATAAAATAAATGTAATTAATTTGTTGGATTTGACAAAGTATGATATGAGTCCAGTCAGAGTAGCAAATATTTAATAAGATCTCCAATTGGAAAAGGATAACTGATAAATTTCTAGTAATACCATTTTTAAATACATTTCTTCAAAACTACCATCACCAGATTCAACCAGATCCTCAACAGATACAAAACTTACCTTTTTAGATACATTGCAGCTTTTAGATAGCTTCTGCGATAAATCACAGGGATAATGGCATATTTGAGAGATAGAATAATCTACGAGATTTTGCCTCTTTATGTATTGGTGCATTAGTAAACCGCTTGCTTACTAACAGGTTCATCAACTCAAAGCTGGCATAGATCTCAGTCCAGAGGTTCATCAGTAGGGGTACACCACAAGGAGATGTGATCTTCCCTCTTCTTTGGAACCTGGAAGGGAAAGGATGCAAGGTGCCATGGAGATGACGTAGCTATTTCTGTCTCAGGGAAACATCTTAATACACTTAGGGATCTTTAACAGAATATCCTCTCTAAGCTAGCCAAATGGACTAAAAAATCAATCCTCAGAAAACCGAACTGACACTACTCACAAGAAAGTATGAAATTCCCAACTTTGTTCCACTAAAACTAAACGGCACCCCCCTGATGCTCATAAATAAGGTCAAGTACTTAAACCTGAAGTGAGTTAAGAAAGCCACCATGACTCTGTACGTCGGGTAAGGTTAGTAAGTGTAGACTTCAGACTTGAATTACATATCGGCTCTATGTACTTCATTATTAGGCCCGTACTTACGTATGGCGTGATTGTCTGATGGACTGCGCTGGATAAAGCCATCCACTATAAGTGGAGTCCTGAGGACCGCTCCAAATGCGGCTATCGACACTGTGCTTACATGTTCCACATGCTTTCACTCGATATCTACTGCAAAGAAGTGGCAGTAAATGTGCCTTGCAGCTTATATCTTAACGAGGTGGCAGAACAGTTTAAAATCCCCCTCATTTCAATGTAGATCCATTGTGATGCCTCTAGGGGTTGTACCCCCCATACTATAGAACCTTTGAAAATTCTATGGATCTTCAAGCCATCACGAGGCGATTATGAATTTATGCAAATCTTTTAAAGACTTGTCGCAAAGTACTTCTAAATCTTGGACGAAATATCTTCCCAGAATTTTGTTTCTGATTTGGTAGAGTGCTGGACAGTGACAGAGGAAGTGTGGGGTATCCTTCTGCACCTCTTCGTCACCACAGCCTCTGCATAGGTCGTCCGTGCTAAGTCTCATCTTCTTTGTGTAATATTTCAGCATGTTATGTCCGGTAATTACACTAACGAGAGAAGACAAGGATTTTTTACTCATTTGCAGAAGAAGACGTTCTAGTAATGTCAGGCGGGGTGTGCTAAATGTAGTCCGACCGAGGGACATATGTTGATACCATTCAATTCCTTTGGTTCTAATTTTTTCAATTAAGCTGTACCCAATATGTACATATGTTTCTTTTGAGACTGATCAAGCGGTTTAAGCGATTGGTTTAAGTCAGTTTATGTGGTTTAGTTACATAAGTCAACTTAAGAAATGGTTTATATCCGTTAGTGTTCTTGAAACTCGACTGTTGGTACTGGTAATTTGAATGAGGTCAAAGTAGTTTTTATATCAAAATCAGGAAAAATTAGAATTTAACAATATTGATACTGATTCAATCATCAAAGCTTTCCAGAAACTATTAATTTACAAACCTGTTTGGTGGTGAATAAACCAAATTCTTAAAAGCAGAATGATAAGTGCCATCTTTGGTAATAGATCTATTGAAAAGTATACCCAAGAAGGTGTACCACAAGAAGGTGTAATGTCTCCCCTGCTATAGAATCAAGTTTTACATGAAATTTTCCCTTAGCTGTAAAACACAGGGTGGTTCTATCAAAGTCTCAGGTAGATACCCACAGACACTAACTAATATATTAAAATTCGCTTTTACACAACTAGCCAAACGTCAATCTAACTGAAAGTATACGATGGGCCATCTGTTGGTTTCTTTTTTTCATATGTCATTTTGACACTGACAGCTCTTATTCAGTCAAAAAATTGACAGAAGCTCAGTATTATATTTCGCGCTACGAAATGGATCGATTTACGCTTGAACAATGTTGAAAATATTGCAGAGTTACTTCCAAAGTGGATGCTGTGTGAATTTTGAAAAGAAATTTCGGTCGAAATAATCCAATATAAAACACAAGCGAGAAAAATTTTATCTTGCCTATAACTCAGCAACCTTAAGAGATAATCAAATGAAAAATTACGACATTATAGAATCCAGTATGGGACATTCGACAGTGTTGAAAACAAATTTCGACATACTAAGTCGACTTTTGCTGTCTTTCCTTGTTGCTACAGAAATAATATTCCATAGTTAAAGGTTTACTCTTTCAATAAAGCCTTTTTAAAAGGCCAACCCACAGATGGTTCAATGTAATTAGTTCTATTCACAAACACCTCCAAACTTGATGGGCTTTAGTTTGAATTTCTTAGATACTGCAAGCTACCTAGGACTAAAGGTAGACAGAAACCTATCTTGGAAGTAAATCATTGCTGAACGCGCCAAGAAACCTATATTTCGTCTATACTCATGCAAAAAATTCTAGATTGGGACTGTAGCCAAAAATTATGCATCGGTTGTATACCTCAGTAATAAGACAAATACAGAACTACGGTCAGCACTAGAAGATGACTCAAATGTAATGGGGCTCGAAAAAAATTAACAAGCAGAACAGGTGCGCCCAAATATCCTCCACTACTGCGCTGCAAATCATACTAGGTGGAGTAATAAATTTTCAGGTTACAGCTAGGCACAAATTCCACTATAGTTGGCCTCAGCATTGTCTTCAAGTATCTAACATCAAGACGTCCTTCGTGACGATTCAATATGTACATATCTTCATGGATGCCTCTAAACCAAAGAAAAGAGTTGGTGCAAGCGTCTTCTCGGTATCTCATCGAGAACCACTTTCTATCTAACTTCGGTAACGAGGCGTTATCCTGTTTCTTTTTTCTTAATCTGGTTCTGGAGCAGTGGCCTGGATGAAAGGTATTGTATTCAGCAAGTCCGTTCCAGACGATAGTTACAGTGCCGACGTGTTTTTAGAAATTCTACTAATTCGAATAAAACTCTACAAATAATTGCCTAAATAAAATCGACGAAAGATGACTTTAGACAATAGTCGCAGAGTAATATAAGTGAAGCAGGAAAGCAGAGGATACACGGAATGCATTCAAAAGACTGCATGAAATATAAGTTTCCACTGGGATCTAAACGACACGTAAAAAGATGTGGTTGTAGCACAAATATTAAGAATATTGAACATTGGTTGAAAACATTGAGCAAAAGAATGAACAAGGCACAGAATTTACGAATACCAGCTTAGGGCCATAAGTTGTTAAAGAAAACTTAGTTCTCTGTTCAAAACCAGGCGATCTTGGACACTAGTTCGTAGAAAATATTGTAGACAACGAGTTTCAAATTGCATTTTTTTTTTGTACAGTTCCTCTAAGAACAGTGACAAACGAGTTCGAGATTTAATTGGCAAACAATTGCACCATTTTTTACGGTCCATTTACGTGAGCGACTGACAAACATCCAATAAATCTTCTCAAATTCCGCCGCTCCAATTCGTGTAAAGAATATAACGCGCGCAACACAAATGGTTATAAGAAGCTAGGCGCTAGGACCTGTTGTTTAAACAATTTGTTACTATTTTTTTCTCCATAAAGGAGTAATTTATTGCCTTACGTGCACCTTGGCAAATGAAGAATGGTAAATGCGCATTCAAATAATAAACAACTGAGTTCAATTAACTATTTTTATCAGTTTGTTACATGTATGTATACTCTTGGGAAACACCATCAAGGTAACTAAATAGGAAGGTTTCGAACGCAAGGATATCGTGACGATGCCATATGGTAATAAACACTTACCGCTGTTACAATAATACCTTGCATAACATAATGTAAGTTCACGCAACACATGTCCCTTTACATCGGGAATTGTACGCAACTGCGATACAATCGTAGATCAGCAAATACCCCTATGGCAAGGATTTCTTTCTTTCCACTTTCTTCTTTCTAAAATTCAAATTCCAAAATTCATTCTGTGGCTTGCGTAAAACACAGCATAGTATAGAAAATCCAACCAAGATTTTATCTTGGAAAAATGCCACCCTTAGCAATGTCGTCCTAGACTATTAATCTTCATTCAAAATGGCGTATAATCCCCCAATTACCAATCTACCATAATCCCATATACAGCTTTCGGTGACAAATAACATTGCATTTATCTTAAAGTTAGTTTGTTTATAGCATATTTCTTTAGTAATCCTCGAAAAATTATTTTAATACCATGTGGTATCCGACAGTCGAAACTTTACCACAAGTTTAGGGTTACTACAAATTATCCTTCTCCACCAAAGACATTTAGTAACCCCTCGCTTCGTGATAATGTTACAAAGTAATGAGATACTGACTTCCATCTTCCATCTTCCATCTGTTAAAGTAGTTCAAAAACTAACAGATCCAATGATTTTAAAGATGCAAAAAGGAAAAGAAAAAAGACTTCCATTCTTTATTCACTATTTTCAATGAAAATACTCAAAATATCTAATCTCCATAATTCCATTATTTATGAGAGAAGGATTCATTACAAAATATAATTTTCCGAACCACTGAATTCAATGGATGTATTCCTCGACACCAATCGATTTTCGCACGCATTATAATGTAGTTGGTTACTGAAGTGGTGTGCTCTGTTGAAAGGAAGTAACCACAAATTGATGTGTAGTAAAGATTCCTTTTTTTTTTTTTCTTTTTTAATTTTGTTTTGCAACTGCTTGCGTGAAGATAACAACAGATTCAATAATCCTTCCACAGTATTTTTCAAGGAAAAAAAAAAAAAAACATCTCTTCTATGAATTTTTTGGTATGGGTCGACTATCGCGCTAAAGCAATATCCTTATTCAGTCGCATAACGATTGGGGAAAGAAAATATCGCTGTGGGGAGTTGGTAAGAAAAAAAAAATGCCATTAAAAAAAAAAAAAGAAATTAAGGATATCATCTAGCAAGGAGAACTGGTAGTAACAACTGTATGAAAAAGTACACATAGTTGCTATAGAAATATGTATTCGCAGACAAGCGTATCACTTTAAGATAACATCCTCCCTTTCCTAATACGCTGGGTTTTAGTACACTATAAAATAAATTTGCATAAACGAGCTAAAGTTGCTCGTTGGATTTTCCATGGGTAAAATTGATTTTCCTACAGGCAAACAGGTTTTATAAGCTATTTTTTGTAGTTTTTCTTTTTTTTTTTTGCAAATTGCGCTGGTATTTTAATTTATACGCGGGATTTTATAGATTCACTTAAATGGATCTGGCTTCAAACTGATTGCATGCGTAGTGGAGAGAAACTTTAAGAATAGTGTAATTATGGGACATGTCACTGGAGGCGAATGTGGACTAATCGAGACACAAATTGGGGTAAATAAATTGTATCTTTTAATAATTATTGTGCACAACTTTGCGAGTGAAGCCCCTAAAAATGACGAAAACAAGCAACAATATCGAAAATCTAGACGGATGCCTTTTATATATAGTATGGGCCATCTGTTGGTAGACCTTTAAAAGTGCTATAAAAAAAAACAATGTTCAATATTTTTTTTTACAACGATTGTTGCTTGAATATTTTTTGATTCAAATGAGTGCCTTGACTGGCTTGGCAGTAAGCTATCCTGTCAATCAAATTTTCAATACATTTTCGATGGTTTCGGCCCCTATTGCACGAATAGCTTGACAAATATTGCTCTTGAGTGCCTAAGTCGTTTCCGCACCTCGTCTTTAATGGCACACCACAAAAAATTTAAACAGCTCTGTGCCGGCCAAACAAAATCACCAAAACGACTGATTACACGATTATTGAACTTAATGTACAATAAATCGATTGTTGGACGGCTTATGTAGCACGTTTCCATCTTGCTGGAATCATAGCTCACCCAAGTCCCAATCCCCAATTTCTGACCATAAAAAATCGGTTATCATGCCTCGATAGCGCTCTCCGTTGATTGTAACATTTCTTTTATTCTCGTCTTGAAAGACAAATGGGTCAATAATGCCGCCACTGCACAAACCACACAAAAAAGTCACACGTTCAGGATGCATTGACAGGACGAATACAGGAATATATTCGGCTATCAATCAGCAAACCAGTCTCATTAATTTTCATCACAAACTTGCGTACACCTACTGCAGCTGGCTTATTTTCAACGAAATTTCTTTTCAAAATTCGCAGAGTATCCACTTTGGAAGTAACTCTACAATATTTTTCAACGTTGTTCAAGAGTAAATCGATCCATTTCGTACAAATTTTTGAGTGAAAAAGAGCTGTCAGTGTCAAAATGACGTATGATTCAAAAAGAAACCAACAGATGGCCCACGCTTGTTTTCTTTAGTTACTTACTTACATTACTTGACGGGCTCCCGACCCATGAAGAATGTCTGCCTGAGATACGCCAGACTTCCACTCTCTTTGATCCCGGGTACGCTGCTTCCAATTGTCTAGACCAAGCGCTAGGTGTTTCCAATGGCGTGATCCTTAAAAAAGGAGGTTCGGTCTTCTTTCGCATTGCGAATCTGTGATAAAAAGATCCATTTCCATTCTGTCGATGTGGCCGAGTCAGTCTACATGTTTTGGCTTTTTGATCTACTATACATCCACATCTTGGTACAGGTCATTGAGTTCGCGGTTGCAAATCCTCCTCTATTCGCTCTCCTTGCATCTTCGACGAAAAATTCTTCTTTCCTGCTTATCGGCCAGCACTCGGCTCCATATAGCAGAACTGACAGGATCAAAATTTTGTAGAACATGGATTTCATCTTCCGAGTTAGGAGTTTTGAACCCATTTGCTTCCAAAGTAGCAGCGGATTCCTAGGGTAAGTCGTCGCCGAATCTTCACTAAGGTGTCATTCGTGGAGTTGGTATTTACTACAAGGTAGGTAAACTCCTCAATCACTGTGACGTTTTGTCCTAGGCTGTGGACAGATGCTTCCTTGTTTGTTGACGACATGTAGCTAGTTTTGTTCTCATTTACTTCAATGTCAACTCGTTTTGCCTGTTCTTCGATTGCTGTAAAAGCCTCAAAGGCCGAGCGCTGGAAGCGCTAGATATGGATGTCATCTGCGTATTTGCGTATCTGCTACAGATTTGTTGAAGATAGTGTTTTCCGTTTTAACACCTGCCTTGCGCTTGCGCACTATCTGTTCCAGCAAGAGATTGAAGAAGTCACATGATAGCACATATCCTTGCCGAAATCCGGTGCATGTTTAGAATAGTTCGGATGAACTGTTTCCAAATTGCACGGTGCATCGCGTGTTTTCCAGCGTCATGCGGCACAGCTAGATCAGTTCAATCAGGATCCCGAATTCGGCCATCGCCTTGTAGAGTTCAAAACGATGAATGCTATCATATGCGGCTTTAAAGTCGATGAAGAAATGGTGAGTCTCGACTTGAAATTCGTTGGTCTTTTCCAGGATTTGCCTTAGTGTAAAAATTTGGTCGATCATTGATCTGCCGGGCTGGAAGCCACACTGGTACTTGTGCTCGATTAGTGTGCTGCAGAAAGGCTTCAGACGTTCACACAGTACGTTGAATAGGATCTTATATGCGACATTAAGGAGGGATATCCATCGGTAATTCTTACAAAACATAGTATCGCCTTTTTTGAAGATTGGGCATATAGAGCTGATAGTTCAGTCATCGGACCTGGCTTCATCCACCCGTATTTGGTTGATGATTTGGTGCATGAACCTAACAGAGCATCACCACCATGTTTGAAAAGTTCCACTGGTAGACCATCAGAACCGGCGACCTTGTTGTTCTTCAGCTTTTTGATAGCTGAGCCGACCTCTTCAAAACTGGGAGGGGGATGGCATCTTGTTTAACTGGATGCGGGTTCTCTTACCCTGTCACTCTCTCTACTTGATGCCCCAATACCTGATGAAAATGCTGCTTAAACACATCTACTATTCCGTGTGCTTCGATGACTAGGTTTCCTTCACTGTTTCAAAGCGTACCTGCGTTCCGAGCTTAAAGTCAGCTGGCAGTTGCCTGGCTTTCTTAAAAAAAAAATCTGGATATCCTTGAGCTGAGAGACTGCGTGTGACCTTTTCTTTCTTCGCAGGATCTTCTTCTCCTCCCTTCTTTTGGATTGACAGTCTTTCCTCACTGGTCTTGGTTTGCGCTGCAGCGTTTGAATGTGTTCATTTGCTGTCACCTTTTTGCGTCGCAAATAGAGCTCTTTTTGGGTGGTTGCTGGTAGCCTATTGTGGTATCGGCTACTTCTTTGATAAAGTTGCGATACTGGTTCCACAGACTGTTGGCATTTGTGGATGGTGAATGCACATTTATGCAGATTTATATACAATACTACTACTAAACTTTTTTTTCTCCTGGTTTTGTTAAACGTTTCATATGAAGATACATATGAAGATACAATTAAATTTCCCTGTTTAAGCCTACAAAATCTGGTCATCTATTAAACTAGATCGATAAGAGAACAATTTCGAAATCCTTATTTACACTTGGTGGTACTCCAAAACTTTTTATGTACAAATTTATTTCTTCATTTTTTTTTCGAAAAACAATATATCACCAGGTCATAGGAACTAAAATATTTGACCCCATGTGGTAATACCTACAGGTTTGAATCTTTGTATCCCTCTAACTGGGATGACACCCCAGAATTAAGATGATAAAATAAAATTGTTCATCGTCAAGAGATAATATTTCTTATTTTTGTGCGTACAAAGATAGACATCTTTTGGGGCGTTATTTATCTGGATGTGTGCTTGACTATTAATCTCCTTCTGCACAGAAATTATTTGTAATTCTGCGTAGTAGTTTGCATGGGTATTAGTGTAATTGTGTGAACATAGGTATCATTTTCGTTTTCTTTTAGTTGAATTCACATAAGTCATGGAGATTTATGTGAATGTTGTTGGTGGGGGAAGTTTGGCATTACACGCAATTTTTCTCAAGGATAATTAATCTCTGAACTTGCGTTGATTTTAATCGGATTCCTAAGGTGTCTGACAGAGTTTTCTTGAGTGTGTGGCACTATATATGTATATAAGGTGATACGTGTTCATTAAGCAAAGACAGCTAATAAGGTATTCATAAATTTCTTTCACACGTCTCGTTTAGAAAGTTTTGTGACCTACTGTAAAAGGTCTATGGGAGTATTTTTTTTTTTTTGTATTTGACAGTATCTAATGAACAGGATAAGTAGACGACAGAGTTTCATGAGTATATCATGATACAATTTCTTGGTATCTTTACTGAACCTATTGACACTTACAATACTTATAAGAAGACGGCCCTCAGGGGATGATTTATAAGCTATAAATATTTAAATTATCTGATTAAAAAGTGAAACTTACCCTTAATAAAGTCCACTGCCATTTCTAGCCCGTACGAGTCCTTATCACAGTCATCGAGGATATGTGCGCCCAATGTTATATTCGGCAGTAATTTCTGTTCGTTTATTCGATCGATAGTATACAACATTGCCTCCAATGCTTGAATACCACCTTGTGGCATTATTGGTCCACATATTACTGTATCTTCTCGTGAATGCACCATCATCAGGCCGCCAAGGATTAAGCTTCCCTCAACAATAGCTTCACGTTTTACTGGCCAGTGTCGTGTACCATGATGCAAGTCATGGGTTTCTGCACCAATGTCAGGCAATGAACGGAATACCTTGTTTTTATTGTACTTAGTCTCCCCTAGGTTATGGTCCATATCACTTTCATGAAAAGTAACATCGAAGATATGATGTGGCAGTGAGGGCACTGATGCGTGCAAGTATGAAGAATGGAATTCTTGATTTTCATCGTTATTAGCAAGCTGGTTGTCTTCCAGCGGATACTGATGATGGAATGCATCGTATTCGTAATTAGATTCATGATGATGACGTGAATAATGGTAATGATGATTTGCGCCCATCAATTCTGAATGATGGTGATGGGAATTTTTATGTGCATCATGGTTATGGCGATGGGGTTGAAAGCCATTACGATTGTAACTAATGATTGCTGAAGTTGAAGCTGACGTTACGCTTGCTGGAGCTACTGAATCAGTGGCAAAGTCCAGATTCATATTTCCAATGTCTTCCTCTTTCAGATGGGTATGTTCATGAATTGCATCATCTTGCAGCACGATATCGCGTTGGTCATTATCGATATGTGGTTGATGGTGGTGTTCTTGCTGTTGGTGGTGCTTATGGAAGTGATGTCTTTTTCGACGATGATGCCCCTGATTATTATTGCATGCACTGTTACTACTACTTTCCTCTCGGTTTTTGTTATCCGTAAATGCGGGATGATACTGATAGTCTGATTTATGTCTCCATCGTGCACTATTGCCTGTGCTAACGCCACCACCTAAGATATGTTTGGTAAGAAAATGCTGTGATCGCATGCTGCGAGTCCAGTACTCCGTTGGGGTTTGTGGTTTTGGATTTGGTGATTCGTTGAAAGTACTTGTCACGGCACTTAAACCAAAACAGAAAAACAACAACATGTTGGTTGGTACAGCTAGTTTCGTGGTTGATATCATTTTACAGTGGATATGTAAAGGATATGTTTGGTTATGGAAATCCAGGGATATGTGTCGCTACAATGACTATTGTCCTTTTTTTTTGTAGGCTTCTATTTTTAAAACACTTTTTTTTTTTTTAATTATCACATTTTCCTTAACATTTCATTGTGTCTTTTTCAAAATATTAACTATACGCGCACTAAAAAAATTTAGCAGATATGTATTAGTTGGTTCAGAGATTATTATTAATATTTTCCATTGGTTTTGGTAAGTCGATGTGTGTTTGCTTTTTAATTGTTTAGTTAAATTCACTCAAAAAAATTTTAAATTTTCTTGAAAATACATATATACTCTTAAAGGAATATTTATAGTACAATTATTTTAATTTGGTAAGATGTTCTTTAAGCGAAGCTCCACGATTTTTTTTCTCACATATAAGACAGAAATAAATCTGTATTTAATTTATATTTAAAAAAGTGTATATATTTATCTAGCTCAAAAATATCAACTGAATTTTATTTTTCTATTAAGCTAACCCTACTGCGTGGTCAAAAACCTGATAGATTACTAGAAGTTTAAAAATAAGAGGAATACGATTCGAATGTGTAAGCAATCTGATTAAAATTCCAAAAAAAAAATCTGTATGTTAGCTTAAATTGGAAGTAGATTTTGTAATTTGAACTTTTGAGTTCAAAAAAAGTGATAAAGTTTTTTTTTCAACCAGTACAGATAATATCGTTTTTTCTTTAGTTTCTTGAATTTCTAAAAATATGCAGATGGTCTCTATAATATGACACTGTACCGCGGTATTGTTGTTCTTTGAATTTCAAATTCAGATGCCAACGACAACTATAGGTTGGTCTTTTTTTAAAGCAAAGTAGGAGTGCTTGCTACCTTTTGAAGTAAGACAGTGCAAGAAGGAATTTTAAGAAAATTTTAAAAGTAATCGAAATGTGAGATTTGGATAAAAGTTAAGTATACACTTGTGAATTTGAGTATTCTTACTTTCTAATAAATAAAGTAATGACGCGTAATCGCATCCTCACAACCGAACACATGAACAGAAAGAAAAGTCAAACTATCGACGAGCATTGGGTTAAGTAATCAATTTCAAACCGATTTTTGAAATAGAAAAGACAGATTAAACTTGGCAAATGGCAGGACAAGAAATTGAGGATCTCTACACACAATGTACGCATACTAGTTATTATTATGACTGCTTTTCAGAATATAAGATGGTAAGGACCGTGTTTTAAAAAAAAAATTCATAACGTGTGACATTCCTTATGGTGACTGCTAGTGCAAACCTTTGAATGTACAAGTAATCAAGTTAGAAGGATCTTCATTAGAGCTCGCGTCCACAACCCTTTACAGAGAAAAAGACAATGCCACTAAAGAATGCTGCTACTAACTTTCCGCTAGGGGCAATAGTTAAAATCGACATTTCACTTGATCATCCAAATTGACTAGGTTTCAATCGACTCAAAACGCCTTCAGGGCAATAGATGTTCGAACATATCGAGCTACAAGAATCGGCTGAGCTCATGAGCTAGTGATAACTAAGACACGGTTGTTAAAATCCAATGCTATGACGACTAGAACAGTCAAGAATCTCCAAATTTCAATATAAAAAGATGAACACAATGGATTGCTATCTGATACTCTCAACGTGTCAACGTGGAGAATAATTGATTACAATAAACTTTGAAGTAGAACAGGTGACTTGAACTATTGTCAGTACGTAAGCTTTATGTCCAATGGGTGGATGCTGTAGGAATAGGTAAGACACTAAATGGCGTCAACCTGGCGATGTCCAGGTTTTCGATGTTGTATACTGCGCATCAATTGTGATACGTAGCACTAGGTTTCCAATACCAAGAGTCCACACAGCAACTTGGCGCTCTCCAGATGGTCGAACCGCCAACCAAATCGACCACGTGCTAATAGATGCGAGGCACGCATCCAACATTTGGAATGTACAAACTTTCAGAGGAGCAAACGTCGACTCTGACCATTTTCTTGCTGCAGCTAAATTCAGAGCTCGACTTTCCAACGAGAAGAAGCTGCAATCCGGCCAGAAAAAGAAATTTTACGTTGGAAGCCTTAGCACGATTGGACTTGCTAGAGCCTACAGAGAATGCCTGAGCGAGAGACTCTCCACTGTGCATTCACCATCCACAAACGCCAACAATCTGTGGAACCAGTATCGCGACATCATCAAAGGGGTAGCAGAGACCACCATAGGCTACGAACCACCACCCAAAAAGAGCTCTAGGTGACAGGAGATGTACACATACAAGCGCTACAGCGCAAATCAAGCAGCGAGGGAAGATTGTCGATCCAGAATGGAGGAGAAGAAGATCCTGCATAGAAAGAAAAGGGCACACGCAGTCTCTGATCAAGGATATCGAAGAGTCCCGCTACAGGAACTTAGGACAGTTTTAGCCAAGCAACAGGAAGCTGGTTTAAAGCCCGGAACGCAGGCTCTTCGAGACAGTGAAGGAAACTTATTCATCGAAGCACACGGAAATGTAGATGTGTTTAAGGAACATTTTCACCAGCTACTGGGGCATCAGGTAGAGACAGTGGCAGAGGTCGGCTCAGCTATCAAAAAATTGAAGATCAATAATGTCGCCGGCTCTGATGGTCTACCAGGTCACACTAAGGCCGATCCTTCAAAAGACCAACGAATTTCAAGTCGAAACTCACCATCTATTCATCGACTTCAAAGCCACATATGAAAGCATTCATCGTCTTGAGCTCTACACGGTGATGGCCAAATTCGGGATCCTGGCTGAACTGATCCAGCTGTGGCACATGACGCTGGAAAACACGCGGTACAACGTGCAATTCGGAAACAGTTCCTCCGAACTATTCTACACATGCACCGGATTTCGGCAAGGAGATGTCCTATCATGCGACTACTTCAATCTTTGTACTGGTGTTGATAGTGCGCAGGGCAGGTGTTAACACGTAGGATCGAAAAGTGCGGACGGCTGCCGTGTCTCAGGCAGAGACTCTTCACTGTTCGGGAGCCCGTTAATTAAGTATTTAAGCTTCATGTCCATCCTCACTAATAGTATTTCACCAATTCCACCTCTGAGACTTCCTAGTTGCATTAGACATCTATAATCGTCAAGACTATCTCTATCATCTGGAGTTGTAATATTTGACAGTAGCTTTTCCTTAAAAACTGGATGCATCTTATGACTTGATAAGGCCTTCTTGAGACATATTTAAAGTACTGCATGACGAGCACTATCGCAGTGACATTTCCGTTGCCGAATAGGTAGCCCTGCTTTTCTATAATCGCACTATAAGGGACATATCTTCTTGAGTCCCAGGATGAGACTTGTGCTTTCTACTTTGAGGAAGACACTGTGGTATTTGGATGGTAGTTTCTCAGACATTACGCATATCGCACATACTGGTCGACTTAAAAATGTTAACCATGTCTCCAGTTAGCAAAAATACATTTTAGTCCCCATGAAAGCTCTAAAGATCATCCTTATTGTTCCCATTTTAGAGTGTCTTGTTTTGTTTATGCGGATGGGTGTCTTGGTCTGTCAGAAATGAAATATCCTTCCGAGGAGTGTTTGCACTTTTCTATATACATATGTATCAAAATTTCCTTTCCATTGTTAATAAGCGCTAACCCTTGCTGTTTGTGTAAGCGTTTGAGCATCAGAGTCCGAGAAGTGGTATGGAAAATCACTTCCAACATTTTCTCTAGTATATACCATCATGTCCATAATGTTTAGTTCCTTTTTTTAGTTGCATAGGACTACTTTCTTAAAAAAAGCTTCCAGTAAATTATCGGTATTAACTGCGTCAAAAGCCAGGACTAATTTAAGGATCTACTTAAAGACTTCATCGCATCCAGTGCATTTAGGTTAATTGGTTTGAGTGTCATAACAACCTTGTTGAGAAATCCAAATTCAAAGGAAGAGTGGGTGCCGTTGGTCCTTCCGCACACTATTCTACGAATGGGCGACTAGCGACAACAGTTATTTGGGTCAAGATTTATAAAGTTTTGTTTCCCACTATGACGCCCCACTTCTACTAAATTTTGCCGTAGTGTTTCCGATGGACGTTTGTGTAATTTAACTTTTACGAAAGTGTATAATTACATTTTGCTCATTAGACGTGCTTTCAGTTACACTATTTCGAATAATCTTAAATACACGAAATCTAATGAATTTTTGCCTTATTACACTTGGAAATGGTTAAAAATAATTCTACTGAATAGTATATTTCGGAACAAAACATCGACTGTGGGTTGGTGAAAGGTTGTGTCATTTTGGGCAATGGAATTACCACCTCTGCATCAGTAGGTTTGAATGAATAAATGTATCTATTCATCAGCAAATGTCATTTGGAGTGAGAATGTGACAAGGACTAAGTGCATTAAAAAATATATATATATAGTCCACATCGCGACGTATACATAATTATTTCATCCCTTCAAGTTCACGCATCCAAATGCAAAGATAACATTTTATATAATATATTACAGTCGTAAATTTTCATTCACCAAGCGAAAGCCAAATATTATTCAAAAGTTTGTAATATTTTCTAGCAGCTTGTTACCTTACCAGGATATTCAGTTGTCAGAATGCGTCGCAATATTTCACCAATTATTGTGTGCAACTCGGGCATGAGATATGGAAGGAGGTGAGGGTTTTGAATATATTTCATTATTTCGGTTTGAATAAATTTTGTAGTGGTAACTTGACTGACCCCGGCATCCGGAAAAATATTGTTACAAAACTTGTTGTGCTTTCCACTGCAGGCGACAAAATGGAAGCTTTGTAATTCCACATGTAACAGCTGGCCAATTTATCATGACTTGCTTGAGGGTGCGGAACCACCACAAAAAAAGGCTTGCTTTCATAATTCAGTTTTAAAATTTATAATGGGTACTGTATGGTAGTAAAGTAGTTAAATGCATTTGCAGATACTAAATTAAGTTACCTTTGGTCTGTGCTTAGGTTCCCTAGAGAGGTGGTTGTTGTGCTGTGCCGTCTATGATAAATTTTAAATAAGTTTGTAAAACGTTTGTAATTTAATAATATATTTGGAATACAAGCATTCAGGTGTGAATTTTATGTGTATGTCGCCAGTACTGGTGTCTTGAATGTTAAGCTGGGAATATTACCAGAAGGCACTGTATATTATTTGATGACTCAAGTAGAGGCAGCCTAGCGAATCCAGTACTTAACAGATGTAAGTGACAAGAATAGTGTCTTTTTTAAGGATAATAGCCAGAAAGTTTTATGTATATAGTATTTTTTCCTCAGAGCTGTAGGATATCATGTAAACGAAGGCTGGCTATCCATCTCTCGATGGATTCCATATCTATTTCCGTGTGAATTGCACAAAGCGATGTACTAACCTCACGAAGGATTCAGAATGAATTTATTTCACTCAACATGAGTGTTGATTCAAATTCTGACAAAGTCTTAAAGACCTAAATATGCCTGAGCTTTAATTTATCTAATGTCTGTAGTTTCAACATTGAACAAAATCGTAGATTCCTTTTGAAGAGCTGAACTGCTGCAGAGTTGAGTTTAGGAAAGAGTACCATAGTGCAACTAGGGAGGTTAATCTCTTTAAAGTTCTTGGTTGACTGGACTGTCTGATTATTACTCTTATGAAGGAAGTTACCAAAAGAGAAGATGCAACCAAGTAAGAAGCCAGTCGAGATTTGAAGCCTCAACGAAGTCCGATTCCGATCCGTCACATCCATTCATTTACAGTCTGGGAGGAAGCAAATTTAGCATTCTGTTGATTGTTATGATTCCTATAAGCAACAAAATATTAATTCGACATTCGATGGGTGGTACAAGGGTGAGAGAGTTTGAAAAATAAATTAAATACCTAGGCCTAGGTTTGGTTTGGCTTGGTTGAAGTGACTGCCAGCTCAAAAACGCCAACTTACTTAGACTAGCAATAGATCCATTGTGATACTATATGGATCATAGTAAAAAGTTTCTCTCTACCTATTCCTTAAACCATTTTGAACTTCTGATAAAGTGTAAGAGGCTCTTGACATCTATATACATCAGATTGCCTAAATCATTATAATAGAAGGCTCCTAAGTATAGCTTCCTTCTGCAGAAGAGAGCTGGACAGAAACAAAAAAGATAAGGAATGGTTTTATCCTCTTCTTCCTCCATGTAGCGTCATTTGCTAAAGGCCCAACCTTGTAGCATGTTTGCCTATTAGACAGTGTCCTGTGATGACATCTATTGTAGTGCCGATATGCAAGTTGTTGAGAGAAATGAAATTCTTAGTGCGATTTAAATCCAGTTTTGGCCAAATTTGTTTTGTTGCTAGACATGATGGTTTACTTGTCCACCTAAGATTTGTACTCTCCAGCGTGAATTTTAGTTTGCAAGTAGCTATTAGTATACCTGAGGTGCCTTTGTCCGGCAAAATGGGTAAAGTTGTTCTTATTCTGGCGAATTCATCGGCCTTACAATTCCCTGGAATATCACTATGCCACGGCACCCAACAAAGGTGACTATGAAACTACTCCGCCATCTCCGTGAAAGACAATCGACAGTCTAGAGCTACTAGAGAATTTATAAAGATCGATTCCAAGGCTTTGATAGTTGCTTTGCTGTCTGAAAAGATATATCTAGCAGATATCCAGTTTTCCTTAAGCCAAGATAAGAGTTCTTTGATCGCCATAATTTCCACTTGGAACACGCTACAATGATTTGGATGACGGAAGGAGAGCTTAAGATTAACACAGTCGGAGAAAACACATCCACCAACCCCGTCATTGGGTTTCGAGCCGTCAGTGTAGAAGTGAATCGACTCATCTTCTAAAAGAGATTCTTCATGCCAGAGTGATCTGGAAGGGATGGTATATACATATAAATTTAGACGTTATGTGGTGTAGTCCATCTTTTCGGGAAAAATTTTGAAACTATTGAGAATGTAGGCGTGTTCTTGATTGCTGCAGGGTAGCCTCGAGGCGAATGGCTGCTCTTGCTGCTTTTTGCTTGCTAAATATGTATATCCAGACCTATCAGATGAAACATAATGTCCAGTTTCGCAGAGGAAGTTGTGCTGGGCTTTACATAGATAGTAGCTTTTTCTAAGACTGTCCATCAAACAATCATCCCGTATGTGAGTATTGGTCTAATGACCGATATGTTGTGCCAGTGAGTTATACATCTATTTTCAAGTGCTGCTATGACTTTCTTGACTCGGTCTTGAATGTTAGGTTTCCAGCTTTGCTTCCTATCCTGGATCAGATCCAAATATTTTGCTGTGTTAAAGAAAGATAAGCTGGAACCATTGAGAGAGGGAGGGTCGACTAATGGATTTTTATATTTTCTGGAGAAGAGTACTAATTCTGTTTTTTCTCACCGAACCGCCTAATTGTCCTAGCTTATTTAAAGCGTTATGTAGAAGTTCTTTTAGAGAATTCAGGTGCTTTTCTGAGACAACTTAGGCAAAATCACCTGCATAAGCGATCGCTGTGCATTCCTCGCCTTCTAAGATTAGCAATAGTTCATTGACCACCAAATTCCAAAGAAGAGGGGATAGAACGCCTCCTTGCGGAGTGCCTCTACTGACATATCTTCTTGTAGATGTCCCACGCAGCTTTGAATTGAAAATCTGACCAGTTCTGACCAGTCTGATCAGTTTTTGCAGTCTTTCCTTCATCCGAGATTGAGGGATAGCCCAGGTAGACATAATGGCTACCAATTCGAAAAATAACACCTGGGACATATTTCACAAATCTATAAGTTTTGTACTTGTAAACTTGTAACTACAAGCACAAATAAAGTATGGAGATATAATTTTGTGTTCCATAAACATTTTTCAGCACTTGCAGCACGGCAAATTGAAATTGTAAGTGTAGCGATCAAAATGCTACAAGTCTACAAGTCTGTAACTTCAAGTTAAAAATTATTTGTGAAGAACTACGAGTCTGCAGCTGTACCTCACTGTTAAGCGATCACAGTACGTGTTTTTATTAGTCTCTCTACTCTTGTAAGAAATTTACTTGTAGTTACGAGTCCGTTGCTAATAATTTTTTGCGCATAAATACATTTGAAACAGAAAAGCTCGCCGCAGTTGTAAATTCACTTGTACTTACAGGCCTGGCATACTTGTAGTTATTAGTGAATTGGCATTCTTTATAAAACAAAAATTTGCACATAATTTACAAGTTACAAGTGAATTCACAAATAATTATTAGTGTTGTAGTTTTATGAAATAGGCCCATGTTCTGTCGAATAGTTCTTTAGTGGATAAATTTGGCCAATTCTTTCTCGCTCTTTTCTTATCGTTTTTTCAGGCACGACATTAGTAGAATTTTAATAGCTAAATACCCCTTATATCCGTCCAGGTAAGCCGTGCAACGATAAGCATGCCATCTGCTGCTTATAGGGAATTTTTAACATCTCTTTCGATATTCGTTCTCTCGAATCCTAAATCCATTTTGAGTCTATTACAAACTCTCATTTTTCAAAAATTATAGACAAAGCCAGGATATACTTATTGATTCGTAGAGGTAAGAAGAAGGATATAATCCCTTAAATGACGCTGTAGCTTTACACAGCTATAACCACATCAGTTGTCAGCTACAGACCACCAGTATGGTGACAAAAATGAAACAAAAGTCCAGACAAGACAGGCTCATCAAACTTGATTGTGTATGTAGTACAGGAGCAATGAGAAAGCCTCACACTGCAGCTCTGGTAGTCATCGTTAACCTTCTTCTCTCAATTTTGAGATAGAGGAGGAAACCAAAGGTAATGCTAACTTCAAACCAAATCATGCAGACGTTTCCCTACAAATAGGCAAAGACGAACTACTTTGAATTACATAGATGGATGAAAAACACAAGCATGGTCAAATACAACTCCGTATTTCAAGTGGAAGTCTTTGTTATAGAGCTATGTCCCAGAGAAAATCTAAACAAATTCAAAATAAAAATAACATCAAAACTAATTAGTACGAGACTACATGCAGGTACTCAGATCATTAGCCAGCATAGACAGATTTCATCTCATTTAAGTTCCAGGATACAGCCGCCATATATGCAATGGATCAGTAGAAAAGGACAAGGGATCAGCGTCGGATTTTTAATGGATACTATTGAGTTAAAAAAACACCTCATGACTGTGGGAATGTGAAACGAGGACGGAAATCAGTAGAACACATATTGTGTCACTGTTGCTGTTAAACTAGAGTACATCATCGTACTACCTTGAGTACGAGAATATACATAGACATGTATCTGTTAGTTCTCCCAAAGACATAATAGGATTCATCACGAGTTCAGGTATCATGAGCAAGTCCTAATTGGAGGAAATCACAATAGCCCCATCTGTGGCCGCAGTGATAAAGTGTATTAACTTCTACCCTCAATTCTTCACTCTGTTCCGCCGAGAAGAATTTCCAATCATTATACAGTTGCTGTTTGCATAAGGAGGAATTGAGGGCAAATGACAAAACCCCAATGTACATATTAAAAAAGGCAACGAATAACATTTGACTGCTGCTTCCAACAACTCATTTGTGGGTGTATTCCCTTTTCTGAAGGGAAAAGCAAAAAGAAACAGAATAGTGTCCCTAAAAAAGCATTGAAATTGAAAATGAAACATATCACAGGATTCGATCTCCCTGATGGTAAATTTGATGCCATATTAATACCGTTGATTTGGTGGAGTAATGTCAAAGGAAGAATAGCCACAATACAACAAAAGAATGTTCGAAAGTTCGAATACCTAAGAATAATAAATAAAAGCAAAAAAATGTTGAGTATAATGAAATTACAGGTAGAAAATAAGTTGTTCGTTGTAAAAAAAAAACCTGTGGGATCCGTATTTACTTTAAAAACTGAGTCCAGACAAGATGAGAACAACTTGCCTACATACATATGTACATACAAGCATTAGTTCCATCCTAGAATTCATCAAATAAACGAAGAGATTCACCCACCATTCCATGCAATAATCTCCAATATTCATATTTTCAAATACTCACCCACACCCTATCATACAATCCAAATAGGACATTCATTGTCTAATATTGAAGGAGGGCAGCAGGTCCCATAAAGCTCACCCCATCTAACTACAACCAACTAACCAATCAACCCAACACACCAAGCAGATAACTGACTTAATGGCAGGGAAATGGGAAACGTTAAAAGAGAAGAATCAAATTGAAATTGAAAGGATGGAGAGGAAGGACTGACGCTTTTATGTTGAAGGCAAAAATATTCAGACCAATTATGTACTGCTTCCGAAATTGGTACTCCCACCAAATACATAAATATTGATATCATGAGATCCCTACGAAAGCAGCAACCAACCTTGGAATAAATTTCTATTAATTACTATTCCAGGTTGGGATGTATCTATGTCCTTTTTCTAGTAAATATCTGACTTCTTAATAAAAATTTTAGTTTCTTAAAGTGTTCTTAAAGTTTTAAAGATAATTTTTTACACATGTTAATGTACACTAAGGTTTGGGAGAGAGGTTTGTCTATAGAGTTTCGGTTTACATATCAGCTTCAGTGTACAGTATGGCACAATATATTATTTCGGAACTGCCTGACCAAAAAGAAAACTTTAAGTTTTGATTATAGAAAGGCGAAAAGTATGAAAATTAAGTATAAATCCTAAATTAAGTAAAATGCTAAAGTCAACATTCTGTGCAAAACATCTAAGTAATTCTTACAAAGTTATGGTGTATAGTCCTGCTATCAGGTTCTGATATCAAGTATACCAGTCTCTAAGGACTATGACATTAAAGGTTTCATAACTTCGTTGAGAAGTCCTACAAGTCAAGGACCAAAAGGCGCCTGGTGTCGATGGAATCCCTAACATTGCCTTAAAAGCAGCAATCAATTGGCGCCCACACATCTTTGCAGATATGTATAACACTTGCCTCAAAAAAGGAGTATTCCAATGGAAGAAACAAAGACTGGTCCTCCCACCAAAAGCTAATAAACTACAACAGGATCCCTCATCGTATAGGCCTGTATGCATGTTGGACACCATGAGCAAAATACTGGAGCGCATCATAAGTGAAAGGTTGTAGAATGCAATCGATGAGGCGGGAGGCCTTGCAGCTCACCAGTATGGTTTCCGTAAGACACGGTCTACGATCAACACTATTGATGAAGTCGTGAATACCGCCACAAAAGCCATAGAAGGAAGAAGATGGAAGGGCGGGAGCAAACAGTACTGCGCAATCATCACGCTGTATGTGAAGAACTCCTTCAACACCGCAAACTGGAGATACATATTGCACTTACCGCCAAGAGAGTACCAGAATACCTGCAGAAGATAATGACGGATTATTTTAGAAACAGAATACTGCTCTACGACACCGACGATGGAACGTGGCAGTATAACGTCAGGAGGCGTTCCTTAAGGCTCCGTATTAGGTCCGCTACTGTGGAACGTAATGTATGATGACGTCCTCAAACTTGGAACCCAGAGGTCTTCGAAAATAATTGGCTTCGCCGATGACATAGCAATCGTTGTAGGAAACAAACACCTTGAGCAGTTGGAGCATGACTGCAATGATGCTATCGGGATGGTCCAGGACTGGCTAGTACACATGGGCCTACAACTTGCAGAAGAAAACACTGGAGTAATGCTCATCAGCAGCAGGCGAGTCATGGAGACTATAAGAGTAACCGTGGGCGATCAAGCCATAGCTTCCAAATCAGAGCTCAAATACCTTGTCATTACCTTAGATGCAAGGCTAACTTATAACTGGGATTTGTTAAATCTAATATGACATTTTGGCAGCTCTATGAATCTTACTACTAAGAAAAAAATTCTTTAGGTAATATGCCGCGTCAGACCCTTTAAATCGACAAGACCAGATGGTATAATACAGAACTCTACAGATCTTATTCTTCCCTGGTTGGTTGTAATTTTCAGGAGTTACCTGAATTTGGTCCATATTCCAAAATCTTGAACGGAGGCCAACGTGGTATTTATACTTTCACGTCAATCCCAAAGATCTCAGACCCATAAGTCTATCATCATTTCTTCTGAAAACTCTGGAGAAACTGATAGACGCCCATATTCACTGCAGTATTACTCCAAACCTTCTGTCAACCTCCCGGTATGCATATAGCAAAAGGAAATCGGTAAAAACTGCCCCTACGGCTCTATTTAACTGATTCTCTCTCAATGGATGCCAACTCGATGTCAATCCTCAAAAAACAGAACTTGTCCTCTTTACTAGGACCCTCCAAAATTTTGTCGCATTAGCTGGACACTTCCTGAAAAGTTTCATATTCGATAAGAAACTTAGCTGGGAACCCAATATGAGCATCTAAACAAAGTCGCTACAGCCCTGTACTGCTGTAAGAATTACATATTGCCTCTATGTACCTGTCATCGGGGCTATTCTAACGTATGGCATGATCGTCTGATGGAAGGACCCTTTCACCTAACTCACCTTAACCGGCTTGCATATGCATCAGTGGAGCACTAAGAACCATCCCAACACGTTTAGATATCTATAGTAGACAAGTGGAGGCTTGTGCTGCCACTCTCTGTGGTCTAGTCTAAGTACTGGACAGTTCTCTATTCTTAACGATCTTGAGCTCCTTCTACAAGACATCGACTACGTACTTCCACAACTTCTGTTCGACAAAAACCTCAAGAGATAATTGGGAGAAGGATCGGTCGCTTCAAAACATGGGATTGATACATATGTTTTGATATATCAAAAAGAAAGTCGGGAGTAGGAGGACGGGTCTTCTGCAACGACCTAAGCATAAGTATTTTCCGCCTTCCCAACCACTGTAGAGTCTTTCAGGCGGAGATCATATGGATAAAGAGGGCTGTGATGGCTGAAGTGTAGTGCAGATCACGATTAAATCTCTGGATTCCTTAACATTTAACTCCAAAACTGCACTAAATTGTCGCTGGTCTCCTAACGAGATGGCTGAACAATTCAATATTTATCACATTTGGGTGCCGGGACACCGTGATATTCCAGGGAACTGTAAGGTCGACGAACTCGCCAGGCAAGTTACAACATAATGCCTCTGCTACAGATAAACTGCTGTTTTAGATCAATGCTATGAATTAAATCAATCGTAGATGGACAGTTCTGAACCAGAAACGCTCCAACTGTCTGATCGGACAGAAAAGGTAGCGCATAGCAATCATAGTTGGTGTTATTATGGGACGCTGCAGTATTGTTAGGCATACAATTAGACTGAGTCTTCTGAGTCTTCTTCTTCTTCTAATGATTTTTGTAGAAGTAGCATGGATGAGTACCCCCCAATGGTATCAGCAAAGTTCCTCCCTGTAAGCAGCGAAAGACTCAATCAGGCGCTTCTATTAGTGAACGACTGGGTTAAAGCACGGGGTCTGAAAGTAAACCCAGTGAAAACTGAGGTTGTGTCTTTCACAAGGAAAATTGGAGTACAAAAGAAATTGGAGTACAAAACGGACTTAATCTTATACCCCAGAAAACTGCAAAATACCTGGGAGTCCTACTGGATTCCAAAATATACCGGAATGAAGATATACCCATTTTAACCTACGGTTCGAATATTTGGTGGAAGACGCTCGAGAAGATATATCATCTTGAAAGCATGACGAGGATTCAACGGGCAGGCTGTCTAGGAGTAACGTGATCCATGAACGCCAATAGCATTGGAAACAATACCGAACCTTCCTCCACTTGACATTTACTGCGGTAGCTCGGCAGCTAAGACTAAGGGAAGCCGGAGTATGGTTAGCTAAACCCAATAGTCATGCCTCAATTTTTAACTGATGGAATATATCGAGACTCCGGATGGAAACGGATTCATCGTCCGACTATCAAACTGTAGTAGGAGATTCGTTATAGGAACTCCTAGCAGGTAGTAGTGAGATGATGGTATAGTCTGTACCGAGAAAGAACTAGCTAGGTATGTGTATATGCCGATGGATCCAAAGGTAATTGTGCTGGCGTCTACTGCGAGTCTGGAAGTACAAATCGGCCATTCAGACTTACAAACGATTAAAGTGTTTTTCAAGTCAAAGTTTCTGCAAGCTGCGGACATGATTATCAAGGAAAATATTTCTGGTAAGATAATCAGTATCTATGTTGACAGTCAAGCGGTAAAATGCGCATCAAAAGACTGGACGATATCTTAGTGGCTAATAAGGTGATCCGCTGTTGGGTACCAGGTTACGTGGATATCTCAGGTAATGAAAAAGCGAATGAACATATGAATGAAAGTTTAGATATGACCATCTCAAGGCCAGATGGTCATATCTAAACTCCCCAGGCAGGCCCTTCCTCAGGCTAGTACAGCGCTTAGCACTTTGAATACGGAAATAGACATCGAATGCAACGAGGAGGCTAACAGAAATGGTATGTAGTAGATACATGTGTTACAGTCAAATTGTTATGGCCACTCAATAAAAACAGGGATCTCCAGATCTCATGAAACTTAGTCGCAGGGATATCCAGAGCTATTACTGTCGTGATGCGGACACTGCGGACTAACCCATAACGACTTCTGTAGGAACTGCAGGGAATCCATTGGCCACTTGCGTTATAGATAAGATAGAAGATAAGTTAATTTTGGGAGCTATTTCTATGCCAAACTGAACGATTTATGAAATATTGGGTTGAACAAACTCCTGAGATACATACAGGTATCAGGGTGCCTTAGTTCAGCCATCGAAGTATGAAATTTGGTTCTCAGTGGTCTTATGACTCTAGTCTAAGTGAGCCATTCACAACTCTTGTTAACAAGGACACCCATTAACCTAACCTAACCTATACATCTTATAGAGAATAACTTTGTATCCAACTCTCATAGAATTGAATTTTGTAAAATCCACTTATATTATTTATTAGTTTCCAAACGTACATAAAAAAAAAAATCTTGCATAAATTAAGTTACAAATTATTTGAAAAATTTCTTTTGTCGACAATCGATGAGATACTCGCAAGAGTACTCTTTTTAGTCTAATTGACGTGATGAACCAGAGTATCTGTAATGATAACAATTCCACATACATACAGGAATTTATTTATTTTGTATGAAAAGTAGATAAACAGTCCATATAGTGGTTAAGATTATACATATGTTATGTATGTACTATAGGGTTCTGGGAGATAACTAATAACCTAGTTATTTGCAAGATACTGTATTGGAGAATATGAGAAAACTTACGGAAGACAATACAACGTATGTAATATATATGTATGTCAGGCAAGTACAAAAATATGTACGAACACAAGTTAGTTGTTCATCCATTTATTAATAAATAAAATCAACTACTGTTATTCGGTTTTAAATTAATTTCATCTCAAGTTAATTTACTGATTCCGAAAGGAATTTGTTTTAGAATTTATGTATGTGTATCTATTGTAATTCAAGATAAGGATTTCTCTAGATTGGACGTTCTTTCAGTTTAATAAAGTGAGTTAAAGTGCACTAGTGCATGTAACGCAACAATGTAAGCATCAAATGAATAACAACATCAATTTAATAATGATGCATCAGTAACTTGAATATTTTGATTAAGCTTACTTTATACATACCTTGTGTAATAAGTTTGTGTAAACATTTAGCCAGTACAGCAATTTTGAATGAGTAGGAGGTTTTTATAAGTAGTCGTCGTTTTCGTAAAAGTAATTAATTTATGTTTTGAAATATGAGTCTTCTTTTATCATCCTCGTAATTAAATCTAACCATTAAACACTTTTAAAAAAAAGCCTGTTTTTCCTGGATTGATGTTAGCAAATATTTTGCAAAACGGTCAATAAAAAAGCACGATTGTATACAAAGTCAGTAATGTAAGGGGAAATGTATAGAAATATTTTGAAGTTAGTGATTTTATTTATCAAAGATCTGGTGTAACAAAATTATATAACCAACCGAAGGGCTGTTGTGGTTATTCAACGAAAACCAACTTGTTGAACAACGTGGTTTGTTATGCTTAACTCAGCAGCTCTATGGGTTACATATTCATTTGAGTACTTCAGTATCTACTGAAAAATTTTGCAATATTTTAGAAAGCCCAAGCAGCAATGAGTTGATATTATTTGTTTTAATATAACTTCTATGTGATAAAATACCTATTTTATGTATGTTACCAAAAAAATATTAGAAATCACGTGAAGCTATACTTCCTTGCATTTTAAAATTTGCTTCCATCGAGGACTTCTCTACACCCAGACATAACTAAAGTCAATATTTCCCGGGCAATAAGAGAAAAGAAATGAAAAGAAAGTTTCTTGAAACTTTTGGATTTTGGATTTTACCCGCTGGAAATATTTGCAGAGAACATGTGCAAAGAATAATTTTCTCAGTTAGTTACTGTGTTCATGTCAAAGTTGCTGCGACATATCGGTTAGATACGAAAATCATCATTTCAAGGAGAAAGTTTTTTCATATCTGGTTTAAGGTGTTTTTTTTTTTTCACTAAATTGAAGTAAACATTGGTAAGTTACCTAAGGTATCGAGTATATAATATTATTGGAGCTAAGCTACGTCTATAGTCGAGACAGTTTTATGTAACAAAATGAAATCCACATCTATTGTAATATTAAATCAACTTATTTTAACTTAAAATTCTGGAAATTGAAATCTGCACGCAAATTTATTTCCACAGACAGCCTAATAAAATCTGTTCCCAAGGAATGTCAAGGAGTGCTTGACATGTTATTTCCTATGTACACGTACATACGTGTACACATGTATCATGTAGGTATTCGTAAATGTAAAAACAGCGGGTGAAGAGAAAATTCATTATAAAACTGTCAAGTGACAAATCTTTATGAATTTTTTTGAGTTTTCAAAATTTGTACGTTTTGCCTTAGGGCACGGTGTGGTCTTATTGCTAGTGGTTGTGAATTATTCCGAGTTACCTGTCATAATTTTAATAATAAAGCATGTGTAATAATTTTATTTTTTATATAAAATGTGTAACGCTGCTGGGCATTCTGCCGGTATTCTGGTAAATAGCAGTTCAGTATATAAAGTTTGAAACATATCCGTTTTATCACTCCATTTGGCTTTGTATATTTACCTCCACGTATTTTAGTATGAGTATGAAAATTGAATTTGCAATAAACAACTAATAAAAAAAACTCTAGACCTCTGTAAATAAAAAAAAAAGAAAATTTTTTGTCGGGTTAGGAAACACACCACTGTAGCACCCAGACAAAACTGGTCCATTGTACTACCAGGAAGCAATATCCAGTATTACCCATTTTACTGGAATTTCTTAGACCTTCGCAGAAAGCCGAGAATGCACTTCACTGATGAGGAGCTTACAGTATCAGCAATCACCACATCAGCGCCGATCCGAGCAAAGGCAGGGCAATAACAAAGGAAACGATCCGAAGTATCGTCGCCTTCTCCACAAGCGTCGCAGACAGAGGTGCCTCTTAGGCCTAGCACACTAAGATGTTTAGCAAAAGGAAAGTGTCCCTTAAGAACGCCAATGAGTTGCCTGCAGTCTTTTTTGCTGAGAGACAGCAAGAATGCCGCTGATTTCTTACAGACATTCGGTAGCATACGTCTGTTTAGTCTGCCTGCATCCTGGAGAGCCGTGCCACATACAATTGTGCTAGTAGGAGACCCAATCGTCAATGGAGGCCCTGACCGAGGACGCGAGAAGTCCCAACGTAGGTTCAGGTCCTGAGAAATCATCCTCTGAGCCTAGCTTAGCAATCTCATCGGAGATCTCATTTCCCGCAATCTCAGTGTGACCTGGGACCCTGGGACTAAAGTCAATGAGTTCAGCCTTGCGACCGAGTTCAAAGAATTTTTGCATTCTCGAACTATTTTGAAACGGGTTACAGGGTTAAGCAAGGCTTTAAGCGCAGCCTGACTGTTACTACAGACGCAGATACTCCGACCACGGAGTATAGTATTAACAATATAGTCGAAAGCCATTAGGATAGCATAGATCTCCGCTTGAAAAACAGAGGTATGTTTGCCTAACGAATAGTGAAGACTAGTATTGTCGGTCTCCACGAAGACACCAGCACTGGCCCCTTTGGAGCCATCCGTGAAGATTCGATTACAGCCCAGTCCAGGCTCAGACTCTGGCTGAAGCCAGTCCTGAACGCAAGGAAAGTCGACTAGAAATTTACACAGCAGCCGAAGTTCCGGTGTCATTGCATCAGACGGCATATCCATGGAACTAGGGCTAGGGTCGTAGGATAGGTGTCGCGCAAGGTCATCGAAACTCCAGTGCGGATGATACGAAAACCGCCGTCTAAGACGATAGATTGCTTTGATAGTACAGCTCATGATAAAAGTATCAAGCAGAGCATTTAGAGCAGAGCCAGGTGTACTCGGGAAAGCTCCCGTGCAGCCGAGACAGGCCGTTCTTTGGAGTTTGGTGCAGAAGGCAGTCACATACTTACGCGATAGCCCTCTCCACTAAACAACCGACGCATCAGCTAGAAAAGGTCTTACCATAACCGTATAGATCCAGAGGAACTTTTTCGGTGATAAGCCTCATGTCTTGCCAAAAGCTCCCTTACACTGCCAGACAACTGAGAGCGCCTTGGATGTCTTCAACTTGACATGCTTTGGCCAAAGAAGTTTCTTATCCAGGACCACTTCCAGATATTTCGCTTCATCGGAGATCTGAATGGTGACGCCTTTTAGCACTGGCTGTGTCAGACCGGTCACAATCCTCCTTTTCGTAAAGAGAACAAGCTCAGTTTTCAAAGGATTGACCGAAATCTGATTCCTAGTGCACCATTCATCGACCAAGTCTAAGGCACTCGCGCGTTAGCACAAAGCGTAGACGTTTGAACTACTGAGAGTATGCAATAGAGAGTCAACTACCATGCACCAAAGCAGTGGAGACAGAACGCCACCTTGAGGTGGCCTCTGTTTACCCCTGCCACAATATGGCGGCCACAGTCCGCATCTACAACCAAAGTTCTATTCATCAGCATTGCCCTAATCCAGAATACCAATGTCTCATCTACCCCGTGTTGTCTAGCAGAGTCTCCCATGCATTCAAAAGTCGCATTGTCGAAGGCACCCTCTATGTCGATGAAAATGCCCATTGCGTATTCTTTCCTATCGAGCGCACATTCAGTTCTAGTAACTAGATTTTGAAGCGCAGTCTCGCAGGTTAGACCTATCCTTACATACGGCTGTTTGGTCTGGTGGCCCGCAGCCGCAAAAGCCCCAAACCTAAACACCCTCACAAGGATCTAACATCCAACCTGTGTAGGTATCACAAATGGTCAAATGTCAACTTACCTTCCGACTACATTTTTCCCCACACGGACTTCAGCCTCAATCTTGAATCCAAATTTCATCCAGAGAGAGCTGGAATATCAGTAATCCCGACACCATATCCATCTTCACAGACGGGTCAAAAATGGAAGAAGGAATTTTTTCAGAGGCACCTCCAATCGCCCGGTCCTTGAAACTCCCCAACCACACTAGTGTATTTCAGGCGGATGTTTATGGTATAACCAAGACCTGCCGGGACTTATCCACTCTGCATAATAACTTATGTACCTATCGATTTCTATATATACAGTCAAGCAGCCACCAAAGCCATTACCTCCATCTCAACTCGAAATTGGTCAAGAGATGCCCATTAGCCTCCTCATGTCGAAAATCACTTTGGACTTTCTCAACATGGCCAACACAAGATGGAAATCTCTCTCCTCATGCCGGGTCTAGAGAAGACTTTCGGTCCAATACAACAGAAGAAGGACTAGGGAACTCCTATCGCTGAATAGACCAGGAACAAATAACCTACATACGACACAGTGAACAAATGCTTTAAAGTATGTCTAGCAACAAACTTGAGTTCATCAGCAACCTATTCACCCACATGTACCATACCAACATGTTAAAGATCTTCTTATGCGTGGGAATATTTTTTCAATATGCATATACCTACATATACCTGTTTGTGAACACAGCTCTCAACATGGAAGCAACAGGACAAAAGCAAACATGTTGCTTTGTCAAAACTTTTTTCTCATTTTACATCCTGTAGCTTGCATAGGTAGCAAACACAGGCTTAAGGGCCAATGTTCAAAAAGGCGTATAAATTTTGTCATGTTATGCATCCACGAGCACTGCTACTAGACTGTTGCTTGTAATATTTTTCTTTTGACTAAAAAGGGCTTTTTGGAAAAAATGTATGTACATATTAGAAGGACTCTCTGTGTTTTAAATAAGTCAATCTATCATCCGATTGAAATAGTGACTTCATACTGGATTTTCAGAACTCATATCACTTGTACGATATATTCTGAGTCTATTGAACTAATAAAAAGGATATATTTATGTACATAGGTACTATATAGAATTTCAAATACATATCATAAATAAATAATAGGCACATCCTTATTTTCCGACTAAATAAAAACTCCACACCAACCGTGGGCATTATTAATGACCACGAATGTGGGAATTTCTACTCTCAATCCCGTAACTTCGGTACCAATAGAGTCATTAATCTATTGCTATCCAATTTGCAGTTAAGTTCCCACACAAATCCCATTATTCACTTAAGTACATGCACCACTGTCTGAGGTTAATGGTACTATAAATCGCAAGATCTAAGGACATTTCATTACATTCACCATAGATAAATGGAATCTCAAATGGAAATGCGGTTGTACAGATAAAATAAACAAACTCGAATAATAAATTAGTAAAAATAACCCACGATTGACTCTGTATCTATTGCAATCAATTGAAGTAAATATATCCCACATACGCCCAAGTGAAGCATGAAATTATTATTATTTTTATATTTGTGAATGGAATATAGTAAGTCAAACTGACAAACGGCATACAATTGACTTTTGCTTGATTTTTTGATTACGATGGCAGTTTCATAAGATAATCGAAGAACTTCTAGGAAATTACAAGCAATCAAATTTGCCACCGGCACGTTTTTCATCAAGTAAGATAAAACTTGTTCCAATTATGTTTCGGTACCACGCACAGTGATAAAACGAGGACACAGTTGATTACAGAGGTTCGAACTTTATAAATTAATTAGGTAAGATCAATCTATAAAATTTATTCATTGACATAGTGCGAGTAATAGCTTTTGGAAGGCGCATAAATCGTTAAACTTTGTCTAGGATGCCATTATGGACAGAACGCTTTATGATGGTAATGGAAGATGGGGAAATTGGTGGAACAAGACGAATATTGTTCAGTTGCATAGTAAGATGGGAGTATTCCAATTTTCTTTAAGGATAGTGAGCTGACAGATTGGACTTTGCACGCGAATGAATCTGAGAAGATATGAAAGATATAAATGTATTTAGCCGAATCTTTTCTGAATTTTTTTCGTAGATTCTCATAACATCAAGGAACGAAATCCAAAATCTTGTTTATAGGAAGTAGGATACTGACAAGGAATTATTACTTTCAGGATAATACTAACAAAAATGATTCACAATAATTCACAGATTAGTCATGAGATGATCATAGATACATATATGTTGCGACTGCTGTATTTCGGAAGCAGATGAACTAGATATTTGGCAGTGATTTGATTGATTACAATTTTCTTGTGGATTGATGTAAAAACAATGTTTTTATTAATGTCTGGCTGATATTGCCTTCAATGTAGTTCTCTGCTAACTTTTGGTACTGCCAGGACTTGTGAAGCGAGAGGCGACCTAATATATGACTTAAAAGTTTCAGATCTGAGTCAACCTGAAAGTACTTACATACCATAAGTAGCAGTATAAAGCCAGACGTTATTCCTATAGATTGTTGGGCACGCTTTATTTCGAAGGTTACTCCATATGTAGGTCCAATCAAGTGCACTTTCGTTTTCACCTACAGAATACATACATATATGGTAACAGCACTACTGACTTATAGATAGTCTTCGATTAAATGCCCGAACATTTGGGGTAAAGGTATATTGCTTTAGTCACCCAGTCTTTTCCAGTACAATCTGTGCAAAGTTTTATTAGCAAGGACTCCCTGTACATCGACAAATACCCAGAGTGCATACTCTTTACTTTAGGCACACCATTGCACATGGCTTTCGGCAGACACCTGGAGACGGATCGATGAGCGTACAGCAATAAAGGCTCAGATTGCAGCGGCCTCAGTAGTATAGAGAACCTAGTTAGAAGTCCAGTACCGTACGAAGAAGAAAGAAATGCATCATAGTGTGAGACGTGACAAACGTCAGTATATCAACACACTGGCTTCTAGAGCTAAAGAAGCAGCGAGCAGGTGCGATAATAGGACTGTTTACAGCATCACCAAGGAGCTCATTGGTGGTCGAAACTTCAAGCAACACCCGGTGAAGAGTCTGGACGGTAAGCTCCTGATTTCGGATGAGGATCAGCTCAAAAGATGGAGAGAACATTTTGCTTCAGTGGTAAATCACTTAGACGATGGCGATATGATCTCAAATCCGAATGAGTATTCCGAAGCAATAAATTCCCGAAAACGCACTGCAATTCTCAGAAAAACAGAAATTATGGCAGGAATCAAGTCCCTCAAGAAAAACAAAGTGGTGGGTATTGATGGCATCCTTACCGAACTGTTTCAAGGGGCGCCAAACACATCAGCAGAGATGTGTTCTTCCAGCTGTAGCCAAAATAATAGCCAAAATAATTCTGGACCGATTTAAAGAGCATTTAGATTCTGCTCTCGACGTCGAACAGGCAGGCTTTCGCGCTGGATCCTCCTACATCGATCACATAAACACCTTACGGATCATAATTAAACAATGCGTTGAGTACAGGTCTCCGCTACATCTGTTGTTTATCGACTTCGAGAAGGCTTTCAACAGCTTGAATCGAGATCCCATTTGGCAGGCCTTGCGCAGGAGAGGCATCCCGGAAAAATGTATTGCTATTATCAAGGCTACATACGAGAGCGGTAAGTGTCACGTCTTACACAACGGTAAGGTGTCAGAGGAATTTGATGTCCAAAGTGGAGTACGTCAAGGATGCATACTGTCACCACTATTGTTCTTGGTGGTTATCAGCGATGTACTTCGTGCAGCATTGACGGAAGGAAACAATGGAATTCGTTGGACTATGACTTGATATTAAGGCTACCGAAACATCTGTTCAGTTAATAGGAAGTACTAGTAAGATAGAAATACACAAATTCCTTCACCAGAAGAAGAAGTTTTTTTTTTATCTTAGAAACAATGAGAGCTTACAGGCTAAGTAGCTAGAAAAACTTTTGCCTGTTTTCAATTTCAAATTCCTCAATTACAATTGCACAAGAAAGGAGACTTCATTTGGCCCCAGCAGTGTGCTTTCAGACCAGAAAACTCTACAATCCATCAAATGTTCACACTTCGGTAGTTCCTGGAAAAAACTCAAGAATTCTAAATGGATACGACAAATGAGGCACAATCTTTCAAAAGGCTGTGCAACTCCTAACGTACGCCTCAGTGACAACTCAGCAGGTTGTCACCAGTGTTTTCGGTAGTGTGGAAACGGAGACTACCAAAATGGGTTTAGCGGCAAATGAGGGTAAAACCAAGTATATGCTGTCAACGAGAAGGGACACGCAGCATCGACGAATTGGACAGAACGTCATAGTCGGCAGCTATAACTTTGAGGTTGTAAGGGACTTTGTCTACCTTAACTCTGCTATCACTTCTGACCTTAGCAGAAATAAAACGAAGACTAACTCTAGCTAGTCACTGTTTCTTTGGGCTAAGAAGGCAATTGAATAGTGAGGCCCTATCCCGAACAACTAAAGAGATTCTATACAAGACCTTGGGCATCTAGTCCTACTTTCTGAAGCTGAAGCATGGACTTGGTTAATTTATTAAATGAACAAAATGATTCAGGTGTCTGAACTAGTTTCAATAATTTTCCATTTAATTTTTCAATTATTAATTCAAATCAAAAATAAATTGCTGATTAGTCCAACGACTAGGTGCGATCCTTTGTAGACATGCGTTAGCCAGTCTTCGGAAGGTTTTTTAGAGGGTTAAAGTCCTTCACTATTGCAGAAGGCTCCCTCGCATACACGCCTATACTCCAGCGACCTCTTAACAAAAAAAACAAAAAGTTTCAATAAAGAAAGTCCTTGATCTAGACGACTGCGACGTGCACAAATAGAAGCAGAACCCAGCCAAATCAAAGTGCGCTAAGGACTAAGTTTTGCTATGAAGTATATGTAAGTAAATTTGCTTAAGGGTTCGGTACATGTGATTTAAAAGTTTAATTTTGTTTGATTGAGATTATTTGTTGGTATTGAGATGGGTGGGTATTGAAAACATCTCTCGCACCACCATCTTCTATCTCGAGTTTAATAAGATAACAAGAAGTTCGAGGTTAGAACAAGGTTAATTAACACGGAACAGAATAATGTTTTATTGTAATCAAGTTTCTGATCATCTGTGATTAACCCTTGTGTCAATACGGCAGACCTGGATGTGTATTTAGATTTTCAAATACAAACAATCATGGTGACGATCATTACAAATCGGGCTGAATTTTCGAGTAGCTTCCCAAAAATGAAAACTCAACAAATTCCTATTGATTTTAAGTACTATACTAATATAGACAAATATCTACTTGATTACAAGTTCAACAGTTTTAAATAGAAGGAATCCAACGAATCTGAGTTGCGAACCTGGGTAAGCACGTGTTGACTAAGCGAGTATCACAAAGGTTAAGCTCGACCCAGCTAGAGAAGTAAATCATGGGGTAGTCAAACCTATAAAGTTGTAATACCGTACCACACAGAGTACACTCACTGAAATTCGAAGTTCAGCTTGTATCTTCATGTGAAGTTATCGTCGATATTAATAGTTCGACTTTTGAGTCCAAAAATTCAGAAAAGTCATGTTACTATAGGTACAATCGTCGTTGTCTGAGTCCTTCATATTCCGCGTATCTATTTATCTTAAACTATTTTTCCTGCTCAATAAAATACTTTCATTTTATTGACAAATGTACGTTCTTTCATTTAGCATACGTTTCAAAATATTAGGTAGCTGCCTTAAAGTTATTCCCTGAATCCTTATATCGGCATATTCCATATTGAAAATATATTTATTCATATCATTCATCTCATTCATTCCCAAACCAATAGATACAAAATCAATGTCAAGGTTCCCCTCTCACATGAGACACTTTTTGTCCTTGTCTGTGAGAAGACAAAATAAATAAAAAAAAGTATCCAAAATATTACACAGTGAAGACTTCATTTCCCCTCAGGAAATTTAATAATATTTTGACTCCCACTGTCGGCATCCGAGAGAAGGATATAAACATGAGTACATCAAATATGAATAGATGACTATTTCTTTGAACTTCAACATTTCGAAATCGCAAATATGCTTAAGGGTCTTACTGACACACTCAGCAAAAGATTTTATTCCTTCGCACTGTTTGCGTGTCAAAAGTAACAAAAAAAAAACAGGACACATCCATATGTATCTGTGGATAAAGAAAATCTTCTTTCTACAAGCAAAAGAGACAACCAATAACAAAAAACAATAAAATATTAATATGAAATAAATTCAGAACGCATATGGAATCTACACATCTACATATGTATGTATGTATATATTTTCTGAATAAATAAATAGAAATTGTTACGAAGGGGGGTCATCGACAGTCGCATCCCTAGGAATGTACTGAAGGTGTAACAGAAAGCAATATTCAAACATTATCGAAATATCTGAACACCCCAGCAAATTTTACACACATAAATTTTTATTATGAATTTTCCTAAAG
Organism: Xylota sylvarum; assembly: GCA_905220385.1. Lineage (NCBI taxonomy): Eukaryota > Metazoa > Arthropoda > Insecta > Diptera > Syrphidae > Xylota > Xylota sylvarum. The sequence continues at coordinate 48,155,679 of LR999960.1, read as the reverse complement.
GTTCATAATTTCCCTTTCAGTGAATTTAATATCACGATACCAGACTCCCTTTCCCTTAACCATGTCTGCCCGTTCTTCAATCGGTGCTTAACTTGAGCTTTGCACAACAATACCACAAGGCGGATCAAGTCAGCTGGTTCGCTTGCTGATTTGTGGCTTCGTTCTTTATTTATACTTGCTTTGCTCTTTTTTTTTTATTCCTTTCTCTAGTCCTTTTCTACATTCATTGGCGCAGTGGTTTGAAAATTAGGTTCATAAGAAAGTTTAACTTCAACCTCAACCTCAACCTCAACTTGTGTATCTTAAGTGGAAAGCGTAGACAAGTAAATAGAAATTTCTTCAGTCTTTGATGAAGTAAGCCAAAAAGAGAGTGAGCATCATATCATAGATGAGTTGTAATCAGCCAGTTACCCCCAATCCTTGTAGATCTATTGTTAAAAAAAAAAAAATAACCCAGTAGCTCGTGTGTTAGAGCGGAAGCATGAACCCCATAAATACACATACATACTCGACATGTGCGTGTTTATTGCTCAACTTTTTTTTTTTTTTTTATTTGCCTCAATTTTGCTTTTACTTTGAACGTTTTCTGTTCACCGATGCGTTTATTATCCCTTTCACTGCTTATTGAATGTCGAACTTATAACCTTTTCCACATCCACCCATATTTGGGAAGCGTTGCAATTTCAAATGTGTGAACATTCGTGATAAGCGAAATGTGCACAAGCTGCGGAGTGGGTGATATAAGAAGATTTGATTTAACGACTATGGAGGAGAGAAGAAGGCGAATTACATAGGATTTATGAGAACATTTCTTGAATCGATGCCTTTCAGTGATATCGTACAGAGAGAGAGAGAGTGTGGGTGTATGTATCTTTGTGTGGTAAGGACGAAGTTGGGTCTGGAAAATTAATAGGATGTGATATCCTTTCCTTTCTTTTTTTATATGTAGTGGGTGCCAATTGTATGATACAAATAAGGAAATAATGCAAATGCAATTCTAAGGAAGGAAGATTGTAGATTGCAGCAAATAAATTGAATGGACACTTAGATTGGATGATTGGTTTTACGACAGCAGCAGGGACGCACTCAGTATTTTATTGTAATTTGAACGATTTAGAATCCTATCATATAGTCTTTGTGTAACATGTAAGACCTTCTCTTAAAGTCAAATTACGGTCCAATTTTAGAATTATAAAGTTGATTGTCGTAGGGTTATGTTAGGTGGTGGACCATTGTATTAATACATGGAAGGAGGCTACCGGACCTACTAGAAAGTCATAAAATATTTCTGCGTGATGTCCGACAGTGAAGGACCTCATTTTTTCCATTATTAGTGAACTGATTTAATCACATTTAAAGGTGTAACTTTTTATTGAAGGTGAGTAACAACTTCGTAAGGCTCTCACTATGGAAAAAATTCAAACTTAGCATTAAAAGGATAGTGAAGACCATAATGATAAGTGTTGGCAACCATGTAGTAGGCTTGAATCCAGCAAAAAGTAACTTAGTGTTGTTATAGATGCAACTTTTCGACACATGCACATACTGATACATTATACTGCAAGGACCAAGCGATGCGAGATTGTATCGAAAGCGCCAGAGCCCTCAACGAACTCTCGGCGATTCAGATACATGACGAGAAAGCAAAGGAGGTGAGAACAATTCCTCGCAAATTTCGCCATGGCTGTAGGAAACATCAGAGCCCAAGAGAAGGCAGGTTATAGACTACGAACCAAAGCAGAACGAACAACACACATCAAATGGTATTGCACACAACTATCCACAGGAGTTGAAGCGGAAGCAGAAAATGACAGAAACAGGCAAAGAACACCCACAGCTGAAGCGTAAACAAAAGGAAGGATATGGCCAAAGATAAGAGGGCAAAGATAATAAGGGCAAATACACACAAAAAGAAGGTCGACAAAAAAAAGTAGCAAGAAACAAAAAACCTAGACCTGACACTATCGTCATCAAAGTTACGGGAACCCTCTCATACACGGATATACTACGTAAGGTAAAGGCAGACCCCAAACTGGAAACAGTGAGAAAGGCGGTATCTAAAATTAGGAAGACACAGTAGGCCGACCTCCTACTACAACTCAAGGAGACGGGTACTAAAACCACCGAGCTTAAAGGCGCATTATCAAGCTTTAAAGCGAACGTAAGATCACTTACGCACTGCACTATCTTTCTCATAGAAGATGTAGGAAAGCTGCTAGAAACCGGAAAGACAAAACTCTGCTGGATTAACTGTTGTATGAAGGAAAGAACCCGCTTAAAAATTACTTAACATTTTTAGAGTTTGGTCACCTAGCCTGGCAATGCAAAAGTGAGGAAGACCTCTCCAAGCTATGTAGGAGATTCTGAATAGAAGACCACATAGAGAAGAACTGCAATAAGGAACCATCCTGCATATTCTGTAAGAATGACCATCCAAACAATGAGCAGCATATAGGTGGTAGCAGCAAATGTTCTGTCTTCCTATGACAAGGAAAGGAGCATGAAGATTCTACAGATAAATCTCAATCACTGTAGAATAACTCAGGACATCCCAGCACAAACGGCCGAAACAAACGAACACAAACGAAAGGGCGAAAGTTATCATGATCAGTAATCCCTATAAATGTCCCGATGAGAACAATAACTGGATCTGTAATAAGACAAACGAAGTGGCAATTTGGATATATAGACGATATGCCTTCCAAGAAACCAACGACCAAATACAAGGCTTCGTGCGGGCGAAAATAAATGACATCCAATATAGCTATTATGCACTATCCAGCTTAACAACCAATGAATACAAACAAATAATGGACAATCTTAACGCCGATGCACTCCAAAGAGCTCCTGTGGTTATAGGACGCGAATGCATGTAGGCTACAGAATAGGGCAGCAGATTCACCAACACCAGAGCACAAGCCTTACTTGAAACTTACGCATCCTATCGATAGGCATCGCTAACAATGGTCGCGCATAGGCTCTATCATCGACATCTCCGAACGAAATCATTCCATTCCACGCCATTCGCATTAATTGGGAATCTCTCAGCCCACATTGTGGTGAATTTTACATAAAGATCTCGGCCTACACCCTTACAAGATGAAATTAACTCAAGAACTGAAGCCTTTTGATCATTTGAAGCGCCGAAACTTCTCCGATTGGACTCTGCAAAAGTTTAAAGAAAATCCACAATTTCATCGAAAAAATCATCTTCAGCGATGAAGCTCATTTTTGGCTTAATGGGAAATATGTATTATTGGACAGCAATTATTGGCCAGCAATGCTTCAAAAGGCTCCATAGCATCCACAAAAAGTAACCGTTGATGAAAATAATCGCAAGGTTATTTTTGACCAGAACTGGTTAAACTTGACATCAGTAATATGTGGTTCCAACAAGATGGTGCCACATGCCACACAGTTTGTCAAACAAATGAATTTCCTTTTCATCACCCAAATATGTGTGTACTTGCTGTCGTTTTAGATACGTCTATGTACACATCATGGTTTGATTTTGAAAATTCAGTTTTCTAGTGATTTCATTGTGTCAGATTGATTTGGATTAATTCTATAACTGTGATACACCATTCTATCTTTGCCAGGCACTCAAAGTTTTATCTCTCACTGATCCTTTCAAAAAAACATACTTTGCATCGCATATATACCCCGTTGTATGGTGCCATAAACCCTCCCAAACGAGATGATAGATCGATGCTATATGCAGTATACCACCATTTGTACCCTTTGTCAATGGATTTATTCACAAAGGAGACAGTGGCATCCACAGCACAGCATGTTTGCACAGAGATATTATTTGGCACTGGCGCGTATGATTTATGAACGTCGAAGGATTCTGAATTGCATGCAAGCCGTAATGAATTAACTGAACATGCATATGGATGGTGTGCCAGATGTATAAGGTGCCCCAAGCTATTACAGAACTCTAGCTAAAGATGTACCATTTTCGAATAAGAAGACTGGTTGAATTTACAAAGCAGGTATCTCTGTAGTACTTTGTTCCACTGGCAGGGACAGTGTTTAGGTGTGAAGGAATATCATCAGAAATTCGCACATACATCGAAGCTCATGATTGGAAACTTCTTCTACATAGACGCTGAAGGTCATTATTGATATTTCGTTATTGGCATGCTAATAAACTAAAAGACTTTTTGCAATAAGGAGAACTACATGTAAGGTGTTCCAAAATCTACATTAAAATCCCTCGAGATTAATTCATCTTTTGCTTATTGAAGCACCTTGGCTACAAATATAGAAGACAAGAATATTAAACAAAGCAATGCATTCGGTAACAAATCTAAGATTGCTATGTACCATACACGTGTTATATGGTATTCCACAGGGAAGCTAACTAGGGGATTTACTTTGTTTTATTTCGAATTGATTTGCATTCAGGTATCCAACCATGTAAATTTAGAAATCAAGAGCCCGGTTGTTTATGATTGACATATGTAAGAGATCTTCATAATTACAATGAAGTATCCAACAATATATATCTAAGCAGCATCAAGTACACAATTGTTTATTATTTTCCACTTAACCTTCTCCTCAAACCCGAACCATTTCAAGTCCCAAAGACACACATTGTTTGCTCAGCTTCGAATATATGATAACTCCATTACTGGACCACAATTTAAGCTAATCGCATGGAAATATTAAGCCATATTATTACCGAAACTAATATCAGAACGTAATGACTGAAAGTCCTCCGATGTCCTTCAAAGAGCTTAAGGCCATAGAAGAAAATCGCATGACTTTAGGGAAATAAAAGCTGACCTTGATAATGGTTTTGTTTATTTGTATATCATTGTGTATCTCTAATGATATAGAACCATCCCATACGAGTGGCCAGGATAATGATAATAACCTACATTTCGTGGAATTTTCTGCAAACACAAATATTGTATTTGCGTTTGTTTCCGTAACCCTCATCATCCCAGTCTCAATAAAACTGACATAATAATTTCATTCGTCCCAGTTGCACATAAAAACTGGAATTATAACTTACCCACTTCTATAACTTCCGAAAAAAGGATCCATAAATATACATAGTTGCTCTTTGTCCTCTCTTAAAATCATCTTCGCATAAATAAATGGCATTATTGTTTTACGAATTAGTATGTAGCCAGGACCCAGCACCCAGCACCCGTGGGATGGCAAAAATTAATCGTAAGAAAATTTACGAGCGTTACCTACTAATTAATTACAACAGCCACACGATGGTGTGCGATATTGAATTTTATTACTTAACAGGTCCGAATAAAGTACAGCACTACCTACTACGAACAATAGGTTGTGCTCTTTGAGTTAATTGCTTCATCTAGTTTATCCTTTTATTTTTGGGGAAAAAGTTTCCTTCAAAGGAAAGCAAACATGCACGCAATCAGATTCATCACAAAGCAAATTTGATACTTATACTGGACAAAGTTTTTTTTTTTCCCCCTTCAACCGGTATACGTATACATGATTAATTTATCTTTATTGTTTTGGTTTTGTTTTATTTTTGTTTTGTTCTTGTTTTTGTTTTGGTTTTTTTTTTACGGCGATAAGGGTAGAAATTGATAAGTTTGTGGTAAGCTTATTAGTTTAAGAAATAAACAAACTGATTGCATAAGTTAAGGTTTATTTAGTCTACTCCTGAGGGACTAAAAAAAAGGAGGATTAAGCTTGTAATATGAAAGAAAAATCTTGGATGTAATACGAAACCAGGAAGGAAGTCACCACGCTGCGAGTATTGTAGATCTATGTCCTTTGATAGAACATATTCGATAGTGGATCTTTTTGTCAACTTCTCGTGGTTGAAAGGGTTGAAATTAATATCAACTATCACTTATCTCTTACCTATAAATCACTATCACTAATACTTATAAATAGAATGATCCTTGGTGATGTTTTCTTTTGTGAGAGATAGCTGGGCAATGGTTTCGTTCTTTTTTTTTTCATCCGTACAGCTTCTACACATCATTCGATGTGTGCTTGGTTATTAGATAGTGGCCCATGATGATAGCTATTGTTGCATTGTTGTATGTATATGCAGTTTATCAACTTCTTAGATCGTATCAGATCCAGTTTTGGGCAAATCCGTTTAAGCAAAACCTGTTCACTTTGGATTTGTTTTTCGGTAGCATCTAGCCTCAGTTTGATTTTACATCTAATGATCGGTATACCTAGGATACCTCTATCAGAAAAGGTGTGTAAAGTTGTTCCCAGGCTGGCGAGTTTCTAAGCCTTATAATTCCATGAACCGGCACACATTATAAATGAGTGTGAAACTGCATCTCTATAAAAAACGATCAGTAGTTAAGAGTTATCTACTAAAAAATGATTCCAAGGCTTTAATAGCTGTTTGACTGTCCGAAAATATGCTGTTGTCTATAGCAGATATCATTTTTTTTAAGGATAAGTAAAGGTATGTTTGTATATAGGATTTATTGGCAGGCTGCATCTGGATCTGAAATCCTCGATTAATACTACCCCAGGATTCAGCAGAACCTTAATAGAAAGCAGTGGAGGCTATTGATTTTGGCGTTAACCAATTCGCTCAAGTTTTCGAAGAAGTGTCCACCCAAGGGTAATCTTCTGCGAGCGGATATAGCCTGCAAAGTACGTAAAAGATAAAGTATCTGGCTTATTTTTCACAGTGAAGATAGTATTTATATTCAATATACATTGTGGGAAGACTTACACACTTACACCGCAACATCGATTTCCAAGTGTTGAACTCTATTTCCAACTTCAGAGCTCAATACGATAATATTAAAGAGCGCTTCTTCGGGATTTATGGTACATACATACAGTTGGTCAAGTATATGTCAGTACATCCACAAAAATTTGTTGGTATGAATTGAACGAGTTGGAGCTCTCATTTCAAGAAAGTGCATTACTGAACGCGAATTTGGTAACAACCAATTTCGAGTGACACAGAACTTAAAGAAGTTTCAACAAGTTGTGACACTATAAAAAAAGACCTTTGAGAAAATGTTGAAAGTTCACTCTTTTCGTGGAATGAATATCCGTTTGGTATAAGAGCAAGTACCATCTCGGAAGTAAAGAGATCTCAGATATTATATTCAACTTCCTCAAAAACGAATGATATCCTGAAAAAGGCGGATGAAAATACATAGGCGGTAGTTAGTCTAAAACTGCTGCAGAGTGCGAAACTCACATCTTTTTTATGGCTTTTATTTGACTTACACTAGTGGTAACCATTACAGATGCAACAGAATAGCAAAATGGGTGACGGATAGCAATAGAGTCACGCGGCTAATAGGAGTACATACAAAGTTACCGCAGAGATCATGCCGAACATGAGTTCGATGATATGAAGCCTTCGAAAAGTCGAATTCAATATTTACTTCTTGTTGAGTTGCACTGAAAGTTCTAAGAAAATACAGAGAGGCCCATCTGTTCAATATTTTTCAACGATTGTTACTTTATTGAAAAGAGTAAACCTTCCGATTAATTATGGAATATTTTTTCATTGAAATGACTGCCATCCTGTTAACTCAATTTTCAATACAATTACGATGGTTTCGGCCCCTATTTCAAGAATAGCTTGACAAACATTGTTCTTTAATGTCTGAATCGTCTCTGGCTTGTTCGTATCTTTAATGACACCGCACAAAAAAAAGTGCAATGGCGTCAAATCGCAGCCCCGCGGCCTCCAAGCAATATCATCAAAACCACTTATTACACGATTATTGAAGCTCTTGCTGGAAACATAGCTCGCCCAAGTCCAAAACCTTAATTTCTGTCACTATAGAATAGCAACAGCTCCAATATTCCTCTTTGAGCGCACAGGAAGAATACGGGAATATGTTCGGTTATCAACCAATAAATCAGTCTCACGAACTTTCATCACAAACTTGCGTACATCAGCTGCAGTTGGTACATTATTTCGATTAAAATTTCTTTTCAAAATTCGTACTGTTTCGGAAACAAAGCATCCACTTTGGAAGTAACTTTGTATTATTTTCCAACGTTGTTCAAGCGTAAATCAATCCATTTCGTATCGCGAAAATGTAATACCGAGTTTCTGCCAATTTGTCAGTTGAGCGCATAAGAGCTGTCAGTGTTAAAATAACATATGATTCAAAAAAAAAACCAATAGATGGGCCACCTTTTACTAACTGAAACAAGTAAAGGAGGATTTTGTAAACTATCTCAAAACAGCATTGTATAGCTAGAGTTTTACTTGAAGAGTAGCTTACAGGTCGTGGACGGTTTTGGGAGTAGCTACATAAATTTAGGATCAAAGGTATCAGTTGTGGGTCTATACACCGCTCAATTGTATTATTATTCCCAAAAATCGATTTTTAATGAGATGTTATTATAAGAAGTAAGTATCCTACTACTCCAGAGATTTGACAATAGCTCATTATTGTACTTGTCGTCTTTTATGGGTAAATCCATTATAATTTGAGAACACATTGGTCTCAGCTCTCTAAAATCTGCTAATTATATCAATATCATCGGCATTTCTAAATTACACAGTTTCAGAGATTTTTGTAAGGTTGTATCGGTACTGCCTTATATGATGTTCAAATTTCTTTAATTAGGCTAAAACTTAGCGAACAACATCATTGGAATGAATTGTGGTATGTTCACGACCATGTCATCTACCACCAAGCCTTATTAGGTTTTAATTTGGATCTTACTATTCTCGCATCGTTTTGACAAGATGTAGGTACTCAAGTTTTGGATGTAGAAATTTGTACACATTCCTTTCATTGACTGTGACTCTACAAACAGCTTGGTTTGAAAATATATTCCTATAAATAGGTCGAACAATCCTTCACTGGATTATGTACATACATAAGTCATCTGACTTATATTTACCTTGCCTACTCATACTTAGATCTCTGAATACCACTTTCCAAATTGTTGATCAACTTTTTTTACGTTTTCCAGGAATAAATGTACTTAACTTAAGTTTACGACTACATCATCCATTGACCTTTCTCTGTTTAATAATTAAAATCGTAATGTTGACAATATTCTTGGAACTGCACATATCTCGTAGTATTCGTACAAGCTTATGTACTTCTTCTCTTGAAAGCTTCTATGGTAGGTACTTCCCATCCACATCTTAATCATTATTCTTTTGTTATCCACATAACAAAGGGACAACGAACTTTTATAATTTTGGATATCTTTATCATTAATACCCGTCCTACTTCTGCAGAAAACACGAAGTCTCTACAAATTAACTAAATTTTTCCCACACACACACACACTATCAACTTCTTGAATTTTCTGACAAATTGATTAAGTGCCCAACAACAACCCCTGCCTGATATCATACCTTATCACATAGTCCTATTCACAGCAAGTAGTGCCAAAAAAAAACGCAAACCTCAGACATTGGTTGGCCACACCTTATGGAAAGTCATAAATTATCACGTTCCTGGTTACGGTTAGGGTACAGAATTTATCGCCTGGGTTGGAAGGTAAGTGAAAACCTTTCTGCTAACTTTTAGAAAACTTTAACCTCATCATTGAAACCATCACTTTTGTACGAGATACTGTTACTGAACGAATGGAGGGAGGTGATAGAAAATTCATGGCCCATGTCGAGATGATTTTGCACAAATAAACTACTACTATACAACGCACTATACTCGTCTGTGTTAAAGAGCTGAATGTAAGTAATTACCATAATTATTACTTTTCGTATTGGCAACAAGACGTATTACGTGCATGCTGTATGTACATGATGAGATGGCGTGCTGAAATAGAGTGTTTATTGTAACGTTTCGCCCCTTTTAGCTTGGTGTTGAACATACCATGGTATATATACCTACACGAGCTATAATAAATAAAATAACGCAAAAGAGAGGAAAAAAAAAAATGGGTAATTATATTACGCCATACGTACACACATACAAGCACATAAAAAAAAAAAAAGGCCCGAGCAGGTTGGATGGGCTAATCGGATTAACAATTTATTTACTAAAATACCAGCTACACCTGCTACAAACAAAAAAAAAAAAAAAACACAAATAAAAATAAAAGAAAAAAAATATAAATGCAATGGAAAATATTTTTTCCTGCATACTTATGTACATATGTAGTATGTACATGGTTATTTAAATCGTTTAGGGTAATTTTGTAGATTTTTATGCTCAAAGAGCTGTAGGCGGAACGATTTAGACACCCTATGCATACTTTAATCCTATAAATGCTTGCTTTAGGGCTTTCTTTATTGCCAAGGAAGCTAATTAAATTTGCACCACAATGATCCTTTAATGAGTCTGTGAAAGCTTATGGCATAAAATATCCAGGGTTCTTGAGTTGTTTTTCAAAGGTAACATGATTTGATTGTTGCGTAACAGGGATTGAAGGAAAATTATGAGAAATCAGAAATTATGCAAAATACATGTTCTTGAGATTGCCAAAGGTATTTCAAAGGCAGTTCGGATTTGGGTATTATTTGCTATCGATTCTATGGAATTCTGAAATGCCTAAGATTACATATATACATATTTTTGAGTTGATTTTCGAAGGTTTTAGATGGTCAATTGGTTCCATTTCATAGAGAAGTCGCATGGATATAGCACTATATTTTGGGACGTAAAAGTGTATATATTTTAGATGTCACTATTCTTCCTGTACTGGTAGACGGTGTTCAGCCAAACCATATAGACGAAGAATCTAAGAAAATTGTAAACAATAAATGTTTAATGAAATAAATAGTCACTTACTACTACTACTACTACTACTACTATTCTTCCTGTAATGACTTACGGTATTCAAATGCTAAGCCTGACTATCACTGGAAAGGAAACTATTTACTTAATCTGAGACTAACCCAAAGTAGGTAGACTTTGAACTAATTAGGAGAGGAACAGGTATGATGGAGGTGATAAAACGGCCAAAACAATAAAATGGAGCCGGGCAAGACGTATGTACATTAAGTCACTTTAGAGATACATAAGAATGCAGAAATACTTATATTGAGCTAAACTCTTATTTCTGCTAGTCGTTATCCTCGTAAGTTCAATAAAAATAGCCTAAAATCAATTGGCAGTCTATTATACAGGTCGTCACAGTAAGAGAGATAATCATTTAAGGGTAGATTCCTGAAGTTCCGGCGAACAAAAGATCATATGGCAGCGGGCACCTAAAATTGCTTTCTCGCAAGTGTCTGACATACATATATACGAAAGGAAAACTATCATGAAAAAGCTTCTGGAATAAAAAATTGCCCTTTGGACAAGGCATTAAACTGTAGGCCTCTTCCATTCGTAAAAAAAATTTAACACGCGCAACACGAATGGTTGTAAGAAGCTAGGCCCCAAAAAGAGAATGCCCAGGGCTAAAATCGCCCATCGAATATCCCCAAAAAAAGGACGTTCAAATAGTGAATCATTCGATTAAATTGCGAGCTGTGGTTTCAACAAAACGGCGCTACATGCCATACAAGCAACGAAACGTTCGAAGTTGTGAAGGAATAATTTGGCGACTGGGTCATCTCACGGCAAGCGTTCACCAATTGGCCGCCGCGATCATGCGACTTGACACCACTTAATTATTTTCTGTGGGGCTATGTCAAGTACTTAGTCTTGTGGCTGTATATAATGTATGAGTACATTGTACATAAAATATTTTCTCTTAATGATTTCCTTCGATTTCGGATAAAATTGAAAAAAAATGTGTACAATTGTATTCTTTCCTTCAAAAATTACCAGATATGAAATTTCATCGTCCTAGCTCAAAAAGGAAGGCCCAAATAGTGTTGACATATAGACAGATTGTCGGACAGACATGGCTTAATCACATCATATATACCAGCGGATCAGCAAGTCTCCCATATAGGTACGTAGTATGTATGTTTCTAAGTAAAAGCCAATTATTCTAAAATACGTTGATCTTCGCATTTAATCTAGGTGATGGGAGTGTACAGATTTAGAGAGAATCTTCCACAATACTATGGTGCCGTACTGTGGTGGTGGATATGGAAGCTACAATCCCCACTTCTTTTTAACAATATTTTTGTATGAGTAGAGAACTTTTGTGGTGTTTTTGATACACTCTTGAACATTGGGTTTCCAGCATAGTTTTTTACATTAAATTAGAGTCAGAGTTAGAACATGTATCTGTTTCGAGGGAAATATCTATCTGTCTATCAGGATATGTTATCGATATTTTATGTTTCCTGGTAAACAAGACTACTTCGAATTTCTTAGCGTATTCCAGTTCACAGTATCAAACAGAATATTTTGCATAAGTTTATATTATTCACGTAGTTTGCACAAACTGCTACCGCTACTAAGTATTAAAAGCTCGTTCACCACAAGACTTCAAAGAAGAAGATGGCAGATGGCACAAAAATGTACCTACTTGGTTTTACTAAACCTCTTAACATAGGTAATACCAAAGTATTTACAAATTATTACAAACTAAAGGCAAACTTTTACAAGACATTTTCCTACGGAATATTTTTCAGCACCTGTACTGCGTTATCGTCCAAAGGATTTTCGATACCTAACCAACTTTTTTCAACAATCTACAAAATTTTAATAATCGCATAAAGTAGTTGACGCAAAATGCTTACATAATTCAAATATTATTCAAAAAAAAAAAAGCTACGCCTATCACATTGGACACACAACGCCTGGCATTACAATTTTCTTCTATCTATTTCAGGGATATTTATTCAAATAATTTCCTGTATCCCAATATTATGTTTGTGTCTTACCTCCCCTATTTTCGGTTTTGACAAGACTATCTACAAAGAAACCAATAAACCTCGAACGAATACTCAAGAGAGTAGGAGAACAAAACAAAAAAAAAAAATCAACACAACTCAAAAGGTAAACAGAAAAAACAAAACAGCTTTCACCTTAGACCGTGCGCAACGTAAGTAATAACTATATCCTTAATATCTTAAAGGTGTGGCTTCATCCTTCTGTAATAATCGTAATTTTGTATGAAAGGAAAAACAAAGGAAAAAAAAACTATTTATTGTTTTCTTTTGTTTTTTTTTTTTTGTTTGTTTTATTGAGCACCTAAAGGAGACAAATAAAAGCAATATGATAAAACAGAAGGCTAGCAAGACCAATTTATTTTTCATCTTTTCTTCTTTTATATCTACGAATATGTAGGTATCTATGATAAGTTGAAGGAGTAGTTTTTTTTTTTTTTGTTTAGAATGTATTTCCAAGGAATTCAAATTACAATTTTTATATCCTTTTTGTTCTTTTTTCACATATGTCAAAAGATTGATGGCCATCGATAATCTTTGTTGGACATCCTTATTAAAAAAAAAGGGTAGGTATTTTTTTTTATAACATATGTAGGTATATTGCTTTTTTATTATATTATTCATGTTAGTTCCAATCAATATTACAATAGTACAATCTGGTACCGGAAATAAGATAAAGTGTTCTACCGTGTCGAAGGTATTGGCTTGTAATGGGTTTGAACAATTCCTTTAACAATTCAAATTAGGAAGAAATCTATTTTTTCAAAAGGAGAATCAAATAAGCAAGTTATTCACAAATCAATCAAATGATCAAGAATGATTTATAGATATGCCTAAATTTAAAAGATTCGGTTCAGCTAGTGGTGGGATATCAAGCTCAACGTGGGTGAGTTTTCATGGTGAAAAACTAGAAAGAACTGTGACTAAAACTAGAAGATATATTCTAGTACCGCTTAGCTTAGTCTTTGATAACCGATTACGTACTCTGATGCTTCATTTTCGTTGCATAGTAATCCTTGGTGATGAAGTGGTAGGCCAGTTTGTCGTCGTAGATTCACCTGGAGATCAATAAATTTGTATAGATCCCAGTTGTGTGTGACTTTCGTGACCTTTATTTGTTTATGAAATTCATGGCATAGCTAACTGATGCTTTTAATCATATTGCCTCATTTTAGTGTCATAATCAGCGGAGTAGATTGTAAATTCAGCCAAGGACATTATAAATTGTTGGTTATTACGTATAGTACACACCCTCCAATGTGCTGGATGGGGTATTGTATTCATAAATGACAAAATCTAGCATCTAATCTGGTATTAAGCATCTTTAAAAATGCATAACAAATATTCGCGAACTTAAATAGGTATAATATCGATCATTAGAAACAACCTTACTTACTTACTTAGGTGGCACTACAGTTCGGGGTGAACCTGGGCCTCAACTAACAAGCCTCTCCAGTTAGCCCGGTCCTTAGCTAACTGCCTCCAGTTGCGCACTCCAAGCTTGTTCAGGTCCCCTTCAACTTGTGCGCGCCACCTAAGGCGAGGTCTTCCTCTACTGCGTTGTCCCTCCGGGTGTGATTCGAAGACTCTTCGGGCCGGAGCACTGGTGTCCATTCGCTCTACATGTCCTAGCCATCTCAAACGACTAATGCGCAGTTTTTTGACTAGGTCGATGTCGCTGTACAGCTCGTATAGTTCGTCGTTGAATCTTCTCCTCCAAAGCCCGTCAACGCAAACGGGACCGAATATTTTGCGAAGAATTTTTCTCTCGAAACGACCGAGGATATCTTCATCCGCTTTTGATAAAGTCCAAGCTTCAGCGAAATAAAGCAGGACTGGGATGATCAAGGTTTTATATAGAGTCTCCTTAGTTGTTCGGGATAGGGCCTTACTACTCAATTGCCTTCTGAGCCCAAAGAAACAGCCATTGGCAAGAGTTATTCTTCGTTTTATTTCTGCTGAGGTGTTATTTTCAGAATTGATAGCAGAGCCGAGGTAGACAAAGTCCCTTACTACCTCAAAGTTATAGCTGTCGATTGTGACATTCTGTCCAATTCGTCGATGTTGTGTGTCCCTTCTGGTTGACAGCATATACTTGGTTTTGCCCTCGTTTACCGTTAAACCCATTTTGGCCGCTTCTGTTTCAATACTAGCGAACGCACCGGTGACAGCCCACTGTATTCTTCCAATAATGTCGATATCGTCAGCATACGCTAGTAGTTGCACAGACTTTTGAAAGATTGTGCCTCCGGTGTTGGCTTGTGAGTTTCGCACAATTCTCTCAAGAACGATGTTAAAAAAATCACATGACAGCGCGTCACCGTGTCTAAATCCTTTTTTGACATCAAAGGTCTCGGTGAGATCGTTACCGACCTTGATGGAGCAGCGAGAATTCTCCATCGTCATTCTGCACAATCTGACGAGTTTGGCAGGGATGCCAAAACTAGACATGGCTCTGTATAGCTCGTCTCTATAAATGCTGTCATATGCGGCCTTGAAATCGATAAAAAGATGGTGGGTATCGATTTGGACTTCTTGGGTTTTTTCCAGGATCTGCCGAAGTGTGAAGATTTGATCGATTGTGGACTTTCCTGGCCTGAAACCACACTGATAGGGCCCAATCAGGTTGTTGACGAAGGGTTTCAGACGTTCACACAATATGGCAGATAGGATCTTGTACGCGATGTTGAGGAGACTGATACCTCTGTAATTGGCGCAATTGAGGGGATCTCCTTTCTTGTGGATTGGGCAAACGGTGCTGAGATTCCATTCATCAGGCATACACTCATCTGACCAAATTTTAGAAATGAGTTGGTGTATGCTCTCTACCAGGTCATTTCCAGCTGCTTTGAACAGCTCGGCTGGTAAGCCGTCAGGTCCAGCAGCCTTGTTGGACTTAAGTTTGGATATTGCTATCCTTACTTCGTTTTGGTCAGGTGGACGGAAGTTTTGGCTATCATCGTCTAGATTGAATGGTAATGGAATGGAATGGTTAGAAACAACCTATAATAAAAAAAATTCCAGATACATTCCGTGTTCTTGTGAAAGCTTCGTTATACTACTTAATCGAACTTTACCTAACCTAGCTTCATATAGTTTAACTACACAAAACTAAAAATGATTGGTGGGATGCTAGTCCCTAATTGGATATGGTACATGTTTCAAATTGTTCGTTAAAGTTTAAATTTATATTTCCAACGAGCATTATGTCGATAGAAATTCCATCACCATCCCCAAAATAATTTCGATTTGTCATTCTCGACATCAATTCAAACGTGTAAAAAGTTTTCTACGAGTGCTCAGATGCATACAGGGGCGAAAGTATCATCCCTTGACACTGTTTCCAAGTACTTTCAAAGATTGCAGACAGACCTTTTTTTTGTTTTAAAAGATGAATCTCATCCAACCGATTCGACCGACTAAACTAATGTGGCCCTGGTGGGAGTAAAACTTTACGGCAAGGGAGAATCCAAGAAATAATGACTGATGAACTGGCCTTGAATACTATAACCGTGTCATAAATACAAAATTGTCACCTGAGAAATTCAGAGAAATATGTTCGATTAGTTACAGAACCTTTGGTTTGTTTCAATATTTTTATAGAAAAAGTACAGTAGGGCACTATTAAGAAATCGAAAATACGTCACAAATCATGGTTCAAATCAAGGATCAAAAATAAATAAAGAGCGTAGGAAAACATGGGAGAAAAAGGCGTCTAAAGTCATAGGAAAAATAAAGAGAAATAATCGAAATAATTGAAAAGTACTGCAAGAACCCAAACACTACAGTTCATAGGCATTGCTTTCCATGCCATTGAAGGGGCGATACGGAACGGTACAGGCGTTAAACAACCTATATTTTAAAATTTATTAAATTTCGAAAGTTCTACTGACCATTACATACACTAACTTATGTTTCTTATGTTCTTTCTTCTTAGTTAACTGCTTTCTAAAAAAATATAACGCATATAGATACATACTACCTATATAGAATAAGATTCTACTGTTGTAGCAATATGTACTAATCATCTCCTACAAAACCCTTCCAAAGTGCAACATTAGATGTATTTTTAGCTTAAAGAAATTTTCCAAAAAGAACCCATATTCACTTCAGAGGACATCATTATAAAATCCTAGCCGCACAAACATCCTAATGCCATATTTGTCTATTCTTAAACGCGTTAATTAAGTTCAATCTTTTTTTTTTGTTTTGTTCTTCGATAATTATTTTTGTCATCGATTTGTATTTAATGGCAGGTATCTTAAAAAAAAACGAATAAAGCATACATATAACCCTGAGTGCTATTAATAATGGAAGAAAAATTTAAGTGTGAGCAAAATGTATCTAAGGTGAGGTGTGAAAAACTCAACGAAATTTTAAACAATGACTACTTTTATTTTTTAAAGTTAAAGTTTGTAATCTTAATGGCTAAAGAGAAGACCCTTTTTTAAAACTTACTAGCTGACTCGGCGAATTTCGTTCCCTCTAAAATTGATTAAATTATTAATGTATCTTTCAAAAATTGTGCCTCTCTATGGAAAGAATGAAACTGAACAAAAAATGTCGCATACACCCCTAAAAGTATGCAATTTCGGGTTTTCATGATTTTCCTACTTTTCCGGTCGAAATTTCCAATTTTATCTCCTTAGTGTATTTACCTGGTTCAATACGAATCCAATAAAAATTTCCCATGTAAATCGGATGATGTTCAGCCGAGTTATGCGCGTACGAAACCACACAAAAATGTATAACTCTTATAAGCATATGAGCTTAAATATGATGAAATATGTGAAATGCAATTGCTAAAGAATTATACCTCCCTGACGTTGGGTTACAAAAAGAAATGTAACAAAAACAGGATAATGAAGAAGGTACTATGATATTATCTGGAACGATATGCCCCATATTTCAATTTCTCATGTATCACGCAAGCAGAACAATCTCGAGAAATAAATTCTTACAAAAAGCATTTGCATTTTATGGAGTTTTCAACATGAGTGTTTTTTAAAGTTTTCGAATGAATTTTTGTAAAATTTTTACGTACTAAAGTAAAGTACACTTAGGCGAGTCTGCAACGCAGCAGAAAAATATTATTCAAGCCTTCTCCACAGTATCAAAAATCAAGTGATTCAACAACTAGATGATCCAAAACTTCAAATACTGTAACGTCAATGTCAGATTTGTAGCTATAATATAGATAATAGGTCTGTTCGGGTACTTTCTGCACCAAAATTCATGGATTATGAAATTTCAAGAAGTGGTAGTAAAATTCTCTCATTACGAAAAAATAAACGAACACACGCACTTTTTAGGCGTCAAATACCAAACGTATACAAATACATAAGCCATAAAAAATAAGTACAGCGATTTGACAGTGCAAAGAAATTTCTTGCACTAATATTCGAAGAGTGGGGAAAAATTTTTTTCTGTCAAATGAGCACTTGAACAGACTTTCATGACTTTTCGTAGATATTCGTGGAAATTCGGCATTTTCGGAGCGTACGCGAACAGACTTACAGATCACATCTACTCTATACTCAAATCAAGAGGGAACAGCTCTTTACCTAATTTCCTTTTGTTAAAAAATTTGCACACTTCTAGATTTACTATTAGGAGATATATTCCTAGAAGGTTTCATATCTAGGCATTCTAGGGCAAAAACAAAAGCCACAGAGTAGCTAAATGAAATTAAATATAGACAGAATGAATATTTTAATGAAATCTTTACGTTGAGTTGAGTTTGGTTGGCTTTTGTTCAGTTGTTTAAAGTGGTTGTGCCTGCTCAGGCAGAGACACACATAGACGCACCTAAAGAATCATTACCAGAAACTATGAAATAAAAGGAAGGATATCTACAGTTTTACGGTAGTTTCGGTGTCAACTATGGAACTATGTATTTACACCCAGAGGCAAAACTCCCGAGTCTGGCTAGATCACTTAGATCTTTGAAGAAGTATTCGTCAAGGGTCTTCTCCACTTCGTCTCTACAGATTCTATATTGAAGGGAGCATCCAACGTGCTGACATGTCCGCCTACTAGACAATGCTCTGTGAGAGGTATCTTAATTATACCCCATCCTAAGGGTATATTAAGTTTGACATATAAGTATGTAGTTTGTAACATAGAGAAATAATCGATATCGACCCTATAAAGTGATCAGTAACAATAGCGAAATCGATTGAGTTATGATGATCCGTCCGTCCGCATGTCACCGCTTTTTGGGCCTTAAATATTGAGCTAGGAAGATGAAAATTCATATCTGGGCTTTTGACAAAAAGCTACCGTACAAGTGTAAATTTTTGAAATCCGCCCACTGCCACATCCACTTTTTCATAACGTCACTAAATTATATGAAACCGAAAATTTTTGTTTAAACAAAATATTTAGATATTTACATTGTCTACAATTCATTCGTACGTCTATTTTGACCACGCCTACTTTTTGGGGGCGTTTTCACCAGAAAACCAATTTTAATGAAATTTTACATGTAACATCCTCAAACGTTCGAAGTTATCATCGTAGTTCAGTAAAAAAATGCAGTACCGCCACGCCCACTTTAAAAGGGCTAAATACGAAGGATGATAGGGTATCATACGATCTGTTCCATATGGATTGTAGCTTTTCTGTATGTTTTTCGTTATTGACTTGATTAGCCAGATCTGGTTAGGTCAGAGATATTGTACATATACTGATATTGTTCTATTTAGGTGGAACCTTAGGCTTGTTGGTTGAGGCCCATGTCCATTCCGGACTGTAGCGCCACCGAAAGTAAGTAAAGTAAGGTGGAACTTTATCGCTTTACTTTTGAAAACGTCTTATCTGATCGAGATCAGGGCCTTTATACATGCATATAGTGCAATCGATGCGCTCCTAGTATAGTCTAAAATATGCAGTTTCTAGCTGAGTATTTTTTATCGAGATTAACTCCGAAATACTATAGGCGATGGCGAATTACACATAATACATTATAGCTTTTTGTGAACAATATGAAATCCTGAATTATAGCACAAAAAAACCTCTATTGGTCCGATCCAAAAAATTGAGATAAATGAAGGCTGAGTTAAAACGAAATCGGCTATTAGTAATAAATTGTTTAAATATCAATTCAAACGAAATTCTAAAAGTGAAAGGACTCCATATGTGGCAGTTTACCACGAATCGTTTAAATAAATCAAAATCTATATGGTTTCCTTTAGAGAAGAACAGGAACGGATGTCATTCATCCAGTGAAAATCATAATTGAAAAGTGTAAAGTACGAAGAGAGGGGCTGCTCATAATGTATATTGACCTCGAAAAGACATCTAAAGTATCCCTGACGACACCATATAATGTTAAAATATATACACAAAAGGTCAGCCATAAACTTTTATCTATTCAATCTAATGGTGAGCTTTATAAGGCATTATAATTCACTACCGGCTTTTTAGAAAATTTTCCATACAGACAATATTTATTGGTTTAACTAAGGAGGCAAAATTAAAGCTACCTACTTTCGATTACCTTATTCTAGTGACAGTAAGGGAAATAGGTACAAAATGGTTTTTACTCCGGTAACACTGTATTGAAATGGTTTTATGTTTAAGGAAGTGCGGGTATCTTTCAACATTTTTTGATGAAACTTAAGAAGTCTTTTGGAAACTTGCAAATTTAACTATACATATGTTTGTATATATTACTTAGAGAATTTGGTTTGAGTTTGAGTTTGGGTTGGTTTGTACTTTTTAGAAAAAGTACTATTTTTTCTTTCATAATCGATGGGAACTCACTTCAGTTTCTAAGATTCTCGAAGATTTTTCAGGATTCACCTTCTTGTTAAGCAAAGCGTATTTGAATAGCCAATGGCAGGATGATTCCTCTCGCTCTTCATTTAAATATTTGCTACAAAATGAATGCCTTATGTTTAACGACATGCAAGTATCTCAACCTGTGTACCTTTAAGTGTTCTCGAATGTGGGCATGGTGGTTAGTGGAAATCTAAAAATTGAGCACTCTAGGCTAACTTTTCAAAGCTGGGAGAGGTGACTTGGTAAGGAGCCTTCTTTATTTTTTTTTCTAGTAAAAGTATGCAACTACCTACTGAAGAAAATTACTGAGCATCATGTTCAAATATTAGTGAAACGACAAATGCGATTCCTGGCGATTTATGTCAGAATTGTCAGAAATTTTGTCCTAGACGCCTTAAAGAATAGTGTCATGAAAATTTACATCTAATAAAAAGTCCTCTTCCTTAACTGCAAATTTGTACACAACCAATACTTTCCCCTTAGATACTTGACAAAAAAAAATTCAAATCTTCATAGGTACCTGTTTGTTCATCAGACAGGAAAAGAACAAAACAAAAAAAAAAAGAAAAACGATGTAGTAATATCCGGCTATCATTTTATTGAATTGAAGGTGGAAAAATTCCTTTTGCCCTTTTTCTAAAGAACAAAATACAGAATCTGTCTGTATAACGTTATTCGATTTCTCATTCGGGAGAAGGTAGGTATGTTGTCATGTAAATTCGGCACGAGGGCACTGCATTAAATTGCTTGTTCTAGATTATTGCGACATCATTTTTATTTTTTTTATTTTTTTTTTTTTCATCAGGGATGATATTTATTTTTTTCCTTTTTTCTATGCACAGCAAAAAAATGTAGGTATATTGAAAAAAAAAAGAACTGATAAAAAATTCAATTATGACGCAGAATTTAATTTAAAAAATTGAGACTCGTCTGTATTCTCTTGATTTATTTATAATTTGGTTGTGTTTTTTCAACCCCATCATATATAAGTGATGGCTTTGGAAATTTTTACAGCTAACATTGTTTTATGTAAACGAAATTGTGTATGTTAGGATTTAAGGAACGTATTTACACTGATGGGTTTAAAGGATTAAACCATTTTTAAGTAGTCTGAGTAGAAAAATCAGTTAAATTAAATTAAATTAAAGTTAAATAAAGTTGAAGTTGTTTAGTATTTATACATGCATCTACAGTTTCTAGTTTTAAACTTTGGTCACGTTTTCGATTCCTCTGGAGCTTACTGCAATGGTATTGCACATGTATGTAAGTCACCTGAATAGATAATGAAAGTTCGGACAGAAAGAGTGTGGTGCATTGGTTCAATATAAATGAAATACGGGACTAGATAAACAGCAATGAATGGCATGTACAAAAAGTGCAAAAAAACCTCAACTAAGAAAAGTTTTCGTAAACTTTTTGCAGACTTGTTTTTTTGTAGAAAATTAGCCAATTGAAGTAAAATATTCATTATACCTTTTCTATTCATGTAGTACAGTATTATTTTTATATAAGAGCTATTCATAAGTAGTACAGTAGTTATGTTACTATTTAGAAATTTAAAATACCATTTTGTAGTTTACTCTATGTGCACATTTACTATCGTGTAAATAAAACAAATATACCTAAGGACCTAACAGCGATATTTGAAAATACCTCTACGAGTATAAGGTGGCTTAGATAAAAGTAGTTCCAAAGTGGAGGTTGGATTTTGATTTCTGCCAAAGTTGCTAAGCTGTCATTCGAAAACTTTATTAAGACTCAGACGAGCTGGTGTATGAACTGCAAATCTTTACGGCCATTCATCAATCCTACCTCGATGAAAAATATCGAAACTCCAAACGGAAACATATAACACCATACCACGCTCAGAATTCAACGGGTGATTTTCTATCAGAATTACCAGGATAGGAAGGAATGAGATGAGGGTACACTCTACCGAAAATGTTCTGGCTATCTATGGACAAATTTCGAGGGATCCAAAATGGATGGGTCCAAATACAAGATCTAAAGTGTTAAAGTGATAAAGTGTTTTTTTTTAATAGGGACATAACGATTTTGTATTTAAATGCAAACGCACTTAAACTTTATGATCTTCATTATCTGTCAATGTAAAAATGTTAGTCAAAGTTATCATTTTTATTATAGCATTTTCTAGATGTGAAAGAATACACTATGGCAGCGTTCCTTGACTCAATAGTGAAAGCCTTAGAAGATTTGACAGTAAAAAGGCCCGTTGGAAACTAGGTTGAAAACATGCTTAACTGCAGGATCATCAATTCAGCCATCGGGTCTAGTTCTGTAAGGAAGATGACAACAAAGGGCACGCCACAAGGAGGACTCATTTCTCCACTGCTTTGGCTCCTTACCGTCAACAAAATCCTAAGAATCTTCACAGAGAAGAGAATCAAAATCGTAGCATATGCAGATGACTAAGTAATACTAGGCAAGGCAAAGGCAAATTTTTGCCAACAATCAGTGAACTAATGGAATCTGCTCTAAAAGTTCTCTCTACGTGGGCAAAATAGAACGGTTTGGGGGTCAATCTTTAGAAAACTGAACTTACCATTATCAAAGCTAGATGGCACTACTATAATTCTCTCATCTGAGGCAAAATATCTTGGCGTCATTCTAGATTCCAAGTTATCCTGGAAAAGAAATGTTGAAGAAATGACAAAAAAAGGAATGAATGCTCTATAAGCTTTTAAGAGTGCCTTTGGGAGAAGGTGGGGATTGCAACCGCGCATCATTCACTGGATGTACAAAGCAATTATCAGGCCCATCATCTCATGCAAAGGCTTGCAGCACTCTGCACCACTGAAGTTGTGAGAAGCGCGCTGCTGCGCAAGCAGGTTTGGATATAATTCTTCATATTCTTCCCCTAGACTTGTTCATTAAAGGCTCTGCCACGAAAGGAGCTCTCAGACTGAAAGAATCCAAACTGTGGAAAGAGACCACCTATGGACATGCGGTAATATTAAACGCAACAAAGACAATGGGCAGGAACTATAACTCCGAATGCTTCACAGCCACATCGGATTATATAGTCCCCTACAACGACTTCAATTTTGATATCTCAATCCTATTCCCAAGCCGAGCAGTGTGGGAGGCCAATAGTAAAGACAACGATCTAGGGATCACAGTCTACACAGATGGCTCAAAAATGGAGATAGGTACGGGAGCAGGATTTTACTCGTAAACATTGCAAAAACAGGAATCATTCATTCATTCAATATTCCAAGCTGAAATCCTGGCAATAGCTGCTAGATGCATAGAAGACAGTCACCTTCCCCCGTCGGATATAACCATCTTCGTTGACAGTCAAGCATTCGGTTAAACTCTGCTGCGTTCCCGGACAGAGCAATATTGAAGGAACGAGAAGCCAGACGCTTTGGAAAGAATGGGGTCGGAAATGAACGTCAGTGAAGCGGATACATCCATATTGCCACCGATTGGAAAATTGACGGCATAATAGAGAAAGAGGCCAACTCGTGCTAGGTATCTAGGGAGGGCTGTGCCACCTTTCGCACGTTATAGCCAAAATGAAAAAAAAACAACGAGCCTTCTGGCACTAAATCGATCCTCTATCCGCATCCTTACTGGTATAATCACAGGACACTGCGCCATCGGAGTAATGCTCCGTAAACACGCTGTGCATGCTTTAGTGGATACATTTGAGTCAACATACTCGTATTTACTGTTGACTGTCGAAGTACCGAAAATATCGCAGCTGTAAGTGCTTCAGTTCAAAATGAGCCAAGTCAGTCAGTCCACGCTATTTACGGGAATTGGGAATCTCTCAGACCACATTGTGACGAATTCAAACCAACTCAAGAACTGAAGCCTCTTGATTATTTGAAGCGTCGAAACTTCTCCAATTGGGCTCTGCAAAAGTGTGAAGAAAATCCTGCATTTCAACGAAAAATCATCTTCAGCGATGAAGCTCATTTTTGGCTTAATGGCAAATATGCATTATTGGACAGTAACAAACCCACAGACTCCATTGCATCGCATCCCCAAAAAGTGACCGTGTGATGTGGATTTCATGCAAAAGGTGTGACCGGACCGTATCTATTTTTTCGTCGATGATCGCTATGTCACGGTTAATGGAACTCGCTATCTTGTCATGTTGGAAGACTATTTGTGGCCAGAATTAAATGGAATTGACATCAGTGATATGTGGTTCCAAGAAGATGGTGCCACATGCCACACAACTGGTCAAACTGAATTGATCTATTGAAGTGGAGTTCGGTAATCGTGTAACCTCGAATGCCCCATTGAAAGAATTTAAGGATGAATAATCTCTGAACGCTAAGGTTCGATTCCTTTGATTTCTGCTGGTATTTCCAACGTATTGGTCACAAGTAGAAAAGGAAGGAAAGGGATCTGAATAATTTCAATAACATATATGAGGTTGTGGGAAACTAGGCCCCGGGGTCCCTACGGATTTGTCGCGCCAAATATTTGTATTTGCTACATCATGCTTATGGTTCCCAAAAATTACTTAACTTGCCTCAAATCGAGAAGATTATTCAGGTTATTGTCCTGCCCTTGTCAAGCCTTCTGAACTATTTTTTTACGGTATGGTCCATTTCAGCTGTCACCTTTAAACAATTATAACTTAATCACAAATTCAACAACAAAAACAAATGATTCGTCTGATTCCTAAACTTACATTCAACTTCCAAAAACTAGTACTAACTAGTACTAACTAATCAATAGAATGATTCCTAGAAACACAATATCCATACTCCCCACTAGAGGGTCTACCAGGATACACTGCCTCCACAATCAACTGGTGACCCTGCGAATATCTATCTACGATTTCCATTTCATTTACTGCACATCTGTTAACTGATTACCCAAAGCTTCCTAGAATACTGTTCACAAAGCTATTACAATGCATAGATTAATTTTCTCTTATTTGACCATTTAACCTTTGCACATATTAGCCCTCGGGAATTTGCGTATTTCATATGATTCCAGTGATCCATGGAATTAACTGCTAAGTGAACGCTATAGGTTATTCGATATTGACTATACCATGGCATACACATGGTACCTAATGAGCTCTGTCCACAATTATTGTGAAATTACCACCGCCTAAGGCTAAACTCATTCACAGGATCAATATGATGACAGCAAGGTTGCATTTCAATTTCGGTCTGCAATGGAACGTTGTCCTAAAATCTTATTTTTTTTAACTAAATATACAGTTCCCATCCTTCTATAGGTACATACCTAAGTACGACATACCACATGTCTACGAGAGCATGCGATACTTTAAGTCTTTTTGTTTTTTAATGGCATGTCACCAAGGGCTTGAATTTTCTAACCTTCTGGGAATATTTACGATTGTTGTGACTTCTGCATGTCAGCATGAAAGTCATGTGCAAGTGCATTTGAAAACCATTTTTCCTTTCCTCGAGGATAATATCGTGTAGTATTTTTAAGGGTAAATTTATGTGTTAAAAGAAATGTTGCTCTACGGTGCGGCGGCGGAAAGGAAATGCTCTCTTGGCCTTTCCTTGCGTAATTATAATTCACTTTGCCATTACTTCGTGCATTAAATATGTTCACAGTCTTTGGAAAAACTCACAGAAGGAAAATGGAGCAGGAAAATATATATATCGCATGTGAATGATGAGAGGATATGGCAGTTATTTATTGCTTAGTGGCACTGCCATGCACGTGTGTATTTATATAGATATAAATATGGCAGAAGAACCATGTCTGAATTAATTTTGGAAAATTTCATATTCAAGCATGATTGGCATAAGGAAGGAAAATATTGTTAGCAACGAAAAAAAAAATGCATAAATTACAAGTCTTTAGATATTGAAAACTTAATGAGGTGAAACAAAAAAATAATTATGTTTGTTTTATTTTTCATTCCACGCGCCACAACCCTACAACCCGTGGTTGGAATGTTCAAGGACATAGGATTACAAAACTAAATAGTACAGCGTTTTTGTGACAGGAATCTTAATGACTTTCTTTCCAAAAATTCCTGCGAAAGAAAAGTTAATTTCGAAACTACATTTAGAACACACAATAGGTAAATTGCTGCCCTGTGCTATAACAATTTCTTGGAGGTTAGTCATGAATTTTATCCTTTCGGTACGCAATTCGGATGATTAAGTTAGTACTGATTTACATGTTGGTATAAGGACATATAAGAATAAGGAGTGAGCAGATACCTTAACCCAAGTTCTTTACAAAAACAGAGGCGGAAATGATAGGAAAGACGCATGTAAATATGGTATGATGAAAGTTAGGAAGCAAAAGCAGGAGAAAAAAAAGAAGTTCAACCAAATCAAGAAAGGAACGCCATTTGCGTTTCATCTAAGGTAGGGCTAAGCTTACTCAGTGAACTTGCCCAGTCAAGGATATGTCTAGGTATAAGTGTGAGCAAGTTTTTGGTTATTCCAAGAAAGGGTTCCAACTCTGTGATGCTAGAAAATCATAAAAAGCGACAACAAGAACACCACTGATTATGTAAAAAGGTTTGTAGCAAAGATTATTTGCGTGAAAAAAGCAACTGTAGCTCTGTACTTCTATAAAATGGCCATATGTAGGAGCTAGCGTTTTCAATCTGATATCATAAGCAGGATGTATGTACGTGTTTCTTGTCAAGCCGTTACTACTATATGGCGTCATCGTGGTCGTGGCCGGCACTTAATAGGGGTACTCACCTCAATCTTCCATCTAAGGCGCAAATATCTGCATGTATGTGCATCAGTGATGCACCGAGAACTTTTCCCTCAGTGGTGCTGGATATCATGTTCCACTTGCTCCCTTAGGTATTTTTGGCAAGCAATTGGCTGCGAGTGCAGCTACCCGACTCAAAGCCTCCTCACAGTGGTCTATTTATCATAAGCTTCACTCTTCGATCATTGATCTCCTCAATTTTACCCCAGAAGACACTGACTACACCCCGCCGACCCTGTTATTTCACCGTGCTTCCGCACAAGCATCCCTAACCGAAGGGAATGGGTCACTGTTCCCTCTCCTGAGAACAGTTAAGTCCACTTTTACACGGACGGCTCCAAGACTGACGAACGGGTGGGTTGTGGTGTCTTCTTCTATAAGCTCAATCTGAGCCCATCATTCCGCCTCCCAGATCAGCTTTTTTCAGATGGAATTTATGGCGATCAAGGAATCCTTGTCCTGGTTGAAATGAAATGCAATATCTGTCAAGGATATTAGCATTTTCACTGACAGTCAAGCGGTAATCAAGTCTCTGGAATCATGCGTCTTCACTTCAAAGGCCGCTTTAAACTGCCGTTTGTCTATTCTAGAGATGAGTGAGCAGTTTCACATTCAGTTTGCTGGGTGCTAGGCCACAGCCACAACTGATGAGCTCGCCAGACAGTGTACGACCCATAGAATCCTGCCGAAGTGGCGGAACTTTTAACAAAACCAACTGTAGGTGGGAAAATCTCTCTATTTGCAATGCCAAAAGGCTGGGCCTCTTTTCACAAGACTTCTGCAAAAGCTGTAGGGACGATGAAGAGAAAGAAACCATTCTCCACCTCTTATGTACGTGCCCAGTTCAGTCCCAAAAAAAACTACTGCATTTAGGGGCCCACTTCTTTGACAACATAGGCGAACTGGCGTCAGTAGGCATTACGAGCCTTCTTCGCTTTATCAAAAACTCCGGTTGGTTTTAATTAGTACGGGGTAGCCCAATTTTGTGTTCCACGGCATCATAATGGACAATTATCAGTCTATGTGTGTCTGCATACTGGTGCAGATAGCCTCTCTAAGTTATCCTCTCTAAGTTAAACCTAGCCTTCAAACGTTGTTCGTATTTCGTTAGATTATAGATGGATGGGTTCGAATGTCATCAGTCTACTTATCATACACTTTCTATGATTATTTATAGCTCATCAAAAGGCTGTAGGATCGTAAGTCTAACTTGGATGAGTAAGAAGCATACATTTGCATTGAAATTGGTCGACTTCTAAGAAAAGTATTTCAATTTCTGCTAGCTCCTGGAATCAACTCCCATTCTTTTGCTTTTTAATTTTTAAAACGTTGCCTATATGACTGACGCTCCAACCTGAATCGTATAGAAACCTGATAGACGTTCCACCTACATACCTTATGAAGGCTAGTATGTCCTCAGGGGTTTTCAACTCTACTGATGATCGTAATTCTTTATGAAAAATATTTCTTCTTCTTCAATGTACTGCCGTCATTCAAAGAGAACGTATCCAATGACAATGTAGCCTAATCTGTGTAGATTGACTGGAAGATGATTATAAACCAAAGAAGAGGAGAAAGGACTCGTCCTTGAGGGCGACCTTTAACTGGAGTTACAAACGTAGGCGCTACTCTGGATAAGTTATCATTCACCATGTTCCTTTGATTACTGAAAATAGGTACCAAAAAAAGTAATAATAAATAAATAAAAATACAAAGCAAAACAGACTGACAAATATACGAATATACCAATTTCGTACGACCATGACCATGCCACAAACTACGTTTTCAATCTGATATCATAAGCAGGATGTATGTACGTGTTTCTTGTCAAGCCGTTACTACTATATGGCGTCATCGTGGTCGTGGCCGGCACTTAATAGGGGTACTCACCTCAATCTTCCATCTAAGGCGCAAATATCTGCATGTATGTGCATCAGTGATGCACCGAGAACTTTTCCCTCAGTGGTGCTGGATATCATGTTCCACTTGCTCCCTTAGGTATTTTTGGCAAGCAATTGGCTGCGAGTGCAGCTACCCGACTCAAAGCCTCCTCACAGTGGTCTATTTATCATAAGCTTCACTCTTCGATCATTGATCTCCTCAATTTTACCCCAGAAGACACTGACTACACCCCGCCGACCCTGTTATTTCACCGTGCTTCCGCACAAGCATCCCTAACCGAAGGGAATGGGTCACTGTTCCCTCTCCTGAGAACAGTTAAGTCCACTTTTACACGGACGGCTCCAAGACTGACGAACGGGTGGGTTGTGGTGTCTTCTTCTATAAGCTCAATCTGAGCCCATCATTCCGCCTCCCAGATCAGCTTTTTTCAGATGGAATTTATGGCGATAAAGGAATCCTTGTCCTGGTTGAAATGAAATGCAATATCTGTCAAGGATATTAGCATTTTCACTGACAGTCAAGCGGTAATCAAGTCTCTGGAATCATGCGTCTTCACTTCAAAGGCCGCTTTAAACTGCCGTTTGTCTATTCTAGAGATGAGTGAGCAGTTTCACATTCAGTTTGCTGGGTGCTAGGCCACAGCCACAACTGATGAGCTCGCCAGACAGTGTACGACCCATAGAATCCTGCCGAAGTGGCGGAACTTTTAACAAAACCAACTGTAGGTGGGAAAATCTCTCTATTTGCAATGCCAAAAGGCTGGGCCTCTTTTCACAAGACTTCTGCAAAAGCTGTAGGGACGATGAAGAGAAAGAAACCATTCTCCACCTCTTATGTACGTGCCCAGTTCAGTCCCAAAAAAAACTACTGCATTTAGGGGCCCACTTCTTTGACAACATAGGCGAACTGGCGTCAGTAGGCATTACGAGCCTTCTTCGCTTTATCAAAAACTCCGGTTGGTTTTAATTAGTACGGGGTAGCCCAATTTTGTGTTCCACGGCATCATAATGGACAATTATCAGTCTATGTGTGTCTGCATACTGGTGCAGATAGCCTCTCTAAGTTATCCTCTCTAAGTTAAACCTAGCCTTCAAACGTTGTTCGTATTTCGTTAGATTATAGATGGATGGGTTCGAATGTCATCAGTCTACTTATCATACACTTTCTATGATTATTTATAGCTCATCAAAAGGCTGTAGGATCGTAAGTCTAACTTGGATGAGTAAGAAGCATACATTTGCATTGAAATTGGTCGACTTCTAAGAAAAGTATTTCAATTTCTGCTAGCTCCTGGAATCAACTCCCATTCTTTTGCTTTTTAATTTTTAAAACGTTGCCTATATGACTGACGCTCCAACCTGAATCGTATAGAAACCTGATAGACGTTCCACCTACATACCTTATGAAGGCTAGTATGTCCTCAGGGGTTTTCAACTCTACTGATGATCGTAATTCTTTATGAAAAATATTTCTTCTTCTTCAATGTACTGCCGTCATTCAAAGAGAACGTATCCAATGACAATGTAGCCTAATCTGTGTAGATTGACTGGAAGATGATTATAAACCAAAGAAGAGGAGAAAGGACTCGTCCTTGAGGGCGACCTTTAACTGGAGTTACAAACGTAGGCGCTACTCTGGATAAGTTATCATTCACCATGTTCCTTTGATTACTCAAAATAGGTACCAAAAAAAGTAATAATAAATAAATAAAAATACAAAGCAAAACAGACTGACAAATATACGAATATACCAATTTCGTACGACCATGACCATGCCACAAACTACTGCTTCAATGTGCCACATGTTAAGGTCACTCAAAGGCACCATACTGTTGAACATACCATTCTCATATTTAATTATATTTGAAACTCTTCAAGTTCAAGGTGACTAGCCTTGTCCTTACTATTCAATTTAAAACACAATCGAGGGCAAATAGCACATATTAGAATAAAGGCGCCTTAAGGCTACCACTTAAATCGTCTAGGCTAAGAAAACACCAGCGGTTATTACACCCTTCTACGGCAATGTTATTATTTGCATTTCATTTATTTTTTTACTTTTTTTTTTTTTTAAATGCTCCATATTGTTAGCATTTTATGGCATAAGTGCTATTGATTTTTTAAACGAAAACAAATTTGCATCAATTAACTTGTAGGTACTTCAAGTGTGGTTGAAGTTCAGCATGAGACAGAACGTGTGGTTACGTTCGAGTAGAAAATACATTTTTGCAGGACATGTTTTGGTTTCAAGAAAATAATTTACTTTGATGATATTTTGTCATAAAGGTCTTTAGATTGGTTTTTGCTTTTATTCAAAATTGTTTAAAATTTTACTCTGAACAGCATCAACTGCTTTCTTTGAGAATATAACAAAGTTGCAAAAATATGTACATGTAACAACTCATAGCCCCCAGGACTAGTATGTCAATAAAGTGAATTGGTTTCGTCTACTTTACACAATATCTCAGAGGAAAATTTTTAAATTAACGCCTCGTAGTTTATTCGAAGTTTATTATGGAAGTAAATACATATACGTTATCCTTCTGGCTCCCCCCGTTTTCATTCGAGGCACGAGAGCACTCAAGCAAATTTGATCCTTTTCTACAAACCGCAAGTTGTGTAATTGTTGTTTTATTTGGTTGTGTTTTCGGGTGTGTTTGACGTTCTTAATTAAATCAGTGGTTGTGTTGTGGCGGCCAGGATAAATACATCACATAGTTTAATAAAATACTAGCCAATCCACTCGCCACCGTGGAAAAAAACAAACTTGTATACTGTGGAGAAACTCATAAAAATTGAAAGATGCTGTAAAAGAACATCCGAAAGAGGATGCAATGAATGATGAGATAAAATTAATCATTTGCTTTTTTACACAGTGTGGATTAACATTCGTCCCCTCAATTTTTAAGGGTTGGTATTTGTATTAAACCAAAAAAAAATAATAATAAATCCCAGATGTAATTAGGTACTCACATAAATCAGAACAGATTTCGGTCGAGCGAATAGTAGATTCGTATCAAAATTGTATTGTACGATTATGTAGGATACCCTAAAGGTTCTCTAGTAGATGTTAAAAATTGGAGTGTATTGTATTTTAAAATGTTTGACGGATGATATAATATAATTATCTTTGCGTATCAGAGCTGAAATAGACGTACGTGTCTCCCAGGACGTTAAGATAATTAGAGATTTAAGTACAATGCAGCCAGCCTAATGGCAACAATCTTTGTCAATAATTGGAAGAAGAAAATAACTTCATAGTATTGCTATTACTTTTATTCACTATTGGCATAGTTCCACAATTTATATGTACCATCTGCTCCAAGACTGCGTACTCCTAACTATACTGCAAAAACTGAAAGATTTGATCACCCTCTGACTCTGGCAAATATTAAAAAAAAAAACTGAATCCTATGAACTATGGACCACAGTCCTAGAAGTATTTTAAGCTGATCATCCTGAGAATAGGTAGGGGTCCCATCTGGTTTGTGAAGCCTAATCATCCTACTCAGCTTTGCACTTAAGAATAGTTCATTGGGGTATTAGCTAGAGGTAGAAGGTAGTGCCATAATCACATTAATACTAACTCTAGTGATCATAAGGTGTATATGATAGCACCAAAACTAGTCTCTTGAGATGTTTCTTCAACACACTAATAGGCATGTACCAGTGTGACTTTAAATAAAATTTTCAAACTTAGATAAATCCTGGATAAGATCAACTAATTTCAAGTCGAGACTTACCACCTTTTGTTCATCGACTGGCGTTGCGGAACACTGGAGAATACGCGACGCAACATGTAGTTTGAAAGTAGCCATTTTGAAATTTTCGAAACATTTACTTGATTTCGACAAGGAGATGTGGTATCGTGTAACTTCTTCAATCTCGTCCTGTAGGAAACAGTGCATAGGATACAGGCTAAATAGGGAGAAACCGTCAGCACCTATTAAATCGATAAAACTCCAATTAGATACCGCAGCCATGAGTTTGGCAATCAGTAGGTGGAACAATATCAGCACATGTCTCACTCCTAGGCAAATCTGGACAGAGCTGGATTGTAGGAAAACTAGTAGACGTATCTCCAGCAATAGGATCAATCTTAGAAAGATAGTTGGCGTCCTCACAGGACACTGTCTGGTAGGCAGGCATGCTAGAAGACTTGGTGCCCCCTTCAACGATTTTTGTAGAAACTGTAAAGACGAGGAAGAGGAGAAAACCATGACATTTCTCAGCTCAGACTATAGGAATAAATCTGTCCAGTTGCTGAGATACCCAGACTACATAAAGGCGCCATTTAGAAACACGGTAATTGAAGAACAGACAAACCGAATTGGTCTTGAAGGAGAATAAGACAAAATATATCCTGTCAACAAACAAAATAGTATGAGTCCACCACTTAGGACAAAATGTCACTGCTGATAGCTACAACTGAGGTTAACTAAAGTTGGAATCAAGATCAACTCCACGATTGACACTCTAGTGGGGATTCGACATTCGCTTTGGAAGTCGTCAATTACTTCGGCAAAACAAATGGGGTTCTTACTCGGAAGACGAAATGTCAGCTACAGCGGACTTAAATAAGCAGGAAAGAAGCACAGATATTGAGGATTTTCGAACTAAAAGTCCTTCGTCGAATATTGGGTATTCATTGTGAGCAGTATGAATGGAGAACATATGTACAAACAACCGAGAACTCTATGCACTGTGGATGTATTTAAAAAATTCAAAATAAGTCAAAAACTTTGATTCGGCAGCATCTAGGGACTGGACCACAATGCTCCAACCAAGAGCATTTTGGAGCCCCGTTCCATGACTCAAAACGACAAGATAAGCCAAATCTCCGATTCACGGACCAAGCGATTGCGGATGCATTGTTTCTTGCTTAGAAAATTGGAAACAACATTCTCAGGCTGAGGAGCATGTTTTATCTCAGAAAAAGTTTGCTTTCCAGGTTTAGGAGAAAATTACTATAATCATTCTATATGACTATAAGTTATGAAATGCAATTTTGTCTCTCTGAGTTTGGAGCGACAAGTCCGTACGTGATGCAGCACCGAACGTCTCATACTATTGGTGTTACGCTTGTTATATTCTTCACACAAATGAAATGGACCTAATGTGATGGCGTATCAGATAATGTCGTATCCAAAATACAAAATACAGATATCTGGCGTGGCAGGTCTATGGGACCCAGAGCCTTTTCACAGCCATTCATAGTGTGCGTATTATATTCTTTACACGAATAGAAGGGACCTATTATTTAATGCCGTTTCCGAAGAGTAATTTGCCAAATTTTTTTCATGACAGTTATACTCTTGGATGCTTGTCAGACGCTCGCGAGAGGTAGGGCCGTGAAAGAAATTTTAGGTGTTGTCTGGGGATTGAACCTCGAACCCATCGCGTCCAAGGCATTAACCACTAAAACCACAGCGCTCGCTAACTAACTAACTAATGTCGTATCCAAAATGTAATTTTTGTTATGAGAAGCTTTTCAATAAGAGTTATACTCTCGGATGGTTTTCAGATGTTCATAAGAGGTTCACACGCAGTAGTCTGACGCATGAAGCTCACAGGTACGGCACCATGGATATATAAACAAGCTGAAACCGATGTACATATATATATAGTATTGGGAGAGAAGAAATAAAAATAGAAATACAATAGAATAGAATAAAAACCTATAGAAGATTACGGGACAACAAAGGCGACTGCTGAACCTTTTCCAGAAAGATCATCAGCTCTTTTATTACTTTGAATACCAGCGCATCGATGAAGTTAGATCAGTTTACGAAGGTACATTATCCTAACCGATT
Organism: Xylota sylvarum; assembly: GCA_905220385.1. Taxonomy (NCBI): domain Eukaryota; kingdom Metazoa; phylum Arthropoda; class Insecta; order Diptera; family Syrphidae; genus Xylota; species Xylota sylvarum. The sequence continues at coordinate 48,120,751 of LR999960.1, read as the reverse complement.
TAAACTAACAATGGTATCCTTTAGGATCTTAGTTGTACTCTTTACAGTAGAGCTCTGATAAATCGGCTATTTTTGAAAGAATTTGCCTTCCATTGGAGGTCATAAAGTGTTTTTTTTTTTTAAATAGAAGTTAGTCTATTTAAGGTTGGGATTATTTGACTGGAACATGCCTAGTGAATGTCGGAACCATTTTTACTTATCTAAGAGAGTGTCATCTGGTTCACTAAGAACGATCCAGAAGAACGCCCTTATCTGCAACATATTTATGTACAAAAAAAGCAAAATATTTTGAGCATATGATTTCGAGTTCATTTTACCAACAGCCAAGTATGCTTCTAAGAAGATCTTCAAGTTTAAGTGCTTCATTGATATTGATCTACTATCGAAACGCTACACTTATGCGGTACGTACCATACAATTCTTACATACAGTCGTATTGTACTAATCTGGGAGTTAATATCTTTGTTCTGTTATAAAGCCCAAAATATTTAACTTCAATCAATAAAGTCACCTGAGTGCCTAGAAATACTGCCGACCTTAACCGTGGTACATTTCTTCTAGTCGTGAACAGCATCTTCTCTGTCTTAGTTGGGGTAAGTTTGTTCATGGTATCAACCAACGCTACAGAAACGCTATATTACTTTGGTTAAAAATATTAGATTTCTCAGCGGCATAGCTAGTAATAGAAAGAGGTGTCACAAAATAGTAGAAAAGAAAATCTTCTATATGCAAGCCTTTGATAGTCTGTACAGTTTTAGTACAGCTGTCTACGATATCTCTATTCTCAAGAGTCTCTAAGATTTATTCCGCTAACACAGAGTCGATACCATTTACATATTGTCATGAACTACTTAATTTAAAAGAAGACACATCCTGAAATTCACATTATTTTTTGAAGTGCCATTGAATTACGTACCATAAATTTGAGACACAAATTACGCGATAAAAAGTAGGTTCTGAGTTACAACAAGACGATTCCAAGGCATAAAAATCGCGATGGATTGAGCGTTATCAAAATCCCTCCTTCAAGGAGTCTGATAAATTCTTAGTAGAAGTTAAACAGAACTATCCTAAATCATATGTATAAGGGACGAGCTTGATATGGATGATTGCGTTCGAGATTATTTCGTTGAAAGTATACACCACAAAGATACACATATTCATCAAGGCTTTATCGAATGCAAGTCCACTTCTGTTCAGTCTATAATTGGACACTAGTTAAAGATTCCTTCGAATTTTTTTCAATTGGTATATTCTAATTATAAAATATCAATGCATCATATATACCCTTATAAATCAAAGCCGTAAAGTGCATACGCACCTCTCCTGAAATCGGTAAAACTCTTTCTTATGACACCCTAACCATGATACTACTAACGCTCCCATCAAAGACCACTTTAAATAAATTGCACATAACCCTTTATTTTAAAAATACAGGAAACGTGGAGAGTTACTCTCTAGGAAAATCCTTTTCAAATTAAGTGCTCCTTAAACGCAAATAGTCCAAAGGAATACCTACCTACTCGTCCTCGCATAAGAAAAATCTCTTCAGTTCAAGGTTACCTTAAAAGCATCCGAAGCAATATCATTACTTACTATGGAAACATAATTCTGAATGTCCCATGTCAATTCCATTCACAGTTAATTGAAATAATTGCGATCTCACGCGATGGGACCTTCCACTTCACTATAAAAAAAAAAATGAGCTTATCCTTCTCTACTCTTAGGTGCATATGCATGTACATATGTAGTTTCTTAACGATATGCTTCGTAACCCGATGTAATCCAGCGCATTAAGTGCAGATACATTCACGGGGTTCTGTTCACATATGACAAATCGCGTGCAGGGCACTTCAGAACTACATATGATCATGGTATGTGGTAAGGCATATCCGTGTTAGCATAGTTTAGAGAAAAAGAAAAACCCACCAGAATGGTAATGATTGCAGTCACAAACCAATGAATTGACCCTGGTGGTGAACGTGATAAGAGTTCCACACGAAAAAAGAAAACAAAAAAGAACCTAAGAGACAGGAAATGGGAGTCGGTTTGCGAAAACTGACACCCGTCTTAACTTAATGGCAATGTTGAGTGAGCATAAAAGCCATGAAAAAGCATTGGACATTCCATGTGGTATATATGCATGCAAACATACACTTCAACCCACACTAGCGCTGCGTGCAACCATAATATGGTCGAGCATTAATCCTGCTCCTGTAAATGTTCACAGAAAAAAAGAACACAGTAGTAGTAGTAGCACAGATATGTAAGTGGGTGGCAGCAGCGGCAGCAATGGAACGGAAGTTTACTTGGCTGGATTTGTGCTGTTGTAAATCGAGATTAATTGGACCACAATACCGAAAAGAGGATATTAAATGGCGGAGAAAACCTTATCCAATCTCCCATCCGGACTTCTTTTGGAAGTTTCTTGGTAAACATTTGATATTATTTTTTATTTTTTTTTTAATTTTATTGAGTACTGTTGTCGTGAAAGTTGTTAGGTGGACTCTCTTAATCGTAGTAATGGAATGTGTTGTCTTCTGGGCGAGAGATCATATTTACGGAATGTTGAGATTTAGAAAAGGGTATGTGTATGCCATAGTGCTTAGGGAGTTAATTGCTCGTTCACAACGCAACGAGGGGATATGTTATTCTCTGTGAATGAAGATACATTTATTTGTTGGAATTAAATTAAGTTGAAAACTTTCTGTAGAGCCAGCCCACCATTAGTGTGTTTCCCATAACACACATATTTTCAAAGTAAATCTGTGCGGATACACCGATGTTATTTGGGGAATAAAAATTGATGGAGCCATCATCGTTGAGACATGTTGACCATATGGACTTAAGTGCTTCCACTCAACTTATTTTCTCATTCACCCCGAGTGGAGAACGAAGAAAGGTCATACGAGTCACCGACACAGAAATTACGAAATGACTGATGGAGGTCAGGACCAATGTTTCTATTCGAGGAGACTTATTGTCATTTCAATGATTTAAGGACATTACGAAAAAATTTGAAAAATTTGAGAGATTTTTAAAAATACTTTTGTCTTAACACATACATATATGTGCGTCCGCTTGCTAGGTAATTTTAAATTTGGAATATCCTTGCATTTAGATACTCCAGTATTTCTTTAATTTTGCGGTTTCAGTCGGTATCGCCGATGTGCAATTTTAATATATCATCCCTTGTATTACCACAGCAGGTGTGGAGATGAAAATTTTATAGTGGGGGCACTATAAAAATTTGTGATTTATGTTCAGATTGTGGCCAGCGACCACTTGCTTTTAGAGATAACTTTTTTAATAAATTGTCTCCACAACGATTCCTTCAGACGTATGTCGGTATGTACTATGTAGTTGCCATTAACCCCAGTAATGGGGTGAAAGTTAATGGTGTAGATGGGGTAAGAGAGTGCAGAAACACTAAGTGGAATGTCCGCGAAATACTCATACATTTTTCTTTTATTGATATTCACCTAACGAGGGAGTATCTCAGCAGATTTTTGTATAGAATACTGGAAAATTATTACCTTGTCTGATTGACTCAATTGGAGCAGTTCGGCAGGGTACAGGGCACATTGTTGTTTCTTAAAAATTTTTGGTTTAGTATTCCCTACGAGGCAGTATCGGGAAGATTTATTCATAGGATTTTGAGAAACTGATTGATTATCTTGGTTAAACGATTCAATTGAATAGTCCCACCATTGGCATTGGCTTCTTATCGGAAGACGAGCTGAACGCTTTTAGTCAGGAGTCTTCAGTCTTCCTCTTAGCCACAGCAAGTACAAGCCATAGTACTCCCTCTGCAGTACAGAGGGCGGCTCACCAGTCAACAACAACAGCCAACACTAAAACAGCAACCAAGGACAAGACACTAAGGTTAGAGTCAATGGATCGCTGAAGGAAAACAAAACTGAGGCCGCCATCATGAGGTGCATGTACAAGATGTCTCGGTTCGTTCTTGACAAGGTTGCCAAAAACGAAGCAGTTGGTCGTGAGAAGGACGTAGAATACAAGATTAAGCTGTGGTCGACGAGTACGTCGTCCACATTGAGAAGCAACTGGAACAACAACAGAAGAAGAAGTGCACTAAGGCAGTCAGGTCCTCGGATGAGAACAAGAAAAAAATAAAAAAAAAATATAAATATTTGGTGCAACAGGTCTTTGGGACCCAGAGCCTAGCTTCACACATCCATTTGTGTTGTGTGTAATATTCCTTACACGAATGAAAGAGGCCTACTGTTTAATGACGTGTCCATAAACAGTAGGCCTCTGTGTTTTGCTGTCGGATGTTTGTCAGACGTTTGTGAGTGGTAGGGCCATGAAAGAAATTTTTGGTATTGTCGAGAGGATTGAACCTCGCACTCCTCGGTTTGTAGTCCAAAACACTGATGAGGCCAACCGCGAGGTAAAAAATTCCAAAGTCCCCAAGACCCTGACCTCAACACAAGACCAACTGGGTACATCCTCGGCCTGCATTATCACGACTGTGTCACTAAAGTTAGTGACGCCTGAGAGGGCTTGACGCTCTAAGGATATCCCCACATCTGGCTTCCCAATATGCAGATAGATGGGGGAAGGCTTCTCCAATGTCTGCATTTACACAATCTGGGCAGTCACCAAGGCAGAGGAATCTCAGAAAAATAGTTCCTTCTTCCTGACGCTGATTATCGAGTCAAGCCTGGTGGCACTCGAAAAGGTTGATCGCATACGGCATGCAAAACCCAAAGTCTTCTGCTCCTCAGGTTTAATAATGATTCAGGAGAAATCGGTGGTCCCGACAAGCTGTCGGAGGACTTGGGGGTGGACATTAATTCCATCAATACCAATTCTGAAAATCATTTAATTACATTAATCTGCACCACTCCAAGAGTAATTAACTTGTGCAGCGTCTTCCAGGCGGAAGTTCTTGCAGTACGTGAGAGTTGCTGCCTACTCAAGCAAGCCACCACACCCCTTAACACCATAGCTATCCTCAAGGCTATTGTATATGCCACTACATCCACGAAACAAGTAGAACAGTGCAAAGAGGAACTTGCCTCGCTGGGTTATCGGTTCAGGATCAGTCTCCTTTGGATGCCGGTCGCAGGAGCTTTGAGGGAACTGAGCCAGGTGATGAAATAGAAAGACGGGGATTTGCCTTTTATGGTTCCCCTGAGGAGCCAGTGTACATCCCGCTGGTGTGGCGGCCCTTAAGGGTGGAATCTTTGTGCACTGCCTATTGAAAGATGATAGTAGATGGCAGAGGGTGCGGAACTGTGTCATATCTAGGCAGATGTGCCCCAAATACTGCTTAAATAGAACACAAGAACTAATAAACTGAAACCATGGCGATATTGCAAGAATTCTGGCAATTAGGACGAGCCACTAGTCCATTGTCGCAGCTGCAATATCGCTAATGAGAAAGGAACAATTCTACACTTCCTTTGCAAGTTTCCAACTCTAGGCAGGGTCAGACAGCGTACAACCTAAAAGAGTTAACTGAGTTTTGCAATGGAGACATTATCAGTTTCCTCAACATAAAGGGGTGGATTTGAACAACCTTCACTCCTTTTTCTTTATCCCTCCTAGTTAACATCCTTTTTTACATTCGATATGTCACTTGAGTTGTTGTTGAGGCTTACTGATACAATCAATTTTAACTACCTACCTAAAGATATATATTTTCCTCCTCAGTACATCGCCTGATATATTCCTATTTACAATCTTCCTAGCAAAAGCGAGTATTACAATCCACCTAAACCGGGACAGAATATCGTTATCATTATTACTCCTCCCTGGAACATTATACAGTCATCTGGAAGGCGAGAAGAAAACGACCTCTGGTTGGCATGGTCCTTGTAAAAAAATTCGATTATAGAATAAGCAGAAATCTCTTCTCTTAAAAGAGAGAACAGAGAGAAAACACTCTTTTCTGTACATTCATCGTTCAGAGGCGTGAATCCTTTTTAGTTTTTTTTTTTAAACACTATAAGGTAAAGGTACATAGTTACCACCGAAAAAATGTCTGTGGTATGATAGATGCATGCACACAAGCGCTTCAGCAAAACACAAGCAAGTATCCGAGGAAAGGAGAACAGAGGATGTCCTTCAGTGAGACAACTGGGTCTCTATAGTTTCACAGCTCAAGAATATGTGCGTGTACATACATACCTTAGTAGGTAGCCTGTTACCAGACTAAGGAACTCGTCTACGACCGAAGTATAAAGCAGAGAGAAACAGCACCCCTTTTAGATGGTTTAGATGTACTCTAGTTTCATTTTTCAATATTTGCCCCTAAGTTAAAATGAACTTTTGGGCACATATATCACTTTCACATGTAAAGCACTTAGAACATCCGGTGGTTTCTAAATGAGTTTAGGTTGCCAATCGCAACCATAAGGATACTCGCATATCCGCGTGAACTAGTAGTTCACTAATTTCACTGCCAGTAAATTCCTGAGTAGATATTTGAAAAACAACCCCCGTAACAATTATTCCAAGAAAATCTATTCTTGTAACTTTTTTCAATAATTTCTCCATTTACTCATAAAAGTGGGTAGGAGTTGTGTTAGCTTTTACCGGCACAGCAATGCAAGGAAGTGGGCAACTAATTAACTGCGTACTTTAAAAATAAAGTCGTGGGCTTATGCTCAACTTTTTAATTTTATTTTATATAAAATATTCATATATATATGTGCATATGTATATATTTCTTCTTTTTATTTCACATAGCAATAATAACGATAAGTATTCATTGGCCTGAATAACAAAAAGAAAAAAAAATAAAAAAATTCTCAGTGTTGGATAAATGAAAGAAATGTGTTAAATAAACAACCAGTAAAGAAAACCGAAAGAAAATCCAAAACAAAAGTTAAGAAAGCATTAATATTTCACCATAAGAAGTGGGAGGTAGCTGGTGGCCCTGTAACATCAAAGCAAGTCGGCATCTCACACCCACTACAGTGGAATAGTACAAACAAATTTCACAATTCTCATTAATACCATCATCCAGAATGATTTAATCAACGTTTTCCAATCCTAAGCTCACTGCTAAAATAATAACACATCATCCATATTAATTTCTTTGAAACAACATGGAAATATTTACATTTTAGATACTTTTAATTATTTCAAAGATTCATTTGAAAGCAGCAAAAAAAAATTACACTCTTAACATTATACTCTACCTTTCGAAGAAAAAAAATAACAACATTCAATTAAATCCTGTTGACATAGGAAGCTAACATCTATTCACTCCGTGATTAATTCCTGTTTCGAATGATGTTCAACTTCTACGGATATATTTTTCTTTCCATTTCGTTCATTGAATTTTCAATTGCATCCGTAAAGTTGATATTTTCACTCAATCGTGGCATCAGCATCAGCATCAACCGTAACGCTGCTGTGTGAATTAAGATTCGAAAAAGGAAATCTATTTCACTTTGACAAATTAAGAAACTCTCGTTAATTAAATGTTCGTTCATTCCAATGCCTAGAGTAGATTGCACTGGAGCCAATAAGTGACTTCTTAGGTGGAGAAATCTCTTGAATTGCATTTTCCAACTAAGGACTCCTGATTGACAAGTAGTTAATTTGCTCTGACACTATACCCCTTCTAAATAGTTTTACTGTGTCCATTCATTTCTGGTAAAGAGTAAACTGCTAACTCCTTATGATATTAACAAGTTTTTTTTAACTTATCTGACTAGGTTACCTAAACACTCTTCTGAAAGTAGGTTCAAGAGAAAGTCAAAAGATGTGTCAGTGGCCACTGACGATACTAGCATAGTTAATGTAAGTAGATTGAATGTCCTGAATTGGAATCTACATAAAATCTATTTTGAATCTAATACATAGCCTATAAAAATACTTCAATATTTGCGGTCCTGTTACCTCTAATATCTCTACAGAGAACACTGAGAGAGTCTTGCTTTCTAGCTTTCCATCTCAAAGAAATCGGGGAGTCGGAAACCCGATCCAGAATTTGTACAAAAAGCCAAACAACTGGCTCCAGGGTTTTAATCTAGCACACATCGTCATTGACTTAGCTCTACAAGACAATGGTCGCGTTACAATGGAAAACATGCAGTGTACTGTGCATATGCATTCTCTGTCAAGCGATATTTTTAATTAAGTACTGGAAGATACTATCTGTCTAAAGCCAATCCTGAAATTATCGGGCGTTCCCAGTGATCCTTTGAAACAATTGAAACAAATACAAGTTATTGAGGTCTCAAGGTTATTAAGGATAAAACCAAATATTTCCTGTTGACGAACAAACGATGAACCCCAATTTTGAGCTATGCTGAGATGTGTATGTTGTCCTACTTACTTACTTACTTAGGTGGCGCTACAGTTTAGGGTGAACCTGGGCCGCAACTAACAAGCCTCTCCAGTTAGTTCGGTCTGGAAGGCCGTATTTTGTCCGAAAGGCAAAAATACATCGACTATATTGGGTCAGCCACGTCGAGCGAATAGACAACCACGTTCAAGTCGAAAGAATCTTTGAGTCCCAGCCCTAAGGTTCGAGACGACAAATAACAATAAACCTCTGTTATGAGGATCAAGCATTCGCGGATGCCAGGATGCTTGATCGGACGAACTGGAAACTGCGTACCCGGTAGTAAATGACACGGAAGGCCGAGTTATCTGACTGCGACTCTTTACGAAACAGGAGTCCAATAACTAGTTATGTGTACATACACAGCTCATGTTATGATAGCCTAGGGATCTACTTGAAAGACAAATTCATATTTACTAATCAAGCGATATGTTGTTATTTTCCGCGAAAACTGAGATTTTAACTACAATCCATTTCTGACATATTTCTCACTTAAACCTGTTTTGAATGCAAATTAATCTCAAGTTCTAGGGTCATTGCATCTAAAGATAGATTCATCAGACCGGAGTGGTGGAATATTTGTTCAACAAAACCTCAGTGTAAGCAATATCAAACGGTCCATATATATAGACTGAGTTTAGAAGGGTTGGGGAGATTTTCCCCAAGACATAATCCCCAAGAAGAAATCCCCAAACCCAAAATCCCCAAATTGACACCCCCAGCCGCAAAATCCCAAAAGAGAGAATCCCCAGGGCTAAAATACCCTACGAATATCCCCAAAAGAAGGACATTCAAATAGTGAATAATTTAATTAAATCGTGGCCACTTGATAAAGCGACATTAGGCCAATTTGGCTTTATGTCGCTTATATACATAAACAGTGGAATATGTATGGGGGCAAGTTGCCCCCTTGCAACCCCCCCCCCCCCTGTGATCACTGTTGAATTGGGGGTAGCTGCGGGGTTGGACGTATGCAAAGTTTCTTTAAATTTCGAGATTTGGCCTTATGTCACGGCACCACATGGATTCTAGGGATTTGGGAAATTGGAGATTTTGTGGAGATTTTGACAAAAAAGGTTGTTTCGCTGGAGATTTTATCCAAAAATATTTTCTTCTCTCCGGAGATAATAGCTAGTTAGATTTAAATTTTTTGGAGATTTTGTCCCATGGAAATTTTTTTTTTGGGTTTTTCGTACGCTTCCCAGTTTAGAATAATCCCTTTAAGTAGAAAGGCTACAAGCAATAACCTAATACTCCACTTTCAAACATAACAAATATAATATCCAAGTTTTATAATAAATTTTTAACCCAAGTCCTGTCAGCAATTTTTTTATTGCTGATTTAAAAATCGATTAAAAATCCAACTTCGCCCAACTTCACCGATATCATGCTATATCGTAAGTTCCAACCATCTCGGCATAGGCCCCTGTGTTGGGTATGACAATAGGTGTACCAAAGTCTCCTTTAAAAATAGGACATATCAGATTTTCTTTTCTATTGAATTAAACATGGAAACTTAAATTTTACTTACTAAACTATTAAATTCTGACTCACACTCAATAGACCCATCCAACTGAATTACCCATCTAATCCTTGCATTCTGTTTCAAATGATGATTTATCAAGCACTTGTGATTACAAAAGAAAGGACAACTCAACATATTGCTTTGAACTACCAATTGAGGTTAGTTATAAGGATTATTGCTGTTATTTACAAAGTATCTGTCGGATGACACCAGGAAGTGAAATAAGAATAATGATTTGCGTAGCAGCACATGGATCTACGATAGGCCACGTACAGTTGAAAAATTACAAGATAAGTTTACTTTAAGGATAACAAGCAGTGCGATGGGTTGAACGGCACAGAAGAAGAAGGATGAACATCTAAAATGATTAATGCCATGGGAAGAGGGCTGAAAGCATTTTATTTGTCGACATAGATTTACTATCTAAAGTACAAGCAGAAGAAATATTGCTGGATTGATACATGTTAGCAACGCCTGATGTCAATTAGGGAAACATTAAAGCTTGGATATTTTTTTCTCTGATTACTAAGTTCTGATGTCTAGTTATGTATAAAGGCAACAAAATTCCATGAGTAGGACAAGCGTGGTATATAAAGAGATAAAAAGAAAAAATTAAACAATAAGCTGTGTGGCTTAAGTATACAGGAAATATGTATATAGCGTCACTTAAGTATTTTAAGGCAACGCTATGTATATATAAATAATTAGTGATAAGCTATCTTCACAACCCCTGATTGGATCCACAGAACTAGGCGACCAAGAAAAGTACGTACAAAATAAATGAACAAAAAAATTATATATAGCTTAACAAGGGAAAGTACAAAGACGGATTGTTGCTGTAGGTAGGTACTTCTGTTCCATTACAGCTACTGGTAATATCACCTACAACCACCACCACCACGCGTAAAGAAAAAGTTTAAATCAGAACTTTTTAATTATCATGCCATTAAGAAAGGCAGGGAAAACATAGATTGAGACGAAAATCTCATCTAAGTGTATAAACGAATGGAAACTTGATTCCTGTTTCTTTTTTTTTTCTGGTACACATAACCACCCCTTTCTGAGGCCAGTTGTCAGAATGATAAATTGCCACATTTTTAAGCATTTCATTATGAGATTTGAAAATAATTCCAACCCAACGAGGAGAAGAATAAGATTTTTTTCCTAATAATCAGGATAGGCATTGCTGTTTTCTTTTTTTTCATTTTTTAAATAGAGATAAGGGTACACAAAAAAAAACATGAAAAATGGGGGGTTGGGTGAAACTGAAACTTTTTTTTTGCTAGAAAGTGTTGTTTGCTTTAATATGAGCCAGGAAGTATTTGGAAAATTTTTAAAACAGGAAAATGCTAACAAAAAAGGAAATGTTAAGAAAAACTCCAACAAGGAACTTCTAGAAATTATCTTTTTAATATATTGATTTCTTTTTATAAATCTATGTATCGTGTGGCTATTAAGCCTGTCAACAGGACGAAAAAAAAGGGTTAGCGTTTGGAAATAGCTTTCAAAAACCAAGACATAGAATTAACTGATTGCTTTCAGAATACGGACAATATCTACGTAATAGGAAAAAGACAAAGTATATGCTGTCAATCAAAAAAGGATATGCAACACCTTTGGACAGATATGGCTTTGAGTGGCCCTCTCTTGAACAAATAAAGTGGTTCTGTACACTATCCTAATCATCGGATGAGATCACCTTCGGTTCTTTTGAGACACAAATTGAGCGATATTCAATGAAATAAAAAAAATATGTTGACATTGATCCAGTCAGAAGAATTCAAATATTCAAGCGGCTGGTACATATAGACCGAATGGACACCAACCATCCGGCTTGATGAATTCTCTCCCAAAATTAATTTTATTACAAAGTGAGTAAACTCTGAAATCCACTACCAGGAAACATATTTCAGAAAATGGAATCAATTACACCCTACTACTAACTTAAGTGTTGTTGCATTTTTTCTTTTAAAATGTAGTGTCTACATAAATGTTCTTACAAGCAGTTCTTTTCATATGAGAACTGTTTCCGATTAGGTACTTCTCTCGAAAATCAATGAGCAGAAGGTGAAAGGCGCACCAAATGGTCTACAATTTATTTCATTAAATATCCTCGCATACCGCAAGCAACACTTAGAAGCTACTAATCGCATACTAATTGCCAAATTATGCACTAACCATCCTGAACGAAACGACGTTCCATTTTAAACATTGCACAGTCGTTGATTTTGCCAGTTGAAATATCAAGAGTTAAGAGAACGATTATCGATTTTTTTTTTCTCTTCCAAGTAATTTTCATCATTCTTCTGCTTAATTGGCAGGTAAATTACACAAAAGCAGTGCGATTTCACTGTGATTCATGTTGCCGTGTAGTAAAAGTTCTGACACAATCAATCATCGGAATAATGGATTGATTACAAATTTTTATAGCATCAGTGTATGTTAGTTGCGGAACTCGGTTAACACGTGCAATTTGTCATTAACTTCCCCGATAAAAACAATCGTTGTGTATTTTACGAAATTAATTGCGTATAAGAGCGTTATTTACTTCGTAAAATTAGGTTTGGGGTAATATCCTTCTCCTAATTGACCACCACAATCAACCATAAACTCTCATCATAATTAAGTTTGGCAAGATATTGTGTTTATTTTCTTTGCATACATACACACTTATATGTATAGCTTATATGGAGAATTATTATTAGTAGTGTCATTTGATTTTCTTAATTAGATGTGTCGTGTGTTATTAAGTTAGGGGTAGGTAATAATTATTTAGTAACATGAGTCCATACATGTATGTATACATATTTAGGTAATATTTCTGGTAGTGATTTTTGGACTAAACAATTTTGTTAAGTTTAATTTAATATTATTTTATTTCTCATGTAAGAATGTATGAGAAGTACTTTTGCACAGGTCTCAAAAGGAAAGACCTAATAAGTATTAAAGACATAAATTGACAATAAGCGTTGAGGTGAAAGGACTCATTCACTCAGATAGACAGAAAAATATATAATCCGTAGTCTTGTAAGATGTATTTGGAATAATATCTGACCTCGAGATTGCTCACAGTCTAGCACCTCTAACTTGCTTTGGAAAAAGGTTTACACTCTCAACGAAGTAAGCACTTCTTCTCTTGAATTCATAAGTAGCTCGATATTGTGGTTCTGTAATTATGTTCTCATCAGGGATACACATAAAACAAGTGTTTTTGGGTCAAAATCTTTCATGGTCCCAAAGTGTTTCAAGTCAAATTGAATGTATAAATCGCTATGGAGAAGGACAATTATAAAGCAAATACATCTTAATTAAAAATTTTTAAGGCCACTGGGTACCAGAGTTGTAAAAGAATTAAATATTTTGTGAGGTTAATTCTATCGAATTCATCTAGAAATGATTTAAAGTCTTTTTTCTAAAAGAGATTGGGATTTAAAAAAAAGTAATTCACCATTCTTTTGAAGTCAGTGATTAATGCATTCAATTTGTAGCAATCACTGAATTGAAATCATTTTGGAAGTCAATTGAATTCACTAGATGTAAGTTGAAGTCTGTACTGAATTCACACATTCACTTGAAATCAGTTGAAGTCAGTGAATTCAGTTAAAATTATTTGAATTCATTTACATGTATGAAATTCTGTTCCAAAATTTTGAAAATTTTTTCACAAAAAATAAAGTTTTCGTTATGTAAAATCATTAGACAATGTTTAGATTGAGTCTCGTCTGCTTGTTTGATCAATTTTACCCTCTTCTGTTTTGTTAAGATATCAGAATCCCCTAAAATAGAACAATATTTACGTTTCAAATACTTTACTACCTCAAAATTTGCATTTCGTCCTCAAAGGTTTTATAATCAGACATCAAATCAACAATGATCCACCCGCTGAAATCAAGTGAATTAAAATGATTGCAGTTAAATTCACTGACTTCAAACGATTTCAAGTTAATTCACTACTGACTTCAACTTATGTACATCTAGTGAATTCAATTGACTTCTAAAATAATTTCAATTCAGTGATTGCTAAAAATTGAATGCATTAATCAATGACTTCAAAAGAATGGTGAGTTAAAAATTTTTTAAATCGCAGCCTTTTTTTAACTCGATTACTCCAATAAAAAATTTGAATTCTTTTTTATGAATTCTGTGAATGCATTCCCAAAAGAATGCATTCTTTTACAACTCTGCTGGGTACTTGAAATAAAGGATAGATAAGCGCATTTTATACAGGAATAATCGTCAACATCTCAGCCTCTATCAACTGCTATCCCGTTTCCCCATCTTTATAAAATGATTTTTGAGTGTCACATTTCTTAGTTGAATTTGTGGTCTTAATTCGATTGATAGGCTGATGGGGGTAGACATAACCAGGACAGGTAGATGAGGAAGAAAACAGATATCCACACGGCGGTAAAAGTAGTATCTACATAAATGAAATCTGCCATGGTAATTGTAACTCAAAACAGATGAATTTCTACTCAGAGTACAGGTCTTAAAGGATCGATGCTGGCGACTTCTTTTATCCAAGTGGTTACCGTAAACAATTAAAAACAAAACTCAATATTTATTTTTGAAAAGAGCTATACTATGCAATTGACTATGATTTTCGATGTCGAAGCATACCACTTAAGTGCTTGTTCAATCGTATAGTCAGTTTCGAAATAGTTCGACAATCCAAGGCTTCTCTGAATTCGGTCACCAGGCTAACTGTTAGACTCTATTTGGATCCCAGGTCAGCACGGGTTCAAGGGGACCAAGATTTCTGACGAGGTTGCTAAAGGTTTTAGATCCTGAACTTGTCTTAGGTATGATCCTGTCTTAGGTAATCATACTCATAATTTTAATTAATTTTTAATTAATTTTTGGCACGACAGGTGCATGGGACCTAGGGCCCAGCTTCTCAAAGACCACCATGCCCAAAATCGACAGGAAAGACACTTTGAGGAAATGACAGATGCCATTTGAGTAATAAACCTTATTTAAATACACACAAAGCAATCTAAACTTCTTCACTTGGTCAAAGCTATAATTAGATTGACCACTTGTTAGTCAATGCAGGGTATACGTAGTCCACGTTCGATGTCCACCATGTCCACCATGTCTTCTGTCAAATAAAAGAAGGTGCCTGTCGCCCCTTATCAAGGAAACTAACACCGAATTGTAGCATAAATTCCTCAGAAAAAGAACCTAAATACCAGATTCCCATATCAACATTAGTGTGGTAGTCGAGACCACATTAGTATACTAGCTATCCCGGGAAAAGTATTTATCCAATTGTCTTAATAAATAAGACATATCTGCAAAAATCTATCTGCTAACCATCTCTATTGGAGAAGTTCTATATTTAAAAAAAAAAATTAATACGTAGTTTTCTAGATCAATGAAGAAAGTCATGTCGTCAAATATGAAAGGCAAGTTTAACTTGTGATGACTTTAACTCCGATTCCCACCTTCTTTGGGACAATTAAGAAAATCTTATCAACAATTGCGCAGAGGAGTGTGGATTGACAAAAAGTGTGATGGTTCAATAGAGATATAGGCTGAGTTCCAAAATGTAAAAAAAATAGTTTCGATGGAGTAGTATTCCTTTGATGCGCATCTGCAACGCAACTTCGATAATTGGTATACATTTAACACTGCACAAATTTGATGTTTCGGAACATAGACAATCTTTGAATTAAAAATAAATTTAAATGAGTGATTTGAATGTCAAATGAAAGCATCGAAAAAATTATCGATGCGTAGTTTGCTCAGTTGATGCGCATCGATAACGTTTAAGATACGTTTAGAAACTTACAACTTTGTTAAAACTTTGTCATTTGTCTTTTGGAACTTATGACTTTGCATCTATAATGCATCTGATACATTTTGGAACTCACCCATAGTCTCATTACCTACAAAAAAGGAAAAGGTTCCGATCTTAAGACACAACATGCCTCAGGATATGATGGTTTACTATTGAAACACTTTAAAAATGGAAGTAATTTAGCAGACTGAAAGTACTAAATCGCAAGTAAAACCTGATGACTGATAGGTATCTCAGCGTCATAGGTACAATATAGTTAAAAATTAGAAACTAGCAACTGGTCATAGGTATAAGATCCTTCTAAAGGCGGTTTGCAGATACGACACATCGACGATAAACTGGGTGGAAACTTTGGGGTGCACCTGCAGCTTGCAATTGTCGAAAGTTATGCTACACAAAATTCCAATACTGATGCATTGAGAAACGCAAGTCGCAGGGTATTGGTAGGTACCCAACATAAAAAGGATAAATTCGACATAAACTGAGGACATCCAGATTCTGAACTTAATCTATGATTCAGGTATTCGGCTACAAATGACTAAATGTAACGCCAAAGTCTCATCTTTACAGGACTACTATCTCATAACATCACTGGTACCATAAATTATGCATTCACCTTAAAATAGACCAAGTGCAAACATCTCTCAAGAATACATTTATTTTTTTGCAACAAATGACCAACCTTGAACTTGTCATACATTTTCTCATAACAATGACCATTCTGTAGCTTGAAATTCTATTCCAGACAATGAAAACTTATTCAGACTTTAATGCATTGAAAAACACTGACCAGATGTCTGTAGCCACTCTGTGGCAGTAAACAGAAAGTTCTCAGAAGTCATAAAAATTACATCATCTGCATAGCCGCCAGCATTTACACTCATCTTCCTCAAAACATTATTAGTTGAAAAACCGTGTAAACGCTCGAAAACACTGAAAATTATTATATTTCCACCATAAAAAAAAAAAGTTCCACCGTGAGTGCTTCGGTTGTCTCTTAGGGATTTTTATTGTGTCATTCGCAGCCATTTCAAACTAATGTTGCACTAAAATACGCTAATTAAATTTAACCCACAACTAACATTAATTTTGATATTAAAATTTCCTTTTTGTGTGTTTTTTATTTAATAATAAACCTGTGGACAACCGTGTTGTTAAAAATTTACCAGAAATGCATTCTGCTGTCATAAATTAATTAAGTTGCTTAAGGCAATTTAAATAGCATGTTATGTTTCCAACATCTCCGAACAAGTCTATACAACACTTTTTGAACTGCAAACTGTATCATTTGCTTTTTGGAAATTTATTTCACACACTGTCAGATTGTTTGTCCAATGATGCATGGTGGAAAGTTTATAAAATAATTAAAAATTTTGGGAATTTTGCTCTAAGGTAGTCTAACCTGAGTTGCTATTTAATTTGTGGTACTTTGTTGGCTTTCACAGTTGAGTATTCTACCAAAAGGTGACGGGAGAAGATACATGAAAAAAAAATACTTGAACCATTAGGAACTCCGACATGGGTCACAATTTTCGGGCTAAATTTAAAGAAACTCAAATATACAGCCATTATACTTCAGCAACTTATATGAGGGATGAATTCTAAAACTCCCTGGATCATTAAATGCCTAGGGCTAGTATATCTAGAAAGCGATCTAGTATCTCTTAGAGCATCGATATAGCACTAGTAACACCATGATATTCACGACTGTTCTCTTTTCTCGTAGCAGTATATGGATCCATAATTTCTACAGATCATCATTCAGATTACCCTTCTACATACTCACTACATAGACAAAATACAAATACAAATTTTTAGCGCGACAGGTCCATGGGACCCAGGGCCTAGCTTCTCACAACCACTCCTTCTG
This sequence comes from Xylota sylvarum, assembly GCA_905220385.1. Classification (NCBI taxonomy): domain Eukaryota; kingdom Metazoa; phylum Arthropoda; class Insecta; order Diptera; family Syrphidae; genus Xylota; species Xylota sylvarum. The sequence goes on along the minus strand of LR999960.1, from coordinate 48,103,224 downwards.
TGCGTGTTATATTCTTCACACGAATGGAAGGGGCCTACTGTTTAATGCCGGATCCGAACGGCAGTTTTTTGTTTTTGAGAAGCTTTTTCATGACAGTTTTACTCTCGGATGTTTGTCAAACGATCGCGAGAGGTGGGGCCGTGAAAGAAATTTTAGGTGTTGTTTGGGGATTGAACCTGGAACCCCTCGCTCCGTAGTCCAATGCACTAACCACTTGAGCCACGGCGCCCACTACAAAGACACACATACAAATTTCTACATATACGTTCGTTGTAAGGACCAAACGTCAACCCTGAACATTACTCGGTTTTGGCCTTTCTCAGAACTCGAGTGAAAAGAAAGTATGATATACTTTACAGGGCAACACGACTAGCCAGACACTACATTAGTTGAAAGTAAACAAAATTTTATTTTATTTTATTTAGGTTAGAACGGCAGTCTACACAAGATCCTTTGTAATGCCATAGATCGCACCATTTGATTAACCGGAACTAATTAAAACCAATCGGAACTTTTAATCCACAATAAAGAAGATTCCCTGAACTGTACCAATTACAGAGGTATCAGTCTCCACAACATCGCATACAAGATCTTATCTGCTGCCTCCTACCCTTGGACAACACCTTGGTCGGTCCCTATCACTGTGTTTTCAGAAAAGTCCACAATCGATCAAATTTTCACACTTCAACAGATTCAGGATAAAACTCAAGAAGTCAAAGTCGATACTCATCATCTTTTTATCGACTTCAAGGCCGCATATGACAGCATTTACAGAGACGAGCTATATAGAGTAGTGTCTATTTTGACATCCTGACTAAACTCGTTTGCCTGTGCAGGATGACTATGGAGAAAGCTTGCTTTTCCATCAACGTCGGTACGATCTCACCGAGTCCTTTGATGTCAAAAAAGGGTTTAGACAAGGAGACATCATATTTGATTGTACAAAACTCACAATCCAACACTGGAGGCACAATCTTTTATAAGTCTGCTACTACCTTACGTCGACGATATCGACATTATTAGCAGAACACAGAGTGCTGCTGTGGGTCTAGAGACATATGAGGACAAATCCATGTATATACTGTTAACAAGAAGGGACACACAACATCGATGAATTGGACAGAACGTCACAATTGAGAGCTATAACTTTGAGGTAGTAAGGAACTTTGTCTACCTCGGCTCTGATATAAATTCTGATAGTAACATCTCAGCAGAAATAAAACGAAGTATAACTCTTGCCAATCGCTGTTTCTTTGGGCTGAAATGGCAATTGAGTAGTAGAGTCCTATCCCGAAAAACAAAGGAGATTCTGTATAAGATCTTGATCATCCGAGTCCTGCTTTATGGATTCTATTGAAGCTTGGACTCTATCTAAGCCGAATGAAAAAATCCACGGCCGCTTCGAGAGAAAAATTCTTCGTAAAATGTTCCGTCCCGTTTTGACAGACTATGGTGGAGATGATTCAACAGCGAACTATACAAGCTGTACAGTGACATCGACCTTGTCAAGGAATTGCGAATTAATCATCTAAGAGCGGATGAACACAAATACTCCGGCCTGTAGAGTCTTTGAATCTAATCTGGATGGATAAAGCAGTATAGGAAGACCGTGCAAGTAGAAGGAGACCTCAACCCACTTGGAGTGCGCAATTGGGGGCAGTTAGCTAAGGACTGGGCTAACTGGAGAGACTTGTTATTGGAGGCCCACGTTTGCAACGAACTGTAGCGCTACCTATGAGGAAGAAGAGCTTTGACAAAGCGAACGAAGATTGTGACGGCTAATGATGCCAGTAATAGGTTATCAAAGAAGTGAGCTCCTGGATGGAGTAGTGTTTTCTGGGACAGATCTGGGCACATATGTACATACATAGGAGGTGGAGAATGGTTTCTTCCTTTATCTAGGCCCTATAGCTTATACAGAAGTTATGTGAAAAGGCCCAGTCTCGTGGCATGTTGGCCTGTCAGAGTCTACTAAGAACACAGATGACGTAGCTCGTCTGTGATCTCTTCAACACGACCAACTTCGCAATACGTTTCAGATCAAGCCTGGGCAAGATCTGTTTTGAAATATTCCAAGTAGAGAGATTTTCCCATCTTCAGTTGATTTTGAGTAAAAGTTTACAAGTAGCGAGGGCCATACCCAGATTCCTCCACTTCAGCAGGATCATATGGGTCGTACCCTGTCTGACGTCCTCGTCAGCCTTGCAATTCCCTGCAATGCAATGTCTCTGTGGCCTGGCACCTAGCACACGTGAATGTTGAACTACCCAGTCATCTCCAAGAGAGACAAACGACAATTTAAAACGGTCTTTAAAGTAAAGGAGCACGTTTCCAGGGATTTGATTGTCGCTTGACTCTCAATGAAAATGCTAATATCCCCGACAGATATTGCATCACATTTCAGTCAGAACAAGGCTTCCTTGATCGCCATGACTTCCGCCTGTAAAATGTTGTGATCCGAGAGGCGGAAGGAGATGCTCAGATTAAGCCTATTGGAGAAGACAATACAACCCACCCCCTCATCGGTATGGGAGCCGTCCGTGTAGAAGTGGAGTGAACTGTGTCCAGAGGAGGGAGCACTGATCCATTCGGTCAGGGATGCTCGTGTAGAAATTTCGCTCATCGGCGGGATGTAGTCGGTGTCTTCTGGTATAAAAGTGAGGAGATCAATAAATTGATCAGTGGCCCTAATGATAGCTACACCACTATGAAGAGGCTTTAAGTCAGATAGCACTCAGTTACATAGCTGCATTCATAGCCAATTCCTTGCCAAGAAAATCTAAAGGGAGCAAGTGGAGCATTATATCCAGCGCCGCTGAGGGAGAAGTTCTCAGTGCACCACTGATGCTGATGATTGAGGTGAGTAGCCCTATTAAGAGCCGGCGACCAAAAAATCACGCCATATACCACGTAGTATAGGCCTGATAATGGACAGGTATGTACATCCAGCGTATGATATGAAGTTAAAAAACCCAGCTTCTCTCTATGAGCTTTTTATAGGAGTATATAGATAAACCCTCAGAAGCTATTGACGGATATTGAAGTTGAAAAAAAATCTGAAACTTCTTTAAGATTACTATTTCATTCGAAAAAATTAAGAGTAGAGTATGTACATAAATCTCTAAAATAATTAAAGGGCAAAAAGATAGGTCTAGCTTGGCTATCCAAGGGCTGTCTGAAAAGGGCAAGGGCTATCTGAAAACAATGGATTTTCGATCAGCGATGCTATTATTTGGAATGAAGTCCTTGTGGTCAGTGGAAACGATTTAAATCACCCACTGGATCGAAAAAGAGACAAGGAGCTAGACTATCTATCTGTGAAGAAAGCAACATCTTAGAGCGTTCAATTTCATATGAAGTCTGTGCTACCTGAGAGAAGTTTATTATCTCATTACCAAAAGTACGTCATGGCCAAAATATTCGTCCGAATTATTTTTTTCTACATTTTTCTGTCCTCCTTCCTACATATGTAGGTTTTCTGTTTACACAATCTTTTTTATTATCACATTTCACTTACAGAAGGAAATCCAACAAACTTACAGATTGCCTGGATACAAACTCCCCTTGTTTTTATATTCAAATTGTGAATCCAAATCTGTTTCGCTCGTGTAACATGTTGTTAGACATCCACCCTAGTGTGTGCTCGTCCATGGGTTTTTAATAGCTCATATGTGATCCTCTAGGATTTTGTATGAATGTGTATGCGGTATCTATTGATAGAAATACAATTTTCATGGTTATTTTTATGTTCTTATGAATCAGAAGTCATGGCACAATTTCCAAATTTCCGTTTCCATATATGTACTTGGCAAGGGGTGATGTCTCTCTTGGGGTGTGTTACATATGCTTGGGAAGTAGTGTATTGGTTGTAAATGTCGCTTAGATATTCGAAATGATAAAATTAGTTTTTTTTTAATCATTTGGAACAAAAAAATAGTCCTTTAAATTATTTTTCAAAATTGTATAGAATTAAAGAAATATTTTTATTAATCTCGTCAGTAATGAGTAAATTTAATTGGATAATCTTTTTTTATATATAAATCTAAACTGGAATTTCTTAAAGAGTAAAATTAAATTCCTTTAATTATTTCCACCTACATGTTCCCCGAGGAATTTTTCATTGGAAAAGGAGAAATCTTGTTGAAAAAATCTTACTCAAAGGTTTGCCAAAGAAAGGAAAAAGGAAGTAAAAATAGCCTCGCCAAGGAGATCATTTAGATAAAATGGAATGGCAAAGAGATTCGTATTGCTATAAAGCGCAGTGAATGAGCGTAACTTTTTATAACTAACTATAAAGGTATCCCACAAGATACGAAAAGAAGTATTCCAGTTTTTTTTTTTTGTTTTAGTTTAGTAGTATCTGAATGCCACTTAAATTAATGACTAAGTCTTTGGTGTTCTATGTCACCACCATGCCGGGGGTTTAGTAGTAACTCTGACGCTGTTGTTGGTAATCTCATGAAAATCCCACGTGGGTGATACTTGTTTTTCATTATAGAAATTTGGGGTCTTTTGGTATACAAACCATTAGGATTGTTATTATAGAGACAGTTTGGCGAAAGATTTCGAAGAAACCGCCCATGTCTCTAAAAATAAAGCACTTTTTTCTCCCTCGCTGGTCCTTAGTCCCACACAACATACGAATACTGGCGGTGTATTCTAAAACTCTCCACTATATAGATTTTCCAGAACTCCATTGTTGTGGAAATAACTACAAGGACTATATTTTTGACCTTTCAGAAAACCTACGAAAGATTTTCGAGTGAAGAACTTAAAAGTTTGCTCTAAACAAATGTACAATTTGTACATATGTATCAAATTGTGCCTAGTTGCCAAGAAAATAAGAAGTAAACACCAACTTCTGCATTCTTCGCTGCAAAATAGAAAAAAATTAGAAGCTTGACCCTGTGTTCCATAAGGACCTGCGGTGGCAAGTTTTGTTTTTTGTAAAGCTTTAGAGAGATATATCTGTCAAACTAACTGTCAGATTGCTAACTGTCAGTGTCATTTACAATCTCATCATGTTGACATACAGGCTTAAACAACGTTACCAAATTTTAAAAATTTTCTTCCAAAATAATGGTTCTGTGAGCCGAACTTATAAAGTAAGAGAGTAGAGTATGGGAGTACCTTTACAAATTCATACACTTAGTAGACCCATACTGCTCATATTGTGAAGGCAAAACCCGAAACCTGGAACAGGTTTTGATGGAATAAAGACGCTCTGCAACATCCAAGGAAGGGAAATTTTGAGCAAAGTAACACCGAGAGGCTTAATAGTGTCAAAATGAAGTCATCATGTAGTAATTAAGTAATTACGTCGTAAGATACGAAACCTGCAGCAAACTCTGACAGTTCAAAAAACGAAGTGACGGAATGTCAAACCCTAGTCTGTGAAAGAATATCTTGATGGCAAAAATGGTGGGTTTTTTCTACGTTCAGAAACTCGTAGAGTATTGTGCTAGGAAAAAGGGAAATTGTTGGCTTGGAGAAGAAAGGGACTGAAAGTCTGTCAAATTCATTACTCCAGACAGAAAACTGCTCAAAACCTTACCAGATATTTCGATCGAATGTACTCGGTTACGAAAACCTTTTGCAGACCGCCATTTCAGTGGTGGAAGCCAGAGCTGCTCAGTCGTATAAATAACTTCCAGTCACATAAGATAAATTTGGCTGGAGAATTCAATCGTTTCTGTTCTAAACAATCGTTGAGACAGCTTGGTCTCTTTTTCCAGGGTGAGCTTGATCTTGCACCATATTACACCTGACATAATCGACCAATCTGAGACCGCTATTTGCCATATTGTTGTATGTCAATAACCAAAATTGTCGCATTTGGACCAAGATAATTCACATTAGATTATCGAAACGCCATTACATCCTGAAAAATGCACACTTTGGTGCGATTTGTGGGCTGGTGGAGTCATCGGACCATATTTTTTTCAAAAATTAGACTAATCAGCGTATTATTATAGAATCATGATTAATGACTTTGTCGTTCTCCGATTGATTGGCATGAATGTGGAAGAGATGTACTTCCAGTACGATTGCGCTACATGCCATACAGCAAACGAAAGAATCAACTTATTGAAGTCGACATTCGACCTATAAATTGGCCTCCAAGATCTTATGATTTGACGTCTATTGATTATTTTCTTTGAGTATACGTAAAGTCGCTAGACTATGCTGAAAAACCAATAACAATCGACGCATTAGAAGCCGACATTATTGAGGATATTTGGCCATAAATGGTTAAGAAAAGTGGTCGGTTTGTCTCTCTGATGACATTCATCAGATCCAGCCGTAGTGGGCATATCAGAATGTATTCTCTCAATCGCCGTTCACGACCAAACATGAAACGACCCACCTATGTAAATGATATTGATGGTAACTATGTATGAAATGATACTGCGAGTGGCTTGCCTCGGCATAATTTATGCACTAGGAACCCTTCCAACTGCAGCAAATCACCTACTTTCAGCATTGTGTTCTGATTTTCAAGTGTCAAAAAAACAAAAAAAACATCGAAGGGTCCTATGCAATGGAAACGCTAGATTCTATGGCTAAACAATAAATTTTAAACAGCAAATGCTGTATATTTTTGTATTTCTGATTTCATCAGTAAATGCAGAGTTCAGGATGAGGAGAATATCAGAAGTCTTTTTTAGATGTCCATTTAGAAGAAAATCATGATCAAAACACAAATTGCACTACCAAAATCAAAGACTCCATCAAAAGGAAAAGACGGTTCCAAGAGTAGGTTGGGTTCGGTTACGTTGAAGTAGATAGCTGTACCTTATACTTTCCAAGGTCTATTGTAATACCGCATCAAACTCACACTTTTTTTAAAATGAGTTGGATCTTACACTGAAATCCTGGACGTTTGCATGGACAAGACAAGCAAATAAGTAAAGTTTATTTCTGATAGCGAAAGTCCAGCTTATCCAGAGAAGATGAAGTATAGTCTCTTCCTTCTTCTTCTTTATTCAGTTTAGAACCCGTTAGAAAAGATGTAAAGCAGCTTTATGTGCATACTAAAGAGACTGTGTCATATGTGGACACCTATTCGCATTTACAGACAAAAATATTTCCAACAGAATTGCTATGGTAGTACCATGTTGGTCTACAGTCTAATGATTTTTCAATGGTGTGTACCAACGAGTGTAGAATTTTTTTCACTGACAGTATATTAGGAACCATACTAGAGCGAAAACAACTATCAATTGGACAGTTCTGAGAAATTTTTGTTTCTTTCGATATGATGGCTACGTTATCCTTCTTCCAAAACCTAGCTATGCAGACTACATCGTGACATCTTTCAAAGACGGCTATAAACAGGGTCATTCAGAAAGTCGCAGGACCATTGGGCAATGAAAAGTCCCAATGATATAAATAATGCAAAAACTAAGGACATTTATACTTACTATCCATTGGAAAGCAAGACTTCAGAATTTCCTCAGCCAAAATGCTTCCCAGTGAAAATGAAAATAATAATTCTTAGATCCCTATCCAAGTGGTTCTCCTCTTCAACTTGACCCTCTATGGATATTCAAAGACCAAACAATCAATCTGTTCCATTATTCCCTGACTTGTTAGTCCATAGTAGAACATTTCGTCCATACTCTTGCATTGCCTTCGAACATGTTGAAAAATTTAAGCCGATCGCTCTCGTATCGAACAAAAAACTAAAGAAAGGTGTACTTAGTCAACAAATGGAAGCATGGGCACGTCGATATTTAATCACTCATAATGAGATACCTTATTGAAAATAGTCATGGATACCCTTGTTATGAATCTCTGTCATATTTGACTAGATAAACACTAAAGAAGGAGAAGAAGCGCTTCAACCCCAACAATTTTGGAGAAAGGAAAGCAGTAGAGGAAGACGTCATATTCCACGCACAGTTGGACAAGGACTTTAACTTTACTTGATTTAATTTACCTTACAAAACCAAATGCTTTCTTACTTAGGTGGAGCTACAGTTCGGTGTAAAACTGGGGCTCCACCACACAAGCCAGAAGCAGTTGGGTAAAAATCCAACTGTTTGGAGGGGTTTTGTCCTTCGGACTATGACACAATCTCTAAAGCAAAATATACGTACAACCAAAAAATTTAAAAAAAAAAATCTTTGTTTCCATGAAATTCAATTTTAAATTGTTTTCTAGAATAACGCAACATTGAAAAACAATTTTCCATAAATATACAAAAATCCATTATCCTTGTTGGAAATTGCAAATCCACCAAAATCAATCCAAAGCCTGCCAGTAACAGGCTCTATTTCATACGCGTATGAATCGTATTTATGTTTATAATATTTGTATAAGCGGATTTACGCAAACTTAACAATTCTAGGATACGGAAAAGTATATATCCCATCTTGTAATTTTTTTTGAAAACCTGATGTGGGTATTAAAACATAAAAAATGTGTAGATACTCGTACGCATAAGGGAATAAATCCGCGATGTAAAAGGGAGCAGTTTATCTACCTTATCACATAGGATATGACTGTTTTACAAATAGTTTCTAGCATGCGGTAGCTGTCAAGGGAGTTGGCTAAAGTGGAATGTATTGTTCTCGTATGGTTACGCATCAGGCATTGGTTTCAAAAGTACATACGTCAAATGAATTTAAAGATAAATTACTGCTACAAAATGATGGGCGGCTTTATCCTGGGTACTCTTGGTTGATTCTTTACTTCAAATTTATGACAGCTCCAACTCAAGCCGCAGTTTGCGTAACAATTCCATTGGGATCGTGATCTTTTTTGCCATTGTACACATGTTAAATATACAGCAAAGGTGTACGAAATATGATCTCGGAGCAGAAGAACCCTAGGGTATATCGAAAATAAAAATAATATTTCCCATATCATTTTTATGCACAGTAAAAAAAAAAATCAAAACTGAAAACCTCTCGATTGAAATATCAGCAAAGAAATCCTACTGATGGTGGCCAATTGTTTCCAAATTGCACGCGAACGTTCATAAACGTTTTCAGTTGTCGAAAACTCATTAATTTTTCGATTAAATTTACCATGAACCAAGAGCAGGATTCACGTACAATATCTCTGGCGTACCATTCAAAAGATGTCCGTAGGTATGTAGGTAGATACTCGTACCTAGGTATTCATTTTTGTGGAGGGGACCTATTGAAAGTTTTCCATTTAATCTTAGTGGTAAAACACAGACTATAGAACTCTTATCGACCGAGATGAGTACTGTGATAAGAAGATTACAAGAACGAGACTCCAGTAACAACATTGTCTCGAAGTAACCATTGATAAATATGAAAATGAATAATAAAGGCTCCTTGCAGGAAGTGAAATACATAAGACCAGCAGCAGTCGAGGATGAATGATGTCATTGAAACTAACTTTTGGTTTTAGTGACCTTTACCGTCTTGGTTGGCTGGTTGCTTTAGATACTATCCGAAGTTTGTACAATGTATACGTGTACATTTTAATTATTCTTCGAATTTTGTAAATTAGTTTCGGAAGTTAAGTTTTTGTATTAGTAGGCTAATAAATTTCGAAAGTTGAATTTAATTTTTGAGATATTTTTTCTATATACCTATATATGTATATGTACGTACCTACTATGTATCTACGATGCTTTAAATGCATGGATATGGTTTGGATTATGTATAGGCAAAGTGCCAAGGAAAATATTGAAGCACTCTACTCCTCTTTGTGTAAAAAGAATCTAGAGGACTCCAAATAATTCCGATTGGTATGAATATAAAAGCCAGAGGACTTTTTGGATTAACATCTCTCCTTCCTACTATGCATAATAGTATTAAATAGGTAGGTATTCATTTCAAAAGCTGATTTTATACGCATCTTCAGTATATGGTAATTGTAAATCAGCTTCGGATATTTAAAGTGATAAAACATTCATCAACAATGAATTAACTTGAACACTCGTTCAATGTTCACCAGGTTCAATGTTAACTGGTGATATTCAAACAAGTAATATTTATTTACCAAGTGTATCCTAGTCAAGATGAGTATCCTTTTACTTATTTACACTACACTTACTTATTACATTTATTCATTGTATGTATATTAAAAAGTATATTTCCTTCAATGTATAAAATAATCAACACTGGTCAAACAGACGTCAGTCAACAAGTTTTTGTTATAGCCCCCAGGTGTGAAGAATTGATTTTATTGGTTTTGACTATCTGACGCAAAAAATTTGGGGACTATTGCTTGCTTTGTACCAAAGGTAAACTATAGGTATAATGAGACAGTCAATTTGGGGTACCTTTCTCAATTTGACTACAAGCCATCAAGACGTCAAAAGCATACATATACTATGTTATGTAGCAACATCGTTGATATATTAAAGCAATGCATTTAAAAAGTATTTGGAGTGGTTTTTGGTCCCTTATCAATCCAACTGTCAAAAAAGTGACCCCTGTCAGTCTTGTTGTATGATTGGTAAGAGTTACGTAAATTTTTTTCAGCCAATTTGTTTATGTTTTATTTAAGAAAAAAATAAATCAAAAAGAAATAATATTTTGGGTTTTACAAATTTAAGTCAAAATTATAATGACATTTGATTAATAAATGTTATCAAACAGGTTGTCACAAAGGAGATACATTTTAAAGAAAGAAATATATAGTTTTTTTTTTACTGAAGAAGTAAGAAGATTGAAAGGAAATATCTTTAGCTGTATGCGTAGGCTGATATCTACTGATTCAACTCCTGAAGGATTGTGTAACTGCATATCTACATATATGTATAAGCAACTATATAATATATTGCGTCTGTCACGTCTCAATTTGATAACACGTGAAATTTCTAGAAGATTAAATGTTGCTCAACAAACTTTGGCATGGAATTTAAAAAAATATCGTGAGACCACCAGCAGAAAGAAAGGCTCAGGGAGGCCAAAAAAGACGACCCCAGTGAAAGATCGTTTTCTGGTGCTTTACAGACCTCGGCATCGGTTCAAGATTTCGGTGGATCTTAAAAACGATCTAGCTACAGGAAAAATAATTTCGTCAAGCTCAGTGAGGAAAAGGCTCGTCAAAGCTGGACTTAGAGCACTCAAACCAGTACTGAAGCCAGAGTCAGAGAAAAACGATTGCTCAGTGCTCAAGAGCATCTTAATTGGATTCAAGACATGTAGTACAATGTTATCTTTTCCGACCAATCAAAGTTTAAGCTGCTTGTTGGAGATAGGAGGATTCTTGCACGAAGAAAACCAAAGCAAAGACTGAGCTCTGAATGCATCTTACGGATGCGCCCAAAAACTGAAGGTGTGATGATCTGGGGATGCTTCTCTGGAGATGAAAAAGGCAGAATGGTTTTCTTAGAATCGAAAGTCACTGCAGAAGTTTACCTACGGGTTCTGGAAAATGTATTAGAGCCCTCTGCGCTGGAGCTGTTTGGTGACACTTGCACATTCATTTTTCAAGAGGACAATGTTCCTCGCCATACAGTCCAAATTGTAAGTATAAACTTGTTTTTTATGATATATGAAAGACCAATATCAAGCTTTTAAATAAACTAGAACTTTTATGATTAAAAATAATATTTGCATTTTTTTTTTTTATTTCTTAGGTTAAAAAGTACTTCGAAGAAAATAATGTCGATGTATTAAGTTGGCCTTCCTACATTCTCGATCTCAATTCAATTGAGAATATCTGGTCAATAATGAAACCTGTGGTTGCGAAGTAGCGTCCAGAGTCAATTGAAAACCTAAAAAATTTAAAATACCATCCATACCATAATGTCTGAGTCAATGTCTCACCGATGTGCAGCTGTAATAAAAGCAAGAAGAGGTCCAACAAAGTACTAATTAGATAGAGAATGTTTCTGAGAACCAAGAAAAAAACAAAAACACTGCACCAATAAAGCATTTTTCTTTAACCCGTAAAAATGAGGCAGGTACCTAAAAAACCCATTTTTCGGTCTAACAACTTTTTACTCTCGTGGCCGCGTGTGAAAAATTTTAACCCTCTAAATGTATCATAAAATGATTGAAACCGCATAAGAAAACAAATCCTCATTGAAAAATATGTAGTTATTGCAACAAATTTGACGAAATTAAAAAAAAAATTTTGACCAAATTTTTTTGAACGGCACTGTATATACGCTGCAAAAATAGTCACATAAATAGTGAGGTTGAATCCATCGAAGCCTATGCTGATATCCTCTTTAACAGTTGCTTCCACCAGAGGGAATTCATAGAGATTCGGCCAATGACAATAAATTTGTATCTGTAAAGTTAAGGCACAAACAATTCGACACTCTTTGTAAATTTTTAGCATTTTCGAGGCAAAAAGGACTTTGGTTATGCAAATCCTAAAGATAATTAAAATGCTACGAAAACTAGCAGAGAAAACCATGCCAAGTCATATCTATATGCATATTGTATACGATTCGTACTAACAAAAGGATATGGGGTAAAGGAAATATCCAAACTACCTGCATTGTCACGAATCCATTAGCCCTGCGCTCCTCTATCTAGCAGGGAAATTAAAGTTGCTTAACAACATTATAAGGGGCAGACTTAGGCACTATCCAATGCAATTATTTCTGAATACAAATGTGACTGGTAAATTGTCTATGCACTATCACACAAGACCCCTCAAGTTCTTACACCGATCGTGAAATTAATGGGTGGAAAGATGTGGATTAAACGTTAACCCTTTGAAAACAGAGCTATGTCCTCTTCACTAACAAGATAAAAATCCCACAGATTGGGCCTTTGAGACTCAACGGCACACCCCTTTAAATCGCAGATAAGGAGAAATACTTAGGCCTTATACTCGATCATAAGCTGACTTGGAAAGAAAATACTTCAGAAGGAATAAAGAAAGCATCCATAGACTTCTACACATACACCAAAACCTATGGCAAAAATGGGGGCAAAAGCCCGCCAGCATCCACTGAATATCATCATCAAACGCATTCTATCCCATAGCAGATAAGACCACGTACATCAGAGCACTGACCAGGATACAAAGATTAGCATGTATAGGGACTATCAGCGCCATCAGAATCACGTGGAAATGAAATGAAATCACTGCAGCTCATGAAAGCATACTAGCATTGATCCCATTGGACCTACACCTAAGGGAAACAGCTGCAAATCGTGTTTCACTTGAAGCAATCAAACCTTTAGAAAGTAGGCGATACGGGCCACTGCACTATTGCGAGCTGAGCACACTTAAGTACAATTTTCCCCACAACAGAGATCCGAATTAAGGGTAGGGCCATCAACTTGAATAAAATCTCGATTTTCACGGATGGATCAAAAACAAACCACGGCAGTGTGTTCCAAATGGAAATACTAGTAATCGCAGAAGCGGCACGAGAACTTTTCACGAAACTGCTCTCAAGAAAGAGGATCCACATATACATCCACAGACAACCCACTATGAAGGTCATTTCGTCCACCGCCGTCAAATTCAAATTTGTGAAACGATGCCGTGATGAACTCACAGCAAACCATCAAGTTACACTCCTTGCAGTTCTAGGACACAGTGGCATTCAGGGAAACGATTTAGCAATATAGAACTAGCCTTCGCTAATGAGAGATGAAGTGCACTCTCATCTTGTCGTGTCTTTAGAAAACTCTTTACAAAACATGGCAATGCCAAGACCAAGCTAATTTTATCGCTTAACATACCCAACTTAGCGCACTTCACGGGTATTATTACCGTCCACAGTCTCCTGGCTGCCCACCGAAGAAGAATGCGACTAGACACTGATGACCTCTAAAGAGGCTGTGGCAGAAAAGATCACATTTCACTTCCTATGCCAAAGCCCAAACCAATGCGATGAATACCACCTCGAAGACCTGGGGGACCTGTCAGGAAAGCCATCATTAGTTCAGAGAGGTTGCTTAGCTATCTCAAAGTTATAGACCAACTTTTGTCTTTGTTTTTAGGTTATCCACGACAGGTGTTCACAACGGATCCATTTGTGATCCGAGTGCTGGCTTTCAGCACCTTCTACTACTTACCTACTCCGTTTATAAGTATGAGTAAGTACGAAAGCGAAAAGTGTTGCAGTAATGTCAATTTTAAGACGCTCACAGCAATTAGGCATAAAACTTTCGAGCTTGGACAGTATTTTACACAAAGATCTTGACCTGAGTGGTTATCAGATCCAGTTAATACATTATTGGAGTTGGCAGACCACGGACAATGTCCTACGTTTGTTGGTTGGATGTTGGAAATGCAGGAATCATTAGTGACGAATCACATTTTTATCTTTTTGGTTACGAAATAACCACAATTTTGGCATTCAGGGCTCTGAAAATCGAAAAGCTATAGCTTTAGAACAACCTCTTCATCCACAACAAGTGATAGTTTGGTATGGTTTTTAGACCGTATTGGACCTTAGTTTTTCTGTAAAATAAGCCTGATGAAACCGCATCCGCATAAGGGTTGCTGTATGAATGCTTAGGGAGAGCAGCCTAGAACTAAAACTACCAATCACCGGTTTACTGCATTTTCACGTTCCCAGGGCAATTAATAATCGAACTTCAACCACTTTTCGTCTAAAATTAAACTTCGACCAAATTTTGCTGTTTAAGAAATTTTCTCTATTAGATACTACTTCATCTACAATCTAACCTTCAAAAGATACGCTCCACTGATGCAGAGCAGTGTTGAAAACTTTCAGTTTTTGCTAACTATCACTACGATTATGTTAACTTTAAAAAGTTTATTTCTCTGATAGATCAACAGCTGACAAGTGACACAAAAGTGAAACTAACGATGTCAGTTAGGCAGTGACAATTTGTGGTAGTTCTAAAATTCTTAAGAAAATTTTAAGCTTACTCTGGTTGAGAAACTTTCGTTTCGAAAATTCGAAACTAATTGCTGAAAACTTTCACATACATGATACAGTCCTTTCTGTAATAGAATTGCAAAAGAAAAACTATTTGCTACTTCTCAGAATTTCCATCGGGAAAAGGATGAAAAGCACAACTTTATCACATGTGGATACATGTGTATACATACATACATATGTACATCCTTACAATTGTTCCTAGTTACTATGTATATTCATCCCAAAATAGGTACCCAGTAAGGAGGAAACCACTTAAACTTCTTTTGCAATTAACCTCACGATGGTGTGCCAAATTTCTCTGTACAAAGAAAAACTTTTACGTCTGCCACCTGTGCCATGCCAATCGTACTTATTCTACCCGCCCCCCGTGTCGCCCATTAACAACCATAATCAAAGTAGACACTTTTAGTATTTCGATAAGTTCTTCAAAATTGGTTTCACAACAAGGCAGGCGTGAAATTAAAATATACGCAGATATACTTTAAAAAAAAAACTCTTGGAACTGTTGATGGTCCTCTGAAGTGGGGAGGCTTTTAAAATTCCACTTTGTTGAAAGTATCATCTTCCACTCTTAATTGCGGCAAATCTTGAAAACGACACAAGTTATGTACCTACGTTCCGTTGAAAGCAAGCTTTAATGACACGCCAGGATACTGACCTACAAATTAAAACAAACAAACTTAGTCATTGACGGTAGAGGATGCTGGCGGAAGGGTTGATGAAAACAAACACTACAAAGAAACAGAAGGCCAATTACCGAGTGATGACACGCAGCATGACTGTGCCCCCCCACTCGATTCAGTGTACAAATAAAGCAATTATAACTTTCTTCAATTGTCCTAGGAATAAGGACCTAGGCAATAAATTTTCTTAATCCTTTCAGACGCAGTTTTCCTGTGCAAATATACATACATACAAGCAAGGATTGTACGATAGATAGTGGCACGATTTTCAAGCTTGATGGGGAACGTTTCTATTTTGATTGAATGAACATTCAAAGCCTCTCTGAATTTAAATCGTATTTTGTATACTATATGTATATGCCAATTTAATGGGGCGACGACCGAGTGCGGGAGTCTAATGAAATTACCATTTTAATTGCGTTCACTTTTAAGCTCTTCATTAATTTATTTTTTTTTTTGCTGTTTCTAGGGCTCTTGAGATTTCTACGAGTTATTTTTGAATGCTCATGGGTGGTCGGGAGGATTTAGTAATTGATACCAAACTCGGAAATTTTCTATAAATAAGATTTAAGTGGGCGGTGCTGCTTTTGAAAATTAATAGAGTCGATGAAAGTAATTTGATTAAATTATAGGAGTATGTACGACATAGATGTGCTTTTTGAATAGTATTTCAAAGCAGGTGTTTCATATATTATAATTATAATGGAGAATTAGGTATACCTATTCATAATGTGTGCTTAGAAACTTTAGGTGTACATACGAAGCCTTGCAATATTTTCATTGACACTAATGGAAAAATATTAATTTTTTGCTTTTAAAGTTACCTACGCCATAATGTCATCTAAAATTAGACATATAATGTATCTTTTTATATTTTAAGATAAGAACTAAATTTTTTAACATATCTAACGAAAAGAAGAAATCACCATCCCTTCATCCATATCAAAGCTATATAAGCTTAAAGTTTAAAAATACGGAATGCTTGGTATTTATATTTCGAATGCGCACTCTATTTCTGTAAAACAGAGGAACTGTCATGTGATTTATTTAATCTCATCCTGAGGTAGCTAAACCACTGTCTTTTACCACTCTCTAGTTGATTGGATAACCAGATGGCACTTTCAACACAAGAAGAGTTCGTCTCCATGGGAATGGATCTGGACTATAAGCCATACACAAATAAACAATCAACTGCTTACAATTATGGACAGAACATCACTCATGATCGCTATAACTTTAGCCTAGTTAGAGATATTCATGGACAACAATGATCTGGCTAGGAAGGTGTTTGCGTTATAGTCTTCAGTTATAACACCAGAAATGGTCTTTGTTATCGTCACATGGCACAGTGTTTGAACTATTAACTCTTTGCACAGATGAACTTAGCGCATAGAACTTAAGTTTTCAAAGTTTAACAAGTTTTGAATTAATTTTGCAGCCTCGAATTGAAAAATACCAGAATTTGTAATGAAAAGCCTTCTATGGTAGTGCCTTTAACGCAGTCTCACAGGCGGCTATTGCCACTACTAGGACCTCCACTTGGAAAACACTGCTATGGTTTGGGAGGCGAATTGATTTGGATATATCTATGTGTACATCCATCTTTGATCCATCTGTGAAGACAGAGATTGTACGTGTATTGGCAAACTGACTGCTTTTCCATTCTTCCCTGTTCGGGAAGGAGCATGTGAAGGGTCTCTTAAAATCCAGATACAGAGGTAGGTCCTTCATAGTAAGTATATTTCCTAGATATTTATTGAGGATCTTTGAAGAACCCATTGTATTTTGTCTCCAACTATCTGACTGACTTAATCTAATAGCTCCCGAGGCTTGAATGAAGATAACCAGCGGAAGCAGATTAAGGATAGCCTCTAGTCCTGCAGAAAGTATGGTACTCATGGCATTTGTGGTGCCAATGCAAGCCAATCTCTGTATAGTATAGAAAGCAATAGCAGCTTTCTTAATTCTTTCATTAATGTTAGGCCTCCAGGTTAGTTTCTTGCGTACATATCTAGTGCTGTCCGGGATTCTAATGGAAGATAATGTAAACTCAGGAATCCCTTTGTTTCCTTTTGTTAGTAAAAAATACCTTCTCTTCTGGGGATTGACCGTTAGTCCACATTTTTTAGTACAGGTGTCTATGATCTTCAGGGCACCTTCACTAAAAGTACGGGAGAATTTGCCCATAGCAATGAATATAAGGTCATCCGCATAAGCGATGGTCTTGACACCACTATACCTGAGTTGTAGTAGTACTTCACTTAGTACAATGACCCTTAGTAGTGGGGAGATAACTCCGCCTTGAGGGGTATTTCTAGAGGCGTAATACTTCTGCACACCGCATCCGTTCTGAGATTGTTAAATGCTCGTTTAGAGTCTCAGAATGCAGCTAACGTGTATTCTCTATCATTTCAGGATTTTTCGATGCAGTTAACTATGCAGTTCAGAGCCGTCTCTTTACGTTTTCCTTTGGTATAGGCGTGATGAGCCGTGGATATATTCCAGTCTACTACGAATGTGAATGTCGACTATTCTCAAAAATATTTATGGTATGAAGGAGCTAAGTGTGATTGGCCTTTTGATAGCATAAATCTGCAAGAAAGGACTCATAGATTAAAAAAATTCCAAGAGCGCTGAAAGATGTCTGAACAATGAAGGTAAATATTCGAGTTACGAATTAGCATAGAACTGTATTATGTTGGAAAACGAAAAACATGTGTGCTTCCAATACCCACGGTATCTTTTGAGTGAGAGAAGAACTATAGCTATTTTCAGAATATATAGTGAGCCGAATGTTGAATGTTGCAGTACCTATAAAGCATACTAGAAAGAGAATTTGCAGTGAAACTAGAGATTTTGCAGTGAAACTAGAGAATTTGCAGTGCAACTAGCATCAGCTCCTGATGAGATCTCCCCACAGCTTGACGATAGTAGATAAGGTAAAATCAAGTTAGTGTCTAGCAATCCCAAATATTCTTAAGTCTAGTCTCGGATATGTTTCTTGAGAGTAATTGTATCTCAACACAAAAAAAAAAAAAATAAAGTCATCATTATATTTGATTTGTCGTTCGCCACCATTCCCTCGTCATTTGAAGTACTGACTGTATGGTGTCACAGACTGCTCAAATTTAGGCCTTGCTATTAGTACTCGTACAATATTATTTTTTATTACATCTGTTATATATATTTATTATTATGATACAATTATTTTATATTTCTATTTCAACCGCACTTGCTTCTTAACGCTGTCCAAAGTGTTCTTATCTGACCATTGACAAGTATTTAGGGTCAGCGATATTATATCTTTTTTTTTTTTACATGAGAAGAAAAAAAATTATCCTTCAGAAAAATAAATATATACCTACTAGCCACTTGGCAGTTCCTTTGGTTGAAGTACTTTAAGTGAGCTCACTCATAAAAGTCAACTTAAGCATTACTATAATGAAATTTTCATCAGCAACCCTCATATACACTCACTCATTCACTTAGGTACCCAAGGGCAAGTATACAAAGTATCTCACATCACAAAATACATATCTCAAGTACCAACATACTTTTTTTTTTTTAGTAATAACAAATTATGAACTCATATGGGTAAGATGAAGAAAAAAAAAGGAACAGAGAGAGGAAAATATTTTCTATCCGAAAGCATCCGTTTTGGTATCCTTTTCCGGAAATTGTTCACTGAGGAGACTGATGTAACTTACATACATACACACAAGCCTGAAATTTCAACCTTACTGAATGACATCTATAGAAAGACCCTCATAAGCACAACATAAAAGTCCGGAAAATAATTACATAATTTGGTTGTAGCTAGATAGGGTACAAAAGGGGATTTGGCATATTTTCTCCTTATTTTTTATTTTTTTTTCTTGTGCTGGTTTATAGAAGGGAGTGTGGAAATGTAGGTAGGTATATCCTTTGGAGAATCGTGCAAAGTCTTGATAGACACTTACAAATCTGCTGGCCAACAAGGGAAAGAGCAAACATCAAATAGGAATTCTTAAAGAATTTCTTGTTATCTTCAACTCGGAAATGTTATACATACTTTGCAACTGTTTCCTCTTTCCTGTGCTGGAGTATAGTGTAATTGCTTTCACGAAACGCGGTATTTGACTTGTCTCCAGACGGTGAAAAAAAATAGAGTAGCTACCGTGAAATAAGTTACTTTGCAATGCAAAGTCAAAGTTTAATAATAAAATTATTCATCTCGCCACATTTCTTAATCGGAAATTGGAATGGATAAAAGGAAATTATTTAGCTGTAGTTATAACGAGTATAATATACTTTTATGAAATTCCTTGTTTCTTCTTGTAAGTCTACTAGTGATATAATACTTCCACTGTTCCTTTACCAGGGTTAATGAAAGCCAGCGTGGGTGGGAGTTATTTCAATCTTTGTGCTACACGTGGGAAGTTATATAATATTTTCTGATTTTGCGAAAAAAATAAATGCTGACATGAAGAGACTATAGGATATGTTAAGAAAATGGGGATCTGTGGATATATACAGACATATGTATATGGAACCCATTGATGAAAAGATATTTCTTGTTCTTAGAACCAAAAATATCTCTTTTTTTGGTTCTATGTCTGATTTAGGTTTGAACTACCCTGAAGCTTTGAAGAAGGATATTAGGGTGTAGCCACTTTTGGCTGTCTTTCTGCCTGTAAAGTGTGTGATTCTTCGAAAGATACTCTAGGACCAGATCATGCCGAATTTTCAGCGATTCCAACTTCCCATCCAGCAGCCTCATTTTATTTAAGTCACTTCTACCTGCACTGATATACATATGTACATTATGGCATCAGGAGGCGCTGTCTCTATATGATGGTTTGCCACTAACTCTAATTCCATGCCAATCACTGTCATTTTCATCATCCACTATGCTTTTCACTGCATTTCTGCTTCATAGAACTGGAAAAGAACTTGATATGTTCTACATGTTCTGTGGTTGTCATGCAAAGATGTCCTAAAACATCCAACACAATAAACATTTGAGTCAGTTAAGCCCAGCTGCCATACTTTTGAATTTAGAACCTTGCAGCAACTCCCGATAGACTTAGCTTCGATAAATAACAAAAAGTTCAACAACTTATTATATTACAATTCTGTTAGCAAGACTTACTCTCTGTGGTGTCATCTCGAATTTTTGGTACTCATACTTTCGTTTCTGCTCGGCTTTAGGTCAGCAACATACAATCTGCATGAATTTCTTCGAAATGCATAACATTGCCTCGGAAATGGAAGAATACTTCGTTGAAGACCTTTAGCTATCGCATGAGCACAGCAGTTGATTTCTGCAATTTTAAGTCGTCATAGCGATGATGATTTCCATGCAAATAATGTAAGAAGCTACATATTGATCTTGCTTGAATGGCAAGTGATTTGTGAACTAAGCGCAATATTCACCGACTGGCTTAGCCATCTGACGATGTTTATAATACCCAACCCATATGACCACTATCTTATTATAGCTCCTCATTCTGTAACCCTGAACAGAAAGCGTTCCATCAGATTTCGCATAAATACCCACATTCATGGGGAAAAACGTGAATGAACACTAGAGCGCTGTTGAGAATGTTTAGGAGATCTAGAAGTAGAAAGTATCGCACTGAAAGTCTCAGCAGTAGAGACTGTAAACAGTCGTAACAAGGGTAACTGCATCTAGAAGTAGATAATAGGGACACATCAGAAGTATCTACAGAGTTTACCTGTTTTTTTTTATTTAGAACTACGGTACGGTTGTGAAAAGTCAGTACAACTATACGGATGCAGTGTTTGCACCTTTGGTATAAAATTGGCGACTGGAAACAGACTCAATATTTTCAGGTAGCAGTAGAACCCCATTAAAGTGAAGAACTGGAAAAAGAAAAGAAGGGCAAATGGGCCAAATTTTGAGATGGCTTCCACCAACTAGGACAAGCCGAAGAAATTTGGGAAACAATAACCAGAAAAGTAGTAGAACGGCTTAGACACTGCGTATTCGAATAGGAGCGTTAACAGCCCAATGTAGGCTTAAGAACACTGGCATAGAGGATGATGGATACTGCGGATACCTCAAAGAAATACCATCGCACCCTCTGCGGTTCTTCGGTTTCATCGATTGCTGGAATAACTCTATATCACAAATGATATATTATGTGGTTTTGCTTTTCACAATCATCTTACAAACATCCGAGACTACAGCTGTCGTAAAAATTTCTAGAAAAAACCCTTCGGACACGGCATTAAACAGTAGGCTTCTTCCAATCGTTTATTGTACACAGGGTGGAGCAAATACAAGTTTCTTTTTAAAAATGCAATAAAATGAACAAAATTAAATTTTTCCATGTATTATGGCTTCATTAGTAAGAGCCAACATTCCCATTAATTATGGAACACAACGTCGTTCAAGTGGCGGCCTCGGCTGGCTTCGCAGTAGCCCATTCTGTCACTCCAATTTTCCAAGACCTTGTTGATGGTTTCGGGTTGTAGCTCACGGATTGCTTAGATGATATTGACCTTAAATGCTTGAATCGTTTTCGGATTGTTGGCATAGCATTGGTCCTTCACGGTTCCCCACAAAAAAAAGTCCAAAGATTTGGGAATTTGGTGCGCAAAAGATCGAGTCAGTAAAAAAAAAAGTCGGTTAACATGGCTCTGTAACGCCCACCGTTGACCGAAACGTTGTTCCCAGCCTCATTTTCAAAGAAAAATAGTCCAATGATGCCACCACTCCGCAATCCGCACCAAACTGTCACTCTCTGTGGCGCACCGTACGACGACGGGGACCATGAGTGTTGTCCACTAGCATACCAGTCTCACGAACTTTTTGTGCAAACTTGCGTACAACAGACGCGGTGGGTGCTTCATTTCGCCCAAAACTTCTTTTCAAATAACGCACTGTTTGGGCTACACAGCACTCACTTTGGAAATAAGTTTTCAATATTTCCCAACGTTATTCAAGAGTAAAGTGACTCATTTCTTTCCGCGGAGGTATGATACTGATTTTCTGTCAAGATTTCAGCGGGAAACAGCTGTCAGTGTCAAAATAACATGATTTAAAAAGAAACCACTAGATGGCCCACCCTGTATAAGAGATTTTATTTGTGTAAAAATAATGACTTACCATGAGCATGTTGCTTCTAATGGTTTCATGCAAGTCGAGCGAGAGTGAATGCATAATTTATGTTAAGGATCCAGGTGCGGATACTGTCTGAGGTGGTATGATGGACTTCGGCCTCTACTAACAAGGCTCCCCAGCCTCCTGCCTCTAGTTTCGGACACCAAGTTGGTTGGAATGCCTTTCCACTTGAGCACGCTACCTTAAGGAAGGTCTTCCTCTTCTACGTGCGCTGACCATCTGTGGTTAATTCGAATGCTCTCTGGGCTACATTACATGATCCAGACACCTTAGTCATTATACCTGAACTCTCTTGACTAGGTGGATGTCGCTAAATAGGTAGTGCAGCTCATAATTGTATTTTCTTCTCCACCCAGCATCTATGTAGATGGGACTAAAACCCACCCGAAGTACTTTTCTCTCATAACAACCAAAAGCGGACTTAAATCTTAAAATAGTCCATGCTTCTACGGAGTAGCGGAGGACCGAGGTGATCACAAAACCCTATAGAGGATTACTTTAGTTGTTCAGGAAAGAACTTTGCTACATAATTGCCTTCTTAGTCGAAATATGCAGCAATTGGCAAGAGCCAATACTCTTTTGATTTCAGCGCTGTTGTCATTGTCTGAATTTAAAGCGATTCCTTGTTAAACAAAGTTCTTAACTATCTCAAAGTTATATTTATCGAGGATGACGTTCTGTTCAAGAGGTTGTTCGTTGGTGTACATATGTCATTTTCTGTTGACAGCATATATGTAGTTTGTTTCTCCCTTATTAGCCTTTGAACCCATCTTAGCCGATTCCATCTCAATCCTCACAAAATCACTAATAATTTCATATATCCTAGACTATCTGAGCTACACGTGTGTGATAAATTCAATGATATACAGAATTTTTCAATAAGAATTTAAGTCTTATCCTTTCAATCCTCAAAAACTGAAAAAGTAAAATTCACCTCCAGAAAAAAAAGGACTTGCAACAAGTAGAGATCCATATACTTATACTATGTTTCTGGAGAATTACGATGAGAGCATTCTTATTCACTTTTTCTCTTCATTCTTCCTTACAAATTTCTCATAACCCTTACCACTCAAATTATTGAATTCTTTTGTATCATTTTGTCGGTTTGGTTAGTAGTTTGGTCTAAAGATAATATAAAAGCGCTATACTTTGAAAATGTTTCCTACCCGTACCGTGCACCATTTGAAAGTCCCTGTTGCCACAAAAAACCTTTAGTATATACATCTCTCTGTAGCTGTGTATAAACATGCTTATAAGCACAACAAAGCCATTAAAGAAATAAAAAAAAAAATTTTTTTTTGAATCACTCCCTCTAATCAATAATTCAAAAGTGAAATCCTATATAATAAACATATTTCACAGGGGAAAAAGGAATGGAATCAGAATCCTTGGCCTTTGCAAAAATGAGACAGATAGATATCAATACCCAAATCAAAAACACCCTGAAGATATCCACCACTCAGAGATCAATCGCTAACAAGTATCACCAATTTCCTTTCTTTCATTTACAGGTCCTTCTTATTTTAAATAATTTTCTGCTCGGCTCATTTGTGTCCACTTTCCGGTAGCTAATTCAAAATATGTCCTTTTTACATGCACTATGAGGGTTGGTTGGCAGGCGTTGGCCCAACAAAGCAAAAACATAAAAAAAAAACAAATCTTTGCAATCGAAGTCTTTCGAAAAACAAGTCATGTGAACTATCCTGTCAACAAGACAATCTGTTTGCCCTTAGGGAACCTAGCTGGTAGTATTTGTCCCAGGAATCACCATCGTAACTTAGAACCATAAAAATGATTCAATTTTGTTTTTTTTTTTTTGTGTATGTGTGTTTCCCTGAAAACAAAAAAAAAAAACAAAAACCTTCCCACCCATACTGTGACAAAACACAATATTTACAAAAATTATATTCCGTAGGTAGGACAGGCCAGTCTACAAGTTATTATTACGGCTACGTTCATTTATTGTCGTTGTGTGTTAACTTCATGTTTAGGGTATTATTGGTCACGAGAGAGGAATTCAGACCTTTATCGATTTAATGGAAGACGTGACTTATTTTATGTTTTCCCACAGACATTGCAAAACAAAATAGAGATTTCGAACCTGTTTCTTCTAAAGCCTACTGCTTATTGGACTTATAATATTTAAAGGAAAAACATAATAATTCAAAAGGTTTCTTTCGAGTTGAAATTTTAAGGGTCGTCTCTTGGCGTTTATCCTCTAAAGGTCAACAAAATTAAAAAGTTTGCTTTTCATTTCAGTACGAAAAAAAAAAAATATCAACACGAACGAAAGGAGTTAAAGTAAGCAATTCGGTGGTGAAAAGGAACTTTTTCTGCTTATTACCGAAATAACAAGATTAATAATACTTTTCATACAAACTTTATTTTTTTTTTATCAATGTCCATTATTCAACAAAGAGGATAATGAGATTTGGTGGGATATTATGAGTTTGCAAAAAATTTATTTCGAAATAAAAAGTAATAACTTTTTTTTAGGGTTTCTGGACATTTTCTAATCTAATTGGCTGTAAAATATTAAAGATTTGTCGTCTTAGGAAATAAATTTCTCTGTAAGAATTCAAGTTCAATTTAAAAAAAGTGATCGACATACATATGTCACTTGTAATTAATTCAGGGAAACTAAATTGACAAAGTCTAGGTAGCTTCAAAAATGCATGTCCTTCCCAACGATTCATAAACTATCTGTTTGAGAAATTTATCTTTCAATCACACAAAAATTATATTAAGGACCTAGTCGAGTTAGAGAGCTCTTTATTTAGCCTCCAGTTAGCTCTTGAATAAAAAAATAGAAAATTTTTGCAGAATTACCTACCTTTGCCTTACAGAATCCATAAGGAGCACTATTTGTAACTACCTTCCATGATACTTACCTTGAGAAGAAGGTTGATGGCCCTTTCACCCTGAAAGGGTGACTAAGCTAGTCAGGAATCTAAAAGACAGTATTGAAATTGCATAGAATTCCCTTAGCCTACGGCCGATTTAGACTTGGCAGCAGGTTTGCCGTTTGGCGACTTTTAAGGATCCGGGACACCAGGCGACTACTCTTTTGAAAAATGCCGAAATTGGACATTTTTTCAAAATTTGGGGACTTTGGGACATTTTCTCAGGATTCATTTATAAATTATGCTGCCAAATTACTTGCTTGGCTACTAGGCCAGAGTTCTAAAAGAATTAAGTCTTCTATTGAATTCATCTAGAAATGATTTGAAGTCTTTTTTCTAAAAAAGATTGAGATTTAAAAAAAACGTAATTCGCCATTCTTTTGAAGCCAGTGATTAATGCATTAAATATTTAACAAACACTAAATTGAAATCCTTTTGGAAGTCATTCGAATTCACATATTTATCGTTGAAGTCAGTAGTGAATTCACTTGAAATCAATTGAAGTCAGTGAATTCAATTGAAATTATTGGAATTCATTTATATGTACGAATGTATCTGTTTCAAAATCTTGAACAATTTTTCGCCAGAAATTAAATTTTTGTTATGTATATCATTAGACGATGTTGAGTCTCGTCAGCTTGGTTCTGTTCTGTTTTGTTAAGACATTAAAATCTCGTACACGTTTCAAACACCACAGTATCTTTACTACCTCAAAATTTGTATCACGCCTCCAAATGTCTTGACATCAACAGCAATATGATTCACCAACTGGAAGTGAATTGAAAATATTGCAGTTAAATTCACTGACTTCAAATGGATTCACTACTGACTTCAACTTCAGTGATTGCTAAAAAATGAATGCATTAATCCAGTGACTTCAAAAGAATGGTGAATTAAAGTTTTTTTTTTCAATCGCAGTCTTTTTTGAACTTGAATTAAAAATTTGAATTCCTTATTATGAATTCTGAGATTGCATTCCCAAAAGAATGCACTCTTTTATAACTCTGCTACTTGCGTGGGAAATTCCATACCATTTGATGGGCAAGTAGTAAAAGTCTGTACATGTTTGTAAAAAAAAGTGCCAGTATATGGGAATTTCCTGCCTGTATGCATATCTTATAGTTTGTTTTGTTGTGATCCTCAATGGCTTCTGTATGATTTAAAACGATATTTTCATGAATATGTGCTTTACTACTTTTCGAAGAAGGATTTTTCTTCTCAATGCTGATAGGGCAGGATAAGAGGCCAACGTTTCCTATTTTCTGTCTACATAGTTTTTTTAATCCTTAAAAAGAGCACTCCATCAGAGAGGTTACGGCCTGCACCCTCTTTAGACAGCTCGTATGTTTTGAAATTGACCAGAATCTCCCTATGACCTGAAACCGAAAGGAAAGATACATCGCATCTTACAACAAGCGCGACATTGCTTGATCAGATTGCATCGTATTATTGGAGATTCCATTGCTTTTATCATTCCCTGATTATCTGAATGCTTGTAGAACAATAACGCTGGATTCTACTGGGTTAATTGAAAACCAGGTTGCGGCTTGACGGTTTTGCCTGAAATGCACTACCAATATGCATCAACTATGTGATAATATACATAAATGTCCGGTACGGTGTGAAAGACTCCTGAACCTGTAACCAACGCTATCTGTGAGATAATTACTAGTACTCCTGCTGCGGCCAGATTGCACAAGGCACTGTCAAAAATGGAAGGAATACCAACGTCTCTAAAAAAACCGAATGGCAGCTTCACCGAAAATGAGGGACAGAGGGCACGATTTCTATTAGGAAAATAGAAGTACAGACGATAGGAGCAGTACCAACATACCAAGACCTCGGAAAGAGGATTGGAAAATAGCGACAAAAATCTTTTCTGGAGGGCGCTTAGAATGGGCAATTGGCTCCTTTCAATCTTTTAATTCACCCAGGGTGGATGGAATTACACCAATCCTATTACAAAAGGGTCATGGTAAATTACTTCCACATCTGGCAAGGATATTAAAAAGTAGTCTGGCACTGGGCTATATACCGAACCAGTGGAGACGGGCGAAGGTAGTGTTCATTCCAAAAATGGAGAAGAACGACCCAAGTCTATCGAAGTCCTATAGACCGATCAGCGTAACATCGTTCCTTATCAAAACGATGGAAAAGGCTGTGGACATTTATTTAAGAGAGCAGGTACTACGTATGCACATCTCCTCTTCATTACCGTCAGCTTGCCTACAGAGCGGGCAGATCTACAGAGACTGCTCTGTACCAGCTGAAACTATGCAAAGCGCTCATGAAGCAAAAGAGATAGTACTGTGTGCCTTCTTGGACATTGAAGTAGCATTCTATAACACATCTCATGAAGTAATTGTGCGAGCTCTAGAAAGAAAGGGCGTAAACAACACAGTATCTAAGTGGATGTATGAACTTCTGAGCACAAGATCAGCAGAGACTCATACATCAGAAGGTATCATCAAGGTTAGCACAGCAAAAGGCTGCCCACAAGGAGGAATTCTCTCTCCCTTAATGTTGAGCCTTGTTGTGTGGGCTACTTGAGAATCTTACAAACTATACCATCAACTGTCAGGCATATGCTGATGACATAGTTATTATAGATCAAGAACTGATGAAGGAATTGCAGCAAGGGTATTCGGGCCCAGAACTAAATACTCTGAATACATGGGCAAAAGGACCAATATCTTTCAGTCTGAAATCTATGCTATAGATTGTGTCCAAATCAATCTTGATAGAAACCATGTCAACTGTGATATAGCTATAATGTCAGATAGCCAAGCTGCTATCATGGCACTTGACTCCTATATCATTAAGTCCAAACTTGTGTGGGAATGCCTGCAAAAACTTAATGAACTAGGTAGTAGAAACAAAGTGACTCTCTGTTGGATACCTGGCCATGTGGGAATAGGTAATGAACCATTCTGCGGAAAAGGGATCATACCCTCAAAGAAGAATTCAGGAAACAAGAGAGGGAAAATAGGCAAGAACCTGTAATAACGCTCATGGAATGAGGCAAGCCAAGAAACTTCCAGGGCAATACAACCGATAAAGATTCGACGCATGTATTAGCATGAGCAAGAATAACCTTCGAAGCCCGTAATGCACTGTAAACTCAAGGAGCACCTAAGGAAACTAGGTATATCTGAAGAAGGACTCTGAAAATTCTGCAAAAGACTAAAATACTTGGGCAAGTACCAATAGTCAGATGAAGAAATACCGTCACTAGATCCAGCTCTCATCCTTGGATTATTAAAGGAAACTGGATTATAGAGAGTGCTCTAGGATATATTTCTTCCGCCAAGGCGTAGTAAGAGCGCATTATTCTCAAAATGATTCCGAAAGGAATCCAAAAGCGACCCTATTCGAAAACAACCCTATTTCGAACCCAATGCCCTTTCTACTGGAGATAAGGAAAATCGAGGCTCTCCTGGCACAATCTTAAATATTCAGTTTCCAGCTGAATTTTGTTTTGTTGGAACTAATCCCCAAGCAGCTGACGTTGTTCGCGGATATTGATTCGAAATTTTCTAAACCAAATTATGTCATCTTAAAGTCATCTCGGGAGTTTTCATATATAATCTTTTGAAGAAACAGAAGAACGGAAGTGGGAATCAGGAACTGTGGGAACAGACTATTAAACGTCTGCATGACTACCTGATAGACTCCAAGAATTTTAGTTTGCTTCGTTGGTATTTCAATAAAACACCACCACTGAGTTTATTGGGTGGCTGCTTGAGATTTTTACATGCCACTTTGCTCCACTTTTGCAATTTCCTGGATGTGACTTTAGATAGTGTCTACAGTTTTACCATCTACCACAAAATTGCACCATTTTCTCATTTTATCCATCTACCTCAAATAAGCTATCATTTCAGTGTCCACCTAATCCCAAGATGAACATCTATCATATTTTCTTTCAGCTACAAAGCGAATAAACAAGCTATTCAAGAGCATAATAAATACGGGATTACTACCTAAGCATTTGAAGAGATTTTAAAAATGAATGCGCAAAAGGATGAGTACCACCCGCACCCGTAGTAAAACATCATTCGTTCTGTTTAAAGTGACAAACTACGAAATTCGTCACTGTAGATACATACTCGTATGTAGCATCAAATGTTAAGTACCAATATTTACACAAATCCAACACTTTTCCTCAGATGCGAAATTTCCAGAGGAAAAGGACGTTGCACATTATAAATCTTGTGCAGAAAGCAAACGTCAGTATAGATAATCTCTACACACTAATCCTCAGAGTTCTGTTCGTGACCTTATGAACTGTCTTAGTGAACTAAACGACTGCTAGAATTATCTTGTTTGATTTATTTTATCCACAAAACCAAAATAAATCTTCGAAACGCCACACGTTTCTGTGCGTTCACCCTTTCTACACTGCCTTGATCTTTCGTTTTTATGCCTTTGGTTAATGGAGAAAAACGTACTTATATACGTACATAAATAATAAAAACAAATGCAAAAGGTCGCCTGAATCTACAAACTTGATACCATTGCAACCATAACACGTACACTACAATTATGCTGTAAATAACGATTGCCAAAGCTGCCAAAACACTTATCTTCAAATATTTCATTGTAATGACCTCACTTATACTACACACAATGGAGTTCGATTAAGTACATGGTACCGAAATTGCCACATCGGGATACGCATTTTTTCCTTTTGCTCACAATACAGAATCCTTGTCTCCTTTGTAGAGTCAAACTCTAATATTTCCCAGAACATTGAAGAAAAAAAGAAAAGGCTGCCCGTAACTTGAGACGAAATGTTTGTTACGTGATAGAAATGAGTTTTGGATTATGGGATTAGTAAGTACGAATAAACTTGTGTTTGTGTGCACTTATATGTCCTTGGACGTAGTGTGTTGCGTATCGTGCGAGGGCCAACTCGTATATAAACCGTGCGTCGTGTGCAAGTAACATCTAAAAATAAAATTATCTCAAGCGATTTTTTATTACTTACCCCCTGTCAAATGATATCCATATATACATACATATGTATGCATAGGGGTTATCGGACGAGGAATTAATTATAGACGTCAATACAACTGTGGCACGGCTATTGAATGAGTTAGTCAGAGCTCTTAAGAATGATGTACAATGGGAAACCAAACAGCCAGATACTAACAGATACACTTTTAATGAGCACGGAAATGTAATTAAAGTCCATCACCGTAAGCGTAATCTTTGATTTACAATATCTTAGTTTACCAGCAGGACCTGGGAAGTTTTTCGTGTTAATTGCTATTTTCTTCAGGAATCGAACATTTTTCCTGAAGATGATGGCACGTGCATGAATAAATAAGAGGAATGGAGTGGTAAATCTCTAAGATCTGTGGCACATATTTATTTGGCTCTCATATTAATCTTCACAGTGTATAGATACATAATGTATCTTTACATATAGTGTGGTGTTTGGGTATATAGATAGAATAATATTCAGAACACAAAAATTGCAATTAAAATTCGAAATGATATTGGCGAGAGATAGAATGAGTTTTATTGATATTTCCGTTGTACTGAGCTATCTATCAAAAGGTAAGCAATCTAATCCTACAAAGTACATTGCCAACAATACGGATTGATATCTTTAAGACAAGATATGCGTGGTAATAGCAGTAGAACATCGCATAATATCTAGGGCTTACTTACTGTCTCAAATCCATGGAGAAAATTTTTGAGGGGAACGAGGTCCTTCGATTAAACCGCCTTCGAAAAAATCAATAGGGCTATCCACCTGGGAAAATAACTACCAATGCCCCTCCAAACCTCACTCTCAGTATTGAAAATCTCTTAGAGACAAAAAATAAAAAAATATCGACGGTGCTTTGGATAATACCAAACATGCCCGGATTTATGTAGATACAGATACAGATGTATCCAAAACACAGAAACAGATGAAAAAAAAATATAATTGGATAAAATGAATATACATACAAAAATACAAATACAAATTTTTGGCGCGACAGGTCCATGGGACCCAGGGCCTAGCTTCTCACAACCACTCGCGCTGTGCGTGTTATATTCTTCACACGAATGGAAGGGGCCTACTGTTTAATGCCGGATCCGAACGGCAGTTATTTGTTTTGAGAAGCTTTTTCATGACAGTTTTACTCTCGGATGTTTGTCAGACGCTCGCGAGAGGTGGGCCCGTGAAAGAAATTTTAGGTGTTGTTTGGGGATTGAACTTGGAACCCCTCGCTCCGTAGTCCAACGCACTAACCACTTGAGCCACGGCGCCCACTTGAATATATATGAATATACATATGTACGTATATATGTTTGAATATGGATTTGTTTCTTAAGTGAAATATTTTTGGCTTAGAATGTATAGTGTATCACGATGAACAGCATCTTATGTATAGTCAGCGTTAAGATGAAGCGAGAAATGATATCTTAGCAGGCTTGGACCGGGAAGAATTCCTACAGATTGTACTCAACGTTTTACAAGCGGTCACAGGTTCACTTGTGGATTTAAGCTGCGATCTTGAGGTTTGTGTAAGCAAAGTTTAAGCTTGGGTTCTTCTTTTTCTAAAGCCAATCATTTTAGTGCCAGTTTCTAGTGTCTTAAAAGGTTAAATGTTTCAAAGCCTGTGTATTCTCTCCAACCTGAAAGATTGGCTGAGTTCCAAAATGTAAAAACAAAAATAATTTCGATGCGGTAGTACTATTCTCTTGATGCGCATCTGCTACGCAACTTGATGTTTCGGAACGTATTTTATACAAAGTAGGCAATTCCCAAAATTAAAATGACAAACTTTGAATTAAAAATAAATTTAAATAACTGATTTGAATGTCCAATGAAACCATCGAAAAAATTATCGATGCACAGTTTGCTCAGTTGATGCACATCGATAACGTTTAGGATACATTTAGAACCCTGCGACTTTATCAAAACTTTCTCATTTGACTTTTGGAACTTATGACTTTGTATCTATAATGCATCTGATACATTTTGGAACTTACCCATTTACACGACAAAATATGAAAGTCATTAATTTTCCAGCATCACATCTGGCTGATCCCAAAAAAGCCAGTAGAATGCTTCAAATTAAATTCAAACCCTATTTTTGTTATAAATAAGTAAATTCATTAGACAAAACCCTTCTCGTTAATAATAATCCTTGATGTGATTTCTTGCAAAATTCTTTTAAGTAGGTAGCTTAGTTTCTCTGTTGATAGGAATAAGGTCATATTAAGTATGGTATCACAACTGCTTAGGTTTACACTGATTAGGTATCCTTGTGACTATCCATAAGTGCAGTCCATATATATGTTACTATTACTAATTGGCAAGAAATATCAGAAATATCTTCACCCGGTCACCTTGCGAAACAGTAGTAGATACATAGTTCCATTATTATGACTACCTACTCTGGTGTGGCTCTACAAAGTAAACAAAAGTAATAAAAAACTCTTGAAGGCTGAAAATAATCACAACAAAGTTTTGTAAAAACCTGGAGTAATTTAAATGGAACCTCAACTCAACCGTTGTTCTCCACAATATTTATGTCTTGTACAGAAAGCTCGATTTAAAATGTATGCAGCTATTAAAATGTACAATAGGATGGGGCAAGGAAGAAAATGGAAAATGTAAGTAACAATAGATGGATTCGTTCACAGTAGGACAATGCTTGTGAATTTCAAATAAAATATTTAAAGCACTGACGACCATAGACATGGTTTGTATTGAAGGGTCCTTTCTGTTTGTAAATGCACACCACTGAAGATGTACTTGATAAACAGCTTAGCTGGAATTCTCATATCAAGTCCGCCATTGAGCGCGCCACTAGGGCCATATGGGCCAGTAGACGCCTATACGGCAGAATTTGGGGTCTAAGTCCAAAAATGATACATTGGTTATATACAATGATAGTGAGGCCCATTATCATATACACGTTTTGGTCGCCGAAAGTTTTTGAACGGACAATGGCAACGAAGTTTCAGAAGTTTCAATGAATTTCATGTCTCGGCATTATGGGGCCATGCGCACCTGCCCTACGGCAGCTTTAGAAGCCGTTGTTGGGCTCTCTCCCTTACAGATCTTCATTAGGAAGATGGCTGCTGCTATATGCGCTATTAAACTGCAACTAGAATACAAGTATAAACCAGGTGACCATGTGGGACACCTGAAAATTCTTGACTCAATTTCCAACAAGGACATGTTTTGCACTATCCCCGATATCATGGTCAGGGAGTACTGTTTCAGTAGGTTATTTGAGGTAGAAATATTGGACTGTGCAAACTGGTCTAATGGTGTTCCGCCACTGGATCCTAGAGATCTGATATGTTTCACAGATGTGTCGAAAATAGAAACTGGAGATGGAGCTGGCGTCTTTGGACCCAACACCAACGTTTTGATACGTATGGGAATGTATCCCACGATTTTTCAGACTAAACTCCATGCCATTGAGATCTACGCTAGAATAAACCTTAGTAAAGGTATTAAGAGTGCTAGGATATGAGTATATATCATTTCAAACAAACGTCCAATTTAATATACTCTAAATCAGTTAAATGCCAATCTCTTGCCAAACATAACAGGGTGAAACTCGGTTGGGTTCCTGGACATCTAGGAATTGCAGACAACGAATCTACAGATGAACTAGCTGGGGATGGCTCAGAATCTGCGTTTATAGGACTTGAATCCTACTGTGGTGTCAACTGGGCTACCGCTGATTAACGATTGAAAATACAAATTTCGTCTGCCCCAGTGGGAAAATGTCTCGGGGCTGAGACAATCCAAGCGATTAATCAGGCCTAATTCCCACAAGGAAATACTTATTCTAAACAAGGATAGTATAAAAAAGCTGGTGAGTTTGCTAACAGGTCACTTTGGCCTGCGTTATCATCTTAACAAGCTCAATCTGTGGCTAAAAATGGAATGTAGGTTTTGCTCGGAAATGATGACGAATCTTCTCGGCACATTCTCAGTGAATGCCCGGCATTAGATACATTGGTCAAGGAAGCGTATTTTCCGTTCGTTGGCAGAGTTGAGAAATTTTACTATTAAGGACGTACTATCCTTCATTTGGGTGGTATGACTCTTAGTTTAAATATACGCTAATTGATACAATATTATTTTTTTGGTGTCAACCATATGGGAGAGGGTCTACAAAAAAATTAAAATCACGACATTTTTTTTCAATCAATATCAAATAAGCAAATCATTTCTAATTTAGGGTTAATAGCCAGAATTGAATCCTCCAGCAGCAGAAGAAAGGATTTACCTTCTTGTCTTGGTAGGCATTGACGGATTGTTCAATAACAGAACTACCAGAATACAAACCTTTCTATGATCGATTTATCCAAAAACAAATAGATGTGGCCATGATGAATGGTATATGTATGTAGAATACGCATTAATGACGACTTTAAGATGGAGTCTTCTCATCGCTTCATATGATCCCTCGTTATAAACTGCCTCGAGATGTCTCGAAACCTATAGATTAACTTTAGTCGTAACTTGGGCTTATGTTCAAAAGTAAGATATAAAGCTCTAACTACACTGTATCTCTAAACGTTTTTTTTTTGTTTTTACCTACTTCCAGAGTAGACTGACATAGGTATAGAAGCTAGACTATATCCACCCATGATAATCATCTCCACCATATCACCTCTTCTGCTCTGCTCCATAGATAGACTGCTCCATAGACAACTGGAAGAACCTAATAAAACCCAAAACCTCCATTACGGGCGTCTTGGTTACCAGCTAACTCAAGAATGTTCGCGAAAAGGCAGTAACATCCATGTCAAAACCAAAACTAAGTGCACTGACCTTAGCAACCATGATGTCGAGATTATGCCTGCAAATGAAAAAATCTTAGCTGATTCTTTGAAAAATGTGTCTGTGAAGCCATACTGTACATAAAAATCCAAATAAAGATGTCTATGGTCGTTTCAAGAGGAAAAATGTTGTCTTAACAAAAGTTATTCTTTTGTGAGCTTGTCTCTAGGACATGACCCTGATTCAATCGTCATCCTTAGCCAGAATTCTGCATTTTACAAAGAAGGTTCACTTACATTCAATGTGTCTGAGTGCTTGGAATATAAATATGTAATACTAATCCTTCCATTTGCATTCAATTCCACTTCAAGCAAGAAATAACAAATCTAGACGAGTGCTCTGTTCATAAAATGCCACCTTACCATTAGCATATGTACAGTGTGTGACAAAAATAAATTCTGCTTTTGTATATGTTACGTACATATGTTCGAAAACTATCCACCTGCAGTAAGAAGTTACAAGTTACTTATAACAAAATTAAACTTAGTCGTTCATATCCGGACCCTAGTACATCTTCAAAACACCATAGTGACACCGAATCTCTATGCAAAACTAAATTCAAAGCATCATTCCAACTAGAATGTATTTCAAATTCAAATATCTGCTACCATGGGGATATAAAAACTATTTGCAGTTGACAATAATAATCCGTAGGGGTCGACTTTTCAATTAACATAATTTTTGTACGATCCTACTTTAGTATGCCAAGCATGGAAGGGACACCACTGCATGCTATTTCGTATTCCTTTCACATACATAAAATACGAATTTTTATGCGCCTTCATTCTGGCGCTACAACCATGTGTACTTTCTTATATCTAAGAAAACTAGACACATAAATAATGCTGACCTAAGCCTTACTTGTTTGTTTTGTGTTTAGTGCAGTTTGTGGTAAGTAAAGCAATAATAATACAAAGCAAATAAACAGAAAATTCGCAGACCATTGTTGTAATCAATTGGTTTTTGTTTCTCTATGCGAAAGGATAGTAAAGTCCTTTACGCTTTAATAAATTAAATGTACCTCCATACCATATATCTGCGTTAGGAAATATTTACTTAGCTATATATTGGGATTTTAAAATACATTACAAAATATTGGGACTTTTTAACGATAATGTAAAGGGGAACACATTTTATTCCTTAAAAACACCGTATAGTCCTTAAATAATAAACAACATGTTTGTTAAGTGAAAAGTATCCAATGTGTTTTGCAAAAAGATATCGTTGATCCACATATCGACAACTGAGTGTATGGAAAAAAATTGTGATGGGAAAAAGTTAGTATAGCTTTCGTTTCAATTGAGGTCCTGTATTCTTGTTCTTGAAATGCATTGATGCAGCTTTAAAATTAAATGGTGCACCATGAAAGTGTGTGACACTGTTTCTTCCTCCCTGGCAATCCCAGCAGAACAGACAACATCTTTCGTTGATATGCCTTTCAACCGCTGCTGTGTGAAACAATATACAAACATATCCTGAAAGACAGATATCGTGTGTTCGGTCAGACATAAAAATGTCTAGAATTTGAGATACTTTTCACTAACTGCAGTGTCTCCTTTTCCAACGATTTTGACCAAATTCCTCTATCTCGGTCCACACTTCTTCTCTCTTCTGACTTGAATCAGTTTCAATAAGCATCAGACAAAGAAAAAAGTCATCATTTAAGGATTCGAAGACATACAGAAGGCTGGTGCATGATAATAGGGGCCCCTTCTTTAGAACTCTATGTCGAAGGGGAAGGCTGCAACGTAATTCCCTATGTAGATGATGTATGTATGTAGCTATAGCTGTCTCGGCAAAAACCTAAATACTGTCATAGGTTTTTTATAGAATACTCTCTCTAATATCTATAAATCGACTATCGACTCATTGTCAATCCTTTAAAAAACAGAACTAGTTCAATTTACGGTGGCCAAAGGGTAGTGATGCGAATATATGGGAGCACAAGCGTTCTCACTATCAACTCCTACTATACACCTCCACGTTGGTGGCTACTAGGTGCCTAGTACCTCGGCTGGAGATTTAGTGACCAACCCCTTTGGAAGGTCGTTGGTGGTAGCAAACGAGAGAGGAGGAGGACCGTTTTCCGACTAAGGCACTTCCACTTGATCCGGACGGCAGCAGATGGAATCAACGGTAGCGTTTACAGTTCCCTTCAGGCCGAACTATTCTGTGCCATCCCTATATGAGCTGCTTTTTTGAAATATTCGAATCCCAGGTCTAAAGGGATCTTCAAGACTGAGCCAGAGTGTTGGAAAAGAGTTTATGGCGGATAAACTCTTAATGAATTAAGGGCAGTATTCATATGCCGGAAGTGGGTTACTGAGTCCGGGATATCCGGCCACTTGTCCTAGGGATATAAAAGGGAACTGGTTGGGGATTTTAGTTACGAAACCCACACAAGCATCGTACTGAGCGATTTTAATGCCCAAAATTGGAAAGGAAGTCATCTTTGGTAGGACGATTGGCAAGCATAGCCTTCACCACACCACGTCCGGGAACTGTAAGGGACTTTGTCTACCTTGGTTCTGCTATTAATTCTGAAAACAGTACCTCAGCGGAAATAAAATGAAGAAGAACTCTTGCCAATCGCTGTTTAATTGGGCTGAGAAGGCACTTGATAAGAAGATGGGTTTTGGAGAAGGCGACTCAACGACGAACTATACGAGCTGTACAGCGACATTGACCAAATCAAACTAAGAGGGACAATGCAAGTAGAAGGGGACCTCAATCCTACTTAGAGTCCTCAACTGGAGGCAGTTAGCTAAGAATTAAGCTAACACTAGAGTTGGTTGAGGTCCGAACTGTAGCGCCACCTACGTAAATAAGTAAGTAAGGCACTAGTCTGACACTCATAAAAAACGGCACACTATTTGAGTTAGATGATAATTAGATGAAAACCCAATATTGTTGAACATGTCAACAGAGCCCTGTACCGGTGCAAAAAATCAATAGGAACTATATGGGGACTATTGACTCTATATATCCACCATTAGGTCTGTACTGACGTATGACTTGATCGTCTGGTTGACGACTTTTAAGAAAGTTATTCAGTGTATCCGTTTTGGTCAGCTGTAAACTTTGTCTGGTATTATAAAGCAGTAGGGTACTAAAAACCACCCCGACGATTGTTACAGCGTCAGTCTATTACACTTAGATATGTATAGTAAGGACGTGGCAATCTGTACAGCCGCTCGCGTTAAGACGACATCTCAGTGGTACAGTCTACATACCGGATACTCCTCTATCCATAACGACCTCGAATTCTTTTAACTGCAACACAATTATTACGTACTTCCAGGAGTAGGACGATTTTGGGTACAAAAGAGATCAATATGATTTTTATATATGATCTTGTCAAATCAGGAACCCTCCAACTGTCGTATTAGATTGAAAAGAGGTCGCTTATTACTTATAAAATATTTTTTGTTACAGAGCACTGTATCAGTGGCAAACACCCCATCAAGGTAGGCCTAGATGGACACGACTTCTGTAGAAGCTGTATGGGCGAAGATAAAGTGATAAGTATACTCCACATCCTTTACACTTGTCAAGCTATTTGTACTCGATACAGAATATACATATCTAAGAGCCTAGTTCTTTGACAGTCTGGGCAAACTTTTTGTTTTTGGAGATCGAAGATACTTGGGGTAGACTCCACTATACTCCATAGTTTTTGATCGACAAATCATCTCGAATTACATTACTAGAATCCACAGAAACCTGAGCAAACTTTTTCGTAATCGAAATTGATATTGAAATCCAATGGCAAGTCCAATGGCAATATCTTAGTGTTTCATTATATGAGACATTTAAATTGGTATATAAATTTTGGTATCGTTGGATGATATTGATATTCCTACTCATGAACATTTATGGGTGGTTTTTCGAAACAGAATTTTACTTTTAAATTTACGTCGTAGTGAAAATCTCAATGGTATTGATTTCAGTTTGAAAAATACAAGGACATCTGCTCGAACTCTAGACCTAGACCTAAGACGAACTCTAGACATCGAAACTTCCATTCTAAAATTAAAATAATTTATCTATTTGTTTTGTAAATCTTCGCAATCTCTCAATTACTACCTTTTCTTCTGTTAGTCGGTATTATTGACTTTGATGCTTAGAAAGACACAGATAGGGTTTACTTTGAAGTAGTGTGGCTCCCTTCGCATGTTGATAGTATTTAATTATATCCTAACATTAATTTAAACATCTAAAAGACATTCAAACTGTTTCTGAACAGGTCTGACAACTATGTACATAACTCAACGGAACTCATAGCTTAAAGACGACAAGTTTAAATATCATTTCAGGCTGACTTTAGGTATTCTTAAGATAGGTTCCAGGCCACAGATGTTCACAGTTAAAAACCGAAACCTTTACTGCAAACATACCAAAGCATTGATATTTTCCGAGGCGGTATCTGGGCCAGATATCGAGGCTAAGAAGAGAAAAAACACATCCTATCGCCCTTGTGTTCTATAGATATTCAAAAAGGAATTAGCTTAGATTTCGATCTGGGCAATAGTCTGATAAGAGGTTATTAGTCAAACCTCAGATATATGTATATATCTCTTATCAGCCCAGGGTCCTAAGTCTGCATGTGCACCACTTCGCTACTCAATTCATCTCATCTTTAAGAATAGTTTAGAAAGAAGCAATCTGCTGATGACAGCAGTCTATTAAAAATTGTTCACTTTGTT
The DNA here is from genome assembly GCA_905220385.1 of Xylota sylvarum. Classification (NCBI taxonomy): domain Eukaryota; kingdom Metazoa; phylum Arthropoda; class Insecta; order Diptera; family Syrphidae; genus Xylota; species Xylota sylvarum. The sequence continues at coordinate 48,063,171 of LR999960.1, read as the reverse complement.
TTGTCCAGCCTTCTTAAGACTGCTTTTCCCTAGTTGGAAAACCCTGAAATGTGAAGAAAATCCCTTAATTATGTATCGGTATGAAAACAAGAAAATTAGCCTGATATCCCCAAAAAGATACTTGCAATCGAACTCATAAAGGAACTCAGGATAAATTAGGTCAGTAATCTGGGCTCAAGGAATAGATACGGAAGTTATTTGAGAAATGGCATAACTCGTAAAACATAAATAAAACGAAAAAGGACATGTATCCGTAGCAATTGCATCCACAAACATACGATTAACCTAAAACCACACTCCGGTAGCTACTAATCCCAACCATAAAGGAGAACAAAAGCTATCGTTTGGACTGTCCCTTAGGTGGTATCTGTCTCACAAACCCCAAAAACGAAATGTTACAGCAACTCAAAACCATGATTTATTAATCAACATGAGTGCCAATTTTCCAACTGCCTCTACGTTCCCGTCTGGATCATGTGAGGAAGTAAAAATTAACCAAGCATTCATATGCACCAACTGAGCATCATTCTAAGGGATGTAGCCAAACCGACACCACGGACAGTTTCCTATTAAGGTCAATGGTTTTCCTCTTCGAAGAGTTAAAGGATTTATTTTGGTTTTTTTTTTTGCTTATTATGCTGAATGATAAGGGTTTTTCGTTGTGACGTCATTGTAAAGGACTTATTGTTTGTGCATACATAGGTGTGTATGTGCTTTTTGAGTATCTGGCTTCATTATATTCATAAAGTTTCGTACAGCAGTGGGCAGATGGATAGAAACCAAAACAATGTGCTTGTATACATACATACAGATGTATGTATTTCTAAATTGAATTTAAAATTTGACATTTGATGCTGTTAATGATTTCAAAATTTAAATTTATTTTTGTTCATAAAGTCCCGTCTAGACCCCGAAAGGAGATACGGGGACAAGGAACAAGCACATGGCTTGTGGCTAGCAATATGAACAGCATGAATCCTACTACGTAGGGCAGGTAACGTCAATTATGTTAATGGAATATGCCGGTGTTTGATGACCGAGGACAACGTGAAAGTGAATGAAACACTCCTCGGTTTTTGCTCCGAAATATATTTTTGTTTGTTTGCTTTTGTGTGCGTAGTAGTGTAGGCTTTTCGTGTGGTTTGTGCCTTTATCTCATGGTTCAACATCAGGAACCTCACGCTCCAGTGTTTGTTATTTTTTTTTTTCGTTCTTTTTGTTTTCTTTTGTATATGATGTTGGCATTAGGGGTGAATTTTTCAATTATTGAAAAAGGAAATTTTCGTTTGGTTCCATTTGAGTAAATGTTTCACCGTTATTCGATAAAAGGCAGCAACAGCTGGTTACCGATTTTCGTTTCATTTATTGTTTCGTATAGTATAGTGAGTGAATTCTTTTGTGTGTATGCGTGAGTGCGGAGAATTTAATAAAATGTTAATAGAGGAGCGGTTCCAGGAAAATGGCGATTATTTTCACTTGGTTGAACTGTGAAATTTAATTAAATTCCTTTTTTCTGTGGCAAGAAAGTAATTGCTTCTGTTTCATTTTCTCTCTGTTTTTTCTGTTTTTTTTTTTGGTTTGACGAAATGGTAATAATTACAGGACGAAAGGCCAGCAATTTAGACTTTTTGTGTACCGTGATATCTATAGGCGGAAAAGTCATCTGTTTTGAGTGTGAAAAATCATTCAATTAAGCAATTGCTTAATCGATTAGGTAGGTGATTGATTTTTATGTATTTAAATCGGCTGTGTTTCGGTTGGATAGACTGTTGATTTTGTATAAATAACCTATAACTTCAGTCGTCATAAATATGAAAATTCACTTCAATGCTCACGATAGATACAGCAGAGGTGATGATGTGTAAGCCTACGTGATTTCATTAAGAAAATTCAAAAATGAGTAGATTTCGACGGTGAGCTCCATTTTATTTTTTAGATGCCTTTGATAATGTTTGAGATATCTATGTATTAAAAGAAAAAAAATATTTTTTCGGGATAAGTCACTTTGATGCGTTTTATTATGGAATAGGTATAACATCCTTGAAATAACCTCAATGGAAACCGCTGCATGAATGAATGCGTTGAACCGAATTTCGATGAATTTTTCGCAATAATACGGGCTATGTGGCGGCAATTTGAAGTCTCTGACTTAATAGCATAGACCATGTAGTTGACACCAAAGGCACAAGGCGGCCAATTGATAGCTCCATGTCTGGAGATAATAGGATCACCGGACTTCAACTTCAATAACTCGATTGTTTGGCGAGCTGTGTGGCATGTTCCGACGTCTTCTTGATACAAAATACAAAAGTCCAAAGAAGAGTGGCTTCCAAATAATTAAAAAAAAAAATAGGTATGTAGTGACTGTGTTCTCAACATCATTGATGAGGGTATATCAGCCTATGACCCCTGAAGCATTAAACCCGCTTCAAAGAGTCAATTTCGTGTATGGCTTATTATTAACGATGCCTTTGAACCAGTAATGGTTATGTTAATGATTTTGCAATGATAATCCAAAAAACATACACATACAGTTGTCGCAACCGCACATGAACTTTGATAAAAAAAAAAGTTAAGTACACACCCAGTAATATGGCTTCTTGTCCGGCAGATTGACTTCAAACCAAATCTTCACGAGGTCGCGTATGACACCATATCCTGTTGAGAACTTGACGTTATCCGAAATTGGGATCGCGGTGATTAAGTACTGCATTTTAAAAATTCCAATTCGGAACATATTCGAAGTTCCGTCGGATTTTGCTGTGCGATATGCAGTTTTGTTAATTTATTACTGGAATAAATAGTACGGAGGGCTGATCGCAACATGGAACTTACTCTATTTCCTATGTCAAGCGAATAAATCTCATTGTGGAGATATTCACTATAATTGAAACAAAAAGAAGAGACATCGGTCTCACGGTCAGGAACAATGAAACACAAGGATCTGCCCACCGCTTAGAAGCAACATCACTTTCACAGCTGCAACTACGAGGTAGTAAATATTAACTCAATGAACGATATCTTATTGGGGATCTGGTCAAGAAAAACCCTGTTTGGTAAGACAATTGGGTTCAAAACTCTTTACAGAACACTGATCCTGTCAGTCCTACTATAAAAAAAGGGATCAGAAACTAAATACTTCTCCAAGTTTGTTCCCAGCAATTAGGGTCAGTTTAAAATAAATTCTTCTCCTTATCGAGTATGTTTTCAGATACAAAGCTACTAAGATGTGGTTTAGTTTGGTTTTTGCTCAGATCAGTTCCGTTCAGTTTTGAAATTCAGTTGCAATTGTTGCAGGATTATGATCGATGTAGAATACAAGAAATATCGTCATCACATGACCATTATTTGTGAGGTTTAGTATTAGAGTCGCAGTTGGAATGAGACTCCAAACACTGCAGTAAAAACAAGAATCTGCCTGCTAATATAATGGAACAAATGGAAGTTTGAGTTATAGGTATGCAAAACCTTTTTCTCCCGAATAATTAATGGTCATAGTAAAAACTTCGGTTTATGATTTAAATAGAGAGAGAATAGCTACACCAATGACCTGATCAGACAAACTGTTCAAAATAGCTGTAGATGACTTGCTAGAAGCCATATATCAACTCATTTTAAAGTTTTGACAGCCGTGTGGATGTCTATTGAATGGAATTTCAGTACGATTTCTTGCGATCTAGATGAAAGTTGCCTGTGCCAACTATAAAGGCTTCACTTTCCTTAGTATTGCATACAAGATCATATCTGCTACATCCACCATTCTTCAAAATTCCATCAGTAGTGTTTTAGGACAAGAAAGTCCAAAACCGAACCAAAGAAGTCGAAATAGATACTCGCCGCATATGACTCGTATGTGTGTCGCAAATGACGATATTGTGTAGAATGATTGTTTCTCCATCAAGGACGATAACGACATCACCGAAACCTTGGAATTAGATAAGTTTGACTCATTACATTGTAATTTTTCTTACCTTCGCATTCATAATATCTAGCCAGGTATATGTATCTATGTATAAATCGGTTTTCATTTGCTTATAACTCAGCAACTGTTCATCAAATCTGAAAATGCTTCGGACTCAGTTATCAAAAATGTTTGTTTTACAGCAAGTTTCAATGTCTTATATCCTTGGTATGGTTAATATTAATTTTGAATGTGTAGGCAATAAATTATTATTAAAAGAACAGTGTCCTCGTTTTTGTACAACACAGTGTGCTTTTCTTTTACATAATACAAACCGATACTATTTGTTTGTAATAGTGGCCTCATGGTCGTCTTATCCTCCCGCTAGGAGTCCGATATCCCGTATTTTGCATTATTTTAAATACAGCCTTAGGATTGCTGTTGAGAGTCAAGTGTTTAATAAATCTTCGTGAAGTAAACAACTGTGTCCTTTTTTTGTTACTTGTTCAGAAATCCGCTCGCCTACAAATGCATGAAATTAAAAGTTAATTCCAAATGTATAGCTGGAACTATTCCCATGCATGGTCATGAATTGCGGACTATTGAGGAAGAAAAAGGGAAAAAGCCCTAAATAAAGCCGGAAAAATAAAAGTCGTGTCAAGGGAAAAATTATTCATCCCGGGGAAATGTCAAAACACTAATTAATTATAGTTCAAATGTAATTAATAATATTTTCTGTGAAGACATGGATTTGGGTTGTGATTGATTTATTTTTCATTCTAATTGGTATCAAACTAACCCAATAACCGAGTGACTGTTTTACCTATTGTTGATTTCTGTTTGATACAATTGAGAACCTTGTACACTTACGTAACTATTAAGTTAAATTTAGTGAGTAGATGTAGATGGATAAACAAAAAAATATTGACTTAGGCGATTTGAAACAATCTGTCTATCAATTTATAGTCTACAATGAATTTAATAATTATCACAGTTCAGGTCGATGTGCAATCTACAACATTAATCCCCAACAGTCTGAGATTCATGACGTAAACTCTAACATGACTTTTACACATCCAGTGTTCATAGTTTTATAGAATTTATAAATGTTGCGTATACGCCTGAGTAAACGCCGACATTTTTCTAGCTAAACCATACTAAACGAGCAATGTTTAAATCTATTGTACTCCACCATCCATAAGAAAATAGGACGTTAGCCGATCATTCCGGTCATGCTAGATCACAACTGTGTAGTACAAATATATGTACTTCCAAAAAATAGATACGAAACTCTAACCCTGTTCTCATGTGTGAAAACTAATAAAGTGGTCGGCACATTCCGCATTTTTATGGAACTGCTTTAATAACTTTAAGCTGAAAGTATCTGCCATATTTTATCACAAACGAGTCATTTTCAAACCCCAGTGTAAAGTAGTCGTTGCCCGATATAATGTAATTTTTTTAATTTTTTGCAATAATATTGAAAAGTCTTAATATTGGTTAACGCTTTAAAAACTGAGCATGTCGTGAAATTAGTACTTACTCCATAGGTACTGATGCAAGTAAAACCTCTAAAATCTGTAAGTAAAGGTGATTCTCCAATTTACATGCTTTACTATTAACATGTAGTTCTTTTTGACCCTGCCCACAGATCTTTGTCTAATAGATAACAGCACTCGGATGCTTGTTTAATGGATCAAACCCAATGATGAGTTCCAGGATGATACTTTCTTTGAAGTCAGACAGAAATCATGTTTACCGAATCTTTATAGATCTAATGAACTATCTTGACCATTTCAAGCTAAATGTAAGACAAGACATGGTTATAAAATTTAGACCTTTGAACTTATTAAAATGCTTTTTTGCATATGTTCTTGGAACTATGTTCTCTCTAAAAAAAATTCTGTATATGCAAAATAAAAGACATCATCATAGATACAGTACCGTTCGAAAAATGTTGGTCAAACATTTTATTACCCTTTTCGAGCTCAGTTCTTGGTCGCACTATGTAGCAAAATGTCATTCAAATAGTGCATATTTGAACGATGTTATTATGGATAAGAGGTGCATTTAGCTCGTGATAGCAGTCCGTAACGAGCCGAAGTAATTTAGTGAAAATAATGGGAAAAATTAGTTCGGAGTGCAAAGCTAATAAATTGTGTCTGTCACGTCTCAATTTAACAACATGTGAAATTTCTAGAATATTAAATGTTGCTCAACAAACTGTGGCATAGAATTTAAAAAAATATCGTGAGACCGGGACTACCAGCAGAAAGAAAGGCTCAGGGAGGCCAAAAAAGATGACCCCAGTGGAAGATCGTTTTTGGTGCTGTACAGCCGTCGGTATCGGTTCAAGACTTTGGTGAAGAACGATCTGTGTCGAGCTACAGGAAAAATCATTTCGTCAAGCTCAGTGAGGAAAAGGCTCTTGAAAGCTGGAGTTAGAGCACTCAAACCAGTACTGAAGCCGTATTTTCCAAAAAAGAGTCAGAGAAAAACGATTGCTCTGAGCTCAAGAGCATCTTAATTGGATTCAAGACATGTGGAACAATGTTATCTTTTCCGATGAATCAAAGTTTAAGCTGCATGTTGGAGATGGGAGGATTCTTGCGTAAAGAGAACCAAGCGAAAGACTGAGCTCTGAATGCATCTTACGGATGCCCCCAAAACCTAGGGTGTGATGGTCTGGGGCTGCTTCTCTGGAGATGAAAAAAGTAGAGTAGTAGTAGCTGGAGCTTTTTGGTGACACTTGCAGATTCATTTTTCAACAGGACAATGCTCCTTGCCATACAGCCAAAATTGTAAGTATATGTAAACTTGTTTTTTTTTTTATATATGAAAGAGCTTTTAAATAAGCTAGAACTCTTATGATTAAAAATAATATTTGCATTTTTTTTTCTTAGGTTAGGTTAGGTACTTCGAAGAAAATAATGTCGATGTATTAAGTTGGCCTCCCTACAGTCCAGATCTCAATTCAATTGAGAATATCTGGTCAATAATGAAATCTGAGGTTGCGAAGAAGCGACCTGAGTCGTTTGAAAATCTAAAAAATTTACTTATCCGGTCCTGGATACCATCCATACCACCATAACTGCTTTCACATGGAAAAACTTATCTGCGTCAATGTCTCACCGATGTGCAGCTGTAATAATAGCAAGATGAGGTCCAACAAAGTACTAATTAGATGGAGAATGTTTCTGAGAAGCAATAAAAAAACAAAAACACTGCACCAATAAAGCATTTTTCTTTACTTACTTACTTACTTACTTAACGGGCTCCCGACCCGTGAAGAGTCTCTGCCTGAGACACAGCAGCCTTCCACTCTCTTCGATCCCGGGCACGCTGCTTCCAGTTATCTAGACCAAGCGCTCTGGCATCCGCGATAGCTTGATCCTTAAAACGGAGGTTCGGTCTTCCTTGTCTTCTCGAACCTGGGGGCTGTGATTCGAAGATCCTCTTTGCTGGAGCATTATTGTCCATTCGCTCGATGTGGCCGAGCCAGTGTAGTCGACGTGTTTTGGCTTTTTGGACTACATCCACATCCTGGTACAGCTCATAGAGTTCGCGGTTATATCTTCTCCTCCATTCGCCCTCCTCGCATACGGGACCGAATATCCGACGAAGAATTTTTCTTTCGAAAGTGTTCAGTATTTGCTCTGCTTTCCTGCTTATCGTCCAGCACTCGGCTCCATACAGCAGAACTGGCAGGATCAAAGTTTTGTAGAGCATACATTTCGTCTTTCGAGTTAGGAGTTTTGACCCCATTTGTTTCGCCAAACCGAAGTAGCAGCGGTTTCCTAGGGTAAGTCTTCGTCGAATCTCCACTAAGTTGTCATTCGTGGAGTTGATATTTACTCCGAGGTAGGTAAACTCCTTAACCACTTCGAAGTTACTGTTGCCAACAGTGACGTTTTGTCCTAGGCGGTGGACAGATGCTTCTTTGTTTGTTGACAACATGTATTTGGTTTTGTCCTCATTCACTTCAAGGCCAACACGTTTCGCCTCTTCTTCAATTGCCGTAAAAGCCTCTAACACGGCGCGCTGGGAGCGACCGATGATGTCGATGTCGTCTGCGTATCCCAGCAACTGGACAGATTTGTTGAAGATAGTGCCTTCCGTGTTTACACCTGCCCTGCGCACTATCTGTTCCAGCACAAGATTGAAGAAGTCACATGATAGCGCATCCCCTTGCCGAAATCCGGTGCATGTTTGGAATAGTTCAGAGGAACTGTTGCCGAATTGCACGTTGCACCGCGTGTTATCCAGCGTCACGCGGCACAGCTGGATCAGTTTAGCCGGGATCCCGAATTCGGCCATCGCCTTGTAGAGCTCAAGACGATGAATGCTATCATATGCGGCTTTAAAGTCGATGAAGAGATGGTGAGTCTCGACTTGAAATTCGTTGGTCTTTTCCAGGATTTGCCTTAGTGTGAAAATTTGGTCGATCGTCGATCTGCCGGGCCGGAAGCCACACTGGTACGTGCCGATTAGTGTGCTGCAGAAAGGCTTCAGACGTTCACACAGTACGTTGGATAGGATCTTATATGCGACATTAAGCAGGGATATGCCTCGGTAGTTCTTACAAGACATAGGATCGCCTTTCTTGAAGATGGGGCATATAGAGCTGATAGTCCAGTCATCGGGCATGACTTCATCCACCCACACTTGGTTGATGACTTGGTGCATGCACCCCACCAAAGCATCACCACCATGTTTGAAAAGCTCTGCTGGTAGACCATCAGAGCCGGCGGCCTTGTTGTTCTTCAGCTTTTTGATAGCTGAGCCGACCTCTTCAAAACTAGGAGGGGGAATGGATTCTTCATTGACTGGATGCGGGTTCTCTTCTTGCCCTATCACTCTCTCTACCTGCCCATTAAGTAGCTGCTGGAAATGCTGCTTAAATACATCTACTATTCCCTGTGCTTCGGTGACTAGGTTTCCTTCACTGTTTCGAAGAGCCTGCGTTCCGGGCTTGAAGCCAGCTGCCAGTTGCTTGGCTTTCCTGAAAAACATCCGGATGTTGTTCCTATCGCGGGACTCTTCGATATCCTTGAGCTGGGAGGCTGCGTGGGCCCTTTTCTTCTTACGCAGTATCTTCTTCTCCTCCCTTCTTCTGGTTCGATACTCTTCTCTCGCTGCCCTTGTTTTGCGTTGCAGCGCTTGCAAGTGTGCATTTTCTGTCACCTTTTTCCGGCGTACGCATTCATCATCATACCAAGGGCTCTTTTTGGGTGGTGGCTGGTAGCCTATGGTGGTCTCTGCTACCCCTTTGATGATGTCGCGATACTGGTTCCACAGATTGTTGGCGTTTGTGGATGGTGAATGCACAGCGGAGAGTCTCTCACTCAGGCGCTCCCTGTAGGCTCTGGCTACTCCAGACGTGTTAAGGCTTCCAACGTTGAATTTCTTTTTCTGGGCGGTCTGCAGCTTCTTCTCATTGGATAGTCGAGCTCTGAACTTAGCTGCAACAAGAAAATGGTCAGAGTCGACGTTTGCCCCTCTGAACGTTTGCACATTCAGAATGTTGGATGCGTGCCTCGCATCTATTAGCACGTGGTCGATTTGGTTGGCGGTTCGACCATCTGGAGAGCGCCAGGTTGCTGTGTGGATTCGTAGTCTTGGAAACCTAGTGCTACTTATCACCGTATTACGAGCTGCTGCAAAATCGATTAGCCGGAAGCCGTTGTCTGTTGTCGTGTCGTGGAGGCTGTGCTTTCCAACTAATCCGCCGAAGATGTTTTCCTTACCGATTTTGGCATTGAAGTCCCCGAGTATGATTTTGACATCATACTCCGGACAGGCTCCGTAGGCTCCGTCCAGGAGGTCATAAAACTCCTCCTTGATAGAGTCTTCAGCTTCGTCGGTAGGGGCGTGTGCACATATTATGCTGATGTTTTGAAATGTAGCCTTGATGCGGATCACAGCCAGGCGATCGCTAATCGGCTTAAAGTCAATTATCATTGAGCGTAGCCGATTTCCCACGACGAATCCGCATCCTAACATGTGCAGTCTTTTGTGGCAGCTGTAATAAATGTCGCAATTTTTCCGTTTTTGCATACCTGATCCTATCCATCGTATCTCCTGGATCGCGGTAATATCTGCCTTGTACCGCGTGAGGACAGATTCAAGTTTTTGAATAGCACCAGGAGTGTACAGTGTACGTACATTCCAGGTGCATACTCTTATATCATAGTCCGTGTACGTTCCGGGTCGTGGTATTAAATGAGGGGGTCCATTATCCGAGGCTTGTGTCTCTCTCATAACTAAATTTTTTTTTTACGTGGTAAGGAAGTTACCCCGACGGCACAACCCCCAACCTGGAGGGCCAGTTCCATTTTTTGAAACCCCTAGGACGAGGGGCCGGTTTTAAACCGAAGTCAGTATCCCGCTTCGGGGATATGAGCGCTGCCGTTGGCCCAATAAGGGCTCATCCGCCACCATCTCTTTTCCAAAAACCTGACTTATTCTTGGAAATCTTTATCGGCCTGAGCTCCGAATATGTCGAAGTAGCCCAGATAAAGTGTTGTGCTTCCGTTTGAAGCTTTAACTCCACCGTTGACTCCATCGAGAGAGTTCGTCCGCTGTCGTATTTATAGTGCTGCAATTTTCTCTTGGTCAACACTCGCGCTTATAAGTTTAGCAAGTCGGGTCCGGATGGACACCAACCAGTACCCGATGGCTACCACTAGGAGGTAAAATAAGCACAATTGATGCGCAGTAACAGTTACAACACTGGACGTCGCCAGGTTGACGCCAGTCAGTGCCTACCCTATTCCTACAGCATCCAACCAGCATTTTTCTTTAATCCCTAAAAATGAGGCAGGTATACCTAAAAAACCCATTTTTCGGTCTAACAACATTTTTACTCCCGTGACCCTCTAAATGTATCATGAAACGATTGAAACCGCATAAGAAAACAAATCCCCATTAAAAAATATGTAGTTATTGCAAAAAATTTGATAAAATTCGAAAAAAAAGTTGACCAAAATTTTTCGAACGGCACTGTATGTATACAAGGTGGCTTTGGGTATCTTAAAAATAAAGGATATCATCATAGATACGCACACAAGTTGGCTTCCCATATTTTTAAATGTAAATAAATCCTTTATTACAAGGAGGAATAAATAGTTGCTTTAATACTGTGTATCTATCCGCCTGTCGCTATTAAATAGAAGCTATACTTTTAGGGTTTCTTTTAGGCCATTTAGCTGAGATGCTAATATCAAACGTCTGGAAAACAGGAACTCATATTTTTATTGTTTATGAGAACCATAGCCTGTACGAAATTATGTACAAAACTTATTAAAAAGATTTCTAGAATTTTTGTCTACAAAAACAAGGGGACAACGCAAAGAACCTCATTCATTATATTTTAAACATTCCACTGCTTTTTTGCAGTTTCGACATGAGATTATAAGACAATATTCGGTAAATAGTTGGGGATTTCAAAACGCAGTAGTTCTAATGATTTTTCATTGAACAATTTTCCAAAAAATCGCCCAATTTTCTAAGCCTCATGTATGTATAAGAAAATGGGTCGAATTTCATTTCAAACTATACATTTTAACTATTTTGCTATTTTATAAACCTTCAGCATAAGTGTGCAAGTACCTACTTTGTGTGAAAACCATCCCCTGCCCCACAAATGTAAATTTATGCAATTTCGAAAATAAATCACGTAACAGGTGTCATGTATTTATAAACACATTGCAGAACTTTTCAAATAAAACAGATAAGAATACCAATTTTAAAATTGATACATGGACACATATAGATATGGTTTTTCAGTAAATTCAATAATCACAAAAATGTATGCTTAACTTTGGAAAAAAAAAACTCTATTTCTCCCATTTCAATATTGCTGATGGTGGACTATATCAAGAAAAAAGTTTTTTTTCCTCAATAAATGCGACCAAACAAATTTTTTCTGCACAACATCATCATGTATTCGAAACACGATGTTTTTTTTGTTTTTTCTTTCAAGATACGTACACATGCTCGACGAATTGCCTTTAAAAAAAAATGCGTCCCCTTATTGAGCTCAAAGTTTGTTTTATGAAACACCTCCATTCGGATGAAATCCATTTAAATAAATCTACACCAAGTATTCAAAACACGTCTACTTTGATCCTTAAAGCCACCCGTATTTCAATCAGTGCCAGCTGACAAACACAATCTTAATTTCTTTATTCATCTGCAGACAGAATTAATAAAGATACGACCGAAAAGAGATAAGTAGCATACAAACATTTGACTGAATGTTTTCACACAGACACACCCATTTGTGTACATGCCCAAAGGGTGTGTGTACTATAAAACAAGCGTCTTCTTCGTCTTTACGAATTCTGTCAAATGCATTGAAAAATATTTCAAATAATTCTGTTTAAAAGCAAATCTATGCCAATCAGATCCATTCGCATGTACACCCTTTTACACCCCGCAGTCAGGTACCTATGTATAAATGAAGAAAATTGTTCCCTAGGACATGTACATTATAATATTTGCACCCAAAAACATTTGCAAAGCAGATCCAACGAACTTTTGTGAAGATACAAAAAAAAAAAAACACCCATACTCCCTCGAGCAAGAGATGGATGAATCGAAATGATTGCCTCGTCCCAAAATCGAGATAAGAAATAAGGTGCTACTGACGTTCACTTTCAACAGAGATAACATGAAAAATCCTTGAAGACTGTGATTTAATTGAATTGAAAAAGAATTTGTTTTCGAGCAATGAAGTTATCCGAAACGCAGTGTCGATGGCAAGAAGACTACACGGTTACCAGTTGGTGGTGGAATAAGACATTTCCAATTTTTGTAAATTCGTCTTCTTGAGTGTGAGTTTTAAGTACACAATTTGTATGCATACTCATAGAATAGGACTTGTTTTGACATGGAGAAATGTTATAACCTCCTTAAAGGTGGTTAATTTGTATTTCGAGTTAAATTTGCTTGTAGGCATGAGCATACTCGATCTAACAAACTTAAACCTGTAACGAAAAATAAAATAGGATTAAGGATTACACCTCATTCGCTAGAAATTGCAAAATAATTCTATAAAAGTTTGTGCTAGCAATCAAGTAGGTAGTGCTAAAGACGAACTCTCAGGATGATCTACATTTGCTAATAAAAGGGTGAAATGGCGATTAGATCTCGGTGCAGTAGTATCTACCGATAGATCTTGGTCCAATAAATAATAAGAAAGAACCATTTCAGTTGCGCAGAACTTTTTAAGATTTAATCCGTTCACCATCCGGTGAAGGAAATTCTTTTAAGATGTGGAATCTCCTTACTCTTGAAATATTCTCAAATTTCGTTTCTGACTATGATTAGGATAACATTGGGTTTCCAAACATTCGTATGTAAATCCTATCCAAAGCGAACGTTCCACATCTGTATTATACTGTAGTTCGACTGTCAAATTAATACAAACTCTGGAAAGAAGTATGAATCTTGAAGTCGAGATTCATGGAACTTAAAAGTCGCAAATAATAGTATTCATTGCTTTGAGCTTTGCAGGACAAACGCTAGATTCGGGATTCTAGCAAAAATAGCAGATAAATACTAACACAGTAGATAGGTACTATATTAAACAAGTCCATCCAGACGCTAAGATATGTGGAAGATATCACTTTTCACAATACTACACTCGACATGGGCATAATGATGCATTTCAATGCCAAGAAAGGTTCCAGCTCAAGAGATGGAAGGAGCATTTTGCTTCAGTTTTGAACAGAGTATTCGCCAGCAATATGCACCAAAGTCAGACTGAATTATTCGTAATATGAAATTCCCGAATTCGCACCTCAATCCCCAGTAAAGAAGAGATCCGCATTCAAAGCACTGAAAATCAATAAGGCGGTAGGACTTGATGGCATATTCGCGGAACTTTTTCGAGCTGCGCCAACTGCATCGGCTGAGCTATTGTTTCCACTTGTTGGGAGAACCTGGGAAGCCGAGAGTTTTCCGGATGAGTGGAAGAAGGGAACGATCGTCAAGCTCCCTAAAAAGGCAACGTAATGCAGTGCGAAAACTGGAGAGGTATCTGCGTGCTGCCTGCTGTGGCTAAAGTAGAAGCTAGAATTAATCTGGAGCGAATCAAAGAACACTTCGCAGACACACTCGACGGTAAACAAGCAGGTTTCCGCTCTGGATCCTCCTGTGTCGACCACATTAACACCCTGCGGAACATCATCGAGCAATGCGTTGAATATCGATAACCACTACACCTGCTGTTCATCGATTTCGAAAAGGCGTCGGGAATGTATTTGGCTTTCCTTGCGCAGGAGAGGCATTTCTGATAAATTAATAGCTATTATCAAGGCTACATACGATGGATCCATATGTCACGTTTTGCACAGAGGAAGGCTGTCGGAGGAATTCGAAGGCCAAAGTGGGGTTCGGCAAGGCAGCATTCTTTCACCAATATTGTTTCTATTGGTGATAAGCGATGTGCTAAATGCAGCTTTATCGACGGGAAATGGAGGAATTCGATGGACTCTTACATTCGAACTCAAAGACCTCGACTACACCGACGATGTATGCCTACTGTCTCACAGAATAAAGGACCTTCACCATATGACAGCAAATGGGGAGAGGGAAGCTGACATCGTTGGGCTGAAGATTAACTCGGAAAAAACAAAAATGATCAGCCTAGGACCAAACTCATCAACTCATTGTTGGACAAACGGTTGAGAGAGTAGAGAGTTTCCAATACCTTGGGAGTATTGTCTCAACTGATGGCGGAACCGAACTGGATATAGCCAGCCGAATAGGGAACGCAAAATCTGAGTTTGGGATGCTATCCACAATTTGGTGTAGTATTATAGTTAAACACCAAGCTACGACTGTTCCGTTCCAACGTTGAATCCGTTCTGCTATATGGATGTGTTACCTGGAGACTGACCGGTACTATCACGAGAAAGCTGCAAACGTTCGTTAATAGGTGCCTACGCAACATCTTAAGGATTTTCTGGCCACATCGTATCTCTAACGAACAGCTTTATCAGAGAACGGGTCATGAATCTATAGGCACAACCATACAATGACGAAAGTGACAGTGGATTGGTCACACTCTCCGAAAAGGTGACAGGTCCATAGCTAACCACGCGATTCAATGCAACCCGCTTACTCAGGATGGCAGAATACGCTGTGGTCCCAGAAGTACATGGAGCAGAACAGTGAAGAAGGAAGCACGACAATTGGGAAAGAGTTGGGGAGAGCTGAGGCACATTGCCAGAAACCACACACGATGGCGTGTAGGATGAGGATGAAGTCTGGTAACACTAGGAAATGCTGTTGTAATTTGGAAACAAACAGTAGACATTCCAAAGCTGATATTGAAAAATTAAAGATTTACCAAAGGGACTGGTATCAGCCATTATAATAATACACAATAGCGTATGTTTGCGTGTGGATTTGAAGTAAAGGACATGCCTATCTAGAACCTATCTAAACATTTTTACATTTACTAAGCTAGATGTAAAAGTCACTCGGCATGCTTCATTTAACAATATCAACAGTAAAGACATATAGACTCTTCACAATTTGAACATAATTTTTGTTTAAATTCGAATTTATTCGAATAAATTTTATTTAAAGCGTAAATACTCTTTTGACTGAGCCTGTAAAAAAGAAAAGAAAACACATTTTGTAAAGAGGTTTTTAATTCAGCTAATCGATTATGGTTCGTGTGCTTGATTCTGCATAAACCTCTGCCCTAAATACACACATTTTACGATAGATGCCATGGGACCCCGCCCCCTATCAATAATAATAAAACAAAATTTCACCACCCACTTAAGTCGTAAAATATTCGTTCCAGTGAAGCTGAATAATTATACTTTGTCTATCTGAAAATGTGTACCGCAGGTGCTTTAAAGAGTCACCACTCTACTCAATTTATGGATTCACTTATCATGAATCTACGATATGCTAAAATGTTACCATCCATACCCTAGCTTCGCACATGTCCCTTAGTCGATTTAATTATATTTGCATATCCTTTGACACAGAAAACCATCCTCTGGGCTGACAACATAATGTATCCTCCACGCGAAACACGTGTTTCACCTATGTATGTATGTACAAAAGAAAGTGTAGAAGATATCCTAACCTGAGGTGTAGAAATTAAGGTAAAACATTTAAGGATGTATCGAAAACAAATAAGAGATACGAGTTGAGATGGTATGAGTAATGAATTTTAAGTGGTATGTCTTAATGTATAGGTGGCTGAAGAGTATTGCTTATCAGCAAAAGTTAAGCAGTTACAGTGAAATTGAAACATCAGCAGGTTTCTAGAGTGTGACGGGTGGGGTTGTAATTTCTTTCCTTCAAAAATTAATAATGATGTATGAAGACTTTTGAAAGTTGCCGTCATCAGGAGATACATATAATTACATGAAGGGAAACATCAAGGCGAATACCTACATAAAAGTTACGAAAAAAAAATTAGATTAAGATCTGACTAAAATAATGAAAGGTAAACCTTTTCAGATGCGTGTGGGGTTGGGGCATAGATGCTTTTGACTTTCTGTTCATTTGAAGTGAGTACACACGGGCTGTATGTACTTGATTTTGCTGAAGGGAAGGATTAAATCTCAAATTGCAAAATGAAGTTGATAGGGCATTGTGAAACTCACATTCATGGAAACGATCCTGGCAATTTTTTATTTTTTTTTTATTTTTTCCTCATAAGCTCTATAATTTGCCTGCTTATGAAATGCCATGCCATACATGTAATACAGTGTGTATTGCGATTCTTTATGTTACCTAAGAATGAAAAATCTAACATCAAAGCAATTCAGTTGGTTGGATACAACGGATTAAATGTTAAAAGCCCGGAGGCGTAAGCTTGGAATGTTTTTATCTGCAGCCGCCAGACCATTGAAGTACAGAAAATAGTCTGATCTTTGAGTAATGCTATGAGGGGATTCAGTGATTTGTTAACTTAACAGACGGGAAATCACTTCACAATATTTAGATGCAGAGATAAGTTGTAATAAAGTCTGGAAGTCGTGACTTCTATAATTGTTGTACATGTAGAATTAGAAGTATCTGAGATTCACTGGTTACACTAGATCGTATGTAAACTTTGTATAATTTAAAGAAATCAACTCGAATTTTATACTTACATAAGTATGCATATGTAGAAAGACGTCCAATATACTACTAAGCACAAGATTAGAAGAGGCGTTATCGATTCAAAAAACTATTCAGAACAACATAACAAAAAGATATCCACGAGGAATAGAACTATCCGGGGGTTGGTTGGGCATAAATTAACTTAATGACCAATTAGGCTATCAACTGTCAAGCTTATGCTGAACACGTAGTACAAAATAATAGAGATAGGAGTCAGACCAAAACATTATTAGTATCATTCAGAAAGAAGTTGCAGACATCAGTCAAACATGACCAAAACCATGAGGGCTCATGTTACTAGGTCTCAATTCCTGTACGAATTTAAGGAACTGAGCAGATATAATACAATATAATAAAGACATACATACCTTCACTAGATGCCAGAACATGTGGGAATAGAGATAAGTAAAGCAGCATATATAATAGCAAGATATGTATCAGAATCCAAAACGTATCTTGAATACTTTTAGAAAAGGATGAAATATTTGGTCATGTTCCGGATATCTGAAAACAACATAATGACCACAGACATGCTTAGTATTCTCAGATGAGATAAGTATGTACTAATCTATTACTACACTTTGACAGGTCACTGGAATCCATAAGCTTTTGTCTTACATAAATGCTTTCGAATAGTCGATGGACTACAGATTTCTCATCAAAAAGATTGTTAATAAATTTCATGGAAGGCTGCTACAGTATGATGATGGAGTTCAGGAATATCGTATTACTAGAAGGAGTTCCACAGGGCTGGGTATTAGTACTCAAATTATTTTAACTTAGAGAATATGGTGGTATCAAAACGAAAAATCAATTTAATGATAACTTGTGTTAAAGGCGATCCTGACTAAACAAAATGTAAAGATGTGACTATTGGCATCGATGAGTATGAATAGACTGAGTCTCGACGCACTTGAGAAACACATACTCTATGTAACTTAGGAAATAATTCCGATCCCAATACAGATAGATACTTTTCTAAGCAGATGAAAGTGGTAAATCTTTAATAAGATCAGGTTTTACGAAACGAAATAGATGGAGAGAGTCAGTGGAATAATGAAATGGCAGAAAAGTGAACAAAGGTTAAACCTATCTTTATTTATAGAAAAATTGTCATAGAGAATTCTTCCATCAAACAGCACCTCAAAGAAAGCAGCCATAGAAAAATAAAACGGCCTAAATTCTGAAGGGCAGCTTTCCACGAACACTTACATATTTAAGGACATGGGCCAGTGAATAATGCCTTCAAAGACCACTCTAAAACGTGTTTCAGACTCTAAATGGAAAGCCATTTAACCTTATGTATCTAATACTGTTACGAACAAGAAACGTACCACCAATTTGCATACCCATTGTCCATATCCTCTCAGACTACATATAGCGACAGCCTGAACTAACCTGCTCTTAATTTTTATTCTTCAACTCATAATAGTCCTTATGACTATGACTTTCAATTAGAAATGTAAGTTTTCATTCTTTTATACCTTTGATCTTACGAAAAGCTTAGGCACTATAAATTTTCCCCTTTGATATCGTATTCCCTTTGTTAACATTCCATTTATTATTATGAGAAAGAATTTCATTGAGTGTGTGTAGGTACAATAAAACAGAAACTACTGCGGCATGTGCCAAAGCTTTGTTCCGAAGGAAAGTCAAATTTTATTACAAAAAAAAAAAAATGGGTGACACGACGACTTCTAAGATCCATTTCTTTTTATAGATTGACCCAAAAGTTTTTTTTTTTTTTTTTTCCACAAAATGATTCAAATTTAATATACGATCATTACGGTAATGATGCTAAAGGAAACACACAAAACTTTAGTTAAAGTCCTTTACCCAAAGGTACGAAACAGAGATATTTAAAAATTAATTAGTATGAGGACCATGAATCCTTTTTTTTGTTTTTTTTGTTTTGTTTGCTACTTTCAAGAGTGATACGTAGTAGAAAACATTCTCCTTCAACCCTTATAATGGTTTACCCATCGACGGTTTGAAGGACACTTGCGCCAGTTGACTTTAAAGGATTACTTCCAAAAGAACAAAAATAAATAAATAAATTGGGTGTAAAGTTTTAGAGCCAGATTCCGAGTGTCATTAAATATATAAAAGAATAAAAAACAAAAAAAAGGGTTGGTTGGTCAACTATAAAGGTGAAGTTTTATTTGTTGGTTGGGTCAAATTAAATACAATATTATTTTATGCTTAGTGAATGGAAAAGTTCTCGTTTTAAATGCAAATGTGTAAATTAACATTTAGGGTGCAAACAAAATATGGCTCAACTACATTGGCATTTGTGCTTTCAATTGTGCAAATCCAATTTAGGTTGGTTAATTCTTATTAGTTGTTTCTGCTTGGTTTCGAATTGGATTATGTTGGCTTAAATATGGAGTACCTATAAGTATTTTATAAATAAAATTTTATGAATCGATATTTTATATAAGAACGTACATAGTTCGTACTTTCATTCAGCAGATGGAAAATGAAAGTGTACCTTTTTCGACGAATAGAAAAGATAATGCTACTTCAATTGATGTGGTTTATTATCATAGATACATAATAGAACGGACATTCTACTAGGCTAAACATTCGAAGAACGATCTACTGAATTAATGAGCGTAAGGGAGATATCTCTGTCAGGCTGTAGAACAGGGGATGTAAAGTTGTTGATCCTTCAGGTACTTGTCATTGTCTACTCTCAATTGGAACAATAAGTTGATGGAGTTGGAACTGACAAAGTAAATTTGGTCAACTGCTAGTGGAAACATCTGCGCCAATGCAAACTGTCAACATGCTATCTAAACCACATAAGGGGTACTTCACTGTGGATTCTTGTGAATTCAATACTGTTTCAAGAAATTGTACGATGATAAGATATGAGAAGAAGCTACCTCTCTTTGCCTCAGCACAGAACAGATAGCAGTTCAGTCTGAGAATCATGGGCATCAGTTTAGTTGGAATTCTGCTTGTATCTCAAATATTTTTTTAATTATTTCGTCCACATCGATGATATTTTTAGACAAAGTGCGATTTCTTTTTAAACACGCACCAAAAGAAATTAGGAAACTGGTCAAAGGACAGTATGGAATAGCTTTTAAAGCAGAAGAAAGGGCGATCTCAATGGTAAACTGGCAAAATTAATAGGATGACTCTGAACAGGAACATAGATTCATCCTCAACGCAGAAAATTGTACAAAAAGAAAAGTAACCGAGGTCAACTATAATATCACAGAGTTCCCAACTGGTTACCGAGGTTGCAGAAAATACCTACGCATATTCTACATAGATCCTACTATAACCAGGAAGAAGATGCAGAACACATGATGTTACACTATCTGCACTTTATACCAATAGGAACAAATTCTATGTACCCCAGACAGTTCATTGGAAATAAGATTCAGTGGAAGGAGAACTGTTCCAAACTAAAGAAATTAGTGATTAGCTTCCAGGTCGAACTCAGGAGAATCGAGAACCTAAGAAGAATAAATGGAAACACCGGCTCCTGCGCGCTAGTAGCTCGGAATACTAGTATCTTTATAAGATTAAAACATTCATCCAAATCCGTCGAGGTAGTTCACTGATTCTGTAAAGAAAGTTTACTATCGCCTTCTAGATCAAAGGAAGGATGCAATAGTCAAATTACACTTTTATCCCTCTCACTATTTTCCTGCCACGAATGACCTTGTAGAAGAAAATTTGAGTATTGAGTATTTTTTAAGAACACCTTGGTATACTCAGTTTACAGATTCGGAACCAAGAATGTTAAGGATTTTTCAAAAAGGACATAAGAATTTTGTATTTAAATGAAACACAGAATAGTTACGATATCGGGCTAAAATTTATTCCAGGTATGGTGCACTTGTTATATTTAAGAATGGAATTCGATCTGGTTCATATGACCACCGTGAACACGTTTGCATCGATCGATTCTTTGAATAGAATTTTCCACCACCCTTCCATACATATCTGGCCGAACTTTGATAATTTCGCGTTAGATGTTGTTCCTGAGTTACCAAAAGTTTACCAAAATTTAACTTCGGCCATAACTTCAAGGTTACATTCTCAGACCGCCATAACTGGGAACAGAATAAACCCACATTTGCCAGCGATTCCTTTGTATGGTACACAGATGGATCAAAAACAGTTAAAGGAGTTGGGGCTGGAGTATACGGTGTCAATACAAAAACATTCATCTACACAAGCATGGACAAATGTTACTTCGTATTTCAAGCGGAAATCTTTGCTATAGAACTATGTCGCAGAGAAAATATCAACAGATCTATAACAAATAAGAACATTTTTATTCTCTCTGACAGCGAAGCTGCGCTTCTAGCCATTAAGGCATATGAAATAAAAACAAAACTAGTATGGGACTGCCTTCAACTACTTATGTCATTATCCAGCACAAAAAGAGTTCATCTCATTTGGGTGCCAGGACACAGTGGACATACAGGCAATAAAATAGCACATATATCAGCCAAAAAAGGATCGGCATCAACCTTCATGATGCGAAGACCATTCTGTGGACAACCCATAAACACTGCGAAACACTGCATTACAAATTGGCTGAAAAATAAAGTTAACCATTACTGTACGAAAACTGAAGGTAACAGAGAAGCCAAAGTGTTCATGCCAAACATTTCCCTTATAAGGGAAATCTGACTAGAAGTCAGATTAGTATAATCACAGGATTCCTTACTGGACACTGTCAAGTCAAAAAACACCTTATGGCTATGGGAATAACTCAAGACAACACTTGAAGAATGTGCAACGAGAACGAAGAATCAGCAGAACACATTTTGTGTCACTGTAACTGTCTAATCAGAACACGTCATCGTCACTTAGGGAAATTCTACCTAGAAGCAGAGGACATAATCTGCTAGCTCACTGAAAGATATTCTAGGATTCATTACTAATTCGGGTATCACGAGTGAGCTCTAATTGGAGGAAATCAGAATAGGCCCATCTGTGGCCGGAGTGATATGGTGACTAGATCCCGCCTCATATGTTAATCTAATCTAATCTGTTCCTGAGTTCCTCTAACTTTGTTGCCTTGTTGGCATCAACCAAGAACTTAACATAACCCCATAGATCGCATAAGTGAAATGGCCATTCGATGGAACCATTTCTCGAGATTACACAATAGATCGATAGTTTTAATAGCTATGTGACATGTGGCACCATCTTGTTGGAACCACATATCACTGATGTCAAGTCCATCCAATTCGGACCAAAAATAGTCTTTCAACATGGCACAATAGCGAACTCCATTGACGGTAACATGGCAATCATTTCCATCGAAGAAAAGATACTGTCCAGTCACAAATCCGGCATAAAATCCACACAACGCGGTCACTTTTTGTGGATCCTATGGAGTCTTTTGAAGTACATATGGGTGTGTTGCTGTTCAATAACGCATATTTCGCTTATTGATAAAGCGATAAAGCCATCGCTGAAGATGATTTTTCGATGAAATTCAGGATTTTCTTCAAACTTTTGCAAGACCGCCTCAATTAGAGAAATTTCTGCGCTTCAAATGATCAAGAGGCTTCAGTTCTTGAGTTAATTTGATCCGAAACTTTGGTGTAGGCTAAGGTCTTTACGTAAAATTCGCTACAATGTGGACTGAAAGATTCTCAATTCCTGTAATCGGCGTGGAATCGACTGATGCGCTGCGCTGTCTCACTAGAACAGGAACATTGAATAGTGAATATTTTGACTCGCATTTATCCACTACAGCTGTCTGGTGGGACGATTATTACGGCCGATGATTAGAGTAAGAGCCCTTAAAGTTGCGACCACCGAATCAGAATTTCGGTAGTGATTTTGAATAGTATCCAAACGTTGTCACCATGGCAAAAATGTAAATCTTGCCTGTCATTTTGACATTGACAGATCATAAAAGAAGTTTCAATATGCGCTTGTATTAAAGTACAAAATTGCTATGTCTCTATTGAAAAACACTTCAGAAGTCAACTGGAAGCCTATTTCTATTAGCAAGATTTCTCAACTCATTATCGTTGTAAACTGTGGCCCGAAAGTTATGATCAAATCTGTTTTGCTGTGGGGTGCACGTAGTCTCTGCCTGCAGATCTACGTTTTACACAAATAAAAACCAACTTTGCATAACACACTTAAGGGAATAGCAAAAAAGATCTCTAAGAGATCCTTAAAAAGAAAAAAAAATGTACCTACGAGTATAGTTGCATATTTGTCAGTAGGCATCAGTCACAGGAACTTCTATTTGTCCCGAAAGTATTGAGACGTTTAAGATTAAATATTCCTTCTGGTGCTTCAGAATGGGTTGTACTATTCTACTAATTTTGTTATTTCCCAAGAATGTTGATTTATATAGTTATCAAGGATCACTTGACTATGGTTGTGTTTGCACCAACTGTGATAGATATCGTATACGATATAACCTTCAGCATCTCTGTTTAGTACTTTCGAAACGTCTCAAGCCGTCGTATACAATCACTGGCTCCTAGGAATCTTAGAAATCGATTCTTTAAAATATGTATGCCAGTATGTAGTCTAAATAATATTTAACCATACAACTGCAGCTCCCAAGGAGCGCCACAACAATGTTTATTAGAAACAGACAAATTGTTCCGCAGCCCTAAGACTCAATGATTTGCTAACACAATCAAAATGTTATGCGATAAGACTTTTGAAAACTTTTTTTAACAAGTCTTTGGTTAAGGTTATTTGATTTCCTATTCCTAAACTCTCTTCTTAGACGCGCAACAATTTATTCCAAATTTTGTTCCCACTCTCTCGTGTGTAATCATGAAAACATCATTCGTCAACTCGGGCGTATGAGTGATTTATTTACATCGCCTCCTCACGTCCGACAATGTTTTTTCAAAAAACATTCATAAATCCTTTCCAATAAACCATAAAAACCAAAACGATAAGATACATGAACAAACCTTCCACAGAAGTTAAAATAGATACATACATACGTCTGTTAAGGACTATCCAAGCAAGAAGCCAAAACCAAATCTACCCACAAAAACCGTCAATTTTAAGAAAAAAAAAATTCGCAATAAATTTGCTAAGGGCACACTTTGTAAAATTATATTTTTTTACAACGCACATAGCCGTAAGTGAAAAAAAAAAAATACAAAAATATTGCCATGCCATGGGTAGTAGAAGATATGTTTTATGGGATCCCTATTCGCCGCGAAATGTCTGTACGCGATCTTACAGAACCGAATTAAAACAAACAATGTGTCGGAAAGTAGGAAATTGGTATTAAACCCAAAACTAATAAATGTTACGGTTAACGTTGTGCTATTTCAGGTGCAGGTTATTTTTATTATTATTTCGACAGTTAAAGCGTTACAAAAGGCAATCGTAAAATCCTTGCGTGGTAAAATTTTACCTATTTTGTCGATATTGTTCGTTTATCTGCGTCACAGAAGTTTTGTTTATTTTTTATGGTTATGGCATAATCTTGATATCAATTCGGAAATTTTGAAATTTTTCTTTAGAATTGTTTACGTTTCATTTTCTTATATTTCAATTGTTTGAAATGTTATTTAAATTTTAGTGAAATAAAGTTATCGAAAGGTCCTTCGTAAAAGGTGTTGCTTTCAGGAGTTAAGCAGAGAATATTTGAGAAGGGAATCGTTGCAACAATTAAAACTTTTGAGGAGTTCTATTCAGCAAATACATATGTACTTACAACACAGCCATTCAAGCCATTTTAGATGCAGAAAATTAAAAGCTGGACTATGATTTTGAAGACTAAGTCATCTTAAGTGCCCTTAGTGAATATTCTATTCTATTCGGTCTATTCATTCATTCTATTAACATTTTTATTGTGTTGAAGGCAATACCACAAAAATTATCACCTTTTTCATTGACAGCGAGGTAGTAATAAGAGCACAAGGTTACACTCTGGAAGGTTCCCGAGATGGCCGATGAATCGGCTATAAGAGATTAGGGTTCCAGATCAGAAAGAGTTGAAACATCGGTGACCAATCCGCCTTGTACACTAAAGCTCGAAGCAAGGATTAATGCCTAACAGCAGATGGTCCACTCTAAACACTTGTGTGACCACAAGAAGAATAAGTCCTATAAAAGTAGATAGTACCGACTCAAAAGAATAGGTAATCCCTGCCTACCCTGATAGGAGTCATCAAGAGGAATAACATTCTGCGATACCACATATAAAAAAAATTATACTAACGGAAAAAGACTTATGTCGCTGATGTGCTTATGAGGAAGTAAATGATGATGAAACTTCTTCCATAAACTAGAAGAAATAGTCAATAGATCAGTGAATGACATTTTCAACTACATCTAATCAACTGGATGGCTTGCAAGTTCACCACAGTAAGAACCATATCTAACAAGGTTAACCATAGGGTAAAGGACATCTCTCCGGGACCCATGTATCTAGTCTTTCATAACTTCTGCCCTAGAGTATGTATTATATTCAGTCCTTTCTGGAGGACACAATTGGTCAGAAAAGTTTAACGACGTATTTGCATGTTAATATTTAAAATTGAGAGGTTCCTTTCTGGTTTAGATACATTGCAGATATTTCTGTAACAAGTGAAATGCAAAACAAATTTTCGATTGCTATGTATGTAGTCAAGTGTAAATAGATTTGTGACGGTCTCGAGGTCTGGTATTGGCAAACTTCGTCATTATTTTGGTACTCTTCAATATAGGTGTACTATCTAAAAAGAGGCACATCCTTTTATCAGTATCCCGTGAAAACACCGATTACGCAGCTGATCAGTGTTTGCTCCATCATAACCAACCCGGTGCAATGTTTCTGAACCAGTTTTGGCCAGATCTGGTGTGATATACTTATGACACATCGAACTACTTTCCCACCTGTGGTTGGTTCTACTGAAAGCGTCCAGATTTAGTTGAATTTTAAAATATTTTTAGATCCATATACTATCTTACGAGATCATCAGCCCTGTAGTTTCCCGAATTCACTCTATGACCTAGCACCCAGTAAAGGCTTTCAGACTGTTGGCACTACTTGCAGTCAATACTTAGTTTGGCCAATTTTCTTAGAGGCAACAGATGAAACATGATGTCCAATGCTGCAGAAGGAAGGCACCGCTGCTAGTTCTATTAGGCGTACGACCAAGCCCCATATTCGAATTTGTGTACCCCAGATCCTACCTATAGCCTTTTTGCGGGAGTAGAGAGGTTGCTTTTGCTGTTTGCTTTTTTTAAGGCGTTCGATTACATTAGCTTAATCCAAGTATTTTGCATTTTCTGTAAAGAAGAGACTGGTCTATCAGGAGAACATTGCATCATTCTCAATCCACGGTTCGGGAAAGTAGACTAGCTTTATATAACCCAACATAATGGATTTAAGCCAAGGAAGCACTATGTCTTCAAATCGCTGAATATCAGCAGGAATGATACCGTCAAGTCCTGGAGACTTGAATGGTTTGAAGCTGCATATAGCCGAAATGGTCCTTAATGCAAGTATATTCAGTTTGAAACACAACAACAGTGGAGGAGCTACCAGGAAACTGAGTATCCAGTAAAATGTTACTGGAATTCTTATTAAAAGCGGTGCAGTGGCCATCTAGGCTTTTTTTTAAAGGTCAGAACAAGGTAAATATAGCACCACATAAGTAATCTTATTAGTTGGTTTTAGAAGATGAGAATGACATCTTCACTTGATTGTGCCCGTTGCGTTCCTCTCTAAAGATACTGTGTGGTATAGTTTGATGTCGGGATGGATAGTTGGGTGAGGTTCACTGATCCGGTAAACGTTCTGTATTTCTGACGAACTCCAGGATTCATCACTGTAACGTCTAAGATAACTCAGCCCAGGCAAAACGTGTCTTCTCAGGTATTTGTATCTTTGCGCCCCTAATGCAGTGCATTCGCAGAGGAAGTGCTTGAGGCTTTCTTCCTCTTCCTCGCATCCTGGGCAGGTGCTTGATGTCACCAGTCCCAGTCTGTATACGTGTTTGTTCAGGTAGATGTATTGTGTATAGACCGACCATCCGTTTTAATTGTCTCCTGCCTAGATCGAGCGCCATCTCTGCTTAATGGCGGCAGGAGCGCTCAGTCATGGCTTTGATAACTATGCGGTCTGCAATAATTTCGCTATGTTTTTGAAGAGTTTTGCGAACAAGCTACTGTATGCTATGAGGTACTCCTAGGGTTGTTACCGTAGGTATATCTATGTTTCTCGCCCTCGCTCTCTTCCTCACCAAACCAAACCAGGTACCCAACTCAGGTTGACCTGGGAGGAGATTGCCAATATATTGAGTTTTTCCTTTCATTCGTTCACCAATTTCGAATTGATTCTTGTATTTTCTAGTGCCTTTAGGGCTGCTTGACTGTCTGAGCAGAAGTTAATGCAGTTGCCTTAGCTTCTGGTATTAAGTAGTAGTTCCGCATCCTTAATCTAATTAGTTACAGAACACAAAACTATGTAAAGAAATAAATATTATTATTTGAAAATGATATGTACCTCGCTTAGACTCTTCTGTTGTATGAAAATGCGTACACAGTTACTACTTACCTAATCTACGAGACTGTCGTACCTGACAATCATACTAACGAGCGTGTTGTATACGTTACATTACACTTCACATTAGCTGTAGCACTCCTCAGCACCTTCGGTCTATACATTTACATATGTAGGTATATTTTTTAATCGAAAAAAAAAAACAAACCTCATTGGACGCTTACATTGTATTACATATGTATGTAGGTACACACTCGCATCAGCTGCCATTACTTTAGCTCATTTATGTTCACAGACTTCACACATAACCAGGCACATGCTACCACGTCATCAGCACAAACAGTTTAGCGACTGGAACAAATTGCAAATCCTACATATCACACAGAAAAACAACAACAGTGCAAAATTGTCGTCACTGAAGAGCTGCCTTTGGAGATGATCTATGATATCCTTTCATATGCAAAGCAACCCCTACTCAGGTCTACCAGTAGAATGAGGATGCCATGTACGAATAGACATTCCTTCGGAAAGCATTTTCTCGTGAGGGTGATATGGTCATTAGTATTTATATGAAATTACTGGTATTCCAGGTTAATATGAAGCATCCTATTACACCTTGCACTATGGTCTCGTAAGTGGTACATTTAAAATATTCATGCCGTGCAGCCTTTTCAGTTTCATAGATAGAGAGAGAAAAACAAATATGACTTCGGAATGTGGCAATAAACTATCAAAGGTCGTATGTGCTACCATATTGATAGATAGATATTTTTCAAATACAAGGACTTCCGATACAAAACAAAATCAAGTAAAGGTATTTGCTGCAGATGCATTAGATATTGTGAACACATTCTTACGAAATCTTGGATGAAGGCGAAAACTGATTATGAAAGGCTAGAAGCCATGGAGTATTCTTTGGAAGTTAAGCTCATCAAACACACTGTCTAAGTCGAAAATAGTTGTAGGCCTGAATAGAGTAGGTACCACATAGTCAGCCTATCAAAAGTAGAACCTCCCACACCAATCATGACCATTAAAAGGAATTTCAAATTTTCAAAATACAGAACACTACGTGTCGGGCCTACTCAGAAGTGTTACTTCTCTTTCGTCCATAAAAATCGGAATCAAAAGCTAGTGTCTTTTTGGTACTGTGACGCTTCCTATCTTCTTCAACATATTAAAGGTCAAAGCGCAAAATTCAGAAATGGAAGCTGTTTACTACAAAGGAAGGATTCTGTGCAATCTTAGCTTTTATTGGAAAATGCAATGTGTATAGTACGAGTATCTGAAGCTTCTAATATCTTAACATCCATACACTAAATAAATAAAAAAAAGACTAAATGAAGACAAACAGATGATTCTTTATATTTCTTCTAGAAAATGTATTTATTATTCGAATAAATACGAAACACATTAGGTTTGAATGCAAATAAGGTAATGTTTCGCATAGGAATCCTCCCCAAGGGAATTGTTTAATGGAAAAAACCTGTTTGCTTTGTTTCTTTAAAACTTTGATGGAACGTGTCAATTTAACATTCTATTCTATCTCCTTTTTTCTTATATACATACATATACAAATACTTCCGGATACATACATACATACAAACATATATTTTTTTATCCATTCCAAAGGCTGGTACGAGTAGAAGCGTGTAGGATGTATCCATAAGGGATAGTCACCTTAATAAGGGATCACTGTCGACAATAATTTATGATGAAATAATTTATTCCATTTTCATGACACCCAATCGGAATCGTAGACCATTTTCCAAAATATATATGTATACCTGGTGTGAGGGTTTTTTTTTTTTACAATATTTCTGGTCTAGTAAAGGAGGAAATTTGGTTTCGTTTTACTACAAAGTATCTAATGGATATAAACAAGGCCTCACGTATAATTTGTATAGTGTACATACATATGTATATACTATTTACTTTTTATTATGTAACTAAGGTTAGTCAAATTAGTGGCAGTATTTTGTTATCACCTAACATGTAATTTACCAATTTTGTAGCAACATAGTATTAGTCAACATACATTCTACAAATAGAAACTTAAATGATGCAATTAATATATTATAGTGGACAATTTTCAGGCTCGTCTGAATCTGCTTGTTTTCCTTACTACAGCATGATCTGGAAAAAATGTAGGATATCATAAGGTTAAGGTTTGAAGAAACAGTGAGTAGATGTGAATGTAAGATGATCCACAGATCTATATGGAATGAAATCTACTGATCTCAGCTTCAACTATAGTGTTATGGTCCCCGAAACTAAACATTTACAAACAAGACCTTTTAGTTTTGGAAAAAAGTGAAACTTTCTCAGTGGAGTGGTAGAGAGTCCTGTATAACTCGCCGGAGATAGGTGGCCATTCAACCGGACGATTTCTCAAAATTCGACGATTACTGAACTTCGCCTTGAATAGATCAGTTGTTTGACCAGTTATGTGGCATGTGGTACCGTCTTGTTGGAACCACATATCACTGATGTCAAGTCCATCCAATGACTGATCGAAAATAGTCTACCAGCATGGCACGATAGGGAACTACACTAATCGTAACATGGCTATCATTTTCATCCAATCACACCTCCGGCATGAAATCCACACCACACTGTCACTCTTTGTCGATCCATTGGAGTATCTTGAACTACACAAAACCACTAAGCCAAAAATAAGCTTCAAATTCAGGATTTTCTTCAAATTGTTGCAGATCCCAATCGGAGAAGTTTCTGCACTTCAAATGATCAAGCGGCTTCAGTTCTTGAGTTAGTTTGATCTTAAACGTTGGAGTAGGTCAAGATCAAAATGTGGCAAAATTTTGCCACAATGTGGACTGAGAAATTCCCAATTCCTATGAACGGTCGACTGATTTGGCTCATTTTGAACTGAAGCGTTACGGCTGCGATATTTTCGGAACTTCGACCGGTCTTGTCTCACTGGCATAGGAACATTCAATAGTTGATATGTTGAGTCGAATTTATCCATCATAGCACGTACAGCCTGTCTGGTGGAACGATTATTACGACCGAAAATTGGAGTAAGGATATTCTTATTTAAACGCTTGGATACGCAGATACAGGAGGCCACATTACTAAATGGAGTTCTATGTCAGGATGTTTTCGACCCATTTAGCTTCTTTGTATTCAGTAACCTTAGGCTGTGTTGTTTTAGAGTACTAGTTAGTAGTTACAGCTACTCAAAAGAAAAGCTGTAACTAGTATAAGACATGCACCACTTCTTGCACCACATTTATTTACCTCGAAACTGACCCATAGTATCCTTGTTCGTGGATGAAGGATCTTCAAAGAGTAATGCATGTGATTATGACAATACAAACTCCAAGTTGTTTTTATCCAATTTTAAGTTTTTATCTGTTGCGGTTGTTTCCCGTAACAATTAATGGTTTTGTGTGTACATCTCAATCAGCAGAGAGATATAAGCCTACCAACTCCTAACCTAAAACACATAATACCCCTTGACGAGCAGCCACAAAATAAAACCATGGATTAACGCAAAGTTCGCGCATCCAATAAATTCCAAAACAGTCCGCACCAGTAGGTCTCCATTATTTTCAGATGACACAATTTTCTTTTCTATTGACTGCAAGCGACGGACGTGCATCGTAATTTGCATAAAAAAATGAGTCCTACGTTAGTTGAAAGGATTTTTTGTGGTGGTTTTGGCAGTCGTTACAATGACTTCAGATACTATGAATGGAGTTTTCGTAGTTATCAGTGGGGAGTTTAAGCCCCGGTTAACAGGTTTCGACATTGATTTGGTTTGATTATATATTTCATTGTTATGAGAGTTGAAGTGCAGTAATATTATGGATATTTGAACTTTTTTTTACTCCAACGAGCGTTAACTAAATATGCCTAGAGGAAATGATTATAAAATTGTGTTTATCTACTTTTGAATGGATTGATTTAATTAATATTGCTGTATTCAAGTAGCTTAAAATTAGAAGTGGAATCAATCACATTGGAATACTTAATCCTATTGGAGTATTATCGACAAACAATAGGACATTAGGATCATTCACACAAAAGATAGATTATCCATAGATTGACGGTAGCTCCTCAAACAGTAGTTGCACTCACGGAAATTGGGAACTGCAACCAATGGAGTATACCATGCCATCTATTAGCTCGCTTTGAAAGAGATATCAAAGATGAAAATACTCAGTATCAGGGGTGCATTGGCAACTTCCTTAATAGCAACACTTTGTGTATGAAACATCCACTGCCATTGCCGATTTTGGTTGCAGCTTGTTATAAACAACAATATGCGGAGCATGTTAAAATTTCCAATTTGCATAGGAACCACGAGAAATCCTTTATGCTTCTGTCTGCTGTCCAAAATGTAAACTTTTACCTGACCTGCAGACACATAGAACAATCAGTAAAGCCGTATCTTCAAGGATGGATTGTTCGAGTTACTGTAGTGCCTATAGCACGCCAAGGTTTAATTTGGCTTTTGTCATTTTTTACAATTGGATAACTAGGTGCTCTTAGATTATTGCATTCAAATGTATTGAATCTCAGGCACTCATGTAATATGTACTGATAATTTCATATCAAGCCTTCCTGGGCCCACCTACACACATTTGCTTGCGAAAGTAAATAAAAGATGGACACATCTTGATTGTTACAAACCTGGTAGACATTTGAGTAGTCCTGGACTTATGGAGGTGTAAGGGATACATGATTTTTAAAGGACCTTTAGAGATGAAGAATGGAAAGAATATTGTGCAAATATGTCTGATTGAATCTTTGCCTCGGAATCCTGTGTCTTCTAAAGATACTCCTCTTGCACTTAATATGTATCAAAATAAAATAAATAAAATAGCTCGAAATGGGGTATATTGTCTAGTCGAATGTCAACAGGGTTGGCCAAAGACAGCTATACTAAAAAGAATACCCAGAAGCCGATGTATCAAAATCGTGATTTACTTGGCGATTTCATTGTGAAAAGCTTGTATAGGTCATCATCAGTCAAAGTTCAGTCAAAGCAGTAAAAGCATCGATCGATACGTATATCTCCAAATATACTTGATGATGCAAGGCATGCATCAAATATTCCAGAATAAATTTAATGTAGGTCACACAAACAGTAAACTAAACATGGAGCGCCTAAACAAGAACGGAACGCTTACCAGAATACCATCTAGAGCCACATATGCCAACAACTACCCTAGACAAGGAGAATCCATAAAAATCAAAGAGTCTTGTGACAAAAACTATCTGCTGGTTTCAGCGGAAATTAGGGAGCGAAATCTATGCACTGATTTAAAGGGAATGTTACAAGGTTTCCGGGAAACATTTTCAACAGTTTCAAAACGGAAAGAGTGGTAGAACAAGGAGGAAATCCAAATCCACTCGATGAAAAAGTTCTTAAAGCCAATTTAAAAGACATCTTGCAAGGCAAATAACAAATAATTAGTACTGATGGCTTGGCTTCGAAATTTTTCGAATTTGGTTTGATGGTTTTGTTAGAGACCTTACGAGTACACCCGACAACAGGAGTATAATTTTTATAGAGCATTAAGAATCGCCTATTGTGTAGAAACAGGATCCTATCCAGCATATAGAGAGAAGGTCTTAAGTAGTTTTCGCATGCTTATCTGTACTTACCAGTGTGGACACGAGTTACGATTAAAGGGTTCACCCTCAGGAATATCCTGAAAGAATTTCAAGCCAAAATCCACTGGTTTGTCATCGACTTGGAAAAAACTTATAAAGTATTCAAGGCTAGGTACCAATAGTTGAATGTGATATCTCGAATTTGGTCGTAAAATCAAGGACTTACATATAGTATGTTTACTTTATTATACTATAGGTATACATCGCTATACATTATGAATTTGTATCTATGAATTTTTTCTTTCACTGTGTAATAAAATCACATACGTATACTACTATTTACTACTGTACATCGTCGAATTTTGGGAGGAAAGATACCATCGCGAACTCAATTTGCTGAGTAACATGAGCAACTTCAGCAACACCCCAGGTAGCAGAATCTTGAAGTGGCTGCCTTTGGTTTAGAAATCACCAGGATGACTGAACATTCCTGTCAAAGATCAGTAGTTCTTACGTTAAGCCAGATGTACCGAGGAGGGTTACACTTGCCCTGCTGTTGGTTTGTTCTTAAGCCGCTAGACAATTTGACTTAATCTAATCAGATCCGTTTAGGGGCTTTTAAATTATAAATACACCAAGGATACAGTCTATAAATTCTATAGGCCTACACTATACAAATGAGCTGTTGCGCAAACCTGTTTTTTTGTGTTAGTATAGGTATCCTTACAGAAGTACTACAATATGTACGCAATGTACATATGTACCTTGTATTAAAATATTCGGTTCCATTACATGCCTTTCTTTGGGGCATTCACGTGAATATCAAAAATATTTTTCAAAACTTCCTCTACAATAATAGTAGAATCCATACAAAACGAAAATAAGAAATGAGAACGAAAGAAAAAAAAAAAAAAAAACAGTAGGTATAGCCTGAAAGCATCCATTTTTTACCATTACATCGTCCTTCCTTCGCTATTCCTTGGCTGTATGAAAGTGATAAACTTTCTTTTAACTTCTTAACTGTTTCTGCAGTATGACAGGATGAAGCAAAATACTTTTGCCGCCGCAAACCTTGATGGATTTTGTCGCCTAGAAAAAGGACTCCACAGAGAGAGAGAAAACAACTTTTATACCAACTTTATTCACACAAAAAGCGAACTTCCATTGTCGTATATACGAGTTTGAATAATCAATTCGTTGGCAATACATACATACACCGAATCTTAATTTTCAATTGTGTACCCGGAAGAGGAATAATAAATTAAATGAAACAGTTCCTCTTTTGTTTTTTAGCATTAGTTTGCATCACATCATTCTGAGAGTTAATTTAAATTTCAAATGAATTTGTAATTTTTATCACGCTAATCTTGCTAAAAGCCGAGAAGGACAGCCAGATGGTGCAAAAAGTTGAATATTAATCGAACCGAACGGATGCCGTGATGTTTACATTGTGTGCGCCCTTTTTTTTTTTCTTGTCCTTATCACTTTCTTTGCTTGGATAATAATTTTAGGGACGTAAAAAAGTTTACCACGAACGAGTCTTATGGGCTATTTCACTACGAGCTACATTCCTTTTTTCATTGGGTATGGAATTTATCACAGCGGAATTCCAGGTAGGTAAAGTTTCTTTTCACTTAATAGGACTAATGGCCACTATGACAACTCCATTCAACGGCGTGGCGTGTGTTTTAAAGTTTAAAGCATAAATTCCGGTAGCAACTCTACTTAATCATTTTGAAATCGTCGGTTAATCAAATGGACTTAGTAAATGGGGTGTTAAAATATATTTATTGAGGACTTTGAAGACATATTACATCGAAACATATGTTTCTAAATCTTGACTCTTTCAAGAAGGACATGCTTTATTGCCGTACATTGTTTGTTTATCGTATGTTCTAACAAAAGCTATAGACTTTTCTATGTATATCTTTTCCTGAGAATCAAAAAGTAGCAAATCTGAAAATTTAATATTAAATACTTCTAATGTGTTGGCATTCAAATGGATAGAATTTAATTAATATCCTCAACGTAGGAAAGCAATAAGTCACTTAAAGGACTTAAAAATAAAAACTTAATTCTTAGAATTATTCTCTTCTCACATTTCGTAAGTAGGTATTCAGATTTAGTTTCTTCTATTTTTGATGTCTATATTCTCCGAACAGTAGGTAGGTATGCAGAAGTAGACATAAGAAATTTTCCTGAAAATTGTGCAAGTAAGTGTGTATACATATATATTTACATGAAAAGGGCTTAAGGACTAATAGTCTAACACCTACAAAGCAAATACCATTATTTATTGTGACATGCCGGTATGGGCCCCGTGGCTTACTTTCGCAGAACTACGTAAATGGAAGGGGACTACTGTTTAATGTTGTTTCAAATGGAAATAGCTTTTCATGAGAGTTGTACTCTCGGGTGTTTGTCAGACACTCGAGACAGGTGGGATCGTGAGAAAAATCGCACTAATCACTAGGAAACGGCGCCCACCTTACATCTATAGGTATACGCATCAAATCCAGACATCATTGTTACTAGAAACTTGATGTTGTTGATATATTTCGTATTTTTAAGCAATAAGAAATTATTGAAAACAAACTGAAGTTAAGTTTGACAACTTGTCAGTTAGTTGTGCAAGGAAGTGTTGAAGATTTTTATCCTGGGAAATAAGACAAAGAGGGAGACTACTGAGGATATAGAAAAGAAATGTTATGATAAATCTACGATTTTTAAACGATCAATTCCAATCTCAAATGTAGTGTGTAGACTGGAGCTTTAGTACTGCTCTCTTGTTTGGAGTTCAACCACAATTTATTGTGTAAATCTGTCCCGACTTAATGCAGATACCATAAAAATGATAGAAGTTCCAAGGCTTACATCGATCCTCTAAAAACTAACCCATTATGGTAAGTGGCTTAAATAGACCCATACTGCAGATATCACTACAACAGATGTTACGACTCAATAGACTGGTAAGTAATTGAAAACCTGATATTTGAATTTGAATTTGAGTTGAAAGCACAGGTACACCATTGGGTATACAATAATCATAGATAAGGACTAAGTACTTCTATGGCTTTGAAGGTACTCGAGCTGTCACCGTACTCTGTGTTGAATGATCGGAAAGACCGAGTGCTTTTCCAATCGTATTGAATATCCTCTTAGTGAACAAGCTTGGAAAAATCGGCAGCCAAGATTTGGTTCGAACGATGAATGGAAACCCAGTGAGTCGGTAATGACTCCTTTATTAACATCGTAGAGTATTGTGGCCCTTGGGAAGTGGAATTACTCATATGTTGCGATGCTAATACTCAGAATACAGTCTATAGTCAGAAGTAGCAGAAATCGCCTAGATTTTAACAATATGCAAGAATTTTTTTTACTGGTAGGAAACTTAGGTTCGATGCTCTAACATTGTGGTGGTGTCCCAACAATTTAGGGGACATTTTTGTTTACTGAAATAAAGTAAAGATGCACTTTTAAGCTTAATAGCTATAGACATTTCATAGTTATAGTTAGGATTAGAAGCAACAACCTTCGACCATCCATCCAAAGAATTCCACAATGTTCTCACACAGCAGGCCTGTTCGGCAAGACAGTGAGATAACAAGATAGATTGTTCCATTAGTAGCAACTTATTGTCAAAGAATTAGATAGATATTTTTAAGCTTGAAATCTGTAGCTTACTAGCTATAAAACTAAGATTTGCTAAGATCTGCATATACATATCCTGGACAAGTCTATGAAACTGACCTCAGAAATCGTGATTTAGTCCAAGTAAACTGTTAGTATGGGCTAGCTAACTCTATTCACCAGGAAGAACAAAATCACAGCTTAGAATAGCCATAGGAACCTTGTCTAGTCACGGCCTCTTGAGGAAACACTCCAGAAGACTAGCACTTACTAACTTCAGTACCTTCAGATAAAACTACGACTTACATGTCATCGAAAACATCACCCCTATTTTATGTCTATGCTAGGGTATAGCTCAGAGACGTATGTCGCTTATAAGGATTCTTATATGCGCTTATTTGGTTTATTCAAGTAGTAGAAGACATAAAACTCCAGTGATTCTCAATACTACAATTCATATTTGGGTTGCGAACATTTAGTCAGCATTTACCAAATCCAAATTTTGCCTATTTAAGCATAATGCTTAAGCTAACCACACTATTTGAGTGAAATGTATAATGTAGCTTTCAAAAATGGAACCACAACCGACCAGCAACGCTATAAGGATATCTGACTATAAGCTCATAAATGTGATATGCTCACAATAAGCGGCTGATACAAATAACAGCTTGTTATGTAAAAAGTTCGGGGAATAAGGATTACAAAGGATCATCACATCAGGTCTTTAAAGTTAAAGTAATCAATCATATTTTTTAAGCAAATCCCTTTGAACACCTTTTTGAACTCTGGCACTATCTTTTATAAAAAACTACGCAAACTGACAGGCGTATGTATACGCCTTTCACTTATCCTATCTTCTGTTGTATGAAGAGATTGTATACTTCCTAAAGTCTCTTTCGAATTCGAGACGATTTCTGGTTTCACCTCTTCTAATACTGTTACAAGAAATAATATCTGAAATAAATATCTCATACAAAGCTTAGATGTGCAATTTTTACCAATCGATTTTATTTTAGTTTTATTTTCATCCTTAATCACAAGTTTAAACGTATCTATTCCTTTATTTCAGTACCACACACCCTTGATCCCTTAAGATTTTTGTTTTAAACTTTTAAAGAGTACGATTGATCACACTCCAATACTTAATCCACTTTAGCAAGAAAAATAAAAATGATTAATCGGTGTATTGGTCTCTTAAACTCAAAAAAAAAAAACAACAAATACAGGAAATATCCTTCAAGATTTATTTTAAAATATTCTCTACAGGATTTAAGACAACAGGAAGCAATTAAGGATTTTATTACTTTTTTGTTTTTGATTGCCTAAAATTCGTAATACTGTGCGCGTGTGGTTAGATTGATGTTTTATGCCTGAAAGTATTGCTGTACATCTAATTCTAGGGAACTGCTGTATGGATCATGCTTTTGGCGTAATAATGTTACTGAGTTTGTAGGTGCGTACACAGTTTTTGGTTTTCTCTTATCCCACAAAGAAGGGGGATCCAGCCGATGGCCACTAAAAAATATGCCACAGGAAAAATCAAATTTATTCCCAGTAGGGACTATAATCAGACTCAAAATAAGTTATTATTTTGCTCTTCAGCAACGGAAGCATCTATGGGACATTATTTTATGGTTCCGCTTTCAATCAAGCTGGTTGTGGTTTTCTTACTTTTTTATGGGAAACAAAACAAAAAATCAATAAAAATGGGATGAGATACATGATGGGATAGACAGAAAGGAAATTTATACAAGGTCATTGTCATGATTCATAAATCAGTCTCTGTTCATAAATGGAATAATTGCCAATTACATGGCAGGATTCTACTAACTTTATGATTTAAAAATATTAAACAATTCAAAATGCTCTTTAAATTTAAGAGAAAGTTGCCTACGGCACAGGATGATTTATTCAGTCTAGGAGGCAAAGTTAATTACTGAGTACAAAGTATGGTGAAATGGTTAAATGTGTGCCTTCCTATTACCATGCTGACGTAGCGAATTGAAACCAAGTCAGCCTTTAAATAGATTTTATTTTCCATTAACTACATATGTACATGCAAAACTACAGAATGTTAATATTCAGAGGACAGATTGCCCTCAGAATAGCAATCGTTTCGTTAAGAGTTAAAGTCCCAATTTCGATGCAAGAATGGCAGAGGAAAACAAATTCATTGACAGACGATGGCAAAAATATTTCACATAGATCCAATAGTAATACTATAAACATACCATTTCTAATTGCAATATACAACTAAGACTGCAATACGGACAGAAATCAAAGAATATTGTTAGCAGACTTCAGAGTTTTGATTGGATCTGTATGTATATTTATACCAAATATCATTTGAAGTCATCAAAATCACTGTCATTGAAGATGATTAAAATCATCGTTGATAGGTACAGAAACTAAAGTGAAAGTATCCATTCCATCCTTTGAGTGTATTTTTATACTTTGCTTCAGATTGGATACTTTGTATATTTCTTGGAATTTGTAAGCATTTAGCATTTATCCTCCTTATTGTATATGTTTGGATGTGGTTTTAGTATAAGAGGCAGACTAAAGGTTGTCGACCTTCCAGCTAATCAGTAAATAAATGTTGAAGGTCCAAGTTCCCTTCGACAACATAATCATCATCATCTTAACTCATCTCCCCACAGAGGAGAAAGGTAATATCACACTAAGTTGTCCTTTGAGATTTCGAACTCAAGATACGAAACATAGACATCAGAAGTGAGACCATCAGAAGTCATAACTTGCATGAAAGCAAAATCAGGCTCTTCGACTTTGCTGTGGTTAATGATCACAATCCTCCTTCATGGCATTTAACCTTGGACTCTATTGAAAGCAGATGACGCCAATCGTTTCAAAAGAAACATTATTCGTATGATACTCAGCCTCGGGTATGTAGAAATGGACCTCAACCAACTTGAAGTGTGCAACTGAATGCTTTAAGCAGGTGACCGGAGTAACTGGAGACGTATATTAACGTAGACCAAACAACGTATTGAACCATGACCTAGTTACAGCAAAGGACCAACGAATGCCATCACCCATGGATGTGATGGCTAGACTGCTACTAGTGAGGAGGTTCAATGTGCTTTTTCCGAGCTGTCTTCCTTGAGCTTCTAAATAGTCACTCAAGGATGGTATCAATCCCAAAAGACTAATGACGGCATTGGCACCGATCTATATATTAGAAATTTCTCGACTAATGTGGTATTACTCCACCAAAACTGGTTTGATGACGAATATGTGCGGACACATGTATCTTAGCCAACTGGACATCTACAAAGCAGCGCGGCAAACAAAGATAAAAGAGTTCTGAAATTTCTACAGAAGTCTAAAAGTGTAATCATAAACCGGAGCCTTCAGGGACACAGGCAAATAGTCCTTATCGACTTGGAAATATTATTTCTGAGATTTGTATGTCAATGAATATGTATAACCTATCTGATGAACAATATAATAGCTACAATACAAGGGCACAGTTTTCGAAGACTTAGAAGCTAAGTTGTTCAAACCTACCAGGAATAACTTGGTACATGCACCGATTCGTCTGTAAGATTTGGTTCAACGAAAGCATGCAAGTTGATTGTTAAAGTTAGTCTATTTGTCCGATCCATAAGATTAGATAAATTTGAAGGACACGCAGTTTGAATGAGTGTAAAAACGCATTCGCTTATGAAAGAAGGCGATTCCGAAGCTTCTGGCCTACACGGACGACATTGACATCGTCGGTTGATTGAAGTCAGTAGTTATTGGAACCTCCGCTGCGAACTTCGAATCAGATGTTGTAACAATGAGTTCGGGGTATAGAACTTGCAAACGGTGTACCTTGGAATTGCAAGCCAATGTAGAACAATCTTGTCAAGAAGAACTAAAGAAGCACTTATGATTTGGACAAAAGAATCTTTGACACCATCTTTAAAGAATGGACACTAAAGGAGATAAAATTATTTTCGAAAAAAATCACAAGCAATTCGGGTCAATGGAGACAACTGACCAAGTATTGTACCACCATAAGAGAGAAAGAAGATTACCAGACATACATCTGGTATTCACCCCAGATCGACTGGTTCACTGAAGGCATTCTGTACAATGTGATGGGATAGACACCAAAAACTCTACTGCTTATAAAGTAGGTATACCACCCAAAGATTAACTGATTAACTGAACAGTCCTTATGTAATAAATACCACAAACCATACCCAACACGTTATCATATAGATCGGAATTCTCACAGAGTAAAGCGCACAAGTTTACCACAATAAGAGGTCTGAACTGAAAAAGTGTCATTTGCCAGACTAAACATTTCACGAAGTATGACGCAGGACGCAGGACTTCGTCTTGGTGATCATAATTGATGGTAAGAATATACAGCAGCGGAAGGATGAAGGATTCATCGCTTCATGATTCATATCGATTTCCTTTGTAAATTATGCCTCAGAGGTGGCATAGTAGTGGTATGGATTGTCAAATACCACTGTTCCTGTGGTGAAGGATAAATACATCACAGTATGACATGTGATGATTTTCAAGTGCTTTCTGCTGCCATTGATATCAGAGGATAAAAGGAATATGATTTTACTTTATTTGTTTGTTTAGTTGTGAAACGTTTTTAAAATTTTGAGAAACTTTGGACTGTTATAAATTTTGACCAAGATGGCTTATTCATCATTAGTGCTTCTTTCATTTCATTAAAACTCCCTCACTTTCGTCACCAAAAGACTATGAATCAACTC
The DNA here is from genome assembly GCA_905220385.1 of Xylota sylvarum. Lineage (NCBI taxonomy): Eukaryota > Metazoa > Arthropoda > Insecta > Diptera > Syrphidae > Xylota > Xylota sylvarum. The sequence goes on along the minus strand of LR999960.1, from coordinate 48,021,704 downwards.
TGGCTTGAGTATTTAAACTTTTAATATATCCTTTACAATCAATATCCCCCAAATTTTTTGAAATAAAGGGTCATCCAACAAGAGGTGTTGAACTATCAGCATTCAACCTATCATTGCGATGGTTTTTGATAAGTAAAAACATGGAAATTTTTAGATATAGATCGATACATACTCGGAAACTGTGTAAAAATAGTCAAAATTCACTACGAAGTTCATACTGATTTCGGTCATCATCAAGCGCCTTCTTTCACAGCTATAGTGAATTTAATCGATAAATTTGAACGTCTTCGATAGATTAGTGATTTGAAGACTCCAACTCGAGTTCATCCGCCAAGGTCATAGAAAAATATCGACGCCATAGCTGAGACTGTAGCTGACACTCTGAAAACACAGGTGTGTCTATTTCAAGACGATCACAGGAAGTGTGCCTATTCCCAACCACTTTGCACCGCATTTTACATAAATATCTTGGCCTAAATGGTTATAAGGCCCAATAGATACAAGAATTGAAGTCAGCAGACCACGCATAACACCGTACTGTCGCTGATTGAGTGGTGAAAATGAAAGAACAAGATTCAGATTTTTTCCACCAAATTATTCTGAGTGATGAGGCCAATAGCTATCACCTAAACCTTAATGTATGTATGTAATGTACTGTGCATTAAATATTTTAATAAATTTTAAATTTAGGCAAAGTCAGTACCTACATATGTACCCTATCCAATTTAAGACACCATCTTACTTATTAAAAAAATATGTAAAGTCAGCATTGTGTTCAGACTTAAGTAATAATAAAAAAAGCGAAACACAATTCATGACTTGACGATTAAGAACGAGAGGCTTTTTTTTCTATTAAACAGAAACACCACGAAATAATACATAACGTGTCTGTGGAATGTGTCCTTTCAAGAACATGCCCTACACGGTGAAGGTTCCATATTCTCTAACGACACAATTACGGTTGGTTATATTTCTTTTACGAACTGCCAAGGTAGCATATTAAATTTTAAAAGCATTAAAGAAATGATTTTTGCATCTATAAAATGAATTTCAGACGAGCCTCATACTGAGTTCAGTTAGAGTCGAAAACCTTAATAAAACCAACAATTTCTACTATGTATCTTCCATTCAGGGATTGATATACACGCCTCTAGCAGTGTGCATGATTTTTTTTTACAGCCAGCCAGGTTATGTAAAATATTTGACACAAAGCAAATGTCACAGGAGCGTGAATTTCCAAGAACGAAGTCAAAAATTTGAAATTTGCTGTCACAGTGGAGATAAATCTACAATGTGTGACTAGCACCCATTTCAGGTTTTTTATTAAAATTGTTTTTTTTTTTTTTTAGATTCTTTTTTTTTTATTACTCATGTAGACTGTAATGTATAAGAGCAAGTGCGTTCAACCCGTGTACCCACTCGTTTTTATTTTGTGATTTTAGAACCAAAAACATGCCCTCCGCACAGGAAGGAGTAATCTGTACTGTAATGCTGAGCCTTGTAGCGGTTGAACTATTTCATAAATTGACAAAGCATGGCATCAACTGTCTAGCATATAGTCATCAGTTTAGTCACGACGAGGGAGACACTGCAAAGACTGTCATGTCTTAATATTACAGAGTCCATGAGAACTTGCTCATTTTGGACCTGAATCTTTTGCGTCTTGTGGTCGAGGAATGTGGAAATAAAGGATTTTCAAATTGCCCTTTGGAAACGACATTAAATAGTAGGTCCCATCTATTCATGTAAAAAATATAACAGGCACAGCATGAATGGTGTTGAAAAGCTAGGCACTGGGTCGCTTAGACCTGTCGCGTCAAATATTTGTATTTTTTTTTTGTCAAGGAATGTACAAACAAGATTATTCTAAGAATGCAATCAAGCAACAGGAACAGGAAAGTGCATAACAAACTAGCATTTCTGGCCATTCCTAGAGGTAGTATCATCAGATAGTTAAATTTTCAAAAGAACTTTTTTACGAAGCCTAGCAACAAAAGTTTTGGTGCAATGAATTTCCAAGAATCAAGAACTGACGAAGCAACTCGAAGAGGAGTATTCGGGCCTCTGACTAAATACTCTCAATCCATACGCAATAGCACTAGTATATTGCATCCTGAAATACATACATACATATATGCCATAGATAGATGCGTCCAAATCAATTTAGAACAATCATACCAATTGTTTGATTCAGAATATATTTGGGCAAGTACCGATTATTATCAGTCACCAGTGTCAACACTCATCCTCAGATTCTTACGAGAAACTGAATTAGGAAAATTGGTTTAGGACGGTTTTCTACCGAAAAAGGGAAACAAGAGTACAAGACTTTAAAGTAATTCTGAAAGAAATCATATATCTTTTGAAGAAACATATCTCTTCAATGCATTAGTACGGGCATAAGGGTTGCGGTGCAACATATCACTCATTCAAAAAATAAAGACTAGGCTTAAGAATGATAACACCGGATTGAACTGATGCTCAGATCGAGAACCATACACTCATCACTGGGAGATACAACTATCCGGAAGAGGATTTGCAGCTTAACGCCCCAAGGCAGAGTCCTCTTTACCCTAATATGACTTCTCTTGCTTGACGAGATTTTGGTGAGATTGAAGGTAAATGGTTCCAACGTGTCGGCCTCAGGGAATTTCCTTCCAGTTTTAAGTGAAAAGCTCAATCTTGCATTACAACTAGTGGACGACTAGGCTGGCAGCAAAGGACTGAAGTCGACCTGTCGAAAACGGAGGTAGTGCTTTTCACTAGGAAAATATTGATTCCCACCTTCAGCTTCCGCAACATAAGCGGAGTTGAACTCAGATTCTCGAGGTCGGGGCGATATCTGAACGTGATTCTGGATTCCAAATTAAACTGGAAGAACAATATCAATAAACGGATCAGGAAAGCAAGCTTTTTGCTTTTGTAAAAAGGTTTTCTGTAATTCGTGGGGCTTCAAACCAACCGTGGTGTACTCATTCTTACTTATAGTTCACTAGTATGGTGTGCTGTCCAGGAGAAGAAATATCAGCTTTCTAACTTTACAAAAATACAGAGGGCAGGTTGCATCGGTTTGTTGGGATCACTACGAATGCACTTTAAACCATGCTCAGTCTTATTCCTCTGAATTTGTCCTGCAGTAGTCTGGCGGCCAAAACTGCTGTAAAACTGAAGGCAGGACGATCGAACCCTCATGGCCACGCTTCGATACTTTCTCGATGGGAGGCCACCAACGGATCGACGGTAATTGTTCACATGAACCCGATACTTGTATTTGAAAAAGATTTGCTATACGAATTCCAGACAGGGCCTACTGGAAGTACCATAGAATGGGCAATAAAAAGGAACTGGCCTTCTACACTGACAGTTCTAAGACGGACATTGTGGAAATTCTAAGAATAGGTCATTCTTTTAGAGAAAATGATGTCTTTCAAGCCGAAATCACGGCCGAAATTATATGTGAGAGCAGTATTGTTGACAAAATGATAACTACCTACACAGACACCCAAGCAGCTGTTAACGCTCTGGGATCGGCGATAGTTAGATCGAAGTTTGTAAGCACCTGCAAATCACTCCTGAACAATATATTCAGAGCCAATAAGGTGACTCTCTACTGGGTAACAGGGAATATGGATATCTTAGGAAATGGAAGGACTGATGAGCTAGCTAGCTAGCAAGGGTCAGGGCTGTATGTATCGCAGGCTCTTCCCTTGGTTGCAATCCGAATATGGTCCTTAAAGAAGAATTAGAGGATGAAGCCACTGGTCGAGCCAATCGGCAATGGGCTCATCTAGACGCATGTGCAACGGCCAAGGCACTATGGCCGGCCCTAAACAAGAAGAGGACCGTATCTCTGGTGAAGCTCAGTCGTCGCAAGACACAAGTCCTCTCTGGTTTAATTAATGGGCACTGTGCCTTTCATATTCATGCGGAGCACCTCGATGCACTATACAGCGACTATTGCAGAAGTTGCAGGTACTGAACTAACTATTATTAAGCAGTGAACTTAGCATACCTTAAGACCCAGGAAAAAAGGACCAACAATTAAAAATAAAAAAAGGCAGAAAAAGTATACATAATCATTTTTCTAATAAATCATTTCAAAAATCAAATAATAATGTTTTCTATGAAAGCCATCCTTGCACTAGAAAGAATGTTTAGTGATGCCTTGTTGAAATTTATATCCTTATGACTTCTGTTTTGTATATTTTTATTTGCAATACCATATCGGACAGTGAAGCTGATAGTTATTATATAAAACTTAATAAGCAATATGTCAGAACAATACATTACTTTTTCTTTTACGTTAAAGTGAGGAATTTTAAAAATACCCACATTGCATATATGTATATCCTGAATTTTTTACGATGATGGAGGTTATACAAAATAATACAATATAATGAGAAATGTATTCACTTCCATCTGACAAAAAAGAAAATGAAGAATGAAACAAAACAAAAGCAAAAGAACATTAAAGCTAATTTATGCTAAATTGCTGAAAACTTTATTCATAAACTTGTCTTAGAAATAATTAACGTTTCAACAAGCAAAACAAAAAGAGGAAAATTAACTTTTATTTTCTTCTTAAATAAGATTAAATAATACCTTACTTGTATTCTCTTTTACCATGGCTAGAGGTGGTGTAGTTATATAACATACTTTAGGCAATAAATACGTTTTTGAAAGGATTTGCCATACCACTAATGGAAGTAAAGGATCATCCAACGAGAGGTTTGAAATATCAATACTTAACCATCACTTCGATGATTTTTGATAAGTAAAATTTAGGAGGTTACTAAATCCGGATCGATATACACTCGTACGATATGTTAAAATAGTGAAAAATCACTACAAAAAGCGTGAAAATATTGCTTCACCTGCCACATAGCTGTTGAAGCAATAGGTCTATTGCGTGACAAGTGGACGTGTGATTTCTTGAAATGGAGGCTTCAATAGGCCACAGAAATTGTGCGATTTAAGACCATTAGACGTTTTCCTTTGGGGTTACGTTAAAGATAAAGTCTACAATAATGCTCCACCAACGATTCATGCAGTAAACGAAAAATTAGCGAAATACAGCGTAAATTATGCGAAAACATGATAAAAACTTTGCGAGGTGGACAATTGGAAAACATTGTATTCCTTTCCTAACCTCAAAGTATGTACTTTAGATTAAAATAAAAACATCTACACTTTTCATAAAAATTTTGCACATTTCCATTAATTTAAAATGACACCTCTTGTTGGATGACCCGATACATATTCAAGGAAATTCAAAGAGATTTTAATGCTTCTGTCAAATACCATCCACAACTTTTATTTTAAATAAATAAAAAACCCTTCTTTCTCAATTTGTGATGGTTGGAAAAAGGAAACCCTCTATGAACTTCTGATTCCTGCGACATATTAGTATCTTATAGTTCCTGTAACTTACTCACCCTTGAATCCACATATTCAATCATACACTCTTTCTTAAAGGAAGTTAAACCCGGATATAATCTCATGAAATGGACATGAACACTTCGATAGGACTCAGTTACGTTCGTACTTCCTCTAATAGAGAGGCAAGTTTACATAAGAAAGAAAAATAATATAAGGAAAGGAAGAGACCCAAATCATAATTCTGTGGGAAAGGAGATGAGAAAAGAGAAATCACTTATGTATATTCAAAGATAGTATCTAAACGCCATCTGAACATTCACATAGTGTTACTTCCACTACTTTACTATCTATAGGACAGGAATGTAGGTGTAGTCCATAACTAAAGCATCGTAAATGGAAATTCGATTTTCTTAGGGATGTCGTGCGTGAAAATGTTTCCTTCACGATCATTGCAGTGGAATATAAGCAAAATGGTACCTATGCTTGAAATGCATGTGTCGAAGAAAATATTTCTATAATTTAATCATGCATCTGGAGCAAATAGATATGTACAAAACCATGTGATGCATATACCGTAAAAGACAGAATTTGAATTTAAAATAAAATAAACGATAAAACCAAGACTGTTGACTTAAGGAACCAGTGACAGCTTTTCCCTGTTGGGATCACAAAATTAGTTCAGTTGTTGTAAAAATTAATGTATTGAAGCCGGTTTGAATGAACAATAAGTTATTCGATTATTTGAGAAAATTCTTGCATACAGGTCAACTGCATAAAAATTAATATTTGCATTAACAAGGCGAATAATTTATAGATATGCTATGTCACAGGTGATGTTTCTCTAATAGTGACTACGTAATGAACCTGTTGAGACCTAATGGAATGAAATCTTACAGTAAGAGCGACTGTCATGGGATTGATAAATTCAAAATCTTTATAATTGAAAGCTGTGTAAAAATCCAACATCATCAGATTGGAAAATGTATTTTTTCTGACGCGTCCCTTTAGATCTGAGATATATTTCAAAGACACTGAAACACACTTGTGAAGAACTGAAAAAATGAGACTGTCATGCCAATGATTACTGGAATCTTACAACAAAATAGGTATTAGCTACACAACACATTTTACATAGACTAACAATTGGCTCATTATATTTAAGTAGTCTAAGAAGCAGAAAAAGAGTAGGAACTTTTCTCCAAGAAATATATGTAGATTGAGTTTACATGCCTAAGAATTAGGTCAACTGATATCTTATTTTGGTGTTGAGTTTTTGTACAGAGTATTACAACTAATGCAGCAGGTGAAACATAAACAACTAGAAGGCATAAGATACAGTCCCGACGTTTTTTTTTGCAAGATCGTCAATCCCAACGTTGGATTTCTATCCACTTGTCTCAGTACTCAACATAGGATTGGCTACTGATATTAGGTTAATGTACTACTAGCAGAGTTGAACTATCCTTAATTGTGACACCATGTAACCCCGATTAACTGCAAGAACAGTTGAGTCCTAATACCTCTGAGATAGTAGCAATTCAATTATCATTTAGGTAAAGCTGCAAGGAACGGGTTAAAATATTGCATGGTAGTGAAAGATGCAGCACGTCTATATCATAATTCTAATGGTTATTTAAATTTTGTTTAAACTGGACACTATGTAGTAAGAAACTTTAACAGTATGTGTAAACGGACTTCAAATAATACTCCAATCTTAAACTGAACACTAGATGTTAACATTGAGGGTGACGATGAAAATTTTCGCCTTGCACCTTAAAACGATATCGAAAGCTAAGCCCAAATACCTGATCCTAAAATAATGAGTTGAAACCATCCTTAAGGTTTCAGCCTGAAAATCGACTAAACAATAGTGCAGCACAAGACATATGTTACTACAATGCAAGGGTGAATATGGCTCTCCGATGAGAATGGTAGAGTCTGTAAAAATTTCACCCAAATTCGGAACTTGACTAGGCGAGTACACATGTTAAAAAAAAATAAAACAATAGTAGACCTCTTCGAATATTACTGACTTTAAAACAAAGTCTTTGTACAATCAAACAAAAGACAAGAGCACTTAGTATGATGTATGTACATATGTGTCATAAATAGTTGAAGGTACTTATTATATTTAGAGAAATGTGAAGAAATTAACACACTATCTAACGCAACTCATATCAAGCCTATTGTCAGAGCAGAACATACATAGGTTTTAGATATCGTCTATCTCGATGTACTCATCAGAGCTGGGCAGCTCATCGTCCAGCTAAATATCTGACGACTACTTGAATAAACCTCTAAAACCGAAGCAGAAAGTTCCTAATTTATCACCAAGGGTAGGACCATTCGATGTAGTTAATAAAGACCTTGCTGCGGTCTCATAATTGGAACAAAAGCAGTAAGCACTGCAGTATCCCCAAACGCAGTATGGCCTTCTCTTTAGGTGTCATTCTCCCTCTCTCTTTTTCAAGTTTCTATTCATGCCAAGCAGATCCGAAAACAAGACAGCAATTGGATACTGTCGAGTGGAAACTCTAGAAACTATTCTAGATACTCCCTATAAGTAACCAGACTTATGACCAACCCTCACTACATGGGCATCAAAAAGTTTTCTTGTGATTAAATTCCGACTCGAAGACATCACTCTAGTGGTCTACTCTGTCTATGGCAGAGTGACTTATACAAGTCGTAATAATTAATTAAACTAATTAGAAGAACGAGCAGTAAAAAACGCGAGAAATGAAGTATCTGCTAGCATTGGGAGCTAAGAGAGAAACCAGGGAACAAATGCCATGACTGACACCGAAAACAATGTGAAAAGCGAAGTCATGTCAACTCCCCTTAATAATCTAAAGATCTGTATCTTTTTCCACTGTTGGATCAAACAAATGGAGTAGACTCATCTATGTGAAGCTAGGAAGATGTTAGAATCGATGACTATTTTGCAACAATAATGGACTTATAGTCCTTAATGGTTTTACAACAGGCGATAAAGAAGGCCACCTCACTTTCATCAATAACATTGGGGAATCTGTAAATGGCATTTGTTCTATATCCCAAGATATGTAAGGGGATGTTTAGAACTTCCTGGTAGACAACAAAGCATGGTCTGATCATCTACCCGTCCAATTAAATCTTAAGTTGGGATCATCTATTCAGAGTTTAAGGTTTATTTGCATTCTCTTAAATCCACCACAATTGGCAAATGACGTTCGGTATGCACCTATGTTTATTGAAGATGAAGATTTGGATAAACCTATATCAATGGAGGATGTAAAACAAACTTTAAGAAAGGTCAAACTAAATAAGGCTTCTGGGGAAGACCGAATATCATATGAATTTTTGAAAAATGCAACAAGTGAGTTCTTGGACGTGCTAGTACAAGTTTACAATACAATTTTGGAAAGAGGTAAAGTGGATGATACATTCATAACAAGTATAGTGTTTACTATATTAAAAAAAGGGCAATGTAAATCAAACATGTAACTATTGTGGAATCTCATTCATGAATTCATGAAAAGTGATGATGGGATTACTAAATGAAAGGTTATCTCTCTGGATTGAGAAGTATGGAATTATGACAGAATACCAGGCGGGCTTTAGAAGGAAATACTCCACTGTGGACAACATATGCAATTTAGCTTCAATAGTCCATTTAAAACTTCAGGAAAAGAAAAAGGTGTATTCTACACAATATTGAAATATCAACAAAAATAGTAAATCTTATCGAAAGTATCTATAGTAATACAAGATCTGCAATATGGACGGGTGAAGAACTTTCGGAGTACTTTGAAACAGCATCGGGTGTAAAACAAGGATGTCTTCTATCCCCATTACTTTTTGCTTTATATTTAAATGATCCCCACGAATATTTAGGTGGTGGCATTGTATTGTATTAAGTGACTGTATATGGATGACATCGTTATCTTATCAGATGATGTTAGCACATTGCAGACAATGATAACACGCTTAGAACAATATTGCAACCTATGGAATATGGAAGTCAATTTGGATAAATCAGCAATTATGGTACTCAAAAACGGAGGAAGATTATCTTCTACAGAAAAGTGGGTATTCAAAGGTGAACAGATTAAAACTGTATCAGAGTACTGCTATCTAGGAGTGATTCTTACTCCAAAAATTGCATTTTCCAAGCATGTTGAAAATCGAAACAGCTCAGCAAAAAACAGCATTAACGCCACATGGAAACATTTTCTGGGTAAAAGTGCAATATCTCTTAAATCGAAGTGGCAATTATTCCAAGCAGTCTGTAGAGCCGTCCAGGCCTATGCAGCACAAATATGGGGATGTAAACATTTGGAGGATATTGATAAACTACAGTGTTATTTCCCCAAGCGAGTGCTGAGGCTTCCGGCTAACACACCAAGTTATGCCCTGTATATAGAGACCGGAATTGACTGTGTACACATAAGAGCTACACTTGCAATACATTTATAAACCATTGTTTGAATACGATGATAGAAGATTGCCTCATATATTATCGAAGAAAATTATTATTATTTTTTGGGGTAAAGAAATAAATAATCTTGGTTCGGATTTTGATCTACAATGGCGAGCTGGAAATCTGACGCGCACTTATTGGCTTACTAAAGGAAAAGAGCTGTTACAGAAACTTAAGCAAAAAAGATGGCAAAGTTTTCTACATAAAGCATCAATGAGCGAAAATAGAATTCATAGCCAACTTGATTATTCGAAAAGTCAAACGTACTTCACTAAGATATACTGTCAGACTAAAATATCATGGATCCTTAAGGTGCGCTGTGATCTGATCTGGTTCAATGGGAGTAGATTTAGCACTCGAGATTGTAACTTATGCTCACTACATATGTAATATGAGGGAGGTATAAACAATCAAACATTTCATTGGTATTTGCCCGATTTTGGGGCAATTTAGGTATAGATAGATATTTTTGCAAAACAACACTCACTGAAGAAGATGTAATTAATGTTTTAAATGGAGTAAATGGCGAGTCTTGGAACAAGCTCAGTAATTTCGTTATCGGTGCTCTTAAATATAGAAATGAATTAATTAATTATTTTAACTATTGAAAAGCAGAATTTAGAACTAATAACAATACATTGTATTAGATATAATATTATATATATTATATAGTATTATATAGTATAAAATAGATAAAGTACGAATTATAATAAATAATATGTCAAACTACTGAAAGACGACGAAGTGTTATAGTCATACATACTTTGTTTCTGTAAAATTTAAATTTAAAATTTAAATCTTAATTTAAAATTAAGTATAAAATTGTTTAAAATATTTTTCTGAAATAATGAGTTATACATACATACATACATACATACATAGTATTATAATGAACAATTAATCATCATGGAGAGATACAGAGAGGCCTACTGAAATATGTTCTTAATGTGAATTGAACGAACACAGTCGATCTTGGTAAATACCTTTAAAACAGATGCAGTGATTTGTACCAAAAAAAATCTTTGAATTTGCGGACAACGCCTCGCACCAGGATGGCCTCAACCACAATAATTCAATTTTAAACAAAAACTATTGATTTCCAATGGAACCTTTAGTTTCGAAATGTGTACAGTCAATACCTTCTATCGGACGCGTGAGTAATATGAACATGAACGGACACAATGTGGCTGATGGATCCATACCTAGTCATTCGATTTGCAAATGGTTTTTTCTTTTTCAAAAATTTTTATAAACGAAAAACTTTATTCATAAACGATGATGAAGGTAACGCGAAGTAGGTACACATTTTTTGTTTTTTTCTGGCAAAAACCAATTAATGCCACGTACTTTCTTAAGAGCTGTACTGATCAACTGGGTCCGACGGAAGGTTAAGACAATTGTAAGAGCTATGTATATTGATCTGATGTCTTCAGCTTTGTTACGTTGCACTTATAAAATGAGTTTAAAGGTTAGAAAGAACCGGTAATTGGAAGTTTCATATCATCTTCTTCTTAAAGAAATACAGTAACTTCAAGAAATTCGCCTCAGAAAGGCGGCTAAGACTAAACAATTGTAATAATTGGCGAGTACAAGTACAAGTCACTGGTGAATTGTGCAATGTAAATACATATACCTAACAATACGAAATAAATTGTACTCAATTACTAATTTATAGGAATCTGCATGTTAACAATAAAACAAATAGAAAATGATGATACAGGAGCAACAGTTTACTCCTGTCGTCCTGATACAAAAATTACCACCAGACCTCCGGATCAGTGTATCGTATTTCAAACAGAAATTTCAGCAATCCGAAAGCAGATCTAAGGCTCAAAGAGCATTAAAAGTCTTGACATCGCCAACACAAGGATCCAAGTTTGTTAAGCAATGCCTATACCAAATAGCAGACAGATGTGAATTGTTGTGGAATTGTCATGTGCTTCTATTGGTTCTTCATGCCATTTCTTTAAAAAAAAAAGACAAATAAAGCGTATTCACTACATAATGGTATCTCGAGGTTCAGATTATTTATTAAGAATACTGGTACGTGATGATCCCACTTATTTAACAACTGGTAAGTGAGCTAGTCTACCTATTTTATGCCACTCTAAGTTCCTTCATATTACCTGTATGCCAGTCAGATTTAGTCACTCTACTATATCTCTCACAAGGATTAACATCAACATATGTATGTAGCACTAGATCGTATTATCATTAAAATGAAAACATCTCAGTAAACATTTGCAAATAGATTTAACCGCTTCACAAAAACAAACCATGCACGAAAACTCTAAAATCTAACGAGTATGTTAAAGTAGTCTCTTACCATCATGCATGACCTCCATACAACTAAATCCAGTTAAAATTTATATGTAGCAATACGCAAAAAAAAAAAAAAACAAAGGAAATTTGTTTTAAAAATAAAAAAGCGAGATCCACGTTTTGTTTTTTTTTTTGTTTTATTTTATGTACTCGTACATCGATTCGCTACAGTTTTGGTTCACAATGTTTGGTTATTGCATCTGTCCTGTTTTTCTATAGTTGAATCTAACCAAATTGTACACGTATTGTATTATAGAAAAGGACCATCACATCGAAAAATCGTATCCCTCCATCCACCACTAGAGTGCAACTTTAGATTGCGTTGCTGCACTTACAGGCGCAGCTGGTGAGAAGAAAAAAATTAGAAAATGTCATTTCATTTGAATGTATTGAATAGCATCCTGCTGAAGTACGTAGTGAGATGAAAAAAAAAATAGATGCTATGAAACGTGGATGTATGTATAGCATACACTACGTACGTAAGTGGATATTAAAAATCGTGGAACAAGTGAGTCACGATTTGATACAAATCTTGTTAACTAGATACAGCCAACAAATCCGTTCATATCCCGACAAAAAAAAAAATGTGTAGATGAGTTTTGAATTTCTACGGCTTGTGCTAAATGTATTACATGCCAGCGCCTTTTGAAACTAAATTGTGCATGTGTAGTATGTTAATTCTATATGGAGAATGGATTTTAGTTTTTAGAATTCCTTGTAATTTGATATTTACATGAGTTTTGTCCACCGTACTCTATTTTAAATCTAGATAGAATGTATTCATAGTACGTACTCGTATGTACTATAGTCTGTAGAAATTAAAATATTTTGAAGTGCTGAAAAGCAAATATCCATGTTTTATCGGAGTTCGAGTGGAAACGAGATACTGGTTTTATAAAAAATGTGAATATCGTCCTTTTTATTTGAAACGATTGAAAGAAAAATAAACATTTTTTTATGAAGTGCAATGCTGGTATGCAAAACTATCGATTACGTCCACTTTAAGGACACTTCCAGTCAACTACATGAGCGTAGCAAAACAGAACTTAAATAACTTAAAGCCGTAATCAATCAAAGTAAGTGGAAATGCTTCATTAAAATATACAATGATATACAATATAATCAAACAAATATCAATAGAGAATGAGGTAATAAATCTCATTGCATGGAAGAATCTGCACTGGGCTATCATGCTGTTCGCACTGTTTAAAGCTCAAGGCCCTGACGGCATTTTGACAGCTGTGATCTATGAACGTCAGCCAAAGTAAAAAAATGGAACCTGAAACCAGCAAGCTATATGTAATGAGAGTGAGACCCATCCTTACGAATGAGGATCCTAGTGTGGTGGAAAGCAATGATAAAACAAAAATATGCAAAAGATATTGACTACGCTCAGAACTGCACTCGAGGCTTTCTGTATATATTTTTCATCAGACCCTCATGCACTTCGGCTCACTAACGTAGGGCTCTTTAAAACCAGCAATATGGGAGCATATCTCCATTCTTAGGCATTTATTTCCCAATATTCCTGACAAATCGGGTAAAATCCTTGGTACTCTTGATTTTGATACATCATACGAAGTAATACCTATATACTCTGACAGGGGAGATCGGCAAAGGAAGATGATCTCTTTCCAGATTGAAATTGAGGGATACACAGATGGTTCCAAACCAGTCAGGTTACGGGATCAAATAAGTATACACTCGAGTGATTTGAACATACAGGCGGCTCTGAGACTTCCGGACGCATGCAATATGTTGCAAGCAGAGGTTTTAGCTATACTGCAGAACTACTTGAGATGGGATCAATATCCCATAGGAATATCATCAGCTACATCCACAGTCCGTCGTAGTATCTTACGTCACAAAATCTAAACTAGTCAGAAATGGCCGCACAATCCTCAGGGTATTGTGAACACAGAATCGTGTTTTAGTAATACATATGAGAATCTGCAAATATCATGGAACTGTCCGGAGTAGAGTAAATTACCTTGAAAATTTTGAGTGAATAAATCTGCGCCTATGTATAGAATAAATATGGACTTTATATAACAGTCTTGTTTCGATCAGCATTCCCATGAGTGCACGTACATCATATAGTTGGAGAAAAAATACACACACTTAATGAAGCCAATGACGACAAGGGCACCTAGAGAGCACTACAGCCCTCCAGGGAAGCCGCAAGTATGTATTACTTTCACGCTCAATTCAACAGCAGAATCAACAGTCATCTGCTTGTATTTCAGAGTGGCAGCCCAGGCTCCCCCCGTTGAAATAAAAAAGCTATGAGGACTAAAGTATACAAATGGCATATCACGTTAATGAAACGAACACAAGTGTTGAGAGTTTGCTGTGCATTCCACATAATTTCGTTCGTGCAGCATGCGTTATACTCAGAATGCCTCCCATTAATATCCTTGTTGATGAAAAGCAATATCAATACTTTGTGAAACATAGTGCGGAAGAACACACAAGGAACTTTGAAATGCGCTTATGAGTGGCTAATTGTAAATGCCTGTATGATTCGCAGGAGTAAAATAAAATTCTAAGCAGAGAACTTGACAAGACATTGAACTGGAAACATAAGTAGTATGGTATGCAGCTATGGACTGCAAAGCAAACAAAATTCGTGTATACAAGGTAGATTAAGGAGAGTATCTAAGCAGCAAGAAAGTATGTATATAGAGTTGGGACTTAATAAGAAATATACCACAAAAATACCACTTATTAAGTTGATTGTCAATATACCTATCTATGTACCTATATATCTGTACCTACATATAAATAGGTATATCTATACGTACACCATGTTGTGTACTGCCCTGATTGAAAAAAAAAATATTTTCAGTAACCTTTTGTGTAACTATTTGCAGATGAACAAAAAATCAACATTTTCATTTACTTAATGTCCACCATAGTAAAGTTTACATGACTGAGTTCACTGTGTGTCAACCAATTATCAAAAATCAATGTCCTGTACCTGTGCTTACAAACCCTCATAGGAAAAGGTTACTTTCGGGATTACCTACTGTAAACATGAGAAAAGTTAAATGTTTTAAGTAAATTAAACATGAAAGAGAAGAATGTACTATTTTATCATGATAACTCGTCAAAAAAATGTGTACAGCTGAGTTAGTCGATGTCCTGTAGTCTCAAATAAAGTCCTTAATTTTTAAATCAGCCAAAATTAAGGTGGGTAGCATTTTGTAAAAATTTATATTTTTAAAGAAAAGTGGTCGAAAGTCTTAGTTCAGACTAGTCAGATATGGAAAGATGGAAATTTTGATGAGTGACAGTGGTGAAAAATCATAAATTTTAGTTATGAACACAGAACACGGAATAAAAAATAATATGCATATGCAATACACTGATGAGAAAATAAAAGTGGGAAGAAACCTACGAATTTAAAGTCAAAATCCAGCCTCTATTCATCCACTTGCATGTTACTGATTAAACTAGGGCAAAATTAATCTATCTACATCCTTTATCCTTTTGAAAAACCTGATGCACAATGCGGTTTCAAATAAGTTCTCGGAAGGAAATGCGTTATTTCTTCAACCTTGTACTATTGCTGATTAAACACTAATTAACAAAGCCGTTCAATGAACGAACGAACCCAAATTCGAAGATGATGCTTCTATCCACGGAATATGAATATAATTTATTTTTATATATAATGGATAGTAGTTAAAAATAAAATAAATGTAGGGAATATAAATTTTGCCTATTCATTTAACCCATACTACTGAATAACATGTTTTTGAACATAGTTCTAGATAAACTTAAATCTACAACTGACCAAACTGAGTTAGAATTTGAAATAGATCTAAAAATAGGCTCATTCAACCCTTAGTTTGTCCTATGTATTGTGCGAAAAAGGAACTCTCTTTCTCTCAATGGCCTTTCTGGAGCATAAATAGGGATTAAAGCTAATAAGCAAGGGCTTTTTAAATGGTAACAAATGAGATCTCTCACAAACATTACGCCATGGATCTTCCTTCTAATTAGAAGCTTAGCCAAACCTAGCAGTTGGCAGCTGGCATCATATTCAGGCGTAAATTTCCACCACATTTTGAAAAAAAAACAAATTTGGAAAATCTTCTTTGAATTCTTTCCATCCGATTAATATGCACTTGGTAAAAGGAACACCAAACGATGTCACAATATTCCAGGAGAGAGGGCTATAAAAAAGGTAATCAGTGAGTGAAAGGGCATTAATATCACTTTGAAGTTTTTTGCAATCATTTAAACTTGAAATTCTAAGGAACAGCTTTAGATCATCTGCATATAGTAGGCATTGACTGTAGCTTAGCAAACTTATTATATCATTTATGAATATAATGAAAAGTAAGAGTCCCAGGTGACTACCTTGAGGTACACCTGAGCTGCAGTTGAACGGTTTAGAAAGAAAAGATTCAAGCTTTACTGTCTGCACTCTATTCATTAAGAAAGACGAAATCCATCTCAAAATAGATGAAGGAAAACCAAAGCAATTCAGTTTGCGTATTAAGACACAATAATTCACAGAGTCAAATGCCTTACTAAAGTCGGTATAGACCGTATCCACCTGATAACCCTTTTCAAATGAATTTAGAACAGACCATGTGAAATATACGAGATTGGAGGCTGTAGATCTCCCTGAAATAAAACCATGTTGAGATTCCGAAATATGTTCTTTGACATAAAATTCCAACTTATCTTTGACTATACTCTCAAAGAGCTTAGGAATGGCTGATAGTTTACAGATTCCCCTGTAGTTCTTGACTTCATTTCTGGAGCCAGATTAAAAAAATAGGAATTAAAAATGAGACCTTCCACTCATCTAAAAAAGTGCCCAGTTTAAGTGATAAGTTAAAGATAAGTAGAAGGGGGTAACAGCTACTATCTTTAGTAGTTTCTTAAAATCAGTGATGGAATTCCATCCACTCCTACACTTGCTAATGGTTTTAGATTGCTAAGAGCCAGAGCGATGTTCTGTAAATTGAGACAAATGCAGCCAATATCCACTTTTTGATCGATTATAGTGGCTGGAGTTAAATGGATTAACGTGTCATTTACATATACAGATTCGAAAAATTTAGCGAATAATTTGCAGAAGGTTCCAATATTATTAGATTCTACTTTTTCGTATGACATTATTTCCGGAATGCCATATGTAATACGCTTATGCTATAGCTCTAAACACTTTTAGCATCAGTAACCAGCTTGCCCTCGATATCCATAATATAATTTCTGTGGAAAAACCTGCTAATTACATAGAACTGTTTTCTCAAGGTACAGAAACCAGCAAAATCAACCAAGTCTTGCGACATTTTATACCGTTTAAATGCTTTAGTTTTAAGGTTCTTTATTTTCATTTACCGACGATTATACCAGGGGGGCTCTGATAGTTTCTTCTTGAAAGTTAATGGCACATACATATCAAGCCAACATATCTTTCCAAGGAAGGAGTTGATCCAATTATTTAGACCAATAAAATCAGTTTTATGGAAACTAAAATATCTAGAACTATTATTATTATTATCTGGACTCAAAACAGAATAAAATTCAAATTCGAACTCAGTTTGCTTATGATGGATCGAGTTATTTAGTAGTTCACAAGAAACAGGATTTGATTTTACTTTTAATTCATTTACACAAACGAATAGAAGATCTAGCAATCTGTTTAATGAATTGTACACAGTGTTTAATTGAGAAAGGTTTAAGGAATATAAAAAATCTAAACAATTAAGTTCATGATCTGTATAACAATTCGTAAGGATCAGCATATTATCTTCATCGGACCACGTCCATTTAACATCGGGAAAATTAAAATCACCTAACACGCATAAATAGGTAAAATTTTAGTTCTACTGCCAAATAAAAATAAATTACTAACACAATATTTTATCCAATCATCTGTGCATACGATTCACTTTAAGATCATTGCAAATATAATTTCAAAAATTTCACGAACAAATTGTTAATAGACTTTGTTTCACTTTTGAAATACTCGTACATACTATTATTATTACCTTCCCCAGTTTCTAAGGAACGCATTCCCAAAAACTCAACCAAACTCTACCATTGCTAACCACGAAACTGACCACTAAACATTGTTTACTCAATAAAATTTATATTAAGAACCTATCTGTGCATCGAATATAAATATAGCACGTGTTAAAATCACCAAAAAAAAAACCCTTATTTGTCAGTATAGCCACAAAACGAAGTAGAAAAACCTTGAATTTTTAAGTGGACAGCCCATTGACCTTCAAAGGATACTGCCCATGTCAAAAAGGTTGACTATATCCTTTAGAATTATGCGAAATATATATATATGTATATTCGAATTCATATTGCTTTCAAAAGGAACCCTTTGTCAGTGGAATGGTAAGCCAATTTGAATTGTGTCACTTTGGTTGATTAATAAATTGTGTTGTTTTTGGGTAGAGCCATTCATCTTGCATTGTATTGATTTTGTTGGGTTAAAACATAGTTTTCTAATTATTGTTTATGACTATGTATTCGAAATTTATTTTTTTTAATGCTGCTCCTGAAATAATACTTTTTATGCGACTCGTGTGGATCAAAACATGGTTTTTCAACTTATAATGATATTCATAGTTTTGAAAAAAAAAATTCAAAAATATTCAAAGTTGCCTGCTTAGGCGTGTAATGTAGATCTTCAACCATTTTCGCTTATACTTGCTGAAATGACAAATGATTGATAGATAATTTTCGAAAGAAACTATCAACAAATCAAAAAACCAAAAACTTCTGTAAAAAATAATGTGATAGTTTCTGAAAATATTTAAAATAGTATTCCGCATATCTTATCCCTACTCCAACCGGTCTTGTTAATATTCAAATGGAAACATTTGCATACTCTGACAAACGACCAAACCACAAGGACGAAAAAAATCGTCCCTCATGTCATTACATATGTATATATGTATGACTTTGAAATAGAATCTTCGTCTTCATGCAAGGTCGAATCAAGTTGCAAACAATTGTCGCTGTAGGCACTGTTGTGAAGCATCATATTTATGTAGATGAACTGCTCCTTCAAGGAACCAGTAACTACATATAATGCTGCACAAGTTAAAAGGTGCATTTCCGTCCGCCAAAAGCCTATGAAAAAGATTGTTGTATTTTGGTCTTTTGGAATACAGCCAAATTACGTGATCCACTAATGCATAACTTACTTGGAACTGAAAATTTAAACAATGGCAAGATGGAATGATGAATGTTTATACATGCATAATTATAGTCTAATAAGTTTCTCTATTTCTAGAATTATAGAGCCGATTTCGGAAAAAGTAACATAACGATAAAAAAATGGGCAAAATATTTAAGAAATGGTGAAACAAAAATTTCTAGCTTCTCACAACTTCTCAATACTACTCGTGCTGTGCGGTGACACTCCTGACAAGTACATAAACAATAGGTCTGTTCGCATACGAAAAGTCAGAAAATCCTGTTTTGAGTAAGCAAAAGATTCGTAGTTTTTCGTAGAAGAGAGCGCTCATTTATCTGAAAAAGATTTCCCCACTCTACGAATTTTAGTGCAAGAAATTTCTTTGCACTGTCAAATCTATCAAATAGCTGTACGGATTTTTTTGGCTTGTGTATTTGTAGACGTTTCGCATTTGACGTTTAAAAAGTGGGCAAATTTCGTTGATTCCGTGTTCGTTTACTTTCTTGTAATTTTTTCTTTCTCTGAGAGAATTTTACCGCAACTCCTTGAAATTTCACAATCTACGAATTTTGGTGCAGAAAGTACACGAAAAGACCTAATACAACGGGTTTTTGTTTCAATCAACGTCAAAATAAAGTTGTCAACTAAGCCCCATCGAAAAACTTATAAGGAAGCATCTGCCATTTCACAGGATATACATACATAAAGGCAGACATCCGAACAAGCACTCTATAAAAATAAAATTTTTTTTATTGTTAAAATTACGCCAAATGGAGACAAAGACAAAATATCTTCAAAAATAATATATGCACCCTAAATGCGGAAAGATTATATTTAGAAGTGCACATATGTCTACATACATATGTGAACAAGTATTTACGTACCCACTTCTTCCTTAGATATGGTTAAAATAACACACAATACGCGAACGAAACATGTAGGTCGTTGGACTTTTTTTCGCATTTTTAAGTGACTTATAAATAAAAGACAAAATTGAAATACAATGAAACGGACGGTTTGTCCGTCTGTTGGTACATGACGTTATGTCAGGGTTCTCACGGCTATATATAGAGCACTGATCATCGCATGATAAATTGTGCTTTGACTAAATAGCTGATGTTTTGAAAGATTTGTGTTGGATACCAAAGTTTTCACTAATTTACAGGAGCTAAAGCTTTCATGGATCTTTCTGAGTAGTTTTAAGCTAAAAGATTATTTTTTTTCAAGTAAGGGGTTTTTCAATAAAAACATAATCATTTTATATTTTACTACAAACGCATCCATAAACTTTTTGGTGTGCATACTATAGTGGATAAATTTGAGTCGACATATCCACTATTGAATGTGCTACCTACTTTCATTATTGCCGGCGATTTTAATGCGAAACACACGTTCTGGGGTTCTAGATATATCTCGCAAAAAGGTAGAATGCTCTATGGGACAGCTATGGAGCACAGTTGTGATTTCCAGTTGACGGAAAAACCGACTTACTAGCCAGCTGATACTTCGAAAATACTAGACCTCATCGATTTTTTCATTGTGAAAGGAGTATCTACCAACCACATAAAAGTTGAAGAGAGCTTTGATCTGTCGTCTAATCATTCTCCAGTTATTTTGACATTGAACGAAAAACTCGTCCATAACCTAGAGCCAGCGATATTAACTGGTAGAACAACTGACTGGGAAGGGTTTGAGAAAGAAATTGAAGATAATATTGAATTGAGCGTTCCACTTACGACACCCTACGATCTTAATGTTGAAGTTGGTCGCTTCGTTAAGATTGTACAGTGCGCCTCCTGGAAAAATACACCCAATCCAAAGAAAATGCCGGACAAATACGGTTTACGATATCCTCCGGAAGTAAAAGAATTGGTCAAGGAAAAAAGGAAAGCGCGTAAAAAATGGCAACAGAGCCGTGCTGCGCAGCATAAAGCACATTTGAATTTTTTATACAATTTGTTGAACGAAACTATTAAGGATTTAATAGATTCCAATTATTCACTTTGGAAAGCTGTAAGTGGCCTCAAAAGGCCCAAAATCCCAGCGCCGCCAATTAAAATAAACCAAAATGAATGTGCAAGGGAAGATAAAGAAAAAGCGGATGTTTTTGCCGCCCGTCTGGAAGAAACCTTAAAACCGTATGATGTGCAAGTGGCTTACGTTAATAGCAATAAGGCAGATTTACCCTCTAACGATTTAACACTCAGAAGTGCAACGCTAAGAGAATTAAAACACAAGATCGAGGTTCTAAAACCAAAGAAAGTTTCTGGTTATGATTTGATCACCGGAGAAATGCTGCGCTCAGATTAAAACACGTGCCGCGCCAATGGAAAGTTGCGGAAGTCATAATGGTTTTAATACCAGGAAAACCTCGAAATGAGGTAAAATCATACAGACCCATTTCGCTTCTTCAAGTAATATTTAAAATCTTTAAAAGGATATTACTAAGTAGTCTACAACCGGTTATAGAAGATAATAATCTTATCCCTGACCACCAGTTTGGGTTCAGAAGTAAGCATTCGAAAATTGACCAGTTGCATAGAATTACTGACGTTATCGAGAAAGCACTCGAAGAAAAAAAGATATACTCAAGCGTATTCCTTGACGTTTCGCAAGCCTTTGACAAGGTCTGGCACGAAGGCTTAAAATGCAAATTAAGACAAGTCTTCCCCGTTTGCCTATACGATATACTTGAATAGTATCTCGTTCGACTTAGTGAGATAAGGATTAGCTGCGTCAAAATTGCGGAACATGCAGGTTCTTTCATTGGAAAGAAACCTGCCAAAAGTTTTTATATCGTGATAAAAAAATTGCTTGATAAGTTATCTCTTAGTTGCAGTATCTAACAATATTATGTCGAAGGGTGGTGTTTTTAGTCAGTAAAAATGTGACACTACTATGTGCACGCGCTTGCTATTCTAATAGTGTCTATTAAAGATTTTCACCTACCCTCGGGGAAAAAAAAAAAAAAACTATTGAATGTTTCTGTGTCAGTGAAGTACTGAAACTAAATTCAATTAAAAATTAGTCAAATCAGTCGATTCCACACCGTTCAGAGGAATTAAAAATCTCTGAGTTCACATTGTGGTGAATTTTTCGTAAAGATCTTGGTCTACACCCTTACTAGATCAAATTAACTCACAAACTGAAGCCTCTTGATCATTTGAAGCGCCAAAACTTCTCTGAAAAAATTTATCTGAAAATAGTATGCAAAATCTTTGAATTCGCTTAATCGCTTAATTTTTCGGCTTACTGCAAAATGACTGCGTAAAGATGAATTTTAACGCAACAGGTCAAAAAATTATGGGATTTGCGTTCATGCACAAGAATGCAACAAATTCCCTGAGAATTTTTGCTTCTAATATTCACACTTAATGCATTCATCACTTATATAGAAATCATTCGTACTTATTGAAAACATTATAATATTTCAGTCGATAGTCTAAACAATGAGAAAGGATGGAGTAGAAAGCAGATTCGAAAGGTAGAAGGGTACAAATTTCTGAAACGTTGCCTCAACGATCGAAACTATTTTTTTCAATAATCACGACATCAACAGGTTAATTAATTACAACTTCAAATTTGATTTCAAATTAAAAAATATAAATATGTAAAAATCATATGTAATATTTTTTAGTTTCATTTTCCTTATACTACGCCGCAGTTAAAGAGACGAGCATACTTTGTTTCCCCCTGTTAAATTTAAATCGCTTTTCTCCTCCCAACGCGTTATTTTGTATAAGTGTGTTTTCTTTTAATTTTCGGTGACATCTATTGAAAGCAGTAGGAAGATGTTGAACCCTAGAATACACATTATCCCTTACATCAAACTTTTATCCTTCCTAACGTAGACAAAAACATAAAATCCTTTCATGTTTGTTACATACGAGCTTATAGAATCGACTAATTACTTTACGTTTTGTCGATAAATATTGGTTTGGGAATTACAAGGACATTTTCAAATAAACCTTTTCCAATATTACTTTCCTTAAATGAACTAAAACTCCCAAGAGTAAAATTCAACGAGAAAAGGGCTAAATTCGATTTCGTAACAAAATTTCAACAAAGCAGCAAGAGATTCATAACATATCCCTTGAGAGATAGTAACAAAGCATCTTGTAATCAGTTAATTTCTATCTTAATAATTCCATTTATTTGTTGCTTTTATAAAGTCACTTTATATCTTACATATACTTTTAAACGAGGGAATTTCAAAAAACGGATGTATGAGAGAAAAAAGATACATTAACATCAATATCTTTAGCTAAGGGATATACTACGAAAGCAAACAGATAAACAAGTTGCTACTTGAAACATATACCAGGCAAGGAAAAATATTTACATCTTGTGCAAGAGATTATCTTTCATCTTAAGGTTGAAGTGTAGCCCTCTGGTATAAGACAAGAAACTATACCGATATCTATACATAAATTAATCATTAAATTCTTTATGAATTTGTAATACACATATCTGAGTTGGTATTAGGTCAAACAGATGGTTTGGAAGGACAATATTTTCCCAATATTCTTCACATGTACCTTCATAGATATGTATGTCGGTAGATACATGCCGAAAGGTATATGTATGTTCTAAAATATTCATAAATCACCCTTTCGAATGTGGACTCCTCATTAGCATCCCAAAATTCTTCCGACGCACGATTATGTATGTTATGTGTACTTAAACTTCTCCAAAATGGAAACATGCAAAGTTATTGAGATGGAAAATCTGTGTTTAATAAATTTTATGTGTTAAAGGGAAAATTCTAATTACCCTCAAGAGACATTAATTGGTTAAATAAGAATTAAAGAGGCTAACAAAAAACCAAAAAAAAAAACAAAAAAGAAAAGGACAAGGATGCTCAAAGAGCAAAGAGATTTAGTAAGGACCATAAACGTTTTAATAGCGATTATTATCTATGTACATATATAAAGGGGTCCCACCAGTAATTACATCGTTAACACAACCCTTGCATTTGACTTAATTTACCCTTCAAATTACCAACCAATTAATATGATATATCATCATAAAATGCCTAAGTTAGGTTTTACATTTACGAGCGTAACCATCGTTATTCCGTATCCAAGGCAAAATCCTTTTGGTTCCTTTATTTTATTCTTAACTCTTAACACACATCAACTTCACGTTTTTGACTTCTGAGGAACTAAGGAAAATATTAATAATAATTTCGCTCTCTCTTCAAATTAATTGCTATAATCACCACACACACACTCGAATATATATGTATAACGCACAAACCTAAATTATTCATAACGTAAACACAATGAAGACCATATCATATAATCTTTGAATCATTTCACATGATAATGATTATTACGAACGTACACGACGATGACACCGCCGACGACAACGACGGCGACGACGACAACGACGACGACGACGACGATGACGATGACACCAACGACAACGGCAACGACGACGTTGTTGACATTTTATTCAGCAAACGAATTATAATTAAGATAAGCAAGGAAAAAAGAAACAAAAATCATCTACATCCAACAACGACAGCGAAAAGGACGACATTTCGGGCACGTAAAAGTTTTAAAGCACATAAACCGAAAACTCTCACTCATCATATGGATATCATATCATCTGGCAAACAAATCCCGAGGAGGTAACACATTGCAGGTTGGGCGGCGGCGGCGGTAATTATTGTGTGCGCCCTTTCTTTTTATTATTAAATTTTTTTTTTGTTCCTTTACTGGTTAGAACAAAACCCATACACTAATTAACATAGAAATTATACGCATGGTAGTTGTAGAAAAAAAAAAAACAAAACACATATCCACTCAGTATCACTTTGGGTGTTGTATCCTTTTCTAAAGAAAAAAAAAAAAATACCCAAATCCCGAAACACGAAAATCCATTCAGAAACAGTTCATAAAGTTTCAGTCCTGAAGGACCAATAATGAATAAAAAATAACAAAAATTGACTCGCAGCTATGTTGAAGTACTTCGTCCGTTTGTCGAGGACACCGGTTTGTAACTGAAATATTTTAAACCAACTTGTAAAAGTCGTAGGTTTGGTGAGGACAACATCTAGTCAAAACGATGACTATAGGACTCTCTGCGATTGGTATAAAATGTTAATGTAATAAGCGATGTAAACAAACTCAACTCCTAGAAGACAGTTTATCATTTCCCCTCTTTGCTAACAGATTGAAAATAAAGGAGAACTGCGCAGGACCTTTTATTTACACTGTGATAGTCATGAATGAATATTGCTCCCCTAGGTATTTGCAACTGTTATACGGTTTAGTACAAGGATTCTACCCCTATTTTCTCCATTTAGTTCATAGTCATGTCTGATACGCTCTGTGGATGTGATTTTTCTTTTTTATGTGTACGTTGTATACTATTTTTATAGTGCTCCCATACTGCTTCTATAACGATGATCCTTTGGAGGTAAACATCTATCTAATTGCGGTCAAATGCAAACAGTTTGGGTAGGAATCACAGTAAGTGGTGGTGCACATGTTTTTTCATTATAATGAAGTCGATGTGGTTAGAAAATATGCTTTCCTTTTCAGTTTGTATGGATGAAAGTACTGTGATGAGAAAGATGAGCATTTTTTGAGTAATGGACTTTAAGCCGGGCATTCGCAGAAGGTCAAGAGATTTGTAATTAATTTTTGTATTACTTGGGCACCATTGGAATCTTCGTAGTGTCTAATTTGCAACTTGTAGATTCCCCTTCCATGCATCTATTTAGAATGGACAGAGATACAATGAGACTTAGAGGTAGTCTTTCAAGAGATTCTTCACTTTCTACCTAAATTTTTCACGCCTGTTTTCCTTGTAATGAGCCTGGGAATCATCTATCGGAGTACTTACAGCTAAAACCTAAACTTGTTGTTTAGTTGGATCGTATTTTCCAATTGCAGTACTCTAAAAAAAATTATTGATGATTGATGGCAATCATGTCTAAAAGTTAAACCAACTCAACGAGTCTTTATACCATTCACCAACACGAAAAACTTAAACTTATAGCGTGAACTACAAACTCAACTTGAAATCTCATCTAAAATTACTGAAAATGTGAATGAAACCTTCTTGGGGTGCTCTAGAATTTTCAGGAAAAAATGCAGATTAAAACCAAGATAACAACACACTGGACTATCCTCACCATAGATAGATAGACGGTTGCAATGCGTACCTGTCCGACTGCTGCAGTGGAAGTCCTTCTGGATTTGCCTATCCTGCATAATGCTATGTGTTATAACGCTTCAAGCTTAGAATTAAAAGATCGTCGAAGATCTGCGATTATAACTCTCTTTAAATAAGTAAGTAAATACACTCCACTTTTTAATACGGATTTTAATAAACTCCCTTCATTCTGGACTGGGGTGTCATTTAAAATAAACAGAGATCCAAAACGTAACTAAAAATCTCTTATATTTCAGTATTCCTCAACAAACTTTTTTTGTTGGACCTTTGCTAGTTCATTACGGTAAGAACTAACCCCGCAGAGATTTTCGAGGTCTAAAGAGATCTTAGATAAGACGAAGGACTATCATGTGAATATTTCAACACAGTTCTTGAAAGGAACTACTGGATGGTGCAGGAATAGGGTAGACAGTGTAACTGTTACTACGCATTAATTGTCTTCATTTCACATCCTAATGATAGGCAGCGGTTGGTGTCCATCCGGACCCTACTTGCTGAACTTATGAACTTATGATAATGTCAAAACCATACTCGGGGAATTCAATGCCAAAATTGGTAAGGAAAACATAGTCTTTTCTGATATACGACACATATGGTGATAAGTAGCACTAGGTTTCCATGACTACGAATTCACACAGCAACCTGGCGCTATCCAGTTGGTCAAACCCCCAACCAAATCGATCACGTCCTAATATATGCGAGGCACGCATCCAACATCCTGAATGGGCAAACTTTCAGAGGGGCAAACGTCGACTCTGATCATTTTCTTGTTGCATCCAAATTCAGAGCTCGATTATCCAACGAGAAGAAGCTATAAGCCGCCCAGAAAAAAAAATTCAACGATGGAAGCCTTAGCATGACTGGAGTAGCCAGAGCCTACAGGGAGCGCCATCCACAAACGCCAAAAATCTGTGGAACCAATATCGCAACATCATCAAAGAAGTAGCATAGACCACCATATGCTACCAGCCACCACCAAAAAAGATCCTTTAGTTGAATGATGAATGCTGCATAAGCCGGAAAAGGTGACAGAAAATGCACACATACAAGTCCTGCAGCGCAAAACAAGGGCAGCGATAGAAGAGTATCGAGCTATAAGAAGGGAGTAGAAAAAGATCTTGCCTAAAAAGAAAATAAAAACGCAATCTCCTAGCTCAAGAATATCGAAGACTCCCGCGATCGGAATAACATTCGGATGATTTTTTTAGCAAAGCCAAGCAACAGGCATCTGGCAGCTGATTTCAAGCCCAAGACGCAGGCTTTTCGAAACAGTGAAGTAAATCTAGTCATCAAAGCACACCGAGTTGAAGGAGCACCTACTTAATAGGCATCAGGTAGAAAGAGTGATAAGGCAAGAAGAGAACCAGCATCTCGGCAATAAAGAAGCCATCCCTAATACTGATGGTTTACCAGCGAAGCTTTTCAAACATGGTTGTGATGCTTTGGTAGGATGCATGCACCAAATCATCAACTGAGTATAGATGAAGCCATGCCCGATGAATGCTCTATCAGCTCTATATGCCCCATCTTCATGAAATTTGATCCTTTGTTTTGTAAGAATTATCGAGGCATATCCTTGCTTAATTACGCATATGCATATGCATATGCATAGTGGTCAAAGGGTAGTGATGCGGAACATATGGGAACACAAGCGTTCTCGCTTTAGCCTCTCACTATCAACTCCTACTCTACACCTCCACGATGGTGGCTGCTGGATGCCTAGTACCTCAACTGGAGATTGGGTAACCAACCCCTTTGGAAGGTTGTTGGTGGCAGCGAACGAGAGAGGGGGGAGGAGTGTCTTCTCACTAAGGCACCTTCTCTTGCTTCAGGCGGCGGCGGACGAATTCCCTAGATGGAATCAACGGTGGCGTCAACCAGTTCCAGTTAGGTCGAACTATTAGTGTTATCCCTATATGAGCTGCTTCGACATATTCGAATTCCAGGTCTATAGGGATTTTCAATACTGAGTCAGGGTATTGGAATAGAGTTGGTGGCGGATGAACCCTTAATGGGCCAACGGCAGCGCTCACATCCCCGAAGCGGGGTACTGACTCCGGAATATCCGGCCCCTTGTCCTAGGGGTAAAAAAAGGAACTGGTCCTCCAGGTTGGGGGTTGTGCGTCGGGGTAACTTCCCTACCACGTAAAAAACCAGTAGTTACGACACAAAGACAAGCCTCGGATAAGGATGATCCCACTGTTGACGACCCCAGCAAACGAAATAAGGCCGCGTGCAGCCGAACAATTAGCAGAGGCCCTAGACTGCTACAACGCAGATATCACCGCCATCCAGGAAGTGCGATGGGATGGCCCGGGCAAAAAGAGGATGAAAAACTGTGACGTATACTACGGTGATTGCTATAGGGAACAGAAACAGCGCTTATTTGGATGTGGGTTCGTCATACGCGGCAGACTTAGGCAAGAAGTCTTGAGCTTTCGACACGTGAGCGAGCGTCTTATGACAATCCGCATCAAGGCTAAATTCGCGAACATAAGCCTAATATGCGCTCATGCCCCCACAGAGGTCAAGGATGACGCCACCAAAGAAAGTTTCTACGAGCTCCTCGACAAAACATATGAGCAATGTCCTAAGTATGACGTTAAAATCGTCCTAGGCGATTTTAACGCCAAGATAGGAAAGGAGGACATCTTTGGTAGGACGATTGGAAAGCACAGCCTACACGACACCACGTCTGGCAACGGACTTAGGCTTATTGACTTTGCGGCGGGGCGAAATGTCAGTATAGCAAGCACACGGTTTCCTCATCTCAATATCCACAAGGGGACATGGCGATCTCCTGATCATCAAACGGTCAATCAAATTGACCACATTGCGATCGACGCAAGGCATGCCTCCAGTATTCTGGATGTCCGAACCTTCCGAGCAGCCAACATGGACTCGGATCATGTCCTTGTTGCAGCCAAGGTACGAATGCGGATATCCCAAACGCCACAATTAAGAAGAACTACTGTGAGAAGATTTGACGTCGAAAAGCTGCAATGGCAAGAGATCGCCAGAATCTTCACCGAACGCGTATCCCGAAACCTCTCAACTACTCCTATGCCGCCAGCATCAAGCGCCGAAGACCAGTGGCAACGCTGCCAACAAGCCATCAGAAGTGCCGCAACTGATGTGCTGGGTTTCACCCGACCATCACCTAGAAACCCCTGGTTTGACGATGAGTGCCGGCAAGCACATGCAGCTAAACAGCAAGCATACAAAGCGGCGCTGCAAAGAGACGGGAAGAACATCGGCTTCTCCGAAAGAAGAAAAAAGAGCACGAGAAGCGCGCGATCGAAGATATTGAGAGATTATACTCCAGGAATAATGTACGGAAGTTTTACCAACAGGTAAAAAGAACGTGTCAGGCCAACAAGACCCGTACAGAAGCCTGTAGAGATGAAGAAGGAAACCTCGTAGTAGAGTCACAGTCGGTGCTGAGAATATGGAAAAACTTCTTCTGCAGACTGTATAACGGCGACGAAGACCAACATCCCGCTGTCAGGCAGAATGAACCATTCAACATAGACGATGATAGCCAAAACTTCCGTCCACCTGACCAAAACGAAGTAAGGATAGCAATATCCAAACTTAAGTCCAACAAGGCTGCTGGACCTGACGGCTTACCAGCCGAGCTATTCAAAGCAGCTGGAAATGACCTGGTAGAGAGCATACACCAACTCATTTCTAAAATTTGGTCAGATGAGTGTATGCCTGATGAATGGAATCTCAGCACCGTTTGCCCAATCCACAAGAAAAGAGATCCCCTCAATTGCGCCAATTACAGAGGTATCAGTCTCCTCAACATCGCGTATAAGATCCTATCTGCCATATTGTGTGAACGTCTGAAACCCTTCGTCAACAACCTGATTGGGCCCTATCAGTGTGGTTTCAGACCAGGAAAGTCCACAATCGATCAAATCTTCACACTTCGACAGATCCTGGAAAAAACCCAAGAAGTCCAAATCGATACCCACCATCTTTTTATCGATTTCAAGGCCGCATATGACAGCATTTATAGAGACGAGTTATACAGAGCCATGTCTAGTTTTGGCATCCCTGCCAAACTCGTCAGATTGTGCAGAATGACGATGGAGAATTCTCGCTGCTCCATCAAGGTCGGTAACGATCTCACCGAGACCTTTGATGTCAAAAAAGGATTTAGACAAGGTGACGCGCTGTCATGTGATTTTTTTAACATCGTTCTTGAGAGAATTGTGCGAAACTCACAAGCCAACACCGGAGGCACAATCTTTCAAAAGTCTGTGCAACTACTAGCGTATGCCGACGATATTGACATTATTGGAAGAACACAGCGGGCTGTCACCGGTGCGTTCGCTAGTATTGAAACAGAAGCGGCCAAAATGGGTTTAACGGTAAACGAGGGCAAAACCAAGTATATGCTGTCAACCAAAAGGGACACGCAACATCGACGAATTGGACAGAACGTCACAATCGACAGCTATAACTTTGAGGTAGTAAGGGACTTTGTCTACCTCGGCTCTGCTATCAATTCTGAAAATAACACCTCAGCAGAAATAAAACGAAGAATAACTCTTGCCAATCGCTGTTTCTTTGGGCTGAGAAGGCAATTGAGTAGTAAGGCCCTATCCCGAACAACTAAGGAGACTCTATATAAGACCTTGATCATCCCAGTCCTGCTTTATGGCGCTGAAGCTTGGACTTTATCAAAAGCGGATGAAGATATCCTCGGTCGGAGCGAATGGACACCAGTGCTCCGGCCCGAAGAGTCTTCGAATCACACCCGGAGGGACAACGCAGCAGAGGAAGACCTCGCCTTAGGTGGCGCGCACAAGTTGAAGGGGACCTGAACAAGCTTGGAGTGCGCAACTGGAGGCAGTTAGCTAAGGACCGAGCTAACTGGAGAGGCTTGTTAGTTGAGGCCCAGGTTCACCCCGAACTGTAGCGCCACCTAAGTAAGTAAGTATATGCATATGCATATCCAACTTGAAGCCTTTCGGCGACACACTAATCGGCACATACCAGTGTGGCTTCCGGCTCGGCAAATCGATAATCAACCAAAGTCAGATCCTGGAAAGACCAATGAATGTCAAGTAGAGACTCACCATCTCTTCATAGACTTCAAAGCCACATATGATAGCCGTACATGATAGCGTTCTGAGCTCTGCAAGGCGATAGCCAAATTCGGGATCCCGTGATGTTGAAAAACAGGCGTAGTTCCTCTGAACTACGAGTATTCTAAACTTGTACTGGATGTCGACAAGGAGATACGCTATCCTGTGACTTCTTCAACCTCGTGCTGGAACAGATAGTGCCTAGGACAGTTGTTAACATGGAACGCACTATCTCCAACAAATCAGTCCGGCTGCTGGAATACGCAGACAACATCGACATCATCGGTCGCTTTCAGCTCGCTTTTAGGGTATTCGAAGAACTGGGGGCATTGATGTAAATACGGGCAAGACCAAGTACTTACATGTAGTCAATACACAAAGAAGCATCTAACCACCACCTCTGACAAAACGTCACTATTGGCAACAGTAACATGAAAGTGGTGAAGAAGTTTCTCCGCATTGGAGAATTCGGCGAAGATTTACCCCAAGAAACCGATGCTACATACTTCAGTTTGGCGAAACGAATCTATCTCTTAACTCAGATGGCGAAATGCATACTCTATAATACTTTGATCCTGACAATTCTGCCAAGAGCTGGACAATAAGCAAGAAAGTAGTGCAATTATTGAACACTTTCGAGAAATAAATTTTGCGACGAGGTCGAATGGAGAAGAAGATATAAACGCGAACTATATGAGCTGTACCAAGATGTGGATGTAGTCCAAAAAGCCAAAACGAATGGATAATAATGCTCCAGCAAATAGGATCTTCGAACCAGGTTCGAGATGACAAAGAAGACCGAACCTTCATTTTAAGGATCAACCTAGCAAGAGAGTGGAAGGCTTTAGTGTCTCTGGCTGGGACTCTTCCGGAGCTGGATGTCCGTTAAGTAAGTTTTTGAAATTATTTTTTCAAAAAGCTAACAATAAAGTTGTGATTCATCGGTTGTGGGCTGGTAGAAGTTCAACACAGGGCTGCTAGTAGTGAATATGCAAATATCAAGGTAGATGTAGTTAAAATGGATTATAGCGATAAAAAGTCGAAGACAAAATGCCATCATCCTAGAAAAAACATAACACCATCTCCTTTAATTTTGAGCTAAGTAAGGACTTGTTTTTAAGTAGGTTCAGGTGTATCAACTTTTAACGAACACAGTTTCATTGAAGATGGCTGAGAAGGACTTCGAATAGTAAGCCATCTTCTATGAATGACTATGAAAACTCTACACAGTAATCTGATTATTCAACTCTTGCTCTACAGCGAAGTGGAAAACATTCCATAAGAAGTGGTTAAAGAGATCGTTATTCGATTTGTACCTATTGATGGAATATGGAAAATGTGTACAGGGACATCCGTCCATACCCAGACGAACTCGAATATATCGACTAAAATGGCTGTAGAGGGGGTCAACATTATCACTCCAGCTTACAGGTTCTTCGAAGTCATTCTAGAAACATGATGTGGTCAAAGAAAACCTTATCTTAATTTGTGCAAATATGTAGATCACCAAACTAGACGTACGTAGCTCGGATAGCTCAAAATATAGTGTCATGCAAAATATGTTAAGTAAAGCAATACTCAACCAACAACGTAAGATAAATACCTTAATGTTGAGGCCTTACAATGTGTCGTATCAGGCTTTGATAAGTTTGTTAAACTATCCTAATCTTTTGACTTTCCCAGATGGTGTGAAATTAGAGTAAACAATTGTACTTCCCATCACGAAACAACGACTTTTTTACGTGACTCCGTTCCTCATTTGGTCGGTAATATACTAATCTCTAGATTTTATTCTGCCGTGAGAAGTTCACTGTGCCATCGATATTTAATTAAGTTCTGAAAAAATTTACGTAATTACTTGAGGTTCGTCGATCTTGTACATTAATAAAAATTTGTATTTCTAGCCAATGAGACACCAATAGTAAGGCATTCCACGATATGCCCGAAATGATATCCTACCAAAGCTGCAATACCACATAAAATAAATAAAATATTTAAATTGAAAAATAAAGATATAATGCATATGCCCAATGCAATCAGCATATTTCCAATTTCTCCGGCACAGTTCATCAATACTGACGATCATTATATATTAATAAAGCTTTCCATTACTACTAATATATTCCGAATGTAATAAAAATAATATATGTATATTACTAATTCTGAAATTAATCCTTATTACATTAAAAAAAGAATTAATACGATTAAAGTTACGTATTGATCAATAACCTTTATCACAAGCATCAATAAAAATACTTCATCGTTTCCCTCATTTAAAAAACAGTTTCAGCACACATATAATATTTATGAGGGTTTTAATTCTCAATTGTCTCCAAATCAATATGCAATTCCCTGAAATCATGTTTACAAATTGATTACCAGAAAAACAAAAAAAAACAATAATGTAATTAAAGAGCTCGTAACCTCCATCAAATTAATCAACAATTGGCGTTGACCGAAATTAAATTTACATTTCCTCTGGTATCGTTTAATCAATTATTTATAACATACCCATTATGTTTTAAGAGTCCTTTCTGATGGAAAATTGACAATAATTTTCATAATTCTTTTGTAAACAACTGGTTGAGTTTCATTGTATTACATACCTGGAAAAAAAGAAACAAAAGTTGATTAATAATCATGAACAATAAAAGAGCAATATTAAATTTAATATAAGACGTAAAGTGATATTCGAATTGACAACGCAATTCAAAAGGTCAACGTTATTGGGAAAATAAACAGAAAGATGTTTCATTTCTATTAAAACTGAAAAAATAATGTAATAAGAGTTAGTTATCATCGTTTTAAGGAAGATCCTTTTGTGAATGACTTGAAGTCGAATTTAGAGACCTGATGCTCCTTAGGGCCGACTTTAATAGTTTTTGGGAGTGTATTCCTAGGCTTACTCATTCTAATAACAAAGAAGTTTTTTTTATTTGTTTATCCTGACGATTCTGAAAAATGTATTTTATTTCTGAGATTCCTTTAGTTTCCTTTTGTAGCTGCAATCATTCCAGATACATTCCGCACCACAACACCATTCAATTTTGTCGCGTATCAAACCTTATGACAAAGAACTGCATAAATATTTTAGATGGAGGTCTGATCAGATGAATATGCTATGCGTTTTGCAATTCTAATAAACTGTAGCCATTCCTGTGTTGATTTGTGAACTGAAAGATTCCTTTTCTAAGAACAGCTGATGGGTTTTCTTGGACAAAGAAACGTTCATATGGCTGGCTAGTGGAAGTGAAATGTATGAATATTTTTTTCCGTAACGACACAATCACAATTCCTTCAGCTAAGCCTCTTTGAGGGAATAACCACAGTTCCCTCTTTGTGACCCTTCAATAACATTGAATCCCATCAAGATTGAATTTTTTTTTCCTCAACAGAAAGGATAATCTAACAAAAATTCAATACCAAAGTGCACAATGCACAGGCTTTTCTTTTGACCAACTCCATTCCATGTTAGTTTTGGCGTATTGCAATCTGATCAACTTTATCTGGAATTGTATATCGAGAAATAGTTTTTTTATTCAGTTGTTTATGTCAGAGTGTGTGCTGATTTTTGGTTTGGACAAAGAAAGGTCAAGATTGCTTTTATATGTCCTTATCGAGTTCGTGAAATTGCTATCTTAAAAGAAGTTTGTTCTTATTTGAGTTTTTCATACTATTGAGAGCTCATTTTGTTATTTTTATTTATTTTATTGAAATGGCGTATCATACAAAGTTATACAAGAATTTCATGCAAAATATAGGTCCTGTCGATCACATTAACTTTTATAAACTCGTTACTTTTCATTCTGTTCAGTAATATCAAGATGGTCAAGTAACTCGTTACTGTAGCTTACATTCAGTTTAAATCAATCATGACTATACAAAAGACAAAAGCATGGAGACAGTGTTACACAACGTCATAAAGTCAATTGAAAAAAAACACGTTAGCTGTGAACTATGTGGTGCGTCGGATCCTAACAAACCTCAATGTCAATCATATCGTAACAATTTAAGTATACTTTAAGTGGAGTCATCTCCCCACAACTTGTTCTTTATGAAACACACGTAACATTTAGAAAGAGGGAATAAAAATCACAGGTCAAATCGCCAGGCAAATTCTTTACAAAATTTAATGAGCAAGTTGAAAGAGCCCTAAACATTTTGGACACTTGTCAAGTCAATTGGTCCATCCCTATATAATAGAGTTGGTACTATTTGCAAGAGGAAGATACCGCAATTCAAATATCCTTCTATTGAAGACAATCGTTTCAGAATTCGCTAAATAACTGGCACTAGTGCAAAACATTAAATGATGGTCAATGAAAGAATAAAGAAAGCCACGATAGCCTTCTACTCGTGCAGTAGAATATTCGATAAAACCTAGTTCGTCGGCGTATACGTAACATTTTTCCAATTTTTTGCTTTCACTTTCTTGAATGTTTTAACTGGGCAGTATCTAGCCAAATTCGAACATAGGGTGCTGAGAAACAAAGTGATTGTCTTGACATCTCAACTGGATTGAGTGGCCCAGCAGTAGGGGGAGATCGTAGAAGAATGTACCTTGTTCGGTGGCGTATACGTAATATTTTTCCACTTTTTTTGTTGTCACTTTCTTGCCTGTTTTAACTGGGCAGTATCTAGCCAAATTCGTACATAGGGTGCTGATAAATAGAGTGATTGTCCTGACATCTCAACTAGATTGAATGGCCCAGCAGGAGGGGGAGATCGTAGACGAATGTACCTAGTTCGGTGGCGTATACGTAACATTTTTCCAATTTTTTTTTTTTTTCACTTTCTTGCCTGTTTTAACTGGGCAGTATCTAGCCAAATTCGTACATAGGGAGCTGATAAATAGAGTGATTGTCTTGACATCTCAACTAGATTGAATGGCCCAGCAGGAGGGGGAGATCGTAGAAGAATGTACCTAGTTCGGTGGCGTATACGTAACATTTTTCCACTTTTTTTGTTTTCACTTTCTTGAAAGTTTTAACTGGGCAGTATCTAGCCAAATCCGTCCATGGGGTGCTGAGAAACAGAGTGGTTGTCTTGACATCTCAACTTGATTGAATTTCCCAGCAGGAGGGTGAGATCGTAGAAGAATGTACCTAGTTCGGTGGCGTATACGTAACATTTTTCCATTTTTTTTGTTTTCGCTTTCTTGAATTTTTTAACTCTAGCCAAATCTAGCCAAATTCGTACATAGGGTGCTGAGAAACAGAGTGGTTGTCTTGACATCTCAACTGGATTGAATGGCCCAGCAGGAGGGGGAGATCGTAGAAGAATGTACCTAGTTCGGTGGCGTATACGTAACATTTTTCCATTTTTTTTGTTTTCGTTTTCTTGAATGTTTTAACTCTAGCCAAATCTAGCCAAATTCGTACATAGGGTGCTGAGAAACAGAGTGGTTGTCTTGACATCTCAACTGGATTGAATGGCAAAGCAGAAGGGGGAGATCGCAGAAGAATGTACCTAGTTCGGTGGCGTATACGTAACATTTTTCCAATTTTTTTTGTTTTCACTTTCTTGAAAGTTTTAACTGGGCAGTATCTAGCCAAATTCATACATAGGGTGCTGAGAAACAGAGTGGTTGTCTTGACATCTCAACTGGATTGAATGGCCCAGCAGGAGGGGGAGATCGTAGAAGAACGTACCTAGTTCGGTGGCGTATACGTAACATTTTTCCACTTTTTTTGTTTTCACTTTCTTGAAAGTTTTAACTGGGCAGTATCTAGCCAAATCCGTCCATGGGGTGCTGAGAAACAGAGTGGTTGTCTTGAAATCTCAACTGGTTTGAATGGCCCAGCAGGAGGGGGACATCGTAGAAGAATGTACCTAGTTCGGTGGCGTATACGTAACATTTTTCCAATTTTTTGTTTTCACTTTCTTGAAAGTTTTAACTGTGCAATATCTAGCCAAATTCATACATAGGGTGCTGAGAAACAGAGTGATTGTCTTGACATCTCAACTGGATTGAATGGCCCAGCAGGAGGGGGAGATCGTAGAAGAATGTACCTAGTTCGGTGGCGTATACGTAACATTTTTCCAATTTTTTTTTGCTTTCACTTTCTTGAAAGTTTTAACTGGGCAGTATCTAGCCAAATTCGTACATAGGGTGCTGAGAAACAGAGTGCTTGTCTTGACATCGCAACTGGATTGAATGGCCCAGCAGGAGGGGGAGATCGTAGAAGAATGTACCTAGTTCGGTGGCGTATACGTAACATTTTTCAATTTTTTTTTTTCACTTTCTTGCCTGTTTTAACTGGGCAGTATCTAGCCAAATTCGTACATAGGGAGCTGATAAATAGAGTGATTGTTTTGACATCTCAACTAGATTGAATGGCCCAGCAGGAGGGGGAGATCGTAGAAGAATGTACCTAGTTCGGTGGCGTATACGTAACATTTTTCCAATTTTTTTTTTTGTTTACACTTTCTTGAATGTTTTAACTGGGCAGTATATAGCCAAATTCGTACGTAGGGTGCTGAGAAACAAAGTGATTGTCTTGACATCTCAACTGGATTGAATGGCCCAGCAGGAGGGGGAGATCGCAGAAGAATGTACCTAGTTCGGTGGCGTATACGTAACATTTTTCCAATTTTTTTGTTTTCACTTTCTTGCCTGTTTTAACGGGGCAGTATCTAGCCAAATTCGTACATAGGGTGCTGAGAAACAGAGTGGTTGTCTTGACATCTCAACTGGATTGAATGGCCCAGCAGGAGGGGCAGATCGTAGAAGAATGTACCTAGTTCGGTGGCGTATACGTATCATTTTTCCATTTTTTTTGTTTTCACTTTCTTGAATGTTTTAACTTGGCAGTATCTAGCCAAATTCATACATAGGGTGCTGAGAAACAGAGTGGTTGTCTTGACATCGCAACTGGATTGAATGGCCCAGCAGGAGTGGGAGATCGTAGAAGAATGTACCTAGTTCGGTGGCGTATACGTAACATTTTTCCATTTTTTTTTTGTTTTCACTTTCTTGAATGTTTTAACTGGGCGGTATCTAGCCAAATTCGTACATATTGTGGTGAAAAGAAAGTGGTTGTCTTGACATCTCAACCGGATTGCATGTCCCAGCCGGAGGGGGGATCGTAGAAGAATGTACCTATTTCGGTGGCGTATGCGTAACATTGTTCCAATTTTTTTTGTTTTCACTTTCTTGCCCGTTTTACCTGGGCAGTATCTAGCCAAATCCGTCCATGGGGTGCTGAGAAACAGAGTGATTGTCTTGACATCTCAACTGGATTAAATGGCCCAGCATTAGGGGGAGATCGTAGAAGAATCTACCTAGTTCGGTGGCGTATACGTAACATTTTTCCATTTTTTTTTGTTTTCACTTTCTTGAAAGTTTTAACTTTGCAGTATCTAGCCAAATTCATACATAGGGTGCTGAGAAACAGAGTCGTTGTCTTGAAATCTCAACTGGATTGAATGGCCCAGCAGGAGGGGGACATCGTAGAAGAATGTACCTAGTTCGGTGGCGTATACGTAACATTTTTCCAATTTTTTTTTGCTTTCACTTTCTTGAAAGTTTTAACTGGGCAGTATCTAGCCAAATTCGTACATAGGGTGCTGATAAATAGAGTGATTGTCTTGACATCTTAACTAGATTGAATGGCCCAGCAGGAGAGGAGATCGTAGAAGAATGTACCTAGTTCGGTGGCGTATACGCAACATTTTTCCAATTTTTTTTTTGTTTTCACTTTCTTGAATGTTTTAACTGGGCAGTATATAGCCAAATTCGTACGTAGGGTGCTGAGAAACAAAGTGATTGTCTTGACATCTCAACTGGATTGAATGGCCCAGCAGGAGGGGGAGATCGTAGAAGAATGTACCTAGTTCGGTGGCGTATACGTAACATTTTTCAATTTTTTTTTTTCACTTTCTTGCCTGTTTTAACTGGGCAGTATCTAGCCAAATTCGTACATAGGGAGCTGATAAATAGAGTGATTGTTTTGACATCTCAACTAGATTGAATGGCCCAGCAGGAGGGGGAGATCGTAGAAGAATGTACCTAGTTCGGTGGCGTATACGTAACATTTTTCCAATTTTTTTTTTGTTTACACTTTCTTGAATGTTTTAACTGGGCAGTATATAGCCAAATTCGTACGTAGGGTGCTGAGAAACAAAGTGATTGTCTTGACATCTCAACTGGACTGAATGGCCCAGCAGGAGGGGGAGATCGCAGAAGAATGTACCTAGTTCGGTGGCGTATACGTAACATTTTTCCAATTTTTTTGTTTTCACTTTCTTGCCTGTTTTAACGGGGCAGTATCTAGCCAAATTCGTACATAGGGTGCTGAGAAACAGAGTGGTTGTCTTGACATCTCAACTGGATTGAATGGCCCAGCAGGAGGGGGAGATCGTAGAAGAATGTACCTAGTTCGGTGGCGTATACGTATCATTTTTCCATTTTTTTTGTTTTCACTTTCTTGAATGTTTTAACTTGGCAGTATCTAGCCAAATTCATACATAGGGTGCTGAGAAACAGAGTGGTTGTCTTGACATCGCAACTGGATTGAATGGCCCAGCAGGAGTGGGAGATCGTAGAAGAATGTACCTAGTTCGGTGGCGTATACGTAACATTTTTCCATTTTTTTTTTGTTTTCACTTTCTTGAATGTTTTAACTGGGCGGTATCTAGCCAAATTCGTACATATTGTGGTGAAAAGAAAGTGGTTGTCTTGACATCTCAACCGGATTGAATGTCCCAGCCGGAGGGGGGATCGTAGAAGAATGTACCTATTTCGGTGGCGTATGCGTAACATTGTTCCAATTTTTTTTGTTTTCACTTTCGTGCCCGTTTTACCTGGGCAGTATCTAGCCAAATCCGTCCATGGGGTGCTGAGAAACAGAGTGATTGTCTTGACATCTCAACTGGATTAAATGGCCCAGCAGGAGGGGGAGATCGTAGAAGAATGTACCTAGTTCGGTGGCGTATACGTAACATTTTTCCATTTTTTTTTGTTTTCACTTTCTTGAAAGTTTTAACTTTGCAGTATCTAGCCAAATTCATACATAGGGTGCTGAGAAACAGAGTGGTTGTCTTGAAATCTCAACTGGATTGAATGGCCCAGCAGGAGGGGGACATCGTAGAAGAATGTACCTAGTTCGGTGGCGTATACGTAACATTTTTCCAATTTTTTTTTGCTTTCACTTTCTTGAAAGTTTTAACTGGGCAGTATCTAGCCAAATTCGTACATAGAGTGCTGAGAAACAGAGTGGTTGTCTTGACATCTCAACTGGATTGAATGGCCCAGCAGGAGGGGGAGATCGTAGAAGAATGTACCTAGTTCGGTGGCGTATACGTAACATTTTTCCAATTTTTTTTTGCTTTCACTTTCTTGAAAGTTTTAACTGGGCAGTATCTAGCCAAATTCGTACATAGGGTGCTGAGAAACAGAGTGCTTGTCTTGACATCGCA
Source organism: Xylota sylvarum (assembly GCA_905220385.1). Taxonomy (NCBI): domain Eukaryota; kingdom Metazoa; phylum Arthropoda; class Insecta; order Diptera; family Syrphidae; genus Xylota; species Xylota sylvarum. The sequence goes on along the minus strand of LR999960.1, from coordinate 47,980,654 downwards.
ACTGGATTGAATGGCCCAGCAGGAGGGGGAGATCGTAGAAGAATGTACCTAGTTCGGTGGCGTATACGTAACATTTTTCCATTTTTTTTTTGTTTTCACTTTCTTGAAAGCTTTAACTGGGCAGTATCTAGCCAAATTCATACATAGGGTGCTGAGAAACAGAGTGGTTGTCTTGACATCTCAACTGGATTGAATGGCCCAGCAGGAGGGGGAGATCGTAGGAGAATGTACCTAGTTCGGTGGCGTATACGTAACATTTTTCTAATTTTTTTTTGCTTTCACTTTCTTGAAAGTTTTAACTGGGCAGTATCTAGCCAAATTCATACATAGGGTGCTGAGATACAGAGTGGTTGTCTTGACATCTCAACTGGACTGAATGGCCCAGGAGAATGCGGAGATCGCAAAAGAATGTACCTAGTTCGGTGGCGTATAGGTTACATTTTTCCAATTTTTTTGTTTTCACTTTCTTGCCTGTTTTAACTGGGCAGTATCTAGCCAAATTCGTACATAGGGTGCTGATAAATAGAGTGATTGTCTTGACATCTTAACTAGATTGAATGGCCCAGCAGGAGAGGGAGATCGTAGAAGAATGTACCTAGTTCGGTGGCGTATACGCAACATTTTTCCAATTTTTTTTTTGTTTTCACTTTCTTGAATGCTTTAACTGGGCAGTATATAGCCAAATTCGTACGTAGGGTGCTGAGAAACAAAGTGATTGTCTTGACATCTCAACTGGATTGAATGGCCCAGCAGGAGGGGGAGATCGTAGAAGAATGTACCTAGTTCGGTGGCGTATACGTAACATTTTTCAATTTTTTTTTTTTCACTTTCTTGCCTGTTTTAACTGGGCAGTATCTAGCCAAATTCGTACATAGGGAGCTGATAAATAGAGTGATTGTTTTGACATCTCAACTAGATTGAATGGCCCAGCAGGAGGGGGAGATCGTAGAAGAATGTACCTAGTTCGGTGGCGTATACGTAACATTTTTCCAATTTTTTTTTGCTTTCACTTTCTTGAAAGTTTTAACTGGGCAGTATCTAGCCAAATTCGTACATAGGGTGCTGAGAAACAGAGTGGTCGTCTTGACATCTCAACTGGATTGAATGGCCCAGCAGGAGGGCGAGATCGTAGAAGAATGTACCTAGTTCGGTGGCGTATGCGTAACATTGTTCCAATTTTTTTTGTTTTCACTTTCTTGCCCGTTTTACCTGGGCAGTATCTAGCCAAATCCGTCCATGGGGTGCTGAGAAACAGAGTGGTTGTCTTGAAATCTCAACTGGTTTGAATGGCCCAGCAGGAGGGGGACATCGTAGAAGAATGTACCTAGTTCGGTGGCGTATACGTAACATTTTTCCAATTTTTTGTTTTCACTTTCTTGAAAGTTTTAACTGTGCAATATCTAGCCAAATTCATACATAGGGTGCTGAGAAACAGAGTGATTGTCTTGACATCTCAACTGGATTGAATGGCCCAGCAGGAGGGGGAGATCGTAGAAGAATGTACCTAGTTCGGTGGCGTATACGTAACATTTTTCCAATTTTTTTTTGCTTTCACTTTCTTGAAAGTTTTAACTGGGCAGTATCTAGCCAAATTCGTACATAGGGTGCTGAGAAACAGAGTGCTTGTCTTGACATCGCAACTGGATTGAATGGCCCAGCAGGAGGGGGAGATCGTAGAAGAATGTACCTAGTTCGGTGGCGTATACGTAACATTTTTCCATTTTTTTTTTGTTTTCACTTTCTTGAAAGTTTTAACTGGGCAGTATCTAGCCAAATTCATACATAGGGTGCTGAGAAACAGAGTGGTTGTCTTGACATCTCAACTGGATTGAATGGCCCAGGAGAATGCGGAGATCGCAAAAGAATGTACCTAGTTCGGTGGCGTATAGGTTACATTTTTCCAATTTTATTGTTTTCACTTTCTTGCCTGTTTTAACTGGGCAGTATCTAGCCAAATTCGTACATTGGGTGCTGAGAAACAGAGTGGTTGTCTTGACATCTCAACTGGATTGAATGGCCCCGCAGGAGGGGGAGATCGTAGAAGAATGTACCTAGTTCGGTGGCGTATACGTAACATTTTTCCAATTTTTTTTTGCTTTCACTTTCTTGAAAGTTTTAACTGGGCAGTATCTAGCCAAATTCGTACATAGGGTGCTGAGAAACCGAGTGGTTGTCTTGACATCTCAACTGGATTGAATGGCCCAGCAGGAGGGCGAGATCGTAGAAGAATGTACCTAGTTCGGTGGCGTATGCGTAACATTGTTCCAATTTTTTTTGTTTTCACTTTCTTGCCCGTTTTACCTGGGCAGTATCTAGCCAAATCCGTCCATGGGGTGCTGAGAAACAGAGTGATTGTCTTGACATCTCAACTGGATTGAATGGCCCAGCAGGAGGGGGAGATCGCAGAAGAATGTACCTAGTTCGGTGGCGTATACGTAACATTTTTCCATTTTTTTTTGTTTTCACTTTCTTGAAAGTTTTAACTTTGCAGTATCTAGCCAAATTCATACATAGGGTGCTGAGAAACAGAGTGGTTGTCTTGAAATCTCAACTGGATTGAATGGCCCAGCAGGAGGGGGACATCGTAGAAGAATGTACCTAGTTCGGTGGCGTATACGTAACATTTTTCCAATTTTTTGTTTTCACTTTCTTGAAAGTTTTAACTGTGCAATATCTAGCCAAATTCATACATGGGGTGCTGAGAAACAGAGTGATTGTCTTGACATCTCAACTGGATTGAATGGCCCAGCAGGAGGGGGAGATCGTAGAAGAATGTACCTACTTAGTTCATTGGCGTATACGTAACATTTTTCCATTTTTTTTTGTTTTCACTTTCTTGAAAATTTTAACTTTGCAGTATCTAGCCAAATTCATACACAGGGTGCTGAGAAACAGAGTGGTTGTCTTGACATCTCAACTGGATTGAATGGCCCAGCAGGAGGGGGACATCATAGAAGAATGTACCTAGTTCGGTGGCGTATACGTAACATTTTTCCAATTTTTTTTGTTTTCACTTTCTTGCCCGTCTTACCTGTTCAGTATCTAGCCAAATCCGTATATGGGGTGCTGAGAAACAGAGTGATTGTCTTGACATCTCAACTGGATTGAATGGCCCAGCAGGAGGGGGAGATCGTAGAAGAATGTACCTAGTTCGGTGGCGTATACGTAACATTTTTCCAATTTTTTTTGTTTTCACTTTCTTGCCCGTCTTACCTGTTCAGTATCTAGCCAAATCCGTAAATGGGGTGCTGAGAAACAGAGTGATTGTCTTGACATCTCAACTTGATTGAATGGCCCAGCAGGAGTGCGAGATCGTAGAAGAATGTACCTAGTTCGGTGGCGTATACGTAACATTTTTCCAATTTTATTTTTTTTTTCACTTTCTTGAAAGTTTTAACTGGGCAGTATCTAGCCAAATTCGTACATAGGGTGCTGAGAATCAGAGTGATTGTCTTGACATCTCAACTGGATTGAATGGCCCAGCAGGAGGGGGAGATCGTAGAAGAATGTACCTAGCTCGGTGGCGTATACGTAACATTTTTCCAATTTTTTTTGCTTTCACTTTCTTGAAAGTTTTAACTGGGCAGTATCTAGCCAAATTCATACATGGGGTGCTGAGAAACAGAGTGATTGTCTTGACATCTCAACTGGATTGAATGGCCCAGCAGGAGGGGGAGATCGTAGAAGGATGTACCTAGTTCGGTGGCGTATACGTAACATTTGTCCAATTTTTTTTGTTTTCACTTTCTTGAAAGTTTTAACTGGGCAGTATCTAGCCAAATTCATACATAGGGTGCTGAGAAACAGAGTGATTGTCTTGACATCTCAACTGGATTGAATGGCCCAGCGGAGGAGATCGTAGAAGAATGTACCTAGTTCGGTGGCGTATACGTAACATTTTTCCAATTTTTTTTTTTTCATTTTCTTGAAAGTTTTAACTGGGCAGTATTTAGCCAAATTCATACATGGGGTGCTGAGAAACAGGGTGATTGTCTTGACATCTCAACTGGATTGAATGGCCCAGCAGGATTGGGAGATTGTAGAAGAATGTACCTAGTTCGGTGGCGTATACGTAACATTTTTCCAATTGTTTTTTTTTTCACTTTCTTAAAAGTTTTAACTGGGCAGTATCTAGCCAAATTCATACATGGGGTGCTGAGAAACAGAGTGATTGTCTTGACATTTCAACTGGATTGAATGGCCCAGCAGGATTGGGAGATTGTAGAAGAATGTACCTAGTTCGGTGGCGTATACGTAACATTTGTCCAATTTTTTTTGTTTTCACTTTCTTGAAAGTTTTAACTGGGCAGTATCTAGCCAAATTCATACATAGGGTGCTGAGAAACAGAGTGGTTGTCTTGACATCTCAACTGGATTGAATGGCCCAGCAGGAGGGGGAGATCGCAGAAGAATGTACCTAGTTCGGTGGCGTATACGTAACATTTTTCCAATTGTTTTTTTTTTCACTTTCTTAAAAGTTTTAACTGGGCAGTATCTAGCCAATTTCATACATGGGGTGCTGAGAAACAGAGTGATTGTCTTGACATCTCAACTGGATTGAATGGCCCAGCAGGATTGGGAGATTGTAGAAGAATGTACCTAGTTCGGTGGCGTATACGTAACATTTTTCCAATTGTTTTTTTTTTCACTTTCTTGCCCGTTTTACCTGGGCAGTATTTAGCCAAATTCATACATGGGGTGCTGAGAAACAGAGTGATTGTCTTGACATCTCAACTGGATTGAATGGCCCAGCAGGATTGGGAGATTGTAGAAGAATGTACCTAGTTCGGTGGCGTATACGTAACATTTTTCCAATTGTTTTTTTTTTCACTTTCTTAAAAGTTTTAACTGGGCAGTATCTAGCCAAATTCATACATGGGGTGCTGAGAAACAGAGTGATTGTCTTGACATCTCAACTGGATTGAATGGCCCAGCAGGAGGGGGAGATCGTAGAAGAATGTACCTAGTTCGGTGGCGTATACGTAACATTTGTCCAATTTTTTTTGTTTTCACTTTCTTGAAAGTTTTAACTGGGCAGTATCTAGCCAAATTCATACATGGGGTGCTGAGAAACAGAGTGATTGTCTTGACATCTCAACTGGATTGAATGGCCCAGCAGGAGGGGGAGATCGTAGAAGGATGTACCTAGTTCGGTGGCGTATACGTAACATTTGTCCAATTTTTTTTGTTTTCACTTTCTTGAAAGTTTTAACTGGGCAGTATCTAGCCAAATTCATACATAGGGTGCTGAGAAACAGAGTGGTTGTCTTGACATCTCAACTGGATTGAATGGCCCAGCAGGAGGGGGAGATCGCAGAAGAATGTACCTAGTTCAGTGGCGTATACGTAACATTTTTCCAATTGTTTTTTTTTTCACTTTCTTAAAAGTTTTAACTGGGCAGTATCTAGCCAATTTCATACATGGGGTGCTGAGAAACAGAGTGATTGTCTTGACATCTCAACTGGATTGAATGGCCCAGCAGGATTGGGAGATTGTAGAAGAATGTACCTAGTTCGGTGGCGTATACGTAACATTTTTCCAATTGTTTTTTTTTTCACTTTCTTGCCCGTTTTACCTGGGCAGTATCTAGCCAAATTCATACATGGGGTGCTGAGAAACAGAGTGATTGTCTTGACATCTCAACTGGATTGAATGGCCCAGCAGGATTGGGAGATTGTAGAAGAATGTACCTAGTTCGGTGGCGTATACGTAACATTTTTCCAATTGTTTTTTTTTTCACTTTCTTAAAAGTTTTAACTGGGCAGTATCTAGCCAAATTCATACATGGGGTGCTGAGAAACAGAGTGATTGTCTTGACATCTCAACTGGATTGAATGACCCAGCAGGAGGGGGAGATCGTAGAAGGATGTACCTAGTTCGGTGGCGTATACGTAACATTTGTCCAATTTTTCTTGTTTTCACTTTCTTGAAAGTTTTAACTGGGCAGTATCTAGCCAAATTCATACATGGGGTGCTGAGAAACAGAGTGATTGTCTTGACATCTCAACTGGATTGAATGGTACAGCAGGAGGGGGAGATCGTAGAAGGATGTACCTAGTTCGGTGGCGTATACGTAACATTTTCCAATTTTTTTTGTTTTCACTTTCTTGAAAGTTTTAACTGGGCAGTATCTAGCCAAATTCATACATAGGGTGCTGAGAAACAGAGTGATTGTCTTGACATCTCAACATTTTTCCACTTTTTTTTTTTCACCTTCTTGAAAGTTTTAACTGGGCAGTATCTAGCCAAATTCGTACATAGGGTGCTGAGAAACAGAGTGGTTGTCTTGACATCTCAACTGGATTGAATGGCCCAGCGGGGGAGATCGTAGAAGAATGTACCTAGTTCGGTGGCGTATACGTAACATTTTTCCAATTTTTTTTTTTTTCACTTTCTTGAAAGTTTTAACTGGGCAGTATCTAGCCAAGTTCGTACATAGTGTGCTGAGAAACAGAGTGGTTGTCTTGACATCTCAACTGGATTGAATGGCCCAGCAGGAGGGGGAGATCGCAGAAGAATGTACCTAGTTCGGTGGCGTATACGTAACATTTTTCTAATTTTTTTTTTTCACTTTCTTGAAAGTTTTAACTGGGCTGTATCTAGCCAAATTCATACATAGGGTGCTGAGAAACAGAGTGATTGTCTTGACATCTCAACTGGATTGAATGGCCCAGCAGGAGGGGGAGATCGTAGAAGAATGTACCTAGTTCGGTGGCGTATACGTAACATTTTTCCAATTTTTTTTGTTTTCATTTTCTTGAAAGTTTTAACTGGGCAGTATTTAGCCAAATTCATACATGGGGTGCTGAGAAACAGAGTGATTGTCTTGACATCTCAACTGGATTGAATGGCCCAGCAGGATTGGGAGATTGTAGAAGAATGTGCCTAGTTCGGTGGCGTATACGTAACATTTTTCCAATTGTTTTTTTTTTCACTTTCTTAAAAGTTTTAACTGGGCAGTATCTAGCCAAATTCATACATGGGGTGCTGAGAAACAGAGTGATTGTCTTGACATTTCAACTGGATTGAATGGCCCAGCAGGATTGGGAGATTGTAGAAGAATGTACCTAGTTCGGTGGCGTATACGTAACATTTGTCCAATTTTTTTTGTTTTCACTTTCTTGAAAGTTTTAACTGGGCTGTATCTAGCCAAATTCATACATAGGGTGCTGAGAAACAGAGTGGTTGTCTTGACATCTCAACTGGATTGAATGGCCCAGCAGGAGGGGGAGATCGCAGAAGAATGTACCTAGTTCGGTGGCGTATACGTAACATTTTTCCAATTGTTTTTTTTTTCACTTTCTTAAAAGTTTTAACTGGGCAGTATCTAGCCAATTTCATACATGGGGTGCTGAGAAACAGAGTGATTGTCTTGACATCTCAACTGGATTGAATGGCCCAGCAGGATTGGGAGATTGTAGAAGAATGTACCTAGTTCGGTGGCGTATACGTAACATTTTTCCAATTGTTTTTTTTTTCACTTTCTTGCCCGTTTTACCTGGGCAGTATCTAGCCAAATTCATACATGGGGTGCTGAGAAACAGAGTGATTGTCTTGACATCTCAACTGGATTGAATGGCCCAGCAGGATTGGGAGATTGTAGAAGAATGTACCTAGTTCGGTGGCGTATACGTAACATTTTTCCAATTGTTTTTTTTTTCACTTTCTTAAAAGTTTTAACTGGGCAGTATCTAGCCAAATTCATACATGGGGTGCTGAGAAACAGAGTGATTGTCTTGACATCTCAACTGGATTGAATGGCCCAGCAGGAGGGGGAGATCGTAGAAGGATGTACCTAGTTCGGTGGCGTATACGTAACATTTGTCCAATTTTTTTTGTTTTCACTTTCTTGAAAGTTTTAACTGGGCAGTATCTAGCCACATTCATACATGGGGTGCTGAGAAACAGAGTGATTGTCTTGACATCTCAACTGGATTGAATGGTACAGCAGGAGGGGGAGATCGTAGAAGGATGTACCTAGTTCGGTGGCGTATACGTAACATTTTCCAATTTTTTTTGTTTTCACTTTCTTGAAAGTTTTAACTGGGCAGTATCTAGCCAAATTCATACATAGGGTGCTGAGAAACAGAGTGATTGTCTTGACATCTCAACATTTTTCCACTTTTTTTTTTTCACCTTCTTGAAAGTTTTAACTGGGCAGTATCTAGCCAAATTCGTACATAGGGTGCTGAGAAACAGAGTGGTTGTCTTGACATCTCAACTGGATTGAATGGCCCAGCGGGGGAGATCGTAGAAGAATGTACCTAGTTCGGTGGCGTATACGTAACATTTTTCCAATTTTTTTTTTTTTTCACTTTCTTGAAAGTTTTAACTGGGCAGTATCTAGCCAAGTTCGTACATAGTGTGCTGAGAAACAGAGTGGTTGTCTTGACATCTCAACTGGATTGAATGGCCCAGCAGGAGGGGGAGATCGCAGAAGAATGTACCTAGTTCGGTGGCGTATACGTAACATTTTTCAAATTTTTTTTTTTTCACTTTCTTGAAAGTTTTAACTGGGCTGTATCTAGCCAAATTCATACATAGGGTGCTGAGAAACAGAGTGATTGTCTTGACATCTCAACTGGATTGAATGGCCCAGCAGGAGGGGGAGATCGTAGAAGAATGTACCTAGTTCGGTGGCGTATACGTAACATTTTTCCAATTTTTTTTGTTTTCACTTTCTTGAAAGTTTTAACTGGGCAGTATCTAGCCAAATCCGTACATGGGGTGCTGAGAAACAGAGTGATTGTCTTGACATCTCAACTGGATTGAATGGCCCAGCAGGAGGGGGAGATCGCAGAAGAATGTACCTAGTTCGGTGGCGTATACGTAACATTTTTTTCATTTTTTTGTTTTCACTTTCTTGAAAGTTTTAACTGGGCAGTATCTAGCCAAATTCATACATAGGGTGCTGAGAAACAGAGTGATTGTCTTGACATCTCAACTGGATTGAATGGCCCAGCAGGAGGGGGAGATCGCAGAAGAATGTACCTACTTAGTTCATTGGCGTATACGTAACATTTTTCCAATTTTTTTTGTTTTCACTTTCTTGCCCGTTTTACCTGGGCAGTATCTAGCCAAATCCGTCCATGGGGTGCTGAGAAACAGAGTGATTGTCTTGACATCTCAACTGGATTGAATGGCCCAGCAGGAGGGCGAGATCGTAGAAGAATGTACCTAGTTCGGTGGCGTATACGTAACATTTTTCCAATTTTTTTTGTTTTCACTTTCTTGAAAGTTTTAACTGGGCAGTATCTAGCCAAATTCATACATGGGGTGCTGAGAAACAGAGTGGTTGTCTTGACATCTCAATTGGATTGAATGGCCCAGCAGGACGGGGAGATCGCAGAAGAATGTACCTAGTTCGGTGGCGTATACGTAACATTTTTCGAATTTTTTTTGTTTTCACTTTCTTGAAAGTTTTAACTGGGCAGTATGTAGCCAAATTCATACATAGGGTGCTGAGAAACAGAGTAGTTGTCTTGACATCTCAACTGGATTGAATGGCCCAGCAGGAGGGGGAGATCGCAGAAGAATGTACCTAGTTCGGTGGCGTATACGTAACATTTTTCCACTTTTTTTTGTTTTCACTTTCTTGAAAGTTTTAACTGGGCAGTATCTAGCCAAATTCATACATAGGGTGCTGAGAAACAGAGTGGTTGTCTTGACATCTCAATTGGATTCAATGGCCCAGCAGGAGGGGGAGATCGCAGAAGAATGGAACTAGTTCGGTGGCGTATACGTAACATTTTTCCAATTTTTTTTTGTTTTCACTTTCTTGAAAGTTTTAACTGGGCAGTATCTAGCCAAATTCGTACATAGGGTGCTGAGAAATAGAGTGGTTGTCTTGACATCTCAACTGGATTGAATGGCCCAGCAGGAGGGGGAGATCGTAGAAGAATGTACCTAGTTCGGTGGCATATACGTAACATTTTTCCATTTTTTTTGTTTTCGCTTTCTTGAATTTTTTAACTCTAGCCAAATCTAGCCAAATTCGTACATAGGGTGCTGAGAAACAGAGTGGTTGTCTAGACATCTCAACTGGATTGAATGGCCCAGCAGGAGGGGGAGATCGTAGAAGAATGTACCTAGTTCGGTGGCGTATGCGTAACATTTTTCCATTTTTTTTGTTTTCGCTTTCTTGAATTTTTTAACTCTACCCAAATCTAGCCAAATTCGTACATAGGGTGCTGAGAAACAGAGTGGTTGTCTTGACATCTCAACTGGATTGAATGGCCCAGCAGGAGGGGGAGATCGTAGAAGAATGTACCTAGTTCGGTGGCGTATACGTAACATTTTTTTCATTTTTTTGTTTTCACTTTCTTGAAAGTTTTAACTGTTCAGTATCTAGCTAAATTCATACATGGGTGCTGAGAAACAGAGTGATTGTCTTGACATCTCAACTGGATTGAAGTGCCCAGCAGGAGGGCGAGATCGTAGAAGAATGTACCTAGTTCGGTGGCGTATACGTAACATTTTTCCAATTTTTTTTTTTCACTTTCTTGAAAGTTTTAACTGGGCAGTATCTAGCCAAATTCATACATATGGTGCTGAGAAACAGAGTGGTTGTCTTGACATCTCAATTGGTTGGATTGGCCCAGCAGGAGTGCGAGATCGTGGAAGAATGTACCTAGTTCGGTGGCGTATACGTAACATTTTTCCAATTTTTTTTGTTTTCACTTTCTTGCCCGTTTTACCTGGGCAGTATCTAGCCAAATCCGTACATGGGGTGCTGAGAAACAGAGTGATTGTCTTGACATCTCAACTGGATTGAATGGCCCAGCAGGAGGGCGAGATCGTAGAAGAATGTACATAGTTCGGTGGCGTATACGTAACATTTTTCCAATTTTTTTTGTTTTCACTTTCTTGAAAGTTTTAACTGGGCAGTATCCAACCGAATTCATACATAGGGTGCTGAGAAACAGAGTGATTGTCTTGACATCTCAACTGGATTGAATGGCCCAGCAGGAGGGGGAGATCGCAGAAGAATGTACCTAGTTCGGTGGCGTATACGTAACATTTTTCCAATTTTTTTTTTTTCACTTTCTTTAAAGTTCTAACTGGGCAGTATCTAGCCAAATTCATACATGGGGTGCTGAGAAACAGAGTGGTTGTCTTGACATCTCAACTGGATTGAATTGACCAGCAGGAGTGCGAGATCGTAGAAGAATGCACCTAGTTCGGTGGCGTATACGTAACATTTTTCCAATTTTTTTTGTTTTCACTTTCTTGAAAGTTTTAACTGGGCAGTATCTAGCCAAATTCATACATGGGGTGCTGAGAAACAGAGTGGTTGTCTTGACATCACAATTGGATTGAATGGTCCAGCAGGAGGGGGAGATCGCAGAAGAATGTACCTAGTTCGGTGGCGTATACGTAACATTTTTCCAATTTTTTTTGTTTTCACTTTCTTGAAAGATTTAACTGGGCAGTATCTAGCCAAATTCGTACATAGGGTGCTGAGAAACAGAGTGATTGTCTTGACATCTCAACTGGATTGAATGGCCCAGCAGGAGGGGGAGATCGCAGAAGAATGTACCTAGTTCGGTGGCGTATACGTAACATTTTTCCAATTTTTTTTTTCACTTTCTTGAAAGTTTTAACTGGGCAGTATCTAGCCAAATTCATACATAGGGTGCTGAGAAACAGAGTGGTTGTCTTGACATCTCAACTGGATTGAATGGCCCAGCAGGAGGGGGAGATCGCAGAAGAATGTACCTAGTTCGGTGGCGTATACGTAACATTTTTCCAATTTTTTTTTTCACTTTCTTGAAAGTTTTAACTGGGCAGTATCTAGCCAAATTCATACATTGGGTGCTGAAAAACAGAGTGGTTGTCTTGACATCTCAACTGGATTGAATGGCCCAGCAGGAGGGCGAGATCGTAGAAGAATGTACCTACTTAGTTCATTGGCGTATACGTAACATTTTTCCAATTTTTTTTGTTTTCACTTTCTTGCCCGTTTTACCTGGGCAGTATCTAGCCAAATCCGTCCATGGGGTGCTGAGAAACAGAGTGATTGTCTTGACATCTCAACTGGATTGAATTGCCCAGCAGGAGGGCGAGATCGTAGAAGAATGTACCTAGTTCGGTGGCGTATACGTAACATTTTTCCAATTTTTTTTGTTTTCACTTTCTTGAAAGTTTTAACTGGGCAGTATCTAGCCAAATTCATACATGGGGTGCTGAGAAACAGAGTGGTTGTCTTGACATCTCAATTGGATTGAATGGCCCAGCAGGACGGGGAGATCGCAGAAGAATGTACCTAGTTCGGTGGCGTATACGTAACATTTTTCGAATTTTTTTTGTTTTCACTTTCTTGAAAGTATTAACTGGGCAGTATCTAGCCAAATTCATACATAGGGTGCTGAGAAACAGAGTAGTTGTCTTGACATCTCAACTGGATTGAATGGCCCAGCACAAGGGGAGATCGTAGAAGAATGTACCTAGTTCGGTGGCGTATACGTAACATTTTTCCACTTTTTTTTGTTTTCACTTTCTTGAAAGTTTTAACTGGGCAGTATCTAGCCAAATTCATACATAGGGTGCTGAGAAACAGAGTGGTTGTCTTGACATCTCAATTGGATTGAATGGCCCAGCAGGAGGGGGAGATCGCAGAAGAATGGAACTAGTTCGGTGGCGTATACGTAACATTTTTCCAATTTTTTTTTGCTTTCACTTTCTTGAAAGATTTAACTGGGCAGTATCTAGCCAAATTCGTACATAGGGTGCTGAGAAATAGAGTGGTTGTCTTGACGTCTCAACTGGATTGAATGGCCCAGCAGGAGGGGGAGATCGTAGAAGAATGTACCTAGTTCGGTGGCATATACGTAACATTTTTCCATTTTTTTTGTTTTCGCTTTCTTGAATTTTTTAACTCTAGCCAAATCTAGCCAAATTCGTACATAGGGTGCTGAGAAACAGAGTGGTTGTCTTGACATCTCAACTGGATTGAATGGCCCAGCAGGAGGGGGAGATCGTAGAAGAATGTACCTAGTTCGGTGGCGTATACGTAACATTTTTCCATTTTTTTTGTTTTCGCTTTCTTGAATTTTTTAACTCTAGCCAAATCTAGCCAAATTCGTACATAGGGTGCTGAGAAACAGAGTGGTTGTCTTGACATCTCAACTGGATTGAATGGCCCAGCAGGAGGGGGAAATCGTAGAAGAATGTATCTAGTTCGGTGGCGTATACGTAACATTTTTTTCATTTTTTTGTTTTCACTTTCTTGAAAGTTTTAACTGTTCAGTATCTAGTTAAATTCATACATGTGTGCTGAGAAACAGAGTGATTGTCTTGACATCTCAACTGGATTGAAGTGCCCAGCAGGAGGGCGAGATCGCAGAAGAATGTACCTAGTTCGGTGGCGTATACGTAACATTTTTCCAATTTTTTTTGTTTTCACTTTCTTGAAAGTTTTAACTGGGCAGTATCCAACCGAATTCATACATAGGGTGCTGAGAAACAGAGTGATTGTCTTGACATCTCAACTGGATTGAATGGCCCAGCAGGAGGGGGAGATCGCAGAAGAATGTACCTAGTTCGGTGGCGTATACGTAACATTTTTCCAATTTTTTTTTTTCACTTTCTTGAAAGTTTTAACTGGGCAGTATCTAGCCAAATTCATACATGGGGTGCTGAGAAACAGAGTGGTTGTCTTGACATCTCAACTGGATTGAATGGCCCAGCAGGAGGGGGAGATCGTAGAAGAATGTACCTAGTTCATTGGCGTATACGTAACATTTTTCCAATTTTTTTTGTTTTCACTTTCTTGCCCGTTTTACCTGGGCAGTATCTAGCCAAATCAGTCCATAGGGTGCTGAGAAACAGAGTGATTGTCTTGACATCTCAACTGGATTGAATGGCCCAGCAGGATTGGGAGATTGTAGAAGAATGTACCTAGTTCGGTGGCGTATACGTAACATTTTTCCAATTTTTTTTGTTTTCACTTTCTTGAAAGTTTTAACTGTTCAGTATCTAGCCAAATTCATACATGGGGTGCTGAGAAACAGAGTGGTTGTCTTGACATCTCAATTGGTTGGATTGGCCCAGCAGGAGTGCGAGATCGTGGAAGAATGTACCTAGTTCGGTGGCGTATACGTAACATTTTTCCAATTTTTTTTGTTTTCACTTTCTTGCCCGTTTTACCTGGGCAGTATCTAGCCAAATCCGTACATGGGGTGCTGAGAAACAGAGTGATTGTCTTGACATCTCAACTGGATTGAATGGCCCAGCAGGAGGGCGAGATCGTAGAAGAATGTACATAGTTCGGTGGCGTATACGTAACATTTTTCCAATTTTTTTTGTTTTCACTTTCTTGAAAGTTTTAACTGTTCAGTATCCAACCGAATTCATACATAGGGTGCTGAGAAACAGAGTGATTGTCTTGACATCTCAACTGGATTGAATGGCCCAGCAGGAGGGGGAGATCGCAGAAGAATGTACCTAGTTCGGTGGCGTATACGTAACATTTTTCCAATTTTTTTTTTTCACTTTCTTGAAAGTTTTAACTGGGCAGTATCTAGCCAAATTCATACATGGGGTGCTGAGAAACAGAGTGGTTGTCTTGACATCTCAACTGGATTGAATGGCCCCGCAGGAGTGGGAGATCGTAGAAGAATGTACCTAGTTCGGGGGCGTATACGTAACATTTTTCCAATATTTTTTGTTTTCACTTTCTTGCCCGTTTTACCTGGGCAGTATCTAGCCAAATTCATACATGGGGTGCTGAGAAACAGAGTGGTTGTCTTGACATCTCAACTGGATTGAATGGCCCAGCAGGAGGCGGAGATCGTAGAAGAATGTACCTAGTTCATTGGCGTATACGTAACATTTTTCCAATATTTTTTGTTTTCACTTTCTTGCCCGTTTTACCTGGGCAGTATCTAGCCAAATCCGTCCATGGGGTGCTGAGAAACAGAGTGATTGTCTTGAGATCTCAACTGGATTGAATCGCCCAGCAGGAGGGTGAGATCGTAGAAGAATGTACCTAGTTCGGTGGCGTATACGTAACATTTTTCCAATTTTTTTTGTTTTCACTTTCTTGAAAGTTTTAACTGGGCAGTATCTAGCTAAATTCATACATGGGGTGCTGAGAAACAGAGTGATTGTCTTGACATCTCAACTGGATTGAATGGCCCAGCAGGAGGGGGAGATCGTAGAAGAATGTACCTAGTTCGGTGGCGTATACGTAACATTTTTCCAATTTTTTTTTTCTTCACTTTCTTGCCTGTTTTAACTGGGCAATATCTAGCCAAATTTGTACATAGGGTGCTGAGAAACAGAGCGGTTGACTTCACATCTCAACTGGACTGAATCGCCCAGCAGGAGGGGGAGATCGTAGAAGAATGTACCTAGTTCGGTGGCGTATACGTAACATTTTTCACTTTTAACTGGGCAGTATCTAGCCAAATTCATACATGGGGTGCTGAGAAACAGAGTGATTGTCTTGACATCTCAACTGGATTGAATGGCCGGTTCGGTGTTCGGTGGCGTATACGTAACATTTTTCCAATTTTTTTGTTTTAACTGGGCAGTATCTAGCCAAATTCATACATGGGGTGCTGAGAAACAGAGTGATGGTCTTGACATCTGAACTGGATTGAATTGCCCAGGAGGAGGGGGAGATCGTAGAAGAATGTACCTAGTTCGGTGGCGTATACGTAACATTTTCCTTTTTTTTTTTCACTTTCTTGAAAGTTTTAACTGGGCAGTATCTAGCCAAATTCATACATGGGGTGCTGAGAAACAGAGTGATTGTCCTGACATCTCAACTGGATTGAATGGCCCAGCAGGAGGGCGAGATCGTAGAAGAATGTACCTAGTTCGGTGGCGTATACGTAACATTTTTCCAATTTTTTTTGTTTTCACTTTCTTGAAAGTTTTAACTGGGCAGTATCTAGCCAAATCCATACATGGGGTGCTAAAAAACAGAGTGATTGTCTTGGCATCTCAACTGGATTGAATGGCCCAGCAGGAGGGGGAGATCGTAGAAGAATGTACCTAGTTCGGTGGCGTATACGTAACATTTTTCCAATTTTTTTTGTTTTCACTTTCTTGAAAGTTTTAACTGGGCAGTATCTAGCCAAATTCATACATGGGGTGCTGAGAAACAGAGTGATTGTCTTGACATCTCAACTGGATTGAATGGCCCAGCAGGAGGGCGAGATCGTAGAAGAATGTACCTAGTTCGGTGGCGTATACGTAACATTTTTTTAATTTTTTTTGTTTTCACTTTCTTGAAAGCTTTAACTGGGCAGTATCTAGCCAAATTCTTACATAGGGTGCTGAGAAACAGAGTGGTTGTCTTGACATCTCAACTGGATTGAATGGCCCAGCAGGAGGGGGAGATTGTAGAAGAATGTACCTAGTTCGGTGGCGTATACGTAACATTTTTCCAATTTTTTTTTTTCACCTTTTTAAAATTTTTAACTGGGCAGTATCTTGCCAAATTCGTACATAGGGTGCTGAGAAACAGAGTGGTTGTCTTGACATCTCAACTGGATTGAATGGCCCAGCGGGGGAGATTGTAGAAGAATGTACCTAGTTCGGTGGCATATACGTAACATTTTTCCAATTTTTTTTTGCTTTCACTTTCTTGAAAGTTTTAACTGGGCAGTATCTAGCCAAATTCGTACATAGGGTTCTGAGAAACAGAGTGGTTGTCTTGACATCTCAACTGGATTGAATGGCCCAGCAGGAGGGTGAGATCGTAGAAGAATGTACCTAGTTCGGCGGCGTATACGTAACATTTTTCCATTTTTTTTGTTTTCACTTTCTTGCCCGTTTTACCTGTGCAGTATCTAGCCAAATCCGTCCATGGGGTGCTGAGAAACAGAGTGATTGTCTTGACATCTCAACTGGATTGAATTGCCCAACAGGAGGGCGAGATCGTTGAAGAATGTACCTAGTTCGGTGGCGTATACGTAACATTTTTCCATTTTTTTTGTTTTCACTTTCTTGCCCGTTTTACCTGTGCAGTATCTAGCCAAATCCGTCCATGGGGTGCTGAGAAACAGAGTGATTGTCTTGACATCTCAACTGGATTGAATGGCCCAGCAGGAGGGGGAGATCGCAGAAGAATGTACCTAGTTCGGTGGCGTATACGTAACATTTTTCCATTTTTTTTGTTTTCACTTTCTTGCCCGTTTTACCTGTGCAGTATCTAGCCAAATCCGTCCATGGGGTGCTGAGAAACAGAGTGATTGTCTTGACATCTCAACTGGATTGAATTGCCCAGCAGGAGGGCGGGATCGTAGAAGAATGTACCTAGTTCGGTGGCGTATACGTAACATTTTTCCATTTTTTTTGTTTTCACTTTCTTGAAAGTTTTAACTGGGCAGTATCTAGCCAAATTCATACATAGGGTGCTGAGAAACAGAGTGGTTGTCTTGACATCTCAACTGGATTGAATGGCCCAGCAGGAGGGTGAGATCGTAGAAGAATGTACCTAGTTCGGTGGCGTATACGTAACATTTTTCCATTTTTTTTGTTTTCACTTTCTTGCCCGTTTTACCTGTGCAGTATCTAGCCAAATCCGTCCATGGGGTGCTGAGAAACAGAGTGATTGTCTTGACATCTCAACTGGATTGAATTGCCCAGCAGGAGGGCGGGATCGTAGAAGAATGTACCTAGTTCGGTGGCGTATACGTAACATTTTTCCATTTTTTTTGTTTTCACTTTCTTGCCCGTTTTACCTGTGCAGTATCTAGCCAAATCCGTCCATGGGGTGCTGAGAAACAGAGTGATTGTCTTGACATCTCAACTGGATTGAATGGCCCAGCAGGAGGGGGAGATCGCAGAAGAATGTACCTAGTTCGGTGGCGTATACGTAACATTTTCCCAATTTTTTTTTTTTCACTTTCTTGAAAGTTTTAACTGGGCAGTATCTAGCCAAATTCGTACATAGGGTGCTGAGAAACAGAGTGGTTGTCTTGACATCTCAACTGGATTGAATGGCCCAGCAGGAGGGGGAGATCGTAGAAGAATGTACCTGCTTAGTTCATTGGCGTATACGTAACATTTTTCCAATTTTTTTTGTTTTCACTTTCTTGCCCGTTTTACCTGGGCAGTATCTAGCCAAGTCCGTCCATGGGGTGCTGAGAAACAGAGTGGTTGTCTTGACATCTCAACTGGATTGAATGGCCCAGCAGGAGGGGGAGATTGTAGAAGAATGTACCTAGTTCGGTGGCGTATACGTAACATTTTTCCAATTTTTTTTTTTCACCTTTTTAAAATTTTTAACTGGGCAGTATCTTGCCAAATTCGTACATAGGGTGCTGAGAAACAGAGTGGTTGTCTTGACATCTCAACTGGATTGAATGGCCCAGCGGGGGAGATTGTAGAAGAATGTACCTAGTTCGGTGGCATATACGTAACATTTTTCCAATTTTTTTTTGCTTTCACTTTCTTGAAAGTTTTAACTGGGCAGTATCTAGCCAAATTCGTACATAGGGTTCTGAGAAACAGAGTGGTTATCTTGACATCTCAACTGGATTGAATGGCCCAGCAGGAGGGTGAGATCGTAGAAGAATGTACCTAGTTCGGCGGCGTATACGTAACATTTTTCCATTTTTTTTGTTTTCACTTTCTTGCCCGTTTTACCTGTGCAGTATCTAGCCAAATCCGTCCATGGGGTGCTGAGAAACAGAGTGATTGTCTTGACATCTCAACTGGATTGAATTGCCCAACAGGAGGGCGAGATCGTTGAAGAATGTACCTAGTTCGGTGGCGTATACGTAACATTTTTCCATTTTTTTTGTTTTCACTTTCTTGCCCGTTTTACCTGTGCAGTATCTAGCCAAATCCGTCCATGGGGTGCTGAGAAACAGAGTGATTGTCTTGACATCTCAACTGGATTGAATTGCCCAGCAGGAGGGCGAGATCGTAGAAGAATGTACCTAGTTCGCTGGCGTATACGTAACATTTTTCCAATTTTTTTTTTCACTTTCTTGAAAGTTTTAACTGGGCAGTATCTAGCCAAATTCATACATAGGGTGCTGAGAAACAGAGTGGTTGTCTTGACATCTCAACTGGATTGAATGGCCCAGCAGGAGGGTGAGATCGTAGAAGAATGTACCTAGTTCGGTGGCGTATACGTAACATTTTTCCATTTTTTTTGTTTTCACTTTCTTGCCCGTTTTACCTGTGCAGTATCTAGCCAAATCCGTCCATGGGGTGCTGAGAAACAGAGTGATTGTCTTGACATCTCAACTGGATTGAATTGCCCAGCAGGAGGGCGGGATCGTAGAAGAATGTACCTAGTTCGGTGGCGTATACGTAACATTTTTCCATTTTTTTTGTTTTCACTTTCTTGCCCGTTTTACCTGTGCAGTATCTAGCCAAATCCGTCCATGGGGTGCTGAGAAACAGAGTGATTGTCTTGACATCTCAACTGGATTGAATGGCCCAGCAGGAGGGGGAGATCGCAGAAGAATGTACCTAGTTCGGTGGCGTATACGTAACATTTTCCCAATTTTTTTTTTTTCACTTTCTTGAAAGTTTTAACTGGGCAGTATCTAGCCAAATTCGTACATAGGGTGCTGAGAAACAGAGTGGTTGTCTTGACATCTCAACTGGATTGAATGGCCCAGCAGGAGGGGGAGATCGTAGAAGAATGTACCTGCTTAGTTCATTGGCGTATACGTAACATTTTTCCAATTTTTTTTGTTTTCACTTTCTTGCCCGTTTTACCTGGGCAGTATCTAGCCAAGTCCGTCCATGGGGTGCTGAGAAACAGAGTGGTTGTCTTGACATCTCAACTGGATTGAATGGCCCAGCAGGAGGGGGAGATTGTAGAAGAATGTACCTAGTTCGGTGGCGTATACGTAACATTTTTCCAATTTTTTTTTTCACCTTTTTAAAATTTTTAACTGGGCAGTATCTTGCCAAATTCGTACATAGGGTGCTGAGAAACAGAGTGGTTGTCTTGACATCTCAACTGGATTGAATGGCCCAGCGGGGGAGATTGTAGAAGAATGTACCTAGTTCGGTGGCGTATACGTAACATTTTTCCAATTTTTTTTTGCTTTCACTTTCTTGAAAGTTTTAACTGGGCAGTATCTAGCCAAATTCGTACATAGGGTTCTGAGAAACAGAGTGGTTGTCTTGACATCTCAACTGGATTGAATGGCCCAGCAGGAGGGTGAGATCGTAGAAGAATGTACCTAGTTCGGTGGCGTATACGTAACATTTTTCCAATTTTTTTTGTTCTCACTTTCTTGAAAGTTTTAACTGGGCAGTACCTAGCCAAATTCATACATAGGTTGCTGAGAAACAGAGTGGTTGTCTTGACATCTCAACTGGATTGAATGGCCCAGCAGAAGGGGGAGATCGTAGAAGAATGTACCTAGTTCGGTGGCGTATACGTAACATTTTTCCATTTTTTTTGTTTTCGTTTTCTTGAATGTTTTAACTCTAGCCAAATCTAGCCAAATTCGTACATAGATTGCTGAGAAACAGAGTGGTTGTCTTGACATCTCAACTGGATTGAATGGCCCAGCAGGAGGGGGAGATCGTATAAGAATTTACCTAGTTCGGTGGCGTATACGTAACATTTTCCCAATTTTTTTTTTTTCACTTTCTTGAAAGTTTTAACTGGGCAGTATCTAGCCAAATTCGTACATAGGGTGCTGAGAAACAGAGTGGTTGTCTTGACATCTCAACTGGATTGAATGGCCCAGCAGGAGGGGGAGATCGTAGAAGAATGTACCTAGTTCGGTGGCGTATACGTAACATTTTTCCAATTTTTTTTTGTTTTCACTTTCTTGAAAGTTTTAACTGGGCAGTATCTAGCCAAATTCATACATAGGGTGCTGAGAAACAGAGTGGTTGTCTTGACATCTCAACTGGATTGAATGGCCCAGCAGGATGGGGAGATCGCAGAAGAATGTACCTAGTTCGGTGGCGTATACGTAACATTTTTCGAATTTTTTTTTTTTTCACTTTCTTGAAAGTTTTAACTGGGCAGTATCTAGCCAAATTCATACATAGGGTGCTGAGAAACAGAGTGGTTGTCTTGACATCTCAACTGGATTGAATGGCCCAGCAGGAGGGGGAGATCGTAGAAGAATGTACCTAGTTCGGTGGCGTATACGTAACATTTTTCCATTTTTTTTGTTTCCGCTTTCTTGAATTTTTTAACTCTAGCCAAATCTAGCCAAATTCGTACACAGGGTGCTGAGAAACAGAGTGGTTGTCTTGACATCTCAACTGGATTGAATGGCCCAGCAGGAGGGGGAGATCGTAGAAGAATGTACCTAGTTCGGTGGCGTATACGTAACATTTTTCCAATTTTTTTTGTTTTCACTTTCTTGAAAGTTTTAACTGGGCAGTATCTAGCCAAATTCATACATGGGGTGCTGAGAAACAGAGTGATTGTCTTGACATCTCAACTGGATTGAATGGCCCGGCAGGAGGGCGAGATCGTAGAAGAATGTACCTAGTTCGGTGGCGTATACGTAACATTTTTCCAATTTTTTTTGTTTTCACTTTCTTGAAAGCTTTAACTGGGCAGTATCTAGCCAAATTCTTACATAGGGTGCTGAGAAACAGAGTGGTTGTCTTGACATCTCAACTGGATTGAATGGCCCAGCAGGAGGGGGAGATTGTAGAAGAATGTACCTAGTTCGGTGGCGTATACGTAACATTTTTCCAATTTTTTTTTTTCACCTTTTTAAAATTTTTAACTGGGCAGTATCTTGCCAAATTCGTACATAGGGTGCTGAGAAACAGAGTGGTTGTCTTGACATCTCAACTGGATTGAATGGCCCAGCGGGGGAGATTGTAGAAGAATGTACCTAGTTCGGTGGCGTATACGTAACATTTTTCCAATTTTTTTTTGCTTTCACTTTCTTGAAAGTTTTAACTGGGCAGTATCTAGCCAAATTCGTACATAGGGTTCTGAGAAACAGAGTGGTTGTCTTGACATCTCAACTGGATTGAATGGCCCAGCAGGAGGGCGAGATCGTAGAAGAATGTACCTAGTTCGGTGGCGTATACGTAACATTTTTTTTGTTTTCACTTTCTTGCCCGTTTTACCTGTGCAGTATCTAGCCAAATCCGTCCATGGGGTGCTGAGAAACAGAGTGATTGTCTTGACATCTCAACTGGATTGAATTGCCCAGCAGGAGGGCGAGATCGTAGAAGAATGTACCTAGTTCGGTGGCGTATACGTAACATTTTTCAATTTTTTTTGTTTTCACTTTCTTGCCCGTTTTACCTGTGCAGTATCTAGCCAAATCCGTCCATGGGGTGCTGAGAAACAGAGTGATTGTCTTGACATCTCAACTGGATTGAATTGCCCAGCAGGAGGGCGAGATCGTAGAAGAATGTACCTAGTTCGCTGGCGTATACGTAACATTTTTCCAATTTTTTTTTTCACTTTCTTGAAAGTTTTAACTGGGCAGTATCTAGCCAAATTCATACATAGGGTGCTGAGAAACAGAGTGGTTGTCTTGACATCTCAACTGGATTGAATGGCCCAGCAGGAGGGTGAGATCGTAGAAGAATGTACCTAGTTCGGTGGCGTATACGTAACATTTTTCCATTTTTTTTGTTTTCACTTTCTTGCCCGTTTTACCTGTGCAGTATCTAGCCAAATCCGTCCATGGGGTGCTGAGAAACAGAGTGATTGTCTTGACATCTCAACTGGATTGAATGGCCCAGCAGGAGGGGGAGATCGCAGAAGAATGTACCTAGTTCGGTGGCGTATACGTAACATTTTTCCAATTTTTTTTTTCACTTTCTTGAAAGTTTTAACTGGGCTGTATCTAGCCAAATTCATACATAGGGTGCTGAGAAACAGAGTGATTGTCTTGACATCTCAACTGGATTGAATGGCCCAGCAGGAGGGGGAGATCGCAGAAGAATGTGCCTAGTTCGGTGGCGTATACGTAACATTTTTCCAATTTTTTTTGTTTTCACTTTCTTGAAAGTTTTAACTGGGCAGTACCTAGCCAAATTCATACATAGGTTGCTGAGAAACAGAGTGGTTGTCTTGACATCTCAACTGGATTGAATGGCCCAGCAGAAGGGGGAGATCGTAGAAGAATGTACCTAGTTCGGTGGCGTATACGTAACATTTTTCCATTTTTTTTGTTTTCGTTTTCTTGAATGTTTTAACTCTAGCCAAATCTAGCCAAATTCGTACATAGATTGCTGAGAAACAGAGTGGTTGTCTTGACATCTCAACTGGATTGAATGGCCCAGCAGGAGGGGGAGATCGTATAAGAATGTACCTAGTTCGGTGGCGTATACGTAACATTTTCCCAATTTTTTTTTTTCACTTTCTTGAAAGTTTTAACTGGGCAGTATCTAGCCAAATTCGTACATAGGGTGCTGAGAAACAGAGTGGTTGTCTTGACATCTCAACTGGATTGAATGGCCCAGCAGGAGGGGGAGATCGTAGAAGAATGTACCTGCTTAGTTCATTGGCGTATACGTAACATTTTTCCAATTTTTTTTGTTTTCACTTTCTTGCCCGTTTTACCTGGGCAGTATCTAGCCAAGTCCGTCCATGGGGTGCTGAGAAACAGAGTGATTGTCTTGACATCTCAACTGGATTGAATTGCCCAGCAGGAGGGCGAGATCGTAGAAGAATGTACCTAGTTCGGTGGCGTATACGTAACATTGTTCCAAATTTTTTTTTTTCACTTTCTTGAAAGTTTTAACTGGGCAGTATCTAGCCAAATTCGTACATAGGGTGCTGAGAAACAGAGTGGTTGTCTTGACATCTCAACTGGATTGAATGGCCCAGCAGGAGGGGGAGATCGCAGAAGAATGTACCTAGTTCGGTGGCGTATACGTAACATTTTTCCATTTTTTTTGTTTTCACTTTCTTGCCCGTTTTACCTGTGCAGTATCTAGCCAAATCCGTCCATGGGGTGCTGAGAAACAGAGTGATTGTCTTGACATCTCAACTGGATTGAATGGCCCAGCAGGAGGGGGAGATCGCAGAAGAATGTACCTAGTTCGGTGGCGTATACGTAACATTTTTCCAATTTTTTTTTCACTTTCTTGAAAGTTTTAACTGGGCTGTATCTAGCCAAATTCATACATAGGGTGCTGAGAAACAGAGTGATTGTCTTGACATCTCAACTGGATTGAATGGCCCAGCAGGAGGGGGAGATCGCAGAAGAATGTACCTAGTTCGGTGGCGTATACGTAACATTTTTCCAATTTTTTTTGTTTTCACTTTCTTGAAAGTTTTAACTGGGCAGTACCTAGCCAAATTCATACATAGGTTGCTGAGAAACAGAGTGGTTGTCTTGACATCTCAACTGGATTGAATGGCCCAGCAGGAGGGGGAGATCGTAGAAGAATGTACCTAGTTCGGTGGCGTATACGTAACATTTTTCCATTTTTTTTGTTTTCGTTTTCTTGAATGTTTTAACTCTAGCCAAATCTAGCCAAATTCGTACATAGATTGCTGAGAAACAGAGTGGTTGTCTTGACATCTCAACTGGATTGAATGGCCCAGCAGGAGGGGGAGATCGTATAAGAATGTACCTAGTTCGGTGGCGTATACGTAACATTTTCCCAATTTTTTTTTTTCACTTTCTTGAAAGTTTTAACTGGGCAGTATCTAGCCAAATTCGTACATAGGGTGCTGAGAAACAGAGTGGTTGTCTTGACATCTCAACTGGATTGAATGGCCCAGCAGGAGGGGGAGATCGTAGAAGAATGTACCTGCTTAGTTCATTGGCGTATACGTAACATTTTTCCAATTTTTTTTGTTTTCACTTTCTTGCCCGTTTTACCTGGGCAGTATCTAGCCAAGTCCGTCCATGGGGTGCTGAGAAACAGAGTGATTGTCTTGACATCTCAACTGGATTGAATTGCCCAGCAGGAGGGCGAGATCGTAGAAGAATGTACCTAGTTCGGTGGCGTATACGTAACATTGTTCCAAATTTTTTTTTTTCACTTTCTTGAAAGTTTTAACTGGGCAGTATCTAGCCAAATTCGTACATAGGGTGCTGAGAAACAGAGTGGTTGTCTTGACATCTCAACTGGATTGAATGGCCCAGCAGGAGGGGGAGATCGCAGAAGAATGTACCTAGTTCGGTGGCGTATACGTAACATTTTTCCAATTTTTTTTGTTTTCACTTTCTTGAAAGTTTTAACTGGGCAGTATCTAGCCAAATTCATACATAGGGTGCTGAGAAACAGAGTGGTTGTCTTGACATCTCAACTGGATTGAATGGCCCAGCAGGAGGGGAGATCGTAGAAGAATGTACCTAGTTCGGTGGCGTATACGTAACATTTTTCCATTTTTTTTGTTTCCGCTTTCTTGAATTTTTTAACTCTAGCCAAATCTAGCCAAATTCGTACACAGGGTGCTGAGAAACAGAGTGGTTGTCTTGACATCTCAACTGGATTGAATGGCCCAGCAGGAGGGGGAGATCGTAGAAGAATGTACCCAGTTCGGTGGCGTATACGTAACATTTTTCCATTTTTTGTTGTTTTCGTTTTCTTGAATGTTTTAACTCTAGCCAAATCTAGCCAAATTCGTACATAGGGTGCTGAGAAACAGAGTGGTTGTCTTGACATCTCAACTGGATTGAATTGCCCAGCAGGAGAGGGAAATCGTAGAAGAATGTACCTAGTTCGGTGGCGTATACGTAACATTTTTCCAATTTTTTTTTTTTCACTTTCTTGAAAGTTTTAACTGGGCTGTATCTAGCCAAATTCATACATAGGGTGCTGAGAAACAGAGTGATTGTCTTGACATCTCAACTGGATTGAATGGCCCAGCAGGAGGGGGAGATCGCAGAAGAATGTACCTAGTTCGGTGGCGTATACGTAACATTTTTCCAATTTTTTTTGTTTTCACTTTCTTGAAAGTTTTAACTGGGCAGTACCTAGCCAAATTCATACATAGGTTGCTGAGAAACAGAGTGGTTGTCTTGACATCTCAACTGGATTGAATGGCCCAGCAGGAGGGGGAGATCGTAGAAGAATGTACCTAGTTCGGTGGCGTATACGTAACATTTTTCCATTTTTTTTGTTTTCGTTTTCTTGAATGTTTTAACTCTAGCCAAATCTAGCCAAATTCGTACATAGGGTGCTGAGAAACAGAGTGGTTGTCTTGACATCTCAACTGGATTGAATGGCCCAGCAGGAGGGGGAGATCGTAGAAGAATGTACCTAGTTCGGTGGCGTATACGTAACATTTTTCCAATATTTTTTTTTTCACTTTCTTGAAAGTTTTAACTGGGCAGTATCTAGCCAAATTCATACATAGGGTGCTGAGAAACAGAGTGATTGTCTTGACATCTCAACTGGATTGAATGGCCCAGCAGGAAGGGGAGATCGTAGAAGAATGTACCTACTTAGTTCACTGGCGTATACGTAACATTTTTCCAATTTTTTTTGTTTTCACTTTCTTGCCCGTTTTACCTGGGCAGTATCTAGCCAAATCCGTCCATGGGGTGCTGAGAAACAGAGTGATTGTCTTGACATCTCAACTGGATTGAATTGCCCAGCAGGAGGGCGAGATCGTAGAAGAATGTACCTAGTTCGGTGGCGTATACGTAACATTTTTCCAATATTTTTTTTTTCACTTTCTTGAAAGTTTTAACTGGGCAGTATCTAGCCAAATTCATACATAGGGTGCTGAGAAACAGAGTGATTGTCTTGACATCTCAACTGGATTGAATGGCCCAGCAGGAGGGGGAGATCGTAGAAGAATGTACCTAGTTCGGTGGCGTATACGTAACATTTTTCCAATTTTTTTTGTTTTCACTTTCTTGAAAGTTTTAACTGGGCAGTATCTAGCCAAATTCATACATGGGGTGCTGAGAAGCAGAGTGGTTGTCTTGACATCTCAATTGGATTGAATGGCCCAGCAGGACGGGGAGATCGAAGAAGAATGTACCTAGTTCGGTGGCGTATACGTAACATTTTTCCAATTTTTTTGTTTTCACTTTCTTGAAAGTTTTAACTGGGCAGTATCTAGCCAAATTCATACATAGGGTGCTGAGAAACAGAGTGGTTGTCTTGACATCTCAACTGGATTGAATGGCCCAGAGGGGGAGATCGTAGAAGAATGTACCTAGTTCGGTGGCGTATACGTAACATTTTTCCAATTTTTTTTTTTTCACTTTCTTGAAAGTTTTAACTGGGCAGTATCTAGCCAAGTTCGTACATAGGGTGCTGAGAAACAGAGTGGTTGTCTTGACATCTCAACTGGATTGAATGGCCCAGCAGGAGGGGGAGATCGCAGAAGAATGTACCTAGTTCGGTGGCGTATACGTAACATTTTTCCAATTTTTTTTTTTTTCACTTTCTTGAAAGTTTTAACTGGGCTGTATCTAGCCAAATTCATACATAGGGTGCTGAGAAACAGAGTGGTTGTCTTGACATCTCAACTGGATTGAATGGCCCAGCAGGAGGGCGAGATCGTAGAAGAATGTACCTAGTTCGGTGGCGTATACGTAACATTTTTCCAATTTTTTTTTTTTTCACTTTCTTGAAAGTTTTAACTGGGCAGTATCTAGCCAAGTTCGTACATAGGGTGCTGAGAAACAGAGTGATTGTCTTGACATCTCAACTGGATTGAATGGCCCAGCAGGAGGGGGAGATCGCAGAAGAATGTACCTAGTTCGGTGGCGTATACGTAACATTTTTCCAATTTTTTTTTTCACTTTCTTGAAAGTTTTAACTGGGCTGTGTCTAGCCAAATTCATACATAGGGTGCTGAGAAACAGAGTGGTTGTCTTGACATCTCAACTGGATTGAATGGCCCAGCAGGAGGGCGAGATCGTAGAAGAATGTACCTAGTTCGGTGGCGTATACGTAACATTTTTCCAATTTTTTTTGTTTTCACTTTCTTGAAAGTTTTAACTGGGTCAAATCTAGCCAAATTCATACATGGGGTGCTGAGAAGCAGAGTGGTTGTCTTGACATCTCAATTGGATTGAATGGCCCAGCAGGACGGGGAGATCGAAGAAGAATGTACCTAGTTCGGTGGCGTATACGTAACATTTTTCCAATTTTTTTGTTTTCACTTTCTTGAAAGTTTTAACTGGGCAGTATCTAGCCAAATTCATACATAGGGTGCTGAGAAACAGAGTGGTTGTCTTGACATCTCAACTGGATTGAATGGCCCAGAGGGGGAGATCGTAGAAGAATGTACCTAGTTCGGTGGCGTATACGTAACATTTTTCCAATTTTTTTTTTTTTCACTTTCTTGAAAGTTTTAACTGGGCAGTATCTAGCCAAGTTCGTACATAGGGTGCTGAGAAACAGAGTGGTTGTCTTGACATCTCAACTGGATTGAATGGCCCAGCAGGAGGGGGAGATCGCAGAAGAATGTACCTAGTTCGGTGGCGTATACGTAACATTTTTCCAATTTTTTTTTTTTTTCACTTTCTTGAAAGTTTTAACTGGGCTGTATCTTGCCAAATTCATACATAGGGTGCTGAGAAACAGAGTGGTTGTCTTGACATCTCAACTGGATTGAATGGCCCAGCAGGAGGGCGAGATCGTAGAAGAATGTACCTAGTTCGGTGGCGTATACGTAACATTTTTCCAATTTTTTTTGTTTTCACTTTCTTGAAAGTTTTAACTGGGCAGTATCTAGCTAAATTCATACATGGGGTGCTGAGAAACAGAGTGATTGTCTTGACATCTCAACTGGATTGCATGGCCCAGCAGGAGGGGGAGATCGTAGAAGAATGTACCTAGTTCGGTTTCGTATACGGAACATTTTTCACTTTTAACTGGGCAGTATCTAGCCAAATTCATACATGGGGTGCTGAGAAACAGAGTGATTGTCTTCACATCTCAACTGGATTGAATCGCCCAGCAGGAGGGGGAGATCGTAGAAGAATGTACCTAGTTCGGTGGCGTATACGTAACATTTTTCACTTTTAACTGGGCAGTATCTAGTCAAATTCATATATGGGGTGCTGAGAAACAGAGTGATTGTCTTGACATCTCAACTGGATTGAATGGCCCACCAGGGGGCGAGATCGTAGAAGAATGTACCTAGTTCGGTGGCGTATACGTAACATTTTTCCAATTTTTTTTGTTTTCACTTTCTTGAAAGTTTTAACTGGGCAGTATCTAGCCAAATTCATACATAGGGTGCTGAGAAACAGAGTGGTTGTCTTGACATCTCAACTGGATTGAATGGCCCAGCAGGACGGGGAGATCGTAGAAGAATGTATCTAGTTCGGTGGCGTATACGTAACATTTTTCACTTTTAACTGGGCAGTATCTAGCCAAATTCATACATGGATTGCTGAGAAACAGAGTGATTGTCTTGACATCTCAACTGGATTGAATTGCCCAGCAGGAGGGCGAGATCGTAGAAGAATGTACCTAGTTCGGTGGCGTATACGTAACATTTTTCCAATTTTTTTTGTTTTCACTTTCTTGAAAGTTTTAAATGTGCAGTATCTAGCCAAATTCGTACATAGGGTGCTGAGAAACAGAGTGGTTGTCTTCACATCTCAACTGGATTGAATCGCCCAGCAGGAGGGGGAGATCGTAGAAGAATGTACCTAGTTCGGTGGCGTATACGTAACATTTTTCACTTTTAACTGGGCAGTATCTAGCCAAACGTAACATTTTTCCAATTTTTTTTGTTTTCACTTTCTTGAAAGTTTTAACTGGGCAGTATCTAGCCAAATTCATACATGGGGTGCTGAAAAACAGAGTGATTGTCTTGGCATCTCAACTGGATTGAATGGCCCAGCAGGAGGGGGAGATCGTAGAAGAATGTCCCTAGTTCGGTGGCGTATACGTAACATTTTTCCAAATTTTTTTGTTTTCACTTTCTTGAAAGTTTTAACTGGGCAGTATCTAGCCAAATTCATACATGGGGTGCTGAGAAACAGAGTGATTGTCTTGACATCTCAACTGGATTGAATGGCCCAGCAGGAGGGGGAGATCGTAGAAGAATGTACCTAGTTCGGTGGCGTATACGTAACATTTTTCCAATTTTTTTTGTTTTCACTTTCTTGCCCGTTTTACCTGTGCAGTATCTAGCCAAATCCGTCCATGGGGTGCTGAGAAACAGAGTGATTGTCTTGACATCTCAACTGGATTGAATTGCCCAGCAGGCAATTCTTGACATCTTGACATCTTGACATCTCAACTGGATTGAATGGCCCAGCAGGTATACGTAACATTTTTCCAATTTTTTTTGTTTTCACTTTCTTGAAAGTTTTAACTGGGCAGTATCTAGCCAAATTCATACATGGGGTGCTGAAAAACAGAGTGATTGTCTTGGCATCTCAACTGGATTGAATGGCCCAGCAGGAGGGGGAGATCGTAGAAGAATGTCCCTAGTTCGGTGGCGTATACGTAACATTTTTCCAAATTTTTTTGTTTTCACTTTCTTGAAAGTTTTAACTGGGCAGTATCTAGCCAAATTCATACATGGGGTGCTGAAAAACAGAGTGATTGTCTTGGCATCTCAACTGGATTGAATGGCCCAGCAGGAGGGCGAGATCGTAGAAGAATGTACCTAGTTCGGTGGAGTATACGTAACATTTTTCCAATTTTTTTTTTTCACTTTCTTGAAAGTTTTAACTGGGCAGTATCTAGCCAAATTCATACATAGGGTGCTGAGAAACAGAGTGATTGTCTTGACATCTCAACTGGATTGAATGGCCCAGCAGGAGGGGGAGATCGTAGAAGAATGTACCTAGTTCGGTGGCGTATACGTAACATTTTTCCATTTTTTTTGTTTTCACTTTCTTGCCCGTTTTACCTGTGCAGTATCTAGCCAAATCCGTCCATGGGGTGCTGAGAAACAGAGTGATTGTCTTGACATCTCAACTGGATTGAATTGCCCAGCAGGCAATTCTTGACATCTTGACATCTTGACATCTCAACTGGATTGAATGGCCCAGCAGGTATACGTAACATTTTTCCAATTTTTTTTGTTTTCACTTTCTTGAAAGTTTTAACTGGGCAGTATCTAGCCAAATTCATACATGGGGTGCTGAGAAACAGAGTGGTTGTCTTGACATCTCAACTGGATTGAATGGCCCAGCAGGAGGGGGAGATCGTAGAAGAATGTACCTAGTTCGGTGGCGTATACGTAACATTTTTCCATTTTTTTTGTTTTCACTTTCTTGAAAGTTTTAACTGGGCAGTATCTAGCCAAATCCGTCCATGGGGTGCTGAGAAACAGAGTGGTTGTCTTGACATCTCAACTTGATTGAATTTCCCAGCAGGAGGGTGAGATCGTAGAAGAATGTACCTAGTTCGGTGGCGTATACGTAACATTTTTCCATTTTTTTTGTTTTCGCTTTCTTGAATTTTTTAACTCTAGCCAAATCTAGCCAAATTCGTACATAGGGTGCTGAGAAACAGAGTGGTTGTCTTGACATCTCAACTGGATTGAATGGCCCAGCAGGAGGGGGAGATCGTAGAAGAATGTACCTAGTTCGGTGGCGTATACGTAACATTTTTCCATTTTTTTTGTTTTCGTTTTCTTGAATGTTTTAACTCTAGCCAAATCTAGCCAAATTCGTACATAGGGTGCTGAGAAACAGAGTGGTTGTCTTGACATCTCAACTGGATTGAATGGCCCAGCAGAAGGGGGAGATCGCAGAAGAATGTACCTAGTTCGGTGGCGTATACGTAACATTTTTCCAATTTTTTTTGTTTTCACTTTCTTGAAAGTTTTAACTGGGCAGTATCTAGCCAAATTCATACATAGGGTGCTGAGAAACAGAGTGGTTGTCTTGACATCTCAACTGGATTGAATGGCCCAGCAGGAGGGGGAGATCGTAGAAGAACGTACCTAGTTCGGTGGCGTATACGTAACATTTTTCCACTTTTTTTGTTTTCACTTTCTTGAAAGTTTTAACTGGGCAGTATCTAGCCAAATCCGTCCATGGGGTGCTGAGAAACAGAGTGGTTGTCTTGACATCTCAACTTGATTGAATTTCCCAGCAGGAGGGGGAGATCGTAGAAGAATGTACCTAGTTCGGTGGCGTATACGTAACATTTTTCCAATATTTTTTTTTTCACTTTCTTGAAAGTTTTAACTGGGCAGTATCTAGCCAAATTCATACATAGAGTGCTGAGAAACAGAGTGATTGTCTTGACATCTCAACTGGATTGAATGGCCCAGCAGGAGGGGGAGATCGTAGAAGAATGTACCTACTTAGTTCACTGGCGTATACGTAACATTTTTCCAATTTTTGTTGTTTTCACTTTCTTGCCCGTTTTACCTGGGCAGTATCTAGCCAAATCCGTCCATGGGGTGCTGAGAAACAGAGTGATTGTCTTGACATCTCAACTGGATTGAATTCCCCAGCAGGAGGGCGAGATCGTAGAAGAATGTACCTAGTTCGGTGGCGTATACGTAACATTTTTCCAATATTTTTTTTTCACTTTCTTGAAAGTTTTAACTGGGCAGTATCTAGCCAAATTCATACATAGGGTGCTGAGAAACAGAGTGATTGTCTTGACATCTCAACTGGATTGAATGGCCCAGCAGGAGGGGGAGATCGTAGAAGAATGTACCTACTTAGTTCATTGGCGTATACGTAACATTTTTCCAATTTTTTTGTTTTCACTTTCTTGAAAGTTTTAACTGGGCAGTATCTAGCCAAATCCGTCCATGGGGTGCTGAGAAACAGAGTGATTGTCTTGACATCTCAACTGGATTGAATTGCCCAGCAGGAGGGCGAGATCGTAGAAGAATGTACCTAGTTCGGTGGCGTATACGTAACATTTTTCCAATATTTTTTTTTCACTTTCTTGAAAGTTTTAACTGGGCAGTATCTAGCCAAATTCATACATAGGGTGCTGAGAAACAGAGTGATTGTCTTGACATCTCACCTGGATTGAATGGCCCAGCAGGAGGGGGAGATCGTAGAAGAATGTACCTACTTAGTTCATTGGCGTATACGTAACATTTTTCCAATTTTTTTTGTTTTCACTTTCTTGCCCGTTTTACCTGGGCAGTATCTAGCCAAATCCGTCCATGGGGTGCTGAGAAACAGAGTGATTGTCTTGACATCTCAACTGGATTGAATTGCCCAGCAGGAGGGCGAGATCGTAGAAGAATGTACCTAGTTCGGTGGCGTATACGTAACATTTTTCCAATTTTTTTTGTTTTCACTTTCTTGAAAGTTTTAACTGGGCAGTATCTAGCCAAATTCATACATGGGGTGCTGAGAAACAGAGTGGTTGTCTTGACATCTCAATTGGATTGAATGGCCCAGCAGGACGGGGAGATCGAAGAAGAATGTACCTAGTTCGGTGGCGTATACGTAACATTTTTCCAATTTTTTTTGTTTTCACTTTCTTGAAAGTTTTAACTGGGCAGTATCTAGCCAAATTCATACATAGGGTGCTGAGAAACAGAGTGGTTGTCTTGACATCTCAACTGGATTGAATGGCCCAGAGGGGGAGATCGTAGAAGAATGTACCTAGTTCGGTGGCGTATACGTAACATTTTTCCAATTTTTTTTGTTTTCACTTTCTTGAAAGTTTTAAATGTGCAGTATCTAGCCAAATTCGTACATAGGGTGCTGAGAAACAGAGTGGTTGTCTTCACATCTCAACTGGATTGAATCGCCCAGCAGGAGGGGGAGATCGTAGAAGAATGTACCTAGTTCGGTGGCGTATACGTAACATTTTTCACTTTTAACTGGGCAGTATCTAGCCAAACGTAACATTTTTCCAATTTTTTTTGTTTTCACTTTCTTGAAAGTTTTAACTGGGCAGTATCTAGCCAAGTTCGTACATAGGGTGCTGAGAAACAGAGTGGTTGTCTTGACATCTCAACTGGATTGAATGGCCCAGCAGGAGGGGGAGATTGCAGAAGAATGTACCTAGTTCGGTGGCGTATACGTAACATTTTTCCAATTTTTTTTTTTTCACTTTCTTGAAAGTTTTAACTGGGCAGTATCTAGCCAAATTCGTACATAGGGTGCTGAGAAACAGAGTGGTTGTCTTGACATCTCAACTGGATTGAATGGCCCAGCAGGAGGGGGAGATCGTAGAAGAATGTACCTGCTTAGTTCATTGGCGTATACGTAACATTTTTCCAATTTTTTTTGTTTTCACTTTCTTGCCCGTTTTACCTGGGCAGTATCTAGCCAAGTCCGTCCATGGGGTGCTGAGAAACAGAGTGATTGTCTTGACATCTCAACTGGATTGAATTGCCCAGCAGGAGGGGGAGATCGCAGAAGAATGTACCTAGTTCGGTGGCGTATACGTAACATTTTTCCAATTTTTTTTGTTTTCACTTTCTTGAAAGTTTTAACTGGGCAGTATCTAGCCAAATTCATACATAGGGTGCTGAGAAACAGAGTGGTTGTCTTGACATCTCAACTGGATTGAATGGCCCAGCAGGAGGGGGAGATCGCAGAAGAATGTACCTAGTTCGGTGGCGTATACGTAACATTTTTCCAATTTTTTTTGTTTTCACTTTCTTGAAAGTTTTAACTGGGCAGTATCTAGCCAAATCCGTCCATGGGGTGCTGAGAAACAGAGTGATTGTCTTGACATCTCAACTGGATTGAATTGCCCAGCAGGAGGGCGAGATCGTAGAAGAATGTACCTAGTTCGGTGGCGTATACGTAACATTTTTCCAATTTTTTTTGTTTTCACTTTCTTGCCCGTTTTACCTGGGCAGTATCTAGCCAAGTCCGTCCATGGGGTGCTGAGAAACAGAGTGATTGTCTTGACATCTCAACTGGATTGAATTGCCCAGCAGGAGGGCGAGATCGTAGAAGAATGTACCTAGTTCGGTGGCGTATACGTAACATTGTTCCAATTTTTTTTTTTTTCACTTTCTTGAAAGTTTTAACTGGGCAGTATCTAGCCAAATTCGTACATAGGGTGCTGAGAAACAGAGTGGTTGTCTTGACATCTCAACTGGATTGAATGGCCCAGCAGGAGGGGGAGATCGCAGAAGAATGTACCTAGTTCGGTGGCGTATACGTAACATTTTTCCAATTTTTTTTGTTTTCACTTTCTTGAAAGTTTTAACTGGGCAGTATCTAGCCAAATTCATACATAGGGTGCTGAGAAACAGAGTGGTTGTCTTGACATCTCAACTGGATTGAATGGCCCAGCAGGAGGGGGAGATCGTAGAAGAATGTACCTAGTTCGGTGGCGTATACGTAACATTTTTCCACTTTTTTTGTTTTCACTTTCTTGAAAGTTTTAACTGGGCAGTATCTAGCCAAATCCGTCCATGGGGTGCTGAGAAACAGAGTGGTTGTCTTGACATCTCAACTTGATTGAATTTCCCAGCAGGAGGGGGAGATCGTAGAAGAATGTACCTAGTTCGGTGGCGTATACGTAACATTTTTCCATTTTTTTTGTTTTCGCTTTCTTGAATTTTTTAACTCTAGCCAAATCTAGCCAAATTCGTACATAGGGTGCTGAGAAACAGAGTGGTTGTCTTGACATCTCAACTGGATTGAATGGCCCAGCAGGAGGGGGAGATCGCAGAAGAATGTACCTAGTTCGGTGGCGTATACGTAACATTTTTCCAATTTTTTTTTTTTCACTTTCTTGAAAGTTTTAACTGGGCTGTATCTAGAAAAAATTCATACATAGGGTGCTGAGAAACAGAGTGATTGTCTTGACATCTCAACTGGATTGAATGGCCCAGCAGGAGGGGGAGATCGCAGAAGAATGTACCTAGTTCGGTGGCGTATACGTAACATTTTTCCAATTTTTTTTGTTTTCACTTTCTTGAAAGTTTTAACTGGGCAGTATCTAGCCAAATTCGTACATAGGGTGCTGAGAAACAGAGTGGTTGTCTTGACATCTCAACTGGATTGAATGGCCCAGCAGGACGGGGAGATCGCAGAAGAATGTACCTAGTTCGGTGGCGTATACGTAACATTTTTCCAATTTTTTTTGTTTTCACTTTCTTGAAAGTTTTAACTGGGCAGTATCTAGCCAAATTCATACATAGGGTGCTGAGAAACAGAGTGGTTGTCTTGACATCTCAACTGGATTGAATGGCCCAGCAGGAGGGGCAGATCGTAGAAGAATGTACCTAGTTCGGTGGCGTATACGTAACATTTTTCCAATTTTTTTTGTTTTCACTTTCTTGAAAGTTTTAACTGGGCAGTATCTAGCCAAATTCGTACATAGGGTGCTGAGAAACAGAGTGGTTGTCTTGACATCTCAACTGGATTGAATGGCCCAGCAGGAGGGGGAGATCGTAGAAGAATGTACCTGCTTAGTTCATTGGCGTATACGTAACATTTTTCCAATTTTTTTTGTTTTCACTTTCTTGCCCGTTTTACCTGGGCAGTATCTAGCCAAGTCCGTCCATGGGGTGCTGAGAAACAGAGTGATTGTCTTGACATCTCAACTGGATTGAATTGCCCAGCAGGAGGGCGAGATCGTAGAAGAATGTACCTAGTTCGGTGGCGTATACGTAACATTGTTCCAATTTTTTTTTTTTCACTTTATTGAAAGTTTTAACTGGGCAGTATCTAGCCAAATTCGTACATAGGGTGCTGAGAAACAGAGTGGTTGTCTTGACATCTCAACTGGATTGAATGGCCCAGCAGGAGGGGGAGATCGCAGAAGAATGTACCTAGTTCGGTGGCGTATACGTAACATTTTTCCAATTATTTTTGTTTTCACTTTCTTGAAAGTTTTAACTGGGCAGTATCTAGCCAAATTCATACATAGTGTGCTGAGAAACAGAGTGGTTGTCTTGACATCTCAACTGGATTGAATGGCCCAGCAGGAGGGGGAGATCGTAGAAGAATGTACCTAGTTCGGTGGCGTATACGTAACATTTTTCCACTTTTTTTGTTTTCACTTTCTTGAAAGTTTTAACTGGGCAGTATCTAGCCAAATCCGTCCATGGGGTGCTGAGAAACAGAGTGGTTGTCTTGACATCTCAACTTGATTGAATTTCCCAGCAGGAGGCGGAGATCGTAGAAGAATGTACCTAGTTCGGTGGCGTATACGTAACATTTTTCCATTTTTTTTGTTTTCGCCTTCTTGAATTTTTTAACTCTAGCCAAATCTAGCCAAATTCGTACATAGGGTGCTGAGAAACAGAGTGGTTGTCTTGACATCTCAACTGGATTGAATGGCCCAGCAGGAGGGGGAGATCGCAGAAGAATGTACCTGCTTAGTTCATTGGCGTATACGTAACATTTTTCCAATTTTTTTTGTTTTCACTTTCTTGCCCGTTTTACCTGGGCAGTATCTAGCCAAGTCCGTCCATGGAGTGCTGAGAAACAGAGTGATTGTCTTGACATCTCAACTGGATTGAATTGCCCAGCAGGAGACCGAGATCGTAGAAGAATGTACCTAGTTCGGTGGCGTATACGTAACATTGTTCCAATTTTTTTTTTTTCACTTTCTTGAAAGTTTTAACTGGGCAGTATCTAGCCAAATTCGTACATAGGGTGCTGAGAAACAGAGTGGTTGTCTTGACATCTCAACTGGATTGAATGGCCCAGCAGGAGGGGGAGATCGCAGAAGAATGTACCTAGTTCGGTGGCGTATACGTAACATTTTTCCAATTTTTTTTGTTTTCACTTTCTTGAAAGTTTTAACTGGGCAGTATCTAGCCAAATTCATACATAGGGTGCTGAGAAACAGAGTGATTGTCTTGACATCTCAACTGGATTGAATGGCCCAGCAGGAGGGGGAGATCGCAGAAGAATGTACCTAGTTCGGTGGCGTATACGTAACATTTTTCCAATTTTTTTTGTTTTCACTTTCTTGAAAGTTTTAACTGGGCAGTATCTAGCCAAATTCGTACATAGGGTGCTGAGAAACAGAGTGGTTGTCTTGACATCTCAACTGGATTGAATGGCCCAGCAGGAGGGGGAGATCGCAGAAGAATGTACCTAGTTCGGTGGCGTATACGTAACATTTTTCCAATTTTTTTTTTTTTCACTTTCTTGAAAGTTTTAACTGGGCAGTATCTAGCCAAATTCGTACATAGGGTGCTGAGAAACAGAGTGGTTGTCTTGACATCTCAACTGGATTGAATGGCCCAGCAGGAGGGGGAGATCGCAGAAGAATGTACCTAGTTCGGTGGCGTATACGTAACATTTTTCCAATTTTTTTTGTTTTCACTTTCTTGAAAGTTTTAACTGGGCAGTATCTAGCCAAATTCGTACATAGGGTGCTGAGAAACAGAGTGGTTGTCTTGACATCTCAACTGGATTGAATGGTCCAGCAGGAGGGGGAGATCGTAGAAGAATGTACCTAGTTCGGTGGCGTATACGTAACATTTTTCCACTTTTTTTGTTTTCACTTTCTTGAAAGTTTTAACTGGGCAGTATCTAGCCAAATTCATACATAGGGTGCTGAGAAACAGAGTGAT
This sequence comes from Xylota sylvarum, assembly GCA_905220385.1. NCBI lineage: Eukaryota > Metazoa > Arthropoda > Insecta > Diptera > Syrphidae > Xylota > Xylota sylvarum. The sequence goes on along the minus strand of LR999960.1, from coordinate 47,942,354 downwards.
TGTCTTGACATCTCAACTGGATTGAATGGCCCAGCAGGAGGGGGAGATCGTAGAAGAATGTACCTACTTAGTTCACTGGCGTATACGTAACATTTTTCCAATTTTTTTTGTTTTCACTTTCTTGCCCGTTTTACCTGGGCAGTATATAGCCAAATCCGTCCATGGGGTGCTGAGAAACAGAGTGGTTGTCTTGACATCTCAACTTGATTGAATTTCCCAGCAGGAGGGGGAGATCGTAGAAGAATGTACCTAGTTCGGTGGCGTATACGTAACATTTTTCCATTTTTTTGGTCTTCGCTTTCTTGAATTTTTTAACTCTAGCCAAATGTAGCCAAATTCGTACATAGGGTGCTGAGAAACAGAGTGGTTGTCTTGACATCTCAACTGGATTGAATGGCCCAGCAGGAGGGGGAGATCGTAGAAGAATGTACCTAGTTCGGTGGCGTATACGTAACATTTTTCCATTTTTTTTGTTTTCGTTTTCTTGAATGTTTTAACTCTAGCCAAATCTAGCCAAATTCGTACATAGGGTGCTGAGAAACAGAGTGGTTGTCTTGACATCTCAACTGGATTGAATGGCCCAGCAGGAGGGGGAGATCGTAGAAGAATGTACCTAGTTCGGTGGCGTATACGTAACATTTTTCCAATATTTTTTTTTTCACTTTCTTGAAAGTTTTAACTGGGCAGTATCTAGCCAAATTCATACATAGGGTGCTGAGAAACAGAGTGATTGTCTTGACATCTCAACTGGATAGTTCGGTGGCGTATACGTAACATTTTTCCAATTTTTTTTGTTTTCACTTTCTTGAAAGTTTTACCTGGGCAGTATCTAGCCAAATTCATACACCATGGGGTGCTGAGAAACAGAGTGATTGTCTTGACATCTCAACTGGATTGAATTGCCCAGCAGGAGGGCGAGATCGTAGAAGAATGTACCTAGTTCGGTGGCGTATACGTAACATTTTTCCAATTTTTTTTGTTTTCACTTTCTTGAAAGTTTTAACTGGGCAGTATCTAGCCAAATTCATACATGGGGTGCTGAGAAACAGAGTGGTTGTCTTGACATCTCAATTGGATTGAATGGCCCAGCAGGACGGGGAGATCGAAGAAGAATGTACCTAGTTCGGTGGCGTATACGTAACATTTTTCCAATTTTTTTTGTTTTCATTTTCTTGAAAGTTTTAACTGGGCAGTATCTAGCCAAATTCATACATAGGGTGCTGAGAAACAGAGTGGTTGTCTTGACATCTCAACTGGATTGAATGGCCCAGAGGGGGAGATCGTAGAAGAATGTACCTAGTTCGGTGGCGTATACGTAACATTTTTCCAATTTTTTTTTTTTCACTTTCTTGAAAGTTTTAACTATGCTGTATCTAGCCAAATTCATACATAGGGTGCTGAGAAACAGAGTGATTGTCTTGACATCTCAACTGGATTGAATGGCCCAGCAGGAGGGGGAGATCGCAGAAGAATGTACCTAGTTCGGTGGCGTATACGTAACATTTTTCCAATTTTTTTTGTTTTCACTTTCTTGAAAGTTTTAACTGGGCAGTATCTAGCCAAATTCATACATAGGGTGCTGAGAAACAGAGTGGTTGTCTTGACATCTCAACTGGATTGAATGGCCCAGCAGGAGGGGGAGATCGTAGAAGAATGTACCTAGTTCGGCGGCGTATACGTAACATTTTTCCAATTTTTTTTTTTTTTCACTTTCTTGAAAGTTTCAACTATGCTGTATCTAGCCAAATTCATACATAGGGTGCTGAGAAACAGAGTGATTGTCTTGACATCTCAACTGGATTGAATGGCCCAGCAGGAGGGGGAGATCGCAGAAGAATGTACCTAGTTCGGTGGCGTATACGTAACATTTTTCCAATTTTTTTTGTTTTCACTTTCTTGCCCGTTTTACCTGGGCAGTATCTAGCCAAATTCATACACCATGGGGTGCTGAGAAACAGAGTGGTTGTCTTGACATCTCAACTGGATTGAGTGGCCCAGCAGGAGGGGGAGATCGTAGAAGAATGTACCTAGTTCGGTGGCGTATACGTAACATTTTTCCATTTTTTTTGTTTTCGTTTTCTTGAATGTTTTAACTCTAGCCAAATCTAGCCAAATTCGTACATAGGGTGCTGAGAAACAGAGTGGTTGTCTTGACATCTCAACTGGATTGAATTGCCCAGCAGGAGGGCGAGATCGTAGAAGAATGTACCTAGTTCGGTGGCGTATACGTAACATTTTCCCAATTTTTTTTGTTTTCACTTTCTTGAAAGTTTTAACTGGGCAGTATCTAGCCAAATTCATACATGGGGTGCTGAGAAACAGAGTGGTTGTCTTGACATCTCAACTGGATTGAATGGCCCAGCAGGAGGGGGAGATCGTAGAAGAATGTACCTAGTTCGGTGGCGTATACGTAACATTTTTCCAATTTTTTTTGTTTTCACTTTCTTGCCCGTTTTACCTGGGCAGTATCTAGCCAAATCCGTCCATGGGGTGCTGAGAAACAGAGTGATTGTCTTGACATCTCAACTGGATTGAATTGCCCAGCAGGAGGGCGAGATCGTAGAAGAATGTACCTAGTTCGGTGGCGTATACGTAACATTTTTCCAATTTTTTTTGTTTTCACTTTCTTGAAAGTTTTAACTGGGCAGTATCTAGCCAAATTCATACATAGGGTGCTGAGAAACAGAGTGGTTGTCTTGACATCTCAACTGGATTGAATGGCCCAGCAGGAGGGGGAGATCGTAGAAGAATGTACCAAGTTCGGTGGCGTATACGTAACATTTTTCCAATATTTTGTTTTTCACTTTCTTGAAAGTTTTAACTGGGCAGTATCTAGCCAAATTCATACATAGGGTGCTGAGAAACAGAGTGATTGTCTTGACATCTCAACTGGATTGAATGGCCCAGCAGGAGGGGGAGATCGTAGAAGAATGTACCTACTTAGTTCACTGGCGTATACGTAACATTTTTTTAATTTTTTTTTTTCGTTTTCTTGAATGTTTTAACTCTAGCCAAATCTAGCCAAATTCGTACATAGGGTGCTGAGAAACAGAGTGGTTGTCTTGACATCTCAACTGGATTGAATGGCCCAGCAGGAGGGGGAGATCGTAGAAGAATGTACCTAGTTCGGTGGCGTATACGTAACATTTTTCCAATATTTTGTTTTTCACTTTCTTGAAAGTTTTAACTGGGCAGTATCTAGCCAAATTCATACATAGGGTGCTGAGAAACAGAGTGATTGTCTTGACATCTCAACTGGATTGAATGGCCCAGCAGGAGGGGGAGATCGTAGAAGAATGTACCTACTTAGTTCACTGGCGTATACGTAACATTTTTTTAATTTTTTTTTTTCACTTTCTTGAAAGTTTTAACTGGGCAGTATCTAGCCAAATTCATACATAGGGTGCTGAGAAACAGAGTGATTGTCTTGACATCTCAACTGGATTGAATGGCCCAGCAGGAGGGGGAGATCGCAGAAGAATGTACCTAGTTCGGTGGCGTATACGTAACATTTTTCCAATTTTTTTTGTTTTCACTTTCTTGAAAGATTTAACTGGGCAGTATCTAGTCAAATTCATACATAGGGTGCTGAAAAACAGAGTGGTTGTCTTGACATCTCAACTGGATTGAATGGCCCAGCAGGAGGTTGAGATCGCAGAAGAATGTACCTAGTTCGGTGGCGTATACGTAACATTTTTCCAATTTTTTTTTTGCACTTTCTTGAAAGTTTTAACTGGGCAGTATCTAGCCAAATTCATACACCATGGGGTGCTGAGAAACAGAGTGATTGTCTTGACATCTCAACTGGATTGAATTGCCCAGCAGGAGGGCGAGATCGTAGAAGAATGTACCTAGTTCGGTGGCGTATACGTAACATTTTTCCAATTTTTTTTGTTTTCACTTTCTTGAAAGTTTTAACTGGGCGGTATCTAGCCAAATTCATACATAGGGTGCTGAGAAACAGAGTGGTTGTCTTGACATCTCAACTGGATTGAATGGCCCAGCAGGAGGGGGAGATCGTAGAAGAATGTACCAAGTTCGGTGGCGTATACGTAACATTTTTCCATTTTTTTTGTTTTCGCTTTCTTGAATTTTTTAACTCTAGCCAAATCTAGCCAAATTCGTACATAGGGTGCTGAGAAACAGAGTGGTTGTCTTGACATCTCAACTGGATTGAATGGCCCAGCAGGAGGGGCAGATCGTAGAAGAATGTACCTAGTTCGGTGGCGTATACGTAACATTTTTCCACTTTTTTGGTTTTCACTTTCTTGAAAGTTTTAACTGGGCAGTATCTAGCCAAATCCGTCCATGGGGTGCTGAGAAACAGAGTGGTTGTCTTGACATCTCAACTTGATTGAATTTCCCAGCAGGAGGGGGAGATCGTAGAAGAATGTACCTAGTTCGGTGGCGTATACGTAACATTTTTCCATTTTTTTTGTTTTCGCTTTCTTGAATTTTTTAACTCTAGCCAAATCTAGCCAAATTCGTACATAGGGTGCTGAGAAACAGAGTGGTTGTCTTGACATCTCAATTCGATTGAATGGCCCAGCAGGAGGGGGAGATCGCAGAAGAATGTATATAGTTCGGTGGCGTATACCTAACATTTTTCCAATTTTTTTTTGCTTTCACTTTCTTGAAAGTTTTAACTGGGCAGTATCTAGCCAAATTCGTACATAGGGTGCTGAGAAACAGAGTGGTTGTCTTGACATCTCAACTGGATTGAATGGCCCAGCAGGAGGGGGAGATCGTAGAAGAATGTACCTAGTTCAGTGGCGTATACGTAACATTTTTCCATTTTTTTTGCTTTCGCTTTCTTGAATTTTTTAACTCTAGCCAAATCTAGCCAAATTCGTACATAGGGTGCTGAGAAACAGAGTGATTGTCTTGACATCTCAACTGGATTGAATGGCCCAGCAGGAGGGGGAGATCGTAGAAGAATGTACCTAGTTCGGTGGCGTATACGTAACATTTTTTTCATTTTTTTGTTTTCACTTTCTTGAAAGTTTTAACTGTTCAGTATCTAGCTAAATTCATACATGGGTGCTGAGAAACAGAGTGATTGTCTTGACATCTCAACTGGATTGAATTGCCCAGCAGGAGGGCGAGATCGTAGAAGAATGTACCTAGTTCGGTGGCGTATACGTAACATTTTTCCAATTTTTTTTTTTCACTTTCTTGAAAGTTTTAACTGGGCAGTATCTAGCCAAATTCATACATGGGGTGCTGAGAAACAGAGTGATTGTCTTGACATCTCAACTGGATTGAATGGCCCAGCAGGAGGGGGAGATCGTAGAAGAATGTACCTACTTAGTTCATTGGCGTATACGTAACATTTTTCCAATTTTTTTTGTTTTCACTTTCTTGCCCGTTTTACCTGGGCAGTATCTAGCCAAATCCGTCCATGGGGTGCAGAGAAACAGAGTGATTGTCTTGACATCTCAACTGGATTGAATTGCCCAGCAGGAGGGCGAGATCGTAGAAGAATGTACCTAGTTCGGTGGCGTATACGTAACATTTTTCCAATTTTTTTTGTTTTCACTTTCTTGAAAGTTTTAACTGGGCAGTATCTAGCCAAATTCGTACATGGGGTTCTGAGAAACAGAGTGGTTGTCTTGACATCTCAATTGGATTGAATGGCCCATCAGGACGGGGAGATCGCAGAAGAATGTACCTAGTTCGGTGGCGTATGCGTAACATTTTTCCAATTTTTTTTGTTTTCACTTTCTTGAAAGATTTAACTGGGCAATATCTAGCCAAATTCATACATAGGGTGCTGAGAAACAGAGTGGTTGTCTTGACATCTCAACTAGATTGAATGGCCCAGCAGGAGGGGGAGATCGTAGAAGAATGTGCCTACTTAGTTCATTGGCGTATACGTAACATTTTTCCAATTTTTTTTGTTTTCACTTTCTTGCCCGTTTTACCTGGGCAGTATCTAGCCAAATCCGTCCATGTTGTGCTGAGAAACAGAGTGATTGTCTTGACATCTCAACTGGATTGAATTGCCCAGCAGGAGGGCGAGATCGTAGAAGAATGTACCTAGTTCGGTGGCGTATACGTAACATTTTTCCAATTTTTTTGTTTTCACTTTCTTGAAAGTTTTAACTGGGCAGTATCTAGCCAAATTCATACATGGGGTTCTGAGAAACAGAGTGGTTGTCTTGACATCTCAATTGGATTGAATGGCCCAGCAGGACGGGGAGATCGCAGAAGAATGTACCTAGTTCGGTGGCGTAGACGTAACATTTTTCCAATTTTTTTTGTTTTCACTTTCTTGAAAGATTTAACTGGGCAGTATCTAGCCAAATTCATACATGGGGTGCTGAGAAACAGAGTGGTTGTCTTGACATCTCAACTGGATTGAATGGCCCAGCAGGAGGGGGAGATCGCAGAAGAATGTACCTAGTTCGGTGGCGTATACGTAACATTTTTCCAATTTTTTTTGTTTTCACTTTCTTGAAAGATTTAACTGGGCAGTATCTAGCCAAATTCATACATAGGGTGCTGAAAAACAGAGTGGTTGTTTTGACATCTCAACTGGATTGAATGGCCCAGCAGGAGGTGGAGATCGCAGAAGAATGTAGCTAGTTCGGTGGCGTATACGTAACATTTTTCCAATTTTTTTTTTGCACTTTCTTGAAAGTTTTAACTGGGCAGTATCTAGCCAAATTCATACACCATGGGGTGCTGAGAAACAGAGTGATTGTCTTGACATCTCAACTGGATTGAATTGCCCAGCAGGAGGGCGAGATCGTAGAAGAATGTACCTAGTTCGGTGGCGTATACGTAACATTTTTCCAATTTTTTTTGTTTTCACTTTCTTGAAAGTTTTAACTGGGCGGTATCTAGCCAAATTCATACATAGGGTGCTGAGAAACAGAGTGGTTGTCTTGACATCTCAACTGGATTGAATGGCCCAGCAGGAGGGGCAGATCGTAGAAGAATGTACCTAGTTCGGTGGCGTATACGTAACATTTTTCCACTTTTTTGGTTTTCACTTTCTTGAAAGTTTTAACTGGGCAGTATCTAGCCAAATCCGTCTATGGGGTGCTGAGAAACAGAGTGGTTGTCTTGACATCTCAACTTGATTGAATTTCCCAGCAGGAGGGGGAGATCGTAGAAGAATGTACCTAGTTCGGTGGCGTATACGTAACATTTTTCCATTTTTTTTGTTTTCGCTTTCTTGAATTTTTTAACTCTAGCCAAATCTAGCCAAATTCGTACATAGGGTGCTGAGAAACAGAGTGGTTGTCTTGACATCTCAATTGGATTGAATGGCCCAGCAGGAGGGGGAGATCGCAGAAGAATGTATATAGTTCGGTGGCGTATACGTAACATTTTTCCAATTTTTTTTTGCTTTCACTTTCTTGAAAGTTTTAACTGGGCAGTATCTAGCCAAATTCATACATAGGGTGCTGAGAAACAGAGTGGTTGTCTTGACATCTCAACTGGATTGAATGGCCCAGCAGGAGGGGGAGATCGTAGAAGAATGTACCTAGTTCAGTGGCGTATACGTAACATTTTTCCATTTTTTTTGTTTTCGCTTTCTTGAATTTTTTAACTCTAGCCAAATCTAGCCAAATTCGTACATAGGGTGCTGAGAAACAGAGTGATTGTCTTGACATCTCAACTGGATTGAATGGCCCAGCAGGAGGGGGAGATCGTAGAAGAATGTACCTAGTTCGGTGGCGTATACGTAACATTTTTTCATTTTTTTGTTTTCACTTTCTTGAAAGTTTTAACTGTTCAGTATCTAGCTAAATTCATACATGGGTGCTGAGAAACAGAGTGATTGTCTTGACATCTCAACTGGATTGAATTGCCCAGCAGGAGGGCGAGATCGTGGAAGAATGTACCTAGTTCGGTGGCGTATACGTAACATTTTTCCAATTTTTTTTGTTTTCACATTCTTGAAAGTTTCAACTGGGCAGTATCTAGTAAAATTCATACATGGGGTGCTGAGAAACAGAGTGATTGTCTTGACATCTCAACTGGATTGAATGGCCCAGCAGGAGGGGGAGATCGTAGAAGAATGTACCTACTTAGTTCATTGGCGTATACGTAACATTTTTCCAATTTTTTTTGTTTTCACTTTCTTGCCCGTTTTACCTGGGCAGTATCTAGCCAAATCCGTCCATGGGGTGCAGAGAAACAGAGTGATTGTCTTGACATCTCAACTGGATTGAATTGCCCAGCAGGAGGGGGAGATCGTAGAAGAATGTACCTAGTTCGGTGGCGTATACGTAACATTTTTCCAATTTTTTTTGTTTTCACTTTCTTGAAAGTTTTAACTGGGCAGTATCTAGCCAAATTCGTACATGGGGTTCTGAGAAACAGAGTGGTTGTCTTGACATCTCAATTGGATTGAATGGCCCAGCAGGACGGGGAGATCGCAGAAGAATGTACCTAGTTCGGTGGCGTATGCGTAACATTTTTCCAATTTTTTTTGTTTTCACTTTCTTGAAAGATTTAACTGGGCAGTATCTAGCCAAATTCATACATAGGGTGCTGAGAAACAGAGTGGTTGTCTTGACATCTCAACTGGATTGAATGGCCCAGCAGGAGGGGGAGATCGCAGAAGAATGTGCCTATTTAGTTCATTGGCGTATACGTAACATTTTTCCAATTTTTTTTGTTTTCACTTTCTTGCCCGTTTTACCTGGGCAGTATCTAGCCAAATCCGTCCATGTTGTGCTGAGAAACAAAGTGATTGTCTTGACATCTCAACTGGATTGAATTGCCCAGCAGGAGGGCGAGATCGTAGAAGAATGTACCTAGTTCGGTGGCGTATACGTAACATTTTTTCAATTTTTTTGTTTTCACTTTCTTGAAAGTTTTAACTTGGCAGTATATAGCCAAATTCATACATGGGGTTCTGAGAAACAGAGTGGTTGTCTTGACATCTCAATTGGATTGAATGGCCCAGCAGGACGGGGAGATCGCAGAAGAATGTACCTAGTTCGGTGGCGTAGGCGTAACATTTTTCCAATTTTTTTTGTTTTCACTTTCTTGAAAGATTTAACTGGGCAGTATCTAGCCAAATTCATACATAGGGTGCTGAGAAACAGAGTGGTTGTCTTGACATCTCAACTGGATTGAATGGCCCAGCAGGAAGGGGAGATCGTAGAAGAATATACCTAGTTCGGTGGCGTATACGTAACATTTTTTTCATTCTTTTGTTTTCACTTTCTTGAAAGTTTTAACTGTTCAGTATCTAGCTAAATTCATACATGGGTGCTGAGAAACAGAGTGATTGTCTTGACATCTCAACTGGATTGAATTGCCCAGCAGGAGGGCGAGATCGTAGAAGAATGTACCTAGTTCGGTGGCGTATACGTAACATTTTTCCAATTTTTTTTGTTTTCACTTTCTTGAAAGTTTTAACTGGGCGGTATCTATCCAAATTCATACATAGGGTGCTGAGAAACAGAGTGGTTGTCTTGACATCTCAACTGGATTGAATGGCCCAGCAGGAGGGGGAGATCGTAGAAGAATGTACCAAGTTCGGTGGCGTATACGTAACATTTTTCCATTTTTTTTGTTTTCGCTTTCTTGAATTTTTTAACTCTAGCCAAATCTAGCCAAATTCGTACATAGGGTGCTGAGAAACAGAGTGGTTGTCTTGACATCTCAACTGGATTGAATGGCCCAGCAGGAGGGGGAGATCGTAGAACAATGTACCTAGTTCGGTGGCGTATACGTAACATTTTTCCACTTTTTTTGTTTTCACTTTCTTGAAAGTTTTAACTGGGCAGTATCTAGCCAAATCCGTCCATGGGGTGCTGAGAAACAGAGTGGTTGTCTTGACATCTCAACTTGATTGAATTTCCCAGCAGGAGGGGGAGATCGTAGAAGAATGTACCTAGTTCGAAAGTTTTAACTGTTCAGTATCTAGCTAAATTCATACATGGGTGCTGAGAAACAGAGTGATTGTCTTGACATCTCAACTGGTTTGAATGGCCCAGCAGGAGGGGGAGATCGTAGAAGAATGTACCTACTAAGTTCATTGGCGTATACGTAACATTTTTCCAATTTTTTTTGTTTTCACTTTCTTGCCCGTTTTACCTGGGCAGTATCTAGCCAAATTCGTACATAGGGTGCTGAGAAACAGAGTGGTTGTCTTGACATCTCAACTGGATTGAATGGCCCAGCAGGAGGGGGAGATCGTAGAAGAATGTAAATAGTTCGGTGGCGTATACGTAACATTTTTTTCATTTTTTTGTTTTCACTTTCTTGAAAGTTTTAACTGTTCAGTATCTAGCTAAATTCATACATGGGTGCTGAGAAACAGAGTGATTGTCTTGACATCTCAACTGGATTGAATTGCCCAGCAGGAGGGCGAGATCGTGGAAGAATGTACCTAGTTCGGTGGCGTATACGTAACATTTTTCCAATTTTTTTTGTTTGCACTTTCTTGCCCGTTTTACCTGGGCAGTATCTAGCCAAATTCGTACATAGGGTGCTGAGAAACAGAGTGGTTGTCTTGACATCTCAACTGGATTGAATGGCCCAGCAGGAGGGCGAGATCGTAGAAGAATGTACCTAGTTCAGTGGCGTATACGTAACATTTTTCCACTTTTTTTTGTTTTCACTTTCTTGAAAGTTTTAAGTTTGCAGTATCTAGCTAAATTCATACATGTTTGCTGAGAAACAGAGTGATTGTCTTGACATCTCAACTGGATTGAATTGCCCAGCAGGAGGGCGAGATCGTAGAAGAATGTACCTAGTTCGGTGGCGTATACGTAACATTTTTCCAATTTTTTTTGTTTTCACTTTCTTGCCCGTTTTACCTGGGCAGTATCTAGCCAAATTCGTACATAGGGTGCTGAGAAACAGAGTGGTTGTCTTGACATCTCAACTGGATTGAATGGCCCAGCAGGAGGGGGAGATCGTAGAAGAATGTACCTAGTTCGGTGGCGTATACGTAACATTTTTTTCATTTTTTTGTTTTCACTTTCTTGAAAGTTTTAACTGTTCAGTATCTAGCTAAATTCATACATGGGTGCTGAGAAACAGAGTGATTGTCTTGACATCTCAACTGGTTTGAATGGCCCAGCAGGAGGGGGAGATCGTAGAAGAATGTACCTACTAAGTTCATTGGCGTATACGTAACATTTTTCCAATTTTTTTTGTTTTCACTTTCTTGCCCGTTTTACCTGGGCAGTATCTAGCCAAATTCGTACATAGGGTGCTGAGAAACAGAGTGGTTGTCTTGACATCTCAACTGGATTGAATGGCCCAGCAGGAGGGGGAGATCGTAGAAGAATGTACCTACTAAGTTCATTGGCGTATACGTAACATTTTTCCAATTTTTTTTGTTTTCACTTTCTTGCCCGTTTTACCTCGGCAGTATCTAGCCAAATTCGTACATAGGGTGCTGAGAAACAGAGTGGTTGTCTTGACATCTCAACTGGATTGAATGGCCCAGCAGGAGGATGAGATCGTAGAAGAATGTACCTAGTTCGGTGGCGTATACGTAACATTTTTTTCATTTTTTTGTTTTCACTTTCTTGAAAGTTTTAACTGTTCAGTATCTAGCTAAATTCATACATGGGTGCTGAGAAACAGAGTGATTGTCTTGACATCTCAACTGGTTTGAATGGCCCAGCAGGAGGGGGAGATCGTAGAAGAATGTACCTAGTTCAGTGGCGTATACGTAACATTTTTCCACTTTTTTTTGTTTTCACTTTCTTGAAAGTTTTAAGTTTGCAGTATCTAGCTAAATTCATACATGTTTGCTGAGAAACAGAGTGACTGTCTTGACATCTCAACTGGATTGAATTGCCCAGCAGGAGGGCGAGATCGTAGAAGAATGTACCTAGTTCGGTGGCGTATACGTAACATTTTTCCAATTTTTTTTGTTTTCACTTTCTTGCCCGTTTTACCTGGGCAGTATCTAGCCAAATTCGTACATAGGGTGCTGAGAAACAGAGTGGTTGTCTTGACATCTCAACTGGATTGAATGGCCCAGCAGGAGGATGAGATCGTAGAAGAATGTACCTAGTTCGGTGGCGTATACGTAACATTTTTTTCATTTTTTTGTTTTCACTTTCTTGAAAGTTTTAACTGTTCAGTATCTAGTTAAATTCATACATGGGTGCTGAGAAACAGAGTGATTGTCTTGACATCTCAACTGGAGTGAATTGCCCAGCAGGAGGGCGAGATCGTAGAAGAATGTACCTAGTTCGGTGGCGTATACGTAACATTTTTCCAATTTTTTTTGTTGTCACTTTCTTGCCCGTTTTACCTGGGCAGTATCTAGCCAAATTCGTACATAGGGTGCTGAGAAACAGAGTGGTTGTCTTGACATCTCAACTGGATTGAATGGCCCAGCAGGAGGGCGAGATCGTAGAAGAATGTACCTAGTTCGGTGGCGTATACGTAACATTTTTCCAATTTTTTTTGTTTTCACATTCTTGAAAGTCTTAACTGGGCAGTATCTAGCCAAATTCATACATGGGGTGCTGAGAAACAGAGTGATTGTCTTGACATCTCAACTGGTTTGAATGGCCCAGCAGGAGGGGGAGATCGTAGAAGAATGTACCTACTAAGTTCATTGGCGTATACGTAACATTTTTCCAATTTTTTTTGTTTTCACATTCTTGAAAGTTTTAACTGGGCAGTATCTAGCCAAATTCATACATGGGGTGCTGAGAAACAGAGTGATTGTCTTGACACCTCAACTGGTTTGAATGGCCCAGCAGGAGGGGGAGATCGTAGAAGAATGTACCTACTAAGTTCATTGGCGTATACGTAACATTTTTCCAATTTTTTTTGTTTTCACTTTCTTGCCCGTTTTACCTGGGCAGTATCTAGCCAAATTCGTACATAGGGTGCTGAGAAACAGAGTGGTTGTCTTGACATCTCAACTGGATTGAATGGCCCAGCAGGAGGGCGAGATCGTAGAAGAATGTACCTAGTTCGGTGGCGTATACGTAACATTTTTCCAATTTTTTTTGTTTTCACATTCTTGAAAGTTTTAAGTTTGCAGTATCTAGCCAAATTCATACATGGGGTGCTGAGAAACAGAGTGATTGTCTTGACATCTCAACTGGTTTGAATGGCCCAGCAGGAGGGGGAGATCGTAGAAGAATGTACCTACTAAGTTCATTGGCGTATACGTAACATTTTTCCAATTTTTTTTGTTTTCACTTTCTTGCCCGTTTTACCTGGGCAGTATCTAGCCAAATTCGTACATAGGGTGCTGAGAAACAGAGTGGTTGTCTTGACATCTCAACTGGATTGAATGGCCCAGCAGGAGGGGGAGATCGTAGAAGAATGTACCTAGTTCAGTGGCGTATACGTAACATTTTTCCAATTTTTTTTGTTTTCACTTTCTTGAAAGTTTTAACTTGGCAGTATCTAGCCAAATTCATACATAGGGTGCTGAGAAACAGAGTAGTTGTCTTGACATCTCAACTGGATTGAATGGCCCAGCAGGAGGGGGAGATCGTAGAAGAATGTACCTAGTTCGGTGGCGTATACGTAACATTTTTCCACTTTTTTTTGTTTTCACTTTCTTGAAAGTTTTAACTGGGCAGTATCTAGCCAAATTCGTACATAGGGTGCTGAGAAACAAAGTGGTTGTCTTGACATCTCAACTGGATTGAATGGCCCAGCAGGAGGGGGAGATCGTAGAAGAATGTACCTGGTTCGGTGGCGTATACGTAACATTTTTCCATTTTTTTTGTTTTCGCTTTCTTGAATTTTTTAACTCTAGCCAAATCTAGCCAAATTCGTACATGTATCTAGTGCGGTGGCGTATACGTAACATTTTTCCAATTTTTTTTTGCTTTCACTTTCTTGAAAGTTTTAACTGGGCAGTATCTAGCCAAATCCGTACATGGGGTGCTGAGAAACAGAGTGATTGTCTTGACATCTCAACTGGATTGAATTGCCCAGCAGGAGGGCGAGATCGTAGAAGAATGTACCTAGTTCAGTGGCGTATACGTAACATTTTTCCATTTTTTTTGTTTTCGCTTTCTTGAATTTTTTAACTCTAGCCAAATCTAGCCAAATTCGTACATAGGGTGCTGAGAAACAGAGTGGTTGTCTTGACATCTCAACTGGATTGAATGGCCCTGCAGGAGGGGGAGATCGTAGAAGAATGTACCTAGTTCGGTGGCGTATACGTAACATTTTTCCAATTTTTTTTGTTTTCACTTTCTTGCCCGTTTTACCTGGGCAGTATCTAGCCAAATCCGTACATGGGGTGCTGAGAAACAGAGTGATTGTCTTGACATCTCAACTGGATTGCATTGCCCAGCAAGAGGGCGAGATCGTAGAAGAATGTACATAGTTTGGTGGCGTATACGTAACATTTTTCCAATTTTTTTTGTTTTCACTTTCTTGAAAGTTTTAAGTTTGCAGTATCTAGCCAAATTCATACATAGGGTGCTGAGAAACAGAGTGGTTGTCTTGACATCTCAACTGGATTGAATGGCCCAGCAGGAGGGGGAGATCGTAGAAGAATGTACCTACTTAGTTCATTGGCGTATACGTAACATTTTTCCAATTTTTTTTGTTTTCACTTTCTTGCCCGTTTTACCTGGGCAGTATCTAGCCAAATCCGTCCATGGGGTGCTGAGAAACAGAGTGATTGTCTTGACATCTCAACTGGATTGCATTGCCCAGCAAGAGGGCGAGATCGTAGAAGAATGTACATAGTTTGGTGGCGTATACGTAACATTTTTCCAATTTTTTTTGTTTTCACTTTCTTGAAAGTTTTAGGTTTGCAGTATCTAGCCAAATTCATACATAGGGTGCTGAGAAACAGAGTGGTTGTCTTGACATGTCAACTGGATTGAATTGCCCAGCAGGAGGGCGAGATCGTAGAAGAATGTACCTAGTTCGGTGGCTTATACGTAACATTTTTCCAATTTTTTTGTTTTCACTTTTTTCAAAGTTTTAAGTGGGCAGTAACTAGCCAAATTCATACATAGGGTGCTGAGAAATAGAGTGATTGTCTTGACATCTCAACTGGATTGAATGGCCCAGCAGGAGGGGGAGATCGCAGAAGAATGTACCTAGTTCGGTGGCGTATACGTAACATTTTTCCAATTTTATTTTTTTCACTTTCTTGAAAGTTTTAACTGGGCAGTATCTAGCCAAATTCATACATGGGGTGCTGAGAAACAGAGTGGTTGTCTTGACATCTCAACTGGATTGAATGGCCCAGTAGGAGGGGGAGATCGTAGAAGAATGTACCTACTTAGTTCATTGGCGTATATGTATACGTAACATTTTTCCAATTTTTTTTGTTTTCACTTTCTTGCCCGTTTTACCTGGGCAGTATCTAGCCAAATCCGTACATGGGGTGCTGAGAAACAGAGTGATTGTCTTGACATCTCAACTGGATTGAATTGCAAAGCAGGAGGGCGAGATCGTAGAAGAATGTACCTAGTTCGGTGGCGTATACGTAACATTTTTCCAATTTTTTTTGTTTTCACTTTCTTTAAAGATTTAACTGGGCAGTATCTAGCCAAATTCATACATAGGGTGCTGAGAAACAGAGTGGTTGTCTTGACATCTCAACTGGATTGAATGGCCCAGCAGGAGGGGGAGATCGCAGAAGAATGTACCTAGTTCGGTGGCGTATACGTAACATTTTTCCAATTTTTTTTTGCTTTCACTTTCTTGAAAGTTTTAACTGGGCAGTATCTAGCCAAATCCGTACATGGGGTGCTGAGAAACAGAGTGATTGTCTTGACATCTCAACTGGATTGAATTGCCCAGCAGGAGGGCGAGATCGTAGAAGAATGTACCTAGTTCAGTGGCGTATACGTAACATTTTTCAATTTTTTTTGTTTTCGCTTTCTTGAATTTTTTAACTCTAGCCAAATCTAGCCAAATTCGTACATAGGGTGCTGAGAAACAGAGTGGTTGTCTTGACATCTCAACTGGATTGAATGGCCCTGCAGGAGGTGGAGATCGTAGAAGAATGTACCTAGTTCGGTGGCGTATACGTAACATTTTTCCAATTTTTTTTGTTTTCACTTTCTTGCCCGTTTTACCTGGGCAGTATCTAGCCAAATCCGTACATGGGGTGCTGAGAAACAGAGTGATTGTCTTGACATCTCAACTGGATTGCATTGCCCAGCAAGAGGGCGAGATCGTAGAAGAATGTACATAGTTTGGTGGCGTATACGTAACATTTTTCCAATTTTTTTTGTTTTCACTTTCTTGAAAGTTTTAAGTTTGCAGTATCTAGCCAAATTCATACATAGGGTGCTGAGAAACAGAGTGGTTGTCTTGACATCTCAACTGGATTGAATGGCCCAGCAGGAGGGGGAGATCGTAGAAGAATGTACCTACTTAGTTCATTGGCGTATACGTAACATTTTTCCAATTTTTTTTGTTTTCACTTTCTTGCCCGTTTTACCTGGGCAGTATCTAGCCAAATCCGTCCATGGGGTGCTGAGAAACACAGTGATTGTCTTGACATCTCAACTGGATTGCATTGCCCAGCAAGAGGGCGATATCGTAGAAGAATGTACATAGTTTGGTGGCGTATACGTAACATTTTCCAATTTTTTTTGTTTTCACTTTCTTGAAAGTTTTAGGTTTGCAGTATCTAGCCAAATTCATACATAGGGTGCTGAGAAACAGAGTGGTTGTCTTGACATCTCAACTGGATTGAATTGCCCAGCAGGAGGGCGAGATCGTAGAAGAATGTACATAGTTCGGTGGCGTATACGTAACATTTTTCCAATTTTTTTGTTTTCACTTTTTTCAAAGTTTTAAGTGGGCAGTATCTAGCCAAATTCATACATAGGGTGCTGAGAAATAGAGTGATTGTCTTGACATCTCAACTGGATTGAATGGCCCAGCAGGAGGGGGAGATCGCAGAAGAATGTACCTAGTTCGGTGGCGTATACGTAACATTTTTCCAATTTTATTTTTTTCACTTTCTTGAAAGTTTTAACTGGGCAGTATCTAGCCAAATTCATACATGGGGTGCTGAGAAACAGAGTGGTTGTCTTGACATCTCAACTGGATTGAATGGCCCAGTAGGAGGGGGAGATCGTAGAAGAATGTACCTACTTAGTTCATTGGCGTATACGTAACATTTTTCCAATTTTTTTTGTTTTCACTTTCTTGCCCGTTTTACCTGGGCAGTATCTAGCCAAATCCGTACATGGGGTGCTGAGAAACAGAGTGATTGTCTTGACATCTCAACTGGATTGCATTGCCCAGCAAGAGGGCGAGATCGTAGAAGAATGTACATAGTTCGGTGGCGTATACGTAACATTTTTCCAATTTTTTTTGTTTTCACTTTCTTGCCCGTTTTACCTGGGCAGTATCTAGCCAAATCCGTACATGGGGTGCTGAGAAACAGAGTGATTGTCTTGACATCTCAACTGGATTGCATTGCCCAGCAAGAGGGCGAGATCGTAAAAGAATGTACATAGTTCGGTGGCGTATACGTAACATTTTTTCCAATTTTTTTGTTTTCACTTTTTTCAAAGTTTTAAGTGGGCAGTATCTAGCCAAATTCATACATAGGGTGCTGAGAAATAGAGTGATTGTCTTGACATCTCAACTGGATTGAATGGCCCAGCAGGAGGGGGAGATCGCAGAAGAATGTACCTAGTTCGGTGGCGTATACGTAACATTTTTCCAATTTTATTTTTTTCACTTTCTTGAAAGTTTTAACTGGGCAGTATCTAGCCAAATTCATACATGGGGTGCTGAGAAACAGAGTGGTTGTCTTGACATCTCAACTGGATTGAATGGCCCAGTAGGAGGGGGAGATCGTAGAAGAATGTACCTACTTAGTTCATTGGCGTATACGTAACATTTTTCCAATTTTTTTTGTTTTCACTTTCTTGCCCGTTTTACCTGGGCAGTATCTAGCCAAATCCGTACATGGGGTGCTGAGAAACAGAGTGATTGTCTTGACATCTCAACTGGATTGCATTGCCCAGCAAGAGGGCGAGATCGTAAAAGAATGTACATAGTTCGGTGGCGTATACGTAACATTTTTTCCAATTTTTTTGTTTTCACTTTTTTCAAAGTTTTAAGTGGGCAGTATCTAGCCAAATTCATACATAGGGTGCTGAGAAATAGAGTGATTGTCTTGACATCTCAACTGGATTGAATGGCCCAGCAGGAGGGGGAGATCGCAGAAGAATGTACCTAGTTCGGTGGCGTATACGTAACATTTTTCCAATTTTATTTTTTTCACTTTCTTGAAAGTTTTAACTGGGCAGTATCTAGCCAAATTCATACATGGGGTGCTGAGAAACAGAGTGGTTGTCTTGACATCTCAACTGGATTGAATGGCCCAGTAGGAGGGGGAGATCGTAGAAGAATGTACCTACTTAGTTCATTGGCGTATACGTAACATTTTTCCAATTTTTTTTGTTTTCACTTTCTTGCCCGTTTTACCTGGGCAGTATCTAGCCAAATCCGTACATGGGGTGCTGAGAAACAGAGTGATTGTCTTGACATCTCAACTGGATTGCATTGCCCAGCAAGAGGGCGAGATCGTAAAAGAATGTACATAGTTCGGTGGCGTATACGTAACATTTTTCCAATTTTTTTGTTTTCACTTTTTTCAAAGTTTTAAGTGGGCAGTATCTAGCCAAATTCATACATAGGGTGCTGAGAAATAGAGTGATTGTCTTGACATCTCAACTGGATTGAATGGCCCAGCAGGAGGGGGAGATCGCAGAAGAATGTACCTAGTTCGGTGGCGTATACGTAACATTTTTCCAATTTTATTTTTTTCACTTTCTTGAAAGTTTTAACTGGGCAGTATCTAGCCAAATTCATACATGGGGTGCTGAGAAACAGAGTGGTTGTCTTGACATCTCAACTGGATTGAATGGCCCAGTAGGAGGGGGAGATCGTAGAAGAATGTACCTACTTAGTTCATTGGCGTATACGTAACATTTTTCCAATTTTTTTTGTTTTCACTTTCTTGCCCGTTTTACCTGGGCAGTATCTAGCCAAATCCGTACATGGGGTGCTGAGAAACAGAGTGATTGTCTTGACATCTCAACTGGATTGCATTGCCCAGCAAGAGGGCGAGATCGTAGAAGAATGTACATAGTTCGGTGGCGTATACGTAACATTTTTCCAATTTTTTTTGTTTTCACTTTCTTGCCCGTTTTACCTGGGCAGTATCTAGCCAAATCCGTACATGGGGTGCTGAGAAACAGAGTGATTGTCTTGACATCTCAACTGGATTGCATTGCCCAGCAAGAGGGCGAGATCGTAAAAGAATGTACATAGTTCGGTGGCGTATACGTAACATTTTTCCAATTTTTTTGTTTTCACTTTTTTCAAAGTTTTAAGTGGGCAGTATCTAGCCAAATTCATACATAGGGTGCTGAGAAATAGAGTGATTGTCTTGACATCTCAACTGGATTGAATGGCCCAGCAGGAGGGGGAGATCGCAGAAGAATGTACCTAGTTCGGTGGCGTATACGTAACATTTTTCCAATTTTATTTTTTTCACTTTCTTGAAAGTTTTAACTGGGCAGTATCTAGCCAAATTCATACATGGGGTGCTGAGAAACAGAGTGGTTGTCTTGACATCTCAACTGGATTGAATGGCCCAGTAGGAGGGGGAGATCGTAGAAGAATGTACCTACTTAGTTCATTGGCGTATACGTAACATTTTTCCAATTTTTTTTGTTTTCACTTTCTTGAAAGTTTTAGGTTTGCAGTATCTAGCCAAATTCATACATAGGGTGCTGAGAAACAGAGTGGTTGTCTTGACATCTCAACTGGATTGAATTGCCCAGCAGGAGGGGGAGATCGTAGAAGAATGTACCTAGTTCGGTGGCGTATACGTAACATTTTTCCAATTTTTTTTGTTTTCACTTTCTTGCCCGTTTTACCTGGGCAGTATCTAGCCAAATCCGTACATGGGGTGCTGAGAAACAGAGTGATTGTCTTGACATCTCAACTGGATTGCATTGCCCAGCAAGAGGGCGAGATCGTAGAAGAATGTACATAGTTCGGTGGCGTATACGTAACATTTTTCCAATTTTTTTTGTTTTCACTTTCTTGCCCGTTTTACCTGGGCAGTATCTAGCCAAATCCGTACATGGGGTGCTGAGAAACAGAGTGATTGTCTTGACATCTCAACTGGATTGCATTGCCCAGCAAGAGGGCGAGATCGTAAAAGAATGTACATAGTTCGGTGGCGTATACGTAACATTTTTCCAATTTTTTTTGTTTTCACTTTCTTGCCCGTTTTACCTGGGCAGTATCTAGCCAAATCCGTACATGGGGTGCTGAGAAACAGAGTGATTGTCTTGACATCTCAACTGGATTGAATTGCAAAGCAGGAGGGCGAGATCGTAGAAGAATGTACCTAGTTCGGTGGCGTATACGTAACATTTTTCCAATTTTTTTTGTTTTCACTTTCTTTAAAGTTTTAACTGGGCAGTATCTAGCCAAATTCATACATGGGGTGCTGAGAAACAGAGAGGTTGTCTTGACATCTCAATTGGATTGAATGGCCCAGCAGGACGGGGAGATCGCAGAAGAATGTACCTAGTTCGGTGGCGTATACGTAACATTTTTCCAATTTTTTTTTGTTTTCACTTTCTTGAAAGATTTAACTGGGCAGTATCTAGCCAAATTCATACATAGGGTGCTGAGAAACAGAGTGGTTGTCTTGACATCTCAACTGGATTGAATGGCCCAGCAGGAGGGGGAGATCGTAGAAGAATGTACCTAGTTCGGTGGCGTATACGTAACATTTTTCCACTTTTTTTTGTTTTCACTTTCTTGAAAGATTTAACTGGGCAGTATCTAGCCAAATTCATACATAGGGTGCTGAGAAACAGAGTGGTTGTCTTGACATCTCAACTGGATTGAATGGCCCAGCAGGAGGGGGAGATCGCAGAAGAATGTACCTAGTTCGGTGGCGTATACGTAACATTTTTCCAATTTTTTTTTGCTTTCACTTTCTTGAAAGTTTTAACTGGGCAGTATCTAGCCAAATCCGTACATGGGGTGCTGAGAAACAGAGTGATTGTCTTGACATCTCAACTGGATTGAATTGCCCAGCAGGAGGGCGAGATCGTAGAAGAATGTACCTAGTTCAGTGGCGTATACGTAACATTTTTCCATTTTTTTTGTTTTCGCTTTCTTGAATTTTTTAACTCTAGCCAAATCTAGCCAAATTCGTACATAGGGTGCTGAGAAACAGAGTGGTTGTCTTGACATCTCAACTGGATTGAATGGCCCTGCAGGAGAGGGGAAATCGTAGAAGAATGTACCTAGTTCGGTGGCGTATACGTAACATTTTTCCAATTTTTTTTGTTTTCACTTTCTTGCCCGTTTTACCTGGGCAGTATCTAGCCAAATCCGTACATGGGGTGCTGAGAAACAGAGTGATTGTCTTGACATCTCAACTGGATTGCATTGCCCAGCAAGAGGGCGAGATCGTAGAAGAATGTACATAGTTTGGTGGCGTATACGTAACATTTTTCCAATTTTTTTTGTTTTCACTTTCTTGAAAGTTTTAAGTTTGCAGTATCTAGCCAAATTCATACATAGGGTGCTGAGAAACAGAGTGGTTGTCTTGACATCTCAACTGGATTGAATGGCCCAGCAGGAGGGGGAGATCGTAGAAGAATGTACCTACTTAGTTCATTGGCGTATACGTAACATTTTTCCAATTTTTTTTGTTTTCACTTTCTTGAAAGTTTTAACTGGGCAGTATCTAGCCAAATTCATACATAGGGTGCTGAGAAACAGAGTGGTTGTCTTGACATCTCAATTGGATTGAATGGCCCAGCAGAAGGGAGAGATCGAAGAAGAATGTATCTAGTTCGGTGGCGTATACGTAACATTTTTCCAATTTTTTTGTTTTCACTTTCTTGAAAGTTTTAAGTGGGCAGTATCTAGAGAAATTCATACATAGATTGCTGAGAAATAGAGTGATTGTCTTGACATCTCAACTGGATTGAATGGCCCAGCAGGAGGGGGAGATCGCAGAAGAATGTACCTAGTTCGGTGGCGTATACGTAACATTTTTCCAATTTTATTTTTTTCACTTTCTTGAAAGTTTTAACTGGGTATACTGATCTAGCCAAATTCATACATATTGTCTTGACATCTCAACTGGATTGAATGGCCCAGCAGGAGGGGGAGATCGCAGAAGAATGTACCTAGTTCGGTGGCGTATACGTAACATTTTTCCAATTTTATTTTTTTCACTTTCTTGAAAGTTTTAACTGGGCAGTATCTAGCCAAATTCATACATGGGGTGCTGAGAAACAGAGTGGTTGTCTTGACATCTCAACTGGATTGAATAACCCAGTAGGAGGGGGAGATCGTAGAAGAATGTACCTACTTAGTTCATTGGCGTATACGTAACATTTTCCAATTTTTTTTGTTTTCACTTTCTTGCCCGTTTTACCTGGGGAGTATCTAGCCAAATTCATACATGGGGTGCTGAGAAACAGAGTGGTTGTCTTGACATCTCAACTGGATTGAATAACCCAGTAGGAGGGGGAGATCGTAGAAGAATGTACCTACTTAGTTCATTGGCGTATACGTAACATTTTCCAATTTTTTTTGTTTTCACTTTCTTGCCCGTTTTACCTGGGGAGTATCTAGCCAAATCCGTACATGGGGTGCTGAGAAACAGAGTGATTGTCTTGACATCTCAACTGGATTGCATTGCCCAGCAAGAGGGCGAGATCGTAGAAGAATGTACATAGTTCGGTGGCGTATACGTAACATTTTTCCAATTTTTTTTGTTTTCACTTTCTTGCCCGTTTTACCTGGGCAGTATCTAGCCAAATCCGTACATGGGGTGCTGAGAAACAGAGTGATTGTCTTGACATCTCAACTGGATTGCATTGCCCAGCAAGAGGGCGAGATCGTAGAAGAATGTACATAGTTCGGTGGCGTATACGTAACATTTTTCCAATTTTTTTTGTTTTCACTTTCTTGCCCGTTTTACCTGGGCAGTATCTAGCCAAATCCGTCCATGGGGTGCTGAGAAACAGAGTGATTGTCTTGACATCTCAACTGGATTGAATTGCAAAGCAGGAGGGCGAGATCGTAGAAGAATGTACCTAGTTCGGTGGCGTATACGTAACATTTTTCCAATTTTTTTTGTTTTCACTTTCTTGAAAGTTTTAACTGGGCAGTATCTAGCCAAATTCATACATGGGGTGCTGAGAAACAGAGAGGTTGTCTTGACATCTCAATTGGATTGAATGGCCCAGCAGGACGGGGAGATCGCAGAAGAATGTACCTAGTTCGGTGGCGTATACGTAACATTTTTCCAATTTTTTTTTGCTTTCACTTTCTTGAAAGTTTTAACTGGGCAGTATCTAGCCAAATTCATACATAGGGTGCTGAGAAACAGAGTGGTTGTCTTGACATCTCAATTGGATTGAATGGCCCAGCAGGATTGGGAGATCGCAGAAGAATGTATCTAGTTCGGTGGCGTATACGTAACATTTTTCCAATTTTTTTTGTTTTCACTTTCTTGAAAGATTTAACTGGGCAGTATCTAGCCAAATCCGTACATGGGGTGCTGAGAAACAGAGTGATTGTCTTGACATCTCAACTGGATTGCATTGCCCAGCAAGAGGGCGAGATCGTAGAAGAATGTACATAGTTCGGTGGCGTATACGTAACATTTTTCCAATTTTTTTTGTTTTCACTTTCTTGAAAGATTTAACTGGGCAGTATCTAGCCAAATTCATACATAGGGTGCTGAGAAACAGAGTGGTTGTCTTGACATCTCAACTGGATTAAATGGCCCAGCAGGAGGGGGAGATCGTAGAAGAATGTACCTAGTTCGGTGGCGTATACGTAACATTTTTCCACTTTTTTTTGTTTTCACTTTCTTGAAAGTTTTAACTGGGCAGTATCTAGCCAAATTCATATATGGGGTGCTGAGAAACAGAGTGGTTGTCTTGACATCTCAACTGGATTGAATGGCCCAGTAGGAGGGGGAGATCGTAGAAGAATGTACCTAGTTCGGTGGCGTATACGTAACATTTTTCCAATTTTTTTTTGCTTTCACTTTCTTGAAAGTTTTAACTGGGCAGTATCTAGCCAAATTCATACATAGGGTGCTGAGAAACAGAGTGGTTGTCTTGACATCTCAATTGGATTGAATGGCCCAGCAGGATTGGGAGATCGCAGAAGAATGTATCTAGTTCGGTGGCGTATACGTAACATTTTTCCAATTTTTTTTTGCTTTCACTTTCTTGAAAGTTTTAAGTGGGCAGTATCTAGCCAAATTCGTACATAGGGTGCTGAGAAACAGAGTGGTTGTCTTGACATCTCAACTGGATTGAATGGCCCAGTAGGAGAAGGAGATCGTAGAAGAATGTACCTAGTTCGGTGGCGTATACGTAACATTTTTCCATTTTGTTTGTTTTCGCTTTCTTGAATTTTTTAACTCTAGCCAAATCTAGCCAAATTCGTACATAGGGTGCTGAGAAACAGAGTGGTTGTCTTGACATCTCAACTGGATTGAATGGCCCAGCAGGAGGGGGAGATCGTAGAAGAATGTACCTAGTTCGGTGGCGTATACGTAACGTTTTTCTACTTTTTTTGTTTTCACTTTCTTGAAAGTTTTAACTCGGCAGTATCTAGCCAAATTCATACATTGGGTGCTGAGAAACAGAGTGGTTGTCTTGACATCTCAATTGGATTGAATAGCCCAGCAGGAGGGGGAGATCGCAGAAAAATGTATCTAGTTCGGTGGCGTATACGTAACATTTTTCCAATTTTATTTTTTTCACTTTCTTGAAAGTTTTAACTGGGCAGTATCTAGCCAAATTCATACATGGGGTGCTGAGAAACAGAGTGGTTGTCTTGACATCTCAACTGGACTGAATAACCCAGTAGGAGGGGGAGATCGTAGAAGAATGTACCTACTTAGTTCATTGGCGTATACGTAACATTTTCCAATTTTTTTTGTTTTCACTTTCTTGCCCGTTTTACCTGGGCAGTATCTAGCCAAATCCGTACATGGGGTGCTGAGAAACAGAGTGATTGTCTTGACATCTCAACTGGATTGCATTGCCCAGCAAGAGGGCGAGATCGTAGAAGAATGTACATAGTTCGGTGGCGTATACGTAACATTTTTCCAATTTTTTTTGTTTTCACTTTCTTGCCCGTTTTACCTGGGCAGTATCTAGCCAAATCCGTCCATGGAGTGCTGAGAAACAGAGTGATTGTCTTGACATCTCAACTGGATTGAATTGCAAAGCAGGAGGGCGAGATCGTAGAAGAATGTACCTAGTTCGGTGGCGTATACGTAACATTTTTCCAATTTTTTTTGTTTTCACTTTCTTGAAAGTTTTAACTGGGCAGTATCTAGCCAAATTCATACATGGGGTGCTGAGAAACAGAGAGGTTGTCTTGACATCTCAATTGGATTGAATGGCCCAGCAGGACGGGGAGATCGCAGAAGAATGTACCTAGTTCGGTGGCGTATACGTAACATTTTTCCAATTTTTTTTGTTTTCACTTTCTTGAAAGATTTAACTGGGCAGTATCTAGCCAAATTCATACATAGGGTGCTGAGAAACAGAGTGGTTGTCTTGACATCTCAACTGGATTGAATGGCCCAGCAGGAGGGGGAGATCGTAGAAGAATGTACCTAGTTCGGTGGCGTATACGTAACATTTTTCCACTTTTTTTTGTTTTCACTTTCTTGAAAGTTTTAACTGGGCAGTATCTAGCCAAATTCATACATGGGGTGCTGAGAAACAGAGTGGTTGTCTTGACATCTCAACTGGATTGAATGGCCCAGTAGGAGGGGGAGATCGTAGAAGAATGTACCTAGTTCGGTGGCGTATACGTAACATTTTTCCAATTTTTTTTTGCTTTCACTTTCTTGAAAGTTTTAACTGGGCAGTATCTAGCCAAATTCATACATAGGGTGCTGAGAAACAGAGTGGTTGTCTTGACATCTCAATTGGATTGAATGGCCCAGCAGGAGGGGGAGATCGCAGAAGAATGTATCTAGTTGGGTGGCGTATACGTAACATTTTTCCAATTTTTTTTTGCTTTCACTTTCTTGAAAGTTTTAAGTGGGCAGTATCTAGCCAAATTCGTACATAGGGTGCTGAGAAACAGAGTGGTTGTCTTGACATCTCAACTGGATTGAATGGCCCAGTAGGAGGGGGAGATCGTAGAAGAATGTACCTAGTTCGGTGGCGTATACGTAACATTTTTCCATTTTTTTTGTTTTCGCTTTCTTGAATTTTTTAACTCTAGCCAAATCTAGCCAAATTCGTACATAGGGTGCTGAGAAACAGAGTGGTTGTCTTGACATCTCAACTGGATTGAATGGCCCAGCAGGAGGGGGAGATCGTAGAAGAATGTACCTAGTTCGGTGGCGTATACGTAACATTTTTCCACTTTTTTTGTTTTCACTTTCTTGAAAGTTTTAACTCGGCAGTATCTAGCCAAATTCATACATTGGGTGCTGAGAAACAGAGTGGTTGTCTTGACATCTCAATTGAATTGAATAGCCCAGCAGGAGGGGGAGATCGCAGAAAAATGTATCTAGTTCGGTGGCGTATACGTAACATTTTTCCAATTTTTTTTTGCTTTCACTTTCTTGAAAGTTTTAACTGGGCAGTATATAGCCAAATTCGTACATAGGGTGCTGAGAAACAGAGTGATTGTCTTGACATCTCAACTGGATTGAATGGCTCAGCAGGAGGGGGAGATCGTAGAAGAATGTATCTAGTTCGGTGGCGTATACGTAACATTTTTCCATTTTTTTTGTTTTCGCTTTCTTGAATTTTTTAACTCTAGCCAAATCTAGACAAATTCGTACATAGGGTGCTGAGAAACAGAGTGGTTGTCGTGACATCTCAATTGGATTGAATGGCCCAGCAGGAGGGGGAGATCGCAGAAGAATGTATCTAGTTCGGTGGCGTATACGTAACATTTTTCCAATTTTTTTTTGCTTTCACTTTCTTGAAAGTTTTAACTGGGCAGTATCTAGCCAAATTCGTACATAGGGTGCTGAGAAACAGAGTGGTTGTCTTGACATCTCAACTGGATTGAATGGCCCAGCAGGAGGGCGAGATCGTAGAAGAATGTATCTAGTTCGGTGGCGTATACGTAACATTTGTCCATTTTTTTTGTTTTCGCTTTCTTGAATTTTTTAACTCTAGCCAAATCTAGCCAAATTCGTACATAGGGTGCTGAGAAACAGAGTGGTTGTCTTGACATCTCAACTGGATTGAATGGCCCAGCAGGAGGGGGAGATCGTAGAAGAATGTACCTAGTTCGGTAGCGTATACGTAACATTTTTTCATTTTTTTGTTTTCACTTTCTTGAAAGTTTTAACTGGGCAGTATCTAGCTATATTCATACATGGGGTGCTGAGAAACAGAGTGATTGTCTTGACATCTCAACTGGATTGAATGGCCCAGCAGGAGGGGGAGATCGTAGAAGAATGTACCTAGTTCGGTGGCGTATTCGTAACATTTTTCCACTTTTTTTTGTTTTCACTTTCTTGAAAGTTTTAACTGGGCAGTATCTAGCCAAATTCATACATGGGATTTTTCCATTTTTCTTGTTTTCGCTTTCTTGAATTTTTTAACTCTAGCCAAATCTAGCCAAATTCGTACATAGGGTGCTGAGAAAGAGAGTGGTTGTCTTGACATCTCAACTGGATTGAATGGCCCAGTAGGGGGGGGAGATCGTAGAAGAATGTACCTAGTTCGGTGGCGTATTCGTAACATTTTTCCACTTTTTTTTGTTTTCACTTTCTTGAAAGTTTTAACTGGGCAGTATCTAGCCAAATTCATACATAGGGTGCTGAGAAACAGAGTGGTTGTCTTGACATCTCAATTGGATTGAATGGCCCAGCAGGAGGGAGAGATCGCAGAAGAATGTATCTAGTTCGGTGGCGTATAAGTAACATTTGTCCATTTTTTTTGGTTTCGCTTTCTTGAATTTTTTAACTCTAGCCAAATCTAGCCAAATTCGTACATAGGGTGCTGAGAAACAGAGTGGTTGTCTTGACATCTCAACTGGATTGAATGGCCCAGCAGGAGGGGGAGATCGTAGAAGAATGTACCTAGTTCGGTAGCGTATACGTAACATTTTTCCAATTTTTTTTTTTTCACTTTCTTGCGTTTTAACTGGGCAGTATCTAGCTAAATTCATACATGGGGTGCTGAGAGACAGAGTGGTTGTCTTGACATCTCAACTGGATTGAATGGCCCAGCAGGAGGGGGAGATCGTAGAAGAATGTACCTAGTTCGGTGGCGTATACGTAACATTCTTCCATTTTTTTTGTTTTCACTTTCTTGAATGTTTTAACTGGGCAGTATCTAGCCAAATTCGTACATAGGGTGCTGCGAAACAGAGTGCTGTCTTGATATCTCAACTGGATTGAATGGCCCAGCAGGAGGGGGAGATCGTAGAAGAATGTACCTAGTTCGGTGGCGTATACGTAACATTTTTCCTTTTTTTTTGTTTTCACTTTCTTGAATGTTTTAACTGGGCAGTATCTAGCCAAATTCGTACATAGGGTGCTGAGAAACAAAGCAATTGTCTTGACATCTCAACTGGATTGAATGGCCCAGCAGGAGGGGGAGATCGTAGAAGAATGTACCTAGTTCGGTGGCGTATACGTAACATTTTTCCATTTTTTTTGTTTTCACTTTCTTGAATGTTTTAACTGGGCAGTATCTAGCCAAATTCGTACATAGGGTGCTGAGAAACAAAGCAATTGTCTTGACATCTCAACTGGATTGAATGGCCCAGCAGGAGGGGGAGATCGTAGCAGAATGTACCTAGTTTGGTGGCGTATACGTAACATTTTTCCATTTTTTTTGTTTTCACTTTCTTGAATGTTTTAACTGGGCAGTATCTAGCCAAATTCGTACATAGGGTGCTGCGAAACAGAGTGATTGTCTTGATATCTCAACTGGATTGAATGGCCCAGCAGGAGGGGGAGATTGTAGAAGAATGTACCTAGTTCGGTGGCGTATACGTAACATTTTTCCTTTTTTTTGTTTTCACTTTCTTGAATGTTTTAACTGGGCAGTATCTAGCCAAATTCGTACATAGGGTGCTGAGAAACAAAGCAATTGTCTTGACATCTCAACTGGATTGAATGGCCCAGCAGGAGGGGGAGATCGTAGAAGAATGTACCTAGTTTGGTGGCGCATACGTAACATTTTTCCATTTTTTTTTGTTTTCACTTTCTTGAAAGTTTTAACTGGGCAGTATCTAGCCAAATTCATATATGGGGTGCTGAGAAACAGAGTCATTGTCTACACATCTCAACTGGATTGAATATCCCAGCAGGAGGGGGAGATCGTAGAAGAATGTACCTAGTTCGGTGGCGTATACGTAACATTTTTCCAATTTTTTTTGTTTTAACTGGGCAGTATCTAGCCAAATTCATACATGGGGTGCTGCGAGACAGAGTGATTGTCTTGACATCTCAACTGGATTGAATGGCCCAGCAGGAGGGGAGATCGTAGAAGAATGTACCTAGTTCGGTGGCGTATACGTAACATTTTTCCATTTTTTTTGTTTTCACTTTCTTGAATGTTTTAACTGGGCAGTATCTAGCCAAATTCATACATGGGGTGCTGCGAAACAGAGTGATTGTCTTGATATTTTAACTGGATTGAATGGCCCAGCAGGAGGGGGAGATCGTAGAAGAATGTACCTAGTTCGGTGGCGTATACGTAACATTTTTCCAATTTTTTTTGTTTTAACTGGGCAGTATCTAGCCAAATTCATACATGGGGTGCTGAGAAACAGAGTCATTGTCTACACATCTCAACTGGATTGAATGGCCCAGCAGGAGGGGGAGATCGTAGAAGAATGTACCTAGTTCGGTGGCGTATACGTAACATTTTTCCAATTTTTTTTGTTTTAACTGGGCAGTATCTAGCCAAATTCGTACATAGGGTGCTGAGAAACAAAGCAATTGTCTTGACATCTCAACTGGATTGAATGGCCCAGCAGGAGGGGGAGATCGTAGAAGAATGTACCTAGTTCGGTGGTGTATACGTAACATTTTTCCATTTTTTTTGTTTTCACTTTCTTGAATGTTTTAACTGGGCAGTATCTAGCCAAAATTCGTACATAGGGTGCTGCGAAACAGAGTGATTGTCTTGATATCTCAAGAATGGCCCAGCAGGAGGGGAGATCGTAGAAGAATGTACCTAGTTCGGTGGCGTATACGTAACATTTTTCAATTTTTTTTGTTTTCACTTTCTTGAATGTTTTAACTGGGCAGTATCTAGCCAAATTCATACATGGGGTGCTGCGAAACAGAGTGATTGTCTTGATATCTCAACTGGATTGAATAGCCCAGCAGGAGGGGGAGATCGTAGAAGAATGTACCTAGTTCGGTGGCGTATACGTAACATTTTTCCTTTTTTTTTTTTTTCACTTTCTTGAATGTTTTAACTGGGCAGTATCTAGCCAAATTCGTACATAGGGTGCTGAGAAACAAAGCAATTGTCTTGACATCTCAACTGGATTGAATGGCCCAGCAGGAGGGGGAGATCGTAGAAGAATGTACCTAGTTCGGTGGCGTATACGTAACATTTTTCCAATTTTTTTTGTTTTCACTTTCTTGAAAGTTTTAACTGGGCAGTATCTAGCCAAATTCGTACATAGGGTGCTGAGAAACAAAGCAATTGTCTTGACATCTCAACTGGATTGAATGGCCCAGCAGGAGGGGGAGATCGTAGAAGAATGTACCTAGTTCGGTGGCGTATACGTAACATTTTTCCATTTTTTTTGTTTTCACTTTCTTGAATGTTTTAACTGGGCAGTATCTAGCCAAAATTCGTACATAGGGTGCTGCGAAACAGAGTGATTGTCTTGATATCTCAACTGGATTGAATGGCCCAGCAGGAGGGGGAGATCGTAGAAGAATGTACCTAGTTCGGTGGCGTATACGTAACATTTTTCCTTTTTTTTGTTTTCACTTTCTTAAAAGTTTTAACTGGGCAGTATCTAGCGAAATTCATACATGGGGTGCTGAGAAACAAAGCAATTGTCTTGACATCTCAACTGGATTGAATGGCCCAGCAGGAGGGGGAGATCGTAGAAGAATGTACCTAGTTCGGTGGTGTATACGTAACATTTTTCCATTTTTTTTGTTTTCACTTTCTTGAATGTTTTAACTGGGCAGTATCTAGCCAAAATTCGTACATAGGGTGCTGCGAAACAGAGTGATTGTCTTGATATCTCAACTGGATTGAATGGCCCAGCAGGAGGGGGAGATCGTAGAAGAATGTACCTAGTTCGGTGGCGTATACGTAACATTTTTCCTTTTTTTTGTTTTCACTTTCTTGAATGTTTTAACTGGGCAGTATCTAGCCAAATTCGTACATAGGGTGCTGAGAAACAAAGCAATTGTCTTGACATCTCAACTGGATTGAATGGCCCAGCAGGAGGGGGAGATCGTAGAAGAATGTACCTAGTTTGGTGGCGTATACGTAACATTTTTCCATTTTTTTTGTTTTCACTTTCTTGAATGTTTTAACTGGGCAGTATCTAGCCAAATTCGTACATAGGGTGCTGCGAAACAGAGTGATTGTCTTGATATTTTAACTGGATTGAATGGCCCAGCAGGAGGGGGAGATCGTAGAAGAATGTACCTAGTTCGGTGGCGTATACGTAACATTTTTCCAATTTTTTTTGTTTTAACTGGGCAGTATCTAGCCAAATTCATACATGGGGTGCTGCGAGACAGAGTGATTGTCTTGATATCTCAACTGGAGTGAATGGCCCAGCAGGAGGGGGAGATCGTAGAAGAATGTGCCTAGTTCGGTGGCGTATACGTAACATTTTTCCAATTTTTTTTTTTTCACTTTCTTGCCTGTTTTAACTGGGCAGTATCTAGCTAAATTCATACATGGGGTGCTGAGAAACAGAGTGGTTGTCTTGACATCTCAACTGGATTGAATGGCCCAGCAGGGGGGGGAGATCGTAGAAGAATGTACCTAGTTCGGTGGTGTATACGTAACATTTTTCCAATTTTTTTTATTTTAACTGGGCAGTATCTAGCCAAATTCATACATGGGGTGCTGCGAGACAGAGTGATTGTCTTGACATCTCAACTGGATTGAATGGCCCAGCAGGAGGGGGAGATCGTAGAAGAATGTACCTAGTTCGGTGGCGTATACGTAACATTTTTCAATTTTTTTTGTTTTCACTTTCTTGAATGTTTTAACTGGGCAGTATCTAGCCAAATTCATACATGGGGTGCTGCGAAACAGAGTGATTGTCTTGATATCTCAACTGGATTGAATAGCCCAGCAGGAGGGGGAGATCGTAGAAGAATGTACCTAGTTCGGTGGCGTATACGTAACATTTTTCCTTTTTTTTTTTTTTTCACTTTCTTGAATGTTTTAACTGGGCAGTATCTAGCCAAATTCGTACATAGGGTGCTGAGAAACAAAGCAATTGTCTTGACATCTCAACTGGATTGAATGGCCCAGCAGGAGGGGGAGATCGTAGAAGAATGTACCTAGTTCGGTGGCGTATACGTAACATTTTTCCAATTTTTTTTGTTTTCACTTTCTTGAAAGTTTTAACTGGGCAGTATCTAGCCAAATTCATACATGGGGTGCTAAGAAACAGAGTGGTTGTCTTGACATCTCAACTGGATTGAATGGCCCAGCAGGAGGGCGAGATCGTAGAAGAATGTACCTAGTTCGGTGGCGTATACGTAACATTTTCCCAATTTTTTTTTTCACTTTCTTACCTGTTTTAACTGGGCAGTATCTAGCCAAATTCGTACATAGGGTACTGAGAAACAAAGCAATTGTCTTGACATCTCAACTGGATTGAATGGCCCAGCATAAGGGGAGATCGTAGAAGAATGTACCTAGTTCGGTGGTGTATACGTAACATTTTTCCAATTTTTTTTATTTTAACTGGGCAGTATCTAGCCAAATTCATACATGGGGTGCTGCGAGACAGAGTGATTGTCTTGACATCTCAACTGGATTGAATGGCCCAGCAGGAGGGGGAGATCGTAGAAGAATGTACCTAGTTCGGTGGCGTATACGTAACATTTTTCCAATTTTTTTTGTTTTAACTGGGCAGTATCTAGCCAAATTCATACATGGGGTGCTGCGAGACAGAGTGATTGTCTTGATATCTCAACTGGAGTGAATGGCCCAGCAGGAGGGGGAGATCGTAGAAGAATGTGCCTAGTTCGGTGGCGTATACGTAACATTTTTCCAATTTTTTTTTTTTCACTTTCTTGCCTGTTTTAACTGGGCAGTATCTAGCTAAATTCATACATGGGGTGCTGAGAAACAGAGTGGTTGTCTTGACATCTCAACTGGATTGAATGGCCCAGCAGGGGGGGGAGATCGTAGAAGAATGTACCTAGTTCGGTGGTGTATACGTAACATTTTTCCAATTTTTTTTATTTTAACTGGGCAGTATCTAGCCAAATTCATACATGGGGTGCTGCGAGACAGAGTGATTGTCTTGACATCTCAACTGGATTGAATGGCCCAGCAGGAGGGGGAGATCGTAGAAGAATGTACCTAGTTCGGTGGCGTTTACGTAACATTTTTCCAATTTTTTTTTTTCACTTTCTTGCCTGTTTTAACTGGGCAGTATCTAGCCAAATTCGTACATAGGGTGCTGAGAAACAAAGCAATTGTCTTGACATCTCAACTGGATTGAATGGCCCAGCAGGAGGGGGAGATCGTAGAAGAATGTACCTAGTTCGGTGGCGTATACGTAACATTTTTCCAATTTTTTTTGTTTTCACTTTCTTGAAAGTTTTAACTGGGCAGTATCTAGCCAAATTCATACATGGGGTGCTGAGAAACAGAGTGATTGTCTTGAGATCTCAACTGGATTGAATGGCCCAGCAGGACGGGGAGATCGTAGAAGAATGTACCTAGTTCGGTGGCGTATACGTAACATTTTTCCAATTTTTTTTTTTCACTTTCTTGCCTGTTTTAACTGGGCAGTATCTAGCTAAATTCATACATTTGGTGCTGAGAAACAGAGTGGTAGTCTTCACATCTCAACTGGATTAAATGGCCCAGCAGGAGGGGGAGATCGTAGAAGAATGTACCTAATTCGGTGGCGTATACGTAACATTTTTCCATTTTTTTTTGTTTTAACTGGGCAGTATCTAGCCAAATTCATACATGGGGTGCTGCGAGACAGAGTGATTGTCTTGATATCTCAACTGGAGTGAATGGCCCAGCAGGAGGGGGAGATCGTAGAAGAATGTACCTAGTTCGGTGGCGTATACGTAACATTTTTCCATTTTTTTTGTTTTCACTTTCTTGAATGTTTTAACTGGGCAGTATCTAGCCAAATTCATACATGGGGTGCTGCGAAACAGAGTGATTGTCTTGATATCTCAACTGGATTGAATAGCCCAGCAGGAGGGGGAGATCGTAGAAGAATGTACCTAGTTCGGTGGCGTATACGTAACATTTTTCCAATTTTTTTTTTCACTTACTTGATTGTTTTAACTGGGCAGTATCTAGCCAAATTCATACATGGGGTGCTGAGAAACAGAGTGGTAGTCTTCACATCTCAACTGGATTAAATGGCCCAGTAGGAGGGGGAGATCGTAGAAGAATGTACCTAGTTCGGTGGCGTATACGTAACATTTTTCCAATTTTTTTTGTTTTAACTGGGCAGTATCTAGCCAAATTCATACATGGGGTGCTGCGAGACAGAGTGATTGTCTTGATATCTCAACTGGAGTGAATGGCCCAGCAGGAGGGGGAGATCGTAGAAGAATGTACCTAGTTCGGTGGCGTATACGTAACATTTTTCCAATTTTTTTTTTTTCACTTTCTTGCCTGTTTTAACTGGGCAGTATCTAGCTAAATTCATACATGGGGTGCTGAGAAACAGAGTGGTTGTCTTGACATCTCAACTGGATTGAATGGCCCAGCAGGGGGGGGAGATCGTAGAAGAATGTACCTAGTTCGGTGGTGTATACGTAACATTTTTCCAATTTTTTTTATTTTAACTGGGCAGTATCTAGCCAAATTCATACATGGGGTGCTGCGAGACAGAGTGATTGTCTTGACATCTCAACTGGAGTGAATGGCCCAGCAGGAGGGGAGATCGTAGAAGAATGTACCTAGTTCGGTGGCGTATACGTAACATTTTTCCATTTTTTTTGTTTTCACTTTCTTGAATGTTTTAACTGGGCAGTATCTAGCCAAATTCATACATGGGGTGCTGCGAAACAGAGTGATTGTCTTGATATCTCAACTGGATTGAATAGCCCAGCAGGAGGGGGAGATCGTAGAAGAATGTACCTAGTTCGGTGGCGTATACGTAACATTTTTCCTTTTTTTTTTGTTTTCACTTTCTTGAATGTTTTAACTGGGCAGTATCTAGCCAAATTCGTACATAGGGTGCTGAGAAACAAAGCAATTGTCTTGACATCTCAACTGGATTGAATGGCCCAGCAGGAGGGGGAGATCGTAGAAGAATGTACCTAGTTCGGTGGCGTATACGTAACATTTTTCCAATTTTTTTTGTTTTCACTTTCTTGAAAGTTTTAACTGGGCAGTATCTAGCCAAATTCATACATGGGGTGCTGAGAAACAGAGTGATTGTCTTGAGATCTCAACTGGATTGAATGGCCCAGCAGGAGGGGGAGATCGTAGAAGAATGTACCTAGTTCGGTGGCGTATACGTAACATTTTTCCTTTTTTTTTTGTTTTCACTTTCTTGAATGTTTTAACTGGGCAGTATCTAGCCAAATTCGTACATAGGGTGCTGAGAAACAAAGCAATTGTCTTGACATCTCAACTGGATTGAATGGCCCAGCAGGGGGGGGAGATCGTAGAAGAATGTACCTAGTTCGGTGGCGTATACGTAACATTTTTCCAATTTTTTTTTCACTTTCTTGCCTGTTTTAACTGGGCAGTATCTAGCCAAATTTATACACGGGGTGCCGAGAAACAGAGTGATTGTCTTGACATCTGAACTGGATTGAATTGCCCAGCAGGAGGGGAGATCGTAGAAGAATGTACCTAGTTCGGTGGCGTATACGTAACATTTTTCCTTTTTTTTTGTTTTCACTTTCTTGAATGTTTTAACTGGGCAGTATCTAGCCAAATTCATACATGGGGTGCTGAAAAATAGAGTGGTTGTCTTGACATCTCAACTGGATTGAATGGCCCAGCAGGAGGGGGAGATCGTAGAAGAATGTACCTAGTTCGGTGGCGTATACGTAACATTTTTCCAATTTTTTTTGTTTTCACTTTCTTGAAAGCTTTAACTGGGCAGTATCTAGCCAAATTCGTACATAGTTTGCTGAGAAACAGAGTGGTTTTCTTGACATCTCAACTGGATTGAATGGCCCCGCAGGAGGGGGAGATCGTAGAAGAATGTACCTAGTTCGGTGGCGTATACGTAACATTTTTCAAATTTTTTTTGTTTTCACTTTCTTGAAAGTTTTAACTGGGCAGTATCTAGCTAAATTCATACATGGGGTGCTGAGAAACAGAGTGGTTGTCTTGACATCTCAACTGGATTAAATGGCACAGCAGGAGGGGGAGATCGTAGAAGAATGTACCTAGTTCGGTGGCGTATACGTAACATTTTTCCAATTTTTTTTGTTTTCACTTTCTTGAAAGTTTTAACTGGGCAGTATCTAGCCAAATTCATACATGGGGTGCTGAGAAACAGAGTGATTGTCTACACATCTCAACTGGATTGAATGGCCCAGCAGGAGGGGAGATCGTAGAAGAATGTACCTAGTTCGGTGGCGTATACGTAACATTTTTCCAATTTTTTTTGTTTTCACTTTCTTGAAAGTTTTAACTGGGCAGTATCTAGCCAAATTCATACATGGGGTGCTAAGAAACAGAGTGGTTGTCTTGACATCTCAACTGGATTGAATGGCCCAGCAGGAGGGGGAGATCGTAGAAGAATGTACCTAGTTCGGTGGCGTATACGTAACATTTTCCCAATTTTTTTTGTTTTCACTTTCTTGAAAGTTTTAACTGGGCAGTATCTAGCCAAATTCATACATGGGGTGCTGAAAAATAGAGTGGTTGTCTTGACATCTCAACTGGATTAAATGGCACAGCAGGAGGGGGAGATCGTAGAAGAATGTACCTAGTTCGGTGGCGTATACGTAACATTTTTCCAATTTTTTTTGTTTTCACTTTCTTGAAAGTTTTAACTGGGCAGTATCTAGCCAAATTCATACATGGGGTGCTGAGAAACAGAGTGATTGTCTACACATCTCAACTGGATTGAATGGCCCAGCAGGAGGGGAGATCGTAGAAGAATGTACCTAGTTCGGTGGCGTATACGTAACATTTTTCCAATTTTTTTTGTTTTCACTTTCTTGAAAGTTTTAACTGGGCAGTATCTAGCCAAATTCATACATGGGGTGCTAAGAAACAGAGTGGTTGTCTTGACATCTCAACTGGATTGAATGGCCCAGCAGGAGGGGGAGATCGTAGAAGAATGTACCTAGTTCGGTGGCGTATACGTAACATTTTCCCAATTTTTTTTTTTTCACTTTCTTACCTGTTTTAACTGGGCAGTATCTAGCCAAATTCGTACATAGGGTACTGAGAAACAAAGCAATTGTCTTGACATCTCAACTGGATTGAATGGCCCAGCAGGAGGGGGAGATCGTAGAAGAATGTACCTAGTTCGGTGGCGTATGCGTAACATTTTTGCAATTTTTTTTGTTTTCACTTTCTTGAAAGTTTTAACTGGGCAGTATCTAGCCAAATTCATACATGGGGTGCTGAGAAACAGAGTGGTTGTCTTGACATCTCAAGTGGATTGAATGGCCCAGCAGGAGGGGGAGATCGTAGAAGAATGTACCTAGTTCGGTGGCGTATACGTAACATTTTTCCAATTTTTTTTTCACTTTCTTGCCTGTTTTAACTGGGCAGTATCTAGCCAAATTCATACATGGGGTGCTGAAAAATAGAGTGGTTGTCTTGACATCTCAACTGGATTAAATGGCACAGCAGGAGGGGGAGATCGTAGAAGAATGTACCTAGTTCGGTGGCGTATACGTAACATTTTTCCAATTTTTTTTGTTTTCACTTTCTTGAAAGTTTTAACTGGGCAGTATCTAGCCAAATTCATACATGGGGTGCTGAGAAACAGAGTGATTGTCTACACATCTCAACTGGATTGAATGGCCCAGCAGGAGGGGAGATCGTAGAAGAATGTACCTAGTTCGGTGGCGTATACGTAACATTTTTCCAATTTTTTTTGTTTTCACTTTCTTGAAAGTTTTAACTGGGCAGTATCTAGCCAAATTCATACATGGGGTGCTAAGAAACAGAGTGGTTGTCTTGACATCTCAACTGGATTGAATGGTGCAGCAGGAGGGGGAGATCGTAGAAGAATGTACCTAGTTCGGTGGCGTATGCGTAACATTTTTGCAATTTTTTTTGTTTTCACTTTCTTGAAAGTTTTAACTGGGCAGTATCTAGCCAAATTCATACATGGGGTGCTGAGAAACAGAGTGGTTGTCTTGACATCTCAAGTGGATTGAATGGCCCAGCAGGAGGGGGAGATCGTAGAAGAATGTACCTAGTTCGGTGGCGTATACGTAACATTTTTCCAATTTTTTTTTCACTTTCTTGCCTGTTTTAACTGGGCAGTATCTAGCCAAATTCATACATGGGGTGCTGAGAAACAGAGTGATTGTCTTGAGATCTCAACTGGATTGAATGGCCCAGCAGGAGGGGGAGATCGTAGAAGAATGTACCTAGTTCGGTGGCGTATACGTAACATTTTTCCAATTTTTTTTGTTTTCACTTTCTTGAAAGCTTTAACTGGGCAGTATCTAGCCAAATTCATACATGGGGTGCTGAGAAACAGAGTGGTTGTCTTGACATCTCAAGTGGATTGAATGGCCCAGCAGGAGGGGGAGATCGTAGAAGAATGTACCTAGTTCGGTGGCGTATACGTAACATTTTTCCAATTTTTTTTGTTTTAACTGGGCAGTATCTAGCCAAATTCGTACATGGGGTGCTGAGAAACAGAGTGGTTGTCTTGACATCTCAAGTGAATTGAATGGCCCAGCAGGAGGGGAGATCGTAGAAGAATGTACCTAGTTCGGTGGCGTATACGGAACATTTTTCCAATTTTTTTTGTTTTCACTTTCTTGAAAGTTTTAACTGGGCAATATCTAGCCAAATTCGTACATAGGGTACTGAGAAACAAAGCAATTATCTTGACATCTCAACTGGATTGAATGGCCCAGCAGGAGGGGGAGATCGTAGAAGAATGTACCTAGTTCGGTGGCGTATACGTAACATTTTCCCAATTTTTTTTGTTTTAACTGGGCAGTATCTAGCCAAATTCGTACATGGGGTGCTGAGAAACAGAGTGGTTGTCTTGACATCTCAAGTGAATTGAATGGCCCAGCAGGAGGGGAGATCGTAGAAGAATGTACCTAGTTCGGTGGCGTATACGTAACATTTTCCCAATTTTTTTTTCACTTTCTTAAGTGTTTTAACTGGGCAGTATCTAGCCAAATTCGTACATAGTTTACTGAGAAACAAAGCAATTGTCTTGACATCTCAACTGGATTGAATGGCCCAGCAGGAGGGGGAGATCGTAGAAGAATGTACCTAGTTCGGTGGCGTATACGTAACATTTTTCCAATTTTTTTTGTTTTAACTGGGCAGTATCTAGCCAAATTCGTACATGGGGTGCTGAGAAACAGAGTGGTTGTCTTGACATCTCAAGTGAATTGAATGGCCCAGCAGGAGGGGAGATCGTAGAAGAATGTACCTAGTTCGGTGGCGTATACGGAACATTTTTCCAATTTTTTTTGTTTTCACTTTCTTGAAAGTTTTAACTGGGCAATATCTAGCCAAATTCGTACATAGGGTACTGAGAAACAAAGCAATTATCTTGACATCTCAACTGGATTGAATGGCCCAGCAGGAGGGGGAGATCGTAGAAGAATGTACCTAGTTCGGTGGCGTATACGTAACATTTTTCCAATTTTTTTTGTTTTCACTTTCTTGAAAGCTTTAACTGGGCAGTATCTAGCCAAATTCATACATGGGGTGCTGAAAAATAGAGTGGTTGTCTTGACATCTCAACTGGATTAAATGGCACAGCAGGAGGGGGAGATCGTAGAAGAATGTACCTAGTTCGGTGGCGTATACGTAACATTTTTCCAATTTTTTTTGTTTTCACTTTCTTGAAAGCTTTAACTGGGCAGTATCTAGCCAAATTCATACATGGGGTGCTGAAAAATAGAGTGGTTGTCTTGACATCTCAACTGGATTAAATGGCAC
This sequence comes from Xylota sylvarum, assembly GCA_905220385.1. Classification (NCBI taxonomy): domain Eukaryota; kingdom Metazoa; phylum Arthropoda; class Insecta; order Diptera; family Syrphidae; genus Xylota; species Xylota sylvarum. Next base: position 47,902,104 of record LR999960.1, on the reverse strand, counting down.
AGCAGGAGGGGGAGATCGTAGAAGAATGTACCTAGTTCGGTGGCGTATACGTAACATTTTTCCAATTTTTTTTGTTTTCACTTTCTTGAAAGCTTTAACTGGGCAGTATCTAGCCAAATTCATACATGGGGTGCTGAAAAATAGAGTGGTTGTCTTGACATCTCAACTGGATTAAATGGCACAGCAGGAGGGGGAGATCGTAGAAGAATGTACCTAGTTCGGTGGCGTATACGTAACATTTTTCCAATTTTTTTTTTTCACTTTCTTGCCTGTTTTAACTGGGCAGTATCTAGCCAAATTCGTACATAGGGTACTGAGAAACAAAGCAATTATCTTGACATCTCAACTGGATTGAATGGCCCAGCAGGAGGGGGAGATCGTAGAAGAATGTACCTAGTTCGGTGGCGTATACGTAACATTTTTCCAATTTTTTTTGTTTTCACTTTCTTGAAAGCTTTAACTGGGCAGTATCTAGCCAAATTCATACATGGGGTGCTGAAAAATAGAGTGGTTGTCTTGACATCTCAACTGGATTAAATGGCACAGCAGGAGGGGGAGATCGTAGAAGAATGTACCTAGTTCGGTGGCGTATACGTAACATTTTTCCAATTTTTTTTGTTTTCACTTTCTTGAAAGTTTTAACTGGGCAGTATCTAGCCAAATTCATACATGGGGTGCTAAGAAACAGAGTGGTTGTCTTGACATCTCAACTGGATTGAATGGCCCAGCAGGAGGGGGAGATCGTAGAAGAATGTACCTAGTTCGGTGGCGTATACGTAACGTTTTTCCAATTTTTTTTGTTTTCACTTTCTTGAAAGCTTTAACTGGGCAGTATCTAGCCAAATTCGTACATAGGGTGCTGAGAAACAGAGTGGTTGTCTTGACATCTCAACTGGATTGAATGGCCCCGCAGGAGGGGGAGATCGTAGAAGAATGTACCTAGTTCGGTGGCGTATACGTAACATTTTTCCAATTTTTTTTGTTTTCACTTTCTTGAAAGTTTTAACTGGGCAGTATCTAGCTAAATTCATACATGGGGTGCTGAGAAACAGAGTGGTTGTCTTGACATCTCAACTGGATTGAATGGCCCAGCAGGAGGGGGAGATCGTAGAAGAATGTACCTAGTTCGGTGGCGTATACGTAACATTTTCCCAATTTTTTTTTTCACTTTCTTACCTGTTTTAACTGGGCAGTATCTAGCCAAATTCGTACATAGGGTACTGAGAAACAAAGCAATTGTCTTGACATCTCAACTGGATTGAATGGCCCAGCAGGAGGGGGAGATCGTAGAAGAATGTACCTAGTTCGGTGGCGTATACGTAACATTTTTCCAATTTTTTTTGTTTTAACTGGGCAGTATCTAGCCAAATTCATACATGGGCTGCTGAGAAACAGAGTGGTTGTCTTGACATCTCAAGTGGATTGAATGGCCCAGCAGGAGGGGAGATCGTAGAAGAATGTACCTAGTTCGGTGGCGTATACGTAACATTTTTCCAATTTTTTTTTTCACTTTCTTGAGTGTTTTAACTGGGCAGTATCTAACCAAATTCATACATGGGGTGCTGAGAAACAGAGTGGTTGTCTTGACATCTCAACTGGATTGAATGGCCCAGCAGGAGGGGAGATCGTAGAAGAATGTACCTAGTTCGGTGGCGTATACGTAACATTTTTCCAATTTTTTTTTTTCACTTTCTTGCCTGTTTTAACTGGGCAGTATCTAGCCAAATTCGTACATAGGGTGCTGAGAAACAAAGCAATTGTCTTGACATCTCAACTGGATTGAATGGCCCAGCAGGAGGGGGAGATCGTAGAAGAATGTACCTAGTTCGGTGGCGTATACGTAACATTTTTCCAATTTTTTTTTTTCACTTTCTTGCCTGTTTTAACTGGGCAGTATCTAGCCAAATTCGTACATAGGGTGCTGAGAAACAAAGCAATTGTCTTGACATCTCAACCGGATTGAATGGCCCAGCAGGAGGGGGAGATCGTAGAAGAATGTACCTAGTTCGGTGGCGTATACGGAACATTTTTCCAATTTTTTTTGTTTTCACTTTCTTGAAAGCTTTAACTGGGCAGTATCTAGCTAAATTCATACATGGGGTGCTGAGAAACAGAGTGGTTGTCTTGACATCTCAACTGGATTGAATGGCCCAGCAGGAGGGGGAGATCGTAGAAGAATGTACCTAGTTCGGTGGCGTATACGTAACATTTTTCCAATTTTTTTTGTTTTCACTTTCTTGAAAGTTTTAACTGGGCAGTATCTAGCCAAATTCATACATGGGGTGCTGAGAAACAGAGTGATTGTCCACACATCTCAACTGGATTGAATGGCCCAGCAGGAGGGGAGATCGTAGAAGAATGTACCTAGTTCGGTGGCGTATACGTAACATTTTTCCAATTTTTTTTTTTTCACTTTCTTGAAAGTTTTAACTGGGCAGTATCTAGCCAAATTCATACATGGGGTGCTAAGAAACAGAGTGGTTGTCTTGACATCTCAACTGGATTGAATGGCCCAGCAGGAGGGGGAGATCGTAGAAGAATGTACCTAGTTCGGTGGCGTATACGTAACATTTTTCCAATTTTTTTTGTTTTCACTTTCTTGAAAGTTTTAACTGGGCAGTATCTAGCCAAATTCGTACATAGGGTGCTGAGAAACAAAGCAATTGTCTTGACATCTCAACTGGATTGAATGGCCCAGCAGGAGGGGGAGATCGTAGAAGAATGTACCTAGTTCGGTGGCGTATACGTAACATTTTTCCAATTTTTTTTGTTTTAACTGGGCAGTATCTAGCCAAATTCATACATGGGGTGCTGAGAAACAGAGTGGTTGTCTTGACATCTCAAGTGGATTGAATGGCCCAGCAGGAGGGGAGATCGTAGAAGTATGTACCTAGTTCGGTGGCGTATACGTAACGTTTTTCCAATTTTTTTTTTCACTTTCTTGCCTGTTTTAACTGGGCAGTATCTAGCCAAATTCGTACATAGGGTACTGAGAAACAAAGCAATTATCTTGACATCTCAACTGGATTGAATGGCCCAGCAGGAGGGGAGATCGTAGAAGAATGTACCTAGTTCGGTGGCGTATACGTAACGTTTTTCCAATTTTTTTTTTCACTTTCTTGCCTGTTTTAACTGGGCAGTATCTAGCCAAATTCGTACATAGGGTACTGAGAAACAAAGCAATTATCTTGACATCTCAACTGGATTGAATGGCCCAGCAGGAGGGGGAGATCGTAGAAGAATGTACCTAGTTCGGTGGCGTATACGTAACATTTTTCCAATTTTTTTTTCACTTTCTTGCCTGTTTTAACTGGGCAGTATCTAGCCAAATTTATACACGGGGTGCTGAGAAACAGAGTGATTGTCTTGACATCTGAACTGGATTGAATTGCCCAGCAGGAGGGGAGATCGTAGAAGAATGTACCTAGTTCGGTGGCGTATACGTAACATTTCCCTTTTTTTTTCCACTTTCTTGAAAGTTTTAACTGGGCAGTATCTAGCCAAATTCGTACATAGGGTGCTGAGAAACAGAGTGGTTGTCTTGACATCTCAACTGGATTGAATGGCCCAGCAGGAGGGGGAGATCGTAGAAGAATGTACCTAGTTCGGTGGCGTATACGTAACATTTTTCCAATTTTTTTTGTTTTAACTGGGCAGTATCTAGCCAAATTCATACATGGGGTGCTGAGAAACAGAGTGATTGTCTTGGCATCTGAACTGGATTGAATTGCACAGGAGGAGGGGGAGATCGTAGAAGAATGTACCTAGTTCTGTGGCGTATACGTAACATTTTCCTTTTTTTTTTTTCACTTTCTTGAATGTTTTAACTGGGCAGTATCTAGCTAAATTGATACATGGGGTGCTGAGAAACAGAGTGATTGTCTTGACATCTGAACTGGATTGAATGGCCCAGCAGGAGGGGGAGATCGTAGAAGAATGTACCTAGTTCGGTGGCGTATACGTAACATGTAACTGGGGTGCTGAGAAACAAAGTGATTGTCTTGACATCTCAACTGGATTAAATGTCCAAGCAGGAGGGGGAGATCGTAGAAGAATGTACCTAGTTCGGTGGCGTATACGTAACATGTTTCCAATTTTTTTTGTTTTCACTTTCTTGAAAGTTTTAACTGGGCAGTATCTAGCCAAATTCGTACATAGGGTGCTGAGAAACAGAGTGGTTGTCTTGACATCTCAACTGGATTGAATGGCCCAGCAGGAGGGGGAGATGGTAGAAGAATGTACCTAGTTCGGTATTGTATACGTAACATTTTTCCAATTTTTTTTGTTTTCACTTTCTTGAAAGTTTTAACTGGGCAATATCTAGCCAAATTCGTACATAGGGTGGTGAGAAACAGAGTGGTTGTCTTCACATCTCAACTGGATTGAATGGCCCAGCAGGAGGGGGAGATCGTAGAAGAATGTACCTAGTTCGGTGGCGTATACGTAACATTTTTCCATTTTTTTTGTTTTCACTTTCTTGAATGTTTTAACTGGGCAGTGTCTAGCCAAATTCGTACATAGGGTACTGAGAAACAAAGCAATTGTCTTGACATCTCAACTGGATTGAATGGCCCAGCAGGAGGGGAGATCGTTGAAGAATGTACCTAGTTCGGTAGCGTATACGTAACATTTTTCCAATTTTTTTTGTTTTCACTTTCTTGAAAGTTTTAACTGGGCGGTATCTAGCCAAATTCGTACATAGGGTGCTGAGAAACAGAGTGGTTGTCTTGACATCTCAACTGGATTGAATGGCCCAGCAGGAGGGGAGATCGTAGAAGGATGTACCTAGTTCGGTGGCGTATACGGAACATTTTTCCATTTTTTTTGTTTTCACTTTCTTGAATGTTTTAACTGGGCAGTGTCTAGCCAAATTCGTACATAGGGTACTGAGAAACAAAGCAATTGTCTTGACATCTCAACTGGATTGAATGGCCCAGCAGGAGGGGGAGATGGTAGAAGAATGTACCTAGTTCGGTATTGTATACGTAACATTTTTCCAATTTTTTTTGTTTTCACTTTCTTGAAAGTTTTAACTGGGCATTATCTAGCCAAATTCATACATGGGGTGCTGAGAAACAGAGTGGTTGTCTTCACATCTCAACTGGATTGAATGGCCCAGCAGGAGGGGGAGATCGTAGAAGAATGTACCTAGTTCGGTGGCGTATACGTAACATTTTTCCATTTTTTTTGTTTTCACTTTATTGAATGTTTTAACTGGGCAGTGTCTAGCCAAATTCGTACATAGGGTGCTGAGAAACAGAGTGGTTGTCTTGACATCTCAACTTAATTGAATGGCCCAGCAGGAGGGGGAGATCGTAGAAGAATGTACCTAGTTCGGTGGCGTATACGTAACATTTTTCCAATTTTTTTTGTTTTCACTTTCTTGAAAGTTTTAACTGGGCAGTATCTAGCCAAATTCATACATGGGGTGCTGAGAAACAGAGTGGTTGTCTTCACATCTCAACTGGATTGAATGGCCCAGCAGGAGGGGGAGATGGTAGAAGAATGTACCTAGTTCGGTATCGTATACGTAACATTTTTCCATTTTTTTTGTTTTCACTTTCTTGAAAGTTTTAACTGGGCAGTATCTAGCCAAATTCGTACATAGGGTACTGAGAAACAAAGCAATTATCTTGACATCTCAACTGGATTGAATGGCCCAGCAGGAGGGGGAGATCGTAGAAGAATGTACCTAGTTCGGTGGCGTATACGTAACATTTTTCCAATTTTTTTTGTTTTCACTTTCTTGAAAGTTTTAACTGGGCAATATCTAGCCAAATTCGTACATAGGGTGCTGAGAAACAGAGTGGTTGTCTTCACATCTCAACTGGATTGAATGGCCCAGCAGGAGGGGGAGATGGTAGAAGAATGTACCTAGTTCGGTATCGTATACGTAACATTTTTCCATTTTTTTTGTTTTCACTTTCTTGAAAGTTTTAACTGGGCATTATCTAGCCAAATTCATACATGGGGTGCTGAGAAACAGAGTGGTTGTCTTCACATCTCAACTGGATTGAATGGCCCAGCAGGAGGGGGAGATCGTAGAAGAATGTACCTAGTTCGGTGGCGTATACGTAACATTTTTCCATTTTTTTTGTTTTCACTTTATTGAATGTTTTAACTGGGCAGTGTCTAGCCAAATTCGTACATAGGGTGCTGAGAAACAGAGTGGTTGTCTTGACATCTCAACTGGATTGAATGGCCCAGCAGGAGGGGAGATCGTAGAAGGATGTACCTAGTTCGGTGGCGTATACGGAACATTTTTCCATTTTTTTTGTTTTCACTTTCTTGAATGTTTTAACTGGGCAGTGTCTAGCCAAATTCGTACATAGGGTACTGAGAAACAAAGCAATTGTCTTGGCATCTCAACTGGATTGAATGGCCCAGCAGGAGGGGGAGATGGTAGAAGAATGTACCTAGTTCGGTATTGTATACGTAACATTTTTCCAATTTTTTTTGTTTTCACTTTCTTGAAAGTTTTAACTGGGCATTATCTAGCCAAATTCATACATGGGGTGCTGAGAAACAGAGTGGTTGTCTTCACATCTCAACTGGATTGAATGGCCCAGCAGGAGGGGGAGATCGTAGAAGAATGTACCTAGTTCGGTGGCGTATACGTAACATTTTTCCATTTTTTTTGTTTTCACTTTATTGAATGTTTTAACTGGGCAGTGTCTAGCCAAATTCGTACATAGGGTGCTGAGAAACAGAGTGGTTGTCTTGACATCTCAACTTAATTGAATGGCCCAGCAGGAGGGGGAGATCGTAGAAGAATGTACCTAGTTCGGTGGCGTATACGTAACATTTTTCCAATTTTTTTTGTTTTCACTTTCTTGAAAGTTTTAACTGGGCAGTATCTAGCCAAATTCATACATGGGGTGCTGAGAAACAGAGTGGTTGTCTTCACATCTCAACTGGATTGAATGGCCCAGCAGGAGGGGGAGATGGTAGAAGAATGTACCTAGTTCGGTATCGTATACGTAACATTTTTCCATTTTTTTTGTTTTCACTTTCTTGAAAGTTTTAACTGGGCAGTATCTAGCCAAATTCGTACATAGGGTGCTGAGAAACAAAGCAATTATCTTGACATCTCAACTGGATTGAATGGCCCAGCAGGA